>CM039676.1:332448042-337438097 GCA_022496015.1 Hordeum marinum | reverse complement strand
CACTTTCAAGTTGTATGGCCTCTAGGGGCACGGTGTCTCGCAAAGGGATGTCAGCCATCTCAGCATGACATTTCTTTAGCTGGGAAACATGAAATACATCATGAACTCCGGACAATCCTTCCGGCAATTCCAGTTTGTATGCAACCTCGCCTCTCCGTTCAAGAATGTTGTAGGGGCCTATGAATCTGGGTGCTAGTTTTCCTTTAACACCAAACCTCTTGATTCCACGAAGCGGGGATACACGAAGATATGCTCTGTCTCCCACTTCATACGTCACTTCCTTGCGCTTGTTGTCAGCATAGCTCTTCTGTCGGGATTGAGCTATTTTGAGTCTGTCACGTATCAACTTGACTTTATCCTCTGAATCTCGAACAAGGTCGGGACCAAAAAGTTTTCGGTCTCCAACACCATCCCATGTCAGTGGTGTCCTGCACCTCCTTCCATATAGAGCTTCGAAAGGGGCCATCTTCAGACTTGTCTGATAACTGTTGTTGTATGAGAATTCTGCGTAAGGCAAGTTATCGTCCCAACTAGAACCATAGTCTAGTGCACAAGCTCTCAACATGTCTTCCAGAATCTGATTGACTCTCTCAGTCTGTCCATCTGTCTGCGGATGAAAAGCTGTACTAAACTCTAGCCTTGTACCCAAAGTTTCATGTAACTGATGCCAAAACTTTGAGGTAAACTGTGTTCCTCTATCTGACACGATACTCCTCGGAACTCCATGCAGACATACGATCCTGGTCATATATATCTTGGCTAGCTTAGCACTGGTATAGGTGGTTTTCACTGGAATGAAATGAGCTACCTTGATCAAGCGATCTACCACTACCCAGATGGAATCATAACCTGAACGGGTCTTGGGCAATCCTGTGATGAAATCCATACCAAGCTTTCCCATTTCCACTCGGGTATCGGCAAAGGTTGGAGTAACCCTGCTGGTTTCTGATGTTCTGCCTTTACTCGCTGACAAACATCACATATCGCAACATGCTCTGCAATATCTTTCTTCATACCTGTCCACCAATAACTTTCCTTTAAATCCAGATACATCTTGGTGTTGCCTGGGTGTATCGAGTAAGGTGAATCGTGGGCTTCCTGAAGTATCAACTTCCTGAGCTCTGGTTCATTGGGCACATAGATTCGGTTCTCAAACCACAAAGTTCCGTGTTCATCCTCACGAAAACCTTTAGCTTTACCATCTTTCATTCTCTGTTTAATCTCAGCTATCTCCTTGTCCGATTTCTGGGCTTCTCGAATTCTTTCGGTCAAGGTGGACTGAATTTCCAGTGTAGCAACATATCCTCTTGGAACTATCTCTAGCTTGAGCTCTCTGAGATCATCGACTAACTCTTGAGGTAATCCTCCAGCTGTGAGTGTGTTCACATAAGTTTTCCGACTCAAGGCATCGGCTACAACATTAGCCTTACCTGGATGGTAGTGTAATCTCATGTCATAGTCCTTGATTAACTCTAACCATCTCCTCTGTCTGAGGTTCAACTCTTTCTGCGTGAAGATATACTTCAGGCTCTTATGGTCGGTTGTAAACATCACAACTATTTCCGATAAGGAAATGTCTCCAAGTCTTGAGTGCGTGCACTACGGCTGCTAATTCCAAGTCATGCGTGGCATAATTCAACTCATGAGGTCGTAGCTGTCTGGAAGCATAGGCTACAACTTTTCCATCCTGCATAAGTACTCCTCCAAGTCCTTGACGTGAGGCATCACAGTAAACTTGGAAATCCTTCCGAATATCGGGCAAGATCAACACTGGGGCTGTGACCAAACGTTCCTTCAACTCCTGGAAACTGGCTTCACATTCCACAGTCCAAACATACTTGGATTCTTTCTTCAACAACTCTGTCATGGGCTTGGCAACCTTGGAGAAATTCTCAATGAATCTTCGGTAATATCCGGCAAGTCCGAGGAAACTGCGGATCTCCTTAACTGAGGTGGGTGACTTCCACTCTGTGACGGCTTCAACCTTAGCGGGGTCTACGGCTATTCCTTCTCCGGAAATAACATGTCCAAGGAATCCGACTTCCGTCAACCAAAATTCACATTTGCTGAACTTGGCATATAACTGATGCTCTCTTAGCTTCTCCAGAACTAAACGCAAATGTTCCTTATGCTCTTCCTCGTTCTTGGAGAATATCAGAATGTCATCGATGAACACCACAACAAACTTGTCTAGGTATTCCATGAATACTTTGTTCATCAAATTCATGAAGTAGGCAGGAGCATTAGTCAATCCAAAAGACATGACCGTATACTCATACAAGCCATACCTCGTGGTGAAAGCTGTTTTGGGTATATCCTGTTCACGAATTTTCAACTGGTGATACCCTGATCGAAGATCGATCTTGGAGAATACTTTGGCTCCTACGAGCTGATCAAACAAATCATTAATCATCGGCAGAGGGTACTTGTTCTTGATAGTCACCTCGTTCAAGGCACGATAATCGACTACCATTCTCAAGGTTTTATCCTTCTTCTCCACCAAAAGAACTGGGGCTCCCCAAGGTGAAGAACTTGGGCGAATATACCCCTTGTCCAATAACTCCTTGATTTGCTTCTTGATTTCCAACAGATCATTTGCGGGCATCCGATAGGGTCTCTTGGAAATTGGGGCTGTCCCTGGCTGTAGCTCTATTAGGAACTCAATCTCCCTATCTGGTGGCATTCCTGGTAATTCTTCCGGAAATACATCTGGAAATTCTTTTACCACAGGTACTTCCTCCTGAACAACTCCTGTGAGAGAATTTAACCGAGCACTCATACGTGTGCGTCGGGATACATACTTAATCCTCTTGTTCTCCGGGGTGGTGAGTGAAACAGACTTGCTAGGGCAATCAAGATTTCCTTCATACTTGGTCATCCAATCCATGCCTAGGATTACATCCAATCCGTGTGACTCTAAGACGATGAGGTCGGTGGGAAAAACATGGTTCCCTATATTGAGTTTCAATGCATGGCATCCTATCCCTGCCATCATCATACCTCCTGGAGAACTAACTTTAATGGGCTGACTAAGGGTTTTGGTGGGCAAACCATACTTATCCACAACTACCCTGGATATGAATGAATGAGTTGCACCAGAATCAAAAAGTGCTGTAACAGGACGTGAATGCAATAAAAACTTACCAACCACAGTCTCGGGTTGATCATAGACTTCTTCCACATCAAGGTGGTTCACTTGAGCACGAGGAAACGGATTGGGCTTCTTGGCTGCGGAGTTGCCGTTGTTAGTGCCGTTTCCATTGCCTTGCTTGCTCTGGGGACACTCAGTAGCATAGTGCCCTGTCTTCTGGCACTTGAAACAGGTAATGTGACTCAGATCCTTCTGAGCAGGAACTTGACGGTGCTGGTTGTTGTTCCCATTCCCATTGTCACTCTTGAAGTTACCATGGTTGGAACGGTTGTTCCCATTTCCTCCATGATGGTGACCTCCATGGTTGTGCACAGCATGAGTGTGCTTTCCAAACTTACCGTTTCCTGATCCGGTATTCCCGGAGTACGGGGAGTAACGAGGCTTCTGATGAGCTCCAGAGTTGAACTTCCCCTGAGTGTACTTCCGCTTGCGGTTCTCAATCTGCTGCTGTTTACCTTCCAGAATAAGTGCCTTATCCACCAGCTCTTGGTAGTTGTTGAAATTAGCCACTACCAGCTGTATGCTCAACTCATCATTGAGTCCTTCCAGAAACTTTTCTTGCTTGGCCGCATCATCGGCCACATCTCCTGGGGCATAACGTGACAATGTGTTGAAGTCGTCCACATATTGGGCCACGGAACGATTACCCTGGCGCAAGTTGCGAAACTCGCGCTTCTTTAGACTCATGGCTCCAGCTGAAACATGAGCTGTGCGGAAAGCAAGCTTGAATTGCTCCCAAGTCACATCTGCAATAGGATAAGAGGTGGTGTAATTCTCCCACCATGATGCTGCTGGTCCTTCCAGTTGATGTGCGGCAAATCGCACTTTCTCAGCGTCAGTGCATCCAGCGGTGACAAGTTCTCTCTCCATCTTGCGGAGCCAGTCATCTGCCACAATGGGCTCATTGCTGCTGGAGAAAGTTGGAGGGTTCAACCTCAGAAAACGGGTGAGATTGTCAGTCTGGGGTGGATGGTGGTTGTTGTTGTTCTGGTTGTTGGTCTGATTCTGAATCAATAGTTGCATCAGTGCATTCTGCTGCTGAAGGAGTTGAGTGAGTTCCGGCGGAAAAGTGAAATCGGTCTCACGTCGTGGAGGCATCTTGCTGTTTTCAGAGGGATGAGAATTAGAATAGAACAAGGGTCTAGAAGAAATTCACTACCCATATGCAATGCACAAACATATCTCACCAAACATTCAATCATTTATTCAATCAATGACAAGCATCGAGATACAAATCTCAGACGAACTAAACATCGACCTACGCTTTAACGTCGAAAAATAAAAGATACATTGGAGGGCATAACTATAGTTCTCCTCAGAAATGCATAGTCATAGGTCCTCCGGTGGTGCTCTCCTCATAGTCTTCATCGTCGCTGATGAAGGGTGCCATGTCTCCTTCGGGGTGAAGGTTTTCTCCCATGTCTAGTTGTTCTTCCAGAGTTGCAATGCGTATATTCTGCTCATCAATCCTCTCTAAGAAGTCCTTTACTTCATGCTCGTGTTCATAGTTGGCCTCTCGCAGATCAGCTTCAAGGTCCAGCTCACGATTCATCAGATTCTTGATAGTCTTCGTGTCAGCACGAACTCGAAGCTCCAGAGTCCTGATGTGAGTCTCCAAGGTCTGGATATAGGAGATAGTGGTGTCTGCAGTGGGATTGGTGATGATGTTGCCATGGGCATCCCTGCGGCAAACCATGCTGAGTCCTGGTGAATTGGTTCCACCTCTGTATTCCTGCTGAATACGTCCAAGGGCACGATGAATGGCCATGTCTCTTCCAAGTATCCAACTGGGTGCCACGAACTTGAGATCTATGGGTTCCTTCCGATTCCCAAAGGTCTTCCCTGGAATATGCACCTCGATCCTGTAGCGTCCATCTTGGGGAAATGACATGATAGGAATCCCAGTGATGCTCGGCAAAGCAATCCTTATGTCCTTGACGATCCTCATCAGCTCCTTACCAAAGGGCATCGTTGCGTCAGGCTGGCAAAACTCTGTGATCAACACTGGGATGAAGGTGGCCATCTATAAATTTTGAAATAATCGGAGAGGAGTCAGAAATGAATAGATGAGAGTATAAGATATTTAAAGACAAAAAGAAACAATCCTAAGGCTTTCCAATCCTAGAGGTTACGTCCTACGGTCAGCGTGTGCTCTGATACCATTTCTGTAGCGACCCGACCTGAAAGGTCAAGTCTCCGGTGTTTCCGTACCATCCCAAGATCATGCTGGTACACACACGGTACATCAATGTATATATCAAAGGGAAATCACACAGCATTATATTAATCGAAATCTCATATCGAGTCCTTTATTACAATAAAGATTACAATAAAGTGGCTGAAGGCCAACTCATGAGAATAACTAAGTCTTGCGGAAGCGTCGAAGGTAGGTGAGTCCATCTGACTCCAAGGGCATCTCACTGAGCATAGAACGTTTCCTCACTCCTGGTCGGAAAAGTACTCTGCAACATGATACGTTGCAGCCGTGTAGGTCAGCATATGGAATATGCCGGCAAAGTCACAAGAGAGGGGGTGAAAATAATCAGCTATTCTATATGTTTGTATGGCAGGTGGTGGTGTAAGTTTTTGCGTAAAGCCAAGTTTTTCCTATATCAAAAGAGGGGTTAAGCAAAATATTACTAAGTTGGTTGATTAATGAGATGGTTCCACCAACCAATTCTCATACCCAAAACTATTAAATACCCACATCATCATATTATTTTGTGTTGAGGTTTCCGGAAATTCCAATTCCTTTGGCTCAAGTTGTCCTTGACCGTGGACACGGCTAATCGATTAGGTTAAGTACTCTGCAGAGTTTTGCACACGTTCCCCACAAGATTTGGTCGCCTCCGTTTGATTTCTCGCACTTCAGGGTGTTTGAGAAACGGATGACCAAAACATGGTCTTCCAAAGGGTTTCCCTGCGACTCTGACGATGCCCATCCTTTCCTACCGTTCTTCTACCTCTCGTAGCACCGCCTGTCCAGGGTCCCCACGATGTCCAACCAAGCCAGAGCCCATAATGACTTGTGGCTGTGCAGGTAAGCCTTGGGTCTTGAAACACCCATCCATCCCTTTGTGCCTGGGTGGACCTTTCCGCATGAATACTGGCCATCTCCAGCATCACCTAGGCTAACCACTGGTTTCTCCAGGGCGCCGTTCAACCATCATCCACCCAGAGGTATGTTGAAAACTTGGAGTCTTGAAATCTTGATCATTATGCAGGTCTTGAAATTATTAACTCTCTCAACTCTCATGATTCACACAACCAACCCCGTCTACTAGTAGCATAGCAAAAGTAAAACAACGTTTCCCGGGGCAAATGTTGTCAAAGGGGTTGAGAGGGATACCTACCACATGATACTACTACAAGGTAACCAAGTTTCCAACTAACCTATCTTGCATGCAACTGGGGAAGATGGTAGAACTAATGCATATAAAACATGGGTAAGGTTATGATCAAAGTGACTTGCCTGATTGATGATCTTCGTACGTGAGTGACTCTAAGTAACAAGCTTCGCACTCCGGATAATCTAACGAAACAAACAATGCACTCAAATAAGCATACAACCATAATAAGTACTCATAACATTCAACAAAGAAGTACTAAACAAACAATGCAAACAATGCACAAAAGTCTCTAGCAAGTAAAACACACAAAGTTTTGTTTTCCAAAAGGTGAGGGATGAAAACACTATTGACATAATAAAACTATTTTGAAATGACAAGACAATTGTTGTCAGCAAAGAAACAATAGCATATTTTATTAATAAACAGAATATAATCAATTTAAGTTTGTTGGGAAAACTTTAGTAGAGTTTATACTAGTTTGTGATAAACACTATATGAATCAACTATAGTTATATTAACAAAAAGAATGAAAACTAAACTTATTATTTATTAGCAAAACATGTTCTTACAGAAAATAACTTACACATAAATTTGTCTTAGAAAACAGAATTATACAAAACTTTGTTTGAAAACAAACTATTACTAGTTAGTTGTTTTAGTCAAATTAAGCCTAATTGAAAAGAAATTGTGATTCCTATGTTAAATGAAATTAAACTAGGCAAATTTATATTTTTATTAGCAGTAAGTGAAAACACTAAATGTTTACTAATAGAACCTAATAAACAAATAAAACCAAATTCTAAATCAAACTAATCAAAATTAAGTTTATAAAACTATATTATAATAATAAGCAGATTCTGTTTTTGGTTAAAACAGTAATTAAATAGATCATGAAAATCCTCAAACTATACATGAAGATAGTCCTAACTAATACCAAACAGTAGCAAAAAGAATCATGTCAAAATCTATTTTCAAACTCTAGTTATTCAGATTTGAAGATTTTGAGCAAATTTGATTACATTCAAATTTTATAGTTCAAATTTGAAATTTAAAAGTACAGGGTGAAACTACATGAAAAATGTGAGCTATTGCAAAAAGAATCAACTCAAAACACTAAATAGATTAAAAGATATGAGCAAAACAAAATTGGAAAACATTCTGTTAATTAAAACAAACAGAAAATGAAAAAAAAATTGCGTCGGTCAGGGGGCTACGTGGCGCGATCCGATTGGCTAAGGGGGCGTGCGGTAGGTGATTCCGAGCGGACGACCGATCGATAGAAGATAACGGTTCGGACTTAAGTCCGTTCTAATCTGGACCGTGGGATTTGGATCGGATGGTCGAGGGGGCTTACAGAGAGGTGGTTGCCGGCGTCGGGGTACTCCGGCGAGTCCGGTAGCGGCGACGGCGACGGCGAGGTGCTCCGGTGGTCGGGGAGGACGGGGGAGTGGTCCGGGCGACGGGGACGGTCCTCCGGAGGCGATTGGTGGCGACGGCGAGGCGAATGGTGGTCGGAGGTGGTGGCTACGGTCGACGGCGAGCTTCGGCTTGGGGTAGCTCCGGCGAGCAATTACCGGCGTCTCGGCGAGGGAGAGAAGGGGCTCGGGGGGGAAATGGACGCGGGGTTGGTCCGGTTTATATAGGGGCGCTCGGGGTGCGAGGGAGTAAAGGGAGAGAGAGATCCGGCGAGGGGGAAAACTGCCGGCGACGGATCCGGCGAGCGCGGGGGAGAGAAGGTGATGACCGTTACGCGCAACGGTCGGACGGGGTGGGGTCCGCCTGTCGGTGAGAGAGAGACGTGTCCGTTACGCGCGGTCGGCCGATCGGTAGTAAATGCGCGTTTTAACTGTCGTGGGCCGGCCCGGTTTAAATGCAAAATCCGTTACCGTTTTTCTTTAATATTTTTACAGAGACATTCAAAAGCTTTTAAAGCATTCAAATCATCTCCAAAAATAGGGGTATTATATATCAAAATTAACAGAATAATAAATGCTATTTAATGAACATTTTTATTCTGTCATTTGAAGACTTTAAAAAATATTATTTTCAGAAATTGCCTAATTGTTTTTAAATCCTTTTTGCAAATATTTTCAAAATAACCCCTGGTTATTTTTGTTCAAATAATTCACCAATTTGACCCTGGTGTGGAGTGTCATGTTACTCCTCTCTTATTTTGAACATTTAACCAAAATTTCAAATAGGGAAAGCAACATAGGGAAAAAGTAGAAGGGGACTTTCTGAAAACCAGAAAAGGCATTTCAACTATTTCATACAATCAAGCAATGATGATAATAGATGCATAGCTATATCATAACATTCCAAAATGGAATTTTGGGATGTTACATCCACCGGTGCATAGTTTCTCCTCTAGATCGTAGTTCCGCAGCGCTTAGGCGAAGCCCTGCCGGAATTGCTCCACCACCATCACCGGAGCGCCGTCACGCTGCCGGTGAACTCTCTCTCTCTCCATCTCCTCTCGCTGGATCGAGACGGTGGAGATCGTCATCAAGCTGCACGTGTGCTGAACGCGGAGGTGCCGTCCGTTCGGCTAGATCGGAAGGACCGTGATCGAGATCGCGAGACGGTTCGTGATGTGATCACGGAATGGATCGTGATGAGTTCGCGGGACAGATCATGATCAAGATCGTGAGATGGATCGTGATGAGTTCACGGGACGGATCATGATGTGTTCGCGGGACGGTTAGTGATTGGATCGCGGGACGCTCGGCGATTTGGATCGCGAAGAAGTTCGACTACACCAACCGCGTTTCTTAACGCTTCCCGCTTAGCGATCTACAAGGGTACGTAGATCCACTCTCCCTCTCGTAGATGCTCATCACCATGGATAGGTTTGCGTGTGCGTAGGAAATTTGTTGTTTCCCATGCGACGTTCACCAACAGTGGCATCATGAGCTAGGTTGATGGTTCGATGAGATCTCGAGTAGAACACAAAAGGTTTGTGGGCGTTGATGCTTAGATTGCTTCCTCCCTTGGTCGTATTTTGGTTCAGCGGGATTGTGAGATGAAGCGGCCCGGACCAACATTACTCGTACGCTTACGAGAGACCGGTTCCCTCGACGCAACTTTTGCCTAGATGGCTTGCGGGTGACAGTTTCTCTCACTTTAGTTGGATCGGATTCGACAAAGGCGGTCCTTGAGAAGGTTGAAAAGCAATCTATGTATCACCGTTGTGGTTTATGCGTAGGTGAGAATCGTTCTTGCTAGATACCCGTAGCAGCCACGTAAAACATGCAACAACAATTAGAGGACGTCTAACTTGTTTTTGCAGGGTATGTTGTGATGTGATATGGCCAATTACATGATGATATATATGTGATGTATGAGATGATCATGTGATGTATAGAATTTCACGACTTGCATGTCGTTGAATACGGCAACCGGCAGGAGCCATAGAGTTGTCTTTAATTATTGTATGACCTGCGTGTCAATCATTAAGCGCTATGTAATGCTTTACTTTATCGCTACAGTAGCAATAGTAGTAGAAGCATGTAGGGCGTGACAACCCCGATGGCGACACGTTGATGGAGATCAAGATGATGGAGATCTTGGTGTCGTGCCGGTGACGATGGAGATCATGCCGGTGCTTTCTAGATGGAGATCAAAAGCACAAGTTCATGGCCATATCATGTCACTTATGATTTGCATGTGATGTTAATCCTTTTTATGCACCTTGTTTTGCTTAGGACGGTGGTAGCATTATAAGGTGAACCCTCACTTAATTTCAAGATAAATTGTGTTCTCCCCGAGTGTGCACCGTTGCGAAAGTTCGTCGTGTTGAGACACCACGTGATGATCGGGTGTGATAGACTCTACGTTCACATACAACGGGTGCAAGCCAGTGTTGCACATGCAGAACACTCGGGTTAAACTTGACGAGCCTAGCATGTACAGACATGGCCTCGGAACACAAGAGACCGAAAGGTCGAACATGAGTCATATAGTAGATATGATCAACATGATGATGTTCGCCATTGCAACCACCTCAACTCACGTGATGATCGGACTTGAGTTGGTGAATTTGGATCATGTATCACTCGAATGATCGGAGGGATGTCAATTTGAGTGGGAGTTCTTAAGTAAT
Organism: Hordeum marinum; assembly: GCA_022496015.1. Classification (NCBI taxonomy): domain Eukaryota; kingdom Viridiplantae; phylum Streptophyta; class Magnoliopsida; order Poales; family Poaceae; genus Hordeum; species Hordeum marinum. The sequence goes on along the minus strand of CM039676.1, from coordinate 337,427,494 downwards.
ATGATTAATTGAACTCATTATCATGAACATAGTCAAAGTGTCTTTGCAAATTATGTTGTAGATTACTAGCTCGTGTTGTGGCTCCCTTGTATTTTTATATGTTCCTAGAGAAATAGAATTGAAAGATGTTGGTAGAAAAATTGCAGACTGGGTCCGTGATCTAAGGATTGTCCTCATTGCTGTCCTTAATGCACCGCTCGGTGCGCCACCCCATCTAGCGTCGTCTGTAGATGTTGTGAACATCTGACAGGCACGTTTCGATGACTACTTGATAGTTTAGTGCGTCATGCATTACGGCTTAGAATTGAGGCTCCAAAATGTTTTGAACGTCACGGAACATATGAGATGTTCTAAGAGCTGAGATTGTGATCTCAAGCTCGTGCCCGAGTTGCGAGATATAAGATCTCCAACGAGATTCTTTGCCTGCAAGATAAAAGAGAATAGCTCAATCGTTGAGCATGTGCTCAGACTGTCTGGGTACTACAATCGCTTGAATCGAGTGGGAGTTGATCTTCTAGATAAGATAGTGATTGATGTAGTTCTCCAAGTCACTGTCACTGAGCTACTAGAACTTGGTGATGAACTATGAAATGCCAGGGAAAGAGATGTTGATCCCTGAGCTGTTCGCGATGTTTGACACCGCGAAGGTAGAAATCAAGAAGGAGCGTCAAGTGTTGATGGTTAATCAAACCACTAGTTTCGAGAAGGGCAAGAGCAAGGAGGGAAACTTCATGGATAGCAAGTCAGTTGCTGCTCCAGTGAAGCAACCCAAAGTTGAACTCAAACCCGAGACTAAGTGCTTCTGTTATGAGGTGAGCGGTCGCTGAAGCGGAACAACCCTAGATACTTGGTAGATAAGAAGGCTGGCAACATTGATAGAAGTATATTTGATATACGAGTTATTAATGTGTACCTTGCTAGTACTCTTAGTAGCACCTGGGTATTGGATACCGGTTCGGTTGCTAAATGTTAGTAACTCGAAATAAAAGCTACGGAATAAACGGAGAACTAGCTAAGGGTGAGGTGATGATATGTGTTGGAAATGTTTCCAAGGTTGATGTGATCAACATCGCACGCTCTCTCTACCTTCAGGATTAGTGATGAACCTAAATGTTATTTGGTGTTTTGCGTTGAGCTTGAACATGATTAGATCATGTTTATTGCAATACGGTTATTCATTTAAGTTAGAGAATAATGGTTATTCTGTTTACATGAATAATACCTTCAATGGTCATGCACCCAGTGAGAATGGTTTGTTGAAATCTTGATCGTAGTGGTACACATGTTCATAACATTGATGTCAAAAGATACAAAGTTAATAATGATAGTACCACATACTTGTGGCACTGCCGCTAAATGTCATATTGGTATAAAGCGCATGTAGAAACTCCATGCTGATGGATATTTGGACTCATCCGATTTCGAATCGGTTGAGACATGCGAACCATGCCACTTGGGCAAGATGACTAAAAGACCCCGTTGGATGGAGCGGGCAAGTGATTCATTGGAAATGATACATATTGATGTATGCAATCTAGTGAGTCTTGTAGCGTGCAGTGGATATCGTTATTTTCTTACCTTCACTGATGATTTGAGTAGATATAGTGTATATTTACTTAATGAAACACAAGTCTGAATCGTTTGAAAGGTTCAAGCAAATTCAGAGTGAAGTTTAAAGATCATCGTGACAAGAAGATAAAAATGACCACGATATGATCGTGGAGGTGAATATCTGAGTTACGAGTTTGGCATACAACTTAAGACAATGTGAAATTTGTTTCACAACTAACCCTACCTGGAACACCATGGTGTGATGGTGTGTCCGAACATCATAGTCATGCTCTATTGATATAGTGCATATTGTGATGTCTCTTATCGTTTTACTACTATAATTTTTGGGGTTATGCATTAGAGACAACTACATTCACTTTAAATAGGGCATCATCTAAATCCGTTGAGATGACACCATGTGAATTATGGTTTGATAGAAACCTAAGCTGTCATTTCTTAATATTTGGGGCTGTGACACTTGTGTGGAAAATGTTTTCACCTAATGAGGTCGAGCCCAAGGCGGACAAATGCATCTTCATAGAATACCCTAAGATCAGTTGGGTGAACCTTCAATCTCAGATCCTAGTGCAAAGTGTTTGTTGCTTAAACGGATCCTTTCTCGAGGAAATGTTTCTCTCGAAAGAATTGAGTGGGAGGAAGATAGAACTTGATGAGGTTGTTAAACCTTTGTTCAACCAGAGAGTAGCGTAGCGCAGAAAGATGTTTCTGTGAAGCCTACGTTAGTTGAAGAGGAAGTTAATGATGATGATCATGAAGCTTCAGGATCAAGTTACTATCGAACTTCGTGGGTCGACAAGGATGTGTACTGCTCCTAAGAGGTACGACAGCTCTGTCTTGGAGATCATGTTGTTGGACAACGATGAACCTACGAGCTATGGAGAAGCGATGATGGGCCCGGATTCTGACGAATGTTTAGAGGCCATGAAATCTGAGATAGGATCCATGTATGAAAACCAAGTATAGACTTCGGTAGACTTGCTCGTTAGACGGCAGGTCGTTGAGTACAAATGGACCTTTAGAATGAAGACAGACACTGATGGTGAATGTCACCATTTGTAAAGCTCGACTTGTTGCAAAGTTGTTTGTGACAAGGTTCAAGGAGTTGACTGCGATGAGGCTCTCTCACTCGTAGCGATGCTAAAAGTCTGTTGGAATTATGTTAGCAGTTGCTGAATTTTCAATTATGAAATCTGGCAGATGGATGTCAAAACATCGTTTCCTTAACGGTTTACTTAAGGAAAGGTTGTATGTGATACAACCAGAAGGTTTTGTCAGTCCTAAGGATGCTAAAAGATGAGAAAGCTTCAATGATCCTTCTATGGACTGAAGCAAGCATCTCGGAGTTGGAATATACACTTTGATGAGGTGATCAAAGTTTCTGCAGTTTATACAAAGTTTACGAGAAACTTGTATTTGCAATAAAGTGAGTGGGAGCATTGTAGAGTTTCTGATAAGTATATGTGGTTGACATATTGTTGATTGGAAATAATGTAGAATTTCTGGAAGGCATAAAAGGTTGTTTGAAAAGTGTTTTTCAAAGGAAGACCTGGATAAAGCTACCTAATTGTTGAGCATCAAAATCTATAGAGATAGATCAAGATGCTTGATGAGACTTTCAATGAGTGCATACCTTGACAAGATTTTGAAAGAGTTCAAAATGGATCAGCCAGAGAAATAGTTCTCGTCTGATTTGTAAGGTGTGAAGTTGAGTGAGACTCAAAGCTCGACAACGGCAGAAGAAAGAGAAAGGACGAATGTTGTCCCCTATGCCTTAGCCATAGGCTCTATATTATGCCATGCTGTGTACCGCACCTATGTGTGCCTTGCCATGAGTCTGTCAAGGGGTACAAGAGTGGTCCAGGAGTGGATCACTGGACAGCGGTCGGAATTATCCTTAGTAACCAGAGGACTAAGGAAATGTTTCTTGATTATGGAGGTGATAAAGAGTTCGTCGTAAAGAGTTACATCGATGCAAGCTTTAACACCTATCCGGATGACTAGTAGTAGCAATCTGGATACGTATAGTGGAGAAGCCATTTGGAAATAGTACCAAGTGGAGTGTGGTAGCAGTGTTTATGGTTTGACATAGAGATTTGCAAAGTACACACAGATCTGAATATTGCAGACCCGTTGACTATAAGACCTCTCTCACATGCAAAGCATGATCGAGCCCCAAAACTCATTGGGTGTTAGATTCATAACAATGCGAATAACATGGTGATGTGCACTAGATTATTGACTCTAGTGCAAGTGGGAGACTGTTGGAAATATGCCCTAGAGGCAATAATAAATTAGTTATTATCATATTTCCTTGTTCATGATAATCGTTTATTATCCATGCTATAATTGTATTGATCGGAGACTTAGATGCATGTGTGGATACATAGACAAAACCATGTCCCTAGTATGCCTCTAATGGACTAGCTCGTTGATCAAAGGATGGTTAAGGTTTCCTAGCCATGGACATGAGATGTCATTTGATAACGGGATCACATCATTAGGAGAATGATGTGATGGATAAGACCCAAACTACAAACATAGCATATGATCGTGTCAGTTTATTGCTACTGTTTTCTGCATGTCAAGTATATGTTCCTATGAACATGAGATCATGCAACTCACGGATATCGGAGGAGTGCCTTGTGTGTATCAAACGTCGCAACGTAACTGGGTGACTATAAAGGTGCTCTACAGGTATCTCCGATGGTGTTTGTTGAGTTGGCATGGATCAAGACTGGGATTTGTTACTCCGTGTGACGGAGAGGTATCTCAGGGCCCACTCGGTAATATAACATCACAACAAGCCTTGCAAGCAATGTGGCTAAGTGTTAGTCATGGGATCTTGTATTACGGAACGAGTAAAGAGACTTGCTAGTAATGAGGTTGAATTAGGTATGGAGATACTGACGATCGAATCTCGGGCAAGTAACATACCGAAGAACAAAGGGAACGTTATACGGGATTAAGTGAATCCTTGACATAGAGGTTCGACCGATAAAGATCTTCATAGAATATGTAGGAACCAATGTGGACGTCCAGGTCCCGCCATTGGTTATTTACCGTAGAGGTGTCTCGGTCATGTCTACATAGTTCTCGAACCCGCAGGGTCTGCACACTTAAGGTTCGGTGACGTTTCGGTAGTGTAGAGTTATGTATAGTGGTGACCGAAGGTTGTTTGGAGTCCCGGATGAGATCCCGGACGTCATGAGGAGCTCCGGAATGGTCCGGAGGTAAAGATTCATATATAGGATGTCCCAGTTTGGTCGCCGGAAAAGTTTCGGGCTCATCGGTAGTGTACCGGGAGTATTGGTAGTGTACCGGGAGTGCCGGTAGTGTACCGGGGGACCTCCGGGAGGGGTATTTCGACCCCCAAGAGGTCCATGGGCTGTGAGAGAATAATAAACAGCCCTTAGTGGGCTGGGAAAACAGCCACAAAGGCCCATGGCGCAGGAGAGAAAGTCCTAAAGCAAAAAGTGGAAAATCAGCCAATAGGAGGCAATCCTACTCCAACTAGGATTGGAGGTGAAGTAGGATTGCTCCCACCTCCTATTTCGGCCGACCCAAAGGCCTTGGCTGCCTCTCCTCTCCTCTCCTCCTATATATACTAGTGGATTGGGTGGTTTTTGGACAGAATTTCCGGCCACGTGCTACCCGTTCCACCGGTGCATAGTTTCTCCTCTAGATCGTAGTTCCGCAGCGCTTAGGCGAAGCCCTGCCGGAATTGCTGCACCACTATCACCGGAGCGCCGTCACGCTGTCGGTGAACTCTCTCTCCTCTCCACCTCCTCTCACTGGATCGAGACGGTGGAGATCGTCATCAAGCTGCACGTGTGCTGAACGCGGAGGTGCCGTCCGTTCGGCGCTAGATCGGAAGGACCGTGATCGAGATCGCGAGACGGTTCGTGATGTGATCACGAAACGGATCGTGATGAGTTCGCAGGACAGATCGTGATCAAGATCGTGAGACGGATCGTGATGAGTTCACGGGACGGATCATGATGTGTTCGCGGGACGGTTCGTGATTGGATCGCGGGACGCTCGGTGATTTGGATCGCGAAGAAGTTTGACTACACCAACCGCGTTTCTTAACGCTTCCCGCTTAGCGATCTACAAGGGTACGTAGATCCACTCTCCCTCTTGTAGATGCTCATCACCATGGATAGGTTTGCGTGTGCGTAGGAAATTTTTGTTTCCCATGCGACGTTCACCAACAGGAGTGCCCCCAGCAGGGCTCCAAAATTGTAAAAGAACAAGTCCTCGCAGCAGAACTTGACAGTTACAAGAAAGCAGTGGATGTTGCATACTTGCTCAAGTCCAAGCGCCCTGCAACGGAATCAGCCTTCCAGTCAGCCGGTGAGACCAAGAAGGTTCACATTCATCCCAACGATCCGAGTGCGGCTCCGACCAACATCTCAACGTCACTTGGTGAAAAATAGGAAGCCGAGCTCATCCAGTTCCTTCGTGAGAACTGGGATATCTTCGCATGGAAGCCGTTTGACATGCCGGGGGTACCGAGGGGACTGGCTAAGCATCAACTCTGTGTGGACCCAAAGATCAAGCCAGTCAAAGAACACTTGCATTGATCCTCCATCGAGAAGTGCAAGGCGATTGGCGAAGAGATCGCTTGGCTCCTAGCTGCCGAATGCATTCCGGAAGATTTCCATTCCGAGTGGCTTGCTAACCCAGTGTTGGTACCTAAGAAGGACAAGTCCCTTCGAATGTGTATCGACTTCAACCACCTCAATCGGGCCTGCCCGACAGATCACTTCCCCCTTCCTCGCATATATCAGATAGTAGATTCCACTGTCGGATGTGAATGCATGTCGTTCTTAGATGCGTACTCCGGGTACCATCAAATCCGAATGTATGGACCAGATGATATAAAAACAGCTTTCATCACCCCATTCGGGTGTTTCTGCTACATCACGATGCCATTTGGTCTGAAAATGCCAAGGCAACATTCATGTGCATGATTTAGAAGTGCTTGGAGGAACAAATCAGTCGGATCGTCGAAGCCTACATGGACGACATTGTGGTTAAGTCTAGGAAAGGTTCCGACCTCCTAACCGACCTCGCCGAGACCTTCCCAAACCTCTGACGCTACCAAATAAAACTCAACCCTGCAAAGTGCATATTCGGAGTCCCTTCGGGTAAGCTACTCGGTTTCCTTGTTTTCGAACAAGGGATCGATGCTAATCATGATTAAATTGGAGCAATCATCTAAATGAAGAAATCCGTTCGCTTGCACGGTGTTCAAAAACTCATTGGATGCCTCGCAATCCTGAGTAGATTCATATCCCGTCTCGGTGAGAAGTCCTTGCCTCTTTACCGATTGATGAAGAAGTATGACACGTTCGAGCGGAACTCTGAAGCACAAGTCGCATTCGATTAGCTCAAGGCTTTGCTTTCCACTAATCCGGTGTTAGCTTCTCTGGGCAGCCAAGAGCCCATTCTCTAGTACATCACCGCTAGTAGTCAAGTGGTCAACACTGTCCTCACTATGGAGCGTGAGGAATCGAAAAAAACTTTCAAGGTGCAGAGACCTGTGTATTATATTTCGGAAGTCTTGACTCCATCCAAACAAAGGTATCCACATTACCAGAAGCTGGTTTATGGCATTGACCTCACTCTCAAGAAGGTAGCTCATTACTTCCAAGAACATTTGGTCACAGTTATTAGCGACGCCCCTCTTTAAAAAATGCTAAATAACAAAGATGCCACAAACTAAGTTGCGAAATGGGCGATTGAACTCCTCCCATTGGAGATCAAGTTCTAGGCTAAGAAAGTGATAATGTCTCAAGCTCTTGTTGATTTAATGGCCGAATGGATTGAGCAGGAGCAGCCAGAGCCGAGTGTTCTTGAACACTAGTCCATGTTCTTCGATGGATCTAAGATGCTCCAAGGGTCCGGAGCTAGAGTAATTCTCGTTTCCCCCAGGGGAGATCGACCGAGCTACGTCCTACAAATCCAATTTGACTCGTCCAATAACGAGGCCAAGTACGAAGCCCTCCTCTATGGGCCCTAAATGTCTATCGCGCTCGGAATTCGATGCTTGATAATATTCGACGATTTGGACCTCGTCGTCAACCGACATCAGGAGTCCTGTCATGATTGGATAGTACATTGCAGTCAGAAAACTAGAGAAGAACTTCGAAGGTTTAGAGCTGCATCATATTCCCCGAGCGAAGAATCAGGCAGCTGATGACCTGGCCAAAATTGGCTCCACTCGAAAAGTCATGCCGAAGGACGTATCCCTTGAACACCTTCATTCCCCCTCGGTCCAAGAAGACCCTTTCACCGAAGAGCCCCGCAAGTAGTCGGTCCTTCAAATCCGATTGAAGTAGACATCCCAGCCGTAGTGGATCTCTTCCAAGAGATGTTGGCGATCTCTCCCGAGTGGACACAACCGTATTTAGCGTACTTTCTCCGGCAAGAGCTCCCTGAAGATGAAGAGGAAGCCCGCCAGATCGTCTGACGATCCAAATCCTTTGAAGTAATGGGAGATCAACTATATAGAAAAAGCACTACTAGCATGGCTCGGAGATGCATATCCCCAGAAGAAGGATTACAGATCCTCCATGAAATTCATTTGGGAACCTGTGACCACCATGCGTCCTCTCGGACATTGGTCGCAAAGGCATTCCGTTCAGTTTTCTATTGGCCTGAGCCAATGCTGCAGCTAAAGACATGGTAGATCTTTGTGTCGGATGCCAGTTCTACAAAAATTAGACACATAAGCCAGTGTCTGCTCTGAAGACTATTCCGCTCACTTGGACATTCGCCGTTTGGGGTCTCGACATGGTCGTACCTCTACACACAGGGTCGAGCGGTTTTACCCATCTGCTGATCGTCGTGGATAAGTTCACCAAGTGGGTCGAAGCAAAGCCCATCAAAAGCTTGGATTCATCTACCGCCATTAGTTTCATTTGGCAGATAATATTCAGATTCGGAGTCCCACATGATATTATCACAGACAACGGGAAGAATTTTGATTCGGATTAATTCCGTGATTTTTGCTACTCTCAAGGCACTTGGGTCAATTACGCTTCCGTACCTCACCCGTAGTCGAATGGACAAGCAGAACGACAAACGGGGTGATTCTTCAATGATTGAAACCCCGACTTATGAGATACCTAGAGATTGCTCCTGGTGCGTGGGTTGAGGAATTACCTTCTATCTTGTGGGGCATTCGGACGACCCCGAATCGTTCCACCAAGCGCACTCCTTTCTTTATGGTATATATAGATCCGAAGTTGTTTTACCGAGTGACGTTCGCCATAACACTCCCCGAGTGGAGCTCTATAATGAAAACGAAGCCTAAGTCGCACATCAAGACGACCTCGGCCTTTTGGAAGAAGAAAGAGAGCAAGCTCGGATTAGGTCGATGCTTTACCAGCAAGACTTGAGGCGTTTTTATGACAAACAAGTTAGAAGACGTGCTTTCCAGGAAGGCGATCTCGTTCTCCGATTGGATCATCAGAAGCTGCACAAGCTAGCGCCTTCGTGGCAGGGGACCTTTGTGATCTCGAAAGTTCTTAACAACGGAGCTTATCGGTTGTACAACATTGATGACGATAAGGAAGAGCCCCAAGCATGGAACGCAGATCTGCTCCGCAAGTTCTACACCCAGTGCTAAGACACTATACGATCCTTGAAATACACTTCCGAGTGAATTTGATGAATAAAGTCTTTACTTTTTTCAGGTTGTTTGCCGAAACTTTTTGTTACTCGTTCACTTTCGCCACCCTCAGTGGGCGTGTGGATTGGCGTAGCCGCGATTCTGTATCACCTAAGTTAAAAACTACTCCCAATGAGGACCTCATCCACACTCGAGGGGTTAGCTGCAATTCTGTATCGCCTAAGTTAAAAACTACTCCGAGTGAGGACTTCATCCACACTCGGAGGCTTAGCTGCGATTCTGTATCGCCTAAGTTAAAAACTACTCCGAGTGAGAACTTCATCCACACTCGAAGGCTTAGCTACGATTCTATATCGCCTAAGTTAGAAACTACTCCGAGTGAGGACTTCATCCACACTCGGGGGCTTAGCTGCGATTCTGTATAGCCTAAGTTAAAAACTACTCTGGGTGAGGACTTTATCAACACTCGGGGGCTTAGCTATGATTCTGTATCGCCTAAGTTAAAGACTACTCCGAGTGAGGAATTCATCCACACTCGGGGGCTTAGCTGTGATTCTATATCGCCTAAGTTAAAAACTACTCCGAGTGAGGGCTTCATCCACACCGGGGGGCTTAGCTATGATTTTGTATCGCCTAAGTTAAAGACTACTTCGAGTGAGGACTTCATCTACACTCGGGGGCTTAGCTACAATTTTGTATCGCCTAAGTTAAAGACTACTCTGAATGAGGACTTCATCCACACTCGGGGGCTTAGCTGTGGTTCTGTATCGCCTAGGTTAAAGACTACTCCGAATGGGGAATTCATCCACACTCGGGGGCTTAGCTGTGATTCTGTATCGCCTAAGTTAAAGACTACTCCGAGTGAGCAATTCATCCGCGCTCGGGGGCTTAGGTGCAATTCTGTATCGCCTAAGTTAAAGACTACTCCGAGTGAGGACTTCATCCACACTCGGGGACTTAGCTGCGATTCTGTATCGCCTAAGTTAAAAACTACTCCGAGTGAGGACTTCATCCACACTCGGAGACTTAGCCGCAGTCCTATATCGCCTAAGTCAAACAACATGGCGAATGGAAACTTCGTCCGCATTCGGGCGAAATTCAAACAAGTACCTAGAGCAGTCAAACAAAGGCATTCAAATGTCGCAAAGTTCAAAGCAAAAGTGCAGATAACCCGAGACGCAAGGATGTGTTGATTGTATCGATTCAAAAACCACTCGGCATTCCGAGGCAAATATGATTTAAAATTTTTGTCCGAAGATCAGTCAAACGTTGGTGGAGACACCACGTCGGTGAAGATGTACAAGTTGATGGCATCTGCAATCCGAGTAGCCGTTGGCATGAAAGTCTCCATGAAGTCTTTGATCTTGGCATTCTTATTGTTGACGAACTTCAGCGACTTCAACTTTTCCTTGTCCATGCCCCTTGCATTGCACACGGACGATGGAAAGGGCGATATCTGCTCCGACCCGAGCCGCTGATTTCTTCCAAGATTGGACTCGGCACGGCACATCCCTCAGTCGGTTCATGAGGACTTCCAAGTCACTCGGAACCTCTCCCTCCAAGGCAGTCTCCTTATCGATCTCCTGGGTCTCTTCATGCAGTCGATTGAAGAATATGGCCACCTCCTGGATGTGCTCATCAAGTCGAAGAAGTGCGAGCGTGGCGCTATCACGGAGGATCCCAGCACTGGGTCCAACTCCTTCTCAATCTTGGAGGTCTCTTCCTTCAAGTCCAAACACAAGTCTGCTGAGCATTCGAAAAAAGGAATCAAGGACGGAAGAATGATAAGTTGAAAAAAGTTTGGAGTTAATTCGAGCCGAGTGCGTACCTTTAAGCCTCTCGTTCATCTCTCCACAGCAATCCTCGACCAGCTTCTCCAGTTCGGCCTTCTTGGCCGTAAATTCTTTCAACTTTGTTTCGGCTCAACGGCCTCTTGAGTGCTCCTCTTGGCGATATTCTCCCACGCCTTCTCCTCTTCCTCCCACTTATCGAATCCCTTCAGCTTGTCCCCCGCCTCCTTCGCCTTCCGATTGGCCTCGTTCTGAGCAAGTGACAAGTCTTGGTCCTTCTTCTCTAGGGCCTCCTTCATGGTGTCTATAGAAATGGAAGCCCGCAGTCGCTTAGCAAGCTGAACATTTTCACTACGTACATATGGCGAAGTACTCTCAGTCGGACAGGGAAAAGATCAAACTCAAAGTAACCAGTCGAGATATGATTACCTATGAGTGTCATCTTTCCCTGGTCCAGACACACACACTTGGTCTTCTCAGCTTCTAAGTTGCGTTGCAGCTCCTGCATCTCCTCCTCAAGCGTTTTATAGCAAGATCCGATCTCGCACACACCCTGCATTCGACAACAGCAAAGAATATCCGAGTCCACAATTGGGAACAATGAAGAGGTTCAACAGACTGTCGTCGACTACATCAATTGATGTCAGCCTCGGGGACTAAACCCAATGGGTGCGCTCAGCGCCCCCCCACTGGAGAACTACCGGTTCTACACCCCGATGGTCAACGTCGAGAGGCTCTGGTCCATGGACCATCACTTAATCCTCTTTGACAAGTATCTCGTCATTCGGATCCTACTACTTCAACATTTACATTTTGATACTATCACCGACTGCTTCAGTCGACGCCAGCCTCGAGGACTACACCCAGTGGGTGCGCTCAATATGCTCCCACCGGAGAACTGTCGGTTCTACATCCGGACGTTCAACGTCGAGAGGCTCTGGTCCATGGACCATCACCTCATCCTCTTCTACAAGTATCTCATCATTCGGATCCTACTCCTTCAACATTCGGATTTTGAGACTGTCGCCGACTGGTTCAGTCGACGGCAGCCTCAAGGACTACACCTAGTGGGTGCACTCAGCGCACCCCCACCGGAGAACTACCAGTTCTACACCCCGACGGTCAAGGTCGAGAGGCTCTGGTCCATGGACCATCACCGCATCCTCTTCGACAAGTATCTCGTCATTCAGATCCTACTACTTCAACCACCCACTGGGTGTACCTAAACCCACTCGGGACCCTTGACGTAAATCTACTCGGAAGTCTACATAAACACACTCGGGATTCTATAGGATTCTAGAAGCATATTCAACGCAAATATTATGTCTAAAGAAGGTACTTACAAGAGTACTTACTCGGATAGTCTTCTCCAAAGCCTCACCAGCATCACGGGCCTCCTTCAGCTTGTCGTTCACCAACTTCATATGGATCAATGCCTCCTTGCCCGCTCCCACCTAGTCCTCTCAGACACGTTGCGCACCGATGACGTTGGTCACGTGAGGAGTTGGAGGAGGAGTTCCGAGTGCTGATCTTGCTCTCGATGAAGGTCCGCGGGATTGAGGCGGCTCCTGGACAAGTGATACGTCTCCATCGTATCTACAATTTTTGATTGTTTCATGCCAGTACTCTACAACTTTCATATACTTTTGGCAACTTTTTATACTATTTTTGGGACTAACATATTGATTCAGTGCCCAGTGCCAGTTCCTGTTTGTTGCATGTTTTTTGTTTTGTAGAATATCCATACCAAACGAAGTCCAAATGCAATAAAATCTTACGGAGATTTTTTTGGGAATAAATGTGATTTTTGGGAAAAAGAATCAACGTGAGACGATGCCCGAGGATGTGGCGAGCCTGCTAGGCACGACCCACCCCCTGGCCGTGCCTGATAGGCTTGTGGCCACCCCTTAGGTCGGCTGGAGCTATCCTTTGGCCGCAAGAAAGATAATTTTTGGATAAAGATCCCCTCAAATTTTCAGCCTGGTCGGAGTTATAGATATCTGGATATTTAAGAAACATTGAAAGGGCAGAATCTGGGAGCGCAAAAACAGAAGGAAACAGAGAGAGATCCAATCTCGGTGGGGCTCTTGATCCTACGCCACGATGGAGGCCATGGACCAGAAGGGAAACCCTTATCCCATCTAGGGGGAAGGTCAAGGAAGAAGAAGAAGAAGGGGGATCTCTCCCCCTCTCTCCCGATGGCGCCGGAACATCGTCGGGGCCATCATCGTGACGGCGATCTACTGCAACAACTCCGTCATCTACACCAACACCTCCATCACCTTCCCCCATCTATCTACAGCGGTCCACTCTCCCACAACCCATTGTACCCTCTACTTGAACATGGTGCTTTATGATTCATATTATTATCCAATGATGTGTTGGCATCCTATGATGTGTGAGTAGATTTTTGTTGTCCTATGGGTTGATTGATGATCATGATTGGTTTGAGTTGCATGTTTTCTTATTGGTGTTGTCCTATGGTGATCTCCGTGTCGCACAAGCGTGAGGGATCCTCGCTGTAGGGTGTAGCAAAGTGTTCATGATTTGCCTACGGTGGGCTGCTTGAGTGACAGAAGCATAAACCCGAGTAGGTGGGTTGTTGCATATGGGAGTAAAGAGGACTTGATACCTTATAATGCTATGGTTGGGTTTTACCTTAATGATCTTTAGTAGTTGCAGATGCTTGCTAGAGTTCCAATCATAAGTGCATATGATCCAAGTAGAGAACCTATGTTAGCTTATGCCTCTCACTCATATAAAATTGCAATAATGATGACCGGTCTAGTAATCGGTTGCCTAGGGACAATTCCGCAACTCCTACCACCACTTTTCCACAGTCGTTAAACTAACTTAATTGTTTATTTACCTTAGCAGCCCCTAGTTTTTATTTAGGTGTTCTCTATTATCTTGCAAACCTATCCCGTTACACCTATAAAGTACTTCTAGTTTCATACTTGTTCTAGGTAAAGTGAACGTTAAGCGTGCGTAGAGTTGTATTGGTGGTCGAGGGAATATTTGTTCTACCTTTAGCTCCTCATTGGGTTTGGCACTCTTACTTATGATAAAGGCTACAATTGGTCCCCTATACTTGTGGGTTATCAAGACCTTTTTCTGGCGCCGTTGTTGGGGAGCAATAGCGTGGGGTGAATATTCTTGTGTGTGCTTGTTTGCTTTATCACTAAGTAGATTTTATTTGCTATTCTAAGTTGTTCTCTATCTTTAGTTATGTACATGGAACACGAAACACCCAAAAAAATAGGTGTGCTTTCTACTCTTGGAGATGGGGAACCTCCTAAAACCCTCGATGCTCGTTATGTGAAAGATATTATGCACTACTTTAATAATCCTGAGAAAATCCCATTCATTTATATAATGAGATACACGTTGGATCAACATGAATACTTTAGGGATTATCGCTTGACTCAAAAAGGGAAACTGTTATGGGATCAAATTTATATGTTGAAATGGTATGCTTGGAATCTATGCTTGAGATATGATATTACTTGTTGCTCTAGGATGAAGGCTAAACACCTTCCCTTTTCATGTAAATTTAATGATAATGAAACCTTGGCTTCTTAGGCTAATGGTATATATTATTACTATGATGTGGAACAAATAGAAGAGTTTGTTTCTTTTAAGGGTGCTTATGTAATTGAAGCTTTGTTTGAAAAGTATGAAGATTATGATGATGTTGTTTACCGATCCCAAAATTTGGCTACGCTTGCCAATTATGAATATAATGCCCATATTTATCAATTTATTGAGAAAGTCTCCACTATCCAAGAAGAGACCAATATTTTATAGGAATCTATGGAAGAAGAAATTGATGACACTGTGAGCTCATTGGATGAAAAAACGAGGAGGAGAGCGAAGAACAAAAGGAGGAAGAACAGACTAGCTACACGTGCCCATCTTCTAATGAGAGTAACTCTTAAACTCATACATTGTTTAATTTCCCTTCATTCTTACCGAAGGATGAATGCTATGATAATTGCTATGATCCCTTGGATTCGTTTGAAATATCCCTTTTTGATGAACTTGATGCTTGCTATGCTTGTGGCCATGATGCCAATATGAATGATGCTTATGGAGATGAACTTGATATAGTTCCTTATGTTAAACGTGAAATTGTTGCTATTACACCCACACATGATAGTCCTATTATATTTTTGAATTCTCCCAACTACACTATATCGGAGAAGTTTGCACTTATTAAGGATAATATAGATGGGCTTCCTTCTACTATTGCACATGATAATTTTGATAAATATAATATTCATGTGCTTGCTGCTCCTACTTGCAATTAATATGAAATAGGAACTACATCTTCACCTCTATATGTTTCCGGTACAATAAATTGCAAGAAACTATGTATGCTATGCATTGGCCTTTACTTGGTGTGAATGAATTGTTCTTGTATGACATGCCAATGCATAGGAAGAGAGTTAGACTTCTTTGTTGCATGATATATGTTACTTTGTGCTCACTACTAATTGTAAATCATTGTTAATTAAAGTCGGCTTTGATATACCTTGGGATCTCGGTGGATCCATTACTTGAGCACAATGTGCCTAGCTTAATGGCTTTAAAGAAAGCGCTGCCAGGGAGACCACCCGAAAGTTTTAAAGAGTCATTTTCTTCTGTTGTGTGCTTTTATATAGTTTAAAAAACAAACAAATAAAGTGGGGAACTTAAAAAAAATTCAAAAAGAAAAGTGAAAGTGAGAAAGGCGAGCAACGTTGAAGTGGGGGCTAGCCTTGAACTTTGTTCATGCCCACGGAAACTTTGTGAGTATTAATTACAGAAATTTTTCAACAAAAATAATGAACCCCTTGTATAAATCCATTGTATTATAATAATAATGTGCCAAGATTTGCCTTTAGGATGATTAGATTGCTTGTTTGGTGTGTGGAGTGCAAAAACAGAAACTTTGGCTGTAGTGCATGAACTTACGTTTTTGACTGGAATGTCAAAAGTTTCTAAAATTGTTATGCAGTACTGCTATGAAAATGTTTTATTTTGTCCTAATTTTTCAGAATTTTTGGAGTTACAGAATTATGGTGAATGTTCAGATTACTACAGACTGTCCTGTTTTTGACAGATTCCATTTTTGATGCATTGTTTTGCTCGTTTTGATGAAACTATCGATTATATCGGTGGTATAAGCCATGGAAAAGTTATATTACAGTCGCTACAATGAAAAAAAATATGAATTGGTTGGCAACAGTACTTAAAGTGGTGATTTGTTTTATTATACTAACGTATCTCATGAGGGGTTTGTTAAGTTTTGTGTGATTGTAGTTTTCAAGTTTTGGGTGAGATCATGATGGATGAAGGAATAAGGAGTGGAAAGAGACTAAGCTTGGGGATGCACGAGGAAACCCAAGGTAATATTCAAGGAGTCCCAAGAAACTAAGGTCATCCCCTCTTTCTTCTAACAACCATCGGTAATTTTACTTGGAGCTATATTTTTATTCATCACATGATATGTGTAAATCTTGGAGCATCGTGTGCTTTTTATTTTAATAATGCACCATGCTAGTATGAGAAAGTGCTTGCTTGATTTATAGAAGGCTCTTTTCACCTCACTTATATCTTTTGAGTATGGCTTTACATAATGTTTCATGTGCTTCACTTATATCATTTGAAGTTTGGATTGCCTATTTCTCACACATAGAAAACCACCATTTGTAGAATGCTCTTTTGCTTCACTTATATTTGTTAGAGCATGGGCATATCTTTTTTAGAAAGAATAAACTCTCATGCTTCACTTATATCTATTTAGAGAGTTAACAGGAGTTGGTCATTCACATGGTTAGTCATAAAATCCTACATAAAACTTGTAGATCACTGAATATGATGTGTTTGATTCCTTGCAATAGTTTCGCGATATAAAGATGGTGATATTAGAGGCATGCTAGTGAGTAATTGTGGATTGGAAGAAATACTTGTGTAAAGGTTTGTGATTCCCGTAGCATGCACGCATGGTGAACCGTTATGTAAGGAAGTCGGAGCATGATTTGTTTATTGATTATCAACCTTTGTGTGAGGGCCGGAAGCGCACGATGGTCAACTCCTACCAACCTCTCCCCTAGGAGCATGCGTCTAATACTTTGCTTTGATGACTAATAGACTTTTGCAATAAGTATGTGAGTTCTTTATGACTAATGTGAGTCCATGGATTATACGCACTCTCACCCTTCCACCTTTGCTAGACTCTCTTGTACCGCGCAACTTTTGCCGGTGCATTGCACCCATCATATATCCTTCCTTAAAATAGCCACCATACCTACCTATTATGGCATTTCCATAGCCATTCTGAGATATATTGCCATCCAACTTCCACCTTTCCGTTTATTACGACACGCACCATCATTGCCATATTGCTTTGCATGATCGTAAGATAGCTAGCATGATATTTTCATGGCTTGTTCGTTTTTTGGTGTCATTGCTACGCTAGATCATTGCACATCCCGGTACACTGCCGAAGGCATTTATATAGAGTCATATTTTATTCTAAGTATCGAGTTGTAATTCTTGAGTTGTAAGTAAATAAAAGTGTGATGATCATTATTATTATAGCATTGCCCCATGTGAGGAAAGGATGATGGAAGCTATGATTCCCTCACAAGTTGGGATGAGACTTCGGACTTTATGAAAAATCAAAGAGGCCTTAGATGCCCACCAAAAATAAAAAACAGAAAAAACAGAAAAAAATAAAAAAGAGAGAAAAGAGAGAAGGGACAATGCTACTATCCTTTTTCCACACTTGTGCTTCAAAGTAGCACCATGATCTTCATGATAGAGAGTCTCCTATTTTGTCACTTTAATATACTAGTGGGAATTTTTCATTATATAACTTGGCTTCTATATTCCAATGATGGGCTTCCTCAAATTTCCCTAGGTCTTCATGAGCAAGCAAGTTGGATGCACACCCACTTAGTTTCTTTTTGAGCTTTCATACACTTATAGCCCCAGTGCATCCGTTGCATGGAAATCCCTACTCACTCACATTAATATCTATTAATGGGCATCTCCATAGCCCGTTGATACGCCTAGTTGACTTGAGATTATCTTCTCCTTTTTCTTCATAACCTCCACCATATTCTATTCCACCTATAGTGCTATATCCATGGCTCATGCTCATGTATTGCGTGAGAGTTGAAAAAGTTTGAGAACATAAAAGGTGTGAAACAATTGCTAGACTTGTCATCAGGGTTGTGCATGATATAAATACTTTGTGTGGGGAAGATGGAGCATAGCTAGACTATATGATATTGTAGGGATAACTTTCCTTTGCCATTATATTTTGAAGAGATACAATTGCTTTCTTAGTATGCTTGATGTATTATTGTCTTAATGTCAAATGATATACTATTGCTTTGAATCACTTGTGTCTTAATATTCATGCCATGATTAGATTATTTGAACCAGATTACGCTAGGTAGCATTCAACATAAAAAATTATATTTTTTATCATTTACCTACTCGAGGACGAGCAGGAATTAAGCTTGGGGATGCTGATACGTCTCCGTCGTATCTATAATTTTTGATTGTTTCATGCCAATATTCTACAACTTTCATATACTTTTGGCAACTTTTTATACTATTTTTGGGACTAACATATTGATCTAGTGCCTAGTGTCAGTTCGTGTTTGTTGCATGCTTTTTGTTTCGCAGAATATCCATAACAAACGAAGTCCAAATGTGATAAAAACTTACGGAGATTTTTTTGGAATATATGTGATTTTGGGGAAAAAGAAACAACGCGAGATGATGCCCAAGGAGGTGGCAAGCCTGCTAGGCGCAACCCACCCCCTTGGCCGCGCCTGGCAGGCATGTGGCCACCCCTTAGGTACCTTGGAGCTGTGCTTTGGCCGCAAGAAAGCTGATTTTTGGATAAAGATCCCCTCAAAATTTCAGCCTGACCAGAGTTACGGATATTCGGATAGTTAAGAAACAGTGAAAGGCCAGAATCTGGGAACGCAGAAACAGAAGGAAACAGAGAGAGAAATCCAATCTCGGAGGGGCTCACGGCCCTCCGCCTCCATGGAGGCCATGGACCAGAAGCGAAACCCTTCTCCCATCTAGGGGGAAGGTCAAGGAATAATAAGAAGGAGGGGTTCTCTTCCCCTCTCTCCCGGTGGTGCTGGAACGTCGCCGGGGCCATCATCGTGACGACGATCTACTCGAACAACTCTGTCATCTTCACCAACACCTCCATCACGTTCCCCATCTATATACGGCGGTCCACTCTCCCGCAACTCGCTGTACCCTCTACTTGAACATGGTGCTTTATGCTTCATATTATTATCCAATGATGTGTTGCCATCCTATGATGTGTGAGTAGATTTTTGTTGTCCTATGGGTTGATTGATGATCATGATTGGTTTGAGTTGCATGTTTTATTATTGGCACTGTCCTATGGTACTCTCCATGTCAAGCAAGCGTGAGGGATCCTTGCTATAGGGTGTAGAAATGTGCTCATGATTTGCCTATGGTGGGTTGCTTGAGTGACAGAAGCATAAACCCGAGTATGTGGGTTGTTGCATATGGGAGTAAAGAGGACTTGATAGCTTATAATGTTATGGTTAGGTTTTACCTTAATGATCTTTAGTAGTTGCAGATGCTTGCTAGAGTTCCAATCATAAGTGCATATGATTCAAGTAGAGAAAGTATGTAATCTTATGCCTCTCCCTCATATAAAATTGCGATAATGATGACCGATCTAGTTATCGATTGCCTAGGGACAATTTTGCAACTCCTACCACCACTTTTCCACAGTCGTTAAACTAACTTAGTTGTTTATTTACCTCAAAAGCCCCTAGTTTTTATTTACATGTTCTTTATTATCTTGCAAACCTATCCCATTACACCTACAAAGTACTTCTAGTTTCGTACTTGTTCTAGGTAAAGTGAACGTTAAGCGTGCATAGAGTTGTATTGTTGGTCGATAGAACTTGAGGGAATATTTGTTCTACCTTGATCTGCTAGTTGGGTTCTACACTCTTACTTATCGAGAAAGGCTAGAATTGATCCCCTATACTTGTGGGTTATCAACAAGCGAGGTACCTTGCATCATGACGTCCGCGTCACCTGCAGGATTCGGCAGGTCAGCCTGTTCATGCACGTCAATCTAGATCACCTCACCCGGCTCTACAAAACAGGTGACAATCACTCGGAAATGAGCCCAAAGGAGAGTCTAAAGACCTCGAGTTCACAAGTAGACAAAGTCGAATGATACCTTTTGAAGTGGCTGCGCCAGTCTTTGCCTTATCCATCCCAAGCGAGGCAGATGAAGTGCTAGCCCTTCAATCAGAGTCACTGAGATGGTTTACCACAATCATTCAAAACATTTGAAACATCAATCGTCATGAAGATATTTGCGTGGAATCCACTGTCACGTTCATCTTAGTCTTGGGCAGCGCCGCCTTCCGAGGTTTGCTGGTGGAGACCTTCGTCTTCTTTGCGGCATTCTCCAGAGATGTGACAGGTTCGCTACGCCCGCGCTTTGAAGTCCTAGTGGTAGGGATGTTGACGGAGGCCTTGGCAACACTCGGGCCACTCGTGCGACCTCCACAGACTCCAGGGTCCTGGCTGGTCTTCGAGCGGGTCTTGGGAAGCACCTGCGCTGAAGGAGAAGATTTCGCTTCGTCTCCTGGTTCGGACTCCTTCTCGTCCTCTTTGTAGTCACTCTTATCTTTATACTCGTCCTCTTCGTCTGAGTCGCCATGGCGCTCATTGTCGCTGGCCATGTCTGCAGTCGCGTTGGCACCAACGGGTATCAAGCTCACCATGTTCGTGTACCCTTGACGAAACGGGAATTGTAACTATCAGAATTCATCAAGGGAAAATTACATCACTCGGAATCAATAATGACATTCAGAGTTTACCTCACTCGGCGGATGGTCAGCCCAGTACCGGGGCATGCGCCTTGACCCTTTGGGTTGTCGAGAACTAGGGTTATGGCCTTCAGCTTGCTCGCCACCGCCTCGGCGCTGAGCTCCTCCGGGTGCATGCGAGTGACATCACTCGGACCCAAGTACTACCCCATGGGGTGAACCCTAGCCTAAAGTGGCTGAATTCTTCTCCGGAAGAAGACCTCATGCATATCCAACCCATTGACACCCTGGTTCACCAGGGCCACCAGTGCAATCACGAGCAAGTCTACCTTAACTTTCTCCTCCTTGGATATAGTCAGCTTGGGAAGCTTCTGAATGTGCTCTGTGGAATATGGAGGGATACCCGATTGACCTTCACTGACCGAGACATCCTCACAGTAAAACGATATGGATTGCCAACCTTTGACCATGTCGGGAAAGCTCAATACAGGAAAGCTACCTTTGCCCCTTGACATGGCTTGAGACTACGTCGGTATTTCCCCAAAGAGGAAGGGATGATGCAGCATAGCGACGGTAAGTTTTTCCCTCAGTTTATGAAACAAAGGTATCAATCCGTAGAGGAAGATCACACACCCGAGTAAACAGCACCTGCACACAAATAACAAATACTTGCAACCCGACGCGAAAGAGAGGTTGTCAAGCTCTCTACGGTAATAAGATAGATTAGGTAGTGATAGTTTTGGCAAATAGATGTCGCAACAACACAAAATAAAACATATAAACAAAAAGTGCAGTAAGGTGTTTTTGGGTTTTGTTTTTATAGATCTGAAAATAAAAGGTGAAAATAGTAGATCGGAAAGTAATATGTTGGAAAAGTGGACCCGGGGGCCGTAGGTTTCACTAGTGGATTCTCTCATGAGTATACCACATGGTGGGTGAACAAATTACTGTTGGGCAATTGATAGAAGATCAAATAATCATGACGATATCCACACAATGATCATTATATAGGCATCACGTCCAAGACAAGTAGACCGAAATGATTCTACAACTACTTCTATTAATCCACACACCGACCGCTATCTAGCATGCATCTAGTGTATTAAGTTCATGGAGAAACGGAGTAATGAAATAACGATGGTGACATGATGTACACAAGATCTATTCATGTAGGAATAGACCCCATCTTGTTATCCTTAATGACAACAATACATGTGTGTCTTGCTGCCCCTTCTGTCATTGGGAAAGAACACCACAAGATCGAACACATCACAAAGCACTTCTTCCCATGGCAAGAAAAATCGATCTAGTTGGCCTAACTAAATTGAAGATTCAAAGAAGAAATACGAGCCTATAAGTAATCATGCAAATAAGAGATCAAGGAAGACTCAAAGCATATTCATGGATAGAAACTGATCACGAACTCAAAATTCATCGGATCCCAACAAACACACCGCAGAAGTCATTACACCAAATAGATCTCCAAGAGACAATTGCATTGTTAAACATAGAGAGAGAGAGAGAGAGGAAGCCATCTAGCTACTGCCTATGGACCCGTAGGTCTATGGTGGACTACTAACGCATCACCGGAGAGGCACCTACGATGAAGATGAACCCCTCCGTAATGATGTCTAGATTGGATGTCAAGGTTCTGGAACTTGCGGCGGCTGGAATTGCGTTCTGCCAACTCCCCTTGGGTTTTTGGATTTTCAGGGAATTTATAGGCACGAGAGTCGGTTGGGGAGGGGGACCCAAGGTGCCCACTCTCAACCTGGCCGCGCTAGGGGCCTCTGGCGCACCCTGGTGGAGCGTGGCCACCCTGGCGCCCCTCCTATTGTGATCCTTGGCTTTATTATTGGCCATAAAAAATCCACAAAAATCCTCGCAGTGCTTGGGCTCCGTTTGGTACTGATTTTCTGCAAAGTAAAGCAGAAGCAAAAATAGCAACTGACACTTGGGTACTAAGTCAATAGGTTAGTCCCAAAAAATGATATAAAGTTGCTATAAAATGATTGTAAAACATCCAAGATTGATAATATAACAACATGGAACAAGCAAAAATTATAGATACGTTGGAGACGTATCACCCCTCAACTGGATTCCCAAACCCCCACACGACTGAACCATGTGCTTTTTCTCTTCCGAGAGAGCGGGTTTCTTCACCGTCATCACTTGCCAAGTGGACAAGTGTTTGAAAATACCCCAATGCGGGTGATAACCAAGGAAGTTTTGACACAAGGAAACAAAGGCGGCTAGGTACGTGATGGAATTAGGAGGGAGATGGTGCAATTGATCCCCGAAGAAGTTCAGGAAAGCCCGGAAGAAGGGATGGGGCGGAAGACAAAAAACCCGGTCGATATGAGTAGCGAGGAGTACCCACTCACCTCCGCACGGTGCAGGCTCAACCTCCCCCTTCTCCGGTAGCCTCCAGCTCCCCGGAGCAAGGAGACCTCGGCTCTCGTAGTCCCTCAGTCGACTGGCGGAGACTCAGGGCTCCAGCTAGTCGCCCTGGACGAAGCCAGCCGGGGTGCCCGCGGTCGAGGAGGATTCACGCGAAGTCCTCTTTGCCCTCTCGGCCTTTGGGGTGGCGTTCCTTGACATCTCCGGCGAGGGCTGGTGGCGAATCGGTGGTCCGGTGGCTCTCGCGGAGCTTTCGATGGAGCTACAGTGGAAATCTAGAGGAGGAGGAGTGGACGTTTCTTCCGTACCTCCACCTAATCTCCTTTTTATACCTCAGCTTGGCTAAATTCCAGCCGTTGGATTTGGAAAGGCCACGCAATCAATGAGCAAGCCCAGATCCGCTGAATCTTCAGGGAAGAATAGTGAGGACGCGTGGCAAAATTGGCGGCATGGAAATCGAGGTGCCACAGCCACCTCTACCACGTCTCTGACACTACCATCACATCGCGTGCGCGTGCTTCCCTGTGTTTTCGAAATCGCCGGAGATTTCGCGCGCCGCATTTTGAGTGGACTCCGTGTTCACCCGTGCGTTCCGACGCATCATGATTTACGGAGTGACTAATGCCAGAAAAGTTTCCACCAAGTGGATAAAGCTTCATCGAATACTCGGAAAGATCTTCAAACATTTCTGGAACCTTCGAATGAACAAAGGACGAAAGTTTCAATAATGACATCTCCAGACTAAAGAGGCATCTCTTCCAAGAGCTGATGTACATCGAGCCGAGTGGCTCGGGCAATTTAGGCCGTACGAGCCACTCGGCCGGCATTAAACCTTGAATCGATTGCGGCTTGAGCACCGAGTGGGAGACAACCCAATCTGTTTCGAAAACGTCCCCGAGACGGCTCTGACATTACAACATACATGCCACTCATTCTCCTGAGACTCAACCGATTCAGGGGCTACTGACGAGGTCAACTACCCTAGGTAGGGTCACATACCTCTATTCTAGGACACCTTTGGGGTCCTACAAGTTCATGGAAGTCCTTGGTCCACCTTGATACTTGGATGAACACACAAGATGCACTCGGCTCCTAGGAAGTCACTCGGACGTCACTAACCACTCGACACCTTCCCTGACACTCGGATGGAAGGGGGCAAAATCGTCATGGGAGCTCCAACGTTCGAGGGACTTAATACGCATTAAGTGTTGTACTGACCACGTTACCTGTAATGGCTGTAGTTAACATAGCAGTTTCTAGTAACCCCTGCAGTTACTAGCATTAATGACCCTAGTGATGACGCTCGACTGGTGGAGGCGCACTCTATATAAGCCCTCCTCCAACGACAGAGCAAGGGTTAGGAACTCTGTGTAATCAGATACCCATACAAGGAAAACACACAGCCCGAGGGCTCGAGACGTAGGACTGTTACCACTTCCGAGTGGGGTCCGAACTCATAAATTCCGAGTGTGACACTTATTTTGTAGCTAAGCTTTCCCCTACTCATTCGTACCCCCCGTACTATTGTCAGGATTACTCCCACGGCAATATGCATCTCAATGAAAAGGGATGTCATTTGATGCATATGATAGGAAGTCTAGGCTAATATTTCCTTTGAAATATGAAGGATTAGGCCTTCTTTGGTTGGTAGGAACTTGGTAGAATTATATACGATAGGATTTTGAAAGGAAAAAATCCCATTAAACCCTTCGGTTTGTAGGAATGGATTACTATTGCTATGTAGGATAGGAACCAATCCCTCATATTTCAAAGGAAAAAAATATTAGCCTAGACTCAATGAAAAAAGTTTTTTTATCATTTATGTCACTGGTTATGTCCCAGAACTCAGTTTTGCCACTAGGAATTTCAACTGCTAAAAAATGTCATCACTTCGTTAGACGCATGCTCAAAAATGCCACTTGACACCATAATTTTGATCTCAAATCTCGTTTGCCATGTTTGACCAAAATAACAATGTACCAACATGTCAGCTCTGCCTCTATCTCACTATAACAAAGTGTGTATCCCACTTGATCCCAACAACGTTCTTATTTTCCTTTTTTTCGAGAATGAGTTCTTATTTTCCTTTGATTATTCGCTTGCTAACCGCTGATAAGTGGAGCCCACACTTATGATTGTGAGATAGAGAGAGGTGAGATATGGGTATAGGGGTATTTTTGTCATATAACATGGTTAATGGGTTTGACCTAACAATAACAATGTTTAATGGCATTTTTTAGCAAACATCTAATGGAACGATGACGTTTTTGAGATATCTAATGGTATGTTTGAGCAATCATCTCATGGAACAATGGAAATTTTGAGTAGTCACAACTTCTAGTGGCAAAACTGAGTAGTGGGACACAACGAGTGGCATAAGTGATAAAACCCATGAAAAAATCCATATCCTACACATCAAATGACATATCTTTTTCATAGGAATTAAGATACATGTCATCTCATTGTCTCGGATTTTCCTATTTGTATGATATTACTATTTTATGAACCAAAGAAAACCTTAGTTCCTATCCTACATAGGAATAAGAATCAATTTCTACAAACCCAGGGGCTTCAAAGAAAATTTTCCTGCAAAAATCCCATCCTATAAAATTCCTCTAAACCAAGCGAGGATGCTGCAAAACAGTAAGTAATTCCTTTGACTAACTGAATTTGTACTTTAGCAAATTGCCACTCTCCTTTTTGAAGCCAAAAGGTGTAGTTTTCTGCCAAGTTAGGTAAAGCATATACTCTACATAGTTTTATGCTAAAAGTTAGAAGTATATAAGTGTCTAAAGAAGGAGTATGACGTTTTGGTGACCGAGCTTCATGGAGTCCTTTATTTTTGAAAATTCAAACATTCTTACTTTAAGAAATTCTGAAAAATATATGCAACTATACAAGGATGAATGTATATTTGTGCAAAATTCAGGATGAAATACCTTCAAATGCGACTTGTACAAAAAGACAAATTTCTAGACTTTGAGGATGAATAATGTCACGTGTTAAAAAGTCTTAGATTTTTCATTTTTGCACCGTCCTCATTTCAACGTATTTTGTCCTGAAATTTTTTACACACATGTACATTATGCCTTCATGTATATCTTAATTTTTTCAGAATTTTTTGAACTGTAAAAGCATGATTTTTGGTTAATTTTGAATTTTGAAAAAGAAGCCCTTCATGGAGATCGGTCTCCAAAAGCAATTTTCACTAAATAAGTATATATAACCAGTATCAACAAATACATGTACAAATAAAGTTAATTGCGTAGCTAGTTAGACTTAGCTACCATGTACACAAAAGAAATAGCTAGCGGCCCATTTTGCTGATCGATCACCTGCTCTTGGCAAATGGCGGGATGCTCTGCTCGTTCCTGAAGTAGTCGTCGGGGTCGATCTGGCCCTTGGCCATGGCGAGCCTCCGGTAGTTACCCTTGAAGTACTTCTGGCCCCAGACCATCCCGGCCTGGAAGCTGCTGACGTTGCCGCCGCCGACGTTCTCGCCAAGGTCTAGGTCCTTGTAGTTGAAGTAGGCCTCCCTCGGGTTGGAGCTCACGAACGGCGCCATGAACGCGTAGAACTCCCTGACCCACCTGGCCTGCACGGCCCCGTCCCCCGACGCCATCGACCAGAAGTTCATGTACTGGATGTTGTACAGCACGCCGGCACGGTGCGGGTACGGCGTCGCCGACTCCGGCACGGCCGCGATCTGCCCGCGATAGGGTTCGAGGATCATGAGCCCCGCGTTGGGCTGCACGAGCTTGGTGAAGATGCTGGCCCACGCATCTCGGGGGACGGCCCGCCGGACGTAGTCGGACGTCGCCCGCTGCTGAAGACGGACTCGGTGGTGGTCCGGTTCAGGAGGTCCTCCACGGTCGAGGAGCTGCCGAGGTAGATGTAGGGCACGGACTGGATCCAGGTCATCTCCCTGCAGTCGGAGCGGTTGAACCTCAGCTCCGGAAAGCGGCTGCTCATCACCGGCAGCAGCGCGTCGCACGTTTTTCAAAGAAAGACCTGGATAAAGCTACCTAATTATTGAGCATCAAGATCTATAAAGATAGATCAAGATGTTTGATAAGACTTTCAATGAGTACATACCTTGACAAGATTTTGAAAGAGTTCAAAATGGATTAGTCAGAGAGAAGTGTTCTCGCCTGCTTTTTAAGGTGTGAAGTTGAGTGAGACTCAAAGCTCGACAACGGCAGAAGAAAGAGAAAGGACGAATGTCGTCCCCTATGCCTTAGCCATAGGCTCTGTATAGTATGCCATGTTGTGTACCGCACATGTGTCTACCTTGCCATGAGTCCATCAAGGGGTACAAGAGTGATCCAGGAGTGGATCACTGGACAACAGTCAAGATTATCCTTAGTAACTAAAATACTAAGGAGATGTTTCTTGATTATGGAGGTGATAAAGAGTTCGTCGTAAAGAGTTACGTCGATGCAAGCTTTAACACCAATTCAGATGACCCGTAGTAGCAATCTGGATACATATAGTGGAGCAGCCATTTAGAATAGTACCAAGTGGAGTGTGGTAGCACTGTTTACGGTTTGACATAGAGATTGGCAAAGTACACACGGATCTGAATGTTGCAGACCCGTGGACTATAAGACCTCTCTCACATGCAAAGCATGATCGAGCCCCAGAACTCATTGGGTGTTAGATTCATAACAATGCGAATCACATGGTGATGTGAACTAGATTATTGACTCTAGTGCAAGTGGGAGACTGTTGAAAATATGCCCTAGAGGCAATAGTAAATTAGTTATTATCATATTTCCTTGTTCAAGATAATCGTTTATTATCCATGCTATAATTGTATTGATCGAAGACTTAGATGCATGTGTGGATACATAGACAAAACCATGTCCCTAGTATGCCTCTAATGGACTAGCTCGTTGATCAAAGATGGATAAGGTTTCCTAGCTATGGACATGAGATGTCATTTGATAACGGGATCACATCATTAGGAGAATGGTGTGATGGACAAGACCCAAACTAAAAACGTAGCATATGATCGTGTCACTTTATTGCTACTGTTTTCTGCATGTCAAGTATATGTTCCTATGACCATGAGATCATGCAACTCACTGACACCGGAGGAGTGCCTTGTGTGTATCAAACGTCGCAATGTAACTAGGTGACTATAAAGGTGCTCTACAGGTATCTCTGAGGATGTCTGTTGGGTTGGCATGGATCAAGACTGGGATTTGTTACTCCATGTGACGGAGAGGTATCTCAGGGCCTACTCAGTAATATAACATCACAATAAGCCTTGCAAGCAATGTGACTAAGTGTTGGTCACGAGATCTTGTATTACGGAACGAGTAAAGAGACTTGCCGATAACGAGGTTGAACTAGGTATGAAGATACCGACGATCGAATCTCGGGCAAGTAACATACCGAAGAACAAAGGGAACATCATACGGGATTAACTGAATCCTTGACATAGAGGTTCGACCAATAAAGATCTTCGTAGAATATGTAGGAACCAATATGGGCATCTAGGTCCCGCTATTGGTTATTGACCGTAGAGGTGTCTTGGTCATGTCTACATGTTGCGGAACGTCGCATGGGAAACAAAAATTTTCCTACGCACACGCAAACCTATCCATGGTGATGAGCATCTACGAGAGGGAGAGTGGATCTACGTACCCTTGTAGATCGCTAAGCGGGAAGCGTTAAGAAATGTGGTTGGTGTAGTCGAACATCTTTGCGATCCAAATCGCCGAGCGTTCCGCGATCTCATCACGATCCTTTTCGCGATCCAATCACGATCCGTCCCGTCAACTCATCACGATTCGTTCGGCGATCTCATCACGATCCGTCTCACAATCTTGATCACGATCTGTCCCACGAACTCATCACGATCTGTTCTGCGATCTAATCACGAACTGTCTCGCGATCGAGATCACGGTCGTTCCGATCTAGCGCCGAACGGACGGCACCTCTGCGTTCAGCACACATGCAGCTTGATGACGACCTCCACCGTCTTGATCCAGCAAGAGGAGGTGGAGAGGATAGAGAGTTCACCGGCAGCGTGAAAGCGCTTCGGCAATGGTGGTGGAGCAATTCCGGGAGGGCTTCGCCTAAGCACTGCGGAAAACCAATCTAGAGGAGAACCGGTGGAACGGGTAGCACGTGCCCGTAAAACTAGTGCAAAACCCTAGATATACACCAGTATATATAGGAGGGAGGGAGAGGAAGCCTTGGAGCAAGGGCAAAACTCCTCTAGGAGTCGGCCGAGCCAAGGAGGAGAAGTCCCACTTCTCCTCAACTCCTAGTAGGAGTAGGACTCTTCATTTTTGCCTTTTTTCCACCTTTTTTCTTTAGCCTTTTTGTCTCCTGCGCCATGGGCCTTTTTGTGGCTGTTCCTCCAGCCCACTAAGGGCTGGTTATTACTATACACAGCCCATGGACCCTCTGGGGTCGAAATACCCCTCCCGGAGGTCTTCCAGTACACTACCAGCACTCCCGGTACACTACCGATGAGCCCGAAACTTTTCCGGCGACCAAACTGGGACTTCCTATATATGAATCTTTACCTACGGACCATTCCGGAGCTCCTCGTGACGTCCAGGATCTCATCTGGGACTCCTAACAACCTTTAGTCACCACCATACAGAACTCTACACTACCGAAACTTCACCGAACCTTAAGTGTGTAGACCCTGCGGGTTTGAGAACTATGTAGACATGACCGAGACACCTCTATGGTCAATAACCAATGGCGGGATCTGGACGTCCACATTGGTTCCTACATATTCTACGAAGATCTTTATCGGTCGAACCTCTATGTCAAGGATTCAGTTAATCCCGTATAACGTTCCCTTTGTTCTTCGGTATGTTACTTGCCCGAGATTCGATCGTTGGTATCTCCATACCTAGTTCAACCTCGTTACTGGCAAGTCTCTTTACTCGTTCCATAATACAAGATCCCGCAACTAACAATTAGTCACATTGCTTGCAAGGCTCATTGTGATGTTGTATTACCGAGTGGGCCTTGAGATACCTCTCCGTCACACGGAGTAACAAATCCTAGTCTCGATCCATGCCAACTCAACAGACACCATCGGAGATACCTGTAGAGCACCTTTATAGTCACCCAGTTACGTTGCGATGTTTGATACACACAAGGCACTCCTCCGATATCCGTGATTTGCATGATCTCATGGTCATAGGAACATATACTTGACATGCAGAAAACAGTAGCAATAAACTGACACGATCATATGCTACGTTTGTAGTTTGGGTCTTTGTCCACCACATCATTCTCATAATGATGTGATCCCATTATCAAATGACATCTTATGTCCATGGCTAGGAAACCTTAACCATCTTTTGATCAACGAGCTAGTCTACTAGAGGCATACTAGGAACATGGTGTTGTCTATGTATCCATACATGTATCTGAGTTTCCGATGAATACAATTACAACATGGATAATAAACGATTATCATGAACAAGGA
Organism: Hordeum marinum; assembly: GCA_022496015.1. Classification (NCBI taxonomy): domain Eukaryota; kingdom Viridiplantae; phylum Streptophyta; class Magnoliopsida; order Poales; family Poaceae; genus Hordeum; species Hordeum marinum. The sequence continues at coordinate 337,396,783 of CM039676.1, read as the reverse complement.
AATATGATAATAACTAATTTATTATTACCTCTAGGGCATATTTTCAACAGTCTCCCACTCGCACTAGATTCAATAATCTAGTTCACACCACCATGTGATTCGCATTGTTATGAATCTAACACCCAATGATTTCTGGGGCTCGATCATGCTTTGCATGTGAGAGAGGTCTTATAGTCAACGGGTCTGCAACATTCATATCCGTGTGTACTTTGCAAATCTCTATGTCAACCGTAAACACTGCTACCACACTCCACTTGGTACTTTTCCAAATGGCTGCTCCACTACACGTATCCAGATTGCTACTACTAGCCATCCGGATAGGTGTTAAAGCTTACATCGACGAAACTCTTTACGACGAACTCTTTATCACCTCTATAATCAAGAAACATTTCCTTAGTCCTCTGGTTACTAAGGATAATTTCGACCACTGTCCAGTGATCCACTCCTGGACCACTCTTGTACCCCTTGACAGAGTCATGGCAAGGCACACATAGGTGCGGTAGACAGCATGGCATAATATAGAGCCTATGGCTAAGGCATAGGGGACGACGTTCGTCCTTTCTCTTTCTTCTGCCGTTGTCGAGCTTTGAGTCTCACTCAACTTCACACCTTACAAATCAAACGAGAACTATTTCTCTGGCTGATCCATTTTGAACTCTTTCAAAATCTTGTCAAGGTATGCACTCATTGAAAGTCTCATCAAACATCTTGATCTATCTCTATAGATTTTGATGCTCAACAATTAGGTAGCTTTATCCAGGTCTTCCTTTGAAAATCACTTTTCAAACAACCATTTATGCTTTCCAGAAATCCTACATTATTTCCGATCAACAATATGTCATCCACATATACTTATCAGAAATTCTATAGTGCTCCCACTCACTTTATTGTAAATACAAGTTTCTCGTAAACTTTGTATAAACATCAAAACTTTGATCACCTCATCAAAGCGTACATTCCTACTCCGAGATGCTTGCTTTAGTCCATAGAAAGACCACTGAAGCTTGCACACCTTTTAGCATCGTTAGGACTGACAAAACCTTCTAGTTGTATCACATGCAACCTTTGCTCAAGCAAACCGTTAAGGAAACGATGTTTTGACATCCATCTGCCATATTTCATAATTGAAAATGCAGCAACTGCTAACATAATTCCAACAGACTTTAGCATTGCTATGAGTGAGAAAGTCTCATCGCGGTCAACTCCTTGAACTTGTCACAAACAACTTTGCAACAAGTCGAGCTTTACAAATGGTGACATTCACCATCAGCGTCTGCCTTCATTTTAAAAATCGATTTGTACTCAACGACCTACCGTCCAACGAGCAAGTCTACCAAAGTCTATACTTGGTTTTCATACATGGACCCTCTTCTCGGATTTCATGGCCTCTAACCATTTGTCAGAATCCGGGCCCATCATCGCTTCTCCATAGCTCGTAGGTTCATTGTTGTCCAACAACATGACCTCTAAGACAGGGTTGTTGTACTGCTTAGGAGCAGTACACATCCTTGTCGTCCTACGAAGTTCGATAGTAACTTGATCCTGAAGCTTCATGATCATCATCATTAACTTCCTCTTCAACTAACGTAGGCTTCACAGAAACATCTTTTCTGCGCTGCGCTAATCTCTGGTTGAACAAAGGTTTAACAACCTCATCAAGTTCTATCTTCCTCCCACTCAATTCTTTCGAGAGAAACTTTTCCTCGAGAAAGGATCCGTTTTAGTAACAAACACTTTGCACTTGGATCTGAGATAGAAGGTTCACCCAACTGTTCTTAGGGTATTCTATGAAGATGCATTTCTCCGCCTTGGGTTCGACCTCATTAGGTGAAAACATTTTCCACACAAGTGTCGCAGCTCCTAACATTAAGAAATGACAGCTTAGGTTTCTATCAAACCATAATTCACACGGTGTCATCTCAACGGATTTAGATGGTGCCCTATTTAAAGTGAATATAGTTGTCTCTAATGCATAACCCCAAAATTATAGTAGTAAAATGATAAGAGACATCATAGCACGCCCCCATATCCAATAGAGCATGACTATAATGTTCGGGCACACCATCACACTATGGTGTTCCAGGTGGCATTTAGTTTGTGAAACAACTTTCACATTGTCCTTAAGTTGTATGCCAAACTCGTAACTTAGATATTCACCTCACGATCACATCGCAGACATCCTTATCTTCTTGTCACGATGATCTTTAACTTCACTCTGAATCTGCTTGAACCTTTCAAACGATTCAGACTTGTGTTTCATTAAGTAAACATACATTATATCTACTCAAATCATTAGTGAAGGTAAGAAAATAACGATATCCACTGCATGCTACAAGACTTACTGATTGCATACATCAACATGTATCATTTCCAATGAATCACTTGCCCGCTCCATCCAACGGGCTTTTTAGTCATCTTGCCCAAGAGGCATGGTTCGCATGTCTCAACCGATTCGAAATCGAATGAGTACAAAGATCCATCAGCATGGAGTTTCTTCATGCGCTTTATACCAATATGACATTTAGCGGCAGTGCCACAAGTATGTGGTTCTATCATTATTAACTTTGTATCTTTTGACATCAGTGTTATGAACATGTGTATTACTACGATCAAGATTTCAACAAACCATTCTCATTGGGTGCATGACCATTGAGGGTATTATTCATGTAAACAGAATAACCATTATTCTCTAACTTAAATGAATAACCGTATTGCAATAAATATGATCTAATCATGTTCATAGCTCAACGCAAAACACCAAGCAACATTTATTAGGTTCGTCACTAATCCTGAAGGTAGAGAGAGCGTGTGATGTTGATCACATCAACCTTGGAAACATTTCCAACACATATCGTCACCTCACCCTTAGCTAGTTCTCCGTTTATTCCGTAGATTTTATTTCGAGTTGCTAACATTTAGCAACCGAACCGGTATCCAATACCCAGGTGCTACTAGGAGTACTAGCAAGGTACGCATCAATAACTCATATATCAAATATACTTTTGTCGATGTTGCCAGCCTTCTTATCTACCAAGTATCTAGGGTTGTTCCGCTTCAACGACCGCTCACCTCATAACAGAAGCACTTAGTCTCGGGTTTGAGTTCAACTTGGGTTGCTTCACTGGAGCAACAACTGACTTGCTATCCATGAAGTTTCCCTCCTTACTTTTTCCCTTCTCGAAACTAGTGGTTTGATTAACCATCAACACTTGACGCTTCTTCTTGATTTCTACCTTCGTGGTGTCAAACATCGCGAACAGCTCAGGAATCATTATTTCTATCCCTGGCAATTTATAGTTCATCACTAAGTTCTTGTAGCTCTAGTGACAGTGACTTGGAGAACTATATCAATCACTATCTTATCTTGGAAGATCAACTCCCACTTCATTCAAGCGATTGTAGCACCAAGACAATCTGATCACATGCTCAACGATTGAGCTATTCTCTTTCATCTTGCAGGCAAAGAATCATGTTGGAGATCTCATATCTCGCAACACGGGCACGAGCCTGAGATCCTAATTTCAGCTCTTAGAAACATCTCATATGTTCCGTGACGTTCAAAACGTTTTGGAGCCTCAATTCTAAGCCGTAATGCATGACGCACTAAACTATCAAGTAGTCATCAGAATGTGCCTGTCAGACGTTCACAACATCTACAGATGACGCTAGAGGGGTTGGTGCATCGAGCGGTGCATTAAGGACATAAGCCTTCTGTGCAGCAACGAGGACAATCCTCAGATCACGGACCCAGTCCGAAATATTGCTACCATCATCTTTCAACTCTATTTCTCTAGGAACATATAAAAATTAAGGGAGCTACAAACGCGAGCTAGTAATCTACAACATAATTTGCAAAGACACTATTGACTATGTTCATGATAATGAGTTCAATTAATCATATTATTTAAGAACTCCCACTCAAATTGACATACCTCCGATCATTCGAGTGATACATGATCCAAATTCACCAACTCAAGTCCGATCATCACGTGAGTTGAGGTGGCTGCAATGGTGAACATCATCATGTTGATCATATCTACTATATGACTCATGTTCGACCTTTCGGTCTCTTGTGTTCCGAGGCCATGTCTGTACATGCTAGGCTCGTCAAGTTTAACCCGAGTGTTCTGCACGTGCAAATCTGGCTTGCACCCGTTGTATGTGAACGTAGAGTCTATCACACCCGATCATCACGTGGTGTCTCAACACGACGAACTTTCGCAACGGTGCACACTCGGGGAGAACACAATTTATCTTGAAATTAAGTGAGGGATCACCTTATAATGCTACCGCCGTCCTAAGCAAAACAAGGTGCATAAAAAGGATTAACATCACATGCAAATCATAAGTGACATGATATGGCCATGAACTTGTGCTTTTGATCTCCATCTAGAAAGCACCGGCATGATCTCCATCGTCACCCGGCATGACACCATGATCTCCATCATCTTGATCTCCATCAACGTGTCGCCATCGGGGTTGTCACGCCCTGCATGCTTCTACTACTATTGCTACCGTTTAGCGATAAAGTAAAGCATTACATAGCGCTTAATGATTGACACACATGTCATACAATAATTAAAGACAACGCTATGGCTCCTGCCGGTTGCCGTATTCATCGACATGCAAGTCGTGATAATCTATACATCACATGATCATCTCATACATCACATATATCACATCATGTAATTGGCCATATCATATCACAACATACCCTGCAAAAACAAGTTAGACGTCCTCTAATTGTTGTTGCATGTTTTACATGGCTACTACAGGTATCTAGCAAGAACAATTATCACCTACGCAAAACCCACAACGGTGATACACTAGTTGCTTTTCAACCTTCTCAAGGACCGCCTTTGTCGAATCCGATCCAACTAAAGTGAGAGAAACTGTCACCCGCAAGCCATCTAGGCAACAAGCTGCGTCGAGGGAACCGGTTTCTCGTAAGCGTACGAGTAATGTTGGTCCGGGCCGCTTCATCTCACAATCCCGCTGAACCAAAATATGACCAAGGGAGGAAGCAATCTAAGCATCAACGCCCACAAACCTTTTGTGTTCTACTCGAGATCTCATCGAACCATCAACCTAGCTCATGATGCCACTGTTGGGGAACGTCGCATGGGAAACAAAAATTTTCCTACGCACACGCAAACCTATCCATGGTGATGAGAATCTACGAGAGGGAGAGTGGATCTACGTACCCTTGTAGATCGCTAAGCGGGAAGCATTAAGAAACGCGGTTAGTGTAGTCGAACATCTTCGCGATCCAAATCGCCGAGCGTCCCGCGATCTCATCACGATCCGTCTCGCGATCCAATCACGATCCGTCCCGTGAAATCATCACGATCCGCCCCGCGATCTCATCACGATCCGTCTCACGATCTTGATCACGATCTGTGCTGTGAACTCATCACGATCTGTTCCGCGATCTCATCACGAACTGTCTCGCGATCTCGATCACGGTCCTTCCGATCTAGCGCCGAACGGACGGCACCTCCGCGTTCAGCACACGTGCAACTTGATGACGACCTCCACCATCTTGATCTAGAAAGAGGAGGTGGAGAGGAGAGAGAGTTCACCGGCAGCGTGACGGTGCTCCGGCGATGGTGGTGGATCAATTCCGGCAGGGTTTCGCCTAAGCACTGCGGAAAACCAATCTAGAGGAGCACCGGTGGAACGGGTAGCACGTGGCCGTAAAACTAGTGCAAAACCCTAGCTATCCATCAGTATATATAGGAGGGAGGTAGAGGCTGCCTTGGATCAAGGGCAAAACTCCTCTAGGAGTCGGCCGAGCCAAGGAGGAGAATTCCCACTTCTCCTCCACTCCTAGTAGGAGTAGGACTCTTCCTTTTTGCCTTTTTTCCACCTTTTTTCTTTAGCCTTTTTGTCTCCTGTGCGATGGGTCTTTTTGTGGCTGTTCCTCCAGCCCACTAAGGGCTGGTTATTACTCTCCACAGCCCATGGACCCTCTGGGGTCGAAATACCCCTCCCAGAGGTCTCCCGGTACACTACCGGCACTCCCGGTACACTACCGATGAGCCCAAAACTTTTTCGGCGACCAAACTGGGACTTCCTATATATGAATCTTTACCTCCGGACCATTCCGGAGCTCCTCGTGATGTTCGATATCTCATCCGGGACTCCTAACAACCTTCGGTCACCACCATACATAACTCTACACTACCGAAACGTCACCGAACCTTAAGTATGCAGACCCTACGGGTTTGAGAACTATGTAGACATGACCGAGACACCTCTACGGTCAATAACCAATGGCGGGACCTGGACGTCCACATTGGTTTCTACATATTCTACGAAGATCTTTATCGGTCGAACCTCTATGTCAAGGATGCAGTTAATCCCGTATAACGTTCCCTTTGTTCTTCGGTATGTTACTTGCCCGAGATTCGATCGTTGGTATCTCCATACCTAGTTCAACCTCGTTATTGGCAAGTATCTTTACTCGTTCCGTAATACAAGATCCCGCAACTAACAATTAGTCACATTGCTTGCAAGGCTCATTGTGATGTTGTATTACCGAGTGGGCCCTGAGATACCTCTCCGTCACACGGAGTAACAAATCCCAGTCTCGATCCATGCCAACTCAACAGACACCATCGGAGATACCTGTAGAGCACCTTTATAGTCACCCAGTTACGTTGCGACGTTTGATACACACAAGGCACTCCTCCGATATCCGTGAGTTGCATGATCTCATGGTCATAGGAACATATACTTGACATGCAGAAAACAGTAGCAATAAACTCACACGGTCATATGCTACGTTTGTAGTTTGGGTCTTTGTCCATCACATCATTCTCCTAATGATGTGATCCCGTTATCAAATGACATCTTATGTCCATGGCTAGGAAACCTTAACCATCTTTTGATCAACGAGCTAGTCTACTAGAGGCATACTAGGAACATGGTGTTGTCTATGTATCCACACATGTATCTGAGTTTCTGATCAATACAATTACATCATGGATAATAAACGATTATCATGAACAAGGAAATATGATAATAACTAATTTATTATTGCCTCTAGGGCATATTTTCAACACTACATAGTTCTCGAACCTGTAGGGTCTGCACACTTAAGGTTCGGTGACATTTCGGTAGTATAGAGTTATGGATGGTGGTGACTGAAGGTTTTTCGGAGTCCCATTTGAGATCCCGGACGTCACGAGGAGCTCCGGAATGGTCTGGAGGTAAATATTCATATACAGGAAGTCCTGTTTTGGTCGCCGAAAAAGTTTCGGGCTCATCGGTAGTGTACCGGGAGTGCCGGTAGTGTACCGGGAGACCATCGGGAGGGGTATTTTCACCAAAGAGGCTACATGGGCTATGGGAGAGTAAATACCAGCCCTTAGTGGGTTGGTGGAAGTCCCACACAAGGCACATGCGGCTGGGAGAGAAAGCCCAAAGAGAAAAAGGTGGAAAAAGACAAAAAAGGCAAAAATAAGGAGGAGTCCTAGTCCTACTAGGATTGGAGGAGGAATCCTCCAATCCCACTAGGTTCGGCTGACCCAAGGGCTGCCTCTTTGGCAGCAAAGCCTCCTCCTCCTCTCCTCCTATATATACTAGAGGATTTTAGGGTTTTGACACATAATTTTCAGCCATGTGCTACCCGTTCCTCTAGTGCATAGTTTCTCCTCTAGATCGGATTTCTGCAGTGCTTAGGTGAAGCCTTGCCGGAATAGCTCCACCACCATCTCTGGAGCGCTGTCACGCTGCCGGAGAACTCTTCTACCTCCCCGCTCCCTCTTGCTGGATCAAGAAGGCGGAGATCATCATCGAGCTGTACGTGTGCTGAACACGAAGGTGCCGTCCGTTCGGCGCTAGATCGGAAGGACCGTGATCAAGATCGCGAGACGGATCGTGATGAGTTCGCGGGACGGGATCGTGATGAGTTCGCGGGACGGATTGTGATGAGTTCGCGGGACGGATCGTGATTGGATCGCGGGACGGATCGTGATGAGTTCACGAGACGGATCATGATTGGATCGCGGGATGGATCGTGATGAGATCGCGGGACGCTTGGCAATTTGGATCGCGAAGACGTTCGACTACACCAACCGCGTTTCTTAACGCTTCCCGCTTAGCGATCTACAAGGATATGTAGATCCACTCTCCCTCTCATAGATGCTCATCACCATGGATAGATCTTGCGTGTGCGTAGGAATTTTTTTGTTTCCCATGCAACGTTCCCCAACAGGAGGTGCAGTCCGTTCGGCGCTAGATCGGAAGGATCGTGATCAAGATCGCAAGACGATTAGTGATTGGATCGCGGGACGGATCGTTATGAGATCGCGGGACGGATCGTGATAGGATCGCGGGACGGATCGTGATAGGATCGCGGGACGGATCGTGATGGGATCGCGGGACGCTAGGGCGATTTGGATCGCGAAGACGTTCGACTACATCAACCGCGTTTCTTAACGCTTCCCGCTTAGCGATCTACAAGGGTATGTAGATCCACTCTTCCTCTCGTAGATACTCATCACCATGGATATATCTTGCGTGTGCGTAGGAATTTTTTTGTTTCCCATGCAACGTTTCCAACATAAAGTTCATACACACTTGTTCTCATAAAACAACATACAAACTCTCTAGCTAAAGCATTTAAATGCAACAACAAATGCGATCAACATCGCAAATAAGGTAACAATTGATCCAACAGCATAGTGATACCAAGCCTCACTATCAATGGCATATCTTTTAATTTTTTTCTAATCTTCAAGCGCATTGCACCCATCTTGATCTTGTGATCACCGACGACATCGGCAACATACAACTCCAGTTTCATCTTCTCTTCTTCAACTCTTTTCAATTTTTCTTTCAAATACTCGTTTTCTTTTTCAACTAAATTTAACTTCTTGACAAGAATATCTATGTCGGTTGGAATCTTCGGTTCACATACCTCCTAGATAAAAATATCTATGTCAACTTGATTGGCATAATTGTCATAAACACAAAATGCAACAAAGAGTTATAAAAAAGAGTATATACCACATCCGCATCATAAACCGGACGAGGGCCGACGGAGACGGATTTCAAAACCATGCCACTATGTATAACAAACAACCATATAGGTAAGATAACTATACAAATAACTAACTAAATCTTACAAACATGTTTTTTTTTATAAAAAAAGATAAGAACAAGAGGCTCACCAAGGTGGTGCCGGCGACGGGATGGTGCGAGCGATCGACGGTGGTTAGTACGGGGACAGGAAGGCACTAAGTAAACCACACCTACAAATGCAAAGTAAGAATTTAATTTGAGCTCAAATTACATAAATCAAATAAACTACCACATACAAACTAAAACCCACAAATTACTATACTTATAGAGCATTGCAAGAGCTAATCTAGCAATGAGAGATGAAAGGACAAAGTTGCTAACCTTTGTGAACACTTGGATGGATGGGATGCCTCCAAATCTTGACAAATTTTGGCAAAAATGAAGGATGAGCTCGAGGAAGAGAGGAAGAACGGAGAGGAGAGGAAAGGGGAAGAACAGAGGACTCTGCTCGGGCTGGCGCCGAAGGGTTTCAATACATGGGGACCTTTAGTCCCGGTTGGTGGCCCCAACCGCGACTCAAGGTTAGCCTATAGTCGCGGTTGGAGCCGCCAACCGGAACTAAAGGTTCCCGTGAGGCCCAGGCTGACGCCAGCCTGCCACCACACCTTTAGTGCCGGTTCATGACACGAACCGGGACTAAAGGTCCGTAACGAACCGGCACTAATGATCCCCGTCACGAACCAACACTAATAATCACATTAGTGCCGGTTCAAAAGCCAACTGCGACTAATGAGGCGGACGAAAGATTTGTTTTCTACTAGTGTTCGTAGATATTTCTATTTTATGATCCAAAGAAAACCTTAGTTCCTATCCTTCATAGGAATAATAATCCATTTCTACAAACCTAAGGGCTTCAAAGAAAATTTTCCTGCAAAAATCCTATCCTATGAAATTTCTCCAAACCAAAGGAGGCTGCTTCAAAAAAGTAAGTTATTCCTTTGACTAATTTCATTTGTACTTTAGCAAATCATCACTCTCCTTTTTAAGCCAAAAGGTGTAGTTTTCTGCCAAGTTAGAAGTATATAAGTGTCTAAGCATATATATAGTTTTATGCTAAATTTTCACACGTCGTGTAATTTTATTATAGATTTGTTCAAGATACAAATACATGTACATATATACCACAATCATTGTGGTAAGCAATCTCAAACCAGCATCAACAAATACATGTACAAATAAAGTTATATGTGTAGCTAGCTACTTAGCTACCATGTACACAAAAGAAATAGCTAGCGGACCATTTTGCTGATCGATCACCTGCTCTTGGCAAATGGCGGGATGCTTTGCTCGTTCCTGAAGTAGTCGTCGGGGTCGATCTGGCCCTTGGCCATGGCGAGCCTCTGGTAGTTACCCTTGAAGTACTTCTGGCCCCAGACCATCCCGGCCTGGAAGCTGCTGACGTTGCCGACGACGACGTTCTCGCCGAGGTCCAGGTCCCTGTAGTTGAAGTAGGCCTCCCTCGGGTTGGAGCTCACGAACGGTGCCATGAACGCGTAAAACCCCCTGATCCACCTGGTCTGCACGGCCCCGTCCCCCGACGCCATCGACCAGAAGTTCATGTACTGGATGTTGTACAGCACGCCGGCGCGGTGCGGGTACGGCGTCGCCGACTCCGGCACGGCCGCGATCTGCCCGCCGTAGGGGTCCAGGATCATGAGCCCCGCGTTGGGCTGCGCCAGCTTGGTGAAGATGCTGGCCCACGCGTCCCGGGGGATGGCCCGCCGGACGTAGTCGGACGTCGCCTTGTAGCCGCTGCTGAAGACGGACTCGGCGGTGGTCCGGTTCAGGAGGTCCTCCACGGTCGAGGCGCTGCCCAGGTAGATGTAGGGCACCGACTGGATCCAGGTCATCTCCCTGCAGTCGGAGCGGTTGAACCTCAGCTCCGGGAAGCGGCTGCTCATCACCGGCAGCAGCGCGTCGCAGGTGCCGAGGAACAGGGACTGGAAGTTGGCCGTCTTCTGCTGCACGACCACCCTGATGATCAGGTCCTCCGGCAGGGCCGGCGCGATCTGCTGCCACTTCGTGACAACGTCGGCGGCGCCCTGGCTAGCGGTCACCGGGACGTTGAACACTGTGACCTTGGGCGGGACGGGCAGGAGCTTCACCTGCCACGACACCACGACGCCGAAGCTCTCGCCGCCGCCGCCTCGGAGGGCCCAGAAGACGTCGCTCCCCATGGTGTTCTTGTTCAGGAGCCTCCCCTTGGCGTCCACCAGCACGGCGTCGATGATGTGGTCGATGGACATGCCGTACTTGCGCAGCAGCATGCCGAAGCCGCCGCCGCTGAAATGGCCTCCGACGCCGACGGTCGGGCACAGGCCGCCAGGGAACCCGAGCACGCTGCTCGCCTTCCCGATTGCATAATACAGCTCGCCGAGCTGGGCGCCGGAGTCCACCCACGCGGTCGCCGCCTGCGCGTCTACCTGCACGGAGCGGAGGCTCGACATGTCGAGCACCGCGAAGGCCTCGGCGCGCACGGACCGGTACGACAGGCCCTCGTAGTCGTGCCCGCCGCTGCGCACGCGGATGCGCAGCCCGCTCCGGCGGCCGCAGAGCACGGCCGCCTGTACGTGCGACGCGTTCGTGGGCGTGACGATGTAGAGCGGCCTCACGGTGCTCGGCGTGAAGAACTTGGGGTTCCGGATGGAGGACTTGAGCAGCGGCGTGAACGACGGCGAGCTCGGCGTGAACACGAGCTGGCGGGGGATGCTCGCCGACAGGCACGAGAGGAAGCCGTCAGACGAGTTACCCTGGGAAGAGACGAAGGAGGCGTAGCAGCAGAGCAAGGCGAAGGCGACGAGCACAAGGCTGGAGCTCTTGGCCATGGCCATCTTTGCTAGCTAGCTTGCTGTACGTTGCAGCGTTGCATGGTTCGTAGCCGCGTCTGCATGCATTTATAGCCCACGTACGGGGGCACGTGCAGAACGAGTTCTCGTGAAGGCGGCCGCGGCATCGTCTGCTCTGGTCTATCACGCTACTCCAGCTGGAGGCGTTGAAAAGTCACGGTCAGCTATCTGGATCGCTATCCGTAGGCCGGCGACTGTTAATCCGGTGAACGGTTCTACATTAGTCATCACATCGACCAGCATCTCTATCTGAACTGAAGACTGGATGCGATTTTCGTTCGTTCTAAAAGTAAGAACAAATGTAGAAGCAAGAAAGTTCTCATGGCTGTTATCAGATGCCTGTATGCATGGCAGGTCGTCCTTGTATTGAAGATAAACATGGCGCTGTCACAGCCGTGGCCTGTTAGACGTCTAGACGGCGTTGGACTTTTTTGGGCAGACGGCTGCGGTGCCAGGGGCGAGAACAGTGGTGAGAACGTTGTGACCGGATTCATGACGGTCGTCAGCATTTATCTCAATTCGATGAGAGATTGGTCAAGTTTACGTGAGAAGCCGGTTCGAAACACTGATCCAGTTTATGAGGAAAATCGGATCGGAGACCTTAGCAACCTTTTCCTGGAGAGGCAAGAAACATGAAAAACACAAAACACTCAATACCTAGTTACAACATAACGCAAAAGATCAACTACCTAAGTATGTAAGCGATAATTGCATACAAGGCAATATTCGCAAAAAAGGAAGGCTGCCCATGGCCGTACATGCCGTTGATCACCGGAGTTGAAAATGGCCGGCCGGCCGGAGAAGCATCAAGCAACAACACCACACCACCAGCAGAAATCCCACGGTCGTCGGTCAACATTGAACTGCTAGAGCTTGGACAAATCCATATTATACAAGTAATATGAACGGAATAAAGGATAATCTTTCTTTTAAAAGTCAGAGCGGAAGGAGATTGTGTTTCTCCGCAGAAGAAGAATAAAAGCGATTGTGTTTGCAGTGACATATCCATAGCGTTGATATTCCATCAGCCAAAATGCATGGCCGTTAAGTTGTATCGCCGGAAATTCTAAAATAAATTCAGAAATAATGCAAATACCAGGACTTAAATTTTGGTGGATGAAAATATTATTATCCCTCGAACCATCCAATCACAGGTTGGTTTGCTGCATGACCGGTTGGTTATGAGTTATGACGAGCTGTTCGTAGTACAGAGGATCCCAACGGCTAGTCAAAATATATTGGACGGTGTATATGTATAGCGGCATCGCTCCAAAGCGATTGTGGTGTCGCTGACATGCCTCTTCTTCTCATGACTGGTTTTTTTCAGTTGAAAACTCCTTCCCTGTTTAGCCGTTTCTCTCCATCTCAGCTTCAACATTTTTACCGTTCCAAGGCAACGACTCTAGTCTACATGTACGCCTTTCCTTCTGGTTTGGAGAAATTTTGTAAAAATTCTACATGATAGAATTCCTATCAGAAAAAAGTCTTCAGAATCTTTTGGTTTGTAGGACTATAATCCTATTTCTGTGCAGGAATAACTCCTTTTTTTTAGGATAAACTTGTACCTTTATTTAACGAAGTGCAGGAATAACTCCTATAGCATAGACTCCGTGAAAAATATCCTACCATGTGAACCGAAGAACATCTTTTTTCATATCGTTATTCATATGATTTGAGATACATAACATCTTATTTTCTACAAGTTTCTAATCATGCGATATTTTCTATCCCATGAACCAAATGAGACCTACATATTTGCTTCCGCTGATGGGAAATACAAATCCATTCAGACATTGACAACCGCTTGCATACAAAACTTTGACTCGCAATCCAAATAAAAATATATCATAAATTTAGAATAACTACTCTCCCAGTTCCAACATAAGTGTTTTGATCTTAGCAAACCTTTATACTAAATTTAATAGAAAGTTAAGACTTATTTTGGGAAGGAGAGAGTATTGTTATGAACAACGTCGTAGCTAGGATTTGGATTCAGGGTGGCCCAACTGACATAAAATGCACCACAAATTCAACATATCAGCGTACCAGTACAAATTTTAATCAAAAGCACATGTTGATAAGATCTTTCAAAGCATATTAAAATTTGGTATTCCAGTTTTGTGTAGGAAAAAAACCCGGCTATAGTAGAAAGTTTGGAAAAAATCATAAAAAGTAAAACATTTACTAATGTATTTATTTTGAAAAAATGATCATGAAAAATAAGAATGTTTAGAATTTATAAACACCATTCTTTAATTAGTAAAACGTTCTCAAATTTAAAAATGTTTGTATATTTTAGGCAATGTTCTCTAATTTTAAAAATATTCTCAAATTTGAAAAAAATAAAGGGAAAAATATATATAACCAAAAAATATAAGAAAACCATGTAAAAAGAAAGAATTCAGCAAAAGACAAAAGAAAACCTAGAATATGAAAACTAAGAAAAAGGCATAGGGACGAAAAATGAAAACCACTACTGCTTGGGTTAGTTAGGCTAGACCATGCTCATGTCGCTACGTGTGATTGTCCGATAAATGGCCGCAACAAGTGGTAAATATGTTTTACTGGAAGCGAACCAATTGGTCACTTGTACATGGGTTGCGTTGGGCCTCGTCCACTTAGTGGCGCGCCACTTATATGAAAATATTTTTCATAATGAATCTTGTGTTGTGAGACTATGCAAAATTTATATATTAATGACCGAAGAAAAAATGTTAGGACAAACTTATTTGTGACCGGAGGAAGTAAAAACAACACGATATATTGAGTACATCGCACTCAGTGCTCCCCGGCTATTTTTGTTTTTGCTACACCAATGTACTCACAAATCGCATAGACTAAAATATACTTCAGGTCACATAATCAAATGTGAAGGAATGTTAGTCCATGAACAAACATAGTTGCAGTGTTGTACATATTCAACTTGGGGCATATATTGTTGTTCTTCAGCCCTGCCTCGAGCTTCTCCTCTCCACTGCTCACCACATCGCCCATCGTCATACCTCATCATGATTAGGTAACATCTTCCATCCTCTCGGGCTTTGGGCTTATCACCTTCAATTCGCACACCGACAACTTGAGAATCCGGACACCCACAACTTGAGCTTGTAGACATTGGGTGTGGGAGAGAAAAGAAGACATTATTAAGCAACAAGTTACTTGCTATCACATTGGCAGCATACTTCTACAATTCCCACTCTAACGGAAGCTATTTATTAGTTTATGCAATCCCCACAACACTGTTGCATGCACATATTAAAAACATCTTTTTATTACACAAAATATTCATCTACAACCTCAAAATCAAGTACACCATAACACTAGTAGAAAACGGCCCATTTGTCCCGATTCCAGAGACCCATTAGTCCCAGTTCTTGAACCGGGGCTAAAGGGTCAGGACTAAAGCCATAAACCTTTAGTCCCGATTCGCTTACGATCTGGGATAGAAGGGGCTTCACGTGGCCTCTGCGGGGAGCCCAGGCAGGAGGACCTTTAGTCCCGGTTGGTAACACCAACCGGGACCAAAAGTTGCTGTTTTTTTGAAAGGAAGGTGTTTAGGGATTTTGGAGGGTTAATTTAGGGGTTTTCATATTGTGTTAGCTAGCTAATTAATAGAGAGAAGTGTCCTCTCTTTCTCCGTACTTGGTCGATGCTACTATCTACTTACATATAGAGAGAACTCGACGCTAGCTAATAAGCATATGAAGGAAACCATTAATTACACAAGATCTAACAACTCATCATCATCATCTTAATCATACAAAGTTAAAGTCTCATAAAACAAAAAAAGATAAAATGACATAGTCCTTCCTCATAGGACCTACTCCTCCCTCCTAGGTAAAATGACATAAAAAAAAATAACACCTATGTCTTCATGATGAAGCAAAGAGATCCAACGGTCTCCAACTTGTGGCTTGTGAGCCTTCTTTATTTGTCCCCATGCTTCAATTTGGAGCCTTCTTGGTGGTTTGCGCTCAGTCGAGTATGCAAAAGATAACTCGGGATGGAAGGGCTTTTTATTGTCATATTACCTTCGGTCTGCATCAACGATGGCACAATTTCATTTGTCAATTTCTTTTGAAAAACATAATAGTAGCCTAGTTAGCAATGTAATCAATACCATTTACGCAACAGTACTAGTGTACTTAATTAGCAACTCTTAGCAAGATATTTCGACGAATGTCATCCGCCCTTAGCCTATGCACTAGTGTCCTGTACAATGTATAATTTGGGTCAGTTCTCAAATTATACGAGAAGATGTCCCTACCATCTATGACACCAATAACAAAGTAGATAAGATCATCCTTCTCCTCCCAAGTTAGATGTGATCCATAAGTGTAGTGTGTCATGTCGATTATGTTCTGTATTTCACTCGAAGAAACGAAATAAGCTGTAAATTAAAAATTAACAAATTTAGTACGAATGAACACCAAATATTTATGTATATAGAATGAAAATTACTTGACAAATATGCATGGTTGACAAAGTGACATGGAGGTAAAACAGGAAGCATATCAACATCCACCAAAATGTCGATGTTTCCTTCAATATGATCTTCAGAACGAAGAACGAAGGTTATTTTCATATCCTCCTGAAATCCATATGCCTTGCAAAGAGCTTCCCAATTTGAGCACCATAATTTTGTGTTATTAAGTACATTAATTACTTTCACAAGAAATGTGTGACCATGTTTAGTCCTCAGGTTGGCTGTCCTTGTCTCGAAACTCTCGTGCTCTTCGTAACCGAGCCTCTCCAAGAAATACCGTCTTGCATGACAAGGGACGAACTAGTCGAATTGTATAAAACAGAAATTACGCATTCAAGGAAAGAAACAGAAGTCATGCTTAATTACGAAAAAACAGTTATCATCGTGAGGAGGCGCCCCCATGACAACAGTTGGGATTACTCCATCAAGAACACACATGAAAGTCACAGAAGGAGCAACGGCAGACCGAAAGTCACACGCGCATTATACCGATAAAATACAGTAATACATTTGTAATGAACTCGAATATAATATCACTAATACATCATCTCGAATAATCCAATTATTAATGCATCATCAAATATTAACTAATACATCTCAAATATTATCATATAAGATCACTAATATTTCCTTCGATCGATTTTAAAAACTACCAGGAAACTGATCAACACACAGATCACTATTACTCAATATGCAACGGGTTGACTTTAGGTCTATCGAGTCTTTCCTTCGTAAACTCTCATATCGCGTATATGGTGGGCACTACCTCTGATATTGCGACCGTCGGTGATGGTGGCTCCTCCATTTGTCCCCGAGTGCATTACACCAGAATGTCTAGCACACGGGAACGAAGGAGAAGCGACCCCCACGACACTCTCCCTCACTGAAAGACACACAAGGAGCCGAAACAGACCTAAAGTCAACCCGTTCCATATATCGAGAAATGGCATAAAAAAATTCCATATGTTTTGCCGGAATGACTGGCAAATCACAAGCACTCGATATGAACTAATACATCATCCCGAACAATCCAGTTAATGCATCATCAAATATTAACTAATACATCTCGAATATTATCATATAAGATCACTAATACAGATCGAATATCCTAGAATCCAAAGTGGAGGACGGTGAACTAGGTTCACTAGCAGTCTCTGAGTCGCCAGCGGTGGACACTCAAAGATAAGGAACCATCACGAGATCATAACTCAGGTGAGATCCCTAAAGAATCTGCCAGGTATTGTCAAACCTGGCGTCGAACGCCGCCATATAGCGACGGACGTGCTCGTCCTTCTCCCTGACACGACGACGTACCACCTCCGCGGGGGCCCGCTCCCTCCGCACTGAAAGAGGCCCACGTGACCGCCACCACAGAAGCTCCGGGTCAATGAAGACACCTGGATTCCTCACCAACCTCCGAGCCCGAGAAGGTAGCACCTCCCAGTGCCAGCCTGACAAAGCCTAGTCCCGGACATGGCGCCTATCAAGCAGGCTCTCGCGGACCACTCGACGACGAGGATGCGGGCCGGGCATCGTCGACGTCGAGATAAATTCCTATGAGAACGTTTTATTATCGTTTAATCACTAATTTTTCATAAAACCAAGAATTTTTCTGCAATCTAACATACACATACTAATTTTTCCTAAGACTCCTAATAATTAAATAAAACATAAAACAACTAAAACATAAACATTCATCATATAAAAAAAATCAACATTTTTAAAAAAAATCCACAGAGCAGGGGCTGCGGTGGCTCATAGCGGGGGCGGCGAGGGCGGGGCGACGATGAGGCGGCGACGGGGGCGGCGGGGGAGGCGGCAGGGGCGGGGCGGCGGGGGCAGGGTGGCGACGGGGTCGGCAGGGTGGCGACGGGGGCTGGGCGGCGACGGGAGCAACGACGGGGGCGGCGACTGGGACGGGGCGGCGACGGGGGCGGGGCGGCGACGGGGGCGATGGGGAGGCGACGGGGACGGGGAGGGCGATAAAACCTGCGAAATTTGCTAAGTGCTCCTTGTATAGAAGAAGCATCGGTCCCGTTTCGTGGCACCGACCGGGACCAATGCCCACCTTTAGTCCCGGTTGGTGCCACCAACTGGGACCAAAGGTCTCTTTTCAGCAGCCCAAAGGGCGGGAAACAGGGACCTTTGGTCCCGGTTGGTGGCACCAACCGGGATGAAAGGGGAATGGCTCCAACCTGGACCAGAGGTCCCTTTTTGTCAGTAGAAAGGGCAGGAAGCAGAGACCTTTTGTCCCGGTTGGTGCCACCAACCGGGACCAAAGGTAGGCATTGGTCCCGGTTTCTGGCACCAGCCGTGACCAATGGCCTTGCATAGCGGTGTAGTGGGAGTTTAGTCCCACCTCACCAAGCGAAGGTTGCCTCAACCTATTTATAAGCCCCGCTGCGGCTGCTATGTTGAGCTCCTCTCAAAGTGAAAATAGACGCCCTTATACGGAAAATTTGACCTAAGTTTGAAATGCTAGTATGTGCTAGTATGCACTTACTAGCACTTTGAATTTAGGTCGAATTTTCTCTATAAGCGCATCTATTTTCACCTTTTTATTTTTTTTGCATATTAGAAGTTCTTAACAAAAAATAATTTATGGATATTCTTTTTTCTATCAAAGTTTTTAACAAAAATAGCTTTGATAATTTTCGTTGCATGAATTGTATATAATATCAAGTTTAGTTATATAACTTTTATCGAACGAAAACATGTCTATTACAAAAGGATTTCAAATTTTTTATATATATTTGAACTCCAGAATTTTTCTGCATTCAATATGCACCATTCAAAGCCACATCATCCCTTTTCAACCGTTTTTTGACTTCATTAGCTTTTTTTCATGCATTTCATCATTTATTTTGAGCTAAAATGACCCTGAATTGAAAAGCACTGCAAATGAACTCGGAAATGGTTGAAACTTGGCATGGTACCATCATTTCACCCACGTAGCATTTGCTAAAAAGTTGAGAGGGTTAAGGCAAAAACTGGATGCACTTCGTGTACAAAATGGGAAATCTCTTTCGAAGTATCAGGGTTTCGCACGAAAACACGTATGTTACAAAAGGATTTCAATTTTTTAAACATATTTGAACTCAAGAATATTTCTGCATTCAATATGCACCATTCAAATCCATATCGTCCCTTTTCAACCCTTTTCTAACTTCATTTGTTATTTTTCATGCATTTCATCATTTATTTTGAGCTAAAATGACCCTAAATTGAAAAGCACTTCAAATGAACTCTAAAAAGGTTGAAAGTTGGCATGGTATCATCATTTCACCCACATAGCATGTTATAAAAAGTTGAGAGGGTTATTGCAAAAACTGGATGCATTTCGTGTACAAAATGGACAATCTCTTTCGAAGTATCACGGTTTCGGACGAAAACTCATCTGTTACAAAGGGATTTCATTTTTTAAACTTATTTGAACTCCATAATTTTTGTGTGCTCAAAATGCACCATTGAAAGCCACATCATCAATTTTCAACCCTTTCTGACTACATTTGGTATTTTTCATGCACTTACTGATTTTTTGAGCTAAATAACACTAAAATTGAAAAGCACTTCAAATGAACTCTAAAAAGGTTCAAAGTTGGCATGGTATCATCATTTCAGCCACATAGCATGTTATAAAAAGTTGAGAGGTTTACGGCAAAAACTGGATGCACTTCGTGTACAAAACGAACAATCTCTTTTGAAGTATCAGGGTTTCGGACGAAAACTCATGTGTTACAAAAGGCATTTCATTTCTTCACATGTAACTGCAATGATATAGTTGTGGAGAGAAAGTCTTCACTTTTTCTTCGCTTGTGTCCTTTGCTTATTGCGCTGTAACCATGGATAATCTTCATCGTTTAACAGGGTGCTTGGGTCAGCCTTGACTTTGAAGGGAGGAATTTCATGAAACTTTTCATAATCTTCAGACATGTCTGTAACATCCCAAAATTCCATTTTGGAATGTTATGAATATAGCTATGCATCTATCATCACCATTGCTTGATTGTATGTGATAGTTGAAATGCCATTTCTGATTTTTCTGAAAGTCCTTTCTACTTTTCCCTATGTTGCTTCCCCTATTTGAAATTTTGGTTAAATGTTCAAAATAAGAGAGGAGTAACATGACACTCCACACCAGGGTCTAATTGGTGAATTATTTGAACAAAATAACCAGGGGTTATTTTGAAAATATTTGCAAAAAAGGATCTAAAAACAATTAGGCAATTTCTGAAAATAATATTTTTTTTCAAAGTGTTCAAATGACAGAATAGAAATGTTCATTAAATAGCATTTATTATTCTGTTAATTTTGATATATAATACCCCTATATTTAGAGACGATTTGAATGCTTTAAAAGCTTTTGAATGTCTCTGGTAAATTAGAAAAACAGAAACGGTAACCGTTTCCGGTATTAAACGGGCCGGCCCACCGGCTTTAAAAGCCGAGACCGTTACCGGTCGGCCGACCGAGCGCAATAACGTCCCCCTCTCTCTCTGACGCTGGACCCCACCCCCGACCGACCGTTGCTTCGAACGGTCGTCTTCTCCCTCCCCGCGCGCGCCGGACCCGACGCCGGTCGCTCCCCCCCTCACCGGATCTCTCCCCTCTCTCCTCCCCGCACCCCCCGAGCGTCCCTATATAAACCGGACCACCCCGCGTCCATTTTCCCCCCCGAGCCCCTTCTCTCTCTCACCGAGACGCCGTCAATTTCTCGTCGGAGCTCCACCACCACCGGACGTCGCCGTCGACCGTAGCCACCACCTCCGACCATCATTCGCCACGCCGTCGCCACCAATCGCCTCCGGAGGACCGTCCCCGTCGCCCGGACCACTTCCCCGTCCTCCCCGACCACCGGAACGCCTCGCCGTCGCGTTCACCACTTCCGGACTCGCCGGAGTTTCCCCACGCCGGCGACCTTTACACCGTGAGCATTTCCCTCCCTCCGATCCAAACCCAACGGCTCAGATTAGAAGTCACTTATTCCCGAACCGTTTTCTGTTTAGGATCGGTTGACCGCCCGAAGCACCGCTCGGACACCCACCTCAGCCACTCACAGGTCGCCACGTCACCCTAGTCGACCGTTCGTTAGTTTTTCTTTTCAGTTTTGTTTTTCAGAAAACAGAATGTATTCCAAATTTGTTTTAGCTATATCTTTTAATCAGTTTAGAGTTTTGAGTTGATTCTTTTTGCAATAGCTCACATTTTTCATGTAGTTTCACCCGATTGATTTTGCCCGATAATCGGAAGGATTTCCAAGTTTATTGTGATGCTTCACTTCAAGGACTTGGAGGAGTACTTATGCAGGATGGAAAAGTTGTAGCCTATGCTTCCAGACAACTACGACCTCATGAGTTAAATTATGCCACGCATGACTTGGAATTAGCAGCCGTAGTGCACGCACTCAAGACTTGGAGACATTTCCTTATCGGAAATAGTTGTGATGTTTACACCGACCATAAGAGCCTGAAGTATATCTTCACGCAGAAAGAGTTGAACCTCAGACAGAGGAGATGGTTAGAGTTAATCAAGGACTATGACATGAGATTACACTACCATCCAGGTAAGGCTAATGTTGTAGCCGATGCCTTGAGTCGGAAAACTTATGTGAACACACTCACAGCTGGAGGATTACCTCAAGAGTTAGTCGATGATCTCAGAAAGCTCAAGCTAGAGATAGTTCCAAGGGGATATGTTGCTACACTGGAAATTCAGTCCATCTTGACCGAAAGAATTCGAGAAGCCCAGAAATCGGACAAGGAGATAGCTGAAATTAAACAGAGAATGAAAGATGGTAAAGCTAAAGGTTTTCGTGAGGATGAACACGGAACTTTGTGGTTTGAGAACCGAATCTATGTGCCCAATGAACCAGAGCTCAGGAAGTTGATACTTCAGGAAGCCCATGATTCACCTTACTCGATACACCCAGGCAACACCAAGATGTATCTGGATTTAAAGGAAAGTTATTGGTGGACAGGTATGAAGAAAGATATTGCAGAGCATGTTGCGACATGTGATGTTTGTCAGCGAGTAAAGGCAGAACATCAGAAACCAGCAGGGTTACTCCAACCTTTGCCGATACCCGAGTGGAAATGGGAAAAGCTTGGTATGGACTTCATCACAGGATTACCCAGGACCCGTTCAGGTTATGATTCCATCTGGGTAGTGGTTGATCGCTTGACCAAGGTAGCACATTTCATTCCAGTGAAAACCACCTATACCAGTGTTAAGCTAGCCAAGATATATATGACCAGGATCGTATGTCTGCATGGAGTTCCGAGGAGTATCGTGTCAGATAGAGGAACACAATTTACCTCAAAGTTTTGGCATCAGTTACATGAAACTTTGGGTACAAGGCTAGAGTTCAGTACAGCCTTTCATCCGCAGACAGATGGACAGACTGAGAGAGTCAACCAGATTCTGGAAGACATGTTGAGAGCTTGTGCGCTAGATTATGGATCTAGTTGGGATGATAACTTGCCTTACGCAGAATTCTCCTACAACAACAGTTATCAAACCAGTCTAAAGATGGCCCCTTTCGAAGCTTTATACGGAAGGAGGTGCAGAACACCACTGACGTGGGATGGTGTTGGAGACCGACAACTTTTTGGTCCCGACCTTATTCAAGATTCGGAAGAGAAAGTCAGGTTGATTCGTGACAGACTCAAGATAGCTCAGTCTCGACAGAAGAGTTATGC
Organism: Hordeum marinum; assembly: GCA_022496015.1. Lineage (NCBI taxonomy): Eukaryota > Viridiplantae > Streptophyta > Magnoliopsida > Poales > Poaceae > Hordeum > Hordeum marinum. Next base: position 337,373,663 of record CM039676.1, on the reverse strand, counting down.
TGACAGCAAACGCAAAGAAGTGACATATGAAGTGGGAGACAGAGCATATCTTCGTGTATCCCCGCTTCGAGGAACCAAGAGATTTGGTGTTAAAGGAAAATTAGCACCCAGATTCATAGGCCCCTACAAAATTCTTGAACGTAGAGGTGAAGTTGCATACAAACTGGAATTGCCAGAAGGATTATCCGAAGTTCATAATGTGTTCCATGTTTCCCAGCTCAAGAAATGTCATGCTGAGATGGCTGACATCCCTTTGCGAGACACCGTGCCCCTAGAGGCCATACAGCTTGAAAGTGATCTGACTTATGAGGAGAAGCCTGTCAAGATCCTCGAGACATCCAACCGAGTTACCCGCAGCAAGATTATCAAGTTCTGTAAAGTTTTGTGGAGTCACCATACCGAAGAAGAAGCCACCTGGGAACGCGAAGAAGATCTTCGTAGAGACCATCCGCACCTATTTTCTAGCCAACCCGAATCTCGAGGGCGAGATTCATCTTAAGGTGGGTAGGTTTGTAACATCCCAAAATTCCATTTTGGAATGTTATGAATATAGCTATGCATCTATCATCACCATTGCTTGATTGTATGTGATAGTTGAAATGCCATTTCTGATTTTTCTGAAAGTCCTTTCTACTTTTCCCTATGTTGCTTCCCCTATTTGAAATTTTGGTTAAATGTTCAAAATAAGAGAGGAGTAACATGACACTCCACACCAGGGTCTAATTGGTGAATTATTTGAACAAAATAACCAGGGGTTATTTTGAAAATATTTGCAAAAAAGGATCTAAAAACAATTAGGCAATTTCTGAAAATAATATTTTTTTCAAAGTGTTCAAATGACAGAATAGAAATGTTCATTAAATAGCATTTATTATTCTGTTAATTTTGATATATAATACCCCTATATTTAGAGACGATTTGAATGCTTTAAAAGCTTTTGAATGTCTCTGGTAAATTAGAAAAACAGAAACGGTAACCGTTTCCGGTATTAAACGGGCCGGCCCACCGGCTTTAAAAGCCGAGACCGTTACCGGTCGGCCGACCGAGCGCAATAACGTCCCCCTCTCTCTCTGACGCTGGACCCCACCCCCGACCGACCGTTGCTTCGAACGGTCGTCTTCTCCCTCCCCGCGCGCGCCGGACCCGACGCCGGTCGCTCCCCCCCTCACCGGATCTCTCCCCTCTCTCCTCCCCGCACCCCCCGAGCGTCCCTATATAAACCGGACCACCCCGCGTCCATTTTCCCCCCCCGAGCCCCTTCTCTCTCTCACCGAGACGCCGTCAATTTCTCGTCGGAGCTCCACCACCACCGGACGTCGCCGTCGACCGTAGCCACCACCTCCGACCATCATTCGCCACGCCGTCGCCACCAATCGCCTCCGGAGGACCGTCCCCGTCGCCCGGACCACTTCCCCGTCCTCCCCGACCACCGGAACGCCTCGCCGTCGCGTTCACCACTTCCGGACTCGCCGGAGTTTCCCCACGCCGGCGACCTTTACACCGTGAGCATTTCCCTCCCTCCGATCCAAACCCAACGGCTCAGATTAGAAGTCACTTATTCCCGAACCGTTTTCTGTTTAGGATCGGTTGACCGCCCGAAGCACCGCTCGGACACCCACCTCAGCCACTCACAGGTCGCCACGTCACCCTAGTCGACCGTTCGTTAGTTTTTCTTTTCAGTTTTGTTTTTCAGAAAACAGAATGTATTCCAAATTTGTTTTAGCTATATCTTTTAATCAGTTTAGAGTTTTGAGTTGATTCTTTTTGCAATAGCTCACATTTTTCATGTAGTTTCACCCTGTACTTTTAAATTTCAAATTTGACCTATAAAATTTGAATTGAATCAAATTTGCTTAAAATCTTCAAATCTGAATAACTAGAGTTTGAAAATAGATTTTTATATGATTCTTTTTGCTACTGTTTGATATTAGTTAGGACTATCTTCATGTTTAGTTTGAGGATTTTCATGATATATTTGATTACTGTTTTACCCAAAAAACAGAATCTGTTTATTATTATACTATAGTTTTATAAACTTAATTTTGATTAGTTTGATTTAGATGTTGGTTTCATTTGTTTATTAGATTCTGTTAGTAAACATTTAGTGTTTTTACTCACTGTTAATAAAAATATAAATTTGCCTAATTTAATTTCATTTAACATAGGGATCACAACTTCTTTTCAAATAGGCATCATTTGATTAAAACAACTAACTAGTAATAGTTTTGTTTTCAAATAAGTTTTGTATAATTAATTCTGTTTTCTAAGACAAATTTATTTGTAAGTTATTTTCTGTAAGAACATGTTTTGCTAATAAATAACAAGTTTAGTTTTCATTTTTTTTTGTTAGTATAACCATAGTTGATTCATATGATGTTTATCAAAACCTTTTATAAACTTTACTAAAGTTTTCCCAACAAACTTAAATTGATTTTCTTTGTTTAATAATAAAATATTCTATTGTTTCCCTTGCTGTCAACAATTGTTTTGCTATTTCAAAATAGTTTTATTATGTAGTAGTGTTTTCATCATCCCCTTTGGAAAAAACAAAACTTTGTGTGTTTTACTTGCTAGAGACTTTTGTGCATTGTTTGCATTGTTTGTTTAGTACTTCTTTGCTGAATGTTATGAGTACTTATTATGGTTGTATGCTTATTTGAGTGCATTGTTTGTTTCGTTAGATTATCCGGAGTGCGAAGCTTGTTACTTAGAGTCACTCACGTACGAAGATCATCAATCAGGCAAGTCACTTTGATCATGTTTTACCCATGTTTTATATGCATTAGTTCTACCATCTCCCCAGTTGCATGCAAGATAGGTTAGTTGGAAACTTGGTTACCTTGTAGTAGTATCATGTGGTAGATACCCCTCTCAACCCCCTTTGACAACATTGGCCCCGGGAAACGTTGTTTTACTTTTGCTATGCTAATAGTAGACGGGGTTGGTTGTGTGATTCATGGGAGTTGAGAGAGTTAATAATTTCAAGACCTACATAATGAGCAAGATTTCAAGACTCCAAGTTTTCAACATACCTCTGGGTGGATGATGGTTGAATGGCACCCTGGAGAAACCAGTGGTTAGCCTAGGTGATGCTGGAGATGGCCAGTATTCACGCGGAAAGGTCCACCCAGGCACAAAGGGATGGATGGGTGCTTCAAGACCCAAGGCTTACCTGCACAGCCACAAGTCATTATGGGCTCTGGCTTGGTTGGATATCGTGGTAACTCTGGACAGGCGGTGCTACGAGAGGTAGAAGAACGGTAGGAAAGGATGGGCATCGTCAGAGTCGCAGGGAAACCCTTTGGAAGACCATGTTTTGGTCATCCGTTTCTCAAACACCCTGAAGTGCGAGAAATCAAACGGAGGCGACCAAATCTTGTGGGGAACGTGTGCAAAACTCTGCAGAGTACTTAAACCTAATCGATTAGCCGTGTCCACGGTCATGGACGACTTGAGCCAAAGGAATTGGAACTTCCGGAACTCTCAACACAAATAATATGATGATGTGGGTATTTAATAATTTTGGGTATGAGAATTGGTTGGTGGAACCATCTCATTAATCAACCAACTTAGTAATATTTTGCTTAACCCCCTTCGATGTAGGAAAAACTTGGCTTTACGCAAAACTTACACCACCACCTGCCATATAAGCATATAGACTAGCTGATTATTTTTCACCCCTCTCTTGTGACTTTGCCGGCATATTCCATATGCTGACCTACACGGCTGCAACGTATCATGTTGCAGAGTATTTTTCCGACCAGGAGTGAGGACGCGTTCTATGCTCAGTGAGATGCCCTTGGAGTCAGATGGACTCATCTACCTTCGACGCTTCCGCAAGATTTAGATATTCTCATGAGTTGGCTTTTAGCCACTTTATTGTAATTTTTTATTGTAATAAAGGACTCGATATGAGATTTCGATTAATATAATGCTGTGTGATTTACCTTTGATATATACATTGATGTACCGTGTGTGTACCAGCATGATCTTGGGATGGTACGGAAACACCGGAGACTTGACCTTCCAGGTCGGGTCGTTACAGAAATGGTATCAGAGCACACGCTGACCGTAGGACGTAACCTCTAGGATTGGAAAGCCTTAGGATTGTTTCTCTTTGTCTTTAAATATCTTATACCCTCATCTATTCGTTTCTGACTCCTCTCCGATTATTTCAAAATTTATAGATGGCCACCTTCATCCCAGTGTTGATCACAGAGTTTTGCCAGCCTGACGCAACGATGCCCTTTGGTAAGGAGCTGATGAGGATCGTCAAGGACATAAGGATTGCTTTGCCGAGCATCACCGGGATTCCTATCATGTCATTTCCCCAAGATGGACGCTACAGGATCGAGGTGCATATTCCAGGGAAGACCTTTGGGAATCGGAAGGAACCCATAGATCTCAAGTTCGTGGCACCCAGTTGGATACTTGGAAGAGACATGGCCATTCATCGTGCCCTTGGACGTATTCAGGAGGAATACAGAGGTGGAACCATTTCACCAGGACTCAGCATGGTTTGCCGCAGAGATGCCCATGGGAACATCATCACCAATCCCACTGCAGACACCACTATCTCCTATATCCAGACCTTGGAGACTCACATCAGGACTCTGGAGCTTCGAGTTCGTGCTGACACGAAGACTATCAAGAATCTGATGAATCGCGAGCTGGACCTTGAAGCTGATCTGCGAGAGGCCAACTATGAACACGAGCATGAAGTGAAGGACTTCCTAGAGAGGATTGATGAGCAGAATGCACGCATCGCAACTCTGGAGGAGCAGCTAGACATGGGGGAAAACCTTCACCCCGAAGGAGACATGGCACCTTTCATCAGCGACGATGAAGACTATGAGGAAAGCACCACCGGAGGACCTACGACTATGCACTTTTGAGGAGAACATTAGTTATGCCCTCCAATGTATCTTTATTTTAGTCGTTAAAGCGTAGGTCGATGCTTAGTTGTCTGAGATTGTATTTCCGATGTTTGACATTGATTGAATAAATGAATGAGTGTTTGGTGTGATATGTTTGTTGCATTGCATATGGGTAGTGGATTTCTTCTAGACCCTTGTTCTATTCTAATTCTCATCCCTCTGAAAACAGCAAGATGCCTCCACGACGTGAGACCGATTTCACTTTTCCACCGGAACTCACCCAACTCCTTCAGCAACAGAATGCACTGATGCAACTATTGATTCAGAATCAGACCAACAATCAGAACAACAACAACAACCACCATCCACCCCAGACTGACAATCTCACCCGTTTTCTGAGGTTGAACCCTCCAACTTTCTCCAGCAGCACTGAGCCCATTGTGGCAGATGACTGGCTCCGCAAGATGGAGAGAGAACTTGTCACCGCTGGATGCACTGACGCTGAGAAAGTGCGATTTGCCGCACATCAACTGGAAGGACCAGCAGCATCATGGTGGGAGAACTACACCACCACTTATCCTATTGCAGATGTGACTTGGGAGCAGTTTAAGCTTGCTTTCCGCACCGCTCATGTTTCAGCTGGAGCCATGAGTCTAAAGAAGCGCGAGTTTCGCAACTTGCGCCAGGGTAATCGCTCTGTGGCCCAATATGTGGAAGAGTTCAACATGTTGGCCCGTTATGCCCCAGGAGATGTGGCCGATGATGCGGCCAAGCAAGAAAAGTTTCTGGAAGGACTCAATGATGAGTTGAGCATACAGCTGGTAGTGGCTAATTTCAACAACTACCAAGAGCTGGTGGATAAGGCACTTATTCTGGAAGGTAAACAGCAGCAGATTGAGAACCGCAAGCGGAAGTACACTCAAGGGAAGTTCAACTCTGGAGCTCATCAGAAATCCCGCTACTCCCTGTACTCAGGGAATACCGGATCAGGAAACAGTAAGTTTGGAAAGCACACTCATGCTGTGCACAACCATGGAGGTCACCATCATGGAGGAAATGGGAACAACCGTTCCAACCATGGTAACTTCAAGACTGACAATGGGAATGGGAACAACAACCAGCACCGTCACGTTCCTGCTCAGAAGGATCTGAGTCACATTACCTGTTTCAAGTGCCAGAAGACAGGGCACTATGCTACTGAGTGTCCCCAGAGCAAGCAAGGCAGTGGAAACGGCAACAACAACGGCAACTCCGCAGCCAAGAAACCCAATCCGTTTCCCCGTGCTCAAGTGAATCACATCGATGTGGAAGAAGTCTATGATCAGCCCGAGACTGTGGTTGGTAAGTTTCTATTGCATTCACGTCCTGTTACAGTACTTTTTGATTCGGGTGCAACTCATTCATTCATATCAAGGGTAGTTGTGGATAAGTATGGTTTGCCCACCAAAACCCTTAGTCAGCCCATTAAGGTTAGTTCTCCAGGAGGTATGATGATGGCAGGGATAGGATGCCATGCCTTGAAACTCAATATAGGGAACCATGTTTTTCCCACCGACCTTATCGTCTTAGAGTCACAAGGATTGGATGTAATCCTAGGCATGGATTGGATGACCAAGTATGAAGGAAATCTTGATTGCCCTAGCAAGTCTGTTTCACTCACCACCCCGGAGAACAAGAGGATTAAGTATGTATCCCGACGCACACGTATGAGTGCTCGGTTAAATTCTCTCACAGGAGTTGTTCAGGAGGAAGTACCTGTGGTAAAAGAATTTCCAGATGTATTTCCGGAAGAATTACCAGGAATGCCACCAGATAGGGAAATTGAGTTCTTAATAGAGCTACAGCCAGGGACAGCTCCAATTTCCAAGAGACCCTATCGGATGCCCGCAAATGATCTGTTGGAAATCAAGAAGCAAATCAAGGAGTTATTGGACAAGGGGTATATTCGCCCAAGTTCTTCACCTTGGGGAGCCCCAGTACTTTTGGTGGAGAAGAAGGATAAATCTTTGAGAATGGTAGTGGACTATCGTGCCTTGAACGAGGTGACTATCAAGAACAAGTACCCTCTGCCGATGATTAACGATTTGTTTGATCAGCTCATAGGAGCCAAAGTATTCTCCAAGATCGATCTTCGATCAGGGTATCACCAGTTGAAAATTCGTGAACAGGATATACCCAAAACAGCTTTCACCACGAGGTATGGCTTGTATGAGTATACGGTCATGTCTTTTGGATTGACTAATGCTCCTGCCTACTTCATGAATTTGATGAACAAAGTATTCATGGAATACCTAGACAAGTTTGTTGTGGTGTTCATCGATGACATTCTGATATTCTCCAAGAATGAGGAAGAGCATAAGGAACATTTGCGTTTAGTTCTGGAGAAGCTAAGAGAGCATCAGTTATATGCCAAGTTCAACAAATGTGAATTTTGGTTGACGGAAGTCGGATTCCTTGGACATGTTATTTCCGGAGAAGGAATAGCCGTAGACCCCGCTAAGGTTGAAGCCGTCACCGAGTGGAAGTCACCCACCTCAGTTAAGGAGATCCGTAGTTTCCTCGGACTTGCCGGTTATTACCGGAGGTTCATTGAGAATTTCTCAAAGGTTGCCAAGCCCATGACAGAGTTGTTAAAGAAAGAATCCAAGTATGTTTGGACTGTGGAATGTGAAGCCAGTTTCCAGGAGTTAAAGGAACGTTTGGTCACAGCCCCAGTATTGATTTTGCCCGATAATCGGAAGGATTTCCAAGTTTATTGTGATGCTTCACTTCAAGGACTTGGAGGAGTACTTATGCAGGATGGAAAAGTTGTAGCCTATGCTTCCAGACAACTACGACCTCATGAGTTAAATTATGCCACGCATGACTTGGAATTAGCAGCCGTAGTGCACGCACTCAAGACTTGGAGACATTTCCTTATCGGAAATAGTTGTGATGTTTACACCGACCATAAGAGCCTGAAGTATATCTTCACGCAGAAAGAGTTGAACCTCAGACAGAGGAGATGGTTAGAGTTAATCAAGGACTATGACATGAGATTACACTACCATCCAGGTAAGGCTAATGTTGTAGCCGATGCCTTGAGTCGGAAAACTTATGTGAACACACTCACAGCTGGAGGATTACCTCAAGAGTTAGTCGATGATCTCAGAAAGCTCAAGCTAGAGATAGTTCCAAGGGGATATGTTGCTACACTGGAAATTCAGTCCATCTTGACCGAAAGAATTCGAGAAGCCCAGAAATCGGACAAGGAGATAGCTGAAATTAAACAGAGAATGAAAGATGGTAAAGCTAAAGGTTTTCGTGAGGATGAACACGGAACTTTGTGGTTTGAGAACCGAATCTATGTGCCCAATGAACCAGAGCTCAGGAAGTTGATACTTCAGGAAGCCCATGATTCACCTTACTCGATACACCCAGGCAACACCAAGATGTATCTGGATTTAAAGGAAAGTTATTGGTGGACAGGTATGAAGAAAGATATTGCAGAGCATGTTGCGACATGTGATGTTTGTCAGCGAGTAAAGGCAGAACATCAGAAACCAGCAGGGTTACTCCAACCTTTGCCGATACCCGAGTGGAAATGGGAAAAGCTTGGTATGGACTTCATCACAGGATTACCCAGGACCCGTTCAGGTTATGATTCCATCTGGGTAGTGGTTGATCGCTTGACCAAGGTAGCACATTTCATTCCAGTGAAAACCACCTATACCAGTGTTAAGCTAGCCAAGATATATATGACCAGGATCGTATGTCTGCATGGAGTTCCGAGGAGTATCGTGTCAGATAGAGGAACACAATTTACCTCAAAGTTTTGGCATCAGTTACATGAAACTTTGGGTACAAGGCTAGAGTTCAGTACAGCCTTTCATCCGCAGACAGATGGACAGACTGAGAGAGTCAACCAGATTCTGGAAGACATGTTGAGAGCTTGTGCGCTAGATTATGGATCTAGTTGGGATGATAACTTGCCTTACGCAGAATTCTCCTACAACAACAGTTATCAAACCAGTCTAAAGATGGCCCCTTTCGAAGCTTTATACGGAAGGAGGTGCAGAACACCACTGACGTGGGATGGTGTTGGAGACCGACAACTTTTTGGTCCCGACCTTATTCAAGATTCGGAAGAGAAAGTCAGGTTGATTCGTGACAGACTCAAGATAGCTCAGTCTCGACAGAAGAGTTATGCTGACAGCAAACGCAAAGAAGTGACATATGAAGTGGGAGACAGAGCATATCTTCGTGTATCCCCGCTTCGAGGAACCAAGAGATTTGGTGTTAAAGGAAAATTAGCACCCAGATTCATAGCCCCCTACAAAATTCTTGAACGTAGAGGTGAAGTTGCATACAAACTGGAATTGCCAGAAGGATTATCCGAAGTTCATAATGTGTTCCATGTTTCCCAGCTCAAGAAATGTCATGCTGAGATGGCTGACATCCCTTTGCGAGACACCGTGCCCCTAGAGGCCATACAGCTTGAAAGTGATCTGACTTATGAGGAGAAGCCTGTCAAGATCCTCGAGACATCCAACCGAGTTACCCGCAGCAAGATTATCAAGTTCTGTAAAGTTTTGTGGAGTCACCATACCGAAGAAGAAGCCACCTGGGAACGCGAAGAAGATCTTCGTAGAGACCATCCGCACCTATTTTCTAGCCAACCCGAATCTCGAGGGCGAGATTCATCTTAAGGTGGGTAGGTTTGTAACATCCCAAAATTCCATTTTGGAATGTTATGAATATAGCTATGCATCTATCATCACCATTGCTTGATTGTATGTGATAGTTGAAATGCCATTTCTGATTTTTCTGAAAGTCCTTTCTACTTTTCCCTATGTTGCTTCCCCTATTTGAAATTTTGGTTAAATGTTCAAAATAAGAGAGGAGTAACATGACACTCCACACCAGGGTCTAATTGGTGAATTATTTGAACAAAATAACCAGGGGTTATTTTGAAAATATTTGCAAAAAAGGATCTAAAAACAATTAGGCAATTTCTGAAAATAATATTTTTTTCAAAGTGTTCAAATGACAGAATAGAAATGTTCATTAAATAGCATTTATTATTCTGTTAATTTTGATATATAATACCCCTATATTTAGAGACGATTTGAATGCTTTAAAAGCTTTTGAATGTCTCTGGTAAATTAGAAAAACAGAAACGGTAACCGTTTCCGGTATTAAACGGGCCGGCCCACCGGCTTTAAAAGCCGAGACCGTTACCGGTCGGCCGACCGAGCGCAATAACGTCCCCCTCTCTCTCTGACGCTGGACCCCACCCCCGACCGACCGTTGCTTCGAACGGTCGTCTTCTCCCGCCCCGCGCGCGCCGGACCCGACGCCGGTCGCTCCCCCCCTCACCGGATCTCTCCCCTCTCTCCTCCCCGCACCCCCCGAGCGTCCCTATATAAACCGGACCACCCCGCGTCCATTTCCCCCCCCCCCGAGCCCCTTCTCTCTCTCACCGTCAATTTCTCGTCGGAGCTCCACCACCACCGGACGTCGCCGTCGACCGTAGCCACCACCTCCGACCATCATTCGCCACGCCGTCGCCACCAATCGCCTCCGGAGGACCGTCCCCGTCGCCCGGACCACTTCCCCGTCCTCCCCGACCACCGGAACGCCTCGCCGTCGCGTTCACCACTTCCGGACTCGCCGGAGTTTCCCCACGCCGGCGACCTTTACACCGTGAGCATTTCCCTCCCTCCGATCCAAACCCAACGGCTCAGATTAGAAGTCACTTATTCCCGAACCGTTTTCTGTTTAGGATCGGTTGACCGCCCGAAGCACCGCTCGGACACCCACCTCAGCCACTCACAGGTCGCCACGTCACCCTAGTCGACCGTTCGTTAGTTTTTCTTTTCAGTTTTGTTTTTCAGAAAACAGAATGTATTCCAAATTTGTTTTAGCTATATCTTTTAATCAGTTTAGAGTTTTGAGTTGATTCTTTTTGCAATAGCTCACATTTTTCATGTAGTTTCACCCTGTACTTTTAAATTTCAAATTTGACCTATAAAATTTGAATTGAATCAAATTTGCTTAAAATCTTCAAATCTGAATAACTAGAGTTTGAAAATAGATTTTTATATGATTCTTTTTGCTACTGTTTGATATTAGTTAGGACTATCTTCATGTTTAGTTTGAGGATTTTCATGATATATTTGATTACTGTTTTACCCAAAAAACAGAATCTGTTTATTATTATACTATAGTTTTATAAACTTAATTTTGATTAGTTTGATTTAGATGTTGGTTTCATTTGTTTATTAGATTCTGTTAGTAAACATTTAGTGTTTTTACTCACTGTTAATAAAAATATAAATTTGCCTAATTTAATTTCATTTAACATAGGGATCACAACTTCTTTTCAAATAGGCATCATTTGATTAAAACAACTAACTAGTAATAGTTTTGTTTTCAAATAAGTTTTGTATAATTAATTCTGTTTTCTAAGACAAATTTATTTGTAAGTTATTTTCTGTAAGAACATGTTTTGCTAATAAATAACAAGTTTAGTTTTCATTTTTTTTTGTTAGTATAACCATAGTTGATTCATATGATGTTTATCAAAACCTTTTATAAACTTTACTAAAGTTTTCCCAACAAACTTAAATTGATTTTCTTTGTTTAATAATAAAATATTCTATTGTTTCCCTTGCTGTCAACAATTGTTTTGCTATTTCAAAATAGTTTTATTATGTAGTAGTGTTTTCATCATCCCCTTTGGAAAAAACAAAACTTTGTGTGTTTTACTTGCTAGAGACTTTTGTGCATTGTTTGCATTGTTTGTTTAGTACTTCTTTGCTGAATGTTATGAGTACTTATTATGGTTGTATGCTTATTTGAGTGCATTGTTTGTTTCGTTAGATTATCCGGAGTGCGAAGCTTGTTACTTAGAGTCACTCACGTACGAAGATCATCAATCAGGCAAGTCACTTTGATCATGTTTTACCCATGTTTTATATGCATTAGTTCTACCATCTCCCCAGTTGCATGCAAGATAGGTTAGTTGGAAACTTGGTTACCTTGTAGTAGTATCATGTGGTAGATACCCCTCTCAACCCCCTTTGACAACATTGGCCCCGGGAAACGTTGTTTTACTTTTGCTATGCTAATAGTAGACGGGGTTGGTTGTGTGATTCATGGGAGTTGAGAGAGTTAATAATTTCAAGACCTACATAATGAGCAAGATTTCAAGACTCCAAGTTTTCAACATACCTCTGGGTGGATGATGGTTGAATGGCACCCTGGAGAAACCAGTGGTTAGCCTAGGTGATGCTGGAGATGGCCAGTATTCACGCGGAAAGGTCCACCCAGGCACAAAGGGATGGATGGGTGCTTCAAGACCCAAGGCTTACCTGCACAGCCACAAGTCATTATGGGCTCTGGCTTGGTTGGATATCGTGGTAACTCTGGACAGGCGGTGCTACGAGAGGTAGAAGAACGGTAGGAAAGGATGGGCATCGTCAGAGTCGCAGGGAAACCCTTTGGAAGACCATGTTTTGGTCATCCGTTTCTCAAACACCCTGAAGTGCGAGAAATCAAACGGAGGCGACCAAATCTTGTGGGGAACGTGTGCAAAACTCTGCAGAGTACTTAAACCTAATCGATTAGCCGTGTCCACGGTCATGGACGACTTGAGCCAAAGGAATTGGAACTTCCGGAACTCTCAACACAAATAATATGATGATGTGGGTATTTAATAATTTTGGGTATGAGAATTGGTTGGTGGAACCATCTCATTAATCAACCAACTTAGTAATATTTTGCTTAACCCCCTTCGATGTAGGAAAAACTTGGCTTTACGCAAAACTTACACCACCACCTGCCATATAAGCATATAGACTAGCTGATTATTTTTCACCCCTCTCTTGTGACTTTGCCGGCATATTCCATATGCTGACCTACACGGCTGCAACGTATCATGTTGCAGAGTATTTTTCCGACCAGGAGTGAGGACGCGTTCTATGCTCAGTGAGATGCCCTTGGAGTCAGATGGACTCATCTACCTTCGACGCTTCCGCAAGATTTAGATATTCTCATGAGTTGGCTTTTAGCCACTTTATTGTAATTTTTTATTGTAATAAAGGACTCGATATGAGATTTCGATTAATATAATGCTGTGTGATTTACCTTTGATATATACATTGATGTACCGTGTGTGTACCAGCATGATCTTGGGATGGTACGGAAACACCGGAGACTTGACCTTCCAGGTCGGGTCGTTACAATGTCTGTCTTGCCCTCCAATCCCATGATGTCTCTTTTTCCTGAAAGAACTATGTGGCGCTTTGGCTTATCGTATGATGTATTCGCTTCCTTATCTTTTCTTTTTCTCGGTTTGGTAGACATGTCCTTCACATAGAAAACCTGCGCCACATCATTGGCTAGGACGAATGGTTCATCTGTGTACCCAAGATTGTTCAGATCCACTATTGTCATTCCGTACTGTGGATCTTCCTGTACCCCGCCTCTTGACAGATTGACCCATTTGCACTGAAACAAAGGGACCTTCAAATCATGTCCATAGTCAAGTTCCCATATGTTCACTATGTAACCATAATATGTGTCCTTTCCCCTGTTGGTTGCTGCATCAAAGCGGACATCGCTGTTTTGGTTGGTGCTCTTTTGATCCTGGGCGATCATGTAAAATGTATTCCCATTTATCTCGTACCCTTTATAAGTCATTACAGTCGAAGATGGTCCCCTGGCCAACGAGTACAACTCATCAGAAATAGTGTTGTCACGCATGAGACGTGTTTGCAACCAACTGCCGAAAGTCCTGATGTGTTCACATGTAATCCAATCGTCACACTGCTTCGGGTGTTTGGAGCGTAGAATATGCTTATGTTCATCAACATATGGGGTTACCAAGGTAGAATTCTGTAGAACTGTGTAGTGTGCTTGAGACCAAGAATGCCCGTCCCTACATATTATTGGGTCTGCTCCTAGCATGCCTTTTCCAGTCAGTCTCCCCTCATACCACGATTGAGGGAGACCAATCTTCTGAAGGTTAGGAATGAAGTCAACACAAAACCCAATGACATCCTCTGTTTTATGGCCCATGGAGATGCTTCCTTCTGGCCTAGCGCAGTTACGAACATATTTCTTTAAGACTCCCATGAACCTCTCAAAGGGGATCATATTGTGTAGAAATACAGGGCCCAGAATGACAATCTCGTCGACTAGATGAACTAGGACGTGCGTCATGATATTGAAGAAGGACGGTGGGAACACCAGCTCGAAACTAACAAGACATTGCACCAAGTCACTCCTTAACCTTGGCAGGATTTCCGGATCAATCACCTTCTGAGAGATTGCATTGAGGAATGCACATAGCTTCACAGTGGCTAATCGAACATTTTCCGATAGAAGCCCCCTCAATGCAACCAGAAGCAGTTGCGTCATAATCACGTGGCAGTCATGAGACTTTAGGTTCTAGAACTTTTTCTCCGCCATATTTATTATTCCCTTTATATTCGACGAGAAGCCAGATGGGACCTTCATACTGAGCATGCATTCAAAGAAGATTTCCTTCTCTTCTTTGATAAGAGCCTAGCTGGTAGGACCTTCATACTGCTCTGGATGCATGCCGTCTTTTTCATGCACACGTTGCTGCTCCTTGCATGCCTTCAGTGTATCTTTTTTCTTCCCATACACTCCCAATAAGCCCAGCAGGTTCGCGCAAAGATTCTTCGTCATGTGCATCACGTCGATCGCAGAGCGGACCTCTAGGTCTTTCCAATAGGGTAGGTCCCAAAATATAGATTTCTTCTTCCACATGGGTGCGCGTCCCTCAGCCTCATTCGGAACAGATAGTCCGTCGGGACCCTTTCCAAAGATTACTTGTAAATCATTGACCACAACAAGGATGTGATCACCAGTACGGAGGGCAGGCTTCTTCCTGTGATCTGCCTCACCTTTGAAATGCTTTCCTTTCTTTCGACATTGATAGTTGGTTGGAAGAAATCGACGATTCCCCAAGTAGACATTCTTCCTGCATTTGTCCAAATATATACTGTCAGTGTCATCTAAACAGTGTGTGCATGCGTGGTTCCCTTGTTTGTCTTTCCTGAAAGGTTACTGAGAGCAGGCCAATCGTTGATGGTTACAAACAGCAATGCATGTAGGTCAAATTCCTCCCCTTCGTTCTCATCCCACAAACGTACACCTCTTCCATTCCATACCTGTAAAAGTTCATCAACTAATGGCCTTAGGTACACATCAATGTCATTGCCGGGTTGTCTAGGGCCTTGGATGAGCACTGGCGTCATAATGAACTTCCACTTCATGCACAACCAAGGAGGAAGGTTATACATACATAGAGTCACAGGCCATGTGCTATGCTTGCTGCTTTGATCCCCAAAAGGATTAATGCCATCTGCACTTAAACCAAACCATACGTTTCTTGGGTCACCTGTAAAGTCGCCCCACTTTCTCTTGATCTTTCTCCACTGCGACCCGTCAGCGGGTGCTCTCAACTTCCCGTCTTTCTTACGGTCCTCTTTGTGCCATCGCATCAACTTGGCATGCTCTTTGTTTTTGAACACACGTTTCAACCGTGGTATTATAGGAGCATACCACATCACTTTGACAGGAACCCTCTTCCTTGGGCGCTCGTCGTCAACATCATGAGGGTCATCTCGTCTGACCTTATACCGCAATGAACCGCATACTGAGCATGCGTTCAAATCCTCGTACGTGCCGCGGTAGAGGATGCAGTCATTAGGGCATGCATGTATCTTCTGCACCTCCAATCCTAGAGGGCATACAACCTTCTTTGCTGTGTAAGTACTGTCGGGCAATTCGTTATCCTTTGGAAGCTTGTTCTCCAATATTTTCAGTAGCTTCTCAAATCCTTTGTCAGGTACACCATTCTCTGCCTTCCACTGCAGCAATTCCAGTGTGGTACTGAGCTTTGTGTTGCCATCTTTGCAATTGGGGTACAACCCTTTTTTGTGATCCTCTAGCATGCGATCGAACTTCAACTTCTCCTTTTCACTTTCGCATTGTCTCTTTGAATCAAGAATGACCCGGCGATGATCATCGTCGGGCACATCGTCTGGTTCCTCTTGATCTTCATCTTCCCCCATTACAACATCTCGTATTCAGGAGGCACATAGTTGTCATCATCCTCTTCTTCTTCGTTGTCTTCCATCATAATCCCGCTTTCTCCGTGCTTGGTCCAAACATTATAGTGTGGCATAAAACCCTTCTCAAGCAGGTGGAAGTGAAGGGTTTTAGAGTTGGAGAAAGCCTTCGTATTCTCACAGACAGTACATGGACAATGAATATAACCATTCTGCTTGTTTGCCTCAGCCGCTTCGAGAAAATTATGCAGGCTCTTAATATACTGGGAGGTGCGTCGGTCACCGTACATCCATTGCCGGTTCATCTGCATGCGTTATATAATAAAGTGTATTAAAAACCATTACAACATATCATGAATACAGAAGTGACCAAATTAATATAAATTCATCATCACATTAAAGCCAAAGTACAATAGTGACCAAAATAAATACAATAATAAAAGTAAGAAAATTACACAAGTATCTATCTAAATCATACAAGTAAAAACTGTTTTCTTTTAGAAAGAAGATAAGAAGAAAAGGCTAACCACGGTGGTGTCGGTACCGAGATGGGCGCGGACGATCGATGATGGTGAGGACGGGGATGGGACAGGACGGACTGCCAAACTCAGACAAATCTTGAGTAAAATGGAGCTTGGACAAGGAACTTCGAGAGGAGAAAGCTTAAATGTGGCTTGGGCATTTCATCGAACACCTCATGTGCATAGGAGGTGAGCTAGAGCACCACAAAGCTCTTCCCTCGCTGGCCAAAAAAACAGAGCAGTGTGGAGTGCTCTGCTCGCCGGCGAGGGGGTATATATAGGCATCTCATTGGTTCCGGTTCGTGGCTGGCACCGAGACTAAAGGATCCGAATCGGTCCCGGTTCCAGCCACAAACTGGGACCAATGGTTGTGGATCAGGAGCGAGGCACAGTGGTCCCGGTTCGTGTCAGGAACCGGACCAAAGGTGTCCAAAGAACTGGGACCAATGCCCCATGTGGCCCGGCTGGGCCCCTGGCCTCACGAACCGGGACCGTTGCCCCCATTGGTCCCGGTTCGTGACTGAACCGGGACTACTGGGCTGCCCCGGCCTGGACCAAAGCCCTGTTTTCTACTAGTGTAAATACATGTGTATCGGGCATATTTGGGTGGAGCTATATAAATACCCCCTTCGTCTCGAAAAGGTGGTTGTCGACCATGCCTCATTCCCCACCACTGTTGATAACCTCCAAACTTACACTCCTACCTGTCTAGCCAATTAAGATTAAATTTCTTGAGAGGAAAAGATAAAGGAGACTGAAGTCTACTACAACTTCTACTCTTATAAACATTTGTTGGTTCTCCAAGCATAGAGGACTGTAGGATAGCAACACATTTTTTTCAAGTAGATAGCCTAAGATTATTCAATCCATGGGAGGTGTATGGAAATGTATTCTCCACTCAAGCAACCTTCCAATAAAGTTACAGGTTGTTTTTTGTGTCCCAGCAAACATAATTCAGTTGTTAATTGTATATGCATGCTAGTTCTATGAATATATTGATTATTGGGATGGTACAAGTATTTATGTATTTTTGGAATAGATGAAAATAACAAAGTAACAATGTGAAAAAGTGACTCAAACGAGGTCGTCATGGTTGCTTGAACGAGCTCTAGGCGCTTTATTAACATGTTAGTACAAATAAACTTCAAAACTTAATAATAAAAATTAAGATAATGAGACAATTAATTTAAAATATAGACACATTTAAGACATATCAACATCTTAAATTTTAATCTACGCTCGTGCTTATGTAGGATGATAAATGAAGAGAGATAAAAAAATTAGGTGAATGCTACCTTAGAGCATCTCCAATGACGTCCTTCAAAATGAACTCACTATCCATCTGCGGATGTGTCCAGAAGTTTGTAGACACAGATACAAGAACCGGTCATCCAACCATGTGCATCAGATAGGCATCAAATCCGGACGGTAGAGTGGGCCAGACGGATCGAGAGAACAAATCACATGGGCAGTGAGGACAGGTTGTCAAATTAATAGTGGGCCAAGTGGACCCCACATGGTGTGTGTCCTCCCGCAAAGCCCCCACAAGTTTTCTTCCGGTTTGGTGAAATTAAAACATGTGGACTGGTCTGCGGGCTTTTAGGGTGCCATGTTGGATGGCAAAAAGTGTTCGGACCACGTGGTCCGTACCTTTACAGGTGTTTTGAGGCACCGCATTGAAGATGCCCTTAAATACTTGATCTTCTTATATATTATGTTTGGTGAATCATAAACAATTTAGAGATACATGGTACTAGTCTATCTTCACATTGGTTAACTATCTCAATGCATGCAAATAAAGTTCCCATTATACTTGAATAGTATATAATGTGTCAAGCCAATATTCCCTACTCCCAAAGTTTAGAAAAATTACAATATTTATTGGAAACATAGTAATGACTTAGCAAAGAATGTTTAACTTGGCCAACTTCTAGGCCAAGTCAAGATACAAGGCCAAATATAGTAACTTGTATGCTATCAATCAATCAAATAACTCAATAATTATTTTTGTGGAAGTCTAGGTTTCACACCTAATTAGTGGGATAATAGAACAATGTTGGATATTCGATTGCCAAAGAAGAGGAAGATAAGAATCAAATCCAAAGAGCGTAGGACTGAGAACAGGGAGGGTATGAGGGAGGGAGTCGTGACTATTTCACATTCACATGTTAGTGCATGCATATACAGATAGAGCTATGTATTGCTCTTCCATGCAAAGTGAATATGTGTCAATAATTAGTTCTTATCATAGACCAATGTAATTCACACATCACATCACCACACAAGATTGTGCTAGTTAAGTGTCTATTTGGGATTGCTCTGCTCCTTAAAATTCAGCTTTGTTTCAAAAAAATGCAAGCCAAACGGAGTAGCACCATGTTATGCCGGTCCACAAAAAAACTAGAATCTGGGATACAACTTCATATTTCTTGTAAATCTCTTCAGGGGTTGCTCCAAAAGACTATAAGGTGGAGTTGGGAGAAAGTTACCCACCACTGCCACCAGTAAGTGGATACCCCATTCCTTTTCCCCACGTCATCCAATCAAATAGATCAATTCCACTAAATTTCTCATTCTCAAAGATGGAGCTAGCTGGAAGCCAAATATGATGAGATGCTCTTTGATGGAGTTGTAACTCTTGTACAAAACTGCTCCAAAATGGATTTCATGGAGTGAAGCTGATTTTGGTGGAGCGAAGTAGTCCCAAATAGGCCATTAGTTTATACATAATGATGTTTTTTCATGTAGAACATGCATGTTTTTTAATCGGCTCCAAAATAATCTACAACCACTAAGCTTCATAGAAAGGTAGATTCATAGTGCATTAAAGTTGGGCCATGCTTGGGACTCGGCCGTAAGTGGACGGCCCACTTGTGTAGAGTAGTTGTGTCCATTTCTAGATATACATAATATGTGTTTGGCTCTTTGTGTCTCAGTGTCGATGTTGGTACGATGGCCATTGTTGGGTGACAAGGGAGAAGCTAGGATTTGGAGGGGGGGGATAACATACAACAAGGAGAAAAAATGGAGAACCAAAATATATTGCAGTACTAAGTTTTTTTGCGAGTAGTAGTCCTAAGCGAAAGCCTTGCATTTCCAAGCCATCTACTCAATTTGGTAGACAATCACCTAAATCATTCATTTGTTGGATTAGGATTGGTGCGATTTCATTATTAGAAAAAAATCTAATAGTAGGACGGGTTTTTCTTTTATCAGTAGCGTGGGTCAGGCCCTCTCTACTCGTAATTGACGTATCAGTATCGAGGTTCGGTGACCGCGCTTCTGCTAACTATTAACAACGCGGTTCTGTATCCCACGCCACTACTAATTGTGCATATTTCATTTTTTATATTTATATTGTATTTACACATGGCTATACATATTAATATACAACATCAATACAATTTGGAAACAACATTTAGATTAAAGTGGATGGATGCAACTCATCAAGTTGAATTAGTAGGAAAATATGATGTTACGATGGCACACAAGTGTCGAATGAATGTCACTTCATTCAACACTTGTGTGTCGTTGTAACATCATATTTTCCTACTAACCCAATTTGATCACTTGCACCTATATCTGGCCATGGGCCGGGCTGGTCCGGGCCTCGGCCGGGCCCTAAAAAGCCCATAGCAGAAAACTGAGGCCCAGGCCCGGCCCTAGCCCTACCACCGGGCCTACTTTTCAAGCCCAAGCCTGGCCCATCTGTTGAAAAGGCCGTCAAGCCTAGGGCCTAGGGCCGGGCCTCTTCCTTAAAATCACAATATGTCAAGCTCAAGCCTGGCCCGACCTTGCTGCTGGGCTCAAAACTCAGGCCCAAGCCCGGCCCACGGGCAAGCCGATCGGGCCTAGGCCCTGGATTTTCGGGCCGGGCCTGGGTGGGCTGGCCGAGCCGGGCCTGAGATGGACAAATATACTTGCACCCATCCACTTTTATCTAATCTATATCATCTAATAACTTGTCATCCTTAGTCACATATCAACTTATCACCATCTTAATCATCTAACAACTAATCATCATCTTAATCATGCCAAGTTAACCATTACTACACGATGTCATAAACTAAAAAAAGTCCTCTCTCCTAGCTATCACATACTATTCTATCCTAGGTAGAACCTATTACTCTCTCCTAGGTAAAATAACATAAAACAAGTAAGCTCCTCTCTCTCCATTGTGAAGAATAGAGATCCACCTATCTCCAACTTTTGGCCTTCGCAAATCCTTTGCGTCTCCACCAAGTGGTTGTCCGCGGTCTTTCATTACTTTACCAAATCCTTTGAGTTTTGGGCTTTCTTCCCTTCTAGAAACCGAGTATGCATTGCAAAATAACGTAGGCAGACGTGGCCGTAAGCTGGTAATATTGAGATGAACTTAGAGAAACATCAGGTGAGGCACAACCTCTGGCTGGAATTTATGTTGAAGAACATAATAATAAGATAGTTAGCAGTCTAGTTTTGCTTAAAAAAGTTTATGTCTGCAAAAGATGGACTAATTAATGACACAATAGTAAAAAATAATCTTACCATGCTATCTGCAGAGATGTTACAATGGTTCAACTTCGTGCACTAGTGGCACGTATCCAGAATAACTTTTGCCAATTTCATAATTGATCTTAAAATTATCAACATCGTTAATAAATGAGATCACATGATTTTTCTCCAACCAAGTTAGATCGGAGCCATGACTGAAGTAAGTCCAGCCTACTATCTTTTGAGTATTTCTTGAAGAATGAAAATAAGCTGACAATTGACAATAAACATGTCAAGTAGGGATGTGACGCCCTGGATTTGCAGCTACAGTAATCTATGTAATTAAGCTATAGTAATCCCACGCGAATGATGCCTTGTCATCGTCTTCACTATTGCTAATCCCATTTTGGTTCAAAGCATGATGAATTTCAAATTTTAGTTAAAGTTGAAAACTAAAGTTTCAAATTACCAAAACAAAGATGTTCGAGATGCGTTAAATAATGCCTAGGTGATTGTGTTGCAGAAATCAACATTATTGAAAGTAATTAAATACACAAACTTAAAATAAAACCAAAACAAAAATTATAAATAAGAAAAGAAAAAAAACTAAAAGAAAGAGCAAACTGCCTCCCCCATGGGCCTTGGCCCAACCGGTCGGCCCACCCGCAGCTTGGCCAGCCCAAACGGCCCAAACGGCCCGCCCGTGCCGCTACAAACCGCCCCACCCTCGAAACCCTAGTCCCGACCCCGCCCCACTTCCCCCCAATCCCCACATTCTCTCCCTTCCCCCCACCGGATCTGGATCGGGGCCGATGGCTGCCCCGACCCCGATGTCGCCCCATGCCAGCGCTCCACCGGAGCCCTCCCTCACTAGCAACTAGTGCCGCCTCTTCCCCGTCCTCCTCCTCGCCTCCACCCCACCGGCGTTGCCTCTCCTCCGAGCCCATTGCCATCCCCTTGCTGGAGATGTGAGCCCCCCTCCCCCCTTCTCCTCTCCCCCCTGCGACCACCACGGTCACCGTGCCCTGTGCACGTGCTCCCCCGCTCGCTGTTCACCACCGCGCGTGCCGCACATCGCCGCGCCCCCACACCGCCCGCGCCGCTACGTGCGCACCCGCGTGGCCCTGCTCGCCTTGTGCATCCCCCGGCCGTCCGTGCGCGCTCGCATCGCCCCGCACGCGCCGCGCCCGCCTCGCCGCGCTCGCGGCCCACACTCGGCGTGCCCCCCTCGTGCCGCCCGCGCCCCCCGCTCACCCTGCCCCGCGTCGCCGGCGCCGCTGCCCGCACTGGCCGCCGGTGAGGCCCTGCCTCTCGTCCCAGGCCCGATTCGGTTAGTGGGGGGATTAACCCCCCACTAACCCATCCCCTGGGAATTACAGTGGGGGGCCACTGCTCCCCTAAAACGTTTTAAATAAAATAAATAATTAGTTAAATAAATAAATAAATTAGTGAATTAATTAATTAGATAATCAATTAGTTGAATAGATAATTAAGGATAAATTAGATTAGTTAATTACTCTGTTAATTAATTAAGTTAAAGAGAGAATGACAGGTGGGTACCACACCCAAAATTAATTTATTTTAATTAATTTTAAAATTAATTAATCATGTGTCAATGACATGTGGGACCCACTAGTTAGTTTGACTAGTCAACATGACTGTTCACTGCTGATGTTAGCATGACATCATGCTGATGTCATAATTGAATTATTGAATTAAATAATCTATTTTAATTTCAGAATATTAATAAAACTGAAAAAATTAATATAAAATAATCCGTAAGTCAGATGTAAATAATTTATACATGAAAGTTGTTCAGAAAAATCCCACGAATCTAAATACGCTGACCGTCACGTGATCCTAGAATAACAAACATGGAACTTTCCCATCGTTTTCGTCTGTCAAGTAGTAGCCCAAGACCCAAAAAATACCGATAGATATTCTTCTGACCTGTCTGCTACGTGTAGTACCGCGTTAGTGCAGGCCTAGCTCTGCGTATTTCCATGTCATGCATCGTGATTGCATCCGTGCTTTATATTTATTGTTTCTTCCCCCTCTTCTTACCGCTAGACCTCGAGACTGACGCTGCTGCCGGGTATGACTACACCGCTGACGATCAGGCCTTTGCAGCAGAGCAGCAAGGCAAGCAAAACCCCCTTGATCATTCCGATATCTCGAGTGGTCCACAATGGCATCGCGCTTGTTATAAGGGGTGCTAGGACTGACCTCGGCCGCCTTCGCATCATGCATGAGTGCAAAGGGCGATTGGCCAATGACCCCTACGCGCTAAGGATTTAGACTGGCGGGCTGGCTTCTTTGTTGAGCCTAGGTAGGGCTATGCCGTTTTGATGTCCCGAGGACGAGCATGAACCAGAAAAGTGTGTCCGGCCAGAGGTATCAAGCATGTTGGGGAATGTGGTGCACCCTGCAGGGAAGAATTTATCTATTCGAATAGTCGTGTCCACGGTAACAGGACGACTTGGAGTTGTACCTTGATCTACTACAACTATAATTGTGACTTTAAATTGAAATGAAGGTTGGCTCCGGGATTGCTTCCTCGTAGGGAGTCGCGGAAGAATCTCTGGGTGTGGTTACTTAATAAAATTTGCTATAATAATATGATTACATATGAGATACCAGTCTGCAAGATGCTGCAGATGCTAGTCTTCAATAGGACTAGGCCTTCTCCCTATTCTTGCTTTATGCAGTCAGTCCAGATATAACCCCTCCCCTTGATAATGATGCATACTTAGGATAGTTCTGATGTCAGTCTTGCGAGTACTTTGGATGAGTACTCAACGCTGCTTTGCTTTCTTTCCCCCTCGATACAATTGCTGCGGTCAGACGATGGAGCCCCGAAGATGGAGTACGCCGGAGACGACTACTACACCACCGCAAGAGCCTACAACTACGTGGAGGCGGCCCCCGACCAGCAGTAGGTTAGGAGGTTCCCAGGCAGGAGGCCTTGCCTCTTTCGATCTGTGTTATGTTTGTGCTAGCCTTCTTAAGGCAAAACTTTTTTAACTTATGTCTGTACTCAGATATTAATTGCTTCCGCTGACTCGTGCTTGTTGAGCTTTATATTCGAGCCCTCAAGTCCCCTCGCTTGTAATATGAAGCTGCATGACTTTAATTGGTGTCTAGAGTTGTGTTGTGATATTGATTAGTGAGTCCCTGATCTTGGTCGTACGCATTTCTATGTATGATTAGATTACGGTCAAAATTGGGGGCGTCAGAAATTGGTATCAAAGCCGACTGCCTGTAGGTAGCCCCCTTTCCAACTGCTTGTCCGAAGTTGAGTCTAGTCATTGTAAAACTTTTAGTAACATTGTTGTGTGTCTTACGGGCCAACATCTCAATCGGGTGGTATTATGATATTTTATTCCTTGTCTATACTCTGGGTTCTGATCTCTCTTCTCTTTCGGGTTAATGATTTTACTAATTCTAACTCTAGGTTATCGTATCAACTTCCTATCAGAGAGCCCCTCATTCCAGAAGACTCCGAAGATACTCTCTGATGTTCTCCCAAGAACTTGTGTTCATCGCTCTTGCGATTCCCTTCTTGCATCACCCCCATATGCTTATCGAGGATTCGTTCGTCCTCAGTTGTCATGAGTTTCCCAAAATCATTTGAATTACTATTGGATCTTACGAAATCCTCAGTAGCCTTTTGCTCTTGACATTCCCTCACCTGCTTGCATTATGGCTAATTCTATATGTCTAGCATTATCCATTAAAATCCTCTGTGATTATTGTTTGACCTTATTGATTTAACTTGTGTGTGAATGCACATAATCCTCACTTGATACTCTTAAATTATATGTCCAGTCCAGACGTCTTTCCAATCAGGATCTGGTTCTCGTTAAATCAACCTTGGTTGATTGTCCATCTAAGTCCCTTCAACTTATCTGTATTGATCGAAGCATCTGATTCTGATACACCAAATTGGGAAATCTTAATTACTTGGTTATTTAAGCATCGATTTAATTGGATGTTCTAGAATCTGATGCCTTGCATTCTTTATCCCTATGATTGGGTACCGATACTCACATCAGGTCCTTTGGGACTGCCAGACCCATTGTTGGGTTATTATCTGATAGCATCCTTCACGTTCAAAATTATTGTGATGTTCTTCCCCTGATACATGATGCCATTGGTAAATTGTGTCTTCTCCCTCTAATAAGTTGTATCCTATGCTTTTGTCAGCCATGCTCCGTTGTCAAGCATGTGTTTATTACTATTGAAGCTTGTGGTATATGTTCCTAAGATGCCCCGATGGGTTGGACCTATGCCTTCCTCAATTCGTGTGAACCCGACAGTTTTCACGAGTCATACTTTTCTGGTGTTTTGCCAGATAATCTTTCAAAACTATAATTTCACCAAAGGTGAGGTGTAAATGTAAGGTGATGCATTGATGAAGTGGGAGTAGACCTTGAACCCTGTGTTCATGCCCATGGAAACAATGTTGATCTTATCATACAAGCTTCTCCTTTCATATAATCATTGATTGTATGATTTGAACTTGTATCTTTGATCTTGTCCTTTGCAATCATGGTTCTGACCATGTTGTTCTACCTCCATCTCATTCTTAGGCAAGTTAAAGTGCTTGTCTTCCATGGATCAATACACTAGTCCAACCTCTATTCTGATCTACCTCCGAGTATTAACCTTGGTATCTTGTATCATGGAGCTTTATAACTTCTGATGAGCTCCTCATCAACTAGGGTATTTCACTTATTCCAATTTCCCCGTGTTCTGAGTTGTTGGACAATCAAGGATACCGATATATAAATCGGTTATGCATTGTGAGTCAACAACTCTTGGTAATCTTCTTTGGTTATGAGTTGTACTCGATCATGTCATCCCAAGCTATTAAATGCTGAAGTCGGTTATATGCCTTGTATACATTAAATGAGTCACCTCTTGAAGGGATTGAAAACATTCCAATTGTCTGGGATTCCCAAGATGTCTTTCCGAAAGAACTTCCAGGGTTTCCCCTTGTAAGATATGTCACGTTTGTCATCGACTTAGTGCCAGGCACCACCCCTGTTGCTAAGCGGACATATAAGATGCCTCCACATGAACTCCTTGAATTGAAACAAGAAATCAATGATTCGCTTCGTCCAAGTTCCTCTATTTGGGGAGCACCTTCTCTCTTTGTCAAGAATAAAGACGGTACAAATTGATTCGTCCAAGATTATCGTCCTATCAACCAAGCAATGATTCAAAACAAATACCCGCTTTCTCGGATCAATGATCTGTATGATCAACTTGCTTGTTCATCAGTGTTTTCAAAACTCGACTTGAGGTTGGGTTACCATCAGATCCGTGTTCGTGAAGAGGGTATTCCCAATACTGCATTTGTTACTCGCTATGGTTCATACGAGTACACCGTCATGTCCTTCGGTTTAACCAATGCTCCAACAACCTTCTCTCGTATAATGAATTATATCTTCATGGACTACCTCTACAAATTCGACGTGGTTTATCTAGATGATATTCCAATTTTTTTCAAGAATAAAGAAGAGCATGGTGAACATCTTTGTCTTGTACTAGAAAGACTTCGGGAACATCAGCTATATGCCAAGTATTCCAAGTGTGAGTTCTGGATGGACGAAGTAACCTACCTTGGTCATGTGATCTCCAAGGATGGTATTGCGGTAAACCCTGAACAAGTTCAGGCTATTCTTGACTGGACTCCCCCGAAGAATGTCAAGAAAGTCAGAAGTTTTCTCAGACTCGCCAGTTATTGCCATCGATTTGTCAAGAACTTCTCCAAGATCGCCAAGCTCTTAACCAATCTGCTTCACAAAGGTGTTAAATATGAGTGGACCGAAAAATGTCAGGAGAGCTTTCAGGTACTTAAAGAAAAACTAACGTCTGCTCTAGTGCTTGCTCCTCCGGATACTCGTAAGGACTTTGTCATTTATTGTGACGCTTCGTGTCAGGGAATAGGCTGTGTCCTAATGCAAGAGTGCAAAGTAATTGCTTATGCCTCTCGTCAATTGCGTCCTCATGAAAAGAACTACCCAGTCCATGACCTTGAACTTGCTGCAGTAATACATGCACTAAAGGAGTGGCGGCAATACCTTGTTGGTAATCGATGTGAGATCTACACCGATCAGCAAAGTCTGAAGTATCTGTTTACTCAACCGGATTTGAACCTCCGTCAACAGAGGTGGATGGAGTGCCTAGCATATTACAACTATGGAATTTCTTATACACCTGGCAAGGCTAATGTAATGGCTGATGCTTTGAGCCACAAGTCATACTGCAACTACTTCCAGGTTCATAAGGTTCATCCCATTCTTCAAAAGGAATTCTGCAAGCTGAACCTTCATATTGTTCCTCAGGGTTATGTCATTCCCCCTCCTGAAGAGAACCGCAAGATGCACCTCCATTTTGTTAACATTGTTTCCCTTTGTAACTTGGTTGCTGTACCAGAGATTATGGGCAACATTAAGAGAATGCAACACTATTGCAGTGAAGCCGAAAGGATTAAACACTATCTGGCGGAAGCTAAACCCTCATGTTTCACTATTGCTGATGATGGTGCTGTATACTTCAAGGGTCACTTATTCATTCCAACAAAAGGGAAAACCTGAATATGACTGATAGAATACTGAAAGAAGCACATGACACTCCGCTGTCTATTCATCCTGGTGGTACCAAGATGTACCAAGACATTCGTCAAAGATTCTGGTGGTCTAACATGAAGCAAGACATTGCACACTATATTTCAGAATGTGACATTTGCCGTTGGATCTAAGCGGAACATCAAAGGCCTGCTGGGACTCTGATACATTTCCAACGTATCTATATTTTTTGATTGTTCCACGCTATTATATTATCTGTTTTGGATGTTTTATATGCATTAATATGCTATTTTATATTATTTTTGGGACTATCCTATTAATCTAGAGCCTAGTGTCAGTTTCTGTTTTTTCCTTGTTTTTGAGTTTCATAGATAAGGAATATTAAATGGAGTCCAAACGAAATAAAACCTCTGGAAATATTTTTTCTGGAAAATATGGAAGCCACGAGACTTGAGAACAAAGGCACAGGAGCTGCCACAGGGCCACAAGCCCGCTTGCCGCGGCCAGGGGGGCACCCACGCCGGGCAGGGTTGTGGGACCCTAGCACCTCCTCTAACCCTAATCTTCAGCCTATAAATACCCAAATATTCCATCATTATCAGAACGAGCCACGAAAACACTTTTCCGTCACCAGAGCCTCCTTTCCCGAGAGATCCAATCTTGGCGACTTTTCCGGTAATCTGTTAGAGGGGGATTCGATCACGGAGGGCATCTACATCAACTCCATTGCCCCTCCGATGATGCGTCAGTAGTTCACCACAGACCTACGGGTTCATAGCTAGTATCTAGATGGCTTCTTCTCTCTCTTTGCTTCTCAATACCATGTTCTTCATGATCTTCATGGAGATCTATCCGCTGTAATACTCTTTTGCGGTGTGTTTGTCGAGATCTGATGAATTGTGGGTTTATGTTCAGATTATCCATGAATATTATTTGAGTCTTTCCTGAAGTCTTATATGCACGATTTCATATCTTTGCAAGTCTCTTCGAATTATTGGTTTGGCCATTTAGATTGGTAATTCTTGCAATAGGAGGAGTGCTTTGTTTTGGGTTCAATCTTGCGGTGTCCTCACCTAGTGACATAGTAGGGTTATCGAGGCACGTATTGCATTGTTGCCATCGAGGGTAAAAAGATGGGGTTTTCATCATATTGCTTGAGTTTATCCCTCTACATCATGTCATCTTACCTAATGCGTTACTCTGTTCTTCATGAACTTAATACTCTACATGCAGGCAGGAGTCGGTCAATGTGTGGAGTAATAGTAGTAGATGCAAAATTGTTTCGGTCTACTTGTCACGTACGTGATGCATATATGCATAATCATTGCCTTGGATATCTTCATAACTATTCGCTTTTCTATCAATTGCTTGACAGTAAGTTGTTCACCCACCATAATACTTGCCATCATGAGAGAAGCCATCTAGTGAAACCTATGGCCCCCGGGTCTATTTTCCATATTATATTTTCAGATCTAAAATAAAAAACACCAAAATACTTGCTGCAATATTTTTAATTTTAGTTTTACTTTCCGTTCAAGCATCCTATTATATCCTTCTCTACTAGATCTCATCCTTGCAAATAACTGTGAAGGGATTGACAATCCCTTTATAGCGTTGGGTGCAAGAGTTTGATTCCTTGTGCAGGTATATCTATTGGTGGCTCGCTTGTATCTCCTACTAGATTGACACCTTGGTTCTCAAAAACTAAGGGAAATACTTATCTACTTTGCTGCATCAAACCGTTCCTCTTCACGGGAAACCAACGCATGCTCGAGAAGTAGCAAGAAGGATTTCTGGAGCCGTTGTCGGGGAGTTACATAGCAAGTGAAGAATACCAAGTATCCATCACAAGCTCATCTATTGCATTTACATTATTTGCCATTTTCCTCTCGTTTTCCTCTTCCACACTTCTAAAAAGATTTTTAAAAAAGATTTGCCCTTCAGCCTTTTTCGTTCGTCTCCTCGTTTGCTTCTTGCTTGTGTGCTTGATTGCTCGCTTTGCCATCATGTCTGAAACAAGGGAGGTTATCTATGAAAATCTGGGGGGTATCACTAGTACTAATCTTGAGGAAAAATTTAAATGTTGCTCTCTAGATCATGAAACCGAATCTCTTCTTAAAACTAAAACTTTTGAAGTTGGAGATGGAAACATTATCGGTAAGAGCGTTATTCAAGAATTCTTTGATTGTACAGGAACAATACCTATGAGTAAGAGATCTGTTCTTCTTAGAACGAATAGTTATGTGGATGCTATTGTTATTCTCATTGAAAAATTGGAAAGGAAATTTGTGCACATTCATCCCGCCTTGCAGAAAGTGTTTTATGAACTTCCCAATATTAATCATCTTAAAGCTAAAAAGATTGCTACTATTATCCTTATGCGAGAATTTGATTCCATCGTACAAGAAGCTAGGGAGATTTTTGCTGTCTACAATAAAGATGTTGAACACCCTCCTATTGAAGAAATCCTCCGTGATAAAGAAACCTTGCGTAGCCTAGAATCTAGAGGCTATCAATCTTATAGTGAAAATCTTAGGAATAGAGCTCCCTACGCAGAAATAACTCACACCCTATATCATGAAACCTATGAGGAATTTTATTGGATCACTAGGGGAATTTTGGAAGGGTATGAGGATTATTTTCTTGAAAGTATGATCAAAGAACCTCTTAGAAATAAGATACATGTGTTATATGATGATATTTATGGTGATGATCTAGACTACGGGTTTATGAACGTTAAAATCACTAAACACAACCCCTTTCATGATTTAAGTTCTTCTACTAGAAAAGAAATAAAGGAAAGTATGGATCTAGTTAGGAAATCTTTTGATGGATTGATCAAGTTTACGAAAGATGACAATACCTAGATCTATTGCGTTTTGCCTAGCTAGGGGCGTTAAACGATAGCGCTTGTTGGGAGGCAACCCAATTTTATTTTGCTTTAAGCTTTTTGCTTCTGTTTTGGTGTGTTTTTAACATCATTACTTCTGTATTAATTGTGTTTTTGTGTTTAAATTAGTGTTTGAGGCAAGTAAAACCTTTGGGATGATCTATGGTAGTTGTTGATTTGATCTTGCTGGAAAACAGAAACTTCTGCGCTCAGTCCAGGATTTTTCTGAATTTTTAAGAGCGTCAAATTGATCTATTTTTTGTACATAGGATTGATATACAAATTTTTCTGGTTTTACTAATGTTTCAGAATTTTAACAGTTCCATTGAAGTTTACAGATTTCTACAGACTGTTCCGTTTTTGACAGATTCTGCTTTCTTTGTGTTGTTTGCTTATTTTGATGTATCTATGGGTCGTATCGGGGGGTATGAGTCATGGAGAAGTTAGAATACAATAGTTATTAAAAATATATAAATAAAGAATGAGTTCACAATAGTACATAAAGTGGTGATTTATTTTTCTTATACTAACGGAACTCATGAGTTTTCTGTTGAGTTTTCTGTTGTGAAGTTTTCAAGTTCTGGGTGAAGATTTGATGGACTATGGAATAAAGAGTGGAAAGAGCCTAAGATTGGGGATGCCCATGGAACCCCAAGTAATATTAAAGGATACCAAAAAGCCTAAGCTTGGGGATGCCCCGAAAGGCATCCCCTGTTTCATCTTCAATCCATTGGTAAATTTACTTGAGGCTATATTTTTATTCACCACATGATGTGTGTTTTGCTTGGAGCGTCTTGTATGATATGAGTATTTTCTTGTTAGTTTGCCACAATAATCATTTCTGCACACATGTTTTGATATAGACACGCTGAATCGTGAATTTGTTAGAATACTCTATATGCTTCACTTATATCTTTTGAGCTAGGCAATGTTGGTCTAGTGCTTCACTTATATCTTTTTAGAGCATGTTGGTGTTATATTTTATAAAAATTATTGAACTCTCATTCCTCACTTATATTATTTTGATATTTTCTTAAAACAGCATGGTAATTTGTTTAGGTTATGAATTTAGTCCTAATATAATGGTATCCAAGAGGGATATAATAAAAACTTTCATATTAAGTGCATTAACAACTATGAGAAGTTGGATTCCTTGCATATAGTTTTGAGATAATAGGGATGGTAATATGAGAGTCATGCTAGTGAGTAGTTGTGAAATGAAGAGATACATGTGTTAAAGCTTGTGATTCCCGTAGCATGCATGTATGGTGAACTGCTATGTAACAAAGTCGGAGCATGACTTGTCTCATTATTGTCGACCTTTGTGTGAGGGTCGGGAGCATGCGATGGTTAACTCCTACCAACCTCTCCCCTAGGAGCATGCGTCTAATGCTTTGTTTGATGACTAATAGACTTTTGCAATAAGTATGTGAGTTCTTTATGACTAATGTGAGTCCATGGATTATACACACTCTCACCCTTCCATCCTTGGTAGCCTCTCTAGTACCGCACAACTTTCGCCAGTACATCAAACCCTCCTTCCTCAAAACAGCCACCATATATTCCTCAAAACAGCCACCATACCTACCTATTATGGCATTTCCATAGCCATTCCGAGATATATTGCCATGCAACTTCCACCATGTAGTTTTTCTATGACTTGCATCATCACATCATATTGCATATAGAGTTTTATCTTGTCATAGGAATCGAGTTGTAATTTATTTTTCTTTGAGTTATAAGTAAATAAAAGTGTGATGATTTTTCATTAATAGAGCATTTTCCCATGAGAGAAAAGAATGATGGAGGCTATGACTCCCTCACAAATTGGGACGAGTATCCGGACTTTACAAAAAATGAAAGAGGCCATCGAAGCCGCCCCCAAAAAATAAAAGAGGCCAAAGAAGCCCACCAAAATAGAAAAAAATAAAAATGAGAGAAGGAGACAAGGGACAATTGCTACTATCTTTTTGCACACTTGTGCTTTAAAATAGCACCATGATCTTCATGATAGAGAGTCTCCTATTTTGTCACCTTCATATAACTAGTGGATATTCATTTTGCACGACCACTTAGTTTTCTTTTTGAGCTTTCATACACTTATAGCTCTAAGTGCATTTGTTGCATGGCAATCCTTACTCACTCACATTGATATCTATTGATGGGAATCTCCATAGCCCGTTGATACGCCTAGTTGATGTGAGACTATCTTCTCCTTTTTCCTTGCACCCCCACCATATTCTGTTCCACCAATTATGCTATATCCATGGCTCACGCTCATGTATTACGTGAGAGTTGAAAAGGTTTGAGAACACCAACAGTGTGAAACAATTGCTTGACTTGTTCATCGGGGTTGTGCATGATTTAGATACTTTGTGTGGGGAAGATGGAGCATAGCCAGGCCATATGATTTTGTAGGGATAACTTTCTAAGGCCATGTTATTTCGAAAGGACACAACTACCTTGTTGGTGTGCTCGAAGTATTACTGTTTTTATGTCAATATTAGACTATTGTTTTGAATCTAACGGATCTGAATATTCATGCCACAATAAAGAATATTACATGGATAAATATGTTGGGTAGCATTCCACATCAAAAATTCTTTTTTTATCATTTACCTACTCGAGGACGAGTAGGAATTAAGCTTGGGGATGTTGATACGTCTCCAACGTATCTATAATTTTTGATTGTTCCATGCTATTATATTATCTGTTTTGGATGCTTTATATGCATTAATATGCTATTTTATATTATTTTTGGAACTAACCTATTAATCTAGAGCCTAGTGCCAGTTTCTGTTTTTCCTTGTTTTTGAGTTTCGCAGATAAGGAATATTAAACGGAGTCCAAACGGAATAAAACCTCCGGAAAGATTTTTTCTAGAAAATATGTGTCACAACGCTAGCTAGCTTAGTTAGGACAACATGTGTGTGCATCATATTTCAATTTTGCTTCAACTCAAAATGGGGATCAAAAGAAACCCCAAACAAATCATTTGAACCAAACCAATTTAATGATTGTGAAAAATCCAATAAATCCAATGGTGCAGTTATCATGCATGTTAGAGCAACCTATGTAGATGAACATTGACATTTACTAATAGGTTAATATATGAAATATGAAATGGAGAATGACTTTGAACCTATATTCAAATCACTCCATTTAACTTGGACAGTAGTTGCATTAGCTCATCCATACAGTAGTTGCCAAGCCACGATCATGCATCATATTGTTGCACTTGCGTTTATTGATTGTTGTTTATCTACATTGCGGTAGGTCCTGCTTCTAAGGATACCCCCAAGTATTCCAACGAAGGAGAAAACCTTCCCGCTTCCCATCAAGGCAAGCAACCCCTTTGACCATTTCGATAACATCCCACTCTCTCGCTCCTGCTCTTGTTTATTGAATTAGGACAAACGTTCACGTGTCTATCATACACGGTAGCTGAACCCATTCCTTTGCATGACCTGTCATTGTCATAGTAAATAGCTAAACCTTGCAACCTACCATACCTGGTAGATGCTTGTGCCATGATGTGCTTAGCCTACTTTGCCTGCTATGCTTGCTATGCTTAGAGTTGTGTCAGGTCTGATTCATCTGGGTGGTGAACTGGAGTAAAACAATGTTGTTCTGATGTGAAAAGCTTATGATGAATCCGATTTGGAAACAGGTAGCGATGAGGGGCTATGTAGGAGTACATAGCGGGTTATCTCATTGGGACCATTCTTAGGAACTGAGTTCCGTGTTTGTGATCCAAGACTAGTTACTACCACATGCTGGGCCCTGAAATATGACCCCGCTCGACTTATCATTCTCTTAGTACTTGGTCCAGGAGTTCAAAGTAGTTTCTGGTGTTTATAGCTTGCTGGAGGCCATGCGTAGCGCTGACCCTAGGGGTGGGTTACGACGCAGTAGGCAGTGGCACGGTGTACCAAGGGTCACCAGGATGGTGGGCTTGGGAACCCTGCGCACATCATTTGGGGCCGTAGCGGAAACTTCGGTCGGACTTCCGTGCGGGTTCAGTCTCAAATAGGCGATAGCCTGGACTAGAGGTCTTATGTGATTGACGGTCGTGGCCGACTCCCTTGCTGGGCTTCCGCTTGAAGGTTGCCGAGGTGCATGGTTTTATGAGCCCACAACGATAAGTGGCCAGAGCGCGTGTGAAGAAGTACACCCCTGCAGGGTATGAAACTATTCGAATAGCCGCATCCTCGGTTATGGACTACTTGGAGAACTTATGCTGTTCATAGATAATCAAATGGATACTCATAAAAATATCAAGATAAGTGTGGGTACCATGGATGACACTCTCGTAGGAGACATAAGTGAATGCATGGTGGTGTATTGATGTGGAGTTAGTGGACTCGTGTGCGATAACTAAAATTTGAACAAAGAGTTAATATTGTGTAGTATAGGTTAGCCATGAGTCAAAGATGGCTTGCTGCATAAACCCCACCACTCCCCTTGTTGATATATGAGCGTGAATAGTCTAGGTCTGCTTTAAAGACTTGCTGAGTACATTTGTACTCATGTTTGCTTAATAAATGTTGCAGATGAGACCCTAGACCCATCGGGTGGGTTCTTTCTAGATGTCGACGATGCCGAATAGCTGGTGTCCCAGCTACGACCTTATGCCCTGTGGCGGGCTGTAGATAGTCAGGGCATGTGCCTTTTTATCCCTTTCAATTGTCTGTACTCAGACAACTTTATGCTTCCGTTGGTTTGTATGACTATGCTTGTATGACTTGAGTGTCGGGTCATGTGACCCCTACCTCTAAGACCATATTATGCAAGGCTCTTCTGAGCCTCTTAAATAAAAGTTGTGTTGGTGTATGGTTATGTTGTGATGCCATAGTTGTATCTATGCATATCGGGCATGTCGTGCATACGTGTGACGTGCAACGGTATGTATGGGATCCGACACCTAGTCATGTGCCTTTAGTAGTACTCTTTACGGGAAACTACCTCTTTGTGCTTCCACCGAGCCTTGGTAGCTTGCTACTGCTCCGGACACATTGATTGACCGACATGTATCCTTCTTTGCTACTGTGTCTGTCCCTTCGGGGAAATGTCTCGCAGTGTAATGGAGTCCCTGTAGCCTGCTACGACTCGTCTACGTGCAGTGATGACATTTATGTCTCATGGCGTAATGGAGTCCTTGTAGCTTGCTATGACTCGTCTACACACGCTTGAGATCGACACCTGCATTGCTGGGTTACGTATGCTTGTTTCCGTACAGATGGTGCCACTTGGGTTCTATGACTAGTCATGTCGGCCCGGGTTCTTTGTCGTTTGATTGCCAGCGACATGTTCACATACGTGAGCCAAGAGACGCAAACGGTCCCAGCTAAGGTAAGGCTGTAGTGGTGGATTTTACCGTGTGTGAGGCCGTAAAGTGATGTGATATGTTACAGTTAGGATTCATATGCCTTAGGATCGGGGTTCTGACAGCGTTGGTATCAGAGCCTGACTGACTGTAGGACTATCAAGCCTAACCGGTCGAAGTTGAGTCTAGATACACTATAGAAATGTAGGGGAATTGATTCTGGAAGGGAACGTAAGGCTCTTTTTACTCCTCTTCCCAAGTTACTCTATTCTGAGTCATCCTCATGTTTTCTACGGGGTTAAGAACTAGGCTTCTCATCTATTTCTTAGGATGACGAGTTACTAACCATGGACTATTAGCTAGCTTGTTCGCAAGTGATCTTTGTATTTGAGTATTGTTGGTGTGACAAACAGATGGAGAAGAGAGTTGAGTCTAGATAGTCGAGTGGTTATGCCTTTCCAATCTTTTGCAGTTGTCTCAAAATCCTTTTTGAGCAATTACAGCCGTTATGCTGTCCAATTTCTGCTAGAGTCTCTAATGTCTTTGCATCATTCTGTGTTTTAGATGCCCCTTCGTCCCTCCCGTTAGGTGGTCCGTCTGACCAGGTGCATCGATGTACCGGGTCACACGGCCATGTTGGTTAGAGTTATGATGGAGGTTGGTTACCGCTGGTACCTAGAGTATATAGTGGAGGAGCAGTATCGAGATTTCAACCAGAGCCAGTATCTGTGCACTATTAGGATATATCCATCATATCCTCGAGCTGCAGAGCCGCTTCATTGGACTTATGGATTAGGTGTCACCATAGACATGGCAGTTCAGGAGGCCGCCTACACCATGCTGACTATCATGAAGTTTCACCATGGTCTCCTTCAGAACATAGAGTTCTGTTATGTTCCTGCTTCTTAGGGAGGAGAGGATAGTTATCTTAGTGTAGCCGACTATGATCATTCTAATGAGGACCCTAGGCTGCAAGTGACTGCTCAGTTGTTTGAGAGCAGGGTCGTGATGCACGTGCCCTTCACATGGAGCTATATGCTACCCGTGCACGCCTTTAGACAGCCCTGACGCAGTTAGCACCTGTCGTGCAGACAGGCTATGGAGATTTGGAGATGCTGAATCCATCACGGACTCATCTGCCAACACACGTAGACTGGCCCGATGTTGGAGGCATCACCCCTCTTCGAGGACCGGTGTTGCCGCCAACAAGGGGACCAAGGCCACATTCGTGTCCTTATGGTTTCTAGGGATCACAGGCTAGAGTGTTTCCAGATCCTCAGGTTCAGCTCCCGGGCCACGGGGGTAACCTATATGAAGCATTCTACGGCGATGCTTGAGTATGTGGATGTTAGTACTAGTATGGTAATAGTCGTATTACCACAGTCCTGTGTGTCTTCTGGGATATGATTGAGGTTGAGAGTTGAGTTCCATAGGTGTAGATAGATGATGTAAAGGAAGCTTGTAATGCCTCGGATGAGTTGTGTCATCTCTCTGTAGTTTGTATTTCAGCTTGGGCTTGTATCGAACTATGTCATGGTGTGTATGAATCATGGTGTTCATATGGCAGTTGTTATTACCATGTTAATCGGGTTTTACCCCTGCTAGCCATGTTGTCCAGTACATTCCTGATCTCATTCCTTAGAGTTGATGTCCTCTATGTCTAAGCTGTGGGTTTGTTTTCCCAGGATGGTGGCCACTAAGAATAACCCTCTGCCTGCCCCCGAGAAGGGCGAGGGATGCCAGCCAAGGCAAGAGAATCTGCCGCACGCGCCCTCTTTGGCATAAGTGATGCTTGAGGCTGAACAGAACAAAAGTGAGACCAATAGGCTGCTGGAACGTATTGAGCAGAACACAGCGCGTGCTCCCCGCAATGATCACAATGATGGTGTGTCTCTTGGTGATTTTGTCAAGCTGTGCCCACCTAAGTATAATCATTCGGTTGACCCGCTCAACGCGGATGACTGGTTAACCAGCATGTCCCGCAAAATCCGGGCTGCCAATGTATCCGAGGCCAACAAGGTGACCTTTGCTATCTGTGGTGGGAGAATTATGAAGCTATGCGTCCTGCAGGCCCCGCACCAACTTGGGAATAATTTAGCGTGACATTCCGTACCCATCACATCCCGAAAGGGCTGATGGATCGCAAAGGAGAGGAGTTTTGTGCTTTCACCCAAGGCAGACTGACAATGGATGCCTATAGCTGTGAGTTCGACAATCTTGCTCGTTTTGCTTCGGAGGAAGTGTCCATCGATGCCAATAAGCAGGCTAGGTTCCGCAAGGGACTTAGTCCTGAGCTCCGTTGAGATCTGCGCCTGCATGAGTGCACAACCTTCCAGGGTCTCGTCAACAAGGCCATCAATGCCAAAACTGGACAGACTGATTACGAGGCAACTAGGAAGCACACCCGTGACTTCAGCCCCGCATCTGGCTCGGGCTCCAACAAACGCCGGGTGTGGGTGCCCAACGCAGCCCTGCCGCCCGGATACACCATGAGGCCATCCTTCCAGGCGCCTCGCCTAGCTCAGCCCAATCCTTCGACCAGGACATTTGGAGGTCCTCCTGGCAATATTGCTCCCCGTGCCACCGTTGTCTGCTATAAATGTGGAGAACCAGGACACTACTCCCGCGAGTGTCCTTAGAACAATGCTAAGCCGGCTGGACGTGGGAAGCCCGGAAAAGCCTTCTATGTGAATCCAACTCCCGCTCGTGGCCGAGTGAACTATGTTTCTGCTGAAGAAGCTCTTGAGGATCCTGATGTTATCCTAGGTATGCTCCTTGTCAATAGCCATCCAGCATCTGTTCTATTTGATACTTGGGCATACTCATTCATTCATCTCAGAAAGTTATGCACAGTTGCATAACATGTCTTTTTGTGATATGCCCTCTCCTTTAGTAGTCCAGACTCCTGGTTCAAAATGGCAAACTTCTAGAGTGAGCCATGACAATGAGATTCTTGTGGATAGGCTAGTTTCTCTAGCATCTTTGATATCCCTCAAGTCCTCGGACATCAATATCATCTTAGACATGGACTGGATGAAAGCCCACTATGCTAAGATTGATACTCATTCTAGGAATGTTCAGCTTACACATCCCTCGGGTGACATAGTTAATGTCTCCACTTGAACAGCCAAGCGCCAACTCTATTCCCTCAATGCTAGCCCTCTTCCAGAACTAGAAGATATTCCGGTAGTCCGAGACTTTCCGGATGTCTTTCCAGAAGAACTACTAGGAATTCCACCTGCGAGAGATGTTGAGTTTGTGATAGAGCTCATCCCAGGGACTGTCCCAATAGCCAGAAGACCCTATAAGATGGCACCCTTAGAACTAGCCGAACATGAGCAACACTCGATGAGGCTTTGAAGAAAGGTTTCATCTGTCCTAGTTCTTCTCCTTGGGCTTGCCCCATCCTCTTCGTTAAGAAGAAGGATGGATAGGATCTGATGGTTGTGGATTATCGACCAGTGAATCTGGTCACCATAAAGAACAAGTATCCGCTCCCCAGGATCAACGATTTGTATGACCAACTTGCTAGATCCTCTATCTTTTCCAAAATGGATTTGAGGTTGGGATACCATCAAATCAGAATTAGAAACGGGGATATTCCGAAAACGGCTTTTGTTACTCGTTATGGCCAATACGAGTACACCGTCATGTCCTTCGGCTTCACCAATGCCCCAGCCACCTTCTCTCGCTTGATGAATTCAATCTTCATGGAGTATTTGGATAAATTCGTCGTGGTCTACCTCAACGATATACTCATCTACTCGAAGAATGAACATGAACATACAGAGCATCTAAGGCTGGTATTGATGAAACTTCAAGAGCATCGTCTGTATGCCAAATTCTCCAAGTGTGAATTTTGGTTGCCAAAAGTGACCTACCTAGGCGACGTAAACTCTGGTAAAGGAATTGCTGTCAATCCCGAGAGAGTCCAGGCCGTCCTTGATTGGACTCAACCTGAATCGGTTAAGCAAGTTCGGAGTTTCCTCGGCCTAGCGAGCTACTGTCGCCGCTTTGTCGAGAATTTCTCCAAGGTTGCAAAACCTCTGACTGAACTCCTCAAGAAAGATAAAAAGTTTGAGTGGACTCCACAATGCGAGCACAGTTTTCAGGAGCTGAAAAGACGCCTGACCTCTGCCCCCGTTCTGGTACCACCAGACTTCTCTAAGGACTTTGTTATCTATGGCGACACCTCGCGACAAGGATTAGGTTGCATTCTCATGCAAGATTGTCATGTGATTGCATACGCATCTTGATAGTTGCGTCCACATGAGGATAATTATCCAACACATGATCTTGAGCTTGCAGTTGTGGCCCATGCACTGAAAACTTGGCGACATTACCTTCTGGGTAATCGTTGCGAAATTTACACTGATCACCAAAATCTGAAATATATTTTCGCCCAGCCGGATCTGAATCTCAGGCAAAGACGATGGGTTGAGTTGATTATAGATTACGACTTAGGGATAACTTACACCTCGGGGAAAGCCAATGTCATGGCTAGTGCACTAAGTCGTAAGTGT
Organism: Hordeum marinum; assembly: GCA_022496015.1. Classification (NCBI taxonomy): domain Eukaryota; kingdom Viridiplantae; phylum Streptophyta; class Magnoliopsida; order Poales; family Poaceae; genus Hordeum; species Hordeum marinum. The sequence goes on along the minus strand of CM039676.1, from coordinate 337,333,370 downwards.
TATTGTAACAATCTGATGTTACAACAAGGTCAACCACTTCTCTATGAGGAATTTTGGAAGTTGAACCTCCACATTGTTCCTCAAGGATTCCTTTCCAACCTGGCGGCGAAGCCTACTCTTAAGGATCAAATTATAGCTGGCCAAAAGCGTGATAAGTGAATTTCCCGGATCAAAGACAACCACGTTAGCGGTATCGCTAAGGATTTCTCTATTGATGAACAAGGTGTAGTGTTCTTTCAGAACCATTTGGTGGTTCCCAAGAACCAACATCTTCAGCAGCTGATCCTTAAGGAGGCTCATGATTGTCCTCTCACAATTAATCCGGGTAGTACCAAGATGTATCAGGACCTACGCCAAAGGTTCTGGTGGACTAGGATGAAGAGAGAAATTTTTCAGTTCGTTGCCAACTACGACATTTGTCGTCGTGTGAAAGTAGAACATCAAAGGCCTACTGGCACCCTTGAACCTTTAGCTATTACTGAATGGAAATGGGACAAAGTCGGTATGGATTTCATTACCGGATTTCCCAGGACCAAGAGAGGGAATAATGCTATCTTTATGGTCATAGACCGCCTTTCCAAAGTGGTTCATTTTCTTCCTGTTCGGGAGAGTATAACTGCTAGTCAGCTAGCGGAGCTATACGTTTCTCGAATAGTTTCTCTTCGTGGTGTTCCATTGGAGATCAACTCAGACCGCGGAAGTATCTTTACTTCTCGATTTTGGGTAAGTTTCCAAACCACTATGGGGACTCATATATCCTTTAGCACTGCTTTCCACCCGCAATCAAGTGGTCAAGTTGAGTGAGTCAATCAAATCCTCGAAGACATGCTCCGAGCTTGTGTTATATCTTTCGGTATGAACTGGGAGAAATGTCTTCCATTTGCCGAATTTGCTTATAACAATAGCTATCAATCAAGCTTGGGCAAAGCCCCTTTTGAAGTTCTCTATGGATGAAGGTGTCAAACACCTCTTAACTGGTCAGAAACCGGAGAGAGGCAACTCTTTGGCCCGGATATGATCCAGGATGCAGAGGAGCAAGTTCACAATATTCGTGAAAAGTTGAAAATAGCCCAATCTCGTCAAAAGAGCCAATATGATCGTCATCATAAGGCGGTGACCTATGAAGTTGACGAGAAGGCTTATCTTCAGGTTACACCTCTAAAGGTTACCAATCGATTTGGTATCAAGGGCAAGTTGGCTCCTTGTTACATTGGACCTTTTCGCATTCTGGCTAAACGAGGAGAGGTTGCCTACCAATTGGAACTTCTGCCGCATCTTTCCAAGGTTCATGATGTCTTCCACGTCTCGCAACTCAGGCGTTGCTTCTCGGACCCTGTCCACAAAGTAGACCATGAAGCGCTTGATCTCCAAGATAACCTTACATATCGAAAATACCCTGTTCGTATTCTTGATCAAGCTGAGCGTACCACTCGGCGTCGGAACATCAAGTTTCTCAAGATTCAGTGGTCACATCATTCCGAGAAGTAGGCCTCATGGGAAATAGAAGATCTTCTTCGACTAGAGTACCCCGCGCTCTTTCCGACGACTTCCAAATCTCGGGACGAGATTCTTTTGAGTGGGGGTGAGTTGTCACAGCCCTAGCTAGCTTAGTTAGGACATCATGTGTGTGCATCATATTTCAATTTTGCATCAACTTGAAATGCGGATCAAAAGAAACCCCAAACAAATCATTTGAACCAAACCAAATTAATGATTGTGAAAAATCAACAAATCCAAAATGCCCATCTAAAATGTCCTCTATGTCTGATAAATGTGGACATGATTATACAAGGGGTCATTCTAAAAATTTGAAAATTTATAGTGTTTTAAAAATAAATAACAAAGCTGCTGAAAATGCCAAATAAAGCAATATCAATATTTCAGATTTCAAAATACTCTGAAAGTTTTTGTAGAAGTTTGAAATATTCAAACTTAGTGCTATAAAATATTTTAGATATTTTATACTTAGCAATTGTGTCTGAAAATAAATAAAACAAATGTCAGAATTTAGAATAGAGAAGAAAATAAAACAGAAATAAAAAGGAGGTAGAACCTGGGCCGTCCCAGCTGGCCCAGCACCGTCGTTATCCTCCTGGCGGCCATGAGGACGAGTGTGCCCGTTGCGCACGCATGCCAGAGCTGCCACGCAGCTCTCTGCGTGCCTGCGTCCCCCTGCCACGCTGGCGAGAGGATGAGGACGCCACTACCGTCCCCATCCCTGTCTCTCTCTCGCATTCGCCCCCTGCCCTCTTCCCTCCTCTGCTCCGCCATGGGCGACGACACCGCTAGCTTGCCGCCGTAGTTCTAGCTGCTCCCGCGTCCCCCTGAGACTGCCAAAGGCTCCGCCTCGTCGTCCCCATCCTCTTCACCGAGCCACGCATCACCAGGAGCCCCGAAGCACCGTCCCCGAGCTCGTCTTCCTCCTTAGACCTGAACCTCGCCGCCATTGATTCGTCATCTCCGAGCCCTCCCCGAGTAAGCTTTCAATGACTTCGAGCCTGTAGTGAGCTCCCGACTCTTTCCCCTCTCTTCCCCGGCCTTTTCCCCCTCTATATGTCCCGATTGCGTCGGCTCCCAAATGACCCGCCGCACGAGCTCGTCGCCGGCGTTGCTCCGGTGACCAGTTGGTCCATTTGAGGCCACCATCGAGCTCATGGGGTCACGTAGTGCTTGTAGGTGCTAAGTTCCGGCCATGTTGCACCCTGGTTCATTGAGCTCATGCTCACCCGAGCTCCGGCAGCCGCCAAGCTCGTCACCGGCATCGATCCTGACCATCTCAGCTTCTGAGAGGTGTCGGGATGGATGCGCGCATGAGCGTAGGCCCGTATGGTGCCCTCCGTCGTCCTTTTGGTCGCCGGAGGAGGGAACCCGACCCCTCTACCATCTCTGGAGCCACCGGCGGCTCAACGCTGGTGGGTCTTGCCGGAGTTGACCACGGGGGTTTCACCCCTGGGTCACTGGCAAGTGGGGCCGACCCCTGCTAATTAAAACTTGATTATTTATTTATTTAATTAATTTAATTAAGCTAATGGCCCACTGACTAGTGGGCCCTACCCTAAACTAATTAGTAATTAGTTAATTAATTAGCTTTGTTAGTGTTTGAGTCACTGACCAGTGGGCCCTACTAGTCAGATTTGACCTGTCAATGGTCTGTTGATCAGCTAACGTCACAGTGACGTCAGGCTGACGTATTAAACTGAATTTTTAGTATTAAAAAAATCAGGAAATTCCAAAAAATGTTTAAAACTTCAAAAATTCATATAAATTAAGCTGTAGATCAGATGAAAATAATTTATATATGAAAATTTATCAAAAAATCCAAAAAATCCAATGGTGCTGTTATCATGCATGTTAGAGCAACCTATGTAGATGAACATTGACATTTACTAATAGGTTACTATATGAAATATGAAATGGAGAATGACTTTGAACCTATATTCAAATCACTCCATTTAACTTGGACAATAGTTGCATTAGCTCATCAATACATGCTGCCATGCCATGATCATGCATCATATTGTTGCACTTGCGTGTATTGATTGTTGTTTATCTACATTGTGGTAGGCCCTGCTTCTGAGGATACCACCGAGTATTCCAATGAAGGAGAAAACCTTCCCGCTTCCCAGCAAGGCACGCAACCCCTTTGATCATTTCGATAACATCCCACTCTCTCGCTCCTGCTCTTGTTTATTGCATTAGGACAAACGTTTATGTGTCTGTCATACACGGTAGCTGAACCCATTCCTTTGCATGACCTATCATTGTCACAGTAAATAGCTAAACCTTGCAACCTAGCATACCTGGTAGATGCTTGTGCCATGATGTGCTTAGCCTACTTTGCCTGCTACGCTTGCTATGCTTAGAGTTGTGTCAGGTTTGATTCATCTGGGTGATGAATTGGAGTGAAACAATGTTGTTCTGATGTGAAAATCTTATGATGAATCCGATTTGGAAAAAGTCAGCGATGAGGGGCAAGGTAGGAGTACATAGCGGGTTGTCTCATTGGGACCGTTCTTAGGAACTGAGTTCCGTGTTTGTGATCCAAGACTAGTTACTACCACATGCTCGGCCCTAAAATATGACCTCGCTTGACTTATCATTCGCTTAGTCCTTGGTCTAGGAGTTGCAAGTAGTTTCTAGTGTTTATAGCTTGCTGGAGGCCGTGCGTAGCGCTAACCCTAGGGGTGGGTTACGAAGCGGTAGGCAGTGGCGCGGTGTACCAAGGGTCACCTGGATGGTGGGCTTGGGAAACCTGCGCACACTATTTGGGGCCGTAGCGGAAACTTCGGCCGGACTTCCGTGCGGGTTCAGTCTCAAATAGGCGGTAGCCTGGACTGGAGGTATTATGTGATTGACGGTCGTGGCCAACTCCCTCGCTGGGCTTCCGCTTGAAGATTGCCGAGGTGCATGGTTTTATGAGCACACAATGATAAGTGGCGAAAGCGTGTGTGAAGAAGTACACCCCTGCAGGGTATGAAACTATTCAAATAGCCACGTCCTCGATTATGGACTACTTGGAGAACTTATGCTGTTCACAGATAATCAAATGGATACTCATAAAAATATCAAGACAAGTGTGATTACCGTGGATGGCACTCTCATAGGAGACGGAAGTGAATCCATGGTGGTGTATTGATGTGGAGTTAGTGGACTTGTGTGCGACAACTTAAATTTGAACAAAGAGTTAATATTGTGTAGTATAGGTTAGCCATGAGTCAAAGCTGGCTTGCTGCATAAACCCCACCACTCCACTTGTTGATACATGAGCATGAAAAGTCTAGGTCTGCTTTAAAGACTTGCAGAGTACGTTTGTACTCATGTTTTCTTAATAAATGTTGCAGATGAGACCCAGGACCCATCGAGTGGGCTGTTTCTAGATGTCGACGATGCTGAATAGCTGGTGTCCCAGCTATGACCTTATGCCCTATGGCGGACTGTAGATAGTCAATCCATGTGCCTTTTTATCCCTTTCAACTATTTGTAGTCAGACAGCTTTATGCTTCCGTTGGTTTGTATGACTATGCTTGTATAACTTGAGTGTCGGGTCATGTGACCCCTACCTGTAAGACCGTATTATGCAAGGCTCTTCTGAGCCTCTTAAATAAAAGTTGTGTTGCTGTATGGTTATGTTGTTATGCCATAGTTGTATCTATGTATATAGAGCATGTCGTGCATACGTGTGACGTGCAACGGTATGTATGGGATCCGACACCTAGTCATGTGCCTTTAGTAGTACTCTTTACGGGAAACTGCCTCTTGGTGCTTCCACCGAGCCTTGGTAGCTTGCTACTGCTCCGGACACATTGATTGATCCGCATGTATCCTTCTTTGCTGTTGTGTCTGTCCCTTCGGGGAAATGTCTTGCAGTGTAATGGAATCCCCGTAGCCTGCTATGACTCGTCTACGTGCAGTGATGACATTTATGTCTCATGGCATAATGGAGTCCTTGTAGCTTGCTATGACTCATCTACACACGCTTGATATCGACACCTGCATTCCTAGGTTATGTATGCCTATTTCCGTACGGATGTGCCACTTGGGTTCAATGACTAGTCATGTCGGCCCGGGTTCTTTGTCGTTTGATTGCCAGCGACATGTTCACATGCATGAGCCAAGAGACACAAACGGTCCCGGCTAAGGTAAGGTTGTAGCCGTGGAGTTTACCATGCGTGAGGCCGCAAAGTGATGTGATATGTTACAGTCTGGATTCATATGACTTAGGATCGGGGTCCCGACAATATGGAAGTGACGAGACTTGCGAACCAAGGCGGAGGAGCTGCCACGGGGCCACAAGCCTGCTTGCCTCAGCCAGGGGGGCACCCGTGCCGGGAAAGCTTGTGGGCCCCTGGCACCTCCTCTAACCCTAATCTTCGATCTATAAATACCCAAATATTCCATCATTATCAGAACGAGCCACAAAACACTTTTCCGCCGCCAGAAGCCTCCGTTCCCGAGAGATCCAATCTTGCAGCCATTTCCGGTAATCTGCCGGAGGGGGATTCGATCACAGAGGGCATCTACATCAACTCGATTGTCCCTCCGATGATGCGTGAGTAGTTCCCCATAGACCTACGGGTCCATATCTAGTAGTTAGATGGCTTCTTATCTCTCTTTTCTTCTCAATACCATGTTCTTCATGATCTTCATGGAGATCTATCCTATGTAATACTCTTTTGCGGTGTGTTTGTCGAGATCCGATGAATTGTGGGTTTATGTTCAGATTATCCATGAATATTATTTGAGTCTTTCCTGAATTCTTATATGCATGATTTCATATCTCTGCAAGTCTCTTCGAATTATTGGTTTGGTTTGGCCAACTAGATTGGTAAGTGTAGCAATAGGAGAAGTGCTTAGTTTTGGGTTCAATCTTGCGGTGTCCTCACCCAATGACATATTAGGGGTAGCGAGGCACGTATTGCGTTGTTGCTATCAAGGGTAAAAAGATGGGGTTTTCATCATATTGCTTGAGTTTATCCCTCTACATCATGTCATCTTACCTAATGCATTACTCTGTTCTTCATGAACTTAATACTCTAGATGCAGGCAGGAATCGGTCGATGTGTGGAGTAATAGTAGTAGATCCAGAATCGTTTCGGTCTACTTGTCACGGACGTGATGCCTATATGCATAATCATTGCCTTGGATATCTTCATAATTATTCGCTTTTCTATCAATTGCTCAACAATAATTTGTTCACCCACCGTAATACTTGCCATCATGAGAGAAGCAATTTAGTGAAACCTATGGCCCCCGGATCTATTTTCCATATTATATTTTCAGATCGAAACCAAAAACACCAAAAATACTTGCTGCATTATTTTTACTTTTAGTTTTACTTTCGTTCAAGCATCCTATTATATCTATTTGTACTAGATCTCATCCTTGCAAATAACCGTGAAGGGATTGACAACCCCTTTATAGCGTTGCGTGCAAGAGTTTGATTCCCTGTGTAGGTATATCTATTGGTGGCTCGCTTGTATCTCCTACCGGAGTGATACCTTGGTTCTCAAAAATTGAGGGAAATACTTATCTACTTTGCTGCATTAAACCGTTCCTCTTCACGGGAAACCAACGCATGTTCGATAAGTAGCAGACTCTACAACCTATTTGTATTCCTGAATGGAAATGGGGTCATGTTGAAATGGACTTCATTACTGGTTTTCCTAGGTCGCAGAAAGGAAATGATGCTATTCTTGTCATCATTGACAGACTTTCCAATGTTGCACATTTTCTAACCGTCAAAGAAACGATCACTGCTAGTTAGCTGGCAACTCTCTACATGTCTAGAGTTGTTTCACTCCATGCTATTCCATTGGTGATTAGTTCATACCGTGGCAGCTTATTCACTTCAAGATTCTGGGCAAGTTTCTAGGAAGCTATGGGAACTCATTTGTCATTTAGCACCACTTTTCACCTTCAATCCCAGGGATAGGTTAAAAGAGTCAACCAGATTCTCGAAGACATGCTTCGAGGTTGTGTCATTTCTTTTGGCAAGAAAAGAGAGGAATCTCCCCCGTATGCTGAGTTCTCCTACACCAATAGCTATCAAGCTAGTCTGAAGATGGCTCCCATTGAAGTGTTATATGGACGTAAGTGTCGAATTCCTCAGAATTGGTCAAAAACTTGGGAACGTACACTTATCAGTCCGGATATTATCCAACATGCCTAAGACCAGTACACATTATTCATGCAAATCTGAAGGCCGCTCACTCTCGTTAGAAGAGTCAGTATGACCGTCATCACAAGGATATGGTATATCAACCTGGGGAAAAGGCTTATATTCGAGTCACACCAATGAGAGGTACACACCATTTTGGGATCAAGGGTAAGCTGGCTCATCGATATATTGGTCCTTTCACTATTCTCGAAAGGGGTGGTAAAGTGGCATATCAACTTGAGCCACCGCCAAACTTTCTCAGGTTCACGATATGTTCCATGTGTCACAACTTCATCGCTGCTTCAAGGGTCTTATCCGAGCAGTGGATCATGATATGTTGGAGCTGCAACAAGACCTTTCTTACAAGGAGAAACCAGTCCGCATTCTCGATGAAACTGAACGTCAGACTGGTCAGAAGATTACCAAATTCTTCAAAGTGTAGTGGGCCAATCATTCTAAAGGTGAAGCCACTTGGGAACGCGAAGAGCATCTTCATGCAGAATACCACGGGCTCTTTCCTTCTACTTCTCAATTCTCGGGATGATAATTCTTTTTAGTAGGGGAGAGTTTTGACACCCTGGATTTGCAGCTACAATAATCTCTATAATTATGCTACAGTAACCCCACGCTAATGATGCCTTGTCATCGTCTTCACTATTGCTAATTGTTGGGGAACGTTGCATGGGAAACAAAAAATTTCCTACGCACACGCAAACCTATCTATGGTGATGAGCATCTAGGAGAGCGGGAGTGGATCTACGTACCCTTGTAGATCGCTCAGTGGGAAGCATTAAGAAACGCGGTTGGTGTAGTCGAACGTCTTCGCGATCCAAATTGCCGAGCGTCCCGCGATCCAATCACAAACCGTCCCGCGATCCGATCATGAACCGTCCCGCGATCTCGTCACGATCCGTCCCGCGATCCAATCACGATCGTCTCATGGCCTTGATCACGGTCCTTCAGATCTAGTACCGAACGGACGACACCTCCGCGTTCAGCACACGTGCAGCTCGATGACGATCTCCGCCGTCTTGATCCAGCGAGAGGGAGTGGAGAGGTAGAGGAGTTCACCGGCAGCATGATGGCGCTCCGGCGATGGTGGTGGAGCTATTCCGGCAGGGCTTCGCCTAAGCACTGCGGAAAACCGATCTAGAGGAGAAACTATGCACCGGTGGAACGGGTAGCACGTGGCCGTAAATTCTGTGCAAAAGCCCTCTATTCCACTAGTATATATAGGAGGAGAGGAGAGGAGGCCTTAGTGCAGGTCTGATCCCCTCTTGGAGTCGGCCGAAGCCAAGGGGGAGGAGTCCTACTCCTCCTCCAATCCTAGTAGGAGTAGGACTCTCCCTTTTTGCCTTTTCCCACCTTTTCCCTTTAGGTTTCTTTATCCCAGCCGCATGGGCCAGTTGTGGCTATTCCACCAGCCCACTAGGGGCTGGTTAATACTCTCCCACAGCCCATGAAGCCTCTTGGGTCGAAATACCCCTCCCGGAGGTCTCCCGTTACACTACCGACACTCCCGGTACACTATCGATGAGCCCAAAACTTTTCCGGCGACCAAACTGGGACTTCCTATATATGAATCTTTACCTTCGGACCATTCTGGAGCTCCTCGTGACATCCGGGATCTTATCCGGGACTCCAAACAAGCTTCGGTCACCACCATACATAACTCCACACTACCGAAACGTCACCGAACCTTAAGTGTGCAGACCCTGCGGGTTCGAGAACTATGTTGACATGACCGAGACACCTCTACGGTCAATAACCAATCGCAGGACCTGGATGTACACATTGGTTCCTACATATTCTACAAAGATCTTTATCGGTTGAACCTCTATGTCAAGGATTCAGTTAATCCCGTATAATGTTCCCTTTGTTCTTCGGTATGTTACTTGCTCGAGATTCGATCGTCGGTATCTCAATACCTAGTTCAACCTCGTTACCGGAAAGTCTCTTTACTCGTTCCGTAACACAAGATTCCATGGCTAACACTTAGTCACATATTGCTTGCAAGGCTTGTTGTGATGTTGTATTACCGAGTGGGCCCTGAGATACCTCTCCGTCACACGGAGTAACAAATCCCAATCTTGATCCATGTCAACTCAACAGACTCCCTCGGAGATACCTGTAGAGCACCTTTATAGTCACCCAGTTATGTTGCGACGTTTGATACACACAAGGTATTCCTCCGGTGTCAGTGAGTTACATGATCTCATGGTCATAGGAACATATACATTGACATGCAGAAAACAGTAGCAATAAACTGACACAATCATATGCTACGTTTGTAGTTTGGGTCTTGTCCATCACATCATTCTCCCAGTGATGTGATCCTGTTATCAAATGACATATTATGTCCATGGTCAGGAAACCATAACCATCTTTGATAAACAAGTTAGTTCACTAGAAGCATACTAGGGACATTGGGTTGTCTATGTATCCACACATGTATCGATGTTTCCAATCAATACAATTCTAGCATGGATAATAAACGATTATCTTGAACTAGGAAATATAATAATAAACACTTTATTTATTGCCTCTAGGGCATATTTCCAACAGTCTCCCACTTGCACTAGAGTCAATAATCTAGCTCACATCACTATGTGATTTACATTGTAATGAATCGAACACCCATGCAGTTCTGGTGTTGATCATGTTTAGCCCTTGGAAGAGGTTTAGTTAACGGGTCTGCAACATTCAGATCCGTGTGCACTTGGCAAATATTTATGTCCTTCTCCTTGATGTAATATCGGATGGAGTTGAAGCGTCGCTTTATATGTCTGGTCCTCTTGTCAAACCTTGGTTCCTTGGCTAGAGAAATGGCACCAGTGTTGTCACAGAACAGACTCATTGGATTCAGTGCACTGGGCACTACTCCGAGATCTGTCATGAACTGCTTCATCCAGACACCTTCCTTCGCCGCCTCCGAGGCTATGATGTACTCCGCTCCACACGTAGAATCAGCTACGACGCTTTGCTTGGAACTACACCAGCTTACCGCTCCCCCGTTAAGAATAAATACGTATCTGGCTTGCGACTTAGAGTCGTCCAGATCAGTGTCAAAGCTTGCATCGACATAACCCTTTACGACGAGCTCTTCATCACCTCCATAAACGAGAAACATTTCCTTAGTCCTGTTAAGGTACTTAAGGATATTCTTGACCGTTTGCCAGTGTTCCATTCCAGGATCACTTTGAAACCTTCCAGCCATACTTATGGCAAGATTGACATCGGGTCTTGTGCACAACACTGCATACATGATAGAGCCTATGGCTGAAGCATAGGGGATGACACTCATCTTTTCTTTATCTTATGCAGTCACTAGGCATTGAGTCTTACTCAACTTCACACCTTGCAACACAGGCAAGAACCCCTTCTTGGACTGTTCCATTTTGAACTTCTTCATAACTTTATCAAGGTATGTGCTCTGTGAAAGTGCTATTAAGCGTCTCGATCTATCTCTATAGATCTTAAGGCCTAATATGAAAGCAGCTTCTCCTAGGTCCTTCATTGAAAAACTTTTGTTCAAATATTCCTTCACGCTTTCCAGCAATACTATATTGTTTCCAATCAACAATATGTCATCCACATATAATATTAGAAACGCTATAGAGCTCCCACTCACTTTCTTGTAAATACAAGCTTCTCCATAAACTTGTATAAACCTAAACGCTTTGCTAACCTCATCAAAGCGCTTATTCCAACTCCGAGATGCTTGCACCAGCCCATAAATGAATCGCTGGCGTTTGCAAACTTTGTCAGCATTCTCTAGATCGACAAAACCTTCTGGTTGCATCATATACAACTCTTCCTCAAGGAAACCATTGAGGAACGCTGTTTTGACATCCATCTGCCAAATTTCATAGTCGAAATAAGCAGCTATTGCCAACATGATTCTGACAGACTTAAGCATCGCTACAGGTGAGAAGGTCTCATCGTAGTCAACTCCTTGAACTTGTGAAAAACCCTTTGCCACAAGTCAAGCTTTATAGACGGTGACATTACCGTCCGCGTCTGTCTTCTTCTTAAAGATCCATTTATTCTGAATGGCCTTTCGCCCTTCAGGTAATACTTCCAAAGTCCATACTTTGTTTTCATACATGGATCCCATCTCGGATTTCGTGGCCTCTAACCATTTCTCGGAATCTGGGCCCATCACCGCTCCTTCATAGCTTGTAGGTTCATTGTTGTCTAACAACATGACCTCCAAGACAGGATTGTCATACCACTCAGAAGTAGTACGTGCCCTTGTCGACCTACGAGGTTCATTAGTAACTTGATACGAAGCTTCATGATCATCATCATTAACTTCTTCTTCAACCATCGCAGGCTCTGCAGAAACATCTTTCTGCGCTACACCACTCTCTGGTAGAAGTAAAGGTTCAACAACCTCATCAAGCTCTATTTTCCTCCCACTCAATTCTTTCGTGAGAAACTCTTTCTCAAGAAATCTTCCATTCTTAGCGACAAACACTTTGCCTTCGGATCTGAGATAGAAGGTATACCCAACTGTTTTTATTGGGTATCCTATGAAGACACATTTTTCCGCTTTGGGTTCCAACTTTTCAGGCTGAAGATTTTTGACATAAGCATCACATCCCCAAACTTTAAGAAACGACAACTTTGGCCTCTTGCCAAACCATAGTTCATATGGCGTCGTCTCATTGGATTTCAATGGTGCCCTATTTAAAGTGAATGCAGTTGTCTCTACTGCATAACCCCAAAACGATAGTGACAAATCAGCAAGAGACATCATAGAACGCACCATATCTAATAAGGTCCGATTACGACGTTCGGACACACCATTACGCTGTGGTGTTCCGGGCGGTGTCAACTGTGAAACAATTCCACACTGTCTTAAGTGACTACCAAACTCATAACTTAGATATTCATCTCCTCGATCAGATCGTAGGAATTTAATCTTCTTGTTACGATGATTCTCAACTTCACTCTGAAATTGCTTGAACTTTTCAAACATTTCAGACTTGTGCTTCATCAAGTAAATATACCCGTATGTACTTAAGTCATCAGTGAAGGTGAGAAAATAACTATATCCACCATGCGCTGTAAAATTCATTGGACCGCACACATCAGTATGTATGATTTCCAATAAGTCACTCGCCCGTTCCATTGTTCCAGAGAACGACATTTTAGTCATCTTGCCCATGAGGCATGGTTCACATGTGTCAAGTGATTCAAAATCAAGTGACTCCAAAAGTCCATCAACATGGAGCTTCTTCATACGTTTTACACCAATATGACCTAAACGGCAGTGCCACAAGAAAGTGGTACTATCATTATCAACTCTACATCTTTTGGCATCAATGTTATGAACATGTGTGTCATCACTATCAAGATTCAATATGAATAAACCCCTCACATTGTGTGCATGACCATAAAAGATATTACTCATATAAAGAGAACAACCTTTATTCTCTGATTTAAATGAGTAACCGTCTCGCAATAAAGAAGATCCAGATATAATGTTCATGCTCAACGCGGGCACTAAATAACAATTATTCAGGTTCATCACTAATCCCGATGGTAATCGAAGAGAGAGCGTGCCGACGGCGATCACATCAACCTTGGAACCATTTCCCACGCGCATCATCACTTTGTCCTTCGCCAGCCTTTGTTTATTCCGTAGTTCCTGCTTTGAGTTGCAAATGTGAGCAACCGAACTGGTATCAAATACCCAGGCACTACTACGAGAGCTAGTAAGGTACACATCAATAACATGTATATCATATATACCTTGTTTGTCTTTGGCCGCCTTCTTGTCAGGCAGGTACTTGGGGCAGTTCCGCTTCTAGTGACCAGTTCCCTTGCAATGAAAGCACTCAGTTTCTGGGTTAGGTCCATGCTTAGGCTTCTTTACAGGAGTAGCAACTGATTTGCCATCCTTCTTGGTTTTACCCTTCTTGCCTTTTCCCTTGCCATTCTTCTTGAAACTGCTGGTTTTATTGACCATCAACACTTGATGTTCTTTCTGGATTTCAGACTCAGCGACTTTCAGCATCGCAAACAGCTCGGCGACTGACTCGTTCATCCCATGCATGTTATAGTTCATCACAAAGCTTTTGTAGCTAGGCGGCAATGATTGAAGAACTCTATCAGTGATCGCCTCTGGCGGAAAGGCAATTCCCAACTCAGCCAGACGAGTCGAGTACCCAGACATTCTGAGTATATGTTCTTTGATAGATCCGTTCTCCTCCAGCTTGCAAGCATAGAACTTATCGGAGGTCTCATACCTCTCAATCTAGGCATTCTGCTCAAAGATAAACTTCAACTCCTGGAACATCTCATATGCTCCATGACGTTCAAAATGTCTTTGAAGTCCCGGTTCTAAGCTATACAACATTGCACACTGAACTATTGAGTAATCTCCAGTATGTGTCTCCCAAGCGTTCTTAACGTCTTCGGATGACATAGGAGCAGGTGGGTCACCAAGCGGTGCAACAAGGACATATAGTTTTTGGGAAGCCGCGAGGATAATCCTCAGATTACGGGCCCAGTCCACAAAGTTACTTCCATCATCTTTCGGCTTAGCTTTCTCTAGGAACGCATTAAAATTCAGGGGTGCTACTGCGCGAGCCATTGATCTACAACATAAATATGCAAAGGTTACTTAGACTATTGTTCAGGATAATGAGTTTAGTTAATAAAATTACTAAAGCTCCCACTCAAATTGACATCCCTCAGGTCATTTGAGTGTCACATGATCCAAATTCACCAACTCAAGTCCAATCATCACGTGAGTTGAGGTGGCTTCAATGGTGAACATCATTATGTTGATCATATCTACTATATGACTCATGTTCGACCTTTCGGTCTCTTGTGTTCCGAGGCCATGTCTGTACATGCTAGGCTCGTCAAGTTTAACCTGAGTGTTCTGCGTGTGCAACACTGGCTTGCACCCGTTGTATGTGAACGTAGAGTCTATCACACCAGATCATCACGTGGTGTCTCAACAAGACGAACTTTTGCAACGGTGCACACTCGGGGAGAACACAATTTATCTCGAATTTAAGTGAGGGATCACCTTATAATGCTACCGTCGTCCTAAGCAAAACAAGGTGCATAAAAGGATTAACATCACATGCTATTCATAAGTGACATGATATGGCCATGAACTTGTGCTTAAGATCTCCATCTTGAAAGCACCGGCATGATCTCCATCGTCACCGGCATGACACCATGATCTCCCTCATCTTGATCTCCATCAACGTGTCGCCATCAAGGTTGTCACGCCCTGCATGCTTCTACTACTATTGCTACCGTTTAGCGATAAAGTAAAGCATTACATAGCGCTTAATGATTGACACGCATGTCATACAATAATTAAAGACAACCCTATCTCTCCTGCCGGTTGCCGTACTCATCGACATGCAAGTCGTGAAATTCTATACATCACATGATCATCTCATACATCACATATATCACATCATGTAATTGGCCATATCACATCACAACATACCCTGCAAAAACAAGTTAGACGTCCTCTAATTGTTGTTGCATGTTTTACGTGTCTGCTATGGGTATCTAGCAAGAACAATTCTAACCTACGCACAAACCACAACGGTGATACACTAGTTTGCTTTTCAACCTTCTCAAGGACCACCTTTGTCGGATCCGATCCAACTAAAGTGAGAGAAACTGTCACCCACAAACCATCTAGGCAACAAGTTGCGTCGAGGGAACCGGTGTCTCATAAGCGTACAAGTAATGTTGGTCCGGGCTGCTTCATCTCACAATCCCGCTGAACCAAAATACGACCAAGGGAGGGAGCAATCTAAGCATCAACGCCCACAAACCTTTTGTGTTCTACTCGAGATCTCATCAACACATAGACCTAGCTCATGATGCCACTGTTGGGGAACGTTGCATGGGAAGGAAATTTTTTCCTATGCACACGCAGACCTATCCATGGTGATGAGCATCTACGAGAGGGGGAGTGGATCTACGTACCCTTGTAGATCGCTCAGCAGGAAGCGTTAAGAAACACGGTTGGTGTAGTCAAATGTCTTCGCGATCCAAATCGCCGAGTGTCCCGCGATCCAATCATGAACCGTCCCGCGATCTGATCACGAACCGCCTCGCAATCTTGTCATGATCCCTCCCACGATCCAATCATGATCGTCTCATGGCCTTGATCACGGTCCTTCCGATCTAGTATCGAATGGACGACACCTCCGGGTTCAGCACACATGCAGCTCGATTACGATCTCCGCCGTCTTGATCCAACGAGAAGGAGCGGAGAGGTAGAAGAGTTTACCGACAGCGTGATGGCGCTCCGACGATGGTGGTGGAGCTATTCCGGCAGGGCTTCGCCTAAGCACTACGGAAAACCAATCTAGAGGAGAAACTATGCACCGGTGGAACGGGTAGCACATGGCCGTAAATTCTATGCAAAAGCCCTCTATTACACTAGTATATATAGGAGGAGAGGACAGGAGGCCTTGGCGCAGGGCTGAGCCCCTCTTGGAGTCGGCCGAAGCCAAGGGGGAGGAGTCCTACTCCTCCTCCAATCCTAGTAGGAGTAGGACTCTCCCTTTTTGCCTTTTCCCCACCTTTTTCCTTTAGGTTTCTTTCTCCCAGCCGCATGGGCCTGTTGTGGCTATTACACCAGCCCACTAAGGGCTGGTTAATACTCTCCCACAGCCCATGAAGCCTCTTGGGTCTAAATACCCCTCCCGGAGGTCTCTCGGTACACTACCGGCACTCTTGGTACCCTACCGATGAGCCCGAAACTTTTCCGGCAACCAAACTGGGACTTCCTATATATGAATCTTTACCTCCGGACCATTCCGGAGCTCCTCGTGACGTCCGGGATCTCATTCGGGACTCCGAACAAACTTCGGTATGTTACTTGCCCGAGATTCGATCGTCGGTATCTCAATACCTAGTTCAGACTCGTTACCGGCAAGTCTCTTTACTCGTTACGTAACACAAGATCCCGTGGCTAACACTTAGTCACATATTGCTTGCAAGGCTTGTTGTGATGTTGTATTACCGAGTGGGCCCTGAGATACCTCTCTGTCACACGGAGTAACAAATCCCAGTCTTGATCCATGTCAAATCAACAGACACCCTCGGAGTTACCTGTAGAGCACCTTTATAGTCACCCAGTTACGTTGCAACATTTGATAAACAGAAGGTATTCCTCCGGTGTCAGTGAGTTACATGATCTCATGGTCATAGGAACATATACATTGACATGCAAAAAATAGTAGCAATAAACTGACACGATCATATGCTACATTTGTAGTTTGGGTCTTGTCCATCACATCATTCTCCCAATGATGTGATCTTGTTATCAAATGACATCTTATGTCCATGGTCAGGAAACCATAACCATCTTTGATAAACAAGGTAGTTCACTAGAGGCATACTAGGGACACTGGGTTGTCTATGTATCCACACATGTATCGATGTTTCCAATCAATACAATTCTAGCATGGATAATAAACGATTATCATGAACAAGGAAATATAATAATAAACACTTTATTTATTGCCTCTAGGGCATATTTCCAACACTAATCTCATTTTGGTTCAAAGCACGATGAATTTAAAAATTTAGTTAAAGTTGAAAAGTAAAGTTTCAAATTACCAAAACAAAGATGTTTGAGATGCTCTAAATAATGCGGAGGTGATTGTGTTGTAGAAATCTAGTTATTGAAATTAATTAAATACACTAACTTAAAATAAAACTAAAACAGAAATTATAAATAACAAAAGAAAAAAACAAAACAAAAAGAAAGAGCAAACCCCCCTCCCCCATGGGCCTTGGCCAAACCGGCCGGCCCACCCACAGCCTGGCCAACCCAAACGGCCCGCCCCAGCTTCTACAAATCGCCCCCTCGAAACCCTAGTCCCGACCCCGACTCACTCCCCCCGATCCCCAGGTTCTCTCCCTTCCCACGCTGGATCTGGATCAGGGCCGATGGCTGCCCCGACCCAGATGCTGCCCCGTGTCAGCGCTCCACCGGCGCCCTTCCTCACCGGCAACCGGCGCCGCCTCTTCCTAGTCCTCCTCCTCGACTCCTCCCCACCAGCGCCGCCTCTCCTTCAAGCCGATTGCTCTCCCCCTTGATGGAGATGTGAGGCCCCCTCCTCCCCTTCTCCTCCCCCCTGTGACCACCGCGGTCACCGCGCCACACGCTCGCGCCCCCGCTCGTTGTTCACCACCGCGCGTGCCGCGCATCACCACTGCCGCTGCGCCCCCCACACGCCGCCCGCGCCGCTATGTGCGCACCCGCGCGGCCCGCTTGCCCCCTCGCCGCGTGCATCTCCCGGCCGTTCGTGCACACCCGCATTGCTGCGCTCGCGGCCCGCACTCGCCGTGCCCCTCCTCGTGCCGCCCCGCGGCCCCTCGCTCACTCTGCCCCACGTCGCCGGTGCCGTTGCCCGCACTGGCCGCCGGCGAGGCCTTGCCTCCCCTCCCGGGCCCGATTCGGTTTAGTGGGGGGATTAACCCCCACTAACTCCTCCCCTGGGAATGACAGTGGGGGCCCAGTGCCCCCTAAAACATTTGAAATGAAAAATATATAATTAAAATGAGTAATTAGTTAAATCAATCAATTAATTAATTAGTTAAATAGATCATTAAGGATTAATTAGATTAGTTAATTACTCTGTTAATTAATTAAGTTAAACAGAGAATGACAGGTGGGCCCCACACCCATAATTAATTAATCCTGTGTCAATGACTTGTGGGACACACTCGTCAATTTGACAAGTCAACATGGTTGTTAACTGTTGATGCCAGCATGACATCATGCTGATGTCATAATTGAATTATTAAATTAAAATAATCTATTTTTAATTTCAGAATATTAATAAAACTTTAAAAATTAATATAAAATTGTCCATAAGTCAGATGAAAATAATTTATACATGAAAGTTGTTCAGAAAAATCCCACGAATCCGAATACGCTGACTGTTAGTCTGTCACTTGCTCCTAGCATAAGGAACATGGAACTTTTCCATTGTTTTCATCTGTCCGGTAGTAGCTCGAGACTCGAAAAATATCGGTAGATATTCTTCCGACCCGTCTTCTACGTGTAGTACCGCGTTAATGCATGCCTAGCTCTATATATTGCCACGTCATGCATCGTGATTGCATGCATGCTTTATATTTATTGTTTCTTCCCCCTCTTCTTACCAGTAGATCCCAAGACTGATGCTGTTGCCGGGTATGACTACACTGCTCTTGATTAGGCCTTTGCAGCTGAGCAACAAGGCAAGCAGAACCCCCATGATCATTCCTATATCACCTATTCTTTCTCCCTGATGCTTGCATTAGATTTTGCTACTATATTTAACGACACTTATTCTGATGCATAGCCTATTTTTGATTATGACTGTTATGTTACCTACTATCCTAAAATGCTTAGTATAGGTATTGTTAGTGACACCCTAGGGACCCCAACATTGTCCCAATTGCCCCTGCTTCCACCTTCGATGTCATCGAGGACTTGAAGACAGATGACTCGGTCATCATGACCGCCTGACAAACCCTTAGTAACTCATCAACTCACACCCCTTAAGTATGGCAGTACAGAGCTACTATTGAGTGCCGAGGGTGATACCTCACTTAACACTCCTGATGTAAATTCTGTGGCGTAGCTACTCGTGGGTATCGAGGGTGATCCCTCCTTCCCAACTATCGATAGCGACTCTTTTCATACACATACCTTGAGTGGGATTCATCGAGGGTGATTCCTTGGATATCCTGCCATCGTTTTCTCATGGGGGGTCGCGCGAGACGGTAGATTCCATGGGGTGGCTTATCGAGGTGTGAGCAAGGTTGTCGTGGATGATCCAGGACGGGTATGCGAATACCACACAATGGTTTACCCAGGTTAGGGGCTCTCCGGAGAGATAATATTTGTATATCTGTGGAATATCTGGTATATGGTTGCTCCTGGAGCTGTATGGGAGAGGAGATCCATGAAGCCTCTTGCCTCATGTGTGTGTATGCGTGAGCACGTGAGAGTGGAACCCCCCATATGTGGTGGGCATGAGGACCTTATATAGGCATGAGGGGGTAGCTTGGGATGTAAGCTACAGTGGATAGCTTACATCCCAAACAGCTTGAGGTGTAAGCTACCATGGGTAGCTTACATGTCAAGCCACATGTAGCTTGTAGACTAAGCTATGTTTGTGTTGGGAGACGTAGTAGTAAATCAAAAATTTTCCTATGACCAGCAAGATCAATCTATGAAGAAACCAGTAACGAGCAAGGGGGGAGTTCATCTTCATACCTTTGAAGATCACAAAGCGGAAGCGTTACTAGAATGTGGTTGGTGGAGTCGTACTCACAACAATTCAGGTCTCGGTGGACTCCGATCTTAGCGCCAAACAACGGCGCCTCCGCGTTCAACACACATGCAGCCCAGTGACATCTCCTACACCTTGATCTAGCAAGGAGGAAGCAAAGGTTGAGGGAGAGCTCCGGTAGCATGACGTCATGGTGACGGTGGAGCAGCGTGGTTCTCCGGCAGGGCTTCCCAAGCACTACGGAGGACGAGGAGAGGGAGGAGTAGGGCTGTGCCGTGCGAGAGAGAGATGCATGTCCACGGCTGCCCCGAACCCTCCACTATATATAGGAGGAGGAGGAGGGAGGGCTACACCCTAGGGTTCCTACACTATGGTGGTGCGGCAGCCCCAGATCCCATCTGGGCGGCGGCCAGAGGGAGAGAGGGGAGGGCAACGCCCTAGGTGGGCCCTAGGTCCATCTGGACCTAGGGTTTGCCCTCTCTCCTCTTGTGCTATGCCTTGGGCCCTTGTGGGGGGCCCACCAGCCCACCTAGGGGCTGGTTCCCTCCCACTTGAGGCCCATGCAGCCCTCTGGTGCTGGTGGCCCCACTTGGTGGACCCCCGGAACCCTTCCGGTGGTCCCAGTACGTTACCGGTGACGCCTGAAACACTTCCGGTGACAAAAACCTCACTTCCTATATATGAATATTTACCTCCAGACCATTCCAGAACTCCTCGTGATGTCTAGGATATAATCCGGGACTCTGAACAACCTTCGGTAACCAAGTACACTATTTCCCTATAACCCTAGCATCATCGAACTTTAAGTGTGTAGACCCTACGGGTTCGGGAGGCATGTAGACATGACCGAGACACCTCTCCGGTCAATAACCAACAGCGGGATCTGGATACCCATGTTGGCTCCCACATGCTCCATGATGATCTCATCGGATGAACCACGATGTCGGGGATTCAATCAATCCCGTATACAATACCCTTTGTCTACCGGTATGACACTTGCTCGAGATTCGATCGTCCGTATCCCTATACCTTGTTCAATCTCGTCACTGGCAAGTCTCTTTACTCGTTCCGTAACACATCATCCCGTGGCTAACTCCTTAGTCACATTGAGCTCATTATGATGATGTCTTACCAATTGGGCCCAGAGATACCTCTCTGTCACACGGAGTGACAAACCCCAGTCTCGATTCGTGCCAACCCAACAGACACTTTTGGAGATACCTGTAGTATACCTTTATAGCCACCCAGTTATGTTGTGACGTTTGGCACACCCAAAGTATTCCTACGGTATCCGGGAGTTGCACAATATCATGGTATAAGGAAACAATACTTGACATTAGAAAACCTTTACCAGAGGAACTACATGATCTTGTGCTATGCTTAGGATTGGGACTTGTCCATCACATCATTCTCCTAATGATGTGAGCCTGTTATCAATGACATCCAATGTCCATGATCATGAAACTGTGACCATCTATTGATCAACGAGCTAGACAACTAGAGGCTCACTAGGGACACTTTGTGGTCTATGTATTCACACATGCATTACGGTTTCCGGTTAATACAGCTATAGCATGAATAATAGACAATTATCATGAACAAGGAAATACAATAATAACCATTTTATTATTGCCTCTAGGGAATATTTCCAACAGTCTTCCACTAGACAATTATCGAACACCCATAGAGTTCTTGTGTTGATCATGTTTCGCTCGTGAGAGAGGTTTAGTCAACGGATCTGTGACATTCAGATCCGTATGTACTTTACAAATATCTATATCTCCTTTCTGAAGGTAATCACGAATGGAGTTGAAGCGACACTTGATGTCTCTTGTCTTCTTGTGAAACCTGGGCTCCTTGGCAAGGGTAATAGCTCCAGTGTTGTCACAGAATAGAGTCATCGGGCCCGATGCACTGGGAATCACTCCTAGGTCGGTGATGAACTCCTTCATCCAGACTCCTTCCTTTGCTACTTCCGAATCAGCTATGGACTCCGCTTCACATGTAGATGCCGCCATGATGCTTTGCTTGCTGCTGCACCAGCTTATTGCCCCTCCGTTCAAAATATACACGTATCCGGTTTGTGACTTGGAGTCATCCGGATCTGTGTCGAAGCTAGCATCGACTTAACCCTTTACGAAGAGCTCTTCGGCACCTCCATATACGAGAAACATTTCCTTGGTCCTTTTCAGGTACTTTAGGATATTCTTGACCGCTATCCAATGTTCTGCTCTGGGATCACTTTGGTACCTCCCTACCAAACTTATGGCAAGGTTCACATCAGGCCTGGTACACAGCATGGCATACATAATAGAGCCTATGGCTGAAGCATAGGGGGATGACACTCATATTTTCTCTATCCTCTGCCGTGGTCGGGCATTGACTCGTACTCAATCTCACACCCTGTAACACAGGCAAGAACCCCTTCTTGGACTGATCCATATTGAACTTCTTCAATATCTTGTTAAGGTATGTGCTTTGTGAAAGACCTACAAGGCGTTTTGATCTATCTCAATAGATCTTAATGCCTAATATGTAAGCAGCTTCTCCAAGGTCCTTCATTGAAAAACACTTATTCAAGTTGGCCTTTATACTTTCCAAGAGTTCTATATCATTTCCCATCAACAATATGTCATCCACATATAATATGAGAAATGCTACAAAGCTACCACTCACTTTCTTGTAAGTACAGGGTTCTCCATAAACCTATATAAACCCAAACGCTTTAATCACCTCATTAAAGCGAATGTTCCAACTCCGAGATGCTTGCACCAGCCCATAGGTGGTGCGCTGGAGCTTACATACCTTGTTAGCATCCTTAGGATCGATAAAACCTTCTGGCTGCACCATATATAGTTCTTCCTTAAGGAAGCCATTGAGGAATGCCGTTTTGACGTCCATTTGCCAGATCTCATAATCATAAAATGCGGCAATTGCTAACATGATTCAGATAGACTTCAGCATCGCTACGGGTGAGAAAGTCTCATCGTAGTCAACTCCTTGAACTTGTCGATAACCTTTAGCGACAAGCCGAGCCTTATAGATGGTCACATTACCATCCGCGTCAGTCTTCTTCTTAAAGATCCACTTATTTTCTATGGCTCGCTTATCATCGGGCAAGTCCACCAAAGTCCATACTTTGTTCTCATACATGGATCCTATCTCATATTTCATGGCTTCAAGCCATTTGTTGGAATCCGGGCCCGCCATCACTTCTTCAAAGTTCGAAGGTTCATCGTTTTCCAACAACATGATCTTTAGGATAGGGTTGCTGTACCACTCTGGTGCGAATCATGTCCTGGTGGACCTTCGAATAGCAACTTGATCTGAAGTTTCATGATCATCATCATTAACTTCCTCTCCAGCCGGTGCAGGCTCCACAGAAACAACTTCCTATGCTGCGCTACTCTCCGGATCGAGTGGAGGTACAATTACCTCATCAAATTCTATTTTCCACCCACTTACTTCTTTCGAGAGAAACTCTTTCTCTAGAAAGGATCCATTCTTGGCAACAAAGACTTTGCCCTCGGATCTAAGGTACAAGGTATACCCAACAGTTTCTTTGGGGTATCCTATGAAGACGCGCTTTTCCGCTTTGCGTTCGAGCTTCTCAGGTTGAAGTTTCTTCACATAAGCATCGCATCCCCAAACTTTCAGAAATGATAGCTTAGGTTTCTTTCCAAACCATAATTCATACGGTGTCGTCTCAACGGATTTTGACGGTGCCCTATTTAAAGTGAATGCGACAGTCTCTAATGCATATCCCAAACTGATAGAGGTAAGTCGGTAAGAGACATCATAGATCGCACCATATCCAATAGAGTGCGATTACGATGTTTAGACACACCATTTTGCTGAGGTGTGCCAGGCGGCATGAGTTGTGAAACAATTCCACATTTCCTTAGGTGCATGCCAAACTCGTGACTTAAATATTCTCCGCCACGATTAGATCGTACGCACTTTATTTTCCTGTCATGTTGATTCTCTACCTCGCTCTGAAATTCCTTGAACTTTTCAAAGGTTTTAGACTTGTGTTTCATTAAGTAGACATACCCATATCTGCTCAAGTCACCAGTGAGGGTGAGAACATAACGGTAGCCACTGCGAGCCTCAACGCTCATTGGACCGCATACATCGGTATGTATTATCTCCAACAATTCAGTTGCTCGCTGCATTGTTCCAGAGAATGGAGTCTTGGTCATCTTTCCCACGAGGCATGGTTCGCATGTGTCAAATGATTCAAAATCAAAAGACTCCAAAAGTCCATTAGCATGGAGTTTCTTCATGCGTTTGACACCAATATGACCAAGGCGGCAGTGCCACATGTAAGTGGGACTATCGTTATCAACCTTACATCTTTTGGTACTCACACTATGGACATGTGTAACATCACGTTCGAGATTCATCAAAAATAAACCATTGACCAGTGGGGCATGACCTTAAAACATTTCTCTCATATAAATAGAACAACCATTATTCTCAGATATAAATGAGTAGCCATCTTGCATCAAACGAGATCCAGATACAATGTTCATGCTCAAAGCTAGTACTAAATAACAACTATTGAGGTTTAAAACTAATCCTGAAGGTAGATGTATAGGTAGCATGCTGACGGCGATCACATCGACCTTGGAACCATTCTCGATGCGCATCGTCACCTCGTCCTTTGCCAGCCTCCGCTTATTCCGCAGCTCCTACTTGGAGTTACAAATGTGAGCAACTGCACCGGTATCAAATACCCAGGAGCTATTACGAGCGCTGGTAAGGTACACATCAATAAAAAGTATATCACATATACCTTTAACGTTGCCGGCCTTCTTATCCACTAAGTACTTGGGGCAGTTCCGCTTCTAGTGACCGGTACCCTTGCAATAAAAGCACTCAGTCTCAGGCTTGGGTCCATTCTTGTTCTTCTTCCCGGCAACTTGCTTACTGGGCACGGCAACTGCTTTTCCGTCCCTCTTGAAGTTCTTCTTACCCTTGCCTTTCTTGAAACTAGTTGTCTTATTCACCATCAACACTTGATGCTCCTTTTTGATCTCGACCTCCGTTGATTTCAGCATCGAGTACAACTCAGGAATGGACTTCTCCATACCCTGCATATTGTAGTTCATCACAAAGCTCTTGTAGCTAGGTGGAAGCGACTGGAGGATTCTGTCAATTACCGAGTCATCTGGAACATTAAGTCCCAGCTGAGTCAATCGGTTGTGCAAACAAGACATTTTGAGTATGTGCTCACTAACAGAACTATTCTAATCCATCTTACAACTGAAGAACTTGTCAGAGACATCATATCTCTCGACCCAAGAATGAGCCTGGAAAACCAGTTTCAGCTCTTGGAACATCTCATATGCTCCGTGTTGCTCAAAACGCTTTGTGCAGCCTTGGTTCCAAACTGTAAAGCATGCCGCACTGAACCAGGGAGTAATCATCACAACATGACTACCAAGCGTTCATAACGTCTTGATCCGCTGGGAAAATGGGTGCGTCACCTAGCGGTGCATCAAGGACATACAATCTCTTGGAAGCTATGAGGATGATCCTCAAGCTACGGACCCAGTCCGCATAGTTGCTTCCATCGTATTTCAGCTTGGTTTTCTCTAGGAACGTGTTGAAGTTGAGGGTGACATTAGCGTTGGCCATTGGATCTACAATATAGATTGCAAAGACAATTTTAGACTAAGTTCATGATAATTAAGTTCACATAATCAAATTATTTAATGAACTCCCACTTACATAGACATCTCTCTAGTCATCCAAGTGACACATGATCCATGTCAACTAGCCCGTGTCCGATCATCACGTGATACGGACTAGTCATCTATGGTGAACATGTCCATGTTGATCGTATCTTCTATACGACTCATGTTTGACCTTTTGGTCTTCCGTGTTCCGAGGCCATGTCTGCACATGTTAGGCTCGTCAAGTCAACCTAAGTGTATTGCGTGTGTAAATCTGGCTTACACCCGTTGTATGCGAACGTTAAAACCTACCACACCTGATCATCACGTGGTGCTTCGGAACAACGAACCTTAGCAACGGTGCACAGTTAGGGTGAACACATTTCTTGAAATTTTAGTGAGAGATCATCTTATTTAGCTACCGTCGTTCTAAGCAAATAAGATGTAAACATGATAAACATCACATGCAATTAATATAGTTACATGATATGGCCAATATGATCTTGCTCCTTTGATCTCCATCTTCGGGGCACCATGATCATCATTGTCACCAGCACGACACCATGATCTCCATCATCATGATCTCCATCATTGTGTCTTCATGAAGTTGTCTCGCCAACTATTACTTCTACTACTATGGCTAACAATTAGCAATAAAGTAAAGTAATTACATGGCATTTATGATTGACACGCAGGTCATACAATAAACTAAGACAACTCCTATGGCTCCTGCCGGTTGTCATACTCATCGACATGCAAGTCGTGAATCCTATTACAAGAACATGATCAATCTCATACATCACAATGTATCACATCACATCCTTTGGCCATATCACATCACAAGGCATATGCTGCAAAAACAAGTTAGACGTCCTCCAATTTGTTGTTGCAAGTTTTTAAGTGGCTGCTATAGGTTTCTAGCATGAACGTTTCTTACCTACGCCAAAACCACAACGTGATATGCCAATTGCTATTTACCCTTCATAAGGACCCTTTTCATCGAATCCGATCCGACTAAAGTAGGAGAGACAGACACCCGCTAGCCTCCTTATGCAACAAGTGCATGTCAGGCGGTGGAACCAGTCTCATGTAAGCGTACGTGTAAAGTCGGTCCGGGCCGCTTCATCCCACAATGCCGCCGAATCAAGATAAAACTAGTAACGGTAAGCAAATTAACAAGATCGACGCCCACAACAACTTGTGTTCTACTCGTGCATAGATTCTACGCATAGACCTAGCTCATGATGCCACTGTTGGGAGAAGTAGTAATAAATCAAAAAAATTCCTATGACAACCAAGATCAATCTATGGAGAAACCAGTAATGAGCAAGGGGGGAGTGCATCTTCATAACTTTGAAGATCGCAAAGTGGAAGCATTACTATAATGTGGTTGGTGGAGTCATACTCGCAGCGATTCAAATTGCGGTGGACTCCGATCTTAGCATAGAACAACGACGCCTCCGCGTTCAACACACGTGCAGCCCGGTGACGTCTCCTACGCCTTGATCCAGCAAGGAGGAATGAGAGGTTGAGGGAGACCTCCAGAAGCACGGTGGCGTGGTGACGATGGAGCAGCGAGGTTCTCCGGCAGGGCTCCGCCAAGCACTACCAAGGATGAGGAGAGGGAGGAGTAGGGCTGCGCCGTGGGAGAGAGAGAGAGATGCGTGTCCCCGGCTGCCCCAAACCCTCCACTATATATAGGAGGAGGAGGAGGGAGGGCTGCACCCTAGGGTTCCCACCCTAGGGGTGGTGCGGCAGCCCCAGATCCCATCTGGGCAGCAGCCAGAGTGAGAGAGGGGAGGGCGGCGCCCTAGGTGGGCCCTAGGCCCATTTCGACCTTGGGTTTGCCCCCTCTTCTCTTGTGCTGCGCCTTGGGACCTTGTGAGGGGCGCACCAACCCACCTAGGGGCTGGTTCCCTCCCACTTGCGGCCCATGCAGCCCTCTGGTGCTGGCGGCCCCACTTGGTGGACCCTCGGAACCCTTCCGGTGGTCCCGGTACGTTACCGGTGACGCCCGAAACACTTCCGGTGACCAAAACCTCACTTCCTATATATGAATCTTTACCTCCGGACCATTCCGGAACTCCTCGTGATGACTAGGATCTCATCCAGGACTCCAAACAACCTTCAGTAACCACATACACTATTTCCCTATAACCGTAGCATCATCGAAACTTAAGTGTGTAGACTCTACGGGTTCGGGAGGCACGTAGACATGATCGAGAAACCTCTTCGGTCAATAACCAACAGCAGGATCTGGATACCCATGTTGTCTCCCACATGCTCCATGATGATCTCATCAGATGAACCACGATATCGGGGATTCAATCAATCCCGTATATAATTCCCTTTGTCTACCGGTATGACACTTGCCCGAGATTCGATCGTCGGTATCCCTATACCTTGTTCAATCTCGTTACCGACAAGTCTCTTTACTCATTCCGTAACACATCATCCCATGGCTAACTCCTTAGTCACATTGAGATCATTATGATGATGTCTTACCGAGTGGGCCCAGAGATACCTCTCCATCACATGGAGTGACAAATCCCAGTCTCGATTCGTGCCAACCCAACAGACACTTTTGGAGATACCCGTAGTATAGCTTTATAGACACCCAATTATGTTGTGACATTTGGCACACCCAAAGTATTCCTACGGTATTTGGGAGTTGCACAATCTCATGGTCTATGGAAATGATACTTGACATTAGAAAATCTTTAGCAGACGAACTACACGATCTTGTGCTATGCTTAGGATTGGGTCTTGTCCATCACATCATTCTCCTAATAATGTGATCCCGTTATCAATGACATACAATGTCCATGATCATGAAACCGTGACCATCTATTGATCAACAAGCTAGCCAACTAGAGGCTCACTAGGGACACATTGTGGTCTATGTATTCACACATGCATTACGGTTTCCGGTTAATACAATTATAGCATGAACAATAGACAATTATCATGAACAAGGAAATACAATAATAACCATTTTATTATTGCCTCTAGGGCATATTTCGAAAAGTCCGTCCCTTGGTGCATGTTATAAGTCTGTGCCCAGGGGACAAGTTATACAGTAGATGGTACTGCATGACATGCGTACAGTGCACTACTGCTCGCCACAAGCGCACCGCCACGGGATATGGCTGTCTGGTCCGTGCATGTCCGATGGGACGTCGTAGTTGGCACCAAGATGCCGGCTGGCGGGCGCAACCTATTGGTCGGAGCAACTGGCCATGAGTGTGAGTCGGAGCAGCCGGCCCGGGCAAGGCACACCCCGTCGGACTCGCCGATCCCCTTGACATATCCACTTGGCGTATAACCACACAACTACTATTGACTTGACACTGTACTAACGTGATGGGGACGAAGGGACATGCGGTACCACTCTGTTCAGGTGGACCTGAGTTCCCAAGAGTCTTGAGATGACTCGGCCCCAAGGGTACCCGTGTGTGTCAGATAAGGCGGGATGCGCCGGTAAGGCATCCAAAGGGTTAAGATGAGGCATGGACGGGTAGGAGAGGCCCTTGCCACACATCCTCAAGACGGGGCGACAGGACCGCACTTCATGGGTTGCGCTTGCCGCACATTAATAAAATGCTAATGGATTGGGTATTGGATCTGAGTTGGTCGTTTGGCCTAATACGCACTAACCTTCACGTGGGAGAAGTTATGGGTACTCAGTGTCGTGGTATCAGCCGAAGCTCTTCGGACGTCAGCCATGGAGCGGAGCGTGCCCGAGTGGTCCGCAACAGCATCGCGCTTGTTATAATGGGTGCTAGGACTGACCTTGGCCGCCTTCGCATCATGCAAGAGTGCAAAGGGCGATTGGCCCATGACCCCTGCGCGCTTAGGATTGAGACCAGCGGGCTAGCCTCTTCATTGAGCCTAGGTAGGGCTATGACTTTTGATGTCCCAAGGCCGGTCATGACTCAGAAAAGTGTGTCCGGCCAGAGGTATCAAGCATGTTGGGGAATGTGGTGCACCCCTACTGGGAAGAATCTATCTATTCGAATAGCACGGTAACAGGATGACTTGGAGTTGTACCTTGATCTAATACAACTATAATTGTGACTTTAAATTGAAATGAAGGTTGGCTCCTGGATTGCGTCCTCGCAGGGAGTCGAGGAAGAATCTCTGGGCGTGGTTACTTAATAAAATTTACTACAATAATATGACTATATATGAGATACCAGTCTACTCTCTTCTAATGCTGCAAGATGCTAAAGAGGCTAGTCTTTGATAGGACTTGGCCTTCTCCCTATTCTTGCTTTCTACAGTTAGTCCAGATATAACCCCTCCCCTTGATAATGATGCATACTTAGCATAGTTCGGATGTCAGTCTTGCAAGTACTTTGGATGAGTACTCACCGCTGCTTTGCTTTCTCTTTCCCCCTCGATACGATTGCTATGTTCAGATGACGAAACCTAGGACATGGAGTATGCCGGAGATGACTACTACACCACCGCAGGAGCTTACTACTACGTGGAGGTGGCCCCCGACCAGAAGTAGGTAGGAGGTTCCCAGGCAGAAGGCCTCGCCTCTTTCGATATGTGTTATGTTTGTGCTAGCCTTCTTAAGGAAAAACTTGTTTAACTTATGTATGTACTCAGATATTAATTGCTTCCGCTTACTCGTGCTTGTCGAGCTTTGTATTCAAGCCCTTGAGGCCCCTTGTAACGCGCAAGATGTGCGCCTATCCTTATTTAGGCACGGGGGCCGCGACAGGGATAGAGGCGCATCTAGTTGTTTTGCAAGTACAATAACATCACATACATGTATGAAGAGATGAGTATATGAGTTGGCTTACACTCGCCACAAGCTAAATGACAAGTTCACACCAATTGTTCAAACATCATACCAAAGACAGGTTCCGTCTACGGACGAAAACAAACGAAGGAAAGAAGCAATGAAACTGCCTTGCTAGCCCCGAAGATCACGACCAAGGCCTCTCTACTCGTTCGGATATGTGACGTACATTCTGCCACATTCTTCATCATACTCCCACTGGAGCTGCGTCACATCATTTGGCACGGTCTTATCTGCACCTGCACCTATATTTGTTGTAGTAATTTGTGAGCCACAGGGACTCAGCAATCTTGTAACCTGGGTACCAAAAATATGTAAGCTTATTGGGTTGGATGGGGTGAGTGTTGAATTTGCAGCAGCACTAAGCATCGTATGGTGGCTAACTTACAAGAACATGAATGTAAATATAGTGGACTAAGAAAGACGATCGAATACTACCATGATCACTAAGTGATCCTGAACACGTACTTACGTCAAACATAACCCCACCATGTTCTCTCTCGGTTCATGTTCATGAGCAGAGACGATCACGGTTACACACACAGTTGTTGTATTTTATTGGAGTTAACTTGAAGTTAACTATAACCGGGTGTTAAACAAAATATCCAAGTTGCCACATAACCGCGGGCACGGCTTTCCGAAAGATTTAACCCTACAGGGGTGCTCCAACTAATCCATTAAAAATTAACCACACTCCGCGGGAATAACCTCGACCACGGACCCCGTGATCATCCTAGGCAATTCCAAAGGAAAACCGACACCTCGAGATAGCCCGAAGAAGATCAGAGTTCCTCACACAAGACATTCAAGAAAGGTAAAACAAGTCCAGCAAGACCGCCCGACATGTCGACGAACCCGATAAGAGCCACGTATCTCGTTCTCAGGACACGACCGGATAAGCTAGTGTAAAGTGGCCTGATAGAAATCTCCCGAGTTGCCCTGGGTTGGACCCGCACAGTGCTCTGGTTTGGACCAACACTCGTGACGAGCACTGACCCGGGTTGTTGATTAATTATCCACGGGGTTGCAAAGCCCTATCATTTTTATATTAAGTTGTTTAAGCAAACAATACTAATGTTGGGTCTTGCCAGACAAGTTTTAATCTCAAAGGAATAATCAAGGGGGTCCTCATTACTGTTGGAAATATGCCCTAGAGGCAATAAATAAAGTGTTTATTATTGCATTTCCTTGTTCATGATAATTGTTTATTATCCATGCTAGAATTGTATTAATTGGAAACATAGATACATGTGTGGATACATAGACAAAACACTATGTCCCTAGTATACCTCTAGTGAACTAACTCGTTGATCAAAGGATGGTTAAGGTTTCCTAGCCATGGACATGAGATGTCATTTGATAATGGGATCACATCATTAGGAGAATGAAGTGATGGACAAGACCCAAAATACAAACGTAGCATATGATCGTGTTAGTTTATTGCTGCTGTTTTCCGCATGACAAGTATATGTTCCTATGACCAGGAGATCATGCAACTCACTGACAACGGAGTAATTCTTTGTGTGTATCAAACGTCGCAACGTAACTAGGTGACTATAAAGGTGCACTACACGTATCTCCGAGGGTGTCTGTTGGGTTGGCATGGACCAAGACTGGGATTTGTTACTCCGTGTGACGGAGAGGTATCTTAGGGCCCACTCGGTAATGCACGATCAGAAACAAGCCTTGCAAGCAATGTGACTAAGTTTTAGTCACGGGATCTTGTATTATGGCATGAGTAAAGAGACTTGCCAGTAAACGAGATTGAACTAGGTATGGAGACACCAACGATCGAATCTCGGGCAAGTAACATACTAAAGAACAAAGGGAACGTTATACGGGATTAACTGAATCCTTGACATTGAGTTTCGACCGATAAAGATCTTCGTAGAATATGTAGGAACCAATGTGGACGTCTAGGTCCCGCCATTGCTTATTGACCGTAGAGGTGTCTCGGTAATGTCTACATAGTTCTCGAACCCGCAGGGTCTGCACACTTAAGGTTTGGCGACGTTTCGGTAGTATAGAGTTACGTATGGTGGTGACCGAAGGTTGTTCGGAGTCCCGGATGAGATCCTGGACGTCATGAGGAGCTCCATAATGGTCCGGAGGTAATGATTCATATATAGGATGTCCCAGTTTGGTCGCCGGAAAAGTTTCGGGCTCATCGGTAGTGTACCGAGAGTGTCGGTAGTGTACCGGGAGACCTCTGGGAGGGGTATTTCAACCCTAGAGGGTCCATGGGCTGTGGAAGAGTAATAACCAGCCCTTAGTGGGCTGTTGGAACAGTCACAAAAGGCCCATGGCGCCAGGAGGAAGAAGGCCTAAAGAAAAAGGTGGAAAAAAGGGCCAATAGGGAGCAATCCTAGTCCAACTAGGATTGGAGGAGGAGTAGGATTCCTCCTCCTTTGCTTCGGCCGAAGCCTCCTTGTCTTGGAGGCAAGGCTGCCTCTCCTCCTCTCTCCCTCCTATATATACTAGTGGATTGCTAGGGTTTTGCATAGCTTTTACGGCCACGTGCTA
This sequence comes from Hordeum marinum, assembly GCA_022496015.1. Taxonomy (NCBI): domain Eukaryota; kingdom Viridiplantae; phylum Streptophyta; class Magnoliopsida; order Poales; family Poaceae; genus Hordeum; species Hordeum marinum. Next base: position 337,300,406 of record CM039676.1, on the reverse strand, counting down.
CCCGTTCCACCGGTGCTCCTCTAGATCGTTTTTCCGTAGTGCTTAGGCGAAGCCCTGCTGGAATAGCTCCACCACCATCGCCGGAGCACCGTCATTCTTCCCGCGAACTCTTCCTCCTCTCCACCTCCTCTTGCTGGATCAATACGGTGGAGATCTTCATCAAGCTGCACGTGTGCTGAACGCTGAGGTGCCGTCTGTTCGGTACTAGATCGGAAGGATCGTGATCAAGGCCACGAGATGATCTTGATTGGATCACGGGACAGATTGTGAAGAGATCGTGGGACGGTTCGTGATTGGATTGCAGGATGGTTCGTGATTGGATCGCGGGACGCTCGGCGATTTGGATCGCGAAGAAGTTCGACTACACCAACCGCGTTTCTTAACGCTTCCCGCTTAGCGATCTACAAGGGTATGTAGATCAACTCCCCCTCTCGTAGATGCTCATCACCATGGATAGGTCTGCGTGTGTGTAGGAATTTTTTGTTTCCCATGCAACGTTTCCCAACAATTACAACCCCGAGCATGTTAGGAGCGCAAAATATGGAAACATAACACCGGTAACAAGTAGCTATGGTGGTAAAAGTGGAACAAATCACCGAGCAAAAGGCCAAGCCTTCCACCATACCAAGATATATATGTGCATTAAATTAAATAGTAGTAAATATTGTGATATCTCCATATATCTGTATTATCACATGGAAACAACCTGTACCTACATCTGAGAATGCTATAAGAGGGGCTGAGCAGCGGTAACTTAGCCAAACAAGGTTTGCTAGGTAGTGGAGGGGTTAGAGACTATCATGGTAATGTAGGAGGCTTGATATTCAAGTGGTAGGTAACGCAATTGTAACAATAAGAGCGAGACATCTAGCAAAGCAAAAATATTGTCGGGATCCGGGTACGGTCATCTTGCCTGTTGGTTCTTCAGAGTGACAAAGAGCTGGGTCCTCGTAGTGGTACTCTCCTGGATCCTCGTACTCAGGTTCAACACTCGTGTCTACCCAAGAGAAACAGCAACAATAAACAAACGAACAAGGTGCAATGCACAAAAAAGATGATGCATGATTCATTTGAAGTATTTAACATGGCAATCCTAAGCTAGTCATGTTTATCATGCAATAGTTAAGTTATTTACAATTCTGGACATAACCTCATGTTAAGTTGTTTGAACATGCATAATTATGGAAAATATGGATGCTTCATGCAAAATCGATGCAAATGCATATGTAAAACGTAGGAAACAGAGTAACAGATCTCACGCTACAGTCACGACAAGGTACGGAGGCAAACTACGAGACAAGGAAGGCCATGGGCTATTACTTGGTATCCCAAGGTGGCCAATGGTTAGTAAATGAAAACCAACCACAATCGAGCCAAAGATCAAGCAAAACAATGGAGCATAGCTCCCACAAGTCACAAAACACTACCACACACAATCTGTCACAAAACAGCAACATAACAACTTTCACAACAAGTATCAGGAGGTTTCCAACCTCAAACAAAGCATGTACATAAACTACATAACATGCTTATCAAATCATCCAACTACACAAACTGGAAAGGAAGAACATATCACTAAGCATGAAGTTCACAAGATGGCATGATGAAACAGATTCTAGGGACTTAGTGAAAATCACAGTTTTCTGGAATCTGAGTTAAGCTGATAGCAAGTTGATAGCAGAAAATAATGATGCTAGATACCATCTCATGGTATGAAAATGAACAGGATGGTAGAGGACAACATCTACTACAAAACACTAGCACTGAGCTTGAGCTAAAACACAACAGAGCACTTGGTAACATCACTCAACGTGGCATAAAAATGATAGCAGATTCTTACACTTAGAAATATTTAGCATGTTGAAATCAGCAACATCTTTTAGCTACTTTGGAGCAAGATTCCCACTTATATGCAAGTCTATCATGTCAATAGAAAATACCATGCCATAATACTCATGAAACACTACCACTTTCATGTTGACACCATTCTCATAGCAAGCATGGATTAATTCTAACTAAAATGACAAAATGGCATATTGGGACAAAATGAAATTTTGTAAAACTTTCTCAAATGAGAAAATAAATTGCACCAATGGATTCCTATGATTTTTCTACCCCGAATCCATATATCACACTCATATGTTTAGATTGGCAAAATGCCCAAAAAGCAATTTGAAAACCCACACATGCACTTATAAATCATAAATTACTATAAATGCACATGCCTAAAATGCCTAAGAACATAAATGGAAACTTACTAGAAATGGAAATAATTCTAATAAACAGAAAACAAACAATAAAATTAAAGCAAAGAAAATAATATAGGAGGGGACCCACCTGGCATGACACCAGGGCCCTCTATAAGGATGACAAGTGGGCCATGGACCCACTGTCATACACAGCACACACACAGGGCACAACAGACACACACACGGATCCATATGCCATAGCAGATCATCCTAGTCTGGCACACACTAGGACACACCACACAATAGCACGCACGCACACGAGATCCTACGCGGCCACACCACATCCTGTGCCACACACACACACACACAATCGAAAAAAACAAAAAGGGCAGGGGAGGGGATCGAACCCACGACCTCCCGAATACGATGCAAGCAGGCGACCACTAGGCTAGCGCTAGGACTCTGCTAGAAGGGGGGAGGGGGAGCATAGGTCTTTTGACCTACCCCAGGCGGCTGGCACCCTTCTTCTACTGCTACAGAACACAACGGCGTCGACGATGACCAACCCCGGCCACCTCCGGCGAGCACGACCATCGGCGGTAGCAGCAGTTGCTACAGGGGTCCATTCCCGCAGTAAGGGAGCGGCAGCACAACGGTTGGAGCAGGTCTCGACCTCGAGCGGAGCTCGGCTCGGGCCATGGCGATGCGGGCGGAGGCGAGGTGATGCATGAGCACGGAGAGGCCATGAATGGGCGACACGCTATGGACGAACTGCTGCGCGTGCAGGGCACGCACACGACCAACCAACGGAGGGGACTCGCTATGACGAAGCACGCAATTGAAGAAAACCCGACCTTGTAGAGCACCGGGAATGCGAGCATGGCACGGATGGATCTACGCGCACAACCGGGTAATGACAAGAGGGAGAGGGGGAATGGAAGGAGGGATCGTACCACCCAACCTAGGACATGAAGGGGCAGAGCAGGGAACGACGGGGCGATGGAGGCAAGCAGACGAAACCCGACGCGTCACTGGTCCGAACTGAAGGAGAAGAAGATGTCGAGGTCATCGAAGCTCTCGGCCTTGTCGTTCCCTCGGATGACAGGGAAGCAGATGGAGCATGAGGGCACCCTTCTCGCGCACCAGCTCTACGGGGGCACGACATGGAGGCTATCCCTGGGCATGAGCTATTGCTCGGTCAGAGCACTACAGGCGCGACGACGGCATGGAGCGAAGCTAACTAACCTAGCGATGGCGATGCAAGGAGGAGGAAGGAATGGAGCAAGGGACGCTAGGGATAGGTCTGGTACAAGATAAATACGAGCAGGGGGTTGCCGTCGGCTGTGAAATCAACAAGGATGACGACATGGACATCCTGGATATCCTGCCGTACAGGAGGAGGATGACACGAACGCTAGGAGTCCGGCTAGGCTACGGGAGCGCTCTGCTGGGCTTGAGGGAGCTTGCGGCCCAGGTTGACTCTGCTCTTCTCTCTTTCTCTCATAGCAAAACATACATTTTTTAAAACAATTTAAAACCAAATAAAGCCCCACAACAAAAAGAAAAGGATTTGAGAAAAATAAAAATACTTTGGCACTAGAAATAATGCAGCCTATTTAAATAAAATGAACTAGCCATTTTTAGCTAAAGTAAATTAACTTTTATTAGATAAAAGCTGCTGTTTTATTTAGTGATATTAATGACAAAACAGCAACATATGGAAGAGCCCATCTACTCCACTCTAATCAATTAACCAAAGCACCAGAACATTTTCAAAATATTTATAGGACAAGTTGATTGTGACACAAAATTAAATAGGAGCATAAAGGGAGTTTTTGAGTTGAAATGAAAGAGGGGGTTATAGACAATAAATGTGAGTAGGGCAACACACCAAGCACACATGCATTGAACCACATACCACCTCACATCACAACACACACAATCACATCACCACTCCACAATCATGGCAAAACAAGATGATGCACTTGATGTAACGAATATGATGCCATGATGCATGAATGACATGAAGCAAGATTATATTAAAGGCAACACATGGTGGCAAACATGGAAGGTCCACATGGGATACATGAACAAAATGGTAAGGGGTGCACTTGGGCTGTTACAACTCTCCCACACTACAAGAGGATCTCGACCTAACATCTAAGAACAGAAGAACTATGGAAATTCAGAACAGAGAAGATCCTCATGTTCCCAAGTAGCTTCTTTGTCGGAATGATGAGACCACTTCACCTTGAGAAACTTGATTGACTGTGTGTGAGTCTTATGCTTAGTTTCTTCGAGAATATCCACTGGATGCTCACTATCGGGTCCCCGATCCTAAGTCATATGAATCCAGACTGTAACATATCACATCACTCTACGGCCTCACGCACGGTAAACTCCATGGCTGCAGCCTTACCTTAGCCGGGACCGTATGCGTCTTTTGGCTCACGTATGTGAACATGTCGCTGGCAATCAAACGATAAAGAATCCAGGCCGACATCACTAGTCATAGAACCCAAGTGGCACACCCGTAAGGAAATAGGCATACGTAACCCAGCAATGCAAGTGTCGATCTCAAGCGTGTGTAGACGAGTCATTGCAAGCTACAAGGACTCCATTACACCGCGAGACACAAATGTCATCACTGCACGTAGACGAGTCATAGCAGGCTATGGGGACTCCATTACACTGCGAGACATTTCCCCGAAGAGATATACACAAAAACAAACAAGGAAACATGCCGGTCAATCAATGTGTCCGGAGCAGTAGCAAGCTACCAGGGCTCGGTAGAAGCACCAAGAGGCAGTTTCCCGTAAAGAGTACTACTAAAGGCACACGACAAGGTGTCGGATCCCATACATACCGTTGCACGTCACACGTACACACGACATGCCCGATATGCATAGATACAACTATGGCATCACAACATAACCATACACCAACACAACTTTTATTTAGGAGGCTCAGAAGAGCCTTGCATTCTTACAGTTAGGGGTCACATGACCCGACACTCAAGTCATACAAGCATAGTCAAACAAACCAATGGAAGCATAAAGTTGTCTGAGTACAGACAGTTGAAAGGGATAAAAAGGCACATGGCCTGACTATCTATAGCCCGCCACAGGGCATAAGGTCGTAGCTGGGACATCATCTATTTGGCATCGTCGACATCTAGAAAGAACCGACCCGATGGGTCCTGGGTCTCATCTGCAACATTTATTAAGCAAACATGAGTACAAACATACTCAACAAGTCTTTAAATCAGACCTAGACTATTCATGCTCATGTAGCAAGAAGGGGAGTGGTGGGGTTTATGTAGCTAGCCAGCTTTGACTCATGGCTAACCTATAGTACACAATATTAACTCTTTGTTCAAATTTTAGTTATCGCACATGAGTCCACTAACTCCACATCAATACACCACCATGGATTCACTTCCGTCTCCTACGAGAGTGCCATCCACGATACTCACACTTGTCTTGATATTTTTATGAGTATCCATTTGATTATGTATGATCAACATGAGTTCTCCAAGTAGTCCATAACCGAGGACGCGGCTATTCGAATAGTTTCATACCCTGTAGGGATGTACTTCTTCACACACGCTCTCGCCACTTATCGCTCTGTGCTCATAAAACCATGCACCTCGGGAACCTTCAAGTGGAAGCTCAGAGAGGGAGTCGGCCACGACCGTTAATCACATAAGACCTCTAGTCCAGGCTATCGCCTATTTGAGACTGAACCCGCACGGAAGTCCGGCCGAAGTTTCTGCTATGGCCCCAAACATTGTGTGCAATGTTCCCAAGCCCACCATCCGGGTGACCCTTGGTACACCGTGCCACTGCCTACCGCGTCGTAACCCACCCCTAGGGTCAGTACTACACACGGCCTCTAGCAAGCTATAAACACCAAAAACTACTTCCAACTCCTAGACCAAGGACTAAGCGAATGATAAGTCAAGCGGGGTCATATTTCAGGGCCCAGTATGTGGTAGTAACTAGTCTTGGATCACAAACACGGAACTCAGTTCCTAAGAACGATCCCAATGAGACAACCCGCTATGTACTCCTACATAGCCCCTGATCGCTACCTTTTCCCAAATTGAATTCATCATAAGCTTTTCACACCAGAACAACATTGTTTCACTGTAGTTCATCACCCAGATGAATCAGACCTGACACAACTCTAAGCATAGCAAGCATAGCAGGCAAAGTAGGCTAAGCACATCATGGCACAAGTATATACCAGGTATGCTAGGTTGCAAGGTTTAGCTATTTACTATGACAATGACAGGTCATGCAAAGGAATGGGTTCAACTATCGTGTATGACAGACACGTGAACGTTTGTCCTAATGCTATAAACAAGAGCAAGAGCAAGAGAGTGGGATGTTATCGAAATGATCAAAGGGGTTGCTTGACTTGCTGGAATGCGGGCATGTTTTGTCCTTCGTTGGAATACTCGGGGGTATCCTCAGAAGCAGGGCCTACCGCAATGTAGATAAACAACAATCAATACACGCAAGTGTAACAATATGATGCATGATCATGTCAAGGCAACATGTATGGATGAGCTAATGCAACTACTGTCCAAGTTAAATGGAGTGATTTGAATAGAGGTTCAAAGTCATTCTCCATTTCATATTTCATATATTAACCTATTAGTAAATGTCAATGTTCATCAACATAGGTTGCTCTAACATGCATGATAACAACTCCATTGGGTTTATTGGATTTTTCTAATAAATTTTCATATATAAATTATTTCCATATGATTTACAGATTAATTTATATAAAATTTTGAAGTTTTAAACATTTTATGGAATTTCTTGATTTATTTTTATACTAAAAATTCAGTTTAATACGTCAGCCTGACGTCACAGTGACGTCAGCTGATCAACAGACCGTTGACATGTCAAATCTGAGCTGTAAGGCCCACTTGTCAGTGAGTCAGCCACTAACAAAGCTAATTAATTAACTAACTACTAATTATTTTAGGGTAGGGCCCTCTGGTCAGTGGGCCATTAGCTTAATTAAATTAATTAATTAATCAAGTTTTAATTAACACGGCCCGACCCCACTTGCCAGTGACCTAGGGGTCAAACCCCCGTGATCAACTCCGGCGAGACCCACCGGCGTTGAGTCTCCGGTGGCTCCAGAGACGGAGGAGGGGTCGGGTTCCCTCCTCCGGCAACCAAAAGGATGGCGGAGGGCACCAGACGGGCCTACGCTGACACGTGCGTCCATCCCGACACCTCTTAGAGGCTGAGATTGCCGGGATCGACGCCGGCCACGAGCTCGGCGGCTGCCGGAGCTTGGGCGAGCATGAGCTCGATGAACCAGGGCGCAGCACGACCGGAACTTAGCACCTACAAACACTACGTGACCCCATGAGCTCGATGGTGGCCTCTGATGGACCAACTGTTCACGGGAGCAACGTCGGCAACAAGCTCGTGCGGCGGGTCATTCGGGAGCCGACGCAATCGGGGCCTACAGTGGGGGAAAAGGCCGGGGAAGAGAGGGGAAAGAGTCGGGAGCTCACCGCGGGCTCGAAGTCGTTGAAAGCTTGCTCGGGGAGGGCTCGGAGATGACAAATCAATGGCAGCGAGGTTTGGGTCCGAGGAGGAAGACGAGCTCGGTGACGGTGCTTCGCGGCTCCTGGCGATGCGTGGCTCGGTGCAGAGGACGGGGACGATAAGGTGGAGCCTTTGGCGGTCTCAAGGGGCACGGGAGTGGCTGGAACTATGGCGGCGAGCTAGCGATCTCGTCGGCCATGGCGGAGCAGAGGAGGGGAAGAGGGCAGGGGGGCGAATGCGAGAGAGAGAGAGAGGGAGGGATGGGGACGGCAGTGGCGTCCTTATCCTCTCACCAGCGTGGCAGGGGGACGCAGGCATGCAAAGTGCTGCGTGGCAGCTCGACCGTGCGCGCGCAGTGGGCACACTCGTCCTCCTGGCCGCCAGGAGGATGACGACGGTGCTGGGCCAGCTGGGCCGGCCCAGGTTCTGCCTCCTTTTTCTGTTTGTTTTATTTCTTCTCTATTCTAAATTCTGACATTTATTTATTTATTTTTAGGAGGAATTGCTCAGTATAAGATATCCCAAATATTTTATAGCACTAAGTTTGAATATTTCAAACTTCTATAAAAAGTTTCAGAGTATTTTGAAATCTCAAATATAGATATTGCTTTATTTGGCATTTTCAGCAGCTTTGTTATTATTTTTAAAATACTATAAATGTTCAAATTTTTAGAATGACCCCTTGTATAATCATGGCCACATTTATCAGTCATAGGGGACATTTTAGGTGGGCATTTTGTATTTGTTGATTTTTCACAATCATTAAATTGGTTTGGTTCAAATGATTTGTTTGGGTTTTTTTGATCCCCATTTCAAGTTGATGGAAAATTGAAATGTGATGCACACACATGCTGTTCTAACTAAGCTAGCTAGGGTTGTGACAACTCATCCCCACTCAAAAGAATCTCGTCCCGAGATTTGGAAGTCGTCGGGAAGAGCGCGGGGTACTCTAGTCGAAGACGATCTTCTCTTTCCCATGTGGCCTCCTTCTCGGAATGATCTGACCACTGAACCTTGAGAAACTTGATGTTCCGATGTCGAGTGGTACGCTCAGCTTGATCAAGAATACGAATAGGGTATTCTCGATATGTAAGGTTATCTTGGAGATCAAGTGCTTCGTGGACTACTTCGCGGACAGCGTCCGAGAAGCAATGCCCGAGTTGCGAGACGTGGAAGACATCATGAACCTTGGAAAGATGCGGCGGAAGTTCCAATTGGTAGGAAACCTCTCCTTGTTTAGCAAGAACGTGACAAGGGCCAATGTAACAAGGAGCCAACTTGCCCTTGATACCGAATCGATGGGTACCCTTCAGAGGTGTCACCCGAGATAAGCCTTCTCGTCACTTCATAGGTCACAACCTTATGATGACGATCATATTGGCTCTTTTGACGAGATTGGGATGTTTTCAACTTTTCACGAATAATGCGAACTTGCTCCTCTGCTTCCTGGATCATATCCGGGCCAAATAGTTGCCTCTCTCCGGTTTCTGACCAGTTAAGAGGTGTTCAAGACCTTCGTCCATAGAGAACTTCAAAAGGGCTTTGCCCAAGATTGATTCATAACTATTGTTATAAGCAAATTCGGCAAATGGAAGACATATCTCCCAGTTCATACCGAAAGATATAACACAAGCTCGGAGCATGTCTTCGAGGATTTGATTGACTCGCTCAACTTGACCACTTGATTGCAGGTGGAAAGCAGTGCTAACGATAGATGAGTCCCCATAGCGGTTTGGAAACTTTCCCAAAATCGGGAAGTAAAGATACATCCATGATCCGAGTTGATCTCCAATGGAACACCATGAAGGGAAACTATTCGAGAAACGTATAGGTCCGCTAGCTGACTAGCAGTTATACTCTCTCGAACAGGAAGAAAATGAGCCACTTTGGAAAGGCGGTCTATGACCACAAAGATAGCATTATTCCCTCTCTTGGTCCTAGGAAATCCGGTAATGAAATCCATACCAACTTTGTCCCATTTCCATTCAAGAATAGCTAAAGGTTGAAGGGTGCCAACAGGCCTTTCATGTTCTGCTTTCATGCGACGACAAACGTCATAGTTGGCAACAAACTGAGCAATTTCTCTCTTCATCCTAGTCCACCAGAACATCTGGCATAGGTCCTGATACATCTTGGTACTACCCGGATGAATTGTGAGAGGAGAATCATGAGCCTCCTTAAGGATGAGCTGCCGAAGATGTTGGTTCTTGGGAACCACCAAACGGTTCTAAAAGAACACTACACCTTGTTCATCAATAGAGAAATCCTTAGCGATATCGCTAACGAGGTTCTTTTTGATCCGGTTAATTCCCTTATCACGCTTTTGGCCAGCTATAATTTGATCCTTAATATTAGGTTTCGCCACCAGGCTGGAAAGGAATCCTTGAGGAACATTGTGGAGGTTCAACTTCCGAAATTCCTCATACAGAAGTGGTTGACCTTGTTGTAACATCAGATTGTTACAATAAGACTTACGACTTAGTGCATCAGCCATGACATTGGCTTTCCCCAGGGTGTAATTTATCCCTAGGTCATAATCTGTAATCAACTCAACCCACCGTCTTTGCCTGAGATTTAGATCCGACAAGGTGAAAATATATTTCAGACTTTGGTGATCAGTGTAAATTTCGCAACGATTACCTAGAAGGTAATGTCGCCAAGTTTTTAGTGCATGGACCACAGCTGCAAGCTCAAGATCATATGTTGGATAATTATCCTCATGTGGACACAACTATCCAGATGCGTATGCAACCACATGACGATCTTGCATGAGAATGCAACCTAATCCTTGTCGCGAGGCGTCGCAATAGATAACAAAGTCCTTAGAGAAGTCTGGTGGTACCAGGACGGGGGCAAAGGTCAGGCGTCTTTTCAGCTCCTAAAAACTGTGCTCGCATTGTGGAGTCCACTCGAACTTTTTATCTTTCTTGAGGAGATCAGTCAGAGGTTTTGCAACCTTGGATAAATTCTCGACAAAGCAGCAACAATAGCTCTCTAGGCCAAGGAAACTCCGAACTTTCTTAACCGATTCAGGTTGAGTCCAATCAAGGACGGCCTAAACTCTCTTGGGATTGACAGCAATTCCTTTACCAGAGATTACATGGCCTAGGTAGGTCACTTCTGTTAACCAAAATTCACACTTGGAGAATTTGGCATATAAACGATGCTCTCAAAGTTTCATCAATACCAGCCTTAGATGATCTGCATGTTCTTGTTCATTCTTCGAGTAGATGAGTATATCGTCGAGGTAGACCACGAAGAATTTATCCAAATTCTCCATGAAGATTGAATTCATCAAGCGAGAGAAGGTGGCTGGGGCATTGGTTAAGCCGAAGGACATGACGGTGTACTTGTATTGGCCATAACGAGTAACAAAACCGTTTTCGGAATGTCCCCGTTTCTAATTCTGATTCGATGATATCCCAACCTCAAATCCATTTTGGAAAAGACAGAGGATCCGGCGAGTTGGTCATACAAATCGTTGATCCTGGGGAGCGGATACTTGTTCTTTATGGTGACTAGATTCACTGCCTGATAATCCACAACCATCCGATCCGATCCATCCTTCTTCTTAATGAAGAGGACGGGGCAATCCCAAGGAGAAGAACTAGGACGGATGAAACCTTTCTTCAAAGCCTCATCGAGTTGTTGCTTAAGTTCAGCTAGTTCTAAGGGTGCCATCTTATAGGGTCTTTTGGCTATTGGGACAGTCCCTGGGATGAGCTTTATCACAAACTCAACATCTCTGACAGGTGGAATTCCTGGCAGTTCTTCTGGAAAGACATCTGGAAAGTCTCGGACTACCGGAATGTAACATCCCAAAATTCTAAATTTTGGAATGTTATATTAAATAAATAAGTAGGATTGTTTGCTTGAATGTTGTGTGATTGATTGTGTGAAATTGAGTGGAATTTTGAAACTTTTGAAATTTTAATGAGAGGGAATAAAATGACTTTCCCAAAACTTTCAATCTGCATTTTGATCACCAGGAATTCAAATTCATTTCATCACAAAACCCTAGAGTGAAGATGACACGACTTCTTCCATTTAAAGAAATGAAAAGGGATTTGAAAATGATTTGAATTTCCATTTTGAAAATATTTCAAATTCAGAAATCTTTTTGCAACTCAATGATTTTCATGAGAGAAGATAATATGACTTCTTCAAATTATATGAAATATGAGTTGGAAGTTAAAAGAAGGAATTGAAAGAGCTTTTGAAAACCTCTGGATTATTTTGAAAATCCATTTCATATTGGTCCCTATCCAAAATTTTGAAAGTATTCAAACCCCTGACAAATTTTTTTGAGAGGAGTAACATGACACTCCAAAGCCAGGGGGTTATTTGTGAAGTTTTTGAATCATCAAACCCAAAAGGTTATTTGAAAAATATTTGCAAAAGTAAATAAAGCCAATTAGGCAATTTTCTGAAAAAAAATTTCTAAAGTATTTAATTTGACAGAATAAAAATGTCCATTAAATGGAATTTATTCTGATGATAATTTTGATATGAAATTTGACTATATTTGGAATTTAATCGACGGCATTAAAGTAGTTTTACTGCTCTGTTTTTGAAAAATAGGAAAGTCCTTAAAAGTTTTTAAGGCCCGCCGGCCCACTTACCTATTTAGCTACCCCGAAACCCCTACGAACCGGTCGCCTGCTGATCGTGCCTCCCTTCTCTCTCCCTGGCACCCTGGCCCCACCATCCGCCCGAGCCGTCACGCGGTCGTCTCCCTCCTCCATTCTCTCCCGAGACTACGCCGGCGAAACCTCGCCGTGAATCCCTCCTCTCCTTCCTTTCCGAGCACCTGAGCCCCTCCTATAAGTAGCCAGAACCTCTCCTATCCCCATTCCCCTTGTTTTCCCCTCACCCCGAGCCCTATCTACGCCGGAATCGCTCGCCGGAGTACCCTGTCGCCGCCGCACCTTTTCCAACGTGGCGCTCCTCCCCGACACCGCGCCGCCTCTCGAGCACCCATCCACCTCCCGACGACCGTGCGCACCTCCCCGACCCCTCACCCTCTCTGGAGACTCTCTGGAGCTGCCAAGACATCACCCTCGCCGGAGTTTTCCCCGACCCCGAAACCCCCTCCGTTCCTGCTCGTCGTCACCGTCGTCCCCGAGCTTGCCCTCGACCACCACCGGACGCGCCATTCATCGCTGAGTCGAACGGAGCCCTCGCCGTCGCCGGAGGACCACCGGAGGTGCATCCCCGACGACCTCGACGCCTCTGCCGTCGCCGGAATCCTCGCCGGAACTGGCAACCACCACGATGAGCACCCTCCCCGTCCGATCCCTAATCAATGGCGTAGATTAGATCCCCGTACCCCTTCAGTTCTTTTAGAAAGAACCGGCCGGTTTTTCTTTTGAAATAAATTGACCAAATCGTTTTCTGTTACATTCCGGCCATCCGCTCGCACGCGCACCCCGTAGCCAATAGGAAAACGACACGTGTACCCCCCTGTCCGCTAGAAACCCATTTTCTTTTCTGTTTTAATTTCTGTTTCCAGAATAGGTTCTGATTTTATTTTCTTTATATCTTTTAAACTACTTAATGTTTTTAATTGATTTCTTTTGCATTAGATCAAAAATTTCATCTAGTTTCTGCGAATACCAAATTTGAAAATGTTTGAACAATTAAATTTGAATTTGGACAGATTTGATTTAAATTTTGTTTTCTGAATATCTTGAGTTCTAAAATGAATTTTTGAATGATTCTTTTTCCTACTTGTCGCTAGTGACCATAGCTATCATTTGCTAGAGTTTGAGAATTTTTAGAATAAATTTGATTAGTGTTCTAGCTAAAAACAGAATCTGTTTAGTTGTTAATATAGTTTAATTAGTTTTATTTTGCTAGTTTAAATCTGAGTTAATTATATATTTGATTTAGTAGATTCTGTTAGTTAAACTTTAGGTGAATTACTTGTTGTTAAAATAAAAATAATTTTCTTAGTTTACTACCATGTTGTTATAGGAACACTATACATTTTCAAATAGGTTTAATTTGTGATAAACAAACTAGTTAGTAATAGTTTATTCCAACAAAGTTTTTTATAAATAGATTCCGTTTTCAAATAAAAATTTGTACTTATTAATTTCTATTAAGAAATGCTTAGTTAATAAAAATAATTTAGTTTTGCTCTATTAGGATAGGAAACTAGATTATTTTGCATTAGGTAATGTGTTATAAAACAATTTAGTTTTTCATAGAAATTATTTTCACAAACTTTTATATGATTTAATTCTGTTTTGTAATAAAGATTTTATTTAATTATTTTCTGTTAACTTCGTTGTTTCATAATTTGTTTTCTCTTAGTTTATGGTTGTGTTTGATGTCAAGTTTATTAGGCAAACACTTATGTTGTTTAGGATGTTGTTTTCATAGTTTTAGTTGTCTTTCAAAAGTAATTCATTTTGCTAGCGAAACATTTACTAAAATCCTTTTATTATATTTTACTTTGTTTTGGATTTGTGTTACCTTTGAATTTGTTGGAGTTCTGTGTTTCAACTTTGTCTTAAGTATTTCTTTCATCAGTCTTGTTGAATTTGGTTTTGTGTTACCTCTTGTGACTGTTAGATTGATTGCTAGTATGATTACTTATGTATGCAATGTTTGTTATATAGATTTTCATAGGAGAGTGACGAATAGTCTATCAAGTTATTTCTAAGAGCGATATTGTTCTTCATCAATAGTACAGGCAAGTTCACCTTGACTATCTATTTCATACCCATGTTTTTATTGCATATAGTGACATCATTCAACACATCCCTCCCGTAGTGTTATTGAAACTCTTGTAGTTGAGTAGAATGCATGAGGTAGGAACCCACCACTGGTTACTAAAGCCCTGGGGACATTAGTTACTTGTATGCTATGCTAAAGTAGACGGGGTTTGGTATGAGTGTTCGTGAGTGGTGTGAAGAAGGACTCTACGTCAAGACGACAACTTCATGAAGACATCTTCAAGTCCTGCATCTTCAAAACCTCAAGACTTCGAGACTCGAGAAGACAAGTTTTCAATACACACTACTGGGTGAAGGATGGAATTGATGGGCATCCCTGGGGAAACCAGTGGATGGCCGGGATGCATGGGGAAGTGCCATGACATCTTGCGGAAAGCTTCACCCAGACTCAAAGAGAAGGATGAATACTTCATGCCCGGAAGCTTACCTGTGTAGCCACAAGTCAATATGGGCTCTGGCTTGGTTGATCTTTGTTGTGACTCTGCTGGGCAGTGCCACGAGATGTAGTCGACGTTAGGATTGGATGGGCACTGTCGGACAGTCAGGGAAGCACTCTGAAAGACCATGTTTCTTTCATCCTGTTCTCAAACATCAGGCAGTGCGAGGACTTATCAGGAGGGAACGAATCTTGTGGGTAAAGTACACAACACTCTGCAGAGTGAAACCTAAGCGATTAGCCGTGTCCCCGGTTACGGAAAAATTGAGCTTCTAGACTTGGATCTATCTCTGAACTCTCAACACTGGACTAATAACTAATTGTGGGGAACTTATGATACTTATGGGCATTGAGACATTGGTTGGCGGAACCATGTCATGATAGGTAACTCCACAGTGAAATTCCTGATATTCCTTTGTTGTAGAAAAATAAAATCAGCTTTTACGCAAAAACTCAGACACAGAGCCACAAAGCCTTTGCATATAGAATAGTCTTTATTTTTCTGTTCTACTATGGTGATCTTGCCAGTACATTCAATGTACTGACCTACACGGCTGCAACGTCTTATGTTGCAGATACTCTTCTACGACGGGTAAGAGTACGATTCAGGGTTACGGTCCGCACTCAACTTGCCGTTGGTGTTATTGGGACTCCACTCCCGTTGACTGTATCCGCTGCTATTTTAAGGTATATATCAGTTTTACGTTATTTACATGTGATTGCACTTTGATATATACATCGATGTACTGTGTGTGCTAGCATACTGATCCAGGGATGGCACAGAAAACACAGAGGCTTGACTCGTTTTGAGTCGGGTCGCTACAGAAATGGTATCAGAGCACATGTTGACTGTAGGACATGACCCTAGAAACTGGAAAGCCCTTAGGAAATGATTTCTCGAAAACTTTGTTTTCAAAATACCTTCTACTTCTCATCCCTTCTGAGTTATATCAAGAGTTAGAAAATACCCTTTTCCCCTTGACCACACGAAGGATCAACTAAAGCCCTCCAAGAAGGACAAGATATCAGACAACTAGTGACCAACTCAGACAAAGATGTATTCCATTATGGAAGAGCTACAAAAGGATTGAAAATTATACAGATCTGAAGAAATTGAAGGCCATGAAGAATTTCCAAGATATTATGCCCCTAGAAGACCAAACCCATGTTGTATACTTACGTTAGATACGATGATTTGTGAGCTGTCATTTGTGTGTAAGTTTTAATTTTTGACAGCCACAAAAAAAATCTATTTTCAAAACCATTGTTTGTATTGTGTGTATCCCCTCCTTTCTCTCTCTTACCCATCTCATCCCCAAAACCTTGAACCCAATAGATGATGAGTGAAGCAGGAGTCGTGTATTCTGGATCGATGACTCGGTTAGAGACATAAGAATGGATTCAGAACATGGAGGACCACCTAAGGAGTAACCATGTTGCAAGCAACGAGATGGTCCAGTATGCTCTTTGGTACTTTGCAGAAGGTGCTGCACAATGGTGGAAGATGCATGAAGATCTCCATGATAGGCAAGCATCAATCACTTGGGAAGAATTCAAGATGACTCTACAAGAATCTCATGTTGTTACCAACAGCCAGAAGCCCCGTGGCAAAGATGTGAAGAAGATTTGTGCATGCAGGATATGTGTAGAGATAGGGCACATCCAGGAAGAACACAAGGATGGATGCCCTCATTGTGAAGAAAATCACCGAGCTGAGGAATGCCCAACTGGGCAGGTAACATGTGTATTGTGTGAAGGAACTACACATTACCCGGCTCAATGCCAAATGTACCCCAAGGTACAAGAAGTCATCAAGCAGCAGAAGGAAGCCATGGAGGTAACCTTCATAGAAAACTTAGGAGAACTTATGACGAAGGAAGATGTTGAAGACCCTAATGGAGAAGGCCTAACCAGATTTTACTCCAATGTCTGCTATTCATGTGGGGAAGAAGGACATTTCTCACAGGATTGTACGAAGGAAAGAAAAGAGTATCTAGGAAACTTCCCGACAGAAGAAGTGGAGTTTGATCCACAGGAAATTAAAGTTTTGATCGGAACAAAGCACCTCAGGAAGGGACAAGCCCCTGAACAGAAGGACCTGGGTCATATCAGATGTTTCAAGTGTAAGGATATGGGCCACTACGCCAATAAGTGCCCAAGAAAGGAACCAGAACTCCAAGGAGCAAACACCAACATCAAGAAGCCCCGAGACTTGTCAGAAATCATCTGTTTTCGTAGCAAGGAAGCAGGACATTATGCTAATAAATGTCCAAAGGAGAAGAAAGCTAGAATGAGTTAGTAAAGTTTTGAAGATGGAAATAAGTGTATCATGAAGCACTCTTGGTTTCATGACATTATTTTGTAACGGAAGTCTCTGAGATTGTAACAACTTCGTAAATCAATGAAATTTGTTGTGTCATGATTTTTCTATGAGTTGTTACCCCATGAACAAAGATCTCCGACTATTTTTGAGGGTGTCAGTACTCTGCAACATGTTCGGAAGTATAAGTTTGGTTCGGATGATAAGGATGCTTACCCAAGAAGAAACACATGTTAATTTTTGAGTACTTTTTCTGATAGCTACAGATGACTACCCTCAATGAGTGTTTTCTCAAGGGCCAGAGACGATCATGACCCTGACTAGTGACCATGATTACCCAAAGATCCTGAAGGATATGATGAAGCACATCAATCTGGAAGGAGATATATTCTATAAAGACTACCCGTTCATGGAAACTGGAGTGGAACTCTGGTATGTGGAGGTACACCTCCACCGGGAGAAAGGAGTATGCCCAAAGACTATGGGACAATACTTTTTCATATCTCGTGTACCACGAGCAACGTTCTTTGATGCTGTTCGTGAAGCTGCCATGGAAGCCATACGGCAGATTGGAGAAATACTTGAAGCAAGACTCCGTCATACTCAGGAATACCTGCATGAGGTGCATACGGAGATGATGGAGATGAATCTCAAGTCCACCCTGATCAAGGAGAAGATGGGTGATTTCAAGGAGCACATCGCAAAGTTCCAGTGGTACTAAAATATCTCCAAGAGGGGATAAAGGAATAAAGTTGGGAGTGAAGCTGAACCATACCAAACTATGTGGATGGTAACGCTTGTAATAAAGTATTTTGGAATTTTAAGAAGATATTGAAGTTATGTAACAGAAGTCTCAGAGTTTGTAATAAATTCATAAGAATCAATGGAATTTATGGTGTTATGATTCTCCTGTGTTAAATTATATGAGTTGCCATTCTAAGAGCAATAGTCTTCGACCAATTTTCGAGGATACGAGAAAAAAAATGGTCTATGTAGACATGAGTGCATTTCATTTTAAGTGTGGTAGTAACCACAGGTACCTTTTCGGTTAAGGAGTTTGGATAAGTGAATACGGATGAAGAGAATGTGGAACCACCGCAAACTATCCGGATAATAACCTATGAGACAAAGAGTTTTCGAAGATGGAGTGCTGAGAAACGGAATGATTATGGTGAAAACGACACCCAAGGTTAAACAGACCAATGGAAAGGAAAATGAATTCCATGGAGTGGAATCCAGACAATAATAGGTCTGTAAATTGTTACCTCAAGGGTATAATGGAGTGAACTGAAGGTAATGCTGGAATATGGATCGATAGTCACCCCACGGGTGGGATGAAGTTGTTCAAGTATTCAAGTGAATCCACAAGTCACTGACCTCAGGATTGATAAGGATCAAGCCCCACCTTTGTGAAGGCATAGACTTGGAAGAAGCTACGACTGATCAGCAAACATTTTCCTTAGGAGTATTACGAAAACCTGAGAGTTGTGAAGAAACCATAGATGTTTTTGTCCGGCTTGCAGAAATAAATGGATTTATCCGAACTTTGTTCGTTGACAAGAGAAATTTTCTGCAACGCTTGTGAGGAAGCCCAAGTGCTAGAATACGAGATTCACTAAATCTTATACAAGGTAATGATTTCAGTGCGGCATGGTTTGGCCACCATGACGACTTACTCTTATCATTCTCTTGCTATTCAGAATGGTAAATCTGAGTGACTTACCAATAGTAAAGAGACGACATTCTTTGAAGCTTTTTGTTTAAGCCTTAGAATGGTATGATGTAAACCCCTTGTATACGGCAGTTGCTGGCACCCGTAGGAATTTTACGATGAGGAATGAAGCACGACCCATTTTTCACTGCAGGACAACCACTAATGGTAGACCACCATGAGATTGTCGATAAGTTACTACTAAAGGCTACCAAGGCTACCAAGGCTCGGTAGAAGCACCAAGAGGCAGTTTCCCGTAAAGAGTACTACTAAAGGCACATGACTAGGTGTCGGATCCCATACATACCGTTGCACGTCACACGTACACACGACATGCCCGATATGCATAGATACAACTATGGCATCACAACATAACCATACACCAACACAACTTTTATTTAGGAGGCTCAAAAGAGCCTTGCATTCTTACAGGTAGGGGTCACATGACCCGACACTCAAGTCATACAAGCATAGTCATACAAACCAATGGAAGCATAAAGCTGTCTGAGTACAGACAGTTGACAGGGATAAAAAGGCACATGGCCTGACTATCTATAGACCGCCACAGGGCATAAGGTCGTAGGTGGGACACCATCTATTTGGCATCGTCGACATCTGGAAAGAACCGACCCGATGGGTCCTGGGTCTCATCTGCAACATTTATTAAGCAAACATGAGTACAAACATACTCAACAAGTCTTTAAATCAGACCTAGACTATTCATGCTCATGTATCAACAAGGGGAGTGGTGGGGTTTATGCAGCTAGCCAGCTTTGACTCATGGCTAACCTACAGTACACGATATTAACTCTTTGTTCAAATTTTAGTTATCGCACATGAGTCCACTAACTCCACATCAATACACCACCATGGATTCACTTCCGTCTCCTACGAGAGTGCCATCCACGATACTCACACTTGTCTTGATATTTTTATGAGTATCCATTTGATTATGTATGATCAACATGACTTCTCCAAGTAGTCCATAAACGAGGACGCGGCTATTCGAATAGTTTCATACCCTGCAGGGGTGTACTTCTTCACACACGCTCTCGCCACTTATCGCTCTGTGCTCATAAAACCATGCACCTCGGCAACCTTCAAGTGGATGCTCAGAGAGGGAGTTGGCCACGACCGTTAATCACAAAAGACCTCTAGTCCAGGTTATCGCCTATTTGAGACTAAACCCGCACGGAAGTCCGACCGAAGTTTCTACTACGGCCCCAAACATTGTGTGCAGGGTTCCCAAGCCCACCATCCGGGTGACCCTTGGTACACCGTGCCACTGCCTACCGCGTCGTAACCCACCCCTAGGGTCAGTGCTACGCACGGCCTCTAGCAAGCTATAAACACCACAAACTACTTCCAACTCCTGGACCAAGGACTAAGCGAATGATAAGTCAAGTGGGGTCATATTCCAGGGCCCAGTATGTGGTAGTAATTAGTCTTGGATCACAAACACGGAACTCAGTTCCTAAGAACGGTCCCAATGAGACAACCCGCTATGTACTCCTACATAGCCCCTGATCGCTACCTTTTTCCAAATTGAATTCATCATAAGCTTTTCACACCAGAACAACATTGTTTCACTGTAGTTCATCACCCAGATGAATCAGACCTGACACAACTCTAAGCATAGCAAGCATAGCAGGCGAAGTAGGCTAAGCACATCATGGCACAAGTATATACCAGGTATGCTAGGTTGCAAGGTTTAGCTATTTACTATGACAATGACAGGTCATGCAAAGGAATGGGTTCAACTATCGTGTCTGACAGACACGTGAACGTTTGTCCTAATGCTATAAACAAGAGCAAGAGCAAGAGAGTGGGATGTTATCGAAATGATCAAAGGGGTTGCTTGCCTTGCTGGGATGCGGGCATGTTTTCTCCTTCGTTGGAATACTCGGGGGTATCCTCAGAAGCAGGGCCTACCGCAATGTAGATAAACAACAATCAATACACGCAAGTGCAACAATATGACGCATGATCATGTCAGGGCAACATGTATGGATGAGCTAATGCAACTATTGTCCAAGTTAAATGGAGTGATTTGAATAGAGGTTCATAGTCATTCTCCATTTCATATTTCATATATTAACCTATTAGTAAATGTCAATGTTCATCAACATAGGTTGCTCTAACATGCATGATAACAACTCCATTGGGTTTATTGGATTTTTCTAATAAATTTTCATATATAAATTATTTCCATATGATTTACAGATTAATTTATATAAATTTTTGAAGTTTTAAACATTTTATGGAATTTCTTGATTTATTTTAATACTAAAAATTCAGTTTAATACGTCAGCTTGACGTCACTATGACGTCAGCTGATCAACAGACCGTTGACATGTCAAATCTGACTTGTAAGGCCCACTTGTCAGTGAGTCAGCCACTAACAAAGCTAATTAATTAACTAACTACTAATTATTTTAGGGTAGGGCCCTCTGGTCAGTGGGCCATTAGCTTAATTAAATTAATTAATTAATTAATTAATCAAGTTTTAATTAACACGGCCCGACCCCACTTGCTAGTGACCCAGGGGTCAAACCCCCGTGATCAACTTCGGCGAGACCCACCGGCGTTGAGCCGCCGGTGGCTCCAGAGATGGAGGAGGGGTCGGGTTCCCTCCTCCGGCAACCAAAAGGATGGCGGAGGGCACCAGACGGGCCTACGCTCACGCGCGCGTCCATCCCGACACCTCCTAGAGGCTGAGATTGCCGGGATCGACGCCAGCCACGAGCTCGGCGGCTGCCGGAGCTTGGGCGAGCATGAGCTCGATGAACCAGGGCGCAGCACGACCGGAACTTAGCACCTACAAACACTACGTGACCCCATGAGCTCGATGGTGGCCTCTGATGGACCAACTGTTCACGGGAGCAACGTCGGCAACAAGCTCGTGCGGCGGGTCATTCGGGAGCCGACGCAATCGGGGCCTACAGTGGGGGAAAAGGCCGGGGAAGAGAGGGGAAAGAGTCGGGAGCTCACCGCGGGCTCGAAGTCGTTGAAAGCTTGCTCGGGGAGGGCTCGGAGATGACAAATCAATGGCAGCGAGGTTTGGGTCCGAGGAGGAAGACGAGCTCGGTGACGGTGCTTCGCGGCTCCTGGCGATGCGTGGCTCGGTGCAGAGGACGGGGACGATAAGGTGGAGCCTTTGGCGGTCTCAAGGGGCACGGGAGTGGCTGGAACTATGGCGGCGAGCTAGCGATCTCGTCGGCCATGGCGGAGCAGAGGAGGGGAAGAGGGCAGGGGGGCGAATGCGAGAGAGAGAGAGAGGGAGGGATGGGGACGGCAGTGGCGTCCTTATCCTCTCACCAGCGCGGCAGGGGGACGCAGGCACGCAAAGTGCTGCGTGGCAGCTCGGCCGTGCGCGCAGTGGGCACACTCGTCCTCCTGGCCGCCAGAAGGACGACGACGGTGCTGGGCTAGCTGGGCCGGCCCAGGTTCTGCCTCCTTTTTCTTTCTGTTTTATTTCTTCTCTATTCTAAATTCTGACATTTATTTATTTATTTTTAGGAGCAATTTCTAAGTATAAGATATCCCAAATATTTTATAGCACTAAGTTTGAATATTTCAAACTTCTATAAAAAATTTCAGAGTATTTTGAAATCTGAAGTATAGGTATTGCTTTATTTGGCATTTTCAGCAGCTTTGTTATTATTATTAAAATACTATAAATGTTCAAATTTTTAGAATGACCCCTTGTATAATCATGTCCACATTTATCAGTCATAGGGGACATTTAGATGGGCATTTTGTATTTGTTGATTTTTCACAATCATTAAATTGGTTTGGTTCAAATGATTTGTTTGGGTTTTTTTATCCCCATTTCAAGTTGATGGAAAATTGAAATATGATGCACACACATGCTGTTCTAACTAAGCTAGCTAGGGTTGTGACAACTCATCCCCACTCAAAAGAATCTCGTCCCGAGATTTGGAAGTCGTCGGGAAGAGCGCGGGGTACTCTAGTCGAATACGATCTTCTCTTCCCCATGTGGCCTCCTTCTCAGAATGATGTGACCACTGAACCATGAGAAACTTGATGTTCCGATGCCGAGTGGTACGCTCAGCTTGATCAAGAATACGAATAGGGTATTCTCGATATGTAAGGTTATCTTGGAGATCAAGTGCTTCGTGGTCTACTTCGCGGACAGGGTCCGAGAAGCAATGCCCGAGTTGCGAGACGTGGAAGACATCATGAACCTTGGAAAGATGCGGCGGAAGTTCCAATTGGTAGGAAACCTCTCCTCATTTAGGAAGAACGCGACAAGGTCCAATGTAACAAGGAGACAACTTGCCCTTGATACCGAATCGATGGGTACCCTTCAGAGGTGTCACCCGAGATAAGCCTTCTCGTCACTTCATAGGTCACAGCCTTATGATGACGATCATATTGGCTCTTTTGACGAGCTTGGGATGTTTTCAACTTTTCACGAATAATGCGAACTTGCTCCTCTGCATCCTGGATCATATCCGGGCCAAATAGTTGCCTCTCTCCGGTTTCTGACCAGTTAAGAGGTGTTCAACACCTTCGTCCATAGAGCACTTCAAAAGGGCTTTGCCCAAGATTGATTGATAACTATTGTTATAAGCAAATTCGGCAAATGGAAGACATTTCTCCCAGTTCATACCGAAAGATATAACACAAGCTCGGAGCATGTATTCGAGGATTTGATTGACTCGCTCAACTTGACCACTTGATTGCAGGTGGAAAGCAGTGCTAACGATAGATGAGTCCCCATAGCGGTTTGGAAACTTTCCCAAAATCGGGAAGTAAAGATACATCCATGATCCGAGTTGATCTCCAATGGAACACCATGAAGGGAAACTATTCGAGAAACGTATAGGTCCGCTAGCTGACTAGCAGTTATACTCTCCCGAACAGGAAGAAAATGAGCCACTTTGGAAAGGCGGTCTATGACCACAAAGATAGCATTATTCCCTCTCTTGGTCCTAGGAAATCCGGTAATGAAATCCATACCAACTTTGTCCCATTTCCATTCAAGAATAGCTAAAGGTTGAAGGGTGCCAACAGGCCTTTCATGTTCTGCTTTCATGCGACGACAAACGTCATAGTTGGCAACAAACTGAGCAATTTCTCTCTTCATCCTAGTCCACCAGAACATCTGGCATAGGTCCTGATACATCTTGGTACTACCCGGATGAATTGTGAGAGGAGAATCATGAGCCTCCTTAAGGATGAGCTGCCGAAGATGTTGGTTCTGGGGAACCACCAAACGGTTCTAAAAGAACACTACACCTTGTTCATCAATAGAGAAATCCTTAGCGATATCGCTAACGAGGTTCTTTTTGATCCGGTTAATTCCCTTATCACGCTTTTGGCCAGCTATAATTTGATCCTTAATATTAGGTTTCGCCACCAGGCTGGAAAGGAATCCTTGAGGAACATTGTGGAGGTTCAACTTCCGAAATTCCTCATACAGAAGTGGTTGACCTTGTTGTAACATCAGATTGTTACAATAAGACTTACGACTTAGTGCATCAGCCATGACATCGGCTTTCCCCGGGGTGTAATTTATCCCTAGGTCATAATCTGTAATCAACTCAACCCACCGTCTTTGCCTGAGATTTAGATCCGACAAGGTGAAAATATATTTCAGACTTTGGTGATCAGTGTAAATTTCGCAACGATTACCCACAAGGTAATGTCGCCAAGTTTTTAGTGCATGGACCACAACTGCAAGCTCAAGATCATATGTTGGATAATTATCCTCATGTGGACACAACTATCCAGATGCGTATGCAACCACATGACGATCTTGCATGAGAATGCAACCTAATCCTTGTTGCGAGGCATCGCAATAGATAACAAAGTCCTTAGAGAAGTCGGGTGGTACCAGGACGGGGGCAAAGGTCAGGCGTCTTTTCAGCTCCTAAAAACTGTGCTCGCATTGTGGAGTCCACTCGAACTTTTTATCTTTCTTGAGGAGTTCAGTCAGAGGTTTTGCAACCTGGAAGAAATTCTCGACAAAGCGGCGACAGTAGCTCGCTAGGCCAAGGAAACTCCGAACTTGCTTAACCGATTCTGGTTGAGTCCAATCAAGGACGGCCTAAACTCTCTTGGGATTGACAGCAATTCCTTTACCAGAGATTACGTGGCCTAGGTAGGTCACTTCTGTTAACCAAAATTCACACTTGGAGAATTTGGCATACAAACGATGCTCTCAAAGTTTCATCAAGACCAGCCTTAGATGCTCTGCATGTTCCTGTTCATTCTTCGAGTAGATGAGTATATCGTCGAGGTAGACCACGAAGAATTTATCCAAATACTCCATGAAGATTGAATTCATCAAGCGAGAGAAGGTGGATGGGGCATTGGTTAAGCCGAAGGACATGACGGTGTACTCGTATTGGCCATAACGAGTAACAAAACCGTTTTCGGAATGTCCCCGTTTCTAATTCTGATTCGATGGTATCCCAACCTCAAATCCATTTTGGAAAAGACAGAGGATCCAGCGAGTTGGTCATACAAATCATTGATCCTGGGGAGCGGATACTTGTTCTTTCTGGTGACTAGATTCACTGGCTGATAATCCACAACCATCCGATCCGATCCATCCTTCTTCTTAACGAAGAGGACGGGGCAATCCCAAGGAGAAGAACTAGGACGGATGAAACCTTTCTTCAAAGCCTCATCGAGTTGTTGCTTAAGTTCAGCTAGTTCTAAGGGTGCCATCTTATAGGGTCTTTTGCCTATTGGGACAGTCCCTGGGATGAGCTTTATCACAAACTCAACATCTCCGACAGGTGGAATTCCTGGTAGTTCTTCTGGAAAGACATCCGGAAAGTCTCGGACTACCGGAATATCTTCTAGTTCTGGAAGAGGGCCAGCATTGAGGGAATAGAGTTGGCGCTTGGCTATTCGAGTGGAGACATTTACTATCTCACCCGAGGGATTTGTAAGCTGAACAGTCGTAGAATGAGTATCAATCTTAGCATAGTGAGCTTTCATCCAGTCCATGCCTAAGATGATACTGATGTCTGAAGACTTGAGGGCTATCAAAGATGCTAGAAAAACTAGCCTATCCACAAGAATCTCATTGTCATGGATCACTCTAGAAGTTTGCCATTTTGAACCAGGAGTGTGAACTACTAAAGGAGAGGGCATATCACAAAAGGACATGTTATGCAGCTGTGCATAACTTTCTGAGATGAATGAATGAGATGCCCTAGTATCAAATAGAATAGATGCTGGATGGCTATAGACAAGGAGCATACCTAGGATAACATCAGGATCCTCAAGAGCTTCTTCAGCAGAAACATAGTTCCCTCGGCCACGAGCGGGAGCTAGCTTCACATAGAAGGCTTTTCCCGGCTTCCCACGTCCAGCCAGCTTAGCGTTGTTCTGAGGACACTCGCGGGATTAGTGTCCTGGTTCTCCACATTTATAGCAGACAATGGTGGCACGGGGAGCAACATTGGCAGGAGGACCTCCAAATGTCCTGGCCAGTGGATTGGGGTGAGCTGGGCGAGGCGCGTGGAAGGATGGCCTCACGGTGTATTTGGGCGGCAGGGCTGCGTTGGGCACCCACACCCGGCGTTTGTTGGAGCCCGAGCCAGATGCGGGGCTGAAGTCACGGGTGTGCTTCCTAGTTGCCTCGTAATCAGTCTGTCTAGTTTCGGCATTCATGGCCTTGTTGACGAGAGCCTGGAAGGTTGTGCACTCATGCAGGCACAGATCTCGATGGAGCTTAGGACTAAGTCCCTTGAGGAACCTAGCCTGTTTCTTGGCATCGGTGGACACTTCCTCCGGAGCATAACGAGCAAGATTGCCAAACTCACGGCTATTGGCATCCACTGTCAGTCTGCCTTGGGTGAAAGCACAAAAATCCTCTCTTTTGCAATCCATTAGCCCTTCCGAGATGTGATGGGTACGGAATGTCACGCTGAATTCTTCCCAAGTTGGTGCGGGGCCTGCAGGACGCATAGCTTCATAATTCTCCCACCATAGATTGGCGGGTCCTTCCAGAAAGAACGTAGCAAAGGTCACCTTGTTGGCCTCGGATACATTGGCAGCCCGGATTTTGCAGGACATGCTGGTCAGCTAGTCATCCGTGTCGAGTGGGTTGACCGAATGATGATACTTAGGTGGGCACAGCTTGACAAAATCACTGAGAGAGACACCATCATTGTGATCATTGCAGGGAGCCCGCGCTATGTTCTGCTCAATACGTTCCAGCAGCCTATTGGTCTTCCTTTTGTTACGTTCAGCCTCAAGCATCACTTCTGCCAAAGAGGGCGCGTGCAGCAGGTTCTCTTGCCTTGGCTGGCTTCCCTCGCCCTGCTCGGGGGCAGACACAGGGTTATTCCTTGTGGCCACCATCCTGGGAAAACAAACCCACGGCTTGGACATAGAGGACATCAACTCTAAGGAATGAGATCAGGAATGTACTAGACCACATGGCTAGTAGGGGTAAAGCCCGATTAACATGGTAATAAAAACTGCCATATGAACACCATGATTCATACACACCATGACATAGTTCGGTACAAGCCCAAGCTGAAATATAAACTACAGAGAGATGACACAACTCATCCGAGGCATGAGAAGCTTCTTATACATTATGTATCTACACCTCCGGAACTCAACTCCCAACCTCAGTCATATCCCACAAGACACACATGACTGTGCTAATACGACTACTACCATATTAGTACTAACATCCACGTACTCAAGCATCGCCGTAGAATGCCTCATATAGGTTACCCCCGTGCCCCGAGAGCTGAACCTGAGGATCTAGAAACACTTTAGCCTGTGATCCCTGGAAACCGTAAGGACACGAATGTGGCCTTGGTCCCCTTGTTGGCAGCAACAGCGGTCCTCGAAGAGGGGTGATGCCTCCAACATCGGGCAAGTCTACGTGTGCTGGCAGATGACTCCGCGATGGGTTCAGCATCTCCAAATCTCCATAGCCTGTCTGCACAACAGGTGCTAACTGCGTCACGGCTGTCCAAAGGCATGCACGGGTAGCACATAGCTCCATGCGAAGGGCACGTGCATCACGATCCCTGTTCTCCAACATCTGAGCAGTCACCTACAGCCTAGGGTCCTCATGAGAATGATCATAGTAGGCTGCGCTAAGATAACTATCCTCTCCTCCCTGAGAAGCAGGAACATAACAGAACTCTGTGTTCTAAAGCAGACCATGGTGAAACCTCATGATAGTCAGCATGGTGTAGGCGGCCTCCTGAACTGCCATGTCTTTGGTGACACCTAATCCATAAGTCCAATGAAGTGGCTCTACAGCTCCAAGATATGATGGATATATCCTAATAGTACACAGATACTGGCTCTGGTTGAAATCTCGATACTGCTCCTCCACTGTATACTCTGGGTACCAGCGGTAACTAGCCTCCATCATAACTCTAACCAACATGGCCGTGTGACCCAGTACATCGATGCACCTGGTCAGACGGACCACCTGACAGGAGGGACGAGGGGGCATCTGAAACAGAGAATGATGCAAAGACATTAGAGACTCTAGCAAAAATTGGACGACATAACGGCTCAAATTGCTCAAAAAGGATTTTGAGACAACTCGAAAAGATTGTAAAGGCATAACCACTCGACTATCTAGACTCAAATCTCTTCTTCATCTATTTGTCACACCAACAATACTCAAATACAAAGATCACTTGCGAACAAGCTAGCTAATAGTCCATGGTTAGTAACTCGTCATCCTAAGCAATAGATGAGAAGCCTAGTTCTTAACCTCGTAGAAATGATGAGGATGACTCATAATAGAATAACTTGTGAAGAGGAGTAAAAAGAGCCTTACGTTCCCTTCCACAATCAATTCCCCTACTTTTCTATAGTGTTTCTGGACTCAACTTTGACCGGTTTGGCTTGGTAGTCCTACAGTCAGTCAGGCTCTGATACCAGCGCTGTCGGGACCCCGATCCTAAGTCATATGAATCCATACTGTAACATATCACATCACTTTGCGGCCTCACGCATGGTAAACTTCACGGCTACAGCCTTACCTTAGCCGGGACCGTTTGCATCTTTTGGCTCACGTATATGAACATGTCGCTGGCAATCAAACGACAAAGAACCCGGGCCGACATGACTAGTCATAGAACCCAAGTGGCACATCTGTACGGAAACATGCATACGTAACCCGGCAATGCAGGTGTCGATCTCAAGCGTGTGTAGACGAGTAATAGCAAGCTACAAGGACTCCATTATGCCGTGAGACATAAATGTCATCACTGCACGTAGACGAGTCATAGCAGGCTACGGGGAGTCCATTACACTGCGAGACATTTCCCCGAAGTGATAGACACAACAGCAAAGAAGGATACATGCCGGTCAATCAATGTGTCCGGAGCAGTAGCAAGCTACCAAGGCTCGGTGGACGCACAAAGAGGCAGTTTCCCGTAAAGAGTACTACTAAAGGCACATGACAAGGTGTCGGATCCCATCCATACCGTTGCACGTCACACGTACGCACGACATGCCCAATATGCATAGATACAACTAGGGCATCACAACATAACCATACACCAACAAAACTTTTATTTAAGAGGCTCAGAAGAGCCTTGCATAATATGTTCTTACAGATAGGGGTCACATGACTGGACACTCAAGTCATACAAACATATTCATACAAACCAACGGAAGCATAAAGCTGTTTGAGTACATACATTTGAAAGGGATAAAAAGGCACATGGCCTGACTATCTATAGCCCGCCACCGGGCATAAGGTCGTAGCTGGGACACTAGCTATTTGGCATCGTTGACATCTAGAAAGAACCCACCCGATGGGTCCTGGGTCTCATCTGCAACATTTATTAAGCAAACATGAGTACAAACGTACTTACCAAGTCTTTAAAGCAGACCTAGACTATTCATGCTCATGTATCAGCAAGGGGAGTGGTGGGGTTTATGCAGCAAGCCAGCTTTGACTCATGGCTAACCTATACTACACAATATTAACTCTTTGTTCAAATTTTAGTTATCTCACACGAGTCCACTAACTCCACATCAATACACCACCATGGATTCACTTCCATCTCCTATGAGAGTGCCATCCACGGTACTCACACTTGTTTTGATATTTTTATGAGTATCCATTTGATTATCTATGAACAACATAAGTTCTCCAAGTAGTCCATACCCTGCAGGGGTGTACTTCTTCACACACGCTCTCACCACTTTGCGTTGTGCGCTTATAAAACCATGCACCTCGGCAACCTTCAAGCGGAAGCCCAGCGAGGGAGTCGACCATGACCGTCAATCACATAAGACCTCTAGTCCAGGCTATCGTCTATTTGAGACTAAACCCACACGGAAGTCAGGCCGAAGTTTCCACTACGGCCCCAAATTATGTGCGCAGGGTTCCCAAGCCCACCATCCGGGTGACCCTTGGTACACTGTGCCACTGCCTACCGCATCGTAACCCACCCATAGGGTCAATGCTATGCACGGCCTCTAGCAAGCTATAAACACTAGAAACTACTAGCAACTCCTGGACCAAGGTCTAAGCGAATGATAAGTCGAGCGGGGTCATATTTCAGGGCCCAGCATGTGGTAGTAACTAGTCATTGATCACAAACACGGAACTTAGTTCCTAAGAAAGGTCCCAATGAGACAACCCGCTATGTACTCCTACATAGCCCCTCATCGCTACCTTTTTCCAAATCGGATTCATCATAATCTTTTCACATAAGAACAACTATGTTTTACACCAGTTGGCAAAGTAGGCTAAGCACATCATGGCACAAGCATCTACCAGGTATGCTAGGTTGCAAGGTTTAGCTATTTACTGTGACAATGACTGTTCATGCAATGGAATGGGTTCAACTACCGTGTATGACAGACACGTGAACGTTTGTCCTAATGCAATAAACAAGAGCAGGAGCGAGAGAGTGGGATGTTATCGAAATGATCAAAGGGGTTGCTTGCCTTGCTGGGAAGCGGGAAGGTTTTCTCCTTTGTTGGAATACTCAGGGGTATCCTCAGAAGCAGGGCCTACCACAATGTAGATAAACAACAATCAATACACGCAAGTGCAACAACATGATGCATCATCATGGCATGGCAGCATGTATGGTTGAGCTAATGCAACTACTGTCCAAGTTAAATGGAGTGATTTGAATAGAGGTTCAAAGTCATTCTCCATTTCATATTTCATATATTAACCTATTAGTAAATGTCAATGTTCATCTACATAGGTTACTCTAACATGCATGATAACAGCACCATTGGATTTATTGGATTTTTCTAACAAATTTTCATATATAAATTATTTTCATTTGATTTACAAATTAATTTATATGAAATTTTGAAGTTTTAAACATTTTCTGGAATTTCTTGATTTATTTTTATACTAAAAATTCAGTTTAATACGTCAGCCTGACGTCACTGTGACGTCAGCTGATCAACACACCGTTGACAGGTCAAATCTGACTAGTAGGGCCCACTGGTCAGTGACTCAGCCACTAACCAAGCTAATTAATTAACTAACTACTAATTAGTTTAGGGTAGGGCCCACTGGTTAGTGGGCCGTTAACTTAATCAAATCAAATAGTTAAATAATTAATCAAGTTTTAATTAATAGGGCCTGGCCCCACTTGCCAGTGACCCAGGGGTCAAACCCCCGTGGTCAACTCCGGCAAGACCCACCGGCGTTGAGCCCTCGGTGGCTCCAGAGACGGTGGAGGGGTCGGGTTCCCTCCTCCGGTGACCAAAAGGACAGCGGAGGGCACCAGACGGGCCTACGCTCACATGCGCGGCCATCCCAACACCTCTTAGAGGCTAAGATGGCCGGGATCGACGCCGGCGACGAGCTCGGCGACTGCCGGAGCTCGGGCGAGCATGAGCTCGACGAACCAGGATGCAACACAGCCGAAACTAAGCACCTACATGCACTACATGATCCCACGAGGTCGATGTTGGCCTCTGATGGACCAACTGGTCACCAGAGCAATGCCGGCGATGAGCTCGTGCGGCGGGTCATTCGGGAGCCGATGCAATCGGGGCCTATAGAGGGGGAAAAGGCTGGGGAAGAGAGGGGAAAGAGCCGGGAGCTCACTGCGGGCTCGAAGCCGTCGAAAGCTTGCTCGGGGAGGGCTGGGAGACGACGAATCAACGACGGCAAGGTTCGGGTCTGAGGAGGAAGACGAGCTAGGGGACGATGCTTCGGGGCTCCTCGCGATGCGTGGCTTGGTGCAGAGGACGGGGACGACGAGGCGGAGCCTTTAGCGGTCTTTGGGGGGCGCGGGAGCGGCTAAAACTACGGCAGCGAGCTAGCGGTGTCGTCGGCCATGGCGGAGCAGAGGAGGGGAAGAGGGCAGGGGGCGAATGCGAGAGAGAGAGAGGAATGGGGACGGCAGCGGCATCCTCATCCTCTCGCTAGCGCGGTAGGGGGACGCAGGCACGTAGAGAGCTGCGTGGCAGCTCCGGTGTCCGCGCGCAGCGGGCACACTCGTTCTCTTGGCCGCCAGGAGGACGACGACGGTGGTGGGCCAGCTGGTCCGACCCAGGTTCTGCCTCCTTTTTCTTTCTAATTTATTTCTTTTCTATTCTAAATTCTGACATTTGTGTTATCTATTTTCAGGAATAATTGCTAAGTATAAAATATCCCAAATATTTTATAACACTAAGTTTGAATATTTCAAACTTCTATAAAAAGTTTCAAAGTATTTTGAAATCTGAAATATTGATATTGCTTTATATAGCATTTTCAACAGCTTTGTTATTTTTTTTAAAATACTATAAATGTTCAAATTTTTAGATTGACCCCTTGTATAATCATGTCCACATTTATCAGACATAGGGGACATTTTAGATGGGCATTTTTGATTTGTTGATTTTTCACAATCATTAAATTGGTTTGGTTCAAATGATTTGTTTGGGGTTTCTTTTGATCCCCATTTGAAGTTGATGCAAAATTGAAATATGATGCACACACATGTTATCCTAACTAAGCTAGCTAGAGTTGTGACACTCACGATGATATAGGTGTTCTTGGAGATCAATGTCTTGGAGGTCAATGGTATGCTCAGGAGTCTTGAAGCACCTCCGGAGCTGAGAGACATGGAAAACATCATGCACATTTGCGAAATTCGGAGGAAGCTCTAGTTGATAGGCAAGTTCACCTCTCTTGCAAACAACTCTGAAAGGACCTACAAAGTGAGGAGCTAGCTTCCCCTTCATTCCAAACTGCCAAGTGCCCTTCATGGGAGAAACTCTAAGATAGACTAGATTATCAACTTGGAAGGAGACATCCCGATGTTTGTTATCTTAATAACTCTTCTGTCGGGATTGAGCTGCTTTCAGGTTCTCACGAATGACATGACACATATTTTCTACTTTAGTGATCATGTCATTTCCCAAAATTTGACGCTCACCGGTTTCAGACCAATTTAGCGGGGTACAACACTTCCTGCCGTAGAGAATCTCGAAAGGGGCCTTGCCTGAGCTAGCCTGAAAGCTTTTGTTGTATGAAAATTCAGCATATGGAAGGCAGTCTTCCCATTTCATGCCAAACAAAATCACACATGCTCTAATCATGTCTTCAAGGATTTGATTAACTCTCTCAACTTGACCACTAGTCTGCGGATGGAATGTAGTGCTGAAATAGATCTTGGTACCCATAGCAGTATGGAAGGACTCCCAAAACTTGGAAGTGAAGAGGTTTCCACAGTCAGATGAAATGAGCTGAGGAATACCATGTAGAGAAACTATCCTTGACGTATACAGCTCTACCAGGTGAGCTGCCGAGATATATTCTTTGGCCGGAAGGAAATGGGCAACTTTCGTCAGCTTGTTGATAACCACAAAGAAGGCATCGTTGCCCCTCTTGGACTTAGGAAAACCAGTGACAAAATCCCCCTCCACATGTTCGAATTTCCACACTAGAATAGGCAAAGGCTGAAGGAGACCCACTGGACGTTGATGTTCCGCCTTCACTCTGTGACAAACATCACACTCGTTCACGAACTGAGCAATTTCAAGCTTCATGCGAGTCCACCAGAAGGTTTGCTTGAGGTCCTGATACATCTTCGAACTGTCTCGATGAATGGATAGGAGAGAATTGTGTGCTTCGTCCATGATAACATTCTTGAGATGACCTTTCAGAACCACCAGACGGTCCACAAAGGACAAGGTATCTTTGTCATCAATGCGAAAGCACTTATATTTCGGAATGACCTTGGCCACACCTTTCTTCACTTTCTTCACCATAGCATACAGAGGTTGAGTTTGGTGAACCTGATCTTCCAGAGTCGGAGAGACTTGAATATTTGCAAGAAATCCTTGCGGAATCATTTGGAGATTGAGCTTGCGGAAGGCTTCACAAATCTCGGGTTGAAGAGGCTTCATGATAAGACTGTTGTAGTACACCTTTCGGCTGAGCGCGTCTGCAATGCCATTTGCTTTTCCAGGTGTATACTCAATGCTTGGGTTGAAATCCTCAATCATTTCCACCCAACGAGACTGTCGAAGATTGAGATTGGGTTGAGTGAAAATGTACTTCAAGCTCTTGTGATTGGTGTACACCTCAACTGGTCTACCCAACAACAAATGCCTCCAAGTCATCAGAGTTGGAAATATGCCCTACAGGCAATAATAAATTAGTTATTATCACATTTCCTTGTTCATGATAATCGTTTATTATCCATGCTATAATTGTATTGATCGGAAACTCAGATACATGTGTGGATACATAGACAACACCATGTCCCTAGTATGCCACTAGTGAACTAGCTCGTTGATCAAAGATGGTTAAGGTTTCCTAGCCATGGACATGAGATGTCATTTGATAACGGGATCACATCATTAGGAGCATTATGTGATGGACAAGACCCAAACTACAAATGTAGCATATGATCGTGTCAGTTTATTGCTACTGTTTTCTGCATGTCAAGTATATGTTCCTATGACCATGAGATCATGCAACACACTAACACCGGAGGAGTACCTTGTGTGTATCAAACGTCGCAATGTATCAAACGTCGCAATGCAAAAACCCTCTATTCCACCAGTATATATTGGAGGGAGGTAGAGGAGGGCATAGTTACGTTGCGATGTTTGATACACAGAAGGCACTCCTCCGATATCTGTGAGTTGCATGATCTCATGGTCATAGGAACACATACTTGACATGCGGAAAACAGTAGCAATAAACTGACACGATCATATGCTACGTTTGTCGTTTGGGTCTTGTCCATCACATCATTCTCCTAATGATGTGACCCCATTATCAAATGGCATCTCATGTCCATGGCTAGGAAACCTTAACCATCTTTTGATCAACGAGCTAGTTTATTAGAGGCATACTAGGGACATGTTTTTGTCTATGTATCCACACATGCATCTAAGTCTCCGATCAATACAATTATAGCATGGATAATAAACGTTTATCATGAACAAAGAAATATGATAATAACTAATTTATTATTGCCTCTAGGGAATATTTCCAACAGTCTCCCACTTGCACTAGAGTTAATAATCTAGTTCACATCACCATGTGATTTGCATTGTTATGAATCTAACACCCAATGAATTCTGGGGCTCGATCATGCTTTGCATGTGAGAGAGGCCTTATAGTTAACGGGTCTGTGATATTCAGATCCGTGTGTACTTTGCAAATCTCTAAGTCAAACCACTGCTACCACACTCCACTTGGTACTAATTCCAAATGGCTGCTCCACTATACGTATCCAGATTGCTACTACGAGTCATCCGGATTAGTGTTAAAGCTTGCATCGACGTAACTCCTTACGACGAACCCTTTATCACCCCCATAATCGAGGAACAATTCCTTTAGTCTTTTAGTCACTAAATATAATGTTGACCGCTGTCCAGTGATCCACTCCTGGATCACTCTTGTACCCCTTGACGGACTCATGGCAAGGCACACACAAGTACGGTACACAACATGGCATAGTATATAGAGCCTATGGCTAGAGCATAGGGGACGATGTTCGTCCTTTCTCTTTCTTCTGCCGTGGTCGAGCTTTGAGTCTCACTCAACTTCATACCCTACAAATCAGGTGAGAACTCTTTCTCTGACTGATCCATTTTGAAATCTTTCAAAATCTTTGTCAAGGTATGTACTCATTGAAGGTCTCATAAAGTCATCTTTGATCTATCTCTATAGACCTTGATGCTCAATAGGTAGTTTTATCCAGGTTTTACTTTGAAAATCACTTTCCAAATAACCGCTTATGCTTTCCAGAAATTCTACATTATTTCCGATCAACAATATATCATCTACATATACTTATCAGAAATTCTACAGTGCCCCCACTCACTTTGTTGTAAATACAAGTTTCTCGTAAACTTCGTATAAACTCAAAAACTTTGATCAACTCATCAAAGAATATATTCCAACTCCAAGATGCTTGCTTCATTCCATAGAAGGATCATTGAAGCTTGCTCACCTTTTAGCATCCTTAGGACTGACAAAACCTTCTGGTTGTGTCACATACAACCGTTCCTCAAGTAAACCGTTAAGGAAACGATGTTTTGACATCCATCTGCCAGATTTCATAATTGAAAAATGCAGCAACTGCTAACATAATTCCAACAGACTTTAGCACTGCTACGAGTGAGAGAGTCTCATCATAGTAAACTCCTTTGAACTTGTCACAAACATCTTTGCAACAAGTCGAGCTTTACAAATGGTGACATTTACCATCAGTGTCTGTCTCCATTTTAAAGATCCATTTGTATTCAACGACCTGCTGTCCAAAGAGCAAGTCTACCAAAATCTATACTTGGTTCTCATACATGGATCCTATCTCGGATTTCATGGCCTCCAACCATTTGTTAGAATCTGGGCCCATCATCGCTTCTCCATAGCTGGTAGGTTCATCGTTGTTCAACAACATGACCTCCAAGACAGGGTTGCCGTATCGCTCAGGAGCAGTATACATCCTTGTCGACCTACAAAGTTTGATAGTAACTTGATCCTGAAGCTTCATGATCATCATCATTAACTTCCACTTCAACTAACGTAGGCTTCACAGAAACATCTTTGTGCGCTGCGCTACTCTCTGGTTGAACAAAGGTTTAACAACCTCATCAAGTTCTATCTTCCTCCCACTCAATTCTTTCGAGAGAAACTTTTTCTCGAGAAAGGACCCAGTTTTAGCAACAAACACTTTGCACTCGGATCTGAGATAGAAGGTTCACCCAACTGTTCTTAGGTATTCTATGAAGATGCATTTGTCCGCCTTGGGTTCGACCTCATTAGGTGAAAACATTTTCCACACAAGTGTCGTAGCCCCAAACATTAAGAAATGACAGCTTAGGTTTCTATCAAACCATAATTCACACGGTGTCATCTCAATGGATTTAGATGGTGCCCTATTTAAAGTGAATGTAGTTGTCTCTAATGCATAACCCCAAAATTATAGTAGAAAACGATAAGAGACATCATAGCACGCACTATATCTAATAGAGCATGACTATGACGTTCGGACACACCATCACACTATGGTGTTCCAGGTGGCGTTAGTTGTGAAACAAACTTCACATTGTCTTAAGTTGTATGCCAAACTCGTAACTCAGATATTCACCTCCACGATCATATCACAGTTATTTCTATCTTCTTGTCACGATGATCTTAAACTTCACTCTGAATTTGCTTGAACCTTTCAAACGATTCAGACTTTTGTTTCATTAATCAAATATACACTATATTTACTCAAATCATCAGTGAAGGTAAGAAAATAACGATATCCACTCCACGGTACAAGACTCACTGGATTGCATACATCAACATGTATCATTTCCAATGAATCACTTGCCCGCTCCATCCAACGGGGTCCTTTAGTCATCATGCCCAAGAGGCATGGTTCGCATGTCTCAACCGATTCGAAATCGAATGAGTCTAAAGATCCATCAGCATGGAGTTTCTTCATGTGCTTTATACCAATATGACATTTTGTGGCAGTGCCAAAAATATGTGGTACTATCATTATTAACTTTGTATCTTTTGACATCAATGTTATGAACATGTGTATTACTACAATCAAGATTTCAACAAACCATTCTCACTGGGTGCATGACCAGTGAAGGTATTATTCATGCAAACAGAATAACCATTATTCTCTAATTCAAATGAATAACCGTATTGCAACAAACATGATCTAATCATGTCCATGCTCAACGCAAAACACCAAATAACATTTATTCATGTTCGTCACTAATCCTTAAGGTAGAGAGAGCGTGCGATGTTGATCACATCAACCTTGGAAACACTTCCAACACATGTCGTCACCTCACCCTTAGCTAGTTCTCCGTTTATTCTATAGCTTTTATTTCAAGTTACTAACATTTAGCAACCGAACCGGTATCTAATACCCAGGTGCTACTAGGAGTAATAGCAAGGTACACATCAATAACTCGTATATCAAATATACTTCTGTCGATGTTGCCAGCCTTCTTATCTACCAAGTATCTAGGCTTGTTCCGCTTCAGCGACCGTTCACCTCATAATAGAAGCACTTAGTCTCGGGTTTGAGTTCAACTTTGGGTTGCTTCACTGGAGCAGCAACTAACTTGCTATCCATGAAGTTTCCCTCCTTGCTCTTGCCCTTCTCGAAACTAGTGGTTTGGTTAACCATCAACACTTGACGCTCCTTCTTGATTTCTACCTTCGCGGTGTCAAAACATCGTGAACAGCTCAAGAATCATTATTTCTATCCCTGGCAATTTATAGTTCATCACTAAGTTCTAGTAGCTTAGTGACAGTGACTTGGAGAACTATGTCAATCACTATCTTATCTGGAAGATCAACTCCCACTTGATTCAAGCGATTGTGGCACCCAAATAATCTGAGTACATGCTCAACGATTGAGCTCTTCTCTTTCATCTTG
The DNA here is from genome assembly GCA_022496015.1 of Hordeum marinum. Lineage (NCBI taxonomy): Eukaryota > Viridiplantae > Streptophyta > Magnoliopsida > Poales > Poaceae > Hordeum > Hordeum marinum. The sequence continues at coordinate 337,261,572 of CM039676.1, read as the reverse complement.
GAGGCAAAGAATCTTGTTGGAGATCTCATATCTCGCAACATGGGCACGAGCCTGAGATCCTAATTTCAGCTCTTAGAAACATCTCATATGTTCCGTGACGTTCAAAACGTTTTGGAGCCTCAATTCTAAGCTGTAACGCATGACGCACTAAACTATCAAGTAGTCATCAGAACGTGCCTGTCAGATGTTCACAACATCTACAGACAACGCAAGAGGGGTTGGCGCACTGAGCGGTGCATTAAGGACATAAGCCTTCTGTGCCGCAATGAGGACAATCCTCAGATCACGGACCCAGTCCGCAATATTACTACCATCATCTTTCAATTCTATTTCTCTAGGAACATATAAAAATACCAGGGAGCTACAGCATGAGCTAGTAATCTACAACATAATTTGCAAAGACACTTTGACTATGTTCATGATAATGAGTTCAATTAATCATATTACTTAAGAACTCCCACTCAAATTTACATCCCTTAGATCATTCGAGTGATACTTGCTCCAAATTCACCAACTCAAGTCCGACCATCACGTGAGTTGAGGTGGCTGCAATGGTGAACATCATCATGTTGATCATATCTACTATATGACTCATGTTCGACCTTTCAGTCTCTTGTGTTTCGAGGCTATGTACGTACATGCTAGGCTTGTCAAGTTTAACCCGAGTGTTCTGCACGTGCAAATCTGGCTTGCACCCGTTGTATGTGAACGTAGAGTCTATCACACCCGATCATCACATGGTGTCTCAACACGACGAACTTTCGCAACGGTGCACAATCGAGGAGAACACAATTTATCTTGAAATTAAGTGAGGGATGACCTTATAATGCTACCGTCGTCCTAAGGAAAACAAGGTGCATAAAAGGATTGACATCACATGCAAATCATAAGTGACATGATCTGGCCATGATCTTGTGCTTTTGATCTCCATCATGAAAGCACCGGCATGATCTCCATAGTCACCGGCATGACACCATGATCTCCATCAACGTGTCGCCATCGGGGTTGTCACGCCCTGCATGCTTCTACTACTATTGCTACCGTAGTGATAAAGTAAAGCATTACATAGCGCTTAATGATTGACACACAGGTCATACAATAATTAAAGACAACCCTATGGCTCTTGCCGGTGGCCGTACTCATCGACATGCAAGTCGTGATAATCTATACATCACATGATCATCTCATACATCACATATATCACATCATGTAATTGGCCATATCATATCACAACATACCCTGCAAAAACAAGTTAGACGTCCTCTAATTGTTGTTGCATGTTTTACGTGGCTGCTACGGGTATCTAGCAATAACAATTCTCACATATGCAAAAACCACAATGGTGATACACTAGTTGCTTTTCAACCTTCTCAAGGACCGCCTTTGTCGAATCCGATCCAACTAAAGTAGGAGAAACTGACACTCGCAAGCCATCTTTAGCAACAAGTGCAGTTGAGGGAACCGGTCTCTTGTAAGCATACGAGTAAGGTTTGTCCGGGCCGCTTCATCCCACAATACTGCTGAACCAAAACACGACCAAGGGAGGAAGCAATCTAAGCATCAACGCCCACAAACCTTTTGTGTTCTATTCGAGATCTCATCGAACCATCAACCTAGCTCATGATGCCACTGTTGGGGAACGTCGCATGGGAAACAAAATTTTTCCTACGCACACGCAAACCTATCCATGGTGATGAGCATCTACGAGAGGGAGAGTGGATCTACGTACCCTTGTATATTGCTAAGTGGGAAGCGTTAAGAAACGCGGTTGGTGTAATCGAACATCTTCGCGATCCAAATCGCCGAGCGTCCCGCGATCTCATCACGATCCGTCCCGCGATCCAATCACGATCCGTCCCGTGAACTCATCACGATCCGTCCCGCGATCTTGTCATGATCCATCTCACGATATGTCCCGCGAACTCATCACGATCTGTTCCGCGATCTTATCACGAACTGTCTCGTGATCTTGATCACGGTCCTTCCGATCTAGCGCCGAACGAACGACACCTCTGCGTTCAGCACACGTGCAGCTTGATGATGATCTCCGCCGTCTTGATCCAGCAAGAGGAGGTGGAGAGGAGAGAGAGTTCACCGGCAGCGTGACAGCGCTCTGGTGATGGTGGTGGAGTGATTCCGGCAGGGCTTCGCCTAAGCACTGCAGAAAACCGATGTAGAGGAGCACCGGTGGAACGGGTAGTACGTGGCCGTAAATTCTATGCAAAAACCCTCTATTCCACCAGTATATATAGGAGGGAGGGAGAGGAGGGCACAGCCTTGGCCTCCAAGGCCTGCTAGCTTGGCCGAACCAAGTGGAGGAAGAGTCCTCCTCCACCTGAGAGTCCACCTCTCACACGAGAGGTGGAACTTGGGGAGGACTCCACCCCAATTCGGTTTGGGCCTCTCTCCCTGCGCCCAGGCCACCTTGGCCTACCCCACCAGCCCACTAGGGGCTGGTGGGTTGACACTTTGGCCCATGGGGTGGGTGGGCCCCACTGGTGGAACCCCGGGACCCATTCGTCACTCCCGGTACACTACTGAAAGTGCCCGAAATCTTTTCGGAGTCCAAACACCACCTTCCTATATATCAATCTTTACCTCCGGACCATTCCCGAGCTCCTCGTGATGTCCGGGATCTCATCCGGGACTCCGAACAACCTTCGGTCACCACCATAGATAACTCTCCACTACCGAAACGTCACCGAACCTTAAGTGTGCAGACCCTGCGGGTTCGAGAACTATGTAGACATGACCGAGACACCTCTACGGTCAATAACCAATGGCGGGACCTGGACGTCCACATTGGTTCCTACATATTCTATGAAGATCTTTATCGGTCGAACCTCTATGTCAAGGATTCAGTCTATCCCGTATAACGTTCCCTTTGTTCTTCGGTATGTTACTCTCCCGAGATTTGATCGTCGGTATCTCCATACCTAGTTAAATCTCGTTACTGGCAAGTCTCTTTACTCGTTCCATAACACAAGATCCCGCAACTAACAATTAGTCACATTGCTTGCAAGGCTCATTGTGATGTTGTATTACCGAGTGGGCCCTGAGATACCTCTCCGTCACACGGAGTAACAAATCCCAGTCTCGATCCATGCCAACACAACAGACACCATCGGAGATACCTGTAGAGCACCTTTATAGTCACCCAGTTACGTTGCGACGTTTGATACACACAAGGCACTCCTCCGATATCTATGAGTTGCATGATCTCATGGTCATAGGAACACATACTTGACATGCGGAAAACAATAGCAATAAACTGACACGATCATATGCTACGTTTGTAGTTTGGCTCTTGTCCATCACATCATTCTCCTAATGATGTGACCCAGTTAACAATGACATCTCATGTCCATGGCTAGGAAACCTTAACCATCTTTTGATCAACGAGCTAGTCTATTAGAGGCATACTAGGGACATGGTTTTGTCTATGTATCCACACATGCATCTAAGTCTCTGATCAATACAATTATAGCATGGATAATAAACGATTATCATGAACAAGGAAATATGATAATAACTAATTTATTATTGCCTCTAGGGCATATTTCCAACAGTTCTTAAGTAATATGATTAATTGAACTCATTATCATGAACTTAGTCAGTAGTGTCTTTGCAAATTATGTTGTAGCTTACTAGCTACGCTATAGCTCCTTTGAATTTTTATATGCTCCTAGAGAAATAGAGTTGAAAGATGATAGTAGCAATATTGCGGACTGGGTTCGTGATCTCAGGATTGTACTCATTGCTGCACAGAAGGCTTATGTACTTAATGAGCCGCTCGCTGCGCCACCCCATCTAGCGTCGTCTGTAGATGTTGTGAACATCTGACAGGCACGTTTCGATGACTACTTGATAGTTTAGTGCGCCATGCATTTCGGCTTAGAATTGAGGCTCCGAAACATTTTGAACATCAAGGAACATATGATATGTTCTAAGAGCTAAAATTGGGATCTCAGCTCGTGCCTCTGTTGTGAGATATGAGATCTGCAACAAGATTCTTTGCCTACAAGATGAAGGAGAATAGCTCAATCGTTGAGCATGTGCTCAGATTGTCTGGGTGCTACAATCGCTTGAATCGAGTGGGAGTTGATCTTCCAAATAAGATAGTGATTGATATAGTTCTCCAAGTCATTTTCACTAAGATACTAGAACTTGGTGATGAACTATAAAATGCCAGGGATAAAAATAATGATCCCTGAGCTGTTCACGATGTTTTACACTGCGAAGGTAGAAATCAAGAAGGAGCATCAAGTGTTGATTCTTAGTAAAACCACTAGTTTCGAGAAGGGCAAGGGAAAGGAGGGAAACTTCATGGATGGCAAGTCAGTTGATGCTCCAGTGAAGCAACCCAAAGTTGAACCCAAACCCGAGACTAAGTGCTTTGATTAATAGGAGAGCGGTCACTGAAGTGGAACAACCCTAGATACTTGGTAGATAAGAAGGGTGGCAACGTCGATAGAAGTATATTTGATATACGTGTTATTGATGTGTACCTTGCTAGTACTCCTAGTAGCACCTTGGTATTGGATACCAGTTCGGTTGCCAAATGTTATTAACTCGAAATAAAAGCTACGGAATAAACGGAGAACTAGCTAAGGGTGAGGTGACGATGTGTGTTGGAAATGTTTCCAAGGTTGATGTGCTCAACATCGCACGCTCTCTCTACCTTCGGGATTAGTGACGAACCTAAATAAATATTATTTGGTGTTTTGCATTGATCAAGAACGTGATTAGATCGTGTTTATTGCAACACGGTTATTCATTTAAGTTAGAGAATAATGGTTATTCTGTTTACATGAATAATACCTTCAATCGTCATGCACCTAGTGAGAATGGTTTGTTGAATCTTGATCGTAGTAATACACATGTTCATAACATTGATGCCAAAAGATACAAAGTTAATAATGATAGTACCACATACTTGTGGCACTGCCGCTAAATGTCATATTGGTATAAAGCGCATGAAGAAACTCCATGCTGATGGATCTTTGGACTCATTCGATTTCGAATCGGTTGAGACATGCGGACCGTGCCTCTTGGGCAAGATGACTAAGGACCCTGTTTTCCGGATTGATGGTGGGGGCAAGTGGTTTATTGGAAATGAGACATGTGGATGTATGCAATCCAATGAGTCTTGTAACATGCGGTGGATATCGTTATTTTCTTACCTTCATTGATGATTTGAGTAGATATAGTGTATATTTACTTAATGAAACACAGGTCTGAATCGTTTGAAAGGTTCAAGGAAATTCAGAGTGAAGTTTAAGATCATCGTGACAAGAAGATAAAAATGTTTATGATATGATCGTGGAGGTGAATATCTAAGTTACGAGTTTGGCATACAACTTTAGACAATGTGAAAGTTGTTTCACAACTCATGCCGTCAGGAACACCATAGTGTGATGGTATGTCCGAATGTCATAGTCGTGCTCTATTGGATATGGTGCTTGCTATGGTGTCTCTTATCGTTTTGCTACTATAATTTTGGGGATATGCATTAGGGACAACTACATTCACTTTAAATAGGGCACCATCTAAATCCGTTGAGATGACACCGTGTGAATTATGGTTTGATAGAAACCTAAGCTGTCATTTCTTAATGTTTGGGGCTGCGATGCTTGTGTCGAAAATGTTTTCACCAAATGAGCTCGGACCCAAAGCGGACAAATGCATCTTCATAGAATACCCTAAGAACAATTGGGTGAACCTTCTATCTCAGATCCAAGCATAAAATGTTTGTTGCTAAAACTGGGTCCTTTCTCGAGAAAAAGTTTCTCTCGAAAGAATTGAGTGGGAGGAAGATAGAACTTGATGAGGTTATTGAACCTTTGTTTCAACGAGAGAGTAGCGCAATGCAGGAAGATCTTTCTGTGAAGCCTACGTTAGTTGAAGAGGAAGTTAAAGATGATGATCATGAAGCTTCGGATCAAGTTACTATCGAACCTCGTAGGTCAACAACGACGTGTACTCCTCCTGAGTGGTATGACAATCCTGTCTTAGAGGTCATGTTGTTGGATAACGATGAACCTACGAGCTATGGAGAAGCGATGATGGGCCTAGATTCCGACAAATGGTTAGAGGCCATGAAATCCGAGAACGGATCCATGTATGAAACCCAAGTATAAACTTTGGTAGACTTGCTCGTTGGACGACAGGTCGTTGAGTACAAATGGACCTTTAAAATGAAGACAGACGTTGATGGTAAATGTCACCATTTATAAAGATCGACTTGTTGCAAAGAAGTTTTCGACAAAGTTCAAGGAGTTGACTGCGATGAGACTTTCTCACTCGTAGCGATGCTAAAGTCTGTTGGAATTATGTTAGCAGTTGCTGCATTTTTCAATTATGAAATCTGACAGATGGATGTCAAAACATTGTTTTCTTAACGGTTTACTCGAGGAAAGGTTGTATGTGATACAACTAGAAGGTTTTGTCAATCCTAAAGGATGCTAAAAGGTGTGCGAGCTCTAGCAATCCTTCTATGGGCTGAAGCAACCATCTTGGAGTTGGAATATACACTTTGATGAGGTGATCAAAGTTTTTTAGTCTTTACAAAGTTTATGAGAAACTTGTATTTACAATAAAGTGAGTGGGAGCACTATAGAGTTTCTGATAAGCATATGTGGATGACATATTGTTGATCGGAAATGATGTAGAATTTCTAAAAAACATAAATGGTTGTTTGAAAAGAGTTTTTCAAAGGAAGTCCTGGATAAAGCTACCTAATTGTCGAGCATCAAGATCTATAGAGATAGATAAAGATGCTTGATGAGACTTCCAATGAGTACATACCTTGACAAGATTTTGAAAGAGTTCAAAATGGATCAGTCAGAGAAAGAGTTCTTGCCTGATTTGTAAGGTGTGAAGTTGAGTGAGACTCAAAAGCTCGACAACGATAGAAGAAAGATAAATGACGAACGTCGTCCCCTATGCTTTAGCCATAGGCTCTGTATAGTATGCCATATTGTGTACCGCACCTGTGTGTGCCTTGCCATGAGTCCGTCAAGGGGTACAAGAGTGATCCAAGAGTGGTTCACTGGACAACGGTCAAGATTATCCTTCATAACTAAAAGACTAAGGAGATGTTTCTCGATTATGGAGGTGATAAAGAGTTTGTCGTAAAGAGTTACGTCGATGCAAGCTTTAACACCAATCCGGATGACTCATACTAGCAATCTGGATACGTATAGTAGAGCAACCATTTGGAATAGTACCAAGTGGAGTGTGGTAACAGTGTTTACAGTTTGACATAGATATTTACAAAGTACACATGGATCTGAATGTCACAGACCCATTGACTATAAAACCACTCTCACATGCAAACAATGATCGAGCCCCATAACTCATTGGGTGTTAGATTCATAACAATGCGAATCACATGGTGATGGGAACTGGATTATTGACTCTAGTGCAAGTGGGAGACTGTTGGAAATATGCCCTAGAGGCAATAATAAATTAGTTATTATCATATTTCCTTGTTCATGATAATCGTTTATTATCCATGCTATAATTGTGTTGATCGGAAACTCAGATACATGTGTGGATACATAGACAACACCATGTCCCTAGTATGCCTCTAGTGAACTAGCTCATTGATAAAAGATGGTTAAGGTTTCCTAGCCATGGACATGAGATGCCATTTAATAATGGGATCACATCATTAGGAGAATGATGTGATGGAAAAGACCCAAACTACAAACGTAGCATATGATCGTGTCAGTTTATTGCTACTATTTTCTACATGTCAAGTATATGTTCCTACGACCATGAGATCATGCAACTCACTAACACCGGAGGAGTACCTTGTGTGTATCAAACATCGCAATGTAACTGGGCGACTATAAAGGTGCTCTACAGGTATCTCCGAGGGTGTCTGTTTGGTTGGCATGGATCAAGACTGGGATTTGTTACTCCATGTGACGGAGAAGTATCTCAGGGCCCACTCGGTAATACAACATCATAACAAGCCTTGCAAGCAATGTGAATAAGTTTTAGCCACGGGATCTTGTATTACAGAACGAGTAAAGAGACTTGCCGGTAACGAGGTTGAACTAGGTATGGAGATACCGACGACCGGATCTCGGGAAAGTACCATACCGAAGAACAAAGGGAACATCATACGGGATTAACTGAAACCTTGACATAGAGGTTAGACCGATAAAGATCTTCGTAGAATATGTAGGAACCAATATGGGCATCCAGGTCCCCTTATTGGTTATTGACCGTGGAGGTGTCTTGGTCATGTCTACATAGTTCTCGAACCCGCAGGGTCTGCACACTTAAGGTTTGGTGACATTTTGGTAGTATAGAGTTATGTATGGTGGTGACCGAAGGTTTTTCGGGGTCCCGAATGAGATCACGGATGGCACCAGGAGCTCCGGAATGGTCCGGAGGTAAAGATTGATATATAGGAAGTCCTGATTTGGTTGCCGGAAAAGTTTCGGGCTCATCGGTAGTGTACCGGGAGTGCCGGTAGTGTACCAAGGGACCATCGGGAGGGGTATTTCGACCCAAGAGGCTACATGGGCTGTGTGAGGGTGAATACCAGCCCTTAGTAGTCTCGTGGAAGTCCCACACAAGGCCCATGCGACCTGGAAGAAAAGCCCAAAGAGAAAAAGGTGAAAAAGGCAAAAAGGCCAAATAAGGAAGGAGTCCTAATCCTACTAGGAGTGGAGGAGGAGTACTCCTCCCTCCAATTTTGGCCAGATCTTGAGGGTTTGAGGCTGCCTCCTCCCCTCCCTCCCTCCTATATATACTAGAGGATTTAGAGGGAAGATCTAACCCTAATTGCTACGTGATGCCCTCTTCTTCCTCTAGATCTGTTCTCCACTAGATCGTCTCGGTTGTGCTTGGCGAAGCCCTGCCGGGACAGCACCACCACCACCGCCACCACGCCGTTGTGCCAGCGGAGAACTCATCTACCTCTCCGCTCCCTCTTTCTGGATCAAGAAAGCGGAGATCATCATCGAGCTGTACGTGTGCTAAACACGGAGGTGTCGTCCGTTCGTCGCTAGATCGGAAGGACTGTGATTGTAACATCCCAAATTTTGGAATGTTATAATAAATACTAGAATGATTGTTTGTTTGCTTGAGTGACTGAAATTGAGTGAAAATTTGAAACTTTTTGAAACTTTTGAATGAGAGGGAATGAAATTACTTTCCCAAAACTTTACTCTACATTCTTTATCCTCAGGAATTCAAATCCATTCCATCACAAAACCCTAGAGTGAAGATGATATGACTTCTTCCATTTGAGAAAATGAAAAGGGATTTGAAAATGGTTTGAGTTCCATTTGAAAATATATTTCAGAAAAAACTTTATGCAACTCAATGATTTTCATGAGAGAGGATAATATGACTTCTTCAAATTATATGAAATATGAGTTGGAAGTTTACAATAAAGATTTGGAAAGGGAATTTGAAAAGTATTTGGAAAATTTCTCATATGCAGTTTCACCTTCATATTTGAATTCCCTATTTGAATTTGTAAACATTCAAACCCCTTGAAAAGATTTTTGAGAGGAGTAATATGACACTCCAAAACCAGGGGGTATTTTGTGAAATTTTTGAATCATAAAACCCAGGGGGTTATTTGAAAATTTATTTCAAAAGAAATATTATATGGCATTTTCCATTTGAGAAAATCAATTTAGACATTTTCTGAAAAAATAAATTTGTAAATTATTTATTTGGCAGAGGAAAAATGTTCATTAAATGGCATTTATTCTCGTGGTAATTTTGGTATAAAACCTTTTATTTTTGGGAAGGTATTTATGGACCTGTATTGGTTTTTGATTCTGTGGTAAAATAGAAAGGAAATCCTTTCAAGGCTTTTAAAACCGGCCGGCCCACCCCGCCTTAACTCCCTCCAGACCTTCCTTATTAACGGCCAACCGACACTCCCGCAAACCTCTCGCTCTCGCTGACAGATGGGACCCATCGTCGCTCCCACTCACCGCGCGGCCACTTTCTTGTTCCTCGCGCCTCCGACGTCGCCGGCGATTCCTCCCCGTGAATCTCTCCCCTCCTTCCTTCCCCGACCACCCGAGACCCTCTATAAGTAGCCCCTGCATCCCCTCGACCCATTCCCCCACTTTCCCCCAACTCCCGTGCCCTCTCGCCGCCGCTATCGCTCGCCGGAATCACCGGCCACCGCCGCGCCATTGCCAGCATGCCACTCCACACCACCACCCCGCCACCTCCCGAGCCCACCAACCTTTTCCCCACGCTCGAGCGCACCTCCCCATCCCCTTGCTTTCGTCGGAGACCCTCCGGAATGCCACAACCACCACCCTCGTTGGAGATCCCCTCGGCGACCACCGTCCCGAGCTCGTGTAGCTCAACTCCATCGCCCCCTCGCCTCTCCAACACCACCAACCGACGCCGGAGGCCTGCCGCCGTCGACAGGACCTCTCAGACGCCGTCCCCGACCACACGAGCCATCTCCACGAGCACCTCGACGCCTCGGCCTCGCGGGAGAATCTCCATCGCCGATGACCCCTTCTCTGTGAGCAACACACCCTCTCCCCTCCGTCCGATCTTACCTCAACGGCCCAGATTAGAAGTAACTTACCCCTTTGAATTTATTTAAATAAACCGGAACGGTTTCCTGTTTAGCTAGTTAGACCGAATCGTTTTTCTTTAGATAGCGGCCATCCGCTCGAATCGTTAGATCACGCACGCCTTAGGTCCAATCAGAAAGCGCCACGTGTACCCTATCTGTTAGATAGGATTTTCTTTATTTCTGTTTTCAGTTTTAAAAACAGATTTAGTTCTGTTTTTGTTTTTAGCATATCTTTTATGTTTTTAGTTGTTTTAACTTGATTCTTTTTGCATTGTGTAAAGAATTTATTCTAGTCTCTGTAGATACCAAGTTTGACTATGTTTGAATATATAAATTTGAATTGAAATAGATTTGATTTAAATTTTATTTTCTGAATATCATGAGTTTAAAAAGTTATTTTTAGTTGATTCTTTTTGCTACTTGTCACTAGTGATATTAGTTATCAGTAGGTAAATTTTGAGAATTTTTAGAATAAATTTGATTAGAGTTTTAACTAAAAAACATAATCTGTTTAGTTTCCTATTCGTTTAGTTAGTTTGATTTTCTTTTGGTTTAATTTGAAATTTGAATTTGATTTAACTTATGTTTTAGATTTCATTAGTTTATGTTGTTTTAAATTTTAGGATTATACTTGCTGTTAACAAAAATAATTTGATTAGTTTATTAAATTATTATTGGAGGAACCTATACCCTTTTTTCAATTAGGTATAGTTTATTAAAAACAAATTAGTTAGTAATAATTATTTTAACAAAAGATTTAAGTAATTAGATTCTGTTTTCTAATAAAGTTTTTAGTAATACTTTTCTGTTAAGAAATGTTTTGTTAAATAAAAATAGTTTAGTTTTACTCTATTGTTATAGGAAAATATATTCTTCTTCATTAGGTAATGTTTTATAAAACAACTTAGTGTTAGTAGAAATTATTTTCACAAAAGTTTTAGATGATTTAATTCTGTTTAATAAAGAGTTTTTATTATTTCCTTTTATGTTAACTATTAGTTTGGATACAAAAAAATAGTTTTGTTTTAGTAGTAGTTTAGCCACTAAAACCTAGAGTCCATTGCTTTGCTTTGTTTTGTTGAGTGCTCTAGTATTGCTAGTTGTGTTTTTTTTATTTGAAAATATTTTAAAAAATATTTTACAAAGTTTTACTTTCTGTTAACTTAGTTGTTATGTATTTTACTATTGGTTTTGTTTTATTTGTTTTCATGTTGTTAAGTTTATTATGTAAAAACCTATGTTGTTTAGAGTGTTGTTTTCATAACTCTTAGTTGTTCTTCAAATGTAATTCTTTTGCTAAGTAAAATATTTACTAAAATAATTTTTGTTATATTTTACTTTGCTTTTGTTGCATTAGAGAATAGTTTTTTGTAGGAAAAACTAGTCTTAGTTGATTTGAGAAAGTTTTGTTGATTCTAACTTTTGTCTTAAGTATTCCCTTCAGCACAAACTTTTGGTGTATACTCTTGTGTTAATGTTGATTGTTAGTATTGATTGCTAGTATGATTGCTTATATGAATGCTATGTTTGATTATATGGATTTCATTGGAGAGTGACGAATAGCTCTACCAAGTTATTTTTGAGAGCGATATATTTTCTTCATCAACAGTACAGGCAAGTTCACTTTGACCATCCATTTCATACCTATGTTTTATTGCATGTAGTGACATCATTCAACAAATCCCTCTCGTAGTGTTATTGAAATTCTTGTAGATGAGTAGTATGCATGAGGTAGGAACCCACCACTTGTTACTAAGCCCCGGGAACACTATTTATTTTCAATGCTATGCTTAAGTAGACGGGGTCTCGTATGAGTGATCGTGAGTGGTGTGAGAAGGAGGACTCCACGTAAAAACGATGAGTTCATGAAGGCTTCTTCAAGTCCTGCATCTCCAAGACCTCAATACTTCGAGACTCGAGAAACAAGTTTTCAATACACACTACTGGGTGAAGAATGGAATTGATGGGCATCCCTGGGGTTACCAGTGGATGGCCGGGATGCATGGGGAAGTGCCATGACATCTTGCGGAAAGCTTCACCCAGACTCAAATAGAAGGATGAATACTTCATGCCCGGAAGCTTACTTGTCTAGCCACAAGTCATTATGGGCTCTGGCTTGGTTGATCTTTGTTGTGACTCTGGCTAGGCAGTGCTACGAGATGTAGTCGACGTTAGGATTGGATGGGCACTGTCGGTAGTTCAGGGAAACACTCTGAAAGACCATGTTTCTTTCGTCGTGTTCTCAAACACCAGGCAGTGCGAGGACTTACCAGGAGGGAAAGAATCTTGTGGGTAAAGTACACAACACTCTGCAGAGTTAAACCTAATTGATTAGTCGTGTCCCCGGGTACGGACAATTTGAGCTTCTAGACTTGGATCTATCTCTGAACTCTCAACACTGGACTGATAACTAATTGTGGGCAACTTAAGTTACTTTTGGGCATTGAGACATTGGTTGGCGGAACCATGTTATGATAGGTAACTCTATAGTGAAAACTCCTGATCTTCCTTTGTTGTAGGAAAAGAAAACAAAATCAGCTTTATGCAAAAACTTAGACACAGTGCCATAAAACCCTACTGCATATAGAATAGTTTTTTTATCTTCTGTTCCTGCTATGGTGATCTTGCTGGTACATTCAATGTACTGACCTACATGGCTGCAACGTCTTATGTTGCAGATACTCTTCTTCGACGAGTAAGAGTACGATTCAGGGTTATGGTCCGCACTCAACTTGTCGTTGGTGTTATTGGGACTCCACTCCTGTTGACCGCTTCCGCTGAGATTTTAAGGTATATATCAGTTTTACGTTAATTACATGTGATTGCACTTTAATATATACATTGATGTACTGTGTGTGCCAGCATACTGATCCAGGTATGGCACAGAAAACACAGAGGCTTGACTAGTTTTGAGTCGGGTTGCTACAGTGATCAAGATCGCAAGACGGATCATGATGAGATCGCGGGATGGATCGTGATGAGTTCATGGGACAAATCGTGATTGGATCACAGGACAGATCGTGATTGGATCCCGAAGACTTTCGACTACACCAACCACGTTTCTTAATGCTTCCTGCTTAGTGATCTACAAGGGTATGTAGATCCACTGTCCCTCTCATAGATGCTCATCACCATGGATAGATCTTGCATGCGCGTAGGATTTTTTTTGTTTCCCATGCGACGTTCCCCAACAATCGGAGCATTCATAACTGCTGCCAACTCAAGATCATGAGTGGGGTAGTTCTTCTCAGCAGGCTTCAACTGACGCGAGGTATAATCAACAATCTTCTTATCTTGCATGAGAACGCCACCGAGGCCTCGGACAGAAGCGTCACATAAAACTTGGAAAGGCTTTGATTACTCTAGAGGAACAAGAACTAGAGCCGAAGTCATTTTATGCTTGAGCGTATTGAACGCCACATCACACTCAGGAGACCAAACATACTTGACATTCTTCTGGAGGAGGTTGGACAAAGTCTTAGCAATTTGAGAGAAGTTCTCCACGAATCTTCTGTAGGAATCTATGAAGTTGCTTGACATTCTGAGGAGGCTCCCACTTCAAGATTGCATCAAATTTCACATGGTGCACTTTAATGCCCTCGGCAGAGATCACATGCCCAAGGTACACCACTTCATTGAGCCAAAACTCACACTTGGCAAACTTTGCATAGAATCGATGTTCTCTTAGCTTGTCAAGCACAAGTAGGAGATGTTCTACATGTTCTTCTCCAGTCTCCGAGAACACGAGTTTATCATCCAGATACACCAAGACGAACTCATTCTTGAAAGGAGAGAATATGAAGTTCATCATACTTGGGAAGGTTGGAGGAGCATTGGCGAGACCAAAAGACATGACGGTGTACTCATAAGAGCAAAAACTCATCCTGATAGCAGTCTTGGGAATATCTTGTTCACGAATGCGAATCTGATGATAGCCCATGCGAAGATCAAGCTTCGTGAAAACCTTGGCACCTTTCAGTTGTTCAAACAACTCAATGATGTTGGGAAGTGGGTACTTGTTTCTCATTGTCTTTTTATTCAATGGACAATAATCGACACAAAGTCGGTCTGTGTCATCCTTCTTCTTCACAAACAAAACACCACAACCCCATGGAGAAGAACTTGGTCTGATCAAACCCAGACGTTCTTGTTCATCTAGCTACTTCTTCAACTCTTTCAGCTCTTCGGGGCCAAGTTTATAAGGACGCTTGCAAACCGGTTCAGTTTCAGGCTCGAGGTCAATCACAAACTCAACTGGCCGGTGCGGAGGCATTCCTAGCAATTCTTCGGGAAAGACATCTTCATACTCACAAACCACCGGAATTTGAGAAATAGTCGAGATTTCACCCTTCTCATTAAGAGCAAAGAGACGAATCGTGTCATCGCGAGCTACGATAATGATCACATCTTTTGTAGGATGAGTCCATTTGACTTCTTTGGCTTGACAATCAACATGCGCCTTGTTCATAGCCAGAAAGTCCATGCCAAGAATGAGATCAATATCGGAATTACCAAGAACATAAGGAGAAGCCAAGAAGGAATAGTTGCCCAACTTGATAGAAACATCCGGAACCACATAGGTGGTTTTCATGGCCACCCGAAGAAACGACGCCCAAACGTCTACTCAACATCTCAGAATAGAAATCATTCTTGATAGCAATTGGTCTAGACATGAATGAATGCGATGCACCAGTATCAAAAAACACTTTTGCCGGAAAAGGATTAACCAAGAGATTACCCATGATCACTTGAGAAGAATCCTCTGCCTCGGCTGCGTTCACCATGTTCACCCTTGCTGACTTGGGATTATGCTTCAACATAGCATTGCCTGTAGGTCTGACTAGAGGAGGAGGCGGAAGATGCCGCTGGTTGCACTTGTTTGAGTAGTGACTCTTGTGACCACAGTTGTGACAAGTAACCTCTGAGAGCGGACGGAAGTTGCCTGGAGGAGGAACATTAGCTAAGTTGGGAACCTGGGACCTCTCCTGATATCCTGGGTTGGGTGGGTGGGAAGAAGGATGACCACCGAATTGCTTCTGCTGCAGAGGAGAACGATACGGAGGAGGAGGAGGAGGAACCCAACATTTCTACTGCTTAGGGACCATCTGAGAGCTGGAAGAAGATTAGGAATCCCTGGAACGCTTCCTTGAGTTCTCTAACTTGAGCTGAGTTGCCTCGACCTTCAAAGCCATGTTGTAGAACTGATCAAACTCACAAGGCTCTTGAAGGACTAGACCCGGCAGAAGCTCATCCTTGAGACCACTCTGAACTGATAAATCATGGACTTGACATTAGGAACATCTTGTTTAGCATAGCGGGCCAGATTCTGGAACTCGACGTTGTATTGATACAGAGTTGCTTCCCCGTTTCAGGTGCCTAAACTTCTCACGCATATCCTCAACAAAGCTTGTCGAAATACAATGGGCCCTGAAGTCACGACAGAAATCATCCCATGTGACAACACGATTGCCCCTAGAGTCCTTGTATTGTTGCCACCAATCTGCTGCTTAACCCTTGAGTTGAAATGACGCGAACCTGACATACTCTGCTGGTCTGACATTGCTGCACTCAAAATGCTTACTCATGTCACGGAGCCAATCATCTGCATCAAAAGGCTGCTCACAACAGGTGAAAGACCTGGGCTGGTTGGCAAGGAACTGGTTGCGCGTCGCGAACTGAGGCTAATTCTGAAAATTCCCTTGAAAACCATGTTGACCATGATATCTTTCTTGCAACAGCCTGAGCAACATCAGAGTATTCGCATTGGTTGCGGCCATCATAGCTTGCCAAGCTACTGGAGGAGGAGGCGGTGCTGGGGGTGGTGGAGGATCAGACTGCCCCTCACCCCGACCCGGATTCCCACGAGTTGGTGGAGCCATCCTAGAGATGGACAAGAACATCAGCACATCATTGACAAAGATGATTGCAATAAGCTGAATCGATGACTTGAAAGAAATTGAATGGAATAACATAAATAGCATTCCTTCTGAAAAATTAGTAAGAACGCCTTCTTTGGGTTTGCGATAACATCATGAGATATTAGAAGCCACTTGAAATAACACAAAAGTATTGAGCTAATGTTGCTCGGAACAGATGTATATGCCCTCATGCATCTTAAGAAGATGATCCTAGATAAGTACACGAATTCCCACCTAAGAACTTCCAAACTCTTTATGGTTATGCAATCTGGTGTTGGGGATACAAGGAGGAAAATATCCCACACAACTAACAAGCCCTACACCCCAACCGTATCCATCCTTCAACACATAACTAGAGGCTTCGAAACTCCATCTATATCGGATCCTCAAAAGCACAACGATACCCAACAAGGTGGTACCCCGGATGCCTCCCCAGTACTGGGTGACTCCGACCTTATCTCACCACGACAAGTATTGAAGCAATTCCGAACACCGTCCATCCTGTGATACTAAGAAAACTGAATGATAACGATGTGCCAAGAATTCCTTGGAGCTCAACTCCCCGGAAGAAATCAAGTCAGACAGGAGGCACCAAGAAAGAACTCCGTCACATCGAGAAGAGGAGTAGAATCAAAATTCCTGCATGATCCTAATTTTTTTTGAGCGAGAAGAGGAGTAGAATCAAAATTCCTAAGTCGAATACCTCACCAGAGTATAGAATAGGAGTAAAAAGAAACCTACTCTTCGATATAACTAGACCCAAAATAGTTTTTACTAGAATCGACTCAGCCAAGTTTGATCAAGCAAAGGGTTTGATACATCTCCAACGTATCTACTTTTCCAAACTCTTTTGCCCTTGTTTTGGACTCTAATTTGCATGATTTGAATGGAACTAACCCGGACTGACGCTGTTTTCAGCAGAATTGCCTTGGTGTTATTTTTGTGTAGAAATAAAAGGTCTCAGTTCATCCTAAAAATATACGAAGAATATTTTTGGAATTAATAAAAAATACTGGCACAAGAATTAACTAGAGGGGGGGCCACCAACTGGCCAGAAGCCTGCTAGCCGCGGCTACCCCCTCTGGCCACGTGGAGCAGGCTTGTGGGCCCTTCCTAGATCTTCCGACCTTCTCTCCAGCTCCTTATAACCCTATTTGTCGAGAAAAAAATTAGAGTGAAGAGTTCATCGCATTTCACGATACAGAGCCACTGCCATCGCCAGTTCTTCCTCGGGAGACCAGATCTTGAGTCCGTTTTGGGCTCCGGAGAGGGGAAATCGATGCCTTCGTCAGCACCAACCATCCTTCATCACCAATTCCATGATGCTCCCCACCATTCGTGAGTAATCTCATCATAGGCTTGCTGGACGGTGATGGGTTGGATGAGATTTATCATGTAATCGAGTTAGTTTGGTTAGGGTTTGATCCCTAGTATCCACTATGTTCTGAGATTGATGTTGCTATGACTTTGCTATGCTTAATGCTTGTCACTAGGGCCCGAGTGCCATGATTTCAGATCTGAACCTATTATGTTTTCATGAATATGTGTGTGTTCTTGATCCTATCTTGCAAGTTGTAGACACCTATTACGAGTTATGATCCCCATCCCCCAAGGTGACAATAACTGGGATTCTTTCCGGTGATGACCGTAGTTTGAGGAGTTCAAGTATTCACTAAGTGCTAATGCTTTGGTCTAGTTCCCTATTAAAAGGAGGCCTTAATATCCCTTAGTTTCCAATAGGACCCCTCTGCCACAGGAGGGTAGGACAAAAGATGTCATGCAAGTTCTTTTCCATAAGCACGTATGACTATATATGGAATACATGCCTACATTACATTGATAAATTGGAGCTAGTTCTGTGTCACCCTATGTTATAACTATTGCATGATGAATGACATCCGACATAATTATCCATCACTTATCCATTGCCTATGAGCTTTCCATATATTGATCTTCGCTCAATTACTTTTCCGTTGCTACTGTTACAATCACTACAAATCTGCTACTATCACTTTGCCACCGTTACTATTACTACCATATTAGTTTGCTACTGAATACTTTGTTGCAGATATTAAGTCTTTCAGGTGTGGTTGAATTGACAACTCAGCTGCTAATACTCGATAATATTCTTTGGCTCCCCTTGTGTCGAATCAATAAATTTGGGTTGAATAATCTACCCTCGAAAACTATTGCGATCCCCTATACCTGTGGGTTATCAAGACCTTTCTCTAGCGCTGTTGCCAGGGAGCATAGCTTTATTCTCTGAGTAACTTGGGATATATATGTATTGATCACTATGAAGAATCTAAAAGATCCAAAAACCAAGATCTATCCCTCTACTATGAGGGGAGGTAAGGAACTGCCATCTAGCTCTGCACTTGATTCACCTTCTGTTATGAGTAAGCTTGTGACACCACCACCTGCTAGTAATTCTAATATGTCGCTAGTAATTTATGATGCTAATTCTACTATGCATGATGCTTATGATAATACTTTGTTTGATGAGACTATGCCACTTGGTGAATTTCTTGATGAACAAATTGCTAGGCTATTGTTGAAACTGATAATATTTCTGAATCTGATGAAATTATTGAAACTGAAGACTATGATTCACCTGCTAGATCTAGCTCTCCTAGATATGAATTGCCTGATATACCTGAAGGATATGTTATGGAAGGAGAGGTATCTAGGGTCTTTCTTGCTTGTAAGGATAGAGATGATCTTAAGAAATTGCTTCGCAAGTGGAAGGAAATATCTATGAATGCTAGAATGCAATATGATCCTAAGTTTGCTACTTCACCTATCTTTGTTACTGATAAGGATTAAAATTCTCTGTCGATCCTGAGTTAATTACTTTGGTTGAATTTGATCCTTTCCATGGTTATGAATCTGAAACTGTTGTGGCACATGTTACCAAATTGAATGATATAGCCACCCTATTTACTCATGAGGAAAAAATTCGCTATTACTATATTCTTAAGTTGTTTCATTTATCATTAAAGGGTGATGCTAATAAATGGTTTAATTATCTTGCTCCTGGTTGTGTGCGTAGTCCCTAGGACATGGTTTATTACTTCTCTAAAAAATATTTTCCTGCCCATAAGAAACAAGCTGCCTTGTAGGAAATATTTAACTCTGTGCAAATTTAAGAAGAGAGTCTCCCACAAGCTTGGGGGAGGCTTCTAAAATTACTTAATGCTTTGCCTGATCATCCTCTCAAGAAAAATGAAATACTTGATATCTTTTATAATGGACTAACCGATGCTTCTAGGGACTACCTAGATAGTTGTGCTGGCTGTGTTTTCAGGGAACGAACTGTTGAACAAGCTGAATTACTATTGAATAACATATTGAGCAATGATAATGATTGGACTATTCCTGAACCACCTCCAAAGCCAACTCCTAAGAAAAGGGGTATTCTATTCCTCAGTCCCGAAGATATGCAAGAGGCAAAGAAATCTATGAAAGAAAAGGGTATTAAAGTTGAAGGTGTTAAGAATCTACTACCTATTGAAGAAATACATGATCTTGATAACCCGACACAGGTAGTAGAGGTAAATTCTCTCAGAAGATTTGATGAAAGAGACATCCCTTATAATAAGCCTGCTAGGCAATGCTTGGATGAATTTGATAATTTTATTGTGAAGCAAGAAAATTTCAATGCCTATGTTAGTAGACAATTGAAACATAATGCTTATATGCTTGATCGCTTGGGTTATTACTTGAGTAGAACTGTCAATGATCTTATGCTTCTATGTAACCACTCAAGTAGAACAAGTACTTAAGGTTCAAAATGGTTTGCTTAATGAGATGAATAGTAAAGACAATGATCATTCTGTTAAAGTTGTGACTAGAGGTGGTAGAATGACTCAGGAACCTTTGTATCCTGAGGGCCATCCTCGGAGAATTGAACAAGATTCTCAAAGATTTAATACTGATGCACCTATTCCTTCCAATAAGAGTAGGAAAAAGAATGATGATAGTACTTTGCATGCTGCTAGTGAACCTGATTTAGATAATCTGAGAATCCAAATGATATTTCTATTTCTGATGTTGAGAGATAATCTAGTGATGAACATGAGCGTAGTGATAACATTAATAATGATGTTCATGTTGAAGTTCACCCTAGTAATGATAATGATGTGGAGATTGAACCCGCTGATGATCTTGATAACCCACAACCTAAGAATAAAAGATACGATAAAAGAGACTTCATTGCTAGGAAACATGGTAAAGAAAGAGAACCATGGGTTCAGAAACCCATGCCCTTTCCTCCTAAACCATCCAGGAAAAATGATGATGAGGACTTTGAGCGCTTTGCTGAAATGCTTAGACCTGTCTTTTTACGTATGCGCTTGACTGATATTTTGAAAATGTCTCCATATGATAAGTATATGAAAGATATTGTGAAAATTAAAGGAAAGATACCGGAAGCTGAGATTTCCACCATGCTTGCTAATTATACTTTTAAAGGTGGAATACCAAAGAAACTAGGAGATCCCGAAGTAACTATTATACCATGCTCTATTAAAGAAAATTATGTTAAAACTGCTTTATGTGATCTTGGAGCTGGTGTTAGTGTTATGCATTTCTATTTATACCATAGACTTGATTTGAATAAGTTGACACCTATTGAAATCTCTTTGCAAATGGCTGATAAATCAACTGGTCTACCTATCGGTATTTGTGAGGATGTACTTGTCATAGTTGCAAATGCTACTATCTTGACGGACATTGCTATTCTTAATATTCCCGAGGACGACAATATGTCGATCATCCTTGGTAGACCCTTTTTGAATACTACAGGGGCTGTTATTGATTGCAACAAGGGCAATGTCACTTTTCATATTAATGGTAATGAGCATACGGTACACTTTCCGAAGAAAGAACCTCAAGTTCACAGTATCAACTCTATTGAAAATATTCCAACAATTATTATTGGAGACTTTGAGTTCCCTCTTCCTACTGCCAAGAAGAAGTATGATATACTTATTGTTGGGGAAATGCATATCCCCATTGAGGTAACTAAGTGTTATTCGAAAATTCTTCGGTTTCATGTCATTCGAAAGAAGTTGGTTAATAAGACTTTATCAACCTTATTAATGGATTCCTTTTGAGGAGCATGAGATTGATGAATTTAGGAAGCACAACTTCCTGCACCTAACTTTTACTTTATGTTACCTAGATCAACTTAAGTAAAAATGCTATTATTTTTAGGTTTTTTGAGTTTTCCATGCAATAGAAAAATGACCCGAAAATAAAAGTTCCCAGAATCCCCTGAAAATTTAGTATGATTTTTTCTGCAATATTTAAGAATTTTTGGCACTAAGAATGCATCAGGGGGCTGCACCAGTGGGCCAAAAGCCTGCAGGGTGCAACACCCCTGGCCACACCTAGCAAGCTTGTGGGTCCCACGTGGCCCCCCTCCACTTATTCCAGCACCCATTCACTTCATCTTCCTCCAGAAAAAATCCCACCATTGCTCAAACCCGTGTTCTAGCTCATCTTGCTGCCATTCTCGATCTCCTTGCTCAAAGCTCCATTCGCAAAACTGTTCTAGTTCCTTATATATTGCAAATTTTTGCTGTTATGGTGACCTGGTTCTTGAGCTTGCATGTCAAATTTTTATGGTCCCAAGTAGTTTTGATGCATGATATGGTCTCTAGGCACTTGAGGGAGTAGTTGCTTTCAGTTTTGTTGAGTTCTGTGTGCCTTTATTTTCATTAACTAAAATTTGAGAATTTTTCAGAAATGTTGAGAAGGTTACTAAGAGGATCTTCAAGACGGGGTTCTAAGGAAGATGAGAATGAAATGAAGGAGAAACCCAAATACAATCTTCCTTGCATCGCAGAAATCCGACCATGTGAATGGCCGTGTGACACATTCTTGAGGGCGGCAGGAATTTATGAAGATTTCTATTATTTGGCTGAGAATGCAGGCATCACCGAGTTCCTCAACGATAAGTGTGACCAGTACCTGTTGCTCACTAATACCTTTGTGCAAAATTTTCATTTTCATCCTAGCGAAGACCCTCCTACAGTAGAATTTCATTTATATGATGTGCCTAAGAAAATGAATCTTTATGATTTTTGCAAAGTTTGCAAGATACCCTATGAGGGCAGCATCAGGGAACCACATCCTCGAGACATGGAAGATTTTATTGCCTCAGTCACTGCAGGAGAAGAGAGAGGCATGTCAAAGGCAAGAGCAGCTAGTTTATATTTTCCTGTGCTACACTATTATTCAGTATTTGCGGGAAGATGATCAGTTGTACGCTAGGAGAGTGGCAGCCTTAGTGATACTTACCTTGCTATTTTGCACCATGCTTTACTTGCTGATAGAACTTTTAGTCTGGGCGCTATGGTGGTCCAAAAGTTGAACAACAACCGTTCGCAGGGGCCCATATTCGGAGGTATCTATGCTTCTCGTTTAGCAAAACATTTTGAGATACCCATCAGGCTTCATGAAAAATATGAGAGGCTGATACCCGCGTAGTTTTTAGATTATGACCATATGGTAGCCCATGATTTTATTAAAAATAATGATGATAGGAGGCTACTTTACAATTTAGTATTTAGTAAGGGTACTTGTGAGATTATTACTCTGCCTGCTTCTTCTCTGTTCGATATCTATTCAGGCAGGTACACTGTTATGCCCGATGACATCTACCAGTATTGGGGTTTGGAGCAACCCCCAGCACCTGAGCCAGCATCGGCTCTGGATCCATATCAAACCCCGGTTTTTCAGTGGGAGCCACAAGAGATCGCTGGTCAGTGGAACCCTCAGTGTCCTCCGGAGTATCCCGGAGAAGGTTATTTCTAGCAATGGCCCTAGACTAACTTAGGCCAAAAGCCTAAGCTTGGGGGAGTATGTATTTCTCACCGACATTACATTCATGTTCACACACTTATTTCAGTTGTCGGTGTTCATACTTTTTCATTGTACTATCCATGGTATTTCATATTCTTGTTTTGCTTTGTTCTTGCATGTTTAAGTAACTTTGAGGAAAATACAAAAAAATCAGTCCTAGCCTTATTTCCTAGTTGCTTAGTTGTAGCATTAAAGAAGAAACCCCAAAATATTTCCCATTCTTCTTTTGCTTCTTGGGAGCTTTCCCATGTAAATAAGTTTCCTTTCTTTTCTTTGGGTCGTAAGGAGAAGATCACGATGTCGTGTTGAGTGGCTCTCATATGTACTATTATTTATCTTACAAAGAGCACATATTGCCTTGTATTCTCCTTTGGTTTATTGTTTGCAGATTCCAGCTTAGTCCAATGCACGTGCACTCTTATTATTATTCACATCGTTCGGTCATGCAAGTGAAAGGCAATAATGACGATATATGGTGAACTGACTGAGATAGAGAAAAAGCTGGTATGAACTCAACCTATCTTGTTTTTGTAAATATGATTAACTCATCATTCGAAATTCAGCACATTATGGGTTGCACATGTTTGCATTAACAATTAGAGATTATTCTTATTCATGCCGTGGTTAATTAGCTAAGTGTGGATAATGGTTCGTCTTGAGTGCCAACATGCGCATTAAAATGGTTGTAATGTAGTATGATAGAATGGTATCCTCCTCTGGATGATTCAAGTGGCTTGACATGGCACATGTTTACGCATGTAGTTGGAACAAATCAACATAGCCTCCACGATATTTATGTTCATAGTGAATTATATCCTACTCATGCTTGCATTCAATGTTGGTTAATCTCAAGGAATGTTGATGACTGTGTCGCTCTCTAGTTGGTCGCTCCCCAGTCTTTTCCTAGCTTTCACTTGTACTAAGCGGGAATACTGCTTGTGCATCCATCTCAATAAACCCAACTTTTTTCCATATGAGTCCACCATATCTTCCTATATGCGGTATTTACCTACCGTTCCAAGTAAATTTGCATTTTCTAAACTTTAAACCTTCAAATAAACCTTCTGTTTTGTATGCCCAAATCGCTCATGTGGCGACTGGGGGCTGTCAATATCTTCCATGCTAGGTGGGTTATTCTCACGATATGTGTTGATTCGCTATCATTCACGAGAAAGTGGCTGGTAATTAGGATGCCCAGCCCCATGCTCGAAATACAAAGCAAAAATATAATTAAACAAAACTCCCCTAGGAATGTGTTTGTATGGACGGTACCCGTGAATTCGGCCCGCCGTGGAGTGTGATTGATTGGTGGAGGGGGAGTAAAAACTTTACCATTCTGTTTGGGAACCGCCTATAATGTATTTAGCATGGAAGATATTGAAAACCTCTTGGTCGTTATGTGAGCAACGAAAGCATACTGCTCCAAAATCATTACCTATCTCTTTTTTAAAAGCTTTAGCTCTCGCACCTCTGCAAATCAATGCTTCCCTCTGCGAAGGGCTTATCTATTTACTTTATTATTGAGTCATCATCCACTTATAAAAGGCACCAGTTAGAGAGCATGATTGTGATTTGTATGCCTTGCTATTAATTGATGTTGAGTATGGGCATGACTGGATCTCTCTCACCATGAATTACAATGTTTAGTCAGTACTTGTTCTCCAAAGGTGCTCTGCATTTATGTTTTGCGGTCTCAGAAACGGCTAGCGAGATACCATTATGTCATATTTTATCATGATTGTTTTGATAAATTGTTGTTGTGCAAGACTTGTTATTATTGCTCGCTAGTTGGTTATGCCATTGACATGAGTAAATGTGAGACCTAAATGTTATTGTGAATGTGGGTAGTTTATAATCTTTGCTGAAAATTTGAACATAAGTTAGACATATTTACAACAACAAGATCAAACAGAGTTTGTAAAAGTTTTTCTTTATCACTTTCAGTTTATCAACTGAATTGCTTGAGGACAAGCAAAGGTTTAAGCTTGGGGGAGTTGATACGTCTACAACATATCTACCTTTCCAAACTCTTTTGCCCTTGTTTTGGACTCTAATTTGCATGATTTCAATACTACCATGATCACTAAGTGATCCTGAATGTAAATATAGTGGACTACGAAAGACAATCGAATACTACCATGATCACTAAGTGTAACATCCCAAAATTCCATTTTGGAATGTTATGAATATAGCTATGCATCTATCATCATCATTGCTTGAATGTGTGGAATTGTTGAAATGTCTCTTTTCAAATTCTGAAAGCCCCTTTCTATTTTTTTTCCCATTATTGCTTTCACCTATTTGAAATCTTGGTAAAAAGTTCAAATAAGAGAGGAGGAAGATGACACTCCACACCAGGACCAAATTGGTGATTTATTTGAACAATAAAAACCAGGGGTTATTTTGAAAATATTTGCAAAAAGAGATTTAAAACAAATAGGTCAATTCTGAAAATAATATTTTTTTCGAAGTATTCAAATGTCAGAATAAAAATGTTCACTAAATGGAATATTTTATTCTGATCATTTTGATATATAATACTCCTATGTTTGGAAAGATAATATTTACAATAAAGGCTTTTTACTACGCTGTTTTATTAAAAGGAAAGAATTTACTAACGGATCGGGCCGGCCCACTGCATTTATACCGAATCCCTTAAACCTCGGCCGACCGATAGCTCCACCGACGCCCTTCCTCTCGCTGACCACTGGGCCCCACCCAACCGCCCGAAATCCCCGTGTCGGTCATCTTCAACGCGCCGACACCGGCGCCGGCGAAATCCCTCTCGCCGGATCTCCCGTACCCTTCCATCCCGAGCCCCCTCTCGAGGCTATATAAGAGCAACGGCACCCCGCATCCATTCCCCACCCCGAGACCTCTTCCCAGTCGCCAGACCGTCACAGAATCTCTCGCCGGAGTTGACACCACCACCGGATCTCCCCATCGCCATTGCCGACGAATCCGACCTCCCCTCGCCTTTCTGACACCACCAACCGGCAGAGGAGGACCACCGCCACCGTCCGGACATCTTCGACGTCGCCAACGACCACCAGAGATGCATCTCCGACCACCGGCCAGCTTCACCACTCGCCGGAGATCTCCCCCCCCCCCACCGGTAAGTCGCCGTCGTCACTCCCCTCCCTCCGATTCGAATCCGACGGCCCCGATTAGAAGTCACTTAAAACCGAACCGGTATCCTCCTAGCATCGGTCGTCCGCCCGTAACCATCTAACGCCCGCGCTAGACAGCCAGTAGGATCGTGCCACGTCACCCCCTGGCCGACCGGTAGAATTTCACCTTTTACTGATTTTATTTAGAAAACAGAACCTATTCTAATTTTGTTTTAGCTATATCTTTTAATCTATTTAGTGTTTTAAGTTGATTCTTTTTGCATTAGTTCACATTTTTCGTGTAGTTCCACCCTGTACTTTTGAATTTCAAATTTGAACACTAAAATTTGAATTGAATCAAATTTGCTCAAAACCTTCAAATCTTAATAACTAGAGTTTGAAAATAGTTTTTAACACGAATATTTTTGCTACTGTTTGGTATTAGTTAGGACTACATTCATGATTAGCTTGAGATTTTTTTAAGATAAATTTGATTAGTGTTTTAGCTAAAAAAACAGATTCTGCCTAGTAGTTAGAATAGTTTAATTTAGCTTAGTTTTAGTTAGTTCTAATTAGAATTTAGTTTTATTGGTTTAATTGGTTCTGTTAGTAAACATTTAGTGTTTTACTTACTGTTAATAAAAAATATAAATTTGCTTAGTTTATTTTCTTTGTTAGCATAGGAATCACAACACATTTTCAATTAGGTATAATTTGAACTAAAACAACTAGTTAGTAATAGTTTTCTTTCATTCAACAAGTTTTATATAACTTAATTCTGTTTTTCTAAGACAAGTTTTAGTGGTTTTCTTTTCTGTTAAGATAATATAATAAGTTTAGTTTCATTCTTTTGTTAGTAAAACTATAGCTACCTCATCTTATAGTATTTAACCAAACTTTTATAAACTTTACTAAAGTTTTTCTTAACAAACTCTAAATTGATTTTATTCTGTTTATTAGTAAAAATATTTATTGTTTACTTGCTGTCAACCATTGTTTGTTAATACAAATAGTTTGCTTATGTTAGTAGTGATTTTCCCATCATCTTCTAGTAAACAAAACCTTGTGTGTTTTCTTGCTTGTGATGTGTGCATTGTTTTTGCCTTGATTGTTTACTAGTTCATTGTTGATGTTTGGGAATTACATATTTGTTGTATGCTTATTGAGTGTTTGTTTGCTTCGTTAGATTATCCGGAGTGCAAAGCTTGTTACCTAGAGTCACTCACGTACGAAGATCAGCAATCAGGCAAGTCACTTTGATCATGTTTTACCCTTGTTTTATATGCATTAGTTCTACCATCTCCCCATTGCATGCAAGATAGGTTAGTTGGAAACTTGGCTACATTGAAGTAGTATCATATGGTAGGTACCCCCTTCAACCTCCTTTGACAACTTGGCCCCGGGAAACGTTAAATTTGTTTTGCTATGCTATTAGTAGACGGGGTGGGTTGTGTGAATCATGAGGGTTGTGAGGAAATAACTTCAAGACCTATGATGATCAAGACTTCAAGACTTCAAGTTTTCAACTCACCTCTGGGTGGATGATGGTTGAACGGCGCCCTGGAGAAACCAGTGGTTAGCCTAGGTGATGCTGGAGATGTGCCAGTATTCACGCAGAAAGGTCCACCCAGGCACGAAGGGATGGAAGGATGCTTCAAGACCCAAGGCTTACCTACACAGCCACAAGCCATTATGGGCTCTGGCTTGGTTGGATATTGTGGCGACACTGGACAGGCGGTGCTACGAGATGTAGAAGAATGGTAGAAAAGGATGGGCACCGACAGAGTCTCAGTGGGACCCCTTAGAAGACCATATTTTGATCATTCGTTCCTCAAACACCCTGAAGTGCGAGGAATCCAACGTAGGCGATCAAATCTTGTGGGGAACGTGTGCAAAGCTCTGCAGAGTACTCAAACCTAATCGATTAGCCGTGTCCACGGTCATGGACAACTTGAGCCAAAGGAACTGAAACTTCCGGAATTCTCAACACAAATTAATATGATGATGTGGGTATTAATAATTTGGGTATGAGAATTGGTTGGCGGAACCATCTCATTAATCAACCAACTTAGTAATATTTTTGCTTAGCCCCTCTTTTGATGTAGGAAAAACTTGGCTTTACGCAAAAACTTACCACACCACTTGCCATATATGCATATAGACTAGCTGATTATTTTCACCCCCTCTCTTGTGACTTTTCCGGCATATTCCATATGCTGACCTACACGGCTGCAACGTATCATGTTGCAGAGTACTTTTCCGACCAGGAGTGAGGACACGCTCTATGCTTGGCGAGATGCCCTTTGGAGTCAGATGGACTCATCTACCATGACGCTTCCGCAAGACTTAGTTATTCTCATGAGTTGGCCTTCGGCCACTTTATTGTAATGATTATTGTAATAAAGGACTCGATATGAGATTCCGTTAATAAAATGCTGTGTGATTTCCCTTTGATATATACATTGATGTACCGTGTGTGTACCAGCATGATCTTGGGATGGTACGGAAACACCGGAGACTTGACCTTTCAGGTCAGGTCGCTACAAAGATGGTATCAGAGCACACGCTGACCGTAGGACGTAACCTCTAGGATTGGAAAAGCCTTAGGATCATTCTCTTACATTTTTCTCCTCTGCTCATTCCTGATTTTCCCTCTCCGTTGTTTTCAATTTTTTCTAGATGGCCACCTTCACCCCCGTTTGCTTCACGGAGTTCTGCCAGCCAGATGCCACCATGCCTTTTGGCAAGGAGCTGATCCAGATAGTCAAGGATGTGAAGATTGCTTTGCCGACCATCACCGGGTATGCGATCACGTCTTTTCCCCAAGACGCTCGCTACAGGATTGAAGTTCATATCCCCGGGAGGACCTTTGGATTTATCACCGAGTCCATAGACTTCAAGTTTATGGCACCCAGCTGGATTCTCGGGAGAGACATGGCAATTCACCATGCTCTCGGACGTATTCGGGAGGAATACAGAGGTGGTCCCATTTCACGAGACCTCCACATGGTTTGCCGTAGAGATGCCCATGGCAACATCATCACCAACCCCACTGAAGACTCCACCATATCATATATCCAGACCCTGGAGACGCATGTTAGGACGCTGGAGCTTCGTGTACGTGCTGACACGAAGACTATCAAGAACCTGATGAACCGCGAGCTGGACCTTGAAGCTGATCTGCGGGAGGCCAACTATGAACATGAGCATGAAGTGAAGGACTTCCTAGAGAGGATCGATGAGCAGAATGCACGCATCGCAACTTTGGAGGAGCAGCTGGACATGGGGGAAAACCTTCACCCCGAAGGAGATATGGCACCCTTCATCAGCGACGATGAAGACTATGAGGAGAGCACCACCGGAGGACCCACGACTATGCACTTCTGAGGAGAACTTTAGTCATGCCCTCCAATGTATCTTTTATTTTCAACGATAAAGCGTAGGTCGATGTTTAGTTTGATGAAGATTTGTATCTTGGTGTTTGACATTGATTGAATAAATGAATGAGTGTTGGGTGTGATATGTTTGTGCATTGCATATGGGTAGTGAATTCCTTTTAGGCCCTTATTCTATTCTAATTCTTCCCCCTCTGAAAAACAGCAAGATGCCTCCACGCCGTGAGACCGACTCCACCTTCCCGCCGGAACTCACGCAACTCCTCCAGCAGCAGAATGCACTGATGCAGCTATTGATCCAGAATCAGACCAACAACCAGAACAACAACCACCACCATCCAACTCAGGCTGACAACCTCACCCATTTTCTGAGGTTGAACCCTCCAACTTTCTCCAACAGCACTGAGCCCATTGTGGCAGATGACTGGCTCCGCAAGATGGAGAGAGAACTCATCACCGCTGGATGCACTGACGCTGAGAAGGTGCGCTTTGCCGCACATCAACTGGAAGGACCAGCAGCTTCATGGTGGGAGAACTACACCACCACTTATCCTATTGCAGGGGTGACTTGGGAGCAGGTCAAGCTTGCTTTCCGCACCGCTCATGTCTCAGCTGGAGCCAAAAGTCTGAAGAAGCGCGAGTTTCGCAACTTGCGCCAAGGTAATCGCTCCGTGGCCCAATATGTGGAAGAATTCAGCATGTTGGCTCGTTATGCACCCGGAGATGTGGCCGATGATGCGGCCAAGCAAGAAAAATTTCTTGAAGGACTCAACGACGAGTTGAGCATACAACTGGTAGTGGCTACCTTCAACAACTACCAAGAGCTGGTGGACAAGGCCCTCATTTTGGAGGGTAAACAGCAGCAAATTGAGAACCGCAAGCGAAAGTACACTCAGGGGAAGTTCAATTCTGGAGCTCATCAGAAGCTTCGCTACTCCCCGTACTCAGGGAATGCCGGATCAGGAACCGGTATGTTTGGGAAGCACACTCATGTTGTGCACAACCATGGAGGCCACAACCATGGAGGAAATGGGAACAACCGTCCCAACCATGGCAACTTCAAGAATGAGAATGGCAATGGGAACAACAACCAACACCGTCATGCTCCTACTCAGAAGGATCTGAGTCACATCACCTGTTTCAAGTGCCAGAAGACAGGGCACTATGCTACCGAATGTCCCCAGAGCAAGCAGGGAAATGGAAGCGGCAACCCCGTAGCCAAGAAGCCAAATCCATTTCCTCGTGCCCAGGTGAATCATCTCGACGTGGAAGAAGTCTATGATCAACCCGAGACTGTGGTTGGTAAGTTTTTATTGCATTCACGTCCTGTTACAGTACTTTTTGATTCCGGTGCAACTCATTCATTCATATCAAGGGTAGTTGTGGATAAATATGGTTTGCCCACAAGAACCCTTAGTCAACCCTTTAAGGTCAGTTCCCCAGGAGGTATGATGATGGCAGGGATAGGATGCCATGACTTGAAACTCCATATAGGAAAACATGTTTTTCCCACCGACCTCATAGTCTTAGAGTCACAAGGATTGGATGTAATCCTAGGCATGGATTGGATGACCAAGTATGAAGGAAATCTTGACTGTCCCAGCAAGTCTGTCTTGCTCACCACCCCGGAGAACAAGAGGATTAAGTATGTATCCTGACGTACACGGATGAGTGCTCGGTTAAATTCTCTCACGGGAGTTGTTCAGGAGGAAGTACCTGTGGTAAAAGACTTTCCGGATGTATTCCCGGAAGAATTACCAGGCATGCCACCAGATAGGGAGATTGAGTTTCTGATAGAGTTACTGCCAGGAACAGCCCCAATTTCCAAGAGACCCTATCGGATGCCCGCAAACGATCTACTGGAAATCAAGAAGCAAATCAAGGAGTTATTGGACAAGGGGTATATTCGCCCAAGTTCTTCACCTTGGGGAGCCCCGGTACTTTTGGTGGAAAAGAAGGATAAAACCTTGAGAATGGTAGTCGATTATCGTGCCTTGAACGAGGTGACTATCAAGAACAAGTATCCTCTGCCGATGATTAATGATTTGTTTGATCAGCTCGTAGGAGCCAAAGTATTCTCTAAGATCGATCTTCGATCAGGGTATCATCAACTGAAGATTCGTGAACAGGATATACCCAAAACGGCTTTCACCACAAGGTATGGCTTGTATGAGTATACTGTCATGTCCTTTGGTTTGACTAATGCTCCTGCCTACTTCATGAATTTGATGAACAAAGTGTTTATGGAATATTTGGACAAGTTCGTCGTGGTGTTCATCGATGACATTTTGATATTCTCCAAGAACGAGGAAGAACACAAGGAACATCTGCGTTTAGTTCTGGAGAAGCTTAGAGAGCATCAGTTATATGCCAAGTTCAGCAAATGTGAATTTTGGCTGACGGAAGTCGGATTCCTTGGACATGTTATTTCCGGAGATGGAATAGCAGTGGACCCCGTTAAGGTTGAAGCCGTCACCGAGTGGAAGTCACCCACCTTAGTTAAGGAAATCCGCAGTTTCCTCGGACTTGCCGGATATTACCGGAGATTCATTGAGAACTTCTCAAAGATTGCCAAGCCCATGACAGAGTTGTTGAAGAAAGAGTCTAAGTATATTTGGACTGAGGAATGTGAAGCCAGTTTCCAGGAGTTGAAGAAACATTTGGTCACAGCCCCAGTGTTGATTTTGCCCAATATTCGGAAGGACTTCCAGGTTTATTGTGATGCTTCACGTCAAGGACTTGGAGGAGTACTCATGCAAGATGGAAAGGTTGTAGCTTATGGATCCAGACAACTACGACCTCATGAGTTGAATTATGCCACCCATGATTTGGAACTAGCAGCCGTAGTGCACACACTCAAGACCTGGAGACATTTCCTTATCGGAAATAGTTGTGATGTTTACACCGACCATAAGAGCCTGAAATATATTTTCACGCAGAAAGAGTTGAACCTCAGACAGAGGAGATGGTTAGAGTTAATCAAGGACTATGACATGAGATTACACTACCATCCAGGTAAGGCTAATGTTGTAGCCGATGCCTTGAGTCGGAAAACTTATGTGAACACACTCACAGCAGGAGGTTTACCCCAGGAGTTAGCCGATAATCTCAGAGAGCTCCGGCTAGAGATAGTCCCAAGAGGATATGTTGCCACACTGGAAATTTTGTCCACCTTGACCGAAAGAATTCGTGAAACTCAGAAGACAGACAAGGAAATAGCTGAGATTAAGCAAAGAATGAAAGATGGTAAAGCTAAAGGTTTTCGTGAGGATGAGCACGGAACTCTGTGGTTTGAGAACCGCATCTACGTGCCCAATGACCCAGAGCTCAGGAAGTTGATACTTTAGGAAGCCCACGATTCACCTTACTCGATACACCCAGGAAACACTAAGATGTATCTGGACTTGAAAGAGAGTTATTGGTGGACGGGTATGAAGAAGGATATTGCGGAACACGTTGCAATATGTGATGTTTGTCAGCGAGTAAAAGCAGAACATCAGAAACCAGCAGGGTTACTCCAACCTCTGCCGATACCCGAGTGGAAATGGGAAAAGCTTGGTATGGATTTCATCACAGGATTGCCCAGGACCCGTTCAGGTTATGATTCCATCTGGGTAGTGGTTGATCGCTTGACCAAGGTAGCTCATTTCATCCCGATGAAGACCACCTATACCAGTGCTAAGTTAGCCAAGATATACATGACCAGGATCGTGTGTCTGCATGGAGTTCCGAGGAGTATCGTGTCAGATAGAGGAACACCATTTACATCAAAGTTTTGGCATCAGCTACACGAAACTTTGGGTACGAGGCTGGAGTTTAGTACAGCTTTTCATCCGCAGACAGATGGCCAGGCTAAGAGAGTCAATCAGATTCTGGAAGACATGTTGAGAGCTTGTGCACTAGACTATGGGTCTAGTTGGGATGATAACTTGCCTTACGCAGAATTCTCTTACAACAACAGTTATCAGACCAGTCTGAAGATGCCCCCTTTCGAAGCTTTATACGGAAGGAGGTGCAGAACACCACTGACGTGTGATGGTGTTGGAGACCGAAAACTTTTTGGTCCCGACCTTATTCGAGATTCTGAAGATAAAGTCAAGTTGATTCGTGAGAGACTCAAGATAGCACAATCTCGACAGAAGAGTTATGCTGACAGCAAACGCAAGGAAGTGACCTATGAAGTGGGAGACCGAGCATATCTTCGTGTGTCCCCACTTCGAGGAATCAAGAGGTTTGGTGTTAAAGGAAAGTTAGCACCCAGGTTCATAGGCCCCTACAAAATTCTTGAACATAGAGGCGAAGTTGCATACAAGCTAGAATTGCCGGAAGGACTGTCCGGAGTTCATGATGTGTTCCATGTGTCCCAGCTGAAGAAATGCCATGCTGAGATGGCTGATATCCCTTTGAGAGACACCGTGCCCCTAGAGGCCATACAGCTTGACAGTGATCTGACTTACGAGGAGAAGCCTGTCAAGATCCTCGAGACATCCAACAGAGTTACCCGCAACAAGATCATCAAGTTCTGTAAGGTTCTGTGGAGTCACCACACCGAGGAAGAAGCCACCTGGGAACGCGAAGAAGATCTTCGTAGAGACCACCCTCACCTATTTTCTAGCCAACCCGAATCTCGAGGCCGAGATTCATCTTAAGGTGGGTAGGTTTGTAACATCCCAAAATTCCGTTTTGGAATGTTATGAATATAGCTATGCATCTATCATCATCATTGCTTGAATGTGTGGAATTGTTGAAATGTCTCTTTTCAAATTCTGAAAGCCCCTTTCTATTTTTTTCCCATGATTGCTTTCACCTATTTGAAATCTTGGTAAAAAGTTCAAATAAGAGAGGAGGAAGATGACACTCCACACCAAGACCAAATTGGTGATTTATTTGAACAATAAAAACCAGGGGTTATTTTGAAAGTATTTGCAAAAAGAGATTTAAAACAAATAGGTCAATTCTGAAAATAATATTTTTTTCGAAGTATTCAAATGTCAGAATAAAAATGTTCACTGAATGGAATATTTTATTCTGATCATTTTGATATATAATACTCCTATGTTTGGAAAGATAATATTTACAATAAAGGCTTTTTACTAGGTTGTTTTATTAAAAGGAAAGAATTTACTAACGGATCGGGCCGGCCCACTGCATTTATACCGAATCCCTTAAACCTCGGCCGACCGACAGCTCCACCGACGCCCTTCCTCTCGCTGACCACTGGGCCCCACCCGACCGCCCGAAATCCCCGCGTCGGTCATCTTCAACGCGCCGGCGCCGGCGCCGGCGAAATCCCTCTCGCCGGATCTCCCGTACCCTTCCATCCCGAGCCCCCTCTCCAGTCTATATAAGAGCCCCGGCACCCCGCATCCATTCCCCACCCCGAGACCTCTTCCCAGTCGCCAGACCATCACAGAATCTCTCGCCGGAGTTGACACCACCACCGGATCTCCCCATCGCCATTGCCGACGAATCCGACCTCCCCTCCCCTTTCTGACACCACCAACCGGCGGAGGAGGACCACCGCCACCGTCCGGACTTCCTCAACGTCGCCAACGACCACCAGAGATGCATCCCCGAGCATCTCCGACCACCGGCCGGCTTCACCACTCGCCGGAGATCTCCCCCCCCCACCGGTAAGTCGCCGTCGTCACTCCCCTCCCTCCGATTCGAATCCGACGGCCCCGATTAGAAGTCACTTAAAACCGAACCGGTATCCTCCTAGCATCGGTCGTCCGCCCGTAACCATCTAACGCCCGCGCTAGACAGCCAGTAGGATCGTGCCACGTCACCCCCTGGCCGACCGGTAGAATTTCACCTTTTTCTGATTTTATTTAGAAAACAGAACCTATTCTAATTTTGTTTTAGCTATATCTTTTAATCTATTTAGTGTTTTAAGTTGATTCTTTTTGCATTAGTTCACATTTTTCGTGTAGTTCCACCCTGTACTTTTAAATTTCAAATTTGAACACTAAAATTTGAATTGAATCAAATTTGCTCAAAACCTTCAAATCTTAATAACTAGAGTTTGAAAATAGTTTTTAACATGAATATTTTTGCTACTGTTTGGTATTAGTTAGGACTACATTCATGATTAGCTTGAGATTTTTTTAAGATAAATTTGATTAGTGTTTTAGCTAAAAAAACAGATTCTGCCTAGTAGTTAGAATAGTTTAATTTAGCTTAGTTTTAGTTAGTTCTAATTAGAATTTAGTTTTATTGGTTTAATTGGTTCTGTTAGTAAACATTTAGTGTTTTACTTACTGTTAATAAAAAATATAAATTTGCTTAGTTTATTTTCTTTGTTAGCATAGGAATCACAACACATTTTCAATTAGGTATAATTTGAACTAAAACAACTAGTTAGTAATAGTTTTCTTTCATTCAACAAGTTTTATATAACTTAATTCTGTTTTTCTAAGACAAGTTTTAGTGGTTTTCTTTTCTGTTAAGATAATATAATAAGTTTAGTTTCATTCTTTTGTTAGTAAAACTATAGCTACCTCATCTTATAGTATTTAACCAAACTTTTATAAACTTTACTAAAGTTTTTCTTAACAAACTCTAAATTGATTTTATTCTGTTTATTAGTAAAAATATTTATTGTTTACTTGCTGTCAACCATTGTTTGTTAATACAAATAGTTTGCTTATGTTAGTAGTGATTTTCCCATCATCTTCTAGTAAACAAAACCTTGTGTGTTTTCTTGCTTGTGATGTGTGCATTGTTTTTGCCTTGATTGTTTACTAGTTCATTGTTGATGTTTGGGAATTACATATTTGTTGTATGCTTATTGAGTGTTTGTTTGCTTCGTTAGATTATCCGGAGTGCAAAGCTTGTTACCTAGAGTCACTCACGTACGAAGATCAGCAATCAGGCAAGTCACTTTGATCATGTTTTACCCTTGTTTTATATGCATTAGTTCTACCATCTCCCCATTGCATGCAAGATAGGTTAGTTGGAAACTTGGCTACATTGAAGTAGTATCATATGGTAGGTACCCCCTTCAACCTCCTTTGACAACTTGGCCCCGGGAAACGTTAAATTTGTTTTGCTATGCTATTAGTAGACGGGGTGGGTTGTGTGAATCATGAGGGTTGTGAGGAAATAACTTCAAGACTTCAAGTTTTCAACTCACCTCTGGGTGGATGATGGTTGAACGGCGCCCTGGAGAAACCAGTGGTTAGCCTAGGTGATGCTGGAGATGTGCCAGTATTCACGCGGAAAGGTCCACCCAGGCACGAAGGGATGGAAGGATGCTTCAAGACCCAAGGCTTACCTGCACAGCCACAAGCCATTATGGGCTCTGGCTTGGTTGGGTATTGTGGCGACACTGGACAGGTGGTGCTACGAGATGTAGAAGAACGGTAGGAAAGGATGGGCACCGACAGAGTCTCAGTGGGACCCCTTAGAAGACCATGTTTTGATCATCCGTTCCTCAAACACCCTGAAGTGCGAGGAATCCAACGGAGGCGATCAAATCTTGTGGGGAACGTGTGCAAAGCTCTGCAGAGTACTCAAACCTAATAGATTAGCCGTGTCCACGGTCATGGACAACTTGAGCCAAAGGAACTGAAACTTCCGGAATTCTCAACACAAATTAATATGATGATGTGGGTATTAATAATTTGGGTATGAGAATTGGTTGGCGGAACCATCTCATTAATCAACCAACTTAGTAATATTTTTGCTTAGCCCCTCTTTTGATGTAGGAAAAACTTGGCTTTACGCAAAAACTTACCACACCACTTGCCATATATGCATATAGACTAGCTGATTATTTTCACCCCCTCTCTTGTGACTTTTCCGGCATATTCCATATGCTGACCTACACGGCTGCAACGTATCATGTTGCAGAGTACTTTTCCGACCAGGAGTGAGGACATGCTCTATGCTTGGCGAGATGCCCTTTGGAGTCAGATGGACTCATCTACCATGACGCTTCCGCAAGACTTAGTTATTCTCATGAGTTGGCCTTCGGCCACTTTATTGTAATGATTATTGTAATAAAGGACTCGATATGAGATTCCGTTAATAAAATGCTGTGTGGTTTCCCTTTGATATATACATTGATGTACCGTGTGTGTACCAGCATGATCTTGGGATGGTACGGAAACACCGGAGACTTGACCTTTCAGGTCGGGTCGCTACACTTAGTGATCCTGATCACCTACTTACGTGAAACATAAACCAACCGTGTTTTCTCTCTATTCATGTTCACGAGCAGAGACGATCACGGTTACGCACACAATTTGTGTATTTTATTGGAGTTTACTTCAAGTTAACTCTAACTGGGTGTTAAATAAAATATCCAAGTTGCCACATAACCGCGGGCACGACTTTCCAAAAGATTTAACCCTGTAGGGGTGATGCAACTAATCCATCACAAATTAACCACACCCCATGGGAATAACCTCAACCACGGACCTCGTGATCATCCTAGGCAATTCCAAAGGAAAACCGACACCTCGAGATAGCCCAAAGTGTTGGGGAACGTTGCATGGGAAACAAAAATTTTCCTACGCACACGCAAGATCTATCCATGGTGATGAGAATCTACAAGAGGGAGAGTGGACCTATGTACCCTTGTAGATCGCTAAGCGGGAAGCGTTAAGAAACGCGGTTGGTGTAGTCGAACATCTTCGCGATCCAAATCGCTGAGCATCCCGCGATCTCATCACGATCCCTCCCGCGATCTCATCATGATCCGTCCCGCGATCTCATCACGATCCATCCCGTGAACTCATAACGATCCATCCCGCGATCTCATCACGAACCGTCTCGTGATCACGTCATGATCCGTCCCGCGATCCAATCACGAATCGCCTCATGGTCTTGATCACAATCCTTCCGATCTAGTACCGAACGGACAACACGTCCGCATTCCGCACACGTGTAGCTTGATGACGATCTCCACTGTCTTGATCCAGCAAGAGGAAGTGGAGAGTACGAAGATTTCACCGGCAGCATGATGGCACTC
Organism: Hordeum marinum; assembly: GCA_022496015.1. Taxonomy (NCBI): domain Eukaryota; kingdom Viridiplantae; phylum Streptophyta; class Magnoliopsida; order Poales; family Poaceae; genus Hordeum; species Hordeum marinum. The sequence goes on along the minus strand of CM039676.1, from coordinate 337,222,723 downwards.
CGGCGATGGTGGTGGAGCAATTCCGGCAGGGCTTCGCCTAAGCACTACGGAAATCCGATCTAGAGGAGCACCGGTGGAACGGGTAGCACGTGGCCGTAAAATCAAGTGCAAAACAACCAATACCACCAGTATATATAGGAGGGAGGGAGGAGGTGGGCTGGCTCCAAGGATGCCTTTGCGCAAGGAGGATTGGAGGAGGACTCCTCCAATCCTAGTAGGACTAGGATTGCTCCTTTCCTACTTGGAAACTATTTGCACCTTGGCTGTTTCTTCTTTCTCTCTCAACTCCAGCCACATGGGCCTCTTAGAGGACTTCCACCAGCCCACTAAGGGCTGGTTTCCACCCTCCCACAGCCCATGTAGCCTCTTGGGTCGAAATACCTCTCCCGATAGTCCCCCGGTACACTACCGGCACTCCCGGTACACTCCCGATGAGCCCGAAACTTTTTCGGCGACCAAAACAGGACTTGCTATATATGAATGTTTACCTTCGGACCATTCTGGAGCTCCTCGTGACGTCCGGGATCTCATCCGGGACTCCGAACAACCTTCGGTCACCACCATACATAACTCTATACTACCAAAACGTCACCAAACCTTAAGTGTGCAGACCCTGCAGGTTCGAGAACTATGTAGACATGACCGATACACCTCTATGGTCAACAACCAATGGCGGGACCTCGATGTCCACATTGTCTCCTACATATTCTACGAAGATCTTTATCGGTCAAACCTCTTATGTCAAGGATTCAGTTAATCCCGTATAACGTTCCCTTTGTTCTTCGGTATGTTACTTGCCTGAGATTCGATCGTCGGTATCTCCATACCTAGTTCAACCTCATTACCGGCAAGTCTCTTTACTTGTTCCATAATACAAGATCCCGTGGCTAACATTTAGTTACATTACTTGCAAGGCTTGTTGTGATGTTATATTACCGAGTGGGCCCTGAGATACCTCTCCGTCACACGGAGTAACAAATCCCAGTCTTGATCCATGCCAACCCTACAGAAACCCTTGGAGATACCTGTAGAGCATCTTTATAGTCACCTAGTTACATTGTGACGTTTGATACACACAAGGTACTCCTTCGGTGTCAGTGAGTTGCATGATCTCATGGTCATAGTGACATATACTTGACATCCAGAAAACAGTAGCAATAAACTGACACGATCATATGCTACGTTTGTAGTTTGGGTCATGTCCATCACATCATTCGCCCAATGATGTGCTCCTATTATCAAATGACATCTTATGGTAGTTCATGGTCAGGAAACCATAACCATCTTTGATAAACAAGCTAGTTCACTAGAGGCATACTAGGGACACTCGGTTGTCTATGTATCCACACATGTATCCATGTTTCCAATCAATACAATTATAGCATGGATAATAAACGATTATCATGAACAAGGAAATATGATAATAACCAATTTATTATTGTCTCTAGGGCATATTTACAACACAAAGATGATTAGAGTTCCTCCTGCAAGACATTCGAGAAAGGTAAAACATGTCCAGCAAGACCGCCCGATGTGTCGACGAACGCGACAAGAGCCGCGTATCTTGTTCTCAGGACACGACCGGATGAGCTAGTGTATAGTGTCCTGATAGAAATCACTCGAGTTGCCCCGGGCTGGCCCCGCACAGTGCACTAGTTTGGACCAACACTCATGAGGAGCATTGGCCCGGGTTGTTGATTAATTATCCACAGGGTTGCAAAGCCCTATGCATTTTTATTAAGTTGTTTAAGAAAATAGTACCAATGTTGGGTCTTGCCAGACAAGTTTTAATATCAGATGAGCAATCAAGGGGATCCCCATAACAACCCTGAGCATGTTAGGAGCGCAAAATATGGAAACATAACACCGCTAACAAGTAGCTATACGGTAAAAGTGGAACAAATCACCGAGCAAAAGGCCAAGCCTTCCACCATACCAAGATTTATATGTGCAGTAAATTAAATAGAAGTAAATATTTTGATATCTCCAGATATCCATGTTATCACATAGAAACAACTTGCACCTGCATCTAAGAACACTATAAGTGGGGCTGAACAGTGGTAACTTAGCCAAACAAGGTTTGCTAGGTAGTAGAGGGGTTAGAGGCTATCATGGCAATGTAGGAGGCTTGACATTCACAAGTGGTAGGTAATGCAATTGTAACGATAAGAGCGAGACATCTAGCAAAGAAAAAAATCGTGTCGGGATCTGGGTACGGTCATCTTGCGTGTTGGTTCTTTAGAGGGACAAAGAGCTAGGTCCTCGTAGTGGTACTCTCCTAGATCCTCGTACTCAGGTTCAACACTCGCGTCTACCTAAGAGAAACAGCAACAATAAACAAACAACCATGGTGCAATGCGCAAACAAGATGATGCATGATTCATTTGAAGTATTTAACATGAAAATCATAAGCTAGTCATGTTTCTCATGCAATAGTTAAGTTCTTTACAATTTTTGATAGAACCTCATGCTAAGTTGTTTCAACATGCATGATCATGGCAAATATGGATGCTTCATGCAAAATCGATGCAAATGCATATGTAAAATGTAAGAAACGGAGTAACAGATCTCACGCTACGCTCATGGCAAGGTACGAAGGAATAATACAAGACAAGGAAGGCCATGGGCTATTCCTTGGTATCCCAAGGTAGCCACTGGTTAGGAAATGAAAAAACAACCACAATCGAGCCAAATATCAAGCAAAACAATGGAGCATAGCTCCCATAAGTCACAGAACACTACCACACACAATCTGTCACAAAACAGCAACATAGCAACTTTCACAACAATTATCTAGAGCTACAGGAAGTTTCCAACCTAAAACAAAGCATCTACAGAAACTGCATAACATGCTTATCAAATTATCCAACTACACAAACTTGAAAGGAAGAATATATCACTAACATGAAGCGCACAAGATGGCATGATGAAACAGATTCTAGGGACTTTGTGAAAATCACAGTTTTCTGGAATCTGAGTTAAGCTGATAGCAAGTTGACAGTAGAAAATAATTATTCTACATACCACCTCATGGCATGAAAATAAACTGGATGGTATAGGACAACATCTACTACAAAACACTAGCACTGAGCTTGAGCTAAAACACAACATAACACTTGGTAGCATCCACTCAACATGGCATAAAAATGATGCAGATTCTCAGACTTAGAAATATTTAGCATGTTGAAATCAGCAACATTTTATTAGCTACTCTAGAGCAATATTCCCACTTATATGAAAGTCTAACATGTCAAAAGAAAATACCATGGCATAATACTCATGAAACACTACCACTTTGATGTTGACACCATTCTCATAGCATGCATGGATTAATTCTAACTAAAATGACAAAATGGCATATTGGGACAAAATGAAATTTCGTAAAACTTTCTCAAATGAAAAAACAAATTGCACCAATGGATTCCTGGGATTTTTCTACACCAAATCCATATATCACACTCATATGTTTAGAATGGAAAATGCCCACAAAGCAATTTGAAAACCCACACATGCACTTATAAGTCATATATGACTATAAATGCACATGCCTAAAATGCCTAAGAACATAAATGGAAACTTACTAGAAATGGAAATAAGTCTAATAAACAGAAAACAAACAATAAAAATAAAAGAAACAAAATAATATAGGAGGGGACCCACCTGGCATGACCCTAGGGCCCTCTATGTGGATGACAAGTGGGGCATGGGCCCACTGTCATACACACACACATCACACACACCCACACACCCACCCACACACACACAGGGCACAACACACACACACACAGATCCATCTGCCACAGCAGATCATCCTACTCTGGCACACGCTGGCACACACCACACAATAGGACGCACGCACACAGGATCCTAGGTGGCCACACCAGATCCTGTGCCACGCACACACACACACACACAACCGAAAAACAAAACAAAAAGGGCTGGGGAGGGGATCGAACCCGCGACCTCCCGATTACGATGCAAGCGGGCGACCTCTAGGCTAGCGCTAGGACTCTGCTAGAAGGGGGGGGGCGCAGGTCTTTGGACCTACCCCAGGCGGTTGGCACCCTTCTTCTACCGCTACAGAACACAACGGCGTCGACGGTGACCAACCCCGGCCACCTCCGGCGAGCATGACCACCGGCGGGAGCAGCGGGTGCTGCGGGGGGTCCATCCCTAGGGCAAGGGAGCGGCGTTGCAACTGTTGGAGCATGTCTCGAGCTCGAGCGGAGCTCGACTCGGGCCATGGCGATGCGGGCAGAGGCGAGGCGATGCACGAGCGTGGAGAGGCGATGCACGGGTGACACTCTATGGACGAGCTACTACGGGCACAGGGCACGCACGCGACCAACATAACGGAGGGGACTCGCTATGACGAAGCACACAATTGAATAAAAACCCGACGTTGCAAAGCACCAAGAGCGCGAGCATGGCATGGATGGATCTACACGCACAACTGGCTAATGACGAGAGGGAGAGGGGGAATGGAAGAAGGGATAGTACCACCCTACCTAGGACATGAAGGGGCGGAGCAGGGAACTATGGGGCGATGGAGGCGAGCGGAGAAATCTTGACGCGTCACTGGCCCGAACTAAAGGAGAAGAAGAGGTCGAGGTCATCGAAGCTCCAGGCCTTGGCGTTCCCTCGGACGACGAGGAAGCAAATGGAGCAAGGGGGCATCCTTCGCGCGCACCAGCTCGATGGGGGCACGACACGGATGCTATCCCCGGGCACAAGCTATTGCTCGGCCACAGCACTGCGGGCGCGGCGACGACATGGAGCGAAGCTAACTAACCTAGTGGCGGCGATGCAAGGAGGAGGAAGGAATGGAGCGAGAGATGCTAGGGCTAGGTACGGGACAAGATAAATACGAGCAGGGGGTTTCTGTCGGCCATCAAATCAACAAGGACGTCGACGTGGACATCCTGGATGTCCTGCCGTACAGGAGGAGGACGACACGAACGCTAGGAGGCCGACTGGGCTGCGGGAGCGCTCTGCTGGGCCTGAGGGAGGATGCGGCCCAGGTTGACTCTGCTCCTCTCTCTTTCTCTCATAGCAAAACATACATTTTTAAAACAATTTAAAACTAAATAAAAGCCCCACAAAAGAAAGAAAAGGATTTGAGAAAAATAAAAATACTTTGGCACTAGAAATAATGCAGCCTATTTAAATAAAATGAACTTGTCATAGCCCTAGAGTTGCTTGAAATTGTTTGCATCAACATCAGCATGTGCATCATGTCATCATGTTTAAATTCAAATGAACTTGAAATGGGGATTGTCAAGCCCGAGCACTCCCTCATTCAAACAAAAAACAATCAACTAAGTTTTCCAATGTTTCCTGTAGGTTTTCAAAAATGTTCACAATTTCTGATAAATGTTGGCAACAACATATTAGAGGACATTTTAATTTTCAAAACAAATATAGCATTTTAAAATACTCATTAATGCTACTGAAATCAATTAATAAAGCACTATAAATATTTTAGTTCTTCCAAAATGCTGGAACTTTTTATGGAGCTTGGAAATATTCCAAACATATCCTATAAATAATTTCAAGATTTTGTGCTAAAGAATTTTTTTTCCAAACTAATAAAACAGAGGGCATCTAATAGAAAAAACAGAAACTAAAAATAAAAGAAGGGAAAGGCCCAACCTGGCTTACCTGGCCCAGGAAGGAGATGGCCCAGCCCACCAGGGGCGAAGAGGTCATCTTTAACCTCTGCCAGTTGGCAGTGGCGAGATGAGCATGGCGCGCATGTGCCTGGTCCCCTCGCCACCTCCTGTTTGCAGCTGTGCAGCTAGATGCATGGATGGCCCTAGGAGACCCTACTGGATCGAGTTGACGCCTCACCATTTTCCCCTTGCTCTCTCCCTCTCCCCTTCCTTCTTCCTCCCCAGACCCGAAACCACATCGTCGCCACCAGCTAGCTCCCGCCATCGCCCAGCCTCCCTGACCCGATCAAAAGCTTTGCCTCGAGGCCCTGAAGCTCCTCGACGGACGAATCAAGCCAGAAGTCCTCAGTTTCATCATCATCGCCGAATCCCTCCGCCGGTCGCCGTGGATCCTCGCCATTGATTTGTGCCGTCCGGTCGTCCCCGAGCCCGTTAGCCAGCCTTCAGCATCCTCGTGAGCTCTCTCATTGGTCCTTCCCGTAGCCCCGCTGCCCTACTCGACCCCTAGCCGCCGTCCCCGCAAGCTGATGCTCCGGCCGCTGCCATGAGCTTGCCTCCGACGAGCTCCGGTGACCCCGCAGCCTCCCATGGCCCCCTTGGATGCGCACGGGTGAGGGCTACGCCCTGGTGCCCTCATCGCTCTAACCAGACGCCGCTAGCGCGTTTCCGGCGCGTCATTGCCGCCCTGCATGGTCGCCGGCGACCTCACTCCTGCGTGCTGACGTGGCCAGGTTAATTAGCCACTATCAAGCCCTTTAGTCACTGACACTGGGACCCACCCGTTAAATTAAACCTTTAGTTAATTAGGTAAGCTAAATTAAACCTGTTATTAACAATGAGACAATGACATGCGAGCCCCATAGGTCAGTTTGACCTGAAACGGCCAGCTGACCAGGATGACGTCATGCTGACGTTTAGCTGATGCAATAATTACATTTTAGGATTTAAATAAATTCCAGAAATTTCTTAAAACTTCTAAAAATCATAGAAAATAATCTATAAGTCAGATGAAAATAATTTATATATGAAAAATGATCAGAAAAATCCAATGAATCTGTTTATGCCATGATCATGCATGTTTGAGATAGTTATAACCATAAAATAGGACATTTTATGATTAGGTCAATATATGAAATATCATTTGGAGTTGGAATTCAAACTTGTTTGAATTCCACCTCAACCAACTTGACTAACCACTCCTATAGGTTAAATAAATACCTTAACTTGTCATATCATGCATCATGATTCTGCATTGCATAAGTTGAATGTTGGTTCTTCTTGTATGCCGGTGGTTGTTCCCTCTCGGTAGACGATGGTTCTGACGATGTGAACGTTGACACTAATGAAGAGAAGTATATCTTCAGGACATTCAGGCAAGCAAAACCCCCTTGAGCATACTGATATGAACCCACTCTCTCGCTTCTGCTCTCTTTTACTGCAGTAGGACAACAACGATTCAACTATTATGTGTCATCGGTAGTTGAACCCATTCCTTTGCATGACCTGTCTTTGCCATAGTTAATAGTTGAAACCACTTAGCATGAGTAGCAACTTCTTGAGCCTTGTTGTGCTTAGTCATCAATGCTTGCTTACTATGCCTGCTACGCTTAGAGTCGTGTCGTGTCGGGTCTGATCCATCTAGGTGATGAATCGGAATGGCAGTGTTCATGTCCTTCTGTGGGAGAGCTAAATGGGTGAATATGATTTGGTAAAGGTAGCGATGCGAGGTCATTTAGGAGTACATGGCGGATTGCCCCATTGGGACCGTCCTTAAGAACTGAGTTCCGTGTTTGTGATGGAAGACAGTTGCTACCACACATTGGGCCCTGAAATATGACCCCACTTGACTTATTAATCGCCTAGACCTCTGTCCAGGAGTTGCAACTAGTTTCTGGTGTTTGTAGGAAAAGTGTTGGCAGTTGTGCATAGCGCTGCCCGACGGGGTGGACTATGATGCGGTATAGGCACAGTGGCACGGTGTACCAAGTGGCACCCGAACGGTGGGCTTACGAACCCTACGCACATCATTTGAGGCCGTAACGGAAACTTCGGCCGGACTTCCATGCGGGTTCAGTCTCAAATAGGCGATAAACTTGGATTAGGGTCTTGTGTGATTGACGGTCGTGGCCGACTCCCTCGCTAGGCTTCCGCTTGAAGGTTGCCGAGGTGCCTTTTATGTGCACATAGCGATAAGTGGCGGGAGCATGTGTGAAGAAGTATACCCCTGCAGGGTTAAACAAACTATTCGAATAGCCACGTCCTCGGATATGGAAGGCTTGGAGAACTTATGTGGTTCATAGATAAGTGGAAGTGGATACTCTAAAATATGCAAGATAAGCGTGAGTGCTATGGATGGCCTTCTCATAGGGAGATGGAAGTGGATCCATAGTGGTGTATTGATTGGTGAATATGTGGACTCGTGTGCACTATCCCACCTCAATAAAGCACTTGTAGTCGTAGTACAGGTTAGTCAAGAGTCAAAGCTGGCTTGCTGCAATAAACTCCATAATACCTTTCATTGATACTGATGCATATGTAGTTAGTTCTGATGTAAGTCTTGCTGAGTACCTTTGTACTCAGGTTTGCTTAATTTATGTTTTGCATAGGAGACGTCAGTCTCAGTAGTGGTATTTACGACGTGAAGTTTGATGTTAACCGGATTAGCTTGGGAACCCCACATAGAGGACTGGTTCCTTTGGTAGGATCGTTGTAGCTTTTCAGGCTCCTCCAGCCACTTTTGTAGATGTCCGTACCCAGACATGTTTATCTTCCGCTTGTTTGTTTGAATGCTCTGAATGTTGGGTCTTGAGACCCCTGTTTGTACCATCTTAATGTATTGGCTCTCCCGTGCCTTCTAAATACATGTTATAATGTTGCATGGTTATGTTGTGATGCCATAGTTGTATCTATGCATATCGGGCATGTCGTGCATACGTGTGATGTGCAACGGTATGTATGGGATCCGACACCTAGTCATGTGCTGTTAGTAGTACTCTTTATGGGAAACTGCCCCTTTCTGCTTCCATCGAGCCTTGGTAGCTTGCTACTGCTCCAGACACATTGGTTGACCGACATGTCTCCTTCTTTGCTGCTGTGTTTGTCCCTTCGGGGAAATGTCTCGCAGTGTAATGGAGTCCCAGTAGCCTGCTATGACCCGTCTATGTGCGGTGTTGGCATTTATGTCACACGGCGTAAGGAAGTCCTTGTAGCTTGCTATGACTCGTCTACACACGCTTGAGATCGACACCTGCATTGTTGGGTTACGTATGCCTGTTTCCGTACGGATGTACCACTTGGGTTCTATGACTAGTCATGTCGGCTCGGGTTCTATGTCATTTGATTGCCAGCGACATGTTCACATACGTGAGCCAAAAGATGCAAACGGTCCCGGCTAAGGTAAGGCTGCAGGCATGGAGTTTACCGTGCGTGAGGCCAGAAAGTGATGTGATATGTTACAGTCTAGATTCATATGACTTAGGATCGGGGTCCCGACAGCTTTGGTATTAGAGCTTTACTGCGCGTAGGATTACCAAGCCAAACTGGTCGATGTTGAGTCTAGAACTGCTTTAGTTATATAAGGGAATGTATTGTGGAAGGGAATGTAAGGCTCTTTTTACTCCTTTCCTCATGTCATTCTAATTTTGAGTCACCCTCTTCTTTATTCTACAAGAATTAAGAACTAGGCCTTCTCATCTATCTATTAGGATGACGAGTTACTATACTAGAGACCTATAGGAAAGTTGTTGTCTTCCTGGATCAATGTCTCCTTAAGAATTCATTGTTATGTTGTCAGTTGTCTTGTAGGTTGCCTCATATTTCATGCCCGTACAGCCGTTATGCTATCCGAGTTATCCAAGGTTTCTAAATTATCTGATGCAATTGCAAAACTCTTTCATCTTGAGACAATGTCTTTCAGGCCAGACAAAGCACTCCAATTGATGAGTTGAGGTACTGTATTACCTCGACGTGTTTGATGAAGGTGTTTAGGAAACCATGTTCTTTCAGTGAACCACCCAATAGTCTAGCTGTGTCTTTTGTTCCCAGTGTGATAACTCTGGCCATTTTTATCAAAGCATGCTGTGATGCTACTTAGTCAATAGGTATCCTGTATCTGGGTTCTTGACACCAAGAATCATTCTCCTCAATTATGTTGATAGTATTTGCTCATTCCCTTAGGATGCTTAGTAACTTTGTTATAGTCTTCAAGGTTTGTGGTATATCATTCTTCCAATACCATGAATCAATTATGGCAGAAGTTCTTTGTGAACGAAAGATCACAACATGAGTGCTCTTGATGAGTTCTCCATCCCATAGTTGTGACTCTGCCAATTCCTCATTTCTGCGTGGATTATCTAGAAGAAACATGTTGAACTCCGTTTGACATATTCAATCCATGCATCTACAACTCAGGAAAAATCAGGTGCTCTTGAGTTGCCCCTTTTCAATTGTATTATGACCTTGAGCTATCAGTGGATAGTCAAGGGTATGTCACGCATTGTCGTATCGATGTTGACTATTCTAGTGGTCTGTCAAGCCATTCTATTTCAGAATGACTAGGAGAAGCAAACTCCCGTACCTCATCCATTTCTAGGATTGGGTCAAAGCAGTTGTATTCTGCAAATAAAAATGCCATTCCAGCTTTTGCTCTGTTCTACCTTGAGGTATTACCCTCTTCATGTCAGGATTAACATAAGAACTGCACCCCCTCTTACGAAATCTTGATGTAGTGATACTTCTCTCCATGATCATTAATTCCTTGATCTTTGTGTTGTTTGTAACCAGAATACCGCCCAGTGAATCGTGATGTGTCAAACTATACTCCTAGAAACTTGGTTGCTTGGTAGTTAATGGACAATAATCTCATTCTTGGTGTGATGGTCATTGAAGCATCATACTAAGATTGATCGTGCTACCTAGTCCCTTTCCCATGGTGCACTTTTCGATCAACGAGTTAGGATTGTGTCAATCCTTCGCTCTGTTGATCATATCATCCTGCCTTGAAGAGCAAGATTGTTCTCGAGCTTGATAACATATCGGTGGTTCGTGATTTTCCGAATATCTTCTCGGAAGTATTACCAAGTGTTCCTTAACCATTATGTTGAGTTCGTGATCAAGATGGTTCTAACTTTCGCCAAGATTCTGTGTTGAATATCCCCGAACTAGTTGGTTAAGCTAAACAACAACTTGGAGAGTTGGAAGATAGAAGCTTGATCTAACTTAGCTCATGTAAAAGGGATATTTTGTGTTTTTGTGCTTGTGAGTGTAGAAGAAAGATGATATCTTCTTCGATTCATCCCTATGATCAAGTGTCGCGTCTACCATCTTATCCAACCTTTGATTTGAGTATGGGCTATAGTCAAATCAAAATCAGAACCAAAGACCTTCCTTATGTTGTTTTACTCGTGGATGTATCCTCGAGCATACACCGTTATATCTTTTGGTATGACCAATGCTATCACCTTGTTCTCAAAAGTTGTGGAATTCCATCTATTTGGGTATCCTGATGAATTGTTATTGAGCCCATCGACAATATCTTCATCTCTTCTATGACTCGTGATGAACATGAAGCTAGTGTTGGAAACTTTTGTAGGTAATATCTTCGTGTCATGTACATGAAGTATATGTTTGGTGTAAAAAGTGACTTACTCAAAGTTCACGTGTAATTGGTGCAAGTTGTCGCCGTGACTTCGGGAAAAGTTATTTTTGTCCCCTCTGGAATCATCCCAAGACAATCATGCATGTGCGAAGTATGCTATGGTTTGATAGCCTTGCAACCTACAACCCATATGCATTACCTAGCACCTAAGCCACTGATTGAGTTGTGCAAGGAAAAGAAGTTCTTTCTTAAGAGCTAATCTGGACTTATGTAAGAACTTCGCTAATCCCTAATGATGGTTCCAAACTCGAACTCTGTAGTGTTTTGTTGTACGATCTCCATATGACCACAATTGTTTTGGACACCGTGTTCATGTGGGTCTTACAATCCAGCTCATGTTTTGGAGTTTGCTTCTGTAGTTCATTTCCCAAGAATCTCACAACGTCATCTCTTCGATTTGTGTTGGAACCTTTCACTTTCAGACATGCTGAGTCTAGAATATCCTGACACCAACCATATCTGAATCTCAGGAAGATATGATGGTTGGAACTTCTCCCAAGAATTATAATATTGGTCTCTGCATAACCCGACAAAGGGATGTTATAGCTAACATACCTATCCGGAAGACCTACTATTATATTATCTTGTTTCAGCAACTTGGCCACCTCCCCATGAGGACCATGTATGACTTGCTATAGAAGTTATTCCTCATGGATTCTTTGAGATCCCAAAGTCCGACCTTTTTGCTTGATGTTCTAGATACCAAACATTACCTATAATTGGGTTACGCTACTTCATCAAGGAGAACATTAGAAGCGGAGTGCTAAATGTCTCTCGGTCGATCATCCAGATTTGGCTCCCTTGGTATAGCTAAGGTGAAATCTGAGAAAGTGTTGTCTTCCTTTGCAACTGCATCCACCATCATTATTCATCATGGTAGTATGGGGTGTTGCCAGGATCCTTGGCACGAATGTTGGTCAAATCCTGATCAATATGGAAATGCTCAACTCCTTAAGAGCACGCTCAGACACTGGGTTATACTCTCGGTATTAATTGGGATATGCCTTCCGTTGCCGAGTTGTTTATAACACTAGTTTCCCTCCGATCTATGTATGCCATTCTTTGACTCGTTGTGAATCGCCTTAGGCTGGTATGAAGAGTTTCAATGATCTGTGTGTCGGGACCCCGATCCTAAGTCATATGAATCCAGGCTGTAACATATCACATCACTTTGCGGCCTCACGCACGGTAAGCTCCACGGCTGCAGCCTTACCTTAGCCGGGACTGTTTGCGTCTTTTGGCTCACGTATGTGAACATGTCGTTGGCAATCAAACGACAGAGAACCCGGGCCGACATGACTAGTCATAGAACCCAAGTGGTACATCCATAGGGAAACAGGCATACGTAACCCAACAATGCAGGTGTCGGTCTCAAGCGTGTGTAGACGAGTCATAGCAAGCTACAAGGACTCCATTACACCATGTGACACAAATGCCAACAATGCATCTAGACGAGTCGTAGTAGGCTACAAAGACTCCATTACATTGCGAGACATTTCCCCGAAGGAACAGACACAGCAGCAAAGAAGGATACATGCCGATCAACCAATGTGTCCGGAGTAGTAGCAAGCTACCAGGGCTTGATGGAAGCACAAAGGGGTAGGTTCCCATAAAGAGTACTACTAAAAGCACACGACTAGGTGTCGGCTCCCATACATACGCACGTCACACGTCACACGTACGCACGACATGCCCGATATGCATAGATACAACTATGGCATCACAACATTACCATACATTAACACAACTGTTATTTAAGAGACATGGAAGAGTCTTGCATAATATGTTCTTATAGGAAGGGGTCACATGATCCAACACACAAGTCATACAAACATGTTCATACAAGCCAGCGGAAACATAAAGCTGTCTGGGTATAGACAGTGAAAGATAAAAGGGGCACACGACCTGACTAAAGACACAGCCCACCAGACGGGCAAGATCACAGCTGGGACACCAGCTACTAGGTCTCATCGACGTCTAGAAAGTAACCACCTGAGGGTTCCTGGGTTTCGTCTTCAACATTTATTAAGCAAACATGAGTACAAAATGTACTCAACAAGTCTTTAAAACAGACCTAATCTATTTATGCTCATATATCAACAAGGGAGGATGGTGGAGTTTATGCAGCAAGCCAACTTTGAATCATGGCTAACCTACACTAATCAATTTTAACTCTTTGTTAACATTTTAGTTATCGCACACTAGTCCACTAACTTCACGACAATACGCCACCATGGATCCACGGTACTCACACTTGTCTTGATATTTTTATGAGTATCCATTTGACTATCTATGAACAGTATAAGATCTCCAAGTAGTCTATATCCAAGGATGCGGCTATTCGAATAGTTTCATACCCTGCAGGGGTGTACCTCTTCACCCACGCTCTTGCCACTTATCGTTGTGTGCTCATAAAACCATGCACCTCGGCAACCTTCAAGCGGAAGCATAGCGAGGGAGTCGGCCACGACCGTCAATCACATAAGACCTCTAGTCCAGGCTATCGCCTATTTGAGACTTAACCTACACGGAAGTCCAGCCGAAGTTTCCGCTATGGCCTCAAACGATGTGCGCAGGGCTCCCAAGCCCACCATTCGGATGACCCTTGGTGCACCGTGCCACAGCCTACCACGTCATAACCAACCCCTGGGGTCAGCGCTACGCATGGCCTCCAGCATGCTATAAACACTAGAAACTAGTTGCAATACCTAGACCAAGGACTAAGCGAATGAAAAGCCGAGAGGGTCAGTTAAGTATCCCAACGTGTGGTAGTATCTAGTCTTGGATCACAAAAATGGAACTTAGTTCCGAAGACCAGTCCCGATGAGACAACCCGCTATGTACTCCTACATAGCCTCTCAGCGCTACCTTTTACCAAATCGAGTTCATCTTAATCATATCACATTAGTACAACATTGTTTCACTCTAGTTCATACCGAGATGAAACAAACCTGACAATACTCTAAGCATAGAAAGCAAAGCAGGCAAGGTAAAGTAAGCACATCATGGAACAAGCATCTACCATGTATGCTAGGTTGCAAGGTTTAGCTATTTACTATGACAAGGTCAAGTCATGCAGAAGAATAGGTTCATCTACCGTGTATGACTGACATGTGATCAATGTCCTAATGCATTAAACAAGAGCAGGAGCGACATAGTGGGATATTATCGGAATGATCAAAGGGGGTTGCTTGCCTTGCTAAGAAGCAGAGGGGTTCTCTCCTTCGTCGGGATACTCAGGGGTATCCTGCGAAGTAGGGCCTACCGCAATGCAGATAAACAATACTCAGTACACGCAAGTACAACAATATGATGACTGATCACCGCATGGTAGCATGTATGGATGAGATGGTGCAGCTAGTGACCAAGTTAATTTGAAATGGGTTTGAATATACGTTCAAAGTTGTTCTTCATTTCAAATTCCATATATTAACCTATTATGAAATGTCAATGTTTACCTATATAGGTTGCTCTAACATGCATGATAATAGCACCATTGGATTCATTGGATTTTTCTGATCAATTTTCATATATAAATTATTTTCATCTGATTTACAGATTAATTTATATGAATTTTAATAGTTTTAAACAATTTATGGAATTATTTTTAAACTCCAAATGAAATATGACATCAGCCTGACGTCACCATGACGTCAGCTGGTCGGCTGACCAGTCCTAGGTCAAACCTGACGTGCGGGGCCCACATATCAGTGATAGGGGCTTAATCTCCGTGCTGACCAGGGGTTTGACCCACCTTGGGGCCCACTCGTTAGTGGTAGGAGGCTAATTAACCAGGGGTAATTAGCCCCTGATGATGGCCAAGTCGGCGCCCACCGGAGCGGGGCTGGCGGCGACCATCCGCACGACGGCGACTCGCCGGAATCGCACCTCCGGCGACCATTTGGCGCGCGGAGGGCACCGGGAGACAGCCCGTTAACTAGCACATCCAGCATCGAGGGAGGCTTGGGGGCCACCGGAATGGCGGCCGGCGACAAACCGAGCGGCGGTGAGCTTCAGTAGCGACGGGAACTGTGACTACAGCGGCGTACAGGCCGCGAGAAAGGGGGGAACAGAGCAGGAGCTCACAGCAGGGTCGTTGGGGACGACGACGGGCTCGAGGATGCGCTAACGAGTTCGAATCGTCGAAGAAGAGCTTCAGCGGCCGACGGGGAGGTAACGGCGACAGGGCATCGTGGGAGTCTCTCGGTGTCTCCTAGCTTCTCGAGGAGGATGAGGGAGTCGCGGTGGTTCTCAGGGACTATCTAGCAAGGCAAGGGGGCAGCTAACGCGACGACAGTGAGCTCGAGCAGGGCTCGGCCATGGCGGAGCAGAGGGGGAGAGAGCGAGCGGCGGGAGAGAGAGAGAGAGGGAGAGAGCGATGGGGACGGCTCTCAGAGCTTATCCCAGTCGCGCTGGCGAGCGGGAAGCAGTAAGCAGCTGCCGGTGTGTAGGCACGGCCGTGCACGCGCGGCGGCCACACGCCCGTCCTCCTGGCCGCCAGGAGGACGACGACCTCCTGGGCAAGGTGTGCTGGCCTGGCCTCTTTTCCTTTTTTTCTTTTCTGTTTTTTCTGATACTGACATTTGTTTATTTATTTTGCAGGTGCAAATGACATTACAAAATATCCCAATTATTTTATCTATTGAAGTTTAAATATTTCAAACTTGTCTAAAAATTTTCAGGATATTTTGACAACAAAACTAATAATAATGCTTTATTTGACATTTTCAGGAGCTTTATCATTTATTTTTAAATTGCTTCAGTTGTTCAAATATTTAGAATGGTCCCTGTTATAATCATGCCCATATTTATCAGACATAGGGAACAGTTTTAAAGAGCATTTTGGATTTGTTGAATTTTCACCAAATTTGAGTTGTTTTGATTCAATGTGAGCTTGGGCTTTCTCTTTCTCCCCATTTCATGTTGATGCAAAAATGAAACATGATGCAAACACATGCTATCCGAAGAAACCTAGCTAGGGATGTGACAACTCACCCCCACTCAAAAGAATTTCATCCCGAGATTTTGGAGTCATCGGGAAGAGCATGGGGTACTCTAGTCAAAAATGATCTTCTCTTTCCCATGTGGCCTCCTTCTCGGAATGATGTGACCACTGAACCTTGAGAAACTTGATGTTCCGACGCCGAGTGGTACGATCACCTTGATCAAGAATACGAACAGGGTATTCTCGATATGTAAGGTTATCTTGGAGATCAAGCGCTTCGTGGTCCACTTCATGGACAGGGTCCGAAAAGCAACGCCTGAGTTGCAAGACGTGGAAGACATCATGAACCTTGGGAAGATGCGGCGGAAGTTCCAATTGGTAGGCAACTTCTCCTCGTTTGGCAAGAATGTGAAAGGGTCCAATGTAACGAGGAGCCGACTTTCCCTTGATACCGAATCGATGGGTACCCTTCAGAGGTGTAACCCGAAGGTAAGCCTTCTCATTAACTTCATAGGTCATAGCCTTATGATGGCGATCATATTGGCTCTTTTGACGAGATTGGGCCGTTTTCAACTTTTCACGAATAATGCCAACTTGCTCTTCTGCATCCTGAATCATATCTGGGCCAAAGAGTTGCCTCTCTCCGGTTTCTGACCAGTTAAGAGGTGTTCGACAGCGTCGTCCATAGAGAACTTCAAAAGGGGCCTTGCCCAAGCTTGATTGATAACTATTGTTATAAGCAAATTCGACAAATGGAAGACATTTCTCCCAATTCATACCGAAGGATATAACACAAGCTCGGACCATGTCTTCGAGGATTTGATTGACTCGGTCAACTTGACCACTTGATTGCGGGTGGAAAGCAGTGCTAAAAGATAGATGAGTCCCCATGGCGGTTTGAAAACTTTCCCAAAATCAAGAAGTAAAAATACTTCCACGGTTTGAGTTAATCTCCAAAGGAACACCATGAAGAGAAACTATTCGAGAAACATACAACTCCACTAGCTGGCTAGCAGTTATGCTCTCCCAAACAGGAAGAAAATGAGCCACTTTGGAAAGACGATCAATGACCACAAAGATAGCATTATTCCCTCTCTTGGTCCTGGGAAACCCGGTGATGAAATCCATACCGACTTTATCCCATTTCCATTCAGGAATAGCTAGAGGTTGAAGGGTGCCAGTAGGCCATTGATGTTCTGCTTTCACACGATGACAAACGTCGCAGTTAGCAACAAACTGGGCAATTTCTCTCTTCATCCTAGTCCACCAGAACCTCTAGCGTAGGACCTGATACATCTTAGTACTACCGGGATGAATTGTGATAGGAGAATCATGAGCCTACTTAAGAATCTGTTGTCTTAACCGTCTGCTCTTAGGAACCACCAACCGGTTCTGAAAGAACACTACACCCTGATCATCTTTGGAGAAATCTTTAGCCTTTCCGCTAGCAATATTCTCCTTGATCCGGGATATACCCTTGTCATACCTCTGGACAGCTACTATTTGATCCTTACGGGTAGGTTTCGCCACCAAGTTGGATAGGAATAACAACTATGCATAGATACAACTATGGCATCACAACATAACCATACATTAACACAACTTTTATTTAAGAGACTCGAAAGAGTCTTGCATAATATGTTCTTATAGGCAGGGGTCACATGACCCAACACACAAGTCATACAAACATGTTCATACGAGGAAGCAGAAACTTAAAGCTGTCTGGGTACAGACAATGAAAGATAAAAGGGGCACACGACCTGACAAAACACATAGCCCACCACATGGGCAAGATCGCAGCTGGGACACCAGCTACTCGACGTCATTGACGTCTAGAAAGAAACCACCTGAGGGTTCCTGGGTTTCGTCTGCAACATTTATTAAGCAAACATGAGTACAAACTGTACTCAGCAAGTCTTTAAAACAGACCTAATCTATTTATGCTCATGTATCAACAAGGGAGGATGGTGGAGTTTATGCTGCAAGCCAGCTTTGACTCATGGCTAACCTACACTAATCAATTTTAACTCTTTGTTAACATTTTAGTTATCGCACACGAGTCCACTAACTTCACGACAATACGCCACCATGGATTCACTTCTGTCTCCTATGAGAGTGCCATCCACGGTACTCACACTTGTCTTGATATTTTTATGAGTATCCATTTGATTATCTATGAAAAGTATAAGATCCCCAAGTAGTCCATATCAAAGGATGCGGCTATTCGAATAGTTTCATACCCTGTAGGGCTGTACCTCTTCCCACTCGCTATCACCACTTATTGTTGTGTGCTCATAAAACCATGCACCTCGGCAACCTTCAAGCGGAAGCCCAGCGAGGGAGTCGGCCACGACCGTCAATCACATAAGACCTCTAGTCCATTCTATCGCCTATTTGAGACTGAAACCGCACGGAAGTCCGGCCGAAGTTTCCACTACGGCCCCAAACGATGTGCGCAGGGTTCCCAAGCCCACCATTCGGGTCACCCTTGGTACACCGTGCCACTGCCTACCGCGTCGTAACCCACCCCTGGAGTCAGCACTACGCACGACCTCCAGCATGCTATAAACACCAGAAGCTACTTGCAATACCTGGACCAAGGACTAAGCGAATGAAAAGTCGAGAGGGTTAGTTAAGTATCCCAATGTGTGGTAGTATCTAGTCTTGGATCACAAACACGGAACTCAGTTCCTTAGAATGGCCCCGATGAGACAACCCGCTATGTACTCCTACATAGACTCTCATCGCTACCTTTTACAAATCAAGTTCATCGTGATCATATCACATTAGTACAACATTATTTCACTCCAGTTCATCACCCAGATGAATCAGACCTGACAATACTCTAAGCATAGAAAGCAAAGAAGGCAAGGTAAGCTAAGCACATTATGGCACAAGCATCTACCAGGTATGCTAGGTTGCAAGGTTTAGCTATTTATTGTAACAAGGTCACGTCATGCAGAAGAATAGGTTCATCTACCGTGTATGACTGACATGTGATCAATGTCCTAATGCATTAAACAAGAGCAGGAGCGAGAGAGTGGGATATTATCGGAATGATCAAAGGGGGTTGGTAGCCTTGCTGAGAAGCGGAGGGTTTCTCTCCTTCGTCGGGACACTCAGGGGTATTCTCCAAAGTAGGGCCTACCGCAATGCAGATAAACAATACTCACTACATGCAAGTGCAACAATATGATGCATGATCACCGCACGGTACCATGTATGGATGAGCTGGTGCAGCTAGTGACCAAGTTAATTTGAAATGGGTTTGAATATACGTTCAAAGTTGTTCTTAATTTCAAATTCCATATATTAACCTATTATGAAATGTCAATGTTTACCTATATAGGTTGCTCTAACATGCATGATAATAGCACCATTGGATTCATTGGATTTTTCTGATCAATTTTCATATATAAATTATTTTCATCTGATTTACAGATTAATTTATATGAATTTTAATAGTTTTAAACAATTTATGGAATTATTTTTAAACTCCAAATGAAATATGACATCAGCCTGACATCACCATGACGTCAGCTGGTCGGCTGACCAGTCCTAGGTCAAACCTGACATGCAGGGCCCGCACGTTAGTGACAGGGGCTTAATCTCCACGCGGACCAGGGGTTTGACCCACCCTGGGGCCTACTGGTTAGTGGCAGGAGGCTAATTAACCAGGGGTAATTAGCCCCTGATGATGGCCACGTCGGCGCCCATCAGAGCGGGGCCGCCGGTGACCATCCGCACGGCGGCGACTCGCCGGAATCGCGCCTCCAGCGACCATTTGGCGCACGGAGGGCACCGGGAGGCAGCCCGTGCACTAGCGCATCCGGCAGAGCATCGAGGGGGGCTTGGGGGCCACCGAAACGGCGGCCGGGGACAAACTATGCGGCGGCGAGCTTCAGCAGCATGGGTACGGTGACTACAACGGGGTACAGGCCGCGAGAAAGGGTGGGAACGGAGCAGGAGCTCATAGCGGGGTCATTGGGGACGACGACGGGCTTGGGGACGTGCTGACGAGCTCGAATCATCGGAGAAGAGCTTCGGCAGCCGGCGGGGAGGAAACAGCGACAGGGCGTCGCGGGAGGCTCCCGACGTCTCCTAGCTTGACGGGGAGGACGAGGGAGTCGCGGGGGTTCTCGGGGACTATCTAGCGAGGCGACGGGGCGGCTAACGCGACGGTGGCGAGCTCGAGCAGGGCTCGGCCAAGGCAGAGCAGAGGGGGAGAGAGCAAGCGACGGGCGAGAGAGAGAGAGAGGGAGAGAGCGACGGGGACGGCTCTCAGAGCTTATCCCCAGTCGTGCTGGCGACCGGAAGCGGCAAGCAGCTGCCGACGTGGAGGCACGATCGTGCACGCGCGGCGGCCACACGCCCGTCCTCCTGGCCGCCAGGAGGACGACGACCTCTTGGGCCAGGTGGGCCGGCCTGGCCTCTTTTCCTTTTTTCTTTTTTTCTTTTTTTCTGATTCTGACATTTGTTTATTTATTTTGTAGGTACAAATGACATTACAAAATATCCCAATTATTTTATATATTGAAGTTTGAATATTTCAAACATGTCTAAAAAGTTTCAGGATATTTTGCCGACAAAACTAATGATAATGCATTATTTGAAATTTTCAGGAGCTTTATCATTTATATTTAAATTGCTTCAGTTTTTCAAATATTTAGAATGGTCCTTGTTATAATCATGCCCATATTTATCAGACATAGGGAACATTTTTAAAGAGCATTTTGGATTTGTTGAATTTTCACCAAGTTGAGTTGTTTTGATTCAATGTGAGCTTTGGGTTCTCTTTCTCCCCATTTCATGTTGATGCAAAAATGAAACATGATGCAAACACATTCTATCCTAAGACACCTAGCTAAGGATGTGACACTGTGTATCAAAAGTAATTGTTTTTTCCACTTAAGGGATAATCCTACGAGTCACCTTCCCCTAGGTGCCCGTTATGGTATTATGGCAACTAACTCCTCCCTACTTTCAAACCTTTTTCACCATCTACTTTAGCGTGGACTTGTTGCCTACCAATTGAACCTCCATCATCTGCTTCATTTATTGTTCTTGACATGTGTTTGGTGTCCCAGCTCGAGAGATGTTATTACGTCTCATTCAATGAGTTGGTCATGAGTCGCTCGATCTTCGTAAAGATCGATTCTTATAGAGCTTTCTATGTTGGAAATATGCCCTAGAGGCAATAAATAAAGTGTTTATTATTGCATTTCCTTGTTCATGATAATTGTTTATTGTCCATGCTAGAATTGTGTTAATTGGAAACATGGATACATGTGTGGATACAGAAACAAAACACAATGTCCCTAGTAGACCTCTAGTGAACTAGCTCGTTGATCAAACGATGGTTAAGGTTTCCTAGCCATGGACATGAGATGTCATTTGATAACGGGATCACATCATTAGGAGAATGATGTGATGGACAAGACCCAAAATACAAACGTAGCGTATGATCGTGTCAGTTTATTGCTGTTGTTTTCCGCATGTCAAGTATATGTTCCTATGACCATGAGATCATGCAACTCACTGACACGTGAGGAATGCTTTGTGTGTATCCAACGTCGCAACGTAACTGGGTGACTATAAAGGTGCACTACAGGTATCTCCGAGGGTGTCTGTTGGGTTCGCATGGATCAAGACTGGGATTTTTTACTCCGTGTGACGGAGAGGTATCTGAGGGCCCACTCGGTAATGCAAGATCATAAACAAGCCATGCAAGCAATGTGACTAAGTGTTAGTCACGGGATCTTGCATTACGGAACGAGTAAAGAGACTTGCCGGTAACGAGGTTGAACTAGGTATGGGAATACCGATGATCGAATCTCGGGCAAGTAACATACCGAAGAACAAAGGGAACGTTATACGGGATTAACTGAATCCTTGACATAGAGGTTCGACCGATAAATATCTTCGTAGAATATGTAGGAACCAATGTGAGCGTCCAGGTCCTGCCATTGGTTATTGACCGTAGAGGTGTCTCGGTCATGTCTACATAGTTCTCGAACCCGTAGGGTCTGCATACTTAAGGTTTGGTGACATTTCGGTAGTATAGAGTTATGAATAGTCGTAACCGAAGGTTGTTCAGAGTCCTGGATGAGATCCCGGACATCACGAGGAGCTCCGGAATGGTCCAGAGGAAAATATTCATATATAGGAAGTCCCAGTCTGGTCACCGGAAAAGTTTCGGGCTCATTGGTAGTGTACCGGGAGTGCCGGGAGTGTACCGGGAGACCTCCCGGAGGGGTATTTCGACCCTAGAGGGTCCATGGGATGTGGGAGAGTAATAACCAGACCTTAGTGGGCTGGTGGAAGAGCCACAAAAGGCCCATGGTGCCAGGAAGAAAAGTCCTAAGGAAAAAAGGTGGAAAAAGGCAAAAAGGTAGAGTCCTACTCCTACTAGGATTGGAGGAGGAGTAGGACTCCTCCCCTCTTGCTTCGGCCGACTCCTAGGAGGCCTTGGCCTTGCGCCAAGGGCTTCCTCTCCTCTCCTCCTATATATACTGGTGGAATAGAAGGGTTTTGGACAGATTTTCCGGCCACGTGCTACCCGTTCCACCGGTGCATAGTTTCTCCTTTAGATCGTAGTTCCGCAGTGCTTAGGCAAAGCCCTACCGGAATTGCTCCACCACCATCGCCGGAGCACCATCACGCTGCCCGCGAACTCTTCTACCTCTCCAGTTCTTCTTGCTGGATCAAGACGTTGGGGATCGTCATCAAGCTGCACGTGTGCTGAACGCGGAGGTGCCGTCCGTTCGGTACTAGATCGGAAGGATCGTGATCAAGGCCACGAGAAGATCGTGATTGGATTGCGGGACGGATCAGGACGAGATCGCGGGACGGTTCGTGATTGGATTGTGGGACGGTTCGTGATATGATCGCGGAAAGCTTGGCGATTTGGATTGCGAAGAATTTCGACTACACCAACCGCGTTTCTTAATGCTTCCCGCTTAGCGATCTACAAGGGTATGTAGATCAACTCCCCCTCTCGAAGATGCTTATCACCATGAATAGGTTTGCATGTGCGTAGGATTTTTTTTCCCATGCAACGTTCCCCAACAGTGGCATCATGAGCTAGGTTGATGGTTCGATGAGATCTCGAGTAGAACACAAAAGGTTTGTGGGCGTTGATGCTTAGATTGCTTCCTCCCTTGGTCATATTTTGGTTCAGCGGTATTGTGAGATGAAGCGGCCCGGACCAACATTACTCGTATGCTTACGAGAGGCCGGTTCGCTCGACGCAACTTGTTGATTAGATGGCTTGTGGGTTACAGTTTCTCTCACTTTAGTTGGATCAGATCTGACAAAGGCGGTCCTTGAGAAGGTTGAAAAGCAAACTATGTATCACCGTTGTGGTTTATGCGTAGGTGAGAATCGTTCTAGCTAGATACCCGTAGGAGCCTCGTAAAACATGCAACAACAATTAGAGGACGTCTAACTTGTTTTTGCTGGGTATGTTGTGATGTGATACGGCCAATTGAATGACGTGATATATGTGATGTATGAGATGATCATGTGATGTATAGAATTTCACGACTTGCACGTCGATGAGTACGGCAACCGGCAGGAGCCATAGGGTTGTCTTTAATTATTGTATGACCTGCATGTCAATCATTAAGCGCTATGTAATGCTTTATTTTATCGCTAAGCGGTAGCAATAGAAGTAGAAGCAGGGCTTGCGCCACAACCCCTATGGCAGCACATTGATGGAGATCAAGATGATGGAGATCATGGTGTCGTGCCGGTGACGATGGAGATCATGCTGATGCTTTGAACATGGAGATCTTAAGCACAAGTTCATGGGCATATCATGTCACTTATGAATTGCATGTAATGTTAATCCTTTTATGCACCTTCTTTTGCTTAGGACAGTAGCATTATAAGATGATCCCTTCCTTAAATTTCAAGATAAAATTGTGTTCTCCCCGAGTGTGCACCGTTGCGAAAGTTCGTCGTGTTGAGACACCACGTGATGATCGGGTGTGATAGACTCTACGTTCACATACAACGGGTGCAAGCCAGTTTTGCACACGCGGAACACTCGGGTTAAACTTGACAAGCCTAGCATGTACAGACATGGCCTCGGAACACAAGAGACCGAAAGGTCGAGCATGAGTCATATAGTATATATGATGAACATAATGATGTTCACCAATGAAGCCACCTTAACTCACATGATGATCGGACTTTAGTTGGTGAATTTGGATCATGTGACACTCAGATGACCTAAGGGATGTCAATTTGAGTGGGAGCTTTAATAATTTGATTAACTAAACTCATTATCTTGAACAATAGTCTAAGTAACCTTTGCGTATTTATGTTGTAGATAAATGGCTCACGCAGTAGCACCCCTGAATTTTAATGCGTTCCTAGAGAAAGCTAAGCTGAAAGATGATGGAAGTAACTTTGTTGACTGGGCCCGTAATCTGAGGATTATCCTCATGGCTTCCTAGAAATTATATGTCCTTGATGCACCGCTTGGTGACCCACCCGCTCCCGTGTCATCCGAAGACGTTAAGAACGTTTGGGAGGCATGTGCTGGAGATTACTCAATAGTTCAGTGCGCAATATTGTATGGCTTTGAACCGGGACTTCAAAGAAGTTTTGAACGTCATGGAGCATATGAGATGTTCCAGGCTTTGATGTTTATCTTTGAGAAGAACGCCCGGATCGAGAGGTATGAAACCTCTGATAAGTTCTATGCTTGCAAGATGGAGGAGAACGAATCTATTAGTGAACATGTACTCACAATGTCTGGGTACTCGACTCGTTTGGCGGAGTTAGGAATCGTCCTTCCGCCAGAGGCGATCACTGACAGAGTTCTTCAATCACTGCCACCTAGTTACAAGAGCTTTGTGATGAACTATAACATGCACGAGATGAACAAGTCAGTCCCCGAGCTGTTTGCGATGCTGAAAGTCGCTGAGTCTGAAATCCAGAAAGAACATCAAGTGTTGATGGTCAATAAAACCACTAGTTTCAAGAAAAACGGCAAAGGCAAAAGCAAGAAGGGTGAAACCAAGAAGGATGGCAAAGCAGTTGCTACTCCTGTAAAGAAGCCTAAGCATGGACCTAAGCCGGAGACTGAGTTCTTTCATTGCAAGGGAAGTGGTCACTGGAAGCGGAACTGCCCCAAGTACCTGGCTGACAAGAAGGCGGCCAAAGACAAACAAG
This sequence comes from Hordeum marinum, assembly GCA_022496015.1. Classification (NCBI taxonomy): domain Eukaryota; kingdom Viridiplantae; phylum Streptophyta; class Magnoliopsida; order Poales; family Poaceae; genus Hordeum; species Hordeum marinum. Next base: position 337,197,267 of record CM039676.1, on the reverse strand, counting down.
GTATATATGATATACATGTTATTGATGTGTACCTTACTAGATCTCATAGTAGTGCCTGGGTATTTGATACCGGTTCGGTTGCTCACATTTGCAACTCAAAGCAGGAACTACGGAATAAACGGAGGCTGGCGAAGGACGAAGTGACGATCCACGCGGGAAATGGTTCCAAGGTTGATGTGGTCGCCGTCGGCATGCTCTCTCTTCGATTACCATCGGGATTAGTGATGAACCTGAAGAATTGTCATTTAGTGCCTGCATTAAGCATGAACATTATATCTAGATCTTGTTTATTGCGAGACAGTTACTCATTTAAATCTGAGAATAAAGGTTGGTCTATTTATATGAGTAATATCTTTTATGGTCATGCACCCAATGTTAGGGGTTTATTCATCTTAAATCTTAATAGTGATGATACACACGTTCATAACACTGATGCCAAAAGATGTAGAGTTGATATTGATAGTACTACTTTCTTGTGGCATTGCCGTTTAGGTCATATTGGTGTAAAATGCATGAGGAAGATCCATGTCGATGGACTTTTGGAGTCACTTGATTTTGAATCACTTGACACATGTGAACCATGCCTCATGGGCAAGATGACTAAAATGCCGTTCTCTGGAACAATGGAACGGGCAAGCGACTTATTGGAAATCATACATACTGATGTGTGTGGTCCAATGAATTTTGTAGCGCGTGGTGGATATCGTTATTTTCTCAGCTTCACTGATGACTTAAGTAGATATGGGTATATTTACTTAATGAAACACAAGTCTAAAACGTTTGAAAAGTTCAAGCAATTTTAGAGTGAAGTTGAAAATCATCGTAACAAGAGGATTAAATTCCTGCAATCCGATTGAGGAGGTGAATATCTGAGTTACGAGTTTGGTAGTCACTTAAGACAGTGTGGAATTGTTTCACGGTTAACACCGCCCGGAACATCACAGCGTAATGGTGTGTCTGAACATCGGAATCGGACCTTATTAGATATGGTTCGTTCTATGATGTCTCTTGCTGATTTACCACTATCATTTTGGGGTTGTGCATTAGAGACAGCTGCATTCACTTTAAATAGGGCACCATCGAAATCCGTTGACACGACGCCATATGAACTGTGGTTTGGCAGGAAGCCAAAGTTATCGTTTCTTAAAGTTTGGGGATGTGATGCTTATGTCAAAAAGCTTCAGCCTGAAAAGCTGAAACCCAAAACGGAGAAATGCGTCTTCATAGGATACCCGAAAGAAACAGTCGGGTATACCTTCTATCTCAGATCCGAAGGCAAAGTGTTTGTCACCAAGAACGGAACATTTCTTGAGAAAGAGTTTATCTCGAAAGAATTGAGTGGGAGGAAAATAGAACTTGATGAGGTTGTTGGACCTTTGCTTCTACCAGAAAGTAGCGCAGCGCAGAAACATGTTTCTGTGGAGCCTACGACGGTTGAAGTAGAAGTTAATGATGATGATCATGAAGCTTCGGATCAAGCTGCTAACGAACCTCGTAGGTCGACAAGGACGCAGACTACTCCTGAGTGGTATGGCAATCCTGTCTTGGAGGTCATGTTGTTAGACAACAATGAACCTACGAGCTATGAAGGAGCAGTGATGGGCCCGGATTCCGAGAAATGGTTAGAGGACATGAAATCCGAGATGGGATCCATGTATGAAAACAAAGTATGGACTTTGGAAGTATTACCTGAAGGGCGAAAGGCCATTTAGAATAAATGGATCTTTAAGAAGAAGACGGACGCGGACGGTAATGTCACCGTCTATAAAGCTCGACTTGTGGCAAAGGGAGTTTCACAAGTTCAAGGAGTTGACTACGATGAGACCTTCTCCCCTATAGTGATGCTTAAGTCTGTCAGAATCATGTTGGCAATAGGTGCTTATTTCGACTATGAAATTTGGCAGATGGATGTCAAAACAACATTCCTCAACGGTTTCCTTGAGGAAGGGTTGTACATGATACAACCAGAAGGTTTTGTCAATCTAGAAAATGTTGACAAAGTTTCCAAACTCCAGCGATCCATTTATGGGCTGGTGCAAGCATCTCGGAGTTGGAATAAGTGCTTCGATGAGGTGATCAAAGCGTTTGGGTTTATACAAGTTTATGGAGAATCTTGTATTTACAGGCAAGTGAGTGGAAGCTCTATAGCGTTTCTAATATTATATGTGGATGACATATTGATGATTGGAAATAGTATAGAAATGCTGAAAAGCGTGAAGGAATATTTGAACAAGAGTTTTTCAATGAAGGACCTAGGAGAAGCTGCTTTCATATTAGGCATTAAGATCTATAGAGATATATCGAGATGCTTAATAGCACTTTCACAAAGCATATACCTTGATAAAGTTTTGAAGAAGTTCAAAATGGAACAGTCCAAGAAGGGGTTCTTGCCTGTGTTACAGGGTGTGAAGTTGAGTAAGACTCAATGCCCAGTGACTGCAGAAGAAAAACAAAAGATGAGTGTCATCCCCTATGCTTCAGCCATAGGCTCTATCATGTATGCAATGTTGTGCACAAGACCCGATGTCAGCCTTGCCATAAGTATGGCTAGAAGTTTTCAAAGTGATCCTGGAATGGAGCACTGGCAAGCGGTCAAGAATATCCTTAAGTACCTTAACAGGACTACGGACATGTTTCTCGTTTATGATGGTGATGAAGAGCTCGTCGTAAAGGGTTACGTTGATGCAAGCTTTGACACTAATCCGGATGACTCTAAGTCGCAAACCGGATACGTATTTATTCTTAACGGGGGAGCAGTAAGCTGGAGCAGTTCCAACCAAAGTGTGGTAGCTGATTCTACGTGTGAAGCGGAGTACATCGCAGCCTCGAAGGCAGCGAAGGAAGGTGTCTGGATGAAGCAGTTCATGACAGATCTCGGAGTAGTGCCTAGTGCACTGAATCCAATGAGCCTGTTCTGTGACAACACTGGTGCCATTGCTCTAGCCAAGGAACCAAGGTTTCACAAGAGGACCAGACATATAAAGCGACGCTTCAACTCCATCCGGTCTTACATCGAGGAGAAGGACAGAAATATTTGCAAAGTGCACACGGATCTGAATGTTGCAGACCCGTTGACTAAACTTCTTCCAAGAGCTAAACATGATCAACACCACAACTGCATGGGTGTTCGATTCATTACAATGTAAATCACTTAGTGATGTGAGCTAGATTATTGACTCTAGTGCAAGTGGGAGACTGTTGGAAATATGCCCTAGAGGCAATAAATAAAGTGTTTGTTATTGCATTTCCTTGTTCATGATAATTGTTTATTGTCCATGCTAGAATTGTATTAATTGGAAACATGGATACATGTGTGGATACATAGACAAAACACTATGTCCCTAGTAGACCTCTAGTGAACTAGTTCGTTGATCAAACGATGGTTACGGTTTCCTAGCCATGGACATGAGATGTCATTTGATAACGGGATCACATCATTAGGAGAATGATGTGATGGACAAGACCCAAAATACAAACGTAGCATATGATCGTGTCAGTTTATTGCTGCTGTTTTCCACATGTCAAGTATATGTTCCTATGACCATGAGATCATGCAACTCACTGACACCGGAGGAATGCTTTGTGTGTATCAAACATCGCAACGTAACTGGGTGACTATAAAGGTTTACTACAGGTATCTCCAAGGGTGTCTGTTGGGTTGGCATGGATCAGGACTGGGATTTTTTACTCCATGTGATGGAGAGGTATCTCAGGGCCCACACGGTAATGCAAGATCACAAACAAGCCTTGCAAGCAATGTGACTAAGTGTTAGTCACGGGATCTTGCATTACGGAACGAGTAAAGACACTTGGCGGTAACGAGGTTGAACTAGGTATGGGAATACCGACGATCGAATCTCGGGCAAGTAACATACCAAAGAACAAAGGGAACGTTATACGGGATTAACTGAATCCTTGACATAGAGGTTCGACCGATAAAGATCTTTGTAGATGTCGGGACCCCGATCCTAAGTCATATGATTCCATACTGTGACAAGCCACATCATTTTGCGGCCTCACGCACGGTACTCCACGGCTGCCACCTTACCTTGGCCGGGACCGTTGCGTCTTTTGGCTCACGTATGTGAACATGTCGCTAGCAATAACACAACAAAGAACCCGGGCCGACATGACTAGTCATAGAACCCAAGTGGCACATCCGTAAGGAAACAGGCATACATAACCCAGCAATGCGGGTGTCAGTCTCAAGCGTGTGTAGACGAGTCATAGCAAGCTACAAGGACTCCATTACGTCGCGAGACACGGATGTCATCACTGCACGTAGACGAGTCGTAGCAGGCTACGGGGACTCCATTACACTGCGAGACATTTCCCCGAAGGAACAGACATAGCAGCAAAGAAGGATACATGCCGGTCAATCAATGTGTCCGGAGAAGTAGCAAGCTACCATGGCTCGGTGGAAGCACAAAGAGCCAGTTTCTCATATAGAGTACTACTAAAGGCACACGACTAGGTGTCGGATCCCATACATACCGTTGCACGTCACACGTACGCACGACATGCCCGATATGCATAGGTACAACTATGGCATCACAACATAACCATACAACAACATGACTTTTATTTAAGAGACTCAGACGAGCCTTGCATAATATGTTCTTACAGATAGGGGTCACATGACCTCGCACTCAAGTCATACAAACATAGTCATACAAGCCAGCGGAAACTTTAGCTGTCTGAGTACAGACGACAAAATATAAAAAAGAGGCACACGGCCTGACTATCTACAGCCCACCACATGGGCAAGATCGTGGCTGGGACACCAGCTAGTCGACATCGTCAACGTCTAGATAGAACCCACCTGATGGGTCCTGGTTCTCTTCTGCAACATTAATTAAGCAAGGATGAGTACAATCATACTCAGCAAGTCTTTGAAACAGACCTAGTCTATTTATGCTCATGTATCAACAAGGGGGTGGTGGAGTTTATGCAGAATGCCAGCATTGACTCATGGCTAACCTACACTACTCAATTTTAACTCCTTGTTACAATTTTAGTTATCGCACACGAGTCCACTACCTCCATCACAATACGCTACCATGGATTCACCTTCCCCTTCCGGAAGAGTACCATTCACGGTACTCACACTTGTCTTGAGATTTTTAGAAGTATCCATTTCATTATCTATGAACAGCATAAGTTCTCCAAGTAGTCCATATTCGAGGACGCGGCTATTCGAACAGTTTCATACCCTGCAGGGGTGTACTTCTTCACACACGCTCTCGCCACTTATCGCTGTGTGGCATAAACCATGTACCTCGGCAACCTTCAAGCGGATGCCCAGCGAGGAAGTCGGCCATGACCGTCAATCACATAAGACCTCTAGTCCAGGCTACCGCCTATTTGATACTTACCAGCACGAAAGTCTGGCCGAAGTTTCCGCTACGGTCCCAAACGATGTGCGCAGGGTTCCCAAGCCCACCATTCGGGTGACCCTTGATACACCGTGCCACTGCCTACCGCGTCGTAACCCACCCCAAGGGTCAGCTCTACGCACGGCCTCCAGCATGCTATAAACACCAGGAACTACTTGCAATACCTGGACCAAAGACTAAGCGACTTATAAGTCGAGAGGGGTCGAGTTACCGGAACCCAATGTGTGGTAGTATCTCGTCTTGGATCACAAACACGGAACCCAGTTCCTAAGAACGGTTCCAATGAGACAACCCACTATGTACTCCTACATAGCCTCTCATCGCCACCTTTACCAAATCGTATTCATTATATGCTCAGTGCATCGGACAATGCTATTTCACTCAGTTCATCACCCGGATGAATCCGGCCTGACACAACTCTAAGCATCGCAAGCATAGAAGGCAGGGTAAGCTAAGCACAGCATGGCACAAGCATCTACCAGGTATACTAGGTTGCAAGGTTTTGCTATTTACTGTGACAACATCAGGTCATGCATAAAATTAGGATCATCTACCGTGAATGACTGACACGTGATCGTTTGTCCTAATGCAATAAATAAGAGCAGGAGCGAGAGAATGGAATGTTATCTAAATGATCAATGGGGTTGCTTGCCTTGCTGGGTTGCGGAGGAGTTCTCTCCTTCGTCGGGGTACGGAGTGGTATCTTCCGGATTAGGGCCTACCGCAACGCAAATAAAAGCATTCAATACAAGCATATGCAACAATATGATGCATGATCATGTCATATTAGTATGCATAAGTGAGCCAATGTAACTAGTGATCATATCAATTTGAAATGAGTTTGAATATAGGTTCAAAGTTGCTCTCATTTCAAATTCCATATATAGACCTGATGTTAAAATGTCCATGTTTACCTATTTAGGTTGCTCTAACATGCATGAGAATAGCACCATTTGATTCATTGGATTTTTCTTATAAATTTTCATATATAAATTATTTTCATCTGACTTACAGATTAATTTATATGATTTTTCAAAGTTTTAAATATTTTCTAGAATTATTTTTAAATAAGAAATTGAATTATGACATCAGCATGATGTCATCATGACATCAGCATGATGTCATCATGACATCAGCTGGTCAGCTGACCCGGCCCAGAGTCAAACCTGACATGTGGGGTCCACATGTCAGTGTCTGGTTAATTTAATTAACTGATTAAAACTAATCCTAACTATTTAACAGACGTGGGCCCACATGTCATTGACTAATTAGTTTAATTAATTTAATTAATTACTTTATTCCTAATCAAGATTAGTTAGGGGCTGGCCCCACCTGTCAGGGGTCAACCCCCGTGGTCAAACTGACCAGAGCCACCGGCGTTGAGCCGCCGGCGACTCCAGGAATAGCAGAGAGGATCGCAAACCCTCCTCCAATGACCAAATCCACGGCGGATGGGCTCAAGTTGCAGCCTATGCACGCGCCTGTCCATTGGGGCATGACCCCGAGGTTGGGGTGGCCTAGAACGTCGCCGGCGACGATCTTGGCGGACGGCGGCGCTCGAGCTCCGACGGAACCACGGCTACAGACCACAACAGCACGCGCTCTAAGCACCTATGGCACCTACTTGACCCTACGAGCACGATGGCATCCTTGGAAGGACCCATTGGTCACCGGAGCATCGTCGACGGCGAGAACAGCAGCGACCGGAGCTCGGGCTCGAACGAAAACGCGGCTACAGAGCATGAAAACGAACGGGGAGAGAGGGAAGAGGCTCGGGGGCTCACTGCTGATGCTGAGGTAACGGCACGAGCTTGGGGACGGCTTGACGGTGATGAAATTGACGGCGGCGAGCTTCTGACTCGAGGAGGAAGAAGAGGTCAGGGTTCCCTCGATGGAGCTCTGGGCGGCGATTCCTTCGGCGAGGAGGATCAGGGTGACAAGGCGGAGCTTCTGCCTTCTCTACAGCACGGGGGAGGGACGGAGACGATCAGACGACGGCGATCTATGGCGCGGCCATGGCGGAAGCAGAGGGGAAGAATGGCGAGAGAGAGAGCCCGCGAGAGAGAGAGGGAAGGAAGGAGAGGGCACGGCGGCGGCCTTCGCGCTAGCGCTCTCCCGGCCTTCTAGGCAGGCGGCCTAGCAGGGAGGAGGTGGCTGGCGTGCGGTGGCCACGCGCCCGGCGTCCCTCTGGCGCGGGGAAGAAGACGACTGGTGTCTCTTCGCCCTGGGCTGGGCCGGCTACAGGCTCGGCCAACAGGTAAGTTATTCCCTTCCCTTTTTCTTTTCTTCTGTTTTTCTATTTTTCTGACCCGTGTTTAATTTATTTCCAGGTTCAATTAACTTTCAAAATGTCCCCAAATGTTTTCTAAAAAGTAGTCTGGATATTTCAAACTTGTGACTAAACTTACAAATTATTTTGAAAATAAAAATGTTAATAATGAATTATTTATCATTTTGAGGGGCTTTAATCATTGGTTTTAAATTATTTCTGAAGTTCAAATAACATGAATGACCCCTGATACATGTTTTCCCATAATTATCATACATGGGGAACATTTCTAATGGGCATTTTGGATTTGTTGAAAATCCAGCAAGTTGAATTACCTTATTTCATTAGGTGCTTGGGGTTTCTTTCCTTCTCCCCTTTTCAACTTAATGCAATGATGATGAATGATAATGCAAGCACAAGACCAACCTAAGACACTTGCTAGGGTTGTGACAGTAGAATATGTAGGAACCAATGTGAACGTCCAGGTCCCTCCATTGGTTATTGACCGTAGAGGTGTCTTGGTCATGTCTACATAGTTCTCGAACCTGCAGGGTCTGCACACTTAAGGTTTGGTGACATTTCAGTAGTATAGAGTTATGTACGGTGGTACCCGAAGGTTATTCGTAGTCTCGGATGAGATCCCGGATGTCACGAGGAGCTCCGGAATGGTCCGGAGGTAAAGATTCATATATAGGAAGTCCCAGTTTGGTCACCGGAAAAGTTTCGGGTTCATCGATAGTGTATCGGGAGTGCCGGTAGTGTACCGGGAGACCTCCCGGAGGGGTATTTCGACCCTAGAGGGTCCATGGGCTGTGGGAGAGTAATAGCCAGACCTTAGTGGGCTCGTTGAACAGCCACAAAAGGCCCATGGCGGCAGGAAGAGAAGTCCTAAGGAAAAAAGGTGGAAAAAGGCAAAAAGGGAGAGTCCTACTCCTACTAGGATTGGAGGAGGAGTAGGACTCCTCCCCTCTTGCTTAGGCCAACTCCTAGGAGGCCTCGGACTTTTGCCAAGGGCTGCCTCTCCTCTCCTCCTATATATACTGGTGGAATAGAAGGGTTTTGGACAGATTTTCCGGCCACGTGCTACCCGTTCCATCGGTGCATAGTTTCTCCTCTAGATCATAGTTCCACAGCGCTTAGGCGAAGCCCTGCCGGAATTGCTCCACCACCATCGCCGGAGCGCCGTCACGCTTCCGGCAAACTCTTCTACCTCTCCACTTCTTCTTGCTGGATCAAGACGGTGGAGATCGTCATCAAGCTGGACGTGTGCTGAACGCGGAGGTGCCGTCCGTTCGGTACTAGATCGGAAGGATCATGATCAAGGCCACGAGACGATCGTGATTGGATTGCGGGATGGATCGTGACGAGATCGCGGGACTGTTCATGATTGGATCACAGGATAGTTTGTGATTGGATCGCGGGACGCTCAGTGATTTGGATCGCGAAGAAGTTTGACTCCACCAACCGCATTTCTTAACGCTTCCCGCTTAGCGATCTACAAGGGTATGTAGATCAACTCCCCCTCTCGTAGATGCTTATCACCATGAATAGGATTGCGTGTGCGTAGGAAATTTTTTGTTTCCCATGCAACGTTCCCCAACATTCTACCTTTGTTGTCTTCTTGGATAAAGAGCCCGAAGGCAAAGAAGTCAATATCAACATAATGTAATGAATGAACAGCTGCGAGGAGGGCACGTGGACCCAGAGGGTTGTCGTAGCAAGTGTTCCCTCTATTCTCTTACCCTATGCTTGAATCTCGGGATGAGATTCTTGTTTAGTTGGGGTGAGTTGTCACAGCCCTAGAGTTGCTTGAAATTGTTTGCATCAACATCAGCATGTGCATCATGTCAGCATGTTTAAATTCAAATGAACTTGAAATGGGGATTGTCAAGCCCTAGCACTCCCTCCTTCAAACAAAAAACAATCAACTAAGTTTTCCAATGTTTCCTTCTGGTTTTGAAATTTTTTCACTATTTCTGATAAATGTTGGCAACAATATATTAGGGGACATTTTAATTTTCAAAACAAATATAGCATTTTAAAATACTCATTAATGCTACTAAAATCAATTAATAAAGCACTATAAATATTTTAGTTCTTCCAAAATGCTGGAACTTTTTATGGTGCTCGGAAATATTCCAAACATATCCTATAAATAATTTCAGGATTTTGTGCTAAAGAATTTTTGTCCAAACTAATAAAACAGAGGGCATGTAATAAAAAAACAGAAACTAAAAATAAAAGAAGGGAAAGGCCCAACCTGGCTTACCTGGCCCAGGAAGGAGATGGCCCAGCCCACCAGGGGCGAAGAGGTCATCTTCAACCTCTGCCAGTAGGTAGAGGCGAGATGAGCACGGCGCGCTTGCACCTGGTCGCCTCGCCACCTCCTTCTTGCAGCTACGTGGATGGCCCCCGGAGACCCTGCTGGATCGAGTCTATGCCTCGCCATTTGCCCCTTGCTCTCTCCCTCTCACCTTGCTTCTTCCTCCCCAGACCTGAAACCATGCCGTCACCGCCCGCTAGCTCCCGTCATCGCCCAGCCTGCCTGACCCAATCAAAAGCATTGCCTCGAGGCCCTGAAGCTCCTCGATGAAGGAATCGAGCGGGAAGTCCTCAGTTTCGTCGCCATCGCTGAATCCCTTCGCCGGTCGCCGTGGATCCTCGCCGTTGATTTGCACCGTCCGTCGTCCCCGAGCCCGCTGGCCAGCATTCAACATCCCCGTGAGCTCTCTCCTTGCTCCCCCCGTAGCCCCACTGCTCTACTCGACCCCTAGCCGCCGTCCCCGCAAGCCGATGCTCCGGCCGCCTCCACGAGCTTGCCTCCGACGAGCTCCGGTGGCCCCGCAGCCTCCCATGCCCCCATTGGATGCGCACGGGCGAGGGCTACACCCTGGTGCCCTGAGCGCTCTAACCCGACGCCGCTAGCGTGTTTCCGGCGCGTCACCGCCGCCCTGCATGGTCGTCGGCGACCTCACTCCGGCGTGCTGACATGGCCGGGTTAATTAGCCACTAACTAGCCCTTTAGTCGCTGACACTGGGACCCACCCGTTAAATTAAACCTTTAGTTAATTAGGTAAGCTAAATTAACCCTGTTATTAACAATGAGTCAATGACAAGCGGGCCCCACAGGTCAGTTTGACCTAAAACGGCCAGCTGACCAGGATGACGTCATGCTGACGTTTAGCTGATGCAATAATTACATTTTAGGATTTAAATAAATTCCAGAAATTGCTTAAAACTTCTAAAAATCATAGAAAATAATCTATAAGTCAGATGAAAATAATTTATATATGAAAAATGATCAGAAAAATCCAATGAATTTATTTATGCCATGATCATGCATGTTAGAGCTAGTTATCACCATAAAATAGGACATTTTATGATTAGGTCAATATATGAAATATCATTTGGAGTTGGAATTCAAACTTGTTTGAATTCCACTTCAACCAACTTGGCTAACCACTCCTCTAGGTTAATTAAATACCTTAACTTGTCATATCATGCATCATGATTGTCCATTGCATAAATTGAATGTTGGTTCTTCTTGTTTGCAGGTGATTGTTCCCTCTCGTTAGACGATGGTTCTGATGATGTGAACGTTGACACTAATGAAGAGAAGTATATCTTCAGGACTGTCAGGCAAGCAAAAAACCCTTGATTATACTGATATGAACCCACTCTCTCACTTCTGCTCTCTATTATTGCATTAGGACAACGACGATTCAACTGTTACATGCCATCGGTAGTTGAACCCATTCCTTTGCCTGACCTGTCTTTGCCACAGCAAATAGTTGAAACCACTTAGCATGAGTAGCAATTGCTTGAGCCTTGTTGTGCTTACTCATCAATGCTTGCTTACTATGCCTTCTATGCTTAGAGTCGTGTCGTGTCGGGTCTGATCCATCTAGGCGATGAATCGGAATGGCAGTGTTCATGTCCTTTAGTGGGAGAGCTAAATGGGTGAATATGATTTGGTAAAGGTAGCGACGAGAGGTAATGTAGGAGTACATGGAGGGTTGTCTCATTGGGACCATCCTTAAGAACCGAGTTCTTTGTTTGTGATCCAAGACTGTTACTACCACACGTTGGGCCCTGAAATATGACCATGCTCGACTTCTTAATCACCTAGACCTCTGTCCAGGAGTTGCAACTAGTTTCTGGTGTTTGTAGGAAAAGTGTTGGCGGCCCTGCATAGCGCTGCCCGACGGGGTGGACTATGATGCGGTATAGGCACAGTGGCATGGTGTACCAAGTGGCACCCAAACGGTGGGCTTGGGAACCCTATGCACATCGTTTGAGGCCGTAACGGAAACTTCGTCCGTACTTCCGTGCGGGTTCAGTCTCAAATAGGCGATAAACCTGGACTAGGGTCTTGTGTGATTGACCGTCGTGGCTAACTCCCTCACTAGGCTTCCGCTTGAAGGTTGCCGAGGTGCCTTTTATGTGCACAGAGCGACAAGTGGCGGGAGCATGTGTGAATAAGTATACCCCTGCAGAGTTAAACAAACTATTCGAATAGCCGCGTCCTCGGATATGGACGGCTTCGAGAACTTATGTGGTTCATAGATAAGTGGAAGTGGATACTCTAAAATACGCAAGATAAGCGTGAGTGCTATGGATGGCCTTCTCGTAGGGATATGGAAGTGGATCAATAGTGGTGTATTGATTGGTGAATATGTGGACACGTGTGCACTATCGCACCTCAAGAAAGCACTTGCAGTCGCAGTACAGGTTAGCCAAGAGTCAAAGCTGGCTTGCTGCAATAAACTCATCAATCCCCTTCATTGATACTGATGCATATGTAGTTAGTTCTGATGTAAGTCTTGCTGAGTACCTTTGTACTCATGTTTGCTTAATTTATGTTTCACAGAGGAGACGTCAGTCTCAGTAGTGGTATTTACGACGTGAAGTTCAATGTTGACCGGATTAGCTTGGGAACCCCAGACAGAGGTCTGCTTCCTTTGGTAGGGTCATTGTTGCTTTTCAGGCTCCTCTAGCCACTTTTGTAGATGTTTGTACCCTGACATGTTTAACTTCCGCTTGTTTGTTTGAATGCTCTGAATGTTGGGTCTTGAGACCCCTGTTTGTAACATCTTAATGTATTGGCTCTCCCGTGCCTTCTAAATACATGTTGTAATGTTGTATGGTTATGTTGTGATGCCATAGTTGTATCTATGCATATCGGGCATGTCGTGCGTACGTGTGATGTGCAATGGTATGTATGGGATTCGACACCTAGTCATGTGCTTTTAGTAGTACTCTTTATGGGAAACTGCCCCTTTGTGCTTCCATCGAGCCTGGGTAGCTTGCTACTGCTCCGGACACATTGGTTGGCCAGCATGTATCCTTCTTTGTTGCTGTGTTTGTCCCTTTGGGGAAATGTCTCGCAGTGTAATGGAGTCTTGGTAGCCTGCTATGACTCGTCTATGTGTGGTGTTGGCATTTATGTCACACGGCGTAATGGAGTCCTTGTAGCTTGCTATGACTCGTCTACACACGCTTGAGATCGACACCTGCATTGCTGGGTTACGTATGCCTGTTTCCGTACGGATGTACCACTTGGGTTCTATGACTAGTCATGTCGGCCCGGGTCCTCTGTCATTTGATTGCCAGCGACATGTTCACATACGTGAGCCAAAAGACGCAAACAGTCCCGGCTAAGGTAAGGCTGCAGTCGTGGAGTTTACCGTGCGTGAGGCCGCAAATTGATGTGATATGTTACAGTCTGGATTCATATGACTTAGGATCAGGGTCCCGACAGAATTAGCCATTTTTAGCCAAAGTAAATTAATTACTTTTATTAGATAAAAGCTGCTGTTTTATTTAGTGATATTAATGACAAAACAAAAACATATGGAAGAGCCCATCTACTACACTCTAATCAATTAACCAAAGCACCAGGACATTTTCAAAATATTTATAGGACAAGTTGATCATGACAAAAAAATAAATAGGAGCAAAAAGGGAGTTTTTGAGTTGAAACGAAAGAGGGGGTTATCGACAAGAAATGTGAGTAGGGCAACACACCAAGCACACATGCATTGATCCACATACCACCTCACATCACAACACACACAATCACATCACCACTCCACAATCATGGCAAGACAAGATGATGGACTTGATGTAATGAATATGATGCCATGATGCATGAATGACATGAAGCAATATTATATGAAACACAACACATGGTGGCAAACATGGAAGGTCCACATGGGATACATGAACAAAATGGTAAGGGGTGCACTTGGGCTGTTACACCCCGGGCTTGTAATATGAAGCTATATGACTTTAATTTGTGTCTAGAGTTGTGTTGTGATATTGATTACTGAGTCCCTGATCTTGGTCATACACATTTGAGTGTATGATTAGCGTACGGTCAAAATTTGGTGTGTCCCAAGTTGGTATCAGAACCGACTGCCTATAGGTAGCCCCCTTTCCAACTCCTTGGCCGAAGGTGAGTCTAGTCATTGTAAAAGTTTTACTAACATTGTTATGTGGCTTACGGGCCCACAGCTCAATCGGGTGGTATTAGGATCTTTTATTCCTCATCTACACTCTGGGTTCTGATCTCTCTTATCTTTCGGGTTAACTATTTTACTAATTCTAACTCTAGCTTCTCGTATCTACTTCCTCCCGGAGAGCCCCTCATTCCAGATGACGACTTGATTCCACAGAAGACTCCGAAGATACTCTCTGATGTTCTCCCAAGAACTTGTGCTCATAGCTCTTGTGATTCCCTTCTTCCATCACCCCCATATGCTTATCGGGGATTTGTTCGTCCCCAGTTGTCATGAGTTCCACAAAATCATTCGAATTACTATCCGATCTTCTAAAATCCTCAACAGCCTTTTGATCTTGACATTCCCTCACCTGCTTGTGTTCTGGATAATTCCATATGTCTAGCATTATCAATTAAAATCCTCTGCGTTTATTGTTCGACCTTATTGATTCAACTTGTGCGTGAATGCACATAATCCTCACTTGACACTCTTAAATTATATGTCCGGTCCAGACGTCTTTCCAATCAGGAGCTGGTTCTCGTTAAATCAACCTAGGTTGATTGTCCATCTAAGTGTTGGAAATATGCCCTAGAGGCAATAAATAAGGTGTTTATTATTGCATTTCCTTGTTCATGATAATTGTTTATTATCCATGCTAGAATTGTATTAATTGGAAACATGGATACATGTGTGGATACATAGACAAAACACTATGTCCCTAGTATACCTATAGTGAACTAGCTCGTTGATCAAAGGATGGTTAAGGTTTCCTTGCCATGGACATGAGATGTCATTTGATAATGGGATCACATCATTGGGAGAATGATGTGATGTACAAGACCCAAAATACAAACGTAGCATATGATCGTGTCACTTTATTGCTGCTGTTTTCCTCATGTCAAGTATATGTTCCTATGACCATGAGATCATGCAACTCACTGACACTGGAGGAATGCTCTGTGTGTATCAAATGTCGCAACGTAACTGGGTGACTATAAAGGTGCATTATAGGTATCTCCGAGGGTGTCCGTTGGGTTGGCATGGATCAAGACTGGGATTTGTTACTCCGTGTGACGAAGAGGTATCTTAGGGCCCACACGGTAATGCAAGATCACAAACAATCCTTGCAAGCAATGTGAATAAGTGTTAGTCATGGGATCTTGTATTACGGAACGAGTAAAGAGACTTGCCGGTAACGAGGTTGAACTAGGTATGGAAATACCGACGATCGAGTCTCGGGCAAGTAACATACCGAAGAACAAAGGGAACGTTATACGGGATTAACTGAATCCTTGGCATAGAGGTTCGACCGATTAAGATCTTCGTAGAATATGTAGGAACCAATGTGGACATCCAGGTACTGCCATTGGTTATTGACTGTAGAGGTGTCTCGGTCATGTCTACATAGTTCTCGAACCCGCATGGTCTGCACAGTTAAGGTTCGGTGATGTTTCGGTAGTGTAGAGTTATGTATGGTGGTGACCAAAGGTTGTTTGGAGTCCCAGATGAATCCAGGACATCATGAGGAGCTCCGGAATGGTCCGGAGGTAAAGATTCATATATAGGATGTCCCAGTTTGGTCGCCGGAAAAGTTTCGGGCTCATCGGTAGTGTACCGGGAGTGTCGGTAGTGTACCGGGAGACCTCCGGGAGGGGTATTTCGACGCCAGAGGGTCAATGGGCTGTGGGAGCGTAATAATAAGCCCTTAGTAGGCTGGTTGATGAGCCACAAAAGGACGATGGTGCCAGGAGGAAAAAGGCCTAAAGGAAAAGGTGGAAAAAAGGGCCAATAGGGAGCAATCCTAGTCCAACTAGGATTGGAGGAGGAGTAGGACTCCTCCTACTTGGCCGGCCAACTCCTAGGAGGCCTTGGCCCTGCACCAAGGCTGCCTCTCCTCTTATTCTATATATACTGGTGGAATAGAAGGGTTTTCAATAGAATTTCCGGCCACGTGCTACCCGTTCCACCGGTGCATAGTTTCTCCTCTAGATCGTAGTTCCACAGTGCTTAGGCGAAGCCCTGCCAGAATTGCTCCACCACCATCGCCGGAGCGCCGTCACGCTACCGGCAAACTCTACCTCCTCTCCACCTCCTCTTGCTGGATCCACACGGTGGAGATCGTCATCAAGCTACACGTGTGTTGTACGCGGAGGTGCCGTCAATTCGGTACTAGATCGGAAGGATCGTGATCAAGGCCATAAGACGATCATGATTGGATCGCGGGACGGATCATGACGAGATCACGGGACAGTTCGTGATTGGATCGCGGGACTCTCGGTGATTTGGATTGCGAAGAAGTTCGACTACACCAACTGCGTTTCTTAACGCTTCCCGCTTAGCGATCTACAAGGGTACGTAGATCAACTCCCCCTCTCGTAGATGCTCATCACCATGGATAGGTTTGCGTGTGCGTAGGAAAATAATTTGTTTCCCATGTAATGTTCCCCAACAGTGGCATCGTGAGCTAGGTTGATGGTTCGATGAGATCTCGAGTAGAACACAAAAGGTTTGTGGGCGTTGATGCTTAGATTGCTTCCTCCCTTGGTCGTATTTTGGTTCAGCGGTATTGTGAGATGAAGCGGCCCGAACCAACACTACTCGTACGCTTACGAGATACCGGTTCCCTCGATGCAAGTTGTTGCTTAGATGTCTTGCGGGTGACAGTTTCGCTCACTTGAGTTGGATCGGATCCGACGAAGGCGGTCCTTCAGAAGGTTGAAAAGCAAACTATGTATCACCGTTGTGGTTTATGTGTAGGTGAGAATCGTTCTTGCTAGATACCCGTAGCAGCCACATAAAACATGCAACAACAATTAGAGGACGTCTAACTTGTTTTTGCAGGGTATGTTGTGATATGATATGGCCAATTGCATGATGTGATATATGTGATGTATGAGATGATCATGTGATGTATAGAATTTTACGGCTTGCACGCCAATGAGTACGGCAATCGGCAGGAGCCATAGGGTTGTCTTTAATTATTGTATGACCTGCGTGTCAATCATTTAGCGCTATGTAATGCTTTACTTTATCGCTAAGCGGTAGCAATAGAAATAGAAGCAGGGCTGGCACCACAACCCCTATGGCAGCACATTGATGGAGATCAAGATGATGGAGATCATGGTGTCGTGCCGGTGACGATGGAGATCATGCCGGTGCTTTGAAGATGGAGATCTTAAGCACAAGTTCATGGCCATATCATGTCACTTATGAATTGCATGTGATGTTAATCCTTTTATGCACCTTGTTTTGCTTAGTATGACGGTAGCATTATAAGGTGATCCCTCACTTAAATTTCAAGAGAAAATTGTGTTCTCCCTGAGTTTGCACCATTGCAAAAGTTCGTCGTGTTGAGACACCACGTGATGATCGGGTGTGATAGACTCTACGTTCACATACAACGGGTGCAAGCTAGTTTTGCACACGCGGAACACTCGGGTTAAACTTGACGAGCCTAGCATGTACAGACATGGCCTCGGAACACTAGAGACCGAAAGGTCGAGCATGAGTCATATAGTAGATATGATCAACATAATGATGTTAACCAATGAAGCCACCTTAACTCACGTGATGATCGGACTTGAGTTGGTGAATTTGGATCATGTGACACTCAGATGACCTGAGGGATGTCAATTTCAGTGGGAGCTTTAGTAATTTGATTAACTAAACTCATTATCTTGAACAATAATCTAAACAACCTTTGCATATTTATGTTGTAGATCAATGGCTCACGCAGTAGCACCCTTGAATTTTAATGTGTTCCTAGAGAAAGCTAAGCTGAAAGATGATGGAAGTAACTTTGTTGACTGGGCCCGTAATCTGAGGATTATCCTCACGGCTTCCCAGAAATTATATGTCCTTGATGCACCGCTTGGTGACCCACCCGCTCCCGTGTCATCCGAAGACGTTAAGAACGCTTGGGAGGCACGTGCTGGAGATTACTCAATAGTTCAGTGCGCAATATTGTATGGCTTAGAACTGGGACTTCAAAGACGTTTTGAATGTCATGGAGCATATGAGATGTTCCAGGAGTTGAGGTTTATCTTTGAGAAGAACGCCCGGATCGAGAGGTATGAAACCTCTGATAAGTTCTATGCTTGCAAGATGGAGGAGAACGAATCTATCAGTGAACATGTACTCAGAATGTCTGGGTACTCGACTCGTTTGGTGGAGTTAGGAATCGTCCTTCCGCCAGAGGCGATCACTGACAGAGTTCTTCAATCACTGCCACCTAGTTACAAGAGCTTTGTGATGAACTATAACATGCACGAGATGAACAAGTCAGTCCCCGAGCTGTTTGCGATGCTGAAAGTCGCTGAGTCTGAAATCCAGAAAGAACATCAAGTGTTGATGGTCAATAAAACCACTAGTTTCAAGAAAAACGGCAAAGGCAAAAGCAAGAAGGGTGAAACCAAGAAGGATGGCAAAGCAGTTGCTACTCCTGTAAAGAAGCCTAAGCATGGACCTAAGCCGGAGACTGAGTGCTTTCATTGCAAGGGAACTGGTCACTGGAAGCGGAACTGCCCCAAGTACCTGGCTGACCAGAAGGCGGCCAAAGACAAACAAGGTATATATGATATACATGTTATCTATGTGTACCTTACTAGCTCTCATAGTAGTGCCTGGGTATTTGATACCGGCTCGGTTGCTCACATTTGTAACTCAAAGCAGGAACTACGGAATAAACGGAGGCTGGCGAAGGACGAAGTGACGATGCGCGTGGGAAATTGTTCCAAGGTTGATGTGATCGCCGCCGGCACGCTCTCTCTTCGATTACCATCGGGATTAGTGATGAACCTGAATAATTGATATTTAGTGCTTGCGTTAAGCATGAACATTATATCTGGATCTTGTTTATTGCAAGACGGCTACTCATTTAAGTCAGAGAATAAAGGTTGTTCTATTTATATGAGTAATAACTTTTATGGTCATGCACCCAATGTGATGGGTTTATTCATCTTAAATCTTGATAGTGATGATACACACGTTCATAACATTGATGCCAAAAGATGTAGAGTTGATAATGATAGTACCACTTTCTTATGGCACTGCCGTTTAGGTCATATTGGTGTAAAACGCATGAGGAAGCTCCATGCTGATGGACTTTTGGAGTCACTTGATTTTGAATCACTTGACACATGTGAACCATGCCTCATGATCAATATGACTAAAACGTCGTTCCCTGGAACAATGGAACGGTCAAGCGACTTATTGGAAATCATACATACCGATGTGTGCGGTCCAATGAATGTTGTAGCATGTGGTGTATATCGTTATTTTCTCACCTTCACTGATGGCTTGAGTATATATGGGTATATTTACTTAATGAAACACAAGTCTGAAACGTTTGAAAAGTTCAAGCAATTTCAGAGTGAAGTTGAAAATCATCGTAACAAGAAAATTAAATTCCTGCGATCCGATCGAGGAGGTGAATATCTAAGTGACGAGTTTGGTAGTCATTTAAGATAGTGTGTTATTCTTTCACAGTTAACGCCACCCGGAACACCACAGTGTAATGCTGTGTCTGGACGTTGTAATCGGACCTTATTAGATATGGTGCGTTCTATGATGTCTCTTGCTGATTGCCACTATAGTTTTGGGGTTTTGCATTAGAGACAGCTGCATTCACTTTAAAAGGGCACCATCGAAATCCGTTGAGACGACGCCATATGAACTGTGGTTTGGCAAGAAGCTCAAGTTGTCATGTCTTAAAGTTTGGGGATGTGATGCTTATGTCAAAAAGCTTCAGCCTGAAAAGTTGGAACCCAAAACGGAGAAATGCATCTTCATTGGATACCCGAAAGAGACAATCGGGTATACCTTCTATCTCAGATCTGAAGGCAACGTGTTTGTCGCTAAGAACAAAAAATTTCTTGAGAAAGAGTTTCTCTCGAAAGAATTGATTGGGAGGAAAATAGAGCTTGATGAGGTTGTTGAACCTTTGCTTCTACCAGAAAGTAGCGCAGCGCAGAAAGATGTTTTTGTGTAGCCTACGACGGTTGAAGAAGAAGTTAATGATGATGATCATGAAGCTTTGGATCAAGTTACTAATGAACCTCGTAGGTTGACAAGGACGCGTACTACTCCTGAGTGGTACGACAATTCTGTCTTGGAGGTCATGTTGTTGGACAAAAATGAACCTACGAGCTATGAAGGAGCGGTGATGGGCGTGGATTCCTAGAAATGATTAGAGCCATGAAATCCGATATGGGATCCATGTATGAAAACAAAGTATGGACTTTGGAAGTATTACCTGAAGGGCGAAAGGCCATTCAGAATAAATGGATCTTTCAAAGAAGACGGACGCGGAAAGTAATGTAACCGTCTATAAAGCTCGACTTGTTGCAAAGGGTTTTTCACAAGTTCAAGGAGTTGACTACGATGAGACCTTCTCACCCGTAGTGACGCTTAAGTTTGTCAGAATCATGTTGGCAATAGCTGCTTATTTTGACTATGAAATTTGGCAGATGGATGTCAAAACGGCGTTCCTCAACGGTTTCCTTGAGGAAGAGTTGTATATGATGCAACCAGAACGTTTTGTCGATCGAAACAAAGTTTGCAAACTCCAGCGATCCATTTATGGACTGGTGCAAGCATCTCGGAGTTGGAATAAGCGCTTCGATGAGGTGATCAAAGTGTTTGGGTTTATACAAGTTTATGGAGAAGCTTGTATTTACAAGAAAGTGAGTGGGAGCTCTATAGCGTTTCTGATATTATATGTGGATGACATATTGCTGATTGGAAACAGTATAGAAATGCTGGAAAGCATGAAGGAATATTTGAACAAAAGATTTTCGATGAAGGACCTTGGAGAAGGTGCTTTCATATTAGGCATTAACATCTATAGATATAGATCGAGACGCTTAATATGACTTTCACAGAGCACATACCTTGATAAAGTTTTGAAGAAGTTCAAAATGGATCAGTCCAAGAAGGGGTTCTAGCCTGTGTTACAAGGTGTGAAGTTGAGTAAGACTCAATGCCCAGTGACTGCAGAAGATAAAGGAAAGATGAGTGTCATCCCCTATGCTTTAGCCATAGGCTCTATCATGTATGCAATGATGTGCACAAGACCCGATGTCAGCCTTGCCATAAGTATGGCTGGAAGGTTTCAAAGTGATCCTAGAATGGAGCACTGGCAAGCGGTCAAGAATATCCTTAAGTACCTTAACAGGACTAAGGACATGTTTCTCGTTTATGGAGGTGATGAAGAGCTCGTCATAAAGGGTTACGTCGATGCAAGCTTTGACACTGATCTGGACGACTCTAAGTTGCAAACTGGATACATATTTATTCTTAACGGGGGAGCGGTAAGCTGGTGCAGTTCCAAGCAAAGCGTGGTAGCTGATTCTATGTGCAAAGAGGAGTACATCGCAGCCTCGGAGGTAGCGAAGGAAGGTGTCTGGATGAAGCAGTTCATGGCAGATCTCGGAGTAGTGCCCAGTGCACTGAATCCAATGAGCCTGTTCTGTGACAACATTAGTGCCATTGCTCTAGCCAAGGAACCAAGGTTTCACAAGAGGACCAGACATATAAAGCGACGCTTCAACTCCATCCGGTATTACATCGAGGAGAAGGACATAAATATTTTCAAAGTGCACACGGATCTGAATGTTGCAGACCCATTGACTAAACCTCTTCCAAGAGGTAAACATGATCAACACCAGAACTGCATGGGTGTTCGATTCGTTACAATGTAAATCACATAGTGATGTGAGCTAGATTATTAACTCTAGTGCAAGTGGGAGACTGTTGGAAATATGCCCTAGAGGCAATAAATAAAGTATTTATTATTTCATTTCCTTGTTCATGATAATTATTTATTATCCATGATAGAATTTTATTAATTGGAAACATGGATACATGTGTGGATACATAGACAAAACACTATGTCCCTAGTTTACCTCTAGTGAACTAGCTCGTTGATCAAAGGATGGTTAAGGTTTCCTAGCCATGGACATGAGATGTCATTTGATAACGGGATCACATCATTAGGATAATGATGTGATGGACAAGACCCAAAATACAAACGTAGCATATGATCGTGTCAGTTTATTGCTGTTGCTTTCCGCATGTCAAGTATATGTTCCTATGACCATGAGATCATGCAACTCACTGACACCGGAGGAATGCTTTGTGTGTGTCAAACGTCGCAATGTAACTGGGTGACTATAAAGGTGCACTACAGGTATCTCCGAGGGTGTCTGTTGGGTTGGCATGGATCAAGACTGGGATTTGTTACTTCGTGTGGCGGAGAGGTATCTCAGGGCCCACTCGGTAATGCAAGATCACAAACAAGCCTTGCAAGCAATGTGACTAATTGTTAGTCACGGGATCTTGTATTACGGAACGAGTAAAGAGACTTGCCAGTAACGAGGTTGAATTAGGTATGGAAATACCGACGATCGAATCTCGGGCAAGTAACATACCGAAGAACAAAGGGAACGTTATACGGGATTAACTGAATCCTTGGCATAGAGGTTCGACTGATAAAGATCTTTGCAGAATATGTAGGAACCAATGTGGACGTCCAGGTCCCGCCATTGGTTATTGACCGTAGAGGTGTCTCGGTCATGTCTACATAGTTCACGAACCTGCAGGGTCTGCACACTTAAGGTTCGGTTACGTTTCGGTAGTGTAGAGTTATGTATGGTGGTGACCGAAGGTTGTTTGGACTCCCGGATGAGATCTAGGATGTCATGAGGAGCTCCGGAATGGTCCGAAGGTAAAGATTCATATATAGGATGTCCCAGTTTGGTCGCCGGAAAAGTTTCGGGCTCATCGGTAGTGTACCGGGAGTGCCGGGAGTGTACCGGGAGACCTCCGGGAGGGGTATTTCGACCCCAGAGGGTCCATGGGCTGTGGGAGAGTAATAACCAGCCCTTAGTGGGCTGGTGGAACAGCCACAAAAGGCCCATGGTGCCAGGAGGAAAAAGTCCTAAAGGAAAAGGTGGAAAAAAGGGCCAATAGGGAGCAATCCTAGTCCAACTAGGATTGGAGGAGGAGTAGGACTCCTCCCCCGTGGCCGGCTGACTCATAGGACGCCTTAGCCCTGCGCCAAGGCTGCCTCTCCTCTTATTCTATATATACTAGTGGAATAGAAGGTTTTGGACAGAATTTCCGGCCACGTGCTACCCGTTCCACCGGTGCATAGTTTCTCCTCTAGATCGTAGTTCCGCAGTGCTTAGGCGAAGCCCTGCTGGAATTGCTCCACCACCATCGCCGTAGCGCCGCCATGCTGCCGGCGAACTCTTCCTCCTCTCCACCACCTGTTGCTAGATCAAGACGGTGGAGATCGTCATCAAGCTGCACGTGTGCTGAATGCGGAGGTGTCGTCCGTTTGGTACTAGATCGGAAGGACCGTGATTGGATCGCGGGACGGATCGTGACGACATCGCGGGACGGTTCGTGATTGGATCGTGGGACTCTCGGTGAGTTGGATCGCGAAGAAGTTTGACAACACCAACCACGTTTCTTAACGCTTCCTACTTAGCGATCTACAAGGGTACGTAGATCAACTCCCCCTCTCGTAGATGCTCATCACCATGGATAGGTTTGCGTGTGCGTAGGAATTTTTTTTGTTTCCCATGCAACCTTCCCCAACACTAAGTCCCTTCAACTTATCTGTATTGATCGAAGCATCTGATTCTAATACACCAAATTGGGAAATATTAATTCCTTGGTTGTTTAAGCATCGATTTATTTGGATGTTCTAGAATCTGATGCCTTGCATTCTTTATCCCTATGATTGAGTACCGATACTCACATCAGGTCCTTTGTGGACCTCCAGAACCATTGTTGGGTTATTATCTGATAGCATCCTTCACGTTCAAAATTATTGTGATGTTATTCCCCTGATACATGATGCCATTGGTAAACTATGTCTTCTCCCTCTAATAAGTTATATCCTATGCTTTTGTCAGCCATGCTCTGTTGTCAAGCATGTGTTAATTACTCTTGAAGCTTGTGGTATATGTTCCTAAGATGCCCCGATGGCTTGGACCTATGCCTTCCTTAATTCGTGTGAACCCGACAGGTTTCACAAGTCATACTTTTCTGGTGTTTTTCCAGATAATCTTTCAAAACTATATTGTCACCAAAGGCGAGGTGTAAATGTAAGGTGATGCATTGATGAAGTGGGAGTCGACCTATAACCTTGTGTTCATGACCATGGAAACAATGTTGATCTTATCATACAAGCTTCTCCTTTCATATAATCATTCATTGTATTATTTGATCTTGTATCTTTAATCTTGTCCTTTGCAATCGTGGTTCTGACCATGTTGTTCTACCTCGATTTCATTCTCAGGCAAGTTAAAGTGCTTGTCTTCCACATATCACTAAACTAGTCTAACATCTATTTTGATCTACCTCAGAGTATTAACCCTGGTGTCTTGTTAAATATCATGGAGGTTTATAACTTCTTATGAGCTCCTCATCAACTAGGATATTTCACTAATTCTAGTTTCCTCATGGTCTGAGTTGTTGGACAATGAAGGATACCGATATCTGAATCGGGTACGCATTGCGAGTCAACAACTCTTGGTAATCTTCTTTGGTTATGAGTTGTACTCGATCATGTCGTCCCAAGATATTAAATGCTGAAGCCGGTTATATACCTTGAATACATTAAGTGAGTTATCTCTTGAAGGGATTGGAAACATTCCAATTGTCTGGGGTTCCCAAGATATCTTTCCGGAAGAACTTCTAGGGATTCCCCCTGTAAGAGATGTCATGTTTGTCATCGACTTAGTGCCAGACACCACCCCTGTTGCTAAGCGGCCATATAAGATTCCTTCACATGAACTCCTTGAACTGAAACAAGAAATCAATGATTCGCTTTGTCAAGGGTTCATTTGTCCAAGTTCCTCTGCTTGGGGAGCACCTTCTCTCTTTGTCAAGAAGAAACACGGTACGAATCGATTGGTCCAAGATTATCGTCCTATCAACCAAGAAATGATTGAAAACAAATACCCGCTTCCTCGGATCAATGATAGGTATGATCAACTTGCTGGTTCATAAGTGTTTTCAAAATTCGACATGAGGTTGGGTTACCATCAGATCCGTGTTCGTGAAGAGGATACTCCCAAGATTGCATTTGTTACTCGCTATGGTTCATACGAGTACATCGTCATGTCCTTCGGTTCAACCAATGCTCCAGCAACCTTCTCTTGTTTAATGAATTATATCTTCATGGACTACCTCGACAAATTCGTCGTCGTTTATCTGGATGATATTCTGGTATTTTCCGAAAATAAAGAAGAGCATGCTGAACATCTTCGTCTTGTACTAGAAAGACTTCGGGAACATCAACTATATGCCAAGTATTCCAAGTGTGAGTTCTGGATGGATGAAGTAACCTATGTTGGTCATGTGATCTCCAAGGATGGTATTGCGGTCAACCCTGAACGAGTTCAGGCTATTCTTGACTGGAATCCCCCGAAGAATGTCAAGCAAGTCAGAAGTTTTCCCGGGCTCACCAGTTATTGACTTCGATTTTTCAAGAACTTCTCCAAGATTGTCAAGCCCTTAACCAATCTGCTTCACAAATGTGTTAAATATGAGTGGACCAAAAAATGCCAGGAGAACTTTCAAGCACTTAAAGACAAACTGACGTATGCTCCGGTGCTTGCTCCGCTGGATACTCGTAAGGACTTTGTCATTTATTGTGACGCTTCGCGTCAGGGAATAGGCTGTGTCCTAATGCAAGAACGTAAAGCAATTGCTTATGCCTCTCGTCAGTTGCGTCCTCATGAAGAGAACTACCCAGTTCATTACCTTGAACTTGCTGCAGTAATACATGCACTAAAGGAGTGGCGGCAATACCTTGTTGGTAATCGATGCGAGATCTACACCGATCACCAAACTATGAAGTTTCTGTTACTCAACCGGATTTGAACTTCCGTCAACAGAGGTGGATGGAGTGTGTAGCAGATTACAACTGTGGAATTTCTTATACACTTGGTAAGGCAAATGTAATGTCTGATGCTTTGAGCCACAAGTCATACTGCAACTACCTCCAGGTTCATAAGGTTCACCCCATTCTTCAAAAGGAATTCCGCAGGCTCAACCTCCATATTGTTCCTCAGGGTTATCTCGTTCCCCCTCCTGAAGAGAACCGCGAGATGCACCTCCATGTTGTTAACATTGGTTCCCTTCGTAACTTGGTTGTTGTACCAAAGTTCATGGGAAGCATTAAGAGAATGCAACACTATTCTAGTGAAGTCGAAAGGACTAAACACTATCTGGCGGAAGGTAAACCCTCATGTTTCACTGTTGCTCACGATGGTGCTGTATACTTCAAGGGCCGTTTATTCGTTCCAACAAAAAGGGAATACTTGAATATGAGTGATAGAATACTGAAAGAAGCACATGACACTCCGCTGTCTATTCATCCTAGTGGTAACAAGATGTACCAAGACATTCGTCAAAGATTTTGGTGGTCTAACATGAAGAAAGACATTGCAC
Source organism: Hordeum marinum (assembly GCA_022496015.1). Classification (NCBI taxonomy): domain Eukaryota; kingdom Viridiplantae; phylum Streptophyta; class Magnoliopsida; order Poales; family Poaceae; genus Hordeum; species Hordeum marinum. Next base: position 337,170,631 of record CM039676.1, on the reverse strand, counting down.
ACTATGTTTTATAATGTGACATTTGCCGTCGGATAAAAGCAGAACATCAAAGTCCCATTGGGACACTACAACCTATTTCTATTCCTGAATGGAAATGGGATCATGTTGAAATGGACTTCATTACTGGTTTTCCTAGGTCGCGGAAAGGAAATGATGCTATTCTTGTCGTCATTAACCGAATTTTCAAAGTTGCACATTTTCTAACCGTCAAAGAAACGATCACTGCTAATCAGTTGGCAACTCTCTACATGTCCAGAGTTGTTTCACTCCACGGTAGTCCGTTTGTGATTAGTTCAGCCCGTGGCAGCTTATTCACTTCAAGATTCTGGGCAAGTTTCCGGGAAGCTATGCGAACTCATTTCTCATTCAGCACTGCTTTTCACCCTCAATCCTCGGGACAGGTTGAAAGAGTCAACCAAATTCTCGAAGACATGCTTCGAGCTTATATCATTTCTTTTGGCAAGAAATGGGAGGAATGTCTCCCATATGCCGAGTTCTCCTACAACAATACCTATCAAGCTAGTCTGAAGATGGCTCCCTTTGAAGTGTTATATGGATGTAAGTGTCGAATTCCTCTGAATTGATCAGAAACTAGGGAACGTACATTTATCGGTCCAGATATTATCCAAAATGCCGAAGACCAGTCCGCACTATTCAAGCAAATCTGAAGGTTGTTCAGCCTCGTCATAAGAGTCAGTATGACCGTCATCACAAGGATATGGTATATCAACCTGGTGAGAAGGCTTATCTTCGAGTCATGCCAATGAGAGGTACACATCGTTTCAGGATCAAGGGCAAGCTGGCTCCTCGATATATTGGTCCTTTCAGTATTCTTGAAAGGTGTGGTAAAGTGGAATAATAACTGGAGCTACTACCAAACCTTTCCTAGGTTCACGATGTGTTCCATGTGTCACAGATTCATCACTGATTCGAGGATCCCATCCGAGCAGTGGATCATGATATGTTGGAGAGGCAACAAGACCTTTCTTACAAGGAGTAACCAATCCGCATTGTCGATGAAACGGAATGTCGGACTCGTCAGCACATTACCAAATTCTTCAAAGTGCAGTGGGCCAATCATTCTGAAGAGGAAGCCACTTGGGAATGCGAAGATCATCTTCGTGCAGAATACCTCGAGCTCTTTCCTTCTGCTTCTTAATTCTCGGGACAAGAATTCTTTTTAGTAGGGGAGAGTTGTGACACCCTGGATTTGCAGCTACAGTAATCTCTGTAATTAAGCTATAGTAGTCCCATGCTAATGATGCCTGGTCATCATCTTCACTACTACTAATCCCATTTTGCTTCAAAGCACGATGAATTTCAAAATGTAGTTAAAGTTGAAAACTAAAGTTTCAAATTACCAAAACAAAGATGTTCGAGAGTTGCTAAATAATGCCTAGGTGATTGTGTTGTAGAAATCAACATTATTGAAAGTAATTAAATACACAAACTTAAAATAAAACAAAAACTGAAATTATAAATAACAAAACAAAAAAAAGAAAACTAAAAGAAACAGCAAACCCCCCTCCGCCATGGGCGTTGGCCCAACCGGCCGACCCACCCGTAGCCTTGCTGGCCCAAACGGCCCGCCCAAGTCGCTTCAAACCGCCCCACCCCCAAAATCCTAGTCCCAACCTCGCCCACTTCCCCCCGATCCCCACGTTCTCCCCCTTCCCCTCGTTGGTTCTAGATCCGGGACGGTGGTTGCCCCGACCCTGACGGCGCCCCGTGTCGGTGCTCCACCGGAGCCCTCCCTCACCAGCAACCGGCAACACCTCTTCCCCATCCTCCTCTCGCCTCCTCCCCACCGGCGCTGCCTCTCCTTCGAGCCCATTGCCCCCCTTGCTGGAGATGTCAGGCCCCCTCCTCCCCCTCTCCTCTCCCCCGAGCGACCACGGCGGTCACCGTCCCCCGCGCACGCGCCCCCTGCTTGCTGTTCACCACTGGGCACGCCGCGTGTCGCCGCCGCCACTGCAGCCCCCACCCGCCGCCCATGCCGCTACGCGCGCACCTGCGCGGCCCCGCTTGCCCCCTCATCGCGTGCGTCCCTCGTCCGTCTGTGCGCGCCTTCATCGCACCGCACACGCCGCACCCGCCTCCCGCGCTCGCGGCTCGCACTCGCCATGCCCCCTCGTGTTGCCATGCCCCCCCACTCACCCTGCCCCGCATCGCCGGCACCGCCGCCCGCACTAGACGCCGGCCAGGCCCTGCCTCCTCTCCCGGGCCCTATCCGGTTTAGTGGGGGGATTAACCCCCACTAACCGCTCGCCTGCGTACGACAGTGGCGGCCCACCGCCCCCTAAAACGTTTTAAACAAAATAAAATAAAATGAATAATTAGTTAAATAATTTAATTAGTGAATTGTTTAATTAGACAATTAATTAGTTAAACAGATGATTAAGGATTAATTAGATTAGTTAATTACTCTGTTAATTCATTAAGTTAAAGAGAGAATGACACATGGGTCCCACACCCATAAATAATTGATTTTAGTTAATTTTAAAATTAATTAATCTTGTGTCAATGACATGTGGGACCCAATGGTCAATTTAACTAGTCAACAGGACTGTTGACTGCTGATGTCAGCATGACATCGTGCTGGTGTCATAATTGAATTATTGAATTAAAATAAACTATTTTAGTTTCAGAATATTAATTAAACTTTAAAAATTAATATAAAATAATCCGTAAGTCAGATGAAAATAATTTATACATGAAAGTTGTTCAGAAAAATCACGCGAATCCGAATATGCTAACCGTTAGTCTGTCACATGCTCCTAGAATAATGAACATGGAAGTTTTCCTTCGTTTTCGTCTGTCCGGTAGTAGCCCGAGACCCAAAAAATATCGGTAGATATTTTTCTGACCCGTCTTCTATGTGTAGTATCGCGTTAGTGCATTCCTAGCTCTGCATATTGCCATGTCATGCTTCGTGATTGCATCCATGCTTCATATTTATTGTTTCTTCCCCCTCTTCTTACCGGTAGACCCCGAGACTGATGTTGCTGCCGGGTATGACTACACTGCTGATGACCAGGCCTTTGCAGCAGAGCAGCAAGGCAAGCAAAAACCCCTTGATCATTTAGATATCACCTATTCTTTCTCCCTGATTCTTGCATTATATTTTGCTACTGTATGTAACAACACCTATACTAATGCATAGCTTGTTTTTGATTACTATTGTTATGTTACCTACTATCCTAAAATGCTTAGTATATGTATGGTCAGTGATACCCCAAAGACCCTAACATTGTCCCAATTTCCCATGCTTTCACCTTCGATGACATCGAGGACTTGAAGATAGAAGACTCAGTCATCATGACCGACTGACAAACCCTTACTAACTCATCACCTCACACCCCTTAAGTATGGCACTGTAGAGCTACTATCGAGTGCCGAGGGTGATACCTCACATAGCACTCCTGTCATTGTTTTCTCATGACAGATGACATGGGTAGGCTTATCGAAGGTTGTTGGGGCCGGAGGACGCCGACGGGCTCCGGGTGCGGGATTAGGCACAAGCAGTGATGACAAACGATGTACCCAGGTCCGGGGCCCTCTGTGGTAGGTAATACCCCTAGTCCTGCCTGATCTAGTGTATCGATGAGGAAAGGTTACAAGGTTGCTCCTAGAGCTGCTGTCTAGAGGTGGAAAAGGGAGCAGCCGGCTCCCCTTCCTTGGCTACGTGGTGAGAGTGTGGGTTCTGGTTTATCTGCTTTCTTGCTTGCCCTTTGCATGGGGGGATCCAGGGTGTTTCATAGGATAGCCGCCGGATTACAATATGAGTGGGAAGCCATGAGGGGGCCCCCAACTGGAAGCTTCTATGGCCAGCCCTGGGGACCCGGCTGTATGGTCTCGTCGTTGGTAGGGCCCGCCGACTAGGGGTCGCGTCAAGAGACGGTGGGGCCCCCGTAGCAGGTCCCAGCAACGGTCACCTCTCAGCACGGGTTGTCCTTCGGGGCGTCATCTTGCGACATCCGGCCACGGTCAGCGGTATGGCCGACTGCACTGTAGCCATACTAGGGCTGGTCATGGAGTGGTTGGAGGCGTGCCGACACTGTTGGGAATCCGGTCACGGTCAGCCGAAGTTAGCGTCACTATTGCCTCCACTATGGCCATACGGGCGCTTACCCCCGATGGGATGGGTGCCACTATAGCCGCGATGGCCTGGGCAGTGGAATCCAAGGCGCGACCGGCTCGGGGAACAAGGATCCCTGCATCCAGCTGGCAGCCCTTGACTAAGCCGGCCATGTGTAGCCGATAGTGCCCAACTGGCGCCGTGGAGCCGGCCGGGGTCAATCTTGGCCGTAGGGGGAGGCGTCACACCCTTCGGCCGTTTTAGAAAGTTCTCAGGCAGTAGGTTGCTTTAGGGTACCTCAGAGTTATCCCCCCGACAATAGTCCCCGAAATACGGGAGACCCGCTGCCGGGTCGCGTCGGACCTCGCCGGCTTGAGAATCATCTTGGTGCCGCGGTCGGCCACGGAGGGCAGTCGTCGATGGCCGTCCGGCCGCCGGCTCCGCAACTGGCCCGAAGCCCGAGCATCGTCTGGAGCGCCTCACCAGGTGGTACTCCCGCACCACGTGGTGGGCACCACGGGCGGGGACCCTGACAGGCCGCACGGCGAACAAGACCGGACCGAGAGGGGGGGGCACCCCGGCCATGGCCTCGGCCCGTGCATCTGGATCTTCTGTGATTTGGACCATCGGTTGGCATGCCCGAGGGTGGTAACTTTCGTCCCGCACACGACGGGAATCATGGGGGTCGTGTGCAATGAATCTGTCCCTTATGACCGCCCGTGCGGGGTTTAAATGGAGGAGGGAGGGGAACAAAACAGCGCGTTCGCTCCCCTCGCCTTCGTTGCTTCGCACTCATCGGCCTCCTCTTCTCGCCCCGAGAGAACGAGAGAAAGACGGAGACTTGCACCCAGCGTCGTGGTCCCGCCGCCGCCATCGGAGACTGCCCCGCAGCAGGACTCTCGCGCCCGTCGCCGTGCCTGCAAGCCCACCGAGAGGTCATGGTGAGCAAGGGAGTGTGGGAGGGCAGCGTTGTCGATGAGGAGTTCATTGCACACCTCCACCACCGCTGCAAGCTATCGTCGGAGGAGTTCGTGGAGGCGTGCATGCCTGGGCCGGAGAACTCCCCGGCCCCGCGAGACAGTGAGGTGGTTGTATATGTCGAGCACTTCCTTCGCGGGCTCGTACTGCCGGCGAGTACGTTCTTCCGTCGGTTCCTGGCGCGGTTCAGCCTGCAGCCGCACCACCTCGCCCCAACACCGTCCTGCAGCTGGCGACCTACGTCACCCTCTGCGAGGGGTACCTAGCGGTGGAGCTGAGGCTTGACCTGTGGTGACACCTCTTATTCCTCAAGCAGCAGACGACGAAGGACCCGGTGACGAAGAAGGTGGTCATGACCGCCTACAGGGGCGCCTTGATCCACATCCGCCAGGGAGCCGGCTTCCCAAAACTCTCACTGCAGGAGTCGGTGAAGAACTGACAGCGGGGGTTCTTCTACGTGAAGAACGTGAAGCCGGAGGAGGATTACATCAACCTCCCCAACTTTGTCAACACGCCGCCGGTGGCAATGCTGAACTAGCAGATCGCCCCACTAGTAGCCCCAGAGATAGCGGACCGGCTCTGCAAGCGGGTGGTTCTCATGACCAAGGTCGAGGGCCTGAAGGCAGCCGACTTGCTTATGGCGATGGTGGCGCGCCAAGTGCAACCGTTGCAGAGCTGACCGCACCTCATCTGCCAGATGGGGGGCGGCATGACCCCTGTCGACTCTCCACTAAGGAGCCGAAGGCGGTCCACATGATGCGGAGGGTGAACGCCATTTCCATGGCGAAGCTGAAGGAGGGGAGCTGGCAGTGGGGCAATACCCCTTACAGCTGGAGCCACCCTACACCAGTGGTAAGTGAGGCAACTGGCTCGCCCTCCTTTCTCCCCCCAAGTGTCCCGCCTTGACTTAACAGTGAAGAATGACTCCCGGTGTGTAGGTTTTTCCCTCACTATAGGTGTACGAGGAGCCGGCCGCCGACTTGGTGGTTTCGGACCCTAAAGAGGTGGAGGATGTTGACGACGTGGATCCGGCCGAACCAGATCGAGCCGACGCATCCGAGGCCAAAGGGGAGGAGACGGAGACGGAGGCAACCGAGTCGACCTGTGAGTCCCCTCCCCATCCAGATTTGAGGGATTGGACTGATGACGATCCTAGTTCAGAGGAATCGCGCGATGCAGGGGCTCCGGAGGACGTCGAGGTATTGGAGGACGAGGCCACGGAGCCGCCGGGGCGGCGATGAGCCTGGCTGAAATGACACGGCGTCTCGTGACAAGGGGAAGCAGGTGGCCGATCCCGGGTCCGGTGCTAAAATGGGCCGCCACCGAGCAGCCGGTAGCAGCCACGGAGGCGGCCACAAGAGGAGGGAAGTCCTCGTCGTTATCGCGTAAGCAGACATGCCCTAGTCTCGTTCCCTGAATCTTCCTTCTCCCCCTCCCCCTCTTATTCTGTTTTCCTAGGGAAGCGCGCGCCATGGGAAGGACCTTGGCGAGCGACGCTGCGGGAACGGCACCGCCGAGCACCGCCGAAGAGAGGGAGAACAAGGCTTGGCGCGCCATGGAGGCGGCCCAGCAGGAGCTACGCATCGAGGGGTGTCTCCTGTGGGAGGAGGCGGTGAAGATGTGGGCGCCCTCGGGAGGGGCCGGCTGGGAGGCAGCAGGCCAATCGTGGGAGCCCTTCCCGGAGGGGCGGGAGAGGCGGTCGAAGGACCGTCATGACCCCGTGCGATAGGTAGAAACGGCCGCGGAGACCGCGGGGGACGCGCAGGGGGCGACAAACGCGGGAGCGGACCGCATCGCTGGCGAGGAGGAGGCAGGACGTGGCGTGGACCCACCAGGGGTGGGCGATGCGCCGCCGGGGGTGCACCATGGCGCAGGCCACACCATAGGAGGCGATGTGCCACCGGGGGTGGCGGGTCCCCTGGATGCGGAGTCGACGCTGGCGGGGGCACCCGCTCTGGACACGCCGGCTCTAGAGGAGCCGCCTCCGAAAGCCCCGGTGCCAGAGGTGCCGGCTTAGGATGAGCCGGCTATGGGAGCATTGGCTCCCTGACTGAGCCGGATGGGAGAGGTCGGCGGCCGAGGAATGAGGCGAGAGGCCGAGGCGCCCGAGGGGTCGAGCGGAGTAGGCTCTTCGTCCGCGGCCGCCGGCACAATGTTGCCGGGAGGAGCGGGCCCCCTAGTGACCTCAGGCAAGGGAGGGCCGGCGGACGGAGGCCGGCTGCAGCAAAGCTGGGCCACGGTGTCACGCCCAAGATGCACGCCTATCCGTTTTGGGACACGAGGGCCCCGCAAAGGATAGAGGGGCATCTTTCCGTTAGCAAGAATAGTAACATTGCAACATACAGTACTGAAAGGGATGAGTATACAAGATTGGCTTACACTCGCCACATGCTAAATTACAATCCACTCAAATCATAGCATCAAGTTTAAAACAGGGTCCGACTACGGACCAAGATAAACGACAAGAGAAACAGTTGCAAATGAAACTATCAAGCTATCCCAAAGATCATGACCAGGTCCTCTACTCGTCCAGATATGTCACATACATTCTGCCACGCTACTCATCATATTCCCACTACAGCTGCGTGAGATCATCCTGCTCAACCATATCTGCACCTGTACCTGGAGTGTTGTAGTAAACTGTGAGCCACAGAGGACTCAGCAAATCAAGCCACCGGGTTCTGAGACTAAGCATATATGGTGGCTAGCTTATGCAGAACTAAGTTGAGTATAAGTGGTCTACGATGAATGTTCGATTACTATACAATCTATAAGAGATCCTGATCACATACTTACATCAATCATAACCCCACTGTGTTCTCTCCCGGTTCATGTTCACGAGCAGAGACGATCACGGTTACTCACACGTTGGTTCATTTTCTTAGAGTTTACTTCAAGTTAACTATAACCGGGTGTTAAACAATAATCCAAGTTGCCACATAACCGCGGGCACGGCTTTCCGAAAGATTTAACCCTGCAGGGATGCTCCAACTAATCCATTACCAAATTAACCACACTCTGCAGGAATAGCCTCGATCACATGATCATCGGTAATTTCAAAGGAATTCCAACACCTCGAGTAAACCCAAAGAAAGTCACAGTCCACACGCAAGACATTCGATAAAGGTAAAAAAAATCTAGCAAGACCACCCGACGTGTCAACGAACCCTATAAGAGCCGCATATCTCATTCTCCGGACACGACAGATGGGACTAGCTACGGGGAAAACCAATCCTCCAGTTATCCCGAGGTGGCCCCGCAGGCAGCCTAGTTTGGACCAACACTCATGAGGAGCACTGGCCCGGGTTGTTGATTAATTATCCACGGGGTTGGAAATCCCTATGCAAGTTTTATTAAGTTATTAGCAAATATAGTACCAATGTTGGGTCTTTCCAGACAAGTTTTAATCTCAATCGAATAAATAAGGGGGTCCCCATAACAACCCCGAGCATGTTAGGAGTGCAAAGTATGGAAAACATAACACCGGTAACCAAGAACTATGGCGGTAACAACGGAACAAATCACTTAGCAAAAGGCCAAGCCTTCCACCAATACCAAGATATATAGGTGCATTAATTTAAATAACAGAATTAAAGATGATATCCAACTCCATGTTATCACATGGCACAACATGCACCTGCAACTAAGAACGCTATAAGAGGGGGCTGAGCAGCGGTAACTTAGCCAAACAAGGTTTGCTGGAAAGTGGAGGTTAAAGGTTGTCATGGAAATTAGGGGGCTGATATCAAGTGGTAGGTAATGCAATTGTAACGATAAGAGCGGAAATCTAGCAAGCAAGAATAGTAACAGAATCCGGGCATGATCATCTTGCGTGTTGGTTTCTCAGTGTAACAAGTAGTTGGGTCCTCGTAGTGGTACTCTCCCGGATCCTCGTACTCAGATTCAACGCTCTCGTCTACCCAAGAGAAACAGCAACAATAAACAACCAAACAAGGTGCAATGCACAATCAAGATGATGCATGATCCATTTATGAAGAATTATACATGGCAATTCAAACTACTCATGTTTTATGTGCAAAGTTCGTAACTTAGTGAATCTGGAAAGAACCTCTTGTTAAATTATTTATACATGCATGAACATGGAAGAAATGAATGCATCATGCAAAATCGATGAAAATGCATATAAAGATCATCATAAAAGGAGTTACGGTTCTCGAGATACGCTCACGACAAGGTACGGAGGCAAAACACAAGATCAACCAAAACCTGGGCTCACACTTGGCATTACAAGGCAGCCACTGGATAGGTGATGAAAAATCAATCACATTAGGCTCAATAATCAATTGATTTCGTGGAGTATAGCTCCCTAACACTCAAAACAATAAAACACTAAATCTGCCACAAAACAGCAACATATTAACTTCTACAGCCCACAACTTGAGCCACAGGAACCCTACAGGCACAAACAATATATGTACATGATCTACTCAACATAAACTCCTATAACTTAGATTACATGCACAGCAAAAGAAGCACACATCAATAAGCAAGTATCACTCAAATTAGCATGATGAATCAGTTTTTAGGGACTTGTTACTCCGTGCTAGTTAAGTATGCTAGAGATCTCCAAATGACATGAAAATTAACAGGATGGTATACGACAATACATACTACAAATAACTAACACTGGGCATGGCCAAATTCACAGCATATCACTAGATACAACCTGATCTTCCAGGCAAAACAATAACAGCAGATTCTCCAGACTTAAGCCATTTTCATGCTAGCTGGACAGAAACAGAAAGTAGCCAACTAAACAGCATGGTAGCTATTGATCTGTTGACCCAGAACATATAAAAAAAATACATGGATGTTCACAGCAACTTTTACTAACAAATTCATGTTCGCAAGAACTGCATAGCATGCATGGATTCATTCATATGAAAAAGACAAAAGGGCATCACAGCATAAAAATGCAGTTTTGTCAAGTTGCCCCAAAGTCAAATATGACTTCACAGATGCATAGAGGGGTTGAAAACACCCGAAAATCATTACTCATACCTATATGCTTGCATGGAACATGATGGAGCAATGCTAGGTCGAAATTTGACCCTATCTCCCATGAATGACTTATGACACAAAGTAACTTGATGCAAAAGGCCCTAAAATGACATGTGCTCCATATGTACATGTTGGAAGGGGTTATTTAACATATTAGGGACATGAGAACAAGGCAAATCATATAGAACAAGAATGAAACTAGCTAGAGATGGAATCATGCTCATATGAAGTAATAGGTGATACTACACATGGAACTACAAGATCATGGATGAGTGTATGTAGAACATACACACATCGCCAACACTCACATACCACACATGCATACATTCTCATATGCATTCACTCAAGAAGGGGTACATTGCACCTCATGTGTGTATATGCTCATGACATATACACCATCTCATCACCACACATGGAGATGTGCAAATGGCACACACACACTCACAAAACTTACATACATGCACATGTAGGTCATCTACACAGGCACACACATCCACACTAGCTTAGCACTGACACACACAAACATATAAGTGGGCATATGCACAAGGTGCATATACACACATACATATGCAACACACACACACTCACAAGTCACCCACACATCCACATACACTCAAAGGCTTTCATACATACCCACATGTGTGTATAAGACACACATACATGCACACACCTATTCATGCATTCTATTAGCAACATACATACACATGTATGTGTGTATGAAAACACACACACACACTCAAAGAAACACACACACTAAAACACACATCACATATAGAGATCTCACATACACACATATACATACATGCTAGAAATCACACACACAACCTTATAGATGATTCAGGAAAAAATAAAAAAATAAAAGAAAACAATAAGAAAACAAAACAAAACAATACCAAAAAGAAAGAAAAGGGGAGGTTCAGGGGGTCGAACCCCTGACCTCGGGGTCGAGCACACGCGCCCACACCACTGCGCTACGGCGCCGGGTCTTGACAGGAAGGGGGAACCACCGCTCTAATACACACACACGCCTTCTAAGCCTGACAAAACTGAAGAAAGCAGAGCCACGGCGACAGGAGATCGAGGGAGCGATTCCGGCGACACAGGGCAACTCCGGCGAGCCTAGAAGCATCTACACACGTGCAATCGAACCGCGGATCCATTCCCGCACTCATCTTGCGACGAGGGGGTCAGAGACGAGCGACAGGAGGCCTACTGGCTACCGGCAGCGACCACGACTACGGCGACGACTGCGTGACTACGGCGAGTAGAGGAGGGCATCGGAGGACCGGCGGCTCACCTAGGGGTCGGCGATGACGAGCCGGAGGCAAATCGAGGCGATGGAGGGGAAGGAGTGGTCGGAGACGCGGCGGCGACGCAGGGGAGGAAGACCGGCTTGGGGTGACGGCACGCCACCGCAGAGGAGGAGCTCCTCTCCTCCTAGCGGCGGGGACTGAAGGCAGGTGATGGCTGTTGGAAATATGCCCTAGAGGCAATGATAAATTAAGTTATTATCATATTTCCTTGTTCGTCATAATCGTTTATTATCCATGCTATAATTGTATTGATCGGAAACTCAGATACATGTGTGCATACATAGACAACACCATGTCCCTAGTATGCCTCTAGTAGACTAGCTCGTTGATCAAAAGATGGTTAAGGTTTCCTAGCCATGGACACGAGATGTCATTTGATAACGGGATCACATCATTAGGAGAATGATGTGATGGACAAGACCCAAACTACAAACGTAGCATCTGATCATGTCAGTTTATTGCTACTGTTTTCTGCATGTCAAGTATATGTTCCTATGACCATGAGATCATGCAACTCACGAATATCGGAGAAGTGCCTTGTGTGTATCAAACGTCGCAACGTAACTGGGTGACTATAAAGGTGCTCTACAGGTATCTCCGATGGTGTCTGTTCAGTTGGCATGGATCGAGACTGGGATTTGTTACTCCGTGTGACGAAGAGGTATCTCGGGGCCCACTCGGTAACGCAACATCACAATAAGCCTTGCAAGCAATGTGACTAATTATTAGTTGCAGGATCTTGTATTACAGAATGAGTAAAGAGACTTGCCGGTAACGAGGTTGAACTAGGTATGGAGATACCGACGATCGAATCTCGGGTAAGTAACATACCGAAGAACAAAGGGAACGTTATACGGGATTAACTGAATCCTTGACGTAGAGGTTCAACCGATAAAGATCTTCGTAGAATATGTAGGAACCAATGTGTATGTCCAGGTCCCGCCATTGGTTATTGACCATAGAGGTGTCTCGGTCATGTCTACATAGTTCTCGAACCCGCAGGGTCTGCACACTTAAGGTTCGGTGACGTTTCGGTAGTGTAGAGTTATGTATGGTGGTGACCGAAGTTTGTTGGGAGTCCCGGATGAGATCTCGGACATCACGAGGAGCTCCGGAATGGTCCGAAGGTAAAGATGCATATATAGGAAGTCCCAGTTTGGTTTCCGGAAAAGTTTCGGGCTCATCGGTAGTGTATCGGGAGTGCCGGTAGTGTACCGGGAGTGCCGGTAGTGTACCGGGAGGCCTCCGGGAGGGGTATTTCGACCCCAAGAGGTCCATGGGCTGTGGGATAATAATAACCAGCCCTTAGTGGGCTGGTAAAACAGCCACAAAGGCCCATGGCGCAGGAGAGAAAGTCCTAAAGCAAAAAGTGGAAAATCAGCCAATAGGAGGCAATCCTACTCCAACTAGGATTGGAGGTGAAGTAGGATTGCTTCCCACCTCCTATTTCGGCCGACCCAAAGGCCTTGGCTGCCTATACTCTCCTCTCCCCGTATATATACTAGTGGATTGGGTGGTTTTTGGACAGAATTTCCGGCCACGTGCTACCCGTTACACCGGTGCATAGTTTCTCCTCTAGATCGGTTTTCTGCAGCGCTTAGGCGAAGCCCTGCCGGAATTGCTCCACCACCATCACCGAAGCACCGTCACGCTGCCGGTGAAGTCTCTCCTCTCCACCTCCTCTTGCTGGATCGAGATGGTGGAGATCGTCATCACCCTGCACGCGTGCTGAACGCGGAGGTGTCGTCCGTTCGACGCTAGATCGGAAGGACCGTGATCGAGATCGCGAGACGGTTTGTGATGTGATCACGGAACGGATCGTGATGAGTTCGCGGGACAGATCGTGATCAAGATCGTGAGACGGATCGTGATGAGTTCGCGGGACGGATCATGATGTGTTCGCGGGACGGTTCGTGATTGGATCGTGGGACGCTCGGCGATTTGTATCGCGAAGAAGTTCGACTACACCAACCGCGTTTCTTAACGCTTCCCGCTTAGCGATCTACAATGGTACATAGATCCACTCTCCCTCTCGTAGATGCTCATCACCATGGATAGGTTTGCGTGTGCGTAGGAAATTTTTTGTTTCCCATGCGACGTTCCCCAACAGTGGCATCAGGATCTAGGTTGATGGTTCGATGAGATCTCGAGTAGAACACAAAAGGTTTGTGGGCGTTGATGCTTAGATTGCTTCCTCCCTTGGTTGGATTTTGGTTCAGCGGGATTGTGAGATGAAGCGGCCCGGATCAACATTACTCGTACGCTTACGAGAGACCGGTTCCCTCGATGCAACTTGTTGCTTAGATGGCTTGCGGGTGACAGTTTCTCTCACTTTAGTTGGATCGGATCCGACAAAGGCAGTCCTTGAGAAGGTTGAAAAGCAATCTATGTATCACCGTTGTGGTTTATGCATAGGTGAGAATCGTTCTTGCTAGATACCCATAGCAGCCACGTAAAACATGCAACAACAATTAGAGGACGTCTAACTTGTTTTTGTAGGGTATGTTGTCATGTGATTTGGCCAATTACATGATGAGATATATGTGATGTATGAGATGATCATGTGATTTATATAATTTCACGACTTGCATGTCGTTGAGTACGGCAACCGGAAGGAGCCATAGGGTTGTCTTTAATTATTGTATGACCTGCGTGTCAATCATTAAGCGCTATGTAATGCTTTACTTTATCGCTAAGCGGTAGCAATAGAAGTAGAAGCAAGGCTGGTGCCACAACCCCAATGGCAACACATTGATGGAGATCAAGATGATGGAGATCATGGTGTTGTGCCGGTGATGATGGAGATCATGCCGGTGTTTCGAAGATGGAGATCTTAAACACAAGTTCATGGCCATATCATGTCACTTATGAATTACATGAGATGTTAATCCTTTTATGCACCTTGTTTTGCTTAGTACGACGGTAGCATTATAAGGTGATCCCTCACTTGAATTTCAAGATGAACTGTGTTCTCCCCGAGTGTGCACCATTGCGAAAGTTCGTCGTGTTGAGACACCATGTGATGATCGGGTGTGATAGACTCTACGTTCACATAGAACGGGTGCAAGCCAAATTTGCACGCGTAGAACACTCGGGTTAAACTTGACGAGCCTAGCATGTACAGACATGGCCTCGGAACACGAGAGACCGAAAAGTCGAACATGAGTCATATAGTAGATATGATCAACATAATGATGTTCACCATTGCAGCCACCTCAACTCACGTGATGATTGGACTTGAGTTGGTGAATTTGGATCATGTATCACTCGAATGATCGGAGGGATGTCAATTTGAGTGGGAGTTCTTAAGTAATATGATTAATTGAACTCATTATCATGAACATAGTCAAAGTGTCTTTGCAAATTATGTTGTAGTTTACTAGCTCGCGTTGTAGCTCCCTTAAATTTGTATATGTTCCTAGAGAAATACAGTTGAAAGATGTTGGTAGCAATATTGCGGACTGGGTCCGTGATCTGAGGATTGTCCTCATTGCTGCACAGAAGGCTTATGTCCTTAATGCACCGCTCGGTGCGCCACCCCCTCTAGCGTCGTCTATAGATTTTGTGAACATCTGACAGGCACGTTTCGATGACTACTTGATAGTTTAGTGTGTCATGCATTACGGCTTAGAATTCAGGCTCCAAAACGTTTTGAACATCACGGAACATATGAGATGTTCTAGGAGCAGAGATTGTGATCTCAGGCTCGTGCCTGTGTTGCGATATATGAGATCTCCAACAAGATTCTTTGCCTGTAAGATGAAGGAGAATAGCTCAATCGTTGAGCATGTACTTAGATTGTCTGGGTACTACAATCGCTTGAATCAAGTGGGAGTTGATCTTCCAGATAAGATAGTGATTCATATAGTTCTCCAAGTCACTGTCACTAAAGCTACTAGAACTTAGTGATGAACTATAATACACCAGGGATAGAAGCATTGATCCCTGAGCTGTTCGCGATGTTTGACACCGCGAAGGTAGAAATCAAGAAGGAGCGTCAAGTGTTGATGGTTAATCAAACCACTAGTTTCAAAAAGGGCAAGAGCAAGGAGGGAAACTTCATGGATAGCAAATCAGTTGCTGCTCCAGTGAAGCAACCCAAAGTTGAACTCAAACCCGAGACTAAGTGCCTCTATTATGAGGTGACGACGAGACCTCTTGGTTTCCGGAATAGTTTCGGGCTCATCGGTAGTGTACCGGGAGTGCCGGTAGTGTACCGGGAGGCCTCCGGGAGGGGTATTTCGACTCCAAGAGGGCCATGGTCTGTGGGAGAATAATAACCAGCCCTTAGTGGGCTGGGAAAACAGCCACAAAGGCCCATGGCGCAGGAGTGAAAGTCCTAAAGCAAAAAGTGGAAAATCAGCCAATAGGAGGCAATCCTACTCCAACTAGGATTGGTGGTGAAGTAGGATTGCTTCCCACCTCCTATTTCGGCCGAACCAAAGGCCTTGGATTCCTCTCCTCTCCTCTCCTCATATATATACTAGTAGATTGGGTGTTTTTTGGACAGAATTTCCGGCCACGTGCTACCCGTGTGTTCACGAAACAGATCATCATCATCAAGCTGCACGTGTGTTGAACGCGGAGGTGTCGTCTGTTCGGCGCTAGATCGGAAGGACCGTGATCGAAATCGCGAGACGGTTCGTGATGTGATCACGAAACAGATCGTGATGAGTTCGCGGGACAGATCGTGAGCAAGATCGGGAGAAGGATCGTGATGAGTTCACAGGACGGATCATGATGTGTTCGCGGGATGGTTCGTGATTGGATCGCGGGACGCTCGGCGATTTGGATCGCGAAGAAGTTCGACTACACCAACCGCGTTTCTTAACGTTTCCCACTTAGCGATCTACAAGGGTACGGAGATCCACTCTCCCTCTCGTAGATGCTCATCACCATAGATAGGTTTGCGTGTGCGTAGGAAAATTTTTGTTTCCCATGGGACGTTCCCCAACAACGGCGGCTTGCTCCTTCATCTCCACCGACGTCGAGGACCACCGGACGGCGGCGACGATGAGCTCACTCACTTTCTGAAACTCACCTGTGCTCTCTGACAGAGAAGGGGAGAAAGAGGAAGAAGAAGAGGGGGGAGCGGCGGTGGCAAGGAGGAAACCCTAGCGCGGATAGGCACGCACGCCAAGGCTTAAATAGGAGGGCCTTGACGTCTGGCTAACGGCGACGGGACGGCGGCGCCCTGCAGCTGCCCCTGCTCTCTCTGCTCGCACACTCTCGACACCCTGACGGAGAAGACACGGGGCAGGTCCCCGTTACTGTGGCTCTGGACCTAGTGGGCCGGCTCCACTGCTCCTCTCTCTCTCCCACTGGAAATCCAAAAAGGCCTTAGCCTCTCTTTTAATATAAATCAGATTTGGAAACAAAGATGACTAGAGAAAAAGAAAAGGATTTTGGAGAAAACCAAAATATTTTAGTGGGTGAAATAACAATATACACTTTATAAAAATGTTAAATGGATTTATTTCACAAGTTATTTTTAAATGTATTAATAAAACATCCCCTGTTTTAATAGGAATAAGACAACCATATTATTTCAAACACTCAAAACATCATGACTATAATTCAAAGCAATTAATGGGCCACCACATGAACATTTTTTAAAAGGAGTTGAAACCAATTTGAAATCTGCCAATAATTTATATTGAAAAGAAAGGCATATTGGAGGGGTTTTGGAAGACAAGAAGAAGAGGGGTAGAAGAGGGAGAAAACACAATCAAACCACCACTCTCACACCAAAACCACACAAGGCACTTGATCCAATATCAAACCCACATCACAAGCAAAATCATGAAGGACATGATGAAACAAATAAGATGAAAAGATGGATGCATTATGATGATGATGAATGGCATGATGAATGTCATGATGCAAGAATGCTAACCACCATGGAGATCAAGGTGCATCTCATGCAAGATCTCATGACACAAGGTTCATACAAAGGGGATACATGACAATTAAGGTAGGGACATCACTTGGGATGTCACACACGGCCAGCCGCCCGGCAGCCGGGGATCTACCGAGCACACTCGTGGCGGCTATGTCTGCCGCCGTCTAGGCGTTCGCCGCCTGCCGCACCCAGACGACGCAAGATGCCCGGGCAGCAAATGACGGGCTTGTGCAGCTAGAACGGACCGTCGCGATAAGTTTTCTTCCTTTCCTTGTCTTTTCTTCGCCATTTTCTCCAGTGGGGGCGCGCTAGCTCACCCACTGGGTGTAGCCCCCGAGACCTGAGCCGGTTGTGGCGTAGGCAGGTCGGGTCTAACGTTGTGTGTTGTTTCTGTTGTCTGCAGGCGGTGCACGACCGCCGGGTGACTGTGTACAATTCCTTTTTGAGTTTGTACCTGGAGAACGAGGGCCAACTGGCCACCTTGTCCCAGGACTTGCGAGGTAAAGTCTTCATGTTTTTCGAGGCGGGGGCGTCGCCCCCGAGATTTGAGCCGATCGTCACGGAGGCAGGCTGAATCCCCTTTTCTTTCTTCTATGTTCTGATTTTGGCTTTTTCCATCTCAAGCAGACACCAATGCCGAGGCGGTCAACCTCCGACACCAGGTCGTGATGCTCGGGGATTAGCGGAGCTCCTTGACTGCGCAGTGCGAGCGGCTCCGCGAGGAGGCAGCTCAGGCGCAGGTAGCGGTGACTGAGCACGAGGCGGTCCACTGCCAAGATCTGGCGGACCGCGAGGCGGCCATCCGCCAGGAGTTATCGGGCCGAGAGGCGACTGTTTGTCAGCAAGCGAAGGAGCGGGAGCGTGTCCACCGCCAAGAGCTGGCAGACCGCGAGACGACGATCTGTCAGGAGCTATCGGGCCGCGAGGCGGCCCTTCGCCAGCAGGCGGAGGAGCGGGAGCACGCCCACCACCAGGAACTGGAGGCCAAGCACACCGCGTTGGCGTAGGCGGCTGGTGAGGCGTAGGCGGCTTGGAACAAACAAGAGCGCCGACTCTAGGAGTGTCCCGCTAGGGAGTCGGAGCAGCGGCATGGGATAGACCGCATGCGGCATGGTAAATCCCTGTCGTCCCGTCCTTTCCGCGTGCTTGTTTTTGGTTTTGGTTGGTCCTCTCGTTTATCCTACTTTTTCTTCTCTTATTCCTCTTCTTCTCAGGGCTCTTCCCTAGTATGCAGGAGGTCGCTGAGGCGGCCGTGGCGCCCACTAAGAGGGCCAGCGGGAGCAGGGGGACGCCATTAGGCCACACGCCCTGGACCCTGAAAAAGGTGGGGATCGCCGCCAAGGCAAGGTTGGAGGTGGTGGTTCATGCCTTGAAGCGGGTACAGGGGGCCGGAGAGGCGCTCGTCCGCATCCTCTGGCCATGCGCGGTGGATCCGGCCTCGATGAGCCGGTTGTCGAGGTGGCTGCAATTTGGGACCGCGCAGGTGAACGCCTGGAAGGCCTCCATGGCACGCGGCGGTGCGGGCATGGCTCTCCGCATCATGAGGTCGTGGTACCCGGAGCAGGACCTGAGCTTGCTCACAGCCCAGCATGCCACACCGACGCGGACCTTGAGGCGGTGGCTGACGAGCTGGCTGCGCTAGCCTACGAGCTCGCGTCCTTCGCCACATGGAACGAGTACGTCCCCGAGCGCTAGGCAGACGGCATGGTGGTCCCGGAGGACCAGTATGCAGTCGTGCTGGACGACCCGGAGGGGAGCGGTGCCGAGACGGATGGTGAGGACGCTGGCTCCAGCACTCACAACTACACCGACTCCGAGCCGGCTCGGGACCCAGAGGCGGAAGCTGCTGTGGGCGGTGACGAAGAGGCCGGAGCAGTCGCCACTTGGAGCTCTTTCTCCTTTTCTTTTATTCCTGCGCTTTTGTTAGAATTTCAAATCCACTCACTGGGGGTGTGATGTAATGAACTAGTGGCCATGGCCTTTCTAAATTATGAAGTTTTTGGCTGTTGCAAAGTCAGTTTTTATGCGTGCCAGCTTGCCCTTCCCTTTGTTTGCCCCTTTGGTTCCGTTAGCTCAAGTTCTTTCCCCCCTTGGTTTCGACCCTGCTAGCCTGCCAGGCGGGAGCTGGTCTATAGCTGGGACGGGGCACCGCCACGAGGTTGCTGGCTCTGAGTTTAGGAACTGCGAGGACTTTTTCAGTAAGGCAAGTGACAGAGGCATGAAAAATGAACCGACTAGACCTAGCCGGCGACCCCCTAGTGATTGGTTTTTCGTGTGAACCAAACTTTGCCGCCCCTAGACCCTGCGATCCGAATAGCCGGGAGCCGGTCTGTAGCTGGGAGGGGTGGGAGGACTTACTTAGCTCACACTACTTGACCTACCCTGAGGGAGGATGTTTAAGATGAGCCGACAAGCTCCCGGGACCAGGAGCCGGATCCAGGGGCCGGTGAATTGAATTGACAAACTATGAAGTGGAAAGGGGCGTGCGAGCCGTCTTGGGGCACCCATTGCATTCATAATCCCCAAAAGGGAAGGATACATACATACACTAGTTCTTAGTAGTAAAACGGGCGGAGTAGTGCCGCGTTCCACGGGCACTCCATCTCCTCGCCGGAGGCGTCTCTCTTGCGCTTCTGCGGCTTCTAGGCGTCTATCAGGTAGTACGCATTGTTGTGCAGTGCCTTGCTGACGATGAATGGGCCCTCCCATGGGGAGGACAGCTTGTGCTGGCCGGCAGTTCGCTGGATCCGCCTGAGCACTAGGTGTCCTTTGCGGAAGGAGAGCGGCTGGATCCGCTTGTTGTGGTAGTGCCGGAGCTTCTGTTGATAGATGGCTGTCCGGCTCAAGGCCAGTTTGTGTCCTTCTTCGAGTAGGTCGACGCCGTCTTCTCTTACCTCCCTTGCGTCCTTCTCCGTGTACAAGGCGACCCAAGGCGAGTCGAACTCGATGTCAGTGGGGATGATCGCCTTGGACCCGTACACAAGAAAGAAAGGAGTGAAGCCAGTCGACCGGTTAGGCATGGTCCTGAGGCTCCAAAGGACAGCCGGCAACTCGTCGACCTAGCAGCCAGCTGACCTTACCAGCGGAGTTATGAGCCGGGGCTTGATGTGGGATTGGATTAGGCCGTTGGCCCTCTCGACCTGGCCGTTTGACTATGGATGAGCGACGGAAGCCAGGTCGAGCCGGATGCTTTGCTTGGAGCAGAAGCGCGCTAGCGCGCCCTTGGCGAAGTTCGTGCTGTTGTCGGTGATGATGCTGTGGGGGATGCTGTAGTGAACCGTGATGTCATCGATGAACCGGACGGCCATGGGGCCGTCCAACTTCTTGATTAGCCTGGCCTCAATCCACTTGGTGAATTTGTCGACGGCCACCAGCAAGCGTGTCATGACACCTCATGCGGTCTTGAAGGGACCCACCATGTCCATTCCCCCCCCCCACACGGCGAAAGGCCATGAGAGGGGGATGGTCTGGAGGGCCATGGCCGGTAGGTGGCTCTGCACGCTGAAGCGCTAGCAACCCTCGCACTCGTCGACCAACTTCTTGGCCGCCTCCAAAGCGGCTGGCCAGTAGAAACCCTGGCGGAAGGCCTTGGCCACCAGGGTCCTAGAGGTGGCATGGTGCCCGCACTCGCCCTGGTGGATGTCGAGGAGGATCTCTCGACCCTTCTCCGGCTCGACGCGCCATTGGAAGACGCCGATGGTGCTACGGTGGACGAGCTTGTGATTGATGATGCTGTAGGCCGAGGTCCAGCGCTGGATTTGTCTTGCTATGACCTCGTCCTGAGGAGCTCGCTATGCAGAAGGAATGCCAGGATGGGCTAGGCCCATGAGGGAGTCGAGACAAGGGCCGGCTCGGGAGCCTCCGGGCCTGGGTGATCAGCCCCCGGGATCGGCTCGCTAGCCCCCCGGACTGGCTCGCCAGCCCCCGAGTTGGGGACGGCAGGAGGGGCATCGATTGTCATCATGACTGTCATGGCGTCGGAGCCGGCTACTTCTGATGCAGCTGGCTAGACCGGTTGAGCCGGCGCCGGCAAGGCAGTGGAGGTTGAAGGAGCCGATGGAGAAGATGCCGAGGGAGTAGCCGAAACCGCCGATGGGCCGGCAGCGTTGTCCGGTATGAAGATGGACTCCGACTCCAGGGAAGGCTTGATCGATGGTTTGAGCAGCCGCTCGAGGGAGATGCCGGCTCGGATGGCCTACCAGGTGTAGCCGGTCTTCTCCAGCGTGTCGGCCACCTCGTTGTTCGCCCGCGGGATGTGGTGGAACTCACAGCCCTCGAAAGAGCTGGTGAGTTGTTGTATGAGGAAGCGGTAGCTGTCCATGTTGGTATCCCTGGCGTCCCATTCGCAAGAGACCTGCTGCACCACGAGGTCAGAGTCGCCGAAGCATAGGATGTGCCTGATGCCGATCTCCTTGGTGAGTCGGAGGCCGTGGATGATGGCTTCTTATTGAGCCACGTTGTTGGAGGCAGCGAAGTGGATCTGGAGGGCATACTTGAGTTGGCCACCTTTTGGGGAGGAGAGGACTATGCCGGCACCTAGGCCGGTCCTCATTTTTGTGTCGTCGAAATGCATGCGCCAATGCATGGAATCTGGGGGAGGCGGCACGAACTCGGTCTTTGCCCAGTCGACGAGGAAGTCGGCCAACGCCTGCGACTTGATGGTGGTACGCGGCTTATACCGGATCTCGTGGTCGGCGAGGGCGATGACCCATTTGGCGATTCGGCAGGTGGACTTCTGGCCGCTCATGATCTCGCCGAGCGGGGCTGTGCTCACCATGGTGATGGTGTACTCCTAGAAGTACTGCTTGACCTTCTTGGCAGCAAAATATATGCCATAGCACAACTTCTGCTAGTGGGGGTAGTTTTGCTTGGAGGTGGAGAGGACCTCACTGAGGTAGTAGACGGGGCGCTGGACCGGCAGGGATTTTCTCTCCTCCGGCCGCTCGACCACCAAGACAACGCTGATGACGCGAGTGGTCGCCGCGATGTAGGCGAGCAAGGGGTCCTTCTCAGCCGGCGCGACCAGGATGGGCGCACGGGTGAGAGCCCGCTTGAGGCCGCGAAAGGCCTCGTTTGCCTCGTCGGGCCAGTTGAACATGCCCGGCTTCTTTGTGTGGCCCGGCTCGACCAGAGTTGTCTTGCGAACGAGCCCGTAGAGGGGAAGGGCCTTCTCCCTTAGCCGGCTGATGAACCGGTTGAGTGAGACAAGGCAGCCGGTGAACTTCTAGATGCCGCAGAGTCGGGTCGGCTTGGGCATGTGCTTCATCGCGCTAATCTTCTCCGGGTTGGCTTCGCGCCGCGAGCGGACATGAAGAAACCGAGGAGCTGGCCGGCTAGGATGCCGAAGACACACTTCTCCGGGTTGAGCTTGATCTTGTACTCGCCCAGGTTCGCGAAGGTCTCCCGGAGATCGTCAAGGAGGCTGAAGTGCTTCTTGGTCTTAGACGACGATGTCGTCGACGTATACGTGGACGTTCCTGCCTATCCGAGGCAATGGCACTTCTGCATGCACCGGTGGAAGGTGGCGCCTGCGTTTTGCAGGCCGAAGGACATGGTGATGTAGCAGTAGGCCCCGAAAGGCGTGATGAAGGAGGTCTTGAGCCGATCCTCTTGGTCCAGCTTGATTTGGTGGTAGCCGGAGTAGGCATCCAAGAAAGACAACAAATCGCAGCCGATCGTCGTCGATGACTTGATCGATCCACGACAGGGCGAATGGGTCCTTGGGGTACACCTTGTTTAGGCTGGTGTAGTCGATTTACATGCGCCAGGTCTTGTTGTTCCTCAGCACCAGGACTGGGTTGGCTAGCCAGTCCGGGGGGAAAACTTCCCTGATGAAGCCGGTTGCGAGGAGCCAGGCAATCTCTTCTCCTATAGTGTGCCGTTTCCCCTCAGAGAAACGGCGCAGGGATGCTTGACCGATTTAGCGTCTGGACAGACGTGTAGTTTGTGCTTGGTGAACTTCCTCGGAACACCCGACATGTCTTTGGGGGACCATGCAAAGATGTCCCGATTCTCACGAAGGAAGTTGACGAGCTTGCCTTCCTATTTTCTGTTGAGGTGTGAGCTGATAGTGACGCACTGAGCGGGGTTGGCCGGGTCGAGCAGGATCTGCTTGGTATCCTTGGACGGCTTGAAGGAGGCCTCGCCAACCGACTGTGAGGGAGGAGCCAGCATGGCCGGCTGGTGGGCGGCAAGGGCCATGAGCCGGTCGAGCTGCCGCTTTTCCTTGGCTATATCTAGGGCCTCGGCCAGTCGGCTACCGTCTCGAGCGGACTCGAGCAACATCTTGTAGTCACACGCGATGGTGATGATTCCCTTGGGGCTCGGCATCTTGAGGTTGAGGTTGGCGTAGTGGGGTATCACCATGAACTTGACTAGAGCCGGTCGGCCCAGCAGCGTGTGGTAGGGACTCGCGAGGTCCACTACCTTGAGCAGCATCGGCTCACAGCAGAAGTGACCGGGGACGCCGAGTTGGATCTTGCCGACAGGCGAGCAGGATTTTCCTGGCACGATGTCGTGGAAAAACGTCTGGCTCACCTGAAGGCATTCTATTTTGAACCCTAGCTTGCGCATCATGTCGAGGTAGAGGATGTTGATGCTGCTGCCACCATCAATTAGCACCCGTGAGAAGTGGCAGGTGCGCTTCTCGGTGGCGATGGTGGGGTCAAGGACCAGGACATAGCTGCTGGGACACGGCATCATGGTCAAGTGATCTGCTCGGCTCCATGTGACCGACTTCTCCTACCAGTGCAAGAACTGGGGAGTTGCCAGCTTGGTGGCGTTCACCTCACGATGGAGCCAATGTTGAGCATGCTTGCTCCTATCCTCACTGGTGAAGACGACATTGCAACCATCCTGGTTGGGTAACTAGTCGTGCAGGGGACCACCATTCTGGGCTCGAGCCGGAGCCGGCACCGGGGAGGCAGCTGGTGCCAGGGTCGGCGCACGGGCTTGCAACACGGGTGGAGCCGGAAGGCCATCCCCCCGGTCCATTCACTGTGAGAAGCTGCACTGCCGGAGTGTGTGCGTGGAGGGCTTAGCCCCAAAGTGGTTCTTGCAGGGGAGGTCGAGCATCTGCTCGAATGTGAGCTTGGGCTGCCACGCAGCCTTGCTAGTGTGCTGGTGCTGGCTGGAAGACTGGGCAGCCGGCTCCTGCTCCTTGATGGTGGCAACCTTCCAGCTCCCATTGCAGGAGTCGGGCTGATCATTCTTGAGCTTGTTGTTCTGTAGCTGCCGGTTATTGGCAGCCGGCGCCGGCGTTAGTGTTGCTTGGCAGGCGGAGTCGTCTTGACCCGAATGGCGGAGTCGGCCATTGCGTACTTGTCCACCTTGGTCATGAGCTTGGCTAGCATAGCCCGCTCAGAGCACAGGAGCTTGTGCTTGAGGGGGGTGCCGTTGGCCCGTCGCAACAACCTTCGATGAAGTACTGTATGACTTGGACCTCATGCACCCCCTCACAGGAGTTGCGGAGCTCGGTCCACCGGGTGAGGTAGTTGCGGAGGGACTCATCCGGACCCTGAACGCACATGGCTTTTTCACGGGGGAGGCCTGGCCGCTTGTAGGTGCCGGTGAAGTTGCGGACAAAGGATTCCCCGAAGTCTGACCAGGTGTTCATGCTGCCGGCTGCCAGGCTATTGAGCCAAGTGCGGGCCGAGCCGATCAGCATGAGGGGAGCATAGCAGACGGATTCGTGCATGTTCCCCCTGGAGATGCCGACTATGGTGGTGTAGTCGATCCGCCAGTCTTCCGGTTTGGTGGCCCCCTGTACTTTGGGGTGTCTCAGGGGAGCGTGAAGCTGGTCGGGAACGGCTCATTGCGGATCCGGGGGCCGAAGCACGCCGGGCCAATTGAGCCCTCCTCCTTGAGAAGGGCCAACTACGCGAGCCGGTCGATTTGGAGGCGGACATCATTCTCGTTGTGGGGGACACGTGGTCTAAGCCGGGCCGAGAGTTCTAGGCGAATGGCAGGTGGGACCGACTGCCCCGGTTCGTGCCGCGGAGGCGGCGTATGCCTGCGGCTGCGCCGGCTGCCGGCATCTGGCGTCTCGTGGTGGCGGCCGCTGCGAGGCGGGTTGTTGGTGCACCGGCTGTTTATAGCTGGTTGCTCGTTCCCCGGCAGCTGAGAGTGTTGGGGGTTGCCATCCTTGACCCGGCGGCTGGAGGCGCGAGGGGGAAAGTAGTGCTGAGCTGGCTGACAGCCAGCATTCCCCGTGCCGTCTCACTCGGGCCAGGGGCGTTCGGAGGCGACAGCGCCTACCGCAAGCTGATACTGCTGCGCGTCGGCAGCATCAGTGAGGTCTTTGATGTGACGCTTGCGAGCGGCTCGTTCTTCGCCCTCCAAGGTAGCCAAGGCCCGTAGGTTGGCCACGAGGGTGTCGTAGACGGGCATGTTGCCGCCCAGGATTTTGGCAACCTCGCGACCACGGTCGCGCACAGTCGCACGCCGGCTAGGCTCGATGCCAGCCGGAGTGAGGCCATAGGCGGAGGCGTACTCCCGCTGAGCGGCCTCCATGCGACGCCGTGTGGCCACGAGGGTGCTAGCATCCTCAAACAAGAGGCGGCAAGCCGCTTCCAGCTCGGCTGTGGCGATGCCAGGGTTCACCGTCTGGGCGATGGGGGTGCTCAAGCCCCGAAGGGCCGCGCCGAGCGGATCGGAGGTGCCGATGCGGGTCGTGGCAGCGTCGGCCTCAGCCCGTGCACGGTCAGAGGAGGTGGAGGAGATGATGTCCATCGCCCCCAGGCAGATGTGAGGGCTGCTGGACTGGGTCGTAGCGAGTGCGCACACAGCCGTGGGCGTGTCGGCGCAGTTGAGCACCTGGCTAGGGTACTGGTCGGCAACTAGCGCTTCATCAAGGCTTAGCCTGCTGGAGCGCTCGGTGAGCGCATCGATGTCGATCATGAGGTCGACGATGCTGCCCGTAGGGCCTGTCGGAGCAAGCCCCACGAGCCTGCGGTTTCGCCTTGATGTGAGGCGGTGGCAGGGAATGGCGAGCGGTCCCGCCCGGAGCATGAATCTGACCAGCGCCGCGTATGGCCCCACGGTGCGTGCCAACTATCGTCGTTTTCTCATGACAGATGCCGTGGGTAGGATTATCGAAGGTGGTTGGGGTCGGAGGATGCCGACGGGCTCCGGGTGCGGGATTAGGCGCAAGCGATGGTGACACATGTTGTACCCAGGTTCGGTGCCCTTCGTGGGAGGTAATACCCCTAGTCCTGCCTGATCTAGTTGATTGATGAGCAAAGCTTACAAGATTTCTCATGGAGATGCTGTCTAGAGGTGGAAGAGGGAGCAGCCCGCTCCCCTTCCTTGGCTGTGTGCTGAGAGTGTGGGTTCTAGTTTATCTGCTATCTTGCTTGCCCTTTGCATGGGGGGCTCCGGGAGGTTTTATAGGCTAGCCCCCTAGATTACAATATGAGTGGGAAGCCACGAGGGGGCCCCAGCTGGCAGCCTCTATGGCCGGCCTTGGGGCCCCCGGCTGTAGGGACTCGTCATTGGTAGGGCCCGCCGGCTAGGGGTCGCGTCAAGAGACGGTGGGGCCCCCGTAGCAGGTCCCAGCAATGGCCACCTCTCAGCATGGGTCGTCCTTCGGGGCGTCGTCTTGCGACAGCCGGCCACGGTCAGTGGTACGGCCGGCTGCACTGTAGCCATGCCAGGGCAGGTCATGGAGTGGTTGGTGGCGTGTCGACACTATTGGGAGCCCGGTCACGGTCAGCCGAAGTCAGCTTCACTATTGCCTCCACTATGGCCATACGGGCGCTGACCCCCATTGGGATGGGGGCCACTGTAGACGCGTAGGCCTGGGTAGTGGGATCCAAGGCGCATCCGGCTAGGGGGCCAAGGATCCCTGCAGCCAGCCAGTACCCCTGGATGGAGACGGCCATGTGTAGCCGACAGTGCCCAGCCGGCGACGCGGAGCCGGCCAGGTTCAATCTTGGCTGTAGGGGGAGGCGACACACCCTTCGGCCATTACAGAAAGTTCTGGGGTAGTAGGTTGCTTTAGGGTACACCGGGGTTATCCCCCCGACAACTCCTAATGTTAATTCTGTGGCATTGCTACTTGATTGCTGGTATTGAGGGTTATCCCTTCTTCCCAACTATCGATAGCGACTCTTGTCATACGCATACCTCGAGTGGGATTCATCGAGGGTGCTTCCTTGGATATCCACTTGGCGTATAACCACACAACTACTATTGGCTTGACACTGTACTAACGTGACGGGGCTGAAGGTACAGGCGGTACCACTCTGTTGAGGTGGACCTGAGTTCCCAACAATCTTGAGATGGGTCTGGCCCAAGGGTACCCGTGTGTGAGATAAGGTGGGATGCGTCGGTAAGGCATCCAAAGGGTTAAGATGAGGCATGGACGGGCAGGGGAGGCCCTTGCCATAGATCCTCGAGATGGGGCGATGGGACCACAAACCGTGAGTCGCGCTTGCCCCACATTAATAAAATGCTAATGGGTTGGGTATTGGATCTGAGTTGGTCGTTTGGCCTAATAGGCACTAACCTTCACGTGGGAGAAGTTATGGGTACTCAGTGTCGTGGTATCAGCCGAAGTTCTTCGGATGTCAGCAATGGAGGGGCACGTGCCTGGGTGATCCGCAATGGCATTGCGCTTGTTATAAGGTGTGCTAGGACTGATCTCGGTCGTCTGCGCATCGTGTAGGAGTGCAAAGGACGATTGGCCTATGACCCCTACACGCTTAGGATTTAGACCGACGGGTTGTCCTCTTCGTTGAGCCTTGGTAGGCTACGACGTTTTGATGTCTCGAGGCCGGGCATGACCCAGAAAAGAGTGTCCGGCCAGAGGTATCAAGCATGTTGGGGAATTTGGTGCACCCCTACAGGGAAGAATTCATCTATTCGAATAGTCGTGTCCACGATAATAGGACGACTTGGAGTTGTACCTTGATCTACTACAACCATAATTGTGACTTTAAATTGAAATGAAGGTTGGCTCTGGGATTGCTTCCTCACAGGGAGTCGAGGAAGAATCTTTGGGCGTGGTTACTTAATAAAATTTGCTACAATAATATGACTATATATGAGATACCAGTCTACTCTCTTATAATGCTGCAAGATGCTGAAGATGCTAGTCCCGATAGGACTAGGCCTTCTCCCTATTCTTGCTTTTTGCAGTTAGTCCATATATAACCCCTCCCCTTGATAATGATGCATACTTAGCATAGTTCTGATGTCAGTCTTGCAATTACTATGGATGAGTACTCACCGCTCCTTTGCTTTCTCTTTCCCCCTCAATACGATTGCTGCATTTAGACGATGGAGCCCCGAAGATGGAGTACGCCGGAGATGACTATTACACCACCACAGGAGCCTACTACTGCATGGAGGTGGCCCCCGACCAGCAGTAGGTTAGGAGGTTCCTAGGCAGGAGGCCTCGCCTCTTTCAATCCGTGTTATGTGTGTGCTAGCCTTCTTAAGGAAAAATTTGTTTAAGTTATGTGTGTACTCAGATATTAATTTCTTTTGCTGTCTCGTGCTTGTCGAGCTTTGTATTCGAGCCCTCAAGCCCCCTGGCTTGTAATATGAAGCTGTATGACTTTAATTTGTGTCTAGAGTTGTGTTGTGATATTGATTAGTGAGTCCCTGATCTTGGTCGTACAAATTTGTGTGTATGATTAGCGTACGGTCAAAATTGGGGGCGTCACAAGGGATGAGCACAAAGTATTTTTAAATAAAAATATAAATTACTTAACAAATATGGTTGACAAACTCACATGGAGGTAAAACCGGAAGCTTATCCACATCCGATAACCCACAAGTATAGGGGATCACAATAGTTTTCGAGGGTAGATTTTTCAATCCAAATTTATTGATTCGACACAAGGGAAGCCAAAGAATATTCTCGAGTATTCGCAACTGACTTGTCAATTCAACCACACCTAAAAGACTTAATATCTGCAGCAAAGTATTCAGTAGAGAAGTAGTATGGAAGTAACGGTAATGGTAGCAAAAGTAACAATAGCAGTTTCATAGTGATTGTGGCAGTAGCAACGGAACAGTAACTTAGCAAAGATCAATATGTGGAAAGCTCGTAGGCAATGGATCGGTGATGGATAATTATATTGGATGTCATTCATCATGCAATAGTTATAACATAGGATGACACAGAACTAGCTCCAATTCATCAATGTAATGTAGGCATTTATTCCATATATAGTCATAAGTGCTTATGAAAAAGACCTTGCATGACATCTTTTGTCCTACCCTCCTGTGGCAGCAGGGTCCTAATAGAAACTAAGGTATATTAAGGCATCCTTTTAATAGAGAACTGGACCAAAGCATTAGCACCTAGTGAATACATGAACTCCTCAGGCTAAGATAATGACCGGAAGGAATCCCAGTTATTGTCACCCTGGGGGATGCGGATCATAACTCGTAACAGGTGTATACAACTTGCAAGATAGGATCAAGAACACATATATATTCATGAAAACATAATAGGTTCAAATCTGAAATCATGGCACTAGGGCCCTAGTGACAAGCATTAAGCATAGCAAAGTCATAGCAACATCAATCTCAAAACATAGTGGATACTAGGGATCAAACACTAACAAAAGTAAAGCGATTACATGATAAATCTCATCCAACCCATCACCGTACAACAAGCCTATGACAGTATTACTCACGCACGACAAAGAGCATCATGGAACTGGTGATGAAGGATGGTTGGTGATGACAGTGGCGCCAATTTCCCCTCTCCAGATCCGTATCGTGAAACGCGATGGACTCTCCTCTCTTTTTTTCTCTACGAATAGGGTTATTTGGAGATGGAGAGGAAGTCGGAGGAGCCATGAGGGCCCCACAAGCCTGCTAGGCGCGGCCAGGGGGGTGGCTGCACCTAGCAGGCTTGTGGCCTACAGGTGGCCCCCCTCTGGTTGATTCTTGCGCGAGTATTTTTTATTAAATCCAAAAATATTCTCCATAAATTTTTAGTACAATTCGAGAACTTTTATTTCTGCACAAAAATAACACAAAGGCAATTCTGTTGAAAACAACGTCAGTCCGGCTTAGTTCCATTCAAACCATGCAAATTAGAGTCCAAAATAAGGGCAAAAGAGTTTAGAAAAGTGGATACAATAGAGACGTATAAACTCCCCCAAGATTAGCCCATTTCTTGTCCTCAAGCAACTCAGTTGATAAACTGAAAGTGATAAAGAAAAACTTTTACAAACTCCGTTTGGTCTTGTTGTTGTAAATACGTCTAACTAATGTTTCAGCAAAGATCATGGACTAACCACGTTCACAATAACATTTATGTCTCACATTTACTCATATCAATGACATAATCCACTAGCGAGCAATAATAATAACTCTTAGATGACAACACTTTTTGAAAACAATCATGATACAATATGACAAAATTGTATCTCGCTAGCCCTTTCTGAGACCGCAAAACATAAATGGAGAGCACCTCTAAAGAACAAGGACTGGCTAGACATTGTAATTCACGGTGAAAGAGATCCAGTCATGCTCACACTCCATATCAATTAACAACAAAGCATACAAATGACGATGGTGCTCTCTAACTGGTGCCAGAGGGAAGCATTGATTTGCAGAGGTGCTAGAGCTCGAGTTCTTAAAACAAGGATAAGTAATGTTTTTTGAGAGGTGACCAAAAGGTTTTCAACACCTTCCATACTAGATACATTATAGGTGGTTCCCAAATAGAAAGACAAAGTTTTTACTCCCCCTCCACCAATCAGTCACACTCCATGGCGAGCCGAATCCATGGGTACCGTCCATACAAACACATTTCTGGGTGAGTGTTGTTTAATTATATTTTAATTTTATTTTGAACATGGGACTGGGCATCCGATTACTAGCCACTTTCTCGTGAATGATAGCGAATCAACACATATCGTGAGAATAACCCACCTAGCATGAAAGATACTGACAGCCCCCAGTCGCCACATGAACGATTTGGGCATACAAAATAGAGTGTTTATTCGAAGGTTTAGAGTTTGGCACATGCAAATTTACTTGGAACAGCAGGTAAATACTGCATATAGGTAGGTATGGTGGACTCATATGGAACAACTTTGGGATCGAGGAATTGGATGCACAAGCAGTATTCCCGCTTAGTACAAGCGAAGGCGGGCAAAAGACTGGGAGCGACCAACTAGAGAGCGACACAATCATCAACATGCCTTGAGATTAACCAACATTGAATGCAAGCATGAGTAGGATATAAATAACTATGAAAATAAATATCATGGAGGCTATGTTGATTTGTTTCAACTACATGCATGAACATGTGCCAAGTCGAGCCACTTGAATCGTTCAAAGGAGGATACCATCCCATCATACTACATCACAACCATTTTAATATGCATGTTGGCACGGAAAACAAACAATTATCCACTCTTAGCTAATTAAGCATGGCATGAGTAACTATAATCTCTAATTGTCATTGCAAATATGTTTCACCCATAATGAACTAAATTCAGAATGATGAGCTAATCATATTTACAAAAGCAAGATATGTCGAGTTCATACCAGCTTTTCTCCATCTCAATCTTTTCATCAAATATCGTAGTTATTGCGTTTCACTTGCACGACCAAACTGTGTGGATTATATTAAGAGTGCACGTGCATTGGACTAAGCTGGAATCTGCAAACAATTACTCAAAGGAGAAGACAGGGTAACGTGGGCTCTTTAATAGGTAAACAATAATGCATATGAGAGCCACTCAACATTTTCTTGTGGTCTTCTCCTTATGACCCAAAGAAAGAAAAATCAAAACATGAACGAGAAAAAATATTTACACGGGAAAGCTCCCAACAAACAAAAGAAGAACAGAAAATCTTTTTTGGTTTTCTTTTAATGCTAGAACTAAGCATCTGGAAGATAAAGCTAGAACTATTTTTTTGTATTTTTCTCAAAGTTACTTAAACACACAAGAAGAAAGCAAAACAAGGAAATACAGTACCATGGATAGAATAATGAGAAAGTATGAACACCGACTACTTAGATGAGTGTGTGAACATGAATGTAATGTCGGTGAGAAATACGTACTCCCCCAAGCTTAGGGTTTTGGCCTAAGTTGGACTATGGCCATGGCTGGAACGAGCGCTCTCATGGATATTCAGGAGCGTCCTTAGTGTTCCATTGGTTGGCAAACTCCTGTGTCTCCCACTGAAAAACTAGCTCCGGGTACGAATCAAGGGTTGTTGCTGGCTCTAGGGATGAGGGTTGCATCAAACCACAATATCTGTAAATGTCTCCGGGCATAATGGTGTACCTTCTTGAACAAATATCGAACAAAGAACAAGAAGGTAGAGTAATAATTTCAGAAGTAGCCTGGCTAAAAACTAAATTTTAAAGCAGCCTCCTATCATCATTTTTCTTAATAACATCGTGAGCTACCATACGGTCATAATCTAAAAACTTCGAGGGTAGAAGCCTCTCATCTCTCTCGTTAAGCCTAATGGGTATCTCAAAATGTTTCGCTAAACGAGATGCATAGGTACCTCTAAATATGGGCCCCTTAGAACGGTTGGTGTTCAACCATTGGGCCACCATAGCACCCAGACTAAAGGTTCTATCAGCAAATAAAGCATGGCACGGAATGGCGAGGTCAGGGGCACTAAGACTTCCACTCTCCCAGCGACCAACTAAACATAAATCCCGCAAATAATGGATAATAGTGTAGCACAGGAAAATGTAAACTAGCTTCTCTTGCCTTTGACACAACTCTCTCTTCCCCTACAGTGATTGCAGCAATATAATGTTCCATGTCTCGAAGACGTGGTTCCCTGATCCCGTCCTCATAGGGTATTTTGAGAACTTTGCAAACATCATAAAGGTTCATTTTCTTAGGCACATCATATAAGTGGAATTCTACTGTAGGAGGGTCTTCCCTATAATGAAAGCAAATTTTTTGCAAAAAGGTATTCGTGAGCAAGAGGTACCGGTCACACTTATCATTGAGGAAGTCCGTGATGCCTGCATTCTTGGCCAAATAATAGAAATCTTCATCAATTTCGGCCGCCCTCAGGAATGTGTCACACAGCCATTCACTTGGTTGAACTTCTGCGACGCGAGGAAGATTATACTTGAGTCCCTCCCTCATCTCATTTTCATCTTCCTTAGAACTCTGACTTGAAGAGCCTCTTAACAATCTCCTCAGCATTTCCTTCTCTGGAAAATTCTGAAATTTTTAGTGACCCAAAATAAAGGTGAACAAAACTCATAGAAACTACTCGCACAAGTGCCTAGAGGCTATATCATGCATCAAAACTACTTGAGACCATATAAATTTGACATGCAAGCTCAAGAACAAGGTCACCATAGCAGCAAAAATGTGCAATATTTAAAGCACTAGAACAAAAACTAATTGAACCATTGGAGGAGTCACATACCAAAGAATAGTCCCCCAAAACAGTTTTGCGAATGAAGCTTTGCACAAAGAGATCGAAAATGGCAGCAAAATGAGCTAGAACATGGGTTTGAGCAATGGTGGGATTTTTTCTGGAGGAAGATGGAGGGTATGAGTGTTGGAATAAGTGAAGGGGGGGGCCACGTGTGAATCACAAGCCTGCTAGGAGCGGCCATGGGGTGGCCGCTCCTTGTGGGCTTGTGGACCACTGCTATAGCCCCTGCAGTGTGCTCAGTGCCAAATATTTTTAAATATTCCTGAAAAAATCATATTCCAATTTCAAGACATTTGAAGAACTTTTATTTTCAGGTCACTTTTTTATTGCACGGGAAACTTGGAAAACAGAAAAATAATAGCATTTTTACTTAATTTAAACTTACTAACACAAAGTAAAAGTTGGGTATGGGAAGTTGTGCTTTCTAAATTCATCCATCTCATGCTCATCAAAAGGAATCCATCAATAAGGTTGATCAAGTCTTATTAATAAACTTATTTCGAATAACATGAAACCAAAGAATTTTCGAATAACACTAAGTTACCTCAATGGGATATGCATATCCCCAACAATAAGTATATCATATTTCTTCTTGAAAGTAGGAAGAGGGAATTCAAAGTCTCCAATAATAACTGTTGGAATTTTTCCAGTGAAGTTGAAACTATGAACAAGAGGTTGTTTCTTCAGAAAGTGTACCGTATGCTCATTACCATTAATATGAAAAGTGACATTGCCCTTGTTGCAATCAATAACATCCCCTACAGTATTCAAAAAGGGTCTACCAAGGATGATTGACATACTGTCGTCCTCGGGAATATCAAGAATAACAAAGCCCGTTAGGATAGTAGAATTTGCAACTACGACAGGTACATCCTCACAAATACCGATAGGTAAAGTAGTTGATTTATCATCCATTTGCAAGGAGATTTCAGTAGGTGTCCACTTATTCAAATTAAGTCTACGGTATAAAGAGAAAGGCATAACACTAACACCGGCTCCAAGATCACATAAGGCAGTTTTAATATAATTATCTTGATTAGAGAATGGTATAGTTATCACACCCTGTGTTTGTATCACCTTGCTATGTTTGGATTTATAAAATTTGGAGCCAATTAAAACTTTTTCAGTGCTTATGCTTGTTTGAATTATTTCATGCTTGCTTGTCGAATTATTGTGTATGGCACTCTTAGATTCTATCCCTCTTCATATTCATCTTTCTTGACCCAAACCTCTTGCCCAATGATCATGCCATGTGAATAGTACCCAAAACTATTTGTATAAAATTATATTTTTGACCAAAACGGATTTGTCCAAAGTGGGTTTTCAAAAACCACTGAATTGAGGATTTCACAGCAAGTCCTCAAATTGGGTGGATTCTTTATCTCCAAAGGCTTTACTTAAAACCTACTATATATATGACTTCCCAAAACCACCAAAATTAATTTTAAATATTATCTTTATATTTTATTTAAAGGCTTTTTCTTAAGACCAAAAATGGTTTTTCATAGGGAAAAAAATTTAAATGCTTTCAAAATATTTGAGAAAATTTAGGGGAACTCAGTGGAAATGTAATTTCCATATATATGAGTTTCAACACATGGGCATGTTAAAATCACGGGCAAAACCCCTCAAAACCCTTTTTGTTCAAATCAAGCTTTTGAAATATTTCTATGAGAAATATCCTCAATAAATTCCAAGAAAATTCCAGCAAGTCAACATTATCATAAGTGATGATCTTGCAAAGTTTCATCTCAATCCAAGTTGATTTGGTTTATCAAACCATCCCAAAACCCTTCCTGCCGAGATTCAAATTTCAACAACTTTACATTGTGAAGTTTCTCCCCTCGACCCCAAACTTTGTGGAGATGCTCTTATCACCAAATAAAGATGCTGAACTAAGTGGTGCATCAAGAGTAAAAGCTTAGCATAACTAGATCTACAGAAACCTGATTCTGTTAGTTTCTAGGGTTCACAAAGTTTCCATTGTCAACTTTGCCCACTTGAGCTCAAACTTGGTGGTTAGGCCTATTTTCAGCAAACATTTGACCCTATTGGATATCTCAGTAAGTGGGTAAATTTTCCTTGCCCAAACACCTGTCAAACACCTTCTAATGAAATAGTAAAGTCACTATTTTCATCCCTTTCAGTATTTCCCTTGCCTCCAAAATTTTACCACAGCTATCTGGTATTGCCTTTCAGCCCTAGTAAATTTATTTGGACAAGGCTCATTGGGTAAGTGGACGAAATCCCACATTTAATTCTTTGTTTCACCATGGCAAAGACATTTCTACCCTCTTCCTCCCCAATTTATTTTCTTCTAGCCTTCGCCTAGCTCCTAAAGCATCTCCTAATCGTCCAGGAGCTAGTGGACACGCAGGGGCGCGTCCAGAGCACGCAAGCATGCCATGGCATGCCAAAGCCATTTTCTGGAGCGTGCTACAGTGCATGTCCGCACTGTAGCAGGAGCATCTTGAGGGCTCCCGACAGCCTTGGTATAGGGGAAGCTGTCCCTCGAGGTTCTCTCGACGTCCGCAACACTCCAAAATGCCGGACCCCTCCTCCCTCCTCCTCTGGTGCCTCCCTTTGCTCGCGCATGGCGCCGCCCAAACAGGCCAATGGAAGAGCTTGCACGCGTGCGCCTGGACCCCCCATAGCCGCCCTACTCCTGCCCATGGACGCGGACCGCGTCCACGACCACCACAGACACGGCTCGAAGCCCTCCAGTGGCCCGTGGCGACGCCCCCATCCTCACCGATGCACCGTATCCATGATGCATCGGCGCCCGTCTATTTAAAGCCCTTCCTGAGCTCCCGCTGCTCTTCCCTTGCTCTATCCTCCTCTCAACCACTCCCTAGTGCCTAGCCCCCTCCTCCCCGTGGTCGGGAGCTCTCGCCCGAGCAAAACCCTTGCTGTCGTGCGGGTTTTGTCCCTGCCGGCGACCCCCTCGGCCACCCACCGATGCTCGGGAGGCCCCTAAGTGCGCCAGTGTCCTCCGGTTGAGCCGCCGCGGCCTGGAACCCCGCCGGTGAGCCTCCCCTGCTCCCTGTCACGAGGAGAGGGATGACAGGTGGGGCCCACCTGTCATCTCGTCACCCCGTCCTCTCTCTCTTCCAAGATGGGCTTGCGGGCAGGTTTAAAACTAAACCTGCCACGCGCGACATCTCACCCTGGGCCGGTTCCTCTTGTGGGCCGGCTCTGCTGTGTACTTTTGGCTCGAAAGGCACAATGTCTTTTTATCTTTTTCTTTTTCCTTCGCCTTCCAAAAATTCCACACGACAGGATATAAGTCCAATGCCCAAAATTCTTTCACCTAAAATCTTGAAGTATTCCATAGAATTTAATAGTGACTTTTTTGTAAAATTTTGAAAATCTTTTATACATTGTTTTATTTTAAAACATATATTTAGGCATCCTTTTACCTCTGTTTAATAATTTCCAAAATATTCTTCACAACAAAACCTTAGGAAAATATTTTTAGTATAGCTTTTAGTATTTATCAGAGTAGGGTAGCATTTTAAATCTAGCTTTGTGTGCTCTATTTTTGTGTGATGCTTATTTTTATTGCCTTTATTCGTGACGATAGATTGTGCTATTGACGAGGGAGTTGGACCCGAAGACTTTTAAGACCCCGAAGACTTTGTTGAGCCAGGTAAGAAGCTCTTTGACCATGTTAAGAAACTTTTTCATGCATGACATATAGCACTTGTCATTTCGATGATTGATCATGATGTGGTGTTCCCCCTTCGATGGGTTGCCTCCGATACTCTTACCGTTGACACTTGCGTCGGGCATGACCCTACCACCTTATGAGGGTTATGTGGGTGGGTGTAGATAGGATGCTAATAGATGCTACACAAGTGGGTTGGGATTTATGCAGAGTGATGGAAGGGAAGAAATGATTTCAAAGACTTTTCTAAAACCCCGTCGGGTGCCACTAATGCCCGAGGGAGATGATGATGAGTTGGGTGTCCACTTGATAAATAAGTGGTGTGCCGAAACGAGTTGAGGGTGTATTTTCAAAAATGGATTAGATTTAAGATTTGTTGACCGTCCCAACCTTACATCTGCGACATGATACCCCTTATGGTATGGGGCTTTGTTGATTACTATGGTCGGTGCTAGCAGGGATACCGCATTACAAGTGGCGAGAGTGAAGTGGTCACTCTCGAGACGGGGTGGTCCCGGAAGTGGAAAGCCATGCGCGGTCTTGACAGGCACCAGACACACCATTGCGTGCCCTGATGGATGATACGTTTGATGTATATCATGAGGGATGGCACCAACGAGTGGACTCTTTGTTTAGTATCACCATGGGAAAGGCATTGTTCGGGTGCTTACCTCAGGTACGTAATGTACCGCGAGTCGTGGATGACACGGAAGTTCCCCGAGTCTTGTGGGTAAAGCGCGCAACCTTTGCAGAGCGTAAAACGATTCGAGTAGCCATGTCCACGGTCAAGGACAGTTGGGTGGTGTTTCTTAGACTATGTCTAGATGTTTTCGTAAAACCTTGTGTGAGTGTGGGTGTGATGGTGACAAAGAGGTCACTTGAGATAAGTCCAATGACTTAGCTTGACGATTGACTAAGTCCGATGACTTAGCATAATGAATGAACATGAGATGTTCAACCCCTGTTTATGATGATATGTGTAACTTGCTCATATGGATATTTGCCAAACTATTGATGTATGCTTACCTAGTTACTTGATCATGTCATTGCATTCAAAATTGGAATTCCACAAATTACCTACTTAGTGTTATATCATGCATCATTATTACCTTGTTCCACAACTTGGGTTGCTTGCGAGTACATTCAAATTACTCATAGTCGAGTCAGCTACACGCAAGGCACTTCTGCACCTACGAGACATAATTCCAGAGATGGCTGATGAGACGGATACTCGCTACATTCCTTTCAGAAAGGATGATCTTGGTGAGAGTTGGACATTGGTTCCGACCCAGGAGGATGGCACACCACTCAGGTTCCAGACCAACTTCAGCCTCTCCACCGATAGTTTGGTTCACCACTTGATTAAGGAGTCCGTGAAGCTCCACGAGGAACTTCACCACACCCGAGAGCTACTTCGGCAAGCCAAGATGAAGCCAGACAAGATCAAGAAGGATGGAGCCCCTGAGGGACGACCAGCTGTCGCTTATTGAGGAGGAGTACCCCCAGCTAGAGATGCACCTACACGTCATCATCGCATGAGTGCAAAGGAGTACTGTGAGCTCTTCACTGACCCGCCAGCAAAGCATCATCGGGATGGACCTTCTTGTTCCCCGAACCCTTCGACTGGGAATGATGCCAGTTCAGATGATGAATAGGAGGAAGACCTAGAGGAGCATGACTATGAGTCCGAGCACCCCACCACCTGAATCCGAGAACCCGTAGGGTAGGATCAGTCATGTATCCCTTGTGCAAAGTCGAGTCTGTGTAGTGGTTCATATGAAACCATGTGTGCTTGTTGATTGTTTTGTTGTTTGGGTTCCGATGCAAGTCGCGTTTTTTCCTAAGGCAACGTGTAAGCAACTCCATCGTCTATCTTATTATATGTTGGTCTTTCGACCTTGTTGTACCAAACTTGTACACGACCATCCCCCTTAGGCGCGCTTTTCCATTGTTGCTTTCCCTCTCGTTTGTCCCAGTTGTTTGACTTGGCTGCTCCAAACAGGATGGTGACTACTACCCGCAACAGCTCCTTCGCCAACCCTGAAGCCGGCAACTCAAGCCAGCAATAGGGAGCTGGTGGGGCTGCTCACACTAGAGGACACCAGGAGCAGCCACAAGGCGACATTCCCCCGCCACAACCACCACCGGAGAACATGACCATAGCTCAGTTTCTCCAAGTTCTCTGGGAGGAACGCCAAGCCAACAATGCTGCTATTCAGCAGATGGCTTAGGCCCTTGTGAACAACCAGCAGCAAGGAAGGAACGACAATGGCCGGTCCACTCTGCCTGAGTTCATGAGAAATTCGCCCCCAACCTTCACCGAGACTGCTGAACCCTTGGATGTTGACGACTGGATCTGCACCATCGAGGACCTCCTTGCACTGGTCAATTGCAATGAGGACCGTGAGAAGGTTCTTTATGCCTCTCACTACCTCGGAGGTACTGCCCAAGGTTGGTGAGATGGATTCACGGTCATGCAAGGTGAGCGTGTGATCACTTGGAATGACTTCAAGGAAGGATTTCACACCACCCACATTCCTTCTGGGATCATGGCTATCAAGAAGAGAGAATTCCGAGCGGTGAAGCAAGGAAGTGGCTCTGTCAAGGAGTACCTACAGAAGTTCAACCTACTCTAAAGGTATGCACCTGAAGATGTCAACACGGAGGCTGCAAAGAAGGAACGCTTCATGGAAGGACTTCAATAGACCCTGCAGTATCAGCTCATTGTCTACGACTGTCGCACCTTCTTTGACCTAGTGAAGAAGGCCCTCATGCTGGAAGACAAGAATCATGCCATAGACGACACTCGCAAGTGCAAGATGATCAGCAAGGGTAGATCCAGCAACTAGAAGCCTCGCCCCTGGCAGCCAGCCCCAGCCAAGCCGACCTATCAGCCACAACAGGCTAGACCTCCCGCGCCACGTTCGAGCTACCAGCCTCAGTAGTATGCGAATCCCAGGCAACCTTACAACAACCCCAATAACAACAACGATGGAAGAAACTTTAACAACAACCCTGGGCAAGTTACTTGCTTTGGATGTGGTCAGTCTGGACACATCTCTAAGCTTTGCCCAAACAAGAAGCCACATGCCCCATGCCCCAATGCGACAGCTCAAGGTCAAGGTCGTGGACCACCACCAAGGAACCCTGCTCCCCGCAACCAGCCCAACAATGGCAAGGGTCTTGTGAATCACGTCACCGCAGAGGAAGCCTAGGTAGACCCAAATGTCATACTGGGTACGTTCCTCGTCAACTCAACCCCAGCAACAGTACTGTTTGATTGTGGAGCTTCACATTCTTTTGTCACTCAAAAGTTTGCATTACAGAGTGGCATGAAACCTACACCCTTGGGTAGCCATATGTTGATACAAACCGCGGGGTCAGTTATGAAGTCTGGGATAGGTTGCAAACAAGTGAAGATTGATATCAACGGGGTAGACTTCCTAGAAGACCTTATAGTTCTGGATTCACCCGACTTAGACGTCATCCTTGGCATGAATTGGTTGACCAAGCACCAAGGCTTTTTAGACTGTGCCAAGAGGATTGTCACCATGACCAATAGCCAAGGAGTAGAAGTCAAGTATGTTCCCAGCCCTTCCTCCACTCAAGCGCCTCAGGCAAACTGTCTATCGGGAGTTGAGTTGGATCAAGTACCAGTGGTATGTGAATACCCGGATGTGTTTCCTGATGAGCTGCCTGGGATGCCTCCTGACCGTGACATTGAGTTCATCATTGAGCTTATGCCCGGATCAAGGCCCATCTATAAGAAGGCCTACAGGATGGGATCCGAAGAGTTGGCTGAATTGAAGAAGCAACTAGTAGAGCAGCTCAGAAAAGGATTTATTCGCCCTAGTGCCTCTCCTTGGGGATTGCTTGTTCTATTTGTGTCAAAGAGGGACAAAACTATCAGACTCTGTGTCGATTACCATTCTCTCAATGAAGTCACAATAAAGAACAAGTACCCACTCCCCAATATTGAATGCCTGTTTGATCAGTTGAATGGAGCCAAGGTGTTTTCCAAGAGTAACCTCAGGTTTGGGTACTATCTGCTGATAAGGAGACCCCAAGACATTCTGAAGACGGCATTTGTAACCCGGTATGGCCTGTATGAATACACGGTCATGTCATTTGGGTTAACCAATGCCCCTGCCTACTTCATGTACCTCATGAATAAGGTCTTCATGGAGTACTTGGATAAGTTCGTTGTCGTCTTCATTGATGACATACTCATCTTCTCCAAGTCTAAAGGCGAACATGAGGAACACTTGAGATTGGTCCTAGAGAAGCTTCGAGAGCACCAGCTTTATGCCAAGGTCAGCAAGTGTGAATTATAGCTGCATGAAGTTGGATTCTTGGGTCATGTGCTAACTACAGAAGGACTATCAGTGGATCCTCCTAAGTTTGAAGCCGTGACTGAATGGCAAACCCCAACCACCGTGAAGGAAGTCAGGAGCTTCCTCGGACTCGCGGGATATTACCGCAAGTTCGTGGAAGGGTCTCAAGCATTGCCCGACCCATGACCCAGCTTTTGAAGAAGGACAAGAAGTTCAAATGGGCAGCTAAGTGTGAAGAAAGCTTCCAGGAGCTCAAGAAGAGATTGACCACAACACCAGTTTTGGCCACCCCCAATATTCACAAGGAGTTTGTGATATATTTTGATGCATCAAGAACCGGGCTCGGAGGTGTTTCAATGCAGGAAGGCTGAGTTGTAGCATATCTATCCAGACAGCTATGACCTCACGAACAGAACTACGCAACTGATGATCTCGAGTTGGTAGCCGTGGTTCATGCCTTGAAGACATGGCGACATTACCTTCTAGGGAAGCGATGTGAGATATACACGGACCACAAGAGCTTGAAGTATATTTTCACCCAAAGGGAATTGAACTTGAGGCAGCGAAGATGGTTGGAGTTGATCAAGGATTACGACCTCAGTGTTTAGTACCACCCCGAAAAGCCATTGTGGTAGCAGATGCCTTAAGCAAAAAGGCTTGTTCCTTGAATTCTACGATTAAGGAAAGGCTACCAGCCCTATATGAAGAACTTGAGAGCTTTGGCTTGGAACTGGTTGTACCAGGATTCCTTGCCTACCTCGAAGCAAAGCCCACCTTGATGTATGATATCAAAGAAGCCCAGAAGGAACACGAGAGCATCGAAGGCATCAAGAGGAAGATCAAGGCAGGCAAGGCCCCATCATTCTCAGTGGATGAACAAGGAGTTGTATGGTTCGGGAATCGCATCTGTGTGCCTAACAAAGAGGAAGCTCATGACACGGCATACTCCATCCATCCTGGAGGAACCATGATGTACCAAGACCTCAAGGCAAGGTTTTGGTGGCATGGCATGAGACAGGAGATAGGCATGTTCGTTGCGAAGTGTGACATATGCCAGAGAGTCAAAGCTAAGCATCAGCGACCCGCTGGACTATTGCAACCTCTCAAAGTGCCTGAGTGGAAGTGGGAAAAAGTCGGGATGGACTTCATCACTGGATAACCAAGGTCAAGTAAAGGACATGATTCAATTTGGGTCATTGTCGATCACCTGAGCAAGGTAGCCCATTTCATTCCTGTCCGGACCACCTATGATGGAAGCCAGCTCGCAAACCTGTACATCAACCGCATCGTAAGTCCTTAGAGAGTTCCAAGGGAGATCCTATCGGATCGAGGAACCCAGTTCACCTCAAGATTCTGGAAGAAGTTTCAAGAAGCTATGGGAAACAAGGTCTCCTTCAGCACTGCTTTTCACCCACAGACCGGTGGCAAACAGAACGAGTAAATCATATACTCGAAGATATGCTCTGCGCTTGTGTTTTGGCATATGGAGCCATTTGGGAAGATTGCCTACCATTTGCCGAGTTTTCATACAACAACAGCTATCAGTCGAGTCTTCAGATGGCACCATCTGAGGTGTTGTATGGACACAGGTGTCGTAGTCCCCTCAACTGGTCAGAGACCGGAGAAGGATTAGTTTTTGGACCAGATATCTTCCGCGGGGCAGAAGAGCAAGTACAACTAATCCGAGAATGTCTGGAGACTGCAAAATCAAGACACAAGAGTTGCACCGACTCTCACCGCAGAGAACTGAGCTTCAACAACGGAGATCATGTCTATCTTCAAGTCACACCACTTAAAGAGTTTCCATGTCAAAGGAAAGCTTGCACCCAGATACATCGGCCCCTTCAAGGTCATCGCAAGACGAGGAGAAGTTGTCTACCAACTAGAGCTACCTTCCAAGCTGTCAGATGTGCACAACGTCTTTCATGTGTCACAACTCCAGAAGTGTCTGCAAGGTCCCTACCGCCCCGACCTCTACAAGGACATCGACCATCAAGCCATCGATCTTCAGCTAGACCTCACTTATCGTGAGAGGCCAGTTCGCATTTTGGATGAAGGTGAGCTCTGCACCCAAATCCGCACCATCAAGTACTTCAAGGTCCAGTGGAGCAACCACACTGAAGCTAAAGCAACCTGGGAGCGTGAAGACTATCATAGATCTGAGTTCCCTTATCTTTTTAGCGCTTAGCCTAGGAATCTAGGGGACGAGATTCTTGTAAGGGGGTAGGTCTGTCACACCCTGTGTTTGTATCACCTTGCTATGTTTGGATTTATAAAATTTGGAGCCAATTGAAACTTTTTTAGTGCTTTTGCTTGTTTGAATTATTGCATGCTTGCTTGTTAAATTGTTGTGTATGGCACTCTTAGATTTTATCCCTCTTCATATTCATCTTC
Source organism: Hordeum marinum (assembly GCA_022496015.1). NCBI lineage: Eukaryota > Viridiplantae > Streptophyta > Magnoliopsida > Poales > Poaceae > Hordeum > Hordeum marinum. The sequence continues at coordinate 337,126,545 of CM039676.1, read as the reverse complement.
CTTGACCCAAATCTCTTGTCCAATGATCATGCCATGTGAATAGTGCCAAAACTATTTATATCAAATAATATTTTTGACCAAAAAGTATTTGTCCCAATTGGGTTTTCAAAAACCCCTGAATTGAGGATTTCACTGCAAGTCCTCAAATTAGGTGGGTTCTTTCTCTCCAAACGCTTTACTTCAAACCTACTATATATATGACTTCCCAAAACCACCAAATTTAATTTTAAATATTATTCCTATATGTTATTTAAAGGCTTTTTCTTATGAACATAAATGGTTTTTCATAGGGAAAAAATATTTAAATGCTTTCAAAATATTTGAGAAAATTTAGGGAAACTCAGTGGACATATAATTTCCATATATATGAGTTTCAACACATGGGCATGTTGAAATCATGGGCAAAACCCCTCAAAACCCTTTCTATTCAAATCAAGCTTTTGAAATATTTATACAAGAAATATTCTCAATAAATTCTAGGAAAATCCTAGCAAGTCAACACTATCATAAGTTATGATGTTGCAAAGTTTCATATCAATCCAAGTTGATTTGGTTGATCAAACCATCCCAAAACCCTTCATGTCCAGATTCAAATTTCAACAACTTTTCATTTTGAAGTTTCTCCCATTAACCCCAAACTTTGTGGACATGCTCTAATCACCAAATATTGATGCTACACCAGGTGGTGCATCAAGGGTAAAAGATTAGCATAACTAGATCTACAGAAACCTGATTCTGTTAGTTTCTAGGGTTCACAAAGTTTCCATTGTCAACTTTGCCCACTTTAGCTCAAACTTGGTGGTCAGGCCTATTTTCACCTAACATTTGACCCTGTTGGATATCTTAGTAAGTTGGCAAATTTTTCTTGCCCAAACACCTATCAAACACCTTCTGATGAAATAGTAAAGTCACTATTTTCACCCCTTTCACTATTTCCCTTGCCTCCAAAATTTTACCACGGCTCTTTGGTATTGCCTTTCACCCCTAGTAAATTTCTCTGGCCAAGGCTCATTGGGTAAGTGGGGTAAAACCCACATTTACCCCTTTGTTTCACCATGGCAGGGACATTTCTACCCTCTTCCTCCCCAATTTCTTTTCCTCTAGCCTTCCCCTTGCTCCTAGAGCATCTCCTAATCATCCAGGAGCCAGTGGACACACAGGGGCGCTTCTAGAGCACGCAAGCATGCCGTGGCGTGCCAAAGACATGCTCTGGAGCTCGCTACAGTGTATGTCCACACTGTAGCAGGAGCACCCCGAGGGCTCCCAACAGCCTTGGGATGGGGGAAGCTGTCCCCCGAGGTTCCCTCGACGTCCACAACACTCCAAAGTGTCGGCCCCTCCTCCCTCCTCCTCTGTTGCCTCCCTTCGCTCGCGCACGGCGCCGCCCGCGTCGGCCAACGGAAGAGCTCGCATGCGGGTGCGTCTGGACCCCCCTAGCCACCCTTCTCCTGACCGCGGACGCGGACCGCATCCACGACCACGACAGACACGACCCGAAGCCCTCCCGTGGCTCGTGGTGACGCCCCCGTCCTCATCGGCTCATCGCTTTCACGGTGCATCGGCGCCCGTCTATTTAAATCCCTCCTCGAGCTCCCGCTGCTCTTCCCTTGCTCTCTCCTCCCCTCAGCCACTCCCAAGTGCACAACCCCCTAGTCCCCACGGTAGGGAGCTCACGCCCGAGCAAAACCCTCGCTACCATGCAGTTTTTCTCCCTACCGGCGACCCCCTCAGCCACCCACCGATGCGTGGGAGGCCCCTGAACATGCCGGTGTGCTCCGCTTGAGCCTCCATGGCCTGGCCCCGCCGGTGAGCCTCTCCTGCTCCCTGTCTCGAGGAGAGGGATGACAGGTGGGGCCCACCTGTCATCCCCCCACCCCTCCTCTCTCTCTGCCAAGATGGGCCCGCGAGCAGGTTTAAAACTAAACCTAGCCCGCGCGGCGTCTCACCCTAGGCCGGTTCCTCTTGTGGACCAGCTCTGTTGTGTACTTTTGGCCCAAAAGGCATAGTGTTTTTCCCCTTTTTCTTTTTCCTCTACCTTCCAAAAATTCCACAGGGTAGGATATAAATCCAATGCGCAAAATTCTTTCACATAAAATCTTGAAATATTCCATAGAATTTAATAGTGACTTTTCTGTAAAAAAATTAAAATCTTTTATACACTGTTTTATTTAAAACATATATTTAGGCATCCTTTTGCCTCTGTTTAATAATTACAAAAATATTCTTCACAACAAAACATTAGGAAAATATTTTTAGTATATCTTTTAGTATTTATTAGAGTAGGGTAGCATTTTAAATCTAGCTTTGTGTGCACTGTTTTTGTGTGATGCTTATTTTTATCGCTTTTATTCGCGACGATAGATTGCGCTATTGACGAGGGAGTTGGACCCGAAGACTTTGAAGACCCCGAAGACTTTGTTGAGCCAGGAAAGCAGCCCTTTGACCATGTTAAGAAACTTTTTCATGCATGACATGTAGAACTTGTTGTTTCGATGATTGATCATGATGTGTTGTTCCCCCTTCGGTGGGTTGCCTCCGATACTCTTACCGTTGACACTTGCATCGTGCATGAGCCTACCACCTTATGAGGGTTATGCGGGTGGGTGTAGATAGGATGCTAATAGATGCTACACAAGTGGGTTGGGATTTATGCATAGTGATGGAAGGGAAGAAATGATTTCAAAGACTTTTCGAAAACCCCGTCGGGTGCCACTAGTGCCCGAGGGAGATGATGATGAGTTGGGTGACCACTTGATAAAGAAGTGGTGTGCCAGAACAAGTTGAGGGTGTGTTTTCGAAAACGGATTAAATTTAAGATTTGTTGACCGTCCCAACCTTACATGTGCGACCATGATACTCCTGATGGTATGGGGCTTTGTTGATCACTATGGTTGGTCCTAGCAGGGAGCCCACATTACTAGTGGCGAGAGTGAAGTGGTCACTCTCGAGACGGGGTCGTCCAGAAGTGGAAAGCCATGCGTTGTCCTGACAGGCACCGAGCACACCGTTGCGCGCCCTCGTGGATGATACGTGTGATTTATATCATGAGGGATGACACCAATGAGTGGACTCTTTGTTTAGTATCACCATGGGAAAGACATTGTTCGGGTGCTTACCTCAGGTACGTAATGTACCGCGAGTCATGGATGACATGGAAGTTCCCCGAGTCTTGTGGGTAAAGCACGCAACCTCTGCCGAGTGTAGAACTATTCGAATAGCCGTGTACACGGTCAAGGATATTTGGGTGGTGCTGCTTAGACTATGTCTAGATGTTTTAGTAAAACTTGGTGTGAGTGTGAGTGTGATGGTGACAAAGAGGTCACTTGAGATAAGTCCGATGACTTAGGTTGACGATTGACTAAGTCTGATGACTTGGCATAATGAATGAACATGAGATGTTCAACCCCTATTTATGATGATATCTGTAACTTGATCATATGGATATTTGCCAAACTGTTGATGCATGCTTACCTAGTTACTTGATCATGTCATTGCACTCAAAATTGGCTTTCCGCTAATTACCTACTTGGTGTTATATCATGCATCATTATTACCTCGTTCCACAACTTGGGTTGCTTGCGTGTACATTCAAAGTACGCATTGGCTTGCCACTGGTTATTTAATTGGCCATGCATGGATGAACAGGAGTATGTTGAAGAGTTCGTTGGTGACGAACATGTGAACTAGGACGCTTCCCAGTCAGAATGCTTGTAGGTTAAGGCAGATGGCAATGGGTTCACGCTTTCGATCAAGATTTCCGCTGTTTGTTCTATCTAAGTGTTTGGCCCTTGTTTCCCTATCTATGTAAGACTAGACCTTCATGGTCTTTATTTGTGTAAGACGCTAAATATGGATGTAAGACTCGCTTCTATGTGTTCAGTGAGCATCGATCTCTAGGATCACTATACACGTGCATTCGGTGATCACGACTTATGACTCGGGGTTCCCACAATAGTTGGTACTCCTAGATCTCCCAATTTCTTTGGTACTCCACCCTTAAAAGTATAATTTGCAAGCATGGTGGAAATCTCAGCTTCCGGTATTTTTCTTTTAGTAGTGACAATATCTTTCATATACTTAGTATAAGGAGAATTTTTTAGAATATCGGTCAAGCGCATATGTAAAAAGACAGGTCTAAGCATTTCAACAAAGCGCTCAAAATCCTCATCATCCTTTTCCTTGGATGGTTTAGGAGGAAAGGGCATGGGTTTTTTAACCCATGGTTCTCTTTCTTTACAATGCATTCTAGAAACAAAATCTCTTTTGTCATATCTTTTATTCTTAGGTTGTGGGTTACCAAAATAAATAGCAGGTCCAATCTCCACATCATTATCATTACTAGGTTGAGCATCAACATGAACATCATCATTAATATTATCACTAGGCTCATGTTCATCACCAGATTGTGTCTCAGCATTAGAGCTAGAAATATCATTTAGGTTTTCAGGTGTATCTATAACAGGTTCACTAGCAGCATGCAAAGTTTTATCATCATCCTTATTTCTCTTATTATGGGAGAAACTAGGTACATCAATATTACCACTTTGAGAATCTTGTTAAATTCTCTTAGGGTGGCCCTCAGGATACAAAGGTTCCTGAGTCATTCGTCCACCTCTAGTCACAACTTTAACAGAATGATCATTGTTCTTACTATTCATCTTATTAAGCAAATCATTCTGAGCCTTAAGTACTTGTTCTAATTGAGCAGTTACCATGGAAGCATGTTTACTAATCAGTTTAAGATCATTGATAGTTCTACTCATATAATCAACTAAGCGACCAAGCATGAAAGCATTATGTTTCAATTGTCTACTAACATAGGCATTAAAATTTTCTTGCTTAACAACAAAATTATCAAACTCATCCAAGCATTGGGCTAACAGACTTATTATAAGCAATATCGCTTTCATCAAATCTACGGAGAGAATTTACCTCTACTACCTGTGTCGGGTTATCAAGACCATGTATTTCTTCAATAGGTGGTGGATTCTTAACATCTTCAGCTTTAATACCTTTTTCTTTCATAGATTTCTTTGCCTCTTGCATATCATAAGGACTAAGAAATAGAATACCTGTTTTGTTCGAAGTTGGATCTGGAGGTGGTTCGGGAATAGTCCAATCATTATCATTTCTCAATATGTTATTCAATAGTATTTAAGCTTGTTTAGCAGTTTGTTCCCTGAAAACACAACCGGCACAACTCTCTAGGTGGCCCCTAGAAGCATCGGTTAGTCCATTATAAAAGATACCATGTATTTCATTTTTCTTGAGAGGATGATTTGGCAAAGCATTGAGTAATTGGAGAAGCCTCCACCAAGCTTGTGGGAGACTCTCTTCTTCAATTTGCATAGATTTAAATATTTCCTGCAAGGCAGCTTGTTTCTTATGGGCAGGAAAATATTTTTCGGAGAAGTGATAAATCATATCCTGGGGGCTACGTTGTCGGTGCACTAGAGGTTTGGGCTCTCCAGTGCCCCTTACTCGTGCACGGGTAGTAGTAGCCACCCTGGCGATGAGGCCCAACAAAGACTTACTAGGTACAAGCATAGAAGAATCAAGACCCCCTGCAAGACCTTGTCGGGATGTCCATCGGACCCTCAGGCAAAGACAAAGCCCCGGCAAGACCCAGCAAGGCGAAGCCCCGGCAAGGCCTTGTGAGTGCACATGCCAGCTGTCGATCCGCCTAGACGTGTGTCGCGGCGTCGGCATTGGAAGAGGCTAAGCGGTGCTGATGGGATGGGCTCCCGTCCCATCCTACAGACGGACAAAGATGCCTGACGGTGCATTAAATGCTCCTGTGCTACTCTGTCAATGTTAAGCATGATAGCACTATAGCTTTGTGCACCCAGCGTACACACTGTACGCCACTGTTGGGATCCCCTTCTGTATAAAAGGAGGCCCAGGGTGATATGGTAGAGGACTTTTGCACTTTTGGCACTTTTTGACTTTTGGGACTTTCTAGCTCACACGTGTGGTAGCTGCTCATAGCGCTCCTGTAGCTAGAACCCTAAGAGCACTCTGAATACAACCAAGCAGGAGTAAGGTTTTACGCATCCTTGTGGCCCGAACCTGGGTAAAATCCCTGCGTGTTGTTCATCATACCGCCTCTTTGTGCGAGCCTTCTCCCCTGTCGATCCCATAGGTGCTCGTTCCCACAATATCTTGGGCGTACCATGTAGGGAGATAGGTCATACGAACCCATTCTGGTGATCAGCGCGCTAGTTTCTTCATACTCATCATCACCATGGCCCCCAACAAGATGGGCCTTACGGCGGTTGGCCCATCCACATCCGCCGTCCCTATATCCGTGTAGGCAGGAGATGGCATAGACAAAGGTGGTGGAGGAGGAGGAGGTTCAGAACTTCCGTGATGCTCCGGTGATCAAGGCCAAGCAAGCGGCGACACCCGCCGCAGAGACACCTATGGCGGCGGTGAGAACCCCCGCGCCCCTAGGTTTCAAGATGGAGCGGTACTGCCTGCAGGTGGTACGGCGAACTCAAGGGGCTGAAGGGTATTTTCCAGGTCACCCACGACAGCGCTTACGCCGAGACTTTCCCAGGATGCGCGCGAAGAGCCTCGCCACGGCGCCCGCAGTTCTCAACATCCCCACGGAAAAGCTCCCACGCATCATTCCCAAGGTGCACGGGACCAGCATGCTCACCAGCATGCTAGTGGGAGTGGCGTGCAATCACTGGACTATGGAGGTGCTCCTTCTAACACAGTTAGAAGTCAGAGCACCTCGCGTTCCTCGCGCCTTTCACTGCCGACCACGTCGTAGGAAGGGATGGCGCAGGCGCAACTACTGCTAAACATCCCTCCTGCTGCGGAGAAGCTTGACGAATGGAGAGCCACAATTTAGAGCCTCCTTAGCCTCGCAGATAAGTTTCGGTCCACCAAACCGGCTCACGCTAGTGGTGAGAGGGCCAAAGGAGGCGTGACTTCGGCACACTCTCCTCCATAGCAACAACGCCGGTCACGACCCGACGGACCGCCGCTGACGATGGTTACTCGACGGTGTCGTCTGACCCACGGACACGCCACGACTAGCATCAAGTTCTTCGAGAACTGGGCAAGGAAGACACTCGAACTGCAATCGAGCAACGGTGGGAAGCGTGCCTCTAGTCTGATAGGTGTGCATGGCCCACTATAGACAAGTCTGTGCCAGGTATCCTGTCAGCCCACCTTATGAGGTGGGTTATCCAGCATTTACTCATGAGCTGCGGCAAGTCTAGTGGCCCAACTCCCGCACATTCAAACCGGAAGTCCAGGAGAAGTATGATGGCAAGACTCATCCGTCGGAGTTCCTAAGACATCTCGGTGCAAAGGATTTTGCTGATGACTAAGCGAGCCATCGATCCTTTGGTTCTCCCACAACAAAACCCAATGAAAGCACCAATGTCGGTGTGAAAACCGGCAGATCTCGGGTAGGTGGTCCCGAGCTGTGGATTTCTGTTCAATGGGGAACATGAAAGAAAGGGACAATATTTACCCAGACGCAATCCCTCTCGAAGAGGTAAAACCCTACGTCCTTCTTGATTGTATTGATATGTGTATGACAATTAGAGAATCGATCTACTACGAGATCAGATGAACTAAGCCCTAGATGAGTAGGATGGGCCTTCTCTCTCTAAGACCCTCTTGTTTATATAGACACCAGGGATGCATAGGGTTACAAATGGCCGGTTGCCATCAGGGAATAAACATGCCGAATCTACCATCTGGCCTAGAAGGACACACCAAGGCATCGGAGGCTTCCTTCCTAAACAAGGATTCACCCTATAGCTCGGCCTTCCATCATAGAGTAGCCCACCTATGATAGACCGGCGGCCCGAGAGCCCCTTAGTCCCGTACTCCCTCAGTCCCTTCCTTGTGCAGCCTCCGATCTCCTCCTGAAGCTTCTAGGTCTTCTTTTGGTCCAGAAAAATCATAAAAAAGTTTCGTGCCAATTGGACTTCGTTTGGTACGGTAAACCCGAAAAGCCAAAAAACATACAGAAATAAGCAACTCGCACTAGGTAGTTGGTAATAGGTTAGTTCTAAAAAATAATATTAATTTATAAATAAATACCCAAAAAGCATCCTAAAATGGTAATATTATATCGTGGAACAATAAAAAATTATTGATACGTTGGGGATGTATCATTTTGCCGGAATGTCATCTAATTCATGTTCTACCAAATCACGGGCACTCAATATTTCCTACTTTCTAGCACAAGTCATGCCAAAATCCACAAAAAATTAGGATAAAAATCCATGGAAAATTTCGGCATGACCTTTTCTAACAATGGACATATCGCGCGCCTACAATTTGCCAGAATGGAAATGAATCAACATTTTGGCAAAACTTAGGCCACTCGGAGGTGTTCCCTGCAATAACATACACACATGTCCAAATAGACCTAAATCTTTTTACTATAATTTTCTAGACCAATTTTTTGTACTAAAAAAAATTCTAGACCTATTTTTTACTAAAAAATGATATTAGTGAATTCCTAGGAAAGTTGATACCTAAAAGTTTCTATTCTATACAAAAAACCAACAATCTACAAGCAAGTTCTACCAATTCATTGGACATTCGACAAACAAAAATACCTAATTCTAGAAGAACAGATTGAGGAGGGAGCAAGGGAAGTGAAGGGAGGAGGGAGGGAGGGAACTGGAGGGAGGAAGGTAAGTGGGGGGAGGGGGAGGGAGGGAAGTGGAGCAAGGAGGGAGGATCTACCTCGGTTGGGTCGCGACGACAGTATGCGTGGGACGACAGCGGGCGTGAGATGATAGCGGGTGGCGTCGCCGGTAGAGTGTGGGCATAGAGAGAGGGAGTGGAGAAGGAGAGTGATGAGGGAAGATTGTGGGTGGCCGCAGGAAGAGGATAAGATGGGATTAGCAGTAGCGCGGGTGCAGGAAAGACACTATTGCTAAGAACAGTATAAGTAGTGCGGCCAAGAAAGATGCATTGCTACTAAATGAGGCCCACCAGGTGGCACAGTAGCGCTGGTACTTGCAACGCGTCTATTGGACACGCACTACTACTAAACTGTTTATTAGTATCGCGTTTGTTTATTGCGCTCTGCTACTCTACATAGTCGGGTGTGGGCGTTTGGGAAAGCGTAGGAGCAGCACCATTTTTAATCCCTCGCTACTACTAATTCTTTAGCAGTAGTGTGTTTTATTTACACATGCTACTGCAAAGTAGCAGTGGTGCGTTGCTTTAAGCCGCGCTACTATTAAACATCCACCTATAGGATTTTCCCTAGAAGTGTTCGTCCATAGTTGTTCATTTAGAATGCTAGAAACTTAGAATCAGTGGTTTGCTTCATCATGACAAATGTACAATTTATGATAAATAAATCTAAATTCAAGCATTATTGCATAATGCTAAATATAAATTAATGAGGTGAAATAAAATTGGTACTCATAGTGAGGCACTTCCATCTAAATCAAGAATGGTTGTCAAATGTATATTCTAAAAAATAAATTAGTACCATCGAGGATTTTTGTGTGTAGTTTGAGATTGCTTAAATCTGCATAAGTGATTGTGGATAATTTCCTTGTATTGTTCTATGGTTTAGATGAATCTTCTTTTGAACCTCTGTTGTTATGTTCCATTGTAACAGCCCGAGACCGATGCTCGGGATTCCTTCTATGTATTTTGTTATCGTGATGTGTTTTATCTCTCTGCATGCATCATTGCATCATTCGCTTTGCATCGGCACTTCATTGTTGTCATTTTTGAAAACTTGCATCCATTAGTAGTTACTGGTTCTCCCCGCTCTTGTCGTTGACCGTTTCAACACAACACACACTTGCACGCGCCCGCGGCATTAGGGTCAAAGTTGGCAAGCAGGCTTAATATATTATAGGTAGATCACCAGCCAAATTTCGTAGCATTCGGAGTTCATTTGATACCCAATCCGTAAACTATAGCTACACTATAGCCAATTAATTCGTCGGTCATTTTTCATAAATAAAACCGTTGTCGGGCTGCCCGTCTTCACTCTCTTCTTATCCCAATGCCATCTGCACAACCCATCTAGGCCCATCCAGCCTACCCCTCCATTTCGGACCATTTGATCAAGATCGAACGGCTCGAAAACGAACTAAAAACCTCATCACTAGCCTTCCCTACTATAAATGGACATCGTAGCCCTCCAAAACTAGAAACCCTAGCATCTTCCCTTGGTTTCCGCGCTTCCCCAGCCTTTAGCAAGCACTTCTCACTCCCTGTCTCCCACCTCCAACCATCGGCCCTGCGAGCTCATCTAGGGCCCGCTCGGGGCCAAAGTGCGCCCCCGCCAGGGGACCCTGCAGGAACTCCACCGGCTGGCTCACGCGTCTGCCTCACCTCATGCTGCTCCGCACCTGCCGGCCACCGGCGCTCTGGTGACGCTCGACGCTAGCAAACCCCCAGATTGTCCCCTTCCTTCTCGTTCCTTCCTGTTACTTGTCCTTCCTCCTTTCTGATTCTTCTTTCTCTCTCACTATGTTCAGGAGCTCACCATGGCGGCCCCCTCCAAATGTCCAACCTCGCCGTCCTTGCATTCTCCACTGGATCTGGAATCCTCACCATAATATCTACCCATTTCTTGCCTCCTCATGGACCCGGTCACCGTTGGCGAGCCATAGGACCTCTAGCCACCACTGCCATTCCATACGTGCACGGTAACGAGCACGACCGGCCAGTTTGCTCGCCCTTGCCAATGGTTGTGTGGGTCCACTAGTGGCATGCACCACATCGTCTGCTTCACGTTGTCGTCGATCAAAACGGACTAGAAGCCTTGCACGTGCACGCACATCTCTAAAAAACACATCTTCTTATTCAAATGAATGGTACTTTTTAGATTTTACATACACAATAGAGAGTATATGGTACAGACATATAGTGTCTCATTTACTCCTAGTTTGGTTATTCTATGACCAAGGGCACTGCAGGGAAGAACATTGAGGGAAATTATGCATTGCAGCCACGAACTAATGGTTGAACATTACACCTCTATAACCATGTCATGTTTAGGCGACACATGATTCTTTTCCTTTTCAAAAACATGTCTGGATGACTCAAAAGATACAATGTTGTAGTATCATCAACCTCAACATCTACATGAATTTTGTTCAGCCCGGATGTCGTGGTTTTTTCATGGAAGGTGTCCTAGCGTGAGGACTTAGACATGAGGCCATCGCAACTTGGAGGTTAGCTTGTCGGGGTTGATCGGAATCGAGAGACACGTTTTACCTATGTTCGGCCCCTCCTGATCGAGGTAATAGCCTAATCCTGCTTTCTGTTTATTGCTTTGGTGATCAATACAAGGGAGCGGATTCGCTTGACCTAGCTATTGATCGATTGTAACTTAAGTCTATTAGCCTCAGGGGCTTGCCTTTATATATAGTCGTTCCTCAGGTGTTTGTAACTATGTCCAGTCATTAATGAAATCTACCAAGGCTTGAGACTTGATAGTAGTCCTGGGCACGTATTTCAAATGATGAGGCCCAAGTTCAATTGCCCACTTAGCAACCCAACCTGTAGCTTCTCTGTTTTGGATGATATCGCCCAGAGGAGCCGAACTGACCAGAGTGATTGGATGCCCAAGGAATTATTGCTTTAATTTGCGACTAGCCATGAACACTCCAAACACCAACTTCTGCCAATGTGGATATCTCTGCTTGGATTATGACAAGAGTTCACTGACATAATAAACTAGCCGTTGGACTGGGTACTCCTTCCCTTCCTCCTTGCGTTCCACGATAACCGCCATGCTAATAGCCTGATTATTAGCCGCCACGTACAGGTGCGTAGGCTCTTTGTTGTTCGGAGCCGCCTAGACAGGCAGCTCAACCAACTGCCTCCTAAGTGCTTCAAAGTTCTCATTAGCAGCATCACTCCAGACAAAATTATTAGGCTTTTTCATCATTTGGTATCACGGAATCGCCTTTTCACCGAGGCGGCTTATGAACCGGCTTAGGGCCGCAATGCGACTCGCCAAGCGTTGCACATCATTGATATAGGCCAGATTCGATAAGGAAGTGCTAGAATCAATTTTCTCCGTGTTAGCTTCAATGCCCCTCTCCGAAACCAGAAAACGTAGCAGTTTTCTTGCAAGTACCAAAAAAACGCACTTGGCTAGGTTAAGCATCATCTTGTACACCTGGATATTTTAAAAGGTTTCCTTCAAATTCTCAAGCAAGGTTTCCTTCTTACTTAATTTTATCGCAATGTCATCAAAATAAGCATGAACATTACATCCAAACTATCCATGGAGGAAATTCTACACACAACGCTCGTAAGTCGCCTGAGCACTCTTGATCCCAAAAGGCATAGACACATAACATAAAGCTCCAAAGGGTGTGATAAAAGTTGTTTTCTCCTGGTCTTCAACTGCCATCTTTATCTGATGATATCCAAAATAAGCATCCAGGAAGCACAGACTCTCACAACCCGCCGTTGCATCAATGATCTGGTCAATACGGGGTAGGGCAACGAAATCAACAGGGCAAGCCTTATTGAGATCTGTGTAGTCTACACACATACGCCACGTGCCATTTTTCTTGAGCACAAGCTCCGGGTTAGCCAACCACCAAGGGTGAAAAACTTCCACTATGAACCTGACAGCTAAGAGACGGGCTACTTCTTCTCCAATGGTCTTATGTCTCTCCTCGTTAAAACGATGGAGGAATTGTTTGACTGGTTTTCATTTTAGGATCCACATTAAGGTGGTGCTCAGCAAATTCTCTCGGTATACCTGGCATGTGAGAAGGTTTCCATGCAAAGATGTCCCGATTCTCATAGATGAATTCGATGAGCGCGATTCCCAATTTGGGATCCATCCTTGTCCCAATAGTAAACTGCTAAGAAGAGTCGCCAGGGGTAAAGTCAGCTAGCTTTGTGTCTATATCCGCCTGGAATTTGAGGGGAGCGTCCTTCTCCATGGTGGGATTCTTGAGAGGGGTCATATCATTTGGGTACAGGTTGTCTTTATAAAACTTGAGCTCCTCAGTAGCAAAAGTCGTTTTTGCATAAGCAACGTGTCCTTCTTCACATTCCAAGGTGACCTTACAATCTCCATACACCGTGAACATTCCCTTTGGTCTTGGCATTTTGAGCTGTAAATATATGTAACTAGGGCGAGCCATGATTTTGTCGTAATACGACCATCCAAATAGCATGTCATATGGACTTCTGATCTTAACCACCTCCAACCACAGTGTCTTCGCCCTATCGTTATATTCGTCTCCAAAATCCACCTTGAGGGAAATATTCCCTACAGGATAAGCTGACTTGCCTGGCACAACTCAATGAAAGACAGTAGAGGACAACTTAAGATCCTTCCCAGTTAGATTCATTTGTAGAGAAGTGTCATAGTGCAATATCTTGATGTTGCTACCACCATCCATAAGTACCTTAGTAAACCTGTAACGTCCCACTAGAGGAGCCATCACCAAGGCCATATGACCCGAAGGGCAGTGATCTATGCCGGTGCGCCGGCCAAACTGTTGGGTCGGTCCAGCCTCCGCCGTTAGATCTAGTCCCCTGAGCCGTCAGATCCCTACGGCCCCAACCCTCGCGCATGTCTTGTTCCTCACGACAGATCTCACAACCCCTCTTGCTTCCTGCCTCGATGACAATGACCAGCCATGACTTCATGCTTGCCCTTGGGCCGCTCGTGCTCGCCGGTCGCCTGGGCCGCCGCGCTCGTCCTTGTCGGCCACCCACGCCGCCGAACTCGCGGTCTGTCCTATTCGCGAGGTGTAGCCCCCGCCGGCTGTGCTCGTCGCCGGCTTCACCCCATGCTCTCGAGCACCCCCACATATGGGCACACGAGCTGCAATGAACTATGCTGGTCACCTTAAAAGTCACCACCGGTCTCAGCAAAAACAACCGTGTCGGTCGTAGCTCTTTCTCTGTCGTCGGTGGTGTATAGTAGCAAATAGCAAAACCAGTTGTAGGAAAAAAGCAATGCGATTGTAGCAAAACAAAATGCGGGTTGAGGAAAAAAGCGGGCATGGTTTTAGCTAAAAATCGACGTTAGTGATGCACTGTAGCAAAAATCCTAAGTGGTTGTAGCAAAATCAGAAGCGTATTGTAGCATGACAAAACGGTGTTTGCAGCATGGAAGTGTTGGTTGATGCAACACTGCCGTCCTTGAACTCCCGACACCGGTGGTGTGTTGTAGCAAAATCAAGTGCCGGTTGTAACAAAAAGCTAGCATGGTTATAGCTAAAAATCGACGTCGGCTATCTCTTGTAGCAGAACGAGACACCGACTGTAGCAAATTACTACGCCTGTTGTAGCATCTATGCATGGTGCTTGTAGGAAGGCAGTTGCATCGAGAGCTGCAAACTGCAGGTTGCATGAGTGGAAATTGATGGCGAGGATTTGCCTTATGACTAAGATATCGTGGCTCAAAAACCAGGCCTAATTAAAACTTTTGTGTGCTTGTTATGCTTGACTTGATGCTGATTGTCTGATTGCTTGCTAGTGCTCTATATTCATAAAATCCATCCTACTCACAAAACTCTTTTCCTTGATCCCCACTCTTGTCCAATGATCATGCCATGAGAATAGGACTTAATTATATTTTTACAACATATTATTTTGGCCAAAAAGGTTTTATCCAAATTAGGTTTTTCAAAACCCCCTGATTTGAGATTTGCACTGCAAGTCCCCAAATTGGGTGGATCCTTTTTCCCCTAATTCTTTATTTGGAACCTACTATATACATAAATTCCCAAAACTACAAAATATTATTTTAAAAGATTATTTTCATATTTATTTAAAGGCTTTTTCTTAAGGCCGGAAATGGTCTTCTATAGGGAGAAATTATTCAAATGCTTTAAAACTATTTGTGAAAATTTAGGAAAACTCAGTGGACATATATTGTCCATATATAAGAATTTCAACACATGGTCATATTCAAGATATTGGACAAAACCCTTCAAAACCATTTCTGTTTGTTTCATGGTTTTGAAATATTTCTATAAGAAATATTCTCAATTAAATCCTAGAAAATTCTAGAATGTCACATATGATATATGTGGTCGTATTGCCAAGTTTCATCTCTATCGCAATTGTTTTGGTTCACCAGAATATCCCAAAACCCTCTTTGGAGCAACTCTACATTACCAATTGTCTCCCCTTAAGCTCAAACTTTGGGGGCATGTTATAAGCGTCCAATAATGCATCCACGCCAAGTGGTGCATCAAGGAGAACATATTAACTTGTCCAAATCCCCTCAAAACCATTTCTGCCGATTTCAAGAATTTGGTAATATTACATTGCCAAGTTTCCCCATTGGGCCCCAAACCTTTTGTGAATGTTATAGTCCCAAAATTGTGTCACCACATCAAGTGGTGCATCAAGGGGAATGGATTTGCATAGCTAGATCTAAGAAAATCCATTTCTGCCCATTTCTAGGGTTTACAACATTTGTATTGCCAACTTTTCTCAAATGAGCTCAAAACTTGTGATCACTTCTATTTTTACCCCTAATTTTATATTATTAAAACCATAAGCAAGTGGAGGCGTTTTGCTTGCCAAAAACTCCATCAAACACCTTCTGGTGTATTCTAGGATTCACTATTCTGACCACTTTTACTCCTCCCCTTGAGCTCAAAATTTTACCAGAGCCCTTAGTAGTTCCCCTTCACCTTCAGTAAACTTGGCATGGACATAGCTAAATGATTGGCCTGGTAAAACCCCCCGTTCACCCCCTGGACAACCAGATTCTACCTCTCCCATCATATCCTCTCTAGTCTATTATATCTCCAGGGCATCCAAGGCCACATATACCTTTGTTTTAGCCTCCTAGATTCCCCTAGACACTAGTGGACACGCTAGGGCATGCCCTGGGGGCAAATGGCATGCACCAGCATGCCAAAAGTGTGCTCCAGAGCGCGCTACAGTGCGCACCCGCACTGTAGCTGCCGCCCAATGGATGCCCCCGACAGCCTTGGGCCTCGTGGTGCTGTCCCCCGAGGCCACCTCGACGTGCGTGACACGGCTAGCGGTCGGGCCCCTCCTCCTTTGCCCTCTTGTGTTCGCTGCAGAGCTCGCCAATGAGCGCCCAGTGTGCCCTGAGCTTCCCCGTGTGCCCCTCCTGCTTAAGCTCCTCCTCGAGCGCCTCGGACCCATAGACCTCCTCTACCCACACCCAGCTACCTCCTGGACATCCCCATTTCCACTCCCGTGCCCTCCATTGCCTCCCACGGCCGAAACTTGCCCGCTCGGCTTCGTCTACTCCCGGACTAGCCGGTCGTCCATTCCCTCAACATGCAACACCAAAGGGGTTCCCTCGACTAGGGGAGATCCCCTGGAACCCCCGAGCTTTGTCCCCGATGCTTCATCATGCTCCCCAGCGGCGTCCGATGTGGCCATCCACCCTTTCAGTTCATCCGCTCGCTTCCGGCCGTCCCCACGACCCGCGCGGCCACCCCCGAGCGCGACAGAGGACGGGGCACCCGCCCAGGCCGCTGGCTTAGCGCCTGGTACAGCGGGTTGGCCAGAGCAACAGGTCCTGGCGCCCCCCCTGTGCCTCCTGTCGGAAGGAAGAAGAAGGAGGCAGGAGACAGGAAGTGAGTTCAGCGGGGCCCACATGTAAGAGACCCAGAGGGGCGGGCCCAGCCGGTAAGTGGAAGCGGCTTTCCAGGAGTCGTTTTCCCCAAGCGAAAGCGTATTCCTCCAAGTGCGCTTTCGACGTGGCCTCTTCCCCGTCCGGCCAGGCCAATGGCCTCCTCGGTATTCAACGCCCTGTGCGCAAGATAGCCTTGGGTATAATCCTTTTTCTCTATTTTATTTATTTTATTAGATCTTGTTTAGTTCCTAGTTTAATCATATCTGCTCCAAATTCGATGATTCAAATTCCTACATATCCCCAAAATCAAGATCTATCCAAATATGTGCAATGCACATTTTTCCTGCAAGTCTTCTTATAGAGTTCAAATTCAAAATTGAAATTGAACTATGAAAACCCCATTTCAAAATTCTTAGAGAATCCAAATCAACTACCAATGGAGTGATTCAACATCCCAGATGTTCTAAATATAATTACCTATTTATCTAGGCATGGTTAACATTTTTTCCATGCCCCTATTCTGGTTGAACTAATAAATGCTCACTTTTCCCCTTTATCTCCTCTTAGGAAATTCATAAGAAAATCATCCCAACTCCAAATCCAGTGAAACCACTTTCCACATGTTTCTAAATTATACCCTATTTTATGAGTATCTCCACTCATTTTTATAGAAAGATATTTCTCTTGACATCTTAAAGGATCATCATTTCCATCATTCCCACCATTCAAAACTCCCCCTTCATCCACATCCACCAAAACATACTTGGTTTTTTTTTTGTGACCCAAGGTGTCCCAGAAAAATAAAACTCCTAATTATAGAGCACTTCTATTCTTCTGCTTATTCTGTTGCTTATTGCAGTTGTTTCCAGCAATAGTTCACGAAGTAGATGAAATGCTCAGAGTGGACGAGAAGCGGGTGAAGACCTCAAAGACTTTGATAAGCCAGGCAAGTAGCCCTTTGGCCATGTTAAGAAAACATTTTTATTGCATGTCATATAGCACTTTACCTTTGTTAAATCTGATCATGTGGAGTAGTGACCACTCCGATGGGTTGCCTCCAATATTGTTACCGTTGACACTTGCATCGTGCATGACCCTACCACCTTATAAGGGTTATGCGGGTCGGTGTAGATAGGATGCTAGTAGATGCTACGCAAGTGGGTTTGGGATTTATGGATAGTGGTAGAAACTAAGAAATGATTTCAAAGACTTTTCAAAAAACCGTCGGGTGTCACTAATGCCCGAGGGAGATGATGATGAGTTGGGTGACCACTTGAGAAAGAAGTGCTGTACCGGAGCAAGTGAGTGTCTGTGGTTTTCGAAAATGGATTGGTGTAAGTTGCGACCGTTACCCCAACATTACATGCACAACCACTCTACCCTTATATGGGAATGGCCTCTATTGATTACTTTGGTGGGTACTGGCAAGGAGCCCGCATTACTAGTGGCGGGAGTGGCATGGTCACTCTTGATACGGGGTTGTACCGGAATGGACGATCATGCGTTGTCTTTACAGGCACCGAGCATACCGTTGGTCCCCTCATGGATTGTACAATCTGGAGTGAGGATCGTGTGATGTACATCATGAGGGCTGGGGACCAATCGAGTGGACTCTTTCTTTAGCATCGCTATGGGAAAGGCATTTTTCGGGTGCATACCTCGGGTACGTGATGTACCACGAGTCGTGGATGACACAGAAGTTCCCCGGGTCTTGTGGGTAAAGTGTGCAACCTCTGTAGAGTGTAAAACTATTCGAATAGCCGTGTCCACTGTCAAGGACAGTTGGATGAACGCTCTTGTGCTACGTCCATATGTTTCCTCAAAACTTGGCGTGTGTGTGTGTTGTGACAAGGATAATACTTGAGTCGAGTTGGATGACTTGGCATGATGACTGAACATGAGATGTTCAGACGGTACAAGAGACAAGTCTGAAGACAGGGTGTGATGGTTGAACATGAGACTTCCAACCCCCTGCTTATGATGATGACTGTGATGTGTTATTATGAACACCTGTGTATGGTTGATGCATGCTTACTTAAGTTACTTGATCATGTCATTGCACTCAAAACTAGATTTTTGCGACACTTACCTATTAGTGCTAAATCATGCATTGTTATTGCCTTGTTCCAAACATGGGTTTCTTGCGAGTACATTCAAAGTACTCATTGGCGTGCCACTGGTTATTTTATTGGCCAGGCATGGAAGATTAGGTTATGATGAAGATTACCTTGGTAACGGACATGCAAGCTAGGACGCTTCCCAGTCAGAATGCTTGTAGGGTTAAGGCAGATGGAATGGGTTCACGCTATCATTGAAGATTTCCGCTGCAAGATTATGAAGACTAGGCCTTAAGGGCCATTTTCAAGTAAAATGTTATGTAATGGATGTAAGACTCTTGTTATTCAGTTTCTGTGTGTTCAGTGAGCATTGATCTCTGGGATCACTTTGCACGTACATTCGGTGATTATGACCTATGAGTCAGGATCCCTATAGAGGACGACTAGCGAGGGCAGCGAACGGCGATGAGCATGGACGACAGGGTCGAGGACCTGCAAAGAAGGTAACTGGCAGGGCGAGGACTGGTGGGGTGGGTACTAGCAGTCGATGCGGTCGTGCGTGGAAGAAGAAAGGGGATCTCTGGTGTGGGGACCCCGACTCATAAGTCGTGGTCACCGAATGCACGTGTATAGTTATCCCAGATATCAATGCCCACTGAACACACAGAAGCTGAATAACAAGAGTCTTACATCCATACTTAATGTCTTACACAAATAGTGACCATGGAGGTCGTAGTCTTATATAGATAGGGCCACACGGTCCAAACACTTAAATAGAACAAACAATGGAAATCTTGGTCGAAAGCGTGAACCCATGCCATCTGCCTTAACCTACAGGCATTCTGACTGGGAAGCATCCTAGTTCGCATGTTCGTTTCCAACGAACTCTTTAACATACTCCTCTTCTTCCATGTCTGGCCAATTAAATAACCAGTGGCAAGCCAATGAGTACTTTGAATGTACTCGCAAGCAACCCAAGTGTTTAACAAGGTAACAAAGATGCCTGATATAGCACTAAGTAGGTAATTTGTGGAAAGGTAATTTTGTATGCAAATGTCATTGTCAAGTAACTGGTGAGCATGCATCAACAACTAGCAGGTTTTCATGTGAAAAAATTGCAGATACCATCATAAGTATCGGTTGAATATATTATGTTCACGCTAAGTCATCGTACTTAGCTCATTTCTCACGCAAGTCATCAGACTAAGCTCATGTGACCTCTTGTCACCATCACATCCATACTCACGCCAAGTTTCACGAAAACATCTGGACATAGTTTAAGAAGGACCTCCAACTGTGCATGACCGCGGACGTGACTATTCGAATAGTTTTACACTCTCCAAAGGTTTCACACTTTACCCACAAGACTCGGGGAACTTCCGTGACATCCACAACTCGCGGTATATAACTTACCCGAGGTAAGCACCCGAATAATGCCTTTCCCCTGACGATACTAAACAAAGTGTCCACTCGATTGGTACCCATACCTCATGATTTACATCACACGAGCCTTGCTCTAATCATACCATCCATGAGGGGACCAACGATGTGCCCGGTGCCTGTGAAGACAACACATGATCATACGTACCGGTACGACCCCGTATTAAGAGTGACCACGCCACTCCCGCCACTAGTAATGCGGGCTCCTTGCCAGTACCCACCAAGGTAATCAACAAAGCCCCATCCCATAAGGGGTATCGTGGTTGCGCATGTAAGGTTGGGATGGTCTGCAGGCCTTAAATCTAATTTGTTTTCGAAAAACGCATACTCAACTTGCTTCGACACACCACTTCGTTCTCAAGTGGTCACCCATTTCATCATCATCTCCCTCGGGCATTAGTGGCACCCTACGAGGTTTTCGTAAAGTCTTTGAAATCACCTCTCTCTTGTCATCACTATGCATAAGTCCCATCCCATTTTGTGTAGCTTCTATTAGCAACCTAACTACTCCCACCCGCACCACCCTCATAAGGTGGTAGGGTCATGCATGATGCAAGTATCAAAGGAAAGGTACCGGAGGCATTCCACCGAAAGGGGAACACCACACCACATGATCAAATATGATGAAAGTAAAGTGATGTATGACATGCAATAAAATGGTTTCTTATCATGGTCAAAGTGCTGCTTCCCTGGCTCAACAAAGTCGCCGGGGTCTTCAAAGTCTTCGGGTCCAACTTCTTCGCCAACAACACAATCTATCGTCACGATAAATTAACGATAAAATAAGTAAACACACAAAATAGAGCACTCAATCAACTACCAAAAATGTTCTCCTACTCTAATAAATATTAAAAGTCATACTAAAAAAATCTTCTTAGAGTGTTGTTGTGAAAACCATTTTTGAAATAAAATAACAGAGGAAAAAAGGTGCCTATATATAGGTTTAATATAAATCAGTACAAAAACATTTTCAAACATTTTTACAAATGGCACTCTTAAATTCTAGGGATTATTTCATGAATTTAGCTGGAAGAAATATTGGCATTGGGTAAATATTTTACCCTATGGAATTTTTGCAAATTCCACAGAAAAGGAAAAAGGGAAAGAAAGGCCACTATAACCTGGTCAGGGGCGGCCCGAGGCTAGGCCGGCCCAGCTGGCTAGCCGGCCGGCCTCGCGCGCGGTCAGGTTCAAACCAGACGCGCGGGGCCCGGTTGCCAGTGGCACAAGGGGGAGGAGAGAGAGCGCAGGAGAGGGGAAGAGAGGCCGACAAGGGGGCTTCACCTGTCGGGTCCTTCTCCTACCTCGCGAAAGAGAGGAGGGAGGGCTCATCGGTGGCGACGGAGAGCACAGTGAGGGGGTCTGAGAGCGGGGACGGGCTCGTTGTCGACCCGCCGGTCCTCTGGAGGTGGAGTGAAAGCCGGAGGAGGTTAGAGCTGCCGGCGGCGAGCACCCGCGACGGAGGGCGATTCGGGAAATGAGAGGGGGAGAGGGGGAAACGATCCTGGGGATGGCTGTGGGCTCAAAGGAGGAGAGGGGCGCGCCAGAGCAGGCCTATGTCCCGAGATCGACGGAGCCCTGCAACGGCGGCGCCTCGGTCGATCTCGAGCACTGGTGCTCGGGGAGCTCAAATGGGGGATCAGGGCGGTCGATAGAGGAGGAGAGGGATCCAGAGAGGGGGAGAGAGGGGCTCGGGAGGCCCTTTTATAGGAGGGGGCGAGTCCACCGAGTTGCGGTGCGCCGACGAGGTCGTGGCGCACGTTGGAGGGCTCGGGGAAGAGAGATGATGGGTCTGGGGTGTTCCTGGTCGTTGGCCACGACCAGAGGGAGAGAAACAAGGGGGAGGGTGAGCACACGCGTGCGAGCCCCGCGGTTGGCCGGTTCAGGCGGTCACGACGCGTGCAAGAGGAGGGAGGAGGAATAGGATAGGGACGTGCCGACAGGGGCAACATGGCGCGGACGCCGAGGGGGACCAAGTGGCGCTAGGGGGAGGCCTGAGGTGGTCGGGGACGACCATTGGGCAGCGGCTATTGTGTGGTCTACACTGTAGCACGCTCTGGAGCGCGCGTTTGGCATGCCACGGCATGCCAACAACGTTTTCCTGCGTGGCCAGCCATGCCTAGGGGGGTCTAGGGGTTTTTACAATGTAGGATAGGGCATTGGATGTTGTGGGGTGCCTTAGGAGAGAAGAAAAAGTGAGAGGGAGAGAAGAAATGGGGCTGTCCAGAGGTGGAAATTGGGGTTTTACCGCACTTACCCATGGAGCTTTGGCTAGGGAGAGTTACTGGAGGTAGCCAGCAACTCAGAGAGGCTGTGGTAAAAGGCTGTGGCCAAGTGCAAAAGGTTAAGAGGTGGAAATGCTGGTTTTACAAAATTACCAGAAGGTGTTTGATGGAGTTTTGGGCAAGAAATAACTTCTAGCTTACTGAGATATTTACCAGGGTCAAAGGCTATGTAAAAATGAGATGCTCCACCAAATTTGTGCTCAAGGAGAAAAAGTTGATAATGGAAATTTTGTGAACCCTAGAAATTGACAGGAACTGATTTCTGTAGATCCAATGATGCTAGGCTTTAACACTTGATGCACCACTTAGTGTATCATTACTATTTGTCAATTAGAGCATGCCCACAAGGTTTGAGGCCAAGGGGAGACACTTCACAATGTAAAGTTGCTCAAATTTGATTCTAGACAGGAATGGTTTTGGGATGGTTTGAGGAACCAAAACAACTTGGATTAGGAGGAAACTTTGCAAGATCATCGCCCAAGATAGTGTTGACTTGCTGGAATTTTCCTGGAATTTATTGAGAATATTTCTTATAGAAATATTCCAAAAGTTTGATCTAAACAGAAAAGGTTTTGAGGGGTTTTGCCTATGATCTGATCATGTCCTTGTGTTGAAACTCATATATATGGAAAATATATGTCCACTGAGTTTCTCTAAATTTTCTCAAATAATTTTAAAGCATTTAAGTAATTTTTCCCTAGGAAAATCCATTTCTGTCCTTAGGAAAAGGCCTTTAAATAAAATGTGAAAATAATTTTTAAAAATAAAATTTGGTGATTTTGGGAAGTCATATGGATAGTAGGTTTGAAATAATGCCTTTGGGGAAGAAGGGTCCACCTGATTTGAGGACTTGCAGTGCAAACCTCATTTCAGGGGGTTTTGCAACATAAATTAAATAAATCATTTTTGGTTAAAACAAAATTTGATAAAAAATAGTTTTGGACACTATTCACATGGCATGATCATTGGGCACGGGGTTTGGATCAAGGAAGATGATTATGAAGTGGAATAGAACGTAGTAGTGCCATAAAACACAATCAACAAGCAAGCAAATAACATAGCAAGCAAGCACAAACACATAGAAAAAGTTTTAGTTGGCTCCAATTTTATAAAACCAAACTTAACAATGTGCTACAAACACAGGGTGTGACAGACCTTCCCCCCTTACAAGAATGTCGTCCCCGAGATTCCTAGGCTAAGCGCTAAAAAGATAAGGGAACTTTGAACTAAGATAATCTTCACGCTCCCAGGTTGCTTTAGCTTCAATGTGGTTGCTCCACTAGACCTTGAAGTACTTGATGGTGCGGCTTCGGGTGCAGCGCTCGGCTTCATCCAAAATGCGAACTGGCCTCTCACGATAAGTGAGATCTGGCTGAAGATCGATGGCTTGATGGTCGATGTCCTTGTAGAGGTCGGGGCGGTTGGGAACTTGCAGACACTTTCGGAGCTGTGACACGTGAAAGACGTTGTGCACATCTGACAGCTCGGAAGGTAACTCTAGCTGATACATCACTTCTCCTCGTCTTGCGGTGATCTTGAAGGGACGATATATCTTGGTGCGAGATTTCCTTTGACGTGGAAATGCTTGGTTCCTTTGAGGGGTGTGACACGAAGGTAGACATAATCTCCGACGTTGAGGTTCAGTTCTCGGCGGTGAGAGTCGGCGTAGCTCTTCTGTCTTGACTTGGCGGTCTCGACCAGTTGAGGGGAGTATGACACTTGCGTCCATACATCAACTCAAATGGTGCCATTTGAAGACTCGACTGATAGCTGTTGTTGTAGGAGAACTTGGCGAACGGTAGGCAATTTTCCCACTTGGCTCCATATGCCAAAACACAAGTGCGGAGCATATCTTCGATTATCTGATTTACTCGTTCCGTTCGTCCACCGGTCTGGGGGTGAAAAGCAGTGCCGAAGTGGAGCTAGATTCCCATAGCTTCTTGAAACATTTTCCACAATCTTGAGGTTAACTGGGTGCCTCGATCTGACACAATCTCCTTTGGAACTCCGTGAAGGATCACGATACGCTTGATGTAGAGGCTGGCTAGCTTGTTACCGTCATAGGTGGTTTTGACGGGAATGAAATGGGATACCTTGGTCAACTGGTCGACAATGACCCAAATGGAGTCATGTCCCTTACTTGACCTTGGTAAACCGGTGATGAAATCCATCCCGAATTTATCCCACTTCCATTCAGGCACTTTGAGGGGCTGCAGTAGTCTAGTGGGTTGCTGATGCTCAGCCTTGACCCTCTGGCATATGTCACACTTAGCCATGAACGTGCCTATCTCCCGTTTCATGCCATCCCACCAGAATCTTGCCTTCAGGTCTTGATACATCTTGGTTCCTCCAGGATGGATGGTGTATGGAGTGTCATGAGCTTCTTGCAAGATCAGGTTCTTGAGCTCCTCTTTGTTGGGTACGCATATGCGATTTCCAAACCATACAAGTCCTTGTTCATCCATTGAGAATCCCGGGGCTTTGCCTGCCTTGATCTTCCTCTTGATGCCTTCAATGCTCTCGTGCCCCTTCTTGGCTTCTTTGATATCTTCCATCAAGGTAGGCTTCGCTTCAAGGTTGGCGAGGAATCCTGGTGCAACCAGTTCCAGGTCGAAGCTCTCAAGTTCTTCATACAGGGCGGGTAGCCTTTCCTTAATCATAGCATTCAAGGAGCAGGCCTTTCTTCATAAGGCGTCTGCTACCACATTGGCCTTTCCGGGGTGGTATTGAACACCGAGCTCGTAATCCTTGATCAATTCCAACCATCTTCGCTGCCTCATGTTCAACTCCCTTTGAGCAAAGATATACTTCAAACTCTTATGGTCGGTGAATATCTCACATCGCTTCCCCAGAATGTAATGTCGCCATGTCTTCAAGGCATGAACCATGACTGCCAACTTGAGATCATGATTTGCGTAGTTCTGTGCATGAGGACGTAGCTGTCTGGATAGATAAGCTACGACTCTACCTTCTTGCATCATAACACCTCCAAGTACATTCCTTGATGCATCGCAATAAATCACAAACTCCTTGTGAATATCGGGGGTGGCCAAAATAGGGGCCACGGTCAATCTCTTCTTGAGCTCCTGGAAACTTTCCTCGCACTCAGCTGTCCACTCGAACTTCTTGTCCTTCTTCAAAAGCTGAGTCATGGTTCAGGCAATGCTTGAGAACCCTTCCACGAACTTGCAGTAATAACCCGTGAGTCCGAGGAAGCTTCTAACTTCCTTCACCGAGGTTGCGGTTTGCCTTTTAGTCACGGCTTCAATCTTGGCAGGATACACTGATAATCCTTCTGCAGTCAACACATGACCCAAGAATCCAACTTCATGCAGCCAGAATTCACACTTGCTAAACTTGGCATAAAGCTGGTGCTCTCGAAGCTTTTCTAGGACCAATCTCAAGTGCTCCTCATGTTCTTCTTCCAAATTGGAAAAGACGAGTATGTGTTCACAGATGACAACAACGAACTTGTCCAAGTACTCCATGAAGACTTTATTCATGAGGTACATGAAGTAGGCAGGGGCATTAGTTAAACCAAATGACATAACCGTGTATTCATACAGGACATATCGGGTTACAAATGCCGTCTTCGGAATGTCTTGGGGTCTGATCTTCAGTTGGTAGTACCCAAACCTGAGGTCGATCTTGTAGAACACCTTAGCTCCGTTCAACGGATCAAAAAGGTCTTCAATCTTGGGGAGTGGGTACTTGTTCTTTAGCATGACCTCATTGAGAGAACGGTAGTCGACAGAAAGTCTGATAGTTCCGTCCCTCTTTGACACAAATAGAACAGGCGATCCCCAAGGAGAGGCAATAGGGCGAATAAATCCTTTTCTGAGCTGCTCTGCTAGTTGCTTCTTCAACTCAGCGAACTCTTCAGATCCCATCCTGTAGGCTGATGACCCACAAGTATAGGGGATCAATCGTAGTCCTTTCGATAAGTAAGAGTGTCAAACCCAACGAGGAGCTGAAGGCTCTGATAAACGGTTTTCAGCAAGGTAATAACTGCAAGCACTGAAATAAGAGGTAACAAGTGATGATGTGCTGAGGTGAAACGTAGCAAGTAGCAAGTAACCAGTGACAAGTAACAATAGTAGCAGCGGTGCAGCAAAGTGTCCCAATCCCTTTTGTAGCAAGGGAAAATCCTGAACAAAGTCTTATAGGAAGGAAAGCGATCCCGAGGACACATGGGAAATCTGTCAATCTAATTGTCATCATGTTCATTTGGTTTGCGTTCGTTACTTTGATAGTTTGATATGTGGGTGGACTGGTACTTGGGTACTGCCCTAACTTGGACAAGCATCCCACTTATGATTAACCCCTCTCGCAAGCGTCCGCAACTACAAAAGAAGTATTAAGACAAAGTCTAACCATAGCATTAAACTAGTGGATCCAAATCAGCCCCTTACGAAGCAACGCATAGACTGAGGTTTAAGCTTCTGTCACTCTAGCAACCCATCATCTACTTACTACTTCCCAATGCATTCCTGTAGGCCCAAATATGGTGAAGTGCTATGTAGTCAACGTTCACATAACTCCACTAGAGGAAAAGACAACATACAACATATCAAAATACCGAAGGAATACCAAATTCACATGACTATTAATAGCAAGACTTATCCCATGTCCTCAGGAACAAAAGTAACTACTCACAAAGCATATATATATTCATGACCAGAGAAGTAATGAATATCATAATGGATCTGAAAATATAATCTTCCACCAAGTAAACCAAATAGCATCAACTACAAAGAGTAATCAACACTACTAGCAACCTTACGGGTACCAATCGGCGTCGCGAGACGGTGATTGGTTATAAGAGACAAACTAGGGTTTGGAGAGGAGATGGTGCTGATGAAGATGTTGATGGAGATGACTCCCCTCCGACGAGAGGAGTGTTGGTGATGACGATGGCGACGATTTCCCCCTCTGGGAGGGAAGTTTCCCTGGCAGGATCGTCCTGCCGGAGCTCTAGATTGGTTCTGCTCAAGTTCCGCCTCGTGGCGGTGGCGCCTCCTCGAAAAAGCTCCGCCCTCATTTTTTAACGAACGAAACCCTTCATATAGTAGAAGAGGGGGGCTAGTGGGCCACCAGGGTGCCCACAAGCCCTGTTGGCGCTGCTAGGGGGGAGGACGCGGCAGGCAGGCTTGTGGGCCCCTGGCTGCTCCCCTCTGGCACTTCTCTGGCCCAGTATTTTTTATTTATTCCCAAAAAAAATCTCTGTTGATTTTCAAGGCATTTGGAGTTGCGCAGAACAGTGAACTCAGACTTGCTCCTTTTCCAATCCAGAATTATAGCTGCCGGTATTCTCCCGCTTCAGGTAAACCTTGTAAAACAAGAGAGAAAAGGCATAAATATGGTACCACAATGTGTAATAACAACCCATAAAGCAATAAATATCAACATGAAAGCATGATGCAAAATGGACATATCAACGCCCCAAGCTTAGGCCTCACTTGTCCTCAAGCGAAAACCAAGATCAATAGACATGTCCACATGTTTAGGGATAGAGGTGTCGATAAAAACATAATACGGACATGAGGGCATCATGATCACACATAGAACAACAATATATCATAAAGATTCTTATGGAAAGTGACAATTTCTTCACAAAGCAAAGTATGAATCAAAAACCTTATCCAGAAGTAACAAACAAAAGTCCAAAGCCATTGAAGCAATTGCAATTTATCATAACATCGGAAAGAGTCAAATAGGAGCTTGTAAAGCAAATCCACATACTCAATCATCTCTTTGTTTTCTACAATTGTTACAACTCACGTGGTATTCATGGGATCAAAGTTTTAGCCGGACATTGAGAAAGATAGGGGCTTATAATTTTGCCTCCCAACCATTTACCTCAAGGGTAAAGTCAACAGTAATAATTCATGAGTACTTGTCTCCAAGTTGATATATGAGTATGGATCTTTCCCTAGCATATGACGTTCACCAAGATAAAGACGGAATAAGGAATTGGTGTTGATCACCATGACTCTTACAAGGACAAAAATAAAGGTACAAGATAGGCCCTTTGCAGAGGGAAGTAGAGGTTGTCATGCGCTTTTGAGGTTTGGATATACGACCTCTTAGTGTAAAGGAACGTCACTTTATATTGCCTCCTGTGATAAAGAACTTTATTATGCAGTCTGTCGCTTTTATGTCTTCCTCATCACAGGTTCATACAAAGCTTATTTTCCACAAACTAATAAATCATACATACTTTAGGGAGAAACTTTTATATTGCTTGCACCGATGAAAACTTACTTGAAGGATCTTACTCAATCCATAGGTAGGTATAGTGGACTCTCATGGCAAAACTGGGTGGAAGGTTTATGGATGCACAAGTAGTATCTCTAATTAGTACAGAAGTTTTGGCTAATATGAGGTGGAAGCAATCGTCACATGCTGGGGGATCTCTAATCATATAACATTGTTTGGAACCAAATAAACACAATTCATTATGTTGTCTTCCTTGTCCAACATCTACTTCTAAGCATGTAATAGTTTGGTGAGTGCTCACAATTATAGAAAGTGTCTAAGATGATATATTTATGTGTGAACCTCTCTTCCCTTATTACTTCTTATTAATTGCAACAATTACTAGGGTCTATGTTGGTCTATTCTCACATGTTTCAATCGTCATACTTGTCATATGTGAAGCTACCACTTTTCATAAGATCATCTCATGATCTTTCATGCTTTTGTTCTTTTCTCACACTTTTGATCATGGCACGAAGCAAAGCCCTTGACTAAGATACTCTTTATTATATAGCTCACAAGCTCGAATACATCGGGGTAGACACAAGGAAAAAGACTCAAAATAAACAATAAGGACTTATTCAACTAAGAGAAGAAATAAAAACTGAAAAAGAAAGAACTAAGACTAAGGTAAAAGAAAAAGATATAATGATGATACGATACCAGGGCAGCTCCCCCAAGCTTGGCACTAGCCAAGGGAGTTGCCCATACCAATCCTTAGTTGTCTTCCTTTGGTGGTGATGGTGGTGGAGTAGTTGCCGCCTGAGTTTGATCCTCCGTCTTCCAAGGCATAGGTGCTCCATCATGGAAAGATGAACGAGTCTCCGGGATCCTCAAACCTACAACCAACCTAATTGATTTAAATCTATACTCATACTCATAGTTTTGGTTCTGCAGGACATAGATTTGGGCTTGAAGATGATCAACCATGTCATAGAGCCGAGAGAGGTGCTTTTCGATGTTGTTGACATCGATCTTGTGCTAGTTGGTGAACTCCGTGACAATCATGTGGCTGGCGTTGAGTTCACGTTCCACCATCCCTTGGCACTTGAAGACTTGTTTCTCCATTGCTTCGAGCCTCGTCTCCATGCTCCCGGTCTTCTTAGGCCCCTCAACGTCACAGACGTGCAATATCCCCTCACTCATCTTGATAGATTGATGGTGCTGCATCACTTCCGCGAGGTAGGGATTGATGACCTTCTCAAAGACCTTGTCTTTCGGAGCTTTTGGGGAAGCCATAGCGACCTAGATCTGCAGCAAAAACAGGCTAGAAATGAAAACAGAGGAAAACTACGCGATACAGAAGTCAAAACCTCGGGCGTATATATAATAATTTTTCTGGACCAGAAGGAGTGCTCCACAAGAAAACAGAGTCCGGGAGGCACACGAGGGGCCCACAAGCCCTGTTGCCGCGGCGAGGGGGGAGGCCACGGCGGGCAGGCTTGTGGGCGTCTCGTGCGCTCTCCGGATTGCTTTTTATTTTTGTTATTTTCCATAAATTCCGAAACGGAGAAAATTTCCTACTGGAAAAGTTTTGGAGTCCAATTTCTTACCGAATCACATACCTCTTTGTTTCCAGAGTCTGAAACAGACTGATAAAAATCCCTTATGTACTCCTCTGGTGTTATGGTATTGATGATATTGCTTTCAACATTTATGGGAGTACCTAAGATATAATGCTTGATTCTTTGCCCATTTACTACTCTCAGAAAATTGCCTTCCGTGTTGTTGATTTTGATGGCACCGGAACGATATACTTCCTCAACAACGTAGGGACCTTCCCATTTAGAGAGAAGCTTGCCTGAAAAAAATCTCAGGCAAGAATTATAAAGCACGATATAATCACCTACATTGAACTCACGTTTCTGTATTCTTTTATCGTGCCATCTCTTAACCTTTTCTTTGAACAACTTGGCGTTCTCATATGCCTGGGCTCTCCATTCATCTAATGAGCTGATATCAAACAACCGCTTCTCACCAGCAAGTTTGAAATCAAAGTTGAGCTCTTTGATTTCCCAATAGGGTTTATGCTCTAGCTCAAGAGGTAAGTGACAGGCCTTACCGTAAACCATTTTATACGGTGACATGCCCATGGGATTCTTATAAGCAGTCCTATAAGCCCACAGTGCATCATCAAGTTTGCTAGACCAATTCTTCGGAGATCTATTGATAGTCTTTTGCAAGATCAATTTGATCTCTCTGTTGCTTAACTCCACTTGACCACTAGATTGAGGATGGTAAGGAGATGCAACTCTATGGTTGACATCATACTTAGCGAGCATCTTACGGAAAACACCATGAAGGAAGTGTGAACCGCCATCAGTCATCAAATATCTAGGGACTCCAAATCTTGGGAAAATGACTTCTTTAAGCATCTTAATAGAGGTGTGATGATCAACATTTCTAGTGGGGATAGCTTCTACCCACTTAGTGACGTAATCAACAGCAACTAAGATGTGAGTATACCAATTGGAACTTGGAAAAGGTCCCATATAAAAAAAGCCCCATACATCAAATGGTTCAATGACAAGTGAATAGTTCATAGGCATTTCCT
Source organism: Hordeum marinum (assembly GCA_022496015.1). Taxonomy (NCBI): domain Eukaryota; kingdom Viridiplantae; phylum Streptophyta; class Magnoliopsida; order Poales; family Poaceae; genus Hordeum; species Hordeum marinum. The sequence continues at coordinate 337,095,390 of CM039676.1, read as the reverse complement.
GACGTTTACTGATGTTCCCTATTCTTTGACATTCGTCACAAGACAAGACAAACTTACAAGCATCCTTGAAGAGAGTGGGCCAATAAAAACCTGATTGCACCACCTTATGTGCAGTTCTATCTCCAGCATGGTGTCCTCTGTAGGCCTCGGAGTGGCACTTCTGCAGGATCTGTCCCTGTTCATGTTCAGGCACATAAACATCTAATGACACCATCCACTCCTTCCTTGTAAAGGTGAGGATCATCCCAAAAGTAATGTCTCAAATCAAAGAAGAATTTCTTCTTTTGCTGGTATGTGAAACTGGGTGGTATGTATTTGGCTACGATATAATTTGCATAGTCAGCATACCAAGGTGCACTATGTGAAGTATGGATGACATTCAATTGCTCATCGGGAAAGCTGTCATCAATAGGTCGTGTGTCATCAAGGACATTCTCCAGCCTAGACAAGTTATCTACTATAGGGTTATCAGCACCTTTTCGGTCGTTGACGTGCAGATCAAATTCCTGTAGCAAGAGAACCCATCTAATTAGCCTAGGCGTAGCTTCCTTCTTCTCCATAAGGTACTTAATAGCAGCATGGTCAGAGTGAATAATGACTTTGGAGTCAACTATGTAAGGTCTGAACTTTTCGCATGCAAACACGACTGCTAAAAATTCCTTCTTCGTAGTAGCATAGTTTCTTTGGGCACTGTCTAGAGTTTTACTAGCGTAGTGAATAACATTCAACTTCTTGTCAACTCTCTGCCCTAGAACAGCACCAACAGCGTAATCACTGGCATCGCACATGATTTCAAAGGGTAAGTTCCAATCAGGTGGTTGAAAAATAGGTGCGGTTACCAAGGCCTTTTTAAGTATTTCGAAAGCTTCCTCACAGTCCTCATAAAAAACAAAAGGAACATACTTTTGCAAGAGGTTGGTAAGAGGCAAGGCAATCTTAGAGAAGTCTTTAATGAACCTTCTATAGAAACTAGCATGACCTAGGAAACTTCGTATACCTCTGATATTTGTGGGGCAAGGCATTTTCTGAATTGCATCAACCTTAGCCTTATCAACTTCAATGCCTTTCTCAGAAATTTGGTGTCCTAAGACGATGCCTTCATTAACCATGAAGTGGCACTACTCCCAGTTCAAGACGAGGTTGGTATCTTTGCATCTCTGTAAGACTCGATCAAGGTTGCTGAGGCAATCCTCAAAGGAAGAACCGTAAACGGAGAAATCATCCATGAAAACCTCAACAATCATTTCACAAAATTCGAAGAATATAGCCATCATACATCTTTGAAAGGTGGCAGGTGCATTGCATAAGCCAAAAGGCATACGTCTATAGGCAAAGGTACCGAAGGGGCAGGTGAAAGTGGTTTTCTGTTGATCATATTGTGCAACAGGTATTTGGGAGAAACCAGAATAACCATCTAGAAAGCAGAAGTGTGTGTGTTTAGATAACCTTTCTAGCATTTGGTCAATAAAACGGCAAAGGGTAATGGTCTTTCCTAGTTGCCTTGTTTAGTTTCCTGAAATCGGTCACCATCCTATAGCCAGTAATAATCCTCCGTGGGATTAGTTCATTCTTATCATTAGGAACGACGGTGATACCTCCCTTCTTGGGTACGCAATGCACTGGACTTACCCAATCACTATGAGCAACAGGATAAATGACCCTTGCTTCCAGAAGCTTTAATATTTATTTTCTCATGACCTCTTTCATTCGAGGATTTAACCTCCGTTGATAATCAGCAACTGGCTTAGAATCAAGATCGGTTTTAATCTTGTGCTGACATAGAGTGGGACTAATACCCTTAAGGTCCTCAAGAGTATATCCAATGGCAGCACGATGCTTCCTCAAAGTTTTTAATAACTTCATCTCTTCTTGATTTGAGAGGTGAGCACTAATAATTACAGGATATATCTCCTTCTCATCGAGATAGGCGTACTTAAGAGTATCTGGTAACTGTTTAAGCTCGAATACAGGATCACCCTTTGGTGGGGGAGGATCCCCAAGCAGTTCAACAGGCAGATTATTCTTAAGAAGATGATATTGTTCTACAACAATTCTATCTATCTCATCTCTTTCGTCCATATGCATATCATTTTCGTGCTCAAGCAGATATTGCTCTAAAGGATCCATAGGAGGCACGGCAATAGAGGCAAGAGCAACGACTTCATCCCTACCAGACGACACTTTTTCATGGGGTTGTTTTCCAAACTTGGAAAAGTTGAATTCATGGGACACCCCTTCAAAACTAACAGTGACAGTCTGTTTAACGCAATCAATATGAGCATTGATAGTGTTGAGGAAGGGTCTACCAAATATGATGGGACAAAAGTTATCTTGTGTAGTAGCAAGAACAAGGAAAAATCCGTAGGATACTTCGTTTTACCGCACAGGACTTCTACATCTCTCACAATTCCCACAGGGCTGATATTGTCTCTATTAGCGAGCGTAATAGTGACATCAATGGGTTCTAACTCAGCAGGTGCAATCTCATCTTTGATTTCATCATATAGGGACCGGGGTATTGCACTAACACTAGCACCCATATTACATAAGCCATGATAACAGTGATCTCCTATCTTGAATGAGACAACGGGCATGCCAACAATAGGTCTATGTTTGTCTCTGGCATGAGGTTTAGCAATTCTAGCTGCATCCTCATTGAATTGGATAATATGCCCATCGATGTCTTTAGCTAAGAGATCTTTGATAATAGCAATACTAGGTTCAACCCTAATTTTCTCAGGGGGTATAAGTGGTCTAATGTAGCCCCTACGTAACACAGTCGCAGCTTTAGAATAATCCTTTATCCTAACAGGGAATGGTGGTTTCTCAGTGTAGGCACAAGGAACAATAGGATCATCATAGGCAATGACTGTCTCTTCAACTAGATTGGGTTTAACTATGTTGATTTCTATGGGAGGATGATACTTAAGCCACTTCTCTTTGGGAAGATCAATATGAGCAGCAAAAGATCACATAGAGAAGCTACTATCTCAGAGTCAAGTCCATACTTAGCGCTAAAATCTCTAGAAGTGTTTGTCTCAACAAAAGATTTAACGCCATCAAACTGGAAATTCATACCTGACTGCTTACCTCCTTCAAGCTCCCAATCTTCAGAATTATGTTTGATTCTTTCCAATAAATTCCACTTGTGGTCAATATCCTTCTTTCTAAATGAACCGGTACACGAAGTGTCAAGCATGGTGCGATCATCATGAGAAAGCCGAGCATAAAAGTTTTGAGTGATAATTTCTCTCGAGAGCTCATGATTGGGGCATGAACATAGCATTCATTTAAGCCTCCCCCAAGCTTGAGCGATGCTTTCCCTGTCACGAGGCCAAAAGTTATAAATATAATTCTGATCACGATGTACTAAATGCATAGGGTAAAACTTTTGATGAAATTCCAATTTCAACCGATTGTAGTCCCATGATATAGTATCATCACATAGCCTATACCATGCCAACGCCTTATCCCTCAAAGATAAGGGAAAGACTTTCTTATTTACCTCATCCTCGGGCAAACCTGCAAGCTTAAATAAACCACAAACTTCATCTACATAGATTAGATGCAAGTCTGGATGTGAAGATCCATCTCCTGTGAAAGGCTTAGCCAGCAGTTTCTCAAGCATACCCAAGGGAATTTCATAAAAGATATTTTCAGTAGGTACCTTGGGTTGAGGAACAACTCCTCGTTTTTCCATTCGTGGTGAAGAAACCCCGAATAAATTCCTCAAAGGAATAGTATCCATAGTGACAAGTAACAATAAATTTCAGCACAGTAAATAAATGATTCCTTACCAAATTCCACTTACCAAAGGCGCTTCACTCCCCGGCAACGGCGCCAGAAAAGAATCTTGATGACCCAGAAGTATAGGGGATCTATCGTAGTCCTTTCGATAAGTAAGAGTGTCGAACCCAAGGAGGAGCAGAAGGCTCTGATAAACGGTCTTCAGCAAGGTAATAACTGCAAGCACTGAAATAAGAGGTAACACATGATGATGTGGTGAGGTGAAACGTAGCAAGTAGCAAGTAACCAGTGACAAGTAAAAATAGTAGCAGCGGTGCAGCAAAGTGGCCCAATCCCTTTTGTAGCAAGGGACAAGCCTGAACAAAGTCTTATAGGAAGGAAAGCGCTCCCGAGGACACATGGGAAATCTGCCAAGCTAATTGTCATCATGTTCGTTTGGTTTGCGGTCGTTACTTTGATAGTTTGATATGTGGGTGGACTGGCGCTTGGGTACTACCCTTACTTGGACAAGCATCCCACTTATGATTAACCCCTCTCGCAAGCTTCTACAACTACAAAAGAAGTATTAAGACAAAGTCTAACCATAGCATTAAACTAGTGGATCCAAATCAGCCCCTTACGAAGCAACGCATAGACTGGGGTTTAAGCTTCTGCCACTCCAGCAACCCATCATCTACTTACTACTTCCCAATGCCTTCCTCTAGGCCCAAATATGGTGAAGTGCTATGTAGTCGACGTTCACATAACACCACTAGAGGAAAAGACAACATATAGCATATCAAAATATCGAATGAATACCAAATTCACATGACTATTAATAGCAAGACTTATCCCATGTCCTCAGGAACAAAAGTAACTTCTCACAAAGCATAGATATATTCATAACCAGAGAAGTAATGACTATCATAATGGATCTGAAAATATAATCTTCCACCAAGTAAACCAACTAGCATCAACTACAAAGAGTAATCAACACTACTAGCAACCTTACAGGTACCTATCGGCATCGCGAGACGGCGATTGGTTACAAGAGATAAACTAGGGTTTGGAGAGGAGATGGTGCTGATGAAGATGTTGATGGAGATGACTCCCCTCCGACGAGAGGAGTGTTGGTGATGACGATGGCGATGATTTCCCCCTCCAGGAGGGAAGTTTCCTTGGCAGGATCGTCCTGCCGGAGCTCTAGATTGGTTCTGCTCAAGTTCCGCCTCCTGGCGGCGGTGCTTCCTCGAAAAAGCTCCGCCCTCATTTTTTACCGAACGAAACCCTTCATATAGCAGAAGAGGGGGGCTAGTGGGCCACCAAGGTGCCCACAAGCCCTGTTGGCGCAACCAGGGGGGAGGCCGCGGCAGGCAGGCTTGTGGGCCCCTGGCTGCTCCCCTCTGGCACTTCTCTGGCCCAATATTTTTTATATATTCCCCAAAAAAATATCAGTTGATTTTCAAGGCATTTGGAGTTGTGGAGAATAGTGAAATCATACTTGCTCCTTTTCCAATCAAGAATTCCAGCTGCCGGTATTCTCCCTCTTCGGGTAAACCTTGCAAAACAAGAGAGAAAAGGCATAAATATGGTACCACAATGTGTAATAACAGCCCATAAAGCGATAAATATCAACATGAAAGCATGATGCAAAATGGACTTCTCCAGGCTATCCCCAAGGAGTAAGGGAAAACCGAATGTCAGGAAGGCTTCGGGTACGACGGTCATCTACAAGGGTTTGAAAGGAGGAGAGTCAACAAAGTGTTGTGTGAAGTGTAGGAGAGGTAAATAGTGCAGAATTCCTAAGTTCCAATGCTAAGTGTAGTTTTGAAAACAACGTCTATCCTGTCTAACGTCCATGCTAACTAAGGGCTTCCTTCAGTCAGGATGGCTCTGATACCAGCTCTTTGGGACCCTGACTCATAAGTCATGGTCACCGAATGCACGTGTATAGTGATCCCAAAGATCAATGCTCACCGAATACACTCAAGCTGAATAAAAAGAGTCTTACATCCATACTTAATGTCTTACACAAATAGTGACCATGGAGGTCATAGTCTTACTTAGATAGGTCCACACGGGCCAAACACTTAAATAGAACAAACATCATAAATCCTGGTCGAAAGCATGAACCAATGCCATCTGCCTTAACCTATAGGCATTCTGACTGGGAAGCATCCTAGTTCGCATGTTCGTCTCCAATGAACTCTTCAACATACTCCTGTTCTTCCATGCCTGGCCAATTAAATAACCAGTGGCAAGCCAATGAGTACTTTGAATGTACTTGCAAGCAACCCAAGTATGTAACAAGGTAACAAATATGCTTGATATAGCACTAAGTAGGTAATTTACGGAAAGCTCATTTTGTATGCAATTGTCATGGTCAAGTAACTGGTGAGCATCCATCAACAACTAGCAGGTATTCATGTGAACAAATTGCAGATACCATCATAAGTATTGGTTGAACATCTCATGTTCACGCTAAGTCATCGGACTTTGTTCATTTCTCACGCTAAGCCATTGGACTTAGCTCATGTGACCTCTTGTCACCATCACATCCATACTCACGCCAAGTTTCATGAAAACATCTGGACATAGTTTAAGAAGGACCTCCAACTATCCATGACCGCGGACGTGGCTATTCGAATAGTTTTACACTCTGCAGAGGTTGCCCACTTTACCCACAAGACTCGGGGAACTTCCATGTCATCCACGACTCGCGGTATATAACATACCTGAGGTATGCACCCGAACAATGCCTTTCCCCTGGCGATACTAAACAAAGAGTCCACTCGATACCCAGCCCTCATGATGTACATCACACAAGCCTTGCTCTAATCGTACCATCCATGAGGGGACCAACGGTGTACCCGGTGCCTGTGATGACAGCGCATGATCGTACATACCAGTACGACCCCGTATCGAGAGTGACCACCCCACTCCCGCCATTAGTAATGCGAGCTCCTTGCCAGTACCCACCAAGGTAATCAACAAAGCCACGTCCCATAAGGGGTATCGTGGTTGCGCGTGTAAGGTTGGGATGGTTAGCGGGCCTTAAATCTAATCTGTTTTTGAAAAATGCATACTCAACTTGCTCTGGCACACCACTTCTTTCTCAAGTGGTCACCCATTTCATCATCATATCCCTCGGGCATTAGTGGCACCCGACGAGGTTTTAGAAAAGTCTTCGAAATCACCTCTCTCTTGTCATCACTATGCATAAGTCCCATCCCATTTTGCGTAGAATCTATTAGCAACCTAACTACTCCCACCCGCACGACCATCATAAGGTGGTAGGGTCATGCATGATGCAAGTATCAAAGGAAAGGTACCAGAGGCATTCCGCCGAAAGGGGAACACCACACCACATGATCAAATATGATGAAAGTAAAGTGTTGTATGACATGCAATAAAATGATTTCTTACCATGGTCAAAGGGCTGCTTGCCTGGCTCAACAAAGTCTCCGGGGTCTTCGAAGTCTTCGGGTCCAACTTCTTCATCAACAGCGCAATCTATCGTCGTGATAAATTAACGATAAAATAAGTAAACACACAAAACAGAGCACTCAATGAACTACCAAGAATGTCCTCCTACTCTGATAAATACTAAAAGTCATACTAAAAATATCTTCTTAGAGTGTTGTTGTGAAAACCATTTTTGCAATAAAATAAAATAACAGAGGCAAAAAGGTGCCTATATATAGGTTTAAAATAAATTAGTACTAAAAACATTTTCAAACATTTTTACAAATGGCACTATTAAATTCTAGGGATTATTTCAAGTAATTTAGGTGGAAGAAATATTGGCATTGGGTAAATATTTCTCCCACTGTAATTTTTGCAAAGTCCATAGAAAAGAAAAAGGAAAAGAAAGGCCACTGGAACCTAGCCAGGCACGGCCCGAGGCAGGGCCGGCCCAGCTAGCTAACCATCCAGCCTCGCGCGCGGTCAGGTTCAAACCTGACGTGCGGGGCCCGGTTGCCAGCGACACGAAGGGGAGAAGAGAGAGCGCGAGAGAGTGTAAGAGAGGCCGACAGGGGGGGCCACCTGTCGGGTCCTTCTCGTACCTCGCGACAGAGAGGAGGGAGGGCTCACCACTGGTGAAGGAGAGCACGGCGAGGGGGTCTGAGAGCGGGGACATGCTCGGAGTCGACCCGCCGGTCCTCTGGAGGTGGAGCGGAGGCCGGAGGAGGTCGGAGCTCCCGGCGGCGAGCACCCGCGGTGGAGGGCGATTCGGGAAGGGGCCAGGGAGGGCGTTTCCTGCCTTGAAATGAGCGGGGGAGAGGGGGAAACGATCGAGGGGACGGCTGCGGGCTTAAAGGAGGAGAGGGGCGCGCCAGAGCAGGCCTGTGTCCCAAGATCGACGAAGCCCCTCAGTGGCGGCACCTCAGTCAATCTCGAGCACTGGTGCTCGGGGAGATCAAATGGGGGCTCAGGGCGGCCGATAGAGGAGGAGAGGGATCCAGAGAGGCGGAGAGAGGGGCTTGGGAGGCCCTTTTATAGGAGGGGGCGAGTCCACCGAGCTGTGGTGCGCCGGCGAGGTTGTGACGCATGCTGGAGGGCTTGGGGAAGAGACAGGATGGGTCTAGGGTGTTGCTGGGCATAGCCCACGACTAGAGGGAGAGGAGAGAGGGGGCGGGGGAGCGCGCGCACGAGCCTTGCGGTTGGCCGGTTCGAGCGACCGCGGCACGTGCAAGAGGAGGGAGGAGGAAGAGGATAGGGCCGGGCTGACAGGGGCGACGTGGCGCGGACACCGAGGAGGACCAAGTGGCGCCAGGGGGAGGCCCGAGGTGATCGGGGATGGCCATTGGGCAGCGGCTACAGTGCGTTCTACACTGTAGCGCCCTATGGAGCGCGCGTTTGGCATGCCACTGCATGCCAACGATGTTTTCTTGCCTGGCCAGCCATGCCTAGGGGGGTCTAGTGTGTTTTACAAGGTAGGATAGGGCATTGGATGTTGTGAGATGCCTTAGGAGAGAAGAAAAAGTGAGAGGGAGAGAAGAAATGGGGCTGTCAAGAGGTGGAAATGGGGGTTTTACCACACTTACCCATGGAGCATTGGCTAGGGAGAGTTACTGGAGGTAGCCAGTAACTTGGAGAGGCTATGGTAAAAGGCTGTGGCCAAGGGTAAAAGGTTTAGAGGTGGAAATGCTGGTTTTACAAAATTACCAGATGGTGTTTGATGGAGTTTTGGGCAAGAAATAACTTGCATCTTACTGAGATATTTACCAGGGTCAAAGGCTAGGTAAAAATGAGATGCTCCACCAAATTGGAGCTCAAGGAGAAAAAGTTGATAATGGAAATTTGGTGAACCCTAGAAATTGACAGGAACTGATTTCTGTAGATCCAATGATGCAAGGCTTTAATCGTTGATGCACCACTTAGTGTATCATTACTAGTGGGCCATTAGACCATGCCCACAAAGTTTGAGGCCAAGGGTAGACACTTCACAATGTAAAGTTGCTCAAATTCAATTCTGGACAGGAATGATTTTGGGATGGTTTGATGAACCAAAACTACTTGGATTGGGATGAAACTTTTCAAGATAATCACCCAAGATAGTGTTGACTTGCTGGAATTTTCCTGGAATTTATTGATAATATTTCTTATAGAAATATTCCAAAAGTTTGATCTGAACAGAAAAGGTTTTGAGGGGTTTTGCCTATGATCTAATCATGCCCTTGTGTTGAAACTCATATATATGGAAAATATATGTCCACTAAGTTTCTCTAAATTTTCTCAAATATTTTGGAAGCATTTAAATAATTTTTCCCTGGGAAAAGCCATTTCTGGCCTTAAGAAAAAGCCTTTAAATAAAATGTGAAAATAATCTTTAAAAATAAAATTTGGTGGTTTTGAGAAGTCATATATATAGTAGGTTTGAAATAAAGCCTTTGGGGAATAACGGTCCATCTGATTTGAGGACTTCCAGTGCAAACCTCATTTCAGGGGGTTTTGGCAACATAAATTAAATAAATCATTTTTTGTTAAAACAAAATTTGATAAAAATTATTTTTGGACACTATTCACATGGCATGATCATTGGGCAAGGGGTTTGGATCAAGGAAGATGATTATGAAGTGGAATAGAACGTAGTAGTGCCATAAAACACAATCGACAAGCAAGCAAGCACAAACACATAGAAAAAGTTTTAGTTGGCTCCAATTTCTATAAAACCAAACATAACAATGTGCTACAAACACAGGGTGTGACATACCTCCCCCCCTTACAAGAATCTCGTCCCCGAGATTCCTAGGCTAAGCCCTAAAAAGATAAGGGAACTCTGATCTAAGATAATCTTCATGCTCCGAGGTTTCTCAGTGTGGTTGCTCCACTGGACCTTGAAGTACTTGATGGTGCGGCTTCGGGTGCAGCGCTCGGCTTCATCCAAAATGCGAACTGGCCTCTCACGATAAGTGAGATCTAGCTGAAGATCGATGGCTTGATGGTCGATGTCCTTGTAGAGGTCGGGGCGGTTGGGAACTTGCAGACACTTCCGGAACTGTGACACATGAAAGACGTTGTGCACATCCGACAACTCGGAAGATAACTCTAGCTGATACATCACTTCTCCTTGTCTTGCGGGGATCTTGAAGGGTCGATGTATCTTGATGCGAGCTTTCCTTTGACGTGGAAACACTTGGTTCCTTTGAGGGGCGTGACACGGAGGTAGACATAATCTCTGATGTTGAGGTTCAGTTCTCGGCGCTGAGAGTCGGCGTGGCTCTTCTGTCTTGACTTGGCGGTCTCGAGGCGCTCTCGGACGAGTTGAACTTGCTCTTTAGCTTCGCGGAGGATGTCCGGTCCAAAAATTAATCCTTCCCTGGTCTCCGACCAGTTGAGGGGAGTACGGCACTTGCATCCACACAACACCTCAAATGGTGCCATTTGAAGACTCGACTTATAGTTGTTGTTGTAGGAGAACTCGGCGAACGGTAGGACATTTTCCCAGTTGGCTCCATATACCAAAACACAAGTGCGGAGCATATCTTCGATTATCTGATTTACTCGTTCCGTTTGTCCACCGGTCTGGCGGTGAAAAGCAGTGCTGAAGGAGAGCTAGGTTCCCATAGCTTCTTGAAACATTTTCCAGAATCTTGAGGTGAATTGGGTGCCTCGATCTGACACAATCTCCTTTGGAACTCCGTGAAGCCTCACGATACGCTCGATGTAGAGGCTGGCTAGCTTGTTACCGTCATAGGTGGTTTTGACGGGAATGAAATGGGCTACCTTGGTCAAGTGGTTGACAATGACCCAAATGGAGTCATGTGCCTTACTTGTCCTTGGTAAACTGGTGATGAAATCCATCCCGACTTTATCCCACTTCCATTGGGGCACTTTGAGGTGCTGTAGTAGTCCAGCGGGTCACTGATGCTCAGCCTTGAGCCTCTGGCATATGTCACACTTAGCCACGAACGTGCCTATCTCCCGTTTCATGCCATGCCACCAGAATCTTGCCTTGAGGTCTTGATACATCTTGGTTCCTCTAGGATGGATGGTGTATGGAGTTTCATGAGCTTCTTGCAAGATCAGATTCTTGAGCTCCTCTTTGTTGGGTACGCATATATCATTTCTGAACCATACAAGTCCTTGTTCATCAATTGAGAATCTTGGGGCTTTGCCTACCTTGATCTTCCTCTTGGTGCCTTCAATGCTCTCGTGCACCTTCTCGGCTTCTTTGATATCTTCCATCAAGGTAGGCTTCGCTTTAAGGTTGGCGAGGAATCCTGGTGCAACCAGTTCCAGGTCGAAGCTCTCAAGTTCTTCATACAGGGCGGGTAGCCTTTCCTTAATCATAGCATTCAAGGAGCAGGCCTTTCTTCATAAGGCGTCTGCTACCACATTGGCCTTTCCGGGGTGGTATTGAACACCGAGCTCGTAATCCTTGATCAATTCCAACCATCTTCGCTGCCTCATGTTCAACTCCCTTTGAGTGAAGATATACTTCAAACTCTTATGGTCTGTGAATATCTCACATCGCTTCCCCAGAATGTAATGCCGCCATGTCTTCAAGGCATGAACCACAACAGCCAACTCGAGATAATGAGTTGTGTAGTTCTCTTCATGAGGACGTAGCTGTTTGGATAGATATGCTACGACTCTGCCTTCTTACATCAGAACACCTCCCAGTCCATCCTCGATGCATCACAATAAATCACAAACTCCTTGTGAAAATCGGGGGTGGCCAAAACAGGGGCCATGGTCAATCTCTTCTTGAGCTTCTAGAAACTTTCCTCGCACTCAGCTATCCACTCGAACTTCTTGTCCTTCTTCAAAAGCTTGGTCATGGGTCGGGCAATGCTTGAGAACTCTTCCACGAACTTTCGGTAATAACCCGTGAGTCCAAGGAAGCTTCTGACTTCCTTCACTATGGTTGGGGTTTGCCATTCAGTCATGGCTTCAATCTTGGCAGGATCCACTAATAATCCTTCTGCAGTCAACACATGACCCAAGAATCCAACTTCATGCAGCCAAAATTCACACTTGCTAAACTTGGCATAAAGCTGGTGCTCTTGAAGCTTTTCTAGGACTAATCTCAAGTGCTCCTCATGTTCTTCTTCCAACTTGGAAAAGACGAGTATCTCGTCAATGAAGACAACAACGAACTTATCCAAGTACTCCATGACGACTTTATTCATGAGGTACATGAAGTAGGCAGGGGCATTAGTTAACCCAAATGACATAACTGTATATTCATGCAGGCCATACCGGTTTACAAATGTCGTCTTCAGAATGTCTTGGGGTCTCATCTTCAGTTGGTAGTACCCAGACCTGAGGTCGATCTTGGAGAACACCTTAGCTCCGTTCAACTGATCAAACAGGTCTTAAATCTTGGGGAGTGGGTACTTTTTCTTTATCGTGACCTCATTGAGAGAACGGTAATCGACACAAAGTCTGATAGTTTCGTCCCTCTTTGACACAAATAGAACAGGCGATTCCCAAGGAGAGGCACTAGGGCGAATAAATCCTTTTCTAAGATGCTCTACTAGTTGCTTCTTCAAATCAGCCAACTCTTCGGATCCCATCCTATAGGCCTTCTTATAGATGGGCCTTGATCCGGGCATAATCTCAATGATGAACTCGATGTCGTGGTCAGGAGGCATTCTGGGCAGCTCATCAGGAAACACATCCGGGTATTCACATACCACTGGCACTTGATCCAACTCAACTCCCGACAGGCAGTTGGCCTGAGGGGCTTGAGTGGAGGTAGGGTTGGGGACATACTTGACTTCCACTCCTTGGCTATTGGTCATGCTGACAATCCTCTTGTCACAGTCTATCAAGCCTTGGTGCTTAGTTAACCAGTCCATTCCTAGGATCACATCCAAGCCTTCAGACTTCAGGATGATAAGGTCAGCTAGGAAGTCTACCCTGTTGATGTCAATCTTCACTCCCTTACACCCTATCCCAGACTTCATAATTGATCCTGGGGTTTGTATCAACATATGACTACCCAGGGGTGTAGGCTCCATGCTACTCTCTAGTGCAAACTTTTGGGTGACCAACGAATGCGAAGCTCCACAATCAAACAATACTGTTGCTAGGGTTGAGTTGACGAGGAACGTACCCAGTATGACGTTCGGGTCTTCCTAGGCTTGGTCTGCTGTGATGTGATTCACACGACCCTTGCCATTGTTGGGCAGGTTGCAGGGAGCTGGGTTCCTTGGCGGTGCTCCACAAGCTTGACCTTGAGCTGGCGCATTGGGGCGCGGTGCATCTGGCTTCTTGTTGGGACACAACCTAGAGATGTGTCCTGGCTGACCACACCCAAAACCTGCAACTTGCCTAGGGTTGTTGTTAAAGTTTATGCCACCGTTGTGGTTATCGGGGTTGTTGTTGTAGGCTGGCCTGGGATTGGCATACTGCTGAGGCTGGTAGCTCGGACGAGGTGCAGGAGGTCTAGCCTACTGTGGCTGATAGGTTCGCTTGGCTGGGGCTGGCTGCCATGGGCGAGGCTTCTCGTTGCTTGAGCTTCCCTTGCTGATCATCTTGCGCTTGTGAGTGTCGTCTATGGCACGACGCTTGTCTTGCAGCATGAGGCCTTGTTCACTAAGTCGAAGAAGGTATGACAGTCGCAGATGATGATCTGATACTTCAGGACCTGTTGAAGTCCTTCCATGAAGCGTTCCTTCTTGGCGTCCTCTGTGCTGACATCTTTAGGTGCATACCTCAACAACAGATTGAACTTCTGCAAATACTCCTTGACAGAGCCACTTCCCTGCTTCCGCGCTTGGAATTCTTTCTTCTTGATAGACATGATCGCAGAAGGAATATAGGCAATGCGGAATCCTTCCTTGAAGTCATTCCACGTGACCACATGTTCTCCTTGCATGACCTTGAATCCATCCCACCAAGCTCGGGCGGTACCTCCAAGGCAGTGAGAGGCATAAAGCACCTTCTCACGATCCTCATTGCAGTTGACCACAAGGAGGTCGTTGATGGTGCGGATCCTGTCATCGTCATCCAACGATTCAGCAGTCTCAGTGAAGGTTGGGGGCAAGTTTCTCATGAACTCAGGTAGCATGGAGCGGCCATTGCCGGTCCTGCCTTGCCACTGGTTGTTCACGAGAGCCTGAGCCATCTGCTAGATAGCAGCATTGTTGGCTTGGTGCTCCCCCCGGAGAACTTGGGGAAACTAAGTTATGGTCATGTTCTCTAGTGGAGGTGGTGGCGGGGGAATGTCGCCTTGTGGCTGCTCCTAGTGTGCTCCAGCATGAGCAGCCCCACCAGCTCCCTGTTGTTGGCTCGAGTTGCTGGCTTCAGGGTTGGTGAAGGAGCTGTTGCGGGTAGCAGTCACTATCCTGCTTGGAGTAGCCAGGTCAAACAACTAGGGTCGACAAGAGGATAAGCAATAACGGCAAACCACGCCTAAGGGGGTCGGCCAATTGCAAGTGTGTTAAGACAAATGTCGAAAGACCAACAACATATATTAAGATAGACGATGAAGTCGCTTACATGTTGCCTATGGAAAAAGCGCGACTTGCATCGGAACACAAACAATAGAACAAACAACAAGCACGCATGGTTTCATATGAACCATTACACAGACTCGACTTCGCATGAGGGGTACATGACTGATCCTACCCTAGGGGTTCTCAGACTCAGGTGGTGGAGTGCTAGGTCTCGTGGTCACGCTCCTCTGGGTCTTCCTCCGGCTTGTCATCTGAACGAGCATCGTTCACGGTCGAAGGGGTCGGGGAACAAGGAGGCCCATCCCGACGACGCTTTGAAGGCGGGTCGGTGAAGAGCTCACGGTACTCCTTCACACTCATGCGACGACTACGCGTAGGTGCATCACTAGTTGGGGGTACTCGTCCTCGATAAGCGACAGCTGGTCGTCCCTCGGGGGCTCCATCCTTCTTGATCTCATCTGGCTTCGTCTTGCCTTGTCGAAGTAACTCTTGGGTGTGGTGAAGTTCCTGGCGGAGCTTCGCAGACTCCTTCATCAAGTTGTGAACTAGACTATCGGCGTAGAGGCGTAAGTAGGTCTAGAACCTGAGTGGTGCGCCATCTTCCTTGGTCGGAATCAGCGTCCAACTCTCGCCAAAGTCATCCTTCTTGAAGGGAAGGTAGCGAGTAGCTGGCTCGTCAGCCATCTGTAGAATGATGTCTCGAAGGTATAGGAGTGCCTTGCGCGCAGCTGTCCCAATAGCAAACATCATGGTCTCCATCTGTGGTCCTTCAAAGGACCAACTAGTCGGGGAGTCGTTTTCCCTCACGATCACATCTACGTGGTACTCCTTCATGACTGCATCGACCCAGTGCTCGTGGTATGGGAAAATGGGTGGTTGGCAAAACTGGCACTTCTCCAGGCTATCCCCAAGGAGTAAGGGAAAACCGGATGTCAGGAAGGCTTCGGGTCCGACGGCCATCTACAAGGGTTTGAAAGGAGGAGAGTCAGCAAAGTGTTGTGTGAAGCATAGGAGAGGTAAATAGTGCAGAATTCCTAAGTACCAATGCTAAGTGTAGTTTTGAAAACGACTTTTCTCCTGTCTAATGTCCATGCTAACTAAGGGCCTCCTACAGTCAGGATGGCTCTGATACCAGCTATGTGGGGACCCCAACTCATAAGTCGTGGTCACCGAATGCACGTGTATAGTTATCCCAGAGATCAATGCCCACTGAACACACAGAAGCTGGATAACAAGAGTCTTACATCCATACTTAACGTATTACACAAATAGTGACCATGGAGGTCGTAATCTTACATAGATAGGACAACACGGGCCAAACACTTAAATAGAACAAACAACGGAAATCTTGGTCGAAAGTGTGAACCCATGTCATCTGCCTTAACCTGCAGGCATTCTCACTGGGAAGCGTCCTAGTTCGCATGTTCGTCTCCAATGAACTCTTCAACATACTCCTGTTCTTCCATGCCTCGCCAATTAAATAACCAGTGGCAAGCCAATGAGTACTTTGAATGTACTCGCAAGCAACCCAAGTGTGGAACAAGGTAACAAAGATGCCTGATATAGCACTAAGTAGGTAATTTGCAGAAAGCTAATTTTGTATGCAAATGTCATGGTCAAGTAACTGGTGAGCATGCATCAACAACTAGCAGGTATTCATGTCAACAAATTGCAGATACCATCATAAGTATTGGTTGAACATCTCATGTTCACGCTAAGTCATCGGACTTTGTTCATTTCTGACGCTAAGTTATCGTACTTAGCTCATATGACCTCTTGTCACCATCACATCCATACTCACGCCAAGTTTCACGAAAACATCCGTGACCGTGAACGCGGCTATTCGAATAGTTTGACACTCTGCAGAGGTTGCACACTTTACCCACAAGACTTGGGGAACTTCCGTGTCATCCACGACTCACGGTATATAACATACCCGAGGTAAGCACCCAAACAATGCCTTTCCCTCGGCGATACTAAACAAATAGTCCACTCGATTCGTACCATGCCCTCATGATGTACATCACACGAGCCTTGCTCTAATCGTACCATCCATGAGGGGACCAATGGTGTGCCCGGTGCCTGTGAAGACAGCGCATGATCGTACGTATCGGTACGTCCCCGTATCGAGAGTGACCAAGCCACTCCCGCCACTAGTAATGCGGGCTCCTTGCCAGTACCCACCAAGGTAATCAACAAAGCCACGTCCCATAAGGGGTGACATGGTTGCTCATGTAAGTTTGGGATGGTCAGCAGACCTTAAATCTAATCTGTTTTTGAAAAACGCATACTCAACTTGCTTCGTCACACCACTTCTTTCTCAAGTGGTCACCCATTTCATCATCATCTCCATCGGGCTTTAGTGGCACCCGACGAGGTTTTCGAAAAGTCTTTGAAATCACCTCTCTCTTGTCATCACTATGCATAAGTCCCATCCCATTTTGCATAGCATCTATTAGCAACCTAACTACTCCCACCCGCACAACCCTCATAAGGTGGTAGGGTCATGCATGATGCAAGTATCAAAGGAAAGGTACCGGAGGCATTCCGCCGAAAGGGGAACACCACACCACATGATCAAATATGTTGAAATTAAAGTGCGGTATGACATGCAATAAAATGGTTTCTTATCAAGGTCAAAGGGCTACTTGCCTGGCTCAAAAAAGTCTCCGGGGTCTTCGAAGTCTTCGGGTCCAACTTCTTTGTCAACAGTGCAATCTATCATCGCGATAAATTAACGATAAAATAAGTAAACACAAAGAATACAACACTCAATCAACTACCAAAAATGTTCTCCTACTTTAATAAATACTAAACGTCATGCTAAAAATATCTTCTTAGATCGTTGTTGTGAAAACCATTTTTGAAATAAAATAACAGAGGCAAAAAGGTGCCTATATATAGGTTTAAAATAGATCAGTACTAAAAAAAATTTCAAACATTTTTACAAATGGCACTATTAAATTCTATGGATTATTTCATGAATTTAGGTGGAATTTTTGCAAAGTCCACAGAAAAGAAAAATGAAAAGAAAGGCTAGTGGAACCTAGCCAAGGGTGGCCCGAGGCTGGGCCAGCCCAGCTGGCCTGCCAGCCGGCCTCACGCGCGGTCATGTTCAAACCTGACGTGCGGGGCCTGGTTGCTAGCGACACGAGGGGAAGGAGGGAGAGCGTGGGAGAGGGGAAGGGAGGCTGACAGGGGGGCCCAACTGTCTGGTCCTTCTCCTACCTCGCGACAAAGAGGAGGGAGGGCTCACCGGCGGCGAAGGAGAGCATGACGAGGGGTTCGGAGAGCGGTGATGGGCTTGGAGTCGACCCACCGGTCCTCTGGAGGTAGAGCCGAGGCCGGAGGAGGTCGGAGCTGCCGGTGGCGAGCACCCGAGGCGGAGGGCGATTCGGGAAGGGGTCGTGGACGGCATTTCCTGCCTCGAAATGAGCGGGTGATAGGGGAAACGATCCAGGGGAAGGCTGCGGGCTCAAAGGAGGAGAGGGGCGCGCTAGAGCAGGCCTGTGTCCTGAGATCGACGGAGCCCTGCCTCGGTTGATCTCGAGCACTGGTGCTCGGGGAACTCAAATCTGGGCTCGAGGCGGTCGATAGAGGAGGAGAGGGATCTATAGTGGGGGAGAGAGGGGCTCGGGAGGCCCTTTTATAGGAGGGGGTGAGTCCATCGAGCTTCGGTGTGCCGTCGAGGTCGTGGCGCACGCTGGAGGGCTCGGGGAAGAGAGAGGATGGGTCTGGGGTGTTCCTGGGCGTCGCCAACGACCAGAGGAGAGAGGGGGCAGGGGAGCGCGCATGCATGAGCCCCGTGGTTGGCCGGTTCGGGCGGCCGCGACGCGTGGGAAAGGAGGGAGGAGGAAGAGGACAGGGACGGGCCGACAGCGGCGACATGGCGCGGACGCCGAGGGGGACCAAGTGGCGCCAGGGGGAGGCCCGAGGTGGTCGAGAATGGCCATTGGGCAGTGGCTACAGTGCGGTCTGCACTGTAGCACGCTCTGGAGCACGCGTTTGGCATGCCAAGGCATGCCAATGGCATTTTCCTGCGTGGCTAGCCATGCCTAGGGGGGTCTAGGGTGGTTTACAATGTAGGATAGGGCATTGGATGCTGCGGGATGCCTTAGGAGAGAAGAGAAAGTGAGAGGGAGAGAAGAAATGGGGCTGTCCAGAGGTGGAAATGGGGGTTTTACCCCACTTACCTATGGAGCTTTGGCTAGGGAGAGTTACTAGAGGTAGCCAGTAACTCATAGAGGCTGTGGCAAAAGGCTGTGGCCAAGGGTAAAAGGTTGAGAGGTGGAAATGTTGGTTTTAAAAAATTACCAGGAGGTGTTTGATGGAGTTTTGGGCAAGAAATAACACCTAGCTTACTAAGATATTTACCAGGATCAAAGGCTAGGTAAATATGAGATGCTCCACCAAATTTGAGTTCAAGGAGAAAAAGTTGATAATGGAAATTTGGTGAACCCTAGAAATTGATAGGAACTGATTTCTGTAGATCCAATGATGCTAGTCTTTAACCCTTGATACACCACTTAGTGTATCATTACTATTTGTCCATTAGAGCATGCCCACAGAGTTTGAGGCCAAGGGGAGACACTTCACAATGTAAAGTTGCTAAAAATTTATTCTGGACGGGAATGGTTTTGGGATGGTTTGATTAACCAAAACAACTGGGATGAAATTTTGCAAGATCATCACCCAAGATAGTGTTGACTTGCTGGAATTTTCCTGGAATTTATTGAGAATATTTCTTATAGAAATATTCCAAAAGTTTGATCTGAACAGAAAAGGTTTTGAGGGGCTTTTCCTATGATCTGATCATGCCCTTTTGTTGAAACTCATATATATGGAAACTATATGTCCACGGAGTTTCTCTAAATTTTCTCAAATATTTTTAAAGCATTTAAATAATTTTTTCCCGGGAAAAGCCATTTCTGGCCTTAAGAAGAAGCCTTTAAATAAATTGTGAAAATAATCTTTAAAAATAAAATTTGGTGGTTTTCAGATGTCATATATATAGTAGGTTTGAAATAAAGCCTTTGGGGAAGAAGGGTCCTCTTGATTTGAGGACTTGCAGTGCAAACCTCATTTCAGGGGGGTTTGGCAACATAAATTAAATAAATCATTTTTGGTTAAAACAAAATTTGATAAAAAATAGTTTTGGACACTATTCAGATGGCATGATCATTGGGCAAGGGGTTTGGATCAAGGAAGATGATTATGAAGTGGAATAGAATCTAGTAGTGCCATAAAACACAATCAACAAGCAAGCAGACAACATAGCAAGCAAGCACAAACACGTAGAAAAAGTTTTAGTTGGCTCCAATTTTTATAAAACCAAACATAAAAGTGTGCTACAAACACAGGGTGTGACAGCTGGTCTTGTCATGGTTTCGTCACGGCACATGCCATGGGTAGGCTAATCGAGTGGAGCCGAAAGGACGCCGGTGGATTCCGGGAGCATAGACGGTGACTGACACGCGGTGTACCTAGGTTCGGGGCCCTCCGTTGGAGGTAATACCGCTAGTCCTGCTCGGTCTCGTTGAGACTAAGTGAAGGTTACAAAGGTGCTCCTGGAGCTGTATGGGTCGAGGAGGAAGAAGGGGGCTAGGCCGCGCTTCTGCCTCTCGACGTAGGTGGCGGACGTGGTGCTAGCTAGGAGGATCCTCTCCTGAGTTTCTAACCCCTCTGCATGGGGGAGGCCCGGAGGGTTTTATAGGCCAACCCCCCGGCTTACAATATGAATAGAATGGTTGTGGGGGACCCCAGCCGGCAGCCTCTATGGCCGGCTGCGGGGGCCACCAGCTGTGGTCTTGTCGCGGGTAGGCCCCGCCAGCTGAAGGGTCCCATCGGGGAGCCGGTGGGGCCCGCACGATGGGTCCCGAGGCCCGTCGCATCGCGGCACGGGCCGCCCTGGGCGGCATCGTCTTGCGGTGCCCGGCCGAAGTCAGCGGCCGGCCGGTCGCCCTATAGACATGCCGGGGCAGACGGCGGAGTGGTTGGGGGCAGGCTGGCATTGTTGGAGGCCCGGTCGTCATCCAACAGGGACGGGAGGCCACTGTGGCCATGCGGGCGCTGGCCCCCGACGGGATGGGGTCCACTGTGGCCACGCGGGCGCTGGCCCCTAACGGGATGAGGTCCACTGTTGCCACGCAGTTCTTGTCGGTAGTATCCAATGCCTGACCAACTAGGGGGAAACAGGCGGCGAGGCTCCCAGCCGGCCAGCGCGCCAAAGCCGGCGAAGGAGTAGCCGGCATGCCTGGGCCGGGAGGCCGCAGCCGGCAAAGCGTGGCCAGGCGGCCTCACCGGAGGCGGTCCACCCTTTAACTGCGTTAGTGGGGCTGAAGCAGGGGGGCGTTTGAGGCTACCCCCGGGTTATCCCCCCGTCAGTAGTCCCCGAAGCCAGGGAGGCCCGCCGACGGGTCTCGGCGAGCCTCGCCGACTTGAAGATTGCTCGAGCGCTGGAGACGCCCAGGGAACCGGGCGATGCCGACAGGTAACGGCCGGCTCCGCAGCCGGCCAGGGTCACCCATGCCGTCAGCGTCCTTCCGCCAGGCTAGGGAGCCACGCCACGCGGATATCGTGGCGGGTCGCGGCCTGGCAGGCCACGCGATGGAAAGGACCGGACGACGGGGCGGGGCCTGCCACAACTGCGGCCTCGATTCGTGTGCGGGGATCTCACACGACATGGGCGGGCGGTTGGCGTTTCGGAGCGCCATGATGACCGCTCCGCGCGCTTCGGGAAATGTGGGGGTCGTACGCGCGATCGGTGCGCATCCCACCACCGCCCGCGCGGGATATAAAACGTGAGGGGGAGGCAAGGGGAAGATCCCATTTGCTCCCCTCGCCTCTGTCGCTTCGATCTCGCCTCCCTGCCCCCTCGCCAAGAGAGAGAGAGAGAAAGGAGGAGACCTAGGCGGAAGCCACAGGGAGCTCGCGCCGCCCGCCGCCGCAAGGAAACCAGCCTGTCGGCCAGCCACCACGCCACCATCGCGGCCACGCACCCCCGTCTTGACTGTGGTGACCAAGGGCGCATGGGACGGCAGCAACGTCGATGAAACCTACATCGAGCAGCTCCGCCACCGCCGCAAACTTCCGGCGGTGGAGTTCTTGGAGGCTCGCCCGGCCGGGGCGGAGAACTCCCCGGCGCCGCGGGCAGGCGAGGTCGTGGTCTTCTCTGACCACTTCCACCGCGGACTAGGGCTGCCGACGAGTCCCTTCTTCCGCCGATTCCTGACGCATTTCAGCCTGCAGCCGCACCACCTCGCCCCCAACGCCATTCTGCAGCTGGCGGCCTACGTCGTCCTCTGCGAGGTGTACATGGGGGTCGAGCCGAGGCTCTACTTCTGGTGCTGGCTGTTCTACCTCAAGCGGCAAACGACAAAGGACCCGACGACCCAGCGGATGGTGATGACCGCCTACGGGGGCACATCCATCCAGATCCGCCAAGGAACCGGCTTCCCCAAGCTCCCGCTGCATGAGTCGATGAAGCGTTGGCAGCGGGGGTTCTTCTACATGAAGAACGTGAAGTCGGAGGAGGACTACATCAACCTCCCCGACTTTGTCAACCACCCGCCGACCGCCATGCAGAACTGGCGGGCGACGCCGCCCCAAGCGCCCGAGACGGCCGACCGGCTCTGCACCCGCCTCCACGAGCTGATCGGGATGGAGGGGCTAAAGGCCACGCACCTATTGGCAGCGATGATGGTGCGCCAGGTGCAGCCGCTGCAGCGCCAGTCGCATCTTATCTGCCAGCTGGGGGGATGCCACGACCCCTGCCGGCTCTCCACCAAGGAGCTAAAGCCGGCTCATGTGGTGAGGAAGGTGAACGCCGTCTCGACAACGAAAATGAAGGAAGGCAAGTGGCAGTGGGGAAAGGTCCCCTACAGCCGGAGCCACCCGGCGCCGCGGGTATGTGATCCGCCAGCCCCTTCCCCCCAGCTTGTTGTCGCAGAAGGATTCTCCTTCCCCTTGTTCTGACAGCGCGCCGTCTGGCTTGCCTGTAGAGGTTCGCGCTCCTGCAGGACTACGCGAAGCCGGCGCCCGATATGGCAGAGTCGGACCTTGAGGAGGTCGAGGACGCCGACGACGTGGAGCCGGCTCCGTCCGAGCGAGCCGGCGTGTCAGAGGCGGGCGACGACGAGACGGAGGCGGAAGAGGCCAACGAGGCCGAATCGCTGAGTGAGTCTCCTCCCCGGATGCATTTAAGGGACAGGCCCGATGACGACGCTGAGAAGGAGCCGACCAATACTGTAGAGGCTCCGGCACACTTCTCGGAGGGGGGGTCATGGCGCCGCGGGGGCGCCCGCCGTGGGCCGGTGGCGGCCTAGCCATGGAGGACAAGGGGAAGGGGCCGGCTGCCTCCAAGCCGGTGCCCAAGCGCGTGGCCATCGCGCAGCCGGGCAGCGTCCACGGAGGCGGGAGCAAGAGGTAGAGGGGCAACCCATCAGGGACCTCGAGGCGGGCGGTCCTCGTCGTAGTCGGGTAAGCTCGTTTGTCCCTCCTCAAGTTGTTTCTAGTCCGCCTCGCCCTCCGCCTCACATCTTGTTGCCACCAGGGAGGCGCGCGCGCTGGGGAAGACCCCGGACGGCGGGACGAAGAAGGTGACGCCGCCGTCGACGGCCGAGGAGAGGGAGCGCCAAGCATGGCTCGACCTTGAAGAGGCCGAGCAGGAGTGGCACGCCGAGGAGCGCCACCGATGGGAGGAGGTGGCAGGGAAAAAGGGAGAGGCTAGCGGGGAGGCCGCTGGTATTGGGTGGGAGACGTTCCCCCACGGCCCGGAGGAGATGTCGCCGGGCCGCCATGGCTTCGGGCGGCCCGCGGGAACCAGCGAGGAGGCCGCGGAGGACGCGGCGGAGAAGCGTTGCGGTGCCACCCAGCCAACGGCGGACGATGCGCCGTCGACGTCGGATAGCGCGCCGCTGGAGGTGGGTGACATGCCGCCAGGGGCGGAGGTGTCAGACTTGGAGACGCCGGCGTCGGAGATGCCGGCTCCTGAGGCGCCGGCTCCGGGGATGCCGGCCCCTAAGGTGCCGTTACCGGATGCGAACCGGCCAGGGGGCGCCAGCAACGGAGGATCCGGGGCGGGGGCCACGACCACCGAGGGGACGGCCGCGGCGAGCGCGTCGTCGTCGGCCCCTAGAGCGGTGGTGACAACGGGAGCCGGCACCGTTGTTATTTCCAATGAAGGAGGACCCGCAGACGGGGGCCGGCCACAGTAGACATGGGCGACGGCCGGAGGCTCGGCCTCCGGAGAGCCGCCGAACACCCTTGGGTTGGCGGTGGCTGCCGTCGTGGACTCCTTTGCACCCTGCCGCGCCCAGGCGATGCAGGACGCCCGGGCCGCCAATGAACGGTTGGTGAGCTTGGAGCAAGCGGTTGCGGTAAGTGCTTTCTTTCTTCTCTTCTTCTTTTCTTCTTTCTTTCAAGTGCGAGCGCGCTAGCACACCCACTGGGTGTAGCCCTCGAGGCCCGAGCCGGCTGCGATGCAGGCGGGTCGAGCCTAAAGCTGCTGCTCTCTGTTTGTCTTGGAGGTGGCCCACGACTGCCGGGTGGTGGCATACAACACCCTGCTGGGGTTGTACAGAGCGGTGGAGAGCCGGGTTGCCGCCGCGACCGCAGACCTGCGAGGTAGGTGCCCCTACATCCTTAGCGGGGGTGTAGCCCCTGGGAACCAGGCCGGCTGCCCCGGAGGATTCCTTTGCCATTTTTACCTTTCTGATAGCGACAGTCTCTTTGTATGCAGCCGCCCATACCAGGGCGGTCACCCTCCGGTAGCAGGTGGTGCGCCTCTACGGGGAGCGGGACACCATGGCGACGGAGTGCCAATAGCTCCGCGTGAAGGCGGAGGGGCTGAGGGCAGACCGGAAGGCCCTCGAGAAGGCCCATCGCCGGGAGCTCGCGGACCGGGAGGCGGTTCTCCCTCGGGAGGCGGAGCAGCAGGAGAAGGTACTCCGTGACAAGCTGGAGGCCCAAGACGTCGTGCTGGCGAAGGCGGACAAGGAGGTGCAGGTGGCCCAAGATGAGAATGAGCACCAGCGCCAGGAGGCGGTGGCAGGGAGGCGCAGCTGCAGGAACAAGGCCACGGGGTGGACCGAATGCTGCGTCGTGAGTCTTCGGCCCTTCTCTTTCCTTTTTGCCCCTTCCTCTTTTTCTTGCTCTTCTTCTTACTTCTTGTCTCTTCTTAGAGCTCTTCCCCGGCACACAAGAGGGCGCGGAGGCAGCCGTAGAGTCCGCCCGCGAGGACCGATGGGCCCAGGCAGAGGTCTTCGAGGGGCTTACCCCCTGGACCCTGGATGACGTGGGAATTGCCCCCGAGGCGCGCCTGGAGGAGATCGTTCGCGCGCTCAAGCGGCTTCAGGCAGCCGGCTTGGCGCTGGTCCGGACCCTCTGGCCCAGTGCGGTGGATCCGGGATCCATGAACCGGCTCGCCCGGTGGCTGGAGGTCAGAACCGTGCGGGTGAACGCCTGGAGGGCCTTCGCGGCACGCGCCGGTGCGGAGGTGTCGCTTCGTGTTGCCAGGTCATGGTACCCTGGGCTCGACTTGGGGCTGCTCACGGCCCAGCGCGCCGGCACCGACGCGGAGTTGGCGGCGGTGGCGGGCGAGCTGCAGGCGCGGGCGAGCGAGCTTGCGTCCTTTGTCGCGTGGGACGAGTACGTCCCGAAGCGTGGTGCAGACGGCGTGGCCATCCCGGAGGACCTGTACGGGCTTGCCTAGGACGACCCGAAGGGGAGCGAGGCCAAGACGGAGGACGGGGGGTCCGACACCAACGACTACGCCCCGTCCGAGCCGGCTCAGGATGCGGGAGCCTCCACCTCGGCTGCCCTGGGAGTGCAGGCCTCGAAGGCGCCAGCGCCGCTGGCATGAACGCCGCCGGCCTTAGAGGTGCCCGCACCGGAGGAGGACCGGCTCGAGACCGCTGGCATGTCGTTCTTAGTACTGGAGTTCCACCCACTGAGGGTGTATTTATGACGTATTGTAATGAACTTGTGGCCGTGGGCCTTTTGTTATATAACTGATGCTTGTTGTTTCAAGCAAAAGAGTGTGTGCCGGCTCTACTTTCGCCTTTTGCCTTTTGACTTGTATTTGCGCACTAGGATTCCTTCGGGCTTCCGCCCCACTTGCCGGCCAGCCGGGAGCTGGTCTGGGACAGGGACGGGGCTTCACCCTTAGGGAAAAGCAGCGAGCTCTTAGAGTCAACTGGCTAGGGCTAGGTTGAGCTGGCAGAGGCCGGCTACGGGGAGTAACGTAGCATGGTTAGACTGGCCCGGCCATCGCGCGTCGGCGGACCTTTATGTGAGAGGCTCCTTCGTACCTCGCGGTCCCTTCAGCCGGACAGCCGGGAGCCGGTCTGTGGCTGGTTAGGGCGGGGGAGGCGAAGGGCCGCTTGCTCACACTTATTCGTCAGCCTCGGAGGGGAGCCGGGCGAGCCCCCAAGCCCCCGAGCCGGACCCAGGCCTTAGACGGTAGGAGAAATCTTGGAAGAAATCAAAAAGGGGCGTGCCCCAAGCGCCAGCTTGAGGCCCTCATTGCATTCATAAACCCTAAGGGGTAAAGTTACAGGGTACATACGCTGGTTCTTTAGCAATAAAAGGGGCGGAGGACGCCGCGTTCCACGGGCGCTCCGTCTCTTCGCTGGAGGCGTCTCTCTTGCGCTTCTGCGGCTTCTGGGCGTCTATCAGGTAGTATGCGTTATTGTGCAGCACCCAGCTGACGATGAACGGGCCTTCCCATGGGGAGGACAGCTTGTGCTGGCCGGAAGTTCGTTGGATCCGCCTGAGCACCAGGTCTCCTTCGCGGAAGCAGAGCGGCCGGATCCGCTTGCTATGGTAGTGCTAGAGCTTCTGCTGATAGATAGCCGTCCGGCTCAGAGCCAGCTCGCGGGCTTCTTCGAAGAGGTCGATGCCGTCTTCCCTTGCCTCCCTTGCATCCTTCTCGGTGTACAGGGCGACCCGAGGCGAATCGAACTCAATGTCGGTGGGGATGATCGCCTCGGACCCGTAAACGAGAAAGAACAGGGTGAAGCCGGTCGACCAGTTGGGCGTGGTACGGAGGCTCCAGAGGACGGCTGGCAGCTCGTCGACCTAGAAGCCGGCCGACCGGACCAGCGGTGTGACGAGCCAGGGCTTGATGCCAGACAGGAGCAAGCCGTTCGCCCTTTTAACCTGGCCGTTGGACTGCGGATGGGCGACGGATGCCAGGTCGAGCTGGATGCCCTATTGCGAGCAAAAACATGCCAGCGCGCCCTTGGCGAAGTTCGTGCCGTTGTCGGTGATGATGCTGTGGGGGACGTCGTAGCAAACCGTGATATCTTCGATGAACCGGACGGCGGTGGGGCCGTCCAACTTTTTTATTGGCCGCGCCTCGATCCACTTGCTGAACTTGTCGAATGGCGACTAGCAGGTGTGTCATGCCGCCCCGGGCGGTCTTGAAGGGCCCCACCATATCCAGCCCCCAAACGGCGAAAGGCCACGAAAGGGGGATGGTCTAGAGGGCGGTAGCCGGCAGATGGCCCTGTGTGCTGAAGCATTGGCAGCTGTCGCACTTGTCGACCAGGTTCTTGGCCACCTCCAGGGCAGTCAGCCAGTAGAAACCATGGCGCAAGGCTTTGGCCACCAAGGACCTGGAGGCGGCATGGTGCCCGCACTCGGCTTGATGGAATCGATCTCCAACCCCTTCTCCGGCTCGACGCAACGTTGGAAAACGCCGGTGGTGCTGTGATGGACCGACTCGTGGTTGATGATGCTGTAGACCGAGGCCCGGTGCTGGATTTGCCTTGCGGTGGCCTCGTCGGGGGGGGGGGGGGGGTTTGCCATGTTTGAGGAATGCCAGGATGGGCAGAGCCCACGAGGTGGCCGAGACGGGAGCCGGCTCGGGCTCGAGCGGGACGTCGGAGGCGGTAGCCCCCGGGACCGGTTCGTCAGCCCCCGAGACTAGCTCGTTAGTCCCCGGGAGTGAGGCAGCAACGGGAGCATCGGTCGTCATCATGACGGTGTCAAGTGTAGGCAGGGCCGGTTGGTTTGGAGTGGCGGGTGGTGCTGGAGCCGGCGAGGCGGCCACAGTCGGTGGGGCCGATGAAACGGCCGACTCAGCTGTGATGCCGGTGGCGCCAGCCAGTACAAAGATGGACTCCGATTCGGGAGATGGCTTGATCGAGGGTTTCAACAGCCGCTCGAGGGAGACGCCGGCTGGGATGGCCTGTTGGGTGGAGCCGATCTTGGCCAGCATGTCAGGCGCCTCGTTGTCCGCCCGGGGGACGTGGTGGAATTCGTAGCCCTCAAAGGAGCCACTGAGCTGCTGGACGAGGAAACGGTAGCTGGCCATGTTGGCGTCTCTGGCGTCCCACTCACCAGAGACCTGCTGCACCATGAGGTCGGAGTCGCCAAAGCATAGGATGCGCTGGATGCCTATCTCCTTGGCGAGCCGGAGGCCGTGGACGAGGGCCTTGTACTCGGCCACGTTGTTGGAGGCGGCGAAGTGGATCTAGAGGGCGTACCTAAGCTAATCACCTTTCGGGGAGGAGAGGACTATGCCGGCACCAAGGCAGGTCCTCATCTTGGATCCGTCAAAATGCATGCGCCAGTGTGTGGAGTCGGGTGGAGGCGGGTGGAGGCGACACGAACTGGGTGGAGGCCCAGTCGACGAGGAAGTCGGCCATCGCTTGAGACTTGATGGCGGTGCGCGGCTCATACCGAATCTCGTAGTCGGCCATGGCAATGGCCCATTTGACTATCCGGCCGGTGGCATCCCGGCAGGCCATGATTTCGCCCAATGGCGCTGTACTCACGACGGTGACGACGTGTTCTTGGAAGTACTGCTTCAGCTTCTGGGCGGCGAAGTAAATGCCGTAACACATCTTCTGGTAGTGGGGGTAGTTCTGTTTGGAGGTGGAGAGGACCTCGCTGAGGTAGTAGACGGGGCGCTACGTCGGCAGCGCCTTGCCTTCCTCCGGCCGCTCCACCACCAGGACGACACTGACGACACGAGTAGTGGACACGATGTAGGCAAGCAAGCGCACCTTCTCAGCCGGCGCGACCAAGATAGGCGCGCTGGTGAGAGCCCTCTTGAGGTCACGGAAATCCGCGTCCGCCTCATCGGGCCATTCGAACAGGACCGGCTTCTTCAAGAGGTCGTAGCCCGCTCGACCAGGGCCGACTTGTACAGGAGCCCGTAGAGGGGCAGGGCCTTCTCGCCCAGCCGGCTGATGAACCGGCTGAGGGAGGCGAGGCAGCCGGTGAACTTCTGGATGTCGCCGAGCCGGACCGTTTGGGCATGCGCTCGATCGCCCGGATATTCTTGGGGTTAGCTTCGATGTCGTGAGCGGACGCCGAAGACGCACTTCTCCGGGTTGAGCTTGATCTTGTACTCACGCAGGTTGGCGAATGTCTCCCGGAGGTCGTGGAGGAGGCTGAAGTGCTTCTTGGATTTGACGATGATGTCGTCGACGTAGACGTGGAAGTTCCTGCCTATTTGAGGCAGGAGGCACTTCTGCATGAAGCACTGGAAGGTGGCGCCTGCGTTCTTCAGGCCGAAAGACATGGTGATGTAGCAGTAGGCCCCGAAGGGCGTGATGAAGGAGGTCTTGAGCTGGTCGTCCGGGTCCAGCTTTATCTGGTGGTAGCCAGAGTAGGCGTCCAGGAAGGACAACAGGTCGTAGCCGGTCGTGGAGTCGATGACCTGGTCGATCCATGGTAGGGCGGACGGGTCCTTGGGGCACGCCTTGTTTAGGCTCGTGTAGTCGATACACATGCGCTAGGTCTTGTTCTTCTTCAGCACCAGGACTGGGTTGGCCAGCCAGTCTGGGTGGAATACTTCCATGATGAAGCCGGCTGCGAGCAGCCGGGCGATCTCTTCTCCGATAGTGCGCCGCTTCTCCTCGGAGAAGCAGCACAGGGGTTGCTTGACCGACTTCGCATCCGGCCGTACGTGCAGCTTGTGCTCGGCGAACTTCCTCGGGGCACCCGGCATGTCTTTTGGGGGACCATGCAAAAATGTCCCGATTCTCATGGAGGAAGTCGACGAGCTCGCTTTCCTATTTGCTGTCAAGGCACGAGCTGATGGTCATGGTTGGCCGGATCGAGCGGCAATTGCTTGGTGTCCTTGGATGGCTGGAAAGAGCCCTCGCTGACTGACTGGGATGGAGGAGCCGATACGGTCGGCTAGGCAGAGGTGAGGGCCACCAGCCGGTCGAGCCGCTGCTTCTCCTCCGCTATCTCCAGGTCCTCAGCTAGCCGGCTGCCGTCTCGCGCGCACGCCATCAACATCTAGTACTTGCCGGCGACGATGATGATGCCCTTGGGACCCGGCATCTTGAGCTTGAGGTAGGCGTAGTGGGGAACCGACATGAATTTGACGAGCGCGGGCCGGCCCAACAGGGCATGGTAGGGACTGCTGAGATCTGCCACCTCGAACCAGATCGGCTCACGGTGGAAATGACTGGCATCGCCGAAGAGGACGTCGAGCCGGATCTTGCCGAGGGGGGTGCAGGACTTGCCCGGCACGATGCCGTGGAACAGGGTCTGGCTTGCCTGCAGGTCCTCCACCTTGAGCCCCAGCTTGAGCAGGGTGTCAAGGTAGAGGATGTTGATGCTGCTGCCGCCATCGACTAGGACCCGCGAGAAGCGGCAGGAGCGTCTCTCGGAGGCGATGGTGGTGTCGAGGATGAGGGCGTAGCTACCCGGATCCGGCATCACGGCCGGATGGTCTGCCCGGCTCCAGGTGACCGGTTCTCGGACCAGTGCATGAACTAGGGAGTCGCGGGAGCGGTGGCGTTCACCTCTCGGTGGAACCGGCGTTGAGTGTGCTTGTCCGTCTCTTCACTTGTGAAGATGATGTAGCAGCCGTCGGGCTTGGGGTACTGGTCCAGCAGTCGGCCGTCATTCCGAGCCGGGAACGGGGCCGCTTGGGCCGGCCCGGGAGCCGGAGGCGGAGGTTGCGCCGGAGCCGGCACACGGGCTGGCGGCGCGGGGGCAGCCGGGAGGTCATCCCCCTGGCCAAACGCTGTGAAAAACTGCACTGGCGGAGCGTGTGCGTAGCCGGCGTGGCACCAGAGTGGTTCCTGCAGGGGAGGTCAAGCAATTGCTCGAAAGTCAGCTTGGGCTGCCAGGCGGCCTTCTCGATGAGCTGGCGCTTACCAGGGGCCTGGCCAGCCGGCTGCTCCCCCTCGATGGAGGTGACCAACTGGCTCCCGTATCGGAAGTCGGACTGGTCGTTCTTGCGCTTAACATTGGGCTGCTGCCGGTTGTCGGCTGCCGCCTTCGCCGATGCCAGATCCGGCTTGGCTGGTGCCTTGGCCTTCATCCTCATTGAGGAATCAGCCGTGGCGTATTTGTCTGCTTTGGACATCAAGCTTGCCAGGGAGGTTGGCTGAGAGCACAAGAGTTTGTGCTTGAGGGGGTGTCATCGTGGCAGCCTTCGATGAAGTACTGGATGGCCTGCACTTCGTGCATGCCCTCGGAGGAGTTGTGGAGCTCGGTCTAGCGTGTGAGGTAGTCGCGGAGGGGCTCGTCCGGCCCCTAGACGCACATGGCGAGCTCAAGCGGGCGGCCGGGTCGTTTGTAGGTGCCGGTGAAGTTGTGGATGAAGGTTTCCTCAAAGTCTGTCCAGGTGTTGACACTGCCGGCAGCCAGGCTGTTTAGCCAGGTGCGGGCAGACCCGATCAACATCAGGGGGCGTAGCGGACGGCTATGCGCTTGTTCCCCCTGGTGATGCCGACGGCGGTGGCGTAGTTGATCAGCCAGTCCTCCGGCTTTGCGGCTCGGGTGTACATCGGGGTGTTGCGGGGGAGCATAAAGCTGGGCGGAAAGGGCTCGTTGCGGATCCATGGGCCGAAGCACGACATTTTTCTTTTGCCGTGTCAAGAGGGTGAGAAAGCTGAACTCAGTGAGTTGGAAGCCCCCAACTGCCCAATATTTTTGTGGCGATTTTGCCGGGTCACAAAGGTGTCAAAGCTAAACTCGATGAGTTGGAAGCCCCCATGTGCCCAATATATAAAGGCTCAAGCCAAGTTGGCAGTTGAAAAAACAAGAACACCAAATTTCGGGTAAGCCGGCTTTATTTAAATATAATATAGTACATAATTTGAAGGGGGGGATAAAAAAGTAAAGGAGTCAGTCACTCTAAAGATAATATGGCTGTAAACAAGCAATGCTCTAGGCTGGCTTATTTCCTTCTTGGTGTTATATGATCTTCTCTACAAACCTTCCAAGAAATATGATTTCAAACTCAAATACTAATGATACTGACCGTTGTTCAGCTACTTGGGGTTGCTTTCGAAGCCACCTTTATTATTGTGTTGATTGTTTTAGCCAGGATGTTGTCCATTGCCATTATTCGCCTGATGCTGGAAACTGGCACCTAGGCCCGCTTGTGACCCATCATGACCATAATGGTCGGGGTGCCCACCACCATTACCTTTTGGATGAATTTGGAAGGCCTGGTTATGAAATTCCTACATGATGTAGCAGTTTGCCCATGAATGGGCAGATGGCTTATCCGGGGTACTATGCTTGGGACATGGTAACTTGAGCGCCTCTTCATAGTTGTGAGGCTTATTCCCATTGTAAGCCCCTCCAGGATGGCTACAATGTTGGTTTTTAAAACCAACATTAGTATTAGCAACGAAAACTGACCCACCGTTCGGTTTGTTTCCTTTTACCACTGTTATTCTGGGGCCCTTGGTTACCACCATGGTTGTGCTGGCCCTTGCCGCCTTCACCCTTCATGCCTTTGCCAGTTTTATCCTCTTCAGAACCGGGGTCCTTTGTGCCATCTGGCTCAACGTACCTGATGAGGACATCCATTAATACGCCCATGTCTTGCACCTTTCGTTTGAGTCGCCCAAGCTTCAGGACCAGTTCCTGGAAGTGGCAATTCGTTTACAAGATCAGGACGACTTGATCCGCCGTGATGCTATCCGATGAGTGTATAATTTCTGCGTCCCGACGGGTCTAGTGATGGGGTGACTCATCGACTCGCTGGACAAAATGTTGAAGGTCCAAAATCATCGTTGGCCTTTTCCATGTTCCTTGGAAATCATTTATGAACCACTCTTTAAGCTCTGACCAAGTATTGATGGAACTGGGCGGCAGATTCTTCAACCATGTTCGAGCCGGCCCTTCAAACATCATGGTTAGGTACTTGGCGCACACAGAGGCACTGGCATCAAGCATATCAATTGCCAACTCGTAACTTTTGATCCAAGCTGCTGGCTCAAGATTTGCCGTGTAATTTCGCAAATTATGTGGCCCATTGAAGTATTTAGGCATACACTCTACATGGAGAGCCGATGACAGACAAGGTATCCCAATTGTCCTATTGTTTTCTTTGGTTTCCATTTGAGGAGGTTGCCGCGGGTTCACCTATGCTGCTGCCTCCACCTCTGCTTGCCTTGTCCTCCTAGCTGCGCGCACAACTTCATGTGCTCCTCATAGTAGAGGCTGGGTTGGTAAAATTTGGGGTTGATGCATGCGACCATTGCTGCAGATAGCCGGAGATTCCAAGTGGCGGTTTTGAGTATGGCTGGTGTACGGGGTGGAGTCCATCTGATCGCGGCTATAGGAATACTGCGCTTGCTACACCACCGATGTTTTCAACCTCTCGATGGCGTTCCTTGCCTCAGTATCAACATGGGTGTTCCCCAATATGGGCAACGTTTCCAAGTGTCGGGTTGCAGCCAGTATGTTATCAACGGGGTTAGAAAAGTGACCCTATGGTGTCTGGAAACATTGTGGTGGCGAAGGAACTAGAAGGGGCTGGGGCGGCTCGTTCTGTTGATTTAAAGTGGTTGCCCAGCCCCGACATATGCTCAGGGGTGTTGAAGAGTCGCTCAAGCTCGAGGTTTAGTGGCATCCGACTTTGTTGTCTCCTCTGGTAAACCGCCTCGGATGCCTCTTTTTGGCATTGAAGATGTCAAGCCTCGGCCCTAAGGCCCTCCTACTCATCACACATGCGGGCATGTAGCTCTGTCATCTTGGGATTCTCAACATCAATTTCCCTTTGTAACTCAGTCATCTGGTCTCTTAGCTTGGTCAACTCAATGTTACGCCCTTCTTGGTTTTCTGTTGTAATGGGACTCTGGACTCGCTTTGCCATCTCGACCATCAGATTGGCCATAGCCTGAGTTGGCATCTTGCCCAACCTGCCTGAACCGAAAGTCACTCCGAGCGTGGGTGGGTTTTGAGCCGTCGTGACTCCTTCCATGTAAATGGAGACTTGCCTGGTTGACTCATGGACTTCCTCAGAGGCTTCGACCTCTAGAGGTCCTCCGAGCCTACCATTGTAGAGGGGGAAAATTGACTCGGTTTCATCCATAGAGGAGTTACCATCTGAATCGCCGGGCATGCCATAGCTGCTTGGCCGCTCATCCGTGAGGGAAACTCCCTGAGTGAAACCAACGAAAACGGGACGTCGGCCGTCTTGTTTCTGACCAGGTTGTGCGGGCCAAGCCGGATCGTTAGTGTCAATGTAGAAATCCGGCTCGGTAATGGTCATACCAAACCCGTCAAGGGGAATCGGGCGCTCATATTGGGACGAGCCGCCCTGAATCTCCTAGATTGGATAGTCGATGCAGATCTTGCCATGATGACTTTTGATCATTTGATCAACTACGAACTTTCCGAACCCTGGACAGGCTCGCTTTGAGAACTCAATCTCACTGGACGAAGGCCCCACAGTGGACGCCAAATGTCGTGGTTTCGTCACAGCAGATGTCTTCGTGCAAGGACTTAGGTGTGAGGCCATCGCCGATGGGTGGCGACTCAAAGAGACTAAACGAGAATGGGAGGCGGGTTTACCCAGGTTCGGCCCCTCCCATGGAGGTAATAGCCTACGTCCTGCTTTGTGTCTATATTTATGGAGATCTTGATGCGGGGTCGCTAACCTAGCTTTCAAGGGTGTCTAACTTGAGTCTATTGGCCTTAGGGGCTTGCCTTTATATACTGGTCGAGAGCCCAAGTCCAAGATTTTGGGTCTTAATATGACCCCGTGACCTAACATGTCTCTATCTTATCTTGTCTCTCAAGCAAGGAAAGTCTTTGACGTCTTCCACCTCTTGGGATCTAAGCCACCATCTTCATGTGTTGGGACACCATCCGGCTTACTGGTGAATCATCTTATCTTCTCTATTGTCACAACACAACCCATCTTGCGCGTAATCATTAAGCCGCCAGTATGTTGACCCGGCCCATGAGGCGCGTCACACAATGGGGTTATATCCCCGACAGCGTCACCCCAACTTCACCAAAGGCCCGTCTAGACGTCTCCGCCGCCGCCGGCAACCGTTAGGTAAGTCATTTTCCTTTCCTCATATCTGCATCAGTTCATTGTAGTTCATCGGAGTTACCGAAGTTCATAGCTTTTTCATCACCATTGCTTGTCCATACAAAGTTTCAACGAACTTCTCTATAGAAATAAAGTGGAACGAGTGACGGATCCATTTGGTGCATAGTGTACTTAGATCTCCCTTAGGAATACATGAATTAGGTCATCACTGCTTCCATACCACATCGATAGGTTTAGTAAATACCTTTTGTTGAACCATTTGTAGATCCAAAATTGTACCCACTTCGGTAGAAACTTGTTTGTTCCACACTTAGCAAAAACCAGAAATCCCTGATTATCATAAGACGCCCTTATGTCTGTCGGCTCATCATTAGGACTGTAACACGCCATGTTTATAGACTGCTTTATTTAGGCGCCAACTTATCATGACGCGACTCACCTGTTGTAGATAATTATGTCATCTTGCTCTTGCCATAACTGTCAAAGTATTGTTGTCTGATCACATAGCTTATTTAGACGAATTGTTGTTTCTTAAACAACTCACCATATATGCTTTTGCAGCTCCTTTCACTTTTACTTAAGTGACTCATCATGTCAAAAACTGTTGCGTAACGTTGCATGGGAAACAAAAAATTTCCTATGCACACGCAAGATCTATCCATGGTGATGAGCATCTACGAGAGGAAGAGTGGATCTACATACCCTTGTAGATCGCTAAGCGGGAAGGGTTAAGAAATGCGGTTGGTGTAGTCGAACGTCTTCGCAATCCAAATCGCCGAGCGTCCCACGATCTCATCATGATCCGTCCCGCTATCTCATCATGATCCGTCTCGCGATCTTGATCACGGTCCTTCCGATCTAGCGCCCAATGGACGACACCTCCGCATTCACCACACGTACAGCTCGATGACGATCTCCGCCTTCTACATCTAGCAAGAGGGAGTGGAGAGGTAGAAGAGTTCTCCGGCAGCGTGACGGCACTACGGCGATGGTGGTGGAGCTATTTCGGCAGGGCTTCGGCTAAGCACTATAGAAAACCGATCTAGAGGAGAAACTATGCACTAGAGGTTAGGGTTGCACGTGGCAGAGAATCTAGTGTAAAAACCCTAAAACCTCTAGTATATATAAGAGGAAGAGAGGAGGAGGCTTGGCCCTCAAGGTACCAGCCCTTTCTTGGGCCAAATCAAGGAGGAGAGGAGGATTCCTCCTCCAATCCTAGTAGGACTAGGACTCCTTCCCTTTTTGCCTTTTCCACCTTTTCTCTTTGGGATTTTCTCTCCCAGCCACATGGGCCTTTGTGGGACTTTCCACCAACCCACTAAGGGCTGGTATTCACTCTCCCACAGCCCATGGAGCCTTTTGGGTCAAAATACCCCTCCCGATGGTCCCCCGGTACACTACCGGCACTCCCGGTACACTACCGATGAACCCGAAACTTTTCTGGCGACCAAACTCGGACTTCCTATATATAAATGTTTACCTACGGAGCATTCCGGACCTCCTCATGATGTCCAGGATCTCATACGGGACTCCGAACAACCTTCGGTCACAACCATGCATAACTCTATACTATCGAAACGTCACCAAACCTTAAGTGTGCAGACCCTGCGGGTTCGAGAACTATGTAGACATAACCGCACGCTATAATCACGTTCGGTAATACAAGATCCTGTGGCTAACACTTAGTGACATTGCTTGCAAGGCTTGTTGTGATGTTGTATTACTGAGTGGGCCCCTGAGATACCTCTTCGTCACTCAGAGTAACAAATCCCAGTCTTGATCCATGCCAACTCAACAGACACCCTCGAAGATACCTGTAGAGCACCTTTATAGTCACCCAGTTACGTTACGACGTTTGATACACACAAGGTATTCCTCCAGTGTCAGTGAGTTGCATGATCTCATGGTCGTAGGAACATATACTTCACATGTAGAAAATAGTAGCAATAAACTGACACGATCATATGCTATGTTTGTAGTTTGGGTCTTTGTCCATCACATCATTCTCCCAATGATGTGATCCTATTATCAAATGACATCTTATGTCCATGGTCAAGAAACCATAACCATCTTTGATAAACAAGCTAGGTAACTAGAGGCATACTAGGGACACTGGGTTGTCTATGTATCCACACATGTATCCATGTTTCCAATCAATACAATTCTAGCATGGATAACAAACGATTATCATGAACAAGGAAATATAATAATAAACACTTTATTTATTGCCTCTAGGGCATATTTCCAATATTCTCCCACTTGCACTAGAGTCAATAATCTAGCTCACATCACTATGTGATTTACATTGTAATGAATCGAAAACCCATGCAGTTCTGGTGTTGATTATGTTTATCCCTTGGAAGAGGTTTAGTCAACGGGTCTGCAACATTCAGATCCGTGTGCACTTTGCAAATATTTATGTCCTTCTCCTCGATGTAATATCGGATGGAGTTGAAGCATCGCTTTATATGTCTGGTCCTCTTGTGAAACCTTGGTTCCTTGGCTAGAGCAATGGCACCAGTGTTGTCACAAAACAGACTCATTGGATTCAGTGCACTGGGCACTACTCCAAGATCTATCATGAACTGCTTTATCCAGACACCTTCCTTTGCCGCCTCCGAGGCTGCGATGTATTCCTCTTCGCACATAGAATTAGCTACCACACTTTGCTTGGAACTGCACCAGCTTACCGCTCCCCCGTTAAGAATAAATACGTATCTGGTTTGCGACTTAGAGTCGTCCGAATCAGTGTCAAAGCTTGCATCGACATAACCCTTTACGATGAGCTCTTCATTACCTCCATAAACAAGAAACATTTCCTTAGTCCTGTTCAGGTACTTAAGGATATTCTTGACCACTTGCCAGTGCTCCATTCCAGGATCACTTTGAAACCTTCCGGCCATACTTATGGCAAGGCTGACATCGGGTCTTGTGCACAGCAATGCATACATGATAGAGCCTATGGCTAAAGCATAGGGGATGACAGTCTTCTTTTCTTTATCTTCTACAGTCACTGGGCACTGAGTCTTACTCAATTTCACACCTTGTAATACAGGTAAGAACCCCTTCTTGGACTTTTCCATTTTGAACTTCTTCAAAACCTTATCAAGGTATGTGCTTTGTGAAAGTGCTATTAAGCGTCTCGATCTATCTCTATAGATCTTAATGCCTAATATGAAAGCAGCTTCTCCTAGGTCCTTATTGAAAAACTTTTGTGCAAATATTCCTTCATGCTTTCCAGCAATTCTATATTGTTTCCAATCAGCAATATGTCATCCACATATGATATTAGAAACGCTATAGAGCTCCCACTCACTTTCTTGTAAATACAAGCTTCTCCATAAACTTGTATAAACCCAAACGCTTTGATCACCTCTTCAAAGCGCTTATTCCAACTTCGAGATGCTTGCACCAGCCCATAAATGGATCGCTGGAGTTTGCAAACTTTGTCAGCATTCTCTAGATCGACAAAACCTTTTGGTTGCATCATATACAACTCTTCCTCCAGGAAACCGTTGAGGAACGCTGTTTTGACATCCATCTACCAAATTTTATAGTCAAAATAGGAAGCTATTGCTAACATGATTCCGACAGACTTAAGCATCGCTACGGGTGAGAAGGTCTCATCGTAGTCAACTCCTTGAACTTGTGAAAAACCCTTTGCCACAAGTCGAGCTTTATAGACGGTGACATTACCGTCCGCGTTTGTCTTCTTCTTAAAGATCCATTTATTCTGAATGGCCTTTTGCCCTTCAGGTAATACTTCCAAAGTCCACACTTTGTTTTCATACATAGATACCATCTCGGATTTCATGGCCTCTAACCATTTCTTGGAAGCCGGGCCCATCACTGCTCCTTCATAGCTCGTAGGTTCATTGTTGTCCAATAGCATGACCTCCAAGACAGGGTTGCCGTACCACTCAGGAGTAGTAAGCGTCCTTGTGGACCTACGAGGTTCAGTAGTAACTTGATCCGAAGCTTCATGATCATCATCATTAACTTGTTCTTCAACCGTTGTAGGTTCCACAGAAACAACTTTTTGCGCTGCGCTACTCTCTGGTTGAAGCAAAGGTTTCACAACCTCATCAAGCTCTATTTTCCTCCCACTCAATTCTTTCGAGAGAAACTCTTTCTCAAGAAATGTTCCGTTCTTAGCGACAAACACTTTGCCTTCGGATCTGAGATAGAAGGTATACCCGACTGTCTCTTTCGGGTATCCTATGAAGACACATTTCTCCACTTTGGGTTCTAGCTTTTCAGGCTGAAGATTTTTGACATAAGCATCACATCCCCAAACTTTAAGAAATGACAACTTTGGCCTTTTGCCAAACCATAGTTCATATGGCGTCATCTCAACAGATTTCGATGGTGCCCTATTTAAAGTGAATGCAGCTGTCTCTAATGCATAACCCCAAAACGATAGTGGCAAATCAGCAAGAGACACCATAGAATGCACCATATCCAATAAGGTTCGATTACGACGTTCGGACACACCATTACGCTGTGGTGTTCCGGGCGGTGTCAACTGTGAAACAATTCCACACTGTCTTAAGTGGCTGCCAAACTCATATATCAGATATTCACCTCCTCGATCAGATCACAGGAATTTAATCTTCTTGTTATGATGATTCTCAACTTCACTCTGAAATTGCTTGAACTTTTCAAACGTTTCAGACTTGTGTTTCATTAAGTAAATATACCCATATCTGCTTAAGTCATCAGTGAAGGTGAGAAAATAACGATATCCACCATGCGCTGTAACATTCATCGGACCGCACACATCAGTATGTATGATTTCCAATAAGTCACTTGACCATTCCATTGTTCCAGAGAACGACGTTTTAGTCATCTTGCCAATGAGGCATGGTTCACATGTTTCAAGTGATTCAAAATCAAGTGACTCCAAAAGTCCATCAGCATGGAGCTTCCCCATGCGTTTTACACTAATATGACCTAAATGGCAGTGCCACAAGAAAGTGGTACTATCATTATCAACTCTACATCTTTTGGCATCAATGTTATGAGCATGTGTGTCATCACTATCAAGATTTAATATGAATAAACCCCTCACATTGGGTGCATGACCATAAAAGATATTACTCATGTAAATAGAACAACCTTTATTCTCTGAGTTAAATGAGTCATCGTCTCGCAATAAACAAGATCCATATATATTGTTCATGCTTAACACAGGCACTAAATAACAATTATTTAGGTTCATCACTAATCCCGATGTTAATCGAAGAGAGAGAGAGTGCCGACGGCGATCACATCAACCTTGGAACCATTTCCCATGTGCATCGTCACTTCGTCCTTTGCCAGCCTCCGTTTATTCCGTAGTTCATGCTTTGAGTTGCAATCATGAGCAACCGAACCGGTGTCAAATACCCAGGCACTACTATGAGAGCTAGTAAGGTACACATCAATAACATGTATATCATATATACCTTGTTTGTCTTTGGCCCCCTTCTTGTCAGCCAGGTACTTGGGGCAGTTCCGCTTCCAGTGACCAGTTCCCTTGCAATGAAAGCACTCAGTTTCTGGCTTAGGTCCATGCTTAGGCTTTTTAACAGGAGCAACAACAGCTTTGCCATCCTTCTTTGTTTTACCCTTCTTGCCTTTGCCCTTGCCATTCTTCTTGAAACTAGTGGTTTTATTGACCATCAACACTTGATGTTCTTTCTGGATTTCAGACTCAGCGACTTTCAGCATCTCAAACAGCTCGGCGACTGACTTGTTCATCCCGTGCATGTTATAGTTCATCACAAAGCTTTTGTAGCTAGGTGGCAGTGATTGAAGAACTCTGTCAGTGATTGCCTCTGGCGGAAGGGCAATTCCCAACTCCGCCAAATGAGTCCAGTACCCAGACATTCTGAGTATATGTTCACTTATAGACCCATTCTCCTCCATTTTGCAAGCATAGAACTTATCGGAGGTCTCATACGTCTCGATCCGGGCATTCTTCTCAAAGATAAACTTCAACTCCTGGAACATCTCATATGCCCCATGACGTTCAAAATGTCTTTGAAGTCCCGGTTCTAAGCCATACAAGATTGCACACTAAACTATTGAGTAATCTCCAGTATGTGTCTCCCAAGCGTTCTTAACGTCTTCGGATGACATGTCTGCGGGTTGATCACCAAGCGGTGCATCAAGGACGTATAGTTTCTGGGAAGCCGTTAGGATAATCCTCAGATTACGGGCCAAGTCAACAAAGTTACTTCCATCATCTTTCAGCTTAGCTTTCTCTAGGAACGCATTAAAATTCAGGGGTGCTACTGCGCGAGCCATTGATCTACAACATAAATATGCAAAGGTTACTTAGACTATTGTTCAGGATAATGAGTTTAGTTAATCAAAATACTAAAGCTCCCACTCAAATTGATATCCCTCAGGTCATCTGAGTGTCACATAATCCAAATTCACCAACTCAAGTTCGATCATCACGTGAGATGAGGTGGCTTCAATGGTGAACATCATTATGTTGATCATATCTACTATATGACTCATGTTCGACCATTCGGTCTCTTGTGTTCCGAGGCCATGTCTGTACATGCTAGGCTCGTCAGGTTTAACCCGAGTGTTCTGCGTGTGCAACATTGGCTTGCACCCGTTGTATGTGAACGTACAGTCTATCACACCCGATCAACACGTGGTGTCTCGACACGATGAACTTTCGCAACAGTGCACACTTGGGGAGAACACAGTTCATCTTGAAATTTAAGTGAGGAATCACCTTATAATGCTACCGTCGTACTAAGAAAAACAAGGTGCATAAAAGGATTAACATCACATGCAATTCATAAGTGACATGATATGGCCATGAACTTGTGCTTAAGATCTCCATCTTGAAAGAACTGGCATGATATCCATCGTCACCCGCACGACACCATGATCTCCATCATCTTGATCTCCATCAACGTGTCGCCATCAGGGTTGTCACGCCCTGCATGCTTCTACTACTATTGCTACCGTTTAGCGATAAAGTAAAGCATTACATAGCACTTAATGATTGACACGCAGGTCATACAATAATTAAAGACAACCCTATGGCTCCTGCCGGTTGTCGTACTCATCGACATGCATGCCGTGATATTCTATACATCACATGATCATCTCATACATCACATATATCACATCATGTAATTGGCCACATCACATCACAACATACCCTACAAAAACAAGTTAGACGTCCTCTAATTGTTGTTGCATGTTTTACGTGGTTGCTACGGGTATCTAGAAAGAACAATTCTCACCTACGCATAAACCACAACGGTGATACACGAGTTTGCTTTTCAACCTTCTCAAGGACCGCCTTTGTTAGATCCGATCCAACTAAAGTGAGAGAAACTGCCACCCGCAAGCCATCTAGGCAACAAGTTGTGTCGAGGGAACCGGTCTCTCGTATGCGTACGAGTAATGTTGGTCCGGGCCACTTCATCTCACAATACCGCTGAACCAAAATACGACCCAGGGAGGAAGCAATCTAAGAATCAACGCCCACAAACCTTTTGTGTTCTACTCGAGATCTCGTCAACACATAGACCTAGCTCTGATACCACTGTTAGGGAATGTTGCATGGGAAACAAAAAAAATCCTACGCACACGCAGACCTATCCATGGTGATGAGCATATATGAGAGGGAGAGTGGATCTACGTACCCTTGTAGATCGCTAAGCGGGAAGCGTTAAGAAACGCGGTTGGTGTAGTCGAACGTCTTTGCGATTCAAATCGCCAAGCATCCCGCGATCCAATCATGAACCATCCCGCGATCCGATCACGAACCATCCCGCGATCTCATCACGATACGTCCCGCGATCCAATCACGATCGTATCGTGGCCTTGATCACGGTCCATCCGATCTAGTACCGAACGGACGGCACCTCCGTGTTCAGCACATGTGCAGCTTGATGACGATCTCCGCCGTCTTGATCCAGCAAGAGGGAGAGGAGAGGTAGAAGAGTTCACCGGCAGCATGACGGCGCTCCGGCGATGGTGGTGGAGCAATTCCGGCAGGGCTACGCCTAAGCACTACGGAAAACCGATCTAGAGGAGCACCGGTGGAACGGGTAGCACGTGGCCGTAAAACTGGTGCAAAACCCCTCAAGTCCACCGGTATATATAGGAGGAGAGGAGAGGCAGCCTTGGCGCAAGGGTTGGCCCTCTAGGAGTCGGATGAAGTGGGTGGTGGAGGAGGACTCTCCTCCTCCAATCCTAGTAGGACTAGGATTCCTCCTTTTTAGCCTTTTTCCACCTTTTTCCTTTAGGATTCTTTGTCCTAGCCTCATGGGCCTATTGTGGCTGTTACAACATGCTCATTCATAAAATTTGCCCTTCGAACATTGAGCCTCTATCGCCCGAGCACCATTCATCACTATGGAGAAGTATCGCTCGGGGTACCTGTACTCCTTTCCATGGGGCGGGGGTGCGGAAGCCATCTTGGTCGGATCAAGCCCTGGCCAGTGCACCGTGGTCCTAGCAAAGGCAATCTACGCTCCCTCGATGCAGGCAGAAGGCTTTAACACGTCAATCTGAGGTGCAGCATCGCTTAGCTTCCGCGACAGGCCGACGTTGCTTCTCGGTAACAGCTCGTCAGGCCATAGCCAGATGCAAAGATCCTTCATGGCCGGCTCCGCCATCCTGTGTAGCTCCATTAGCTGCTTCATCTGCTTGATGAGAAGAGGTGAGCGCTCGGGGGCTTCAAATTGCGCCCAAAAGAGCCGAGCCTCATCTCCTTATTCTTGTGAAGCGTAGAACTGGTTCGCGTCCGCTACACTCTTTTGGAGATCCGAACCGACACCTGAGGAAGTCCACACCTGGGTGAGCAATGAGAACCTTCAATCACTGAAGGCACACTATAGTAAATATGGCTTACCATATGTTATAGCCTTGGCTTGGCAGATCTATTCTTCAAAATACCGCCTATCGACCTGCTCCTTTTGGAGATCGGACATGAGCATGGATAGCTTGGTGGCCTGCTCCTTGCCCGTCCGCTCAGGGGCCTCACACTTGAGGTTGGCATCCTTGAGCTCCTATTGAACCTCCTCCCCCAGGCTTCATGCTTTGCGCTCGTGGTTTTTAAGGCGGACAACGCGGTTGCTGCCTGTTCAGCTGTCGCCTTCTCATCCGCCACCTCTTGCTTCATTTGTTGCAGCCCGACCTTGAGCTTCCTGACCTCCTTCGCCGAGGCAGAGTAAGCAATAAACATATAATTATACTAAGTCAA
This sequence comes from Hordeum marinum, assembly GCA_022496015.1. Taxonomy (NCBI): domain Eukaryota; kingdom Viridiplantae; phylum Streptophyta; class Magnoliopsida; order Poales; family Poaceae; genus Hordeum; species Hordeum marinum. The sequence continues at coordinate 337,051,250 of CM039676.1, read as the reverse complement.
TAGTGTGAATTACTAATGATAAAAAGCTCGGATATTACAAGTCGGCTTACCTTGCGCCTTGTCGAACCTTTTGTTCAGAGCATCAAGCTCCTCTTTGGAGCTCTTGAGCTTCCGATTTAGTTCGTCAAGCTCTCGGCATTAACGTCCGCTGCTGATGACGAGGCGTACAAACAACAAATACTTATAATTTTATATGCGTTCAAACCCCCGAACTATCAAAAATATGACCCCATGTTCAGTCCTCTTAAGGGCTGTTAGAACATTATGGGATGAATAATGTCTGGTACATTGTTCGGTCACCTATTTGTATTTGACCCCCGGGTGAGTTTTTCTAAAACTCACCCAGGGCTCAGGGGATGCTATATATAACGATAGGACAAACCGAACAAATTAAAATTTCAGGAAAAGAACGTTACGTGGCTCGCCTGGAATCCCGTCAAAAGACCTTTGAAGGCCTCCTTCAGTCCGCTATCAATGACCTGAATGCCTTCCCAAACCGCACCCATAACGGTGCGGTGATCTTCGGAAATGGAGGCGCTCGATAGAGCCTCCTCCATGATCGGCCACCTAGTCATCGGTGGCGCTGGTGTTGATCGATTAGCCCAATCGATAACTAGGGATTGAACCGGTAGCTCCGGAGGCATGGTGCGCTCCAAAGATGACCTCATAGGGGTTTGGACATCCCTTTGTCTGGTCTCCTCAGTGGCCGGGAGGGGCTCCTCCCCTTGGCCTTTGTCGACCGAGGCATTAACCTTGGCCATCATATCGTCACCCACATCGCCTATGTTCGGCTTCGAAGGAGCGTGGCGGCATGACACCTCCGCGATAAACTCCACAGCCCCTGGATTTGTGGGATGTGATGTGGTCCCACTCTCCACCATCTCGGCGGGGGGAGTCTCCCCATCCGAAACTTGGTCGGTGGGGAGAACGCGTGGTGGGTTGCGGATCAAAAGGCGCTCACGCATCAATAACATTAAAAACTTGGTATAAATGGCTCACGAAGTCTTCGGATTTTTACCTTAGAGCTAGGGGCCTGACCCTTAGGTTACTTTGGGGAACCTTCTCTAAGTCCTCCGACTCGGCTTCCGAGTCCGAGCTGTCACTGGACAGGATCAACAATGGCCGACATGCCCTCTTTAGGGCAGGAGGAAGTACTTTCTCCACGGTGTCCGATGACATCACTCTCTTTCTTGTGAGGGGGTAATCACCCTCCTCCTCGTCCTCATGCTCTTCCTGATGGTTAGAGGAGACATGAGTTTCCTTGGACACAGCGTCCGGCTGGTCCCTTATGCGGAGACCTTCTCTGACCTTCTTCTTTTGCTTCTCCTTATTCTCCGGCGGCATGTACGGCACCTCGACAAGTATTTTTGCCAACAGCTCCGACCTTCTCCGACCTTCTTCTTTTTCTTCTCCTTCTTCTCCAGCGGCGTGTATGGTTCCTCGACGAGCATTTTTGCCAACAACTCTGACCTGGGGTCTTCGGGCTGTGGTGCCAGGTAGTTGATTCCCTCGGCCTTGCTCAATCAATTCCGCAGAAACGAGGGGGGAGGTGTTTAGCCCTTTTCTACCAATAAAACAGGGCCAGAGAATTACGATTATATCATACCTGGGTAGGAGGGTTATGGGCGCTTAGGCCCGAATCCTCCTTCTTGGCTGGCCAGCTCTTCCGGGGCTTGAACAACGCCTTCCACAGTTTCTCACGAGTAGTGAGGAAGAGTTGGCAGACGGTAGGCTCATCATGAAGTTGATAAGCCCACATGGTGGAGTCCCGGTGCTGGTAGGGGAGGATATGGCATCGAAGCATGATCTGAACCACGTTAATAAGCTCGATCTTGGCCTTGACGATTATGGAGATGCGCGTCTATAGCTTGTCCACCTAAGCATCCAACCCCCAGTCAAGGCCCTTCCTGATCCATGAGTTTAATCTTCTGAGGGGTCCGGATCTAAACTCGGCTTGGAGTAACTTGGCCTTCTTCCCTTGGCTTGGTGATATAAAACCACTCCTTTTGTCAGATCTTGATGGTGTCGATGAAGGTGCTCGTTCGCCATCCGACGGGGGCATCATGATGATTACCACCCCTCTGTAGTCCTCGTGCTCACCCGTGATGGTCTTCGGCTTGACATTGAAGACCTTGAGCCGCAGGCCGAAGTGCGATTTGACCTGCAGGAAGGCCTCACAGACAATGATAAATGCCGATATGTGCATGAAGGAGTTTGGGGGGAGGTCATGGATGTCCAATCCATTGAAGAACATGAGACCCCTGACAAAGGGATGGAGCGGAAAGCTCAGTCCCCTGATGAAGTGGGGGCTGAACACCACCCTCTCGCCTGGCTTATGGTGGAGAACCACCTGGTTCTTCACTGCGGCGCGATGGTACACGTTGGCAGGGAGGTATCCTGATTGCTTTATGTCTTGGATGTCCTGGTCGGTGACCTTGGAGGCCTCCCATTTGCCATTGGAGCCCGAACCCTCCATGGCTAAGCTCGAAGGAGAGGTCGAGGAAGAACTAGATCTAGGCTCTTGAAGATTAGGGAGATTGAGGAAGCAGAGGGGGCGAATAGGAAGCGTGAATAGGCCTTGATGGTTTTCTCCCTTTTATTAGGCGTGATGCCGGTTAGCCTCCTAGGGCGCCACAAATCCTGCCACTTCCCAAGACATGCATGCCATTATACACGCATGAAGAAACTTGATATGATTAATCGTATCCCATGTGAAATGGAGCACGATCGATGCATTCATGAATCGTGCTAATGTAAAAATAGCCACGAACCACGAATCAAGTTTGCATAACTTGTTCAGTGGGCGTGGTGGGCCGCGACCCTTCGTTAGAAAGGTTGTCAGAAAAAATTGTTTACACTTTGACGTTTGGCCTTCGGGACTAAACGGTCCATGGTGTTCGGACAATCATATGATCGGAAAAATTATGCGTCATCAGAGGCTGAACTAGTCTCAGCCGATCATTAAATGGGAAGAATAACTCACCCCGCAAACTAAAGATGCTAATCATGTGGAGAAGCCACACCTAAGACCCTTGGCATTGGGGGCTAGTTCGGGGTTACTGAGGGAGTCCTGGACTAAGGGGTCCTTGGGACGTTGGGCCGTTCTCTGATTAGCACAGGAAGGGACGGATACATTGAGGGCCCACATTCTATAAGGAAGACCCGAAGGCACGTCATGCACTCCAAGTCAAGATGAGGAAATAGACATCTCCATTGTCAGTAGGGGACCTACCATGTGTAAACCCTAGTACCCCCGGTGTCTACATAAACTGGGAGGGTTTTAGATTATAGGGTAGAGAAACTCATCTAGGGTTCTACCTATTCGACCTCGAGGTAGATGAACTCTGTAACCTTCATACCATCAATATAATCGAGCAGGACGTAGAGTTTTACCTCCATAGGAGGGCCCGAACTTGGGTAAACACCGTCTCCTTCGTCCCTTATTATCATCGATCCTAGTCTCACAGCTCGGGACCCCCTACCCAAGATCCACCGGTTTTGACACTGACACCAAGTATTTTGCGAGGTGTATCTGCAAATAGAGCCCATTGTCCTTCTCTTCAGGGAATTCTTCTATATCAACCGCCAGACTGAATGTGTTGTTGCCCCAGTCTAGAACTCGGTGGGATCTCAATTCAAAGGCGAAGAGACGATTCTTTTCCTACATGCACTTTGCCAAGCCACCCCCAAGGATGGGTCAAGAATTGGTTCTACTGCCGGAACACGGCCCCTACCGATGAAAATCCTCTATAGGGTTACAGACTAGATCATCTTCCCATCACATTTGAACTTCCTGGTCGGGATTCACAAGAAGAACATGTTCAACTCGCCCCCATATGCCAAAAAATGAGGGCCTTGCTATCCATGGATTGACTTGAGTTGAACTAACCCGGAGTTGGTTATCCTGGAGGATCTTACCATTGAGTCATCGCAACAATTTAATGTGCAATTACTCTGGCGGCTTGAATGATGCACAAAGATACACCAACGTCGATTTGGAAGCTGACCATATAGACCAGATTGTAGAGAAGTTGTTGGGAGAAACTCAAGCAGTTTGCAATCAAGTTGGATTGACTCCCTTCTACACTCTTATCCTGGCTCCTCCAGTAAGAATCTTTAATAAATGTTTATCCGGCTTATAGAACTTTGTTAAACTTCACAGCTTACTGATGACCCACAAGTATAGGGGATCTATCGTAGTCCTTTTGATAAGTAAGAGTGTCAAACCCAATGCGGAGCAGAAGGAAATGATAGGTGGTTTCTAGTAAGGTATTCTCTGCAAGCACTGAAATTATCGGTAACGGATAGTTTTGTGATAAGATAATTCATAATGAGTAACAAGTAACAAATGTAAAAAAGGTGCAGCAAGCTAGCCCAATCCTTTTTGTAGAAAAGGACAGGCCTGGACAAACTCTTATATAAAGCAAAGTGCTCCCGAGGACACATGGGAATTCATGTCAAGCTAGTTTTCATCATGCTCATTTGATTTGCGTTCGTTACTTTGATAATTTGATATGTGTGTGGACCAGTGCTTGGGTGCTGCCCTTACTTGGACAAACCTCCCACTTATGATTAATCCCCCTCGCAAGCATCCGTAACTATGAAAGAACAATTAAGGTAAACCTAACCATAGCATGAAACATATGGATTCAAATCAGCCCCTTATGAAGCAACGCATAAACTAGGATTTAAGCTTCTATCACTCTAGCAACCCATCATCTACTTATTACTTCCCAATGCCTTCCCCTAGGGCCAAATAATGGTGAAGTGTTATCTAGTCCACGTTCACATAAAACCACTAGAGAAAAGACGCCATACATCTCATCAAAATATCGAACGAATACCAAATTCACATGATTACTTATAACAAGACTTATCCCATGTCCTTCGGAACAAACATAAATACTCACAAAACATGTTCATGTTCAAGATTATAGGAGTATTAATTATCATAAAGGATCTGGAAAAATATTATCTTCCACCAAGTAAACCAACTAGCATCAACTACAAGGAGTGATCAACACTACTAGCAACCCACATGTAGCAATCTGAGGTGTTAAGACAAAGATCGAATACAAGAGATGAACTAGGGTTTGGAGAGGAGATGGTGTTGTTGAAGATGTTGATGGAGATTGACCCGCTCTCGATGAGAGAATCATTGGTGATGACAATGGCTTCGATTTCCCCTTTGGGAGGGAAGTTTCCCCGGCAGAACAGCCCTGCCAGAGCTCAAGATTGGTTTCCGCCCAAGTTCCGCCTCGAGACAGCGGTGCTTCGCCGAAAAGGTCTCTCCTGATTTTTCCAGATCAAAATGCTTCATATAGCAGAAGATGGGCATCGGATGCTTAGACCTCGCTTGCCCTCAAGCGAAAGCCGAGATCGATGAATATGTCCACATGTTTACAGATAGAGATGTCGATAAAATAAAATACGGACATGAGGGCATCATGATCAACTTTAGAACAACAATACTCATTGTATGAGATTGTTTATACTAGAGTAACAATTCATACACGAGATAAAGTATTAACCATGAACTCCATTGTCAACCAACAAACTATGATCTCAGTCATTGAAGCAATTGAAAATTTATCATAACATCGGAAAGAGTCAATATAAGAGCTTGTAAAGAAAATCGACATACTCAATCATCTTTTTGTCTTTCACGATTCCTATCACCCACGCAGTACCCGCGAGATCAAAGCTTCAATCGAACACAGAGTTCCCATTGTGGAATAGGAAGAGGAAAACTCAAGAAAATAGGCCTAAGCTTACCCCGAATAAGAAGAAGAGTAAGGTGGATGCGGAAGATCCATCAACCAAGGGCGAGTCACTAATCGCTGATGCACATTCAGAGGTAGAACTTGACTCCCACGATCGTCTTTTTATTGAACTTGCTAATGCCTCTTACTCTCAGGGTGATGTTGCAACAAGCCACGACGACGATGTTGAGGTAATTTCAATCTCCTCCGACTCAGAATCCTTGTCTCCAAGGAAAACAAGGCAGGTTATTCGAAAAGTAAGTTTTTCTCACCCGGATGCTTATTTGGATCCTAGTTTTATTTCTAAGAAGACTCAACATGAATCAAGGCGCCATACTCAAAGCAGCTCCGGTGACCTTGTGGTCGGCTTACCCGATAAGTCAGCCGACCACAAGCGACATAATGAGGTGCCTCATAGTCCTACCCCTTGTCTTCCAAAAGCTAGCCTTATCCCGCAACGTCTTAATCCTTTGAATTCAAATTATCATGAGTCGGCACCTTCATCGGGCGACTCTACGCCACAAAGCTTCCACCCCTTGTTATCAACCACGGGTAAACTTTCTTCCCTTTAGCATATATTGTCTTTTAAAACTGTAACCTTACGCTTCATTCTGATGTCTTGTTTGTAGGGCCAAGGCTAAAACCAAGAAGAGAAAGGTTGGCGAGTCCACAACCAACCTTCAGGTTCTTGACCAGGCAAATCCGACCTTGGCGACTCCTGAAACTCATGTTGAGTACCCTAAAAATCATCAAGATGACCAAGACGAACTGCTTCAGCATACTGAGCCAGCAAGCAATGAGGCTATGGATGTTGAAACTAACCCATCAGATAACCTTAACCCTCCTATTCCTCAAAAATCAGTTGAAGATGCTCCTTCTCATGAGAAGAATGAGGAGATTACCATTACTCGAACGAGTTATACAGCTCCAGAGCCCTCCAATGTCCTTACCAAGATTATCACCAAAGATGAAACACCACTGCCTCATATGGGAAAGGCTAAGCTTTATCTTCCCAATTATGAGAGTATAGCGCTCAAGAATTGCACGTTGGTTATTTAAGACGCCTCTCTACAAGCTAGGACATGGAAGCCAGCTTGGTTGGCATGATGAAGAGAAAATATGAGGTATGCTCAACTTCGTCTTATACTCTATATATCCTTATGTAGCCCCCAAGGGACGGCTCATCTACATGAGATGAGTCGGGTCTTGGAAATATAGAACTTCGGAAGAATCAACATGTGGACCCAAAGGGTCGGCTCAACTTCTTGAGATGATTTAGGTCTTCTTTAATATAGAATTTCTAAAGAATCAACCTGTAGCCCCCAATGGCCGGGTCATCTTCTTGAGGTGAGTCGGGTCTTTATAAGTATAAATTTTCTAAAGAATCGACCAGTAGCCCCAAGGGCCAGCTCATCTTCATGAGATGAGTCGGGTCTTCTTAATATTTCTAAAGAATCGACCTGTAGCCCCCAAGGGTTGGCTCATCTTCATGAGACGAGTCAGGTCTTTTTAATATTTGTGAAGAATTGACCTACAGCCCCAAGGTCCGTATCATCTTCATGAGATGAGTCAGGTCTTCTTAATATTTATGAAGAGCCGACATGTAGCACCGAAGGGCCATCTCATCTTCATGATATTCACCACGTATTCCCGTACCATATGCTAGAAAAAACTAGCATGCATTAGTCCCCAATTGTCAAATATATTGCTTGCGCTCTGCTTGGGACTTAATATAATTTTTCTTTTCATAGCCCCTTTAAGTGTCATGCTGCACCTTGTTGCCGGCTGATGATTTAATAACATCTAAAATAATAACTCCCATTGTGCAGCAAGCTCTCAATGAAGCCGAGTCAAATTTGACTTGCTTGAAAAAATATCTAGAATTGGGGCAAGCCGCCCGAGAAAATGTTGAGTTGAAACTTCAACTTTCATTGCAAGGGTTGGAGAAAATCAAGGCAGGCTTTGAAGCATAGAAGAAGTCCTTCGAGATCGAAAAAAGTTGCCTTGATCAAGCACGCGGAAGACACTAAGGGTCAATTGAGACCCGTTATTGAAGAGTAGGCCGGGTTCAAACGGCACATTGGTCATATGACCCAAGCCATCTTTGGTAAGTATTTTTATGAGCTCATGATAACCTGCTCAAATAATCATGTATGAAAAAATTCTCTTGGCGAGTCATACACTTGAATTATTTGCAGGCTCCCGAACTCACATTCTCTAGGACAACAACTTAATCAAGCTAAAGGATATATATTGTTTAACTGAAAAATTATACGCCGAAAGTCCCTGCACCATCAAGGCTGTCATGGGGGACAAAGAAACGACGAAGTTCATCAAGGACGTGCTGAGACACCTCTGAACGACCCCCAAGCAAATCAAAGTGCTGAAAAGATCAACTGCACAAGTAGGTGCAATGACATCCTTAAGCTGGGCGGTGGCTTATTTATCAGATCTAGATCCTGCAGATACGGCCTGAGGGTTTCCTGGGTATAAAGACGATGGGTAAGAATTCTCTATTGCCGATTACGCTCGTTGCATAAGGGCAACTCGAGTGTTGGCCAGCCAGCTAGTTTTAGAGATGGGTGTGAAGCCATACTAGGCGGCTTATGATGACAAAAACTCGGGAGTTCAGTCACCCACTATTGAACCTGTGGACCTGACTCCTCAACGTTGTAAGCATATATTTGCCCTTGATGTTGACCCGTCCCCCATCTTGCATGAATAAGCCATATTCCAAGCCTTAACCAATTGGAACTGGGATGTGGACAACCTTCAAATCGAAGACCTAGAAGACTTAGTGCAGGATAACCTTGAGGTATCACAGGCGAGAGGTCAACTCGGGACTAATCCAGATGAAGCTAACACGGATGATTCCAAGGACGGGTTACAGAAATAACTTTGAAAACTTTGATCTGACATTCTAGGCTCAAATGTAGCCTTGTAATAGCTCAAGCAAACAATTTGCTTCATGTGTCGTGCCTTCGTGCATGTTTGAACTTTTGATCCTGTCTTAAGTTGATGATGAGGAATTTGTATATCAACAAGTCTATCAACTTGCCCTTATCTTTTACTTGGAATCGTATGGCATGTGGCTTGCACTTATATTTGATAAATCGCCCGTAGCGACATGTATGTGCAGAAATTATACCAGCAAAACAAATTCCACCAAATAATATTTGAAGTAGAAAGATCTGGCGAATCATTAACTGAGCACTTATAGTCATTAATAGTATAGTTCAGATTAATAATCTGGTGACTCATGGTCGATGAAGACTCAACAATGAGCATGAATAGCCCGAAGTTCTTTTTACTCGGTGATTTTTAGTCAGAAACATTTCTGAAAAACAAACATCTCCACATATCGATGGAGTAATTTATAAGTCGGCTTTCGAGGCTCGACAAAAGACTGGCTTTCGAGGCGCAAGTCTTGTTTCAGTGAAGCTGGCATGATAGCCATGGTTTATCCTTGCTTTCTATAAGTCGGATCTCACGTGACTTAAGCTGCCGTTTTAACCTTAAGAAGTTCAGGGACATAAAGATTGGCTTGTTAGGAGTACAGTGAGTCACCTTTTTCGAGTAGCATCAAGCAAACAGGCAGGTTTAACCAATATTTGTTAGCATTTTTACCAGGTCAAGAGGGTGAGAGAGCTAAACTCGATGAGTTGGAAGCCCCCAAGTTACCAATGATCAGTAAATAAAAACTCATACACAATATCTGAGATGAAACGATAGAGGCCTCGAGTTTCGGGAATGTCGGCTTTATTATACTTGATCATAAAAAGGTATATACATATGTAGGTATGTACAATGACTGAAGCCGGTGGATTAAGTGTAGTAAGGTCGAAGATGAACAATGTGCTAGGGTCTGTTGGTCTCCTCTTCCGAGGTAAGTGACTTATTGTGTTCAAGTATGTCAATAAGATAATATAATCCATTGTTGAGGTTTTTCCTAACCACAAAGGTCCCTTCCCAAGGAAGTGAAAGCTTATGCATGCCTACTTGTTATTGAATCAAACAAAGCTCTTAGTCGCCCTCCTGGAAACTGTGGCTATGTATTCTTCGACTCTAATAGCGATGAAGGTATTGTTGATAAACTACAGAGCGAGTTGTCACAAGATAATGTTCCTCCTCCAATGCGTCAATAGAGTCTTGTCGAGCCGTCTCCTTGTCTGTCTCAACATAAGCTGCTACTCAGGGCGAGTCATGATGTATGTCACTTGGAAGAACCGTCACTCCACCATAAACCATGAAGAACGGAGTGTAGCCTGTGGATCTGTTGGGCTAGTCCTTATGCTCCAAAGAACCGCAGGAAGCCGTTCAACCAAACAACCTAGAGTACGCTCCAAAGGAACCATGAGCTGGGGTTTAATCCCTCATAAAATTTCCTGGTTAGCACGCTCTTCCTGCCCATTGGAATATGGATGAGGCACACATGAAACATCAAGCCAGATATGCTCGTCTTGTCAGAACTTCTTCATAGCACCTTTAGACAGATTTGTCCCATTATCAGTTATGATACTATGAGGATAACCAAAATGAAAGATCAGTATTTTCACAAACTAAATTGCAGTTGCTGCCACATAATTGCTGACTGGCTCTGCTTCAACCCACTTGGTAAATTTATCAACTGCCACCAACACATGAGTCTTTTTATCCATAGACCTCTTGAACGGTCCAACCATATCAAGCTCCCAGACCGCAAAAGACCAAGTTAGTGGGATTATCCGTAATTCTTGAGATGACACGTGAGCTTGACGTGCAAATTTCTGACAATCATCACACTTGAGAACAATGTCTTCTGCATCAGCATGAGCAGATAACCAGAAAACACTGTGTCTCAATGCCTTGGCCACCAAAGATCCTGACCCGACGTGATGACCACAATCTCCTACATGAATTTCATCCAAGATCTCGCTGCCCTCGTCAGGGGAAACACAACTTTCAAATACACGAGTTCTGCTGCGTCGATGTAAATCGCCATTGATAATAGTCATGGACTTAGATCATAGGATGATCTGCCGGGTTAAATAAGCCAGGTTAGGCACTCTCCAGTCCGGAGGTGATCGTAGAGCCGCCACCAGCTTCCCTTCCGGATCTGGGATAGCCAGATCTTCTTCTGAAAGTAACTTAACACAAGGATTACACAATACGTCTAGGAACACATTAGGGAGAACTGGCTTACACTGAGAAACTAGCGAAGATAAAGCATCAACCGCCTCATTAAGCCATCAGTATATGTGATCCACTTGAAATATTTTAAAGTGACAAATAATGTTAGTCACCGCCTGACGATAAGCCGCCATGAGCGGGTCTTTAGAATCCCACGTTCCTGAAACTTGATGTGCAACGAGGTCTAGGTCGCCCAAGCATCTGACTCATCTTAAGTTCATTTCATTAGCAATACGGAGACCGTGTAATAAAGCCTCATACTCGGATGCATTGTTAGTACAAATAAACATAAGCCATAGGACATAACAAAACTTGTCACCTCCTGGGGAAGTTAAGATTACTCCAGCCCCCGAGCCTTCCAATTGCCTAGATCCGTCAAAGTGTATCGTCCAATATGTATTATCTAGTCTTTCCTGGGGTGTTTATAACTTTGTCCAGTCATTAATGAAATCTACCAAGTCTTGAGACTTGATAGTAGTACAGGGCACGTATTTCAAATGACGAGGCCCAAGTTCAATTGCCCACTTAGCAACCCAGCCTATAGCTTCTTTGTTTTGGATGATATCACCTAGAGGAGCCGAACTGACCATAGTAATTGGATGCCCAAGGAATTATTGCTTTAATTTGTGACTAGCCATGAACACTCCAAACACCAACTTTTGCCAATGCAGATATCTGTGCTTGGATTCTGATAAGAGTTCACTGACAAAATAAACTGGCCGCTGGACTGGGTACTCTTTTCCTTCCTCCTTGCGTTCCACGATAACTGCCATGCTAACAGCCTAATTATTATGTGCCACGTACAGGAGCAATGGATCTTTGTCGATCGGAGCCGCCTATACGGGCGGCTTAACCAACTGCCTCCTAAGTGCTTCAAAGGCCTCATTAGCAGCATCACTACAGACAAAATTATCAGGCTTGTTCATCATTTGGTATAGCGGAATCACCTTTTCACCGAGGCGGCTTATGAACGGGCTCAGGGCCGCAATGCAACCCGGCAGGCCATGCACATCATTGATACAAGCCAGCTTAGAAAAGGAAGTGATAGACTCAATTTTCTCCATTCTAGCTTTAATGCCCCTCTCTGAAACTAGAAAACCTAGCAGTTTTCCCGCAGGTACCCTAAAAACGCACTTGCCCAGGTTAAGCATCGTCTTGTACACCAAGAGATTGTCAAAGGTTTCCTTCAAATCCTCAAGCAAGGGTTCCTTCTACTTGATTTTATCACAATGTAATCAATGTAAGCGTAAACATTACGTCCAATCTGTCCTTGGAGCAAGTTCTGCACACAACGCGAGTAAGTCGCCTGAGCACTCTTGAGCACAAAAGGCATAGACACATAACAGAAAGCTCCAAAAGGTGTGATAAAAGTAGTTTTCTCTTGGTCTTCAACTACCATCTTTATCTGATGATATCCAAAATAAGCATCCAGGAAGCATAGACTCTCACAACCCTCCATTGCATCAATGATCTTGTCAATACGGGGTATGGCAAAGGGATTAGCTGGGCAAGCCTTATTGAGATCTGTGTAGTCTACACACATACGCCATGTGCTATTTTTCTTGAGCGCAAGCACCGGGTTAGCCAACCATCAAGGGAAAAAAAACTTCCACTATCAACCTGACAGCTAAGAGCCGGGCCAGTTCTTCTCCAATGACCTTATGCCTCTAGTCGTTAAAATGATGGAGGAATTGCTTGACTGGTTTCATCTTTGGATCCACATTAAAGCGGTGCTTGCAAATTGTTTCAGTACACATGGCATGTCAGAAGGTTTCCATTCAAAGATGCCCTGAGAGGGATATGACCCACGGGTATACCAAAGAAAGGGAGAGCCGGACTTTTTCAAACATGTGTGTCGGCTCGTCCCCCACGCTGTCTTGACTCCTGGGCGGCAGCTTTGATGAAGTACCCGTTCACGGTGGGATCTGGCGGTCCTCTAGGCCGGCACCCTCGTGCCCCATTCAGCTGAAGTCTGGGGCCCGCCGGTCCACACCCGACTGGCTCGACACCGGCTAACCTGGGCAGGCTGGTGCGAGAGCCGGCCGGACACTGGCAGTCTCCCTCATTATCAGAAGATGGTCGTACTCCATCCCATCCCTTAGTATCAAGGTATGTCGATGGGAAGAGACCCCCTTGGTGGGACGCGCATGGACATAGCACACGTTGACGGGAGGGCACACATGGCTACCGTGTTGCCAACCGTACCAACGGGCCGGCCGCACGCCGCCACGACGGAGGCAGCGGTATCTGTAGGATCGAAAGTTGGTCTAGAGGGGGGTGATTAGACTACTTGACCATATAAAAGTATTGCCTTTTTCCAAGTTTTAATTCTTGGGAAGCTTTAGCATTCATAGCATATCAAGTAACACCCTACACATGCATGTCTAAGAGTGTAGAAGCAGAAAATAAAGACGTTGCACATGTAAGTAAAGAGAGGCTTAGGAATGCAAACACAAGTGATGACACATTGAATTCTCCCGTGGTTCCCATATGTGGTGCTATTGTACGTCCACGTTCATGGAGTCTTCAACCCATGGAGGGTAACGATCGCGAGAGTCCCCGGAGGGCTCTACCCACGGATGGTTCCACGAAGAATCAACCTTGACTATTCCATGCGGCTTCCATCCACGAAGGAGTAGCCTCACTATGGGTAGATCTTCACGAAGTAGGCGATCTCCTTGCCCTTATAAACTTCTTGATTATCTCCACAACACGAAGTAGGAGGCTCCCAAGTGACACCTAACCAATCTTGGAGGCACCACCCTCCAAAAGGTAATAGGCTCGGTAATGACGATGAACTCCTTGCACTTGTGCTTCAAGATGTTAGACTCCTCAATGCACAATCTCTCTCCCTCACAGATTTGGCTTGGTAGAAGAGATGGGATTGGTCAAAAGCAACTTGGGGAGGTAGAAATCAAGATCCATATGCTTGGAGTGGAAGATCTTGACCTCAACACAAGGGTAGGTGGTTCTCTCTCAGAAAACTGAGTAGGATAAGTATGGAATAGTTCTGAGTACTTCTCTTACAAGTGGGTGGTAGTGAAGGGGACTATATAGGCATCCCCAAAAATCCAACCGTTACACACAATAAGTCAGACTCGGTGACACAGAAGTGTAAAACTCGATGGTACCGAAGTGACAAAAATTGGCAAGTTTTGAATCTTGGATGGACCGATATACAATACTCGGTTGCACCGACAAGGTGACCAACGGTCAGATTTACCAGTCTTGGTGATGCTGCTTCACCATTCTCGGTCGGACCGAAAATGTGAACTTGCGGAACAGAATCTTGGTGACAGGGGGATAACCCCGGGGTAGCCTCAGATGCTCCCTTGCTTCAGCCCGACAAACAGGATTAAAGGGCGGGCCGCTTCCCCCCGCAGCCCGGCTATGCCCTGCCGGTTACGACCTTTTGGCCAGGGCCCGCCGGCTGCGCTCTCGCCGGCTATGGCGTGCTAGCCGGCCGGGGAAGTTGCCGTCTGGCCCCCTAGCCGGCCGGGCATTGGATACCATCGTCAAGACGTGCGTGGCAACAGTGGACCCCATCCCATTGGGGGTCAGCGCCCGCATGGCCACAGTGAAGGCGCCAGAGCCTATGGCCCTGACAGACGGCGACCGGACCTCCAACAGTGCCAGCCTGCCTCAACCAGTCCGCTACCTACCCCGGCATGGCTACAGGGCAGCCGTCCGAACCGCTGACTTCAGCCGGACACCGCAAGATGACGCCGTGAGGGGTGACCCGTGCCGCGACATGACCGGCATTGGGAACCACTGCATGGGCCCCGCTGGCTCCGGACGGGACCCTTCAGCCGACGGGACCTACCAGCGATAAGACCCCAAAGCCAGCCAGAGAGGCTGCCGGCTGGGGCCACCTCGACCTTCTATCCATATTGTAATCCGGGGGGTTGGCCTATAAAATCCCCCGGGCCACCCCCATGCAAAGGGGTTCCGAGATCGATCCATCCTCCCGTTCATCACACGCACGCATAGAGGCGGGAGAAGTGACCAACTCCTTCTTCCCCCTCTATCCTACAGCTCTCTGAGCACCGTTGTAAACTCATCCCCACCTAATCTAGACCAAGTAGGACTAGGGGTATTACCTCCCATGGAGAGCCCTGAACCTGGGTACATCGCGTGTCCGTCACCGCTTGTGCCTAACCCCACTCCCGGTGTCCGCCGGCGTCCATCGGTCCCTCTCGATAAGCCTACCAATGGCATCTTCCATGACGAAACCACGGGTCCCTCCATGGCGCCGGCCGTAGTCACGCTCCAGGCGGGGCCCTTCACCACCTCCCCCGGCTGCCCCACGTCCAAGCGGAACTGCATGCTCGTGGGGCTTGCTCCGGCTGGTCCTGCAGGCGACGCGGCCGGCCTCTCTGATGAGCACCCCGGTCGCGACCTCGCGCTCGACGACGCCGTGCTCACTGAGCAGTTCAGCAAGCTCAGCCTCGCCGAAGAGGCGGCGGCAGACGAGTACCCTAGCTGGGTGCTCAAGTCCACCTATCGTCCCTCGTCCATAGGCAGGCTCGCCACGGGCGATGCCATCGGCTCCCATGCCCGCGTGGGGGTGATGGTCACCACCTCCTCCACCACTTCGAACTGCGTGCGAGCGGCCAAAGCCGGCGCGGCAGCCGCTCGCGCCGGTGCCTCTGACCCTCTCGCTGCTACCCTTCGGGGTCTAGGCACCCCATCACCACGACAGCAGACCCGGCCGCCGCCAGAGCCGAGCTGGAGGCGGCCCGCCGCTAGCTGTTCGATGACGCCAGCGCCCTCGTTGCCGAGCGGCGCCGGATAGAGTCCGCGCAGTGGGAATACAACTCCGCGTATGGTCTCACCCCGGCTGGCCCCGAGCCCAGCCGGTGTGGGGCCGTGCGGGAGCGCGGCCGCGTGATCATAGAAATCCTAGGCGGCCGCCTCCCTGTCTACGACAACCCCGCGGCCAACCTGCATGCCACCAAGGTTGCCTATGAGGATCTGGCAACCTTGGATGGTGAGGAGCGGGCCGCACGCGAGCGGCACATCAAGGACCTCATCGACACCGCCAATGCGCAACAAGTCACCCTCACCCCCGGTGGGGCCGTCTCCGAGTCTCCTCGCCCCAAGGGTGAGGGCTCTGGGGCTGTTGACCGCCCGCCGGCTCAACACTCCAACACTCAGCGCCCCCCATCGCGCAGGAACGAGCAGCCGGCTGTGAACAGCTAGCGCAACAACCACCCGGCTGGCTTTGCCCCACCTCCGCGACGAGGCGCCGGCTGGCGGAAGCCGGCGTAGCCGCGAGCATAACCCACCTCCGCAGCATGAGCCAGCGTGGTCCGTCCCGCCGGCCGTCCGTGCTGAGCTTGCGGCTCGGCTTGGGCCACGCATTCTCCACAGCGACAACAACGCTCGGCTCTGCCTCGACCGGCTGGCGCAGTCAGCTCTCCTCGAGGAGGAGGGCTCGATTAGCCCGACCTGCTTCGGCCCATGGATCCGTAACGAGCCCTTTTTCCGCCCGGCTTCACGCTCCCCCGCGACACCCTGAAATACACCGGGGCCGCCAAGCCGGAGGACTGGCTGATCGACTATACCACCGTCGTCGGCATCGCCAGGGGGAACAAGCATGTAGCCGTCCGCTAAGCCCCCCTCATGATGATCGGCTCTACCCGCACCTGGCTGAATAGCTTGGCTGCCGGCAGTGTCAACACCTGGACAGACTTCGAGGAGGCCTTCGTCTGCAAATTCACCGGCACCTACAAATGGCCTGGCCGCCACCGCGAGTTTGCCATGTGTGTCCAGGGGCCGGACGAGCCCCTCGGCGACTACTTCACGCGCTGGACCGAGCTCCGCAACTCCTGCGAGGGCGTGCATGAGGTGCAGGCCATCCAGTACTTCATCAAGGGTTGTCGTGATGACACCCCCCTAGAGCACAAGCTCTTTTGCTCCGAGCCAACCTCCCTGGCGGACTTGATGTCCAAAGCGGACAAATACGCCACGGCCGATTCCTCGATGAGGATGAAGGCCAAGGCACCAGCTAAGCCGGCTCCGACACCGGCGAAGGCGGCAGCCGACAACCGGCAGCAGCCCAACGTTAAGCGCAAGAACGACCAGTCTGAATCCCGATACGGGAGCCGGCTGGTCGCCTCCATCGAGGGGGAGCAGCCGGCTGGCCAGGCCTCCGGTAAGCGCCAGCGCACTGGCAAGTCCGCCTCGCAGCCCAAGCTGACTTTGGAGCAAATGCTTGACCTCCCCTGCAAAAACCACTCCGGCACCACGCCGGCCACACACACGCTGCGGCAGTGCAGCTTCTCACAGCGTTTGGCCTAGGGGGACGGCCTCCCGTCTCCCCCCACGCCGCCAGCCTGCGCGCCAGCCTCGACCCAAGCTCCGTCTCCGACTCCTGAACCAGCCCAAGCGGCCCCGGCCCCGGCTCGGAACGACGGCCGGCTGCTGGACCAATACCCCGAGCCTGACGGCTGCTACGTCGTCTTCACAAGTGAAGAGACGGACAAGCACACTCAATGTCGGCTCCACCGCAAGGTGAACGCCACCGTGCCCGCGACTCCCTAGTTCATGCACTAGTCCGAGAAGCCGGTCACCTGGAGCCGGGCGGACCACCCAGTCGTGATGCCGGATCCGGGCAGCTACGCCCTCGTCCTCGATCCCACCATCGACTCCGATAGGCGCTCGTGCCGCTTCTCGCGGGTTCTGGTCGATGGCGGCAGCAGCATCAACATCCTCTACCTTGACACCCTACTCAAGCTGGGGCTCAAGGTGGAGGACCTGAAGGCATGTCGGACCATGTTCCACGGCATCATGTCGGGGAAATCCTGCACCCCCCTCGTCAAGATCAAGCTCGACGTCCTCTTCGGCGATGCTAGTCACTTCCAGTGCGAGCCGATCTGGTTCGAGGTGACGGACCTCAGCAGTCCCTACCACGCATTGCTGGGCCGGCCCGCGCTCGTCAAGTTCATGGCGGTTCCCCACTACGCCTACCTCAAGCTCAAGATGCCGGGTCCCAAGGGCATCATCACCGTCACCAGCAAGTACCAGATGTTGATGGCGTGCGCGCGCGATGGCAGCCGGTTGGCTGAGGCCCTGGAGATAGCGGAGGAGAAGCGGCAACTCGACTGGCCGGTGGCCCTCGCCTCTGCCTAGCCGGCCATGCCGGCTCCTCCGTCCCAATCGGTCGGCGAAGCTTCGTTCTAGCCGTCCAAGGACACCAAGCAAGTGCCGCTCGATCCGGCCAACCCCACCCAGTGCGTGACCATCGGCTCGCGCCTCGACAACAAATAGGAAAGCGAGCTCGTCGACTTCCTCCGTGAGAATCGGAACATCTTTGCATGGTCCCCCAAAGACATGCCAGGTGTCCCGAGGAAGTTCACCGAGCACAAGCTGCACGTATGGCCGGATGCGAAGCTATTCAAGCAACCCCTGCATCGTTTCTCCAAGGAGAAGTGGCGCACTATCGGATAAGAAATCGCCCGGCTGCTCGCAGCCGGCTTTATCATGGAAGTGTTCCACCCGGACTGGCTGGCCAACCTAGTCCTGGTGCTGAAGAAAACAAGACCTGGCACATGTTTATTGACTACACGAGCCTAAACAAGGCATGCCCGATGGACCCGTTTGCCCTGCCACAGATCGATCAAGTCATCGACTCCATGGCCGGCTGCGACCTGTTGTCCTTCCTGGACGCCTACGCCGGCTACCACCAGATAAAGCTGGACCTGGACGACCGGCTCAAGACCTCCTTCATCACGCCCTTCGGGGCCTACTGCAACATCACCATGTCCTTCGGCCTAAAGAATGCATGCGCCACCTTCCAGTGCTGCATGTAGAAGTGCCTCCTGCCTGAGATAGGCAGGAACGTCCATGTCTACATGGACAACATTGTCATCAAATCCAAGAAGCACTTTAGCCTCCTCGACGACCTTCAAGAGACGTTTGCCCACCTGCGCGAGTACAAGATCAAGCTCAACCCGGAGAAATATGTCTTCGGCCTCCTAGCTGGCCAGCTCCTGGGTTTCTTCGTGTCTGCTCGTGGCATCGAAGCTAACCCCGAGAAGATCTGGGCGATCGAGCGCATGCCCAAGCCAGTCTGGCTCCGCGATGTCCAGAAGTTCACTGGCTGCCTCGCCTCCCTCAGCCGGTTCATTAGCTGGCTGGGCGAGAAGGCCTTGCCCCTCTATGGGCTCCTACGCAAGTCAGCCCTCGTCAAGCCGGGCCGAGACCTCTCGAAGAAGCCGGCCCTGTTTGACTAGTCCGACGAGGCGGACGCAGCATTCCGCGGCCTCAAGCGGGCTCTCACCAGCGTGCCCATCTTGGCCGCGCCGGGTGAGAAGGAGCCCTTGCTCGCCTATATCTCAGCGACCACACGCGTCGTCAGCATCATCCTGGTGGTCAAGCGGCCGGAAGAGGGCAAGGCGCTATCGACGTAGCGCCCCATCTACTACCTCAGTGAGGTCCTCTTCGCCTCCAAGCAGAATTACCCCCACTACCAGAAGATGTGCTACGGCATATATTTCGCTGCCCAGAAGCTCAAGCAGTACTTCCAGGAGCACGTCATCCCCGTCGTGAGCACAACGCCATTGGGAGAAATCATGGCCGGCCGGGACGCCACCGGTCGGATAGCCAAATGGCCATCGCCATGGCCGACTACGAAATTCGGTACGAGCCACGCACCATCATCAAATATCAAGCGATGGCCGACTTCCTCATCGACTGGGCCAAGACCCAGTTCGTGCCACCTCCGCCCGACTCCACGCACTAGAGCATGCATTTTGACGGCTCAAAGATGAGGACAGGTCTGGGTGCCGGCATAGTCCTCTCCTCCCTGAAAGGTGATCAGCTCAAGTACGCCCTCTAGATCCACTTATCCACCTCCAACAACGTGGCTGAGTACGAGGCCCTCGTCCACGGCCTCCGGCTCGCCAAGGAGATCGGCATCCACTGCATCATATGCTTCGGCGACTCTGACCTCATGGTGCAGCAAGTCTCTGGCGAATGGGACGCCAGAGACGCCAACATGGCCACTGATACGTCCATTTTGCATCATGCTTTCATGTTGATATATATCGTTTTATGGGCTGTTATTACACATTCTGGTACCATATTTATGCCTTTTCTCTCTTGTTTTGCAAGGTTTACCTGAAGAGGGAGAATACCGGCTGTTGGAATTCTGGATTCGAAAAGGAGCAAGTCTGAGTTCACTATTCTGCGCAACTCCAAATGCCCTGAAAATCAACAGAGATTTTTTTGGGAATATATAAAAAATACTGGGCCAGAGAAGTGCCAGAGGGGAGCAGCCAGGGGCCCACAAGCCTGCCTGCCGCGGCCTCCCCCTGGCCGCGCCAACAAGGCTTGTGGGCACCCTGGTGGCCCACTAGCCCCCCTCTTCTGCTATATGAAGGGTTTCGTTCAGTAAAAAATCAGGGCGGAGCTTTTTCGAGGAGGCATCGCAGCCACGAGGCGGAACTTGAGCAGAACCAATCTAGAGCTCCGGCAGGACGATCCTGCCGGGGAAACTTCCCTCCTGGAGGGGGAAATCGTCGCCATCCTCATCACCAGCACTCCTCTCGTCGGAGGGGAGTCATCTCCATCAACATCTTCATCAGCACCATCTCCTCTCCAAACCCTAGTTTGTCTCTTGTAACCAATCGCCATCTCGCGACGCCGATTGGTACCCGTAAGGTTGCTTGTAGTGTTGATTACTCTTTGTAGTTTATGCTAGTTGGTTTACTTGGTGGAAGATTATATTCTCAGATCTATTATGATATTCATTACTTCTCTGGTCATGAATATATCTATGCTTTGTGAGTAGTTACTTTTGTTCCTGAGGACATGGGATAAGTCTTGCTATTAATAGTCATGTGAATTTGGTATTCGTTCCTTATTTTGATATGTTGTATGTTGTCTTTTCCTCTAGTGGTGTTATGTGAACGTCGAGTACATAACACTTCACCATATTTGGGCCTAGAGGAAGGCATTGGGAAGTAGTAAGTAGATGATGGGTTGTTGGAGTAACAGAAGCTTAAACCCCAGTCTATGCGTTGCTTCGTAAGGGGCTGATTTGGATCCACTAGTCTAATGCTATGGTTAGACTTTGTCTTAATACTTCTTTTGTAGTTGCGGATGCTTGTGAGAGGGGTTAATCATAAGTGGGATGCTTGTCCAAGTAAGGTCAGTACCCAAGCGCCGGTCCACCCACATATCAAACTATCAAAGTAACGAACGCAAACCAAACGAACATGATGACAATTAGCTTGACAGATTTCCCATGTGTCCTCGGGAGCTCTTTACTTCCTATAAGACTTTGTTCAAGCTTGTCCCTTGCTACAAAAGGGATTGGGCCACCTTGCTACACCGCTGCTACTATTTTTACTTGTCACTCGTTACTTGCTACTTGCTACGTTTCATCTCACCACATCATCACTTGTTACCTCTCATTTCAGTGCTTGAAGTTATTACCTTGCTGAAAACCGTTTATCAGAGCCTCCTGCTCCTCGTTGGGTTCGACACTCTTACTTATAGAAAGGACTACGATTGATCTCCTATACTTGTGGGTCATCAAGACTCCTTTTTGGCGCCGTTGCCGGGGAGTGAAGCGCCTTTGGTAAGTGGAATTTGGTAAGGAAACATTTATTCACTGTGCTGAAATTTATTGTCACTATTCACTATGGATACTGTTCCTTTGAGGAATTTGTTCGGGGTATCTTCACCATGAATGGAAGCACGAGGAGTTATTCCTCAACCCAAGGTACCTACTGAAAATATCTTTTATGAAATTCCCTTGGGTATGCTTGAGAAACTACTGGCTAATCCTTTCATAGGAGATAGATCTTCACATCCAGACTTGCATCTAATCTATGTAGATGAAGTTTGTGGTTTATTTAAGCTTGCAGGTTTGCCCGAGGATGAGGTAAAGAAGAAAGTCTTTCCCTTATCTTTGAGGGATAAGGCGTTGACACGGTATAGGCTATGTGATGATACTAGATCATGGGACTACAATCGGTTGAAATTGGAATTTCATCAAAAGTTTTACCCTATGCATTTAGTACATCGTGATCGGAATTATACTTATAACTTTTGGCCTCGTGACAGGGAAAGCATCGCTCAGGCTTGGGGGAGGCTTAAATCAATGCTATATTCATGCCCCAATCATGAGCTCTCGAGAGAAATTATCACTCAAAAATTTTATGCTCGGCTTTCTCATGATGATCGCACCATGCTTGACACTTCTTGTACCGGTTCTTTTTTGAAGAAGGATATTGACCGCAGTTGGAATTTATTGGAAAGAATCAAACGTAATTCTTAAGATTGGGAGCTTGAAGGAGGTAAGGAGTCAGGTATGAATTTCTAGTTTGATTGCGTTAAATCTTTTGTTGAAACAAACACTTCTAGAGATTTATCGCTAAGTATGGACTTATCTCTGAGATAGTAGCTTCTCTATGTGAATCTTTTGTTGCTCATATTGATCTTCCCAAAGAGAAGTGGTTTAAGTATCATCCTCCCATAGAAATCAACATATTTAAACCCAATCTAGTTGAAGACATAGTCATTGCCTATGATGATCCTATTGTTCCTTGTGCCTACACTGAGAAACCACCTTTCCCTGTTAGGATAAAGGATTATTCTAAAGCTGCAACTATGTTACGTAGGGGCTACATTAGACCACTCGTACCCCCTGAGCAAATTAGGGTTGAACCTAGTATTTCTATTATCAAAGATCTCTTAGCTGAAGACATCGATGGGCATGTTATCCAATTCAATGAGGATGCAGCTAGAATTGCTAAACCTCATGCCAGAGACAAACATAGACCTATTGTTGGCATGCCCGTTGTCTCAGTAAAGATAGGAGATCACTGTTATCACGGCTTATGTGATATGGGTGCTAGTGTTAGTGCAATACCCCGGTCCCTATATGATGAAATCAAAGATGAGATTGCACCTGCTGAGTTAGAACCCATTGATGTCACTATTATGCTTCTTAATAGAGACACTATCTGCCCTGTGGGAATTGTGAGAGATGTAGAAGTCCTGTACGGTAAAACAAAGTATCCTACGGATTTCCTCGTTCTTGCTACTACACAAGATAGCTTTTGTCCCATCATACTTGGTAGACCCTTCCTCAACACCGTCAATGCTCATATTTATTGCGTTAAACAGACTGTCACTGCTAGTTTCGAAGGGGTGTCCCATGAATTCAACTTTTCCAAGTTTGGAAAACAACCCCATGAAAAAGTGTCGTCTGGTAGGTATGAAGTCGTTGCCCTTGCCTCTATTTCCGTGCCTCCTACGGATCCTTTAGAGCAATATCAGCTTGAGCACGAAAATGATATGCATATGGACGAAAGAGATGAGATAGGTGGAATTGTTGTAGAACAATACCCTCTTCTTAAGAATAATCTGCCTGTTGAACTGCTTGGGGATCCTCCCCCACCAAAGGGTGATCCTATGTTCGAGCTTAAACAGTTACCAGATACTCTTAAGTATGCCTATCTCGATGAGAAGGAGATATATCCTATAAGTATTAGTGCTCACCTCTCAAATCAAGAAGACAAGAAGTTATTAAAAACTTTGAGGAAGCACCGTGCTGCTATTGGAGATACTCTTGGTGACCTTAAGGGTATTAGTCCCACTCTATGTCAGCACAAGATTAAAACCGATCCTGATTCTAAGCTAGTTGCTGATCATCAACGGAGGTTAAATCCTTGGATGAAAGAGGTCGTGAGAAAAGAAATATTAAAGCTTCTGGAAGCAGGGATGATTTATCCTATTGCTCATAGTGATTGGGTAAGTCCAGTGCATTGCGTACCCAAGAAGGGAGGTATCACCGTCGTTCCTAATGATAAGAATGAACTAATCAAACAGAGGATTATTACTGGCTATAGGATGGTGATTGATTTCAGGAAACTAAACAAGGCAACTAGGAAAGACCATTACCCTTTGCCGTTTATCGACCAAATGCTAGAAAGGTTATCTAAACACACACACTTCTGTTTTCTAGATGGTTATTCTGGTTTCTCCCAAATACCTATTGCACAATCTGATCAGGAGAAAACCACTTTCACTTGCCCCTTCGGTACCTTTGCCTATAGACGTATGCCTTTTGGCTTATGCAATGCACCTGCCACCTTTCAAAGATGTATGATGGCTATATTCTCCGACTTTTGTGAAAAGATTGTTGAGGTTTTCATGGATGATTTCTCCGTTTACGGTTCTTCCTTTGACGATTGCCTCAGCAACCTTGATCGAGTCTTACAGAGATGCAAAGATACCAACCTTATCTTGTACTGGGAGAAGTGACACTTCATGGCTAATGAAGGCATCGTCTTAGGACACAAAATTTCTGAGAAAGGCATTGAAGTTGATAAGGCTAAGGTTGATGCAATTCAGAAAATGCCTTGCCCCACAGATATCAGAGGTATACGAAGTTTCCTAGGTCATGCTGGTCTCTATAGAAGGTTCATTAAAGACTTCTCTAACATTTCTAGGCCTCTTACCAACCTCTTGCAAAAGGATGTTCCTTTTGTTTTTGATGACAATTGTGAGGAAGCTTTCAAAATACTTAAGAAGGCCTTGGTAACCGCACCTATTGTTCAACCACCTGATTGGAACTTACCCTTTGAAATCATGTGCGATGCCAGTGATTACGCTGTTGGTGCTGTTCTAGGACAGAGAGTTGACAAGAAGTTGAATGTTATTCACTACGCTAGTAAAACTCTAGACAGTGCCCAAAGAAACTATGCTACTACAGAGAAGGAATTTTTAGTAGTCGTGTTTGCATGCGAAAAGTTCAGACCTTATATAGTTGACTCGAAAGTCATTATTCATTCTGACCATGCTGCTATTAAGTACCTTATGGAGAAGAAGGACGCTAAGCCTAGGCTAATTAGATGGGTTCTCTTGCTACAGGAATTTGATCTGCACGTCGTTGACCGAAATGTTGTTGATAACCCTATAGCAGATAACTTGTCTAGGCTGGAGAATGTCCTTGATGACCCACAACCTATTGATGACAGCTTTCCCGATGAGCAATTGAAAGTCTTCCGTACTTCACATAGTGCACCGTTGTATACTGACTATGCAAATTATATCGTAGCCAAATACATACCACCCAGTTTCACATACCAGCAAAAGAAGAAATTCTTCTTTGATTTGAGACATTACTTTTGGGATGATCCTCACCTTTACAAGCAAGGAGTGGATGGTGTCATTAGACGTTGTGTGCCTGAACATGAACAGGGACAGATCCTGCAGAAGTGCCACTCCGAGGCCTACGGAGGACACCATGCTGGAGATAGAACTGCACATAAGGTGTTGCAATCAGGTTTCTATTGGCCCACTCTCTTCAAGGATGCCCATAAGTTTGTCTTATCTTGTGACGAATGTCAAAGAATAGGGAACATCAGTAAACGTCAGGAAATGCCTATGAACTATTCACTTGTCATTGAACCATTTGATGTATGGGGCTTTGATTATATGGGACCTTTTTTGAGTTCCAATGGGTATACTCACATCTTAGTTGCTGTTGATTATCCACTAAGTGGGTAGAAGCTATCCCCACTAGAAATGCTGATCATCACACCTCTATGAAGATGCTTAAAGAAGTCATTTTCCCAAGATTTGGAGTCCCTAGATATCTGATGATTGATGGAGGTTCACACTTCCTTCATGGTGTTTTCCGTAAGATGCTCGCTAAGTATGATGTCAACCATAGAGTTGCATCTCCTTACCATCCTCGGTCTAGTGGTCAAGTGGAGTTAAGCAACAGAGAGATCAAATTGATCTTGCAAAAGACTGTCAATAGATCTCGAAAGAATTGGTCTAGCAAACTTGATGATGCACTGTGGGCTTATAGGACTGCTTATAAGAATCCCATGGGCATGTCACCATATAAAATGGTTTACGGTAAGGCCTGTCACTTACCTCTTGAGCTGGAGCATAAATACTATTGGGCAATCAAAGAGCTCAACTTTGATTTCAAACTTGCCGGTGAGAAGCGGTTGTTTGATATCAGCTTAGTAGATGAATGGAGAGCCCAGGCATATGAGAACACCAAGTTGTTCAAGGAAAAGGTTAAGAGATGGCACGATAAAAGAATACAGAAATGTGAGTTCAATGTAGGTGATTATGTCCTACTTTATAATTCTCGCTTGAGATTTTTCGCAGGCAAGCTTCTCTCTAAATGGGAAGGTCCCTATGTTGTTGATGAAGTATATCGTTCCGATGCCATCAAAATCAACAACACGGAAGGCAATTTTCCGAGAGTAGTAAATGGGCAAAGAATCAAGCATTATATCTCAGGTACTCCCATAAATGTTGAAAGCAATATCATCAATACCATAACACCAGAGGAGTACATAAGGGATGTTTGTCAGTCTGTTTCAGACTCTGGAAACGAAGAGGTATGTGATTCGGTAAGAAATTGGACTCCAAAACTTTTCCACTAGGTAATTTCCTTAGTTTTTGAATTTATGGAAAAATACAAAAATAAAAAGCAGTCCGGAGAGCGCACGAGGCGGCCACAAGCCTGCCCGCCGCGGCCTCCCCCCTGGCCGTGGCAACAGGGCTTGTGAGCCCCTCGTGTGCCTCCCGGACTCTGTTTTCTTGCGGAGCACTCCTTCTGGTCTAGAAAAAATCATTATATATACGCCCGAGGGTTTTGACATCCGTATCGCGCAGTTTGCCACTATTTTCGTTTCTAGCCTATCTCTGCTGCAGATCTAGATCGCTATGGCTTCCCCAAAAGATCCGAAAGACAAGGTCTTTGAGAAAGTCATTAATCCCTACCTCGTGGAAGTGATGCAGCACCATCAATCTATCAAGATGAGTGAGGGGATGTTGCACATCCGTGACGTTGAGGGGCCTAAGAAGACCAGGAGCGTGGAGACGAGACTCGAAGCAATGAGCAACAAATCTTCAAGTGCCAAGGTATGGTGGAACGTGGACTCAACGCCAACCACATGATGGTCACGGAGTTCACCACCAAGCACAAGATCAATGTCAACAACATCGAAAAGCACCTCTCTCGGCTTTATGACAGAGTTGATCATCTTCAAGCCCAGATCTAAGACCTGCAGAACCAAAACTGTGAGTATGAGTATAGATTTAAATCAATCAGGTTGGCTGCAGATTTGAGGATCCCGGAGACTCGTTCATCTTTCCATGATGGAGCACCTATGCCTTGGAAGACGGAGGATCAACCTTAGGCGACAACTACTCCACGACCATCACCACCAAAGCAAGACAACTAAGCATTGGTATGGGTAACTCCCTTGGCTGGTGCCAAGCTTGGGGGAGCTGCCCTGGTATCGTATCATCATTATATCTTTTGCTTTTACCTTTGTCTTGTATCTTTCTTTTTCAGTTTTTATTTCTTCTCTTAGTTTAATAAGTCCTTAGTGTTTATTTTGAGTCTTTTGCCTTGTGTCTCCCCCGATGTATTCGAGCTTGTGAGCTATATAATAATGAGTATCTTAGTCAAGGGCTTTGCTTTGTGCCATGATCAAAAGTGTGAGAAAAGAACAAAAGCATGAAAGATCATGAGATGATCTTATGAAAAGTGGTAGCTTCACATATGACAAGTATGACGATTGAAACATGTGAGAATAGACCAACATAGACCCTAGTCATTGTTGCAATTAATAAGAAGTAATAAGGGAAGAGAGTTTCACATATAAATATATCATCTTAGACACTTTGTATAATTGTGAGCACTCACCAAACTATTACATGCTTAGAAGTAGATGTTGGATAAGGAAGACAACCTAATGAATTGTGTTTATTTGGTTCCAAACAATGTTATATGATTAGAGATCCCCCAGCATGTGACGATTGCTTCCACCTCATATTAGCCAAAACTTCCGTACTAAGTAGAAATACTACTTGTGCATCCATAAACCTTCAACCCAGTTTTGCCATGAGAGTCCATCATATCTGCCTATGGATTGAGTATGATCCTTCAAGTAAGTTGTCATCGGTGCAAGCAATAAAAAGTTGCTCCCTAAAGTATGTATGATTTATTAGTGTGTGGAAAATAAGCTTTGTACGAACCTGTGATGACGAAGACATAAAAGCGACAGACTGCATAATAAAGTTCTTTATCACAGGAGGCAATATAAAGTGACGTTCCTTTACACTAAGAGGTCGTATATCCAAACCTCAAAAGCGCATGACAACCTCTACTTCCCTCTATGAAGGGCCTATCTTGTACCTTTACTTTTGTCCTTGTAAGAGTCATGGTGATCAACACCAATTCCTTATTCCGTCTTTATCTTGGTGAACGTCATATGCTAGGGAAAGATCTATACTCATATATCAACTTGGAGACAAGTACTCATGAATTATTACTGTTGACTTTACCCTTAAGGTAAATTGTTGGGAGGCAAAACTATAAGCCCCTATCTTTCTCTGTGTCTGGCTGAAACTTTGATCCCATGAATACCACGTGAGTTGTAACAATTGTAGAAAACAAAGAGATGATTGAGTATGTGGATTTGCTTTACAAGCTCCTATTTCACTCTTTCCGATGTTATGATAAATTGCAGTTGCTTCAATGACTATGGACTTTTGTTTTTTACTTCTCGGTAAGGTTTTTGATTCATACTTTGCTCTGTGAAGAAGTTGTCACTTTCCCATAAGAATCTTTATGATATATTGTTGTTCTATGTGTAATCATGATGCCCTCATGTCTGTATTATGTTTTTATCGACACCTCTATCACTAAACATGTGGACATGTTTATTGATCTTGGTTTTCGCTTGAGGACAAGCGAGGTCTAAGCTTGGGGGAGTTGATATGTCCATTTTACATCATGCTTTCATGTTGATATTTATCGATTTGTGGGCTGTTATTACACATTGTGGTACCATATTTATGCCTTTTCTCTCTTATTTTGCAAGGTTTACCTGAAGACGGAGAATACCAGGAACTGGAATTCTGGATTGGAAAAGGAGCAAGTGTGAGTTCACTATTCTGTGCAACTCCAAATGCCCTGAAAATCAACGGAGATTTTTTTGGGAATATATAAAAAATACTGGGCCAGAGAAGTGCCAGAGGGGAGCAGCTAGGGGCCCACAAGCCTGCCTGCCGCGGCCTCCCCCCTGGCCGCGCCAACAGGGCTTGTGGGCACCCTGGTGGCCCACTAGCCCCCCTCTTCTGTTATATGAAGGGTTTCGTTCGGTAAAAAATCAGGGCGGAGCTTTTTCGAGGAGGCGCCACCGCCACGAGGCGGAATTTGAGCAGAACCAATCTAAAGCTCTGGCAGGACGATCCTGTCGGGGAAACTTCCCTCCCAGAGGGGGAAATCGTCGCCATCATCATCACCAACACTCCTCTCATCGGAGGGGATTCATCTCCATCAGCACCATCTCCTCTCCAAACCCTAGTTTATCTCTTGTAACCAATCGCCGTCTCGCGACGTCGATTGGTACCCGTAAGGTTGCGAGTAGTGTTGATTACTCTTTGTAGTTGATGCTAGTTGGTTTACTTGGTGGAAGATTATATTTTCAGATCCATTATGATATTCATTACTTCTCTGGTCATGAATATATCTATGCTTTGTGAGTAGTTACTTTTGTTCCTGAGGACATGGGATAAGTCTTGCTATTAATAGTCATGTGAATTTGGTATTCGTTCGGTATTTTGATATGCTGTATGTTGTCTTTTCCTCTAGTGGTGTTATGTGAACGTCGACTACATAACACTTCACCATATTTGGGACTAGAGGAAGGCATTGGGAAGTAGTAAGTAGATGATGGGTTGCTGGAGTGACAGAAGCTTAAACCCCAGTTTATGCGTTGCATCGTAAGGGGCTGATTTGGATCCACTAGTTTAATGCTATGGTTAGACTTTGTCTTAATACTTCTTTTGTAATTGCGGATGCTTGCGAGAGGGGTTAATCATAAGTGGGATGCTTGTCCAAGTAAGGGAAGTACCCAAGCGCCGGTCCACCCACATATCAAACTATCAAAGTAACGAACACAAACTAAACGAACATGATGACAATTAGCTTGACAGATTTCCCATGTGTCCTTAGGAGCGCTTTACTTCCTATAAGACTTTGTTCAGGCTTGTCCCTTGCTACAAAAGGGATTGGGCCATCTTGCTACACCACTGCTACTATTGTTACTTGTCACTGGTTACTTGCTACTTGCTACGTTTCACCTCACCACATCATCACTTGTTACCTCTTATTTCAGTGCTTGCAGTTATTACCTTGCTGAAAACCGTTTATCAGAGCCTTCTGCTCCTCGTTGGGTTCGACACTCTTAATTATCGAAAGGACTACAATTGATCCCCTATACTTGTGGGTCATCAGCCAGCTACCGCTTCCTCGTCCAGCAGCTCACCGGCTCCTTCGAGGGCTGTGAGTTCCACCATGTCCCCCGAGCGGACAACGAGGCGGCCAACACGCTGGCCAAGATCGGCTCCACCCGGCAGGCCATCCCAACCGGCGTCTCCCTCGAGCGGCTTTTGAAGCCCTCAATCAAGCCATCTCCAGAATCGGAGTCCATCTGCTGCCGCCTCACTCCCGGGGCTGACGAGCCGGCTCCGGGGGCTGATGTACCGGTCCCGGGGGCTACCGCCTCCAATGTCTCGTTCGGACCCGAGCCGGCTCCCGTCTCGGCTCCCTCTTGGGCCCAGCCCATTCTAGCGTTCCTCTAACGCGGCGAGCTCCCCCCCGACGAGGCCACCGCAAAGCAAATCCAGCGCCGGGCCTCAGCCTACAGCATCATCAACCACGAGTTGGTCCACCGCAGCACCACCGGCGTTTTCCAACGCTGCGTCGAGCCGAAGAAGGGGCTGGAGATCCTCCTCGGCATCCACCAAGGCGAGTGCGGGCACAATGCCACCTCCAGGTCCTTGGTGGACAAAGCTTTCCGCCACAGTTTCTACTGGCCGATTGTCGTGGAGGCGGCCATGAACCTGGTTGACAAGAGCAAGGGCTGTCAACGTTTCAGCACGCAGAGCCATCTGCCGGCTACCGCCCTCCAGACCATCCCCCTTTCGTGGCCCTTCGCAGTCTGGGGGCTGGACATGGTGGGACCCTTCAAGACCTCCCGAGGCGGCATGACACATCTGCTGGTCGCCGTCGACAAATTCACCAAGTGGATCGAGGCACGGCCCATCAAGAAGCTGGACGGCCCCACCGCCGTCCGGTTCATCGAATACATCACGGTTCGCTATGGCGTCCCCCACAGCATCATCACCAACAATGGCACGAACTTCGCCAAGGGCGCGCTGGCACGCTTCTGCTCGCGACAGGGCATCCGACTCGACCTGGCATCTGTCGCCCACCCGCAGTCCAATGGCCAGGTCGAGAGGGCAAACGGCCTGCTCCTGTCCGGCATCAAGCCCCGTCTCGTCACGCCGCTGGCCCGGTCGGCCGGCTGTTGGGTCGAGGAGCTGCCGGCTGTCCTTTGGAGCCTCCAAACCACGCCCAACCGGCCGACCGGCTACACTCCGTTCTTTCTCGTTTACGGGTCCGAGGCGATCATCCCCAGCGACATCGAGTTCGATTCGCCTTGGGCTGCCCTGTATACTGAGAAGGACGCAAGAGAGGCAAGGGAAGACGGCGTTGACCTCCTCGAGGAAGCCCGCGAGCTGGCTTTGAGATGGACGGCCAATTACCAGCAGAATCTCCGGCACTAGCACAGCAAGCGGATCCGGCCACTCTCCTTCCGCGAAGGAGACCTGGTGCACAGGCGGATCCAGCGAACTGCCGGCCAGCACAAGCTGTCCTCCCCATGGGAGGGCCGTTCATCGTCAGCCGGGTGCTACACAACTATGCGTACTACCTGATAGATGCCCAGAAGCCACAGAAGCGCAAGAGAGATGCCTCCGGTGAAGAGACGGAGCGCCCATGGAACGCGGCGCTCCTCCATCCCTTTTATTGCTAAGAACCAGCGTATGTACCCTGTATCTTTTCCCCTTTGGGCTTATGAATGCAATGGGGGCCCCAAGCCGGCGCTTGGGGCATGCCCATTTTCGATTCTTCCAAAAGTTTTCTTACCATTTAAGGCCCGGGTCCGACTCACGGGCCAGGGGGCTCGCATAGCTCCCCTCCAAGGCAGACGAATAAGTGTGAGCAAGCAGTCCTTCGCCTCCCCCACCCTAACCAGCTACAGACTGGCCCCTGGCTGTCCGGCTAAAGGGGTCGCGGGGTACGAAGGAACTTCCCACACAAAGGTCTGTCAACGAGCGGTGGCCGGACCAACCTAGCCATGCTACGTTACTCTCAGTAACCGGCCTTTGTCGGCTCAACCTAGCCCTAGCCGGTTGACTCTAAGAGCTCGCTGTTTTTCTCCAAGGGTGAAGCCCCGTCCCCGTCCCAGACCGGCTCCCGGCTGGCCGGCAGGCGGGGTGGAAGCCAGAAGGAATCCTAGCGCGCTAACACAAGTCAAAAGGCAAAAGGCGAAAGAAGAGTTGGCATGCACCTTTTTTTTCAAACAGCAGCATAAGCTATAAAAAATAAAGATGCCCACGGCCACAAGTTCATTAAATATATTACAAATACACCCCACTGGGTGGAATTCCGGTACTAAAAAAATGCAGGAAAAAGGGAAGGCCTAAACGATGGCAGCTTTGGGCCGGCCATTCTTTGGTGCCGGCGTTTCTAGAGCCGGCGGCGTTCACGCCCCTGAGGCCGGTGGTGCTAGCGCCTTCGAGGCCGGCGCCCACGGGGCGGACGAAGTAGAGGCTCCCGCTCCCACATCCAGAGCCGGCTCGGACGGGGCCTGATCATTAGTGTCGGACCCCTCGTCCTCCGTCTCGGCTTTGCTCCCCTCCGGGTCATCCCAGGCGAGCCCATATTGGTCCTCTGGGATCGCCGCACCGTCCGCACCATGCTCCGGGACGTACTCGTCCCACGCGGCGAAGGACGCGAGTTCGCTCGCTCGCGCCTGCAGCTCGCCTGCCACCGCCTCCAACTCCGCGTCGGTGCCGGGGCACTGGGCCGTGAGCAGACCCAAGTCAAGATTGCGGTACCACGACCTGGCAACGCAGAGCGCCATCTCCGCACCGGCGCGTGCCGCGGAGGCCTTCCAGGCGTTCACCCGCCTAGTTCCAAACTCCAGCCACCTGGCGAGCATGTTCATGGAGCCCGGATCCACCACGCTGGGCCAGAGGGTGCGGACCAGTGCCAAGCCGGCCACCTAGAGCCGCCTCAGGGCACGGACAACCTCCGTCAGGCGCGCATCGGCTGCGGTCCCCACCTCATCCAGGGTCCATGGGGCAAGCTCCCCAACAGCTTCCCCATTTGCCCGCCGGGCCTCGCGTGCGGCCTCCACGGCTGCATCCACGACCTCTTGCGCGTCGGGGAAGAGCCGTAAGAAAGAGACGGGAAGTAAGCATGAGGCAAGAAAGGAGAAGAAGACACAAAAAAGGAGAAGGGCAGAAGACTTATGGCGCAACATGTGGACCACTTCGTGACCTTGCTCCTACAACCGCTCCTCCTGGTTGACGCCTCTTGGTACTGGCCCTCATTCTCGTCTCGAGGCGCCTGCGCCTCCTTAGCCGCCTTGGCCAGTGCAGCATCTTGGGCCTCCAGCTTCCCGCGGAGCACCTTCCCCCGCTCCTCCACCTCCCGGCAGAGAACCGCCTCTCGGTCCACCAACGCTCGGCGATGAGCCTCCACGAGCACCTTCCGCTCCATCCTTGCCCCCTCTGCCTTCTCATGGAACCGGCGGCACTCCGCCGCCATAGAGTCTCGCTCCCCGTAGAGGCGCACCACCTGACTCCAGAGGCTGATCGTCTCCGCGTGGGTGGCTTTATGCGAAGAAACCTCCGGTATCAGAAAAAAATAACCAAGGGATTTAGCCCACCTTCGGGGCAGCCGGCCTGATTCCCGGGGGCTACACCCCCCACTGAAAGTGCAAAGGCACGTACCTCGCGGATCCGCGAAGACGACGGCGAGCCGGTTCTCGGTCCCTCGGTACAACCCCAGCAGGGTGTTGTACGCAGCCACCCGACGATCGTACGCCGCCTGCAAAACAGCAACAACACGGCTGCTTTAGGCTCGACCCGCCTGCACCCCAGCCGGCTCGAGCCTCGGGGTCTACACCCAGTGGGTGCGCTGGCGCACCCCCACTGGAAAGAGGGAAAGAAGGAAAGAAGGCAGAAGATAGAAGAAGAGGAAAGAATACTCACCGTGACTGCCTGCTCCAAGCTCACCAACCGGTCGATGGCGGTCCGGGCATCCTGCGTCGCCTGGGCGCAACAGCCGACGAATGCGTCCACGACGGCGGCCACCGCCGCCCCAAGGGCGTTCAGCGGCTCGCCCGAGGCCGAGCCCCCAGCCGTCGCCCATGTCTGCTGCGGCCGGCCCCCGTCCGCAGGTCCTCCCTCGTCGAAGACCACGACGGGACCAGCCCCCGTTGTCGCCACCACGCCGGGGGTCGCCATCGACGCGCCTGTCGTGGCCGTCTCCTCGGTCGTCATGGCCCCTGCCTTAGGCGCTCCGCCTCCGGCGGCTCTTGGCCAACTCGCGTTCGGCGCCGGCACTTCCGGGGGCGGTACCTCCGCCCCTGGCGGCATGTCGCCCACCTCCGGCGGTGTGTTGTCCGTCGCTGGCGGCGCGTCGTCCGCCATCGGCTGGGCAGCTTCGCGGCCCCTCTCTGTCGCGTCCTCCGCGGCCTCCACGCCGGCCTCCGCGGGTTGCCCGGAGCTGTGGCGGCCCGACGACCTCTCCTCCGGGTCGCGGGAGAATGCCTCCCATGCGCCGCTAGCAGCCTCCCCACTGCCCCCCTGCTTCCCCGCCGCCTCTTCCCACCGGTGACGCTCCTCGGCGCGCCGCTCTCGCTCGGCCTCCTCGAGGTCGAGCCATGCCTAGCACTCCCTCGCCTCGGACGTCGTCGATGGCGCGACCCTCTCCATCCCGCCGCCCGGGGTCTTCCCCAGCGCGCGCGCCTCCCTGGCAGCACCAAGATAAGGGGCAGGAAGGGAGGCTGGCTAGAGGCAAACTGAGGTTTGAGGGAGACGAACTTACCTGACTACGACGGGGACCGCCCGCCTCGATGACCCCGACGGGGCGCCCCTCTGTGTTTTGCTCCCGCCTCCACGGCTGCCGCCTGGCTGCGTGGTCGCCACGCGCTTGGGCGCCGACTTGGAGGCGGCCGGCCCCTTCCCCTTGTCATTCACGACTGGGCCTCCCCGGTTGGAGCCGCCACCGGCCCGTGGCTGGCGCCTCCGCGGTGCCGTGACCTCCCCCTCCGAAAGCTCCTCCAAAGCCTATGCAGCACGAGGCGGCTCCTTCTCAGCATCTGGGGAGGAGACTCACCCGTTGATTCGACCTCATCGGCCTCCTCCGCATCCGTCTCGGCGTCGCCCATCTCCGACGCGTCGGCTCGCTCGGAGACGGCCGGCTCCACGTCGTTGGCGTCCTCGAACTCCTCGAGGTACGACTCCACCATGTCGGGCGCCGGCTCCGCGTAGTTCTGCAGGAGCGGGAACTTCTGCAAGCAGGCGGGGCAGCGCGCCATCAGACCAAAGGGAGAGGAACCCTACAGTAGCAAAAGAGTGGGGGAAGGAGCCGGTTGAGTGCTTACCCGCGGCGCCGGGTGGCTCCGGCTGCAAGGGATCTTTGCCCACTGCCACTCTCCCTCCTTCATATTCGCCGTTGTGATGGCATTCACCTTCCTCGCCACGTGAGCCGACTTCAGCTCCTTGGTGGAGAGCCGGCAAGGGTCATGGCGTCCCCACATCTGGCAGATAAGTTGTGGCCGGCGCTGCCGCGGCTGCACCCGGCATGCCATCATTGCAGCTAGCAGGTCGGTGGCTTTCAGCCCCTTTGGCCCGGTCACCTCGAGGAGGCGGGCGCACGGCCGGTCGGCCGTCTCGAGCGCCTGGGGCGGCGTCACCCGCCAGTTCAACATGGAGGTCGGCGGGTGGTTGATGAAGTCAGGGAGATTGATGTAGTCCTCCTCTGGCTTAATGTTCTTCACGTAGAAGAACACCCGCTGCCAGCGCTTCACTGACTCGTGCAGCGGGAGCTTGGGGAGGCCGGTTCCTTGGCGGATGTGGATCGAGGCGCGCCCGCAGGCGGTCATCACCATCTGCTGCGTCGTCGGTTCCTTCACCGTCTACCGCTTGAGGAAAAACATCCGGCAACTGAAGTCGAGCCTCGGCTCGACCCCCAGGTATCCCTCGCAGAGGACGACGTAGGCTGCTAGCTGCGGGATGGCGTTGGGGGCAAGGTGATGCGGCTGCAGCCGAAACGCGCCAGGAACTGGCGGAAGAACGCGCTCGCCGGCAGTCCCAGCCCGCGGTGGAAGTTGTCGGCGAAGACCACGACCTCCCCTTCCCGCAGTGCCGGGGAGTTCTCCGCCCCGGCCGGGCGTGCTTCCAAGAACTCCTCCGCCGAAGCTTGCGGTGGTGGCGGAGATGCTAGATGAACGTCTCGTCGACATCGCTGTCGTCCAACGCGCCCTTGCTTGCCATGGTCATGGTGGTGATGCACGGTCGCAACGGTGGCGGGGTGGCTCGGCGGCGGTCTGGGCTCCCTGCGGCGGCGGGCTGCGGTGTGGACTCCCCATGAGTCCTGCCCTGCTTTTCCCTCCCTGTCTCTCTCACGGCGAGGGGGCAGGGGGAGAGATCGAAGCGACGGGCGCGAGGGGAGCAAACAGGTCATTCCTCTCTCCTTCCTCTCCCATTTATACCTCGCGTGGGCGGTCATGGGGAGCGTACCCATCACGCACGACCCCCACGACTCCCGAAGCACGCGGGGCAGTCATCATGGTGCTTGGGAACACCAACCGTCCGCCCGTGCCATACGAGATCCTTGCGCACGGATCGAGGCTGCAACCCCGCGGTCTGGTCTTTTCCGTCGCGTGGCCTGTCAGGCTGCGGCCCGCTGCACCCTCCGCGTGGCGCAACTCCTCTGCCCAGTGGGAGGTCTCGTGATGGCGCACGTGGTTTCGGCCGGCTGCGGAGCCGGCTGCCGCTTGCTGGCGTCGCCCGGCTCTCAGAGCATCCCCTGGCACACAAGCAATCTTAAAGCCGGTGAGGACCGCCATGACCCGTCGGTGGGCCTCCCCGGCTTCGGGGACTACTGACGGGGGATTACCCCGGGGTAGCCTCAAACGCTCCCTTGCTTCAGCCCAACAAACACGATTAAAGGGCGGGCCGCTTCCCCCAGCGGCCCGGCTATGCCCTGCCGGTTGCGACCTTTCGACCAGGGCCCGCCGGCTGCGCTCTCGCTTGCTGGGGACGTTGCCGCTTGGCCCCCCAGCCGGCCAGGCATTGGATACCGTCGTCAGGACCTGAGTGGCAACAATGGACCCCATCCCATCGGGCGTCAGGGCCCGCATGGCTACAATGAAGGCGCCAGGGCCTTTGGCCCTGACGGACGGCGACCGTACCTCCAACAGTGCCAGCCTCCTCGACCACTCTGCTACCTGCCCCGGCATGGCTACAGGGCAGCCGGCCGAATCGCTGACCTCGGCCGGACACCGCAAGACGGTGCCGCGAGGGGCGACCCGCGCCACGACATGACCGGCATTAGGACCCACCGCGCGGGCCCTGCTGGCTCCGGACGGGACCCTTCAGCCGGTGGGACCTACCAACGACAAGACCACACAGCCAGCGGACCCCACAGCCGGCCAGAGAGGCTGCCGGCTGGGGGCCCCCTCGATCTTCTATCCATATTGTAATCCAGGGGGTTGGCCTATAAATTCCCTCGGGCCACCCCCATGCAAAGGGGTTCCGAGTTTGATCCATCCCCCCATTAATCACACGCACGCACAGAGGCGGGAGAAGCGACTAGCTCCTTCTTCCCCCTTGATCATACAGCTGCTGGAGCACCATTGTAACCTCATTCCCACCTAATCTAGACCAAGCAGGACTAGGGGTATTACCTCCCACGGTGTGCCCTGAACCTGGGTACATTCTGTGTCCGTCACTGCTTGTGCCTAACCCGGCTCCCGGAGTCCGCCAGCGTCCTTCGGCCCCTCTCGATAAGCCTACCCATGGCATCTGCCGTGACGAAACCACGACACTTGGCAACCCAACTCGGTGGCACCGAGTGTAGTGTCGGCTGCACCGAAGTGTTAGGGTTTGGCTGAGTCTATCTAGGGTTTGGAACTCGGTGGCACCTGGATAGGAAAGTTGGTTGTACCGATTTGGCATATTTGGCTTAGGATAGACTTTGGTGGGAGAGTATGTGGATGTTTTTGTGACTGTCACTCGTGCACGTTTGAGCATATTGTTAACCGTCAAAACTTTACCCCCTTTTAATAGTATTGGCTTTCCTATAGACTCAAAGTGATTTCTCACAAATGTAAAATGTAGAGTCCTCTTGCTTGAAGCTTGGCCAACCTATTTCCTTGCATCTTGGGATAATTCCACAATCCTTTGCCATTCCCTTCATTGAATTTTCCTGAAATATACTTGGTGAAGATATTAGTTCAATGACTTATATGTTGTTATTAATTACCAAAACCACCAAGGGAGCAAATGTGCTTTCAATCCCCCCTTTTTGGTAGCTGATCACAACATATAGATAAAAGCTTCGACAAAGATATAATCAATGAATATAATCATCACTTTGAGAAGTATGCGATAAGCAAGAGCTCCCCCTAAATTTGTGCATTCTTTTAAATTTGCATTTGAATGCAAATGCACAATCGATTAGGTACATGGGTCACTTCTCACATGTCACATACCACTTGGTGGGTGCAAGAGTAATTGGAATGAATATCATAGCACAACACAATCAACCAAAGATGAATGATCAGCACATAAGCATTTAAGATGATAGGAAATAGTAGAATCACACATCAAAGCGTATGATCAAACATCATCAAGCGTGTATCACAAGCAAGACAAAAGATTATCACGGCAAACAAAAGCAATTGTTTTTGAAAAAGAAGCAAACACGAGATGCTCTCACTCTCGAAGCCTAATGATCTATATACAGTTCTCCCCCTTTAGGAACAAGTTACCAAAAAGTTCAAAGGTATCTATCTAAGCGTTCTTAGGCTGATCTCCTCCAGTTGTCGATGAAGGAGTCGAGAGCACGGCGTCAGCGAAGATCTCTGCAAATGTCGTGGATGGAGCTAGATTAGACACTGGTAGAGTTGGAGCTGATGGAGCAGGAGCTGATGAAGAGGGCCTCAAGTCTGGAGTAGGCATTGTAGTTGATCTAGCCTGAGTAATGAACTGGGTGCCCGAACTGAGAGGTGATCCTTCCTCATCAACATCATCATAAGAAGAGGTAGAAGAGACACGGGAAATTTGCATGGAGTCAACTTCCTTCTGGAGCTCTATCACTGTCTTGGACAACTTGTCCACCTTGTCACCAAGCACCTTGATTGTTGACTCGAAGATCCTGACAAGGCTATTCTGGTTCTCCAAAATCCCTTTGATGTCCTTCTGCATGCCTTGGACGGCCATGATCAGAAGATCCATTTCCTCGTTCCTGGATCTGGGGGCTTGAGCACTAGCGGCTCGAACAACTTCTGCATCTGCGTGTGCTGTAGAAGATGTGGGATCATCTGGGTCCATCAACACAATGTTATCCTCGAACTCTGGCTGTAGGGGCTGATGTGGGCGATCAAGAGAAAAAATGTGCTTCTCCAACTGTGAGTTGATAAGCAACTGGATATAGGGTTCATAGCAGCATGAGCTCTACTGGTCAGCAGCAACCCTCTTGACTACCTCAACAATCAGATCCATTACTCTAATCCTGGTATTCTTGTCAAGGTGGATCAACATGTTAATGGAGTAGCCTCGGATCATCTTGTCATCTATTGACTTGGGCATCAAGGTATGCCTGAGTATAGTGTTCACAGTCCGGAGGCCTGCTTGCAGAGTAGATGGATCCTAGCTTGTGTGACTGCACCTTGTCTACAGGGATAGGTGTATACATGTCTTTCATGGCATTATGACTTGCCTTGGGTTCAGAGTATACATCCAAATATCCTTCCAAAGCTTTTGGAACTTCTAGTAGAGGAGCCCATTCCTCAATAGTGGATTCATATCTAGCACCTTCAGTCATCCATACAATTCTACCATCTCCGTAGAAGTGAGAAGTGGAGTAGAATTGCATGATCATCTTGTCGTTCCGCATTGTAAGCTCTCTGCCAATGAACTTGTCTAGACCAATGCAATGAAAGCTGTCTTGGACACTTGGGAAGTAGTTCACCTTGTCTTTGATGAACTTCCAATAGACATACCTCATGTCGCTAACAGTTGGGCTCTTGTCAAGCAGAACGGTCTCATACAAATCCTGTTGCTCTCTGGTGTAGAACATGTAGTCAACAATAGTCTTTCTCCTCTGAGCATAAGGATCTATGGCTCTCCAATATCTCAAGCCCGAGTCTTTCCTCTTCTTCATCTCCTCAGCAACTAAGTGGCTGGCATCATGCATTGGAAGATGTGGTCTGAGCTTCATCAAAGTAGTCAAGTCATCATCATCTTCCACTATGGAGGCAGTCCCTTGGTTCTTCTCTGAAGCAGGAATGTCTCTGGTGGTCCACTTGGACTTCTGTGCAGCAGCCTTCTTTGAAGTAGGCTTGGTGCTCTTGGAGGTACCAGTCTTTGGAATAACATTAGCCATGAGCTTCTTGACTTTCTTCTAGGGAGGGACTATCTCAGCATGCTCTTCCTCCTCCTCGTCCTCAGCAGCACCCTCTGGATCTTCAAACATAGAGGTAGGCTTGCCAATAACACGGACAATCCTCTTCCTAGACTTTTTCTCCCCTACCTTCTTAGGCATAGCTTGCTTGGGGATCTCAACTGTCATAGTTGCTCTAGCAGTCTCATGTGCTTTGAATGTTGAAGCAGGTGCATAGACTTTGCTGACAACTTTTCGAGAAGAAGTAGCTTCAATAGCTGACTTCTTGGCAGACAATTGTTGCTTTTTAGCAAGTATCTCCTAAGGAATGAAATATGAATCTTCTTCATCAGAGTTGAGCTTCTTCCTAGTTCTGGCGACAACCTTGGGCAACCCATGAGAGCTGGCGGTGCCTGGATCTGAGAAAGAACTGGCTTCTGGGCTTGTTCCAGAACTCATATCAACTCCCTGCTCTGGCAAATTCTGACTGTCCTCTGAGCCTGACATTCTGACCCTGCGAATAGAGTATAGGAGAGCAGAAGAAGATGAGTCATCACAAAATGAGGCTGGTTTTTGAAATTTGAGTAATTAATTTTCAAGAGTTTTGCATTCTGTCAAATAGATATCGATGCAACCGAAACAGAATTTTCGGTGGGGCCAAGACTGACTGACTCACTAATCGAAACTGGGCAGCCTTTTCGGTCAGACCACAAAGAACAACTCGGTTCCACCGATTCAGTTCTCAACCACACAGAAAAGTATATTGGTGAGACCGATATTTCCGTTTCGGTTCCGCGAGATTTATCGGGCGGACGACAAAACCCTAGAAAATCCATCTATCGCGATATTTTGGTGTTTTGAGAGGATGGAAACATGTGCAAAGGGTGGAATGATGATAAACAAGGATCTAATGCGCAAGAATCGCATGGGGAGCACAATAGAGATCAAA
The DNA here is from genome assembly GCA_022496015.1 of Hordeum marinum. Lineage (NCBI taxonomy): Eukaryota > Viridiplantae > Streptophyta > Magnoliopsida > Poales > Poaceae > Hordeum > Hordeum marinum. The sequence continues at coordinate 337,009,840 of CM039676.1, read as the reverse complement.
TCCGTACCCTAGCTTGGCGTGGATCCTCTACGGTGGCAACGAGGGAGTGGATTTTGTCGGCGATGGCGATTCCCAGCGACGGAGGAGCGTGGGGAGACAAGGGCGACGACCAGGGGTCTTCAGAGTGGCAGCTTAGGGTTTTGGAGCGCGACGTATGAGATAGAAATTCAAAGCGTTGGGGTCCATCTTTATATAAACACCACTATCGGTGACACCCATTCTATGTTTTTGGTGTCATCGAGTGCCTCAACTGTGAGCTGACAGGGACGCTCGGTGTAACCGAGAAAATGGAATCGGTGTTATCGAGAGTGAAAAACCAGATCAACCCTAGGCATTCGGTGAGACCGAGATTATGGTGTTTGTTCCACCGAGATGCACTTGGGAGGTTTTAATGGTCAGTCCTTGTCGATACGGAACTCCGAGTGCTCCACACATAGAGGGATCGAAAAGTACTTGTTCAAATTTTGTGATGCAACATGAATAGAGTATCAGGTGAGAAAGCATCGATAGCTAAAGAGGTGGTCCTAGGCATTCTTGTATATCCAATTGGTAAAATATAAATCAAAAGCCAAATAGCAAAAATGGGATATCCTCGAATGAGAAAATAAATACAAACCAACGTGCTCACCCAATAAGATGTCAAATGAAATCATGGTAAACATGCACATATACTCTAGCATCTAACAAGCACCTGGGCGATGACGAAGTCATCTATATATGAGTACTTGACTTAGGATCCAAGTAAGAGTACTTGATCATAGGTCATACTCATCGTTTAAGCACAAGTGGGGTTACCACTTTTTACATAAAGCATTTAATGTTTGTCACATACTATGAGATGCTTTGACTCAAGCCTTAGAGTAAAACCCCCCCTTGATGTGACATCCCCCCATAAGAGGGATAAACTAACCTTTGGTTTTGTCGATGAAGACTTCATGTTAGTGAGGTAGTGGTGGATGCTCAAGGTTTATGAAGATCACCAAGAGTTGGGAGCATCCTTGTTTTTTTCTTACTCTTCTCACATACATGGGTTAATCCCAACACACAAGAGACAAATACAGGGATATTTATGGACATGGAGTGCAAAGCATGTGTAGTCATGTCCATTGATTTGTTGATTACCTTGTCCCTTGCTTACCTTTGAGGGAATGTGTGACTCCTTGATCTATGGCATAGGGTTGATGTTGGATGCCAATAGATCTTGCCAATAATGAATGTGAGTGAATTTCATTGGCGGAGTCACCCATCAAGAACTCTCTAGTTCTTCTTCTTGGGAATCCACATTGATGGGGATCCTTGGTGTTGAAGTAGCACTTGTAGAAGTTGAGCTTGTAGTAGCCTTGGCAACCCACATTACCAAAGCTTGGGATTCATCTTCATAAGAGTCAATGTCCTCTTGGAGCTTGTTCTTGCCCTTGAGCTTGGTGTCTTGTGGTGGAAAGTCATGTTGAGTGTTTGTCTCGTTGGGAAGAGTATTTTCATACTTCTCCTTTTGAGGAACAAACTTGGGATTGGGATATTGACCTTCTTCCCATTCAACTCCATTAGCGTTGAAGTAGCCAACACCACGATCATTTTGTTTGTACCCTTCAAGACTCTTGTAGATACCTTTCTCTATAATTCCTTTCAATAAAGCATTTTCTTTCTCAAGTGTAACTTGGCTAAGAGAATCATCATTAGAAGAATCAATAGAACTACTAGGAGAAACATCATTGGGTTTAGCAGTTTTATTGTTGCTACTAGATGAAGAACCTTTCTTTCCTTTGTTACTAGTGTGCTTAGATTTTACTTCTGGATTGAATGTAGACAAGAGAAGTTGTTTGGCAATATAAGATGAAGTCTTCTTTCTGAGATCGTCATTGATAGCTTTAAGAAATTCATGTTCTTGCTCCAAATTGAGCTTCTCGAAGCGTAGCTTCTCGTGAGTTCTTACGAGCTCTCTATGATCTTATAGAGTAGATTCATGAGCTAACTTCAGAGCGTTGAGTTCTTTAGTTAGTTCTTATATTTTCTTCTTATCATCATCAATTGACTTATCTTAACTAGCATGAGAAATATCAAGTTCATTATGATTAACATCACTAGTTTTATCACATAGCAAGTCATCATCATAAAGCAAATCATCTTCATCACTGTCGAAATCAAGATATTCGGGGTGTGATACCTTGGGTCCTTTAGCCATGAAGCAACTTCCACCTCCTACATTTGGTGAATCAAATATATAATAGGAGTTGGTAGTCACTAGTGCAATTCCGGCAGCACCATTGTCTTGACTATAATAGGAGTTGGAGTGATAGATTCTCTTGGAGTGGTTGTCGGAGTCGAAGTCGGAAACCCATTCACCAACATGAGCTTGATGCTTTCTTCTTGAGTAGCTCTTGGTGTGCTTTTCATTCTTCTTCGAGTCCCTGCTTCTCCATGAGGGTCTTCGTTCATAACGATCATCTCTACTCCTTCTCTATATTCGAGGAGATTCATCTCTTGAGCTTCGTCTTCTTGGTGACCGTTCTCTTCATTTGTAGGGAGTCGAGAACTCATTGGAGTAGTGTCCGGGCTTCCCGCAATTGTAGTAGTTTCGATAACGACTTGACGAATGCTTCTCTTCATATCTGGAGTTGGAGCTGCGATCTTTGCTTCTATTATTGTACAACTTGTTGAATTTCTTGACCATGAGGCTTATCTCTTCATTTGTGACAAGGTTGTCGCTTGAGGTAGCAGGAGCATCACTTGTGACTTTGTAAGCACCGCTAGACTTGTGATGAAGGTCTTCCTTATCTTTGAGTGTCATCTCATGAGCAACAATTCTACCGATCACTTCCGTTCGTTTGAGATCTTTGTATGTTGGCATCATTTGGATCAACGTGCACACGGTGTCATATCTCTCATCCAAAGCTTGCAGCATCTTCTTGATGATGAACTTGTCAGTCATTTCTTAACTTCCTAAGCCGGCAATCTCATTTGTGATTAGAGCTAGCCTAGAGTACATTTCAGTGACTCCTTCACCATCCTTCATCTTGAACTTGTAAAGTTGACCTTGAAGAACATATAACTTGGATTCTCTCACGGACTCAGTTCCTTCATGCATATCAACCAAAGTATCCAAATCTCTTTAGCATGTTCAAGACGGCTGATTTTGTTGAATTCTTCAGGACATAGGCAGTTGAAGAGTATGTCACATGCTTGAGCATTGAGTTGCAACATGTTCAATTCATCTGCAGATGCTTCACGATCTGGTTCCTTTCCATCCGCAAAGAATTCACCTTACAAGACAACACGAACAATAGCCCAAACGGCAGGATTATGGCCAAGAAAATGCATTTTCATTTTATGCTTCCAACTAGCAAAATTAGTGCCATCAAAGTATGGTCCTCTATGGTGATAATTTCCCTCACTAGATGCCATACTTCTCCTAGGTTGTGAAACCAATGCAATGGAGACCAAAGCTCTGATACCACTTGTAGGATCGAGAGTAGGTCTAGAGGGGGGGTGATTAGACTACTCAACCAAATAAAAGTTTTGTCTTTTTCCCAATTTTAATTCTTGGCAAGTTTTAGCATTCATAGCATATCAAGTAACACCCTACACATGCATCTATAAGAGTGTAGCAGCGGAAAACAAAGACATTGCACATGTAAGTAAAGAGAGGGTTAAGAGTGCAAACACAAGTGATGAGACATTGATTTTTCCCGTGGTTTCGATAGGTGGTGCTATCGTACGTCCATGTTCACGGAGTCTTCAACCCATGGAAGTTAACGGTCACGAGAGTCCACGGAGGGCTCTATCCATGGAGGGTTCCACGAAGAAGCAACCTTAACTATTCCATGTGGCTTCCGTCCACGAAGGACTAGCCTCACTATGGGTAGATATTCACGAAGTAGGCGATCTCCCTACCCCTACAAACTTCTTGGTTCACTCCACAAGACGAAGTAGGAGGCTCCCAAGTGACACCTAACCAATCTAGGAGGCACCACCCTCCAAAAGGTAATAGGCTCGGTAATGATGATGAACTACTTGCTCTTGTGGTTCAAGATGATAGATTCCTCCACACACACTCTCTCTCTCTCTCATAGATTTGGCTTGGTAGAAGAGATGGGATTTGTGAAAAGCAACTTGGGGAGGCTATAAATCAAGATCCATATGGTTGGATTGTAAGATCTTGACCTCAACACAAGGGTAGGTGGTTCTCTCTCAGAAAACTGAGTAGGATATGTATGGAATAGTTCTGAGTGCTTCTCTTATGAGTGGGTGGTAGTGAAGGGGTATATATAGGCATGCCCAAAAATCCAACTGTTAAACACAATAAGTCAGACTCGGTGACACTGAAGTGTAAAACTCGGTGGTACCGAAGTGACAAAAAGTGGCAACTTTTGAATCTCGGATGGACCGATATACAATTCTCGGTTGCACCGACAAGGTGACCAATGGTCAGATTTACCAGTCTCGGTGACGCCAATTCACCATTCTCGATCGGACCGAAATGTGAACTTGCGTAACAGAATCTTGGCAACCCAACTCCGTGGCACCGAGTGCAATGTCGGCTGCAACAAAGTGTTAGGGTTTGGCTGAGTCTGTCTAGGGTTTGGAACTCGGTGGCATCGGGATAGGAAAGTTAGTTGCACCGATTTGGCATATTTGGCTTAGGACACACTTTGGTGGGAGAGTATGTCGATTTTTTTGTGACTGTCACTTGTGCATGTTTGAGCATATTGTTCACCATCAAAACTTTACCCCCTTTTAATAGTATTGGATTTCCTATAGACTCAAAGTGATTTCTCACAAATGTAAAATGTAGAGTCCTCTTGCTTGAAGCTTGGCCAACATATTTCCTTGCATCTTGGGGTAATTCCACAATCCTTTGCCATTCCCTTCATTGAACTTTTCCTCAAATATACTTGGTGAATATAGTTCAATGACTTATAGCTTGTTATTAATTACCAAAACCACCAAGGGAGCAAATGTGCTTTCAGTATCGGTGACCGCGGTCGACTAAGAAAGGGTGAGGCCACAGTGGAGGCACGCGTCCAACCACTCCATGGCTCGGCTCCTACGTGGCTACAGTGCAGTCAATCATACCGCTGACTGCAGCCAGGTGCGGCGAGGTGGTGCCACACAGTGCGGCCCATGCGACAACGTGACAAGCACGCGCTAATGCCAAGGCTTGGCCTGCGGGTCCCCACCTAGGAGAGGGCCTTGTAGCCAGCGGACCGCACGAGCGATAAGACAACCCAGCCGACGGGATCCACGTCGAATAGAGAGCCTGTCGATTGGGTCCCACACAAGGCTTCTATGAATATTGTAAGCCGGGGGGTTTGCCTATAAAAAACCCCAGCACCCCCATGCAACGGGGACGCGCTCACAGACACGCACATACCCACATGGAGAGAAAAGGGAGGGAAAGAGAACACCTTCCTCCTCTAGCCAACAACTCAAGGAGCAACTCTATAACCACCAAGGTCATCAAATAGATAAGAAGGAGTATGGGTGTTATCTCCCATTGAGGGACCTGAACCTGGGTACATCGTGTGTCTCACACTACTTGTCCTTGATCCTGTTTCCTAAGCCCATCGACATCATACGGCCCCAACCACTCTCGATTAGCCACCCCATGGCATCTACCGGTAGAAAACACCAAGAGTTGGCGCCCACCATGGGGCCATCCACGGTGTTGGCTGGAGCTATGCTCCGGGTAGGACCCCTCGCCACTTGCCCCGAACGCACCATGTCCGGGCTACTTAACTACGTCCCTGTCGACAGCTCTATGCGCACTTCGGCGAGCTTCGCCTTAGTGACGGGTCCACTGACGAAGTGCTCGTCATGTCCAACCTAGCACCGTCTGATGGTGGCACGGGCCCCGATAGCATTGGCGACCTCTACAAGCTCTTCGCGAGGCTGAGCCTTGTCGAGGCCCGCGACGCCGAAGAGTACCCTAGCGAAGTACTCGACTACTCCGACCCGCTTCCATGCACGGGCATAGCCCCCTCGGGAGACCTCGTTGGCCTCTGCGATCGTGTGGAGGTGCTGGTCACTAGCTCCTCCACGACCTCTGGCCATGCCAGGACAAGAACGAACGCGACCACCGCAGCGAAGTGTGCCAGGGCGGAGGCGGATGTGCAAACTGTCGTGGCCCATGCCAGATTCTCTAACCTTCTTTGCTCCACTCTGTTGTTGCTTAGCACCCGCATTGTACCGATGACCGACCCGGCTGCCGCTATGGCCGAGATGGAGGCGGCCCGCTGGCAGCTATTCGCAGAAGCCACCTCCTTCGTGATGCCCAGCACCGGATAGAGTCCGCGCAGCGTGAGCATAACTCTGCTTAAGGCCTCACCCCGGCTGACAACGATCCCAACCGCCATGGGGAGGTCCGCAACTGCGGTTGTGTGGTTGCGGAAATCCTTGGCAGAAAGATGCCCACCTGAGGAGGTCCTGGATTAAGGGGTCCTCGGGAGGATGACCTGTTTCTTATGGGCCAGACTGTATGGGCCACTTGCCGAACATTGGATCGATCGAAGGCCTTGTCTCCAGGAAGGAAGCTTCAGGAATCGTGGCTTGTCCTCCATGTTTGATGTAGCGCATAGGCATTTTTATCTCTTCGGCGTGTAACCGACCATGTGTAAACCCTAGGTACCCTCGGCGTATATATAAGCCGAAGGGTTTTAGGTTGTAGCCAGAGGACAACTCATCTAGGATTGAGCTATTCAATATCGAGGTAGATCAACTCTATAACCCACATATCAACAATACAATCAAGTAGGACGTAAGATATTACCTCCATAGGAGGGCCCGAACCTGGGTAAACATCTTCTCCTTCGTCTCCTGTTACCATTGATTCTAGTCTCACGGCTTGGGACCCCCTACCCGAGATCCGCTAGTTTTGACACTGACATTTATGCTTTCATTGAGAGTTTCGCTGTGATCACCGAAGGAATTGATGGCTCGCGTCGTCATCAATGAAGAGGTCCGCAACATGGACACCATTGTCCCCCGACAGATCTTCGCTTTCGGCAGCATTGTCCTCTGACAGATCTATGCCGGGTCGGGAGCTTCGCCCCTGATCAAGAGGTTTGATTTGGGAACCTAGAGTTCTCCGTGGACTGCAGTGTCACCTGCCATGCATGAAAACTCAGAGGCTTTAACCCCGGATCCTTCTTTTGGTGAAGTCCACGGGATTTTCCCTGGCAATGACCTGACTCTAAGTCCGGATTAGGCCATAGTGCAAGACGTCTGGATACTTGTTCATGCCGAACAGTCCCCCTGCATGGACATAACAGAGGTCAACTCCGAAAGCTCTGAGTAGGCTGACCCGATCGAGCTCTCGATACTCGACGCGACCCTAGATTGGGTCTCGTCGATGAAGATTACCGATGATCCAACCCCGATCCATGCTCAAGTCGGTGTCAGGGCGGGTGAGGACGAATTTTTCAACCCACCCACCACCCACTTGATAGCCACTATGGAAGATTTAGCCAACATGTTGGACTATGCCTCCGAGGAGGCATAATACATGGATGAGGAAGATTGCGCTCCCACCCTGTTAACACCGGGCGATGGGCCATCACCTCCACTTACGACGTCTACATGGTGGACACTCCATCCGCGAATGGCGTGAACACACCCAAAAACAATGGCGACAAGTCGGGCGAAGCACCGTCAAGGCGTCGGAAACCGCATAAGGGTAAAAAGGCAAAAACGGAAGCAAAGCTATTATTGGCACCAGGGACAGAGATACCCCAGAAGACCTCGACGATCCTGATATCCCTGAACACCCGTTAGATGATCAGGAAAGGCCCAAAGACCAGCGTGACCCCGACGACCTAGACGATTATGAGGACGATAATTACCTCCCTCCTGTCAAGGAGGAGGACATCCTGAAAGCTGATGACTTTGACATTCCTGATAACCATGAAGATCAGGAACTATCCGGGCAACAGCTTATAGATACAGCCCGCAGCGTGAAAAAAAGAACGACAGCTTAAAATCGAACAAGATAACCTCAATGATCGGTGGACGAGAGTCCTCGCAGCTGAGGAAGGATACATTACCACTTTGTCAGACCAATCTAAGAGCTATCCATGCAGAAGGCTACTGCCTGATGTCTACTACACAACCTTCTTCTTGTAGACTCGTGTTGGGCCTCCAAGCGTAGCGTTTTGTAGGACAATGGAAATTTTCCCTCAAGTGGATGACCTAAGGTTTACCAATCCGCGAGAGGTGTAGGATGAAGATGGTCTCTCTCAAACAACCCTGCAATCGAATAGCAAAGAGTCTCCTGTGTCCCCAACACACCCAATACAATGGTAATTTGTATGGGTGCACTTCTTCGGCGAAGAGATGGTGATACAAGTGCAATATGGATGGTAGATATAGTTTTTTGTAATCTGAAAATATGAAAACAGCAAGGTAACAAATAGTAAACAGTGGGCAAAACATTGTATAATGCTTGGAAACAAGGCCTAGGGTCCATACTTTCACTAGTGTAATGTCTCTCAACAATATTGGCATAGTTGAATCATATGTAAATACCTCTCGTGCGACAAAGAGTTCACTCCAAAGTCACAAATAGCAGAGAACTAACGAAGAAATTATTGTAGTGTATGAAACCACCTCAAAGTTATATTTTCCAATCAATCTTATGAGCTATCCCTATAAGTGTCACAAACATCCCTAGAGTTCGTGCTTAAATAACACCTTAAGATACACATCAACCAAAACCCTAATTTCACCTAGATACTCCAATGTCACCACAAGTACACATGGGCTTGATTATACGATATGCATCACAGAATTTCAGATTCATCATGTTCAATCCAACACAAAGAACTTCAAAGAGTGCCCCAAAGTTTCTACCGGAAAGTCAAGACAAGAACGTTTGCCAACCCTTATGCATAGATTCCTAAGGCCACGGAACCCGCAAGTTGATCACCAAAACATACATCAAGTTGATCAATAGAACATCCCATTATCACCATGGATATTCCATCGCAAGACATACATCAAGTGTTCCCACATCCTTAAAGACTCAATCCGATAAGAAAACTTCAAATGGAAAACTCAATTTATCACAACAAGAGAGAGAAGGGAAAACTCCATATGATTCATCTATAGCAATAAAGCTTGCGATACATCAAGATCATGTCATCTCAAAGTACATGAGAGAGAGAGATCAAATATGTAGCTACTAGTACATACCCTCAGCCCCGAGGGTGAACTACTCCCTCCTCGTCATGGAGAGCGTCGGGATGATGAAGATGGCCTCCAGTGATGGTTTCCCCCTCCGACAGGGTGCCGAAAAGGGCTCCTGATTGTTTTTTTGTGGCTCTGGAGTCTTGCGGCGACAGAACTCCTGATCTGGGTTTCTTTCTAGGGGTTTTAGTATTTATAGGAATTTTTTGCGTCGGTTCCATGTCCAGAAGGTTCCCGAGGAAGTCACAAGCCAAGGGGATGCGCCCTAGGGGTAGGGGCGGCCCTGTGGCTTGTGGCTTCCTCAGCCTTCCTCTCCGGTGACTCTTATCTCTAGTATTTTTTATATTTTCCAAAAATATTCCCCGTAAATTTTCAGCTCATTTCGAGAACTTTTATTTATGCACAAAAACAACACCACAGTAGTTCTGCGGAAAACATCGTCAGTCCGGGTTAGTTCTAATAAAATCATACCAAAATCATATAGAATTATTGTAAACATGGCATGAATACTTCATAAATTATAGATACGTTGGAGACGTATGAACATCCCAAGCTTAATTCCTGCTCGTCCTCGAGTAGGTAAATGATAAAAGAAATAATTTATGAAGTGTCAATGGTAACTAACATATTTATCAATCCAATCTTCTTATTGTGGCAAGAATGTTTAGATCCATAAGACTCAAAACAAAAGCTTAATGTTTACATAAAAATAGTAATATTTCAAGCATACTAACAAAGCAACTGTGGCCCTTCAAAATAACATGCCAAAAGATAGTTATCCCTACAAAATCATATGGTCTGGCTACGCTCCATCTTCCCCACACAAAGTATTTATATCATTCACAACCCCAATGACAAGTCAAGCAATTGTTTCACACCTTTATGTTCTCAAACCTTTTCAACTCTCATGCAATACATGAGCGTCAGCCATGGATATAGCACTATAGGTGGAATAGAATATGGTGGAGGTTGTGAAGGAAAATGATAAGATAATCTCACATCAATTAGGCATATCAACGGGCTATGGAGATACCCATTAATAGATATCAATGTGAGTGAGTAGGGATTGCCATGCAATGGATGCAACAGAGCTAGAAGTGTATGAAAGCTCAAAAAGAAACTAGGTGGGTGTGCATCCAACTTGCTTGATCACGAAGACCTAGGGCAATTTGAGGAAGACAAGTTCTATAATGAAAAATTCCCACTATTATATGAAAGTGACAATATAGGAGACTCTCTATATGAAAAAGATGGTGCTACTGTGAAGCACAAGTGTGGTAGAGGATAGTAGCATTGCCCCTTCTCTCTTTTCTCTCATTTTTATTTCTTCTTCTTCTTCTTATTATTAATTTTTTCCTCTTTTTTTGGTGGGAATCTTTGGCCTCTTTTTTTATTTGGGCTTCTCTGGCCTCTTTTATTTTTTTGTAAAATCCAGAGACTCATCCCAACTTGTGAGGGAATCATAGCTTCCATCATCCTTTCCTCACATGGGACAATGATCTAATAATGATGATGGTCACACTTTTATTTACTTACAACTCAAGAATTACAACTCGATACTTAGAACAAAATATGACTCTATATGAATGCCTCCAGCGGTGTACCGGGATGTGCAATGAGTCAAGAGTGACATGTATAAAGAATAGGAACGGTGGCTTTTCCAGAAATACGATGTCAACTACATGATCATGCAAAGCAATATGACAATGATGATGCATGTCATAAAAGGAATGGTGGAAGTTGCATGACAATATATCTCAGATTGTCTATGGAAATGTTGTAATAGGTAGTTATGGTGGGTTTTTTGAGAAAGTTATATGGCGGGTTTAATGCACTGGCGAAAGTTGCGCGATACTAGAGAGGCTAGCAAGGGTGGAAGGGTGAGAGTGTGTATAGTCCATGGACTCAACGTTAGACATAAAGAACTCACATACTAATGGCAAAAGTCTATTATTTATCGAAGCAAAGTATTAGACGCATCCTCCTAGGGGAGAGGTTGGTAGGAGTTAGCCATCACGCGCTCCCGACCCTCACACAAAGGATGACAATGAATAAACAAATCATGCTCCAACTTTGTTACATAACGGTTCACCATACGTGCATGCTACGGAAGTAAGAAACCTTTAACACAAGTATTTTTTACCAATTCATAATTACTCACTAGCATGACTCCAATATCACCATCTTTATATCTCAAAACTTTATGCAAGGAATCAAACTTCTCATAGTATTCAATGCACTTTATATGAACGTTATTATTGTATCCCTCTTGGATGCCCATTATATTAGGACTATTCATAACTTAAGAAAATTACCATGGTGATTAGATACTCTCAAAATAGTATAAGTGAAGCATGAGAGTTCATCAATTTCTATAAAATTAAACCACCCCCATGCTCTACAAAGATATAAGTGAAGCACTAGAGCAAATTGACAAACTACTCCAAATAGATATAAGTGAAGATCAATGAGTAGGTAAACAATCTATTAGCTATGTGAGGGCTCTATCTCTAAATAAATATTTTTATATCTGAGTATTTTATTCAACGGCAAGAAAAATAATAATAGCACTCCAAGAATAGCATGCATCATGTGAATGAATTAAAATTTAAGCTCAACATAGACTAACCGATAATTGTTGATGAAGAGAGATGGTATGCGTAGCATCCCCAAACTTAGATGCTTGGGACTTCTTGAAATATTTACTTGGGGTGCCTTGTGCATCTCCAATCTTGATCTTTTTTATCTCGTTCAAATCCTCTCATATCATGGTTTCACCTATTCTCAAAAACTTCATCCACACAAAACTCGAAAAGAACTCGTGAGATAGGTTAGTACACATAATAATAAATAAACTCTTCATGTACTTCCAAGACAAGTTGCACAATAATTTTCAAACATTAGGTACTATATACTATGATTTCCACAATTTATATTTACCAATATAGTCTATGGAAACTATAGGATAAGTAGATAACGAAACTATGACAGCAATATGTCCGAACAGAATAGTCTGCAGAAATTTATGAAAACAGTGTACTTCTGTAACTCAAACAATTATGAAAATTTAGTACACTCTATAAAATTTATATTAAAACACTTTGTAAAACTTTCATAAACTTTTCACGTTCCGGTAAAATATGAAAATTCAAATGCTACAACAGAAGTTTCTGTTTTCACATAGCACACATCAAAACATGCAATGCAAGCATCCTAAGGCAATTCTTGGAAATTTTTATTTAAAAATAAGATTATAAATAACACCTAACAGATAACAACAAAATAAAATGATGCTTCAAGCAAAACACATATTATGTGATGAATAAAAATATAGCTCTAAGGAAGATATACCGATACTGTTGAATACGAAAGAGGGGATGCATTCCGGGGCATCCCCAAGCTAAGGCGCTTGAGTATTACTTGAATATTACCTTGGGGTTCCTTGGGCATCCTCAATCTTAGGTTCTTGTCACTCCTTATTCTCCTCATATCGGTGTGTCACCCAAAACTTGAAAACTTCAATCACACAAAACTTAACGGAACTTTGTGAGAAGGGTTAGTGTAATATAGATAAATCATTCACTTAGGTACTGTCAAGACAAGATTAATAATTATTAACACATGATACCTACTGTATTACATCATTCACACAACTTATATTACTCAATATAAGCTATAGGAACGCTTCAAACAAGCAAACTATGCATGCAAAACACAATCTGTCAAAAACAGAATAGTCTGTAAAGATCTGAATGATCACCATACTTCCCTGAATCTACAAATTCTTAAATATTTGTAAAACTCAAGGAATTTTTGTATAAATGGTTTTTAAAAAATTTGGAATTGTTTGACCCTCCAGTAAAATCAGATAATTCATATACTCGATGCAAAAGTTTCTGTATTTGCACAGAATCAAACAAGCAAGTATCCACACTATCCCAAAGGATTTACTTGGAACTTTATTTAATAAAATATAAAAAACATGATTACTATTGTAGATTAATCATGTGAACACACAAAAACATAAGGTAAAAGTTTTGGGTTGTCTCCCAACAAGCGCTTTTCTTTACCTTTTAGCTAGGCATGATGATTTCAATGATGCTCACTTAGGAATAGTATTTGAAACATGCAAAAGAGGATCATGAATCTCATGACAAGCACATTTAAGTCTAGACCACTTCCTATACATAGGGATTTTGTGAGCAAACAACTTATGGGAGCAAGAATCAACTAGCATAGGAAGGCAAAACAAGCATGACTTTGAAACTTTCAATGCATAGAGAGGAAACGTGATATTATTGCAATTCCTACAAGCATATGTTCCTCCCTGAACATCTCATGTTCCTTCATCATGCTAAGTCAACGGACTTAGTTCCATTTTCCATGCTAAGTCGTCGGACTTAGTCCAAGTGACCTCTCTGCCATCATCGCATCCATACTCACACCAAGTTTTATAGAAACATCCAGACGTAGTTTAAGAAGGACCTCCAACTGCCATGACCGTGGACATGGCTATTCGAATAGTTTTACACTCTGCGGAGGTTGCGCACTTTACCCTCAAGACTCGGGGAACTTTCTTGTCATCCACAAATGGCGGTATGTAACATACCCAAGGTAAGCACCCGGACAATGCCTTTCCCCTAGCAATACTAGACAAAGAGTCCACTCAATTGGTACCCATCCCTCACGATGTACATCACACGAGCCTCACTCTAATCATACCATCGGGACCAACGGTGTGCCCGGTGCCTGTGAAGACAGCGCATGATCATACATACCGGTACGACCCTGTATCGAGAGTGACCACGCCACTCCGGCCACTAGTAATGTGGGCTCCTTGCCAGTACCCACCAAGGTAATCAACAAAGCCCCTGCCCATAAGGGGTATCGTGGTTACGCATGTAAGGTTGGGACGGTTAGCAGACCTTAAATCTAATCCATTTTCGAAAACACATACTCACTTGCTCCGGTACACCACTTCTTTCTCAAGTGGTCACCCATCTCATCAATATCTCCCTCGGGCATCAGTGGCTTCCGACAGGGTTTTCAAAAAGTGTTTGAAATCATTTCTTCCTTCCCATGCATATTGTTGATCCCACTTGCATAGCATCTACTAGCATCCTATCTACACCCACCCGCACAACCCTCATAAGGTGGTAGGGTCATGCATGATGCAAGTTTCAACGACAATGTATCGGAAGCATCCCACTAAAGTGGACACCACATCATCATGATCAATACAACAAATTGAAGTGTTATACGCCATGCAATAAAAGGGTTTAGATTCATGGTCAAAGGGCTGCTTTCCTGGCTTAGCAACGCCTTCGAGGTCTTCACACGCTTCTCGTCCAACTCCGAGCACTCTGTATATCTTGTCAACTACCGGCGGCAAACAACCACAATAAGCAACACAACAAGCAGAGAAATAAATGTGCTCTATAAATAGGAGTTTTATTTTTCTAGGACTCCTCTAGTCATGAGAAAAATGACCAAGGAGGTTTTGGTGGATGTGGGTCAAGGGGGAGTTTTGAATGGTGGGAATGATGGAAATGATTATCCTTCAAGTTGTCAACAAAAAATATTTTCATAAAAATGAGTGGATGCACTCATAAAATAGGGCATGATTTTAGAAACATGTGGGAAGTGGTTTCACATGATTTGGAGTTGGTATGAATTTCCTAGGGATTTGCAAAGATGAGATAAATGGAAGAGTGGGTTATTTAGTGGATCCAACAGAATAGGTGCATGGTAAAAATATTCACCATGGCTAGAAAAATAGGGTATGACACTTAGAGTACCTGTAAATTGGAATTACTCCATTTGGAGGTTATATGGATGCTCTAGAAATTTTACAAGGTGGCTCTCCAATAGTTCAAATTTGAATTTAAATTTGAACATGATAGAAAGGTGTGGTGGAAAATAACGAAGGTGACACCATTAAATAGGTGGTGTTTTTAGGAGAATGTAGGAATTTGAATCATCCAATTTGGGGTTGCTATGAATTTGTTATGCAATTTACAAGTCTGAGAAGAAATAGAAAAGAAAGGGAAAAAGGGAATATACCCTTTGGGTTAAACTGCGCACGGGGCGCTGAGCCAGACTTGGGTCGGCTCAGTTGCTTAGCCTGGTGGAGGGACGAGGCGACGTCGAAGGCGCACCTGCCGAAGCCGTCACCACCGCGCCCGCGCCACCACTTAAGCCACGGCCCATCCGGTGGGTGGCTGCTAGGCGGGGCCCACCTGGCAGGGTCATCCCCCTCCTCCCGCCCGAATGAGGGGAGAGCGGGGGAGGTGAGACCAAGCGCCCGTCGGCATCGTCCCGGCGGCTCCGGCCACCTCCGGCGGCGCTCCGGCCACCGGGGTGCTCGGGGCGCCCTACCGCACCCGCCTGGGAGGTCTAACAGCCCTGGGGAGGCCGTTCCCGAGCGTTGTCTTGGCCATGGCGGAGGGACACCGACGGCGATGATGAGCACGTGCCACTTTCGCGGAGGGGAGGAAGAGGGAGCATGGGGGGAGGGCGGCAACTCAGGGGGAGCTGGCGAAGCTTAGGAGGGAGGAGGGAGCCGGAGCTGCCTCGATTTTTCTCGAGGCCAAGGCGGCAACCTCACGGCCATGAGAGGGCTTTCAGAGCTTGGGAGCTCTAATGCCTTGGTCCGAGGGTCCCTGGGAGAGAGGGGAACATCCGGGGGCGCGAGAGGGAGCTCGAGGAGGGGCAGAAATAGGGGGTGACGAGAGGGAGCTCGAGAGTGCCTCGGATGCCCTCGGGCGCGACGAGCATGTGCGCTAGAGCTTCCTTGGAGCTTTGCTGGCATCGGGAAGGGGCGTGGGATGCCGAGGGGAGATGCCTGGCGTGCGTGGATACCCTTCCACAGCCGGCCACGAGCTAGAGGATAGCTCCTGTCGGCAGAGCGCCGATTTTGCATGCCAGACGCGTGGTCACCATGCCAACTCATGTCTAGACGAAGCTTTTGGTTGGGTAACTATGTCTGGCATGCAAGGCATGCATGGTGTAGGTCACTAGTAAATTTTCAATGGAAATGGAGCTGGTTGAAATGGGTTTTCACTACTGGGAATTTTGCAGCAACAAACTTGGAGCTCATCTAATGAGATTTTCCAATAAGACATTATGGGTAAATCCTTGTCTAGTGGTTTTGTTTATGGAAGGACTACATCACTACCAATTTTCAGCTCAAGGATATCAATGCACAAGGTACTTGTAGTTCAAGGCTACAATTACTGCCCTAAACCTAGTTCAGATGGTTTGCTCATTCATTCCACATGAACATGCCATATTTGGGTTTGGTTTGATGCATAGGTATGCAAGTGAGGTTTTGGAAAAGTTTGGGGTCATTATCATGATCAAAAGGGAAGGAGAGGTTCTTTCATGGTAAAAATATATGGAATAAGAGAGAGTAAGCCCCCCAAATATTTGACTAGAGGCCAAGGCAAAGTTACTGGAGGTAGAAGAGGGTTAAAATGTGTTGTGGTAAAAAGTTGGGGGCAAGGGGAATCTTTTTGGTCCCACTTTGCTTGTCCAGAAGTTTATGGCTGAAGGTGTTTGTGCTGTGATTGGGTTAGTCAGGGGAATCCTATGACCTTGAGATTTACCAG
The DNA here is from genome assembly GCA_022496015.1 of Hordeum marinum. Taxonomy (NCBI): domain Eukaryota; kingdom Viridiplantae; phylum Streptophyta; class Magnoliopsida; order Poales; family Poaceae; genus Hordeum; species Hordeum marinum. The sequence continues at coordinate 336,993,050 of CM039676.1, read as the reverse complement.
GGGTAAATGGTAAGTCCATTTCGTCCCAATCACAAGTTTTGAGATGATTTGAAGATAGTTGATAATGTAAACTTGGTAAATCCTAGAAATGGACAGGAATGGATTTCTATAGATCTGATAATGCAATTATATTCCCCTTGATTCACTACTTGATGTAGCATCATCATTTGGGTAATAGAGAATGCCCACGGAGTTTGGGATCAATAAGAGATACTTCACAATGTAAAGTTGATCAAATTTGGCTCTGGACAGGAATGGCTTTAGGATATTTTGGTGAACCAAAACAATTGGGATTGAGATAAAACTTGGCAAGATAACCACATATATTATATGTGACATGCTAGAATTTCCTGGATTTATTTGACAATATTTCTTATAGAAATATTTTAAATGCTTGAAATAGGCAGAAATGGCTTTGAAGGGTTTTGTCCCATATTTTGAACATGACCATGTGTTGAAACTCTTATATATGGACAATATATGTCCACTGAGCTGTCCTAAATTTTCTCAAATATTTTTAAATTATTTTAATAATTTTTCCCTATAAAAGACCACTTCTGGCCTTAAGAAAAAGTCTTTAAATAAAATATGAAAATAATATTTTGTTGTTTTGGGAAGTTATATATATAGTAGGTTCCAAATAAACATTTGGGGAAAAAGAATCCACCCAATTTGGGGACTTGCAGTGCAAATCTCAAATAAGGGGTTTTGAAAAACCTAATTTGAATAAAACCTTTTTTGCCAAAATAACATTTTGTAAAAAATATAATTAAGTCCTATTCGCATGGCATGATCATTGGACAAGAGTGGCGATCAAGGAAAAGAGTTTTGAGAGTAGGAAGGATTTTTATGAATATAGAGCCCTAGCAAGCAATCAGACAATCAATAATCAAGTCAAGCATAACAAACACACAAAAGTTTTAATTGGCCCTGATTTTTGAGTCATGATAACTTAATCATGAGGCAAATCATAGGGTGTGACAAGTATAGAACGATTCCCGCGTGCGCTCTACCTCCACGGTATAATGCCACATGAATAATTGCCCTGGGTAAAAATATTGCAGGCCAAAATAATTGTTCTCGAAAGAAATTAATATGTACTGATAAATAGATAGGAAAAATAGCACCTGGCCTTTTTGTCAGATGACCACAGACATTTTCTGTGATGGACGCGGACGTAGAGCCGGAGTTGCGGACATATTGAGGTCTTGATTTGGACAAAGATATATTAACGAAGCACTACTAGTACTGCATTATAGTACCAATTGATTTCTCCACCACGTGACCTCCTTTTTTTCTTCCTTTCTTTCTGCACCTAGGTGTCCAAATCGCTGGAGCCACACTACACCACGCTGGAAACCTTGGTCCGATCTCTATTTCTTCCTAATTTCTTTTCTACAGCAAGCATAGTGGTCAAACAGTTTCTTTTCTGCAGCTGCTGGAGAATTGGTCCATGCGTCCGCTGTCTGGCATGGCGCAAACGGACGTTGTAAGTCTTGTACGGATTATGCCAAATCACTGGTATTTTATGCACTTCTTGTCCTAGTGCCACCACAGCAGCTGCAAACTCCGGCGGCTGAGCGGAGCAGGGGCTCGGCCGGCCAGTGGCGGACAAGGTGAGCCGGAGCATCGGCGAGCCGTCTAGGCAATCTAAGGTGACGGAAGCGGAGCCAGAGGGAGTCAGCATGCCGGTGGCTCGTTTGAATGCGGCAAAGTGTGGCGCCTGCGTGGCTGGAAGCCGGGCGTGGCCAGAGGAGCACGCGGTAGTAGCTGAGGTTCAACACGGGGCGGCTCATAGGCGTGGCGGGAGCCGTGGCGCGGCAAGGGAGCGGCCATGCGAAGGCGGAAGGAGGCGCGTGGGGGCAATCCGGCAGGCGCAGAGTAATGCTGCGGCGGGGTCACAACAGCGGAGGTGGATTGGCTAGAGGCTGGTTGGGGCTAGGCTGCTGCGGCGAGGGGAGCCATAAAGATTGGAGGCGAAGTGGAAACCACGGTGGCGGCTCGTCCATGGTGATGGCGGGACACAGCCAGGGCGGCTCTGAGGCGCGGGTCCATGGCAGAGCCGGAAGCCGCAGCGTCTACTCGAACTCGGCGGAGGCGGGGCGAGGCCGAGGCCGAGGCCGAGATGGTCTCGACGAGCAGGTAGGGCATGTCCGAGGCAAGGTGGAGGAAGGGCCGAAGCACGGCAGCTCGGTCAGGATGCGTCCGAGGCCGGCTCAGATGCAGCTGAGCAAGGCGAGGCAACGACAGTCTGTCTTGAAGTGGCCAAGTAGACGCAAGACATTGCAGAAGCCACGGGCCGGCTCAGATGCAGCAGAGCAAGGTAATGCGAGGCCGCAACAGCTTAGCGCCTGACTTTGAACTTGTGGCCATAGCAGCTCAGCGCCTGGAGTAGGATTCATGTGCGGCCGGTGGATGTAGCAACTTTGGACCAAGAATTCCGATCTGCAGCTTGACGTGACGAATGGTACTAGTAGTTGATGCCGTGTTTTCATGTCACGATCGAGGAGCAGCCTCTGGACTTGGCTCACGTGTAATAGTGTACGGGAACAGAATTGGCAGGTCTCATCGACTCAGGTCTTGAAGCTAGCAGCAGCAACTCGGCTCATTGTCAGATAAAGTAATCGGTCGGTAACCGGTCTGGGCGACTTAGGGTGGCATAGCGTAAAACGATCATAAATCATCCGGTCGTGTGCGGCGTACGCGAACGCAACCCTAACTTCTCTCGTCCCAAAATTGATCCAATCCCATGTTGCATGTTCTGACCACTCGCCATGGTGACGACATAAATCCTTCCATAGTGGCGCTCCTTCATCCGGCGTATAGCGAATTTCTAAATCCTTAGGAAAGTCCCTTAAAGAACTCAACACCACCGTGCGTGGCCCCACGGTGGGCGCCAATTGTCGTGGATTTATCACGGCAGATGTCTGGGTGAACGGACTTAGGTTCGGGGCAGAAGTGCAACTATGTGGCGGCTTGAAGGGATTGGTCGGAATCGAGAGACGCGAGTGTACCTAGGTTCGGCCCCTCGGATGGAGGTAAAATCTTACATCCTGCTTGTCTGGTATTGATGATGAAGAAGATCTCTCGGTTACAAGGGTGCTGTTTTGCTACCTCTAATCACGAGAGCCTCTAATCTGTCTATCTCTAATCTTTTGTGTGTGTCTAAACTTGTGGACTTGTGAACCTATCTTTCTAGGGGTGCTCTACCCCTCGTTATACAAGTGGAGAGGGTAGGTTAACAAATAGAGTCCTACTAGGAGTAGGACTAGTCTCTCTAGAATCCTATTTCGGGTCTTGTTTCCTTCGGGAGGGAGTCTTTCTCTCTTTGGTCCTTCTCTTGTGAGCCACCTGACGCCGGCTTACACGCTGGGTCTTGGGCCTGATCGACCTACAACCCGCCTGCCAGGTCACCAATAAAACTCCATGTCTTGACCAGGTCTCCTGTGAGTCACGAGGCCGGGTCATACCGCGGGGTATATCTCTGACACAGCCCAAACCTCGGGGACTACACCCAGTGGGTGCGCTCGTGCGCCCCCACTGAAACGGTCGTACCTCGCGCCTTCATCAACTTCTCCTGAGTTTGGTAATAGGCAGTCTTGCTGCTGCGGTCCAGGGCGACGGCTTTGGCTAACAATGCCTGCCGCTTGGCGTTCTGAGCCTGCCCACATCATAAAAAATGAAGTATCAGAGACTGAACGGGCCAAGAAATCATAGAAGGTTCAAGTCGGGTGTGGCGCAATTGGCCCGAACCATGGGTACTACACCCAGTTGGTGCGCTTGCGCACCCCCTCTAGAAAGGCCAAAGGAGCAAACACGAGGAAGGATCTTACCTCAACCGCCTCCTACAAACGTCGGAAGTTTCTCTAGGCAGACCGGTTTGCCCGGCGCAAGGACCGGCCCACCGGCTGGTGGGGAAGGCATAGCCGGACCATGATAAAACATGCCTCAGTCCCTCAGGCGTCGAGTATGCGCCGTTTCGTGCGGCCCGACCCGCCGCTGGGCACTTCCACCTCCAATGTGTCGGCTGAGGCAGGGCTTCTGGCAACCACAAGTGCATGGGATTCTTCTCCAGCCCCTCCCGCCACCAACATGGGAGGCGGCATGGCAACCAGGCTCTTGTCAGCGTCCGCGCTGACCGGCATGTCCCCTCCTTCCAACACCGCCTCCTGCATGAGTCATGATCAACGCGTCAGGCAGCTCCACCACCATCAGTTCGGCGGACGGCTGGACCATCACCGTGTTGACCGGTTGGGCCACCTCCTGCAATGGGCCCTGCACCACCTCAGGAGCCAGTTCCTCCGGTTGAACAACCTCCACATCTATCCCACGTGGCTCGGTGGACTATGGCCTTGACATCTGGGCCCACTCCGTCGCCCGTGCCCTCCATTATCAGTCGCTCGACGCCATCGAATGCGAGGGCACACCCTTCGACGTTCCTCGTGCGGCCCTCATAGCGGTGAGCCACTTCTTCTCCACCTATGTCGTGGCGGCGTCCTCCTGAGGTAGGCAACTAGCAGGGTTTGCCGCTTCGGCCGTCGAGGTCGCGTCGGGGAGCTCGATGGCATCTTTAAAGAAGAGCGAAGGAGGACCACTAAGTACCAGCCAGCAAAAGAAATGACCATAAAGTGCGTAGAAGGACCCTTACCCGATGACCACCGGAATGGCACACCTATCCCGAGGTAGCGGTCCTGTGGCTCGCATCACAGCGGCTGGCCGCTCACTCTTCCGGGCCGGTTGTGACGCCGACGGCTGGCCCCCGGCCTGCCTCTTGTCGTGGCGGGTTGTTTCGAGCGGCCGGTTCTGTGTCGGCAGCCCCTCGTTCCCTTTCCCTCGGCTCCCGGTGGGCTATGGCAGGGGTATGTACAAAATTCGAACATCGTCATCATCATTATCATCTCTCCTATCCCTAATCATGGGTTTGAGGCTGCACTCACCAGCCGGTCTGGACCCGCCGGCTTCGGGGTCGCCAGCCGTCTCGTCCCCATCCGCCTGAACAAAGGATTCGATATCCATGTCGGCTCCTCCCCCTAGCTCGAAGTCTTTTGGTTCAGACTCCACCCAGTTCGCCTCGAAGATTTGGGGATGGGGGTAGTCCGACATACTCTATCAAACAAACTTCTACAGCCAGCATGACACATAAGCACGGAGGTTAAGAAGAAAAGCAAATGAAGGAAAATAGCATGGCAAAATGTACTGGGGGCGTGGGGTCATGCCAGTTGTACGGTAGTTTGCCAAACTGCCACCCGTGCATGTCCAGCCAGAAGTTCGTGGTTGTGTTCATCCGCTCCGTCACCTAGGCGAGAGGAAGAAGATGACTAGCGGAGGAGAGTGTGAACTGCCTCCGCCTCACCCCCTCCCACCCCTTAAATAAGGGGAGAAGACGGGGGCATGGGGATTAACTAAACCCACATACCTGCAAAACCCGTGAGACGTGGGTATGATGGGTCGCAGCCACTAGAATCTAGCGATAGAGGATCCCGCCCATGACCCGAGGCCTAGCGTGTTAGGACTAAGACAATGTCCCTTCGGCCGATCAAGGGCGGGCCCCGCCAGCTCTATGACGCCGCACATGGCGTACTGCAAACCAAAGCGTGGCCGGAGGCGATGCGTCATTACCCAAAGCGTCTGGCGCGAGTGCCGGCTCGCCTGGCAAGCTGTCTAAGTCCTCATGGCTCATGCCTTTCCTAGGACGGGAGGAAAGCCGATGGCCCCCCTTTTGTCGGACGTACGAGGGTCCCCAGCGGCTTCGGGGACTACTGACGGGATATGACCCCCGAGTATAACGAAGAAAGGGGGAGCCAGACTTTTTGAAACAAACATGACGGCTCATCGCCCATGCCGTCTGGACTCCCGGACAACGGATCTAATGAAGCACCGGTTCACTGTGGGAGCCGGCGGTCCTCTAGGATGGTATCCCCTGTGCCCCGGTCAGCTGAGTCCGGGGCCGGCCGGTCCAGACCCGGGTATCTCGTGGCCAGCTAATCTGGGCCGGCTAGTGTGAGAGCAGGCTGTACGCTGGCCGGCTGCCTCATGATCAATTGGCGGCCATACTCCGTCCCATCCCTCCGTATCAAGGTACTTCGATGGGACGAGATGTCACACCCTATGATTTGCCTCATGACTAAGTTATCATGACTCAAAAATCAGGGCCAATTAAAACTTTTGTGTGGTTTTTATGCTTGACTTGATTACTGATTGTCTGATTGCTTGCTAATGCTCTATATTCATAAAATCCCTCCTACTCTCAAAACTCTTTTCCTTGATCCCCACTCTTGTCCAATGATCATGCCATGTGAATAGGACCTAATTATATTTTTACAAAATATTATTTTAGCCAAAAAGGTTTTTATTCAAATTAGGTTTGCAAAACCCCCTGATTTGAGATTTGCACTGCAAGTCCCCAAATTGGGTGGATCCTTTTTCCCCAAATGCTTTATTTGGAACCTACTATATATATAACTTCCCACAACCACAAAAAATTATTTTAAAAGATTATTTTCATATTTTATTTAAAGTCTTTTACTTAAGGCCAGAAATTGTCTTTTATAGGGAAAAATTATTCAAATGATTTAAAAATATTTGAGAAAATTTTGGAAAACTTAGTGGACATATATTGTCCATATATAAGAGTTTGAACACATGGTCATGTTCAAAGTATTGGACAAAACCCTTCAAAACCAATTCTGCCTATTCCAAGCATTTGAAATATTTCTATAAGAAATATTTTCAAATAAATCCAGGGAAATTTTAGCATGTTGCATATGATATGTGTGACCTTCTTGCCAAGTTTCAGCTAAATACCAATTGTTTTTATTCACAAAAAAATCCTAAAAACCATTGTTGTCCACAGCCAAATTTGATCAACTTTACATTGTGAAGTATCTCCCATTGATCCCAAACTTTGTGGGCATGCTGTATTACCCAAATGATGATGCTACACTAAGTGGTGCATCCAGGAGAATAGCTTTGTAGACCTAGATCTATAGAAACCTGATTCTGTTGATTTCTAGGCATTACAAAGTTTACATTATAAACTTTCTTCATTTGAGCTGAAAACTTGTGATCAGGACCAAATGGACTTACCATTTACCCCTGGCAAATCTCAAGGTCATAGGATTCCCCTGCCTAGCCCAATCACAGCGCAAACACCTTCAGCCATAAACTTGTGGACAAGCAAAGTGGGCCCAAAAAGATTCCCCTTACCCCCAACTTTTTACCACAACATATTATAACCCTCTTCTACCTCCAGTAACTTTGGCATGGCCTCTGGTCAATTATTTTGAGGGTAACTCTCTCTTATTCCCTCTCTTTTTACCATGAAAGCACCTCTCCTTCCCTTCTGATCATGCAAATGACCCAAAACTTTTCCACAACCTCACTTGCATACCTATGCATCAAACCAAACCCAAATATGGCAGACTCATGTGGAAAATATGAGCAGTTCATCCAAACCTACATTATGGCAGTAAGTGTAGCTTTGTACTACTAGTACCTTGCCCTCTCATCTCCATGATCTGAAAATTGGTGGACTTGTAGTACCTCCATAGCTTAGTCCACTAGACATGGTTTTGTTCCAATAGACCACAGTAGAAACCCCTTAGATGAGCCTCCATTTTCTTGTTGCAAACTTACCCCCTGTAAAACCCCCATTTACCCAGCTCCATTTACCCTCCCACTTCACCATACAACTTTAACATACGTGCCTCACACGGTAGACATGTTTGGCCGACCAAAAGGATGCTCTGGACATGAAGTGGCATGGTGACCACGCTGCTGACCTGCAGAAATGGTGCTCTGCCGATGAACCGTGTCGGGTAGCTCACGTCTGGCCTTGCAGGGAATCCACGCACGCCAGGGAATCTCCCTTGACCTCCCACGCTCCTCCCTGACACTCAGCAAGCCTCCAAAGCCCCTCTGGCATGCGTGCTCTCTTCCTCCAACAGCCCAGTCGTCCTCTCCTCCATGTCCCTCTCCTCTGTGCCGCCTGCCTGTTTGCCTCCGCCAGAAGCTCCTGAGCCCTAGCCACAATGGCGAGCTCCATTAGCCATGGACGAGGCCTTATATCAGGATCAGAGCTCGTCTGGCGCTTCTTGATCTCTGGGAAAGTTCTAGGACAACGTATCAATCCATCCCCAATGGCTATCGAGCCATGGGGCCTGCCGCCACCAGATATCATCACGAGCTCTGGATCAAAAGGACTCTAGCTCGGGTTGAAGTCCTCCCCTTTCCTCGCCTTCCCCTCATCCCTATACCTCATGAGCTTGTTGTTGGAGGAGATGTTGCTGAAGCTCTCTGGATGATCGAGGTCATCCTCAGAGAATGCCTTGGCCTTCTTGTACGAGGCAGTATGGGCCATGGCATAGAGGTCGAACAAAGGTGGCACCTCCTTCTTGTGTTCTCGCGCCTAAAATAGAGGAACCCTATATTAGTTAAGGGCTCAAGCTATCATGAAGAATGAAATTGTATGAATCATGAAGCAAACCACATACCCAGTTATTCCCGTACTCAAACAGGTTGGAGCTCCCTTGATGGTGTGGCACACCCCTCATTTGGGCACGCTTATCCCTGGCCTTGTTGTGTTCGGCTAGCCATTCGGGAGAGCACCACTCATCCACCAATGCCTCCCAACATTCCATCCTATCCACACACCATGTCAGGGGCACCTAAGTTAGACAAGAGAAATTTCTGCGCTACGCCTATGAATCAAATCGAAGAAACTAAGTACAAGGCCTTAAGAGTAGATAATTACCTTCATTAACTTCTCCTTACTCAGATAATTTTTGCGACACTTCTTCTTGGCCCTCTTAATGTTACTCGAGGCATAGTAGTCTCGAATAGCCTACACCCGAGCCTCATGCCATAAGTTCTGAAGTAGGCGCTTGCACTCGGCTTCGAGAACAACAGCCGCTGTCGCCTCATCTTCCTCAAGGCACCTGTAGAAGGTCTGCAATCAAACAAGACAACACATTAGACACTAATTAGTACTACCACTAGGTGTTGTTGATTTTTAATTCCATGCAGGAGAAATTACCCAAAAGCGACGGATCACAATGTCAACCACCGTCTCTCACAAGACACCATCGACCATCTCCTCCGGCGGGGCCGAGGCAGTCTTGTACAGCTCCCAGGTCAGCCTTGTACAACGAAATGGTCCGCCATTCTTCAACATCCAACCCTATTGATTTCGAAGCACCGGATGGTGTGACATTCCCTTTGAATAGGCTGAGGTTGGATCGACCTTTTTCACGGTCGCCATCGTTGTACCGAGGCTTCGTATTATGCAAATGACAATTCTGGGCTGTGTAGTGTGCTATCACAAAGTTTGTCGCCTCCTTAGTAATGAATCCCTCGGACATCGATGCTTCAACTCTACGTTTATTTTTACATTTTGCTCGAAGCGTCTTCTGCATCCTCTCAGTTGAGAAGCACCAACAATTTTACACGCCCCCTCCAATCTTGCCTCGGTCGGGAGATGCAAAATCAAATGTTGCATTGGATTAAAGAAGCCCGGTGGAAAGATCTTTTCTAACTTGCAGATCCACTCCGGCGCCAACTCTTCTAGTTCGTCGAGCACGCCAGGCGATAGTTCTTTCGCACAAAGAGCATGGAAGAAATAGCTCAGCTCTGCCAGTACTAGCCATTCATCCTTAGGGATAAAGCCACGCAACATGACTGGCATTACCCACTCAAGCCATATCTGCCAATCATGACTCTTGAGACCAAATATTTTCAATTTGTCAAGACTCGCTCCCCTCTTTAGATTCGCTGCATACCCATCGGGTAACATCAACTGCATTTTCACCCACAAGATCATTTCCCTCATAGATGGCCTTCCAAGATTGAACCATGCCTTTGGCTTCCTCCTGTTCTGCTTTCCTTTCGGTTCTCGAATGTTTTGTAATGGTCTATCACATAGAGCCTCCTGGTCGACTCTAGCCTTAGGATTATCCTTCGACTTCCCCTCTATGCCGAACAATGTACCAAAAAGGGCCTTCGCAATATTCTTTTCAGTGTGCATCACCTCGATGTTGTGTGGGCAAAGGAGGACTTTAAAGTAAGGCAGATCCCACAAACATATCTTGTGAGTCCAAGCGTGTTCCGTATTATACCCATTGAAACACCCTGGACGATCTGGATCCGGCTCGAGAGTGTTTATCTAATCCAGGATCTGTTGACCTGTCAATGCAGGTGGTGCAATGTTTTTGACAACTCTACCTTTGATGCAATTCTTCTTGTCTTTTCTGAACTTATGGTTAGGATCCAGGAACTGTCGATGCATGTCGAAGTAAGAAAACTTGCGACCCGCCTCCAGCCAACAAAACTAATGAGCTGCCTTGCATGTGGGGCACAGAAACCGTCCATGCACACACCAGCGAACGAATAGCGCATACGCTGGCAAGTCATGCATCGAGTACATGTACCACACATGCATTTTGAAGTTCTTTTTTGAAGCGGCATCGTATGTCTTGATCCCATTATCCCAGGCTTCTTGCAATTCATCCTTAAGCAGTTGCATGTACACATTCATATTCTTCCCCGGATATTTGGGCCCTGGAATTATCAATGTCAGGAAAATGTTCTTTCTTTTGATAATATCTCCGAGGGGAGATTGAGTGGAATGACAAATACAAGGCAACAACTATATTGTGCTGCCGTCATACCATACACATTGAACCCATCTGTGTTGATGGCAACTCGAGGATGCCTTGGATCTGCCGCTTTATCCTTATGTAAGGCATCGAAGTAATTCCATGCAAAAGCATCTGAAGTGTGTCCCAACATCGGATTCCCATCTGCATCCAGTTTTGCCCAATTTATGCCACGTCATGTGTCTAGCCGTCTCTTCGACCATGAAAAGCCGTTGAAGTCTTGGTATGATTGGCAGATACCGAAGAACATTAATGGGGATTTTGGTCTGACTCTTCTCACCCATACCGTTGTCTACCAGAGCATAACTAGAAGCATTGCAAATGGGGCAATAGTTCAAGCCCGCATACTCAAGCCTAAATAAGGCACATCCATTCTCACAGGCATCTATCTTCTCATAGGGCATCTTAAGCGCACGTAGGATTTTGTCCGACTGGTACATGTTTGGTGGCAATACATGACCTTTGGGTAGAAAGCGTCCAAATATGGTCATCATCGCGTCGTAGCATTCTCTGCCCAGGTTGAACTGAGCCTTTAGAGCCATTACTTGCGCGATGGCATCCAGCTGACAAAGCTCAATGTGCTCGTGGAGAGGACGTTTTGAAGACTCCAACATTTCATAAAAGGCCTTTGCAGATTCCTCCATCTCATCGTCCGAATCCCGACAATCATCAAAGTCTTGCACCATGCCTTTGATCATGGTACCATGCGCATCGGTGCGATGACGAAGCATCTCAGCTCTGGCACGTTGGGCAGACTCACCATGAAATGTACAGATCGTATAATTAGGCGTAAAACCCCACTTCCGCAGGTGTTGGATCATTTCAAACTCTGACTTCTTCTTAAAGTTGTAGCAATCGACACAAGGGCACCAGGTTGTTTTCTGTCCATTTGCAAATGCGACTGTCATAAACTCCTTGGTTTTTGTTAACCATTCACGGGTCATGTCTTTCTGACTAGTGTGACCGGTGTACATCCAGCCATGATCACTCATCCTGCCTAGCTACTGGACACACAGAAAATATATACATAATTCAGCAAACCATATTCATCAGTTAATAGAGTTTGTCAGTTTCATTACGTCGATGCAACCTAGACTCTAGTAGGTAAAGATAGGTCCTAATCCCATCCGAGTATGTGTAGACTGGGTTCGTTTTCCCATGCTCTGCTCTGGATCCGACGCATAATTTCGGTAGCACCTCCCCGCTGTTCTCTCGATACACGTCTCGGCAATAAGCAGAGAGGATGTGTACCCGAAAAACAACAGGGAGGCACTGACGAAATTCTACATCGGATCCGGAGTATAGCATATGGGAAAACGAACCCAATCTACACATACTCGGGCTGTCCATGGATAACGTTGGACAATTCAAAAGAATCATGGTTATAAATATGCTAATGAATGCATATTTATAGATGTAACCCTTTCAAATGGGAGACGCATAGTGGTCACGCATACTAATGATTGAAGACACCTATAGCTAGCAACTTTCATCCTCACGAAGACCGGAACAGAGGAAATGAAGGGTGCAGGAGGAGATGTCATTTGTGCTCACCCACGAATGCAGGGGCGAAGCTCGTCGGACGCACGGGGAGGTCGTCAAACATCAGAACCTCTTAGCGACGAAACAACTGCACATTTAAATCCACTTGATCAACATAAATATGATGTTCTGTATGACAAAATTGAAAAATATATGACCTAACTCATAATTCACAAATATATGACCCGTGTTGTGTCGGGGTCGGGGTGTCGGGGGTGTCGTGTCGGGGTCAGGGTGTCGGGGGTGTCATGTCGGAGTAGGGGTGTCGGGGGGTGTCGTGTCAGGGTAGGGGTGCTGTGTCGTGGTCGGGGGTGCCATGTCAGGGTGTCGGGGTGTTGTGTCGGGGTCAGGGTGTCGGGGGTTTCGTGTCGGGGTCGGGGTGTCGGGGGTGTCGTGTTGGGGTCGGGGTGTCGGGGGTGTCGTGTCAGGGTCGGGGTATCGGGAGTGTCGTGTCGCGGTAGGGGTGTCGGGGGGTGTCGTGTCGGGGTAGGGGTGCAGTGTCGTGGTCGGGGTGTCGTGTCGAGGTGTCATGGTCGGGGTGTCGTGTCGGGGTCGGGGTATCTGGGTGTCGTGTTGGGGTTAGGGTGTTGGGGGTGCCGTGTCGGGGTCGGTGTGTCGGGGGTGTCGTGTTGGGGTAGGGGTGTCAGGGGTGTCGTGTCGGGGTGGGTGCTATGTCATGGTCGGGGGTGCTGTGTCAGGGTGTTGGGCTATCGTGTCAGGGTCGCGGTGTCGGGGGTGTCGTGTCGGTGTCGGGGTGTCGGGGGTGTCGTGTCGGGGTCGAGGTGTCGGGGGTGTCGTATCGGGGTAGGGGTGTCGGGGGTGTCGTGTCGGGGTAGGGGTGTTGTGTCCTGGTTGGGGTGCCGTTTTAGGGCATCGGGGTGTCGTATCGGGGACGGGGTGTCGGGGGTGTCGTTTCAAGGTGTCGGGGTGTCGTGTCGGGGACGGGGTGTCGGGGTCGGGATGTCGGGGGTGTCGTGTCGGGGTCGGGGTTTCACGGGTGCCATGTCGGGGTCGCGGTGTCGCGGTGTCGTGTCGGGGTAGGGGTGTCGGGGGTGTCGTGTCGGGGTAGGGGTGTTGTGTCGTGGTCGGGGATGCCGTGTCAGGGTGTCGCGGTGTCGTGTCGGGGTCGGGGTGTCGCGGGTGTTGTGTCGGGGTAGGGGTGACGGGGGTGTTGTGTCGGGGTAGGGGTGCTGTGTCGTGGTCGGGGGTGCCGTGTCAGGGTGTCGGGGTGTCGTGTCGGGGTCGGGGTGTCGGGGGTGTCATGTCGGGGTCGGGGTGTCAGGGGTGTCGTGTCGGGGTCGGGGTGTCGGGGGTGTCGTGTCGGGGTCGGCGTGTCGGGGGTGCTGTGTCGGGGTCGGGTGTCGAGGGTGCCGAGTCGGGTGTCGGGGGTGCCCGGTCGGGGTCGGGGTGTCGTGTCAGGGATTGGGGTCGGTGGCGTCGGGGGTTGAGGATCGCTGGCGTCGGAGGTTGGGGGTTAGTGGCATCGGGGGTTGGGGGCTCCTCTCTTCTTCTTCTTCTTCTTCCTGTTCTTCTTCTTCCTCTTCTTCCTCTTCTTCTTCTTCCTCTTCTTCTTCTTCTTCTTCTTCTTCCTCATTTTCTAATTATTCTTATTTTCTTCTCTTTTTTTGAGAACTAAACCTAAAACTAAATCTAAACTAAACTAAAACTTAAACTAAAACTAAATCTGAACCAAGCATAATTAAACCTAAAACTAAAAACAGAAAAAAAGAGGAGGAGGAGCTCACCGCAGGTAGGGGGCTGCCGGTGAAGGAGGGGCGGTGGAGGAGGGGCCTGCCGTAGGGGAGGGGGCGGCGCCACGGCCTTCCTCATGGTCGTGATCGGGCGGCTGCCGCAGGGGAGGGGCGGCTAGGGAAGGGGTGGGAGCACGGCGACGTGGCGGCGGGTCGGGGCGGCAGGGGGCAGGAGCACGGCGGTGGTGCGGGCGGCAGCGCAGTGGCGGGGGCGGCAGCGGGCGGCAACTGGGTGGGGCGCGGCAACGCGGTGGCGGGGGCGCGCGGCGGCGGGGGCGACTCGGCTACGGGGGAGCGCGACGACTGGGGGCGGTGGGGGCGGGCGGCGGGGGCGACGAGCGACGGGGGGAGGACAGAGCAGGAGAGAAAGAGAAAGGGAGAGGCGGGCCCAGGGGGCGTTAGCCGTTAGCTAACCCCCTCTTTGCCGTCCTCTAGCGGAAGGCAAAGGAGGTTTGCCGTCTGCTAGTGGAGGGCAAAGAGGGGGGCCGTTAGGTCAACTAGAGGGCTGGGTTTAGGGAGGGCCCCCTCCCGCTTTGCCGTCCGCTAGCGCACGGCAAAGAAGTGGCTGATGGCAAAGCCACCCTTTGCCGTCTGCTACCTCTTTGCTGTCAGCTTTCTTCTAGCTGATGGCAAAACCACTCTTTGCCATCAGCTAGCTGACGGCAAAGAGGTGGCAGACGGCAAACCTTCTGATACCAGTAGTGCTTGGTTAACATTTTCACCATGCATTAATTCTGCTGGATCAAATAAATAGCCCCATATTTCATTATTACCATCTTAGGAAATTCATAGGAAAATCATCCCAACTCCAAAACCAGTGAAACCACTTCCTGCATGTCTCTAAGATTATGCCCTATTTAATAGGTGCATTCACCCATTTTTATGAAAATATTTTCTGTAGACTTCTTATAGGATTGACATTTCCTTCATTTCCACCATTCAAAAATCTCCCTTGATCCAGATTAAATAAAACCTCCTTGGTTATTTTTCTAATCACCAGAGGTGTCCATGAAAAATAAAACTCTTGTTTATAGAGCACTTTATTTTTCTAATTGTTGTGTTGCTTAATGTGGTTATTTCCGGTGATAGTTGACGAAGTAGATGAAGTTCTTGGAGTTGGACGACAAGCATGTGAAGACCTCGAAGACGTTGCTAAGCCAGGCAAGCAGCCCGTTGACCATGACTATGAAACCCTTTTATCGCATGGCATATAGCACTTTATTTCCTGATGTTGATCATGTTGATGTGGTGTTTTCCCTTCGGTTGGATGCCTCCAAAACTTTTACCGTTGATACTTGCATCGTGCACGACCCTACCTCCTTATGAGGGTTGTGCGGATGGGAGTAGATAGGACGCTAGTAGATGCTAGGCAAGTGGGATCGGGTTTATGCATGGTGATGGAAGCAAAGAAATGATTTCAAAGACTTTTTGAAAACCCCGTCGGGTGCCACTAATGCCTGAGGGAGATGATGTTGAGTTGGGTAACCACTTGAGAAAGAACTGGAGTACCAGAGCAAGTATTGTGAGTGTGTGGGTTTTCGAAAACGGATTAGATTTAAGGTCTGGTGACCATCCCAACCTTACATGTGCGACCATTCTACCCCTATATGGGAAGGTGTAGGACCGAAAGTATGTCTAGAGGGGGTGATTAGACTACTTGACCAAATAAAAGTTTTGCCTATACCAAGTTTTAGGGTCAACAATTTTTAGCATTTCATGGCAAGTCAAGTACACTCTACACATGCAAGTCTAAGAGTATATAGCAGCGGAAAGTAACAACAAGCATGTATAGAAGGGATAGGGTAGGAAGATCAGGCGCACTTGTAGACACGATGATTTTTTCCCGTGCTTCCGATAGGTGGCGCTATCTTACATCCACGTTTACGGAGTCTTCAACCCATGGAGGGTAACAGTCGCGAGAGTCCACGAAGGGCTCCACCCAAAAGGGTCCGCGAAGTAGCAACCTTGACTATTCCATAACGGCTTCCGTCCATGAAGGACTAGCCTCACTATGGGTAGATCTTCACGAAGTAGGCAATCTCCTTGCCCTTACAAACTTCTTGTTTCACTCCAAAACATGAAGTAGGAGGCTCCCAAGCGACACCTAAGCAATCTAGGAGGCACCACGCTCCAAAAGGTAATAGGCTCGATAATGACGATGAACTCCTTGCTCTTGTTCTTCATGATGATAGACTCCTCAGCACCCAATCACTCTCTCACAGATTTGGCATGGTGGAAGAGATTTTCCATGGGGTATAGCTCCCATAACACACAAAACAATAAAACACCAAATCTGCCACAAAACAGCAACATAGCAACTTCTACAGCTCACAACTTGAGCTACAGGAACCCTACAGCCACAAACAAGACATGGACATGATCTACTCAACATACACTCCAATAACTCCAACTACACCCACATAAAAAGAGGCACACATTACTAATCATGGAGCAATCAAGTTGTCATGACGAATCAGTTTTTAGGGACTTGGTGAAAATTCCAGTTTTCTAGAATCTGGGTTTATAAAGTAGCAGATTGACAGCACTGGTTAAATATGCTAGAGAGCTCCAAATGACATGAAAATTAACATGATGGTAGATGACAATATCTACTCCAAATAACTAACACTGAGCATGGTCAAATTCACAACACATAACTAGATACAACCTGATCTTCAAGGCAAAACAATAACAGCAGATTCTCCAGGCTTGGCCATTTTCAAGCTAGCTGGACAGAAACAGAAAGTAGCCAACTAAACAGCATGGTACCTATTGATCTGGTGACCCAGCACATATAAACAAATACATGGATGTTCACAGCAACTTTGACTAACAAATTCATGTTGGCAAGAACTCCATAGCATGCATAGATTAATTCATATGAAAAAGACAAAAGGTCATCACAGCATAAAAATGCAGTTTTGTCAAGTTGCCCCAAAGTCAATCCGACTTCACAGATGCATAGATGGGTTGAAAACACCCCAAAATCATTACTCATACCTATATGCTTGCATGGAACAAAAGGAGCAAAAGGGGGGGGTCGAAATTTGACCTCGCTAGGCCATGGTGACTTATGTCACTCACTTAACTTGATGTAAATGCCACAAAATGCTATGTGCTCTATAGATACATGTTGAGAGAGGTTATTTAGCATGCCAGGGACATGATACATGGCATAGCAACAAAATCAAGGATGAAACTAGCTAGAAGAGAAAAATATGCCCATGAGCACCTTAAGAGAGATCTACACATGCATCTCTACTCTCAAGCCCACACACATCCACATACATGTATAAGAAGAAGGCACAACTAAGATAACCCATGCAACCTCCTAGTATAGGTGTAAGAGCAAGCCCACACACACACACTACTCCTACAAGATATGCATGTGTGTATGCAACACATACACACACCTCACTAGGACACACACTAGGCCACACATACACAAACTCTCTACACTCATGCATCTTAACTCACACACATGCATAAGTGTTCACATACAAGGTGCACCACACACCCAACACACACACACACACTCTCTAGCACACCCACACATGTATGTGTGTGTGAAACACACACACAAACATACATGGCACCACACCATGTAGTGATCTACACTCCACCCACAACAACACACACACCAACATACACACTAGCATGTGTGTGCATGCACTAAGCTCATACACACACACACCCTACACTCACAAACACACACATAAAATACTCACTCTAGGGCACACACACATGCATGTACATATGACAGAACAAAAAGAATAAAAAAGGAACCTGATCCTACACATACATACATACACACACAACAAATAAAAGGAAAGAAAACAATGCAAAAAGAAAGAAATCGGAAAAGGGGGGCAGAAGGGGATTCGAACCCCAGACCCCCTGGACTCAACACACATGATCTACCACTGCGCTACACTACAGTTGTTTAACACCGGAGGGACATTTGTTGTCTAATCTACGCGCGCGCACATATTACCTGACGAAACTGAAGAAAAACAGAGCAGAGCACCGGCGACAGAGCAACAACGGCGACGATTCCGGCGGCTACAGGGCGATCTGGCGACCCCCACTACGCACACAGCTGCGGGGGCGACAGGCCGATCCATTCCCCCGCTCACCTCGTGGTGAGGAGGAAGGATACGAGCGGCTGAAGCTCGACTAGCTACCAGCGGCGACAGGCAACGACGGCGACCGAATCGAGCTACGCGCGGAGGAGAAGAACTACGGGGACCTGCGGCTCACCTAGGGGATGACGACGACGAACCGGTCACGAAGAGATGGCGACGAAGGGGAAGGAGAGGCGGGGACACGGCGGCGACGGAGGGGAAGAAGACCTGGCCGCGCTGCAACGGTAAGGAGGAACAAGAAGACCTCCCGAGGCCTCCTAGCTCCGGGAACGGGACGGCGGGTCCACCAGGAACGCGGTGGCCATCTTCGACGGCGACGAGCCCCACCGGAGGCGATGATGTGACGATGAGCTCTCTCTCTAAACCTACCTATTCTCTGAACCTGACAACAAAGAAGAAGAACAGGGAAAGAAGGAGGAGGAGGGAGAAGAGGAAAGCGGCGGCGGCGAGAGGGAGAAGGAAGAGGGAGGAACCCTAGGGGCACGCGCTTAAAAAGGGGGCCGGCCTCGACGTCTGTGATGGATAACGGCGACGGCGAAGCTGCCTCTGCTCTCTGTTCTCTCTGCGACTGATGGACGAGGGGGAAACGGGGCAGGTGACCGTCATTGCTCCTGCTGGGCCTCGTGGGTCAAAAGCCCACACGCACACACTCTCTCTCACCAAAATAATAGAAGGTTATTTTTTAATAATTGAAACAGCCACATCTCAAATAATTCCCAAGCCATTTAAAAAGGTTTTTGGAGGAAAACAAAATACTTTTGTGGGGAAAATAATGTGCTCATAGTAAATAAAATATTAGGTTGATTTTATGAACAAGTTATTTTATTTATAAATAATTAACAGCTCCTGTATATAATAGGTTTCAAAATCCAAACACATTCAAATACTAAAAACTTCACTTCCAAAATTCATAAGAACAATAGGACCACCTCATGAACATTTTTAAAAGAATTTTAAATCAACTACAAAAATCTGCCAAGAATTCCTATTGGAATAAAAGGCAAGGTTGGGGTTTGGAAAAGAAGAAAAAGAGAGGAAGAAGAAGGAGAGGTTTGCACACAAGAAATCACCATCTTAAGTTCAACCACACAAGGCACATCTCACACATACATGAACCAAAACCAGACACACATACACAAGCATAAATGGAGAATGGCATGAAGATGAATGATGGATGCCATGATGCAATGATGCAATAATACAAACCAAACATGGAAGACAAGGTGCAACTTATACATAGATCTCATGACATAGGTTCATACATATGGTTACATGCCAAATAAGGTAGGGGCATCACTTGGGATGTCACACATGTCCATTGATTAGTTGATTACCTTGTCCCTTGCTTACCTTTGAGGGAATGTATGACTCCTTGAACTATTGCATTGAGTTGATGTTGAGTGCAAAAAGTCCTTGCCAATAATGAATGTGAGTGAATTTCATTGGCGGAGTCACCCCTCAAGAACTTACTAGTTCTTCTTCTTGGGGACCCACATCAAGTTGATGGGGATCCTTGGTGTTGAAGTAGCCTTTGTAGTAGTTGAGCTTGAAGTAGCCTTGGGAACCCACTCCACCAAAGCTAGGGGTTCATCTTCATATGACTCAATGTCCTCTTGAATCTTGTTCTTGCCCTTGAGCTTGTGGTCTTGTGGTGGAAGGTCATCTTGAGTGTTTGTCCCCTTGGGAAGAGTATTTTCATACTTACCCTTCTGAGTAACAAACTTGGGCTTGGGATATTGATCTTATTCCCACTCAACTCCACTAGCGTTGAAGTAATCAACACAAACGATTCTTCTGGTATCCTCCGTGCTTGCGTACAATTTCCTCAAATTGCTTACATCCGGCAAGACTCTTGTAGACACCTTTTTCTATAATTCCTTTCAATAAAGCATTTTCTTGCTCAAGTGTAACTTGGATAAGAGCATCATAATTAGTGGAATCAATAGAACTACTAGAAACAACATCATTGGATTTAGCATTTTTATTGTTGCTACAAGATGAAGAACCTTTCTTGCCTTTGTTACTAGATTGCTTAGTTATAACTTGAGGCATGAAAGTAGACAAGAGTAGTCGTTTGGCTAGATAAGATGAAGTCTTTTTCGGAGATCGTCATTGATATCTTTGAGAAACTCATGCTCTTGCTCCAAGTTGAGCTTCTTGAAGAGTACTTTCTCATGAGTTCTCACAAGCTCTATATTATCTTCGAGAGTACATTCATGAGCTAACTTAAGAGTATTTAGTTCTTTAGTTAGTTGTTCTATTTTAATCTTATCATTATCAAATGACTCATCTTGACTAGCATGAGAATTATCAAGTTCATTTTGATCAACATCACTAGTTTTATCACAAAGCAAGTCATCATCACAAAGCAAATCATCTTCATCACTATCAAAATCTAGATATTCGGGGTGTGATACCTTGGGGCCTTTAGACATGAAGCACATTCCACTCCCTTCGTTTGGTGAGTCAAATAGATCATAGGAGTTGGTAGTCACTAGAGAAATTCCGGCAACACCATCACCTTGACTATAGTCGGAGTCGGAGTGATAGCTTCTCTCAGAGTTGTTGTCGGAGTCGGAGCCGGAAACCCATTCACCAACATGAGCTTGATGTTTTCTTCTTGTGTAGCTCTTGGTGTACTTGTCCTTCTTCTCTGAATCTCTACTTCTCCTTGAGTGTCTTCGTTCATAACGATCATCTCTACTCCTTCTCTCTCTTTGTGTTGACTCATTCCTTGAGCTTCGTCTTTGAGGTGACTCTTCTCTTATTTTGTAGGGAGCCATGCACTCATTTGAGTAGTGTCCGGGCTTCCCACAATTGTAGCAATTTCGGTCACGACTTGATGAATGCTTCTCTTCATATCTTGAGTTGGAGTTTCTTCCTTTGCCCTCATTCTTGTAGAACTTGTTGAATTTCTTGACCATGAGGCTTATCTCTTCATTGATGACAAGGTTGTTGCTTGAAGTTGCGGGAGCATCACTTGTGGCTTTCTAAGCACCGCTAGACTTGTGATGAAGTTCTTCCTTATCTTTGAGTGTCATCTCGTAATCAACAATCCTTCCAATGACTTCCGTAGGCTTGAGATCTTTGTAGTTTGGCATCATTTGGATCAATGTGCACACGGTGTCGTATCTCTCATCCAAATCTCTAAGTATCTTCTTGATGATGAATTTGTCAGTCATTTCGTCGCTTCCAAAGCCGGCAATCTCATTGGTGATGAGAGCTAGCCTAGAGTACATCTCTGTGAGTCCTTCACCATCCTTCATCTTGAACTTGTCAAGCTGACCTTGAAGAATATTTAACTTGGATTCTCTCACGGACTCGGTTCCTTCGTGCATATCAACCAAAGTATCCCAAATCTCTTTTGCATTCTGAAGATGGCTGATTTTGTTGAATTCCTCGGGGAATAAGCAGTTGAAGAGAATGTCGCATGCTTGATCATTGAGTTGCAACATCTTCAACTCATCCGCGGTCGCTTCACGATCTGGTTCCCGTCCATCCGCAAAGAACTCACCTTGCAAGCCAACACGAACAACAGCCCAAACGGCGGGGTTATGACCAATATGCATTTTCATTTGGTGCTTCCAACTAGCAAAATTAGTGCCATCAATGTATGGACCTCTACGGTGATAACTTCCCACACTAGACGCCATACTCTCCGAGGTTGTGAGACCTAAGCAATGGAGACCAAATCTCTGATACCACTTGTAGGACCGAAAGTATGTCTAGAGGGGGGATTAGACTACTTGACCAAATAAAAGTTTTGCCTATACCAAGTTTTAGGGTTGACAGTTTTTAGCAATTCATGGAAAGTCAAGTACACCCTACACATGCAATTCCAAGAGTATATAGCAGCGGAAAGTAACAGCAAGCATGTATAGAAGGGATTGGGTAGGAAGATCAAACGCGGCTATACACAATGATTTTTTCCCGTGGTTCCGATAGGTAGCGCTATCGTACATCCACGTTTATGGAGTCTTCAACCCACGGAGGGTAACGGTCGCGAGAGTCCACGAAGGGCTCCACCCAAAAGGGTCCACGAAGTAGCAACCTTGACTATTCCATAACGGCTTCCATCCACGAAGGACTAGCCTCACTATGGGTATATCTTCACGAAGTAGGCGATCTCCTTGCCCTTACAAACTTCTTGGTTCACTCCACAACACGAAGTAGGAGGCTCCCAAGCGACACCTAACCAATCTAGGAGGCACCACCCTCCAAAAGGTAATAGGATCGGTAATGATGATGAACTCCTTGCTCTTGTGCTTCAAGATGATAGACTCCTCGGCACCCAATCACTCTCTCACAGATTTGGCATGGTGGAAGAGATGGGATTGGTGGAAAGCTACTTGGGGAGGCTAGAGATCAAGATCCATATGATTGGAGTGGAATATCTTGACCTCAACACAAGGGTAGGTGGTTCTCTGTTAGAAAACTAGATGGGGCAAGTGTGGAATAGTTCTGAGTGCTTATCTTTAGAGTAGGTGTTGGTGAAGGGGTATATATAGGCATATCCAAAAATAGAACCATTACACACAAAATGACCAACTCGGTGACAGCGATGTGTTAATCTCGGTGGTACCAAAGTGACCAAAAGGTGGCAACTTTTGAATCACGGTGAGACCGATATTGGAAACTCGGTTGCACCAATAAGGTGAGCAACAGTTAGATTTCCAATCTCGGTGACGCCGATCCAACATTATTGGTGGAATTGAAAATGTGAATTTGCGTAACACAAAGTTGGCAACCTAAACTCGGTGGCACTGGTATAGAATCGGTTGCATCAAAGTGGCTAGGGTTTGGCTGAGTTTGTCTAGGTTCTGGAATTGGTGGCACCGGTATGGGAAAGTTTGTTGCACCGATTTTGAGTGTTAGTTATAGAACAGACTTTTGGTGGGAGAGTTTGTGGATGTTTTTGGCGACCATGACTTGTGCACGTTTGAGCATATTGTTCACCAACAAAACCTTACCCCCTTTTAATAGTATTGGCTTTCCTATGGACTCAAAGTGATTTGTCACAAATATAAAGTTTAGAGTCCTCTTGCTTGAAGCTTGGCCAACCTATTTCCTTGCATCTTGGGGTATGTCCACAATCTCCTTTTGCCAATCCTATCATTGAACATTTCCTGAAATATACTTGGTGGAAACATTAGTTTAATGACTTATATGTTGTTATTAATTACCAAAACCACCAAGGGAGCAAATGTGCTTTCAGAAGGGGTTTGTTGATTACTATGGTTGGTGCTAGCAGGTAACCCGCATTACCAGTGGCGAGAGTGAAGTGGTCACTCTCGAGACGGGGTCGTCCTATAGTGGAAGGCCATGCTTTGTCTTTATAGTCACCAAGCACACTGTTGCGTGCCCTCATGGACGATACATGTGATGTTTGTCATGAGGGATGGCACCAACGAGTGAACTCTTTGTTTAGTATCACCATGGGAAAGGCATTGTTCGAGTGCTTACCTCAGGTATGTAATATACCGCGAGTCGTGGATGACACGGAAGTTCCCCGAGTCTTGTCATTAAAGCGTGCAACCTCTTCAGAGTGTAAAACTATTCGAATAGCCGTGTCCATGGTCATGGATAGTTGTAGGTCCTTCTTAAACTATGTCCAGATGTTTCCTCAAAACTTGGTGTGTGTGTGTGTGTGTTTGTGTCGGCAAGGATAATACTTGAGTCGAGTTAGATGACTTGGCATGATGACTGAATATGAGATGTTCAGACGGTACATGAGACAAGTCTAAGGACTTGGTGTGATGATTGAACATGATACGTCCAACCCCATGCTTATGATGATGGCTGTGACGTGTTCTTATGAACAATGTCCATGGTTGATGCATGCTTACTTAAGTTACTTGATCATGTCATTGCACTCGAAACTAGCTTTCTGCAAAACTTACCCATTAGTGCTATTTCATGCATTGTTATTGCCTTATGCCAAACATGGGTTTCTTGCGAGTACATTCAAAGTACTCAATGGCTTGCCACTGGTTATTGTATTTGCCAGGCATGAAAGATCAGGTTATGATGAGGATTACCTTGGTGACGGGCATGCGAGCTAGGACGCTTACCAGTCAGAATGCCTGTAGGGTTAAGGCAGATGGCATGGGTTCACGCTATCGTTGAAGATTTCCGCTGCAATCATATGAAGACTTGGACATGAAGGCCATATTTGAGTAAACAGGTATGTAATGGATGTAAGGCTCTTGTTATTCAGTTTTTGTGTGTTTAGTGAGCATTGATCTCTAGGATCATTATGCATGTACATTCGGTGATCACGACTTATGACTCGGGGTCCTCACAGAGCTGGTATCAGAGCCATCCTGACTTTAGGAAGCCCTTAGGTAGCATGGACGTTAGTTAGGACCAAATTGTTTTTCCCAGACCCTTCAAAACATTTGCAAAGTCTACCATATTTCTTAGCTCTTCTAAGCTTTCAAATAAACTGAAGGATTGTCCCTAGCACTTCCACCATTTTTCTTTTTGGCTCTCCTCGTCTACTTTTCAAAACTTTGCAAATGGTCGCTACTACCCTTGTGCCCCTAACCATGGGATTCCTTGTAACCATCATGGGTAACCTGGAAGGGAGCCACCTCGCCAAACAATTGTCGACATGTCTTGGACCCAAGTTGGCGACACTAGACAAGGAGCTGCCAACGGAAGACACCTTCTTGAAGGATGAGGATGTCAAGACTTAGATGATAGTGACACCCTCGACACAGCCCAAGGATGATGCCACCTTGGCCTTCGATGCCCAGGGCACAAGACATGCAATTTCATGATATGCATCGCTAATAGAGCAACCCTGTCCTTTTCATTGTTATATTGGCAACCACCGGTGGATGAGAACCTCGCCATTTGGTCCGCCTCACCATAGTGAGCAGGAAAATGGTTCTCATCATCCCCCACTCTTGGTGCCGATAATATCGTCAACATGACCGGAAGGACACAACTCTACCATACCTTGCTAATGTCATTACATAAAGGGTTGTCTACCTAGAACCCTCGACGTCTCAGAAGACTAGAAGACATTGGCACGACTACGAAGACACCAGAAGACCCTGTCAACAACTGCCATGAAGATTCACCTTCATTGTCAACTCAACAGACCCGAAGTCATCAAGGACTCTATAGGCGCAACCAGGGTCGTTTTGATGAACAAGAACCAAAGACATAGCGATACCCGAGGAAGACCCAGAAGGCTAAGCGGACTCCTCTCCAAGAATAGAAGCAAGCACGACTACTGAGTCCGAGAACCCCTAGGGTAGGATAGGTCGTGTGTCCCCCATGCGAAGTCGAGTCCGTATGATGGTTTGAATGGAAACATCATGTGTGTTGCTTGTTTTCCCTGTTTGTGCTTTAGTGTGAGTCACACTTTTTCCCTAGGCAATAAGTGCGTGACTATATCACCTACCTTACCTTTATGTTTGTGTTTGGCCTTTTCGGCACTTGCTTGATTGCACTTGAACTATACCACACCCTTAGGCACTCCTCTCGGTGCAACTACCTCTCCCCCATCTCATCAACTGAAGACCAGCAAGACAAGATGCACCAAGGATCCACCTCAACAAGCAACTTACACCGAAGACTTCGACTACAACCTACTCAACCAGACGCAACCCCGTAGAGTATGCTTTTCCCTCAAGATTGGAAACCCATCCCTTTCCCAACCTATACCTCACAAGCTCCCCAACACAAGTCTCTAATCACGTGTTTAATACACGGATTTGCCAGAGCAGTTATTGAGCTTCAATAATCCCCTGCTTTGCACTAGGTTCATTATGGAACTAGCAATCATAGTGAACAAACATCCTTCATTCTTACTCTGGCACAAGAACCTTGATGCCATGGGAAGGATCATTCTAAGGGTATGTGAATTGTGGACAATTATTGGATTTAGCCATAATAAGTGTCTTGAGGAAATAGTTGAGACCCTTTGGTGGATTACGAGGCTTAATGTTGGTAGACGAACTTGGTGGGTCCAGATTGATAGAGTAGCATAACTTACTTGTCCTTTGAGCAATATGGTCACGAGCTGAAATTCTTGGTGGATACCTGACTTGACTTTGGCAAGTAATGATTAAATATTGGATTGATGGTGATATCATGGTGACTTGAGTAACTAGTAGGAAGTTCTTACTAGATGTAAAACTTGGATTGAAATCGGTGGTTCTAATAGGTGCTCAAGATCAATTAAACCACATGGATCGGAGTAACTTGGATTTAGTCCAATGATCTTGATCATGGTACCATGTTTCTCGTTGGATGATAGTAGAAGGAATCAAATGATGTTAGGGATAATTTAGGGATCTATATAAGCTCGACCTTGGAGTGTAGTTGGTCATGAGATTGAAAGTTCATGATAATAGTCCTTGCAATGATATGTCGATTATATGAACTCGAGGAGGTTATGTTGGACGCCATCGATGCTGGATTTGTAGCAGTGATGGATCATGTAATAGTGGATGTGATTCATGGGTCGTTTAAACTGGATTCGTAGGAAGGAAACGACATCTCGGATTCGTACACTACCTGTTTCCTTAGCATAGTGATGCAACACCTTAGACTTTGGATACATTAGTCAAACACTTGGATTTATTGTGTCATGATCAAGCTTAGCGACTTGTACGCTATCCCGACGATTTTTACATAGGGATATAGATGAATTGATATAGGGTATGCATGAGAGTATGGGTCACCCTTCTCTTAAGGTACGGAGATAGGTATAGCATGAGTGATGTTGGAGTTGACTTATATGAGATGATACCTTCGATGATACAAGGTGGATTTGTTTGGAGTAATAAGTTGTACTATTAGCATCTAAGAACCATGCTGGAGGATAAGATGATATACGTTCACTCGCATCCTAAGCTCCTTGAAACCCCGAAACTTTACCAAACCATGCCATGGTCGGATAAGACCATAGGCTCTGGCTCTAAGTCAAAGTCCATGGTCGATACCCCATCGTGACCACCACCCACCCTTTCCATAAGGAAGTGGATATGAAGACCTCTATTAGGTTGGACCACAAACCCTTGAGAATAGTGACCATCCGGGACGAATTCCCGCTCCTCTAACATACCCCATGAGCAATGTGTTTATGTGGTACTTCGAGAAATTGGTTGTTGTCCTCTGGGATAACATGCTTATTTACCCAATGAGAGGAGGAACACCTTAGTCCTGTTTGGACCAGCCCCAGGAACACATATTACCATGCCTCTCGAGTATAAGGTCTCACCTTGAAGGAGTTGGACTACTTGAAGCACCCTCCCTACAAAACAAGACTTTCTTGCCCAAGCAAGATGAAGAACCACTACGATCGCGAAGCCGCGACAATGATGAAGAAGAAGTCAACCACCACACCTCTGCTGGATACCTCAACTAGACTATATCCAGAAGCACTGATGTCCAAGCATGATGAAGCCCTTGCACAGCAAGAACATAGATAAACCCCTTATTTTGACTGGTCATCCATCAGTTCCTGTCTAGGGAGGAACCGAGGAGTGGGTAACACCCCTCACTCCACCACTTTGATGGTGTATGTTGAGAATGACATCCCTACTCCCTTCAGATGCCTGGAATGAAGTGGGTGAATGTCACGACTTCGTGATCAACCCATTTTAGACAATCGAGGGCGTAAGCCCTGACTTGATCATGATAGACCACCTGTGAAAGGTAGTTCACTTTGCTTGCCAAGCCTTAGAACTTGGGGACTAGATGGTTGTTTTATACTTTTGGATAGCCAACTTACCTAGAATCCCACTGAAACCTTCCCATATAGTAGAACCCGTTTTTGACACCAAGTCTCTAAGCTCAGTCTTAGGGACGAGACTCGGCGTAGACCTTGCCACGGGGAGACGAGTAGACCAAACACTCAAGGACCCTCCAGAAACGTGCGTCCATGACGATGGAGACAAATGACCAGAGAAGAATGAAGAATCTAGCTGGGCAACATACTCAAGCAAAAGATCTCGACGATAAGCCTACAATGACGCACCCTAGCACTCTCAAGGATGAAGACCACCTGTGACTGAAGATCTCTTGCTTTAAGGAAGATAAGGACTTCCCCGTTAACAACAAGTTACACAAGGACTCGACCCTTCTATTCTAAATGTGAGACACCTAGATGTTACTAAACACTATGAGCAGTCCCAGGACCAGCACAGAGACACACCACTTCCAGGTATTCCGACTTTGGGATGCACACGCAAGCCAGACACTGCGAGAACCTCGTCCACCACACCCTTGACCATTAGGCGAGCCTAGCATTCTATGAGAATTCCGTTCACCCTTAGATCAAGTCAACGGTGCACTCGAAGACACATCATCAGGCACTTCAAGATCCAGAAGTACAACCACAATGGAGCAAAAACAATATGGAACGTGAAGACTACCTCACCTCTGAATTTCCGCATCTCTTTTACACCTAGCCTAGGAATCTCGGGGATGAGATACTTGTAAGGGGGTTAGGTCTTACAAACCTTGTCATTTGCCTCATGACTAAGTTATAATGACTCAAAAATCAGGGCCAATTAAAACTTTTGTGTGCTTGTTATGCCTGGCTTGATTGCTGATTGTCTGATTGCTTGCCAGTGCTCTATATTCATAAAATCCCTCCTACTCTCAAAACTCTTTTCCTTGATCCCCACTCTTGTCCAATGACCATGCCATGTGAATAGGACCTAATTATATTTTTACAAAATATTATTTTGGACAAAAAGTTTTTTATTTGAATTAGGTTTGCAAAACCCCTGATTTGAGATTTGCACTGCAAGTCCCCAAATTGGGTGGATCCTTTTGCCCCAAATGCTTTATTTGGAACCTACTATATATATATAACTTCCCAAAACCACAAAATATTATTTTAAAAGATTATTTTCATATTTTATTTAAAGGCTTTTACTTAAGGGTAGAAATGGTCTTTTATAGGGGGAAAATATTCAAATGATTTAAAAATATTTGAGAAAATTTAGGAAAAATTAGTGGACATATATTGTCCATATACAAGAGTTTGAACACATGGTCATGTTCAAAGTATTGGAAAAAACCCTTCAAAACCAATTCTGCCTATTCCAAGCATTTGAAATATTTCTATAAGAAATATTCTACCTCCAGTAATTTTGCCACAACATATTATAACCCTATTCTACCTCCAGTAATTTTGCCATGGCCTCTGGCCAATTATTTGGGGGGGGGGGGGTTAACTCTTTCTTATTCCCTCTATTTTTACCATGATAGCACCTCTTCTTCCCTTCTGAACATGCTAATGACCCCAAACATTTCCACAACCTCACTTGTGTACCTATGCATCAAACTAAACCCAAATATGGCAGGCTCATGTGGAATATATGAGCAGTTCATCCAAACCTACATTATGTCAGTAAGTGTAGCTTTGTACTACAAGTACCTTGCCCTCTCATTCCATGATCTGAAAATTGGTGGACTTTTAGTCCCTCCATAGCTTAGTCCACTAGACATGGTTTTGTTCCAATTAGACCATAGTGGAAACCCCTCAGATGAGCCTCCAATTTGTTGTTGCAAACTTACCCCCTGTAAAAAAAATCATCTACCGAGCTCCATTTACCCTCCCACTTCACCATACAGCTTTACCATGCATGCCTCACATGGTAGACATGTTTGGCCGACCAAAAGGATGCTCTGGACACGAAGTGGCATGGTGACCATGCTGCTAACCTGCAGAAACGGTGCTCTGCGATGAACCGTGTCGGGTAGCTCATGTGTGGCCTTTGCAGGGCATCCACGCAAGCCCGGGAATCTCCCTTGACCTCCCACGCTCCTCCCCGATGCTCAGCAAGCCTCCAAAGCCCCTCTCGCACGCGTGCTCCCCGCCCCCGAGGGCATCCGAGGCGTGACCGAGCTCCCCCTCCGTTGCTCCCCTAAATAAACCTCCTTGCCGAGCGCCAGACACGGAGAGTTTGCTCGTAAACCTCCTAGACAGCTCCCCGATGCCCCAGGACACCTCCTAGCTCTGCTCCTCCTCCCCATGGCTGGCAATGCCGTGATTCGGCCTCGATCGTAATTCAGGCAAGCGAGTCCTCCTGCACCTCGACTTCCACCCCCAAGGAGACCCTGTGGCCACTCCATCCACCCAGGCACCCGGAGCTCCCTTTCCACGGCCGTGCTGTGCTCACTAGCGGCGACCAACGCCATCGTCTACCCCTGTTAAACCTCGCTTTCGGTGGCCCCCGCGATCGTCGCAACCACTGCTGAGTGCGGCGTGGAGCGGGGCATCCCCCAGGCTGCTGGATCGGAGCCTGGTGCGGCGGGACGGCCGGAATGACGGCGCCCAGCACCCTCCTATGCCTCCTGTCGGGAGGAAGGAGGAAGGAGAGAGAGGGTTCGGTGGGATCCCCCGTGTAAGTGACCCAAAGGCCCGCCCCCCCCCTAGTTAAGTGGAGACGGGTTCCGTAGAAGCCGATTTTCGTGGACGAAAGCGTATTCACGAAATACGCCTATGACGTCGCCTCTGCTCCGCCCAACTATGCTACTGGGCCGGCCCAGTGGCTATCCCTCGCTCAGATGTGCAATTTAGCCCCCTTCCTTTTCTTTTTCTAGGGAGTTCAAAAATAGATATTAAATTCATATTAACTCCAAATCTAGTAATTCAAAATCCTAGAGGTTCCTAAAATCGTCCTCTATCCAAAAATATGTCCTACATATTTTTCCACAAACTTCTCTCTACTGCTCAAATTTAAATTCAAATTTGAACTATGTGATGCCCCACTTGAAAAATTCCTAGAACATCCAAATCAACTCCAAATTGAGTAATTCCAATTTATAGGTGCTCTAAATATCATACCGTATTTATCAGGCCTTGTTTAACATTTTCACCATGCATTAAATCTGTTGGATGCAATAAATAGCCCCATATTTCATTTTTACTATCTTAGGAAATTCATAGGAAAATCATCCCTACTCCAAAACCAGTGAAACCACTTCCTGCATGTTTCTAAGATCATGCCCTATTTAATAGGTGCATTCACCCATTTTAAAAAATATATTTTCTGTAGACTTCTTATAGGATTGTCATTTCCTTCATTTCCACCATTCAAAAATCTCCCTTGATCCAAATTCAATAAAACCTCCTTGGTTATTTTTCTTATGACCAGAGGTGTCCATGAAAAATAAAAATCATGTTTATAGAGCATTTTATTTTTCTGCTTGTTGTGTTGCTTATTGCGGTTGTTTCCGGTTATAGTTGGTGAAGTAGATGAAGTGCTTGGAGTTGGATGAGAAGCGTGTGAA
Source organism: Hordeum marinum (assembly GCA_022496015.1). NCBI lineage: Eukaryota > Viridiplantae > Streptophyta > Magnoliopsida > Poales > Poaceae > Hordeum > Hordeum marinum. Next base: position 336,961,694 of record CM039676.1, on the reverse strand, counting down.
GACCTTGAAGATGTTGCTAAGCTAGGCAAGCAACCCTTTGACCATGACTATGAAACCCTTTTATCGCATGGCATATAGCACTTTATTTCTTGATGTTGATCATGTTGATGTGGTGTTTTCCCTTTGGTGGGATGCCTCCAATACTTTTACCGTTGATACTTGCATTGTTCATGACCCTACCTCCTTATGAGGGTTGTGCGGGTGGGAGTAGATAGGATGCTAGTAGATGCTACGCAAGTGGGGTCGGGTTTATGCATGATGATGTAAGCAAATAAATGATTTCAAAGACTTTTCGAAAACCCCATTTGGTACCACTAATGCCTGAGGGAGATGATGTTGAGTTGGGTAACCACTTGAGAAAGAAGTGGAGTACTGGAGCAACTTGTGTGAGTGTGTGGTTTTTTAAAAACGGATTAGATTTAAGGTTTGGTGACTGTCCCAACCTTACATGTGTGACCATTCTTGTTGGAAATATGCCCTAGAGGCAATAATAAATTAGTTATTATAATATTTCCTTATTCATGGTAATTGTTTATTATCCATGCTATAATTGTATTGATCGGAGACTTAGATGCATGTGTGGATACATAGACAAAACCATGTCCCTAGTATGCCTCTAATAGACTAGCTCGTTGATCAAAAGATGGTTAAGGTTTCCTAGCCATGGACATGACATGTCATTTCATAACGGGATCACATCATTAGGAAAATGATGTGATGGACAAGACCCAAACTACAAATGTAGCATATGACCATGTCAGTTTATTGCTACAGTTTTATGCATGTCAAGTATCTGTTCGTATTTTGGTACGGAGGTAAAGACCGATATATAGGATGTCCTATTTTGGTCGCCGGAAAAGTTTCGGGCTCATGGATAGTATACCGGGAGTGCCGGTAGTGTACCGGGAGACCATCGGGAGCGGTATTTCGACCCAAGAGGCTACATGGGCTGTGGGAGGATGAATACCAGCCCTTAGTGATCTAGTGGAAGTCCCACACAAGGCCCATGCGGCTGGGAAGAAAAGCCCAAAGGAAAAAAGGTGGGAAAAGGCAAAAAGGCCAAAATAAGGAAGGAGTCCTAATCCTACTTGGAGTAGGAGGAGGAGGACTCCTCCCTCCCATTCGGCCGAAGCCTAGGGATGGATCCTTGAGGGCCAGCCCTCCTCCTCCTCTCCTCCTATATATACTAGAGGGTTTTAGGGTTTTTGCACAAGTTCTTTCTTCCACGTGCAACCCTAATCTCTAGTGCATAGTTTCTCCTCTAGATCGGATTTCTGCAGTGCTTAGGTGAAGCCCTGCCGGAATTGCTCCACCACCATCGGTAGAGCAACATCACGCTGCTGGATAACTCATCTACCACTCTGCTCCCTCTTATTGGATCAATAAGGCGGAGATCGTCATCAAACTGTACGTGTGCTGAACGCGGAGGTGCCGTCCGTTCGGCGCTAGATCGAAGTACCGTGATCAAGATCGCGAGACGGATCATGATGAGTTCATGGGACGGATTGTGATTCGATCGCGAGATGGATCGTGATGAGATCACGGGACACTTGGCGATTTGGATCGCAAAGACGTTCGACTACACCAACCACGTTTCTTAACGCTTCCCGCTTAGCGATCTACAAGGGTACGTAGATCCACTCTCGCTCTCGTAGATGCTCATCACCATGGATAGATCTTGTGTGTGTGTAGGAAATTTTTTATTTCCCATGCAACATTCCCCAACAGTGGTATCAGAGCTAGGTCTATGTGTAGATGAGATCTCGAGTAGAACACAAAGAGTTTGTGGGCGTTGATGCTTAGATTGCTTCCTCCCTTGGTCGTGTTTTGGTTCAGCGGTATTGTGGGATGAAGCGGCCTGAACCAACCTTACTTGTACGCTTACGAGAGACCGTTTCCCTCAAAAGATGGCTAGCGGGTGTCAATTTCTCCTACTTTAGTATGATCAGATTTGACAAAGGCGGTCCTTGAGAAGGTTGAAAAGCAACTTATGTATCAACGTTGTGGTTTATGCATAGGTGAGAATTGTTCTTGCTAGATACCCGTAGCAGCAATGTAAAACATGCAACAACAATTAGAGGACGTCTAACTTGTTTTTGCAGGGTATGTTGTGATGTGATATGGCCAATTACTATAGCGACCCGACCTGGAAAGGTCAAGCCTCTGTGTGTTCTATGCCATCCCTGGATCAGTATGCTGGCACACACAGTACATCAATGTATATATCAAAGTGCAATCACATGTAATTAACGTAAAACATATATATACCTTAAAATCTTAGCAGAAACAGTCAACAGGAGTGGAGTCCTAATAACACCAACGTCAGGTTAAGTGTAGACCGTAGCCTTGAATCGTACTCTTACTCGTCGAAGAAGAGTATCTGGAACATGAGATGTTGCAGCCGTGTAGGTCAGCATTTTGAATATGCTGGCAAGTCACAAAAGAGGGGGTGAAAAATAATCATCTATACTATATGCATATATGGCAGGTGGGGGTATAAGTTCAAGTTTTGCGTAAAGCAAAATTTTCCTACAACAAGAGAGGGGTAATGCAGAAATTATTACTAAAAAGTTGGTTGATTAATGAGATGGTTCCGCCAACCAATTCTCATACCCAAGTTAATAATAATACCCACATCAATATAATTTATTGTGTTGAGACTTCCTGATAGTATCAGTTCCTTTGGCTCAAGTTGTCCATGACCGTGGACACGGCTAATCGATTAGGTTTGAGTACTCTGCAGAGTTTTGCACACGTTCCCCACAAGATTTGATCACCTCCGTTGAATTCCTCGCACTTCAGGGTGTTTGAGAAACGGATGACTAAAACATGGTCTTTCAATGGGTTCCTCTAAGACACTGTCGGTGCCCATCCTTTCCTACCGTTCTTCTACATCGCGTAGCACTGGCTGTCCAGAGTCACCACAATGTCCAACCAAGCCAGGGCCCATAATGGATTATGGCTGTGCAGGTAAGCCTCGGGTCTTGAAGTATCCATCCATCTCTTTGTGCCTGGGTGGACCTTTCCGCGTGAATACTAGCACTTCTGCAGCAACACCTAGGCTAACCACTGGCTTCTCCAGGGCGCCATTCAACCGTCATCCACCCAGAGGTATATTGAGTCCTTGAAGTCTTGAAGTTGATCATCATGCAGGTCTTGGGATAATTAAGTAACCTCACGACAATCTTGAATCTCACAACCAACCCCGTCTACTAAAGCATAGCAATTGTGAAGTAACGTCCCTTCCCGGGCAGTAATAACAGGGTATTGGGTTTCTCCTACCTCATGATACTACTACAAGTTCATGCTCAATAATCTACTGCATGTGTGATGGAAAGATTGATTCTAATGCAAATAAAACATAGGTAATGTAAGATGGTCAAAGTGAACTTGCCTTGTAGGGTTGCTAGAGAATAATATCGCTCTCAGAAAATCACTTGATAGAACTATATGTCGCTCTCTGATGAAAATCTATATAATCAAACATTACACTCATATAAGCAATCATACTAGCAATCAATACTAACAATCAACAAGTAACACAAAAAACACAAAAGGGTTGTTTTGAAGGAAATACTTAAGACCAAAGTTAAAATAACAAAACTTCATCAAATCAACCATGTGTAGTTTTTCCCTACAAATAACCTATTTTCAAAAGTAACAAAAACAAAGTAAAATATAACAAAAGTATTTTTAGTAAACATTTTGCTAGCAAAAATAATTACTTTTGAAGAACAAGTAAGAACTAGGAAAACAACACACTAAACACCATAAGTTTTCTAGCTAATAAACCTAACAACAAGTAAAACAATAAAATATTAAAATAACACAAAACAAAATCTATAAGAACTAAGTTAGCAGAAAGTATATTTTATAAACGATTTTATTAAAGGTATTTTCAAATAGCAATTTCGAATTAGCAATGGAAATCAATTGCAAGTTATAATTGAACTAGAATTGATTCCATGAAATAAAAATAATAAATAACGTAAAAATAAATTTGGTTGAAGTACTATTGCTAACTAACATAAAACAAAGTAAAACTTTCCAAGAAATATAAAAGAAAATAAATTAAAAGAATTTAAAATAAAAGAACTAAAAAAGAATCTTTTTTTATGAAAAATACTAATTTAAATTATTCTAAAAACTCCCAAGTTCTATCTACTGATAAGTAAGGTCACTAGAGACAAGTAGCAAAAAGAATCAACTCAAAATAAAGTTTTAAACTCAAGATATTTAGAAAATAAGATTTGAAACAAATGTGTTTCAATTCAATTTTAAATTATTCAAATTTGGTCAAACTTGATATCTGCAGAAACTAAATAAATTTTTTAACACAATGGAAAAAGAATCAAATTAAAACAATTAAAAACATAAAATATATAAAGAAAACAAAATCAGACACTATTCTGTTTTTTTAAACAAAAATAGAATAAAAAAACTAACTAACGGATAGGGGCTACGTGGCATTTTTTTCATTGGCTACACGGGGTGCATGCTAGATGTAACGGAGCGAACAACTGGTAACTACAAGAAAACGGTTGGCTTATAAAATGAAAACATGCGATCTAATCGTATCCGTTCGTTTACGATCCGAAAGTGGGGAGACGTTCCGGTGCTCACCGCGATGGGGTTGTAGTCCGGCGAGAGCTCCGGCGATGTCCGAGGCGGCGGGGTCGTCGGGGACGGTGCTGCGGTGCTCGGGGACGGCGACTCCGTTGGTGGCGTCAGCGTGTCTCGGGGGCGATGATGGCGACGACGGTGAGCTCGGAGGCGTCGACGACGCTCGGGCGTCGACGACGCTCGGGCGTCGACGACGGTGAGCTCGGAGGCGGCGGCGACGCTCGGGTGTCGACGACGAAAGGGGCTCTGATGGGTGCGGGGCTCGGGCGAGTGGATGGGGCGGTGCGGGAGATCGAGGCAAAGAGGTTGGTGGGCTCGAAAGAGCTTGGGGCGGTCGGAGTGGAGCGGCATGACCTCGAGGGCTTCGGTGGTGGGGAGCTTCGGCGAGCAATGGCGACGGCGAGAGGGCACAGGGAATGGGGCTTAGGGGTGGAACGGGGTGTGGGAGGCCTCGGGTATTTATAGGAGCGGCTCGGGGTTGTAGAGAGGAAAGGGAGAGGAGATGGCGGATTCAGTGGGATTGGAGTAATTTCGGGGGAAGTTAAGGTAGGTGGGCCGGCAGGTTTTTATTAGAACATTAATTCTTTTCCTTTTCTAATGTACATAGAATGGAAACTACTTTATAGCAATCAATACATTTCCAAAAAATGAAGAATTATATATTAAATTGACCATGGGAATAAATTCAATGTAATGAACATTTTTGCACAGCCAAAATAAATACTTTAAAAAAATATTTTTAGAAAATGCTTAAATTGATTTTAATCCTTTTTGCAAATAATTTTCAAATAACCCCCTGGGTTTTATGGTTCAAATACTTCACAAAATAACCCCTGGTGTGGAGTGTCGTATTACTCCTCTCAAGTTTTGTCAAGGGGTTTGAATTCTTTCAAACTTCAAATAGGAAAGGAACTCCATATCAGGAAATTTCAAATAGATTTCAAATTCACTTTTTAAATCTTTTTATATTGAAGAAGTCTTGTCACCTTCTCTCACTGATTTGAAATGTGGGAATTTGAATTCAAAAGCACATGGGAAAGTCATGTCATTCCCTCTCATTCAAAAGTTTTTAAAAATTTCAAGTTTCACTCAATTCAATCACTCAAGCAAGCAAACACTTATTCTAATATTTATTATATCATTCCAAAATTTGGGATGTTACAAACCTACCACACTTAAAATGAATCTCGTCCTCGAGATTCGAAGGGGCTAGAAAGAAAAGGATCGGTTTTGGGGGTCTTCTAACAAATCCACTGTCCTAGAAAGGTGTGGGGTCTACCACACTTAAAATGAGAGGTACTGGTCCCTCTAAATCATGACAATCCTCTGGGGTCTTGGGCAATATCTCCATTCACATTCTTCATAGTAACTCCTTGGTGATGTCTGTTATATTCATAATGTTTCCTTCAAAACCCAGTGTTCTCCTTGGTCAAAACAAAGTTCTTCCGTTACTGGGTCTTCTTAAGTGACAAGTCTCCTGAGCTGTCTAAGTAACTTATCGATGATTGTCATGGCGGTCCACAATTAGTGGTTATCCTGTAGTGAAATGGGTCTTGGCATCATTTCTCACCGCAAAATTCCTACGTGTGACAGCAACTGCTATGTACAAGAGGTTTTCATCATACCATTCTAAGGCTTAAACAAAATCTTCAAAGAACATCATCTCTTTACTATGGGTAAGTCACTCAGATTTACCATTCCGAATAGCAAGAGAATGATAAAAGTAAGTCGTCGTGGTGGACAAGCCATGTCGCACTAAAATCATTACCTTGTATAAGGTTTAGTGAATCTCGTATTCTAAGACTTGGGCTTCCTCACAAGCATTGCAGAAATTTCTCTTGTCAACGAACGAAGTTCGTATAAATCCATTAATTATGCAAGCTGAACAAAAAACATCTATCGTTTTCTTCACAACTCTTAGGTTTTCGTATCCTCCTAGGAAAAAGTTTGCTGATTAGTCGTAGCTTCTTCCAAGTTTTCTTCCTTCATAAAGGTAGGGCTTGATCCTTATCAATCCTGAGGCCCGTGGTTCTGTGGGATCATAGCTTTAACTCACCCTTGCGATAATAAATCACAGACTTATTATTGTCTGGATTCCACTCTGTGGAATTCATTTTCCTTTCCATTGGTCTGTTTAACCTTGGGTATTGTTTCATCACAATCATTCCTTTTCCCAATATTCCAACTGTACACCTCCCTTAAATCCTATAGTACTCCATTCCATCCCTAGGGTAACTATCATATCCAAAATAATTATCAAACTTATTTTTGTCCAGACTCTACTCGGTGGAATACCTTTTCCTTTCCACTGGTCTGGTGTTCACACAGGGTACTACCACCCTTCAAATGAAATGCACAAATCCATCCATAGACCATATTTCTCATGTCCTCGAAAATGGTCACAATCCCGTTTATAGAGTAACAACGCATACAATACAACCTAATAAATCATGACACCATTCTTGTATTCATTCATGACTTTATTACAATCCTTAAGACTTCCATTCCATAATTCAATTCCATAACGCCATGAAAATAAGAGTGCTTCCTACTACGCTTATTACCAACAATAAGACCCAAACTAATCAACTCTAGCTTTCTTCGGGTTGGACAGTCAATGGAAAAATGTCCTGCTTCCTTGCAATGAAAAAATGACTTCTGACAAGTCTCGGGGCTGTCTAGTGACTATGTAAGCTCTATGGGTTCTTGGCTTCTTTTCTAGGCAGTGATTGGAGTGCAGACCAGAGTCCTTGCATTTGAAACACTTGATATGACTCAGGTTCTTCTTTGCAGGAATTGGGTGGTTCCTGGTATTCTTTGTCTTCTTCTTCATGGATGTCTTCTTATTGATGAGGGCTTGTATTTGCAGTGGGTCAAACTTCACTTCTACTGTCGGAAATTCTCCTAGACACTCTTTTCCTTTCTTCATGCAAGACTATGAAAAAATGTCCTTCCTCTCCTCATGAGTAGCAGGCATGGGAGAAAAATCTTGTTTAGGCCTTGTCCGTCAGGGTCTTCAATATCTTCCATCATAACACATTCTTCTAAAATCCTCTTGAAGGTTTCCTTCATTGCTTCTTTCTGCTGCTTGACGACTTGTTGCACCTTGGGGTAAATGTGGCACTAAGCTGGGTAGTGGGTGGTTCCTTCACACAAGAAACAAGTTACCTGATTAGTTTCACATTCCTCAGCTGGGTGATTCTATTCACAATGAAGGCGTCCATCCTTGCATTCTTCCTAGGTGTGTCCTATTTCTCCACAAATCTTGAATTCACAAGGCTTCTTCATTTTACGATGGGATGGCTTCTAGATGAGACAAGATCCTAACAAAGTCTTCTTCAATTCTTCCCAAATTCTTGCTTAATTCCATCCTTGTATAGCTTGATGCATCCTCCACCAGGTTGCAATGCTTCTTGCAAAGTACTGAAGAGCATATCGAACCTCATTCTTTCTTTCAGTAACCTTTTTCTTGAAGTGACTCTTCATGTTCTGAATCCATAGTTCTTCCTCCAAATAAGTCATCGGTCCAGAGAATGCAAGTCCATCTTCAGTCAGCATCTATTGGGTCCAAGGGTTTGGGATGAGATGCAAGAGAGGGATCGAGATAGATACACACAATACAAACAATATAGTTTTTAAAATAGAATTTATTTGTGGCTGTCGAAAACACACACAAATGATAGCTCACAAATCATCGTGTCTAAGGTGATTATACAACATGGGTTTGGTCTTCTAGGGGTCATATAAATCTTGTAATTCTTCAGGGTCTTCGAATTCTTCGGGTCTTCACAGTCTTCAACTAGTGTAGCTTCAATTCTTCTAATGCATGGTGAAATCTTCTTTACTTTGTACTGACCATTAGTTGTTTTGATATCTTGTCCTTGTCGAAGTGGTCTCAATTGATCCTTAGTGTGGTCAAAGGAGAAAGGGTATTGTTCTAACTATTTGAGGTAAGAGAGAACATTGTTAAAGCTCAAATAAGATGAGAAGTAAAGGGTCTTTTGAAAAAAGTTTTTCGAGAAATCGTTTCCTAAGGGCTTTCCAGTTTTTAGAGTCACGTCCTACAGTCAACATGTGCTCTGATACCATCTCTGTAGCGACCCGACCTGGAAAGGTCAAGCGTCTGTGTGTTCTGTCCCATCCCTGGATCAGTATGCTGGCACACACAGTACATCAATGTATATATCAAAGTGCAATCACATGTAATTAACGTAAAACTGATATATACCTTAAAATCTCAGCAGAAACAGTCAACGGGAGTGGAGTCCCATTAACACCAACGACAGGTTGAGTGTAGACCGTAACCCTGAATTGTACTCTTACTCATCGAAGAAGAGTATCTGCAACATGAGATGTTGCAGCCGTGTAGGTCAGCATTTTGAATATGCCGGAAGTCACAAAAGAGGGGGTGAAAAATAATCATCTATACTATATGCATATATGGCAGGTGGGGCTATAAGTTCAAGTTTTGCGTAAAGCAAATTTTTCCTACAACAAGAGATGGGTAATGCATAAATTATTACTACAAAGTTGGTTGATTAATGAGATGGTTCCGCCAACCAATTCTCATACCCAAGTTAATAATAATACCCACATCAATATAATTTATTGTGTTGAGACTTCCTGATAGTATCAGTTCCTTTGGCTCAAGTTGTCCATGACCGTGGACACGGCTAATCGATTAGGTTTGAGTACTCTGCAGAGTTCTCCACACGTTCCCCACAAGATTTGATCGCCTCCGTTGAATTCCTCGAACTTCAGGGTGTTTGAGAAATGGATGACCAAAACATGGTCTTTCATGGGGTTCCTCTAAGACTCTGTCGGTGTCCATCCTTTCCTACCGTTCTTCTACACTCATAGCACCGGCTGTCCAGAGTCACCACATTGTCCAACCAAGCCAGAGCCCATAATGGCTTATGGTTGTGCAGGTAAGCCTCGGGTCTTGAAGTATCCATCCATCTCTTTGTGCCTGGGTGGACCTTTCCGCGTGAATACTGGCACTTCTCCAGCAACACCTAGGCTAACCACTGGCTTCTCCAGGGCACCGTTCAATCGTTATCCACCCAGAGGTATATTGAGTCCTTGAAGTCTTGAAGTTGATCATCATGCAGGTCTTGGGATAACCTCACAACAGTCTTGAATCTCACAACCAACCCCGTCTACTAAAGCATAGCAATTGTGAAGTAACGTCCCTTCCCGGGCAGTAATAACAGGATGTTGGGTTTCTCCTACCTCATGATACTACTACAAGTTCAAGCTCAATAACCTACTAGACGTGTGATGGAAAGATTGATTCTAATGCAAATAAAACATAGGTAAGGTAAGATGGTCAAAGTGAACTTGCCTGGTAAGGTTGCTGAAAAATAATATCGCTCTCAGAAAATAACTTATAGAACTATACGTCACTCTTCGATGAAAATCTATATACTCAAACATTACACTCATATAAGCAATCATACTAGCAATCAATACTAACAATCAACAAGTAACACAAAAAAACACAAAAGGGTTGTGATGAAGGAAATACTTAAGACCAAAGTTAAAATAACAAAACTTCATCAAATCAACCATGTGTAGTTTTTCCCTACAAATAACCTATTTTCAAAAGTAACAAAAACAAAGTAAAATATAAAAAATTATTTTTAGTAAACATTTTGCTAGAAAAAAGAATTACTTTTGAAGAACAAGTCAGAACTAGGAAAACAACACACTAAACACCATAAGTTTTCTAGCTAATAAACCTAACAACAAGTAAAACAATAAAATATTAAAATAACAGAAAACAAAATCTATAAGAAATGAGTTAACAGAAAGTATATTTTATAAACAATTTTATTAAAGGTATTTTCGAATAGCAATTTCAAATTAGCAACGGAAATCAATTGCAAGTTATAATTGATCTAGAATTGGTTCCATGCAATAAAAATAATAAATAACATAAAAATAAATTTGGTTGAAGTACTACCGCTAACTAACATAAAACAAAGTAAAACTTTCCAACAAATATAAAAGAAAATAAATTAAAACAATTTAAAACAACAGAAAATATAAACCAACCTAAAAGAACTAAAACAGAATTTGTTTTCATGGAAAATACTAATTTAAATTATTCTACAAATTCCCAAGTTCTATCTACTGATAAGTAAGGTCACTAGTGACAAGTAGCAACAAGAATCAACTCAAGATAAAATTTTAAACTCAAGATATTCAAGAAATAAGATTTGAAACTAATCTGTTTGGATTCAATTTTAAATTATTCAAATTTGGTCAAACTTGATATCTGCAGAAACTACATAAATTTTTTGAGACAATGAAAAAGAATCAAATTAAAAAAATTAAAAACATAAAAAATATAAAGAAAACAAAATCAGAAACTATTATGTTTTTTAAAACAAAAACAGAATAAAAGAAAACTCTAACTAATGGATAGGGGCTACGTGGCATTTTTTTCATTGGCTACAGGGGGTGCGTGCTAGATGTAACAAAGCGAACAACCGGTAACTACAAGAAAACGGTTCGGCTAATAAAATTAAAACACGCGATCTAATCATATCCGTTCGTTTACGATCCGACGGTGGGGAGAGGTTCAGGTGCTCACCGCGATGGGGTTGGAGTCCGGCGAGAGCTTCGGTGATGTCCGAGGCGGCGGGGTCGTCGGGGGCGATGCTGCGGTGGTTGGGGACGGCGACTCTGTTGGTGGCGTCAGCATGGCTCGGGGGCGACGATGGCGACGACAGTGAGCTCGGAGGCGGCGGCGGCGCTCGGATGTCGACGAGGAAAGGGGCTCCGGTGGGTGCGGGGCTCGGGCGAGTGGATGGGGAGGTGCGGGAGATCGAGGCGAAGAGTTTGGTGGGCTCGGAAGAGCTAGGGGCGGTCGGAGTGGAGCGGCATGAGCTCGAGGGCTTCGGTGGTGCGGAGCTCCGGCGAGCAATGGCGGCGGCGAGAGGGCACGGGGAATGGAGCTCAGGGGTGGAACGGGGTGCGGGAGGCCTCGGATATTTATAGGAGCGGCTCGGGGTCGTAGAGAGGAAAGGGAGAGGAGATGGCGGATCCAGTGGGATTGGAGTAATTTCTGGGGAAGTTAAGGTAGGTGGGCCGGCAGGTTTTTATTAGAACATTAATTCCTTTCCTTTTCTAATTTACATAGAATTGAAACTACTTTATAAAAATTAACATTTATATATTATATTTACTAGGAGAATAAAGGCAATTTAATGAACATTTTTCCACAGCCAAAATAAATACTTTAGAAAAAATTATTTTCAAGAAATGCATTAATTCCTTTCCTTTTTCTAATTTAAAGAGAATGGAAACCACTTTATGGAAATCAAAACTTTTATAAAAAATGAATATTTATATATTATATTGACCAGGGGAATAAACTCAATTTAATGAACATTTTTCCAAGGCCAAAATAAATACTTAAAAAAATATTTTTAGAAAATGCTTAAATTGATTTTAATTCTTTTTGCAAATAATTTTCAAATAACCCCCTGGGTTTTGTGGTTCAAATACTTCACAAAATAACCCTTGGTGTGGAGTGTCATATTAGTCCTCTGAAGTTTTGTCAAGGGGGTTGAATTCTTTCAAACTTCAAATTGGAAATTCAAATAGGAAAGGAACTCCATATAAGGAAATTTCAAATAGTTTTCAAATTCACTTTTCAAATCTTTTTATATTGAAGAAATCATGTCATCTTCTCTCACTGATTTGAAATGTAGGAATTTGAATTCAAAAGCACATGGGAAAGTCATGTCATTCCCTCTCATTCAAAAGTTTTAAAAATTTTCAAATTTCACTCAATTCAATCACTCAAGCAAGCAAACACTCATTCTAATATTTATTATAACATTCCAAAATTTGGGATGTTACAATTACATGATGAGATATATGTGATGTATGAGATGACCATGTGATGTATAGAATTTCACGACTTGTATGTCGATGAGTACGGCAACCGGCAGGAGCCATAGGGTTTTCTTTAATTATTGTATGACCTGCGTGTCAATCATTAAGCACTATGTAATGCTTTACTTTATCGCTAAATGGTAGCAATAGTAGTAGAACCATGGAGGGCGCGACAACCCCGATGGCGACACGTTGATGAAGATCAAGATGATGGAGATTATGATGTCGTGCCGGTGACGATAGAGATCATGTCAGTGCTTTCAAGATGGAGATCAAAAGCACAAGTTCATGTCCATATCATGTCACTTATGATTTGCATGTGATGTTAATCGTTTTATGCACCTTGTTTTGCTTAGCACGTCGGTAGCATTATAAGGTGATCCCTCACTTAAATTTCAAGATGAAGTGTGTTCTCCCCGAGTGTCCACCGTTGCGAAAGTTCGTCGTGTCGAGACACCACGTGATGATCGGGTGTGATAGACTCTACGTTCACATACAACGGGTGCAAGCCAGTGTTGCACATGCAGAACACTCGGGTTAAACTTGACGAGCCTAGCATGTACAGACATGGCCTCGGAACACAAGAGACCGAAAGGTCGAACATGAGTCATATAGAAGATATGATCAACATGATGATGTTCACCATTGAAACCACCTCAACTCACGTGATGATCGGACTTGAGTTGGTGAATTTGGATCATGTATCACTCGAATGACCGGAGGATGTCAAGTTGAGTGGGAGTTCTTAAGTAATATGATTAATTGAACTCATTATCATGAACATAGTTAGTAGTGTCTTTGCAAATTATGTTGTAGATTACTAGCTCACGCTGTAGCTCCCTTGAATTTTTATATGTTCATAGAGAAATAGAGTTAAAAGATGATGGTAGCAATGTTGCGTACTGGGTCCGTGATCTGAGGATTGTCCTCATTGTAGCACTAAAGGCTTATGTCCTTTATGCACCACTCGGTGCGCCACCCCCTCTAGCGTCGTTTGTAGATGTTGTGAACATCTGACAGGTGCGTTACGATGACTACTTAATAGTTTAGTGCATCATGCATTACGGCTTAGAATTGAGGCTCAAAAATGTTTTGAATGTCATGGAACATATAAGATGTTCTAAGAGCTGATATTGTGATCTCAGGCTCGTGCCCGTGTTGTGAGATATGAGATCTCCAACAAGATTCTTTGCTTGCAAGATGAAGGAGAATAGCTCAATCGTTGAGCATGTGCTCAGCTTGTCTGGGTGCTACAATCACTTGAATCGAGTGGGAGTTGATCTTCTAGATAAGAAAGTGATTGATATAGTTTTCCAAGTCACTGTCACTAAGCTACTAGAGCTTCGTGATGAATTATGAAATGTCAGGGATGGAAATGGTGATCCCTGAGTTGTTTGCGATGTTTGACACCGCGAAGGTAGAAATCAAGAAGGAGCATCAAGTCTTGATGGTTAGTAAAACCACTAGCTTTGAGAAGGGCAAGGGCAAGGAGGGAAACTTCATGGATGTCAAGTCAGTTGCTGCTCCAGTAAAGCAACCCAAAGTTGAACCCAAACCCGAGACTAAGTGCTTCGATTATGTGGAGAGCGGTCGCTAAAGAGGAACAACCCTAGATACTTGGTAGATAAGAAGGCTGGCAACGTCAACAGAAGTATATTTGATATACGTGTTATTGATGTGTACCTTGCTATTACTCCTAGTAGCACCTGGGTATTGGATACCAGTTCGGTTGCTAAATGTTAGTAACTCGAAATAAAAGCTACGGAATAAACGGAGAACTAGCTAAGGGTGAGGTGATGATGTGTGTTGGAAATGTTTCCAAGGTTGATGTGATCAACATCGCACGCTCTCTCTACCTTCGGGATTACTGACGAACCTAAACAAATGTTATTTGGTGTTTTGCATTGAGCATGAACGTGATTAGATCGTGTTCATTGCAACATGGTTATTCATTTATGTTAGAGAATAATGGTTATTCTGTTTACATGAATAATACCTTCAATGGTCATGCACCCAGTGAGAATGGTTTGTTGAATCTTGATCGTAGTAATACACATGTTCATAACATTGATGCCAAAAGATACAAAGTTAATAATGATAGTACCACATACTTGTGGCACTGCCGCTAAATGTCATATTGGCATAAAGCGCATGAAGAAACTCCATGCTGATGGATCTTTGGACTCATTCAATTTCGAATAGGTTGAGACATGTGAACCATGCATCTTGGGCAAGATGACTAAGGACCCCGTTTTCCGGATTGAAGGAGCGGGCAAGTGGTTTATTGGAAATGATACATGTTGATGTATGCAATCCAATGAGTCTTATAGAGTGCGGTGCATATCATTATTGTCTTACCTTCAGTGATGATTTGAGTAGACATAGTGTATATTTACTTAATGAAACACAAGTCTGAATCATTTGAAAGGTTCAAGAAAATTCAGAGTGAAGTTTCAAGATCATCGTCACAAGAAGATAAAAATGTTTGCGATATGATCGTGGAGGCGAATATCTGAGTTACGAGTTTGGCGTACAACTTTAGACAATGTGAAAGTTGTTTCACAACTCACGCCACCGGGAACACCATAGTGTCATGGTGTGTCCGAACGTCATAGTCATGCTCTATTGGATATGGTGCTTGTTATGATGTCTCCTATCATTTTGCTACTATAATTTTGGGGTTATGCATTAGAGACAATACATTCACTTTAAATAGGGCACCATCTAAATCCATTGAGACGACACCGTGTGAATTATGGTTTGATAGAAACCTGAGTTGTCATTGCTTAATGTTTGGGGCTGCGATGCTTGTGCGCAAAATGTTTTCACTGAATGAGCTTGGACCCAAAGTGGGCAAATGCATCTTCATAGAATACCCTAAGAACAGTTGGGTAAACCTTCTATCTCAGATCCAAGCATAAAATGTTTGTTGCTAAAACTGGGTCCTTTCTCGAGAAAATTTTTCTCTCGAAAGAATTGATTGGGAGAAAGATAGAACTTGATGAGATTATTGATCCTCTGTTTCAACGAGAGAGTAGCGCAGCGCAAGAAGATGTTTTTGTGAATCCTACATTGGTTTAAGAGGAAGTTAATGATGATAATCATGAAGCTTCGGATCAAATTACTATCAAACCTCGTAGGTCGACAAGGACGTGTACTGCTCCTGAGTGGTACGACGACCCTGTCTTAGAGGTCATGTTGTTGGAACGATGAACCTACGAGCTATGGAGAAGCGATGATGGGCCCGGAATCCGACAAATGGTTAGAGGCCATGAAATCCGAGAAAGGATCCATGTATAAAAACCAAGTATAGACTTTGGTGAACATGCTCGTTGGACGGCAGGTCGTTGACTACACATGGATATTTAAAATGAAGACAGACGCTGATGGTAAATGTCACCACTTATAAAGCTCGACTTGTCGCAAAGAAGTTTCCGACAAAGTTCAAGGAGTTGACTGCGATGAGACTTGCTCACTCATAGCAATGCTAAAGTATGTTGGAATTATGTTAGTAGTTGCTGCATTTTTCAAATATGAAATCTGGCAGATGGATGTCAAAACATCATTTCCTTAACAGTTTACTTGAGGAACGGTTGTATGTGATACAACCAAAAGGTTTTGTCAGTCCTAAGAATGCTAAAAGGTGAGCAAGCTTCAGTGATCCTTCTATGGACTGAAGCAAGCATCTCGGAGTTGGAATATACACTTTGATGAGGTGATCAAAGTTTTGAGTCTATACAAAGTTTACGAGAAACTTGTATTTGCAATAAAGTGAGTGGGAGCACTATAGAGTTTCTGATAAGTATATGTGGATGACATATTGTTGATCGGAAATGATGTAGAGTTTCTGGAAAGCATAAAGGGTTGTTAGAAAAGAGTTTTTCAAAGGAAGACCTCCATAAAGCTACTTAATTGTTGGGTGTCGAGATCTATAGAGATAGATCAAGACGTTTGATAAAACTTTCAATGAGTACATACCTTGAAAGGATTTTGAAAGAGTTCAAAATGGGTCAGTCAAAGAAAGAGTTCTTGCCTGATTTGTAAGGTATGGAGTTGAGTGAGACTCAAAGCTCGAACATGGCAGAAGAAAGAGAAAGGACGAAGGTCATCCCCTATGCCTTAGCCATAGGCCCTATATAGTATGCCATGCTGTGTACCGCACCTGTGTGTGCCTTGCCATGAGTCCGTCAAGGGGTACAAGAGTGATTTAGGAGTGGATCACTGGACATCGGTCAAGATTATCCTTAGTAACTAAAAGACTAAGGAGATGTTTCTCAATTATGGAGGTGATAAATAGTTCGTCGTAAAGAGTTACGTCGATGCAAGCTTTAACACCAATTCGGATGACTCATAGTAGCAATCTGGATACGTACAGTGGAGCACCCATTTGGAATAGTACCAAGGGGAGTGTGGTAGTAGTGTTTCCAGTTTGACATAGAGATTTGCAAAGTACACACGGCTCTGAATGTCAAAGACCCGTTGACTATAAGACCTCTCTCACATGCAAAGCATGATCGAGCCCCAAAACTCATTGGGTGTTAGATTAATAACAATGCGAATCACATGGTGATGTGAACTAGATTATTGACTCTAGTGTAAGTGGGAGACTATTGGAAATATGCCGTAGAGGCAATAATAAATTACTTATTATCATATTTCCTTGTTCATGATAATCGTTTATTATCCATGCTATAATTGTATTGATCGGAGACTTTGATGCATGTGTGGATACATAGACAAAATCATGACCCTACTATGCCTCTAATAGACTAGCTCGTTGATCAAAAGATGGTTAAGGTTTCCTAGCCATGGACATGAGATGTCATTTGATAACGGGATCACATCATTAGGAGAATGATGTGATGGACAAGACCCAAACTACAAATGTAGCATATGATTGTGTCGGCTTATTGCTATAGTTTTCTACATGTCAAGTATCTGTTCCTATGACCATGAGATCATGCAACTCACTAACACTGGAGGAGTGCCTTGTGTGTATCAAACGTCGCAACGTAACTGGGTGACTATAAAGGTGCTCTACAGGTATCTCCGAGGGTGTCTATTGGGTTGGCATGGATCAAGACTGGGAGTTGTTACTCCGTGTGACGGAGAGGTATCTCAGGGCCCACTCGGTAATACAACATCACAAAAAGCCTTGCAAGCAATGTGACTAAGTTTTAGTCATGGGATCTTGTATTACGGAATGATTAAAGAGACTTGCCAGTAACAATGTTGAACTAGGTGTGGAGATACCGACGATCGAATCTCGGGCAAGTAACATACCGAAGAACAAAGGGAACATTATACGGGATCAACTGAATCCTTGACATAGAGGTTCGATCGATAAAGATCTTCATAGAATATGTAGGAACCAATATGGACATCCAGGTCCCGCTATTGGTTATTGCCTGTAGAGGTGTCTCGGTCATGTCTACATAGTTCTCGAACCCGCAGGGTCTGCACACTTAAGGTTTGGTGACGTTTAGGTAGTATAGAGTTATGCATGGTGGTGACCGAAGGTTGTTCGGAGTCCCGAATGAGATGCCAGACATCACGAGGAGCTACGGAATGGTCCGGAGGTGAAGATTGATATATAGGAAGTCCTATTTTGGTCGCCGGAAAAGTTTTGGGCTCATCGGTAGTGTACCGGGAGTGCCGATAGTGTACCGGGAGACCATCGGGAGGGGTATTTCGACCCAAGAGGCTACATGGGCTGTGGTAGGATGAATACCAGCCCTTAGTGGGCTGGTGGAAGTCCCACACAAGGCCCATGCGGCTGGGAAGAAAAGCCCAAAAGGAAAAAGGTGGAAAAAGGCAAAAAGGCCAAAATAAGGAAGGAGTCCTAATCCTACTTGGAGTGGGAGGAGGAGGACTCCTCCCTTTTGTTCGGTCGAAGCCTAGGGCTGGCTCCTTGAGGGCCAGCCCTCCTCCTCCTCTCCTCCTATATATACTAGAGGGTTTTAGGGTTTTTGCAGAAGTTCTTTCTTCCACGTGCAACCCTAATCTCTAGTGCATAGTTTCTCCTCTAGATCGGATTTCTGCAGTGCTTAGGCGAAGCCCTGCCAGAATAGCTCCACCACCATCGCTGGAGCGCCGTAATGCTGCCGGAGAACTCGTCTACCTCTCCACTCCCTCTTGTTGGATCAAGAAGGAAGAGATCGTCATCGAACGGTAATTGTGCTGAACGTGGAGGTGTTGTCCGTTCAGCGCTAGATCGGAAGGACCGTGATCAAGATCGCGAGATGGATTGTGATGAGTTCACGGGATGGATCGTGATGAGTTCACGGGAAGGATCGTGATTGGATCGCGGGATGGATCGTGATGAGATCGCGGGACGCTCGGTGATTTGTATCGCGAAGACTTTCGACTACACCAATTGCGTTTCTTAACGCTTCCCGCTTAGCGATCTACAAGGGCACGTAGATCCACTCTCCCTCTCGTAGATGCTCATCACCATGGATGGATCTTGCGTGTGCGTAGGAAAATTTTTGTTTCCCATGCAACGCTCCCCAACAATTCTACCCCTATATGGGAAGGGGCTTTGTTGATTGCTATGATTGGTGCTAGTAGGGAGCTCGCATTACCAGTGGTGAGAGTGAAGTGGTCACTCTCGAGACGGGGTCGCCCCGGAGTGGAAGGCCATGCGCTGTCTTTATAGGCATCGGGCACACCATTGTGTGCCCTCATGGATGATACGTGTGATGTATATCATGAGGGATGGCACCAACGAGTGGACTCTTTGTTTAGTATCACCATGGGAAAGGAATTGTTTGGGTGCTTACCTCGGGTATGTAATATACCGCGAGGTGTGGATGACACGGAATTTCCCTGAGTCTTGTGGGTAAAGCACGCAACCTCTGTAGAGTGTAAAACTATTCGAATAGCCGAGTCCACGGTCATGGACAGTTGGAGGTCCTTCTTAAACTATGTCCAGATGTTTCCTCAAAACTTGGTGTGTGTGTGTGGTGGCAAGGATGATACTTCTTCGAGTCGGATGACTTAACATGATGACTGAACATGAGATGTTCAGATGGTACATGAGACAAGTCTGAGGACTTGGCGTGATGGTTGAACATGAGATGTCCAACGCCCTGCTTATGATGATGGTTGTGATGTGTTCTTATGAACACTGACCATGGTTGATGCATGCTTACTTAAGTTATTTGATCAAGTCATTGCACTCAAAACTAGCTTTCTGCAAAACTTACCCATTATTGCTATTTCATGTATTGTTATTGCCTTGTTCCAAACATGGGTTGCTTGCGAGTACATTCAAAGTACTGATTGGCTTGCCACTGGTTATTTTATTGGCCAAGCATGAAAGATAAGGTTATGATGAGGATTACCTTGGTGACGGGTATGCGAGCTAGGACTCCTCCTAGTCAGAATGCCTATAGGGTCAAGGCAGTTGCCATGGGTTCATGCTATCGTTGAAGATTTCCGCTACAATCATATGAAGACTTGGCCATGAAGGTCATATTTGAGTAAACCGGTATGTAATGGATGTAAGGCTCTTGTTATTCAGTTTCTGTGTCTTCAGTGCGCATTGATCTCTGGGATCACTGAGCACGTACATTCGGTGATCACGACTTATGAGTCGGGGTCCCCACACGAGATCCCCTTGGCAGGATGCATGTGTCCATAGTGGACGGTGACAGGAGGGCATGCGTGGCTATAGTTGCCAGCCGTACCAATGGACCGGCCACACGCCGCCATGATGGAGGTGGCCGTATTGCTGACCGCAGCCGACTGAGACAAGGCGATGCCACAGTGGAGGCATTCCTCCAACCACTCCATGATTCGGCTCCCATGTGGCTAGAGTGCAGCCTGTCGTATCGCTGACCGTGGCCGATTGAGGCAAGGCGATGCTGCATAGCGCGGCCCATGCGGCAGCGTGACAAGCATGCACCAATAGTGAGGCTTGGACGGCGGGCCCCACCTAAGAGGGGACCTTGTAGCCGGTGGACCCCACGAGTGATAAGACTACCTAGCCGGCGGGACCCATGTTGACTGGAGAGGTTGCCGGTCGGGTCCCACACAAGGCTTCTGTGAATATTGTAAGCCGGGGGGTTGGCCTATAAAACACCTCGGCACCCCCCATGCAACGGGGACGCGCTCAGACACACACCCACACATCCACATAGAGAGGAAACAGAAGGCAAGAGAAGTCCTTCTTCCTCCTCTAGCCAATAGCTCAAGGAGCAACTCTGTAACCACCAAGATCATCAACTAGATAAGCAGGAATAGGGGTGTTACCTCCCACTGATGGCCCCGAACCTGGGTACATCATGTGTCTCACACGATTGTCCCTGGTCCCGTTTCCGGAGCCCATCGACATCATACAGACCCAACCACTCTCGATTAGCCACCCATGGCATCTACTAGTAGAAAACACCGACAACCCCGATTCTCACGGATGAATTCGATGGGTGCGCTTTCCTATTTGGGATCCATCCTTGTCCCAATAGTAAACTAATGAGAAGAGTCGCCAGGGGTAAGGTCAACTAGCTTTGTGTCTTTATGCGACTAGAATTTGAGGGGAGGGTCCTTCTCTATGGTGGGCTTCTTTAGAGGGGTCATATCATTCGGGTCCACGTGGTCTTTATAAAACTTGAGCTCCTCAACAACACAAGCCGTTTCTGCATAAGAAGCATCTCCTTCTTCACATTCGAAGGCGACCTTATGATCTCCATACACCGTGACCATTCCCTTTGGTCCTGGCATTTTGAGATGTAAATATATGTAATAGGGGCGGACCATGAATTTGGCGTAAGCCGACCGGCCAAATAGCGTGTGATATGGACTTTTGATCTTGACCACCTCAAACCACAATGTCTCCACCCTGGAGATATATTTGTGTCCAAAAGCCACCTCGAGGGCAATCTTCCCTACAAGATAAGCTGACTTGCCTGGTGAGGGCGTCCTCGGATATCCTACCTATTGTTTATGGGCCAGACTATAGGGGTTACTTACCGAACACTGGAAGATTTGAAGGCCCGGTCTCCAGGATGGAAGCTTCGGGAAGCATGGCTTGCGCTTCGCGTTTGATGTAGTAAATAGGCATGTTTATCTATTTGGCATGTAACCTACCATGTGTAAACCCTAGGCATCCTCGGCATCTATATAAGTCGGAGGGTTTTAGGGTATAGGAACCGAACAACTTATCTAGGGTTAGCTACTCGATCTCGAGGTAGATCAATTCTGTAACCCCCCACATCATCAATACAACCAAACAGGATGTAGGGTATTACCTCCATAGGAGGGCCCGAACCTGGGTAAATCCGTGTCCCTTCGTCTCTTGTTACCGTTGATTCTAGTCTCACAGTTCGGGACCCCCTACCCGAGATCCATCGGTTTCGACACCGACATTGGTGCTTTCATTCAGAGTTCCTCTATGAGAAAAATGGAATCGACGCCTCACCTTGTCATCAACAAAGAGGTCCGCAACATGGACGCTTTTGTACCTGGACAGATCTTCGCCTTTGGTAGCGCTGTGCTGCACGCTGATTTCGCTAGCCATCTAGGCCACGTTGAGAGCTTCGCCCCTGATCGAGAGGTTAGATTTGGAAACTTAGAGTTCTCTGTCGACTCTCGGGATGACTTGTCATTAATCGGGCTCATAGCTTCTCCTGTAGCCTCTGAGGACTCTCAGGCTTTAACCTCGAGCCCTTTCTTCAGACATGCCGATGGGGTCACCCATGGCGATGAGTCAATCACTTACCCCGGTTCGGCCATGTAACATCCCAAAATTCTGAATTTTGGAATGTTATATTAAATAAATAAGTACGATTGTTTTCTTCAATGTTGTGTGATTGATTGTGTGAAATTGAGTGGAATTTGAAACGTTTGAAATTTTAATGAGAGGGAATAAAATGACTTTCCCAAAAAAAAATATTTCGAATCCCTATTCAATTTTGAGTTGGACTATTTTCAAAACCCTCTTATAAAAAAATCAAATGAGAGGAGGTAAACGACACTAAAAAAATCAGAGACAATGTTTTGATTCAAATTTAAAAAAACTATTTGCCATTTATTTGAAATTCAAATTCCTTTTTCATTTTGGAGTTATAGTAAAAAAATATTTTTTAAGTATTTTATTCGGCCTTGAAAATATGTTCATGTTTTAGGAAATAGTTTTCTGAAAATTTTGATATATAATATGCCTATATAAAATGTTTTTCTATTTTTATTTACTTGCTTTTATTTGTTGTATCTTCGAAAAAAACACTATTCATCTAGGATTATTTGTTTTTCTTAAAAAAATCTGCAGCCTAGCGCTGGCGCCGGCCTAAATCATTAGGCCCATACGGTGGCCTCTCTCTTTCCTTTTAATTTTCATCTACTTCTAGTTTATTCGTTTTGTCCCACCTCGCTTAGCCTTAAACCTTTGGATCTCCCTCCCACCTATAAATATAGATCCATAGGTGAACCCAAAGATCATCCACTTCGGGTTGAATCGAATCTTTTCGGTTTTACTAGGTTTATTAAAATAAAAATATTTTCTTCTCTCCCGTGGGATTTCTGGAAGTCGTCTCCTCTTTGCATTTATATCTTCTCATCATTCGAAAGGTATTCTCTTCGTATTTTCTTTTATACTCCTGTAGCTTAATATCCCTAAACTAGTATTTCTATACTAGTATAAGGTAGAGTAATTAGATTATTAGTTAGTCTCCGTGTTTACACATTACTATTAGAATTCTTTTAGACATAGCACTTTTTCTTCCAGAAAATTGTTTGGCCCTGATTTTTCAAATGACCATAACTTTTAACTCATTCACTCAAATTAGATGAAACCAACGCCTGGATTTTCGTCTTGACCTCACCTATCCAATCAACCTATCACGTCAACTTTTTCAAATTTTCAAATTTAGAAATTTATTCAGATTTATATTTAAAATTCTTTTAATCATATCTTTTTATCCGTCGCTCCGTTTCCAATGAATCCAATTGCGTCGGATTTGTATCAAAGTAATCTTTCCATTCACATCATTAGTGTTATCATTTCAACATATAATTTTGATCTTGCTCATACTTCTCTATTAGTCCCCAAAATGTGTTCACACACCGTACTAAGCCAATTCAATGCCATATTGAATTGCTTATCACTTTTGATCCGTTATTTTGAACCTAGTAATTCTTTTTTCTACACGTTTATATTGACATCCCATATATAGTAACATCATTAGTTTCAATCTTTGAAACTTTCAAATTTGAGCGATTCAAATTTGAATCTAAACCTTCATTTGATCATATCTTGCAAACCGAACACCTTTTCAATTGATTCCTTTTTCCCCTAAATACTCATTTCATGTATTTCTGTTCATAACCATCGTACTTTGGTTCAACTTCTTTTGACCCTTCTGAATTCAAATTCAATTCGTACTTAATTTAACTATAACTTGTGTTGTAGTGTTCCATTTCAATTAATTCCTTTTGAACATTCATGTTGTTCTCCCCATACCTTGGATCGTCTTTCATAGTCTCTCGAACCAAAGCTTATATAACAATAGTTAATCATACATTAACTCTTTTGAGTTGATTCCTCCACTACTTTACAACATAGTTAGAACCTATCTTTTCTTATTTAACCTTAGTATGTTGTTATATTCGCTCCAAGACATGTTTTGTTCTTGCGTTCTTTTGGTTCTTTGTTTTGGCATGAATGTTTATTGAATGTTATTTGCTTATGATAGATTTCTCGGAGTGTGACGAGTAGAATTATCCATACCGTGAGAGCGACTATCTTCATCAAGTAATACCAGGCAAGTTCACATTGATCATGTTTTTACCTATGTTTTCAATTTGCATTAGTTCAACCTTTCCACCCATTGCATGTAAAGTAGGTACTCGGCAACTTGGTTACTTAAGTAGTATCATGTGGTAGGCCACCCTATTACCCTTGTTAATTTGGTCGGGACGTTATTTTATTTTGCTATGCTTTTAGTAGACGGGGTTTTGGTTGAGTGTCTACCATGTGAGTTGTGAGACTTAATTGATGATGAAGACCTCAAGACTCCATGAATTATTTTTCAAGACCTCATGATGCAATACACCTCTGGGTGGACGACGGTATGAACGGCGCCCTAGAGAAACCAGTGGTTAGCGTAGGTGTTGCTGGAGAAGTGCCAGTAATCACACGGAAAGGTCCACCCAGGAACAAAGAGATGGATGTATACTTCAAGACCCGAGGCTTACCTGCACAGCCACAAGTCATTATGGGCTCTGGCTTGGTTGGACATTGTGGTGACTCTGGAGAGTCGGTGCTACGAGATGTAGAAGAATGGTAGGAATGGATGGGCATCGACAGAGTCTCAGAGGAACCCCTTGAAAGACCATGTTTTGGTCATCCGTTTCTCAAACACCCTGAAGTGCGAGGAATTGAACAGAGGCGATCAAATCATGTGGGGAACGTGTGCAAAACTCTGTAGAGTACTCAAACCTAATTGATTAGTCGTGTCCACGGTCATGGACAATTTGAGCCAAAGGAACTGAAACTATCAGGAAGTCTCAACACAAATAATTTATAATGATGAGGGTATTATTGTTAACTTGGGTATGAGAATTGGTTGGTGGAACCATCTCATTAATCAACCAACTTTGTAGTAATAATTTCTGCATTACCCCTCTCTTGTTGTAGGAAAAATTTGCTTTATGCAAAACTTGAACTTATAGCCCCACCTACCATATATGCATATAGTATAGATGAATTTTTTTCACCCCCTTTTTTGTGACTTGCCGGCATATTCAAAATGCTGACCTACACGGCTGCAACGTCTCATGTTGCAGATACTCTTCTTCGACGAGTAAGAGTATGATTCAGGGTTACGGTCTACACTCAACCTGCTGTTAGTGTTTATTCAGACTCCACTCCCGTTGACTGCTTCCGCTGAGATTTTATGGTACATATCAGTTTTACGTTAATTACATGTGATTGCACTTTGATATATACATTGATGTACTATGTGTGCCAGCATACTGATCCAGGGACGGCATAGAACACACAAAGGCTTGACCTTTCCAGGTCGGGTCGCTACAGAAATGGTATCAGAGCACATGCTGACTGTAGGACGTGACCCTAGAAACTGGAAAGCCCTTAGGAAACGATTTCTCGAAAAACTTTGTTTTCAAAAGACCCTTTACTTCTCATCTTATTTAAGCTTTCTCAAATGTTCTCTCTTACCTCAAATAGTTAGACAATTCCCTTTCTCCTTTGACCATGCTATGGTTCAACTGAGAGAACTTCGAGAAGGACAAGATATAGAAACAATTGATGGCCACTTCAAATTAAAGAAGATTTCACCATGCATTAGATGAATCGAAGCTACACGAGTTGAAGACTGTGAAGACCCGAAGAATTCGAAAACCGTGAAGAATTACAAGATTTATATGACCCCTAGAAGACCAAACCCCTGTTGTATAATCATGTTAGATACGATGATTTGTGAGCTATCATTTGTGTTTTTTTCGACTGCCACAAACAAATTCTATTTTCAAAACTATATTGTTTGTATTGTGTGTATCTCTTTCGATCCCTCTCTTGTATCTCATCCCAAACCCTTGGACCCAATAGATGCTGAATGAAGATGGTCTTGCATTCTCTAGACCGATGACTCATTTGGAGGCAGAACTATGGATTCAGAACATGGAGAGTGTCGTGGTTTTGTCACGGCAGATGTCCGGGTTACCAGACTTGAGTTCGGAGCCATCGCCATGGTAGTGGACTCAAAGGGGTTGATTGACACAATGGACACGAGTTTACCCAGGTTCGGCCCCTCCAGCCGAGGTAAAAGCCTACGTCCTGCTTGTGTTGTTATTGCTTGTTGTATCGATTACAAGGGGCTAGACGCTTGACCTAGTTTTCGATCACCTCCCCCTAAGCCGCCCCGGCTCTGCCTTTATATCAGAGGTCAGAGCCGTCGGGTCTTACAATTGTACAACCGGATCATGCTTTACATCTCCGAATCCATCTCTATCTTACCAACCAAGTTATCCTTTGGAAGTTCTTGCGCATCCAGGTCTCTATCGTCCGGCCCACCTCAAGAGCCGCCAATCATCTTGGGCCTCCAGCTGATACATGTCTTCGTGGGCTGGCTCATAACCAATGCTTATCAACCGGAACCTTCCAGCCGGGTCATATCACGGGGTTATATTGTTGGGGAATGTCGCATGGGAAACAAAAAATTTCCTACGCACACGCAAACCTATCCATGGTGATGAGCATCTACGAGAGGGAGAGTGGATCTACATACCCTTGTAGATCACTAAGCGGGAAGCATTAAGAAACGCGGTTGGTGTAGTAGAACTTCTTCGCGATCCAAATCGCCGAGCGTCCCGCGATCCAATCACGAACCGTCCCACGAACCCATCATGATCCATCCCGCAAACTCATCACGATCCGTCTCACGATCTTGATCATGATCTGTCCCGCAAACTCATCACGATCCATTCCGTGATCACATCATGAACCGTCTCACGATCTCGATCACGGTCCTTCCGATCTAGCGTCGAACGGACGACACCTCCGCGTTCAGCACACGTGCAGCTTGATGATGATCTCCACTGTCTCGATCTAGCAAGAGGAGGTGGAGAGGATATAGAGTTCACCGGAAGCGTGACAGCGCTCCGGTGATGGTGGTGGAGCAATTCCGACAGGGCTTCGCCTAAGCGCTGCGGAAAACCGATCTAGAGGAGAAACTATGCACCGGTGTAACGGGTAGCACGTGGCCGGAAATTCTGTCCAAAAGCCACCCAATCCATTAGTATATATAGGAGGAGAGGAGAGGAGAGGCATCCAAGGCCTTTGGGTTGGCCGAAATAGGAGGTGGGAAGCAATCCTACTTCACCTCCAATCCTAGTTGAAGTAGGATTGCCTCCTATTAGATGATTTTCCACTTTTTTCTTTAGGACTTTCTCTCCTGCGCCATGGGCCTTTGTGGATGTTTTCCCAGCCCACTAAGGGCTGGTTATTATTCTCCCACAGACCATGGACCTCTTGGGGTCGAAATACCCCTCCCGGAGGCCTCCCGGTACACTACCGGCACTCCCGGTACACTACCGATGAGCCCGAAACTTTTCCGGAAACCAAACTTGGACTTCCTATATACGAATATTTACCTCCGGACCATTCCGGAGCTCCTCGTGACGTCCGGGATCTCATCCGGTACTCCGAACAAACTTCGGTCACCACCATACATAACTCTACACTACCGAAACGTCACCGAACCTTAAGTGTGCAGACCCTACGGGTTCGAGAACTATGTAGACACGACCGAGACACCTCTACGGTCAATAACCAATGGCGGGACCTGGACGTCCACATTGGTTCCTACATATTCTACGAATATCTTTATTGGTCGAACCTCTATGTCAAGGATTCAGTTAATCCCGTATAACGTTCCCTTTGTTCTTCGGTATGTTACTTGCCCGAGATTCGATCGTCGGTATCTACATACCTAGTTCAACCTCGTTACCGGCAAGTCTCTTTACTCGTTCCGTAATACAATATCCCGCAACTAACAATTAGTCACATTGCTTGCAAGGCTTATTGTGATGTTGCATTACCGAGTGGGCCCCGAGATACCTCTCCGTCACACGGAGTAACAAATCCCAGTCTCGATCCATGCCAACTCAACAGACACCATTGGAGATACTTGTAGAGCACCTTTATAGTCACCCAGTTACGTTGCGACGTTTGATACACACAAGGCACTCCTCCGATATCTATGAGTTGCATGATCTCATGGTCATAGGAACACATACTTGACATGCGGAAAACAGTAGCAATAAACTGACACGATCATATGCTACGTTTGTAGTTTGGGTCTTGTCCATCACATCATTCTCCTAATGATGTGACTCCGTTATCAAATGACATCTCATGTCCATGGCTAGGAAACCTTAACCATCTTTTGATCAGTGATCTAGTCTATTAGAGGCATACTAGGGACATGGTTTTGTCTATGTATCCACACATGCATCTAAATCTCCGATCAATACAATTATAGCATGGATAATAAACGATTATCATGAATAAGGAATTATGATAATAACTAATTTATTATTGCCTCTAGGGCATATTTCCAACAGTCTCCCACTTGCACTAGAGTCAATAATCTAGTTCACATCATCATGTGATTCGCATTGTTATGAATCTAACACCCAACGAGTTCTGGGGCTCGATCATGCTTTGCATGTGAGAGAGGTCTTATAGTCAACGGGTCTGTAACATTCAGATCCGTGTGCACTTTCCAAATACCTATGTCAAACTGTAAACACTGCTACCACACTCCGCTCGGTACTATTCCAAATGGCTGCTCCACTATACGTATCCAGATTGCTACTACGAGTCATCCGGATTAGTGTTAAAGCTTGTATCGACGTAACTCCTTACGACGAACTCTTTATCACCTCCATAATCGAGAAACATCTCCCCAGTCTCTTAGTTACTGAGGATAATCTTGACCGCTGTCCAGTGATCCACTCCTGGTTCACTCTTGTACCCCTTGACGGACTCATGGCAAGGCACACACAGGTGCGGTACACAGCATGGCATAATATAGAGCCTATGGCTAAGGCATAGGGACGACGTTCGTCCTTTCTCTTTCTTCTGCCGTTGTCGAGCTTTGAGTCTCACTCAACTTTCACACCTTACAAATCAGGCGAGAACTCTTTCTCTGACTGATCCATTTTGAACTCTTTCGAAATCTTGTCAAGGTATGCACTCATTGAAAGTCTCATTGAGCATCTTGATCTATCTCCAAAGATTTTGATGCTCAACAATTAGGTAGCTTCATCCAGGTCTTCCTTTGAAAATCACTTTCCAAATGACCGTTTTATGCTTTCCAGAAACTCTACATTATTTTTGATCAACAATATGTCATCCACATATACTTATCAGAAATTCTATAGTGCTCCCACTCACTTTATTGCAAATACAAGTTTCTCGTAAACTTTGTATAAACATCAAAACTTTGATCACCTCATCAAAGCGTATATTCCAACTCCGAGATGCTTGCTTCAGTCCATGGAAGGATCACCGAAGCTTGCACACCTTTTAGCATCCTTAGGCCTGACAAAACCTTCTGGTTGTATCACATACAACCTTTCCTCAAGTAAACCATTAAGGAAATGATGTTTTGACATCCATCTGCCAGATTTCATATTTGAAAACACAGCAACTGCTAACATAATTCCAACAGACTTTAGAACCACTACGAGTGAGATAGTCTCACATAGTCAACTCCTTGAACTTGTCACAAACATCTTTGCAACAAGTTGAGCTTTACAAATAGTGACATTCACCATCAGTGTCTGTCTTCATTTTAAAGATCCATCTATACTCAACGACCTGCCGTCCAACGAGCAAGTCTACCAAAGTCTACACTTGGTTTTCATACATGGATCCTATCTCAGATTTCATGGCCTCTAACCATTTGTCGGAATCCGGGCCCATCATCGCTTCTCCATAGCTCGTAGGTTCATCGTTGTCCAACAACATGATTTCCAAGACAGAGTTGCCGTACCACTTAGGAGCAGTACACATCCTTGTCGACCTACGAAGTTTGATAGTAACTTGATCCTGAAGCTTCATGATCATCATCATTAACTTCCTCTTCAACTAACGTAGGCTTCATAGAAACATCTTTCTGCGCTGCGCTACTCTTTGGTTGAACAAACGTTTAACAACCTCATCAAGTTCTATCTTCCTCCCACTCAATTCTTTCGAGA
Organism: Hordeum marinum; assembly: GCA_022496015.1. Classification (NCBI taxonomy): domain Eukaryota; kingdom Viridiplantae; phylum Streptophyta; class Magnoliopsida; order Poales; family Poaceae; genus Hordeum; species Hordeum marinum. The sequence continues at coordinate 336,931,436 of CM039676.1, read as the reverse complement.
GAAACATTTCCTCGAGAAAGGATCCGTTTAAGCAACAAACACTTTGCACTAGGATCTGAGATAGAAGGTTCACCCAACTGATCTTAGGGTATTCTATGAAGATGCATTTGTCCGCCTTGGGTTCGACCTCATTAGGTGAAAACATTTTCCACACAAGTGTCGCAGCCCCAAGTATTAAGAAATGATAGCTTAGGTTTCTATCAAACCATAATTCACATGGTGTCATCTCAACGGATTTAGATGGTGCCCTATTTAAAGTGAATGTAGTTGTCTCTAATGCATAACCCCAAAATTATAGTAGTAAAACGACAAGAGACATCATAGCACGCACCATGTCCAATAGAGTATAACTATGATGTTCGGACACACCATCACACTATGGTGTTCCAGGTGGCGTTTAGTTGTGAAACAACTTTCACATTGTCTTAAGTTGTATGCCAAACTCGTGACTCAGATATTCACCCCCACGATCATATCGCAGTCATTTTTATCTTCTTGTCACGATGATCTTTAAACTTCACTTTGAATTTTCTTGAACCTTTCAAACGATTCAGACTTGTGTTCCATTAAGTAAATATACACTATATCTACTCAAGTCATCAGTGAAGGTAAGAAAATAACGATATCCACTACACTCTACAAGACTCAGTAGATTGCATACATCAACATGTATCATATCCAATGAATCACTTGCCCACTCCATCCAACGGGGTCCTTTGGTCATCTTGCCCAAGAGGCATGGTTCGCATGTCGAAACCGATTCGAAATCGAATGAGTCCAAATATCCATCACCATGGAGTTTCTTCATGCGCTTTATACCAATATGACATTTAGCGGCAATGCCACAAGTATGTTGTACTATCATTATTTAACTTTGTATCTTTTGACATCAATGTTATGAACATGTGTATTACTACGATCAAGATTTCAACAAACCATTCTCACTGGGTGCATGACCATTGAAGGTATTATTCATGTAAACAGAATAACTATTATTCTCTGACTTAAATGAATAACCGTATTGCAACAAACATGATCTAATCATGTTCATGCTCAACGCAAAACACCAAATAACATTTATTTAGGTTCATCACTAATCCTGAAGGTAGAGAGAGCATGCGATGTTGATCACATCAACCTTGGAAACATTTCCAACACACATCGTCACCTCACCCTTAGCTAGTTCTCCGTTTATTCCGTAGATTTTATTTCGAGTTACTAACATTTAGCAACCGAACCGGTATCCAATACCCAGGTGCTCCTAGGAGTACTAGCAAGGTACACATCAATAACTCGTATATCAAATATAGTTCTGTCGATGTTGCCAGCCTTCTTATCTACCAAGTATCTAGGGTTGTTCCGCTTCAGTGACCTCTCACCTCATAATAGAAGCACTTAGTCTCGGGTTTGAGTTCAACTTTGGGTTGCTTCACTGGAGCAGCAACTGACTTGCTATCCATGAAGTTTCTCTCCTTGCTCTTGCCCTTTTTGAAACTAGTGGTTTGATTAACCATCAACACTTGACGCTCCTTCTTGATTTCTACCTTCGCGGTGTCAAACATCGCGAACAGCTCAGGGATCAATACTTCTATCCCTGGTGTATTATAGTTCATCACTAAGTTCTAGTAGCTTTAGTGACGGTGACTTGGAGAACTATATCAATCACTATCTTATCTGGAAGATCAACTCCCACTTGATTCAAGCGATTGTAGTACCCAGACAATCTGAGTACATGCTCAACCATTGAGCTATTCTCCTTGATCATACAGGCAAACAATCTTGTTGGAGATCTCATATCTCGCAACACAGGCACGAGCCTGAGATCACAATCTCTGCTCCTAGAACATCTCATATGTTCTGTGACGTTCAAAACGTTTCGGAGCCTCAATTCTAAGCCGTAATGCATGACGCACTAAACTATCAAGTATTCATCGAAATGTGCATGTTAGATGTTCACAACATCTATAGACGACGCTAGAGGGGGTGGCGCACCGAGCGGTGCATTAAGGACATAAGCCTTCTGTGCAGCAATGAGGACAATCCTCGGATCACCGACCCAGTCCGCAATATTGCAACCAACATCTTTCAACTCTATTTCTCTAGGAACATATAAAAATTTAAGGGAGCTACAGCGCGAGCTTGTAATCTACAACAAAGACACTTTGACTATGTTCATGATAATGAGTTCAATTAATCATATTACTTAAGAACTCCCACTCAAATTGACATCCCTCCGATCATTCGAGTGATACATGATCCAAATTCACCAACTCAAGTCCGATCATCACGTGAGTTGAGGTGGCTGCAATGGTGAACATCATTATGTTGATCATATCTACTATATGACTCATGTTCGACCTTTCGGTCTCTCGTGTTCCGAGGCCATGTCTCTACATGCTAGGCTCGTCAAGTTTAACCCGAGTGTTCTGCGCGTGCAAATCTGGCTTGCACCCGTTGTATGTGAACGTAGAGTCTATCACACCCGATCATCACGTGGTGTCTCAACACGACGAACTTTCGCAATGGTGCACACTCGGGGAGAACACATTTCATCTTGAAATTCAAGTGAGGGATCACCTTATAATGCTACCGCCGTACTAAGCAAAACAAGGTGCATAAAAGGATTAACATCTCATGCAATTCATAAGTGACATGATATGGCCATGAATTTGTGTTTAAGATCTCCATCTTCGAAACACCGGCATGATCTCCATCGTCACCGGCACAACACCATGATCTCCATCATCTTGATCTCCATCAATGTGTTGCCATTGGGGTTGTGGCGCCAGCCCTGCTTCTACTTCTATTGCTACCGCTTAGCAATAAAGTAAAGCATTACATAGTGCTTAATGATTGACATGCAGGTCATACAATAATTAAAGACAACCCTATGTCTCTTGCCGGTTGCCATACTCAACGACATGCAAGTCGTGAAATTCTATACATCACATGATCATCTCATACATCACATATATCTCATCATGTAATTGGCCATATCACATCACAACATACCCTGCAAAAACAAGTTAGACGTCCTCTAATTCTTGTTGCATGTTTTACGTGGCTGCTACGGGTATCTAGCAAGAACGATTCTCACCTACGCATAAACCACAACGGTGATACATATATTGCTTTTAAACCTTCTCAAGGACCGCCTTTGTTGGATCCGATCCAACTAAAGTGAGAGAAACTGTCACCCGCAAGCCATCTAAGCAACAAGTTGCGTCGAGGGAACCGGTCTCTCGTAAGCGTACGAGTAATGTTGGTCCGGGCCGCTTCATCTCACAATCCCGCCGAACCAAAATCTGACCAAGGGAGGAAGCAATCTAAGCATCAACGCCCACAAACCTTTTGTGTTCTACTCGAGATCTCATCGAACCATCAACCTAGCTCTGATACCACTGTTGGGGAACGTCGCATGGGAAACAAAAAATTTCCTACGCACACGCAAACCTATCCATGGTGATGAGCATCTACGAGAGGGAGAGTGGATCTACGTACCCTTGTAGATCGCTAAGCGGGAAGCGTTAATAAACGCGGTTGGTGTAGTCGAACTTCTTCGCGATCCAAATCGCCGAGCGTCCCGCGATCCAATCACGAACCGTCCTGCGGACACATCATGATCCATCCCGCGAACTCATCACGATCTGTCGCACGATCTTGATCACGATCTGTCCCGCGAACTCATCACGATCCGTTCCGTGATCACATCATGAACCGTCTCGCGATCTCGATCACGGTCCTTCCGATCTAGCGCCGAACGGACAACACCTCCGCGTTCAGCACACGTGCAACTTGATGACGATCTCCACCGTCTCAATCTAGCAAGAGGAGGTGGAGAGGAGAGAGAGTTCACCGGCAGCGTGACGGCGCTCCGGTGATGGTGGTGGAGCAATTCCGACAGGGCTTCGCCTAAGCGCTGTAGAAAACCGATCTAGAGAAGAAACTATGCACCGGTGTAACGGGTAGCACGTGGCCGGAAATTCTATCCAAAAACCACCCAATGCACTAGTATATATAGGAGGAGAGGAGAGGAGAGGCATCCAAGGCCTTTGGGTCGGCCGAAATAGGAGGTGGGAAGCAATCCTACTTCACCTCCAATCCTAGTTGAAGTAGGATTGCCTCCTATTGGCTGATTTTCCACCTTTTTCTTTAGGACTTTCTCTCCTGCGCCATGGGCCTTTGTGGCTGTTTTACCAGCCCTCAAAGGGCTGGTTATTATTCTCGCACAGCCCATTGACCTCTTGGGGTCGAAATACCCCTCCCGGAGGCCTCGCGATACACAGCGGCACTCCCGGTACACTACCTATGAGCCCGAAACTTTTCCGGAAACCAAACTGGGACTTCCTATATATGAATCTTTACCTCCGGACCATTCCGGAGCTCCTCGTGACGTCCGGAATCTCATCCGGGACTCCGAACAAACTTCGGTCACCACCATACATAACTCTACACTACCGAAACGTCACCGAACCTTAAGTGTGCAGACCCTGCGGGTTCGAGAACTATGTAGACATGACCAAGACACCTCTATGGTCAATAACCAATGGAGGGACCTGGACATCCACATTGGTTCCTACATATTCTACAAATATCTTTATCGGTCGAACCTCTATGTCAAGGATTCAGTTAATCCCGTATAACGTTCCCTTTGTTCTTCGGTATGTTACTTGCCCGAGATTTGATCGTCGGTATCTCCATACCTAGTTCAACCTCATTACTGGAAAGTCTCTTTACTCGTTCCGTAATACAAGATCCCGCAACTAACAGTTAGTCACATTGCTTGCAAGGCTTATTGTGATGTTGCATTACCGAGTGGGCCCCGAGATACCTCTCCGTCACACGGAGTAACAAATCCCAGTCTCGATCCATGCCAACTCAACAGACACCATCGGAGATACTTGTAGAGCACCTTTATAGTCACCCAGTTACGTTGCGACGTTTGATACACACAAGGCACTCCTCCGATATCTGTGAGTTGCATGATCTCATGGTCATAGGAACACATACTTGACATGCGGAAAACAGTAGCAATAAACTAACACGATCATATGCTACGTTTGCAGTTTGGGTCTTGTCCATCACATCATTCTCCTAATCATGTGACCCCGTTATCAAATCACATCTCATGTCCATGGCTAGGAAACCTTAACCATCTTTTGATCAGCGAGCTAGTCTATTAGAGGCATACTAGGGACATGGTTTTGTCTATGTATCCACACATGCATCTAAGTCTCCGATCAATACAATTATAGCATGGATAATAAACGATTATCATGAACAAGGAAATATGATAATAACTAATTCATTATTGCCTCTAGGGCATATTTCCAACATATATCCCCAACATTAGGCCCCAGGCTGAAGTGAGCCAGCTCATTTCATCCGTCTCTTGCAATTGTCTGAGAGCCGCCTAGAATGACCCGGCGTGACGTCACAGATACGCTGACGTATCACCAAATCTCTCACATTCAACCGTTTACCGAAAATCGAGGCGTCTGTTTCGGCAAAACCGGTGCTGATGTCTGGGAACCCACACTGTTTCCCTGTTAAATAGGACCCGCACGAGTCAAACCAATGTATTCCCGCTCGTGCGCCTCTTCTTCTTCTTCCTGTCACCCGTCCGCCGCTCGAGCTTGTCCGCTTCGCTCCGACGCTACCGCTCATCCGTCACCAACCCAGCCCGCTGCATCAACCTGTTTGCACAGGAATCTCGCCCGCCGCCGTCTCCGCCTCCGGTAAGTACCTCTTCCCATAGCTTTAGATCGGTAGCAAATAGGGTTTCCGCCGGCGGACCTCCTCTGCGCGTTTTGTTTTCCGGCACGGTCGCACGGCCAAGTCTCGGGGCCCGCCGCGCATCCTTTTAGGCTGCATTGTCATCGCCGCCACCGTACATGGCCCGCCCGTGCGCAATGTGTGGTCGGTTAAGGCTGTAGGTCGATTTTTCACTTTCACTATTCTTGGCTTAGGTCGATGTAGAACTTCCCTTTCCGCTTCGGCAGATCCAAAACTTTAGTATCGATTTGTGAAACTTGTTTGTCAGGGTCTTGATGACTTCCGGCTCTTCCACCCATAGTGAGCCGCTAGACCCCCTCCGGCTCTTTATCAGCCGGACCTCTTAAGGCCTTTTTTAGAACCCTGTAACTTGTAAGCCGCCATTTGCTATCTGCTCTTTGTTTGATTAGTCGCCATTTTCTTTTTGCACAGTACTTTTAAGCCGCCAAGATGACACGTGCCACTAATTCCTTCAATTGGGTCAGCTCTTGTGTGACCGAAGAGTATTTATCTGATTTAGTACCCGCTGGCACCCTTCCTCCAAAGGAAGTGATCAACTGGCGTGTTCCGACTGGTGAGACCCACCCCGCCCCAAAGAAAGGGGAGGTTATAGTCTTTGCGGATCATATCGAACGTGGATTCATGCTACCCGGGTCAAAATTCTTTCGCCTATACAAGCTGCATCCCCAAGATCTGGCACCGAATTCTGTATCAAACATTTGCCACTTTCAAGTCCTCTGCGAGGCATACCTTCAATCAAGGACATCAGTCTGATTCTTTAGAGAGTTCTTTTACGCCAACCGCCAGACTGAATACAAGAGCGGGCCAAGCTTGGAACTCGGAGGAATCACCTTCCAGCGTCGGAGGGGTATCACCTTTCCAGCTATTCAGATGCCCAGCCACCCAAAAGATTGGAACAAGATGTGGTTCTATTGCAAAGACACGTCTCCGGACTCGGAACATCGTCTGCTGGGTTATCGTCCTTCCCGGCTCTCGACCGACACTTCACTGCCCGACCGGCTCTCAGGTGCCGACCGTGCTAGATATGAGAAGCCCCACGCCAGAGTGAAGGCTCTCCTGGCCAACGGCCTTATTGGAACAGACCTTATCCATTGCTGGGTACAATGGCGGATCATGCCTCTGACTCAGAATATTTCTCACGGGACGAAGTAGAAACCAGTCACGCCAACGCTCCTGAGGTAACTTGCATGTACTCCGACTCAGAATATTTCTTCCGAAAGCCGCGGCGGGTTGTTAGAAAATTTCCTTTATCTCACCCTCTCGCTCATCTGGCTCCTGATTTCCTTTCAAAAAAAAGCAACAGCAAGCTGAACGACGTCAGACCCGGAGCGGCGGCTCTATAGAGCTTGCATCAGGACTACCAAATTCGCCGGCACCTAAGAAGCGGCCTGCAGAGGTTAGTATCCGTACTTCCCTTTTTCGTGTCTCTTCATGTCCAAATGTCTTATCATTTCCGTGTCTTGACTTTTCAGAAAACACCCTCATCGGGCGACTCTTCAGCCTCAGTCATACCTCCACCAAAGATTAATCCTCTTTTAGTGTTAAAATATCCGGATGTCTTTGATGAGATACCAATCTCCTTTAAATGCTAACCCTTTACTTTGCAGTGCTCAGGCGAAACACCGCAAGACCCATCAACCTTCCTCCAGCCCTATCGTTGACAATCAAGAGCCTGAACAGCCGACCCTGGCTCAACCGGATATTGAACAGCCAGAGGAAACTCCAGCGGAAGAAAAACTCCACCAGCGGCTTCTACCGAGCCGGCAGCAGATGACGTCATAATGGAGAACTCCCCAGCTGCTCCTTCAAGGCCGGTTACACTGGCCAGGACCCCTACGACTCCGGATGTTATCATCGCCGGGTCTTCTTAGAAACCTCCTTCACCAGCGCATGTCTTGAGTTTGACTCGTCGTACAACAAAAGGATAGCCGAAGAACTCCACTCCGGCTACATAAACCGGGTCAACACCAAATGAGACTTGGAACTCCGGCTGGTCAGCATGATGAAGGCAAAATATGAGGTATGTTACCTTTCTGCAGCCATAACCTTCCCCATCCCCCAAGGGCCGGATTTAATCTAACATAGAGTTGAATGCGGGTCTTCTTTCGAAGGTTATGCAGAAAACACTTTGCTTTAAATATTGTCAACACTTGCATACTGCCAACTGTAGCCCCCAAGGGCCGGCTCAAATTTATTTGAACCGGAACTTTTGAGATTAGAAAAGAGCCATAATGTAGCCCCTAAGGGCCGGGTCAAATTTATTTGAGTCGAGACTTTTGAGTTTAGAAGAGAGCCAATGTGTAGCCCCCAAGTTCCGGGTCAATTTCCAAGAAGATGAGCCGGAACTGTAGATGTGAACAGATCAAATATACATTAGCCCCCAAGTGTCAAATATATTGCTTGCAATCTGTTTGAGACTTGTAGAACTTGAACTATGAACCTTTATGCATATGAATACTCTTTTTGCTGCAATAGCTTATACTTTGCCTTTGATATGCACAGGACGCTCTGAACACCGTCGGCTCTCAGCTGGCGGATCTCAAAACCAACTTGCCAGCTCAACAGGAAGCACGAAGCCTTGCTGATGAGAGATGCCGGCTCTTAGCCAAAGAAGTAGCCAAGATCACCTCCGAGCTAACAATATTGAAAGAAACAGCTGAGTCTGAAAAAGCCACACTGATCAAACGGGCAGATGATGCCGATCAGCGGCTCATCGCCTTGTTGAGGAGCTCCAAGGGCTCAAATTGCACATCGCTAAGATATCTGCCGCCTTATTTGGTAAGTCCATCATTCCTGTACTCCTTTACTTAATATCTTTTATGAAACAACTAACGACGAACCTGTCTCTTCCGGCTCATGTAGGACCTTTGAGCCGGCAGCTTGCAGACGACAGCATCCTGTCGCTGAAGGCCATATACACCTTTACAGAACAGCTGTATTGCGGAGCAATGTTCACCATCAAAAGCATACAGTGTAAGGAGAAGATTCCCAAGGCCCTGAAAGGGGTGTTAGAACTATTCTCCACCGTGCCGAAGCAAATACAAGAGCTGAAGAAGTCGGCTTTCCGCTCTGGAGCCGTTGCGGGTTTGAGCCGGGCCATGGCCTTCGCGTCGGATCTCACAGGAGATGAGATGATGGGTGGATATCCTACGAAGAAGGTGGACGACTCAGAATTTTCTGACGAAGACTATTTCAAAGTCGTCAAGGACTCTCGCTATCTGGCATCTGTAATGGCTGATGAGGCGGAGGATGACTTGAAGAACTACCAAGCAGCATACGACCAGGAAGATAAACGGATCCGCGGGCCTCTTTACGAGTGTAAAGACCTAACACCCGCCCGAAGCAAAGATCTCTTCCCTGGTGAGCTTAACGTCGCGCCTTTCTTTGAAGGGTCATTTGTTGCCGTCTCTAACTGCAACTGGGAACTCGGCAATCTTCAGATCCGAACCGCAGAAGATCCGGAGTAGGATGAGCCGGCCGAGTGACCGAACCTTGTAATAGTCAGAGCAAGTATTGGCTCTTGTAATCATCCACCCATGGTGTTTTGAAACTTTGTCAGAAACATCGTTTGTTCCCTCTGAGAACATCTTTTGTAACAGCCTTTTAACATCTGAATGCACTTACCGGCGGTTTACTTTATAGTACTGTCAATCATCTTTCTCAGCTCTTTGCTTCCATCTTTGATAAATCTGTCAATGCTTCATGAGAGGCACTTGGAAGTCTTCAAAGCTCTTTTGAGAACCGGATAACACCTCTGTTGGCAAATAGCCTCCATGAACAAACGCGGTTGTTGATAAATCAACGCGTAATTTTTCCGAGACGTCTGTCCTTCACCCGGAGTCATTAGACCTAGGAAATTTACTCCATCAACCGGAGCAACATGACTTCCCTTTTCTTATAATGAGATGCAATGGAAGAGCCGGCTGCCATAAGATAAAATAAGCTATACCTGACGGTAGGAAGCTTCTATGTGACAATGACGACTGTTGAGAACTGTAAAGCGGCCTATAACCGGTTGTGTGAAGGGTGATATTTAAGCTATACCTGCTGTTGGGAGGTGATGTAAGCCATACCCGAAGGCAAGAAGCCTCCTCCAATCGGCCAATGTTGAATAGGGCCGGCTGCCGATGGTATTATGTAAGCTATACCTTATGGCAAGAAGCATCCATTCGACAGCTGCAACTAGTAATTGTACTAGCCGGCTGCATGAAGGGCTTATGTAAGCTATACCCAAGGGCAAGAAGCCTCCTTCCGCAACTATTTTTGGTGTAAACGCCGGTTGTTAGGGCGAGATAAGCAAACCCATCGGTAAGAAGCCCCCTTCATCAACCGCGGTTAATAAGTAACCGGAAGTGGCATAAAGTCGACCATTAGGGTGAGATAAGCGATACCTGTCGGTAAGAAGGCCCCTTCGATGGCCGCAGTTGATAAACAACTAGAATTTGATGTACACGCTATTGCCTTAGGGGAATTTTTTAAGCTATACCAAAGGTAGGAAGCCTCCATCAACAACAGCGCTTAATGTACTCAAACTAGGCATAAAGCCAATTGCGCATCATACCAGTTCAGGGTCTCTAGAGTGAGATTGGCTGTCAACTCTGTGAGCCGGCTCAGGGTCTCTAAGGCGAGATTGACTGATAAAAGCTTAGCTTTTAACTTACAACAGCTCAGGGTCTCTAAGGCGAGACTGGCCGTCAACTTTGTGAACCGGCTCAGGGTCTCTAGGGCGAGATTGACTGAGAAGAACTTATTGTATTGACATCAGTTCAGGGTCTCTAAAGCGAGATTGGCCGTCAACTCTGTGAACCGGCTCAGGGTCTCTAAAGCAAGATTGACTGGAATACTTTTAACAGGTCACTTTAACTGGTTCAGGGTCTCCAAAAGAGATAAACCGGCAAGACCTTAGCAGGTCAAAGAACCATAGGAACCTCAAATTTGCTGGTATTGAAGAATTTCATCCTGAGATCATAAAGACACCCATAAGAGCCGGGGCTCCAATCTTTGGTAGTAGTACTACTCTATATAAATATGATATGTATAATGAGAATGGATCTGCATCATCTCTTAAGTATAATATGGCCGTAAGTGTGCCACGTTCCATGCCCACAAAGTCTCCTGACCCGCCGTGTCCGACTCATCACGAATATCAATGAGATAGTATGACCCGTTGTTGAGGTTTCTGCTAACCACAAAGGGCCCTTCCCATGGCGGAGAGAGTTTATGCATCCCAGTTTGGTCTTGAATAATCCGGAGCACCAGGTCACCTTCCTGGAACATCCGGGTCTTCACCCTGCGGCTATGATAGCGTCGCAGGTCTTGCTGGTAAATTGCTGATCTGGCCGCTGCTAACTCTCGTGCTTCGTCCAAGGCATCCAACGCATCTTGACATGCTAGCTCATTGTCCGTCTCAACATAAGCCGCCACCCTTGGTGAATCATGCCAGATGTCACTGGGTAGAACCGCCTCAGCCCCGTAGACCATGAAAAAAGGTGTAAAACCTGTAGACCTGTTAGGTGTAGTATGGATGCTCCATAAGACAGAAGGCAACTCATCAACCCAACACCCTGGCGTCTGTTTCAACGGGACCATGAGCCGGGGTTTAACCCCTCGCAGGATTTCCTGATTAGCCCGCTCAGCCTGTCCATTGGACTGTGGATGTGCCACGGCTGAAACATCAAGCCGGATATGCTCCTTCTCACAGAACACCTTCATAGCCCCTTTGGAAAAAATTGTACCATTATCAGTGATAATACTGTGTGGATAGCCAAAACGATAGATCAATTTCTTGACAAACTCAACCATTGTAGCCGCATCACACTTGCTTACTGGCTCAGCCTCAACCCACTTGGTAAACTTATCAACTGCCACCAAGAGGTGCGTTTTCTTATCTTTGGACCTCTTGAAGGGTCCTACCATATCAAGCCCCCAGACCGCAAACGGCCAAGTGATAGGTATCATCCTCAACTCTTGAGCCGGAACATGAGCACGTCGTCCAAATTTCTGACAAGCGTCACACTTACGAACCAGATCCTCTGCGTCCTTGTGAGCCGTCAACCAGAAAAAGCCATGCCGAAAAGCTTTGGCCACTAAAGATCTTGACCCGGCATGATGTCCACAGTCGCCAGCATGAATTTCGTTTAAGATTTGCTGGCCCTCTTCTGGTGACACACAACTTTGGAAAACACCAGTCACACTGCATTTGTGTAACTCACCATTGATAATTGTCATGGACTTAGAACGATGAATGATCTCCCGAGCCCGGCTCTCATCATCCGGCAACTCGCCGCTAAATAAGGAGTAGTCCAATCCGGAATAACATGTAGAGCCGCCACTAGAGCCGCCTCCGGGTCAGGAATTGCCAGATCCTCCTCAGAAGGCATCTTGACAGTCGGATGATATAACACGTCAAGAAAAACATTAGGCGGCACCGGCTTACGCTGAGATCCGAGTCGTGATAATGCATCAGCCGCCTCGTTCCGCCGATGATCAATATGATCCACCTGATACCCTTTGAAATAACCTATAACAATATCAACCGCCTGTCGATAAGCCGCCATCCGTGGGTCCTTAGAATCCCAAGTACCTGAAACTTGCTGAGCCACAAGGTCTGAGTCGCCCAGGCATCTAGCCCGGCTTAAATTCATCTCTTTAGCGACTCTCAAACCATGGAGCAAGGCTTCATACTCAGCAGCATTATTAGTACAGGGGAACATCAACCGGAGCGCATAACAAAAGTTATCGCCTTTGGGGGAGGTGAGAACCACACCAGCACCAGACCCCTCAAGTTGTTTAGTCCCGTCAAAATATATAGTCTAGTATGTGTTGTCCGGCTTCTCTTCAGGCGCCTGGCACTCTGTCCAATCATTTATGAAATCCACCAAATCCTGAGACTTAATTGTTGTACGAGGGGTGTAACTGACGTTAAGAGGCCCCAACTCTAAAGCCCACTTGGCAATCCTTCCCGTAGCCTCTTTGTTCTGAATAATATCCCCCAACGGGGCAGAGCTTACTATAGTTATTGGATGGCCCAGAAAGTAGTGCTTCAGCTTACGATTAGCCATGAAGACCCCGTATACAAGCTTCTGCCAATGCGGATACCACTGCTTGGACTCAGCCAAGACCTCACTGATGTAATAAACAGGCCTCTGAATGGGATACTCTTTCCCTGCTTCCTTATGTTCAACAACAATCGCCACACTGACCGCCCGACTGTTAGCTGCTACATACAGGAGTAGCGGCTCTTTCTCAGCCGGAGTGGCTAATACTGGCGGCTCAGTCAATTGCTTCTTAAGAGCTTCCAGCGCCTCTGCGGCTGCCTTGTTCCACTAAACTTGTCCGTCGTCTTCATCATCTGATACAAGGGGATGGCCTTCTCCCCAAGCCGGCTTATGAACCGGCTCAGCGCCGCAATCCGGCCGGCAATACGCTGAACATCAAAGAGGTGATAGCCTTGATTTTATCCGGGTTAGCTTCGATGCCACGCTCAGAAACCAAGAACCCCAAAAGCTTTCCTGCAGGAACACCAAAGACACAATTTGCCCGGTTAAGCATCATTTTGTACACCCGGAGATTGTCAAAAGTTTCCTTCAGGTCCTCCAAGAGGGTTTCCTTCTTCCTAGACTTCACCACTATGTCATCCACATAAGCATGAACATTACGACCAATCTTACTGTGGAGATAGTTCTGCACACACCGCTGGTAAGTCGCCTGGGCACTCTTGAGCCCAAAAGGCATGGAGACATAGCAGAACGCCCCAAAAGGTGTGATAAACGATGTCTTCTCCTGGTCCTTGACTGCCATTTTGATCTGATGATACCCTGAATAAGCGTCCAAAAAACACAAATTCTCACAACCGGCTGTTGCATCAATGATTTGATCAATGCGAGGGAGTGTGAAGGGATCAGCCGGACAAGCCTTGTTAAGGTCCGTGTAATCTATGCACATACGCCAAGTACCATTCTTTTTAAGCACCAATACTGGATTAGCCAACCATTCCGGGTGAAAAACTTCAACTATGAACCCAGCGGCTAAGAGCCGGGCAACCTCTTCCCCAATAGCCTTGCGCCTCTCCTCATTGAACCACCGCAGAAACTGCTTGCTCGGCTTAAACTTTGGATTCACATTAACATTGTGCTCAGCGAACTCTCTCGGTACACCCGGCATGTTAGAAGGTTTCCATGCAAAGATGTCCCAATTCTCACGGATGAATTCAATGAGTGCGCTTTCCAATTTGGGATCCATGTGATCCCCGATGATGAACTGCTTGGATGAGTCGCCCGGAGTAAAGTCCACTGTTTTAGTATCATCTACTGAAAACTTGAGTGGCGGCTCTGCCTCTATATTTGGTTTCTTCAGCAGGGTCATGTCCTCCGGGTCAACGTTCTCCTTATAGAACTTCAGCTCCTCTTGTGCATAGCTAGCCTCAGCATAAGCCGCATCACCTTCCTCGCCCTCAAGAGCCATTTTCCGATTGCCATGAACCGTAATCGTGCCATTTAGGCCGGGCATCTTAAGCTGCAAATAAACATAACAAGGCCTAGCGATGAACTTGGCGTAAGCCGGCCGCCCTAACAACGCATTATAAGGGCTCTTGATCTTGACCACCTCGAACCATAAGGTCTCCACCCTGTAATTATACTCATTGCCGAAAGCCACCTCCGGAATGATTTTTCCTACTGGGTACGCCGACTTACCAGGCACCACGCCATGAAACACAGTAGAAGAAGTTTTGAGATCTTTGTCTAGCAACTTCATCCGACGGAAGGTGTCATAATACAAGATGTTGATACTGCTACCTCCGTCCATGAGCACTTTATTTACTCCATAACCATGTATGTGAGGGGCCACCACCAGAGCAAGCCGGCCCGGGTCATCCACCCGTGGCGGGTGATCTTGCCTGCTCCACGTTATATCATACTCTGACCACGGCAGGTATCGTGGGAGAGCCGGCGCGATCGTATTAACCGCTCGCCTCCGTAGTTTCTCATCTCGCTTGCTATTACCAGTCGTAAACACATGATACTGCCCCGAACTGAGCTACTTCGGGTTACTCTGGAATCCAGACTGATTGCGCTGCTGCTACTGGTGGTTATTATGATTGTTGTTGCCAGGATGTTGTTGATGCTGCTGATTATTGTGACCCGGATGACCTTCTCCTGAGCCGCTAGCACCAAAGCCGGCACCTGACCCGCCGTGGCCTGAACCGCCAGGCCCTGGTCTGCCAGGCGGCCCACCTCCCTGATTATGAGGTGGTTGAAAGTGTTGATTCTTAAATCTATGCATGATAAACAATCGCCCCACGCATGCGTTGCTGGTTTATCAGGTGTGCTGTGCTCTGGGCAGGGTTTCCTAAGCACCGCTTCCAAATTGAAAGGGGGCCTATTATCCCACCGGTACAGCTTGTAACGCCCGTTCCCCTTAGGAACATTGAGCCCTGTGTTAGCATTTGCCACAAGCTCTGACCCGCCGCCAGCGTTCTTCCGTCTTCTTTGATTCGCATTGTTCCCAAAACTCTTGCCTTGGTTGTTCTTCTTTCCCTGATTTGACTTCTCCTCATCCGAACCCGGATCTTTGGTGTCGTCTGAGTCGGCGTACTTCGTTAGAGCCGTGATGAGCTCTTCCATGTCTTGACACGTACGTTTAAGCCGGCCAAGCTTCTGCTTTAGTGGAACGAAATG
The DNA here is from genome assembly GCA_022496015.1 of Hordeum marinum. NCBI lineage: Eukaryota > Viridiplantae > Streptophyta > Magnoliopsida > Poales > Poaceae > Hordeum > Hordeum marinum. The sequence goes on along the minus strand of CM039676.1, from coordinate 336,915,963 downwards.
ACAATTCTTCTCCAAAATGAGCACCGCTTGAGCTGCCGTGATCTGTTCCAACGAGTGAATGACGGTCGACACCCGCTGAACCCAATGATGAGCCGACTCATTCTCCTGCTAAACGCAATGATCCAAATCCACAATGGTCATAGGCTGCTTGCAAGTCCCTTGGAAATTTTTGATGAACTTTTCCCTCAATTCGGCCCAAGAACTTATAGTGTTGGGTGGTAAACCCTTTAGCCATGTGCGAGCCAGACCCTCGAGCATCATGATAAAATATTTTGCAAAAACAGCCTCATTGACGTCTAGCATCTCCATAGCTAGCTCATAGCTCTCGACCCAAGCCTTGGGAGGGAGATCCGCCGTGTAATTTGGAACCTTCCGAGGCCCCTTGAAATCCTTAGGCAACTTCTCGCTCCGTAGAGTCGGAGTTAAGCATGGAACTCCCACGGCTCTAGCGCTACCAACCGCTCCGGCCTCTGTCAACACTGAGGGCCCAAGACCTGGAGGAACCATTGCTGCCTCTTGTTCTCGCCTGTTTCTTGCCCGGTCCACCAAGGCCTGCGCGTCCCCGTTCTGGCCCATGATGCGGACCACTGCTTGAAACCGCCGGCGACTCATAGCGCCGGCTGAAACTTCGACTATGGAGAGGGGTGGAGTGGATCTGGCTCCGGCTGTGAGTATATTTCTCTTGTTGAGCCATGGCCGTCTGTAAATATCCGATAGCGTTCCTCACCTCCTCCGCAAAGGGTGCCTCATATGGGATAGGGATCGTTACAAGCTGGGTAGCTGCTACTACCATGTTCTCGGCCCGGTTAGAATAATGACCCGTCGGTGTCATAAACACTCCGGGTGGGGCGGTGTGAGCCGCTGCTCGCCCTTCCCTAGGGGCAGCCGCCGCTCTCCCAGAGCCGGGGGTGTTGAAGAGATTTCTCGCCTCATAGCGCTCCGGTAGACGAGATTGATGCCTCCTGTGGTGCATAGCCGCGCTGAAAACTGTTCCAGCCCCAAACGGAAAGCATCGGCCCTTAGCCGTGCTGCCTCTGCCTCCATCTGGGAGTTTAAATCAGTTATCCTCTGACGCTCCTCGGCCATCCGGCCCTTGATCCTTGTGATCTCTACGTTACGAGCCACCTGATTATCTGATGTGACCTCTATAGCGAACAAAGCCTCAAGCTCATCCATCAACTCCACAAGGCCCTGAGCCGGCGGCTGGGGGGTTAGCTCCCGACCCGGCCGCCCCTGGCCCTGTCATGAATACCGCCACGTGAGACGGCCGCTCTGGCTCATCTGATTCACCGTGCTCTGACTCGGGGCGAGTGTCACCGTAGCCCCCAAGGACACCAATGCTGAGCTAGTACACAGATTCAGTTTCCCCACTTGACGACTCATCGTCGGAGTGCACAAGAGTCCCTTGAGATCCGGATGCTTCCAGATCCATACCTTGAGCGAAGCCCACGAAGACATGCTCCTAAACTGGGATAACACGGGCAGGGCCTACCTTACGTGCGGGCTGGAGACGCCGAGCCGGCTCGACGATGTAGGTGCAGACGTCCGGCCCGGGTGTAGATTCGTCGATCTTTCCGATGAACACCTGGATTCCGCCGAACGGAACCCTGAAACCATACTCCACGGAAGCAGCATCAAGCCCCCATCCGGCATCGTCGACGTAGAGCGCCGCGGCAACTCTTGCTCATCCTCCCAACTACGTATCCTTCGAGCTCTGGAAGGGAGCCCTTTGAGAACTCAACTCCACCGAACGCGAGCCCCACGGTGGGCGCCAACTGTCGTGGTTTTGTCACGGCAGATGTCCGGGTTACCAGACTTGAGTTCGGAGCCATAGCCATGGTAGTGGACTCAAAGGGGTTGATTGAGACAAAGGACACGAGTTTACCCAGGTTCGGCCCCTCCAGCCTAGGTAAAAGCCTACGTCCTGCTTGTGTTGTTATTGCTTGTTGTATCGATTACAAGGGGCTAGACGCTTGACCTAGTTTTCGATCACCTCCCCCTAAGCCGCCCCAGCTCTGCCTTTATATCAGAGGTCAGAGCCGTTGGGTCTTACAATTGTACAACCGGATCATGCTTTACATCTCTGAATCCATCTCTATCTTACCAACCAAGTTATCCTTTGGAAGGTCTCGCGCATCTGGGTCTCTGTCGTCCGGCCCACCTCAAGAGCCGCCAATCATCTTGGGCCTCCTGCTGATACTTGTCTTCGTGGGCCGGCTCATAACCAATGCTTATCAATCAGAACCTTCCAGCCGGGTCATATCACGGGGTTATATCCCCAATAGAGAGTCACTTCAAGAAAAGGTTTACTAAATTAAAGAATGAGGTTCAATATGATCTTCAGTACTTTGCAAGAAGCGCTGCAACCTGGTGAAGGATGCATCAGGCTATACAAGGATGGAATTAAGCAACATTTTGAGAGGAATTGAAGAAGACTTTGTTAGGATCATGTCTCATCTAGAAGCCATCTCATTGTAAAATAAAGAAGCCTTGTGAATTCAAGATCTATGGAGAAATAGGACACACATGGGAAGAACACAAGGATGGATGCCCTCATTGTGAAGAAAATCACCCAACTGGGGAATGCACAACTAGTAAGGTGACTTGTTTCTTGTGTGAAGGAACCACCCACTACCTAGCCGAGTGCCACATTTATCCTAAGGTACGACAAACTGTCAAGCAACAGAAAGAGGCCCTCGGGGAAAACTTTGAGGAACCTGTTATGAGTATGCCCGTGCCAATGACGATAAAAGATGTAGCATTTGGAGATACCTCAATCGAGAACTGCACCAAGTCATGATATTCGTGTGGAAAAGAAGGACATATCTCACGTGATTGTCCAAAGGAATATCTGAAAGAATTCCCGACAGAAATGTTTGGGTATGATCCTCAGGAAATAGAAGCTATAATCTGTATGCAAGGGTCTAGGAAGAACAGAAAGCGTGTTAGGAAGAGACAAGCCCCTGAACCGAGGGACCTGAGTCATATCAGATGTTTCAAGTGTAAGGATATGGGCCACTACGCCAATATGTGCCCATGAAAGGAACGAAGAACCAAAGGAGCAAACACCAACATCAAGAAGCCTCGAGACTTTTCAGAAGTCAACTGCTTTCGTTGCAAGGAAGCAAGACATTATTCTAGCAAATGTCCAAAGGACAAGAAAGAAAGAATGTAGTAGTTATGTTTTGATAATGGCAATAATTGTATCATGAAGCACTCTTGTTTTCATGAGATTATTTTGTAACGAAAGTCTCTGAGATTGTAATAACTTCATAAATCAATGAAATTTATTGTGTCACGATTATTCCATGTTGGTATATATGAGTTTTACTCTATGAAAAAAGATGTCCAACCATTTTTGAGGATATGAGAAAATATGGTCTATGAAGGCATATGTGCATTTCATTTTAAGTGTGGTAGTAATCGGTGAAACCACATGATCCATGGAATAGGAAAGTGACATATTGCCAAGGAGTCTGGATCAAATGAAAACAGTTAAAGGTAATGTTGTACCATATCAAACTATGTGGATGACAACATTTGTGACAAAGTACTTTTGAAGTTGAAATATTGGGAAAAGGAATGATTGTGATGAAACAATACCCAAGGTTAAACATACCAATGGAAAGGAAAATGAATTCCACAGAGTGGAATCCAGACAATAATAGGTCTGTGATTTGTTACCTCAAGGGTATGATGGAGTGAACTGAAGGTAATGCTGGAATATGAAATGATAGTAACCCCAAGGGTGAGATGAAGTTGTTCAAGTATTCAAGTGAGCCCACAACTCACAGACCCCAGGATTCCTAAGGATCAAGTACTACCTTTATGAAGGAAGAAACTTGGGATAAGCTATTGCTGTTCAGCAAGCATTTTTCTTAGGACCATTACGAAAACCTGAGAGTTGTGAAGAAACGATAGATGTTTTTGTTTGGCTTGCAGAATAAATGGATTTATCCGAACTTCGTTCGTTGGCAAGAGAATTTTTCCTCAACTCTTGTGAGGAAGCCCAAGTGCTAGAATACGAGATTCACTAAACCTTATACAAGGTAATGATTTCAGTGCGACATGGCTTGGCCACCATGACGACTAACTCTTATCATTTATCTTGCTATTCGGAATGGTAAATCTGAGTGACTTACCCATAGTAAAGAGACGACATGCTTTGAAGCTTTTGTGTAAGCCTTAGAATGGTATGATGAAAACCCCTTGTACATGACAATTGCTGTCACACGTAGGAATTTTACGGTGAGGAATGTACCCAAGACCTATTTCACTGCAGGATAACCACTAATGATAGACCACCATGAGATCATCGATAAGTTATTTAGAATGATCACGAGACCTGTCAGTTAAGAAGACCTAGTATCGGAGGAAATACATTTTGTTGTGAGAACACAAGATTTTGATATAACGGAAGATCGTCACCAAGGAAGTTACTATGAAGAATGTGAATAGACAAATGCACCCTGAGGACTGTCAAGATTTTGAGGAACCAGTAACTCTCACTTTAAGTGTGGTAGACCCCACACCTTCTTGGTCAATGGATTTTGGTTAGAAGACCCCCAAACCCTAACCTTTTATTTCTAGCCTCTTCGAATCTCGAGGACGAGATTCATTTTAAGTGTGGTAGTTTGTAACATCCCAAAATTTTAAATTTTGGAATTTTATATTAAATAAATAAGTAGGATTCTTTTCTTCAATGTTGTGTGATTGATTGTGTGAAATTGAGTGGAATTTGAAACTTCTGAAATTTTAATGAGAGGGAATAAAATTACTTTCCCAAAATTTTCTATTTTGAATCCCTATTCAATTTTGAGTTCGAATATTTGCAAAACCCTCTTATAAAAAATCAAATGAGAGGAGGTAAATGACACTAATAAAAATCATAGACAATGTTTTGATTCAAATTTTAAAAAAAGTATTTGCCATTTATTTGAAATTCAAATCCCGTTTTCATTTTGGAGTTATTGCAAAAAAAAGTATTTTATTCGGCCTTGAAAATATGTTCATGTTTTAGGAAATATTTTTCTGAAAATTTTGCTATATAATATGCCTATATAAAATGTTTTTCTATTCTTGTTTATTTGCTTTTATTTGTTGTATCTTTGAAAAAAACCACAAAACACTATTCATCCGGGATTATTTTTTTCTTAAAAAAATCTGCAACCTAGCGCTAGCGCCGACCTAAATCATTAGGCCCATCCGGTGGCCTCTCTCTTTCCTTTTAATTTTCATCTACTTCTAGTCTATTCCTTTAGTCCCACCTCGCTTAGCCTTAATCCTTTGGATCTCCCTCTGACCACGGATCATTCACTTCGGGTTGAATCGAATCTTTTCGTTTTGACTAGGTTTATTAAAATAAAAGTATTTTCTTCTCTCCCGTGGGATTTCTGGAAGTCGTCTCCTCTTTGTATTTATATCTTCTCTGCATTCTAAAGGTATTCTCTTCGTATTTTCTTTTATACTCCTGTAGATTAATATCCCTAAACTAGTATTTCTATACTAGTATACGGTCGAGTAATTAGATTATTAGTTAGTCTCCATATTTACACATTACTATTACAATTCTTTTAGACATAGCACTTTTTCTTCTGTAAAACAGTTTGGCCCTGATGTTTCAGATGACCATAACTTTTAACCCATTGACTCAAATTAGATGAAACCAACGCCTAGATTTCCGTCTTGACCCCACCTATCCAATCAACCTATCACGTCAACTTTTTCAAATTTTCAAATTTCGAAATGTATTCAGATTTATATTCAAACTTCTTTTGATCATATCTTTTTATCCGTAGCTCTGTTTCCGATGAATCCAATTGCGTCGGATTTGTATCGAAGTAATCTTTCCGTTCACATAATTAGTGTTATAGTTTCAACATATAATTTTGATCTTGCTCATACTTCTATATTAGTCCCTAAAATGTGTTCACACACCGTACTAAGCTAATTCAATGCCATATTGAATTGCTTATAACTTTTGATCTGTTATTTTGAACCTAGTAATTCTTTTTCCTACACGTTCATATTGACTCCCATATATAGTAACATCATTAGTTTCAATCTTTGAACCTTTCAAATTTGAGCGATTCAAATTTGAACCCGAACCTTCATTTGATCATATCTCGCAAACCGAACAACTTTCAATTGATTCCTTTTACCCCTAAATACTCATTTCATATATTTCTGTTCATAACCATCGTACTTTGGTTCAACTTATTTTGACCCTTCTGAATTCAAATTCAATTCATACTTAATTTAACTATAACTTGTGTTGTAGTGTTCCATTTCAATTAATTCCTTTTGAACATTCATGTTGTTCTCCCCATACCTTGGATCGTCTTTCATAGTCTCTCCAACCTAAGCTTATCTAACAATAGTTCATCATACACTAACTCTTTTGAGTTGATTCCTCCACTTTCACTTTACAACATAGTTAGAACCTATCTTTTCTCATTTAACCTTAGTATATTGGTATATTCGCTCCAAGACATGTTTTGTTCTTGCGTTCTTTTGGTTCTTTGTTTTGGCATGAATGTTTATTGAATGTTATTTGCTTACGATAGATGTCTCGGAGTGTGACGAGTAGAATTATCCAGATTGTGAGAGCCACTATGTTCATCAAGTAATACCAGGCAAGTTCACATTAATCATGTTTTTACCTATGTTTTCAATTTGCATTAGTTCAACCTTTCCACCCATTTCATGCAAAGTAGGTACTTGGAAACTTGGTTACTTGAGGAGTGTCATGTGGTAGGCCACCCTATTACCCTTGTTACTTCGGTCGGGACGTTATTTTATTTTGCTATGCTTTTAGTAGACGAGATTTTGGTTGAGTGTCTACCATGTGAGTTGTGAGACTTAATTTATGATGAAGACCTCAAGACTCCAAGAATTATTTTTCAAGACCTCATTATGCAATACACCTCTAGGTCGATGGCGGTATGAACGGCGCCCTAGAGAAACCAGTGGTTAGCCTAGGTGTTGCTGGAGAAGTGCCAGTATTTACGCGGAAAGGTACACCCAGGAACAAAGAGATGGATGGATACTTCAAGACTCGAGGTTTACCTGCACAGCCACAAGTCATTATGGGCTCTGGCTTGGTTGGACATTGTGGTGGCTCTGGACAGCCGGTGCTACGAGATTTAGAAGAACGGTAGGAACCGATGGGCACCGACAGAGTCTCAGAGGAACCCCTTGAAAGACCATGTTTTGGTCATTCGTTTCTCAAACACCCTGAAGTGCGAGGAATTCAACGGAGGCGATCAAATCTTGTGGGGAATGTGTGCAAAACTATGCAGAGTACTCAAACCTAATCGATTAGCCGTGTCCACGGTCATGGACAACTTGAGCCAAAGGAACTGAAACTATCAGGAAGTCTCAACACAAATAATTTATAATGATTAGGGTATTATTGTTAACTTGGGTATGAGAACTGGTTGGTGGAACCATCTCATTAATCAACCAAATTTGTAGTAATAATTTCTGCATTACCCCTCTCTTGTTGTAGGAAAAATTTGCTTTACGCAAAACTTGAACTTATAGCCCCACCTGCCATATATGCATATAGTATAGATGATTATTTTTCACCCCCTTTTTTGTGACTTGCCGGCATATTCAAAATGCTGACCTACATGGCTGCAACGTCTCATGTTGCAGATACTCTTCTTCGACGAGTAAGAGTATGATTCAGGGTTACGGTCTACACTCAACCTGCCATTGGTGTTTATTGGGACTCCACTCCCGTTGACTGCTTCCGCTGAGATTTTAAGGTATATATCAGTTTTACGTTAATTACATGTGATTGCACTTTGATATATATATTGATGTACTCTGTGTGCCAGCATACTGATCCAGGGATGGCACAGAACACACAGAGGCTTGATCTTTCCAGGTTGGGTCGCTACATGCAATTAAGCCAGATGACCGGACATGTGTTCTTGCCGAGCACTTCCCATGTCTAGACGTCTCTCAGGTTAACTCCATGAGTTTCGAAGAGCTGGATCCGATCGGGCCCTTAGTGGTCGACGAGGACCTAGATCAATACTCGTTGATGAACATGACCGACGATCCAGCCCCGATCTACACTCGGTTCGGTTATGGTGCGTGCCAAGACAAATTTTTCGACCCACCCACCACCCATTTGATAGCCACTGTCGAGGATTTAACCGACGTGCTGGACTATGCCTCCGAGGAGGCAGAATACATGGATGAAGAGGACCGTGCTCCCACGCCCGTTAACACCTGGAGTTGGGCCGCCACATCCTCATACGACGTCTACATGGTAGATACTCCTTCCACCAATGGCGACAACACGCCTCACAACGACGGCGACAAGTCGGGAGATGCGCCATCAAGGCGCTAGAAATCGCATAAAGCGATCCAAAGGCAAAATGGGAAGAAAATCTATTATCAGCAACGGGGACGGTAATACCCACGCTGATCATGGAAATCCCGATATCCCCGAGAACCCATTAGAGGGTATGGAAGGGCCCGAGGACCAAAACAACCCCGATAAAGTCAATGACTCCGAAGGCGATGATGACCTCCCCTCCCCCCCCCCCACTCATCGAGGAGGAAGATATATCGGAAGCCAACGACCTGTACATCCCTGATAACCTCGAAGATCGGGAAGAAATCAGGCAACGACTCATAGCAATGGCTTGCAGCCTAAAGGCTAAAGAATGACAACTCAAAGCCGAACAGGAGGACCTCAATGATCGACGGACGAAAGTCCTCTCACTTGAGGAAGCACACGACACTAGTCTGTCAAACCAGCCCAAAAGCTACCCTCAGAGAAGTCTGCTGCCACAATTTGATGATGAACTCACTGATACTCTGTCCCCAAACCGTACTCCATACGACAAGCCGGACCGCACCCTCGTGGTTGGGAAAGGACGGCTAACAACACCGGTTATATACCGGCAATGCCACGAAGACGGGGTAAGGAGCCATTAGGTCCCAATGACAGGTTCGACCTGTGAGATGACCTGGATCATAGAGCAGGCCGCACAAGATCCATCTACGGATCCAGAGAGTACTCACCCGATGACGGGGCAGATACAGATCATGGTTCGACCAAAACAACAGAGTCCGGGAATGCAACCAGCCCCATACAGACGCTGAATGTCGGCACAACATAGCATGGGTCAGAGGCGCCGCTCACCCACTATGCTTCACAGATGAGGTAATGCGGCATCAGTTCCCCGAGGGTTTTAAACCCGTGAATATAGAACAATATGATGGGACCACTAACCCAATCGTATGGATAGACGACTTCCTCCTCCATATTCACATGGTGCAAGGAGACAATATCCATGTCATCAAATACCTCCCTCTTAAGCTTAAGGGGCCAGCTCACCACTGGTTAAACTCCATTGGATGCTGGGAAGACCTGGAAGATGCGTTCTGCTCTAACTTCTAGGGAACCGCCCGCCGGACTCTTCCGATCTCACCAACATTGTCTAGAAGCCCTGCGAGTATGCTCTGCAATTCTGGAATCAGTTCTTGACTAAGAAGAACCAAATCGTCGAATGTCCGAATGCTGAGGCCATAGCCTCCTTCCGGCATAATATTCGGGACAAATGGATGGCCCGTCAGCTAGGCTAGGACAAACCTCAGACCCTCATGACCCACTTTATCGCAGGCGAAGACAATTGACTGTCAAGACGCAGCCACAATTCCGAAGATCCCGTAGCACCTGAAGCCCGAGATGGAAACTTAAAAACAAAGCGCATGAAGAATAAGCGCCGGCACAATAATAGCGATGCCGATGATGCGGTTGTAAACGCCGGATTCCGCAACTCCCGGCCTGGGCTGCGGAAGAATCCTCCTAAAGGCAATCACTACAGACCCAGTCAGCTAGAGAAGATCATGGAAAGGCCTTGCCAAATCCATGGGACTACGGAAAAGCCCACAAACCACACACACCGCAACTTCTGGGTGTTTAAACAGGCTCGCAAGATACCACCCGAGGACCAAGGCGAAAGCTCTCGCAGTGAGGACGAGGATGAGCCTCGGGGTCCAATTGGTGGTGAAAAGAACAAATTCCCTCCCAAAGTCAAAACGGTGAACAAGATATACGCCACCCATATACCCAAGAAGGAGGAAGCGCGACCTTTAGGAGATCTACGCTGTGGAACCCATAGCGCCAAAGTACAACCCATGGTCAGCATACCCGATTACCTTCGATCGGCATGATCATCCGACCAGAATCCGCCATGGGGGTTCGGCAGCCCTCGTCCTTGACCCCATTATAGATGGTATCACCGTATAGAACTCCTAATGGACGGAGGAAGTAGCCTCAACCAGATTTACTCAGGTACGGTGAAAGAGACGGGCATAGATCCTTCAAGGATCAAACCCAGCAGCACTACCTTCAAAGGAGTGATCCCAGGCGTTGAGGCCCGATGTACGGGTTCCATACTCTATAAGTTGTGTTCGACTGGCCCGATAACTTTCGCAGCAAAGACTTGATCTTCGACATTGTGCCCTTGCAAAGCGGCTATCACGCGCTTCTTGGTCGGACAGCGTTCGCTCGTTTCAATGCGGTCCCACACTACACATACCTCAAGCTCAAGATGCCAGTCCCCAAGGGGGTCATTACTATCAACAGAAATACAGAGCGCTCCCTTGGAACTGAGGAACATGCATTGGCCGTAGAGGACGAATTTAGCTACAAACAAGATCGGCAAGTTCCGACATCCACCATAAAGGCACACAAGGCTGGGAAGCGAGTTCGGCTTTAGACCGAAAACTCAGATCCTTCCTCCTCCCATCTATAGGGACTCATCCGCCACCGCACAACCTCAATACCATCAAAGTATGTGCCAAGGAGGCACAACTTCGCACTTAAGATTCCATGGGTAGCGGTGGGGAAGTAAAGATGGGTTTTCGGCTGGCCCGAACTTCTACCATCAACACGTCTTCGGACAAAATGCAAGCGCTCCTAAAAGAGCCTGCCTACGGTGTAAAGCTCACCTACAATTCAGCGTCCTCTCAAGATTTTGTTGGCAAAATACGCCCGCTGAACACGAACACCCATCAAGGTGCATCTAAGAGCAGGAGTCTACTAGCAATGGGGCACATAGAGGACGTCAGGTTACCAGTCGAAGACCCCTAGTACATCAACTTCTGTATATTTTTATTTCTTTCACATACGTGCAAAAAGTTGCTTCGGCAACCCGAGTTATAAGAGTTGTTGAGAAAATGCAAAATTGCGTGACGCAAGTCTGCCTCATCTGTCCTTTTTCGGCGAATATTTTTCGTCCTCTCTCCCTCTTCTCGTGAATCTGTTCGGTATGACACAAGGTAACCGGCTAATAGACCGGGGGCTCGAGTTCAAACACAAGCGCCATATCTATCATGCGTTCAGCATCTTGGTGTTTGCTTTATATGCATCAGTTCTGAACTATGTCTTTGGTCCTGTGCTTGCCCGACTCCTGTGCTTGCCCCTTTAGGTTCTGCTCGTTTGTCTAAAAGGGCAAAGGGAGCACCCCTGTGATTGTGCTTCCGGATAGTTTGGTCAAGCACCTCAGGGGAGAAAGTCGAAAACGGACTGTCATAGTATGCGCGATCCGGTCTTTGAACCCCGAGCGGGAAGTGTTATACTTCAATCCTCGTAGGCGGTTATTCCATGTTATACGAGGAACTTGCCCATTATGCAGACATTGTGATACCGGCTTCAACCACGGTTCATCCGAACATCACAACACTTCGGAGGCTAATCGTACGCTTCTCGTAGTCCTTTTCACGCCCCTACGGCTAAGTGAATGAAATAAAGCACTATAGTCTGTTTGCCTAGTCTGCCGCACTACACCGCCTTCGGGTTCCGATAATACGGCTAAGGGACATAGTGCGTTGGCATATACACCCATGTAGTATCTACGTGGGGGTTGAAGCCAACGAATTGCATCTTTCAGTATTAAACAACCACATAGGAGTTATAAAGGAATGCAAAACCATATGAGAACAAATACTAATATCATTGAAAGTTTGGGCAACTCTTCAGACACGTTACAACTCATTCAAACATTTTCTCACCCGAACACTATGACGCTGTCATCCAAGCACTCTCCATCCCTCCATCAAAGTATAGCTTGGGGCGTTGATGCTCCTTCCCAGGTGGCGCCGGTCGGTGGCTAACTTCATTGGATTTAGCACCGGCCAGTGCACTTTGGACCTAGCAAGGGCCATCCGGACTCCTTCGATGCAGGAGGGACGCTTGACGGTGTCGAGGAGGGGCAAAGAAGCAATCAACCTCTGCACCAGGCCAAAGTAGTTGCCTGGCAGTGGCTCGTCGGGCCATAAGAGGATGTAGAGGTCCTTCATGGCCGGCTCCGCCATTTGGTGCAGCTCCATCAGCTGTTTCAGCTGCTCCACCGGAAGAGGAGGACACTCGGGGGCTCCAGACTGTGCCCAGAATAGCCAAGCTTCATCTCCTTCTCCCCGCGAGGCGAACAGTTGATTGGCATCCGTCACGCTCTTCTAGAGATCGGAGGATGTGCCTGAAGCTCACCACACCCGGGTAAGCAATGCGAATTTGCTACCCCCGAATACACACTTTAGTGAGTACGACTTACCATCTACTATGCCCTTGGCCTTGACGCACTTGCTCTTTGTAGAACCGTCTATCTACCTGCTCCTTTCGGAGTTCGGTTTTCAAAGTGGACAGTTTGGACGAGGTCGCCTTATTCTTCTGCTCCAAGGCCTCGCATCTTTCACTGGCATCTTTGAGCTACTGCTGGACCTCTGCCATGCGAGCTTCATGCTTACCACTAGTGGCTCGCATGGCAGAAAGGGCGACAACCGTTTCCTTAGCAGCCGCCCTCTTTGCATCCGTTTCGTCCTTCACGCGTTGGAGCTTGGCATTGAGCCTCTCCATCTCCTTCACGGAGGCTGCACGTGCATTATACAATGTGAAGAAGATGCATTGATAGCATTCGGACGATAAAGCTCTGACAAAGGCATTTGGATTCTGTTTTAACATACCTTGAGCCTCGTCGAGCCTTCGGTTAAGGGCCTCAACTTCGTCTTCGGAGCGCTTCATCTTCCAATTTAGCTCTTCCATCTCGGCGCCATTTATGGCCGCCGCTGATGATGAAGCCTGCATTACACACACATTTAATACATTACATGGTCTCGCAATTCCCGAATTATAGACAATCCGACCATATGTTGAGTTATTCTAACATGCCGGACACTTAAATTGCATCTAGTTTGGTATGGGATTTAGTGACCCCTAGGTGAGCTTTTTCACCTCACCTAGGGCTCGGGGGTTGCCATGTATATAATGCGAATAAATATAATCTTTGCAAAATAAACACATCCGATGACTTACATGAAAACCCATAAGGAGACCATTGAAGGTGTAACAGCCCGGGACCGACGCTCCAGAAGATTCCCCTTTTTGTTTCCATTCTCGTCTGTGTTTCATTTGGTTGTTGCATTCATCATTGCATCATTCGCATCATCTGCATAGCGTCGTCACTCGTTTTCGAAAACTTGCATCTGTTCGTAGCTGTCGGTCCTCTCCGTTCGTGTTGTCGACCATTTCGTGACCAACCACACACGCACTCGCCCACGACATCGATAAAATATTGTTTTTAAAAGTGCGTATAACACTTTCTCTGATCAGGTTGAAACTTAGCATGTGCTCTTATTATATTGTAGGTGGATCGCCTGCCAAATTTCGTTGCATCCTGCGGTCGTTTGATACCCGAACGGTTGCCCGTAGAGGCACCGTCATTAGTTTATTTGTCGGAAGATTTTGGTTTATAAAACTTTATTGCCGGGCCGCAAACCTCCCTCTCATCTCCATCAAGCCCATCTACACAACCACCGCAACCCACCTAGTCCCCCTCCGCTTCTGGATTATTGGATCGAGATCCGAAGGACCGAAAACGGTGCATATCCCCCTAACCTAGCCCTCCTTCCCTATATAATCCCCCACCCCTTCCTAATTTGGACCTAACCCGAATCCCCTCGTTTTCCATGCCTAGCCCATAGCCAGCTGCCACCATCGCGCCCTTATCTCCCTCATCCAGCCGTAGGGCTCGCCAAGCCCAGATCGGGGCCATGGGAAGCCCATGTGGGCCTGACCCCGAGCTCCAAGCGGGAGCTCCTCCCATGGCCCCTGAGGGGCCCAAGCCCCCTGCTCCACCTTCGCGACCCCGTGCCAGGCCCGTCACCAAGGCCACCACCGGCCCCTCACCAGAGCGACGCCGCCGCAGATGAGCCTTGTCGTTGTGCCTCTCTTCTCCTACTCCCTGTGATCTCTCTCTCACCTCTGTGCTCTCTCTTCCTCTCATGTCATAGGAGATCATGACCGTGGAGATGTCGTCGCCGTTGACCCTACCGCCGGTCGGATCCGGCCAGATCCGGACCGGAGCGCCCCAGCCCCGACCTCCCTCGCCTTTGCTGGAGAAGCCCCCGCCGGTCGGCCAAGCCCCGCAGTCGCCGCCAGCCCTGCCTCCTGGACCGAGAGGAGGACGACCACGCGCTCGCGTGTCATGGGCCTGACCCTTTGCGTGGTCCGCGCTCCTCCTAGGCCCAGCCACGTCTCCCCGCTAGCCCAGCCGCCCCACCGACCAGCCCACAAAGTGCCTAGGGGAGCCCCACAACCCCCCACTATATCGCGCATGTGCGCTCGGTAGCTATCCATCGCCCATGCCACTATTGTCCCAACTTGTAGATTTGGCCTGTTACCTTTTTTCTGTTAACGAATTTGTCAATTAACCAGTGAATAATAAAATTGCAGATAAGACCCTACACTTCATGCATTTAATAACTCACCAACCGGGCATCGTATGTAAAAACTTTATATATGAAATATTATTAGAATTTTGTGTAGATTCACAATTACCAACTCTAACATGTGTTTAAAATGTTTAACTTGCTGTTTTCATGCAATTTACGTAAATGCCATGCTAAAATGATTTATTTCATATCTAATTAACCGTAGCTCCGTTGAACAAGTTTTATAAACGTAACATGGCTAGAAAAATGTGTAGAATATCATGGTGACATTTATTTTTCTGTTTAAAAACTCTAAAATATGTCTAGTTCAGATCTGAACAAAACATAAAATTTGCATATGAGGTCGTTCCAGAATTGTTATTTGTTGTGTCCGGTCTCATTTAAAGTGCCTAGGTGATGTAGTTGTTTGTGCTTCACCTCTTGCCATGTCTAAAAACATTTAATATTGATGAGTACCTAAACGGGAGTGAACTAAATAATTCAAACGTAGAGTTTCGTCAATATGCAACTCGTTGCATATTGAACTTCACTTAATATGTAGTAGTTGCTTGTTGTTCGTACCATGCCATGCCATGTGTTGCATATTAAACCGGACATGCATCATATTTGGATGCGCATCACGTCATTCATATGTTGTGGTACAATGTTTGGCCTTGCCAGACAATCTTTATCCTAAAACAAAAATCAAGGGGGTCCCCATAACAACCCCGAGCATGTTAGGAGCGCTCAATTATGGAACATAACACCGGTTCACCAGTAACTAGGACGACAAGAGAGGAACAAAACACGAAGCCTTCCACCTTTTACCAAGTATATATGTGCATTAAATTAAATAGCAATAATAATGTGACAACAAAGAAATGTCCATGTTGTCACATGGAAAAAATTGCACCTGGAGCTAGAAACGCTATAAGAAGGGATGAGTAAGTGGTAACATAGCCTAACAAAGGTTTGCTGGGAAGGTGGAGGGTTGGAGGCTCATCATGGCAATGTTGGGAGGCTTGACAAAGAATTGGTAGGCAGCATGACATAGCGAGAGAAAAACAAAACATCTAGCATGGCAATGATAGTAGTGGTATCCAGGGAAATGTGTCATCTTTCCTGAGATCTCGCTTGAAAGAAGAACAAGTCATGAAGAAGACGAGCCAACGTAGTCGAACGAATCCTCACACCCTGAACGCTTTCGGAACTCTATCGAGAAGAAGCAATCCAGAACAAAAAATCAACACAATATACACCACAACACATGCATGACATGATGGACAAACAAATCTGATGCATGATCGGTTTACTATGCAACGCATGGCATGGCATGCCAAGCACAACGAACAACTACTACATATTAAGTGAAGTTCAATATGCAACGAGTTGCATATTGACGAAACTCCACGTTTGAATTATTTAGTTCACTCCTGTTTAGGTACTCATCAATATTAAATGTCATTAGACATGGCAAGAGGTGAAGCACAAACAACTACATCACCTAGGCACTTTAAATGAGGCCGGAAGCAACGAATAACAATTCCGGAACGACCTCATATGCATATTTTAAGTTTGGTCCAGATCTGAACTAACCATATTTTAGAGTTATTAAATAGAAAATTAAATGTCACCATGAGAATCTACGCATTTTTCTAGTCAAGTTACATATGTAAAATATTTGCATCGGAGATATGGTTTGGTAGTTATGAAATAAATCATTTTAGCATGGCATTAATGCAAATTACATGAAAACAACAAGTTAAACATTTTAAACACATGTGAGAGTTGGAAATTGTGAATCTACACAAAATTCTAGTCATTTTACATATATAAATTATTCTCATCTGATGCATGATTGAAAAGTTATTAAATGCATGAAGTTGAGGGTCTATTCTACAATTATGTAATTCACTGGTTTATTAGCAAATTCGTTAACGGAAAAAAAGGGTAAGAGGCTGAATCCGCAATAGGGCCTTAATAGTTTAACAGGGGCGCCACATAATATCTAGCGTAAATGGGCAAAGGTTGGGGCTGGGCGCTCACCTCGGGCCATCATGGGCCAAGCGGATGAGAGGCCCACACGCGCGAGGGTGGGCGAGCGAGGCATGGCTGGGCCGGTGGGCTGGGCACTGGGGAGGCCGCGGCCCACGAGCGTAGGCGGAGATCCACGCGGGCGAAGCACTGGGCTGGCAGTGTCGTCCTGCTCCTCGTGCTCCTTCACGAGAGCACATGGCATGGCGGTGACGGTTGGAAGCTCCTGGGACGAGGTGCAACGGGGCAACGGCGGGGCGGATGAATCCGGCCTAGATCCATCGGGATCTGCGCGGTGGAGCTCCTTAGGCGAGGGGCAGCAGCGAGCTCGACGCTAGTTGTGACCTACGGGGAAGAGGCAAAGAAGTGAGAGGGGGGAGAGAAGAAGGGTGCGTCGCGGGGCTCGACCCGGTGGTCTCCGGTGTTGGGGCTCCGGCGGTCGGAGTGGCGGCGGGGTTGGAGGAGCACTGCACGCTGTAGGAGGTCCGGCGTGGGTACGCTTGGGCTGCGAGGCTCTATGACCGCTTGATGTGTCCGGTTTGGCCACAGACATGTCCGGTGGGCACTAGGATTGGGGGTTGAACCTTGTCCGTCCGATCACGATCCGATGATCACAAATGGAGGGGTCTAAGTTGGGCTAGTGGGACGTGTAGTTGGGCTAGGTGGGGATGAGAGAAAGAATTGTGGCCTGTAACACGAATTTGAAACACCGAAAACATCCGATAATAAACCCAATGACGGTGCCACTACGGCGACCATTGGGATATGAAACGATCCGTGAGTGTGATGAAACTTGGCAGGCGGTCTAGCTACAATAAAACAAGACCGGATGCCAACTTTCAACCCAATCCAAGAAAGTTTTATTTGCACTTTAAAAACAATATTTTTTCAATGTCGCGGGCGCGTGCATGTGTGGTTGGTGTTGAAACGGGCAACGGCAAGAACAGAGAATACCGGAAACTACGAATGGATGCATGTTTTCAAAAACGAGTGATGATGCTATGCAGATGATGCGAATGATGCAACGATGAATGGAACAACCAAACGAACCACGAGACGACAATGGAATAAAAGAGGAATCTACTGGAGCATCGGTCCGGGCTGTTACAACTCTCCTCCACTACATGAGGATCTCGTCCCGAGATCTAGAATGAGAAGGGGAAGAGAAAGAGAAAGAGGTAAACTTAGTTGCTTCTCTGACAAACGGGTGAAACCAATGATCATTGAAGGTTTCAACGAGAAGAAGAATGACATGAGGAAGAAGCAAGAATTCACAAGAAATTTTGGCAGCACTTCGGTAGGATATAGAGGAAAAATTGATAAGAAGGAAAGAACTTGAACATAGAACACAACACTCCGCTAAAAAGAATAAGCAAAGAAAGAACATGATCTTAATCACACTAGATGTGAGATCGAAGAGAGCAACATCACAATGTCTCCAGAACAAAAGAATAGAAGGTAGATCTTTTAAGAGAAGAGAGTGGAGAAGAAAATGACAACTTCTACCACCATTGAATTTGAAAGCACGGTTTAACGGAGTTGATGGAGAATCACCAACGAAAAGAATAGCTTGTTATGGGCTTATGGAAAACATCTCAAAATTATGAGGTGACAACCTGCCACAATATGCAGAACTTCTTTCACCAAGAAGAGGAGGAGAAAACTTGGATCATTTATGACACCATGATAACAACAATCCTTGGGAAATGCTTTAGGTGAAATCCAATCCAAGATATCTCCGAGAAGATTAGATGGGTTTACTTATCTCATTCTTGACAATTTTCCTTCAAGACTTCTCATAATCAAGAAATAATAACACCATCTCAAAAGACAATGGAGAAGGAATTGAACTTAGAAATCCAAGATAAAGAACACTTGAGCACCTCCAACAAGAATCTTTAAGAACTCTTCGAGAAGACTTACATCCTGAACAAACCACCATGAAGAAGCATCTAGAAGAACTCCGGAAAGAAAAGCTGAACAACTTCGAATCATGAATTTGAAATCATGAATAAATCCGAAACAAGGATTGAAAACATCTTGAAGAAAAGAATAAGAATTATGTTACGCCTATCCTTCATCAAGTTAAATTGATGACAAACAACGGATTTCGCACACCCCTTATTCTTGTTGCAAATAGTTGAAGAGAAAGAGAGAGAGAGAGATCAAAAAATTGAAGAAGTCTTGCACAAGAACACCAGTAAGAATTAGAAACTAGAGAGGATAATAAAAATGAATGATATAACATGAGAACGAGGAGAGCATGATCCACCTAATAGAAAACTTCACAAGGCACCAGAATAATAGAGATACGAACGAAGGAACAACACTTGAGAAGAATTTGAGAACGAAAGCTGAAAGCTGAGAACGAAGAAATCTTCTGAAACGATGGCATTCGGGAGGATCAAGAAATCAAAACAACTCTGAATGCATCGGGTAGATATGGGATAAATTTATCATGAATGGAAACAATTGAGAGGAAAGCATCAAGATGAGATGACAATTCTTCAAGAGATTGGACCAAGATTAAGAGAAATTCTCCTTCGGTCTTCCATACTGAGAATAATGATGATAAGAAACACCATGAATTGTTGAGACACTCCGAAATAATGAATAAATAAGGTTCAGACAACAAGGACAACGATTTAGAAGCGATCTTCGAGAAGGCATATGACTGATGAAATTCATTCTTACGTCATATTAGAAGAGAACTTGAGAACATCTCTGGAAAGATTAGAAGAGACAGGTAAGATCCTAGGGAAAACCTGTGGGTTATGGATCCACCCAAAAGAAACCACCGCTGAAACAATTGCTTAGTAAGAGAGATTGCACCGAAAAAAATAAGAACTTGATGAGGTGAGAACCTCGAAATAATTTTAGAGGATATGAACGGAAATGAAAGTCTTCTGAGATATCTTCAGCACTCCGAATATAATAGAGAGAGATGAAAAACAAGAGATACCTGGACAGAATTTCCAACATGGGGAAGCATTTAGCGATTGAAAAGGACATGAAGAACCCCGAGATCTAGAATTGAATCCTCTGGAGAAGAATAACAACGAGAACAAGGAATATGAGGATAAATCTTGAAATTGAAACTCTTGAGAATCTCCACAATAAATCACCGGATACAATATGAAGAAATGATAGCAGTAGCATTGATGAAGAGAAAGCACTTGGATGAGATTTAATCATTGAAGAAACAGGGCGGGAGGGTGGGGGAAACAAAGAAAACATGGGACATATGAGACGAATTCCGGAAAGAAATAGGAGGATTGATCTTGCAAATTTGAATAGGATAGAATTATCTTGAAGAGAAGCACACCGAATAAAAAGAATTGATATGACAACTTGATTGAGTAAAAGAATTAGCATTCCTAGATAACATGAGAACACTTCCTAGGAAAGATATGAAATCACCACTTGAAATCGAAGCAACTTGAATTACCATATTCAAAACAAAACAAAGGATGAGCCTTATGAAACAAGACATAACAAATGCATAACAGAGATTTCGCTCGATATTTTCGTGGTAAGGTTCGCAGGGGCTCGATCTTATAGTTGCCATCATGTACAAGGCAGTGCACACGACATACGAAACGTCCCCGAGTCGTAGAAAGCTACAAGGACTCTTTAATACACAACAAGAACCGCTGTAAGAAAGACCGTGAACAAATGAATCCACTAGATGTCGAACCCCAACCTCACATCATGATCTGTTGGAAGATACCTAGTTTACTACCTGAATCCACTAGATGTCGAAACTTTCTTGGTTATGATATCGGGTGTTGGGGATACAGGGCGGCTAAATATCTCACACAACTAACAATCCCTACACTCCAACTATATCAATCCATCAACACATAACCAGTTGCTTCGGAACTCCATCTATCTTGGACCCTCGAAAACACAACGAAACCAAACATGGCAATACCCCGGACGCCTCCCCAGTACTGGGTGACTCTGACCTTATCTCGTCACGTGAAATATTGAAGTAATTTTTAACATCCTCTGTCCTGAGATACTAAGGAAACTGAACGGTAATGTTGTGCCAAGAAACCCCTGGAGCTCAACTCCTCGGAAGAGATCAAGTTAGACAGGAGGCACCAAGACAGAACTACATCATCGGCATCATATAGTTTCCAAAATATCCGCGTGATCCTAAAAAAATTTGAGTGAGAAGAGGGTAGAATCAAAATTCCTAAGTCGTAATTCCTCACCAAAGTATAGAAGAAGAGTAAAAAGAATCCTACTCTCCGGTATAACTAGACCCAAAATAGTTTTTTCACTAGACTCAACTCGACCAAGTTCAATCAATCTAGGGGGCTCCTAGGTCGGTATCGACTCTGATACCAACTTTTCATGCCCAAGCTGCGACCCTATCCTTATTTTGGCTCGAGGGCCTTGACAGGGATAGGAGCGCATCTCGTCGTGTTGCAAGAATGGATATCATTACAAGTACATGTATAGAAGAGATGAGTAAATGGAATTGGCTTACACTCGCCACAAGCTACAACAAGATCACATCAATATGATAACATATTCAAAGATCATACAGAAGAGCAGGGTCCGACTACGGAAAAAACCAAACGATAAAATGACATCCATCCTTGCCGCCTGGAACCCATGCTAGATCGATGATGAAGAAGAAGAATTCCAAATCAAAATAAGCATCGCTCTCACATCAAAGCATCGCATTACTTGTACCTACAACTGTTGTTGTAGTAATCTATGAGCCACAAGGACTCAGCAATCTCATTTCCAAGGGTATCAAGACTATTAAAGCTTAATGGGTGAGGTATGGTTAAGTGGTGAGGCTGCAGCAAGCGACTAAGCATTTATTTGAGTGACTAACTTACGAATACAGAAATTAAAGTATGGTGGTCTACGCATAACGGATGTGAACTAGTAATGATCACTAACTGATCCTCAACACCTACTTACGTCAATCATAACCCCACCATGTTCTCTCTCGCATAAGGACTCACGAGAAGAGACAGTCATGGTTACGCACACAGTTGGCGTATTTTATTTGAGTTTACTTCAAGTTTACTATGACCGGGTGTTAAAAAAAGTTTCCAAGTTTGCCACATAACCGCGGTCACAACTTTCTGAAAGATTTAACCCTGCAGGGGTGCTCCAACTCATCCATCACAAATTAACCACACACAGTGGGAATAACATCGACCACGGATCTCGTGATATTCCTAGGCAATTTCACTAGAAATCCGCCACCTCGAGATAGCCTGAAGAAAAATCGAAATTCCTCCCTTAAGACGTTCGAGAAAGGTAAAACAAATCCAGCAAGGCCACCTGACGTGTCGACGAACCCGATAAGAGCCGCGTATCTCGTTCTCAGGACACGACCGGATGGGACTAGCCACGAGGAAAATCAATACCCGAGTTTCCTCAAGGCAGCCTCGCAGGCAGCCTGATTTGGACCAACACTCATGAGGAGCACTGGCCTGGGGGTTAATTAAATTATCTGTGGGTGTCGGTGGGTCCCTATGCATCTTATTAGTTATTAGGCAAATGTAGTACCAATGTTAGGCCTTGCCAGACAAGCTTTATCCTAAAACGAAAATCAAGGGGGTCCCCATAACAACCCCGAGCATGTTAGGAGCGCTCAATTATGGAACATAACACGGGTTCAAAAGTAACTAGGGCGGCAAGAGTGGAACAAAACACCAAGCAAAAGGCCAAGCCTTCCACCTTTTAACAAGTATATATGTGCATTAATTTAAATAGCAATAATATTGTGATAACAAAGGAATGTCCATGTTGTCACATGGAAACAATTGCACCTACAGCTAGAAACGCTATAGGAAGGGATGAGCAAATGGTAACATAGCCAAACAAAGGTTTCTGGCAAGGTGGAGGGTTAGAGGCTCATCATGGCAATGTTGGGAGGCTTGACAAACAAGTGGTAGGTAGCCTGACATAGAGATAGAAAAACGAGACATCTAGCATGGCAATGATAGTAGTGGTATCTAGGGAAATGTGTCATCTTGCCTGAGATCCCGCTTGGAAGAAGAACAAGTCCATGAAGAAGACGAGCCAACGTACTCGAACGAATCCTCACACTCTGAACGCTTTCGGAACTCTATCAAGAAGAAGCAATCCGAAACAAACAATCAACACAAGATACAACACAACATATGGATGACGCTCACATGCGCGAGGGCGGGCGAGCGAGGCGCGGCAAGGCTGGCGGGCTGGGCCCTGGGGAGGCCGCGGCCCACGAGCGGGGCGGAGGATCCGACCTGGATCTATTGGGATCTGGGCGGCGGATCTTCTCCGGTGAGGGGCGACAACGATCTCGAGCCCGGCAGTGACCTGTGATGAAGAGGGGGAGAAGTGAGAGGCGGAGGGAGATAACAAGGAGAGGAGGAAGGGCAGGCGCGGGGCTCGACCCGGTGGTTGCCGGTGTCGGGGCTCCAGCGGCCGAAGTGGCAGCGGGGTTGGAGGCGTGGGGCATGCTGCGAGAGATCGGGCGTGGGGACGCTAGGTCTGCGAGGCTTTGTGGTTGCCGGACATGTCTGGTTTGGCCGCGGACATCTCAGGTATGCTGCAGGGATGAATTCCTGGCCTCTAATTGCGGATCTGAGGGCTGAAAATGGAGGGGGAGGAGTGGATTTAGGGATTGGAGGGATGAGGGGCTAGAAGGTGGGGTTTTCTAGGGGGGTGGCTACAAAACTAGCTAGGGGAAAACCCTAGAGAGTGAGGGGGGCTCTCTCCATGGGGGTTTAAGTAGGGAATGATACTAGGGTTGGGGGTTGGACCTTGTCCGTCCGATCATGATCCGATGACCACGAAAGGAGGGGGGCTAAGTTGGGCTAGTGGTCTGTGTAGTTGGGCTAGTTGGGGATGAGAGAAAGAATTGTGTCCTGTGACGCGAATTTGGACCACCGAAAAAATCCGATAAGAAACCCAATGACGGTCCCGCTACGGGCGGCCATTGGGATATCAAATGACCTCTGATTGCGACAAAACTTGGCAGGCGGTCTACCTACAATAAAACAAGATTGCACGCCAACTTTCAACCCAATCCGAGATAGTTTTATATGCACTTTAAAAACTGTATTTTATCAATGTCGCAGGCGCGTGCATGTGTGGTTGGTCTCAAAATGGGCAACGACAAGAACAGAGAGAACCGGCAACCACGAATGGATGCAAGTTTTCAAAGACAAGTGATGATGCTATGCAGATGATGCGAAAGATGCGATGATGAATGCAACAACCAAACGAACCATGAGACGACAATGGAATAAAAGGGGATTCTACTGGAGTGTCAGTCCGGGTTGTTATAGAGCACCCCTGCAGGCTTAAATCTTTTGGAAAGTCGTGCCCACGGTTATGTGGCAAACTTGGAAACTTTGTTTAAACACCCGATCATAGAAAACTTGAAGTAGAGTCAATTAAAATACACAAACTGTGTGCGTAACCGTGAACGTCTTTTCTCGTGAGTCCTTATTTGAGAGAGAACTCGGTGGGAATATATTTGACGTAAGTAGGTTTTTAGGATCACTTAGTGATCATTACAAGCTCCGTTCCGTTATTCGTAGACCAGCATACTTTACTTTTTGTATTCGTAAGTTAGCCACTCAAATAAATGCTTAGTCGCTTGTTGCAGCCTCACCACTTAACCATACGTCACCCATTAAGCTTTAATAGTCTTGATACCCTTGGAAATGAGATTGTTGAGTCCATGTGGCTCACAGATTACTACAACAACAATTGTAGGTACAGGTAATTTGATGCTTGAACGTGAGAGGGATGCTTGTTTGTTTGGAGTTCTTCTTCATCGATCTATGATGGTTCTAGGCGGCAACCTGGGATAGCAAGGATGGATGTCATTTTGTCGTTTGTTTTCGTCCATAGTCGGACCCTGCTCTTCTGTATGATGTTTGAATATGTTGTTGTATTGATGTGAAATTGATGTAGCTTGTGGCGAGTGTAAGCCAATTCCATATACTCATCTCTTCTGTACATGTACTTGTAATGATATCCATTCTTGCAACACGACGAGATGTGCTCCTATCCCTGTCGAGGCCCTCGAGCCAAAATAAGGATAGGGTCGCCTCTTGGGCATGATAGAAGGCCTCCTTCAGTTCGTTATCAATGGACTGGATGCTCTATAGTACTGCACCCATAAGGGTGTGGTGATCCTTGAGGATGGAGGCGCTCGATAGAGCCTTCTCCATGACCGACCACCTATTGGTCGGTGGTGCCGGTGATGATCGGATTCCCCGATCACACATCGGGGATTGGACCGGTGCCTCTGGAGGCATAGTGCACTCCGGAGATGTTCTCGGAGGGGACTGAGCGCTCGCTCGTCTGCCCTCCTTCGTATCTGGGTGGGGTTTTGTCACCCGGACTTCAGTGGCCCAGGCGTTATCCTCGGCGACGGTATGGTCTCCATCACCACCGGTGTTCGCCTCCATAGGAGTGTGCTGGGACGACACCTCCATGGCATCCTGCGTGGCGCTTGGAGTGACGGGATGCAAGGCACCCCCGCTTTCCGCTAGTTCGATGGGTGCGGTCCCCCCGTCCGATATCACTGTCATCGTTTTCTCACGACAGAAGCCATGGGTAGGCATATCGTAGGTGGTTGGGGACGGACGACGCCGACGGGCTCCCGGTGCGATATTGGGCACAAGCGGCGGTGACACACGATGTACCCAGGTTCAGGGCTCTCCGTGGGAGGTAACACCCCTAGTCCTGTTTGGTCTAGTTGGATGGATTTATGTGTTTACAAGGATGCTCCTAGAGTTGTATCTAGAGAAGGAAGAGGGAGCAGCAGGCTCGCCTTCCTCTGCTATCGAGTCTGAGAATGAAGGGAGTGTCCCGTGGGTGTGTGCGTGAGAGTAGTTCATCTGTCCCCGTTGCATGGGGGCTGGCACTACAGGAAACAGGAACTTTGCCATCCGCCATCCCGGACGGCAAAGGCAGGAAATCCGGACGGCAACGGCTTTGCCGTCAGCAAGCGGACGGCAAACGGTCCGGCTGAAAAGGCCATGATAAAGGGAGCTTCGTCATCCGCTGGCTGACGGCAAAGACCCTGGGTGCTTTGCCGTCAGCCTGCGGACGGCAAAGAACCTTGATGGCAAACGTGGCCACTTAGCTCCATTGGGGGCTTAACGGCGTGCTTTGCCGTCCGCTAGCTGACGGCAAAGCACCCGCCTAGGACAGCCCTAGGTTGCACAGGTAGTTGCCACGTGACGGCTTTGCCATCCAGTAGGTCTTTGCTGTCCGCTTTCTGGTTGCTGATGGCAAAGACACTCTTTTTCGTCCGCTAGCTGACGGCAAAGATCTGGCGGACGGCAAATCTTCTGATTCTAGTAGTGTTAGGGTTTTTTATAGGCCAACCCCCTGGCTCTACAATATTCCTAAGGTACAAGGGTGAAGGGACCCAGCTAGCAGCCTCTCTGGCCGACCAGGGGGTCCCGCCCTTCAAGTCGTCTTGTCGCATGTAGGGTCCACCGGCTGCGCGGTCCCCTTGCTTGTGGGGGGCCGCCAGTCGGCTCTGCAATTTGCCCTCGCCCACTTGTTGCGGCACAGGCCGTCCGGGAGGCGTCGTCTAGTGCCAGCCAGCCGAAGTCTCCAGTACGGCCTACTGCACTGTAGCCATGCCGGGGTAGTTAATCGAGTAGGTGAAGGCGTGTCGGCACTGTTTCCCCGCCCGGTCGTGCTCGCCAAGGTCAACGGCCACTGTGGCTATCGTGTTGCCCGTCATGGCAGTCACGTCGTGTCGTTGTACCCGCATGCAGAGGGACGAGACGTTGCATGTCCGCCCCAAGGTCAATGGAGGAGGCGGCCTAGAGGCAGTCGACCTCGCCTAGCCGGTCGGGGGTCGACCCGGCTCCTCGACCAGCCGTTCGTGTCGCCAGCCACGGCAGTTCGAGCCGGCCATGCCGCAGCCGGCCGTGGGGGTCGTGTAGTTTTTCTTTGAAGTAGGGGGGAAGAAACCCGTTCCTTTGGCCTACCTAGGGGTAATAACCCCGTCATCAGTCCCCGAAGCCGGCGAGGGCCCGCGTTCGACAGATGGAGAGGAGCTGGCAGCTTCCCCCTAGCGGTACCCGCCATTGGCGCGAAATTGAAAAGCCAGCCGGATCGGCAGTTGGACCCGACGCCTCGGGTTCCGGCACGTTGCCTCGGGACCCGAGCCGGCCCGCTGCATGCTGCGGGGAGGGTAATGATGTGGCGAGCCCCGCGCACGCGGGGAGATGGGACGTCAACCTAGGCCTAGCCCGCTAGGCCTCGGGCGTAGCCCAGTAGGCCTCGGGGCGCAGGCTAGGATCCTCTACGCCCCGAAGTGGCCATTACAGCCCGGGCTGCCCACTCACGCACAGAGTTTCCGGGGGACTGGGCACAGTTAATCCCCATGTCCCCTTGTCGTGGCCTCTCCTTTAAAAGGGGAGGAAGGGCAGGGGTGGAGATACCCGCACCCCCTTTGCCTCCTCACTTCTTTCCTCTTCGCCTTCTTCTCCCCCTTGTGCAACACCACTCCCGAGCTCGCAAACGCACCCGCACGCCGCCGTTCCGCCGCAATGGCCGACGGGCGTGGAGGAAGCTGGGCCGAATCCATCGTCATCGAGTGGGACATCACGAACCTCCGATGCGCGCGCATGCTGCCACCGGTGGAACGTGTGGTTGCTCGCGCGTCGGGCGACGAGGTGATGCTGGCGCCACAGCTAGGGGAGCATGTCGCCTTCCTCTAGCATTTCTTCCATAGCTTTGGGCTCCCGGTGAGCCTCTTCTTCCGACTACTCATGGACACCTTCGACCTCCTGCTGCACCACCTCGGCCCCAATGCAATCCTTTACCTCTCCGGCTTCGTCACGTTGTGCGAGGGGTACCCGGGGGTCCTCCCTTTTCTTGACTTCTTTAACGCCCCCTTCTACCTCAAGGCACTGAAGAGCAGTGCCTGCAGGGGCACGGCGGTGTGCTGCCGCGGCACTACACGCTTCCCGCCCTTCTCTCCTATCGAATCCATCAAGGGGTGGCATCGGACGTTCTTCTACGTGAAGAACGCCGACCCAAACCTGGTCTACATTCGGCTACCACCGTTCGTCAACGCGCAGTCCTCCGAGATGAATTGGCTGGGAGCCGCCCCGCGTGGCATGGCCCTGGCGGAGCTCGGCCGGCTCGCGCAGCTGAAGTGTGGTGAGGGGTTGGTCGCCTCCGATCTGGTGGCGGCCTTCATCTCGTGTCGGGTGCCGCCTCTCCAGTTGAGGCCGCCCCGGATCTGCGACATGTCCGGCCGCCGAGACCCCTACCGGCTGACCACCGTCGCCTATCGCCGGCTCAGGTGGCTACAAGGGTGAACGCCCTCACGACGTTCAAGCTAAATCCCGCATCGTGGACATTTGGCATGGAGCCATACGACCGCATGAACCGCCCCCCTGGTAAGTCTTCGACGAGACAACTTCTCTTTGTTTGATTCTCGCACGCCGGCAGCCGGTAGCGGACCATACTTTGCCGTGCTGATCGCAGCTATTGGTGTGACAGAACACGCCGGACGGCCCGCACCCCCAAATCTTCGAGGCGGAGCACGAACACTCCGACTCTAAAGACTATGAGTGGGGAGGCCTGCCGCAAGAGGGGGTGGACTCCTCGGGAGGAGTCGAGGAGCTGGCAGACCCACGAGCCGGCAACTCCAGCGAAGCCCGAGGGTTCGGCGCAGCTGGTGAGTTCCCTATTGCCCCCACGATCAGGGACTGGACGGACAATGACGATGATTATGACGATGATGTGATGATTCTGAACGCGCTTCCTCCCTCAGCTCAGTAGGGCCGGCGTGGACGGAGCGAGGAGCGACTGGCTCAAGCCCTGGCGACCGGAGCCGCCAGCCGGGCAAAGAGGCCGGAACACGAGGAGCCGGTGGCCCGCCCTCTTGTCCATAAGTGGGTGAAGGTGGATACGTGGAAGCCGTCAACGCACGCGAAACGGTCCTTGCCCGTTGTCATCAGGTAAGTTTTTTCTTTTTCTTGCGTGTGTTTCCTTCCGGGTCGCGAGCCAGTGGATGGCTGACCCTAGTGCACCACAGGGACCCCATAGAGCTCCATGAGGGGGAGTCGGCGATGGACCCGATGGACGCCGCCAGCTGGCTGGCCCACGAGCATGCGGCCACCCAGCGGGAGGAGAAGAGGAGGCTCGCGGAGCTGTGAGCCTTGAAGTCCAGGACGCGAGGCGGGGCCTCGCACTCCTGGACTTCGAGCGGCGGGAGGCGGAGGAGGTCCGCGGACCCCGCGCGAGCATTGGACTTGGCAGCAGAATCGACCCGTCTGTCGAGGCCCCCGTCAAGCAAGCCGCGAGGGGCGGCCATGGAGCCGCCTGCGCCCCCTACCATGGAGGAGGCCACCGAACGAGGGCGGCGGCCACAAAGCCCGCTCCCGAGGCGACTCGGCCGGAGGTGCTGGACGGGACTCCGCCTTCGGCCGAGCTGGCCCGGGTTGACATGGCGGAGGCTGCAGCGGCCCCAGTGGCGGCGTCGGAGGAGACGGAGGTGCCGTCCGTCGCGGTCGTCATGTTGGAGCGGCGGGAGGAGGAGGCAACAATGGCGCCATGCGAGGGGCCGGTGGGGGCGACTCCTGGACCCTTGCTGTCATCAACCCACCCCCAGCGGCTGGCACCAGGGCGAGAGCGGGGAAGGGCGACAACGGAGGCCGGGCCCGGAGGAACCTATGGACCATGCAAGAGGTGCAACGAGACTAGGAGACGCTGGCACGCGTCCCAACCCTTCCGACTCCCCCGGCAGGAGGCCCGGTCCCCTCGTTCAAAGAGTTGGGGAGTGTTCTGGACCGGTGCCACCAGGAACTGGCCTGGTTTGCGGAGGCGGTTGACGCCACCGTACAGCGCACAGAGGTAAGCGCGGTCGCTCTTGTTAAAAATTTCAGTGGGGGCGCACAAGCACACCCACTTGGTGTAGCCCCCGAGATGCAGGCCGGCTGACCGGTTGTCGGGCAGCCGAGCCAGATCTCCTTAGGCTTGTTTTGACTTTGGCTTCGCGTGACAGGAGGGGAACTCCGAACGACAGAAGCTGTTCGAGGAGGCGGTCGCCATCCACGACCGCGGCAAGCACGACTTCTACCGGCTGGAGGAGGAGTTGACGCGGGTGCAAGCTATGCCAAGTCTTGTGGGAGGGGCACGTAGCCCCCGGGAGCCGGGCTGGCTGCCTGGCAGCCGTAGCGGGCTTAGAAGGACCGGCTGATGCCCGTTTTGTTTCTGCAAACGAGCTGACCGCCCTTCGGGTGGAGAAGACCGGGGCCATCTCCAAGCGGGCCGGCTGCCGCAAATCGTCCAGGCGGTCACGCAGGAGAAGGACTGGCTGGCCGTGCTGCTGGTGGACGGGGAGGCGGCCCAGGACCACCTCAAGGCCGATTTGGCGAGGGAGGTGGCGGCCAAGGAAGTGGTCGTCAAGGAGGCGGCTAACGCCACCCAGCGAACCACCACCCTCCAAGGCAAAGTGACCCGCCTCGAGTGGATGCTCGAGGGGCTTAAGGATTCCCTCACGAAGGCGGAGCCGGCGTTGGCATCGGAGAAAGACTTGTCGCTCCACTTTTCCATCGAGGTGGATGACTCCATTGAACGTAAGTGTCTGATTTTTCTTTTTCCAGCCGATTGCTTTTTTCCTTTACTCGTTCTTGTATTTGATTTTCCCTTGTTTCTTTCTTCCCTTTCTTCTCTTAGGGCGCTTATGGCAAAATCAGCGCCGCGCTGAGCGCGCCGTCGAGGAGCACCTGGAATGCCTTCGGGAGCGCGGGCGCTCCATCGAGGAGGACACCACATGGGATGTGGCGGAGCTTGGGCTCGCCATTGAAACCGGTTGATCCACCTCGAGTGGAGCGTGGAGCGGCGGAAGACGGCCAGCAAGGAGACCATCACCGCCCTTTGGCCGGGCCAAGCGGGGGGGGGGGGCGGGGAGGGGGCTCCTACGAACTGCGTGGCCTTGTGGCCGGAGTAGGCCGTGGCCCGGCTCGAGGCCTGGAAGGCGTCACCAGCCCGAGCCGGCGCGCAGATGGCGCTCCGGTTCGTCACGTCATGGTTTTGTGGCGTGGATTTGGGTCGGCTGGCCACTATGCGGGACGAGCTGGTTGAGGAGCGGGAGGCCTGTGAGCCGGCCCTTGTCCGTCGGGTGAGCTCGCGTCGTCCGTCGACGCGGATGAGTTCCTGTCGGCCCTTGGCGAGGCCGGCGAGCCGGTGCCTGAAGACTCCTTCGGGATCTGACGAATGAGGAGGTTGCCGACTCGAGCGACGAGACGGCTGGGACCGCGGAGGCCGCCTCGAAGGCCAAGGAGGCCGACCCGAAGGCCGCGACCACCTTCGGGACAGGGGTCGAGCCGCCTAGGACGCGCCGGTGGCCTGAGCCCCCGGGCATTTTATCTTTCTTTATTTCTTCCTACATGTTAGGCTCGAGTTGACCCACTAGGGGTGTAATGTAGTGAACCATGACGGCCATGGGCCTCTTTTGTCTTAACATTCGTATCGTGAATATTTGATGTGTTTGCCTTATTGCGCATGCTTGATCGTCCTTACCCTTTTTTGCCCTTTTGGTTCCTTGTATTCCGCCCCTTTTCCCCTTTGGTTTCGGCCCCGCCAGCCCGACAGCTGGGAGCCAGTCTGTAGCTGGGTCTGGCGTCCTCCTTGAGGGAGCCGGTTCTGAACTTAGGAACCGCGAGAGCTTTTTAGGATAAGTAGAGTGGTAGAGGTGAGGCTGTGATCCAGCTGGGCCTAGCCAACCTCTCCTTTGCGATCGATCTTTTTTGTGAGCTAAGTTTTGTTGCCCCGAGGCCCCGTCAGCCAGACATCCGGGGGCCGGATCTATAGCTGGGACGGGGTGGGAGGGCTTGCTCGGCTCACACTACTTGGTCAATTTTTGAGAGAGGTGACCTAGGACTAGCCGGCAAGCCCCCGTGCCCGGGAGCCGGGTCAGTGGGCTGGTGAGTGAGGAGACCTTCGAGGGAAACGAAAAGGGTGTGCCCCAAGAGCCGTCCTGGGGCACCCATTCCATTCATAAGCCCAAAAGGGGAGGGATACATACATACACTGGTCTTTTTAGCAGTAAAACGGACGGAAGAGCGCCGCGTTCCATGGGCGCTCCGTCTCCTCGCCGGAGGCGTCTCTTTTGCGCTTCTACGACTTCTGGGTGTCTATTAGGTAGTATGAATTGTTGTGCAACGCCTTGCTGATGATGAATGGGCCCTCCCATTGGGAGGACAACTTGTGTTGTCGGGCTGTCCGCTAGATCCACCTGAGCACCAGGTCCCCTTCCCGAAAGGAGAGTGGCCGGATCCGCTTGCTGTGGTAGTGCCGGAGCTTTTGCTGATAGATTGCCGTCTGTCTCAAGGCCAGTTCGCGGGCTTCTTCGAGTAAGTCGACGCTGTGTTCTCTTGCCTCCTTTGAGTCCTTCTCCGTGTATAGGGAGACCCGAGGCGAGTCGAACTCGATGTTAGTGGGGATGATCACCTCGTACCTGTACACAAGGAAGAAGGGGGTGTAGCTGGTTGATCGGTTGGGGGTGGTCCTGAGACTCCAAAGGACGGCTGGCAGCTCATCGACCCAGCAGCTGGCTAACCTTACCAGCGGTGTCACGGGCCGGGGCTTGATGCTGACCAGGATGAGGCCGTTTGCCCTCTCGACCTGGCCGTTTGACGGTGGATGAGCAAACGAGGCCAAGTCGAGCCAGATTCCTTGCTTGGAGCAGAAACGTGCGAGCACGCCCTTGGCGAAGTTCGTGTCGTTGTTGATAATGATGCTGTGGGGGACACCATAGCAAACTGTGATGTCATCGATGAACCAGACGGCCGTGGGGCCGTCCAGCTTCTTGATTGGTCGTGCTTCGATCCACTTGGTCAATTTGTCGACAGCCACCAGCAAATGTGTCATGCCGCCTCACGCGGTCTTGAAGGGCCCCACCATGTCCAGCCCCCATACGGCAAAGGGCCACGAGAGGGGGATGGTCTGGAGGGATGATGCCGACAGGTGGCTCTGTGTGCTGAAGCGCTGGCATCCTTCGCACTCGTCGACCAATTTCTTGGCCGCCTCGAGAGTAGTGGGCCAGTAGAAGCTATGGCGGAAGGATGCCATCCCCCTCTCGTGATGGAGGTGGCGTGATGCCCGCACTCGCCCTGGTGGATGCCGAGGAGGATCTCCAGACCCTTTTCTGGCTCGACGCACCGCTGGAAGACGTCGGTGCTGCTGCGATGGACAAGCTTATTGTTGATGATGTTGTATGCTGTGGCCCGACGTTGGATTTGCCTTGCCACAGCCTCATCCGAGGGGAGCTTGCCACGTAGTAGGAACGCCAAGATAGGCTGGGCCCACGAGGGAGCCGAGACGGGGGCCGGCTCGGGAGCCCCCGTGCCTGGATGATCAGCCCCCGGGACCGGCTCACCAGCTCCCAGAGCCGGCTCGTTGATTATCATCATGGCGACCGCGTCATTGGAGCCGGCGGCCTCGGATGCGACCGGCTCAACAGGTGCCGGCAAGGCGGCCAAGGTTGAGGCAGCCTCTGGCAAAGATGCCGAAGGGGCAGCCGAAGCCGCCGATGGGCCGGCATCGTCTGCGGGTATGAAGATGGATTCCGATTCTAGGTTGACACCGGCTGGGATGGCCTGCAGGGTGGAGCCGATCTTTGCCAGCGCATCGGTCGCCTCATTTTTCCGCCCATGGGGCGTGATGGAACTCACAACCCTCAAAGGAGCCGGTGAGCCGTTGTACAGGAAAGTGGTAGCTGGCCATGTTGGCGTCCCTGGCGTCCCATTTGCCAGGGACATGCTGCACGATGAGGTCGGAGTCACCAAAGCATAGGATGCACCGGATGCCGATCTCCTTGGCGAGCCGGAGGCCGTGGACGATGGCCTCTTACTCGGCCACATTGTTGGAGGCGGCGAAGTGTATCTGGAGGGCATACTTGAGATGGTCACCTTTCGGATAGGAGAGGACTATGCCAGCATCCAAGCCGGTCCTCATTTTCAAGCCGTCGAAATGCATGCACCAATGTGTGAAGTCTGCAGGAGGCGGCACGAACTCGGTTTCCGCCTAGTCGACGAGGACGTCGGCCAACGCTTGTGACTTGATGGCGGTTCAAGGTTCATACAGGATCTCGTGATCGGTGAGGGCGATGACCCATTTGGCAATCCAGTCAGTGGAGTCCCGGCCGCTCATGATCTCGCCGAGCGGGGCTGTGCTCACCACGGTGATGGTATCCTCCTAGAAGTATTGCTTGACCTTCTTTGCGGCGAAGTATATGCCGTAGCACATATTCTCGTAGTGAGGGTACTTCTGCTTGGACGCGGAGAGGATGTCACTGAGGTAGTAGACGGGGCGTTGGACCGGTAAGGACATGCCCTCCTCCTGTCGCTCGACCACCAAGACGACATTCATGACGCGGGTGGTTGCTGTGATGTAGGCGAGCAAGGGTTCCTTCTAAGCTGGCGCGGCCAGGATCGGCACATAGGTGAGGTCCTTCTTGAGGCCGCGGAAGGCCTCGTCCACCTCGTCGGGCCAATCAAACATGCCCGACTTCTTGGTGTGACCCAGCTCGACTAGAGCCGTAGAGGGGCAGGGCCTTCTCCCCTAGCTGGCTGATGAACCGGCTGAGCAAGGCGAGGCAGGGGGTGAACTTCTGAATGTCATGGAGCCAGGTCGGCTTGGGCATGCACTTGTTTGTGCTGATCTTCTTGGGGTTAGCTTCGATGTCGCAGGCGGACACAAAGAAACCTCGCAGTTGGATAGCTAGGACGCTGAAGACACACTTCTGCGGGTTGAGCTTGATCTTGTACTCGCATAGGTTCACGAAGGTCTCCCGGAGATCGTCGAGGAGGCTGAAGTGCTTCTTGGTTTTGACGATGATGTCGTCGATGTAGACATGGACGTTCCTGCCTATCTGAGGCAGGAGGCACTTCTGCATGAACCGCTGGAAGGTGGCATCTGCATTCTTCAAACCGAAGGACATGGTGATGTAGTAGTAGGCCCCAAAGAGCGTGACGAAGGAGGCCTTGAGCCGGTCTTCCGGGTCCAGCTTGATTGGGTGGTAGCCGGAGTAGGCATCCAGGAAAGACAGCAAGTCACAGCCGGCCGTGGAGTTGATGACTTGATCGATCTGTGGCAGGGCGAATGGTTCCTTGGGGCATGCCTTGTTCAGGCTAGTGTAGTCAATGCACATGCACCAGGTCTTGTTCTTCTTCAGCACCAGGACTGGGTTAGCTAGCCAGTCTGGGTGGAAAACTTCCATGATGAACCCAGATGCGAGTAGTCAGGCGATCTCTTCTCCTATAGTATGCCATTTCTCCTTGGAGAAACGGCGCAAGCGTTGCTTGACCGGCTTGATGCCCGGCCGGACGTGTAGTTTGTGTTCGGCGAACTTCCTCAGAACACCCGGCATGTCCTTGGGGGACCATGCAAAGATGTCCTGATTCTCACGAAGGAAGTCGATGAGATCACCTTCCTATTTGCTATCGAGGCGGGAGTCGATGGTGATGCACTGAGCGAGGTTGGCCGGGTCGAGCGGGATTTGTTTGGTGTCCTTGGACGACTAGAAGGAGGCCTCGCTGATGGACTGCAAGGGAGGAGCCGGCATAGCTGGCTGGCTGGCAGCAAGGGCCACGATCCGGTCGAGTTGGCGCTTTTCCTCGACGATTTCCAGGGCCTCGGCCAACCGGCTACCGTCTCGAGCACACTCGATCGACATCTTGTAGTCTCCCGTGATGGGGATGATTCCCTTGGGGCCCGGCATCTTGAGCTTGAGGTAGGCATAATGGGGGACCGCCTTGAACATGAGAAGGGCCGGCCGGCCCAACAGTTTGTGGTAGGGACATGCAAGATCCATGACCTCGAACAGCACTGGCTCGCGGCGGAACTGGTCGGGTCCGCCGAAGAGGATGTCGAGCATGATGTTCTTGACACGGGAGCAGGACTTCCCAGGCACGATGCCATGGAAAACCATCCGGCTCGCATGTAGGTCTTCTATCTTCAGCCCCAGCTTGCGCATTGTGTCGAGGTACAGGATGTTGATGTTGCCGCCACCATCTACCAGCACCTGTGAAAAGCGGCAGGTGCGCTTCTCGGTGGAGATGGTGGGGTCGAGGATCAGGGCCTAGCTGCCGGGACTCGGCATTACGGCGGGATGATCCGTCTGGCTCTAGGTGACCGGCTTCTCTGAACAGTGCATGAACTGGGGAGTTGCCGGCATGGTGGCGTTCACCTCACGATGGAGGCGGCGCTAAGCATGTTTTCTCGTCTCTTCACTAGTGAAGACGACATAACAGCTGTCCTGGTTAGGGAACTGGTCGATCAGACGACCGTCATTCTGGGCCGGAGCCGGAGCCGGTGCCGGGGCGACAGCTAGGGCCGAGGCCGGCGCGTGGGTAGGTGGCGTGGGAGGAGCCGGAAGGCCGTCCCCCTGGGCCAATCTCTGTGAGAAGCTGCACTGGCGGAGCGTGTGCGTAGAGGGTTTGGCCCCTGGGTGGTTTTGTAGGGGGGTGGAGCATCTGCTCGCAGGTAAGCTTCGACTGCCAGGTAGCCTTGCCAGTGCGCTGGCGCTAGCTGGAAGGCTGGGCAGTTAGCTCCTGCTCCTCAATGGTGGCGACCTGCCAGCTCCCATAGCAGCGTACCGGCTGGTCATTCTTGCGTTTGTTGTTCTGCGGCTATCGGTTGTCGGCAGCCGGCCGGGACATTGCTGGTGTTATCGTTGCCCTTGCTGGCAGGGTCGTCTTGACCCGGATGGCTGAATCAGCGGTGGTGTATTTGTCCACCTTGGTCATGAGCTCGGTGAGCATGGCCGGCTCGGAGCATAGAAGCTTGTGCTTGAAGGGGGCGCTGTCTCGACAACCTTTGATGAAGTACTGTATGGGCTGCACCTCGTGCACCCCCTCGTAGGAGTTGCAGACCTTTGTCCACCGAGTGAGGTAGTCACGGAGGGACTCGTCCGGCCCCTGAAGGCACATGGCGAGTTCACAGGGGCGGCTAGGCCGCTTGTAGGTGCCGGTGAAGTTGCGGACGAAGGCCTCTTCGAAGTCCGTCCTAGTGTTGATGTTGCCAGCCACCAGGCTGTTGAGCCAGGTGTGGGCCGAGCAGATCAGCATGAGGGGAGGGTAGCAAACGGCCACACGCTTGTTCCACCTGGCAATGC
Source organism: Hordeum marinum (assembly GCA_022496015.1). Classification (NCBI taxonomy): domain Eukaryota; kingdom Viridiplantae; phylum Streptophyta; class Magnoliopsida; order Poales; family Poaceae; genus Hordeum; species Hordeum marinum. The sequence goes on along the minus strand of CM039676.1, from coordinate 336,879,059 downwards.
TGACCGCAGTGGTGTAGTCAATCAGCCAGTCTCGACAGCGTGTGAAGCCGGTCCGGAATGGCTCGTTGCGGATCCGAGGGCCAAAATAAGCCGGGCCAATCAAGGCCTCCTCCTCGAGCAAGCCAGTCAATGCGGAGGCGAGCATTGTTCTTGCTATGTGGGACGCGCAGACCGAGCCGAGCCGAGAGCTCGGGGAGGATGGCGGGTGGAACTGACCATTCCGGCTCGTGCCGCGGGGGTGGAGTATGCCCGCGGCTATGCCGGCTGCCGGCTGCCGACGCCACGTGGTGGCGGCCGCTGCGAGGCGGGTTGTTAGTGCGCCAGCTGTTAACCCCCGGCTGCTCGCTCCCCGCGGCTGGGAGGTCTAGGGGTTGTTTTCTTCTACCCGGCGGCGAGAGACGTGAGGGGAGCAGGAGTGCTAAGCCGGCTAACGGCTAGCAGTCCTCGTGCCCTCGTGCTCGGGCTGGGGGCCTTCAGATGCGGCGCCGCCCGTTGCAAGCAAATACTTCTGCGCGTCGGCGGCGTCGATGAGCTCCTTGATGTGACGCTCGTTGGCGGCACGTTCTTCGCCCTCCAAGGTGGCCAAATCCTCGTAGGGCACCTTGAGGGCCTGCAGGTTGGCTGCGGGGGTTTCGTAGACAGGCATCTTGCTGCCCAGGATTTCGGCGACCACGCGACCGTGGTCGCGCACAACCCCACGCTGGCTGGGCTTAGTGCTAGCCGGGGTGATACGGTAGGCGGAAGCGTATTCCCACAGGTCGGCCTCCATGCGGCGCCGCGTGGACACGAGGGCGGTGGTATGCTCGAACAGGACGCGGTGAGCCGCCTCGAGCTCGGCCGCGGTGGTGTCAGGGTCTGCCATCGGGGCGATAGGGGTGCTCAGGCCCCGAAGGGCCGCACCGAGCGGGTCGAAGGTGCCGACGCAAGCCGCGGCAGCGTCAGCCTCGGCCCGCGCACGTTCGGAGGAGGTGGAGGAGAGGATGGCCTTTGCCCCCACGCGATTGTGGGAGCCGCTAGGCTGGGTCACAGCAAGTGCGCCCACAACCATGGGAGGACAGGCACAGACGAGCCCCTGGCTGGGGTACTCGTCAGTGGCCGGAGTTTCGGCAAGGCTAAGCCTGTCAAAATGCTCGGTGAGCACTTCGATGTCGAGCGCGAGGTCGGTGAAGCTTCCCATAGGGCGTGCCGGAGCAAGCCCCATGAGCCTGCGATTTCGTCTGGACATGCGGCGCCGGCGAGGTATGGCGAGGGGTCCTGCCCAGAGCATGAATCCAGCAGGCACCGCGTACGGCCCCACGGTGGGCGCCAACTGTCATCGTTTTCTCATTACAGAAGCCATGGGTAGGCTTATCATAGGTGGTTGGGCCCGGAGAACGCCAACGGGCTCCCGGTGCGAGATTGGGCACAAGCGGCGGTGCCACACGATGTACCCAGGTTCAGGGCCCTCCATGGGAGGTAACACCCTTAGTCCTGCTTGGTCAAGTTGGATGGATTGATGTGTTTACAAGGATGCTACTAAAGTTGTGTCTAGAGGAGGAAGAGGGAGCAGACGGCTCGCCTTCCTCTGCTATCGAGTGTGAGAATGAGGGGAGTGTCCCGTGGGTGTGTGCGTGAGAGTAGTTCGTCTATCCCCGTTGCATGGGGGCCTCGGGGGGTTTTATAGGCCAACCCCAGACTCTACAATATTCCTAAGGTACAAGGGTTGAGGGACCCGGCTGGCAGCCTCTCCGGCCGACCAGGGGGTCCCGCCCTTCGAGCCATCTTGTCACCTGTAGGGTCCACCAGCTGCGCGGTCCCGTGGCCAATGGGGGGCCCGCCAACTGGCTCTGTGATTGGCCCTCGCCCACCTGTAGCGGCATGGGCTGCTAGGAGGCGTCATCTAGTGCCACCTGACCGAAGTCTCCGGTACGGCCGGCTGCACTATAGCCACGCGGGGGCAGGTAATCGAGTGGGCGAGGGCGTGCCGGCACTGTTTCCCCTCCCGGCCACGCTCGCCAAGGTCAACGGCCTAGACGGCCGGACTATAGCCATGCACACATGTGCGTCAGCGGCCACCATGGCTACAGTGTCGCCCGTCGTGGCGGTCCCGTCGTGTTGTCGTACCTATGCGCAGAGGGACGGGACGTTGCATGTTTGCCCGAGGGTCAACGGAGGAGGTGGCTCGGAGGCAGCCGACCACGCCCAGCCGGTCGGGGGTCGAGCCGGCTCCTCAACCAGTCGTCCGTGCCGCCAGCCGGCGGCAGCTCGAGCTGGTCGTGCCCCAGCCGGCCGTGGGCAGCTCGTCACGTAGTTTTTCTCTGAAGCGGCGGGGGGGGGGGGGAGAAACCCATTGCTTTGGCCTACCTAGGGGTAATAACCCCGTCAATCACCTCAGTGGGGATAACGCGTGGGGGCCTGCAAGGCCAATAACCTGCATGTTAGCAAACTCTAAATCTATTCGTAATGAATAGGTGGGTCTTCAGATCCTAACCTCACTGCAGGGCTTGACCCGTAGGCTCCTTCATGGAACCTCCTAGAGGTCTTCAGACACGGTGTCCGAGTCCGAACTATCGTTGGACAGAATCATCCGCGTCCGCCGTGCCCTCTTCTAGGCAAGAGAAGGGACCTGCTCCGGGGCATTTGAAGATGCTGCTCCCTTCTTTGCACGGGGGTAATTGCCTACCCCTCACCCTTGACCTCGGGCTCCTCATCTGCCTCTTCTTCCTCTTCCTCCTCCTGAGCCTCCTCCTGATTCGAGGAGACGGGGGTATCCTCAGACACGGCGTCAGGCTGATCCTTGATTCAGATGCCAGCCTGGCCTGGTTTCTTCTTCTTCTCTTTCCTCGTGGGAGCCTCGTAAGGCTTTACTACGAGCATTTTTGCTAACAGCCCGGTCCTCTCATCTTCGGGTTGAGGCGCCGGACTGTTAATGTTGACGACTTTCTTCAGCCATCTCTGCAAAGACAGTTCGTATAAGGGGCTATGAGAATCTTCTATGTAATAAAGCCGACCAAGCTAGGGTGTATCGTGCCTTGGAATCGGGCTTGGCGGCATGCAGACCGTTGTCCTCCTCCTTGGATGGCGAGCTCTTCTGTGATTTGAAGAGCGCCTTCCACAACTTCTCCCGCGTAGTGCAGAAGAGATTCCACACTGTGGGCTCGGTGTCAAGTTCACGAGCCCACATGGGAGTGTCCCGGCGCTGCCAGGGGAGGATGCGTCTTCGGAGCTATGGGTGAGAAGGTATCATCATAGTCAACTCCTTGAACTTGTGAAAAACCCTTTCCCAAAGTTTGAGCTTTATAGACGGTGAAATTATCATCCACGTCCGTCTTCCTCTTAAAGATCCATTTGTTCTGTATGGCCTTTCGCCTTCAGGTAATTCTTCCAAAGTCCATACTTTGTTTTCATCCGTGGATCCCATCTTCGATTTCATGGCCTCTAACCATTTTTCAGAATCCGAGCGCATCATCGCTTCTCCATAGCTCGTAGGTTCATCATTGTCTAACAACATGACCTCTAAGATCAGGTTGTCTATGGGGACCCCGACTCATAAGTCGTGATCATCGAATGCACATGTACAGTGATCCAAGAGATCAATGATCACTGAACACGCAGAAGGTGAATAACAAGAGTCTTACATAAACATTTAGCGTCTTACACAAATAAAGACCATGAAGGTCTAGTCTTACATACATAAGGCCACAAGGGCCAAACACTTAAACAGAACAAACAATGGATGTCTTGATTGAAAGCGTGAACCCATTGCCATCTGCCTTAACCAACAGGCATTCTGATTGGGAAACGTCCTAGTTCGCATGTTCGTCACCAATGAACTCTTCACCATACTCCTGTTCTTCAATGCCCGGCCAATTAAATAACCAGTGGCAAGCCAATAAGTACTTTGAATGTACTCAGAAGCAATCCAATTTGTAGAACAAGGCATAACGATGCATGATATAGCACTAATAAGTATTTTGCAGAAAGCTAATTTTGGATGCAATGACATGATCAAGTAACTAGGTGAGCATGCATTAATAGTTGGTAGATATCCATATGAACAAGTTATAGATATCATCATGATCAGGGGGTTGAACATCTCATGCTCAATCATCACATCAGGTCATTCGACTCATCTCAAGAGTCACCTCTGTGTCATCCACACACATGCCAAGTTTGTGAAAACATCGGACACAGTTTAAGCAGGACCTCCAACTCTCCATGACCGTGGACATGGCTATTCGAATAGGTTGTGCGCTTTACCCACAAATTTCGAGGAACTTCCATGTCATCCACGACTCGCGGTATATTACATACCCGAGGTAAGCACCCGAACAATGCCTTTCCCATGGTGATACTAAACAACGAGTCCACTCGTTGCTGCCATCTCTCATGATATACATCACACGTATCATCCATGAGGGCACGCAACGGTGTGCCCGGTGCCTGTAAAGACAGCACATGGTTTTCCATTTCCGGGACGACCCCGTCTCGAGAGTGACTACTTCACTCTCGCCACTAGTAATGTGGGATCCCAGCTAGCACCGACCATTGTAATCAACAAAGACCCGTCCCATAAGGGATATCATGGTCGCACATGTAAGGTTAGGACGGTCAGCAAATCTTGAAACTCTCCGTTTTTGAAAACACACACTCACTTCCTCTGGAACACCACTTCTTTCTCAAGTGGTCATCCAACTCATCATCATCTCCCACGGGCATTAGTGGCACTCGACTGGTTTTTGAAAAAGTCTTTGAAATCATCCATTTCTTTCCAACACTATGCATAATCTCAAACCCACTTGCGTAGCTTCTACTAGCATCCTATCTACACTCACCCGCATAACCCTCGTAAGGTGGTAGTAGGGTAATGCACGATGCAAGTGTCAACGGCAAAAATATAGGAAGCAACCCACCGGAGGGGTGACTACTCCACATGATCAAGTATACCAAAAGTAAAGTGCTATATGACATGCAATTAAAAGGGTTTCTTAACATGGTCAAAGGGCTGCTTGCCTGGCTCAACAAAGTCTTCGGGGTCTTCGAAGTCTTCAGGTGCAACTTCCTCGTCAACAGCGCAATCTATCATCGCGATAAATAGCAATAAAATAAGCATGACACAAACACAGAGCACACAAAGCTATTATTAAAATGCTACCCTACTCTGATAAATACTAAAAACTATAATGAAAATATTCTCCTAAATTTTTGGTATGAAAAAGGTTTTCAAAACTATTTAATCAGAGGCAAAAAGATGTCAAAAACAGGTTTTAAATTAAATCGGTGCATAAAACATTTTCAACATTTTTCACAAATGGCACTATTAAATTCTATGGAATATTCTAGGATTTATGGTGGAAAAATATTGGGCATTGGGTTTATTTTTCGGTCTGTGGGATTTTTGGAAGACAGACACAAAAAGAAAAAAGAAAAAAGAGAAGGGGGTACTATGCCCCGGGCCAAATGCCTAGCCGCACTAGGCTAACTGGCCAGGCCGGCCCAGCTGAGTTGTGGGTGCACGCGCAGTCAGGTTTGAGCCTGACATGCGGGCCCCAGCGTTAGCGAGAGAGAGGGAGAGGGGTTTGGGGGTGACAGGGGGTCCCACCTGTCATCTCCCACGTTTGGACAGGGCCGGCGAAGCTCACCGGCAACGAAGGAGGGCACGGCGAGGGGAGATGAGGGTAGGGTTGTACTCAGGAGGCTACCACTATTTGGAAGGTGCCGGAGATGGTCGACGGGGGGTGCAGGACGCCGGCGACGAGGTCTCGTGGCGGAGGAACTTCGAGAGGAGGTCACTGGGACCGTCTCATGCTGCAAACTGGACGGCGATAAGAGGGAGATGCATCAATGAAGGGAGGGAGGATCAACCGAAGAAGAAGGAGGGTCAGAGGCGCTCTGCACCCGGAGATCGACAGCGGCAATGCCGCAGGAAGGATCGGATCGATCTCGAGCGCTTAGGCACGGGGAGGTCGAGCTAGGCTCCCGGAGGACGAGTGGAAAGGAGAGAAGGGATCCGAAGGAGATAACGGGACGTGGGGAGGCATTTTTATAGGCCTCCGATGGTCTGTCGAGCTCGGGGCCGAGGCCAGGGTCGAGCAGAGGGGGCGAGGGTGTGTCTGCGGTGCTTGTGAGGCTGGTCTAGGCCCAGGCGAAGGAAGAGAGAAGGAGAGGAGCGCGTGCATGTGAAACAGCTCACATGCCGAGTCGGGCGGTGCTCGGCACACGTGGGAGGAGGGAGAAGGAGGGGGAGAGAGGAGGGGGCTGACACGGTGGCGTGGCGCAGACGCCACGGGGCGCCAAGTGGCGCAAGGGAGAGACCCGAGGCCACCGTGGCCATGCAGTGGGCAACGGCTACAGTGCCTGTTGGCACTGTAGCATGCTCCGGAGCACGCGTTTGGCGTGCCACGGCATGCCAACGACATTTGGTGCGCAGCCAAAGTTGTCTAGGGGAATCTAGGGGCATCTAGGTTAGGAGAAAATGCATTGGATGCCCCGGGAGGAAGATAGAATAAGAGGAGAGGGGAGAGAGAGCTCCTGCCAGAGTTGTCCAAAGGTAAAAATGGGTGTTTTACCCCATCATCTAGTGGTCTATGGACTTGAGATCCTTACTGGAGGTGTAAGAGATGAGTGAGTAGCTGTGGTAAAAATTTGGAGGCAATGGGAAGAGTAGAAGTGGTGCAAATAGTAACTTTACCATTTCAGCAGAAGGTGTTTGATGGATGTTTGGGCAAGATCACTTTACCCACTTACTGTGATATTTAATAGGATCAAATGGTGGGTAAAAATAAGGTGGATCACCAGGTTTGAGCTCAAATGAGCAAAGTTGCCAATAGAAACTTTGTGAACCCTAGAAATTAACAGAATCAGGTTTCTGTAGATACAATTATGCTAAGATGATCCCCTTGATGCACCACTTAGTTTAGCATCATTATTTGGTGATTAGAACATGTCCACAAAGTTTGGGGTTAAGGGAAGAAACTTCACAGTGTAAACTTGCTTAAATTTGAATCTAGATAGGGAGGGTTTTAGGATGGTGTGATGAAGCCAATTACCTTGGGTTGCGATGAGACTTTGCAAGATCATCACCTATGATAGTGTTGTCTTGCTGGAATTTCTTGGAATTGATTGAGAATATTTCTTATAGAAATATTCCAAAAGTTTCATTTGGACAAAAGGGTTTTGACGGGTTTTTCCCATTATTTCGAACATGACCATGTGTTGAAACTCATATATATGGAAAATATATGTCCAGTGAGTTTCCCAAATTTTTCACAAATAATTTGGAAGCATTTAAATTTTTTTTCCTATGAAAACCATTTCTAGTCTCTAGAAAAAGCCTTTAAATAAAGTATAAAAATAACCATTAAAATTAATATTTGGTGCTTTTGGGAAGTCATATGTATAGTAGGTTTGAAGTACAGCCTTTGGGGAGAAAGAATCCACCCAATTTGAGGACGTGAAGTGCAAACCTCAATTCAGGGGGTTTTGAAGACCTAATTTGAATAAATCCTTTCTGGTCCAAATAACATTTGATAAAAATAGCTTTGGGCACTATTCGCATGGCATGATCATTGGGCAAGAATTTTGGGTCAAGGAAGATGAATATGGAGAGGGATAGAATCTAAGAGTGCCATACACCACAACCAAGAAGCAAACAAGCATCAATCCAAACAATCACAAGCACTGAAAAAGTTTGAATTGGTTCCAAATTTTATAAATCCAAGCATAACAAGGTGATACAAACACAGGGTGTGACAGACCTACCCCCCTTACAAGAATATCGTCCTCGAGATTCCTAGGCTAAGCGCTAAAGAGATGAGGAACTCAGATCTAAGATAGTCCTCACGCTCCCAGGTTGCATCAGCTTCAGTGTGGTTGCTCCACTGGACGTTGAAGTACTTGATGGTGCAGCTTCGGGTGCAGCGCTCGGCTTCATCCAAAATGCGGACTGGCCTCTCACGATAAGTGAGGTCTGGCCGAAGATCAATGGCTTGATGGTCGATGTCCTTGTAGAGGTCGGGGCGGTTGGGAAGTTGGAGACACTTCAAGAGTTATGACACACGAAAGAAGTTGTGCACATTTGATAGCTCGGAAGGTAGGTCTAGTTGATAGGCAACTTCCCCTCGCGTAGCGGTGATCTTGAAGGGGCCAATGTACCTTGGTGCAAGCTTCCCCTTGACAGGGAAACGCTTGGTTCCCTTAAGAGGCGAGACTCGGCGGTAGACATGGTCACCGACACAGAAGTTCACTTCTCGTCAGTGGAAGTCCGCAGAACTCTTCCGTCTTGATTTGGCGGCCTCCAGACGTTTCTGGACGAGTTGTAGTTGCTCTTCTGCTTCGCGAAGGATATCTGGTCTGAAAACTAATCCTTCTCTGGTCTCTGATTAGTTGAGGGGAGTACGGCACTTGCGTCCATATAATACCTCATTTGGTGACTTTTGAAGACTCGACTGATAGCTATTGTTGTAGGAGAACTCAGCGAACGGTAGGCAATCTTCCCACTTGGCTCCATACGCCAAAAAACAAGCACGGAGCATCTCTTCGAGCATCTGATTACTCACTCTGTTTGCCTAGTGGTTTGGGGGTGAAAAGCAGTGCTGAAGGAGAGCTTGGTGCCCATGGCTCCTTGAAACATCTTCCAGAACCTCGAGGTGAATTGGGTGCCTCGATCCGATACAACCTCCTTAGGAACTCTGTGAAGTCTCACGATATGCTCGATGTAGAGGCTGGCTAGCTTGTTACCATCATAGGTGGTCTTGATGGGAATGAAATGGGCTACCTTGGTTAGGTGGTCGACAATTACCCAAATATAATCATGTCCTTTGCTTGACCTTGGTAATCCGGTGATGAAATCCATCCTGACTTTGTCCCACTTCCATTCAAGCACTTTGAGAGGTTACAATAGCCCAGTGGGTCACTGATGCTCAGCTATGACTCTCTGACATATGTCACACTTGGCGACAAAGGTGCCTATCTCCCGTTTCATGCCTTGCCGCCAGAATCTTGCCTGGAGGTCTTGATACATTTTGGTTCCTCCAGGATGGATGGAGTAGGGAGTGTCATGAGCTTCTTGCAAGATCAAGTTTTTGGGCTCCTCTTTGTTGGGTACGCAGATGCGATTCCCGAACCATACAACTCCTTGTTCATCCACTGAGAATCCTGGGGCCTTGCCTGCCTTGATCTTCGTCCTGATGCCTTAAATGCTCTCATGTCCCTTCTAAGCTTATTTGATATCATCCATCAAGGTAGGCTTTGCTTCGAGGTTGGCGATGAATCCGGGTGCAACTAGTTCCAAGCTAAGGCTTTCAAGCTCTTCATTTAGGGCGGGTAGTATTTTTTTAATCATGGCATTCAAGGAACAAGCCTTTCTGCTTAAGGCATCTGCTACCACGTTGGCCTTTCTAGGGTGGTATTGAAAACACAGGTCGTAATCCTTGATCAACTCCAACCATCTTTGCTGCCTCATGTTCAATTCCCTTTGAGTGCAAATATACTTCGAACTCTTATGTTCCGTGTATATCTCACATCGCTTCCCAGGAAGGTAATGTCGCCATGTCTTCACGGCATGAACCACGGCTACCAACTCAAGATCATGAGTAGCGTAGTTCTCTTCATGAGGTCGTAGCTGTCTGCATAGATATGCTACAACTCTGCCTTCTTGCAGCAGAACAGCTCCAAGCCCGGTTCTAAATGCCTCACAATATATCACGAACTCCTTGTGAATATCGGGCGTGGCCAAAACTGGGGTTGTGGTCAATGTCTTCTTGAGCTCCTAGAAGCTTTCCTCACACTTAGCTGTCCATTCGAACTTCTTGTCCTTCTTCAAAAGCTAGGTCATGGGTCGGGCAATGCTCGAGAACCCTTCCAGAAACTTGCAGTAGTATCTCGCGAGTCCGAGCAAGCTCCTGACTTACTTCACGGTGCTTGGGGTTTGCCATTCAGTCACGGCTTCAATCTTCGCAGGATCCACTGATAACCCTTCTACATTCAACACATGACCCAAGAATCCAACTTCATGCAGCCAGAACTCACACTTGCTGAACTTGGCATAAATCTGGTGCTCTGGAAGCTTATCTAGGACCAATCTCAAGGGTTGCTCATGCTCTTGTTCTGACTTGGAGAAGACGAGTATGTCATCAATGAAGACCACAACGAACTTGTCCAAGTACTCCATGAAGACTTTATTCATGAGGTATATGAAGTAGGCAAGGGCATTGGTTAACCCAAATGACATGATCGTGTATTCATACAGTCCATATCGGGTTACAAATTCCATCTTCGGAATCTCCTGGGGTCTGATCTTTAGCTGATAGTACCCAGACCTGAGGTCGATCTTGGAGAACACCTTGGCTCCATTCAACTGATCAAACATGCCTTCAATCTTGGGGAGTGGGTACTTGTTCTTCATCATGACTTCATTGAGAGAACGGTAATCGACACAGAGTCTGATAGTTTCGTCCCTCTTTGACACAAATAGAAGAGGTGATCCTCAAGGAGAGGCACTCGAGCGAATGAATCCTTTTCTAAGCTGCTCTGCCAGTTGCTTCTTCAATTTAGCCAACTCTTCGGATGCCATCCTATAGGCCTTCTTATAGATGGGCCTTGATCCAGGCATAAGCTCAATGATGAACTCAATGTCGTGGTCAGGAGGCATTCCCGGCAGCTCATCAGGGAATACATCCGGGTATTCACATACCACTGGCACTTGATCCAACTCAATTCCCGATAGACAGTTAGCCTGAGGGGGTTGAGTGGAGGCAGCTTTGGGAACATACTTGACTTTCACTCCTTGGCTATTGGTCATGGTGACAATCCTTTTGGCACAATAAAACAAGCCTTGGTGCTTGGTCAACCAATTCATGCAAAGGATGATGTCCAAGCCTGGTGAATCCAAAACTATAAGGTCTGCTAGGAAGTCTACCTCGTTGATGTTAATCTTCACTCCTTTACATCCTATCCAAGACTTCATAACTGATCCCGAGATTTGTATGAACATACGACTACCCGGGGGTGTTGGTTTCATGCCCCTCTCAAATGCAAACCTTTGGGTGACAAAAGAATGCGAAGCTCCACAATCAAACAGTACTGTTGCTGGGGTTGAGTTGACGAGGAACATACCTAGTAAGACATCCGGGTCTTCCTGGGCTTCCTCTACGGTGACGTGATTCACACGACCCTTGCCATTGTTGGGCTTGTTGTGGGGAGCTGGGTTCCTTGGTGGTGCTCCACGGGCTTGACCTTGGTTTGACGCATTGGGGCGCGGGGCATCAGGCTTCTTGTTGGGGCAAAGATTAGAGATGTGTCCAGATTGTCCACATACTAAACAAGTGACTTGCCCAGTGTTGTTGTTGTAGTTCCTATCACTGTTGTTGTTATTGGGGTTGTTGTAAGCTGGCCTAGGATTGGCATACTGTTGAGGCTGGTAGCTCGGACGAGGTGTAGGAGGTCTAGCCTGTTGTGGCTGATAGGCTGCCTTGGCCGGGGCTGGCTGCGAGGGGCGAGGCTTCTAGTAGCTGGAGCTACCCTTGCTGATCATCTTGCGCTGGCCAGTGTCATCTATGGCATGACGCTTGTCTTCAAGCATGAGGGACTTGTTCACCAGGTCGAAGAAGCTACGGCAGTCGCAGACAATGAGCTGATACTGAAGTGTCTATTGAAGATCTTCCATGAAGCGTTCCTTCTTGGCAGCCTCTGTGTTGACATCTTCGGGTGCATATCTAGATAGCAGCTTGAACTTCTGCAGGTACTCCTTGACAGAGCCACTTCCTTGCTTCAGTGCTCAGAATTCTCTCTTCTTGATAGCCATGATCCCAGAAGGAATGTGGGCGATGCATAATCCTTCCTTGAAGTCATTCCAAGTGATCACACGCTCACCTTGCATGACCTTGAACCCATCCCACCAAGCTCGGATGGTACCTCCTAGGCAGTGAGAGGCATAAAGAACCTTCTCACGGTCCTCATTGCAATTGACTAGTGCAAGGAGGAACTCGATGGTGCGGATCCAGTCGTCAGCATCCAAGGGTTCAACACTCTTGGTGAAGGTTGGGGGCGAATTCCTCATGAACTCAGATAGAGTGGAGCGGCCATTGTCGTTCCTGCCTTGCTGATGGTTGTTAACAAGGGCTTGAGCCATCTACTGAATAGAAGCATTGTTTGTCTGGCGTTCCTGCCGGAGAACTTGGAGAAACTGAGCTATGGTCATGTTCTCCGGTGGAGGTGGTGGCAGGGGAATGTCGCCTTGTGGCTGCTCCTGGTGTCCTCCAGCATGGGCAGCCCCGCCAGCTCGTTGTTGCTGGCTTGAGTTGTCGGCTTCAGGGTTGGTGAAGGAGCTGTTGCGGGTAGCAGTCACCATCCTGTTTGGAGCATCCAAGTCAAACAACAGGGATAGACGAGAGGAATAGCAACAATGGAAAAACGCGCCTATGGGTGTTGGTCGAGTGCAAGTGTGGTAAAACAAAGGTCAAAAGACCAACATATAAATTAAGATAAGATAGACGATGGAGTCGCTTACATGTTCCCTAAGGCAAAAGCGCGACTTGCATCGGAACACAAACAACAACAATCAACAAGCACACATGGTTTCATATGAACCATTATACGGACTTGACTTTGCATGAGGGGTACATGACTGATCCTACCCTAGGGGTTCTCTGTCACATCCGCAACTAGGTGACTTAGGCTAGCATGTGCTTGCATCATTATCATCATTGCATCAACATGAAATGGGGAGAAAACAAAAGAAACCCCAAACTCATTCTAAATCCAAACAATTCAAACTTGGTGAATTTTCAACAAATCCAAAATGTCCTTAAAAATGTTCCCTATGTCTGATAAATTTGGGCAAAGCTATAACAGGGATCATTTTAAATATTTGAACTTCAGAAGCGATTTAAAAATAATGATAAAGCCCCTGAAAATGACAAATAAAACAAATATCATTATTTCTGATTTCAAATTATTTTGAAACTCTTTAGATAAGTCTGAAATATCTAAACTACAATATATAAAATGACTTGCATATTTTACAAAGTCATTTTGTACCTGAAAAGAAAATAAACAAATGTTAGCAAATGAAAAATCATAAAATAAATAAAAAAAGAAGAAAAGAGAAGAGGCCAGGCCGGCCCACCTGGCCCAAGAGGTCTTCGTCCTCCTGGCAGCCAGGAGGCATGGCGCGTGCTCACTGAGCACGCTCGTCGGAGCTGCCACGCAGCCGGCAGCCTGCCTGCCTCCCCGTCGCACTACCGAGGAGGGGATAAGCACGGGGTGCCGTCCCCATCGCCTTCTCTCTCTCTCTCGCCGCCGCTCGTTCTCTATCTTCCCTGCCGCCATGGCCGAGCCCTGCTCGAGCTTGCCGCCGTCGCTCTAGCCGTCCCCGCGCCTCCCTGAGCCAACCAAAAGAACCGCCTAGCTCCCCTCTTCCTCCTTGACAAGCCATGCACCGCCAGGAGCTCCCCATCGCCGCCTCTGTGTCGTCTTCAACCTCCGGCCGCCGGAGATCAAGTGGAGCTCGCCGCTGCTCCAGACCCTCCCCGAGCCCGCTTTCGACGCCCCTACGACCGCTGTGAGCCCCTGAGTTGTTTCCCCCTCTTTCCCCCTTCGATCTCGTGCCCTAGCCCCGGATTTCGTCGAGGTCTGAATGCCTCCGCCGCTCGAGCTCGACGTCGGCCGCGCTTCGGTGACCAGCTTGTCCTTCTGAGGCCCCCGACGTGTTCGTGCGGTGGTGTAGAGCCCGTAGACGTCATACAGGGGTCGTGTCGTGCCCTGGTTCGACGAGCTCATCCTCGCCCGACCTTCGGCTGCCGCCCAGCTCACAGCCGGCATTGATTCCGACTGTCTTAGCTCCTGGGGAGTGGCGGGATGGACGCGTATGTGTGTGCTTAGTCATTTGGTTCCCTCCGCCGTCCTTTTGGTTGCCGGAGGAGGGATCCCGAAGCCATCCGCCCTCTCATCGCCGGTGGGTCTTGCCAGAGTTGACCAGGGGGTTTGACCCCTGGATCACTGGCAGGTGGGGCCTCGCCCCTGTTTAGTTAACTAAGTTCAAAAAATTAAACTAATTAATTAGTTAACCTAAACAGTCACTGATATGTGGGCCTAGTTCTGTTAATTAGATAGGATAATTTTAATCCTTTTAGTTAAGTGAAAGAGTCACTGACATGTGGACCCCACATGTCAGGTTTGACTCTGGCCCGGGTCTGATGACCTGGTGACGCAAGCATGACATCAAGATGATGCAATAACCAATTTGTATAATAAAAATAAATCAGGAAATTCTGGAAATGGTTTAAAACATTGAAAATTCATATAAAATAATTTGTAAGTCAGATGAAAATAAATTATATATGAAAATTGATCAGAAAAATCCAATTAATCCAATGGTGGTGTTGTCATGCATGTTAGAGCAATCTAAATAGGTGAACATGGACATTTGCTAATAGGTGAATATATGGAATTTGAAAAGAAGAACAACTTTGAACCTATATTCAAATCCATTTCTAATTGACATGATCACTAGTTGCATTAGCTCACCCATGCATATTACTATGCCATGATCATGACTCATATTGTTGCATTTGTGTGTATTGAATGTTTTATCTGCGTTGCGGTAGGCCCTAATCCGGAAGATACCACCGAGTATCCCGACGAAGGAGAGAACTCCTCCGCAACTAAACAAGGCAAGCAACCCCATTGATCATTCCGATAATATCCCACTCTCTCGCTCCTGCTCTTGTTCATTGCATTAGGACGTTGATCACATGTCAGTCATACACGATAGAGGAACCTATTCTTCTGCATGACCTGATCTTGTCACAGTAAATAGCTAAACCTTGCAACCTAGAATACCTGGTAGATGCTTGTGCCATTATGTGCTTAGCTTACCTTGCCTGCTTTGCTTGCTATTCTTAGAGTGTTGTAAGGTCTGTTTCATCTGGGTGATGAACTGGAGTGAAACAATGTGACCCTAATGTGATATGATCAAGATGAAACCGATTTGGTAAAAGGTAGCGATGAGAGGCTATGTAGGAGTAGAGAGCGGGTTGTCTCATCGGGACTGTTCTTAGGAACTGAGTTCCGTTTTTGAGATCCAATACTAGATACTACCACACGTTGGGATACTTAATTGACCCTCTCAACTTATCAGTCACTTTGTCCTTGGTCCAGGTACTGCAAGTAGTTTCTGGTGTTTATAGCATGCTGGAGGCCGTGCGTAGCGCTGACCCTCGGGGTGGGTTACGACGTGGTAGGGAGTGGCACGGTGTACCAAGGGTCACCCGAATGGTGGGCTTGGGAACCCTGCGCACATCGTTTGGGGCTGTTGCGGAAACTTTGGCTGGACTTCCGTGCGGGTTCAGTCTCAAATAGGCGGTAGCCTGGACTAGTGGTCTCTAGTGATTGACGGTCGTGGCCGACTCCCTCGCTGGGCTTCTGCTTGAAGGTTACCGAGGTGCATGGTTTTATGAGCACACAACGATAAGTGGCGAGAGCGTGTGTGAGGAGGTACACCCCTGCAGGGTTATGAAACTATTCGAATAGTTGTGGTCTCAGATATGGACTACTTGGAGATCTTATAATGTTCACAGATAAACAACTGGACACCGATAAAAATATCAAGACAAGTGTGAGTACCGTGGATGGCACTCCCATAGATGACGGAAGTGAATCCATGGTGGTGTATTGATATGGAGTTAGTGGACTCGAGTGCGGTAATAACAATGTTAACGAAAGAATAACATTGATTAGTGTAGGATAGCCACATGTCATAGGTGGCTTTCTGCATGAACTTCACCTCCCCCTTATTGATACATGGGCATAAATAGACTAGGTCTGATTTAAAGACTTGCTGAGTACGATTGTACTCATCCTTTCTTAATAAATGTTGCAGAAGAGAACCAGGACCCATCAGGTGGGTTTTTTCTAGACGTTGATGACACCGACTAGCTGGTGTCCCAGCTACGATCTTGCCCGTGTGGCGGGCTCTAGATAGTCAGGCCATGTGCCTCTTTTCCATTTCACTGTCCGTACTCGGATAGTTCTAAGTTTCCACATGCTTGTATGAACATGTTTGTATGACTTGTGTGTTGGATCATGTGACCCCTACCTATAAAAACATAATATGCTAGACTCCTCTGAGTATTCTAAATAAAAGTTGTATTAATGTATGGTTATGTTGTGATGCCCTAGTTGTATCTATGCATATCGGGCATGTCATGCGTACGTGTGACATGCAACGGTATGTATGGGATCCGACACCTAGTCGTGTGCCTTTAGTAGTACTCTTTACGGGAAACTGCCCCTTTGTGCTTCCATCGAGCCCTGGTAGCTTGCTACTTCTCCGGACATATTGGTTGACCAGTATGTATCCTTCTTTGATGATGTGTCTGTCCCCTCGGGGAAATGTCTCGCGGTGTAATGGAGTCCCTGTAGCCTGCTACGACTCGTCTACGTGTAGTGTTGGCATTTATGTCATACGACGTAATGGAGTCCTTGTAGCTTGCTATGACTCATTTACACATGCTTGAGATCGGCACCTGCATTGCTGGGTTACGTATGCCTGTTTCCGTACGGATGTACCACTTGGGTTCTATGACTAGTCATGTCGGCCCGGGTTCTCTGTTGTGTGATTGCCTGCAACATGATCACATACGTGTGCCAAAAGACGCAAATGGTCCCAGCCAAGGTAAGGCTACACCGGGGAGCTTACCGTGCGTGAGGCCGCAAAGTGATGTGACTTGTTACAGTATGGAATCATATGACTTAGGATCGGGGTCCCGACAGCATTGGTATCAGAGCCTGACAGACTATAGGACTACCAAGCCAAACCGGTCGAAGTTGAGTCTAGAAACACTATAGAAAAGTAGGGGAATTGTTTGTGGAAGGGAATGTAAGACTCCTTTTACTCCTCTTCCCATTGTCCTCAGTGATGGGTCATCCTCATCTATTCTATGGGGTTAAGAACTAGGCTTCTTTTCTCATGCTTAGGATGACAAGTTACTAGCCATGGACCACTAGCTAGCTTGACTGGAAGTGTACGTCAGTACTTGAGTATTGTTGGTGTGACAATCAGATGGAGAAGAGAAACGAGTCTGGATAGTCGAGTGGTTATGCATTTCCGATCTTTTGCAGTTGTCTCAAAATCCTTTTTGAGCAATTACAACCGTTATGCTATCCGGTTTCTTCTAGAATCTCTAATGTCTTTGCATCCTTCTCTATTTCAGATGCCCCCTCGTCCCTCCCGTCAGGTGGTCCGTCTGACTAGGTGCATTGATGTACCGGGTCACACGGCCATGTTGGTTAGAGTCATGATGGAGGCTGGATATTGCTGGTACCCGGAGTACATAGTGGAGGAGCAGTATCGAGACTTCAACCAGAGTCAATATCTGTGTACCGTTAGGATTTATCCACCCTATCCTGGAGCTGTAGAGCCGCTTCACTAGACCTATGGATTAGGTGTTACCATAGATATGGCAGTTCAGGAGGCCTCTTTCACCATGCTGACATCATGAGGTTTCACCATGGTCTGCTTCAGAACACAGGGTTTTGCTATGTTCCTGCTACTCAGGGAGGAGAGGATAGCTATTTCAGTGCAGCCTACTATGATCACTCTCATGAAGACCTTAGGCTGCAGGTGACTGCGCAGATGTTGGAGAACAGGGATCGAGATGCACGTGCCCTTTGCATGGAGCTTTACGCTACACGTGCGCGTCTTTGGACAGCCTTGACTCAGTTAGCACCTGTCGTGCAGACAGGCTATGGAGATTCGGAGATGTTGAACCCATCGCGGACTCATCTTCCAGCACGCGTAGACTGGCCCGATGTGGAGGGATCACACCTCTTCGACGACCACTATTGCTACCAGCAAGGGGACCAAGGCCACACCCGTGTCCTTTTGGTTTCCAGGGATCACAGGCTAGAGTGTTTCCAGATCCTCAGGTTTAGCTCCCGGGTCATGGGGGTAACCTGTATGAGGCATTCTATGGCGATGCCTGAGTGTGTGGATGTTAGTACTAGTAAGTAGTAGTCGTATCATCATAATCATGTGTGTCTTGTGAGATATGAAGGATGAGAGTTGAGTTCCGGAGGTGTAGATAGATAATGTATAGGAAGCTTGCAATGCCTCCGATGAGTTGTGTCATCTCTCCGTAGGTTATATTACAGCTTGGGTTTGTACTGAACTATGTCATGGTGTGTATGAATCATGGTGTATATAGAAGTTGTTCTTACCATGTTAATTGGGTTTTAATGCCCTTGCATGCCATGTTATGCAGTACATCCCCTATCTTCCTCTTACAGTTGTTGTCCTTGATGTCTATGCTGTGGTTTTGTTTTCCCAGGATGCTGGCCGCAACTAGGAATACCCCTGTGCATGCCCCCGAGCAGGGCGAAGGAAGCCAGCCAAGGCAAGAGGACCTGTCTCGTACGCCTTCTTTGGCGGAGGTGATGTTAGAGGCTAAACGGCATAAGAGGGAGACCAATAGGCTACTGGAAAGGATTGAGCAGAATACTGCATGCACCCCCTGCAATGACCGTGTTGAGGGTCTGTCCCTCCATGACTTTGTTAAGCCACGTCCACCAAAATTTCATCATTCGGTCGACCCGCTCGACGCGGATGACTAGTTGACGAGTATGACACGCAAGATCCGAGCTGCCAATGTTTCAGAGGCTAACAAGGTGACCTTTGCAACGTACTTTCTGGAAGGACCCGCCAATCTGTGGTGCGAGAACTATGAAGCTATGCGACCTGCAGGCCCCGCACCAACCTGGGAAGATTTCAGTGAGGCCTTCCGCACCCATCACATCCCGGAAGGGCTGATGGTCTGTAATAGGGAGGAATTCTGCGCGTTCACCCAGGGCAGACTGACCGTAGATGCATATGGCCGAGAGTTCGGTAACCTTGCTCGTTATGCCCCGGAGGAGGTATCGACTGATGCGAAGAAGCAGGCTAGGTTCCGCAAGGGACTTAGTCCAGAGCTCCGTCGTAATCTACGCCTTCAAGAATGCGCTACCTTCCAAGCTCTCGTCAACAAGGCAATCAATGCTGAGACTGGACAGACTGATTACGAGGCAACCAGGAAGCATAATCGTGACTTCAGCTCGGCATCTGGCTCAGGCTCCAATAAGCTCCAAGTGTGGGTGCCCAGTGCAGCCCTGCCACCGAGATATACTGCGAGGCCATCCTTTCAGGCGCCTCGCCCAGCCTAGCCTAACCCTCCGGTCAGAACATTTGGAGGTCCAACCGCCAACACCGCTCCCCATTCCACCGTGGTCTTCTACAAGTGTGGAGAGCCAGGACACTATTCTCGTGAGTGTCCCCAGAACAACATCAAGCCGGCTGGACATGGAAAGCCGGGAAAAGCCTTCTTCGTGAAGCCAACTCGTACTCGTGGTCGAGTTAATTATATGTCTCCTGAAGAAGCTATGGAGGATCCTGATGTCCTTCTAGGTATGCTCCTTGTCAATAGCCATCTAGCATCGGTTCTATTTGATACTGGGGCATCTCATTCATTCATCTTAGAAAGTTATGCACATTTGCATAACATGTCTTTTTGTGATATGCCAACACCTCTAGTAGTTCAGACTCCTGGTTCAAAATGGAAAACTTCTAGAGTGAGCCATGGCAATGAGATCCTGGTGGATAGACTAGTTTTCCTAGCATCTTTGATAGCTCTTAAGTCTTCGGACATCAATATCATCTTTGGCATGGACTGGATGTCAGCTCTTTATGCCAAGATTGATACTCATACTAGGAATGTTCAACTTACACATCCCTCGGGTAAGATAGTTAATGTCTCTACTCGAACAGCCAAGCGCCAACTCTATTCGCTCAATGCAAGCCCCCTTCCAGAGTTAGAAGATGTTCCGGTGGTCCGTGACTTTCTGGATGTCTTTCCAGAAGAGCTGCCAGGTATTCCACCTATCACAGATGTCGAGTTTGTGATAGAATTCATTCCAGGGACTGTCCCAATAGCCAGGAGACCCTATAAGATGGCACCCTTAGAACTAGCTGAGCTTAAAATTCAACTCGATGAGGCTTTGAAGAAAGGTTTCATCCGTCCTAGTTCATCTCCTTGGGCTTCTCCCGTCCTCTTCGTTAAGAAGAAGGATGGATCGGATCGGATCGGATGGTTGTTGATTATCGGCCAGTGAATCTGGTCACCATTAAGAATAAGTATCCGCTTCCCAGGATCAACGACTTGTATGATCAACTCGTTGGATCCTCTGTCTTTTCCAAAATGGATTTGAGGTTGGGATACCATCAAATCATAATTAGAAACGGGGACATTCCAAAAATGGCTTTTGTTACTCGTTATGGCCAATACGAGTACACCGTCATGTCCTTCGGTTTAACCAATGCTCCAACCACCTTCTCTCACTTGATGAATTCAATCTTCATGGAGTATCTGGATAAATTCGTCGTGGTTTTCGTCGACGATATACTCATCTACTCGAAGAATGAATAGGAACATGCCAAGCATCTAAGGCTAGTATTGATGAAACTTCGACAGCATTGTCTGTATGCGAAATTCTCTAAGTGTGAATTTTGGTTGCCAGAAGTGACCTATCTGGGCCACGTAATCTCTGGTAAAGGAATTCCTATCAATCCCGAGAGAGTTCAGGATGTACTTGATTGGACTCAACCTGAATCGGTTAAGAAAGTACGGAGTTTCCTTGGCTTAGAGAGCTATTGTCCCCGCTTTGTCGAGAATTTCCCCAAGGTTGTGAAACCTGTGACTGAACTCCTCAAGAAAGATAAGAAGTTCGAGTGGACTCCATAGTGTGAGCACAGTTTTCAGGAGTTGAAAAGACGTCTGACCTTTTCTCCCGTTCTGTTGCCACCAGATTTCTCAAAGGACTTTATTATCTATTGCGACGCCTCGCGACAAGGATTAGGTTGCATTCTCATGCAAGATCGTCATGTGATTGCATACGCATCTCGACAGTTGCGTCCACATGAGGATAATTATCCCACACATGATCTTGAGCTTGCAGCTGTAGTCCATGCACTGAAAACATGGCGACATTACCTTCTGGGTAATCGTTGTGAAATTTACACAGATCACCAAAGTCTGAAATATATCTTCACCAAGCTGGATTTGAATCTCAGGCAAAGACGATGGGTAGAGTTGATCACGGACTACGACTTAGGGATAACTTACACCCCGGGGAAAGCCAATGTCAGGGCTGATGCACTGAGTCGTAAGTCTTATTGTAACAACCTGATGCTACAACAAGGTCAACCACTTCTCCATGAGGAATTTCGGAAGTTGAATCTCCACATTGTTCCTCAAGGATTCCTATCCAACTTGGTGGCGAAACCTACTCTTAAGGATCAAATAGTTGCTGTCCAGAGGTATGACAAGGGTATATCCCGAATCAAGGAGAATATTGCTAACGGAAATGCTAGAGATTTCTCCAAAGATGATCAGGGTGTCGTGTTCTTTCAGAACCGGTTGGTGGTTCCGAAGAGCCGGCGATTAAGACAGCTGATTCTTAAAGAGGCCCATGATTCTCCTCTCACAGTTCATTCGGGTAGTACTAAGATGTATCAGGACCTACGCCAGATGTTCTGGTGGACTAGGATGAAGAGAGAAATTTCTTAGTTCGTTGCTAACTGCGACGTTTGCCATCGCGTGAAAGTAGAACAACAAAGGACTGCTGGCACCCTTCAACCTTTAGCTATTCCTGAATGGAAATGGGATAAGGTCGGTATGGATTTCATCACTGGTTTTCCCAGGACCAAGAGAGGGAATAATGCTATCTTTTTAGTCATTGACCGTCTTTCCAAAGTGGCTCATTTTCTTCCTGATCGAGAGAGCATAACTGCAAGTCAACTAGCGGAGTTATATGTTTCTCGAATAGTTTCTCTTCATGGTGTTCCTCTGGGGATTAACTCAGACCGTGGAAGTATTTTTACTTCTTGATTTTGGGAAAGTTTTTAAACCGCTAAGGGGACTCATCTATCCTTGAAGACATGCTCCGATCTTGTGTTATATCTTTTGGTATGAATTGGGAGTAATGTTTTCCATTTGCCGAATTTGCTTATAACAATAGTTATCAATCAAGCTTGGGCAAAGCCCCTTTTGAAGTTCTCTATGGACAAAGGTGTCGAACACCTCTTAACTGGTCAGAAACCGGAGAGAGGCAACTCTTTGGCCCGGATATGATTCAGCAAGAATAAGAGCAAGTTCGCATTATTCGTGAAAAGTTGAAAATAGCCCAATCTCGTCAAAAGAGCCAATATGATCGCCATCATAAGGCTGTGACCTATGAAGTTGACGAGAAGGCTTACCTTCGGGTTACACCTCTGAAGGGTACCCATCGATTCGGTATCAAAGGCAAGTTGGCTCCTCGTTACATTGGACCCTTTCGCATTCTTGCCAAATGAGGAGAGGTTGCCTACCAATTGGAACTTCCGCCGCATCTTTCCAAAGTTCATGATGTCTTCCACGTCTCGCAACTCAGGCATTGCTTTTCGGACCCTGTCCGTGAAGTGGACCACGAAGCGCTTGATCTCCAAGATAACCTTACATATCGAGAGTACCCTATTCGTATTCTTGATCAATCTGAGCGTACCACTCGGCGACGGAACATCAAGTTTCTCAAGGTCCAGTGGTCACATCATTCTAAGAAGGAGGCCACATGGGAAAGTGAAGATTGTCTTCAACTAGAGTACCTCGCGCTCTTCCCGATGACTTCAAAATCTCGGGATGAGATTATTTTGAGTGGGCATGAGTTGTCACATACCTAACTAGGTGACTTAGGCTAGCATGTGCTTGCATCATTATCATCATTGCATCAACATGAAATGGGGAGAAAACAAAAGAAACCCCAATCTCATTCTGAATCCAAACAATTCAAACTTGGTGAATTTTCAACAAATCCAAAATGCCCTTAGAAATGTTCCCTATGTCTGATAAATTTGGGCAAAGCTATAACAGGGATCATTTTAAATATTTGAACTTCAGAAGCAATTTAAAAATAATGATAAAGCCCCTGAAAATGACAAATAAAACAATTATCATTATTTCTGATTTCAAATTATTTTGAAACTCTTCAGATAAGTCTGAAATATCTAAACTACAATATATAAAATGTCTTGCATATTTTACAAAGTCATTTTGTACCTGAAAAGAAAATAAACAAATGTTAGCAAATGAAAAATCAGAAAAAAAATAAAAAAAAGAAGAAAAGAGAAGAGGCCAGGCCGGCCCACCTGGCCCAGGAGGACCTCGTCCTCCTGGCAGCCAGGAGGCATGGTGCGTGCTCACCGAGTGCTCTCACCGGTGCTGCCACGTAGCTAGCATCCTGCCTGCCTCCCCGTCGCGCTGGCGAGGAGGGGATAAGCACGGGGTGTCATCCCCATCACCTTCTCTCTCTCTCTCGCTGCCGCTCGTTCTATCTCTCCCCTGCCGCCATGGCCGAGCCCTGCTGGAGCTCGGCGCCGGTTCTCTAGCTGTCCCCGTGCCTCCCTGAGCCAGCCAAAAGAACCACCTAGCTCCCCTCTTCCTCCTCGCCAAGCCGTGCACCGCCAGGAGCTCCCCATTGCCGCCTCTGCGTCGTCTTCAACCTCCGGCCGCCGGAGATCAAGTGGAGCTCGCCGCCGCTCAAGACCCTCCCCGAGCCTGCTTTCGACGCCCCTGCGACCGTTGTGAGCCCCTGAGTTGTTTCCCCCTCTTTCCCCCTTCGATCTCGTGCCCTAGCCCCGGATTCCGTCGAGGTCCGAATGCCTCCGCTGCTCGAGCTCGACGCCGGCCGCGCTTCGGTGACCAGCTGGTCCATCTGAGGCCCCCGACGTGTTCGTGCGGTGGTGTAGATCCCGTAGACATCATACAGGGGTCGTGTTGTGCCCTGGTTCGACGAGCTCATGCTCGCTCGAGCTCCGGCCGCCGCCCAGCTCACCGCTGGCATTGATTCCGACCGTCTTAGCTCCTGGGGAGTGGCGGGATGGACGCACGCGTGTGTGCTGAGTCGTTTGGTTCCGTCCGCCGTCCTTTTGGTTGCCGGAGGAGGGATCCCGAAGCCCTCCACCATCTCTGGAGCCACCGGCGGCTCATTGCCGGTGGGTCTTGCCAGAGTTGACTAGTGGGTTTGACCCCTGGATCACTGGCAGGTGGGGCCTCGCCCCTATTTAGTTAACTAAGTTTAAAAAAGTAAACTAATTAATTAGTTAACCTAAACAGTTACTGATATGTGGGCCCAGTTCTATTAATTAGATAGGATTAGTTTTAATCCTTTTTGTTAAGTGAAAGAGTCACTGACATGTGGACCCCACATGTCAGGTTTGACTCTGGCCCGGGTCTGAGGACCTGCTGACGCAAGCATGACATCAGGCTGATGCAATAACCAATTTAAATAATAAAAATAAATCAGGAAATTCCAGAAATTGTTTAAAACTTTGAAAATTCATATAAAATAATCTGTAACTAAGATGAAAATAATTTATATATGAAAATTGATCAGAAAAATCCAATGAATCCAATGGTGCTATTGTCATGCATGTTAGAGCAATCTAAATAGGTGAACATGGACATTTTCTAATAGGTGAATATATGGAATTGAAAAGAAGAAGAACTTTGAAACTATATTCAAATCAATTTCTAATTGACATGATCACTAGTTGCATTAGCTCACCCATGCATATTGCTATGCCATGATCAGGCATCATATTGTTGCATTTGTGTGTACTGAATGTTTTATCTGCATTGCGGTAGGCCCTAATCCGGTAGATACCACCGAGTATCCCGACGAAGGAGAGAACTCGTCCGCAACTCAGCAAGGCAAGCAACCCCATTGATCATTCCGATAATATCCCACTCTCTCGCTCCTGCTCTTGTTCATTGCATTAGGACGTTGATCACATGTCAGTCATACACGGTAGAGGAACCTATTCTTCTGCATGACCTGATCTTGTCACAGTAAATAGCTAAACCTTGCAACCTAGCATACCTGGTAGATGCTTGGGCCATGATGTGCTTAGCTTACCTTGTCTGCTTTGCTTGCTATGATTAGAGTGTTGTCAGGTCAGTTTCATTTGGGTTATGAACTGGAGTGAAACAATGTGACCCTAATGTGATATGATCAAGATGAACCCGATTTGGTAAAAGGTAGCGATGAGAGGCTATGTAGGAGTACATAGCGGGTTGTCTCATCGGGGCCGTTCTTAGGAACCGAGTTCCATGTTCGAGATCCAAGACTAGATACTACCACACGTTGGGATACTTAATTGACCCTCTCGACTTATCAGTCGCTTAGTCCTTGGCCCATATATTGCAAGTAGTTTCTGGTGTTTATAGCATGCTGGAGGCCGTGCGTAGTGCTGACCCTTGGGGTGGGTTACAACGTGGTAGGCAGTGGCATGTTGTACCAAGGGTCACCCGAATGGTGGGATGGGAACCCTGCGCTCATCGTTTGGGGCCGTTGCGGAAACTTCGGCCAGACTTCCGTGTGGGTTCAGTCTCAAATAGGCGGTAGCCTGGACTAGTGGTCTCTAGTGATTGACGGTCGTGGCCGACTCCCTCGCTGGGCTTCCGCTTGAAGGTTGCCGAGGTGCATGGTTTTATAAGCACACAACGATAAGTGGCGAGAGCGTGTGTGAAGAGGTACACCCCTGTAGGGTTATGAAACTATTCGAATAGCCGCGTCCTCGGATATGGACTACTTGGAGATCTTATACTATTCATAGATAAACAACTGGACACCGATAAAAATATCAAGACAAGTGTGAGTACCGTGGATGGCACTCCCGTAGGTGACGGAAGTGAATCTATGGTGGTTTATTGTTATGGAGTTAGTGGACTCGAGTGTCGTAATAACAATGTTAACGAAAGAATAACATTGATTAGCGTAGGATAGCCATAGGTCATAGCTGGCTTTCTGCATGAACTCCACCTCCCCCTTATTGATACATGAACATAATTAGACTAGGTCTGATTTCCAGACTTGATGAGTACGATTGTACTCATCCTTTCTTAATAAATGTTGTAGAAGAGAACCAGGACCCATCAGGTGGGTTCTTTCTAGACGTCGACGACGCCGAGTAGCTGGTGTCCCAGCTATGATCTTGCTCGTGTGGCAGGCTATAGAAAGTCAGGCCATGTGCCTCTTTTCCATTTCACTGTCCGTACTCGGGTAGTTCACTGGCTTGTATGAACATGTTTGTATGACTTGTGTGTTGGGTCATGTGACCCCTGCCTGTAAAAACATAATATGCTAGACTCCTCTGAGTATTCTAAATAAAAGTTGTATTAATGTATGGTTATGTTGTGATGCCATTGTTGTATCTGTGCATATCGAGCATGTCGTGCGTACGTGTGACATGCAACGGTATGTATGGGATCCGACACCTAGTCGTGTGCCTTTAGTAGTACTCTTTATGGTAAACTACCCCTTTGTGCTTCCATCGAGCCCTGGTAGCTTTGCTACTGCTCCGAACACATTGGTTGATCGGCATGTATCCTTCTTTGCTGCTGTGTCTATCCCCTCGGGGAAATGTCTCGTGGTGTATTGGAGTCCCTGTAGCCTGCTACGACTCGTCTACGTGCAGTGTTGGCATTTATGTCATACGACGTAATGGAGTCCTTCTAGCTTGCTATGACTCGTCTACACACGCTTGAGATCGATACCTGCATTGCTGGGTTACGTATGCCTGTTTCCGTACGGATGTACCACTTGGGTTCTATGACTAGTCATGTCGGCCCGAGTTCTCTGTTGTGTGATTGCTAGCGACATGATCACATACGTGTGCCAAAAGACGCAAATGGTCCTTTCCAAGGTAAGGCTACAGCCGTGGAGCTTACCGTGCGTGAGGCCGCAAAGTGATGTGACTTGTTACAGTATGGAATCATATGACTTAGGATCGGGGTCCCGACATTCTCACACTCAGGTGGTGGAGTGCTCAGTCTCGTAGTCACGCTCCTCTGGGTCTTCCTCCTGTTCATCATCTGAATGGTATTATTCCCGGTTGAAGGGGTCGGGGAGCGAGGAGGTCCATCCCAAGGACGCTTTGCTGGTGGGTCGATGAAGAGCTCATGGTACTCCTTCGCACTCATGCAATGATGATGTGTAGGTGCATCTCTAGCTTAGGTGCTCCTCCTCGATAAGCCACGGCTGGTCGTCCCTCGGGGGTTTCATCCTCCTTGATCTCGTCTGGCTTCGCCTTGGCTTGCCGAAGTAACTCTCAGGTGTGGTGAAGTTCCTCGCAGAGCTTCGCGGACTCCTTAATCAAGTGGTGAACCAGACTATCGACGGAGAGGCTGAAGTAGGTCTAGAACCTGAGTGGTGTGCCATCCTCCTGGGATGGAACCAATGTCCAACTCTCACCAAGATCATTCCGTCTGAAGGGAAGGTAGCAAGTAGCTAGCTCATCAGCCATCTCTGGATTGGTATCCCGAAGGTATAGGAGTGCCTTACATGTAGCAAACTTGACTGCGAGTACTATGGTCTCCATTTGTGGTCCTAAAAAAACCAACTGGTCGGGGAGTCGTTTGCCTTCATGACCACATCCACGTGGTATTCCTTCGTGGCGGCATCGACCCAGTGCTCGTGGTAGAGGAAAACGGGTGGTTGGAGAAACTGGCACTTCTCCAGGATATCCCCAAGGAGTAAGAGAAAGCCGAATGTCAGGAAGGCTTCGGGTATTATGGCCATCTAAAAAGGTTTGAAGGGAGGAGAGTCAGCAGAGTATTGTGGGAAGAATAGAAAGGTAAAGAGTGTTCTAAGTATAGGTACTAGGTGCAGTTTTGAAAACGGTTTTATCCTAACTAATGTCCATGCTAACTAAGGGCTTCCTACAGTCAGGATGGCTCTGATACGAGCTCTGTGGGGACCCCGACTCATAAGTCATGATCACCGAATGCACGTGTACAGTGATCCTAGATATCAATGCTCACTAAACACACAGAAGCTGAATAACAAGAATCTTACATCCACCTTTAGCGTCTTACACAAATAAAGACCATGAAGGTCTAGTATTACATAGATAAGGCCACAAGGGCCAAACACTTAAATAGAACAAACAACGGAAGTCTTGATTGAAAGCATGAAGCCATTGCCATCTGCCTTAACCTACAGGCATTCTCACTGGGAAGCGTCCTCGTTTGCATATTCGTCACCAACGAACTCTTCACCATACTCCTGTTCTTCCATGCCTGGCCAATTAAATAACCAGTGGCAAGACAGTGAGTACTATGAATGTACTCGCAAGCAACCCAAGTTGTGGAACAAGGCATAATGTTGCATGATATAGCACTAATAGGTATTTTGCAGAAAGCTAATTTTGGATGCAATGACATGATCAAGTAATGAAGTAAGCATGCATTAACAGTTGGTAGATATCCATACGAATAAGTTATAGATATCATCAGATCAGAGGGTTGAACATCTCATGATCAATCATCACGTCAGGTCATCTGACTCATCTCAAGAGTCACCTCTATGTCATCCACACACACACACGCCAAGTTTGTGAAAACATCGGACGCAGTTTAAGTAGGACCTCCAACTGTCCATGACCGTGGACATGGCTATTCGAATAGTTTTACACTCTATAGAGGTTACGCGCTTTACCCACAAGGCCCGGGGAACTTCCGTGTCATCCACGACTCGAGGTATATTAAATACCCGAGGTAAGCACCTGAACAATGCCTTTCCCATGGTGATAATAAACAAATAGTCCACTTGTTGGTGCCATCCCTCATGATATACATCACACATATCATCCATGAGGGCACGCAGCAGTGTGCTCGGTGCCTGTAAAGACAGCGCATGGCCTTCCACTTCTGGGATGACCCCGTCTCGAGAGTCACTACTTCACTCTTGCCACTAGTAATGCGGGCTCCCTGCTAGCACCGACCATAGTAATCAACAAAGCCCCATCCCATAAGGGGTATCATGGTCGCACATGTAAGGTTCGAATGGTCAGAAAATCTTAAAACTCTCCTTTTTAGAAAACACACACTCACTTCCTCCGGTACACCACTTCTTTCTCAAGTGGTCATCCAACTCATCATCATCTCCCTCGGGCATTAGTGGCACCCGACGGGGTTTCCGAGAAGTCTTTGAAATCATCCCTTTCTTTCCATCTCTATGCATAATCCCAAACCCACTTGCGTAGCTTCTACAAGCATCCTATCTACACCCACCCGCATAACCGTCATAAGGTGGTAGGGTCATGCACGATGCAAGTGTCAATGGCAAAAGTATCGGAAGCAACCAACCGGAGGGGTCACTACTCCACATGATCAAGTATAAAAAAAATTAAAGTGCTATATGACATGCAACGAAAAGGGTTGCTTAACATGGTGAAAGGGCTGATTACCTGGCTGAACAAAGTCATCGAGATCCTAGGCGGCCGCCTCCCCGTTTATGACAACCCTGCCACCAACCTGCATGCTGCCAAGGTTGCCTATGAGGATTTGGCAACCTTTGAGGGTGAGGAGTGGGCCGCACGCGAGAGGCACATCAAGGGCCTCATCGACACCGCCAATGCGCAACAAGTCGCCCTCACCCCCGGTGGGGCCGTCTCCGAGTTTCCTCGCCCTGAGGGCGAGGGCTCTGGGGCTGTTGACCGTTGGCCGGCTCAACACTCCAGCACCCCTTGTCCCTCCGGCCGGAACGCCTGGGGAGCTACGCTCAGCGTCCCCCATCGCGTGGGAACGAACAGCCGTCTGTGAACAGCCGGCGCAGCAATCACCCGGCTAGCAGCCGCCGCCGCGACGAGGCGCCGGCTGGCGGAAGCCGACGCAGCTGCGTCCACACCTTGCCTCCGCGGTAGGAACCGGCGCGGTCCATCCCGCCTGCCGTCCGACCTAAGGTTGCGGCTCGACTCGGGCCACGCGTTCCCCACAGCGACAACGATGCCCGGCTCCGCCTCGACCGCCTCGAGGAGGAGGGCTCGATTGGCCCGGTCTGCTTCGGCCCGCGGATCCGCAACGAGCCCTTTCCGCCCGGCTTTACGCTCCCCCGCGACACACCGAAGTACACCGGGGCCGCCAAGCCGGAGGACTGGCTGATCGACTACACCATCGCCGTCGGCATCGCCAGGGGGAACAAGCACGTAGCCGTCCGCTACACCCCCCTGATGTTGATCGGCTCTGCCCGCACCTAGCTGAACAGCCTGGCTGCCGGCAGCGTCAACACCTGGACGGACTTCAGGAAAGCCTTCATCCGGAACTTCACCGGCACCTACAAATGACCCGGCGGCCCCCGTGGGCTCGCCATGTGCGTCCAGGGGCCGGACGAGCCCCTCTGCAACTACCTCACACACTGGACCGAGCTCCGCAACTCCTGCAAGGGCGTGCACGAAGTGCAGGCCATCCGGTACTTCATCGAAGGCTGCCGCGACGACACCCCCCTCAAGCACAAACTCTTGTGCTCTGAGCCAACCTCCCTGGCAAGCTTGATGTCCAAAGCAAACAAATACGCCACGGCCGATTCCTCGATGAGGATGAAGGCCAAGGCACCAGCCAAGCCGGCTCCGGCACCGGCCAAGGCGGCGGCCGACAACCGGCAGCAGCCCAACGGCAAGTGGAAGAACGACCAGTTCGACTCCCGATACGGGATCTGGCTAGTCGCCTCCATCGAGGGGGAGCAGCCGGCTGGCCAGGCCTCCAGCAAGCTCCAGCGCACCGGTAAGGCCGCCTGGCAGCCCAAGCTGACTTCCGAGCAATTGCTTGACCTCCCCTGCATCCGGTGCCACGCTGGCTGTGCGCATGCTCCGGCAGTGCAGCTTTTCACAGCGTTTATCCAGGGGGGACGGCCTCCCGGCTCCCCCCGTGCCGCCAGCCCGTGCGCCGGCTCCGGCCGAAGCTCCACCTCCGGCTCCCGGACCGGCCCAAGCGGCCCCGACCCCGGCTCGGAACAACGGCCGGCTATTGGACCAATACCCCGAGCCCAACGGCTGCTACATCGTCTTCACAAGTGAAGAGATGGACAAGCACACTCAACGTCGGCTCCACCGTGAGGTGAACGCCACCGTGCCCGCGAGTCCCCAGTTCATGCACTGGTCTGAGAAGCCGGTCACCTGGAGCCGGGCAGACCATCCGGCCGTGATGCTAGATCCGGGCAGCTACGCCCTCGTCCGCGACCCCACCATTGCCTCCGAGAGGCGCTCCTGCCGCTTCTCGCGGGTCCTAGTCGATGGCAGCAGCAGCATCAATATCCTCTACCTTGACACCCTGCTCAAGCTGGGGCTCAAGGTGGAGGACCTGAAGGCAAGCTGGACCATGTTCCACGGCATCGTGCCGGGCAAGTCCTGCACCCCCCTCGGCAAGATCCGGCTCGACGTCCTCTTCGGCGACGCCAGTCATTTCTGCCGTGAGCCGATCTGGTTCGAGGTGGTGGACCTTAGCAGTCCCTACCATGCCCTGTTTGGCCGGCCCGTGCTCGTCAAGTTCATGGCGGTTCCCCACTATGCCTACCTCAATCTCAAGATGAGAGGTCCCAAGGGCTTCATCACTGTCGCCGGCAAGTACCAAGTGTCGATGGCATGCGCACACGATGGCAGCCGGCTGGCTGAAGCCCGGGAGGTAGCGGAGGAGAAGCGGCAGCTCGACCGGCTGGTGGCCCTCCCCTCTGCCCAGCCGGTCGTGCCGACTCCTCCATCCCAGTCAGTCGGCGAGGGCTCTTTCCAGCCGTCCAAGCACACCAAGCAAGTGCCGCTCGATCTGTCCAAGCACACCAAGCAGTGCCGCTCGATCCGGCCAACCCCACCCAGTGCGTGACCATCGACTTGCGCCTCGACAACAAATAGGAAAGCGAGCTCGTCGACTTCCTCCTTGAGAATTGGGACATTTTTGCATGGTCCCCCAAAGACATGTCGGGTGTCCCGAGGAAGTTCGCCGAGCACAAGCTGCACGTACGGCCGGATGCGAAGCCAGTCAAGAAACCCCTATGCCGTTTCTCCGAGGAGAAGCAGCACACTATCGGAGAAGAGATCGCCTAGCTGCTCGCAGCCGGCTTCAGCATGGAAGTATTCCACCCGGACTGGTTGGCCAATCCAGTCCTGGTACTGAAGAAGAACAAGACCTGGCGCATGTGTATCGACTACACAATCCTGAACAAGGCATGCCCCAAGGACCCGTTCGCCCTGCCACGGATCAACCAGGTCATCGACTCCACGGCCGGCTATGACCTGTTGTCCTTCCTGCACAACTACTCCGGCTACCACCAGATAAAGCTGGGCCCGGACGACCGGCTCAAGACCTCCTTCGTCACGCCCTTCGGGGCCTACTGCTACATCACCATGTCTTTCGGCCTGAAGAACGCAGGCGCCACCTTCCAGCGCTGCATGCAGAAGTGCCTCCTGCCTCAGATAGGTAGGAACATCCACGTCTACATCCACGACATCCAAGAAGCACTTCAGCCTCCTCGACGACCTCCAGGAGACGTTTGCCAACCTGCGTGAGTACAAGATCAAGCTCAACCCGAAGAAGTGCGTCTTCGGCGTCCCAGCCAGCTAGAGACGCCAACATGGCCAACTACCGTTTCCTCATCCAGCAGCTCACCGGCTCCTTCGAGGGCTGCGAATTCCACCACGTCCCCCGGGCGGACAACGAGGCGGCCCACACGCTGGCCAAGATCGGCTCCACCCGACAGGCCATCCCAGCCGGCGTCTCCCTCGAGCGGCTGTTGCAACCCTCGATCAAGCCAGCTCCCGAATCGGAGTCCATCCTCATGCCGGCTGGCACCACCAGCATCGCAGCCGAGCCGACCGCTCCACCGATCCCCCCGGCTACGGCCGCCTCGCCGGCTCCGGCACCAGCAGCCACTCCAAACCAACCGGCCCCGCCTACACTCGACACCGTCATGATGACGGCCGACGCTCCCACCGCCGCCTCACTTCCGAGGACTGACGAGCCAGTCCCGGTGGCTGACGTACCGGTCCCGGGGGCTGCCGCCTCCAACGTCCCATCCGAGCCCGAGCCGGCTCCCGTCTCGCCCCTCTCGTGGGCTCTGCCCATCCTAGCGTTCCTCGAGCGCGGCGAGCTCCCCCCCCAATGAGGCCACCGCAAGGCAAATCCAGCCATGGGCCTCGGCCTATAGCAGCATTAACCGCGAGCTGGTCCACCGCAGCACCACCGGCGTCTTCCAACGCTGCGTCGAGCTAGAGAAGGGGCTGGAGATCCTCCTCGACATCCACCAAGGTGAGTGCGGGCACCATGCCGCCTCCAGGTCCTTGGTGGCCAACGCCTTCCACCACGGTTTCTACTGGCCGACTACCCTGGAGGCGGCCAAAAACCTGGTCGACAAGTGTGAAGGCTGCCAACGCTTCAGCACGCAAAGCCATCTGCCGGCTACCGCCCTCCAGACCATCCCCCTTTCATGGCCTTTCATCGTCTGGGGGCTGGATATGGTGGGTCCCTTCAAGACCGCCCGGGGCGGCATGACACACTTGCTGGTCGGCGTCGACAAGTTCACCAAGTGGATCGAGGCGCGGCCCATCAAGAAGCTGGATGGCCCCACCACCGTCCGGTTCATCGAAGATATCATGGTTCGCTACGGCGTCCGCCATAGCATCATCACCGATAACGGCATCAACTTTGCCAAGGGTGCGCTGGAGCGTTTCTGCTCGCGACAGGGCATCCGGCTCGACCTGGCATCCGTCGCCCATCCGCAGTCCAACGGCCAGGTCGAAAGGGCGAACAGCTTGCTCCTGTCCAGCATCAAGCCCCGGCTCGTCACGCCGCATGTCCAGTCGGCCGGCTGCTGGGTCGAGGAGCTGCCGTCCGACCTGTGGAGCCTCCGGACCACGCCCAACCGGTCGACCGGCTTCACCCCGTTCTTTCTCGTTTATGGGTCCGAGGCAAGCATCCCCACCGACATCAAGTTCGATTCGCCTCGGGTCGCCTTGTTCACCGAGAAGGATGCAAGGGTGGCAAGGTAAGACGGCGTCGGCCTCCTCGAGGAAGCCCGCGAGCTGGCTTTGAGCCAGATGGCTATCAATCAGCAGAAGCTCTGGCACTACCACAGCAAGCGGATCCGGCCGCTCTCGTTCCGCGAAGGTGACCTGGTGCTCAGGCGGATCCAACGAACTGCCGGCCAGCACAAGCTGTCCTCCCCATGGGAGGGCCCGTTCATCGTCATCCGGGCACTGCACAACAAAGCATACTACCTGATAGACGCCCAGAAGCCGCAAAAGCACAAGAGAGACGACTCCGGCGAAGAGACGGAGCGCCCGTGGAACGCGGCGCTCCTTCGCCCCTTTTATTGCTAAAGAACCAGCGTATGTACCCTGTACCTTTACCCCTTCGGGTTTATGAATGCAATGGGGGCCTCAAGTCGGCGCTTGGGGCATGCCCCTTTTTGATTTCTTCCAAGATTTCCCCTACCGTCTAAGGCCCGGGTCCGGCTCGTGGGCTCGGGGGCTCACCCGGCTCCCCTTCGAGGCGGACGAATAAGTGTGAGCAAGCGGCCTGTCACGCCCAAGATGCGCGCCTATCCCTTTTGGGACACGAGGGCCCCGCAAAGGATAGAGGCGCATCTTGCCGTTAGCAAGAATAGTAACATTGCAACATACAGTACCGAGGGATGAGTATACAAGATTGGCTTACATTCGCCACATGCTAAATTACAATCCACTCAATCATAGCATCAAATTTAAGACAAGGTCCGGCTACGGACGAAGAAAAACGACAAGAGAAATAGTTGCAAATGAAACTATCAAGCTATACCAAAGATCACGACTAGGTCCTCTACTCGTCCGGATAAGTCACATACATACGACCACGCTCCTCATCATATTCCCACTGCAGCCGCATGAGATCATCCTGCTCAACCATATCTGCACCTGTACCTGGAGTGTTGTAGTAAACAGTGAGCCACAGAGGACTCAACAAATCAAGCCACCGGGTTCTGAGACTATGCAAGCTAATGGGTATGGAAAAGGTAAGTGTTGAGTTTGCAGCAGCACTAAGCATATATGGTGGCTATCTTACGCACAACTAAGTTAAGTATGAGTGGCCTACGATGAACGTTCGATTACTACAAATCTCTAAGAGATCCTAAACACATACTTACGTCAATCATAACCCCACCGTGTTCTCTTCCGGTTCATGTTCACGAGTAGAGACGATCACGGTTACTCACACGTTGGTTCATTTTATTAGAGTTTTCTTCAAGTTAACTATAACCGGGTGTTAAACAATAGTCCAAGTTGCCACATAACCGCGGGCATGGCTTTCCGAAAGATTTAACCCTGCAGGGGTGCTCCAACTAATCCATTACCAAATTAACCACACTCCGCGGGAATAACCTTGATCACGGATCTCGCGATCATCATCGGTAATTCCAAAGGAATTCCAACACCTCGAGTAAACCCGAAGAAAGTCAGAGTCCACACGCAAGACATTCGATAAGGGTAAAACAAATCCAGCAAGACCACCCGACGTGTCGACGATCCCGATAAGAGCTGGGTATCTCAGTCTCAGGACACGATGGATAAGCTACGCGTATGGAGGCCTGATAGAAATCTCCCAAGTTGCCCTGGGTTGGCCCCCCACAGTGCTCTAGTTTGGACCAACACTCATGAGGAGCATTGGCCCGGTTTGTTGATTAATTATCCACGGGGTTGCAAATCCCTATGCAAGTTTTATTAAGTTATTAGCAAATGTAGTACCAATGTTGGGTCTTGCTAGACAAGTCTTATTCTCAACCGAATAAACAAGGGGATCCCCATAACAACCCCGAGCATGTTAGGAGCGCAAAGTATGGAAAACATAACACCGGTAACCAAGAACTATGGCGGTAACAGCGGAACAAAACAGTTGGAAAAAGGCCAAGCCTTCCACCAATACCAAGATATATAGGTGCATTAAATTAAATAACAGAATTAAAGATGATATCCAACTCCATGTTATCACATGGCACAACCTGCACCTGCAACTAAGAACGCTATAAGAGGGGGCTGAGCAGCGGTAAGTTAGCCAAACAAGGTTTGCTGGGAAGTGGAGGTTAAAGGCTGTCATGGCATTTAGGAGGCTGATATCAAGTGGTAGGCAACGCAATTGTAACGATAAGAGCGGAAATCTAGCAATCAAGAAGAGTAACAGAATCCGGGCATGATCATCTTGCCTGTTGGTTCCTCAGTGTAACAAGTAGCTGGGTCCTCGTAGTGGTACTCCCCGGCATCCTTGTACTCAGATTCAATGCTCGCGTCTACCCAAGAGAAACAGCAACAATAAAAAACCAAACAAGGTGCAATGCACAATCAAGATCATGCATGATCCATTTATGAAGAAATATACATGGCAATCCAAACTAGTCATGTTTTACGTGCAAGTTGTTAATTTAGTGAATCTGGACAGAACCTCTTGTTAAGTTATTTTAACATGTATTAACATGGCAGAAATTAATTCATCATGCAAAATCGATGAAAATGCATATAAAGATCATAAGAAACGGAGTAACGGTTCTCGAGATACGCTCACGACAAGGTACGAAGGCAAAACACAAGATCAACCAAAACCTGGGCTCACACCTGGCATTCCAAGGTAGACACTGGATAGGTGATGAAAAATCAACCATATTAGGTTGAAGAATCAATTGATTTCGTGGAGTATAGCTCCCACAACACTCAAAACAATAAAACACTAAATCTGCCACAAAACAGCAACATAGCAACTTCTACTGCCCACAACTTGAGCTACAGGAACCCTACAGTAACAAACAAGATATGGACATCAACTACACAGCATACACTCCAATAACTTCAATTACACCCACAGCAAAACAAGCTCAAATCAATAAGCAAGTAGAACTCAAGTTGGCATGATGAATCAGTTTTTTGGGACTTGGTGAAAATTCCAGTTTTCTGGAATCTGGTTTTATAAAGTAGCAGAATGACAGCACTGGTTAGATATTCTAGATATCTCAAAATGGCATGAAAATTAACAGGATGGTAGATGTCAATAACTACTCCAAATAACTAACACTAAGAATGGTCAAATTCACAACACATCAATAGATACAACCTGATCTTCCAGGAAAAACAATAACAGCAGATTCTCCAGACTTAGCCATTTACAAGCTAGCTGGACAAAAACAGAAAGTAGCCAACTAAACAGCATGGTAGCTATTGATCTGGTGTCCCAGAACATATAACAAAAATAAATGGATGTTCACAGCAACTTTAAATAACAAATTTATGTTGGCAAGAACTCCAAAGCATGCATAGATTAATTCATATGAAAAAGACAAAAGGGCATCACAGCATAAAAATGCAGTTTTGTCAAGTTGCCCCAAAGTCCAATCTGACTTCACAGATGCATATAGGGGTTAAAACACCACAAAATCATTACTCATACCTATATGCTTGCATGGAACATGATGGAGTAAAGGGGGGTCGAAATTTGACCTCCCTATGGCATGGGTGACTTATGCCACTTATGAAACTTGATGAAAATGGCCTAAACTCACATGTGATTCATAGATACATGTTGGAAGTGGTTATTTAACATATTAGGGACATGAGAACATGGCATAGCATATAGAACAAGAATGAAACTAGCTAGAAATGGAATCATGCTCATATGATGTATTAGGTGATAATACACATGGGACTACAAGATCATGGATGAGTGTAGGTAGAACATACACACATCACCAACACTCACATACCACACATGCTTACACTCTTATATGCATTCACTCAAGAAGGGGTACATTGCACCTCATGTTTGTATATGCTCATGACATATACACCATCTCATCCTACACATGGATATGTGCAAAATCTCACACACACACACAAAACCTACATACATGCACATATAGGTAATGTACACATGCACATACACCCACACTTGCAAATTACTAACACACACACACATATATGTGGGCATATGCACAAGGTGCATATACACACATACATATGCAACACCCACACACTCACAAGTCAAATACAACCCTACATACACTCAAATGCAAACATACATATTCATAGGTGTGTAAGACACACACACATGCACACACCTACTCATGCAATCTACTAGCAACATACATACACATGTATGTGTGTATGGAAACACAAACACACACTCATATCAACACACACATGTGTGTGTAGGCACACACATGCACTCACACACACTCACATATAGAGATCTCACATACACACATATACATACATGCTGGAAATCACACACACAATCATATAGATGATTCGGGATAAAAGAAAAAAACAAAAGAAAAGAAAACAATAAGAAAATAAAAAAACAATACCAAAAGAAAAGAAAAGAAAAGGGGAGGTTCAAGGGGTCGAACCCCTGACCTCGGGGTCGAGCACACGCGCCCACACCACTGCGCTACGGCGCCAGGTCTTGACAGGAAGGGGGAACCACCGCTCTAATACACACGATCTTGCGACGAGGGGGTCGGAGACGAGCGACAGGAGGCCTACTGGCTACTGGCGGCGACCATGACTACGGCAACGACTACGCGGCTATGGCGAGCAGAGGAGGGCATCGGAGGACCGACGGCTCACCTAGGGGTCGACGATGACGAGCCGGAGGCAAATCGAGGCGACGAAGGGGAAGGAGTGGTCGGAGACGCGGCGGCGACGCAGGGGAAGAAGACCGGCTCGAGAGACAGCGGCTCGGCGCCGCAGAGGAGGAGGTCCCCTGCTCCTAGCACCAGGAACGGGAGGCGGACGGCTCCGGGTTGCTGCACCCCATCTTGACACGGCGGGGCTCCACCGGAAGCGACGCCGGCGACGAGCCCGTCGATCTCCTCACCTCTGACACTTACCTCCCTGAACCGAGAAGGAAGAAGAAGAAGCAGAGGGAGAAGAAGGGGGAGGAAGAAGGGGAAAGCGGCGGCGGCGCGAGGGAGAAGGAAGAAGAGGGAACCCTAGGGGCACGCGCTTAAAAGGGGGGCCGGCCTTGACGTCCGTGACGGCTAACGGCGACGGCGAAGCTCTCTCTGCCCTCTGCTCACTCGACGACTGACGGAGGAGGAGGAAAATGGGGCAGGTCCCCATTACTGTGGCTCTGGGCTGGGCCAAGCCCACCGACTCCCTCTCTCGCACGCTGGAAAGACTTTTGTTTTAAAAATTAAACAAAGAAGAAGAAAAGACTTAAACCAAAGAAGGAAAAGTTATTTGGGAAAAATAAAATAGTTTTGCAGAGGAAAAATAATGGCCATATTTAATAAAATATGAAGTAGATTAAAGAGCAAGTTTAATATTTTTATTAATTAATAAAACAGCCTTGTTTTAAAAGAATAAGACAACCAGATTATTTCAAACACTCAAAACATCATGACTATAATTCAAATCACTTAATGGGCCACCACATGAACATTTTTAAAAGGAGTTTAAACCAATTTGAAATCTGCCAATAATTTATATCGAAAAGAAAGGCATATTGCAGGGGTTTTGAAAGAGAAGAAAGAAGAGGGGTAGAATAGGGAGACAAGCACAATCAAACCACCACTCTCACACCAAAACCACACAAGGCACTTGATCCAATATCAAACCCACATCACAAGCCAAAACCATGAAGGACATGATGAAACAATGATGATGAAAAGATGGATGCATTATGATGATGATGAATGGCATGATTAATGTCATGATGCAAGAATGCTAACCACATATGGAGATCAAGGTGCATCTCATACAAGATCTCATGACACAAGGTTCATACATAAGGATTACATGCCAATTAAGGTAGGGCCATCACTTGGGATGTCACACGGCCCTTCGCCTCCCCCGCCCTAACCAGCTACAGACCGGCTCATGGCTGTCTAGCTGAAGGGACCGCGGGGTACAAAGGAGCTTCTCACATAAAGGTCCGCCAACGCGCGGTTGTCGGGCCAGTCCAACCATGCTACTGCGTTACTCCCCGGGACAGTCCAACCATGTTACTCCCCGTAGCCGGCCTCTGCCGGCTCAACCTAGCCCTAGCCGGTTAACTCTAAGAAGCTCGCTGCTTTTCCCTAAGGGTGAAGCCCCGTCCCTGTCCCAGACCGGCTCCCGGCTGGCGTGCAGGCGGGGCGGAAGCCGGAAGGAATCCTAGCGTGCAAATACAAGTCAAATGGCAAAAGGCGAAAGTAGAGCCGGCACGCACTCTTTTGTTTCAAACAGAAAGCATCAGTTATATAACAAAATACCCACGACCACAAGTTCATTACAATACGTCATAACTACACCCCCAGTGGGTGGAACTTCGGTACTAAGAACGACATGCAGGAAGAAAGGAAAAAAAGAAAGACCCAAACAAGGGCAGCCTCGAGCCGGTCCTCCTCCGATGCCGGCACCTCTAAGGCCGGCGGCATTCATGCCGGCGGTGCCGGCGCCTTCGAGGCCTGCGCTCCCGGGGCGGCCGAGGTAGAGGCTCCCGCATCCTGAGCTGGCTTGGATGGGGCATAGTCGTCGGTGTCGGACCCCCCGTCCTCCGTCTCGGCCTTGCTCCCCTCCGAGTCATCCCAGGCCAGCCCGTATAGGTCCTCCGGGATGGCCGCGCCGTCTGCACCACGCTCCGGGACATACTCGTCCCACGCGGCG
This sequence comes from Hordeum marinum, assembly GCA_022496015.1. Taxonomy (NCBI): domain Eukaryota; kingdom Viridiplantae; phylum Streptophyta; class Magnoliopsida; order Poales; family Poaceae; genus Hordeum; species Hordeum marinum. Next base: position 336,838,585 of record CM039676.1, on the reverse strand, counting down.
AAGGACGCAAGCTCGCTCGCCCATGTCTGCAGCTCGCCCGCCATCGCCGCCAACTCCACGTCGGTGCCGGTGTGCTGGGCCTTGAGCAGCCCCAAGTCAAGCCCAGGGTACCATGACCTGGCAACGCGGAGTGCCACCTCCGCACCGGCGCGTGCCGCGGAGGCCCTCCAGGCGTTCACCCGCGCGGTTCCGACCTCCAGCCACCGAGCAAGCCGGTTCATGGAGCCCAGATCCACCGCGCTGGGCCAGAGGGTTCGGACCAGCTCCAAGCCAGCTGCCTGAAGCCGCTTCAGCGCACGGACAACTTCCTCCAGGCGCGCCTCGGCAGCAATCCCCACCTCATCCAGGGTCCAGGGGCAAGCCCCTCGACAACCTCTCCGTGGGCCCACCGGTCCTCGCGGGCGGACTCTACGGCCGCCTCCTCGCCGTCCTGCGTGCCGGGGAAGAGCCCTAAGAAGAGACAAGAAGTAAGAAGAAGAGAAAGAAAAAGAGGAAGGGTCAAAAAGGAAAAAGAAGGGACGGGGACTCACGGCGCAGCATCCGGTCCACCCCGTAGCCTTGTTCCTGTAGCTGCGCCTCCCTATCCGCCGCCTCCTGGCGCTAGTGCTCATTCTCGTCTTGGGCCGCCTGCACCTCCTTGGCCGCCTTCGCCAAGGCGGCGTCTTGGGCCTCCAACTTGTCGCGGAGGACCTTCTCCCGCTCCTCCGCCTCCCGGTGGAGCACCGCCTCCCAGTCTGCCAGCTCCCGGCGATGGGCCTCCTCGAGCACCTTCCGGTGTGCCCTTAGCCCCTCCGCCTTCTCGTGGAGCTTGCGACACTCCGTCGCCACGGTGTCCCGCTCCCCGTAGAGGCGCACCACCTGCTGCCGGAGAGTGACCACCTCGGTATGGGCGGCTGCATGCAAAGAGATTGCCGCTGTCAGAAAGGAAGAGAACGACAAAGGAATCCGGCCCGCCTTCGGGGCAGCCGGCCTGGTTCCCGGGGGCTCCCCCCCCCCACCGCTAGGGATGCAGGGGTACATACCTCGCATGTCCGCAGTCGCGGCGGCGAGTCGGCTCTCCACCCCTCGGTAGAACCCCATCAGGGTGTTGTACGCCACCAGCCGGCAGTCGTGGGATGCCTGCAAGACAAACAGAGATCAGCTACTTTAGGCTCGACCCGCCTGCATCCCAGCCGGCTCGAGCCTAGGGGGTTACACCCAGTGGGTGCGCTAGCGCGCCCGCACTGGAAAGAAAGAAGAGAAGAAGAAAGAAAGCACTTACCGCGACCACTTGCTCCAAGCTAACCAACCGTTCATTGGCGGCCCGGGCATCCTGCATCGTCTGGGTGCGGCAAGCTGCGAAGGAGTCCACGACGGCAGCCACCGCCACCCCAAGGGCGTTCGGCGGCTCTCCGGAGGCCAAGCCTCCAGCCGTCGCCCACGTCTGATGTGGCCGGCCCCCGTCTGCGGGTTCTCCTTTGTTGGAAATAGCGACGGTGCCGGCTCACATCATCACCACCGATCCGAGGTCCGCCGAAGACACGCTCGCTGCGACCATTCCCTCGGTGGTCGTGGGCCCCGCCCCGGATACTCCGTCGCTGATGCCCCCTGGCCGGCTCGCGTCTGGTGCCGGCACTTCAGGGGCCGGCATCCCCGGAGCCAGCGCCTCAGGAGCCGGCATTCCTGGCGCCGGCACCTCAGGAGCCGGCATCTCCAACGCCGGTGTCTCCAAGTCCAGCACCTCCGCCCCTGACGGCATGTCACCCCCCTTCGGCGGCACGCTATCTGACGTCGATGGCGCGTCATCCGCCGTTGGCTGGGTGGCGTCGCGACCCTTCTCCGCCGCATCCTCCGTGGTCTCCCTGCTGGTTCCCGCGGGCCGCCCGGAGCCATGGCGGCCCGACGACATCTCCTCTGGGCCGTGGGGGAACGTCTCCCACGCATTGCTAGCGGCCTCCCCGCTGGCCGCTCCCTTTTTCCCCACCGCCTCCTCCCATCGGCGGCACTCCTCGGCGCGCCACTCCTGCTCGGCCTCTACAAGGTCGAGCCACGCTTGGCGCTCCCTCTCCTTGTCCATCGCCAGGGGCGTCACCTTCTCCATCCTGCCGTCAGGGGTCTTCCCAAGCGCGCAGGCCTCCCTGGTGGCAACAAGATGTAAGGCGGAGGGCGAGGCGGACTAGAACCAACCCGAGGAGGGACAAACGAGCTTACTCGACTACGACGGGGATCGCCCGCCTCGAGGGCCCCGGCGGGTTGCCCCTCTGCCTCTTGCTCATGCCTCCGCGACCGCCGCCTGGCTGCGCTGTGGCCGCACGCTTGGGCGCCGGCTAGGAGGCAGCCGGCCCCTTCCCCTTGTCCTCCGCGGCCGGGCCGCCACCGGCCCGTGGCTGGCGCCCCCGCGGCGTCGTGACCTCCCCCTCCGAGAAGTCTGTCGGAGCCTCTGCAGTATGGGGCGGCTCCTTCTCAGCGTCGTCGTCGAGCCAGTCCCTTAAAGGCGTCTGAGGAGGAGACTCACCCGGCAATTCGGCCTCGTCGGCCTCTTCCACCTCCGTATCATCGTCGCTTGCCTCCGATGCGCTGGCTCGCTCGAAGGTGGCCGGCTCCACGTCGTCGGCATCCTTGACCTCCTCAAGGTCTGACTCTGCCGTGTCGGGTGCCGGCTTCGTGTAGTCTTGCAGGAGCACGAACCTCTACAGGCAAGTCGGACGGCGTGCTGTCAGAACAAGGGGGAGGAGAATCCTTTTGCGACAACAAGCTGGGGGAAGGGGTTGGCGGATCACTTAATCGCGGCATTGGCTGGCTCCGGCTGTAGGGGACCTTTCCCCACTACCACTCGCCTTCCTTCATTTTTGCCGTCGAGACGGCGTTCACCTTCCTCGCCACATGAGCCAGCTTCAGCTCCTTGGTGGAGAGATGGCAGGGGTCGTGGCGTCCCCCCATCTGGCAGATAAGGTGCGGCCGGCGCTGCAGCGGCTGCACCCGGCGCGCCATCATCGCCGCCAGCAGATCCATGGCCTTTAGCCCCTAAGACCCGGTCAGCTCGCGGAGGCAGGTGCAGAGCCAGTCGGCCGTCTCGGGCGCTTGGGGCGGCGTCGCCCGCCAGTTCTGCCTGGCGGTCGGCGGGTGGTTGACGAAGTCGGGGAGGTTGATGAAGTTCTCCTCCGGCTTCACGTTCTTCACGTAGAAGAACCCCCGCCGCCAACGCTTACCGACTCGTGCAACGGGAGCTTGGAGAAGTCGGTTCCCTGGCGGATCTAGATGGAGGCGCCCCCGCAGGCGGTCATCACCATCTTTTGGGTCGCCGGGTCCTTTGTTGTCTGCCGCTTGAGGTAGAACAACCGGCACCAAAAGTCGAGCCTCGGCTTGACCCTCATGTACCAAATGTCGAGCCGGCACCAAAAGTCGAGCCTAGGGACAATTCTGCAACTCCTACCACCACTTTTCCACAGTCGTTAAACTAACTTAGTTGTTTCATTATCTTAGCAGCCCCTAGTTTTTATTTCTGTGCTCTTTATTATCTTGCAAAACTATCCTGATACACCTACAAAGTACTTCTAGTTTCATACTTGTTCTAGGTAAAGCGAACGTTAAGCGTGCGTATAGTTGTATCGGTGGTCGATAGAACTTGAGGGAGTATTTGTTCTACCTTTAGCTCCTCGTTAGGTTCGACACTCTTACTTATTGAGAAAGGCTACAATTGATCCCCTATACTTGTGGGTTATCAAGACCTTTTTCTGGCAGCGTTGCTCGGGAGCAATAGCATGGGGTGAATATTCTCGTGTGTGCTTATTTCCTTTATCACAAGTAATTCTATTTTTCTGTTATTAACTTGTTTTCTATATTGTGATATGGGTAGGAAACACAAAATAACAAAAAAATGTTGTACTTGCTTCTCCAAATTTTGAGGAACCACTAGTGTTCCGTACCACAAAAGAATATTACTTGGGTCATCTTCGATCCACCTGTGCTTATGCTGAAAACCCAACTAGCTTAGTTGAGGGGAAATCATTAAATGAGCATGCTCATTATGTGCGAAGCTGCATATCCCCAAAAGGGAAACTTTTGAGGCATCAAATTAATACTTTCTGTTGTTATACTTGGAATCTATGTGAAATTTACAATTTTACTTGTTGTTCTAAAGAAGCTAAAAAACACCTTCTCTACCAATGTGTGTTTATGATAATGAAATATTATCCTCTTATGCCAAGGAGACCTATTGCTATAGTGATGTTGAACAAATTGAAGAAATTGTTGCTTTTAAGGGTGCCAATGAAATTGCTTCTTTCATTGAAAAGTATGATGCTACTCTTTACATTTCTGAAAATTTTGCCATAGTTAAATATTGCTATGAAAATTACGCTTCTAATGCTTATGTTATAGAGTTTATTGAAAGAATGACCGCTGCCCTGGAAGAGACTAATATTTTGCAGGAGTCTATGGAAGAAGAAATTATTGAAACTGTGAGCTCATTAGATGAAAAAGATGAGGAGGAGAGCGAAGAACAAAAGGACGGAGAGCGGATTAGCTACCCGTTCCCACCTTCGAATGAGAGTAACTCTTCAACTCATACATTGTTTAATCCCCCTTCGCACATACCGAAGGATGAATGTTGTGTTGATTGCTATGATCCCTTGGATTCTTTTGAAATATCCCTTTTTGATGAACATGATGCTTGCTATTCTTGTGGCCATGATACCAATATGAATTATGCCAATGAATATGAGCTTGCTATAGTTCCTTATGTTAAGCATGAAATTGTTGCTATTGCACCCACACATGATAGTCCTATTATCTTTTTGAATTCTCCAAACTACACTATATCGGAGAAGTTTGCACTTATTAAGGATTATACAGATGGGTTGCCTTTTACTATCACACATGATGATTTTGACACATATAATATGCATGTGCTTGATGCTCCGACTTGCAATTATTAGTAGAGAGTAACTACATTTCCGCCTCTCTATGTTTCCAATAAGATAAAATTGCAAGAAACTATTTATACTATGCATTGGCCTTTACTTTGTGTGCATGAATTGATCTTTTATGACATGCCAGTTGCATAGGAAGAGAGTTAGACTTTGCTGTTGCATGATATATGTTACTATGTTCTCACTAGTAAATTACAAATCATTGTTAATTAAAATTGGATTTGATATACCTTGGGATCCGGGTGGATCCACTACTTGAGCACTTTATGCCTAGCTTAATGGCTTTAAATTAAGCACTGCCAGGGAGACAACCCGGAAGTTTTATAGAGTCATTTTATTCTGTTGTGTGATTCTATATACTTTAGAAACAAAACAAAAATAAAGTGGGGAACTTAAAACTTTTTTAGATAGAAAAGTGAAAGTGAGAGAGACGAGCAACGTTGAATTGGGGGCTAGCCATGAACTTTGTTCATGCCCATGAAAACTTTGTGAATCTTGATTACAGAAATTTTTCAACAAAAATAATTATCCCATTGTATAAAATCATTGTATTATAAAAATAATGTGCCAAGATTTTCCTCTAGGATGATTAGATTGCTTGTTTGGTGTGTGCAGTGCAAAAACAAAAACTTTGGTTGTAGTTCGTGAATTTACATTTTTTACTGGAATGTCAAAAGTTTCTGAAAAATTTACGCAGTACTTCTATGAATTTGTTTTATTTTTTACTAATCATTCAGAAATTTTAGATTTACACAAGTATGGTGAATATTTAGATTACTACAGACTGTCCTGTTTTTCACAGATTCTGTTTTTGATGCATTGTTTTGCTCGTTTTGATGATACTATCGATTGTATTTGTGGTATAAGCCATGGAAAAGTTATATTACAGTATCTACAATGTAAAATAAATATGAATTTGTTGGGAATAGTATTTAAAGTGATGATTTTTTTTATTATACTAACGTTTCTCACGATGGTTTTGTCAAGTTTTGTGTGATTGAAGTTTTCAAGTTTTGGGTCAGATCACGATGGATGAAGGAATAAGGAGTGGAAAGAGACTAATCTTGGGGATGCCCCAGGCACAGCAAGGTAATATTCAAGGAAACCCAAGAAACTAAGCATGGGGATGCCCTGGAAGGCATCCCCACTTTCTTCTAACAACCATCGGTAATTTTACTTGGAGCTATATTTTTATTCGTCACATGATATGTGTTAATCTTGGAGCGTCGTGTGATTTTTATTTTTACTTTAACAATGCACCATGCTGGTATGAGATAGTCCTTTGTTTATTTATAGAAGGCTCTTTGCACCTCAATTATATCTTTTGATTATGGCTTTATAGAATGCTTCATGTGCTGCACTTATATCATTTGAAGTTTGGATTGCCTATTTCTCTACACATAGAAAACCACCATTTGTAGAATGCTCTTTTGCTTCACTTATATTTGAAAGAGCGTAGGTGTCGGTGTCAAAACTGGCGGATCTCGGGTAGGGGGTCCCGAACTGAGAGACTAGGATCGACGGTAATAGGAGACGAAGGGGACACGAGTTTACCCAGGTTCGGGCCCTCCAATGGAGGTAATACCCTACATCCTAGTTGATTACATTGATGGTGTAAGGTGTTACAGAGTTGATCTACCTCGAGATTCTATGTCTAACCCTAGATGAGTTGTTCTATCTCTATACCCTAAAACCCTCCACCTTATTTAGATTTCGAGGAGGCCTAGGGTTTACACATGGTCGGTTACATGCCAAAGAGATAAACATGCCTATTTACTACATCAAACGTGGAACACAAGCCGTGCTCCTCGAAGCTTCCATCCTGGAAACTGGGCCTTCACATCATCCACAGTTCGGCAAGTAGCCATACAGTCCGGCCCATAAACAATAGGTCATCTATTCGAGAACCCCCTAATCCAGGACTCTCTCAATAGCCCCCGAACTTGCCTCCAATGCCAAGGGTCTTCAGCTCCAATAGCTTCATGAACAAATTCTTCGGCTTGTGATGTGAGTTCCTTCCCGCTGAACCATAGTTTGGCCTCCGATGATAAGTAGTTTCTCTACATCGTGGCACGTCCAAATTCTGTTAATTAAGTTGGCTTTGAAGGCCAAGTGCCAGGGAAAAAGGTAAGGTTCCATAACGACCTTTCTGTCGGAAGGTCACAGCCCTCCACGATGGATAGGCCAGTTACAAGTACTCGATGCGCGGTTCAACGCCATACCATCCACACGATCTAACAACATGTCGATTGTGTCCCGTTTTATACAAGATATACTTAATTACGCACTCACAACAGCTTGCGAGTATTGGGAAGTGGAGGGATTCATGGCGCGGCAAGGGGAGCCCGAGTTGGCAGACCTCATAAAAGGAGAAAGAAAACCCCAAGGGCTTTTCACGCTCTCCATTCGACCTCTCCGCCTCCTATTCCCTTGCGCCTCTAGAGCACAGATCTAGGTTTCTCACTCCTGCTCCCGAGCTCAGCAATGGCGGGCTCCAATGGCCAGTGGGAAGCTTCCACGGTCACCAACCAAGACATAATCGACCTCAAGAAGGTTGGTTACCTCCCCACCAACATCCCTCATCACGCGGTGGAGGAAGGCCCAGTGATCCCCACCCCCAAGCTAGGCGAGCGGGTGGTGTTCATCCCCCACTTCATCTAGGGGTTGAGCTTCCCCCTCCAAGCTAGGGGTTAATGTTCCTCCAAGGTCTGGACTTCCACGACCTCCCGCCGAACTCCATCATGCACCTCTCAGCCTTGATCCACGTCTGCAAGGCCTTCCTGCACGTTGATCCGCATTTCGGGCTCTGGCTGTAGGTTTTCAACATCAAGCCGAAGTGCGTTGGCGGCAAGCACGCCGACTGCGGCGGGGCCGTCATTGGCAAACTCACCCATGTCGGGTGGCCGTCAGGCACCCTTATCGACACCATCAAGGGGTGGCAAAAGGATTGGTTCTATGTCACGGAACCACAAGAAGGAGATTACCACCCCACCACTGCAATTAGATCTGGTCCCCCGACCCGATTGGCTTCTTGGCTCGAAAAAGGCCTCTCCAAGGGGTCAAGTAAGGAGGTGACTGATGTGCAGAAGGGCGTTCGTTGCCTAGTTGAGGATGACACCATGCTGTCTGATGTGGTCCAGGTGATGCTCCAAAGACGCATCCTCCCCTGCCAGCGCCGGGACACTCCCCTGTGGGCTTGGAAACTCGAAGCCGAGCCCACAGTCAGGAACCTCTTCCGCACTACGCAGGAGAAGCTATGGAAGGCGTTCTTAAATTCAGTGAAGAGCTGGCCGGCCAAGGAGGAGGACAAGGGCTTGCATGCCACCAAGCTAGATTCCGAGGTACAACACACCCTGGCTCGGTCGGCCTTATTATCTAGAAGATATATAACCCTATGTATGATTTGTTCATGCAAAGCTGGCTAAAGAAAGCCCATAATCTGAGGACTATCCTCACGGCTTCCCAGAAATTATACGTCCTTGATGCACCGCTTGGTGACCAACCCACAGACATGTCGTCCAAAGATGTTAAGAACGTTTGAGAGACACGTGCTGGAGATTACTCAATAGTTCAGTGTGCGATTTTGTATGGCTTAGAACTGGGACTTCAAAGACGTTTTGAACAGCATGGAGCATATGAGATGTTCCAGGAGTTGAAGTTTATCTTTGAGAAGAATGGGTCTATGCTTGCAAAATGGAGGAGAACGGGTCTATTAGTGAACATGTACTCAAAATGTCTGGGTACTCGACTCGTCTGGCGGAGTTGGGAATTGCCCTTCTACCAGAGGCAATCACTGACAGAGTTCTTCCATCACTGCCACCTAGCTACAAAAGCTTGGTGATGAACTATAACATGCACGGGATGAACAAATCAGTCGCCGAGCTGTTTGCGATGTTGAAAGTCGCTGAGTCTGAAATCCATAAGGAACATCAAGTGTTGATGGTCAATAAAACCACTAGTTTCAAGAAGAATGGCAAGGGCAAAGGCAAGAAGGGTAAAACCAAGAAGGATGGCAAAGCTATTGCTGCTCCTGCTAAAAAAACCTAAGCACGGACCCTAGCCAGAAACTGAGTGCTTTCATTGCAAGGGAACTAGACACTAGAAGCGGAATTGCCCCAAGTACCTGGCTGACAAGAAGGCGGCCAAAGACAAACAAGGTATATTTCATATACATGTTATTGATGTGTACCTTACTCGCTCTCGTAGTAGTGCCTGGGTATTTGATACCGGTTCGGTTGCTCACATTTGCAACTCAAAGCAGGAACTATGGAATAAACGGAGGCTGGCGAAGGACGAAGTGACGATGCACGTGGGAAATGGTTCCAAGGTTGATGTGATCGTCGTCGGCATGCTCTCTCTTCGACTACCATCGGTATTAGTGATGAACCTGAATTATTATTATTTAGTGCCTGCGTTAAGCATGAACATTATATCTGGATCTTGTTTATTCCAAGACGGTTACTCGTTTAAGTCAGAGAATAAAGGTTGTTCTATTTACATGAGTAATATCTTTTATGGTCATGCACCCGATGTGAGGGGTTTATTCATATTAAATCTTGGTAGTGATGACACACATGCTCAAAACATTGATGCCAAAAGATGTAGAGTTGATAATGATAGTACCACTTTCCTGTGGCACTGCCGTTTAGGTCATATTGGTGTAAAAATGGCAGTCCGGATCCTCAACCCGAAGACAAGAGGACCGGGCTGCTAGCCAGGATGCTCATAGAGAAGCCTTACAAGGCTCCCACGAAGAAGGAGAAGAAGAAGAAACCAGGTCAGGCTAGCCTTGGCATTAAGGACCAGCCTGATGCTGCATCCGAAGACACCCCCGCCTCCGCAAATCAGGAAGAGGCCGAAGAGGAGGAAGAGGAGGAGGTGGAGGCCGAGAGCGAGGGGGGAGGCACCTTCCCCCGCACCAAGAAGAGAGCGGCGTCCTCGAAAGTCTCGGGGCAGGAAGCTTCTCCTGCCCCAAATAAGGCGCGTCAGATGTGGGTGGTCTTGTCCGATGACAGCTCAGACTCGAGCTCCACGTCCGAAGACCCCGAGGAGGTTCCATGAAGGAGTCTAAGGGTCAAGCGCCCTCCATCCAGGTTAGGATCCAAAGACCCACCTTCCCATAACTAGTAAATTTAGAGTTTGCTAACACGCAGGTTATTGTTCCTACAACCCCCCGCATGTTATCCCCACCGAGGTGATATCGGATGGGGAGAACCCACCCACCGAACTAGCGGATAGCGGGGATACATCGCACCCCACCACTCCAGGCGCTACGAAGGACGCCATGGATGTGTTGTCCCAGCCTACTCCAATGTAGGCATACAGAAGGGGCGAGGGAGACATTATCATCGCCGAGGCTAATGCTTTCGCCACCGAAGACTAGGGGACAATCCCTCGTCCAGTCACCAAGGAGGCCAGACGGACAGGCCTTCAGTCCCCTCCAAGGACATCTTCAGAGCGCATTGTGCCTCCAGAGGCACCGGTCCAATCGCCGGTGGGTGATCGGGAAATCCGGTCATCCCCGGCACCGCCGACCAACTGGTGGTCGGCCATGGAGGATGCTCTATCAAGCGCCTCCATCGCTGAGGATTACCACACCCTTATGGGTGCGGTACTACAGACCGTCTAGTCCATTGACAACAGACTGAAGGTGGCCTTCAAAGGTCTCCTTGCGGGCTTTCAAGTCTCCCGACGTTTTCGCTAAGATTTTTATTTATTCGTATTATAGACATGGCATCCCTTGATCCCTAGGTGAGATGGAACATTTTTCCTAGGGATCATATCTATAATTTCATATCTATAATTTAGGAAGTGAATGCCGATATAATGTATGCTTTGTGTGTGATGTAGGCTTCGTCATCAGCGGCGACCAAAAATGGTGCCGAGCTGGACGAGCTGCATCGGAAGCTCAAGCGTTCTGAGGATGAGGTGGAAGCCCTCAACAAGAGGTTCGTCGAAGCGCAGGGTCAGTCCGAACTATATCTGGATGTGTTCCCCCGGATACTGTTAATGTAGATTCATTTTTAAATAGAGTTACATGATGTTGCAGCTTCGTCGAAAGACATCGAAAATCTCAAGGCCGCACTTCAACGTGCCAAAGATGAAGTGGTTGTGGAGAAAGCGGCGGCTAAGGAAGCAGCCACCGCTCTCTCCACTCTATGAGCCACCAGTGATAAACACCAGGCTCGTGTGGTGGATATAAGGATGAGCTCAAGGACGCTAGCAACAAGTGCAAGTCCTTGGAGCAGAAGAACAGGCTACCACGGCCGAACTGTCCACCATGAGATCAGGTCTCCAGAAGGAGAGGGTGGACAGATGGTTCTTCGAGGAACAAGTTCGTCAGGCCAAGGAGATAGCCGATGGTAAGCCGTACTCCCTAAAGTGTGTATTTGGGGATAGCAAATTTGAATTGCTGACCCGGGTGTGGCGATCCACAGGCGCGGCCGCCGATCTCCAAAAGAGTGTGGCGGACATTATCAGCCGTTTCCCTCACGAGGAGAGGAAGATGAAGCCCAGACGTTCTGGGCACAGTTTGGTGCCCCGAGCGTCCTCCTCTTCTGGTGGAGCCTCTAAAACAGCTGATGGAGATGCATCAAATGGCAGAGCCGGCCATCAAGGACCTCTGTGTCTGCTTATGGCCTGGCGAGCCACTCCCAGGCAGCTACTTCGGCCTGGTGCAACAACTGATTGATGCAATGCCTTGCCTCGATGCCTTCAAGCGCTCCTCCTGTGTCGAAGGAGTTCGGATGGCCCTTGCCAAGGCCAAAGTGCATTGTCCGATGCTCAATCCGATGAAATTCGCCACCGATCCACCGCCGCTCGGAAAGGAGCACCGACACCCCGAGCTTTACTTCGATGGAGTGATGGAGAGTGCGCGGGTGATAGCGTCGCAATGTTTGGGCGAAAAAATATTTGAATGACCTTGTAATATGTCCGAAGACTTATTATAACTTTCAATGATATTAGTATCTGCTCTTATATGGTTTCGCATTCCTCTATAACTCCTATATGGTTGTTTGATACTAAAAGATGCAAGTCGTCGGCTTCAGCCGCTACGTAGATACTACATGGGGTGTATATGGCAATGCACTATGTTCCTTAGCCAAATTAGAGGAACCCTAAGGCGGTTTGGTGCAGCAGACTTGGCAATCGGACCATTATGCTTTATTTCTTTCACTTAACCGAAGGGGCGCGAAAAAGGACTGTGGGAAGCGTACGATTAGCCACTGGAGTTTTTGTGATGTTTAGACGAGCCAAGGCTGAAGCCAACATCATAGTATTTGCACAAAGGGTGAATTCCTCGTATAACATGAAATAACCACTTACGAGGGTTGAAGTGTAATACTTCTAACTTGGGGTTCAGAAATCGGATCGCGCATACTATGATAGTCCATTTTTGGCTTTCTCCCCTGAGGTGCTTCACCGGACTATCCGGAAGCACAATCGTAGGGGTGCTCCCTTTGTCATTTTAGCCAAACGAGTGGAACATAAAGGGTCAAGCACAGGAGCCGGGCAACCCAACTTAATGTCCAAAGACATAGTTCGGATCCGATGCATATAAAGCGAATGCCAAGATGCCGAGCACACAATGGTTAAGGAAATTTGTGTTTCAAATCAAGCCCCGGGTCTATTAGTTGGTGACCTGGAGCCATACTAAACAGGTTTCACGAGAAGAGGGGGAAGGAAAAGAAAAAGGATGTTCCAAAAACGGGACAAATGAGGCGTACGTGCGCCATGCAGTTTCACATTTCCTGAACAACTCTTATAACTTAGAAATCCATAGCACCTGTTTACACGTATGTGATAAGAAATAAAGTCCTATAGGAGTTGTTGTAGTAGGGTATTCAATTGGTGACCATATGTCTTCGATATGTCCTGTTGCTATTTGACTCTTGCTCGTAGATGCACCTTGATGGGTGTTAGTGCGGGTGGATCTTGCGAAGAAGATCTTGAGAAGCCGCAGTGTGAGAGGTGAGCTTTAGGCCGTAGGCAGGCTTTATTAGGATCACTTGCATCTTGTCTAAAGACGTGTTGATGGTAACTGTTAGGGACACCCGAACACCCATCGTAAGTTCCCCATCGCTACCCATGGAATCTTAAGTGCGAAGTTGTGCCTCCTCGGCATGTACTTCACTAGTCCTGAGGTTGTGCGGTGGGGGCGAGTCCCTATTGAGGGGAGAAAGGAGTGTCAGAGTTTTTGGTCTGAATCTGAACTCCCTTCCCGGCCTTTCATGCCTTTACGGCGACTGCTAAAGCTTGTCGATCGTCTTTGTAGCTGAATTCGACCGCCAATGCCAGTGCATGTTCCTCTGTTCTAAGGGACCTCTCTATATTGCCATTGATAGTGATGATCCCCTTGGGGTCCGGCATCTTGATCTTGAGGTATGCGTAATGCGGGATTGCGTTGAACCGAGTGAATGCCGTCCGGCCGAGCAATGCGTGATAGCCGCTGCGGAAGGGCACAATGTCAAAGATCAAGTCCTTGCTGTGGAAGTTATCGGGCGAGCCGAACACAACCTCTAGGGTAACAGAGCCCGTACATCGGGCCTCAACACCTGGGATCACTCCCTTGAAGGTAGTGCTACTGGGTTTGATCCTTGACGGATTTATACCCAACTTTTTCATCATGTCCAAGTAAATCAGATTGAGGCTACTTCCTCCATCCACATAAGGACTTTAGTGAGGTGATACCCATCTATAATGGGATCTAGGACGAGGGCAGCCGAGCCCCCATGACGGATACTGGTCAGATGGTCTCGCCAGTTAAAAGTGATCGGGTATGCTGGCCATGGGTTATACTTTGGAGCTATAGGCTCCACAGCATAGACCTCTCAAAGGGCCCGCTTCCTATTCTTCTTAGGTATGTGGGTGACGTATTTCATATTCACCGTTTTGACTGTAGGAGGGAATTTCTTCTGACTGCCACCCATTGGACCTCGAGGCTCATCTTCGTCCTCGTTGTGCGAGCTTTTACCCTGTTCTTCGGGTTGTATCTTGCCGGACTGTTTAAACACCCAACAGTTGCGGTGTGTGTGATTGGCTGGATTTTCCGAAGTTCCATGGATTTGGCAAGTTCTGTCCATGATCTTCTCGAGCTGAGTGGGTCCATCACGATTGCCTTTAGGTGGCTTCTTCCGCTGCCCGGGTCAGGAGTTGCACAATCCGGCATTAACCGTCATGTCATCGGTGTTGTTGCTGTAGTGCCGGCATTTGTTCTTATTGAGCTTCGGATTTGAGTTGCCATCCTGGGCTTTAGGTGCGACAGGATCTTCAGAATTGTGGATGTGTCCTGCCAGCCAGTTATCTTCGCCTGCACAAAAGCGGGTCATGAGGGAGGTAAGGGCAGACATAGTCAGAGGCTTATCCTGGCCTAGCTGGTGGGCAAGCCATTCGTCCCGAATATTGTGCCGCAAGGAGGCAATGGCCTCGGCGTCCGGACAGTCGACAATTTGGTTCTTCTTAGTTAAGAACCGATTCCAGAACTATCGGGAGGACTCGTCGGGCTTCTGGACGATGTTACTGATGTCGGAAGAGTCCGGCGGGCGGACATTGGTCCCTTGGAAGTAAGAGCAAAATGCGTCTTCCATGTCTTCCCAGCATCCTACGGAGTTTTCGGGGAGGATGTTTAATCAGTGCCGAGATGGCCCCTTAAGCTTAGGAGGTAAGTAGTTGATGGAATGGAGATCATCTCCTCATGCCATATGGATATGGAGGAGGAAGTCATCGATCCATACAGTTGGGTCACTGGTCCCGTCATACTATTCAATATTTACGGGTTTAAACCCTTCGGGGAATTGATGCCGCATGACTTCATCTGTGAAGCACAGTGGGTGAGCAGCGCCTCTGACCCGAGCTATGTCCCGCCTATACTCGGCATCTATATGGGGCCGGTTGCGTTCCCGGCCTCTATGGTTTTGGTCGAACCATTGACTACACTCTCCCCATCTATTCGGTGAGTAATCTATGGATCCGTAGATGGATCTTGTACGTCCTGCTCTGTGATTTAAGTTGTCGCACAGGTCGAACGTGTCATTGGGCTCGAATGTCTCCTTGTCTTGTCTTTGGGGCATCACCGGTACATAACAGGTGTCTTTGGCCACTCTATGATGCCCACAAGGAGGGCGGTCCATCATGTCATATGGGGTATGATGCAGAGACGGAGTGTTAGTGAGCTCATCATCGAATTGTGGCAAAAGTCTTCTCCGAGGGTAGATTTTGGGCTGGTTTGACAAACCGGTGTTGTATACTTCCTCGGATGAGAGGACTTTCATCCATCGATCAGCAAGGTCGGCCTGTTCATCTTTGAGTTGCCGCTCCTTGGCCTTTAGGCTGTGAGCCGTTGCTATGAGCCGCTGCCTGATTTCTTCCTGGGCCTCGAGGTTATCAGGGATGTACAAGTCATCGGCTTCTGGTAAGTCTTCCTCCTCGACCGGGGGAAGGTAATCGTCACCTTCGGGGTCATTGACGGTATCGGGGTCGTTTTGGTCCTCAAGAACTTCCGGACCCTCGAACGGGTGCTCGGGGATATCGAGATTGCCATGATTGGTGGGGATATTACCATCCCCATTGCTAATAATAGCTTTTATTACCTTTTTGCTTTTGGACCGTTTATGCGATTTTCGATGCTTTGATGGTGCATCGCCCGATTTGTCATCGTCGTTGTGAGGCATATTGTCGCCGTTGGTGCCAAGACTATCCACCATGTATATGTTGTATGTAGAAGTGGTGGTCCAACTCCCGGTGTTAATGGGGGTGGGAGCACGGTCCTCTTCATCCATGTATTCTGCCTCCTCAGAGGCATAGTCTAGCACATCGATTAAGTCTTCGACGGTGGATATTAAGCTGGTCGTGGGTGGGTCAAAAAATCCGTCCCTACCTAGACTGTAACTTGGCCGGACGTAGATTGGGACTGGATCATCGGTGATCCGCATCGACGAGAATTGCTCCAAGGCCTCGTCGACCGCTGAGGGTCTGATCGAATCAAGCTGTTCAGAACACGTGGAGTTAACCCCCATGAAGCCCACCCATGGGGAGTGTTTGGTAGGAACACATGCCCGGTCATATGGCTTGATGGCTAGACCGGGATTAGAGATTGGACTGCTGCCATGGGTGACCCCATTGGCATGTCGGAAGAAGGGGCTCGAGGTTAAAGCCTCAGAGTCCTCGGTGGCTACGGGTGAAGTCGTGATCCCGATTAGTGACAGGTCGCCTCAAGAGTCGACGGAAAACTCTAGGTTTATGAATCTAACTTCCTGATCAGGGGCGAAGTTATCCATGCGGCCTAGATGGCCGGTGGAATCAGCATGTAGCACAACGCTGCCGAAGGCGAATATCTGCTCGGGGACGAAAACGAGGCGTCGATCCCATCTTGCTCATAGAGGAACTCTCAATGAAAGCACCAATATCGGTGTCAAAACTGGTGGATCTCGGGTAGGGGGTCCCGAACTATGAGACTAGGATGGACGGTAATAGGAGATGAAGGGGACAGAGTTGATCTACCTCGATGAGTTGTTCTGTCTCTATACCCTAAAATCCAGGTTCGGGCCCTCCAATGGAGTTTACCCAGGTTACAGAGTTGATCTACCTCGATGAGTTGTTCTGTCTCTATACCCTAAAATCCTCCGGCTTATATAGATGCGAAGGAGGTCTAGGGTTTACACATGGTCAGTTACATGCCAAAGAGATAAACATGCCTATTTACTACATCAAACGTGGAGCGCAAGCCATGCTCCTGGAAGCTTCCATCTTGGAAACTGTGCCTTCAGATCATCCACTGTTCGGCAAGTAGCCATATAGTCTGGCCCATCAATAATAGATTGGCTATCCGAGGACCCCCTAATCCGGGACTCCCTTAGTGGGAATATCTTTTGTAGAAAGAATTAAACTCTCATGCTTCACTTATATCTATTTAGAGAGTTAACAGGAGTTGGTCATTCACATGGTTAGTCATAAAATCCTACATAAAACTTGTAGATCACTGAATATGATGTGTTTGATTCCTTGCAATAGTTTTGCGATATAAAGATGGTGATATTAGAGTCATTCTAGTGAGTAATTGTGGATTGGTAGAAATGCTTGTGTAAAGGTTTGTGATTCCCATAGCATGCACATATAGTGAACCGTTATGTAAGGAAGTTGGAGCATGATTTGATTATTGATTGTCAACCTTTGTGTGAGGGTCGGGAACGCGCGATGGTTAACTCCTACCAACCCCTCCCCTTGGAGCATGCATATAATACTTTATTCGATGACTAATAGACTTTTGCAATAATTATGTGAGTTCTTTATGACTAACGTGAGTCCATGGATTATACGCACTCTCACCCTTCCACCTTTGCTAGCCTTTGTAGTACCGCGCAACTTTCGCCGGTGCATTAAACCCACCATGTATCCTCCCTCAAAACAGCCACCTGATGACCCACAAGTATAGGGAATCTATCATAGTCCTTTCATTAAGTAAGAGTGTCGAACCCAACAAGGACCAAACGGAAATGACAAGTGGTTTCTAGTAAGGTATTCGTTGCAAGCACATAAATTATCGGTAACAGATAGTTTTGTAATAAGATAATTTGTAACAAGTAACAAGTGTAGCAAAGGTGCAGCAAGGTAGCCCAATCCTTTTTGTAGCAAAGGACAGGCCTGGACAAACTCTTATTTGAAGCAAAGCGCTCCCGAGGACACATGGGAGTTTCTATCAAGCTAGTTTTCATCATGCATATTTGACTCGTGTTCATTACTTTGATAATTTGATATGTGGGTGGACCGGTGATTGGGTGCTGCCCTTACATGGAAAAACCACCTACTTATCATTAACCCCTCTGACAAGCATCCTCAAGTACTAAATAAGAATTAAGGTAAACCTAACCATAGCATGAAACATATGGATCCAAATGAGCCCCTTACAAAGCAACACATAAACTAGGGTTTAAGCTTCGGTAACTCTATCAACCCATCATATACTTATTACTTCCCAATGCCTTCCCCTAGGCCCAAATAATGGTGAAGTAATATGTAGTCGACGTTCACATAACACCACTAGAGGAGAGACAACATACATCTCATCAAAATATCAAACGAATACCAAATTCACAAGACTTATCCCATGTCCTCAGGAACAAATGTAACTACTCACAAAGCATGTTCATGTTCATAATTAGAGGAGTATTAATTATAATAAAGGATCTGAACATATGATATTCCACCAAGTAAACCAACTAGCATCAACTACAAGGAGTAATCAACACTACTAGCAGCCCACGGGTACCAATCTGAGGTTTGAGACAAAGATCGGATACAAGAGATGAACTAGGGTTTGGAGAGGAGATGGTGCTGGTGAATATGTTCATGGATATTGACCCCTTCTCAATGACATGATCGTTGGTGATGACGATGGCTTCGATTTCCCCCTCTGGGAGGGAAGCTTCCCTGGCAGAACAGCCTGTCGGAGCTCTAGATTGGTTCTATCCAAGTTTTGCCTCGAGATGGCGGCGCTTCGTCCCGAAAGCTCTCTTATGATTTTTCAGGTCAAAACCCACCATATAGGAGAAGATGGGCATCGGGGGAGCCACAGGGGCCCCACAAGCCAGCTAGGCGCGACCAGGGGGGTGGTCGCGCCTAGCCGGCTTGTGGCCTATAGGTGGTCCCCCTCTGGTTGATTCTTGCACCAATATTTTTTATATATTCGAAAATAATTCTCCGTAAATTTTTAGGACTTTTGGAGTTGTGCAGAATAGGTATCTCAGATTTGCTCCTTTCCCAGTCCAAAATTCCAGTTGCCGACATTCTCCCTCTTCATTTAAACCTTATGAAATAAGAGAGAAAAGGCATAAGTATTGTACCATAATGTGTAATAACAGACCATAATGCAACAAATATGAATATAAAAAGAATGATGCAAAATGGACGTATCAACTCCCCCAAGCTTAGACCTTGCTTGCCCTCAAGCTAAAGTCGAGATCGATAAATATGTCCACATGTTTTAGAGAACAGGTGTCGATAAAACAAAATACGGCCATGAGGGCATCATGAAAATCATTAGAACAGAAATACTTATTGTATAAGATCCCTTATGATAGAGTAACGATGCATTCACAAGATAAAGTATGAACCAAGAGCTCTCTTGATAATCAACAAACTATTATGTTAGTCACTGAAGCAATTGGCAATTTATCATAACATCGGAAAGAGTCAATGTAAGATCTTGTAAAGAAAATCCACATACTCAATCATCTTTTAGCCTTTCACAATTTCTAGCACTCACGCAGTACCAACGATATCAAAGCTTCAATCGAACATAGAGGAAGATAGGGGCTTATAATTTTGCCTCCCAACTATTCACCTCAAGGGTGATGTCAACAATAATAACTCATGATCACCCACATCCGAGTGGGTATATGAGTCTAGATCATTTCCCAACACATAATGCTTTCCAAGAGAGACCACCATGACTCTTGCATAAAGGTAAGTACTAAAAGGTAAAAGTAATAGATAGGCCCTTTGTAGAGGGAAGCAGAGGTTGTGATGTGCTTTTTATTTTTGCATGCAAAAGCTCTTAGTGCAGAGGAACACCACATTGTATTCCCTTTGTGATAGCAACCTTTATGATGCAGTCTGTCGCTTTTATTTCTTTACTATCACAAGTTCGTACAATGCTTATTTCCCCTACAATAAAAGATCACACAGATTTAGGAGAAATTTTTATTACCTTTTGCACTGATGACAACTTACTTGAAGGATCTTATTCAATCCATAGGTATATATGGTGGACTCTCTTGGCAAAACTAGGTTGAGGTGTTTGGATGCACAAGTACTATCTCTACTTAGGGCGGAGGTTTTGGCTATTATGAGGTTGAAGGGAGCACTACATGTTGGAGGATCTAAATGTTGGAAATATGCCCTAGAGACAATAATAAATTAGTTATTATCATATTTCCTTGTTCATCATAATCGTTTATTATCTATGCTATAATTGTATTGATCGGAAACTCAGATACATGTGTGGACACATAGACAACACCACGTCCCTAGTATGCCTCTAATAGACTAGCTCGTTGATCAAAGATGGCTATGGTTTCCTAGTCATGGACATGAGATGTCATTTGATAACGGGATCACATCATTAGGAGAATGATGTGATGGACAAGACCCAAACTATAAACGTAGCATATGATCGTGTCAGTTTATTGCTATTGTTTTCTGCATGTCAAGTATCTGTGTGTATCAAACATCGCAATGTAACTGGGTGACTATAAAGGTGCTCTACAGGTATCTCCAGGGGTGTCTGTTGGGTAGGCATGGATCAAGAGTGGGATTTGTTACTCCGTGTGACGGAGAGGTGTCTTAGATCCCACTCGGTAATACAACATCACAATAAGCCTTGCAAGCAATGTGACTAAGTGTTAGTCACGGGGTCTTGTATTATGGAACGAGTAAAGAGACTTGCCGGTAACGAGATTCAACTAGGTATTAAGATACCAACGGTCGAATCTCGGGCAAGTAACATACCGAAGAACAAAGGGAACTTCATATGGGATTAATTGAATCCTTGACATAGAGGTTCAACCGATAAAGATCTTCGTAGAATATGTAGGAACCAATATAGGCATCCATGTCCCGCTATTGGTTATTGACTGTAGAGGTGTCTCGGTCATGTCTACATAGTTCTCGAACCCGCAGGGTCTGCACACTTAAGGTTTGGTGACGTTTCGGTAGTATAGAGTTATGCATGGTGGTGACCGAAGGTTGTTTGGAGTCCTGAATGAGATCCCGGACATCACGAGGAGCTCTGGAATGGTCCGGAGGTAAAGATTGATATATAGGAAGTCCTATTTTGGTCGCCGGAAAAGTTTCGAGCTCATCGGTAGTGTATCGGGAGTGCCGGTAGTGTACCGGGGGACCATCGGGAGGGGTATTTCGACCCAAGAGGCTACATGGGCTGTGGGAGGATGAATACGAGCCCTTATTGGGCTGATGGAAGTCCCACACAAGGCCCATGCGGCTGGGAAGAAGATCCCCAAAGGAAAAAGGTGGAAAAAGGCAAAAAGGGCTAGATAAGGAAGGAGTCCTAATCCTACTAGGAGTGGAGGAGGAGGACTCCTCCCTCCCAAGTCGGCCGAAGCCTAGAGAGCTGTGCCCTTGCGCCAGCCTGATCCTCCTCCTCTCCTCCTATATATACTAGAGTATTTGAGGGCAGCCCTAACCCTAATTGCCACGTGCTGCCCTCTTCTTCCTCTGGATCGTTTTCTCCTCTAGATCGGTTTTTAGCGGTGCTTAGGCGAAGCCCTGCTGGAATACCACCACCACCATCGCCGCAACGCCGTCACGCTGCCGGAGAACTCTTCTATCTCTTTGCTCCCTCTTGCTGGATCAAGAAGGCGGAGATCGTCATCGAGCTATACATGTGCTGAATGCGGAGGTGCCGTCCATTCGGCGCTAGATCGGAAGGACCATGATCAAGATCGCGAGACGGATCGTGATGATATCGCAGGAAGAATCATGATGAATTCGTGGGATGGATCGTGATGAGATCACGAGATGCTCGGCGATTTGGATCGCGAAGACGTTCGACTACACCAACCGCGTTTCTTAATGCTTCCCGCTTAGCGATCTACAAGGGTATTGTCATGGGAACGAGCCTGACAGTAGAAGGTATGGATACAAAGGGAGAGGGCAAAGTCCTAGCTATGGCGAGGATGTACACACGTATGTATGAGTTTAGGCCCCTCTCGTGGAGGTAAAATCCCTACGTCTTAGTGCTCGGGAGCTTTATGTCGTGTGGAATATTGAGATTACAATGGTGTCTAACCCTTCTGCCGGAGGGGAGGGGTGGCATAGATAAAGTCCGCTACCCCTCATAATTATCATGCAGTTAAGGGCCTAATCGTGGGGCTTAAAGCCTGCCATTACTGGTAACATGCGTAGTAAAAGCTACTAATGACCATTGAACCAGTGTCTACCCGTTGGGCTCCTGATGATGGCTCTTAGTCTTCTTGCGTCGAGTGAAGAGAGGTCTGCCGAGTGACACACGACTGCCGAGTGAGAGGAGGACTTCCGAGTGAAGTACTGTCGAGTGGTGTTTAGACGCCTCCAGGAATACACTCGGAAGTTCATTCTTGATCTTCAAGTCCTCCAATGCAGTGTCCTTAGGTAGGGTATGTGGGCCTTGCCTAGGACCCTACCCCAGGTACATATCCTCGTCATTAGCCCCCAAATGGATCGGGGTTTGAGTGGTGAAAGGAGGCATCAACGTCGACCTTGAGCTGGTGCGTTGAATTCTCTGAACAGTATTTTGGAGTTTCTATGAACCTTGTGTTGATTGAATTCTGACCTTCAAAGTCCATTCAGATTTTTCATGAAAAATCTTCCGAATGAAATTCGGGGCTTCAGCGAAATTTACGCCGACTGAATTCTTCTCCGCTCGCCCGGGTCTATTCAGTCTCAAAAGTATCTGAGTGAATATTTGGGATCTGTTTTGCTCCGAGTGAACTAAGAGTATCTTGTGAAGTGACGGGTCGGTCTGTCAGACCCGGATTTCCCCGGATACGAAAATTTGGGAAGCGTGCACACGCGTGCGAAGATGATGCCACGATCAGGGCAAGTGAGAGCACGACGCCTCTATTCTCACACCAAACATCTCGCCATGTACCCGCCGTCAGTGGTTGGCGTGCGCGATTACCTCGTGGGTCCACTGGTCAGGGAGACACTCGGCTGCTTATAAAGCCTCCCGCGCCGCGGTTCGCACAGTACCCTCTGCCAACTCTGCCTCTTTTCTTCTGCCTCCCCTGCCTTCGTCGCCACACTCTGCTTCCCTCCGACGAAAGCCGCTGCATCCGATGACTAAGAACGCCACTGAGAAGCTGGAGCGGGCGAAGAGGGGGTCATCGAAGCTCAAGGGCAAGAGGCCCTCGATCGCCCGACTCACGACGCCGACGGGCTGGATGCAGGGGGATTTTCTCCCCTCCATCGTCACCACCGAAGATGTCGAAGGCCTCGTCACCGACGGGCTCGTGACCCATGGGGACTGGAGGTTGCTGGGAGAGGAGCGCGAGCCAGAGCCGCACGACGGAGAGCGGGTACTTCTCCTCTCTCATGTTGAAAGGTGTTTGTCTCTGCCTCCCCATCCATTCTTTAGGGGATTTCTGAACTTCTTCGGGGCACAACTGCATCATGTCCCGCCAGACACCATCACATACCTGTCGGCATTCGTCACTCTGTGCGAGTGCTTCTTAGGATGTTCTCCCCATTGGGGGTTGTTTAAGCATATCTTCACGGTCAGATCCCAGACCATGAAGAAAGTCCTCCCAGCCGACGGAAAGACCCACGTACTCCAGATGTACGGATGTTTAAGCGTCTAGAGAAGAGTTCGTAGCTCCTTCCCCAACATCACTTTGCCCGAGGCTGGCACTCGACCAGGTTCTACTACAAAGATGCAGCGTCGTGCAATATGTCGACTTGCCTTCCCCCTTATATGTCGAATCGCCCTGCCGCTCCTAAGTCTCTGAAAGTGACAGAAGAGGAGCACATCCAAGTCAGCATCTTGGTCGAGGCGGTGGGGCAACTGATCAAAGGCGGGGTGACGGGGTTGGATCTACTAGAGACGTTCCTTAGTCGACGTATCCAGCCCCTCCAGGCCAGAGACCACACCATGTGGCATTATGCCGGCTCGGAATACACGACCAGGTCGCACCCGGAGGAGGTCACCCAAGAGATTGTCGAGCAGTGGCTTCGGAGCATCACCGGAGCTTGCGACAACCCTGTGGGAGCCAAGAGGATCCAGCCTTATTCCGCCAAGAACCCCCCGAAGAACCTAGTGAGTACTATCAAGTCGACTGATGTGTTGATACCGTCGAGTGTTACATTGCTTTGTGGATTGACTCTCCCATTTGAACCGTCCAGGAGTGGACGAACATGCACTCGCCCGTTCCCAACGGGAACCACGTGGAAGACGACGTGGTGAGCAAGGGCGAGAGCATGGACGGCGACGGTCCTTCCGACTCTGAGGGCAAATATGACGAATATGGCAATGAGGAAGAAGTCGATCTACCTCCCCAACGCAAAGCTCGCACCAAGGCCCGCCAAGACCCAGCAGTCGTTGAGGACCAGACCCCGGGCCCCAGCGAGAGGAACCCGAAGCAGAGCCGCCCCTCGACCGTCGAGTTGAGTGAAAAGCCGGCCAAGCAGCCCAAGCCAGTCACCGCCAAACCCTGCAAGGCTCTGCATCGTATGAGGATGGCCGTTCCGATCGTCTCCACGTAAGTGCTTGTATCTGAATTTTTATGTCGACTGAAGTCTTGAATTGCTCCTTATCGAATGTCGCTCAATCTTTCAGAGCTGCTACGTCCATGACCTCGCCTCGAAGGGTTGGCGGGGATGCCTTGGATGTTGACACTGCGGATGCAGCCACCTCTCACAGAGGTTAGTGAGTTCTTGATTTGTCTGGATGTGACTCGTCATATGCAAATGTTGACATTGTCGATTGTTGTTGCAGAGGTCATTCAGGTGGAGGATGACGAGGAACAGTTGGTCGCTTCGCATCCTCGCGCTCACAGGGCTTCCTCGGCGCACGCGTCTCAGCGTCCGGCTGCGGAGTCCTCCCAGGGGGAGGTGGCCCAACCCAACCCCGACTCGATCCCACCGCACTTCCGTCGCATGCTCCTCCAACTGCCTCGATCATTTTGACGTCGACTCCAGCGGGACCTGTTGAGACTGCCTTGGCTGCCCAGTGACCGCGCCGACTCCACCCATGACAGCCTTCTCTGTGCCTCGCACCCCGGAAGATCAGACCCGGGCTACAAGGGAAGCCATGATTCAGGCGGAGAAGCTCATGTAGAAGTCCAAGGAGGCGTTCGAAGCGAGCAAACTGGCGTTTGATGTCAGCTCAGCCCTCCACACCTATGTCTGAGTAAGTTCTATTGTAAGTCCATTGTCAAGTGAATTTATGTCTTCTCTTTGTTGCTTTGCACCCACTGGGTGACTGCTGTAGAGTGTGTGAACTTCTTTTGCTCGAATAGATTGGATTGTAGTTGAGATTGATAGCACGTGTAGCGCCGCTCGACATGTCGAGTTGTTTTTTGTTTCTGACGGTTGACTCGACGGATCGAGAATCAACCGTCTCAGTGGGGGCGCTCTTAGCGCACCCACTGGGTGTAGTCCCCGAGACCACTGTCGAGTGCTTGCACTTGCAGGGGTCTTCTGGAGAGACCATTCATCGCGGACGATAAACTGTGGATTTGAACACTTGCGATACCAGTGTCACACGACATGTCGAGTTTTTTTTATTTCTGACGAGTTCCTCGATGGATCGAGAATCAACCGTCTCAGTGGGGGCGCTCTTAGCGCACCCATTGGGTGTAGTCCCTAAGACCGCTGTCGAGTGCTTGCACTTGCAGGGGTCTTAATCGAGATTACTTTGAAGCGTGTTTATGACCCGTGGAGCGGCATAGCCACTCCACATGTCGAGTGGACTTTTGTTTGAATTTTTCGAATACGTCCAGTCGACTGTCCCAATTATCATTTTCTGAATGAAATTCTATCTTGTGCCGACTACAAAGGGCTTGTGAACTGGGGGCAGAGTACAAGGACATGGAGGATGAGCGGAACCGACTACAGGTGGATCTGGCTGTTGCCAACAACGCCCTGGAACGGGCTCGTGCTGAAGTGAAGACCTTGGGTGGTAATGATTATTGATTTTCCACATTTCCTTCCTCACTCGACTTATTTCGAACTGAGTGCCTTCACTCGAGAAGACGTGCGCAATGAAAACCGTCGACTCCAAGCGCGACTCAACAATGTTGTTTCTTTAGATTCCATGCAAAAGGCGCTGGAGGAGAAGGACAAGGCACTTGCTAATGCTCAACAGGTAGCCAAAGAAAAGGTTGAAGCTACGGACCGGAAGATGGAGGCTGCCAAGAAGCTCGAAGATGTGGACACCAAGCTGAAGCAGGAGAACACGGACCTCACCAACAAGGTCGAGCAACTGCCAAAAGGAGCAATGGTCTGGAGAGGCATCTGGGCGAATTCTCTAGAAAGATGTATCTTTTGTTCAACGATGAGTCCTTCTTGTCGACTGACTTGTGCAAATTTTGAATTGTCGACTCACTTGCTTCCTATTCCCCTTCCTTCAACAGACTTCCATCGGGACTTTGAGAAGGAGACGGAAGAGATTGAGCCCAATCTTGACCCCACCAAGTCGCCGGTGGCTGACGCGGTGGCGATGAACATGTTGCGGCTCAACTTTAGGCTCCAAGGTGTCCAGGCCCACGTCGCTTGACTGAAGTCTTTCATGGAGAGAATCGACAAGGAGCTTTGGCCCAAGGACACTCTTCAGCTGGACCTTGATGCCATTATGACTCGGCTGAATGAACTCCCCTGTCGAGTGGGAGCTTGGAAGAAATCCGCAGCTCGCTGCGGGGCCGATGTGGCCTTATCACTCGTCAGGGTGCACTGCAGGGATGTGTGGGAGGAGAAGTTGAAGGAGCTCCAGGTAGTGAACACGAATGAACTCCAGTTTGAGGACTTCATGGAGACCTTCATCGAGGCGGCCACCAGAATCGCAGACGGCATCAACCTGGATACCTTCGTCGAGCCCGCCAATCCATCTCCCGCTTGAAAACTTGGTTCTTTGAGAGAAACAGTTAAATTTGCCTCGTCATGCCAAGTGGATTTGTATCTTTAAAACTTCATTCAGGCCTTAGGACTGAGCACATTTGCTTTCGCATGATACATTTGCCCTTGGTTTTATCCTTTGATTCTATTCGAATTTGGCTTTCAACCTTCTGTTTGGCTGAGTTTGATTTTTAACTTAGGCGAACGTCGATTCGCAACTAAGCTGTCGAGTATGTGGACTATCGTCCACTCGACGTGTTTTAACTTAGGCGAAGTATGTTCGCAGCTAAGCCCCCGATTGTGAGGATTGCTCATCACTCAGAGTATTTTTGAACTTAGGCGAATGTCGATTCGCAGCTAAGATGCCAAGTAGGTGGATTATTGTCCACTCGATGTGTTTTAACTTAAGAAAAGCGTGTTCGCAGCTAAGCCACCGAGTGTGAGGATTGCTCATCACTCGGAGTATTTTGAACTTAGGCGAATGTCGATTCGTAGCTAAGATGTTGAGTAGGTGGACTATTATCCACTCGACGTGTTTTAACTTAGGCGAAGCATGTTCGTAGCTAAGCCCCTGAGTGTGAGGATTGCTCATCACTCGGAAATATTTGAACTTAGGCGAATGTCGATTCGCAGCTAAGATGTCGAGTAGGTGGACTATTGTCCACTTGACATGTTTTAATGTAGGCGAAGCCTGTTCGCAGCCAAGCCCCTCAGTGTGAGGATTGCTCATCACTCGGAGTATTTTGAACTTAGGCGAATGTCAATTCGTAGCTAAGATGTCGAGTAGGTGGACTATTGTCCACTCGACGCGTTTTAACTTAGGCGAAGCATGTTCGCAGCTAAGCCCCCGAGTGTGATGATTGCTCATCATGCGGAGTGTTTTGAACTTAGGTGAATGTTGATTCGCAGCTAAGATATCGAGTAGGTGGACTATTGTCCACTCGACGCATTCTAACTTAGGCAAAGCATGTTTGCAGCTAAGCCCTTGAGTGTGATGATTGCTCAT
Organism: Hordeum marinum; assembly: GCA_022496015.1. Classification (NCBI taxonomy): domain Eukaryota; kingdom Viridiplantae; phylum Streptophyta; class Magnoliopsida; order Poales; family Poaceae; genus Hordeum; species Hordeum marinum. Next base: position 336,811,066 of record CM039676.1, on the reverse strand, counting down.
CACTCGAAATATTTTGAACTTAGGCGAATGTCGATTCGCAGCTAAGATGTCGAGTGAATGGACTGCTATCCACCCGACAGGGTTTTCAACTTAGGCGAAACATGTTCGAAGCTAAGCCCCCGAGTGTGAGGATTGCTCATCACTCGAGGTATTCCCAAGAACGCAACTGTATGATCGGAATCGACAGTGTAAGTTGCAGGAACGTGCATTATATTGATGAAGGAAGTCTTATTACATCAGCAAACTCTTGCCTCAAGTGTAAAAACATCTAAGCAAATCAGCATTTCAAGCTCATGGCTCATCCATCCGCTACATGAGATTGTACAGGTGATAGGACCCATTGTTTAGCACCTTAGTGACAACATAAGGGCCTTCCCACGCAGGTGCAAGCTTGTGCGATCGATGTTGATTCACTCGGAGCACTAGGTCCCCTTCATGGAACGCTCGACTCTTGACATTCCTCGCGCGAAAGTGCCGCAGGCCTTGCTGATAAGAAGTAGTCCTGATCAGAGCCATCTCACGCTCCTCCTCCAGAAGATCTACTCCATCTTTCTTTGCTTGTTCAGCTTCAGCTTCATTGTATAGTTCCACTCGAGGAGAATTGCGAGTCAAGTCACTCGGTGGTATAGCATAAGCTCCATAAACAAGGAAGAAAGGAGTTCGTCCTGTCGACCAGTTGGGTGTTGTCCTCAGTCCTCACAAAACAGACGACAGTTCAGTACCCAGGCACCAGCAGCATGACCCAATCATGCATAAGACAGGGTTTCAAACCTTGCAAAATGAGACCATTAGCCCGGTCGACTTGCCCGTTGGTTTGAGGATGAGCAACGGAGGCGTAGTCCACTCGGGTGCCCTTGGAGTTGCAGAAACTCCTGAATTCTTCTGAATCAAAATTTGTGTCATTGTCCGTGATGATGCTGTGCGGGATGCCATACCGGATAAGGATCTCCCTCATGAACGTAACCTCAGTTCGGGCATTCAACTTCTTGATGGGTTTGGCTTCAATCCACTTGGTGAATTTGTCGACTGCTACCAACAAGTGAGTGAATCCTCCTTTTCCAGGTCAGAAGGGCCCAACCATGTCGAGTCGCCAAACTGCAAATGGCCAAGCGAGAGGAATTGTCTTCAAGGCAGGCGCTGGCTTGTGCGAGAGGTTTGCATAGAATTGACATCCATCGCAATGATCAATGATGTCTTTGGCCATCTCATTAGCTCGAGGCCAATAGAACCCAACTCGGTATGCCTTAGCGACAATCACCCTTGAAGATGCATGGTGACCACAAGTGCCCGAGTGGATCTCCTCCAAGATCATTCGAACTTCCTCGGGGGAAATACAGCGCTGGGTGACGCCAGTTACACTCTCTCTAAACAGCTGATCTCCCATCATAGTGTAAGCTTTGGACCTGTGCACAATCTGGCGAGCCTCTGCTTCATCATCGGGGAGCTCCTGTCTGAGAATGTATGCAATGTACGGCACAGTCCAATCGGGGATGATAACCAGGATCTCCATGACGAGGTTAATCACAGCAGGAACATCGACTTCAGTCGAGTCAGTGGAACTCAAAGCCTACGGGGGTTCTTCGGTGAAGGGATCTTCTTGAACAGAAGGGGTGTGCAAATGCTCCAAGAATACACCACTCAGGACAGCTCGTCGAGTGGAACCGATCTTGGACAACTCATCAGCCGCTTGATTTTTCAATCGGGGGACATGGAGTTCTAGTCCCTCAAATTTCTTTTCCAGCTTCCAGACTGCGTTGCAATATCTAGTCATAGAGGGATTTATGACGTCTCACTCCTTCATCATTTGATTCACCACCAAATCCGAGTCGCCATAAACCATTAGGCGCTTTACGTCGAGTGAGATGGCCATGCGCAACCCATATAGAAGTGCTTCGTATTCTGCCTCATTGTTGGAGGAATCAAAGTGAATCTATAGGACATAACTGAGCTTGTCACCTCTAGGAGAGATCAGGACAACACAAGCACCTGACCCATTCAGCATCTTAGATCCATCAAAGAACATTGTCCAATGTGTCCAGTGAACTTGGATAGACTGTTGTGGTTCAATCCACTCGGCCATGAAATCTGCCAATGCTTGGAACTTGATTGCTTTTTTGTCCTCGAATCTGATGTCAAAACATCCAAGCTCTATAGCCCATTTAGCCACTCGACCTGAAGCGTCGTGATTATTGAAAATCTTGGACAAAGGAGCATCACTGACGACTATAATCAGGTGGTCTTGGAAGTAATGTGCCACCTTCTTTGCTGATAGGTAAATACCATAGACCAGCTTCTGATAATGTGGATATCTTTGCTTTGAAGGGGACACTACCTCTGAGACATAGTATACTGGCCATTGTACTTTGTAGGCTTTGCCTTCCTCTTCTCGCTCGATAGTCAGCACAGTACTGATGACCTGATTTGTGGCCGCAATGTACAGGAGCAAGGGCTCTTTGCTGGCAGGAGCGGCCAGCATCGGCTGGGTGGAAAGCAGGGCTTTGAGCTCTGCAAACGCTTCTTCGGCTTCGTTAGTCCAAACAAATGTGTCGGACTTCTTCATCAATTGATATAAGGGTAGAGCCTTCTCACCAAGGCGAGAAATGAATCGACTCAATGCCGCCAAGCAACCTGTGAGCTTCTGTACGTCGTGCACTCGCACGGGAGTCTTCATACGGGTAATAGCACTGATCTTCTCGGGATTGACATCAATTCCTTGCTCGAAAACGAGAAAACAGAGTAACTTGCCGCCAGGGACGCTGAAGGTGCATTTAGCTGGATTTAGATTTATGTCGAATCGCCTTAGGTTGGTGAATATCTCAGCCAGGTCAGTCAACAGGTCGGAACCTTTGCGATACTTGACCACTATGTCATCCATATATGCCTCGACATTCTGAGGGATCTGATCAAGTAAGCACTTCTAAATCATGCGCATGAAAGTAGCACCAGCAATTTTTAGACCAAAGGGCATGGTGATGTAACAAAGGCACCCGAAAGGGGTGATGAAAGCTGTTTTTATTTCATCTGGTCCATACAAACAAATCTGATGATACCCAGAGTATGCATCCAAAAACGATAACCGCTCGCACATCGATGTTGAGTCAACAATTTGATCTATGTGGGGGAGCGGAAAATGGTCTTTAGGACACACCTTATTGAGATGCTTGAAGTCGATGCACATGCGCAATGACTTGTCTTTCTTCGGCACCATCATGACATTTGAGAGCCACGCGGAGTGGTAAATCTCCCGAATGAACTTGGCTTGCAAGAGACGGGCCACTTCTTTGCCGATTGCCTTGCGCTTCTCCGTCACGGAACAATGCAAGTGCTCCCGAATGGGTTTGTCTTTTGGATCCACCCACAAACGGTGCTCAACCCGCTCCCTAGGAATCCCTGGCATGTCAGCAGGCTTCCATGCAAAGATATCCCAGTTCTCACGGAGGAACTGGATGAGCTCGCCTTCCTATTTGCTATCGAGTGTTGTCAAAATGTTCGTCGGGGCATCATTTGGATCTGTCGGGTGAACATGCACCTCCTTCACCTCCCCTGCCGACTGAAATGCTGACTCGGAAGCTGGCTTCTTTGCACGGAGCAAGTCAGCAGGGTTGGTGGTCTTCTTGTATTCCTCTAGCTCCACCATGGCCATCTACTGATCGGCGACCCTGGAGCCCTGTTGGAGGCACTCTTTAGTCCGCTGTCAATTGCCTGTGACCGTGATCACGCCCTTTGGGCTAGGAATCTTCAACTTAAGATACACGTAACATGGACGTGCCATGAAACGTGCATAAGCGGGTCGACCCAAAATGGAATGATAGGCACTCTTGAAATCTACAACTTCAAAACTCAATTTTTCTTTCTGGAAATTTTTGTTATCTCCGAATGTCACATCCAAAGCTATCTGGCTGAGTGACCTGGCCTTCTTTCCTGGGATGACCCCGTGGAACTGCATGCTGCTCTCGCTCAGACGAGACAGTGGAATGCCCATCCCTTTCAGCGTATCTGCATACAGAATGTTCAAGCCACTGCCACCATCCATGAGGACTTTTCTGAGTCGAGTCCCCTGCACCACCGGATCAACTACCAGAGCCTGCCGACAAGGTGTGGCCACATGAGCAGGATGGTCTGTCTGGTCAAATGTGATGGCATATTGGGACCATTTGAGGTAGGTGGGGGTGTCTGGCATGGCCATATTGGTTTCTCAGTTGATGACTTTCAGCCCACTCTTGCTCTCGACATCACCAAAGATCATCAGCGTTGCGGTGTCATCTAGGAATGTTTCCTTTTCATCATCTTCATCCTCCTTTTCAGGAGACTTCTCACTCGACTGGTCCCCCTTGAACTGTTGGAGTAGGGTTCGACACTGTCGAGTGTTGTGCTTGGGAAAAATCAAGTTGCCTTCAGCATCTTTCTTCGTGTGAATTACACATGGCTCACCCAAAATATCAGTTCCTGACTAACCTTTCCCCTTCTTGGGAGTGTACTAAGCTTTGCCCTTGCCCTTGTTCTTTAGCTGAGTCGACAGTGCTACTGCCTCTGCCGGTGTCGGGTCTTTAGCCTTCCGCTTCTGTTTCCGGTTGTTGCCGTTGCCTCCATTGCCTTCATTGGCGACTGCCTTTCCTTTGAAACTTTGGAGGCAGTCTTGTTCTTCGCCATTTGCATACCGAGTGGCGATTTCCATCATTTTGCCAAGTGAAATATCACCCGTCCGCCCAAACTTCAGGTACAGTTCCCTGTATCTCACACCGGCCTTGAAAGCGCAAACGGCCTAGTGTTCCGACACATTCTCCACAGTGTGATGCAGAGTGGACCATTGCTGAATATAGTCCCTCAGGGTTTCATTACGCTTCTAGACGTAGTGTTGCAAGTCCACTAGACCTGCCGAGCGCTTGCACATGCCTTCAAAGGTTTGAACAAACACTTGAGTAAGATCCTCCCAGCAGTGTATACTGGATGGAGCCAAACGGTTCAGCCAAGCACGGGCCGGACCATCTAACATCAGGGGAAGGTGCTTCATTGCGACGTTGTCATTCCCGTCGCCAATCTGCACAGCCACTCGGTAGTCATCCAACCAGGTCTCCGGCTTTGTTTCACTGGAAAACTTTCCAATTCCCGTCGCCATTCTGAAATTGGGGGGATCTCTGCACAATGTATAGCTCTGCTAAAACACTCGGGATCTGACACCATGGGTGAGCTTCCACTCGGAACGTCCCTGTTGTGTCCTTCTCGGTGTGCTCTGCTCTTGTCGATCCTCTTCTGAACGAGGTAAGCGCGGGCATCAAAGTCCATGTCTCACTCATCACCGAAGGAGCGTCTGTCATCATGGCGCCAGGGCACGTACGGACCACTCCGCGGAGGAGTAGACACTCGACGGTGGCCATCACGGTGAGACTGATCTCTATCTCGCCCCTCGCGGTAGTCGCCGTCTCGACGACGCAGGGGCGAACCAGGCCTATGTGTCGACTGAACGGTCTCCGCCCTAGGTGAATTGCTGTGAATCCTATGGCGGGACTGAGAAACTGCTGAGTTTTGACGCGGCACCGCATCTAACAACGCTCTGATCTGAATCAACCCTCTTCCGGCCTCTAACCGGGACGGCTGAATGGAATGTGCTATCCTTGCAACGGCAGCAATGTTCAGTACAGGAGTTCGATATACCTCAATGTCGTCGTAAGGTTCCGCAGGTGTCAACTGGGAAGAGGGGGGCACTGGCGAGCGCGCTCGTCAATCTCTGCTTGGAGCTCTTCCAGTCGAATGTGCACAACCTCCAGAGCCTGGGCTTCGACGGTCCTGTCGACGATGGGAGTGTGAAGAACCTCCTCATCCGGACGCAGCTGCCAAATCAACGAACCTCTATCCTCGCGCTTGCCATGGCCGAAGCCAGGCAGCGTGCTTTGATGAGAGCCCGCCATCAGGACCTCCACTGTAGGATCGCAGCTCTCGCACTCGGAAGGTACGTCAGACGGATCGAAATCCGACTCAAACACGCCGTGAAGGGACTCGGCGGGCTTGAGCGCTGCAATCTGCAAAGAAGTTTGACGCGCTGCTGCGTGCTCAACCCAATGCTGAAGTCGTGAGCGGCCGGACCGCTTCCGACTGTGGACAGCGAGAGGAGCCGACTCGTAGGGGGTCGACGGCTGACGCAGCAACACACTGCATGGACTCGCGTGGAAGTGCCCGGCCCCGTGAATCGGGAGCACCTCGACATCGAGATGCGCCTCCTGGAGCCATTCCGAATCGTTGGCGATGAAGGTGAGTGCACCGAAACGGATCTCGTGGCCCAGAGCGAAAACATCACCGGAAGACATGTCGAAAGATGAAAATTGCAACCTCGCCGGAAGTCTCTTAGACGCCTGCCCGACGGTGGGCACCAACTGTCGTGGGAACGAGCCTGACAGTAGAAGGTATGGGTATGAAGGCAGAGGGCAGAGTCCTAGCTACGGCGAGGATGTACACACGTATGTATGAGTTCAGGCCCCTCTCGTGGAGGTAAAAGCCCTATGTCTCAGTGCTCGGGAGCTTTATGTCATGTGGAATATTGAGATTACAATGGTGTCTAACCCTTCTACCGGAGGGGAGGGCGTCTTATATAGAGTCTGCTACCCCTCATAATTATCATGCAATTAAGGGCCTGATTGTGGGGCTTAAAGCCAGCCGTTACTGGTAAGTGCGTAGTAAAAGCTACTAATGACCATTGAACTAGCGTCTGCCCGTTGGGCTCTTGATGATGGCTCTTAGTCTTCTTGCGTCGAGTGAAGCGAGGTCTGCCGAGTGACATGCAATTGCCGAGTGAGAGGAGGACTTCCGAGTGAAGTACTGTCGAGTGGTCTTTAGACGCCTCCAGGAATACACTCAGAAGTTCATGCTTGATCTTCAAGTCCTCCAATGAAGTGTCCTTAGGTAGGTTATGTGGGACTTGCCTAGGACCCTACCCCAGGAACATATCCTCGTCAGGTATGTAGATCCACTCTCCCTCTCGTAGATGCTCATCACCATGGATAGATCTTGCGTGTGCGTAGGAATTTTTTCCCATGCAACGTTTCCCAACACTAAAACCAAATAACTTCTATCCGGAGGCAAGCAAACATATCCCATTATATTGTCTTCCTTGTCCAACATCAACTTCTTGGCATGTAATATTTTAATGAGTGGTTACAATCATAAAAGATGTCCAAGATAATATATTTATATGTGAATCTCTCTTTATTTATCACTTCCTTTCAATTGCACCAATGACCAATTACTATGTTTGTCAACTCCCAACAAATTTCAATCAACATACTTTTTATATATGAAATCATCACTCCCCATAAGATCATTATGTATACTCTTTGCTTTTATTCTATCATTCTTTATTCATTACTTTCAAGAGCATAGTAATCTAGCGAAGCCCTCTCATCAAAACTACTTTTTATTATATAACTCTCGGACTTGCTTACATAAGAGGAGCAAAAGCAAAAACTAAATCATACTAAATATTTATTCTACTAGATCGAAACAAAATCAAAAAGGACCGAACTAAGAAAGACAAGAAAAAACGAAAAAGGGAAAAGAGGTGATGGTGATACGATACCAGGGCACCTCCCCCAAGCTTGGCACAAGCCAAGGGGAGTGCCCATACCCATATGCTGAGGTGTCTTTCTTCGGAGGTGATGGTGGTGGAGTTGTTGATGAGGATGGAAGCTTGTTCAATTTCCTCATAAGCATGAAATTTCATTCCCTTAGGTCATCTACTTCCTGCTGAAGCTTCAATATCCTTTGACATAATTCTTCCTTACTCTCCTGTAGAAAACGAGAAGGAATGAACAGAACTTTGGTTTTTCTTCTTGTGTTTGGGAGGCTTGATTTCTTGAACTCCACGTGCATGTCTCCCGGTTGAGGCATAGGAGACCCCTCTTCATCTGAGCTTTCTTCGATGTACTTGTCTTCTTGTTCCTCCTCCGAGAATAGCCCATAAGGATCTAGGTCTCCATAGAGCCTGGGATTGGCAAGATAATGCGATATGTAGCTCTCCCCATCAGACTCTTGGGACGACATCTTGCCCTAAACCTGCTGTAGGAATAACTCAAAAAAAACAAGAGGTATTCTCGTGATACGGATGTTGAAACGTTCGGGAGCGCCTAGGGGGCTTGTCACCTCCTCGTGCGTCCTTCATACTACTTTTTATGTTCCTAATTTTTTAAATATTCCAAAACTGAGTAAAATTTCTATTAGGAAAGTTTTGGAGTCGGTTTACTTACGGTACCACGTACCTATTCCTTTTCGAAGTCTGAAACGTTCTGGTAGGTCTCCCTAATATGCTCTTCCGGAGTTGTGGTATTAACATTGGTTTCAACATTAATGGGAGTACCTGAGATAATGTTTGATTCTTTTCCCGTTTACCACCTTCGGCGTTGTTGATCTTGATGGCACCTGAATGATATACTTCCTCGACTATGTAAGGGCCTTCCCATTTGAAGAGAAGTTTACCTACAAAAAATCTTAACCGAGAATTATATAGCAAGACATGATCACCTACATTAAATTCACGCTTTTGTATCCTTTTATCATGCCATCTCTTTACTTTCTCTTTAAACAACTTAGCATTCTCATAGGCCTGGGTTTCAAATTCATCAAGTGAGCTAATGTCAAATAACCTCTTCTCACCAGCAAATTTAAAATCATAGTTGAGCTCTTTGATTGCCCAATAAGATTTATGCTCTATCTCTAGAGGTAAGTGACATGCTTTACCATAAACCATTTTATACGGAAACATACCCATAGGGTTCTTGTAAGCAGTTCTACAAGCCCATAATGCATCGTCATGTTTTTAGACCAATTCTTCCTAGATCTATTAACCTTATTTTGCAAGATCAATTTCATTTCTCTATTGCTTAATTCTACTTGACCACTAGACTGAGTATGATAAGGGGATGCAATTTTATGGTTAACATCATACTTAGCAAGCAACTTAGGGAATGCACCATGAATAAAATGTGAACCACCACCAGTCATTAAATATTCGGGGCTCCAAATCTAGGGAAAATAACTTCTTTAAGCAGGTGTTATGATCAACACTACTAGTTGGAATAGCTTCTACCCACTTAGTAACATAATCAACAACAACTAAAATATGAGTATAGTCATTGGATGTTGGAAAAGGTCCCAGATAATCAAAACCCCAAACATCAAATGGTTCAATAACAAGATAGTAATTCATAGGCATTTCCTGACGTCTACTAATATTGCCAATTCTTTGACATTCATCACATGATAAGACAAACTTACGAGCATCCTTGAAGAGAGTAGGCCAATAAAAACCAAATTGTAATACCTTTTGTGCAGTTCTATCTCTAGCGTGGTGTCCTTCGTAGGCCTCGGGGCTACACTTCCATAGGATGTGTTCTTGTTCATGCTCAGGTACATAATGTCTAATAACACCATCTACTCCTTCTTTATAAAGGTGTGGGTCATCCCAGAAGTAATGTCTTAAATCATAGAAGAACTTTTTCTTTTGTTGGTATGTGAAACTAGGCGGTATAAATTTAGCGAAAATGTAATTAGCATAATCAGCATACCAAGGGGCATTATCTGAAGCATTTATGACAGCTAATTGTTGATCAGGAAAGCTATCATCAATAGGTAGTGGGTCATCAAGGACATTCTCTAACCTAGACAAGTTATCTGCTACGGGGTTATCAGCACCTATTCTGTCGACAATGTGCAAATCAAATTCTTGTAGCAGAAGGACTTACCTAATAAGTCTAGGTTTAGCATCCTTCTTTTCCATGAGATATTTAATAGCAGCATGATCAGTGTGAATAGTTACTTTAGAATAACCAGTATACGGCCTAAACTTATCACAAGCGAACACAACTACTAAAAATTATTTTTGAGTGGTAGCATAGTTTCTTTGAGCACTGTCTAGAGTTTTGCTAGCATAATGAATAACATTTAATTTCTTATTAACTCTTCGTCCTAGGACAATACCGATGGCATAATCACTAGCATCACGCATAATTTCAAAGGGTAGGTTCCAATTAGGTGGTTGAACAACAGGTGCAGAAATCAAAGCATTCTTAAGAATTTCAAAAGCTTCTACACAATCATCATCAAAAACGAATTGAACATATTTTTGCAAAAGATTAGTGAGAGGCCTAGAAATCTTAGAGAAATCTATAATAAATCTCCTATAGAAACCAGCATGACCAAGGAAACTTCTTATACCTCTGATATTCATAGGACACGACATTTTTTCCATAGCATCAACTTTAGCCTTTTCAAGTTCAATACCTCTTTCGGAAATTTTATATCCCAAGAAAATGCCTTCATTCACCATAAAGTGGAACTCCTCCCAATTCAAGACAAGATTAGTTTCTTCACACCTCTGCAAAACTCGATCAAGGTTGCTCAAACAATCATCAAAAGAAGTTACGTAAACGGAAAAATCATCCATGAAAACCTCAGCAATCCTTTCGCAACAATTAGAGAATATAGCAGTCATACATCTTTGACAGGTAGCAGGTGCATTGCATAAACCAAAAGGCATACATCTATAAGCAAAGGTACCAAAAGGGTAGGTAAAGGTGGTCTTCTCTTGGTCCTCTTTTGACACAGGTATTTGAGAGAAACCAGAATAACCATCTAGGAAGCAGAAGTGTTTGTGTTTGGATAATCTTTGTAGCATTTGATCAATAAAAGGTAGAGGGTAATGATATTTTCTAGTATCTTTATCCCATTTCCTAAAATCATTTACCATTCTATAACCTGTAACAATTCTCTACGGGGTCAATTCATTTTTATCATTAGGCACTACTGTAATACCTCCTTTCTTGGGGACACAATGAACGGAACTAACCCATCTACTATCAGCAATAGGGTAGATGATACATGCCTCCGCAAGCTTTAATATTTCAGTTCTTACCACTTCCTTCATTTTGGGAGTCAACCGCCGTTGGTGATCAACAACTGGTTTAGCATCAGGCTCCATTTTAATTTTGTACTGACATAGAGTGGGACTAATACCCTTAAGATCATCAAGAGTATATCCAATAGAAATTCGGTGCTTCCTCGGAGTTTTCAATAATATCTATTCTTCATGCTCTGAAATATTAGCACTAATAATAACAAGATATATCTTCTTTTCATCAAGATAAGCATATTTCAGAGTATCTGGTAATTGTTTAAGCTCAAACACGGGATCACCCTTGGGTGTAGGAGGATCCTCAAGTATTACAACATGCAAGTTGTGTTTTAGAATACGATGCAAGTAGGAAAATCCTATCTATTTCATTCCTTTCATTCATATGCATGTCATTTTCATGGTCTAGCAAATATTGCTCAAAAGGATCAGTAGGAGGAACAACAATAGAAGCAAGACCAATAATTTCATCCTTAGTAGGCCATTCTTTATCATGAGATTGTCTACAAAAGTTAGAGAAATTAAACTCATGAGACGTATCCCCAAAACTTACGGTAATCGTTTCCTTCTCAAAATCTATCCTGGCATTAACGGTATTCAAGAAGGGTCTACCAAATATAATGGGACAAAAATCATATTGTCGGGAGCCAAGAACAAGAAAATCAGTAGGATATTTTATTTTCCCACACAAGACTTCAACATCTCTAATAGTCCCAACTGGTGATATAGTGTCCCTATTTGCAGGCTTAATTCTAACATCAATTTCCTCTAACTCAGCTGGTGCAATATCATTCATAATCTCTTTATATAAGGAAAAGGGAATTTCACTCACACTAGCACCCATATCACAAAAGCCATGATAACAACGATCTCCTATTTTAACAGAAACAACAGGCGTGCCAGCAATGGGTCTATGTTTATCTTTAGCACCAGGTTTAGCAATTCTAGTGGCCTCATCACAAAATTGAATAACACGCCCATCAATATTATCAACCAATAGATCCTTAAACATAGCAATACTAGGCACAACTTCAATTTTCTCAGGGGGTGTAGGTGTTCTAGCACATCTCTTACGAACCACGGTTCAAGCTTTAGCATGTTCCTTTATTCTAAAAAGGAAACGTGGTTTCTCAATATAAGCAGCGGGAATAACGGGTTCAAGCTTTAGCTTGACTTCTCCATATTTAGTGCTAAAATCACGAAAAGCATCGGTGTTTACGAAAGATTTAACACAATCAAACTGAAGGTTCATACCTGAATCCTTACCTTTGTCAAGTTCCCAATCTTTAGAGTTTCGTTTAATTCTTTCCATTAAGTCCCATTTGATCTTAATATCCTTCTTTATATAGGACCAGCACAAGAATTATCGAGCATGGATTGATCATTACGAGAAATCCGAGCATAAAATTTTTGAATAATAATTTCTCTCGAAAGCTCATGATTGGGGTATGAATATAACATTCACATAAGCCTCCCCCAACCTTGAGAGATTCTTTATCCTTCACGAGGCCAAAAATTATAGGTATAATTCCGATCATGACAAACTAGATGCATAGGATAGAACTTCTGGTGAAACTCCATTTTCAATCGGTTGTAGCTCCATGATCTGATATCATCACATAGCCTATACCATGTCAATGCCTTCTGCTTCAAAGATAAAGGAAAGACCTTCTTCTTGACGTGATCCTCGGGTAGACCAGCAAGCTTAAATAATCCACAAACTTCATCCATATAGATTAGATGCAAATCAAGATGTACGGTTCCATCTCCTGCATAAGAATTAGCTAGCAGTTTCTCTATCATACCCGAAGGAATTTCATAATTAATATTTTCAATAGGCTCGGTAGGTTGAGGGACAACTCTTTTTGTTTTTGGTCGAGGTGCAGATACCCCGAACAAGCCCCTCAAAGGATTATTTTCCACAGTAACAAGTGACAGTAAATTTCAGCACATTATATAAATTTTTTCCTTACCTGATTCCACTTACCAAATGCGCTTCACTCCCCGACAATGGCGCCAGAAAAGAGTATTGATGACCCACAAGTATAGGGGATCTATCTTAGTCCTTTAGATAAGTAAGAGTGTCCAACCCAATGAGCAGAAGGAAATGACAAGCGATTTCTAGTAAGGTATTCTCTGCAAAGCACTGAAATTACCGGTAACAGATAGTTTTGTGATAAGATAATTCGTAACAAGTAACAAGTGTAGCAAAGGTGCAACAATGTATCCCAATCCTTTTTATAGCAAAGGACAGGCCTGGACAAACTCTTATATGAAGCAAAGCACTCCCGAGGACACATGGGAATTTCTGTCAAGCTAGTTTTCATTATGCTCATTTGATTCCCGTTCGTTACTTTGATAATTTGATATGTGGGTGGACCGGTGCTTGGGTTCTGCCCTTACTTGGACAAACCTCTCACTAATGATTAATCCCTCTCGCAAGCGTCCGCAACTATGAAAAAATAATTAAGGTAAACCTAACCATAGCATGAAACATATGGATCCAAATCAGCCCCTTACGAAGAAACGCAAAAACTAGGGTTTAAGCTTCTATCACTCTAGCAACACATCATATACTTATTAATTCTCAATGCCTTCCCCTAGGCCAAAATAATGGTGAAGTGTTATGTAGTCGACATTCACATAACACCACTAGAGGAGAGACAACATACATCTCATCAAAATATCAAACGAATACCAAATTCACATGATTAATTATAACAAGACTTATCCCATGTCCTCAGGAACAAACGTAACTACTCACAAAGCATGTTCATGTTCATAAACACAGGTGTATTAATTATCATAAAGGATTTGTACATATGACCTTCCACCAAGTAAACCAACTAGCATCAACTACAAGGAGTAATCAAGACTACTAGCAACCCAGAGGTACCAATCTGAGGATTGAGATAAAGATCGGATACAAGATATGAAGTGGGTTTTGAGAGGAGATGGTGCTGGTGAAGATGTTGATGAAGATTGACCCCCTCTCAATGAGAGGATCGTTGGTGATGACGATGGCTTCGATTTCCCCCTCCGGGAGGGAAGTTTGCTTGGCAGAACAGCCATGCCGGAGCTCTAGATTGGTTCTGTCCAAGTTCCGCCTCAAGATGGCGGTGCTTCATCCCAAAATCTCTCTTCTGATTTTTTTCAGGTCAAAACCCTCCATATAGGAGAATATGGGCGTCGGGGGAGCCACAGGGGCCCCACAAGCCTGCTAGGCGCGGCCAGGGGGATGGTCGCGCCTAGCAGGCTTGTGGCCTGTAGGTGGCCCTGCTCTGGTTGATTCTTGCGCCAGTATTTTTATATATTCCAATATAATTCTCCATAAATTTTTAGGTATCTCAGATTTTCTCTTTTCCCCATCCAGAATTCTAGCTACCGGCATTCTCCCTCTTCATGTAAATCTTGTGAAATAAGACAAAAAATGCATAAGTATTGTACCATAACGTGTAATAACAGCCCATAATGCAATAAATATCAATATAAACGCATGACACAAAATGGACGTATCACCACCATACCTACCTATTATGGCATTTCCATAGCCATTCTGAGATATATTGCCATGCAACTTCCACCGTTCCGTTTATTATGACACGCACCATCATTTTTCATACTGCTTTGCATGATCGTAACATAGCTAGCGTGATGTTTTCATGGCTTGTCCTTTTTTTATGTCATTTGCTATGCTAGATCATTGCACATACCGGTACACTGTCTGAGGCATTCATATAGAGTCATATTTTGTTCTAGATATCAAGTTGTAATTCTTGAGTTGTAAGTAAATAAAAGTGTGATGACCATCATTATTAGAGCATTGTCCCATGTGAGGAAAGGATGACGGAAGGTATGATTCCCTCACAAGTTGGGATGAGACTCCAGAGTTTATGAAAAATAAAAGAGGCCAGCGAAGCCCAAATAAAAAAGGCCTTAGATGACCACCAAAAAAAGAGAGAAAAGAGAGAAGGGACAATGCTACTATCCTTTTTCCACACTTGTTCTTCAAAGTAGCACCATGATATTCATTATAGAGAGACTCCTATTTTGTCACTTTCATATACTATTGGGAATTTTTCATTATATAACTTGGCTTGTATATTTCAATGATGGGCTTCCTCAAATTGCCCTAGGTCTTCATGAGCAAGCAAGTTGGATGCACACCCACTTAGTTTCTTTTTGAGCTTTCGTACACTTATAGCTGTAGTGCATCCGTTGCATGGCAATCCCTACTCACTCACATTAATATCTATTAATGGTCATCTCCATAGCATGTTGATATGCCTAGTTGATGTGAGACTATCTTCTCCTTTTTCTTCACAACCTCCACCATATTCTATTCCACCTATAGGGCTATATCCATGGCTCATGCTCATGTATTGCATGAGAGTTGAAAAAGTTTGAGAACATAAAAGGTGAGAAACAATTGCTTGACTTGTCATTGGGGTTGTGCATGATATAAATACTTTGTGTGGGGTAGATGGAGAATAGCTAGACTATATGTTATTGGAGAGATAATTTTCTTTTGCCATTATATTTTGAAGAGATACAATTGTTTTATTGGTATGCTTGAAGTATTTTTATCTTAATGTCAAAAGATATACTATTGCTTTGAATCACTCGTGTCTTAATATTCATGCCATGATTAGATTATATGAACAAGATTATGCTAGGTAGCATGCCACATCAAAAATTATCTTTTTTATCATTTACCTACTCGAGGACGAGCGGGAATTAAGCTTGGGGATGCTGCTACGTCTCTGTCGTATCTATAATTTTTGATTGTTTCATGTTTTGGCAACTTTTTATACTATTTTGGGGACTAACATATTGATCTAGTGCCTAGTGCCAGTTCCTGTTTGTTGCATGTTTTTTGTTTCACAGAATATCCATATCAAAGAAATTCCAAACGCGATAAAAACTTATGGAGATTTTTTAGGAATATATGTGATTTTTGGGAAAAAGAATCAACGCGAGACGATGCCCGAGGAGGTGGCAAGCCTGCTAGGCGTCGCCAACCCCCCTGGCCGCGCCTGGCAGGATTGTGGCCACCCCTTAAGTCGGTTGGAGTTGTCCTTTGGCCGCATGGAAGATATTTTTATAATAAAAATCCCCTCAAGACTTCAGCCCTATCAGAGTTACGGATCTCCAGATATTTAAGAAATGGTGAAATGCCAGAATCTTAGAGCGCAGAAACAGAAGGAAACCGAGAGAGAGATCCAATCTCGGAGGGGCTCCCACCCCTCCGCCACCATGGAGGCCAAGGACCAGAGGGGAAACCCTCCTCCCATGTAGGGGGAGTTCAAGGATGAATAAGAAGGGGGGGCTCTCTCTCCCCCTCTCTCCTGCTGGTACTAGAACACCGCGAGGGCCATCATAGTGCCGGCGATCTACTCCAACAACTCCGTCATCTTCACCAACACCTCCATAACCTTCCCCCATCAATGTACTTGAACATGGTGCTTTATGCATAATATCATTATCCAATGATTTGTTTCCATCATATGACGTCTGAGTAGATTACTGTTGTCATATGGGTTTATTGATGATCATGATTGGTTTGAGTTGCATGTTTTATTATTGGTGCTACCTATGGTGCTCTCCGTGTCGCACAAGAGTGAGGGATTGTTGCTATAGGGTATAACATTGTGCTCATGATTTGCCTATGGTGGGTTGCGTGAGTGACAGAAGCATAAACCCGAGTAGGTGGGTTGTTACATATGGGAGTAAAGAGGAGTTGATACCTTATATTGCTATGGTTCGGTTTTACCTTAATGATCTTTAGTAGTTGCAGATGCTTGCTAGAGTTCCAATCATAAGTGCGTATGATCCAAGTAGAGAAAGTATATTATCTTATGCCTCTCCCTCATATAAAATTGCAATAATGATGACCGGTCTTGTTATCGATTGCCTAGGGACAATTCCGCAACTCCTACCACCACTTTTCCACCCTTGTTAAACAAACTTAGTTGTTTCTTGATCTCAGCAGCCCCTAGTTTTTGTTTACGTGCTCTTTATTATCTTGCAAACCTATCCAGTTACACCTAGAAAGTACTTCTAGTTTCATACTTGTTCTAGGTAAAGCGAACATTAAGCATGCGTAGAGTTGTATCGGTGGTCGATAGAACTTGAGGGAATATAGTTCTACCTTTAGCTCCTCATTGGGTTCAACACTCTTACTTATCGAGAAAGGCTACAATTGATCCCCTATACTTGTGGGTTATCAGCCGGAGGCGCCCTGGAAGAAGAAGACAGACAAGCGTGGCGCATTGGATGTGGCAAGCGAGGAAAGAGGGGAGGCGGCAGAACACTTACTCCCCACCATGGTTCAGTGCTGGCGGACCCGAGTAGGCTCCGATGGCCCCCTGTCGCCTCGAAGGGTGGCAAGGGGGCTGACGCCCCCGCACATTCTCTTGCACCGGCGGCGCCTCCACCGAACGACATGAAGAAAGGAGAAGCTGGGGGCAGAAAGAGGGTTTTCCCTAGAGTTGTGGAAACAGGCGGACACTTTGAGGCAGCTGGGTTACGTCACGAGGACGTGGATTTATAGGTAAGATCAAGGCCACAAAGCGTCATGGGAGAGCAGACAACATGCGCCCCTCGAGCTTCGAAAGGGGCGGCTCGATCGGCATGCGGCTCTACCGCA
Source organism: Hordeum marinum (assembly GCA_022496015.1). Taxonomy (NCBI): domain Eukaryota; kingdom Viridiplantae; phylum Streptophyta; class Magnoliopsida; order Poales; family Poaceae; genus Hordeum; species Hordeum marinum. Next base: position 336,793,523 of record CM039676.1, on the reverse strand, counting down.
CATCACCTCGCCTGATGCTGTCGGGTCACATCTGCGTGGTCTGAGGGCCATGAGCTCAAGGAATCGACAGCAGTCAAGGGAAGGTAATGATGGACGGCCCTGCACGGGTGTCACGTCGGTTTTACTTTGGTGGTCCCTTACGCCTTCGAGGAGCAGTGGCATCACCGCACGGGTGGCTGGCCCATCTAGAGCCTGGCCTGCAGGCATCTTGGGCCCACAGCATTTCGGGTCATCCTCAAGGCTCCGCCCTGAAGCCATCTCGGGTATGCCTTGGACCCAAGGGCTACTATCGGCGTTCTGGGAACGGGGGTACCCAGTCCTGCCTGCCTGTGGCCTAGGGCATGGCCCACTTTGTCAGCCAGGCGAGGCCTGGCGCGGCATCACTCAAGGTAAGGCCCTCGCAAGGACCCTGGACTCATGAGGAAGAAGGGCATTAAGACCCTCGAGGATGACCCCCTCAGCACCCCTCCTGAGGGGCGGAGATCTCTATGCAAGGCCCGGCGTCAGGAGTCAAGGGTGACGCAGGGAAGAACAGGAGGGCGCCAGCGCGCGAGGCGACGCAGTTTCCACTTTGGTGCAAAGGTAGCAAGGACATACGAGGGTTCCCAAAGCAATGCCTAAAGGTTTCCCTTCTGATGCAACGAGACCACGACCGCCAGCCCCGCAGAGTGGATGTCATCGCCGAGCCAACCACTGCATCACCATCAGCTACTTTGTAGGCAAAGACCGCCTTTGGACAGGGCGCGGATGTACTCATGTCCCCCTTCAAAATTGGCCGTTGTAGGATTCCTTCCCGCCATTGAGATAAGGGAAGAGGACCCGGGCCGCCGCTATATATAGAAGCTAGGTCACACCATAGAGAGGGATCGCGATCCAATCGAACACTTAGCCACTCCGCTCACCACCACAAGACAGAGAGCCAAGAACACACCTTGAGCACCCTCGTGAGGCTCAAGCCATCGTACTAGTTCATCCACCGAAACCTCCACGAGATGCAATCCACCAAAGCAGTAGTAGGGTATTACGCTTCACAACGGCCCGAACCTAGGTAAACTGTCATGTTCATCTTCTTCCTCGTCGTCAAACGAGTTTGCCGTTGTGTCCATCGAGAAGTGAACTAGGTTGGGTGAGGCCACAGAGAAACCTTCGCACATGCCCCTGTGTTCGAACCTTAAGGGTTTTGCAGAACCCGAAATCTGACAAAGTCTACATCTTTTGGTATCAATGTTATGAACATGTGTATCATCACTATCAAGATTCAATATGAATAAACCCCTCACATTGGGTGCATGACCATAAAATATATCACTTGACGAGGATATGTACCTAGGGTAGGGTCCTAGGCAATGCCCACGTACCCTCCCTAAGGACACTATAATGGAGGACTTGAAGTTCAAGCATGAACTTCCGAGTGTGTTCCTGGAAGTGCCTAAAGGTCACTCGACAGTACTTCACTCGGAAGCCCTCCTCTCACTCGGCAGTCACATTCCACTCGGCACACCTCACTGCACTCGATGCCAGAAGACCAGAAGCCATTACGAAGAGCCCAACGGGCAGACGCTGGTTTAATGGTCATTATTAGCCTTTACTATGTACGTTACCAGTAACGGCAGACTTTAAACCCCACGATCAGCTCTTGACTACAGGACAATTATGAGGGGTAGCGCACTCTATATAAGTCGCCCCTCCCTTCCTGTACAAGGGTTAGAGACTCTATGAGTATATCTCCATATTCCACACGACATAAGCTCCTAAGCATTGAGACGTAGGGCTTTTACCTCCATGAGAGGGGCCTGAACTCATACATCTGTCTGTACACCCTCACCGTAGCTAGGACTCCGCCCTCTCCTTACGTACCCATACCTTCTACTGTCCGACTCGTTCCCACGACATTTGGCACCCACGTGGGGCTGGCGTCTAAGCGACTTCCGGCGAGGTCGCAATTTTGTTATTCCGACATGTCTTCCGGTGATGTTTTCGCTCTGGGCTGCGAGATCCGTTTCGGCACGCTCACCTTCATCGCTGACGATTCGGCATGGCTCCGGGAGGCGCCTCTCGACGTCGAGGCACTCTGTCATGCCCAAGATGCGATCCTATCCTTATTTGGGCACGAGGGGCCTCGACAGGGATAGAAGCGCATCTCGATGCGTTCACAAGAATGGATATCATTACAAGTACATGTACAGAAGAGATGAGTATAAGGAATTGGCTTACACTCGCCACAAGCTACATCAGAGTTACAGCAATACAATAACATCTCAAACATCATACATAAGAGCAGGGTCCAGCTACGGACGAAATCAAATGATAAAATGACATCCACCCTTGCTATCCCAGGCTGCCGCCTGGAACCCATCCAAGATTGAAGAAGAAGAAGAAGAAGAACTCCAAGTCAAATCAAGCAACGCGCTCCCGTCAATTCATCACATTACCTGCACCTGCAACTGTTGTTGTAGTAATCTGTGAGCCACGAGGACTCAGCAATCTCATTTCCAAGGGTATCAAGACAATTAAAGCTTAATAGGTAAGGTATGGTTAAGTGGTGAGGCTGCAGCAAGCGACTAAGCATATATTTGAGTGGCTAACTTACGAGTACAGAAAATAAAGTATGGTGGTCTACGCATAACGAATGTGAACTAGCATGATCACTAACTGATCCTGAACACCTACTTACGTCAATCATAACCCCACCGTGTTCTCTTACGGATAAGAACTCACGATAAGAGACAGTCATGGTTACTCACACGGTTGGTGTATTTTATTAGAGTTTACTTCAAGTTTGCTAAGACCGGGTGTTAAACAAATTATCCAAGTTTGCCACATAACCGCGGGCACGGCTTCTCGAAAAGATTTAACCCTGCAGGGGTGCTCCAACTCGTCCATCACAAAGTAACCACACTCAGCGGGAATAACCTCAACCACGGATCTCGTGATCTTCCTAGGCAATTCCAAAGGAAATCCAACACCTAGAGATAACCCGAAGAAAATCATAGTTCCTCACTCGAGACGTTCGGGAAAGGTAAAACAAATCCAGCAAGGCTGCCCGACGTGTCGACGAACCCGATAGGAGCCGCGTATCTCGTTCTCAGGACACGGCGGATAAGCGACGTGTACAGTGGCATGATAGAAATCTCCCAAGTTGCCCTGGGTTGGCCCCGCATAGTGCTCTAGTTTGGACCAACACTCATGAGGAGCACTGGCCCGGGGGTTGATTAATTATCCACGGGGTCCGGAAAAATATCCCCTATGCAAGTTCATTAATTAATAGGCAAATGTAGTACCAATGTGGGGCCTTGCCAGACAAGTTTTATTCTCACCCGAAAATCAAGGGGGTCCCCATAACAACCCTGAGCATGTTAGGAGCGCTCATTTATGGAACATAACACCGGTTCACAAGTAACTAAGGGCGGCAAGAGTGGAACAAAACACCAAGCAAAAGGCCAAGCCTTCCACCTTTACCAAGTATATATGTGCATTAAATTAATTAGCAGCAATATTGTGATATAACAAAAGAAGATCCATGTTGGCACATGGAAGCATTTGCACCTGCAACTAGCAACGCTATAAGAAGGGCTGAGCAAGCGGTAACATAGCCAAACAATGTTTGCTGGGTAGTGGAGAGGTTAGAGGCTTATCATGGCAATGTTGGGGGGCTTATCAAACAAGTGGTAAGTAGCGAGACATAAAGATAAAGGACGAGACAACTAGCATGGCAATGATAGTAATGGTATCCAGGGAAATGTGTCATCTTGCCTGAGATCCCGCTCAGAAGAAGACCGAGTCCATGAAGAAGACGAACCAACGTAGTCAAACGAATCCTCACAATCTGAACGCTTTCGGAACTCTATCGAGAAGAAGAAAACCGAAACAAACAATCAACACAAGATACACCACAACATATGCAAAACACGATGCACAACAAATATGGTGCATGTCCGGTTTAGTATGCAATGCATGATAAATCACAACAATCAAAGACTACACATTAAGTGAAGCTCAATATGCAACGAGTTACATATTGACGAAACTCCACGTTCGAATTATTTAGTTCACTCCCGTTAGGTACACGACAATATTAAATGTTGTTAAACATGGCAAGAGGTGAAGCATAAGTAAACTAACTATCTAGGCATTTTAAATGAGGCCGGAAACAACTTATAGCATTTCCGAAATGACCCCATATGGTAATTATGAATTTGGTCCAGATCTGATCTAAACATATTTTATGTTTTTTAAACATCAAAATAAAGCATACCATGTTATCCTACATGGAATTCTAGTCGATTTACATATATAGAACATCTTAAACGGAGCTACGGTTCAAAAGATATGAGCAACTCAAGATGCACATGGCATGAATGCAAATGCATGTGAAATGCAATCATAAACCTCTCAAAATATGTATGCAACAAGCTATTATGAAACTACATGATATTCTAAACAAGTTTCATATATGGAATGCCCAAAACGGAGCTACGGTTCAACCACTATCATCAAAACAAGTTTTAGTTTAAATCTGCCAAAAACAGCAACATGACATTTTGAACATATGAAAACAGCAAGCTACAAGATTCCAAAATGCACAAACTAATAATGGGTCAATAGCATACAACATCCACATCATTTCATCTTCACAAATCATCATCAAAACATGCATGGATCACTTGGTAGGAAGCTTAGAAGAAGGCAACTTAATAACAGTTTCAGACTTTCATGACAACATTCTCTCATGCATGAAAATGCGATGCGAATGAGATGAACATTTTTAATATGAAATTTTTATTAATTTCGATGCACGGCTAATTATTTATGAAAATGCAATTAAATGCCAAAATGCAATATGATATTGAAATGACATGTTATTTACCTTAAACATGGATGCAATTGACATATTAAAATTCTACGCAATATTCCAATCAAGTTTCATGTTGGAACCATTTTAAAACAGTGCACGGTTATTTATTTATCAACGTCTAAATGCGAGAAAAAAACAATAAAAAAACACAGGAGGGGCTCACCCAGGCCATTAGGCCGGATCTGGGGAAGGCCCACGCAGCGGCTGCGGGCGCTGGGAGGGAACCGGCTGGGTCGGCCCACACGCACCGACCGCACGGTCAACGGGCGCAGGCGAGCGAGCGCTCGTGCCCGAGCCATGGCGGCGGCGCACGTAGGGGCTTGACGTGGCAGGCCAAGGGGAGGGGAGGCGGCGGAGGGAGCCGGATCCGGCGGGTCCTCGCCAGCGGTAGGCGGTAGCGCTGCGGCTGCGGCGGGAAGCGTGGGGGCTCGCGACGACCATGGCGGCCCTGCAAGGAAGAAGAAGGGCTAGAGGTGAGGGAAGGAGAGGATAAGGGAGGAAGGAGAGGGAGAGGGAAGGAGAGCTTCGGCCGGCCGGCGGCAGGGCAGCTCCGGCGAGCGGCGGCTAGTCCGGCGACGAGCATGGCTAGGGAGCTGCGGGAGGAGGAAGAAGCCTCCATGGGAGCGCTCGCGAAGCTCCGGAGAGCTCCGGAACGGCCGGATCGGGCCCGGAACGACCCGAACGGGCCCAGATGGGCTCGGCGGGCTGGCTCGAGGTGGGAGATGGCTGGCTAGGGTTTGGGGCACAGGGAACGAGGGGATATAAATAGGGATCGGGCTGTGGGTCACGGCACTGTCCGTTTTCGGACTGTCGGGTGTCGACCCGACTGTTCGGAAGCGGAGGGACGGGCTGTTGCGGCTGTGCAGACGGGCAAAGAGGGGAAGAGAGAGAGAACGGTGCGACCGTGACACGAGGATTTAAAACGCCGAGAACGTCCGACGGAAACTGATAACTACCGATAACCTCTCTGCTGCGAATGATCGATGGGGTATCAAACGACCTCAGATCGCGACGAAATTCGACGGGCGGTCTACCTACAACATAACGAGACCGCACGACAAGTTTCAACTCGATCCGAGAATATTTTTGCACACGCTGAAAAACGGTTTTATTTAACGGTGCCGCGGGCGCGTGCGTATGTGGCTGGTCTCGAACGGGCAACGGCGAAACGGAGAGAACCGGCAACTACGAACGAATGCAAGTTTTCGAAAACGGGTGACGATGCAATGCCAATGATGCAAATGATGCGATGACGAATGCAACAACGAGATGAGCACATGCCGAAAACAGAAACTAAAGGGGAATCTTCTGGAATCTTCTGGAACGTCGGCCTCGGGCTGTCACACGCTCCCGATCCGCGGGGCCGCGCACTTCCGCGCGAGTCCCTACGGCGTGTTGCTGCGTCGGCCGTCGACCCCTTATGAGTCGTCCCCTCTCGCTATTTGCAGTCGGAAGCGGTCCGGCCGCCCATGACTTCGGCGTTGGGTTGAGAACGCGGCGGCGCGCCAAGCTTCTCCGCGGGTTGCAGCGCTCGAGCCCGCCGAGTCCCTTCATGGCGCGTTTGAGTCGGATTCCGATCCGTCCGACATATCGTCCAAGTGCGAGAGTTGTGACCCTGCAGTGGAGGTCCTGATGGCAGGCTCTCATCAGAGTACGCTGCCTGGCTTCGGCCATGGCAAGCGCGAGGTTGGAGGTCCATCATCTGGGTAGCCGCACGCGATGAGGAGTTTCTCCATACTCCTATGGTCGGCACTACCATTGAAGCCCAGGCCCTGGAGGCCACGCGCATTCAACTGGAAGAGCTTCAAGCGGAGATCGAGGAGCACGCTCGTCAGTGTCTTCCCCGTCCCAATCGACACCAGCGGAAACCTTACGACAATGTCGAGGTATACCGAACTCCCGTCCTGAACATTGCTGCTACTGCAAGGATAGCAGATTCCATTCAGCCGTCCCGGTCAGAGGCCGGAAGGGGGTTGATCCAGATCAGAGCGCTGCTACATGCAGCGCAGCGTCAAAACTCGGTAGTTTCTCAGTCCCGCCACAGGATCCACAGCAATTCACCCAGGGAAGAGACCGTCCAGTCAACACACAGCCCTGGGTCTCCCTTGCATCGTCGAGGCGGCGATCACCGCGAGGGGCGAGATAGAGATCAGTTCCACCATGATGGTCACCGTCGAGTGCCTACTCCTCCACGGAGTGGTCCGTACGTGCCCCGGCACCAGGATGATCGGCGCCCCATCGGTGGCGAGCGAGATGCGGACTTTGATGCCCGCACATACCTTCTCCAGAAGAGGATCAACAAGAGTAGAGCACACAGAGATGGACTCGATCGAGATGTTCCGAGTGGGAGCTCGGCCATGGTATCGGGTCCCGAGTGTTTTAGTAGAGATTCCCCCCAATTTCAGGATGGCAGCGGGAATCAAAAAGTTTTCCAGTGAAACAAAGTCGGAAACCTGGTTAGATGATTATTGAGTGGCAGTGCAGATCGGTGGCGGAAATGACAACATCGCAATGAAGCACCTTCCTTTGATGCTAGATGGTCCGGCCCGTGTGTGGCTGAATCGTTTGGCTCCGTCCAGTATATATTGCTGGGAGGACCTCACCCAAGTGTTTGTTCGGGACTTTGAAGGCACGTGCAAACGCCCGGCAGGTCTGGTCGACTTGCAACACTGTGTCCAGAAGCCCAACGAGACTCTCAGAGATTACATTCAGCGATGGTCCACTCTGCACCACATTGTGGAGAATGTGTCAGAACACCAGGCCGTTTGTGCTTTCAAGGCCGGTGTGAGATACAGAGAGTTGTACCTGAAGTTCGGGCGGACAGGTGATATTTCACTCGGAAAAATGATGGAAATCGCCACTCGGTAGGCCAATAGTGAGGAAGAAGACCGCCTTTGAAGCAGCAAAGGAAAGGTTGTCGCCAATGAAGGCAATGGTCGCAATGGCAACAACCGCAAGCAAAAGCGGAAGGCCGAAGACCCAACACTGGCAGAGGAAGCAGTGCTGTCGAATCAGCCGAAGAACAAGGGCAAGGCCAAGGTTTAGTACACCCCTAAGAAGGGAAAAGGTCAGTCGGGAACTGCATTTTGGATCAGCCGTGTCTGATACACACGAAGAAAGATGCTGAAGGCAATTTGATTTTGCCCAAGCATGCCACTCAGCAGTGTCGGACCCTACTCCAGCAGTTCAAAGGTGACCAGTCGAGTGAGAAGTCTCCTGAAAAGGAAGATGAAGAAGAAGAAAAGGAAACATTCCCGGATGTCACCGCAACGCTGGTGATTTTCGCTGACGTCGAGAGCAAGAGCAAGTTGAAACTCATAAATCGAGAGATCAATATGGCTGTGCCCGACACCCCATATTACCTCAAGTGGTCCCAGTACGCCATCACATTCGACCAGAAAGACCATCCTGCACATGTGGCCACACCCGGTCGCCAGGCTCTGGTAGTCGACCTAGTGGTGCACGGGACTCGACTCAAGAAAGTCCTGATGGACGGTGGCAGTGGCTTGAATATTCTGTATGCGGACACGCTGAAAGGGATGGGCTTTCCGATGTCTCGTCTGAGCGAGAGTAGCATGCAATTCCACGGGGTCATCCCCAGAAACAAGGCCAGGTCACTTGGCCCAATAGGCTTGGATGTGACATTCGGAGATAGTAAGAATTTCCGAAAAGAAAAGTTGACTTTTGAAGTCGTTGATTTCAAGTGTGCCTACCACGCCATTCTAGGGCGACCCGCTTATGCATGTTTCATGGCACGTCCGTGTTATGTGTATTTTAATCTAAAGATGACAGACCCTAAGGGCGTGATCACTGTCACCGTCAATCGACAGCGGGCGGAGGAGTGCCTCCAGCAGGGCTCCAGAATCGTTGATCAGCAGATGGCCATGGTGGAGCTTGAGGAGTACATGAAGACCACCGATCCTGCTAACTTGCTCCGCGCAAAGAAACCAGCTTCCAAGTCAGCATTTCAGTCGGCAGGAGAGGTGAAGAAGGTGCATGTTCACCCGACAGATCCCGACGCTACCCCGACGAACATTTCAACGACACTCGATAGTAAATAGGAAGGCGCGCTCATCTAGTTCCTCCGTGACAACTGGGATATCTTCGCATGGAAGCCTGCTGACATGCCAGGGATTCCCAGGGAGCGGGCTGAGCACCATTTGCGAGTGGATCCAAAAGCCAAACCAGTTCGAGAGCACTTGCATCGATCCGCGATGGAAAAGCGCAAGGCGATCGGAGAAGAAGTGGCCCGTCTCTTGCAAGCCAAGTTCATTCAGGAAATTTACCACTCCGAGTGGCTCTCGAATGTAGTCATGGTGCCGAAAAAACATAAGTCATTGCGCATGTCCATCAACTTCAAGCACCTCAACAGAGTGTGTCCTAAAGACCATTTTCCGCTCCCTCGCATAGGTCAAATTGTTGACTCGGCAGCGGGGTGCGAGCGGTTATCGTTTTTAGATGCATATTCCGGGTACCATCAGATCCGACTGTTCGGCCCGGATGAAATAAAAACAGCTTTCATCACCCCTTTCGGGTATTTTTGTTACATCACCATGCCTTTCAGTCTCAAGAACGCCGGCGCTACTTTCTTGCGCATGATTCAGAAGTGCTTACTTGATCAGATCCCTCGGAATGTTGAGGCTTATATGGACGACATAGTGGTTAAGTCACGCAAAGGTTCCAACCTGCTGACTGAGCTTGCTGAGGCATTCGCCAATCTGAGGTGATTCGACATAAAGCTGAATCGGGCTAAGTGCACATTCGGCGTCCCTGGTGGCAAGCTTCTCGGTTTTCTCGTTTTCGAGCGGGGAATTGATGTTAATCCCGAGAAGATCGGTGCTATTACCCGAATGAAGACTCACCTGCGAGTGCACGACGTGCAGAAGCTCAGAGGCTGCTTGGCGGCATTGAGTCGATTCATTTCCCGCCTTGGGGAGAAAGCTCTGCCCTTATACCAGTTGATGAAGAAGTCCGACACATTTGTCTTGACTGACAAAGCCGAAGCAGCGTTTGTAGAGCGCAAAGCCCTACTTTCCACCTAGCCGGTGTTGGCCGCTCCTGCCATCAAAGAGCCCTTACTCTTGTACATCGCGACCACAAATCAGGTCGTCAGTACTGTGCTGACTGTTGAGCGAGAGGAGGAAGGAAAACCGTTCAAGGTTCAACGGCCAGTGTAATATGTCTCGGACGTATTATCCCCTTCAAAGCAAAGATATCCACATTATCAGAAGCTGGTGTACGGTATTTACCTATCAGCGAAGAAGGTGGCACATTACTTCCAAGATCATCAGATTATAGTCATCAGTGATGCTCCCTTGTCAGAGATCTTCAACAATCGCTATGCTTCCGGTCAAGTGGCCAAATGGGCTATAGAGCTTGGTTGTTTTGATATGAGGTTCGAGGCCAAAAAAGCTATCAAGTCCCAGGCATTGGCAGATTTCATGGCCGAGTGGGTCGAGCAACAGCAGCCTATCCAAGTTCACTCGACGCATTAGACGATGTTCTTTGATGGATCTAAGATGCTGAACGGATCTGGTGCTGGAGTTGTCCTAATCTCTCCTAAAGGCGACAAGCTCAGCTACGTCTTGCAGATTCACTTTGATTCCTCCAACAACGAGGCTGAATACTAGGCACTTCTGTATGGATTACGCATGGCCATCTCACTCGGCGTTAAGCGTCTGATGGTTTATGGCGATTCAGATCTGGTAGTGAATCAAGTGATGAAGGAGTGGGACGTCAGAAACCCCTCTATGACTGGATATTGCAATGCAGTTCGAAAGCTTGAGAAGAAATTTGAGGGCCTGGAACTTCACCATGTCCCCCGACTGAAAAATCAAGCAGCTGATGAGTTGTCCAAGATCGATTCCACTCGACGGGTGGTTCCGAGTGGTGTGTTCTTGGAGCATTTGCACACTCCATCGGTTCAAGAAGATCCCTTCACCGAAGAACCCCCGCAGGCTCTGAGTTCCACTGACTCGACTGAAGTCGATGTCCCTGTCGTGATTGGCCTCGTCATGGAGATCCTAGTTACCATCCCCAACTGGACTATGCCGTACATCGCATACATTCTCAGATAGGAGCTCCCAGATGACGAAGCCGAGGCTCGCCAGATTGTGTGCAGGTCCAAAGCTTACACTGTTATGGGAGATCAATTGTTCCGAGAGAGTGTGAATGGTGTCACCCAGCGCTGTATTTATCTCGAAGAAGGTCGAATGATCTTGGAGGATATCCACTCGGGCACTTGTGGTCACCATGCCTCTTCAAGGGCGATTGTCACTAAGGGTTTTATTGGCCTCGTGCTAATGAGATGGCCAAAGACATCGTAGATCACTGCAATGGGTGCCAATTTTATGCTAACCTCTCGCACAAGCCAGCTTCTGCCCTGAAGACAATTCCTCTCGCTTGGCCGTTTGCAGTTTGGGGACTCGACATGGTTGGACCCTTCCAACCCGGGAAAGGAGGATTCACTCACTTGCTGGTAGCAGTCAACAAATTCACTAAGTGGATTGAAGCCAAACCCATCAAGAAGTTGAATGCTCGAACTGCAGTTACGTTCATGAGGGAGATTATTATCCGATATGGCATCCCGCACAGCATCATCACGGACAACGACACGAACTTCGATTCGGAAGAGTTCAGAAGATTTTGCGGCTCAAAGGGCACCCGAGTGGACTACGCCTCCGGTGCTCATCCTCAAACCAACGGGCAAGTCGAGCGGGCGAATGGACTCATCCTGCAAGGTTTGACCCTCGCCTTATGCGTGATTTGGGTCATGCTGCTGGTGCCTGGGTGACTGAACTGCCATATGTCCTATGGGGATTGAGGACAATACCCAACCGGTCGACAGGACGAACTCCTTTCTTCCTTGTATATGGAGCAGAGGCTATTCTGCCGAGTAATCTAGCTCACAACTCCCCCCAAGTGGAACTCTGCAATGAGGCTGAAGCTGAATAGGCGAGGCTAGATGGAGTAGATCTTCTGGAGGAGGAGCGCAAGATGGCTCTAATTAGAATTACTGCTTATTAGCAAGATCTGCGACACTTCCACGCAAAAAATGTCAAGAGTCGGGCGTTCCACGAAGGGGATCTGGTGCTCCGAGTGAATCAGCATCGTCCGCACAAGCTAGCTCCTGCATGGGAAGGCCCTTTTATAGTCACTAAGGTGTTAAACAATGGTGCCTATCACCTGTACAATCTCATGAAGCGCATGGACGAGCCCCGAGCTTGGAACGCTGATTTGCTTAGGCATTTTTACACTCAAGAGTTTACTGATGTAATAAGACACTCTTCATCAATGCAATGCACGTCTTTGCAACAAGTTTGTCGACTCAGGTCATACAGTTGCATTTTGGGAATACTCCGAGTGATGAGCAATCCTCACGCTCGGGGGCTTACCTGCGAACCCGTTTCGCCTAAGTTAAAAACCCTGTCGGGTGGATAGCAGTCCATTCACTCGACATCTGAAGCTGCGAATCTACATTCGCCTAAGTTTGAAAATACTCCGAGTGATGAGCAATCCTCACACTCGGGGGGCTTAGCTACGGACATGCTTCGCCTAAGTTCAAACGCGTCGAGTGGACAATAGTCCGCCTACTCGACATCTTACCTGCGAATCTACATTTGCCTAAGTTTGAAAATACTCCGAGTGATGAGCAATCCTCACACTCGGGGGCTTAGCTACGAGCATGCTTCGCCTAAGTTCAAATGCGTTGAGTGGACAATAGTCCACCTACTCGACATCTAAGCTGCGAATCTACATTCGCCTAAGTTTGAATACTCCGAGTGATGAGCAATCCTCACACTCGGGGGCTTAGCTACGAACATGCTTCGCCTAAGTTCAAATGTGTCGAGTGGACAATAGTCCACCTACTCGACATCTTAGTTGCGAATCGACATTCTCCTAAGTTCAAAAATACTTCGGGTGATGAGCGATCCTCACACTCGGGGGCTTAGCTGCGAACATGCTTCGCCTAAGTTCAAATGCGTCAAGTGGACAATAGTCCACCTACTCGACGTCTTAGTTGTGAATCTACATTCGCCTAAGTTTGAAAATACTCCGAGTGATGAGCAATCCTCACACTCCGGGGTTTAGCTATGAACATGCTTCGCCTAAGTTCAAATGCATCGAGTGAACAATAGTCCACCTACTCAACATCTTAGTTGTGAATCGACATTCGCCTAAGTTCAAAAATACTTTGGGTGATGAGCGATCCTCACACTCGGGGGCTTAGCTGCGAACATGCTTCGCCTAAGTTCAAATGCGTCGAGTGGACAATAGTCCACCTACTCGACGTCTTAGTTGTGAATCTAAATTCGCCTGTTTGAAAATACTCCGAGTGATGAGCAATCCGCACACTCGGGGGCTTAGCTGCGAACATTCTTCGCCTAAGTTAAAACGTGCCGAGTGCACAATAGTCCACCTACTCGACATCTTAGTTGCGAATCGACATTCGCCTAAGTTCAAAAATATTCTGAGTGATGAGCAATCCTCACACTCGGGGGCTTAGCTGCGAACATGCTTCGCCTAAGTTAAAACGCGTCGAGTGGACGAAAGTCTAAATACTCGACAAGCTCAGTGATGGGCCGATGATTGGTTGAGTTAAAAATCAAACATCAGCCAAACAGAAGGTCGAAAACCAAATTCAAATTGAATTAAAAAGGTTAAAACCATGGCAGATGTTCTAGCAAAAGCAAGTGTGCTCAGGCCTAAAGCCTGAATGAAGTTTTAAGGGATACAGATACACTCGGCATTCCGAGGCAAATTTAATTGTTTTTCTCTCTCTTAAAGGCCAAGTTCTCAAGCGGGCGGAGGGCTGGAGGGCTCGACAAAGGTGTCCAGGTTGATGTCATTGGCAATCCTAGTAGCTGCTTCAATGAAGGTCTCCATGAAGTCCTCAAATTGCAGCTTCTTTCTATTCACTACCTGGAGCTCCTTCAGCTTTTCCTCCCACACTTCACGGCAATGCACCCGGACAAGGGACAAAGCCACGTCTGCTCCACAACGCGCTGCTGATTTCTTCCACGCTCCGACTCGACTAGGAAGATCATTCAGTCGAGCCATGATGGCGTCGAGGTCCAGCTGCAGAGTGTCTTCCGGCCAGTGCTCCTTGTCAATCCTTTCCATAACGGACTTGAGCCGAGCAATATGACCCTGGATGCCTTGGAGTCTAAAGTTGAGCCGCAACATGTTCATCGCCACCGCGTCAGCCACAGGCACTTGGTGGGGTCAAGGTTGGGCTCAACCTCCTTTGTTTCTTTCTCAAAGTCGCGGCAGAAGTCTGGGAGGAGGAATGGGAAAGAATTCAATGGACAACGAAAAGCTTGCACAAGGCAGTCGGCATAAAAAAAACTCTCCATCGAGCATCAGATACATCTTCCTAGAGAACTCGCCCAAATGCCTCTCCAGGCCAGCGCTCCTTTTTGTCAGCCTCTCGACCGTCTTGGCATGGTCTGCGTTCTCCTGCTTCAACTTCACGCTCGCGTCTTCAAGTTTTTTCGCGGCCTCCATCTTCTGGTCCGCAGCTTTGGTCTTCTCCTTGGCCGCCCGCTGAGCGTCAGCAAGCGCCTTGTCCTTCTCCTCCAGCGCCCTTTTCATGGTATCTAAAGAAATAACATTGTTGAGTCGCGCTTGGAGTTGGCGGTTTTCATCTTGCACGTCTGCTCGAGTGAAGGCTCTCGGTTCAAAATGAATCGAGTGAGGAAAGAAATGCAGGAAATCAGCAGTCATTACCTCCCAAAATCTTCACCTCATCACGAGCCCGCTCCAAGGCATTATTGGCGACTGCTAGATCCACCTGCAGCCGGTTCCGCTCATCCTCCATATCCTTGTATTCTGCTCCCAGTTCGCAAGCCCTCTGGAATCGACAAAAGACGGAGTTTCAGTCAACAATTGATAATTCAGTCAGTCGACTGAGCATATTCAAAATGGTTCAAACAAAAGTCCACTCGACATGTCGAGTGGCTATGCCGCCCCGCGCGTCATAAAACATGCTTCAAAGTCTTCTTTATTAAGACCATTGCCAGTGCAACCACTCGACAGCGGCCTCGGGGACTACACCCAGTGGGTGCGCTAAGAGCGCCCCCACTAAGACAGTTGATTCTCGATCCGTCGAGCAACTCGTCTTAAATAAAAAAAACTCGACATGTCGAGTGACACTAGCATCACAAGTCTCTACAGAAGACCCCTGCGAGTGCAGGCACTCGATAGCGGCCTCGGGGACTACACCCAGTGGGTGCGCCAAGAGCGCCCCCACTGAGACAGTTGATTCTCGATCCGTCGAGCAACTCGCCAGAAAAATAAATAAAAAACTCGACATGTCGAGTGACACTAACGTTGCAAATGGACAAGCCTACAGTTTGTCGTCCGCGATGAACAGTCTTTCAGAAGACCCCTGCGAGTGCAAGCACTCGACAGCGGCCTTGGGGACTACACCCAGTGGGTGTGCTAAGAGCGCCCCCACTGAGGCGGTTGAATCTCGGTCAGTCGACTCAACCGACAAAACTTACTAAAACTCGACATGTCGAGCAGCGCTACATGTGCTATCAATATCTACAACAATCTAGTCTATTCGAGGAAATGTACGCTCCACAGCAAACACCCAGTGGGTGTAAAGCAACAAAGAGAAGATGGAAATTCACTTGACAATGGACTTACTATAGAACTTACTCGGACGTTGGTGCGGAGCACCGAGCTGACATCAAACGCCAGCTTCCTCGCCTCGAACACCTCCTTTGACTTCTGCATCAGCTGCTCCACCTGAATTAGAGCCTCCTTTGCAGCCCCGGTCTGATCTTCCGGGGTGCGATGCGGAGAGAAGGCCGTCACAGGAGGAGTCGACGCAGTCGCTTGAGCAGTCGAGGCAGCCTCAACGGGTCCCGTGGGAGTCGTTGTCACTATTGCCGAGACGGTTGGAGGAGCATGCAATGGAAGCATAGCGGGTTTGGCTCGGGGTTGGGTCGAGCCACCCGCCCCCTCTCCACAGCTGGACGCTGTGGCGCCTGCGCCGAAGAAGCCCTGCGAGCACGGGGACGTGAAGGCAACCTGCTGCTCCTCGTCGTCCTCCACCTGGATAACCTCTGCGGCTACAATCAACAAATGCCAACATTCATATATGACGAGTCACATACAGACAAGCCAGCAGTTCACTAACCACGGTGAGAGGTGGCCTCGTCCACGGTGTCTACTTCCATGGCATCCCTGCCGTCCCTCGGAGGTGAGGTCATGGATGTAGCAGCTCTAAAAGGCCAAACAACATTCAATAACCAATTCAAGACTTCAGTCGACATAAAATTCCAGAGACAAGCACTTATGTGGAGACGACCGGAGCGGCCATCCTCATCCGGGGCAGAGCCTTGCGGGGTTTGGCAGCGGCTGGCTTAGGCTGTTTGGCCGGCTTCTCACTCGGCTCAACGGTTGAGGGGCAGCTCCGCTTTGGGTTCCTACCGCCGGGGCCAGGAGTCTGGTCCTCCACAGCTGCTGGGTCCTGGCGGGCCTTGGTGCGAGCTTCGCGTCGGGGACGTAGCTCGACTTCTCCCTCGTCGCCTGAATCCTCGTATTCGCCCTTGGAGACAGAGGAGTTGTCTCCATTCGCACTCCCGTCGTCGCTCTCCATGCCCTCCTCCATGTGGTCCCCATTGGGAACGGGCGAGTGTATGTTCGTCCACTCCTGCAAGGTTCAAACGAGAATTTTAGTCTACAAGACAATATACCACTCGACAAAATCTACAGATGAGTCGGCATACTAACACTCACCAGGTTCTTGGGGGGGTTGTCATCGGAATATGGCTTGATCCTTTTGGCCCCCACAGGATTGTCGCAAGCTCCGGTGATGCTTCGGAGCCACTGTTCGACGGCTTCCTAGGTAACCTCCTCAGGGTGTGCCCTAGTCGTGTCGTCCAGGCCAGTGTAATGCCACATAGTGTGGTCTCTGGCCTGGAGAGGCTGGATGCATCAACCTAGGAACGTCTCCAGAAGGTCCAGCCCCGTCACCCTGCCTCGGATCAGCTGCACTACTGCTTCGACCAAGATCCCAACCTGGACGTGCTCTGCTGCTGTCTCCTTCAGGGACTTGGGGGCGGCCGAGCGATCCAACGTGAAAGGAGGGAGGCTAGTCGACATATTTGGTGACGCTGCATCCTTGCAGTAGAACCAGGTCGACTGCCATCCCCGAACGGACTCGGGCAAGGTAATGGGAGGAAAGGAGCTACGGACTCTTTTTTGTACATTAAGACCCCCGCACAGCTGGAGGACATGAGTCTTCCCATCAGCTGCGAGGGCCTTCTTCACGGTCTGAGATCTAACTGTGAAGATGTGTTTGAACAATCCCCAATGGGGAGAGCAACCAAGAAAACACTCACACAGAGTGATGAATGCGGAAAAATAGGTGATGGTGTTCGCTGGCACGTGATGCAGTTGCACCCCAAAGAAGTTCAAAAATCCTCGGAAGAATGGATGGGGAGGCAGAGAGAAACCCCTTTCTACGTGGGATAAGAGAAGTACCCGCTCTCCTTCGCGTGGCTCCGGCTCGATCTCGTCCTTGGGCAGCCTCCACGCTCCGTGGGCCACGAGCCCGTCGGCGACGAGACCCTCGACGTCCTCATCGGTGACGACAGAGGGGAGGAAATCCCCCTGCATCCAACCTGGTAGCGCCGTGAACCGGTTGGTCGAGGGCTTCTTACCCTTGCGCGTCGAAGAGCCCCTCTTGGCCTGCTCAAGCTTTTCAGTGGCGTTCTTTGTCATTATTTGCGGTGGCTGTCGCCGGAGAGTAGCAAGAGGCGGCGGCGGAAGCAGGGAGGCAGAAGAAAAGAAATGAAAGACTGCGACGGATGTTGCGCGAACCATGACAAGGGACATTTTATATGCTGTCGAGCGAGTCGCTGATCAGCGGACCCGCGAGATAACCGTGCACGCTAACCGCTGACGGCGCCCGATACGTGGCGAAAAGTCTGGCACGAAGATCGAGGTGTCATGCTCCCACTTGCCCAGATCGTGCCGTCATCTTTGCACGCACGCGCGCTTCCCAAATTTTCGTATCCCGGAAAATCCGGTCCTGACACACCGACCCGTCACTTCTCAAGATGTCCTCGGTTCACTCGGAGCAAGACATATCTCTAATATTCACTCGGACACTTTTGAGGCTGAATGGATCCGGGCAAGCGGAGAAGAATTCAGTCGGCACAAATTTTGTTGATGCCCCGAATATCATTCAGAAGGTTTTTCATTGCGAATCTAATTAGACTCTGAAGGTCAAGATTCAATCGACATAAAGTTCACAGAAGCTCAAGACACTTCTCCAGGGATTAGACGCACCAGCTCAAGGTCAATGTTGAAGCCTTCTTTTCCCGCTCATTCCCCGACCCATTCGGGGGCTAATGACGAGGATATGTACCTGGGGTAGGGTCCTAGGCAATGCCCACATACCCTCCCTAAGGACACTGCAATGGGGGACTTGAAGATAAAGCATGAACTTCCTAGTGTGTTCCTGGAAGTGCCTAAAGGTCACTCGACAGTACTTCACTCGGAAGCCCTCCTCTCACTCGGCAGTCGCGTTCCACTCAGCACACCTCGCCGCACTCGACGCCAGAAGACCAGAAGCCGTTACAAAGAGCCTAACGGGCGGACGCTGGTTCAATGGTCATTATTAGCCTTTACTATGTACGTTACTAGTAACGGCAGACTTTAAACCCCACGATCAGCTCTTGACTGCAGGACAATTATGAGGGGTAGCGCACTCTATATAAGCCGCCCCTCCCTTCCTGTACAAGGGTTAGAGACTCTATTGTAATCTCCATATTCCACATGACATAAGCTCCTGAGCACTGAGACGTAGGGCTTTTACCTCCACGAGAGGGGCCTGAACTCATACATCTATGTGTACACCCTCGCCATAGCTAGGACTCCACCCTCTCCTTACGTACCCATACCTTCTACTGTCAGACTCGTTCCCACGACATCACTCATACAAATAGAATAACCATTATTCTCTGATTTAAATGTGTAACCGTCTCGCAATTAACAAGATCCAAATATAGTGTTCATGCTTAACGCATGCACCAAATAACAATTATTCAAGTTCATCACTAGTCCCGACAGTAATCAAAGAGCGAGCGTGCCGACGGAGATCACATCAACCTTGGAACCATTTCCCACGCACATCGCCACTTCGTCCTTAGCCAGACTTCGTTTATTCCGTAGCTCCTATTTTGAGATGCAAATGTGAGCAACCAAACCAGTATCAAATACCCAGAAAATGCTATGAGAGTTGGTGAGGTACACATCAATAACATGTATATCATATATGCCTTCTTCAGTGTTGGTTGCCTTCTTATCGGCTAGAAACTTGGGGCAATTCCGCTTCCAGTGACTAGTTCCCTAGCAATGAAAGCACTTAGTTTCTGGCTTGGGCCCAGCCTTGCGTTTCTTCACGGGAGGGGCAACTGCTTTGCCACTCTTCTTAGAGTTACCCTTCTTGACCTTGCCATTATTCTTGAAACTAGTGGCTTTATTAACCATCAACACTTGATAGTCTTTCTGGATTTTAGACTCAGCGATTTTCAGCATCGCCAATAGCTCAGCGACTAACTTGTTCATCCCATGCATGTTATAGTTCATCACAAAGCTCTTGTAGCTAGGTGGCAATGATTGAAGAACTTTGTTAGTGATCGCCTTCGGTAGAAGGGGCATCCCTAACTTAGCCAGGCGGTTTGAATACCCAGACATTCTGAGTATATGTTCACTGACAGACCCATTCTCCTCCATCTTGCAAGCATAGAACTTATCAGAGGTCTCATACCTCTCGATGTGGGCATTCTTATCAAAGATGAACTTCAACAACTGGAACGCCTCATATGCTCCATGACGTTCAAAACATCATTGAAGTCCCGGTTCTAAGCCATACAACATTGCACATTGAACTACTGAGTGATCTCCAGAACGTGTCTCCCAAGCGTTCTTAACGTCTTTGGATGACACAGGAGCGGGTGGGTCACCAAGCGGTGCATCAAGGACATAAGCCTTCTGGGAAGCCGTGAGGATAATCCTCAGATTACGGGCCCAATCCACAAAGTTACTTCCATCATCTTTCAACCTGGCTTTCTCTAGGAACGCATTAAAATTCAGGGGAACTACTAAGCAAGCCATCGATCTACAACATAAATATGTAAAGGTTACTTTATGCCTCGTTTGGAAGTACATATTGGGCCTCAGAATTAGATATTGGCATTGAATTGTCCCGAATACCATTGTTTGGATTGCTGTGGCATTTGATATTGGAAACAGGCTCGAATATTGGCCTGGGCGCGGCAAAGGGCGTGCCTGCCATTCTCCAATTCAGAGCCCCAGCGCTAGATATTCCCTGGAATTCGCTAGCCAGAGCCCCTCCCAGCAAAACATACCGGTTCAGGAGCCCCTCTCCCGCTCGAGGAAAGGAAAGAGGTGCCCAGACGCGAACGGCGGCGCGATTCAGGAGCTCCAACGGTGGCGCAGGTGAGATCCCCCGCCCCACTCATCTCCCCTCTCGTCCTCCCCATCCTCTCCTATGCCCGGCGAGGATCCCGTCGTCCCCATCCCGCTCTATCCCCGCGCCATTCTTATGACCTCGAGTCTCAGCAGCCATGGCCGACCGAGATGCCCCTCCCCACGGCACCCGCGGCGGTGGATGTATGGATCCTCGCCCCCCTCACCCCCTCCCTAGCAGTGCCCATCTCGACCGGCCCCCTCGTCTCCTCTCACCCCTCACCCATAACCCTAGAAATCTTCTGATCCCTAATTTCTTTGCCTCTTGCAGGTCACTTGGTGGGTGTATGGATCCTCCTCGGCAACCTGATTCAAGCTATGTGATGTTCATAGGTGTGTGTGATGTTGATCTGTAATGTTCATAGGTGTGTGTGATGTTTATGTTCATAGGTGGCACAATTGTATGTATTTCAGATCTGTAATGATTTTGCAAACAACAAGTATGTATGTGGTTTATTTTTTGATGTTTGCTTGATTAAATTTTTAGTTTTATTGATTGAAAAGCATGACAAACGATTGATGGCTAATAACTAAATTATTGTGTAGTTCCATAACATCAGATCAAGTAGAAATGATTTCATACATAACTGAAGAGAACAAAAGGAGAAAGAGGAAAAGTATAATTTTGACAGAACTTTACCTCGAATCGGTACTTCTTGGAATGGCATACCTTATTTCACAGAGAGCACCTCGTGGATTAGGTAGTTTTAGTGATGATGAGCACAAAAACTACCTTAGGAAGTTATTGCTGAAAGATATGTATGATGGGTCTGAAGTTGCATGTTATGATCAAATTCGTTTGACAAAAAGGAATTTTCATGATTTGTGCATCATGTTGCGTGAGAGGTGTGGTTTACGGGATAGCGTGTATGTTGCAGTGGAAGAAAAGGTTGCCATGTTCTTGCTAGTAGTGGGTCATGGACTGAAAATGAGGTTGCTTCGAGGCACATACAAGCGATCATTGGGAACTATTAGTACTCATTTTCTGAAGTGTTAAGAGCCATTCTTTCTTTGCACAGGGAGTTCATTAAGCTTCCTAAAGCCAATGTTCAACCTCCCGATGATTACAAATGGAAGTGGTTTGGTGATGCACTTGGAGCATTAGATGGCTGTCATGTAGATGTTTGTGTTCCTGTGGCTGCCCAAGGGAGGTACAGGAATAGAAAGCAAGCTATCACTACTAACATGCTTGGTGTGGTGGACTGGAACATGAAATTTCTATACGTCTTACCTAGTTGGGAGGGTTGAGCTTCCGACTCTAGAGTGCTGCGGGATTCCATGAGAACTAACCGCCAAGATGCATTTGTTGTACCTCATGGTATGGCTATCTCTCTTGGCATTTTGTTCTCTTTAATTAGATATGGTACCTAATTAACTTGTTTAACCGTAGGAAAATATTACTTGGCTGATGCGGGTTACACGAATGGGCTTGGATTTCTAGCTCCATTCAGATCCACTCGATATCACTTGAAAGAGTGGGCATCAAGTCAACAACAACCTCAAACTGCCAAAGAGCTATATAATTTGCGCCATTCTTGTGCTAGAAATGTAGTAGAGAGAACTTTTGGGTTGTGGAAGAAGAAGTGGGGTATCCTTCGCACCCAAAGTTTCTTTGACATAGAGGACTAGGTAACATATGTCCATGTGGTGTTCCATAGTTCTAAATGAGTGACAAATGCTTACTTCAAGAAAACATTCTTGCAGATTCGAATCATTAATGCTTGTTGTGTGCTATAAAACTTTGCAAGGGATAGGCAATATATGATGGACGACTTGTTGCTACAGGAAGTGGATAATGAACTTGCTGATCAACCAATTGAGGCTGATTATGCTGACTCGATTACAAGTGTTCAAGTCACTAATGAATGGACCAACTTCAGAAACCAATTATCTGATGACATGTTTGCTGAATATCTTGTGGCGCATGCAAATTTACTAGATGATGTGTTCAGCGAGATGTTGTCTTTTCTTTTGTGCTAGCTAGATGATGAGTTAGCGAGATGATGTCTTTTCTTTTGTGCTAGTTAGATGGCAGGTTCTCTTTTGTGCAGAGCTATTAGATGGTGACTTTTGGATATTTTGTACATCATCACCATCATGAAAAAGGAATTAATATATGTTCTCTTTTGTTTGTCAAATATTATTCTTATTTAATTGTAGCACCATGGTTGAGGAAACAAAAAAGAAGAATAGTAGGGATTAATTGACATGGACAGATGAAATGGATAAGGTATTGTTGGATGTGTTTGTTGAACATCACAACAGAGGTGATCAGGGCCAAAATGGATGGAAGCCACATGTCTACAATGCTACTATAAAGGCAATACGTGATAAGTGTGGATTGCATGTCACGAAGGAGAAAATATCTTCAAGGATGAAGACTTTTGACAAGCATTATGCTATGATTAGCAACATTCTTTCTTAGAGTGGATTTGGTTGGGATTGGGTCAATAACAAGCTACTCATGGATAGTGATGATGTGTGGAACAAATATGTCAAGGTAAAAAATGATGTTTAATTATTCTATTCTATTTTGTATATACCTGGAAGTGATTAACTTTTTATGTGTGTGTAGGCTAATGTGAAGGCAGCTTGTTACAAGAATAAACAAGTCAAGAATTGGGAGGCAATCTCCACAATATACTCCAAAGATCATGCAACCGGTGAAGGTGCAATGACAGGTGCTGAATGTGATGCGCAACCAACAGAACCAAACGTAGTAGCCGTCAAAGCCTCTCCAGAATTGCCACAAAAAAGGCAGCGAACAGGTGATGCTATCTTGAGCATGCTTGGAGACATGAAGGGTTCTTTCCAAGATGCTATGAAGTCACTTGAGCCACTAGAACTTCCCAAGGTTACTCCTCCTCTTGAAATCCTTGCTGCCCTTGAAATGATCCCAGACTCAGCTTGTTCAGACATGTTGCGAGCATATGGTAAACTCATCCTTAGTGAATGCTTATTCCAAGCCCTTATGGAGTTTCCCATGGAGTTTAGGAAGGAATGGTTGTTGATGCTCAATGAGAAGAATAACGTTTGATTAGTTTCAAGTGCTTATGTTGTGGTTGCTCTGTTCCATGTACTAGCTATGATCTTGCGGACTAGTTACTATGTTATTGTAATGATGGAACACACATGTCTATGTGCTTCATTTCATCAGACTTGAATTTCCTATATTATTGTATGAGACTTGAATTTCCTATGTTATATGTTGTTGTTGGCTAAGTGCTGTTGATTTATAGGTGTTGTTGAATAAGTGCTGCTGCTGTTGATAAGTGTTGCTGATGTATATGTGTTGTTGTTGAAAAAGTGTTGTTGCATATGTGTTGTTGGTGCTGGAAAAATGCTGTTTTATATGTGTTGCTACTGCTGCAAAAAATGTGCTGTTGTATATGTGTTGCTGCGATTGTATTCTTCATATATAATCATTCAAAAAATATACATATTGTATATAATTTAGTTTCCAACATTACATGAAAGTTCAGTTTTCATCATATGACTAATGAGAAATTCCAATGTAAAGAATGACCATCCAAACAAGCTTCTGAATTGACCCTCTCGTGCAAATTCCAAGTGGCAATTCTATGAACATCCAAACAATACAATTCAGATTGAATGTCAATATCAAAGCCAAGGAGATTTGATATTCGTGTCAATTCAATTCCATGGCCCTGAATATCAACATCCAAACGAGGTATAAGACTATTGTTCAAGATAATGGGTTTAGTTAACCAAATTACTAAAGCTCCCACTCAAATTGACATCTCTCTGGTCATCTGAGTGATATATGATCCAAATTCACCAACTCAAGTTCGATCATCACGTGAGTTGAGGTGGTTCCAATGGTGAACATCATCATGTTGATCATCTCTACTATATGACTCATGTTCGACCTTTCGGTCTCTTGCGTTCCGAGGCCATGTCCGTACACGCTAGGCTCCTCAAGTTTAACCCGAGTGTTCTGCACGTGCA
Source organism: Hordeum marinum (assembly GCA_022496015.1). Lineage (NCBI taxonomy): Eukaryota > Viridiplantae > Streptophyta > Magnoliopsida > Poales > Poaceae > Hordeum > Hordeum marinum. The sequence goes on along the minus strand of CM039676.1, from coordinate 336,769,186 downwards.
ACACTAGCTTGCACCCGTTGTACGTGAACGTAGAGTCTATCACACCCGATCATCGCATGGTGTCTCGACAGGACGAACTTTCTCAACGGTGCACACTCGGGGAGAACACAAATTTATCTTGAAATTTAAGTGAGGGATCACCTTATAATGCTACCGTCGTCCTAAGCAAAACAATGTTCATAACAAGGATTAACATCACATGCAAATCATAAGTGGCATGATATGGCCATGAACTCGTGCTTTTTATCTCCATCTCCAAAGCACCGGCATGATCTCTATCGTCACCGGCATGACACCATAATATCCATCAACGTGTGGCCATCAGGTTGTCGGCCAATTGTTGCTTCCACGACTATTGCTAACTCATATAGAAAAATTAAAGCAAAAATGGTGAAAATAATTAAATACAACCCTATGGCTCCTGTCGGTTGTCGTACTCATCGACATGCAAGTCGTGATATTCTATACAAAACATGATCATCTCATACATCACATATATCTCATCGTGTAATTGGCCATATCACATCACAACATACCCTGCAAAAAACAAATTAGATGTCCTCTAATTGGTGTTGCAAGTTTTATGTGGCTGTTGCGGGTATCTAGCAAGAACAAGTCTCACCTATGCAAAACCACAACGGTGATACACAAAGTGCTATTCAACCTTCTCAAGTATCGCCTTTGTCGAATCCGATCCAATTAGAGTAGGAGAGACATACACCCGCCAGTCATCTTTATGCAACAAAGTCACATGTCAATCCATGGAATCGGACTCTCGTAAGCGTACGAGTAAGGTTGGTCCGGACTGCTTCATCCCACAATACCAATGAATCAAAATCCGACCAAGGGGGTAAGCAATTTGAGCGTCAACGCCCACAAACTCCTTTGTGTTCTACTCATGATCTCATCTATACATAGACCTAGCTCATGATGCCATTGTTGGGGAACGTTGCATGAAACATAAATTTTCCTACCCACACGCAAGATCTATCCATGGTGATGAGCATCTACGAGAGGAAGAGTGGATCTACATACCGTTGTAGATCGCTAAGCGGGTAGTGTTAAGAAATGTGGTTGATGTAGTTGAACGTCTTCGTGATCCAAATCGCCGAGCGTCCCGCGATCCAATCGCGATCCATCCCTATCTAGCGCTGAATGGACGACACCTCCGCGTTCAGCACACTTACATCTCGATGACGATCTCCGCCTTCTTGATCCAGCAAGAGGGAGTGGAGAGGTAGATGAGTTCTCCGGCAGCGCGATGGCGCGACGGCGGTGGTGGTCGAGCTATTCTAGCAGGGCTTCGCCTAAGCACCGCTGAAAAACTAGAGGAACTAATCTATCGGGAGAGAGGGCTGCACTATGGCCTTTTGGGTTGAAGTGCTTTTGCCCTATTGACCTCTAGTATATATAGGAGGGAGGGGAGGTAGGCCGATGCCCTAGGTCTACCCTTTGGTGCGGCCGCAAGGAGGAGGAGGTGGAGGAGTCCACCTCCAATCCTACTCCTAGTAGGATTCCTCCCCTTCCCCCACTTGGCTCTCCTTTCCCTCAAGCCCAGCCGCATAGGCCTTCTTGGGCCGGCCGCCTGCCACCCTCAGGTCCATCTGACTCCCTTGGGGTGTTGTGGGCCCACTCGGTGGTCCCCCAGAACACATTCCTCACTCCCGGTACACTGCCAGAAATGCCCGAAACTTTTCCGGAGTTCAAACACCACCTGCCTATATATCAATATTTACCTCCGGACCATTCTGGAGATCCTCATGACGTCCGGGATCTCATTCGGGACTCCAAACAACCTTCGGACACTGTCGTGGCTTTGTCACGGCATATGTCCTAGGACTTAGGTTCGAGGCCATCGCTAAGGTGGTGGGCTCAAAGGGGTTTAACGGGACGAGAGACACGAGTTTACCCAAGTTCGGTGATACGTCTCCAACATATCTATAATTTTTGATGATGGCATGCTATTATATTATCTGTTTTGGATGTTTTATATGCATTAATATGCTATTTTATATTATTTCTGGGACTAAACTATTAATCTAGAACCTAGTGTCAATTTCTGTTTCTTTCCTTGTTTTTGAGTTTTGCAGATATGGAATACTAAACGGAGTCCAAATGGAATAAAACCTTCGGAAGGAATTTTTCTAGAAGGAAAAAAATTAACCAGGCTCGGAGTTCACGCCAGGGCTTGTGCCAGGGAGTCACAAGCCTGCTAGGCGCGGGCCCCCCTGGCCGTGCCTCGCAGGCTTGTCGTCTCCCGGCAGATATCCTAACCCTAATATTTGGCCTATAAATTCCCAAATATTCCCTCAACATCAAAAAGAGCCACGCAAATACTTTGCTGCCGTCATAAGACTCCGTTCCCGAGAGATCCAATCTTGGAGCCTTTTCCGGTAATCTGCCAGAGGGGGTTTCGATCAAGTAGGGCATCTACATCAACTCCATTACCCCTCTGATGATGCGTCAGTAGTCCACCACGGACCTATGGGTCCATAGCTAGTAGCTAGATGGCTTGTTCTCTTTCTTTCATCTTCAATACCATGTTCTTCATGATCTTCATGGACATCTATCCGTTGTAATCCTCTTCTGTGGTGTGTTTGTCAAGATCCGATGAATTGTGAGTTTATGTTTAGATTATCCATTAATATTATTTGAATCTCCTCTGAATTCTTATTTGCATGATTTCATATCCTTGCAAGTCTCTTCGAGTTATTGGTTTGGTTTGGCTAACTAGATTGGCAATTCTTGCAATGGCAGAAGTGCTCGGTTTAGGGTTCAATCTTGCGTTGTCCTCACCCAGTGACATAGTAGGGGTAGCGAGGCACATATTGTATTGTTTCTATCAAGGGTAACAAGATGGGGTTTTCATCATATTCCTTGAGTTTATCACTCTACATCATGTCATCTTTCTTACTGCGTTACTTTGTTCTTCATGAACTTAATATTCTAGATGCAGGCAGGAGTCGGTCGATGTGTGGAGTAATAGTAGTAGATGCAGAATTGTTTCGGTCTACTTGATACGGATGTTATTTGATTGTCTATCAATTGCTTGCCTTGGATAACTACATGATTATTTGATTGTCTATCAATTGCTTGACAGTAATTTGTTTACCCACCATGATATTTTCCTTCGAGAGAGAAGCCTCTAGTGAAACCTATGACCCCTGGGTCTACTTTTCATAATATACTTTCAGATCTATAAACCAAAAATACCAAAAATACTTTGCTGCAATTTATTTACCTTTTACTGTCTGTTCTCGTTTACATATATATCTATCGGGTCTAATCCTTGCAAATAACCGTGAAGGGATTGACAACCCCTTTATGGCGTTGGGTGCAAGAGTTTGATTGTTTGTGTAGGTGCATCCATTGGTGACTTGCTTGTTCCTCCTACTGGATTGAGACCTTGGTTCTCAACAATTAAGGGAAATACTTGTCTACTTAGCTGCATCACCCTTTCCTCTTCAAGGGAAGACCAATGCAACCTCAAGAGGTAGCATTCGGCCCTTGGAAAGAGGTAAAATCCTAAGTACTGCTTTGTGTTGTATTGATGGAGTATCGATTACAAGGGAGCGGCTTCGCTTGACCTAGCTATCGATCAATTGTCTTCTGTCCTAAGTCGCCACAGGGTCTCGCCTTTATATAGGTAGTCAAGGCCCTGGGGTTACAAGAGTCCAAAACGACTTATGCAAGGTGTTCGATCTTGTCTCTAAGTCCCCTTGCCTTCTTGGCCAAGCCGTCTCCCGGGTGGTTTTACACGCCCGGGTCTCGCACCATCTTCCGTCTCTGGGCCTCCTCTTGGCCCATCTTGTAAGTCGCCTTGTAGGCTTGTCTTCAATCCTCAGGCCCACTTTAAGGGTCTTGATTATGAGCCGCCAGGCGTGACCTAGCTCCTCCTGGGTGGGTCTCGCCATGGGGTTATATCCCCAACATTAGGCCCTAGATTGATTTGAACCTGTTCATGTCAATCTTCACACCATTCGGCGGCAATTCTCACAAACTTACTCACCTGAAAATAAAACTTTAACCCGCTATGACGTAAGGTTGGATATATTCAAAAAATATTTCGTGACATCACAACAGATCGTCTCATTGAACAGTCGTTTTGAAAATTGAGGCGTCTCTTTTGGTCAAATCGTCATTGTGCCTCCTCGATTCCCATGTGGATTGTTACTGTCCCATCTAATAAATAGGGAAGGGAGGGGTCCCATTTCTTTTCTCCTCCGTGCCGCCACCATATCTCTTCACCTTCTTCCTCCAGTGATGGTTCAATCGACGCTCCGCCGCCGTCGTCGGTCTTCTTTGTCTTCACTGACCCGAGCCGCTGCATCAACCTGATCGGACCAGAACTCGTTGGTGTTTCGTCCGTATCCTCCCTACTCGTCAGGTTAATTTCTCTCTCCTTCTTATATGCAAATTAGCATGTCGTCATTCCTCTGTGTTCACTATCGCTCGCGGAAGTAGTCATTGAAGATCGGTACATACAATACCTTTCGGGTCTCCAATCATCAGGCCTTCGACGTAGAACTCCGTTTAGCATGTATCTCCACTCATCGTAGATCAGAAAACTGGACACATCCATGTGCATGAACCATACGTTCTTTTGTTCCCCTTTTAGGTTTATAATATTTCTTATTTTATTCTCGCCCGTAGAACTTTCCATAGTTGTAGTTGTCAACAGAACATGTTTGTCGATACTTCACAAAAAAATTCGGCGCTAGTTGTCTCTTTAACCCGCCACTGTACTGCCGGCTCATGTAGCAAACATTTTTACTTGCCTTGGTCTCACAACAGGCGGCAGCCTAAAATACCAGCTTAACCCACCGAGCACAATTTCCGTCTTGGCTTTGTCTCCCACTTACTGTTAGGTTTTAATTGACCCGCCATGACGTTGCGCTTTCTTACAGAGTTTAACCGCCGCCACGGATAAAGCCCCCGCTTCGTTTGACTGGGTCACCTCCAGGGTTACCGAAATATCCTTAAAGGAGTTCGTGACTATGGGAGTCCTGCCGGCTCAGGATATCATTCATTGACGGGCTCCTAGAAAAGAGGTCGCACCCATGCCTTTAGAAGGATAAGTAGTTGTGTTCACGAATCATCTTCTTTGTGGCTTCTGGCCACCCGAGTCAAAATTCTTCCGAGATGCCTTGAACTTCTACAAGCTTCATCCTCAAGATATTGGCCCCAATTTCGCCACCAACTTATTTCAATTTCAAGTCCTCTGTGAGGTTTACCTGCAGGAGGAACCCACAGTGAACCTCTTTAGGGATTTCTTCTATCTAAACCGCCGGACTGAAGTAGCAGCTGGGCCGAGTCTTGAGCTTGGAGGGGTGTCCATCCAAAGGCGAAGGGATATAGCTCTCCCTACAGCTTTTCTGCCCAGCCATCCCAAAGATTGGAACCGGGCCTAGTTTTATTGCAAGGACACCACTCCAGCTAAGGAGAATCCACTTCCGGGTTATCGTCCAACCCATCTCTGCACCAACACTGAGCTGCCTGAACGGATGAGCACCACGGAGCGCGTTAAGTATGCTTCTTGAAGATTTCAGACCTGGTGGCTAATGGCCTCACCGGCATGGACTTGACCCGTTGCTGGGTCGGCTGGAGGATCATACCATTGAGCCTACGTGACAAGCTGATGTGTGAATATTGCGGTGAAACGAGCGATCTGATGCGCTTCAATCGGACACCTTTGAATGAAAAGGACCTGAACACCATCGTAAAGTCGCTGCTTGGAGAGCCTCAAGATGCGTGTAACCAGACCGGGTTAAAACCGTTCTGTATTCCTAACCTGGCTCCATAGGTAAAGATCCTTTGAATAAACTGTTTGTTTGCAACCTCTCAATCTTGTGATTCATACTCTCTCTGGCCCTTCTCTGACTCATATGTAGGCAAAATCCAATTTTTGGAAGAATAAGTTTACCCCCACTCCCAAAAAGAAGGCGAAGACAAACAAGACTCGTACTACGGGTACAAAGGGTCGCAGGAAGAAACAATCTGCTGTTGAATTGCTCCAACTTGACGAGTCAGAGGTAGAACTTGACTCCCTTGGTCTCCTCTTTATGCAACTCATTGATGCTGATTATTCTCAGGAGGAAGCAGAGACAAGCCACGCTAATGCTGTAGAGGTAATTAATGTCTCCTCCGACTCAGAACATTTACTAGTAAAGATAATATGGCTGGTTGTTCGTAAGCTAAAACGTTCACGCCCTTTCGCTCACTTGGATCCCGACTTTGTTTTGAAGAAACAGCAAGATGAAACCAGACGCCACACCCGGAGCACCACTCTGAAGATCTCATGGCCGGCTTAACCAAATGATCCGGCTCCTCGGAAATGGCACACTGAGGTACTCCTTCGACTGAATCCTTTGTCTATATACTATTCTTGTATTGTAACTTACTTTGTTTTCACAATCTTAACCTTTCAAGAATCACCCCCTTCTTCTGGCGACTCAACCGCCTCGAAGCTGCCTCCTCTTAAAATCAACCCAGAGATGTACTCTGATACTCCGTAGCATATATTAATACTCTTTATCCTTACTTATGTTTGTAAAATGACATCTTTTCCTACAGGGCTCAAGCCAAACGAAGGAAAGTGAGAGGGTCATCCATCACTCCTGTCACCAAAGAGCCGGAGAACCCCAAGCCGGATTCCCTTGAAGCCCACGTTGAGCCCTCTGAGGCTGACAAAGGCACCCCTAAGGACATTCTTCCACATACTGAGCCGGCTAACTTTGATATGTCGGCTCTATAGGCTCCTTCGGAAGTTGATCCTAAACCGCCCAGTCCTTTACCATCGATCGAAGACGTAACTCCTCAAGAAGAAGTTACTGTCACTAGCACAGGTTACAATTCTCCAGCTCCTTCTCGTGTGCTAGAAAAACATATTAGTAAGGAGAGGCACCCTCGCTAGAGAGGGAGAAGATTGATTTTGAGTTCCCTAGCTTGGAGAAGCTGACTCCTGACGAATTACATGTTGGTTACCTGAACCGTCTCTCCGCAAGCCGGAATCTGGAGACCAAACTTGTCGGGTTGATGAAGCGAAAATATGAGGTACTTATTCTACGTTTCCTTTCCATATATCCTTATGTAGCCCCCAAGATCCGGTTTAGTGTTGAAAATACTAGACCGGGTCTTCAACTTTTCATATGTTGTGAATAGCTTGTCATGTAGCCCCCAAGTAATGGGTTATTTTATCAAATAATGAGTCGATACTTCATTTAGAATAGGATCCAACTGCAGCCCCCACGTTTGGGTCATTATGCAAATGATGAACTGAAGCTTTACTGCTTAGAAGCGCCAAGTTTAGCCTCCAAGTCCGGGTCATTATGGAAATGATGATCCGAAGCTTTACTGCTTAGAAGCGCCAAGTGTAGCCTCCAAGTCTGGGTCATTATGGAAATGATGAGATGGAACTTATTATTGAAAAAATGCCAAGTGTAGCCTCCAAGCGTCGGCTTATCTTCTAGAAGATGATCGGGGCTTCTAGACTTTGTAGTCACTAAGTAAAACAATAGACATTAGCCCCCAAGTGTCGTGTATATTGCATGCAACCTCCTTGAGACTTGTAATATTGTTGCTTCATCACCTTTGGATACCAATTGTGTCACCTTAGCGGCTAGAAAAAGAAATTATGAAGCTTGTTTGTGCTATGCAGGAAGCTTTGAACACGGTTGAGTCTGACCTAACTGGCCTTAGAGAAATTTTGGCTTCACAACAGACTATCCCGTCAAAACCGGAAGAGAAATAGTGGCTCTTTGTCATAGAGCTCGAAAAAGTTAAGGCGGATTTTGAAGCTTTCAAAAAAATCCGTTGAGACTGAACAAGCCGCCCTGACTAAGCATGCGGAAGACACTGAGATAGAATTAAAGCCTGTGATAGAAGAGCTAGCCACTCTCAAGTGTCATATATCTGTGATGACTGCTGCCATCTTTGGTAAGCATTTTGTCAATTTAGAAAAACTCCTTAGCTTGCTAAAAAAGCTCTCCAGGCGGCTTACAACATCTGATTTTCTTTGCAGGCCAGAGAAACCGCCAGCTTTCCTCTAACAGCTTGTTGAAGCTAAAAGCAATATATACTCTGACGGAACAGCTGTACTGCGGGACCCTTTGTACTATCAAATCTATGCTGACTGAAAAAGGTATCCCTGAGTTCATGAAGGGGGTGACAGAAGCCTTCTCCACCATCCCAAAGCAAATTGAAGAACTAAAAAGATCTGTTGTCCGTAAGGGTGCAATGGTCGTGTTAAGCCGGTCATTGGCCTTCGCTCCTGAGCTTACTACTGAAGACATGAAGGATGGCTTCCCTTCACGAAAGGATGACGACTCAGAATTTACTCAAGAAGACTATGCCCAATGCATGCAGGCTTCACGAGTACTTGCGTCTACACTCGTCACCGAAATTGACTTGTCTTCATACCAGGCGGCTTACGACGAGACCAACAAATGAGTGCGAGGGCCGACTTTTGAAGCCAGAGACCTGATTCCTGCACGCCGTAAGCACCTCTTTGCTCCTAACATTGACAGGTCTCAATCTTTGATGATGAAGCTCGGTTTGAAGCCTTAACAAACTACAACTAGGATGTGGACAACCTTCAGATCAAAGAGACCGAAGACCCAGCGCAGGATGACCCAGTGGCGAGTTAAACAAGTTGTCCATGTATGAAGGTAACCCGGCTTGGCTGATCTGCCGGGTTATAATTGACTAAAAAACTTTAAATTCGTAGATTTTTGGGCTCTTCAAGAGCTTTGTAATATCCGTAGATAAAACTTGATTGCCTTTGTCGTTCCATCGTGCATGTTTTGGAGATTGAATAGCTTTATCTGCTTATTTGTCCTTCGTTCTGGCTATGATCATCTTTTTGCACACTTGATGGTGGCTTGTCATAAAAGACAAGGCCTGCAAAAACAAACAAGATAGGGAATATATTCTCCTTCAGTTTTAAGGCGACTTTAAAGGCACAACCCAAAGATGTTAATTCTATTTCTTCATAATCCTGCTTTTAGCTTTTTCTTTTCAAAAAAATTAGGCATGATTGCCCAAACCTCATATGTTGGCTCTCCCATGGCACAGATTCGCTGTTTTAGCCTTAACAAGTGCAGGGTCTTTAAATAGATTAACTGTTAAGAGTACAACGATCCATATAGTGGAGAGACTACAGCAGGGCATGAGTACCCCCAAACCCATAAGCTGGCTCTCACGTGACATAAATATGTCGTGTTAACCTTAAACAGCTCAGGGTCTTTAAGTAGATTGACTGAATATGAGTACGAACGGGCCACAAGGCGGAGAGGCTGCAGCAAATAGATGAGTTTATCCTCGCTTTCCGTAAGCCGGCACTCATGTGACATGAGCCGCCGTTTTAACCTTCACCAATACAGGGTCTCATGGGAAGATTGACTGTCACGCACTTTGATTAGCTCGGGGTATTTAAGTCGAGATTAACTAGTAAGAGTTCGGCGGGTCACCTGGAAGAGTGGCATCATGCATACAGGCAGGTTTAACTCGGTCAGGCGATGGCTGAAAAGCCGGTCAAGAGGGTGTGAAAGCTAAACCCGGTGGGTTGGAAGCCCCCAAATAACCTTGTTGAAGTATCAACTTTCTTACACAATCTTTTTGCACGAAACGCGACAGAGGCCCCGAATTGTGGGGATGCCGACTTTATTATATTGAAAAGGGTAGATACAATGATGGATGTATGTACACTGATGAGAGTCAATGACTCATGTGTAGTAAGCCCGGAGATGAGCAATATTCCACGGCATATTGGTCTCCTGCCTAGAGGTACATGACTCATCAATTTTGCATACATCAATGAGGTAATATGGCCCATTAATGAGATTTCTACTAACCACGAAACGTCCTTCCCAAGGGGGAGATAACTTATGCATATCCATCTGATCTTGAATCAGTCATAACACCAAGTTGCCTTCTTGAAACGTCCTGGTCTTGACTCTGCCGCTATGATAGCGACGCTGGTCTTGGTGGTAAATCGTTGATCGTGCAGCCGCAAGATCCTGCTTTTCCTCCAAAGCATCCAGCGCTTCCTGATGCGCCATCTCGTTGTCAGCTTCAATGTAAGCTGCCATTCTAGGCGTGTCATGACGAATATCACTTGGGAGAATGGCTTCTTCACCATAAACCATGAAGAAAGGCGTGTAGCATGTTGATCTATTGGGGGTAGTTCGGATACTCCAAAGAACTGATGGTAACTCCTCCACCCAACAACCCGACGTTCTCTCCAGAGTAACCATAAGCTGGGGTTTTATTCCTCTCAAGATCTCTTGATTGGCACGTTCCGCCTGACCATTGGAGTACGGACGAGTGACAGCAGAAACATCAAAACGGATGTGTTCACTTTCACAAAATGCTTACATAGCCCCCTTGGATAATTTGTTCCGTTGTCTGTGATTATACTGTGAGGGTAACCAAAACGATAGATCAACTTCTTGACAAATTGAACTATCGTGGCTGCATCACACTCACTAACCGGCTCTGCCTCGACCCACTTGGTAAACTTGTCAATCTTCGTGGGTCTTCTTATCTTTAGATCTCTTGGAAGGTCAAACCATATCAAGCCCCTAGACCGCAAACGGACAGGTTATTGGAATCATCCGCAATTCTTGAGCCGGCACGTGAGCACATCGTCCAAATTTCTGACATCCATTGCACGTGGTGACCAAGTCCTCCGCATCCTTATGAGCCGTCAACCAGAAGAAACTGTGTCAGGAAGATTTTCCCACCAAAGACTTTGAGCCGGCGTGATGACCGCGGTCACCGGCGTGTATTTCATTTAGAATATCCTTACCCTCTTCAGGGGAGACGCGGCACTAAAAAACACCGGTTACGCTTGATTTATGCAACTCGCCATTGATGATAGTCATAGACTTGGACCGCCTCACGATCTGGCTTGCCAAGGTATCGTCCTTGGGTAACTCGCCACGAGTTAGATACACCAGATAAGGTAACGTCCAGTTAGGAATAGCATGTAGAGCCTCCTCCACTGCCCCTCCAGGTCAGGTATAGCCAGATCCTCCTCACAAGGTAATTTAACATAGGGGTGATGCAACATGTCCGAAAAGAAGTTAGGCGGCACCGGCATACGCTGAGAGCCCATCTTTGATAATGCATCAGCTGCCTCGTTCTTTTGATGGTTAATATGATCCACCTGGTAACCTTTAAAGTGGCTAGCGAGGATTTCGACCGCCTGACGATAAGCCGCCATCCATGGGTCCTTGGAATCCCACATGCCTGAAACTTGCTGAGCCACGAGGTCTGAGTTGCTGAGGCACCTCACCCGGCTCAGATTCATGTCCTTAGCCACACGAAGGCCGTGATGTAAAGCTTCATACTCAGGTGCATTGTTAGTACAAGGAAACATTAAGAAAACCCAAGGGGAATTTAACACATAACAAAACTTGTCACCTCTAGGGGAAGTTAAGAAAACCCAAGCCCCCGATCTTTCCAATTGCCTGGATTCGTCGAAGTGAATTGTCCAATGCGTGTTGTCCGGCTACTCGTAAGGAAATTGACTCTTCGTACAATCATTTATGAAATCCACCAACACTTGAGACTTGACAGCCGTATGAGGCACATACTTTAAATTAAGGGGCCCAAGTTCTAGTGCCCACTTAGCAATCCTGTTAGTAGCTTCTCTATTTTGGATGATATCGCACAAAGGGGCAGAGCTAACCACTGCTGACCCACAAGGATAGGTGGTCTATCATAGTCCTTTCGATAAGTAAGAGTGTAGAACCCAACAAGGAGCAGAAGGAAATGACAAGCGGTTTCCAGTAAGGTATTCTCTGCAAGCACTAAAATTATCGGTAACAAATAGTTTTGTGATAAGATAATTCATAACGAGTAACAAGTAACAAGTGTAACAAAGGTGCAGTAAGGTAGCCCAATCCTTTTTGTAGCAAAGTACATGCCTGGACAAACTCTTATATAAAGCAAAGCACACCCGAGGACACATGGGAATTTCTGTCAAGCTAGTTTTCATCATTCTCATTTTATTCACGTTCATTACTTTGATAATATGATATGTGGGTGGACCGGTGCTTGGGTGCTGCCCTTACTTGGACAAACCTCCCACTTATGATTAACCCCTCTCGCAAGCATTCGCAACTACTAAACAAGAATTAAGGTAAACCTAACCGTAGCATGAAACATATGGATCCAAATCAGCGCCTTACGAAGTAACAGATAAACTAGGGTTTAAGCTTCTATCACTCTGGCAACCCATCATCTACTTATTACTTCCCAATGCCTTTCCCTAGTCCCAAATAATGGTTTAGTGTTATGTAGTCAACGTTCACATAACACCACTAGAGGAGAGACAAATAATCACTCATCAAAATATCGAACGAATACCAAATTCACATGATTACTTATAGCAAGACTTATCCCATGTCCTCAGGAACAAACGTAACTAATCACAAAGCATGTTCATGTTCATAATCAGAGGAGTATTAATTATCATAAAGGATCTGAACATATGATCTTCCACCAAGTAAAACAACTAGCATCAACTACAAGGAGTAATCAACACTACTAGCAACCCACAGGTACCAATCTGAGGTTTGAGACAAAGATCAGATACAAGAGATGAACTAGGGTTTGAAGAGGAGATGGTGTTGGTGAAGATGTTGATGGTGATTGACCCCCTCTCAATGAGATCATCGTTTGTGATGACGATGGCTTCGATTTCCACCTTCAAGAGGGAAGTTTCCTCGGTAGAACAGCCCTATCGAAGCTCTAGATTGGTTATTTACAAGTTCCACCTCGAGACAGTGGCGCTTCATCCCGAAAGCTCTTTTCTGATTTTTTTTTTCAGGTCAAAACCCACCATATAGGAGAAGATGGGCGTCGGGGGAGCCATAGGGACCCCACAAGCCTACTAGGCGCTGCCAGGGGGTGGTCGCGCCTAGCAGGCTTGTGGCCTGTAGGTGGCCCCCTCTGGTTGATTCTTGCGCCAGTATTTTTTATATATTCCAAAATAATTCTCCGTAAATTTTCTAGACTTTTGGAGTTGTGCAGAATAGGTATCTCAGATTTGCTCCTTTCCCAGTCCAGAATTCCAGCTGCCGGCATTCTCCCTCTTCATGTAAACCTTGTAAAATAAGAGAGAAAAGGAATAATTATTGTACCATAACATGTAATAACAGCCCATAATGCAATAATTATTAATATAAAAGCATGATGCAAAATGGACGTATCAACTCCCCCAAGCTTAGACCTTGCTTGACCTCAAGCGAAAGCCGAGAACGATAAACATGTCCACATGTTTAAGGTAGAGGTGTCGATAAAATATAATACGGACATGAGGACATCATGAACATCTTTAGAACAGCAATTCCTATTGTATAATATTTCTTATGCTACAGTAACAATTCATTCACAAGATATAGTATGAACCAAGAACTCTATTTACAATCAACAAACTATGACGTTAGTCATTGAAGCAATTGGCAATTTATCATAGCATCGGAAAGAGTCAATATAAGAGCTTGTAAAGCAAACCCACATACTCAATCATCTTTTAGTCTTTCATAATTGCCAATACTCACACCGTAATCACGAGATCAAAGTTTCATTCGGACACAGAGAAAGATAGGGGCTTATAGTTTTGTCTCCCAACTATTCACCTCAAGGGTGATGTCAACAATAATAACTCACGGTCACCCACATCCAAGTGGATATATTCGTCTAGATCATTCCCCAACACATAATGCTTGCCAAGAGAAAGGCAAAATGTAGGAAGTCATGAGGATCACCATGACTCTTGCATAAAGGTAAGTGCTCAAAAGTAAAAGTAACAGATAGGCCCTTCGTAGAGGGAAGCAGAGGTTGTCATTCGCTTTTTGTTTTGGGATGCACAAACCCTTAATTCAAAGGAACACCGCGTTGTATTGCCCTTTGTGATAGTAACATTTATTATGCAGTCCGTCACTTTTATTTCTTTACTATCACAAGTTCGTACAACGCTTATTTCTCGTACAATAAAATATCACATGTATTTAGGAGCAATTCTTATTGCTTTTTTGCACCGATGACAACTTACTTGAAGGATCTTACTCAATCCATAGGTAGGTATGGTGGAATCTCATGGCAAAATTGGGTTGAGGTGTTTGGATGCACAAGTAGTATCTCTACTTGGTGGGGAAATTTTGGCTAATATGAGGTGGAAGCAAGCACTACATGTTGGAGGATCTAAAACCATATAACTTCTATCCGGAGGCAAGCAAACATAACCTATTTTGTTGTCTTCCTTGTCCAACATCAACTTCTTAGCATGTAATATTTTAATGAGTGGTCACAATCGTAAAGATGTGCAATATAATATATTTATATGTGAATCTCTCTTTCTTTATCACTTCCTTTTCAATTCCACCAATGACCAATCACTATGTTTGTTAACTCCCAACAAATTTCAATCAACATACTTCTTATATGTGAAGTCATCACTCCCCATAAGATCATTAGGTATACTCTTTGCTTTTATTCTATTCTTCTTTTATTTATTACTCTCAAGAGAATACTAAGCTAGCAGAGGCCTCACATCAAAACTACCTTTTATTATATAACTCTTGGACTTGCTTACATAAGGGGAGAAAAAGCAAACCTCAAAGCTAGATCATACTAAAATTTTATTATACTAGATCAAAACCAAATCAAAAAGGATCGAACTAAGAAAAAAAATAGAAAGGAAAAAGGGAAAAAGGTGTGATGGTGATACGATACCGGGGCACCTCCCCCAATCTTGGCACAAGCCAAGGGGAGTGCCCATACCCATGTGCTTAGATGTTCTTCTTTGAAGGTGATGGTGGTGGAGTTCTTGATGAGGTTGGAGGCTTGTCCTCCATCTTCCAAGGCATAGGCTCACCATCGTAAAAAGAGGAATGAGTCTCTAGAATCCTCGAATCCGCAGCCAAACTCATTCTCTTAAATCTGTATTCATACTCATAGTTTTGGTTTTGCAAATCATAGATCTGGGCTTGGAGATGCTCAATTTTCTTGTAGAGCTTGAAGATGTGCTCCCCAATGTCCTTGGTGTCTAGCTTGTGTTTATGGGTAAACTCCAACATCATCATATGATTGGCATTGAGTCCACGTTCCACCATCCCTTGGCACTTGAAGACTTGTTGCTCCATTGCTTCGACCCTTGTTTCCACGTTTTGGGTCTTCTTTGTCCCCTCAACGTCAGGGATGTGCAGAACCCCCTCATGCATCTCAATGGTTTGAGGGTGTGGCAGCACCTCCGCAGGATAAGGGTTGACGACCTTCTCAAAAAACTTGTTCTGTAGAGCACTTGGGGACGCCATGACGATCTAAATCTGTAATAGAAACAGCTCAAAACGAAAGTAGGAGGTATTGTCGTGATCCGAGAGTCCAAACCTTCGGGAGATTATATAATGATTTTTTGCCGAACCGAAGGAGTGTACCACAGGAAACGGAGTCCGGAGGGCGCACGGGGTGGTGGCAAGCCGCCTAGGAGCGGCCAGGGGAGGCCGCGCCTAGCAGGCTTGCCGCCTCCTCGTGCATCCTTCGGACTACTTTTAATTTTCCTAAAATTTTAAATATTCCAAAACTGAGTAAAATTTCTATTGGGAAAGTTTTGGAGTCGGTTTACTTACTTTACCACATACCTATTCCTTTTCGAAGTCTGAAACGTTTCGGTAGGTCACCCTAACATACTCTTCCGGAGTTATGGTATTGATAACATTGGTTTCAACATTTATGGGAGTACCTGAGATATAATGTTTGATTCCTTGCCCGTTTACCACCTTCGTATTAGTGCCTTCGGCGTTGTTGACCTTGATGGCACCGGAACGATATACTTCCTCGACAATGTAAGGCCCTTCCCATTTAGAGAGAAGTTTTCTTGCAAAAAATCTTAACCGAGAATTGTATAGCAAGACATGATCACCTGCATTGAATTCACGCTTTTGTATCCTTTTATCATGCCATCTCTTAACTTATTATTTAAACAACTTGACATTCTCATAGGCATGGTGTCGTGGTTTTATCACGGCAGATGTCCGGGTGAACGGACTTGGGTTCGAGGCCATTGCTAACGTGATGGACTCAAAGGGGTTGATTGGGACGAAGGACACGAGTTTATCTAGGTTTGGCCCCTCAAGTCGAGGTAATAGCCTACGTCCTGCTTGAGCTTGTATTGCTTGATGTATTGATTACACGGGAGTTATTGCTTGACCTAGTTCTCGATCGCCACCTTAGTCGCCCCGGGTCTTGCCTTTATATAAGAGGTCAAGACCACGGGTTACACAAGTTGTAACCGACTCTCTTTCTACATCCGAGTCTATCTCTACCTTTCTCTTGCCTTCTCGGCCACGTTGTCTCCGGGCGGCTTACATGCCCGGGTCTTCTCCAGCCGGGTCATGGGCTGATCCGTCTAGCCAAGCCTCTATACGTCTTGGGCTCAAGTATTCTCCGCCCACTCCTAAATGGGTGTACGAGCCGTCAGGTATAACCCGGAGCCCTCAGGGCGGGTCATGCCATGGGGTTATATCCCCAACATTAGGCCCTAGGTTGATTTGAGCTTGCTCTCTTCAACCCTTCCCTTTACTTCTCGACGAGTCGCCCGGAAATGATCCGCCGTGACATCATGTCGATCCTGCAAAAAAGATTCGTTGACGTGCGCACCAAATCTTTTTTTTAAATGCATCGCCCGAAAGTCAAGGCGTCCGCCTCGGTCGGACGACATCCGTTGCTTGGATTTTCGCGCTTATTCCGCCTTTCCCTTTTAAATAGGACCGCCCTGGGCGGTATTTCTTTCTCGCGCTTGCTCCATCGTATTCTTCCTCTCGATGCTTATGTTTCTATTGCCTCCTGCTCCGGCTCCGTCTCCGCTTCGCCATCGACAGGCCGCTGCGTCAACCTATTGCGAACCAGAGTGCTCTCCGTGTTCATCGTGTCATCGCCGGTAAGCTCTTCCCCCTTTAGATCCATAATGACTCCGGTAATGTTTTCACGGAAGCTCCGCCACTGGGGTTTTGAAATCCGGCCTCTATCAATGCCAGCCACATCTTGCGCATGAATTTTGAATGATAGCTCGACCCCACCGTGCCGCTATGCATTGGGCAATCCTCAATACTATGTAGATCCATCGCGGCTCCATTCATCAATTTAGGTTTTCTTTGTTCTTGCTAGTCCATCCTTAGGTCCACAAATAGGGGTATTTCCCTAATTTTACAGATCCATAATCATAGCGGCACATCGCGAAACTTCTTTTTAGAGACTTAGCCGAATTTTACTCCATTTCCTTACTATGTTGACCCGCCACGCCGTTCCGGCTCTTATCAGCCAGATCATGGCATTTTATCCGTAAAGTTTTAAGCTCGTAAGTCGCCCATAGATACTTGCCTTCTCTTGACTCGTCGTGTTTGACTTGCATAGTCTTAAACCGCCATGATGTCTCGCGCATCCAATTCCTGCAAGTGGGTCGGGTCTTGCATTACCGAGGAGTTCCTCATGGATTTCGTACACGCGGGTACTCTTCCTTCCAAAGAGGTCATCCATTGGTGGGTCCCGGGTGATGAATTGAGGCCTATTCCACAGGAAGGCGAGGTGGTTGTTTTTTCTGACCATATTGAGCATGGGTTCGTGCCCCTCGGCTCGAAGTTCTTCCGTGACGTCCTTCACTTCTACAAGCTCCATCCTCAAGACCTTGCCCCCAATTCCGTCTCGAATATATGCAATTTTCAAGTGCTCAGTGCGGACTATTCGCAAACCAAGCCGCTTGTGGGCCTGTTTCGAGAATTCTTTTATGTGAACCGGCAAACTGAGGTGAAAGCCGGTCTGAGTATAGAGCTTGGTGGAATTTCTATCTAGGGGCGCAGGGATATTACCTTTCCGGCTATGTAGATGCAGAGTCATCCAAAGGACTAGAACAAGACCTGGTTCTATTCTAAGGATACTTCCCCGGAGGGCGAACATCCACTGCCGGGTTATCCTCCCTCCTGGCTTCGGCTCATGCCAAGATAAAAGCCCTCATGGCTAATGGTTTAACTGGACTGGACTTGATCCGCTGCTGAATCTCCTGGCGGATTATATCTTTGGGCCTGAGAAGCTGCCTCATGTGCGAATACCCAGGCAAGTATGATGGTTCTTTGTGCTTCAGCCTGACGACCTTAACCGAAGATGACATCACTACTATTATTCGGAGTCTTGTCCATGAGGCATCCGGAACTTGCAGCGCTATTGGGCTAGCGCGTTTTAGTGCCGTTAATCCGGCCCCAGATTTAAGGCAACTCTTCATATCCTTTTCCCCTTGTTTACTTATGTTTTACTGATTCATTACCGTTGACCGGCTTACCTATTCAGGCTGACTCTAATTTCTGGAAGAAGGACTATGTCCCTCCTTTGAAGAAGACCAAGAAGAGGGCCCCATCTAGGAGGCCCAAGAAGACCACCCCGCAAGAAGAACTATTTGAACCACTACAATCATCCTGCTCAGAGGTAAAATCTTGGCTACTTTCTGTGGCTTCACTATTTCATTTTACTAACACCTTGCTTTACTCACAGGATGATTTAGAGTCAAGCCGCGCCAACGCCCTCGAGGTAATCTATGCTTCTTCCGGCTCAGAATGTTTTGTCCCCCGAAAGACACGACGGGTTATTGGAAAAGTTCCTATTTCTCATCCTCTTGCTTATCTGGATCCCCAATTTATTTTGAAAAAGCAACAACAGGCCGAGCGCTGGCTCCACTGATCTTATGTCCGACTTACCAAATTCTCCAGCTCAGAAGAAGCGCCCCGCAGAGGTATGTATCTCCGTTTGATTAGCTTTTCCTTTGTAATCTCAATGTTGTCTTATCTTTTCTGAATTGTCTCTCAGAGATCACCTTCCTCCGGTGACTCTACAGCAACCGCTCTGCCGCCTCCCAAGATTAACCCACTGTGAGTATTTTCTACCATCTTACACCCACTTCTTTTAGCGACTGTAACCCTTGGGTTCTGATCTTCATACTTCGCAAAGCTCAAGCCAAGCGCAGAAAAACCAACAAATCCTCCCCTGGCCCTACTGCCCAAGAGTCGGAACATGTCGAGCCGGATGAGTCTCGGCCAGCTGTAGACCTACCAGCAACTTCTGCGGAGCCGGCCACTGATGACATCATTCCAGAGAGCCCGCCAAGGAATCCTTCCAAACCACCGAGCCCTGTCCCGGCAGCTAAAGACACCAATGGTCCGGATGTTGTGATTACTAGGCTGGCTTGCACTCTCCCCCGGCTCACGTGCTGACCAAGCATAGTGAGACGGCCGAAGCTTCAAAAGAAATTGGACTTTGGTTTCTCTGCTTTTGAGAAAATGAAAGCTGAAGAACTTCATGCCGGCTATATGAGCCGACTGTCTACAAGCCGGGATCTGGAGCTCAAGTTGGTTAGTCTTATGAAGAAAAAATATGAGGTACTCCTTTCTCCTCCTTACACCCTTATGTAGCCCCCAAGGCTCGGGTTAATATTGACTGATAATGATCTGGCTCTTCCATCTGTAGTAGAATCATGTAACATGTAGGTCATACTTAACTGTGATCTCACGTCATTACCCTTAGCCCCTAAGGGTCGGCTCAATAATTGGTAATTTTGAACCGGACCCTCTTAGAAGGTAATTAGAAGAGCCAATGCTAGCCCCCAAGGGCCGGCTCAAACTTTCCCAAAGTTGAGTCGGTACTTTCATGCTGAACTTCTGAAAATAGACATTAGCCCCCAAGTGTCATGCATATTGCTTGGAATCTATTTGAGACTTGTCTGTTCATTTTATGCCTTGATATGTTGTAGGAAGCTTTAACTGAAGCCGGGTCACAATTGGCCGGCTTAAAAGCCAATTTGGCCACACAACAAGCTGCCCAGAGCGCCACTGATGAGAAATGCCGGCTCCTTACCAAGGAGTTGGTTAATATCAAGGCCGACGTCACTGCCTTCAAAGAGTCAGCCGGATCTGAAAAAGCTTCATTGACTAAGCGGGCGGATTATGCTGATCAGCAATTAATGATCGTATCCGATGAGCTCCAATCTTTGAAACGCCACATCACCAAAATGACAGCCGCCCTCTTTGGTGAGTTTTTGACAACTTTTATTCAATTGGCATATAATCCTGGTCTTGGCGACTCACCATGAGACCTCTGACTTACACAGGTCCCAGAAGCCGCCAACTGGCCTCTGACAGCCTGTTACCTCTAAAGGCCATCTATACTCTGGCGGAGCAACTCTACTGCGGCTCAGTGTGCACCATCAAAGTTGTGCAGTATAAATAAAAGATCCCTTCCACTCTAAAAGGGGTCTTGGAGCTCTGGTCAACCATGCCCAAGAAAATCACCAAGTTGAAGAGATCAGCCGCCCGCCAAGGGGCAATTGCAGCCATAAGTCGGGCCTTGGCTTTCGCTCCGGAACTTACTCCGGCTAACATGATGGATGGGTTTCCTTCGAAGAAGGATGATGGCTCTAAATTCACATAAGCTAATTACATCCGGTGTGTAAAGGATTCTAGGGTTCTAGCCTCTGTTTTGGCAGAAGAAGTTAACCTGGAGACTTACCAGCCGGCTTACAGTGCTGATCAGAAGAGGGTTCGTGGCCCGCTCTTCGAATGCAAGGACCTAACACCTGCCTGTAGTAAGACTCTTTTTGCTTCTAAACTTGATCCATCCCCCTTCTTTGAGGAAGGAACTTTTGCAGCTCTAACCGGCTGCAACTGGGATTTGGAAAACCTTCAGATCAAGGCAACTGAAGAGACGGTGCAGGGTGACCCACCCGCCAACTGATAATGCTATAGACGTCTCTAATAGCCGGCTCCCAATGACCTGTCATGAAGTGATGTAAAAAACTTGACTTATGCTTTTGACTCCACAGAGAGAGTCTGTAATAGGTTAGCCATAACTTTTGCCTTTGCTGAACTTGTTCCATCACACTCGTATGAAAGATCCGGCTTCAAATTTATATGTTTGCCATCCTCCTTGTCCTTCTCATTGTACACCTTTCCGACTCTTCATAGCTTAGTTCCCTGCATGCATAACAACACCTTTACACCGTTGGGAGGCCGGCTTAAAAGCGCAACCCAAAGATACCGTGGCTTCTCAACATGTTGACAGGAATCCTTTGGCTGGATCAAGAGCCGGTCGATACAACTTGATAAGCTTCACCCGTAGGGCAGGAAACCCCCTGTATAACTATGCTGACTTGTCAATATTTTTTGGCACGAACGCCGGTTGTTAGGGTTAGATAAGCTACACCCAGAGGTGGGAAGCCCCCTTTGACAACCATGGCTAATCATGTTAGCCGGAAATGGCATAAAGTCGGCCGATAGGGTGTTAGAAGCGATACCCATCAGTAAGAAGCCCCCTTTGACAATATGGCGTAAAGGCCGGTTGTTAAGGTGTTAGAAGCGATACCCGTCGGTAAGAAGCCCCCTACAACCATAGCTAATCATGTTAGCCAGAGATGGCATAAAGCCGGCCGATAGGGTGTTAGAAGTGATACCCGTCGGTAAGAAGCCCACTTCAACAATATGGCGTAAATGTCGGTTGTTAGGGTGTTAGAAGTGATACCCGAAGGTAAGAAGCCCCCTACAACCGTGGCTAATCATGTTAGCGGGAGATGGCATAAAGCCGGCCGATAGGGTGTTAGAAGTGATACCCGTCGGTAAGAAGCCCCTTCGACAATATGGTGTAAACGCCGGTTGTTAGGGTGTTAGAAGCGATAACCGAAGGTAAGAAGCCCCCTACAACCACGGCTAATCATGTTAGCCGGAGATGGCATAAAGCCGGCCATAGGGTGTTAGAAGCGATACCCGTCGGTAAGAAGCCCCCTTCGACAGTCGCAGTTAATATGTCAACTGGAATGCTTATGAATTCTTCTTTGTATAAACAAAGATGTGTGAAACAGCAGAGGCCCCATCTTGTAGGGATACTACTTTATTCATATATAAATAGGATATGTACAATGATAGTGTATAATGGCGAGTCTCAACACCTTTAAGTGTAATAAGGCCGCAGATGCGCTATGTTCCATGGCCGGCGGGTCTCTTGACCCGCCGTGTCTGAGTCATCCCGGATATTGATGAGATAATATGACCCATTGTTGAGATTTCTGCTAACCACGAAAGGTCCTTCCCATGGAGGAGATAACTTGTGCATATCTGTCTGGTCATGAATCAGCCGAAGCACTAAGTCACCTTCTTGAAACATCCGGGTCTTGACTCTACGACTATGATAGCGGCGCAGGTCTTGTTGATAAATCACCGACAGGGCAGCCGCTAGCTCTCGTGCTTCTTCCAAAGCGTCCAACACATCTTGCCGTGCCGTCTCATTGTCCGTCTCAACATAAGCCACCACTTGTGGCGAGTCATGCCGGATGTCACTTGGCAACACTGCCTCGGCACCGTACACCATGAAGAAAGGTGTATAACCTGTGATCTATTAGGGGTGGTTCTGATGCTCCAAAAAACGGAAGGCAACTCTTCTACCCAACACCCAGGCATTCGTTGCAAAGGAACCATAAGCCGCGGCTTAATACCCCTTAAAATTTCTTGATTGGCATGCTCTGCCTGACCATTGGACTGTGGATGCGCAACGGCTAAAACATCAAGCCGGATGTGCTCCTAGTCGCAGAATTTTTCCATAGCGCCCTTGGACAGATTTGTGCCATTATCAGTGATGATGTTGTGGGGGTAACCAAAATGGTAGATCAACTTTTTAACAAATTGAACCGCCGTCGCCGCGTCACATTTGCTGACCGGCTCTACCTCTACCCATTTGGTGAACTTATTAACCGCCACCAAGAGGTGTGTTTTCTTATCCTTGGATCTCTTGAGCCAGAACATGAGCACGCCGGTCGAAATTTTGACAGCCATCGCACTTGCTTACTAGGTCCTCTACATCTTTGTGAGCCGTCAACCAGAAGAAACCGTGCCGAAAGGCCTTGGCCACTAGAGATTTTGAGCCGACATGGTTTCCATAATCTCTAGCATGAATTTCCTCCAAGATTTCTTGACCCTCCTCTGGTGATACACAACATTGAAAAAACCCAGTAACACTGCATTTGTGCAACTCACCATTAACTATCGTCATCGACTTAGATCGCCGGGTGATTTGTCTAGCCAGGTTTTCATCATCAGGTAACTCGTCGCAAGCCAAATAAGCCAGATAAGGCACAGTCCAATCTGGAATGGCATGTAGAGCCGCCACCAATTGCCCTTCCGGGTCAGGAACAGCCAAATCTTCCTCTAAACGTAATTTAACAGTCGGATGGTGTAAAATGTCCAGAAAAATATTTGGCGGCACCGGCTTTCGCTAAGAACCAAACCATGAAAAGGCATCAGCCGCCTCATTCCTGCGACGATCAATGTGATCTACCTGATAACCTTTGAAGTGGTCGGCTATAACATCCACCGCCTGACGGTAAGCCGCCATCCGCGGGTCCTTGGAATCCCAAGTACCTGAAACTTGTTGAGCCACGAGGTCCGAGTCGCCCAGACACCTTACCCGGCTTAAATTCATCTCCTTGGCCATTCTGAGACCATGGAGGTCTTCATATTCAGCCGCATTATTGGTGCAAGGTAACATCAGTCGGAGCACATAACAAAATTTATCACCTTTGGGAGATGTCAAGACGACTCCTGCTCCTGATCCTTCTAGCTTCTTAGACCCATCAAAATGTATGGTCTAGTACGTATCATCTAGCTTTTCCTCCGGCGCTTGACATTCCGTCCAATTGTTTATAAAGTCCACCAGGGCCTGAGACTTGATAGCCGTACGAGGCACATATTTCACATTAAGAGATCCCAATTCCAATGCCCACTTAGCAATCCTACCAGTGGCTTCTCTGTTCTGGATTATATCTCCCAATGGAGCCAAACTGACCACGGTGATCTGATGCCCTAAGAAATAGTGCTTTAACTTGCGATTAGCCATGAAAACTCCATATACCAGCTTTTGCCAATGTGGATACCTCAGCTTGGACTCCGTCAGGACCTCACTAATATAATAGACTGGCCTCTGAACCGGATATTCCTTCCCGGCTTCCTTGCGCTCGACCACAATTGCAGCGCTGACAGCCTGGTTGTTAGCCGCCACATATAGAAGCAAAGGTTCTTTCTCAGCCAGAGTGGCCAACACCGGCGGCTTAGTGAGCTGCTTCTTGAGCACCTCAAAGGCCTCACCAGCCACCGTGCTCCAGACAAAAGTGTCCGTCTTTTTCATCATCTAATACAAGGGTATAGCTTTCTCACCCAGGCGACTTATGAACTGGCTCAACGCGGCGATTCGCCTCGCCAGGCATTGGACATCGTTAACACAAGCCAGCTCTCCTAGGGAGGTGTTAGCCTTGATTTTATCCGGGTTAGCCTCAATGCCACGCTCAGAAACCAGAAACCCCAGTAGCTTGCCAGCAGGGACACCAAAAACACACTTGGTTGGGTTAAGCATCATCTTGTAGACCCGGAGATTCTCAAGAGTTTCCCCTAAGTCATCCAAAAGGGTCTCCTTCGTCCTTGACTTGATCACAATGTCATCCACATAAGCATGAACGTTGCGCCCAATCTGTCTGTGAAAACAATTCTGCACACAGCACTGATAAGTCGCCTGGGCACTCTTGAGCCCGAAAGGCATAGAGACATAGCAGAAGGCTCCAAAAGGCATAATAAAAGCCGTCTTCTCTTGGTCCTTGACTCCCATCTTGATCTGATGATATCCTGAATATTCATCTAGAAAACATAGGCTTTCGCAACCTGTCGTGGCATCAATGACCTGATCAATGCGAGGAAGAGCAAAAGGATCAGCCGGACAAGCTTTGTTAAGGTCCGTGTAATCCACGCACCTACACCACGTGCCAATCTTTTTTAGTACCAACACCGGGTTGGCAAGCCACTCCGGGTGAAAAACTTCAACAATGAAACCCGCTGCCAAGAGCCGGGCAACTTCTTCCCCAATAGCCTTGCGTCTCTCCTTGTTAAATCGTCGTAGAAACTGCTGATCGTCTTAAACTTAGGATCCAAATTAAGGTTGTGCTCAACAAACTCTCTCGATACACTTGGCATGTCCGAAGGTTTCCATGCGAAGATGTCCCGATTCTCACGGATGAATTCGATGAGCGCGCTTTCCCATTTGGGATCCATGTGAGCCCTAATGATGAACTGTTTGGATGAGTCACCCGGAGTGAAATCTATTGCTTTAGTATCATCCGCTGAAAACTTGAGGGGCGGCTCAACCTCCGTTGTGGGCTTTTTCAGTGGGGTCATGTCCTCCGGGTCAACATTTTCCTTATAAAATTTAAGCTCCTCCTAAGCGCAACTGGATTCTGCGTAAGCCGCATCTCCTTCCTCGCACTCAATAGCCGTATTCCGGTCACCATGAATGGTAATTGTGCCATTTAAACCAGGCATCTTGAGCTGTAAGTAGACATAGCAGGGCCTAGCCATGAACTTAGCATAAGCCGGCCGCCCAAACAATGCATGGTAAGGGCTCTTCATCTTGACTACTTCAAACCACAAGGACTCCACCCTGTAATTATATTCGTCACCAAAAGCCACTTCCAAAGAAATCCTGCCCACTAGATACGCCGACTTACCTAGCACCACACCATGAAAAACGGTGGATGAGGGTTTTAGATCCTTGTCCAGTAATTTCATCCACCGAAAGGTATCGTAGTAAAGGATGTTGATGATGTTGCCTCCGTCCATCGGCACCTTATTCACCATGTATCCTCCCACTTGGGGGGGCACCACCAAAGCCAGCTGCCCCGGGTCATCGACACGCAGCGGGTGATCCTCCCGGCTCCATGTTATGTCATACTCGGACCATTTTAAGTACTGCGGCAGAGCCGGCGCAACCGCATTGACCGCCCGCTTGCGCAACTTCTGGTCTCGCTTGTTGAGGTTGGTCGTGAAGACATGATACTAGCCGGAACTGAGCTGCTTTGGATTACTCTGATAACCAGACTGATTACGCTGTTGCTGATTGTTGTTACCAGAATGTTGTTGGTGTCCTCCTTGATTACTTTGACCAGGATGACAGGACACTTAGCCGCCGGATCTGAATCCGGTCCCTGACCTGCCGTGTCCTGAGCCGCCTAGTGGGCCACCGTCCTGATTGTTGGGTTGTGTAAAGTGATCCTTGAGTTTCTGCATGAAACGGCAATCACCCCATGTGTGGTTCGCCGGCTTATCAGGCTGACTGTGATCCTGAAAGGGCCTCTTAAGCACCTACTCCAAATTAAAGGAGGGCCTTCTCTTGTTAAAGGGCGGCCTGAACCTCCCGTTCCCCTTAGGACGATTTTGGCCGGTGCTTGTGTTAGCAACTAGCTCTGACCCGCCATCGGAGTTCTTCCGCTTATTCTGATTACCATTGCTTGCCATACCCTTACCTTGATAGTTCTTCTTACCTTGACCGGCCTTATCCTCATCAGAACCTGGTGTTGGAAATATGCCCTAGAGGCAATATATAAAGTGTTTATTATTATATTTCCTTGTTCATGATAATCGTTTATTATCCATGCTATAACTGTAGTGATCGGAAACACATTGCATGTGTGGATAAATAGACAAACACTATGTCCCTAGTATGCCTCTAGTGAACTAGCTCATTGATCAAAGATGGTCAGGGTTTCCTAGCCATTGACATGTGATGTCATTTGATAACGGGATCACATCATTAGGAGACTGATGTGATGGACAAGACCCAAACTACAAACGTAGCATATGATCGTGTCAGTTTATTGCTACTGTTTTCTGCATGTCAAAGTATATGTTCCTATGACCATGAGATCATGCAACTCACAGATATCGAAGGAGTGCCTTGTGTGTATCAAACGTCACAACGTAACTGGGTGACTATAAAGGTGCTCTACAGGTATCTCCGATGGTGTCTGTTGAGTTGGCATGGATCGAGACTGGGATTTGTTACTCCGTGTGACGGAGAGGTATCTCGGGGCCCACTCGGTAATGCAACATCACAATAAGCCTTGCAAGAAATGTGACTAATTGTTAGTTGCGGGATCTTGCATTACGGAACGAGTAAAGAGACTTGCCGGTAACGAGATTGAACTAGGTATAGAGATATCGACGATCGAATCTCGGGCAAGTAACATGCCGAAGAACAAAGGGAACGTTATACGGGATTAACTGAATCCTTGACATAGAGGTTCAACCGATAAGATCTTCGTAGAATATGTAGGAACCAATGTGGACGTCCAGGTCCCGCCATTGGTTATTGGCCGTAGAGGTGTCTCGGTCATGTCTACATAGTTCTCGAACCCGCAGGGTCTGCACACTTAAGGTTCGGTGATGTTTCGGTAGTATAGAGTTATGTATGGTGGTGACCGAAGGTTGTTCGGAGTCCCGGATGAGACCCCAGACGTCACGAGGAGCTCCGGAATGATCCGGAGGTAAAGATTCATATATAGGATGTCCCAGTTTGGTCGCCGGAAAAGTTTCGGGCTCATCAGTAGTGTACCGGGAGTATCGGTAGTGTACCGGGAGTGCCGGTAGTGTACCGGGGGACCTCCGGGAGGGGTATTTCGACCCCAAGAGGTCCATGGGCTGTGGGAGAATAATAACCAGCCCTTAGTGGGCTGGGAAAACAGCCACAAAGGCCCATGGCGCAGGAGAGAAAGTCCTAAAGCAAAAAGTGGAAAATCAGCCAATAGGAGGCAATCCTACTCCAACTAGGATTGGAGGTGAAGTAGGATTGCCCCCACCTCCTATTTTTGCCGACCCAAAGGCCTTGGCTGCCTCTCCTCTCCTCTCCTCCTATATATACTAGTGGATTGGGTGGTTTTTGGACAGAATTTCCGGCCACGTGCTACCCGTTCCACCGGTGCATAGTTTCTCCTCTAGATCGTAGTTCCGCAGTGCTTAGGTGAAGCCCTGCCGGAATTGCTCCACCACCATCACCGGAGCGCCGTCACGCTGCCGGTGAACTCTCTCTCCTGTCCACCCCTCTTGCTGGATCAAGACGGTGGAGATCGTCATCAAGCTGCACGTGTGCTGAACGCGGAGGTGCCGTCCGTTCGGTACTAGATCGGAAGGATCGTGATCAAGGCCACGAGACGTTCGTGATTGGATCGTGGGACGGATCGTGACGAGATCGTGGGACGGTTCGTGATTGGTTCGCGGGACGGTTCGTGATTGGATCGCGAGACGCTCGGTGATTTGGATCGTGAAGAAGTTCGACTACACCAACCGCGTTTCTTAACGCTTCCTGCTTAGCGATCTACAAGGGTACGTAGATCCACTCTCCCTCTCGTAGATGCTCATCACCATGGATAGGTTTGTGTGTGCGTAGGAAAAATTTTGTTTCCCATGCGACGTTACCCAACAGTGGCATCATGAGCTAGGTTGATGGTTCGATGAGATCTCGAGTAGAACACAAAAGGTTTGTGGGCG
This sequence comes from Hordeum marinum, assembly GCA_022496015.1. NCBI lineage: Eukaryota > Viridiplantae > Streptophyta > Magnoliopsida > Poales > Poaceae > Hordeum > Hordeum marinum. The sequence goes on along the minus strand of CM039676.1, from coordinate 336,740,792 downwards.
TTGATGCTTAAATTGCTTCCTCCCTTGGTTGGATTTTGGTTCAGCGGGATTGTGAGATGAAGCGGCCCGGACCAACATTACTCATACACTTACGAGAGACCGGTTCCCTCGACGCAACTTGTTGCTTAGATGGCTTGCGGGTGACAGTTTCTCTCACTTTAGTTGGATCTGATCCGACAAAGGCGGTCCTTGAGAAGGTTGAAAAGCAATCTATGTATCACCGTTGTGGTTTATACGTAGGTGAGAATCGTTCTTGCTAGATATCCATAGCAGCCACATAAAACATGCAACAACAATTAGAGAACGTCTAACTTGTTTTTGCAGGGTATGTTGTGATATGATATGGCCAATTACATGATGAGATATATGTGATGTATGAGATGATCATGTGATGTATAGATTATCACGACTTGCATGTCGGTGATTACGGCAACTGGCAAGAGCCATAGGGTTGTCTTTAATTATTGTATGACCTGCGTGTCAATCATTAAGCGCTATGTAATGCTTTACTTTATCGCTACGGTAGCAATAGTAGTAGAAGCATGCAGGGCGTGACAACCCCGATGGCGACACGTTGATGGAGATCAAGATGATGGAGATCATGGTGTCATGCCGGTGACGATGGAGATCATGCCGGTGTTTCAAAGATGGAGATCTTAAACACAAGTTGATAGCCATATCATGTCACTTATGAATTGCATGAGATGTTAATCCTTTTATGCACCTTGTTTTGCGTAGTACGACGGTAGCATTATAAGGTGATCCCTCACTTAAATTTCAAGATGAATTGTGTTCTCCCCAAGTGTGCACCGTTGCGAAAGTTCATCGTGTCGAGACACCACGTGATGATCGGGTGTGATAGACTCTACGTTCACATACAACGGGTGCAAGCCAGATTTGCACGTGCAGAACACTCGGGTTAAACTTGACGAGCCTAGCATGTACAGACATGGCCTCGAAACACAAGATACCGAAAGGTCGAACATGAGTCATATAGTAGATATGATCAACATAATGATGTTCACCATTGAAGCCACCTTAACTCACATGATGATCGGACTTGAGTTGGTGAATTTGGATCATGTGACACTCAGATGACCTGAGGGATGTCAATTTGAGTGGGAGCTTTAGTAATTTGATTAACTAAACTCATTATCTTGAACAATAGTCTAAGTAACCTTTGCATATTAATGTTGTAGATCAATGGCTCGCGCAGTAGCACCCCTGAATTTTAATGCGTTCCTAGAGAAAGCTAAATTGAAAGATGATGGAAGTAACTTTGTTGACTGGGCCCGTAATCTGAGGATTATCCTCACGGCTTCCTAGAAGTCATATGTCCTTGATGCACCGCTTGGTGACCAGCCAGAAGACATGACCTCCGAAGACGTTAAGAACGCTTGGGAGGCTCGTGCTGGAGACTACTCAATAGTTCAGTGTGCAATATTGTATGTCTTAGAACCGGGACTTCAAAGACGTTTTGAACGTCATGGAGCATATGAGATGTTCCAGGAGTTGAAGCTTATCTTTCAGAAGAATGCCCGGATCGAGAGGTATGAGACCTCCGATAAATTCTATGCTTGGAAGATGGAGGAGAATGGGTCTATTAGTGAGCACATACTTAGAATGTCTGGGTACTCAAACCGTCTAGCGGAGTTGGGAATTACCCTTCCGCCGGAGGCGATCACTGATAGAGTTCTTCAATCGCTGCCACCTAGTTACAAGAGCTTTGTGATGAACTATAACATGCATGGGATGAACAAGTCCGTCGCCGAGCTATTTGCGATGCTGAAAGTCGCTGAGTCTGAAATCCAGAAAGAACATCAAGTGTTGATGGTCAATAAAACCACTAGTTTCAAGAAAAACGGCAAAGGCAAAGGCAAGAAGAGTAAAACCAAGAAGGATGGCAAAGAAGTTGCTACTCCTACAAAGAAGCCTAAGCATGGACCTAAGCCAGAAACTGAGTGCTTTCATTGCAAAGGAACTGGTCACTGGAAGCGGAACTGCCCCAAGTACCTGGCTGGCAAGAAGGCGGCCAACGACAAACAAGGTATATATGATATACATGTTATTGATGTGTACCTTACTAGTTCTTGTAGTAGTGCCTGGGTATTTGATACCGGTTCGGTTACTCACATTTGCAACTCAAAACAGGAACTACGGAATAAACGAAGACTGGCAAAGGACGAAGTGACGATGCGCGTGGGAAATGGTTCCAAGGTTGATGTGATCGTCGTCGGCACGCTCTCTCTTCGATTACCATCAGGATTAGTGATGAACCTAAATAATTATTATTTAGTGCCTGCGTTAAGCATGAACATTATATCTGGATCTTGTTTATTGCGAGACGGTTACTCATTTAAATCAGAGAATAAAGGTTGTTCTATTTATATGAGTAATATCTTTTATGGTCATGCACCCAATGTTAGGGGTTTATTCATATTGAATCTTGATAGTGATGACACACATGTTCATAACATTGATGCCAAAAGATGTAGAGTAGTTAATGATAGTACCACTTTCTTGTGGCACTACCGTTTAGGTCATATTGGTGTAAAACGCATGAGGAAGCTCCATGCTGATGGACTTTTGGAGTCACTTGATTTTGAATCACTTGACACATGTGAACCATGCCTTATGGGCAAGATGACCAAAACGCCGTTCTCTGGAACAATGGAAGGCGAGTGACTTATTGGAAATCATACATATTGATGTGTGCGGTCCAATGAATGTCGAAGCGCGCGGTGGTTATCGTTATTTTCTCACCTTCACTGATGACTTGAGTAGATATGGGTATATTTACTTGATGAAGCACAAGTCTGAAACATTTGAAAAGTTCAAGCAATTTCAGAGTGAAGTTGAGAATCATCGTAACAAGAAGATTAAATTTCTTCGATCTGATCGAGGAGGTGAATATCTGAGTTATGAGTTTGGCAATCACTTAAGACAGTGTGGAATTGTTTCACAATTGACACCGCCCGGAACACCACAGCGTAATGGTGTGTCTGAACGTCGTAATCGGACCTTATTGGATATGGTGCGTTCTATGATGTCTCTTGCCGATTTGCCACTATCGTTTTGGGGTTATGCATTAGAGACAGCTGCATTCACTTTAAATAGGGCACCATCAAAATCCGTTGAGACGACGCCATATGAACTGTGGTTTGGCAAAAAGCCGAAGTTGTCGTTTCTTAAAGTTTGGGGATGTGATGCTTATGTCAAAAAGCTTCAGCCTGAAAAGCTGGAACCCAAAGCGGAAAAGTGCGTCTTCATAGGATACCCGAAAGAGACAGTCGGGTATACCTTCTGTCTCAGATCTGAGGGCAAAGTGTTTGTCGCTAAGAACGGAACATTTCTCGAGAAAGAGTTTCTCTTGAAAGAATTGAGTGGGAGGAAAATAGAGCTTGATGAGGATATTGAACCTTTACTTCAACCAGAGAGTAGCGCAGCACAGAAAGATGTTTCTGTGGAACCTACAACGGTAGAAGAGGAAGTTAATGATGATGATCATGAAGCTCCGGATCAAGCTGCTATTGAACCTCGTAGGTCGACAAGGACGTGTACTACTCCCGAGTGGTACGGCAACCCTGTCTTAGAGGTCATGTTGTTAGACAACAATGAACCTACGAGCTATGGAGGAGCAGTGATGGGCCCGGATTCCGAGAAATGGTTAGAGGCCATGAAATCTGAGATGGGATCCATGTATGAAAACAAAGTATGGACTTTGGAAGTACTACCTGAAGGGCGAAAGGCCATTCAGAACAAATGGATCTATAAGAAGAAGACAGACGCGGACGGTAATGTCACCGTCTATAAAGCTCGACTTGTGGCAAAGGGTTTTTCACAAGTTCAAGGAGTTGACTACGATGAGACTTTCTCACCCGTAGCGATGCTTAAGTCTGTCAGAATCATGTTGGCAATAGCTGCTTATTTCGACTATGAAATTTGGCAGATGGACGTCAAAACGGCGTTCCTCAACGGTTTCCTTGAGGAAGAGTTGTATATGATGCAACCCGAAGGTTTTGTCGATCCAGAGAATGCTGACAAAGTTTGCAAACTCCAGCGATCCATTTATGAACTGGTGCAAACATCTCGGAGTTGGAATAAACGCTTTGATGAGGTGATCAAAGCGTTTGGGTTTATACAAGTTTATGGAGAAGCTTGTATTTACAAGAAAGTGAGTGGGAGCTCAGTAGCATTTCTAGTGTTATATGTGGATGACATATTGCTGATCGGAAATGATATAGAAATGCTAGAAAGCGTGAAGGAATATTTGAATAAGAGTTTTTCAATGAAGGACCTAGGAGAAGCTGCTTTCATATTAGGCATTAAGATCTATAGAGATAGGTCGAGACGCTTAATAGCACTTTCACAGAGCACATACCTTGATAAAGTTTTGAAGAATTCAAAATGGAACAGGCCAAGAAGGGGTTCTTGCCTGTGTTACAAGGTGTGAAGTTGAGTAAGACTCAATGCCCAGTGACTGCAGAAGATAAAGAAAAGATGAGTGTCATCCCCTATGCTTCAGCCATAGGCTCTATCATGTATGCAATGCTGTGCACAAGACCCGATGTCAGCCTTGCCATAAGTATGGCTGGAAGGTTTCAAAGTGATCCTGGAATGGAGCACTGGTAAGCGGTCAAGAATATCCTTAAGTACCTTAACAGGACTAAGGACATGTTTCTCGTTTATGGAGGTGATGAAGAGCTCGTCGTAAAGGGTTACGTCGATGCAAGCTTCGACACTGATTCGGACGATTCTAAATCGCAAACCGGATACGTGTTTATTCTTAACGGGGGAGCGGTAAGCTGGTGCAGTTCCAAGCAAAGCGTGGTAGCTGATTCTACATGCGAAGCGGAGTACATTGCAGCCTCGGAGGCAGCGAAGGAAGGTGTCTGGATGAAGCAGTTCATGACAGATCTTCGAGTAGTGTCTAGTGCACTGAATCCAATAAATATGTTCTGTGACAACACTGGTGCCATTGCTCTAGCCAAGGAACCAAGGTTTCACAAGAGGACCAGACACATAAAGTGATGCTTCAACTCCATCCGGTTCTACATCCAGGAGAAGGACATAAATATTTGCAAAGTGCACACAGATCTGAATGTTGCAGATCCATTGACTAAACCTCTTACAAGGGCTAAACATGATCAACACCAGAACTGTATGGGTGTTCGATTCATTACCATGTAAATCACATAGTGATGTGAACTAGATTATTGACTCTAGTGCAAGTAGAAGACTGTTGGAAATATGCCCTAGAGGCAATATATAAAGTGTTTATTATTATATTTCCTTGTTCATGATAATCGTTTATTATCCATGCTATAACTGTAGTGATCGGAAACACATTGCATGTGTGGATAAATAGACAAACACTATGTCCCTAGTATGCCTCTAGTGAACTAACTCGTTGATCAAAGATGGTCAGGGTTTCCTAGCCATTGACATGTGATGTCATTTGAAAACGAGATCACATCATTAGGAGACTGATGTGATGGACAAGACCCAAACTACAAACGTAGCATATGATCGTGTCAGTTTATTGCTACTGTTTTCTGCATGTCAAAGTATATGTTCCTATGACCATGAGATCATGCAACTCACAGATATCGAAGGAGTGCCTTGTGTGTATCAAATGTCGCAACGTAACTGGGTGACTATAAAGGTGCTCTACAGGTATCTCCGATGGTGTCTGTTGAGTTGGCATGGATCGAGACTGGGATTTGTTACTCCGTGTGACGGAGAGGTATCTCGGGGCCCACTTGGTAATGCAACATCACAATAAGCCTTGCAAGAAATGTGACTAATTGTTAGTTGCGGGATCTTGCATTACGGAACGAGTAAAGAGACTTGCCGGTAACGAGATTGAACTAGGTATAGAGATACCGACGATCGAATCTCGGGCAAGTAACATGCCGAAGAACAAAGGGAACGTTATACGGGATTAACTAAATCCTTGACATAGAGGTTCAACCGATAAGATCTTCGTAGAATATGTAGGAACCAATGTGGACGTCCAGGTCCCGCCATTGGTTATTGGCCGTAGAGGTGTCTCGGTCATGTCTACATAGTTCTCGAACCCGCAGGGTCTGCACACTTAAGGTTCGGTGACGTTTTGGTAGTATAGAGTTATGTATGGTGGTGACCGAAGGTTGTTCGGAGTCCCGGATGAGATCCCGGACGTCACGAGGAGCTCCGGAATGGTCCGGAGGTAAAGATTCATATATAGGATGTCCCAGTTTGGTCGCCGGAAAAGTTTCGGGCTCATCGGTAGTGTACCGGGAGTATCGATAGTGTACCGAGAGTGCCGGTAGTGTACCGGGGGACCTCCGGGAGGGGTATTTCGACCCCAAGAGGTCCATGGGCTGTGGGAGAATAATAACCAGCCCTTAGTGGGCTGGGAAAACAGCCACAAAGGCCCATGGCGCAGGAGAGAAAGTCCTAAAGCAAAAAGTGGAAAATCAGCCAATAGGAGGCAATCCTACTCCAACTAGGATTGGAGGTGAAGTAGGATTGCTCCCACCTCCTATTTTGGCCGACCCAAAGGCCTCGGCTGCCTCTCCTCTCCTCTCCTCCTATATATACTAGTGGATTGGGTAGTTTTTGGACAGAATTTCCGGCCACGTGCTACCCGTTCCACCGGTGCATAGTTTCTCCTCTAGATCGTAGCTCTGCAGTGCTTAGGCGATGCCCTGCCGGAATTGCTCCACCACCATCACCGGAGCGCCATCACGCTGCCGGTGAACTCTCTCTCCTCTCCACCCCTCTTGCTGGATCAAGACGGTGGAGATCGTCATCAAGCTGCACGTGTGCTGAACGCGGAGGTGCCGTCCGTTCGGTACTAGATCGGAAGGATCGTGATCAAGGCCACGAAACGTTCGTGATTGGATCGTGGGACGGATCGTGATGAGATCGTGGGACGGTTCGTGATTGGTTCGCAGGACGGTTCATGATTGGATCGCGGGACGCTCGGCGATTTGGATCGCGAAGAAGTTCGACTACACCAACCGCGTTTCTTAACGCTTCCCGCTTAGCGATCTACAAGGGTACGTAGATCCACTCTCCCTCTCGTAGATGCTCATCACCATGGATAGGTTTGCGTGTGCGTAGGAAAAATTTTGTTTCCCATGCGACGTTCCCCAACACCTGGATCCTTCGTGTTGTCTGAGTCGGCGTACTTCGTGAGAGACGCCATGAGCTCTCCCATGTCCTGGCACGTACGCTTGAGCTGGCCAAGCTTCTATTTCAGCGGGACGAAGTGACAGTTCTATTCTAGAATCAATACCGCTTGAGCCGCCATGATCTGTTCAAAGGAGTGAATGATGGTCGACACCCATCGGACCCAATGATGAGCCGACGCATTCTCCTGCTGGACGCAATGATCAAGATCTACGATGGTCATAGGCTGTTTGCAAGTCCCCTGAAAATTTTTGATGAATCTTGCCCTTAACTAAGCCCATGAACTTATAGTATTGGGTGGCAAACCCTTTAACCATGTGCGAGCCGGTCCTTCGAGCACCATGATGAAGTATTTGGCACACACCGCCTCACTGACATCCAACATCTCCATAGCTAGCTCATAGCTTTCGACCCAGGCCTCCGGAGGTAAGTCAGACGTGTTATTCGGAACCTTGCGAGGCCCCTTGAAGTCCTTTGGCAGCCGTTCACTCCTTAGAGCTGGAGTTAAGCATGGCACTCCCACGGCTCTGGCACTGGCTGAGACTCCGGCTTCCACCGAAACGGAGGGTCCGAGCTCTTGGTGAGTCGCCATGGACCCTGCCTCTCGCCGGTTCCTCGCTTGGTCCACGAGAGCTTGGGCATCAAGAACCACCCGATCATCCCCTTGGGGCCCCCTGCGCTGACCACTACTGGAAACCATCGGCGACTCGTAGCGCCAGCTAAAACTGCGGCTGGGGACAGGGGTTGAATGAACACGCCTCCGGCTGTAAGCGTACTTCTCGTGCTGAGCCATCGCCGTCTGAAGGTACCCAATGGCGTCTCGTACTTCGTCTATGAAAGGCGCCTCATCTGGGATGGGGATTGTTTCAAGCCGGGTTGCAGCAGCCACCATGTTCTCTGCCGAGTTGGAATAATGACCCACCGGTGTTGGTAAGACTATTGGTGAAGCCTGGTTTTGTCGAGACGGGTTAAGCTGTGGCCGAGCCGTTGGCCGACTCCCAGGCGCATCTACTGCCCGCCTTGTCCCCGGCATACTGAAGAGATTCCTAGCCTCGTACTGCTCTGGCAAGCAGGATTGATGCCTCATCCGATGTACTGCGGCCGCCGACTGCTGTTCCAACCCAAGGCGGAAAGCGTCCGTCTTAATGCGCTCTGCCTCTGCCTCCATCTCAGCCTTCAGCTCCGCTATCCTTTGTTGCTCTTCTGCCATCCGGCCCTTGAGCCTCACAATCTCCAAGTTCTGAGCCGCTTGATTATCCGGCGTAACCTCGGTGGCCATCACGCCCGTGAGCTCGTTCATCAGATCCAAAAGGACTTGAGCCGGAGGTGGCGGATCAGCCCCCATATTGGTGGCTCCGGCGGCCGTGCTGCTTGCACCTGGGGCCGATCCTGCCATGAACACGGTCGCATGAACCGGCTGCTCGAGCTCGTCCGACTCAGACCACTCCGACTCAGCGTAAAGCTCCTCATGACCCCCGAGTCCACCATCGTGAAGCTGGTAGATTGACTACATCTCTCCGCTTGACGATCCGTCCTCTGAATAAACGAGAGTCTCCTGTGATTCGGCAGCCCCAAGATCCATACCTTGAGTAAAGACCACAAAGATGTGCTTCCAGCCCGGGTCAACACGGGCAGGCAGCATGTGTTGGACGGGTTGTGCGCGCCAAGCCAGCTCGACAATGTTGGTGCAGATGTCCGGCTCGAGCGTAGATCCATCAACCTTACCAATGAAAACATAGATTCCTCCGAAGGGAACCCGAAATCCGTACTCAACAGAGTCAGCGTCGAGACCCCAGCCGGCGTTGTCGATGTAGAGCCAGCCACGGCGACTCTTAGTCATCCTTCCGACCACGTATCCTTCGAGCCCCGGAAGAGATCCCTTTGAGAACTCAACACCACCAAGCGTAGGCCCCACAGTGGGTGCCAACTGTCGTGGTTCTATCACGACAGATATCCGGGTGAACGGACTTGGGTTCGAGGCCATTGCTAACGTGATGGACTCAAAGGGGTTGATTGGGATGAAGGACACGAGTTTACCCAGGTTCGGCCCCTCAAGTCGAGGTAATAGCCTACGTTCTGCTTGAGCTTTGTATTGCTTGATGTATTGATTACAAGGGAGCTATTGCTTGACCTAGTTCTCGGTTGCCACCTTAGTCGCCCCGGGTCTTTCCTTTATATAAGAGGTCAAGACCACGGGTTAAACAAGTTGTAACCGACTCTCTTTCTACATTTGAGTCTATCTCTACCTTTTTCTTGCCTTCTCGGCCACGTTGTCTCCGGGCGGCTTATACGCCCGGGTCTTCTCCAGCCAGGTCATGGGCTGATTCGTCTAGCCAAGCCTCTATATGTCTTGGTCTCAAATCTTCTCGTCCCACTCCTGAACGGGTGTACGAGCCGTCAGGTATAACCCGGATCCCTCAGGGCGGGTCATGCCGTGGGGTTATATCCCCAACACCTGGGTTCTCCATTCATCAAGTGAGCTAATGTCAAATAACATCTTCTCACCAGCAAGTTTGAAATCATAGTTGAGCTCTTTGATTGCCCAATAAGCTTTATGCTCTAGCTCTAGAGGTAAGTGACATGCTTTACCATAAACCATTTTATACGGAGACATACCCATAGGGTTCTAATAAATAGTTCTATAAGCCAATTATGCATCGTCGAGTTTCTTAGACCAATTCTTCCTAGATCTATTAACCATCTTTTGTAAGATCAACTTAATTTATCTATTGCTTAATTCTACTTGATCACTAGACAGAGGATGATAAGGAGATGCAATTCTATGATTAATGTCATACTTAGCAAGCAATTTACGGAAAGCACCATGAATAAAATGTGAACCACCATCAGTCATTAAATATCTCGGGACTCCAAATCTAGGGAAAATAACTTCTTTAAGCATCTTAATAGAGGTGTTATGATCAGCACTACTAGTTCGAATAACTTCTACCCACCTAGTAACATAATCAACAGCAACTAAAATATGAGTATACCCGTTGGACGTTGGAAAACGTCCCATATAATCAAAACCCCAAACATCAAATGGATCAATAACAAGAGAGTAATTGATAGGCATTTCCTGACGTCTACTAATATTGCCAATTCTCTGACATTCATCACATGACAAGACAAACTTTCGAGCATCCTTGAAGGGAGTAGGCCAATAAAAACCAGATTGTAATACCTTATGTGCAGTTCTATCTCCAGCGTGGTGTCCTCCGTAGGCCTCGGAATGACACCCGTGTAGGATATGTTCCTGTTCATGCTCAGGTACACAACGTCTAATAACACCATCTACTCCTTATTTATAAAGGTGTGGGTCATCCCAAAAGTAATGTCTTAAATCATAGAAGAACTTTTTATTTTGTTGGTATGTGAAACTAGGCGGTACAAATTTAGCGACAATGTAATTAGCATAATCAGCATACCAAGGAGTATTACGAGAAGCATTTATGATAGCTAATTGTTCATCAGGAAAGCTATCATCAATAGGTAGTGGGTCATCAAGAACATTCTCTAACCTAGACAAGTTATCTGCTACGGGGTTATAAGCACCCTTTCTATCAACAATACGCAAATCAAATTCTTGTAGCAAAAGAACCCACCTGATAAGTCTATGTTTAGAATCCTTCTTTTCCATAAGATATTTAATAGCAGCATGATCAGTGTGAACAGTTACTTTAGAATCAACAATATAAGGTCTAAACTTATCACAAGTGAACACATCTGTTAAAAATTATTTTCCAGTGGTAGCTTAGTTTCTTTGAGCACTGTCTAGAGTTTTGCTAGCATAATGAATTACATTGAATTTCTTATCAACTCTTTGTCCTAGAATAGCACCAATGGCATAATCACTAGCATCACACATAATTTCAAAGGGTATGTTCCAATCAGGTGGTTGAACAACAGGTGCAGAAATCAAGGCATTCTTAAGAATTTCAAATGCTTCTACACAATCATCATCAAAAACGAATGGAACATCTTTTTGAAAGAGATTAGTGAGCGGCCTAGAAATCTTAGAGAATTCTTTAATAAATCTCCTATAGAAACCAGCATGACCAAGGAAACTTATTATACCTCTGATATCAGTAGGACACGACATTTTTTCGATAGCGTCAACTTTAGCTTTGTCAACTTCAATACCTCTTTCGGAAATTTTATGTCACAAGACAATACCTTCTTTCACCATAAAGTGGCACTTCTCCAAATTCAAGAAAAGATTAGTTTCTTCGCATCTCTGCACAACTTGATCCAGGTTGCTCAAACAATCATAAAAAGAAGTTCCATAAACGAAAAAATCATCCATGAAAACCTCAACAATCCTTTCACAAAAATCACAGAATATAGTAGTCATACATCTTTGAAAGGTAGAAGGTGCATTGCATAAACCAAAAGGCATACGTCTATAAGCAAAGGTACCAAAAGGGTAGGTAAAAGTGGTCTTCTCTTGGTCCTATTTTGGCACAGGTATTTGAGAGAAACCAGAATAACCATCTAGAAAGCATAAATGTCTATGTTTGGATAGTATTTCTAGCATTTGATCAATAAAAGGTAGAGGGTAATGATATTTTCTAGTAGCTTTATTTAATTTCCTAAAATCAATTACCATTCTATATCCTATAACAGTTCTCTGCGGGATCAATTCATTTTTATCATTAGGAACTACAGTAATACCTCCTTTCTTAGGGACACAATTAACGGGACTAACCCATATACTATCAGCAATAGGGTAAATGATACATGCCTCCAGAAGCTTTAATATTTCATTTCTACCACTTCCTTCATTTTAGGATTTAACCGGCGTTGGTGATCAACAACTGGTTTAGCATCGGTCTCCCATTAAATTTCATGTTGACACAGAGTGGGACTAATGCCCTTAAGATCATCAAGAGTATATCCAATAGCAGCACGGTGCTTCGTCAAAGTTTTCAATAATCTATGTTCTTCATGCTCTGAAAGGTTAGCACTATTAATAACATGATATATCGTCTGTTCATAAAGATAAGCATATTTCAGAGTATTCGGTAATTGTTTAAGCTCAAACACGGGATCACCCTTGGGTGGAGGAGGATCCCCTACTATTTCAACAGGCAAGTTGTGTTTCAGAATAAGATGTTGATCAAATAAAGTCTTATCTATTTCATTCCTTTCATTCATATGCATATCATTTTCATGGTCCAGCAAACATTTTTCTAAAGGATCAGTAGGAGGCACAACAATAGAAGCAATACCAATAACTTCATCCTTACTAGATGATTCTTTATCATGGAGTTGTCTACGAAATTTAGATAAATTAAACTCATGAGACGTATCCCCAAAACTTACGGTAATCGTTTCCTTCTCACAATCTATCCCGGCATTAACGGTATTCAAGAAGGGTCTACCAAATATAATGGGACAAAAATCATCTTGTGGGGAGCCAAGAACAAGAAAATCAGTAGGATATTTTATTTTCCCACACAAGACTTCAACATCTCTAATAATCCCAACTGGTGATATAGTATCTCTATTATCAAGCTTAATTGTAACATCAATTTCCTATAACTCAGGTGGTGCAATATAATTCATAATATCTTTATATAAGGTAAAAGGGATTGCACTCACACTAGCACCCATATCACATAATCCATGATAACAATGATCTCCTATTTTAACAGAAACAACATGCATGCCAACAATTGGTCTATGTTTATCTTTAGCATCAGGTTTAGCAATTCTAGCGGCTTCATCACAAAATTGAATAACATGCCCATCAATATTATCAACCAAGAGATTGTCACACCCTGTGATTTGCCTCATCACTAAGGTAACATGACTCAAAATTTAGGCCAATTAAAAGTTTTTGAGGGCATATGAATCCTTGACTTGTGTGTTATTTGCTTGCTTGTTTGATTGCTTGCTCGTGCTCTATAATTCTTAAATGTAGTGACCTGACCTGAAAGGTCAAGTCTCCCGTGTTTCCGTACCATCCCAAGATCATGCTGGTACACACACGGTACATCAATGTATATATCAAAGGGAAATCACACAGCATTATATTAATCGAAATCTCATATCGAGTCCTTTATTACAATAAAGATTACAATAAAGTGGCCAAAGGCCAACTCATGAGAATATCTAAATCTTGCAGAAGTGTCGAAGGTAGATGAGTCCATCCGACTCCAAGGGCATCCCACTGAGCATTGAACGCGTCCTCACTCCTGGTCGGAAAAGTACTCTGCAACATGATACGTTGCAGCCATGTAGGTCAGCATATGGAATATGTCGGCAAAGTCACAAGAGAGGGATGAAAAGATAATCATCTAGTCTATATGCATATATGGCAGGTGGGGTGGTAAGTTTTTGCGTAAAGCCAAGTTTTTCCTACATCAAGAGAGGGACTAAGCAAAATATTACTAAGTTGGTTGATTAATGAGATGGTTCCACCAACCAATTCTCATACCCAAAATTATTAAATACCCACATCATCATATTAATTGTGTTGAGAGTTCCGGAAGTTCCAATTCCTTTGGCTCAAGTCGTCCATGACCGTGGACACGGCTAATCGATTAGGTTTGGAATACTCTACAGAGTTTTGCACACGTTCCCCACAAGATTTGGTCGCCTCCGTTTGATTTCTCGCACTTCAGGGTGTTTGAGAAACGGATGACCAAAACATGGTCTTCCAAAGGGTTTCCCTGCGACTCTGTCGGTGCCCATCCTTTCCTACCGTTCTTCTACCTCTCGTAGCACCGCCTGTCCAGGGTCACCACGATATCCAACCAAGCCAGAGCCCATAATGACTTGTGGTTGTGCAGGTAAGCCTTGGGTTTTGAAGCACCCATCCATCTCTTTGTGCCTGGGTGGACCTTTCCGCGTGAATACTGGCCATCTCCAGCATCACCTAGGCTAACCACTGGTTTCTCCAGGGCGCCGTTCAACCATCATCCACCCAGAGGTATGTTGAAAACTCGGAGTCTTGAAAATCTTGATCTTTATGTAGGTCTTGAAATTATTAACTCTCTCAGCTCTCATGAATCACACGTCCAACCCCGTCTACTAATAGCATAGCAAAATAAAACCACGTTTCCCGGGGCCAAAGTTGTCAAAGAGGGTTGAGAGGGGTACCTACCACATGATACTACTACAATGTAACCAATTTTCCAACTAACCTATCTTGCATGCAACTGGGAGATGGTAGAACTAATGCATATAAAACATGGGTAAAAGTATGATCAAGGTGACTTGCCTGATTGATGATCTTCGTACGTGAGCGACTCTAAGTAACAAGCTTCGCACTCCGGATAATCTAACGAAGCAACAAGCACTCAAATAAGCATACAACAAAAAATAACAACTCATAACATTCAGCAAAGAAGTAATAAACAATCAAGGCAAACAATGCACAAAAATCTCTAGCAAGTAAAACACACAAGGTTTTGTTTTCAAAAGGTGAGGGATGAAAACACTACTGACATAATGAAACCCTTTGTAATAACAAAACAATTGTTGTCAGCAAGGGAACAAAATAAAATCAATTTAAGTTTGTTGGGAAAACTTTAGTAGAGTTTATAAAAGTTTTGATAAACACTATATGAATCAACTATAGTTATACTAACAAAAAGAATGAAAAACTAACTTATAATTTGTTAAAAAAACATGTTCTTGACAGAAAATAATTTATTATTGAATCTGTCTTAGAATACAGAAACAAAATATACAAAACTTTGTTTGAAAACAAAACTATTACTAGTTAGTTGTTTTAGTCAAATTAAGCCTATTTGAAAAGAAATTGTGATTCCTATGTTAAATAAAATTTAAACTAAGCAAATTTATATTTTTATTAACAGTAAGTGAAAACACTAAATGTTTACTAACAGAACCTAATAAACAAATAAAACCAAATTCTAAAACAAACTAATTAAAATTGAGTTTATAAAACTATATTATAATACTAAGCAGATTCTGTTTTTGGTTAAAACATTAATCAAATTAAACCTAAAAATCCTCAAACTAAGCATGAAGATAGTCCTAACTAATACCAAACAGTAGCAAAAAGATTCATGTGAAAAACTATTTTCAAACTCTAGTTATTCAGATTTGAAGATTTTGAGCAAATTTGATCAAATTCAAATTTTATAGTTCAAATTTGAAATTTAAAAGTACAGGGTGAAACTACATGAAAAAATGTGAGCTATTGCAAAAAGAATCAACTCAAAACACTAAATAGATTAAAAGATATAAGCAAAACAAATTTTGAAAACATTCTGTTAATTAAAACAAAAACAGAAAAAGAAAAATGATTTGCGACGGTCAGGGGGCTACGTGGCGTTGTCCGATTGGCTAAGGGGGGTGTGCGTTCGAGGGTTACGGGCGGGCGACCGGTCCGTAAAGGAAAACGGTTCGGATTAAATCCGATCTAATCTGGGTCGTCGATTCCAGATCGAACGAGTGGGAATGCTCACAGTGTTAAGAGGTCGCCGGCGTCGGGGTCTCCGGCGAGTCCGGAAGTGGTGAATGCGACGTTGAGGCGTTCCGGTGGTCGGGGAAGACGGGGAAGTGGTCCGGGCGACGGCGACGGGCCTCCGGAGTCGACTGGTGGCAACGGTGGGGCGAACGATGGTCGGAATTGGTGGCTACGGTCGATGGGAGGTCCGGTGAGGGTGGGAGCTCCGGCGAGCAATTGCGTAGCCGTCCGGCGTGAGGGAAGAGGGGTTTGGGAGGGAAATGAAAGGCGGGGCTGTGGGGCTCTTATATAGGTGCTCGGGGGTGCGGGGAGTTAAGAGAGGAGAGAGATCCGGCGAGGGGAGAAGCGACCGGCGTCGGGTCCGGCGCGCGCGGGGGGGGAATAAGATGACCGTTCGGTGAAACGGTCGATCGGGTGGGGTCCAGCGTCAGCGAGAGGAGGGCGTGTCCGTTACGCGCGGTCGGTCGGCTTCTAATCAATTCGCGAGTAACTGTCGTGGGCCGGCCCGTTTAATACCGGAAACGGTTACCGTTTCTTTTTAATAATTTTCCAGAGACATTCAAAAGCTTTTAAAGCATTCAAATCGTTTGTAAATATAGGGGTATTATATATCAAAATTAACAGAATGATAAATGCTATTTAATGAACATTTCTATTCTGTCATTTGAACACTTTGAAAAAAATATTATTTTCAGAAATTGCCTAATTGTTTTTAAACCCTTTTTTGTAAATAATTTCAAAATAACTCCTGGTTATTATTGTTCAAATATATCACCAATTAGTCCCTGGTGTGGAGTGTCATGTTCCTCCTCTCTTATTTGAACTTTTAACCAAGATTTCAAATAGGTGAAAGCAACTTAGGGAAAAGTAGAAAGAGCTTTCTGAAATCCAGAAGAGACATTTCAACAAACACATACATTCAAGCAATGATGATGATGGATGCATAGCTATATTCATAACATTCCAAAATGAAATTTTGGGATGTTACATTAAAACATCCTCCTACCCTCAAGAACTCCTTTCCTTGATCCCAACTCTTGTCCAATGATCATGCCATGTGAATAGGACTTCAAATATTTTTTACAAAATATTATCTTGGCCAAAAAGCATTTATTTGAATTAGGTTTTCAAAACCCCGTGATTTGAGATTTGCACTGCAAGTCCCCAAATTGGGTGGATAATTTTTCCCCAAATGCTTTATTTAAAACCCAATATATATAATATATCCCAAAACCACCAAATTTTAATTTTAAATATTATTTTTCTATTTTATCTAAAGGCTTTTTCTTAAGGCCAAAAATGGTCCTTTATAGGGAAAAATTATTTAAATGCTTTAAAAATATTTGAGCAATTTTTAGGAAAACTCAGTGGACATATATCATCCATATATAAGAGTTTCAACACATGGTCATTTTCAAAGTATTGGACAAAACCCTTCAAAACCATTTCTGCCTATTTCAAGGATTTGAAATATTTCTATAAGAAATATTCTCAAATAAATCCAGGAAAATTATAGCATGTCATATATGATATATGGGGTCATATTGCCAAGTTTCATCTCAATCCCAATTGTTTTGGTTCACCAAGATATCCCAAAACCCTCTTTGTCCAAAATCATATTTGAACAACTTTACATTGTGAAGTTTGTCCTATTGATCCCAAACTTTATGGGCACGTTTCAATCCCCAAATAATGAAGTTACACAAATTGGTGCATCAAGGAGATTAGTTTAGCCTAACTGGATCTATAGAAACCTGATTCTGTTAAATTCTAGGGTTTACCAAGTTTACATTGACAACTTTCATCAAATAAGCCCAAACTTAGTGATAAACCTCATTTTAACCTATCACTTGATCCTATTAAATTTCATATAAAGGAGACCCTTTTAACCAGATCAAAACCAGGACAAACACCTTCTAGCCGAAAACCAAAACTGTTGTTTTCACCTCTTAACTTGTTCCCCTTGGCCCGAAATTTTTACCACACCTCTAGCTGAACTCCATCTACCCCTAGTAGGGACCCCCATGGCCTCAGATCAATTATTGGGACGGTAAAAGCCCAAGATTCCTCTGTCGACAAGCATTGGCAACACCAATTTACCTTCCCCCCTCTTATCTCTACCCTCCTTGGCCCCCACCTAGCCTATAGAGCATCTCCAGAAGCCCCAAGTGCTAGTGGACAAGGTGGGCACACCCAGATCACGTGTTGCATGCCATGGCATGCAATATGCACGCTCTGGCGCGCACTACAGTGCGCCCCCGCACTATAGCTGCCCCCCAATCCAAGCCCCCGACCACCTCGGGCTCCTCCAGCACGCCACCGAGCCCCTCTCAACGTCCACAACAAGCCTGTCGGGTGGCCCCCTCCTTCCTTGCCCCACCCCCTCGCACGCGTGTCGGTCTCCCATGAGCTCCAATGGGCGACCTCACACACGCGCGACACCCTGGACACGGCCACTCCCTCTCTCCCCTCCTATGGACCTAGATCACATCCAGGAGCGCCCCAGACACGGTCTCGCAGCCTCCATGCCCTCCAGCAACGACAGTATCCGAGCCGGCGCACGGGCTCACGGTGCACCGTTGCCCGCCCTATAAAAGCGCCCCCCCCCCTCCCCGAGCCCTTGCTAGCCCTCTCTCGTTTCCCATATCTCCCCAGGACCGTCGGGCCAAGCAATTGGAGCTTTTGAGCTCTGAATGCCTCCCATGGCTGCCGTGTCACTGCTTCGGCCTCGGGCATATTTGGCCCACCCTGGCTCTCCCCTCTCGTCCTAGCATCACCAGGGTGCTCCTCCACCGCCTCAAGGTCATCCCCGCCCTTTGTACCATCCTCTCCGCGGCCATGGCACCATACCCACCATGAACGACGGCCTCCTCCATCGAGAAGGACGCCGTGCTCGGCCTCAACCTTCCCCGGGATCAAGGACCGCCCAGGAAGGTGCGGTAGGCCTCCCCGAGCCCACTGGTTACCGGAGTGCTGCCGGGGGTGGCCGGAGCCACCGAGAGCGGGCACCGGCCAGCGCTCACCCGAACTCCTCTATCCTCCCCTGTGCTGGCGGGAGGTGGAGGGAGACCCTGGTAGTGGGCCCCGCCGGTCAGCCTCTAAGGCCCGGGCCTCAGCTGTTTAAGTGGACGCGCCTTCCACGGAGCCGTCTCCCTGCCAAGAAGACGTACTCTGTGGAGTACGCAACCGGCGTGGTCGTCCCTCCGCCAGGCCGAGCCACTGGGCCGTCCCAACTCTGGCTCTGCGCACCGTGTGATAACCCAAAGGGTATATTCCCTTTTTCGTTTTCTTTTTCTATTTCTTCACAGCTTGTAAAATCTCTAGTAAAATCATATGAATTCCAAATTGGCTGATTCAAATTTCTTATAGCTTCCAAAATCTTGGCCTAACCAAATATGTGCATTGCATATTTTTCCATAAATCTTTTCTGTTAAGTTCAAATTTGAATTTGAATTTGAACCATGTAAGACCCCACTTTGCAAATTCCTAGGGAATTCATGTGGAACTCCAAATGGAGTGATTCAAGATCCTAGGTGTATCTAAATTCATTCAATGAGTTCTGAACATTTTTGCTTACACTTATTCTGTTATGACAAATATTAGACCATTTCTTCATGTATGATCCACTTTGAAAATCCCTAGGAAAATCATGCCAACTCCAAATCCAGTGAAACCACTTCCCTCATGTTTATAAAACATGCCCTATTTGTTGGGTCCATCCACTCCATTTACAAAAATGTTTTCTATGGACATCTTATAGGATCATCATTTCTTTCATTTCCATCATTCCAAACTCCCCATTAACCCACATCCATCAAACCCTACTTGGTTATCTATTATATTATTAAAATGATAGAAAACCAATGGTCAAGATTAATCACTCTATAGTTAAAGATGTTTGAACGGTAGAGATTGTTTTATATGTTGGCTAGAATTAATCGTGCGTTTTAGTCTATTGGAGATGTGTACCGTGTACTCCAAGGCAATGTTTGAGATAAGCACAACATTGTGCACATGTCCGCGTAAAACTAGGACTAGGAAACATTATGGTTATATGTTTTGCACAAAAAATATGTCACGTGTATTATACTAAAAGGTTTGTCACATATATGTCGACACTAAAATAAAAAGATGTACATAAAATGTCTGTCATATATGTTGACACTAAAAAAAGGATTTGTCACGTATATTAGATTCTGTTTGGCAGGTGTCACATATATATTAGATATTTTAAACCGCATATATTAAATGGAAGTTAATTAGGGACGTGATTTATTGGATGTACGTGTATTATTATTTTTGAGCAAATATTGCATGTACATGTACGAGATGTATATCATACACATGCAACAAATCGTCGTGGGCCAAAAGACCAAGTAGTAGAGTACGGAACGCATGTTGAACAAAAAAAGCGGAGTCCAGAACGGAGACACTTTGTGTATTTTATTTTATTTTTGTTGTTCTTTTGAATTTCACCACATGTTGGTTTGAATGCCATTGCATGTACGTAAAAGTAGTATTATCCCAACTCTATTTTTAATACTTCTTTTCTACCACTGATCGGACTGGGTTTCAATTCAGACATGCATGAGAAGCACGTCCATATGAGGCACCCCATGCAAAAAAAAATGAGGTACCCCATGCATGAAACATTGTTTTCACACATCAATCAATTGGACTGAGCTCAATGCATATATAATTTATTATGTGGAGGATACACACATACGTATTGGCAAAATTAGGGCCTCTTTTAAGTTCCGTGATTTATAAAAAATAAAAATAAAAACATAGAATACAAATTTGATATCAAGTCGAATTTCTAAATGGTTGAATTAGTAAAAAATAATTATTATTTGCCCCACAACAAAAAGAAAATTTATTTCTGCATGTAATGTTTTTAGCAAAAACAGTTGGAAACATCCGAACACTATATTTTAATGCTTCTTTTTTAACTCTAAATTTATTTTACTGCACCAAAGCAAAAGGAACAATTCTTTTCAAGAGATTTGGAATCGGATGAAAAGTTATCTTGGAAACGTAAAGTGAATTGTTAAGCAAAATTCCGATCATCCAAAATTTTAATAAAGAAACATGGAATCGGAGGGTCAGTATGATGAGAAGTGTATTGCCCGGCCCAAGGATAAACATGTTGGTACTATATAGAAGATTAAAACTAAAACCCCTCGCCATGCAAGCAAACCGAATTATAGTAGAATATAGAAGATAAAAACTAAAATAAATAGAAACTTTTATGGCAAGAATATATTATGGATGCACATGTTAAGAACTATTCAATCCATGAGAGAGAGAGATGGAATATTTTATCAATTATAAGAGATTATTCGTTAATAAGTTCATCGTCTTAGATGATCAAACTATACACCAAACTGAAAAAACATTTTATGCGATAGTATTGCCAAACTGAAAAAATACAAATGCATACGATCAATATTTAGGTAGAAACTACCGATTAGATTTGAACTAAGTTTTTGATGGAAAGATGGACACAAATGAATGATTTCAAAAGCGCAAGTAAAAGCTAAAGTAGAATGAGACTTTCTATTATTATTTTTATATAATGAGCTAAGATACTAACCACAATATTTCCTTTCACATTGACATACCATTATCCTTTCAACAAACCCATACAACTAACGAAAATATAGGTAAATAATTGTTTCACAATGTATACATATTGCCTCAAGGATTATTCTGCTGAACGATAAATCAATGATGTCATATAAATAAATTAAATTGAAATAGTTTGTATTGCTCAATTATATGGCTAAGACATAAAAAAAAGTATTTGCATGGTATATTTAGGCTACAATGTTATAAAATGTTAAAAAGTTTGCACAACAAACTGATTATATTATAAATTTTCAAAAGCACAAATATGACAACCTAAAAATATAGCCGTGCAAATGCGCGGGTAACCCAGCTAGTTTCTTATGACTAGAGATGTCCAAGAAAAATAAAACTCATATTTATGGAGCACTTTTATTTTCTGCTTGTTGTGTTGCTTATTGCGGTTGTTTCCGACGGTACTTGACGAAGAAGACGGAGTGCTTGGAGTGGACGACAAGCGTGTGAAGACCTCGAAGACTTTGCGAAGCCAGGCAAGCAGCCCTTTGACCATGTTAAGAAACCATTTTTATTGCATGTCATATAGCACTTTACTTTCGTTAAATTTGATCATGTGTAGTAGTGACCACTTCGGTGGGTTGCTTCCAATACTTTTTCCGTTGACACTTGCATCATGCATGACCCTACCACCTTATAAGGGTTATGCGGGTGGGTGTAGATAGGATGCTACTAGATGCTACGCAAGTGGGTTCGGGATTATGCATGGTGATGGAAATAAAGAGATGATTTCAAAGACTTTTTGAAAACCCCGTCGGGTGCCACTAATGCACGAGGGAGATGATGTTGAGTTCGGTAACCACTTGAGAAAGAAGTGGTGTACCGGAGCAAGTGAGTGTGTGTGGTTTCAAAAACGGATTGTTGTAACTTGCGACCGTTACTCCAACCTTACATGCACAACCCTATATGGGAAGGGGCTTTGTTGACTACTATGGTTGGTGCTAGCAGGGAGCCCGCATTACCGGTGGCGAGAGTGAAGTGGTCACTCTTGAGACGGGGTCGTCCCAGAAGTGGAAGGCCATGCGCTGTCTTTACAGGCACCGGGCACACCGTTGCGTGCCCTCATGGATGATACGTGTGATGTACATCGTGAGGGATGGCACCAACGAGTGGACTCTTTGTTTAGTATCACCATGGGAAAGGCATTGTTCGGGTGCTTACCTAGGGTATGTAATATACCGAGAGTCGTGGATGTCACGGAAGTTCCCCGAGTCTTGTGGGTAAAGTGTGCAACCTCTGTAGAGTTTAAAACTATTCGAATAGCCATTTCCACGGTCAAGGACAGTTGGATGACCACTCTTGTGCTATGTCCAAATGTTTACTAAACTTGGTGTGTGTGCGTGTGGATGACGCAGAGATGATACTTGAGATAAGTCAGATGACTTGACGTGATGACTTAACATGAGATGTTCAACCCCTGATTATGATGATATCTATAACTTGTTCACATGGATATCGGCCAACTGTTGATGCATGTTTACATAAGTTACTTGATCATGTCATTGCATACAAAATTAGCTTTCTGCAAAATTACCTACTCAGTGCTATATCATGCTCTGTTGAACCTTGTTCCAAACATGGGTTGCTTGCGAGTACATTCAAAGTACTCATTGGCTCTCCACTGGTTATTTTATTGGTCAGGCATGAAAGATCGGGTTATGGTGAAGATTACCATGGTGACGTACGTGCGGGCTAGGACGCTTCCCAGTCAGAATGCCTGTAGGGTTAAGGCAGATGGCAAGGGTTCACGCTATCGTTGAAGATTTCCGCTGCAATCATATGAAGACTTGGACATAAAGGCCATATTTGAGTAAACCGGTATGTAATGGATGTAAGACTCTTGTTATTCAGTTTTTGTGTGTTCAGTGAGCATTGATCTCTGGGATCACTGTGCACGTACATTCGGTGATCACGACTTATGAGTCGGGGTGCCCACAGAGATCCTTAACAATAGCAATACTAAGCTCAACTTTAATTTTCTTGGGGGTGTAGGTGTTATAGCATAGCTCTTACGAACCATAGTTGAAGCTTTAGCATGTTCATTTATTCTAACAGGAAAAGATGGTTTCTCAATATAAGCAACGGGAATAACAGGATCAACATTATAAGTAATAGTTTCCTCTTCAACTTTAATAGGTTCATCTATTTTCACCTCAATGGGAGGATGATACTTAAACCACTTCTCCTTAGGGAGGTCAACATGAGCAGCAAAAGATTCACAAAAAGAAGTTGTTATCTTAGAGTCAAGTCCATATTTAGTGCTAAATTCACGAAAAGCATCGGTGTCTACGAATGATTTAACACAATCAAACTTATACCTGACTACTTATCTTCGTCGAGTTCCCAATCTTCAGAGTTGCATTTAATTCTTTTCAATAAATCCCATTTGAAGTCAATATGTTTCTTCATATAGGAACCAGGACATGAAGTATCGAGCATGGGTGGACCATTACGAGAAAGCCGAGCATAAAAATTCTGAATAATAATTTCTCTCGAGAGCTCATGATTGGGGCATGAATATAACATTGACTTAAGCCTCCCCCAAGCTTGAGCGATTCTTTATCCTTCACGAGGCCAAAAACTATAAATACAATTCCGATCATGATGAACTAGATGCATAGGATAGAACTTCTGATGAAATTCCATTGTCAATCGGTTGTAGCTCCATGATCCAATATCATCACATAGCCTATACATGTCAATGCCTTATCCTTCAAAGATAAAGGAAAGCATTCTTCTTGATGTGATCCTCGGGCAGACCTGCAAGCTTAAATAATCCACAAACTTCATCCACATAGATTAGATGCAAATCAGGATGTAGCGTTCCATCTCTTGCATAAGGATTAGCCGGCAGTTTCTCTATCATACCTGAAGCAATTTCATAATAAATATTTTCAGTAGGTTCAGTAGGTCGAGGGACAACTCTTTGTGTTTCCTGTCGAGGTGAAGATACCCCGAACAAGCCCCTCAAAGGATTACTTTCCATAGTAACAAGTGACAGTAAATTTCAGCACACTATATAAATTTTTTCCTTACTAGAATCCACTTACCAAAGGCGCTTCACTCCCCGGCAACGACGCCAGAAAAGAGTCTTGATGACCCACAAGTATAGGGGATCTATCTTAGTCCTTTCGATAAGTAAAGAGTGTCGAACCCCGCGAGGAGCTGAAGGAAATGACAAGTGGTTTCCACTAAGGTATTCTCTGCAAGCACTGAAATTATCGGTAACAGATAGTTTTATGATAAGATAATTTGTAACAAGTAACAAGTGTAACAAAGGTGCAGCAAGGTAGCCCAATCCTTTTTGTAGCAAAGGACAAGCCTGGACAAACTCTTATATAAAGCAAAGCGCTCCCGAGGACACATGGGAATTTCTGTCAAGCTAGTTTTCATCATGCTCATTTGATTCACGTAAGTTACTTTAATAATTTGATATGTGGGTGGACGAGTGCGTGGGTGCTGCCCTTACTTGGAAAAACCTCCCAATTATGATTAACCCCTCTCGCAAGCATCCGCAACTACGAAAGAAGAATTAAGATAAACCTAACCATAGCATGAAACATATGGATCCAAATGAGCCCCTTACGAAGCAACGCATAAACTAGGGTTTAAGCTTATGTCACTCTAGCAACCCATCATCTACTTATTACTTCCCAATGCCTTCCCCTAGGCCTAAATAATGGTGAAGTGTTATGTACTTGACGTTAACATAACACCACTAGAGGAGAGACAACATACATCTCATCAAAATATCGAACGAATACCAAATTCACATGATTACTTATAACAAGACTTATCTCATGTCCTCAGGAACAAACGTAACTACTCATAAAGCATGGTCATGTTCATAATCAGAGGAGTATTAATTATCATAAAGGATATGAACATATGGTATTCCACCAAGTAAACCAACTAGCATCAACTATAAGGAGTAATCAACACTACTAGCAACCCACAGGTACCAATCTGAGGTTTGAGACAAAGATCGGATACAAGGGATGAACTAGGGTTTCAAGAGGACATGGTGCTGGTGAAGATGTTGATGGATATTGACCCCCTCTCGATGAGAGGATCGTTGGTGATGACGATGGCTTCGATTTCCCTTTCCGGGAGGGAAGTTTCCCCGGCAGAACAGCCCTGCCAGACCTCTAGATTGGTTCTGTCCAAGTTCCGCCTTGAGACGGTGGCACTTCATCCCGAAACCTCCCTTATGATTTTTTTTCCAGGTCAAAACCCTCCATATAGAAGAAGATGGGCGTCAGGGGCCTGCCAGGTGGATCACAAGCCTGCTAGGCGCGGCTAGGGGGGTGGTCGCGTCTGGCAGGCTTGCCACCTCCTGTTGGGCCCCCTCTGGTATTTGTTTCACCCAGTATTTTTTATATATTCCAAAATAATTCTCCGTAAATTTTCAGGAATTTTGGAGTTGTGCAGAATAGGTATCTCATATTTGCTCCTTTCCAAGTCCAGAATTCCAGCTGCCGGCATTCTCCTTCTTCATGTAAACCTTGTAAAATAAGAGAGAAAAGGCATAAGTATTGTACCATAACGTGTAATAACATCCCATAATGCAATAAGTATCAATATATAAGCATGATGCAAAATGGACTTATCAACCACTATGATCTGGTATCCAAGGAAATAATGCTTCAACTTGTGGTTTGCCATGAACACCCCATAGATCGATTTCTGCCAATGCGGGTATCTTTGCTTGGATTCTATCAAGACCCCAATGACATAGTAAACCGGCCTCTAGACTGTATACTCCTTGCCTACTTCCTTTCGCTCCATCACAACCGCAGCACTGACTGCCCTGTTATTAGCCGCTACATATAAGAGCAAAGGTTCTTTCTCAGTCGGAGCAGCCAAGACCGGCGGCTTAGCCAACTGTCTCTTGACCGCCTCAAGTGCCTCGTCTGCATCCTTGCTCAAGATAAAGTCATCAGTCTTTTCATAATTTGATATAAGGGAATAGCCTTCTCGCCAAGGCGGCAGATGAAGCGGCTTAAAGCGGCATTGCGACCCGCCAAGCGCTGCTCATCTTTAACGCTCGCCATCTTAGACAAAGAAGTGATGGCCTTTATCTTGTCCGGGTTAACCTCAATACCTCGCTCTGAGACTAAGAAACCCAAAAGCTTGCTTGCAGGAACACCAGAAACACAGTTAACCGGGTTAAGCATCATCTTGTCAACCCGTAAGTTGTCAAATGTATCCTTTAGGTCGTCAAGCAGAGTCTCCTTCTTCCTTGACTTAACCACAATATCATCCACATAAGCATGAACATTGCGCCCAATCTGACTATGAAGGCAATTTTGCACACAACGTTGATAAGTCACATGCACACTTTTAACCCCAAAAGGCATAGACACATAGCAGAAAGCCCCAAAAGGTGTTATAAATGACGTCGTCTCTTGGTCCTTAACTGCCATCTTGATCTGATGGTAACCTGAATAAGCGTCTAGGAAGCATAAACTCTCGCAACCCACCGTTGCATCAATAATTTAGTCAATGCGCGGGAGAGCAAACGGGTCAACTGGACATGCCCTGTTAAGATCTGTGTAATCCACACACATACGCCGCATGCTATTATTTTTAAGCACAACCACGGGATTAGACAACCACTCTGGGTGAAAAACCTCCACGATGAACCCTGCTGCCAAGAGACGGGCCACCTCTTCTCCAATTGCTTTATGCCTCTCTTTGTTGAAGCGACGGAGGAACTGTTTAATTGGTTTAAACTTGGGATCCACATTAAGGTGGTGCTCAGCAAACTCTCTCGATACACCCGGCATATCAGAAGGTTTCCATGCAAAGATGTCCCGATTCTCACGGATGAATTCAATGAGCGCGCTTTCTTATGCGGGGTCTATGTTAGCCCTAATAGTAAACTGCTTCGACGAGTCGCCAAAGCAAATTCCACCAGCTTTGTATCCTCTGCCACAAATTTCAGGGGCGGCTTAGACTCTGTGATGGGCTTCTTCAATGGAGTCATATCTACCGGGTCAACACTATATTTGTAAAATTTGATCTCCGCCTCAGCACAGCTTGATTCTGCATAGGCAGCATCGCCTTCTTCACATTCAAGAGCCACCTTCCGGTCACTGTGTACCATTATCGTCCCCTTGAGAGCCTGCTTCTTAAGCTGCAAGTAGACATAATAGGGCCTGGCCATAAACTTTACAAAAGCCGGTCGGCCAAACAAGGCATGATATGGGCTCTTAATTTTCACCACCTCAAACCACAAAGTCTTCACCCTGTAGTTGTAGTCATCTCCGAATGCCACCTCGAGGGCAATCTCGCCCACGGGGTAATCCGACTTACTTGGCAGGACATCATGAAAAACTGTTGATGACGGCTTAAGGGCCTTGTCAGTTAGCTCCATCCGATGAAACGTGTCATAGTACAAGATGTTGATGCTACTGCCACCATCCATTACTACCTTTGTGAACTTATAACCTCCAACCTGAGGTGCTACCACAAGTGCCAAGTGCCCCAGGTTATCGACCCGTGGCGGGTGATCCTCCCTACTCCATGAGATAGGATACTCAGACCACTTCAAATACTGTGGGAGAGCCGGCGTTGTCATGTTGACTGCCCTGATGTGTAGCTTTCGATCCCGTTTGTCCAGGCTCGTGGTGAAAACATGATACTGGCCTCCACTCAGTTGCTTCGGGTTACTTTGATTCATTGACTGGTTGTTTTGCTGCTGCCCACCGTTGCCAAACTATGGATGGTGACCACCTTGACTGCCTTGCCATTGATAACCTGAAACTGAGCTGCCTCCACCAAAGCCGGTCCCTGAGCCGCCCGACGGCCCATTGCCGTTATTACGATGTTGGTTAAAGCTGTAGTTCCGAAACTCCCGCATAATTTTACAGTCCCTTCACCCATGACCGGCTGGCCTGCCGAGTGTGATGTGCTCCGGGCAAGGCTTACTGAGCGTTTCCTCCAACTTAAAGGGGGCTTTACCTTTGTTAAAGGGTGGCTTACCATTAGCCTTGGCACGATTGTTACCAGCGCTGGCGTTTGCCACCAGTTCTGACCGCCGTTTGGGTTCTTTATCTTGCCCAGGTTGTTATTTCCGGCCCCTTTCTGCTGTTGACTCTCCCCATTGTTATTCTTCTTACCCTTAGCCGATTTCTCATCATCGAAGCTCGGATCTTTAGTAGTATCTGAATCTGCATACTTTGTGAGAGCCATCATGAGCTCACCCATGTCTTGACAAGAACGCTTCAGCCGCCCGAGCTTCTGCTTAAGGGGTAAGAAGTGACAGTTTTTATCTAAAATCAGAACCGCGTGAGACACCAAGATGTTCTCGGACGAGTGGATAACCGCCAAAACCCGCCGAACCCAATGATGATCTGACTCATCCTCATGTTGTACACAATGATCAAGATCAACAATTGTCATACGCTGCTTGCATGTTCACAAGAAGTTCTTGATAAAACGTGCCTTCAACTGGGCCAAGACGCAATGGTATTCGGAGGCAAACCCTTTAACCACGTACGAGTTGGTCCTTCTAACATCATGATGAAGTACTTTGCACAAACCGCCTCAC
Organism: Hordeum marinum; assembly: GCA_022496015.1. Lineage (NCBI taxonomy): Eukaryota > Viridiplantae > Streptophyta > Magnoliopsida > Poales > Poaceae > Hordeum > Hordeum marinum. Next base: position 336,711,969 of record CM039676.1, on the reverse strand, counting down.
TGACGTCCAACATCTCCATGGCGAGCTCATAACTTTCGATCCAAGCCTCAGGGGGTAAATCAGCCGTATAGTTAGGCACCTTACATGGCCCCTTAAAGTCCTTGGGCAAATGCTCGTTCCGTAGGGCTGCCGTTAGGCAAGGCACACCAACTCCCTTGGATGAGACTCTAGCTCCCACTAAGATGGAAGGGATTATTGGAGCCAGATCAGGAATTACCGGGTAATCCGTCACCGGAGTCGCTCCTCGATGAGCTCGGCACCTATCCATGATCTCCTGAGCATTAATTCGAGGCGAGTTATCATTGGTCGGTTGCGTCTTTGCTCGCTGCTGGAAACCGTCGATGACTCTATGCGCCGGTTGTAGCTACGGCTTGGGATGGATGGATCTGGAGTGCACATGACTCTGACTGTATGTGTACTTTTCCTGCTGAGCCACTGCCGTCTCTAGCAATCCAATGGCATTACGCGCCTCCTCAGTGAACGGCATCCCTTCAGCAAAGGGGAGTGCGTTGAGCCTAGCAGCCACCGCTATCATGTTCTCCATCGGGTTAGAATAATGGCCAGGTGGTGTCACATGGTGTCGCGGCAGGGTCCAATCCCTTTGGGGTGGGTCTGGTTGTCGCGAGGCCTCCACGGCCCAGGTTATGGCCGGTGACACTCTCGGTCCTGCTCCGGGAGTGTTGACAAGGTTTCGGGGCTGAAGTTGCACACGGAGGCCGACCTTGGTCCTCCTCTAAAGAACCGCCTACGAAGCATGCTGGTCTAAGCTAAAACGAAGAGCCTTCACCCTCAAACATTCCGACTCAGCATTCATCTGAATTTGCAATGTGTTGATATCCTCCTGGGCCTGAGTAATCAGTCCCTTAACCCTGGTGATTTCGGCATTGCGCTCTGCCTGGTTTCCGGCTTTTACCTTAGTGGCCATCAGGGTTGTCAACTCCTCCATCAGTTCCAACAAGACCTGAGTCGGCAGCTTGGGAGGCCCGGCATCTGGCGTGGTGGCTCCCGCCACTGCTATGGACATCGTGTTGTTGAAAGCCGGCGTCGAGCCTGCCATGGAGACAGCGGCTCGGCTTGGCGGGTCATAGGGTTCTGGAATATTATCGCCATCGGCATAGGCCCCAAGACCGCCATCATGAGGCTAGTGAAATGATTCTGTCTCTCCACTGGAGGATTCGTTATCTAAGAGGATGAAATTTTCCCCCTGACACGGAATCTTCTCTTGCTTGCGTGAAGCCGATGAAGACGCTCCTCCGACCGGGTTGAACACGAGCGGGTTGCGCGTGCCAGGCCGGCTCGATGAGGTCGATGCAGATGTCCGGCCTGGGCATGGATCCACCGATCTTCCCAATGAACATGTGAATCTTGCCGAAGGGAACCCGGTACCCGTACTCGATTGAGTCGGCCTCCGGCCCCGTTCCAGCATCGTCGACGTAGAGCTTGCCGCGGTGACTCTTAGTCATCATGCCGATGGCGTATCCCTCAATCCCTGGGAGAGAACCCTTCGAGAACTCCACACCACCACGTGCTATCCCCATGGTGGGCACCAACTATCGTGGTTTTGTCAGGGCTGATGTCCTAGGACGTAGGTTCGAGGCCATCGCTAAGGTGGTGGACTCAAAGGGGTTGAACGGGACAAGAGACACGAGTTTACCCAGGTTCAGCCCCTCGGAAAGAGGTAAAAGCCTACGTCCTTCTTTGTGTTGTATTGATGGAGTATCGATTACAAGGGAGCGGATTCGCTTGACCTAGCTATCGATCAATTGCTTCTGTCCTAAGTCGCCTCAGGGCCTCGCCTTTATATAGGTAGGTAGAGGCCTTGGGGTTACAAGAGTCCAAACCGACTTACACAAGGTGTTCGATCTTGTCTCTAAGACGCCTTGCCTTCCTCGGAAAGCCGTCTCCTGGGTGGCTTTACACGCCCGGGTCTCGTGCCATCTTCCATCTCTAGGACTCCTCTTGGCCCATCTCGTAAGTCGCCATGTAGTCTTGTCTTCAATCCTTAGGCCCACTTTAAGGGTCTTGATTATGAGCCGCCGGGCGTGACCCGGCACCTCCTGGGCGGGTCTCGGCACGGGGTTATATCCCCAACAGTCACCAACATACATAACTCAATACTATCGAAACGTCATTGAACCTTTAGTGTGCAGACCCTGTGGGTTCGAGAACTATGTAAACATGACCGAGACACCTCTACAGTCAATAACCAATAGCAGGACCTGGATGTCCATATTGGTTCCTACATATTCTATGAAGATCTTTATCGATTGAACCTCTGTGCCACGAATTCATTTAATCCCGTATGCTATTCTCTTTGTTCTTCAGTATGTTACTTGCCCGAGATTCCACCGTCGGTATCTCTATACCTAGTTCAATCTCGTTACTGGCAAGTCTCTTTACTCATTTTGTAATACAAGATCCCATGGCTAACACTTTAGTCACAATGCTTGCAAGGCTTTTTGTGATGTTGTATTACCAAGTGGGCCCTGAGATACTCTCCGTCACACGGAGTAACAAATCCCAGTCTTGATCCATGCCCACTCAACAAACACCCTCGGAGATACCTGTAGAGCATCTTTATAGTCACCCAGTTATGTTGCAACATTTGATACACACAAGGCACTTCTCCGGTGTCAGTGAGTTGCATGATCTCATGGTCATAGGAACAGATACTTGACATGCAGAAAACTATAGCAACAAACTAACACAATCATATGCTATGTTTATAGTTTGAGTCTTGTCCATCACATCATTTTCCCAATGATGTGATCCCATTATCAAATGACATATTATGTCCATGGCTAAGAAACCTTGACCATCTTTGATCAACAAGCTAGTCTACTAGAGGCATACTAGGGACAAAGTGTTTTCTATGTATCCACACATGCAATGTGATTCCAATCAATATAATTATAGCATGGATAATAAATGATTATCATGAACAAGGAAATATAATAATAACCATTTATTATTGCCTCTAGGGCATATTTCCAACACTCATAGCTCTCAGTCCAAGCCGTCGGCCCCAGATCCGTCGTGTAGTACGGCACCTTACGAGGTCCCTTAAAGTCTTTAAGCATGCGCTCGTTCCGTAAATCCAGCACCAGGCATGGAACTCTGGTCGTTCTGGTATTCTGGGGTAGGTTACAACACCGCTCGCTACTGGAGACTGTTGGCGACTCTACGCGTCGGCTATAGCTATGACTTGGTAAAGGAGTTGAATGCACAAGCTACCGACCATATGAATAATTAGCTTGTTGGGCAATCGATGTTTGTAACTGTTCAATGGCGTTTCAGGATTCAACCGCAATCAGCGACTCACCAGTAATAAGGAGTATAGTAAGTCGTGCCGCCGCTGCCACCATGTTATCCATCGGGGTGGAGAAGTGCCCTGGTGGTGTCAAGAACCTTCGTGGCATCTAACGTGGCTTGAGACTGTGTCGGTATTTCCCCAAAGAGGAAGGCATGATGAATCACAACTACGGTAAGTATTTCTCTCAGATAAGAAACCAAGGTATAAATCCATGCAGGATGATCAACCAACTATGTAAACAACACATGCACAGAAAGAACAAATACTTGTAACACGACGCGTAAGAGAGGTTGCCAAGATCTCAACGATAAAAGGATAGATTGGGTTGTAATAGGTTGGGAAAATAGATCTTGCAAGAACACAAAATAAAAGAAGTAAACAAAAAGTGCACCAATGTATTTTGGGTTTTTTTGGGTTAATAGATCTGAATACAAACACGGCAAAAAGATATATCGGAAAGCAATATGTTGGAAAAGTAGACCCAGGGGGCGTAGGTTTCAGTAGTGGCTTTTCTCATGAGTATCGCACACTGTGGGTGAACAAATTATTGTTAGGAAATTGATAGAAGATCAAATAATCATTACGATATCCAAGGCAATGATCATTATATAGGCATGATGTCCAAGATAAGTAGACTGAAACGATTCTGCATCTACTACTATTACTCCACACATTGACCGCTATCCATCATGCATCTAGTGTACTAAGTTCATGGAAAAACGGAGTAATGCAATAAGAACGGTGGCATGATGTACACACGATCTATTCATGTAGGAATAGACCCCATCGTGTTATCCTTAATAGCAGCGATACATGCGTGCCTTGCTGCCCCTTCTTTCAATGGAAAAGGACACCGCAAGATCGCACCCATCACAAAGCCCCTCTTCCCCTGGCAAGAAAAATTGATCTAGTTGGCCTTAACTAAACCAAAGATTTGAATAAGAAATACGAGTCTATAAGTAATCATGCATATAAAAGATCAAAGAAGACTCAAATAATATTCATGGATAGAAACTGATCATGAACTCAAAATTCATCGGATCCCAACAAACACACCGCAAAAAGTCATTACATTCAATAGATCTCCAAGAGAACATTGTATTGAGAATCAAAAGAGAGAGAGAAAGCCATCTAGCTACTGCCTACAGACCCGTAGGTCTATAGTGGACTACTCAGGCATCATCAGGGAGGTACCCATGAAGACGATGCACCCCTCCGTGATGGTGTTAGATTGGATCTCGTGGTTCTGGAACTTGAAGGAGCTGGAATTGTGTTTCGTCGACTCCCCTAGGGTTTTATGAATATTTGGACGTTTATAGAGCTAATAGTCGGTGGAGGGGGTCCCCGAGGCATCCACAACCCATCAGGACGCGCCTGGGGCCTATGGCGTGTCCTGGTGGGTTATGGGTGGCTTGGGCTCCCTCATGGTTACTTATTTGGCCCACATGCCTTCTTCTGGTCCCAAAAAGTTCTCCACAAAGTTTCGTCTTGATTGGAATCCATATTGTACTAATATTCTGCGAAGTAAGAAGATAAGCAAAAACCGCAACTGTCACTTTGGCACTATGTCAATAGGTTAGTCCCAATAAATGATATAAAGTTGCTATAAAATGATTGTAAAACATCCAAAATGATAATATAACAACATGGAACAATCAGAAATTATAGATACATTGGAGACATATCAGCGTTGTCTGGATGAGGGGCGGATCTAGGCCCGGCTCTTCCCTCCAAGCCAGCTCTGGCTGGTGAGGTTGAGCCGCCGCCCTGTCCCTAGGCATCTCAAAAGTTAATTGGGGTTTAACTGGTGCTCCTGGAGTACTTGGGCCTGCTCTTGGCGAGTTAAACAAATGTTTGGGCTCATAGACTATGGGTAAATGGCTTTGCTGCCTCCTCTGAAGAACTGCGTTGGATGCGTTTTGATCAAGGTTGAGCCGCCACGCCTCCGTCTTCACACACGTTGCTTCTGTATTAACCTGAGCTTGCAGTGTAGCTGTCCGGGTGTTCTCAGCATTAATGTCCTCCTAGGCCTTGGTCATCTGTTCCCGTCTCTTTGCAATCTCCGCATTGCATTCTGCATGATTACCCACCGTGACCTCAGTCCCCGGTAAGGTTGTAAGGGTGGTCATCAGCTTAGATAGAATTTGGGTCGGTGGCCTGACCGAGCCAGACACCCCAGAAGCCGGTGCTTATAGGTTAACTGTTGTTGTTGCTCCGGCTACTGTAGATTAGAGAGCTAGCGCCATCCCGACCATGAATATGACGGCTCGGCACGGCGACTCGTAGGGGTCCGGAATACTATCGACATCGAAATAGCCCCCTAGCCCGCCGTGTTCAAGCTGATAAACTGATTATGTTTCTCCGGTCGAGGACCCATCATCTGAATAGACGAGAATCTCTCCCCCACACACACACCAAGTTTTCCTCTAGCTTTGCGCCTTGCACAAAACCAACAAATACATGCTTCTGACCGGATTGACTCAGGGCCCCAACCGGCGTCGTCGATATAGAGCTTGCCGTGGCGACTCTTTTTCATCCTGCCAATGATGTATCCCTCAATCCCTGGGAAAGACCCCTTCAAGAACTCGAAACCACCATGCATTGGCCCCATGGTAGGCTCCAACTGTCGTGGTTTTGTCACGGCATATGTCCTAGTGTGAGGACTTAGACGTGAGGCCATCATAACTTAGACGTGAGACATGGTTGATACATCTCCAACGTATCTATAATTTTTTATTGTTCCATGCTAATATATTATCATTCTAGGATAATTTTGGGGCATTTGTTTACCAATTTATAATATTTTTGAGCACTAACCTATTGACCCATTGCCCAGTGTGAGTTGTTGTTTTCTACGTGTTTTTGACTTTGCAAAGTTACAGTACCAAACGAAGTCCGGTTGCCACGAAACTTTTTGATGATTTTTTCTAGACCAAAAGAAGACCTGGAAGCTTCGGCGGGAGGCCGGGAGAGCCACGAGGGGCCCACAAGCCAATAGGGCACGCCACCAGGGTCGCGCCCTGATGGCTTGTCCCTCCCTCGGGTGCCTCCTGACGCCCCTCTCTGGCCTATAAATTCACAATTACCCTAAAAACATCAGAAGCGCTCCCGAAACACTTTTTCCGCCGCCGCAAGTCTCTATTCCGACGGGAGGCCATCTACACCTCTGTTATGGCACCCTGTTGGAGGGGGAATCAATCACGGAGGGCCACTTCATCAACATTGCTGCCCTCACCATGATGTGTGAGTAGTTCACCACAGACCTATGGGTCTGTAGGTAGTACCTAGATGGCAATCTCTGTCTCTCTCTATCTTCAATACAATGTTCATCGCATCTTTGCCTTGATCTATCCGATGTAATCCCATTGTATGGTGCATTTGTTGTGATCCAATGAATTATGAATTTATGTTCAGATTATTCATGAAAAGTATTTGAGTCACCTATGAATATTATGATTCTTATTTGCATGATCATCATAGTTTCATAATGCTCTCCGATCTATTGAGATGGTTTGGCCAACTAGATTGATATTTTTTCGGTGGGAGTGATGTGTTGTAGTAGGTTCAACCCAGCAAGTTTCTATATCCCAGTGACAGAAGGGGACAAGTTGCGTCTTTCTGTTTCTGCTACTAAGGATAAAACAATGGGGTTTATTCATATTGATTGATTTTACTTTGTCTACCACATGTCACTGTTCTCCGAGCATTACTTTGTTTTACTTAATACTCTAGATACATGTTGGATAGCGGTCGATGGGTGGAATAATAGTAATAGGTGCAGGTGGGAGTCGACCTAAGAAGTAAGAAGAGCCTAAGATTGCGGACGCTACAGCACCCCTATATAATATTCAAAGAGTAACAAGCAACTAAGCTTGGAGATTCCCCGAGTGACATCCCCTCTTTCTTCTAACAACCATCGGTATTTTACTTGGAGCTATATTTTTATTCGTCACGTATCATGAGTTTTGCTTGGAGCGTCTTGTATTTTTGTTTGTTTTGCTTTTTACCCTTACTGCACACATCTATTTGAGAGAGCCAAAATTACGCTATGATTTGTTAGAATTGATGTATATGCTTCACTTAAATCTATTGAGCTATGAAATTCTCTAGTGCTTCACTTATGTCTTTTTGAGCACAGCATGCTTTTACATGTTTGAAGAAATGCTATCATGCTTCACTTATATTAATTTGAGAGTTAGTGATTTTTAGGAAATTTTCTCATCCTTCACTTATATTATTTTGAGAGATGAAACTTTTATGCTCATGTTCTTCACTTAAATCTAGGTGAGCTTGTCAAAAAGCAATGGCAATATATGAAACTAGTCCCAAAGTGGTAGATATTCAAGAGGGATATAATAAAAACTTTCATGAAGATCATTGGACAAACTAAACTTGATCATTTGTAATAGTTTTGCGACATGACGATAGTAATATGTTAGTTATGTTAGTGAGTAATTATGCTTAGTAAAAATATTGATGTTAAGGTTTGTGATTTCCTATGCAAGCACGAAATTCAATAGTTGTGCTACGAAATTACATCCTACGTATGTTTCATTATTCGGTGTTAGTTATGTTTAATGCTCCCTTATGTGAAATTTAGTTTCGTGGTTGGATGCTTCTCAATCTATTTGCTAGCCTTCACTTGTACTAAGTACAAATACTACTTGTGCATCCAAAATCCTTAAACCCAGTTTTGCCATATGAGTCCACCTTACCTACCTATATATTGTATTTTCATGTTGTTCCATGAAAAAAATTATGTGCCATCTCTAATTTTCAAAATAAATTTTCTTTTTTGTGTGCTCGTACTGCTCATGAAACGGTAGGGGGTGACCGATATTTTTCCATGCTAGATGTGTTATTGTCAAGATGAGTGTTTATTCACTTGTCATTGTAGGAGAGTACGGCGATAATAGAGATGCTTATTCCCAAAATAAAATGAAAAGAAAGAAAAGAATTTACCTTATGTTGTAAAATAATAAATTATGTGGAAAGTGTTGGTATGGAAGGAAACTGTGGATTCGGCTAGCCATGGAAAGTGAAAGTATGGTGGAAAAAGGAATAAACTTTATCTTCTGTTTAGGAACCATTTATGATGTATCTAACATGAAAAGATATTAAAATTTCTTGGTCGCTTTCGTTGACACAAAAGTTATGCCACCCAAAATATTTTTCTCTATCAATTTAAACCTTGAGCTTTGGCGGCTCTACAAATCCTACCTCCCTCTGGAAAGGGCCTATCTATTTACTTTCTGCAATTTTTATTTTTAATCTGAGTCTCCATCTTCTCTTATAAAGCACCAACTAGGGGACACTATGAGCATACTTGAGCATTAGGTGTAGCTAATATTTTAGTGTGTTTCATGAAGGGATCAATGATTGAGCATGATGGGCTAGGGATAACTTGCTTTAGTGTTGATATTTTGACAGACATGGTTGCTTGTTGATATGCTTGAGTATTAAAGTTTTCATTTCCAAACTAGACTATTGCTTTGAACCATCTAAAAGTCCAAATGCCCATGCTACAAAGAAAAGAATATGTGATGAACATGTTAGGCAGCATTCCACATTAAAATTTTGATTTTTATCATTTACCTACTCGAGGACGAGTAGGAATTAAGCTTGGGGATGCTGATACGTCTCCAACATATCTATAATTTTTTTGCTTGTTCCATGTTGTTATATTATCAATCTTGGATGGCTTACAACTATTTTATAGCAAATTTAGATTATTTTTTGGGACTAACCTATTGACATAGTGCCAAAGTGCCAGTTGTTGTTTTTGATTGTTTTTTTACTTCGCAAAAAATCAGTACCAAACGAAGCTCAAACACCGTGAAACTTTTTGGAGAATGTTTTCGGGGCAGAAGACACCAAATGGGCAAACAAGTATCGGAGAGGAAGGCCGAGGTGGGGAACACCCACCAGGGCGCGCTAGAGGCCCCTGGCGTGGCCTGGTGGGTGGTGCCCACCTTGGGACCCCTCCCCCCTCCACTGACTATCGCCTCTATAATTTCTCAAATATTCGGAAAACCTTAGAGGAGTCGACGAAACACAATTCCAGCCATCGCAAGTTCCAGAACCTCGAGATCCAATCTAACACCATCGCGGAGGGGTTCATCTTCTTCATAGGTGCCTCTCTGATGATGCGTGAGTAGTCCACCATAGACCTACGGGTACGTAGGCAGTGGCTAGATGGCTTCCTCTCTCTCTTTTGATTCTCAATACAATGGTCTCTTGGAGATCTATTTGATGTAATGACTTTTGCGATGTATTTGTTGGTGTTAGAAGAGAGAGAGAGATTGGTGGAATAGTTGTTGTATTGCTTGAGCCTCGTGGTCATATATATGAGTACATGATCTAATTGGAGTAAAAGACAAGCCAGAATACTTCCTAGTCTATCCTATGTTTCTAATACAATCACGATACTCAACAGTTGGGATCCGATGAATTTTGAGTTTATGATCAGTTTCTATCCATGAATATGATTTAAGTGTGCAGACCCTACGGGTTCGAGAACTATGTAGACATGACCGAGACACCTCTACGGTCAATAACCAATAGCGGGTCCTGGATGACCATATTGGCTCCTACATATTCTACGAAGATCTTTATCGGTCGAACCTCTATGTCAAGGATTCAGTTAATCCCGTATAACGTTCCCTTTGTTCTACGGTACGTTACTTGCCCGAGATTCAATCGTCGGTATCTCCATACCTAGTTCAACCTCGTTACCGGCAAGTCTCTTTACTCGTTCCGTAATGCAAGATCCCATGGCTAACACTTTAGTCACATTGCTTGCAAGGCTTGTTGTGATGTTGCATTACCGAGTGGGCCCTGAGATACCTCTCCGCCACACGGAGTAACAAATTCCAGTCTTGATCCATGCCAACCCAAGAGACACCCTCGAAGATACCTGTAGAGTACCTTTATAGTCACCCAGTTACGTTGCGACGTTTGATACACACAAAGCATTCCTCCGATGTCAGTGAGTTGCATGATCTCATGGTCATAGGAACATATACTTGACATGCGGAAAATAGTAGCAATAAACTGACACGATCATATGCTACGTTTGTAGTTTGGGTCTTGTCCATCACATCATTCTACTAATGATGTGATCCCGTTATCAAATGACATCTCATGTCCATGGCTAGGAAACTTTAACCATCTTTTGATCAACGAGCTAGTTCACTAGAGGCATACTAGGGACATTGTGTTTGTCTATGTATCCACACATGTATCCATGTTTCCAATTAATACAATTATAGCATGGATAATAAACAATTATCATGAACAAGGAAATATAATAATAAACACTTTATTTATTGCCTCTAGGGAATATTTCCAACACCGTTAGCACCGATGGTAGGTAGTCGTGTGAACGGTGCTGGATGCGGTGCCAAATGGGGCTATTATTATCCCGAAGACCAGGAGCTACAATGGTAGAGAAGGAGAGCCAACAAGCAGAGCACTGAACATCAAATAATGGAAGCCACAGCCGCAGCCACTGCCACAACCACAGCCAACATCAAAGAACGCATCAACATTCAAAGCCAAGCCCATGCCTAAGCCATGTTGCCTTCCATAATCAAGAGCGTGAAGAATTGGATCAAGAACAGCAAACTAGGCAACGTTGTCATCCAAACTAATTCAGCCAAGGATAGCAAACAACATTCCATCTCTTTCATTGGTAACCCATCGCCAATGGATGCTTTCAGCGCTCTTACTGAAGACACTCCATGTAGTCTCTTAGCTTATGTGCGTAATGAACTGGTTAAAGTTGCAATTGGGTCGATCATTTGCCCCAAAGATACCATGATGCATAGTGTGCCCTTGCCTGAGGGGGTCTTCAAAGTTCAGGTGTCTATTATCGTAAGGGGTTTCGAAGATATTTATCCTTCAATACAACCTCCGGATGCGGATAGCCAGTTGACCCTCTCATGATGTTTGGGTTGGCCAATGTAGTGGCCGAAGAATCAAATTCAGCTAGGAAACATCCAAATCTCCCCAACCTCGTAGCAGATGAACAATGACAGCACATGTGGGTGAGGATCATCTCCTTTGGGTCAGATTCAACTTGAAGTTCGTAACAACAACAATGTGCATGTCGATGAGGACCATGACAATGCGGGTGTCGGCGGTGAGGACCATGTCAATGGTGGAGATTTGGGCGGTGAGGGCCATGTCAATGGTGGGGATGTCGGCGGTGAGGGCCATGCTAATAGTGGGGATTTGGGCGGTCATCAAGACCATGTTAATGATGGTAATTACGGGGTTGAGGACAATCTACTTGTCGATCGATACTTCCTTATTAACGAATATCAGAAATCAGCTCCCAGCACTCACATGTGCAATCTTGATGGACCTATGTCTGTTGGCCCTGCTCTTGGATTCTCATCTATGCCTCTACTTGCTCAACAAGAACATGTTGTTCCTTGCCAGAAGAGTCTTTCCAATGAGGACTTCACGCCACCAGACACAAAAGGTGACACCACACAGGGGAACATTGTTGAGTCCAAACACACTCAATGCGACGGTCACAAATGCATTGCCAGACAATATAGCCAACCAACCTAACCCGACACGCAAGAAGAGAAAAAGACCAGCTGGTAATAAGACAAAGGCACATGCTGCCAGCCAACCGGTTCAGAAGAGTAAACAAGTTCGGCATGCCGTTCAATGGCGGAATTACCATTCCCCAGGTGATCCCATCCTTCCAAAGGAGCTCAGCAATCTTCTGCAGACAGAATTGAGCATTATGCATGACACAGTTCTATCTAGGGAGAAGTATGCATTCTCTGCTAGAGGTGGGTTTTGCCCTATTTTTTCAGCGATGGTGCCACCAAATCTTGGTTTGTGTGGCGATTTCCCTGCGAAAATATTCTATGTGTCGTTTGAAGACATCTTCAACATGTTTCGTCTAATGAAGCTTGGTTCTTCCTTAGTACACCTATGGGCAATCAATGCTACCTACACTACCAAATGTGAGCTCAACAAGGATGTCATGGTAGCAGACCCTTACCTCATGCACAAGAGCAACACTAATCACCCTGAGCGCCGACAAGCTATGCGGAAGTATTTGACAGACTACATGATTGCCAACATCAACAAAGACGGCCTTCTCGTGCTTTACTATCCGAAGTAAGTCATTTTGTCTAGCTAGATTACTATTTCATACAATCTCGTTATGCATGCTTCCACGTAACACCATTAATTACCTCGACTTTGTATGCAGAGAACATTGTGTCCTCATCGTTATTACCCCGAAGTTCGCCGAAACTTATTTCTTGGATTCGACGAGGAAAGTGAAAAAATACTACAAAGGCATCAAGAATATCCTGTATGAAGCACTTTTCGAGTATACCAGACGGGAAGGAGTGATTAGAGACGGATATCAGAAGTTTGACAAATTTAAAGCGGTATGCTTCGGCCACAAAACTGACTTTTGTTGCATGTAGCAGCCGTAAAATAGTGATATAGACGGCTACTACATTGTCCACCACATGAAGGAGTACATACGGGAGGGAGAACGCCTTAAAAAGAACTCAGACGTCTTCGCATGGGGGGAGAAAATGGAGGAAATTATCCTGGGAAATAACAGAGATGAATTCAGACGCATCCAGGTGAAGTTTGCAACCATCCTCAACAAGGATATCATCGACCATGCCGGGGTTTTCAACGGCGGCGCACCTTCCGGCCCGGAGGAGACAAAAGCTCGCTTTCGAAAGTAGGGGCTTGATGTTGACGGTCCTGTGTCTATCGCGGAACCAGCGAAGAAATACGTTAATGATCCTTATGTCGATATGTAATAGGATAGTGTCAGCTACCTATGTTGTTGGTTCTACAATACTGCTAGCTCGATCGGCTACATGTTCGTGTGGTTTTGCGTTATAGCACTTTAAAACTTGACTAGCTATCTTAACTAATTATTTAAGCACTATGTATGAATCTAAAACGTCTTTCAATTGCGTTTATTTGTTACCTTATTCTGTAATGCAAACGGTGCCCTTTCCCGCTGTCGTGGTAGCATTCGATGCTTACAAATTAAGTAATAGCGTGTTGAGAAGGTACAACGTCTACAATGTTTTTTATTTATTTGTGGCGTTGGAATAATGTGTACACCATAGATACAGATCATAATGCCGGCGTACAACATAATCCGACGCCATAGGTATTCGAAATACTGCCGGCGTAGGCTCCAACACCACCACTATCTTTTAATTGTGGCGCCATATTGCTGGCGTCGGGTGTCTACGCCAGCTAGGCCCTTTTTTCCACGCTATAGCTAGCCTTTTCTGCTTTTTCTGCACTAGTGTGGGGGTAATCGAACCACCATCTCACTTTGCTCACAAATCGAAAGTGTATACGAAGTTTAGGACCACACTAATGCGGCTACAGGAAATGAATGGTAGCAAAAACTTGCAAGAGCATAATGTGCCACGCCTGGTCCAATAAAAAGGGATCAGAGTGTTCACCTACAGGAGAAAATGCCCCCGCCTCACCTTGTCTGACTCCCATCCAGTACCACACCTGAGAAAACACCCGAACAGAATAACATTGACCCTACGATCGATGTGCCTAATCATAGAGTACCAAATTACGATAGAGTAGAGCACGATTATACTCACCGGAGGCAGAGAACTATGGCATCGGCGATTTCCATGGCAATCTGCACTTCTTAGTTGTACATCTCCTCGAGAAAGCACACATGTTCATCTAATTGTGTCGCCTTGAGCGCAGGTTCCTCTAAATTCGATGCATTGGTAATGAAGAGGGACAAGACATAGAGATCTGCGGTAGTAGAGAGGCTTGGATAAGAGACGCGACAATACTTCAAGACAAACAACAGCCAGGGAACTTGGAGACGAACAGCAGCAAAGAGATATTGGCTCGTGTGATTGGTGGTTGTGCCCTATGACTGGTGGTTGTGCTACCCCTTCTTCCGTCGACCCCTCTCTCTTCTCCTTCTCTGGTTCTCCCCATCCCTCCTGGAGCCTTCGATCTCCCTTCTGGTTCGATCCCTCTGGTTGTGTCTGTAGCAAGGAGGAGAAGGAGAAAGGAAGTCACTCCCTTCTTTACCTTCGATCCCCTTCTCTATCTCCTCTCGATCTTTGTCTCTTGATCTGGTCGGGCCGACGTCAATCCAGTGGAGGGGCGAGCAGTGGGGACGTCCGGTGTCGATCTAGTGAAGGGCAAGCATTTGGCGTAGTGCGTTGGGGGCGAGGTATGGGGAGGCCGGCGGTGATCAAGGTCAGGTGCGAGTGGCCGCGACCAGTGGAGGGCAGCGAGTCGGGTCTGCGGGTGAGATGGGCGACACGATGACATCCCTCTCCATGGGGAGAGAGGAACGGGAGGTGGGGGAGGGGAATGACCGGATCGGGCGTGATCCACAGGGTTAGTATTGACGCGGGTGGAAGAAGGGCATGGGCGTGGGTGCAGAGTTTTCGTCCGCCCCGGCAAATTGCTAAACGTACTATCTGTGAGGTTAGTTGTTATGTTGACGGTTAGATTTATATGAGTGAATCTGATCATGAGGCTCTAATTGCTTTGTGTTGTTGTGTGTATATTAGATGGTGTGTGTCTAGGAAGAAAATGTTCACTTGTTTAATAGTAAGTATAGATATAGATGCGCTCAGAGCATCTACAGCCGAGCCCCCTACACCCTCCTCAAACGGCCGGGCAAGCCGTCCGGTCATTACCCGGTCACAAAAATCAACCTAGACGGGCCTCTCAAACTGGCCTCAAATGCCTGGGCTGACCGGCACCCCTCATTTCCAGGCCAAATATGGGACGGGTATAGGAGCGTCCAGGCACGCCCATCACGTACGACTGACTGCGTGGCCCTACGCAGACTCGCCGGGAAACCTGAAGATCCGACTGGCGCCGTCACCCAGTTAGACGAGATGGCGGAGCAACAAGTTGTCCTGGAATCCATCCGGGATGAGGCCGAGGTGGAGGCCAACCGCCGGCTCATCCGGCAAAGGTAGGCGGAGGCCGACGCCCTCTTCGACGAGCTGGAGGCCGAGATCGAGGCTGGGAAAGCCACAACGGAGGGGGGCGCAGCACCATTGCCGGAGGGGATGGACCTGCAGCTGCCACACATCTATCCGCCGGAGGGGACGAAGATCGTCGACATCTCCGACGAAGAGTAGATAGCTCTTCCCATAGTACGTAGGTTTTATTTAGTTGCATGCTTTTATATGGATTTAAGGAAGAAATATGAGATGTCTGGATGCAACGAGCTTTATTTGAGGCATGCGCGGTCAATGTCCGTTGACGCAGCCGGACGTGTCTGTGAATGTTTGAGGGGCTGGATTTGGTAGGTTGGGCTGTAGACGCTCCCAGCCCCTGCATGCCCTCGTCCACATGCTCGACCTCGTTCACCTTGCCGCTAGTATCGCCCTGTCCAAGGATGCGATCAACGGTCAAACCAAACACGAGGCTGGGTCGCCTTGTTGCGCTTTGCACCGTCCAAGTGGC
Organism: Hordeum marinum; assembly: GCA_022496015.1. Classification (NCBI taxonomy): domain Eukaryota; kingdom Viridiplantae; phylum Streptophyta; class Magnoliopsida; order Poales; family Poaceae; genus Hordeum; species Hordeum marinum. The sequence goes on along the minus strand of CM039676.1, from coordinate 336,696,173 downwards.
CTATGGCCAGGGTAAGTACGACTCTGTCATCCCTCGCAGATGCACGCATTTTAGTGTCTCGCGCTCAGTTGCTCTATTCGGGCCCTATTCCAGATTCGGCCCATAACCTGTTTTTTCTGTGCTATGAATTTGACTATTATTCTAGGACTTGCATATTTACAGAAAATTGGCATGCTTTAAAATTGCTACTGGCTAAATAATTGTGCATTGAAATTATACATGTCATATATATAATGATTTTCATGTAGTTTCATAATATGCGACTTTCATCCATGATAAAAATATTTAAACTTTTTATTTGCATTAATTTTCATAAATGCCATGCTAAAACGGTTTAATTTATATCTAATTAATCGTAGCTCCAAATTAAAAGAACTATGTATGTAACTTGATTACAAAAACGAGTAAAATAGTTTGGTACATTTTGTTTTCCTGTTTAATCTATACCTACTATTAAAAGATATATCTATTCTTAGTCCGTCGCGTCATTTTACTACAAAAAACTTGATTTTTTAGCAATCAAATCGGCAGTCCACACCATGGCCCAATGAAGCCAGCCTCCATAACTTTTTTGTGTTGCACCTGTCAAAATCGGGTTCCTATAGTCATCGTGATGTACAACTCGTGAAACAAATTCCTATTATAAGTCTATAAGAGCTAATTCCCTTGATTTGCTGCAATTCTCGAGAGAAACAAGTCGCTACCTATTGGTGTTGACTTTTTCGTCGGTATACATCCGAGCACCATGACCCGCGAGATCGGGAGACGGCTCCATGGTAGCAAGGAGCGGCGAGCCGGCGGCTGAGAGTCGTGGCGACACGAGTGGCGGCTATCAGGGTCTGAACGTTTGTGAGAGGGGATGGAGTGGCAGCTACGTGGCCGCGTCAACCCGAGGAGTTGCGAGAGAGCGGATGGAGCGGCCGCAACATGCCAACATGGACACACTCATGGAGGTGCCGGTATACACGCACGACCAAGCAGGCTCGTGTCCATCTTGAGTCAATGGAAAACAAAAGGAGGATGACCACGGGACTTGCAACGCGTACGGAGCACCCGTGGTGGGCAGCAACGGAGAACAGGAGGAAGAAGGAGCTTCGTTGAGGATGAGTAAGAGGGACAAGCGCATCGTTTGGTTTGCTGCTGCCTTTGCCGCTGCCGCCGTCAAGTTCACGGCCGCGTCCGAGTACACCGTTGCTTCACGAACTCCGGCAGCATGGGGATGACGCGAAAGCTGCACAACAAACCAGGTAGAACCATAGAAGAGATGAGAACGGAATTGAGTTGGTCGCACCTCGCACGGGGGTAGTAGGCTAGCAGCACCGCGGACTCGGGGCACTCCGTGGGGGCGCCGTACCGATGGGAGGGGTCCGCGTCGTTGTGCGCCCACGGACCACGGCGCCGCCATCCTAGGCGTGGTGCGACGGGCATACGGCGCGTATTGTCGTGCTAAATCACCGTGAGCAAGAGCTTGGCGAGGCAGATACTACGCGCGCAACGTTGCTTTCTTGCGTGGATAATTTGTGTTACTTGGTGATCAGTTATGGAGAGCGCACGTGCTCCGCTCCGCTGGCCCGACCGTTCTTTCAAGCTTTGCTAATTGATAATTGCAGCTAATGCTCGAAAGTAACCTACCAATCAACTCATGATTTATCCTCTTGAAAATAGGATTTTTTTTCTTTGTTATATAATCACCAAGATACATGATGTACATATTATAAATTAGAATACACTAGTAGAATGTCGATCAGTAGTCCCGGTCGGGATGTGCCTTTAGTACCGGTTCACCAACCGGTACTAAAGAAATTTTTCATTTTTTTGGAAAAAATTTGTTTGGTTTTCAAATTTCTAAATTATTTGAATTTAATATTTAACTACCGCTCATCACTGCTCAATTTGATTTCTAATCTCTAATCATCCCTCATCATTCCAAATCGTCTAACTTCCCGATCGATCACCCATCCTCTCACTACTCCAGCCTGAGCACGCTTAACTTTCGAGTTCTATTCCCCCTTGTTTCCAAGTCTACACTAGTTGTTTTCCTAACAATAGTAAGCTGTCAATCCTATTAACCTTTAGGAGTTGAACTTGAGCATGAAGTCACACGTTACACCGTTTGAGTTTGAAACTATTATTCTTAAAATCAATAATTATTAAGTAGCACACTAATATTTCTTGAATAAATAGTTTGACCAAAGTTTGACCAGATTTGACCAAAATTCAAAAAACTGAAATAATTATTTAGCAGCACTAATATTCTTGAATAATTATTTAGTAACACTAATATTCTTGAATAAGTAGTTTGACCAGATTTAACCAAAATTCAAAAAAATTGAAGTTTGAGCATAACTTTTTTTCCTTTTAGAATTTTGAGGATTCTAAAAATTGCAAAACGGCCATAGGCTATCAAATTGGGATGCGAATTTTCGTTCTGAACATTTTTGATACATTATACTTTTTTTCCGACATCGTATGCAAAAGTTATAGCTGTTTTACGTTTTCATAACATTTTTTTGCAAAACATTGAAATTTATGTTTTTTTATTTTCCTAACTAATAGATGTATTACCATAACTACATCTCGAAGGATTTTAATTTTTGAAGTTTTTATCATTTTCTTTTTTTTTCAAAACTGAAATGACGATACACGACCGGGGGGGGGGGGGTAGAGACAAATTTCAAACCAGTTCTAGAAGGCCTTTAGTATCGTTTCGTGTCACGAAGCGGTACTAAAGAGGCACGCGGGGCCCAAGTCTGACCAAAAGCCTGCCACACGGGGCCCAAGTATTTAGTACGTTGTTTTTGAGATAGCTAACCACTCTTGTGCTATCTCTACTTCTCTCCCTACAACCCGCCGGGTAACAGGCATGCTTGCCTATTTCGCATCTGATCTACCAGTATGTTGTGATATGCATTGTCGTGCTTTTTGTTTGCTCCCCTGTGCATTAACGTTGTACAGAGCCTGGTGAGCACTCATGACCAAGGATTAACACAAGAATTTATACCCAGCGATCGAACTCCACACTCCATGCCCATAGTTTCTTCAACATATATAATCTCTACTCTATAATTATCTGTGCAACAATGTTAGCTCTACGAGAGACATTAAAATATGTTTATAAACTTGCATATACATTATTCATGAGAGAGAGAGATTGTCGTGCCTTTGTATTACACATAATTACTACTGTACCATAAAATGTATACGCCTCCGTTATAATACGGTTGCTAGGGACGAATGTAGAAGCCAAGCCAAAAAGCAGAGAAGATTCAAGCCTAGCCCCTATGCCTGAATGGTACGATAGATAGAAGGAAGTTCACCTAGCGGTGACTAGACTCTAAGGAGACATGTGGGGTGCCGGGGATACACCGCTCTACGTCCATGAAACGAACCCACAACATTAGAAGTCAAAAGCGCGGAAAAGTATGAGGGACAATGGGTTGACCAGGTCAGATACTAGGTCGTGGAGGGCGCCCCCAACATCTAGCTGAATGTGATTAGTTCTTAAATTTTAAACATTCCTTTGCGTTGGCGTGGTTCAATGATAGATGCTTTTGCGGTTGTCAGGCTCTTTTTAATGTACACCGCGATCACTCTTAACAAAGAAGATAATTGATGGCACAAGGAGGGTACGTATATTTTTCTCTCGTGTTGCAACACACGGGCATGCTTAATAGTAAATATAAAATATATTTTAGGTAGATCTGGACTGTCGTGGTTTTGTCACGACAGATGTCCGGATGAACGGATTTGGATTCAAGGCCATTGCTAACGTGATGGACTCAAAGGGGTTGATTGGGACAAGCACACGAGTTTTGGCCCCTCAAGTCGAGGTAATAGCATACGTCCTGCTTAAGCTTGTATTGCTTGATGAATCGATTACAAGGGAACTGTCGATTGACCTAGTTCTCGATTGCCTGCCCCTAAGTCGCCCCGGGTCTGCCTTTATATAGGAGGTCAAGACCACGGGTCGTACAAGTATTAGCCGACTCTTATTGTCTATCCGAGTCTATCTCTACCTTTCTCTTGCCTTCTTGACTACGTTGTCTCCGGGCGGCTTACGCGTCCGGGTCTTGTCTGTCCGGGTCATGGGATGATCTGTCCAGTCCAAGCCTCCGCATGTCTTGGGCTCAAGTCTTCTCGGTCCACTCCTGGACGGGTGTGCGAGCCGCCCAGTGAGACCCGGATCATCATGGCGGGTCTCACCCTGGGGTTATATCCCCAACATTAGGCCCCAGGTTGATTTGAGCTCGCTCATTTCAGTCTTCTTTCTTTTTCTCCTCGGTGAGTCGCCCGTACGTGACCCGGCATGATATCATGCCAAATCTGCAAAAAAGATTCTCTGACGTACACAACGAATCTTGTTATTAAATGAGTTAGCCCGAAGATCGAGGCGCCCGCCTCGGTCAAAACGTCATCCGACGCCCGGATTTTTGCGCCCTTTCCGTTTATTCCTTCTTAGATAGGACCGCCCCGGGCGGCATTTGCCTTTCCCGCTTCGCTCCATCGTCTTCCTCCTCTCGACGTCTCCGCTTCCGGCACTTCCCGCTCCAACGCCGTCTCCTCTTCGACACCACCACGGCCGCTGCATCAACCTGACGCGGTCCAGAGCATCTTCCGCGTTCATCGCATCGTCGCCGGTAAGTCCTCCGCCCCTTAGATCCGTAACGACCTCCGGTAGGGTTTGTAGGGAGCTCCGCCGTCGTTATCTTTAGAACTCGAAATGCTTCAATGCCTAGCCATGTTCAACTCATGGGTATTTGCCCAAGTCTTGTCCCCATGGCGCCGCTAGATGGGAGACCGATACTGACGCTACTTAGATTCGCCGCAACTCCGTCCGTCGGTTTTTCTTTATCTTGCTAGTTCGTCTTTAGGTCGAGAAATAGAGGCATTTCCCTGATTTTGTAGATCTGTGGTCATAGCGGCGCTTTGCGAAATCTGTTTTTAGGACTTAGCCGAATTTTACTCCCTTTTCTCGCTAGGTTGACCCGCCGCGCCGTCCGGCTCTCATCAGCCGGATCATGGCCTCTTGCTTGTAGAGTCTTAAGCCCGTAAGTCGCCATAGATACTTACCTTCTCTTGACTCGTCCTTTTTACTTTGCACAGTTTTAAACCGCCACAATGTCTCGCGCGTCCAATTCCTGCAACTGGGTTGGGTCTTGTATTACGGAGGAGTTCTTGACGGATTTCGTTCAAGCGGGCACTCTTCCTTCAAAAGAGGTCATCCATTGGCGGGTTCCGGGTGATGAATTGAGGCCCATTTCGCAAGAAGGCGAAGTGGTTGTTTTCTCTGATCATATTGAACGCGGGTTCGTGCCCCGGCTCGAAGTTCTTCCGTGACGCCCTTCACCTCTACAAGCTTCATCCTCAAGACCTCGCCCCCAACTCCGTCTTGAATATATGCAATTTCCAAGTGCTCAGTGAGGTCTATCTGCAAACCAAGCCGTCTGTGGGCCTATTCCGGGAATTCTTTTATGCGAACCGACAAACTGAGGTGAAAGCCGGTCCGAGTCTAGAGCTCAGTCGGATTTCCATCCAGAGGCGCAGAGGTATCACCTTTCTAGCTATGCAGATGCCGAGTCATCCGAAGGACTGGAACAAGACCTGGTTCTATTGTAAGGATACTTCCCCAGAGGGTGAACATCCACTGCCAGGTTATCGTCCCTCCCAGCTCAAGACATCTTCTGAGCTCCCTGGCCGGTTGTCGACTTCAGAACGTACAAGGCACGAGCCGGCTCATGCGAAGGTAAAAGCCCTCATGGCTAATGGTTTAACCGGATTAGACTTGATCCGCTGCTGGATCTCCTGGCGGATTGTGCCTTTGAGCCTGAGAAGCCGCTTCATGTGCGAGTACCCGGGGAAGTATGATAGTTCTTTGTGCTTCAGCTGGACGACTTTAACTGAAGACGACATCACCACTGTTATCCAGAGTCTTGTCCATGAGGCATCCGAAACTTGCAGCGCCATTGGGCTAGCGCCTTTTAGCGCCATTAACCCGGCCCCGGATGTAAGGCGACTCTTCATATCCTTTTCCCCCGGTTTACCTTATGTTTTACTGATTCATTTTCGTTGACTGGTTTACCTGTTCAGGCTAACTCTGATTTCTGGAAGAAGGAGTATGTCCCTCCTTTGAAGAAGACCAGGAAGAGGGCCCCGGCTAAGAAGCCCAAGAAGACCACCCTGCAGGAAGAGCTATTTGAACCGCTGCAATCGTCCGGCTCAGAGGTAAAATCTTGGCTACCTTCTGTGTCTTCACTCTTTCATTTAACTAACACCTGCTTTACTCATAGGATGATGTAGAGTCAAGCCGCGCCAACGCCCCCGAGGTAACCTATGTTTCTTCCGGCTCAGAATATTTTGTCCCCCGGAAGCCTCGGCGGGTTATTGGAAAAGTTCCTCTTTCTCATCCTCTTGCTTATCTGGATCCCCAATTTCTTTTGAAAAAGCAACAACAGGCTGAGTGTCGTCAGACTCGGAGCGCCGGCTCTACTGAGCTTATGTCCGGCTTACCAAATTCTCTGGCCTAGAAGAAGCGTCCCGAAAAGTTATATATCCCGTTTGATTAGATTTACCTTTGTAATTCTAATGTTGTCTTAATTTTTTTGAATTGTCTTCAGTGGTCACCCTCCCCCGGCGACTCTATGGCGACCGCTCTGCCGCCTCCCAAGATTAACCCATTGTAAGTTTTTCTCCAACCTTACATCCGGCTCTTTTAGCGGTCATAATCCTTGGGTTCTGATCTTCACACTTTGCGGTGCTCAAGCCAAGCGTAGAAAGACCAACAAGTCCTCCCCTGGCCCCACTGCCCAAGAGCCGAAGCATTCTAAACCGGATGAGCCTCAGCCGGCTGTGGACCTCCTGGTGACTTCTACGAAGCCGGCTGCTAAGGATGCTATTCCATATAGCCCGCCGAGGAATCCATCCAACCCTCCGAGCCCTGTCCAGGCAGCTGAGGACACCATCAGCTTGCACTCTCCCCCGGCTCGCGTGCTGACGAAGCATCATGAACCGGCTGAAACTTCAAAGAAATTGGAGATTGTACCCTCTGCCTTGGAGAAGATGACGGCCGAGGAGCTCCATGCTGGTTATGTAAGCCGGCTATTTACTAGCCGGGATTTCGAACTCAAACTTGTCACATCAATGAAGGTCAAGTATGAGGTATTCCTTTTGTCCTTCCTTGTATCCTTACGCAGCCCTCCAAGAGTCGGGTTAATACCAACTGATAATGATCCGACTCTTCAACCATTGTAGAAGTAGAAAACCTTTAATATGCAACCACAATTGTCCTTTAGATACTGTCTTAATCCACTATCCTTAGCCCCCAAGACCCAACTCAGTAATTGGGAATTTAGACTCAGGGTTTCATAGAAGATATATGACAGAGCCAACAGTAGCCCCCAAGGGCCGGCTCAATCCTTTGAACGGTTGAGTCGGCACTATTTTTGAGCCAATTGTAGCCCCCAAGGGTCGGCTGAGCCTTTTTAAAGATTCAGTCGGGACTTTGCTTGTCGATGTATAACCGAGCCAATTGTAGTCCCCAAGGGTCGGCTTAATCTTTTCAAAAGGCTGAGTCAGGACTCTTATACTGAGCTTCTTAACTGAATTTATAGTTGGAACTGCCGGTTTAGCTGAAGTAAGATGATCCGGAATGACCTGAAATAAACATTAGCCCCCAAGTGTCACACATATTGCTTGCAATCTGTTTGAGACTTGGTGATTCCGGCTCACCGTATGTTTTGCTATGTCTTAGGAAGCTTTGCACAAAGCCAGGCTAGAGGTGGCCAGCTTAAAAACCAACATAGCCACCCAGCAAGCCGCCCGCAGTGAAGCAGACGAGAAATGTCGGCTCCTCTCTGACTAGCTGATCAAGATTAAGGTTGATTTCGCCGCCTTCAAGGAAGCCACTGAAGCTGAGAAGGCCAACTTAACCAAGCAGGCGGATGACACCGACTAGCGACTGATGATTGTCTCTAACGAGCTTCATTCGCTGAAGCGGCATATAATGAAGATGACATCCGCCGTCTTTGGTGAGTTATCGATGTCTTCCGTTTGATGTAAGTATTGTACCTTTATGCTGGTGACTTACAACCCAATTTCCGGTTTGTGCAGGTCCTACGAGCCATCAAATTGCTTCGGACAGCCTGCTCTCGCTCAAAGCTTTGTACACCTTCACCGAATAGCTCTATTGTGGCGCTATCTGCACTATCAAGGTTGTTCAATACAGGGAAGCCATCCCTCCGACTCTCAAAGGTATCTTGGAACTCTTTTCCACTATGCCGAAGCAGATAGGGGAATTGAAGAAATCAGTCGCCCGCCAGGGGGCGATTGCTGCTATCAGCCGGGCGTTGGCCTTTGCCCCTGAATTGATGTCGGCTGAAATGATGGATGGATTCCCTTCAAAGAAGGATGATGGCTCAGAGTTTACAGATGCCGATTATGCTCATTGTGTGAAGAACTCCCGGGTCTTAGCCTCTGTCCTAGCCGCAGAAGTGAATCTGGCGACTTATCAAGGAGCCTATGGCACCGACAAAAAGAGGATCCGCGGCCCGCTGTTCGAGAACAAAGATCTGACACCCGCCCGCAGTAAGACTCTCTTTGCTTCTGAACTTGACGTGTCCCCCTTCTTTGAAGAAGGAACTTTTGCAGCTTTAACCCACTGCAGCTGGGACTTGGATCATCTCCAGATCAGATCAGCCGAAGAGCCAGAGCAGGGTGACCCGCCAACCAGCTGAACATAATGTAGATTCTTCCATAACCGGCTCATGTATGACCCGCCGTGGGCGGTAGAAAACTTGATAACATTTTGGCTCCTGCTGAGAGCATTTGTAATAGTCTAGTAATAACTTTCGCCCTTCTTGAGTTTGTGCCATCGCGCACATCTAAAAGTCCGGCTGTTGAATGTATATTTGTTGTCTTCTTTGTCCTTATTATGCCTTACCGGCTCTCCCTTGCTTAGCTTCCCACTTGCATGAATGTGTCTTTACACTGCGAGGAGGGCGGCTTAAAAGCTTAACCCGAAGATGTTGTGTCTTCCCCAAAATCCTTTGATTGGCTTTTAGAGCCGATCAAGTAGTTTTAATAGCCTTCACCCGTAAATCAGGAAGCCCCTTGTACGGCTAGATTTGACAATGTTTTTGGCATAAACACTGGCTGTTAAGGATAGATGAGCTGCATTGTGAGGTGAGAAGCCCCCTTGAATAATCCATGGCTGACATGTCAACCGGAGCGGCATAAAGCCGGCTGTTAGGGTGAGATAGCTATACCCCGGAGGTAAGAATCCCCCTTCATCAGCCAATATTTTAGGCGCGAACGCCGGTGGTTGAGGGTGAGATAAGCTATACCCGAAGGTAAGAAGCCCCCTTCGAGAACCGCGGTTAATATGTTTAACCGGAATGGCATAAAGTCGGCTATTAGGGTGAGATAGCTATACCCGAAGGTAAGAAGCCCCCAGCCAATGTTGACTTGTCAACATTTTTGGCGCGAACGCCGGTTGTTAGGGTGAGATAAGCGAACCCGTCAGTAAGAAGCCCCTTTCAACAACCGCGGTTAATATGTAACCGGAAGTGGCATAAAGTCGGCCGTCATGGTGACATAAGTGATACCCGTCGGTAAGAAGCCCCCTTTGACAGCCGCAGTTGATACGCAACTGGAATTTGGCGTAAAACGCCAGTTGTTAGGGTGGGATAAGCTATACCCGAAGGTAAGAAGCCCCCTTCGACAACCACGGCTAACATGTTAACCGGAATTGGCATAAAGCCAGTTGTTAGGATAAGATAGCTATACCCGAAGGTAAGAAGCCCCCTTCAACAATATGGCGTGAACGCTGGTTGTTTTGGGTGAGATAAGCTATACCCAGAGGTAAGAAACCCCCTACAACCGTGACTAATCATGTTAGCCGGAAGATGGCATAAAGCCGGCCGATAAGTTATTAGAAGCGATACCCGGAGGTAAGAAGCCACCCTCGGTAGTCACAGTTGATATTTCAGCTGGAATATTTATGAACTCTTCTTGCATGAGCAAAGATGTGTGGAACAACAGAGGCCCCGTCTTGCAAGGATGCTAATTTTATTCATATAAATATGATATGTACAATGATAGTGTACAATGGCGAGTCTCAACACCTTTAAGTGTAATAAGGTCGCAGGTGCGCTATGTTCCATGGCCGGCGGGTTTCCTGACCCGCCGTGTCTGAGTCATCCTGGATATCAATGAGATAATATGACCCATTGTTAAGATTTCTGCTGACCACAAAGGGCCCTTCCCATGGAGGAGATAACTTATGCATATCTGTCTGGTCTTGAATCAGCCAGAGCACCAAGTCACCTTCTTGAAACGCCCGGGTCTTGACCCTGTGGCTATGATAGTGGCGCGGGTCTTGTTGATAAATCGCCGACCGAGCAGCCGCCAGCTCTCGTGCTTCTTCCAAAGCGTCCAACGTATCCTACCGTGCCGTCTCATTGTCCGTCTCAACATAAGCCGCCACTCGTGGCGAGTCATGCCGGATGTCACTTGGCAATACTGCCTCGGCACCGTACACCATGAAGAAAGGCGTATAACCTGTAGATCTGTTGGGGGTGGTCCTGATGCTCCATAAAACGGAGGGCAACTCTTCTACCCAACACTCGGGCGTCCGTTGTAAAGGAACCATGAGCCATGGCTTAATACCCCTTAAGATTTCTTGATTGGCCCGCTCGGCCTGACCATTGGATTGTGGATGTGCTACAGCTGAAACATCAAGCCGGATATGCTCTTCAACACAAAAAATTTCCATAGCGCCTTTGGACAAATTTGTGCCATTATCGGTGATGATACTGTGGGGGTAACCAAAATGGTAGATCAACTTTTTCACAAATTGAACCTCCGTCGCCGCGTCACACTTGCTGACCGGCTCTGCTTCTACCCATTTGGTGAATTTATCAACCGCCACCAAGAGGTGTGTTTTCTTATCCTTGGATCTCTTGAAAGCTCCCACCATGTCAAGCCCCCAGACTGCAAACGGCCAAGTAATTGGTATCATCCTCAACTCTTGAGCCGAGACGTGAGCACGCCGGCGTCGCACTTACGGACCAAGTCCTCTGCATCTTTGTGAGCCGTCAACCAGAAGAAACCGTGCAGGAAGGCCTTGGCTACTAGAGATTTTGAGCCGGCGTGGTGCCCACAATCTCCAGCATGAATTTCGTTTAAGATTTCCTGACCCTCCTCTGGCGAGACACAACGTTGAAAACCCCCGGTAACACTGCATTTGTGCAACTCACCATTAACTATCGTCATAGACTTAGCCCATCAGGTGATATGGCTGGCCAGGTTTTCATCACCAGGTAACTCGCCCCGAGTCAAATAAGCCAGATAAGGCACGGTCCAATCCGGAATGGCATGTAGAGCCTCCACCAATTGTCCCTCTGGATCAGGAACAACCAAATCTTCCTCCGAGGGTAATTTAACAGTCGGATGGTGTAAGACGTCTAGAAAAATATTTGGCAGAACCGGCTTTCGCTGAGAACCTAACCGTGACAAGGCGTCAGTCGCCTCATTCTTGCAACGATCAATGTGGCCTACCTGATAACCTTTGATGTGGCCGGCTATAATATCCACCGCCTGACGATAAGCCGCCATCCGCGGGTCTTTGGAATCTCAAGTACCTGAAACTTGTTAAGCCACGAGGTCTGAGTCGCCCAGACACCTTACCCGGCTTAAGTTCATCTCCTTGGCCACTCTAAGACCATGAAGGAGGGCTTCATATTCAGCCGCATTGTTGGTGCAAGGGAACATCAGCCGGAGCACATAACAAAATTTGTCACCTTTGGGAGATGTAAAGACGACTCCTGCTCCTGATCCTTCCAGTTGCTTAGACCCATCAAAATGTATGGTCCAATACGTGTCATCTGGCTTTTCCTCCGGCATTTGACACTCCGTCCAATCGTTTATAAAGTCCACCAGGGCCTGAGACTTGATGGCCGTCCGAGGCACATATTTCACATTAAGAGGTCCCAATTCCAATGCCCACTTAGCAATCCTACCAGTGGCTTCTCTGTTCTGTATTATATCTCCCAACGGAGCAAAACTGACCACGGTGATCTGATGTCCTAAGAAGTAGTGCTTTAACTTGCGATTAGCCATGAAGACTTCATATACCAGCTTCTGCCAATGCGGATACCTCTACTTGGACTCCGTCAGGACCTCGCTGATATAATAAACCAGCCTTTGAACCGGATATTCCTTCCCGTCTTCCTTGCGTTCAACCACAATTGTAGTGCTGACAACGTGGTTGTTCGCCGCTACATATAGAAGCAAAGGCTCTTTCTCAATCGGAGCGGTTAACACTGGCGGCTCAGTGAGCTGTTTCTTGAGCGCCTCAAAGGCTTCACCAGCCGTCGTGCTCCAGACAAAATTGTCCGTCTTTTTCATCATCTGATACAAGGGGATAGCCTTCTCACCCAGGCAGCTTATGAACCGGCTTAACACGGCGATTCGCCCTGCCAGGCGTTGGACATCGTTTACACAAGCCGGCTCTGCCAGGGAGGTGATAGCTTTGATTTTATCCGGGTTAGCCTCAATGCCATGCTCGGAAACCAGAAAACCCAAGAGCTTGCCAGCCGGGACACCGAAAATGCATTTAGCCGGGTTAAGCATCATCTCGTAGACCCAGAGATTGTCAAAAGTTTCTCTTAAGTTGTCCAAAAGGGTCTCCTTCTTTCTTGACTTGATCACAATGTCATCCACATAAGCATGAACATTGCGCCCAATCTGACTGTGAAGACAGTTCTGCACACAGCGTTGCTAAGTCGCCTGGGCACTCTTGAGCCTGAAAGGCATAGAGACATAACAGAAGGCTCCAAAAGGCGTAATAAAAGCCGTCTTCTCTTGGTCCTTGACTGCCATCTTGATATGATGATATCCTGAATAAGCATCTAGAAAACATAAGCTTTCGCAACCTGTCGTGGCATCAATGATCTGATCAATGCGAGGAAGAGCAAAGGGATCAGCCGGGAAAGCCTTGTTGAGGTCCGTGTAATCCATGCACATGCGCCACGTGCCATTCTTTTTTAGTACTAACACCGGGTTGGCAAGCCACTCTGGGTGAAAAACTTCAACGATAAAACCCGCTGCCAAGAGCCGGGCAACTTCTTCCCCAATAGCTTTGTGTCTCTCCTCATTGAACCGCCGTAAAAACTGCTTGATCGGCTTAAACTTAGGATCCACATTAAGGTTGTGCTCAGAGAATTCTCTCGGTACACCCGACATGTCAGAAGGTTTCCACGCAAAGATGTCCCGATTCTCACGGATGAATTCGATGAGCGCGCTTTCCTATTTAGGATCCATGTGAGCCTCAATGATGAACTGTTTGGATGAGTCGCCTGGAGTAAAATCTACTGCCTTAGTATCATCCGCTGAAAACTTGAGGGGCGGCTCAACCTCGTTGTGGGCTTCTTCAGCGAGGTCATATCCTCCGGGTCAACATTTTCCTTATAAAATTTAAGCTCCTCCTGAGCGCAACTGGATTCTGCGTAAGCCGCATCTCCTTCCTCGCACTCAATAGCCGTATTCCGGTCGCCATGAACGGTAATGGTGCCATTTAACCTGGGCATCTTGAGCTGTAGGTAGACATAGCAGAGCCTAGCCATGAACTTAGCATAAGCCGACCATCCAAACAACGCGTGGTAAGGGCTCTTGATCTTGACTACTTCAAACCACAAGGATTCCACTCTGCAGTTATACTCGTCACCAAGGGCGACTTCCAAAGAGATCCGGCCCACCGGATAAGCCGACTTGCCTGGTACCATGCCGTGGAAAACAGTAGAAGAAGGCTTAAGATCCTTATCCAGCAGCTTCATCCGCCGAAAGGTGTCATAATAGAGGATGTTGATACTACTACCTCCATCCATAAGCACCTTATTCACCATATATCCTCCCACTTGGGGGCAACAACCAGAGCCAGTCGCCCCGGGTCATCAACACGCGGCGGGTGATCCTCATGGCTCCATGTTATGTCGTATTCTGACCATTTTAAATACTGTGGCAGAGCTGACGCAACCGCATTAACTGCCTGCTTGCGTAACTTCTGATCCCACTTGTTAAGACTAGTTGTGAAGACGTGATATTGGCCCGAGCTGAGTTGTTTCGGGTTACTCTGATACCCGGACTGGTTGTGTTGCTGCTAGCTGTTGCTACCAGAATGTGGTGAATGTCCTCCTTGATTGCTCTGATTACCTTGGCCGTGAGGGCCTGAGCCGTCGGATCCCAACCCGGCTCCTGACCCGCCCGGTCCTGAGCCGCCAGGTGGGCCACCACCCTGGTTGTTGTGTTGTTGCGAATGCTGATTTTTGAACCTATGCATGATAAAGCAATCGCCCCATGCATGCGTCGAGGGCTTACCAGGTATGCTGTGTTCCGGACAAGGCTTCTTAAGTGCCTCTTCTAAATTGAAGGGGGTCCGATTCTTATTAGAAGATTGCATGAACCTTCCATTTCCTTTGGGATGATTCTGGCCGGTGCTAGCATTGGCAACTAACTCTAACCCACCATCAAAGTTCTTCTGCTTATTCTGATTTCCACCATTTGCAAAACCCTTACCTTGACTGTTCTTCTTACTTTGACCGACCTTATCCTCATCAAAGCCTGGATCCTTTGTGTTATTCGAGTCAGCGTACTTCGTTAGAGCCGCCATGAGTTCTCCCATGTCCTGACACGTACACTTGAGCTGGCCAAGCTTCTATTTCAATGGGACGAAGTGACAGTTCTTTTCCAGAATGAGCACCGCTTGAGCCGCCGTGATCTGTTCAGAAGAGTGAATGATGGTCGACACCCGTCGGACCCAATGATGAGCCGGCTCATTCTCTTGCTGGACACAATGATCAAGATCCACGATGGTCATAGGCTTTTTGCAAGTCCCCTGAATTTTTTTGATGAACCTTGCCCTCAACTCGGCCCATGAATTTATAGTGTTAGGCGGTAAGCCTTTTAACCATGTGCGAACCGGACCTTCAAGCATCATGATGAAGTACTTTGCACACACCGCCTCACTAACATCCAACATCTCCATGTCTAGCTCATAACTTTCGACCCAAGCCTCAGGAGGTAAATCGGCTGTGTAATTCGGAACCTTATGGGGCCCTTTGAAGTCCTTTGGCAGCCGTTCACTCCTCAGAGCCGGAGTCAAGCATGGCACTCCTACGACTCTAGCGCTGGCTGAAACCCCGGCTCCCACTGAGATGAAGGGCACTGGTTCTTGGTGAGTCGCAGCGCCTGCTGCCTCTCGTCGGTTCCTCGCTTGGTCCACGAGAGCTTGGGCATCTAGAGCCGCCCGATCGCCCTCTAGGGGGCCCCTACGCTGACCACTGCTGGAGACTGCTGGCGACTCATAACACCGGCTAAAACTACGACTGGGGAGAGGAGTTGAATGGACATGGCTTCGGCTGTAAGCATACTTCTCCTGTTGAGCCATCGCCGTCTGAAGATATCCAGTGGCGTCTCATACTCGTCTCATACTTCGTTCGCGAAAGGCGCCTCGTTTGGGATGGGGATTGTTTTGAGCCGAGTTGCAGCAGCCACCATGTTCTCTGTCGGGTTGGAATAATGCCCCACCGACGTTGGTAAGACTGCCGGCAAAACCTAGTTTTGTCGAACGGATTAAGCTGTAGCCGAGCCGCCGACTGACTCCCAGGCGCATCTGCTGCCCGCCTTGCCCCTGGCGTATTGAAGAGATTCCTAGCCTCATACTGCTCCGACAAACGGGATTGATGCCTCATCCGATGTACGGCAGCCGCCGACTGTTGTTCCAACCCAAGGCGGAAAGCATCTGTCTTAAGGCGCTCTGCCTCTGCCTCCATCTGAACCTTTAGCTCCACTATCCTCTGTTGCTCTTCTGTCATCCGGCCCTTGAGCCTTACAATCTTTAAGTTCTGAGCTGCCTGATTATCCGGGGTAACCTCGGTGGCTATTACACCCGCGAGCTCGTTCATTAGATCCAAAAGGACTTGAGCCGGAGGTGGCAGATCAGCCCCCGCATTGGTGGCTCCGGCTGCCGTGCTACTTGTGCCCGGGGCCGATCCCTCCATGAACACGGCCGCATGAACCGGCAGCTCAAGCTCGTACGACTCAGATTGCTCCGACTCAGGGTAAAGCTCCTCATAACCCCCAAGTCCGCCATCGTGAAGCTGGTAGATCGACTCCGTCTCTCCGCTGGACGATCCGTCCTCTGAATAGACGAGAGTTTCTTGTGATTCGGCTGCTCCAAGATCCATACCTTGAGTAAAGCCCACAAGGACGTGCTTCCGGCCCGGGTCAACACGGGCGGGTGGCACGTACTGGGCGGGTTGGGCGCGCCGAGCTGGCTGGACGATGTTGGTGTAGATGTCCGGCCCGAGCGTAGATCCATCAACCTTACCAATGAAGACGTGGATTCCTCCGAAGGGAACCCAGAAACCGTACTCCACAGAGTCGACGTCGAGACCCCAGTCGGCATCGTCGATGTAGAGCCGACCGTGGAAAATCTTAGTCATCCTTCCGACCACGTATCCTTCGAGCCCCGAAAGAGAGCCCTTTGAGAACTCAACACCACCAAGCGCAAGCCCCACGGTGGGCGACAACTGTCATGGTTTTGTCACGGCAGATGTCCGGGTGAACGGACTTGGGTTCAAGGCCATTGCTAACATGATGGACTCAAAGGGGTTGATTGGGACAAAGGACACGAGTTTACCCAGGTTTGGCCCCTCAAGTCGAGGTAATAGCCTACGTCCTGCTTGATCTTGTATTTCTTGATGAATCGATTACAAGGGAGTTGTCGCTTGACCTAGTTCTCGATTGCCTGCTCCTAAGTCGCCCCGGGTCTGCCTTTATATAGGAGGTCAATACCACAGGTCATACAAGTATTAACTGACTCTTATTGTCTATCGGAGTCTATCTCTACCTTTCTCTTGCTTTCTTGACTACGTTATCTCCGGGCGGCTTACGCGGCCGGGTCTTCTCTGTCCGGGTCATGGGTTGATCTGTCCAGTCCAAGCCTCCGCATGTCTTGGGCTCAAGTCTTCTCGGCCCACTCCTGGATGGGTGTGCGAGCCACCCAGTGAGACCCGGATCATCATGGCGGGTCTCACCCTGGGGTTATATCCCCAACATGGACCAAATTTGAAATTTGCATATGGGGTCATTTCAAAACTACTATATATTATTTCCGCCCTCATTTAAAATGCGTCGGTAGTCAGTTTCTTTATGCTTCACCTCTTGTTGTGATAAATAACATTTAAAATTATTGGATACCTAAAGAGAGTAAACTAAATAACTCAAATGTGAAGTTCCGTGTAGTAATCAATTGTGGCATCTTGACATGCCTATTTAAACCAGACATGCATCATACTTATTTGTGCATCATGTCATGAATATGTTATGATATTTACCATGTTATTTTTTTTGGATTTGCTTCTGCTCGATAGAGTTCCCAAAGCATTTCAGAGTGTGAGGTTTCATTCGATTACATCTCGTTCGTCTACTTCATGGATTTGATCTTCTTCCAAGCGAGATTCCAGGCAAGATGACCATTACCTTGGATATCACTACTATCATTGCTATGCTAGTTGTCTCGTTCTATCGCTATGTCTCGCTATCTACCACTTGTTTGTTAAGCCTCCCAAAATTCCATGATAAACCTCTAACCATTCACCATCCCAGTAAACCATTGTTTGACTATGTTACCGCTTGCTCAGCCCCTCTTATAGCGTTGCTAGTTGCAGGTGCAGTTTGTACCATGTTGGGACATGGATATCTTGGTATATCACATTATTCTTGCTAATTCTAATTAATGCATCTATATACTTGGTAAAGGGTGGAAGGCTCGGCCTTTTGCTTGGTGTTTCGTTCCACTTTTACCGCCTTAGTTTTTGATTACTGGTGTTATGTTCCATATTTAGCGCTTCTAGCATGCTTGGGGTTGTTATGGGGACCCTCTTGATAATTCATTTTTGGATAAAACTCTTCCAGAAAGGCCCAACTTTGGTGTTAAAATTCGCATGACTAATAAACCTTGCATATGGAGTAGCTACGCCATTGGCTAATTAATCAACAAACCGGGTCAGTGCTCCTCATGAGTGTTGGTCCAAAATAGAGCACCTTGCAGCACCCCCTTGGAAACTTGGGTATCAACTTACTGTAAGCTTCTCTCATCCATCGTGCCCTAAGAACGAGATAAGCGGCTCCTATCGGGATCGTCGACACGTGGGACGGCCTTGCTGGATTTGTTTTACCTTTGACGAAATATCTTAGGCATCGGGATTCGGAGGAAACTTTGGGATATCTCGAGGTTGAGGTCTTTCACCACATCTTGTGCTTAGTTTGTGATGGATGAGTTGGAGCACCCCTGCGGGGTTAAATCTTTCGTAAAGTCGTGCCCGTGGTTATGTGGCAGCTTGGAAACTTTATGATAGCTAGTTGTAGAAAACTTGAAGTAAACCCAATTAAAACACAGCAACTGTGTGTGTAACCGTGACCATCTTTTTTTGAGGGAGTTCAAAATAATAATATGGTGGGGTTATGTTTGACTCATAAGTAGGTGCTCATGATCACTTCTTGATCATAACTAGTACATGATCTGTTTATGCGTAGAACACTCTTATTCTTGTACTCGTAAGTTAGCTACATATCAAATGCTTGGTGCTTGTTGCATCCTCACCACTTAACCATTCCACACTCATTAAGCTTTACTAGTCTTGATATCCTTGGTAATGAAATTGCAGAGTCCTCATGGCTCACAGATTACTACAACAACAGGTGTAGGTACAGGTAAAGCGATACTTTTGTTGACGCTCAAAAGTGGCACGATCATAAAGAGTAGCTTGAAGTTATATTAGGATGAAGTCAAAATTATGGTTGTAAGTCACCATTGGATGACCCTTTTAGAGAAGATCAAAATTCATATGAAGATGGTCCAAGACGGAGCTCTTACGCAATAGTTATGACAAGTTCAGAGATGCTTATGTTGACACTAGATTAAAAATGGCATGATACTCAATTAAGATGGCCTCTGATGGAAAACGTTTCAACATGAAAGTTGTGTGTCTCGTTGAAACGGTCAATTTGGACATAAAAATCGTCCCAATCCGATTTTGTATGCAAAAGTTAGAGCCATCGGAATGCAGCCCTGACAGGAGGCAAAATATGGCGCGCCCCACCAGACACGTGTTTGATGGGTAGCGCCACCAATCAGTTGTTTTGTGTGAGCGATTCGGCCCTTAATATGGCCTCGAATCAAAAAATATTCAACACGAAAGTTGTTCGTCTCGTCGAAACAGTCAAATTTACTTTTGGGCTCATCTTCATCCGAGGTCGTTTGGGGCATGTGAGACCTAAAAACCAAACTGTTGTCCCAGACTTTCCTAAATCCGAGTTCAGTTAATTTTGGAAAGTTCAGACAAAAACCATCCGAATTTGACTAGGGCTTTGGACGTGAATCCAAGCCATTTCCTTGCACGGGAAGTCCAGCGGCCTGTTATATACCTAAGGGGTGATGGCCGATTGAATAACAACGCACAATCGAACAAACACATCTACTATTTTTCCGTGTTCATCTATCTCCTACCCTCGTATCTTCTTCCTCGTTCTTCGTTCGCTCTACTCTTGGAGGGCAGCGATCCACGAGGCCCTAGGGGCGATCAGGTCGACCTAGGGCAACCCATAGCCGCCATGTGCCCTGACGGAGTCCCTCCCGAACATGTGGGGTTTCGGGTCCTCAAAAGCACCCGCCAGATTGCTTGCGTACCGCGCTTTTGGACGGGTCTCCTTCGACGTGAGCTGCGGTGCATCACCCCCGGCGTCGAGGGTACACGGTGACGTGTTCGTGTGCGAATACACTTTTTGGTGACTCCGCTGGGGAACGAAGCTTTGAATGGTCTCCAGCCCGTTCTTGCTACGAAGAGATCATCATCTAGGGTTTGCAATCTACAAAGGTAATATGAATACCTAGTATCCTAAAGTAGATGCAAATAATTCATATGGTGTTACTAGATCGTTCAATGAGTATACTCTATCAGCCAGCCCTAGTTTTTTCAATCATGCATCTAACTACGTGCAATGGCCGATTCAAAGTAATCTACATGCTTCAACTTCTTATGATACTAGTAACATGCACCATATGTATCCCAACTCTCATGCATCGGCAACCCCTCAAATCGTTATGCCGACGAACAACATGGTGAGTTCGGTTAATAAATTTGAAATACTTCATGTTAGAATTTCCAATGCCAAGCAAGAAAGTGTTTCACCCTTTTACTCATCGGTAACTAATTTGAAATATACTAGTTCAACCATGTCGATGGATGGAAGAATTGGCCATGCTACTGCTAGCTATTCGGCCAGTTACTCTCAGTCGTCATATGCTACACATCATGTTAGTAATTTTTTGGCACCATGTACAACTGTAGATGCTCAAAATTCGGCTTCGCACCTTCATGGTCATAGCCGAATAAGTGAAAATTTTGCAGGAGTGCACATGCCATCATCTAATATTGTAGCATATAATGCACCTACGCAATTGCATAATTTAGGCAACGCCTCATTGCCGAAAGAGTCTAAAAGTATTGTGGAGCAATCCCTTACAGAATGGGAAGTGGCTGCATTAAAAAGGGATATAGCCCGAAATAACAAGATTAGTGCTCTTTTCCTTGAAGAACATGATAAGGGGCTAGTTCCTGATTATAACACAATAAGAGATATAGTTTTGCAAGAAGATGAATATTTGCCAATTGATAGAATTGGCGAGCAAAAATATGGTTCTACAACAATTCATATGCCTTCACCTAGTACTACATCATATTATACACCCCCTACACAATTGCAAAGTTTCGGGAACACCCACGTGTCATTGCCGAAAGAGTCTAATAGCATTGGGGGGCAATCATATCCGGAGTGGGCTGAAATTGAGAAAAAGCTTAAAGCCAATTTTATTGCTCGCCTCTAGGAACAAAAATAAAAATAATTGGCTCAAGTAAAAGAAGCATTGCCAATTGGTAGTATCAATGAAAAGAAGGATAATTCGAAATATGAAAGTTCCTTGGTTGAAAAAGCCGAATCAAGTAGTATACATCCTGAATCCATCAAATCTAAAGAGGCAAGCATTGTTGAGAAAGGCATGGAAAGTATAGCAAAACAGCCATACTTGATTTTTCTGAGGTTAATGGAACCTACTTTCTGCCCTATGAGTTTCGTGCCATAGAAATTGACGAGCTTCAAGAACAAGAACAAGTAGCCGAACAAAGTTTGGTGAACAAAGATCTTCAAACTAATGATGCATGAAATCAAGAAAAAGATGATTACAAGGCGTTGGGGAGCTATCCGAAGGAGGAGTAAGATATTCTTCAAGTCACACCACATCATGCTCTCCCAACATATTTGAAGAGGTATGTCTAGAAAGTAATTTACCTGTTTTCAGATTTGGTCACAACTTTATTGTTGATGCATCTATTAGAAAAATACTCATAAGTAATTTTGAAAGACCAATGAAGAAGGGTAATTTACTTGTTAGCAATAAAATTGTTATTGAGCAATAAAAACCGATAGTGACTTATTGTTGCAGCCAAGGCTTTCCCCATTGTTTATCTAAATTTCATATCTAATTGGGTAGCTTTGCTTATTTATTACTTGGCTTACACGTGTTCTCAGTTAAGATATGTGTGTTCTAACTATTTTCGTTTCAGAAATTTAAAGCCAAGGTTAAAATATTTTGAGAAAACCGATGCTAGTATAGTTTCTTATTTAAACACATCGGAGATAGAGTGCAAAACAGGATGCATGGCCGAATGGGGGGATGCAAAATCTGAACTATTCGTTTGCTTACTTCCAAAGCTGTTCTCACAACAAGATCGGCTAGAGAATGTAAATTATACCTTCAATTCTAACACGTGTGATCAAATCTTTTATTTATTGTTGAGAAATAATTATATTAGGATTCTTGATCACAATGTCGAGCCATCTACCATGGACGAATGTATTGTAGGTTGCATGATTCATTCAAGCATAATTTTGAGGATTGCAACATGTTTTGTCAAATAGTTAAATCGGCCATTGAAAAAGGGCGATTGAAATTTGTTGAAACACCAAGAGATGACCAGTCCATTCTAATTGGTTCGGATGGCAAAAAGTTTATGCATCGGCTGCTTCAAGACGATCCATTTAAAGAGAAGGTAAAAACTACAGGTGACCGGATCGAGCTTTCAAGAAGAGAAATTGTTGAAGAGCATAATGCACATAATCTTGAGGGCAAGAATTATGTCGAAGCTACAATGAAGACGCCAAGGACTGGGGGGCAGCAAGCAAATCCAAAGATCGGTGCAAGCACAACCAAAGAAAACAAAGGCCGAGGTAAGCACAAAGGTAAAAAGCCGAAAGTCACTTTCGCGCAACTATTGGAAAAATATCAGAAGATGAGTGAAGAGAAAAGTGCTTATCGGCCAACTAATGCAAAAGCATCAAGATCACCCCCGAGGCGCAAATCTAAGGATCGGTATTGTCAAGAAGAGAATTTGAATGCAACATATGCATATCCTTATTTTGGGCCGCCAATACCAATGTCGTTGGTGCCTTCCTATGCTCACGTAAATTCATATACATCATATGGCAAGTATGATACAAGGGCACATTTTCCATATTATTATAAACCATCTCACCAGTATTATGCAGCTCTAAGAAGGCAAACGTTCAGTGAGCAGTCATATGTTCAAGACCGTTTCAATAAAAAATAATCGGTCCAAAGCACAAGGAAGAATAAGGAGGTGGTTGAGCAATTCTACCATGTCAAAAGAGATGATCGTAAGAGTGCCACTTCAGACGAGATCTTAAATAAAAAGAGCCAATTAAAGTGTTGACATTGGCTACAAAAGGCATCGAGGCAAGTCAATTAAGTGCCAAGTCTGGAGGGAAGAAATTTAAAGTGCACAAGGTAAAACAAGAACTGTCATTAGTTCAAACGAAATCACAGCCAGGGCGCCCACTCGGCTTATCGTATTGGCAAAATAAGAAGTTGCAAAAACTTAGTGCACAAGAATTGAGAAAGAAGAACATGGCATGGGTTCCCAAGGATGGAAATCAAAACAAAAATGATGTACAAGATTCTATTGCAACAAGTACAACACAAGTGAAGAAGCAGAAGAATGAAATTAGTAAACAATTCAGACGAAGGTTTCCATCACCCCGTCAAAATGTTCGATTAGCACATCATCCATATTCATCAAACATGCCATTGATTCCTATGCCATGGAACTCATCCTCAGGTATGATTGGTTACCCTCCATGGTCGTATTTTGATCCAGGGTTGCAATATAATTTTGTACATCATGAAAGGGTATTACCAAATCACTATACATTTGATTAGCTACAAATTTGTTGTTGATCCAAAGGGCCGAAATTCTTGATTTTACATTTCATTTGTTTATTTCGGTTATATGTGCTTTGTTGGATGAAGTTTACATGGACCTTATGGTAATTGCCGATATTTATCTATCGTCCTAAGAGTATGTCAATGCATGGCCAGTGTAGTATTCTAACACCGTTCTTAGTTCGATTGGAGGGCGAGACAAGGTTCATGCTCATAGAAATTTATATGTATACCTATATCATGCTTGCATGGAATTGATACATTACTTATTACATGCTTGTATGATAATTCATCGAACCGATGTCATTAAATATATGTTGCATAGACCAATTCATAGTTGTAGAATTGGTTAGTGGGCTTATACTTTGTTTGGATATGATTTGGCTTATGCATCTTTGAAATCTATAAGAGGCCAAATCATAGTTGATTTTATTACTGAACATCAGATTAATGGCATGCATAATATTGGTATTAGCCTTGTCTCTCTAGTACTGTGGAGATTATATTTTGACGGTTCAATTCGTAGCAATGGCCAAGGTGTTGGTGTTGTTTAT
The DNA here is from genome assembly GCA_022496015.1 of Hordeum marinum. NCBI lineage: Eukaryota > Viridiplantae > Streptophyta > Magnoliopsida > Poales > Poaceae > Hordeum > Hordeum marinum. The sequence goes on along the minus strand of CM039676.1, from coordinate 336,672,266 downwards.
ATATCTCCTTATAATACTATTTTTGAAGCCTCATGCCGCTTAGAATATTTTTTGCATAATTAGTCAAAGCCGAATATGCAATGTTATTCGGATTAAATATTTTACTTGATATAGGTTCTATACATATTGAGGGTTTCGGTGATTCGTTATTAGTAGTGCAATGAGTATCAAAAAGTTATCAATGTTTTGACGAATCACTTGTAATTTATCTTGAAGCATGTCTAGATGTAATATTCTCCTTGCGTTACTTTCAAATTTCCATGTACCTAAACATGACAATTGGAGAAAGTTTGCACTGCAAGCATCCGGCTACCATGTTGATCATAGTGTATTGCATATTTATCATGACAATTGGAGAAAGTTTGCACCGCAAGCATCCGGCTACCATGTTGATCATAGTGTATTGCATATTTATCAATAGCTGATGCTTAGTCTCGTCAACATAGGTAAGGCCGAACTGAAGCCCGCCGCTTCGGCCACTAATGGAATTTTCATGCAGGCGAAATCAAGGATTCGAGAAAACTCCTTGTTGATTACCTGCAAGAACCTAGCAAAAGGGTGAACAATATGGTTCGGAGAATGGCTTTGAGATACATATCTATGGAACTTTATCACTTGTTAATGAAATTGAGAGGGTTTCACCCAAGTTTGCATCAAGGATTCAAACAAGTAATGACTGATATATACTTATCGCCCTAAGCACATGCAAAATGGCCGATCGAGTGTTGACATCGTCCTTAGAACCAACATGGTACAAGTTATTTTTCGGCACGCTTGCTTTGCCCCAAAACAGGGGGGCATGTGTTGACGCTCAAAAGTGGCATGATCATAAAGAGTAGCTTGAAGTTATATTAGGATGAAGTCAAAATTATGGTTGTAAATCACCATTGGATGACCCTTTTAGAGAAGATCAAAATTCATATGAAGATGGTCCAAGACGGAGCTCTTACGCAATAGTTATGACAAGTTCAGAGATGCTCATGTTGACATCATATTAAAGAATGGCATGATACTCAATTAAGATGGCCTCTGATGGAAAACGTTTCAACATGAAAGTTGTGTGTCTCGTCGAAATGGTCGATTTGGATATAAAATTCGTCCCAATACAAGTTTTCATGTAAAAGTTAGAGCCATCGGAATGCAGCCCTGACAGGAGGCAAAATATGGCGCGCCCCACCACACACGTGTCTGATGGGTAGCCCCACCAATCAGTTGTTTTGCGCGATCTATTCGGCCCTCGAGATGGCCTCGAATCGAAAAACGTTCAACACTAAAGTTGTTCATCTCGTCTAAACGGTCAAGTTTTCTTTTGGACTCATCTTCATCCGAGGTCGTTTTTGGCCTGTGAGACCTAAAAAACGAACTGTTGTCCCAGACTTTCCTAAATCCGAGTTCGGTTAATTTTGGAAAGTTCAGACAAAACTATCCGAATTTGACTAGGATTTTGGACGTGAATCCAAGCCTTTTCCTTGCACGGGAAGTTCAGTAGCCTCTTATATACCTAAGGGGTGACGGCCGATTGAATAACAACACACAATCGAACAAACACATCTACTACCTTTTCGTGTTCATCTATCTCCTACCCTCGTATCTTCTTCCTCGTTCTTCGTTCGTTCTTATCTTGGAGGGCAGCGATCCACGAGGCCCTAGGGGCGATAAAGTCGACCTAGAGCAGCCCATAGCCGCTGCGCGCCCTGACGGGGTCCCTCCCGGGCGTGTGGGGTTTCGGGTCCTCAAAAGCACCCGCCGGATTGCTTGCGTACCGCGCTTCCGGATGGGTCACCTTCGACGTGATCTGCAGTGCATCACTCCCGGCATTGAGGGTACACGGTGACGTGTTCGTGTGCAAACAACTTTGCCGTGAGAGCGTTGCTTGTTCTATTTGGGGTTCTTCTTCTTCTTCTTCTTCTTCTTCTTCTTCCTCAACGATCATAGGATGGGTTCCAGGTCGGCAACCTGGGAGTAGTAGGGTGGACGTCATCTTCTTTCTTTTGATTTCATCCATAGTCGGATCTTGCTTTTCTGTATGGTGATTGCTATGTATTGATGTATTGAGATATTATGTTGTAGCTTGTGGCGAGTGTAAGCCTCTATCTTGTATTCTCTTCTCTTTAGTAAATGTATTTATGACGATATTCACCTTGTTAAAGTGTCTCCAATATGCGCTTCTATCCCTGTTGAGACTTTCAAGTTTCCTCGAAGATAGGACCGCATATTGGGTGTGGCATCCATACTGAGAATTGATTCATATGTATGATTGTGCACATTAAGTTTTTTATGGTTGAAATGTTGTGTGGACAAGACATCTTTCAATCTATGTCTAATAACATTTTTTGCTTTGTGACTTCGTTTGTCCATATGTATTACAGTGTTGATTTTGATTTTTGAAAGTTGATGCTCTCTAAGGTTTCTATATTTCCCTCTGATCAGTCTCCATGATTTGTAAGTTGGGTCGCAATGCTCCTCACATCACCATATACATGAGAAGTTGTTTGATTTAATTTGTCTCCATCTAACATCATGTTCATGCAAGTTGTTGTCTCTTCGAACATCACAGTCATGCAAGCATCTACTGGACACAATATGACTCTAAGTGCTCCCTAGTTGATATCTAATAACTCATGTGTTGCAATCATTTTTCAGTATCTTGCTAAGTTGAACACCATGATTCTGATTGTTGCCAAGCTGAACATCATGGTCATGCAAGTTAATGTCTAATAATATCTATCTAAGCGTAGGTCATTTTGTAAGTATCTTCCTACTAAGAATATCCCTTTGTTCATAAATATATTATTTAGTTTATGTGTATAGAATTACTCTTGTAACATTTCCTTGAAAATACAAATAATGAGGACTGAAGCTTGTTGGAGAAATTGATGTTAACCTCCACATGATGAAGCAAAGAAATGTCACTACATCAGCTTTCTCTATAATCTACTGGATGTGAAAATATTAGATATGTGGAACCTGTAATCTTTTGATCTGTTTGATTGTCTAATAATCACTATTTCTTGAGGTCTCTTGATGCTCTTTGAAACCTGTAATGTTTTCATCTCGTCATTTTACCGAACTATAACAGAACTTTTAGTGTGAATTTGCTGGATTTTGGATCGGCCTCATATACCCAACGGGTCAGTTAGGCCACAATTTTTTAATAAAATGGGCTGACCCTTGGCCTCACATATTGACCTTGAGGCCATGAAATGGGCTGACCCATGGGCTCACATATTGACCTTGAGGCCATGAGAGCAGCAGAAGAATTGATGATCCAAGTGACAGTGATTTCTACGAACCAACCTATGGTTGGATGGTTACAGGACAATGGCATCCCCAGCCCACCAGGGTTTAAGTCCTAGTACTCATATTATTTTTGGATTTTATTTAAGGATTTTCGATGATGCGGATTCAGTGGGAGGAGACGTTCCCGTCGATGACGAGACGCCTACGATGACTTCATAAATCTCAAGATGATATGTCGACTCGGTTTTTCGGAGGTGTTCATAGGGGTATGCAGGGCCGGTCCTGAGAATTTGGGGGCCTGGGGCGAAACTAAAATCCAGGGGCCCTTAGTGTAGAGCATAAAATAGTATATAAAAAATGATCTTGTATTCTTCGTTGAAGGCAATATAGCTATTTTTATTTTATACAAGTTTCTTCTTTGGATAATCTCAATGATAAAGATATTGGACATAATAGTTTAACAGATAGTCACTTACATTTTTATTATCGATGTTAATGTAAATATCATATTATGTAAAATGCTTGTTTTCTAAATTTATATTAGAAAATTTCCTCCACGACAACTACCGGCGAGTCGACAAATACCAAAATTATAACCCCAGTAACATCTATCCATAAACATTATGTGATGAATAGATTATTAATCCCATCAAAAATCCATATAGGTTAATAATGGACGAGTTGCAGCAATGCAGACGAAATTTTGATGATCATACATAAATTTTAATAAAGCATCCTATTTAAATCTCACACGGCTTACACTAGCAGATAAATTGAGATCCGAGGCATAACTTATCTTCTCTAATGAGCCATCAGTCCATCACACTGTACCGCCTCTCGGCGAGTCGGCATGGTTACGTCAGGGCGATTTGATTATTTGCCACTCTTTATTTGCTACATTGACTATTTGCCACTCTTTACTTTATATTTGATCCGGCGACACTCTTTACCTGGGTGTTTGATGTTTTGCCCTCTGACACATGGGTCCAGAACAAAAGACGAACTTACCCCTACCTCTCGATTGACCAGGAACAGAGGAGCTGGTCGTTCTTGGGCTCGTTCTCATCCCCTCGCTCGCACTCGAGCCCGTCGCTGCTGCTGCATCCCACGGGCAGCACCCACGGCGCTCACATCCTCAAGCTCCCCTGCGCGTCCGCGCGCCCGCTTCGCCCTGCATCTGGCTGCTCCACCGCTGGCTTCGCTCGACCTCCGCCCGCGCCTCCGCGCCCAGCCGTCGCGCTGCGCCGTGCTCCCGGCCTCCGCGTGCGCACCTCCGCTCGTGCCGGATCGGCCCCACCACTCCTGCCGCGTCTGCGGCCGAGCCCGCGTCGCTGCGCTGCACCGGCCCGCCCGCACCGCCTCCTCAGCGTCTGGCCCGTCGCCTCCGCCTTCCCCGTCACCGCACGCCTGCCGGCTCACCCCCCGCCGTGCTCCTCGTCCGGCCCTGCTCCCCCTTGCACGCGCCCTCGCGCGCACCCTCGCGCGCCCGGACCCGCGTCCGGCTCCGCGGGCAGCGGTCCCCGCGCCGCCTGGCCACACCCGGCCCAGCTCCGGCTCGCGCGCGCCCCTCTGCGGCTTCCTGCGCGCCGGTCGGCTAGCTGTCGCCACGCCTTGCCAGCTGCGCGTAGAGGAGCGTCGTCGTCGACTGCCGTGCGACGAGAGATGGCGATCGAGTTCGTCCTGTGCGTGGCGAACAGGCACACAGGGGTATCCTTGTCTACTGTATTGTGCATATAATATGTGTATCATTTATAAGTATTGTTTTTGTGTGAACAAATGGCAAAAGATCAAATGGCAAACTAAAGAGTGGCAAAAAATCAATTACAATCTAAATAGTGGCAAATTGTCAAAGTCCAAAGTAAGTGGTGGCTCAAAATCAAATCGCCCGGTTACGTGGGAGGCAGTGACATGGCTATCTCCGGCGGTCCGGCCATCCTCCGACACGGAGCTTCTCTGACTCAAAGCGCCGCCACGCACACATAGGAGATGGATACCGATGCAGCGTTGCTACAGTAGGGGCGATCTATTCTCTCAACTCCCAGCTTCTGCTATCTTTGCACTTTCCGTTTGGCATGTCCCTTTTTTAAGGATCCGCTTGGCCTGGCTGAAAACTAGGAGCACATCTCAAAACAGAACAAATTGGGCGCACAATTTTCGGCTGGTAAATTGAGGAACAAATGAGGAGCGATTTTTTCCCATAACTACTCCTAATTAATGACATGCAATAACAGATTACTCCTTAATCGTAGCTGCAAGAGCTCCCAAAATCAATCATACGAAGAGCTCTCAAGATCGTGGGAAACGCTAGACACGCTCAGTTTTCGCGGATAGAGTACCCGATACTTCGGGATTGGATCAGGGAGCTAATTCCATACAAGACAGAAGACGTACATGGAGGCATGACCGCATGCGTATATATATGAGCGCTTGCGTCTGTATTGTGTTTAAAAAAAGATGTGCTACGTGTCGGCCGTCGGATCCTTTTAAAGGTTCCGTCACCTTGCACGCCGTCAGATCTCACAATCTAGCAATCGCGTGTGGTCCTTTATTTTTGTAACAGAGGTCATGTTACGAAATCCTTTGTAACATAGATCTTGGTGCAGAAATTTTTGCAACAGAGATTATGTTGCGGAATTTTTTTGCAACAGAGATCATGATTTTTTTTTGCAGTTGAAATCATGTTGCAGAAACGTCGGCAGAATTTTTTACAACATAGGTCATGTTGCTAGATTATTTTTTGCAACAAAGATCATGTTGCAGAAATTGTTTGTTGCATGTGGCATTGGTGGTTGTGGTTGAGCTCGAGGAGGTAGTAGCCATGGACTCGAGTGCTCCTTCGGGACGGCGGCGACGTGGAGCAACAGCGATGACGAACATGGCTTCAACGACGGAGTGCCTCGCAGATACTGGCGACGGCTCGGCGGTGCAGTACGGCGGTCAGTTACAAGAACCTTTGAAACAGCACACCGGACAGCACAACCCATGCTCCCCAATTTATTCACAGGCCATCAGATCGGCTGATTGCAATGGTAAAAATCAACCCATGCTCCCCAATTTATTCACAGGCCATCAGGTCGGCCGATTGCAATGGCAAAAGTAGAGTGGAGCAGAAAGGCTGAGGAAAGAGGAGCAGAGAGCCAAAGCGGTGGAGAAAAACAATGATGAATGAGTATGGACGTAGCAATGAATGGATAAGAAGACAACGACTAAAAGAATAAGGTTGCAACTAGTATGACACGTGATGGGCATACAAGGCGGTGGAGGCTTTGTGTGCAATCCACCGGCGGAGGGAAAGCGTAAAAAACGTGACAGTAATTTCTCTGAGGAATACGAGGTAAGTAGGTCGCCGCTGTAAAAACGACAAAATCATGAAAAAGCAAGAATCTAGTAAAGAGAACTGTAAAGAAGGAGGCATCAAAATGGGTCTGGCCTCTCTGCCAAGGGCACGAAAGGATAGGCTATTTCCTTGGATTTTCTACACTCCGACAAATGATGTGCATAGAACAACCTGGACAAAACACAACCCATGTACTACTTGTACAACACCACTTAGTCAAGCCAATTTCCGACTACTACTACTCCAACATAGGATGGTACGGTTACACAGCTGGCCAACTCATTTAATTTTATGGCAGCGGCTGCATAGCTTCTTAACATTTAACTTGGCTGTGGATGGAACTTTCTCCGCAACATATTTTTCAATAGCCCAGAGCCCTTTGTGGGCATGCATGATCATACTCCTGCCTATCCGGCGGCATTCACCAGAAGATTCCTCGACACAAGATCTATCAGCGTGTTCCCGATTATCATATACGGTGTCCAACGTAAGGCACTCGAGTGAAGTTGCATTCTCAAGAATATGACAGGTTAGTTCCACCATACTCTTTGCAGAGCAGAAGCCCATTATCCTGATATTCTTGATGTTGCAATACTGATGTCCTGGCATCCGTCTCATATTTGAATCTCCAGCAGAAATCAATTCATGCTTTACTCGAGTCTGTGATACCTGCATCCATGGGAACAACACACACACTAGAGTTAAATGGTTCGACAGCATGCAGAGACTAGATATTATAGTTGAAAGCACACCCTCTGTTCCTAAATATAAGATGTTTTTTTCAAATTAAACTGCCAAAACGTCTTACATTTAGGAACAGAGGTAGTAGAGGAGAAGTGACTTAGTGACTTACACCCAAGACAAAGTCCTCCAGGACAGGACAAGCATCCAAAAAATAAGCTAGAGAAAAATAATCATAGGCTAGGGAAAAGCCCCCCATTTGTCCATCATTAAGAAAGATCTGCAGGTTCTTGAGGTAGAGGAGTTTGACAGCTAAGAGCGGCGTACTGAACATCTGCATATAGATGAATAGGTCTAGGTTAAATAATTTTTTCCCTAAAAAAGGTTGAACATATTCCATGACACCACTATTGCTATATGAATAGTGCCTACATCTGACAATCAAATGTACTGCTAGCCATCCTTTCAAAATAATAAGGAGAAACTGAAGTTTGAGAATATACCTCTCCAGCTGAACATAGGCTGAGGAATTCAAGATTTGGCATAATGAATGGAAGCTTGGAACGAGCATAATGAACAAGGTTACATTCATCGACGTCCAGCATTTGTAGTTGTTTCACTTGCAATAAATCTCCAACTGGAACTTTCTCTAGAGCGCTATCAATGTGAACAACGCATACATATGGAGCTTTATTTTCTATCACTTCCAGAGCTGTGCAACGAAACACTGTCAGGCAGTTGAGCCGATGTAGCAGGGAAGGTATCTTGAGGCAGATGATCTTGTCACAACAATTCAGATTCAGCTCTTCCATTGCAAGAGAGTTGGAAAGAAGGTGCCCTAACTCATCTCCTGTAATGTGCACCTGATACAGATGTAGCCTTGTCAAGCAACCAAGTCCCGCTGTGGGATGGAAGGCACAACGGTTGAGGTTAAGATGTTGAATCGAGTTTCCACTCCCATTGAGTAAAACTGAGCATGGGAAGTCGTAATTAACTGTGTTGCATCCTACAGGCATTGAAAGTATGACTTCTTCAATCCCTGGAGTAAAAGCAATCTCAAGCCACCTGTTGAGGTAACTGCTGTCGAAAAAAGAACCACAGTAATGAAGCTTGAATGCCTTCACGCCGCCTGAGTGTTTTTTCATAATTCGGTCAACTCTGTTGGTGAAAATCCGCCCCAGTTCGTCTCTCCTGCATGCATTTCCAATCAGGCCCAGTGTTTCCTCATTTAGGGTGAGGTGGGGATGGCATCTCCAGGAGCTCAGAAATGTTTGAGACACACAGCCAGCTCGGGCAGCATCTGGCAGTGGCAGCAGGGACAGTATATCATGCCAGATGTCCTGCAAACACCAGAATAGGAGAAAAGTTAACACAGGAATTGTATAGGCAAGTGGATCCTTTAACCAGGGGAAAATAGGACCATATGCAGTAGTATCACGCGTCAGGTGCTCTGTGCATTGTCTGCTGTATTACAGTGTTACATAGCAAAACGGAACGCGGTTGTGGTAGGTAAATTAAGCATTACATCAAGAAGTGGTTTTCTTGACAGTGTCATTAGTGGCCTTCCTAAAATGTGACCTGTTTTATTCACTAAGCAGCGGTATTGCTTGTTCCTAAAAGGCATAACATTGAAATCCATGCTCTAGTGGGAATTATGGAACGATAGGATAAAATGTGCAGAAGCACACCACCTATTTTTTTCTTCGTGCAGAAACATGGTTCCAGTAATAACTTCAACAATGTAGTGAAATATCACACTTGCGCTCAAGTTTATTAGAACCGATAACTTGGCCAGTTCTTGCAGTTCTGGAACTCTGGAAGTGCGTATTTGTATGCTTCTAGGCTCATCAAGACGGTAGTGAGAGGATTTCTTTGTAAAGTAGCTCTAGGTAGGCTTCTTAACCTTTTCTTTTCTTCAGTGACTAAGATCTAACCGAAATTGCTGAACTTGTTGGCTTTAATTTCGTGATCCAGAAAAGGACAAACTAGAGACCGTCACTTAAGCAGCATGAATGAAACTAAACTGAAACTGACAGTGAATGTTTGGGCAGGAGGCGAATCATGCAAAGAAGCATATATAAGATAGCAAGAAGGCTTCAGAGAATGTTGGAGGAAAGAACATTTGAATGAGATGGGGAAAAAAAAGAGATAAGTTCTCATTCCACAAGGCAAGTGAGTCCATGTTACAGGATACAACATTGGTGCTGATGACTCTGGTCGTGGAGGAAATTCAAGATTTAAATGCTGCTTTTGTGATGGGGAATTTCTAGGGAGTTATTCAAGAGTGAGAGCACATCTTTTGAAGATTTCAGGTTCTGGTGTGAAGATATGTAACAAGATTACTCATCCTGTCCTCGAGCAACTTCGCAAGGATCGTGAAGCTAGTGAAGCTGCAGCAAATATTTGAGCAAGAGATGGTAGGAGACGAATCATCTGAAGCTTGACACCTCAGCCTTCAACTTAGCACATACTTCATATTTCTATTCCATGTTTTTTTATTTAATCTGTAATGCATTATTGAACTATTGTCATGTACTGCTGCGTGAACTACAGTATTTTCTTTTGTGCTTAAATAATTGCTTTTAAATGGTGTGTGTTTCATTGCTTTTATCTATGTATCACTATTTCAATAATTCAAACTAGGACGCCATATTTCTTGGAGGTTTGGGTAAGCTATTTTGTTGACTAACAATGATGAACCTTTTCAAAACGTTGAATGTCTCACTCATGGTGTTGTATGATGTTTGTAATTGCAAGGAACACAAAGACTGCATACTAGGAATTGGGACTTGAAAAGACAGAAACTCCTTCTGATCACCCTGAATGAGAAAAGATCAGGTTACTTCATTAACCTCAAATTTCTCATCCTCCAAATATTGTCTTTTAGTGCTGATTTTTTATGCATTTGTACATACACTCGCTGTACCCCGTAAGTCTATTTTCAGAAAATGCTGTTTCCCCATATCGACGTACCTATATCCCCGTATCCGTATCCCGTACCATGTAACATAGTTTGTGGGTACCAAAATTGATTACTGAAAGTTGATCTTGAGACCGATAGACCAAGCATAATCCACGAACAACTCCTTCATGAGTGTAGCCTGTCTGACACATGCTGGAATGGCTAAGATTGTACTCCCTCCGTTCCTAAATATAAGTCTTTTTAGACATTCCACTACGGACTACATTCGAAGAAATGAATGAATCTACACTCTAAAGTATGTCTATATACGTAGTCCGTAGTAGAATCTCTTAAAAGACTAATATTTAGGAACGGAGGTAGTACTCTCCATGGCTAGCACAAATATGAGTGATGACAGGGGGGTTACCCTGGCGTACACCTCTACATCAGGCAAATTGACAGCTGGGGACACCATTGATACCGAGGCGAGGAGGTCCTTGGTTGGGATATGCATTTGATCCACCCCCAACCATTTGTCGTCAAAGCCCTTGCGTCGCATGATCTTAATCATCGAGTGTTTTTTTTTACAACTGTGGGTTGTACAGCAAACATGCCTAGCATTTGTGTGTTGTAATTTTAATACTTGTGCAGAGCATTTCGAGGAAGCTGGTTGTTTGCTCTTCAGACTTTTAATAAAAAATTAGTGAATGAAGTCCTTAATTAAAATATGTTGTCACAGCTTACATTTAGCCTAGCTACAGTTCCGATGATCTGTGAAATAGAGTGGCTGGCACTAAATACCATTTTTCAGCTAGGAATCCTCGGCATTGGAACCTTGCTATACGTAAGATGAATTCCCGTCCAACACTCGTACGATTAGAGAAAGTCATAGATGATTCAGCTTGTGGGCCATAGCATTTAGAGATCATTTGCTCTCTGGTCGTACCAGTGTTGGACGAAAAAAGAATAGTAGGAGAGCAGTTTCGTCAGCATTATATTTGCGTACCTTTGGAAGGTCCGGCACTGAATACTTCCTTCGTTTCCGATCTCGGGGATTATCAACTTGTCGACCGGGCAAGCCCTTTCGTTTAGCCGCTGAAGCAACCCACATACCTAGGATAGGACACATCATCCATTGTCATGAATAGTGCAGATATATATTAACATAAAGGAAACAACAAACTGGTAGTGTTTCATCAGTATGTAATGTACGCTGGATGTGTCGTGTCGAACACTAAACATTGTGTCACTATTGGGTCAGTGAGGCAGTTGCTTACAAGTGCGAATTGGGGTTAGAAAAGAGATCTATCTATCTAGCATACTCATCAAAGAGATAAATATCTTGACATCTATCGAAGTAAGAGTGTAAGACCACGCACTCGAGCAGACATATAGCAGGATTATATATATCCCAAAAGCAGAAAGAATAAAAATCGAGTCTTTTCTGCATAATACTACTCCGACAACATAGGCGACGCGACGGGAGGGGCAAGATCCGACTTACTACGGGATTGGATTCTCCGGTGGCGCCGGCCCTGCCGCATGGACATCAACCGGCTGAGCGCCATCAGCCCCATGATACCCAGCTGAAGCCGACACGAGAAATCGGGGCAGGTTTTGCCCCCCTCTCTCTGTTTATTTGAACCCGGCAAAGGAGACCGCCTTGGCGCCGTCCCAGGTTACAATTTCGATTTGAACCGGACAAAGGCAAATCAGGGGAGAGGAAACCGGATCGGCGCCGCCGCGCGGGGATAACCATGGCAGGACAGGACTCAGCGGCGTGGACCAAACCCTAAGCTAGCTTCGCGGGTAGGCCTTGCTGGGCCTCTACCTCGTCCTGGAGGCCTGCGTTTACAAGCCCATCTAAGAGGCCCAGTAGCAATATGAATGACTAGTATTTTCTTCTCATCTTTTCTCAAAAGAAAAAAGTATTTTCTTCCATTCAAACATATGGCGATCCTATTTGGCGCATAGGTCGTGCGAGCAACCTCGCGTGTACCCCTTGCGGCGCCATATCAAGTGCTTGGGCCGGCTCAAATCTAGTGTTTAGTCATCGAATCTTCATGGAATCCAAGTGGTAGAGACTGCTTCGGTAGTAAGTCACTTACACTTTGCAGATGGTAGCCTGCTTTTTTTCAAACCAAGCAAGGAGGGGGCGGAAGAATTACAATCCTATTGGGTATTTATTTAATTGCAAAGCCTCGGGTCAAAAAATAAATCTAGAAAAGTGCTTAGTTTTCTTATCAAAGGTTGTCGTGAAACGCTCAGTGAGGAGGTTAAACTAAAGCTAAATGTCTCTAATGAATTTTTAAGTGAGAAGTATCTTGCCTTGCCTTCCGAGGTGGGTAGGTCAAAGAATGGTACCTTCAAATACTTGAAGGATAGGATTTGGAATAAGGTCCAAGGATGGCTAGAAAAGTGGTTGTCGGCGAGAGGTAAAGAAGTCATAATTAAATATGTTGTTCAAGCCATCCCGGTATTCTCTATGGCATGCTTCAAACTCCCAAGAGGCTTGTGTGAGCATATCAATTCCGTTATTCGTAAGTTCTAGTGGGGAAGTAAGGATGGCAGAGAAAGGTGGCTTGGGTATCATGGGAGGTCATGACCAGACCAGGATACATGGGCGGCCTTGGTTTTCATGATTCGGAGCTATTTAACCTAGCTTCATGATCCAGACTCTCTAGGTGCTAAAATATTGAAGAGTCTTTGTTTTCCAAATACTACAATCTTACATGCATCTCTCGGAGGTCATCCCTCGCAGGTGTGGAGATCAATTCTCGAGGGAAGGGATATACTAGCCCAGGGGCTCATCCACAGAACAGGAGATGGAGCAAGAACAAACATATGGCATGATAACTGGATCCCCCGTGAGACTGATGAGGCCGACCACCACCCCTCCGGTTGGAGGTCTAATTTTTGTTAGCGGACTAATTGATAAAACAGCGGCAAGATGGAGGGAAGATCTAGTTCGGACCACCTTCTTACCAATGAATTCAACAACAATTCTTTCCATTCCTTTGTGCACTCGGAATATGACAGATTTCTGGTCTTGGATCAAGGAGAAGAAAGGTTCTTTCACATTCCAATATGACTATAAGATGCTTGTCCAGACGAATTCAGCAGGGATGGTTGGTTAGAGGAAATGACAGGTTCATCTAGTAATGTGTCTAAGGACTAGGCTGCGCTATGGGACATACAAGTTCCTTCCAATATTAGAGTTTTTCTTTGGAGATTGGCGCAGCAATCACTACCCACAAATGATTTCTTGGCTGCATGCAACATGGCTGATAATCCAAGATGCAGATTATGTGGAGGCGAGGACTCATGGAAACACTCTCTCCTCGAGTGTCCGATGTCCCGTTGTGTGTGGGCGCTGGCCGATGATGAGATGGTCGAGTACATGATCATGACGAAAAACGTGCTTGGGCCGGCCCAATATAGTGGTTTATTGCCATCACTTTTGGGACCCTAAACTGGTATTTTCGTTCTTCTTTTAGTTTTTTTTTGTTTTCTTTTTTCTTTTTTTTCTTTTTTCTTTCGTTATTCTTTTGATCATTTATTTTATGATAAATTCTTATAGGTTTGTGAACATTTTTAGAAATCATATTTTTTTAATCATGAATACTTTTCATATTCATGAACATTTTTCACAAATTCGCTAACATTTTTCTAAAAAGTGAACATTTCTAAATTCATCAAGTTTTTAAGAATTTCGTAGATATTTTTTTGAAACTTGTGAATTTTTTTTGAAGCTCGTGAACATTTTTTGTAATTTGGGATAATTTGTGAAATTCAGAAATATTCTTTTGCTTTGAGGAATATTTTTTAAATATATGAACATTTTTTAAATCGATGTACATTTTTGGAATCGATGATTTTTTTCATAATTCAAGAAAATTTATTTGATTTTTCTAAACATTTTCGAAAATCTAATAAACAGATTTTGAATTCATGATTTTTTAAATTATGAGAATATTTTTAAAATAATGCACATTTGATGATTTCTCGAACATTTTTTTCCCAAAATCATGAATATTTTTTCTGAACATGCGTACAGTTTTTAATCCATGAATCATTTTTGTGATTTCTTTAACAAATTTTCAATTTTTTTGATATATTTGGATTTATTTGAAATCTCGATTTTTCTAAAGAAGAAAAAACTGAAATAGGAAAAAAACAAAAGGTAGAAAATAAATAAATAAGGTGGGCGTCTGGCGCCGATCATTGGCCGGCCCAATAGATCGTGCGGGAGCGGAGCAGATACGCGCTGCCTTGTTTGCCAGCGCGTCACACGCTGTATAGGAGTTCCCGTACAATGACCCTTGAAAAAAAATCAAATGCATACGGTGAAATCATGAGTTAATGAAGTAATGTTTGCAAAAGTTGTCATCAAACTCCTGTGATGGGGAGAAGTGACACAATGCATTTATGTCATTTGTTGTCAATAAAAGAACCAAGAAAACAGAAAAGATGGGAAAATAAAAAAAGGAAAGGGAAGCTGAAACAACAACAAAAATCAACAAAATAAAAAAAACACGTCTTGATGGATAAAGCATCCAACATGCGACATGTGGTGGCACGCGAAAAAATGTTCGTTGGATGTCCCAGCCAAGGGGTAACCCAGAGTTAGTTGCCCCCTATATACTGTTATTGTTACGTTTCACAAATGAAAGAAAAAATTACATCTTTTATTTTTTGAAGCATTCGGGTGCCACCGAAAGAGAGAGGAACATCCATACTCGGAGGCTTAGCTGCGATCCCGTATCGCTTAAGTTAAAAACTATTTTGAGTGAGGACAACATCCACACTCGGGGGGCTTAGCTACGACCCCGTATTGCCTAAGTTAAAAAAAATACACTCGGGGACTCAACCTTGATCCGGAACATATAAGGCATACTCAACAAGCATTCAGCATGCCAAACACACGAAGATTTACCTGACTGGCCCAATTCCAGACTAAATTTATTTACCGTGCCCAGTGCACAAAGATCAGTCTCGCTGATTCGGCTCCAGATCACAGAAATTTACGACGCCAAGCGCAAAATAGTTCACCTGTTCAGTTCAGTTCCACACTAGAAGACTTAAACCCTCTGTCAGACGCATCTAGTCCGACAGAGGCTCGGGGACTACACCCAGTGGGTGCACTCATCGTGCCCTCACTGGAAGAGAAATACAAGAAAAGAAACATTCTGCTCGGTCAGGTCTGACAACAGCATTCAAGACCAACAAAACTCTACAGACTCCAACGGACTACCAGCAATCAACTAGAGTCTCAGGGGCTACTGTTGGGGATACACATAATAGGTAGGCCCGCGAAGGGTCGAAATATCATAATAGCATGGGGTCCACACATCAGGTGGGTCCAGATAAATACATACATACTATCAACTCGGACAGGTACACTCCATCCACTCGGATGACAGTCGACCACTCGGCCATCCTGACTCACTCGGATATGCGATAACCAGCAACCCACAAGGTAGTCGAAGCATCATCCTCATAGTGAAGGTTCTGTAGTGGGCTGATATTATGGCATCAATGCCCCACCTTGTAACATAAGAGGTGAGGGGGTGGCACACTCTATACAAGCCACCCCTTCCACATAGCTTAGGGTTGGCTTCTTATCCCCTCGAGGCTCATCTTCCTCGCGGAGCTCTGGCTCTCTCTCTAGTCTCAGGACTTAGCTTGGAGATCCGTTCTCCCCCTCTCTCTCTACTACACCATGTAACCCTGTGTTCATGATAGATAAGCAAAGCCTCTCCGGAGCACGAGACGTAGGGCTATTATCTCCACTGCGAGAGGCCCAAACTCGCTAAAATCACCGTGCCACGATAGATCATGCTCCTTTACACTACCCCTCTCTATTGTTGAAATCGTTCCCACGACACACCCAATACAATGGCAAGTTGTACATGTGCACTAGTTCGGCGAAGAGATGGTGATACAAGTGTAGTAATGATAGTAGATATTGATTTTTGTAATCTAAAAAATATAAAAATAGCAAGGTAGCAAGTGACAAAAGTGAGCACAAACGGTATTGCAATGTTTGAAAACAAGGCCTACGATCCATACTTTCGCTAGTGCAATCTCTCAACAATTCTAATACAATTGGATCACATAACCATCCCTCGAAATGCAACGAATAATCACTCCAAAGTTCTTATCTAGAGGAGAGCATAAGAAGAAGTTGTTTATAGGGTACGAAATCACCTTAAAGTTATCCTTTCTGATCGATCTGTCCAAGAGTTCGTACTAAAATAACCAAGTTATCCTTTTCAATCGATCTATCCAAGAGTTCATACTAAACTTACCAAGTTATCCTTTCCGATCAATCTATCTAAGAGTTTGTACTAGAATAACACCATATGATACGTATCAACCAACTTTAATGTCACCTGGATACTCCAATGTCACCACAAGTATCCATGAGTTAATTATACGATACGCATCAAACAATTTAAGATTCATAACACTCAATACAACACAAAGAACCTCAAAGAGTGCCCCAAGATTTCTACCGGAGAAGCTAGGACAAGAACATGTATCAACCCCTATGCATAGATTACCCCAATGTCACTTCGGGAATCCGCTAGTTGAGTACCAAGACATAGATCAAGTGAATCACTTGAATACCCCAATATCACCACGGGTATCCGCATGCAAGACATATATCAAGTGTTCTCAAATCCAATATTCAATCCAACATAACGAAATCTCAAAGGGAAATCTCAATTCATCACAACAAGATAGAGAGGGGAGAACACCATGTGAGCCAACTATATTAACAAGGCCTGTGATACATCAAGATCGTGCCATCTCAAGAACACGAGAGTGAGAGATTGAACACATAGCTACTGGTACAAACCGTCACCCCCGAGGGTGGACTACTCCCTCCTCATCACGGAATCCACCGGGATGATGAAGATGGCCAGCGGAGATGATTTCCCCTCTCCGGCAGGGTACTGTTTTCTCTCCGAATTAGTTTTTCATCGATACAGAGGCCTTGCAGAGGCGGAACGAGAAGTCTAGGGTTATTTCTGATGGTTTCTATATTTATAGGAATTTTTGGTATTGGTTTCACGTGAAGATGGGCCACAAGGTGAGCACGCTCCACCAGGGAACAGTTTGGGGGCCTGGCGTGCCCTAGTGGAGGGTGGCCACCTCGTGACTTTTCTGGCCCTCCCACGAAGCGTCGAGGGCCTCTTTTGTTAAAAAAAATCTTCAAAAAGTTTCAGGCGATTCCGAGAACTTTCATTTTCTGCACAAAAACAACACCACAATAGTTTTGCTGAAAACAACGTCAGTCTGGGTTAATTCTAAATAACTCATGTAAAGTGCATCAAAACCATATAAAAGTGTTGTAAACATAGGTGAATATGGCATGAATACTTCATAAATTATCGATGCGTTGGAGTTCTTAAGTAATATGATTAATTGAACTCATTATCATGAACATAGTCTAAGTTATCTTTGCAAATTATGTTGTAGATCAATAGCTCGCGCTATAGCTCCCCTGTATCTTTATACGTTCCTAGAGAAAATAGGCTTGAAAGATGATGGTGGTGATTATGCAGACTGGGTCCGTAAACTGAGGATTGTCCTCATTGCTACATAGAAGGCTTATGTACTTGATGCACCGCTCGGTGCGCCACCCCCTCAAGCGTCGTCTGTGGGTGTTGAGAACATCAGACATACACGTTTTTGATGACTACTTGATAGTTCATTGTGTCATCCTTTACGACTTAGAATTGAGGCTCCAAAGACGTTTTGAACATCATAGAGCATATGAGATGTTCCAAGAGCTGAAATTGGGATTTCAGGCTCGTGTCAGTGTTGAGAGGTATGAGACCTCCAATAAGATTCTTTGCCTGCAAGATGAAGGAGAATAGCTCAATCAGTGAGCATGTACTCAGAGTGTCTGGGTGCTACAATCGCTTGAATCAAGTGGGGGTTGATCTTTCAGATAAGATAGTGACCGATATAGTTCTCCAAGTCACTGCCAGAAAACTACTAGAGCTTCGTGATGAACTATAAACATGCTAGGGATGGAAATAATGATCCATGAGCTATTCATGATGTTTGAAACCGCGAAGGTAGAAATCAAGAAGGAGCATCAAATGTTGATGGTTAGTAAAACCACTAGTTTCGAGAAGGGAAAGGGCAAGAAGGGAAACTTCATGAATGGCAAGCCAGTTGCTGCTCGAGTGAAGAAACCCGAGGTTGAACCCAAACCCGAGACTAAGTGCTTCTATTATGAGGGGAACGGTCACTGAAGCGGAACTTCCCTAGATACTTGGTAGATAAGAAGGCTGGCAACGTCAACAGAAGTATATTTGATATATGTGTTATTGATGTGTACATTACTAGTACTCCTAGTAGCACCTGGGTATTAGATACTGGTTCAGTTGTGAACGTTAGTAAATCGAGATAAAAGCTACAGAATAAACAGAGACTAGCTAAGGGCGAGGTGACGATGTGTGTTGGAAGTGTTTCAAGGTTGATGTGATCACCATCGCATGCTCCCTCTACCTTCGGGATTAGTGTTGAACCTAAATAAATGTTATTTGGTGTTTGTGTTGAGAATGAACATGATTAGATCATGTTTATTGCAATACAATTATTCATTTAAGTCTGAGAATAATAGTTATTCTGTTTACATGAATAATACCTTCAATGTCATGCACCCAATGTGAATGGTTTATTGAATCTCGATTGTAGTGATACACATGTTCATAATATTGATGCCAAAAGATGCAAAGTTAATAATGATAGTACCATGTACTTGTGGCACTGCCGCTAAGGTCATATTGGTGTGAAGCGCATGAAGAAACTCCATGTTGATGGATCTTTGGACTCACTCGATTTCAAATCTGTTGATACATGCGGACCATGCCTCATGGGCAATATGACTGAGACCCCGTTTTCCGGTTTGATGGAGCGGGCAAGTGACTTATTGGAAATGGTACATGTTTACGTATGCGGTCCAATAAGTGTTGAAGCATGCGGTGGATATCATTATTTTCTTACCTTCACTAATGATTTGAGTAGGTATGGGTATATTTACTCAATGAAACACAAGTATGAAATGTTTAAAAAGTTCAAGAAAATTCAGAGTGAAGTTTAAGATCATTGTGACAAGAAGATAAAATGTCTACAACATGATCGTGGAGGTGAATATATGAGTTACAAGTTTGGTATAGAACTTAAGACAATGTGGAAGTTGTTTCACAACTCATGCCACCTGGAACACCATAGTGTGATGGTCTGTCCGAAAGATCGTAGTCGTGCTCTATTCGATATGGTGCATACTATGATGTCTCTTACCGATTTGCCACTATCGTTTTGGGGTTATGCATTAGATACAACTACATCCACTTTAAATAGGGCACCATCTAAATCCATTGAGATGACACCGTATGAATTATGTTTGGCAGAAACCTAAGCCGTCATTTCTTAGAGTTTGGGAATGCGACATTTATGTCTGATAAGCTCGAACCCAAAACGGAAAAGTGCATCTTCATAGGATACCCTGAGGAACCGATTGAGTATACCTTCTATCTTAGATTTGAGGGCAAAGTGTTTTTTTTTGCTAAAAACGGGTCCTTTCTCGAGAAAGTGTTTGTATCGAAAGAATTGAATGGGAGGAAAGTAGAACTTGATGAGGTTGTTGAACTATCACTTCAGCTGGATAGTAGCACGACACAGAAAGATGTTTCTGCGGCGCCTACACCAAGTGAAGAGGAAGCAAATGATGATGATCATGAAGCTTCAGATCAAGTTATTACCGAACCTAGTAGGTCGACAAGGACTCATACCACCCCTGAGTGGTACGTCAATCCTGTCTTGGAGGTTAGGTTGTTAGACAACAGTGAACCTACGAGCTATGAAGAAGGGACGGTGGGCCCGGATTCCAACAAATGGCTAAGAGCCATGAAATCCGAGAAAGGATTCATGTATGAAAACCAAGAATGGACTTTGGTAGACTTGCCCGATGAATGGTAGGCTATTAAGTACAGACGGACCTTTAAGAATAAGACAGACGCTGATGGTAAATGTTACCATTTACAAAGCTCGACTTGTCGCAAAGAAGTTTCTGACAAGTTCAAGGAGTTGACTATGATGTGAGTTTCTCACCTGTAGCGATGCTAAAGTTTGTTGGAATTATGTTAGTAGTTGCTGCATTTTTCGATTATGAAATCTGGCAGATGTATGTCAAAACTAAGTTTCCTTAATGGTTCCCGTGAGGAAAGGTTGTATGTGATATAACCGGAAGGTTTTGTCGATCCTAAGGATGCTAACAGGTATGCAAGCTCCAGCAATCCTTCTATGGACTAGAGCAAGCATCTCGGAGTTGGAATATACGCTTTGATGAGGTGACCAAAGCTTTTGGGTTTATGCAAGGTTTATAAGAAACTTGTATTTACAAAAAAGTGAGTGGGAGCAATATAGAATTTCTGATAAGTATATGTTGTTGACATATTGTTGATCGGAAATAATGTAGAATTTTTGGAAAGCATAAAGGGTTGTTTGAAAGGAGTTTTTCAAAGGAAGACCTGGAATGAAGCTACTTAAATATTGTGCATCAAGATCTATAGAGATATATCAAGATGCCTGATGAGACTTTCAATGAGTACATACCTTGACAAGATTTTGAAAGAGTTCGAAATGGATCAGTCAAAGAAGGAGTTATTGCCTGATTTGTAAGGTGTGAAGTTGAGTAAGACTCAAAGCTCGACCACAGATAGTATATGGATTCTAGCTTGTGAGATTGCACCTTGTCCGCAGGGATAGGAGTATACATATCCTTCATGGCATTGTGGCTTGCCTTGGATTCAGCGTAGATATCCAAATCTCCATCCCGAACCTCTGGGACTCCTAGAAGTGCAGCCCATTTATCAATAGTGGATTCATATCTTGCTCCTTCTGTCATCCATACAATCCTACCATCTCCATAGAAATGTGCAGTGGAGTAGAATTGCATGATCATTTCATCATTCCATGCAGTAAATTCTCTGTCGACAAACTCATCCAGACCAATGCAGTGGAAATTGTCTTGGACACTTGGAAAATAGTCCTCATTCTCCTTAATGAATTTCCAGTCTACATATCTCATGTCACTCATAGCTGGACTCTTGTCAAATAGCACAGACTCATAGAAATCCTGTTGCTCTTTGGTATAGAATCTGTAGTCCACAACCGTCTTCTTCCTTTGGGCATATGGATCTATAGCTCTTCATGCCCTCAAACCTGAGTCTTTCCATTTATTCATTTCTTCAACAAGTGGATAGCTGGCATTATGCACTAGAAGGTGTGGTCTAAGTTTCATCAAGGTTGTCAAGTCATCATCATGCTCAGCTCTAGAAGCAGTTCCCTTGTTCTTTTCAGAAGCTGGAATCTGCCTGGATGTCCTCTTAGGATTTTTGGCAGCAACCTTCTTGGATGCAGATTTGATGCTCTTGGATGTGCCTAATTTGGGCATAGCATCAGCTAGAAGTTTCTTGGACTTCTTGGGAGGATCCTTTGCAGCTGGCTCATCCTCCTCTTCAGCAGTAGCTGCTTCCTCTAGATCTTCATACATAGACGTAGGCCTGCCAGTCACATGGATTATCCTTTTTCTGGCTTTCTTCTCCCCTGCCTTCTTAGGCATAGACTTCCTTGGAGGATCAATGGTCCTTGTAGCCCTAGCACTCTCATGTGCTTTGATAGTTTTAGCAGATGCATAAATTTTGCTGACCACCCTCCTGGAAGAGGTGGCCTCATTTGCTGTCTTCTTGGCAACTTTCTCTTGCTTCTTGGCAAGAACCTCCTCTGGCATAAAATCTGAATCTTCCTCATCTGAATTCAGCTTCTTCTTGGCCCTAGTGGAAGCCTTGGGCAACCCATGGGAGCTGGGGGTGCCTGGTTCTGAAAATGAAGTAGGCTCTGGGCTTGTGCCTGAACTCATGTCAACTCCCTACTCTGGCAAATTCTGACTATCTGACTCAGACATGCTGACCCTGTGAATAGAGTATAGAAGAGTGGAATAGGTTGAGTCATCACAAAATATCCAGCTAGTTTTTTGAAAGTTTGAACAGAAAAGTTATAGATGTAGTTCACTGCAAAATTGGATTTCGGTGTCACCTTTCGGTGTTGCCGAGACTCACAAAACCCTTAACAAAAACTTGGCAACAGTTTCGGTCAGACCGAAAACTGTCACTTGGTCTCACCGAGTTTTGTCCTCTGTAGCACAAATAGGCAATCGGTGGAACCGTTTTTTCTGACTTGGTCGCACCGAGATGCAATTTCATGGGCAACTAAACCTAAAAAATTTGATTCGCTAGTCTATGGAGTTAATCATGTGGATAGAATAATCTCAAACTGTGGCAAGATAATAGTGAAACCCTAATGCGCAAGATTTGGAGGTTGGAGCGCAAGAGGGGGCCGAATCCGTACCCTAGCTTGGTGACGGATCCGCTACGACGGCGATGGGGGCGAAGATTTTGTCGATGACAGCGATTCCCAGCGGCGGAGGAGTGCGGGGAGACAAGGGCAACGACTAGGGGTTCTTCTACGGCAGCTTAGGGCCTGAGGCGCGACGGTTTGAAGAATAAAATTTTGAAATGTCGGGACCACCGAATATATATTGTTCACTATCGGTGACACCGATTCTAAATTTTTGGTGCCATCGAGTTTGTCAACTGTCAGCTGACAAGGAAACTCGGTGTAACCGAGAATATGGAATCGGTAGTACCGAGGCAAGAAATCCAGATCAACCCTAGGCATTCGGAGTGACCGAGATTTTGGTGTTGGTTCCACCGAGATGCACTTGGGAGGTTTTAATGGTAAGTCCTTGTCAATACGGAACTCCGAGTGCTCCACACACAAAGGGATCGAAAAGCACTTGTTCAAATTTTGTGATGCAACATGAATAGAGTATGAGGTGAGAAAGCATAGATAGCTAAAGGAATGGTCCTAGGCATTCTTGTATATCCAATTGGCAAAAGATAATCAAAACCCAAATAGCAACAATTGGATATCCTTGAATGAGTAAATAAATGCAGACCAACATGCTCACACAATAAGATGTCAAATGAAACCATGGAAAACATGCACAAACACTAGCATCTAACAATATATATGAGTATATTCACTTAGGAGCCAATTAAGAATACTTGATCATAGGTCATACTCATCGTTTAAGCACAAGTGGGGTTACCACTTTCACATAAAGCATTTAATGTTGTCACATTATTTTGAGATGCTTTAACTCAAGTCTTAGAGTAAAGATCCCCCTTGATGTGACATCCCCCCATAAGAGGGATAAACTAACCTTGGGTTTTGTCGAAGAAGACTTCATGGTGGTGAGGTAGTGATGGATGCTCAAAGTTGATGAAGATCACCAAGAGTTGGGAGCATCCTTGTTGTTTCATTATTCTTCTCACCTACATGGGTTAGTCCCAACATACAAGAGACAAATACAAGGATATCTATGGACATGGAGTGCAAAGCATATGTGATGATGTCCACCGATTTGTTGATTACCTTGTCCCTTGCTTACCTTTGAGGGAATGTGTGACACCTTGAATTATTGCATAGAGTTGATGTTGATCGCAAATAGTCCTTGCCAAAAGTGAATTCGAGTGAATTTTATTGGTGGAGTCACCCCTCAATAACTCTCTAGTTATTCTTCTTGGGGACCCACATCAAGTTGATGGGGATCCTTGGTGTTGAAATAAACTTGTGGAAGTTGAGCTTATAGTAGCCTTGGGAACCCACTTCACCAAAGCTTGGGATTCATCTTCATATGAGTCAACGTCCTCTTGAAGCTTGTTCTTGCCCTTGAGCTTGGTGTCTTGTGGTGGAAGGTAATATTGATATTTTGCTCCCTTGGGGAGAGTATTTCCATACTTCTCCTTTGAGGAACAAACTTGGGATTGGGCTATTGACCTTCTTCCCACTCAGCTCCATTAGCGTTGAAGTAGCCAACACCACGATTCTTCTGGTATCCTCCATGCTTGCGTACAATCTCCTCAAATTGTTTGTACCCTTCAAGACTCTTGTAGATACCTTTCTCTATAATCCCTTTCAAGAGTTCATTTTCTTGCTCAAGTGTAACTTGGCTAAGAGAAGAGTTAGTGGGATCAAGAGAACTACTAGAAGCAATATCATTGGATTTATCATTTTTATTGCTACTAGTTGAGGAACCTTTATTTCCTTTATCACTAGCTTTCTTAGACTTAACTTGAGGCATGAATGTAGATAAGAGAAGTCATTTGGCTAGATAAGAGGAAGTCTTCTTTTGAAGATCGTCATTGATAGTTTTAAGGAACTCATGCTCTTGCTCTAAATTGAGCTTCTCGAAGCATAGCTTCTCATGTGTCCTTACAAGCTCTCTATGATCTTCTAGAGTAGACTCATGAGCTAACTTAAGAGTTTTTTGTCCTTGAGTTAGTCTTTCTATTTTCAACTTATCATCATCACACGACTTATCTATATTAGAGTGAGTACTATCAAGTTCATTTTGACTATCATTACTAGTTTTGTCAAATAACAAGTCATCTTCAATTAACAAGTCATCTTCATCACTATTGAAATCAAAATACTCGGGGTGTGATACCTTGGGGCCTTTGGCCATGAAGCAACTTCCACTCCCTTCATTTGGTGAATCAAATAGATCATAGGAGTTGGTTGTTACTAAAGCAATTCCGGCAACACCTTCATCTTGACTATAGTCGGGGTTGGAGTGATAGCTTCTTTCGGAGTGGTTGTTGGAGTCGGAGCCAGAAACCCATTAACCAACATGAGCTTGATGTTTCCTTCTTGAGTATCTCTTGGTGTATTTGTCCTTCTTCTCCGAGTCCCTACTTCTCCTTGAGGGTCTTCGTTCATAAAGATCATCTCTACTCCTTCTCTCTCTTCGAGGTGACTCGTCTCTTGAGCTTCGTCTTCTCGATGACTCTTCTCTTTGTTTGTAAGGAGCCATGCACTCATTGGAGTAGTGTCCGGGCTTCCCACAATTCTAGCAGTTTCGGTCACGACTTGACGAACGCTTCTCTTCATGTCTTGAGTTGGAGCTACGATCTTTGCTTCTGTTTTTGTAGAACTTGTTGAATTTCTTGACCATAAGGCTTATCTCTTCATTTGTGACAAGGTTGTCGCTTGAGGTAGCGGGAGCATCACTTGTGGCTTTGTAAGCACCGCTAGACTTGTGGTGAAGCTCTACCTTGTCTTTGAGTGTCATCCCATGAGCAACAATTCTACCAATTACTTCTGTTGGTTTGAGATCTTTGTAGTTGGGCATCATTTGGATCAATGTGCAAACGGTCTCATATCGATCATCCAAAGCTCGAAGTTTCTTCTTGATGATGAATTTGTCTGTCATTTCGTTGCTTCCTAAGCCGGAAATCTCATTAGTGATGAGAGCTAGCCTAGAGCAAAACTCAGCGACTCCTTCACAATCCTTCATCTTGAACTTGTCAAGTTGTCCTTGAAGAACATCTAACTTGGATTCTCTCACGACGATCAACCAAAGTAGCCCAAATCTCTTTTGCGTGTTCAAGACGGCTGATTTTGTTGAATTCTTCGAGGGCATAGGCAGTTGAAGAGAATGTCACATGCTTGAGCATTGAGTTGCAACATCTTCAATTCATCTGCAGTCGCTTCACGATCGGGTTCCTTTCCTTCCGCAAAGAATTCACCTTGCAAGCCAACACGAACAATAGCCCAAACGGCAGGATTATGACCAAGAAAATGCATTTTCATTTTGTGCTTCCAACTAGCAAAATTTGTGTCATCAGAGTACGGACCTCTATGGTGATAATTTCCCTCACTAGATGCCATACTTCTCCTAGGTTGTGAAACCAATGCAATGGAGACCAAAGCTCTGATACCACTTGTAGGATCGAAAGTAGGTCTAGAGGGGGGTGATTAGACTACTTGACCAAGTGAAAAACTACTTTTTCCCAATTTTAATTCTTGGCAGATTTTAGCATTCATAGTATCTCAAGTACACCCTACACATGCATGTCTAAGAGTATTGCAGGGGAAATTAAAGACTGCACATGTAAGTAAAGATAGGGTAAGGAAAGCAAACACAATTGGTGACACGATGATTTTTTCCCGTGGTTCTGATAGGTGATGCTATCGTACATCCACGTTCATGGAGTCTTCAACCCACGGAGGGTAACAGTCGCGAGAGTCCACGGAGGGCTCTACCCATGGAGGGTTCCACGAAGAAGCAACCTTAACTATACCATGACGGCCTACGTCCACGGAGGACTAGCCTAACTCGGGGTAGATCTTCACGAAGTAGGCGATCTCCTTGCCCTTACAAACTTCTTGGTTCACTCCACAACACGAAGTACGAGGATCCCAAGCGACACCTAACCAATCTAGGAGGCACCACCCTCCAAAAGGTAATAGGCTCGGTAGTGTCGATGAACTACTTGCTCTTGTGCTTCAAGATGATAGACTCCTCAACACACAATCTCTCTCTCACTGACATGGATTGGTAGAAGAGATGGGATTGGTGGAAAGCAACTTGGGGAGGCTAGAAATCAAGATCCATATGGTTGGAGTGGAAGATCTTGACCTCAACACAAGGGTAGGTGGTTCTCTCTCAAAAAACTTATAGGATAGGTATGGAATGGTTTTGAGTGCTTCTCTTTCGAGTAGGTGGTGGTGAATGGAGTATATATAGGCATCCCCAAAAATCCAACCATTACACACAAAATGACCAACTCGGTGACACCGATGTGTTAGTCTCGGTGGTACCAAAGTGACCAAAAAGTGGCAACTTTTGAATCTCGGAGGGACCGATATAGAAATCTCAGTTGCACCGATAAGGTGACCAACGGTCAGAATGCCCAATCTCGGTGACGTTGATTCAACAATCTCGGAGGGACTGAAACTATGAACTTGCATAACAGAAAGTTGGCAACCCAACTCGGTGGCACCGAAAGCAGTATCCGCTATACAGAAGGGTTAGGGTTTGGCTGAGTCTGTCTAGGGTTTGGAATCGATGGCACCGAATGTGGAATGTTGGTTGCACCGATTTTGAGTGTTTGGCTTAGGACAGACTTTGGTGGGAGAGTTTGTGGATGTCTTTGGTGACTATCACTTGTGCACGTATGAGCATTTTGTTCACCAACAAAACTTTACCCCCTTTTAATAGTATTGGCTTTCCTATTGACTCAAAGTGATTTCTCACAAATATAAAATGTAGAGTCCTCTTGCTTGAAGCTTTGCCAATCCATTTACTTGCATCTTAGGGTATTCCACAATCTCTTTGCCAACCCATCATTAAACTTTTCCTGAAACATACTTGATGGAAGCATTAGTTCAATGACATATATGTTGATATAAATTCCCAAAACCACCAAGGGAGCAAATGTGCTTTCACTGGTTCGCTTACGAACCGGGACAGAAGGGGCTCCGCGTGGCCACTGCGGGGAGCCCAGGCAGGAGGACCTTTAGTCCCAGTTGGTAACACCAACCAGGACCAAAAGGCATCCATGTGAGCATCTGGCAGGAGCTGGGTTTTTTTAAAGGGGGTGGGGTTTTTGGAGGGTTAATTTAGGGGTTTCATATTGTGTTAGCTAGCTAATAGAGAGATGTGTCCTTTCTTTCTCCGTGCTTGGTCGATGCTAGCTACTATAGAGAGAACTCGACATGCTAGCTAGTAAGCAAATGAAGAAACCATTAAGTACACAAGATCGTCATGAACATATACAGAGAGAAGTGATCGACCTCTCTTTCTCCGAGAGTTTGGTCGAACAACAAGTTTTCGTATATCTATCTGACGCTACTAGCTACATATATACAATATAAGATCTCTTACAATCCCTAAGATCCAATCACAAATCCACATAGTATTCTCCGTCTTTAGGTATGACTTGGTTAAGAAAGAATCTCGCCAATTTCTCTTGAATTGCTCGTATGCGATCATGTGGTAGGAGTTCATCCCGCATCTGCCAGATCTAATTTAAAGAAGGGGGTCAATACATGCATATATATGAATAAAACTCAACACAATTGATTGTAATATATAAAATAAAATTGTGAATATTATTTACGTACTTCAAATTGTTTGTCAGAGAAGCCACGCTCACAGGTCGAGTGGCGAATGAACAAGCATATGTAGTATCCACATAAAACGGTCCCTTCTTTCTGGTACAAGCACTTTATGAGGATAGAGTTCAATCAAACTGATAAGCAAGCATGGTAATTAGATATGCGTGGAACTAGCTAGTACTACTTACTTTGGGGTGCGTAAATCGCAACTCTTTGTTTAGACCGGGAACCTTTCGGGCGAACTTCTTCCAAACCTTGCCAGACAAAGAAAATGATTACTTGATATCAGGAAATTAACGAAAGTTGCATGCCGACATGGTCCGGGTATTGACTGAACTTACTTCTTGAGCATTGCAGTCATGTACGCATAATTCTCGGGATATTTACGTCTCGAGTCTAAGATAGTTACTAATGCCCCGTCAAGCTTAATGGATAGTAGAATATAGTGGTAACTGCGGACGCATATATAATTCATCAATTGCATTACTTAACCTCGAGTAAGCGAAACCGAGTATACAGAGAATACATCAACACTCACTTGAAGTTGTAAGGAAAGATTATTTCCCTTTTGTTTTGATGTGTAAGGAACGACTTTATCAAGTTCTCCTCAGTCTCTTTGGTTTCATTTCGTATCATCCATTCATTTACTGCATCTGGGCTAATGAACCCAATGTCAAAGATTCCTACTTTTTTGCATTCGACGATCTTCAATCTGCATAATATAGTGAGGATAATTATATATACATGCAATGAACGAGCCGAGCTAGATACTTAACTATAGAAGTAATACTTACAGACAGTAGGCAGTCATGAGTTGTTTATCGAGGGTCAGTTGATTGTATAACTCAAATAACTCCACAAATTCAATAGGCATCACACTGAGTCTAATAAATTCGTGCTCTGGTTTCACTCTAACATACATAGTGTCTCTCCCAGACTCCCTGCAGGTTTTCATGTACCACTCATGCAATTTGTACATCATTGTTGTTAGAGGAGGATGATCAGGTTTGATGAGAGGCTTCTCGTGCACGTATTTATATTCTTCTTTTGTTACCTAAGCCGTTTCAAAAAATACATCATCCCCCAAGTAATCACCAAGTTTGGTGTTGGGTAGTAGCACCGGATGATTAGCAATATCGCTAGACACCTTGAGCGGGGGGCACGATTGCTTCTCCTGTTCGCCGAGCTGGGGAATTGTTTTCGCACTTCTTCATTCTATGACTCTTGCAGCACTAGAAGTACTTCCTTACCTCTGCGCTTCATTATATGTCTTTATAATACAACAGTTATAGTTTGATGGCAGCGGAGGCGGTGATGGTCGCTTTTGGGCATCCAGAGTGTGCTTCGCTTTCACCGGATCTACCGTTTCCTTCGGAGGTGGATGTTACCATGCAAAACGGGCCTTCACTTCGGCTTTACTGATTTCATCGTTTTCTTCGTTAGTCCTCTCGTATGGTAGCTTTGGAACAGGCTTGAGGCTTGGACCAAATTTGAATTTCTTCCTGCCTATTGTACTGCTAGCCGTCGGAGCGGCGACGGCGTCTCTCTTCCGTCGTGGAGGAGGCGGAGTGGCCTGACGCGTTGGAGGAGGAGGCTGAGTGGCCTAACGAGCCGAAGGAGGCGGAGTGGCCTCATGCGCCAGAGGAGGAGGCTGAGTGGCCTGACGAGTTGGAGGAGGCGGAGTGGCCTCACGTGCCAGAGAAGGCAGACTGCTCCGATGCGCTGGAGTAGGCAGAGTGCCCTCACGCGCCGGAGGAGCCGTAGAAGGAGGCGGAGTGCCCTAATCACTCGCCGGAGGAGGAGGAGGAGGAGGAGGAGGAGGAGGAGGCGGAGTGCCCTAACTCGCCGGAGGAGGAGGAGGAGGCATCCAGTTTGGAAGCTTGATGTACTCCTTCCGCCATAGACATGTACTCCTCAGAGCATGGACCAGCTGATTCTCCCCTTCACTTGTAGGGTGGTCAAGCTCGAGCTCCTCAAATCCCTCCATTACTTCATCCACCGTCACAACAGCATAGCCATGTGGAATCGGAATGCAGTGAAAAGTTCCGTTGGGTTGAGGAGGTGTAACAGAGCCGACAGCCGCCTTAAAAGTAAGGTTGCGGAATTTCATCATAAGCTTGCAATGTTGAGCCTCCGTGATCATATCCACAGGGTAGCTACGAGCCGTGAAGTCAGGCTGAACGAGCTCTGTGGAAGCCACACTGCTTCTTCGCTGAGATGGCGGGGTAGCTTCGTGCCGCTGAGATGGTTGGTCGGAAGCTCGCTGGCTCGCAAGTTCCTCTAGCTTTTCTAGTCTTGCGTTAAGATTTTGCATGTCGCTCAGCTCCGCATTCCTCTTTATCTGTTGGCTTCTGTAACCGCCTGCTTTGGGAAACCCAACCTTCCATGAAATGGAGCCTGGAGTGCCTCGTGTTTGTATAGGGTGCTCAGGATTCCCGAGGGCCTCAGTCAGCTCGTCCTTCTCTCTATCAGGAATGAACATCCCTTCCTACGTTGCGGTGATATACTTCTGAAGCCGCTTGACGGGTATTGCAAGTTGCTCGTCCGTCCAATAGCATTTCCCTGTTTCAGGGTCCAAAGTTCCCCCAACCCCGAAAAACCAAGTCTTTGAACGGTCTGGCCAGTTCAATGTCTGTGGTTCGACCCCTTTAGCAATCAGGTCATTCTCAGCTTTGTCCTACAACAGCCGGGCTTTGAGGTAGCCATCTAACCCCGTGCGATGTTGATACTGTTTCTTTGCAGCATTGTTCTTGCTTGTCTCCGACATTTTCTTACTCTTGCCGGATGTATTGTAGGCCACAAATGCGGGCCAGTGATCTCTTATCTTCTCAAATCGGCTGATGAATTCTGGAGTCTTCCCTTTGTCGAAAAACTATGATTTCAACTCATTTTTCCACCTCATGAATAGATCTGCCATCTTCTTAAGAGCACACGACTTGACCAGTGGCTCTATAACTGGCTTATTCGGATCCTCCTCTGGCGGTAGGGTGAAATTTGCCTTCAGCGAGGTCCAAAGATCATCTTTCTGTCTATCTGTGACATAAGAAATTTCAAGGTCGTTGTCCTTAGGCTTATTCCATTGGTTGATGTTGATCGAGATGTTGTCCCTAACAATATCTCCGCACTGAGCAGCAAATGCGTCCTTGGTCCGCTTTGGCTCAATCGATAGGCCATCGTCCACGAGTGCTGTGATCATGAACCTTTCTTCCTTGCCCAACCTTCTCTTCGGGCCTCGTCTCGTTACCAAAGTTTGGCTTGATCCGGAGGGCTATAAAAGAAGAAAGAAGAGCTAATATATGTACATACCAAAACAATTAATGCATCAATTAGCTAGTCAACACAGGCTTAATTAATATATATACCTCGCCAGACTTTGCAACAGCTCCCTCCTCCGTTCGGTCACCAAAGCTGTCACCATGGTTTCCTTCTTCCTCCGGCATTCAGTGACCGGAGCCATCATGATCATGTCCTTCCTCCTCCATTGTTCGATCACCGGAGTAGTAATCCTTTCCTTCAAGACCATCGGTGTCGTTGAGAAACGACAAGACATCACGTCCGCCTCGGATTATGTCCCCCAACAATTGTTCTTGTTCCAAGTCTCTCTGATCCATAGTTTTTGCAAATATTAAAACATGGAAATTAATATACAAACATGAGAGATGGCCTCGACGCTTTTACGGTTTGGGGTGGCCTCGACAATGCTTCTAGGGTTTGGGGTGGCCTTGACGCTTCTAGGGTTTGGTCGGCCAAGAGGGGGTTGATCGACGTCCCCCCTCATGTTGAAGAGTTACCGGAGTTTTCTATGAACAAAAAAATACTACCTATCACATGACATGTGCGGTGACCGGTTTGGACCGCCTCTCTCATGAAAGTCCGACGTCCGAACCGCCTATCTCATGAATGTCAAACAAGGGATTCTCTTAACCTTTAAGGGATTTAACAAAATGGCGCCATTCTAGATGTTTAGAAAATGGCCCATATTTTTCCTGATCTCATCTACCCTTCTATATGTCATGTTGTCTAGTGTCAAAGGATTCAAGAAAACCATGGCTTCATCAGTAGCCAGAAGTAACAGGTGCATAATGCTACGAAGCTCTCAAAAAATGTTTTGGAACGGAGTCCCGGATAGGATAATCAGCTTTCGGTACGAGGTTCAGCAAGAGCCTTCAGAATATCGCTATTTGGAAGGCCTTTTGCTGACATGACATGTCCGACGTCCCCCCTCACGTCGAAGTTATTGGGAAGGGGGTAGATGACAACGACGCTCACCCCTCATGCCATGTCTGACGTCCCCCCTCATGTCCGACAACGTCCGGACCGCCTCTCTAATGAATGTCCGACATCCGGACCGCTTATCTAAAAAACCTAAAAAAATTCTCTTCCATCTCATCTTCACAAAACATCTATATATCAAATTGATTTATTACATTTGATCCATCTATCTATTCATCTAAAAAACAGAGCACATGTGACAACCCAAGTGTTGTCCCTACCTTTATTGGCATGTAATCTTTTGTATGAACCTTGTTGTCATGAGAGTAATGGAATGTTGCAACTTGTAATACCATGTTTGTTGTTGCATTCATGCATCATGCATCCATCATGCCAGGCTTGTTTTCCATGTGACCTTGTATGTGAGTGTTGTGATGTGGTTTGAGTGTGGGTGGAGTGGATGTGGGCAACTCTACTTCTCTTCCCCTCTCTTTTCGTTTTCAACAACACCTTCCAATATCCCCCCCTTTTTCTTCATGTATTATTATCAATAGAATTAAGTTGTTTTTAAAATTGATTAAAAATGTTTAAGAGGTAGCCCTATATATATTATTAATTTTGAGCTTGGTTCTTTGAATGGTTGGGGTTGGTATGCTTTTGTGTTTTAATAAACAAGAGCTGTTATTTAAAAGAATTAAAATTACTTGTCCTAAAAATCAACCTAATATTTTTTATTAAAATAGTGCATTTTATTTTCTTTACAAAAGTATTTTTTTTGCCCTAGAACCCTTTTATTTTACTCTGGGGATATTCCTTTGTGTTGTGCTGTTTTAAAAAAAAGTAAGCTTCTCTGTTTTTCTCTTGTTTGTGAGAGAGAGCCGAGTGGGCCTTCCTCGTGGCCCAGCCCGCGCAAGGGAACGGTCACCTGCCCCGTCCTCCTTCTCCGCCAGTGAGTGCAAAGAGAGAGCGCTCCGTCGTCTCCCTTTTCCGTCGCCGTCGCCGTCAGCCCATGGGTATATAGCCCCCCCTCGGCGTGCGTGCCCCCTCGGCTAGGTTTCCTCTCTTCCCCGCCGCCGCCGCCGTAGCTCCCATCTCCCTCTCTATCTCCCTACTCCCTCTTTTCTTCCTCTCTATCAGGTAATGTCAAGGATATAACCCCGCGGAGAGACCCGCCACAATGGTCCGGGTCACACTGGGCGGCTCGTAAGCCCGCTTATGAGAAGGCTAACAAGACTTAAGCCCAAGACATACAAAGACTTGGGCTGGATAAGCGAGGCCCATGACCCAGATAAGGAAGACCCGGGCGTATAAGTCGCCCGGAGACGATGCTGCTAACAAGGCAAGAAAGAAGAAGAGATAGACCCGGATATGTAAGGGAGAGTTGATCACGACTTGTGTAACCCGTGGTCTCGACCTATGATATAAAGGCGAGACCCGGGGCGGCTTAAGGACAGACAATCGAAAGCTAGGTCAAGCAATTGCTCCCATGTAATCGATTAACCAAGCAATACAAACACAAGCAGGACGTAGGCTATTACATCAACTTGAGGGGCCGAACTTGGGTAAACTCGTGTCCTTCGTCCCTCTCAACCCCTTTGAGTCCATCACGTTCGTTATGGCCTCAAACCTAAGTCCGTTCACCTGGACATCTGCCGTGACAAATCCACGACAGTTGGCACCCACCGTGGGGCCTGCGCTTGGTGGTGTTGAGTTCTCAAAGGACTCTCTTCCGGGGCTTGAAGGATACGTGGTCGGAAGGATGACTAAGAGTCGCCGCGGTTGGCTCTACATCAACGATGCCGACTGGGGACTTGACGCCGATTCCGTGGAGTACGGATTCCGGGTTCCCTTTGGGGGAATCCACGTCTTCATTGGTTAGGTTGGTGGAGCTACGCCCGGGCCGGACATCTGCGCCAACATTGTCGAGCCGGCTCGGCGCGCCCAACCCGTCCAAGGTGCGTCGCCCGCCCGTGCTAATCCGGGCCGGAAGCGCGTTCTTGTGGGCTTTACTCAAGGTAGGGATCTGGAGGCGGCTGAATCTCAGGAAACTCTCGTCTATTCTGAGGACGGGTCGTCCAGTGGAGAGACGGAGTCGATCTACCAGCTTTGTGATGACGGACTTGGGGGCTACGAGGAGCTTTACCCTGAGTCGGATCACTCTGAGTCTTATGAGCACAGGCCGCCGGTTCAGGTAGCAGTATTCATGGTGGGATCGGCACCTGGTGCTAGTAGCACGGCGGCCGAAGCTACCAATGCGGAGGATAATCCACCGTCTCCGACTCAAGTCCTTCTGGATCTAATGGATGAGCTCGTGAGTGTGATGGCCACGGAGGTTACCCCAGACAACCAGGCGTCTCGGAACTTAGAGATTGTGAGGCTTAAAGGCCGGATGGCGGAGGAGCAGCAGAGGATGGCAGAGTTAAAGGTTCAGATGGAGGCAGAGGCTGAGCGTCTTAAGACGGATACTTTCCGCCTCGGGTTAGAGCAACAGTCGGCAGCCGCTGTGTGCCGAATGAGGCATCAATCCCGTTTGCCGGAACAGTATGAAGCTCGGAATCTCTTCAACACCCCAGGGTCAAGGCGGGCGGTGGACGTGCCGGGAGGTCGGCCTCCGGCTCGACCATAGCTTAATCCATCTCGACCGGATCAAGTCCCGTCGATGCCCGCGAGTCATTAGTCCAAACCCAGCGGAAAACATGATGGCTGCCGCGACTCGACTTGAGACAATCCCGATCCCTGATGAAGCGCCCTTCGCAAATGAGGTACGAGATGCTATTGGATATCGTCAGACGGCAATGGCTCAACAAGAGAAGTATACCTACAATCGGAGCCGAATCCACTCGACGCCTCTGCCCAGTCGCAGATACAGGATGCGTTATGAGTCGCCGGTGGTTTCCAGCAGTGGTCAGCGAAGGGGGCCCCGAAAGTTGATCGGGCGGCCCTGGACGCACAAGCCCTCGTGGACCGAGCAAGGAACAGGCGAGAGGCAGAGGCGGCAGCGACTCATCAAGAGCCAGCGCCCTCCGTCTCGGTGGGAGCCGGAGTAACGGCCAGCGCCAGAGCGGTCGGAGTGCCCTGTTTAACTCCGGCTCTGAGAAGTGAACGACTACCGAAGGACTTTAAAGGGCCTCGGAAGGTCCCCAATTACACGACTGATTTACCCCCCGAGGCTTGGGTTGAGAGTTATGAGCTGGCCATGGAGATGTTGGACGTTAGTGAAGCGGTGTGCGCAAAATACTTTATCATGATGCTTGAGGGTCCGGCTCGCACATGGTTAAAGGGCTTGCCGCCTAACACCATAAGTTCATGGGCCGAGTTGAGGGCGAAGTTCATTAAGAATTTTCAGGGGACTTGCAAACAGCCTATGACCATCGTGGATTTGGATCATTGTGTTCAGCAAGATAATGAGTCGGCTCATCATTGGGTCCAGCGTGTTTCAACCATTATTCATTCTTCTGAACATATCACGACGGCTCAAGTGGTGCTCATTTTGGAGAAGAATTGCCATTTTGTCCCGTTGAAACAGAAGCTCGACCGGCTCAAGCGCACATGTCAGGATATGGGAGAGCTCATGACGGCCCTGACAAAGTATGCCGACTTAGATAATACCAAGGATCCGGGTTCAGATGAGGAGAAAACCAATCAAGGGAAGAAGAACAACCAAGGCAAGGGCTTTTCAAACAACGGAAACCAGAATAAGCGGAAGAACTCTGATGGCGGGTCAGAGTTGGTGGCAAATGCCAACATGGGGCAGAACCATCCCAAGGGGAACGGAAAGTTCAGACAGTTTCCTAACAGGAACCGGGTCCCCTTCAATTTAGAAGAGGCGCTCAAAAAACCTTTTCCGGAGCACAACATGCCTGGTAAGCCGGCGAAGCATGCGTGGGGCGATTGCTTTATCATGCAAAGATTCAAAAACCAGTATTCACAGCCACACAACAATCAAGGTGGCGGCCTGCCTGGCGGCTCAGGCCCTGGCGGGTCAAGAGCTGGGTTAGGAGCCAGCGGCTTAGGCCCTCACAGCCAGGGTGGTCACCACAATCAAGAAGGACATACACAACAATCTGGCAATAGTAATCAGTAGCAGCAGCACAACCAGTCCGGGTATCAGAGTAACCCAAAGCAGCTCATCTCAGGTCAGTATCATGTTTTCACGACAAGTCTTAATAGACGGGATCAGAAGCTGCGTAAGCGGGCGGTTAATGCAATTGCGCCGGCTCTACCTCAGTACTTGAAGTGGTCCGAGTATGATATAACGTGGAGCCGCCGGGATCACCCGCCGCGTGTTGATGATCCGAGGCGTCTGGATTTGGTTGTTGCTCCCCAAGTGGGAGGATATATGCTGAACAAGGTGCTTATGGATGGAGGCAGCAGTATTAACATCCTCTACTATGACACCTTCCGGCGTATGAAGTTGCTCGACATGGATCTTAAGCCCTCTTCCACCATCTTTCATGGTGTAGTACCGGGAAAGTTGGCTTACCCGGTGGGCAGGATCTGTTTGGAAGTCTCCTTCGGGGAAGAACATAACTACAGAGCAGAGTCTCTATGGTTTGAGGTGGTTAAGATCAAGAGCCCTTACCACGCCTTGTTCGGATGGCCGGCTTATGCAAAGTTTATGGCTAGGCCCTTCTATGTTTACCTACAGCTCAAGCTGCCTGGCTTAAATGGCACCATCACGGTTCATGGTGACCGGAATATGGCTATTGAGTGCGAGGAAGGGAGATGTGGCTTATGCTGAATCCAGTTGTGCTCAGGAGGAGCTTAAGTTTTATAAAGAAAGCGTTGACCTGGAGGATATGACCCCGCTGAAGAAGCCCACTACAGAGGTTGACCCGCCCCTCAAGTTTTCAGCGGATGACACTAAGGCGATGGACTTCACTCCTGGCGACTCATCCAAGCAGTTCATCATCGGGGCTCACATGGATCCCAAATAGGAAAGCGCGCTCATCGAATTCATCCATGAGAATTGGGACATCTTTGCATGGAAAACCTCTGACACGCCGGGTGTACCGAGAGAATTCGCTGAGCACAATCTTAATGTGGATCCTAAGTTCAAGACGATCAAGCAGTTTTTGCGGCGGTTCAATGAGGAAAGACGCAAGGCCATTGGGGAAGTTCAAGACGATCAAGCAGTTGCCCGGCTCCTCGCAACAGGGTTTATTGTGGAAGTTTTTCACCCAGAGTGGCTTGCCAACCCGGTGTTGGTGCTGAACAAGAACGGCACATGGCATATGTGTGTGGACTACACAGACCTTAATAAGGCTTGCCCGTCTGATCCTTTTGCCCTTCCTCGCATCGATCAGATCATTGATGCCACGGCAGGTTGCAAGAGCTTATGTTTTTTGGATGCTTATTCCGGATATCATCAGATCAAGATGGCAGTCAAGGACCAAGAGAAGACGGCGTTTATCACACCTTTTGGGGCCTTCTGTTATGTATCTATGCCTTTTGGGCTCAAGAGTGCCCGGGCAACCTATCAGCGTTGTGTCCAGAACTGTCTCCACGATCAGATTGGGCGCAACGTTCATGCTTAGGTAGATGACATTGTGATCAAATCAAGGAAGAACGAAACCCTTTTGGATGACCTAAGGGAAACTTTTGACAACCTCCGGGTGTACAAGATGATGCTTAACCCGGCTAAGTGTGTCTTTGGTGTCCCGGCTGGCAAGCTCCTGGGATTTCTGGTTTCTGAGCGTGGCATTGAGGCTAACCCAGATAAAATCAAAG
This sequence comes from Hordeum marinum, assembly GCA_022496015.1. NCBI lineage: Eukaryota > Viridiplantae > Streptophyta > Magnoliopsida > Poales > Poaceae > Hordeum > Hordeum marinum. Next base: position 336,634,113 of record CM039676.1, on the reverse strand, counting down.
CTATCACCTCTCTGGCAGAGCCGGCTAGTGTTAATGACGTCCAACGCCTGGCGGGGAGAATCGCCGCGTTGAGCCGGTTCATAAGCCGCCTGGGTGAGAAGGCTATCCCTTTGTACTAGATGATGAAAAAGACGGACAACTTTGTTTGGAGCATGACGGCTGGCGAAGCTTTGGAGGCGCTTAAGAAACAACTTACAGAGTCGCCGGTGTTGGCCGCTCCGGCTGAGAAGGAGCCGTTGCTTCTGTATGTAGCAGCGAACAACCGAGCGGTCAGTGCTGCGGTTGTGGTCGAAAGATAGGAAGCCGGGAAGGAGTATCCGGTTCAGAGGCCGGTTTATTATATTAGTGAAGTTCTCACGGAATCCAAACAGCGGTATCCACATTGGCAGAAGCTGGTATACGGGGTATTCATGGCTAATCGCAAGTTAAAGCATTATTTCCTGGGGCACCACGTCACCGTGGTCAGTTCTGCTCCGTTGGGGGACATCATCCAAAACAGGGAGGCCATGGGCAGGATTGCTAAGTGGGCATTGGAGTTGGGATCTCTCGATCTAAGGTATGTACCCCGAACAACCATTAAATCTCAAGCCCTTGTGGATTTCATCAACGATTGGATAGAGTGCCAAGCGCCAGAAGAGAAGCCGGATGATACGTATTGGCCATACATTTTGATGGGTCTAAATAGCTAGAGGGGTCAGGAGCGGGAGTTGTCTTGACATCTCCCAAGGGTGACAAGTTCTTCTATGTGCTCCGGCTGATGTTTCCCTGCCCCAATAATGTGGCTGAATATGAAGCCCTCCTTCATGGCCTTCGAGTGGCCAAGGAGATGAACCTAAGCCGGGTAAGGTGCCTGGGCGACTCGGATCTCGTGGCTCAACAGGTATCAGGTACTTGGGATTCTAAGGACCCGAGGAGGGCAGCTTATAGACAGGCGGTGGATATCATAGCCGGTCACTTCAAGGGTTATCAGGCGGACCACATTGATCGTCGCAAAAATGTGGCGGCTGATGCCTTATCACGTTTGGGCTCTCAATGGAAGCCGGTGCCGCCAAATGTCTTTCTAGATATGCAACATCATCCGACTGTCAAGTTGCCTTTGGAGGAAGATTTGGCTATCCCTGACCCGGAAGGGCAGCTGGTGGCGGCTCTGCATGTGATTCCAGATTGGACCGAGCCGTATCTGGCTTACTTAACACGCGGCGAGTTACCTGATGATGAAAGCTTAGCCAGGCAAATCACTCGGCGATCTAAGTCCATGACGATAATCAATGACAAGTTACACAAGTGCAGTGTCACTGGGGTTTTCCAACGTTGTGTGTCGCCAGAGGAAGGTCAAGAGATCTTAAAAGAAATTCATGCTGGGGACTGTGGGCACCACGCTGACTCAAAATCTCTAGTAGCTAAAGCCTTCCGACATGGCTTCTTCTGGCTGACGGCTCACAAAGGTGCGGAGGATCTAGTCCGTAAGTGCGACGGCTGTCAAAAATTAGACCGACGAGCCCTTGTTCCGGCTCCAGAATTGAGGATGATACCAATTACTTGGCCGTTTGCAGTCTGGGGGATAGATATGGTAGGACCTTCAAGAGATCCAAGGACAAGAAAACACACCTTTTGGTGGCAGTTGATAAGTTCACGAAATGGGTGGAAGCAGAGCTGGTCAGCAAGTGTGACGTGGCAACGGCGGTTCAATTTGTGAAAAAATTGATTTACCGTTTCGGTTACCCCCATAGTATCATCACCGATAACGGCACAAACCTGTCCAAGGGAGCTATGGAGAAGTTCTGTGCGGAAGAACACATCCGTCTTGATATTTCAGCTGTAGCACATCCACAGTCCAATGGCCAGGCCGAGCGGGCCAATCAAGAAATTTTAAGGGGCATTAAGCCATGGCTCATGGTTCCCTTACAGCGCACGCTCGGGTGTTGGGTTAATGAGTTGCCCTCCGTCTTATGGAGTATCAGGACCACCCCCAACAGATCTACAGGTTACGCGCCTTTCTTCATGGTGTACGGTGCCGAAGCAGTCTTACCAAGCGACATCTGGCATGACTCGCCATGAGTGGCGGCTTATGTTAAGATGGATAACGAGACGACATGACAGGATGCATTGGACGCTTTGGACGAAGCCCGGGAGCTGGCGGCTGCCCGTTCGACGATTTATCAACAAGACCTGCATCGCTATCATAGCCGCAGGATCAAGACCCGGACGTTTCAGGAAGGTGACTTGGTGGTCCGGCTGATTCAAGACCAGACGGACATGCATAAATTGTCTCCACCATGGTAAGGGCCCTTTGTGGTCACCAGAAACCTCAACAATGGGTCATATTATCTCATTTATATCCGAGATAAGTCAGAAACGGCGGGTTAGGAAACTCGCCGGCCATGGAATATCACACACCTGCGACCTTATTACACTTAGCAGATATTGAGAATCGCTATTGCTGTACATATCATATTTATATGAATAAAAGTTAGCATGCCTACAAAGATTGGGGCCTCTGCTGTTATACACATCTTTGCTCAAGCAAGAGGAATTCTTGAAATATTCCGGTTCAAGTTTCAAACCAAGGCGGCTTTATCAGCCGGCTTTTAAGCCATCATCCGGCTAAACATAATCATGGTTGCAGGGGGCTTCTTACCTTCGGGTATAGCTTTTCTCACCCGGAACAACCGGCGTTTGCGCCATGCTGTTGCAAGGAGGCTTCTTGCCTTCGGGTATAGCTCACATTACCCTTGCACAGCCGGCATTATGCCCAGTTTGGTTGGTACATTAAACGCGGTTGTCGATGGAGGCTTCTTGCCTTCGGGTATAGCTCACATTACCCTAAGACAACCAACGCGTACACCAAATTCCAGTTGCATATCAACTACGGCCGTAGAAGGGGGCTTCTTACCGACGGGTATCGCTTATCTCACCCTAACGTCCGACTTTATGCCACTTCCGGTTACTTATTAACCGCGGTTGTCGAAGGGGGCTTCTTATCGACGGGTTTGCTTATCTCACCCTAAAACCGGCGTTTACGCCAAATCTCAGTTGCTTATCAACTGTTTCTGTCTTAGGAGGCTTCCTACCCTTGGGTATAGCTCACATTACCCTAAGAAAACAGCCGGCTTTATGCCACCTCCGGTTACCTGTTAACCATGGTTGTCGATGGAGGCTTCTTACCTTCGGGTATAGCTCACATTACCCTAAGACAACCGGCGTTCGCGCCTACAAATACTTGCTATCAAAGGAGGCTTCTTACCTTCGGGTATAGCTCACACTACCCTAAGAACAGCCGGCTTTTGGCCACTTCCGGCTAAATCATTAGCCACGGTTGTCGATGGAGGCTTCTTACCTTCGGGTATAGCTTACATTACCCTAAGACAACTGGCTCTCGAAATAGTTCATCTCGCACAGCCGGCGTCATGTTGCTCCGGTTGACACATCAGCCAGGAATTATTCAAAGGGAGTTTTTATCAAAGTTATTTGCCGGTTCAAATTTTTTGATAAGACACGACATTTTTCAAACAAAGTGCAAGCCGCTCTCATCATAGATTCAAGACATATTTCATACAAAGGAGAAATTGCTCAATGGAGAGCCGGCAAAGCATGACACAGAAAGACAGAAAATATATACACCCATCAGTCGTGCACGATGGCACAACATTCAAGGAGGAATTATCCTTAAAGTTATTACAACGACGCTCTCAGAAGGAGCCAAAAGTGTTGCCAAGTGTTACCGCCCACGGCGGGTCATTACATAAGCCGCTGCTCAGAAGATCAAAAAAGAGGGCTTAATTAGGCCGACAGCTCACCCTGCCCTGGCTCTCTAGCTGCTCTGATCTGGATATTATCCAAGTCCCAATTGCAGTGGGTTAAGGATGCAAACTTTCCTTCTTCAAAGAAGGGGGATGGATTGAGTTCAGCAGGGAAAAGGTTCTTACTGCAAGCCGGAGTCAGTTCTTTGTTGGGAAAGAGCGGGTCACGAATCCTCTTCTCGTCCGGGCCGTAAGCCGCCTGATAAGTGCCCAAATTGATCTCCTCTGCCAGAATAGACGCCAAGACCCGGGACCTCTTCACGCATTGGGCGTAGTCTGCATCCATGAATTCCGAGCCGTCGTCCTTCTTGGATGGAAATCCCTCCATCATCTCTTCCGGAGTTAACTCGGGGGTGAAGGCTAAGGACCGGCTGATGCCGGCGGCTGCTCCCTGTCGGGCGGCTGATTTCTTAAGCTCTCCAATTTGGTTCGGCATGGTGGAGAAGAGCTCAAGGATGCCTTTGAGAGACGAAGGGATGTTCTCCTTATATTGCACCGCCTTAATGGTGCACATAGCACCGACGAAGAGTTGCTCGGTGAAGGTATAGAGGACCTTCAGCGAGAGAATGATATGTCGCCAAAGTTAAGGCGGCATTATATCTACAATTGAAAAACCAGATGCTACTCACCAAAGATGGCGGAGGTCATCTTCATTATATGGCGCTTCAAGGATTGAAGCTCATCAGACACAACGATCAGCCGCTGATCGACGTCGTCTGCTCGCTTGGTTAGGGTGGCCTTCTCGGCTTCTGAACTCTCCTTTAAGGTGGCAAGATCGGCTTTCAGCTTGGTCAGTTCATCGGCCAGGAGCCAGCATTTTTCATCTGCCTCGCTGCGGGCAGTCTGCTGGGCGGCTATACTAGTCTTTAAGCCAACCACTTCTAAGCCGGCCTTATGCAGAGCTTCCTAAAAAGATATAAGCAAGACAAGCGGTGAGCCAGAATCAACAAGTCTCAAACAAATTGCAAGCAATACGTGTGACACTTGGGGGCTAATGTTAAAACTCAGGCAATTCCGGATCATCTTACTTCAGGGTAACAGGCCCTTGGGGGCTACTATCGGCTCATAAAGACAACTACAGTCCCGACTTAATATTTCAAAAGATTAAGCCGGCCCTTGGGGGCTACTAGTGATAACGGACAACACCAAACCCGGGCAATGATCAAACGACATCAGCTGGCATAACAAAGGAATTTTACTTCTACCATAAATCCAAGAGTCGGATCATTATCCGCCGATATTAACCCGACTATTGGGGGGGGGGCAGCGTAAGTACAAGGAAAGGATCAAAGCATACCTCACATTTGACCTTCATGGAGGTCACAAGTTTGAGCTCTAAGTCTCGACTGGCAAATAGCCGGCTGGCGTATCCGGCATGGAGCTCTTCGGCAGTCATCTTCTCTAACACAGAAGCTTCAAACTCATGGTTTTTGGAAGTATTAGCCGACTCACGATGCTTTGCTAGCACGCGAGCCGGGGGAGATTGCCGACCGGAGATGTCTTCAGCCGCCCGGCTAGGACTCGGTGGAGCAGTTGGACTCTTTGGCGGGCTTTGAATGACAGCCTCCTCAGCACCCGGCTCTGCAGAAGTCGCTGGGCGGTCCACAGACGACTGTGGTTCATCCGGCTTGGAAGGAGATGGCTCTTGAGCAGTTGGGCTGGGGGAGGACTTGCTGGTTTTTCTGCGTTTGGCCTGGCCACTGCAAAATACAGATATCGGAGTCTAAACAGTTGTGACCATTACAAGGCATGAAAGAAAAGGTCAGAGGGAAGCTTACAGCGGGTTAATCTTGAGAGGCGGCAGTGCGGTTGCTGTAGAATCATCAGATGAAGGTAACCCCTGAGCGACAGAGCCGGCAATTTAAAGACAAGTACTGAACCATAAAAAGAGAGGCGGCAAAATCAACTAGAGATGCATACCTTGACCGGGCGTTTCTTCTGAGCCGGTGAGTTCGGGAGACCTGACATCAAGTCAGTAGAGCCGGTGCTCCGGGTCTGACGATGTTCAGCCTGTTGTTGCTTCTTCAAAAGAAATTGAGGATCTAGGTAAGCAAGAGGATGAGAAAGAGGAACCTTTCCAAGAACTCGACGAGGCCTCTGGGTGACGTAATATTCAGAGTCGGACAAAACATAAATTACCTCGGGAGCGTCGGCACGTCTAGTATCCACTTCTTCCCGCAAAAGAGGTGTTAATAAAGTAAAGAAAGGAAATGGAAAAGATAGACAAGTGGTACCTCAGAGCTGGAGGATTCAGGTTGCTCGAACCAGTTCTCTTGAGGGGCGATCTTCTTGGATTTTTTAGCCGGAGCCCTCTTCTGGGTCTTCTTCGGAGGCGAGACGTACTTCTTGGCCCACAATTTAGAAGAAACCTGAAAAGACAAAGCAGGAATACGAGAATGAATAAACAAGTAAGATTTTTACAAGTTAAAGAGTAATAAGGAATGGGCTTACGTCCGGAGCCGGGTTGGCAGGGTAGTAAGGTGCCAAACTAATGTCGGCACAAGAGCCGGATGTCTCATGAACAAGACTCCGGATGACCATTAAGATATCATTCTCAGTCAGCGTTGTCTGGCTGAAACAAAGAGTATCGTCATATTTACCCGGGTACTTGCACATGAGGTGGCCTCTCCGGCTCAAAGGCATAATCCGCCAAGAAACCCTGCAGCGGTTCAGATCCAGGCCTGTCAATCCATTGGCCATGAGGGCTTTAATTTTAGCATGGGCCGGCTCAAGTCTTGCGCGTGCTGAGGAAGACAACCGGCCGGGAAGTTCTGAAGATGTCTGGAGCCGGGAAGGGTGATAACCCGACAGCGGATTTTCATTGTCGGGCGAGGTGTCCTTGCAGTAGAACCAGGTTTTGTTCCAGTCCTTTGGATGGCTCGGCATTGGGACAGCCGGAAAAACGATGTCGCGGCGTCTCTGGATGTAGATCCCGCCGAGCTCCAGGCTAGGGCCAGATTTCACTTCTGTCTGCCGGTTGGCGTAGTAGAACTCACAGAAGAGATCCACTGACGGTTCGGTCTGCAGGTAGACCTCGCAAAGCACTTGGAAGTTGCATATGTTGGAGATAGAGTTGGGGGCAAGGTCTTGGGGATGCAAATTGTAGCAGTGAAGAACATACCGAAAGAACTTAGAGCCGGGAGGCACAAACCCGCGTTCTATGTGGTCTGAGAACGCGACCACCTCGCCATCTTGAGTAATGGGCCTTAATTCGTCACCCAGAACCCGCCACTCGATGACGCTCTTGGCAGGAAGAGTGCCTGCCTCTACAAAGTCAGTCAGGTACTCGTCTGTGATACAGGAGCCTACCCAGTTGCACGAGTTGGATGCACGAGACATGGTGTGATTGTGCAAAATTAAGAAAACAAGGAGTTAAAAATAAGACAGGCGTGCATGGCGGCTTACAGATTCAATATGCTACATGGCGGCTTACAGATTCAATACGCTACACGACGGCTTACAGATTTGCTATAAGACCCGGCTGAAGAAAGTCGGAGTAGTATGGCGGGTCAATCCAGTAATGAAAGAAAAAAGATTTTTGGCTAAGTCCTGAGAAACAGGTTTCGCAATACCATGCCGAAATTTTGGATATACAAAATCAAGAAAAATGCTTCTATCCCCGACCGAAACGGATGAACTAGCAAGGTGGAGAAAAGAACGGCATCCAGGGCCATAGCAGATGCAAGTGACATTGGGGACCGCCTCTCATCCGACGGCTCCGCCCTGGGACCCGAAGGATAACAGGGACCGAAGGGTGAATGGGCGGAGGAATACTACGAACTCCAAAGAATGGCGGAGGCAGAGCTTCTACAAACCCTACCGGAGAATGCTCGGATCTAGGAGATGGACTCACCGGTGATGGAGAGACGCGCACGGAAGACCTCTGGACCGCGTCAGGGTGATGCAGCGGCCACGACGGAGGCGAGCAAGAAGCAGCGCTGGAAGGAGTCGCGCCGGAGAGCAGGAGTCGAATGGGCGAAGAAGAAGAGGCGAGGGGGAAAAGAGAAACCGCACCCAGCCGTCCTATTTAAGAGGAAAGGGGCGCGAAAATCTAGGCGTCGAGTGATGTTTTGACCGGAGCAGACGCCTCGATTTCCGGTCTAGCCCATTTAATAACAAAGATCCGTTCTGTGTCAAGGAATCTTTTGCAGGTCTTGCATGACGTCATGCCGGCTCATCAACGGGCGACTCGCCGAGAAGAAAGGAAGAAGGCTAAAATGAGCAGGCTCAAATCAACCTGGGGCCTAATGTCGAGGATATAACCCCGCAGTGAGACCCGCCACAATGGTTCGGGTCACACTGGGCGGCTCGTAAGCCTGCTTATGAGAAGGCTGACAAGACTTAAGCCCAAGACATACGAAGACTTGGGCTGGATGAGCGAGGCCCATGACCCAGATAAGGAAGACCCGGGCGTATAAGTCGCCCGGAGACGACGCTGCTAACAAGGCAAGAAAGAAGAAGAGATAGACCCGGATATGTAAGGGAGAGTTGATCATGAATCGTGTAACCCATGGTCTCGACCTCTGATATAAAGGCGAGATCCGAGGCGACTTAAGGACAGACAATCGAAAGCTAGGTCAAGCAATTGCTCCCTTGTAATCGATTAACCAAGCAATACAAACACAAGCAGGACATAGGCTATTACCTCGACTTGAGGGGCCGAACCTGGGTAAACTCGTGTCCTTCGTACCTCTCAACCCCTTTGAGTCCATCACGTTCGCAATGGCCTCAAACCTAAGTCCGTTCACCCAGACATCTGCCATGACAAATCCACGACAGGTAAGGTCTGTGAGAGTTCAGAGAGTTCAGAGTGTGCCCACCAGTCGTCTTCGCCGCCGTTGCCGCGTATCCGGTGGGTAGCATCCTAGGTGGTGATGGTGTGGAGCTCGGGGATCCTCCCCGCATTCCATTCCCGCTGCTAGGAGGTGAGGAGTACCTCCCTGCGGTGCCAATTGGCGTCATCGTCGTCCGCAAGGGAGCGGGTCGTCGTCGTCTCCTTCCTCTTCGTCGTCGCCGCGTCCCCGACCCCTCCGTCGTCTTTGCTTTGACCGGCTCGTCGTTGCCTTCCCCTCGATGAGCAGTCGTGTTGCCTCCTATCGCCATTGCTAGTGCGTCGTCGCCGTAGCTGCCCGCCACCGCGTCCGCAAGGCAGAGCCTTGGGGCTTGCCTCCGTCCTCCTCGTCGCAAGGCGACCAGGGGATTGGCACCCTGTAGCATCCCGTAGGCCCGCAGTAGCTTCTCCTCGCTGGATCCTCCGTGTGCTCGTCAGATTTTTCCGCCGCGTCGCTCTGTCGCCATAGTGCTTTGTTCGTCGTTTCGTCAGAGTATCACGCGTGTGTGCGTATTAGTGAATAAGCGCCCCTCCTCTGTTAAGATTCGCGCCCATAGTGCAGTGGTTGGCGCTAGGGGGAATGACCAAGGGGTCATGGGTTCGAGCCCGAGCCTCCCCCTTTTTCTTTTGTTTTATTTTGTTTTCTTGTTTTCTTTTGTTTTATTTTTTGCTCATGTATGTGTATGTGTAGTTGCAACCTGAGCATGTGTAGGTGTTTTCTGTTTTTCTTTTGTGTATTGTAGTGTGTGTGTGTGCTTCGTGCATACATATGTGTGTGTAGTTGTATGTGCATGTATGTGTGTTGAGTGGGTGTATGTGTGTATACATAAGAGTATATATGCATGTGTATGTATATGTGTGGGGTGTATGTGATAGGTGTGTGCATGCCTTGTAGTGGGTGTGCGTAGAGTGTATGTGTGTGTGGGGGGACTAGTGGGTTCCCCCACTTGACATACCCCCTTTGTTGTATATATGCATGGTTGTGATGGGTAGCTCATTTCCAATTCTAGCTAAGTTTCCAAATCTGCTCATGTCCATTTATGCTCATGTCCATATAGAGTAAGTTTTAACATATAAGAGTAGGTGGTGTTTTTGCTAGTTTAGTTGTGTCATGATGTTTCACATGAACATATCAGTATGATAGATGATTTTCGGGTAGGAAGAGACAATGAATCCACTCGTGCAATCATACTTCACTTTTGAGCAAGTTTATAAAACTATCATTTTCTGCCGTGATGCTACTTTGTCATTTTTGCATGATTTAATCCATGCTTGCTTTGGGGCATGTGCCAACATGGAAGTGCTAGTGTTTTATATCTATTATGCCATGGTATTTTTGTTTAATATGAGAATCACCCATATAAGTGGGAAACTTGCTGCAAAGTAGCTAACTTGATGTTTCTGTTTTCACCATGCTAAATATTTCTAAGTATGAGAATCTGGTGTTATTTTTATGCCATGAAGAGTGGGTGACATCTAGTTATATGTTGAGAATTAGCTCAAGCTCAGTGCTACTGTTTTGAAGTAGATGTTGTCTACTACCATCCTGTTAATTTTCATGCCAAGAGGTGGTCTATGGCACATTAACTACTGCTGTCAACATGCTACTTTATTAACTCAGATTCCAGAAAACTGTTATTTTCACTAAGTCCCAAAAATCTGTTTCATCGTGCCAACTTGATAGCTTCATTCTTATTGATGTGTGCCTCCTTTGCAGATTGTGTAGATGGATAAGTTGATGTATATGTTATTTAGTTTCTGTCAATATCTTGTTTGTGGCTGTAGGATTCCTGTAGCTCAAGTTGTGGGCTGTGTAAGTTGCTATGTTGCTGTTTTGTGGCAGATTGTTGGTTTTATTGTTTTGTGACTTGTGGGAGCTATACTCGATGGAATTGATTGATCTTTGAGTCTATTGTGGTTGGTTTTTCATTGTCTATCCAATGGATACCTTGGAATGCCAAGAATTAGCCCATGTCTTTGGTTGTCTTGTGATTTGCCTTCGTACCTTGCCGTGAGCGTATCGTGAGAACCGTAACTCCATTTCTTACATTCTTTATATGCATTTTCATTCATGTTCATGCATGTTAAAATAACTTAACATAAGGTTCTGTCCAGATTCACTAATAAACAAACTTTGCATGTGAAACATGACTAGTTTTGGGTTGCCATGTTAAATTCTTCATAAATGAATCATGCATCATCTTGTTTGTGCATTGAACCTTGGTTGGATGTTTATTGTTGCTGATTCTCTTGGGTAGATGTGAGTGTTGAAACTGAGTACGAGGATCCAGGAGAGTACGACTACGAGGACCCAGCTACTTGTTTCACTGAAGAACCAACGGGCAAGATGATCGTACCCGGATCCCGATACTATTTTCGCTTGCTAGTTTCTCACTCTTATCGTTACAATTGTGCTACCTACCACTTGATATCAACCTCCTAATTGCCATGATAGCCTCTAACCTCCACATCCCAACAAACCTTTGATTGGCTAAGATACCGCTACTCAACCCCTCTTATAGCGTTCTTAGTTGCAGGTGCAGGTTGTTCCATGTGATAAGATGGATTTGGCATATCATAATATTATCTATTATTTAATTTAATTCACATATATATCTTGGTATTGGTGGAAGGCTTGGCATTTTGCTAAGTGTTTTGTTCCGCTGTTACCGCCATAGTTTCTTGTTACCGGTGTTATGGTTCCATACTTTGCGCTCCTAACATGCTCGGGGTTGTTATGGGGACCCCCTTGTTTATTCGGTTGAGATTAAAACTTGTCTGGCAAGACCGAACATTGGTACTACATTTTCTTAACAACTTAATAAATTTTTCATAGGGCTTTGCAACCCCGTGGATAATTAATCAACCCCCGGGCCAGTGCTCCTCATGAGTGCTGGTCCAAACTAGAGCACTATGCGGGGCCAACCCAGGGCAACTTGGGAGATTTCTATCAGGCCTCCGTACGCGTCGCTTATCTGTCGTGTCCTAAGAACGAGATACGCGGCTCTTATCGGGTTCGTTGACACGTCGGGTGGTCTTGTTGGATTTGTTTTACCTTTATCGAGTGTCTTGCGTGTGGGCTCCGACTTTCTTCGGGTTATCTCGAGGTGTTGGAAATCCTTTGGAGTTACCTATGAAGATCACGAGATCCGTGGTCAAGGCTATTCCCGCAGAGTGTGGTTAATTTGTGATGGGTTAGTTGGAGCACCCCTGCAGGGTCAAATCTTTCGGAAAGCCGTGCCCATGGTTATGTGGCAACTTGGATTATTTTTTAACACCCGGTTATAGTTAACTTGAAGTAAACTCTAATAAAATGAATCAACTGTGTGAGTAACCGTGATCGTCTCTGCTCGTGAACATGAACCGAGAGAGAACACGGTGGGGTTATGCTTGATGTAAGTAAGTGTTCAGGATCTCATAGAGGTCATGCTATATTCGATCGATCATCGTAGGCCACTCACATTTATATTCATGTTACGTAAGTTTAGACACCATATATGCTTAGTTCTGCTGCAAACTAAACACATACCACTTCCCAACCATTAAGCTTGAATAGTTTCGGTACCCGGTAGCATGATTGTTGAGTCCTTGTGGCTCACAGATTACTACAACACTCCAGGTACAGGTACAGATGAGTACGTACAGGATGATCTGACGCAACTCTAGTGGGAGTATGACGAGGAAAGAGGAAGAATGTACGTGACTTATCAAGATGAGTAGAGGACCGTGGTCATGATCTTCGGGACTAGCGAGATAGTATCATTGCATCTGTTTTATCGTTTGATTTCGTTCGTAGTCGGACCCTGTCTTCATCTTGATGATTTGAACTCTGTGTGGAATTGTAATTTAGCATGTGGCGAGTGTAAGCCAACTCATATACTCTTCTCTTCTTGTATGTATGATGTGATGTTACTATACTTGCGAACGGCAAGATGCGCATCTATCCCTTGCGAGGCCCCCGTGCCTTAATATGGATAGGCGCGCATCTTGGGTGTGACAAGTTGGTATTAGAGCCATACAACCATAGGAGCCTTTGCTTGGTCGAACTTGGCCGACTCGTGTCTAGTAAAAACTATTTTGAGTCTAGTTATATCGGAGAGTAGGATTCCTTTTACTCCTCTTCTATGCTCTGGTGAGGTATTCGACTTAGGAATTTTTGATTCTACTCCTCTTCTCGCTCAATTTTTTTTATGATCACGCGGGTATTTTGGAGTCTATATGATACCGATGTGACAGGGTTCTGTCTTGGTGCCTCCTGTCTGACTTGATTTCTTTCGGGGAGTCGAGCTCCAGGGAATGTTGGCACATCGTTATCATTCAGCTTCCTTGATATCTCAGGACGGAGAGTGTTCGAAATTACTTCAATACTTATCATGGTGAGATAAGGTCGGAGTCACCTAGTACTGGGAGGCATCCGGGGTACCACCATCGTTTAGTATTGTTGTGATTTCGAGGATTCGAGTTAGATGAATTTGCAAATGCCTCTGGTTATGTGTTGAAGGATGGATACAGTTGGGGTGTAGGATTGCTAGTTGTGTGAGATATTTCCTCCTTGTATCCCCCACACCGGATTGCAGAACCAGAAAGTTTTCGGAAGTTCTTAGGTGGGAAATCTTGTAGTTATCTAGGATCATCTTCTTCAGATATATGTGGGCATATACATTATTCCGAGCGCTTAGCTCAATACTTTTGTGATTTTGCAAGTGGCTTCTAATATCTGTTGATGTTATCATGAACCGAAGAAGCATTCTTACTAATTTTTCAGTAGGAAGGCTGTGTTGTTAATTGTTCTATTTCTTTCAAGCATTTGATTCACTTATTGATTTCATCTTATCAATGAGGTGTTGATGTGTTTGTCCATCTTCAGGATGGCTCCACCAACTCGTGGGAATCCGGGTCGTGGTGAGGAGCAATCTGATGTTCCACCACCACCCCCGCCACCGCCTCCTCCGCCCCCTCCTCTAGAAGCTTGGAAAGCTCTGATGGCCGCGACCAATGCGAACACTCAGATGTTGCTCAGGCTGTTGTAAGAAAGGGATCAGGGTCAGCAAGGCTTTCAAGGGAATTTTCCGTTTCAACCTTAGTTTGCAACACTCAATCAGTTCCTTGCCAACCAGCCCAAGTCTTTCACCTGTTGTGAGAAGCCTCTTGATGCTGATGATTGGCTCTGTGATATGAGTAAGAATTTTGAGTGTAGCAATGTCAGGCCATAGGACTTTGTCAGATTTGCATCGTTCCAGCTCAAGGGTCAAGCAGCTAATTGGTGGCAGCAGTACAAGGATTCCAGGGGCGATCGTGTTGTTACTTGGGACAATTTCCGTCGTGACTTCAGGGCTCATTACATTCCGACTAGCTTTGTCGAGGAGATGCGTGAGAAATTCAGGCACCTGAAGCAGGGAAGCAAGTCTGTCTACCAGTACAACGTCGAGTTCCAGAATCTAGCCCACTATGCTAAGCAAGATGTTCCAGATGACAAGGCGATGATCTATCAGTTCAGAAGTGGTCTCAAGGATGAGCTTCTGCCAGTCCTAGTTCTTCAAGAGCCTCGTGAGTTTGATCAGTTCTACAACATGGCTTTGAAGGTCGAGGCAACTCAGCTCAAGTTGGAGAACTCCAAGAAGCGTTCAAGGGATTCTTATTCCTCTTCCAGCTCTCAGATGGTTCCCAAGCAGCAGAAGTATTGGGTGCCAAATCCTCCTTTGTTTCGTCCGCAGCCGCAGCAGAAGTAGTTCGGTGGCCGTGGTTCTTCCCACCCACCCAACCCAGGATTTCAGCAGAGACCCCAGGCGTCCAAGGCAGTTCTTGTTCCTCCTCCAGGAAATGTTCGTCCGCTTTCTGAGGTGACTTGTCACAAGTGTGGCCAAAAGGGTCACTATGCAAACAAGTGCAACCAGCGGCGTCTTCCGCCTCCTCCTCCTTTCAAGCCTCTAGGAAATGCTATGGTGAAGCATAATCCCAAGTCAGCATGGGTGAACATGGTGAATGCAGCTAAAGCAGGGTAGTCTCATGATGTGATTATGGGTAATGTCTCAGTCAATAATATTCCTGCAAAAGTGTTGTTTGATTCTGGTGCATTGCATTCATTCATGTCTAAAGCATTCTTCGCCAAGCATGATTTTGATTCTGGATATTTGAGTAAGGCTTAGCGTGTTGTTTCGCCCGGCACTCTCATGAGCGCTAACAAAGTGGTCCCGGATGTTTCTATCAAGACGGGCAATTATTCTTTTCTAGCTTCTCCAATTGTTCTCGGTAATTCCAATATTGATCTCATTTTGGGCATGGACTTCCAGGCTATGAATAAGGCTTATATTGATTGTCAGGCAAAAGAAGTCAAGCTGACTCATCCTTCAGAAGACGTGATTAATTTCGCAGCTCGCGATGACACAATCCGTCTCTTTGCTCTTAATGAGAAGGGTGAAATCTCGGCGATTTCTCAAATTCACGTGGTAAATGAGTATGAAGATGTCTTTCTAGAAGAATTGCAAGGAATGCCTCTGCACCAGCCAGTCGAGTTCGTGATTGATCTCGAGCCCGGAACTGAACCGGTTTGCAAGCGCCCTTATAAACTTGGCCCCGAAGAGCTGAAAGAGTTGAAGAAGCAGCTAGATGAGCAAGAACGTCTGGGTTTGATCAGACCAAGTTCTTATCCATGGGGTTGTGGTGTTTTGTTTGTCAAGAAGAAAGATGGCATGGATCCTCTTTGTGTCGACTACCGTCCATTGAACAAGAAGACAATCAGAAACAAGTACTCACTGGCCAACATCAATGAGTTGTTTGAGCAATTGAAAGGTGCCAAGGTTTTCTTGAAGCTTGATCTTCGCATGGGTTATCATCAGATTCGCATTCGCGAAGAAGATATTCCAAAGACCGCTTTCAGGACGAGTTTTGGCTCTTATGAGTACACCGTCATGTCATTTGGTCTTGCGAATGCTCCTCAAACCTTCTCAAGAATGATGAACTTCATTTTCTCTCCTTTCAAGAATGAGTTCGTCTTGGTCTATTTCGATGATATCATTGTGTTCTCGGAGACAGAAGAAGAGCATGCAGAGCATCTCTGCCTTGTTCTTGACAAGTTAAGAGAGCATCGATTCTATGCCAAGTTTTGCAAGTGTGAGTTTTGGCTCAATGAAGTGGTGTACCTTGGGCATGTGATCTCTGCCGAGGGAATTAAAGTGCACCCTGAGAAAGGTGAGGCAATCTTGAAGTGGGAACCTCCTCAGAATGTGAAGCAACTTCGGAGTTTCCTTGGGCTTGCTAGTTATTGCAGAAGATTCGTGGAGAACTTCTCTCAAATTGCTAAGCCTCTGTCCAATATCCTTCAGAAGAGTGTCAAGTATGTTTGGTCTCCTGAGTGTGATGTGGTGTTCAATACGCTCAAGCAGAGACTGACTTCAGCTCCAGTTCTTGTTCCTCCTCGGCAGTCTAAGCCTTTCCAAGTATTCTGTGATGCTTCCCTCCAAGGCCTTGGTGGTGTTCTTATGCAAGATAAGAAGATAGTTGCTTATACCTCGCGTCAGTTAAAGCCTGCCGAGAAGAACTACCCCACTCATGATTTAGAGTTGGCGGCAGTTGTGCACGCTCTAATGACTTGGAGGCATTTGTTGTTGGGTAGACCAGTTGAGGTATACACCGATCACAAAAGCTTGAAGTACATTTTCGCTCCACCCAATCTTAATCTTCGGCAGTCTCGTTGGGTGGAAATGTTTGAGGACTTCAATCCAAGCATTGAGTATACTCCTGGAAAAGCTAATGTCATTGCAGACGCGCTCAGCCATAAGGCATACTGCAATAGTCTCATTCTCAAGCCTCTCCAACCAGAGCTTTGTGAAGCCTTCCGCAAGCTCGACCTTTAAATGATTTCGCAAGGATTTCTTGCCAACCTTCAAGTTTCTCCGACTCTGGAAGATCAGGTTCACCAAGCGCAGCTCCTTGACGCGATGGTGAAGAAGGTGAAGAAAGTGAAGAAAGGTGTGGCCAAGGGCATTCCGAAGTATAAGTGCTTTCGAGTTGATGACAAGGACACCTTGTTCTTTGAGGACTGTCTGGTGGTTCCAAAAGGTGATCTCAGAAAAGTTATCATGGACGAAGCGCACAATTATCTTCTATCGATCCATCCAAGTAGTTCCAAGATGTATCAGGATCTCAAGCAAACCTTCTGGTGGACTCGCATGAAACGTGAAATTGCTCAGTTCGTGAACGAGTGTGATGTTTGTCGCAGAGTGAAGGCGGAGCATCAACATCCAGCAGGTCTTCTTCAGCCTTTGCCTATTTTAGAGTGGAAATTTGATCATGTGGAGATGGATTTAGTCACTAGGTTTCCCAAGTCCAAGAGAGGAAACAATGCCATCTTCGTGGTTATCGACAAGCTATCAAAAGTTGCTCATTTCCTGCCAGTCAAAGAATCTATCTCGGCAACTCAGCTTGCAGAGTTGTATATGTCAAGGATACTGTCTTTGCATGGTATTCCTCAGTTCATCTCATCTGACCGTGGAAGCCTCCTTACTTCCAAGTTTTGGGAGTCCTTCCAGACTGCTATGGGTACCAAGATCCGTTTCAGCACTGTGTTCCATCTGCGGACAAGTGGTCAAGTTGAGAGAGTCAATCAGATCCTTGAAGATATGCTGAGAGCTTGTGTGATTTCGTTCGGCATGAAATGGGAAGACCGCCTTCCATATGCTGAATTTTCATACAACAATAGCTCTCAAGCCAGCTCAGGCAAGGCCCCTTTCGAGATTCTCTATGGCAGCAAGTGTCGTACCCCGCTTAACTGGTATGAAACCGATGAGTGTCAGATATTGGGCAATGACATGATCACTGAAGCAGAAGATATGTGCCGTGTCATTCATGAGAACCTCAAAGTAGGTCAGTCCCGACAGAAGAGTTATTACGATAACAAACATCGGGATGTTTCCTTTCAAGTGGATGATCTAGTCTATCTCAGAGTCTCTCCCGTGAAGGGCACTCAGCGGTTTGGAATTAAAGGGAACCTAGCTCCTCGTTTTGTTGGTCCTTTCAAAGTTGTTGGCAAGAGAGGTGGGCTTGCTTATCAACTAGAGCTTCCTCCAAATTTCGCAAACGTGCATGATGTCTTCCATGTTTCTCAGCTCCGGAAATGCTTCAAGACTCCTGAGCGAACCATTGACCTCCAAGACATTGATCTCCAAGAAGACCTCTCTTATCGTGAGCATCCAGTTGCAATTCTCGAAGAAACTGAGCGTAAGACTCGCAACAAGTCTATCAAATTCCTCAAGGTGAAGTGGTCTCATCATTCCGACAAAGAAGTTACTTGGGAACGCGAGGACCTTCTCCGTTTCGAATTTCCGGACTTCTTTCGTTCCTAGATCTCGGGTCGAGATCCTCTTGTAGTGTGGGAGAGTTGTGACAGCCCAAGTGTTGTCCCTACCTTTATTGGCATGTAATATTTTGTATGAACCTTGTTGTCATGAGAGTAATGGAATGTTGCAACTTGTAATACCATGTTTGTTCTTGCATTCATGCATCATGCATCATGCATCCATCATGCCAGGCTTGTTTTCCATGTGACCTTGTATGTGAGTGTTGTGATGTGGTTCGAGTGTGGGTGGAGTGCATGTGGGCAACTCTACTTCTCTTCCCCTCTCTTTTCCTTTTCAAAAACACCTTACAATACCCCCCCTTTTTTCTTCATGTATTATTATCAACAGAATTAAGTTGTTTTTAAAATTGATTAAAAATGTTCAAGAGGTAGCCCTATATATATTATTAATTTTGAGCTTGGTTCTTTGAATGTTTGGGGTTGGTATGCTTTTGTGTTTTAATAAATAGGAGCTGTTATTTAAAAGAATTAAAATTACTTGTCCTAAAAATCAACCTGATATTTTTTATTAAAATAGTGCATTTTAGTTTCTTTACAAAAGTATTTTTGTTTGCCCCAGAACCCTTTTATTTTACTCTGGGGATATTCCTTTGTGTTGTGTTGTTTTAAAAAAAAGTAAGCTTCTCTATTTTTCTCTTCTTTGTGAGAGAGAGCCGAGTGGGCCTTCCTCGCGGCCCAGCCCGCGCGAGGGAACGGTCACCTGCCGCGTCCTCCTTCTCCGTCAGTGAGTGCAGAGAGAGAGCGCTCCGTCGTCTCCCTTTTCCGTCGCTGTCATCGTCAGCCCATGGGTATATAGCCCCCCCCTCGGCGGGCGGGCCCCCTCGGCTAGGTTTCCTCTCTTCCCTACCGCCGCCGTAGCTCCCATCTCCCTCTCTATCTCCCTCATCCCTATCTTCTCCCTCTCTGTCAGGTAAGGTCCGTGAGAGTTCAGAGAGTTTAGAGTGTGCCCGCCGGTCGTCTTCGCCGCCGTCGCCGCGTCTCCGATGGGTCTCGTCCCCGGTGGTGATGGCGTGGAGCTCGGGGATCCTCCCCGCATTCCATTCCCGCCGCTAGGAGGTGAGGAGCACCTCCCTGCGGGGTCAACTGGCGTTGCTGCCGTCCGCAAGGGAGCGGGTCGTCGTTGTCTCCTTCCTCTTCGTCGTCACCGCGTCCCCGACCCGTTTGTCGTCTTCGTTTTGGCCGGCTCGTCGTCGCCTTCCCCTTGGTGAGCAGTCGTGTTACCTCCTGTCGTCGTTGCTAGCGCGCCGTCGCCGTAGCTGCCTGCCGCCGCGTCCTCAAGGCAGAGCCTTGGGGCTTGCCTCCGTCCTCCTCGTCGCAAGGCGGGCAGGGGATTGGAACCCTGTAGCATCCCGTCGGCCCGCAGTAGCTTCTCCTTGCCGGATCCGCCGTGTGCTCGCTGGACTTTTCCTCCGCGTCGCTCTGTCGCCGCAGTGCTCTGTTCGTCGTTTCGTCAGAGTATCGCACGTGTGTGTGTATTAGTGAATAAGCGCCCCTCCTCTCTTAAGATTCGCGCCCGTAGCGCAATGGTTGGCGCTAGGGGGAATGACCAACGGGTCATGGGTTCGAGCCCGAGCCTCCCCCCTTTTTTTTCTTGTTTTCTTTTTTTTTCTTTTTTGCTCATGTATGTGTATGTGTAGTTGCAACCTGAGCATGTGTAGGTGTTTTCTGTTTTTCTTTTGTGTATTGTAGTGTGTGTGTGTGTGTGTGCTTTGTGCATACATATGTGTGTATAGTTGTATGTGCATCTATGTGTGTTGAGTGGGTGTATGTGTGTATACATAAAAGTATATATGCATGTGTATGTATATGTGTGGGTGTATGTGATAGGTGTGTGTATGCCTTGTAGTGGGTGTGTGTAGAGTGGGTGTGTGTGGGGGGGACTAGTCGGTTCCCCCACTTGACATACCCCCTTTGTTTTATATATGCATGGTTGTGATGGGTAGCTCATTTCCAATTCTAGCTAAGTTTCCAAATCTGCTCATGTCCATTTATGCTCATGTCCATATAGAGTAAGTTTTAACTTATAAGAGTAGGTGGTGTTTTTGCTAGTTTAGTTGTGTCAAGATGCTTTACATGACCATATGAGTATGATAGATGATTTTCAGGTAGGAAGAGATAATGAATCCACTGGTGCAATCATATTTCACTTTTGAGCAAGTTTATAAAACTGTCATTTTCTGCCAGGATGCTACTTTGTCATTTTTGCATGATTTAATCCATGCTTGCTTTGGGGCATGTGCCAACATGGAAGTGCTAGTGTATTATATCTATTATGCCATTGTATTTTTGTTTGATATGAGAATCACTCATATAAGTGGGAAACTTGCTGCAAAGTAGCTAACTTGGTGTTTCTGTTTTCACCATGCTAAATATTTCCAAGTCTGAGAATCTGGTGTTATTTTTATGCCATGAAGAGTGGGTGACATCTAGTTATATGTTGAGAATTAGCTCAAGCTCAGTGCTACTGTTTTGAAGTAGATGTTGTCTACTACCATCCTGTTAATTTTCATGCCAAGAGGTGGTCTATGGCACATTAACTACTGCTGTCAACATGCTACTTTATTAACTCAGATTCCAGAAAACTGTTATTTTCACTAAGTCCCAAAAATCTGTTTCATCGTGCCAACTTGATAGCTTCATTCTTATTGATGTGTGCCTCCTTTGCAGATTGTGTAGATGGATAAGTTGATGTATATGTTATTTAGTTTCTGTCAATATCTTGTTTGTGGCTGTAGGATTCCTGTAGCTCAAGTTGTGGGCTGTGTAAGTTGCTATGTTGCTGTTTTGTGGCAGATTGTTGGTTTTATTGTTTTGTGACTTGTGGGAGCTATACTCGATGGAATTGATTGATCTTTGAGTCTATTGTGGTTGGTTTTTCATTGTCTATCCAATGGATACCTTGGAATGCCAAGAATTAGCCCATGTCTTTGGTTGTCTTGTGATTTGCCTTCGTACCTTGTCGTGAGCGTATCGTGAGAACCGTAACTCCATTTCTTACATTCTTTATATGCATTTTCATTCATGTTCATGCATGTTAAAATAACTTGACATCAGGTTCTGTCCAGATTCACTAATAAACAAACTTTGCATGTGAAACATGACTAGTTTTGGGTTGCCATGTTAAATTCTTCATAAATGAATCATGCATTATCTTGTTTGTGCATTGAACCTTGGTTGGATGTTTATTGTTGCTGATTCTCTTGGGTAGACGTGAGTGTTGAAACTGAGTACGATGATCCAGGAGAGTAACACTACGAGGACCTAGCTACTTGTTTCGTTGAAGAACCAACAGGCAAGATGATCGTACCTAGATCCCGATACTATTTTTGCTTGCTATTTTCTCGCTCTTATCGTTACAATTGCGCTACCTATCACTTGATATCAGCCTCCTAATTGCCATGATAGCCTCTAACCTCCACATCCCAGCAAACCTTTGATTGGCTAAGATACCGCTGCTCAGCCCCTCTTATAGCGTTCTTAGTTGCAGGTGCAGGTTTTTCCATGTGATAACATGGATTTGGCATATTATAATATTATCTGTTATTTAATTTAATGCACATATATATCTTGGTATTGGTGGAAGTCTTGGCCTTTTGCTAAGTGTTTTGTTCCGCTGTTACCGCCATAGTTTCTTGTTACCGGTGTTATGGTTCCATACTTTGCGCTCCTAACATGTTCGGGGTTGTTATGGGGACCCCCTTGTTTATTCGGTTGAGATTAAAACTTGTCTGGCAAGTCCCAACATTGGTACTACATTTGCTTAACAACTTAATAAAATTTGCATAGGGCTTTGCAACCCCGTGGATAATTAATCAACCCCCGGGCCAGTGCTCCTCATGAGTGTTGGTCCAAACTAGAGCACTGTGCGGGGCCAACCCTGGGCAACTTGGGATATTTCTATCAGGCCTCCGTACGCGTCGCTTATCCGTTGTGTCCTAAGAACGAGATATGCGGCTCTTAACGGGTTCGTCGACGCGTCGGGTGGTCTTGCTGGATTTGTTTTACCTTTATCGAGTGTCTTGCGTGTGGGCTCCAACTTTCTGTTGGGGAACGTTGCATGCGAAACAACAAAATTCTACGCACACGCAAGATCTATCCACGGTGATGAGCATCGACGAGAGGGAGAGTGGATCTACATACCCTTGTAGATTGCTAAGCGGAAAGCGTTAAGTAATGTGGTTGGTGTAGTTGAACGTCTTCGCGATCCAAATCGCTGAGCATCCCGCGATCTCATCACGATCCGTCCCGCGATCCAATCACGATACGTCCCGTGAACACATCACGATCCGTCCCGTGGACTCATCACGATCCGTCCCACGAACTCATCATGATCCGTCCCGTGATCTCATCACGATCGTCTCGTGGCCTTGATCACGGTCCTTCAGATCTGGTACCGAACGGACGGCACCTCCGCGTTCAGCACACGTGCAGCTTGATGACGATCTCTGCCGTCTTGATCCGGCAAGAGGGAGCGGAGAGGTAGAAGAGTTCACCGGCAGCATGACGGCACTCCGGCGATGGTGGTGGAGCAATTCCGGCAGGGCTTCGCCTAAGCACTGTAGAAAACCGATCTAGAGGAGAAACTATGCACTAGAGGAACGGGTAGCACGTGGCTGAAAATCAGGTGCCAAAACCCCTAAAACCTCTAGTATATATAAGAGGAAGATAGGAGGAGGCTTGGATCTCAAGTAGACAGCCTTTGGGTTGGCCAAATCAAGGAGGAGAGGTGGAATCCACCTCCAATCCTAGTAGGACTAGGATTCCTCCCTATTTTTGCCTTTTTCCACCTTTTTCTCTTTGGGCTTTCTCTCACAGCCGCATGGGCCTTGTGTGGGACTTCCACCATCCCACTAAGGGCTGGTATTCACTCTACCACAGCCCATGTAGCCTCCTGGATCGAAATACCCCTCCTGATGGTCTTCCGGTACACTACCGGCATTCCCGGTACACTACCGATGAGCCCGAAACTTTTCTGGCGACCAAACTAGGACTTCCTATATATGAATCTTCACCTCCGGACCATTCCGGAGCTCCTCGTGACGTCCGGGATCTCATCCGGGACTACGAAAAAACTTCGGTCACCACCATACATAACTCTATACTACCGAAACGTCACCGAACCTTAAGTGTGCAGACCCTGCGGGTTCGAGAACTGTGTAGACATGACCGAGACACCTCTACGGTCAATAACCAATGGCGGGACCTAGACGTCCACATTGGTTCCTACATATTCTACGAAGATCTTTATCGGTTGAACCTCTATGTCAAGGATTCAGTTAATCCCGTATAACGTTCCCTTTGTTCTTCGGTATGTTACTTGCCCGAGATTCGATCGTCGGTATCTCCATACCTAGTTCAACCTCGTTACCAGCAAGTCTCTTTACTCGTTCCGTAACACAAGATCCCGTGACTAACACTTAGTCACAATGCTTGCAAGGCTTGTTGTGATGTTGTATTACCGAGTGGGCCCTGAGATACCTCTCCGTCACACGGAGTAACAAATCCCAGTATTGATCCATGCCAACCCAACAGACACCCTCAGAGATACCTGTAGAGCACCTTTATAGTCACCCAGTTACGTTGCGACGTTTGATACACACAAATTCCGCCGGTGTCAGTGAGTTGCATGATCTCATGGTCATAGGAACATATACTTGACATGCAGAAAATAGTAGCAATAAACTGACACGATCATATGCTACGTTTGTAGTTTGGGTCTTGTCCATCACATCATTCTCCTAATGATGTTATCCCGTTATCAAATGACATCTCATGTCCATGGCTAGGAAAGCTTAACCATCTTTGATCAACGAGCTAGTCTATTAGAGGCATACTAGGGACATGGTTTTGTCTATGTATCCACACATGCATCTAAGTCTCCGATCAATGCAATTATAGCATGGATAATAAATGATTATCATGAACAAGGAAATATGATAATAACTAATTTATTATTGCCTCTAGGGAATATTTCCAACAGTCTCCCATTTGCACTAGTGTCAATAATCTAGTTCTCATCACTATGCGATTCGCATTGTTATGAATCTAACACCCAATGAGTTCTGGAGCTCGATCATGCTTTGCATGCGAGAGAGGTATTATAGTCAATGGGTCTGCGACATTCAGATCCGTGTGTACTTTGCAAATCTCTATGTCAAACTATAAACACTGCTACCACACTCCACTTGGTACTATTCCAAATGGATGCTCCAATATACATATCCAGATTACTACTACGAGTCATCTGGATCGGTGTTAAAGCTTGCATCGACGTAACTCTTTATGACCAACTCTTTACCACATCCATAATCGAGAAACAACTCCTTAGTCTTTTAGTTACTAAGGATAATCTTGACCGTTGTCCAGTGATCCATTCCTAGATCACTCTTGTACCCCTTGAAGGACTCATGGCAAGGCACACACAGGTGCGGTACACAGCATGGCATACTATACAGAGCCTATGGCTAAGGCATAGGGGACAACGTTTGTCCTTTCTCTTTGTTCTTCCGTTGTCGAGTCTTTGAGTCTTACTCAACTTCATACCTTACAAATCAGGCGAGAACTCTTTCTCTGACTGATCCATTTTGAACTCTTTCAAAATCTTGTTTAAGGTATGTACTCATTGAAAGTCTCATCAAGCATCTTGATCTATCTCTATAGATCTTGATGCTCAACAATTAGGTAGTTTTTATCGAAGTCTTACTTTGAAAATCACTTCTCAAACAACCATTTATGCTTTTTAGAAATTCTACATCATTTCCAATCCACAATATGTCAACCACATATGCTTATCAGACACTCTATAGTGCTCCCACTCACTTTATTGTAAATACAAGTTTCTCGTAAACTTTGTATAAACTACAAAACTTTGATCACCTCATCAAAGTGTATTTTCCAACTCCGAGATGCTTGCTCCAGACCTTAGAAAGATTGCTGGAGCTCGCACACCTTTTAGCATCCTTACAAGTATGTGGTACTATCATTATTAACTTTGTATCTTTTGGCACCAATGTTATGAATATGTGTATTACTATGATCAAGAATCAACAAACCATTCTCACTGGGTGCATGACCATTGAAGGTATTATTCATGTAAACAGAATAACCATTATTCTCTAACTTAAATGAATAACCGTGTTGCAATAAACACGATCTAATCATGTTCATTCTCAACGCAAAACACCAAATAACATTTATTTAGGTTCGTCACTAATCCCAAAGGTAGAGAGAGCGTGCGATGTTGATCACATCAACCTTGGAAACATTTCCAAAACACATCGTCACCTCACCCTTAGCTAGTTCTCCGTTTATTCCGTAGCTTTTATTTCGAGTTACTAACATTTAGCAACCGAACCAGTATCCAATACCCAGGTGCTACTAGGAGTACTAGCAAGGTACACATTAATAACACGTATATCAAATATACTTCTGTCGATGTTTGCCAGCCTTCTTATCTACCAAGTATCTAGGGTTGTTCCACTTCAGTGACCGCTCTCCTCATAATATAAGCACTTAGTCTTGGGTTTAGGTTCAACTTTGGGTTGCTTCACTGGAGCAGCAACTGACTTGCCATCCATGAAGTTTCCCTACTTGCCCTTGCCCTTCTCGAAACTAGTGGTTTTACTAACCATCAACACTTGATGCTCCTTCTTGATTTCTACCTTCGCGGTGTCAAACATCGCGAATAGCTCAGGAATCATTATTTCTATCCCTGGCATTTCATAGTTCATCACGAAGCTCTAGTAGCTTAGTGACAGTGACTTGGAGAACTATATTAATCACTATCTTATCTGGAAGATTAACTCCCACTCGATTCAAGCAATTGTAGTACCCAGACAATCTGAGTAGATGCTCAACGATTGAGATATTCTCCTTCATCTTGCAGGCAAAGAATCTTGTTGGAGATCTCATATCTCACAACGCGGGCACGAGCCTGAGATCACAATCTCAGCTCATAGAACATCTTATATGTTCTGCGATGTTCAAAACGTTTTGGATCCTCAATTCTAAGTCGTAATGCATGACGCACTAGACTATTAAGTAGTCATCGGAACGTACCTGTCAGATGTTCACAACATCTACAGACGACGCTAGAGGGGGTGGTGCACCAAGCGGTGCATTAAGTACATAAGCCTTCTGTGCAGCAATGAGGACAATCCTCAGATCACGGACCCAAGTCTGCAACATTGCTACCATCATCTTTCAACTCTATTTCTCTAGGAACATATAAAAAACAAGGGAGCTACAGCGTGAGCTAGTAATCTACAACATAATTTGCAAAGACACTGCTGACTGTGTTCATGATAATGAGTTCAATTAATCATATTACTTAAGAACTCCCACTCAAATTGACATCCCTCGAGTCATCTGAGTGTCACATGATCCAAATTCACCAACTCAAGTCCGATCATCACGTGAGTTGAGGTGGCTTCAATGGTGAACATCATTGTGTTGATCATATCTACTATATGATTCATGTTTGACCTTTTGGTCTCTTGTGTTCCGAGGCCATGTCTGTACATGCTAGGCTCGTCAAGTTTAACCCGAGTGTTCTGCGTGTGCAACACTAACTTGCACCCGTTGTATGTGAATGTAGAGTCTATCACACCCGATCATCACGTGGTGTCTCAACACGACGAACTTTCGCAACGGTGCACACTCGGGGAGAACACAATTTATCTTGAAATTAAGTGAGGGATCACCTTATAATGCTACCGTCGTCCTAAGCAAAACAAGGTGCATAAAAGGATTAACATCACATGCAAATCATAAGTGACATGATATGGCCATGAACTTGTGCTTCAGATCTCCATCTTGAAAGCACTGGCATGATCTTCATCATCACCGGCACGACACCATGATCTCCATCATCTTGATCTCAATCAAAGTGTCACCATCGGGGTTGTCACGCCCTGCATGCTTCTACTACTATTGCTACGGTTTGGCGATAAAGTAAAGCATTACATAGCGCTTAATGATTAACACGCAGGTCATACAATAATTAAAGACAACCCTATGGCTCCTGCCGGTTGCCGTACTAATCGACATGCAAGTCGTGATATTCTATACATCACATGATCATCTCATACATCACATATATCACATCATGTAATTGGCCATATCACATCACAACATACCCTGCAAAAACAAGTTACACGTCCTCTAATTGTTGTTGCATGTTTTACGTGGCTGCTATGAGTATCTAGCAAGAACAATTCTCACCTACGCATAAACCACAACGGTGATACACTAGTTTGCTTTCAAACCTTCTCAAGGACCGCCTTTGTCGAATCCGATCCAACTAAAGTGAGAGAAACTGCCACCCGCAAGCCATCTAGGCAACAAGTTGCATCGAGGGAACCGGTCTCTCGTAAGCGTACGAGTAATGTTGGTCTGGGCCGCTTCATCTCACAATACCGCTGAACCAAAATACGACCAAGGGAGGAAACAATCTAAGCATCAACGCCCACAAACCTTTTGTGTTCTACACGAGATCTCATCGACACATAGACCTAGCTCTGATACCATTGTTGGGGAACGTTGCATGGGAAACAAAAAAATTCCTATGCACACGCAGGATCTATCCATGGTGATAAGCATCTACGAGAGGGAGAGTGGATCTACATACCCTCGTAGATCGTTAAGCGGGAAGCGTTAAGAAACGCGGTTGGTGTAGTCGAACATCTTCGCGATCCAAATCGTTGAGCGTCCCGCGATCTCATCACGATCCGTCCTGCGATCCAATCACGATACATCCCGTGAACACATCACGATCCGTCCCGTGAACTCATCACGATCCGTCCCGCGAACTCATCACGACCCGTCCCGCGATCTCGTCAAGATCGTCTCATGGCCTTGATCACGGTCCTTCCGATCTGGTACCGAACGGACGGCACCTCCACGTTTAGCACACATGCAGCTTGATGACGATCTCCGCCGTCTTGATCCAGCAAGAGGGAAAGGAGAGGTAGAAGAGTTCACCGGCAGCGTGACGGCGCTCCGGCGATGGTGGTAGAGCAATTCCGGCAGGGCTTCGCCTAAGCGCTACAGAAAACCGATCTAGAGGAGAAACTATGCACTAGAGGAACGGGTAGCACGTGGCTGAAAATCAGGTGCCAAAAACCCTAAAACCTCTAGTATATATAAGAGGAAGAGAGGAGGAGGCTTGGCTCTCAAGGAGACAGCCTTTGGGTCAGCCAAATCAAGGAGGAGAGGTGGAATCCACCTCCAATCCTAGTAGGACTAGGATTCCTCCCTATTTTTGCCTTTTTCCACCTTTTTCTCGTTGGGCTTTCTCTCCCAGCATGGGCCTTGTGTGGGACTTCCACCAGCCCACTAAGGGCTGGGATTCACTCTACCACAGCCCATGTAGCCTCTTGGGTCGAAATACCCCTCCCGATGGTCTCCCGGTACACTACCGGCACTCCGGTACACTACCGATGAGCCCGAAACTTTTCCGGCAACCAAACTGGGACTTCCTATATATGAATCTTTACCTCCAGACCATTCCGGAGCTCCTCGTGATGTACGGGATCTCATCCGGGACTCCGAACAAACTTCGGTCACCACGATACACTCTATACTACCGAAACGTCACCGAACCTTAAGTGTGCAGACCCTGCGGGTTCGAGAACTATGTAGACATGACCGAGACACCTCTACGGTCAATAACCAATGGCAGGACCTAGACGTCCACATTGGTTCCTACATACTCTACGAAGATCTTTATCGGTTGAACCTCTATGTCAAGGATTCAGTTAATCCCGTATAACATTCCCTTTGTTCTTCGGTATGTTACTTGTCCAAGATTCGATCATTGGTATCTCCATACCTAGTTCAACCTTGTTACTGGCAAGTATCATTACTCATTCTGTAACACAAGATCCCGTGACTAACACTTAGTCACAATGCTTGTAAGGCTTGTTGTGATGTTGTATTACCGAGTGGGCCCTGAGATACCTCTCCGTCACATGGAGTAACAAATCCCAGTATTGATCCATGCCAACCCAACAGACACCCTCAGAGATACCTATAGAGCACCTATATAGTCACCCAGTTACGTTGCGACGTTTGATACACACAAGGCATTCCTCCGGTGTCAGTGAGTTGCATGATCTCATGGTCATAGGAACATATACTTGACATGCAGAAAACAGTAGCAATAAACTGACACGATCATATGCTACGTTTGTAGTTTGGGTCTTGTCCATCACATCATTCTCCTAATGATGTGATCTTGTTATCAAATGACATCTCATGTCCATGGCTAGGAAAGCTTAACCATCTTTGATCAACGAGATAGTCTATTAGAGGCATACTAGGGACATGGTTTTGTCTATGTATCCACACATGCATCTAAGTCTCTGATCAATACAATTATAACATGGATAATAAACGATTATCATGAAGAAGGAAATATGATAATAACTAATTTATTATTGCCTCTAGGGCATATTTCCAATACTTTCTTCGGGTTATCTCGAGATGTTGGAAATCCTTTGGAGTTACCTATGAAGATCACGAGATCAATGGTCGACGCTATTCCCACGGAGTGTGGTTAATTTGTGATGGGTTAGTTGGAGCACCCCTGTAGGGTCAAATCTTTTGGAAAGCCATGCCCGCGGTTATGTGGCAACTTGGATTATTGTTTAACACCCGGTTATAGTTAACTCGAAGTAAACTCTAATAAAATGAATCAACTGTGTGAGTAACCATGATCGTCTCTGCTCGTGAACATGAACCGAGAGAGAACATGGTGGGGTTATGTTTGACGTAAGTAAGTGTTCAGGATCTCATAGAGGTCATGCTATATTCGATCGTTCATCGTATGCCACTCACATTTATATTCATGTTACGTAAGTTTAGCCACCATATATGCTTAGTTCTGCTGCAAAGTAAACACATACCACTTCCCAACCTTTAAGCTTGAATAGTTTTGGTACCCAGGTGCATGATTGCTGAGTCCTTATGGCTCACAAATTACTACAACACTCCAGGTACAGGTACAGATGAGTATGTGCAGGATGATCTGACGCAGCTCTAGTGGGAGTATGACGAGGAAAGAGGAAGAATGTGCGTGACTTATCAAGATGAGTAGAGGACCGTGGTCGTGATCTTCAGGACTAGCGAGATAGTATCATTGCATCTGTTTTATCGTTTGATTTCGTCCGTAGTCAGACCCTGTCTTCATCTTGATGATTTGAACTCTGTGTGGAATTGTAATTTAGCATGTGGCGAGTGTAAGCCAACTCATATACTCTTCTCTTCTTGTATGTATGATGTGATGTTACTATACTTGCAAACGGCAAGATGTGCATCCATCCCTTGCGAGGCCCCCATGCCTTAATATGGATAGGCGCGCATCTTGGGCGTGACAAGTTGGTGTCAAAGCCATACAACCATGGGAGCCTTTGCTTGATCGAACTTGGTCGAGTCGTGTCTAGTCAAAACTATTTTGAGTCTAGTTATATTGGAGAGTAGGATTCTTTTTACTCCTCTTCTATGCTCTGGTGAGGTATTCGACTTAGGAATTTTTGATTCTACTCCTCTTCTCGCTCAATTTTTTTATGATCACGCGGGTATTTTGGAGTCTATATGATACCGATGTGACAGGGTTCTGTCTTGGTGCCTCCTGTCTGACTTGATTTCTTCCGGGGAGTCGAGCTCCAGGGAATGTTGGCACATCGTTATCATTCAGCTTCCTTGATATCTCAGGACGGAGAGTGTTCGAAATTACTTCAATACTTATCATGGTGAGATAAGGTCGGAGTCACCTAGTACTGGGAGGCATCCGGGGTACCACCATCGTTTAGTATCATTGTGATTTCGAGGATTCGAGTTAGATGAATTTGCGAATGCCTCTGGTTATGTGTTGAAGGATGGATACAGTTGGGGTGTAGGATTGCTAGTTGTGTGAGATATTTCCTCCTTGTATCCCCCACACCGGATTGCATAACCAAAAAGTTTTCGGAAGTTCTTAGGTGGGAAATCTTGTAGTTATCTAGGATCATCTTCTTTAGATGTATGTGGGCATATACATTATTCCGAGGGCTTAGCTCAATACTTTTGTGATTTTGCAAGTGGCTTCTAATATCTGTTGATGTTATCATGAACCGAAGAAGCATTCTTACTAATTTTTCGGTAGGAAGGTTGTGTTGTTAATTGTTCTATTTCTTTCAAGCATTTGATTCAGCTATTGATTTCATCTTATCAATGAGGTGCTGATGTGTTTGTCCATCTTCAGGATGGCTCCACCAACTCGCGGGAATCCGGGTCATGGTGAGGAGCAATCTGATGTTCCACCACCACCCCTGCCACCGCCTCCTCCGCCTCCTCCTCCAGAAGCTTGGCAAGCTGTGATGGTCGCGACCAATGCGAACACCCAAATGTTGCCCAGGCCGTTGCAAGAAAGAGATCAGGGTGAGCAAGGCTTTCAAGGGAATTTTCCGTTTCAACCTCAGTTTGCAACACTCAATTAGTTCCTTGTCGACCAGCCCAAGTCTTTCACCTGTTGTGAGCAGCCTCTTGATGCTGATGATTGGCTCCGTGATATGAGTAAGCATTTTGAGTGCAGCAATGTCAGGCCAGAGGACTTTGTAAGATTTGCATCGTTCCAGCTCAAGGGTCAAGCAGCTAATTGGTGGTAGCAGTACAAGGATTCTAGGGTCGATCGTGTTGTTACTTGGGACGATTTCCGTCATGACTTCAGGGCTCATTACATTCCGACAAGCTTTGTCGAGGAGATGCGTGAGAAATTCAGGCACCTGAAGCAGGGAAGCAAGTCTGTCTACCAGTACAACATCGAGTTCCAGAATCTAGCCCGCTATGCTAAGCAAGATGTTCCAGATGGCAAGGTGATGATCTATCAGTTCAGAAGTGGTCTCAGTTCCGAAGAGCTGAAAGAGTTAAAGAAGTAGCTAGATGAGCAAGAACGTCTGGGTTGGATCAGACCAAGTTCTTCTCCATGGGGTTGTGGTGTTTTATTTTTCAAGAAGAAAGATGGCATGGATCGTCTTTGTGTCGACTAGCGTCCATTGAACAAGAGGACAATTAGACACAAAGTACCCACTTCCCAACATCAATGAGTTGTTTGACCAACTGAAAGGTGCCAAGGTTTTCTTGAAGCTTGATCTTCGCATGGGTTATCATCAGATTTGCATTCGCGAAGAAGATATTCCAAAGACCACTTTCACGGCGAGTTTTGGCTCTTATGAGTACACCGTCATGTCGTTTGGTCTTGCGAATGCTCCTCCAACCTTCTCAAGAATGATGAACTTCATTTTCTCTCCTTTCAAGAATGAGTTCAACTTGGTCTATTTGGATGATGTCCTTGTGTTCTCGGAGACAGAAGAAGAGCATGCAGAGCATCTCCGCCTTGTGCTTGACAAGTTAAGAGAGCATCGATTCTATGCCATGTTTTCCAAGTGTGAGTTTTGGCTCAATGAAGTGGTGTACCTTGGGCATGTGATCTCTGCCGAGGGAATTAAAGTGCACCTTGAGAAAGTTGAGGCAATCTTGAAGTGGGAACCTCCTCAGAATGCGAAGCAGCTTCGGAGTTTCCTCGGGCTTGCTAGTTATTGCAGAAGATTCGTGAAGAACTTCTCTCAAATTGCTAAGCCTCTCTCCAATCTCCTCTAGAAGAGTGTCAAGTATGTTTGGTCTCCTGAGTGTGATGTGGCATTCAATACGCTCAAGCAGAGTCTGACTTTAGCTCCAGTTCTTGTTCCTCCTGAGCAGTCTAAGCCTTTCCAAGTATTATGTGATGCTTACCTCCAAGGTCTTGGTGGTGTTCTTATGCAAGATAAGAAGATAGTTGCTTATAACTCGCGTCAGTTGAAGCCTGCTGAGAAGAACTACCCCACTCATGATTTAGAGTTGGCGGCAGTTGTGCACGCTCTAATGACTTAGAGGCATTTGTTATTGGGTAGACCAGTTGAGGTATACACCGATCACAAAAGCTTGAAGTACATTTTCCCTCAACCCAATCTTAATCTTCGGCAGTCTTGTTGGGTGGAAATGCTTGAGGACTTCAATCCAAGCATTGAGTATACTCCTGGAAAACCTAATGTCGTTGTAGACGCGCTCAGCAGTAAGGCATACTGCAATAGTCTCATTCTCAAGCCACTCCAACCCGAGCTTTGTGAAGCCTTCCGCAAGCTCAACCTTCAAATGATTCCGCAAGGATTTCTTGCCAACCTTCTAGTTTCTCCGACTCTGGAAGATCAGGTTCACCGAGCACAGCTCCTTGACGCAATGGTGAAGAAAGTGAAGAAAGGTGTGGCCAAGGGCATTCCGAAGTATAAGTGCTTTCGAGTTGATGACAAGGACACCTTGTTCTTTGAGGACCGTCTGGTGGTTCCAAAAGGTGATCTCAAAAAAGTTATCATGGACGAAGCACACAATTATCTTCTATCCATCATGGACGACGGCGTTGGGGTCGGAGACGATAGGAGCGGCGTGGGCTCGAGAAGGGGGAGGAGTGGAGACGACGACGATGTCCTCCGGCAGCCTGGCGGCGTCGTGTGTGGGTTCGGCGTCGCGGGAGTGGAGAGGAAGATTGGTGGGGAGGCCGCGAGCGGTTATATACCCCATGATTTAGTCCCGGTTGGTGCCACCAACCGGGACCAACGGTCAGTTTTCAGCAGTCCAAGTGGCAGGAAACACGGACCTTTGGTCCCGGTTGGTGGCACCAACTGGGACTAAAGGTCTGCATTGGTCCCGGTTGGAGCCACCAACCGGGACTATAGGTCTCTCCTTCCCGCAGCCACAACTTTAGTCCCACCTCGCTAGTCGAGAGGGGCTCGTAGTTTTTTATAAGCGCAGCTGCCACTACACTCTCGAGCTCCTCTCTAATGCAGGCAGTACATGCCTATCTAACGCCCTGTTGGGCCTGTTAGCACTACGGGCCTGCATCCTGGCCCATTTATAGGGTTTCTAGTCATATGCAGGCCATGGTGCCTAGTAGCCGGGTCTTTTTTTATTTTTTCGCATATATTATGTTTTTTAAAAATTATTTATTTATTGCATATGTTATTTTTAGTTATATAATTTAAGTTGCATAAGTTTTAATTTGTATTGATTCTTTTTAGTTGATTCATTTTGCTATTAGAGTTTTATAAAAGCTTTTTAGCTTCTATTAAAGCTTGTAACGAAATATAATTTATGGAAATTCTTTTTGCTATTAATGTTTTGAACAAAAAATACTTTGATAATTTTAGTTGCATAAATTTTATATAATTTTAGTTTCAAAAATACTAGAGGTTTATAAAAGATTTTTAGTTGATTCCTTTTGTTATTAAAGTTTTACAAAAGGTTTTTAGTTTCTATTAAAGCTTGTAACAAAATATACTTTATGGAAATTATTTTTGCTATTAATGTTTGGAACAAAAAATACTTTGATAATTTTAGTTGCAAAATTTTTATATAATTTCAGTTTCAAAAATACTAGAGGTTTATAAAGCTTTTTAGTTGATTCTTTTTGCTATTCAAGAATATTATAGTTTTGTTTATTTGATAATAATAGAATATTTTAATTGATTAATTTTAGTTCATTCTTTTTGCTATTAGAGTTTCATAAAAGTTTTATAGTTCATTCTTTTTGCTATTAGTTCATTCTTTGAGCTGAATGACCCTGAAATTGAAAAGCACTACAAATGAACTCTAAAAAGGTTGAAAGTTGGCATGGTATCATCATTTAACCCACATGGCATGTGCCAAAAAGTTGAGAGGGTTACGAAAAAATCTAGGTGCACTTCATGTACAAAATGGACAATCTCGTTCGTAGTATGAGGGTTTCGAATGCAAACTCATCTGTTACAAAGAGATATCATTTTTTTGAACTTATTTGAACTACAGACTTTTTGTGTGTTCAAAATGCACCATTAAAAGCCCATCATCAATTCTCAACCCTTTCTGACTTCATTTTTTTTTTCATGCATTTATTGATTTTTTTTTGAGCTAAACGACCCTGAAATTTAAAAGCGCTACAAAATGAACTCTTAAAAGGTTGAAAGTTGGCATGGTATCATAATTTCACCCACATAGCATGTGCTAAAAAGTTGAGAGGGTTACGGCAAAAACTAGATGCACTTCGTGTACAAAATGGACAATCTCTTTTGAAGTATCAGGGTTTCGCACTAAAACTCATCTGTTACAAGGGGATTTCATTTTTTTGAACTTATTTGAACTCCAGACTTTTTGTGTGTTCAAAATGCACAATTAAAAGTCACATCATCAATTTTCAACCCTTTCTGCCTTCATTTGTTATTTTTCATGCATTTACTGATTTTTTTTGAGCTAAATGACCCTGAAATTGAAAGCACTACAAATGAACTCTGAAAAGGTTGAAAGTTGTCATGGTATCATCATTTAACCCACATGGCATGTGCTAAAAGGTTTAGAGGGTCACGGCAAAAACTGGATGCACTTCGTGTACAAAATGGACAATCTCTTTCGAAGTATAAGGGTTTCGAACGCAAACTCATCTGTTACAAAGGGATTTCATTTTTTGAACTTCTTTGAACTCCAGACTTTTTGTGTGTTCAAAATGCACCATTAAAAGCCACGTCATCAATTTTCAACCCTTTCTGACTTCATTTGTTATTTTTCATGCATTACTGATTTTTTTTTGAGCTAAATGACCCTGAAATTGAAAAGCACTACAAATGAACTCTGAAAGGTTGGAAGTTGGCATGGTATCATAATTTCACCCACATAGCATGTGCTAAAAAGTTGAGAGGGTTACAGCAAAAACTGGATGCACTTCGTGTGCAAAATGGACAATCTCTTTTGAAGTATCAAGGTTTCGGACGAAAACTCATCTGTTACAAAGGGATTTCATTTTTTTGAAATTATTTGAAATCCATACTTTTTGTGTGTTCAAAATGCATCATTAAAATCCACATCACAATTTTTCAACCCTTTCTGACTTCATTTGGTATTTTTCATGCATTTACGGATTTTTTTGTGCTAAATGACCCTGAAATTGAAAAGCACTACAAACGAACTCTGAAAAGGTCAAAAGTTGGCATGGTATCATCATTTCACCCACATAGCATGTTATAAAAGGTTGAGAGGGTTTCGGCAAAAAATGGATGCACTTCGTGTACAAAACAGACAATCTCTTTTGACGTATCACGGTTTCGGACGAAAACTCATATGTTACAAAGGTATTTCATTTTTTTGAACTTATTTGAACTCCAGACTTTTTGTGTGTTCAAAATGAACAATTCAAAGCCACATCATCAATTTTCAACCATTTTCACATGTAACTGCAGTGATATTCTAGATCAAAGGCATCATCATAATAGTTGTAGAGAGAAAGTCTTCGTTAGAGGATGCAGTCATTAGGGCATGCATGTATCTTCTGCACCTCCAATCCTAGAGGGCACACAACCTTCTTTGCTGCATACATACTGTCGGGAAATTCATTATCCTTTGGAAGCTTCTTATTCAATATTTTTAGTAGCTTCTCAAATCCTTTGTCATGTACACCATTCCTTGCCTTCCACTCCAGCAATTCCAGTGTGGTACCGAGCTTTGTGTTGCCATCTTCACAATTGGGGTACAACCCTTTTTTGTGATCCTGTAACATGCGATCGAACTTCAACTTCTCCTTTTCACTTTCGCATTGTCTCTTTGCATCAGCAATGACCCGACGAAGATCATCACCGGGCACATCGTCTGGTTCCTCTTGATCTTCATCTCCCCCCATTGCAGCATCACCGTATTCAGGAGGCACAGAGTTGTCATCATCCTCTTCTTCTTCGTTGTCTTCCATCATAACCCCTCTTTCTTTGTGCTTGGTCCAAACATTATAGTGTGGCATAAAACCCTTCTCATGCAGGTGGAA
The DNA here is from genome assembly GCA_022496015.1 of Hordeum marinum. NCBI lineage: Eukaryota > Viridiplantae > Streptophyta > Magnoliopsida > Poales > Poaceae > Hordeum > Hordeum marinum. Next base: position 336,597,277 of record CM039676.1, on the reverse strand, counting down.
GTGTAGGGTTTTAGAGTTGGAGAAAGCCTTCGTATTCTCACATACAGTACATGGACAATGCATAAAACCATTTTGCATATTTGCCTCAGCCGCTTCAAGAAAATTATGCAGGCCCTTAATATACTCGGAGGTGTGTCGGTCATCGTACATCCATTGCCGGTTCATCTACGTGCGTTATATAATAGAGTGTATTAACCATTACAGAATATCATGAATAGAGAAGTCACAAAATTAATATAAATTCATCATCACACTAAACCCAAAGTACAGTAGTGACCAAAATAAATACATAAAGTTGATACATAGTTCTCATTATTGAACAACATATAGCTCTCTAGAGAATCTAATTAAAACATAAATTGAAACTATGTAAAAAATTTAAATGCAACAACAAATGCGATCATTGGTCCCGGTTCCAGCCACAAACCGGGACCAATGATTGTGGGCCAGGTGTTGGGAGACGTAGTAGTAAATCAAAAAAATTCCTACATGTCACCAAGATCAATCTATGGAGAAACCAACAACGAGCAAAAGGGGAGTGCATCTTCATACCGTTGAAGATCACAAAGCGGAAGCTTTGCTAGAACGCGGTTCGTGGAGTCGTACTCGCAGCGATTCAGATCGCGGTGGATTCCGATCTAAGCGCCAAACAACAGCGCATCCGCGTTCAACACACGTGCAGCCCGGTGACGTCTCCTACGCCTTGATCTAGCAAGGAGGAAGAATAGGTTGAGGGAGATCTCCAGCAGCACGATGGCGTGGTGATGGTGAAGCTACTTGGTACTCCGGCAGGGCTTAGCCAAGAACTACGGAGGACGAGGAGGAGGAGGGGTAGGGCTGCACCGAGAGAGAGAGAGAGATGCGTGTCCTCGGCAGCCCCAAGGGCTCCACTATATATAGGAGGAGGAGGAGTGAGTAGCCCCTAGGGTTCCCACCCTAGGGCCGGAGGCCAACCCTAGATGGGTCTAGGGTGGCAGCCAAGAGAGGAGAGAGGAGGGGCGGCGCCCTAGGTGGGCCTAGGGCCCATCTGCGCGTAGGGTTTGCCCCCCTCCCATCTTTGCTGCGCCTTGGGCCCCTGTGGGAGGTGCACCAGCCCACCTAGGGGCTGGTTCCCTCCCACCTTCGGCCCACGCAGCCCTCTGGTGCCGGTGGCCCCACACGATGGACCCCCGGAACCCTTCCGATGGTCCCGGTACGTTACCCGTGATGCCCGAAACAGTTCCGGTGACCAAAACCTCACTTCCTATATATGAATCTTTACCTCCGGACCATTCCTAAACTCCTCATGACGTCCGGGATCTCATCCAAGACTCTGAACAACCTTCGGTAACCACAATTTCCCTATAACCCTAGCGTCATCGAACCTTAAGTCTATAGACCCTGCGGGTTCGGGAGGCATGTAGACATGACCGAGACACCTCTCCGGTCAATAACTAACAACAAGATCTGGATACCCATGTTGGCTCCCACATTCTCCATGATGATCACATCGGATGAACCACGCTGTCAGGGATTCAATCAATCTCGTATACAATTCCCTTTGTCTACCGGTATGACACTTGCCCGAGATTCGATCGTCGGTATCCCTATGCCTTGTTCAATCTCGTTACCAGCAAGTCTCTTTACTCATTCCGTAACACATCATCCCGTGGCTAACGCCTTAGTCACATTGAGCTCATTATGATGATGTCTTACCGAGTGGGCCCAGAGATACCTCTCCGTCACACGGAGTGACAAATCCAAGTCTCGATTTGTGCCAACCCAACAGATACTTTTGGGGATACCCGCAGTGTACCTTTATAGCCACCCAGTTACGTTGTGACGTTTGGCACACCCAAAGTATTCCTACGGTGTAAGGCCATATTTCTCCCTAAGTGGTTTTGGTGATTGATGACAATGCGTTTGCGGACTAATCGTGTGCGTTGAGCTTTTCAGATAAATCAGGTCTAGGCACAAGACGATTCAGTGCCCCTCGGAATCTCTCGAAGACGGTTGTTCTTTGCGTTTCTTTTCGGTAGATTTGATTCGTAGGAAAGCCGTACTATCAAGAGGGGGTCCGCATCGGAAAGGTTTGGGTGGAATCAACACGTGCACATTTATCCTTTGCCCTTCTTTCCCACTCGTCAGTGGAGCCCCAACCCGTTATCTTTCTCTATGCAAAAAAGGAATGCCTACGAGATGTTTGAGTTCAATGGTCAGCGGTAGTACCGCCCCAGGGTGTGGTAGTACTGCACGAGCCTGCGGTAGTACCGCTCCTGGTTGCGGTAGTACCACAAGTCACTGCGGTAGTACCACTCCAACGGAGCGGTAGTACCGCTGGCCCCTGCCCTGACCTCTACTTCTGTGGTAGTAGGCACGGATGTAATTTTTTACATCCGCCCTGCTGCGGTAGTACCGTGATTCCTGCATGGTACTACCGTGCGGACTTTTTTCGCAGAGTTTCCTATGCGGAGGTTGGCACGGAAGTAATTTTTTACTTCCATGCGCCTCCAGTACCTGCCTCTGCCGAGCCGTGCGGTAGTACCGCACGGGCGGTTCTACCGCTAGCGCCGTAGTGCTATTTGGCCAGAGCCAGGTACTTCCACACAAGCAGTAGTACCGCACTGCCCTGCGGTAGTACAGCAAGCCATCATGGTAGTACCGTGGGTCTTGTGGTACTACCGTAATGTGCGGGGCTGGATAAGTGGGTAACGGTTGGAACTTTCCCCCTACTATATAAGGGAAGTCTTCTTCTCCAAGAAGCTTACCTCTTCCTTTCCAAACCTCCATTGTTGCTCCAAGCTCCATTTTCGCCTGATCTCTCTCCCTAGCCGATCAAACTTGTTGATCTCCTAGGGATTGGTTGAGAAGGCCCCGATCTACACTTCCACCAAGAGAAATTTGATTCCCCCTAGCTCATGATGCCACTGTTGGGGAACATCGCATGGGAAACAAAAATTTCCTATGCACACGCAAACCTATCCATGGTGATGAGCATCTACGAGAGGGAGAGTGGATCTACGTACCCTTGTAGATCACTAAGCAGGAAGCGTTAAGAAACGCGGTTGGTGTAGTCGAACTTCTTCGCGATCCAAATCACCGAGCGTCCCGCGATCCAATCACGAACCATCCCGTGAACCAATCACGAACCGTCCCGCGATCTCGTCACAATCCATCCCGCGATCCAATCACGAACGTCTCGTGGCCTTGATCATGATCCTTCCGATCTAGTACCGAACGGATGGCACCTCCACGTTCAGCACACGTGCAGCTTGATGATGATCTCCACCGTCTTGATCCAGCAAGAGGAGGTGGAGAGGAGAGAGAGTTCACCAGAAGCGTGACGGCGCTCCGATGATGGTGGTGGTGGAGCAATTCCGGCAGGGCTTCGCCTAAGCGCTGCAGAAATCCGATCTAGAGGAGCACCGGTGAAACGGGTAGCACGTGGCCGTAAGTTGTGTCCAAAAACCACCCAATACACTAGTATATATAGGAGGAGAGGAGGTGGAGAGGGGATGGCGCACCAAGTCTCCCTAGGGGAGTTGGCCGGCTAGGAGGATCAATCCTACTTCTCCTCCAATCCTAGTTGGAGTAGGATTGCTTCCTATTGGCTGATTTTCCCTTTTTCCTTTAGGATTTCCACTCCCTGCGCCATGGGCCTTTGTGGCTGGGTTTCCCAGCCCACTAAGGGCTGGTTAATACTCTCCCACAGCCCATGGACCTCTTGGGGTCGAAATACCCCTCCCGGAGGCCTCCCGATACACTACCGGCACTCCCGGTACACTACCGATGAGCCCGAAACTTTTCCAGCGACCAAACTGGGACTTCCTATATATGAATCTTTACCTTTGGACCATTCTGGAGCTCCTCGTGACATCCGGGATCTCATCTGGGACTCCTAACAACCTTTGGTCACCACATACATAACTCTATACTACCGAAACGTCACCGAACCTTAAGTGTGCAGGCCCTGTGGGTTCGAGAACTATGTAGACATGACCGAGACGCCTCTACGGTCAATAACCAATGGCGGGACCTGGACGTCCACATTGGTTCCTACATATTCTACGAAGATCTTTATCGGTCGAACCTCTATGTCAAGGATTCAGTTAATCCCGTATAACGTTCCCTTTGTTTTTCGGTATGTTACTTGCCCGAGATTCGATCGTCGGTATCTCCATACCTAGTTCAACCTCGTTACCGGCAAGTCTCTTTACTCGTTCCGTAATACAAGATCCCACAACTAACAATTAGTCACATTGCTTGCAAGGCTTATTGTGATGTTGCATTACCGAGTGGGCCCCGAGATACCTCTCCGTCACACGGAGTAACAAATCCAAGTCTCAATCCATGCCAACTCAACAGACACCATTGGAGATACCTGTAGAGCACCTTTATAGTCACCCAGTTACGTTGTGAAATTTGATACACACAAGGCACTCCTCCGATATCCGTGAGTTGCATGATCTAATGGTCATAGGAACATATACATTGACATGCAGAAAACAGTAGCAATAAACTGACACGATCATATGCTACGTTTGTAGTTTGGGTCTTGTCCATCACATCATTCTCCTAATGATGTGATCCCGTTATCAAATGACATCACATGTCAATGGCTAGGAAACCCTGACCATCTTTGATCAACGAGCTTGTTCACTAGAGGCATACTAGGGACACAGTGTTGTCTATTTACCCACACATGCAATGTGTTTCCAATCAATGCAATTCTAGCATGGATAATAAACGATTATCATGAACAAGGAAATATAATAATAAACACTTTATATATTGCCTCTAGGGCATATTTCCAACAGGAAGCTCCATCACTCAAGCAAACCTTTGTAAGTGCTGGTGAAGGTCCTCATGAGGAAAATAAAATCCAAGCTACGTTGGAAAATGCCAAGAAGGGCAAGAGCAAGAATATCCAATCCAACAAGACCAGGGACTTTAACCCCTCTTATGTGTTATGTCGTGCTAGTAATGGGCATGTTTATGCCAAATTTGTTGGTTCTTCTTATGAGTACATTGAATGGTGTATTGGGGTTCCTAAGACCCTTGTTGCTAACATGAAAGGACCCATTAAAGAATGGGTACCTAAGACCAAACATTGATCTCTTGTAGGGGTTTGCTTCCGGGGGAACGTCATGGTTGCTCGATAGTGGAGTGACAAATCATATGACCGGAAGCAAGGACTTGGTGGTGGACGTTCATCCGGACACATCTATGGCCACCCAAGTCTCGTTTGGTGATGATGGAACGTCAAAGGTTTTGGGTTTGGGTAAGGTGGTAATCTCTCTGGAACTCATCATAAAGAATGTCATGCTTGTTGAAACCATCGCATACAATCTACTGTCTGTTTATCAACTTGCAACCATGGGTTTTAGTACTTTCTTTAGTATTGACTCTGTGACCCTTTTGTGGAGCAAGACTCTTAAAGTATCTTATGTTGGGTATGTTGAGAACGGTCTCTATGTGGTGAACTTCTCGGAGCAACTCACTAAGACCGCGACATGCTTAATGGCTAAAGTTGATGTGGGGTGGCTTTGGCATCGCCGGTTAGCCCATGTCAATATGAGATCTTTGCAAAGTCTCCTCAAAGGGGATCACATCCGTGGACTAACAAATGTGAGCTTTGTCAAAGATCGTGCTTGCAGTGCTTGTATCGAAGGAAAACTTCATGAGAAGGCTCATCGTCCAACCACTACAATATACTCTAAGAGGACCTTAGAGCTCCTCCACATGGATCTTTTTGGTCCTCCATCTTATGACAGTCTTGGTGGGAGAAAATATTGCTTGGTGATTGTGGATGATTACTCAAGATATACTTGGGTTTACTTCTTCAGAAGAAGAGTGAGACTCAACAGACCGTCATCGACTTTGCAAATGAAGTCCAACGCCAACATGATACAAAGATTCTGTTGATCAGAAGTGACAATAGCACCAAGTTCAAGAACTACACCCTGAATGAGTTTCTCAGTGACGAAGGGATCAAGCATCAATATTCCACACCTTACACCCCTCAACAAAATGGTGTTGCGGAGAGGAAGAACAGGACGTTGATTGATGCGGCAAGAACCATGATGGCAGAGTTTAAATCCCTGTACAACTTTGGGCCGAAGCCATCAACACAGCGTGCCATGTATCTAACCTACTCTATCTTCGCAAAGGGTTGAACAAGACCCCATATGAGATTCTTACCGGGAACAAGCCCAACCTCGCATACTTCCGGGTGTTCGGCTGTAAGTGTTTCATTCTCAAGAAAGGTGCCCATTTGTCTAAATTTGAATCTAAAGCCCATGAGGGCATATTTGTTGGTTATGCTGCAAACTCTCATGCTTACCGTCTCCTCAACAAGTCCACGGGACTCATTGAGGAGACGTGTAACGTAGAGTTTGATGAAAATAATGGCTCCCAAGTGGAGCAAAGTGATCTTTGTGATGTAGGTGATGAAATCCCTCCCCAAGCCATAAGAAGAATGGGTGTGGGATACTTCCTACCCGTTGAGGAACCCCTTGTGGCCGAAGGAGAAGTACAATGTTCCACTCAAGTGGAACCATCACTGATGCAAGACCCACACGCTTTCGGAGAACCAACTGAAGGTCCTCTACCACTTGATCAAGATCAAGGGCAAGATCAATCCACTGAAGATGGTGTTTCACCAAGTGATGCCCAAGATCAAGTTCCCACCTCCGAGCCATCTCAAGATCAAGATCTTTTTCAAGATCAAGAGCAAGCTCATGTAGATGGTCAAGATCATCAAGCTACTGAGTCTCCAGTAACTGTCCCTCAACCCTCCATGGAAGAAATCTTAGAGAGACAAGCTGCCGAAAAAGCCGCCACGAATGCCAACAAGCTCAGACTTAGACAACATGTGTTGGAGAACGTCTATGGTGACTTAAAAAAGGGGGTAACCACTCGTCAACAATTAACAAACTTTTGTGAACATCATGCGTTTGTTTCTTGCATTGAGCCCCTTAAGGTACAAGATGCGCTCGAGGATATGGAGTGGGTTGAAGCTATGCACGATGAACTCATCAACTTAGAGCGCAACCAAGTGTGGCGATTGGTGCCAAGACCTAAATAGAATCACAATGTTATTGGAACAAAATGGATCTTCAAAAACAAGCAAGATGCGAACAGTATTGTCATTCGCGACAAGGCACGACTGGTGGCACAAGGATTCTCCCAAGTCGAGGGTATCGACTACGGTGAAACCATTGCTCCTGTTGATCGCCTTGAATCTATTCACATGTTACTTGCATATGCATCTCATCATAATTTTAAATTATATCAAATGGATGTCAAGAGTGCTTTTCTTAATGCTCCTCTTAAGGAGTTGGTATATGTCAAGCAATCCCCGGGGTTTGAGGATCCCAAGTTCCCCAATCATGTATATGTTCTCGATAAGGCTCTCTATGGCCTTAAACAAGCCCCACGTGCATGGTACGAGCACCTTACTGAGATGTTACAAGACCGTGGGTTTGAAATTGGGAAAATTGACCCCACTCTTTTTACCAAGAGGGTCAACGGGAACTTGTTCATATGCCAACTATATGTTGATGATATTATTTTTGGTTTTCCTCATAAATCTTTCAATGAAGAATTCGCCACATTGATGACAAACAAGTTTGAGATGTCCATGATGGGGGAGTTGAAGTACTTTCTTGGCTTCGAAGTCAAGCAACGAAGTCAAGGTACCTTCATCAACCAAGCCAAATACACCCAAGACATGCTCAAGAGGTTCAAGATGGATGAGCTCAATCCTCCCAAGGCCAACACTCCCATGCCACTCAAATGCCATCTTGATAGTGATCCCAATGGTAAAGCAGTGGATCAAAAGGTATATTGCTCCATGATAGGATCCTTGCTTTACCTTTGTGCATCTAGACCGGATATCATGTTAAGTGTGGGTATTTGTGCACGATTTCAATCCGCACCTAAGGAGAGTCACCATGTGGCTGTCAAGCGAATCTTTCGATATTTGGCTCATACCCCAAACTTTGGCTTATGGTATCCCAAGAGGGCTTCATTTGATCTCGTTGGATATACTGACTCGGATTGGGCGGGAGACCGTGTGGATAGAAAGTCCACTTCCGGAGGCTGCCAATTTCTTGGTCGGTCTTTGGTAAGTTGGTCTTCACAGAAACAAAACTGTGTTTCTCTCTCGTCCACCGAGGCCGAGTATGTAGCTGCTGCCAGTTGTTATGCTCAGATTCTATGGATGAGGCAAACTTTAAAGGATTACGGTGTACATTGTGACAAAGTGCCTCTTTACTATGATAATGAAGTGCTATTATGATCTCCAACAATCCAGTTCAACATTGCAAGACGAAGCATATTGATATTCGTCACCATTTTCTTCGGGATCACGTCAAGCGGGGAGACATCAATCTCATTCATCTGAGCACTAATGAGCAACTTGCAGATATTTTTACGAAGCCTTTGGATGAAGCAAGATTTCGAGAGTTACGGCATGAGCTAAATATCATTGATTCGAGCAATGTGGATTGACTTAGTGCACACCTCCCCACACTCATCGTTATGTCTTGTCTAGATCTAGGCATAGATTTAGGGGGAGTCTAGTTCTCTCAATGAACTATTCCTCCTCCTATTATGCATAAACTAATCAAAGTCTACCACTTGCCATTTGTGATGGTCACGGTGCTTAACAGACGAGTCATGGTCATGGGCCCAAGGATAATTCTTCACGGTGCCATACCACCTGACTCAAACATAGGTGGCTCTAGGGCCACCGCCCCCTTCTCTTCTTCGACGGATCAACGTTTTTCTTGCCTTGTGTGTAATGCAGAGTTTGGTGATCTTAACGAAAAATTCTCCATTGTCTTGGTTGCATTATTTCTATTTTATTCCCGAGTTGGCAGCACAGTACTACCGTGGAGGTTCCGGTACTACCGCTAGAGTGGTACTACCGCTGAAAGAGCGGAAGTAATTTTTTACTTCCACTCGACGAGCGGTACTACCGCGATGACGAGCGGTACTACCGCGATGCCGAGAGCGTGGGGGTTAAGAGCGGGGGCAAGGGGTTATTTCCATCTCCCCCATACCCCAGTTTCCTCTTCTCCTCACGTCTCCCTCTCTTCTCCTCGAACGGCTACCGGATCTCTTCGCCGGATCTCCTTCTCCGGCCACCGGATTTGTTTTTTTGCTCCGGTGGGATCGTTCCCCTCGCCGTCCTCTTGCTATGGACACCGGTATTTCCCCAATTCCTGCGTGTTTTGCATCTTTTATTTTGAATCTAGGTCTTGAGGGAATATGAGATGATATGACTTGTTCTTGATACGATCTACGCGTTAGGAGGTGCTCTGACAATGCTAGTATGATTAGAAGTGCATATTGCTAGGATTAAACGGAGTAATTTTCGATCTAGGGGAGTATCATGTGATTTATTCCGTGTTTGTGCAAAATTCCGTTCCTTGCGGTACTACCGCGCCTGGCGCGGTACTATCGCTGGAGCGGAAGTAAAAATTTACTTCCGCCCGATTCACGGTACTACCGCTCCGGCGGTACTACCGCGCTTTGAGCGGAAATATTTTTTTACTTCCGTGGCTGGGGCGGAACTACCACTCCTGCCATGGTACTACCGCTCCAGCGGTACTACCGCTTCTGGAGCGGTTGTAAAATTTTACCTCCGCAAGGAATAGCATGCTACTCCTCTCGCTCCATAATTCCCTCGTTTTGTCCTGACAATTCTCACTTTTACATGGTTTTGTGTCGCGTTTCATTTTTGTCTTATTTTCTCGTTTGTCTTTGTGTTTGCGTTGTGTGCCCTAGGTGGTGGGTCTGGCTCTAGCTCCGCTTCGTGCCATTCAAATCCGTCTCGCGACACCGGTTCAAAGCGGCTTCGAAATCAAGATGCTCCTGAAGGCTCCAATGATTCCCCTCGCAACGTCAAAAGGACCGCCTCCAAGCTAAAGCCTCCTATTGAGAACTTTGACACAATGACTCAAGCTGAATTCCTGCAACGTAGGGTGGTCAACCCCTACGACAAGCCAAGGGTTACCTCTTAGGCATATGAATTGTTCTGGTCCAAGCAGCAGTTTCTCATCTACATCGATGTCATCAAAGGCAAGAAGAATCTATACGTTCCGGTCCAATCCATTGACCTGGAACACATGAGGAAGGATTCGTCCTACTTTGGTGAGGCTCTGGAGCTAGTGGATCAGTTGGCCATTGCAGACATCATCTCCTTCAACCTCAACTTCGATCCAGAGCTTGTGGGTCAGTTCTTCGCCACAGTTCATTTTCACTCTGATGAGGCTCGGACTATGACCTGGATGAACAATGGAGCGCAACTGACTGCCACATGGAAGGACTTCATGGGACTACTACATGTACCTGACACTAGGCTTGATCAGCCACTTGGTCTGCGCCCTCACGGCAACCATCAGCCAGCTGGTAAGGATCGGCTCACGCCTTTTCACATTCTGAAGACCCTACGATCTGGTGAGCAAGTTCCTGTGCTCAACCCCTTCTTGGATGTCATGCACCAGATCTTCCGCAACACCTTGTTTCCTCGCATGGGAGAAAAAGACAAGGTTCACTCATACTTGGTGGATATGCTGCTGCTCTGTGAGAAAGGGAGGAATGAGCCCATTGGCGTTCTGGATGTGTCTCATGCGATGTGGTCTGAACTTCGCACAGCCATATTTCATCGGAAGGTCCCCATTTATGGGCCATACCTGTTCTACTTGATTCAACATACTTGGGACAAGACCTTCCCTGATCAAGACTTGCCGGTGCACACGTTTCTTCATGAGCCCATCCGTCTGCGTTTGAAGGACAAGTGGGCCAACACTACCACCAAGCCACCATCTGCTCGCATGGAGGTCGATGAGGATGACATCGACGAGGAGGATGATACTAGTTTTGAGTCCTATGTGTCTCATTCTTCTGAGCCATCTTGGGCCAAGAAGCTTTCTACCAAGATGAAGGCCTTGTTCTGCATGCAGGCCAAGGGTCAGTATCAAGCTCATGTTGCTCAGAAGGAGAGTCGCCAGCGTGACAAGCGCATCCTGAGGAAGCTTGGCGAGCACATCTCCAGTGGGTCTGAGCAGGACATCACCCCTGAGGCCACCTGGATGGCTAAGCAGCAGTATCAGTGGGATGATTCAGATGCGGAATCTGTTCCAGCTGCTTCAGATGGTTCCGAGGAGCCCGATGCCTGAGCGTTCTTCATGGGAGCTACCACCTAGGTGTTAGGTGTCCTCTCTGCCTTTTTGGCGTCTCGGTGCCAAAGGGGGAGAGAGTGTAGGATTTGCTGCATATTTTTGTTTTGCCTTTGCATTTTCATCGTCTCTTTGCTTTTATTGAACCCTGCCTTATGTCGTCTTTGTGTGTGTGAACTGGTGATTCTCTTTATCATATGGTGTGAGACATATGCTATCTCTTCTCCGTTATTATCGTCTTGTATGATCAAGTAACTTGTGAGTCTGTCCATATAGTTCCCTTATCTTTATACTCACTTGCTATATCTAGTTCCCATACTTAGTTTCGTTCATTCTGTAGCAAAAATTACATTGCCTATAAAATATAGGGTTGTGTTGATCCTAGTGTGTGTGCCATGCAGTCCAAAGCATATCTAAAGTGTGCACACATCTAGGGGGAGCTATTGTATATTTTGTAGGTCTTGAGGTTGCAAATACTAATTGTATATCCTTTTGTGCAAATCCCGTATTGTCATCAATCCACCAAAAAGGGGGAGATTGTAAGGGCATATTTCTCCCTAAGTGGTTTTGGTGATTGATGACAATGCATTTGCGGACTAATCGTGTGCGTTGAGCTTTTCAGATAAATCAGGTCTAGGCACAAGACGATTCAGTGCCCCTCGGAATCTCTCGAAGACGGTTGTTCTTTGTGTTTCTTTTCGGTGGATTTGATTCGTAGGAAATCCGTACTATCAAGAGGGGGTACGCATCGGAAAGGTCTGGGTGGAATCAGCACGTGCACATTTATCCTTTGCCCTTCTTTCCCACTCGTCAGTGGAGCCCCAACCCGTTATCTTTCTCTGTGCAAAAAGGAACGCCTGCGAGATGTTTGAGTTCAGTGGCCAGCGGTAGTACCGCCCCAGGGTGCGGTAGTACCGCACGAGCCTGCAGTAGTACCGCTCCTGGTTGCGGTAGTACCACAGGTCACAGCGGTAGTACCGCTCCAACGGAGCGGTAGTACCGCTGGCCCCTTCCCTGACCTCTACTTCTGCGGTAGTAGGCACGGATGTAATTTTTTACATCCGCCCTGCTGCAGTAATACCGTGATTCCTGCACGGTACTACCGTGCGGACTTTTTTCGTAGAGTTTCCTATGCGGAGGTTGGCACGGAAGTAATTTTTTACTTCCGTGCGCCTCCAGTACCTGCCTCTACCGAGCCGTGCGGTAGTACCGCTCCGGCGGTTCTACCGCTAGCGCCATAGTGCTATTTGGCCAGAGCCAGGTACTTCCGCACAAGCGGTAGTACCGCACTGCCCTGCGGTAGTACCGCAAGCCATCACGGTAGTACCGTGGGTCTTGCGGTACTACCGTAATGTGCGGGGCTGGATAAGTGGGTAACGGTTGGAACTTTCCCCCTACTATATAAGGGAGGTCTTATTCTCCAAGAAGCTTACCTCTTCCTTTCCAAAACTCCATTGTTGCTCCAAGCTCCATTTTCGCCCGATCTCTCTCCCTAGCCGATCAAACTTGTTGATCTCCTAGGGATTGGTTGAGAAGGCCCCGATCTACACTTCCACCAAGAGAAATTTGATTCCCCCCACTAATCCTTTGCGGATCTTGTTACTCTTGGGTGTTTGAGCACCCTAGACGGTTGAGGTCACCTAGGAGCCACATTCCATTGTGGTGAAGCTTCATGGTGTTGTTGGGAGCCTCCAATTCAGTTGTGGAGATTGCCCCAACCTTGTTTGTAAAGGTTCGGTCGCCGCCTTCAAGGGCACCAATAGTGGAATCACGGCATCTCGCATTGTGTGAGGGCGTGAGGAGAATACAGTGGCCCTAGTGGCTTCTTGGGGAGCATTGTGCCTCCACACCGCTCCAACGGAGACGTACTTCCTCACAAGGGAAGGAACTTCGGTAACACATCCTCGTCTCCACCGGCTCCACTTTTGGTTATTTCGCACCTTTACTGCTTGCAAGTGTTTATTATGTCATATCCCTTGCTTGCTTGTGTTCTTACATTGATTAGCATCATATAGGTTGTTTATCTAGGTGCACATCTAGCTAACCTATTTGTCGTTCAACCTTAATTGTGAAAGAATAATTAAAAAGTGTTAGTTGCCTATTCACCCCCCCCCCTCTCTAGTCAACCATATCGATCCTTTCATACGGTATCCGGGAGTTGCACAATCTCATGGTCTAAGGAAATGATACTTGACATTAGAAAAGCTCTAGCAAACGAACTACAAGATCTTGTGCTATGCTTAGGATTGGGTCTTGTCCATCACATCATTCTCCTAATGATGTGATCCCGTTATCAACAACATCCAATGTCCATGGTCATGAAACCATGACCATCTATTGATCAACGAGCTAGCCAACTAGAGGCTCACTAGGGACATGTTGTGGTCTATGTATTCACACATGTATTACGTTTCCGATTAATACAGTTATAGCATGAACAATAGACAATTATCATGAACAAGGAAATATATAATAACCATTTTATTATTGCCTCTAGGGCATATTTCCAACAGTCTCCCACTTGCACTAGAGTCAATATCTAGTTACATTGTGATGTATCGAACACCCATAGAGTTCTGGTGTTGATCATGTTTTGGTCGGGAGAGAGGTTTAGTCAACGGATCTGCGACATTCAGATCCGTATGTACTTTACAAATATATATATATCCCTCCTGAATGTAATCACGAATGGACTTGAAGCGGCGCTTGATGTGTCTTGTCTTCTTGTGAAACCTGGGCTCCTTGGCAAGGGCAATAGCTCCAGTGTTGTCACAGAATAGAGTCATCGGGCCCCACGCATTAGGAATCACTCCTAGGTCGGTGATGAACTCCTTCATCCAGACTCCTTCCTTTGCTGCTTCCGAAGCAGCTATGTACTATGCTTCACATGTAGATGCCGCCACGACGCTTTGCTTGCTGCTGCACCAGCTGACTGCCCCTCCATTCAAAATATACACGTATCCGGTTTGTGACTTGGAGTCATCCGGATCTGTGTTGAAGCTAGCATCGATGTAACCCTTTCCGAAGAGCTCTTCGGCACCTCCATATACGAGAAACATGTCCTTGGTACTTTTCAGGTACTTCAGGATATTCTTGACCGCTGTCCAGTGTTCTGCTCCGGGATCACTTTGCTACCTCCCTACCAAACTTATGACAAGGTTCACATCAGCTCTGTACACAACATGGCATACATAATAGAGTCTATGGCTGAAGCATAGGGGATGACACTCATCTTTTCTCTATCCTCTGCCGTGGTCGGGCATTGAGCCGTACTCAATCTCACACCCTATAACACAGGCAAGAACCCCTTCTTGGACTGATCCATATTGAACTTCTTCAATATCTTGTCAAGGTATGTGCTTTGTGAAAGACCTATGAGGCGTATCCATCTATCTCTATAGATCTTGATGCCTAATATGTAAGCAGCTTCTCCAAGGTCCTTCATTGAAAAACACTTATTCAAGTAGGCCTTTATGCTTTCCAAAAGTTCTATATCATTTCCCATCAACAATATGTCATCCACATATAATATGAGAAATGCTATAGAGCTCCCACTCACTTTCTTGTAAATATAGGGTTCTCCATAAACCTGTATAAACCCAAGCGCTTTAATCACTTCATTAAAGCGAATGTTCCAACTCTGAAATGCTTGCACCGGCCCATAGATGGAGCGCTGAAGCTTGCATACTTTGCTAGCATCTTTATGATCGACAAAACCTTCTGGCTGCATCATATACAGTTCTTCCTTAAGGAAACCATTAAGGAATGCCGTTTTGACATCCATTTGCCAGATCTCATAATCACAAAATGCGGCAATTGCTAACATGATTTAGACGGACTTCAGCATCGCTACGGGTGAGAAAGTCTCATCATAGTTAACTCCTTGAACTTGTCGATAACCCTTAGCGACAAGCCAAGCCTTATAGACGGTCACATTACCATCCGTGTCAGTCTTCTTCTTAAAGATCCATTTTTTTCTATGGCTCGCTTATCATCAGGCAAGTCCACCAAAGTCCATACTTTGTTCTCATACATGGATCCTATCTCAGATTTCATGGCTTCAAGCCATTTGTTAGAATCCAGGCCCGCCATCACTTCTTCATAGTTCAAATGTTCACCGTTGTCCAACAACATGATCTCCAGGACAGGGTTGCCGTACCACTCTGGTGCGGAACGTGTCCTTGTGGACCTTTGAGGTTCAATAGCAACTTGATCTGAAGTTTCATGATCATCATCATTAACTTCCTCTCCAGCCGGTACAGGCTCCACAGAAACAACTTCCTGTGCTGCACTACTCTCCGGTTCGAGTGGAGGTACAATTACCTCATCAAGTTCTATTTTCCTCCCACTTACTTCTTTCGAGAGAAACTCTTTCTCTAGAAAGGATCCATTCTTGGCAACAAATACTTTGCCTTCGGATCTGAGGTAGAAGGTATACCCAATAGTTTCTTTGGGGTATCCTATGAAGACGCACTTTTCCGCTTTGGGTTCGAGCTTCTCAGGTTGAAGTTTCTTTATATAAGCATTGCATCCCCAAACTTTCAGAAACGACAGCTTAGGTTTCTTTCCAAACCATAATTCATACGGTGTCGTCTCAACGTACTTAGACGTTGCCCTATTTAAAGTGAATGCGGCAGTCTCTAATGCATATCCCCAAAATGATAGCGGTAAGTCGGTAAGATACATCATAGATTGCACCATATCCAATAGAGTGCGATTACGATGTTCAGACACACCATTTCGCTAAGGTGTGCCAGGCGGCATGAGTTGTGAAACAATTCCACATTTCCTTAGGTGCGTGCCAAACTCGTGACTCAAATATTCTCCGCCACGATCAGATCGTAGGCACTTTGTTTTCCTGTCACGTTGATTCTCTACCTCACTCTAAAATTCCTTGAACTTTTCAAAGGTTTCAGACTTGTGTTTCATTAATTAGACATACCCATATCTGCTTAAGTCATTAGTGAGGGTGAGAACATAACGGTAGCCACCGCGAGCCTCAACGTTCATTGGACCGCATACATCGGTATGTATTATCTCCAACAAGTCAGTTGCTCGCTCCATTGTTTTGGAGAACGGAGTCTTGGTCATCTTGCCCATGAGGCATGGTTCGCACGTGTCAAATGATTCAAAATCAAGAGACTCCAAAAGTCCATCGGCATGGAGTTTATTTATACGTTTGACACCAATATGACTAAGGTGGCAGTGCCACATGTAAGTGGGACTATCGTTATCAACCTTACATATTTTGGTACTCACACTATGAACATGTGTAACATCATGTTCGAGATTCATCAAAAATAAACCATTGACCAGTGGGGCATGACCATAAAACATTTCTCTCATATAAATAGAACAACCATTATTCTCAGATTTAAATGAGTAGCCATCTCGCATCAAGCGAGATCCAAATACAATGTTCATGCTCAAAGCTGGTACTAAATAACAATTATCGTGGTTTAAAACTAATCCCGCGGGTAGATGTAGAGGTAGCGTGTCGACGGTGATCACATCGACCTTGGAACCATTCCTGACGCACATCATCACCTCGTCCTTTGCCAGTCTCCGCTTATTCCGCAGCTCCTGCTTGGAGTTACAGATGTGAGCAACTGAACCGATATCAAATACCCAGGAGCTACTATGAGTGCTGGTAAGGTACACATCAATAACAAGTATATCACATATACCTTTAACGTTGTCGGCCTTCTTATCCGCTAAGTACTTGGGGCAATTCCGCTTCTAGTGACCGGTACCCTTGCAATAAAAGCACTCAGTCTTAGGCTTGGGTCCATTCTTGTTCTTCTTCCCGGCAACTTGCTTACCGGGCGCGACAACTGCTTTGCCGTCCTTCTTGAAGTTCTTCTTACCTTTGCCTTTCTTGAAACTAGTGGTCTTATTAACCATCAACACTTGATGCTCCTTTTTGATCTCGACCTCCGCTGATTTCAGCATCGAGTACAACTCAAGAATGGACTTCTCCATCCCCTGCATGTTGTAGTTCATCACAAAGCTCTTGTAGGTAGGTGGAAGCGACTGGAGGATTATGTCAATAACCGAGTCATCCGGAAGATTAACTCCCAGCTGAGACAAGCGGTTGTGCAACCCAGACATTTTGAGTATGTGCTCACTGACAGAACTATTTTCCTCCATCTTACAACTGAAGAACTTGTCAGAGACATCATATCTCTCGACCCGGGCATGAGCTTGGAAAACCATTCTCAACTCTTGGAACATCTCATATGCTCCGTGTTGCTCAAAACGCTTTTGGAGCCCCGATTCTAAGCTGTAAAGCATGACGCACTAAACCAGGGAGTAATCATCACAGCGTGACTGCCAGACGTTCATAACGTCTTGAGTTGCTGGGAAAATGGGTGCGTCACCTAGCGGTGCATCAAAGACATATAATTTCTTGGAAGCTATGAGGATGATCCTCAAGCTACGGACCCAGTCCGTATAGTTGCTTCCATCATCTTTCAGCTTGGTTTTCTCTAGGAACGCGTTGAAGTTGAGGGCAACATTAGCGTGGGCCATTGGATCTACAATATAGATTGTAAAGACAATTTTAGACTAAGTTCATGATAATTAAGTTCACAGAATCAAACTATTTAATGAACTCCCACTTAGATAGACATCTCTCTAGTCATCCAAGTGACACATGATCCACGTCAACTAGCCTGTGTCCGATCATCACGTGAGACGGACTAGTCATTAATCACTAGTAGAAAACAGGGCTTTTGTCACAGCTCGATCTACACATTAGTCCCGGTTGCCTAATGTGAGCATTAGTCCCAGTTCGAGCGGCTAGGGCGCCGGTCGGGCATTAGTCCTGGTTCAAATGGGACCTTTAGTCCCGGTTGGAGACACCAACCGGGACTAAAGGGGCCAATACCCTTTAGTCCTAGTTCGTGTCTCCAACCGGGACTAAAGGTCCTTTAGTCCTGGTTGGAGACACGAACTGGGACTAAAGGTGTTGGGGCTTTAGTCCCGGTTCGTATCTCCAACCGGGACTAAAGGCTAGACTTTTAGTCCCGGTTAGAGATACCAACCGGTACTAAAGGGTTTTGAAAGTTTTTTGTGTTTTTTCTATTTGTTTTCTATTTTTAGTTTCTGTTTTAAATTGCTTATATCTTTTAGGATATTTGATGTTTTTGAGTGATTCTTTTTGCATTAGATTCAAAATTTTGTCTAGTTTTTGTTTTTGCAATTATTTTTTAAATTTGAATGATTTAAATTTGAATTTGTTCAAATTTTCTTCAAACCCTAGATTGTGAATAACTTGAGTTTAAAAATAGTTTTTAATTTAATTATTTTTGCTCCTAGGCACATGTTAGATGGTGCATGTTGAACGCAAAAAAATTATGGAGTTGAAATAAGTTTAAAAAATGAAATGCCTTTGTAACAGATGATTTTTCGTCCAAAACCCTGATACTTCGAAAGGGATTGTCCAGTTTGTACACGAAGTGCATCTAGTTTTTACCGTAACCCTCTCAACTTTTTAGCAAATGCTATGTGGGTGAAATAATGATACCACGCCAAGTTTCAACCTTTTCAGAGTTCATTTGTAGTGCTTTTCAATTTTAGGGTCATTTAGCTTCAAAAAATTAATAAATGCATGAAAAATAGCGAATGAAGTGGGAAATGGCTGAAAATTGATGATGTGGCTTAGAATGGTGCATGTTGAATGCACAAAAACTCTAGAGTTTAAATAAGTTTTAAAAAACGAAATGCCTTTGTAACAGATGAGTTTTCGTCAAAAACCCTGATACTTCAAAAGGGATTGTCCAGTTTGTACATGAAGTGCATATAGTTTTTACCGTAAGCCTCTCAATTTTTTAGCACATGCTGCGTGGGTGAAATAATGATACCATGCCAAGTTTCAACCTTTTCAGAGTTCATTTGTAGTGCTTATCAATTTCAAGGTCATTTAGCTCAAAAAATTTAATAAATGAATGAAAAATAGCGAATGAAGTGGGAAATGGTTGAAAATTGATGATGTGGCTTTGAATGGTGCATGTTTAACACACAAAAACTCTGGAGTTTCAATAAGTTTTAAAAAACGAAATGTCTTTGTAACAGATGAGTTTTTGTCCAAAACCCTGATACTTCAAAAGGGATTGTCCAGTTTGTACACGAAGTGCATCTAGTTTTTATCGTAAGCCTCTCAACTTTTTTAGCACATGCTATGTGGGCGAAATGATGATACCATGCCAAGTTTCAACCTTTTCAGAGTTCATTTGTAGTGCTTTTCAATTTTAGGGTCACTTAGGTCAAAAAATTATTAAATGTATGAAAAATAGTGAATGAAGTGGGAAAGGTTTGAAAATTGATAATGTGGCTTTGTATGGTGCATGTCGAATGCACAAAAAGTCTAGAGTTGAAACATTATTAAAAAAGTGTTATGAAAAAGTAAAACGGCTATAACTTTTGCATACGATGTAAAAAAAGTGTTATGAAAATAATTTTGTTAAAATAAATGATGTCATATTTGGATTCCTCACGTTTTTCTGATAATAATGAATATATTATTTGTTGAATTTCGATTTACAGATTTAGAGATATTAATTATGCCATATTAAATGAATAAATTGCAAAATATGAATAAAATAATATTATTACTTATTTATTTTCATTGAAATTAAATATTATTATTAATCATTTATTGTTGTTTATTTTAATAATTGTTTTTAATTAAAAAATTAAATCATGTTACATCAAGACCCAAGGGTTAATAGAATTGATAGCTTACTATTGTCAAGAAAACAACAAGTGTACGCTTGGAAACTAGGGGTGATAGAACTCGAAAGTTAAGCATGCTCGGGTTGGAGCAGTGAGAGGATGGGTGACCGTCCGGAAAGTTAGATGATTTGGATTGAGGGGTGATTAGAGATTAAATTGTTAAATAAATCCAGAGCAATGAGGAGGGGTGATTAGAGATTAAATTGGCAAATAATTCAAAGATTTGAAAATCAGAAAATTTAAAAAATAAAAAAGCTGCCATGCGGAGCCCCTTTAATCCCGGTTCGTAGTCCAATGGGACTAAAAGTGGAGGCCTTTAGTCCCGGTTCTAGAACCGGGACTAAAGGCTCGTTTTCTACTAGTGAATGGTGAACATCTCCATGTTGATCGTATCTTCTATACGACTCATGTTCGACCTTTCGGTCTCCCGTGTTCTGAGGCCATGTATGTACATGCTAGGCCCGTCAAGTCAACCTAAGTGTATTGCGTGTGTAAATCTGGCTTACACCCGTTGTATGCGAACGTTAGAACCTATCACACCCGATCATCACGTGGTGCTTCAGAACAACGAACCTTAGCAACGATGCACAGTTAGGGGGAACACATTTCTTGAAATTTTAGTGAGAGATCATCTTATTTAAGCTATCGTCATTCTAAGCAAATAAGATGTAAAACATGATAAACATCACATGCAATCATATAGTGACATGATATGGCCAATATCATCTTGCTCCTTTGATCTCCATCTTCGGGGCACCATGATCATCATTGTCACCGGCACGACACCATGATCTCCATCATCGTGTCTTCATGAAGTTGTCTCGCCAACTATTACTTCTACTACTATGGCTAACGGTTAGCAATAAAGTAAAGTAATTACATGGCATTTTTGATTGACACGCGGGTCATACAATCAATTAAGACAACTCCTATGGCTCCCGCCGGTTGTCATACTCGTCGACATGCAAGTCGTGAATCCTATTACAAGAACATGATCGATCTCATACATCACATATATCACATCACATCCTTTGTCCATATCACATCACACAGCATATGCTGCAAAAACAAGTTAGATGTCCTCTAATTGTTGTTTCAAATTTTTACGTGTCTGCTATAGGTTTCTAGCAAGAACGTTTCTTACCTACGCAAAAACCACAACGTGATATGCCAATTGCTATTTACCCTTCATAAGGACCCTCTTCATCGAATCCGATCCGACTAGAGTGGGAGAGACAGACACCCACTATCCACCTTATGCAACAAGTGCATGTCAGGCGGTGGAACCAGTCTCACGTAAGCGTACGTGTAAAGTCGGTCCAGGCCGCTTGATTCCACAATGCCGCCGAATCAAGATAAGACTAGTAACGGCAAGCAAATTAACAAAATCGACGCCCACAACAACTTGTGTTCTACTCGTGCATAGATTCTACGCATAGACCTAGCTCATGATGCCACTGTTGGGAGACGTAGTAGTAAATCAAAAAAATTCCTACGTGTCACCAAGATCAATCTATGGAGAAACCAACAACGAGCAAAAGGGGAGTGCACTTTATACCTTTGAAGATCGCAAAGCAGAAGCGTTGGTAGAATGCGGTTGGTGGAGTCGTACTCGCAGCGATTCAGATCGCGGTGGATTCCGATCTAAGCGCCGAACAACGATGCCTCCGCATTCAACACACGTGCAGCCCAGTGACGTCTCCTACGCCTTGATCCAGCAAGGAGGAAGGAGAGGTTGAGGGAGAGCTCCGGCAGCACGACGGCGTGGTGACGGTGGAGCTGCGTGGTACTCCGGCAGGGCTTCGCCAAGCACTACGAAGGACGAGGAGGAGGAGGGGTAGGGCTGCGTCGAGAGAGAGAGAGATGTGTGTCCTCGGCAACCCCAAGGGCTTCACTATATATAGGAGGAGGAGGAGGGGTGCGCAGCCCCTAGGGTTCCCACCCTAGGTCCGTCGGCCAACCCTAGATGGGTCTAGGGCGGCGGCCAAGAGAGGGGAGAGTAGGGGCGGCGTACTCATACAGGACTCTGAACAACCTTCGTTAACCACGTACACAATTTCCCTATAACCCTAGCGTCATCGAACCTTAAGTGTGTAGACCCTACGGGTTCGGGAGGCATGTAAACATGACCGAGACACCTCCCCGATCAATAACCAACAGCGGGATCTGGATACCCATGTTGGCTCCCACATGCTCCACAATGATCACATCGGATGAATCACGATGTCGGGGATTCAATCAACCCCGTATACAATTCCCTTTGTCTACCGGTATGACACTTGCCCGAGATTTGATCGTCGGTATCCCTATACCTTGTTCAATCTCGTTGCCGCCAAGTCTCTTTACTCATTTCGTAACACATCATCCCATGGCTAACTCCTTAGTCACACTGAGCTCATTATGATGATGTCTTACCGAGTGGGCCCAGAGATACCTCTCCGTCACACGGAGTGACAAATCCCAGTCTTGATTCGCGCCAACCCAATAGATACTTTCGGGGATACCCGCAGTGTACCTTTATAGCCACCCAATTATGTTGTGATGTTTGGCACACCCAAAGTATTCCTACGGTATCCGGGTGTTGCACAATCTCATGGTCTAAGGAAACGATACTTGACATTAGAAAAGCTCTAGCAGACGAACTACACGATCTTGTGCTATGCTTAGGATTGGGTCTTGTCCATCACGTCATTCTCCTAATGATATGATCCCGTTATCAACGACATCCAATGTCCATGATCATGAAACCGTGACCATCTATTGATCAACGAGCTAGCCAACTAGAGGCTCACTAGGGACATGTTGTAGTCTATGTATTCACACATGTATTACGGTTTCCGGTTAATACAATTATAGCATGAAAAATAGACAATTATCATGAACAAGGAAATATAATAATAACCATTTTATTATTGCCTCTAGGGCATATTTCCAACACTAGGAGCGAGGCCCATTGGTCCCGGTTCGTGTCTGGAACCGGGACCAAAGGGGTCAGACGAACCGGGACGAATGGCCCACGAGGCCCCGCCGGCGCCCTGGCCTCACGAACCGGGACCGATGCCACCATGGGTCCCGGTTCGTGAGTGAACCGGGATTAATGGCATTTTAGGCCTGGACCCAAGCCCTGTGTTTCTACTAGTGAAGGGACATTTTCACCTGGTTGTGATAGGCCATCCCATGGGGTACACTTCCTATCAAGGTCTGGGCCCAGCCCACTGCAAGATTCCCTCCGTGTCTCACCGGCGTGGCCGTTTCCACCCTCCGTGTGACAGCGGCAACAACGTCCGTGAGGAGGGTCACACTACGGAGCCGCGTGCCGGGTGCTTGCACCTGCCATCACACTTCCAGACGTGTAAGAGGGCCCAGCGCAAGACCTGACGGCATTGCCACCCCCAAGTACCTCGTCCGGTCTAACCCTGTCACTGTTGACCGGACGGATCTACCCCTTTGACTTTCGTCGGACGGGGTTTGACCGAGGGACATTTTCACCTGGCTGTGATAGGCCAACCCATAGCAACATCTTAGACAAGGTCCGGGCCCAACCCATCGTAAGATTCCCTTCATGTCGACCCGACGCCACCGGTTCCCCCCTCCATGTGCCGACGGCAGTGGCTTCCGTCAAGACTATGTGTAGACTATATATAACATGGACATGGGCTATAAACTTCCTAAGTAAATCAAATTTTAATATAGGGGAAAGATTTAAAAAAATGTACCTACGCCGTCGGCGTAGCCAAAATAAAAAATATGTACCTATGCCGACGGTTACACCGTTGGCGTAGCCAAAATAGGTATGTCGACGGCATAATCGTCGGCATAGCTACGCCCCCGGATCGGCACCTTCCTCGGATCGATGATGTGGACCATCGCAGCTATGCCGACGGTGTCCGTCAGGGCCGTCGGCATATCTTTGACGATGTCAAACGAGCGTTACCCATCGAGTGGCTGTGCCCGCTGATACGCAGACGGGAAGGCTATTCCGACGGCCACCATAGGCATAGATCAATCTATGCATACGACATTTGTACGCCGACGGTGGCCATCAGTATAGATTGACCTACGCTGACGGTGAGACACAGGTGGTCGGCATAGGGTGATATATGCCTACTATGGCCGTCGGCATAGTTTAGGCCGTCGGCAACGAGTCTGATTCTGGTAGTGCGGGGAGCTGCGCGAGGAGGAAGGCGCGGGTGGGCTGCACATGGGTTAGTCAAGGAGCACACGAACGAACTGCGCGGTGGCGTGTCAGAGGGGATGAGAGCACGCATGCAAAGGGGGATTGCAGGTTGTGTCGAGAATAGATCGCGTTTTTCTATCTTCAAAAATGATCGTCACGACAAGTAATTTGAATTGAAGGGAGTAATATATTTGAAGAATCCTAATATACCAAAAAAGAACAACAATAAAAAAAAAGAAAAAACTAAAATCAATAATAGAAAATGATCAGATAGAAAAGAAGTACGTAGAAGGCTGCAAATAAAAAGAAATTAAACGAAAAAAAAAGAGCGCGTAAACTTTGTCTATGGGAGAGCACCATCGCAAAAGTGTGTTTTCGCAATTTGATCCAGTGCGTTGAGTCCTGATCTGACCGTCCTTTGGCGACCCGCGGACAGCCAATGAGGGACGATCACGCGGATCGCCCCTTCACCGAGTTCCCTCCTCCATCGCTCGGGTCGCCGCCGCCTATTAATTCCAGCTCCCCAACCTTCCAACGGTATCCCAGTTCAAAAATGGCTGCCGTGGCTGTACCTGAGGAGATCTGGTCCGTCGCTGGAGCGCGCCAGCTCGCCGCCAAGTACGTCGCCGGGCAGAGGGTCCAGGTGGTCATCAAGGCCGTGGACTCCGTCAAGCGGGCGCCGGAGATGATGGCTGCCCTTCGAGCGCTGAAGGATGATGGCTGCGTCATTGTGTACGACGACTTCCTCTACCACCTCGCCGACATTGATACCCTCTTCTCCAAGTACATCGTCTCCATCGGCAAGATCGTCAAGGCCGCCCCCAAGATCCGTGCCATCCAAAAGGCGCGCGTCGGCGAGCTCCTGGAGGCGTATGACGATCTCGTGGCGCTGCAAGTGCCCGTGGAAGGGGAGTGCACGCTCCAGTATGGTGGTCGTCCTCCGCGCCGTCCACGTCGTCGCTTCCGCCCGCTTCCCTTTCTTCGCTTCTTCGGGACCCCGCTCAAGCGCAAGAACCGCAAGAATCGCAAGGGCAAGGAGCGCCGCGGCAAGGCGCGCAAGGGAAAGAAGGAGCACAAGAAGAGGGCGTTCGTCTCTGTGGTCCGTGGGCTCGCAGCGCGCATGCGCTCCCTCGCGCTCAAGCTGATGTACGCCAAGCGGTACCACGCCGACCTCGCCAAGACCGTGCGCTCGCTGCTCTTCAGCATGGCCCTGCTCCGCAACCGCCGGGCTCTGTTCGGCCTCGTGAAGACCCCCAAGTAAGTGTGGGTGGAGCAAATCAAGAACGCCGCTCGTGACTAGATATCAGTGTGGAGAAATCGAAACTACCATTAGTACCCATATATAGCATACAAAGTAGAAATATCGCCATGAGCACCACTAGCTTCATTCCTTGTTTCCAATTGAATACAGTAATCAGGTCCCGTACCCGTTGTTAGCAGTACTCTTATATTCTGGATGTCCTTATTTCAGTATTTGGTATGAGTATTGCTACCTGTGTACCGAACCGAAGCTATATGACGAATGTTGCTGCAACTTGTTGGCAATGTGATGCTGCTTACTATACTGTATTTCTTTCTTTCTGTGATTTGTTTGGATGTATTGATCATCTGAGTTGGTCCTGAAGAATAAAAGCAATGTGGTGGTCTGTAGTCCCTCAATCGATTGAGAGTTTGTCTAATTAGCCCCCCTTTCAAGTATTAGTCATTGCTTAGCCTTTGTGCCAGCGATAAATTGTTGGCTCTCTAAATGGTTTTTGTTTTATTTGCCATCCTCCAAATCTTGATTTAGTATGTTAAAAGGTAATTTGTGGTCACCGGAGTGTTAGTTTGGATTGTTGCTGGTACAGCAGTACGGTCCAAATACGAATAAATTTTGAACTAATCTGCCTATGCTCATTTTACTGTAGATTTCAAGTTGAATTGCTTTGCTCTAGCTTTTATATCTGGCGATAATCTTACTATTGCGAATTTCTCTGATTGCCTATCTGGACTGAAGCTTCTATTCAACGCCAAGGAGAAACTAGGTCCCTCTTCTGAAAGCCTTGAGGACAGTGCTGGCTAGATCACTATTTGCCATTGACTAGCAATGGATCCTCCTGCATTCTTTGCCGCCTTGTGCTTTTTGCCTTTTCTGCCATGTTCAAGGAACATCTCTTTTCTTTTTCTTGTTTATTTGATGTCAATGTTTTTACCCAGCATCAGTTGATGGAACGTTGAAACAATCTTGGGAATGGGAAGGCATCTATTTCCTGATGATGCACATTGTGTTCACTGCCTATCTTTGTGGTATCTATGGAGTACCGGGTTAAGCCTAAGATGATTAGCTACATGTTGTGTCCGATTTTGAAGTGATGAAATTTTATGCGGCTTTCTGAGGTTTTTAAAGCTGAAAACATTGTTCTATAGCTTAATTTTGACTTGTTTGTCTTTATTGAAATCCCAAATCCCCCATTTTAGTGCTTTCTTACAGTATGCGTGATTCTATGTCGGTCCTTGATGGATTCTTTCTGACTTAGCTTGCTCGCTTGGGCCTAATGGTCCTTCTCTGGTAGCTACAAGCATTGACCGCCAGGGGATCAATTATTGGGCCAGGAATCAGTTTTCACGCATTGATAGGAACCTGAGACTTTATTTATACTGGGAAAAGTATGGTGATGATTCTAAGTTTAAGACTTGTTTTTCAAAACATTCACAGTTGCCACCTACCAGCTTTCGCCTTGCCAGGCTTGAGAGCTGATGGCTCTAATTCCTTCCTTGGGTGGCTGGGCCTTCTTATTTTTCCTTATCAACATTGTGTTTCTCAATGAGCTTCATCACTCTAAACATAGTATGTTGAATATGCTCCTGCATCACAAAGACTTGTTTCTCTGAACATTCACAGTTGCCGCCAAAGAGCTTTCGCCCAGCCTGGCTTGATACTAAATGACTAATGCTGTTTGATCCTTGGATGTCTGGTGCAATGCTGGACATATGTATTTGCTTTAATTCAATTTGGTGTTAATTCAGTTGTGCTAATGTATGGCCAGTGATGATTAATTTAAGGCTTGTTTCTCGAAACATTTGCAATTGCCGCCTAAGAGCTTTCGCACAACCAGGCTTGAGAGCTAATGCCGTTAGATCCTTCCTTGGATGTTTGAGGGCATATATGGGTCTCATCTTCTGTCTCTTCTTGTTTTCTTCTTTGGTTCTCATCTGCCTATCTTTTTGCTCCTGATACTGTTGTTACATGTTTTTCCTTGATATCATGTATATTGGCTGGACAGTGATAAGAAACAGGAACAAAACCCACCATCTTTTGGGACTGATTGGTGCCCTCTGTATGCCATGCTGTCAAATCCGCAATTTTGACGTCCTACCCTCCAGATTTCCTTAAAAAAATAGTTTTCTATTCTATGGTTTAGATTACCTATTTGAAATTTCAGAGAACTGGATGTTTGTGTGTTTGTTCATATTTGTCTGGTGATGAAGAACGTGTTAACAATACCATCTTTTGTGACTGGTTGGTCGCTATGCATCCATGCTACCATTCTGCAATTTCTGAAGCCAAATTGAACAGCTTCTGATGGTCATAGTTTTTGCATCTTCTATTCTTGAGTATGTAAAGTTTCTTCCACAATCCTTGGATACCTCATCCTTTTTGTTCTTGATACTGTTGTTTACCAAGTGTTTGTTCGTGTGTTTCCCATTCTCAAATGTTTTGTTTTGTCGGCACTTGCACAATCCCCGGTTCCACAATTCATGCTCTGGCTCTGTCTACCTACTTTTGTATCAACAGTCCGAAGCGCACTTATTTTGTTTGTTCTTTGTTTTCTTTATGGGAATCACTTGTATTCCACTTAAACCTGGTGCACCAACTTGGTGTCAACCAGAACAGTAACGAAGTCCGTGGCTTCGTTTTGGTGCGACTCGAATCATGTGACTTGCCCCTTGATGAGTCGATCCTTTCTCCGTGGCTCAATTCTCCAAAGGAAACAAAGTTCGTGGCTTCGTTTTGGTGCGACTGGAATCATGTGACTTGCCTCTTGATGAGTTGATCCTTTCTCCGTGGCTCAATTCTCCAAAGGATGGGGATCTTGAGTTGCTTTGTCTACTGTAGATTCTAATTTTCTGTGGTCGGAATGCTCCTGTGTAATCGTTCTGATGCTGAAATGCTATATTTGCTTTGTTGATTGTGCGTTCAAATATGATTTGTCCTATAGTAGCCGATTGAAGTGCTTGCATCAACCCGTTTGTGTTAAATTCTTGTCTGCCTTCGGAGTGTGTAGGTTTGGTGAGGAACTAAATTGTTGTGCCTGAGTAGGACTGTCATACAAGGCGGCCGATGCTCCTAGTTCTGCATGGATGCTAAATGTGGGAACGAGATCCTCTGACTTGTACGTTCTACTGCTGAAGGACGTGATTCGCGCTGCACCGTCCATCAAGCATGTAACGATACTAGTTTAAAGCCCGTTGGTTGCCACGGGATCAATAAACCTAGCGATCAAATAGTTGTCTTAGTTCAGAAATGTGTTGAACATGATGACATCTTGTCGCTTCTTCCCCTAGGCAATGTTGTTTCACCGCAACCATAGTCTCCTTGCAAGAAGACAAAGTAATATGTAATCTTCCCCCTTTTATCGTTCCTTACTTTCATTTTCGATCTTGTATTTTTATGATATATTTATTTTCACCTTTTTCTTTTGAGTTTGAAAAACTTTAAAAATCCAAAAATATTTGTCGTTTTTTTCGTTTTTTCTTTCTTGTTTAATTAATTTGTAGTATTAAAAGAAACCCCAAAAGAAAATTTCTTTACATGTTGGGCGTTTTTTTGTGTAAATAGTTTTTCTCGTTCTTATTTTTTTGTCTATTTGCTTTCTTCGAAAAATCCAAAAAACTAAAAATATTTTAGTGTGTTTCTTTGAATTTCTTTCCCTATTATTGAGTCATTGAAAGGAGAAGACCACGATGAAGCTATTGAGTGACTCTCATATGCATTAATGTTGATCTAACAAAAGAGCCAATATTACCTTGTCTTCTCCTTTGTACAATGAATTTATAGGAATTTTGGTAAATACATGATCCCATGAAACATATTAAATGCATAAATATAACCATACGTTATTCGATAATCCAGGGAAATCTCATATATACTTGACAAAAGCAGGAGCTACATAGAAATTGCATTGGTATAATAACACACACACCAACAATTTAGATAGTAAATACAACTACTCAGTACTGCCAAGACAGATAATCAGCAGTAGTCATTATATTGTACACATGTTGCATAAATTACATCCTCACATGCCTCTACCAAAGGGTGGCCTTGTTTGGAAACAAAGAAGAAAAACGTGGGCATTATGCACCTGGTCACAAAAAAAGCAAACTCTTGGTGAAGACATCATAACTGATATAGCGAGTAACATCATGGGTAAGATGAAAGTGTAAGAGTGTGAGAACAAAAGTGATAACTGAAATACATGTGAAGATGCATAAAGTGTCAGTACACCTAGAATAAATCCAGGACGTAATTCTTGAACCACTCAAGCTAGATATAATTACTTTGTTATGCATTAGCATTTAGTACTGAAATATATTTCAGCGAAGTCGATCAAATTTTATCGCGTGAGTACCTACACACAGAAGGGACGAACTTGAATCCTTTTTGACAACATAACATCCGTTCAACTGGTAACAACAAAGCTTTCTGCAATACTGCTAAAAAAGTTTGAGCATTGACAGTCTAGCCTGATTGGCATGCTCGCTTCTTGTGTTGCTTCTTTTCCATCTGGCATGGAGCTATCCCAAGTTTAAACTACCACTAACACTGCAGTGAATCCCAGTTCAACAACCACAAACAACGTCCTAAATTTAAAACCGGCTAGAGATATTAGGATTTTTTTAATCTCTATGGATTATATACTAAGTGGAGACGTTCTAAAGAAATAGATATTTACAGGGATCTATAGCAAACATTGCTTTCAGCTAAATAATTTGGCATACCTTGGAACTGTAATAAGCAACATGACAACTTGTTAGGGACGGGAAAATCCAATGGAACAGACCTTTGTGTTCGTGAGACCAGATTATAAGGTTCAATCATGTTCATGATTCTGTACTCTAGTAATACTATATGTACTCATGAATTAGAGAGCACAAAAATCGTACCTAATTTATAATGTTCATGTAGTACTAAAATATTGCAACAAAATAACTGCAAAAGGACACACGTGATTTAGAGAAAGATAATCTACATAAATAAATTTCGGATGCTGACATATATTGCAACAAAATTCAAGATGCTTAGACTCTAGTATATTATACTTGATAATTTGCTAACTCCATCATATATAGAAATTGGTTTGCTTTCAGGCACTTATATGTTTCCAGCCGAAGAACTTCAGAGTCATATACTTACGCTAGAACCAAGTTGGTGTTCCATTGCTATCTTGGCATCTGATTCATAACATGGAAGGAAATGTTGTTAGACATTAGAATTACACAAAGTAATAGTTTACCTTGAGATTTTGAATAATAGTATTAAACAACTGCTTGCATTTAGATTAGAACATTTTAATATTTACATGTAAGAGATTTATGATCTGTCAGGTAGACGACTCTCCTACTCTAAAGTAGATAAGTCAACATATGGCTATTTAGTTAGTTACAGGGATTGCCTATTTGTTTAGCTACATGCAAACAACGTGAAGTCATTAAAAATCGAGCAGAACGACATTGCAATCTCTTTTGCCATGATTCCCGAAGCAACACACATGCATGGTGGGAGATGAGGCTGTCTATCGACACATTTATACAAGAAGGAATGACATTGGTGAAGTAAAGAACAATGGAACTTCAACTTATTTCATGCCTAATTCGATGGAACAAATACATAGAACATTTAAGAATTCTACCCAAAATATGATAAATATAAACCTTTCGTTGATGTATAATTAATTATAATAAAATATGAACCTTTGAAAGAAACCGGAAGGAATCACATTGTACAAACAATGGAATCGCCATAGAAGTGAGCATAGATGGGAATTTGATTGGGGTCAAAAGGATTTCAAATGGCATACACGTACAGAGTAAAATGCTCGCCTGACACAAAAATCCCAACTCATAAATGATCAGTGTAATCCTGCAATGGCAACCAATACTGACTAACAGTAACACTATGTTCCACTTGGAGCAAAGATTCAAGTCTGCTTCATAAAGTAAAACTAACAATGGAAAACTTCTTCGATGCAGCACTGAAATTTGATCACCACGACACTCTTCCTTGTTGTTTCAACAGAAGAAAACTGAAATTAACATAACAAAATACAATTGCAGAACACAACTATGAGGATGAGCAAGATGTTTCTAAAACTGAAAAGAGCAAACCATCATATATTTTGCAACAACCAGTTAACTATATTAATTAAATGACACCATTGCCAGTTTGTTAGAAGGACCTGCCAATAACTGAACATTAGTTTCGTCCATACAAAATTCCTTTACCTCATAGCACAACATTTTGACCTGCAACTCGCTCTACAAATACAAGAAAGAATTCACAGATTGGATAAAATATTGCACGGGGTGAGTGGAAGACAGAGAAAAACAAACTTTAAAAAGTTGTATAAAGGTCATTGACTGGTTGCCTTGGAGGAGGGGATTTTGACATCAACGTCCAGAGGACAGGGTGTCATGACGTGTAGGTAAGCACCCAAACCAAATCTCTTGATGTGGCGCGGTGTACCGCGTTTGTGCTGTCTGTGCGCCTGCGAGAGGCCCCAGATCCACAAGGGCAGTAGCGGCAACAAAGGTTCTACCTAGTGGGATGGATGGTACCGTCGGTGGCATTCCACCTTGGAGGAAGGCTCTGAGCACTCCAAGTAGACGGGGAGCATGTCGTTGAGGTAAGCAAAGCGACAGAGATGGCCGATGCGGCCAGCTGGCTAGTTGGGGCCGTTAGAGATGGAGATCGTAAACGAGGGAGAGGCACCACTGCTCGATGTCGTTGTTGGTCGTATTGACGATGGTGGCGCGGAGACTACGTAGCAGTAGGATTCGCCCAGATACCCGGATCGCCATGGCCGTCGCTCCCAGATCGATCGCGACCTAGCTCGGTCGGCCATGGTATAGAGCCGCCATGCGAAGGGTGAGAGGCGTGCTTTCTTCCAAACGAAGCGATTGGCTTGACGTAGGGGGGCTGCTGCAGGCCCATTAGGCCCAATGTAATCTGAGACGCCCAAAAAAGCGACCAGAGCAGCGGCCCGTGAGAATTAGCGATCTTCAATGGCTTACGAAGCCAGTTAGGAGCGACTTACAGTTAATCTGACGGCCGAAAAAGTTCGAGATTGACTATCTGACTTGCAGACTGAGAGGGCTGGAAAGTTGCACACTTTTAATGTATTTAAATATTATAAGTAAACATGTTTACGATGACAATTAGAAATTCTAGTTGCTCATGTCATGGTTAAATAACTAGGAGTGAATAGTGATTTATCTCATGTGTCAACATGCATTAAAATAATTGTGATGTAGTATGGTAATATGGTATTTCCCTCTGAGTAATTCGAGCGGCTTGACTTGATTCATGTGCAACCTTTATGATATTTAAATTCACAGTGTTCATATCCTATTCATGCTAATGTTCAATGCTAATTATTTTGAATGCATGATTATGACCATTTTCGCTCTCTAGCTGGTCACTTCTCAATCTATTGCTAGCATTCATCTGTACTAAGCGGGAATATTGCTTGTGCATCCAATACCCGTAAAACCAAGTTGTTCCACATGATTCCATCATATCTATCTATATACGGTATTACCCCGTCGTGCCAAGTAAATTTACATGTGCCACCTCTGAACATCCAAATGAACTTCTGTTTTGTGTGGTCGTACCGCTCATGGAGCGACAGGGCGGTCAGCATCTTACATGCTAAGCGGGTTGTTCTCAAGATGGGCGTTGATACGTCTCCAACGTATCTATAATTTTTGATTGTTCAATGCTATAATATTATCATTATGGGATACTTTTTTGGCATTTATTTGCCGATTCATATTATTTTTTAGCACTAACCTATTAACCTAGTGTCAAGTGCTGGTTGATGTTTTCTGCATGTTTTTGGCTTTTCACGTTTACAGTATCAAACGAAGTCCAATTGGTACGAAACTTTTTGATGGGTTTTTTCTGGACCAAAAGAAGACATGGAAGCTCCACGAGAGGATTAGAGCCCGCACAGGGGCCCCACAAGCCAACAGGGCACGCCCTGTTAGCTTGTGGCCACTCCCCTGCTCTCCTGACCCTGTACCCTATCCTATAAATTCATGCATATTTCAAAAACCCTAGGGAAGCTCCCGAAACACTTTTTCCACTGCTGCAAGTCTCTGTTCCGCCGCGATCTCATATGGAGCCCTTTTCCGGTGCCTTGCCAAAGGGAGATCGATCACGGAGAGCCTCTACATCATCCCTGCTTTTCCTATGGTGATGTGTGAGTATTCCACCTCAGACCTACGGGTCCATAGCTAGTACCTAGATGGCTTCTTCGCTCTCTTTGATCTCTAATACAAAGTTATCCGCGATCTTTGCGGTAATCTATTCGATGTAATCTTCTTTTGCGGTGTGTTTGTTGGGATCCGATGCATGGTGGGTTTATGTTCAGATTGTTTATGATTAAAGATTTGAGTCACCTCCGAATACTTATTTGATCCTTATTTGCACGATCATCATAGCTTCGTAAATCTATGAGTTTAGTTTGGCCAACTAGATTAGTTTATCTTCAATGAGAGGGGTGCGTTGTAGTGGGTTCAATCTTGCGGTGCTCTATATCTCAGTGACAAAGTAGGGGACATGCCACATATTTGTATTACTTCCACTAAGGATAGAACGATGGGGTTCATTCATATTAATTGAGTTGACTTTGTCTACATCATGTCATCGTTCTCCAAGCATTACTATGTTTGCATGGACTTAATACCTAGAGAGGCAAGCATAGCAGCACCCTCGAAGTAGAGTAATAGTAGTAGATGCATGCATGAGTCGGTCTACTTGTTTATGGACGTGATGCCTATATATACATGATCAGTGCAGTGAATAAATATTGCATAACTATGCACTTTCCAATCAATTTCCCAACAACAATGTTTACCCACTGTATACTTTATTTAAGAGAGAAGCCTCTAGCGCACACTATGGCCCACGGGTCTATTCACACACACACACACACATATATATATATAGGACATATTTTTGGTACAACCAGGGGTAGTTTTTGGCATAACGCTCTTACTATATTGCTGCCATTTATATATTTTCTTTTTTGTTTTGTTATTTATAATTATCAACTATCATCTACACTACTCATTTCCTATCAAGTAATGAGTTCAAGGGGATTGACAACCCTCTTGCCCGCATTGGGTGCAAGTGTTTTTTGTGTGTGTAGGCGCTTAATACGAGAGTTGTGTGGTACTCCTATTGGTTCAATAACCTTGGTTCTCATTGAGGGAAATACTTATCTATACTATGCTACATCATCCCTTCCTTTTTAGGAAAAAACCCAATGCAGATCACAAGTATCAAGAAGGATTTATGGCTCCGTTGTCGGGGAGTTTCACCAACTTACTATCAAGTACCCTCTCATAAATTATCATTCACTTGTTCTACTTTTTATTTGCGGTTATATTTTGCTTGCTATAAAAAAATTTTATCTTTGCTTGCTTGCTTAGTTATCTTGTTTACTTGTTTGATTGCTTTGCTTGTTACTTTGCTTGCTTGGTTACCATGTCTCAACATAACACCAACTTGTGTGACTTATCAAATAATAATAATAATAATAAGGATGATTTTATTAGTACTCCTATACCACCCGCCACTAGTGCGAAGTATTATGATATTAATGCATCATTGCTAAATATTGTGCCTTTGTTGAATTATGTGACATGCAAAAGAAAATGGAGATGGATAATGATGTGGTAAAATTAAAAGTATTTCCTTTTCACTAAAAGATAAATCTAAGGCTTGGTTTTCATCTTTACCGCATAATAGTATTGGAACATGGGATACATGTAAAGATAATTTCATTACCAAGTATTTTCCTCTTGCTAAGTCATCTCAAATTATGAATTTTTAACAACATGAACATGAACATGTTGCACAAGCTTGGGAGAGGATGAAATTGATGACTACGAATTGCCGAACTCATGATTTGAACTTATGGATGATTATACAAAATTTCTACGCTGGACTAAAATGTGTGTCTAGAAATCTTCTATACTGCAGGTGGTACCTTCGTGGAGGTGACATTAGGAGAGGCCACCAAACTTCTGGACAACATTATGACAAATTATTCTCAATGACATACCGAGGGAACTCCAACTGGTAAGAGTTTTGAACTATGGCCATTAAGTTTCCAGAAACTAACTTAATGTACAAGAACGCCAATAGAATGACAATTGTTTTTCAAATTTTAGGATGTCGGTCGTATTTGTGCATTGTAACAATGCAAAACAAACTAGGCCGAATGAGACAACAATTGGTGGTTTGTCGTCACAACAGGCCCCATGTTCCCTCTCGGAACTACTCGCCTTCGTGTGATGCTCTGGTTTGTGAGAGGCATGT
This sequence comes from Hordeum marinum, assembly GCA_022496015.1. Taxonomy (NCBI): domain Eukaryota; kingdom Viridiplantae; phylum Streptophyta; class Magnoliopsida; order Poales; family Poaceae; genus Hordeum; species Hordeum marinum. The sequence continues at coordinate 336,561,606 of CM039676.1, read as the reverse complement.
GTCTCAAAGCTGACAATGGGGATTACTTAGATGCATATTGGAGTCCCATCCCTGTCACCATCACCGCCCTCCCATCCCCGTCTCCGTCTCCGTACCCGTGCGCGGGGATTAAAAGTTTACCATCCCCGTCCCCATCGTGTTCATTATTCTCGTGGGGAAACCCACACATGCATTTAAGAACAACCTTTGATAGTATGTTTCAGTAGAAATATATAGTATTTCAATGTAGTAAACAATATGTTGTGGTTAGGTTTGGGGTTTCTTAGGAATTTTTGGGCTGTGTGGAAATTTGGGTGACTAAGGGCGCAAATTACGTGGGGTCTACTAATTCTAGAGACCACATGTAAGTACTTCATGGGTAAGATGAGTATTGATATCCCATCCCCATCCCCGCTTTGCACGCTGGGTAAGGTATTTGAGCCACCAGCTTCCCCATAGGCATTCAAGCCGGCACTTCCCCGTGCCCTAATAGAGTAATTACCCATGGGGATGCGGGTAACGGTTTGTTGGAAATATGCCCTAGAGGCAATGATAAATTGGTTATTATCATATTTACTTGTTCATGATAATCGTTTATTATTCATGCTATAATTGTATTGATCGGAAACTCAGATACATATGTGGATACATAGACAACACCATGTCCCTAGTATGCTTCTAATAGACTAGCTCATTGATCAAAGATGGATATGGTTTCCTAGTCATGTACATGAGATGTCATTTGATAATGGGATCACATCATTAGGAGAATGATGTGACGGACAAGACCCAAACTACAAACGTAGCATATGATCGTGTCAGTTTATTGCTACTATTTTATGCATGTCAAGTATCTGTTCCTATGACCATGAGATCATGCAACTCACTGACACCGGAGGAGTACCTTGTGTGTATCAAATATCGGAACATAACTGGGTGACTATAAAGGTGCTCTACAGGTATCTCCGGGGGTGTCTGTTGGGTTGGCATGGATCAAGACTGGGATTTGTTACTCCGTGTGACGGAGAGGTATCTCAGGGCCCACTCGGTAATACAACATCACTATAAGCCTTGCAAGCAATGTGACTAAAGAGTAAGCCACGGGGTCTTGTATTACGGAACGAGTAAAGAGACTTGCCGGTAACGAGATTGAACTAGGTATAGAGATACCGACGATCGAATCTCGGGCAAGTAACATACCGAAGAACAAAGGGAACAGCGTACGGGATTAACTGAATCCTTGATATAGAGGTTCAACCGATAAAGATCTTCGTATAATATGTAGGAACCAATATGGGCATCCAATTCCCGCTATTGGTTATTGACCGTAGATGTGTATCGGTCATGTCTACATAGTTCTCGAACCCGCAGGGTTTGCACACTTAAAGTTTGGTGACGTTTCGGTAGTAAAGGTTGTTCGGAGTCCCGGATGAGATCCCGGACGTCACGAGGAGCTCCGGAATGGTCCGAAGGTAAAGATTGATATATAGGAAGTCCTGTTTTGGTCGCCAAAAAAGTTTCGGGCTCATCGATAGTATTCTGGGAGTGTCGGGAGGGTATTGGGGGACCATCGGGAGGGGTGTCACGCCCCGAGGGGCCTCATGGGCTGTGGGAGGAGAAAAACCAGCCCCTAGTGGGCTGGATGAAGCCTCCACTGAAGCCCATGACGTTTGAGAAGGAAAAAATCCAAAGGTGGAGAGGTGGAAAGAGTTTCCAAGTGGATGGAGGAATCCTACTCCTAATAGGATTGGAGTAGGACTCCTCCACCTCCAATTTCAACCAAACCTTGAGGGTTTGAATCTGCCTCCTCCCCTCCCTCCCTCCTATATATACTAGAGTATTTAGAGGGAAGAGCTAACCCTAATTGCCACGTGGTGCCCTCTTCTTCCTCCAGATCTGTTTCTCCTCTAGATTAGTTCTGCGGTGCTTAGGCGAAGCCCTTCAGGATTAGTTCACCACCACTGCCACCATGTCATTGTGCTGCCGGAGAACTCATCTACCTCTCCTCTCCCTCTTGCTGGGTCAAGAAGGCGGATATCGTCATCGAGCTGTACGTGTGCTGAACGCGGAGGTGTCGTCCGTTCGGTGCTTGATCGGAAGGACCGTGATCAAGATCGCGAGACGGATCATGATGAGATCGCGGGACGGATCATGATGAGATTGCCGGACGGATCGTGATGGGATCGCGGGACGCTCGGCGATTTGGATCGTGAAGACGTTCGACTACATCAACCGCGTTTCTTAATGCTTCCCGCTTAGTGATCTACAAGGGTATGTAGATCCACTCTCCCTCTCATAGATGCTCATCACCATGGATAGATCTTCCCTGTGCATAGGAATTTTTTTGTTTCCCATGCAACGTTCCCCAATAGTGGCATCATGAGCTAGGTCTATGTGTAGATGAGATCTCGAGTAGAACACAAAGAGTTTGTGGGCGTTGATGCTTAGATTTCTTCCTCCCTTGGTCGTGTTTTGGTTTAGCGGTATTGTGGGATGAAGCGGCCCGAACCAACCTTACTCGTACGCTTACGAGAGATCGGTTCCATCGACTCACGTGTAACTTCATTGCACAAAGATGGCTGGCGGGTGTCTGTTTCTCCTACTTTAGTTGGATCGGATTCGACAAAGGCGGTCCTTGAGAAGGTTGAAAAGCAACTTATGTATCACCGTTGTGGTTTTGCGTAGGTAAGAATTGTTCTTGCTAGATACCCATAGCAGCCATGTAAAACTTGCAACAACAATTAGAGGACGTCTAACTTGTTTTTGCAGGGTATGTTGTGATGTGATATGGACAATTACATGATGAGATATATGTGATGTATGAGATGATCATGTGTTGTATAGAATATCACGACTTGCATGTCGATGAGTACGGCAACCGGCAGGAGCCATAAGGTTGTCTTTAATTATAGTATGACCTGCGTGTCACTCATTAAGCACTATGCAATGCTTTACTTTATCGCTATACGGTAGCTATAGTAGTATGAGCATGGTGGGCGCGACAACCCCTATGGCGACACGTTGATGGATATCAAGATGATGGAGATCGTGGTGTCACATGCCGGTGCTTTCAAGATGGAGATCAAAAGCACAAGTTCATGGCCATATCATGTCACTTATGATTTACATGTGATGTTAATCCTTTTATGCACCTTGTTTTGCTTAGGACGACGGTAACATTATAAGGTGATCCCTCACTTAATTTCAAGATAAACTGTGTTCTCCCCGAGTGTGCACCGTTGCGAAAGTTCGTCGTGTCGAGACACCACGTGATGATCGGGTGTGATAGACTCTACATTCACATACAACGGGTGCAAGCTAGTGTTGCACATGCGGAACACTCGGGTTAAACTTGACGAGCCTAGCATGCATAGACATGGCCTCAAAACACAAGAGACTGAAAGGTCAAACATGAGTCATATAGTATATGATCAACATGATGATATTCACCATTAAAACCACCTCAACTCACGTGATGACCGGACTTGAGTTGGTGAATTTGGATCATGTATCACTCGAATGGCTGGAGGGATGTCAATTTGAGTGGGAGTTCTTAGGTAATATGATTAATTGAACTCATTATCATGAACATAGTCGGTAGATTACTAGCTCATGCTGTAGCTCCCTTGAATTTTTACATATTCCTAGAGAAATAGAGTTGAAAGATGATGGTAGCAATATTGTGGACTGGGTCCATGATCCGAGGATTGTCCTCATTGCTGCACAGAAGGCTTATGTCCTGAATGCACCGCTCGGTGCGCCCCCCCTCTAGCGTCGTGTGTAGATGTTGTGAAAATCTGTCAGGCACGTTCCGATGACTACTTGATAGTTTAGTGTGTCATGCAATACAACTTAGAATTGAGGCTCCAAAATGTTTTGAACGTCATGGAACGTATTAGATATTCTAAGAGCTTAAATTGGGATCTCAGGCTCGTGCCCGTGTTGTGAGATATAAGATCTCCAACAAGATTCTTTGCCTTCAAGATGAAGGAGAATAACTCAATCGTTGAGCATGTGCTCAGATTGGCTGGGTGCTACAATTGCTTGAATCGAGTGGGAGTTGATCTTCCAGATAAGATAGTGATTGATATAGTTCTCTGAGTCACTATCACTAAGCTACTAGAACTTCGTGATGAACTATAATTATGCCAGGGATGGAAATGATGATCCCTGAGTTGTTCGCGATGTTTGACACCGCGAAGGTTGAAATCAAGAAGGAGCATCAAGTGTGGATGGTTAGTAAAACCACTAGTTTCGAGAAGGGCAAGGGCAAGGAGGGAAACTTCATGGATGGCAAGTCAGTTGCTGCTCTAGTGAAGCAACCCAAAGTTGAACCCAAACCTAAGACTAAGTGCTTCTATTATGAGGAGAGCGGTCACTGAAGCGGAACAACCCTAGATACTTGGTACATAAGAAGGCTGGCAACATCGACAGAAGTATATTTTGATATACATGTTATTGATGTGTACCTTGCTAGTACTCCTAGTAGCACCTGGGTATAGGATACCGGTTCGGTTGCTAAATGTTAGTAACTCGAAATAAAAGCTACGAAATAAACGGAGACTAGCTAAGTGTGAGGTGACGATGTGTGTTGGAAATGTTTCCAAGGTTGATGTGATCAACATCGTACGCTCTCTCTACCTTCGGGATTAGTGACGAAACTAAATAAATGTTATTTGGTGTTTGCATTAAGCATGAACGTGACTAGATCGTATTTATTGCAACACGGTTATTCATTTAAGTTAGAGAATAATGGTTATTCTGTTTACATGATGTAGCGACCCGACTCAAAACGAGTCAAGCCTCTGTGTTTTCTGTGCCATCCCTGGATCAGTATGCTGGCACACACAGTACATCAATGTACATATCAAAGTGCAATCACATGTAATTAACGTAAAACTGATATATACCTTACAATAGCAGCGGAATACAGTCAACGGGAGTGGAGTCCCAATAACACCAACGGCAGGTTGAGTGCGGACCGTAACCCTGAATCGTACTCTTACCCGTCGTAGAAGAGTATGTGCAACATGAGACGTTGCAGCCGTGTAGGTCAGCATTTTGAATATGCTGGCAAGATCACCATAGAAGAACAGAAGAATAAACTATACTATATGCAATAAGGCTTTATGGCTCTGTGGCTAAGTTTTTGCATAAAAGCTGATTTTGTTTTCCTACAACAAAGGAATATCAGGAATTTCACTATGGAGTTACCTATCATGACATGGTTCCGCCAACCAATGTCTCAATGCCCATAAGTATCATTAAGTTGCCCACAATTAGTTATCAGTCCGGTGTTGAGAGTTCAGAGATAGATCCAAGTCTAGAAGCTCAAATTGTCCGTAACCGGGGACACGGCTAATCGATTAGGTTTAACTCTGCAGAGTGTTGTGTACTTTACCCACAAGATTCTTTCCCTCCTGGTAAGTCCTCGCACTGCCTGGTGTTTGAGAACAGGATGAAAGAAACATGGTCTTTCAGAGTGCTTCCCTGACTGTCCGATAGTGCCCATCCAATCCTAACGTCGACTACATCTCGTAGCATTGCCCAGTAGAGTCACAACAAAGATCAACCAAGCCAGAGCCCATAATGACTTGTGGCTACACAGGTAAGCTTCCGGGCATGAAGTATTCATCCTTCTCTTTGAGTCTGGGTGAAGCTTTCCGCAAGATGTCATGGCGCTTCTCCATGCATCCCGGCCACTCACTGGTTTCTCCAGGGTGCCCAATCAACCATCCTTCACCCAGTAGTGTGTATTGAAAACTTGTCTTCTCGAGTCTCGAAGTCTTGAGGTCATGAAGATGCAGGACTTGAAGATGTCTTCATGAAGTCGTCGTTTTGACGTGGAGTCCTTCTTCACACCACTCACGAACACTCATACCAAACCCCGTCTACTTTAGCATAGCATAAAAGTAACTAACGTTCCCGGGGCTTTAGTAACCAGTGGTGGGTTCCTACCTCATGCATTCTACTCAACTACAAGAATTTCAATAACACTACGGGAGGGATGTGTTGAATGATGTCACTACATGCAATAAAAACATGGGTATGAAATAGATGGTCAAAGTGAACTTGCCTGTACTGTTTATGAAGAGAAAGATCGCTCTCAGAAATAACTTGATAGACTATTCGTCACTCTCCGATGAAAAATCTATACAAACAAACATTGCATTCATATAAGCAATCATACTAGCAATCAATTCTAACAATCACAAGGTAACACAAGAAACAAAAGCAACAAGGTTGATGAAGGAAATACTTAAGACAAAACTCAAAGTCAAGAAAGTTTTCATAAAGCAACCAAGGTAGTTTTCCCCTACAAACAACTATTTTCAATAGCAACAAAAACAATAACAAAGTGAAATACAACAAAAGGATTTCTTGTAAATATTTTACTAGCAAAAAGAATTACTTTTGAAGAACAAGTAAAACTATGAAAACAACATCCTAAACAACATGAGTGTTCCAACAAGCAATACTAGAGCAACATATCAAAACATAACAAGGCAAAGCAATGGACTCTAAATTTTAGGTGGCTAAACCATTACTAAAACAAAACTATATTTTGTAACCAAACTAATAGTTAACAGAAAAGAATTAATAAAATACTTATTATAAAACAGAATTAAATCATCTAAAACTTGTGAAAATAATCTCTACTAAAACTACGTAGTTTTATAAAACATTACCAAATGATAAAGAATATAGTTTCCTATAATAGAGTAAAACTAAACCATTTTTATTAACAAACATTTCTTAACAGAAAAGATTACTAAAAACTTTTTCGTAGAAAACAGAATTTAATTATATAAAACTTTGTTGGAATAAACTATTACTAACTAGTTTGTTTTATAACAAATTAAATCTATTTGAAAAGGAGTTGAGATTCCTATAACCATAAACTAAGCAATTTTATATTTTTATTAACAGTAAGTAAAACACTAAATGTTTAAGCAACAGAACCTATTAAACAAATAAAACTAAATTCTAATTTAAACTAACTAAAACTAAGTTAATTTAAACTATACTAACTAATAGGCAGAATCTGTTTCTAGTTAAAACCCTAATCAAATTTATTCTAAAAATCCTCAAACTTTACCAATTGATAACTAATTTCACTAGTGACAATTAGCAAAAATAATCAATCAAAAATACATTTTAAAACTCAAGATATTCAGAAAACAAAATTTAAATCAAATCTGTTTAAATTCAAATTTAAATGTTCAAACATGGTCAAATTTGGTATCTACCGAAACTAGATAAATTTTTTGACTTAATGCAAAAAGAATCAATTAAAAACACTTAAAAACCTAAAAGATATGATAAAAACAAAATTAGAACTATTCTGGAAACAGAAATTAAAACAGAAAAGGGGAAATCGTTTCTAACGGACAGGGGGTGCTACGTGGCGCTTCCTGATTGGTCTAGGGGGTGAGCGTGCGGGGTATTATGGGCGGTCGACCGGTCGCTAGGGGAAAACAGTTCGCGTTCTAATCTGGGCCATTTGATTAAAATCGGACGGATGGGGGAGGGTGGAGAGCTCACCACGGTGGTGGGTCACCGGCGAGGGCTTCTCCGACGAAGCCGAGGCGATGTGGTCGACGTGGGCGGCGCTCCGATGGTCTTCGGCGTCCGGGAAAGGGCCCAGTCGATGTGCGCGATCTTGGCGATGACGATGGTGGCGTCGGCGAGGCTCGAGGGCGACAGGAGCGAGCGACACGAGCTCCGGGGCGGCTCGGTGGAGGTGGGGCTCCGGCGAGGTCGTCGGGGACGGCGTTCCAGGGGCGGTGGAGCACGGGCAGGGGGATGGGGCAGTGCGCACGGGTGCGGGGAGGTCGAAGGAGGCCTCGGGAGGGCTCGGGGATGGCTGGGTGGTGCGGTGGCGTGGAATTGGCACGGCGGCCGTGGTGAAGTCCGACGAGGAATTCCGACAAAGGAAGGTCGTGGGGGTTGGGGAAAAGTGGGGGAAAGGAGCACGGGGTGGCAGGGCTTTATAGGGACGGCTCGGGCGTCAGAAATGGAAGGAGAAAAGAGGGGTCCGGCGAGGAGATTCCGGCGAGGGCGGCGCACGCGCCGGTGGAAGACGACCGCGCTAAGTTAGCGGGCGGTCAGGATGGGCTCCACTGGTCAGCGAGAGGGGGAGGGAGCATTGACAGCGGGCGGCCGGCGCAGAGGGTTTTCGGGCGGGATCAGGGGGTTGCTGGGCCGGCGGATCTTAAAGGCTTTAAAGGTTTTCCTATTTTAATAGACAGAGCCATAAAAACTCTTTTAAAGCAATTGAATTAATTCCAAATATAGTCAAATTTTATATCAAAATTAACATAATAATAAATTCCATTTAATGGACATTTTTATTCTGGCATTTGAATACTTTTAAAAAATCATTTTTCAGAAAATGCCTTAATTGGCTTTATTTACTTTTGCAAATTATTTTTCATATCACCCCTTGGGTTTTATGATTCAAAAACTTTCACAAATTCCCCCTGGTTTGGAGTGTCATTTTACTCCTCTCAAAATATTTGCAAGGGGTTTGGATGCATGAAATTTCAAATAGGGAATTCAAATGAAGGTGAAACTCCATATGAGAAATTCTCAAATAGTTTTCAAATTCCCTTTTTCAAATCTTTGGTTTAACTTCCAACTCATATTCCATATAATTTGAAGAAGTCATATTATCCTCTCTCATGAAAATTATTGAGTTGCATAAAGTTTCTGAATTTGAAATATGTTCAAATGGGAATTCAAATCATTTTCAAATCCCTTTTCATTTCTTTAAATAGAAGAAGTCATGTCATCTTCACTCTGGGGTTTTGTGATGAAATGAATTTGAATTCCTGGTGATCAAAATGCAGAGTGAAAGTTTTGGGAAATTCATTTCATTCCCTCTCATCAAACTTTCAAAAGTTTCAAAAAGTTTCGAATTTCACTCACTTTCAAATCACTCAAGCAAACAAACAATAATTCTAATATTTATTATAACATTCCAAAGTTTGGGATGTTACACATGAATAATAACCTCAATGGACATGCACCTAGTGAGAATGGTTTGTTGAATCTTGATCGTAGTAAAACACATGTTCATAACATTGATGCCAAAAGATACAAAGTTAATAATGATTGTACCACATACCTTTGTCACTGCCGCTAAATGTCATATTGGTATAAATCGCATGAAGAAACTCCATGTTGATGGATCTTTGGACTCATTCGGTTTCGAATCGGTTGAGACATGCGGACCATGCCTCTTGGGCAAGATGTCTACAGACCCCGTTTTCAGTATGATGGAGCGGGCTAGTAACTTATTGGAAATGATACATATTGATGTATACGGTCCAATGAGTGTTGTAGCGTGCGGTCGATATTGTTATTTTCTTACCTCCACTAATGATTTGAGTAGATATAGTGTATATTTACTTAATGAAAGACAAGTCTGAAGCGTTTGAAAAGTTCAAGCAAAATAAGAGTGAAGTTTGAGTTCATCGTGATGAGAAGATAAAATGTCTACGATATGATCGTGGAGGTGAATATCTGAGTTACGAGTTTGGCATACAACTTTAGACAATGTGAAAGTTGGTTCACAACTCATGCCACCCGGAACACCCTAGTGTGATGGTGTGTTCGAATGTCATAGTCATGCTCTATTGGATATCATGCATACTATGATGACTCTTATCGTTTTGCCACTATCATTTTGGGGTTATGCATTAGAGACAACTACATTCACTTTAAATAGGGCACCATCTAAATCCGTTGAGATGACACCATATGGTTTGGGAGAAACCTAAGCTGTCATTTCTTAGAGGTTGGAAATGCGACACTTATGTCTGATAAGCTCGAACCCAAAGCGGAAAAATGCATCTTCATAGAATACCCTAAGAACAGTTGGGTATGCTTTCTATCTCAGATCCGAGAACAAAGTGTTTGTTGCTAAACATGGTCCTTTCTTGAGAAAGACTTTCTCTTGAAATAATTGAGTGGGAGGAAGATAGAACTTGATGAGGTTGTTGAACCTTTGTTCAACCAGAGAGTAGTGCAGAGCAGAAAGATGTTTCTGTGGAGCCTACGTCAGTTGAAGATGAAGTTAATGATGATGATCATGAAGCTTGAGATCAAGTTACTATCAAACCTCGTAGGTCGACAAGGACGTGTAGTGCTCCTGAGTGGTACGGCAACCCTATCTTGAAGGTCATGTTGTTGGACAACGGTGAACTTGCGAGCTATGGAGAAGCGATGATGGGCCCGGATTCCGACAAATGGTTAGAGGCCATAAAATTCGAGAAAGGATCCATGTATGAAAACCAAGTATAGACTTTGGTATACTTACTCGTTGGACGGTAGGTCGTTGAGTACAAATGTACCTTTAAGATGAAGACAAACATTGATGGTGAATGTCACCATTTATAAAGCTCGACTTGTCGCAAAGAAGTTTCCGCCAAGTTCAAGGAGTTGACTATGATGAGACTTTCTCACTCGTAGCAATGCTAAAGTCTGTTGGAATTATGTTAGCAGTTGCTGCGTTTTTCGATTATGAAATCTGGTAGATGGATATCAAAACATCGTTTCCTTCCTTGAGGAAAGGTTGTATGAGAGACAACCAGAAGGTTTTGTCAGTCCTAAGGATGCTAAAGGTGTGCAAGCTTCAGCGATCCTTCTATGGACTGAAGCAAGCATCTCGAAGTTGGAATATACGGTTTGATGAGGTGATCAAAGTTTTTGAGTCTATACAAAGTTTATGAGAAACTTGTATTTACAATAAAGTGAGTGGGAGCACTATAGAGTTTCTGATAAGCATATGTGGATGATATATTGTTGATCGGAAATGATGTAGAATTTCTAGAAAGCATAAAGGGTTGTTTGAAAAGAGTTTTTCAAAGGAAGACCTGAATAAAGCTACTTAATTCTTGGGCATCACGATCTATAGAGATAGATCAAGACGTCTCATAAGACTTTCAATGAGTACATACCTGACAAGATTTTGAAAGAGTTCAAAATGGATCAGTTAAAGAAAGAGTTCTTGCCTGATTTGTAAGGTGTGAAGTTGAGTGAGACTCAAAGATTGACCACGGCAGAAGAAAGAGAAAGGACGAACGTCGTTTCCTATGTCTTAGCCATAGGCTCTATATAATATGTCATGTTGTGTACCGCACATGTGTGTGTGCCTTACCATGAGTCTGTCAAGGGGTACAAGAGTGATCCAGGAGTGGATCACCGGACAGCGGTCAAGATTATCCTTAGTAACCCAAGGACTAAGGAAATGTTTCTCGATTATGGAGGTGATGAAGAGTTCGTCGTAAAGAGTTACGTCGATGCAAGCTTTAACACTGATCCGGATGGCTCTTAGTACCAATCCGGATACGTATAGTGGAGCAGCCATTTGGTATAGTTCCAAGTGGAGTGTGGTAGCAGTATTTACAATATGACATAGAGATTTGTAAAGTACACACGGATCTAAATGTCCCAGACCCATTGACTAAAAGACCTCTCTCACATGCAAAGCATGATCGAGCCCCAGAACTCATTGGGTGTTAGATTCATAACAATGTGAATCACATGGTGATGTGAACTATATTAATGACTCTAGTGCAAGTGGGAGACTATTGGAAATATGCCCTAGAGGCAATAATAAATTGATTATTATCATATTTCCTTGTTCATGATAATCGTTTATTATCCATGCTATAATTGTATTGATCGGAAACTCAGATACATATGTGGATACATAGACAACACCATGTCCCTAGTATGCCTCTAATAGACTAGCTCATTGACCAAATATGGCTATGGTTTCCTAGTCATGGACGTGGGATGTCATTTGATAACGGGATCACATCATTAGGAGAATGATGTGATGGACAAGACCCAAACTACAAACGTAGCATATGATCGTGTCAGTTTATTGCTATTGTTTTATGCATGTCAAGTATCTGTTCCTATGACCATGAGATCATGCAACTCACTAATACCGGAGGAGTACCTTGCGTGTATCAAGCGTCGCAACATAACTGGGTGACTATAAAGGTACTCTACAGGTATCTCCGAGGGTGTCTGTTGGGTTGGCATGGATCAAGACTGGGATTTGTTACTCCGTGTGACAGAGAAGTAGCCACGGGATCTTGTATTACGGAACGAGTAAAGTTACTTTCTAGTAACGATATTGAACTAGGTATAGAGATACTGACGATCGAATCTCGGGCAAGTAACATACCGAAGAACAAAGTGAACAGTGTACGGGATTAAGTGAATCCTAGACATAGAGGTTCAACCGATAAAGATCTTCGTAGAATATGTAGGAACCAATATGGTCATCCAGGTCCCGCTATTGGTTATTGACCGTAGATGTGTCTCGGTCATGTCTACATAGTTCTCAAACCCACAGGGTCTGCACACTTAAAGTTCGGTGACGTTTCGGTAGTATAGAGTTATGTATGGTGGTGATTGAAGGTTGTTCGGAGTCCCGGATGAGATCCCAGACGTCACGAGGAGCTTTGGAATGGTCCGGAGGTAAAGATTGATATATAGGAAGTCCTGTTTTGGTCGCCGGAAAAGTTTCGGGCTCATCAGTAGTGTTCCGGGAGTGCCGGGAGGGTACTGGGGGGCCATCGGGAGGGGTGTCACGCCCCGAGGGGCCTCATGGGCTGTGAGAGGAGAAAAACCAGCCCCTAGTGGGCTGGACGAAGCCTCCACTAAAGCCCATGAGGTTTGAGAAGGAAAAAATCCAAAGGTGGAGAGGTGGAAAGAGTTTCCAAGTGGAAAGGAGGAATCCTACTCCTAATAGGATTGGAGTAGGAATCCTCCACCTCCAATTTCGACCAAACCTTGAGGGTTTGAAGCTGCCTCATCCCCTCCCTCCCTCCTATATATACTAGTGGATTTAGAGGGAAGAGCTAATCCTAATTGCCACGTGGTGCCGTCTTCTTCCTCTAGATCTGTTTCTCCTCTAGATTAGTTCTGCGGTGCTTAGGCGAAGCCCTGCAAGATTAGTTCACCACCACCGCCACCACGTCGTTGTGCTGCCGGAGAACTCATCTACCTCTCCTCTCCCTCTTGCTAGATCAAGAAGGCGGAGATCGTCATCGAGCTGTACGTGTGCTGAACGCGGAGGTGCCATCCGTCCGGTGCTTGATCGGAAGGACTGTGATCAAGATCGCAAGACGATTCGTGATTGGATCGCGGGACGGATCGTGATGAGATTGTGGGACGGATCATGATGAGATCGCAGGACGGATCGTGATGATATCGCGGGACGGATCGTGATGAGATCGCGGGACGCTCGGCGATTTGGATCGCGAAGACGTTCGACTACATCAACCACGTTTCTTAACGCTTCCCGCTTAGCAATCTACAAAGGTATGTAGATCCACTCTCCCTCTCGTAGATGCTCATCACCATGGATAGATCTTGCATGTGCGTAGGAAAATTTTGTTTCCCATGCAACGTTCCCAAGACGGTTAACCATTGCGAGCTTGACATGTGTCAAAGCTTATCTTGAACAAGACATTACACTGACCACGACATCTTGGCCCCATGTCGGGAAATCATGCATATTTTCATGTACTTCGGAGCATTTTTTCATCTTTTGAATTTAAAAACCTAGACTCCCAATGCTTGTGTCCAAATCATTACACAATATGTTTGGAACTCCTAAAAATTTGTTGCACGTGTCATATATACGGAAGCCAGTAGTACATACATATGATTTTCCAGTGATTTTTGCTTCATCGTGCTTGTTCATTTGTTCCAGTTCTGAACTTTGGCCATTAAATTTGTGGAAAATAGCTTAATGTATAAAAATGCCTATAGAACACCGAATTTTTTCAAATTTTAGGATGCTGGTCGTATTTGTGCATTGTAGCAATGAAAAAAAAAACTAGGCCGAATTAGGCAGCGGTTGGCGGTTCGTCATCAAACAAGGCTCTATACATGTTCCCTCTTAGAACCATGACCCTTCGTGTGATGCTCCGGTTTGTGAGAGGCCTATGCAAAGCTTATCTTGAACAAGTCGTTACTTTAATCACAATATCTTGGCCCCACGTGGGGAAATCATGCATATTTTGATGTACTTCACAGCATTTTTTTCATTTTTTGAATTTAAAAACCTAGATTCCCAATGAATATGTCCAAAATGTTACTCAAGATGTTTGGAACTTCTTGAAATTTATTGCATGTAGCATATATAGGGAAGCAAGAGGTACATAAATATGATTTTTCCAGCAGTTTTTGCTTCATGTTGCATGTTCATGTGTTTCATTTGAATTATGGCCTTTAGATTTCTAGAAACTAACTTAATGTATAAAAATACAAATTGAACCCCAAATATTTCCAAAATTTAGGATGTCATTCTTGCATTGCATGGTAGGGATATTTTCTTAAAATTAAAACAATATCCGTTACCGTTGTAACCCAAAATAGTTTTACAATTCAATACAAAAAGTGAACTGCATACACACGGTTCCATATAGGTATTTTGCGATGAAAAATCCACGAATCTATTTATGACTTATGAGGGAAGCTTCCTCGGCTTCGTATAGCTCGGATTACGTTCATCCTTGATCCGCATTCCCCAACAAACCCTTTCTGCAAAGAATGACGCCGTGGGAACGCTTCATAAGGGTGCGTATGACCCCCCCTCGGCCCCGAGCACCCCCACCTTTGCCAAGAAAGCAACCGCCTCGGCTTAGAGCACAACCTTATCCACCTTAAGCACGTACGCATCCACCAAAAGGGCCTCTACGGCGGCCTACAGGGCCTCTGCGGCGGCCAAAACGGCGTCCGTAGCCACAGAGACGGCAACTGTAGCTATTGCGATGGCGGCTGCAAATGCCAGGAGCGCTCGAGCAGCGTACCGTGCCGCGGAGGTTGCCCTGACCCTGGTCGAGGGCATCCAGGGCAATATCGAGAACGCCCACGCCAAGATACTCTAGGATTCGTCGGAATCCAGCATGCACCACACGTCCAAAGAAGTAGCTGCTGCTGATGCCGAGATGCATGCCGACGATGCGGCGGCAGAGGCCATGGAGCCCCTTCACCACGAGATCTCCGTGAGAGCTGGAGATGCGGGAGCCGTCCGAGAGCGTCGAGCACTGGGAGGAGTTGTGCGTGGCTCAGGAGGAGGTCAAGAAGCGTCTGTCCGTCGAGGAATCGTCGATGGAGTACCAACGCGAGCTCTGGCGGCACCACTACTACGAGTACTATAATGACGAGGGAGACGCCGATAACGAGGGCAAAGCTGAGGATGAGGACGTCTCTGTTGGGGAACATTGCATGGGAAATGAAAATTTTCCTACGCACACACAAGATCTATCCATGGTGATGAGCATCTACGAGAGGGAGAGTGGATCTACATACCCTTGTAGATCGCTAAGCGGGAAGCGTTAAGAAACGCTGTTGGTGTAGTCGAACGTCTTCACGATCCAAATCGCCGAGCATCCCACGAACTCATCATGATCCGTCCCGCGATCCAATCACGATCCGTCCCGCGAACTCATCACGATCCGTCCCGCGATCTCTTCACAATCCGTCTCGTGATCTTGATCACGGTCCTTCCGATCTAGCGCCGAACGGACGACACCTCCGCGTTCAACACACGTACAACTCAATGACGACCTCCGCCTTCTTGATCCAGCAAGAGGGAGCGGAGAAGTAGACAAGTTCTCCAGCAGCACGACAGCGTTGTGGAAATAGTGGTGGAGCAATTCCAGCAGGGCTTCGCCTAAGCACAGCTGAAACAGATCTAGAGGAGAAACTACAGACTAGAGGGTAGGGTTGCATGTATCTATTAGGGTTAGCTTTTTCCTCCAAATCCTCTAGTATATATAGGAGGGAGGGACGAGAGGAGGCAGCCTCAAACCCTCAAGGTTTGGTCGAAATTGGAGGTGGAGGAGTCCTACTCCAATCCTATTAGGATTAGGATTCCTCCTTTCCACTTGGAAACTCTTTTCACCTCTCCATCTTTGGATTTTGTTCCTTCTCAAACCACTCCAGCTGCATGGGCCCTTAGAGGAGGCTTCGGCCAGCCCAACAAGGGCTGTTTTACCTCCTCCCACAGCCCATGTAGCCTCTTGGGTCGAAATACCTCTCCCGATGGTCCCCCGGTACACTACCGGCACTCCTGGTACACTATCGATGAGCCCGAAACTTTTCCGGCGACCAAAACAAGACTTCCTATATATCAGTCTTTACCTTCGGACCATTCCGGAGCTCCTCGTGACATCCGAGATCTCATCCGGGACTCCGAACAACCTTCGGTAACCACCATACATAACTCTATACTACCAAAACGTCACCAAACCTTCGGTAACTCTATACATAACTCTATACTCCAAATGACTGCTCCAATATATGTATCCGGATTGCTACTAAGAGTCATCCGGATTAGTGTCAAAGCTTGCATCGACGTAACTCATTACGATGAACTCTTTCTCACCTCCATAATCGAGAAACATTTCCTTAGTCTTTTAGTTACTAAGGATAATCTTGACCGCTGTCCAGTGATCCACTCCTGGATCACTCTTGTACCCCTTGACGAACTCATGGCAAAGTACACACAGCTGCGGTACACAGCATGGCATACTATACAGAGCCTATGGCTAAGGCATAGGGGACGATGTTTGTCCTTTCTCTTTCTTCGGCCGTTGTCGAGCTTTGAGTCTCACTCGACTTCACACCTTACAAATCAGGCGACAACTCTTTCTCTAACTGATCCATTTTGAACTCTTTCAAAATCTTGTCAAGGTATGTACTCATTGAAAGTCTCATCAAGAATTTTAATCTATCTCTATAGATCTTGATGCTCAACAATTAGGTAGCTTTATATAGGTCTTCCTTTGAAAAACTCTTTTCAAACAACCATTTATGCTTTCCAGAAATTCTACATCATTTCTGATCAACAATATGTCAACCACATATGCTTACCAGAAACTCTATAGTACTCCCACTCACTTTATTGTAAATACAAGTTTCTCATAAACTTTGTATAGACTCAAAAACTTTGATCACCTCATCAAAGCGTATATTCCAACTCCAAGATGCTTGCTCTAGCCCATAGAAGGATTGCTGGAGCTCGCACACCTTTTAGCGTCCTTAGGGCTGACAAAACATTCTGGTTATATCACATACAACCTTTCCTCAAGTAAACAGTTAAGGAAACCATGCTTTGTCATCCATCTGCCAGATTTCATAATTGAAAAATGCAGCAACTACTAACATAATTCCAATAGACTTTAGCATCGCTACGAGTGAGAAAGTCTCATCGCAGTCAACTCATTGAACTTGTCAGAAACTTCTTTGCGACAAGTCGAGCTTTATAAATGGTGACATTTACCATCAACGTCTGTCTTCATTTCAAAGGTCCATTTGTACTCGACGACCTGCCGTCCAACGAGCAAGTCTACCAAAGTCTACACTTGGTTTTCATACATGGATCCTTTCTCGGATTTCATGGCCACTAACCATTTGTCGGAATCCGGGCTCATCATCGCTTCTCCATAGCTCGTAGGTTCATCGTTGTCCAACAACATGACCTCCAAGACAGGGTTGTCGTACCACTCAGGAGCATCACGCGTCCTTGTCGACCAACGAGGTTTGATAGTAACTTGATCCGAAGTTTCATGATCATCATCATTAACTTCTTTTCAACTAACGTAGGCTCCACAGAAACATCTTTCGCCGCTGCGCTACTCTCTGGTTGAAACAAAAAGGTTCAACAACCTCATCAAGTTCTATCTTCCCCCCACTCAATTCTTTTGAGAGAAACTCTTTCTCGAGAAAGGACCCAGTTTTAGCAAAAAACACTTTATGCTTGGGTCTGAGATAGAAGGTTCACCCAACTGTTCTTAGGGTATTCTATGAAGATGCATTTGTCCACTTTGGGTTCGAGCTCATTAGGTGAAAACAATTTTTCCATAAGCTTTGCAGCCCCAAACATTAAGAAATGACAGCTTAGGTTTCTATGAAACCATAATTCACACGGTGTCATCTCAATGGATTTAGATGGTTCCCTATTTAAAGTGAATGTAGTTGTCTCTAATGCATAACCCTAAAACGAAAGTGGCAAAACGATAAGAGACATCATAGTATGCACCATATCCAGTAGAGCACGACTATGACGTTCGAATACACCATCACACTATGGTGTTCCAGGTGGCAAGAGTTGTGAAACAACTTTCACATAATCTAAAGTTGTATATCAAACTCGTAACTCAGATATTCACCTCCACGATCATATCGCAGATATTTTTATCTTCTTGTCACGATGAACTTAAACTTCACTCTGAATTTGCTTGAACTTTTCAAACGATTCAGACTTGTGTTTCATTAAGTAAATATACACTATTATCTACTCAAATCATTAGTGAAGGTAAGAAAATAACGATATCCACTTCACGCTACAAGACTCATTGGATTGCATACATCAACACGTATCATTTACAATAAATCACTTGCCCGCTCCATCAAACCGGAAAAAGGGGTCCTTAGTCATCTTGCCCAAGAGGCATGGTTCACATGTCTCAACAGATACGAAATCGAATGAGTCCAAAGATCCATCAGCATGGAGTTTCTTCATGCGATTTATACCAATATGACATTTAGCGGCAGTGCCACAAGTATGTGGTACTTATCATTATTAACTTTGTATCTTTTGGCATCAATATTATGAACATGTGTATTACTATGATCAAGATCCACCAAACCATTCTCACTGGGTGCATGACCATTGAAGGTATTATTCATGTAAACAGAATAACCATTATTCTCTAACTTAAATTAATAGCCGTGTTGCAATAAACACGATCTAATCACGTTCATGCTTAACGTAAACACCAAATAACATTCATTTAGGTTCGTCACTAATCCCAAAGGTAGGGAGAGCGTGCGATGTTGATCACATTAACCTTGGAAATATTTCCAACATACATCGTCACCTCACACTTAGCTAGTCTCCGTTTATTTCGTAGCTTTTATTTAGAGTTACTAACATTTAGCAACCGAACCAGTATCCAATACCCAGGTGCTACTAGGAGTACTAGCAAGGTACACATCAATAACACATATATCAAATATACTTCTGTCGACGTTGCCAGCCTTCTTATCTACCAAGTATCTAGGGTTGTTCCGCTTCAGCGACCGCTCTCCTCATAATAGAAGAACTTAGTCTCGGGTTTGGGTTCAACTTTGGGTTGCTTCACTGGAGAAGCAACTGACTTGCCATCCATGAAGTTTCCCTCCTTGCCCTTGCCCTTCTCAAAACTAGTGGTTTTACTAACCATCAACACTTGATGCTCCTTCTTGATTTCTACCTTCGCGGTGTCAAACATCACGAACAGCTCAGGGATCATTATTTCTATCCCTAGCAATTCATAGTTCATCACGAAGCTCTAGTATCTTAGTGAGAGTGACTTGGAGAACTATATCAATCACTATCTTATCTGGAAGATTATCTCCCACTCGATTCAAGCGATTGTAGTACCCAGACAATCTGAGCACATGCTCAAAGATTGAGCCATTCTCCTTCATCTTGCAGGCAAAGAATCTTGTTGGAGATCTCATATATCACAACACGGGCACGGGCCTAAGATCACAATCTCAACTCTTAGAACATCTCATATGTTCCGTGACGTTCAAAATGTTTTGAAGCCTCAATTCTAAGCCGTAATGCATGATGCACAAAACTATCAAGTAGTCATCGGAACACGTCTGTGAGATGTTCACAACATCCACAGACGACGCTAGAGGGGGTGGCGCACCGAGCGGTGCATTAAGGACATAAGCCTTCTGTGCAGCAATGAGGACAATCCTTAGATCACGGACCCAAGTACGCAATATTGCTACCATCATATTTCAACTCTATTTCTCTAGGAACATATAAAAATACAAGGGATCTACAGCGTGAGCTAGTAATCTACAACATAATTTGCAAAGACACTACTGACTATGTCCATGATAATTAGTTCAATTAATCATATTACTTAAGAACTCCCACTCAAATTGACATCCCTCTGGTCATTCGAGTGATACATGATCCAAATTCACCAACTCAAGTCCGAACATCACGTGAGTTGAGGCCGTTTCAATGGTGAACATCATCATGTTGATCATATCTATTATATGACTCATGTCCGACCTTTCGGTCTCTTGTGTTCCGAGGCCATGTCTGTACATGCTAGGCTCGTCAAGTTTAACTGAGTGTTCTGCATGTGCAACACTGGCTTGCACCCATTGTATGTGAACGTAGAGTCTATCACACCCGATCATCATGTGGTGTCTCGACACGACAAACTTTCGCAACGGTGCACACTCGGGGAGAACACAATTCATCTTGAAATTGAAGTGAGGGATCACCTTATAATGCTACCGTCTTCCTAAGCAAAACAAGGTGCATAAAAGAATTAACATCACATGCAAATCATAAGTGACATGATATGGCCATGAACTTGTGATTTTGATCTCCATCTTGAAAGCGTCGGCATGATCTCCATCGTCACCGGCATGACACAATGATCTCCATCGACGTGTCGCCATCGGGGTTGTCGCGCCCACCATGCTTCTACTACTATTGCTACCTCTTAACGATAAAGTAAAGCATTACATAGCGCTTAATGATTGACACGCAGGTCATACAATAATTAAAGTAAACCCTATGGCTCCTGCCGGTTGCCGTACTCATCGACATGCAAGTCGTGAAATTCTATACATCACATGATCATCTCATACATCACATATATCTCATCATGTAATTGGCCATATCACATCACAACATACCCTGCAAAAACAAGTTAGACGTCCTCTAATTGTTGTTGCATGTTTTACGTGGTAGCTACGGGTATCTAGCAAGAACAATTCTCACCTACGTATAAACCACAACGGTGATACATAAGTTGCTTTTCAACCTTCTCAAGAACCGCCTTATTTGAATCCGATCCATCTAAAGTAGGAGAAATAGGCACCCGCCAGCCATCTATTGCAACAAGTCAAAGTTGAGGGAACCGGTCTCTCGTAAGCGTACGAGTAATGTTGGTCCAGGACGCTTCATCCCACAATACCGCTGAACCAAAACACGACCAAGAGAGGAAGCAATCTAAGCATCAACGCCCACAAACTCTTTGTGTTCTACTCGAGATCTCATCTACACATAGACCTAGCTCATGATGCTACTGTTGGGGAACGTTGCATGGGAAACAGAAAATTTCCTACGCACACGCAAGATCTATCCATGGTGATGAGCATCTACGAGAGGAAGAGTGGACCTATATACCCTTGTAGATCGCTAGGCGGGAAGCGTTAAGAAACGCGGTTGGTGTAGTCGAACGTCTTCGCGATCCAAATCGCTGAGCATCCCGCGATCTCATCACGATCCGTCCCGCGATCCAATCACGATCCATCCCACTAACTCATCACGATCCGCCCTGCGATCTCATCACGATCCGTCTCGCGATCTTGATTGCGATCCTTCCGATCTAGCACCGAACGGACGGCACCTCCGCGTTCAGCACACGTACAACTCGATGACGATCTCTGCCTTCTTGATCCAGCAAGAGGGAGCGGAGAAGTAGACAAGTTCTTTGGCAGCGCGACGGCGTTGCGGCAATGGTGGTGGAGCAATTCCAGGAGGGCTTCGCCTAAGCACAGCTGAAACCGATCTAGAGGAGAAACTACAGACTAGAGGGTAGGGTTGCACGTGGCTATTAGGGTTAGCTTTTTCCTCTAAATCCTCTAGTATATATAGGAGGGAGGGAGGGGAGAAGGCAGCCTCAAACCCTCAAGGTTTGGTCGAAATTGGAGGTGGAGGAGTCCTACTCCAATCCTATTAGGAGTAGGATTCCTCCTTTCCACTTGGAAACTCTTTCCACCTCTCCACCTTTGAATTTTTTTTCCTTCTCAAACCACTCCACCAGCATGGGCCCTTAGAGGAGGCTTCGGCCAGCCCACCAAGGGCTGGTTTACCTCCTCCCACAACCCATGTAGCCTCTTGGGTCGAAATACCTCTCCCGATGGTCCCTCGGTACACTCCCGGCACTCCCGGTACACTACCCATGAGCCCGAAACTTTTCCGGCGACCAAAAAATGACTTCCTATATATCAATCTTTACATCTGAACCATTCCGTAGCTCCTCGTGACATCCGAGATCTCATCCGGGACTCCGAACAACCTTCGGTCACCACCATACATAACTCTATACTACGTAACGTCACCGAACCTTAAGTGTGCAGACCCTGCGGGTTCGAGAACTATGTAGACATGACCGAGACACCTCTACGGTCAATAACCAATAGCGAGACCTGGATGCCCATATTGGTTCCTACATATTCTACGAAGATCTTTATTGGTCGAACCTCTATGTCAAGGATTCAGTTAATTCCATATGATGTTCCCTTTGTTCTTCGGTATGTTACTTGCGCGAGATTCGATCGTCGGTATCTCCATACCTAGTTCAACCTCGTTATCGGCAAGTCTCTTTACTCGTTTCGTAATACAATATTGTGTGACTAACACTTAGTCACATTGCTTGCAAGGCTTATTGTGATATTGTATTACTGAGTGGGCCTTGAGATACCTCTCTGTCACACGGAGTAACAAATCCCAGTCTTGATCCATGCCAACCCAACAGACACCCTCGGAGATACCTGTAGAGCACATTTATAGTCATCCAGTTACGTTGCGATATTTGATACACACAAGGTACTCCTCTGGTGTCAGTGAGTTGCATGATCTCATGGTCATAGGAACAAATACTTGACATGCAGAAAATAGTAGCAATAAACTGGCACGATCATATGCTACGTTTGTACTTTGGGTCTTGTCCATCACATCATTCTCCTAATGACGTGATCCCGTTATCAAATGACATCTCATGTCCATGACTAGAAAACCATAGCCATATTTGATCAACGAATTAGTATATTTTGGGCATACTAGGGATATGGTGTTGTCTATGTATCCACACATGTATCTGAGTTTCCGATCAACACAATTATAGTATGAATAATAAACGATTATCATGAACAAGGAAATATGATAATAACCAATTTATTACTGCCACTAAGGCATATTTCCAAAAGTCTCCATGGTTGAATTCAGCCTGGGGGATGCGGAGTCCAGCACTGACGGAATGTCGCCCGAACAAGTCGTCGACATCTCATCGAACATCGACGAGGCATGGGACGGCGGATCTTCGATGTATTTGTTAAAATTATGTGTAGTATTAATAGTCTTTGTTCATAGAGCCGGTCTTTTTAGAGCTATGTCTAGTTCAAGCAGCTTGATTATTTAATGAACTTGCTCGGTTTAGTAACTTTGAGCTATGCGTCCGCTAATTTGTATACCCAAGTTAGCAGTTGATGTTAAATTATGCAATGATGTGGATGTGCACTATAACCATGGAATACATGGGAAGGGCAAAAATTTTGTATGTCTATATCATCGCACACCATAAAAATAGAAACATAGTGTCTGATGAATATTTGCGCGCCAAGTTTCCCTGCAACAAGCGAAAAATTTCGCCGCCGCGACATCTCTCCCTCTAGCATCCGACCGCCACGGACACGATGGTCTCCTCAAATGACCCTGATACGTCTCCAACGTATTTATAAATTTTGATTGTTTCATGCTATTATATTATCAATTTTGAATGTTTTACAATCATTTATAGCAACTTTATATCATTTTTTGGGACTAACCTATTGACACATTGTCAAAGTGCGAGTTGCTAATTTTGCTTTTTTACTTCGCAGAATATTAGTACCAAATGAAGTCCAATCGTGAAGAATTTTTTTGGACAAGAAGAAGGCTAGTGTGCCAAAGAAGTAACCAGGAGGGAGCCCAGGCCGCCCACAACCCATCAGGACACACCAGGGCCACTACACCACAACACTGATGTAAGGACAGAAAAACTGCTTGCAGAAGGCACATATAAGGGCAGGCAAACTGCCGGGACAACGTTTCTCCCGGTAGATAGAACCGCCACGAGAACGGCTACCGGGGATTACTTGTCCCGGCAGATAAACTTCTCCCGGTAGTTAGACTGCCCCCACCTACGTATTTGCCGGCAGTTAGTTTTCTCCCAGCAGGTTGGTTAGAGCAAAAGAACTACAGGTAACGACCGTCCAACTACCGGTAAAAGCACGTTGACTCGGCAGTTTGTATGCCATCTGTTTGATTCC
The DNA here is from genome assembly GCA_022496015.1 of Hordeum marinum. Classification (NCBI taxonomy): domain Eukaryota; kingdom Viridiplantae; phylum Streptophyta; class Magnoliopsida; order Poales; family Poaceae; genus Hordeum; species Hordeum marinum. The sequence goes on along the minus strand of CM039676.1, from coordinate 336,537,471 downwards.
AGTTGCAATTAGAGCAGCATATATATGTCTCTAATTAATTTAATATCCATTCACAATGTTTCAAGCAATCAAGACATATTACACAATTTATGGATAAAATTTAATCAGAGTTACATATAGGCCTCATACATAGAAAACCTTAATCTTCATTTGATAAACTTAACAACCAAATATACCAAGTACATAAATATGCTTTCTAGACGTGCCACATAACCAAAATGAAGTTCAGGGAAGTTTCCACAATGGTTTACCACAACCACCAAAATGAAGTTGTGCCACAAGAGGAACTGGCCATACAGTGGCTTAACAGCCACCAAAATGAAGTTGTGCTACAAAAGGGCAAGTGGCCATACAGTGGCTTAACAAACAGCCACCAAAATGAGCAAAGCTAGTCTTAAGGTTCAACAAATAAACATAATACATTATCATTCCACCACTTAAAATTAAAGGTCCTCCAGATCTTCAACTGCCTGTAGATCTTCAAAACCTCCAACTTATTGTGTATCTTTGGAAACCTGCAACAGACCGAAAAATCAAAATAAATCTATTTTTTCAGATTTTAAATAAACATATTGAAGATTGTGACATAGCAAGAAATATTAAATACTTATATCAAACAGTAATTATTTGACATGCACATATGAAAATCACTTATATATAAGCTCAGAATGTTCAATGTAAGTGGTGCCAAAGGAGAGGACTAAAATGTACAAAACATGCATGTACATGCATGCATCGATTCACAAAAAAATTCCAAAATGTTGTACATGCATGCATCAGTTCACAAAAAATTCCAAAATGCTCTACATGCATGCATCGATTCACAAAATGTTGTACATGCAGAGCGTATTGTCACTGCCGGCTGCTCCCTGTCGTACATGCTGTCAGTTATTGCGTATAGCTGGTTCTATGCATGCATGCATCGATTCACAAAAAACCGCAGCCAAAGATTTTAAGTAACTACACTACTGATCAACAAAAAACTGCAGCCAAAGATTGCGTACAGCTGGTTCTATGTGTCAAAGAATTTAAACTGTATCTGTTTTTATGTGTTCATAAAGTATGTCATCTTCCTGAACATGACCAATTCACAACACACTTGTATATCAGGAACTCGACGAACAGTTATTTCTTTCAATATTGTCATGTCAAATTAAATTATAAATACTTTGTAGGGTCAACAACGATCTTGTATATTAGGAGCAAGCTTAGTAGTGTGGAATATTGTGCTTATATAGCAATGGTCAATCATCATCACAACAAGCAATGGTTATTACATAATTAGATCGAGCAGAATTTATTTGCACCTCACACATCTAGTGCTCGTTGCCTTGACTATATTGACCTATACCATAGTACCACAAGTATAGCATCTAGAGGAAGGGCAGCAAAGCAGAGGACAGGAGAAAGAGAAGCATCAGCAGCAATATATCATAGCAACCGCAAGCAGCAGAGGAAGGACGAGAGGATCAACTTGTACCTTCCAGAGTTGTAGGGTTTGGCGGCTTGGGGAAGCAACAGAGAGAGTAGCAGTGGAGGCCACCTTCCAGCATCTTGGGGCGGCAGCAGAGAGACTTCCAGCAAACTGGAACAGGGGAAGCAACCGATGTATCGTTCTATTATCAGATTTTGCAGAAGTTTACAACACTTATATTTATAGAATAAATGCATAGCCACATATAGAAACAAAAATGTACTATGTGAACAAAGGAAGTCTGGCTCTCATCAAACATGAACACTTTCTGTATGAACAGAGTGTAATTTCATGAAAGCATAGCATCATCATCATCATCGGTATACCAAGTTGTCAGAATCACAACTCAAGTCTTAGAATCTTACAACTTTACGATCCAAACTAGCCCCTCCGATTCTACATTTTGCTCATAGAATCTAAGATTCTACGATCCTGGTAGTTATGATTCTACGATTCATGATCCTACCAACGGACCTCCGATCCGATTCAGAATCGTGATTCTGACAACTTTGTCGGTATAGATAATTACAGTTAACATATCATCACATGGTATACGTATATAACATCCATAAGAACTAAGGGGAAGTGTTGTTCTTACAGGTTTGGCTTCACATACTCGACATTTCGATAGTCGCACACTGGTTTTACTAGATAATACAAGAATATAAGTATCCAATTCAAATCCTATCCATCAAGCAGATCCATTTAAGGCAAGCATGATGGCCAGCTCCAGCGAGCGCATTCATTAAAGCAATTGCATAGGTGTTGGCTAGCTTCTATGAGCATCGTGTTCATTAAACCAAGCAGTATTTAAGCCAAACGTCCAAATTCGATTGGTAGGGGAGGATTACCAGTGATTAAAAGATTATATCCAATTTCTACTCAGAGAGTTAAACCACCAACAAATACATTCCCAGTAGGTGTCACCACCTGTCATCATTTCTTATCAGAATGGTGGAATTGTGTAAGCAAAGAATGAAACACAAAGTGAATGTGCTCCTGCAACCAAGCTATTACCTTAGCATATGAAAATTCTATGTGGTTTGCTTCTCTTCTCTACTATAGTTTCCAGTAGAAGAATTGTGATTCAATTATCTGTCAAGGATATCAGACAGCTCACATCAAACATCTAGTAACTCGAACCCAATCTCAAGATCAAGATAGGATTCAAGCAAACCTTTTTTTACCCAGGACCAGAAGCAGTATTCTAAACCAATAAAAACCTCAGTATTCGAATACTACAGTTTTTAATCCAATGACAATGAATGTTGTAGTTTATGAAACCGTCAGTTTTTAGAAGTATTGTGAAAACAGTGACGTGTTTAGCAAACAAGCTATGTACCAATGTATTTGACCACGACTAGACAGTGCCCTCAGCATCTTTTTATTAATATACTCCAAAAATACCATAGTTTTTAAAAAAGAGATTCTGACCTCTTTTTATTAATACTCCAAAAATACCACAGTTTTGTGGATACTATAGTTTATAATAGTACGATTTTAACTAGAGACAAACATCTCAAAGTATTAGAAACTATAGTTTTTCAAAATAATGTAGTATTCTTACAAAATATCCACATACAGAAACAAAAAAGTACTATGTGAACAAAGGGACTTTGGACCCCCAGACAACTCACATGAAACATCTAGTAATTCACGAATCTGGTCCAATGATCAAGATATAATTCAAGCAATACTTTCTCCCCATGACCAAAACCAATATTATAAACCAATACGATGATTAAGTTCACAAGATACCTACTACCTAAACCATGTATAGGAAAATTGCATAAACCGGATCTTATCATTATTAATAATAATTACAAGATCAAGATAATTCATTGAATCAAGAGAGCCCCATGAATTAGGGGCACAAGAATGAGGTCTTACAAGCTAGCCATAGGCCATGGTCAACCTGGTTGCTGATGGGGAGCCATCACGCAAGGCAGACCGCTGAATCAGTCAAGCTTGCACCATTAACGTTGTGCCTCCGGGGCCAGTTGGGAGGAAGGCTTGAAGCACCGTGATCACCTGGTACTCCTTCGAATCTCTGCCCAAAAGCAGAGCTGCAAGGCGAGGGCGGGGCGGAACGGAGAAAGGAAGCAATAGCATGCAGGGAGGAGGAGATGGAAATCCACATCACCTCAGCCGGCGCTTGTGGAGGAGTGGTGGATCCACGCCATCCCATTCGTCGCTGGTGGAGGAGAGCCAGATCCGTCGGTGTGGAGGGCGGTCGTTGGGGCGGGGCGGCTTGTACCGGCGGTGGGGTGACTGGGAGCGGCGGCGGGTTTGTGGTGGTGGGGGCCGACGACGACAGTACTTGGGTTTAGGGCGGTCGACGGCGCTGGGTGGCTAGGAGTGGCGCTGGGGTGGTTGGGTGCGGCGGTGGGGTGACTCGGGGCGGCGGCGGGGCTACGGTGGTGGGGGACAGCGGCGGGGCTGCTGTGGTGGGTGACAACAGTGGCGGCACAGGGGATCTAGTGCAGCCGGCGGGCGATTTGGGGGCGGCGGCTGCGCGGTCAGGGCGGGGCACGAGAGGGATTTGGGGCGGCGTGGTCTGGATGAGGGGCCGGCTCCTATAGTGTTTTTGGGCTTTTTATTTTCTCTCGCGCGCTTTTCATCGGTTGCGCGTGCTTAGGCCCAACTTTATTTTGGTCTCGCACCAAAGGGGAACCCCGACAGAAAATGGGCCGTAGTAGGCTTCTCCTGGCAGAGTTTGTTTGTCCTTGTTCCTCATGTTTTACCGACAGTTTCGTTGCCGTGACCTATTTGTACCGGTAGTAATAGATGTCCTGACAGTAGTTTTGCCCCTGTTTAGATACTTCTTCCGGCAGTTAACTGCCCTTGATCAAGTGTTGTGGTGTAGTGGGGCCCTAGGTGCGCCCTGATGGGTTGTGTCCGTCTCGGGGACCCCCTTCACCGTCTATCAGCTCTATAAGTATTCAAATATTTGGAAAACCCTAGGTAAGTCGACGAAACACAATTCCAGCCATCGCAAGTTCCAGAACCACGAGATCTAATCTAACACCATCACAGAGGGCTGCATCGTCTTCATTGGTGCCTTTTGGATGATGCGTGAGTAGTCCACCATAGACCTACGGGTCCGTAGGCAGTAGCTAGATGATTTCCTCTTTCTCTTTTGATTCTCAATACAATGGTCTCTTGTAGATCTAGACTTTTTGTGGTGTGTTTGTTGGGATCCGATGAATTTTGAGTTCATAATTAGTTTCTATCCATGAATATTATTTGAGTCTTCTTTCATTTCTTATTTGCATGAATACTTATAGTCTCATATTTCTTCTTCGAATATTTTGTTTAGTTAGGCCAACTAAATCGATTTTTCTTGCCATGAGAAGAGGTGCTTTGTGATGGGTTTGATCTTGCGGTGTCCTTTCCTAGTGACAGAAGGGGCAGCAAGGCACACATGTATCGTTGCCATTAAGGATAACAAGATGGGGTCTATTCCTACATGAATAGATCTTGTCTACATCATGTCACCATTCTTATTGCATTACTCCGTTTTTCCATGAACTTAATACACTAGATGCATGTTGGATACCGGTCGATGTGTGGAGTAATAGTAGTAGATGCAAAATCGTTTCAATCTAGTTATCTTGGATGTGATGCCTATATAATGATCATTACCTTGGATATCGTCATGATTATTTGATCTTCTATCAATTTCCCAATGGTAATTTTTTTACCCATCGTGTGCTATACTCATGAGAGAAGCCACTAGTGAAACCTACGGCCCCGGGTCTATTTTTCTAACATATTGCTTTCCGATCTATCTTTTTGCTACTTTTGTTTTCAGATCTATTAATCCAAAAAAACAAAAATACCTTGTTGCACTTTTTGTTTACATCTTTTATTTTGTGCTCTTGTGAGATCTATTTACCTAACATATTACAATCTAATCTATCTTTTTATCTTTGAGAGCTTGACAACCTCTCTTACGCGTCGGGTTGCAAGTATTTGTTCTTTGTGTGCAAGTGTTGTTTACATAGTTGTTTGGTCTTCCTCCATGGATTGATAACTTGGTTTCTTAACTGAGGAAAATACTTACCATAGATGTGCTGCATCATCCCTTCCTCTTTGGGGAAATGCCGACGCAATCTCAAGCCACGTCAAAGGAGTTTCTGGCACCGTTGCTGGGGAGGAATCGATCTCTTGAGTGTGCCAATCTCGCGCCGGGGAGACATCATCAACATCTATCAGGTTCCTAATCACAAATCTCATATCCTTGCAATTTACATTATTTGCATTTGCCTCTCGTTTTCCTCTCCCCCACTTCACAAATTTGCCATGTTATTCGCCTTCTTTTTCGTTTGCCATTTTCTCGTCAGATCTCTTGTTAACTTGCAATCTTGTTTGCGTAGTCATGCCGACTCAAGAAAATACCAAATTGTGTGATTTTTCCAATACCAATAATAATGATTTTATTAGCACTCCGATTGCTCCTCCCGCCACTAGTGCGGAGTCTTGTGATATTAATGCTGCTTTGTTGAATCTTGTCATGAAAGATCAATTTTTCAGTACTCCGAATGAGGATGCTGCGTCCCATCTAAACACATTCGTAGAATTGTGTGATATGCAAAAAAAGATGTGGACAGCGATATTTTGAATTTTAAATTATTTCCTTTCTCCGTGTGGCATGGTGCAAAAATTTAGTTTTCTTCTTTGCCTCGCAATAGTATCGATTCTTGGGATAAGTGCAAGGACGCTTTTATTACTAAGTATTTTCCGTCCGCGAAAATTATTTCACTTCAAACTAAAATCATGAATTTTAAGAAAGTTGAGCATGAACATGTTGCACAATCTTGGGAAAGAATGAAATTGATGCTAAGAAATTTCCATACTCATGGTGTAAATCTTTGGATGATCATACAATTTTTTTATGTGGGATTGAATTTTGTTTCTAGAAATATTTTAGATTCGGCCACGGGTGGTACTTTTATGAAAATTACTTTGGGTGATGCTAAAAAATTGCTAGATAATATTATGGCCAATTATTCACAATGGCATACTGAAAGGGCACCTACTAGTAAAAAGGTTAATTCGGTTGAAGAAATTAGTACTTCGAGTGAAAAAGTTGATGCTCTTATGAAGTTGGTTGTTAGTAAAATTCTCCTATTGATCTTAATGATGTTCTTTTGTCTACTTTGATTGAGAAAAATATTGATTCCATAGACGTGAATTTCATCTCGCGAAATAATTTCAATAACAATGCTTATAGAGGTAATTTTAATCCTAGGCCTTTTCCTGGAAATTCCTCTAATGATTATGGCAATTCCTATGGTAATTCTTCTTAAAATAATAATAGGAACACGTCTGATCTTGAGAGTAATTTTAAAGAATTTATCAATGCTCAAAAGTGTTTCAATACTATGATAGAACAAAAGTTGAATAAGATTGATGATATGTCTAGAAGCATTGATAGAATTTCCCATGATGTAAAAAATCTCAAGTTGAATGCTTTTCCACCTAAGATTAATGAATCAATTAAATCTTTATAGATTTCTATGGATGAAAGTGAGAAAAGAATCGCTATGCTTAGAGCAAAAAGAGAATTTTTAGAAAAGGCGTTTTCTAGCGATTACTTTCATAAAAATGATGAAGATCTTAAAATTATTGGTGTTTGTTCTATTGATTCCTCTTTTATTAATATTAAAATTTATGATAAAGGGACTGAAGAAGTGTTAACTTTAGCTAGAGGGCGTCCCAATAATTTGGAGGGTGAAAATCTTGATGAAAGTTGGTTTGGAGAGGTCAAAACTTTAACTAGTGATGTGCCCTCTATTCTGGATTACAAAGACTTTCATTATGATAGCTGCTCCTTGTTTGGATGTATTTCTTTGCTTCAATCCGTGATAAATTCACCCGATGCTTATGAATAAAATAAAGCTTTTACTAAACATATTGTTGATGCCATGATGAAATCCTTACAAGAAAAGTTGGAATTAGAGGTTTAAATTCCTAGACAATTTCATGATGAGTGGAAACCTATCATTAAATTTAATATTACAAATTATGAATGCTTTGCTTTGTGTGATTTGGGTGTTAGTGTTTCCGCAGTTCCGAAATCTCTATGTGATTTGGTTGGTGTTACCAATATTGAAGAATGTTCTCTTAATTTGCACTTGGCGGATTCTACTATTAAAAAGACTTTGGGAAGAATTAATGATGTAATTATTCTTGAAAATAGTAACTATGTGCCCATTGATTTTATTGTTCTTGATATTGATTGCAATCCGTTTTGCCCCATCATACTTGGTAGACCGTTTTTATGCACTATAGGCGTCGTGATTGATATGAAATAAGGCAATTAAATTTCAATTTACACTTAGAAAGGGTATTTCACACTTCCCTAAAAAAGAATTAAGCCACCATATGAATCAATCATGAGGGACTTCTATGGAGTAAAAACTAAAGATGACAATACTTTAATCTATGTGTTATGCCTAGCTAAGGGCGTAAAACGATAGCGCTTGTTGGGAGGCAACCCAATGAATAAAATTTATTTTATATTTTCCTTTCTGCTTTTCAGTGTTTACACAATTATGCCTATGTTATGATTGCGTTTTTATGTTTTATTTAGTGTTTATGCCAGGTAAAGCTTTTAGGATGATTCATAAGATGAGTAGAAACAATGCTTAATCTGAAACATGAACTTTGACTCCACCATATGCCTATTTTCTTTTTTTTACTGGATAGTGATATTGAGATGAAATTTTAACACACTATTGCTATACAAATTATTTACGTAGTCCTAATGTTTCAGAAGTTTTAGATTTACGGAAGTATGGCTAGAGTACAGATTACTACAGACTGTTCTGTTTGAGACAGATTCTGTTTTCGTTACATTATGTGCTTGTTTTGATGAATCCATGGCTTGTATTGGAGGGTATGAGTCATGGTAAAGTTAAAATACACTATATATAATGCAATAATAAAATATTAATGGGTTTTCCATAGTACTTAGAGTGGTAATTTGCTTTATTATATTAACGGATCTCATGAACATTTGTTAAGTTTCGTGTGATTGAAGTTTTCAAGTTTTGGGTGAGATCACGATGGATGAAGGAATAAGGAGTAAGTAAAGCCTAAGCTTGGGGATTCCCATGTCACCCCAAGATAATATCCAAAGAGTAACAGGCAACTAAGCTTGGGATGCCCCGAGTGGCATTCCGTTTTTCTTCTAACAACCATCGGTATTTTACTTGGAGCTATATTTTTATTCGTCACATATCATGAGTTTTGCTTGGAGCGTTTTGTATTATATGATTTTTTGCTTGATTTGATTTTTATCCTTTCTGGACACACATATTTGAGAGATCCAAAACTATGCTATGAATTGTTAGAATTGCTCTATATGCTTTAGTTAAATTTTTTGAGCTATGGAATTGCTCTAGTGCTCTACTTATATCTTTTTGAGCACGGCATGATTTTACATGTTTGAAGAAATTCTCTCATGATTCACTTAGATTAATTTGAGAGTTAGTAAATTTTGAAGAAATCCTCTCATGCTTCAATTATATTATTTGTAGAGATGAAAGTTTTATGCTCATGTTCTTCACTTTAATCTATGTGAGCTTGCCAAAAGCAATGGCAATATATGAAACTAGTCCCAAAGTGATAGATATTCAAGAGGGATATAATAAAAACTTTCATGAAGATCATTGGACTAATTAAACTTGATTCTTTGTAATAGTTTTGAGACATGATGATAGTAATATGTGTGTTATGTTGTTGAGTAATTATGCTTAGTAAGAATATTGATGTTAAGGTTTGTGATTCCCTATGCAAGAACGAAGGTCAATAGTTGTGCAATGAAACTACATACCACTTATGGTGCATTATTCGGTGTTAGTTATGCTTAATGCTCGCTCATGTGAATTTTCGTTTCTTGGTTGGTTGCTTCTCAATCTATTTGCTAGCCTTCACTTGTACTAAGTAGAAATACTACTTGTGCATCCAAAATCCTTAACCCAGTTTTGCCATATGAGTCCATCATACCTACCTATATGCGGTATTTCCATGCCGTTTCAAGCAAATTTGTATGTGCCATTTCTAATTTTCAAAATGAATTTTCCTTTTTGTTTGCTCGCACCGCTCATGAAGCGTAAGGGGGTGACCGGTATCTTTCCATGCTAGATGTGTTATTCCCAAGATGAGTGTTTATTCACTTGTCATTGCATGAGAGTATGGCGGTAACAGGGAAGCCCAGTCCCGAAATTAAAAAAAATTACTTTATGTTGTCAAATAATAAATTCCTTGGAAAGTGTTGGTATGGAAGGCAACGGTGGATTTGGCTAGCCATTGAAAGTGAAAGAATTGTGGAAAAGGGAATAAACTTTATTTTCTGTTGGGGAATCGCTTATGATATATCTAGCATGGAAAGGTAGAAAGCTCTCGGTCATATTTGTTGAGAGGAAAGGCATGCCTCCCAAAATATTTTTCTCTATCAATTTAAACCTTGAGCTCTTGCACCTCTACAAATCCCTACTTCCCTCTGCGAAGGGCCTATCTATTTACTTTATGCAATTTTTATTTTTACTTAAGTCTCCATATTCCCTTATAAAGCACCAACTAGGGGGCACTATGATCGTACTTGAGCATTAGATGTAGCTAATATTTGAGTGTGTTTCATGAATGGATCAATGATTGAGCATGATGGGCCAGGGATAACATTTTGTTTAGTGTTGATATTTTGAAAGACATGTCTACTTGTTAATATGCTTGAGTATTAAAGTCTTTATGTCAAAACTAGGCAATTGCTTTGAACCATCTAAAATTCCAAATGTCCATGGTACAAACAAAAAGAATATGTGATGAACATGTTACGCAACATTCCACATAGAAAATTCTGTTTTTATCATACTCGAGGACGAGTAGGGATTGAGCTTGGGGATGTTGATACGTCTCCAACTTATCTATAATTTTTGATTGTTCCATGCTGTTATATTATCAATCTTGGATGTTTTACAATCATTTTATAGCAACTTTATATCATTTTTGGGACTAACCTATTGACATGGTGCCAAAGTGCTAGTTGTTGTTTTTGCTTGTTTTTTACTTTGCAAAATATCAGTACCAAACTGAGTCCAATGGCGGCAAAACTTTTTGGAGAATTTTTTTGGACCAGAAGAAGGCATGTGGGCCAAAGAAGTAACCAGGAGAGAGCCCATGCCGCCCACAACCCACCAGGGCACGCCAGGGCCCCTAGGTGCGCCTTGATGGGTTGTGGCCTCGGGGACCCCGTCCACCACCTATCAGCTCTATAAATACCCAAATATTCGAAAAACCCTAGGGGAGTCGATGAAACGCAATTCCAGCAGCCGCAAGTTCCAGAACCACGAGATCCAATCTAACACCATCACGGAGGGGGCCTCGTCTTCATGGGTGCCTCTCCGATGATGCGTGAGTAGTCCTCCATAGACCTATGGGTCCGTAGGCAATAGCTAGATGGCCTCAGCTCTCTCTTTTGATTCTCAGTACAATGGTCTCTTGTAGATCTATTTGATGTAATGACTTTTTGTGGTGTGTTTGTTGGGATCCGATGAATTTTGAGTTCATGATCATTTTCTATCCATGAATATTGTTTGAGTCTTCTTTGAGCTCTTATATGCATGATTACTTATAACCTCGTCATTAGAGCATATTTCTCCATATGTGGTTTTGGTAATTGTTGAAAATCCCTATGGACTAATGGTTGCCTTGCTCTATATTCGAAGGATTTGTCCATATGCACTTCTTGAAGTACATATGTTGGTTTCAAGGAGTTTATATTGTGACCAAGGTTGTATTCAAGGTTTATCCAAAGATTGGTCATGCGAGAGTTGAGCTTATTGCAAGCATGTCTTGAAGAAGAAGATTGTGTGAGCATTCATGCTTACCTTCAATACATCATCTTTATGAAGAGAGAAGATAAGATACAAGGTTGATCATGGCTATCAACTGGGTGGTGGGTGGGTCGGAAAATTCGTCCTGACCCACTCTATAACCGATTTGAGCACAGATCGGGGTTGGATCATCGGTAATCTTCATCGACGAGATCCGATCTAGGGCCTCGTTGAATGTCGAGAGCTCGATCGGGTCAAACTGTTCGGAGCTTTCGGAGTTGACCTTTGATGTGTCCAGGCGAGTGGAGTGTTCGGCAAGAACAAGTATCCAGTCCTCTGGCACTTTGGCCGGATCCGGACTAGGGATGGGGCCATCGCCGGGGTTAACCTCGTGAGCGTGACCGAAGAAGGAACTCGAGGTTAAAGCCTCCAAGTCTTCGGATGTGGCTAGCGAGACTGCGAGCCCGGTTAGTGACAAGTCACCCAGAGAATCTATGGAGAACTCTAGGTTCCCGAATCTGACCTCTCGATCAGGGATGAAGCTTTCGACATGGCCTAGATGGCCGGTCGGGTCGGCGTGCAGCACAACGCTGCCAAAGGCGAAGATCTGTCCAGGGACGAAAGTGTCCATGTTGCGGCCTCTTCGTTGATGACAAGGCGAGACATCGATTCCTTGGGCGCTCACAGCAGAACTCTCAATGAAAGCACCAATGTCGGTGTCAAAACTGGCAGATCTCGGGTAGAGGGTCCCAAACTATGAGACTAGAATCGATGGTAACATGAGACGAAGGGGACAAGGTTTTACCCAGGTTCGGGCCCTCCTATGGAGATAATACCCTACGTCATGCTTGATTATATTGATGATATGTGGGTTACAGAGTTGATCTACCTCAAGATCGAATAGCTAACCCTAGCTGAGTTGTTCTCTGTCTACAACCTAAAACCCGCCGTCTTATATAGACGCCGAGGGTACCTAGGGTTTTGTTGGAAATATGCCCTAGAGGCAAAAATAAATTAGTTACTATCATATTTTCTTGTTCATGATAATCGTTTATTATCCATGCTATAATTGTATTGATCGGAGACTTAGATGCATGTATGAATACATATACAAAACCATGTCCCTAGTATGCCTCTAATAGACTAGCTCGTTGATCAAAGATGGTTAAGGTTTCCTAGCCATGGACATGAGATGTCATTTGATAACGGGATCACATCATTAGGAGAATGATGTGATGGACAATACCCAAACTACAAACGTAGCATATGATCGAGTCAGTTTATTGCTACTTTTTCTGCATGTCAAGTATATGTCCCTATGGCCATGAGATCATGCAACCCACTGACACCGGAGGAGTACCTTGTGTGTATCAAACGTCGCAATGTAGCTGGGTGACTATAAAGGTGCTCTACAGGTATCTCCGAGGGTGTCTGTTGAGTTGGCATGGATCGAGACTGGGATTTGTTATTCCGTGTGACGAAGAGGTATCTCGGGGCCCACTCGGTAATACAACATCACAATAAGCCTTGCAACCAATGTGACTAATTGTTAGTTGTGGGATCTTGTATTACGGAACGAGTAAAGAGACTTGCCAGTAACGAGGTTGAACTAGGTATGGAGATACCGACGATCGAATCTCGGGCAAGTAACATACCGAAGAACAAAGGGAACGTTATACGGGATTAACTGAATCCTTGACATAGAGGTTCGACCGATAAATATCTTCGTAGAATATGTAGGAACCAATGTGGACGTCTAGGTCCCGCCATTGGTTATTGAGCGTAGAGGTGTCTCGGTCATGTCTACATAGTTCTCAAACCCGCAGGGTCTGCACACTTAAGGTTTGGTGACGTTTCGGTAGTGTAGAGTTATGTATGGTGGTGACCGAAGGTTGTTTGGAGTCCTGGATGAGATCCTGGACGTCAAGAGGAGCTCCGGAATGTTCCGTAGGTAAAGATTCATATATAGGAAGTCACAGTTTGGTCGCCGGAAAAGTTTCGGGCTCATCGGTAGTGTACCGGGAGTGCCGGTAGTGTACCGGGAGACCTCCGGGAGGGGTATTTCGACCCCAGAGGGTCCATGGGCTGTGGGAGTGTGGAAACTGTTGGAAATATGCCCTAGAGGCAATAATAAATTAGTTATTATCATATTTCCTTGTTCATGATAATCGTTTATTATCCATGCTATAATTGTATTGATCGGAGACTTAAATGCAAGTGTGGATACATAGGCAAAACCATGTCCCTAGTATGCCTCTAATAGACTGGCTCATAGATCAAAAGATGGTTAAGGTTTCCTAGCCATGGACATGAGATGTTATTTGATAACGGGATCACATCATTAGAAGAATGATGTGATGGACAAGACCCAAACTACAAACGTAGCATATGATCGTGTCAGTTTATTGCTACTGTTTTCTGCATGTCAAGTATATGTTCCTATGACCATGAGATCATGCAAATCATGGATATCGGAGGAGTGCCTTGTGTGTATCAAACATCGCAATGTAACTGGGTGACTATAAAGGTTCTCTACAGGTATCTCCGAGGGCGTCTGTTGAGTTGGCATGGATCGAGACTGGGATTTGTTACTCCGTGTGACGGAGAGGTATCTCGGGGCCCACTCGGTAATACAACATCACAATAAGCCTTGCAAGAAATGTGACTAATTTTTAGTTGTGGGATCTTGTATTACGGAACGAGTAAAGAGACTTGCCAGTAACGAGGTTGAACTAGGTATGGAGATACCGACGATCGAATCTCGGGCAAGTAACATACCGAAGAACAAAGGGAACGTTATACAGGATTAACTGAATCCTTGACATAGAGGTTCGCCCGATAAATATGTTCATAGAATATGTAGGAACCAATGTGGACGTCCAGGTTCCGCCATTGGTTATTGACCGTAGAGGTGTCTCGGTCATGTCTACATAGTTCTCGAACCCGTAGGGTCTGCACACTTAAGGTTTGGTGACGTTTCGGTAGTGTAGAGTTATGCATGGTGGTGACCGAAGGTTGTTCGGAGTCCTGGATGAGATCCTGGATGTCAAGAGGAGCTCCGGAATGTTCTGTAGGTAAATATTCATATATAGGAAGTCCCAGTTTGGTCGCCGGAAAAGTTTCGGGCTCATCGGTAGTGTACCGGGAGTGTCGGTAGTGTACCGGGAGACCTCCGGGAGGGGTATTTCGACCTCTGAGGGTCCATGGGATGTGTAGAGTGATAGACAACCCTTATTGGGCTGGAGAAACAGCCACAACAAGGCCCATGGCGCAGGAGGCAAAAGTCCTAAAGGAAAAGGTGGAAAAAAGGCTAAAAAAGAAGAGTCCTACTCCTACTAGGAGTGGAGGAGGAGTAGGACTCCTCCCCCTCTAGCCGGCCGACTCCTAGGAGGCCTTGGGCTGGCGCCAAGGCTGCCTCTCCCTCCCTCCTTTATATACTGGTGGATTGGGGCTGTTTTGCATAGATTTTACGGCCACGTGCTACCCGTTCCACCGGTGCTCCTCTAGATCGGTTTTCTGCAGTGCTTAGGCGAAGCCTTGCCGGAATTGCTCCACCACCATCACCGGAGTGCCGTCATGCTACCGGTGAACTCTCTCTCCTCTCCACCTCCTCTTGCTGGATCGAGACGGTGGAGATCGTCATCAAGTTGCACGTGTGCTGAACGCGGAGGTGCCGTACGTTCGGCGCTAGATCGGAAGGACTGTGATCGAGATCGCGATACGGTCCGTGATGAGTTCGCGGGACAGATCGTGATCAAGATCATGAGACGGATCATAATGAGTTCGCGGGACGGATCATGATGTGTTCGCGGGACGGATCGTGATTGGATCACGGGACGGTTCATGATTGGATCGTGGGACGCTCGGCGATTTGGATCGCGAAGATGTTCGACTACACCAACCGCGTTTCTCAACGCTTCCCGCTTAGCGATCTACAAGGGTATGTAGATCCACTCTCCCTCTCGTAGATGCTCATCACCATGGATAGGTTTGCGTGTGTGTAGGAAATTTTTTGTTTCCCATGCGACGTTCCCCAACAGTGGCATCATGAGCTAGGTTGATGGTTCGATGAGATCTTGAGTAGAACACAAAAGGTTTGTGGGCGTTGATGCTTAGATTGCTTCCTCCCTTGGTCGGATTTTGGTTCAGCGGGATTGTGAGATGAAGCGGCCCGGACCAACATTACTCATACGCTTACGAGAGACCGGTTCCCTCGACGCAACTTGTTGCTTAGATGGCTTGCGGGTGACAGTTTCTCTTACTTTAGTTGGATCGGATAAGACAAAGGCGGTCCTTGAGAAGTTTGAAAAGCAACTAGTGTATCACCATTGTGGTCTTTGCGTAGGTGAGAATTGTTCTTGCAATATACCCGTAGCAGCCACGTAAAACATGCAACAACAATTAGAGAACATCTAACTTGTTTTTTGCAGGGTATGTTGTGATATGATATGGCCAATTACATGATGAGATATATGTGATGTATGAGATGATCATGTGATGTATAGATTATTATGACTTGCATGTCGATGAATACGGCAACCGGCAGGAGCCATAGGGTTGTCTTTAATTATTGTATGACCTGCGTGTCAATCATTAAGCGCTATGTAATGCTTTACTTTATCGCTAGACGGTAGCAATAGTAGTAGAAGCATGCAAGGCGTGTCAACCCCGATGGCAACACGTTGATGGAGATCAAGATGATGGAGATCATGGTGTCATGCCGGTGACGATGGAGATCATGCCGGTGCTTTCTAGATGGAGATCAAAAGCACAAGTTCATGGCCATATCATGTCACTTATGAATTGCATGTGATGTTAATCCTTTTTATGCACCTTGTTTTGCTTAGGACGACGGTAGAATTATAAGGTGATCCCTCACTTTAATTTCAAGATAAATTGTGTTCTCCCCGAGTGTGCACCGTTGCGAAAGTTCGTCGTGCCGAGACACCACGTGATGATCTGGTGTGATAGACTCTACGTTCACATACAACGGGTGCAAGCCAGTGTTGCACAAGCAGAACACTCGGGTTAAACTTGACGAGCCTAGCATGTACATACATGGCCTCGGAACACAAGAGACCGAAAGGTCGAACATGAGTCATATAGTAGATATGATCAACATAATGATGTTCACCATTGCAGCCACCTCAACTCACGTGATGATCGTGTTGGAAATATGCCCTAGAGGCAATAATAAATTAGTTATTATCATATTTCCTTGTTCATGATAATCATTTATTATCCATGCTATAATTGTATTGATCGGAGACTTAAATGCATGTGTGGATACATAGACAAAATCATGTCCCTAGTATGCCTCTAATGGACTAGCTCGTTGATCAAAGGATGGTTAAGGTTTCCTAGCCATGGACATGAGATGTCATTTGATAACGGGATCACATCATTAGGAGAATGATGTGATGGATAAGACCCAAACTACAAACATAGCATATGATCGTGTCAGTTTATTGCTACTGTTTTCTGCATGTCAAGTATATGTTCCTATGACCATGAGATCATGCAACTCACGGATATCGGAGGAGTGCCTTGTGTGTATCAAACGTTGCAACGTAACTGGGTTACTATAAAGGTGCTCTACAGGTATCTCCGATGGTGTCTGTTGAGTTGGCATGGATCGAGACTTGGATTTGTTACTCCGTGTGACGGAGAGGTATCTCAGGGCCCACTCGGTAATACAACATCACAACAAGCCTTGCAAGCAATGTGGCTAAGTGTTAGTCACGGGATCTTGTATTACGGAACGAGTAAAGAGACTTGCCAGTAACGAGGTTGAACTAGGTATGGAGATACCGACGATCGAATCTCGGGCAAGGAACATACCGAAGAACAAAGCGAATGTTATACGGGATTAACTGAATCCTTGACATAGAGGTTCGACCGATAAAGATCTTCGTAGAATATGTAGGAACCAATGTGGATGTCCAGGTCCCTCCATTGGTTATTGACCGTAGAGGTGTCTCGGTCATGTCTACATAGTTCTCGAACCCGCAGGGTCTGCACACTTAAGGTTCGGTGACGTTTCGGTAGTGTAGATTTATGTATGGTGGTGACCGAAGGTTGTTTGGAGTCCCGGATGAGATCCCGGACGTCACGAGGAGCTCTGGAATGGTCCGGAGGTAAAGATTCATATATAGGAAGTCCCAGTTTGGTTTCCGGAAAAGTTTCGGGCTCATCGGTAGTGTACCGGGAGTGCCGGTAGTGTACCGGGAGTGTCGGTAGTGTACCGGGAGGCCTCCGGGAGGGGTATTTCGACCCCAAGAGGTCCATGGGCTGTGGGAGAATAATAAGCATCCCTTAGTGGGCTGGGAAAACAGCCACAAAGGCCCATGGCGCAGGAGAGAAAGTCCTAAAGCAAAAAGTGGAAAATCAGCCAATAGGAGGCAATCCTACTCCAACTAGGATTGGAGGTGAAGTAGGATTGCTCCCACCTCCTATTTCGGCCGACGCAAAGGCCTTGTCTGCCTCTCCTCTCCTCTCCTCCTATATATACTAGTGGATTGGGTGGTTTTTGGACAGAATTTCCGGCCACGTGCTACCCGTTACACCGGTGCATAGTTTCTCCTCTAGATCGGTTTTCTACAGCGCTTAGGCGAAGCCCTGCCGGAATTGCTCCACCACCATCACCGGAGCGCCTTCACGCTGCCGGTGAACTCTCTCTCCTCTCCACCTCCTCTCGCTGGATCGAGACGGTGGAGATCGTCATCAAGCTGCACGTGTGCTGAACGCGGAGGTGCCGTCCGTTCGGCGCTAGATCGGAAGGACCGTGATCGAGATCGCGAGACGGTTTGTGAGGTGATCACGGAACGGATCGTGATGAGTTCATGGGACAGATCGTGATCAAGATCGTGAGACGGATCATGATGAGTTTGCGGGATGGATCATGATGTGTTCGCGGGACGGTTCTTGATTGGATCGCGGGACGCTCGGCGATTTGGATCGCGAAGAAGTTCGACTACACCAACTGCGTTTCTTAACGCTTCCCGCTTAGCGATCTACAAGGGTACATAGATCCACTCTCCCTCTCATAGATGCTCATCACCATGGATAGGTTTGCGTGTGCGTAGGAAACTTTTTGTTTCCCATGCGACGTTCCCCAACAGATCGGACTTGAGTTGGTGAATTTGGATCATGTATCACTCGAATGATCGGAGGGATGTCAATTTGAGTGGGAGTTCTTAAGTAATATGATTAATTGAACTCATTATCATGAACATAGTCAAAGTGTCTTTGCAAATTATGTTGTAGATTACTAGCTCACGCTGTAGCTCCCTTGTATTTTTATATGTTCCTAGAGAAATAGAGTTGAAAGATGATGGTAGCAATATTGCGTACTTGGGTCCGTGATCTGAGGATTGTCCTCATTGCTGCACAGAAGGCTTATGTCCTTAATGCACCGCTCGGTGCGCCACCCCCTCTAGCGTCGTTTGTGGATGTTGTGAACATCTCACAGACGCGTTCCGATGACTACTTGATAGTTTTGTGTGTCATGCATTACGGCTTAGAATTGAGGCTCCAAAACGTTTTGAACGTCACGGAACATATGAGATGTTCTAAGAGTTGAGATTGTGATCTCAGGCGCGTGCTCGTGTTGTGATATATGAGATCTCCAACAAGATTATTTGCCTGCAAGATGAAGGAGAATAGCTCAATCATTGAGCATGTGCTCAGATTGTCTGGGTACTACAATCGCTTGAATCGAGTGGGAGATAATCTTCCAGATAAGATAGTGATTGATATAGTTCTCCAAGTCACTGTCACTAAGATACTAGAGCTTTGTGATGAACTATGAAATGCCAGGGATAGAAATAATGATCCCTGAGCTATTCGTGATGTTTGACACCGCGAAGGTAGAAATCAAGAAGGAGCGTCAAGTGTTGATGGTTAGTAAAACCACTAGTTTCGAGAAGGGCAAGGGCAAGGAGGGAAACTTCATGGATGGCAAGTCAGTTGCTGCTCCAATGAAGCAACCCAAAAGTTGAACCCAAACCCGAGACTAAGTGCTTCGATTATGAGGAGAGCGGTCACCGAAGCGAAACAACCCTAGATACTTGGTAGATAAGAAGGCTCGCAACGTCAACAGAAGTATATTTGATATACGTGTTATTGATGTGTACCTTGCTAGTACTCCTAGTAGCACCTGGGTATTGGATACCGGTTAAGTTGCTAAATGTTAGTAACTCGAATTAAAAGCTATGGAATAAACGGAGAACTACCTAAGTGTGAGGTGACGATGTATGTTGGAAATGGTTCCAAGGTTGATGTGATCAACATCGCACGCTCTCTCTACCTTCGGGATTAGTGACAAACCTAAATAAATAAATGTTATTTGGTGTTTGCGTTAAGCATGAACATGATTGGATCGTGTTTATTGCAACACGGTTATTCATTTAAGTTAGAGAATAATGGTTATTCTGTTTACATGAATAATACCTTCAATGGTCATGCACCCAGTGAGAATGGTTTGTTGAATCTTGATCGTAGTAATACACATGCTCATAACATTGATGCCAAAAAGATACAAAGTTATTAATGATAGTACCAGATACTTGTGTCACTGCCGCTAAATGTCATATTGGTATAAATCGCATGAAGAAACTCCATGTTGATTGATCTTTGGACTCATTCGATTTTGAATCGGTTGAGACATGCGAACCATGGCTCTTGGGCAAGATGACTAAAAACCCCGTTTTCCAGATTGATGGAGCGGGCAAGTGGTTTATTGGAAATGATACATGTTGATGTATGCAATCCAATGAGTCCTTTAGCATGCGGTGGATATCGTTATTTTCTTACCTTCACTGAATGATTTGAGTAGATATAGTGTATATTTACTTAATGAAACACAAGTCTGAATTGTTTGAAAGGTTCAAGCAAATTCAAGTGAAGTTTAAGATCATCGTGACAAGGAGATAAAAATGTCTGCGATATGATCATTGAATTGAATATCTGAGTTACGAGTTTGGCATACAACTTTAGACAGTGTGAAAGTTGTTTCACAACTCACGCCACCTGGAACACCATAGTGTGATGGTGTGTCCGAACGTCATAGTCGTGCTCTATTGGATATGGTGCTTGCTATGATGTCTCTTATCATTTTTCTACTATAATTTTGGGGTTATGCATTAGAGACAACTACATTCACTTTAAATGGGGCACCATCTAAATCCGTTGAGATGACATCGTGTGAATTATGGTTTGATAGAAACCTAAGCTGTCATTTCTTAATGTTTGGAGTCGTGACACTTATGTGAAAAAGGTTTTCACCTAATGAGCTCGAACCCAAAGCGAACAAATGCATCTTCATAGAATACCCTAAGAACAGTTGGGTATACCTTTTATCTCAGATCCGAGTGCAAAGTGTTTGTTGCTAAAATAGGGTCCTTTCCCGAGAAAAAGTTTCTCTCGAAAGAATTGAGTGGGAGGAAGATAGAACTTGATGAGGTTATTGAACCTTTGTTTCAACGATAGAATAGCGCAGTGCAGGAAGATGTTTCTGCGAAACCTACGTTAGTTGAAGAGGAAGTTAATGATGATGATCATGAAGCTTCGGATCAAGTTACTATCGAACCTCGTAGGTCGACAAGGATGTGTACTGCTCTTGAGTGGTACGACAACCCTGTCTTAGAGGTCATGTTGTTGGACAACGATGAACCTATGAGCTATGGAGAAGCGATGATGGGCCCGGATTCCGACAAATGGTTAGAGGCCATGAAATCCGAGAAAGGATCCATGTATGAAAAGCAAGTATAGACTTTGGTGGAATTGCTCGTTGGACAACAGATCGTCGAGTACGAATGGATCTTTGAGATGAAGATAGATGCTGATGGTGAATGTCACTATTTATAAAAGCTCGACTTGTCACAAAGAAGTTTTTGACAAGTTCAAGGAGTTAAATGCGATGAGACTTTCTCACTCGTAGCGATGCTAAAGTCTGTTGGAATTAGTTTAGCAATTGTTGCATTTTTCAATTATGAAATCTGGCAGATGGATGACAAAACATCGTTTCCTTAACAGTTTACTTGAGGAAAGGTTGTATGTGATACAACTAGAAGGTTTTGTCAGTCCTAAGGATGCTAAAAGGTGTGCGAGATCCAGCAATCCTTCTATGGTCTGGAGCAAGCATCTCGGAGTTGGAATATACGCTTTGATGAAGTGATCAAAGTTTTGTAGTTTATACAAAGTTTAAGAGAAACTTTATTGTAGAGTGGGAGCACTATAGAGTTTCTGGTAAGCATATGTGGTTGACATATTGTTGATCGGAAATGATGTAGAATTTCTGGAAAGCATAAAGAGTTATTTGAAAAGAGTTTTTCAAAGTAAGACCTGGATAAAACTACCTAATTATTTAGCATCAAGATCTATAGAGATAGATCAAAGATGCTTGATGAGACTTTCAATGAGTACATACCTTGACAAGATTTTGAAAGAGTTCAAAATGGATCAGTCAGAGAAAGAGTTCTCGCCTGATTTGTTAGGTGTGAAGTTGAGTGAGACTCAAAGCTCGACAACGGCAGAAGAAAGAGAAAGGACGAACGTCGTCCCCTATGACTTAGCCATAGGCTCTGTATAGTATGCCATGTTGTGTACCGCACCTATGTGTGCCTTGCCATGAGTCCTTCAAGGGATACAAGAATGATCCAGGAGTGGATCACTAGAAAGCGGTCAAGATTATCCTTATTAACTAAAAAGACTAAGGAGATGTTTCTCGATTATGGAGGTGGTAAAAGAGTTCGTCGTAAAGAGTTACGTCGATGCAAGCTTTAAACACTGATCCGGATGACTCGTAGTAGCAATCTGGATAAGTATAGTGAAGCAGCCATTTGGAATAGCGGAGTGTGGTAGCAGTGTTTACAGTTTGACATAGAGATTTGCAAAGTACACACGGATGTGAATGTCGTAGATCCGTTGACTATAAGACCTCTCTCACATGCAAAGCATGATCAAACCCCAGAACTCATTGAGTGTTAGATTCAAAACAATGTGAATCACATGGTGATGTGAACTAGATTATTGACTCTAGTGCAAGTGGGAGACTATTGGAAATATTCCCTAGAGGCAATAATAAATTAGTTATTATCATATTTCCTTGTTCATGATAATCGTTTATTATCCATGCTATAATTGTATTGATCGGAGACTTAGATGCATGTATGGATACATAGACAAAACCATGTCCCTAGTATGCCACTAATAGACTAGCTCGTTGATCAAAGATGGCTAAGGTTTCCTAGCCATGGACATGAGATGTCATTTGATAACGGGATCACATCATTAGGAGAATGATGTGATGGACAAGACCCAAACTACAAACGTAGCATATGATCGTGTCAGTTTATTGCTACTGTTTTTTGCATGTCAAGTATATGTTCCTATGACCATGAGATCATGCAACCCACTGAGACCGGAGGAGTACCTTGTGTGTATCAAATGTCGCAACGTAACTGGGTGACTATAAAGGTGCTCTACAGGTATCTCCGAGGGTGTCTGTTGGGTTGGCATGGATCAAGACTGGGATTTCTTACTCCGTGTGACGGAGAGGTATCTCAGGGCCCACTCGCTAATGCAACATCACAACAAGCCTTGCAAGTAATGTGATTAAAGTGTTAGACACGGGATCTTGCATTACAAAACGAGTAAAGAGACTTGCCGGTAACAAGGTTGAACTAGGTATGGAGATACCGACGATCGAATCTCGGGCAAGTAACATACCGAAGAACAAAGGGAACGTTATACGAGATTAACTGAATCCTTGACATAGAGATTCGACCGATAAAGATCTTCATAGAATATGTAGGAACCAATATGGTCATCTAGGGCCCGCTATTGGTTATTGGCCGTAGAGGTGTCTCGGTCATGTCTACATAGTTCTCGAACCCGCAGGGTCTGCACACTTAAGGTTTGGTGATGTTTTGGTAGTATAGAGTTATGTATGGTGGTGACCAAAGGTTGTTTGGAGTCTCGGATGAGATCTTGGACGTCATGAGGAGCTCCGGAATGGTCCAGAGGTAAAGATTCATATATAGGAAGTCCTATTTTGGTCGCCGGAAAAGTTTCGGGCTCATCGGTAGTGTACCGGGAGTGCCAGTAGTGTACCGGGGGACCATCAGGAGAGGTATTTCGACCCAAGAGGCTACATGGGCTGTGGGAGGGTGGAAAACAGCCCTTAGTGGGCTGGTGGAAGTCCTCCAAGAGGCCCATGCGGCTGGACTTGAGAAAGAAAGAAAAAAATACAAGGTGGAAATAGATTCCAAGTAGGAAAGGAGCAATCCTAGTCCTACTAGGATTTGAGGAGGATTCCTCCAATCTTCATTGCACAAGAGGCAAAGAGGACAGGCCTGATGCGCCAGCCCTCCTCCTCCCTCCCACCTATATATATTGGTGGACTTGGGTATTTTGCACCTGATTTTACGGCCACGTGCTACCCGTTCCACCGGTGCATAGTTTCTCCTCTAGATCATATTTCCGCAGTGCTTAGGCGAAGCCCTGCCAGAATTGCTCCACCACCATCACCGGAGGGTCGTCATGCTGCCGGTGAACTCTTCTACCTCTCCGCTTCCTCTTGCTGGATCAAGACGGCGGAGATCGTCATCAAGCTGCACGTGTGCTGAACGTGGAGGTGTCGTCCGTTTGGTACTAGATCGGAAGAACCGTGATCAAGGCCACGAGATGATCGTGATGAGATCGCGGGACGGACCATGATGAGATTGCGGGACGGATCGTGATGAGTTCACGGGACGGATCGTGATGAGATCGCGGGACGGATCGTGATGAGATCGCGGGACGCTCAGCGATTTGGATCGCGAAGATGTTCGACTACACCAACCGCGTTTCTTAACGCTTCCCGCTTAGCGATCTACAAGGGTATGTAGATCCACTCCCCCTCTCGTACATGCTCATCACCATGGATAGATCTGCGTGTGCGTAGGAATTTTTTTGTTTCCCTTGCTACGTTCCCTAACAGGTTTGACACATGTTCGGTTACACACCAAAGAGATAAACATGCATATTCGCTACATCAAACATGGAGGACAAGCCACGATTCCTAAGCTTCCTTCTTGGAGACAGGGCCTTTTATCGATCCAAAGTATCAGTAAGTGGCCCACATAGTCCGGCCCATAGAAATAGGTCGGCCTCCCGAGGACCCCTTAATCCAGGGCTCCCTTAGGGGGGGGGGTCGGCCTTATCCTCTTCCAGAAGCCGTCCCCATCCCCATCTAGCCACCGATGCTCCCCCGTCGGTGACAAACCCTAGCCACCACCATGGGTTTCTTCTCTGGCTCGAGCTCTGGCAAAGACAAGGGCAAGTCCCCCGCCCTCCCTTTCTACGCGCTCCCCTACCCTTCTTCTCCGGTGTCTTCTCGTTCGCCTCGGCAACAGGTCAACGTACCAGTGCACCAGGCAAGGTGGCACTGGGCACACCGCGTCCCGCTCCCCTACCCAGACGTCACACTGTCTCACAACTGGCATTTGGATCCAAAGGGGTTCCAGTGCCAGCTGTGTCGTGGTTGGCACGACCGCATGCGAAGGAGGTTAGGCGTCCCGACAGCAACTAACGCTAGAGCAACGACTCAATCCCGTGTATGCTGCAGACTCTCCCGAATGGGAGGCCTGGTTTGCGTAGGAGCACGAGGAGCAGTGTCGGGGTGGCATCCACGACTGGTGCTTGGACCGTCGCCACCCCTCATCGTGCGCGAAGAAGACCAAGAGGCTGAGGCCGCATACCAGAACACGCTGGCAGACATCATGCGTGCAAGCAAGGAGGAAGCTCGCTACAAGGAGGAGGAGGAGGCGGCTTACCAAGCGTAGATGGCGGATGCCATGGCGCTCTTCGCAGTTGATGACGCAGTCGTGCCATCGCTGGCCTCGCCGTCCCCCGCGAAGGCCGAGCAAGGGCCGCTGGGGCAGTACGTCTTGGATGGGATGGTTCGTGAGTGGGACAGCGCGCCACCCGTATGGTTGGGTGTGAAGCCAGAGGAGGAGGTGGCCTACCCGGAGGAGTGAAGGTAGCAACGGCTAGCGGAGGAGCGCACAGAGGGCCAACAGATCGACCTGCTGGAGCGCGAGGCCTAGGTGGAGGAGGAGCGTCGTGCCGCAGCCGAGCCAGCGTAGGTGCAGCCATTGGCGAACGACGTCACCGTCGCCTGGGAGACGGCCTTCCCCGGGGCTGGCCCAGCATCGACGCTGGTCGACCTCACCAGCCCCGACGACGACGACAAGGTGGACACCTAGGACAACGCGCCTCCTCGTTTTACCTTATTTTAATGTTTTATTTAATGTAACATGGACTCGTGGGACTACCGCTGGCCTTTTGGGGCCGGCATTAATGTTTAATCAACGTTTTTTTATATTTTCAAAATATTTATTATGTTTTTTCACGCCGTCTAAAAATGTGTCCATGACCGTGTTGGATGCAAGCGCCAACCCAATTACAAAAGCGAACATGAATGTCCGTCGGGCCGATCAAATGGACAAAACGCGCGTCCATTTGGACCGCGCAGTTAGATTTGCTGTAAGAGCAACTCCAACCACCTGGCCCATTTCGTCAGCTCGCGTCCGTTTGGGTCATCGTGGACAGAAAAGATTGCCCAACGCACCGACTCAAACGGGCGCGCGTCCGTTTTTTGTCCGCCCGCGACGCATTTGCGGCCCAAATTTGGGCCGCATTTGCGTCAGCGCGGACACGAAACGGACGCGCGCATCACCCGCCCTTGTCCTCCATCTGGCCTGCATGTCGGCAGCACAACGGCCATTTCCGCTGTCCTCTTTTTGCCGCCCGCTACTAGGCCGCCGCTGTCTCCCATTTTTGGCCACCTCTGCCTCCCGCCGCTGTCGCCCATTTTTCGCCGACGCCGCTGGCAATCCGTGCATAGATAGGTCATACCGACGGCCTCCCCTCCTCTCCACGCCGCTGCCCCGTTCTGCTGACCCCGGCAGCCTCCCTCCATGCCACCACCGTCCGCTTCGCCGGCTCCTTCCATGACACCCACAAAGCTGTTCGACAGTTTGCCCCAAGGTACAAATGGACTCTGACGACGAGTCTTTTTCTACAATGTTCTTATGGACTCGGATGATTCTTCAACCGACGACAAGGAGATCGTGGCAGCTGCCTTGGTCATCCATGACCACCTCGGTAGGCAACGACCTATGTTCAGGGGCTCTATACCGGGACATACGCCGGCGTTGAATCGCAACTAGGAGAGTGGCCATGTCCTACTCTGGAATGACTACTTCGAGTCCCCGTGCCCCCCTCTACAAACATCACATGTTCCGGCGTCGTTTTCGTACGGCTAGGCATGTGTTCAATCGGGAGGGGTATTTCCACCCAAGAGGCTTCATGGGCTGTGGAAGAGTAATAACCAGCCCTTAGTGGGCTGGTGGAACAGCCACAACAGGCCCATGCGGCTGGGAGGAAAAATCCTAAAGGAAAAAGGTGGAAAAAGGCAAAAAGGAGGAATCCTAGTCCTACTAGGATTGGAGGAGGAGAGTCCTCCTCCACCTCCTCTCTTCGGCCGACTCCAAGAGGGCCTTGCCCTGCACCAAGGCCTCCTCCTCTCCTCCTATATATATTGGTGGACTAGAGGGTTTTTGCACAGAATTTACGGCCACGTGCTACCCGTTCCACCGGTGCATAGTTTCTCCTCTAGATCGTATTTCCGAAGTGCTTAGGCGAAGCCCTGCCGGAATTGCTCCACCACCATCGCCGGAGCGTCATCACGCTGCCGGTGAACTCTTCCTCCTCTCCACTTCCTCTTGCTGGATCAAGACGGTGGAGATCGTCATCAAGCTGCACGTGTGCTGAACGCGGAGGTGTCATCCATTCGGTACTAGATCAGAAGGATCGTGATCAAGGCCACGAGACGATCGTGACTGGATCGCGGGACGGATCATGACGAGATTGTGGGACAGATCGTGATTGGATCACGGGACGGTTCATGATTGGATCGTGGGACGCTCGACGATTTGGATCGCGAAGACGTTCGACTACACCAACCGCGTTTCTTAACGCTTCCCGCTTAGCGATCTACAAGGGTATGTAGATCAACTCCCCCTCTCGTAGATGCTCATCACCATGGATATGTTTGCGTGTGCGTAGGAAAATTTTGTTTCCCATGCAATGTTCCCCAACAGTGGCATCATGAGCTAGGTTGATGTGTCGATGAGATCTCGAGTAGAACACAAAAGGTTTGTGGGCGTTGATGCTTAGATTGCTTCCTCCCTTGGTCGTATTTTGGTTTAGCGGTATTGTGAGATGAAGCGGCCCGGACCAACATTACTCGTACGCTTATGAGAGACCGGTTCCCTCGATGCAACTTGTTACCTAGATGGCTTGCGGGTGGCAGTTTCTCTCACTTTAGTTGGATCGGATCCGACAAAGGCTGTCCTTGAGAAGGTTGAAAAGCAAACTAGTGTATCACCGTTGTGGTTTATGCGTAGGTGAGAATTGTTCTTGCTAGATACCCGTAGCAGCCACGTAAAACATGCAACAACAATTAGAGGATGTCTAACTTGTTTTTGCAGGGTATGTTGTGATGTGATATGGCCAATTACATGATGTGATATATGTGATGTATGAGATGATCATGTGATGTATAGAATATCACGACTTGCACGTCGATGAGTACGGAAACCGGCAGGAGCCATAGGATTGTCTTTAATTATTGTATGACCCGCGTGTCAATCATTAAGTGCTATGTAATGCTTTACTTTATCGCTAAACGATAGCAATAGTAGTAGAAGCATGCAGGGCATGACAACACCGATGGCGACACGTTGGTGGAGATCAAGATGATGGTGATCATGGTGTCATGTCGGTGACGATGGAGATCATGTTGGTGCTTTGAAGATGGAGATCTTAAGCACAAGTTCATGGCCATATCATGTCACTTATGAATTGCATGTGATGTTAATCCTTTTATGCACCTTGTTTTGCTTAGTATGATGGTAGCATTATAAGGTGATCCCTCACCTTAATTTCAAGATAAAGTGTGTTCTCCCTGAGTGTGCACCATTGCGAAAGTTCGTCGTGTCGAGACACCACGTGATGATCGGGTGTGATAGACTCTACGTTCACATACAACGGGTGCAAGCCAGTGTTGCACACGCAGAACACTCGGGTTAAACTTGACGAGCCTAGCATGTACAGACATGGCCTCGGAACACAAGAGACCAAAAGGTCGAGCATGAGTCATATAGTAGATATGATCAACATAATGATGTTCACCATTTAAGCCACCTTAACTCACGTGATGATCGGACTTGAGTTGGTGAATTTGGATCATGTGACACTCAGATGACCCGAGGGATGTCAATTTGAGTGGGAGCTTTAGTAATTTGATTAACTAAACTCATTATTTTGAACAATAGTCTAAGTAACCTTTGCATATTTATGTTGTAGATCAATGGCTCGCGCGGTAGCACCCCTGAATTTTAATGCGTTCCTAGAGAAAGCTAAGCTAAAAGATGATGGAAGTAACTTTGTTGACTAGGCCCGTAATCTGAGGATTATCCTCACGGCTTCCCAGAAATTATACGTCCTTCATGCATCGCTTGGTGACCAACCCGCAGACATGTCATCCGAAGACGTTAAGAACGTTTGGGAGACACGTGTTGGAGATTACTCAATAGTTCAGTGTGAAATTTTGTATGGCTTAGAACCGGGACTTCAAAGACGTTTTGAACGTCAAGGAGCATATGAGATGTTCCAGGAGTTGAAGTTTATCTTTGAGAAGAATGCCCGGATCGAGGGGTATGAGACCGCCGATAAGTTCTATGCTTGCAAAATGGAGGAGAACGGGTCTATCAGTGAACATGTACTCAGAATGTCTGGGTACTCAACTCGTCTGGCGGAGTTGGGAATTGCCCTTCCGCTAGAGGCAATCACTAACAGAGTTCTTCAATCACTGCCACCTAGCTACAAAAGCTTTGTGATGAACTATAACATGCACGGGATGAACAAATCAGTCGCCGAGCTGTTTGCGATGCTGAAAATCGCTGAGTCTGAAATCCAGAAAGAACATCAAGTGTTGATGGTCAATAAAACCACTAGTTTCAAGAAGAATGGCAAGGGCAAAGGCAAGAAGGGTAATGAGTTTAGTGCCTGCTCTCTCTTCGATTACCATCGGGATTAAAGATGAACCTGAATAATTGTTATTTAGTGCCTGCGTTAAGCATGAACATTATATCTGGATCCTGTTTATTGTGAGACGGTTACTCATTTAAGTCAGAGAATAAAGGTTGTTCTATTTACATGAGTAATATCTTTTATAGTCATGCACCCAATGTGAGGGGTTTATTCATATTAAATCTTGATAGTGATGACACACATGTTCATAACATTAATGCCAAAAGATGTAGAGTTGATAATGATAGTACCACTTTCTTGTGGCACTGCCATTTTGGTCATATTGGTGTAAAACGCATGAGGAAGCTCCATGCTGATGGACTTTTGGAGTCACTTGATTTTGAATCACTTGACACATGTGAACCATGCCTCATGGGCAAGATGACTAAAAATTCGTTCTCCGGTACAATGGAACGGGCAAGTGACTTATTGGAAATCATACATACTTATGTGTGCGGTCCAATGAATGTTACAGCGTGTGGTGGATATCGTTATTTTCTCACCTTCACTGATGACTTAAGTAGATATGGGTATATTTACTTAATGAAGTACAAGTCTAAAACGTTTGAAAAGTTCAAGAAATTTCAGAGTGAAGTTGAGAATCATCGTAACAAGAAGATTAAATTTCTGCGATCTGATCGAGGAGGTGAATATCTGAGTTATGAGTTTGGCAGTCACTTAAGACAGTGTGGAATTGTTTCATAGTTGACACCGCCCGGAACACCACAACGTAATGGTGTGTCCGAATGTCGTAATCGGACCTTATTAGATATGGTGCGTTCTATGATGTCTCTTGCTGATTTGCCACTATCGTTTTGGGGTTATGCATTAGAGACAGCTTCATTCACTTTAAATAGGGCACCATTAAAATCCGTTGAGATTTGGCAAGAGGCCAAAGTTGTCGTTTCTTAAAGTTTGGGGATGTGATGCTTATGTCAAAAAGCTTCAGCCTGAAAAGCTGGAACCCAAAGCGGAGAAATGCGTCTTCATAGGATACCCGAAAGAGACAGTCGGGTATACCTTCTATCTCAGATCCGAAGGCAAAGTTTTTGTCGCTAAGAACGGAACATTTCTTGAGAAAGAGTTTCTCTCGAAAGAATTGAGTGGGAGGAAAATAGAGCTTGATGAGGTTGTTGAACCTTTGCTTCTACCAGAGAGTAGCGCAGCACAGAAAGATGTTTCTGTGGAGCCTATGACGGTTGAAGAAGAAGTTAATGATGATGATCATGAAGCTTCAGATCAAGTTACTAATGAACCTCGTAGGTCGACAAGGACGCATGCTACTCCTGAGTGGTACGGCAATCCTGTCTTGGAGGTCATGTTGTTAGACAACAATGAACCTACGAGCTATGAAGGAGTGGTGATGGGCCCGGATTCTAAGAAATGGTTAGAGGCCATGAAATCCGAGATGGGATCCATGTATGAAAACAAAGTATGGACTTTGGAAGTATTACCTGAAGGGCGGAAGGCCATTCAGAACAAATGGATCTTTAAGAAGAAGACAGACGCGGACGACAATGTCACCGTCTATAAAGCTCGACTTGTGGCAAAGGGTTTTTCACAATTTCAAGGAGTTGACTACGATGAGACCTTCTCACTAGTAGCGATGCTTAAGTCTGTCAAAATCATGTTGGCAATAGCTGCTTATTTTGACTATGAAATTTGGCAGATGGATGTCAAAACAGCGTTCCTCAATGGTTTCCTTGAGGAAGAGTTGTATATGATACAACCAAAAGGTTTTGTCGATCTAGAGAATGCTGACAAAAGTTTGCAAACTCCAGCGATCCATTTATGAACTGGTGCAAGCATCTCGGAGTTGGAATAAGCGCTTCGATGAGGTGATCAAAGCGTTTGGGTTTATACAAGTTTATGGAGAAGCTTGTATTTACAAGAAAGTGAGTGGG
This sequence comes from Hordeum marinum, assembly GCA_022496015.1. Classification (NCBI taxonomy): domain Eukaryota; kingdom Viridiplantae; phylum Streptophyta; class Magnoliopsida; order Poales; family Poaceae; genus Hordeum; species Hordeum marinum. Next base: position 336,506,110 of record CM039676.1, on the reverse strand, counting down.
AGCTCTATAGCGTTTCTAATATTATATGTGGATGACATATTGCTGTTTGGAAACAATATAGAAATGCTGGAAAGCGTGAAGGAATATTAGAACAAGAGTTTTTCAATGAAGGACCTAGGAGAAGCTGCTTTCATATTGGGCATTAAGATCTATAGAGATAGATCGAGACGCTTAATAGCACTTTCACAGAGCACATACCTTGATAAAGTTTTGAAGAAGTTCAAAATGGAACAGTCCAAGAAGGGGTTCTTGCCTGTGTTGCAAGGTGTGAAGTTGAGTAAGACTCAATGCCCAGTGACTGCAGAAGATAAAGAAAAGATGAGTGTCATCCCCTATGCTTCAGCCATAGGCTCTATCATGTATGCAATGCTGTGCACAAGACCCGATGTCAGCCTTGCCATAAGTATGGCCGGAAGGTTTCAAAGTGATCCTGGAATGGAACACTGGCAGGCGGTCAAGAATATCCTTAAGTACCTGAATAGGACTAAGGAAATGTTTCTCGTTTATGAAGGTGATGAAGAGCTCATCGTAAAGGGTTACGTCAATGCAAGCTTTGACACTGATCCGGGCGACTCTAAGTCGCAAACCGGATACGTATTTATTATTAACGGGGGAGCGGTAAGCTGGTGCAGTTCCAAGCAGAGCGTGGTAGCTGATTCTACGTGCGAAGTGGAGTACATCGCAGCCTCGGAGGCGGCGAAAGAAGGTGTCTGGATGAAGTATTTCATGACAGATCTTGGAGTAGTGCCCAGTGCATTGAATCCAGTGAGCCTGTTCTGTGACAACACTGGTGCCATTGCTCTAGCCAAGGAACCAAGGTTTCACAAGAGGACCAGACATATAAAGCAACGCTTCAACTCCATCCGATATTACATCGAGGAGAAGGACATAAATATTTGCAAAGTGCACACGGATCTGAATGTTGCAGACCCATTGACTAAACCTCTTCCAAGAGCTAAACATGATCAACATCAGAACTGCATGGGTGTTCGATTCATTACAATGTAAATCACATAGTGATGTGAGCTAGATTATTGACTCTAGTGCAAGTGGGAGACTGTTGGAAATATGCCCTAGAGACGATAAATAAAGTGTTTATTATTGTATTTCCTTGTTCATGATAATTGTTTATTATCCATGCTGGAATTGTATTAATTGGAAACATGGATACATGTGTGGATACATAGACAAAACACTATGTCCCTAGTATGCCTCTAGTAAACTAGCTCGTTGATCAAAGATGGTTAAGGTTTCCTGGCCATGGACATGAGATGTCATTTGATAACGGGTTCACATCATTAGGAGAATGATGTGATGGATGAGACCCAAACTACAAACGTAGCATATGATCGTGTCAGTTTATTTGCTACTATTTTCCGCATGTCAAGTATATGTTCCTATGACCATGAGATCATGCAACTCACCGACACCGGAGGAATGCTTTGTGTGTATCAAACGTCGCAACGTAACTGGGTGACTATAAAGGTACTCTACAGGTATCTCCGAGGGTGTCTTTTGGGTTGGCATGGATCAAGACTGGGATTTGTTACTCCATGTGACGGAGAGGTATCTTAGGGCCCACTCGGTAATGCAACATCACAACAAGCCTTGCAAGCAATGTGACTAAAGTGTTAGCCACGGGATCTTGCATTATGGAACGAGTAAAGAGACTTGCCGGTAACGAGGTTGAACTAGGTATGGAGATACCGACGATCGAATCTCGGGCAAGTAACATACCGAAGAACAAAGGGAACGTTATACGGGATTAACTGAATCCTTGACATGGAGGTTCGACCGATAAAGATCTTCGTAGAATATGTATGAACCAATGTGGACGTTCAGGTCCCACCATTGGTTATTGACCGTAGAGGTGTCTCGGTCATGTCTACATAGTTCTCGAACCCGCAGGGTCTGCACACTTAAGGTTTGGTGACGTTTCGGTAGTGTAGAGTTATGTATGGTGCTGACCGAAGGTTGTTCGGAGTCCCGGATGAGATCCCGGACGTCACGAGGAGCTCCGGAATGGTCGGGAGGTAAAGATTCATATATAGGAAGTCCCGTTTTGGTCGCCGGAAAAGTTTTGGGCTCATCGGTAGTGTATCGGGAGTGACGGTAGTGTACCGGGAGACCTCCGGGAGGGGTATTTCGACCCAAGAGGCTTCATGGGCTGTGGGAGAGTAATAACCAGTCCTTAGTGGGCTGGTGGAACAGCCACAACAGGGCCATGCGGCTGGGAGGAAAAATCCTAAAGGAAAAAGGTGGAAAAAGGCAAAAAGGAGGAATCCTAGTCCTACTAGGATTGGAGGAGGAGAGTCCTCCTCCACCTCCTCTCTTTGGCCGACTCCAAGAGGGCCTTGCCCTGCGCCAAGGCCTCCTCCTCTCCTCCTATATATATTGGTGGACTAGAGGGTTTTGCACAGAATTTACGGCCACGTGCTACCCGTTCCACCGGTGCATAGTTTCTCCTTTAGATCGTATTTCCGCAGTGCTTAGGTGAAGCCCTGCCGAAATTGCTCCACCACCATCGCCGGAGCTCCGTCACGCTGCCGGTGAACTCTTCCTTCTCTCCACTTCCTCTTGCTGGATCAAGACGGTGGAGATCGTCATCAAGCTGCACGTGTGCTGAACGCGGAGGTGCCGTCCGTTCGGTATTAGATCGAAAGGATCGTGATCAAGGCCACGAGACGATCGTGATTGGATCGTGGGACGGATCGTAACGAGATCGCGGGACGGTTCGTGATTGGATCACGGGACGCTCGACGATTTGGATTGCGAACACATTCGACTACACCAACCGCGTTTCTTAACGCTTCCCGCTTAGCGATCTACAAGGGTATGTAGATCAACTCCCCCTCTCGTAGATGCTCATCACCATGGATAGGTTTGCGTGTGCGTAGAATTTTTTTGTTTCCCATGCAACGTTCCCCAACACTGCCGCCATTCATATGCTTGCATACGGAGTCCCGATGATTTCATTGATGAGTATGTCCGGATGAGTGAGTCCACCTGCCTTGAGTCCATGTACCGTTTTTGCAAGGCTGTCATAGTTGTGTTTGGTCCGGAGTACTTGAGAGAGCCAAATGCTGCTGATATATAACGGTTGTTGGCGATGAATGCCAGCAGGGGGTTTCGTGGGATACTTGGTAGCATAGACCGTATGCATTGACAGTGGGAGAGCTGCTCTTCTGCTTGGCAGGGGCAGTACAAAGGTTATGTCCGAAAATGCACTGTGATACTTGAGGCCGTTGCTTCACAAGACCTCTGAATTTGACACTCTTTTTTAGGCATGGCTGGATCTCACAATGATATCAATGTGCTTCAGGGGTCTCTAGTGTTTGCTAGGATGATTGAAGGCAATGCTAGGATGTTCATTTGGTTTATAGTAACTACGTCATATTTATGTGTTTTTATAACTATTTAACATGACTGTTGGTATGATCGATGGTCGTCTTTTTACTTTGAAAATTGAAAATTGCAGAAGCAAAATGAATCCACGCGTTGGCCAAATCGTGTGAATTCCGTGTCCGCCATGTTTGCGCCACGTCAAGTGGCAAACCCCAATCACTGAAGAAGCGGCCGGTCAAAGCCGTCGCGAGCTCGCAAGCTCCCCTCCGCCGCGCGTGTGTTCTTCTCCCCGACGCCACCCAGCCTACCACTTCCGCCGCCGGCACCGCCACCACGACGACGGCGAACACCATCCCCGTCGCCGCCATGGGCACCCGTCTCCTCCTCCTCCTCCCCATCGCCACCCTCCTATTCCCCACCTCCTCCCCGGCCTCCGCCTCGCCGCACATCTCCGCTGTTATCTCCCAGTCCGGCCTCGACTTCGCCAAGGACCTGCTCGTGCCCCGAGCCGCCGACACCCTCGCGCACCTGAGCGTGCCCGACATCGAGCGGTCCGTGAGCATCCCCATCATCGGCGCCGTCCGCACGGTCGCCTCCCGCATCGTGCTCGGCGGCGTGGCGGTCGCCAACTCCACCGTCGCCGCCGGGGACACGGGGGTCGTGGTGGCCGCGTCCTTGTCCAGCGTCAACCTCACCATGGAGTGGAGCTACTCGTACAGCTCCTGGCTCATTGAGATCTCTGATAGCGGGAATGCTTCGATTCAGGTAAATACGACCGACGGGCTTCAGGCATTAGGTTGGTTCCTGAGGTGTTAATGATGCCCAGGATTAGAGGTAATTGCATCCTCAAGAATAGAGGTAAACTTTACTTATCTGAGAACTAATCCATAATTAAAAGAGCTCAATATAGGCATGGGTTATAAAGAAAGCTTAATCTCTTCAGTAAGTTCATAGGTGTCTATGTGTATTGTTCAGTACTACAACTATTTCATGGGATAATGATATTTTGCCTACCTATTAGTGCAGCAGGATTGCTTTACATAAGCTTCAACTGGAACAATACTCATATCTTGGCTACCTATTGGTAGCAGCGACTTTTTACTTGGGCCTCCATTTGGTCAGGCTGCAGGATTGAATGATCGATTAGCATGCGGCATTTTAGCACAAGGAGTTTTTGGACTTACAATGTACTCCCTCCGTCCGGAAATACTTGTCATAGGAATGGATGTACCTAGATGTGTTTTAGTTCGAGATACATCCATTTTAATTTGTTTTCGCGACAAGTAATTCCGAACGGAGGGAGTAGAATTTAAGTATCTAACACCTAAAAATTGATAGGTTTTAGGTGTGGCTAACTGGCTATACACCTAGACAGAAGCAAGCAACTAAACCGCATTTCGGTAACTTTAGAAATGTCATATGCGTCATAAATCATTTTGATCTGATGAAAGCTTGTTGTTCATTTGGACAAGGAAAAAAGCGAGTTACTTTTATTTTTTAAATTATTTAAGTTAAAAAGCTTGCACAAGCAATGAATTACCTGGATTAACATTACATGCCTTCTTTTGCAAACAGTTGCAGCTTTTTGTATATAATTTTTACATTTACTTGGAAGTGTTCTTAGCATGTCAAACCTTGCACCTTTGTTTGCTCATTGTTGTGCGAAATATGTGATAGTTACACATCCTTTACCTTTTTAACTTTTTAGTAGTAGACACCCTTGACATGTATATGGAAGAAGGTACAAGGTGTATTCATGAATCCTTTTCACTAAGGTTGAAGGAATGGATGTTGGGGTTTCCATGGGGCTGAAGAATGAAAATGGATCGCTCAAACTATTTGTTATGGAATGTGGCTGTTATATGAAAGACTTGGACATAACACTGAATGGAGGATCCTCTTGGTTTTATCAAGGGTACGTGGTTCACAATTCCATATTTGTGAATACTTTCTCAAGTCCTTTGAGTAGGGTTTTTCTATATAAAACTCGTGTCATGATATGTATCTAATTCTTTTCAAACGAATTTTATTGAGATGTCATTTAACCCACATCAGTTTTTTTTACTATGTTAACCCACACCAATTGATGTATCCTGTTGCCTTTTGTAGATTCATAGATGCTTTTAGCAATCATATCAGATCATCTGTGGAAAATGCGATTAGGAACAAAATAGTGGAGGGTGCATCGAAGCTCGACCTTTTCTTAGGAGGTCTTCCAAAGGAAATTTATGTTGATAGAGTCGCTGCTATGAATGTGACATTTGTTAATGATCCACGCTTTAGTAGTTCCTCTGTTGAGTTTGATATAGATGGACTATTTATTCCATCTGATAAAACAGCTCCTCAGAGTGACATGCATTTTGGTGATACCAAACTTGCACCACCTCTTGGCAGTTCTTCAAACATGCTGTGGATTTCATTGGACGAAGATGTTTTCAACTCTGTTTCAGCTCTGTACTTCAAGGTATACTATGATCATTTATCATTGTAAACTTGTTACTTTTCTTTTCCTATTTCAAAAGAATATTATTCTTATTGACTATGTGAGAGCAGAGTTGCTAACTTGAACCTAGACGTTTTTCATGTTTCAACTCTACTATTACGTACCAATGAGCCTATTCTGATCGACATGATTACTTTCGTCATTCAGGCTGGTTTACTACAACATATGGTGGACAAGGTTCCTGATCAGTTTCTTTTGAACACTGCTAGCTGGAGGTTTTTGATTCCAAGGTTGTACCGTAAATATCCAAACAAAGATATGATGCTGAACATTTCTGCTATATCACCTCCTTCTGTGAGGATTAATGTGGGTAGAATTGATACCACAGTGGACTTAGATGTCATAGTAAACGTATTGGGTTCTGATGATATGGTTCCAGTTGCATGCATATCACTGGTGAGTTTATTTTCTTCACTGATTTTGTGCTCCTATCCTAGTTGTTCAGTTTGGGAAAGGTACCATCCATCGGAGTGAAAAGACAATGCATACGCACCATCTGGTGGTATTAAAGTATACCTTTTTATGTTGCTTCAGGCACTCAATATTTCAACTCTCACACAATCAAACTAAACTAGTCAACTTTGCTGTTTGACATGCTCAACAATTAACATTCCATTCAGTAATTTACTGTTATTGTGTAAAGTTTGTATCTCCATGAAAACGTATGCATCTTTCTCAATCTTTAACTCCTATTCTTATTGTAATTACATATTGCTTTTGCAGTCAGTCGCTGTTTCTGGACATGCAAGTGTTTCTGGGAATAATCTTGGTGGAAAGGTTGAGTTAAATTATTTCTCGTTCGACTTGAAGTGGAGCGACATTGGCAAACTTCATACTGGTATAGTACAGGTAATTTTTGCCTCTCCATGACTCCACATATCCAGTTCTTTGTATCCCCTAGTGGCAGGGCCTTCAATTGCGCACAAATGCATCCTTTAGTGAGGTGTAGCATGGGAAAATTGTAATCTAAATGCTTGCATTAAGATGAACTGGGGAATAGCTACCTCATGTCTAGGAAGATATCTGGCTTTTCTATGAAAGATCAGGTGGTGCTAAGTAGTTGAAGAAACACCATTTTATAACAGAAAATGCCTTCAGAGAGCTTCTTAAAGCTGACGTGAAAAGAAAAACCAATTGTTAGTGATGGAGCCGCACACATATTTCATGATTCCTAATTTTACTTATTTGAACCTCATTTCTTTCCTTATGGAGTTCTGATATTCTGAACTGATGCTAATCCTGTTAAATTGTCAGAGTCTGACGCGTATTGTCTTGAAAAATTTGTTCGTGCCCTATGTGAACTCATATCTTGGACAAGGTTTCCCGTTGCCCATCATCAAGGGCTTTGTCATCAGAGATGCTTATATCCTCACTTCATACTCAAGCATAATTGTTAGCTCTGATGTTTCCTTCATCGAACCAATGAATAGACCTGGAATAAAGCAGGTTTTTGGATCAGTCAGCAAAGATCCGGCAGTCACCATGAAACGATAAGTATAAATAATGTATGTTGTGGAGCTATTTCATTGATTGTATCTGTTCTAGTCTGGCATCGGTTGTATAACCAATTAGTATAAACTACTCCATCTGTAACAAAATGTAGGACGTTTTCTTGTAGCCAACCACACCAAAGAACGTCTTATATTTTGTTACAGAGATCGTAATATATAGACTAAGGTCCAGCATCAGCTGTAGTCTAAGTAATCACCCCTCGATGAAAATCAGTAAATAGCCACAGCTGTAACTTTGTAAATGTAAATATTTCCGTCTGGTATGTGACAACTAGTCTGAACCTGCTGTAACACCAGGTTTTATATACTGGAGAATTAGTTGATGGTTTCAAATTTGTAACGTACGTATCTGCTGTTCTTCCATATGGACACGCATTACCTGCAATTAGTCTCTGGTTCTTTCTGAACTTTACTTAGCCGTTTGTGATCGTACTGTCATCACCCTTGACTCTCTGTAGTGTTAAGGCCTTTGACTTGCTGTAGTGGTAAGATCTTGGCTGATTGCACATCACTGAATGTTTGTAACATGTGATATCCTGACTCTTTGATTTCTAGACTTTTTTTTCCAAGAAGATTTCTGAACTTAATTAACCCTCTGTAAACTAATATAGGACAAGTCTCTAAAACGTCCTGTATTAGTTTACAGCGGGAGTCACCCAGTTTCTTTTGTACCCACGGGTTCAGTCTTGGTCCAACCCCTGGACTTCCACGGTATTTTGTACTCTCTTTGTACCAAAATGCAAGATGGTTTTTCCTCATGGAAAATTGGATTTCATGTTGTGTGGATGAAGTTTGGAAAATTGGATTTCGCATGTTGCACGAATGAAGTTCCTCCAGTGTGAAAAATCATATGTGGCAAAATCTACAAACAACTATATTACAGCTATTAAAGATGCAAACAACTATCTTACAACTATTGAAGATGCCCTAAAAAGATGATTGACCATAAATCACCGATGATTAATATCTTGTTAAAGACTAGTATAGATGAAAGACATGGTAATGCAAAAACATTTATTTACATTAGATTAAAATAAAAATATCCATTAGACATTTATTGTTTGATGTCGAAGATAATATGCAAGTATATTACGATGAAAAGTCCCGGTATAGTTGAAACAGTTAATGAGAAATAGATAACAAACATATACAAATTGATTGATTGTTTTGAAACAAAATAATTAGGTGCGATTACTCAACGCCCTGATTGCAGATTTGTCACAGCTTTCTTCTCGATGCTGAAATATTGATCACCGACGATCGTCGAGTGGACCATTGCCGAGGGTTCCCCAAGTAAGACTTCCATCTCTTCAGGGTTCTGTTGCACCCATGGATGATGCATCACCTTCCTCAACCTATCGAGCTTCTCTGCAACTTCCTTCATTGAGGGCCTGTTCTCACTTGACATCTCCAAACAATGCTTTGCCAGCTCCGCGATTTCTTCAAGAATCTCCATGTTGTCCTCGTCCTTGATCCCATCATCCAAGATAAATCCAAGCCTATTCTCCTTCATCGCAGACATAAACATCATTGATAGGCTCTTCTCCTGCCCAAGGGCATCAAGATTGAATGGCTTCTTGCATGTGAGCAGCTCCAGAAGAACAACACCAAAGCTGTACACGTCACTCTTGTCTGTCAACTGACATGTTTGCATGTATTCGGGGTCGAGGTACCCACAAGTTCTTTGCACAAGTGTGACAAACTGGGACTCGTCGGTTGGTGCAAGGATGGAGGCGCCAAAGTCGGAGACTTTAGCTTTGTGGTTATCGTCGAGAAGGATGTTGGAAGATTTAACATCACCATGGAGGATTGGAGTCGAAGGCCCCGAATGCAGGTAGGAGAGTGCCTCGGCAGAGTCGTGGGCGATGCCCAAGCGAGTGGCCAAGGAGATGCGCCAGCCATGGTTGCCGTGGATGAGGTCAAAGAGAGTGCCATTTGGGACGAACTCGTACACGAGCATGGGGACTTCCACCTCCAGGCCACACCCGAGGAGCTTCACGACATTTCTGTGGTTGATCTGGGCTAGTATCAACATTTCTTTGCCGAATTCTTTCTTGTGTTGCTCGTCGATTGTCATGCATCTCTTGATGGCTACTTCAACATTACTCTTGAGAAGCCCCTTGTAGACAATTCCATGGCCTCCCCGACCAATGACTTGCTTTTGCATTGCTGTGACTTCATCTCTTCAAATAATATTGTACCACCATGCTGCCGAAAGTAGGCCAGTTTCATATTCCGTAGCTTTCTTCTCTATTGGATCAAACATGCACAAGCTACAACAGTCACAAGGACAACAAGCCCCACACTTGCACCTGCATACGGTATTTGTTCGAAACGAACACTTCTTCTTCGGTACAACCCCCTAAATACATCAACGGCTGAGATCGCTTTGTACCCCTTCATTAAAAAGGGTAGGATCATCTCGTCACAAAATAGCCGCCGCCCGCGCGACGGGGCTGTACCCGCGTCAGGTCCTGTACGGCGATGGGCCCGTACACGCATCGGCACGTCTACGTACGACGACGTCCAGACGGTCACCAGGAGGCCATAAGAAAAAGAAAATAAAAAGACACGACGCGTAGTGCGACCCGCATGGCGTCATGGCATCGGTCGAGGCGACAGTTCCCGAGGCGTCCGCCGCCTCCCCCGATGTGCCATTAAGGCCGGTGTCAGGGATATACCCCGCGGTATGACCCGGCCAGGCGACTCACAGGAGACCCGTTAAGGACATGACATCTCATAAATGACCCGGCTGGCCACTGTAGATGACCAAGGCCCAAGACCCGGGGGGTGAGCCGGCGCGAGGCGGCTCACGAGATAAGACCCGGTGGGTGAGCCGGCGCCAGGCTGCTCACGAGATAAGACCCGGTGGGTGAGCCGGCGCCAGGCGGCTCACAAGAGAAGGCCCACAAGAGAAGGCCCGAAGAGAGAAGGATTCCATTAAAGGAAATAAGACCCGGAGTAGGATTCGTGATGAGTCCTAATCCTACTCCTAGTAGGACTCTATTTGTAAGCCTACCCTCTCCACTTATATAAGGAGGGGTAGAGCACCCCTAGAGGGACAGATTCTCAAGGGACACAAGTCCACAAGTTTAGACAACACATGATTAGAGATAGAAAGATTAGAGGCTCTCTTGATTAGAGGTAGCGATTAGCACCCTTGTAACCGAGAGATCTTCATCATCATCAATATCAGACAAGCAGGATGTAGGCTTTTACCTCGACTTGAGGGACCGAATCTGGGCAAAACTCCGTGTCTTCTCGATTCCGATCAACCCCTTCAAGCCGCCACGTAGTTGCGTTTGCCCCGAACCTAAGTCCGTTGACCCGGACATTTGCCGTGACAAAATCACAATAGTTGGCGCCCATCGTGGGACGACGCACGATGGTGTTGTTCTTGAAGGGATCTCTTCAGGGATAGGGAAGCTTACAATTGGCTGAAGGAAGAAACACCCGGTGAGAAAAAGATCTAGATCAAATCAGCGATCAGTAGGAACGGAAGGTACAAGATTCGTCCGAGTTTGAGAAACTAGGGTTACATCTATCTGTCCACACCAACGCTAGATCGTGCAATCCACCTGGTTCAACAAAGTTTCGGTGGCTCATCTCCGTGTCCAGATCAAGTTCGAAGACTATTTTCATCTACGCCAGGATCGGATCAACTCCTGATGCATGTGGTGGATAAAAAAGAAAGAGAAAAGAAAATAAAGGGAGGCCACGATCTCATGGAGGAAGATATGCACACAGACTCGCCGTGCCCCTCGCTACGTGACTTCGCCTCTCTGGGTCAACCACACCCTGCTGGTTCTGCACCTGAGGCTACCTCGAGTCGCCCGGTCGCCATGACCGCGCTCCGCCCGCGACCCTGTTTCCTACCGGCTTCGCCAAGCCATGCTGATGCCGGCCTTCCGCCCTAGTCACCTCGCCGCAAATCACCCCAACACTCACCACCGCGGCTTGCTTCGCCCGCCGGCCGATGCTGTGTCTCCGCCTTGCCCCGCTCGCCGACACGGTTCTCCGTCGTGGCATCGCCTGCCCACCTCGGCCATGGTCCTATCTGTCTCCAAGTCAGCCCCGCCTCCAACGGCGCTTCTCCGACTCGGCCTCACCACACCTCGCCTAGTGCCGAGCCAGCCCTCCGCTGGCCTCTTGCGATGCCCTGGATCGCCCTGGTCATCCCGCGACTCGCCCACCGTTGGCCGTTTTCATCACCTCACCTCCGCTCAAGCCGCCCGCCGGCTTGCCACCACACTGCGCCGGCCTCTACCGTTGAACCGCCGATGCCTCGCTTCACCCTTCGAGACGACCCTCCGCCATGGCCTCACCTCGAGCCGCCTCGCGTGCCTAAGATTCGTCGACTTGATTACTCATTTAAACAAGCCGGCGGTAGGCTGTTTGCACGTGCATGTCCTATGCCAGGGCTGCGTATATGTATACAAGCGTATCAACGCAAGGAGAATCAATTGGCTGGCTAGCAAGCGAAGCTGCCACTTACGTACGAGTATCGTATGCTACGGAAAAATACAAGTCACAAGCTACATATGAGCCGGGCCTGTGCCGACAATCTCCAAGGGTTTCTACAAAGCGACCGAGGATGCGGCAAAGAAGAAGAAGAAAGAAGAAATACAAAGGAAGAATACGTGGTGCTGGAGCTACGTCAGATAAATCAAAAGTTAGACGCACATCTACTATTCGTCTAAACTACGTGCAGAGTTAACTATGTTCAGAGTTAACCTACACCTCATATGAGCCGCTGCCGTTGTGGTCGGATGTACAATGACATGCCGAAGCTCGTGCCAAACATCATCGTCATGCGCCAACATCCGACCATACCGCACTGTTCGACGGAGGCACGCAAGCTGCCGCTCCACGGCCTGGCTTATATCAATATGTCAGAAGCTTTGTGACGATCATCCATGAAAGCATCCCAGGACAATTATTCATTATCGAAGTGACGTTATCCTGGGGAGATGGCGGCTGCTGTGCCGGCTTACAAACGCCATGGCCCTCTCTCGCCATCCGAGCCGGTTTACAACGCCGTGGCGTCTTTTACAAGCATCACCCGAAGGGTCCATTTAGAGCCGCTCTGCTCTGGCCCTGGTGCAATCGCGTTTCAAGTCGCCCTGTTGGACTTCTTTGACACAAACGCCGTCACTACCGAGCCGCCCCAGTCCAGCGCCGTCTCTGAGCCGCCGTGGCGGAATCACCACCTCCGCTGCGGTTCGGGAGTGGCTCAATCACTGTTGAAATTACGGGATGACTCAGCTCATCATCGAGATGAAACAGGTGTTATCCACCCAACCTATTTTATCTATACTTTTTTGATTCTATCGAAGAACAATTACTTCGTCTTTATAATATTTTTTGACGCAGGACAATTAGTCATTGCCAAAGGGGTGCTATACCGCGGTGATGGAGGCATGCCAAAGGTGGTGTGTGTCGCGTTACTCAAGGGACTCCCTCGCCATTTGACCGGCTTACAATGCGGCGACCGTCTCTTGCCACTGTGCCGGCTTACAATGCCGCGACCGTCTCTTGCCATTGCGCCGGCTTACAATGCCGCGACCGTCTCTTGCCACTGCGCCGGCTTACAATGCCGTGACCGTCTCTCGCCATCGCGCCGGCTTACAACACGGTGACCGTCCCTCGCTACCACACCGGCTTACAACACCGTGATTGACTCTCGCCACCCGCGCCGGTGCTCAATACCATGGCCGTCTCTCATCCGTCGGCACCAGCTTACTACGCCGTGGCCGACTCTCGCCACCCGCGCCGGTGCTCAATACCATGGCCGTCTCTCAATCGTTGGCACCAGCTTACAACGCCGCGGCCGTCTCTCGCGACCACACCGGTTTATAATACCGCGGCCGTCTTTCACAACAGAACCGGCTTACAATGCCGTGGTTGCTTTCTACGTCTACATCAAAATATCAGCGTGGTGCTCATCGATATGAGCCGCCCAACGGACAAGCGTATAAACCGTCGCCACTACAGTTTTGGTTCACTTCAACAAACAGCCGGAACGAACCATCAACCGGATCATTGAAACAATTCATACGGGACCATTTATCACCCGCCACGGCCAGCCTCAACTTTCGTTGAAGATTTTCAAGCCGCCTCTTCGAGTCAACTTGAGACTCGGGGGTTACAAACATGGCAAGACACATTTGGTCGTTTTCAATGAGAAGCCCGGGTCTTTTGCCAAGATGAAATTTTCCGGCTCAACAAAGTTTAAGTCGAAGTGGTTTGTGACCCGCTGAAGTTTTACCGGTTAATCTCGCTTAGAGACCTTGAACCGGTTAAGGCTAAGGCGACCCGCTGAGTTCTTACCAGTCAATCTCGCTTTAGAGACTCTGAGCCGGTTCACAGAGTTGACGGCCAATCTCGCTTTAGAGACCCTGAACTGATGTAAGTTAAAACAGCTGAGCTCTTACCAGTCAATCTTGCTTTAGAGACCCTGAGCCGGCTCACAGAGTTGACGGCCAATCTCGCTTTAGAGACCCTGAACTGGTATGATGCACAGTTGGCTTTATGCCCTTTCAAAAACACCGTTGGCAGGGAGGCTTCTTACCTTTGGTATAGCTTACATCTCCCCTGTGCGGTCCACTTTCTATACTGTTGCAAGGAGGCTTCTTACCTTTGGGTATAGCTTACATCTCCCTTGTGCAGTTGGCTTTATGCCTAATTTGAGTACATTAAAGCGCTGTTGTTGATGGAGGCTTCTTACCTTTGGTATAGCTTAAAAAATTACCCTAAGGCAACAGCGTGTACATCAAATTCCAGTTGCTTATCAACTGCGGCCATCGAAGGGGGCTTCTTACCGACGGGTATCGCTTATCTCACCCTAATGGTCGGCTTTATGCCACTTCCGGTTACTTATTAACTGTGGTTGTCGAAGGGGGCTTCTTACCGACGGGTTCGCTTATCTCACCCTAACAACCGGCATTTACGCCAAAAATAGTTGTGGAAGGAGGCTTCTTGCCCTTGGGTATAGCTTACATAAACCCTTCACACAGCCGGCTAGTACAATTACTAGTCGCGGCTGTCGAATGGATGCTTCTTGCCATAAGGTATAGCTTAAATAAAACCATCGGCAGCCGGCCCTATACAACATTGGCTGATTGGAGGAGGCTTCTTGCCTTTGGGTATAGCTTACATCACCCTCCAACAACAGGCTTTTTTGAGCTGCGGTTGTCAATAGAGGCTTCTTACCTTTGGTATAGCTTACATAAACCTATTGACAACCAGTGTTGGAATACAATGGATAAGTATTCGCTGTTAAAAGGAGGCTTCTTACCATCATGGTACATCTTACATCACCCTTCATGCAGCCGGTTGTAGGCCGCTTCAAGTTCATCAACAGTCGCCGTTGTCAATAGAGGCTTCCTACCGTCAGGTATAGCTTACATATATCCTAAGACAACCGGCTCTTAAAAGAAATTATTTGCAAGGGCGACTCATGTTACCCTGAAAAGTTGCTGGCTTTAGGCCGCTTCCGGCTCTTCATTAGCCGCGGTTGTCAATGGAGGCTTCTTACATTGGAGTATAATTCATATTACCCTACGACAACCGGTCATCAACAGAGTTCATAAGACTCGGAGTCATGCTACTCCGGTTGACATCTCACAGGTGGATTATTCAAGGGGGGCTTCCCACCTCCAGATAAACATGCCGGCTTATAAAAGCCGGATCAGAGCAACATTATGAGAAAGGAGCAATGTTATGAAAGGTATGAACATCCCCGGGTTGAGCTTCTTCAACCCGCCCTGACAACAATGCAGAATGTATTCTGTCTTGTTTATTTTTTGCAGGTATTATCTCTTAATATGAGCCGCCATTAAATATTTGGCAAAAGCAAATGGATCTTTTAATAGCCAACATGGCTGGATCTTCATGGTTATCATAACCAGTGTTAAAATGACTGGGTTTTTTAAGCCAACTCGGAGAAATTTATTATTTTTCAAGAGTCACCCTATCAGATATAATGCCGTGTCATCTAATTGACCGACTCTCGGATTTCTTCAATTGTGCTCTGTAGTAATCTACAACACTCATGGATTTCTCAAACTTATATTTGCCGGGTTGTACCGCAACCACGAGCAGAAACTTCATATCAGAGACAAAGGAATTATTTCAGGATATTCATTCCGGGTTATATTACAACCACGGTCAAAGGTTCATTCAACAAATTATGATGAGTCATATCATTTTCACATAGTCCCAAGTCGCCGCAGGCTGACGACCCGGCACTTGGGGGCTACATTATTCAAAGTTCAGTTTATATCAAATATGCAAGTCCCATGTCGCTGCAAGCATGCACCACGACACTTGGGGGCTAATACAAGCCGGATTTCAAATTATTACATTGTCAGCAAGACCCTATTATCTCAAAGAGATGAGCCGGCCCTTCTATATTGTTCTAAGTCCCAACCCAGTAATTATTACTGACCCGGCACTTGGGGGCTAATACAAGCCGGATTTCAAATTATTACATTGTCAGCAAGACCCTATTATCTCAAAGAGATGAGCCGGCCCTTCTATATTGTTCTAAGTCCTAGCCCAATAATTATTACTGACCCGACACTTGGGGGCTACACCACTCAGATCAAACTTTCTAAAAAAAAAGTCCCAAGTCGCCGCAGGCGTGCGACCCGGCACTTGGGGGCTACAGTATTCAGCCGTTTAAACAGATTATAAGGTTCAAACTGAAGACCCGGCACATCACATTCTGATGATCCGGCCCTTGGGGGCTACACCCGCCGAAGCTTTCTGGTGAGCCGGCCCTTGGGGGCTACACCCGCCGAAGCATTATAAGGTATAGAGCAATTATAAGTCCCAGGTTGCTGCAGGCAGGACAACCCGACACTTGGGGGCTACACAGTCCAAAATGTTATTCGCAAAGCACCAAGTTATCATGGATAATCTTGGAGCTTGGGGGCTATAGGTAATATGGACATATCAAAAACTTTGAGGAGAATTTTCAAGATGTTAAATATGGAGTTCAGTTTTTAGACCCGGTGTCACCAAATACTTATGACCCGGTGTTATCAAAAGATCATAACCCGCCAGATGTTATATAAGCCGCCCTAGTTCACAACAATGGAAGTCCGCCTTTACATCAGATGGATTTTCATCTCAGTATTTTTTATCAAGTCAGCTGGATTCTATTTATTTGACCCGGAGTCACCAATGATAATGACCCGACATCATCAATACTTATAACCCGGTGGAGATGACCCGCTAAAAAGCATTGGAAAACCAACTCAATGGCATATGGGTATTCTATTCTCAATATTTTTCAAAGGACATTGACAAGCAAGATGGTTATCAAGACGACTCATTCATATGCAGAAAACACCCGGATTTCTGAGGAGTTATTTTATAAGCCGGCCGAAGGCAAGCCGGCCATTTAACATATTTGTTACCCCTATTTCAGGAGCTTAGCATGAATAAATTCAAGCTAACCTCGGGGCTAATGTCGGGGATATACCCCGCGGTATGACCCGGCCAGGCGACTCATAGGAGACCCGTTAAGGACATGACATCTCATAAATGACCCGGCTGGCCACTGTAGATGACCAAGGCCCAAGACCCGGGGGGTGAGCCGGCGCGAGGCGGCTCACGAGATAAGACCCGGTGGGTGAGCCGGCGCCAGGCTGCTCACGAGATAAGACCCGGTGGGTGAGCCGGCGCCAGGCGGCTCACAAGAGAAGGCCCACAAGAGAAGGCCCGAAGAGAGAAGGATTCCATTAAAGGAAATAAGACCCGGAGTAGGATTCGTGATGAGTCCTAATCCTACTCCTAGTAGGACTCTATTTGTAAGCCTACCCTCTCCACTTATATAAGGAGGGGTAGAGCACCCCTAGAGGGACAGATTCTCAAGGGACACAAGTCCACAAGTTTAGACAACACATGATTAGAGATAGAAAGATTAGAGGCTCTCTTGATTAGAGGTAGCGATTAGCACCCTTGTAACCGAGAGATCTTCATCATCATCAATATCAGACAAGCAGGATGTAGGCTTTTACCTCGACTTGAGGGGCCGAATCTGGGCAAAACTCCGTGTCTTCTCGATTCCGATCAACCCCTTCAAGCCGCCACGTAGTTGCGTTTGCCCCGAACCTAAGTCCATTGACCCGGACATCTGCCGTGACAAAACCACGACAACCGACGTTATGCCGGTGCATCAGTCACCTACCCGCCGCCCGCCTGTCCTTGAAAAACCACCACTTCGTCTCGGTCTGCCTCCCCTCACCCCCACTCACCTCACCCACCATCGCGTTCCTCACTCCACCGACGAGTTTCCCTCTTGGCGGCAGCCATGGTGTCCGGCGGCAGCAGCGACACTAGCGGCCGTGGCGGCTCGTGGCCGACGGGCATGGGCACACCGAAGACGACGAGCTCATCCGCCTCAGGCTAATGGTGTCGCCGGGCTGCCATCTGCCACACATCTTCCGCATCACCATCGACGGCTACCCGACGAGGGGGCCCAGCGTGACGTCGGATGAGCTTCGCCGGCACGAGGGCAGCCGTTGGAACATCGACGACCGTCTCCGTTTTTGGAGGGGGAGGATTTCTGGACGGTCGTCGGCCAGCTCCGACGGGAGTCGAAGACGGGCGGCTCGTCGTCTGCCCCGTGCCGCCCCCGCCGTAGCCCTCCGTCGGCCATGCCGTCCCGAAGATCCCTTTGCCGTCTGGTACCCGCGCTCGGCGGGCCCTTCGCTTCTCCCGCCGCCCCTGCCACCGTCGAGATCCCGCCGGAGCAAGTCACGCTGCGCGAGGACGGCGACCCCGACGATAGCCCCCGCTACCTCCTTGCCCTACGAGCATCGCAGGCAGAGGCGGTGGCGGCGGCCAGAGAGGCCGCCGATCTGCAGGTGGCACTGGACGCCGTGGCGGCTATGGCGGCGGCAGCAGAGGCCGCTGATGTGCATGCAGCATTGGATGCGGCGGCGACTATGGCGGCGGTGCAGGCGGTTGCAGTGGAGGTCAATGGCGTCGACTGGGCCGCCGCCGTCAAGAGCAGCGACGATGACGACGGTGACGGTGGTGCGGGCGAGGTCGTGGACCTCGCCGACTCCGGCGATGAGTAGGTTAACTTTAGATTAGGTCCTGTTATGTTTAATTAATTTTCATTATGTTCGAATGTAAAATGAATAGTTCGTCGTAAGGTTTAATGAAATATTTGTATGTTCTAATAATGTTTTCGAATTTTGAATCATTTTATAAAATAAAAGTTAGCCAAAAGAAATAAAAATTGTAAAGTTTGCCGGAAAAATTGAAAGGAAAATAAAAAAGATATAAAAGAAAAGAAAAGAAGAGAGGAAGAAAGTAAGAGGAATAAAAGGAAATTAGAGGGGGGGATCGTAAATTATATTGGCAAAGTTAGTAGGAAATAATTTTGATTAATAACAGTTGAAAGGACGTGGATGTCGCCTAGAGGGGGGGGAGGGGGTGAATAGGCGCTTTAAAATAATTATGGTTTAGGCTTGAACAAATGCGGAATAGAACTATCGTTTAATTAGTCAAGCACAAAACCTAAAACAACTAGGCTCACCTATGTGCACCAACAACTTATGCTAAGCAAGATATACAACTAGGTGATAGCAAGATATATAACAAGAAACAATATGGTTATCACAAAGGAGAGTGCATAAGTAAAGGGGCTCGGGTAAGAGATAACCGAGGCACGCGGAGATGACGATGTATCCCAAAGTTCACACCCTTGCGGATGCTAATCTCCGTTCGGAGCGGTGTGGAGGCACAATGCTCCCCAAGAAGCCACTAGGGCCAGCGTAATCTTCTCACACCCTCGCACAATGCAAGATGCCGTGATTCCACTAAGGGACCCTTGAGGGTGGTCACCGAACCCGTACAAACAAGGTTGGGGCAATCTCCACAACTTGATTGGAGGCTCCCAACGACACCACGAAGCTTCACCACAATGGATTGTGGCTCCGAGGTGACTTCAAATGCTCAGGGCAATCTCCACAACCTAATTGGAGACCCCGAAGCTTGCCCGGAGCTTTGCACCACAATGATTGAGCTCCGAGGCACCACCAACCGTCTAGGGCGCCAAAGCACCCAAGAGGAACAAGCTCTAAGGTGCTCAAACACCCAAGAGTAATAGCTTCTCAAGTTCTCACTTTCACGTATCACCGTGAAGAACTCAAACCTATGCACCAAATGCAATGGCAAGGGAACACGGAGTGCCCAAGTCCTTCTCTCCCAAATCCCACCAAAGGAACTAATGCTAGGGAGGGAAATGAGAGGAAGAACGAAGAAGAACATGAAGAACTCCAAGATTCTAGATCCAAGGGGTTCCCCTCACTTAGAGGAGAAAGTGATTCGTGGAAATGTGGATCTAGATCTCCTCTCTCTTTTCCCTCAAGAACTAGCAAGAATCATTAGAGGGATTGAGAGCTAGCAAGCTCTAAGAAGGTCAACAATGGGGGAAGAACACGAGCTCCAAAAGTTGAATCCATTGGGGAAGAAGACCCCCTTTTATAGGGGGAAAAGATCCAACCGTTATCCCCACCCTCAGCCCCGTGCGTCGCGGTACTACCGCAATAAGATCACGGTACTACCGCAAGGGCTTGTGGTACTACCGCTGCGACATGCGGTACTACTGCTCCCATGGAAGTATCAGACTCAGGCCGATTGCACTAGGCAGTTAGCGGTAGAACCGTCGGAGCAGTACTACCGCGAGCCCATGCTGTACTACCATCACGATCCATCTTGCGATCCAATCACGACCGGTCCCGCACTCCCATCACGATCCGTCCTGCGATCCAATCACGAATCGTCTCGCGATCTTGATCACGGTCCTTCCGATCTAGCGCCGAACGGACGGCACCTCCGCGTTCAGCACCCGTACAGCTCGATGACGATCTCCGCCTTCTTGATCCAGCAAGAGGGAGTGGAGTGGTAGATGAGTTCTTCGGCAGCACAATGGCGTGGTGGCGGTGGTGGTGAACTAATCATGCAGGGCTTTGCCTAAGCACTGCAGAACTAATCTAGAAGAGAAACAGATCTAGAGGTAGAAGAGGGCAGCACGTGGCAGTTAGGGTTTCCCCCCCTCTAAATCCTCTAGTATATATAGGAGGGAGGGAGGGGAGGAGGCATCCTCAAACCCTCAAGGTTTGGTCAAAATTGGAGGTGGAGGAGTCCTACTCCAATCCTATTAGGAGTAGGATTCCTCCTTTCCACTTGGAAACTCTTTCCACCTCTCCACCTTTTGGGTTTTTCCCACCCCTAGCCGCATGGGCCCTAGTGGGGGCTTAGACCAGCCCACTAGGGGATGGTTTGAATCCTCCCACAGCCCATGAGGTCCTTTGGGTCGAGACACCCCTCCCGATGGTCTCCCGGCACCCTCCCGGTACACTACTGATGAGCCTGAAACTTTTCCGACGACCAAAACAGAACTTCCTATATATCAATCTTTACCTCCGAACCATTCCGGAGCTCCTCGTGACATCCGGGATCTCATCTGGGACTCCAAACAACGTTCGATCACCACCATACATAACTCTATACTACCAAAATGTCACCGAACCTTAAGTGTGCAGACCCTGCGGGTTCGAGAACTATGTAGACATGGCCGAGACACCTCGACGGTCAATAACCAATAGCGGGACCTGGATACCCATATTGGTTCCTACATATTCTATGAAGATCTTTATCAGTCGAACCTCTATGTCAAGGATTCATTTAATCCCGTATGCTGTTCCCTTTGTTCTTCGGTATGTTACTTACCCGAGATTTGATCGTCGGCATCTCCATACCTAGTTCAACCTCGTTACTGGCAAGTCTCTGTACTTGTTCCATAATACAAGATCCCATGGCTAACACTTAGTCACATTGCTTGCAAGGCTTATTGTGATGTTGTATTACCGAGTGGGCCCTGAGATACCTCTCCGTCACACGGAGTAAGAAATACCAGTCTTGATTCATGCCAACCCAATAGACACCCTTAGAGATACCTGTAGAGCACCTTTATAGTCACCCAGTTACGTTGCGACCTTTGATACACACAAGGTACTCTTCCGGTATCAGTGAGTTGCATGATCTCACGGTCATAGGAACAGATACTTGACATGCAGAAAACAATAGCAATAAACTAACACGATCATATGCTACGTTTGTCGTTTGGGTCTTGTCCATCACATCATTCTCCTAATGATGTGATCCCGTTATCAAATGACATCTCATGTCCATGACTAGGAAACTATAGCCATCTTTGATCAACGAGCTAGTCTATAGAGGCATACTAGGGACATGGTGTTGTCTATGTATCCACACATGTATCTGAGTTTCCGATCAATACAATTATAGAATGGATAATAAACGATTATCATGAACAAGGAAATATGATAATAACCAATTTATTATTGCCTCTAGGGCATATTTCCAACACTAAACACTTAGGTATCTCACGTAAGAGTTTAGACGAATCAAAACATGAATAATATGTTTGCAAGGAAGTCCTTTGTGATCCATACTTTTGCAACTGCACTTCACGGTTTGTTCGGAGTTACTTGGGGTGTAGTCCACAGTGAATCTGATATCCCTATTTTCCTTCCATGTCAGTATGAATCTGTGAGTGTCTGCTCCTCTCAGTCTCTCAAGGACCTCAAGCTCCCGTGCCTTCTTCATATATTCCTGTAAGATATAAAAGTTTGCCGCGGTGAACTCACGAGCAACTGATTTCTCAATGTTTTTTCACTCGTCCAGGACTGGTACTGGGTCTGTCTGTGTGTTCATGTAATCGTCATGCGCCTCGTTCTCACGAAGACGAACGATGCAGTTCTCATAGTGCACAATCATGTCAACAATTGTCATACCGGAGTCTAGATGCATGTGAAGGTGTGAGTTCAGACTCTCACTTCTCTGGTTACTTCGCATACCTAGGAAAAACCCACCAGCCAGATATGATGCAGCCCAAAGCCTTTTCTTCTTGTACATCCTATGTGACCATGTCTTTTTTTTCTTCGACTGCCATTTGGCGGTAAACATTGCCCATCTCTCCTCAAAGACTTTATGTGAAGTGGCATAATAAAGTAGAGACGTGAACTCCTTTAGAGACTTATGGTGAAGGTGTTTCTGCAGGTTCTTCTCAATATGCCATGAGCAAAGATGGTGCCAAACATCAGAAAGTACCTTTCTGATGGCCTTAATCATAGCTGCATCTCCATCAGTAATTACTGACCTGGGCCTTTTCTGACAGTGAGCCCTCAAGAACGTCTGAAGCAGCCAGACATATGTATCTTCCGTCTCGTCAGACACAATAGCACAACCGAAGACCATGGTGCAACGGTGGTTGTTCAGACCGACAAAAGGTATAAATGGCATGCTATACCTATTCATCTTGTATGTGATGTCGAAGACGATCACATCACCATAGTCAATATAGTCTTGCTGTGATTGAGAATCACACCAGAATAGGTTTTTCAGCCTTCCTTCATCATCGACGGTGTGCTCAAAGAAGAAATCTGGATCTCTGTCCTTTTTGGTCATCATGATCCCAATGGTAGTGTCTGCATCACCTTGTGCAAGAAACTTCATTTTCTCTCTATAGCACATGTTATAAAGCTTCTTCCTCCCAAAACCGGCCTTAGAATATGACCCATACCTACTGACGAAGTTATCATAAATCATATGTTTCCTGATTCCAGCACCTGCCATAGTTTAGATCTCAGCTTTCTGAAATTCTTTGATCTGATTATGAGATCGGAGAAACGGGACTTCATCCGGTCTAGCTAGAACATGACTATGATCATCACTGAAACTGCTGACATACCAAACGTCACGCTCTTTATCAAGCTTCAAAGTTATATGTGCATCGCAGAAGCATCGACTCTCCTCTTTGAGCATGCGGGTCCTGCCTTCCACTGTACAAGATTTTGCCTGTCGTTTCCCAACTCTCGAACATAGATACCTCCTCAAGCGCATACCTCCCTCAGGACCTTTAAATTTTTTCAGCAAGTCCTTTCTAACGCTGAAACCACGGTCCTTAGCATACTGGTTATAGAAAATGTAAGCAACTCCTAGTGACCTGAACATCTTTCTCATCACCTTTCAATGCTTGTCCAATGAATCTTGTTGATATTCATCAAATCCGATGTCAAAATTAAACACAACATCAACAACATGCTCATCCATCCCGCTAGGACCATTAACATCTCCCTGTAAAATAAGGCATATAACCATGTATGTCAGTCAATTATTATTTTAATATATAATATATGTAAGTTTCAAAACTTACTTTGCTTGGGCTGTCATCATGAGATGCATCAATCGTGCCATTTGTCACTTTCATCATCCACAATATTCCCGTCCGCGTCCATCTGCGCACATTTAAAAAATACATGTAAGCGCTCATGCGGTTATTATGTCATTTCTTGTCCTACATATTAAAAACATACCTGGAGTGCGCTTTCACCAAATGAATCATCTATATCCATATCATCATCATTATCATCATGTAGTTGCATGATGCAAAAAAATATACATGTAAGTGTTTGTGCGGTTAATCGTTTTTGATGTTTTTATCAACGTTGATCACACTTACATTGTCACTATAAGATTCATCCAAACTCATGTAGTGCTCCTCGGTAGGTTTGTCCATATTCAGTGACGATGATCCGTTGTCGTCGTTGTAATCATCGCCATCATAATCGCTCTCCTTCTCTATCTATACATGTATAAACAAATTCTAAGATCAATCGAACACCATGAAACATCATCCCTAAAATAATTAGTTCATCAAGTACATTATGTCAAAATTATATTACGTGCACAACGAAATTGATTAACACTACGTCGCACAAAGATTAGAGTCAAACCGACCTCTTGCACGGAGGCGAGGATGACAGATGGATCCATTTTGTCTGATGACGAACACGCTGACGGTGTGACGATGCTGACCGGCCGAGGCAGGCGTCGACGTCGTGAGGTTGATGGTCGGCCGAGGCAGGCGGAGTCCGGGGAGGAAGGCGGCGACGAAGATTCACGGGTGGGCGGCCATCCGGGCGATGGCAAAGGAACGAGGCGGCAGCAGCAACGGCGGCAGGGAACACATGGCAGGCTGTTTGGGCGGCGATCGGGGCGACGTGGAGGGTGGCGACGACTAGAATTACGACGGCGGGCATCGGCGGGTCATGTGATGTTTTTTCCCCACAACAATCGACGCGAGCGTGCAGACGTGCGGGCATACGGCGACGCGTGCGGCATACGCGGGCGGGCGTACGGCGACGGGTGCGAAATACAAGAGTGGGCGTACGCACGACGCGGGCGTACGTCGGGCGGCTGGTGGGTATTCCTATACTCAATGTGAAATGACCATCCTAGCCAATATACCTTTTAGGGGATTGTACCGAAGCACTCCTCATGAATGAATTAATTTCCATGTGTTGTGGCCACTTATAATAAAAGGATAATGTTGAAGGAAAAGCGACCATCGTTTTGGATGAATATGCGTTGTTTTCAATTGAAAAACAGTTATGCATTATAACAACAAATACTCCATAATTAATCTAGTACTTTGGATTTTATGTTGTCAATTTTTAGAAAATTCTTCTATGAAATTTTAGGGAAGTGTCCAAGTTGAAAGTAGGAGAACCTTTTATTAAATTCATACAGTGTGAATGAGATGACTTTTCTTGGCGACCTACGGTAGTTTACATGGCGAGTAAAATGAACAGAACCACCCATAGCTTCATACAATCATCATTTTACAAAACGTGACATTTCGCATCGAAAAGATGATGTCACTAATTGATTGGACCCGCCTGTCGGGCTGAGTTGGCAGGGAAAAAACGCCACAATTGACTTGGTATTCTTCTTTCTCCTTGTCGGGCTGAATTGTGTTTTTTTTAGGATTGATTATGTGAGTACGTGGTAACCATAAATATAAAGCTAACGTTGACTGGGTTGTTCACGTTGTCCACTTAAATTATATGGGCAATGCAGCGTTATGTGGGCGGCCAGTAGGTTTTTCCACTTGCAGACTGAGGCCCTATGTGGTTACAGGGATTAGACTAGAAAAAGTCTTTTTTAGCCCCTATGTAACCAAACAAGAGGAACTTTTTCTTAAGGGACTAGAAAAAGACTCTACTGGAGAGTTTTTTTTCTGTAATCCTGGGACTTAAAAAAGTTTAGTCCCTTACAACCAAACACCTCCTGAGTCCCGTTCCTCCTCAGACGGGCCCATGACTGCTAAGAACCATGTGGGGATGTTGGTCCCTCTGCACGATGGGCTCACTTATTAAATGTATAAAGAAATTTTTTCAGAGTGGCTATCATTTCCTTCCTCCATGATCGGTGGTTGTCGTGTTTCGAGGAATCTTCCTCGATGCTACTCCACACCTAAAGCCCGAAAAGACCACAACATGTAAATGTCGTATTTCGAGAAAAGGGACGCCGACTCAGGCTAACTAAGCTGCCTGGGTGCGAAGCCAGGCTAAGAGCATCTCCAACCGCCCCCTCAACAGGCCCCTCCAAGGCCTTTTTTTATCGTCGGCGGGCGAAAATCGGTCCAGTCGAGCCCTCAGGAGCCTAAATTTCGCCGATCAGGACGGAATTTGGCGCCGGCGTACCCAGGCCGAACGCGGCGCGTTGGGGGCGTGCCTGGGGGCGTCGAGCGAAGGGTGTTTTGGTGCGAAAACAGGTGGGTCCGCCGAGTCAACGACCCCGCGGGCTTCGTCGTCCACATCGCCTCGTTTTCCTGCGGGGAATCAATGCAAGGCTTCCGGCTGGTCAACCTTCCATTGATGCGGCAGGTTCATGAGGCGTCGTTCACGGGCGGCACAGTCAGTACGGGCGGTGGCGTCCATACCTCACCCCCCACGTGGCCGCACGGTGCCGCCCGCTCGTCCCCTATAAAAGTCGGCCCTCCTCTTCGGTGGCCGCCACACTCGCCTCGCCACATCGCCCCCGTCTCGCCGCCGATGGCCCTCTGGCCCCTCTCTCCGTGGTGACCTTCTCTTCCTCTCTCTCCCAATGGTCGCGCGCTACCCAGGCGACGGTGCGACCCTCAACGGCTTCGGCCGCCGGCACCTCCACGATTACGAGGCTCGCCTCCTGTACGAGGCGGAGTACCCCATGACGCCGGACATGCGGGTGCCGGATGCATGGAGGCTCAATGCCGGCGGGGTCCCCGTGCCACCGGTGCCCATCGGAGCTGAGTGGCGCATCGAGATCGCTAGGATCCGGTCATCGCTGTCCGAGGAGGTGCGCCGGCAGCCGCGGTACGCGCCGGACAGCGTCGCCTTGTGGATGGCTTACTTCGAGCGCCGCCACAAGGAGCAGCTCACCTCCACCAACGATGCCCCAGTTCGCGGGCACTTCAACTCCAAGGGCCGCCGTCTGTGGTGGGCCGCCGCCGGCCGCACGCTCGATGTCGTCCTCGAGCACATCGAGGGCGGCAACGAGCCGCGCCTCGAGTACCCGCAGGAGCCGACGTCCATCTCTCGTCGGAGGGGCTCCTCGTGGCAGCCACGGCCCATGGACGCGCCGTTGTCATTCTCCCACTCCTCCCACTCCCACTCCTTCGGCGCAGCGCACACGCCGCTAGCCGCCGTGAAGGCCGAGCCCGGCGAGACGCCGCTCCGTTGCAGAGGGCACAACGGCGACGACAGCATCACCATCAACGAGGGCCGCCGCCGCGAGCCCTCACCTCCCCGCGGCCACCTCCGCCTTGTCAGGCCGAAGACGGAGCCTGTCACGACGGCGATGGTGAAACAAGAGCACCTCGCCAGGGCCGCCGCTGCCGAGACGGCCATGAAGCGGGCGCGGGACGACTACGTTCCGGAGGAGATGGAGCGCCAGCGCCGCGCCCTCGAGGAGATAGAGGCTCGTCGTCACAACTGGCAGCGACGGGAAGGCTCTGGCCTCATCATCCTCGACGATGACAACGACGGGGAGGCGCCCGGGCCCTCCAACCCCGACCTGCACCGTCTCGGCGACCTAGGGCAGGGCTGCAACAGGGACGGCGGCCGCGGTGCGCATGACGACGATGACGACGCCGGCAACGACGACAAGGGCGACGACTACACCGATTTCTACAAGCTCCTCGGCATGTAGAAAACGGCGGCGGCAACGTAGTCTAGTTTTTTGTTTTTGTATTATATGAATGAAAATCATCCAAACTTTTGCGAATTTGTTTAAATATTTTGTTAAATTTGTTTAAATTTGCCGTTTTGTGGCCGTTTTTGGGCTGAATCTGCGCCCTTACTGGGCCAAAATCGTTAGCTTGAGGCGACCATGGGGCGGCGGCTGGAAACCAAGCCTCCAAACCAATTTTAGCACCGGTTGACCTTCAAGTGGCGCTACTTCGAGCCCTTAAAGGACGAACGGCTGGAGATGCTCTAACCTCGATAACAGTGCATTCATGCCAGGCAAGTTTATACTTGTCCAGGACACAAACAAACACCCACCAAACAATTCAGGAAGGCTCTAGGTTTTTTTTTGTCAGGACTCCAACCAAACTGTCTCTGAGTCTCGTTCCTTCTCAGACCGGTCCATGACTGCTAAGAACCATGCTGGGCTGCTGACCCTTCTTCGTGATGAGCTCACTTATTTAATATACACAGAAAATGTTTTAGAGTGGGCTATCATTTCCTTCTCCCATGATTGGTGATTGTCGTGTGGAACCTTCTTCGATGCTACACCCCACCTAAAGCCCGGAAAGACCACAACATGTAAAAGTTTCTTTTTCTTTTTGCAGGAAAATATGTGAATATTTCAAAGCAAGCTTTTTGCGGGAATTGGGTCGGTAGTATCGTGATGATTCAAAGCAAGGCGTGCTGTATTTGTGTACGTGCATTTTCTCAAGGTGTGAATGGCCCGCCGCTGAAATTTTTTATTTGTTAGCCAATATCCATTTCTAAACCCAGATTCATCTACACTTGGTTAAGAAAAAAATCACAAAAATACAAAAAAACTATTTTCTTTGCATTGT
Source organism: Hordeum marinum (assembly GCA_022496015.1). Classification (NCBI taxonomy): domain Eukaryota; kingdom Viridiplantae; phylum Streptophyta; class Magnoliopsida; order Poales; family Poaceae; genus Hordeum; species Hordeum marinum. Next base: position 336,477,792 of record CM039676.1, on the reverse strand, counting down.
AGATAATTTGGTGCGTAAGGTGCGCTTCAAATGTCGGATCATTTGGACATACGAGTAGCTCTCAGTAAAAACGACAAATTGAGTACAAACAATACATGAACAGTAAGCTTTTTGCAGACCCTAAATTTATCTTTTTTGCTGCCGAGAGCTACCCAGATGTCCAAATGATAAAAAATATGAAGCGCACCTCATGCACCAAATTATCTACCATCCAAAAAATTGAAATTGTTGGATTTTTCTGATATTTATTTTGAATTTTCTCTTCATCGCGGGTGCAGGTGAGTCGTAGGCACCGAATCGGCTGCTCTCTTTCGTTAGTATTTTTTATGTATGTTTGCGTACTATCTAACTAAGACCTCTTCGAATGCATTGATGCTTACAGTGATCACAGCGGGAAATATCATATATCAGTATTATGCATACATGATACTATTCTATGATACTACCTTCACAATGTTTAGTATCATAACTTGGTATTATAGAAACTGTATTTATTGTCATGCATGACACATATTAGAACACCATTTAGCATGATATGGTAACATGTTACTCAGCCCTCTCTTTTCTCATTTCATTATGTGCCACGGAAGCTAAAATGCCTAGTTGACATGTATGAAACTACTCTCATTGTGATCACCCTTAGGTGAGGTGCTAAATGCGTTAAAAGTCTTAGCAACTAATATTTTCGATGCATGCGTGCTCATCTTTTTTAGCTAAGCTTACTTTATTTAGTTGTTTAACAACTGAATTACTCCATGCATGGGTTGGTAGGTATTTTGCATAGGTGCACGCGTTTAGCATCATTTTTTTTCTGAAGTCATCATAATGCTTTATCTTCTTTTAATTTCTTTGTTAATTTTTTTCTACATGCAACCCTTAGCATATGTATATCGTGAAGCACTGAAAAGAGCCTAATACTTGCTTCGTTCAGAATTACTTGTCACGAAAATAAATGTATCTAGATGTATTTTAAGATTTAGATACATCTATTTTTATATATTCCTGTGACAATTATTGGAGACCGAGGGAGTATTTTCTTTATTACTATTTTTATACATGCATACCTAACTACCTAGTGATTATGAAAAGAGTCCACCAGATCATGTGGTCCATTAAACAAACGTCCGATCTTTTCTAACATCCATGCAATTTCTCGGAAACTGCTGCCCTCCTCCCCCCCTTTTCTTACTTGATCACTTCAACCCCATCGGGCCATCCCCACCACTCCTCTGATCCCCACCCCATTGCCCATCGCCCATCGCCCATCGCGAAGGACTGGAAGCAGCAAGAAACAGCGAGGTCGCGGTCCGGCCGGATCATTGCCTGGAGCGCGCCGGTAAGCACCTCAGTTCCTTTCGCAGCGTTCGATCGGTCTCCCCGTCTCGCCAAAGGGCGCGTAATTAACCTCTGTACCTATCTCGTTCAGATTTGGTGGCATCCGGTTCAGCGTCGAGGCGAAGAGTGGATACCACCCAACTTTTAGCTCCGTTTATTGCTTATTATGTTCCCTCACTGACTGGTACGTACACCATGCAAATGTTATCAGAAAAATTAGTTACAAATCTGTTATAGAGTTTGAGACAAGTAAAGATCTCATGGGGAGGGCATGCTTAAGTTTACATGTGAGCGCAAAGTTTGGATATGCAAAATGACTAAGATTTGGACTACAAACACGCTCAATTTTCTCACAACTAAATTTGCTGATTTCTCATACTGCACATGTGCCGCTTTTATTACAATTAAGAGCATCTACAGCCACAAACATGTATCATAAATATGACCCCTCAAACGTTTGTAGATGCCTTAAATTAACACAACTGCATCCGGACATCGCATACTAGATTTTTAAATCCATACAAAAACATACAAACGAAAAACTTACGTACTACATAGATCACTTAGCTACTCCTCGTCGAAGATGTTGACTATATCTTCGTGCCTGGCTTCGGATACATGGACGACTGCTGCAGCTCCGGCTCTTCCGTCTGCTTCGCTCCAGCCTCCTCCTCTTCTATCTCTGGCTCGAGTTCAGCGAAGAGCGCGTCGGAGGACGGTTGCTTCTGTCGGAGGAACTGCCAATTGGCTTCCACATAGGCCTCATTTTGGATGGACACCAATATGGTCTGCTGCTCCACCATCTCCTCGGCTTGGGGCAACGGCGAACTTCGCCTCCGCCTTCGCCATGTTAAACCCCCGAGCAGGCTGTTGCGCCTCGTCCTCCTCCGGATCCGCCACCTTCATTGGCTCCGGCAACTGCTCTCCCTTCTCCTCCTCCGCCTGTTGTTCCTCCTTCTCCGGCAATGGTGAGTCCGGAGGCAGCCCGACAGCGATGCGGGTGGCGCACCTAGCCTGGATATTATCCGCAATCAGCCTCTGGAGCTCCGACGTGAGCATCGCGTAGGTGGTGATCTTCCGCTGGACCATGGTGATGCTGGAGAGCATGGGAGAGCAGGAGAGGAGGTGGACGGGCTCGGGTGGCGGCGCAGAGAGGGTGGAGGTAGATGGGCTAGGGTTGGGGGACACATGCCGACTTAAATAGCCTAACTTGGCATCGGGCGGTGAGCCAGAGCGGCGTTCACACCATGGCGGCGGAGGAGACGTCTATTGAACCGCCGGGTTTCCGAGCAATTCCACGTGGGACCCGATCGCCAGTCCTATGTGGCGGGCGTGCCCAGGCGTCCCCATATCCGTCCCATATTTGGGCTGGATATGAGGGGTGTTGATCATCCCGGGCATTTGAGGTGCCCGTCTGGGTCAGAGTTTCGTGACCGGTCAATAACCGGACGGGCCGTCCGGGCGTTTGAGCCTGGTTTGGGGTGTCCGGCCGTAGATTCTCTAAGAGCATCTTCATTAGAAGATGTAGATGCGAAAATACCTAACTTTTGCATCTCTGAGGCCCCAAAACGCCTCTCCAACGGATGATGTAGATGTAATTTTTTTACATCTCTGCCTCCCGAAGATGTAAAATACAACACATCGAGATGGAAATTTTCTCTGGGTGCAGAAGATTGTAAAACGTCCATCGGCGCGCCAACCACCCTTCATTTCACTTCCCTCTTTTCTTCCTCCCACATCTAGTTGTCGTCTCCCGCCCGCCCTCCCGCGCCAGATCCGGCCTCGCGGTCGCCCCCGCTGTCGATCCCGATGCTCCTCTGTCGTCGGCTGTCAGTCGTCGCCATGAATCAGTCGTTTTGTCTGCGCTTGTTGCCGCTCCCTGCCCGCCCTGCAGCTCTAGCCAAGCCATCCCACCTCCGGCCACCGCTCCTCCACCCACCCCCGGCCCGAAGCCGTCCGACCTCGTCGTCGCCTCGCCATCGCCAATCCACCAGCGTGCCGCTGCCATGCTACCCAGGAGGACCCCGAAGAGCAAGACCGGCTTCTTCAGCGTGAGGGTGAAGCCCTCCAGCAATTTCGGGGTGGAGTTCACCGACGCCAGCCACCGCTTTTGGCTCGACATCTACTCCATCGCCGACATGGTCGTGCGTGCCTATGACGTGGTGGTGTCTCATGCCGGAAGACGAAGAAGGACATCAACTTCTTGGAGATCGAGACCCGGCTGGATGCAGAGATGCTCGTGCCGAGGGGGGGGGGCATTCGTATGAAGAAGATCAAGACGAAGACGAAGAAGAGGCCCGCCATTGTCGTTAGTCCCGGTGATAGCGATGAGGCAGCGATGGTGGGGGTTCGCACGGAAGCATCCAGAGTATGTTCAGGACAAGTAGGAGTTCTTATGGAAGCGCGATGTCGACCAGAAGAAGAAGAAGGAGGACTAGGCCGGGCCCTCGACGGTGATCCCCATCGAGTTTGACTCGTTGGACTGGGGTGACTCGGAGGAGGAGGACGAGGGGTGCGACGACCCGAGCAAGGACGAGTTCTGAGAGCAGTTCAAGAGCTCCGATGAGGAGTAGTTCATATTCGAGTAGTAGGCGTTCGAACTAGTAGTAGTCGTTGGAGTAGTAGTTTGATGGATGTAGTAGTATGAACTGGTAGTAGTTCTTCAAATTAGAATTGTGTTTAATTAGAACTATGTTTAATTATGTTCGAAATGAAGTAGTAGTTGAAGTTGGTATATTTGAATTATGTTTGAAATGAAGTAGCATTTGAAGTTTCTAAAATTTACATCATCTGTTGAAGTTGGGCCTTTTTGCGGGGCGAAAAGAGTTTTATTCCAGAATTGTAGGGTTACAATCTCGAGACAATTGCTCCCCGCAACATGAAGGATTCGAGTTCAACCACACCACAGTACAACAGTCAGTATGGCTATAATGCGCCAGAAAATGTGCTATCCTATTTTGTTATGTACTAATTTTACACGGAATAAACTCCCTAACAACCATAAGAGCTTTAATCTCTGCATCCAAATGACCATAGGCCGATCTTGAAAAATTGTCACCCGTAAGGATTGCCAAAGCATTCAAAGCGTCAGATTGAACAATCACCGTTTTGTTCGAATGCTCAATGGCTAGTGCCATACCCTGCATGATTGCATGTATTTCCGCTTCAAGGGCTTCGTTGCAATGAAAGATATACATGTAGGCCGCAAATATGACTGAGCCATCCTCGTTCCGCAGTATCATTCCAGCGTATGCACGTCCATCATGGCATGAGAATGAACCATCAACCGAGAGGGCGCACCAACCCTCCGGTGGACGAGCAAGCACACCATTCGAAGTTGGGCCATTTTTGAAGATGTAAAAATCACTTTTTGGAGATGTAAATTATACATCTCCTACTTTTAAATCTCCAAATTTGCATCTTCTTTTGGAGATGCTGTAATACTATTTGTTGGGATGATAATCCCACTGGCTTTATTGTTTTAGATGTAATAAACGGTGCAACTTTGTTCAAATTGCAATGAAGTGCATCAAGAAGGCTTTCCCTAAAAAAAGGCATATCACCCGCGTTTCTGGGCCCGACCGTTTTATTTGGGCATGTTAATATTCCGATTTTGTACTACAAGGTGGTTCCTTGAAAGAAATAGATTCTTCAAAAAATTTCCTTCAACTGTGATTTATCATTGTTACAATTCTTATGATTTATACAAATCCAATTAGGATTGCTACATTCTTTCACCCTAAGAATTAGTGTTAAATACACAGTCAATATTACTCTGACAGGAAAATTATGTTTTTTATTTCTATGATGCTCACTGCGTCTACAATTTGCAGAAAGGAAGGAAAGGAAATCTTCATACTCTAGTCACCATGAGTATATCAAATGCTATTGGGGTCATTAGCGGCATCAATGAGTGTGCCAATTTGTTTCAATGGACTAGATCGGCTATTTCATCTCTGCGCTCTAGATGGAGTGGTACACAGGAGCAAAATCTTCAGGTGGAAGTATTGCACTTGCAGAGTGGCCTACAATGTCTCAGTGATACTCTTCCTGCAATGTACAACCTCATTGATCGTGCGGAGTGGAGGAGCCATGGACAATGTGTGGCCGAGCTCCTTCCCAAGTTTAAGGATGCAGTCTATGATGCTGATGACCTTCTTGATGAGTTCAGGTGGTATGAGCGGAAGGTGGTAGTGGAGGGTAATGCAAGCCCGTATCCTTTCGTTGATTTCTTTAAAACCGTCATGCAAGGTAGCTTCAACAAAGTTAAGGATATCCAAAAGAGGTTAGATATTCTTTCTAATCAGCTAGAGAAGATGGGCTTGCCTGAAGCAGCACCACGGTTTGACAAGTCGGTCAGGCCAGAAACTAGTTCTTTCCCGGCGGAGGCAAAAATATTTGGCCGTGACAAAGAGTTGTGGCGGTTGCTGAAATTGCTTGGTGCGTCAGCAAATAGTAGCAGTAGGAGGGGTGACTTGAAACGCAAGAGATCAAGCTATGAAGTCAATGCAGCAGAAATGACATCAACAACAACCAACCAAGTCCTCAGCGAACCAAAAAAATCACAAGGTTTTGATGTTTTGCCAATAGTCGGAATTGGGGGTGTTGGAAAGACAACTATAGCTCAACATATCTGCCAGCAAGTGAAGTGTCGGTTCAAGAAGATAGTTTGGATTTGTGTATCAAATGACTTTGATGTCAAGAGATTAACTAAGGATGCCATTCAATACTTTTCTGCAAAAGAGGAAATGACCGACCAATTGGACACTCTTCAGCACACTCTTCGCAAAAGTGTGCGCAATAAAAAAATATTAATTGTCCTTGATGACATGTGGGAAGATGCATTGAAGGAGGATGGGCAGTGTTGGAAGAGATTTTGTGCACCTTTAAAAACTGTGAGAAAGGGAAGCATGATGTTGGTAACCACCAGGTCTCAAAAGGTTGCTGATGGAGTGCACACAATGAAGCCATTTAAGTTAAATGGTTTAAAGGATAATGTCTTTTGGAAATTCTTCAAACTGTGTATGTTTGGATCTGAGAGTTCTAACAACAATCCTGACTTAGAGCACATCGGTAGAAGCATACTTCCTAAGCTGAAGGGTTCTCCTTTAGGCGCCAAAACTCTTGGGCGCTTGTTAAGAATGAACCTTGACACAAGACATTGGAATAATGTTCTAGAGAGTGAATTGTGGGAGCTAAGGCAAGAGGAGACTGACATTTTACCAGCCCTTCGATTGAGCTACATGTATTTGCCATTCTATTTGAAGAGATGTTACTCATTTTGTGCCGTGTACCCCAAGGATCATGAATTTGAGAAGGATAATTTAGCTGATATCTGGGTAGCAGAAGGCTTCGTGGAACCTCAGGGGGATATTCCAATCCATGATATTGCTTGCCAGTACTTTGAAGACCTTGTAAGTCGATCCTTCTTCCAGAAAGTACATGGCACATACGTAATCCATGACTTGCTTCATGATATGATCCAACTGGTTGCAAAGCATGACTGCTTCATCTTGGAAAAAAAGGGCGACTTCCAGAAGATTCCACAGAATGTTCGTCACCTGTCAATACTCTCCAAAACTGACATTGATTGCTCCATGCTTCGGAGCCTATGCAAGCACACGAAGCTGCGTACCTTACTGTGCACCACGTCCTCAGGGAATAACATTGCTGCTTCTGTAATGGCTCATTGGTGCAATGAACTTGCGCGTTTGCGCGTGATTTTTTATGCATGTACAGATGAGTTACCGGATAATATTGGCAACTTGAAACATCTTCGGTACCTTCAAATTTGCAGAGCAGCTTGTCCTCCGAAGAGATTTCTTCCTCCAACATTCTGTAGCCTCTATAATTTGCAGATTTTACGTGTCAGGGAAATCGAGCTAGAAGGCCTTTCCGCCGACTTCAGTAACTTGATCACTTTTCGAAGATTTGAATTGTGTGGATTTCACTACTATTCAAAATACCAGTTAAGTTATGGTGATGCACCAGAGGCGGAGGAGCTAAAGAACAAGAGTTATTTTCACGGTCTGGAAGTACGTTGGTCTTCGCCGAGGCTTGGCGGACAGCAAAACTATGAGAAAGCACAAGTGCTTAATGTTGTACTACAACTTCCCAGAAGCTCCAGATCTCTACTACTCTCGGATTATCCAGAGATTTCTCTACCAAACTGGTGGCAGCCACAACAATTGCCAGTATTAACATCATCTGGCGGAAGTTGTCTTTTCTTCTCCCTGACAAATGTAACAATTTCTGGTTGCCAGAAATTGTCAAGCCTTGAAGATTTTCTGCATCCAGCTTGTGTGCCAACCATCAGGAAAGTAACGATTAAAAGATGCGAGAGGTTAGTGTACCTACCAACTGAAAAATTTGGGGGGGTTCGCTACCTTGAAGAACTGGAGGTGGTCCATTGCCCAAATATTTGCTCCCAAAGTTTGGTGTCGCCTTCGCTCAAGAGGCTTGTGCTGGGCGATTCCGGTAATCTCGTGAGCAATAATATCCAATGTTGCTCCCTCACTAGCTTCTTCCTATATTATTCTTGTTGCACGTCCACGCCGCTACAACATCTTCCAGCCCTACAGAGTCTGAACATTGCAATGTGCGAGTCTCTTGCATCTGTCAAGCCGGCAGCTCTCTTCACCGACTTGTCCCATTGCGGGTGCAGTGCCAGCAATATCGCATCATTCTCATCCCTTACGGTGCTAACCATTAGCGGCTGCAATGAACTTCCAACGCTTGATCAACTCTTGACACAAGAATGCCTGCCAGTCGTTGAGAGGATTTATGTTGCACATTGCAACGGGCTGCTCTCACTACCCGGAGAGAGGTTCGGAAGTCTCCTTCGTCTCAAGGATCTGGAGATCTATGATTGCCTGGGTCTGGACTGGGAGAGGGGACTGGTGTTGCCGTCGACGCTCCAAAGGCTCTTGCTGGGTCAATGTGGGGATGTATCTGCGTGGGTTCCCGGCTGCCTGCAGAACCTCACGTCACTTGTTTCGCTTGAGATATGTGAATGCCCACGCATAGCATCCATCCCGGGTGACGTCTGGAGGAGCCTTGCGTCTCTGGAGCAGTTATTTATCACCGATTGTCCAGACCTTGTGTCAATTGGTGGACCAGCGGAGGCCTTTGCAAAGCTAGAGACGCTGCACATCTCTGGCTGCCCGAGGATGGAGGAGATAGAGCAGCCTGTGAGGAGAGGCGGAGACTAGTTAGACCCCATCTCTAATTTCCCTGACTATGGTAAGTCCTCTTTTTTTTTTTTTTTTTTTTTGTTGCTATGGTACGCTTGCTTAATCTACACTAGTTCATTTTCCAGATCGATTTTAGTCCGTGATGCTCACTCTGATTTTTTTCAATATAAAATACTGAAAGTTAACATGTATGTCTTGCAAGATTTTCTTCTATATACAAAAGTTAGCATTGCCCCGCAAAAAAAGTTAGCATGTTGTATTTCTCAATGTTTTAAGTCTCCACATGAAATATGGTTTTCTAATTCGCAGGTATATTACACGAAGCCCCTTAACTACTGCCTGAGTGATGGAAAACTAATATTGCAACAAGGCAGGGGCTCAAGCGGGAAAACGTCTCGTTATCCTCGACCCGAGCACAGCAAAACCCCAAACCCCCGGCACCGTCGCCACCGTTCGTCCCCAGCTGCACCCAGACGCCGAAATGGCGACCACCACCACCCTCTTCTCCCTCGCCCCGCTCCGCCTCACCCACCGCCGCCTCCTCTCCCCCATCCCCGGCACGGCCTCCCGCTTCCAGACGCTAGCCTCGAAGAGGGCGGCCGCCCCCACCGTCTCCGGCCCCGGCGGGGGCGCGGGGAGCGGGCTGCTCTCGGTGCTCGACCGGGCGCTCACCGACGAGGAGGAGTACCGCCGCGCGCGCGCCCAGGTGCAGCGCAAGGGCGTGGAGGCGGAGGGGTACGCCATCGAGGGAATCTCGGTGGGCGGGCACGAGACCTGCGTCACCGTGCCGTCCCTCAACGTCGCCTTCGACATCGGCCGCGGCCCGCTCTTCGCCGTGCGCCAGGACCACCTCTTCATCACCCACGCCCATCTCGACCACATCGTGAGCATTTTGAGTCCTCTTCTGACTGGTCTCGTCGCTGTTCCGCTTGGTTAATTGGTTTGCGTATGCGTCTCTGGCTAAGCTTTGATGCGCCATTGCGAGATGGAGCTCTCAGTTCGCAATACAAATAGCTTTATAGAAATAGACAGTGTTTCAGTACTTGCACCTTGCCTGGAGAAACATGTTCTGTGTGATGCATTATATTGAGTAACAATTTCTTGATGTTTCACGATTCGTTTTGCATTCATAGTTAACCTTTTCCCCTGTACTGTTTGCATAATATAGTATGCTAGTATTTGAGTCCATAGTAATCGATAATGGTAACTTGGTAGTCACTGGTTAGTTAATATGTTTAGCAAGATAGTAAGATACTGCTGTGAGGGATAATATCATCATTGTCAATAGTTGGGGGTAAGTTAGCCTAAATTAGGCGGCTTAAAATGTTTTACATAATCAAATATTATCGTCTTACTCTATCAGTTGCATTTTTGACAGTCAGCAATAGCTTCTTAATTATGCCATCTTATTTCTCTGCTGGAATGCAAAGTAAGGTGAGATGCTCTGCTGTTTGCTATTTCAGTTTTCCCGTGTGCTCCAGTTACTGACTTACCATTGCTGCTACAACGTGATAACGCCATATATATCTCTTTCTCCAGAAAATTAGTGACACATTCTTATAATTCCACATTCACATCCACTTGAACTAGAGAAAGATCACTAATAGCTTGGTTATTATGTGCTAAACTGGTAACTTTTCAGGGTGGTCTTCCAATGTATATAGCAACCCGTGGCCTCTACAATTTGAAGCCTCCAACCGTATTTGTACCTCCATGCATAAGGGATGATGTTGAGGAGATGCTTCAGATCCATCGTAGAATGAGTCGAATTGAGCTGGAAGTTGAACTGGTTGCTCTTGATTTGGGTATGGAGATCAATTCACCTTTGGCCCTTTTGTTTTTCCCTTGTTTACTTCTTATAGTGCAGCATTACTTTCTCAGGAGAAACATATGAAATACGCAATGACCTTGTTGCCAGACCATTTCAGACTCACCATACTGTACCCAGCCAGGTACTGCTCCTTGACTCGGTTGAATAATAGAGTTACTCACCATGCAATTATTGAACATAAGTTAATGCTTATTGGCCCATCTTTTTCCTTGTGAATATCATGAAGGGCTACGTCATATACTCTGTTCGAAGAAAGTTGAAGAAACAATATGCTCACTTGAAGGGAAGTCAAATAGTAAAATTAAAGCAATCAGGCTCTGAGGTGAGCTTTTGTTGTACTCCCAATCCGAAATGTTTCTTATGCTCTACTCACTGTATGTTTTATTAGATCACAGATACCATACTGTACCCAGAAGTTGCCTTTACCGGAGATACAACATCTGATTTTATTCTTGACCCACGGAATGCCGATGCCCTGAGAGCAAAGGTTCTTATAACCGAGGTAATGTTCAAAATACTCTTTTCCTGAAAACTCCTTTGCAATGTCAAGTTCTTTTCCTTGACTCCACAGACGGCCAAAGTCGGCCAAAGTGTTTGTCCCCGCTGTACTTACATTATTAGGTAACATAAAAAAGAAAAGAAAATGTGGAATGCTATGAACCAGACACATTTAGGGATTTGTTATTGTCACGAAGCATGGGATTGGGTTAAGAAGCAAATAGATGGACAGTGATTAGTATGATAGGATGATGTTCTTCGCATCACATATCATTAGATGTTAGAAACTGGGCTTTGTAACATCACACCGTTGCTTATATATGTGTACAAGTATCAAATTCGTTTTGTATAGATAGGGTAATCGTTTCTGCTAGTTTTCATCAGCGAAAATTTCAAAGGCTATCTGAACTTCCTCCAGTTCTGCACCTCTATCATTTGGTTGCCAACATCTTTTGAAATTTTGGCAGGCAACCTTCCTAGATGACCAAGTCGATGTTGATCATGCTCGAGAGCATGGCCACATGCATCTGTCTGAGGTTATGGTTCCCATACTGACACCACCTAGCCATCCTAATGAGCTTTGGGACAATCCTGATGATGAGGAGATGTATGTATATACTATACTATCAGTCACTAACATAAACCCATTTTTTGGTGCCTAGATAATGGAGCATTCCCAATGGTTTAGAAATGAGGCAATTATACTCACCCATTTCTCGAATCGTTATAGTCTGGAGGTATGTAGCCAGTGAACTATCAAAATGTTGTGAAAAACGCTAGATATCTGACCAACACTATCATTTTATAGGATATCCGGAAAGCTGTTTCCAGGCTACAGCCGAAGTTACTTTCAAAGGTTGTTGCTCTGACAGAAGGCTTCAAATCTGAATATAGCTAAGTGTACAGAAGTAGCACACCTGGTGTTTCTCATCCTGGTCCACTGAACGTATGTTCACATTAGGAACTGCCACTTTATTGATGAATGTATCTTATAGATATGGCTGTTTTATGAGGTCATATGTGCACGTCTCTTATCTTTTGCCCCTAGTCTTAGAAAATAAACCTTGTACAGCTTAATGAGTATTTTAATGGAAGAAGTGCTTTTGTACTTGCATATGTAGGATATCTGTACAGTTCATAACCTTTTTCTTAGATACACTTCAGTTCAGAATAGCAAGTTGGAAAAAATACAATACGTTGAAAAAGTGAAGTGAAGGGCAAGAAACACAAAAGTACATATACTACTGCATGAAATGTATTAGGCCTTAAAGTGGCAAATATCACATTCCTGGGTAAACCATCTAGCCAGACACACACTTCTATTGCTTCAGTACCATATAAGTATCCTCTGAAGAAATAGCCTGAGAACTGAGCTTGTTCGTTGTGCGCCCCTTTTTTTCCAGCCTACTTGTTTTGATTTTTGATGTCGAACCAGATAGCAGGCCTTTTAGTATCTGGTTATGGCACAACGAGGTCTCTTTGCATCAATGCCTTCTTCGCTTATACTGCCCGTGGATTCGGCATCACTGGAGTAATAACCAGCAGGATCATTGCGTGCGGGAATGATGAATATGTCGGAGTGGTCAGGAGACCTGAAGCTGACTCTCCTGGCCACGCTGCGTTGGCTCCTCAGAGTAACCCTGTCGATGGAGAAGCTATCCTGGACACTAGGGGAGTTATCCCCATAAGAGCAATCCAGGTTAAGCGGACGAACCTTTGGGGAATGCCTCCGAGGCGATGGCGCCACAATCTCATCTCCCTCGAAGCTCTGCTGAGAGTACAGAATATCCTGAAGAGTGTCGTGCCTTACTTCTGCCTTGACTATGCTGCTCTCATAGCGCTGCGGCTTCCCTCCAAGGCATCTGGGGCTGCTCTCGCAACGCTGCGGCTTCCCTCCAAGGCATCTGGGTTTGAGACTGCTGATAATTGCTTTGACATAGCAAGAACCGCATCCCTGTGACCGTGAGCCCATTCCCTCCCTCCTCTCTTAGGTGGTGAAATGAAGTAACATATGGCTTAAGCAGTTCATGCTAGCCCCACCTACCAAATGTGTTTATAGATACGGCATGTGCTTGTGCTTGGTATTGTTGGGCTTGGCTTTGTCAGACCTTGGTCATGCCAAAGTAGGACAAACCAGGGTGGTTGGAGCAAAGAACACCAAGAGGGGGACATAGAGAACTTAGCTCGGATTAGCATCGGCTATGGTAATTATATTTTTTGATTAACCTTATAGTTCGCCTTGGTGCGATTATTGTTGTCATCGTATCCAGTGAGAGATGTAAATCACAATAATCCTGGGCACATTTGGAGTTCAATATAGACACCGGCGGACCATACGAAGACCTATTTTGGAATGAATTGTGGATGGTGGTGTGTGGCTAGGCAATCTTGTCATTACCTGTGTTCTTGTGACTGAGCTGGAACTCCCAGGTGAACGCATAGGATATCCACTGCTGCCACTGTACAAGGTGTATACAAAAACAAAGTCCAAAGTATAGGTTTCTTCACTGTCCTGACGCCGTTGCTATCTAGTCTTCCTGGTATTTTTTTCTTTAGATATTTACAAAATTGTTGGATGTTGAAATGCTTGGAAGGTGGAAAGCCTGCTGAATCTGTGGTTAATTAAATCAGTCTTCTTCATAGTACCAACTCTGACATCATCGTTGTTTGCTCCCTTTCTGTTTCTTGGCATTACATGCACAAATTAAAAAATCCAGACGATGATACTGAAACTTGGCAGGTAACTTAATCTGCTTTGCCCTGATGACAATTAATTTCCTTGGCATGTACTATGATATATTTTCCATACACATGGACCATTTTTTATGTTCAATATCATATTTGCTCTTCCCTCCGTTCACACATATAAGATGTTCTAACTTTTTTCTGAACCAGACTTTATATAGATATACTTGTTTTAGTGTGTTTGTTCAGTCACTTCAGTTCGTATGTAGTATTCCCTCCGTAAACTAATATAAGAGCGTTTAGAACAGCATTTTAGTAATCTAAATGCTCTTATATTAGTTTATAGAGGGAGTACATATTAAATATCTAAAAACATCTTATTTTTGTGAACGGAGGGAGTATTATTTTGTACTCCATACTGCTAGGGTACTGGAGATGATTTTGCTAAAGATTCTCAAGTATAAGGTCTAGGAGTAACTGTCTAAACACGTTTGACGATCCAGGTGACCATGGGCTGATTTGTTTTCGTGTATACGCTAATTTGTATGACAATCGTCATGAATCATCCAACAACAACAACAACAACAACAACAACAACAACAACAGCAACAACAAAGCCTTAAGTCCCAAACAAGTTGGGGTAGGCTATCGTCATGAATCATCCATTTGATAAAAATCAGCAAAGTTCTATATCAGTATTCATGCTTCACAACGACATTGAATGTGTGACTAGCAACAAGATCATGGTGGAAGATTGATGAAGCTAAAATTCCGGTCCCATGATGTGTTGCTTGTTGACATTGCTCATTTGAGTAGGTGTACGGTCTAACTCTCTTCTTTTAAACCCAAAATGGTGTAACAAAGATCCTAAAAAACCCTCAGTTGAAGACCCCTTGCACTGCATCCGTACCAAGTTGAATAATGCAATAAGACCTGGAGATTCTATGATGATGTGAAGATTGTTGGTTTCTTGTGATCATCTCCGCAAGTCTATGATGGTGTAACGCTTTTGCTTGGGTCTACATAACCCCATGCCCGTGGCTGCAAACCACACTCAACCTGCTTCCGTCGCCCCATCTCCTCCTGTGATCCCACAACTCGCCCCTCCTCCCCCGCCTCCCGTCTCCACCTCTTCTCAAGCCCTGTTCGCTCTCATGGCCCCCTTGACTGATTTCATCCCCCTGGAGGCCGCGGCCTCTGACGATGTGACATCGCTCTCCCTCATCCACCTGTCCTCTCGCCATGTCTTCCCCTTCACTGATCAAACCGAAGCGGCAGAGGTGGAAGAAACCGTGGAGGAAGAGGAAGAAGATCCTGAGGAGATTGAATTTGAGTCTGGGGACGAGTCCTCCGACTCGGATGCAACCCCGACGGTTTTCTTTTCTTCTCCTCCTCGCCACCGGAGGGACTTCTCCAATGTTTTCTCCTCCTCGCCACCGGAGGGACTTCTCCAATGTTTTCATGCCATACACACCTATTGAGCACTTCCAAAACCTATCTTTTGCCTTTGTCAACCCATCCCACCCATCTCCCTAAGCCTGCATTCGCCGAGCCCTACAAACTGGGGCTGGAGACCCCCCCCCTCCTGATTCGAGCCTCGTCCTATGGGGCCGGCCTGGTAGTGTTTGGCTCTGCCTATGAGAGGGAAATTTCCATCCTGTCCAGCCCTTTGTCTTGTCCTATCAACTTCGTTGACCTTGTCCATCATGAGGACTCAGAAAACCGCTTCCTCTTTCGTCTCGGGACTGTTTCCGCGCTAAGCATTGAAGATTTTCCTCTCGAGTACTGCTTTACTCCAACCATCATCAACTCCATTGTTCCTTTCGTGTGCCCATTGAAATCGACCCGATCTGCCTCACCGGAGTTGATTACTCTACGGTCCGCGTTGTCGTGACGAGTCGCAACCTCACCGATGTCCCTCACTCTATCCCCGTTCACGGGTTCTCGGGGCTAGGGGCGTCACTACAGTGATGGTGATTTGCTCTCAGGAGCTCCCCCCGACACCGCCTTCGCGGCTCCCGACGACGATGATTCCTTCAGTGGTGGAGGGGGTGGCGATGGGGGCGATGACAGCAACAACGACTTCCCCAACGACATGGATCCCAATCTCTCTGCCTCGCTCCCACCGCCTACGTGCGGAGGACACGACAACCGGGTGGTGCGCCTACCAGGGGTGCTCACCATGGTGACCAACCATAAGCCACTCGTGTGTGCGGTTCCTCTCACTGCGCGCCCAAAATCGGTAGAAATCAAGATGTTCAAGGGCTTCTACGACATCCGCGTGCAAGGAGCCAACGGCGAGCGCGGTTTCTACCGCGTTCCAATGAACCCAGCTGGCTCCCCCAAGCTCATTGTCGTCAACTTTGTTGCCTGCTCCATCGGGCTTCTGGACAGGGTTGCTATGGTGGGTCTTGCCCACTTGCCTCTCACGGATGCGAAAGTCCTCTGCAACGAACTTCCATGGCCGGGCTTTTACTCTGGGCGTTGACGGAGGGGAGCAAGTCATGCAGGCTATCGCTAGGTTCGATGAGGGCCTGCCAGCAATCCCTTCCACTCCTCCTCAAGCTTCAACGCCCCTTCCGATCTGGAGATGGCGCCCCTCCCCGAGCCCCCTTTGCCTTCTACGGTGACCGCTGCTCTCCCACCGCGCGTGGCCTCCCCAACCATCTTCTACTCCCGCAGGAGTGCTCGGCTCTCGGCCATGGCCATGTTGGAGAAGGCTTCTCTTCGAAAGAAACTCAAGTTGGAAGGGAAGAAGGGCGCTCCAAGCTCCGAGAACCTGCTGCCGGCTACGAAACTTCTGGAACTGGCTGCGGAAGGAGCACCACCGCTGTCTCGCAAGGATGCACTCCAGCTTGATGTCGCATGTGGAGTGTCAGAGATTGATATCAACTCGGTGCCTCTTGGTGACTATGTGTGGCGATCTCCACACTCCTGCTCTTTGATGACGCGTCACCCTTTCTGCATCAAGCTGCATCTTTTGCTCTGCCGTCATTTTTTGTTGTCCTTCAGGTCCCAGGACGTTCTGTTTGCATGTCTCGTCTTTCATAGTCACTCGCTCCGTTAGATTTTATATTTGTCTTCTCGCTATTAGTTACCCTTGTAACCCCCGTCTTAATTTTGTGATCATGTCGTTGTTCTGTTGTAACCGCCTACTCCATCTCTAATATTGTTCCTAGTTATCCCGTGCCCTCTCTCGTTGCCTTTCTGTTTTCCAATGTGTAAAGAGCTTTCGATTATTTCGTGGAACGTTCGCGGTCTGGGCCGTCACAAAAAATGTACCAACGTTAAAGCTATTCTTTTCTCTGTTTGGAATATGCCCTATACGCAATAATAAAATGGTTATTATTGTATTTCCTTGTTCATGATAATTGTTTATTGTTTATGATATAATTGTGTTAACCGGAAACCGTAATACACGTGTGAATACATAGACCACAACAAGTCCCTAGTGAGCCTCTACTTGGCTAGCTCGTTGATCAATAGATGGTTACGGTTTCATGACCATGAACATTGGATGTCATTGATAATGGGATCACATCATTAGAAGAATGATGTGATGGACAAGACTCAATCCTAAGCATAGCACAAGATCGTGTAGTTCGTCTGCTAAAGCTTTTCCAATGTCAAGTATCATTTTCTTAGACCATGAGATTATGCAACTCCCGGATACCGTAGGAATACTTTGGGTGTGCCAAACGTCACAACGTAACTGGGTGGCTATAAAGGTAAACTACGGGTATCTCCGAAAGTGTCTGTTGGGTTGGCACGAATCGAGACTGGGATTTATCACTCAGTGTGACGGAGAGGTATCTCTGGGCCCACTCGATAAGACATCATCATAATGAGCTCAATATGACTAAGGAGTTGGCCACGGGATGATGTGTTACGGAACGAGTAAAAAGACTTGCCGGTAACGAGATTTAACAAGGTATAGGGATACCGACGATCGAATCTCGGGCAAGTATCATACCGGTAGACAAAGGGAATTGTATACGGGATTGATTGAATCCCCGACATCGTGGTTCATCCGATGAGATCATCATGGAGCATGTGGGAGCCAACATGGGTATCCAGATCCCACTATTGGTTATTGACCGGATAGGTGTCTCGGTCATGTCTACGTGTCTCCCGAACCCGTAGGGTCTACACACTTAAGGTTCGATGACGCTAGGGTTATATGGAAATAGTGTACGTGGTTACCAAAGGTAGTTCGGAGTCCCGGATGAGATCTCGGACATCACGAGGAGTTCCGGAATGGTCCGGAGGTAAAGAATGATATATAGGAAGTGAGGATTTGACCACCGGAAGTGTTTCGGGAATTACTGGTAACGTACCGGGATCACCGGAAGGGTTCCGGGGGTCCATCAAGTGGGGCCACCAGCCCCAGAGGGCTGCATGGGCCGCAAGTGGGAGGGAACCAGCCCCTAGGTGGGCTGGTGCGCCCCCACAAGGGCCCAAGGCATAGCTGAAGTGCGAAGGGGGGCAAACCCTAGGGTAGATGGGCCCTAAGGCCCATCCTAGGGCAGCCGCACCCCTCTCCCTCTTGGCCATCGACCAGATTTGATCTAAAGGCTGCCGCACCACCCTAGGGTGCAGCCCTCCCTCCTCCTCCTCCTCCTATAAATAGAGGAGCCCTTGGGGCTACCGGAGACACACATCTCTCCCACGGCGCAGCCCTACTCCTCCCACTCCTCGTTCTCCGTAGTGCTTGGCAAAGCCCTGCCGGAGACCACTCAGCTCCACCCTCACCACACCGTCGTGCTGCCGGAGCTCTCCATCAACCTCTCCTTCCTCCTTGCTGGATCAAGGCATAGGAGACGTCACCGGGCTGCACGTGTGTTGAACGCGGAGGCGCCATTGTTCGGCGCTTAGACCGGATTTCACCGCGATCTAAATCGCTGCGAGTACGACTCCACCAACCGCGTTTCAGTAACGCTTCCGCTTTGCGATCTTCAAAGGTATGAAGATGCACTCTCCCCTTACTCGTTGCTGGTTTCTCCATAGATGGATCTTGGTGATCGTAGGAATTTTTTTGATTTACTACTACGTCTCCCAACAGTGGTTTCAGAGCCAGGTTTATGCGTAGAATCTATGCACGAGTAGAACACAAAGTTGTTGTGGGCGTCGATCTTGTTAATTTGCTTACCACTACTAGTCTTATCTTGATTCGGCGGTATTGTGGGATGAAGCGGCCCGGACCAACTTTACACGTATGCTTACGTGAGACCGGTTCCACTACCTGACATGCACTTGTTGCATAAGGTGGCTAGCGGGTGTCTGTCTCTCCCACCTTAGTCGGATTGGATTCGATGAAAAGGGTCCCTATGAAGGGTAAATAGCAATTGGCATATCATGTTGTGGTAGGTAAGAAACGTTCTTGCTAGAAACCTATAGAAGCCACGTAAAAACTTGCAACTACAAATTAGAGGACATCTAACTTGTTTTTGCAGCATATGCCTTGTGATGTGATATGGTCAAAGGATGTGATGTGATGCATTGTGATGTATGAGATTGATCATGTTCTTGTAATAGGATTCACGACTTGCATGTCGATGAGTATGACAACCGACAAGAGCCATAGGAGTTGTCTTATTTTATTGTATGACCTGCGTGTCAATCATAAACGCCATGTAATTACTTTACTTTATTGCTAAACGTTAGCCATAGTAGTAGAAGTAATAGTTGGCGAGATAACTTCATGAAGACACGATGATGGAGATCATGATGATGGATATCATGGTGTCATGCCAGTGACAGTGATGATCATGGTGCCCCGAAGATGGAGATCAAAGGAACAAGATGATATTGGCCATATCATGTCACTATATTGATTGCATGTGATGTTTATCATGTTTACATCTTATTTGCTTAGAACGATGGTAGTAAATAAGATGATCTCTCAATAAAGTTTCAAGAAAGGTGCTCACCCTAATTGTGCACCGTTGCTAAGGATCGTTGTTCCGAAGCACCACGTGATGATCGGCTGTGATAGGTTCTAACGTTCGCATACAACGGGTGTAAGCCAGATTTACACACGTGAAACACTTAGGTTGACTTGACGAGCCTAGCATGTATAGACATGGCCTCGAAACACAGAAGACCGAAAGGTTGAACATGAGTCGTATAGTAGATACGATCAACATGGAGATGTTCACCATGGATGACTACTCCGTCTCACGTGATGATCGGACACGGGCTAGTTGACGTGGATCATGTATCACTTGGATGACTAGAGAGATGTCTATCTAAGTGGGAGTTCATTATATAATTTGATTATGTGAACTTATTTATCATGAACTTAGTCTAAAATTGTCTTTACAATCTATATTGTAGATCCAATGGCCAACGCTAATGTCACCCTCAACTTCAACGCGTTCCTAGAAAAAACCAAGCTAAAAGATGATGGAAGCAACTATGCGGACTGGGTCTGTAGCTTGAGGATCATCCTCATAGCTTCCAAGAGATTGTATGTCCTTGATGCACCGCTAGGTGACCCACCCATTTTCCCAGCGGACCAAGACGTTACGAATGCTTGGCAGTCATGCTGTGATAATTACTCCCTGGTTCAGTGCGGCATGCTTTACAGTTTAGAACCGGGGCTCCAAAAGTGTTTTCAGCAACACAGAGCATATGAGATGTTCCAAGAGCTGAAACTGGGTTTCCAAGCTCATGCCCGGATCGAGAGATATGACGTCTCCGACAAGTTCTTCAGCTGTAAGATGGAAGAGAATAGTTCTGTTAGTGAGCACATACTCAAAATGTCTGGGTTGCACAACCGCTTGACTCAGCTGGGAGTTAATCTTCCGGATGACTCGATCGTTGACAGAATCCTCAAGTCGCTTCCACCTAGCTACAAGAGCTTTGTGATGAACTACAACATGCAGGGTATGGAGAAGTCCATTCCTGAGTTGTACTCGATGCTGAAATCAGCAGAGGTCGAGATCAAAAAGGAGCATCAAGTGTTGATGGTGAATAAGACCACTAGTTTCAAGAAAGGCAAGGGGAAGAAGAACTTCAAGAAGGACGGCAAAGCTGTTGCCGCGCCCGGTAAGCAAGTTGCCGGGAAGAAGAACAAGAATGGACCCAAGCCTGAGACTGAGTGCTTTTATTGCAAGGGTACCGGTTAGTGGAAGCGGAACTGCCCCAAGTACTTAGCGGATAAGAAGGCCAACAACGTTAAAGGTATATGTGATATACTTGTTATTGATGTGTACCTAACCAGCGCTCGTAGTAGCTCCTGGGTATTTGATACCGGTGCAGTTGCTCACATTTGTAA
Source organism: Hordeum marinum (assembly GCA_022496015.1). NCBI lineage: Eukaryota > Viridiplantae > Streptophyta > Magnoliopsida > Poales > Poaceae > Hordeum > Hordeum marinum. The sequence goes on along the minus strand of CM039676.1, from coordinate 336,456,971 downwards.
CTCCAAGAAGGAGCTGCGGAATAAGCGGAGACTGGCAAAGGACGAGGTGACGATGCGCGTCGGGAATGGTTCCAAGGTCGATGTGATCGCCGTCGGCACGCTACCTCTACATCTACCTTCAGGATTAGTTTTAAACCTCAATAATTGTTATTTAGTACCAGCTTTGAGCATGAACATTGTATCTGGATCTCGTTTGATGTGAGATGGCTACTCATTTAAATCTGAGAATAATGGTTGTTCTATTTATATGAGAAATGTTTATGGTCATGCCCCGCTGGTCAATGGTTTATTATTAATGAATCTCGAACGTGATGTTACACATGCCCATAGTGTGAGTACCAAAAGATGTAAGGTTGATAACGATAGTCCCACTTACATGTGGCACTGCCGCCTTGATCATATTGGTGTCAAACGCATGAAGAAGCTCCATGCTGATGGACTTTTGGAGTCTCTTGATTTCGAATCATTTGACACGTGCGAACCATGCCTCATGGGCAAGATGACCAACACTCCGTTCTCCGAAACAATGGAGCGAGCAACTGACTTGTTGGAGATAATACGTACCGATGTATGCGGTCCAATGAGCGTCGAGGCTCGCGGTGGCTACCGTTATGTTCTCACCCTCACTGATGACTTGAGCAGATATGGGTATATCTACTTAATGAAACACAAGTCTGAAACCTTTGAAAGGTTCAAGGAATTTCATAGTGAGGTAGAGAATCAACGTGACAGGAAAATAAAGTGCCTACGGTATGATCATGGCGGAGAATATTTAAGTCACGAGTTTGGCACACACCTAAGGAAATGTGGAATTGTTTCACAACTCACGCCACCTGGCACACCTCAGCGAAATGGTGTGTCTGAACATCGTAATCGCACTCTATTGGATATGGTGCGATCTATAATGTCTTTTACCGGCTTACCGCTATCATTTTGGGGATATGCATTAGAGACTGCCGCATTCACTTTAAATAGGGCACCGTCAAAGTCTGTTGAGATGACACCGTATGAATTATGGTTTGGAAAGAAACCTAAGCTGACGTTTCTAAAAGTTTGGGGATGCGATGCTTATGTGAAGAAACTTCAACCTGAGAAGCTCGAACCCAAAGCGGAAAAGTGTGTCTTCATAGGATATCCCAAAGATACTATTGGGTATACCTTCTACCTCAGATCCGAATGCAAAGTCTTTGTTGCCAAGAATGGATGCTTTCTCGAGAAAGAGTTTCTCTCGAAAGAAGTAAGTGGGAGGAAAATAGAATTTGATGAGGTAATCGTACCTCCCCTCGAACCAGAGAGTAGCGCAGCACGAGAAATTGTTTCCGTGGAGCCTAGACCGGCTGGAGAGGAAGTTAATGATGATGATCATGAAACTTCAGATCAAGTTACTATTGAACGTCGAAGGTCCACTAGGACACGTTGCGCACCAGAGTGGTACGACAACCCTGTCCTAGAGATTATGTTGTTGGACAACGGTGAATCTTCAAACTATGAAGAAGCAATGGCGGGACCGGATTCCAACAAATGGCTTGAAGCCATGAAATCTGAGATAGGATCCATGTATGAGAACAAAGTATGGACTTTGGTGGACTTGCCTGATGATAAGCGAGCCATTGAAAATAAATGGATCTTTAAGAAGAAGACTGACGCGGATGGTAATGTAACCATCTGTAAGGCTTGGCTTGTCGCTAAGGGTTATCGACAAGTTCAAGGAGTTGACTATGATGAGACTTTCTCACCCGTAGCGATGTTGAAGTCTGTCTGAATCATGTTAGCAATTGCCGCATTTTATGATTATGAGATCTGGAAAATGGACGTCAAAACGGCATTCCTTAATGGCTTCCTTAAGGAAGAATTGTATATGATGCATCTGGAAGGTTTTGTCGATCCTAAAGATGCTAACAAAGTATGCAAGGTCCAGTGCTCCATCTATGGGCTGGTCCAAGCATCTTCGAAACACCGGCATGATCTCCATCGTCACCGGCACAACACCATGATCTCCATCATCTTGATCTCCATCAATGTGTTGCCATTGGGGTTGTGGCGCCAGCCCTGCTTCTACTTCTATTGCTACCGCTTAGCGATAAAGTAAAGCATTACATAGCGCTTAATGATTGACACGCAGGTCATACAATAATTAAAGACAACCCTATGGCTCCTGCCGGTTGCCGTACTCAACGACATGCAAGTCGTGAAATTCTATACATCACATGATCATCTCATACATCACATATATCTCATCATGTAATTGGCCATATCACATCACAACATACCCTGAAAAAACAAGTTAGACGTCCTCTAATTGTTGTTGCATGTTTTACGTGGCTGCTACGGGTATCTAGCAAGAACAATTCTCACCTACGCATAAACCACAACGGTGATACACTAGTTTGCTTTTCAACCTTCTCAAGGACCGCCTTTGTCGAATCCGATGTTGGGGAACGTCGCATGGGAAACAAAAAAATTCCTACGCACACACAAACCTATCCATGGTGATGAGCATCTACGAGAGGGAGAGTGGATCTACGTACCCTTGTAGATCGCTAAGCGGGAAGCGTTAAGAAACGCGGTTGGTGTAGTCGAACATCTTCGCGATCCAAATCGCCGAGCGTCCCGCGATCTCATCACGATCCGTCCTGTGATCCCATCACGATCCGTCCCGCGATCTCATCACGATCCGTCTCACGATCTTGATCACGATCTGTCCCGCGAACTCATCACGATCCGTCCCGCGATCTCATCACGATCCGTCTCGCGATCTCGATCACAGTCCTTCCGATCTAGCGCCGAACGGACGGCACCTCCGCGTTCAGCACACGTGCAGCTTGATGACGATCTCCACCATCTTGATCCAGCAAGAGGAGGTGGAGAGGAGAGAGAGTTCACCGGTAGCGTGACGGCGCTCCGGTGATGGTGGTGGAGCAATTCCGGCAGGGCTTCGCCTAAGCACTGCGGAACTACGATCTAGAGGAGAAACTATGCACCGGTGGAACGGGTAGCACGTGGCCGGAAATTCTGTCCAAAAACCACCCAATCCACTAGTATATATAGGAGGAGAGGAGAGGAGAGGCAGCCAAGGCCTTTGGGTCGGCCGAAATAGGAGGTGGGAGCAATCCTACTTCACCTCCAATCCTAGTTGGAGTAGGATTGCTTCCTATTGGCTGATTTTCCACTTTTTGCTTTAGGACTTTCTCTCCTGCGCCATGGGCCTTTGTGGCTCTTTTCCCAGCCCACTAAGGGCTGGTTATTAATCTACCACAGCCCATGGACCTCTTGGGGTCGAAATACCCCTCCCGGAGGTCCCCCGGTACACTACCGGCACTCCCGGTACACTACCGATACTCCCGGTACACTACCGATGAGCCCGAAACTTTTCCGGCGACCAAACTGGGACATCCTATATATGAATATTTACCTCCGGACCATTCCGGAGCTCCTCATGACGTCCGGGATCTCATCCGGGACTCCGAACAACCTTCGGTCACCACCATACATAACTCTACACTACCGAAACGTCACCGAACCTTAAGTGTGCAGACCCTGCGGGTTCGAGAACTATGTAGACATGACCGAGACACCTCTACGGTCAATAAACAATGGAGGGACCTGGACGTCCACATTGGTTCCTACATATTCTACAAAGATCTTTATCGGTCGAACCTCTATGTCAAGGATTCAGTTAATCCCGTATAACGTTCCCTTTGTTCTTCGGTATGTTACTTGCCCGAGATTCGATCGTCGGTATCTCCATACCTAGTTCAACCTCGTTACTGGCAAGTCTCTTTACTCGTTCCGTAATACAAGATCCCATGACTAACACTTAGCCACATTGCTTGCAAGGCTTGTTGTGATGTTGTATTACCGAGTGGGCCCTGAGATACCTCTCCGTCACACGGAGTAACAAATCCCAGTCTCGATCCATGCCAACTCAACAGACACCATCGGAGATACCTGTAGAGCACCTTTATAGTCACGCAGTTACGTTGCGACGTTTGATACACACAAGGCACTCCTCCGATATCCGTGAGTTGCATGATCTCATGGTCATAGGAACATATACTTGACATGCAGAAAACAGTAGCAATAAACTGACACGATCATATGCTATGTTTGTAGTTTGGGTCTTATCCATCACATCATTCTCCTAATGATGTGATCCCGTTATCAAACGACATCTCATGTCCATGGCTAGAAAACCTTAACCATCTTTTGATCAACGAGCTAGTCTACTAGAGGCATACTAGGGACATGGTGTTGTCTATGTATCCACACATGTATCTGAGTTTCCGATCAATACAATTATAGCATGGATAATAAACGATTATCATGAACAAGGAAATATGATAATAACTAATTTATTATTGCCTCTAGGGCATATTTCCAACAGTCTCCCACTTGCACTAGATTCAATAATCTAGTTCACATCACCATGTGATTCGCATTGTTATGAATCTAACACCCAATGAGTTCTGGGGCTCGATCATGCTTTGCATGTGAGAGAGGTCTTATAGTCAATGGGTCTGCGATATTCAGATCCGTGTGTACTTTGCAAATCTCTATGTCAAACCGTAAACACTGCTACCACACTCCACTTGGTACTATTTCCAAATGGCTGCTCCACTATATGTATCCAGATTGCTACTACGAGTCATCCGGATTAGTGTTAAAGCTTGTATCGACGTAGCTCATTACGATGAATTCTTTATCACCTCCATAATCGAGAAACATTTCCTTAGTCCTCTGGTTACTAAGGATAATTCCGACCGCTGTCCAGTGATCCACTCCTGGACCACTCTTGTACCCCTTGACAGACTCATGGCAAGGCACACACAGGTGCGGTACACAGCATGGCATAATATAGAGCCTATGCTAAGGCATAGGGGACGACGTTCGTCCTTTCTCTTTCTTCTGCCGTTGTCGAGCTTTGAGTCTCACTCAACTTCACACCTTACAAATCAGACGAGAACTATTTCTCTTGCTGATCCATTTTGAACTCTTTCAAAATCTTGTCAAGGTATGCACTCATTGAAAGTCTCATCAAGCATCTTGATCTATCTCTATAGATTTTGATGCTCAACAATTAGGTAGCTTTATCCAGGTCTTCCTTTGAAAAACACTTTTCAAACAACCTTTTATGCCTTCCAGAAATTCTACATTATTTCCGATCAACAATATGTCAACCACATATACTTATCAGAAACTCTATAGTGCTCCCACTCACTTTATTGCAAATACAAGTTTCTCGTAAACTTTGTATAAACTACAAAAACTTTGATCACCTCATCAAAGTGTATATTCCAACTCCGAGATGCTTGCTTCAGTCCATAGAAGGATCACTGAAGCTTGCTCATCTTTTAGCATCCTTAGGACTGACAAAACCTTCTTGTTGTATCACATACAACCTTTCCTTAAGTAAACCGTTAAGGAAACGACGTTTTGACATCCATCTGCCAGATTTCATAATTGAAAATGCAGCAACTGCTAACATAATTCCAACAGACTTTTAGCATCGCTACGAGTGAGAAAGCCTCATCGCAGTCAACTCCTTGAACTTGTCACAAACAACTTTGCAACAAGTCGAGCTTTACAAATGGTGACATTCACCATTAGTGTCTGTCTTCATTCTAAAGGTCCATTTGTACTCAACGACCTGCCGTCTAACGAGCAAGTCTACCAAAGTCTATACTTGGTTTTCATACATGGATCCTATCTTGGATTTCATGGCCTCTAACCATTTGTCGGAATCCGGGCCCATCATCGCTTCTCCATAGCTCGTAAGTTCATCGCTGTCCAACAACATGACCCCGAAGACAGGGTTGTCGTACCACTTAGGAGCAGTACACATCCTTGTCGACCCACGAAGTTCGATAGTAACTTGATCCGGAAGCTTCATGATCATCATCATTAACTTCCTCTTCAACTAACGTAGGCTTCACAGAAACATCTTTCTGCGCTGCGCTACTCTCTGGTTGAACAAAGGTTTAACAACCTCATCAAGTTCTATCTTCCTCCCACTCAATTCTTTCGAGAGAAACCTTTCCTCAAGAAAGGATCCGTTTTAGTAACAAACACTTTGCACTTGGATCTGAGATAGAAGGTTCAGCCAACTGATCTTAGGGTATTCTTTGAAGATGCATTTGTCCGCCTTGGGTTCGACCTCATTAGGTGAAAACATTTTTCACACAAGTGCCACAGCCCCAAGTATTAAGACATGACAGCTTAGGTTTCTATCAAACCATAATTCATATGGTGTCATCTCAACGGATTTAGATGGTGCCCTATTTAAAGTGAATGTAGTTGTCTCCAATGCATAAACCCAAAATTATAGTAGTAAAACGACAAGAGACATCATAGCACGCACCATGTCCAATAGAGCATAACTATAATGTTCGGACACACCATCACACTATGGTGTTCCAGGTCATGTTTAGTTGTGAAACAAATTTCACATTGTCTTAAGTTGTATGCCAAACTCGTAACTCAGATATTCACCTCCACGATCATATCCTGGACATTTTTATCTTCTTGTCACGATGATCTTTAAACTTCACTCTGAACTTGCTTGAACCTTTCAAACGATTCAGATTTGTGTTTCATTAAGTAAATATACACTATATCTACTCAAATCATCAGTGAAGGTAAGAAAATAACGATATCCACTGCACGCTACAAGACTCACTAGATTGCATACATCAACATGTATCATTTACAATGAATCACTTGCCCGCTCCATCCAACGGGGTCCTTTAGTCATCTTGCCCAAGAGGCATGGTTCGCATGTCTCAACCGATTCGAAATCGAATGAGTCCAAATATCGATCAGCATGGGGTTTCTACATGCGCATTATACCAATATGACATTTAGCGGCAGTGCCACAAGTATGTGGTACTATCATTATTAACTTTGTATCTTTTGACATCAATGTTATGAACATGTGTACTACTACGATCAAGATTTCAACAAACCATTCTCACTGGGTGCATGACCATTGAAGGTATTATTCATGTAAACAGAATAACCATTATTCTCTAACTTAAATGAATAACCGTATTGCAATAAACATGATCTAATCATGTTCAAGCTTAACGCAAAACACCAAATAACATTTATTTAGGTTCGTCACTAATCCTGAAGGTAGAGAGAGCGTGCGATGTTGATCACATCAACCTTGGAAACACTTCCAACACATATCGTCACCTCACCCTTAGCTAGTTCTCCGTTTATTCCGTAGCTTTTATTTCGAGTTACTAACATTTAGCAACCGAACCGGTATCCAATACCCAGGTGCTACTAAGAGTACTAGCAAGGTACACATTAATAACTCTTATAACAAATATACTTCTATTAATGTTGCCAGCCTTCTTATCTACCAAGTATCTAGGGTTGTTCCGCTTCAGTGACCGCTCACCTCATAACAGAAGCACTTAGTCTCGGGTTTGAGTTCAACTTTGGGTTGCTTCACTGGAGCAGCAACTGACTTGCTATCCATGAAGTTTCCCTCCTTGCTCTTGCCCTTTTCGAAACTAGTGGTTTGATTAACCATCAACACTTGACGCTCCTTCTTGATTTCTACCTTCGCGGTGTCAAACATCGCGAACAGCTCAGGGATCAATACTTCTATCCCTGGTGTATTATAGTTCATCACTAAGTTCTAGTAGCTTTAGTGACAATGACTTGGAGAACTATATCAATCACTATCTTATCTGGAAGATCAACTCCCACTTGATTCAAGCGATTGTAGTACCCAGACAATCTGAGTACATGCTCAACGATTGAGCTATTCTCCTTCATCTTACAGGCAAAGAATCTCGTTGGAGATCCTATATCTCGCAACTCGGGCACGAGTTGGAGATCACAATCTCAGCTCTTAGAACATCTCATATGTTCCGTGACGTTCAAAACGTTTCGGAGCCTCAATTCTAAGCCGTAATGCATGACGCAATAAACTATCAAGTAGTCATCAAAACATGCCTGTCAGATGTTCACAACATCTACAGACGACGCTAGATGGGGTGGCGCACCGAGCGGTGCATTAAGGACATAAGCCTTCTGTGCAGCAATGAGGACAATCCTCAGATCACGGACCCAGTCCGCAATATTGCTACCAACATCTTTCAACTCTATTTCTCTAGGAACATATACAAATTTGAGGGAGCTACAGCGCGAGCTAGTAATCTACAACATAATTTGCAAAGACACTTTGACTATGTTCATGATAATGAGTTCAATTAATCATATTACTTAAGAACTCCCACTCAAATTGACATCCCTCCGATCATTCGAGTGATACATGATCCAAATTCACCAACTCAAGTCCGATCATCACGTGAGTTGAGGTGGCTGCAATGGTGAACATCATCATGTTGATCATATCTACTATATGACTCATGTTCGACCTTTCGGTCTCTTGTGTTCCGAGGCCATGTCTGTACATGCCAGGCTCGTCAAGTTTAACCCGAGTGTTCTGCATGTGCAACACTGGCTTGCACCCATTGTATGTGAACGTAGAGTCTATCACACCCGATCATCACGTGGTGTCTCAACACGACAAACTTTCGCAACGGTGCACACTCGGGGAGAACACAATTTAGCTTGAAATTAAGTGAGGGATCACCTTATAATGCTACTGTCGTCCTAAGCAAAATATGGTGCATAAAAAGGATTAACATCACATGCAAATCATAAGTGACATGATATGGCCATGAACTTGTGCTTTTGATCTCCATCTAGAAAGCACCGGCATGATCTCCATCGTCACCGGCATGACACCATGATCTCCATCATCTTGATCTCCATCAACGTGTCGCCATCGGGGTTGTCACGCCCTGCATGCTTCTACTACTATTGCTACCGTTTAGCGATAAAGTAAAGCATTACATAGCGCTTAATGATTGACACGCAGGTCATACAATAATTAAAGACAACCCTATGGCTCCTGCCGGTTGTCGTATTCATCGACATGCAAGTCGTGATAATCTATACATCACATGATCATCTCATACATCACATATATCACATCATGTAATTGTCCATATCATATCACAACATACCCTGCAAAAACAAGTTAGACGTCCTCTAATTGTTGTTGCATGTTTTACGTGGCTGCTACGGGTATCTAGAAAGAACAATTTTCACCTACGCATAAACCACAATGGTGATACATAGATTGCTTTTCAACCTTCTCAAGGACCGCCTTTGTCGGATCCGATCCAACTAAAGTGAGAGAAACTATCACCCGCAAGCCATCTAAGCAACAAGTTGCATCGAGGGAACCGGTCTCTCGTAAGCGTACGAGTAATGTTGGTCCGGGCCGCTTCATCTCACAATCCCGCTAAACCAAAATCTGACCAAGGGAGGAAGCAATCTAAGCATCAACGCCCACAAACCTTTTGTGTTCTACTCGAGATCTCATCAAACCATCAACCTAGCTCATGATGCCACTATTGGGGAACGTCGCATGAGAAACAAAAATTTTCCTACGCACACGCAAACCTATCCATGGTGATGAGCATCTACGAGAGGGAGAGTGGATCTACGTACCCTTGTAGATCGCTAAGCGGGAAGCGTTAAGAAACACGGTTGGTGTAGTCGAACATCTTCGCGATCCAAGTCGCCGAGCGTCCCGCGATCTCATCACGATCCGTCCCGCGATCCCATCACGATCCGTCCCGCGATCTCATCATGACCCGTCTCACGATCTTGATCACGATCTGTCCCGCGAACTCTCACGATCCGTCCCGCGATCTCATCACGATCCGTCTCGCGATCCTGATCACGGTCCTTCCGATCTAGCGCCGAACGGACGGCACCTCCGCGTTCAGCACACGTGCAGCTTGATGACGATCTCCACCATCTTGATCCAGCAAGAGGAGGTGGAGAGGAGAGAGAGTTCACCGGCAGCGTGACGGCGCTCCGGTGATGGTGGTGGAGCAATTCCGGCAGGGCTTCGCCTAAGCACTGCGGAACTACGATCTAGAGGAGAAACTATGCACCGGTGGAACGGGTAGCACGTGGCCGGAAATTCTGTCCAAAAACCACCCAATCCACTAGTATATATAGGAGGAGAGGAGAGGAGAGGCAGCCAAGGCCTTTGGGTCGGCCGAAATAGGAGGTGGGAGCAATCCTACTTCACCTCCAATCCTAGTTGGAGTAGGATTGCTTCCTATTGGCTGATTTTCCACTTTTTGCTTTAGGACTTTCTCTCCTGCGCCATGGGCCTTTGTGGCTCTTTTCCCAGCCCACTAAGGGCTGGTTATTAATCTACCACAGCCCATGGACCTCTTGGGGTCGAAATACCCCTCCCGGAGGTCCCCCGGTACACTACCGGCACTCCCGGTACACTACCGATACTCCCGGTACACTACCGATGAGCCCAAAACTTTTCCGGCGACCAAACTGGGACATCCTATATATGAATCTTTACCTCCGGACCATTCCGGAGCTCCTCATGACGTCCGGATCTCATCCGAGACTCCGAACAACCTTCGGTCACCACCATACATAACTCTACACTACCGAAACGTCACCGAACCTTAAGTGCGCAGACCCTGCGGGTTCGAGAACTATGTAGACATGACCGAGACACCTCTACGGTCAATAACCAATGGAGGGACCTGGACGTCCACATTGGTTCCTACATATTCTACAAAGATCTTTATCGGTCGAACCTCTATGTCAAGGATTCAGTTAATCCCGTATAACGTTCCCTTTGTTCTTCGGTATGTTACTTGCCCGAGATTCGATCGTCGATATCTCCATACCTAGTTCAACCTCGTTACCGGCAAGTCTCTTTACTCGTTCCATAATACAAGATCCCACAACTAACAATTAGTCACATTGCTTGCAAGGCTTATTGTGATGTTGCATTACCGAGTGGACCCCGAGATACCTCTCCGTTACACGGAGTAACAAATCCCAGTCTCGATCCATGCCAACTCAACAAACACCATCGGAGATACCTGTAGAGCACCTTTATAGTCACCCAGTTACGTTGTGACGTTTGATACACACAAGGCACTCCTCCGATATCCGTGAGTTGCATGATCTCATGGTCATAGGAACATATACTTGACAATGCAGAAAACAGTAGCAATAAACTGACACGATCATATGCTATGTTTGTAGTTTGGGTCTTATCCATCACATCATTCTCCTAATGATGTGATCGCGTTATCAAATGACATCTCATGTCCATGGCTAGGAAACCTTAACCATCCTTTGATCAACGAGCTCGTCCATTAGAGGCATACTAGGGACATGGTTTTGTCTATGTATCCACACATGCATTTAAGTCTCCGATCAATACAATTATAGCATGGATAATAAATGATTATCATGAACAAGGAAATATGATAATAACTAATTTATTATTGCCTCTAGGGCATATTTCCAACAATCTCCCACTTGCACTAGAGTCAATAATCTAGTTCACATCACCATGTGATTCGCATTGTTATGAATCTAACACCCAATGAGTTCTGGGGCTCGATCATGCTTTGCATGTGAGAGAGGTCTTATAGTCAACGGGTCTACGATATTCAGATCCGTGTGTACTTTGCAAATCTCTATGTCAAACCGTAAACACTGCTACCACACTCCACTTGGTACTATTTCCAAATGGCTGCTCCACTATACGTATCCAGATTGCTACTACTAGTCATCCGGATAGGTGTTAAAGCTTGCATCGACGTAACTCTTTACGACGAACTCTTTATCACCTCCATAATCAAGAAATATTTCCTTAGTCCTCTGGTTACTAAGGATAATTCCGACCGCTGTCCAGTGACCACTCCTGGACCACACTTGTACCCCTTGACAGACTCATGGCAAGGCACACACAGGTGCGGTACATAGCATGACATACTATACAGAGCCTATGGCTAAGGCATAGGGGACGACGTTTGTCCTTTCTCTTCCTTCTGCCGTGGTCGAGCTTTGAGTCTCACTCAACTTTACACCTTACAAATCAGGTGAGAACTCTTTCTCTGACTGATCCATTTTGAACTCTTTCAAAATCTTTGTCAAGGTATGTACTCATTGAAAGTCTCATCAAGTCATCTTGATCTATCTCTATAGATCTTGATGCTCAACAATTTGGTAGCTTTATCCAGGTCTTCCTTTGAAAATCACTTTCCAAACAACCATTTATACTTTCCAGAAATCCTACATTATTTCCGATCAACAATATGTCATCCACATATACTTATCAGAAATTCTATAGTGCTCCCACTCACTTTGTTGCAAATACAAGTTTCTCATAAACTTTGTATAAACTCAATAACTTTGATCAACTCATCAAAGCATATATTCCAACTCCGAGATGCTTGCTTCAGTCCATGGAAGGATCACCGAAGCTTGCACACCTTTTAGCATCCTTAGGACTGACAAAACCTTCTGGCTGTATCACATACAACCTTTCCTCAAGTAAACCGTTAAGGAAACGATGTTTTGACATCCATCTGCCAGATTTCATAATTGAAAACGCAGCAACTGCTAACATAATTCCAACAGACTCTAGCATCGCTACGAGTGAGAAAGTCTCATCGCAGTCAACCCCTTGAACTTGTCACAAACATCTTTGCAACAAGTCGAGCTTTACAAATGGTGACAATTACCATCAGCGTCTGTCTTCATTTTAAAGATCCATTTGTACTCAATGACCTGCTGTCCAACGAGCAAGTCTACCAAAGTCTATACTTGGTTTTCATACATGGATCCTATCTCGGATTTCATGGCCTCCAACCATTTGTCAGAATCCGGGCCCATGATCGCTTCTCCATAGCTCGTAGGTTCATCGTTGTCCAACAACATGACCTCCAAGACAGAGTTGTCGTACCGCTTAGGAGCAGTACACATCCTTGTCGACCTACGAAGTTTGATAGTAACTTGATCCTGAAGTTTCATGATCATCATCATTAACTTCCTCTTCAACTAACGTAGGCTTCACAGAAACATCTTTCTGCGCTGCGCTACTCTCTGGTTGAACAAAGGTTTAACAACCTCATCAAGTTCTATCTTCCTCCCACCCAATTCTTTCGAGAGAAACCTTTCCTCGAGAAAGGATCCGTTTTAGTAACAAACACTTTGCACTTGGATCTGAGATAGAAGGTTCACCCAACTGATCTTAGGGTATTCTATGAAGATGCATTTGTCCGCCTTGGGTTTGACCTCATTAGGTGAAAACATTTTTCACACAAGTGTCGCAGCCCCAAGTATTAAGAAATGACAGCTTAGGTTTCTATCAAACCATAATTCATATGGTGTCATCTCAACGGATTTAGATGGTGCCCTATTTAAAGTGAATGTAGTTGACTCTAATGCATAACCACAAAATTATAGTAGTAAAACGACAAGAGACATCATAGCACGCACCATGTCCAATAGAGCATAACTATGATGTTCGGACACACCATCACACTATGGTGTTCCAGGTGGCGTTTAGTTGTGAAACAACTTTCACATTGTCTTAAGTTGTATGCCAAACTCGTGACTCAGATATTCACCTCCACGATCATATCGCGGTCATTTTTATCTTCTTGTCACGATGATCTTTAAACTTCACTCTGAATTTGCTTGAACCTTTCAAACGATTCAGACTTGTGTTTCATTAAGTAAATATACACTATATCTACTCAAATCAACAGTGAAGGCAAGAAAATAACGATATCCACTGCACGCTACAAGACTCACTAGATTGCTTACATCAACATGTATCATTTCCAATGAATCACTTGCCCGCTCCATCCAACGGGGTCCTTTAGTCATCTTGCCCAAGAGGCATGGTTCGCATGTCTCAACCGATTCTAAATCGAATGAGTTCAAATATCCATCAGCATGGAGTTTCTACATGCGCTTTATACCAATATGACATTTAGCGGTAGTACCACAAGTATGTGGTACTATCATTATTAACTTTGTATATTTTGACATCAATGTTATGAACATGTGTAATACTACGATCAAGATTTCAACAAACCATTCTCACTGGGTGCATGACCATTGAAGGTATTATTCATGTAAACAGAATAACCATTATTCTCTAACTTAAATGAATAACCGTATTGCAATAAACATGATCTAATCATGTTCATGCTCAATGCAAAACACCAAAAAATATTTATTTAGGTTCGTCACTAATCCTGAAGGTAGAGAGAGCGTGCGATGTTGATCACATCAACCTTGGAAACACTTCCAACACATATCGTCACCTCACCCTTAGCTAGTTCTCCGTTTATTCCGTAGCTTTTATTTCGAGTTACTAACATTTAGCAACCGAACCAGTATCCAATACCCAGGTGCTACTAAGAGTACTAGCAAGGTACACATTAGTAACTCGTATATCAAATATACTTCTATCAATGTTGCCAGCCTTCTTATCAACCAAGTATCTAGGGTTGTTCCGCTTCAGCGACCGCTCACCTCATAACAGAAGCACTTAGTCTCGGGTTTGAGTTCAACTTTGGGTTGCTTCACTAGAGCAGCAACTGACTTGCTATCCATGAAGTTTCCCTCCTTGCTCTTGCCCTTCTCGAAACTAGTGGTTTGATTAACCATCAACACTTGACGATCCTTCTTGATTTCTACCTTCGCGGTGTCAAACATCGCGAACAGCTCAGGGATCAACATTTCTTTCCCTGGCATTTTATAGTTCATCACCAAGTTCTAGTAGCTCAGTGACAGTGACTTGGAGAACTACATCACTCACTATCTTATCTGTAAGATCAACTCCCACTCGATTCAAGCGATTGTAGTACCCAGACAGTCTGAGCACATGCTCAACGATTGAGCTATTCTCTTTCATCTTGCAGGAAAAGAATCTCGTTGGAGATCCTATATCTCGCAACTCGGGCACGAGCCTGAGATCACAATCTTAGCTCTTAGAACATCTCATATGTTCCGTGACGTTCAAAACGTTTCTGAGCCTCAATTCTAAGCCGTAATGCATGACACACTAAACTATCAAGTAGTCATCGAAACGTGCCTGTCAGATGTTCACAACATCTACAGACGACGCTAGATGGGGTGGCGCACCGAGCGGTGCATTAAGGACATAAGCCTTCTGTGCAGCAATGAGGACAATCCTCAGATCACGGACCCAGTCCGCAATTTTGCTACCAACATCTTTCAATTCTATTTCTCTAGGAACATATAAAAATACATGGGAGCTACAGCACGAGCTAGTAATCTACAACATAATTTGCAAAGACACTTTGACTATGTTCATGATAATGAGTTCAATTAATCATATTACTTAAGAACTCCCACTCAAATTGAGATCCCTCGGGTCATTCGAGTGATACATGATCCAAATTCACCAACTCAAGTCCGATCATCACGTGAGTTAAGGTGGCTTCAGTGGTGAACATCATTATGTTGATCATATCCACTATATGACTCATGCTCGACCTTTCGGTCTCTTGTGTTCCGAGGCCATGTCTGTACATGCTAGGCTCGTCAAGTTTAACCCGAGTGTTCTGCGCGTGCAAATCTGGCTTGCACCCGTTGTATGTGAACGTAGAGTCTATCACACCCGATCATCACGTGGTGTCTCAACACGACAAACTTTCGCAACGGTGCACACTCGGGGAGAACACAGTTCAACTTGAAATTCAAGTGAGGGATCACCTTATAATGCTACCGCCGTACTAAGCAAAACAAGGTGCATAAAAGGATTAACATCTCATGCAATTCATAAGTGACATGATATGGCCATGAACTTGTGTTTAAGATCTCCATCTTCGAAACACCGTCATGATCTCCATCGTCACCGGCACAACACCATGATCTCCATCATCTTGATCTCCATCAATGTGTTGCCATTGGGGTTGTGGCGCCAGGCCTGCTTCTACTTCTATTGCTACCGCTTAGCGATAAAGTAAAGCATTAAATAGCGCTTAATGATTGACACGCAGGTCATACAATAATTAAAGACAACCCTATGGCTCCTGCCGGTTGCCGTACTCAATGACATGCAAGTCGTGAAATTCTATACATCACATGATCATCTCATACATCACATATATCTCATCATGTAATTGGCCATATCACATCACAACATACCCTGCAAAAACAAGTTAGACGTCCTCTAATTGTTGTTGCATGTTTTACGTGGCTGCTACGGGTATCTAGCAAGAACAATTCTCACCTACGCATAAACCACAACGGTGATACACTAGTTTGCTTTTCAACCTTCTCAAGGACCGCCTTTGTCGAATCCGATCCAACTAAAGTGAGAGAAACTGTCACCCGCAAGCCATCTAGGCAACAACTTGCGTCGAGGGAACCGGTCTCGTAAGTGTACGAGTAATGTTGGTCCGGGCCGCTTCATCTCACAATACCGCTGAACCAAAATCCAACCAAGGGAGGAAGCAATCTAAGCATCAACGCCCACAAACCTTTTGTGTTCTACTCGAGATCTCATCGAACCATCAACCTAGCTCATGATGCCACTGTTGGGGAACGTCGCATGGGAAACAAAAAATTTCCTACGCACACGCAAACCTATCCATGGTGATGAGCATCTACGAGAGGGAGAGTGGATCTACATACCCTTGTAGATCGCTAAGCGGGAAGCGTTAAGAAACGCGGTTGGTGTAGTCGAACATCTTCGCGATCCAAATCGCCGAGCGTCCCGTGATCTCATCACGATCCGTCCCGTGATCCAATCACGATCCGTCCCGTGAACTCATCACGATCCGTCCCGCGATTTCATCACGATCCGTCTCACGATCTTGATCACGATCTGTCCCGCGAACTCATCACGATCCGTTCCGTGATCTCATCACGAACCGTCTCGCGATCTCGATCACGGTCCTTCCGATCTAGCGCCGAACGGACGGCACCTCCGCGTTCAGCACACGTGCAGCTTGATGACGATCTCCACCGTCTTGATCCACCAAGAGGAGGTGGAGAGGAGAGAGAGTTAACCGGCAGCGTGACGGCGCTCCGGTGATGGTGGTGGAGTGATTCCGGCAGGGCTTCGCCTAAGCGCTGCGAAAAACCGATCTAGAGGAGAAACTGTGCACCGGTGAAACGGGTAGCACGTGGCCGGAAATTCTGTCCAAAAACCACCCAATACACTAGTATATATAGGAGGAGAGGAGAGGAGAGGCAGCCAAGGCCTTTGGGTCGGCCGAAATAGGAGGTGGGAAGCAATCCTACTTCACCTCCAATCCTAGTTGGAGTAGGATTGCCTCCTATTGGCTGATTTTCCACATTTTGCTTTAGGACTTTATCTCCTGCGCCATGGGACTTTGTGGCTGTTTTCCCAGCCCACTAAGGGCTTTTTAATACTCTCCCACAGCCCATGGACCTCTTGGGGTCGAAGTACCCCTCCCGGAGGTCTCCCGGTACACTACCGGCACTCCCGGTACACTACCGATGAGCCCGAAACTTTTCCGGAAACCAAACTGGGACTTCCTATATATGAATCTTTACCTCCGGACCATTCCGGAGCTCCTCGTGACGTCCGGGATCTCATCTGGGACTCCAAATAATCTTTGGTCACCACCATACATAACTCTACACTACCGAAACGTCACCGAACCTTAAGTGTGCAGACCCTGCGGGTTCGAGAACTATGTAGACATGACCGAGACACCTCTACGCTCAATAACCAATGGTGGGACCTGGACGTCCACATTGGTTCCTACATATTCTACAAAGATCTTTATCGGTCGAACCTCTATGTCAAGGATTTAGTTAATCCCGTATAACGTTCCCTTTGTTCTTCGGTATGTTACTTGCCCGAGATTCAGTCGTCGGTATCTCCATACCTAGTTCAACCTCGTTACCGGCAAGTCTCTTTACTCGTTCCGTAATACAAGATCCCACAACTAACAATTAGTCACATTGCTTGCAAGGCTTATTGTGATGTTGCATTACCGAGTGGGCCCCGAGATACCTCTCCGTTACACGGAGTAACAAATCCCAGTCTCGATCCATGCCAACTCAACAGACACCATCAGAGATACCTATAGAGCACCTTTATAGTCACCCAGTTACGTTGCGACGTTTGATACACACAAGGCACTCCTCCGATATCCGTGAGTTGCATGATCTCATGGTCATAGGAACATATACTTGACATGCAGAAAACAGTAGCAATAAACTAACACGATCATATGCTATGTTTGTAGTTTGGGTCATATCCATCACATCATTCTCCTAATGATGTGATCGCGTTATCAAATGACATCTCATGTCCATGGCTAGGAAATCTTAACCATCCTTTGATCAACGAGCTAGTCCATTAGAGGCATACTAGGGACATTTTGTGTATGTATCCATGCTATAATTGTATTGATCAGAGACTTCTAATAGACTAGCTCGTTGATCAAAGATGGTTAAGGTTTCCTAGCCATCGACATGAGATGTCATTTGATAAATGGGATCACATCATTAGGAGAATGGTGTGATGGACAAGACCCAAACTGCAAACGTAGCATATGATCGTGTCAGTTTATTGCTACTGTTTTCTGCATGTCAAGTATATGTTCCTATGACCATGAGATCATGCAACTCACGAATACTGGAGGAGTGACTTGTGTGTATCAAACATCACAACGTAACTAGTTGACTATAAAGGTGCTCTACAGGTATCTCCGAGGGTGTTTGTTGAGTTGGCATGGATCAAGACTGGAATTTGTTACTCCGTGTGACGGAGAGGTATCTCAGGGCCCACTCGGTAATACAACATCACAATAAGCCTTGCAAGCAATGTGACTAAGTGTTAGTCACGGGATCTTGTATTACGGAACGAGTAAAGAGACTTGCCGGTAACGAGGTTGAACTAGGTATGGAGATACTGACGATCAAATCTCGGGCAAGTAACATACCGAAGAACAAAAGGAACATCATACAGGATTAACTGAATCCTTGACATTGAGGTTCGACCGATAAAGATCTTCATAGAATATGTAGGAACCAATATGGGCATCTAGGTCCCGCTATTGGTTATTGACCGTAGAGGTGTCTCGGTCATGTCTACATAGTTCTCGAACCCGCAGGGTCTGCACACTTGAGGTTCGATGATGTTTTGGTAGTATAGAGTTATGCATGGTGGTAACCGAAGGTTGTTCGGAGTCCCGGATGAGATCCCAGACGTCACGAGGATCTCTGGAATGGTCTGGAGGTAAATATTTATATATAGGAAGTCCTATTTTGGTCGCCGGAAAAGTTTCGGGCTCATCGATAGTGTACTGGGAGTGCCGGTAGTGTACCGGGAGACCATCGGGAGGGGTATTTCGACCCAAGAGGCTACATGGGCTGTGGGAGGATGAATGCCAGCCCTTAGTGGGCTGGTTTAAGTCCCACACAAGGCCCATGCGGTTGGGAAGAAAAGCCCAAAAGGAAAAAGGTGGCAAAAGGCAAAAAGGGCTAAATTAGGAAGGAGTCCTAATCCTACTAGGAGTGGAGGAGGAGGACTCCTCCCTCCTGATTTGGCCGACCCAAGGGCTGCCTCCTTGGGAGGCAAGCCTACTCCTCCTCTCCTCCTATATATACTAGAGGGTTTTAGTGTTTTGGCACAAGATTTTCAGCCACGTGCTACCCATTCCTCTAGTGCATAGTTTCTCCTCTAGATCGGATTTCTGCAGTGCTTAGGCGAAGCCCTGCCGGAATAGCTCCACCACCATCGTTGGAGCGCCGTCGCGCTGCCGGAGAACTCTTCTACCTCTCCGCTCCCTCTTGCTGGATCAAGAAGGCGGAGATCGTCATCGAGCTGTACGTGTGCTAAACGTGGAGGTGTCGTCCGTTCGGCGCTAGATCAGAAGGATCATGATGAGATCGCGGGATAGATCGTGATGAATTCACGGGACGGATCATGATGAGATCGCGGGACAGATCGTGATGAGTTTGCAGGACGGATCGTGATGAGTTCATGGGACGGATCTTGATTGGATCGCGGGACGGATCGTGATGAGATCGCGGGACGCTCAGGGATTTGGATCCCGAAGATGTTCGACTACACCAACCGCGTTTCTTAATGCTTCCCGCTTAGCGATCTACAAGGGTATGTAGATCCACTCTCCCTCTCGTGGATGCTCATCACCATGGATAGATCTGCATGTGCATAGGAAATTTTTTGTTTCCCATGCGACGTTCCCCAACAACACAAGCCCAGGACCCGACGGCTTGGGACCAGCCTTCTACAAGGCAAACTGGGACTTAGTTAAGTTGTACCTTCTTAATCTTCTTTCCGACTTTCATAATGGGATAGCTGATCTGAAACATCTCAATCGAGCACTAATTGTGCTGCTCCAAAAAAATGTGATGCCTCCCTTCCGGAGAATTTTTGCCCTGTCTCTCTTCAAAACTACTCCATAAAACTTGATTCCAAATGCCTAACCACTAGAGTCCAACCTTTCATCAACCACCTTATCCACCATGACCAAACAGGTTTTATCAGAGGTCGGGGGGTCATCGAGAACTTTGTCCATGCTGTGGACATTGTCCGAACTTGTTACAAAAGGAAACTACGCGTTATTGTCCTCAAATTGGATTTTCATAAGGCATTTGACTTTGTCTCATGGGAGGCTATCTCACTAATCATGTGTGCCAAGGGATTCCCAACAACTTGGTGTCTTTGGATAGATCGGTTAAACGAATCCTCAACCTCTCCCGTTGTGCTCAATGGTAGGCCGGGGCCTGAGTTTCAATGTCACAACGGTTTGTGACAAGGAGACTCGTTGTCCCCTTAACTTCTTATCATTGTTGCTAATGTGCTTAAAAGGCTGGTCCTCTAGGCTTCTTTTGATGGCT
The DNA here is from genome assembly GCA_022496015.1 of Hordeum marinum. NCBI lineage: Eukaryota > Viridiplantae > Streptophyta > Magnoliopsida > Poales > Poaceae > Hordeum > Hordeum marinum. The sequence goes on along the minus strand of CM039676.1, from coordinate 336,436,214 downwards.
TGCTTTCTCATCCGATCGATGAACGTATGCCTAGCACAATCTTGCAATATGTCGACAACATGCTAATCATTCTTCCTCCTGACGCTACTCAACTTCACACTCTTAAGCGCATCCTCCTTCAATTCTCTAAGGCTACTGGCCTGACAATTAACTTTCACAAAAACACATTTGGTCCAATTCATGTTGATCCAGGGAGGCCACCAATCTGGCGGGCATTCTAGGCTGCCTTGTGGCATCGTTTCCTTAGTCTTACCTGGGTTTATCGCTCTCCACTCACAAGATTAACCTCTCAAATTTCTTTTTTCCATTCACAAAATAAGTCGGCAGCTTGCGGGCTGGAGTGGAATGCTTTTGTCATTAGTTGGTCGGGCTGTTCAGGTTCACTATGTTCTTCGAGCCCTTCCTATCTATGCTATGAGCGTCCTGCTACTCCCGGCGGGAACCATACTTGAGATTGAGAAGCGGTGTTGTGCCTTCTTCTGGGTAGGTCAGGAATCTATTATGGGTGGACAGGTCAAGGTGGCTTGGGACCTTGTATGTGTGCCTACATCTACTGGAGGCCTCGGATTTCTCTCTCTCAAAGAGATGAACCTTTTCTTACTTCTTCATCACATCTCTAGGCTTCATGACAACCATGAGTCACTAGAAAACCACTATGTGTTCGTACGGATGGTCTTCAACTAGGGATCTGGGTGCTGCAAACACTCTTATCACTCCTATCTGGAGGGACATCATGAAAGGCCTATACTTTTATCGCTCAATTATCAAGGTCCAGCTTGGGAATGGCACTACCACCGCATTTTGGTCTAACCTATGGCTATCGCTCTCTCACACTACCTTTGCCCAACAATACCGACCTTATATACCCACTCCACCAAAAAATCTGCCTCCGTGGCTAGGGTTTTGGACTCGGACGCGCTTAATCTAGACCTGGCCCCTCACCTATCCGACATAGCTACTAACGAGCTTACTGCTATGCAAACCTCTTTAGCCATGGTAAACTTGAATTTGCAGGTTGTGGACAGAAGAATTATGAGGGAGGTCGGCAAGCCGCTCACCACAAAAGCATCTTATAGTGCAGTTTGGCGGTCTGCACTGACAGACTACCTGGCTCCAGCCATCTGGAGGAACTACGCGCCAAACAAATGTAGGATCTTCCTTTGGCTCGCCAAAAAAGACCGCCTATTTACCAATGAAATAAGGTTCCCCAGAAGCATCACCTCCACATACACATGTCCGTTCTACAGCCACTCATAATCCATCAATCATCTGCTCTTTAGTTGTCCTCGTCTAACCCTGCTCTAGGAGGAATTGACAAGCCTCTGCTACACTACCCCCTAGGGGTTGCACCATGCCTGGGACGGAAGCTTAACAAACAAAACTCACTCCACGGTGCTCTTGATGTCCTATGGAACATCTGGAAATGCCAAAACGCCAATGTTTTTTGTTTTGAGCATCAAGACCTTCACCAAATTGTCTGGTCTGCAGCTGACGACCTGACACTCTGGACTCATCGATGTACCAATATCTAGAAATGAGGTCTACTAAATGATTGGGCCTCTATGTTGTTTAATCTTTCTGAGAGATTATAACCCTTATTCTGTAAGTGTAATTTCTTCTCCCCGGGCCCTAGTCTCTTATTTGGTAATAAAAGTTCCAGTAGGCGTAAGCCCGCCGTTGACTCGTAAAAAAATCATCTCCGCAAGTTATTGTTAGTCAAAGTCTTGTCTCAACCAATCATAATATGCCATGTGTTTTGAAATGATTGAAATAGTTTCTTTTCTGCACTTCATCGTGCTTAGCGTTGTGGGAGAAGGCCGTTTCAGGTGATCAATCGTTCATTTAGTCATTGGTGGTCGCCAAACTTTCAAGAATGATGTACACAATGACCAATCTAGTGTTCTATTAATGATCTTAGCCAGAAATCCATCTAATCACCTCTTGTTTTTGATTAATATAAATAAATTTCTCATTTAATCACAAAACTATACAACACTCATCGTTTCAATGTACCTATCATTTTATTAACCGTGTTGGTCAATTATTTATGTTTGACTATGCATCAGAAGAAATATCATAAAAATACAATGTATTATAACTATGCAAAGTATATAATAGTTCAACTAGGTGAAAAGTTCGAACTACATCTAAATATAAACAACTAACTACTGATAATTAAGCCATAGTTGGCTCCCTGGTCCCCACCTGAAGAATGCTACAGTAAGCTAAAGGTCGATGCTTCTTTTCTCATAGCTGAGGAAGTTGGTGCAATAGGGGCCATCATTGATGATTCCGAAGGAAGATTAGCATCTATCAAAAATATCACCATGTTCATAGTGGCGATCGGGTTGGGATGCAATGCAGTCTAAGCAGAATCAGACTCGTCGGAAGTGATAGAAGCATGTACATACCAAGACATGTGTGTTGGAAATATGCCCTAGAGGCAATAATAAATTAGTTATTATCATATTTCCTTCTTATTATAATCATTTATTATCCATGCTAGAATTGTATAGATCATAAACTCAAATACATGTGTGGATACATAAACAACACCATGTCCCTAGCATGCCTCTAATAGACTAGCTCGTTGATCAAAGATGGTCAAGGTTTCCTAACCATAGATATGAGATGTCATTTGATAACAGGATCACATCATTAGGAAAATGATGTGATGGACAAGACCCAGATAATAAACATAGCATATGATCGTGTCAGCTTACTGCTATAGTTTTCTACATGTCAAGTATTTGTTCCTATGACCATGCGATCATGCAACTCACTAATACCGGAGGAGTACCTTCTGTGTATCAAACACTGCAACGTAATTGGGTGACTATAAAGGTGCTCTAAAGGTATCTTCAAGTGTGTGATACATCTCCAACGTATCTATAATTTATGAAGTATTCATGCCATGTTTACCATAATTCTATATGATTTTGGTATAATTTTATTACAACTAACCCGGACTGACGGTGTTTTCAGCAGAACTACTATGGTGTCGTTTTTTGTGCAGAAATAAAAGTTTTCGGAATGGGCTGTAAATTTAGTATGATTTTCTGTGGATCAAAAGAGACCCCCGAAGCATCGGAGCTGGGAAAGGAAGTGACCAAGGAGGCCACAAGCCAGGGGCGCGCCCTACCCCCGGGGAGGGTGCTCCTGGCTTGTGGACTCCTCGAGAACCCCCTTGACGTGAGACCGACGCCAAAAATTCCTATAAATACCAAAACCCCCAGAAAAAACCTAGATCGGGAGTTCCGCCGTCGCAAGCCTCTAGAGCCACAAAAAACCAATTGGGAGTCTATTCTGGCACCCTGCCGGAGGGGGAAACCATCAACGGAGGCCATCTGCATCATCCCGGTGGCCTCCATGACGAGGAGGGAGTAGTTCACCCTCGGGGCTGAGGGTATGTACCAGTAGCTATGTGTTTGATCTCTCTATATCGTGTTCTTGAGATGGCATGATCTTGATGTACCTCGAGCTTTGTTGATATAGATTGAATCATATGGAGTTTCCCCTCTCTATCTTCTTGTGATGAATTGAGTTTTCCCTTTGAAGTTTTCTTATCAGATTGAGTCTTTAAGGATTTGAGAACACTTGATGTATATCTTGCGATGGGATATCCATGGTGACAATGGGATGTTCTATTGATCCACTTGATGTATGTTTTGGTGATCAACTTGCGGGTTCCGTGACCTTGGCAATCTACGCATAGGGGTTGGCACACGTTTTTGTCTTGACTTTCCGGTAGAAACTTTGGGGCACTCTTTGAAGTTCTTGGTGTTGGATTGAATATGATGAATCTGAAATTATGTGATGCACATCGTATAATGAAGCCCATGGGTACTTGTGGTGACATTGGAGTATCTAGGTGACATTAGGGTTTTGGTTGATGTGTATCTTAAGGTGTTATTTTAGTATGAACTCTAGGGCTGTCCGTGACACTTATAGGGATAGCTCATAAGATTGATCAGAAAAGATAACTTTGAGGTGGTTTCGTACCCTACAATAATTTCTTCGTTAGTTCTCCGCCAGATGTGACTTTGGAGTAAAATCTTTGTCGCACGAGAGGTACTTACGTATGATTCAACTATGTCAATATTGTTGAGAGAAATTGCACTAGTGAAAGTATGGACCCTATGCCTTGTTTCCAAGCATTGCAATACCATTTGTGATCACTTTTGTTACTTGTTACCTTGCTGTTTTTATATTTTCAGATTACAAAAACATATATCTATCATCCATATTGCACTTGTATCACCATCTCTTCACCGAACTAGTGCATCTATACAATTTACCATTGTATTGGGTGTGTTGGGGACACAAGAGACTCTTTGTTATTTGGTTGCAGGGTTGTTTGAGAGAGACCATCTTCATCCTGCACCTCCCACGGATGTATAAACCTTAGGTAATCCACTTGAGGGAAAATTGCCGTTGTCCTACAAAACTCTGCTCTTGGAGGTCCAACATGAATCTACAAGAAGAAGGTTGTGTAGTAGACATCAGGGTGTCTATTGAGTGGGCAGGGATCAAGACTGGGATTTGTTACTCCGTGTGATGGAGAGGTATCTCAGGGCCCACTCAGTAATACAACGTCGCAATGAGCCTTGCAAGAAAAGTGACTAAAGAGTTAGGCACAAGATCTTGTATGACGGAACAAGTAAAGAGACTTGCTAGTAACGAGATTGAACTAGGTATAGAGATACCGACGATCGAATCTCGAGCAAGTAACATACCGAAGAACAAAGAGAATAGCACACGAGATTAACTGAATCCTTGACATAGATGTTCAAGCAATAAAGATCTTCGTAGATTATGTAGGAACCAATATGGGCATCGAGGTCCCGCTATTGGTTATTCACCGTAGAGTTGTCTCAGTCATGTCTACATAGTTCTCAAACTCGCAGGGTCTGCACACTTAACGTTCAGTGACGTTTCGATAGTATTGAGTTATGTATGTTGGTGATCGAAGGTTGTTAGGAGTCTCGGATGAGATCCTGGACGTCATGAGGAGCTCCAGAATGGTCTGTAGGTAAAGGTTGATATATAGGAAGTCCCATTTTGGTCACCGGAAAAAGTTCGGGCATCACCGGTAGTGTACTAGGGGTGCTGGGATGGTTCTAGGGGTCCATCGGGAGGGGCCACCCACTCTGGCGGGCCCATGGGTCTTAGGCGTGGTGCACCATCCCTTAGTGGGTTGGGAAAGCCAGCCCCTAAGGGCCCATGCAAAGAGGAGATAGGAGGGCCAAGTGGGGAGTCCTCCCGGGACTCCACCTCGCTTGTAGGAGGAGGAATCCGAGTTGGGGGAGGACACCTCCCCCTAGTTCGGTCGAATCCTCCTTGTGGAGGGTTTGAGGCTAACTCCTCCCCTCCCTTCCTCCTATATATACTAGAGGATTTGAAGGTAGCCCTAACCCTAATTTCCACGTGCTACCCACTTCTTCCTCTAGATCGTTTCTCCTCTAGATTAGTTTGGTAGAGCTTGGTGAAGCCCTGCCAGATTAGTTCACCATCGCCGCCACCACGCTATTGTGCTTCCGGGGAACTCATCTACCTCTCTGCTCCCTCTTGCTGGATCAAGAAGGCAGAGATCGTCATCGAGTTGTACGTGTGCTGAACGAGGAGGTGTCGTCCGTTCGGCACTAGATCGGAAGGACCATGATTGGATCGCGGACGGTTCGTGATTGGATCGCGAGACGAATCATGATCGGATCGCGGGACGACTAGGATTTGGATCGCGAAGATGTTCGACTACATCAACCGCGTTTCTTAATGCTTCCCGCTTAGCAATTTACAAGGGTATGTAGATCCACTCTCCCTCTCGTAGATGCTCATCACCATGGATAGATCTTGCGTGTAGGTAGGAAATTTTTTGTTTCCCATGCAATGTTCCCCAACAGTGTGGTGGAATGATGTTGTGAAGATCTTTGCGGTATGTTGCGTGGATTTGAAGGAAGAGATTGGGAAAATATATTTGCAAATTTTTCCAAGACAAGTAAATGAGGAGGGGAGTCACCACCCTTTGGAGATCATAGTGATGCTCGTCTGCCTCCCTTCCTCCACCTACCACCATTGTCGCACCCAACATCGTTGAATCCCCTCAACACCATAACACCCACTCCCGCACCTACCGAAGTCCTTGTTGGAGATATTATCCCGCGACGTAAGTGGACCATCTCATGTCGGGTCTTAGGTACGTTGTCTCATATCATGAGACGACCCTTGAAGAACATGAGGCCCATGGGCAGGTTTGGATGATAAGGAGGATGGGCCAAGGAATACCGAAGGGCCATAATGATGATCCTGGGTAAGAGACCTTTGGGACGGCTCGTGGTGGGTCGGCTCACGGGATCGTGCCCAAGCCAGCATACTTTTTGGCTTAGGGAAAAAACTCCGAGCAGGACTCTGGAGATGGGTAGAACCCGAAACTTTATTGTAAACACCAGGGACCTGGCCTAGTATATAAAGGCAGGTCCCGGGTCATCCAAGAGGACAGATAAAGTTAGAAGCTCTCGAGCCATAGGTAGAGAAACATCACCCTTGTAATCGACATCTTGACACTCAATAAGCAAAACAATAAGGAGTAGGATTGTACCTCATCTAAGGGGCCGAACCTGGGTAAACTCACCTCTCTCATTCCCGATCAACCCCATTCAAGGTTTCACCTCGACGCTATGGCCTAAAAACTAAGTTTTCCTATAAGGACGCTTGTTGTGATATCCCCACAATAGTTGGCACCCACTTTGGGACTTGTGCACTGTTGGGGAACGTCGCATGGGAAACAGAAATTTTCCTACGCACACGCAAACCTATCCATGGTGATGAGCATCTACGAGAGCGAGAGTGGATCTACGTACCCTTGTAGATCGCTAAGCGGGAAGCGTTAAGAAACGCGGTTGGTGTAGTCAAACTTCTTCGCGATCCAAATCGCCAAGCGTCTCGCGAACCAATCACGAACCGTCCCGTGATCTCGTCACGATCCGTCCCGCGATCCGATCACGAACGTCCCGTGGCCTTGATCACGATCCTTCCGATCTAGTACCGAACGGACGGCACCTCCGCGTTCAGCACACGTGTAGCTTGATGACGATCTCCACTGTCTTGATCCAGCAAGAGGAGGCGGAGAGGAGGAAGAGTTCTCCGGCAGCATGACGGCTCTCCGGCGATGGTGGTGGAGCTATTCCGACAGGGCTTCGCCTAAGCACTGCAGAAAACCGATCTAGAGGAGAAGCTATGCACTAGAGGAACGGGTGTCACGTGGCTAAAAATCTTGTTCCAAAACCCTAAAATCCTCTAGTATATATAGGAGGAGAGGAGGAGGAGTCTTGGCTGACAAAAAGGCAGCCCTTGGGTCGGCCAAACCAAGGAGGGAGGAGTCCTCCTCCTCCACTCCTAGTAGGATTAGGACTCCTTCCTTATTTAGCCCTTTTTTGCCTTTTTCCACCTTTTTCCTTTTGGTATTTTGTTCCCAGCCTCATGGGCTTTGTGTAGGACTTCCACCAGCCCACTAAGGGCTGGTATTCATCCTCCTACAGCCCATAAAGCCTCTTAGGTCGAAATACCCCTCCAGGTGGTCTCCCATTACACTACTGGCACTCCCGGTACACTACCGATGAGCCCGGAACTTTTCCGGCGACCAAACTGGGACTTCCTATATATGAATCTTTACCTCCAAACCATTTCGGAGATCCTCGTGATGTCCGGGATCTCATCCGGAACTCCGAAAAACCTTCGGTCACCACCATACATAACTCTACACTACCGAAACGTCACCGAACCTTAAGTGTGCAGACCCTGCGGGTTCGAGAACTATGTAGACATGACCGAGACACCTCTATGGCCAATAACCAATGGCGGGACCTGGACGTCCACATTGGTTCCTACATATTCTACGAAGATCTTCATCGGTCGAACCTCTATGTCAAGGATTCAATCAATCCCGTATAACATTCCCTTTGTTCTTCGGTATGTTACTTGCCCGAGATTCGATCGCCGGTATCTCCATACCTAGTTCAACCTCGTTACCAGCAAGTCTCTTTACTCGTTTCGTAATGCAAGATCCCGTGGCTAAAATATTAGTCACATTTCTTGCAAGGCTTGTTGTGATGTTGCATTACCGAGTGGGCCCTAAGATACCTCTCCGTCACCCGGAGTAACAAATCCCAGTCTTGATCCATGCCAACTCAACAGACACCTTCGGAGATACCTGTAGTGCACCTTTATAGTCTCCCAATGATGTGATCCCATTATCAAATGACATCTCATGTCCATGGCTAGGAAACCTTAACCATCCTTTGATCAACGAGCTAGTCTATTAGAGGCATACTAGGGACATGGTTTTGTCTATGTATCCACACATGCAGTTAAGTCTCCGATCAATACAATTATAGCATGGATAATAAACGGTTATCATGAACAAGGAAATATGAACTAATTTATTATTGCCTCTAGGGCATATTTCCAACAATAAGGGGTCGTCATCTTGGAGGCACCTCTTCCAGGGACGGTGCAGCTGGTAATCGACTGACTTAGGAAGAGTTGTTGGGAAACATTGCATGGGAAACAAAAAAATTCCTACGCACACGCAGATCTATCCATGGTGATGAGCATCTACGAGAGGGAGAGTGGATCTACGTAACCTTGTAGATCGCTAAGCAGGAAGCGTTAAGAAACGCGGTTGGTGTAGTCGAACGTCTTCGCGATCCAAATCACCGTGCGTCCCACGATCCAATCACGATCCGTCCCGTGATCCAATCATGATCCATCCCGCGAACTTGATCACGATCCGTTCCACGAACTTGATCATGATCCTTCCGATCTAGCGCCGAACGGATGGCACCTCCGCGTTCAGCACACGTACAGCTTGATGACGATCTCCGCTGTCTTGATCCAGCAAGAAGGAGCGGAGAGGAAGAAGAGTTCTCCAGCATCATGACAGCGCTCCAACGATGGTGGTGGAGTTATTCCGACAGGGCTTTGCCTAAGCACTGCAGAAATCCGATCTAGAGGAGAAACTATGGACTAGAGGGTAGGGTTGCACGTGGCTGAAAATCTTGTGCAAAAACCCTAAAACCCTCTAGTATATATAGGAGGAGAGAAGGAGAGGAGGCAGCCTTGGCTTCCAAGCCAAGGAGGTTCGGCCGAACCAGGAGGGAGGAATCCTCCTCCTCCACTCCTAGTAGGATTAGGACTCCTTCCTAATTTAGCCTTTTAGCCTTTTTCCATCTTTTTTCCTTTTGGGCTTTTCTTCCCAACTGCATGGGCCTTGTGTGGGACTTCCACCAGCCCACTAGGGGCTGGTATTCATCCCCCCCCCCACAGCCCATGTAGCCTCTTGGCTCGAAATACCCCTCCCGATGGTCTCCCGGTACACTACCGGCACTCCAGGTACACTACCGATGAGCCCAAAACTTTTCCGACGACCAAAATAGGACTTCCTGTATATCAATCTTTACCTCTGGACCATTCCGGAGCTCCTCGTGATGTCCAGGATCTCATCTGGGACTCCGAACAACCTTCGGTCATCACCATACATAACTCTATACTACTGAAATGTCACCAAACCTTAAGTGTGCAGACCCTGCGGGTTCAAGAACTATGTAGACATGACCGAGACACTTATACGGTCAATAACCAATAGCGGGACCTGGATGCCCATATTTGTTCCTACATATTCTACGAAGATCTTTATCGGTCAAACCTCTATGTCAAGGATTCAATTAATCCCGTATGATGTTCCCTTTGTTCTTCGGTATGTTACTTGCCCGAAATTCGATCGTCGGTATCTCCATACCTAGTTCAACCTTGTTATCGGCAAGTCTCTTTACTCGTTCCATAATACAAGATCCCACAACTGACACTTAGTCACATTGCTTGCAAGGCTTATTGTGATGTTGTATTACCGAGTGGGCCCTGAGATACCTCTCCGTTCACACGGAGTAACAAATCCCAGTCTTGATCCGTGCCAACTCAACAGACACCCTCGGAGATACCTGTAGAGCACCTTTATATTCACCCAGTTATGTTGCGACGTTTGATACACACAAGGCACTCCTCTGATGTTCGTGAGTTACATGATCTCATGGTCATAGGAACACATACTTGACATGCAGAAAATAGTAGCAATAAACTGACACGATCATATGCTACGTTTGTAGTTTGGGCCTTGTCCATCACATCATTCTCCTAATGATGTGATCCCGTAATCAAATGACATCACATGTCAATGGCCAGGAAACCTTGACCATCTTTGATGAACGAGCTAGTTCAATAGAGGCATACTAGGGAGAAAGTGTTGTCTATTTACCCACACATGTAATGTGTTTCCAATTAATACAATTATAGCATGGATAATAAACGATTATCATGAACAAGGAAATATAATAATAAACACTTTATTTATTGCCTCTAGGGCTTATTTCCAACAGTCTCCCACTTGCACTAGAGTCAATAATCTAGCTCATATCACTATGTGATTTATATTGTAATGAATCGAACACCCATGCAGTTCTGGTGTTGAACATGTTTAGCCCTTGGAAGAGGTTTAGTCAATGGGTCTGCAACATTCAGATCCATGTGCACTTTGCAAATATTTATGTCCTTCTCCTCGATGTAATCGCGAATGGAGTTGAAGCGTCACTTTATGTGTCTGGTCCTCTTGTGAAACCTTGGTTCCTTGGCCAGAGCAATGGCACCAGTGTTCTCACAGAACATGTTCATTGGATTCAGTGCACTGGGTACTACTCCAAAATCTGTCATGAACTGCTTCATCCAGACACCTTCCTTCACCGCCTCCGAGGCTGCGATGTACTCCACTTCACATGTAGAATCGGCTACCACGCTTTGCCTGGAACTGCACCAGCTTACCGCTCCCCCATTGAGAATAAATACGTATTCGGTTTGTGACTTAGACTCATCCGGATCAGTGTCAAAGCTTGCATCGACATAACCTTGTACGACGAGCTCTTCATCACCTCCATAAACGAGAAACATTTCCTTAGTCCTTTTCAAGTACTTAAGGATATTCTTGAACGCTTCCCAATGTTCCATTCCAGGATCACTTCGAAACCTTCCGGCCATACTTATGGCAAGCCTGACATCCGGTCTTGTGCACAGCATTGCATACATGATAGAGCCTATGGCTGAAGCATAGGGGATGACACTCATCTTTTCTCTATCTTCTGCAGTCACTGGGCATTGAGTCTTACTCAACTTCACACCTTGTAACACAGGCAAGAACCCCTTCTTGGACTGATCCATTTTGAACTTCTTCAAAACTTTATCAAGGTATGTGCTCTGTTAAAGTGCTATTAAGCGTCTCGATCTATCTCTATAGATCTTAATGCCTAATATGAAAGCAGCTTCTCCTAGGTCCTTCATTGAAAAACTCTTGTTCAAATATTCCTTCACGCTTTCTAGCATTTCTATATTGTTTCCAATCAGCAATATGTCATCCACATATAATACTAGAAACGCTATAGAGCTCCCACTCACTTTCTTGTAAATACAAGCTTCTCCATAAACTTGTATAAACTCAAGCGCTTTGATCACCTCATCAAAACGCTTATTCCAACTTCGAGATGCTTGCACCAGCCCATAAATGGATCGCTGGAGTTTGCAAACTTTGTCAGCATTCTCTAGATCGACAAAACCTTCTGGTTGCATCATATACAACTCTTCCTCAAGGAAACCGTTGAGGAGCGCTGTTTTGACATCCATCTGCCAAATTTCATAGTCGAAATAAGCAGCTATTGCCAACATGATTCTGAAAGACTTAAGCATCGCTACGGGCGAGAAGGTATCATCGTAGTCAACTCCTTGAACTTGTGAAAAACCCTTTGCCACAAGTCGTGCTTTATAGACAGTGACATTACCGTCCGCGTTTGTCTTCTTCTTAAAGATCCATTTGTTCTGAATGGCCTTTTGCCCTTCAGGTAATAATTCCAAAGTCAATACTTTTTTTTCATACATGGATCCCATCTCGTATCTCATGGCCTCTAACCATTTCGCAGAATCCGGGCCCATCACTACTCCTCCATAGCTCGTAGGTTCATTGTTGTCCAACAACATGACCTCCAAGACAGGGTTGTCGTACCACTCAGGAGTAGTACGCGGCCTTGTCGACCTACGCGGTTCAATAGTAGCTTGATTCGAAGCTTCATGATCATCATCATTAACTTCCTCTTCTACCGTCGTAGGTTCCATAGAAACATCTTTCTGCGCTGCGCTACTTTCTGGTTGAAGTAAAGGTTCAATAACCTCATCAAGCTCTATTTTCCTCCCACTCAATTCTTTCGAGAGAAACTCTTTCTCAAGAAATGTTCCGTTCTTAACGACAAACACTTTGCCTTCGGATCTAAGATAGAAGGTATACACGACTGTCTCTTTCGGGTATCCTATGAAGACGCATTTTTACACTTTGGGTTCCAGCTTTTCAAGCTGAAGCTTTTCGACATAAGCATCACATCCCCAAACTTTAAGAATTGACAACTTTGGCCTCTCGCCAAACCACAGTTCATATGGCGTCGTCTCAACGGATTTCGATGTTGCCCTATTTAAAGTGAATGCAGCTGTCTCTAATGCATAACCCCAAAACAATAGTGGCAAATTAGCAAGAGACATCATAGAACGCACCATATCTAGTAAGGTTCGATTACGATGTTCAGACACACCATTATGCTGTGATGTTCCGGGCGGTGTTAGCTATGAAACAATTCCACACTGTCTTAAGTGACTGCCAAACTCATAACTCAGATATCCACCTCCTCGATCAGATCGCGGGAATTTAATCTTCTTGTTACGATGATTCTCAACTTCACTTTGAAATTGCTTGAATTTTTCAAACGTTTCAGACTTGTGTTTCGTCAAGTAAATATACCCATATCTACTTAAGTCATCAGTGAAGGTGAGAAAATAACGATATCCACCACGCGCTGTAACATTCATTGGACCGCACACATCAGTATGTATGATTTCTAATAAGTCACTCGCCCGTTCCATTGTTCCAGAGAACGGCGTTTTAGTCATCTTGCCCATGAGGCATGGTTCACATGTCTCAAGTGATTCAAAATCAAGTGACTCCAAAAGTCCATCAGCATGGAGCTTCCTCATGCATTTTACACCAATATGACCTAAACGGCAGTGCCACAAGAAAGTGGTACTATCATTATCAACTCTACATCTTTTGGCATCAATGTTATGAACATGTGTGTCATCACTATCAAGATTCAATATGAATAAACCCCTAACATTGGGTGCATGACCATAAAAGATATTACTCATATAAATAGAACAACCTTTATTCTCTGATTTAAATGAGTAATCGTCTCGCAATAAACAAGATCCAGATATAATGTTCATGCTTAACGCAGACACTAAATAACAATTATTCAGGTTCATCACTAATCCCGATGGTAATCGAAGAGAGAGTGTGCCGACGGTGATCACATCAACCTTGGAACCATTTCCCACGCGCATCATCACTTCGTCCTTTGCCAGCCTTCGTTTATTCCATAGTTCCTGCTTTGAGTTGCAAATGTGAGCATCCGAACCGGTATCAAATACCCATGCACTACTATGAGAGCTAGTAAGGTACACATCAATAACATGTATATCATATATACCTTGTTTGTCGTTGGCCGCCTTCTTGTCAGCCAGGTACTTGGGGCAGTTCCGCTTCCAGTGACCAGTTCCCTGCAATGAAAGCACTCAGTTTCTGGCTTGGGTCCATGCTTGGTCTTCTTTACAGGAGTAGCAACTGCTTTGCCATCCTTCTTGGTTTTACCCTTCTTGCCCTTGCCCTTGACCTTGCCGTTTTTCTTGAAACTAGTGGTTTTATTGACCATTAACACTTGATGTTCTTTCTGGATTTCAGACTCGGCAACTTTTAGCATCTCAAATAGCTCGGCAACTGACTTGTTCATCCTGTGCATGTTATAGTTCATCACAAAGCTCTTGTAACTAGGTGACAGTGATTGAAGAACTCTGTTAGTGATCGCTTCTGGTGGAAGGGCAATTCCCAACTCCGCTAGACGAGTTGAATACCCAAACATTCTGAGTATATGTTCACTGATAGACCCGTTCTCCTCCATCTTGCAAGCATAGAACTTATCGGAGGTTTCATACCTCTCGATCCGGGCATTCTTTTGAAAGATAAACTTCGACCCTGGAACATCTCATATGCTCCATGACGTTCAAAAAGTCTTTGAAGTCCTAGTTCTAAGCCATACAATATTGCACACTGAACTATTGAGTAATCTCCAGTACGTGCCTCCCAAGCGTTCTTAACGTCTTCGAAGGTCATGTCTTCTGGTTGGTCACCAAGCGGTGCATCAAGGACATATGATTTTTGGGAAGCCATGAGGATAACCCTCAGATTACGGGCCCAATCAACAAAGTTACTTCCATTATCTTTCAACTTAGCTTTCTCTAGGAACGCATTAAAATTCAGGGGTGCTACTGCGCGAGCCATTGATCTACAACATAAATATGCAAAGTTTACTTAGACTATTGTTCAAGATAATGAGTTTAGTTAATCAAATTACTAAAGCTCCCACTCAAATCGACATCCCTCAAGTCATCTGAGTGTCACATGATCCAAATTCACCAACTTAAGTCCGATCATCACGTGAGTTGAGGTGGCTTCAATGCTGAACATCTCGTGTTGATCATATCTACTATATGACTCATGCTCGACCTTTTGGTCTCTTGTGTTCCGAGGCCATGTCTTTACATGCTAGGCTCGTCAAGTTTAACCCGAGTGTTCTGCGTGTGCAACACTGGCTTGCACCCGTTGTATGTGAACGTAGAGTCTATCACACCCGATCATCACGTGGTGTCTCAACACGATGAACTTTTGCAACGGTGCACACTCGGGAAGAACACAATTCATCATCGTCCTAAGCATTAACATCACATGCAATTCATAAGTGACTTGATATGGCCATGAACTTGTGCTTTTGATCTCCATCTAGAAAGCACCGGCATGATCTCCATCGTCACCGGCATGACACCATGATCTTCATCATCTTGATCTCCATCAACGTGTCACCATCGGGGTTGTTGCGCCCAACATGCTTCTACTACTATTGCTATCATTTAGTGATAAAGTAAAGCATTACATAGCTCTTAATGATTGACACGCAGGTCATACAATAATTAAAGACAACCCTATGGCTCCTACCGGTTGCCGTACTCATTGACATGCAAGTCGTGATAATCCATACATCACATGATCATCTCATACATCACATATATCACATCATGTAATTGGCCATATCACATCACAACATACCCTGCAAAAACAAGTTAGACGTCCTCTAATTGTTGTTGCATGTTTTACGTGGCTGCTACGGGTATCTAGCAAGAACAATTCTCATCTACGCAAAAACCACAACGGTGATACACTAGTTGCTTTTCAACCTTCTTAAGGACCGCCTTTGTCGAATCCGATCCAACTAAAGTGAGAGAAACTGGCACCCGCAAGCCATCTATGCAACAAGTTGTGGTCGAGGGAACCGGTCTCTCGTAAGCGTACAAGTAATGTTGGTCCGGGCCGCTTCATCTCACAATACCGCTGAACCAAAATCTGACCAAGGGAGGAAGCAATCTAAGCATCAACGCCCACAAACCTTTTGTATTCTACTCAAGATCTCATCTACACATAGACCTAGCTCTGATACCACTATTGGGAAACGTTGCATGGGAAACAAAAAATTTCCTACGCACACGCAGATCTATCCATGGTGATGAGCATCTATGAGAGGGAGAGTGGATCTACGTACCCTTGTAGATCGCTAAGCGGGAAGCGTTAAGAAATGCGGTTGGTGTAGTCGAACGTCTTCGCGATCCAAATCACCGTGCGTCCCGCAATCCAATCACGATCCGTCACGTGATCCAATCACGATCCGTCCTGTGAACTTGATCACGATCCATTCCACGAACTTGATCACGATCCTTCCGATCTAGCGCCGAACGGACGGCACCTCCGCGTTCAGCACACGTACAACTTGATGACGATCTCCGCTGTATTGATCCACCAAGAAGGAGCGGAGAGGAAGAAGAGTTCTCCGGCAGCGTGACGGCGCTCCGGTGATGGTGGTGGAGTTATTCCGGCAGGGCTTCGCCTAAGCACTGCAGAAATCCGATCTAGAAGAGAAACTATGGACTAGAGGGTAGGGTTGCACGTGGCTGAAAATCTTGTGCAAAAACCCTAAAACCCTGTAGTATATATAGGAGGAGATAAGGAGAGGAGGCATCCTTGGCATCCAAGCCAAGGAGGTTCGGCCGAACCAGAAGGGAGGAATCCTCCTCCTCTACTCCTAGTAGGATTAGGACTCCTTCCTAATTTAGTCTTTTTCCACCTTTTTCCTTTCGGGCTTTTCTTCCCAACTGCATGGGCCTTGTGTGGGACTTCCACAAGCCCACTAGGGTCTGGTATTCATCCTCCCACAGCCCATGTAGCCTCTTGGGTCGAAATACCCCTCCCGATGGTCTCCCGGTATACTACCGATGAGCCCGAAACTTTTCCGGCGACCAAAATAGGACTTTCTATATATCAATCTTTACCTCCGGGCCATTCCGGAGCTCCTCGTGATGTCCGGGATCTCATCCGGGACTCCGAACAACCTTAGGTCATCACCATACATAACTCTATACTACCGAAACACCACCAAACCTTAAGTGTGCAGACCCTGCGGGTTCGAGAACTATGTAGACATGACCGAGACACTTATACGGTCAATAACCAATAGTGGGACCTGGATGCCCATATTGGTTCCTACATATTCTACGAAGATCTTTATCGGTCGAACCTCTATGTCAAGGATTCAGTTAATCCCATATGATGTTCCCTTTGTTCTTCGGTATGTTACTTGCCCAAGATTCGATCGTCGGTATCTCCATAGCTAGTTCAACCTCGTTATCGGCAAGTCTCTTTACTCGTTCCATAATACAAGATCCCGCAACTAACACTTAGTCACATTGATTGCAAGGCTTATTGTGATGTTGTATTACCGAGTGGGCCCTGAGATACCTCTCCGTTCACACGGAGTAACAAATCCCAGTCTTGATCCATGCCAACTCAATAGACACCCTCGGAGATACCTGTAGAGCACCTTTATAGTCACCCAGTTATGTTGCGATGTTTCATACACACAAGGCACTCCTCCGATGTTCGTGACTTGCATGATCTCATGGTCATAGGAACACATACTTGACATGCAGAAAACAGTAGCAATAAACTGACACGATCATATGCTACATTTGTAGGTTGGGCCTTGTCCATCACATCATTCTCCTAATGATGTGATCCCGTTATCAAATGACATCACATGTCAATGGCCATGAAACCTTGACCATCTTTGATGAACAAGCTAGTTCACTAGAGGCATACTAGGGACAAAGTGTTGTCTATTTACCCACACATGTAATGTGTTTCCAATTAATACAATTCTAGCATGGATAATAAATGATTATCATGAACAAGGAAATATAATAATAAACACTTTATTTATTGCCTCTAGGGCATATTTCCAACAACGGTTAGTGCAGGAATTTCTACTTTGTCGACGACACAGGCTGGGGGACCGGGAGTCGACTCTCTCGACTCGAGCTGTCGGGTTCCCTTTTGCAAGGTCACGTTTTCATTGGCTTCATCGTCGGGTCTAAGATGGAGCCAGACTCGGCTGACGACTCCATCTTAGGAGGCGCCACGCTCGTCCACTCGGACAACGAGTCATCATTCGGAGACAACAACTTCTATGATACTGAATCCATCCTTCCACTTTTCAAGGAAAAGTTGGATGGATGCTCTGATGAGGAAGGATACCCGGTCCTGCAAGATCTGCCACATCACGCTATTGTTTACATGGCTGCACTGCAATAGTGACATCAGACTCTCGACGCCAATGGAAATTTGATCATGGCGCAGGAGGTGCCCGCAGGTCAAAACCCGCCCCAATAGCGGACCGGTGCCGAAAGATCAAGCATGCAAGGATTCACCGCCACATTAGTAGTGCTCGATAGGCTCCTGACAAAGCGGATCACAATAGAGAATGTTAAGGAACGCAAGGTAGAGATCGAGAAGTGTCGCCATTAACTCGATCAGATCCAGCAGGTGATAGCAGCAGAAAACACACGTCCCCCCGAGGCACAGAAGAACGTACTCGAGGAAACCCGACGCTTGAGAGCGAGCAATTCCACCTCATGTTCTGTCAATAGGAGGTTGGCACTATGCAGTAGAGGAGGCATTAGAGCCATTTTCATGCTCCGTGAGGTCCGCTTGAACCACAAAATATTTTTCCACAAACATCGTTGGGTTTTAACCTAGGACGACTTCAGAGGTGCATCAGCGGCGGGAGCAAAACTGTTGACCATAGCTGGCAACCCACGGTCGGGTTTTGGGCGTTGATCCCCCCAATTCCACCCGACAGAGCAGCAGCAGGACAGGTAGCCATCCCCATGACCAGAACAAGTCCAACAGTGATACTTCTCCAATCTATCTATAATTTTTGATTGTTCCATGCTGTTATATTACCAATCTTGGATGTTTTACAATCATTTTATAGCAACTTTATATCATTTTTTCGGACTAACTATTGACATAGTGCCAAGTGCCAGTTGCTGTTTTTTGCTTGATTTTTTACTTTGCAGAATATCAGTACCAAATGAAGCCCAAACACCATGAAACTTTTTGGAGATTTTTTTGGGCCAGAAGACAACTTGGGAGCCAAGGAAGCACCTGAGAGGAGGCCCGTGGAGGCCACAAGACACCAGGGCGCGCCAAAGGCCCCTAACGCGGCCTGGTGGGTTGTGCCCTCCATGGGACCCCTCTTCACCGCCTATAAGTTCAATAAATACCCAAATATTCCAAAAAATCTAGGGGAGTCAAAAACACAATTCTAGCTGCCGCAAGTTCCAGAACAACGAGATCCAATCTAACACCATCACTGAGGGGTGCATTGTCTTCATGGGTGCCTCTCCGATGATGCGTGAGTAGTTCACCATAGACCTATGGGTCCGTAGGCAGTAGCTAGATGGCTTTCTCTCTCTCTCTTTTGATTCTCAATACAGAGTCTTCCTTGATCTCTTATATGCATGATTACTTATAGCCTCGTATTTCTTCTTCGAATCTTTGGTTTAGTTAGGCCAACTAGATCGATTTTTCTTGCCATGGGAAGGGGTGCTTTGTGATGGGTTCGATCTTGCGGTGTGCTCTCCCAGTGACAAAAGGGGCAGCGAGGCACACATGTATCGTTGCTATTAAGGGTAACAATATGGGGTCTATTCCTACATGAATAGATCTTTTCTACATCATGTCATCGTTCTTATTGCATTACTCCGGTTCTCCATGAACTTAATACACTAGATGCATGCTGGATAGCGGTCGATGTGTGGAGTAATAGTAGTAGATGCAGAATTGTTTCGGTCTACTAATCTCGGACGTGATGCCTATATAATGATTATTGACTTGGATATCATCATGATTATTTTTGATCTTATATCAATTGCACAACAGTAATTTGTTTACCCACCATGTGCTATACTCATGAGAGAAGCCAATAGTGAAACCTACGCCCCCGGGTCTACCTTTTAACATATTGCTTTCCCATCTATCTTTTTCCGCATTTTCTTTCAGATCTATTATTACAAAAACCCAAAATACCTTGCTGCACTTTTTATTTGCATCTTTTATTTTGTGTTCTTATGCAATCTATTTTATACAATCTCATATAAACCGATCTATCTTTTACCGTGGAGAGATTAACAACCTCTCTTACGCGTCGAGTTGAAAGTATTTGTTCTTTGTGTGCAGGTACCGTTTACATATTGTTGCTTGGTTCTCCTGCCGGTTCGATAACCTTGGTTTCGCAACTGAGGGAAATACTTATCGTAGTTGTGTTGCATCATCCCTTCCTCTTTGGGGAAATACCGTCGCAGTCTCAAGCCACGTCAAAGGAATTTCTGGTGCCGTTGCCAGGAAGACATCATCACTATCTATCAGGTTCCTAATCACAAATCTCATCTCCTTTCAATTTACATTATTTTCCATTTTCCTCTCGTTTTCCTCTCCCCCACTTCACAAAAAATTCCGTCTTATTCGCCCTCTTTTTCATTTGCCTGTTTCTCGTCAGATCTCTTGTTTGTTTGGAATCTTGTCTGCGTACTCATGATGCCTGAACGAAAGTTTTATGATGTTCCTTACCCCAATATTTTTCTTGAGATTGAGAAAAGTACCAAGGAATATATGACTACACAATTTGAGCATAATAACTATTTTACCGATGAGCTTAAAGAACACTCTGTCGTATTAGATGCCATAACAAAACAACTTGATGATATTAGTGGAGAAGTTTCTACCAAACTAAGTATGCTCATGCTAAAAATCTACTAGGTAAAATATCTGACGCATAAGCTACTTTAGTGAATCAAATGGCCGCTAAACCAGTTTCTCGAGAGGATAAAAATGATGAAGATCTTAAAATGATTGGTGTTTGTTATATTGATTCCTTTTTAGTAACATTAAAATCAATGATAAAGGGACTGAAGAAGAGTCAACTTTAGCTAGAAGACATCCCAATAATTTGGAGGGTGAAAATCCTAATGAATTTTTTTTGATGAAAGTGGGTTTGGAGAGGTCAAAACTTTAACTAGTGATGTGCCCACTATTTTGGAATACAAAGACTTTAATTATGATAGTTACTCTTTGATTGAATGTATTTCTTTGTTGAAATCCATGATAAATTCACCTCATGCTTATGAACAAAATAAAGCTTTTACTAAACATATTTTTGATGCCATGATGAAATCCTTAGAAGAAAAATTGGAATTAGAGATTTCAATTCCTTGAAAATTACATGATAAGTGGGAACCTACCATTAAAGTCAAGATTAAAAATTATGAGTGCTTTGTTTATGTGATTTGGGTGCTAGTGTTTCCACAATTGTGGAAACACTAGCACCCAAATCACATGGGGTGAAACCAATATTGAAGAATGTTCTCTCAATTTGCACTTGGCGGATTTTTCTATTAAAAAGCCTTTGGGAAGAATTAATGATGTTCTTATTCATGAAAATAGGAACTATGTGCCCATAGATTTTATTGTTCTTGATATTGATTGCAATCCATCTTGTCCCATCGTACTTGGTAGACCGTTTTTACGCACTATAGGTGTCGTGATTGATATGAAAGAAGGCAATATTAAATTTCAATTTACACTAAGAAAGGGTTTGGAACACTTCCCAAGAACAAGAATTAAGCCATCATATGAATCAATCATGAGGGCATCCTATGGAGGAAAAACTAAAGATGACAATACTTGAATCTTTGATTTATGCCTAGCTAGGGGCGTAAAACAATAGCGCTTGTTGGGAGGCAACCCAATGAATAAAATTTATTTTCACCCTTTTATTTATGTTCTTGAGTGTTTACACAATTATGCTACTGTTATGATTGTGTTTTTATGTTTTAATTGTGTTTGTGCCAAGTAAAGCCTTTAGGATCATGTTGGGTGATAGTTAATTTGATCTTGTTGAAAAACAGAAACTTTTCCGTCCAGTAAAAGAAATTTTAAAAATCAAATAAGTAACAAAACAATCTGAAGTTTTTACAAAAGATGTATATAAAAATTGTTGAACTTTTCCTAATTATTCCGCATTTTTTGAGTTACACATGTATGGTTAGAGTACATATTACTACAGATTGTTCTGTTTTTGACATATTCTGTTTTCGTTGCATTGTGTGCTTATTTTGATGAATCTATGACTTGTATTGATGGGTATAAGCCATGGTAAAGTTACAATACATTAGGTATAATGCAATAATAAAATATGAATGGGTTTGAAACAGTACTTAGAGTGGTGATTTTCCTTATTATACTAACGGATCTTACGAAGATTTTGTTAAGTTTTGTGTGATTGAAGTTTTCAAGTTTTGGGTGACATCGCGATGGATGAAGGAATAAGGAATGAAAGATACTAAGCTTGGGTATGATATGGCACCCCAAGATAATATCCAAAGAGGAACAAGAGACTAAGCTTGGGGATTCCCCTAGTGGCATCCCCTCTTTCTTCTAACGACCATCGGTATTTTACTTGGAGCTATATTTTTTATTCATCACATATCATGAGTTTTTCTTGGAGCTTCTTGTATCATATGAGTCTTTGCTTGATTTGTTTTTTCTCACAAGTATCCTTGATGGACACATCTATTTGAGAGAGCCAAAATTATGCTATGCTTTGTTTGAATTGCTCTATATGCTTCACTTCAATTTTTTTAAGCCGTGGAATTGCTCTAGTGCTTCACTTATATCTTTTTGAGCCCGTCGTGCTTTACTTCTTTGTATAAATACTATAATGCTTAACCTATATTAATTCTTGAGTTAGTGAATTTTGAAGAAATTCTCTCATTCTTCACTTATATTATTTTGAGAGATGGAATTTTTATGCTCATGTTCTTCACTTAAATTTATTTGAGCTTGTGAAAAGCAATGGCAATACATGAAACTAGTCCCAAAGTGATAGGTATTCAAGAGTGATATAATAAAAACTTTCATGAATATCATTGGACAAATTAAATTTGATTCCTTGTAATAGTTTTGGACATGATGATAGTAATATATGAGTTATGTTGGTGAGTAATTATGCTTTAGTAAGAATATTGGTGTCAAGGTTTGTGATTCCCTATGCAAGCACGAAAGTCAATAGTTATACAATGAAATTACATCCTACTTATGGTGCATTATTCGGTGTTAGTTATTCTTAATGCCCGTTTATGATAATTTTCGTTTCTTGGTTGGTTGCTTCTCAATCTATTTGCTAGCATCCACTTGTACTATGTAGAAATACTACTTGTGCATCCAAAATCCTTAAACCCGGTGTTTCCATATGAGTCCACCATACCTACCTATATCGGTATTTCCATACCGTTACAAATAAATTTGTATGTGTCATCTCTAATTTTCACAATGAATTTCCTTTTTGTGTGCTCGTACCGCTCATGAAGCGGAAGGGGGTGACCGATATTTTTTCATGCTAGATGTGTTATTCTCAAGATGAGTGTTGATTCACTTGTCATTGCACGAGAGTACGGTGGTAATAGGGATGCCCAGTCCTGAAATGAAAAAAAAATTGACTTTATTTTGTGAAATAATAAATTCCTTGGAAAGTGTTGGTATGGAAGGCAACCGTAGATTCGGCAACTGCTACTTCTCGAGCATGCGTTGGTTTCCCGTGAAGAGGAACGGTTTGATGTAGCAAAGTAGATAAGTATTTCCCTCAGTTTTTTAGAACCAAGGTATCAATCCAGTAGGAGATACAAGCGAATCACCAATAGATGTACCTGCACAAAGAATCAAACTCTTGCACGCAACGCTATAAAGGGGTTGTCAATCCCTTCACGGTTACTTGCAAGGATGAGATCTGATAGAGATAGATAGAATAAGATGCTTGAACGGAAAGTAAAACTAAAAGTAAAAATAATGCAGCAAGTATTTTTGGTATTTTTGGTTTTGGATCTGAAAATATAATATGAAAAATAGACCCGGGGGCCATAGGTTTCACTAGATGACTTCTCTCATGATGGCAAGTATTACGGTGGGTGAATAAGTTACTGTCAAGCAATTGATAGAAACGAGAATAATTATGAAGATATATCCAAGGCAATGATTATGCATATAGGCATCACATCCGTGACAAGTAGACCAAAACGATTCTGCATCTACTACTATTACTCCACACATCGATCGACTCCTGCCTACATCTAGAGTATTAAGTTCATCAAGAACAGAGTAACGCATTAGGTAAGATGACATGATGTAGAGGGATAAACTCAAGTAATATGATGAAAACCACATCTTTTTACCCTTGATGGCAACAATATAGTACATGCCTCGCTACCCCTACTTTGTCACTGGGTGAGGACACCGCAAGATTGAACCCAAAACTAAGCACTTCTCCTATTGCAAGAATTACCAATCTAGTTGGGCAAACCAAACCAATAACTCGAAGAGACTTGCAAAGATATGAAATCATGCATATAAGAATTCAGGAAAGACTCAAATAATATTCATGGATAATCTGAACACAAACCCACAATTCATCGGATCTCGTCAAACACACCGCAAAAGAGTATTACATCAGATAGATCTCCATGAAGATCATGAAGAATATGGTATTGAGAAGCAAAGAGAGAGGAAGCCATCTAGATACTAGCTATGGACCCGTAGGTATGTGGTGAACTACTAACGCATCATCGGAGGGGCAATGAAGTTGATGTAGATGCCCTCCGTGATCAAATCCCCCTCCGGCAGATTACCGGAAAAGGCTCCAAGATTGATCTCTCGGGAACAGATGCTTCTGGCGGCGGAAAAGTGTTTTCGTGGCTCTTTTTGATAATGATGAAATATTTGGTAAATTATAGGCCGAAGATTAGGGTTAGGGGAGCAACCGTGGGCCCACAAGCCTGCCCGGCGCGGCCACCCCCCCTGACGGCGCCCCTTGGGCTTGTGGCCCCACGGTGGCTCCTCTGCCTTGGTTCTCAAGTCTCATAGATTCCTTTTGTTTCAGAAAAATTCCTTCTGAAGGTTTTATTTCGTTTGGACTCTGTTTAATATTCCTTATCTGCGAAACTAAAAAAAAGCAGAAACTGACACTAGACTCTAAATTAATATGTTAGTCCAAAGATAATATAAAAGGATTCTACGCGGGCGCCGCACACATGCGTTGCGGTGTAGCGATTTCTAAAAGTCACCGTGTAATAGCATGCATGCTGTGCAGCGGCCGCATTCGTCCTGTCCTATGCATAGCTAGCTACAGTGAAGCAGATTGTCATTGTTTTAGAAAAAGGCTAGCTTGCTCAATATTGCAATGTATTCACGTAAAAAGAGGCGCAACCACTATTTGCAAACAGTGCCATCATGATCAGTTTCATGTTTTGTTGACTTTTACTTCTAAGGATTATTCGTGTAAACCGAAAATTATTCTTGTTGATTTGTTCGAAAGCTTGCCCGTTATTATAGCACCTAGTTGTCGTGAAAATTTATTGTTGTGCTTGTGAGTGCCCAATTGTTAGATTACAGGTTAGGTCGTACTTAGCTATCAGATTAGTCTAATTTTTTGAGCTTAGTTGACAGGTTGCAAGTACTTAGCTGCCAGACTAGAAAAATGCTTACTTTCCATATTACGTACTACTTGGTTGTCAGGTTACTTAGTACATAGTTGCCAGGTGGCAAGTACTTAACTACCAGATTAGAAAAATCTTAGTTTTGAGATTACAAACTACTTAGTTGTCAGGTTACTGAGTAGTTACCAGGTTAGTCGGATCTTTTTAGCTTAATTGCCTGGATGCAAATACTTAGCTACCAGATTGTGAAATGCTTACTTGAGAAATTAATAACCACTTAGTTTTCAATGCTTAACTGCGACTGCCAAACCCTCGCAGAAAAAGCTGGGAGTCCTAAAAAGAGACATGAGTAGTGAGATAAAAAGGTACGATCATGCACCAAACATTCTCTTCCGTAGAAAGGGAAGTGAAGCATTTAAATTCCTAACATTAGTTGCACATTTAAATTCATAACATTAGTTGCAGACTAGTAATCGGCCATTTGTAAAACTGTTGTGCACCAAGAGTAGATAACGGTTGCCACATTGTTCCACTCACTTGCCATATTATTATCCACTTGCTTGCGTGACAAATACTCCCTCTGTCCCAAAATTATTGTCTTAGATTTATCTAGATATGAATGTATCTGGTCATATTCCAATATTTAGATACATCCATCTCTATGTAAAAATTTCAGATCAATTTGACACTCTGAAAAATTTGTAAAATTCCTGGACTGAGCGCAAAAGTTTCTGTTTTTCAGCAGGATCAAATCAACAACTACCATAGATCACCCCAAAGGTTTTACTTGGCTCAAACACTAATTAAAACACAAAAACACAATTACTACAAAAGTAATAATGTTCCAAACACACCAAAACAGAAGCAGAAAGCAGAAAGCAAAATAAAATTGGGTTGCCTCCCAACAGTCGCTATTGTTTAACGCCCCTAGCTAGGCAAAACGCAATAGATCTAGGTATTGTCATCTTTGTTATTGGCAATTTTTGTGAGGACTTTCTCAAATCCAGGAGGTTATTTGGTGTTATCAATGATCATACTCCTAGGAAAAAAGTCAAGAAATTCTCTTGTAGCAATCGGTTCCCGAACAATGTTGATAAAATTAGGGTGAACACTTATCATCTTAAGATCTTCGTCCCCTTTACTAGAGGATTCACCCTTATTCATGGGAACGTAAACAAACTTGGAAGCCTTAGAAAGAGGAAATTTAGGAGTGGTTTGAATAGCGGCAAAAGCAGGAACCCAAGTTGGTAATAATGTCCTCTAGCTTCCCTATTCTAAAGGAATCTTGATCCAATTTTTCATTAACTATGGGTTCGTTTTCCCTTAGGTCTTTTAGAGTAAATCCTACCTTAGATCCATATTGAGTGATATGATTATGGATATTTTTATCCAAGTTTTCCATGAGCTCTATAGTGACAACTTTATTTTCAATGATATCTAACCTTCGCATAACATGTTCCAAAGTTAAAATTGTCCCATTAACCATGATTGGGGGTGATCCAAATTTTTTTATCATAGAACTATAGGGGTTGAAGGTATGACTTCCCCAAAAATTCCCTCCCACGATGGTATCTAGGACATATCTATTCCAAGGAGTGATTCCCACGTAAAAATTGTGAAGGGGAATGGTAGTAGATTGCTTACAAATAGATTTATTTTGAGCATTGCAAATTCTATACCAAGCATCTTTTAAGTTTTCTCCCTCCCTTTTCTTAAAGTTAAGAACTTTATACTCGAGAGCGATAGTGGCAAGGCTAGCCATGAGTTTGAGCGATCTACCACACAAAAAGCAAACGAAAAGACGAACGAAAAAGGCGAATAAAACGGTAAATCTTTTTGGTGTTTTCTAAAAATCGTTTTAGAAGTGGGGGAGAGGAAAACGAGAGGCAAATGGAAAATAATGTAAATGCAAGAGATGATTTTGTGATGGTTACTTGGTATCTTCACTTGCTATGTATCTCCCCGGCAACGGCGCCAGAAATCCTTCTTTCTACTTCTCGAGCATTCGCCCATGAAGAGGAACGGTTTGATGCAACAAAGTAGATAAGTATTTACGTCAGTTTTTGAGAACCAAGGTATCAATCCAGTAGGAGATACAAGAGAATCACCAATAGATGTACCTGCATAAAGAATCAAACTCTTGCACCCAACGCTATAAAGGTGTTGTCAATCCCTTCACGGTTACTTGCAAGGATGAGATCTAAGAGAGATAGATATAATAGGATGCTTGAACGGAAAGTAAAACTAAAAGTAAAAATAATGCAGCAAGTATTTTTGGTATTTTTGGTTTTAGATCTGAAAATATAATATGGAAAATAGACCCGGGGGCCATAGGTTTCACTAAATGGCTTCTCTCATGATGGCAAGTATTACGGTGGGTGAACAAATTATTGTCGAGCAATTGATAGAAAAGCGAATAATTATGAAGATATCCAAGGAAATGATTATGCATATAGGCATCACGTCCGTGACAAGTAGACCGAAACGATTCTGCATCTACTACTATTACTGCACACATCGACCGACTCCTGCCTGCATCTAGAGTATTAAGTTCATGAAGAACAGAGTAATGCATTAGGTAAGATGACATGATGTAGAGGGATAAACTCAAGTAATATGATGAAAAACCCATATTTTTACCCTTGATGGCAACAATACAATACGTGCCTCGCTACCCCTACTTTGTCACTGGGTGAGGACGCTGCAAGATTGACCCCAAAACTAAGCACTTCTCCTAATCTAGTTGGCCAAACCAAACCAATAACTCAAAGAGTCTTGCAAAGATATGAAATCATGCATATAAGAATTCAGGAAAGACTCAAATAATATTCATGGATAATCTGAACATAAACCCACAATTCATCGGATCTCGACAAACACACCGCAAAAGAGTATTACATCGGATAGATCTCGATGAAGATCATAAAGAACATGGTATTGAGAAGCGAAGAGAGAGAATAAGCCATCTAGATACTAGCTATGGACCCGTAGGTCTGTGGTGAACTACTCATGCATCTTCGGAGGGGCAATGGAGTTGATGTAGATGCCCTCCGTGATCGAATCCCCCTTCGATAGATTACCGGAAAAGGCTCCAAGATTGGATCTCTCGGGAACGGAGGCTTCTGGTGGCAGAAAAGTGTTTTGGTGGCTCTCTTTGATAATGATGGAATATTTGGGAATTTATAGGCCGAAGATTAGGGTTAGGGGAGCAGCCGTGGGCCCACAAGCCTGTCCGGCGTGGCCACCCCCCTCGCCGCGCCCCTAGGGCTTGTGGCCCCGTGGTGGATCCTCTGCCTTGGTTCTCAAGTCTCTTAGATTCCTTTTGTTCCAGAAAAATTCCTTCTGAAGGTTTTATTCCGTTTGGACTCCATTTAATATTCCTTATCTACGAAACTCAAAAACAAGGAAAAAACGGAAACTGGCACTAGGCTCCAGATTAATCGGTTAGTCCAAAAATAATATAAAATAGCATATTAATGAATATAAAACATCCAAAACAGATAATATAATAGCATGGAACAATCAAAAATTATAGATACATTGGAGACATATCACTAGCCATGGATTGTGAAAGGATGGTGAAAAAGGAATAAACTTTATTTTCTGTTTGGGAACCGCTTATGATATATCTAGCATGGAAAGGTATTGAAAGCTCTCGGTCGTTTTCGTTGACAGGAAAGGCATGCCATCCAAAATATTTTCTCTCTCTCAATTTAAAAACTTTGAGCTCTGGCACCTCTACAAATCCCTACTTCCTTCTGCGAAGGGCCTATCTATTTACTTTATGCAATTTTTTACTTTTATTTGAGTCTCCATCTTCTCTTATGAAACACCAACTAGGGGGAACTATGATCGTACTTGATCATTGGGTATAGCTAATATTTGAGTGTGTTTCATGAATGGATCAATGATTGAACTTGATGGGATAGGGATAACTTTCTTTAGTGTTGATATTTTGAAAGACATGGTTGCTTGTTGGTATGCTTGAGTATTAAAGTCTTCATGTCAAAACTAGAATTGCTTTGAACCATCTAAAAGTCCAAATTTCCATGCTACAAAAGAAAATAATATGTGATGAACATTTTAGGCATCATTCCACATCAAAAATTCTGTTTTTATCATTTACCTACTCGAGGACGAGCAGGAATTAAGCTTGGGGATGCTGATACGTCTCCAACGTATCTATAATTTTTTTTATTGTTCCATGTTGTTATATTATCAATCTTGGATGTTTTACAATCATTTTCTAGCAACTTTGTATCATTTTTTTGGGACTGCCCTATTGACATAGTGCCAAGTGCCAATTGCTGTTTTTTGCTTGTTTTTTTTTACTTCGCATACTATCAGTACCAAATGAAGCCCAAACACCACGAACCTTTTTGGAGATTTTTTTGGGGCCAGAAGACAACTTGGGAGCCAAGTAAGCACCTGAGAGGAGGCCCGTGGAGGCCACAAGACATCAGGGCGCACTAGAGGCCCCTGGCGTGGCCTGGTGGGTTGTTCCCTCCACGAGACCCCTCTCCGCCGCCTATTAGCTCTATATAAGTACCCAAATATTCCAAAAACCCTAGGAGAGTCGACGAAATACAATTCCAGCCCCCGCAAGTTCCAGAACCACAAGATCTAATCTAACACCATCACGGAGGGGTGCATCGTCTTCATGGGTGCCTCTCTGATGATGCGTGAGTACTCCACCATAGACCTACGGGTCCGTAGGAAGTAGCTAAATGGCTTTATTTCTCTTTTTTGATTATCAATATAATGGTATCTTGGAGATCTATTTGATGTAATGACTTTTTGCGGTGTGTATGTTGGGATTCGATGAAGTTTGAGTTCATGATCAGTTTCTATCCATGAATATTATTTGAGTCTTCTTTAATCTCTTATATGCATGATTACTTATAGCCCCGTATATCTTCTTTGAATCTTTGGTTTAGTTGGGCCAACTAGATCGATTTTTCTTGCCATGGGAAGAGGTGCTTTGTGATGGGTTCGATCTTGTGGTGTCCTCTCCCAGTGACAAAAGGGGCAGCGAGGCACGCATGTATCGTTGCTATTAAGGATAAAAATATGGGTTCTATTCCTACATGAATAGATCTTGTCTACATCATGTCATCGTTCTTATTGCATTACTTCATTTCTCCATGAACTTAATACACTAGATGCATGTTGGATAGCAGTCGATATGTGGAGTAATAGTAGTAGATGCAGAATCATTTTGGTCTACTAATCTTGGACGTGATGCCTATATAATGATCATTGCCTTGGATATCGTCGTGATTATTTGACCTTCTATCAATTTCCCAACAGTAATTTGTTTACCAACCGTGTGCTATACTCATGAGAGAAGCCACTAGTGAAACCTACGCCCCCGGGTCTATCTTTTAACATATTGCTTTCCGATCTATCTTTTTTCGCATTTGCTTTCAAATCTATTATTCCAAAAAACCAAGAATACTTTGCTGCACTTTTTATTTGCGTCTTTTATTTTGTGTTCTTATGTGATCTATTTATCCAATCTCATCTAAACCGATCTATTTTTTTATCGTGGAGAGATTGACAACCTCTCTTACACATCGGGTTGCAAGTATTTGTTCTTTATGTGCAGGTACCGTTTACATAGTGTTGTTTGGTTCTCCTACTGGTTCGATAACCTTGTTTTCATAACAGAGGAAAGTACTTACCATAGCTGTGTTGCATCATCCCTTCCTCGTTGGGGAAATACAGACGCAGTCTCAAGCCACGTCAAGCAACATCACTAGATGCAGTAGTCGGCTCGTTTTCACACACCAACGGATCATTATTCCAACCTGGTGGATAACGTATACACATCAACTCATAATTTTTCTATGATCCCAGCCCAAGGCAATAGCCTATTCAAGGTAGAGGCACGAGAAGCAATCCATTTGTTGTAGACAGTAGTCACACAACATGCGAACTATTCACATAGTCCCAACAGGCTGCACTCCACACCTTACAACG
The DNA here is from genome assembly GCA_022496015.1 of Hordeum marinum. Lineage (NCBI taxonomy): Eukaryota > Viridiplantae > Streptophyta > Magnoliopsida > Poales > Poaceae > Hordeum > Hordeum marinum. The sequence goes on along the minus strand of CM039676.1, from coordinate 336,405,113 downwards.
TCGAAAGGGTCTCAAGTCGGCATGGAGAATCACCCATCCCTACAGGTTCAAGTACTGCTCGGCGTCAAAGAGAGGGTCAAATGCATCATCATCAACCAAGGTCAATAGTTTTAGAAGCACAAGACATTGTTGATAATGCTCGGCAGCACGCACGACTAATGCTGACAGCCTAACATTCGAGCACATTCACCCTGAAGTTGGAAACCCCCCCCCCCAAGCCCAAGAAGCTTCAGGGATAGGGTTTGTTGGCGGGAATGTTGGCACTCAGTGTTTGGGGCCAACCTTGAGGAACGAGCGTCTACCTGCCGATTTCAAGGGACCTTGGAAAGTTCCTAACTATACTGCGGATATGGAACCAAGGAACTGGATTGAGAGTTATGAGCTCGCAATGGATATGTTAGAAGTCATCAATGGAGTCTTTGCTAGGTACCTTACCATGATGCTGAAAGCACCAGCATGAACATGGTTGAAGAACCTGCCCGCAAATTCAGTTCACACGTGGCAAGAACGGAAAGAGCGCTTGATCAAGAACTTTCAGGGCACCTGCAAGCGTCCTACAACAATCGTTGATTTAGAGCATTGCATCCAGAAAAATGGCGAATCATCCCATCACTAGGCGAGGCGAGTTGCAGAAATTATTCACTCATCAGAAATCATCACACTGCAGACAGTTGTTCTGGTATTAGAGAAAAATTACAGGCTTGATCGTTTAACACACAATCTAGGCTTTCTTAAGCGCACTGTCAAATATATGAATACTCGCATGACAGGGTGACCAAGTATGCTGAGTCTGATAAAACCAAAGATCAAGATTATGATGATGAAAAGTCTGTTAAAGGCAAGAAGAACCGTGGCAAGGGCCACCAGAACAATCACAATGGGAATAACAACGATAGAAACAAGCGAAAGAATGAAGACGGTAATTGCGACTTGGTCGCCAATACCAATACTAGTTCTAAGAATAAATGTCAAAACAACAGTATAGGTTTTCAGAAATAGTCGCAAGGGTATCGCACAACCAACTACCATCAGTCCTTGAAGGCGTCATGCGCCAAGCATAGCAAACCAGGATGTCCATCTACTCATTCTTGGGGGAATTGCTACATTATTCGGGATTTCAAAAACGATGGTCATGGTGGGAACAATAACGGCGATAACGGGGGCGGGCACTCGAAACTCATGAGCTGGCAACATGGGCGCTAGAAACCAAGGTCATAACAACCATGGACTTGGCCAAGGGCCGCAGAATCACGATAATCAGTTTGATTTTTGGAGCACCCCCAAGAAGTTGAACAACAGTCAGTACCACGTGTTCACCACCACTACTTGCAAGAGAGACACGTAGCTACATCAATGAGCCGTTAACACAGTTGAGCCATCAATTCCCCAATGGTTGAATTGGTCAGAACATCCAATCACCTGGAGTCGCGCAGATCACCCCAATTCCCCAATGGTTGAATCGGTCTGAACACCCAATCACCCGGATTCGCGTAGACCACCCCAATTCCCCAATGTTTAAATTGGTTTGAACACCCATTCCCGGAGTCGCACACATCACCCTCCGCGAGTGGATAATCCCGGAACCTTAGCTTTAGTGATTGTGCCACAAGTTGGTGGTTACAAGTTAGCAAAGGTGCTCATGGACGGCGGTAGCAGCATCAACATACTATACTACGTCACTTTCAAGAGTATGAATCTTACAGATAAACAACTACAACCTTCATTGACTATCTTTCATGGCATCGTTCCTAGAAAGTCAGCTTAGCATGTTGGTCGTATTTATCTGGAAGTCACTTTCGACACTGGACTTAACTACCGGACTAAGATTTTACCTTTTGAGGTGGCTAAGTTCAAGAGTTCATATCACACTCTATTCGAAAGGCCGGCTTACGCACGATTCATGGCGCGTCCTTGCTATGTCTATCTCAAGCTCAAGATGCCAAGTCCTGACGGAACCATCACTGCCAATGGTAACCGTGCTATCGCACAAGAGTGTGAGGAAGGAGACGCCATCTACGCAAACGGCTTACAGAGAGGAAGATCCAAAGTTTTACAAATCATAGGTTGATCTAGAGGACATGATTTCGCACTTCTTTTTTTTTGCTATGGAGTCTAAGCTGAAGTTGTAGTCAGCTAAGGATACCACGCAGATTGACTTCACCCCTCGTGATTCCTCCAAACAGTTCACCATTGAGGCATATCTTACCTTATTGACAAATAGAAAAGTGCGTTCATCAAGTTCCGTGAGAATTGGCATATTTTTACATGAAAATCTTATGATGTATTAAGAGAACTCGCTAAGCACAACTTAAATAGTTGATCCCAAAATAAAAGTTGTTAGACAATTTCTTCGTTGTTTTAACGATAAGAGACGTAAAGCCACTGAAGTGAAGAAAAGGTAGCCCTCGTAGCTGCCGGCTTCATCATCAAAGTCTTTCACCCAAAATGGTTAGTTAATAATACTGCCCTTAATTAAATTACCGGTTTTTCTAAAATAATCAAATATTTTTTACACACAAGTCCCACACCCGCGCGGCCTCTCAGACCCGTCAGATCAACGGGCAAACCGGCCCTTGGCCGTCCATCTCCGCAACACCGCAGCAAGATAAGCAGGAGCATCGGCCCAGTCCGCAACTGGAGGAGAGGCGTCGCCACTCGCCACTGGACTCACCCGAATAACCGGCGAGCGAAGCGCGCGCGAGAGGACGGCCGAACGCATCACGAGTCACCGGAGACGACGGCGGGGAGGGCGCGCGCCGCGAGGAGGATGGAGGCGGGGGCGTACTACGCGGCGGCGCCGCACCAGGGCGCGATGCCGGGGTTCGGCGGGGCGGTGGACGAGCAGCAGGCGGCGGGGGTGGGGATCCTGCTGCAGATATCCATGCTGGTGCTCTCCTTCGTGCTCAGCCATCTCCTCCGTCGCCGCAAGTTCTACTACCTGCCCGAGGCCAGCGCGTCCCTCCTCATCGGTACACACCCATCCGCCCTCCATCCCCAGAGGTTCCAGGTCGGAAATGCCGATCGTATCACTGCCAACCAGCTAGGGATTCCCCGTCTAAGCCTGCGCGGTCGCAATGGATACGGATTGCCCGTGCGATTTTGACCCCGTGCCTTTTGTTTGGTCGTTGAGTGAGTGAGACGGAGTCACGGAGCTGATTGGTTCAGGAACTGGGGTTGTTTAGTGACGCGACGTGAATCATATATTCTGCCACTGTTTAGCAACGAGGGGTACGTGGTGATACGATGATTGCAAGGATATATGATGGACATTGTGAATCACTCTGTGCGCGCTGTTCTGTTTGGACCTCAGAGTCCATTGAATCTGATGAACAAATTATAAAATGCATGCGCTGCACACGCTGCTGTGCAACTCTGACAGTGTTCAGTTTTACTGCTGCCAGTGAGTGTTGATTCAATTGTTTGTAATTGTTGTGCTCTTTGGGAAAATGCCAGTCATCATGTGTCCCTTTTCTGATGTCTCAGATATAAGATGGATGACGATGTGTCATTTGCGTTTATTTAAGTAGTGCTTAATTTGGATCACTGGGTCGGTTACCTTTAGCTGTTGATACTTTCTACTTACCTTATAAACTACATAAGTTGGAGTTTTGAACCACTGGCAAAGTGCCATTGTTGCATAATGTGTTTAATTCTACACTGTATGATTCATGTTTCAAGCTTTTAGTTTGTTAATTAATACATGTGAGAAAATATATGTGGCAGTCCAATGTCTTTGCATTGTTGAGTGCAACTATGCAAGGTGATCGGTTCTTTGTTGTAATCCCTTCTGTTCGCTTGTATGGAACGCAATGCAGTTTCGTCTTTTTTAAGAATGTGTATATATAGTTATATTTTACTCCCTCCGGTCCAATAGGTAGGTCCTTTTGGACTTAACGCGGAAACAAAGGGTGTAGGTAAAATACTAATGCTACCCTTGAATTATTTCTACAACTTATTTTCCTCCCAAAAGAATAAATACTAAAGGTATAGGCTCCGATCCAATACGTAGGTCCTTTTGGAATTAGTGCGGGGACAAAGGGTGTAAGCAAAATACTAATGCTACCCTTGAAATAGTTCTACAACTTTTTTTCCTCCCAATATAATAAATACTCGAGTTATAGGCTCAATTCTTGATGAAATTAACGAAGGGCTAAATAAGAACAACGTGAGCAAAAGTGCACTGGGATGTAGGAGTGTAGGACTTACATTTTGGTTGAAGCTGAACATGCTAAGAGGAATTACAAGGAGAATTACAGTTGCTAGTACTAACACACATGCATTCAGGTAGTTTGTTACAAATCTTCACTGCCTTTTACCCTCTCTTTGAATGCCAGTGTCTTACTCTTTGGACTACATGCTAGAACTTTTGCTTCAGTTCCTAAGTATGCACACATTCATCTATACTCCTATTGCATTCCACTCTTGAACTAGGGCTGAGAAAAAAATGTAACCATTGATTGGCTCAATCTAGCTAATGGGCCACATTTAAGGGATTCATGGTCTATCGTGTTTGGGCACAACCATCCACGTGTTTGTAGGACCTTCGCTCTCAGTGGGGAAAAAACTTGGGAGCCAATTGAGAGGCCTTGCCGTCAGGAGCGTCCAAGACCACACTGTCTCCATGCGGGCGCAGAAAAAAAGAGTTCGACACACGATGGCTGTGACCTAAGTAATTTGCCATCCCAACCCTTGCCAAGTTGAAAACTTCCTGGATACAGAGGCTGGCTAGAGAATCACTTCTCTCTTCCATGACTAGTTTTAATTACTGGAGAAAGGTCCGTTAACTGTATATGAAACTATGTTACAGTAATATAAGTACTCTCAAACTAAGTATTTATAGATTAAACCGATGTAAGGACTTCTGTATACATTAAGCCATATTTGAAAATTGAAATTGTAATGCTGAGATAGTGCAAATTACGTACTCCGCACATGTTACTAGTTAGTATACCTAGAGTACCTTGAACCAAAACAGTGCATTGTTATAGTAGTTTCTAGAGGTACATTGAAATATGTGTATTGTATATTATAACTTTGTTGTGTAGTTACTTATACTTTCTTATATCAGGAATGATTGTTGGAGGGTTTGCTAACATATCAAACACTCAGAAAAGTACTAGGTATATTCTTGCATCTCTTTTCCTTTGTCCCGGTTGAAAGAAATCACCATGTAAATTATCATAATATTTTAAATATTGTGCAATCTTTGATGTTTGTTTACTTCCTATGTTAATTCAGGAGATGGTTCAATTTTCGGGAGGACTTCTTCCTTCTCTTTTTGCTTCCTCCAATTATATTATATCCTTTAATGTATATACCGATTTTGTTTCTTAATTATTCCTTGGGAAATTTGACATGTTTTACTTGACTGCGCTTTACTCAGTCGGGGTTCAACTTAGCACCAGTAAGTGTTGAATTGTTGAGGTCCACAGTACCTTGATGTCCCATCAGTTTCATGCTCACACCTAAACATTTCAAATTTTGTTTCTGGTAGAAACCATTCTTTTCAAACTTCGGTGCTATCATAACTTTCGCAATCCTGGGAACCTTCATTGCTTCCATTGTTACGGGTCTTCTAGTGTAAGAAACCATTTTATGTTGTCACTTTGCATATTCCTTCCAGTTCCCTCTATTAATAAGCATATAATGTTGTAGTTTACCTTTCTTGCAGCTACCTTGCTGGCTTAATATTCATCATCTATAGGTTGCCTCTGGTCGAATGTATGATGTTTGGTGCTCTTGTGTCGGCAACAGACCCTGTAACTGTTTTGTCTATATTTCAGGTTTCTGCCGTCCCTCATCTACTAATATGTGTAACTTTAATTACTGCTATATTAAAGTAAATGTTCACATATTCTTCATTGAATTATAGGAACTTGGCACCGATGTGAACCTCTATGCTCTTGTTTTTGGAGAATCGGTTCTAAATGATGCTGTATGTGTAATATTTTTCATACTTAAAACATGTTTTTTAATGTTTTCTACTGATACTCACATATTGCTTGGTATCCACCTACGTTCTGACAATTAAGGTGGCTATATCCTTGTACAGGTGAGGGCGATATTCCTAAGATTTTCTTTGTGTGCTTCCTTTCTCAATCTCGCTTTAAAATCCCTATTTTTTCAGGACCATGGCATCAATGAGGACAAGTTCTTCCAGCCAGAATTTGTTGCTAGTTATCTTGAGGTTCCTTGAGAACTTTGTTGGTTCTATGTCATCAGGTAATGTAATTCTAGTTCTGTAAAACTGCTTAAGTGTGGAGCATATTCTAATAGATTATAGTATTCGCTTGCTCAATGAGATTATTTTCTCTTGGTTTTCCTTATGATTGTATACAAACCTTTATCTATCATTCCACATTTGATATTTCAACTACCTTTTTGTTGTGCAGGCATTGGAGTTGGGCTTATTTCTGCTCTCATATCCTCTACTTTGCCTTTTGTTCAATTAGTAGGAGACTAATTTTCATTATTAATGTTATTTATGCAAGTATTGTGGTTTCCGTTGGTAACCCATCTACACCATCATATGGCTGAAACTGTACTTTATTATTATAGATATAGCAGTCTAGTATGCCACTCTGCAGGCATCTATATGGTCTTTCTCTGGTTTCTGAGTGTAACTCGGGGTGATCCAAGATTACCCTCAAATGGTGCGGTTAGAAGGAACAAAAAGGAGAAAATTGGTTCGAGTGATACGAAACCCATAACTTGGATTATGGCGGTTAAGTACAAGTGTATAACTTCCTTAACTGTCGAGAGTAAAGTGTATTTCTGTAGGATCATCAATTAGAACACTTTGTATTGATATAGCCATGATGATAATTTGTATGGTTCCAGAAGGGATATTGAAATGCACACTGGTAAAACAGTGTTCTCATTTCTGTTGTGTAGACATGCATGTTTGTACTCCTTAATTCTGTCGAACCTCTTCAAGTATGCAGAACTTGGCGTAGAGAAGTAAGATCTAACACATCTAATTTTTCCAAAACTAGAGTTTCTCATATAAGCAACTAAAGTTCTTGTTTTTCATCTACAGCCTACATAATCTGGAGAGCTGCTTGTTTGTGCTTTTCCCTTACTTCTCGTAAGTTGCAAGCCTATCTACTTTGATCTATGTTTCATTTATAGGTTGCTATCAGTAACTGCCGTTTGTGTTAGGTACATGTTAGCTGAAGGCCTTGGCCTGTCTGGCATTGTTTCCATTCTCTTTACCGGGATTGTAAGTTTCAGTTTTGAGAACTCTGCCTTGTATTTCTTCTGTACACCGGAAGTTATACTTAGTTACTGAATTTCTACTGGGATTGTATCACCCAAAATCCAATATCAGTAACCAAGTTTAACTTACTGGGGTCATAAACTCTCAGGTTAAAGTTTTATTTCAGGTGATGAAGAGATATACATTTTATAACTTGTCAGAAGATTCTCAGCGTTTTACTGCTCGTTTTTTCCATTTGCTTTCATCACTAGCAGAAGCATTCATGTAAGTCAGATTCTACTTGCAGCATGTATAACTAGAAAAATTTAATTAATAAGTTGGTTATTCTTCTAAGCAGATTCATATACATGGGGTTCGATATTGCAATGGAACGTCAAAGCTGGTCTCATATTGGTTTCATATTTTTCTCAATTGTATCCTTCGGTTCTGCACCAACTTGTGATTTTTCTACTTAAGAAATATGTTGCGACTTTTGTTGTTCCTTAATTTATTTCTTTTGTCAACTAATACAGGTCTTCATATTAGTTGCGAGGTATCATTCGATCGACTGATCTTTATTATTTCCCTATTTGATGGGCATGTGACGTGTCAAACTTGGTTGCTGAACGTTTGGAGAATGTGTTCCATTTATCAAACTTGTTTAGTCTGCTTGGCACCTTACTAGGTTTCTCATCTCTCGTCTTGAAGGGCTGCAAATGTCTTCTCTTGTGCATACATATTAAATTTGGCACGGCCACCTCATTCCCAAATACCTAGGGAATATCAGCTGGCCCTCTGGTATAGCGGTATGTATTGCCATCAAACTTGTTCATCAGATCATCAAATAAATATGTTCAAGTTTAAGCTACTAGAACTTCATGTTTTCCTGTTCAGGACTTAGAGGAGCTATGGCTTTTGCCCTTGCTCTTCAGTCAGTTCATGATCTTCCTGAAGGTCATGGGGAGACAATTTTCACCGCTACGACATCTATTGTTGTTCTAACTGTAAGTTGCTGCATGTAATTCTTTTAGTAATTCTCTAAAAATAACTTAAATAACTTTCTCACTGCAACATCCCAGGTACTTCTGATCGGAGGTTCAACTGGAACAATGCTTGAAGCCCTACAAGTAGTCGGGGATAGTAACCGTTATCGACAACCGTACGAGGCAAGTGCCTTTGCAGTGTTGAATAGCAAGACATATATATTTTTATGTCTAAAATTCAATGGTCGGAACTGGCATAAAGGGTCATGTAGGTGGGCAGGCCACCTGCCCAGTTTCAAAGCCTGTCTACCCGATGTTAGGGGTGAAAAGGGGCAGTTGAATGTTGGAATGTGCTGGATTTAGTGTCCCTAATTTTTTTAAAAGCAATCATTATGTTTCTCTGTATATGGATATTTAGTTCCTTGAAGAATTTTCACAACCTTAGAGTCAATTGGTGATAAAAGGAAAATATAAAATTGTATGCTCCCGCCCTTCCCTATTTGTGTTCACCTATTTTACTTGTATTTGTCCTTGTACATTTCACTGCTCGTGTAAAAATCCAGAGGATTACCAGCGGTTTATGATTATTATTATTTGCGAAAATGCTGGTTATTCATGTTTATGAACTGCTTCCTTGCTGAATGCAGGAAAATTTTGAGGGGAGCAGTGAAGAAGGGACACCTAGTAAGAGCAAGTTCCAATTGAAACTCAGAGACCTCCGAAGAAGGTGCACTAATTAGCACCTGCTCTAGAAACTATGCTGCTTGTTCAACTTGAATTCTTCTTCAAAGAGTTCCGTTTTATTAGTATTGTATATCTGTCTCAATAGCATTCTCTATTGTTTCTTGCTGTGGCAAGGGAGCAGGAGCACTCTGATTAGGTTATTTTTGTCTTGCAGCACTTCGTCTTTTGCTTTATTGGACAGGAATTATCTCACTCCCATTTTTACCTCTCAACACGAGGACGATGACGATGATGATGACAACGACGATGATTCTTGTAAGAACATGCCCTAAGTTTCCATTCCTTACTGTATATAAGGAAAACATCAAGTGAAAATGAGCCAAAATCTGAATTGCGTAAAGTTAGGTAATGGAAGTTTCTAAAAAATGTGCAAATAATTTTTAGTATTATGGAAGGTTTTGTTCTACATCCATGCAATTTAAGGAGCAAATTCAATCTCGTCCGCAAGATACGAAAAAGTAAAATGCTCGGTATTGATATTGGATTGTACTATTCATTGTTCAGTAAGTTTTTTGGCCTTTTCATATTGTAAATGATAAATATTGAATTTGATCCTTGCATCGTTATATAACATTCCCGCCCTTCCCTAGTATCTACAGATCATTCAAGTTTTTCTTGGAACATTTACATGAGATTTTCTCATGATCTGCGGCATATCTTAATACCCCTAGAAATACTGCGCCGAATGAGTTAAAGTCAGCTCAAAGCAAAGATGCTTTCCCTCCTGCAGAGGCAAAACATGACAACTGGCTCGCATTATCTTAATTCCTTGCGCATATTAAGGCCGTGCTCTTTATAAACTTGAGTATGACTATTGTTCTGGATGAACAGCAGGTGAAGTTTTGGGGATAGCCAGCACCTAGATGTTCGGAGGGATATAACTAACGACTGCAAGCACGAAGTGACCAGTTTCCGGTGGATTTATCAGAGTTGGTGTCAGGCTGCCACATAGTTCAGTGCATAGGGAGATTAGGATAGTTCAGTTCAGCATGTGTTAGGAAAGAGTATCGTCACGCTGCGGAAATTTAATTGCTCCTTTTTTGAGGACTGGGGAGGCTTGAAAGTTTTGTTCTTGCTGTAGGTAGCATTTTTGCCTTCTTCATGTAACTGTTCGCGCTGAGAGAAGCTCTTCTGTTTCCTTCCGGTGCGTGATGAAACAGTTGGGAGAGTGTATGGTTGTAGGAGGCAGAACGAACGTTGCCATCTTTCAGTTAATAGTCGTCAGGACTGATGTTGTTGATTCGTACTGTAGCGGAAGAAGTGGCATCAATGCCCTTGCTCTACGCTCTCCCAACTGCGAACCGTTCGATTGCGATATTTACGGCTGAAATAACTTATTTCAGCTTTACTAGTCTTGTGTGTCCTTGTTGGTCAGGCCGCTTGCTGCTTGCCTTCCGCTGGCGGTTGGCATGAACCTTTTGCCGGCAATGGGGGATCTAGGTGATGCTTCGTTCACAGGTAAGGGAGTCCAATAAAACATACTCCCTCCATTCACTTTTATAAGATGTCTTAGACGGTGTCTGAATGCCTAAAACATCTTATAAAAACAGAGGTAGTACTAGAAGACTCATATGTTTCGGAATTTGCTTTCATATCGGTAGCCAATGACGCAGAGGAAAGATATGGTGGGCACACAAGATGCCAAAAGGTTCTTTCCCTTGCATAGTAGGATCTGTAAAACGAGTTTTTTTCGCGAATACGCAAAGTTTGCGTATCATTTCATTGATAGAAGATTTTTTTTTTACGGGTAAACTCTTGTATTACTCAATCACATTGTTTGTACAATCAGATTTGGCCAGCTCTAAAGAATCTATCGGGCCAGAACCAATCCAGATCATTGTCCTGCCCTCTAGTCTAGTGAATTTAGCTAAGCTATCGTCAGCCTTGATTGCGATTTACATGAGTAACACAGGAATCACGAAGAGACATAAGGTGCCTAATCTCTTTAACTAAAGAAGAATAAAACGATCTATCAATATTCGAAGCTTGAATCAGCTTGACAGCGAACGACGGAATCCATTTCAATTAAAATTGGCAAGTCGCTCCTCTGAATGGAAAAAGACAATCCTTCCATGCAAGCACAAAGTTCAGCTTCAAACGCTTCCCGATAGGAGAAGAGTTGTCTACACGCCGAGTAAATAATACGACCTCTATCATCTCTCAGCACCATACCAGCTCCAGCCGTGCCATCCTCTGCAAATGAACCATCGGTATTCAATTTCATCCATCCTAACGTTGGCGGAGACCACACGAGAGGTGGAACTTCATCCTTTATCAAGGTTCTATCATGTGTTACTAGAGACTTCCCTTTAATCGGATCAGAGGTGAGATCGATCTTCAGGCCTACCAAGGAGCCTAAGTAGCTTACCAAAAACCTTTTACAAGCTTCCATGGGGGTGCAGGTTTATGGTGCACTACTTCATTGCGAATGTGCCAAATTCTCCAAAAGGTCATGAGAACCATGCAACGTTCAATTTCCGGCAACGGATCAAGCAAGTCTAGCAATCATTCTTTCCCACTGTTCCGGATGGAGTCAAGATCAGGGAGGTTCCAGACATCCTACGTAGTTGCCCACAACTCACGGGCATAAGTACAGCGACACAAGGGGTGGAAATTGTCCTCGGCCTCCATGGCACAAATCGGGCATATATCATCTATCTCCAATCCACTGTTGTACTTCTTTTGCCAAGTTGGCAAGGCATTCGTCGCAGTTTTCCAGACAAAGTTTTGGATTGAAGGTGAGATGTTGCTTGACCAAATCACTTTCCAACAAGGACATGACCCCTCCGGCCTAGTACTTGATCCGGTGGCAGTGTCTCTATGAACCTCATCGAAAGCAAGTTGATATGCACTCTTCAGTGTAAACAATCCATATTTCCAGGTCCCCATGCTAGCGTGTCATCCTACAGTCGTGGTGAAGCTTGAATTTTCATAATCTCAACAACATCAGCCGGTACAAAATATTCCTGTAGCAACCCAATATTCCAAGACCCGTTGTCGTTCAGCAAATCAGACACAAACCTGAAACGACATCTTCCCTGCAAGGTAATGGGCTTATACGAATACGGACGGGGAATCCAATTATCCCTCCAAACTCGAATGCTTTTGTCGTTCCCAACTCTCCATACCAAGCCCTTCTTCAAGAGTTCTAGCCCCTAGCTAATCGCCTGCCAAGATGACGATGCATTCCCAGTAAACATTATATCTTCGAGTTTCCCTTAGGGTAGTACTTGGTTTTGAGTACTTGTTCGCACAAACTTTCCGGCCTAGTGATCAACCGCCAAGCTTGCCGCACTAGTAGTGCTTGGTTAAACATACGAAAGTCTTGAAATCCAGCACCACCTCTATCCTTTGATTGCAACAAATCATCCCAAGCACGCCAATGAACTTTCCGTTTACCTTTTCATGATCCCAAATAAAAACTCCGCATCATCCTAGTGAGCTCATCACAATCAAAGAAGGGTAGTTTAAACACACCCATAATATATGTGGGCAATGCTTGCGCTACAGAAACAATGGGAGATTCTCTACCAGGTTGGGCGAGGTGTCCATCTCCCCATTGTATAAGACGTTTTGTCAGGCTCATCTGTAAATTATGAAACCGTCCTTTGGACATCCGACCATCAGGAGTTGGAAGACCCGAGTAGTTCTCTTCAAATACAGTACAAGTAATATTCAACAACTCTCTAACTTCATCTTGTGTTGCACTTGGACAAGAGCTACCAAACATTATGGAACACTTGTTGAAATTCAAACTCTGGTCGGTTGCATTGCTATATAAATCCAAGGCATACTTAACTTTTGCAGCTTGTGCTCTTGAGGCTTCAAAAAACAACATCATGAGCAATGAAAGCATCACCATGGTGATGTCCCAGCCCATCCACCTAGACAATGAAAGCTAAAATTAATTGTATTGATTTAATTTCATCCACAAACTGTAGGATCGAAAGTAGGTCTAGAGGGGGGTGATTAGACTACTTGACCAATTAAAAATCTACTTCTTCCCAATTTTAAGTGTCGGCAGATTTTAGCATTCATAGCAAGTTAAGCACACCCTACACATGCATGTCTACGAGTATAGCAGCGGAAAGTAAAGACAAGCATGAGTAGTAAAGGAAGGGTAGGAAGATCAAACGCAATTTGGAGACATGATGATTTTTCCCGTGGTTCCGATAGGTGGTGCTATCGTACGTCCATGTTTATGGAGTCTTCAACCCACGGAGGGTAACGGTCGCGAGAGTCCACGGAGGGCTCTACCCATGGAGGGTTCCACAAAGAAGCAACCTTGACTATACCATGATGGCCTACGTCCACGAAGGACTAGCCTAACTTGGGGTAGATCTTCACGAAGTAGGCGATCTCCTTGCCCTTACAAACTTCTTGGTTCACTCCACAACACGAAGTAGGAGGCTCCCAAGTGACACCTAACCAATCTAGGAGGCACCACCCTCCAAAAGGTAATAGGCTCGATAATGTCGATGAACTCCTTGCTCTTGTGCTTCAAGATGATAGACTCCTCAACACACAATCACTCTCTCATAGATTTGGCTACGGTGAAAGAGATTGATTGGGTGGAAAGAAACTTGGGGAGGCTAGAGGTCAATATTCTTATGGTTGGAATGGAATGGCATGATCTCAACACATGAGTAGGTGGCTCTCTCTCAGAAAATCAGTTGGTATGAGTGGGGGTATGTTCTGAGTGCTTCTCTTGCGAGTGAGTGGTGGTGGAGGGGTATATATAGGCATCTCCAAAAATCCAACCGTTACACCTAATAAGTCCAACTCGGTGACACCGATGTTTTTAATCTCGGTGGTACCGAGTTTCCTAAAAGGTAGCAACTTTTGAATCTCGGTGAGACCGATACATAAAACTCGATTGCACCGATTAGGTGACCAACGGTCAGATTGCCAAACTCGGTGACGCTGATTCAACAAACTTGGCAGGACCGATTTTTTGAATTTGCGTAACAAGAAGTTGGCAACCCAAACTCGGTGGCACCGAATCAGAATCGGTTGCACCGATGGGTTAGGGTTTGGATTGAGTCTGTCTGAGTCTGGGAATCGGTGGCACCGAGTGGGAAGTGTTTGTTGCACCGATTTTGGATATTTGGCTTTGGACAGACTTTTGTGGAAGAGCTTGTGGATGTTTTTGGTGGCTATCACTTGTACATGTATGAGCATTTTGTTCACCAACAGTACCTTACCCCCTTTTAATAGTATTGGCTTTCCTATGGACTCAAAGTGATTTCTCATAAAGTAAAATGTAGAGTCCTCTTGCTTGAAGCTTTGCCAATCTATTTCCTTGCATCTTGGGGTATTCCACAATCCTTTTGCCAATCCATCATTGAACTTTTCCTGAAATATTCTTAGTGGAAACATTAGTTCAATGACATATATGTTGTTATTAGGGATGGCACCCGCAGGGTATGGGTATGGGTGAAACCTCCCCATACCCTTACCCGTTCCATATGAGCTTATCCATCACCCTTACCCATACCCATCAACGGGTACAATTTTTCCCCATACTTGTTACCCGACAGGGTAGACGAGTACCCGCGGGTAAAATTACCCGTATTTGCAAAACATCAATTTGAACAACTTATAGTTATAAACTGCATCCTATCATACAGTTTACAAAAAATAGATTATAACAACAACATAGTTATGAACAACATCATATGGTCATAAACAACAACACATAGGCATACACTTTCAGTTCACAAATACTTGACATAGTGTAGATTGTAGACATAATTTTATGTTTACATAGATTTTATATGGGTACATGGGTATGTCGGTATGGGTTATATAATCTCATACCCGTACCCGCTCTACCCGATGGGTTTCAGATTTTCCTATTTATATACCCATGGGTTAATTTTTGTCCCATACCCTTACCCTAATAGGGTTTTTACCCGCAGGGTATGTGGGTAATGGGTACCCATTGCCATCCCTAGTTGTTATTAATTACCAAAACCACCAAGGGAGCAAATGTGCTTTCAATGTCCCCCTTTTTGGTAATTGATGACAACATATAGATCAAAGCTTCAACATATGATATAATCAATGAATATAATTGTCGCTTTGATAAGTATGTGATAAGCAAGAGCTCCCCCTAAATTTGTGCATTATTTTAAATTTGCGTTTGAATGCAAATGCACAATCGATTAGGTACATGGGGCACTTATTCCATGTCACATACATCTTGGTGGTGTGCGAGAGTAATAAGAGTTAATATCATAGCACAACACATCAAGCAAAGTGAATGATAATCTCATAACCATCAAAAGGATAGGAAATAATATCAACACACATTAAAGCGTATGATCAAACATGAACAAAAGTGTAACACAAGCAACCGAAAGACCAATTGTTTTTGAAACAGCAATAAAAACCAACGCTCTCTCATTCGAAGCCTAAAGATCTATATACAACTTCTCCCCCTTTGGCAACAAGTTACCAAAAAGTTCAAAGAGATATAGCTAATCGTTCTTCTTGGGCTGATCTCCTCCGATGGTCGATGTCGGAGTCGAGAGAACCGCGTCAGCGAAGACCTCTGCAGATGTCATGGACGGAGTTGGAGTAGCAATTGGAGGAACCGGAGGAGCTGATGGAGTTGAAGTCACTGTAGCAGGTATTGATGAAGAAGGCCTCAACTCAAGAGCTAGCACTGTGGCTGATCTAGCCTAGGTAGTGAAGTGTGTGCCTGGCCTGAGAGGAGAGACATCCTCGTCATCATCATCATCATCATCTATAGGGTGAGGAAGGGACACAGAGTCAACTTCCTTCTTGAGCTCGGTCACGGTCATGTTCAGCCCATCTACCTTGTCATTCAGGGTCTTGATCCTGTTCTCAAAGATCCTCACAAGACTGTTCTGGTTCTTTAGTATGTCGATGTCCTTCTGCATGCCCTGAACTGTTGAGATCAAGAGATCCATCTACTCGTTCCTGGATCTAGGGACTTGAGCACTAGTGTCTCTAGCTGCCTCTACCTCTGCCTCTGCCTGAGCTGCAGCTGATGCGGGATGGTCTGGGTCTATCACCACAACATTGTCCTCAAAATCTAGTTGTATGGGCAAGTGGGGCCTGTCTAGAGCAAAGATGTGTTTCTCCAGCTTGGAGTTGATGAGCATCTGAATGTAGGGTGCATAGTAGCAAGAGCGCTTCTGATCAGCAGCAACCCTGTTCACAGTCTCCATAATCAGATCCATCACTCTGAATCTCTGGTGCCGATCAATATGAAGCAGCAAGTTGATAGAGTAGCCTCGGATCATCTTCTCGTCTCCTGACTTAGGCATCAAAGTATGCCTCGGAATGGTGTTGATGGTACGGAGACCTGCCTGGAGGTAATAGATAGATCCTAGCTTGTGGGACTGAAGATGTGCAGCAGGAATGGCATTGTAAATGTCCTTCATGGCATTGTGGTTGGCCTTGGACTCTGAGTACACACACATATCTCCATCATGTGCCTCTGGGACTCCTAAGATGGCAGACTGATGTCTACTACGCAACCTTCTTCTTGTAGACTCGTGTTGGGCCTCCAAGCGTAGAGTTTTGTAGGACAGTGGAAATTTTCCCTCAAGTGGATGACCTAAGGTTTATCAATCTGTGGGAGGTGTAGGATGAATATGTTCTCTCTCAACCAACCCTGCAATCAAATACAAGAAATCTCTTGTGTCCCCAACACACTCAATACAACGGAAAATTGTATGAGTGCACTAGTTCGGCGAAGAGATGGTGATACAAGTACAATATGGATGGTAGATATAGGTTTTTGCAATCTGAAAATATAAAAACAGCAAGGTAGCTAATGATAAAAGTGAGCACAAACGGTATTGCAATGCTTAGAAACAAGGCCTAGGGTTCATACTTTCACTAGTGCAATTTCTCTGAACAATACTGACATAGTTGAATCATATGTAAATACCTCTCGCGCGACAAAGAGTTCACTCCAAACTCACAAATGGCGGAGAACTAACAAAGAAATTATTGTAGGGTATGAAACCACCTCAAAGTTATCTTTTCCGATCAATCTTATGAGCTATCCCTATAAGTGTCACGAACAGCCCTAGAGTTCGTACTAAAATAGCACCTCAAGATACACATCAACCAAAACCCTAATGTCACCTAGATACTCCAATGTCACCACGAGTACCCATGGGCTTGCTTATATGATATGCATCACACAATTTCAGATTCGTCATGTTCAATCCAACACAAATAACTTCAAAGAGTGCCCCAAAGTTTCTACCGGAGATTCAAGACGAAAACATGTGCTAACCCCTATGCATAGATTCCCAAGGTCACAGAACCCGCAAGTTGATCACCAAAACATACATCAAGTGGATCAATAGAACATCCCATTGTCACCACGAATATCCCATCACAATACCTACATCAAGTGTTCTCAAATCCTTAAAGACTCAATCTGATAAGAAAGCTTCAAAGGGAAAACGCAATTCATCACAAGAAGATAGAGAGGGGAAAACTCCATATGATTCATCTAAATTAATAAAGCTCACGGTACATCAAGATCGTTCCATCTCAAGAACACGAGAGAGAGAGAGAGATCCAACACATAGCTACTGGTACATACCCTCAGCCCCGAGGGTGAACTACTCCCTCCTCCTCATGGAGAGCGTCGGGATGATGAAGATGACCTCCAGTGATGGTTTCCCCCTTCGACAGGGTGCTGGAACGGGCTCCCGATTGGTTTTTCGTGGCTACAGAGGCTTGCGGCGACAAAACTCCTAATCTAGGTTTCTTTCTGGGGGTTTTAGGATTTATAGGAGCACTTGGCGTTGGAATCACATCAAGGGGACTCCCGAGAGGCCCACAAGCCTGCTAGGCGTGGCCAGGGGTGGTCGCGCCCTGGTGGCTTGTGGCCTCCTCGGTACTCCTCTCCGGTATCTTTTTGCTCCAGTGTTTTTTATATTTTCAAAAAATATTCTCCGTAAATTTTCAGCCCATTCCGAGAAGTTTAATTTCTGCACAAAAACGACAACATGGTAGTTCTGCTGAAAACAACGTCAGTCCGGGTTAGTTCTAATAAAATCATACCAAAATCATATAGAATTATTGTAAACATGGCATGAATACTTCATAAACTATAGATACGTTGGAGACATATCAGCATCCCCAAGCTTAATTCTTGCTCATCCTCGAGTAGGTAAATGATAAAAGAAATAATTTATGAAGTATGAATGCTACCTAACATATTTATCAATGCAATCTTATTTATTGTGGCAAGAATGTTCAGATCCATAAGACTCAAAATAAAAGCTTAATGTTGATATAAAAACAGTAATATTTCAGGCATACTAACAAAACAATTGTGTCTCTTCAAAATAACATGGCAAAAGAAAGTTATCCCTACAAAATCATATGGTCTGGCTATGCTCCATGTTCCCCACACAAGGTATTTATATCATGCACAACCCCGATGACAAGTCAAGCAAATGTTTCGCACCTTTTATGTTCTCAAACCTTTTCAACTCTCACGCAATACATGAGCGTGAGCCATGGATATAGCACTATAGGTGGAATATTATATGGTGGTTGTGGAGAAGACAAAAAGAAGGAGATAGTCTCACACCAACTAGGCGTATCAACGGGCTATGGAGATGCCCATTAATAGATATCAATGTGAGTGAGTAGGGATTGCCATGAAACGGATGCACTGGAGCTATAAGTGTATGAATGCTCAAAAAGATACTAAGTGAGTGTGCATCCAACTCGCTTGCTCACGAAGACCTAGGGCAATTTGAGGAAGCCCATCATTGGAATATACAAACCAAGTTCTATAATGAAAAATTCCCACTAGTATATGAAAGTGAAAATATGGGAGACTCTCTATATGAAAAACATGGTGCTACTTTGAAGCACAAGTGTGGTAAAGGATAGTAGCATTGCCCCTTCTCTCTTTTCTCTCATTTTTTCTCTTTTTTCATTTTTTTGTGGGCATCTTTTGCCTCTTTTTTATTTGGGCTTCTCTGGCCTCTTTTACTTTTTGTAAAGTCCAGAGACTCATCCCAACTTGTGAGGGAATCATAGTTTCCATCATCCTTTCCTCACATGGAACAATGCTCTAATAATGATGATCATCGCAATTTTATTTACTTACAACTCATGAATTAGAACTCGATACTTAGAACAAAATATGACTCTATATGAATGCCTCCGGTGGTGTACCAGTATGTCCAATGAGTCAAGAGTGACATGTATAAAGAATATGAATGGTGGCGTTGCCACAAATACGATGTCAACTACATGATCATGCAAAGCAATATGACAATGATGATGTGTGTCATAAATGGAACAGTGGAAGTTGCATGGAAATATATCTTGGAATGGCTATGGAAATGCCATAATAGGTAGGTATGGTGGCTGTTTTGAGGTAGGGTATATGGTGGGTTTAATGCACCGGCAAAAGTTGTGCGGTACTAGAGAGGCTAGCAAAGGTGGAAGGGTGAGAGTGCATATAATCAATGGAATCACATTAGTCATAAAGAACTCACATACTTATTGCAAAAGTCTATTAGTTATCTAAGCAAAGTATTAGACACATGCTCCTAGGGGATAGGTTGGTAAGAGTTAACCATCGCGTGCTCCTGACCCTCACACAAAGGATGACAATCAAAAAACAAATCATGCTCCGACTTTGTTACATAACGGTTCACCATACGTGCATGCTACGGGAATCACAAACCTTTAACACAAGTATTTCTACCAATTCACATTTACTCACTAGCATGACTCTAATATCACCATCTTTATATCTCAAAACTTTGTGCAAGGAATCAAACTTCTCATAGTATTCAATCCACTTTATATGAAAGTTTTTATTATATCCCTCTTGGATGCCCATTATATTAGGACTATTCATAACTTAAGAAAATTACCATGCTGTTTATAGACTCTCAAAATAATATAAGTGAATCATGAGAGTTCATCAATTTCGATAAAATGAAACCACCACCGTGCTCTACAAAGATATAAGTGAAGCTCAATGAGTAGGTAAACAATAAAGTAGCTATGTGAGGGATCTTTCTCTAAATAAATATTTTCAAATCTAAGTATTTTATTCAACAGCAAGCAAAATAAAAATATCACTTCCAAGAATAGTATGCATCATGTGAACGAATTAAAATTTAGGCTCAACATAGGCTAACCGATAGTTGACGAAGAGAGGTGGGATGTGTAGCATCCCCAAGCTTAGATGCTTGAGATTTCTTGAAATATTTACTTGGGGTACCTTGGGCATACCCAATCTTGAGCTTTTTTATATTGTTCAATCCTCTCATATCCCGGTTTCACCTATTCTCAAAAACTTCATCCACACAAAACTCAAAAAGAACTCGTGAGATAGGTTAGTACACATAAGAACAAATCAACACTTCATGTACTGCCTAGACAAGTTGCACAATAATTTCCAAAAATTAGGTACTGTATACTATCATTTTCATAATTTATATTTACCAATATAGGCTATGGAAACTATAGGATAAGTAGATAACAAAACAATGACAGCAATCTGTCTAAACAGAACAGTCTGTAGCAATTTATTAAACCAGTGTACTTATGTAACTCATAAAATTATTAAAATTTAGGAAATTCTACAAAATTTATATGAAAATACTGTGTAAAAATTTCAGAAACTTTCCATGTTCCAGTAAAATATGAAAATTCAAAAACTACAACAGAAGTTTCTGTTTTTACCCAGCACATATCAAACATGCAATGCAAGCATCCTAAGGCAATTCTTGGAAATTTTTATTGAAAAAAAGATTATAAATAACACATAAAATAGAACAAAAAAATAAAATGATGCTCCAAGCAAAACTCAAATTATGTGACGAATAAAAATAAAGCTCCAAGTAAGATATACCGATAGTGTTGAAGACGAAAGAGGGGATACCTTCCGGGGCATCCCCAAGCTTAGACGCTTGAGTATTCCTTAGATATTACTTTGGTTGTGCCTTGTTAATCCCCAAGCTGAGGTTCTAGTCACTCCTTATTCTCCTCATATCGCCAAAACTTGAAAACTTCAATCACACAAAACTTAACGAAACTTGTGAGAAGGATTAGTGTAATAAAGATATATCATTCACTTAGATACTGTCAAGACAAGATTCATAATTGTTATCACATGATACCTACTGCATTAGATCATTCCCACAATTTATATTACTCAATATAAGCTATAGGAACACTTGAAACAGGCAAATTGTGCATGCAAAACAGAATCTATCAAAAATAGAACAATCTGTAAATATCTGAATGATCATCATACTTGAATGACTCTAACAATTCTGAAAAAAAATTGAAAACTCAATAAATTTGCATATAAATGTTGGGTATAAATTTCAGAATTTTTTGACACTCCTGTAAAATCAGATAATTCATATACTGGACGCAAAACTTTCTGTTTTTGCACAGAATCAAACAAGCAAGTATCCACACTATCCCAAAGGCTTTACTTGGCACTTTATTGAAATAAAAGACACAAAAAATGATTACTAAAGCATATTAATCATGTGAACACATCGAAACAGAAAGTAAAAGTGTTGGGTTGTCTGCCAACAAGCGCTTTTCTTTAATGTCTTTTAGCTAGGCATGATGATTTCAATGATGCTCACATAGGAATAATAATCTAAACATGCAAAAGAGCATCATGAATCTCATTACAATCACACTGAAGTATACCCACTTCCTATGCATAGGTATTTTGTGATCAAACAATTTATGGGAGCAATAATCAACTAGCATAGGAAGGCAAAACAAGCATAACTTCAAAACTTTGAACACATAGAGAGGAAACTTGATATTATTGCAATTCCTACAAGCAAATATTCCTCCCTCATAATAATTTTTAGTAGCATCATGAAGGAATTTCACAACATAACTATCACATAAATCATTATCTTCATGATCCACAAGCATAGAAAAATTGCCACTCTCCACATAAGCATTTTTCTTCTCATTCATAATAGTGGGAGCAAACTCAACAAAATAACTATCATGACATACTTGATTGACATAGCCACATTCAATATTAAAATCATGATGATAAGTTTCATGGTTACTATCACTCTTTATAGCATACATGTCATCATCATAATCATCATAGATAGGAGGCATGCCATCATCATAATAGTTTTGCTCATCAAAACTTGGGGGACTAAGATATCATACTCATCAAACATAGCATCCCCAAACTTGTGGCTTTGAATATCACTAGCATCATGAATATTCAGAGAATTCATACTAACAATATTTCAATAATGCTCATCACTCAAATATTTAGTGCCAAACATTTTAATAACTTTTTCTTTTCTGGTTGAATTGTGCTGGTTGAATTGTGGAATTACTTCATGATGCCACTGAAAATTATTATGAGGGAGGAACATATCCTTGTAGGAATTGCAATAATATCAAGTTTCCTCTCTATGTGTTCAAAGTTTTCAAGTTGTGCTTGTTTTGCCTTCCTATGCAAGTTGATTCTTGTTCCCATGATTTTTTTCTCACAAAATCCCTATGCATAGGAAGTGGTTTAGACTTAAATGTTCTTTTCATGATATTCATGATACTCTTTTGCATGTTTCAACTATTATTCCTATATGAGCATCATAGAAATCATCATGCCTGGCTAAAAGGCATTAAAGAAAAGCGCTTGTTGGGAGACAACCCAAAACTTTTACTTTTTGTTTTGTGTGTTCACATGATTAATATACTGTAGTAATCATGTTCTGTGTCTTTTATTTCAATTAAGTGCCAAGTAAAGCCTTTGGGATAGCGTGGATACTTGCTTGTTTGATTCTGTGCAAAAACAGAAAGTTTTGCGTCCAGTATAGGAATTATAGCATTTTACTGGTGCATCAAAGAATTCTGAAATTTTGACACAACATTTATATGAAAATTACTTGAGTTTTCCTAATTGTTCAAAACTTTTAGAGTCAGGTAAGTATGGTGATCATTCAGATCTTTATAGACTGTTCTGTTTTTGACAGATTCTGTTTTGCATGCATAGTTTGCTTGTTTCAAGTGTTCCTACAGCTTATATTGAGTAATATAAATTTTGGGAATGATATAATACAGTATTCATCATGTGGGAACATTCATTAATCTTGTCTTGATAGTATCGAAGTGAATTATGTTTATTTATTACACTAACCCTTCTCACAAAGTTCTGTTAAGTTTTGTGTGATTGAAGTTTTCAAGTTTTGGGTGAGACACCGATATGAGAAGAATAAGAAGTGACAAGAACCTAAGATTGGGGATTAAAAAGTCACACCCAAGGTAATATTCAAGGAAGTGTCAAGCGTCTAAGCTTGGGGATGCCCCGGAAGGCATCCCCTCTTTCGTCTTCAACACTATCGGTATATATCACTTGGAGCTATATTTTTATTCGTCACATAATATCAGTTTTGCTTGGAGCATCATTTTATTTTATTCTTATCTGTTAGGTGTTATTTATAATCTCGTTTTAGTAAAAAGTTCCAAGAATTGCCTTAGGATGCTCGCATTGCATGTTTCGATGGGTGCTGTGTAAAAACAGAAACTTTGGCTGTAGTGTTTGAATTTTCATATTTTACTGGAACTTGGAAAGTTGCTGAATTTTTACACAGTGTTTTCATATAAATTTTATATCATTTCCTAAATTTTTATAATTTTTTGAGTTACATAAGTACACTGTTTTCATAAATTGCTACAGACTATTCTGTTTGGGCAGATTGTTGTCATAGTTTTGTTATCTACTTATCCTATAGTTTCCATACCCTATATTGGTAGAATAAATTGTGGAAATGATAGTATACAGTACCTAATGTTTGAAAATTATTATGCAACTTGTCTTGGCAGTACATGAAGTGTTGATTTATTCTTATGTGTACTAACCTATCTCACGAGTTCTTTTCATGTTTTGTGTGGAAGATGTTTTTGAGAATAGGTAAAACCGGGATATGAGAGGATCGAACGAGATACAAAAGCTCAAGCTTTGGGATTCCCAAGGCACCCCAAGTAAATATTTCAAGAATGCATCACACATCCCTTCGTCAACAATTTTTGGTTAGCCTATGTTGAGCCTAAATTTTTATTTGTTCACATGATATGTGCTATTCTTGGAGTGCTATTTTTGTTTTGCTTGCTGTTTAAATAAAATACTCAGATCTTAAAATATTTATTGAGATATAGAGAGAAAGTCCTCACATAGCTACTTAATTGTTTGACTACTCATTGATCTTCACTTATATGTTTTGGAGTAGTTTTGTCTTTTGCTGTAGTGCTTCACTTATATCTTTGTAGAGCACGGCGGTGGTTTCATTTTATATAAATTGTTGAACTCCCATGCTTAACTTATACTATTATGAGAGTCTCTAAAACAGAGTGGTATTTTGCTTAGGTTATGAATAGCCCTAATATAATGGGCATCCTAGAGGGATATAATAAAAACTTTCATATGAAGTGCATTGAATACTATGAGAAATTTGATTCCTTGCATAAAGTTTTGAGATATAAAGATGGTGATATTAAAGTCATGCTAGTGAGTAGTTGTGAATTGGAAGAGATACTTGTGTTGAAGTTTGTGATTTCCGTAGCATGCACGTACGGTGAACCGTTATGTAACGAAGTCGGAGCATGATTTGTTTATTGGTTATCATCCTTTGTGTGAGGGTCGGGAGCGTGCGATGGTTAACTCCTACCAACCTATCCCCTAGGAGCATGCATCTAATACTTTGCTTCGATAACTAATAGACTTTTGCAATAAGTATGTGAGTTTTTTATGATTAATGTGAGTCCATGGATTATACGCACTCTCATCCTTCACCTTTGCTGACCTCTCTAGTACCGCGCAACTTTCGCCGGTGCGATAGACCCACCATATATTCTTCCTCAAAACAGCCACCATACCTACCTATTATGGCATTTCCATAGCCATTCCGAGATATATTGCCATGCAACTTCCACCATTCTGTTTATGACACGCATCATCATTGTCATATTGATTTGCATGATCGTAAAATAGCTAGCATGATGTTTTCATGGCTTGTCCGTTTTTTATGTAATTTGCTATGCTAGATCATTGCACATCCCGATACACCGCTGGAGGCATTCATATAGATTCATATTTTGAGTATCGAGTTGTAATTCTTGAGTTGTAAGTAAATAAAAGTGTGATTATCATCATTATTAGAGCATTGTCCCATGTGAGGAAAGGATGATGGAAGCTAGGATTCCCTCAGAAAGTTGGGATGAGTCTCCAGACTTTACAAAAAAAAGAGGCCAAAGAAGCCCAAATAAAAAAGAGAGGCCAAAGATGCCCACCCAAAAAAAATGAAAAAAGGGGAAATAAAAAACGATGAGACAAAAGAGAGAAGGGGAAATGCTACTATCCTTTATCACACTTGTGCTTCAGAGTAGCACCATGTTTTTCATATAGAGAGTCTCCTATATTGTCACTTTCATATACTAGTGGGAATTTTTCATTATAGAACTTGGCTTGTATATTCCAATGTTGGGCTTCCTCAAATTTCCCTAGGTCTTCGTGAGCAAGCGAGTTGGATGCACACCCACTTAGTTTATTTTTGAGCTTTCATACACTTCAAGCTCTAGTGCATCTGTTGCATGGCAATCCCTACTCACTCACATTGATATCTATTAATGGTCATCTCCATAGCCCGTTGATATGCCTAGTTGATGTGAGACTATCTTCTCCTTTTCTTCACAACCTCCACAATATTCTATTCCACCTATAGTGCTATATCCATGGCTCACGCTCATGTATTGCGTAAGAGTTGAAAAGGTTTGAGAACATAAAAGGTGTGAAAAAATTTCTTGACTTGTCATCGGGGTTGTGCATGATATAAATACTTTGTGTGGGGAAGATGGAGCATAGATAGACCATATGATTTTGTAGGGATAACTTTCTTTTGCCATGTTATTTTGAAGAGACACAATTGCTTTGTTAGAATGCTTGAAATATTACTGTTTTTATGTCAACATTAAGCTTTTGCTTTGAGTCTTATGGATCTGAAAATTCTTGCCACAATAAGAAGATTGCATTGATAAATATGTTAGGCAGCATTCACACTTCATAAATTATTTCTTTTATCAGTTACCTACTCAAGCACGAGCAGGAATTAAGCTTGGGGATGTTGATACGTCTCCAATGTATCTATGATTTATGAAGTATTCATGCCATGTCTACAATAATTCTATATGATTTTGGTATGATTTTATTAGAACTAACTAGGAGTGACATTGTTTTCAGCAGAACTACCGTAGTGTTATTTTTGTGCAGAAATAAAAGTTCTCAAAATGAGCTGAAAATTTACGGAGAATATTTTTGGAAAATATAAAAATACTGGAGCGAAGAGTCGTCGGAGAGGAATGTCGAGGAAGCCACAAGCCACAGGGGCGCGCCCACCCCCTAGGGCGCGCCCTCTGGCTTGTGACTTCCTCGTGGACCCCCTGGACTTGTTACCGCCGCCACAAACTGTTATAAATATAGAAAGCCCTGAAAAGAAACCTAGATCAGGAGTTTCGCCACCGCAAGCCTCTAGAGCCACGAAAAACCAATCGGGAGCCTGTTCTGGCACCCTACCGGAGGGGAAACCATCACCGGAGGCCATCTTCATCATCCCGATGCTCTACATGATGAGGAGGGAGTAGTTCACCCTCGGGGTTGAGGGTATGTACTAGTAGCTATGTGTTTGATCTCTCTCTCTCTCTCGTGTTCTTGAGATGGCACAATCCTGATGTACCGCGAGCTTTATTGATATAGATTGAATCATATGGAGTTTTCCCCTCTCTATTTTCTTGTGATAAATTGAGTTTTCCCTTGAAGTTTTCTGATTGGATTGAGTCTTTAAGGATTTGAGAACACTTGATGTATGTCTTGCGATGGGATATCCCTGGTGACAATGGGATGTTCTATTGATCCACTTGTTGTATGTTTTGGTGATCAACTTTCGGGTTTCGTGACCTTGGGAATCTATGCATAAGGGTTGGCACACGTTTTTGTCTTGACTTTCCAGTAGAAACTTTGGGGCACTCTTTGAAGTTCTTTGTGTTGGATTGAACATGATGAATCTGAAATTATGTGGTGCATATCGTATAATCAAGCCCATGGGTACTTGTGGTGACATTGGAGTATCTAGGTGACATTAGGGTTTTGGTTGATGTGTATCTTAAGATGTTATTTTAGTACGAACTCTAGGGTTGTTCGTGACACTTATAGGGATAGCTCATAAGATTGATCAGAAAAGATAACTTTGAGGTGGTTTCGTACCCTACAATAATTTCTTCGTTAGTTCTCCGCTATTTGTGACTTGGAGTGAACTCTTTGTTGCACGAGAGGTACTTACATATGATTCAACTATGTCAATAATGTTGAGAGAAATTGCACTAGTGAAAGTATGGACCCTAGGCCTTGTTTCCAAGCATTTATACAACGTTTTGCTCGTTGTTTACTATTTCTTACCTTGATGTTTTTATATTTTCAGATTATGAAAACCTATATCTATCATTCATATTACACTTGTATCACCATCTCTTCGCTGAACTAGTGCACATATACAATTTACCATTGTATTGGGTGTGTTGGGGACACAAGAGTCTCTTTGTTATTTGGTTGCAAGGTTGTTTTAGAGAGACCATCTTCATCCTACACCTCCCACGGATTGATAAACCTTAGGTCATCCACTTGAGGGAAAATTGCCACTGTCCTACAAAAATCTGCGCTTGGAGGCCCAACACGAGTCTACAATAAGAAGGTTGCGTAGTTGACATCAGAGTTCATCCCAAATCCCATGGGGAGATGGGGCCTTGATATCCCGGAGGATCTTCCCTCATGAGGGGCCTTGACATCCACTAGGGGATCTTCTCCATAGAGGCATCTACTCCATGGGCGAGGTAGTGGAAGGAGCTAGGCTCAACTATCTAAGAGAAAAACCATAGCTAACCCTAGAATGGAGGTGGGAGAGGAGTATTTATAGTGCAAGCCACGAAGGGGTAAGTGAGGGGCAAAATAGGCACACGGGCCGTGGCCCAAGTCTATGCGTGCAGGCAGGGCTGGAAGTTTTGGGATGGCCGGAAGTCTCGGGCTCTGAAGGTTTCGGGCAAGGTCCGAGAAGGGTCCGGGCTATCTAGAGAGTTGGCACATCTGGGATCTTCTCTGGTTGTCGGGGGCCGGAAGGTCCGGGCCGGTCGAAAGGTCTGGGGTCCGGAGGTTCCGAGAAGGCCGGAAGGTCCGGAACTTCCAGAGTGTCGTCCTCGCTTCCTCTTCTGTCTCTTCCAAGCTTCCCTCACGGATGGATTAGTCGTACGTAAGTGTTGGCACTCCTCCTCGTCCTCCGTGCAGCTCCGACGATACCTATGCATGCACATGATAGGTATGTCAAGTAGTATACCATCCTCGAAGGGGTCAAGTGAACACGTGTAAAGGAGATGATTCACCTTTATGTATGTGGAGTAGATGTGGCATATGTCACTTGGCAAAGGGACTCTTGCCATGGTGATGTCCATAGGATGCTCCGCATCATCCCCTCCCCCTTGGTAAAGAGCCATCCTCGGATCAAGATCCAAATCACCATGGGAAGGAGATGGTGTCGCCGTGTAGAAGTGGACGATCACCAAGCACTCATCATCATCAAGCTCTAAGGGTGCACTCTCCAATGTCTCACCATCTTGTAGTTCCTTCAAAACAAGCAAGGACAACAAACACTTGGAAAAACAAATGTGGTTAGCGTTAGTGCAAAACCAAGCATTCAAGTGGTGAATCACCGCACAAGTGTTGTCATCATGCATAACATATGGCGTGACAAGGGATTGTGTCATGGCATGTAAGCATACAAATGGATCACAATCAATGCAATCATGGAAACAAGTGTGCCTAGGTGATATAGGGATGCAAATATGTGTGACAATATAACAAGCATCTACCTCAAGGTCGTAGCACTCATGCACATAGCAATCAACGAAAGGTCTATGGTAGACAAATGAATCATTCACAACACCAAAGAAAATGACATGTCTAGACACATGGGGCAAGTGCAAGACAATCCAAGCATAATGTGCACACTGTGTAGTGAAGATAGTGAGGCACTCAACACAACAGAAAGAGCAATTGGTCATCATGTGTGAGGCAATCAACTCAAGCATGTAGCAAGCAATGTGGCATGGAAAATGTGAAGGATGGACATTGTTACAACCAAGCATATGATAAGAGAAAACAATCCACGAGTTGGATGCAACACACAAGGCATAGAAGTCATGAGGCATGGAACGATGGGAATCATGAGTGAAAGCAATATATCTAACATGTGTGCAAGTAAGTGGTCCAAGATGAACAATATATGTCATGGTACAAGCAACACAAGTAGGATGAGCCAAAATTTCCTTGCACAAGAAGGATGTCACCTCAAAAGCATGACCTTGTGCGTCCATCACAATGCCGATGCGCAAGCAAGTGCGATGTAGAAATGCATCGGTGTACTCGCTCGCAAGAGCTCGAATCGTCAACTCACGTGAAGTGGAAGTTGACATGTAGTCAAAGTATCCTACACATACACACAACAAAGCAAAGAATGTATGTGCATGGTAGATAAACACATCATCCATCATGATGGTTCTCCTCTCTTTCATATTACTGTTAGGACCAAAATTGCATGAACAATATGATGCAACAATGGCTATATTCATGGCACTAGGCATATGGTGCAAAGAAGGAAGACAAGCATGCTTCACATGAAAGATGTCAAAAGCTCCAATAATATGTGAGAAAGCTATGGGGGAAATCTCATTAGCAAGCTTATAAGCATTGTTGCACTCAATACATGGCAAATCATATAGCAAGAAAGAGGCAACACATGGAGACATATGACAATATGCAATATCAATCACATGCAAAGTATGGCAATGGTTGTCATCAACCGCATAAAAGGAGCACATCGGTGATGCAACATAAGCAAGCATAGTGATCATGGCGTGCAAACTAGTAGTGCAAAGATGCAACATACTAGAGGAAATCATGGTGGTCATGTCATTTGACCAAATAATAGGCATAGACAATGCACATGACATAATGCAAGCACGTGAACAAAACATGATCAATATATCGTCATAGGCATGGGGCACAAAGCAAACATGGCAATAGCAAGTAGTATCTCCATCAAGCTCGCAAATGCACATACAAATAGGAAAATAAAGTGACATGTGATATGCAAGGCATGTGTCACAAATGCATGGTAAAGACATAGAAATGAGCATATCATGCAAAGTGAACATCGCAAAGATGGTGGGGCTAACAAGATGCAATGGCAAGGAAGGTAAAGTGTATGACGGAATGTATACCTTCGTCACACTTAACCTTTCACGAAGTCGGGGTGAACCGACCTTGCTTCCGGTTGAAGATGGTCTCAAAGGATGGATGGTCGTCGTCGATGTCAAACGTCGGTGGTCGATGTAGATGGTGGACCGATACAATTCACCAATGGTTGATGAAGAACTAACCATCCCTAAGTAGCCGAAACACCTTAGGAGACTCAAATCACAACTCAAGTAACCACAAATGCAAAGGTAAACCAAATGGGTTAGGTTGCGAAAGACTATGGTGGTATTGCGGATAATATGGTGGAGGGCCTAGGCAAACTAGCCAAAATTTTAAAAATATTATGAAGTCAAATGGTGGTAAAACCAATATGAGGAGCTTGGGAAAGTCGATAGCTTCAAAACGAGCCAAAGAACACTCAAATCAGAGTTCGGGAGCGAAAGTTACGTCCGAAACGGTGAAATGGCTGAAGCTAAAATCTGTGGAATGATTCTGGTTAGGCCGGAAGTTCCGGGCCATGCGGAAGTTCCGGGCTCCGGAGTTCTGTGGGGGCGGAAGTTCCTTGGGGTACAGGAAAAATGTGGGGAAACTTTCTGTTAAGGCTGGAAGTTTCGGGCCAGGGCCGGAAGTTCCACGCGATGCCAGAAATTCCGGGGGACACGGGAACAACTCCGGGACGAACCCTAAATTCCGGATCTGAAAACGGGAGCAAAAAAACTCGATTTCTAGGGCAAAATTGAAGGGGGGAAAGGTTAAGTTGGGGCTAGGGAACGCCAAGGGAGGTAGATCCACTTGCCAAACATGAGATCCACGGATCAAAATCAACAAAAAAACTCACAAGAACAACAAAATGCAAGAAATTTTTTGGGGCTATTTTTTGTGGGGATTTTTGAATTGGGACAAAAACAAACAAAATTAGGATATTAAACTAAGGGGAGCACTATAAATTTGTGAGAAACGTGGCTCTAGATACCAATATGATAAGGTCAAGCCCATGTGCGTCGATCTTTCACGAATTGGAGGGGGATTCCACGAAGAACACGAAGAACACGAAGGGAAAATCACAAGAGGGAACACTCAAGAACAAGTCCAATCACACATCCTCTAGACTCACCACACACAAGATCCACAAGGTACATGAACAACAAAGGGAAAGAAGGATACATGGTAGAGTTCATCCCAAATCCCATGGGGAGATGGGGCCTTGATATCCCGGAGGATCTTCCCTCGTGAGGAGCCTTGAAATCCACTTAGGGGATCTTCTCCACAGAGGCATCTACTCCATGGGAGAGGTAGTGGAAGGAGCTAGGCTCAACTATCTAAGAGAAAAACCATAGCTAACCCTAGAATGAAGGTGGGAGAGGAGTATTTATAGTGCAAGCCACGAAGGGGAAAGTGAGGAGCAAAATAGGTACATGGGTCGCGGCCCAAGTCTCTGCGCGCAGACAGGGATGGAAGTTCTGGGATGGCCGGAATTTCCGAGCTCGGAGGTTCCGGGCGAGGTCCGAGCAGGGCCCGGGCTATCCAGAGAGTTGGCACGTCTGGGAGCTACTCTGGTTGCCGGAGGCCGAAAGGTCTGGGCCGGCAGGAAGGTCCAGGGTCCGGAGGTTCCGGGAAAGCCGGAAGGTCCGGGGCTTCCAGAGTGTTGTCCTCACTTCTTCTTTCGTCTCTTCCAAGATCCCCTCATGGATGGAGTAGTCGTACGTAGGTGCTAGCACTCCTCCTCGTCCTCCATGAAGCTCTGACAATACCTATGCATGCACATGAGAGGAATGTCAAGTAGTATACCATCCTCGAAGGGGTCAAGTGAACACATGTAAAGGAGATGATTCACCTTTATGTATGTGGAGTAGTGTGTAACGTGTCACTTGGCAAAGGGACTCTTGCCATGGTGATGTCCATAGGATGCTCTGCATCATTCACCCTCAAGGCTAGGGGTATGTACCAGTAGCTATGTGTTTGATCTCTCTCTCTCTTGTGTTCTTGATATGACATGATCTTGATGTACTGCGAGCTTTATTAATATAGATGAATCATATGGAGTTTTCCCCTCTCTATCTTCTTGTGATGAATTGATTTTTCCCTTTGAAGTTTTCTTATCGAATTGAGTCTTTAAGGATTTAAGAACACTTGATGTATGTCTTGTGATGGGATATCCGTGGTGACAATGGGATGTTCTATTGATCCACTTGATGTATGTTTTGGTGATCAACCTACTTGTTCCGTGACCTTGGGGATCTATGCATAAGGGTTGGCACATGTTTTCACCTTAACTCTCCGATAGAAACTTTGGGGCACTCTTTGAAGTTCTTTGTGTTGGATTGAACATGACGAATCTAAAATTGAGTGATGCATATCGTATAATAAAGCCCATGGGTACTTGTGGTGACATTGGAGTATCTAGGTGACATTAGGGTTTTGCTTGATGTGTATCTTAAGGTGTTATTTTAGTACGAACTCTAGGGATGTTCGTGACACTTATAAGGATAGCTCATAAGATTGATCAGAAAAGATAACTTTGAGGTGGTTTCGTACCCTACAATAATTTCTTTGTTTGTTCTCCTCTATTTGTGACTTTGAAGTGAACTCTTTGTCGCACGTGAGGGATTTACATATGATTCAACTATTTCAGTATTGTTGAGAGAACTTGCACTAGTGAAAGTATGAACCCTAGGCCTTATTTCTAAGCATTGCAATACCGTTTGTGCTCACTTTTATCATTAGTTACCTTGTTGTTTTTATATTTTCAGATTACAATAACCTATATCTACCATCTTTATTACACTTGTATCCCCATCTCTTCGCCGAACTAGTGCACCTATACAATTTGCCATTGTATTGGGTGTGTTGGGGAGACAAGAGATTTCTTGTATTTGATTGCAGGGTTGTTTGATAGAGACCATTTCCATCCTACACCTACCACAGATTGATAAACCTTAGGTCATCCACTTGAAGGAAAATTGCTACTATCCTACAAAACTCTGCGCTTGGAGGCCTAACAAAGTCTACAAGAATAAAGTTGTGTAGTATACATCAAGCTCTTTTCTGGCACCATTGCCGGGGAGGTGAGTGCTTGAAGGTATATCTTTATATCTTACAATTGAATCTTTTAGTTTCTTCTTTATTCACTAGTTTGGTTTTATAAAATAAAACTACAAAAAAATGGAATTGAGGTTGCCTCACATACTTCATCTTTATAATGTCTTTCATGAAAATCATGGTTTGGAAAATTCTGCTCAATTGGTAGAGGAAGAATTTATGAAAATACTTAATGAGAATTCCTTGAATGATGAGCATGATTGCAATATTGCTAATATGAATTCTCTGAATATCCATTATACTAGTGATATGCAAACCCACAAGCTTGGGGATGCTATGTTTGATGACTATGATATTTTTAGTCCCCCAAGTTTTGATGAGCAAAACTATTACGATGATGGCATGCCTCCTATCTATGACAATTATGATGATGAC
This sequence comes from Hordeum marinum, assembly GCA_022496015.1. NCBI lineage: Eukaryota > Viridiplantae > Streptophyta > Magnoliopsida > Poales > Poaceae > Hordeum > Hordeum marinum. The sequence goes on along the minus strand of CM039676.1, from coordinate 336,371,386 downwards.
ATGTATGATATAAAGAGTGATAGTAACCATGAAACTTGTTATCATGATTTTAATATTCAAAGTGGTTATGTCTATCAAGTACCTCATGATAGTTATTTTGTTGAGTTTGCTCCTGATGTCTACTACACAACCTTCTTCTTGTGGACTCATGTTGGGCCTCCAAGCGCAGAGTTTTGTAGGACAGTAGCAAATTTCCCTCAAGTGGATGACCTAAGGTTTGTCAATCTGTGGGAGGCATAGGGTGTAGATGGTCTCTCTCAAACAACCCTGCAACCAAATAACAAAGAGTCTCTTGTGTCCCCAACACAAACCCAATACAATGGTAAATTTTATAGGTGCACTAGTTCAACAAAGAGATGGTGATACAAGTGTAATATGGATGGTAGATATAGGTTTTTGTAATCTGAAAATATAAAAACAGCAAGGTAACAAATAGTAAACAACGAGCAAAACGTTGTATAAATGCTTGGAAACAAGGCCTACGATCCATACTTTCACTACTGCAATTTCTCTCAACAATATTGACATAGTTGAATCATATGTAAGTACCTCTCGTGTAACAAAGAGTTCACTCCCAAGTCACAAATAGCGGGGAATTAACGAAAATTATTGTAGGGTACGAAACCACCTCAAATTTATCTTTTCTGATCAATCTTATGAGCTATCCCTATAAGTGTCACGGACAGCCCTAGAGTTTGTACTAAAATAACACTTTAAGATACACATCAACCAAAACCCTAATGTCACCTAGATACTCCAATGTCACCACAAGTACCCATGGTCTTGATTATATGATATGCATCACTCAATTTCAGATTCATCATGTTCAATCCAACACAAAGAACTTCAAAGAGTTCCCCAAAATTTCTACCGGAAAGTCAAGACAAAAAGTGTGCCAACCCCTATGCATAGATTCCCAAGGTTACAAAACCCGCAAGTTCATCACAAAAACATACATTAAGTGGATCAATAGAACATCCCATTGTCACCACAGATATCCCATTGCAATACATACATCAAATGTTCTCAAATCCTTAAAGACTCAATCCGATAAGAAAACTTCAAAGGGAAAACTCAATTCATCACAAGAAGATAGAGAGGGGTAAACTCCATATGATTCATCTATATTTATAAAGCTCGCGGTACATCAAGATCGTGCCATCTCAAGAACAGGAGAGAGAGAGAGATCAAACACATAGCTACCGGTAAATACCGTTAGCCCTGAGGGTGAACTACTCCCTCCTCGTCATGGAGGCCGCCGGAATGATGAAGATAGCCTCCGGTGATGGTTTCCCCCTCCGGCAGGGTGCCGAAATGGTCTCTCGATTGGTTTTCCGTGGCTCTGGAGGCTTGCGATGATGGAACTCTGGATCTAGGTTTCTTTTCGGAGGTTTCTATATTTATCAGAATTTTTGGCGTTGGAATCACGTCAAGGGGTGCCACGAGGCAGTGACAAGCCTGCGAGGTGCGGCCAGGGGTGGTCACGCCTGGCACGCTCGTGACCTCCTCGTGGCTCTTTTGGCCCAACTCCAATGCTTCGGGGGTCTCTTTTGGTCCAGAAAAATCATACTAAATTTTCAGCTCATTCCGAGAACTTTTATTTCTGCACAAAAAATGACACCATGGTAGTTCTGCTGGAAACAGCGTCAGTCGGGTTAGTTCTAATAAAATCATACCAAAATCATATATAATTATTGTAAATATGGCATGAATAATTCATAAATTATAGATACGTTGGAGACGTATCATCATCCCCAAGCTTAATTCCTGCTCGTCCTCGAGTAGGTAACTGATAAAAGAAATAATTTATGAAGTGTGAATGGTAGCATACTGCATAAATTTTATCAATGATAGTTCCAAACACTTTTTCTAGCATCATTATATATCATAAACAGTAGCTCATCTCATAAAACTTCTCATGATAAAGTAACAAGCTATTCACAAGTTAAAGTATAGACTAACAAACTATGATTTCAGTCACCAAACAATTGCAATTCATCTTATTTTCAGGAAGGGTCTATGTAAGAGCTTTGATTTAGCAAATTCCACATACTCAACTATCATATAGTCTTCCATGATTGCTAACACTCAAACCATATTTTTAGAGCAAATGGCATCCGTCGAACACAGAGAAAGATAGGGGCTTAAAGTTTTGCCTCCCAACTTATTTATCATATAGATAATTGTCAACAATAATAATTCATGATCAAATATATTTGAATGGCCATATATGTTTGGATCATTCCCCAACACATGACGCTTGCCAAGAGAAAAAGGAGAAAATAAGAAGTGGTGAAGATCACCATGACTCTTGCATAAAGGTAAGTACATGAAAGTAAAAGATAGGCCCTTCGCAGAGGGAAGCATTGATTTACAGAGGTGCCAGAGCTCGAGCTTTTAAAATAGAGATGAATAATAATTTTGGGCGATATGCTTTCATTTTCACCATAACAACCGAGAGATCTCAGTATCTTCCATGCTAGATACATTATAGGCGGTTCCCAAACAAAATGGTAAATTTTTTACTCCCCCTCCACCAGTCAACCACACTCCACAGCGAGCCGAATCCACGGGTACCATCCATACCAACAACATTCCTAGGGGAGTTTTGTTTAATTATTTGCATTTTTTCTTTTGATTTCGGGACTAGGAATCCCTATTACCAGCCACTTTCTCGTGAATGATAGTGAATCAACACATATCATGAGAATAACCCACCTAGCATGGAAGATATTGACAGCCCCTAGTTACTATATGAGCGATTCGGGCATACAAAACAAAATATTATTTGAAGGTTTAGAGTTTGGCACATGCAAATTTACTTGGAACGGCAGGTAAATACCGCATATAGGTAGGTATGGTGGACTCATATGGAACAACTTTGGGTTTAAGGGTGTTTGGATGCACAAGTAGTATTTCTACTTGGTGCGGAAGTTTTGTCTAGTATGAGGTGGAAGCAAGCACCACATGTTGGAGGATCCATAACAATATAACTTCTATGAAAATATACGCAACCATAACTCATTACGTTGTCTTCCTTGGCCAACTTCAACTAATTTTCTCAAGTTTTAAAATAATTAATGGGTAATCACAATCATAGAAGATGTCCAAGATAGTATATTTATATGTGAAATCTCTCTCCTTCAATATTTTTTTCATGAATGGTTCAAGTGACCAGTGCGGTGTTTGCAAATTTTCAATACATTTTACCACCTATGCTTCTTATATGTGAAGTCATTACTCCCCATGGTATAAGCATATAAAAAATATATAATTTCAGATTTATTATATTCAATTCATTCAACCATTTACTCATAGGATATAAGTGAAGCACGAGAGTAAATGACAAAACTACTCCAAAACATATAAGTGTAGATCAATGAGTAGTCAAACAATTAAGTAGCTATGTGAGCACTTTATCTCTCTATCTCTATATCTCAATAAATATTTTAAGATCTGGGTATTTTATTTAAACAGCAAGAAAAATAAAAATAGCACTCCAAGAATACCATGCATCATGTGAACGAATTAAAATTTAGGCTCAACATAGGCTAACCGATAATTATTGAAGAAGAGAGGTGGGATGAGTAGCATCCCCAAGCTTAGATGCTTGAGACTTCTTGAAATATTTACTTGGGGTGACTTGGGCATACCCAAGATTGAGCTTTTGTATCTCGTTCAAACCTCTTATACCATGGTTTCACCCATTCTCAAAAACTTCATCCACACAAAACTTGAAAAGAACTCATGAGATAGGTTAGTACACATAATAATAAAACAACTCTTTATATACTGCCAAGACAAGTTGCACAATAATTTTCAAACATTAGGTATTGTATACTATCATTTCCATAATTTATATTCACCAATATAAGCCATAGAACTATAGGATAAGTAGATAACAAAACTATGACAGCAATCTGTCCAAACAAAATAGTCCGTAGTAATTTATGAAAATAGTGTACTTATGTAACTCAAAAAATTCTAAACAATTAGTAAATCCTAAGGAATTTATATGACAACACTTTGTAAAAATTTTAGAAACTTTCCATGTTCTAGTAAAATATGAAAATTCAAACACTACAACAAAAGTTTTTGTTTTCTACACAGCACACATCAAACATGTAATGCAAGCATCCTAAAGGAAATTCTTGGATTTTTTTATTCAAAAACAAGAATATAAATAACACCTAATAGAGACCAAAAAAACAAAATGATGCTCCAAGCAAAACTCAAATTATGTGAAGAATAAAAATATAGTTCCAAGTAAGATATACCGATAGTGTTGAAGACGAAAGATGGGATGCCTGTCGGGGCAAGCTTAGGCTCTTGAGTATTCCTTGGATGTTACCTTGGGGGTGCCTAGGGAATCCCCAAGCTTGGGTTCTTGTCACTCCTTATTCTCCTCATATCGGTGTCTCACCCAAAACTTGAAAACTTCAATCACACAAAACTTAACAAAATTTTGTGAGAAGGGTTAGTGTAATAAAGATAGATCATTCACTTAGGTACTATCAAGACAAGATTCAAAAAAAAATTCACATTATACCTACTGTATTCCATTGTTCCCACAATTTATATTACTCAATATAAACTATAGGAACACTTGAAACAAGCAAACTATGCATGCAAAAAAATCTGTCAAAAACAGAACAATCTATAAAGATCCGAATGATCAGCATACTTACCTAACTATAAAAATTCTGAAAAATTATAAAAACTCAAGGAATTTGAATATAAATGTTTTGTAAAAAAATCAGAATTTTCTGACTATCCAATAAAATTCGATAATTCATATACTCGACACAAAACTTTCTGTTTTTGCACAGAATCAAACAATCAAGTATCTACACTATCCCAAAGGCTTTACTTGGCACTTTATTTAAATAAAAGACACAAAACATGATTACTACAATATCTTAATCATGTGAACACACAGAACAGGAAGTAAAAGTGTTGGGTTACCTTGCTGTTTTTATATTTTCAGATTACAAAAACCTATATCTACCATCTATATTACACTTGTATCACCATCTCTTCGCCGAACTAGTGCACCTATACAATTTGCCATTGTATTGGGTGTGTTGGGGACACAAGAGATTTCTTGTATTTGATTGCATGGTTGTTTGATAGAGACCATCTTCATCCTACACCTCCCACAGATTGATAAACCTTAGGTCATCCACTTGAGGGAAAATTTCTATTGTACTACAAAACTCTACGCTTGGAGGCCCAACAAAGTCTACAAGAATAAAGTTTCCTAGTAGACATCAAGCTCTTTGTTGGCGTTGTTGCCAGGGAGGTGAGTGCTTGAAGGTATACCTTTAGGTTTTGAAATTGAATCATTTAGTTTCTTGGTTATTCACTAGTTTGGTTTTATAAAAGAAAACTACAAAAAATGGAATTGAGGTTGCCTCATATACTTCATATTTATAATGTCTTTCATGAAAATGATGGTTTGGAAAATTGTGCTCAATTGGTAGAGGAAGAATTTATGAAAATACTTAATGACAATTCCTTGAATGATGATCATGATTGCAATATTGCTAGTATGAATTCTCTGAATATCCATGACGCTAGTGATATGCAAAGCCACAAGCTTGGGGGTGCTATGTTTGATGAATATGATATTTTTAGTCCCCCAAGTTTTGATGAGCAAAACTATTATGATGATGGCATGCCTCCTATCTATGATGACTATGATGATGACATGTATGATATAAAGAGTGATAGTAACCATGAAACTTTTTATCATGATTTTAGTATTCAAAGTGGTTATGTCTATCAAGTACCTCATGATAGTTATTTTTTTGAGTTTGCTCCCACTATTATGAATGAGAAGAAATTTGCTTATGTGGAGAGTGATAAAAATTCTATGCTTATGCATCATGAAGAGAATGTTGTATGTGATAGTTATATTGTTGAATTGCTTCATGATGCTTCCGAAAATTATTATGAGGGAGGAACATGTGCTTGTAGGAATTGCAATAATATCAAGTTTCCTCCCTATGTGTTCAAATTTTACAAGATATGCTTGTTTTGCCTTCCTATGCTGGTTGATTCTTGATCCCATAAATTGTTTGATCACAAAATCCCTATGCATAGAAAGTGGGTTAGACTTAAATGTTCTTTGTCATATGCTTCATGATGCTCCCATTTTGTTTCAATTCTCTACTTTTATGCGAGCATCATTGGAATAACAATGTCTAGCTAAAAGGCATTAAAGAAAAGCGCTTGTTGGGAGACAACCCAACACTTTTCCTTTCTGTTTTTGTGTGTTCACATGATTAAGCTACAGTAGTAATCATGTTTTGTGTCTTTTATTTCAATAAATTGCCAAGTAAAGCCTTTGGTATGACTCACAAGATGAGTAGAATTGATGTTGAACCAAAACAGAAACTTTTGTCTCCGTACAGGATTTTTTTCACTTTTTACTGGAGCTGGAGATAAGTCAACTTTAGTTAAAGAGCGTCCCAATGATTCAAAGTCTATAGATCTTAATGCTAAGATTGACAAAACTGGGATTGACGAGGTCAAAACTTTAAATAGCAATGAACCCACTCTTTTGGATTTCAAGGACTTTAATTATGATAGTTGCTCTTTGATTGATTGTATTTCCTTGTTACAATCCATATGAATTCTCCTCGTGCTTATAGTCAAAATAATGCTCTTACTAAACATATAGTTGATTCTATGATGAAATATTTTGAATAAAAACTTGAGTTAGAAGTTTATATTCCTAGAAAGCTTCATGATGAGTTGGAACCAACTATCAAGATTAAAATCAAAGATTATGGGTGCCATGCTTTGTGTGATTTGGGTGCTAGTGTTTCCATTCCATGATTCCAAAAACTTTATGTGATGTGCTAGGTTACCATGATCTTGATGATGTCTCTCTAAATTTGCATCTTGCGGATTCCACTATTAAGAAACCTATGGGAAGGATTAATGATGTTCTTATTATTGCAAATAGGAATTATGTGCCCATAGATTTCATTGTTCTTGATATAGATTGCAATCCTACATGTCCTATTATTCTTGGTAGACCTTTCCTTAGAACGATTGGTGAAACAATTGACATGAATAAGATTGCCTTATGAATCTATTATGAGAGCTACTTTTGGATTGCATACCAAAGATGACAATACCTAGATCTATTGTGTTTTGCCTAGCTAGGGTGTTAAACAATAGCGCTGGTTGGGAGGCAACCCAATTTTATTTTTGTGTTCTGTTTTTACTTTTGTTTTTGAGTGTTTACCACATTATTACTTCTGTAATAATTGTGTTTTGGTGTTTTAATTAGTGTTTGAGCAAAGTAAAACCTTTGGGGTGATCTACGGTAGTTGTTGATTTGATCTTGCTAAAAAACAAAATCTTTTGTGCTCGGTCCAGGAATTTTATAAATATTTCAGTGTAGAATGAGTCTGAAATTTTTTAATAAAGATTGATATATAAATTTCCCAGGTTCTCCTAATTCTTGATACATTTTTAAGTTAAATAAGTATACTAAGTTTTCAGATTGCTACAGATTGTTCTGTTTTTGACAGATTCTGTTTTCTTTGAGTTGTTTGCCTATTTTGATGAATCTTTGGGTTGTATCATGGGGTATGAACCATGGAGAAGTTAGAATAATGTAGGTATAAAAGCAATATAAATAAATAATTAGTTCACAATAGTACCGAAAGTGGTGATTTATTTTCTTATACTAACGGATCTCACGAGTTTTCTGCTAAGTTTTGTGTTGTGAAGTTTTCAAGTTTTTGGTAAAGATTTGATGGAATATTGAATATGGAGTGGCAAGAGCCTAAGCTTGGGGATGCCCAAGGAAAACCAAGTCATATTCAAGGATGCCAAAGAGCCTAAGCTTGGGTATGCCCCGGAAGGCATCCCCTCTTTCGTCTTCAATCCATGGTAAATTTACTTTAGGCTATATTTTTTATTCACCACATGATATGTTTTTTGCTTGGAGCGTCTTGTATGATATGAGTATTTTATTTTTAGTTTGTCACAATAATCCTTGTTGCACACATATTTTGAGAGAGACACGCTGAATCGTCAATTTGTTAGGATACTCTATGTGCTTCTCTTATATCTTTTGAGTTAGGCAATTTTGCTCTATGTGCTTCACTTATATCTTTTAGAGCACTGTGGTGTTTGCATTTTATAGAAATACTTGAACTCTCGTACCTCACTTATATTATTTTGAGAGTCTCTAAACAGCATGGTAATTGGTCTAGGTTATGAATTTAGTCCTAATATGATAGGCATCCAAGAGGGATATAATAAAAACTTCCATATTAAGTGCATTGAGTATTTATGAGAAGTTTGATTCCTTGCATAAAGTTTTGAGATATAAAGATGGTAATGTTAAGAGTCATGTTAGGAAGTAATTGTGATTTTTGTAAAAATACTTGTGAAAATGTTTGCGATTCCCGTAGCATGCATGTATGGTGAACCGTTATGTAAGGATGTCAGAGCATGACTTGTTTATAGATTGTCGACCTTTGTGTGAGGGTCGGGAGCACATGATGGTTAACTCCTACCAACCTCTCCACTAGGAGCACGTGTTTAATACTTTACTTCAACAACCAATAGACGTTTCCAATAAGTATGTGAGTTATTTATGACTAATGGTGTGTCCATGGATTATACGCACTCTCACCCTTCCACCTTTGCTAGCCTCTCTAGTACCACGCAACTTTCGCCAGTACAACAAACACCTTCCTCAAAACAGCCACCATACACCTTCCTCAAAACAGCCACCATATATCTTTCCTCAAAACAGCCACCATACTTACCTATTATGGCATTTCCATAGCCATTCCGAGATATATTGTCATGCAACTTCCACCGTTTCCTTTTATGACTTGCACCATCACTTCCATACTGCATATAAAGTCATATTTTGTCATAGGTATCAAGTTGTAATTTTCTTTTGAGTTGTAAGTAAATAAAAGTGTGATGATTATCATTATTAGAGCATGTCCCATGTGAGGGAAAGATGATGGAAGCTATGATTCCCTCACAAGTGGGGATGAGATTCCGGACTTTATGAAAAAATAAAAGAGGCCAGCGAAGCCCAAATAAAAAATATATATAATAAAATAGGCCTTAGATGCCCACCAAAAAAATGAGAGAAAAGAGAGAAGGGACATTGCTACTATCTTTTTCCACACTTGTGCTTCAAAGTAGCACCATGATCTTCATGATAGAGAGTCTCCTATTTTGTCACTTTCATATAACTAGTGGATTTTTTTCTTGATGCACATCCACTTAGTTCCTTTTTGAGCTTTCATACACTTATAGCTCTAGTGCATCCGTTGCATAGCAATCCCTACTCGCTCACATTGATATATATTAATGGGCATCTCCATAGCTCGTTGATACGCCTAGTTTATGTGAGACTATCTTCTCCCTTTCCTTGACAACCTCCACCATGTTCTATTCCACCTATAGTGCTATATCCATGGCTCACACTCATGTATTGCGTGAGAGTTGAAAAAGTTTGAGAAAATAAAGGTGTGAAAAGAATTGCTTGACTTTTCATCGGGGTTGTGCATGATCTAAGTACTTTGTGTGGGGAAGATGGAGCATAGCCAGACCATATGATATTGTAGGGATAACTTTCTTTTGCCATTATATTTTGAAGAGATAAAATTGCTTTGCTAGTATGCTTGAAACGTTATTGTTTTTATATCAGTATTAAGCTTTTATTTTGAGTCTTACGGATCTGAATATTCATGCTGCAATAAAGAATATTACATGGATAAATATGTTAGGTAGCACTCCACATCAAAAATTCTGTTTTTATCATTTACCCACACGGGGACGAGCATGAATTAAGATTGGGGATGTTGATACGTCTCCAATGTATCTATAATTTTTTATGATGTCATGCTATTATATTATCTGTTTTGAATGTTTTGTATGCATTAATATGCTATTTTACATTATTTCTGGGACTAACCTATTAATCTAGAGCCTAGTGTCAGTTTCTGTTTTTTCCTTGTTTTTGAGTTTCGCAGATAAGGAATATTAAACAGAGTCCAAATGGAATAAAACCTCCAGAAAGATTTTTTCTGTAAAATATGGAAGCCACGAGACTTGAGAACCAAGGCAGAGGAGCTGCCATGGGGCCACAAGCCCGCTTGCCGCGACCAGGCGGTACCCCGTGTCGGGCAGGCTTGTGGGCCCCTGGCACCTCCTTTAACCCTCATCTTAGGTCTATAAATACCCAAATATTTCATCATTATCAATACAAGCCATGAAAACACTTTTCCGTCGCCAGAAGCCTCCATTCCCGAGAGATCCAATCTTGGAGCCTCTTCCGGTAATCTGCCGGCGGGGATTCCATCATGGAGGGTATCTACATCAACTCCATTGCCCTACGGGTCCATAGCTAGTAGCTAGATGGCTTCTTCTCTCTCTTTGCTTCTCAATACCATGATCTTCATGGAGATCTATCTGATGTAATACTATTTTGCGGTGTGTTTGTCGAGATCCGATGAATTGTGGGTTTGTGTTCAGATTATCCATGAATATTATTTGAGTCTTTCCTGAATTATTATATGCATGATTTCATATCTTTGCAAGTCTCTTCGTGTTATTGGTTTGTTTTGGCCAACTAGATTGGTAATTCTTGCAATAGGAGAAGTGCTTAGTTTTGGGTTCAATCTTGCGGTGTCCTCACCCAGTGACAAAGTAGGGGTAGCGAGGCACGTATTGTATTGTTGCCATCAAGGATAAAAAGATGGGGTTTTCATCATATTGTTTGAGTTTATCCCTCTACATCATGTCATCTTACCTAATGTTTTACTCTGTTCTTCATGAACTTAATACTCTAGATGCAGGTAGGAGTTGGTCGATGTGTGGAGTAATAGTAGTAGATGTAGAATCATTTCGGTCTACTTGTCACGGACGTGATGCCTATATGCATAATCATTGCCTTGGATATCTTCATAATTTATTCGCTTTTCTATCAATTGCTCGACAGTAATTTGTTCACCCACCGTAATACTTGCCATCATGAGAGAAGCCATCTAGTGAAACCTATGGCCCCCGGGTCTATTTTCCATATTATATTTTCATATCTAAAACCAAAAACACCAAAAATACTTGTTGCATTGTTTTTACTTGTTAGTTTTACTTTCCGTTCAAGCATACTATTATATCTATCTCTACTAGATCTCATCCTTGCAAATATCTGTGAAGGGATTGACAACCCCTTTATAGCGTTGGGTGCAAGAGTTTGATTCCTTGTGCAGGTATATCTATTGGTGGCTTGCTTGTATCTCCTACTGGATTGATACCTTGGTTCTCAAAAACTGTGGGAAATACTTATCTACTTTGCTGCATCAAACCGTTCCTCTTCACAGGAAACCAACGCATACTCGAGAAGTAGCAAGAAGGATTTTTGGCGTCGTTGCCGGGGAGATACATAGCAAGTCAAGGATACCAAGTAGCCATCACAAACTCATCTCTTGCATTTACATTATTTTCCCTTTGGCTCTCATTTTACTCTCCCCCACTTGTAAAACAATTTTCCGAAAATACCAAAAAGATTAACCTTTTTATTCGCCCTTCTTCCGTTCGCCTTTTCGTTGCTATGTTTGCTTGTGTTGCCATGTGCCTTCGATTTGTTTGCATCTTCTCTTGCTAAAAATCTATTGATATGGATCCTCCTCCACTTGCTAATATTTTCAAAAGACCAAATTATGATGAACCAATTGCTAGTGAGTTGAGTGCACTTGATTATCTCTATCAAGTTTTGTTTGAAAATCATGAATATGAAAATTTTGATGAAGAAGAAAATTATAAAGTGATTCATGATATCTCCTTGAATGAAAAACATGATTGCCATGTTGTTAGTATGAATTCTATGAATACCCATGATGCTAATGATATGCAAAACCACAAGCTTGGGGATGCTATGCTTGATGAAGATGATAGTTTTTGTTCCCTAAGTTTTGGTAATGACACTTATGCTATAATTGATCATGAAAAGAATGCTTTGTGTGATAGTTATATTGTGAGATTCCTTCATGATGCTACTGAAAGTTACTATGAGAGAGGAAAAAATGCTTTTACATATTGCAATAATATCAAGTTTCCTCTCTATGTGTTCAAAGTTTGGAAGTTATGCTTGTTTTGCCTTCCTATGGTAGTTGATTTTTGTTTCCATAATTTGTTTGATCACAAAATCCCTATGCATAGGAAGTGGATTAGACTTAAATATACTTGCCATGTGATTCATAATGTTCCTATTGTTTAAAATAGGAATTATGTGACCGTAGTTTTCATTGTTCTTGATATAGAATGCAATCCTACATGTCCTATTCTTGGTAGGCCTTTCCTTATAACGATTGGTGCAATTATTGACATGAAAGAAGGAAATATTAGATTCCAATCTCCATTAAGGAAATGCATGGAGCAATTTCTTAGAAATAAAATAAGATTTCCTTATGAATCTATTATGAGATATACTTTTGGATTACATACCAAAGATGACAATACCTAGATCTATTGCGTTTTGCCTAGCTAGGGGCGTTAAACAATAGCGCTTGTTGGGAGGCAACCCAATTTTATTTTTATGTTCTGTTTTTGCTTCTGATTTTGAGTGTTTGGCACATTATTACTTCTTTAGTAATTGTGTTTTTGTGTTTAATTGGTGTTTGAGCCAAGTAAAACCTTTGGGGTGATCTATGGTAGTTGTTGATTTGATCTTGCTGGAAAACAGAAACTTGTGTGCTCAGTCCAGGATTTTTCTGATTTTTTCAGAGCGTCAAATTGATATGAATTTCTTACACAGGATTGATATACAAATTTCCCTGGTTGTTCGAATTTTTAAGAATTTCTACAGTTCCAGAAGTATTCGAAGTTTATAGATTGCTATAGACTGTTCTATTTTTGATAGATTCTGTTTTCTTTGTGTTGTTTGCTTATTTTGATGTATCTATGGGTCGTATCGGGGGGTATGAGTCATGGAGAAGTTAGAATACATTAGATATCACACAAATATAAATAAATAATAAGTTCACAACAGTACCTAAAGTGGTGATTTATTTTTCTTATACTAACGGATCTCATGAGTTTTCTGTTGAGTTTTGTGTTGTGAAGTTTTCAAGTTTGGGTGAAGATTTGATGGACTATGGAATAAAGAGTGGAAAGAGCCTAAGATTGGGGATGCCCATGGCACCCCAAGTAATATTTAAGGATACCAAAGTGCCTAAGATTGGGGATGCCCCGGAAGGCATCCCCCCTTTCATCTTCAATCCATCGGTAAATTCACTTGAGGCTATATTTTTATTCACCACATGATATGTGTTTTGCTTGGAGCGTCTTGTATGATATGAGTCTTTGCTTGTTAGTTTGCCAAAATCATCTTTGTTGCACAAATCTTTAGAGAGAGACACACACTGAATCGTGAATTTGTTAGAATACTCTATGTGCTTCACTTATATCTTTTGAGCTAGGCAATGTTGCTCTAGTGCTTCACTTATATTTTTTTAGAGCATGGTGGTGTTATATTTTATAGAAATTATTGAACTCTCGTTCCTCACTTATATTATTTTGAGAGTTTGTTAAAACAGCATGGTAATTTGTTTAGGTTATGAATTTAGTCCTAATATAATGGCATCCAAGAGGGATATAATAAAAACTTCCATATTAAGTGCATGAACAACTATTAGAAGCTGGATTCCTTGCATATAGTTTTGAGATAATAGGGATGGTAATATGAGAGTCATTCTAGTGAGTAGTTGTGAAATGAAGAGATACGTGTGTTAAAGCTTGTGATTCCCATAGCATGCATGTATGGTGAACCGTTATGTAACGAAGTCGGAGCATGATTTGTTTAATGATTATCGACCTTTGTGTGAGGGTCGGGAGCGCGCGATGGTTAACTCCTACCAACCTCTCCCCTAGGAGCATGCACCTAATGCTTTGTTTGATGACTAATAGACTTTTGCAATAAGTATGTGAGTTCTTTATGACTAATGTGAGTCCATGGATTATACGCACTCTCACCCTTCCATCTTTGCTAGCCTCTCTAGTACTGCGCAACTTTCGCCAGTACATCAAACCCTCCTTCCCCAAAATAGCCACCATATATTCCTCAAAACAGCCACCATACCTACCTATTATGGCATTTCCATAGTCATTCCGAGATATATTGCCATGCAACTTCCACCATGTAGTTTTTCTATGACTTGCATCATCCCTTCATATTGCATATAGAGTTTTATCTTGTCATAGGAATCGAGTTGTAATTTTTTTTCTTTGAGTTATAAGTAAATAAAAGTGTGATGATTTTCATTAATAGAGCATTGTCCCATGAGAGATAAGGATGATGGAGGCTATGACTCCCTCACAAGTTGGGACGAGTATCCGGACTTTACAAAAAATAAAAGAGGCCAGCAAAGCCCAAACAAAAAAATAAAAGAGGCCAAAGAAGCCCACCAAAATAAAAAATGAGAGAAAGAGAGAAGGGAAAATTGCTACTATCTGTTTCCACGCTTGTGCTTCAAACTAGCACCATGATCTTCATGATAGAGAGTCTCTTATTTTCTCACTTTCATATAACTAGTGGATATTCATTTTGCACGACCACTTAGTTTTCTTTTTGAGCTTTCATACACTTATAGCTCTAAGTGCATTTGTTGCATGGCAATCCCTACTCACTCACATTGATATCTATTGATGGGCATCTCCATAGCCCATTGATACGCCTAGTTGATGTGAGACTATCATCTCCTTTTTCCTTGTGCCTCCTCCATATTCTATTCCACCTATAATGTTATATTCATGGCTCACGCTCATGTATTGCGTGAGAGTTGAAAAGGTTTGAGAACACCAAAAGTTTGAAACAATTGCTTGACTTGTTCATCGGGGTTGTGCATGATTTAGATACTTTGTGTGGGGAAGATGGAGCATAGCCAGACCATATGATTTTGTAGGGATAACTTTCTAAGGCCATGTTATTTCGAAAGGACACGACTACCTTGTTGGTGTGCTCGAAGTATTACTATTTTTATGGCAATATTAGGCTATTGTTTTGAATCTTACGGATCTGAATATTCATGCCACAATAAAGAATATTACATGGATAAATATGTTAGGCAGCATTCCACATCAAAATTCTATTTTTATCATTTACCTACTCGAGGACGAGCAGGAATTAAGCTTGGGGATGCTGATACGTCTCCAACGTATCTATAATTTTTGCTTGTTCCATGATGTTATACTACCGAAACGTCACTGAACCTTAAGTGTGCAGACCCTGCGGGTTCGAGAACTATGTAGACATGATAGAGACACCTCTACGGTCAATAACCAATAGCGAGACCTAGATGCCCATATTGGTTCTTGCATATTCTACGAAGATCTTTATCGGTCGAACCTCTATGTCAAGGATTCAGTTAATCCCATATGATGCTCCCTTTGTTCTTCGATATGTTACTTGCCCGAGATTCGATCGTCGGTATCTCCATACCTAGTTCAACCTCGTTACCGGCAAGTCTCTTTACTCGTTCCGTAATACAAGATCCCGTGACTAACACTTAGTCACATTGCTTGCAAGGCTTATTGTGATGTTGAATTACCGAGTGGGCCCTAAGATACCTCTCCGTCACACGGAATAACAAATACCAGTGTTGATCCATGCCAACTCAACAGACACCCTCGGAGATACCTGTAGAGTACCTTTATAGTCACCCAGTTACGTTGCGATGTTTCATACACACAAGGCGTTCCTCCGATGTCCATGAGTTGCATGATCTCACGGTCATAGGAACATATACTTGACATGCAGAAAATTGTAGCAATAAACTGACACGATCATATGCTACATTTATAGTTTGGGTCTCGTCCATCCCATCATTCCCCTACTGATGTGGTCCCGTTATCAAATGACATCACATGTCAATGGTTAGGAAACCTTGACCATCTTTGATCAATGAGCTAGTTCACTAGAGGCATACTAGGGACAAAGTGTTGTCTATTCATTCACACATGCAATGTGTTTCCAACCAATACAATTATAGCATGGATAATAAACAATTATCATGAACAAGGAAATGTAATAATAAACACTTTATTTATTGCCTCTAGGGCATATTTCCAACAGTCTCCCACTTGCACTAGAGTCAATAATCTAGATCACATCACTATGTGATTTACACTGTAATGAATCGAACACCCATGCAGTTCTGGTGTTGATCATGTTTAGCCCTTGGAAGAGGTTTAGTCAACGAGTCTACAACACTCAGATCCGTGTGCACTTTGCAAATATTTATGTCCTTCTCCTCGATGTAATCGAGGATGGAATTGAAGCGTCACTTTATGTGTCTGGTCCTCTTGTGAAACCTTGGTTCCTTGGCCAGAGCAATGGCACCAGTGTTGTCACAGAATAGAGTCAATGGATTCAGTGCACTAGGCACTACTCCAAGATCTGTCATGAAGTGCTTCATACAGACACCTTCCTTCGTTGCCTCCGAGGCTGCGATGTAATCCGCCTCGCATGTAGAATTGGCTACCACGCTTTGCTTAGAACTGCACCAGCTTACCGCTCCCCCGTTGAGAATAAATACGTATCCGGTTTGGGAGTTAGAGTCATCCGGATCAGTGTCAAAGCTTGCATCGACTTAACCCTTTACGACGAGCTCTTCATCACCTCCATAGATGAGAAACATTTCCTTAGCCTTTTCAAGTACTTAAGGATATTCTTGATCGCCGTCCAGTTTTCCATTCCAGGATCACTTTGAAACCTTCCGGCCATACACTACTAGGAAAAGGGCTATAGATGATATGGCCACTAATGGCGCACCAGACAAGTGGTGCGCCACTAATATATAGTAATGGCGCATCATGAGTCGGTGTGCCATTAGTGTGGTAGACACTAATGGCGCACTAGACACACGGTGTGCCATTAGTAGCAATTTTTTTGTTTTGCAAAAATTCTAATGGCGCACCTCCATCTGGTGCACCATTAGTAACCAGGGTTACTAATGACGCATTCGTAGCTGGTGCGCCATTAGTAACAATTTTTTTTTGCAAAAATTCTAATGGCGCACCTCCATCTGGTGCGCCATTAGTAACCCTGGTTACTAATGGCGCATTCGTAGCTGGTGCACCATTAGTAACAATTTTTTTTTTGCAAACTTCTAATGGCGCACCTCCAGATGGTGCTCCATTAGTAACCAGGGTTACTAATGGCGCATCTGCCTGTGGTGCGCCATTAGTAACCTGGGGCCAGCTAGATATTTTGGACAGCCACACCTACACACTCACTTTCCCCACTTCATTCTCTCCACCTCCTCCTCCAAGCTTGTGTCGGCTGCCTCATCCTCCTCACCTCATTTGCACCATAGATTCATCAAAATTAAGTGGTTAAATTACCTTTTTTGATAGGTAAGTAAGGGGAAAGCTATCTTTATGTTGTAGATCTACTTTTTTTCTCCCTAGCTTGCTCCAACAACGTGCACATGCACTTTTTATGGCTTGCTAGATCTATGTATGTTTGTGGTGTTGCATATGTTTGTGGTGTTGCATATATGTTTGTGTTTGCAGGTACCGGTATTTGAAATGCGATAGTTGCCAATTTTTTGCCGGAATGTTGATTCATTTCCGTTTCGGCAAGAATTTTGGCACTATGCATTATTTTTGGTCCTATTTTTAGGGAAAGTCATGCCAATTTTTTTCTTGGTTCTAAAATATCATTTTGCTCTACCCCGCAGGCGACCATGGTCCGCACGATGACCGAAGGCATCGTGAATAGGTTTTTGAGCTCCACGAAGTCCGAGATGCTTCAAAAGAACGAGACGGAGATAAGATTTCCGTGTCGAAGATGCAAGCTAAAGAGCCTTATTGCGGACCCGGATTCCGAGCAGGTGCGGGACCACCTGCTCTTGCGTGGTTTCATGGATGGCTATCGGTGGCAAGGTGATGAAGATGACTATGAAGTCGTCCATGGGGGGCGGGCAAGAAATGAGGAAGGGCAGCAAGACAACCACCACGGCGAGGGCGGGCGAGAAGACGAAGAATCTCCAGGACATGATCACGACGGTGATGTTGTACGCAGTCATCATGTAGAAGATGCCGGACATGATGATGAGGAAGATCAAGATGAAGGGCATGATCATGAAGATGAAGATGCTGGAGCAGACGACGATGGAGGCTGGGTGCAGGACCCTCATATTCAAGAGCTGCTTCTCAAGCAGACGGATAACGCAAGAGCTGCCGCCCGAGAGAAAGCCAAGCTGGATCAACTGGAGATAGACGCGGTTACTCCATTGTATGAAGGATGCAGGCCCGAGGATACCCGCCTAAAAGTAACGCTCATGGCTCTGGAGATGAAGGTAAACCACAAAATGACCGACGCATGCTTCGATGAGATCATGTCATTCTGGCACGAACGTCTTCCCAAGGGGAACAAGTGCCCGACCAGTTTCGAGGAGGCGAAGAAAATCGTGTGTCCTCTGGATTTACTGCACGTGAAATACCATGTGTGCATGAACAATTGCATCATTTATCGGGACGAGCACGCGGAGTCTACCATATGTCCAGTGTGCGGCGTCACTCGATACAAGAAGAGGAAGAAAGCTCCTCGAAAAGTGGTGTGGTACTTTCCGATCACTCCTCGTCTGCAGCGGTATTTCGCAGACCCTAAGGTAGCAAAGCTTCTGCGTTGGCACGCGGATAGGGAGGAGAAGAAGCGAGAAGATGACGCAAATGATCCGGAGATAAATAAAAAAGACAAGATGCTGAGTCGCCCTAAGGATGCGAGCCAGTGGCAAGCGTTGAACTTCGAACACCCAGAATTTGGGAACGATCCAAGGAACATCGTGCTGGGCGCGAGCGCCGATGGAGTCAATCCGTTTGGCAGCCAGAGAAGCACACATAGCACCTGGCCTGTGTTTGTGTGGATGTACAACCTTCCCCCCTGGTTATGCATGAAGAGGAAGTACATTCACATGAGTATGCTAATTGAAGGGCCAAAACAACCAGGGAACGACATCAATCTATATCTGGGGCTGCTAAAAGAGGAGCTAGACACGCTGTGGAAAACGCCAGCCAATACATGGGACGTCGCAGAGAAAGAATATTTCCCTATGAGAGCCGCACTGTTCACGACGGTGCACGACTATCTTGGTTACGGATATGTCGCAGGGCAGGTGGTCCACGGATTTTCTGGATGCGTCAGGTGCATGGATGACACAACATATCGCCAGCTAGATAGAGATCCCGGGTCTTCAAAAACCGTGTTCATGGGACATCGAAGGTGGCTTCACGACGATGACTCATGGAGAAAACGCAAGGATCTGTTCGATGGTGAAACCGAACCCCGAAGACGCCCGCGTACGAGGAGCAGCGAGGAAATAGATGAGCTGTTGAAAAATTGGAAAGATTGCCCACTACGGGAAAGAAGCAAAAGGCGCCAAAGCCGGGAAAGAAGCGAAAGGCGCCAGAGCCGCTGATGAAGGTATGGAAAACGAGGTCTGTTTTCTGGGACTTGCCGTACTGGAAGATCCATCGTGTGCCTCACAGCCTTGATGCCATGCATATCACGAAGAACGTGTGCGAGAGTCTGCTTGGTACCCTGCTCAACATGCCAGAGAGGACCAAAGATGGGCCGAAAGCAAGGGCAGACTTGAAATCAATGGGCATCAGGGAGGAGCTTCACGCTAATGATAATGATGATGAGGCGAAGTAGGACACAGAAAGTCGTCGCAAAGGCAAAAAGGCCAAGAAGACCGGAAATGACTACCCTCCCGCGTGCTTCACTCTAAGTCAGGAGGAGATCGAGTAGTTTTTCACCTGCCTCGTAGGAGTAAAACTTCCTTACGGTTACGCGGGGAAGATAAGCAGATACCTAGACCCAGCGAAGCAGAAGTTCAGCGGGATGAAGTCTCACGGCTGTCACGTGCTGATGATGCAGATACTTCCAGTTGCAATCCATGGGATCATGGACGCGCACGTCCGTGAAACGCTATTTGGCCTATGCAACTTTTTCGACGTCATCTCTCGGAAGTCGGTTGGCGTGAGGCAACTCAGAAGGCTACAGGAAGAGATCGTGGTGATACTATGCGAGCTTGATATGTACTTCCCACCCGCATTCTTTGACGTTATGGTGCATCTGCTGGTCCATATCGTGGAGGATATCATCCAACTCGGGCCGACGTTCCTACACAGCATGATGCCGTTCGAAAGGATGAATGGTGTCATCAAAGGATACGTTCGCAACATGTCACGTCCAGAGGGAAGTATAGCCAGGGGCTTTCTGACCAAAGAGTGCATCTCCTACTGCACGAATTATCTAGGCATCGAGAACCCCGTTGGTCTGCCCGTCAACAGGCACCTCGGCAGGCTTGCTGGATGGGGTCACCGTGAGGGGCGCCGCGAAATGCATGTCGACTTCGAGGGTCGACTTGCCGACTTTGAAAGAGCAAACCTAGTCGCGCTACAACACATAGACGTGGTCGATCCTTGGGTGGTAGAGCACAAAACCTTTATTGAGAAGACATACAATGACCGAGGCCAACAGAGGACGGACGGAGATATAATCAAAGAGCACAACTCATGTTTCACGCGTTGGTTCAAGCAGAAGCTTCTGTCGTGCCCTTTACATGAGGATTCTCCCGCGGAAGAACAACTCATATTCGCCTTGTCACAGGGCGCCGAGCACAACCTGACGACCTATGAGGCGTACGATATCAATGGCTACACATTCTACACCGAGGACAAGGACATGAAGAGCGATGGTTATCAGAACTCCGGGGTAACGATGGAATCCTACACCGGTAACGACAAGGACAGATACTACGGAAGGATCAAGGAGATCTGGGAGCTGAGCTACGCTGGAGAGAAGGTCCCGATGTTCCGTGTCAGATGGGCCAAGAGCGTCCTAAAAGAAGATCGGTATTTCACCACCATGGTTATACCCGAAGCCAAATCCAAGACCGCGGGCGCAAACGTCACCGCGAAAAATGAGCCATGGGTACTGGCTTCCCAAGTGGACCAATGCTTCTTCATTACCGACCCGTCAAAGCCTAGTCGTGTTGTCGTGAGGAGAGGCAAAAGGAATATCATCGGAATGGATGGAGTCGCCAATGAGCAAGACTTCGACAAGTATGGCGACCCGAAGATGGAACATGACGACGACGATGAAGTAGCAGCATACACCACAAGAAGAAGCAAGATCACCCTACCTAAAGGACGTTCGTTCCACAGAAGAACTCCGTTTGCGAAAAAGAAGGGCAAGAAGAGATTGTGAATAGATAGCTAGCTAAGATCGATTGTATTTAAATCGTAATCTTCATTTCTCGATTGTATTACATGGGCACTTTTCGAACTCGATCATGAATATTTTTAAATTTCATGGGCACTTTTTGAATTCATGAATATTTTTTCAAATTTGATCTCTATCCCCCCGGCCGCATGCACCCTCCCCCGCTAGCTCCACCGCCGCCGAGACGACCCACCGCACCCTCCCCGACCCGCTCCACCGCCGCCGAGCACCACCCGCACCCTCCCCCGCTCCACCGCCGCCGACGACCCATTCATATTTTTCATATTCATATTTATAAAAATTTTATTCATATTCATATTCATATTTATAAAAAAATTATTCATATTCATATTCATATTACTGTTTTTATGAAAAAATTAATGTTTTTTCATATTCATATTTATAAAAAAATTATCACTGTTTTCATATTCATAAAATAGCATTCTAATGGCGCACAACTCGAGGATGCGCCATTAGAATGTGAAAAAATATATTCTAATGGCGCACCCCCGAGCGGTGCGCCATTAGAATGTGAAAAAAACATTCTAATGGTGCACCGCTCGGGGGTGCGCCATTAGAAATCTTTAACTAACTCCCCCGACGTACCCCTTCGTCCCTCCCTCTCGCCAGATCCACCTCCTCTCCCGTCTCCGGTCGCCATCGCCGCCAGTTCGCCATCGCCGCCACCCTGGTCGCCATCGCCGCCACCCTCCTCTCCTCTCTCCTCCCTCCCTCCTCTCTCCTCACTCCTTCCTTCCTCCCTCCCTCCCTCCTCTCTCACCGCCGTCGGCTCAATCCCCACCGTCCTGTACGTCCCCGACTTCATCTCCCAGGCCGAGCAGGCCCAGCTCCTCCACCATGTACTGGACCAATCCTCTCCTTTTTCCACAGCTCACCCTATCCCCTACTTTGGTTTTGATTTCCTCTGTCTTGTTCGTGTGGTTTGAGGCCCTCTCTGGCGGCGGCTTCCGTTGCAGATATACCAGGCACCGGCGCCCAAGTGGAAGGTTTTGAAGAACCGGCGGCTCCAGAACTGGGGTGCGTCTTGCCGACTGCATCCCCTGCCTGAATCCCTGCTTGGAAATTTGCGTTGTTCTTTTCTTTTCTCGGCTTTGGGAAGGTGTTGATTTGGTCGACCTGTGCTGTGCAGGAGGGGTGGTGCACGAGAAGGGGCTGTTGCCGCAGGCATGTGAGTATTCTTCATCAACATTGTAATCTTTAGCACAATTTCGTGGATTCTGTGTCATGATGAGGCATGCATTACATAGCTCAAGTGCCCCAAAGTGGTTTTACAGAGATGCTACTTTAGGGATTCAACTTGCTGGCATAGTTTGGATGCCCTCTGCCCTCTCTAGAATCCTTAAAGATGACACAGTTTGAGAGATAACAAGAACTATTCGTATTATCATCTATTCTCCCTTTCCATCAGTCAAATAAAAACTATTAAATCAGTTTGCTCCTTTGTTTAATTTGTCCTGCTGCTACAGTCATAGTGTCCCACAGCAGATAACATCTCTTTGTTCAAATCACAGTTCTTTTGGTCTATTACATAATTTAAGGTTTACTATTGGTCCATCATCCTTGCATCTAGTCAGTGAGATTAAGAAGTTGATTGCACTTTTGAACAAAAATTAAGACAGAGGGATTAGATTAGATCAGTGATACTGCTCTTGAATCTCTCCTAACCTTTCTTCAGGTTCAGTTTTCTGTTACTTCGTTTTGCGGTTTCTTGCACACACACAAAATATATAAAAAGAATAGAAGCATTGCTATATTGGTCATGCCTTGAACTCTTGATCAGATGTAACAAGGAAGGGATTATTTCTTGCTTCTAGTTTTCTTGGCATACGAGAGAATGACCTAAAATCAGGTGCTTTACTCATGCCATTTTATCTCATGAAAAACTTGTGGAATCGGTGATATTGACAAGCTGACAGAAGGATCAGATTAGATCATGTTGGATTGGATTTTCTTACAGCAGCACATGAGATGATTTTGTTGTCGATGTTACTCAGAAGACGGTGAACTGTGGGAGTACTTTCCTTGCCCTTTCTGCTACAAAAGTACTGCCCCTAATATCAGTATTGTTTCTTCAACATCACTGAAATCCTACTACTTATGATGCTAACATGAACACAGTACTTTTGTAGCAGAAACAGCTACTTATCACAGTGCTTCAATGATGTGGTCCATCTCAATGATGTCTCTATAGCAGAGGACCATATGGTCTGTGGCCTTTTCATCCATATGAAAGTAGAGGCACATTGTGGTGCTAGTTTGCTGGGTTTTGTCTCCGACCATCGTGTCATGATGATTTTGCAGGTACCCCGAGAGGCCCTTGAGTTTGCCGGAATGTCGATTAACTTCCGTTCCGGCAAATTCGGGTACTCCATATGTCCTATTTTCAGCAAAGGTCATACTAAAATTTTCCGTGAATTTTAGCATGACTTTGCTAAAAATCGGACATATGGGGTACTTGCTACTAATGCATGGGCCGAGGTATCTTAGTACTTAATTAAGTAGGATCAACTGCCTCTTGTGTTATGCATGGGCCTCGGCGTCGACAAACCCTAAATGATAAAACCTTGGCTTTTAGGGTGCCTCGGTGTCGATAAGAACCTAAATGATGAAAGCTTAGGCTTTTAGGGTGCCTCGGCGTCGACAACCCCTAAATGATAAAAGCTTAGCTTTTAGGATGCCTCGGTGTCGACAAACCCTAAATGACGAGACCATGATCTTGTTCCTTGACAATAACCAACTTTTTGACCAATTTTTTTTCCTACTTAGAGCGAAACATGGCTCACAACGATGAGGCCGGCGGTTCGGGCGGCAAGCAATTCTGGGAGCTGTCCCAGGAGATGGAGGAACAACCTCACCTCTACGAGGACGCCGCGGAAGACACCGATCATGACTACACAACCCATAGTGGCGTCGGGGATGACACCACTGATGGTGCCGCCGAGGATGCCACCACTGATGATGGTAGCGCACGCACAGATGGCAGCCAACCGAAGAGGCAACAGAAGGACCGACGCCCGAACGCGCTCCGCACCGTCAAGGAGGAATTTACTCAAGTGGACTCCGACGGGCATCCAACGGATCCCAAACATATAGTCAAGGGGTACTCGGTTCAGCTCGGGTGCATTCTCCGGAGCACCATCTCGATCAACACCGAGAACCTAAGGCATAAGGACCGAGGGAATTTGCGCAACCTCCTCTTCACGAAGCTGCACGAACGATACAAGTTCCCCGCTGAATTTGAAAACACATGGCTCTCAAGGAATAAAGTGAATAGTGCCGCCCTCACGAGGATGAGCAAGGCCCTGTCTACTTGGAGAAGCGTGGTGAAGAGAATGATTGACAAAGGTGATAGTTATGAGAAGATCAAGGCGAAAAATCCTTCGATCAGCGAAGATGACTACAAGGAGTTCAAGATCAAGTGCGAGAGTAGCGCAACCTCCGAATCAAGTTAGTGGGGGAAAGAAATGCGGGAGTTGAACTTAGGGGAACACAAACTCGGTCCCGGCGGTTACAGAGTGGCGGAGCCTATATGGGACAAGGAGGACGCGGAGCGTGCCGAGCAAGGCCTACCGCCCCGCTTCGAGAAATACAGTGACAAGCAGACCAGGAACTATGTCAGGGCCTGGTACAAGGAGGACCCGGTAACAAAGGAGCTTACCACGGATCCGAAGACCAGGGCGCTTGAGCTTGTTCTGGCGAAGGAGACTGAAAGCAGTAGCGCGGGGTCATCTCAGAGCACCCCTTGGGACAGCACTCTAAATAGGGTGTTGAACGTAATGAAAAACAAGGATAATCTCACTAAGCCGTCGTCAGCTGGTCGTGTGGCCGGCAAAGGCTTGTCCAAAAAATGGTCGTCATACTATAACTCTGGTGGGCGAAAGGAGAGAAAGACCAGCTCGGAAAGCCAGTCGCGCGAGGTTCAAGAACTCAAGGCACAAGTGGCACGGATTCCGGAGATAGTCTCAGAGCAAGTGTGAGACCAACTGGGAGCGACGATCACCGGCATTATGCCTACCTTGGTTGAGGGGCTGTGGGGGTGGATTGTGGGCGGCCAACAGGGGCCGCCCCCGATTCCCAGCTTCACGGCCAGCAACTCGCACAACGCGCAGACGGTGCCATTGGTGTCTCCGGCGGCGGCGGCATTGGTGTCTCCGGCGGCGGCACCATTGGTGTCTCCGGCGACTGCGGTATTGGTGACTCCAACACCGGCACGGGCATTGGAGCTTAATGCACCCGGGTGTACGCCGGCCGGCACCTCGGCAGCAAGCGGCCCCTCCATCAATTGCACACCCGCCGTTGGCGGTGCCTCGACATTAGCTGAGCTCGACGCCATCATCACAGTAACTAATTAAGCCTCTCGGCCGAGGACTTCATCTCCTTGCCATTGACTGGGCATCCCTGACACCCTACATGTTTTCGCAGGGCGCCTTCGATGTTCCGTGCACTCTCCTGCACTTCGTGAACGACGAGTTGGTCGATGTCGCCAAGGGCAAAATCGTTCAACCGGGCAACCCCGTGTTCCACGGTAATCCGATGCCACCCACCGTGTATAGGGTTCAACTGGTTCGGGTGCTGCCAGGCTGCGACGAGTTATTACCTCCGACTCGACCCGCCGGGGCGGAGGAAGATGATCTGATGACCCTCAGCGCCTGCCTAAGCTGGCCCCTGCTTTGGCCAAAGAGCCAGATTCGTTTGGGGGCGGGGGACACCACCCCAAAGACAACACCGCCAATCGTGCCGGCGCCAAGCCATGGCAAGACCGTCGCAACGCTACCGGACATGCCAGACATCCCTATGGCACAGGATCCGAACATGCATATGGCACAGGATCCGGACGACGATGACAACGACGACGGTACATTTACCAACGTCGATAAGTACTTTGCCGAACATGGGTATGATGAAGAATTCTTGGGTCCTCCTTCTCAAGAACCCAACCCTACAAAAGACGATCGCGATCTAGCTGGTATCGCGGAGAAACCCAATTGCAACAGGCGTCGTCTGGCGTTCAGTTCTCAGGAGACGCCTCCAGCTGCGGACTTCACCGAGCCTCAAATAGCCGAGGTGCGAAATATTATCAGCCCCAACACACTCAAGAAGGCGGTCTGTGAGCAGAACTCGGTCCCATTACAGCAGAAGAAGAAGGGACGGAAAAGAAAGAGCAACAAGGGTGCGAGCCAGCCGGCACCGAGTACGATCCGTGCTCAGGATGGGCCACCTTCACCTAAGGATATCTCGAGGAGGGTGCATGTGGCGGGTAGGCCGATGCTACCACCTAATATGCTCAATGCTGCAACCGGTGCTATGCGGAGTCTCCATGACAGTGTTCTTTCTTTGGAGAAGCGGCGTCTCAGAGAGAATGACGTGGCATACCCGGTTTTCGTGGCCAAGGTGCCAGAGGGCAAGGGCTTTGTGGATAACTCCGTCGGGGGTACGATCGTCCTGCGGTTTCATGACATCTTCGCTATGTTTAACCTTCATCCGCTGCACTACACCTTCGTTCGGCTATTTTCGCTGAGTATGGAGATGCGGATCATTAGAGACAAGACCCTGGACATCGTGATAGTCGACCCCTTCTACATGCGTGCCAAGATCTTGGGCAGCGCTGGGGACCGGCAAGTCGCGAGTTCTTACCTCGAAGGCGTCATTCTGGCAAACCCAGATAAGGATAACTTCCTCGTGCCTTACTTTCCCGAGTAAGTCGTCCCCTCAACCGCCCCGTAACATATGATTTCTTAGATTTCGATCTTTTTTTTTAACATTCCGTGTTTTGTGCAGTGACACACATTGCACACTCATCCTCTTAAGCCCGAAATATTCCATGGCCACGTATTTCGACTCGGACCGTTAGTCGAAGAAAGACTACACAAATGCCAAGAAAGTTCTTGATGATGTTCTCCCTGGCTACGCCAAATCTGGAGGCACCTTCACTAAGGCAGTTCGTAAGTACGGCAAGCACGTGTTCGCCCACAATACGACGTTCTGCTGCGTCAAGCAGCCGCCGGGCGGTCAGAAGGATGCCTACTACGCCCTCCATCACATGCGGGCGATCGTACGGGACCATAATCACCTTCTGCTACCAAATAATCTCAAAGATTGGGCCGAGAACTTCTCGGCAATCCAGGACGTGGACATCAGACAAGAATTCTTTCGCATCCAGTCGGAGTTCGCGGAAATCATCCATCAAGATGTCCTTCGTACCTCGGGGCAGTTCAACCTCAGAAATCAACCGTCCAACAGTGAGATAGACACAACGCTACAAATGCAGGCTAACAACGCCCGCGATTTCATGACCATCACGAGAGACGGCGGCTTCATCCACGCTTCGGTCCCTTGAGTCGAGTCCAAAGTAGTGATGCTATGTGTAGTTCTGAAACATCGATTGGCTCATGTTGTAATTAAACTTTAATGAACTTGTATGTCTCTTTGGTTTGGACAGTCGTTCAACTTAGATGTAATCAGTGCTATTGATGTCTTGCTTTTCTCTTCCGATCCTTTTGTTGCATACTTATATATTGCTTATGTATTGTCCATGAATTGCTACTAACGTTTTGTTTGACTAGTGCATAGAGATGTCGTCTTATGTCGTGTACAAGGGTAAGGTTCCCGGAGTCTACTACGACTGGGAGGAGTGTCGGAGACAGGTTCACCATTTCAGCGGTAATAGTTACAAAGGGTACACCACTAGGGCGGAGGCAGAATCTAGATACGCGCGTTATCTAGCGGGAGAGAGGAGGGAGCGTTGGAGGAACCGGATGAAGACCAGTTTCATCGGGATTATGCTCATCGTGATGACTTCAGCTCTGTTCTATGTGATGGTAGTTTAGATGATCGATATCACCTTGTAATGTGAAGACAAACTCGCTACTCGTGGTCTCGAGACTTGTAATGTTCTATCTTTGTTCGGTCTTTTGAATTCGGAGACTAATATGATGATTTGTATTCGGAGACTAATCTTCTATTGTATTCGATGAATCTGCTATTGCTGTGTGGTGTTGTCTAAATTTTGTCCAATAATATATTTTGTAACCTGTGAAAATATCAGAAAAGAAAAAAAATCTAATATTCATACTAGTGGCGCACCACTCAAGACTCTAATGGCGCACTGTAAAAAAGACTCTAATGGCGCATCAGCCACTAGTGCGCCATTAGTATGCCAAAGCACACGGGTACATATGGCCCCCTGGGAGGCATACTAATGGCGCACTGTTGGCTATACTAATGGCGCACGGCCTGATGCGCCATTAGTACACCAGATTCTAATGGCGCACCAGTGGTGCACCATTAGAATTTAATTCTAATGGCGTGGTACTAGTGGCGCACCACCAGTGCGCCATTAGTAGGCAAAAGTGGTGTGCCACTAGAATGCCTTTTCCTAGTAGTGATACTTATGACAAGGCTGACATCGAGTCTTGTGCACAACATTGCATACATGATACAGACTATGGCTGAAGCATAGGGGATGACACTCATCTTCTCTCTATCTTCTACAGTCACTAGGCATTAAGTCTTACTCAACTTCACACCTTGTAACACAGGCAAGAACCCCTTCTTGGACTGATCCATTTTGAAATTCTTCAAAACTTTATCAAGGTATGTGCTCTGTGAAAGTGCTATTAAGCATCTCGATCTATCTCTATAGATCTTAATGCCTAATATGAAAGCAGCTTCTCCTAGGTCCTTCATTGAAAAACTCTTGTTCAAATATTCCTTCATGCTTTCCAGCATTTCTATATTGTTTCCAATCAGCAATATGCCATCTACATATAATATTAGAAATGCTATAGAGCTCCCACTCACTTTCTTGTAAATACAAGCTTCTCCATAAACTTGTATAAACCCAAACGCTTTGATCACCTCATCAAAGCGCTTATTCCAACTCCGAGATGCTTGCACCAGTCCATAAATGGATCGCTGGAGTTTGCAAACTTTGTAAGCATTCTCTGGATCGACAAAACCTTCCGGTTGCATCATATACAACTCTTCCTCAAGGAAACCATTGAGGAATGTTGTTTTGACATCCATCTGTCAAATTTCATAGTCGAAATATGCAGCTATTGCTAACATGATTCTGACGAACTTAAGCATCGCTACGGGTGAGAAGGTTTCATCATAGTCAACTCCTTGAACTTGTGAAAAACCCTTTGCCACAAGTCGAGCTTTATAGACGGTGACATTACCGTCCGTGTCCGTCTTCTTCTTAAAGATCCATTTGTTCTGAATGGCCTTTTGCCCTTCAGGTAATACTTCCAAAGTCCATACTTTGTTTTCATACATGGATCCCAACTCGGATTTCATGGCCTCTAACCATTTCTCGAAATCCAGGCCCATCATCGCTCCTTCATAGCTCGTAGGTTCATTGTTGTCCAACAACATGACCTCCAAGACAGGGTTGTAGTACCACTCAGGAGCAGTACGCGCCCTTGTCGACCTACGAGGTTCAATAGTGACTTGATCCGAAGCTTCATGATCATCATCATTAACTTCCTCTTCAACTGTTGTAGGTTCCACAGAAACATCTTTCTGTGCTGCACTACTCTCTGGTTGAAGTAAAGGTTCAATAACCTCATCAAGCTCTATTTTCCTCCCACTCAATTCTTTCGAGAGAAACTCTTTCTCAAGAAATGTTCCGTTCTTAGCGACGAACACTTTGCCTTCGGATCTGAGATAGAAGGTATACCCAACTGTCTCTTTTGGGTATCCTATGAAGACGCATTTCTCCGCTTTGGGTTCCGGCTTTTCAGGCTGAAGCTTTTTGACATAAGCATCACATCACCAAGCTTTAAGAAACGACAACTTTGGCCTCTTGCCAAACCACAGTTCATATGGCGTCATCTCAACGGATTTAGATGGTTCCCTATTTAAAGTGAATGCAGCTGTCTCTAATGCATAACCCCAAAACGATAGTGGCAAATCGGCAAGACACATCATAGAACGCACCATATCTAATAAGGTTCGATTACGACGTTCGGACACACCATTACGTTGTGGTGTTTCGGGCGGTGTCAACTGTGAAACAATTCCACAATGTCTTAAGTGACTACCAAACTCATAAGTCAGATATTCACCTCCTCGGTTAGATCGTAGGAATTTTATCTTCTTGTTACGATGATTCTCAACTTCACTCTGAAATTGCTTAACTTCTCAAGCGTTTCAGACTTATGTTTCATTAATTAAATATACCCATATCTTCTTAAGTCATCAGTGAAGGTGAGAAAATAACGATATCCACCACACGCTGCAACATTCATTGGACCGCACACATCAGTATGTATGATTTCCAACAAGTCACTTGTCCGTTCCATTGTTCCAGAGAACGGCGTTTTAGTCATCTTGCCCATGAGGCATGGTTCACATGTGTCAAGTGATTCAAAATCAAGTGACTCCAAAAGTCCATCAGCATGGAGCTTCCTCATGTGTTTTACACCAATATGACCCAAACGGCGGTGCCACAAGAAAGTGGCACTATCATTATCAACTCTACGTCATTTGGCATCAATCTTATGAACACGTGTATCATCACTATCAAGATTTAATATGAATAAACCCCTCACATTGGGTGCATGACCATAAAAGATATTACTCATATAAATAGAACAACCATTATTATTTGATCTAAATGAGTAACCATCTCGCAATAAACAAGATCCAGATATAATGTTCATGCTTAAGACAGGTACTAAATAACAATTATTCAGGTTCATCACTAATCTCGATGGTAATCAAAGAGAGAGCGTGCCGACGGCGATCACATCAACCTTGGAACCATTTCCCACGCGCATCATCACTTCGTTCTTAGCCAGCCTCCGTCTATTCCGTAGATCCTGCTTTGAGTTGCAAATGTGAGCAACCGAACCGGTATCAAATACCCAGGCACTACAATGAGAGCTAGTAAGGTACACATCAATAACATGTATATCATGCATACCTTGTTTGTTTTTGGCCGCCTTCTTGTCAGCCAGGTACTTGGGGCAGTTCCGCTTCTAGTGACGAGTTCCCTTGCAATGAAAGCACTCAGTTTCTGGCTTGGGTCCAGCCTTGGGTTTCTTTACAGGAGGACCAACTGCTTTGCCATCCTTCTTGGATTTACCCTTCTTACTCGTGCCCTTGCCATTCTTCTTGAAACTAGTGGTTTTATTGACCATCAACACTTGATGTTCTTTCTGGATTTTAGACTCGGCGACTTTCAGCATCGCAAACAGCTCGACGACTGACTTGTTCATCCCGTGCATATTATAGTTCATCATAAAGCTCTTGTAGCTAGGTGGCAGTGATTGAAGAACTCTGTCAGTGATCGCCTCTGGCGGAAGGGCAATTCCCAACTCCACCAGACGAGTCGAATACCCAGACATTATGAGTATATGTTCACTGATAGACCCGTTCTCCTCCATTTTGCAAGCATAGAACTTATCGGAGGTCTCATACCTCTCGATTCAGGCATTCTTCTGAAAGATAAACTTCAACTCCTGGAACATCTCATATGCTCCATGACGTTCAAAACTTCTTTGAAGTCCCAGTTCTAAGCCATACAATATTGCACACTAAACTATTGAGTAATCTCCAGAACGTGCCTCCCAAGCGTTCTTAACATCTTCGGATGACATGTCTTTGGGCTGGTCACCAAGCGGTGCATCAAGGACATATGATTTCTAGGAAGCCGTGAGGATAATCCTCAGATTATGGGCCCAGTCCACAAAGTTACTATAGGGGAACGTTGCATGGGAAACAAAAAAAATCCTACGCACACGCAGATCTATCCATGGTGATGAGCATCGACGAGACGGAGAGTGGATCTACATACCCTTGTAGATCGCTAAGCGGGAACCGTTAAGAAACGCGGTTGGTGTAGTCGAACGTCTTCGCGATCAAAATCGCCGTGCATCCCGTGATCCAATCACGATCCGTCCCGCGATCCAATCATGATCCATCCCGTGATCCAATCACGATCCGTCCCACGAACTTGATCACGATCCTTCCGATCTAGCACCGAACGGACGGCACCTCCGCGTTCAGCACACGTACAGCTTGATGGCGATCTTCACCGTCTTGATCCAGCAAGAAGGAGTGGAGAGGTAGAAGAGTTCTCCGGCAATGGTGGTGGAGCAATTCCGGCACGGCTTCGCCTAAGGATTGCAGAAACCCGATCTAGAGGAGAAACTATGCACTGGAGGAACGGGTAGCACGTGGCTGAAATTCTAGTGCAAAAACCCTAAAACCTCCAGTATATATAAGAAGAGAGGGGGGAAGGAGGCAGCCTTGGCTTCCCAAGCCAAGGGCTTCGGCCGAACCAACTAGGATTGGAGGACTCTCCTCCAATCCTAGTAGGACAAGGATTCGTTCCTTTTTTTCCTTTTTCCACCTTTTCCTATTGGGTTTTTTCCTCCAGCCACATGGGATTTGTGTGGGAGTTTCCACCAGCCCACTAAGGGCTGATATTCACTCTCCCACAGCCCATGAAGCCTCTTGGGTCGAAATACCCCTCCCGGAGGTCTCCCGGTACACTACCGGCACTCCCGGTACACTACCGATGAGCCCGAAACTTTTCCGGTGACCAAAACAGGACTTCCTATATATGAATCTTTACCTCCGGACCATTTTGGAGCTCCTCGTAATGTCTGGGATCTCATCCGGGACTCCGAACAACCTTCGGTCACCACCATACATAACTCTATACTACCGAAACATCACCAAACCTTAAGTGCGCAGACCCTGTGGGTTCGAGAACTATGTAGGCATGACCGAGACACTTCTACGGTAAATAACCAATGGAGGGACCAGGATGTCCACGTTGGTTCCTACATATTCTATGAATATATTTATCGATCGAACCTCTATGTCAAGGATTCAGTTAATCCTGTATGATGTTCCCTTTGTTCTTCGGTATGTTACTTGCCCGAGATTCGATCGTCGGTATCTCCATACCTAGTTCAACCTCATTACTAGCAAGTCTCTTTACTCGTTCCGTAATACAAGACCCCGTAACTAACACTTAGTCACATTGCTTGCAAGGCTTATTGTGATGTTGTATTATCGAGTGGGCCCTAAGATACCTCTCCGTCACACGGAGTAACAAATCCCAGTCTTGATCCATGCCAACTCAACAGACACCCTCGGAGACACCTGTAGAGCACCTTTATAGTCACCCAGTTACGTTGCGACGTTTGATACACACAAGGCACTCCTCCGATATCTGTGAGTTGCATGATCTCATGGTCATAGGAACATATACTTGACACGCAGAAAACAGTAGCAATAAACCGACACGATCATAAGCTATGTTTGTAGTTTGGGTCTTGTCCATCACATCATTCTCCTAATGATGTGATCCCGTTATCGAATGACATCTCATGTCCATGGCTAGGAAACCTTAACCATCTTTCGATCAACGAGCTAGTTCACTAGAGGCATACTAGGGACATTGTGTCTGTCTATGTATCCACACATGTATCCATGTTTCCAATTAATACAATTATAGCATGGATAATAAACGATTATCATGAATAAGGAAATATAAACAATTATAGCATGGATAATAAACGATTATCATGCTCCCACTCAAATTGTGTAACATCCCAAAATTTCATTTTGGAATGTTATGATATATAGCTATGCATCATCATCATCATATTGTTTGAATGAATATAATAGTTGAAGTGCTTCTTTTGAATTGCTGAAATGTCACTTTCATCTTTCTCTTTTTCTTGTTTCACCTATTTGAAAACCTCTGGAAAAGTTCAAAGAAAAGAGGGGAGTAACATGACACTCCACACCAGGGGCATCTTGATGAAATACTTGAACAATAAAACTAGGGGGCTATTTGAAATTTTTTTATTGCAAAAGGATTTAAAATCAAATAAGCATTTTCTGAAAAATAATTTTTTTTAAAGTATTCAATATGATAGAGAAAAAATGTTCATAGAATAGCATTAATTCTCCTAATCATTTTGATATATATACTTCCTATATTTGGAAATGATTTGAATGCTTTTAAATGAGTTTTACTCCTCTGGATATTAAAAAGGAAACGAATTTAAATTGAAACGGGCTGGCCCACAGCAGTTAAGTCCCGAAACCCCTCCGAGCCGACCGACCGACGCGCTAACGCTGCCCTCCCTCTCTCTGATGCCCCGGTCCCACCGCCCGATCCTGAAGACGCCGCGGTCGCCTTCCTCCTCGCGTCGACAGAACATCGCCGGCGATTCCTCCTCTCCGGATCTCCCTCCTCTTTCCTTCCCCGACCACCGCTCCGGCCCTATAAGTAGCCCCAACCCTCCGCTCCTCATTCCACCCCTGAGCCCCACTCTACCTCGCCAGAGTGCTGCCCACACCCTCGCCGGAGTTCGGACCCCCAGCCTAACCCTTCCAGAGCTCGTGTTCGTCGCCTCTGTAGTCCCCACACCTCTCCGTCGCCACCAGAGTATGCCGGAGACCCGCCGCCGTCGTTTGAAGCCCTCGGACACCATCCCCAACAACCGGAGCACCGCCCTCGATGACCTCGACGCCTCGGCCTCGCCGGAGAACCCCCTCGTCGGCGACCCCTCTCTATGTGAGCCCCTCTCCCCCTCCCTGTCCGTTCGATCGTAGATCAACGCGTCAGATTAGATCATTTTTTTAAACCGAACCGGTACGAGCTAAGCTTCGGTCGCCCGCCCGTAAACGCCCGCACGCACACCCTCTCAGCCAACCACGACCCGCCACGTAGCCCCTGTCCGATGAGTTTTATTTTCCCTTTTTCTGTTTCTGTTTTAGAAAACAGAATGTTTTCTGTTTTCGTTTTTGTTATACCTTTTAAACTATTTAGTGTTTTTAGTTGATTCTTTTTGCATTAGTTCACATATTTGATGTAGTTTATGTCTGTATGCTTAGATTCCAAATTTGAGCTTTAAATTTTGAATCTAATCAAATTTTATCAAATTACTAAAATCTGTATAACTATAGTTTAAAAATATATTTTTGAGTAAATCTTTTTGCCACTGTTTGGTAATAATAAAACCTATCATTCTACATGATTTGAGTATTTTTTTTAATAAATTTAGTTACTGTTTTTAACAAAAACACAATCTGTTTAAATTCTTAAGGTAGTTTAATTTTCCTAATTTTAATTTGATTTGAACCTGAATTAGTTTAACCTTGTTAATAGTTTTCATTAGTTTCTGTTGTTTCAAACATTTAGGTAACATTACTTGCTAATATTTAGAATGATGTTTAGTTTTATACCATGTTGTATAGGAATCTTTATATCCATTCCATTAGGTATAGTTTTATAAAACAATTTAGGTTTACTTTCACAAATTAGTTAGATGATTAAGATAGATTTCTAATAAATAATTTTAGTAATTCAATTCTGTTAAGTAATATGATGATAATAATATTAGTGTTAATAATATCATTGTTTTGGTTTCCTATTCCAAAGTTGTAGGAACATTCTAGTTACTTTCATTTTAGTAGTGTTTCTTTACACAAAAGTTTTAGTGAAATTTATTCTGTTTACTAAAATTTATTTTCTTACTATATCTTTTTCTACTAGCTATTGCTTGGTTGTTTGTCTTAAAATAGTAGTAGTAGAAGTTTTTGCCACTAAAAGTAAATTTTTGTGAGTCAATTTTTTTTTATTTCTTTCTCTTGATTGATACTATTGAATGGTTTTAGTGTTGTTTGTTTAACCCTGCTGAATTGTGTGAATTGTTTTGTATTTATGCTTATGGTGTGCTCCTGTTTGATTCGTTAGATCATCCGGAGTGCGAAGCTTGTTACCTAGAGTCACTTGATTACGAGGATCGTCAGCAAGGCAAGTCACTTTGATCATGTATACCTATGTTTTATTGCATTAGTTCTTCCATCACCCCAATTGCATGCAAAGTAGGTAAATTGGAAACTTGGTTACTTGTTGTAGTATCATGTGGTAGGTACCCCTCAACCCTTTGACACATTTGCCCCGGGAAACGTTGTTTTACATTTTGCTATGTTATTAGTAGACGGGGTTGGTTGTGTGATTCATGAGAGTTGTGAGTTAATAATTCCAAGACCTACATGATGATCAAGTCTTCAAGACTCCAAGTTCTTCAACTTACCTCTGGGTGGATGATGGTTGAACGGCGCCCTGGAGAAACCAGTGGTTAGCCTAGATGATGCTGGAGATGTGCCAGTATTCATGCGGAAAGGTCCACCCAGGCACAAAGAGATGGATGGATGCTTCAAGACCCAAGGCTTACCTGCACAGCCACAAGTCATTATGGGCTCTGGCTTGGTTGGATATCGTGGTGACCCTGGACAAGCGGTGCTACGAGATGTAGAAGAACGGTAGGAAAGGATGGGCACCGACAGAGTTGTAGGGAAACCCTTTAGAAGACCATGTTTTGGTCATCCGTTTCTCAAACACACTGAAGTGCGAGAAATCAAACGGAGGCGACCAAATCTTGTGGGGAATGTGTGCAAAACTCTGCAGAGTACCCAAACCTAATCGATTAGCCGTGTCCACGGTCATGGACAATTTGAGCCAAAGGAACTGAAACTATCTGGAACTCTCAACACAATTAATTATATTGATGTGGGTTATTAATGTCAACTTGGGTATGAGAATTGGTTGGTGGAACCATCTCATTAATCAACCAACATTGTAGTAATTATGCCTTTGCCCTCTCTTGTTGTAGGAAAAATTTGGCTTTATGCAAAAACTTACTACCCCACCTGCCATATTTGCATATAGACTAGATGATTACTTTACCCCCCTCTTTTGTGACTTTGCCGGCATATTCAATATGCAGACCTACATGGCTGCAACGTATCATGTTGTAGAGTACTTTTCCGACCAGGAGTGAGGATACGCTCTACGCTCGGTGAGATGCCCTTGGAGTCAGATGGACTCATCTACCTTCGAAGCTTCCGCAAGTTTAGTTAATCTCATGAGTTGGCCTTCAGCCACTTTATTGTAATCATTATTGTAATAAAGGACTCGATATGAGATTTCGATTAATTTATGTTGTGTGATTTCCCTTTGATATATACATTGATGTACCGTGTGCATACCAGCATGATCTTGGGATGGTACAGAAACACCGGAGATTTGACCTTTCAGGTCGGGTCGCTACAAATTGACATCCCTTAGGTCATTTGAGTGTCACATGATCCAAATTCACCCACTCAAGTCCGATCATCACGTGAGTTGAGGTGGTTTCAATGGTGTCGTGGATTTATCACGGCAGATGTCCAGGTGAACGGACTTGGATTCGAGGCCATCGCTAACGGGGTGGACCCAAAGGGGTTGATCGGGATGAAAGACATGGATTTACCCAGGTTCGGCCCCTCAAGTCGAGGTAATAGCCTACGTCCTGCTTGTGTTTGTATTGCTTGTGTATCGATTACAAGGAGCTAAAAGCTTGACCTAGTTCTTGATAACCTGTCCTCTAAGTCGCCCCGGGTCTGCCTTTATATAGGAGGTCAGGACCACCGGGTCGTTACAATTGTTAACCGAGTCTTATTGTATGTCCGAGTCTCTCTCTATCTTCTTGTCCAAGCTGTCTTTGAGACGGCTTCTACGCCCGGGTCTTCTCCGTCCGGGCCGTCGTACGGCCCACACCTTGAGCCGCCTATCTTCTTGGGCCACCAGTCTTATGGCTCACTCTTGGGCCGGCTCACGAGCCAGCAACATGACCCGGAGCCTCCAAGGCGGGTCATATCGTGGGGTTATATCCCCAACATTAGGCCCCAGGTTGAATTGAGCTTGCTCACTTCATCCTTCTCTTCTGATTTTGGTGAGTCGCCCGGAAATGACCCGGCGTGACGTCATGAGATCCGCTAACATATACAGACACAGAGCTTCCCGTCCGACTCTCAGCCTCGGAGCGTGCCAGATACGAGATGTTCCATGCCAAGATCAAAGCGCTCTTGGCAAATGGTTTAATAGGATTGGATCTGATCCGCTGCTAGATTTCCTAGAGGATCATGCCTTTAAGCCGCAAAGGTCGGCTTATGTGCAAGTACGAAGGCAAATATGACAGCTTGTTGTGCTTCAGCGAGTCAACACTGACAGAGGATGATATTACCACTACCATCCGGAACCTTGTCCACGAAGCCTCTGGCTCATGCAGTGCCATCGGCCTGGCGCCTTTTCGCGTCAATAATCCGGCTCCCGATGCAAGTTAATCTGTTCCCATCCGTCTCTTAGATGTTGCTTGTACTTTGTTGATTTGGTATTCATTCTCCGGGTCATTCCTATAGGCCGACTCAGACTTCTGGAAGAAGGAATATGTTGCCCCTCCAAAGAAATCCAGGAAGAAGGGCACGACCAAGAGGGCTAAAAAAGATGCCCCGCAAGAGAATTTGTTTGACCCGCCACCATCATCCAGCTCAGAGGTAATACTTTAATTGCTTTGCTTGATTTTTTGCCTTCCTGCTTTATTAATGCTTGTTTTACTCGCAGGATGAAGTGGAAACCAGCCACGCCAATGCTCCTGAGGTAAATTATGTTTCTTTCGGCTCAGAATGTTTTGTCCCCCGAAAGCCGCAGCGGGTTATCAGAAAAGTTCCTCTTTCTCACTCTCTTGCTCACCTGGCTCCCGATTTTCTCTTGACAAAGCAACAGCAGGCCGAGCATCGATAGACTCGAAGCACCAGCTCTACTGAGCTCGTGTCTGGGTTACCAAATTCTCCGGCTCCAAAGAAATGCTCCGCAGAGGTTTATGTCTCTACTTTTCCTTTGACTTTCCTTTGTAAACTTGACACTTTCTCATCTTTCTGTTTTATTCTTTTTAGAAATCTCCTTCCTCCAGCGACTCTTTGGCGTCAGTTTTACCACCGCCCAAGATCAATCTGCTGTAAGCATTCCTTACTATGATATTCGGACATCCGGCTCTTAATATGATAGCAACATCTTCGACTGCTGATCCTTCTATTTTTGCAGTGCTCAAGCCAAGCATCGCAATACCAACAAGCCCTCCCCCAGCCCTATTATCCAAGAGCCGAAGCTTGACCAACCGGAGGAGGCTGAAGCAGAAGAAAATCCACCAGCTGCCTCCACAGAACCGGCTACTGTCGATGTCATCATGGAGAGCCC
The DNA here is from genome assembly GCA_022496015.1 of Hordeum marinum. NCBI lineage: Eukaryota > Viridiplantae > Streptophyta > Magnoliopsida > Poales > Poaceae > Hordeum > Hordeum marinum. The sequence goes on along the minus strand of CM039676.1, from coordinate 336,332,030 downwards.
TCCAAGGGCTCCTTCAAAACCGGCGACTCCTGCCAAGACCCCTGCAACTCCAGATGTTGTTATCACCGGGTCTGGTCATCAAACTCCTCCGGCTCATGTGTTGACCAAGCATACAGAGCCAGCCGAGGCCTCGAAGAAGCTGAACTTTGACTCCTCGTATGAAAAGATGACAGCCGAGGAGCTTCACGCCGGGTATATAAACCGGGTTATCACCAGCCGGGATCTGGAACTTTGGCTGGTCTCTTTAATGAAGACAAAATACGAGGTACTCTTCTTGTTGCCATACCCTTGCTTAGCCCCCAAGGGCCGGTTCAATGTACTCAATCGTTGAATCGGGTCTTTGTTTAACTTTCTGTTAGAAAAAATTCATAGCCATTGTCCCCTAGAGTCGGCTTAATTTGCCAAAATTGAGTCGGATCTTCCTTTAGATAACTTAAATCGCCAGTCGCAGCCCCCAAGGGTCGGCTCAAGCTTGATGAAGTTGAGTCGGATATTCTATTAGAAGTAAATTGAAGAGCCATAGTGTAGCCCCCAAGTTCTGGTTTGACTTCGAAGAAGATGAGCCAGAACTGCGCTGCATGCTGAAAGATCAAATATACATTAGCCCCCAAGTGTCAAATATATTGCTTGCAATCTGTTTGAGACTTGCATAAATTTGCTTTTAACACTCATCCTGTATTTTGGCGACTTATCCTGTATTTTGATGTATTATAGGAAGCTTTAAACGAAGTCGGCTCTCAATTGTCTGATATGAAGGCAAACCTAGCGACTCAACAAGAGGCCCGCAACATCTCTGACGAAAAGTGTCGTCTACTGTCTGAAGAGCTGGTCCATATTAAGGCGGAGCTTGCTTCTGTAAAGGAATCTACTGAGTTGGAGAAAGCTACGTTGACCAAGCGAGCGGATGACGCCGACCAGCGGCTGATAGCCGTTGCGGATGAGCTTCAAGGCCTAAAGTGTCATATAACCAAGATGGCAGCCGCTCTCTTTGGTAAGTTCTTACTCACTTCATGTTTCCAGCATGTCTCATTTATCTGTTGTGATGGCGACTCATCTTGCTTTGTTTGACCTATACAGGCCCCAGAAGCGGGCAATTGGTTTCAGATAGCCTTTTACCCCTGAAGGCTATTTACACCTTTGTAGAGCGGCTTTATTGCGGCGCTATTTTCACGATTAAGACGGTTCAATACAAGGAGAAGATCCCCACCGCTTTTAAAGGTGTCTTGGAACTCTTCTCCACAATGCCCAAGCAAATAGAGGAGCTGAAGAAGTCCGCCTTCCGCCAAGGAGTCGTCGCTGGATTGAGCCGGGCTCTCGCCTTCACCCCCGAGCTAACGCCGGCCGAAATGATGGACGGTTACCCGTCCAAAAAAGATGACGGCTCAGAATTCACCGAAGAAGATTACATCCGGTGTGTCAAAGAGTCGCATTATCTGGCCTCTGTGCTGGCGGATGAAGCTGACTTGAACACCTATCAAGCGGCTTACGATGCAAAGGAGAAGAGTATCCGCGGGCCTCTCTACGAGTGGAAGGATCTGACACCCGCCCGCGGTAAGGACCTCTTCCCTTGTGAGCTTGACGCATCCCCTTTCCTTGAAGGGTCTTTCACTGCTCTGGCTGACTGTAATTAGGAATTGAGAAATCTCCAGATAAAGCCAGCGGAAGAACCGGAGCGGGATGAGTCGGCCAATAACTGAAATTTGTTCTTTTAACCTTTCTGAGCACAGACTCATGTACTGACTCATGTAATGACCCGCCGTGAGCGATTGAAACTTGGCAATGTCTTTTGCTCCTTCCGAGAGTAGTTTTTGTAATAGAGTGAGGATGACCCTATCGTTGCCGGCTGTATATATTTTCATCTCTTTGTGTATACTTTTCGTCTCTCTGTGTTTCAATTTGATGTGTTGCCGGCTCTCCATTGATTGATCGCTCCTTTGCATAAATATACCTTGAGCTTTTCTGATGAGGGGTGTTTGTCTTTGAAGACGTCCTTCCTTCTCCAGAAGATTAGAGCCGGATAATGTCTTTTGAAAACTTAAATTTTGACAACTGGAGCAACATGGCTCCGGCTCTTGTCGGATGAATCCATTAAGGAGCCGGTTGTCTTAGGATAATGTAAGCTATACCTGATGGTAAGAAGCCTCTATCGACAACCGCGACTATTGATGAACCGGAAGCGGCCGAAAGCCGGCTGTATGAAGGGTAATGTAAGCTATACCTGACGGTAAGAAGCCTCCTTTTAACAGCAAATGTTGTATGCGCGAACGCCAGCTGTCGATGGGAGATGTAAGCTATACCCCAAGGCAAGAAGCCTTCAAGAGGTGCATCAAAGACATATGATTTCTGGGAAGCCATGAGGATAATCCTCAGATTACGGGCCCAGTCAACAAAGTTACTTCCATCATCTTTCAACTTAGCTTTCTCTAGGAACGCATTAAAATTCAGGGGGGCTACTGCGCCAGCCATTGATCTACAACATAAATATGCAAAGGTTACTTAGACTATTGTTCAAGATAATGAGTTTAGTTAATCAAATTACTAAAGCTCCCACTCAAATTGACATCCCTCGGGTCATCTGAGTGTCACATGATCCAAATTCACCAACTCAAGTCCGATCATCACGTGAGTTGAGGTGGTTTCGATGGTGAACATCATCATGTTGCTCATATCTACTATATGACTCATGTTCGACCTTTCGGTCTCTTGTGTTCCGAGGCCATGTCTGTACATGCTAGGCTCATCAAGTTTAACCCGAGTGTTCTGCATGTGCAACACTGGCTTGCACCCGTTGTATGTGAACGTAGAGTCTATCACACCCGATCATCACGTGGTGTCTCGACACAACGAACTTTCGCAACGGTGCACACTCGGGGAGAACACAATTCATCTTGAAATTTAAGTGAGGGATCACCTTATAATGCTACCATCATCCTAAGCAAAGCAAGGTGCATAAAAGGATTAACATCACATGCAAATCATAAGTGACATGATATGGCCATGAACTTGTGCTTTTGATCTCCATCTTGAAAGCACCAGCATGATCTCCATCGTCACCGACACGACACCATGATCTCCATCATCTTGATCTCCATTAACGTGTCGCCATCGGGGTTGTCGCGCCCACCATGCTTTTACTACTATTGCTACCGTTTAGCAATAAAGTAAAGCATTACATAGCGCTTAAAGATTGACACGCAGGTCATACAAAAATTAAAGACAACCCTATGGCTCCTGCTGGTTGCCGTACTCATCGACATGCAAGTCGTGATATTCTATACAACACATGATCATCTCATACATCACATATATCTCATCATGTAATTGGCCATATCACATCACAACATACCCTGCAAAAACAAGTTAGACGTCCTCTAATTGTTGTTGCATGTTTTACGTGGCTGCTATGGGTATCTAGCAAGAACAATTCTCACCTATGCATAAACCACAACGGTGATACATAAGTTGCTTTTCAACCTTCTCAAGGACCGCCTTTGTCGAATCCGATCCAACTAAAGTAGGAGAAATAGACACCCGCCAGCCATCTATGCAACATGTTGCAGTTGAGAGAACTGGTCTCTCGTAAGCGTACGAGTAATGTTGGTCCGGGTCGCTTCATCCTACAATACCGCTGAACCAAAACACGACCAAGGGAGGAAGCAATCTAAGCATCAACGCCTACAAACACTTTGTGTTCTACTCAAGATCTCATCTACACATAGACCTTGCTCATGATGCCACTGTTGGGGAACGTTGCATGGGAAACAAATTTTTTTCCTACGCACACGCAAGATCTATCCATGGTGATGAGCATCTATGAGAGGGAGAGTGGATCTACATACCCTTGTAGATTGCTAAGCGGGAAGCATTAAGAAATGCGGTTGGTGTAGTCGAACGTCTTCGCGATCCAAATCGCCGAGCGTTCCACGATCCAATCACGATCCGTCCCGATCAAGCACCGAACGGACGGCACCTCCGCGTTCAGCACACGTACAACTTGATGACGATCTCCGCCTTCTTGATCCAGCAAAAGGGAGCGGAGAGGTAGATGAGTTCTCCGACAGCGTGACGGCACCGTGGCGATGGTGGTGGTGCAATTCCGACAGAGCTTCACCTAAGCACTGCAGAAAACCGATCTAGAGGAGAAACTATGCACTAGAGGAACGGGTAGCACGTGGCTGAAAATCAAGTGCAAAACCCCTAAAACCTCTAGTATATTTAAGAGAAAGAGAGAAGGAGGCTTGGCCCAAGGGCCAGCCCTAGGAGGCTTCGGCCGAAGCAAGGAGGAGAGGAGGATTCCTCCTCCAATCCTAGTAGGACTAGGACTCCTTTCCTTTTTGCCTTTTTGCCTTTTTTCCACCTTTTCTCCTTGGGCTTTTCTTTCCCAACCGCATGGGCCTTGTGTGGGACTTCCACCAGCCCACTAAGGGCTGGTATTCACTCTCCCACAGCCCATGTAGCCACTTGGGTCGAAATACCCCTCCCGATGGTCTCCCGGTACACTACCGGCACTCCTGGTACACTACCGATGAGCCCGAAACTTTTCCGGCGACCAAAATAGGACTTCCTATATATCAATCTTTACCTCCGGACCATTCCGTAGCTCCTCGTGACGTCCGGGATCTCATCTGGGACTCCGAACAACCTTCGGTCACCACCATACATAACTCTATACTACCAAAACGTCACCGAACCTTAAGTGTGCAAACCCTGCGGGTTCGAGAACTATGTAGACATGACCAAGACAGCTCTACGGTCAATAACCAATAGCAGGACCTGGATGCCCATATTGGTTCCTACATATTCTACGAAGATCTTTATCGATCGAACCTTTATGTCAAGGATTTAGTTAATCCCGTATGATGTTCCCTTTGTTCTTCGGTATGTTACTTGCCCGAGATTCGATCATCGGTATCTCCATACCTAGTTCAACCTCGTTACCGGCAAGTCTCTTTACTCGTTCTGTAATACAAGATCCCGTGACTAACACTTAGTCACATTGCTTGCAAGGCTTATTGTGATGTTGTATTACCTAGTGGGCCCTGAGATACCTCTCCGTCACACGGAGTAACAAATCCCAGTCTTGATCCATGCCAACTCAACAGACACCTTCGGAGATACCTGTAGAGCACCTTTATAGTCACCCAGTTACGTTGCGACGTTTGGTACACACAAGGCACTCTTCCGGTGTCCGTGAGTTACATGATCTCATGGTCATAGGAACACATACTTGACATGCAGAAAACAGTAGCAATAAACTGACACGATCATATGATACGTTTGTAGTTTCGGTCTTGTCCATCACATCATTCTCCTATGATGTGATCCCATTATCAAATGACATCACATGTCAATGGCTAGGAAACCTTGACCATCTTTGATCAACGATCTAGTTCACTAGAGGCATACTAGGGACAAAGTGTTGTCTATTTACCCACACATGTAATGTGTTTCCAGTCAATACAATTATAGCATGGATAATAAACGATTATCATGAAAAAGGAAATATAATAATAAACAGTTTATTTATTGCCTCTAGGGCATATTTCCAACAATATATGTTGTTATTAATTACCAAAACCACCAAGGGAGCAAATGTGCTTTCACAAACAAAAACATAAAACAATGCGTCGTCGTGGTCATTTTTCTCTTGCTTTCTAATTTTAGTCATCAACTTCCTTCTTTTCCTGTACCGTTTCCCTCTCTCTCTCTTCTCTTTTTCTTCTTTTTATGATGAGGCAGCCGGATCCTTTGTAGGAGGCCGTCTGAGCCGGGGTCTCACACCCGAGCCTAGTTGGCATGCGGGACAACCGTTTGAAGCCATCCATTGGCCCTGCCCTTAGAGTGAGTACACTAGGTGGTACAAAGCATGACACGAATGCATGAGGCGTGAATATGGCCACCGGGACAAAGGGATATGGGATGCTCAGTCCAAACAGAAAAATAGCACGACTAAACCTGCCGCCCTGGAATGCAACCCAAACCAAACTAACAAGACAACTAACATCTTCAAATCTACAACCCTCAAACAACCCCGTCTGTCCGGACCCATTTGCCATCCAACACGGTACTCCATTGGTCCGCGGACCGGTGCAAACGTCGGTTTTCTCACAAACCTTTCACTTTGCCCTTACATTGCGGCTGCACCCTCCTCGTCTGACGTTGTTGTTGTATCTCTATGACCATCGTCGAGGCATCGTAGGACGTGCGGAACCCTCACCAATGTGTCTGCCATCCTTTGACTACACCGTCGTCTGCCCAGGATCCTTCGCAGCCAGGTACCATCTGCCTCCTGCCGATGACTTCTATGACGGATACCACGTCTGGTAGGTGTTCGATCAGATGCCATTGAACTTTTTTGTTGCCGCCTCCCCCCTTCGGATGACTCGTCGCCATCATCATCGTCTTCCTCCTCTTCGTCGTTTTCATCAATGTTACTCTCCTCCTCTTCCTTAGGGAGGTGCAATGATATTTGCCTTCTTGGGGGAGCGTGGCGACCCTTTGGAGCCTTCTCCAGCTCCGGACCCAATAACTTGACCATCATCGGATCCAGGACCTGCCCAGGCTTCACAACTTCGACATGAATTCCGCGAAACCTGCAAATTCCCGTGAAATCCCGAAGAAGTCAGAGCATGGGAAGAAGTAAAAATGCTCATGAGCTAAATGGAAGGCGATAGACGACATTGAGGGGGATCTTGTCCAACGTCAGATCCGTCAAAGCATGGATGTGGGCCTGCACCTCTTCTTTGTTAATCTCCTTTGGTATGACCTACATCGAGTCCCCTGGCCCCGTGTAAGAGTACATGGAGCTGGCCCGGGCGGTCGATGGAAGAACTCACCGCTCCATCCAGGTACGCTGGACGGGCACCCCCTCCAGCTCGTGGTCCTTCGTATTGATGACCGCGTCGATAAGCCTCTTACTGATCCCCAATGGCTTGTCCACGAGCTTCAAGGATCCCATGCACTTGGGCGGCTCATTGACAAAGGGCGAAAAATCGTCCCCAAGGCCGGATGCATACAACCAACCCTTGTGCCACTCTAGGACCGACCTTAGTAGAGGGATCTTAAAGAATTTTGTGGAGGGCCCGAGTTGCAGGGTCACACCTTCGAGGTTGTAGATGTTATTCCCATTCTTCTAGACCTTGACCCTGGAAGTAGCACTGAAACAACTCGGAAGGCGGAGCTGTTCTGAGGTAGCACTTGCACAAACTAATGAAGTTGGTGATGTGCATAATGGTGTTGGGTGTCAGATTATGTAACCGACACCGTAGAAGAATATGAGGCTGTGCGCGAAGTTGTGCAATGGAAAAGCCCAGGCCGCAGTCAAAGAACTGATGGTGTAGGATCTACTCGTTCTCGAACGACGCCGATGCGACCTCGGTCCCTAGCAATCTATGCACAATTACACTCATACCATTCACACAAGTCCAAGGCCAAATAAGCCTACCTACATGAAATTTCCTTTTGGCCTATTCGACTAAAATCTGTAAATGCCAGACATCCGGGTTGCTTGCTGAACATCCGGCCTATGGATGCACGGTCTATGTTGCTACCCGAACGTCCAGGTCAAGCACGCATAACAACAGAAGGTTGAACCTCCTTGCCACATGGTCTAGGTACCATCCCAGACGTCCATGCTAAGGTTGGACGATCTGAGTTGCTTCTCGGATGTCCGTCCCGGTGCCTTGTTTTCCCGTGTTCCTAGACATCTGGACCCTGTAAAAAACGGTCGCAATGGCTAGTTCTCTTCTAGACTATTTATACCCCTTCACTACTTCGTGGAGGGGTTGACCAAACACAAAAATCTAACCTAGGACTACCAAAAGGCACCCTCTCCTTTCTCCTACACCAAATCTTAGACCCTGAAGATATTTGTGAGAGTTCTTGAGAGATATTCCACCCATTGATGGATCCACTCATCCCCCCTCTTTTGACCAAGCAATTTGTGTGTTTAGCAAGTCTTGAGCATTTCCCGTTCATCTTGTTACTCATGAAGGTTGGAGACTCCTAGGTGGTAGGAGTGCTCCAGTGAGGAATCAACTTGTCGTTTGACCCCCCCCCCCAAAAAAAAGTTTTTGAAATGATTGGAGGTCGACTCAAGGTCCACCGCTAGTGGTTGAGAATCACCTTCGTGGTGATATTAAGGAGAATAGGACGAGCCTTCATGGTAACACACATCCCTTCAAGGAAGTGAACATTGGGATACATCCTCATTTCTGTGTCTTCGGCTATCCCTAACTATAGCTCCTTACTTGTGGCTTACTTTGGCGAGTTGACCTTGCATTCACTATATCTTGCTGTCCTCGTTATAGTTTGTTGGCTATCCCTTTATATAGACTGTTTAGATCTACACTTTATATCGTGTGATTAATGTGAATTGCTATATGTGTCATATAATTTCATTTCTTGTGATCTTGCTCATGTAAGTTTGTGTAACTTACTTGTTCTTGCTAGTATCCTCATTGTGCATATCTTGTCTAGAGTGAGTTGTTGGTGCCCTTAAATGACCCTAGTATATTTCGGAATTGTGCTTGATAAAGTATCTGCTTAGTTTACTCATTTGGATAAAGCCAAATTCGTAGAAGTTATAAAAATGCCTACTCACCCCCTCTTGGTAACATCATGGTCCTTTCAGATGCTACCGTACAACTAATCAGAAGATACGAAATAGATTATGCTTAAGCTACAAAATTACACTTCGAACGGGGATTGTAGGCTGCAATGTTCTGTGAAGCCTGAAAAGAGCAATAACCGTAGGAAAAATGTATGTCTACTCCACGTGATTTGTAATGTGTGAATAAAGCTTTATATCAACTCGTGGGCTAAAGAGAGTGAGCATAGCTCACTTGGTCAGTAGTATATGTCTAGCTCACCATTTTGGTTAAAGTTCTCACCACCCGGGGCAAGTAATCATGTACGAGTTTGAGGGTTTCTATTTATATAGTAACGGGTTCCCATGCAAATCTTAAAGAAAAATAAGAGTGCAACATGACGTGGAGTTTCTTAGCTCGAGTTCATATAAGCTCGGATGAACAGTAAAATCAAATAATTGTTAAAAAAACTGTTTTTTTCGTAATAAACATTGACAAATGTTGTTTATGCTTGCATACTTTCATAGTGAAATGCCATTCGTAAAAGTCATGGCAAAAAAAACGATGCTCCAAAAACGTTATTTTCAAAAGCATATTGGAGTGATTGTTTTGTTTTTTATGCCATGACCTCCACAAATGTCAATTTAGGATAAAACTTTCTAAGCATTGTCAACATTTCTCAAAAGGAAATCATTTCCCCCCTAGATTTTACTATTCATCCCGAGCTCATTTGAGCTCAGGACCATGAAAGTACGTACGAGTGCAACATAGCTTTCTTGACAATAGGGGGTTTATCACAAGCCCATGATTAATGTTCTACTCCTTTCGCAAAAAGTGATCTAAACGCTCTTATATTTTTTTACATAGGGAGTATATTGTATATATAAGAGTATTTCAACATGTTTCACTTAAACATAATTTTAATTATTTTTTCCATCTGTAATAATAATTCATAAAAAACAACACTTTTACCGGTTGTTTAAAAATGAGTAAACATAGAAGCTACTTGCTTGTGCCTGAGGAGAATCACATGGATTTTAAAGGAATTGTAATCCCTTTCCTCTGCCGAAGACACCAAATCAACTGGTTTGGAATCCACCTATTTTTTTCCGAGACAAGGTTTGGAATCCACCTAAACCCTTGTCTTTTGACTCTTTTCGGCTTCCAAAACCAAATCCAAAGATACCAAACGGGTCTCTGTCATCGACAGGCTAAATGGAAAACGCCCGGTCCCGGTGGGCCACGCGAAGGACCAAAAGGCCGACGACCGTTCCAAAACGCACCGCAACCCTAGCCGGGAGGCCCAAGAGCAACCACCCGTACCGACTCGTCAACGTGTGCGCGCCGGCCTCGCCCGGCTTCCAGGCCCATGTGGAACCTTCGAGAACCACGCGACCCACATAAATAGGCTCCCACCCCCACGGCCTCTCGTCCTCTCAAAACCCCTCCTAACCCTAGCCGCCTCCTGCACGCTTCTCCTCCCCGCCTAGAGCAGCTCAGGGACGCGCGCAGCCATGGCGACGGAGACCGAGACCTTCGCCTTCCAGGCCGAGATCAACCAGCTCCTCTCGCTCATCATCAACACCTTCTACTCCAACAAGGAGATCTTCCTCCGCGAGCTCATCTCCAACTCCTCCGATGTAAGCGCCCCTCCGGATCCCTTCTCCCTCGTCTATTTTTTGCGCCGTGATCCGCGAGCACGAATCCATCCGAGAGCGTGGTAGATTTGAAAGTCCACGCTAGGTTTTAGATGCTGCCGGGCCAGATCCGTTGACCGGCGGTTTGGATCGTTGCGTGCGAGATGCGCTTCAGATCTGTGTTCCTGGGCTGACGTTGTGTGTTTGCCGTTGTGATTTTCGCAGGCCTTGGACAAGATCAGGTTCGAGAGTCTCACGGACAAGAGCAAGCTCGATGCGCAGCCCGAGCTCTTCATCCACATCATCCCCGACAAGGCGTCCAACACGCTCACGATCGTCGACAGCGGCATTGGCATGACCAAGTCGGACCTCGTCAACAACCTCGGGACCATCGCCAGGTCGGGCACCAAGGAGTTCATGGAGGCGCTCGCCGCCGGCGCAGACGTGTCCATGATTGGGCAGTTCGGTGTCGGGTTCTACTCCGCCTACCTTGTGGCCGAGAGGGTCGTCGTCACCACCAAGCACAACGACGACGAGCAGTACGTGTGGGAGTCCCAGGCTGGTGGCTCCTTCACCGTCACCCGTGACACGTCTGGGGAGCAGCTCGGCAGGGGTACCAAGATGGTCCTCTACCTCAAGGACGACCAGGTATGCAGTCCAAGCCTCTTATACTGTGATTGGCTTACTCTTTATGTCTTTGATGTGGTTCTGTGCTTAGCGTAGCTGTATTAGACGGTTGCTTGTTTGGCTTATTTGGCAGTCATGTCCGCACTGCATAAGGTAAAACTCTGTTAGTTCCATGATCAACTTGGCTATGCAGTCCTAAGCCTTCTAAACTGTGATTAGCGTGATATGATTTTGTGACATATGGAACCGTATGTCTATGTGATTTTGTGCTTAAAACGGTTTGCTAGATAGCCTAATCTCGTTCTAAACTGTATGTTTTCTTGTCCAATGGTTATCCACTGCATGAGCTAGATTCTGTTGTTCATAAGCATGTTTTATTGACTTTATGTGGAAGTTTGATGGTGTGTGATGAGTTGTGTGCAATGGTATCTGAAAGGTTGCACTTGCTAAACCAGCTTGCTGTGAGAAATTGGATAGTTCTGTATTAATTTGATACCAGCAATTTTGGCATTCCTGGACTTAGCTCGCTTCAGATCTGTGCTGGTTGGAGTATGATTGATGATGTGCTTGTTAACTGTATTCTAATGCTCTCATTGCAATGAATGCATGGATTAACTCATCCTTATTGGTTGACCCTCTCTTTTAATTAATAATGTATGCATGCCTTGTTTGTTGTGTTTATCTTCATTAATTTATGGTTCTGGCCTGTGCAATTATACATTATATCTCTTTGCATTGTAATACTCTGTATTATGGAACTGTTAAAAAACTGTAATATGGAGTTACACATCTGCATGGAATTTGTACCTGCATTCTAGTAGTTTATTTTTGATTGAGTATTGCAGTATGTCTGGCTGTTCTTAAAAGTATTTTTGTGTACAGTCTTGGTTTTGCACCTGCTTTCTGTACATTGTCTGATTTGTTACAATTTCCTTTCAGATGGAATACCTTGAGGAGCGCCGCATCAAGGATCTAGTTAAGAAGCACTCTGAGTTTATCAGCTACCCCATCTCCCTGTGGACTGAGAAGACCACCGAGAAGGAAATTTCTGATGATGAAGATGAGGAGGAGAAGAAGGATACTGAGGAGGGCAAGGTTGAGGATGTTGATGAGGAGAAGGAAGAGAAGGAAAAGAAGAAAAAGAAGATCAAGGAAGTCTCTCATGAGTGGAACTTGGTCAACAAGCAGAAGCCTATCTGGATGAGGAAGCCAGAGGAGATCAACAAGGAAGAGTATGCTGCTTTCTACAAGAGCTTGACCAATGACTGGGAGGAGCATTTGGCTGTCAAGCACTTCTCTGTTGAGGGTCAGCTTGAGTTCAAGGCTGTCCTGTTTGTGCCCAAGAGGGCCCCCTTCGACCTCTTCGATAACAAGAAGAAGGCCAACAACATCAAGCTGTATGTGCGCCGTGTCTTCATCATGGACAACTGTGAGGAGTTGATCCCTGAGTACCTTAGCTTTGTCAAGGGCATTGTTGATTCAGAGGACCTTCCCCTGAACATCTCCCGTGAGACTCTCCAGCAGAACAAGATCCTCAAGGTCATTAGAAAGAACCTTGTCAAGAAGTGCATTGAGCTCTTCTTTGAGATTGCTGAGAACAAGGAGGACTACAACAAGTTCTACGAGGCCTTCTCCAAGAACCTCAAGCTTGGCATCCATGAGGACTCCCAGAACAGGACCAAGATTGCTGAGCTGCTGAGGTACCACTCCACCAAGAGTGGTGATGAGCTGACCAGCCTCAAGGACTATGTGACTAGGATGAAGGAGGGCCAGAACGAGATCTACTACATAACTGGTGAGAGCAAGAAGGCTGTGGAGAATTCTCCCTTCCTTGAGAAGCTGAAGAAGAAGGGCTATGAGGTCATCTACATGGTTGATGCCATTGATGAGTATGCCATTGGTCAGCTCAAGGAGTTTGAGGGCAAGAAGCTTGTCTCTGCCACCAAGGAGGGTCTGAAGCTTGATGAGAGCGAGGACGAGAAGAAGAAGCAAGAGGAGCTCAAGGAGAAGTTCGAGGGGCTGTGCAAGGTCATCAAGGAGGTGCTGGGCGACAAGGTGGAGAAGGTCATCGTCTCTGACCGTGTTGTGGACTCCCCTTGCTGTCTGGTGACTGGCGAGTATGGGTGGACTGCCAACATGGAGAGGATCATGAAGGCCCAGGCCTTGAGGGACTCGAGCATGGCAGGCTACATGTCAAGCAAGAAGACCATGGAGATCAACCCTGAGAACGCCATCATGGACGAGCTCCGTAAGCGCGCTGACGCTGACAAGAACGACAAGTCAGTCAAGGACCTGGTGATGCTGCTCTTCGAGACCTCCCTGCTCACCTCCGGCTTCAGCCTGGAGGACCCCAACACCTTCGGCACCAGGATCCACCGCATGCTCAAGCTTGGCCTGAGCATTGATGAGGACGATGAGGCGCCCGAGAACGACACCGACATGCCGCCCCTGGAGGACGACGCCGGTGAGAGCAAGATGGAGGAGGTCGACTAAGCGCGAAGGCTGCCTGTCGTCGTTGGATGTCCATGCCCTGCACTGCCTAGTTGTTTTTATCTTAGTGTCGACGTTGGATGGTTTTGGCACGTTTAGCTGTATCGGTTTTGTCTTTTGGCTGGCCAAACATTAAGCGCGGTTAGCTATTTGTGGTACTCGTTGGAACAGGTCGTTATTGTTGGTTCTACTGTTAGCTATGTTTCTATGTTCTCGTCTATTGCTTGCATCTGCTTTCACGTATGTTTTCTCTGCTATTGCTGGATGTCTGAGTCTAGTTGTCCAGCTAAATATTAATTTTCCTTATGGCAGGAAAAATAATTGTTCACAGCATATATAGTCTAATCTGGTGGCTGTTTTTTCCCTGCAGTTTCGGGCATTGCTTTGCTTTTTGCAGAGTAACTTGCTGCCCTAGAAAGAACACTGCCCTGTTTGAAATAAAGAAAAAAATGGATTTTTAGAAAAATATTTTCTTTGCTTTTGTAGCATGGCATGGAACAAGAATTCATATTTGTAGAGCAGCTTAACTTATAGCAGTGTAAGTTTTTGTTTTACTGGCAGCGGTGTTTTTTAACTAAAGTGGAAACACTTTATGTTTTAAGATCCACTAGTTTTCGCTTTGACTGCTAATATGAATTTGACAAGACAGCCCTGTTTGGAACAAAGGAAAACATAGGAATTTTGGAGGATTTCTGTAGATTTTTTCCCCTTTGGAAGGAAGTATTCGTTCAAAATCAGATCTCCCAAATGCTGCATACATATTTCGGACGGTAATTTGGCTTGGATTCCACCAGTGGAGGGATACTTGTCTCGTAGTCAAGCCCTTTTGTTAGGCGTTTGGTATTAAGAAGTGAGCATAATAAGTAGAATTAGAATTCGTGCCTAGGTTGTTAGCGCGGATGTTTATGCCGCAAAACTTACTGTTTTCGAAGAATCGGCCGATGATGATGTTATGGTTGCCACACTTTAATGAATGAACGCATTGTTTAGGGTGTCGATACCTGTCACGCTTAGTGAATGAACGCATTGCGACGTAGTGAACATTGTTTGGGTGTCGATACAGAGCCATGTGTTTAGGTTCAATTGTATCCGAGAAAAACGGCCATGTCTTACTCCACATTTTCATCTAACAAAATCATTATTTCCTGTCAAGCTTTTCCGGCGACACTTTTGGATGGGAAAAACATTGTTTAACTGTATTCGATAGGGAATGGTGGATGATGATGATTTTATAACTTCACCTGCAAGTGATGTCCTTGAAAAAGTGTAGTCGAATACACATTGAGGGGGCCTTGCCTCCTCCTTCCCGTCCACACCTTCATTCTTTTCCTTCTTTGATCTTAGAAAGCATACTAAACTTCATTCCGTAAAAAGTCCAAGGCAGAAGTCTCTTGAGAATGCAAAAGGTTTGCAAACCAGTTCACACGAGTGGATTCTTTCACATCGTGCCTTTACTTACACTAAAAGCAGGCTTCATCTAGTCAGAAATGCACTTTAGCTATTTAGATGCTTGCATACGGAGTTTTCGATGATCAAGTTGATGAGTACGTATCCATGAGTGAAACCACGTGCCTTGAGTCATTGTACATGTCCTGTAAAGTTTAGTGAAGAGTGTTTGGTCCGGAGTACTTGAGAGAACCAATGCCCGATCAATGTTTCAAAAAGTTTTTCGGGGATGCTTGAAAGCATAGATTGTTTGATTGAGCCATCTGCCGGTCCTTAAAGGTTCACAAATATCTTCCTGAGCACCCATACATGAAAGATAACTCAATGTAATAAAAAGTAATTGAAATGTACTTAAAATGAAAAAGGTTTAGAAAACTATTCTAGTTAGTCACATACCTACCTAAGTTAAGTTACATAAACAAAATGCAAGTTTAGAATCCAACGAGTGCTTGCGCATTTGTCCAACTCAAGTTGGACATACAACGAGAATGTGTGACTTTATTGTTATTTAAACCGGGATTAAAGTCATCGTCGTTACCCTTTACAACAACAATACCCGAAGACACCCCTGCCAACTCCTTGGAACACCCCTGTCGTCAAGGCCAGCCAAAGGCAAGAAGTGTAGAACCGTCGTGCTTCACCCGCCGAACACGCCTCCAACCACAACTCCAAGCACCCCAAGAATCCGGAGAAGAGGGGCCGAACCACCGCTACTGCGTTGACACCCCGACATCCAAAAATGCCCCGGTCGAGGCAGCCACCGGCATCCCTAGCCACCCACGGTCCACGCCATTGCGAAGCCAGATCTAGCCAATCCGCGACCGTCGTCCCCGACCTCCAGCATGCCCGCCACTTCCCACCTCCACAAACCAGGAAGGCCACAAGAGAGGTGGCCGCCCACTGTCCGCTTCACCTGGCTTCGGATCTTGCCGCACCGCGAGCCCCCCTATCTGGCCGCATTGCCACCGTCCTGGCGACCCAGGCACGCTGCACCACCTGACAGCCCCGCCGCACCACCTGGTTGCCCTTCACGGGGAAGCTGAGGTGTCAGGGCACCGCCTTTGCTCGGCAGACCGTCGTATCGCCCGGCCCTAGCGCCACGCTCTGACCCGGGTGCCAGTCCGTGCTAGCACCTTCCGAGCGGGAGGCGGTGGTGTGTGGGCTTCACCACCTCTGGCAGCAGATCGAGCGAGAATAATTGGTATATGGAACCGTGGCTCCTTCTCTATATTAAAATTAGGACCCTAATAAGTGTCATACGTGTGACATAAACACATGACAACTCCGAACATTTTTAATGACAAATTTAGTGATGCGAGGATGTCAATTTTAGTTGTCAAGCATGACAACTTTCTGTTTGAATGACAAGTTTTAGTTTCTTTGTTTCTTTTTTTTTTCTTTTGAATGGCAAGTTTAAGTGTAAAAAACACCGAATTACTTCATGCCACACTTATAACACTTATCATTTGGTTATAAAATGAGTTAATTGCACAGAATACCACAACTGAGGCAGAACATGCGGATTGGTACCATGATTACAATTTTTTTCATGTCACTACCAACTTTGTGCGAGATTTTTGCAAATAAGTCTAAATCGCGTATAAACACGTATTGACGGTGTATCTGACAGACGGGCCCGCCTGTCAGGTGCCCACGTGGCATGTTTTTTTCAGAAAACCCCCTCGCTTTATACTTAATCGTATAAATGCCCTTTATTTTACTTGGAAAAAGACAAACCCTACCGCGACCTCTGCTCGGCTAACTGCTCATGCGTCGGCTTGGTCGCCGGCGCGCAACTTGGTACTTGGCGGGCTAGCTTGGTCGTCGGCGCGCATCTTGGCACCTAGCGAGGTGGCTTGGTCGCCGCTGGCGCCCGACTTGGGGCATGGAAGGTTGGGTAAGTCCCCGCCGCCGCCCGACTTGGCGCCCGGCGGACTGGCCTGGTCCCCGCCGTTGCCCGCCTGGTCGCCGCCGGTGGCCATCTTGGCCGACGTTTCGCCCGGTTTCCTTCACGAATCGAAGAAGAAGAAGAAGGCGACGCAAATTAGGACATTTCCAGAAAGAAATCGACGGAAAATCGCGACCCGATCTGCAGAAGAAGACGCACGCATTGCCTGGTACGTACCTGCGATTATGGGGCGGCTTCTGGCT
Organism: Hordeum marinum; assembly: GCA_022496015.1. Lineage (NCBI taxonomy): Eukaryota > Viridiplantae > Streptophyta > Magnoliopsida > Poales > Poaceae > Hordeum > Hordeum marinum. Next base: position 336,315,091 of record CM039676.1, on the reverse strand, counting down.
GTCGGCGTGGTGCGCCTAAGGCGCGCGGCAGAAGTTGCTGGTGTACGAGTACATGAGCCGCAGCTCTTTCGACCAGTCCCTCTTCCCCCGCGCCGCCGCCGCCGCCGCCGCCACCGCCGTCGCGAAGAAGAAGAGGGCGGTGCTGGAGTGGTGCATCGAGACCCTGACCACCACGGCGCCTGGGCCACCCAAGTCGTCTTCTCCCCTTGCCGACGCTGGTCGCGTGACCTGGACGACGAACAAGGGCGCCGACAACCTGCCCACGTCGAGCTCCGACACGAGCTGCACGAACGCCTCGGTGTCGTGCTCGGCGTCCCGCGCGAGCCGGCGCATGTCAACGGCGTCGCCGGAGTACTCCGCCTGGACGAACCGGACGCCGTGGCAGAGAGCATCACGGGAGCAGTCACGAGCAAGGAGGTCGCGGGTTCGATTCCCGCAACTCCACTTTTCTTTTATTAAAATGTTTAATTCGATGCAAACTTTCAAAACAGTCCGATTCAAATGTTGAAAAATTGCGAACAAAAAAAATTCTTTCACAGGACCATTTTTCTACGAAATAAAGGATATTTATGTGATTACGTATAAAGCCAGGGGGGTTTCTGTAAAAAGAACTGCCACGTCAGCACTGACAGACGGGCCCGTATAAAACACATGTTTAGCCTTATTTGCAAAAACCGGCACAAAGATGATACTAACATGAAAAAATTAGCAATCATGGTATCAATCTGCATGTTCTGCTTCAATTATAATACTTCTGTACAATTAACTCTTATAAAATCAACGGTTGTTCCTCCGTGGTCAAGAGCCTTTCTTCCTGCAACCTTGACGCCAAGGGGAGCGCGCTGTTTTGTTAGGATCGGTGCATTCGGCATGGACCACGAAGGCCACTGCCGGAATCCTCCATCGCACCGGCAGCTCCCCAGGCTCCCGAGCAAGCGAGAAAAATTCCGTGTCATCCGTAGATAGCAGCACTGGCTGACCGAGTAGGCTGCTGGCTTGGTGATGTTTGCCGTTAAGCAGAAAACATGTTAGTGGCAGAACAACACACGATAGTCCTCCATATATGTGTTGGGTTATCATTCAGTGAAAAACCCATCACGCCCCCTTGGTTGGTTACTCTGCTTCTGGAGCTCCTTTCATGGAGAAAGAGGCGCACAGACTTATTACAGAGCCATGAAACAGATTTTTGAGTGGGTCTGTTTCCTTCAGTTCAGTGTGTGTGTGTCGCATCAGTCTGGATTGAAGCACAACACGCAAAACCAAGATCGCGGGACAGTAGCAACTAAATAAGTAGGATCATCAAACAAAGGTCCATAGACACACTACTTTAGTCTACTGGCAGAGAAAGAGATCTAATGTGATCTAGACACCAAGCAGAGAAAGAGATCTAATGTGGACTCATGGCTACGGCCAGGAGCAGCTCACTAATCTGAAGAGCGAAGGGAATAAAGCCAACCGAAAGTGATCAAGACAATAACCAATCAGTGTACATAAAATTTATGGAGGAAGGAGTATTTGTGGGCTTTACACAATTTCTTGAGGTTGCCATGGAAGTCGGCGTGTAAGACAAAGATAGTTTTAAAGGGTTCGCCAAGGCACGAGTATGTGGTAGTAGTATATATTACTGTGACAATTGTTGGTTGAATAGTTTCTTAAGTTACTTGGCTCACGGTTTTGAGAAGTTGCAGTGTGATGCTATTCTTTCCATTGATGGTCATGCTTAAGGAATGTGCAAGAATATTCTTTTTATTTTTAGGCCTCATGGAGCAATACCACAACCTCCAGACTGTACGTGGTGACCACCAGGTAGTAGGCAACATTCACGTGGAAGGCATGTTCAAGCCAACGCTGATCGGTATGTCGTTCTACAAGTCGCATTGCAGTGTTGCCGACTGCACGAACTAGCTCGGTCCACTCCAAGAGGTACGACACATAGCCAATCACCATGCTAAAACAGTACCACATTGAAATGGTCTCAGCGCCTCACTCATAGGTGCCGTTTAGAACAGCTCCACTAACCAAGTCATGCATGCATCTATATATTGAGGTACATAATTGATTGGAATTGTCGGAGGAATTACGCCGGGTAGGCTTAAGAAGACGACTCAACATTTTAAAACAACGGGACGGCCAACACCTCTCTGTCTGGCTGTTCCGGATGGCGCCCGGTCCGGTCGGCTGCTGAGCCTGGCCGGTTCCTTGCCCGGCTGGTTGCTCAGACCGACCTCTGTCCGGCTACTCCAGCCGGCCTGCTACGCGAGATCAACCACCACGTCCCGTCGGACACGACATAAAGACACTATAGTCTGCATCACGCGTCACCTCGCATGTCATCCCCAATAATGATGCACTATAGCCTGCATCATGCATCACCTTGTATGTCATCTCTAATAATGGTATACTACTGCCCGCATCACTTATCATCCCCAATAGTATTTAGTTGGCCATGCGGGCCACCCATTGTTTCCGGGCCTCACTTTATAAGAGGCACCAAGGGAAGCCTCACAAGGCATGAGCACACACCTGAGAGCTCCCTGGCGTTCACACTCTCACTCTCTCATTCCCCTCTCCAGTCACACACATACACACATACTCCCTCCTTTCCGGTTTATAGGGTTTATCTCAAAATTTTCAGATTTCCATTATATAAGGCTCACTTTGAGTTCAATTGAGTTAAAGTTCTTTGAGTTTCACACCACATTTAATGAAAGTGAGAAAATTATTGGTCATACATGCATCTTATTCTACATACATTATGCACATCCAATGAGAGGGAGGATGTTGCATTTATTGCCTCGGGAGTTTAATAAGTGAGAAATATTTCATTGGGCAATTTTGTATTCACAAAACTAGTGCCATCCATTCACAGTCTACCTTGGTTGAAGAGATTTCAGATTTGAGCCATATAAACCGGAAATGAGGGAGTATGAGGCAAGAAGCCTCATGGCTCTCCTCTTCCATACAATTCTAGGAGCAACTCTGTACCGCAACACACCTCATATATAGACATGCAAGAATAGGGGTATTATCTCTCCGGAGAGCCCCGAACCTGGGTAAACCATCGTGTGCTGTTGCCCTATCCCGTACTGGATCTCCACTGTAGCCTTGCTCTCACCTCTTAAGCCATCCCTTGGCATCTGCCGTCCCGTTGCACCCCCGTGAGAAAACGACGACAGTTGGCGCCCACCATGGGGCTCGCTGCTGCTAGAAGTGCGGTCCAGGCGGGACCCTTTTCGTCATCATCACTGTGGCGTCGCCGCCGTCTCTCTGGAGCGCTCGGGGCCCGACCTCGACGCGCCCTCGGGGCGAATGCGCGCGACGCGGCATCCTCGCTGCCAGTCTCATCGCCTTTGCCTCGACGCCACCGCCGTCCGCCCGTCACCACTTCCGCGTTCATTTGCCCGTGTCCGTCCCTGGCACGCTCGCTTCGCCGATTGCTACACCAACCCCGCGCGCGTCGCCTGCTGCGGCTCGTGGCCATGTCATGCCGCCGTCAGACCCTCCTCGCGCCGGCACTGAGCCGGCACGCGCCGCATCCCGACGGCGGCAATGGTCGACACTCTCTCTCCACTTCTCCCCACAGCCACGACAAAAATCCCCATGGCCAGGTTGGCCATCTCATTTGCACCACCGCGCGTAGTGCGGTGCCTGGCCGCACACTGGCCTACCTCACGCTCCGCTCCGCCTCGCCGCACCCCGGGAGGCCCTCGACGCTGCTCCGTCCCTACGCAACCGCTCCGCTCCAGCCGCAGCCGCGTCGATCTCCTTCGAGCTCCACCTGCGCGGCGCCCCTGCGTCCCCGCGCGCGCCCGCTCCTACAACGGCTCCGCCCCGCCGGCCCCACCTCGCGGCGCCCGCCAGGCCGGACGCTCGGCCGGCGTGAGCGCGGCCTCCTCTGTGCCCGCCCCTTGCCAGCGTTGCGCGTGGGTCCCTCTCGGGCCGACTCCGACACCAACCGCCCCGCCTGCGAGCGGACCTGCTACTCTGCGCCGCCTTGGCTCCGCCTCTCGCACGCCGCCCCGGCTTCGCCACCCTCCGGTGTAGCGCCGGCCCCACCTGCCGCCCACTCCATGCCTGCCGATTGCTCGTGGCTCTGCCCAACTCCCTCGCCTGCGTCCGTGTCGCCGCGCGTCCGCTCCTCCGCGGCTCCGCCCGCGTTGCTACACGCACGTGCCCACTGTTGGTGGTTCCGCCCGACTCCCTTGCGTGCGTCCGAGTCGCCGCGCATCCGCCCCTCCGCGGCTCCGTCCGTGCTGCTACAAACGCGCATGCCAGCTACTCAGGGTTCCGCCCGACTGCCTGCTCCGCCCAACTTCCACGCCCGCCTGCGTCGGTATGGCCCCCATCCCGCGCGGCCGGTTCCGTGTGCCCACGTGGCCGCGTGCCCGCGCGCCGGCTCCACTCGAGGCCACACTCCGCCTGCGCCTCCTCGCTTCGGCCTGGCGTCCCGCCTTGCCACACTTCCCTCCGTGCGCTACGCGCCGGCGCAACCCTGCCTCTGCGCCTGCGCCGCTCTAGCCGGCCACCTGCGTCGTGTCGCTGCTCCAGCCGTGCGTCCTGGGCCGGCTCTCACGCTACTCGGGCCGCCCGTGCGTGGCCGGTTGCTTGAGAGAAGGGGGAGCCGGCTGGCCGGGTAGGAAAAGAGGGTCGGCTGGAGAATAACAAAAGAAAAAAGAGAATGGAGAGCCGGCTTAAAAAAAGAGAAGCATTGTACGTCCGTGTGCCCACGCTAGCTAGCCACCCGCCTGCGTTCTCGGTCGGCTGGCCCACATCGCCGCTCAGACGGCTGGTGCGCATGCGCGCGCCGCCCTCCGGTCGGTTGGCCCACCTGTGTTGCCGCCTGGTCGGCTTCCCGGCTGGCATGCCCGCCTACTTCGACACCGGGCTTGCTTGGGAGTCGGCTCCGCTGCTCGTCCACTTTGACGCTAGCCGGTCCGGCTCGGCTGGTAGGCACCTCCATCAACCGTCCCGGAGGCTACACCCAGCGGGTGCAGCCGGTGCGCCCCGCTGGCAACAAGCCACGTCGGCCGTCATCGACAACAACCGCCTCATTGACGTCAAAAACCAATGTGAGCTCCCGATCGCCCATCCTCGTGGCACGCACAAACAACGGATACCCCGAGCGTCCCTCGGGGGCAATCCGCGCATTTATTTCAGCAACTTTACTGTTTACCTCGGCGCCAACTAGTCTCGGCCCAGGGCTGGCTGCTTGGTCCGATACGTTCGTTCCTACGAGACGGCTTAGTAGCGTGTACGGTACCACATGTCCACTCTTTGTCTCAGCTACAGCTCGCACCGCAACTGTCCGGCTAGCGAGAGCACAAGCTGGAGGTCACCCACGGGTGAAACGTCCCAGGAGAAGATGGCTTGGGCAACCCCATCATTTATTTATGAGTATCTACTCGGTCGAGTCTGCTCCCAGAGTCCGAGTACTGTACGCTCCACTCCGTGGCCCACTCTTCGCCTCAGCCATAGACCGGCTGCCGGCTGTCCGGCTGGCAAGAGCAAAAACCAAAGAGTAGAGAGGACACGGAAAATACTTAAGGGGGCTCTGACGAAACCGAGCCGACACTCTGTGCATAAAATTGCACCATGATATGTCTCCAACGTATCTATAATTTATGAAGTATTCATGCTGTTATTTTATCATTCTCGGATGTTTTACAATCAACTTATAGCAACTTTATACCATTTTTTGGGACTAACCTATTGACCCAGTGCCTAGTGCCAGTTGCTGTTTTTTTGCTTGTTTTTTACATCGCAGGAAATCAATATCAAACGGAGTCCAAACACCACGAAATTTTTTGGAGATTTGTTTTGGACCAGAAGGAACCCAATGGGCCAGAGCTGCACCTGGGGGGTGCCCCGAGGGGGGCACAACCCACGAGGGCACGTCAGGGCCCCCTGGCACGCCCAGGTTGGTTGTGCCCACCTCGGTGGCCTCCCGCACCCCCTCTTTGCACTATAAATTCCCAAATATTCCGAAACCCTTCGGGGTATCCCTAGATCAGAAGTTTTGCCGCCGCAAGGCTCTATAGCCACCGAAAACCAATCTAGACCCCATTTCGGCACCCTGTCGGAGGGGGAATCATCTTCTGTGGCCATCTTCATCATCCTGGCGACCACCACGATGAGGAGGGAGTAGTACACCCTTGGGGCTGAGGGTTTGTACCCGTAGCTATGTGTTTAATCTCTCTCTCTCGTGATCTTTATCATGGGCTTTGTTAATATAGATGGATCTTATGTCGGATTGAATGTTCACATTTGGGAACACATGATGTATGTCTTGCGGTATGAATACTTGAGGTGACATTGGGGTATCTTATTGGTTCACTTGATATACGTTATGACACTCAACTTGTGGATTCCCGCGGTGATATTGGGGTAATCTATGCATAGGGGTCGATGCACGTTTTTATTATCTTTTCTCCGATAGAAACTTTGGAAACCCCTTGTAGTTCTTTGTGTGGATTGAGTATTATGAATATGAATTTGCTTTGGTGTTATTCTAGTACGAACTCTTGAGTAGATCGATCGAAAAGAATAGCTTGCGTTATTTTAGTACGAACTCTAGGATAGATCGAACGGAAAGAATAGCTTTGAGGTGGTTTCGTACCCTACAAACAATTTCTATCTTTTGTTCTCCGCTAATAGGAACTCGGGAGTGATTCTTTATTGCACTTTGAGGGGTGGTCATATGATCCAACTATGTTAGCACTGTTGAGAAATTGCACTAGCGAAAGTACAGACCCTAGGCCTTGTTTTCAAGCATTGCAATACCGTTTTTGAGCCCGTTTACTATTTGCTACCTTGATGTTTTTATTTATTCAGATTATAAAAATATATTTCTATCATCCATATTACACTTTTATCACAATCTCTTCGTCTAACTAGTGCACCTATACAATTTGCCATTGTATAGGGTGTGTTGGGGACACAAGAGATTTCTTGTATTTGGTTGCAGGGTCGTTTGAGAGAGACCATCTTTATCCTACACCTCTCGTGGATTGATAAACCTTAGGCCATCCACTCGAGGGGAAATTGCTACTGTCCTAAAAAATTACGCGCTTGGAGGCCCAACAAGTGTCTACAAGAATAAAGTTGCATAGTAGACATCAAGCTCTTTTCTAGCGTCATTGCCGGGGAGGTGAGTGCATGAAGGTATATCTTTAGATCATGCAATTGAATCTTTTAGTTTCTTGTTTTATCACTATCTTGGTTTATAAAATAAAACTACATAAAAAATGGAATTGAGGTTGCATCATATTATTGATCATATTTATAATATCTTTCTTGAAAATGATGGATCGGAAAATTGGGCTCAATTGATAGAAGAAGAATTCAATAAAATGATTGGAATGAATGATGAGCATGATTGCAATGTTGTTAGTATGAATTCTTTGAATATCCATGGTGCTAATGATTGAAAAGCCATAAGCTTGGGGATGTTATGTTTGATGAACATGATATTTTTTGTCCCCCAAGTTTTGATGTGGAAATTTTTTATAATGAAAGCATGCCTCCTATTTATGATGATTATATTGATGAGACAGGATTTGGAGAGGTCATGAGTTTATTTAATGATGAATCCACTATTTTGGAAGAGGCTGCTATTGATTATGACAACAAAGTTCCTATATATGATGATTATGGTGATGACATGTATGCTATAAATAATAATGATAACCATGAAACTTGTCATCATGATTTTAGTTTTCAATCACATGATAGTTATTTTGTTGAGTTTGCTCCCACTACTATTGATGAGAATAAATTTGCTTATGTGGAGAGTAAAAAAATCTCTATGCTTATGCATCATGAAAATAATGCTTTATGTGATAGTTATATTGTTAAATTCATTCATGATGCTACTAAAAATTATTATGAGATAGGAACATATGCTTGTAGGTATTGCAATAATATCAAGCTTCCTCTCTATGTGTTGAAAATCTTGAAGCTATGCTTGTTTTGCCTTTCTATGCTAGTTGATTCTTGCTCCCATAAATTGTTTGCTCACAAAATCCCTATGCATAGGTAGTGGGTTAGGATTTAATGTGCTAGTCATATGCTTCATTATGCTCTCTTTATGTTTCAATTCTTTACTTTTATGCGAGCATCATTGAAATCATCATGCCTAGATTAAAAGGCATAAAAGAAAAGCGCTTGTTGGTAGACAACCCAACACTTTTACCTACTGTTTTTGTGTGTTCACATGATTAAGCTACTGTAGTAATGATGTTTGCTTGCTTTTGTTTCAATAAAGTACCAAGTAAAGCCTTTGGGATCATGTGGGGTGATAATTGATTTGAGTTGATTCTAATTTTTAACACAAGAGTGATTTTGAGTTGATTATTTTTTCATAAGATTAATATAAAAATTTCTCACGTGGTCCTAATTTTTCAGAATTGTTAGAGTAGCAGAAGTATGTCTGGAGTACATATTACTACAGACTATTCTGTTTTTGACAGATTCTGTTTTCAATGCATAGTTTGCTTGTTTTCTAGTTTCTATGGCTTATATTGCTCAATATAAATTGTGAAAATGATATGATAAAGTAGGCATTGTGTGATAAAAATTATGGATCTTGTATTTATAGTACCAAAGTGAAATGGTTTGCTCTTTATCATACTAACCCATCTCACGAAGTTCCGTTAAGTTTTGTGTGATTGAAGTTTTCAAGTTTTGGGTGAGATGTCGATATGAGGAGAATTAAGAGTGACAAGGACCTAAGATTGGGGATTACTAAGGCAACCCCAAGGTAACATTCAAGGAATATCCAAGCAACTAAGCTTGGGGATGCCCCGGAAGGCATCCCCTATATCGTCTCCAACATTATCGGTAACCTTACTTGGAGCTATGTTTTCATTCGTCACATGATATGTGTTTTACTTGGAGCGTCAATTTATTTTGTTAGTATTTGTTTTATGTTATTTATAATAATTTTTTGCATCTTTTATTTCAATAAAAATGTCAAGGATATCCCTCACCATGCTTATTTTGCAAGTATGCATGTTGCTGTTTCAAAACAGAAAGTTTACCGCTGTTGCAAAAATTCCCTAGAAAACTCAGAACTTGATAAAATTTTGATTTTTTTTGCATAATAAGCTCTGATAATTTTTTACAGTTTGGTAAATTTTCATAACATTTGGAGTTTAAGAAGTATTGATACTCTTGCATTCTTTACAGAGTGTACTGTTTTGGCAGATTGCTGTTATGTTTGCATTGTTTGCATATGTTTGCTTGTTTAATGATTCTATTTGAGGATATGAGTATTAAATATGCAGAGGCGTTTAGTATGCAATGTTGAATAATAATTTTAGTGATTTTCTACAGTAGATAATGATAAGGTTTTTGCATTGGTTTATACTAACTTATCTCACGAGTTCTTGTTGAGTTTTGTGTGGATGAAGCTTTTGAGATTTAGGAAAATTGTGATATGAGAAGAATTAAGGAGACACAAAAGCTCAAGCTTGGTAATTCCCAAGGCATCCCAAGATAATATTCAAGAATTCTCAAGCATTTAAGCTTGGGGATGCCCTGGTAGGCATCCCACCTTTCTTCTTCAACAATTATCGGTAAGTATCGGTTGAGCCTAAGTTTTTGCTTATTCACATGAGTTGTGCTATTTTTAGAATGTCATTTTATTTTTGTTTTAATTTCTGTTTTAATAACATACTTAGATCTGAAAGTTTTAAATAAAATAGAGTCCTCAAATAGTCACCAAGGAGGCTAAGTAAGCGGCATTCACATCCCGTCAACGAAGCTCTTTTCTTTGTAATTGCTCTTGTGCTTCACTTATATCCTATGAGTAAATTTTTGAATAAATTGAATGTCATGAAGTTGAAATCATATCATGCTTAGTGGTAGCTTCACATTGGGTTTAGAAAGTGAAATCTTTTGAGGCTTGACAATCACAATATTGGTCATACAAGCAATTCACGAATAATTAGTATAAGGAAGATAACTTTCACATGCAAATACACTATGATGGAAATATTTTGTGATTGTGAGCCCCCATCAAAATATTATATGCCAAAATTGTTGACGTTGGACAAGGAAGACAACGTAATTATTTATGTTTGTTCATATTCACATAGAAGTTATATTGTCATAGATCCTTCAACATGTGGTGCTTGCCCCCCATCTTTGCTAGCCAAAAATTCCGCACCAAGTAGATATACTACTTGTGCATCCAAAAACCCTTGAACTGAAATCTTATTTTCAAGAGTCCACCATACCTACCTAAGGATTGAGCAAGATCCTTCAAGTAAGTTGTCATCGGTGCAATAAGGCAATAAAAATTGCTTCTAAAAGTGTTAGATCATTTAGTGTAATAGAAAATTGAGCGTTGTACGAACTTGTGATGTCAAAGTAATAAAGCGACGGACTACATAATAAAGGTTGCTATCATAAGGGGCAATATAACGTGATGTTCTTTTGCACTAAGGGGTTGAGCATACAAACAAATAAGCGCATGGCAACCTCTGCTTCCCTCTGCGAAGGGCCTATCTTTTAATTTATGTATTTACTTTTTTGCAAGAGTCAAATTTTTTCTCTCTATTCCTTTTTATTTTTCTCCTTTGGCAAGCATCATGTGGTGAGGAAAGATCTAGGCACATATGTCCAATTGAATATGGGTAGCATGAGTTATTATTGTTGACATCACCCTTGAGGTGAATACGTTGGGAGGCAAAGCAATAAGCCCCTATCTTTCTATGTGTCCGGTTGAAACGTTTTGCTCATGTGTACGCGGTGAGTGTTAACAATCATAAAATACTATATGATGGTTGAGTATGTGGAGCTCTTACTTAAACTCTGTTGAATAAGTTGAATTGCAATTGCTTGGTGACTGAGAACATAGGTTGTTGGGTTTCAAGATAATTCATTGTTTGAACCTTAACATGTGAATTGGTTGCTACTTTAACATGAGAAAACTTTATGAGAAAAGAATTGTTGTAATGATGCTAGGAAAAGTGATTAAAATTATCATTGATCAAACTTATGCACGTTGCTAGCATTCACACTTCATAAATTATTTCTTTTATCATTTACCTACTCGAGGACGAGTAGGAATTAAGCTTGGGGATGCTGATACGTCTCCAACGTATCTATAATTTATGGAGTATTGATACTGTTATTTTATCATTCTTGGATGTTTTACAATCATTCTATAGCAACTTTATACCTTTTTTGGGACTAACCTATTGACCCAGTGCCCAGTGCCAGTTGCTATTTTTTTGCTTGTTTTTTACATCACAGGAAATCAATATCAAACGGAGTCCAAACACCACGAAACTTTTTGAAGATTTGTTTTAGACCAGAAGGAACCCAATGGGCCAGAGCTGCACCTGGGGGTGCCCCAAGGGGGGCACAACCCACCAGGGCATGCCAGGGCCCCCTGGCGCGCCCAGATGGGTTGTGCCCACCTCTGTGGCCTCCCGCACCCCCTCTTTGCACTATAAATTCCCAAATATTCTGAAACCCTTCGGGGTAGCCCTAGATCAGAAGTTTCGCCGCTGCAAGGCTCTGTAGCCATCGAAAACCAATCTAGACCCGTTCCGGCACCCTGCCGGAGGGGGGAATCATCTCCAATGGCCATCTTCATCATCCCGACGGCCACCACGATGAGGAGGGAGTAGTCCACCCTCGGGGTTGAGGGTTTGTACCAGTAGCTATGTGTTTAATCTCTCTCTCTCTTGTGATCTATATCACAGGCTTTGTTAATATAGATGGATCATATGATGTTTCTCCCCTCTATACTCTTATTGTGATGAATTAAATCTTTACCCTTTGAAGTTTTGTTATGTTGGATTGAATGTTCAGATTTGGGAACACATGAAGTATGTCTTGCGGTATGAATACTTGAGGTGACATTGGGGTATCTTATTGGTTCACTTGATACACGTTATTCACTCAACTTGCGGATTCCCGCGGTGATATTAGGGTAATATATGCATAGGGGCTGATGCACGTTTTTATTATATTTTCTCCGATAGAAACTTTGGGGACCCCTTGTAGTTCTTTGTGTGGATTGAGTATTATGAATATGAATTTGCTTTGGTGTTATTCTAGTACGAACTCTTGAGTAGATCGATTGGAAAGAATAGCTTGCATTATTTTAGTACGAACTCTAGGATAGATCGAACAGAAAGAATAGCTTTGAGGTGGTTTCGTACCCTACAAATAATTTCTATCTTTTGTTCTCTGCTAATAGGAACTCGAGAGTGATTCTTTATCGCACTTTGAGGGGTGGTCATATGATCCAACTATGTTAGCACTGTTGAGAAATTGCACTAGCGAAAGTATGGACCCTAAGCCTTGTTTTCAAGCATTGCAATACTGTTTTGAGCCCGTTTACTATTTGCTACCTTGCTGTTTTTATTTATTCAGATAATAAAAATATATTTCTACCATTCATATTACATTTTTATCACCATCTCTTCGCCGAACTAGTGCACCTATACAATTTGCCATTGTATTGGTGTGTTGGGGACACAAAGAGATTTCTTGTATTTGGTTGCAGGGTCTTTTGAGAGAGACCATCTTCATCCTACACCTCTCATGGATTGATAAACCTTAGGTCATCCACTTGAGGAAAAAATGCTACTGTCCTACAAAACTTCGCGCTTGGAGGCCCAACACATGTCTACAAGAATAAAGTTGCGTAGTAGACATCACACTACCAACATGAAATGTTTGATATATCTGCGCCGACTAAACCTTGACTTTTGCACGATCATTTCCATGAGGAACCTTCTCGTCCGGAGGCTCGGAGGCTACTCCCAGCAGGGTCCCGTGCCCGTCAGCCGACGGACCTACGTCCGCCCTCAGCAGCGCCTCACGCTCATCGGCTAGTGGACCCCGCGTTTGCCCTCGACAAGACTCCGCGCCGTTCAGCCGACGGACCCAGTGTCCGTCCTTGACAGGGCTCCGCGCCATTTAGCCAAAGGACCCCGCGTCCGCCCTCGGCAGGGTTCCATGCCCATCAGCCGGCGGACCCCGCGTCTGCGCCCGGCAGCGCCTCGCGCTCGACAATCGGCAGACCCCGCGTCCACCCTCGGCAGGGCTCCATACCCATTAGCCGGCGGACCCCACGTCCGCACTCGGCAGCGCCTTGCTCACGACAGCCGGCGGAACCCGCTTTTGCCCCCGGACGGGCTCCACGCCCAATAGCCCGCTGACCTCGCGTCCGCACCCGCCAGCGCCTCCCGCTCAACAGCCAGCGGACCTCGTGTCCGCCCTCGGCAGGGCTCCACGCCCATCAACCGACGGACCCCGTGTCCACGCCCAAAAGTGCCTCGCGCTCGGCAGCCGGCGGACCCCGCATCCGCCCCCAGCTGGGCTCCGCGCCCATCAGCCAGCGGACCCTGCGTCCGCCCTCGGCTCGCCTCCGCGCCCATCAGCCAGCGAACCCCGTGTCCGCGCCTGACATCCCTGACACCACCGTCTACTTCAGCAACAGCAAAGACCCTCTGCCCGACTCTTCGAGTAGTCCGGAGGCTCGGAGGCGCCCTGCTCCCGTCAGTTGTCAGACCCCGCGTCCGCACCCGACGTCCTCGACGCCACCGTCTTCTTCAGCAACAGCAAAGACGCTTCTCCCGACTCTTCGATTCGCCCGGAGGCTCGGAGGCTACACCTAGCGGGTGCGCTAACATGCCCCCGCTGGAAGCAAGCCATGCCGTCCCCGGCCCACGATCAACTGTCCTCAACAACTTTTACAACAACAACGCCAACGGCGAAAACCCTCCGCCGGACTCTTCAAGTCGCCCGGAGGCTCGGAGGCTACTGTCGGGGGGATTACCCCCGGGTAGGCTCAAGAAGGCGACTCAATATTTTAATACAACGGGGCGGCCAACGCTGCTCTGTCCGGCTGTTTTGGCTGGTGCCCCGGTCAGGCCGGCTGCTGAGCCCGACCGGCTTGTCCGACCAACCTTTGTCTGGCTGCTCCAGCCGGCCTGCTGCGTGAGGTCAACCACCACGTCTCGTCGGACACGACATGAAGACACTATAGCCTGCATCACGCGTCACCTCGCATGTCATCCCCAATAGTGATGCACTATAGCCTGCATCATGCGTCACCTTGCATGTCATCTCCAATAATGGTGTACTACTGCCTGCATCACTTGTCATCTTCAATAGTGTTTAGTTGTCCATGCGGGCCATCCCTTGTCCCCTGGGCCTCCCTTTATAGGAGGCACTAGGGGAGCCTCTCAAGGCATGAGCACACAAACGTGAGAGCTCCCTGGAGCTCACACTCTCACTCTCTCATTCCCCTCTCCAGGCACACACATACACATATATGAGGCAAGAAGCCTCATGGCTCTCCTCTCCCATACAGCTCTAGGAGCAACTCTGTACTATAACACACCTCATATACAGACATGCAGGAGTAGATGTATTATCTCTTCGAAGAGCTCCGACCTGGGTAAACCACCGTGTGCTGTTGCCATGTCCTGTCTTGGATTTTCACTGCAACCTTGCTCTCACCTCTTAAGCCATCCTATGACATCTGGAGTCTCGGTGCATCCCGGTGAGAAAACGACAACAAGGATCCTTAACTATTGTGGCTGAAGCCTCCATGTATATGCATTTCCCACAAAAAGGTATATGCATCAACAGAAGTATGTGTCGGGTGCTCCACACAGGGCACACACATCCGATACAAATTCTTCATGGCGTAGATCCTAGAGCCAGGAGAAATATCTGCCATGCTTCCTCGTGATGCGTGCCCTGCTCTAGATACTGCACCATAGTTTTTAGCTTTGAGTAACAATCTGTACTGCAGGACCGCTAAAAATTAACACAACATATGTGGTATGATTCTCTTTCTCGACGACAGAAAAAAGGATTCTCAATTGACAAGGCCCTCCGGTCTTTTTAATCTACATATACGTTTTGTCCGAAGTCCAAGTATCTCTATTTTGACCAAATATATAGAGAAATATATATACATTAACAATGGAAAATAAATATTATCAAGTTCTTTAATAAATGTTGTTTCATAATATATATATTTGTTATTATAGATGTTGATATTTTTTAATATAAATTTGGTGAAACATTGCAAGTTTGACTGGAGAAAATTATAATACACGGAGTACAATCTTTGTGAAAGAGAAGTATGGCATTACGACCGAACAACCGAATAACAATGTTCTTGATGGGAAGTCCATAGGGGGTATATGTTCAGGCGAAGTTAGAGAAAACCATTGGTCTAAACTTTCCATGCAACCCCATGAAGTACTCCCTCCATTCCTAAATATAAGTCTTTTTTAGAGATTCCACTAAGGACTAGATACAAGTGTATATAAACATACTTTAGAGTGTGGATTCATTAATTTTGCCCGGTATGTAGTCTGTAGTGGAATCTCTAAAAAGACTTACACTTAGGAACAAAGGGAGTTCATGACATAGCTAGGTTGAAGGCTAAAGTCACTATAGCGACATTTGAACTGATGAAAGTGAGCGATTGATTGAATTATGAGTTATCGCTAGATAATTAATTGATACATCGAACTAATAATTGTATTATGAACCTTCTTGCCTTGGAGTTGTGCATATCAAGTAATAGTAGTTATGGATTCACTCACTAGTAGAAAACGACCCATTTGTCCCGGTATCAGAGGCCCATTTGTCCCAGTTCTGGAACCGGGACTAAAAGGTCGGGACTAAAGCCCCAAACCTTTAGTCCCAGTTCGCTCACGAACCGGGACAGAAGGTTTTCCACGTGGCCTCTACGGGGAGCCCAGGTAGGAGGACCTTTAGTCCCGGTTGGTGGTTGGTACCAAAAGGCGTCCACACGTCAGCATCTGGCAGGAGCTGGGTTTTTTAAGGAAGGGTTTAGGGGTTTTCATATTGTGTTTCCCCCTATTATTTTTGTCTTTACCATTTTTATTTTATGCTTTTCATTCAACTTGACGCTAGCTACTACATATAGCAATGAAATAACCATTACACAACATCATCATGATCAATATATAGAAAGAACCATCAGTATCACTTGAAATTTGTTCAACTTAAGAAACAAACATCAATGTATCACATTCATCTTAACATACTAATTAATTAACTAACAGTTCTCCAACTGATATATTCATGACTTAGTTCTAAACATGGTCAACAACAACCATCATCTGATAGTCCTTGCGGTTGCTCTTCCTTATAGTGATTACCACAAGGATGTCCACCCTTAGTTCTCTCTTTCCCTTGATGGACTCCTGCCAGCCGACCTTGTGGAATGATATGCGCCTGTCATCCTCTGCCTTGTATTGGACATTCATGACATGCCCTCTTGGTCCATGGATTACTCCAACAGTGACGACGGCGGGGATGTTAGACATATGAAGACCCCATCATTAATAGAAAATAGAGAGCACAGAATGTTAGACATCTCCTCCATACTTGGTTATGACCAAAAAGAGATGAAAGAATATAAAACATCTCACCATAACTTTTTTGACCATGTTTGTTTTTGTTAGACGATGCACAAAGGGCTTCCCCAAGAACGCCGAAGAGGATGGTAACATTTCTTTCACACTAGATTTATCATCTGGAGTAAGCTTCTTCATCCTTTGAGAAAAAATTGCAGAAAGGATAAGACCATCATCTTCATCTTTGATGTCCTCCTCTTCATCTTGGTTGTTCTCATCATCATCTTGGATGTCCTCATCTTCATCTTGGCTGTCAATGTCATCTTGGTCATCTTGGCTGACGATGTCATCTTCGTCATCATCATCGCTTTGGACATATAATGTCCTTAACCTATTCACCTTTCCTACTAAGGAAAAAGCTACGAGTTCTCCTCCTTTAAAATTGTTCACTGCAATGTACTGCTCCCATCCATCACCATATATGATGGTTTTATTCTTTCCTTTGCACAGATCCAATTCGAATTCGCGCTCCTCATCATCCTCAAAGTACAACACGTTACCATATGAATTTTTGAAGTCCCCCCTTATGTTGCATGGAACACACTATGCAGCAATTAATAATCAACAATAAAGTCAGTAAAATAGCTAAATAGATGATCATAATTCAATACAAATTCAAGTTAAAGACCGTTACCACTGATTTTTGAAATCCCATTCTCAAAAATACCCCGAACTGCACTGCAATTCCAAGACTGTCCATATAGACCTTCCAGATCTTACGCCTCATGGTCCCTATAATAAGCCCAAGTAGTTGTCAAACGTAAGAAAATGCAATTAACACGATAGATCACCATCAACATATGAAAAATATCTATATATATATATATCACCATAATGAAAATAATCTATATATCAACATAATGAACTATATATATATATCATCATCATCAAAGAACTATATATATATATATATATATATATCATATCATCATTTCATCAAAGAACTCATATCATCAACAACATCATTGCTCATATATCCATGGATCATATATAAAAACTTTCTATGAACAAAAAAAAGTTCTATGAACAAAAAATGGCGCCATTCTAGATGTGCACAAAATGGTCCATATTTTTCCTGATCTCATCTACCCTTCTATATGTCACGTTGTGTAATGTCAAAGGATTCAAGAAAACCACAACTTCATCATTAGCCGTAAGTAACAGACGCATAATGGTACGAAGCTCTCCAAAATTGTTTTAGAACGGAGTCCCGGATAGGATAATTAGCTTTTTGGTATGAATTTCAGCAAGAGCCTTCCCAATATTGCTATTTGGAAGGCCGTTGCTGAAATTCGTACAAAAAAGCGAATTATTCTATCCAGAACTACGTTCCAAAACAACTTTGAAGAGCTTCGTAGCATCATACGCCGGTTACTTCCGGCTAATGATGAAGCCATGGATTTCTTCAATACTTTGACACACAACATGACATATAGAAGAATATATATATATATATATATATATATATATATATATAGACACATCCATAATGGGGGCATTCTTGATAAATCTATATTACCGGAGTTTTCTATATGAACATTTTACCTTAGTAACTTAGAAAAAATGTTATCGGGGAGGGGGTATATCGACAACGCTTTTTTTCTAGGGTTTGGGTGGCCTCGAGAGTTGGTAGCCCGGTATATCGAGAGGGGGGTGAACATTTTACCTTAGTAACTTAGAAAAAAATGTTATCGAGGAGGGGGTATATCGGTCCCCCCTCATGTCGAAGTTATCGGGGAGGGGGTATATCGACAAGGACATACATACATGGAAAAAAATGCTATTCATCTATACATACATAGCCACATACATATATACATGGAAAAAATGCTATGGAAAAAATACATATATGAACAAAAAAATGCTATGAATAAAAAAATTAATACACATATGAACAAAAAAATACATATATGAACAAAAAATGCTCTGAACAAAAAAATTAATATGCCAGAGCCGGGGCGGCGGCGGCTCACAGCGGGGGCGACCGGCGAGGGCGAGGGCGACGGTGGGGGCGGGCCGGGGCAGGGGCGTGGCCGGGCGCGCTCAGGGGCGGCGGACAGCATCGGCTGGCGAGGGCGACGGCGGGGGCGGCGTGCGAGGGAGCCGGCAACGGCGTCGGCTGGCGAGGGCGACGACGGGGGCGGTGCACGAGGGAGTCGACGGCGACGGCGACGGTGGGGGCGGGCCGGGGCGCAAGGGCGCGCTTGGGGGCGGCGGACGGTGTGGGCGTGGGCTCGGGGGCGGGGGAGGGGCACGGGCGACGGCGACGACGTCGGGGCAGCCTGGCAGCATCGAGGAGGTCGGTATTGTCAGGGGGAACTACGAGATGAAAATGAAAATTTTCACAAGTGCTGCTTATATACACACAACATTGGTCCCGGTTGGTGACACCAACTGGGACCAATGCCTACCTTTGGTCCCAGTTCGTGCCACCAACTAAGATCAAAGGTCTCTGCTTCCCACCCTTTGGTCACGGTTCGTGTCACCAACCGGGACCAAAGGTCTCTTTTCAGCAGCCCAAAGGGCGGGAAGCAGAGACCTTTGGTCCCGGTTGGTGGCACGAACCGGGACGAAAGGTAGGCATTGATCCCGGTTAGTGCCACCAACCGAGACCAAAGGTAGGCATTGGTCCCGGTTCGTGGCACCAACCGGGACCAATGGCCTTGCACAACGACATGGTGGGAGTTTAGTCCCACCTTGCTAGTGGAGGGAGTGTCGCACCTGTTTATAAGGCACGGTGCGCGTGAGCCTTCGAGCTCCTCTCTAAAGCAGGCTTACGGGCCTAACCACTCTATAGCTGCGTGTGGGCCTACTCGGCCTTGTGCGGGCCCGAATCCTGGCCCAACTGGCTGGTTGGGTTTCTAGTCGTATTCAGGCCGTGGTGGCCTAGTAGGCGGCACTTTTTATTTTTTTCCCATTTTTTTGTTTTGTTTTTTTGCATTATTTATTTTCTTTTCTTTTTTGCTTTATTTTTTAATTATTTTTGCTGTTAGGTCACAAAAATTATAATCTTTCTGTTAGTGCCATTAGTTTTCAAATTTGAATATTTTAAATTTGAATTCTTTAAAATTTGTGTGAATCACTAGTTTGTGAATAACTTTGCTATAAAAATAGATAATTGAGTGATTCTTTTTCCTGCTATTTAATATTAATGTGTTTTATCACTATATCAAAAATATATTTTGTTATTTTAGTTTGCTATTAAAATTTCTAACAAAAAATACTTTGGTAATTTTAGTTGCATAATTTCCATTATCTTTGTTTTGTTTTTTGCTTTATTTTTTTTTGCTTTATTTATTTCCAGTGTGTTTTATCATTATATTCTTTTTGCTATCAATGTTTTGAAGAAAAAAATACTTTGATAATTTTAGTTGCATAGTTTTGTAAAAGCTTCTCAGTTCATTCTTTTTGCTATTAGTTCATTTTTGAGCTAAATGACCCTGAAATTGAAAACCCCTTCAAATGAACTCTAAAAAGGTTGAAAGTTGTCATGGTATCATCATTTCACCCACATAGCATGTGCTAAAAAGTTGAGAGGGTTACGGCAAAAAAAGGATGCACTTGATGTACAAAATGGACAATCTCTTTCGAAGTATCACGGTTTCGGACGAAAACTCATCTGTTATAAAGGGATTTCATTTTTTTGAACTTATTTGAACTCCAGACTTTTTGTGTATTCAAAATGAACCATTCAAAGCCACATCATCAATTTTCAACCCTTTCTGACTTCATTTGGTATTTTTCATGCATTTACTGATTTTTTTGAGCTAAATGGCCCGGAAATTGAAAAGCACTATAAATGAACTCTGAAAAGGTTGAAAGTTGGCATGGTATCATCACTTCACCCACATAGCATGTTATAAAAAGTTGAGAGGTTTACGGCAAAAACATGTGCCCTTGATGTACAAAATAGATAATCTTTTTCGAAGTATCACGGTTCCGGACGAAAACTCATCTGTTACAAAGGGATTTCATTTTTTTTGAACTTATTTGAACTCCAGACTTTTTGTGTGTTCAAAATGAACCATTCAAAGCCATATCATCAATTTTCAACCCTTTCTGACTTCATTTGGTATTTTTCATGCATTTACTGTTTTTTTGAGCTAAATGACCCAGAAGTTGAAAAGCACTACAAATGAACTCTGAAAAGCTTGAAAGTTGGCATGTTATCATCATTTCACCCACATAGCATGTTATAAAAAGTTGAGAGGGTTACAAAAAAACTGGATGCACTTCGTATACAAAACGGACAATCTCTTTCGAAGTATCAGGGTTTCGGACGAAAACTCATGTGTTACAAAAGGCATTTCATTTCTTCACATGTAACTGCAATGATATAGTTGTGGAGAGAAAGTCTTCACTTTTTCTTCGCTTGTGTCCTTTGCTTATTGCACCGTAACCATGGATAATCTTCATCGTTTAACAACGTGCTTGGGTCAGCCTTGACTTTGAAGGGAGGAATTTCATGAAACTTTTCATAATCTTCAGACATGTGTGTCTTGCCCTCCAATCCCACGATGTCTCTTTTTCCTGAAATAACTATGTGGCGCTTTGTCTCATCGTATGATGTATTCGCTTCCTTATCTTTTCTTTTTCTCAGGTTGATAGACATGTCCTTCACATAGAAAACCCGCGCCACATCATTGGCTAGGACGAATGGTTCTTCTGTGTACCCAAGATTGTTCAGATCCACTGTTGTCATCCATATTGTGGATCTTCCTGTACCCCGCCTCTTGATAGATTGACCCATTCGCACTGAAACAAAGGGACCTTGAAATCATGGCCATAGTCAAGTTCCCATATGTCCACTATGTAACCATAATATGTGTCCTTTCCCCTCTTGGTTGCTGCATCAAAGCGGACACCGCTGTTTTGGTTGGTGCTCTTTTGATCCTGGGCGATCGTGTAAAATGTATTCCCATTTATCTCGTACCCTTTGTAAGTCAATACAGTCGAAGATGGTCCCCTGGCCAACGAGTACAACTCATCAGAAACAGTGTTGTCACCCATGTGACGTGTTTGCAACCAATTGCCGAAAGTCCTGATGTGTTACATGTAATCCAGTCGTCACACTGCTCTGAGTGTTTGGAGCGTAGAATATTCTTGTGTTCATCGACATACGGGGTCACCAAGGTAGAATTTTGTAGAACTGTGTAGTGTGCTTGAGACTAAGAATGCCCGTCCCTACATATTATTGAGTCCGCTCCTAGAATGCCTTTTCCAGTCAGTCTCCCCTCATACCGCGATTGAGGGAGACCAATCTTCTTAAGGTCAAGAATGAAGTCAACACAAAACCCAATGACATCCTCTGTTTGATGGCCCATGGAGATGCTTCCTTTTGGCCTAGCGCGGTTACGAACATATTTCTTTAAGACTCCCATGAACTTCTCAAAGGGGAACATATTGTGTAGAAATACAGGGCCCAGAACGACAATCTCGTGGACTAGATGAACTAGGACATGCGTCATGATATTGAAGAAGGACGGTGGGAACACCAGCTCGAAACTAACAAGACATTGCACCAAATCACTCCTTAACCTTGGCAGGATTTCTGGATCGATCACCTTCTGAGATATTGCATTGAGGAATGCACATAGCTTCACAATGGCTAATCGAACGTTTTTCGGTAGAAGCCCCCTCAATGCAACTGGAAGCAGTTGTGTCATAATCACGTGGCAGTCATGAGACTTTAGGTTCTGGAACTTTTTCTCTGCCATATTTATTATTCCCTTTATATTCGACGAGAAGCCGGACGGGACCTCCATACTGAGCAGGCATTCAAAGAAGATTTCCTTCTCTTCTTTGGTAAGAGCATAGCTGGCAGGACCTTCATACTGCTCTGGATGCATGCCGTCTTTTTCATGCACACGTTGCTGTTCCTCGCGTGCCTCCGGTGTATCTTTTGTCTTCCCATACACTCCCAAGAAGCCTAGCAGGTTCACGCAAAGATTCTTCATCACGTGCATCACGTCGATTGCAGAGCGGACCTCTACGTCTTTCCAATAGTGTAGGTCCCAAAATATAGATTTCTTCTTCCACATGGGTGCGTGTCCAGCATCGTCAGTCGGAACAGATAGTCCACCAGGACCCTTTCCAAAGATTACTTGTAAATCATTGACCATATCAAGTATGTGATCACCAGTACGGAGGGCAGGCATCTTCCGGTGATCTGCCTCACCTTTGAAATGCTTTCCTTTCTTTCGACATTGATGGTTGGTCGGAAGAAATCGATGATGCCCCAGGTACACATTCTTCCTGCATTTGTCCAAATATATATTGTCGGTGTCATCTAAACACTGTGTGCATGCGTGGTATCCCTTGTTTGTCTGTCCTGAAAGGTTACTGAGAGCAGGCCAATCGTTGATGGTTACAAACAACAACGCATGTAGGTCAAATTCCTCATGTCCGTTCTCATCCCACACACGTACACCTCTTCCATTCCATAGTTGTAAAAGCTCATCAACTAATGGCCTTAGGCACACATCAATGTCATTTCCGGGTTGTTTAGGTCCTTGGATGAGCATTGGCATCATAATGAACTTCCGCTTCATGCACAACCAAGGAGGAAGGTTATACATACATAGAGTCACAGGCCATGTGCTATGCTTGTTGCTCTGATCCCCAAAAGGATTAACACCATCTGCACTTAAACCAAACCATACGTTCCTTGGGTCAACTGTAAAGTCGCTCCACTTTCTCTCGATCTTTCTCCACTGCGACCCGTCAGCGGGTGCTCTCAACTTCCCGTCTTTCTTACGGTCCTCTTTGTGCCATCGCATCGACTTGGCATGCTCTTTGTTTCTGAATAGACATTTCAACCGTGGTATTATAGGAGCATACTACATCACCTTGGCAGGACCCCTCTTCTTGGGTCGCTCACCGTCAACATCACCAGGGTCATCTCGTTTGATCTTATACCACAATGCACCGTATACGGGGCATGCACTAAAATCCTCGTACGCACCGTGGTAGAGGAATGCAGTCATTAGGGCATGCATGTATCTTCTGCACCTCCAATCCTAGAGGGCATACAACCTTCTTTGCTGCATACGTACTGTCGGGCAATTCGTTATCCTTTGGGAGCTTCTTCTTCAATATTTTCAGTAGCTTTTCAAATCCTTTGTCAGGTATACCATTCTCTGCCTTCCACTGCAGCAATTCTAGTGTGGTACCGAGCTTTGTGTTGCCATCTTCGCAATTAGGGTACAACCTTTTTTTTGTGATCCTCTAACATGCGATCGAACTTCAAATTCTCCTTTTCACTTTCGCATTGTCTCTTTGCATCAACAATGACCCGGTGAAGATCATCATGGGGCACATTGTCTGGTTCCTCTTGATCTTCATCTTTCCCCATTGCAGCATCACCGTATTCAGGAGGCACATAGTTGTCATCATCCTCTTCTTCTTCATTGTCTTCCATCATAACCCTCTTTCTCCGTGCTTGGTACAAACATTATAGTGTGGCATTTAACCCTTCTCAAGCAGGTGGAAGTGAAGGGTTTTAGAGTTGGAGAAAGCCTTCGTATTGTCACAGACAATACATAAAACCATTCCGCTTGTTTGTCTTAGCCGCTTTGAGAAAATTGTGCAGGCCCTTAATATACTCAGAAGCGCGTCGGTCACCGTACATCCATTGTCGGTTCATCTGCGTGCGTTATATAATAAAGTGTATCAATAGACAGGACAAGGGCTGACAGAGGCGGATACCAAAACCACCGCACTATATAATAACAAATAATAATAAAAGTAAGAAAATTACACAAGTATCTATCTAAATAATACAAGTAAGAACTTTTTTCTTTTAGAAAGAAGATAAGAAGAAGAGGCTAACCACGGTGATGTCGGCGCCGTGATGGGCGCGGGTGATCGACGGCGGTGAGGATGGGGACGGGACAGGACGGACCGCCAAACCTAGACAAATCTTGAGGAAAATGAAGCTTGGACAAGGAGCTTCGAGAGGAGAAAGCTTAAGTGTGGCTTGGGCATTTCATCGAACACCTCATGTGCATAGGAGGTGAGCTAGAGCACCACAAAGCACTCACACGGCCGGCCAAAAAAAAGAGCATTGCACTGGTCTGGTCGTCGGGGGGAGGGGGTATATATAGGCTAACCTTTGGTCCCGGTTTGTGGCTGGAACCGGGACTAACGGACCACATTTCGTCCCGGTTCCAGCCACAAACCGGGACCAATGGACACAACCATTGGTCCCGGTTCGTGGCTGGAACCGGGACCACAGGGGTCAAACGAACCGGAACCAATGGCCCACGAGGCCTCGTCGACGTCCTGGCCTCACGAACCGGGACCGATGCTGCCATGGGCAGCATCGGTCCCGGTTCGTGAGTGAACCGGGATGAATGGCTTTTTAGGCCTGGACCAAAGCCCTATTTTCTACTAGTGACTAATGGGAAGAGTGTTGTTATCTTTTATATAGGTGGTATATTTTTTATATCAGCCAAAAAAGTACGCATGTTTTTTTAACAAGAACAACATAAAGTATACATAGATTTTTTTTTTGCCGATTCATATGGTGTAAGGTCATCAACCAATAATCTACCACTGATTCATACAAGTTAAGGTTTTCTATATCAATTTGCGCATTGTATCTTTTTACTAATGTGGCCTGCATCCATTGTAGTAAGGTTTGTAACAAGAAAGTTATCCAATTTTCAATCATTATTCTCCTTTGAATATATTTACGGAAGTACTGAAATAATTATAATATTTAGAGCCCGTGCGAATGCACGAGTTGACGACTAGTATCTCTAAGTTCTCATGCTCTCTTTTAAATTAGTGTATTCTTTTCATGAATGTTCTGCATGGAGTGCTCTTTGCCCTTGGTGACCTAAACTGAAAATATGCCGCTTAACCGATAGTATGTCAAGATACCCTCTATGCTTATTTGTTTGTTGCTTCGTGTGGTTTCAATTTTTAACTACATGGGTAATTTTAATCTCAGTGTTTATATATCTATAAGTTCACATGCTCATTTTAGATTATATATACACCTGCTCGATGCTTTACAATATGTCATGCTTCACAGGTAAAACACTATTGAATATGTTTTATTGTGAAAAATATTATATCACTTACTTTCTTATCATACCTCCATATATTATTATATGATTGTTATTATTAATTTGATTCAACATTTTTTGTAGAACTTAGTTGCAAACCTAAATATGGTCATTTTTTTTGTTTAATGCAGTTCCAAATTAGTTGTGGTTGTTAGTTGTATCAATTCCAAGTTCCCATTCGAAGTTTTTGTTCTTCTATAGTAAGCGGACAACTTTCACATCGATGGGATGCTTCTTCATACAGATTGCAACTAATTGTGACAAATTATAACATTGAGCCACATTTTACAAATATTCGAGCCACATTTCTACATGGATACTTAGTTCATTTCCTTTGTATTGTATTGTATTGTATTGTATTGTATTTGAGACTTCTTATGCATGTGATTCTTTGTGCACGTGGGCAATCCACATGGAACATACCAAATGCTTTTCTTTATATCATGTTACTCAATATTTATATTTGCTGTATAAATCTGTAGATATGTATCTTTGCATTCCCGCGGCAACATGCGGGGTATCATCTAATTTTGTAAATATATGGTCAACATTTTCTATATACACATTTAATATTTTGAAATACTTGTTCAACATTTTTCAATACATGGTCAACATTTTTATTATACATATTAAAAAAATTCTAATACAAGTTTCACATTTTTTGAAGACATGGTCAACATCTTTTCTATACACATTTAACATTTTTGAAATGCTTGATTAATATTTTTAAATACTTATTTAACATTTTTATTCAAATGTTTAATTAATATTTTCTAAAATACATGATCAACTTGCTCACACGTAATATATTTCTATACACATTTAATATTTTTTAAATGCGTGATTAACATTTTACAATATATTTTTAAAAGTATAGTTTGCAATATATATGTTTATAATTTTCAGAAGGGTAAAAAAGGAAAAACAATCCAAAAATAAAACAAAAAGCGTGAAAGAAAAACAGGAAACAGAAAAACCTGAGTTGTATCCTGTAGCACACCTGGGCCTGGCCATACGGAGCTGCCCTGACATGAGGGTTTCCTAGGTCTCGTCTAATCCTAGACATAGGGCTCCTCTTTGGTTGGGGCATCGCTCGAGGATGAGATGGGCTTCCAAGCCGAACGGACCCGAGTGGGCTTCACCGCAACCCCGATTTGGAAAGAGGCTCATTTCCAATTATACACTAGTGCAGGCACCTACTATACAAAACATTTTTTAACCCCTTTCATCGACGAAGTCTTAAACCGTCGACTTGCATGTGTGGGCGATAGGGGGTATCCCACACAACACGGAAAACCGGTCGGCCATGCATGCGCCCAGTGACACACGATGAGCAAAAATATATTATATGCGATTGGAAGTGCCATCACAAACAGATATAGAATATTATATTAATTAATTATGTACTACTAACATGCTGCTTACAGTATTAAGCAACTTCTATTTTATTTACAGTACATACGATTAATTTGTTTTAGTATTGCATAGATTTCGAGTAAACATGCAAGGATATCTATACACGAGCAATTTCTACATTGATTTTTCATTAAAAAATAATTCTTTCTTTTATTTATTTCTAAGTTGCTTGCACTACAGGACATGGTGGGGAACCCATCTCATAATCGTTAATCCCTAATCACGACATAAATATATTCAGACAGGAGATGTAAGGATACGGTATAACATAGTTGCTACATTTCTATCCAAATATACATTTGTATCTCCCAGTTTTTATGCAAAGATCATAATATAAATATATCTCTATTATTCTACATTACAATTAGTTAAGTTACATAATAATTTTAAGTGGGCTCGATTGGTCTATGAAATTTATGTATAATTATTTCTATGTCACATGAGAGCTCGTTCTCTTATTAATCGATCTGAAATTTAGTGTAGCTATATCGTAGACTCGGGTTTGGACAATGTAAACTCATTAAATTAGGTTATCTACACATCTCCATAAAAATTAGAGGTGAAGTCTTTAGTAAGCACCGCACATCTCCATGAAAATTAGAGATGAAGTCTTAAGCAAGTGCTGACGTAAAGTGGTACCATAAGGTAAACAAAATATAGCTCTAGCTGGGCATTTTTATATTAGATCAGTAAAATTGTAACGCATATACCTATATATGTAGTGATGTTCAACGTCGACAGTGCTATTCTGCACGCGAGTTCTCGGGATCCTCAGTCTGACTCGTATAGGCCCAGGTATTCCTCCTGTATGCGATTTAGCAAACAACTGCAATGGCCCACTTCTGGCAAACGGCCCGCGCCACGCCGTGAGCTATCTGG
Organism: Hordeum marinum; assembly: GCA_022496015.1. Classification (NCBI taxonomy): domain Eukaryota; kingdom Viridiplantae; phylum Streptophyta; class Magnoliopsida; order Poales; family Poaceae; genus Hordeum; species Hordeum marinum. Next base: position 336,287,292 of record CM039676.1, on the reverse strand, counting down.
GTCACGGCTCATACGGTGCTGGACGGAGGGAGACGTTACGATGCGGTTCCTGGGCCAACGCCGTTGGCTCTCTCATTTATCACCTCCACGATCCGCGAAAGAAAACATCCCCTTCACGATTCATTCTCCCCGTTCCCTTCTCGTTTAACCCCGCTCTCCTCCTAGATCGGGCTCTCGCCGCCGGCGAATCGAGGGAACCATCCAGAATGTCCACCTCCGCGTCCAATGGCGTCGACGATGGCATGTTGCCGCTCATCCCTTGCCCTGATTGTGGCAACCAGATCATCTGCTGGATTGCTCAGGCCGGCGAGAACAGCGGGATCGCTTCTACAAGTGCGCCAGGAAACAAGTTTGAGCTCTTTCTAGCACGATCTAGGTACATACATATTTTAGCACTGAAGAACGCACAAATCACAGATCTGCACTCTCTTCCACATGGTGTTCTTTGTGGATACATCAGATCGAACAGGACATACCGCGCCGGCGCTGATCTCCAGTATTTCGGCGGCCAACAGTACTCGGTTCTAGTTGCTCGTCGCCATGCAGCACAGCTTCGCCACAGGGTTCAGTCGCACCAAGGAGCAGATGCAGAAGAATCAACTGATGCCAGCATCTTGTGCTAATCACTTTCCATGCTGCTCAGAGATGCACCGGCTAGCTGTTCTACTGGCCGGAACAGTTAAATCGAGAATGCACTGACATTCTAGAGGAAAATCAAGCATGCACGAGCATGATGTCATGAATTTCAGAATGCATGAACAAAGTTTCCAAAAGTTCAAAAAATTGACACACCGTTATGTCAGCATATCACGCATACTAACTTCATTCTAGTTTGATCGTACATGCAGAGGAGTCCATTTCTTTATTCTGAATTCTGAAACAAGCCCGGCTTAAATTGGGGCGTACTAACATAATAGTTCTACTGACCGAACAATTCAGTAAACAGCATTAAAGTTTATAGAAAAAAGATTAAATAAACATAAAAAAGTTTTGCCGCCACTCATCATGATGTTCATCCGCAGATCACCCACTTTGCGGAAGTAGTTCTGCAGGTGGCCTTCAATGCCACAATTTTTGCACCTTGCTGGTTTCCGGATATCATCCCGGTCGGGGCAAGTGGTCCTCTCGTGCCACTGCTGGCGGCATATTGTGCAGAACCTTGTTCGTTTACTGAGCCTCTCGTACGGTGCCTTCATTCTGCTAGTTGTTGGACGTCCCATCTCCTTACGCTTCTTTGGTGTCATGATGCTCACCCGGTGTGCGGAAAGCAGAGATTGGACATGCAATCTTCATTGCCTGATAGGTTATCAATTTTATTTTCCTTGTTTGCTGAAGATAATTGAGTTTTAAAGTGATCGGTCAGATATGTTACTTCAGCAAATCAACCTGTAAAAATACAGTACAACACTCATTTCAGATTTCCACCACAATATTGGCAAACATCACTTGTAGCTTTGGGGTCATCAGTTACCGTATTTTAGTTAGATGAACATAGATTAATTCCAAACGTTTGAATCAGTAGAATATAATGCCATAATTCCACTCCCAAAATGTTGGATAAGACTTTGCGCTACATTATCAACTATGCATAATACGCTAATGAGTGCAACAGTCTGACAGATGAACAAGTCCAATGAGATCAGTACTGAATGAGATGCATTAGCAGGAACAAATGATTTTAATTCTCTAAAGAAGTATGCATAGAGAAATTGTAGCCAGCCAACATACCGTAAACATGATCTCCCACATGGCAAAATCATTAATCCCTTCTGATAAGACCAGCAAAATATCATAGATAGATGCCAAGAAAAAGCAAGCTACAGAAATTCCTTGCAGAGCAACAGAGAATACTGATCAATTACTGGTTATTGGCAAGGCAAAGGTGGTAGGAATCATAGTATAAGGAAAAATGCAACCGTAATTTAATACAGTGGAACCATATGAGTATATGAACGCAGTTCAAGGCGAGCTTCCTTCGTATCCATAAAGCTCATTCATGGTGGTTGACATGCCAGACCAGGTGGACCGACTACCCCGATGGCCATGAAATCATTGTTCTCCATCATATACTGCAAAAAGGAAGAAGTTTTTTTTTAGAAAAGGAGGTTAACCCCCCGGCCTCTGCATCAATCGATGCATACAGCCATTTTTATTAATTATTTCACAAAGGTCTGACAACAAAATACATCAAGCCACCCGAAGCCACCACTCACACCAACAAATTCGATAATGTGGAGCGCTCTCACCCCATATCTAAAACCGGCGTCGTCGCCGATCCATCCACATAACGTATCGGGACCAACAGCCGGTGCAGGAGACCTAAAGCGCGTACCACATACACACGTTTTAGAAGCCAGAAGCCGCCATCATCCTCGGACCGCTGTCCCATCTTCAGGAGAGAGATCAGCATCATCCTTGCCAGTCTAGGCATCCGTCGACGCCACCACGACGCCCAACGGCACCACCGCCCTACGCGCATTCATCCAGACATGGAGACTCTGGAAGATCTGTCGTGCGTAGCACCTATCGGCCAGGCATGACTTGACATCTCCGCCAAAGCTCCATGCAAGACTTAGCCGTTCCACTTCCTGCCTCTATCTTCCAGCGCTGCTCCACAAACGATGCTCCCAAGAGAGTAACAACACCGCAGTACCGCCATCGTCCGATCTGGATGACCAGATCTTAAGGTTTCCCTCGAAGCAGCACGAGTGGGTTGACAGAAGTTACACGGCGATGCCTTCATCAAGGTAACGACGCGAGACGCCGCCATCGCTTGCCATTGGCTCAGTTTTCACTGGCAACTCTGTCTCCCCAACTCGCAGCCGGGACACTACATGACGGATCTGGAGATCCGATCATCCAGCCTCAGGCTGACTATCTCCGGCGAAGGAGACGGACACCACCGCCACGCCCAGGGTTGGAGCCCCCGACGTCCTCGTGATGCAGGTCGATCCCAGGGGTAGCCTGCCGTTGACGGTATACGACATCAACATGTGCAGCCCGCCCGAATCTCATCTGGACCCAGATCGGGTGCCCAAGCCGCCGACGCAGTACGAGTCGCCGAACGCCGCCGCCGCGTGCCTGGCCGCCGTCGCCCCATAGCACTGCTGTAGATCCGGCCATCACGGACCGCCGCCGTCCTGAACGAGTCTTTGGCGAGGAGAAACGTCGCCGCCGCCACTGCGGCACACAGGCTTTGCCGCGACACCCCCGACGGCGGCAGCGGGGAGAGGGTGTGCGCGGGAGAACCGGGAGACGACTGGCGGGGGCACTCCGGTGCGGCGCCGCACGGGCGCGGCAAAAAGAAAGAAGTAAAAACACGAATTTGATTTTTCATGTGTGCAGTTTAGCAACCAGTAATTCTAAATTTCAGTTGATCGTATCACAAGTATCTATGTCTGCTACAGGGTATAGGTTGACAAATTCTCAAGAACTATTGTGGACTGACTAGCCCTTCTGAAATCTATGGACCTGCGTGACATCAAATCCATGACAGCATACACCAAAAATCCTACAAACCTGGAAGGTTTGTGGGCACTGCTGAACCAAATCTTCAATTAAGAGAGGAGAATGAAGCAACAAACGACTCCATTAACATATATCCAAGGAGAATACTTGAGAAAATTAACGACTCTGTATGCTTAATGCTGAATGAGACATCAATGTGTGCACTGTTGAACCAAATCTTGAATTCAGAGAGGAGAATCAAGCAACAAAGACTCCATTAGCATATATCCAAGGAGAATACTTGAGAAAATTAACGACTCGGTATGCTTAACGCCGAAGGAGACATCAATGTGTGCACTGCCTCAAATCAATCATAATCACAACATCCCTCGAGCAGTATGTACATTTGCTAAGTTTTTGTAGTAGCAGAGAATAATAGCATGACGCACACTCAAAACTCTACAAGTTTCCAATGCTACCATGCCCAAGGGAATTGTCACAGATCTACTCATCCAGATTTCTGTGATCCTAGCATCATCAACGAAGCAGACACAGGCAAATGTTAGATTTACGATTTTCTAGCGAACCTCTTTGACCACCCGGGTGCATCATCCTGGCAATACATTTTTTATGGCAACCTCCATTGTACGGTTTTGATCTGCAAAAACAGAGACATATCACATTAGATACCCCATGCCGCAAAAACCATCTTCCCAAAATTGTATGTTTGAATATACACCCATGTGTTTTTCCACACCTGTCAGAATAGTTCTGGGTGCACTCCCTCCCATCATCCTAACGAACTCCGTGAAAACCCACTCAAATGTCTCCTCCTTTTCATCTCTAACCAACACACAGTACTGCAGCCTGCTGCTCCCATTTGCCCACATCAAGCTTGTTATCCTCCCATCCATGTCCGCTTGCACACGATATGTGAAGTGCGGATCCCTTGAACCAAGGTCCGCAAAAACCTCCATAGTTTTCCTCACATCATCCTCTGCCCGCTCTCTGCTGATTTTACCACACAAATTCTTCAGAGCTCTTTTTGTAAAAGGCACCTTCTCCATAGAGCCAAAAAAACTACCAATAATGCTGTGCACTTTCGGTAGGTTCACATTGTTCTGCCGCAGTTGTTCTACCAGGTCCCTGCTATACACGTCAATGTGCTTGTGCGACGGCCAGTGTATTGTCTATCCATATGTCAGAGACAACAAGTGGTTGTGCTGCTCACGATGCTCGGATATATACCAACCATTGTCCTTTGAACGGAGCAATCTTATGAGTGCAGGACAGTCACATCGACACGATCTTGTGTTCTCCACCCCAGCTTTCCCCTACAAAAGTAGAGTCAAAACAAGCACCTAGGGTCACTTTCCATTGTCCACAAAAGGCAAACACAACAACACATTTCGTCCTCTCCACATTTAGTCGGCTCTTCCCGTATCCTATTCCGAACCCCTTCTCTCGGGAATAGAGATTGTAAAAATCATAGGCCTCGCCAAGTGTATCGAAACTTGTACCAAGCGTAGGGACGATTACGATGTCATCCGGCTTCTTTGCGAACCCACGAATTGCCTTCTCAAGCGCATTGGCTCTACCAGGGCAAGGTGTCCTTCCTCGAGCAGCTGCTCCAATTCGCACCCTGCGTTTTTTCGTGAAACAAGCTCAGTCAATGCATTTCTATGGGTCAAAACATGATACAATCAGGTCCTGCTTCAAACTTCTGGTAATTTCTCATTTCATTTTCACAACACCCCCAATATCATCATTTTCTCCATGCATCCCTGTCCCCCATGTGGTAAGTAATTAATAATCTTCAACACGGACCATACCCCCCAAAAGCACACAAGTTTCCGCAAAAACAAGTTTGTATTTAACAAATGTAATTTTTTCAGTTTTCCATTGTGTTTTACACCGCATGCAACTGCACTATTTACTTTCATGAAAGCATTGATCAGAATATCTACAAGTCCAATCTAGGACAGCACCCAAGTTCATCTAAATGAAAACAAAAAATTCTACAAAAACGAACCCGCCATAGGCAGCATTACCTTCTAGTCCACCCTGGAGTCTTCGGGTCGATCTGATCGATCGATTGTTTGGACGCTTGCGGTTCAGCATCCTGTTTGGCTGCAAACACCCGGCCAGCTTCACACATCTGCCCCTCCGCGCTAGCCGTCGCTTGACAGAAAGCTCTCTAGACCCCATCACCACCGGTGGGTAGTGCAGTTTAGGGTTTAGGGTCGGTCGTTGTCGTTCACCTCCTCCGTCATGGCAGTACTACATCAGCCACACACGGGTGGCTTCAGCACCAGATCCCCTTTCTTGGGCAAAATACAAAGAAGTAATGAAGTGCGCACAGTGTTCTGTGTGCTCACCTTCTAATAGGTTGCATTAGGAACTCCATCCCCAAAATAGCGTCGCCAATCCGTCGCCCGCGCAGAGCGCCCCACGCTGAAGAGGCTTCACCTGTAGATGGGGGATCCAGCACAGCCCGGCGAGAGGTAGACGAAGCCGCTGACCTGGGCCCATCCCCTATTTACTACACTGCACACGCACCCCAGGAAATTTAGACAGTCCAGAGCCACGGCTCGGGGGATTCGGCCGTCACGGCGGGGCTGCTAGCACCGGGAACAGCTGCACTGTATGCCGGGCCGGCCTACCGTATTCCTTCTTGTCCTATTAAAAAACGATCGACTTACTCGCTCGATAAATCAGCGGGGCTGTAACGCTCCGGACACGCCCGTTACTCGTTACCCGTCGGTATTGGTTACTCCTAACGGGATCTAGACGAATGAGCTTTCAAAAAAAAGAGTTTTTTTATTGATATGAGTAGTCTATCATCTCTAATAAGCCAGACTATCACAGGGGTCCAGCCCATATGCCCTCTCGTCGCGCCACGCTATCGAGACCACCCGTGCTCACGAACAGAACAACCACGTTATGTTTAACATTTATTATTTACTAAAATGTTTATATATATATATATATATATGTGTGTGTGTGCGCGCGCGCGCGCACGCGCGCACGTGTGTGTTGTGTGTTCATATAGTGTATCTAAGATACTCCAAAGCGAGTTATCCGAAAAAATTGTAAAGGAGCCCATAGATTTTATTAGATTTATGAAATACGTACATATTTGTATGTAAAAAGAGTATGCTCAAACTTTCAAATTATCTGGTCATTATTATGGAGTTCAGCTTTCGCTTGAGGACAAACGATGTCTAAACTTGGGGGAGTTGATACATCCATTATGCATCATGAATTCTTATTAATATTTACGTTATTTTTGTCCATTATTTCTCATTATGATACAATCCTTATGCCTTTTCTCTCTGAATGTGTAAGGTACACTATAAAGAGGGAAACTATCGGAAAGTGGAATTATGGACCTGAAAACCAAGAAAAAGGGTGAAAAATCACTGGACTCCAAATGACTGAAATTTCACGGAGTATTTTTATGGAATATAAGAATTATTGGTCTAAAAATACCATAGAGGGGGCCACCTGCTAGGCACGAGTCAACAGGGCGCATCCACCTGCTTGGCACGAGTTAACAAGGCGCAGCCACCTGCTGGGCACGAGTCAACAGGGCGCATCCACCCCCTGGCCACACCCTGTTGCCTCGTGGTGTCCCAGCAGGCTTCCCGACCCTTCTTTTCTCCTATATGGTGTGTTTTGACCTATAAAAAATCATAAGATTACTTTCGGACGAAGAGCTGCCGTCTCGAGGCAGAAACCAAGGCAGATGCCCTTTTGTTCTCTTGCAAAGAGATTCTGCCGGGGGAATTCCTCTTCGAGAGGGGAGATCGAAGCCATCATCATCACCAATGCTTCTTCCTTCATGAAGGACCAATCTTTGTCAACATATTCACCAACACCATCTCATCTCCAACCCTAGTTCATCTCCTGTATTCAATCTTGGTCTCAAAATCTCAGATGGCTACATGTGGGTTACTAGTTGTGTTGATTACATCTCGTAGTTGATGCTTGTTGGATTACTTGGTGGAAGATATTATGTTCAGATACTTGATCACCATTATTATACCTCTGATCTTGAACATGTTGATGAGGTGTGAGTAGTTAATATTGTTCCTTAGGACATGGGAGAAGTCTTGTTATAAATAATCATGTGAAGTTGACATTTGTTCGATATTTTCATTATGTGTATGTTGTTGCTTCTCTTAGTGGTGTCGTGTGAACGTCGACTACACGACACTTCAACATGTTATGGGCCTAAGGAAATTCACTGTGGAGTAACAAGTAGATGATGGGTTGCGAGAGTGGCATAATTTTAAACCCTAGTTTAGGCGTTGCTTCATATGGTGCTGAATTGGATTCACATGTTTCATGCTATGGTTAGATTTATCTTTATTTTTTTGTCGTAGTTGCGGATGCTTGCGAGAGGGGGTAATCATAAGTGGGTTGCTTGTTCAAGTAAGAACAACACCTTAGCAACAGTTCACCCACATATTAAATTATCAAAGCAACTAACGTGAATCAACTCAACATGATGAACATGACTAGATTGTAATTCCCATGTGTCCTTGGAAGAGTTTGTTTTATATAAGAGTACTCTTCGGCCCGCCCTTTGCTATAAAAAGGATTGGGCTATGTTGCTGCACATTTGCTATTATTGTTACTTGTCACCGGTTACGAATTATCTTGCTACAAAACTATCTACCACTGCTATTTACAGCATTTGCAGAGAATACCTTCCTGAAAACTGATTGTCATTTTTTTGCGCTCCTCGTTGGGTTCGACACCTTTACTTGTCGAAAGGACTACGATTGATCCCCTATACTTGTGTATCATCATCCGCATGCCTCAGTTATTTCTACACCCGAGAAGCTTTACCTATGTGTTTACATATATGTTAGCCTCCGTGCCTCAAGTTATACATTTTGTAATTATTTTTTTGCTTGTCTTGCTTTGCAGAAGATCTTGATGCACATGGTTGGTCCTAGGATATTAAGGTTTTGTTTTTGTTAAATAAAATGCTAGTCAGGTCAAGTTTTCTTTGCGCTCAGGAGGATGTGATGATGGGGGAGAGGGAATGAGAGATATAGGGTTCATAGCACTTTTTCCTTAACCATTTCATTTATAGTCAGGTCAAGTTTTTAACGAACTCATAAAATAGAAACATTAAAGTTGGTTGAAAGTAAGAACAAACCAAGAATATTATTAGAGTTTGTTTGTGCACAAAACTGATTCTCGTAACTAATTTAAAGCTGAATTGTGCGAGCATTTCTGTCGTTGACAAACAATGTATAGAAATGCCATAGAACTCTTGGAATTTACATATATTTTAGAGGAAATTTGGTGCAGCCTGTTAGGGATATACACTCACCATTGACCGAAAAGATAAGATAACCACAAATGTTTTATGTCTCCACTAACCGACCCTCGTTTGTCAGTGATATCATAACTCATATTTGACAAGTTTGTTTTCATAGATGCAAAAAATGTTGGTGATGGGCTTTAATTGGCCATCAGCGACATTTTGTTCTACTAGCTAGTTGACGGTATTTCGAGTTCCTTTATATCTTGTAACACTTCAGTAAAGATTAGTGCGTAAAACTTTTACAGGAAGAACATGCGAGCTCATATGTTGAAACTTGAATTGAATCTAAAAACATATGGCCCGAATATAAAAAGATTGATTTGTAAGAAGCAACTTGAACAAAATGTAAAAACTAGGATCTATCACATAATGTATGCATGTAGAATTCATATTTATTGGCCAAGGGTACAAATAGACTCATCGTGACGACTCTTATTGGAACAAGGGAAAAACATGAATACATAAGTAGGATGATAAGTTGGCTTTGATATGGTTGATGGTATCCAACATTATTGAAGACAAAATGGCAATACGACCTAGGCCATAGAAATCATGCACAAGAATGCATGATTAGGCCCCAACAGACTGAATGATGCCACCCTTGTTACAGAAACGAACACATGTGTTGCCGCAGAGTTCTGTGTCGGTTTTCATCTCTTGACCACGAGAAACTGGTGCAAAATAGTTGATGTTATGTATGGCTTAAACACAAATGTATTGTCTACAAAATTGATAAAAATGAAAAACATATGTGGTCGATTATAATTACCATTATCCATGTTGTCACAAACGGAAGTCATGCATCCAATGATGCAGTACTTGGTGACATCTGATTCACCTGCCAAGGTAAATTTAACAACATGTATGAAAATAATTTTCAATTACCAAGTAGTTATAAACAAGTCGGAAAATTAATAGTGATATTTTTATACCGGAGTCAATGAGAAGATTCAATGAAGGATAGTCACGAGGACATTTTGACGCACTTATGATTTTACAATCACATATACGTGCACAGACTGACTGGGAACCACCGGCAAAACGACAGGTGTTGTAGCAGTTTCTTCCCAAAGTGTTCTTGCAGCAACTCTTGCCTTCTACTTGGACCTGCTCCAGAACTATACCCAATATGAGAACACAAATAACCACACTCTTAATATCCTTGCTGGTTGCCATGGTTGGCTCCTTAGCTTTAATTTTCCCGAGAAGAATGAGAAATGGAAAGTTGGATTGATGGAATTCCTATAACACCAGACTTGTATTTATAGACGGATGGCGGTGTCCTGATCGTGTAGGTTATGGGTGATGGACATTGGTACCACTCAATTTCTGCTAGTAGGAAAAATCTCTCTCTCCCTCAACCACTATTCTGCAACAATAGGGAATCATTAATATATGTGGATATTACTTTCGGTGCAATGTATCTATAAGGTACTCCCTCCGTTCCATAATATTGTGCGTCCTCGATTTTCGAGCTTTAAGTTTGACCACGAATTTAATCAACGAGACCGATTGCGGTGGGAGTAGAAATTGTACCATCGAAAACTTCATTCAAATACGAATTCAATGATATGATTTTTACTCCTGTCGCAATCGGTCTTGTTGGTTAAATTTTTGATCAAACTTAGATTTTGGAAAGCGGGGGCACACTATATTATGGAATGGAGGGAGTATGCCTCAACGGTATTACAGTCACATGGGTTTGGTCAGGAGTGTCTCGAATCTTATACTCCCTCTATCTCAGTTTAGAAGTCCTGCACGTGCACCTAGGTCGTCAATTGGACCAACTTAATAAGAGACATATATTACAAAAATTATATCATTAGAAACTTTACATGTTCTATTTTCTAATGATATAATTTTGATGTTAAAAAATATATTTTATATAAGTTAAATTGACGATCTAGGTATACGTGCACGCCTTCTAAACTGTGACGAAAAGAGTACTTGCGTCACACATGTTTTAGTAGCTAACCCATATCATCTATGCTTATTGTACTTGACCCATGCGTCCATGCATCTGCCGTCTTGCATGAGGCCAGCTCATCAGTTATCAATCACTTTATAAAAACAAATGTTTTAAATAGTGGCTATGTTGCTATCAAAAGCTATAGTAGAGCTATAGTGGCGCTAAGCCCCATTTACCTTTTTTTAAATCATGAACCATTGAAACAATAAGTATTTAATCAGGAATCATATATGCTATATTGCATATAATTAACATATACACATGTTCGCACATCAAAACGCTAGTACCAATTGAACGTCCTAATTAAACAACCAAGCTTTACATCAATGCATAATATATTCAGAAACAAGAACAAAAGATAATACATAAGTATGGTTTTGTATAACCGCTTAGCGAGCTAAATGACTCCAGATTTAACGATATAGCTGGAAAGGGCTATTAGTGTCATTTTCAATTTAGCACTAAAAGTGCATAGCTTCAGCACGAGAGCTCTCAAAGGCTATAGCAGGGGAGGGGGGGGGGGGGCTATTTAAAGCGTTGATACAAACCACAGAGGTGTGCCTCATCACCTCGTCAGTTATAATACTTGCTACATCTACTAATACAAGACCACTTCACATTTTTATGTCTAATTTTGATTATTAATTTTACCAACAAAATGTGAGTTTTATTATATGGAAGAACTTTTCAATAATATATTTGTTATAAGAGAAAATCCATATTTTCTTGACCGAAATTATAAGTCACACTTTGACATGAAAAAAGAAGTGGCCTTGTATATGAAAATTAAGGAAGTAGTAGAATGCAGAAGCCATTAATTATGAATTCATGGCCGGTACACCGGTGAATTTCGTGTTTATGGAGGACTGCTATACCATGCATTAATCTTTGTTGTTTATGGAGGACTGCTATACCATGCATTAATCGTCATAACTATAGTGTACTTCCATAACCGTTGAGTGGTCAAAAGTGTGCAACTGCATTAAGGATGAGAGCTACCCAACCCGTGGCTACAATTATTATTTGCCTAGGCGATCATATCAGTGGTGGGATCTACCTTTCACAAGACACTAGAGACCTAGTGCGAGTGACGGGCTGATGCCATACGTATTAAAAGCGACGGGAAGTCGGTGCAGGACACCTTTGAGGGACTCGCCTGTCAAAGCTAGGCTTTTGGCGCCTGCCGCTGCTAGGCATTTCTACATCAATGGGAGGGCCCTACCTATCAGCACCCTGCATAAAACAATCGATGCACACGTACCTCTTTTTTGGGTGAAGGCGTATTCCCTGCATACGCCTTTGGCAACAGCAGGTTTGCCGGTAGTTTTATTTTTAAACCACAAATGATTAATTTTACAAAAAATTGACTACTAGAAAATTTGACATTTTATATCCAAATGAGTTGAGTCTTTTTACTAGGAGATTTCCTTGAAAGTCTCTTTCCCTTTGGTACCGATTTTGCGAATTTTAAATTCTATCCACTTCGGTGTATAACTACATGTATTATATGTGTATTTATAAATGTACCTATTTATCTAGAACGGTGTGCCACTACGGTGTCCCCTTCAAATGGTACACATCCTTTCGTGATACAAATGCGTACATGCGTACACCTCATAGACTGTCACCAATTAGTTCTGCAATTATAAATCTCATCCGTGCTAAAAAAGTTTAACTCCACGGTCTCTTCCACATTAATTCTAGCGAAAAATAGATAGTCATCCGTTCGATCTATTTAATATGTGCTCAAAAACCTCTCCCGTTGTCAAACACGTATTCTCCTTTCTTGATACACATGAGTACAATTCATGGACCCTTCCAACTGTGTTAAAAAATTATTCTTACATAAGTTTCATATACGTGCTAAAAAAAATCAACTCCATGGTCTCTTCCACATTAGTTATAGCAAAAGTACATAACCATGCGTCGGATCTATTTAATATCGATTCGTAAGCATTGGATGAATAGTGTCCTCTCATATTTTTAAACACGTACTCTTCCTTTCTTGGTACACATGAGTACATGCGTACGACTCATGGACTGTCCCGACTGAGTTATATAAATATCTCACCCGTGTAAATATAAGTCTCATCCGTGCTCTCTGGACTCAAATTTCATAAGAAAAATTCCAGCATGTATGTGTTATGGACTCTCCTGATAAATTTCCCAAACTATAAGGTACGTGCTACGCGTTGGCCGACGAGCCTAGCGAGCCGTCCAATTCATTGACGACGGTATTCATATTGTTCTTTTTCTCTAACAAAAGTCTTGCTACCACATTTTGTATTACTGTAACAAGAATTTTGTTGTAAAAAAATCTCTTTTCTAATTTTCTGGAAAAATAACCCTTGTTTGCAAAACCATTTCTTTTCTAATTTTTTGTAACAAGACCCATGTTGCACAACCTTTTCTTCTTTAATTTTCTACAACAAGACCATTCTTGCAAAACAACATCTTTTCTAATTTTCTGCCACAAGACTCATGTTGCATAATATTTTTCTCTAATTTCCTGTGCAAGACCCTCGTTGCAAACGTTACAACAACACCTTCGTCGCATCTAATTTTCTGTAACGAGATCCATGTTTCTAGCCGCTCACTCACTTGTGCAGACGTCCTCCGCTGTCACCGTTCCGCAACAACACCATTGTTGCAAAGATAAGATAAGAAAGATGTGCGTGGCCAGGTAGGACACGTGTTGTAGGACACGTGTTGAGCAATGAAGGCGGTGGACACCCTGCATTAGATCGTTCGGTTGATCATAATTATTTTCTAAACTATAAAATCGCATTTATGCTCTTCTGATTGACATCTCACAAGAAAAAAAATCCATCTTTATTCTGCTGCTGATAGCACTCTTCAATTCACCACACGTGTCGACGGAGCATCATATGCCATCTCGTCGCCGCTGTTGTTCCTCTTCCGCCATCCCGCCATGTTTTTCTTGAATCCATACGTGCCTTTAGTATCCCATCCATGCTGAAATCGATCTAAAAAAATCAGGGTACGATGCAATCCATCTCTTGTCGTGGCCATGTTCCCCTCCAACCTTGAAAATCTTCCATGTCATAGGTTATCTCAGTTAATTGCTCAGATATTGTATATGCGTGAACATATTTCAGGAGTTACGAGTCATGAGTCGGAGCATGAAAAGAGAAGCACCAAGCATTAATATAATATAAAGGAATTAGAGTGGCTAAGCTAGAGCCGATGCGATGCATTTCAAATGTGTTGCCAAGTGCTTTTTCTGTTGACACGTGTTCTAATCCATACGTACTATTTTTTAACATGCTACAAATTATGCATTGGTTTTCTTAACACAATACAGACATATACAGTTATACATATACATATACACATGCTCTCGTTTCTATAAACGTATGGACACATACTCTACCCACATAAGCAACTTCAAAAGAACGAGCTTTCACATCATCTTGATATTGAGTAGATATTACATCACAGTATTTTTAGTGCAATACAAACATATATGCTCATACATACATATATACACTTATGGGCAGTGCTCTGCGTCGGCGTGCCGGCCGAAACTTTCGTCCGGCCACACGCGGGTTGCCCGATCTGTTAGATTGGATCTGATTTGACCCTTGGATCTGTCCATGCAGCAAAAATTCTCGTTGCAACAAATTTTAACCATGATGCAGCAAATTTTAACCATGGATGCAACAGAAAATATAGTTGTAGTAAAAAAATATCAACCTGGTCGTAGCAAAAAACGACGCTGATGATGCGAAGTATCAAAATAAAATGTGGGTTGTAGCAAAACAATCCGATGAACTTGGGGTGCAACTCTGACGAACATATATGCAACTTTTTTAGTGAACGGTTGTAGCAAAAATTAATACCAGTTGTAGCAAAAATCAACACCGGTTGTAGCAAAAATCAAAAACACCGGTTGTAGTGAAAAATCCGACGAACTGAGCTTGCAACCAAACGTATATGCAGCTTTTTTAGTGGGCAAATGTAGCAAATGGAAAACGCTTGTAGCAAATTTAAACGGGAAAAAACTGCATGCCTAATCAGCTACAACTACATGCGCGGGTCGCGTGCGACCGACCGAACGGTTCGGCCGGTGCGCCGGCCACAAGCGTTTCCCTATACTTATCCCTACGAATGCATGCACACAGACCCTATTCATATAGGCGCGCCGGCCGAACGGTTCGGCCGGCGCGCCGGTCACAAGCGTTTCCTTATACTTATTCCTACTAATGCATGCACACATACCCTATCCATATGGACACTTTCGAAAGACCGAGCCACCACATTATTCTGAGATTGACTACATATTACGTACTAGTTTTTTAACACAGTATAGACACATATGCTCATACATACATACATACACTTATTTCTATGTGCGCATGCACACACATCTTACCCACATCAGCACCTTCGAGAGACTAAGTCGCCACATCATCTGAGATTGACGAAGCCTCCATAGACACTTTCATAGTTGACGGAAAACATCACCTCCTAGTAAACACACAAGGCCTGCAATAAATTTAGAAAAATGTCAATACTAATGTCAAGTTTAGGACTTGAACCCTGATGGGCAGGGGATATCACTGTCCTTCTAATCATCCAACCACAGGTTGGTTCGCTCAGTTTTTTCGTGTTTGCTATCGGCCCTTTTTAACGCAATACAATGTAGATGCCAGCATACATGCACATACAATCACCCCTATGAACACACACACACACACTTACAATCACCCTATGAACACACGCACACACACATTATCCCTATAAGTACCTCCCTGATATTGATTCGACGCATCATTTTAAGATTGACGAAGTCATCGCCGACACTTTCAACTCGACGGGAACATCTCCACTCATTGAACGCCCCATCGGAAGGCCTAGAATAAATCCCTAAAAATAGGACCACCAGTTCCAAATCTATGAATTGAACCTTGGTGGGCCAGTTCGACCACAATAACCTAACCAACCGGGCAATGCTAGGTCATGCTATCAGTTTTTGACCGATATTGGTTTGGCTGGATCACTGTTGTTCAATTCATTTTTTGACTTAGCGTCAAAAATGGAATCGACCATTTAAACAAAACCATCCTCTTCTTTAGTGAAACTCTCCCATTTATCCCCCCTCCAACCTCTCATATTTTCTCTTCCAGCCGCACATTCTCCCTCCTCCTCTACCTCCTCTGCCCATCATCCCGTTGTAGACCTCCTCCTGCTCGCTGCTGCCAGTGGTCCCCTCACCATGTGACACCTTCCCCTACTTCTCCTTTTCCTCTCCTCTGATGGGCGAAGTGTGGCTATATATGGAGGCGACTAAATCTACAGGAGATGCTAATGCAATGTACCCCCATAATGTTTAACCAGTTGTACTTTTCCACTCATCCAACATGTGTACTCTAGTATTCTTATAGTTTTGAAGCAACATTAACAAGTGTATTAGTTAAGGGCACTTGCACGGGCGCGGCGGTGGCTAGCTCCCCGGCGTTGCAAATTTGAGGAGGGCGCGACCAGGAGGTATCTGGTGCGGCATGCACTGGCAAGCGGGGCATTGGCCTCTGGAGCGGACGAAGGTCGGTCGCGGCTCCAGGTTGCCGAATCCAGAGCAGACGAAGGTTGGTGGCTTAGGATTGGAACCGAAGGACACTTTTGTCCCCGGCAGCGACGATGTCTTCTAGTGTCGTTTGCCTCCTTGGAGGCACAGTCGAGGTTCCTCCTATCAACACCAGATCCCCTCCCAAACGAAAGTCCAAAATCCGCCTTGGATTGGGCAATGGCGGCACCTAGCGCGTTGTACCCTCCATCGAGGCATCTTCTTGGGAGGCTTGGGCTTGCGAGAAAGGGTTATTGTAGGCAGTGGGCTCCGGCTCAAGGGACGAGAGGGCGGTTTCTTTGGTGGAGCGGTGCTTCATCTTACATGTTAATGGCGGCGGATCTTGGCAGCATGATGTAGTGGAGACTCGCCGTCCGTTGTATGGAGATGAACTCGCGCAGGAGGATGAGGATGTCTGGGGTCATGGCGGCGTCGATGGCAAAGAGGCCTCAATAAGTTTGTGCCTTAGTTTCTTCTCTGGAGATGGATTCGTGGAAGATGGAGGCGACGACTCATGAGAGTACACCGGACCGGGTTGTGCCTCAAACCCAGTATGTCGCTTGGTTGGGGCCTCGGCCTTATGTTTGCCACTTGTGTGATGTGTGTTTGATATTAGTCTCTGAAGATGGATTCGTGGAAGATGGAGGCGAGGACACATGAGAGTACTCCGGACCGGGTTGTGTCCCAAACCCAGTATGTGGCTTGGATGGGGCCTCAGGCTTTAGATGTTTGCCACTTGTGTGATGTGTTTTTGATATTAGGCTCGGACTATTGGCAGCCCTTCATCAAGTGGATAGGAGTAGAGACAATAGTTGCTAAGATGATGACTTCAGACTACCTAATGTACTACTTTGTAAGGTCTTATTTAATAATATATGAAATAGTTGCATTGCCCAGATGCAGAGGCCGGGGTAATCCTCCTTCTCTAAAAACAAGTTATATCTAAAGTCTACCAATTAAAAGTAAATACATGATACAGTTCGGGAGCATGCATGCTACTCCTAGACTAGACTGAAGGGTTCGACTATTGTTTTGCAATCTGATGCATTTTATATATGCTTTCTTACAAAATGCGGTTGTAACTTATACATGGTATGAATCTTTCTCTTTTATATTCTACATACTTATTCGTATGATATATTTATTTTCTTAGAGCTTGGGTTGGTATGATATTTGCAAGTATGGATTTTAATACATTAAGTACAATTATTCCATATAGGTTTGTCATGTTACATTTACGTAAGATTGAGTTATTTGTCTTTGTACATTATATGATTCTTACAAATAAATCAGAATTTATACAGAGGGAGCTAAAATTATTTATTGGCGAAAAATGGAATCTAAATTATCTCAGAAATTATCCTAATTTTCATCATGAGACTTTCAACAAAATGGGTTTGTGATTATTAGTCTATGAAGTAAAACATGTAGGAGATATGCCCTAGAGGCAACAATAAGAGTTATTTTGCATATCTAAGTTTGTAATGAATGATTATATTCCATGCTATAACTGCGATGATTCTCGAGTCTACAATATCCATGAGGCTCGAAGGGAAACTCATATGCACGTGTGGTATAATAAACAGTAAACTATATTTGTAGCAATGCCTCTAAGACTAGCTCAAGTATTGTATGATGATCCTGTTTTCCTGATCATGATCATGGCTATGCCGACAATTTTGAGGGCATAATAAATGAATTGATGTTATGCTATGAGATACATTCGTCACAAGTGAATGATTAATAACACAAAGAAAGTTAATGTTTGCATAATTCCTTGGACCATGAGAGTATCAAGTTCCTTCGTGCTTGCTTCGTGAACTTTGAGTTTTGTTAAACGTCATCTGTAACTGGGTGGCTATTACAACGGCTTACGGGTTCACGAAAAAGTATGACAAGGAGCAAGATAGCTCAAGATTGGGATTTGCTCCACCGACGGTGGAGAGATATTCTTGGGCCCTCTCGGTGTTACGGTATCCATCATCGTCTGGTCAGACACAAGGTGATTTGATCACAGGGATGCCGGAACACAGAAACAAGAAAAGAGAACAAAACCGGTAACGAGGTAACTAGCATAGTGAAGAAGTTGTTGATCCACGGGGATGCAGATCACTAGTAGAAAAGATGCCATTAGTCCCGGTTCCCCAACCGGGACTAAAGTATAAAACTAAAGGGTCCAAGCCTTTAGTCCTGGTTGGCTACAAACCGGGACTAAACCCTGGCCAGGTGGTCGGCAGCGCATGCCAGGGCATGGGAACATTTGGTCCCGGTTGGTAACACCAACCGGGACTAAGGGTTTATGGGTTTAGTGGTTTAGGGGTTTAGGGGGTTAGGGTTATTGTTTATTTTTCCATTTCATTTTGTGTTCTCCATTTAATTATTTTTCATTTCAAACATTTTTACGCAACTATATAATGTACACTATATGCATATATAATAGAATTTCTCGTAGAACCGATCATATATCATACAATTTCTCGTACAAGCAATTATATATCATAGAATTTCTCATACGACCACATGCATACACACACACACTATAGCACCCCCAAAATTTAATCATGCTTTACTAATTAAAATTTTTGCCAGGAAATTAATTTTTGATTTTCTAGATCAACTATTGAGTTCAGAATCACTTGTTTCTTCTGAATTGTGGATTTTCCCTCCAAATAGAAACGTTTCAAAATTATTGTTGGACTTGATTATCTACTCAAAGAACATTTCATTTTCTTTGATATGATCAGTGAAAGCCATTTTATATATTATTTTTCCAAAACTCTATCTCTTTTAAAATGCCATTTCATTCTTTTATGAGTCTCTTTTGCACTACAACCATTTGATAACTTCATTTAAAAATTCAACAAAACTTTGGGAATGACATGTGATGTCCCTGGATCACTGTTATGCAAAAACCTCTGTTAGTCATTTGAAGATTTTGAGCCCTACCTCAAGTTTTCAAATCTGGTTCAGTTTGTAGTTTGCACTACAACCTATTTAAGTATTACTATAAAAATTCCATGAAAATTTGGAGATGTCAGTAGATGTATATAATTCAGTTTTATGCAAAAACCCATTTGTGTTCTTTGGAAAATTTGTGCAAACCATCCTCTTTTGCATTCTGGTCCAGTTTGAGGTTTTGTACTGCAACCCCATTCTATCTTCCTCTAATGCCCATGGGATTTTGCCAAATCTTAGTCCTCCCTACCAAACCCTTAAGTCCAGGAGTTGAGGTCCAGTGGAATAAGTTTTGACCATATGATACATCTCCGTCGTATCTATAATTTTTGATTGTTTCATGCCAATATTCTACAACTTTCATATACTTTTGGCAACCTTTTATACCATTTTTGGGACTAACATATTGATCCAGCGCCTAGTGCCAGTTCCTGTTTATTGCATGTTTTTTGTTTCGCAGAATATCCATACCAAACGAAGTCCAAACGCAATAAAAAACCTATGGGGATTTTTTTGGAATATATATGATTTTTGGGAAGAAGAATCAACGTGAAACGATGCCCGAGGGGGTCATGAGCCCACGAGGCATGCCCTACCCCCCCAGGCGCGCCTGGCAGGCTCGTGACCAACCCTTAAGGCGTTTGGGGCCCTTTTTTCGCCACAAGAAATATATTTTTATAAGGAAAATCCCCTCAATATTTCAGCCCGATCGGAGTTACGGATCTCCAAGAATTTAAGAAACGGTGAAAGGCCAGAATCTGGGAGCGCAAAAACAGAAGGACACACACACAGAGAGAGAGAGAGAGATCCAATCTCGGAGGGGCTCTCGCCTCTCCGTCGCCATGGAGACCATGAACCATAGGGGAACCCCTTCTCCCATCTAAGAAGGAGGTGAAGGAAGAAGAAGAATAAGGGGGGCTCTCTCCCCCTCTCTCTTGGCGGCACCAGAACGCCGCCCGGGACATCATCGTGTGACGACGATCTACACCAACAGCTCCGTCATCTTCACCAACATCTCCATCACCTTCCCCCATCTATATTCAGTGTTCCACTCTCCCGCAACCCGCTGTACCCTCTACTTGAACATGGTGCTTTATTCTTCATATTATTATCCAATGATGTGTTGCCATCCTATGATGTCTGAGTAGATTTTCGTTGTCCTATCGGTGATTGATGAATTGCTATGATTGGTTTAAATTGCTTGTGGTTATGTTGCTGTCCTTTGGTGCCCATCATATGAGCGCGCGCGTGGATCACACCATAGGGTTAGTTTTATGTTGGTAGGACTATGTATTGGAGGGCAAGGGTGACAGAAGCTTCAGCCTAGCATAGAAATTGATGCATACGGGATTGAAGGGGGACCAATATATCTTATTGCTATGGTTGGGTTTTACCTTAATGAACGTTAGTAGTTGAGGATGCTTGCTAATAGTTCCAATCATAAGTGCATAGAATTTAAAGTAAGGGATGACATGCTAGCAGTGGCCTCTCCCACATAAAACTTGCTATCGGTCTAGTAACATAGTCAATTGCTTAGGGACAATTCCGCAACTCCTACCACCACTTTTCCACACTCATTAAACTAACGTAATTTTTTCTTTATCTAAACAGCCCCTAGTTTTTATTTATGTGTTCTTTATTATCTTGCAAACCTATCCTATCACACCTACAAAGTACTTCTAGTTCCATACTTGTTCTAGGTAAAGCGAACGTAAAGCGTGTGTAGAGTTGTATCGGTGGTCGATAGAACTTGAGGGAATATTTGTCCTACCTTTAGCTCCTCGTTGGGTTTGACACTCTTACTTATCAATAAAGGCTACAATTGATCCCCTATACTTGTGGGTTATCAAGACCTTTTTCTGGCGCCGTTGCCGGGGAGCAATAGCGTGGGGTGAATATTCTCGTGTGCGCTTGTTTGCTTTATCACTAAGTAGATTTATTTGCTATTCTAAGTTGTTCTCTATCTTTAGTTATGGATATGGAACACGAAATACCAAAAAAATTAGGTGTACTTGCTACTCATGGAGATGGGGAACCTCCTAAAACCCTCGATGCTCGTTATGTGGAAAATATTATGCACTTCTTTAATAATCTTGAGAAAACCCCATTCAATTATATAATGGGAGACACATTGGATCAACGTGAATACTTTAAGGATTATCGCTTGACTAAAAAAGGGAAACTATTATGGGATCAAATTCATATGTTGAAATGGTATGATTGGGATCTATGCTTGAGATATGATATTACTAGTTGCTCTAGGATGAAGGCTAACCACCTTCCCTTTTCTTGTAAATTTAATGCTAATGAAACCTTGGCTTCTTATGCTAATGGTATATATGATTACTATGATGTGGAACAAATAGAAGAGTTTGTTGCTTTTATGGGTGCTTATGAAATTGAAGCTCTGTTTAAAAAGTGTGATGATAATGATGATGCTTTTTACCGATCTGAAAATTTGGTTATGCTTTGTTATTGTTATACTAATTATGAATATAATGCCCATATTGATCGATTTATGGAGAAATTCTCCGCTGCCCAAGAAGAGACTAATATTTTGCAGGAAACTATGAAAGAAGAAAATGCTGAAACTGTGAGCTCATTAGATGAAAAAGATGACGAGGAGAGCGAAGAAGAAAAGGAGGAAGAGCGGACTAGCTACACATGCCCACCTTCTAATGAGAGTAACTCTTCAACTCATACATTGTTTAATTTCCCTTCGTGCTTATCGAAGGATGAATGCTATGTTGATTGCTATGATCCCTTGGATTCATTTGAAATATCCCTTTTTTACGAACTTGATGCTTGCTATGCTTGTGGCCATGATGCCAATATGAATGATGCTTATGGAGATGAACTTGCTATAGTTCCTTATGTTAAACATGAACTTGTTGCTATTGCACCCACATATGATAGTCCTATTATCTTTTTGAATTCTCCCAACTACACTATATCGGAGAAGTTTGCTCTTATTAGGGATTAGATTGCTGGGTTGCCTTCTGCTATTACACATGATGATTTTGATGAATATAATATGCATGTTCTTTCTGCTCCTACTTGCAATTATTATGAGAGAGGAACTACATCTCCACCTCTCTATGTTTCCAATACGATAAAATTGCAAGAAATTGCTTATGCTATGTATTGGCCTTTACTTGATGTGCATGAATTGTTCTTTTATGACATGCCAATGCATAGGAAGAGAGTTAGACTTCGTCATTGCATGATATATGTTACCTTGTGCTCACTACAAAATTACAAATCATTGTTAATTAAAATTGGCTTTGATATACCTTGGGATCCGGGTGGATCCATTACTTGAGCACTTTATGCCTAGCTTAATGGCTTTAAAGAAAGTGCTGCCTGGGAGACAACCCGGAAGTTTTAGAGGGTCATTTATTTCTGTTGAGTGATTTTATATAGTTTAAAAAATATAGAGGGGAACTTAAAACTTTTTCAAAAAGAGAAGCGATTGAAAGGTGATGCATTGCGGAAGTGAGGGTCGACCTTGAACACTTGTGTTCATGCTCATGGAAACAATGTAGAATTTTTCATGGAAGTTTCTCGCAAAAATAATTATCCCCTTGTAAAATTCCATTGTATTATAAAAATAATGTGCCAAGTAAAGCCTTTATGATTAGTTTTGGTGATAGTTGTTTAATCATGCTGAAAAAAGAGAGAAACTTTGTGCTCACGAAATTATTTTTAGTTCCTATCCAGAAAGAGCTTTTGAGTTGATTCTTTTTGCTTCTGATTGATATGAAAATTTACCTAATTTCCCTAATTGTTTCAGAATTTTTGGGATAGCAGAGGTATAAAAAATATATATATTGCTACAGACTGTTCTGTTTTTGACAGATTCTGTTTTTGTTGTGTTGATTGCTTATTTTGATGAAACTATGGTTAGTATCGGGGGGTACGAGCCATGGAAAAGTGAGAATACAGTAATATAAAATCAATCTAAATGGAAATTAAGTTTACTACAGTACCTAAAAAGTTGGTGGTTTGTTTTCTTATGCTAATGCTATCACGAGTTTCTGTTTAAGTTTTGTGTGATTGTAGTTTTCAAGTTTTGGGTGAGACCACGATGGATGAAGGAACAAAAAGAGGCAAGAGCCTAAAATTGGGGATGCCCGGGGCACCCCAAGGTAATATTCAAGGAAAACTCAAGCGTCTAAGCTTGGGGATGCCCCAGAAGGCATCCCCTCTTTCGTGTACAATCTATCGGTAATTTTACTCGGAGCTATATTTTTATTCGTCACATGATATGTGCAAATGCTTGGAGCGTCTTTTGTGTTTATTTTTCCTTTTTATTTTATGCACCATGCTGGTATGAGATATTCCTTGGTTGATTTATAGAATGCTCTTTGCACTTCACTTATATCTTTTGAGTATGGCTTTATAGAATGCTTCATGTGCTTCACTTATATCATTTGAAGTTTGGATTGCCTGTTTCCCTACACATATAAAACCGCCATTTGTAGAATGCTCTTTTGCTTCACTTATATTTGTTAGAGCGGGGCATATCTTTTGTAGAAAGAATTAAACTCTCATGCTTCACTTATACCTATTTAGAGAGTTAACAGGAGTTGGTCATTCACATGGTTAGTCATAAAATCCTACATAAAACTTGTAGATCACTGAATATGATATGTTTGATTCCTTGCAATAGTTTTGCGACATGAAGATGTGATATTAGAGTCATGCTAGTGAGTAATTGTGTATTCGTAGAAATACTTGTGTTAAGGTTTGTGATTCCCGTAGCATGCACGAATGGTGAACCGATATGTGACGAAGTCGGAGCATGATTTATTTATTGATTGTCATCCTTTGTGTGGAGGTCGGGATCGCGCGATGGTTAACTCCTACCAACCCTTCCCCTAGGAGCATGCGTGTAGTACCTTGTTTCGATGACTAATAGACTTTTGCAATAAGTATGTTAGTTCTTTATGACTAATGTGGAGTCCATGGATTATACGCACTCTCACTCTTCCACCATTGCTAGCCTCTCTAGTACCGTGCAACTTTCGCCGGTGCATTACACCCACCATATACCCTTCCTCAAAACAGCCACCATACCTACCTATTATGGCATTTCCATAGCCATTCCGAGATATATTGCCATGCAACTTCCATCGTTCCGTTTATTATGACACGCACCATCATTGTCATATTGCTTTGCGTGATCGTAAGATAGCTAGCATGATGTTTTCATGGCTTGTCCGTTTTTTGATGTCATTGCTACGCTAGATCATTGCACATCCCGGTACACCGCCGGAGGCATTCATATAGAGTCATATTTTGTTCTAAATATCGAGTTGTAAGTAAATAAAAGCGTGATGATCATCATTATTAGAGCATTGTCCCATGTGAGGAAGTAATAAAAGAGGCCAATGAAGCCCAAATAAAAAAAGAGGCCAAAGAATCCCACCAAAAAAAGAGAAAAAATAAAAAAATGAGAGAAAAGAGAGAAGGGACAATGCTACTATCCTTTACTACACTTGTGCTTCAAAGTAGCACCATGATCTTCATGATAGAGAGTCTCCTATATTGTCACTTTCATATACTAGTGGGAATTTTTCATTATATAAATTGGCTTGTATATTCCAATGATGGGCTTCCTCAAATTGCCCTAGGTCTTTGTGAGCAAGCAAGTTGGATGCACACCCACTTAGTTTCTTTTTGAGCTTTCATACACTTATAGCTCTACTGCATCCGTTGCATGGCAATCCCTACTCACTCACATTGATATCTATTGATGGGCATCTCCATAGCCCGTTGATACACCTAGTTGATGTGAGACTATCTCCTCCTTTTTGTCTTCTCCACAACCACCATATTCTCTTCCACCTATAGTGCTATGTCCATGGCTCACGCTCATGTATTGCGTGAAAGTTGAAAAAGTTTGAGAATACTAAAGTATGAAACAATTGCTTGGCTAAAACCGGGGTTGTGCATGATTTAATACCTTGTGTGATGAAGATGGAGCATAGCCAGACCATATGATTTTGTAGGGATAACTTTCTTCGGCCATGTTATTTTGAGAAGACATGATTGATTTATTAGTATGCTTGGAATATTATTGTCTTTATGTCAAATGATAGACTATTGCTTTAAATCACTCGTGTCTTAATATTCATGCCATGATTAGATTATAGGATCAAGATTATGCTAGGTAGCATTCCACATAAAAAAAATATCTTTTTTATCATTTACCTACTCGAGGACGAGTAGGAATTAAGCTTGGGGATGCTAATACGTCTCCATCGTATCTATAATTTTTGATTGTTTCATGCCAATATTCTACAACTTTCATATACTTTTGACAACTTTTTATACTATTTTTGGGACTAACATATTGATCCAGTGCCTAGTGCCAGTTCCTGTTTGTTGCATGTTTTTTGTTTCACAGAATATCCATACCAAACGAATTCCAAACGCAATAAAAAACCTATGGGGATTTTTTTGGAATATATATGATTTTTGGGAAGAATAATCAATGCGAAACGATGCCCGAGGGGGTCACGAGCCCAGGAGGCGCGCCCTACCCCCCATGCGCGCCTAGCAGGCTCGTGACCAAGCCTTAAGGAGGTTGGGGCCATTCTTTCGCCACAAGAAAAATATTTTTATTGGGAAATTCCCTCAAAATTTCAGCCCGATCGGAGTTACGGATCTCCAGGAATTTAAGAAATGGTGAAAGACCAGAATCTGGGAGCGCAGAAACAGAAGGACACAGAGAGAGAGAGATCCAATCTCGGAGGGGCTCTCGCCTCTCCATCACCATAGAGACCATGGAACAGAGGGGAAACCCTTCTCCCATCTAGGGAGGAGTTCAAGGAAGAAGAAGAAGAAGGGGGGCTCTCTCTCCCTCTCTCTCGGCGGCGCCGTAACGCCGCCCGAGACATCATCGTGTGACGACGATCTACACCAACACCTCCGTCATCTTCACCAACACCTCCATCACCTTCCCCCATCTATATTCAGTGGTCCACTCTCCCGCAACCCGCTGTACCCTCTACTTGAACATGGTGCTTTATTCTTCATATTATTATCCAATGATGTGTTGCCATCCTATGATGTCTGAGTAGATTTTCGTTGTCCTATAGGTGATTGATGAATTGCT
This sequence comes from Hordeum marinum, assembly GCA_022496015.1. Classification (NCBI taxonomy): domain Eukaryota; kingdom Viridiplantae; phylum Streptophyta; class Magnoliopsida; order Poales; family Poaceae; genus Hordeum; species Hordeum marinum. Next base: position 336,260,867 of record CM039676.1, on the reverse strand, counting down.
ATGATTGGTTTAAATTGCTTGTGGTTATGTTGTTGTCCTTTGGTGCCCATCATATGAGCGTGCGCGTTGATCACACCATAGGGTTAGTCGTATGTTGATAGGACTATGTATTGGAGGGCAAGGGTGACAGAAGCTTCAGCCTAGCATAGAAATTGATGCATACGGGATTGAAGGGGGACCAATATATCTTATTGCTATAGTTGGGTTTTACCTTAATGAATTTTAGTAGTTGCGGGTGCTTTCTAATAGTTCCAATCATAAGTGCATAAAATTCCAAGTAAGGGATGACATGCTAGCAGTGGCCTTTCCCACATAAAACTTGTTATCGGTCTAGTAACATAGTCAATTGCTTAGGGACAATTCAGCAACTCCTACCACCACTTTTCCACACTCGTTAAACTAATGTAATTGTTTCTTTTATATAAAAAGCCCCTAGTTTTTATTTACCTATTCTTTATTATCTTGCAAACCTATCCTATCACACCTACAAAGTACTTCTAGTTTCATACTTGTTCTAGGTAAAGCGAACGTAAAGTGTGCGTAGAGTTGTATCGGTGGTCGATAGAACTTGAGGGAATATTTGTCCTACCTTTAGCTCCTCGTTGGGTTCGACACTCTTACTTATCGAGAAAGGCTACATTTGATCTGTACTTGTGGGTTATCACCATACTATAGCCCCATTTAGTTTCTGTTCAGAAACTAACTTTTACAAAACTTGCATTTGCAACTTTCTTGTCTTCATGAAACAACCATGCCATCATAACCAGCATCTAGAGAGACCCCAACCTGGAGATTTTGGCCAGCAAAAGAGTTGCCTAGATGCCTATAGCATTCGGTCGAACACCTTGTGTGCATGACCAGTTTTGGCATAGCTTTTGGTTTGCATTGTGTATTTGGTCTTCTTGCCAATACAGAATATCTAATAGAACCTAAGTGGCCACGCTAGCTATCCTGTTAATTTGCATGTCCATCCAAGCCTTCTAGCCTACCCTGGCATTTCATCGAACACCTTCGGTGCGTGTCCAGAGCACGCGTATTGCAGCCGCGTAACCGAGTCGCTGCATCCACCTACCCAGCATCCCCGACCCCTCCAACACCATAGAGCCACTCAGCCGTCCCTTACCGTCTCGCAGCACCGCCGTCAGAGCTCGTTGGTGGCTAGCCTGCGGCCGTTGCCTTCTGCCATGGATGACGCCGCCCCAGTCACCCATGCCCGCCAGCCGCTCCCACCCTCAGGCCGAGGTCACCCGCAAGCTCGTCGGATAGCGTCGACCAGGGCCACGCCAGCTGCATCCATAGTGGCAACTTGCCGTCGCCCTTATCCCCAGCCGCCGCGGGAACCGCCTTTGGCCGGCTATAAAAGGAGCCCCCGCGCGCGCCTAGCGATCCCAGCCACCCCTGAACTACCATAGGAAGCCCCCTTTTGTTTTAGTTTGCCCGTAGCCGCGATCTTCTCCACCTCCGATGGCCTCGACCGTCGCAGCGCTCCGGTGAAATCCGACCAAACCAGGGCCTCCCTCGTGTCTCCTCCACCACCGTTAGCTTTCCCTCTACCCCGCAGAGCCACCCCACCTCCCAGCATCAACTGGGAGCCACCCTGGGATGAAGCCCCAACCGGCCAGTTGACCACCGTCCGCCTCGGAGCTCGCCGCCGGTAAACTGACCTCCCCCTCCGGCCACGTCCACCACCGGGAGGATCGCCCTGGAGCGGTGGATCCATTTCCGTCCACGGAAGGCTCCTAGGAACCGTCGTCCGCCGGCGGGGATCGCCGGACCTCCGCTCCGGCTCGACCGCGGGAGGAAGGAGAAGGGCGATTGGTCAAATATGACCAGTGGACCCGAGGGCCCCAGCCATCAGTGACTCCCGGCTCGACTGAAGCGTTTTAAGTGGAAGCGTATTCCTCCAAATACGCTTTCGCTGGAGGAAAGCGTAAGCCCTACCAAACCGTTTTCTTTTTGGATATTTATTTAAAAACAGAGTTTTGACCCTGACTTTGACTAGTCATATCTTTTATACCACAATTGCAATTAAATTGCTTCTTTTCCTATTGTCACTCAAATTTCACCTAGTTTATTTTCATATTTATTTGAAAATTTTCCAAGACAAGTTTTTGCGCTGTTTTTGAATTGTGTATTAATTAGAATATTTTCAAGTAGGAATGTGGAGTGAAGATAGAGTTTTGGAGTGCACCTCAAATACATACACATTGAAGGCAAGCATTTTGAACCCTGGTATAATATTTGTTGTGTGTTGTTTTGAAGTGGCCACAACACCGAGTTGACTTGAAGTATGTGTTATTTCATGAGATAATGAGATCATGTTAATTTACAAGTGCATGATGAAAATTGCTTGCTGTTGGAATTGATATGCTGCAGACAATATTCACCCTCGTATACCTTTCATGCTTACCGGAAGGAATCAGGAGAAGTCTCTGTCTCGGGTAGACACGAGCTTGGTGCTGAAATCTCGTTGGAGCGAGAATGGTCAGTAAGGCATGAAGGGGTATGATGAGTGGTGATTTTGTCTGATGTCATGAAATATGTTTGTTGTACTAATCATGCAAAGAATACATGACCTCCTGAGTCGACCATTGATCAAGTCATGTGCCAGTAACCCCCATACTTGTTTCATACTACCACTTGTCCCTATAGCAGGTAGGGTACGGTTCAGTAAGTTGTCAACCCCTTTCTTAGCACACACCGTACAGAGAGGCCATGGTAGAAGATACCGGCTGCATCCGGTAGGCATGCCACCTGTTGCGGGGGCATGGGTGCTTCCGGTTGGAGCCGAGGGGGTAGCTCCCCTAGTTTGCGTGCGTTATAAATTTTGTGATCCCATGCTAATCGAGGTTGATATAGCCTCCCTACTTAGAGTTTTGCTTAACAAGTGCCGTGGGTGATTCCACGCACCGGTAAGTTAAGCTGGTGTGTGCAGGTCAGGTGTGTTTTCAATTCAAAGACCGTAAGCGGAATTAGTCATGATGGACTAAAGGAATCCGTTACTCATGGGTAAAGAGTACACCCTCTTCAGAGTTAATATCTATTCGAATAGCCGTGTTCGCGGTTAAGGACTACAGTCTATGATGGGTCAAGTGTCGGTCTTAGTGTCGGTGTTCGGAGGAAAACTTCTAAACCGAAGTATGGATCATGACGAGTGACAAATGATGATTGTGATTATTATTATTGTGGACTAACCATTTATATTATTTGAATTATTGGGTATCCCTGGGAAGGTTCTACTTCCTAGATATTCATTGTGATTATTCTTATATAAGCCCTTTATGCGGCGTCGCACAGACGCCCGACTGTGGCATGCATACTGATTAGTTTATCATATAAGCCCTTTCTGTGGCATCGCTCAGACGCCCGACTGTGGCATGTTGGTTATTTATTTTCCTTATAAGCCCTTTATGTGGCGTCGCTCAGACGCCCGACTATGGCACGTTTGTTATTTATTCCCTTTATAAGCCCTTTATGTGGCGTCGCCCAGACGCCCAACTGTGGCATGCTGATTACTTATTTTTCCTTATAAGCCCTTTATGTGGCGTCGCTCAAACGCTCGACTGAGGCATGGTTTATGTTATTAACCTTTCAAGGCGTCGCTTCAGACACCCGATCGGTCTATGTTATATCTATTCTCTAATTGCTTATTCATGTTTAATATGAATGACCTGCTTGCGTGCATCATGAAATTTTATTTTACGACTGGTTAAGTGATCGTGGATTAAATTCAGTGCATGAATACCACTACTATGTTATACCCATTTTCATAATGTTTGCGAGTACATTCCAAGTACTCACTGGCTTGTCCCTGGCTATTGTCTTGGCCATATTATGCATATGGAGAGGAGCATTATGATGACAACCTCGGAACCTAGGCATCGAAGATCGCAGCCACGCGAAGATAGGAGTTAACCAGGTCAGGTGTTTGTGTGGGAAATGGAGTTCCATAGACGCTGATGACCCCGAACCGCTTCCGTCACCAACCACTAGAAACCTTTTTGTTGTACTCATAGACCATGATGGTCTTGTACTTCAACTTTTGTAATTTTGCTTGGAATTTCTGTATCAAGATTGTGTCTCATCAGCTAACAGTAATCCCGGGGCTGATGAGCACAAGGGCCATTTACTGGGAAATTAATATCCTGGAAAACCGGTCCTGACAACCTTGGTATCACAGCCAGGCTGACCATTGGCTAATCCTATCTTAGCCAGGTCGATAAACCTAGGTAAACCACCCACCAAGACTTTAACCTAACTGCAGCCAAGCCTATCCTATCTGATAGCCCACAAAGTGACCCCGACACCTTTTGGCAGTCGGTGCCCAACCTATCAGCCTAGCCCATCGATCATGCGTTGTGACCGAAACCTAAATTGTTCCTTTCGCAAGCGTGCGAAGGAAGACTCCATTTTCTTCTCTAAAAGAAAACATTTTCCTAAACCCATCAAACCACAACCAACCATCCAATACCAAACAAGATGCTTGGCACCATTGTTCACAATGAGACCACCGCAAACAACGTTGGAGGTTTTGTGAACATCCTAGCTAACCTCACCCGTCGTGCCTTTGCATTAGAAGAGCCCCCAGAATATCTTGTGTACCAGGAGCGCACGAGTGATGAGAGTCGTCACTTCTGGGCGGTGCACACATCTCCGGTAGTGGCATCGCGCCAGAATGCCCCTACAGGTTCACCGGAAGGTCAACTTCCTTTGAGCCACAAGCCATCCAGTTAGCAGCTCGAAAGGCTATAGTTCAACTCCAGCACTTGTCGCCAAGAGTTAACTGCCGCTCATTCTATTATTACCCCAGCCGTGACGGGTATAGTAGGCCACCCCAGATTGCCAAAGGAGACCATGAGACGGACCCTGCACTACTGCATCTTGTGTGCTACCTCAGCGCGCTAGAGGCACTATTCGATCAGGTCACTCTTGATCTGATCACAACTCGTGGAGAACTTGCTTGCCGAGCCCTAGCAAGAATAGAAGTGGTGCCCGACGCCGACAACCCCGTCATGCTGTTCGGACGACCAATCGAGTCATTGAGGCCTACCCCTGCAACCGATTGGAATGCGCTTGTATCCCCAGAGGAGCTTCGTCGCCTTTTGGGGACACGCTCCAACGGGATTGTGGCCACCAACCCCCGCTATAGTCATCATCGCTACCCTAACCCTGCAAACATTCACCCTGATCCAACAAACCTCGACGGCGAAGCCCAAGGAGAAGCCTCGGCATCCGCAAGGCACGCTCGACTAGATATTAACGAGTTAGAGTAAGCCACTTGAGTAGTGCCGAGTCTTTGTATTCCTGCGCCAAGTAATGGTGTGACCTTGGATCGCCCTCAATAAAGTGCATGTTGCTTGTATGCCATTATTATTTTTACAGTACTATGAGTATCCATGCATAAATAAAATTTTGGCGTTTGGTTGCATATTAAATGTTTGGGTGTAGCTATCAAAAACCACCCCAGTCGTCAACCGGCAGTAATACGTCACTTTTGTGAGATGTGTATATCTGTGGCATTAACCCCATAGAGCAGGACCGACAACAAAGGTTGCCCCCTCACCGCAATAGGTAACCCAGCCCAGATGCTATATAAGACTCCACTCCGTGACCTTACCAAGCATCCCTCACCCTATGCACCGCCCTCACATCCATTTTTTTACCATGCCTAACCCCATGATTCATTGGAGAACCCCCGATATGACCCCAGGTAGTTTTCCTAAGATATTGTAGGACTTTACCCGCAGTGCCATAGGTTCTCCCCATCCATCCTAGTACGAGATGTTCAAATCGAGGATCACCTCATTTGCCTCGAAATATTGGGCAGTAGTGCACATCCCACCCGTGAACCCAAACCAAGACCCAACAGAAGTCTCCTTCGTGGGGAAATATATGCTGACTCCGCAAATGGCCATAGAAGCTGCTGCGTACGAAGCGATTACCCGCCTTCGATTCGCAGTGCCCTATGCCAGTGAAAGGGTGGTATTATTACTTCTCGAGCCATGCAGCATGCGGAGAAGAAGCATCTTTTCCCGGGGGACGAATAGAGAGAGACCCAGTACTGGCCAACCTTATCCAGTACGTCATCGCCCAAGAACGTTTGACTCAACGAGTAATGGATTACCTCCAGAATCTCGCAGTTTTGAATCCTCGGATCGCCATTGGTAGACCTTTGAGGCCAGACCAGGAGAGGCGCGTTCTTCAACTAGTCCATCCGCTCCCCCCAGAAGAGGAAGAATGTGCTCCAGTGCCGGAGACATTTCTACACGACCCTGCATGTTTTGCTTTTGCACCATAGACAATCCATGCTATATTTGTTAAGCTTACAGTTAATTGTTGACTGGAATATGTGTGTTGTGTCATAAGATTGGTCTATGAATAATTGTTTGATTTCAATTGTATGTGAGTGATTTTTACTGCTGTGATTTTTGATCAACTGCTTTTTTTCACTCTCCGTAAATCTCGAGGACGAGATTTTTCTTAAGGGGGGGGGGTAGTGTTGTAACACCCCAAAAATTTAATCATGCTTTACTAATTAAATTTTTTGCCAGGAAATTAAAATTTTATTTTCTAGATCAACTATTGAGTTCAGAATCACTTCTTTCTTCTGAATTTGGAATTTCCCCTCCAAATAGAAACGTTTCAAAATTATTGTTGGACTTGAGTATCTGCTCAAAGAACATTTCATTTTATTTGATATGATCAGTGAAAGCCTTTTTATATATTATTTTTCCAAAACTCTATCTCTTTTAAAATGGCATTTCATTCTTTTATGAGTCTCTTTTGCACTACAACCATTTGATAACTTCATTTAAAAATTCCACAAAACTTTGGGAACAACATGTGATGTCCCCGGATCACTGTTATCTAAAAACCTCTGTTAGTCATTTGAAGATTTTGAGCCCTACCTCAAGTTTTCAAATCTGGTCCAGTTTGTAGTTTTCACTACAACCTATTTAATTATTACTTTAAAAATTCCATGAAAATTTGGAGATGTCAGTAGATGTATATAATTCAGTTTTATGCAAAAACCCATTTGTGTTCTTTGGAAAATTTGAGCAAACAATCCGCTTTCGCATTCTGGTCCAGTTTGAGGTTTTGTACTGCAACCCCATTCTATCTTCCTCTAATGCCCATTGGATTTTTCCTACTCTTAGCCTCACTACCAAACCCTTAAGTCCAGGAGTTGAGGTCCAGTGGAATAAGTTTTGACCATACTATAGCCCCATTTAGTTTCTGTTCAGAAACTAACTTTTACAAAACTTGCACTTGCAACTTTCTTGTCTTCATGAAACAAACATGACATTATCACCAGCATCTAGAGAGACCCCAACCTTGATATTTTGGCCACCAGAAGAGTTGCCTAGATGCCCATAGCATTCGGTCGAACACCTTGTGTGCATGACCAGTTTTGGCATATTTTTTGGTTTGCATTGTGTATTTGTTTTCTTGCCAATACAGAATGTCTAATAGAACCTAAGTGGCCACGCTAGCTACCCTGTTAATTTGCATGTCCATCCCAGCCTTGTAGCCTACCCTGGCATTTCGTCGAACACCTTCGGTGCGTGTCCAGAGCACGAGTAGAGAGCGCGCATTGCAGCCACGCAACCGAGTCGCCGCGTCCACCTACCCCGCATCCCTGACCCCTACCAGCTCGAGGGGACACGCTCCTGACCCCTCCAACGCCATAGAGCCACTCAGCCGTCCCTTACCGTCTCGCAGCGCCGCCGTCAGAGCTCGCTGGCGGCTAGCCTGAGGCCGCCGCCGTTCTGCCATGGACGGCGCCGCATAAGCCACCCACGCCCGCCAGCTGCCCCCGTCCTCAGGCCGAGCTCATCCACGAGCTCGTCGGATAGCGCTGACCAGGGCCACGTCGCCTGCATCCACAATGGCGGCTCGACGTCGCCCTTATCCCCAGCCGCCGCGGGAACCGCCTTTTGCCGGCTATAAAAGGATCCCCCGAGCGTGCCTAGCGATCCCATCCACCCCTGAACTACCATAGGAAGCCCCCTTTTGTTTTAGTTTGCCCGGAGCCGCGATCTTCTCCACCTCCGGTGGCCTCGGCCGTCGCAGCGCTCCGGTCAAATCCAACCGAACCAGGGCCTCCCTCATGTCTCCCCACCATCGTTAGCTTTCCCTCTACCCCGCAGAGCCACCCCACCTCCCAGCGTCAACTGGGAGCCACCCTGGGACGAAGCACCAACCGACCAATTGACCACCGTCCGCCACGGAGCTTGCCGCCGGCAAACCAACCTCCCCCTTCGGCCATGTCCACCACCTAGAGGATCGCCCTGGAGCGGTGGATCCATTTCCGCCCGCGGAAGGCTCCTAGGAACCGTCGTCCGCCGGCGGGGATCACTAGACCTCCGCTCCGGCTTGGCCGCGGGAGGAAGGAGAAGGGTGACTGGTCAAATATGATCAGTGGACCCGAGGGCCCCAGCCGTCAGTGACTCCCGGCTCGACTGAAGTGTTTTAAGTGGAAGCATATTCCTCCAAATACGCTTTCGCTAGAGGAAACCAGAAGGCCTGCCAAACCGTTTTCTTTTCTGATATTTATTTAAAAACATAGTTTTGACCTTGAATTTGACTGGCCATATATTTTATAACACAATTGCAATTAAATTGATTCTTTTTCTGTTGTCACTCAAATTTAACCTAGTTTATTTTCATATTTATTTGAAAATTTTCCAAGACAACTTTTTGCGCTGTTTTTGAATTGTGTGTTAATTAGAATATTTTCAAATAGGAATTTGGAGTGAAGATAGAGTTTTGGAGTGCACCTCAAATACATAGACATTGAAGGCAAGCATTCTGAACTGTGGTATAATATTTGTTGTGTGTTGTTTTGAACTGGCTACAACACCGAGTTGACTTGAAGTATGTGTTATTTCATGAGATAATGCGATCATGTTAATTTACAAGTGCATGATGGAAATTCCTTCCTGTTGGAAATGATATGCTTCAGACAGTATGCACCCTCGTATACCTTTCATGCTTACCGGAAGGAATCAGGAGAAGTCTCTGTCTCGGGTAGACACGAGCTTGGTGCTGACATCTTGATGGAGCGAGAATGGTCAGTAAGGCATGAAGGGGTATGATGAGTGGTGATTCTGTCCGATGTCGTGAAATATGTTTGTTGTACTAATCATGCAGAGAATACATGACCTCCTGAGTTGATCATAGATCAATTCTTGTGCCAGTAACCCCCATACTTGTTTCGTACTACCACTTGTCCCTACAGCAGGTAGGGTACGATTCAGTAAGTTGTCAATCCCTTTCTTAGCACACACCATATAGAGAGGCCATGGTAGAAGATTCCAGCTGCATCCGGTAGGCATGCCACCTGGTCCCAGGGCGTGGGTGTTTCCGGTTGGAGCCGAGGGGGTAGCTCCCCTAGTTTGCGCGCGTTATAAATTTTGTGATCCCATGCTAATCGAGGTCGATATAGCCTCCCCACTTAGAGTTTTACTTAACGAGTGTCGTGGGTGATTGCATGCACCGGTAAGTTAAGCTGGTGTGTGCAGGTCAGGTGTGTTTTCAATTCAAAGACCGTAAGCGGAATTAGTCTCGATGGACTAAAGGAATCCGTTACTCGTGGATAAAGATGACACCCTCTATAGAGTTAATATCTATTCGAATCGCCGTGTCCGCGGTTAAGGACTACAGTCTGGGATGGTTCAAGTGTCGGTCTTAGTGTCGGTCTTCGGAGGAAAACTTCTAAACCGGAATATGGATAATGCGAGTGCAAATGATGATTGTGATTATTATTATTGTGGACTAACAATTTATATTATTTGAATTATTAGGTATCGATGGGAAGGTTCTACCTCCTGGATATTCATTGTGATTATTCTTATATAAGCCCTTTATGTGGTGTCGCACAGACGCCCGACTGTGGCATGCATACTGATTACTTATCATATAAGCACTTTTTGTGGCGTCGCTCAGACGCCCGACTGTGGCATGTTGGTTATTTATTTTCCTTATAAGCCCTTTATGTGGCGTCGCTCAGACGCCTGACCGTGGCATGTTTGTTATTTATTCCCTTTATAAGCCCTTTATGTGGCGTCGCCCAGACGCCTGACTATGGCATGCTGATTACTTATTTTTACTTATAAGCCCTTTATGTGGTGTCGCTTAGATGCCCGACTAAGGCATGCTTTATATTATTATCCTTTCGAGGCGTCGCTTCTGACACCCGATCGGTCTATGTTATATCTATTCTCTGATTGCTTATTCATGTTTAATATGAATGACCTGCTTGCGTGCATCATGATATTTTATTTTATGACTAGTTAAGTGATCGTGGATGAAATTCAGTGCATGAATACCACTACTATGTTATACCCATTTTCATAATGTTTGCGAGTACATTCGAAGTACTTACTGGCTTATCCCTGGCTATTGTCTTGGCAGATTATGGATGTGGAGAGGAGCGTTATGACGACAACCCTGTAACCTAGGCATCGAAGATCGCAGCCACGCGAAGATAGGAATTAACCAGGTCAGCTGTTCCTGTGGGAAATGGAGTTCCATAGACGCTGATGACCCCGAACCGTTTCCGTCACCAACCACTAGAAACCTTTTTGTTGTACTCATAGACCATGATGGTCTTGTACTTCAGCTTTTATAATTTTGGTTGGAATTTCTGTACCAAGAGTGTGTCTCATCAGCTAACAGTAATCCTGAGGCTGATGAGCACACGGGCCATTTACTAGGAAATTAATATCCTGGAAAACCGGTCCTAACACACACACACATTATGATCATTGGGATATATATACATTTTTTGGTATATACAGTTTCTTGTACAGTTTGTAGATTATTACATGCAGGCATTAGGTGAAATGGAATTCTCCGTCGGGAGATATGACCCGCTGAAGCAAAAATCCCGCAATTTCCTCTTGAAAATGCTCGTATGCAGTCCGTTGGTAGGAGCTGATCTCACGTCCGCATTATCTGTATATAAATAAGGAGATCAATATGAATATGCATGTTCGTTGTGTGTATATGTATTAGATCATGATAAAAAAATATGATTGGTGTTTACGTACACAAAGATCTCTTGCAGTTTTGCTGCTTTCAGTCATAAAGCGAATGTTCTCGCAAACGTAATATGCACATAGATTAGTCCCCTGTGCCTGCCTCATGCACTTTACGAGAATAGAACTCAATCAGATAATAATGAAGCATGACAATGATATTGAAATTAGAATTAAAGAGATGCGCAGACATAGCTAGAACTACTTAATTACCCTGGGCTTTCGCCATCTCAGCTCTGGTTTCCATTCACTGGTGACCTCTTTGATGAAACATTTCCAAACACTGCCCGACAAACAAAATGAATAAAGGAGTTATTAATTACTTGATATGAGGAAATGAACTAATAAGGAAGCCGACATAGTGCATCAATGATTGAAATTACCTTCCGTGCAACGAATGCAAGCTTATGTAATCTTTAGGGTCTTTACATAGCGAGTCCAGTACTTCAACAGTTCCATCATCAATTCTAATGATTAGAAGGATCCAGTGGTAGTTGCACACATGATTTGTATAAGCGGACATGCATAACTCATCAACTACACTTAACATTGAGTATATATAAAAGCAAAAATAGAATTTGTAGTACAAGACAGTAACACTCACTAGAAGTTCCAAGGTAAAAGTATTTCTAGTTTGGTATTTAGGGCCTTCAAAAACCTTAGAGGTATTTTCTCCGTGTCTTTAGGGTTCCTTCTCAACACTTCTTCATTAACGGTATTTGGGTCAATGAACCCAATGCCAAAGACTCCATCTCTTTTCAATTCAAAAATCTTCATTATTCATAATACCAACAAAAGAATATAATAGCATGCAATGAGCGAGTTGAGCTAGAGACTTAAATTATAGAAAGAAATAACTTAGAGACAATATCAACTAACGATAGATTTGTCGAGTGCTTTTTGATTGGATAACTGAAAAAATTCTTCATTTTGAATCCACAAATATTTTTCATGGATGTAATGCTCTTTATCGACTTTCACCATGAGGCTATGTCGCCCGACCTTTACTTCTATCATGTACTAGTCATGCAAGTTGTGCATTTGCGTTGTTAGAAGCTTCTCACCGTCAGGACTGACCAGAGGTTTCCCGGGGACATACTGCCATGCTATTCGGATCCAACAGCGAAAATTCCTCAATCTCTAGGAGTTGTTCAATGGTGATACCGAGCAATCTAGCATTCTCTCTATCAGCATCTGTTATTACCATGTTATTCTATCCTGTGATGAAGCTGCTAGAATTGCTAGACCTGATGCTAATGATAAACATTGACCTATTGTTGGCATGCCTGTTGTTTCTGTTCAAATAGGAGATCATTGTTATCATGGCTTATGTGATGTGGGTGCCAGTGTGAGTGCAATTCCCTTAAACTTATATCAAGAAATTATGAATGATATTGCACCAGCTGAGTTAGAGGAAATTGATGTTACCATTAAGATTGCTAATAGATATACTATAGCGCCAGTTTGGATGGTTAGAAATGTTGAATTCTTGTGTGGGAAAATAAAATATCCTACTGATTTTCTTGTCCTTGGTTACCCACAAGATGACTTTTTTCCCATTATATTTGGTAGACCTTTCTTGAATAATGTTAATGCCATGATAGATTGTGAGAAGGAAACTGTTACTGTAAGTTTTGGGAATGCGTCTCTGCTACTTCTCGAGCATGCGTTGGTTTCCCGTGAAGAGGAACGGTGTGATGCAGCAAAGTAGATAAGTATTTCCCTCAGTTTTCGAGAACCAAGATATCAATCCAGTAGGAGACACAAGTGAGCCACCAATAGATATACCTGCACAAGGAATCATACTCTTGCACACAACGCTATAAAAGGGTTGTCAATCCCTTCACGGTTATTTGCAAGGATGAGATCTAGTAGAGATAAATATAATAGGATGCTTGAATGGAAAGTAAAACTAAAAGTAAAAACAAGGCAACAAGTATTTTTTGTGTTTTTGGTTTTAGATCTGAAAACATAATATGGAAAATAGACCCAGGGGCCATAGGTTTCACTAGATGGCTTCTCTCATGATGGCAAGTATTACGGTGGGTGAACGAATTACTGTCGAGCAATTGATAAAAAATCGAATAATTATGAAGATATCCAAGGAAATGATTACACATATAGGCATCACGTCCGTGACAAGTAGACCAAAACGATTCTGCATCTACTACTATTACTCCACACATCGACCGACTCCTGCCTGCATCTATAGTATTAAGTTCATGAAGAACAGAGTAACACATCAGGTAAGATGACATGATGTAGAGGGATAAACTCAAGCAATATGATGAAAACCCCATATTTGTACCCTTGATGGCAACAATACAATACGTGCCTCACTACCCCTACTATGTCACTGGGTGAGGCACCGCATGATTGAACCCAAAACTAAGCACTTCTCCTATTGCAAGAATTACCACTCTAGTTGGCCAAACAAAACCAATAATTCGAAGAGATTTGCAAAGATATGAAATCATGCATATAAGAATTCTGGAAAGAGTCAAATAATATTCATGGATAATCTGAACATAAACCCACAATTCATCGGATCTCGACTAACACACCGCAAAAGAGTATTACATCGGATAGATCTCCATGAAGATCATGAAGAACATGGTATTGAGAAGCAAAGAGAGATAAGAAGCCATCTAGCTGCTAGCTATGGACCCGTAGGTCTGTGGTGAACTACTCACACATCATCGGAGGGGCGATGGAGTTGATGTAGATGCCATCCGCGATCGAATCCCCCTCCGGAAGATTACCGGAAAAGGCTCAAAGATTGGATCTCTCGGGAACGGAGGCTTCTGGCGGTGGAAAAGTGTTTTCATGGCTTGTTCTGATAATGATGGAATATTTGGGTATTTATAGGATGAAGATTAGGGTTAGAGGAGGTGCCAGGGTCCCACAAGTCTGCCCGGCATGGGGTACCCCCTGACCGCGGCATGCAGGCCTATGGCCCCATGGCAGCTCCTCTTCCTTGGTTCTCAAGTCTCGTGGCTTCCATATTTTCCAGAAAAAATCTTTTTGGAGGTTTTATTCCATTTGGACTCCATTTAATATTCCTTATCTGCGAAAATCAAAAACAAGGAAAAAACAGAAACTGGCACTAGACTCTAGATTAATAGGTTAGTCCCAAAAATAATATAAAATAGCATATTAATGCATATAAAACATCCATAACAGATAATATAATAGCATGGAACAATAAAAAATTATAGATACATTGGAGATGTATCAGCATCCCCAAGCTTAATTCCTGCTTGTCCTCGAGTAGGTAAACGATAAAAACAGAATTTTTGATGTGGAATGCTACCCAACATACATGTAATATTCTTTATTGTGGCATGAATATTCAAATCCATTAGATTAAAAAAAATAGTCTAATATTGACATAAAAACGGTAATACTTCAAGCACACCAACAAGGTAGTCGTGTCCTTTCGAAATAACATGGCCTTAGAAAGTTATCCCTAAAAAATCATATGGTCTGGCTATGCTCCATCTTCCCCAGACAAAGTATCTAAATCATGCACAACCCCGATGAACAAGTCAAGCACTTGTTTCACACTTTTGGTGTTCTCAAACCTTTTCAACTCGCATGCAATACATGAGCGCGAGCCATGGATATAGCATTATAGGTGGGATAGAATATGGTGGGGGTGCAAGGAAAAAGGAGAAGACAGTCTCACATCAACTAGGCGTATCAATGGGCTATGGAGATGCCCATCAATAGATATCAATGTGAGTGGGTAGGGATTGCCATGCAACAAATGTACTTAGAGCTATAAGTGTATGAAAGCTCAAAAAGAAAACTAAGTGGTCATGCAAAAAATGAATATCCTCTAGTTATATGAAAGTGACAAAATAGGAGACTCTCTATCATGAAGATCATGGTGCTACTTTGAAGCACAAGTGTGGAAAAAGATAGTAGCAATTGTACCTTCTCTCTTTCTCTCATTTATATATATATATATATATATATAATTTTTTATTTTGGTGGGCTTCTTTGGCCTCTTTTTTGTTTGGGCTTCACTGGCCTATTTTATTTTTGTAAGTCCAGAGACTCGTCCCAACTTGTGAGAGAGTCATAGCCTCCATCATCCTTTTCTCTCATGGGACAATGCTCTATTAATGAAAAATCATCACAATTTTATATACTTGTAATTCAAAGAAAAACAAATTAAAACTCGATTCTTATGACAAGATAAAACTCTATATGCAATATGAAGTGATGATGCAAGTCATAGAAAAAACTACATGGTGGAAGTTGCATGGCAGTATATCTCGGAATGGCTATGGAAATGCCATAATAGGTAGGTATGGTGGCTGTTTTGAGGAATATATGGTGGCTGTTTTGAGGAAGGACGGTTTGATGTATCGGCGAAAGTTGTGCGGCACTAGAGAGGCTAGCAAAGATGGAAGGGTGAGAGTGCGTATAATCCATGGACTCACATTAGTCATAAATAACTCACATACTTATTGCAAAAGTTTATTAGTAATCAAACAAAGCATTAGACGCATGCTCCTAGGGGAGAGGTTGGTAGGATTTAACCATCGCGTGCTCCCGACCCTCACACAAAGGTCGACAATCATTAGACAAGTCATGCTCCGACTTCGTTACATAGAGGTTCACCATACATGCATGCTACGGGAATCACAAGCTTTAACACACGTATCTCTTCATTTCACAACTACTCACTAGCATGACTCTCATATTGCCATCCCTATTATCTCAAAACTAAATGCAAGGAATCTAACTTCTCATAGTTGTTAATGCACTTAATATGGAAGTTTTTATTATATCCCTCTTGGATGCCATTATATTAGGACTAAATTCACAACCTAAACAAATTACCATGTTGTTTTAATAAACTCTCAAAATAATATAAGTGAGGAACGATAGTTCATTAATTTTTATAAAATATAACACCACCATGCTCTAAAAAGATATAAGTGAAGCACTACAACAACATTGCCTAGCTCAAAAGATATAAGTGAAGCATATTGAGTATTCTAACAAATTCACGATTCATCGTGTGTCTCTCTAAAGATGTGTGCAGCAAAGATGTTTTTGTTAAACTAACAAGCAAAGAATCATATCATACAAGACGCTACAAGCAAACCACATATCATGCGGTGAATAAAAATATAGCCTCAAGTGAATTTACCGATGGATTGAAGACGAAATAGGGGATGCCTTCCGGGGCATCCCCAAGCTTAGGCTCTTTGGTATACTTGAATATGACTTGGGGTGCCTTGGGAATCCCCAAGCTTAGGATCTTGCCACTCTTTATTCCATAGTCCATCAAATCTTCACCCAAAACTTGAAAACTTCACAACACAAAACTCAACAGAAAACTCATGAGATCCGTTAGCATAAGAAAAAATAAATCACTTAGGTACTGTTGTGAACTTATTATTTATTTATATGTGTAATACCTACTGTGTTCTAACTTTTCCATGACTCATACCCACCGATACGACCCATAGATACATCGAAATAAGCAAACAACACAACGAAAACAGAATCTGTCAAAAACAGAACAGTCTGTAGCAATCTGTAAACTTCGAATACTTCTGTAACTGTAATAATTCTGAAAAATTAGGTCAAGCAGTGCAATTTGTATATCAATCCTGTGTAAAATTTCAGATCAATTTGACGCTCTAAAAAATTAATAAAAATCCTACACTGAGCGCAAAAGTTTCTGTTTTCTAGCAAGATCAATCAACAACTACCATAGATCACCCTAATGGTTTTACTTGTCTCAAACACTAATTTAAACACAAAAACAAAATTATTACAGAAGTAATAATGTGCCAAACACATTAAAACAGAAGCAAAAAACTGAAAGCAAAATAAAATTTGGTTGCCTCCCAACAAGCGCTATTGTTTAACGCCCCTAGCTAGGCAAAACGCAAAAGATCTAGGTATTGTCATCTTTGGTAAACAATCCAAACTTGATTAATCCATCAAAATATTTCCTAACTAGATCCATCCTTTCCTTTATTTCTTTTCTAGTACAATAACTTAAACCATGAAAGGGGCTGTGGTTAGTGATTTTAACATTCATAAACCCGTAGTCTAGATCATCACCATAAATATGATCATATAACACATGTATTTTATTTGTAAGAGGTTCTTTGGTCATATTTTCAAAAAAATCATCCTCATACCCTTCCAAAATTAACCTAGTAACCCAATCAAATTCCTCATAGGTTTCATGATAAAGGGTGTGAGTTATTTCCGCGTAGGGAGCTCTCTTCATAAGATTTTCACTGTAAGATTGATAGTCTCTAGATTCTAGGCAACGCAAGGTTTCTTTATCATGGAGGATTTATTAAATAGGAGGGTGTTCACATCTTTATTATAGAAGGAAAAAAATCTCCCTAGATTCTTGTATGATGAAATCAAATTCTCGCATAAGGACAACAATAGCAATCTTTTTAGCTTTAGGATGATTAATACTGGGAAGTTCATAAAACACTTTCTGCAAAGCGGGATGAATGTGCACAAATTTCCTTTCCAACTTTTCATTGAGCATGACAATAGAATCCACATAACTATTCTTGCTAAGAAGAATAGATCTCCAACTCATAGGTATCGTTCCCGTACAATCAAAGAATTCTTGAATAACACTCTTACCAATAATGTTTCCATCTCTAACTTGAATTTTTTTAGTTTTAAGAAGAGATTCAGTTTCATGACCTAGAGAGCAAGATTCAATTTTTTTCAAGATTAGTACTTGTGATACCCCCCAGATTTTCAACGATAACCTCCCTTGTTTCAGTCATGATGGTAAAGCGAGCAATCAAGCACAGAAGCAAGATGCAAATGAGGAGACAAACGAGAAAAGGGAGAAAGGCAAATCTTTTTGAAAATCATTTTAGAAGTGGGGGAGAGGAAAACAAGAGGAAAATGGCAAATAATGTAAATGCAAGATATGAGTTTGTGATGGGTAGTTGGTATTCTGTACTTGCTATGTATCTCCCAGGTAACGACGCTAGAAATCCTTCTTGCTACTTCTCGAGCATGCGTTGGTTTCTCGTGAAGAGGAATGGTTTGATATAGCAAAGTAGATAAGTATTTCCCTCAGTTTTTGAGAACCAAGGTATCAATACAGTAGGAGATACAAGCGAGCCACCATTAGATATACCTGCACAAGGAATCAAACTCTTGCACCCAACGCTATAAAGGGGTTGTCAATCCCTTCACGGTTATTTGCAAGGATGAGATCTAGTAGAGATAGATATAATAGAATGCTTGAACGAAAAGTAAAACTAAAAGTAAAAACAAGGCAGCAAGTGTTTTGGTGTTTTTGGTTTTAGATCTGAAAATATAATACGGAAAATAGACCCGGGGGCCATAGGTTTCACTAGATGGCTTCTCCCATGATGACAAGTATTACGGTGGGTGAACAAATTACTGTCGAGCAATTGATACAAAAGTGAATAATTATGAAGATATCCAAGGCAATGATTATGCATATAGGCATCACGTTCGTGACAAGTGGACCGAAACGATTCTGCATCTACTACTATTACTCCACACATCGACCACTCCTCCTTACATCTAGAGTATTAAGTTCATGAAGAATAGAGTAACGCAATAGGTAAGATGACATGATGTAGAGGGATAAACTCAAGCAATATGATGAAAACCCCATCTTTCTACCCTTGATGGCAACAATACAATACGTGCCTCGCTACCCTTACTATGTCACTGGGTGAGGACACCGCAAGATTGAACCCAAAACTAAGCACTTCTCCTATTGCAAGAATTACCAATCTAGTTGGCCAAACCAAACCAATAATTCGAAGAGACTTGCAAAGATATGAAATCATGCATATAAGAATTCAGGAAAGACTCAAATAATATTCAATGATAATCTAAACATAAACCCATTAATTGGATCTCGACAAACACACCGCAAAAGAGTATTACATCAGATAGATCTCCATGAAGATCATGGTATTGAGAAGCAAAGAGAGATAAGAAGCCATCTAGCTACTAGCTATGGACCTGTAGGTCTATGGTGAACTACTCACGAATCATCGGAGGGGCAATGGAGTTTATATAGATGCCCTTCGTGATCGAATCCCCCTCCGGCAGATTACCGGAAAAGGCTCCAAGATAGGATCTCTTGGGAACGGAGGCTTCTGGCGGCGGAAAAGTGTTTTCGTGGCTCGTTATGATAATGATGGAATATTTGGGTATTTATAGGATGGAGATTAGGGTTAGAGGAGGTGCCAGGGGCCCACAAGCCTTCCCGACGCAGGGTACCCCCTGGCCGCGGCAAGCAGGCTTTTGGCGCCGTGGCAGCTCCTCTCCCTTGGTTCTCAAGTCTTGTGGCTTCCATATTTTCCAAAAAAAAAATCTTTTCAGAGGTTTTATTCCGTTTGGATCTATTTAATATTCCTTATCTATGAAACTCAAAAACAAGGAAAAAACAGAAATTGGCACTAGGCTCTAGATTAATAGGTTAGTCCCCAAAATAATATAAAATAGCATGTTAATGCATATAAAACATCCAAAACAGATAATATAATAGCATGGAACAATCAAAATGTATAGATACGTTGGAGACGTATCAGTCTCATGAGTTTAATTTCTCTAAATTTCGTAGACAACCCCATGATAAAGAATTGTCTAGTAAGGATGGAATTATTGGTCTTTCTTCTATTGTCGTTCCTCCTAGTGATCCCTTAGAACAATATTTTCTAGACCATGAAAACGATATGCATATGAATGAAAGGAATGAAGTAGATAAGATTTTATTTGATGAGCATCCTATTTTGAAACACAACTTGCGTGAAGAAATACTTGGGAATCCTCCTCCACCCAAGGGTGATCCCGTGTTTGAGCTTAAACAATTACCGGATACTCTGAAATGTGCTTATCTTGATGAAAATAAGATATATCCTATTATTATTAGTGCTAACCTTTCAGAGCATGAAGAAAAAAGATTATTGAAAACTCTAATTAAGCACCGTGCTGCTATTGGATATACTCTTGATGATCTTAAGGGCATTAGTCCCACTCTATGTTAGCATAAAATCAATATGGAGCTCGATGCTAAACTAGTTGTTGATCACCAACGATGGTTAAATCCTAAAATGAAAGAAGTGGTAAGAAATGAAATATTAAATCTTCTGGAGGCAGGTATAATTTTTACTATTGCTGATAGTAGATGGATTAGTCCCGTCCATTGTGTTCCTAAGAAATGAGGTATTACTGTAGTTACTAATGATAAAAATGAATTGATCTCGCAAAGAATTGTTACAGGGTATAGAATGGTGGTTGATTTTAGGAAATTAAACAAAGCTACTAGGAAAGATCATTACCCTCTACCTTTTATTGATCAAATGCTAGAAAGTCTATCCAAACATACACATTTTTTGCTTTCTAGATGGTTATTCGGTTTCTCTCAAATACCTGTATCAAAAGAGGACCAAGAGAAAACCACTTTTACTTGCCCTTAGGTACCTTTGCTTATAGACATATGCCTTTTGGTTTATGCAATGCACCTGCTTGCTTTCAAAGATGTATGACCGCTATATTCTCTTATTTTTGTGAACGAATTGTTGAGGTTTTCAAGGATGATTTTCCGTTTATGGAACTTCTTTTTATGATTGTTTGAGAAACCTTGACCGAGTTTTGCAGAGATGCGAAGAAACTAATCTTGTCTTGAATTGGGAGGAGTGCAACTTTATGGTGAATGAAGGTATTGTCTTGGGACACAAAATCTCCTAAAGAGGTATTGAAGTTGATAAAGCTAAAGTTGATGCTATTGACAAAATGCTGTGTCCTACGGATATCAGAGGTATAATCTGGTTTCTATAGGAGATTTCTTAAAGACTTCTCTAAGATTTCTAGGCCCCTCACTCATCTTTTGCAAAAAGATGTTCCATTCATTTTTATGATGATTGTGTAGAAGCATTTGAAATTCTTAAGAATGCCTTGATTTCTGCACCTGTTGTTCAATCACCTGATTGGAACCTACCCTTTGAGCTTATGTGTGATGCTAGTGATTATGCTGTTGGTGCTGTTCTAGGACAAAGAGTTGACAAGAAATTTAATGTTATCCATTATGCTAGTAAAACCCTAGACATCGCAAAGAAACTATGCTACCACTGAAAAGGAATTTTCGGTAGTTGTGTTTGCTTGTGATAAGTTCAGACCTTATATTGTTGATTCCAAAGTAACTGTTCAGACTGATCATGCTTCTATTAAATATCTTATAGAAAAGAAAGATGCTAGACCAAGACTTATTATATGGGTTCTTCTGCTACAAGAATTTGATTTGCATATTATTGATGGAAAAGATGTTGATAACCCCGTAGCGGATAGCTTGTCTAGGTTAGAATATGTTCTTCATGACCAACTACCTATTGATGATAGCTTTCCTGATGAACAATTAGCTATCATAAATGCTTCACATAGTACTCCATGGTATGCTGATTATGCTAATTACATTGCTGCTAAATTTATACCACCTAGTTTCACATACCAACAAAAGAAAAAGTTTTTCTACGATTTAAGATATTACTTTTGGGATGATCCACACCTTTATAAATAGGAGTAGATTGTGTTATTAGACATTGTGTACCTAAGAATGAACATGAACAGATCCTACACAAGTGTCATTCCGAGGCCTATGGAGGACACCACGCTGGAGATAGAACTAAACACAAGGTATTACAATCTGGTTTTTATTGGCCTACTCTATTCAAGGATCCTCGTAAATTTGTCTTGTCTTGTGATGAATGTCAAAGAATTGGCAATATTAGTAGACGTCAGGAACACCTATGAATTACTCTCCTGTTATTGAACCATTTGATGTTTGAGGTTTTGATTATATGGGACCTTTTCCAAAGTCGAACGGGTATACTCATATTCTAGTTGTTGTTGATTATGTTACTAAGTGGGTAGAAGATATTCCAACTAGTAGTGCTGATCATAACACCTCTATTAAAATGCTGAAAGAAGTTATTTTCCATAGATTTGGAGTCCCTAGATATTTAACGACTGACGGTGGTTCACACTTTATTCATGGTACTTTCTGTAAATTGCTTGCTAAGTATGACATTAATCATAGAATTGCATCTCCTTATCACCCTTAGTCTAGTGGTCAAGTAGAATTAAGCAATAGAGAAATTAAATTGATCTTGCAAAAGACTGTTAATAGATCTAGAAAGAATTGGTCTAAGAAACTTGACGATGCATTATGGGCTTATAGAACTGCTTACAAAACCCCTATGGGTATGTCTCTGTATAAAATGGTTTATGGTAAAGCATGTCACTTACCTCTAGAACTAGAGCATAAAGCTTATTGGGCAATCAAACAGCTCAATTATGATTTCAAACTTGCTAGTGAGAAGAGGTTATTTGACATTAGCTCACTTGATGAATGGAGAACCCAGACCTATGAGAATGCCAAGTTGTTTAAAGAAAATTTTTAGAGATGGCATGATAAAAGGATACAGAAGCGTGAATTCAATGTAGGTGACCATGTCTTGCTATACAATTCTCGTTTAAGATTTTTTGCAGGAAAACTTCTCTCTAAATGGGAAGGGCCTTACATTGTTGAGGAAGTATATCGTTCCGATGCTATCATGATCAACAATGCCGAAGGAACAAATCCGAAGGTGGTAAATGGGCAAAGAATCAAACATTATATCTCACGTACTCCCAAAAATGTTGAAACCAATATTATCAATGCCATAACTCCAAATGAGTATACTAGGGAGACCTACCAGAACGTTTCAGACTCCAAAATGGAATAGGTATGTGGTACCGTAAGCAAACTGACTCCAAAACTTTCCCAATAGAAAATTTGGAATATTTAATAAATTAGGAAAATTTAAATTAGTCCGAAAAGTGCACGAGGAGGGGACAAGCCTGCAGGGCATGACCTACCCCCCTAGCCGCGCCCCTGTGGCTTGTGGCCACCCCGTGCACCATCCGGACTCCGTTTTCTTGTAGTACACTCCTTTGGGTCAGCAAAAATTCATTATTTAATCTCTAGAAGGTTTTGACCACCGTACCATGGAAAAAATCCTCTGTTCTCTTTTGTCGTTGTTCTTCGGACAGATTTAGATAGCCATGACGTCCCCAAGTGCTCCGAAGGAAAAGTTCTTCAAGAAGATCATCAACCCCTATATCGGGAAGGTGCCGCGACACCCTCAAACCATTGAGATGTGTGAGGGATGCTACACATCTGTGATGTTGAAGGGCTAAAGAACACCAGAAGCATGGAAACGAGGATCGAAGTAATGGATCAGCAAGTCTTCAAGTGCCAAGGGATACTGGAACATGGACTCAATGCCAATCATATGATGATATCGGAGTTACCCATAAACACAAGATGGACACATAGGACACTGGGGAGCACATCTTCAAGCTTTACGAGAAAATCAAGCATCTCCAAGCCCAGATCTATGATCTGCAAAACCAAAACTATGAGTATGAATAGAGATTTAAGAGAATGAGTTTGGCTGCAGATTTGAGGATTCCAGAGACTCGTTCATATTTTTACGATGGTGAGCCTATGCCTTGGAAGACGGGGACCAAGCTTCCAACCTCATCAACAACTCCACCACCATCACCTCCGAAGAAGGACATCTAAACACATGGGTATGGGCACTCCTCTTGGGTTGTGCCAAGCTTGGGGGAGACGCCCCGGTATCATATCACCATCACACCTTTTCCTTTTCTTGTTTTTCTTAGTTTGATCCTTTTGGTTTTATCTTGATCTAGTAGAATAAAGTTTTAGTATGATCTAGCTTTGAGTTTTTCTTTATGTTCCCTTTGTGTAAGCGAGTCCGAAAGTTATATAATGAAAAGTAGTTTTGATGTGAGGGCTCTGCTTGCTTGCTATGATCTTGAGAAAAGTAAATAAGAAATAAAAGGAGAATAGTATAAAAGCAAAGATCATATATGATGATCTTATGGGGAGTGATGACTTCACATATAAGAGGTATGTCGATTGAAATTTGTTGAGAGTTGACAAACATAGCGATTGGTCATTGGTGCAATCAATAGAAAGTAATAAAGAAAGAGAGGTTCAAATATAAATATATTATCTTGGACATCTTTTATGATTGCGAGCACTCATTAAAATATTATATGTTAAGAAGTTGATGTTGGACAAGGGAGACAACATAATGGTTTATGCTTGCTTATTTTTGAATTGAAGTTATATGATTATAGATCCTCAAACATGCAGTGCTTGCTTCCACCTCATACTAGCCAAAACTTCAGCACCAAGTAGAGATACTACTTGTGCATCCAAACACGCTCAACCCGGTTTTGCCATGAGATTCCACCATACCTACCTATGGATTGAGTAAGATCCTTCAATTAAGTTGTCATCGGTGCAAAAAGCAAAAAAGAATTGCTCCTAAATATGTATGATCTTTTATTGTGAGGGAAAATAAGCGTTGTACGGACTTGTGATAGTAAAGAAATAAAAGCGACAGACTGCATAATAAAGGTTGCTATCACAAAGGGCAATACACCGCAACATTCCTTTTCATTAAGGGTTCACACATCCAAACATAAAAAGCACATGACAACCTCTGCTTCCCTCCGCGAAGGGCCTATCTATTACTTTTACTTCTTAAGTACTTACCTTTATGCATGAGTCATGGTGATCTTCACCACTTCCTATATTTTGGCTTTTTCGCTTGGCAAGCATTATGTGTTGGGGAAAGATCTAAACACATATATCCACTCGGATGTGGGTGATCAGGAGTTATTATTGTTGACATCACCCTTGAGGTGAATAGTTGGGAGGCAAAACTATAAGCCCCTATCTTTCTCTATGTTCAATTGAAGCTTCGACCTCATGACTACCGCATGAGTGTTAGAAATTATGAAAGACTAAAATATGATTGAGTATGTTGATTTTCTTTATAAGCTCTTATATTGACTCTTTCCGATGTTATGATAAATTGCAAATTGCTTAAATGACTGAGAGCATAGTTTGTTGGCTATCTATCAAGTTCTTGGTTCATATTTTATCCTGTGAATGAATTGTTACTCTAGTATAAGAAATTATATCTCAGTAAGTGTTGCTGTTCTCAAGATGATCATGATGCCCTCATGTCCGTATTTCATTTTATCGACACCCTGTATCTAAACTTGTGGACATATTTTTCGATCTCGTCTTTCGCTTGAGGACAAGCGAGGTCTAAGCTTGGGGGAGTTGATACGTCCATTTTGCATCATGCTTTTATATTGATATTTATTGCATTATGGGCTGTTATTACACGTTATGGTACAATACTTATGCCTTTTCTCTCCTATTTTACAAGGTTTACATGAAGAGGGAGAATGCTGGCTACTGGAATTCCGGACTAGAAAAGGAGCAAATCTGAGAGACCTATTCTGCACAACTCCAAAAGTCCTCAAAAGTTACGGAGAATTATATTGGAATATATAAAAAATATTGGGTGAAACAAATACCAAAGGGGGCCCACCAGGAGGTCACAAGCCTGCCAGGCGGCCGCCTACCCCCAATCCATGCCTAGGTGGCTTGTTGGCCCCTTGGCTGGTCTCCGGCACCCGTCTTCTACTATATGAAGGGTTTTAACCTATAAAAATCATAGGAGACCTTTCACGACGAAGCGCCTCCGTCTCAAGGCGGAACTTGGGCAGAACCAATCTAGAGCTCCAGCGGAGCTGTTCTGCCAGGGAAACTCCCCCCCGGAGAGGGAAATCGAAGCCATCGTCATCACCAACGTTCCTCTCATTGAGAGGGGGTCAATCTCCATCAACATGTTCACCAGCACCATCTCCTCTCCAAAACTCTAGTTCATCT
The DNA here is from genome assembly GCA_022496015.1 of Hordeum marinum. Lineage (NCBI taxonomy): Eukaryota > Viridiplantae > Streptophyta > Magnoliopsida > Poales > Poaceae > Hordeum > Hordeum marinum. The sequence goes on along the minus strand of CM039676.1, from coordinate 336,235,004 downwards.
CTTGTATCCGATCTTTGTATCAAACCACAGATTGGTACATGTGGGTTGCTAGTAGTGTTGATTACTCCTTGTAGTTGATGCTAGTTGGTTTACTTGGTGGAATATCATATGTTCAGATCCTTTATGATAATTAATACTCCTCTGATTATGAACATGAACATGCTTTGTGAGTAGTTACGTTTGTTCTTGAGGACATGGGATAAGTCTTGTTATAAGTAATCATGTGAATTTGGTATTCGTTTGATATTTTGATGAGATCTATGTTGTCTCTCTTCTAGTGGTGTTATGTGAACGTCGACTACATTACACTTCACCCTTATTTGGGCCTAGGGGAAGGCATTGGGAAGTAATAAGTAGATGATGGGTTGCTAGAGTGACAGAAGCTTAAACCCTAGTTTATGTGTTGCTTCGTAAGGGGCTGATTTGGATCCATGCGTTTCATGCTATGGTTAGATTTATCTTAATTATTCTTTCATAGTTGCGGATGCTTGCGAGAGAGGTTAATCATAAGTGGGAGGTTTGTCCAAGTAAGGACAGGACCCAAGCACCGGTCCACCCACATATCAAATTATCAAAGTAACGATCGCGAATCAAATGAGCATGATGAAAACTAGCTTGACAGAAATTCCCATGTGTCCTCGGGAGTGCTTCACTTTATAAAAGAGTTTGTCTAGGCCTGTCGTTTGCTACAAAAAGGATTGGGCTACCTTGCTGCACCTTTGCTACACTTGTTACTTGTTACTCGTTACAAATTATGTTATCACAAAACTATCTGTTACCAATAATTTCTGTGCTTGCAGAGAATACCTTACTGAAAACCACTTGTCATTTCCTTCTGCTCCTCGTTGGGTTCGACACTCTTACTTATCGAAAGGACTACGATAGATCCCCTATACTTGTGGGTCATCAACTACTACTTCTCGACTTGTGTCTTTTTTTGGGATTGATAGTACTTGGTAATACATCGTTCATAGTTTGATACTGGCCTTTTCTCTGCCAGTTTAGCTGAATCAGTAAAGTGTTGTACGACCTCGTCGGGTACTTTCTCATTTGGCAATGTGCAACTCCAATTTCATCTTCTCTTCTTCAACTATTTTTAATTTTCCTTTCAAAATCTTGTTTTATTTTCAACTAAATTTAACTTCTCGACAATAGGGTTGGTTGGCATTTCCGGTTCAACTACCTCCCAGATAAAAATATCTATGTCAACTTGATGGGCATAATTGTCATTAACACAAAATGCAACAAATAGTTATAAAAGAGAATATACCACATACGAATCGAAAATCGGACAAGGGCCGACGGGCACGAATATCATAACCATGGCACTATATATAACAACAATCATACAAGTAAGAAAAGTATGCAAGTAACTATCTAAACCATACAAATACAATTTTTTTTATAAAAATGATAAGAACACAAGAAGAGGCCCACCAAGGTGGTGCCGGTGACGGGACGGTGCGGACGATTGACGGTGGTTAGGACGGGGACGGGAAGGCACACTAAGTAAACCACACCTACATATATGAAACTAAGGAGTTAATTTGAGCTCAAATTGCATATAAATAAAAAAAACTACCACATATTTACACCAAAATTAAAACCCACAAATCACTATACTTATAAAGCATTGCATGAGGTTATCTAGAAATAAGAGATGAAAGGACAAAGTTGCTAACCTTTGCGGACACTTGGATGGATTGGGGTGCCTCAAATCTTGAAAAATCTTGGAAAAAATGGACGGATGAGCTCGAGCTAGGGGGAGAACAGAGAGGGGAATTCGAATGGAGAAAATAGAGAATTGGAGTCGGGCTGGACGAAGGGCTTATCTAGGGAAAGCTTTAGTCCTGGTTGGTTATACAAACCGGGACTAAAGGTCTACATATAGTCCCGGTTTGTGATACAAATCGGGACTAAAAGGGCTCGTGGGGGCCCCAAGATGAGACCAGCCTGCCACCCCCCCTTCATTCCTAGTTTGTGATACAAATTGGGACTATAGGTCCCAAATGAACCGGGACTAATGGTGCCCGTACTCCCCGACCACTCCTAGCCGTTGGAACCGGGACTAATGGCCACATTAGTCCCGGTCCAAAGCCAAACCGGGACTAAAGGTTAAAACAGAAGGCCTATTTTCTACTAGTGGATAAATCTTACCTCGGTGTTTGTAATACATTATGAAATAACAGTAATAGCACACGACAACCGAAGGTTCACTCGAGTATTTATTCATGTGGGTATAGGGGTCAATATGGGTGTCCACGGCTCCGATGTTGATCATTAATCATAAAGTGTTCCGGTCATGTCTATACATCATGTAACCTATAGGGACACACGCTTAAGGGTCATCTATTTGCTGAATACTAGACACAGAGTGTGAGAGAAAGTCATCAGAAAAGTTTCGAAGACAACGGAAAAGTTTCGAAGAGAGAACACCAAAATAGTTTCGGTAAAACCAAAAAGTTGTTTCGGAGTATACCATTAAGTCCAAATGGTTTCGGCACATGCCTGTTAATTCTTGGAGGCTGCCAGAATTATTCTGGGAACTTTTTTGATTTTTTTATAAAAAAGGGAAATGGTTTGGAGCTGCCAGAACCGCCTTGGTTGCTTTTCACTTATGAAAATCACTAATCTGGAATTGTTTCAGAACGCGTCCAAAATTATTTTAGTCGGTACTTGAAATGTTCTAAGACCTACAAAAATATTTTTGGATTTACTGTGGCGGAAAAATGTTTTCGTGAATAGTGAAAAGCACTTTTTGGTGCCTTCTTGGAGAAGCTACCTTGTAGCTTCTTTAAGAAGCCACCTTGAGGGCTTTTTGGTATTTTCACTTATTGGCTTCTTGGAGAAGCCACCTTGAGGGCATTTTGGTATTTCCATGTGACCTCTACCCCTTGGCCTTGGCCTATAAATAGAGGTGGAGAGGTGCTCTCCATGGACACACTCTTTCTCACATATAAATGCCATGCATGATCCGGCCTTCTCTCTCCCTCTCCGTGAAATAGTTTCATAGAGCTGAAAGGCTGTCTAGGTTCCGACAGGAACTAGTTCTCAATGGCGAAGCCCTGTCGGATAGTTGACACAGTATGTGCGCAACCCCGTAGAGAGGTCGTAGATTCGATGTTTTGCCAGAGGGGTGATATGTCTCCAACATATCCATAGTTTTTGATTGTTCCATGCTATTATATTATCAACTTTGGATGTTTTATATGCATGAATATGCTATTTTATATTATTTTTGGGAGTAACTTATTAATTCAGTGCCCAGTGCCAGTTCCTGTTTTTTCCGTGTTTTGACCTTTTTCAGATAGGAATATCAAATGGAGTCCAAACGGAATAAAACTTTCACCGTGATTTTTTATGGAAAATATCAAAAATACCAGAAGGAAAAGATACCGAAGAGGAGGCACGAGGGAGCCACGAGCCTGGGAGGCGCGGGCCCCCCTGGCCGCGGCTAGGGGTCTCGTGACCTCCTCGTGGCACCTCTTTACTTGTTCCCGATGCCATGCGGTCTTATAAATACTGAAACCCACAGAACTAAACCTAGATCACAAGTTCCACCACCGCAAACCTCCAGAGCCACAAAAAACCAACTGGGAGACCGTTCCGGCATCCTGCCAGAGGGGAATTCATCTACGGTGGCCATCTTCATCAAAACCATTGCTTCTCCGATGATGCGTGAGTAGTTCACCACAGACCTTCGGGTCCATAGCTAGTAGCTAGATGGCTTCTTCTCTCTCTTTTATCTTCAATACAAAGTTCTCCATGATCTTCATGGTGATCTATCCGATGTAATTCTCTTTTGCGGTGTGTTTGTTGAGATCCGATGAATTGTGGATTTATGATCAGATTATCTATGAATATTATTTGAGTCTCCTCTGATTTCTTATATGCATGATTTCGTATCCTTGTAATTCTCTTCGAGTTATGGGTTTCGTTTGGCCAACTTGATCTATAGTTCTTGCAATGGGAGAAATGCTTGGTTTTGGGTTCATACCATGCGGTGTCCTCACCTAGTGACACAAGGGGTAGCGAGACACGCATCGGGTTGTTGCCATCAAGTGTAAAAAGATGGGGTTTATATCATATTGCATGAATCTATCCCTCTACATCATGTCATCTAGCTTAAAGCGTTACTCCGTTTATTATGAACTAATACACTAGATGCATGCTGGATAGCGGTCGATGTGTGGAGTAATAGTAGTAGATGCAGAAAGTATCGGTCTACTTGTCTCGGACGTGATGCCTATATGTATGATCATTACCTTAGATATCGTCATGACTTTGCGTGATTCTATCAATTGCTCAACAGTAATTTGTTCACCCACCGTAATACTTGCTATCATGAGAGAAACCTGTAGTGAACACTATGGCTCCCGGGTCTATTTTACATATTATATATTCAGATCTAAATACAAAAACACCAAAAATACCTTGCTGCAATTTTATTTACTTATTTATATTTATCTACTATCACTATCAGATCTCACCTTGCAAGTAATCGTAAAGGGATTGACAACCTCCTTATCGTGTTGGGTGCAAGTTTGTTTGTGTTTGTGCAGGTTTCTTGGTGCCTCATCTTGATACTCCTACTGGATTGATACCTTGGTTCTCAAACTAAGGGAAAAATTTATCTCTACTTTGCTGCATCACCCTTTCCTCCTCAAGGGAAAAACTAACGCAAGCTCGAGAAGTAGGAGGAAGAATTTCTGGCGCCGTTGCCAGGGAGTATTCAATTGAAGCATATCTACCAAGTACCTATCGCAAACTCGTCTCTTGCATTTACATTATTTGTCATTTGCCTCTCGTTTTCCTCTCCCCCACTTCTAAAAAAAAAATTTACAAAAATATTTGCCTTTCTTTATTTGCCTTTTCGTTCGCCCTTTTCTTTCGCTTGCTTTCTGTTTGCTTGTGTGCTTGTCTGCTTGCTAAATCACCATGTCTGAAAACACTAAATTGTGTGATTTCTCTAATACTAATAACAATGATTTTATTATTACTCCAATTGATCCCGCCACTAGTGCGGAATCATATGAAATTAATGCTGCCTGGTTGAATCTTGTTATGAAAGAGCAATTTTCCGACCTTCCGAGTGAAGATGCCACATCCCATCTTAATACCTTTATTGAGTTATGTGATATGCAAAATAAGAGAGATGTGGATAATGATATGATTAAATTGAAGCTATTTCCGTTCTCACTACGAGATCGAGCAAAAACTTGGTTTTCATCTTTATCTAAAAATAGTATTGATTCATGGAACAAGTGTAAAGATGCCTTTATTTCCAAGTATTTTCCACATGCTAAGATTATCTCTCTCCGTAATGATATTATGAATTTTAAGCAACTATATCATTAACATGTTGCACAATCTTGGGAGAGAATGAAATTGATGATTAGAAATTGTCCCACTCATGGTCTAAGTCTTTGGATGATTATACAAACTTTCTATGCTGGTTTGAATTTTGCTTCTAGAGATATCTTGGATTCCGCCTCCGGTGGAACTTTGATGGAAATCACATTAGGAGAAGCTACAAAACTCTTGGATAATATCATGAAAAATTATTCTCAATGGCACACTGAAAGGTCACCCACTAGTAAAAAAGTGCATGCTATAGAAGAAATTAACTCTTTGAGTGCTAAGATGGATGAGTTAATGAAGTTGGTTGCTAGTAAGAGTGCTCCTCTAGATCCAAATGATATGCCTTTATCTTCCTTGATTGAGAATAGAAATGAAAATTTTGAAGGTAATTTTGTTGGTAGGAATAATTTTGGTAACAACAATGCTTACAGAGGTAACTTTAATCCTAGGCCTTTTCCTAGTAATCCCTCTTTTAATTTTGGAAATTCCTACAACAATGCTCATGGAAATTATAATAAAATACCCTCTGATCTTGAGAGTAATATTAAGGAGTTTATTAATTCGTAAAAAAAATTCAATGCTTCCATAGAAGAAAAACTGCTTAAAATTGATGACTTGGCTAGGACTGTTGATAGAATGTCTCTTGATATTGATGTTTTGAAATTGAGATGTGTTCCTCCAAAAATTAATATGGATGAAAGTTTGAAAGCTATGCGTGTTTCTATTAATGAGAGTAAAGAAAGAACCACCCAAATTCGTGCTAGACATGAATGGCTCAAAAAGGCGTGTTGTCATGATGAGAATCACGAAGATCTTAAAGTGCTTGGTGTGACTCCTATTGAATCCTTGTGTTCTAATTTCAATCTCAATGATGATGGGGCTGTATGTTAATCCACTTTGGTTGAGAAACACCCCAATGATTCGGAGTCTATTTATCTTGATGCTAAAAACACTAAAAGTGGAGTAAAAGATATCAAAACTTTGAATAGTGATGAAATTACTACTTTGGATCCCAAGTAATTTAATTATGATAGTTGATCTTTGATTGAATGTATTTCCTTGATGCAATCCATGCTAAACTCTCCACATGCTTATAGCCAAAATAAGGCTTTTACTAAACATATCGTTGATGCTATGATGAAATCTTATGAAGAGAGACTTGAGTTGGAAATATCTATTCCTACAAAACTTCATGATGAGTGGGAACCTACTATAAAAATCAAGATTAAAAATTATGAATGCCATGCTTTGTGTGATTTGGGTGCTAGTGTTTCCACAATTCCAAAGTCTTTATGTGATGTTCTAGGTTTCAATGAGATTGATGAGTGCACGCTTAACTTGTATCTTGCGGATTCTACTATTAAGAAACCTATGGGAAGGATTAATGCTTTTCTTGTTGCAAATAGGAACTATGTGACCGTAGATTTCGTTGTGCTTGATATTGATTGCAATCCTACATGTCCCATTATTCTTGGTAGACCTTTTCTTAGGACTATTGGTGCGGTTATTGATATGAAGGAAGGGAATATTAAATTTCAATTTCCATTAAAGAAGGGCATGGAAATTTTTCCTAGAAAGAGAATAAAATTGCCTTATGAATCCATTATGAGATCTACTTATGGTTTGAGCACTAAAGATGACTATACTTGATTCTATTGCCTTCTGTCTAGCTAAGGGCGTTAAACGATAGCGCTTGTTGGGAGGCAACCCAATGAATAGGTTTAATTTTTGCTTTTTACTTTCTGTTTTGTTGAGTACTCACTATCATGATTCTGTTATGATTGTGTTTTTTATGTTTTAATTAGTGTTTGTGCCAATTAGAACCTTTATGATTAGTTTTGGTGATAGTTGTTTAATCACGCTGAAAAAGGACAGAAACTTTGTGCTCACTAAATTATTGTTCATTCCTATCCAGAAAGAGATTTTGAGTTGATTCTTTTTTTCTTCTTATTGATATGCAAATTTCCCTAATTTTCATATTTGTTTCAGAATTTTTGTGTTATCATAGGTATACTAAATATACAGATTGCTACAGACTGTTCTGTTTTTGACAGATTCTGTTTTTGTTGTGTTGATTGCTTATTTTGATGAAACTATGGCTAGTATCGAGGGGTACAAGTCATGGAAAAGTGAGAATACAGTAATATAACATCAATATAAATGGAAATTAAAGTTTACTACAGTACCTAAAAAGTTGGTGGTTTCTTTTCTTATGCTAATGCTATCACGAGTTTCTGTTTAAGTTTTGTGTTGTGAAGTTTTCAAGTTTTGGTTGATGTTCTTATGGACAATGGAATAAAGAGTGGAAAGAGCCTAAGCTTGGGGGTTCCCAAGGCATCCCAAGCCAAAGGACACCAAAAATCCTAAGCTTGGGGATGCCCCGGGAAGGCATCCCCTCTTTCGTCTTCAATCCATCGGTAATGTTACTTGGAGCTATGTTTTTATTCACCACATGATATGTGTTTTGCTTGGAGCATCGTATATTATAAGAGTCTTTGCTTTTTGTTTTATCACAATCATCCTTGCTGCACACCTTTTTAGAGAGACATGCACTCATCGTGAATTTGTTAGAATACTCAATGAGCTTCACTTATATCTTTTTGAGTTAGGCAATTTAGCTCACACGTGCTTCACTTATATCTTTTGAGGTTGGCAATTTAGCTCACACGTGCTTAACTTATATCTTTTGAGCTTGGTAATTTTGCTCACATGTGCTTCACTTATATCTTTTGATCTTAGTAATTCTGCTCCCATGTGCTTTACTTATATCTTTTGAGCCTAGTAATTTTGCTCCCATGTGCTTCACTTATATCTTTTGAGATTGGTAATTTTGCTCCCATGTGTTTCACTTATATCTTTTGAGCTAGATAATTTTGCTCTAGTGCTTCACTTAAATCTTTGTAGTGCACGGCGGTGTCATATTTTGTAGAAATACAAACTCTCGAATCTTCACTTATATCATTTTGAGAGTGCTCCCTCTAAGTAACTTGGTAATTGGCGTATGTTATGAAATTAGTCCCAAATATGATAGGCATCCAAAGATGATATAATAAAAACTTTCATATTCAAGTGCATTGATTAGTAAGATAAGTTTGATTCATTGCAATAAGTTTTGAGATATGGATATGGTAATATTCGAGTTATGTTAGTAGGGTGTTGTGAATCTAGAAATACTTGTGTTGAAGTTAGTGATTCCCGTAGTATGCATGTATGGTGAACCGCTATGTTAGGAAGTCAGAGCATGATTGATTTATTGATTGTCATCCTTTGTGTAACGGTCGGGATCGCGCGATGGTAAACTCCTACCAACCCTTCCCCTAGGAGTATGCGTTTAGCACTTTGTTTCGATTACTAATAAAACTTTTTCAATAAGTATATGAGTTCTTCATGACTAATGTGAGTCCATGGTATAGATGCACTTTCACCTTCCACCATTGCTACCCTCTCTAGTGCCGCGCAACTCTTGCCGGTGCACAAACCCACCATATACCTTCCTCAAAACAGCCACCATACCTACCTATTATGGCATTTTCATAGCCATTCCGAGATATATTGCCATGCAACTTCCACCGTTCCGTCTCATGACATGTGCCATCACTTTCATTCATATAGAGTCATTATTGTTCTAAGTATCGAGTTGTAAGTAAATAAAACTGTGATGATCATCATTATTAGAGCATTGTCCCATGTGAGGAAATAAAAGAGGCCAAAGATGCCCACCAAATACAAATAATAATAAAAAAATATAAGAAAAGAGGCCAAAGAGCCCAAACAAAAAAATGAGAGAAAAAGAGAGAAGGGACAGTGCTACTATCTTTTTCCACACTTGTGCTTCAAATAGCACCATGTTCTTCATAATAGAGAGTCTCTTGTTTTGTCACTTTCATATGCTAGTGGAAATTTTCATTATATAACTTGGCTTGTATATTCTAGTGATGGGCTTCCTCAAATTGCCCTAGGTCTTCTTGAGTAAGCAAGTTGGGTGCACACCCACTAGTTTCTATTTTTGAGCTTTCATACACTTATAGCTCTAGTGCATCCATTCCATGGCAATCCCTACTCATTCACATTGATATCTATTAATGGGAATCTCCATAGCCTATTGATATGCCGAGTCGATGTGACCATCTCCTCCTTTTTCACCTCACAACCTCCACCACACTGTATTCCACTTATAGTGCTATATCCATGGCTCACGCTCATGTTTTGCGTGAGAGTTGAAAAAGTTTGAAAAAATAAGAGTGCGAAAACAATTACTTGATCAATACCGGGGTTGTGCATGATTTAAATTTGTTGTGTGGAGATGATGGAGCATAGCCAGACTATATGATTTTGTAGGGATAACTTTCTTTGGCCTTGTTATTTCGAAAGTTCATGACTACTTTGCTATTATGCTTGAAGTATTATTGTTTTCATGTCAATATTAGACTATTGTTTTGAATCCTATGGATCTGAACATTCATTCCACAATAAAGATATTACATAAAACAAATGTGTTAGGTAGCATTCCACATCAAGAATTCGTTCTTTATCACTTCCCTACTCGAGGACGAGCAGGAGTTAAGCTTGGGGATGCTTGATACGTCTCCAACATATCTACAATTTTTGATTGTTCCATGCTATTATATTATCAACTTTGGATGTTTTATATGCATGAATATGCTATTTTATATTATTTTTGAGACTAACTTATTAATTCAGTGCCCAGTGCTAGTTCCTGTTTTTTCCATGTTTTTGACCTTTTTCAGATAGGAATATTAAACGGAGTCCAAACGGAATAAAACTTTTGCCGTGATTTTTTATGGAAAATATCAAAAATACTACAAGGAAAAGATACCGAAGAGGAGGCACGAGGGAGCCACGAGCCTGGGAGGCGTGACCCCCCTGGCCGCGGCTAGGGGGCTCGTGACCTCCTCGTGGCACCTCTTTACTTGTTCCCGACGCCATACAGTCTTATAAATACTGAAACCCGCAGAATTAAACCTAGATCGCAAGTTCCGCCGCCGCAAACCTCCAGAGCCACCAAAAACCAATCGGGAGACCGTTTCGGCATCCTGCCGGAGGGGAATTCATCTATGGTGGCCATATTCATCAACACCATTGCTTCTCAGATGATGCGTGAGTAGTTCACCACAGACCTTCAGGTCCATAGGTAGTAGCTAGATGGCTTCTTCTCTCTCTTTGATCTTCAATACAAAGTTCACCATGATCTTCATGGTGATCTATCCGATGTAATTCTCTTTTGCGGTGTGTTTGTTGAGATCCGATGAATTGTGGATTTATGATCAGATTATGTATGAATATTATTTGAGTCTCCTCTGATTTCTTATATGCATGATTTCGTATCCTTGTTATTCTCTTCGAGTTAGGGGTTTTGTTTGGCCAACTTGATCTATAGTTCTTGCAATGGGAGAAGTGCTTGGTTTTGGGTTCATACCGAGCGGTTTCCTCACCTAGTGACAGAAGGGGTAGCGAGGCACGCATCGTGTTGTTGCCATCAAGTGTAAAAAGATGGGGTTTATAGCATATTTCATGAATCCATCCCTCTACATCATGTCATCTTGCTTAAAGCGTTACTCCGTTTATCATAAACTTAATACACTAGATGCATGCTGGATAGCGGTCGATCTGTGGAGTAATAGTAGTAGATGTAGAAAGTATCGGTCTACTTGTCTCGGACGTGATGCCTATGTATATGATCATTGCCTTAGATATTGTCATGACTTTGCACGATTCTATCAATTGCTCAACAGTAATTTGTTCACCCACCGTAATACTTGCTATCATGAGAGAAGCCTCTAGTGAACACTATGGCCCCCGGGTCTATTTTACATATTATATATTCAGATCTAAATACAAAAACACCAAAAAATACCTTGCTGCAATTTTATTTACTTATTTATATTTATCTACTATCACTATCGGATCTCACCTTGCAAGTAATCGTAAAGGGATTGACAACCTCTTTATCGCGTTGGGTGCAAGTTTGTTTGTGTTTGTGCAGGTTTCTTGATGCCTCATCTTGATACTCCTACTGGATTGATACCTTGGTTCTCAAACTGAGGGAAATACTTATCTCTACTTTGTTGCATCACCCTTTCCTCTTCAAGGGAAAAGCCAACGCAAGCTCGAGAAGTAGCAAGGGGCTGTTCGAGGGTCCTCCCGAAGGGCTGTCCGGATTACTGTTCGAGCTTCTAGGGTCTTCACGAAAAGCTATCCATGACATCTTCTGAGGGACTGTCATACCACCTCCCAAAGGTCTGTTTGGTGAGGGAATAATCCTCGCGGTTGGGAGGTTGTAAATCCTAGCTGCGGGTATGTGCATCGACGATCTACATCGACTCTACTTCCTCTGCGCTACGAGTCGGTAATGATCAGATCAAACCTTGTAAGCAGTCTCCATAGTGGTCCTGGGCATGCTTGCTGTACTGATTTTTTTTGTTTTTTGTCGCATTCCCTTACAAATCAGTGCCACAATTATGATATTTGAAGTTGTAACCAGGATGAAAAAACTTTGGGAAACAAGGTCATATATAGAAATACCAATGTGATTATTATTATTTGGGTACTATTCGTCACAAAGATCTCATGTGCATGCACAACTATTGATGCCATATACAAATATGTGTTAGACATAATTAACTTTTTATGTTTCTTTCATAAAGTACCAATGATAATCTTCAAATAGAATATCTATAATTAAATGTTTAAAATAGACAGCTATAGCGCTGCTATAGCCTTTGAGAGCTCTCTTGGTAAAGCTAGGCTCTTTTCTCTCTAAATTCGAAAGGACGCTAATTGCCTGCTATTTCTCGCTATACTGCTAAATTTGGAGTCATTTAGCCTGCTAAGCCCCTATACAAACCTATCCTTCTGTATTATTATTTTTCTTGTTTATGATGTATATGATGCATTGTTGTGAACATTTGTGATTTAGTCAGGACACTTTATTTGTGCTTGAGTTTTGATGTGCAAACATGTGTATATGTAAAGTATATGACACACATGATTCCTGATTATATACTTATTTTTCCATGTTTTTCATGATTTAAGGGAAGCGCTATATGGAGCTTAGCTTTGCCCATAGCTTGTATCCAAGCCACGACTAAATGACATATCCCTCTATTTAAAACATATGTATAATTTGATCAACGAAGAAAATAAATGGAAAAGGAAACAATCATTCCCAAAAATGTTAATGAGAAATGCATACAATAGTATGTTTTAAATTGGGCTCAAATTTTCTAACCAAGATCGATCATAGTTTCGGGGCAAAAAGGAAAACATATTTTACAATGACATATCGAATTTTTGGAAAGGTATGCTGGAAATGAACAAATTATCTTGTATTAATTGGGTTTTTGCTCTCTATAGTTTCATGTTTGTTACAAATGTCATACATAACTTCCACTAATGTAGCATCATTGGTTGTCTACCTTTTGTAGCATTTGTAACTATATGCATAGTACCTACAATGCACAGGCTGCCCAAGACCCCAAAAGAGTAATTATAACATTGTGAGCACACTTTACTGTTGGAGCATGATTCACAACTACACATAGTGATCTGTGGAGCAGTAGTTATATTTCAGTTCTTTCTCTTTGTGTCCTTCTGTTTTCTATTGAAAAATGATTTTTTGACATTTTTCGGCATCGTAGGTCATAAGTCGTAAGTATGTCAATATTTCACAAGGCAACATTTCAAATTTGGTTTGAGATCATTTTCTTATGTTGACTTTACTTATGGACCTCATCTTTCATTAATATTAGCAAATGACATATTTATGTGTTTACCATTGATATAGTGCTTAACTGATTTTATGGACAACGATAGTTCCAATGCATATACCTCTTATGAGCTTTAAAATGTAGTCTATTGGTTCTTTACTTGTGGTGCACGTATTATAGCCAAGTGTACAATAAGTTTCACTGTAGTATAGCCAAGGAAAAAATATGTATATATATAATAGATGACACATTAGCTTTGAAACAACTAAATTAAAGCACCTTGAGTTCCTTTATATATGCTTGAAACTTTCCAAAACTTATTAGTCGGTGTCACTAACACTATTTAACATTGTGTACACCTAACTAAAGTTTAGTGGAGAAAACTGTCACGGTAAGAACATGATAGGTCATATGTTCAAAGTTGAATAGAATCTAAATACCTATTATGCTAATATAAAAGGATTAATTTATAGAAAACAACATGAACAAAATATGAATTGTATTGTATCACATAATGTAGAATTTATATTAGTTGGTCAAGGGTACAAACAGATTCATCATGACGACTCCTAGTTGAACGAAGAAAAACACGAATACATAAGTAAGCTGATAAATTGGCTTAGATATGGCAGCCAAGATTATTGGAGACCAAATTGCAATACAAACTTTTCAATTTCTATCATGCACACAAACGTGTGGTTAGGATCAAACAGATTGGATGACTATTCTAGTGTTATTGGGGTGAACTTGATTTTAATCTGGTCAAAAGATAAAATTAAAATTGACTCAAAGGATACCGTCCTCTCATCGCCTTCATAAATCACAGGGTAACCCTTGAGAGAAAAATGCAAGAATCATTTTTTCTCCTTCACCCATTTGACCCGCGCGACCAGCGCCGTGCGTGCGGGCTGCATCTTCACGAGGCCCAGCAATAACCATCTGATCGTCTGCGTTAACACCCACGTGGGTCACGTGTGCACCCTCAACCCAGTTTGTATCCAACCCATGACCCCAGCCGCCCCAATCGGCTCATTGTGAGCAGAGCCCAAACCTCAAGCCTCTCTCTCCCAGTTGGGCCTTAGCCCAGAGATCTTTTGTCTTTGCCGTGTGCTATTGCATTCAATAGTTATTGAGTGCCCGCATGATTTCAGCCCATTTTCCAGGTCCGGGCCATGTCTCTTTTCTTCTATTATACGAACTTAAAAAAGTGGGCCACTCTTTGCTTTTTTTCAAATAACTTCATATTTACTGGTTCATTGGGTTGGTAGTGAAGTGTCGGTTTTAAGAATATATAAGAGATGACACTTTAATGTTTCATGAAATACCTAGAAGCTTTGATGCTGCTAATGAAGTATATAAGAGATAATACTTTAATGGGTTTGCCTAAAGTGGGTGCAGTGATGTATACATGGTGTGTGGCTCGCTTGACAATCCTGTTGATGTGTATTCACGTCTCTTATGTCTAGTATATAATGTTTTCCCAAGAAGTATCATATGCATAAAATTTTAGTCAATATGGGTGATTTTGTAATTATAATATTTTAAGTTCAAATTCCCATGAAGTATGTTAGCATGGATTTTTTTTAAAATTGCATCACCAAAATTTACACAATTTACGCTAAAAGTATGTAAATGCACTATACTTTTTCCCTAGATGATGTACATTAATAATGGTTGTTTTTTCTCATTCATAGATTTTTTAGAGAAAATTATAGCTAATTATTTTTGTTTTTTGTAGTTAAATGATTTTTTCGCACTTGAATGATTACTTGGGCTTTTAGCACAACAGGCTCACACAGATGCACACTATGTTCATGCAGCACATTCCCACCATCACATGGTAGCTGTTCTTGCCAGATCCCTTTTGTACCATTTCTCCTTTCCTACATTGCTCTGTTAACTCTCGGGTTGGTGTTGGCGACAGATGTATAGCTACTCATTAAGTAAAGATACTCTCCATTTCTCCGTTAACTCCTAGTTTGATGCTGACGACTGATGTCCACCTATGCAAAGAGCAACATCGGTGTTGTTGCTTATTCGTTGTGGCCTTGTGGGCATGTATCTCATCTCCGTAGGTAACTTGGATCCGGGCTGAGATCATCCTTCAGAAAACACATCCATATTGGTGAAAATCAAAGTCATCCGACATGTCGTCTTCGTCCTCCATAGAGGCTGCCATCTTCCGCCTGTAGGTTCAACTTTTACCCCTTACATGTTCATGTTATATTCTCCCCTTCCGCCTATTTTTTTTCCATTTCTTTAGTGTTAAACCGATGTAATTAAGGTAGTGACATCCATATCATATTGTTTATCCCTATCTACTTTATTCGTGCTTGGGATCGACATTGGTAGTTTACCCTCAAGCTCAAAACTATGTAGTTAGCCTAAAATATAATATAATATTGTGCATCGACATTAGGTATGAATGGGTTATTTATGTTGGGGAACATTACATGGGAAACAAAAAAAATTCTACGCACACGCAAGATCTAACCATGGTGATGAGCATCTACGAGAGGGAGAGTGGATCTACATACCCTTGTAGATCTCTAAGCGGCAAGCGTTAAGAAACATGGTTGATGTAGTCGAACATCTTCGTGATCCAATTCTCTAGCCGTCTTGCAATCCAGTCACGATCTGTCTCGCGATCCAATCATGATCCGTCGTGTGATCCAATCACAGTCCTTCCGATCTAGCGCCGAACGGATGACACCTCCGCATTGAGCACACGCTCAGCTTGATGACAATCTCCATATCCTTGATCTAGCAAGCAAGGGTGGAGAGGTAGATGTGTTCTCCGGTAGCACAACGGCATGGTGGTGGTGGTGGTGGAGCTGATCTGGTAGAGCTTCCCTAAGCTATACCGAACAGATTTAGAGGGAGAGAGGGCAGCACGTGGCTTTTTAGGTTGGGGCTGCCCTAGAAAACCCTACAATATATATAGGAGGAGAGGGGGTAGGTGGGAGGCCCTAGGGTTTCCCCTAGGGCCCTTAGCACACACAAGAGGGGAGGAGTCCACCTCTCACAAGGGAGGTGGAATCCTAGTGGGACTCCTTCCCACTTGGCCTCCTCCCCAGCACTTGCGCATAGGCCTCTAGGGGCTGGTTGCCCAGCTCACTAGGGGTTGGTGCGACACCTCCTAGGCCCATGTGGCCCTGGGGTGGGTGGGACCCACTTGGTGGACCCCTGGAACCCATTCGTCACTCCCGGTACACTACCGGAAGTGCCAAAAACTTTTCTGGAGCCCAAATTCCACTTTCCTATATATCAATCTTTACCTCCAGACCAATCTGGACCTCCTCGTGATGTCCAGGGTCTCATCGGGGACTCCGAGCAACCTTCAGTCACCAACATACCTAACTCATACTACTGAAATGTCACCGAACGTTAAGTGTTGAGACCCTGCGGGTTCGAGAACTATGTAGACATGACCGAGACACCTCTACGGTCAATATCCAATAGCAGGACCTGTATGCCCATATTGGTTCCTACACATTCTATGAATATCTTTATCGGTTGAACCTATATCTCAAGGATTCAGTTAATCCCGTATGCAGTTCCCTTTGTTCTTCGGTATGTTACTTGCCCGAGGCTCGACCGTCGGTATCTCCATACCTTGTTCAATCTCGTTACGAGCAAGTCTCTTTACTTGTTCCATAATACAAGATCCCGTGGCTAACTTCTTTAGTCACTTTGCTTGCAAGGCTCATTGTGAAGTTGTATTACCCAGTGGGCCCTGAGATACCTCTCCGTCACATGGAGTAACTAATCCCAGTCTTGATCCATGCCCACTCAGCAGACACCCTTGGATATACCTGTAGAGCATCTTTATAGTCACCCAGTTACATTGTGAGCTTTGATACACACAAGGTACTCCTTCGGTGTCAGTGAGTTGCATGATCTCATGGTCATAGGAACATATACTTGACATGTAGAAAACTATAACAATAAACTGACATGATCATATGGTACGTCTATAGTTTGGGTCTTGTCCATCACATCATTCTCCTAATTGTGTGATCCCATTATCAAATGACATCTCATGTCTATGGCTAGGAAACCTTAACCATCTTTGATCAATGAGCTAGTCTATTAGAGGCATACTAGGGACATCGTGTTGTCTATGTACCCACACATGTATTTGAGTTTCCAATCACTACTATTATAACATGGATAATAAACGATTATAATAAACAAGGAAATATGATAATAACTAATTTATTATTGCCTCTAGGGCATATTTCCAACAGTCTCCCACTTGCACTAGAGTCAATAATCTAGTTCACATCACCATGTGATTGACACCCAATGAGTTCTAGGTTTGATCATGTTTTGCTTGTGAGAGAGGTTTTAGTCAACGGGTCTGCAAAATTTAGATCCGTGTGTAATTTGTAAATTTCTATGTCATATTGTAGATGCTGCTACCACGCTCCACTTGGAGCTATTCCAAATGACTGTCCCAGTATACTTATCCGGACTGCTACTCAGAGTCATTCGGATTGGTGTCAAATCTTGCATCGACGCAAATCATTATGACAAACTCTTGATCACCTCCATAATCGAGAAACATTTACTTAGTCCTCTAGTTACTAAGGATAATTTTGACCGCTGTCCAGTGATCCACTCCTAGAACACTCTTGTACCCCTTTACAGACACATGGAAAGGCACACATTGTTGGAAATATGCCCTAGAGGCAATAATAAATTGGTTATTACTATATTTCCTTGTTCGAGATAATAGTTTATTATCCATGCCATAATTTTATTGATTAGAAACTAAATACATGTGTGGGTATATAGACAACACTATGTCCCTAGTATGCCTCTAGTAGACTAGCTCATTGATCAAACATGGTCAAGGTTTCCTAGCCATGGACATGAGATGTCATTCGATAACAGGTTCACATCATTAGGAGAATGATGTGATGGACAAGACCCAAACTATAAACGTAGCATATGATCATGTCAGTTTATTGCTACAGTTTTCTACATTTTAAGTATCTGTTCCTATGACCATGAGATCATGCAACTCACTGACACCGGAGGAGTACCTTGTGTGTATCAAACGTCGCAATGTAACTGGGTGACTATAAAGGTGCTCTACATGTATCTCTGAGGGTGTCTGTTGAGTTGGCATGGATCAAGACTGGGATTTGTTACTCCGTGTGATGGAGAGGTATCTCAGGGCCCACTCGGTAATACAACATCACAATAAGCCTTGCAAGCAATGTGACTAAGTGTTAGCCACGGGGTCTTGTATTACAGAACGAGTAAAGAGACTTTTTGGTCAAGAGATTTAACTAGGTATAGAGATACCGACGATCATATCTCGGGCAAGTAGGACATCGAAGAACAAAGGGAACAACATATAGGATTAACTGAATCCTTGACATAGAGGTTCAACCGATAAAGATCTTCATATAATATGTAGGAACCAATATGGGCATACAGGTCCCGCTATTGGTTATTGACTATAGAAGTGTCTCGGTCATGTCTACATAGTTCTCGAACCGGCAGGGTCTGCACACTTATGCTTTGATGACGTTTTGATAGTATAGAGGTATGTATGGTTGTTACCGAAGGTTGTTAGGAGTCCCGGACATCACGAGGAGCTCCGGAATGGACTGGAGGTAAATATTCATATATAGGAAGTCCTATTTTGGTTGCCAGAAAAGTTTTGACCTCATTGGTAGTGTACCGAGAGTTCCGGGAGGGTACCGAGGGACTATCGGGTGGGGTGTCTCGACCCAAGATGCTACATGGGCTGTGGTAGGAGGTAAACCGGCCCGTGGTGGGCTGGCCGAAGCCTCTCCTAAGGGTCCTGATAACCCACAAGTATAGGGGGTCATTCATAGCCTTCTTTGATAAATAAGTGTCGAACCCAACGAGGAGCTAAAGGCAGAACAAATATCCCCTCAAATTCTATCGACCACCGATACAACTCTACGCACACTTGACGTTTGCTTTACCTAAAACAAGTATGAAACTATTTTGTTGGAGTGATGATAGAACTATTTTGCAAGCATAAAACTAGAAGTACTTTACAAGATAATAAACATTAGGTGTTTAGTAAAAGGGTTTGTGTCAACAAGAAAGTTGTTTGTCCCTAGGCAATCGATAACAAGTACCAGTAATCATTCTTGTAATTTTATATGAGGGAGAGGCATGAGCTAACATACTTTCTCTACTTGGATCATATGCACTTATGATTGGACCCCTAGCAAGCATCCGCAACCACTAAAGATCATTAAGGTCGTGAAACCCAACCATAGCATTAAGTATCAAGTCCTCTTTACTCCCATATGCCATAACCCACTTATCCGCGTTTGGGCTGCTGTCATCCCCCGCAACACTAACAATAAGCAAATCATGAACATATTGCAACACCCTACAGCGGAGGGCCCTCACATTTGCGTGAGAATGGAGGGCACCGTAGGATATCACCATAAATAAAATATACAATCATACCAACCAAGATCATGATTAACCCACATGACAAAGCGGATCTACTCAAACATCATAGGTTAACCATAGATCATTGGGAAATAATATATGGAGTTGCGCACCATGTTTAAGTGGATTTTACAGCGGGGAGAAGAGGTGTTACACCGCTGCATAGAGGGGGAGAGAGTTGGTGTTGACGTCAACAAGATTGTTGATGTAGATCGCCGTCTTGATCGTTGCCCCGACGACACTCTGGTGCCATTGGGAGCAAGGGGGAGAGAGACCCCTACTTCTTATTCTTCCTTGGCCTCCCCCTAGATGGGGAGGAGAATTCCCCCTCTGGTCCATGGTCTCCTATGGCGGCAGAGGGGCGGGAGCCCCTCCGAGATTGGATCTCCCTCTCTGTTCTCTTCTGTTTCGCCTCCCCAGATCTGGCCGAAAACTATTTCTTGTATTCTCGGAGATCCATATCTCCGATTGCGCTGAGATTTTTACACGATTTTTTTGGATATAAGCTTCCTTGCGCCCGAAGTAGAGCTCCAACCGACGTACGAGGTGGGCACAACCCACGACCACGCTCCTGGGTCAGGGGTCATATCCTAGTGTCTTGTGCCCTCTGTGGGCCTCCGTTTGATGTGATTCCAACTGCCAAAAATCACAAATATTCCAAAATAGTTCTCCATAAAATTTTATTTCATTTGTACTTCATTTGATATGGATATTCTGCGATACAAAAAACATGCAAAATCAGGAACTGGCACTGGGCACTGGATCAATAGGTTAGTGCAATAAATCATATAAAAAGTTGCCAACAATATGTGAAAGTTGTATAATATTGGCATGAAACAATCAAATATTATAGATACGATGGTGACCTATCAGCATCCCCAAGCTTAATTCCTGCTCATGCTCGAGTAGGTAAATGATAAAAAAGATAATTTTTGATGTGGAATGCTACCTAGCTTAAACTTGATCATATATCTAATCATGGCATGAATATTAAGACATAAGTGATTCAAAGCAATAGTCTATAATTTTACATAAAGACATCAATACTCAGGCATCCCAACAAACAATCATGTCTTTCAAAATATCAATGCTAAAGAAAGCTATCCCTACAAAATCATATAGTCTTATCATGCTCTGTCTTCTTTACACAAAGTATTTATCATGTACTACCCCGGTGTCAGCCAAGCAATTGGTTCATACTTTTTAACGCGCTGCAGCTTTTTCAACCCTCACGCAATACATGAGCGCAAGCCATGTATATAGCACTATAGGTGGAATGCAGTATGATGATAGGGGTAAATATAGAGAAGACAAAAAAGTAAGAAAGTCTCACATCGATGCGGCTAACCAACGGGCTATGGAGATGCCCATAAATTGATATCAATGCGAGGAGTACGGATTGCCATGCAACAAATGCACTACGAGCTATAAGTGTATGAAAGATCCATAGTAAAACTAAGTGGGTGTGCATCTAATCCTATAATGGAAAATTCCCACTAGTATATGAAAGTGACAACATAGGAGACTCTCTATATGAAAAACATGGTGCTACTTTGAAGCACAAGTGTGGAACTAGCATGCCCCTTCTTTCTTTTTATTAATTTTTTCCTCGTTTTTTCTTTTTCTTTCTTTCTTTCTTTTTCTTTTTTTTTCTTTTCATTTTCTTTTCATTTTTTCTTTTTCTTTTTCATTTTTCTCTCTCTCATTGTCTGGAGTCTCATCCCGACTTGTGGGGGAATCCTAGTCTCCATCATCCTTTCCTCACCGGGACATGCTCTAATAACAAATAATGATGATCATCACACTTCTATTTACTTATAACTCAAAAGAAATAAAAATTACAACTCGATACCTATGACAAAGTATGACTCTGTATGAATGCCTCTAGCAATACCAGGATGTGCAATGATCTAGCATAACATGTATGGAAAATGATGAACGGGGGTTGAGCCACAACTACTATGTCAGCTATATGATCATGCAAAGCAATATGACAATGAATGCTCAAGTCATCAAATGGAAGCGATGGAAGTTGCATGGCAATATATCTCGGAATGGCTATGGGAGGGCCATAATAGTTAGGTATAGTGGCTGTTTTGAGAAAGATATAATAAGGCTTATGTGTGATAGAGCGTATCATATACTTGGGTTTGGATGCACTGGCGAAGTTTGCACCGACTCTCGAGGTGAGAAAGGGCAATGCACGGTACCGTAGAGTCTAGCAAATTACGGAAAGGTAAGAGTGAATATAATCCATGGACTCACATTAGTCACAAATAACTCATATACTTATTGCAAAAGTTTATTAGCCCTCGAAGCAAAGTACTACTACGCATGCCCCTAGGGGAAGGGTTGGTAGGAGTTAACCATCGCACGATCCCGACCTCCACGCTAAGCAAGACAATCAATAATAAATCATGCTCCAACTTCATAGCATAACGAGACACTGTACGTGCATGCTTCGGGAATCACAAACCTTAACATCAGTATTCTTACTAACCAAAGCCGTTTACTATTACCTCCCACATATTCCATCTCTATATCGCAAACCTATTGCAAGGAATCAAACATATCATATTCAGTGATCCATAAGTTTTATGTAGGCTTTTATGACTAACCTTGCAAACGACCAATTCCCGTCGACTTTCTAAATAGATATAAGTGAAGCAAGAGAGTTTAATTCTTTCTACAAAATACCATTCTCTAATAAGTATAAGTGAAGCAAAATAGCATTCTACAAATAACGATTTTCTATGTGAAGAGAAACAAGCAATCCAAACTTTGAATGATATAAGTGAAGCACATGAAGCATTCTATACAGCCATACTCAAAAGATATAAGTGAAGTGCAGTGAGAATTCTATAAATAAACCATGGACTATATCATACCAGCATGGTGCATAAAAGAAAAGTAAAAATAAACACAAAATACGCTCCAAGAATTTACGCATATCATGTGAATGAAACGTATCCGAAAACATACCGATACTTGTTGAAGAAAGATGGGATGCCTTCCGAGGCATCCCCAAGCTTAGACGCTTGAGTCTCCTTGAATATTTACTTGGGGTGCCTTGGGCATCCCCAAGATTGAGCTCTTGCCTCTCCTCCTTCTCCTCATATCGAGACCTCCTCGATCTTCGAACACTTCATCCACACAAAACTTAACCGAACTTTTAGTGTCGGGGTTAGTGAATACGGCAATGAAATCCCATCATGTACTGCTGTAACATTATTGTATAATTATAAACAAACATTAACCACTGTATGCTATCACAATTCTATGGCCCCAAGTCAAGGAGGCTTCAACAAGAATTCAAACATACGCAAATAATGAAGCTATAGCAGCAATCCATGAAAACAGGAGAGCGTGTAAATATTTGAACATCCACCATAATTATGTAACTCTTAAAATAAGGAAAAAAATAAAAAATTGTATATAAAGATAGTACAAAACGTTTCAGAACCATTTGACGTTCCAATAAAAAATGAGAAATCGTGCACTATAGCCAAAGTTTGTGTTTTGCACCGCACAAACCAACAAGCAATCTAATCATCCTAAAGGAAAACCTTGGTACATTATTTTTATAATACAATGGAATTTTACAAGGGGATAATTATTTTTGTGAGAATATTCATGAAAAATTCTACATTTTTTCCATGAGCATGAACACAAGTGTTCAAGGTCAACACTCACTTTCGCAATGCATCACCTTTCAATCGCTTCTCTTTTTGAAAAAGTTTTAAGTTCCCCTCTATATTTTTTGCTTTTAAAATTTATAAAAGCACTCAACACAAGTAAGTGACTCTCTAAAACTCTCGGGTTGTTTCCCTGCCAGCGCTTTATTTAAAGCCATTAAGCTAGGCATAAAGTGCTGAAGTAATGGATCCACTCGGATCTCAAGGTATATCAAAGCCAATATGAATCAACAATGATTTAGCATTTAGTGGTGAGCACAAAGCAACACATATAAAGAAATGAAAAAGTCTAACTCTCTTCCTATGCATCGGCATGTCATACAAGAAGAATTCATGCACATCAAGTAAAGGCCAATGCATAGTAAAAGCAGTTTCTTGCAATTTTATCGTGATGGAAATATAAAGAGGCGGAGATGTAGTTCCTCTCTCATAATAATTGCAAGTAGGAGAATCAAGCACATGCATATTATATTCATCAAAATTATCATGTGAAATAGTAAAAGGCAACCCATCAATATAATCCTTAATAAGAGCAAACTTCTCTGGTATAGTGTAGTTGGGAGAATTCAAAAAGATTAGGACTATCATGTGTGGGTGCAATAGAAACAATTTAATTCTTAACATAAGGAACTATAGCAAGTTCATCTCCATAAACATAATTCATATTGGCATCTTGGCCACAAACATGACTAGCATCAAGTTCATCAAAAAGGGATATTTCAGATGAATCAACAGGATCATAGCAATTATCATAGCATTCATCCTTTGGTAAGAACGAAGGGGCATTAAATAATGTATGAGTTGAAGAGTTACTCTAATTAGAAGGTGGGCACGGGTAGCTAATCTACTCTTCCTCTGTTTGTTCTTCGCTCTCCTCATTATCTTTTTCATCCAATGAGCTCGCAGTTTCATCAATTTCTTCTTCCATAGACTCTTGCAAAATATTATTCTCTTCTTGGACAGCCGAGACTTTCTCAATAAACACATCAATATCGTAATTGTATTTATAATTATCATAGCAATATTTAAGGATAGCAAGATTTTCATGTCTATAAACTAAATCATCAAAATCTTCAAACTTTTAAACAGAGCTTCAATTTCACAAGCACCCTTAAAAGCAACAAATTCTTATATCCATTCCACATCATAATAATCGTATATACCATTAGCATAAGAAGCTAAGGTTTCATTATCATTAAATTTGCATGAAAAGGGAAGATATGGAGTATTCATCCTAGAGCAACAAGTATAATCATATCTAGAGCATACATTCCAAGCATGCCACTTCAATATATGAATTTGATCCCATAACAATTTCCCTTTATGAGTCAAGCGATAATCCCTAAAGTATTCACGTTGATCCAATGTTACTCCTTTATATAGTTGAATGGGGTTTTCTCAGGATTATCAAAGTAGTGTATAATATCTTTCACATAATGAGCATCGAGGGTTTTAGGAGGTTCCCCATCACCATGAGTAGCAAGTACAACTAATTTTTTTGGTGTTCCGTGTTCCATATCCATAACTAAAGATATAGAACAATTTAGAATAGGAAATAAAAATTACTTAGTGATAAAGAAAACAAGCACACACGGGAATATTCACCCCATGCTATAACTCCCCGACAACGGTGCCAAAAAAAGGTCTTGATAACCCACAAGTATAGGGGATCATTTTTAGCCTTCTTCGATAAATAAGTATCAAACCCAACGAGGAGCTAAAGGTAGAACAAATATTCCCTCAAGTTCTATCGACCACCGATACAAGTCTACGGACACTTGATGTTTGCTTTACCTAAAACAAGTATGAAACTATTTTGTTGGAGTGATTCTAGAACTATTTTGCAAGAATAAAACTAGAAGTACTTTGCAAGATAATAAAAGTTAGGTATTTAGTAAAAGGGTTTGTGTCAACAAGAAAGATATTTGTCCCTAGGCAATTGATAACAAGTACCGGTAATCATTCTTGTAATTTTATATGAGGGAGAGGCATGAGCTAACATACTTTCTCTAGTTGGATCATATGCACTTATGATTGGACCCCTAGCAAGAATCCGCAACTAGTAAAGATCATTTAGGTCATGAAACCCAACCATAGCATTAAGTATCAAGTCCTCTTTACTCCCATACGTCATAACACACTTATCCGCGTTTGGGCTGCTGTCATCCCCCATAACACGGACAATAAGCAAATCATGAACATATTGCAACATCTTACAACGGGGCCACTCGCGTTTGCGCGAGAACGTAGGGAACCATAGGATATCACCATCAATAAAATATACAATCATACCAACCAAGATCACGATTAACCCACACGACAAAGCAGATCTACTCAAACATCATAGGATAACCATGGATCATTGGAAAATAATATATGGAGTTGAGCACCATGTTTAAGTAGATATTACAGAGGGGAGAAGAGGTGTTACACTGCTGCATAGAGGGGGAAAGAGATGGTTGACGGGGGGATGACCCCCGGGGGGCCTCAAACGCCCCTAATGCTCCGGCTTGCCTACAGGCGAAAGGGCAGGCCGCCTTCGAGGAGCCGGCTGGGCTGTCCCCCGCTGGGTCCTGTCCCCCTCCCGGCACCGATGTGCCGGCGACTCCTTATCCAACCACGAAGCGCTGGCTGGCTTGGGCCTCCCCGCCCGGCTCCTTCCTCGAGCTGGCCGGGCATTGGATGCCCCTGACGGGCTCTGGACGGTGACATTGGGCCCCGTCCCGTCGAGGGTCGGTGCCCGTATGGCCACAGTGGCCCCTATCCCGTCGGAGGTCAGCGTCTGCATGGCCACAGTGGCCTCTCGCCGCTGTTGGATGCGACCAGGCCTCCAACAGTGGCGGCCTGCCCCCAACCACTCCGTTACCTGCCTCGACATGGCTACAGGACAGCCGGCCGGCCGCGACTTCGGCCGACCGCCGCAAGACGACGCCGCCCATGGGACCCCGTGCCGCTGCATGGCCGGTCTTGGGGCCCGCCACGACGCGATCCAAGCTGGTGGCCCCCGCAGCCGGCCGTAGTGGCTGCCGGCCGGGTTCCCCCGAGACCATTATATTCATATTGTAAGTCGGGGGGTTGGCCTATAAAACCCCCCGATCCTCCCCATGCAAGGGGGATCGCTCCCACGCAGGTAGAGAAGAACCCCCACATAGCATCCATCGTAGGATCTTCCCGAGCCAGAGCCCTAAGCTCCCACCTCGATTCACACAGCTCAAGGAGCACCTTTGTAACCTTTGTCATCGGCTCAACGAAGTCAAGCAGGAGTAGGGGTTTTACCTCCCACAGAGGGCCCTGAACCTGGGTATACCGCGTGTCAGTCACCGTTCGTGCCCAACCCCGTTCCCGGAGTCCACCGGCGTCCTTTCGGCCCCTCTCGATAAGCCTACCCATGGCATCTGTCGCGACAAAACCACGACAGTTGGTGCCCACCGTGGGGCCTTCCGCGGTGCCGGCCGGAGTTACGCTCCGGGCGGGGCCCTTCACCACCTCCCCCGGCCGCCCCGCGTCCGGGCGGAGCTACTTGCTCGTGGGGCTTGCTCCGGCAGGTCCTACGGGCGGCATGGCCGGCCCCTCTGACGAGCGCCCCGGCCACAACCTCACGCTCGACGACGACGCGCTCGCCAGCTTGTTCAGCAAGCTCAGCCTCACCGGTGAGGCGCCGGCTGACGAGTACCCTAGCGGGGTGCTCGACTGCACCGATCCCCCTACGTCCGTAGGCGCTCTTGACAACGGCGACGTGATCGGCTCCCACGCCCGCGCGGGAGTAATGGTCGCTGCCTCCTCCACCACTTCGGGCCGCGTGCGGGCGGTCGAGGCCGGCGCGACTGCCGCCCGTGCCGGCACCTCCGACCCTCTCGCCGCCACCCTCCGGGGTCTCGGCACCCCCATCACCACTACGGCGGATCCCGCTGCCACCACGACCGAGCTGGAGGCGGCCCGCCGCCAGCTGTTCGAAGATGCCAATGCCCTCGTTGCCAAGCGGTGCCGGATGGAGGCAACGCAGCGGGAGTACAACTCCGCGTATGGCCTCACCCCGTCTGGCCCCGAGCCCAGCCGGCATGGCGCCGTGTGAGAGCGCGGCCCCGTGGTCGCCGAGATCCTCGGTGACTGCCTCCCAGTCTATGACACCCCCGTCGCCAACCTGCGCGCCGCCAAGGTTGCCTACGAGGACCTGGCAACCTTGGAGGGCGAGGAGCGGGCCGCACGCGAGCGACATATCAAGGACCTCATCGACACTGCCAACACGCAGCAGGTCGCCCTCACTCCTAGAGGGGCCGTCTCCTAATTCCCCCGCCCCGAGGGCGAGGGCTCTGGAGCTGTTGACCTTCGGCAGCCTCAGCACTCCAGCACCCCTCGTCCCTCTGATCGGAATGCTCGGGGGAGCAACGCTTAGCGTCCCCCGTCGCGTGGGAACGAACAACCGGCTGTGAATAGCCGGTGCAGCAATCGCCCGGCTGGCAGTCGCCGATTCGACGAGGCGCTGGACGGCGGAAGCCGGCGCAGCCACGAACATACCCCGCCCCCGAGGCAAGAACCGGCATGGTCCGTCCTGCTCGCCGTCCGGCCTGGGCTTGCGGCCGGCTCGGTCCGCGTGTTCCCCACAACGACAACGACGCCTGGCTCCGCCTCGACCGGCTGGTGCAGTCGGTCCTCCTTGAGGAGGAGGGTCCAATTGGCCCGGCCTGCTTCGTCCCAGGAATCTACAACGAGCCGTTTCCGCCCGGCTTCACGCTCCCCCACGACACCCCGAAGTACACCGGGACCGCCAAGCCGGAGGACTGGCTGGTGGACTACACCACCGCCGTCGGCATCGCCAGAGGCAACAAGCGCGTAGCCGTTCGTTACGTCCCCCTGATGCTACTTGGCTCTGCCTGCACCTGGCTGAACAGCTTGGCTGCCGGCAGCATCAACACCTGGACGGACTTCGAGGAAGCCTTCGCCCGCAACTTCACCGGCACGTACAAGCGACCCGATCGCCCTCGCGAGCTCGCCATGTGCGTCCAGGGCCCGGACGAGCCCCTCCGCGACTACCTCACGCGCTAGACCGAGCTCCGCAACTCCTGCGAGGGCGTGCATGAGGTGCAGGCCATCCAATACTTCATCGAGGGCTGTCGCGACAACACGCCCCTTAAGCACAAGCTCTTGTGCTCCAAGCCAATCTCCCTGGCGGACTTAATGTCCAAAGCGGACAAATACGCCACGGCCGATTCCTCCATGAGGATGAAGGCCAAGGCACCAGCCAAGCCGGCTCCGGCTCCGGCCAAGCCGGCCGCCGACAACCGGCAACAGCCCAACGGCAAACGCAAGAACGACCAGCCCGATCCCCAGTACGGGAGCCGGCTGGTCGCCTCCATCGAGGAGGAGCAGCCGGCTGGCCAGGCCTCCGGCAAGCGCCAGCGCACCGGCAATGCCGCTTGGCAGCCCAAGCTGACTTTTGAGCAGCTGTTGGACCTCCCCTGCAAGAACCACTCCGGTGCCATGCCGGCCATGCACACGCTCCGGCAGTGCAGCTTCTCATAGCGCCTGGCTCGGGGGGACGGCCTCCCGGCTCCTCCCGCGCCGCCAGCCCGTGGGCCGGCTCCGGCCCAGGCTCCACCTCCGGCCCCCAGCCGGCCCATGCGGCCTCAACCCCGGCTCGAAACGATGGCCGGCTGCTGGACCAATACCCCGAGCCCGACGGCTGCTACGTCGTCTTCACGAGTGAAGATACGGACAAGCACACCCAATGCCGGCTCCATTGTGAGGTGAATGCCACCGCGCCTGCGACTCCCCAGTTCATGCACTGGTCCGAGAAGCCGGTCACCTGGAGCCGGTCTGACCATCCGGCCGTGATGCCGGACCCGGGCAGCTACGCCCTCGTCCTCGACCCCACCATCGCCTCTGAGAAGCGCTCCTGCCGCTTCTCGCGGGTGCTGGTCGACGGCGACAGCAGCATCAACATCCTCTACCTTGACACCCTACTCAAGCTAGGACTCAAGGTGGAGGACCTGAAGGCAAGCTGGACTGTGTTCCACGGCATTGTCCCGGGCAAGTCCTGCACCCCCCTCGGCAAGATCCGGATCGACGTCCTCTTCGGCGACGCCAGCCACTTCCGCCGCGAGCCGATCTGGTTCGAGGTGGCGGACCTGAGCAGCCCCTACCATGCTCTACTGGGCCGGCCCGCGCTGGTCAAGTTCATGGCGGTTCCCCACTACGCATACCTCAAGCTCAAGATGCTGGGCCCCAAGGGCATCATCACCATTGCCGGCAAGTACCGAATGTCCATGGCGTGTGCACGCGATGGAAGCCGGCTGGCCGAAGCCCTGGAGATAGCGGAGGAGAAGCGGCAGCTCGGCTGGCTGGTGGCCCTCGCCTCTGCCAAGCCGGCCGTGCCAGCTCCTCCATCCCAGTCCATCGGCGAGGGCTCTTTCCAGCCGTCCCGGGACACCAAGCAAGTGCCGCTCGATCCGTCCAACCCTACCCAGTGCGTGACCATCGGTTCGCGCCTCGACAGCAAATAGGAAAGCGAGCTCGTCGACTTCCTCTGTAAGAACCGGGACATTTTCGCATGGTCCCCCGAAGACATGCCAGGTGTCCCGAGGAAGTTCGCCGAGCACAGACTGCACGTTCGGCCGGATACGAAGCCGGTCAAGCAACCCTTGCGCCGCTTCTGTGAGGAGAAGCGACGTACCATCGGAGAAGAGATCGCCCGGCTGCTCGCAGCTGGCTTCATCATGGAAGTTTTCCACCCGGACTGGCTGGCCAACTTAGTCTTGGTGCTGAAGAAGAACAACACTTGGCGCATGTGTATCGACTACACGAGCCTGAACAAGGCATGCCCGAAGGACCCGTTCGCCCTACCGCAGATCGATCAAGTCATCGACTCCACGGCAGGCTGCGACCTGCTGTCCTTCCTGGATGCCTACTCCGGCTACCACCAGATCAAGCTGGACCCGGAGGACCGGCTCAAGACCTCCTTCATCACGCCCTTCGGGGCCTACTGCTACATCACCATGTCCTTCGGCCTGAAGAACGCAGGCGCCACCTTCCAGCACTGCATGCAGAAGTGCCTCCTGCCTCAGATAGGCAGGAACGTCCATGTCTACATCGACGACATCGTCGTCAAATCCAAGAAGCACTTCAGCCTCCTCGACGACCTCCGGGAGACGTTTGCCAACCTACGCGAGTACAAGATCAAGCTCAACCTGGAGAAGTGCATTTTCGGCGTCCCTGCCGGCCAACTTCTGGGTTTCTTCGTGTCCGCGCGCGGCATCGAAGCCAACCCCGAGAAGATCCGGGCGATCGAGCGCATGCCCAAGCCGGTCCGGCTTCGCGACGTTCAAAAGTTCGCCGGCTGCCTCGCCTCCCTCAGCCGGTTCATCAGCCGGCTCGGCGAAAAGGCCCTACCCCTCTATGGACTCCTGTGCAAGTCGGCCTTGGTCGAGCCGGGCCGAGACCTCTTGAAGAAGCCAGCCCTGTTCGACTGGCCCGACGAGGCAGACGCAGCGTTCCGCGACCTCAAGAGAGCTCTCACTAGCGCGCCCATCCTGGCCATGTCGGCTGAGAAGGAGCCCCTGCTTGCATACATCGTGGTGGAGCGGTTGGAGGAAGGCAGGGCACTGCCGACGCAGCGCCTGGTCTACTACCTCAGTGAGGTCCTCTCCGCCTCCAAGCAGAACTACCCCCACTACCAGAAGATGTGCTACGACGTCTACTTTGCCACCCAGAAGCTGAAGCATTACTTCCAAGAGCACGTCGTCACCGTCGTGAGCACAGCGCCGTTAGGCAAGATCATGGCCGGCCGGGATGCCACCGACCGGATAGCCAAATGGGCCATCGCCATGGCCGACTATGAGATCCGGTACGAGCCGTGCACCGCCATCAAGTCCCAGGCGATGGCTGACTTCCTCGTCGACTTGGCCGAGACCCAGTTCGTGCCGCCTCCACCCGACTCCACGCACTGGCGCATGCATTTCGACGGCTCCAAGATAAGGACCGGTTTGGGTGCCGGCATCGTCCTCTCCTCCCCGAAGGGTGATCAGCTCAAGTACACCCTCCAGATCCATTTCGCCGCCTCCAACAACGTGGCCGAGTATGAAGCCCTCGTCCACGGCCTCCGGCTCACCAAGGAGATTGACATCCGGCGCATATTGTGCTTCGGCGACTCCGACCTCGTTGTCCAGGAGGTCTCTGGCGAATGGGACGCCAGAGACGCCAACATGGCCAGCTACCGCTTCCTCATCCAACAGCTCACCGGCTCCTTCGAGGGATGTGAGTTCCATCACGTCCCCGAGCGGATAACGAGGCGGCCGACACGCTGGCCAAAATCGGCTCCACCCGGCAAGCCATTCCTGCCAGCATCTCCCTCGAGCGGTTGCTGAAGCCCTCGATAAAGCCGTTTCCTGAGTCGGAGTCCATCTTCATACCGGCGGACGCCGCCGGCATCACGGTCGTGCCGGCTGCCATGCCAGCCCCCTTGATCGCGGCCGCGTCGGCTGCCATGCCAGCCCCAGCGCCTCCCGCCACTGCTAACCAGCCGGTCCCGCGGGCACTCGACGCTGTCATGACGACGGCCGATCTTCCCACTGCCACTTCAGTCCCGGAGGCTGGCGGGCCGACCCCGAGGGCTGGCGAGGTGGTCCCGGGGGCTGGCGTGCCGGCCTCGGGGGCTGCCGCCTCTAACGTCCCGCTCGAGCCCGAGCCGGCTCCTGTCTCGGTCCCCTCATGGGCTCAGCCCATCCTGGCATTCCTCGAGCACGGCGAGCTCCCCTCCGATGAAGCCACCGCAAGGCAGATCCAGCGCTGGGCCTCGGCCTACGGCATCATCAACCACGAGCTCGTTCACCGCAGCACCACCGGCGTTTTCCAACGCTGCGTCGAGCCGGAGAAGGGGCTGGTGATCCTGCTCGACATCCACCAAGGCGAGTGCAGGCACCATGCCGCCTCCAGGTCCTTGGTGGCCAAAGCATTCCGCCAAGGTTTCTATTGGCCGACTGCCCTGGAGGAGGCCAAGGATTTGGTCAAGAAGTGTGAGGGCTGCCAACACTTCCGCGCATAGAGCCACCTGCCCGCTTCCGCCCTCCAGACCATCCCCCTCTCGTGGCCTTTCGCTGTCTCGGGGTTGGATATGGTGGGGCCCTTCAAGACTGCCCGAGGCGGCATGACACACCTGTTGGTCGCCATCGACAAGTTCACCAAGTGGATCGAGGCGCGGCCCATCAAGAAACTGGACGGCCCCACTGCCGTCCAGTTCATCGAAGACATCACAGTTCGCTACGGCGTCCCCCATAGCATCATCACCGACAACGACATGAACTTCGCCAAGGGCGCGCTGGCACGTTTCTGCTCACGGCAGGGCATCCGGCTCGACCTGGCGTCTGTCACCCACCCCCAGTCCAACGGCCAAGTCGAAAGGGCGAATGGCCTGATCCTGGCCGGCATCAAACCCCGGCTCGTCACGCCACTAGTCCGGTCGGCCGGTTGCTTGGTCGAGGAGCTGCCGGCCGTCCCGTGGAGCCTCCGGACCATGCCCAACCGGTCGACCGGCTTCACCCCGTTCTTTCTCGTTTACGGGTCCGAGGCGATCATCCCCACCGACATTGAGTTCGATTCACCTCGGGTCGCCCTGTATACCGAGAAGGACGCAAGAGAGGCGAGGGAGGACGGCGTCGACCTCCTCAAAGAAGCCCGCGAGCTAGCTTTGAGCCGGACGGCAATCTATCAGCAAAAACTCCAGCACTACCACAACAAGCGGATCCGGCCGCTTTCCTTCCGCGAAGGAGACTGGGTGCTCAGGTGGGTTCAGCGCACGGCCGGCCAACACAAGCTGTCCTCCCCATGGGAGGGCCCGTTCATCGTCAGCCGGGCGTCGCACAACAACGCCTACTACCTAATAGATGCCCAGAAACCGCAGAAGCGCAAGAGAGACGCGTCCGGCGAAGAAACGGAACGCCCGTGGAACGCGGCGCTCCTCCGCCCCTTTTACTGCTAAAAAGCCAGTGTATGTACCCTGTACTTTTGCCCCTTCGGGCCCGTGAATGAAATGGGGGACCTCAAGCCGGCGCTTGAGGCACTCCCCTTCTCAATTTCTCCAAGTTCTCTCCTGCTACCTAAGACCCAGGCCCGGCTCGCGGTCCCTGGGGCTCGCCCTGCTCCTCTTTGAGGCGGCCGGATAAGTGTGGCAAGCAGCCCTTCGCCTCCCCTGCCCTAACCAGCCACAGACCAGCCCCCGGCTGTCCGGCTGAAGGAACCGCGGTGTACGAAGGAATTTCCCACACAAAGGTCCGCCAAGGCACGGTTGTCGAGCCAGCCCAGCAATGCTACGTCTCCCCCCGTGGCCGGCCTCTACAGGCTCGACCTAGTCCTAGCCGGTTGAATCTAAGAGCCCGCTACCTTTCCCTAAGGGTGAAGTCCCGTCCCTTTCTCAGACCGGCTCCCGGCTGGCTGGCAGGTGGTACAAAAGCCGGAAGGAATTCTAGCATGCACGAGCAAGTCAACAGACAAAGGACGAAAGTTGAGCCGAAACGCACTCCTTATTTTTCATCTCTAATAAATAAAACTTCGGTTGAAAATAACAAAAGGCCCACGGCCGCAGGTTCATTACAATACGTTTCAAATACACCCCGAGTGGGTGGAACTCTGGCACTAAAAGTAAAATGCAGGCAAAAGTATACAAGGAGGAAGCAGGGGCGATCTTGAGCCGTCTCGCCTCCGGTGCCAGCACCTCTAAGGCCGGCTGCGTTCATGCCGGCGGCGTGGGCGCCTTCGAGGCCGGCGTTTCCGGCGCGGCTGAGGTAGAGGCCCCCTCGTCGTCAGCCGGCTCGGACGGAGCGTAGTCCTCGGTGTCAGACCCGTCGTCGACCGTCTCGCAATCGCTCCCTGCCAGGTCATCGAGGGCGAGGCCGTACGAGTCCTCCGGGATGACCGCGCCATCTGCACCGCGCTCCGGGATGTATTCGTCCCACGCGGCGAAGGACGCAAGCTCGCTCGCCCGCCTCTTCTGCTCGTCCGCCACCGCCGACAGTTCTGCCTCGGTGAAGGCACGCTGGGCCGTGAGCAGCCCCAGGTCAAGCCCGGGGTACCACGACCTAGCAACGCGGAGTGCCATCTCCGCGCCGGGACGCGCCGCGGAAGCCCTCTAGGCGTTCACCCGCGCAGTCCCGGCGTCCAACCACCGGGCAAGCCGGGACAGGGAGCCTGGATTCACGGCCTGGGGCCAGAGGGCCTGGACCAGCGCCAGGCCGGCCTTCCAGAGCTTCGTCAGGTGGCGGATGACAAGCTCCAGACGCGCTTCGGCCGCCACCACCACCTCTTCCGATGTCCAAGGGGCGCCCAGCTCGATAACCTCTCCCTAGGCCTGCCGGTCCTCATGGTCGGACTCCACGGCCACCTCGGCGCTCTCTTGGGTATCGGGGAAGAGCCCCGAGACGAGATAAGAAGTCAGAAAGGGAGAAGGAGATGCGCCAAGGGGAAAAAGGAAAAGAAGGGCCGGGGACTTACGGCATAGCATCCGGTCCACCCCATGGCTTTGCTCCGTCAGGTTCGCCTCCCGGTCCGCCGCTTCCTGGCAGAGGCGCTCAGCTTCTTCCTCGGCTGCGTGCCTCTTCTTGTGCGCCTTCATCAGCTCGGCGTCCTGGGCCTCCAGCTTATCCCGGAGCACCTTCTCTCGCTCCTCCGCCTCCCGGCGGAGCACCGCCTCCCGGTCCGCCAGCTCCCGGCCGTGGGCCTCCTCAAGTTTCTTCCGATCCACCCTTAGCCCGTCCACCCTCTCGCAGAACTTGCGGCACTCCGCCGCCACGACGTCCCGCTCCCCAATGGCTCGGACCACCTGCCCCCGGAGGCCTACCAACTCTCTGGGGGCGGCTGCGCGGAAGGAACGGGATCAAGATCAGAAGAGAAGAATGATAAGGGAGCCGGCCTGGGGCTGCCGGCTTGACCCTCGGGGGCTCCCCCCGCCAAAAATATAAGGATGCTTACCTTGCTGGTCGGCGGTCGTGGCGGCAAGCCAGCTCTCCGCCCCCCGGTACAACACCAGCAGGGTGTTGTAAGCCTCCGCCCGACGATCGTGGGCCTCCTGCAAAAACAAAGAAAGAGACACTGCTTTAGGCTCGACCCGCCTCCTGCCCAACCGGCTTGAGCCTCGGGGGCTACACCCAGTGGGTGCACTGGCGTGCCCCCACTGGAAAAAGAAACAAAGGAAGGAAAAATCGGGCGCTTACCGCAAGCGCCTCTCCAGGCTAACCAGCCGCTCGCTGGCGGCCCGGGCGTCCTCCATTGCCTGGGCACGGCAGGCCGTGAAGGACTCCACGACGGCGGCCACCGCGGTCCCAAGGGTGCTCGCCAGCTCCCCAGATGCCCGGCTCCCGGCCGTCGCCCACGGCTGCTGCGGCCGGCCCCCGTCCACGGGCCCTCCTTCGTGGGCGACGACGATGGTCCCGGCCCCCGTCGTCCTCATCGTCCCGGGGGCCGCCGACCATGAGCTAGCCGAGGCCGCCTCCTCGACGGTTGTGGCCCCTGCCTCGGCTTCTCCACCGCCGGCGCCCCATGGCCGGCTCGCGTCCGGTGCCGGCACGTCGGGGGCCGGCATGCTGGAGGCCGGCGCCCCCGTGGCCGGCGTCTCCGACGTCGTTGCTCCTGCGGCCGGCACTCCCGTTGCTGACACCTCCGTCGCCGGCATGCCCATGGATGGCGCCTCCAGCGTCGGCGCCTCCAAGTCCACCACCACCGCGCCTAGCAGCACGACGCTCGCCTTCGGTGGCGCGTCGCCCGACGCCGACGGTGCGTCGGTCCCGGCCGGCTGGGCGGCTTGGCGGTCCTTCCCTGCCAAGTCCCACGCGGCCTCCCCGTCGTCGCCCGTGGGCCGGTCGGTGCCACGGCCGCCCGGCGGCGTCCCCTTTGGGCTGCGGGGGAACGGTTCCCACGTTTGGACGGCGGCCTGCCCGCCGGCCGCCCCTGCCTTCGCCGCCACCTCCTCCCACCGGCGGCGCTCCTTCTCCCACAGCTCCCGCTCGACCTTGTCGAGGTCGAGCCACGCCTGGCGCTCCATCTCCTCAACCGTCGACGGCGGCATTGTTTCCGTCGTCCCTCCGCTTGGCTTTCCATCCAGCAAGCGCGCCTCCCTGGTGGCGGCGGGGCATTAGACGAGGCGGGAGGAGGTGAAACCTAGATCCGAATTAACAAGAGTTTGAAGACTTACCCGATCGCGATCGGCACCGCCCGCCTTGAGGGTCCGGTCGGGTTTCCCCTCTGCCTTTTGCTGCTGCCGGCGCGGCTACCACCTGGTTGCATGGCGGTCGCGCGCTTGGGCGCCGGCTTGGGGGCAGCCGGCCCTTTCCCCTTGTCCGTTGTGGCCGGGTCGTTGGCGCTTCGTGGCCGGTGCCCTCGCGGCATTGTGACTTCTCCCTCCGAGAATGTCGTCGAGTCTTCTGCAGCACGGGACGGCTCCAGCTCAACATCGTCGTCGGGCCAATCCATTAATGGCGCCCGAAGCAAGGACTCACCCGGCGGCTCGGCCTCGTCGTCGTCCTCCTCCTCCGCCTCTTCGTCGCCCTCCTCCGCCTTGCCGGCTTGCTCGGTGGCGGCCGGCTCTACGTCAACGTCGTCTTCGATCTCCTCCGGGTCGGACTCCGTCGAGTCCGGCACCTGCCTCGCGTAGTCCTGCAGGAGCGCGAACCTCTGCAGGCATGCCGGGCGGCGCTGTTAGTCCAAAGGGAGAACTGCGGTCCGGCGACTGCAGAAAGGAGGTGGAGCCGGCTGATTCACTTACCCGCGGTGCCGGGTGACTCCGGCTGTAGGGGATCTTCCCCCACTGCCACTCCCCCACCTTCATCTTCGCCGTCGACACGGCGTTGACCTTCTCCGCCACGCGAGTTGCCTTCAGCTCCTTGGTGGAGATCCGGCAGGGGGCGTGGCGCCCTCCCATCTGGCATATAAGATGCGGCCGGCGCTGCAGCGGCAGCACCTGGCGCGCCATCATTGCCGCTAGCAGGTCCGCGGCCGTGAGGCCTTCCGTCCCGGTTAGCTCGCGGAGGCGGACCTGGAGCCGGTCGGCCGTCTCCGGCGCCGTGGAGGGCGTTGCTCACCAGTTCTACATGGCGGTCGGCGGATGGTTGGCGAAGTCAGGGAGGTTGATGTGGTCCACCTCTGGCTTCACATTCTTCACGTAGAAGAACCCCCACTGCCATCGCTTCACCGACTCGTGCAGTGGGAGTTTGGGGAAGCCGGTCCCCGCAGGTGGTCATCCTCATCCTTTGTGTCGCCAGATCCTTCGCCGTCTGCCTCTTGAAGTAGAAGAGCCGGCACCAAAAGTCCAACCTGGGCTCGACCCCCAGGTACCCCTCGCAGAGCACGACGAACGTCGCCAGCTACAGGACGGCGTTGGGGGCGAGGTGGTGCGGCTACAGTCCGAAGTGCGTCAGGAAGCGCCGGAAGAACGAGCTCGCCGGCAGCCCCAGCCCGCGGTGGAGGTGGTCGGCGAAGACCACGACCTCGCCTGGCCACGGCCTGGGGGAGTTTTCCGCCCCCGGTAGGCGGGCCTCCAAGAACTCCGCCGCCGGGAGTTTGCGGCGCGCGCGGAGGTACTCGATGAAGGTGTCGTCGACGTCGCTACCATCCCAGGCGCCCTTGGTCACCCCTTCCTTGGCGGCGGCGCATGGGTGTGACGGCGGTGTGGGGATTGATCGGCGGTCTTTTCTCTTCGCAACGACGGGCGGCGGCACAAGCCCGCGTATCCTCTCCCCTTCCCTTCTCTCTCTCTCTCTCGGCGAGGGGGACGGGGAGGAGGCGCGGGGCGACAGAGGCGAGGGGAGCAAACAGGCCTTTCTCCCTCACCTCCCCTGCCAATTTATACCCTTGCGGGCAGTGGTGGTGGGGGCGCCCCTCGCACCTCCGTCCCCCATGATTCCCGATGCGCACGGGGCGGGCATCATGGCACCCCGAAATGCCAAACGTCCGCCCACCACGCGCAGAATCTACGCGGGCGGTTCGGCTCCGCGGTCGTGGCGGGCCCCGCCTGGTTGCCAACCGTCGCTTGGCCCGCCTGACCTTCCGGGTGCTCCCAACACTCGGGTATTCTTCAAACCGGCAAGGCCCGCCGTGTCTCGACGCCGGGCCTCCCCGGCTTTGGGGACTACTGACGGGGGGATGACCCCCGGGGGGCCTCAAACGCCCCTAATGCTCCGGCTTGCCTACAGGCGAAAGGGCAGGCCGCCTTCGAGGAGCCGGCTGGGCTGTCCCCCGTCGGGTCCTGTCCCCCTCCCGGCACTGACGTGTCGGCTACTCCTTCTCCAACCACGATGCGCTGGCCAGCTTGGGCCTCCCCGCCCGGCTCCTTCCTCGAGCCGGCCGTGCATTGGATGCCCCTGACGGGCTCTAGACGGCGACAGTGGGCCCCGTCCCGTCGAGGGTCGGTGCTCGTATGGCCACAGTGGCCCCTATCCCGTCGGAGATCAGCGCCCGCATGGCCACAGTGGCCTCTCACCGCTGTTGGATGCGACCAGGTCTCCAACAGTGGCGGCCTGCCCCCAACCACTCCGTTACCTGCCTTGGCATGGCTACAGGACAGCCGAACGACCGCTGACTTCGGCCGACCGCCGCAAGACGATGCCGCCCATGGGACCCCGTGCCGCTGCATGGCCGAGCTTGGGGCCCGCCACGACGCGATCCAAGCTGGTGGCCCCCGCAGCCGGCCGTAGTGGCTGCTGGCCGGGTCCCCCTGAGACCATTATATTCATATTGTAAGTTGGGGGGTTGGCCTATAAAACCCCTCGGCCCTCCCCATGCAAGGGGGATCGCTCCCACGCAGGTAGAGAAGAACCCCCACATAGCATCCATCGTAGGATCTTCCTGAGCCGGAGCCCTAAGCTCCCACCTCGATTCACACAGCTCAAGGAGCACCTTTGAAACCTTTGTCATCGGCTCAACGAAGTCAAGCAAGAGTAGGGGTTTTACCTCCCACGGAGGGCGTTGAACCTGGGTATACCACGTGTCAGTCACCGTTCGTGCCCAACCCCGTTCCCGGAGTCCACCAACGTCCTTTCGGCCCCTCTCGATAAGCCTACCCATGGCATCTGTCACGACAAAACCACGACATTGGTCTTGACGGTAGCAAGATTGTTGATGTAGATCACCGTCTCGATCGTTGCCCCAGCGGCACTCCAGCACCACCGGGAGCGAGGGGGAGAGAGCCCCCTACTTCTTCTTCTTCATTGGCCTCGCCCTAGATGGGGAGGAGAATTTACCTTATGGTCCATGGTCTCCTATGGTGGCGGAGGGGCGGGAGGCCCTCCGAGATTGGATCTCCCTCTATGTTCTCTTCTGTTTTGCCTCCCCAGATCTGGCCGAAAACTGTTTCTTATATTCCCGGAGATCCGTAACTCTGATTGCGCTGAGATTTTAACACATATTTTTCTGGATATAAGCTTCCTTGTGCCCAAACTAGAGCCCCGACCGACGTACGAGGTGGGCACAACCTACCACCACACACCTGGCTCAGGGGTCGGATCCTGGTCTCTTGTGCCCTGTGTGGGCCTACGTTTGCAGTGATTCCAACTCCAAAAATCACAAATATTCCAAAATAATTCTCCATAAAATTTTATTGCATTTGGACTTCGTTTGATATGGATATTCTGTGATACAAAAAACATGCAAAAAACAGGAACTTGCACTGGGCACTGGGTCAATAGGTTAGTCCAATAAATCATATAAAAAGTTGCCAAAAATATGTGAAAGTTGTATAATATTGGCATGAAACAATAAAAAATTATAGATACGACAGAGACGTATCAGGTCCATTTGGTTGGAGTGGAGGGAGGAGGCAAAAGCCCAAAGGTGGAAAGGTTTCCAAGTGGGGGAGGAGTCCTACTAGGAGTAGGATTGGAGTCCAACTCCCTCTTGTCCCCACTTCGGCCAAACCAAAGGGCTGCCCTAGGGCGCAGCCACCCCTCCCCCTCCTCCTATATATACTAGAGGTTTAGAGGTGAGGGCTAACCCTAATTGCCACGTGCTCCCTCTAGTTCATCTAGATCGGTTTTCTCCTCCAGTCTAGTTCGGCGGTACTTAGGCGAAGCCCTGCTGGAATAGTTCCACCACCATTGCCACCACGCCATCATGCTGATAGAGAACTCATCTACCTATCTCTCCCCTCTTGCTGGATCAAGAAGGCGGAGATTGTCATCGAGCTATATGTGTGCTGAACGCGGAGGTGTCGTCTATTCGGCGCTGGATCGAAAGGACCGTTATCAAGATCGCGAGACGATTCGTGAGTTGATCACAGGACGGATCGTGATGGGATCACGTGATGGATCGCGAGAAGGATCGTCATGGGATCACGAGACGCTCGGCGATTTGGATCGCGAAGACGTTCGACTACATCAACCGCGTTTTTGAATGCTTCCTGCTTAGCGATCTACAAGGGTATGTAGATCCACTCTCCCCCTCGTAGATGTTCATAACCATGGATAGATCTTGCGTGTGTGTAGGAATTTTTTTGTTTCCCATGCAACGTTCCCCAATAGTGGCATCATGATCTAGGTCTATGTGTAGATGAGATCACAAGTAGATAACAAAGGAGTTTGTGGGCGTTGATGCTTAGATTGCTTCCTCCCTTGGTCGTGTTTTGGTTCAGTGGTATTGTGGTATGAAACCGCCCAGACCAACCTTACTCGTATGCTTATGAGAGACCGGTTCCATCGACTGACGTGTAACTTCGTTGCACAAAGATGGTAGCTGGTGTCTGTCTCTCCTACTCTAGTTGGACCGGATTCGACAAAGGCAGTCCTTGAGAAGGTTGAATAGCAATTTGAGTATCACCATTGTGGTTTATGCGTAGGTGAGAATTATTCTTGTTAGATACTCGTAACAGCTACGTAAAACTTGCGACAACAATTAGAGGACGTCTAACTTGTTTTTGTAGGGTATGTTGTGATGTGATATGGCCAATTACATGATGAGATATATGTGATGTATGAGATGATCATGTTTTATATAGAATATCAAGACTTGCATGTCGATGAGTACAACAACCGACAGGAGCCATAGGGTCGTCTTTAATTATTTTTGCCGTTTTGCTTTACTTTATCGCTATGAGTTAGCAATAGTTGTGGAAGCAACAGTCAGCGCGACAACTCCGATGGCAACACGTTGATGGAGATCATGGTGTCATGCCAGCGATGATGGAGATCGTACCGGTTCTTTCAATATGGAGATCAAAAGCACAAGTTCATGGCCATATCATGTCACTTATGATTTGCATGTGATGTTAATCTTTCTATACACCTTGTTTTGCTTAGGATGAAGGTATCATTATAATATAATCCCTCACTTAAATTTCAAGATCAATTGTGTTCTCCTTGAGTTTACACCATTGCGAAAGTTTCTCGTGTCAAGACACCACGTGATGATCAGGTGTGATAGACTCTATGCTCACATACAACGGGTGCAAGACGGTGTTGCACATGTAGAACACTTGGGTTAAACTTGACGAGCCTAGCATGTACAGACATGGCCTTGGAACACAAGAGACCGAAAGGTCGAACATGAGTCATATAGTAGATATGATCAACATGAAAATGATCACCATTGAAACCACCTCAACTCACGTGATGATCGGACTTGAGTTGGTGTATTTGGATCATGTGAGACTCGAATGACTGGAGGGATGTCGATTTGAGTGGGAGTTTTTAAGTAATGTGATTAACTAAACTTATTATCATGAACATATTCAAAATGTCTTTGCAAATTATGTTGTAGATTACTAGCTCGCAATGTAGCTCCCTTGAATTTTTATATGTTCCTAGAGAACTAGAGTTGAAAGATGATGGTAGCAATAATGCGGACTGGGTCCATGATCTGAGGATTGTCCTCATTGCTGCACAGAAGGCCTATGTCCTTAATGCACCGCTCGGTGCGCCACCCCCTCTACCGCCGTTTGTAGATATTGTGAACATCTGATAGGCACGTTCCGATGACTACTCGATAGTTCAGTGCGTCATGCATTAAGACTTAGAATTGAGGCTCCAAAACGTTTTGAACATCACGTAATATATGAGATGTTCTAAGAGCTGAGATTGGTTTCTTAGGCTTCTGCCCGTGTTGTGAGATATGAGTTCTCCAACAAGATTCTTTGCCTGCAAGATGAAGGAGAATAGCTCAATCATTGATCATGTGCTCAGATTGTCTGAGTGCTACAATCGCTTTAATCGAGTGGGAGTTAATCTTCTAGATAAGATAGTGATTGATATAGTTCTCCAAGTCACTGCCACTAAGCTACTAGAGCTTCGTGATGAACTATAAATATGCCAGGGATGGAAATAATGATCCTTGAGCTTTTCGCGATGTTTGACACCGGGAAGGTAGATATCAAGAAGGAGCATCAAGAGTTGATTGTTAGTAAAACCACTAGTTTCGTAAAGGGAAAGGGTAAGGAGGGAAACTTCATGGATGTCAAGTCAGTTTCTGCTCCAGTGAAGCAACCCAAAGTTGAACCCACACCCGAGACTAAGTGCTTCTGTTATGAGGAGAGCGGTCACTAAAGCGGAACAACCCTACATACTTGGTAGATAAGAAGGCTGGCAATGTCGACAGAAGTATATTTGATATACGTGTTATTGATGTATACGTTGCTAGTACTCCTAGTAGCACCTGGGTATTGGATACCGGTGTCACATCCCTAGCTAGGTGTCATAGTATAGCATGTGTTTGCATCATGTTTCGTTCTTGCGTCAACATGAAATGGGGAGAAAAAGAAACCCCAAGCTCACATTGAATCAAAACAATTCAAATTTGGTGAAATTTCAACAAATCAAAAATGCCCTTTAAAAATGTTCCCTATGTCTGATAAATCTAAAGCAATTTAAAAATAATTGATAAAGCCCATGAAAATGATAAATAAAGCTTTATCATTATTTCTGTTTTCAAATTATTTTGAAACTTTTCAGATAAGTCTAAAATATTCAAACTTCAATATATAAAATGTTTTGGATATTTTACAAAGTCATTTGTACCTGCAAATAAAATAAACAAATGTCAGATCATTTAACAGAAAGAAGAAAAAGAAAGAAAGAGAGGAAAGGCTAGGAGAAGCTGGCCCAACTAGCCCATGGCCAGTCATCCCTGTCCTCTCGCCAGGAGGACAGGGGCATGCGCTCGCCACGCGCAGGCACATGCCGGCCAGCTCCTCCCTGCGTGGCTACTGGCCTGGAGGGCTCGGAGAGCGCCAGCGCGAGGACCCCCTCCCCGTGGCCTCTTCTCCTCTCCCTCTCCCTGTCACAGCCCTTGAATTTGTTTGCAAACAATTTTTTTAGTTGCATTTGAGTGCATCATGTCATCATGCTAGAATTTAAATGAAACTTGAAATGGGGATTGTCAAACCCTAGCACCTCCTCAAATAAATAAAATTCCAAAAATTGAATTTTCAATGATTTCAAAATACTCTTAAAAAATGATACTACCGCACACTGGGATACTTAATTGACCCTCTCGACCCATTAATCGCTTAGACCTCCGTCCAGGAGTTGCAACTAGTTTCTGGTGTTTGTAGGGAAAGTGTTGGCGGCCGTGTATAGCGCTGCCCGACGGGGTGGACTATG
This sequence comes from Hordeum marinum, assembly GCA_022496015.1. Classification (NCBI taxonomy): domain Eukaryota; kingdom Viridiplantae; phylum Streptophyta; class Magnoliopsida; order Poales; family Poaceae; genus Hordeum; species Hordeum marinum. Next base: position 336,191,204 of record CM039676.1, on the reverse strand, counting down.
ATGCGGTACAGACACAGTGGCACGGTGTACCAAGTGGCACCCGAATGGTGGGCTTGGGAACCCTACGCACATCGTTTGAGGCCGTAGCGGAAACTTCGGCCGGACTTCCGTGCGGGTTCAACCTTGAATAGGCGATAAACCTGGACTAGGGTCTTGTGTGGTTGACGGTCGTGGCCGACGCCCACGCCAGTGCTTCCGCTTGAAGGTTGCCGAGATGCATGACGTGCATATGGTGCTAAGTGACGAGAGCATGTGTGAAGAAGTATACCCCTGCAGGGTGAAATAATCTGTTCGAATAGCCACGTCCTCGGATATGGACTACTTGGAGAACTTATGTGGTTCATAGACAACTGGAAGTGGATACTCTAAAATATGCAAGATAAGTGTGAGTGCTATGGATGGCCTTCTCGTAGGGAGACGGAAGTGGATCCATAGTGGTGTATTGATTGGTGAATATGTGGACTCGTGTGCGCTACCCCACCTCAAAGAAAGCACTTGTAGTCGTAGTATAGGTTAGCCAAGAGTCAAAGTTGGCTTGCTGCAATAAATCCACTACCGCTTCATTGATACTGATGCATATGTAGTTAGTTCTGATGTAAGTCTTGCTGAGTACTCTTGTACTCACGTTTGCTTAATTTATGTTTTGCAGTGGAGACGTCAGTCTCATTAGTGATCGTTTCAACGTGAAGTTCGATGTTGACCGGGTTAGCTTGGGAATCCCAGACAGAGGTCTGGTTCCTTTGGTAGGGTCGTTGTAGCTTTTCAGGCTCCTCTAGCCACTTTTGTAGATGTCTGTACCCAGACATGTTTAACTTCCGCTTGCTTGTTTGAATGCTCTGAATGTAGGGCCTTGTGACCCCTGTTTGTAACATCCTATTGTAATGGCTCTTCCGAGCCTTCTAAATAAATTTTGTAATGTTGTATGGTTATGTTGTGATGCCATAGTTGTATCTATGCATATCGGGCATGTCGTGCGTATGTGTGACGTGCAACGGTATGTATGGGATCCGACACCTAGTTGTGTGCCTTTAGTAGTACTCTTTACGGGGAACTGCCTCTTTGTGCTTCCACCGAGCCCTGGTATCTTGCTACTGCTCCGGACACATTGATTGACCAGCATGTATCCTTCTTTGCTGCTGTGTCTGTCCCTTCAGGGAAATGTCTCGTAGTGTAATGGAGTCCCTGTAGCTTGCTATGACTCGTCTACACACGCTAGAGATCGACACCTGCATTGCTGGGTTATGTATGCCTGTCCTTGTACGGATGTGCCACTTGGGTTGTACGACTAGTCATGTCGGCTCGGGTTCTTTGACATTTGAATGCTAGCGACATTTTCTCATACGTGAGTCAAAAGACGCAAACGGTCCCGACCCAGGTAAGGTGGCAGCCGTGGAGATAACCGTGGGTGAGACCGCAAAGTGATGTGATGTGTTACATGCTGGATTCTTATGGCTTAGGATCGGGGTCCCGACACTCCCCTTTGCGAGCTCTCTCTCTCGCTCTCTGCTCCTCTCCTCCGCCATGGCCGAGCTCCTCCTCGCCGTAGCGCCGCCGTTCTAGCCTCCCCCTGCGCTTCTCCAAGCCCACCAATAGCCCCGCCGTGACCTCCTAGTCCTCCCCGTGAAGCCAGTCGACGCCGGGAGCCTCCCACGAAGCCCCGACGGCGTTTCCTCCCCACCGGCCGCCGAAGTTCTTCTCCGACAATTTGCTGTCTCCCGTGCATCTCCGACCCCGCTAAGGGGCCAGAAGCCTCTCCGGTCAGGCCCCAGACCCTTTCCCCCTAGTCTTGTCGCCGTCCCACCTCCAGCCCCGTCTGTCATTGGAGCCGAGAGGAGTTTGCCGCCAGCCAAGGCGTAGCCGTGGCCACAGCGGCCAAATCTCGCTCCTGGCCACGGGCTCATGCTCGTGGAGCTTCCAGGAGGTCATTGCCGCCCTTAGCTCAACCTCTCGTAGCCCGTAGAGCGTCCGCTGCTCCTGCCCGAGCCATCGCCGCCGCACAGCTTGACGTGGCCGCCATTCCGGTGGCCCCCGATCCCCCCTAGGTGCCTTGCTAGACGCGCCAGTGCACGGGCTGCCTCCCGGTGCCCTCCGCACACCAAATGGTCGCCGGAGGCGCGATTCCGATGAGACGCCGCCATGCGGATGGTCGCTGCTGGCCCTGCCCTGGTGGGCGCCGATGTGGCCACCATCAGGGGCTAATTACCCCTGGTTAGTCAGCCTCCTACCACTGACAGTGGGCCCCAGGGTGGGTCAAACCCCCTGGTCAGCACGGAGGTTAAGCCAGAGACACAGACGTGCGGGCCCCGCAGTCAGGTTTGACTCTGGCCTGGTCAGCTGACCAGCTGACGCCACAGAGACGTCGGGCTGACGCCATAATTATATTTCCAGTTTTAAAATAATTCCAGAAATTGTTTAAAACTTCAAAAATTCATATAAATTAATCTGTAAATCATATGAAAATAATGTATATATGAAAATTTATCAGAAAAATCCAATGAATCCAATGGTGCCATTGTCATGCATGTTAGAGCAATCTATATAGATGAACATGGACATTTACTAAAAGGTTAGTATATGGAATATGAAATGCAGAACGATTTTGAACATATATTCAAATTCATTTCAAATTAACATGAACACTAGTTGCAGTAGCTCATCCACACTTGCTATCATCCCATGATCATGCATCATGTTGTTGCACTTGCATGTATTGATTGTTTCTTATCTGCATTGCGGTAGGCCCTTCTTCTGAGGATACCCCCGAGTATCCCACCGAAGGAGAGAACCTTCCCGCTACCCAGCAAGGCAAGCAACCCCCTATGATCATTCCGAGAACATACCACTCTCTCCCTCTTGCTCTTGTTCATTGCATTAGGACAAACGATCACATGTCGGTCATACACGGTAGATGAACCTATTCTTATGCATGACCTATCATTGTCACAGTAAATAGCAAAACCTTTAAACCTAGCATACCTGGTAGATGCTTGTGCCATGATGTGCTTAGCTTACTTTGCCTGCTAGGCTTGCTATGTCTAGAGTTGTGTCGGGTCTAATTCATCTGGGTGATGAACTAAGTAAAACAATGTTGTTCTGATGTGATGAACTTATGATGAACCCGTTTTGGTAAAGGTAGCGATGAGAGGCTATGTAGGAGTACATAGCGGGTTGTGTCATTGGGACTGTTCTTAGGAACTGAGTTTCGTGTTTGTAATCCAAGACTAGATACTACCACATGCTGGGCCCTGAAATATGACTCTGCTCGACTTATCATTCGCTTAGTCCTTAGTCCAGGAGTTGCAAGTAGTTTCTGGTGTTTATAGCATGCTGGAGGCCGTGCGTAGCGCTGACCCTAGGGGGTGGGTTACGACGCGGTAGGCAGTGGCACGGTGTACCAAGGGTCACCCGAATGGTGGGCATGGGAACCCTGCGCACATCGTTTGGGGCCGTAGCGGAAACTTCGGCCAGACTTCCGTGCGGATTCTGTCTCAAATAGGCGATAGCCTAGACTAGAGGTCTTATGTGATTGACGGTCGTGGCCGACTCCCTCGCTGGGCATCCGCTTGAAGGTGGCCGAGGTGCATGGTTTTATGGCACACAGCGATAAGTGGCGAGAGCGTGTGTGAAGAAGTACACCCTTGCAGGGTATGAAACTATTCGAATAGCCGCGTCCTCGGTTATGGACTACTTGGAGAACTTATGTTGTTCATAGATAATCAAATGGATACTCATAAAAATATCAAGACAAGTGTGAGTACCGTGGATGGCACTCTCCCAGAAGAGGGAAGTGTACCCATGGTGGTGTATTGTGATGGAGGTAGTGGACTCGTGTGCGATACTTAAAAGGTAAAGAAAGAGTTAAAACTGAGTAGTGTAGGTTAGCCATGAGTCAAAGCTGGCATTGCTGCATAAACTCCACCCCCCTTGTTGATACATGAGCGTGAATAGACTAGGTCTGTTTTAAAGACTTGCTGAGTACGTTTGTACTCATGTTTGATTAATAAATGTTGCAGATGAGACCCAAGACCCATCAGGTGGGTTCTTTCTAGATGTTGATGATGTCGAATAGCTCGTGTCCCGGCTATGATCTTTGCCCTGTGGCGGGCTGTAGATAGTCAGGCCATGTGCCTTTTTACCCCTTTCATCTGTCTGTACCCAGACATCTTTAAGCTTCCCCTTGGTTTGTACGAACATGCTTGTATGACTTGAGTGTTCGGTCATGTGACCCCTATCTGTAAGAACATAGTATGCAAGGCTCGTCTGAGCCTCTTAAATAAAAGTCATGTTGTTGTATGGTTATGTTCTGATGCCATGGTTGTATCTATGCATATCGGTCATGTCGTGCGTACGTGTGACGTGCAACGGTATGTATGGGATCCGACACCTAGTCGTGTGCCTTTAGTAGCACTCTTAACGGGAAACTGCCTCTTTGTGCTTCCACCGAGCCATGGTAGCTTGCTACTACTCCGGACACATTGATTGACCGACATGTATCCTTCTTTGCTGCTGTGTCTGTCCCTTCGGGGAAATGTCTTGCAGTATAATGGAGTCCTTGTAGCTTGCTATGACTCGTCTACACATGCTTGAGACCGACAACTGCATTGCAGGGTTACGTATGCCTGTTTCCGTACGGATGTGCCACTTGGGTTCTATGACTAGTCATGTCGGCCCGGGTTCTTAGTTGTTTGATTGCCAGCGACATGTTCACATACGTGAGCCAAAAGACGCAAACGGTCCCGGCTATGGTAAGGCTGCAGCCGTGGAGCTTACCGTGCGTGAGGCCGCAAAGTGATGTGATATGTTATAGCCTTGATTCATATGACTTAGGATCGGGGTCCTGACAGCATTGGTATCAGAGCCTGACTACCTGTAGGACTACCAAGCCAAACCGGTCGAAGTTGAGTCTAGAAACACTATAGAAAAGTAGGGGAATTGATTGTGGAAGGGCACGTAAGGCTCTTTTTACTCCTCTTCCCAAGTTATTCTATTCTGAGTCATTCTCCTCTTTTCTACGGGGATAAGAACTAGGATTCTCATCTAATGCTTAGGATGACGAGTTACTAGCGATGGACCACTAGCTAGTTTGTTTGCAAGTGCATGTCGGTTCTTGGGTATTTTTGGTGTGACAAATAGATGGAGAAGAGATTTGAGTCTAGATAGTCAAGTGGTTATGCCTTTCCAATCCTTTGCAGTTGTCTCAAAATCCTTTTTGAGCAATTACAGCCGTTATGCTGTCCAATTTCTGCTTGAATCTCTAATGTCTTTGCATCATTCTCCGTTTCAGATGCCCCCTCGTCCTTCCCGTCAGGTGGTCCGTCTGACCAGGTGCATTGATGTACCGGGTCACACGGCCATGTTGGTTAGAGTTATGATGGAGGCTGGCTACCGTTGGTACCCAGAGTACACACTGGAGGAGCAGTATCAAGATTTCAACTAGAGTCAGTATCTGTGTACTGCTAGGATTTATCCTTCATCTCCTGGAGCTGTAGAGCCACATCACTGGACTTATGGAATAGGTGTTACCTTAGATATGGTAGTTCAGGAGGCCACCTACACCATGCTGACTATCATGAGGTTTCATCATGGTCTGCTTCAAAACACAGAGTTCTGTTTTGTTCTTGCTTCCATGGGAGGAGAGGATAGCTATCTTAGCGCAGCCTACTATGATCATTCTCATGAGGACCCTAGGCTGCAGGTGACCGCTCAGATGTTGGAGAACAGGGATCGTGACGCACGTGCCCTTCGCATGGAGCTTTATGCTACCCGTGCACGTCTTTGGACAGCCCTAACGTAGTTGGCACTTGTCGTGCAGACAGGCTATGGAGATTTGGAGATGCTGACCCCATCGCAGACTCATCTTCCGGCACACGTAGACTGGCCCGATGTTGGAGGCATCACCCCTCTTCGAGGACCGTTGTTGCCACCGACAAGGGGACTAAGTCCACATCCGTGTCCTTATGGTTTCCAGGGATCACAGGGTAGAGTGTTTCCAGATCCTTAGGTTCAGCTCCCGGGTCACGGGGGTAACCTGTATTAGGCATTCTACGATGATGCTTGAGTACGTGGATGTTAGTGCTAGTATGGTAGTAGTGGTATCGCCACAGTCCTGCGTGTCTTGTGGGATATGACCAAGGTTGAGAGTTGAATTCCGGAGGTGTAGATAGATAATGTATAGGAAGCTTGTAATGCCTCCGATGAGTTGTGTCATCTCTCTGTAGTTATTTTTCAGCTTGGGCTTGTACTGAACTATGTCATGGTGTGTAAGAAACATGATGTTCATATGGCAGTTGTTTTACCATGTTGATTTGTGTTTACCCTGCATGCCATGTTGTCCAGTACATTCCCTATCTCATGTCTTTGAGTTGACCTCCTTTATGTCTAAGCTATGGGTTTGTTTTCCCAGGATGGTGGCAACTAGGAATAACCCCGTGCCTGCTCCCAAGAAGGGCGAGGGAAGCCAGCCAAGGCAAGAGAATCTGCCACGTGCACCATCTTTGGCAGAGGTGATGCTAGAAGCTGAACGGAACAAGAGGGAGACCAACAGGCTGCTGGAAAGAATTGAGCAGAACATAGCTCGATCTTCCCGCAGTGATCACAATGATGGAGTGTCACTTGGTGACTTCGTCAAGCTGTACCCACCCAAGTATCATCATTCGGTCGACCCTCTCAACGCGGATGACTGGCTGACAAACATGTTTCACAAGATCCGGGCTGCTAATGTGTCTGAGGCGAACAAGGTGTCCTTTTCTACTTATTTCCTGGAAGGACCCGCCAATCTGTTGTGGGAAAGCTATGAAGCCATGCGTCCCGAAGGACCCGCACCAACTTGGAAAGAATTCAGTGCATCATTTCATACCCATCACATCCGAGAAGGGCTGATGGATCGTAAGAGAGAGGAATTTTGTGCCTTCACCCAAGGCAGATTGTCAGTGGATGTTTATAGTCGTGAGTTCAGCAACCTTGCTCGCTATGCTCTAGAAGAAGTTTTGACTAATGCTAAGAAGCAGGCTAGGTTCCGCAAGGGACTTAACCCTGAGCTTCGTCCAGATCTGTGCCTACATGAGTGCACATCTTTCCAGGCTCTCGTCAACAAGGTCATCAATGTCGAGTCCGGACAAACTAACTACGAAGCCATGAGGAAGCATAACCATGACTTCAACCCTGCATCTGGCTTAGGCTCCAACAAGCGCCGGGTGTGGGTGCCCAATGCATCTCTGCCGCCAAGGTACACCGCAAGGCCATCTTTCCAAGCGCCTCGCCCAGTTCAGCCCAACCCTCCAGCCAGGCCATTTGGAGGTCCGCCTGCAAATGTTGCACCCCGTGCCACCGTGGTCTGCTACAAGTGTGGAGAACTAGGACACTACTCCCGTGAGTGTCCTCAGAATAATGTCAATCCCGCTGGACGTGGGAAGCCAGGAAAAGCCTTCTATGTGAAGCCAGCTCCGGCTCATGGACGAGTGAATTATGTCTCTGCTGAGGAAGCCCTTGAGGATCCTGATGTTATTCTAGGTATGCTCCTTGTCAATAGTCATCCAACTTCTGTTCTATTTGATACTAGGGCATCTCATTCTTTCATCTCAGAAAGTTATGCACAGTTGCATAACATGTCTTTTTCTGATATGCCTACTCCTTTAGTAGTTCAGACTCCTGGTTCAAAATGGCAAAGTTCTAGAGTGAGCCATGACAATGAAATTCTGGTGGATAGACTAGTCTTCCTAGCATATTTGATACCTCTCAAGTCTTCGGACATCAATATCATTCTAGGTATGGATTGGATGAAAGCCCACTATGCCAAGATTGATACTCAGTCTAGGAATGTTCAACTTATACATCCATCAGGTGAGATAGTTAATGTATCCACTCGAGCAACCAAGCGCCAACTCTATTCCGTCAATGCTAGTCCTCTTCCAGAGTTAGAAGATATTCCGGTAGTCTGTGACTTCCCGGATGTCTTTCGAGAAGAACTGCCAGGAATTCCACCTGTCAGAGATGTTGAGTTTGTGATAGAGCTCATTCCAGGGACAGTCCCAATAGCTAGAAGACCCTATAAGATGGCACCCTTAGAACTAGCCGAGCTAAGAATCCAACTTGATGAGGCTTTAAAGAAAGGTTTCATCCATTCTAGCTCTTCTCCTTGGGCTTGTCCCATCCTTTTCGTCAAGAAGAAGGATGGATCAGATCGGATGGTTGTGGATTATTGACCAGTGAATCTGGTCATCATTAAGAACAAGTATCCGCTCCCCAGGATCAACGATTTGTATGATCAACTCGCTGGATCCTCTGTCTTTTCCAAAATGGATTTGAGGTTGGGATACCATCAAATCAGAATTAGAAACGGGGACATTCCAAAAACGGCTTTATTTACTCGTTATGGCCAATATGAGTACACCGTCATGTCCTTCGGTTTAACCAATGCCCCAGCCACCTTCTCACGCTTGATGAATTCGATCTTCATGGAGTATTTGGATAAATTCATCGTGGTTTACCTCGACGATATACTCATCTACTCAAAGAACGAACAGGAACATGCCGAGCATCTAAGGCTGGTATTGATGAAACTTCGAGAGCACCGCCTGTATGCCAAATTCCCCAAGGGTGAATTTTGGTTGCCAGAAGTGACTTATCTGGTCCACGAGATCTCTGGTAAAGGTATCGTTGTCAATCCCGAGAGAGTTTAGGCCGTCCTGGATTGGACTCAACCTGAATCGGTTAAGCAAGTTTGGAGTTTCCTTGGCTTAGCGAGCTATTGTCGCCGCTTTGTCGAGAACTTCTCCAAGGTTGCGAAACCTCTGACTGAACTCCTCAAGAAAGATAAAAAGTTCGAGTGGACCCCACAATGCGAGCACAGTTTTCAGGAGTTGAAAAGACGACTGACCTCTGCTCCCGTTTTGGTGCTACCAGACTTCTCCAAGGACTTTGTTATCTATTGCGACGCCTCGCAACAAGGATTAGGTTGCATTCTCATGCAAGATCGTCATGTGATTGCATACGCATCTCGACAATTGCGTCCACATGAGGATAATTATCCAACACATGATCTTGAGCTCGCAGCTATAGTCCATGCACTAAAAACTTGGCGACATTACCTTTTTGGTAATCGTTGTGAAGTTTACGCTGATCACCAAAGTCTAAAATATATCTTCACCCAGCCGGATTTGAATCTCAGGCAAAGACGGTGGGTAGAGTTGATCATAGATTACGACTTAGGGATAACTTACACCCCGGTGGAAACCCAATGTCATGGCTGATGCACTAAGTCGTAGGTCTTATTGTAAAAATTTGATGTTACAACAAGGTCAACCACTTCTCTATGTGGAATTTCGGAAGTTGAACCTTCACCTTGTTCCTCAAGAATTCTTATCCAACCTGGTGGCAAAACCTACTCTTAGGGATCAAATAATAGCTGTCTAGAGGGATGCCAAAGGTATATCTCGGATCAAGGGGAATATAGTTAGCAGAAACGCTAAAGATTTCTCCAAGGATGATGAGGATGTTGTGTTCTTTCAGAACCAGTTGGTGGTTCCCAAGAGCACACGCTTGAGGCAGCTGGTTCTTAAGGAGGCTCATGATTCTCCTCTCACAATTCATCTGGGTAGTACCAAAATGTATCAGGACCTACGCCAAAGGTTTTGGTGGACTAGGATGAAGAGAGAAATTGCTCAGTTCGTTGCTAACTACGACGTTTGTCATCGCGTGAAAGCAGAACATGAAAGGCCTGCTGGCACCCTTCAACCTTTAGCTATTCCTAAATGGAAATGGGATAAAGTTGGTATGGATTTCATTACCGGATTTCCCAGGACCAAGAGAGGGAATAATGCTATATTTGTGGTCATTGACCACCTTTCCAAAGTGTCTCATTTTCTTCCTGTTCGGGAGAGTATAACTGCTAGCCAGCTAGCGGAGTTGTATGTTTCTCGAATAGTTTCTCTTCATGGTGTTCCTTTGGAGATTAACTCAGACCGTGGAAGTATCTTTACTTCCTGATTTTGGAAAAGTTTTCAAACCGCTATGGGGACTCATCTATCCTTTAGCACTGCTTTCGACCCGCAATCAAGTGGTCAAGTTGAGCGAGTCAATCAAATCCTTGAAGACATGCTCCGAGCTTGTGTTATATCCTTCGGTATGAATTTGGAGAAATGTCTTCCATTTGCCGAATTTGCTTATAACAATAGTTATCAATCAAGCTTGGGCAAAGCCCCTTTTGAAGTTCTCTATGGACGAAGATGGCGAACACCTCTTAACTGGTCAGAAACCGGAGAGAGGCAACTCTTTGGCCCGGATATGATTCAGGATGCAGAGGAGCAAGTTCGCATTATTCGTGAAAAGTTGAAAAAAGCCCAATCTGGTCAAAAGAGTCAATATGACCGCCACCATAAGTCTGTGACCTATGAAGTTGATGAGAAGGTTTACCTTCGGGTTACACCTTTGAAGGGTACCCACCGATTCGGTATCAAAGGCAAGTTGGCTCCTCGTTACATTGGACCCTTTCGCATTCTTGCTAAACGAGGAGAGGTTGCCTACCAATTGGAACTTCCTCCGCATCTTTCCAAGGATGATGATGTCTTCCACGTCTCACAACTCAGGCGTTGCTTTTCGGACCCTGTCTGCGAAGTAGACCACGAAGCGCTTGATCTCCAAGATAACCTTACATATCGAGAATACCCTGTTCGTATTCTTGATCAAGCTGAGCGTACCACTCGGCATCGGAACATCAAGTTTCTTAAGGTTCAGTGGTCACACCATTCTGAAAAGGAGGCCACATGGGAAAGAGAAGATCGCCTTCGACTAGAGTACCCCGCGCTCTTCCCGATGACTTCAAAATCTCGGGACGAGATTCTTTTGAGTGGGGGTGAGTTGTCACATCCCTAGCTAGGTGTCATAGTATAGCATGTGTTTGCATCATGTTTCATTCTTGCATCAACATGAAATGGGGAGAAAAAGAAACCCCAAGCTCAGATTGAATCAAAACAATTCAAATTTGGTGAAATTTCAACAAATCCAAAATGCCCTTTAAAAATGTTCCCTATGTCTGATAAATCTGGACATGATTATAACAGGGACCATTTTAATTATTTGAACACCGAAAGAAATTTAAAAATAATTGATAAAACCCATGAAAATGATAAATAAAGCTTTATCATTATTTTTGTTTGCAAATTATTTGGAAATTTTTCGGATAAGTCTGAAATATTCAAACTTCAATATATAAAATGTTTTGGATATTTTACAAAATCATTTGTACCTGCAAAGAAAATAAACAAATGTCAGGTCATTTAATAGAAAGAAAAAAAAGAAAGAGAGGAAAGGCTAGGAGAAGCTGGCCCAACTGGCCCATGGTCAGTCATCCCTGTCCTCTCGCCAGGAGGACAGGGGCACGCGCTCGCCGCGGGTGGGCACACGCCGGCCAGCTCCTCCCTGTCTAGCTGCTGGCATGGAGGGCTCGGAGAGCGCCAGTGCGAGGACCCCCTCCCCATGGCCTCTTCTCCTCTCCCTCTCCCCTTCACGAGCTCTCTCTCTCGCTCTCTTCTCCTCTGCTCTGCCATGGCCGAGCTCCTCCTTGCCGTAGCGCCACCATTCTAGCCTCCCCCGCGCCCCTCCAAGCCCACCAATAGCCCTGCCGTGACCTCCTAGTCCTCCCCGTGAAGCCAATCGACGCCGGAAGCCTCCCACGACGCCCCTACACCGTTTCCTCCCCATCGGCCGCAGAAGCTCTTCTCCAACAATTCGCCGTCTCCCATGCGTCCCCGACCTCGCTAAGGTGCCAGAAGCCTGTCCGGTGAGGCCCCAGACCCTTTCCCCCTAGTCTTGTCGCTGTTCCCCCCCTCTAGCCCCGTCTGTCGCTGGAGCCGAGAGGAGCTCGCCGGCGGCCATGGCGTAGCCGTCGCCACAGCGACCAAAGCTCGCTCCTGGCCACGGGCTCGTGCTCGTGGAGCTTCCAGGAGGTCGTTGCCGCCCTTAGCTCAACCTCCCGTAGCCCATAGCGCCACCGCTGCTCCTGCCCGAGCCATCGCCGCCGCACAGCTTGACGTGGCCGCCATTCCGGTGGCCCCCAAGCCCCCCTAGGTGCCCTGCTAGACGCGCCAGTGCACGTGTTACCTCCTAGGGCCCTCCATGCGCCAAATGGTCGCCGGAGGCGCGATTCCGACGAGACGCCGCCGTGCGGATGGTCGCCGTTGGCCCCACTCCGGTGGGCGTCGATGTGGCCACCATCAGGGGCTAATTACCCCTGGTTAGTTAGCCTTCTGCCACTAACAGTGGGCCCCAGGCTGGGTCAAACCCCCTGGTCAGCGTGGAGGTTAAGCCAAAGACACTGACGTGCGGGCCCCGCACGTCAGGTTTGACTGTCCTGGTCAGCCGACCAGCTGAAGTCACACAGACGTCAGGCTGACGCCATAATTATATTTTCAGTTTTAAAATAATTCCAGAAATTGTTTAAAACTTCAAAAATTCATATAAATTAATCTGTAAATCAGATGAAAATAATTTATATATGAAAATTTATCAGAAAAATCCAATGAATCCAATGGTGCTATTGTCATGCATGTTAGAGCAATCTATATACATGAACATGGACATTTACTAATAGGTTAGTATATGGAATTTGAAATGAAGAACGATTTTGAACCTATATTCAAATTCATTTCAAATTAACATGAACACTAGTTGCATTAGCTCATCCACACTTGCTATCATGCCATGATCATGCATCATGTTGTTGCACTTACGTGTATTGATTGTTTCTTATCTGCATTGCGGTAGGCCCTTCTTCTGAGGATACTCCCGAGTATCCCACCGAAGGAGAGAACCTTCCCGCTACCCAGCAAGGCAAGCAACCCCCTATGATCATTCCGATAACATCCCACTCTCTCCCTCCTGCTCTTGTTTATTGCATTAGGACAAACGATCACATGTCGGTCATACACGGTAGATGAACCTATTCTTATGCATGACCTGTCATTGTCAAAGTAAATAGCTAAACCTTTCAACCTAGCATACCTGGTAGATGCTTGTGCCATGATGTGCTTAGCTTACTTTGCCTGCTAGGCTTGCTATGTCTAGAGTTGTGTCGGGTCTAATTCATCTGGGTGATGAACTAAGTAAAACAAGGCTGTTCTGATGTGATGAACTTATGATGAACCCGTTTTGGTAAAGGTAGCGATGAGAGGCTATGTAGGAGTACATAGCGGGTTGTGTCATTGGGACCGTTCTTAGGAACTGAGTTTTGTGTTTGTAATCCCAGACTAATACAACCACATGCTGGGCCCTGAAATATGACTCCGCTCGACTTATCATTCTCTTAGTCCTTAGTCCAGGAGTTGCAAGTAGTTTCTGGTGTTTATAGCATGCTGGAGGCCGTGCGTAGCACTGACCCTAGGGGGTGGGTTACGACGCGGTAGGTAGTGGCACGGTGTACCAAGGGTCACCCGAATGGTGGGCTTGGGAACCCTACGCACATCATTTGGGGCCGTAGCGGAAACTTCGGTCGGACTTCCGTGCGGATTCTGTCTCAAATAGGCGATAGCCTGGACTAGAGGTCTTATGTGATTGACAGTCGTGGCCGACTCCCTCGCTGGGCATCCGCTTGAAGGTTGCCGAGGTGCATGGTTTTATGGCACACAGCGATAAGTGGCGAGAGCGTATGTGAAGAAGTACACCCCTCCAGGGTATGAAACTATTCGAATATCTGCGTCCTCGGTTATGGACTACTTGGAGAACTTATGCTGTTCATAGATAATCAAATGGATACTCATAAAAATATCAAGACAAGTGTGAGTACCGTGGATGGCACTCTCCCGGAAGAGGGAAGTGAACCCATGGTGGTGTATTGTGATGGTGGTAGTGGACTCGCGTGCGATACTTAAAAGGTAAAGAAAGAGTTAAAACTGAGTAGTGTAGGTTAGCCATGAGTCAAAGCTGGCATTGTTGCATAAACTCCACCACCAGCCTTGTTGATACATGAGCGTGAATAGACTAGGTCTATTTTAAAGACTTGTTGAGTACGTTTGTACTCATGTTTGATTAATAAATGTTGCAGATGAGACCCAGGACCCATCAGGTGGGTTCTTTCTAGATGTTGACGATGCCGAATAGCTCGTGTCCTTGCTATGATCTTTGCCCTGTGGCGGGCTGTAGATAGTCAAGCCATGTGCCTTTTTACCCCTTTCATCTGTCAATACCCAAACATCTTTAAGATTTTGCTTGGTTTGTACGAACATGTTTGTATGACTTGAGTGTTCGGTCATGTGACCCCTATTTGTAAGAACATAGTATGCAACGCTCGTCTGAGCCTCTTAAATAAAAGTCATGTTGTTGTATGGTTATGTTGTGATGCCATGGTTGTACCTCTGCATATCGGGCATGTCGTGCGTACGTGTGACGTGCAACGGTATGTATGGGATCCGACACCTAGTCGTGTGCCTTTAGTAGCACACTTTAAGGGAAACTGCCTCTTTGTGCTTCCACCGAGCCATGGTAGCCTTCTACTGCTCCGGACACATTGATTGACCGGCATGTATCCTTCTTTGCTGCTGTGTCTGTCCCTTCGGGGAAATGTCTTGCAGTATAATGGAGTCCTGGTAGCCTGCTATGAATCATCTATGTGTAGTGATGGCATTTCGTGTCTCAAGGCGTAATGGAGTCCTTGTAGCTTGCTATGACTCGTCTACACACGCTTGAGACTGACAACTGCATTGCAGGGTTACGTATGCTTGTTTCCGTATGGATGTGCCACTTGGGTTCTATGACTAGTCATGTCGGCCCGGGTTCTTAGTTGTTTGATTGCCAGCGACATGTTCACATACGTGAGCCAAAAGACGCAAACGTCCCGGCTAAGGTAAGGCTGCAGCCGTGGAGCTTACCGTGCGTGAGGCCGCAAAGTGATGTGATATGTTACAGCCTTGATTCATATGACTTAGGATCGGGGTCCCGAAAGCGTTGGTATCAGAGCCTGACTGACTTTAGGACTACCAAGCCAAACCGGTCGAAGTTGAGTCTAGAAACATTATAGAAAAGTAGGGGAATTGATTGTGGAAGGGCACGTAAGGCTCTTTTTACTCCTCTTCCCAAGTTATTCTATTCTGAGTCATTCTCCTCTTTTCTACGGGGATAAGAACTAGGATTCTCATCTAATGTTTAGGATGACGAGTTACTAGCCATGGACCACTAGCTAGTTTGTTTGCAAGTGCATGTCGGTTCTTGGGTATTGTTGGTGTGACAAATAGATGGAGAAGAGATTTGAGTCTACATAGTCGAGTGGTTATGCCTTTCCAATCCTTTGTAGTTGTCTCAAAATCCTTTTTGAGCAATTACAGCTGTTATGCTGTCCAATTTCTGCTTGAATCTCTAATGTCTTTGCATCATTCTCCGTTTCAAATGCCCCCTCGTCCTTCCCGTCAGGTGGTCCGTCTGACCAGGTGCATTGATGTACCGGGTCACACGGCCATGTTGGTTAGAGTTATGATGGAGGCTGGCTACCGTTGGTACCCAGAGTACACTGTGGAGGAGCAGTATCGAGATTTCAACCAGAGTCAGTATCTGTGTACTGCTAGGATTTATCCTTCATATCTTGGAGCTGCAGATCCACATCACTGGACTTATGGATTAGGTGTTACCATAGATATGGCAGTTCAGGAGGCCACCTACACCATTCTGACTATCATGAGGTTTCATCATGGTCTGCTTCAAAACACAGAGTTTTGTTATGTTCCTGCTTCCATTGGAGGAGAGGATACCTATCTTAGCGTAGCCTACTATGATCATTCTCATGAGGACCCTAGGCTGCAGGTGACCGCTCAGATGTTGGAGAACAGGGATCGTGATGCTCCATGGGAAAACTCATGTTGTTGTATGGTTATGTTGTGATGCCATGGTTGTATCTATGCATATCGGGTATGTCGTGCGTACGTGTGATGTGCAACACTATGTATGGGATCCGACACCTAGTCGTATGCCTTTAGTAGTACTCTTAACGGGAAGCTGCCTCTTTGTGCTTCCACCCAGCCATGGTAGCTTGCTATTGCTCCGGACACATTGATTGACCGACATGTATCCTTCTTTGCTACTGTGTCTGTCCCTTCGGGGGAATGTCTCGTAGTGTAATGGAGTCCCTGTAGCCTGCTACGACTCATCTACGTGCAGTGATGGCATTCATGTCTCACAGCGTAATGGAGTCCTTGTAGCTTGCTATGACTCGTCTACACATGCTTGAGACCAATACCTGCATTGCTGGGTTACATATGCCTGTTTTCGTACGGATGTGCCACTTGGGTTCTATGACAAGTCATGTCGGCCCGGGTTCTTAGTTGTTTGATTGCCAATGACATGTTCACATACATGAGCCAAAAGATGCAAACGGTCCCGGCTAAGGTAAGGCTTCAGCCGTGGAGCTTACCGCGCGTGAGGCCGGAAAGTGATGTGATATGTTACAGCCTGGATTCATATGACTTTGGATCGGGGTCTCGACAACCGGTTCGGTTGCTAAATGTTAGTAACTCGAAATAAAAGGAGATTAGCTAAGGGTGAGGTGACGATGTGTGTTGGAAATGTGTCCAAGGTTGATGTGATTAACATCGCACGCTCTCTCTACCTTCGGGATTAGTGACAAACCTAAATAAATGTTATTTGGTGTTTGCGTTAAGCATGAACATGATTAGATCGTTTTTATTGCAATACGGTTATTCATTTAAGTTAGAGAATAATGGTTATTCTGTTTACATGAATAATACCTTCAATGGTCATGCACTCTATGAGAATGGTTTGTTGAATCTTGATCGTAGTAATACACATGTTCATAACATAGATGCCAAAAGATACAAAGTTAATAATGATAGTACCACATACTGGTGGCACTGCAGCTAAATGTCATATTGGTGTAAACTGCATGAAGAAACTCCTTGCTAATGGATCTTTATTTCAATTTGAATCGGTTGAGACATGCAGACCATGCCTTTTGGGCAAGATGACTAAAACCCCATTTTTCGGCTTGATGGAACTGGAAGTGACTTATTGGAAATGATACATGTTGATGTATATGGTCCAATGAGTGTCGTAGCGTGTGGTGAATATCATTGTTTTCTTACTTTCACTGATGATTTGAGTAGATATGGGTATATTTACTTGATGAAACACACGTCTGAGTCGTTTGAAAAGTTCAAGCAAATTCAGAGTGAAGTTTGAGATCATCATGACAAGAAGATAAAATGTCTATGATATGATCGTGGACAAGAATATTTGAGTTACGAGTTGGGTATACAAGTTAAGACAATATGGAAGTTGTTTCACAACTCACGCCACCTGGAACAACATAGTGTGATGGTGTGTCCGAACGTCGTAGTCGTGCTCTATTGGATATGGTGCGAACTATGATGTCTCTTATCGATTTGTCACTATCGTTTTGGGGTTATGCATTAGATACAACTACATTCACTTTAAAATAGGGCACCATCTAAGTCCGTTGAGAAGACATTGTATGAATTTTGGTTTGACAGAAACCAAACTATCATTTCTTAATGTTTGGGGCTGCAACGCTTATGTGAAAAAGGGGTTTGACCTAATGAGCTCGCACCCAAAGCGGACAAATGCATCTTCATAGAATACCCTAACGTAACAGTTGGGTAAACCTTCTATCTTAGATCCAATGTTAGGGGTTTATTCATATTGAATCTTGATAGTGATGACACACATGTTCATAACATTGATGCCAAAAGATGTAGAGTTGATAATGATAGTACCACTTTCTTCTGGCACTGCCGGTTAGGTCATATTGGTGTAAAACACATGAGGAAGCTCCATGCTGATGGACTTTTGGAGTCACTTGATTTTGAATCACTTGACACATGTGAACCATGCCTCATGGGCAAGATGACTAAAACGCCGTTCTCTGGAACAATGGAATGGGCAAGTGACTTATTGGAAATCATACATACTGATCTGTGCAGTCCAATGAATGTTGCAGCGCGCGGTGGATATCGTTACTTTCTCACCTTCACTGATGACTTGAGTAGATATGGGTATATTTACTTGATGAAACACAAGTCTGAAACGTTTGAAAAGTTCAAGCAATTTTAGAGTGAAGTTGAGAATCATCATAACAAGAAGATTAAATTTCTACGATCTGATCGAGGAGGTGAATATCTGAGTTATGAGTTTGGCAGTCACTTAAGACAATGTGGAAATGTTTCACAGTTGACACCGCCCGGAACACCACATCGTAATGGTGTGTCTGAAAGTCGTAATCGAACCTTATTACATACGGTACATTCTATGATGTCTCTTGCCGATTTGCCACTATTGTTTTTGGGATATGCATTAGAGACAACCGCATTGACTTTAAATAGGGCACCATCAAAATCCGTTGAGACGACGCCATATGAACTGTGGTTTGGCAAAAGGCCAAAGTTGTCGTTTCTTAAAGTTTGGGGATGTGATGTTTATGTCAAAAAGCTTCAGCCTGAAAAGCTGGAACCCAAAGCGGAGAAATGCATCTTCATAGGATACCCGAAAGAGACAGTCGGGTATACCTTCTATCTCAGATCCGAAGGCAAAGTGTTTGTCGCAAAGAACGGAACATTTCTTGAGAAAGAGTTTCTCTCGACAGAATTGAGTGGGAGGAAAATAGAGCTTGATGAGGTTATTGAACCTTTACTTCAACCATAAAGTAGCGCAGCACAGAAAAATGTTTCTATGGAACCTACGACGGCAGAAAAGGAAGTTAATGATGATGATCATGAAGCTTCGGATCAAGCTACTATTGAACGTCGTAGGTCGACAAGGACGCGTACTACTCCCGAGTGGTATGACAACCCTGTCTTGAGATCATGTTGTTAGACAACAATGAACCTACGAGCTATGGAGGAGCAGTGATGGGCCCGGATTCCGAGAAATGGTTAGAGGCCATGAAATCCGAGATGGGATCCATGTATGAAAACAAAGTATGGACTTTGGAAGTACTACCTGAAGGCCGAAAGGCCATTCAGAACAAATGGATCTTTAAGAAGAAGGCGGATGCGGACGGTAATGTCACCGTCTATAAAGCTCGACTTGTGGCAAAGGGTTTTTCACAAGTTCAAGGAGTTGACAACGATGAGACTTTCTCACCCGTAGCAATGCTTTAGTCTGTCAGAATCATGTTGGCAATAGCTGCTTATTTTGACTATGAAATTTGGCAGATGGATGTCAAAACGGCGTTCCTCAACGGTTTCCTTGAGGAAGAGTTGTATATGATGCAACCCGAAGGTTTTGTCGATCCAGAGAATGCTGACAAAGTTTGCAAACTCCAGCGATCCATTTATGGACTGGTGAAAGCATCTCAGAGTTGGAATAAGCGCTTTGATGAGGTGATCAAAGCGTTTGAGTTTATACAACTTTATGGAGAAGCTTGTATTTACAAGAAAGTGAGTGGGAGCTCTATAGTGTTTCTAGTATTATATGTGGATGACATATTGCTGATTGGAAACAATATAGAAATGCTGGAAAGCGTGAAGGAATATTTGAATAAGAGTTTTTCAATGAAGGACCTAGGAGAAGTTGCTTTCATATTAGGCATTAAAATCTATAGAGATAGATCGAGACGCTTAATAGCACTTTCACAGAGCACATACCTTGATAAAGTTTTGAAGAAGTTCAAAATGGAGCAGTCCAAGAAAGGGTTCTTGCTTGTGTTACAAGGTGTGAAGTTGAGTAAGACTCAATGCCCAGTGACTACAGAAGATAAAGAAAAGATGAGTGTCATCCCCTATGCTTCAGCCATAGTCTCGATCATGTATGTAATGCTGTGCACAAGACCCGATGTCAGCCTTGCCATAAGTATGGCCGGAAGGTTTCAAAGTGATCCTGGAGTGGTGCACTGGCAAGCGGTCAGGAATATCCTCAAGTACCTGAAAAGGACAAAGGATATGTTTCTCGTTTATGGAGGTGATGAAGAGCTCGTCGTAAAGGGTTACATCGATGCAAGCTTTGACACTGATCCGGACGACTCTAAGTCACAAACCGGATACGTACTTATTCTTAACGGGGGAGCGGTAAGCTGGTGCAGTTCCAAGCAGAGCGTGGTAGCAGATTCTACGTGCGAAGTGGAGTACATCGCAGCCTCGGAGGCAGCAAAGGAAGGTGTCTGGATGAAGCAGTTCATGACAGAACTTGGAGTAGTGCCGGGTGCACTGAATCCAAAAAACTCGTTCTGTGACAACACTGGTGCCATTGCTCTAGCCAAGGAACCAAGGTTTCACAAGAGGACCAGACACATAAAGCGACGTTTCAACTCCATCCGGTTCTACATTGAGGAGGACACAAATATTTGCAAAGTGCACACGGATCTGAATGTTGCAGACCCGTTGACTAAACCTCTTCCAAGGGCTAAACATGATCAACACCAGAACTGTATGGGTGTTCGATTCATTACCATGTAAATCACATAGTGATGTGAACTAGATTATTGACTCTAGTGCAAGTGGGAGACTGTTGGAAATATGCCCTAGAGGCAATAAATAAAGTGTTTATTATTATATTTCCTTGTTCATGATAATCGTTTATTATCCATGCTATAATTGTATTGATTGGTAACACATTGCATGTGTGGGTAAATAGACAACACGGTGTCCCTAGTATGCCTCTAGTGAACTAGCTCGTTGATCAAAGATGGTCAAGGTTTCCTAGGCATTGGCATGTGATGTCATTTTATAACGGGATCACATCATTGGGGGAATGATGTGATGGACAAGACCCAAACTACAAACATAGCGTATGATCGTGTCAGTTTATTGCTACTGTTTTCTGCATGTCAATGTATATGTTCCTATGGCCATGAGATCATGCAACTCACGGATATCGGAGGAGTGCCTTGTGTGTATCGAACGTCGCAACATAACTGGGTGACTATAAAGGTGCTCTACAGGTATCTCCGATGGTGTCTGTTGAGTTGGCATGGATCGAGACTGGGATTTGTTACTCCGTGTGACGGAGAGGTATCTCAGGGCCCACTCGGCAATGCAACATCACAATAAGCCTTGCAAGCAATGTGACTAATTGTTAGTTGCTGGATCTTGTATTACGGAATGAGCAAAGAGACTTGCTGGTAACGAGGTTGAACTAGGTATGGAGATATCAACGATCGAATCTCGGGCAAGTAACATACCTAAGAACAAAGGGAACGTTATACGGGATTAACTGAATCCTTGACATAGAGGTTCGACCGATAAAGATCTTCAT
Organism: Hordeum marinum; assembly: GCA_022496015.1. Classification (NCBI taxonomy): domain Eukaryota; kingdom Viridiplantae; phylum Streptophyta; class Magnoliopsida; order Poales; family Poaceae; genus Hordeum; species Hordeum marinum. Next base: position 336,170,000 of record CM039676.1, on the reverse strand, counting down.
AGAATATGTAGGAACCAATGTGGACGTCCAGGTCCCGCCATTATTTATTGACCGTAGAGGTGTCTCGGTCATGTCTTCATAGTTCTCGAACCCGCAGGGTCTGCACACTTAAGGTTCGATGACGTTTTGGTAGTGTAGATTTATGTATGGTGGTGACCTAAGATTGTTCGGATTCCAGGATGAGATCCCGGACGTCACGAGGAGCTCCGGAATGGTCCGGAGGTAAAGATTCATATATAGATCAAGACGCTTGATAAGACTTTCAATGAGTACATACCTTGACAAGATATTGAAAGAGTTCAAAATGGACCAGTCAAAAGACGGAATTATTGCCTGATTTGTAAGGTGTGGAGTTGAGTGAGACTCAAAGCTCGACCAGGGCAAAATAAAGAGAAAGGATGAAGGTCGGCCCCTATGCCTTAGCCATAGGCTCTACATAGTATGCCATGCTGTGTACCACACCTGTGTGTGCCTTGCCATGAGTCTGTCAAGGGGTACAAGAGTGATCCAGGAGTGGATCATTGGACAGCAGTCAAAATTATCCTTAGTAACTAGAGGACTAAGGAAATATTTCTCGATTATGGAGGTTATAAAGAGTTTGTCATAAAGGGTTACGTCGATGCAAGCTTTAACACCAATCCAGATGACTCTTAGTAGCAATCCAGATACGTATAGTGGAGCAGCCATTTGGAGTAGCTCCAAATGGAGCATTGTAGCAGTATCTACAATATGACATAGAGAGTTGCAAAGAACACATGGATTTGAATGTCACAGACCCTTTGACTAAAGACCTCTCTCACATGCGAGCATGATCGAACCCCAGAACCCAATGGGTGTTAGATTCATAACAATGTAAATCACATGGTGATGTGAACTAGATTACTGACTCTAGTGCAAGTGGGAGATTGTTGGAAATATGCCCTAGAGGCAATAATAAATTGGTTATAACTTTATTTCCTTGTTCATGATAATCATTTATTATCCATGCTATAATTATATTGATTGGAAACTAAATACATGTATGAGTATATAGACAACACTATGTCCCTAGTATGCCTCTAGTATACTAGATCGTTATCAAAGATGGTCAAGGTTTCCTAGCCATGGACATGAGATGTCACTTGATAACGGGGTCACATCATTAGGAGAACGATGTGATGGAAAAGACTCAAACTATAAACGTAGCATATGATCGTGTCAGTTTATTGCTACAATTTTTTGCATGTCTAGTATCTATTCCTATGACCATGAGATCATGCAACTCACTGACACCGGAGGAGTACCTTGTGTGTATCAAACGTCGCAACGTCACTGGGTGACTATAATGGTGCTCTACAGGTATTTCCGAGGGTGTTTGTTGAGTTGGCATGGATCAAGACTGGGATTTGTTACTTCGTGTGAGGGAGAGGTATCTCAGGGCCCACTCGGGAATAAAACATCACAATAAGCTGAAAGTGTGTTATATCGTCTAGAGGGGGGGTGAATAGGCGATTTTTAAAAATTCATCACTTGAGGAATTTCAACTTTGAGGAATTTGAAATGTCATGAATAACTAGTAGCGGAATAAGTACTCAAGTGCATGAAGAACATAGTAAGAACATAGTCTTCATGATGAAATGAAACATGCACAGATTATAAGTAGCATGATACAGGATAAGAAGTGATGAACAAGGTAACTTGAAGAATTTGAGGTGAGGAATTTGTGAAAGTCTTTAGTCAAATTCTTCAAATAGTAACAGTCAATTTCATCAACAGGTTTATGAGGAATAAGGAGGTTGAGGAAATAGAACCAGGTAGCTCGATGAACACAATGGTTTGATGAACCAGTTCCAACTGTTGTGACAGTCGTACGTTTGGTTTGGAGCAGCCTGGTATTTAAACCAGAGGACACACAGTCCCAGGACACACAGTCCTTACCGTATTCTCCTTGAGCTAAGGTCACACAGTCCTCGCCCAGCACTTGTGGTAAGTCTTCAGGGTACACTTCCAAAACCCTCACAAACTGGTCACCCGGCGATCCACAATTTACTGCTAGATGCTCTAGACCAAGGTCACTTCGTGATCCTCAATTGACTGAAGGTGCACTAGACCATGACGCTGTTGGAAATATGCGCTAGAGGCAATAAATAAAGTGTTTATTGTTATATTTCCTTGTTCATGATAATCGTTTATTATCCATGCTATAATTGTATTGATTGGAAACACATTGCATGTGTGGGTAAATAGACAACACCGTGTCCCTAGTATGCCTCTAGTGAACTAGCTCGTTGATAAAAGATGATCAAGGTTTCCTAGCCATTGGCATGTGATGTCATTTGATAACGGGATCACATCATTGGGAGAATGATGTGCTGGACAAGACCCAAACTACAGACATAGCGTATGATCGTGTCAGTTTATTGCTACTGTTTTCTGCATGTCAATGTATATGTTCCTATGACCATGAGATCATGCAACTCACGGATATCGGAGGAGTGCCTTGTGTGTATCAGATGTCGCAACGTAATTGGGTGACTATAAAGGTGCTCTACAGGTATCTCCGATGGTGTCTGTTGAGTTGGCATGGATCGAGACTGGGATTTGTTACTCCGTGTGACGGAGAGGTATCTCGAGGCCCACTCGGTAATGCAACATCACAATAAGCCTTGCAAGCAATGTGACTAATTGTTAGTTGCGGGATCTTGTATTACGGAACGAGCAAAGAGACTTGCCGGTAACGAGGTTGAACTAGGTATGGAGATACCGACGATCGAATCTCGGGCAAGTAACATACCGAAGAACAAAGGGAACGTTATACGGGATTAACTGAATCCTTGACATAGAGGTTCGACCGATAAAGATCTTCATAGAATATGTAGGAACCAATGTGGACGTCCAGGTCCCGCCATTATTTATTGACCGTAGAGGTGTCTCGGTCATGTCTTCATAGTTCTTGAACCCGCAGGGTCTGCACACTTATGGTTCGATGACGTTTTGGTAGTGTAGATTTAAGTATGGTGGTGACCGAAGATTGTTCGGATTCCAGGATGAGATCCCGGACGTCACGAGGAGCTCCGGAATGGTCCGGAGGTAAAGATTCATATATAGGAAGTCCCAGTTTGGTCGCCGGAAAAGTTTCGGGCTCATCGGTAGTGTACCGGGAGTGCCGGTAGTGTACCGGGAGACCTCCGGGAGGGGTATTTCGACCCAAGAGGCTACATGGGCTGTAGGAGGGTGAATACCAGCCCTTAGTGGGCTGGTGGAAGTCCTACACAAAGCCCATGAGGCTGGGAAGAAAATACCAAAAGGAAAAAGGTGGAAAAAGGCAAAAAGGGGCTATATAAGGAAGGAGTCCTAATCCTACTTGGAGGAGAAGGAAGAGAACTCCTCCCTCCTAGCCGGACGAACCAGCCTTGGCTTGGAAGCCAAGGCTGCCTCCCCTCCTCCTCTCCTCCTATATATACTAGAGGGTTTCAAGGGTTTTGCACTAGTTCTATCTTCCATGTGCAACCCTAACCTCCAGTGCATAGTTTCTCCTCTAGATCAGTTTTCTGCGGTGCTTAGGCGAAGCCCTGTAGGAATAACTCCACCACCATCACCGGAGCACCATCATGCTGCCGGTGAACTCTTCCTCCTCTCCGCCTCCTCTTGCTGGATCAAGACGGTGGAGATCGTCATCAAGCTGCACGTGTGCTGAACGCGGAGGTGTCGTCTATTCGGTACTAGATCGGAAGGATCGTGATCAAGGCCACGGGACGTTCATGATAGGATCACGGGACAGATCATGACGAGATCGCGGGACGGTTCATGATTGGTTCGTGGGACGGTTCGTGATTAGATCGCGGGACGCTCGGTGATTTGGATCGTGAAGAAGTACGACTACACCAACCGCGTTTCTCAACGCTTCCCGCTTAGCGATCTACAAGGGTACGTAGATCCACTCTCCCTCTCGTAGATGGTCATCACCATGGATAGGTTTGCGTGTGCGTAGGAATTTTTTTGTTTCCCATGCAACATTCCCCAACAGACGCCTAACCGTCTGGAGGATACACAGTCCTCAAAGGTAACAAGCGTCGGTTCCACATAGGAATTTCTTCAGTGATGCTTAATCACTATGGGTTTGGTGGTTTGGTTGTGGGTTTTTCCTCACTCATGATTTTCTCTCAAAGTCCTGGGAGGATGGGTTGCTCTCAATTGACAAGTATCTATTCTCTCTCGGAGCTGCCAATCAACTAGTGGTTGTGGGGGTTGACTATTTATAGCCAGGGTACAACCTGACATGATATGACATAAATGCCCCCAATGATATGACCGTTATGTGGATATTTTCTACTGGGGACAGCTGGTGCTAAGCACAACAATGGTCGGATTTTCAAACTATGAAAGTCCTCAGACATATCATGTTCCTCACTTGTAGGCAATTCGCACTGGCGAAATCCTAACTCCTCAGGCAGATCAATTTCCTCAGAGACCAGAAGAACTTCGTCTCTGTCACTGAAGAACTTGAGTGAACCGTAAGAGATTTCCAAAGGCTTCACTCGAAGGATTGTATATGTTGAGGATTTTGGAGTTGAGCATGAGTTGGAAATTTTCCTTAGTATTACCTCGGCCCCCTTTAACAGTACGGTGTTTCCTATGACTCAAGTATGGAAATGAAACTACGAAAACAAAGTCTTCATGCTTCATAATCCCCGTTAATATCTTCAAGGTCACACCAACTTCTTCATTTTCAAACTCTTCACAAAGTCTTCACCAAAGTCTTCAGAAAGTCTTCACCAAAGTCTTCAGTTGAAGACATACATTTTTAGGGGTCGATAATCTCCGGATATATCAAACTCCTCATTGACTTATAAAGCCTATGTACACTCACAAACGCATTAGAACCTTATCTGTAAGTCTTCAATACACCAAAATCAGTAAGGGGCACTGGATGCACTAACAATCTCCCCCTTTTTGGTGATTGATGACAAATAGGTTAAGTTTCAACGGGGATAAACATATGAAGTGAAAGTACAGCTTTTGAGGAATTTCATTACAAGATGTAGAAGAACTCCCCCTGAAGATGTCCATATTTGAGGAATTTGCTTTGGACTGCAAATGCACATGACATGTTAAAACATGGAGAACTCCCCCTATATCTTGTAATCCATACCTGCATTTGAACATATGCTATGAAGAATTTCAAATGTGTGAGGAAAATGGTGTCTGACGAAATTCAGCATGTATGCATTAAGGTACTTGAGGAAATAAACATGCGAGGAAATAGTTCAAATGTGTCAGACCACCATCGGACTTAAGTTTACAACTCAATCAACAAAAGCTTCAGAAGAGCGAGAGTTGTAACTTAAACAAAAATATCCAATATATAGAGACCCGCTTGAAGACTAACTCAAAGTTTCTCCCCCTTTGTCATCGAAGACCAAAAGGGAAGAAAAAGTGAGGACTAACGCCCCTTTGAAGAATTTCATCGTGTTGGTGAGGAAGGAGCGCCAGCGTTGTCGGGGTCGTTTGTCAATGCAGGGCCAGCCGCAGTGTCGTCAATGTCTTCATCCTCATCATGCTCTCAAGATGAAGAATATGAACTTGTGACCATCAAAGGAACTTGGAGTTCCTTGAATTTATTCTATGGTCGACGAGCCTAGTCAGGATGTTCCTCAAGATCCAGCTCATTCAGTTCTTCAGAAGACATGAGGTGAGACAGTACGGCCCAAGTGCGGTTGAGGTTTTCATGCGCAATATAGTGATTCCTCTTCACTGTGTTCTGCGTCACAGTCATCTTTTGCACAATGTAACCAAGTTGACGCTTCACCCACCTGTGATTGCGATCAACCTTCTGATGAAGACTTATTAGAAGCTCGCGATCAGTCATGACACGAGGTGCAAACTCTTGAGCTTTGTGAGCTGAGGCCTTTGCATCGGAGTCCTGAGTTGCAGTGTCATCATTGGTGGAGAAGGAAGCAGCTTTGCGAAACTGTCCATCCAATGGACGAGTGCCTTCATCAATGACAGCCTTGCCTTTTTGTTCCACTGAGTCAATTGTGCTCTTGATGACTTCGATTCGAGGTAGGAAGCCAAAGTGGTTCTGGAAATCAGCCTTGAAGGGAACTAAGGACTTTGCCCTCATGAATTTCATGATCCAAGGCGCATAGGGCTTCTGTTCAAATGGAGCTAAAGCAGCACTGGCCAAAGTCCTCATGAAGAAGTCGTGCAAGTCGATGGGAATCCCATGAATGATATTGAAGAGCATATTCTTCATGACTCCCTACACTTCTTCTTCTTCAGAATTGTGGCCCTTCTAAGGACATAGAGTATTTGTGAGTATGCGATAGACGGTCCTGGGCACATATAGCAAACCCTTCACTAGGAAGGTTTTCCGTTGAGGATTTCTAGGAGGCAATGTCTTCATCCACACTTGCATCAACTGATTCGGAAGTGCAGGCTCATCAAACAATTTGCGAGCTCCATCTGAGGGAATTGGAACTGGTACACACTGAAGCAATTCAGAAGCTTGAGCAGTGAAGTGTGTTGATCCTGTCATCCAGTCCAAAACCCAGGAGTTGATGTCTGAAGCATTTCCACTGATATGCAGTATGGCATAGAACTGAAGGATGATTTCCTCATTCCAGTCGCGGATGTTGACGCAGAATGGAAGAATGCCTGCATCATGAAGAACTTGGAGCACCGGTGTGAACGATGGAAGTGTTTCCATGTCCGCATGAGGAATTTGGTGGTGCTCGAAGACTTTCTTCTTGTCGAAAAGGATAGATGCGTAGTAGTTGAGTTGCGTTGCCATCCAAAATCTGTTGCGACCTTCCCTCACAAATTCATAGGGATTTGGACCCGTGAAGAACATGCGTTCATTGAAGAAATTGCTCTCAAGGAATTTGGGGCGTACTGAGCCTTTGAATGGCATTCTAGGCTTCGGTTGAAGATTTGGCTTGAATCAGCCTTTAATCTCCTTTGGCATGGGAGGAACTCCTTCAATCTGAACAATTTGGAGGGATGGTTCCTCAGTTGCTTGTGGAGCATCAGCTGTTGCAGTTGGAATTTCTTCAGTGACTTGGATGGTCAGATTAGCAGATTCTTCATGTATTTCTTCAGTCGGAGCAGGCGACTGAGGAATCTATGTCAGAGGAGTAGTCATTGGTGAATTTGGGTGTGCTGATTCCCAATATTCATCATTGATGACATGAGTTGTGTTGCCAATGTCTACATCCTCATCAATTTCTTCAACTCCAGCTTCTTCAGCTGGGAACTCAAGCTAGGGCGATGATACCTTTGGAGTTGAAGCAATGTCTTTAACTTCAATTTCTTCATCAATCTGCTCTGTCGAAGTAGCAGAATGATCTTCATCTTCTTCTGGGACGACATATTCCACCCCAAATGGTACAAGTTCATAGGCAGGTGCAGAGGAATTTGGAGTAGCATCAATGGGTCCAACTGAAGAACTTGGCATAGTCTTCAACTTCTTCACAGCTGAGGATTTTGACATTGATGCTTTTCTCTTGAGAGTATTTTCCTCTGCAGTTTCAGCTTCTTCAGGTACGACTGACGCAGTCGCCCTGGTGGATTCAGTTTCTTCAGGCGCAGAAAAAGCATCAGCTGGCCTTTCAGTTTCTTCAGGCACAACAGTGGTGGTTCTCCTGTCATGGTCATCAGTGGTCTGAGTTTCCTCAGTAGCACTAGCTATTGCTTCTGGTGCAAATGCATTCCCATCAGCAGTCTCATCAGGCTGAGCAATTTCATCAGCCGCCTGAGGAATTTCATCAGACTGAGAATTTTGTGGTTGCGATCGAGCTGCAACCCTAGTGTTGTGATCCTTCACTACAGCTTGAGCAGCCCTGTCGAATCTCACCTTGGTGCCCTTCCATTCAGCATCATACCTCTCTTGATCCTCAGATAGTGTGCGAATTTCAGACTAGACAGTGACGAGTTGATTTGCAGTCAAGTTCAGCACATTGTCTCTGAGAAACTTTTCTTTCCGAGCCCTGTTCCTCTTAGCTCTCAGAGCTTGTTCTCTCTTCCATTTTTCTTTATAGATGAAGTGGGTGAGGACATGATCCACTCCAAGAGGCAGATTTAGTGAAGAAAGTGGGGTGTTTGGATCTTCATGCCATATATCGATGAAGTTGAGGATCATCTTGGGATCCAGCATGAGAGGAATAGAGCTGCCCATTTCTATAGCAGCCCTCTGCTGACTTTGCCCGATGATTTCTTCCAATTCTTCATCATCAACTTCATCATCACCATCCTCACATCCTGAGGGTATGGTTACCACAGCCTTGCTTGAGTGAGGACTTGGTCTTTGACCTCGTCCAACAGTTTTCTTCAGCTTCAACGCAGAAGGGCTAGTTGAAGACTTTGCTGTAGTAGAGGGGCTTGCCAAGATCTTTAGAACTTTTGAGAATCCCTCAGTCCTCTTACATGAGGCTAGATACACTGGGGTTGAGGACTTTGTAGTTGTAGCTGAAGACTGAGCAGCAATAGTACCAGCATCTAAGACCTTAGTAGGTCGAGGCCTTTGAAGTTGAGGAATCTGCTGTGATGGTTTTGAGGTTGAAGAACTTGTCTTCAAAGCAGATTTTTTCATCATTGATTTCTTCGGAGCACTTGCAGAGGCTCCGACAGAGGCAGCAGCAGCAAAATCTTCATTGAATTTCTTTACTGCCTCTTTGGCTTTCCTCGCCAGCTTGGCTTGCTGCTTCTCCCACATATGAGGAAAGTCCTCACCAGTCTTGAGGCTAGTGGGATCAGCAATTTGATTTTGATCAAGGGGAGGCCTGCTACAGGGAGGTTTCACTTCATATTTCATCATGTATTTAGGAGTAACATAGCAATACTCCTTCCATTCCCTCACCCATCTCCGCTCAATCCTCTGAATTCTGATTTTCCTCAGTTCTTTTGTTTCTTTGTCATGAATGGCTTCATCAGGTGTGTAGTAGCCAGCATATAGATGATCAGGTATTTCAAATGCAGTGTTCTTTTCAGCCTTCTTTCCTCCTTTCTAAGGTTTCTTTCCATCAACCATTTTCTTCAGCTGAGGAATTTGAGTTCTTGAGGATTCTGAAGACGTGCACATTTTTTCCTCAAGAAGCACTGCAAATGAGTTAAGTTGATGAGAACCTAGTGATTCATCAGCAAACATGTTGTACCTGTGAACAGAGTATAGGCGCGAAGAATTTGAAGAGGTCATATGCATTCTCAGAATTTTTTAAATAAAAATAGGTGTGAGGATTTTGACCATGGGTGTCTTGAGGAATTTCACTATGTGTTCTTTGTCTCAGGTTCGAGAGTTGTGCAAATTTGAAGATTTACACAATTGAGGAATCTTGAAGAAAATCATTACTTAGGGAAAATCATCAAGTATGAGAAGATGTAAGGTGCTTTAGAGTAAGATTCATGATGAATAAACACCTTTTGAGGAATATGAAGAGCATTTGAAGATCAAACTAGGGCATTAAAAATAATTTTTATTTACCCTGGTGAAGAACACAACGAACTCAGAGATGAGATTGGGAAGTTCGTCAGTTCAGAGCTCCCACGCCCTAGCTTGGTTGAGGGAGACAGCTACAGCGGCAGCGGGATGAAGACTTCCGCGGCCGATGAGAGTACGATCACGACGAGCTCGAGGCAGTGAAGCTCGGGAGAGAGAAGAGAAGATGAGTAACCGAGCACAGTTGAAGGGGATGGGGTATTTATAGTGGGAGTGAAAACCAATCATCCCGGAGATTGGACAAGATTCCCCCTGACCTTGCTCTCCACGCGACAGGTGTAACCCATGTATTTAGAAGTGGCGATAGGGGGGATCATGGGTTATCCAGACGCGGGAATCAGAACCGTTTGAGCGGTAACCGCTGAAAATTTTGATAGTGACAAATTTCAAAGTTTTCGTTCTCAATTTCTTCAGCTTCCAGGGACACAGTGAAGACTTTGAACGATTTTCAAGGTAGAACGCATATGAAGAATTTGTGAACACACTTGGTTGAGTTTAGCATAGAGGGGGAAAGGGTCCGATCACATTCACTTAGATGAAAATCAACTTGAAGAATTAGCAATAAGTGAATGTTGTTGAGGACATTGAAAACTCATATATATATATATATATAGTCAATGAAGAACATGAGTTTTAAAGTTTGAAGAATTTGAAAAGTTGAGGAATTTGCAAATTTGAAGAATTTGCAAAAAGACGAAAAACTCAATTTTGAAGAATTTCAACTTTGGTTGGTGGTGTGACCCACCATATAAGAATGATGATTTCAGACACCGCGTACAATTGTCATAGGGTTCTGAGAATCAAATTCTTCATTAATTTCTTCACACTTAGAGGGTTATTCTTCATTGATTGAAGAAAAATGTTACTTCGTGTGTTGCACATATAAGTCATTAATTTTGCATATGTGTTAGGATGTGTGTCCTTCAAAGAACATTCGAAGATTCTAAGATATTTAGCTCACACCGCAACTTGCAAAATCTCTTTTCATACAAGGGCTTTGTGAAGATATCGGTCAGTTGTTCTTCACTGGGAATGTGGTATATGGAGATGTCTCCCTTGAGTACATGATCTCGAAGAAAGTGACGAAAAATCTGGAAGTGCTTGGTCTTGGAGTGCTGAACTAGGTTATATGCAATCTTGATGGCACTCTTGTTGTCACAGTAGAGAGGCAAATTCTTCAACTTGATGCCGTAGTCCTTGAGGGCTTGCTTCATACATAGTAACTGAGCACAACATGAGCCAGCAACAATGTACTCAGCTTCAGCAGTAGAGAGTGAGACGCACTTCTGCTTCTTCGAGGACCAACAGACTAAGGATCGTCCAAGGAAATGACATGTGCCTCAGGTTGACTTGCGATCCACATGATCTCCAGCATAGTCAGCATCAAAGTATCCGACGAGGTGAAGATTTGATCCCTTGGGATACAATAATCCAAGTGTTGGTGTGTGAGCTAAGTATCAAAGAATATGTTTCATAGCCTTATGGTGTGATTCCTTCGGTGTTGCTTGGAATCGGGCACACATGCAAACACTTAGCATAGTATCAGGCCTAGATGCACATAGATACAACAATGAGCCAATCATGGAGCGGTATAGCTTCTGATCGAAATCTTTACCATTTTCATCAGAGTAGAAGTGGCCTTTTGAAGGTATTGGAGTTTTGACGCCTTTGTAATATTGCATGTCGAATTTCCTCAGAACATCCTTGAGGTACTTCTCTTGGGAGATGAACATGCCATTGTCTTGCTGACGAATTTGAAGAACTAAGAAGAATCTCAATTCCCCCATCATAGATACTTGATATTCTTCACTCATCATATAGGCAAATTCATCACTGTAACGTTTGTCAGTACAACCAAAGATAATATCGTCTACATATATTTGGCATATGAACAGTTCATTGTCATAGGATTTTGTGAAAAGAGTTGGGTCGAGTGAACCGGGTTTGAAGCCTTTTTCAAGAGGAATTCCTTCAGAGTGTCATACCACGCCCGAGGGGCCTGCTTGAGGCCATAGAGGGCCTTGTTGAGTCTGAAGACTTTGTCAGGATGCTTAGGGTCTTCAAAACCTGGAGGTTGAGCAACATATACTTCTTCCTCAAGCTTACCATTGAGGAATGCACTTTTCACATCCATTTGATATAAGATGATATTATGATGGTTAGCATAAGCAAGTAATATGTGAATAGCTTCAAGTCTAGAAACAGGTGCAAGCATTTCATCAAAGTCTATTCCTTCAACCTGTGTGTAACCTTGTGCTACAAGACGAGCCTTATTCCTCACCACAAGGCCATTTTCATCTTGCTTGTTATGGTAGATCCACTTGGTACCTATGATGTTATGCTTGCGAGGATCTGGCCGCTTGACAAGTTCCCATACATTGTTGAGCTTGAATTGATGCAGTTCCTCTTGCATAGCTTGAATCCACTCAAGCTCCTTGAATGCTTCATCAACTTTGGTGGGCTCTATGATAGAGACAAAAGCAAAGTGCCCACAAAAGTTAGTTAAATGTGAAGCTTTTGAGCGAGTGAGGGGACCTGGTGCATTGATGTCGATGATTTTGTCAATCTGCACTTCATTCACAATTCTTGGATGAGAAGGTTGACGTGGCTGAGGATTTTCATCAGCATCATTTTCTTCAGGTATATCAGAATGAAAGTCTTCATTTGTTGGAATGACTTCCTCAGTGGGTATGACATCTTCAGTTGCCTTCAGCTTAATGGATTCTTCAGGGGACTGTTCATCTAACACAGAAGGCAGGTGCTCTCTTTGCGAGCCATCAGTTTCATTGAACCTCACATCTACAGTTTCAACAACCTTGTGATGGTAGGTGTTGAAGACTCTGTAGGTGTCCGAGTCCTTTCCGTAACCAAGCATAAAACCTTCATGTGCTTTCGGTGCAAACTTAGAACTGTGGTGAGGATCTCTGATCCAGCATTTTGCACCGAAGACTTTGAGATAACTTGCATTGGGTTTCTTGCCAGTCATAAGTTCATATGAAGTCTTCTTGAAGAATTTGTGAAGATATACCCTATTGATGATGTGGCATGCAGTATCAATTGGTACAGGCCAGAAGCAACGAGGAGTCTTGTATTCATCAAGCACGGTGCGAGCCATCTCAACAAGAGTCTTGTTCTTGCGCTCTACGATGCCATTCTGCTGAGGAGTATAAGGGGCAGATAACTCATGAATAATACCAAGTTCATCAAGATTAGTGTTCTTGAACTCAGTCCCATTATCACTCTGAATATTCTATATCTTGACACCGAAGTTGGTGGAGGCCCTTGAAGCAAATTGTCTGAAGACATCCTGCACTTCATTTTTGTACAGAATAATATGCACCCAGGTGTATCGAGATTAATTATCAACAATGACAAAGCCATACAAACTTTAAGAATTTTTTAGTATGGAGTAATGAGTGGGGCCAAAGATATCCATGTGAAGCAATTCAAAGGGTCGAGTCGTGGTCATGATTGTCTTCGAGGGATGCTTGGATCTGGTCATCTTCCAAGATTCACATGCACCGCAAAGGTGGTCCTTGAGGAATTTGACACCTTCGATGCCAATGACATGTTTTTTCTTCACGAGTGTGTGCAAGTTCCTCATTCATGCAAGTCCAAGTTGTCGATGCCACAGCCAGCCTTCTAAGGACTTTGCCAGTAAGCATGTGGCAGGCTGAGGACCTACAAAGAAATCAACAATATACAAGTCTCCTCTCCTAAAGCCTTCGAAGAATTTGGAATTGTTAGATTCCATGATGACAACACAATGATATTTTCCAAATACGGCAATCATATCAAGATCACAAAGCATTGAGACAGACATAAGGTTGAACCCAAGGGATTCGACAAGCATCACCTTACCTATGGTTCGGTCCTTTGAGATAGCAACCTTACCATGTCCCAATACCTTGCTTTTTTCCTTTGTCTGCATAGGTGATATGCTTCAAAGGAGATGGAGTGAGTGGCAAATTCATTAGTAGATTCTTGTCACCAGTCATGTGGTTTGTGCATCCACTACCGAGGACCCACTCAGTAGCTTTTGGAGTATCATCCTGCAGATGAATTAGTACCACTTACGAACTCATATGCTTCAAAGTGAAGAATATGACATCAATTTCATCAGATAGAATTTCATCACACAAGATAGTAAGCAAGTAGTATGAGGACGTGATAAATGAGGAATTCATTTCAGCATAGTTAGCTTGCGTCCTTTCAAGCATTTCCTTGGGTCTCCAGCAAGTTCATCAGATGTTCAATTTCATCTGGAGACCTGACCCTGCATAAGAAATTAGTTCGATTTCTTCGCCACCCACATCTAGAGGGGTGGCAAAGAGTTCATCATTTTGCGAGCACCATATGAGAAGGGAGGCATTGAAGCAAGTGTGCTTCGTTTCACAGGGCGAGGGTTAGAGTACTCAAATGAATAAGCAGAGAAATTCTTCGAGGACTTAGGAACATAATGGTTTGAAGAATAATGCACATATTCATAATTCTTAGATTTCCCCTGCGAAACAGAAGCATTAGTGCGAGAATGATATTTTTACCATTTGATGAATTTGGTCCAAATGAGGACTTTGGTCCATACGAGGAATTTGAGCTGGGGTTCCTATTCTTCCTGAGGGATGTCATGATGACATTCACTTGAAGATTTTGTAGGTAGCTCTTGGAAACCCAGATTTTCTTCATAGGAGAACCATTCCTGCAGTTAGTTCCAACAAATCTAGCAAATACTTCACCTTTCTGATTCTTGAAGAATTTGTAGTTGGAGTCAAGTGACTCATCAGAGGAATATGAAGTTTCACAAGTAAATCCAAATAAAATGGATGGGTCTACAGGAGGTCCTTTCGTAGCAACCCTTGAGGTTTTGGGGTACTGCTAAGGTGTCTAGTAGGATGCATCAGCGTTGAGTTTCCTCACAAAGGCAATACCCTCTTTCCTAGGGTTCATGTTCAGTATCTGCTTTTTGAGGACATCGCAAAGGGTTTGACGCCCTTTGAGACTTTTGTACATGCCTGTCACATACAATTCCTTCAACCCTGCATTGTCGTCAGTGATACTTGTGGTATCCTCAGGTGAGAAATTTGAGACCCCTGGAATAGTTGAAGAATTTGCAGCAATAGAAGGATTTGAACATTCAGGTGAAGAATTAGCAGTTTCACGTCCGATGCATTTCAGACAAGGTGGAACAAATTCTTCCTGAGCGGTACTGATCTGTTGAGCCAGTAACGAATCATTTTCCCTTTGGAGATCCTCATGTGACACCCTTAGTTTCTCAATATCTTGCTTTATTTGAAAAAAAATCATAAGAAAGCTTCTCATGATCGGCTAAGAGGTCGTTATGGTGACTCTGAAGGTTATCATACTTTGTCTAAAGACTTTTGATATCGTCAGACAGAGTTTGAGTTCGATCCACTTCATGGTTCAACATATCGTCGCTTTTGTCTAGCATTTTCTGAAGCTTTTTAAGTGCACTTTGTTGCTTAGTGGCAAGTTTAACAAGTTTAGCATATCTAGGTTTCACAAATTCATCAGATTCACCTTCACTTGATTCAGAAGAGGAATGATGTTTGTGTACCTTTGATCCTTTTGCCATGAAGCAATAGGTCGGAGCATAATCATCATTGCTGACATCAGAGTCGTTGGAGTAGTCATATTCTTCATCGTTGAAGATGGGCTTGCTGACAAAAGCAGTAGCGAGAGCAAGGCTAGCGACACCAGATTATGATTCCTCCTCAGATTCTTCCTCTTCTTCATATTCTTCGGATTCTTCCTCAGAATCCATTTCCTTGTCGATGAATGCTCGAGCCTTTCTAGAAGAATTCTTCTTGTGCTTTGAGGACTTTGAAGATGATGACTTTGAAGATTTCTTCTTTTTCTTCGAGTCATCGGAACTATCATCCTTGTATTTCTTCTTCTTCTTTGAGTCTTTTTCCCAGAGAGTACAGTCGGAGATAAAGTGACCAGGCTTCTTGCAACGATGACAGATTCTTTTCTTGTAGTCTTCTGAGGAATCTGATTTTCTCAAGCCACTTTTTCATGACTTTCCAAATCCTCTTCTCCTTGAGAACTTCTGTAATTTCCTCACAAGCATTGCTAGTTCCTAACTTAGTTCTTCAGGATCACCAAGACTGCTGTCAGAATCTTCTTCTTCAGATGAGGAAATTGGTTTTGCCTTTAGAGCACGAGATCTTCCATAGCTTGGCCCATAGAGGTCTCTCTTTACAGCTTGTTGGAATTCATGAGTATTGAGTCTCTCAAGAATATCAGCAGGATCGAGTGCTTTGTAGTCTCCACGTTCTTGAATCATCAAAGCCAGAGTATCGAATGAGGAATCGAGTGATCTTAGCAGTTTCTTCACCATTTCATGGTTAGTGATATCAGTGGCACCCAGTGCTTGAAGTTCATTGGAGATATCAGTGAGATGATCAAAAGTTTGTTGAACATTTTCATTGTCAAGTCTCTTGAAGCGGTTGAAGAGATTACGAAGAACATCAACACGAGAGTCACGTTGAGTGGAGTCACCTTCGTTGACTTTGGATTGCCTATCCCAGATAAGCTTAGCAGACTCCAAAGCACTCACTCTGCCATACTGACCTTTTCTCAGATGGCCACAGATGATATTCTTCGCTTGAGAGTCAATTTGCTTGAATCTCTGCACATCAGCAGCAGTAAATGTGGGAGTGACAGAGGGCACACCATTTTCCACAACGTACCAGAGATCGTTGTCAATAGCTTCAAGGTGCATATGCATCTTGTTCTTCTAGTAGGGGTAGTCCATCCCATCGAAGATAGGACAGCCCGTGGAAACCTTGATCATAC
The DNA here is from genome assembly GCA_022496015.1 of Hordeum marinum. Lineage (NCBI taxonomy): Eukaryota > Viridiplantae > Streptophyta > Magnoliopsida > Poales > Poaceae > Hordeum > Hordeum marinum. The sequence goes on along the minus strand of CM039676.1, from coordinate 336,153,709 downwards.
ATGCAGTCGACATAACTAGAACTCCAGGTGGTTCAACCAAAATCACATAGAGCGAGGGAGTACCTGCTCTGATACCAATTGAAAGTGCGTTATATTGACTAGAGGGGGGTCAATAGGCGATTTTTACAAATTCATCACTTGAGGAATTTCAACTTTGAGGAATTTGAAATGTGATGAATAACTAGCAGCGGAATAAGTACGCAAGTGCATAAAGAACATAGTAACAACATAGTACTCATGATGAAATGAAACATGCATAGATTATAAGTAGCATGATACATGATAAGCAGTGATGAACAAGGTAACTTGAAGCATTTGAGGTGAGGAATTTGTGAAAGTCTTCAGTCAAATTCTTCAAACAGTAACAATCAATTTCATCAACAGGTTTATGAGGAATAAGGAGGTTGAGGAAATAGAACCAGGTAGCTCGATGAACAATGGTTTAATGACCCAGTTCCAACTTCTGTGTCAGTCGTACATCAGTTTGGAGTGGCCTGGTATTTAAACCAGAGGACACACAGTCCCAGGACACACAGTCCTACCGTATGCTCCTTGAGCTAAGGTCACACAATCCTCGCCCAACACTCATGGTAAGTCTTCAGGGTAGACTTCCAAAACCCTCACAAACATGTCACCCGGCGATCCACAATTTACTCCTGGATGGTCTAGACCAAGGTCACTTCATGATCCTCAATTGACTGCAGGATGCACTAGACCATGACGCCTAACCGTTTGGAGGATACATAGTCCTCAAAGGTAACAAGCGTCGCTTCCACACAGGAATTTCTTCAGTGATGCTTAATCACTATGGGTTTGATGGTTTGGTTGTGGGTTTTTCCTCACTGATGATTTTCTCTCAAAGTCCTCGAAGGATGGGTTGCTCTCAATTGACAAGTGTCAGTTCTCTCTCGGAGCAGCCAACCAACTAGTGGTTGTGGGGGTTGGCTATTTATAGCGAGGGTGCAACCTGACATGATATGACATAAATGCCCCCAATGATATGACCGTTATGTGGATATTTGCGATTGGGGACAGCTGGCGCTAAGCACAGCAATGGTTGGATTTTCAAACTATGAAAGTCCTCAGACATATCATGTTCCTCACTTGTAGGCAATTCGCACTGGTGAAATCCTAACTCCTCAAGCAGATCAACTTCCTTAGAGACCAGAAGAACTTCGTCTCTGTCACTGAAGAACTTGACTAGACCGTAAGAGATTTCCAAAGGCTTCACTCGAAGGATTGTATAGGTTGAGGATTTTGGAGTTGAGGATCAGTTGGAAATTTTCCTTAGTATTACCTCGGCCCCCTTTAACAGTACGGTGTTTCCTATGACTCAAGGATGAAAATGAAACTAAGAAAATAAAGTCTTCACGCTTCATAATCCTCGTTCATATCTTCAAGGCCACACCAACTTCTTCATTTTCAAAGTCTTCACAAAGTCTTCACCGAAGTATTTAGAAAGTGTTCAGCAAAGTCTTCAGTTGAAGACATACATTTTTAGGGGTCGATAATCTCCGAATATATCAAACTCCTCATTGACTTATAGCGCGTGTGTACACTCACAAACGCATTAGAACCTTAACCTATAAGTCTTCAATACACAAAAATCACTAAGGGGCACAAGATGCACTAACATAAGCCTTGCAAGCAATGTGACTAAGTGTTAGCCATGAGATCTTGTATTACGTAACGAGTAAAGATACTTGCCGGCAACGAGATTGAACTAGGTATAGAGATACCGACGATCAAATCTCGAGAAAGTAGAATACCGAAGAACAAAGGGAACAACATATGGGATTAACTGAATCCTTGACATAGAGGTTCAACCAATAAAGATCTTCGTAGAATATGTAGGAACAATATGGGCATCCAGGTCCCGCTATAGGTTATTGACCGCAGAAGTGTCTCGTTCATGTCTACATAGTTCTCGAACCCGCAGGGTCTGCACACTTAAGCTTTGGTGATGTTTCGGTAGTGTAGAGTTATGTATGGTGGTGACCGAAGGTTGTTAGGGGTCCTGGACGTCACGAGAAGCTCTGGAATGGTCTGGAGGTAAATATTGATATATAGGAAGTCCTGTTTTGGTTGCTGAAAAAGTTTCGGGCTCATCGGGAGTGCCGGGAGGGTACCAGGGGATATCGGGAGGGGTGTGTCGACCCAAGAGGGCACATGGGCTGTGGGAGGAGGTAAACCAGCCCCTGGTGGTCTTGCCGAAGCCTCTCCTAAGGGCCCATGCAGCTAGAGTGGAGGGAGGAGGCAAAAGCCCAAAGGTGGAAATGTTTCCAATTGGGGGAGGAGTAGGATTGGAGTCCAACTCCCTCTCCTCCCCACTTCAGCCGAACCAAAGGGCAGCCCTAGGGAGCAGCCTCCCCTCCCCCTCCTCCTATATATACTAGAGGTTTAGAGGTGAGGGCTAACCCTAATTGCCACGTGCTACCTCTAGTTCATCTAGATAGGTTTTCTCCTCTAGTCTAGTTCGGCGGTACTTAGGCGAAGCCCTGTCGGAATAGTTCCACCACCATTGCCACCACAACATTACGCTGCCGGAGAACTCATCTACCTCTTTGCCCCCTCTTGCTGGATCAAGAAGGCGGAGATCGTCATCGAGTTGTACGTGTGTTGAACGCGGAGGTGCTCTCTGTTCGGCGCTGGATCAGAAGGACCGTGATCAAGATTATGAGACGATTCATGATTTGATCATGGGACAGATCGTGATGGGATCGCGGGATGGATCATGATTGGATCGCGAGAAGGATCATGATGTGATCACAGGACGGTCGGCGATTTGGATCACGAAGACGTTCGACTACATCAACCACATTTCTTAACGCTTCCCTCTTAGCGATCTACAACGGTATGTAGATCCACTCTCCCCCTCGTAGATGCTCATCACCATGGATAGATCTTGCGTGTGTGTAGGAAATTTTTTGTTTCCCATGCAACATTCCCCAACACACATCAGGTGCGGTACACAACATGGCATACTATATAGAGCCTATGGATAAGGCATACGGGACAACTTTCGTCCTTTCTCTTTCTTCTGCCGTGGTTGAGCTTTGAGTCTCGGTCAACTTCACACCTTGCAAATCAGGATAGAACTCTTTCTTGGACTGATCCGTTTTGAACTCTTTCAAAATCCTTTCAAGGTATGTACTCATTCAAAAATCTTATCACGCGTCTTGATCTATCTCTATAGATCTTGATGCCCAATATTCAAGTAGCTTTATCCAGGTCTTCCTTTGAAAAACTCCTTTTAAACAACCCTTTATGCTTTCCAGAAATTCTACATCATTCCCGATCAACAATATGTCAACCACATATACTTATCAGAAATTCTATAGTGCTCCCACTCACTTTCTTGTGAATAGAAGTTTCTCATAAACTTTGTACAAACCCAAAAACTTTGATCGCCTCATCAAAGCGTACATTCCAACTCTGAGATGCTTGCTCCAGCCCATAGAAGCATTACTGGAGCTTGCACACCTTTTAGCATCCTTAGGACTGACAAAACTTTCTGGTTGTATCACATACAACCTTTCCTCAAGGAAACCGTTAAGGAAACGATGTTTTGACATCCATCTTCCAGATTTCATAATCGAAAAATTCAGCAACTGCTAACATAATTCCAACAGACTTCAACATTGCTAGGGGTGAGAAAGTCTCATCGTAGTCAACTCCTTGAACTTGTCGGAAACTTCTTTGCGACAAGTCGAGCTTTATAAATGGTAACATTTACCATCAGGGTTGGTGTTCTTCTTAAAGGTCCATTTGTACTCAATGGCCTGCCGTTCAACGGGCAAGTCTACCAAAGTCCATACTTGGTTTTCATACATGGACCCTTTCTCAGATTTCATGGATCCTATCCATTTGTTGGAATCCGGGCCCACCATCGCTTCTTCATAGCTCATAGGTTAACTGTTGTCTAACAACATGACCTCCAAGACAGGATTGACGTACCACTCAAGGGTGGTACGAGTCCTTATTGACCTACGAGGTTCGGTAGTAACTTGATCTGAAGCTTCATGATCATCATCATTTGCTTCCTCTTCATTTGGTGTAGGCGTTGCAGAAACATCTTTCCACGTCGTGCTACTATCCAACTAAAGTGATGGTTCAACAACCTCATCAATTTCTACTTTCCTCCCACTCAATTCTTTTGAGAGAAACTCTTTCTCGAGAAAGGACCCCTCTTTAGCAACAAACACTTTTCCCTCGGATCTGAGATAGAAGGTATAGCCAACTGTTTCCTTAGGGTATCCTATGAAGATGCACTTTTCTGCTTTGGGTTTGAGCTTATCAAACATAAGCGTCGCACTCCCAAACTCTGAGAAATGACACCTTAGGTTTTTTCCAAACCATAATTCATACACTGTCATCCCAACAGATTTAGATGGTACCCTATTTAAAGTGAATGTAGTTGTCTCTAATGCATAACCCCAAAACGAAATGGAAAAATGATAAGAGACATCATAGTACGCATCATAACCATTAGAGCATGACTACGATGTTGAGACACACCATCACACTATGGTGTTCCAGGTGGCGTGAGTTGTGAAACAACTTCCACATTGTCTTAAGTTGTGTACCAAACTCGTAACTCAAATATTCACCTCCACGATCATATCGTAGACATTTTATCTTCTTGTCACGATGATCTCAAACTTCACTTTGAATTTGCTTGAACTTTTCAAACATTTCAGACTCGTGTTTCATTAAGTAAATATACCCATATCTACTCAAGTCATCGGTGAAGGTAAGAAAATAACGATCTCCACTACGTGCTTCAACACTCATTGGACCCCATACATCAACATGTATCATTTCCAATAAGTCACTTGCCCGCTCCATCATATCAAAAAACAGGGTTTTAGTCATCTTGCCCAAGAGGCATGGTCTGAATGTCTCAATCGATTTGAAATCGAGTGAGTCAAAAGATCCAGCAGCATGGGGTTTCTTCATGCACTTTACACCAATCTGACCTTGGCGGCAGTGCCATAAGTATGTGGTACTATCATTTTAACTTTGCATCTTTTGACTTTAATACTATGAACATGTGTGTTAGTATGATCGAGATTCAATAAACCATTCACATTGGGTGCATGACCATTGATGGTATTATTCATGTAAACAGAATAACCATTATTCTCCAAGTTAAATGAATAACCGCATTACAATAAACATGATCAAATCATGTTCATGCTCAACGCAAACACCAAATAATATTTATTTAGGTTCAACACAAATCCCGATGGTAGATGGAGCGTGCGATGGTGATCACATCAACCTTGGAAACACTTCCAACACACATCGACACCTCGCCCTTAGCTTGTCTCCATTTATTCCATAGCTTTTATTTTGAGTTACTAACAATAGCAACAGAACCGGTATCTAATACCCAGGTGCTACTAGGAGTACTAGTAAGGTACACATCAAGAACACGTATATCAAATATACTTTTGTTGATGTTCGCAACCTTCTTATCTACCAAGTATTAGGGGCAGTTCCGCTTCAGTGACCGTTCCCCTCATAATAGAAGCACCCACTCTCGGGTTTCTGTTCAACCTTGGGTTTCTTCACTGGAGCGGCAACTAGCTTCCCATTCTTGAAGTTTTTCCCTTCTTCCCCTTGCCCTTCTTGAAACTAGTGGTTTTACTAACCATCAATACTTGATACTTGATGATCCGTCTTAATTTCTACCTTCACGGTGTCAAACATTGCGAATAGCTCAGGGATCATCTTCTCCATCCCTGGCATGTCATAGTTCATCACGAAGCCCTAGTAGCTTGGCGGCAGTGACTCGGAGAACTATATCAATCAGTATCTTATCTGGAAGACCAACTCCCACTCAATTCAAGTGATTGTCGCACCCAAACAATCCAAGCACATTCTCACTGATTGAGCTATTCTCCTTTGTACTGCAGGCAAAAGAATCTTTGTTGGAGGGCTCATACCTCTCAACACGGGCACGAGCCTGACGTCCAATTTCAGCTCTTGGAACATCATATATGCTCCTTCATGTTTGAAACGTATTTGGAGCGTGAATTCTAAGTCGTAATGCATGACGCACTGAACTATCAAGTAGTCATCAGAACGTGCATGTCAGATGTTCACAACATCCATAGTCACCGCTTGGGGGGGGGGCGGGTGGCGCACCGAGCGGTGCATTTGGGACATAAGCTTTCTGTGCAGCAATGAAGACACTCCTCACATCACGGACCCAGTCCATGAATTGCTACCATAATCTTTCAACTTATTTTTCTCTAGGAACCTATCAACATGTAGGGGAGCTACAACGCGAGCTTGTGATCTACAACATTATTTGCAAAGACATTTTGACTATGTTCATGATAATGAGTTCAATTAATCATATTACTTAATAACTCCCACTCAAATTGACATCCCTCTGGTCATCCGAGTGCTCCATGATCCAAATTCACCAACCCAAGTCCAATCATCACGTGAGATGAGGTGAATTCAATGGTGAACATCTCCATGTTTGATCATATCTACAATATGACTCATGTTCGACCTTTCGTTCTCTTGTGTTCTGAGGCCATGTCTGTACATGCTAGGCTCATCAAGTTTAACCTGAGTGTTCCGCATGTGCAACACTGGCTTGCACCCATTGTATGTGAATGTAGAGTCTATCACACCCTATCATCACGTGGTGCTTCGAAATGAAAATCCTTAACAGCGGTGCACACTCGGGGAGAACACAGTTTTATATTGAAATTTTAGTGAGGGATCACCTTATAATGCTACCGTCATCCTAGGCAAAACAAGGTGCATAAAAGGATTAACATCACATGCAAATCATAAGTGACATGATATGGCCATGAACTTGTGCTTTTGATCTCCATCTCCAAAGCACCGGTATGATCTCAATCGTCACCAGCATGACACCAAGATCTCCATCATTGTGCCGCCATCGGGGTTGTCACGCCAACCATGCTTGTACTACTATTGCTACCGCTTAGCGATAAAGTAAAGCAATACAAAGCGCTTAATGATTGAAATGCATGCCATACAATAAATAAAGACAACCCTATGACTCTTTCCGTTTGCCGTACTCATCGACATGCAAGTCGTGATAATCTGTACAAAACATGATCATCTCATACATCACATATATCTCATCATGTTACTGGCCATAACATATCACAACATACCCTACAAAAACAAGTTAGACGTCCTCTAATTGTTGTTGCATGTTTTACGTGGCTGCTATGGGTATCTAGCAAGAACGATTCTTACCTACGCAAAACCACAACGGTGATACAAAAATTTCTATTCAACCTTCTCAAGGTCCGCCTTTGTCGAATCCGATCCAACTAAAGTGGGAGAGACAGAAACCCGCCATCCATCTTTATGCAACAAAGTCACATGTCATTCGATGGAACCGGTCTCTCGTACGTGGACGAGTAAGGTTGGTCCGGGCCGCTTCATCCCACAATACCACTGAATCAAGAAAAGACCAAGGGAGGAAGCAATCTGAGCATCAACGCCCACAAACTCCTTTGTGTTCTACTCGTGATCTCATCTACGCATAGGACTAGCTCATGATGCCACTGCTGGGAAACATTGCATGGGAAACAAAAAAATTCCTGCGCACACGCAATATCTAACCATGGTGATGAGCATCTACGAGAGGGAGAGTGAATCTACGTACCCTTATAGATCGCTAAGCAGGAAGCATTAAGAAACGCGATTGATGTAGTCGAACGTCTCTACGATCCAAATCGCTAGCCATCCCGCGATCCAATCATGATCCGTCCCGCGATCCAATCACGACCCGTCCCACGATCCAATCGCGATTCGTCTCGCGATCCAGTCACAGTCCTTCCGATCTAGCGTCGAACGGACGACACCTCCGTGTTCAACACATGTACAGCTTGATGACAATCTCCACCTCCTTGATACAGCAAGCGGGGATGGAGAGGTAGATGAGTTCTCCGGCAGCACAACGGCGTGGTGGCGGTGGTCGTGGAGCTGATCCGGGAGAGCTTCACTAAGCTATACCAAACAGATCTAGAGGAGAAAACGATCTAGAGGGAGAGAGGGCAGCACGTCGCTTTTCAGGTTGGGGCTGCCCTAAAAAAACCTCCAATATATATAGGAGGAGAGAGGGTTGGTGGGAGGCCCTAGGGTTTCCCCTAGGGCCCTTGGCGCACACAAGACGGGAGGAGTCCACCTCCCACAAGGGAGGTGGAATCCTAGTGGGACTCCTTCCCACTTGGCCTCCTCCCCACCCCTTTGCGCATAGGTCTCTTGGGGCTGGCTGCCCAGCCCACCTGGGGCTGGTACGCCACCTCCTAGGCCCATGTGGTCCCTCAGGTGGGTGGCCCCAACTTGGTGGACCCCCAGAACCCATTTGTCATTACCTGTACACTACCGGAAGTGACCAAAACTTTTTCGGAGCCCAACTTACACTTTCCTATATATCAAACTTTACATCCGGACCATTTTTGGGATCCTCGTTATGTCCGGGATATCATCCGGGACTCTGAACAACCTTCGGTCACTAACATACCTAACTCAATACTACCCAAACATCACCGAACGTTAAGTGTGCAGACCCTGCGGGTTCGAGACCTATGTAGACATGACCGAGACACCTCTATGGTCAATATCAAATAGCGGAACCTAGATGCCTATATTGGTTCCTACATATTCTATCAAGATCTTTATCGGTTGAACCTTCATGTCAAGGATTGAGTTAATCCCATATGCAGTTCCCTTTGTTCTTTGGTATGTTACTTGCCCGAGATTCGATTGTCGGTATCTCCATACCTAGTTCAATCTCATTACCGGCATGTCTCTTTACTCGTTCCGTAATACAAGATACCATGGCTAACTTCTTTAGTCACTTTGCTTGCAAGGCTCAACGCGATGTTGTATTACCGAGTGGGCCCTGAAATACCTCTCCGTCACACGGAGTAACAAATCCCAGTCTTGATCCATGCCCACTCAACAGACACCCTCCGGTTACGTTGTGACATTTGATACACACAAGGTACTCCTCCGATGTTAGTGAGTTGCATGATCTCATGGTCATAGGAACATATACTTGACATGCAGAAAACTATAGCAATAAACTAACACGATCATATGCTACGTTTATAATTTGAGTCTTGTCCATCACACCATTCTCCTAATGATGTGACCATGTTATCAAATGACATCTCATGTCTATGGCAGGAAACCTTGACCATCTTTGATCAACGAGGTAGTCTATTAGAGGCATACTAGGGACATAGTGTTGTCTATGTACCCACACATGTATTTGAGTTTCCAACCAATACAATTATAGCATGGATAATAAACGATTATCATCAACAAGGAAATATGATAATAACTAATTTATTATTGCCTCGAGGGCATATTTCTAACAATTTCCATCAAATGTTGATGCACATTTCCATTACTTCTTCATATCAGTAGACCATATCCATATGGCCATATCATGTTAGCACTCATATGTTAGTTATTTTTTTTAAGATAGTTTGGAGTATATAAAATTTTAATTTACTTATTCTAGTCCAATAAAAGGTGAGTAGCAACATCTTGTTAAAGAACTATTCTAAAAGTATTTTTCATGCCTTTACTTATTTATTTATATACTATTACCCTTAGTTCATCTCTTTATTAAGATTCTTGAGAATGCTACATATAGTTCTCCATGTGTAGACACATGTTTAGGTAGAGATTCTGCAGGTTTCACTTCCCCTTATTTATTTTTTGTCACCATAAAATTGAACTAATAAATTAATTAAGGTAGTTTTTGTTAGTGACTATACCACCATGTATGATGGCTGCTCTTGATATTCACTCGATTGACTTATGGCCAAGTTGCATAGTGATGATAGTAAGATATGAAGCTCAAAAACAAAGTCGTAGTGTTGATTTTTTTTATGTTCCCTCCACTTTTTCTCGTCTTAGGACCAACATTGGCAGTGTTTGGCCCCCCTACACCCATAAATTTTCAACAAACCCTCAAAGACATGTTCGGATTTAGTAACTGAATAAGAAAACATGTTTGGTTGCATTCTACATATAAAATATAACAATATCCTGATGCTCTTGGTATTGGTCAAACTATATGTATCTCAGTTCAGAGTAACGACTGGTGGAAATACTTCATTTGTTTTAAACATTGATAAAATCTATATTATGCGAAGAGACCCCTGATCCCGAAGCAACACCGGAAGCGCTGGTGCAGAGACTCGTTGCGACGAACCGCTACGTGAGGTAAAGGACATAGGGAGGCGGTTGTTGCATGTGTTTTTGTTTTGTAAGGGACTACGGCTGCGATCTTTATTCTACGATTGAGCCGCACTGATGTATTTTTGTTTTGTGAAGGAAGGTTTTAACGTAAAGAAAAATTCAACGACATGCTTTTTTTTTCCTTTTTGACATGAAGCGCTCTTATATTTATAGATCTGATAAACCATTAATTATGTATGTCCAGGCTAAGAATAGCTGCAGTTTTTTTCTTCCATTAGTTATGTACGTACAAGCTTAGGATAGGTGCAGTTTTTTTTTTCCAATCTAACGTACAAGTTCTGTTCTATCGAGCAAGTTCTTTCCTATACAACATGCTATACTTACATACGTACGTGCTAAAAATATCGTTTTCTTTTTGAGTAACGTACAGGCTAAGGATAGTTGTATTTTCTTTTTTGAGATGAAGTGCTCTGTTAGATCTAATCCAAATCAATGACCAGATGTCTATAATTATTGTGATAATTTCTATCTTATTTATCTTTTTTTGATTAACCCGTCAAGCACTTTTTATATATAATAGATTAGGTATTATCCAGAGAATTACAATTTGCAGAAAAGATCCCGAACTTGTGCGTTATAATAAATGTCAAAGCGCTCAGTTTGCGAAATATTGTATAAGAAATCTGCTTAGTTTTGAATTTAGTTTTCAAATATGTTACTCTGAATTATGTTAACAAAATTAACCTTCTGTTAGGTTAAAATTCATGACACTCCTGAACATTTGTTTTAAACTCCCGAACATTTGTTTTGAAGTCTGTTAGCATTTGTAAACTCATGAACATTTTCTAAAACTCCTGAAAAGTTTCCACATTTTACAACCCCTTTTTAAATTTGTGACTATTCCCTGAATTTCCAGAAAAATTGAATTTGTGAAACATTTTGAATTGGCACAGATTTTGAACATATGGGAAGAGTTTCTAAAATTCTACAATTCAATGTTTTGAATTGAAGAACATTTTTTGGAATTCATGAACTTTTTTGAATTGGCACACATTTCTAAAATATGGGAACACTTTCTTAAACTCATATACATTTTTTAAATTTAAGACCAAATTTTGAATGGAAGGACATTTTTTTGAAATAAGGAACATTTTATATTCCTGTTCAACTTTATGAACTCATGAACATTTTAGAAATTCATGATTTTTTTTGGACTTGGCATATTTTCTAAATTGATTTTTTTAGAAAATTAGTGAGCATATTTGTAGTTGGAATATTTGATACTCAAAATAGTTTTCAAAATTCAGACATTATTCTAAATTGAGATGTCAACATTTTAAAATATTGTACATATCTTTATGTGCTGAACTATTTTTTCGAAATCCTGGACATTTGTTATGGAAAACAATAGAAAATTAAAATTTGATAAGAGAAAATGAAAGAAAAAAGCTAGGGAAAACTGTTTTTTCACATCGTTTTGTTAGTTTCTATTGGTTTTACTTTATTATCAAAACGTTCAATAGCACCGTTATCTCCGACATTCTCGTGCCCCTGCACCCGTCCCACTGTACATGAAACTGACAATATGCACATACCCTCGAAACTCTTCTGCCCTGCCACTGCACATTTAGGATCTTTGTTTGGATCCAACGTCCCATACTTGACTAAGAATAAGATAAATGGTTTGATGGCATGTTACAGAGCTACACTTCTCTACCTGATAGACTAGAGAAAGAATTCCTGGCACATACTCCGGGTGTCAACAGGACCAACCAACCACGGCAAATGCAGCTAGCAGGCACATGCAGGGATCTGTCGTCCGAATTGTAGTCAGGAACCTGGAAAGCGCCACCCACACTTGGTCCATGTATACTTCACGTGTTCTTCGTCTCCCGTTTGGAGGCACCCCATCCATCCAAGTGTTCACAAAGGTTAGCAACTTTGTCTTTTCATCTCGCATTGCTAGATTAACTCTTGCAATGCTCTATAAGTATAGTAATTTATGGTTTTTAGTTTGTATGTGGTAGTTTATTTGATTTAGGCAATTTAAGCTTAAATAAACTTCTTACTTTGCATTTGTAGGTGTGGTTTACTTAGTGCCTTTCCGTCCTCGTCCTAACCATCGTCGCTCGCCCGCACCGTCTCGTCGTCGGCACCACCTTGGTGAGCCTCTTATTCTTATCCTTTTTTATAAAAAAACATGTTTATAAGATTTAGTTAGATACTTGTATAGTTTTCTTACCTATATTGTTGTTTGTTATACATAGTAGCATGGTTTTGAAATTCGTCCCCATCGGCCCTCGTCCGGTTTATGATCGGATGTGGTATATACTCTTTTTCATAACTCTTTGTTGCATTTCGTGTTCATGACAATTATGCCCATCAAGTTGACATAGATATTTTTATCTAGGAGGTATGTGAACCGGAGATTCTAAATGACATAGATATTCTTACCAAGAAGTTAAATTTAGTTGAAAAAGAAAACAAGTATTTGAAGAAAAATTGAAAATAGTTGAAGAAGAGAAGATGAAACTGGAGTTGTATGTTGCCGATGTCGTCGATGATCACAAGATGAAGATGGGTGCAATGTGATTGAAGATAGAAAATTAAAAAGATATGCCATTGATAATAAGACTTGGTATCACTATGCTGTTGGATCAATTGTTATGTTAGTTGCGATATTGATCGCATTTGTTGTTGCATTTAAATGCTTTAGGTAGAGAGTTTGTATGTTGTTTTATGAGAACAAATATGTATAAACTTTATGTACGAACTTGTATTAATTTGGTATTTTTGGTGTTGTGTAATGAAGATGAGCCGGCAATGGATGTACGACGACCGATGCTCTCCCCAGTTCATTAATGGGGTGCATACTTTTCTGGTTGTGGCTGAGGCAAGCAAGCGGCTAGATGGTTTTATGTATTGTCCATGTGCTAGCTGTAAGAATGATCGAAATTACTCTAACTCAAGAACCATTCACGTCCACATGTTTGAGTCCGGCTTCATGTCCGACTATAACTGTTGGACCAAGCACGGAGAAAGAGGGGTCCTAATGGAAGAGAATGAAGAAGAAGAGGATGACGACAGCTATCCTGGCCATGGGTTCCATGAATACGATGGTACAACAATGGGGGAAGAAGCTGAGCCGACAATGCGGGAAGGAGATGAAGAAGAGGCATCAGATGAGTCCGCTGATGATCTTGGTCGGGCCATTGCCGATGCAAAGAGAAACTGCGCAAGTGAAAAGGAGAAGCGGAAGTTGCAGCGCATGTTAGAGGATCACAAAAAAGGGTTGTACCCAAATTGCGAAGATGACTAGAAAAATCTGGGTACCACACTGGAATTGCTGCAATGGAAGGCAGAGAATGGTGTATCTGACAAGGCATTTCAAAAGTTTCCGATAATGTTAAAGAAGAAGCTACCAAAGGACAACGAATTGCCAGAGAGTACGTACAAAGCAAAGAAGGTTGTCTGCCCTCTAGGATTAGAGGTGGAGAAGATACAGGCATGCCCTAATGACTGCATCCTCTACCGCGGTGAGTACGAGGATATGAATGCATGCCCGGTATGTTGTGCATTGCGCTATAAGATCGGCCACGATGACCCTGCTGATGTTGAGGGCGAGCGCCCCAAAAAAAGGTTCCTGCCAAGTTGATGTGGTATGCTCCTATATAATACCATGGTTGAAACGTTTGTTCCAAAATAAAGAGCATGCCAAGTTGATGCAATGGCACAACGAAGACCGTAAGAAAGACGGGAAGTTGAGAGTGCCCACTGACGGATCGCTGTGGAGAAAAATCGAGAGAAAGTGGAAGGACTTTGCAAAGGACGCAAGGAACGTATGGTTTGATTTAAGTGCAGATGGCATTAATCCTTTTTGGGGAGCAGAACATCAATCATAGCACATGGCATGTGACTCTATGTATATATAACCTTCCTCCTTGGTTGTGCATGAAGTGCAAGTTCATTATGATGCCAGTGCTCATCCAAGGCCCCAAGCAACCCGGAAATGACATTGATGTGTACCTAAGGCCATTGGTTGAAGAACTTTTACAATTGTGGAATGGAAAAGGTGTACGTGTGTGGGATGCGAAAGATCAGGAGGGATTTGACCTACATGTGTTGTTGTTTGTAACCATCAATGATTGTCCTGCTCTCAGTAACCTTTCAGGACAGACAAACAAGGGATACCACGCATGCACGCACTGTTTAGATGATACCGACAATATATATTTGGATAAATGTAAGAAGAATGTGTATCTGGGGCATCGTTAATTTCTTCAGAGCAGGCATCCCGTAAGAAAGAAAGGCAAGCATTTCAAACGTGGGGCAGATCACCAAAAGAAGCCTCGCCACCGTACGGGTGATGACATACTTGATATGGTTAAGGATTTAAAAGTAATCTTTGTCAAGGGTCCTGGCGCAAAATCTGTTCCGAATGACGCTGGCAAACGTGCACCCATGTGGAAGAAGAAATCTATATTTTGGGACCTACCCTATTGGAAAGACCTCGAGGTCCGCTCTACAATCGATGTGATGCACGTGACGAAGAATCAATGCGTGAACCTGCTAGGCTTCTTGGGCGTGTATGGGAAGATAAAAGATACGCCGGAGGCATGGGAGGACCAACAACGTATGCACGAAGAAGACGGCATGGATCCAAAGAAGTTTCAGGGTCATGCCAGCTACGCTCTTACCAAAGAAGAGAAGGAAATCTTCTTCGAATGCCTGCTCAGTATGAAGGTCTCGTCTGGCTTCTCGTCAAATATAAAGGGAATAATAAATATGGCAGAGAAAAAGTTCCAGAACCTAAAGTCTCATGACTATCACGTGATTATGACGCATCTGCTACCGGTTGCATTGAGGGGGCTTCTACCGAAAAACGTTCGATTAGCCATTGTGAAGCTATGTGCATTCCTGAATGCAATCTCTTGGAAGGTAAACGATCCAGAAATCCTACCAAGGTTAGAGAATGATTTGGTGCAATGTCTTGTCATTTTCGAGTTGGTGTTCCCACCATCCTTCTTCAATATTGTGACGCACGTCCTAGTTCACCTAGTCGAGGAGATTGCCATTCTGGGTCCTGTATTTCTACACAATATGTTCTCCTTTCAGAGGTTCATGGGATTCTAAAAGAAATATGTTTACAATCGTGCTAGGCTAGAAGGAAGCATCTCCAAGGGCCATGAAATAGAGGAGGTCATTGATTTTTGTGTTGACTTTATTCCTGACATTAAGCCGATTGGTATTCCTGAATCGCGGCATGAGGGTAGATTAGGTATAAAAGGAACGATAGGAAAGAATTCACTAATATGCCGGGATAGGCATTCTTTGGCGCAATAAAACTACATAGTTCTACAAAGTTCCACCTTGGTGGCTCCGTATATCGAGCAACACAAGAATATTCTATGCTCCAAACACCCGGAGAAGTTTGGCGACTGGATTACACATGAACAAATGGTGACTTTTGCGGTTAGTTGCAGACACATCTCATGCATGACGACACTGTTGAAGATGACATGTACTTGCTGTCCAAGTTACCATCTTCGACTATATTGACTTTCAAAGGGTACAAGATAAATGAGAATACATTTTACACGATCGCGCAAGATAAAAAGAGCTTAAAACCAAAACAGTGGTGTCCACTTTGATGCAGCAAACAACAATGGGCCAAAGGACACATATTATGGTTACATAAAGGAGATATGGGAACTTGACTATGGACTTGGTTTGAAGGTCCCTTTGTTTAGGTGCAAATGGGTCAATCTGACAGGAGGCAGGGTAAAGGAAGACCCGCAGTATGGAATGACAACAGTGGATCTCAACAATCTTGAGTACGCAGACAAACCATTCGTCCTAGCCAATGATGTGGCGCGGGTTTTCTATGTGAAGGACATGTCTACCAAGCCGAGAAAAAGAAAAGATAAGGAAGCGATTACATCATACGATGAGGCAAAGCGCCACATAGTTCTTTCAGGGAAAAGAAACATCGTGGGAGTGGAGGACAAGATAGACATGTCAGATGATTATGAAAAGTTTCATGAATTGCTCCCTTCACAGTAAATTTTGACCCGAGCATCAAGTTAAACGATGAATATTGTCCATGGTTACGACGCAAAGGGACAACGCGAAGAAAAAGTTTTACACCCAAAGATCCCACTCTGGGATGTGACCGGCTTCTCTAGTTAGTTTCCGGACTTATATATCTGGAAAGTCCCACTTCGGACAAACCAAAGGGAATCTTTGTAATAGTAGTGTACTTATGTGTTTTATGCATTTAGTATGCCCCATTCGAAGGCAGGCCATCAATTTTCAACCCTTTCCAACTGCATTTGCTATTTTTCATGCATTTCCTGGGTTTTTTGAGCTAAATGACCCTGAAATTGATAAGCACTACAAATGAACTCTGAAAAGGTTGAAAGTTGGCATGGTATCATCATTTCACCCACATAGCATGTCCTAAAAAGTTGAGACGGTTACGGCAAAGACTGGATGCACTTCGTGTACAAAATGGACAATCTCTTTCGAAGTATGAGGGTTTCAGACGAAAACTCGTGTGTAACAAAGACATTTCATTTTTTAAAACTTATTTCAACTCTAGTCTTTTTGTGGGTTAAATATGCACCATTCGAAGGCAGGACATCAATTTTCAACCATTTCTGACTTCATTTGCTATTTTTCATGCATTTACTGATTTTTTGTGGATTCAAAGACACATATTTACACTGAAAAATCTACTTTTAAAATAAAGTTATTCACAAACTAGTGATTCACATAAATTTCAAGTCATTCAAATTTAAACTATTCAAATTTGAAAACTACTGGCACTAACAAAAAGTTTATAATTTTATAACCTAAAGCAAAAAGATCCACAAAGAAACTCTAAATAAAGCAAAAAAAGAACTCAGAAACAAAAGAAAATAAATAAAGGAGATTTTTTTTTAAAAGCCCGCCTATTGGGCCGCTAGGGCATGGCCCGTACGGCCTAGTAGGCCCCACTGGGCGACATAGGTAGGGTAGGCCCAGTAGGCCTGCATTAGAGAGGAGCTCACCACAGCAGCCACTGCGGGGCTTATAAACCGGTGCGAGCTCCTCTCCACTAGTGAGGTGGGACTAAACATCTCAATACGGGAAACCAGACCTTTAGTCGCGGTTGGTGCCACCAACCACGACTAAAGGCCCCCCTTTAGTACCGGTTGGAGCCACCAACCGGGACTAACCAAGCGCGACTAAAGGCCTCCTTATATATATACAACTCTTCAAAAAAATTCATAACCTCTACTTTCTTCGACCTCTTCGACATCGTCGCGACGTCACCGTCTCGCCTCCTCGACGCCGGTCACCCACGCCTCCTCGTGCCGATCTCCGACGCCGCCCGCACCCGCTCCTCCCCGAGCCCGGCCAGATGCCACCCGGGACGCCGCCCGCGCTCGCTCTCCTCCGCCCTCGAGCTCCTTGTCGTCACCGCCCCAGACTCGCCTCGCCTCGCCGTCGCCTCGTCGCCCCTCTGTGAGCTCCCCCCTCTCCCCCTCTCCTTCGCCCCCTGTGCCGCAATGGCGGCCGCCGGTCCCTTCCCCCCTGACCCCCCCCACAGGTATGTGCATGAACACACACACACACGCTAGGTGATTAGATGATTAGATGTATAGATGATTAGATGATTAGATGCAAGCATTTTGATGTATAGAAAAAAGTTAAGGAATTTTAACATTTGAGGAATTTTGACATAGATGCAAGAATTTTGACATTTGTTTTTACTAGATGATTAATTAACTGGATGTATACAAAAAAGTGAACGAAATTTGACATTTGAAGAATTTTATGTTCTATTTGCAAAAGTTTGTTATGTATTAATTTGCAATTAGTATTTGTTATGTATTTGCAAAAGTCGAGGGTCGTAATCTTAAGATAATCCATTAGGATTCTGAAGGTTACTCGTATATAAGAAATCACAATCAAGCATTTAAAAAATGTTAAATTTGCATAGAATTTCCTCTTGGAGTCAACGATGCCTGGCCCCCATCCTCGTCGTCGACTCGTTCGCGACGACGTCCTACTTCAGAGGCGCCATGTCCGCAACTGGGCTTCGTCGGGCTGGCACTGGGAGGTGCTACCTTCAGGGGCGTGTAGCTTGGTGAGGAACCCGGGTCCCGTCGTCGACCCAAAGCTTCTTTGGTGGCATTCGCATGGGCCACTTTTGGTGTGGAGGTAGCCAGCACCGCTGTAGGTGGTACGTCGCCGTATCAGGGAGGAGGACAAGCACGTCCATCACTACATAGATGCGTTGGACATCAGGTTCTCCAATACCTGGCAGGTTCTTCAGGGATCTCACCCGAGCTATGATCCTGTCATAGTTCCTTCTCTTTGGGTGTCCACCGCCTGCTGTGCGAGACGTCAATTGGATCTATAGTAGTGATATTATATAATTAATCATATTCGAGATGTATTAGTGATAATATTCGAGATGTATTCGAGATGTATTTGAGATTATATTCGATAAGATTTTATTCGATGATGCATATTATGTACGATGGTTCCGTTTTCCTTATTGATTGCATGCATTCTAATTTGAATACTAAATTGTTTTATCTTTCTTCTGGGTTAGTTAAATAAAAGTTATGGACAATACCAACAGAGAAGGAGAAGAGGCTCGATTTGACATCATACGCTCCACGAGCCCAGAGCATGAACCTGAAGATGATGATGGTTCGCAATATCTAAACAGTTCCGGTGAGGGTAGTATGTTTGATGAAGACGAACGAATAGATGAATTCGACAACGATGTTGACGAAGAAAATGTTCTTCAAATAACAAAGACCGGCGAAGTATATTTATTATATAAGCCATCCGGTGATCATTACATGTGTCACTTGAGTTGTATCAGTATTAACGAATCGATCTTTCTTCTTTTAGGCCTCCGGATTGAGCAAATCTTCTACAAGCGATAGGGTAGTTCAAGGCCCGGCCAAAAAGTTAGACCCTAGCATAAATTTCAACATCGATTCCATCAATACATCAACTGGCGAACTGCTTGAACCTAAGAAAAATGCGAACAAGTTCAAGAATCAATACAGAGTTATTGTCAGGGACCAAATCCCGATCTCCACACAAGAATAGAAAAAGGCAGCAAAGGGAGATCGAGAAGGAGTTACTTTTGTCGACGAAAGAGCAAAAGATGTGCTTTGGACCGAGTTGAGGTCATATTTCACACTACCAGATAACTTGACAGATGCAAATCTGAAGAAAGTCAAAAAGTATGCTCTTAAAAAGATGGCGATAGCATTCAACACCGTCAAGAAAAAATGCATGGGCTGCGTACGTCAAAGCAAACAAGAAGACTCCAAAATTCGAGGGAGCACTGGTGAAGGCAAAAGACCACTGGGACGATTTTGTGAAGTTCAAGGAATCAGAACTAGCTAAGGAACGGTCTAGAAAGAACAAGATTAATGCTGAGAAAAAGTAGTGGCACCATACTCTGGTGTCAGGTGCCTACCAGACGTCCCTGCCTAAGTGGGATCAATCCAAACAAGAGATGATTAGTGCAGGGGTCACTCCAGTTACAGTGACCTGGCCCCCGAGGTGCACGACATGGTTTTATGCGCATGGGGGGAAGTTGGACCCAAAGACATGGGCTATTATGGTGAAGGCAAGTCTTAAAAAAGTGTCAGACGAAATTTTGATGAAAAAAGAAGAAGCTCGAACGAGGGTGTTCACGCCCAACAGAGAGGACGACGAGCTTACGCGCACCCTGAAGAATCCTGAACACCCGGGAAGAACATGAGGGAAAGACGTTGTTCCGTGGTTAGAGGGGTTTGCAGGTTGGAACAACGACTACAGAACCGTGCGAGAAAGAAGATGCGGGAGGAGCAGAAGAAGAAGGAGGAACCACTCCGCCTTGAGGCCTAGAATCAAAGCACCTAGAGTTGGAATCCAGAGTCAGGTGGTAGCAGGAGCGGACCGACTCACTCAGCCAGGAAAGGGCGTCTCAGTGGCAGCATGAGCAGATCGATCCAGCATTGGATACCACTGTCCCATCTATGCCGAGAAGTAGCATGGGTTCTTCCTCGATGACGATGCACTGCTAGCTAGCTACCTCGTGGATGATATCAAAGACAGGACTAACTGTGAGCTACACATGAAAGTGAAGAACTTATCCATGAAGGTGGTGGATGGCTATGCTTTAGCAAATCCCCCAGAAGCAACCTTCCATTGCAATCCCATTCCAGCTGGCTATGCTCGTGTCGGGGTTGATGAAGTGATGTCAGATATCACGAGCTACAACTTGACATTCTTGGAGGTGACGAGGAGAGAACACTGGGAGAGGCCACACATCGTATCATTCTATGGAAAAAGGATTGCATCGTCTTTCCAAGGCCACCGACTCCTCCTCCTCAAAGTCCGCCGCCGCATAAGTCGACTCCCCATCCTCCAAGTCCGACACCGCATCAGCCGACTCCTCCTCCAAGTCCGGCACGGCGTCAACCAACTCCTCCTCTTCCAAGTACGGCACCGCGTCAGCCGACTCCTCCTCCAAGTTCGGCACGGTGTCAGCGTGCTCCATCGCCTAAGCAATAGCAGAAGAGAGAGGCTGCAGCTATGATGACTAGCGGTACAACAGGCAAGGCATTCAAATATGGTCCAAGCCTCAAGCCTCTTCTGAAGTTACCTTACCACCTGACCGAGGAGGACCTCGGCAGCGCAGTTGATGCCAAAGTGAAGGCCCATTTTGTATCAAAACCGCCCTAGCCTCCAAAGGAGAAAGTACATGAGCATGTCTCACAAAACTTTATTGATATGGCTCGACCGACTGTCAATCAGAAGGACAGCGACTATGTGCAGTCTATCAAGAGGTCATATCTTGTAGGAGAAAAGGAATCGAGCTCGAGCTTGAGCCAAGGAGTTGGCAAAAAAGCGGGAAAACTGTTCCCAGCTCGGAGAACATGTAGTGCAATCAATCCCCCCACTCATTGTACAAACACTTGTGAGTACCGTCGGTCGGCTAGGAGTAACCGACGATCATATAAGGCAGGCTAAAGAGGCCGGTGTCACTGTTGATCAACTCCTAGGCCTTGAGGAAATCCCCGAGCTTAAAGAGGAGCAAGTAAAATATCAATATGCCCGCAACAAACCTCTGGTCAAGCCTGAAGATCTCAAGCTTCTACCAACAAGATTGTACAATTTGCATACGTGGTACATGCAAATAACAGAAAATACCAATACAGAGTCCCTCATGGTGAGAGTCAAGGAGAGGCATTACTTCCATCAAAAAGATTTGTGGATTAATTATTCAGAGTTGTTTCAGTTATTCAATCAAGATGCACTTGACAAATCATTAGTCAGTTGCGATTGTATCTAAGTGTTTTCTTTCTATAATTTAAGTCTCTAGCTAGTTGTGCTCTCGTTCATTACCTGTAATTATCCTCAATATATTCGTTTCTTTTGTATTATGCAGAATAAAGATGTATCAAATGAAACAACACGGACGCTATGGCATTGGGTTCATTGACCCAAATACGATTAATCAAAAGATACAGGAAATGGTATATTTGAGAAAAGACACGGAGAAAGCCATGCTAGATTTTTTGAAGCATATCTAAAAGCCAACCAGAAATACTACTTCCTTACAACTTCGGGTGAGTGTTACTATATTTATCTTGTACTACAAATTCTACTTTTTGCTTACTAGATGTTAATAAGTGTAGTTGATGAGTTATGCACATGCCCGCTTAATTATACAAAACGTGTGTGCATGCAGTTACCACTGGATCTTGTTAATCATTGAAGTTGACAAGGGAAAAGTTGAAGTACTGGACTCACTATATAAGGATCCATCCGAATACGCAATCATGAGGGGGATGCTTGACAGGTAATTTCAAACTATGGTGCTCTAGGTGGCGTGAGTTGTGAAACAACTTTTCACATTGTCTTAACTTGTATACCAAACTCGTAACTTAGATATTCACCTCCACGATCACATCGTAGACTTTTTATCTTCTCGTAACGATGATCTCAAACTTCACTCCAATTCTGCTTGAACTTTTCAAACGATTCAGACTTGTGTTTCATTAAGTAAATATACACTATATCTACTCAAATCATCAGTGAAGGTAAGAAAACAACGATATCCACCACACGCTACAACACTCATTGCACCGCATACATCAATATGTATCATTTCCAATAACTCACTTGCCCGTTCCATCAAGCCGGAAAACAGGGTTTTGGTCATCTTGCCCAAGAGGCATGGTTCGCATGTGTCAACCGATTCGAAATCGAATGAGTCCAAAAATCCATCAGCATGGAGTTTCTTCATCCGATTTATACCAATATGACATTTAGCGGCAGGGCCAAGAGTATGTGGTACTATCATTATTAACTTTGTATCTTTTGGCATCAATGTTATGAATATGTGTATTACTACGATCAAGATTCAACAAACCATTCTCATTGGGTGCATGACCATTGAAGGTATTATTCATGTAAACAGAATAACCATTATTCTCTCACTTAAATGAATAATCGTATTGCAATAAACACGATCTAATCATATTCATGCTTAACGTAAACACCAAATAACATTTATTTAGGTTTGTCACTAATCCCGAAGGTAGAGAGAGCGTGCGATGTTGATCACATCAACCTTGGAAACATTTCCAACACACATCGTCACCTCACACTTAGCTAGTTTCCGTTTATTCCGTAGATTTTATTCCGTGTTACTAACATTTAGCAACCGAACCGGTATCCAATACCCAGGTGCTACTAGGAGTACTAGCAAGGTACACATCAATAACACGTATATCAAATATACTTCTGTCGATGTTGCCAGCCTTCTTATCTACCAAGTATCTAGGGTTTTTCTGCTTCAGCGACCGCTCTCCTCATAATAGAAGCACTTAGTCTCGGGTTTGGGTTCAACTTTGGGTTGCTTCACTAGAGTACTAACTGTCTTTCTATCCATGAAGTTTCCCTCCTTGCCCTTGCCCTTCTCGAAACTAGTGGTTTAACTAACCATCAACACTTGATGCTCCTTCTTGATATCTACCTTCATGGTGTCAAACATCGCGAATAGCTCAGGGATCATCCTTTCTACCCCTGGCATTTCATAGTTCATCACAAAGCTCTAGTAGATTAGTGACAGTGACTTGGAGAACTATATCAATCACTATCTTATCTGAAAGATCAACTCCCACTCTATTCAAGCGATTGTAGTACCCAGACAATCTGAGCACATGCTCAACGATTGAGCTATTCTCCTTCATCTTGTAGGCAAAGAATCTTGTTGGATATCTCATATCTCACAACATGGGCACGAGCCTGATATCCCAATTTCAGCTCTAAGAACATCTCATATGTTCCGTGACGTTCAAAATGTTTTGGAGCCTCAATTCTAAGTCGTAATGCAAGACGCACTAAACTATCAAGTAGTCATCAGAACGTGACTGTCAGATGTTCACAACATCCACAGTCGCCGTTTGAGGGGGTGGCACACCGAGCTGTGCATTAAGGACATAAGCCTTCTATGTAGCAATGAGGACAATCCTTAGATCATGGACGCAGTCTGCATTATTGCGACCATTATCTTTCAACTTACTCCTCTAGGAACATATAAAAATTCAAGGGAGCTACATCGTGAGATAGTAATCTACAACATAATTTGCAAAGACACTACTGACTATGTTCATGATAATGAGCTCAATTAATCATATTAGTTAAGAAATCCCACTCAAATTGACATCCCTCTAGTCATTCGAGTGATACATGATCCATATTCACCAACTCAAGTCCGATCATCGCGTGAGTTGAGGTGGTTTCAATGGTGAACATCATCATGTTGATCATATCTACTATATGACTCATGTTCGACCTTTCGGTCTCTTGTGTTACTAGGCCATGTCTGTACATGCTAGGCTCGTCAAGTTTAACCCAAGTGTTCTGCATGTGCAACACTGGCTTGCACCCGTTGTATGTGAATGTAGAGTCTATCACACCCCATCATCACATGGTG
This sequence comes from Hordeum marinum, assembly GCA_022496015.1. Taxonomy (NCBI): domain Eukaryota; kingdom Viridiplantae; phylum Streptophyta; class Magnoliopsida; order Poales; family Poaceae; genus Hordeum; species Hordeum marinum. The sequence goes on along the minus strand of CM039676.1, from coordinate 336,129,477 downwards.
TCTCAACACAACAAACTTTCGCAACGGTGCATACTCGGGGAGAACAAAATTTATCTTGAAATTTAAGTGAGGGATCACCTTATAATGCTCCCGTCGTCCTAAGCAAAACAAGGTGCATAAAAGGATTAACATCACATGCAAATCATAAGTGACATGATATGGCCATGAACTTATGCTTTTGATCTCCATCTTGAAAGCACCGACATGATCTCCATCATCACCGGCATGACACCATGATCTCCATCATCTTGATGTCCATCAACGTGCCACCATCGGGGTTGTCGCGCCCATCATTCTTTGACTACTATTTCTACCATTTAGCGATAAAGTAAAGCATTACGTAGCGCTTAAAGATTGACACGCAGGTCATACAATAATTAAATACAACCCTATGGCTCATGTCGGTTGCCGTACTCATCGACATGCAAGTGGTGATATTCTATACAACACATGATCATCTCATACATCACATATATCTCATCATGTAATTGGCCATATCACATCACAACATACCCTGCAAAAACAAGTTAGACGTCCTCTAATTGTTGTTGCAAGTTTTACGTGGCTGCTACGGGTATCTAGCAAGAACAATTCTCACCTACGCAAAACCACAACGGTGATACATAAGTTGCTTTTCAACCTTCTCAAGGACCGCCTTTGTCGAATCCAATCCAACTAAAGTAGGAGAAATAGACACCCGCCAGCCATCTTTGCGCAACGAAGTTACACGTCAGTCGATGGAACCGTTCTCTCGTAAGCGTACAAGTAAGGTTGGTCCGGGCTGCTTCATCCCACAATACCGCTGAACCAAAACACGACCAAGGGAGGAAGCAATCTAAACATCAACGCCCACAAAGTCTTTGTGTTCTAGTCGAGATCTCATCTACACATAGACCTAGCTCATGATGCCACTGTTGGGGAACGTTGCATGGGAAACAAAAAAATTCCTATGTACACGCAAGATCTATCCATGGTGATGAGCATCTATGAGAAGGAGAGTGGATCTACATACCCTTGTAGATCGCTAAGCAGGAAGCGTTAAGAAACACGGTTGATGTAGTCGAACGTATTCACGATCCAAATCACCGAGCATCCCACGATCCCATCACAATTCATCCCGTGATCCAATCATGATCCGTCCCGTAATCTCATCATGATCCGTCCCACGATCCAATCATGAACCATTTCACGATCTTGATCACGGTCCTTCTGATCCAGCGCAAAACGGACGGCACCTCCGCGTTCAGCACACGTACAGCTCGATGGCGATCTCCGCCTTCTTGATCTAGCAAGAGGGAGTGGAGAGGTAGAAGATTTCTCCGGCAGCACAACGGCATGGTGGTGGTGGTGGTGAACTAATCATGCAGGGCTTCGCCTAATCACTGCAGAGCTAATCTAGAGGAGAAACAGATCTAGAGGAAGAAGAGGGCAACATGTGGCAATTAGGGTTATCTTTCCCCTCTAAATCCTCTAGTATATATAGGAGAGAGGGAGGGGAGGAGGCAGCCTCAAACCCTCAAGATCTGGCCGAAATTGGAGGTGGAGGAGTCCTACTCCAATCCTATTAGGAGTAGGATTCCTCCTTTCCACTTGGAAATTCTTTCCACCTCTCCACCTTTGGATTTTTTTTCCTTCTCAAACCTCATGGGATTTAGTGGAGGCTTCGGCGAGCCCACCAGGGGCTGGTTTGTCTCCTCCCACAGCTCATAAGGCCCCACAGGGCGTGACACCCCTTGCGATGGTCCTCCGGTACCCTCCCGGCACTCTCGATACACTACCGATGAGCCCGAAACTTTTCCGGCGACCAAAATAGGACTTCCTATATATCAATCATTACCTCCGGACCATTCCGGATCTCCTCATGATGTCCAGGATCTCATCCGGGACTCCGAACAACCTTCGGTCACCACCATACATAACTCTATACTACCGAAACGTCACCGAACCTTAAGTGTGCAGACCCTACGGGTTCGAGAACTATGTAGACATGACCGAGACACCTCTACGGTCAATAACCAATAGCGGGACCTGGATGCCCATATTGGTTCCGACATATTCTACGAAGATCTTTATCGGTTGATCCTCTATGTCAAGGATTCAGTTAATCCTGTATGCTATTCCCTTTGTTCTTCGGTATGTTACTTGCCCTAGATTCGATCGTCGGTATCTCTATACCTAGTTCAATGTCGTTACCGGCAAGTCTCTTTACTCGTTTCGTAATACAAAATCCCGTGGCTAACACTTAGTCACATTGCTTGCAAGGCTTGTTGTGATGTTGTATTACCAAGTGGGCCCTGAGATACCTCTCCGTCACACGGAGTAACAAATCCCAATCTTGATCCATGCCAACCCAACAGACACCCTCGGAGATACCTATAAAGCACCTTTATAGTCACCCAGTTACGTTGCGACGCTTCATACACACAAGGCACTCCTCCGGTGTCAGTGAGTTGCATGATCTCATGGTCATAGGAACATATACTTGGCATGCAGAAAACTGTAGGAATAAACTAACACGATCATATGCTACGTTTATAGTTTGGGTCTTGTCCATCACATCATTCTCCTAATGATGTGATCCCGTTATCAAATGACATCACATGTCCATGGCCAAGAAATCTTGACATTCTTTGATCAACGAGCTAGTCTACTAGAGGCATACTAGGGACATGGTGTTGTCTATGTATCCACACATGTATCTGAGTTTCCAATCAAAAAAATTCTAGCATGGATAATAAACAATTATCGTGAACAATGAAATATGATAATATCCATTTATTATTGCCTCTAGGGCATATTTTCAACAGTCTCCCACTTGCACTAGAGTCAATAATCTAGTTCACATCACCATGTGATTCACATTGTTATGAATCTAACACCCAATGAGTTCTGGGGTTCGATCATGCTTTGCATGTGATAGAGGTCTTTTAGTGAACAGGTCTGCGATATTCAGATCCGTGTGTACTTTGCAAATCTCTATGTCATACTATAAACACTGCTACCACACTGCACTTGGAACTATTCCAAATGGCTTCTCCACAATATGTATCTAGATTGCTACTAAGAGTCATCCGGATTGGTGTTAAAGCTTGCATCAACATAACCCTTTACGACAAGCTCTTTATCACCTCCATCATTGAGAAATATTTGCTTAGTCCTGTAGTTAATAAGGATAATATTGACCACTGTCCAGTGATCCACTCCTGGATCACTCTTGTACCCCTTGACATACTCATGGCAAGGCACACACAGGTGTGGTACACGGCATGACATAATATAGAGCCTATGGCTAAAGCATAGGGGACGACCTACGTCCTTTCTCTTTCTTCTGTCATGGCCGAGCTTTGAGTCTCACTCAACTTCACACCTTACAAATCAGGCAAGAACTCCTTCTTTGACTGATCCATTTTGAACTCTTTCAAAATCTTGTCTAGGTTTGTACTCATTGAAAGTCTCATCAAGCATCTCGATCTATCTCTATAAATTTTGATGCCAACAATTAGGTAGCTTTATCCAGGTCTTCCTTTGAAAAACTCTTTTCAAACAACCCTTTATGCTTTCCAGAAATTCAACATCATTTCCGATCAACAATATGTCATCCACATATGCTTATCAGAAACTCTATAGTGCTCCCACTCACTTTATTGTAAATACAAGCTTCTCATAAACTTTGTATAGACTCAAAAACTTTGATCACCTCATCAAAGCGTATATTCAAACTCCGAGATGCTTGATTCAATCCATAGAAGGATCACTGAAGCTTGCACACCTTTTAGCATCCTTAGGACTGACAAAACCTTCTGGTTGTATCTCATACAACCTTTCCTCAAGGAAGGAAATGATGTGTTGACATCCATCTGCCAGATTTCATAATTGAAAAACTCAGCAACTGCTAACATAATTCCAACAGACTTTAGCATCGCTACGGGTGAGAAGGTCTCATCGTAGTCAACTCCTTGAACTTGGTGGAAACTTCTTTGCGACAAGTCGAGCTTTACAGATAGTGACATTCACCACCAGCGTCTGTCTTCATCTTAAAAGTCCATTTGTACTCAACGGCATAATGTTCAACGAGCAAATCTACCAAAGTACATACTTCGTTTTCATACATGGATTCTTTCTCGAATTTCATGGCCTCTAGCCATTTGTCAAAATCCGGTCCCATCATCGCTTCTCCATAGTCTGTAGGTTCATCGTTGTCCAGCAACATGACCTCGAAGACAGGGTTGTAGTACCACACAGGAGTAGTACGCGTCCTTGTGAACCTACAAGGTTTGATAGTAACTTTATCCGAAGCTTCATGATCATCATCATTTACTTCCTCTTCAACTGACATACGCTCTGCAAAAACATCTTTCTGCGTTGCGCTACTCTCTGGTTGAAACAAAGATTCAGCAACCTCATCAAGTTCTATCTTCCTCCCACTCAATTCTTTCGAGAGAAACTCTTTCTCGAGAAAGCACCCGTTTTTAGCAACAAACACTTTTCACTCATATCTGAGATAGAAGCTATCCCCAACTGTTCTTAGGGTATTCCATGAAGATGCATTTGTCCGCTTTGGGTTCGAGCTCATTAGGTGAAAACCTTTTTCACATAAGCGTCGCAGCCCCAAACATTAAGAAATGACAGCTTAGGTTTCTATCAAACAATAATTCATATGGTGTCATCTCAACGGTTTTAGATGGTTCCCTATTTAAAGTGAATGTAGTTTTCTCTTATGCATAACCCCAAAATGATAGTGGCAAAACGATAAGAGACATCATAATTTGCACCATATCCAATAGAGCATGACTACGACGTTCACACACACCATCACACTATGGTGCTCCAGGTGGCGTGAGTTGTGAAACAACTTTTCACATTGTCTTAAGTTGTATACTAAACTCGTAACTTAGATATTCACCTCCACGATCACATCGTAGACTTTTTGTCTTCTCGTCACGATGACCTCAAACTTCACTTCGGTTCTGCTTGAACTTTTAAAACGATTCGGACTTGTGTTTCATTAAGTAAATATACACTATATCTACTCAAATCATCGGTCAAGGTAAGAAAACAACGATGTCCACCACACGCTACAACACTCATTGCACTGTATACATCAATATGTATCATTTCCAATAAGTCACTTGCCCGTTCCATCAAGCCGGAAAACGGGGTTTTAGTCATCTTGCCCAAGAGGCATGGTTTGCATGTCTCAACCGATTCCAAGAGGCATGGAGTTTCTTCATGCGATTTATACCAATATGACATTTAGCAGCAGTGCCAAGAGTATATGGTACTATTATTATTAACTTTGTATCTTTTGGCATGAATGTTATGAACATGTATATTACTATGATCAAGATTCAACAAACCATTCTCATTGGGTGCATGACCATTGAAGGTATTATTCATGTAAATAAAATAACCATTATTCTCTCACCTAAATGAATAATCATATTGCCATAAACACAATCTAATCATATTCATGCTTAATGTCAACACCAAATAACATTTATTTAGGTTTGTCACTAATCCCGAAGGTAGAGAGAGCGTGCGATGTTGATCACATCAACCTTGGAAACATTTCCAACACACATTGTCACCTCACGCTTAGCTAGTTTCCGTTTATTTCGTAGATTTTATTCCGTGTTACTAACATTTAGCAACCGAACCGGTATCCCATACCCAGGTGCTATTAGGAGTACTAGCAAGGTACACATAAATAACACGTATATCAAATATACTTCTGTCGACGTTGCCAGCCTTCTTATCTACCAAGTATCTAGGGTTGTTCTGCTTCAGCAACCGCTCTCCTCATAATAGAAGCACTTAGTCTCGGGTTTGGGTTCAACTTTGGGTTGCTTCACTAGAGTAGCAACTATCTTGTTATCCATGAAGTTTCCCTCCTTGCCCTTGCCCTTCTCGAAACTAGTGGTTTTACTAACCATCAACACTTGATGCTCCTTCTTGATATCTACCTTCGTGGTGTCAAACATCGCGAATAGCTCAAGGATCATCATTTCTACCTTTGGCATTTCATAGTTCATCGCGAAGCTCTAGTAGCTTAGTGACAGTGACTTGCAGATCTATATCAATCACTATCTTATCTGGAAGATCAACTCCCACTCAATTCAAGCGATTGTAGTACCTAGACAATCTGAGCACATGCTCAACGATTGAGCTATTCTCCTTCATCTTGCAGGCAAAGAATCTTGTTGGATATCTCATATCTCACAACACGGGCACGAGCATGAGATCCCAATTTCAGCTCTTAGAACATCTCATATGTTCCATGGCATTCAAAACGTTTTGGAGCCTCAGTTCTAAGTTGTAATGCAAGACGCACTAAACTATCAAGTAGTCATCAGAACATGACTCTCAGATGTTCACAACATCCACAGTCGCCGTTTGAGGGGGTGGCACACCGAGCGGTGCATTAAGGACATAAGCCTTCTGTGCAGCAATGAGGACAATCCTTAGATAACGGACCCAGTCTACATTATTGCTACCATTATCTTTCAACTTACTCCTCTAGGAACATATAAAAATTCAAGGGAGCTACATCATGAGATAGTAATGTACAACATAATTTGCAAAGACACTACTGACTATGTTCATGATAATGAGCTCAATTAATCATATTACTTAAGAACTCCCACTCAAATTGACATCCCTCCAGTCATTCGAGTGATACATGATCCAAATTCACCAACTCAAGTCCGATCATCACGTGAGTTGAGGTGGTTTCAATGGTGAACATCATCATGTTGATCATATCTACTATATGACTCATGTTCGACCTTTCGGTCTCTTGTGTTCCGAGGCCATGTCTGTACATGCTAGGCTCGTCAAGTTTCACCTGAGTGTTCTGCATGTGCAACACTTGCTTGCACCCGTTGTATGTGAACGTAGAGTCTATCACACCCGATCATCACGAGGTGTCTTGACACGACGAACTTCTGCAACAGTGCACACTCGGGGAGAACACAATTTATCTTGAAATTTAAGTGAGAGATCACCTTATAATGCTACCGTCGTCCCAAACAAAACAAGGTGCATAGAAGGATTAAAATCACATGCAAATCATAAGTGATATGATATGGCCATGAACTTGTGCTTTTGATCTCCATCTTGAAAGCACCGACATGATCTCCATCATCACCGGCATGACACCACGATGTCCATCATCTTGATCTCCATCAACGTGCCACCATCGGGGTTGTCGCGTCCATCATGCTTCGACTACTATTGCTACCGTTTAGCGATAAAGTAAAGCATTACATAGCGCTTAATGATTGACACGTAGGTCATACAATAATTAAAGACAACCCTATGGCTCCTGTCGGTTGTCGTACTCATTGACATGCAAGTCGTGATAATCTGTACATCACATGATCATGTCATACATCACATATATCACATCATGTAATTGGTCATATCACATCACAACATACCCTGCAAAAACAAGTTAGACGTTGTCTAATTGTTGTTGCATGTTTTACGTGGCTGCTACGGGTATCTAGAAGGAAAAATTCTCACCTACGCATAAACCACAATGGTGATACATTAGTTGCTTTTCAACCTTCTCAAGGACCGCCTTTGTCGAATCCGATCCAACTAAAGTAGGAGAAACAGATACACGCCAGCCATCTTTGTGCAACGAAGTTACACGCCAGTTGATGGAACCGGTCTCTCGTAAGCGTACGAGTATGGTTGGTCCAAGCCGCTTCATCCCACAATACCGCTGAACCAAAACACGACCAAAGGAGGAAGCAATCTAAACATCAACGCCCACGAAGTCTTTGTGTTCTACTCGAGATCTCATATACACATAGACCTAGATCATGATGCCACTGTTGGGGACAGTTGCATGGGAAACAAAAAAATTCCTATGCACACGCAAGATCTATCCACGGTAACGAGCATCTACGAGAGGGAGAGTGGATCTACATACCCGTGTAGTCGAACGTCTTCGCGATCCAAATCGCCGAGTGTGTCGTGATCCCATCATGATCCGTCCCGCGATTGAATCACGATCCGTCACGCAATCTCATCACGATCCGTGCCGCGATCCAATGATGAATCATCTCACGATCTTGATCACGGTCCTTCTGATCCAGCGCCGAACGCACGGCACCTCCGCGTTCAGCACACGTACACCTCGATGACGATATGCGCCTTCTTGATCCAGCAAGAGGGAGCGGAGAGGTAGAAGAGTTCTCCGGCAGCACAACGGCATGGTGGCGGTGGTGGTGAATTAATCCTGCAGGGCTTTGCCTAATCACCGCAGAACTAATCTAGAGGAGAAACATATCTAGAGGAAGAAGAGGGCAGCACATGGAAATTAGGGTTAGCTTTGCCCTCTAAATCCTCTAGTATATATAGGAGAGAGGGAGGGGACGAGGCAGCCTCAAACCCTCAAGATCTGGCCGAAATTAGAGGTGGAGGAGTCCTACTCCAATCCTATTAGGAGTAGGATTCCTCCTTTCCACTTGGAAACTCTTTCCACCTCTTCACCTTTGGATTTTTTCCTTCTCAAACCTCATGGGCTTCAATGGAGGCATCAGCCAGCCCACCAGGGGCTGGTTTGTCTCGTCCCACAGCCCATGAGGCCCCTCGGGGCGTGACACCCCTCCCTATGGTCCTCCGGTACCTTCCCGGCACTCCCGGTACACTACCGATGAGCCCGAAACTTTTCCGGCGACCAAAATAGCACTTCCTATATATCAATCTTTACCTCCGAACCATTCCGGAGCTCCTCGTGATGTCCAGGATCTCATCCGGGACTCCGAACAACCTTCGGTCACCACCATACATAACTCTATACTACCGAAACGTCACCGAACCTTAAGTGTGCAGACACTACGGGTTCGAGAACTATGTAGACATAATCGAGACACCTCTACGGTCAATAACCAATAGCGGGATCTGGATGCCCATATTGGTTCCAACATATTCTACGAAGATCTTTATCGTTTGAACCTCAATGTCAAGGATTTGGTTAATCCCATATGCTATTCCCTTTGTTCTTCGGTATGTTACTTGCCCGAGATTCGATCGTCGGTATCTCTATACCTAGTTCAATCTTGTTACCGGCAAGTCTCTTTACTCGTTCCGTAATACAAGATCCCGTGGCTAACACTTAGTCATATTGCTCGCAAGGCTTGTTGTGATGTTGTATTCCCGAGTGGGCCCTTAGATACCTCTCCGTCACACGGAGTAACTAATCCCAGTATTGATCCATGCCAACCCAACAGACACCCTCGGAGATACCTGTAGAGCACCTTTATAGTCACCCAGTTACGTTGTGATGTTTCATACACACAAGCCACTCCTCCGGTGTCAGTGAGTTGCATGATCTCATGGTCATAGGAACATATACTTGACATGCAGAAACTGTAGCAATAAACTGACACGTCATATGCTACGTTTATAGTTTGGGTCTTGTCCATCACATCATTCTCCTCATGATGTGATCCCGTTATCAAATGACATCACATGTCCATGGCCAGCAAACCTTGACCATATTTGATCAATGAGCTAGTATACTAGAGGCATACTAGGGACATGGTGTTGTCTATGTATCCACACATGTATCTGAGTTTCCAATCAATACAATTCTAGCATGGATAATAAACGATTATCGTGAATAAGGAAATATGATAATATCCATTTATTATTGCATCTAGGGCATATTTCCAATATCAGTTACCACTGGATCTTGTTAATCATTGAAGTTGACAAGGGAAAAGTTGAAGTACTGAACTCACTATATAAGGATCCATTCGAATACGCAATCGTGAGGGGGTTGCTTGACAGGTAATTTCAATCATTATCACACTATGCCGGCCTCTTTAATTACTTCATTTCTTGATATCAACTAGTTAATAATTCCTTTATTCATTTTCTTTGCCGGCGGGCAGGGCTTGGGCCAAGTTCATTAAATAAGTCTCAGGCGACTGGGCACAACAGCTGAAATGGGTGCGACCCAAGGTAATTAAGTACTACTATCTAGCTACGTCCATGCATCTCTTTAATTCTTGTTTCAATACCATTATTATGTTTGATTAATTATTACTTGATTGAATTTTATTCTCGTAAAGTGCATGAGGCAGGAGCAGGGGACTAGTTTATGCGCATACAACGTTTGCGAGAACATTTGCATGATGACGTCTAAAAGGAGCAGAGATGAAAGAAATCTTTGGGTACGTTTGTCAGAACACTATCCATAATTTTTTATCATGATCTAGCTAATATATATACACACAACTAATATATTCATCTTGATCTCCATCTTGTAGCTGACGGAGATGCGGAGCCAGCTCCTACCAGAGGCTGGGATGCGAGCAATTCAAAAGGAATTAGCTGGATTTCTGCTTGACCGGGTCATATATCCCAAAGGAGAATACTATTACAAGATCAAGAACAAGTAATATGCCTGCATATATATGTAATGATCCTCAAATTGTAGGAGAAATTATATATATATATATATATATGTATGTGAATTGTATATATATATATATGTATGTGAATGGTCGTACAAGCAATTCGATGATATATATATATATATATATATATATATATATATGATCGGTTTTACGTGTACAGTATGTAGTAGCGCAATATATGTTTGAAATGAAAATTAATTAAATGGAAAAGACATAATTAAAAGGAAAATTAAACCATAATTAATTCATAAAACCCTAAAGATTAAAAAATATTAAAAATAAATAAATATTTTTAGTCCCGGTTGGTGAAACGTCTCCCATCCCACGGCGCCGGCAGATGCCACGTACGTGGTGGGCCTTTGGTGTCGGGTCGTGTTGAACCGGGACTAAAGGGGGTGGGCTTTAGTCCCCACCCTTTAGTGCCGGTTCTACAATCGGCACTAAAGATCCTTACGAACTGCGACTATAGGCCGGTTCTGCACTAGTGTCAAGGGCCTTAACAAGCTGGCCAACTTTAGGACACTTCAGGTCTGTTGGAAAAGACCAATATGTGTATTAATGCCTTGCACTTTGCCATCTCCATGTTTTCTGATAGCCTCGATATCATTACTTGGGAACAATCGTTTTGCAAACTAGGTGTCCCAGCTGGCGGGAATAGCAGTTCACTGTTCACTGGCCTTTTCTCCTTTGTTTTTGAAATATGCCCCGAGTGGATTAGTCAGCTCCACATCCTTTGCATCTTTGCTATTTGTATGAAGGGGGTGGCTGATGGTTTCAGTATTGTTGCAGGGTTGCCTTCACTTGTCTGCTTCCAATTGACGGTGGCTCAGGCTGAAGAAGAAAAGGAAGAAAGTGTGGTTATGCTTGAAGGCGGAGGGACATTCAAAACACTCATCGGCCTTTGAATATGGGGCTATGCCCAAGCTAGAGAAACTTGAAATAGTGGTCAGTTGCATGTCTCGCTGATTCATACGAGTTGTCATCCAACACTTGCCAGCTCCCACCGTCCAATGCATCTATTTATCACTTGGATGCAAGTCAACTTCATTCATCAGAGTCGTGTACAATATATACTCGATGTGTCTTGAGTGACAAGCGAACTAATCCTATCAAATCTCTAGAAGTTAAGACATACCTGGGTAGAGATAAGAGAGAGATCAATTGGGATATATATAAAGATATGTCGCGTTGAAACGGGAAAATGAAATTAAAAGGACGTAAATTGGCTCGTTCTATATGGTCAGTCATCCAAATAGCTTCTGGCTTGTATCCTTCTTGTAGTGTTGCTAATGTATTTAGCAACTGGTTACATGGAATTGATCACAAGTTTAGAACTCTTCACAGGGTGAGAGCGCTTGCTGTTATTTGGTCGCTTTGGCTATGTAGAAATGATAAGGTTTTTAATGATAAAAGTACTTCTCTAATGTAGGTTATCTATAGATGTACCGGGACTCTTTGTTTATGGTCCTCTTTACAACCTATGGAGAATAGAGACCTGTTTATGGAGGTGTATACACGGTTGGAGGTTATGGCGAGGGATACTTTTACCCAACATGGGTGGCATCATGATCTTATGATTGGTCCATCCCGCTTTAGGCGTTATACGGACTCTACATGTCTCTTTGTATGTCGCCTTTTTTATTTTATTTTTTGTTTGTGTGTAGGGACCTTGTTCGGTTGTGTGCATCCCAGTCAAGTAGAGACCGGGTGTAATTCTTAATCTATTAAGTAATAAAACATCCCTTTTCGAAAAAAGACGTAAATAACGGTTTAGACACTATTGGAATATGAGTAAAACTTCTACTTGACATCCAAACGAAGAGGAACATAGCAATAGGGGTCATCATCATGAGCTTGCTATGGTCATTTTCCAGTGTCGTGGTGACCGTTGCCGTGAGCACTAGCAGTGCTTGAATTCAAAGCACAGTTCAGCGACAACTGCTCACTATCCCACTCTAACAGCTGAGAAGGTGTGGGTGGTTGCTCTGAGATTGAGTAAATAGCATAAAACTATTAGTTTACAGGCTATGGTTTCAAAAAACTACCGGATTTTAATTTTTCTCAACAAACTAGCAAACGCGTGGTCGGTTGTTTCAAAAAACCCAAAACCGCAGTGACTAGTGATTTAAACGCTTTACTCACGGATTGGGCCCATCGGTCAGGCCACCTGGCTCAGCGCGGGGAAGGCACGACCGTTAACGGCCGTTACGCCGACCAGTCTGGTCAGAACTGGGTAATAAATCCCCCTCCGGTCGTTGGCTCGGTCCCCTGCCCGCTCACTCCCCGCTCCCACTCCCCTGCTCCAGTACGAGCTCGCCGCCACTCGCCGTCTCCGAGAGCTGTCGTCGTCGACCTCCTTGCCGACATGCTTTCCCGGAACGGCGAGGAAACAAGCTCCGACGATGACTGTGAGGCCGTGAGCATGGACATGGGCTGCTACTTCTTGAGCTTGCGTTTGTTTTTCCCTTGAAGAGGAAAGGGTGACGCAGCAAAATAGAGATAAGTATTTTCCTCAGTTTGAGAACCAAGGTATCAATCCAGTAGGAGTATCAAGATGAGGCACTGATACATCTCCAACATATCTATAATTTTTTATCGTTCCATGCTATTATATTATCAACTTTGGATGTTTTATATGCATGAATATGCTATTTTATATGATTTTTGGGATTAACTTATTAATCCAGTGCCCAGTGCCAGTTCCTGTTTTTTCCGTGTTTTTGACCTTTTTCAGATAGGAATATCAAACAGAGTCCAAATGGAATAAAACTTTCGCCGTGATTTTTTTTGGAAAATATAAAAAATAGCTGAAGAAAAATATACCGGAGAGGCGGCCCGAGGAAGCCACGAGCCTGGGAGGCGCGGCCCCCCTGGTCGCGGCTAGGGGGCTCGTGACCTCCTCGTGCCACCTCTTTACGTGTTCTCGACTCCAGACGGCCTTATAAATATGGAAACCCTCGAAAACAGATCAGGAGAGCAAGTTCCGCCGCCGCAGACCTCCAGAGCCACCAAAAACCAATCGGGAGACCGTTCCGGCATCCTGCCGGAGGGGAATTCATCGCCGGAGGCCGTCTTCATCAACACCATTGCCTCCCTTGCCTCTCCAATGATGCGTGAGTAGTTCACATCAGACCTTCGGATCCATAGCTAGTAGCTAGATGGCTTCTTCTCTCTCTTTGATCTTCAATACAAAGTTCTCCATGATCTTCATGGTGATCTACCCGATGTAATCATCTTGTGCGGTGTGTTTGTTGAGATCCGATGAATTGTGGATTTATGATCAGATTATCTATGAATATTATTTGAGTCAATTCTGAATTCTTATATGCATGATTTCATATCCTTGTAAGTCTCTTCGAGTTATAGGTTTCGTTTGGCCAACTTGATCTATGATTCTTGCAATGGGAGAAGTGCTTGGTTTTGGGTTCATACCGTGCGGTGTCCTCACCTAGTGACAGAAGGGGTAGCGAGGCACGTATCGTGTTGTTGCCATCAAGGGTAAAAAGATGGAGTTTATATCATATTGCATGAATCTATCCCTCTACATCATGTCATCTTGCTTAAAGCGCTACTCCGTTTCTTATGAACTTAATACACTAGATGCATGCTAGATAGCGGTCGATGTGTGGAGTAATAGTAGTAGATGTAGACAGTATCGGTCTACTTGTCTCGGACGTGATGCCTATATGTATGATCATTGCCTTAGATATCGTCATGACTTTGCGCTATTCTATCAATTGCTCAACAGTAATTTGTTCACCCACCATAATACTTGCTATCATGAGAGAAGCCTCTAGTGAACACTATGGCCCCCGGGTCTATTTTACATATTATATATTCAAATCTAAACATAAAAACACCAAAAATACCTTGATGTAATTTTATTTAATTATTTATATTTACTCGTTGTCACTATCAGATCTCACTTTGCAAACAATCGTGAAGAGATTCACAACCTCTTTATCGCGTTGGGTGCAAGTTTGCTTGTGTTTGTGCAGGTTCCTTGTTGCTCCATCTTGTTACTCCTACTGGATTGATACCTCAGCTCTCAAACTAAGGGAAATACTTACCGCTACCTTGCTGCATCACCCTTTCCTCTTCAAGGGAAAACCCAACGCAAGACAAGAATTCTCCTATCAACTTGCCAATTTCTGTTGACGTTGTAGAGAAGTAGCAGGCACCAAGGCACCTGCGCAAAAATAAACAAACTTGCACCCAACACGATAAAGGGGTTGTCAATCCCTTTACGATTACTTGCAAGGTGAGATCTGATAGTGATAATAGGTAAATATAAATAAATAAATAAAAGTGCAGCAAGGTATTTTTGGTATTTTTGTATGTAGATCTGAATATATAATGTGTAAAATAGACCCGGGGGCCATAGTGTTCACTAGAGGCTTCTCTCATGATAGCAAGTATTACGGTGGGTGAACAAATTACTGTCGAGCAATTGATAGAATCACGCAAAGTCATGACGATATCTAAGGCAATGATCATACATATAGGCATCACGTCCGAGACAAGTGGATCAATACTTTCTGCATCTACTACTATTACTCCACACATCGACCGCTATCCAGCATGCATCTAGTGTATTAAGTTCATAACAAACAGAGTAACGCCTTAAGCAAGATGACATGATGTAGAGGAATAAATTCATGCAATATGATATAAACCCCATCTTTTTACCCTTGATGGCAACAACACGATGCGTGCCTCGCTACCCCTTCTGTCACTAGGTGAGGACACCGCACGATATGAACCCAAAACCAAGCACTTCTCCCATTGCAAGAATTATAGATCAAGCTGGCCAAACGAAACCCATAACTCGAAGAGACTTACAAGGATACTAAATCATGCATATAAGAAATCAGAGGAGACTCAAATAATATTCATAGATAATCTGATCATAAATCCACAATTCATCGAATCTCGACAAACACACCGCAAAACAAAGTTGCATAGGATAGATCTCCATGAAGATCATGGAGAACTTTGTACTGAAGATCCAAGAGAGAGAAGAAGACATCTAGCTACTATCTATGGACCCGAAGGTCTGTGGTGAACTACTCACGCATCATGGGAGAGGCAATGGTGTTGATGAAGAAGCCCTCCGTGTCCGAATCCTCCTCTAGCAGGGCACCAGAACGGTCCCCAGATGGGATCTCATAGAAACAGAAGCTTGCGGCGGCGGAAAAGTATTTTCGTGGCTCTCTCCGTTGGTTTTGGGATTTTAGTGAATTTATAGGCGAAATAGGTAGGGCAAAGGAGGCATGGGGGGACCACGAGCCTGCTAGGTGCCCCCCTAGGGCGCGCCTAGGGGGCTCGTGGCCTCCTCCGTGGCCCTCTGCCTTGGTTCTCAAGTCTTCCGGATCCCTTCTATTATGGAAAAAATCATCCCGAAGGTTTTATTCCGTTTGGACACCGTTTAATATTTTTATGTCAAAATGGTCAAAAACACGGGAAAAAACAGAAACTGGCACTGGGCACTGAGTTAATCAGTTAGTCCCAAAAATGATATAAAATAGCATATAAATGCATATAAAACATCCCAAGTTGATAATATAATAGCATGGAACAATCAAAAATTATAGATACGTTGGAGACGTATCAGGGACTCCTCGTAAGTTTGTTCCTTGCCACCCAGGTTTAGGGTTAGGGATGAATGCCATGGATCTTGATTTGTTCCTTGCCACCCCGGGTTAGGGTTTAGGTATTTTGTTGTGTCTGCGATATGGATATTGTTTAGGGAGGGTGGGGCTTGGTTGTAGGATTTAGCTAAGTTAGGGTTCATCTTTGTACAGTGTTAGGGTTCTTGCTGATTTGGGGATTTATATAGTGTTATGGATAAATTCGATGTTCAAGTATATTGGTGATTGAAAGCATTGTTGTTTGTGATTTTATGGTTGCAGGAGGAACCAGACACCATTGCGGAGTCCCTTTTCTGTGGCCAACTTGAGCTTTCTGAACCCAAATGCATTATGCACCACATGCGGCCTCTTAAGTGTGTGGCTTTTGAAGGCACCTGAACAGGAAGACGTTTCTATGGCTGCCCAGTCCAGGTTAGATGTCAATTTTGGTGTGTTACATATGGATATTCAGTGCATCACATGACATGACACTGTAACTTGTTATGTTCAGAAAATTTGAACTTATGTTTAGAAAATTTGGCCTCCTGTTTCAGTAATGGCATTGCAATAACTTGTCATATTTGAGTTATGTTCAGAAAATTTGAAGTTAATGATGGCATTGTAATAACTAATATTATTTACAAATATAGGAAAATGGAGTGAATTGTGGTGTTGTAGAGTGTGTTGATGGGCCTTAGCCTCCTGTTCTTCGGAGATGTTTGGACAAGCTATGGGAAATATTCCATGAGTAGAACTATGGAAGGGTACTTGACAAGGAGAAGTTTGAGAAGGAGTTGGCCAATCTCAAGACTGAAAATTACAAGCTTTACATGTAGTACAGCAAGCTTGTTGAAGATGTATCAAAAATGTTTGATTGGCAAGATGGTAAGGTGGACAGGAAGATGAACCAAAAGCAAATGGAGGATGTTGAAGTGCAGATGGAACAAGACTTTGAGAATAAGAAGGTGGTGGAGGAGAAATCTTGGTTGGACGTGCAAATGGAAAAGCTTAAACTTGCAAAGGAGCAGAGGTGCATTTTGCAGAGCCAAGCTGACATTATCAAGAACACCAGGAAGGCTATGAAGGATGTTGAAGTGGACAGAGATCTTCTTAAGAAGGAGAAGGCAAAGCTTGAGCAAGTTGTTGGTGAGCTGCTGAAAGATGGGCATGGAAGCAAGGAAAAGTTAGAGAAAATCAAGGCCATCCTAGAGTCATGAAGTGGTGTGAAATGGTGGTGAAGTACATCCAAGGCCTATATAAGGATGTGGCCTAACTGTCTCAAGTGATCATTAGGGTGTACATTTTGGGGGAATGTGAAGTTAACCTAGGGTTTGGCACTACATTTGAACTTTAGTGTCTTATGTAAGAACCATAGTTGCTATGTTACTAAGTATGTTGTAATGGATCTCCAATGCTATGTTCCTAAGTATGTTCTAATGGATCTCCATGCTATGTTCCTAAGTATGTTGTAATGGATCTCTAATGCTATGTTCCTAAGTACGAGAATCTATATGTATGCTACTCTCAAACTGACTGAATCAACTGTTATAAACTGACTGACATCAATATGTTATAAACTGACTGAAACAACATATTATAAACACATATAAACTGACTGAATAAACACACATAAACCGACTGAATAAACACACAAAAATTGTCTGAATCTACATAGCAGTTCACTAACATTATCTGACTGAAACCACACAAGATAGTATAGTTATTACAAACCATAGCAGTTCACTAACATAAAAATAAACCATTGCAGTTCAACTATAGTTCAGACACAGACATGCTAGTTACCACTTGCATAAAAATAGCCTTTCAGCCAACCACTTGGCTTCCTGAACCTTTTTGACCCATCCTGGACAATATATGAAATTTAGTGCCTTGGTGCAATGAAAGTTGTTCTCATTGAAGCATTCCTCTAGGCACTTTCAGACCTGGTGTTCTTTGCTGGAGAAGTTGTAGATGACCTGGTGTTCTTAGCAAGAGAAGAAGTGTTGGTTCTTTTCTTTTTACCTGGTGCTGGTGCAGGTGCTGCTGCTGCTGCTGGAGAAGTGTTAGTCCTAGTCCTCTTAGCTGATCCTGCTGCTGTTGTTGGGCTAGTTGAAGCAACCCTTTTATTTGCCCTAGAAGAAGGCACTGGAGCGGGTGCTGGCGCAGAAGTTCTAGCTCTTATTGCAGCAGGTACTTTTGGAGGCCTATGAACATTTGTAGCCATAGAAGAACTAGCTTCAGAGTAACTTGTTCTATTCTCGTACACAATGAAATGAAACAATGGCATGAAACAATCAAATGAAACAATGAAATAAAACAATGGGATGAAACAATCAAATGAAACAATGAAATGAAACAATGAAGAACCAGCCTCAAATTACCTAGTGCTAGTTCATCCTCATATGAAACTTAGGCTTCAAAGGGTCACCACAATTGTTGAACCTGTTGGAAATACGCCCTAGAGGCAATAATAAATTAGTTATTATCATATTTACCTATTCATGATATTGTTTATTATCCATGCTATAATTGTATTGATCGGAGACTTAGATGCATGTGTGGATACATAGACAAAACCATGTCCATAGTATGCCTCTAATAGACTAGCTCGTTGATCAAAAGATGGATAAGGTTTCCTAGCCATGGACATGAGATGTCGTTTGATAACGGGACCACATCATTAGGAGAATGATGTGATGGACAAGACCCAAACTACAAACATAGCATATGATCATGTCAGTTTATTGCTACTGTTTTCTGCATGTCAAGTATATGTTCCTATGACCATGAGATCATGCAACTCACGGACACCGGAGGAGTGCCTTGTGTGTATCAAACATCGCAACGTAACTGGGTGACTATAAAGGTGCTCTACAGGTATCTCCGAGGGTGTCTGTTTGGTTGGCATGGATCAAGACTGGGATTTGTTACTCCATATGACGGAGAGGTATCCCAGGGCCCACTCGGTAATGCAACATCACAATGAGCCTTGCAAGAAATGTGACTAAGTGTTAGTCATGGGATCTTGTATTGCGGAACGAGTAAAGAGACTTGTCGGTAACGAGGTTGAACTAGGTATGGAAATACCGACGATCGAATCTCGGGCAAGTAACATACCGAAGAACAAAGGGAACATCATACGGGATTAACTGAATCCTTGACATAGAGGTTCGACCGATAAAGATCTTCGTAGAATATGTAGGAACCAATGTGGAAATCCAGGTCCCGCCATTTGTTATTGACCGTAGAGGTGTCTCGGTCATGTCTACATAGTTCTCGAACCCGCAGGGTCTGCACACTTAAGGTTTGGTGACGTTTCGGTAGTATAGAGTTATGTATGGTGGTGACCGAAGGTTGTTCGGAGTCCCGTATGAGATACCGGACGTCACGAGGAGCTCCGTAATGGTCCGGAGGTAAAGTATGATATATAGGAAGTCCTATTTTGGTCGCCGAAAAAGTTTCGGGCTCACCGATAGTGTACCGAGAGTGCCAGTAGGGTACCGGGAGACCATCGGGAGGGGTATTTCGACCCAAGAGGCTACATGGGCTGTGGGAGAGTGAATACCAGCCCTTAGTGGTCTGGTGGAAGTCCCACACAAGGCCCATGAGGCTGGGAAGAGAAGCCCAAAAGGAAACAGGTGGAAAAAGTGGAAAAAGGCAAAAATAGGGTGAATCCTAGTCCTACTAGGATTGGAGGTGGATTCCACCTCTCCACCTGGTTCGGCCCACCCAAGGAGGACTTGGCCTTGTGAAAAGGCCTCTCCTCCTCTCCTCTTATATATACTACAGGGTTTTAGGGGTTTTGCACCTGATTTTTAGCCACGTGCTACCCGTTCCTCTAGTGCATAGTTTCTCCTCTAGGTCGGATTTCTGTAGTGCTTAGGCGAAGCCCAACCGAAATAGCTCCACCACCATCGCCAGAGCACCGTCACGCTGCTGGAGAACTCTTCTACCTCTCTGCTCCCTCTTGCTGGATCAAGAAGGCGGAGATCGTCATCAAGTTGTACGTGTGCTGAACGCGGAGGTGTCGTCCGTTTGGTGCTAGATCGGAAGGACCCTGATCAAGATCGCGAGACGGATCGTGATGAGGTCGCACGACGGATCATGATGAGTTCGCGGGACAGATCGTGATCAAGATCGTGAGACAGATCGTGATGAGAATGCGAGACAGATCGTGATGAGATCGCGGGACGCTCGGCGATTTGGATCGCGAAGACGTTCGACTACACCAACCGCGTTTCTTAATGCTTCCCGCTTAGCGATCTACAAGGGTATGTAGATCCACTCACCCTCTCGTAGATGCTCATCACCATGGATAGATCTGCGTGTGCGTAGGAAATTTTTTGTTTCCCATGCGACGTTCCCCAACAGTGGCATCATGAGCTAGGTCTATGTGTAGATGAAATCTCAAGTAGAATGCAAAGAGTTTGTGGGCGTTGATGCTTAGATTGCTTCCTTCATTGGTCGTGTTTTGGTTCAGCGGTATTGTGAGATGAAGCGACCCGGACCAACATTACTCGTACGCTTACGAGAGAACGGTTCCCTAGACCGCAACTTGTTGCATAGATGGCTTGCGGGTGCCAGTTTCTCTCACTTTAGTTGGATCGGATTCGACAAAGGTGGTCCTTGAGAAGGTTGAAAAGCAACTAGTGTATCACTGTTGTGGTTTTTGCGTAGATGAGAATTGTTCTTGCTAGATACCCGTAGCAGCCACGTAAAACATGCAACAACAATTAGAGAACATCTAACTTGTTTGTGCAGAGTATGTTGTGATGTGATATGGCGAATTACATGATGTGATATATGTGATGTATGAGATGATCATGTGATGTATAGATTATCACGACTTGCATATCGATGAGTACGGCAATCGGCAGGAACCATGGGGTTGTCTTTAATTATTGTATGACCTACGTGTCAATCATTAAGCACTATGTAATGCTTTATTTTATCGCTACGGTAGCAATAGTAGTAGAAGCATGTTGGGAGATACTACCCCGATGGCGACACGTTGATGGAGATCAAGATGACGGAGATCATGGTGTCGTGCTGGTGACGATGGAAATCATGCCGGTGCTTTCTAGATGGAGATCAAAAGCACAAGTTCATGGCCATATCATGTCACTTGTGATTTGCATGTGATGTTAATCCTTTTATGCACCTTGTTTTGCTTAGGACGACGGTAGCATTATAAGGTGATCCCTCACTTAATTTCAAGATAAATTGAGTTCTCTCCGAGTGTGCACCGTTGTGAAAGTTCGTCGTGTTGAGACACCACGTGATGATCGGGTGTGATAGACTCTACGTTCACATACAATGGGTGCAAGCCAGTGTTGCACATGAAGAACACTCGGGTTAAACTTGACGAGCCTAGCATGAACAGACATGGCCTCAGAACACAAGAGACCGAAAGGTCGAACATGAGTCATATAGTAGATATGATCAACATGATGATGTTCACCATTGAAGCCACCTCAACTCACGTGAGGATTGGACTTGAGTGGGAGTTCAATTTGAGTGGGAGTTCTTAAGTAATATGATTCATTGAACTAATTATGATGAACTTAGTCAGTAGTGTCTTTGCAAATTATGTTGTAGATTACTAGCTCGCGTTGTAGCTCCCTTAAAGTTTTATATGTTCCTAGAGAAATAGAGTTGAAAGATGATGGTAGCAATATTGCGGACTGGGTCCGTGATCTAAGGATTGTCCTCATTGTTGCACAGAAGGCTTATGTCCTTAATGCACCATTCGGTGCGCCAACCCCTCTAGCGTCGTCTGTAGATGTTGTGAACATCTGACAAGCACATTCTGATGACTACTTGATAGTTTGGTGCGTCATGCATTACGGCTTAGAATTGAGGCTCCAAAATATTTTGAACGTCACGGAACATATGAGATGTTTCTAACAGCTGAAATTAGGATCTCAGGATCGTGCCCGTGTTGCGAG
This sequence comes from Hordeum marinum, assembly GCA_022496015.1. Classification (NCBI taxonomy): domain Eukaryota; kingdom Viridiplantae; phylum Streptophyta; class Magnoliopsida; order Poales; family Poaceae; genus Hordeum; species Hordeum marinum. Next base: position 336,107,463 of record CM039676.1, on the reverse strand, counting down.
GTATGAGATCTCCACCAATATTCTTTGCCTCCAAGATGAAAGAGAATAGCTCAATCGTTGAGCATGTGCTCAGATTGTCTGGGTGCTACAATCGCTTGAATCGAGTGGGAGTTGATCTTCCAGATAATATAGTGATTGATATAGTTCTCCAAGTCACTGTCACTAAGCTACTAAAACTTGGTGATGAACTATAAAATGCTAGGGATATAATTAAAGATCCCTACGCTATTCGCGATGTTTGACACCGCGAAGGTAGAAATCAAGAAGGAGCGTCAAGTGTTGATGGTTAGTCAAACCACTAGTTTCGAGAAGGGCAAGAGCAAGGAGGGAAACTTCATGGATAGCAAGTCAGTTGCTGCTCCAGTGAAGCAACCCAAAGTTGAACCCAAACCCGAGACTAAGTGCTTCGATTATGAGGAGAGCGGTCGCTGAAGCAGAACAACCCTAGATACTTGGTAGATAAGAAGGCTGGCAACGTCGACAGAAGTATATTTGATATACATGTTATTGATGTGTACCTTGCTAGTACTCCTAGTAGCACCTGGGTATTGGATACCGGTTTTGTTGCTAAATGCTAGTAATTAGAAGTAAAAGCTACGGAATAAACGGAGAATAGATAGGTGTGAGGTGACGATGTGTGTTGGAAATGTTTCCAAGGTTGATGTGATCAACATCGCACCTTCGGGATTAGTGACAAACCTAAATAAATGTTATTTGGTGTTTTGCGTTGAGCATGAACATGATTAGATCATGTTTATTGGAATATGGTTATTCATTTAAGTTGGAGAATAATGGTTATTCTGTTTACATGAATAATACCTTCAATGGTCACGCACCCAGTGAGAATGGTTTGTTGAAATCTTGATCATAGTAATACACATGTTCACAACATTGATGCCAAAAGATACAAAGTTAATATTGATAGTACCACATACTTGTGGCACTGCCGCTAAATGTCATATTGTTATAAAGCGCATGAAGAAACTCCATGTCGATGGATCTTTGGACTCATTCGATTTCGAATCGGTTGAGACATGCGAACCATGCCTTTTTGGCAAGATGACTAAGGACCCCGTTTTCCGGATTGATGGAGCGGGCAAGTGGTTTATGGGAAATGAGACATGTTGATGTATGCAATCCAATGAGTCTTGTAGCGTGCGATGGATGTCGTTATTTCTTACCTTCACTGATGATTTGAGTAGATATAGTGGATATTTACTTAATGAAACACAAGTCTGAATCGTTTGAAAGGTTCAAGCAAATTCAGAGTGAAGTTTAAGATCATCGTGACAAGAAGATAAAAAAATGTCTGCGATGTTATCGTGGAGGTGAATATCTAAGTTACGAGTTTGGCATACAACTTTAGACAATGTGAAAGTTGTTTCACAACTCATGCCACCTAGAACACCATAGTGTGATGGTGTGTCCGAACGTCATAGTCGTGCTCTTTTTGATATGGTGCGTGCTATGATGTCTCTTATCATTTTTCTACTATAATTTTGGGGTTATGCATTAGAGACAACTACATTCACTTTAAATAGGGCACCATCTAAATCCATTGAGATGACACCGTCCGAATTATGGTTTGATAGAAACATAAGCTGTCATTTCTTAATGTTTGGGGCTACGACGCTTGTGTGGAAAATGTTTTCACCTAATAAGCTCAAACCCAAAGTGGACAAATGCATCTTCATAGGATACCCTAAGAACAATTGGGTATACCTTCTATCTCAGATCCAAGTGCAAAGTGTTTGTTGCTAAGAACGGGTCGTTTCTCGAGAAAGAGTTTCTCTTGAAAGAATTGAGTGGGGGGAAGATAGAACTTGATGAGGTTGTTGAACCTTTGTTCAACAAGATAGTAGCGCAGCGCAGGAAGATGTTTCTGTGAAGCCTACGTTAGTTGAAGAGGAAGTTAATGATCATGATCATGAAGCTTCGGATCAAGTTACTATCAAACCTCGTAGGTCCACAAGGATGCGTACTGCTCCTGAGTGGTACGACAACCCTGTCTTGGAGGTCATATTGTTGGACAACGATGAACCTACGAACTAAGAAGAAGCGATGATGGGCCCGGATTCCGACAAATGGTTAGAGGCCATGAAATCTGAGAAAGGATCCATGTATGAAAACCAAGTATAGACTTTGGTAGACTTGCTCGTTGGACGGCAGGTCGTCGAGTAGAAATGGACCTTTAAGATGAAGACAAACGCTGATGGTAAATGTCACCATTTATAAAGCTCGACTTGTCGCAAAGAAGTTTCTGGCAAGTTCAAGGAGTTGACTACGATGAGATTTTCTCACTCGTAGCGGTGCTAAAGTCTGAAGGAATTATGTTAGCAGTTGCTTCATTTTTCAATTATGAAATCTGCCAGATGGATGTCAAAACATCGTTTCCTTAACAGATTACTTGAGGAAAGGTTGTATGTGATACAACTAGAAGGTTTTGTCAGTCCTACGGATGCTAAAAGGTGTGCAACCTTTAGTGAGCCTTCTATGGACTGAAGCAAGCATCTCGGAGTTGGAATATACACTTTGATGAGGTGATCAATGTTTTGAAGTTTATACAAAGTTTACGAGAAACTTGTATTTACAATAAAGTGAGTGGCAGCACTATAGAGTTTCCGATAAATATATGTGGATGACATATTGTTGATCGGAAATGATGTAGAATTTCTGGAAAGCATAAACGGTTGTTTGAAACATGATTTTCAAAGGAGGACATGGATAAAAGCTACCTAATTGTCGAGCATCAAGATCTATAGAGATAGATCAAGATGTTTTATGAGGCTTTCAATGAGTACATACCTTGACAAGATTTTGAGAGAGTTCAAAATGGATCAGTCATAGAAAGAGTTCTCACCTGATTTGTAAGGTGTGAAGTTGAGTGAGACTCAAAGTTCGACCACGGCAGAAGAAAGAGAAAGGACGAACGTCGTCCCCTATGCCTTAGCCAAAGGCTCTGTATAGTATGCCATGCTATGTACCGCACCTATGTGTGCCTTGGCATGAGTCCTTCAAGGGGTACAAGAGTGATCCAGGAGTAGATCACTGGGCAGCGGTCAAGATTATCCTTAGTAACTAAAAGACTAAGGAGATATTTCTCGATTATGGAGGTGATAAAGAGTTCGTCGTAAAGAGTTACGTCGATGCAAGCTTTAACACCAATCCGGATGACTCGTAGTAGAAATCTGGATACATATGGTGGAGCAGCCATTTGGAATAGTACCAAGTGGAGTGTGGTAGCAGTCTTTACAGTTTGACATAGAGATTTGCAAAGTACACACGGATCTGACTGTCGCAGACCCATTGATTATAAGACCTCTCTCACATGCAAAGCATGATCGAGCCCCAGAACTCATTGGGTGTTCGATTCATAACAATGCGAATCACATAGTGATGTGAACTAGATTATTGACTCTAGTGCAAGTGGGAGACTCTTGGAAATATGCCCTAGAGGCAATAATAAATTAGTTATTATCATATTTCCCTGTTCATGATAATCATTTATTATCCATGCTATAATTGTATTGATCGGAGACTTAGATGCCTGTGTGGATACATACACAAAACCATGTCCCTAGTATGCCTCTAATAGACTAGCTCGTTGATCAAAAGATGGTTAAAGTTTCCTAGCCATGGACATGAGATGTCGTTTGATAACGGGATCACATCATTAGGAGAATGATGTGATGGACAAGACCCAAACTACAAACGTAGCATATGATCATGTCAGTTTATTGCTACTGTTTTCTGCATGTCAAGTATATGTTCCTATAACCATGAGATCATGCAACTCACGGACACCGGAGGAGTGCCTTGTGTGTATCAAACGTCGGAACATAACTGGGTGACTATAAAGGTGCTCTACAGGTATCTCCAAGGGTGTCTGTTGGTTTGGCATGGATCAAGACTGGGATTTGTTACTCCGTATGACGGAGAGGTATCTCAGGGCCCACTCGGTAATGCAACATCACAATGAGCCTTGCAAGCAATGTGACTAAGTGTTAGTCACGGGATCTTGTATTACGAAACGAGTAACGAGACTTGCCAGTAACGAGGTTGAACTAGGTATTAAGATACCGACGATCGAATCTCGGGCAAGTAACATATCGAAGAACAAAGGGAACATCACATGGGATTAACTGAATCCTTGACATAGAGGTTCGACCGATAAAGATCTTCATAGAATATGTAGGAACCAATATGGGCATCCAGGTCCCGCTATTGGTTATTGACCATAGAGGTGTCTCGGTCGTGTCTACATAGTTCTCGAACCCGCAGGGTCTGCACACTTAAGGTTTGGTGACATTTTGGTAGTATAGAGTTATGTATGGTGGTGACCGAAGGTTGTTAGAATTCCCAGATGAGATCCCAGGCGTCACGAGGAGCTCCGGAATGGTCCAAAGGTAAAGATTGATATATAGGAAGTCCTATTTTGGTCGCCGAAAAAGTTTCTGGCTCACCGATAGTGTACCGGGAGTGCCGTAGTGTACCGGGAGACCATCGGGAGGGGTATTTCGACCCAAGAGGCTACATGGGCTGTGGAAGAGTGAATACCAGCCCTTAATGGGCTGGTGGAAGTCCCACACAAGGCCCATGAGGCTGGGAAAAGAAGCCCAAAAGGAAAAAGGTGGAAAAGGTGGAAAAAGGCAAAAATAGGGTGAATCCTAGTCCTACTAGGATTGGAGGTGGATTCCACCTCTCCACCTGGTTCGGCCGACCCAAGAAGGACTTGGCCTGGTGCCAAGGCCTCTCCTCCTCTCCTCCCTATATATATTAGAGGGTTTTAGGGGTTTTGCACCTGATTTTCAGCCATGTGCTACCCGTTCCTCTAGTGCATAGTTTCTCCTCGAGATCGGATTTCTGCAGTGCTTAGGTGAAGCCCTGCCGAAATAGCTCCACCACCATCGCCGGAGCGTCGTCACGCTGCCGGAGAACTCTTCTACCTCTCCGCTCGCTCTTGCTGGATCAAGAAAGCGGAGATCGTCATCCAGATGTACGTGTGCTAAACGCGGAGGTGTCGTCCGTTCGGCGCTAGGTCGGAAGGACCATGATAAAGATCGTGAGACGGATCGTGATGAGATCGCGGGATGGATCGGATGAGTTCGCGGGACATATCGTGATCAAGATCGTGAGACGGATCGTGATGAGATCGCAGGAAGGATCGTGATGAGATCGCGGGATGCTCGGCGATTTGGATCGCGAAGACGTTCGACTACACCAACCGCGTTTCTTAAAGCTTCCCACTTAGAGAACTACAAGGGTATGTAGATCCACTCTCCCTCTCTTAGATGCTCATCACCATGGATAGATCTGCGTGTGCATAGGAATTTTTTTGTTTCCCATGCGACGTTCCCCAATAGAACCTATGTCCTTGCTTCTTGTAGTTGCTTCATGGCACAATACCAATTATTGAGGTGTCCTTTTTTGCTCGCACCTCAAATATAGCTTTCCTCCTAGCAGTTTTCTTTTTGCCCTTCTTTTCTTTCAACACTGGTGGAGATATGTCATCTCCACGTGTATGAGGCCAGTGGTCAGGACCTGGAACTAGGAAAATTATATGCTTGTATGTTTCATAGTACATGGGCTTTTTGAAGAAATCATTGACAAAGTCTTCAGAATGTAGCTTCACTTTCTGCATTGCAGCAATGGCATGACTGCAAGGCACATCTGTCATGTCCCACCTCCTACAGTCACAGGAATGGTTGTTCAAGTTAACACAATATGTGTTATTAGAACTACTAGTAACTTGCCAGATGCCTGGACCTTCCATATATGCTTCACAATACTTAGCCCATTTCTTGCCTTCTTCTAAGATTACTGACTATGTTGGTGTGATCTCCCATCTGCAAGTCTCTGTTTTCTCTTTCATTTTTTGAAACTTGATCATCAACTTTGTTCTTATGCCCTCCAACATAGTAGTGATTGGCTTGTTCCTAAAATCCAATATCATCATATTGAGAACTTCACTAAGGTTGTTTACAACTAGGTCAGTTTTGCAAACAATACCCATTTTGTATCTTGCCCATGTATGGTCCGGTATCTGAGACAACCACTACCAAGCCTCATAACTTTCTTTCTTCAAATTTTCCATCCATGCTTAGTGAAGGAATAGGCATCCTGATCTAAGTGCTTCTTGAGTTCCTCCCCTCTAAAACCGTATATATATATATATAGGGTCGCGCTATTCGTCACCCTGGGTGAGGAATAGTTATTCTTTACCCCCCCCCCCCCTCAATTTTACCATCAATGCACCGTAATTTTATGTTACATAATTTTTTTCTTACTCCATACGTAAAAAGAGACAGTAAGAAAATATATAATCACCGTAAAAAATATTTTTGTTACGTAAAATTACAAACATAAAAACATAGTGTAAAATATACATGAAATGCAATTTTTCTTGTCTTACGGCCTGTATTTTTATTTTCTTATGCCAAATTTTACATAGTTGGTCAATATAAATGTAACCAATTGTATTTAAAATGCAATTTATTTATGAAAGGCTCGTAAGATTACCTCGTGTGAAGAATAACCTATTCTGCACCCTGGGTGATGAATAGAGTTTATATATATATATATATATATATATATATATATGTCTAAGAAAAAATCTTTGTGGAGAGTTAGGAAATACATCATTGATTGCATTCAACAATCCCTTTTGCCTATCAGACATAATTGTGTATTTGCCAAACTTGTTTCCAGTTCTAATAACAGTTCTTAGCTGTGTGAGAAATCATGTCCAGCTATCTGTCTCTTCCTTGTTAACAACACCAAAGGCTATGGGGAAGATGTTGTTGTTCCCATCCCTTCGTAGCTGCCAATATCCGTTGTATAGTGCTGAGCTTGATGAAGCAACCATCTGGGCCTATAAATGGCCTACATCCATTTAGGAAGCCCACCTTCCATGCAAACAGGCAGTAGAACATGTAGTGAAACTTGGGGGTAGGAGCTGGATTTTCTATGTCCTCTTGTGTTGTCACTATGCATCTACTGCCTGGGTTAATTAGTATCCAGCACACACTGAAGATAGTCCCTAAGTTTGTGATACTGGAGTTTGTGATCTCCTTGCACAACTTCAATTGCTTGCCTCCTTGCCCTATATGCCAAGCTTTTAGGCACATGAACACCAAATTTTTTTCGTTGTGGATGTCATAATTGTCTCAACACCAGCTCCAGGGTTTCATCTAATTGTATCCTCACAAACCCTGGCAACCCAATTGACTGTAAACTTGGTGCTCTCTCCACTTGCTCCACAAGTGTGATCCAAGTTCATCTTCTTGATGCTGAAAGTTGCCTCATTAGCTATTTTAGAAGCCATTATGTAAAACTCACATCCTTGCTTTCTATAAGAGCACCAAGCAATAACCCTAGTTGGTTCATTTCTGTGATACTCAAAATTCCTAAGTGTCCTTACATGGAAATTTATAAGTGCTTTTCTAAACTCCACAACATTTTGGACAAATGCATTGCAAACTGCTCATGTGCATCGAGCAATCATGGATCATACTATATTCTCTCCTTATTCTTGTTCTTCAACCTTCTCTTCCTAACAGAAGACAACCTTGGAAATCTTCTTCGTCACTAATGCCAAAATCACCTGGAAAGCAGTATTCATCAGGTTCAGGCACAAAATCTTCAAACTTCCGGTGTTCGGGCTCATTATGTGACTTGCTTGTTGGGCTTGGTTTTCTGATAGGCTTAAGCTTGATTGCTCCTTCCTTTGGTACAATTGAAGGTTCTTCATGTTCAGAAAGGATTTGTTCTTCCTCCCAAAACTCGGAAGGTTTTGAGTTACCACCAGAATAGTGCTCTGCAGTATCTTCCTCTTCCCTCTTCTTATGGCTTGTCCTAGTGCCAGCCTCATCTTCACCCCTGGACCAAGCCTTGTATGACATTTTCTGCCCTCTGTAATCACCATTAAAAAAATCAAAATCTAAAGAAGATTTGTCCATCTCATCTTCACCTTCTTCTTCTTCCACTGCATTTCCCCCCTTGTTGAAATTACAACTATGATGTGTGTTAAGATAGGGCTCCTCACGGATTATTGGTGGCAAAGATGAATTAGAGGCAGGATGGAGCACACATTGTGGAGAAACACTGTAAGCAATTGGCTCGCCAACATTACTTATGGGAATCTGTTCCTCAAGCGAGATGTGATCCATATTAACATCTAATGGGCTTGGATTAGTGGCTTTTCTTACAGTGATGTTGAGGACCTTCTTATCAACAAACAATTTCACCTTTTCCTCTACTTTCTCCTCACTATCCAGGACCTCCACCCCCTTAACATAAGTCAAATATGCATCCAGTCTATACCCCTCCAACTCAACCAGTGCTAATAAGGTCAGATGACTGATATCTCAAACTGGAAACTTTCTCTTCATATTATTTCTGCTTAGAAAATGCAGCCTCACCTCCCAAACCTCATCATCTAAGCTGTATGAGATTAAATAGACAAACTATGAGCATGCTAACAAACAAATTAATCTGCTCAGTTCCTATACTACACTAAATGTATGAATGAATGGAACTGAAATTACTTACCTAACTCCACCAAACGACGACGCACACCTGTGCCCCCCCTCTGGATCCACGTGGATGCACCTCGCCACTCCTGTTGCCGCGCGGTATGACGGATCAAGCTGGATCTCCGATGGTGATGGCTGCGGCGACCGTTGCGTCAAAAGCTCGAGCTGCCTAGCCATTTGTCTATCTCTGAATGCCTACCACTCTCCTCGCCGGTGATGCCTACTGGCTGCGGCACGCCGACGACGACATCTGGCTACGGCGCCGCCATCGCACCTAGGTCAGAGAGCGGGCGAGAGGAGGAAGAGAGGAGGGGAGAGTGAGAGAGAGGGCGAACGACCGCCTCATTTCGTTCCGACCGGACCGCGTCGGCATAACGGCCATTAACGGCCGCGTCGTCCCCGCACTGGGCCAGGTGGACTGACCGGTGGGTCCAATCCGTCAGGAAAACAGTTAAAACGCTAGTCATCGCGGTTTTGGATTTTTTGAAATAGCCAACCACGCGTTTGGTAGTTTTCTAAGAAAAAATAAAATCCGATATTTTTTAAAACCATAGCCTGTAAATTCGTAGTATTATGCTATTTACTCTCTGAGATTGAATGGTATGGCTCTCACCCGATCTCTATCCTCACTTTCCTAAGGACGCTGGATGTCCAAAAAAACAAACTGGTTCCACGGGAAGATTCCAGCAAGCCTCGGCCGCCTCCATCACCTGCAGACACTCCATACAGCTCCATGCCCATCGGCATGACCGTCATGGTGCTGGATAGGCAAAAAAAAGTTTAAAGGAAAAAATAAATGCATCTTAAATCTCCAGAAATAAAACATGTCCCCAAATTACTGTTAAAAAGACTGGACTCAAGTGTTGAGAACAATCATCAGCAAGAAATTTGATTGAAATGCTAGTGAACAACCATCAGCAAACTGAAGTCAGAATATAGCCACAATAGTAGTCTTGTTTTGGAGAATCTCTTTACAAGGAAAATGGTTCACGAAGACCAAGAATAAAATGCTCCTTACAATGTGTCATGCACCCATTCTAGTGCCCGCTTCAAATCCTGTTTAGGTGCTGAAATAACTGGGAGTGGTCAAAAGTTGTCAAAAGTATAAATCATTACTCGGAAGCCACGAGGAAAGCACACATGACCAAACCAACAGTGTACCATATATGCACACATATGTAGCAGGCGGATGCTACTACTTGGCAACCAAACCAACAGTGACATGACAATGGGGTTCACGCTGATGAGCTTGTTGTGTTCACTTGTCGCCGTCCTGGTGAGCGCTGACGACAAGGCCACACTGCTTGCTTTCAAAGTGCAGGCCAGCCATGGAACGACAACACTGGCTTCTGAAGATGGTAAGGTGTGACATGCAGCCACCGGAGCCCGGCACTGTTTTTTTTCTTTCTTTTGTTGAAAATGAGGATGATCTCCCGTCTTTGCATCTGGGCGTTGTTGCAGTTATTTTATTAACAGATTGACTAAAACATATCTAGATGAAAATTAAGGATGTCACATCTAACCTTCATACCACACGATCTGACTGCTCCAAGCACCCTCATGTACGCCCGCACGGTATAGGGGTTCTCTCGTTTTCTGTTCCTTTTTTGTTAGTTGTTTTTCTCGTGTGGGCCATGATCTCATTTTATCTGTGTTTTTTTTTTTCTTCCTGCAGTCTTGTTTTTGCATGCTTTTTATTCTTATGGTTTCAGTTATATGTCCACTGCTTGATATACATATGCACACATTGTAACTTGTTTGTAATTGTTTTTGTCCCAATTGTAGCTCCATCCTCGACACGCAACTAAGAAAGGCGACGTTCCTTTATCCTAGTTGCAAGTACACCCTTGACACACAACTCGGGCCCTACCCATTTGTCCCAATTGCAGCTCTACCCTCAACACGGAACTAAAAGAGGGGACATCCTTTTTTGTCCTAATTGCAAGTACATCCTCGACGCGCAACTGAGAGAGGAGGTGTCCTTTTTTGTCCTAGTTGCAAGTCCACCCTCGACACGCAAATGGACATCCCTACCCTTTTTGTCCCAATTGCAGCTCCATCCTTGACCCGCAACTGAGACAGGGGACGTCCGTTTTTTGTCCTAATTGTAAGTCCACCATCGGCACGCAACTAGGGCCCCTACCCTTTTTGTCCCAATTTCAGCTCCACCCTTGACACGCAACTGAGAGAGGGGGCGTCCCTTTTTTGTCCTAGTTGCAAATCCACACTCGACACGCAACTGGGGCCTACCCCTTTTGTCTAAATTGCAGCTCCACCCTCGACATGCAACTGAGAGAGGGGGCATCTTATTTTTGTCCTAGTTGCAAATACACCCTCGACACACAACTAAGAGAGGGGACGTTCTTTTTTGTCTTAGTTGCAAGTCCACCATCGACACGCTACTGTGGGTTCCTACCCTTTTTGTCCCAATTGCAGCTCCACTCTCGATCCACAACTGAGAGAGAGGGTGTCCCATTTTTGTCCTAGTTGCAAGTCCACGATCGACACGCAACTGGGTCCCCTATCCTTTTTGTCACAATTGCTGCTCCACCCTTGACACGCAACTGAGAGAGGGGATGTCTCTTTTTTTGTCCTAGTTGCAAGTCCACCAGTGACATGCAACTAGGCCCCCTACCCTTCTTGTCCCAATTGCTCCTTCACCGTTGACACGTAACTTAGAGAGGGGATGTCCCTTTTTTTTGTCCTCGTTGCAAGTCCATCATCGACACGCAACTGTGCCCCTACCCTTTTTGTCCCAATTGTAGATCCACCCCCGACACGCAACTAAGAGAGGGGGCGTCCCTTTTTTTGTCCTAGTTACAAGTACACCATCGACACACAACAAAGAGAGGGGACGTCCTTTTTTTATCCTAGTTGCGAGTCCACCCTCGACACATAACTGGTGGGGCTTACCCTTTTTATCCCAACTGTAGCTCCATCCCCAACACGCAACTGGGAGAGAGGACGTCCCTTTTATGACCTAGTTGCAAGTACACCCTTGACATGCAACTGGACCCCTACCCTTTTTGTCCAACTGCATCTCCATCTCCAATATGCAATTGGAGGCTTGCTTTTTTTCTTGTCAAGCTGCAAGTCCAACCTCGACATGCAACTCATTCTGAACCCATTTTTTGTCATAGTTGCAAGTCTAATTACACACCCGACAAGCAACATTCTTGCCCAATGTACTTTTAAGAGTTCATGAACATTTTTCAACCTTGTGATTAGAAAAAGGAACGTTTTTTGAAATTCATGAAATTTTACAAAATCATGAACAACTTTTAAAATCGTGAATATTTTTTTAATCCAACAACATTTTTAAGTTGTCGAACATCTTTTATATCTTGAATATACTTTTCAAATTCGTGACCATTCTTAGAATTCATGAACTTTTTTATTTTCAAAAAATGATATATATTTTATAACTTCTCATACATTTTTCAAAATTTTCATTTCGAACATTTTTCATGTCCATGGATGGGGTAAGCTAATAGGTGGTGACCTAGAGGCATGTTGAAGGGAACTTTGCAATAAAAAAACTGACGGATGCGTGCCGCCAGCCTACCTTTTTCTTACCTTGGAGTGTGGATGGTACATGCATGCACCATGACACGTCATTTATTGTGTTCAACAAATTGTATTGGTTGATTTTTAGCAAGCTCGTACATCATAAGAACCAAGCTTAGCTTCAGCGGGTTGCTTTGACATCGGTCAGGAAGCTAGTTTGGGGCCGTGGCGGGATGAATAATTGGATCAATTTTGCACTCACTTTCTTTTGTATTTCCCTCGCGTGAAAGGCTAGCCCAAGCAACAATGGCAACAAACAACGACAAAGATGGGAGGTGGAACGGGATTAAAAAGGATGATGTCATCTTATATGTGACATAATTATGTCTCATTTAGATGTGTCTTAGACGGATCTTTTTATTAATTATTTATAAAGACCTTACAAGGTAAAACATCAGACGGTCTAAAGTCATCATCTTGACAATATCTGTCGCTACTCCTATCCAACTGATGAAGGCGTGCCGATAGTCCAACCCGAATACAAAACAGGCAACACATCAAAGTTTAACATCTAAAGCCGGAGACGCCAACCAAACCGCATGTTGAGACTGGGACACACACCGGTCTGACGCACTCTTAGAGACCGACATCTCTAAAACAGACAGTCACACACATCGATGTTGCCAGGCCGATCGTCGACGCCATGACGACGCCAGACAACACCACCATGCTGCATGTATTCACCTACATGCGTCGGTTATCGAAACTTTACAGCACCATGCCGCCGAGATCCATCGTCGGCCTTGCCTCACCCTCACGTTCCTGTGGACCTTGACCTGAGCTCCAACTCCCTCCATGGCTACATCCCGGCGAGCCTCGGCCACCTCCGTCATCTGCATGGGTAGAGTTGACAAAATGAGCACCCGATGGATAAACCTACCTAACTGGGACGTGGACGAAGCAGGAGTGTAGATGAGTAGGGGTGGGAAAGAGAGACGTGTACGTGGGGACGAGGAAGGATATTGAACGTTGAACCCGAGTCTACTTCATACTCTCAACAAGCGTTGTTATCTTAAACTTAGCCCCCGGCGTATCACTCCATCAATCAAACGCCGTGGGCGCCGCCTCTGCATGTGCATGTACAAGAAATCGCCAGCATGAACGGGTGCCTGAGGAACTCGCGTTTCGTTTTCTCCAGGCTCCAGATTATCCAACACCACTGCAACGCCGCCCAGCCACTGCCGGGTCCTCGATCGCGTTGCATTATCATGGGCCCAATCCGAGGGCTTTTTCTCCGCCACGCCAAGCCTGCTGCATCCCATACGGCCCATGCGCCGTCACTGCCGGCAGTCGTCTCACAGAGCCGACCACGGTGGTACCGAAACCTGTGGAAAGTGGCGGCCGCGGTGGTTGTCCTCCCCTACGCTGCCAAGTTCATTCTTTTTGCCGCGATAAGCCAAGAAGAGACCGTGCCCTATACCAACCGGGTCCATCGTGTCGGGTCAATAGCTCTCGTGCGACATCTTTGAGGAGAATTGGAAAGAATGCGATGTAATTGACGAAAATGGCTCTCACGAGACGTTTCAGAAGCCTAAATAGTCAAGACCCATTCAGACATTTTAAATGGTCGTCAACGGGAGTGAGGTTATGTTTAAGACATGCGGGTCCTACTTGGCAGTGCATCTAGTTACGGGCCCCACTTGTTAGTTCATCAGGTGAATCGTTTCCCGTGCATGTCCGAACGGGTATCCCTTTCTCAACCTGTGTTGCTCCCTCCTCTTCGTTCCTGGCGGTGAGTCGGCGGCGGCGGCGGAGCTTTTGTTCTAGGTGACAGCAGCGGTGGAGCTTTCGTTCTCGGCGACGGCGACAACTCTGGTGAGTGAGTCCGGAACCCTGTCCTGTTCTCCTCCGTGTCTAATTAGATCTCACTGCATCGCTTATGTTTCCTTTTGTTTTTGGTCAATTTGATCCAGATTTGGATGGGGGGAGGGGGGCTGACCGCGATTTGTGCCATGTCTGCTTCCGCTAGCTCACCTCACACTGCCTCGCCATTGACAAACAGGGGTGGTGGTGCTCGGACGTTCGAATTTAGTGTGGAATTTCTTCCTTCTAAGGCGAAGCTAGGTGATGGTAGCATGCAGGACGTAGAGAGAGAGATACAATTGTGAAGTGGGAGATTGATTTTGCAAAGATTGATCCACAAGAACTACAAAGCATGGAAGAGAAGGCCGTAAAGAACGTGGTGGAAACAATTGGGGAGAGCATTTTTTGGGGTCCAGATCAAGAGGTAGCATTGTTATGATTTGATAATTGGAAAGGAGAGTATGTGAGAATTGAGGATGGTGAAGAGATGGTTGATGAAATCGATCGACAAGATGGCTGGACAACCAAACAGACTATGTTTCATGCAGACCTTGTTGATCTGAAATCAAATTCTAAGGTTGGATATGTGCCCTCAAAGTTAGCTTCACAGATGTTTAGATGATGATTGGGCTTTAGAGAGGCAGATAATGCCCATGTGTACAGGTGAAGTGACAATATTATCCGAGGGGATTGATGCAGAAGAGGGCTCTGATGGTGCTGCAAGGGTTATTTCTGTTGATTGGAATTCAATAGAATTAAATGACCCAACTAATTTAGTCATTGCACCAACGGATGACACTGGGATGGGCAATTTTTTTGGCATTCCAGTAGCCGATGAAGATAAGGAGGAGAAGGATAGTGAATCTAGTATGCCTACTGATACTGATGCTACCAAAGATAGAACTGAAGATGTAGATGGACAGCTGATGGAAGATGCTGCAGATGATGTAGATGATGCACATGATGATGAGTTGGTAAATGTGTATGACACGGAAAACCCTGTTATTGCAGTGGGAAAGTTGTTTCCAAACATGGATGAGTTTAGGATGTGTTTCAAGACTTATGTAGTCAAACATGAGTTTGATGCCAAGACTAAGTGAATTGATAGAAAGAAGTTTTATGCAAGATGTAGAGGTTTTGATGGAAGTGTCAAGCCTTGCAAGTGGTACATATCTGCTAGACGCCAACCTGATGGAAGTACCATTAGGGTGAATCAAATCCCACACCAACATACTTGTATTACAAGTTCATAGAGAGTATGAACCATGACATCACAACTTTGAATTGCAGAAAAGATCACTCCTATTTTAGCCAAGAAACCAAACACTACTTCAAAGAAACTTAAAGTACACTTGGAAAAGAAATACCCCATTAAGGTGAAGTATAACACGGTGTGGAAGGCAAAACAAAGGGCAATGAAACAATTATACGGTGACTGTGCAAATACTTTTAGGATGCTTTATAATTTCAAAGCAGAGGTGGATAAGAGGTCACCTGACAGTGTTGTGGAGATAGATACTGGGGTAACAGAGGATGGAAGAGTCCTTTTATCTAAGTTGTTTATGGCTTTAAATCCTTGCATTGATGGCTTCAAGGCAGGTTGTCGTCCATATTTGAGCATAGACTCGTCATTTTTGACCAGCAAGTGGAATGGTCAATTGGCAGCTTGCAATGCATTGGATGGACACAACTCGATGTTCCCTGTTGCTATTGGCTTATTTCAATCAGAGGCAGAGGTCTCGTGGACATGGTTCATGATGCATTTGAAAAGATGCGTAGGACCAGTGTCACCTTTGGCAGTCCACACAGATGCATGCAAAGGGCTAGAAAACGCAGTGAATAATGTTTTCCCTCATTGTGAGCAGAGGGAGTGCTTCGGCCATATGTGGATGAATTTGATCAAAAATTTAGAGGTGAAGAATTTGGTCGCATGTGTCCAGCAACAAGATCTTACACTAAACAGACACATTCATATCATCTTGGTAAGATAATGACAGCATGCCTTGAGTTTGGTTCATGGGTGAACACCTACCATTCTCTATTATGGTATAGGTCAGGATTTAACACTGCCATCAAGTGTGATCATATCAACAACAACTTGGCAGAAAGTTTTAACAACAAGGTGAAACAGTTAAAAAATTGCTTGTGCATGACATGGTTGACCAAATCAGGATCATGATCATGCGCTTGTGGGCATTGATAAGAAGGATTGGGGATTGTCTACAAGGGGATAAGCTTCCTACGGTGGTACAACAGGTGGTCAACATGAGCAAAAATCTTATGCATTTATCCGTTGAAAAGTCTTCTGTTTGGGGTGCTGAAGTTAGAGATACCAAAACTAGTAGAAGGCATGTTGTTAACACTGAAATGCATGATTGCACATGTT
The DNA here is from genome assembly GCA_022496015.1 of Hordeum marinum. Taxonomy (NCBI): domain Eukaryota; kingdom Viridiplantae; phylum Streptophyta; class Magnoliopsida; order Poales; family Poaceae; genus Hordeum; species Hordeum marinum. The sequence continues at coordinate 336,091,173 of CM039676.1, read as the reverse complement.
TGGAGTGGCAACACACTGGGAAACCATGTGATCATGCCATACTTTTCTTGGCCTCCCGACTGAAGATAAACATGCACCCATATTTGCACGAATATTAATCAGTAGTAAGATACAAGGGTGCATATGCAACTCCAATTCCAGCACTTACAAATCAGTCTCAGTGGCCTGAAGTGGAAATTGAATTTTCCATGTGTCCTCCCCTAACAAAAAGAAAGGCTGGCAGGCCTAAAGAGAGTATATTCAAGGCATGGTTTGAGAAAGGTGGGAATAGTAAAAAGGTCAAGGGAAAGAAGGATGGAAATCCAAAAATACCCCCAAAAGGTAACAAAAATAGATGCAAGATGTGCCAGGAACTTGGGCACTGAAAAGGATCTCCAAAATGTTGTTACACTCCTGAAAGGCCAAAGTATGTTCATGTTAGTTTGTTTTTTATTTGGATGTTGTTTATGTTAGGTACTAGCCAAATTACAAGCTTTGTTTTCCAGGAGGAAGCGTGGAGGTCAACCCCTTGTTGTTGAAAATTGTTGGGCAATCAAAAAGGCAAGAATCAATAGTTGTAGAAAAAAGAGAAGTTTTGGTGAAAGTGTGCAAGATGAGACAAACTTGGATGATGTTGTGGTGCAAGATGAGCCAAACTTGGATGATGTTGTGGTGCAAGCTGAGCCAAACTTGGATGATGTTGTGGTGCAAGCTGAGCCAAACTTGGATGATGTTGTGGTGCAAGATGAGCCAAACTTGGATCATGTTGTGGTGCAAGATGAGAAAATTTTGGATAATGTTATGGTGCAAGATGAGCAAAATGAGCAGAATGTGGTGCAAACTATAACAGAAGTTGATGTAGTTGATGTGCAAAGTGAACTAGATGTCGTACCCGCCGTAGGATCAACAAGTGCCAAGAAAAAGAAGAAGAAATGGAGTGGTAAGAAGAAGTAGAAGTGAAGTATTGTTCTTGTCTGAATAAAAAAACTTGCCTGGTATTTGTGTAACTCTATTCAAATTCCAACCGAATTTCAAACTTGTGTATTTTTACTTTGATGGGTATTTTTTAAAACTTGCGTATTACTTTGATATGATATGTATTTGTGTAATTCAAGTTTGAGACAAAATTCAAATTTGAGCCAAAATTCAAATTTGAAGTTATTTGGTATGTGCTATTGGTGTTACAATGATTTCTGGACTATTATTCATGTTAGTTCATTAATTGGAGCAATTTTATTATGTGAAACTCCGGACATGAAAAATATGCTCCACATAAGCTCCAAACCCCTCAAAAGCTAGGGGAAAAAGACCCATTTGTAAGCCAGTTTTTTTCCGACCTTCTCTAAATGAGCCAAAAAAGGAAACTTGACATGTAGTGTGTGTATATAAGAGTCCATCCTGAGATTGGATCGTTTCGATAAATTATGACATGTTTAACACTTAACCCTAGCTCACTTCTCTTGGATACTCCACAACCTCATTCTTGGTAGCCATCTTTTGTGAAGGTTTTTCATGAAAAAAATCCTTAGTCCAAGTTTCTTATTTTTCCTAGATACTTAGTCACATAGAACGATGATCGGCACAATTTTTATATTTTTTTGATTTTTTTGAATTAGTTATGCTTAACCGTAATCGTTGAAAACCTCTCAAAACCCCTCTAAACCCCTCTAAACCCCATCAAAACCCTGCACCCCTCTGGGCCATTGGATCGCTATGAATGAACGGTCTGGATCAGGCAGTAGGGCTACGTCAGCGATCCGCGGGCTACACTCTGATTGGCTGATTCAAAAATGCAGCACCCTGGACCATTGGATGGATGTGAACAGAAGCAACGGTCTGGATCGGGAGCCATGTCACAGATTCGCGGGATGTTAGTTCATTGGCTGGTCATTTTTTACGTTGGATAAGATTGAGCAGGCCGGCCATGTATTGTTGGGCTTAATTAAAGCGGCCCACCCGTTGGACCGATGGACACCACACTGATCCGATTTGAGTAGGCCTGAAAAGCATGCATGCATGCGCGCGCAGCCCTACGCCGCCTGCCCTCGCTCCCTCGCAGCGTAGCCGCTGCATGCATGGCATCGAGATCATCTCTCCACGCGTTTTTAATGGCCAGTGTGCTACGCGAGCTGTTGGCAGTACTACCATGATGCCACACTTGCATGCACGGACGGCACACGCACAGAACGAGCAGGCGTGAACCCCGACCGAGGGCACAGAGCTTGCGCTTGCATGCACGGGCGGCACACATACAGAACGAGTAGGCGTGAACCCCGACCGACGGCACAGAGTTTGCAGCGCTGAAACGTCGCAGCCTGGCTATTGATGCCGCTTTCGGTTTCACATGCGTGTACACACATGCACGCTCGCCTCCGCCGGTGCCACTCACCACCGCCCGCTCATTACTTCCACCTGGTGTAAACACGTTGCACTAGGGCTATTTAAGCCACCTATCATCTTCCTCCTCCTCACCCATCCTCTCCCATCTGCATCCTCTTCTCGGGTCTCTTCTCACCACCACAAGCAACCTCAAAACCTTCTGTCACAGCTATGAACTACTACACCGGGCCAACCTTCCGCTTTCCCCCCACCATGTCGGAGAGGCTCTACCCCGCCAACGTGTACGTCGAGAGGACACTCCATGTGTGGTCGATGTCAAGATGGAGGGGCGCAAGGGAGTTCACCAACGCCTTCCTTGCGCTCGCCTTCGGCCACCTCCCCCGGGGATCTCAAAGGATGTACCGAGTCGAGGAGGTTATCCACAACGGGGTTGTGGTTGCTATCCTTTCCCACTTCACCAACTCCGTCGACGCGTTCTACCTCCTTGGCCGTGTGTTCTGGTGTGGCTGCGAGTTCATCTCTTTCACTACCCATAACATCTTCATGGACTACAACAATATCTTTCCCACCACGGGGCGCATGCACACTCTGTCGTACCCAATCCACAACACCCCAGAGGAGTAGTGAACGGGCCTGGAGGAGTTGGCCATGGAGGAGTTGGCCTTGGAGCAAGCAAGCAAGCCGGTGGTGTTTTATCTTATATAGGGTGTCGTTTTATCTATATAAGTTGTAATGATACTATGTATGTCATGCTTGGGTACTATTATTGTCATGTTTTATCTTATGTATGTTAGTTGTAATGTGGTACTATGCAATGCTACTACTTATCTTATCTATGCAATGCTACTACTTATCTTATCTTATTATTGTCGTGTTTTCAAAAATGATTTCTGAGGCTTTCAAATACTCCCATTTAATTTGGATTTCATAGAACCGTAGACATGCATGAAAACAATCAAAAAAGAAACATGTTTGGACAAAAGTTTGCAAAACTAAATCCAGTATCTTTTTGAAAATTTACATATTTATCAAAGATGTGACATGAATTTATTTTAAAAAAAAGTTTTGTTTTCACTCATGCCCAAGCTGAGTGCATCCGCTGGCCGTCTCACGCTTGTGATTTGGAGCACACAAACAGCCAGCAGCGATCGACTTGTACTGAGCACCTCGTTCTCTTTTAGCAATAATAAAATTCCACCACCTCGTGAATTCAGCTAGGCAATGGCCTGCTACGGCGGCCCAAAGAGCAAACAAAGTGCGCATGTGGCTACGGAGTAAGGCCCATGTGTTATAATTGGCCTGGTTAAAAATGAATCGTTTTTTCGCTATCAATTCTCATTCTTGACCGTTTCTATAACTCTGGTCGCTTTGCGAGCTCGCCACAGAAGTGCGTGCGGGAATCGAGCCTCGTCACGTGCCCGGGGTGACCGGACGGTAAAATCGCCCCTGTGGACAAGCAACAAAAATGTAAAGCAAAACAAAATAAGTTACAATACATACGGCCTAACATTTATTCGATATAAAAATTTGGCCAAAGTAAAAACAAGTAAAGAAGTATATGAGTGTTAGAGGTTTATTTGCCGAAGCAACATTTTATTTAGTCGAAGCATTTTTTCTAAACATGGGTGCCTCAATGCTATAAAACAAGGATGGTGCCCCTACGTGGGTGGGCTGGTCACTATTTGGGCCTGGTTATTTTCTCACGGTCCAACATCTATTCGGCAGCAAGATTATTTTTACTACAAACTAAATTTAGGGTGTGTGCAGTGTGTTAACTGAAGAACAAAAACAGAGCATGAGCAGTGAATATTTCTGCTTCGATTCAATTACATGAACTTGGCATGACGCACGGATCGCATCCTCTTCCCTGACAGACCTAAATGCCCCGTCTAATGAAGGATGATTAACAAGTAAAACAAAAACAGAGCAATGTTACAACAATAGAACCCCCGTGCCATGAAATTTGCTTACTTCTACAAATCAATCATCTCCATTAGATTTTTCTTGATCTTCTTCAGTTCCCCGGGCAATTTAGACTCCAATTGCAGTTCAGCATTGCGCGCAGACCTCGCTATCGGCACGACTCTGCCCGCCCCTCTGTCCGAGCTCCCCAAATTCTCCATCTACGGCACTCCGCCCAAATTGAGCTCCCAGGTAGCGGCCCCGCTCGAATCAATGTAACCCTCGAACTGAATCCTCTCAACATATTCATCCATCCACTCGAAATGGGTGCATTTCTTCAGGATCTAAAAACAACAATATGAACCCTAAATTCCAAATTCGAGGGGAAAATATGGAGAAATCAAAGCAAACAGCAGTGAAAGAACGGGCTAAGAACTGAGATCTAACCTTGTCATCACTTCCTGCCATTGTTTTGCTCAAGCACTTCACAAATTCCCGCCCAAGATTTCCATTATCATCAGTCTTAGTGACCAACCGTTTCAGTGGCTCTGGGCGTAGGCTGTCAAGGCACCTTGTGAGCGGCACCGGGCCATACCGACGCCATCTTGAGTGCGTGGCGAAGGAGGTGGACATCTACACTAGGTCGTCGGAGAAGAGGAAGAATGGGGAAAGGGGAAGCAATGGGCGGCGGCGGGCGTACGGGCACGGGCGGTCGTCTCTTCTAGCTGCGAAGAAATGGGTTCCATGCTTAGTGGACAAGTGGTGGGTCCCACGCTTATGTGGATAAGTTATGGGTCCAGCCCCTAACAGCTAATGAGGGCATCAGTTCAGATTAAGGGCCATGTCGTGTCTGGGCTATTTCCTCGCTCAAAACTGTCGCACCAAGGAAGTTCACACGAAAGATGTCACACTCCTTCCAATTCCTACGAAAGATGTCGCACAGGAGCTATTGACCCCATCATGTCCTCCTGTCCTCGTCGGAGGAGCGCGAGTTTGGCAAGGAAATCTTCAACGATCGCAAGAATAAGTACGGCGAAGACATCCTTGGCTCGTCTGACCCCAGGTCTATCCACGTCCACCGCATCGCCTCTGGTATCATCCATGGAGTCCGCCACCTCTTTCCCACCAATGACCTCCATGACGATGATGCTAAGCAGGGGAAGGTGGTGGTGCGGCCACAAAAGGGGCATCTCAATGACCTTAACTGGGAGATGATCGTTGTCAAGAATGACAAAATAAATGCGTTCAGCTCGATGGGTGGGAAGATTGTAATCTACACTGGATACCTCAAGCTTTTGAAGACCGATGCTCAGATTGCCACCGTTATTGAGCATGAGGTATCTTTTCCTTGTTGGAGTATCGGTGCATTTGCAGAGGATGCGGAGGTTTAGGTTGTTTTCAAGTGGGACATTCATTGGTGCCTTCTTTTTCCAGGCCGCACACATTGTTGCAAGGCATAGCATTGAGTTGTTGAGGTTAATTACTAATGCCCTTCTCACGAAGGTATGTTAATTTACCTTTCACATTTTTGGTATATTGTTTTAATATTTACTTACATTGTTCTTCAAATTAGTAATTACACTCTCTCTTAAACCAACACTATTTTGTATGGAAATTGAAACATGTTGGTTTGCCAGATACTTATGCAAGGATATTTTATTGTGGATGCTATATAGGAAAATACACTTTGCTTCCTGGTTGTATATGCATCCTATATGGAAAAAAATTAATACTTAAATAAAATATCAAAATAGTTCAGAAGTATTTTTAGACTAAACTTGACTCGGTTTTGCACTAGTATATAAATTTGCAAGAAAAACAACAACATTGACTTGTGGGCAAAGAAGACAAAAATTATTTGCTATTATAGGTCTCCATTCATGCTATTTTGATCGAAAATTTTTCTTTTTTGAAAAGAAGTCAAAGTGTAATTTTCTTTTTGTGGAATTTTTCTCACAAGTACAATTGAAGGTCGAGTTTATTTCAAAAACATTTTCATGATTTTTCGAATTTTTGTTGAATTGCTTTTTTTGTTGGCATATAGGATGTATATACAACCAGGAACCAAACGTTCCCGTCCATGCTATATGAGTTATCTCACGTGTGTTTTACATATATACATTGTAGGGCCGAATTGGAGGCAGATCTCATCGGGTTGATGATATTGGCCGCTGCTGGTTTTGATCCACACGTAGCCCCTGAGTTCCGCAAGAAGATTGTAGAGATCATTGGAGACACGGAATTAATGCACTACATAGGTACTCATCCTTCACTTGAGATAAGATCAAGGATGCTATCACGAAGGGAGGTCATGGAGGAGGCATTGAAGCTGTACAACAAGCAAGTAAGCACTGGGAGAAGTGATAGGAGGTGCTTGCCCTATGATGGAACATCCTCGAATGTTGGTTTTACTATATGTCAAGACGCCAAGACCAAATGCAACAGGAAAGTTAGGCGAATCATTAGAAATAGATTTTTAATGAATTATTGGAATTATGATGTTACTTTATGAGATGACAACCTATAAGGTAATCTAGGCACATGGAATATGTTTCATGAATTCTCTGCATACAGTGACTTTGATTTATACAATTCATTCATACATAAAGACCACATTAATAAGCATACAGATAACTACATTACCAGGCACTACACATAACTACATTAGAAATCACAAGCATCCATAAACATAGTCATTGGCATAAAATTGGATGCATTACCACACTATTATTAAGGCATAGCAGTTCAGGGTTCACAAAACCAACAAACAACGATTATAACTCTTGGATCATGACAAGCGCGTGGTCGTGCCTGCCATACTTGACTATCACATCAACACCAGAAAGGTTAAAGATGATTACCCTAAAACTAACATCAGTGAGGACCTTGAATGTGAGGAAGTACCCGATATTTAGCTTGTGAGCAATGGCAAAGTCAGCCCACTCTAGATCAATGTGTAGCCTCCAACCTCCTGTGCAGATGGTGATTTTATTTGGCTAGTGCAGCGAAGTTGGTTGGCAGTATGGCAGTCATTTATATCAACCATAAGGTTGTTGTCCTTCAAGGGAATAGATAGTGCATGGCCCTCGCTTCACAATCCCAAATAACTTTCTGACCTGAATAGGTCACCTCCTCTGCCGAAAAGCCTGACAAATGTGAGCCACCTACTGAGGCGCCACAGTAGTGTCCGAGCCTACCCGGCTCAACTGTGCTACCCCTAGCCTTGACGATAAAGGTTTTCTCCCTTGCTTTAGATAATAAAGCAGCATCTAGCAACATAGTTCGTACAACAAGGGTGAGTTCAAGCTGAGAGAGAATAAAATAAAATAGTCTATTGGGGCTCAACACAACATCACCTAAGATAACAATAAGTGGTTAATCCGGCTTGTGAGGAAGTAGCGGAGCCGGAGGACTAGGTGGCGGTGGAGGCGGTGCAAGGAGCGAGGCGATGGAGCAAAGATCCGTGGACATGTTGTCGATGGCCTCCCGAGTCAACCGCTTACTAAGAGGCCGCCATGGCTGCAGAAACCCGCACATTTTGTAAAGAACGGTTACCCTTGCATGGTTCACATGTTCAATCTCAAGTTTATTATGCACATTCCAAGTGTCCAAGATAGCACCCCTACTACCACCCAAAGGGTCAGACGAATCTAGAATCGGTGGCCACACCTCTAGGAACATATTTATGAGGTTGTCATGGCACCACCTCTAGAAGGTAACTCCAAAGAAACCTTGTCAAGGAACAGGTGAAGAATATGTGGTTCGGATCCTCTAGTACCTCACATAACTGGCATTGCCCATCGCCTGGTCCATTGTGCTCTAGCACTTCAACCCCTGAAGGGAGTCGGCCCCGAAATAATTGCCTCGAGAATATATGGATTTTGAGAGGAAACTTGATTTCCCACAAGAGATACGGTTTTTTGGGCCTAGTGTAGCTACCATGGCTTTGTAAATAGACCGAGTAGAGAAAAGACCATTCTGTTCGAGGTCCCGACCCATGGCATCCCACTTCAAGGAAGGCGTGTGAAGGGTGACACACTCTAATATCCCTCCTCATTGGTCCATCTCTACCGGGCCAAACATCCTACACAAGGGGAGTTTATCAAGACTCCTGAGGGACGCATCAATAGTTATGTCTGTCGATGTGCATATACTAAAGTCATTGGTTCTATGCGATGGCATCTGACGGTAGGAAAAAAGAGAAATTTTCATCTTGTATTGCACAATGATGACTATGTCTCAGAAATGTTCATCCCCAGATTCTATTATTAGGTTTGAACTCGGTCGGATTGAATTTTGTGAAAAATATGTCTAACTACAATTGTTGTGGTAGTCGTAGCACATAGGAAATCCTAGCAAGTTCACCGCATCTAGAATGGTGAAGTGTCGAGTGTACTGTTTTCTATGTGAGTGCTCTTGGATGAACATGGAATAATAGTTAAAAAAAATTGTGAGCTGGCCTGTCATTTGTACATGTTTTATATGTAAATTTTTCAGTGATATATTATATATAAGTGCATTGAAATATAGTACAACCCAACGGGTGATTTTTAACAACTGTTAGACAACTTCATAAAAATAGTTCTATTAGATCAATATGTGAAACTAAAGTTTGATCTGTATGAAGGTTTGTGGTTTATATATGATATTACACGGAATTGCAATTCTATGTTGATAATATTAAATTCCATATAATTGAACTTTATATTAAAAAAATGAATGGTCGTATGTACATGTTGTTATATATGTCTACTTGATTCAGAGGCCGGGGTTATCCTCATCTTCCTAAAAAATAGGATATATCTACATGACAAGTGGTATGTTGGATGAGGTAGTACCACTACACAAAAAACATGTTTTGCCTTGTTTTCCTGGATACACCTATCGAGTCTACTTTATTGGCCACTCGGCTTACACCCCTATAAAATGTGTGTCAATGGCTCGACGCCACGGCACACAACAAAGACATGTGGCTCGGCGTATTGCCGGGTAAGCCGTGACATGAAAAACGCTCGGCGTACCAAAATAACTTGGTATACTGGGGTTAAAGTTGAGTGTTGTCATGGCCCGCACAGTGAATAGTTGTGCCACGTGGCCATGGCCGTCGCAGTTCACGCTGTCATAATGGTATCCCATATTGGCCGAGTGTTGTCTAACGGATCTCACAACATACAAAACATCTTTTCATTTGTGAAAACATTTCATCCAAGATACACTGAGCGAGCAATTTAATACACTCGACATACAATGGATAATATCCCGCAACCCACCGTCTCCCTAGCCAGTATTGTGCACCTAGCCAGTATTGTTGCACGGTTGACTTCACTTGTATAGTTCTGGTTGCAGATTATGCATATGGGTGAAGAATAGGAGTGAAATGCATCACTGGTCCGTTAACTCAAACCGAATGCACGCTTTAGGCCATGAATTTGGGAATTGATCGATTTAGGCCATAAACTCATTATTTTGACCAAATAAGGCCAAAACCGACCTGAAAGAATAAAAACCGGCAACATGGCTGCCACGTCAGCGCACCTTTCACAGTTTACGCTTTGGTTAATACATAGGTTTTTTTTGCAAACTTTCTTTTTCACTCGCCTTTAAAAAGCCAAAAAAACATGTCTTCAGTGAGATCGAACCCACAATCCCCACCTTCAAAGCATATATGGCTACCAGGAGAGCACTGAACCATTTGTGGCTACATATGAATTTACATTGTATATATTCCATGCAAAAGCATGTTCAAAAGAGAGAAAAAAAGGCACACATATCCCAACCCCCTAAACCTACTCAATCAGGCGAGCCCACTTCCTAAACCCACACGATCTCCGAATCACACCGCATTGTATTCAAGATGCATATATTTCACTTTTATATTGTCTAGAAATCCACTAATCACGTATATATTGAGTAACCCACTAGATGCGCAAGACATTTTTGCATTCTAGCAATGTATTGTGAGCCTATGTATACTTTTATTTCGAAAAGATGCTTTCAAAACAATTAATATAGAAAGGAAACGAGTTAATACGATAGCCAACGAAGTAAATTGAGCGAGCAAAGGCAGAAGGAAATCGACTTGTTCACGAAAGAGATTGTACTTAATCTTTAAAAGACTGCATGACAAAACGTCAATTGGTAGACATTCTAGTGGTTCGTGTGATTGCTGCTGACACGAAAGGGTCTGTGTTCGAATCGAATGCACTATAATTTTATGTTTTTTTCTTCCACGCACCATCAGCATGGGATGTGAGAAAAAAACCTATCAGCTTGCAAGAAGATCCCTGTAAAAACTAGTTAGTTCATGAGGGGTCTAGAGAACGCTGACGTGGCAGCCATGTAGTCATCATTTTCTCCTCCGGATCTATTTTGGGCTTATTTGATCGAATTAATGAGTTTATAGACTGAGTCGTTCAATTCCCGAGTTCATGGCCTAAAATGTGCAATCAGTTTGAGTTAATGGACTAACGACGCGTTTCACTCGAAGAATAAGAAAAGGAGCTAGTCTTTTAACTGATGGGCTTGTGTATGTGTCCATTGTCATGGCTGGTAGCCCTAGCTGCAGACGCATGGAACAGAACTGAATAACTCTTTGAGTTCACTCTAAAGAGAGAACCTCTATTTATTTTGCGACCTAGCGACCAACTGCACCTTATTTTAGGAAAAATCTCCTAGTAGTTGTTCCACGAGTTGTTGAGCGTCTCTCCTTTCTGCAAGCCATCTTCAACACGCCAAGCGTTGATGACCTCGCCGACGATCTTCCCGGCATTATCCGTGAGGTGCTTCAGCCCGCTATCCTCCACCCGTCATGCACTGATGACCTCGGCGACAATCCGCCCGCCGTCATTCTCCATGAGGCGATGCTGGCCGCTATCCTCCACGCACCATGCGCTGATGACCTCGGCGACGATTGGCCCTCCGCCTTCGTTTGTGTGGTGGTTCTGTAAGAGAAGCACGATTAAGAAAGTGAAAGAAGAAGAAAACGAAACATGATCTGTAGAACAACATGTACCTGAGCGGTGGAGGACTCTGGTGCGGCTTGAGTAGATTGGGCAGACCACTTGTGCATAGCTGTACTCGGTTTAGGGTTAGGAGTGGAGAGATTGAGATCTAGCTACCTAGGGTTTGGAGTGCGGCGGCGTTTGGGAATGGGGGCGTACGCCAAGTGTGTTCCCTGTATTATATAGGAATTCTTGGACGTCTGATCTGCAACAGATCCCTGGCGATTCATCGGAAGCTTTTACAAGTTTTCGCGTGAATGGAGGGAACGAATGGCTGCCTACCTATCACGTGATTTGAGGAAACAGATGCATGAGTCTATCTAGGATACTAACTGATTTACGACACGTTGTTCGTGATTTGGAAAGTGTGTGCTGCTGCGATTACTCTACTTGGTTGGATAGGTGGAATGTACACACACTTACAAAACAGGGCAACGGTTCGGGCTGGGCCATGCCATTAGTCTCGGTTAGTGACGGGACTAATTAGAGCAACAGTCCCGGTTCGTGAGGCCAGGGGGCCGGACAGGCCACGTGGGGCATTGGTCCCGGTTCGTAGGACACCTTTGGTTTCGATTTCAGAGACGAACCGGGACCAATGTGCCTCGTTCCTGGCCCACAACCATTGGTCCCGGTTCGTGGCTGGAACCGGGACCAAAGGGGGCAACCGTTCGTCTGGTGCGAGCCCCTTTAGTCCCTGTTGGTGGTCCAAACCGGGACTAAAGGCTCGAACGGTCCGCATCCCACGATGTTTCGCGCTCCGAGAAAGAGGAACTGTTCCTCGGCGAGGGCTACAGTAACTTCGCCCATTTCTCTTCTTCTCCTCTCTTCTTCTCCTCCATTCTCCTCTCTTCTTTCCCATATCTTCTACCATGGATCCAATCACTCGCTACGGGGAGGTGCTCGCACATGGCACAACCAATCTCGATGTCGTCTACACGAACGACAGCGCCATGGTGCCATGTTTTCTTTCCCTTTTGTAGAAATGGCTTGAAGTGGCGGATGAGAAAGACAAGTTCATAGGGCTTGATCTCGAGTACACGGCCAAGCAAGAAGATGTTGCCGTTATCCAGCTATGTTTCAAAAAACATGTCATGATCTTTCAATGGGCAAGGTGAGTTTTGAGGGTTTTCTGTAATCAATTAATAATTTATAGATTATTATGAAAATTGCATAGGATAGAAATATGTTTCAGTTTGAATCATATGGGAAAGATCAGTATTTCTTTTAAGTTCGTAGTAAAACAATTTTCCTTGTTGCAAAACGTGGGAGAACATATATGTCATATAGTTAATTTAGGTTTCTTCGTCAATTCATAGGATATGAAAATTGCATATATATAGGATACAGCAATATATATGTTCTATTTTGAATCTATGGCAAAGATCAATTTCTCTTAAGTTGTAATGAAATAATTTTCCTTTATATAGTTGCATATTATAATTACTTTATATAGTTGCATATATAAGATCGTTTTTTATGATATTACTGTTCACCGGGCTCAAATGAGCCCGGGAGCAAAAACTCTCCGTCTTCCTCTTTTGTTGCAGCGAAATAATTTTTCTTTATATAGTTGCATATTATAATTCTGCCAAAATATACTTGTTGCAGCAGTATTTAACATTTGTTCCATTTTAATTTTTTGATGTTGCAGTAGTGACAAGCACTGCCCAGCACTCATGGACTTCCTACGCAGCGGCATACATTTTGCTAGCGTTGATGTAAGTAATGACAAGCTGAAGATGAGGCGCAGCTTTGGTATTGAGATACCAGCTGGCTGCCATATTGATATCCAAAACATATTCAGGCTTCACTATGAGAGAACTTTGATGGCTTTTATGGCAGTCGCCTTGATCGACGACTATTATGGACATATGAAGACCAAATTCCCCCGGGCGCAGCGCAAAGAGTGGGAGAGGACCCCACTTCAGCCTATCAACATTGAGTATGCAGCAAAAGATGCATACGTTGCATATGAGTTGTACCGCAAGATTCGAACCGTGAACTATGGGCAGCATCACCTCGCACCACCACCACCATGGGAATATTCTTCTGATTCAGACTAGCTAATAGTGTTCGCTTGGACGAGTACTTTCTGTAATGGATATCTGAACTATTATATATTACATATCTCTCTAGCTATTATATATTTGTAGTGCTTTTCAATTCAAGTTTTTCTTAAATTCCGATTGTGGTTGAGAACAAAATGCAACAAAAAAGTGGGTTGTCATTGTTGGCAAGCATGCACACCATGCCAACTTTCAACCTTTTCAAAGTTCATTTGTAGTGCTTTTCAATTTTAGGGTCATAATTATCTCAAAAAATCATTAAATGCATGAAAAATACCAAATGAAGTCAGAAAGGGTTGAAAATTGATGATGTGGCTTTGAATGGTGCATTTTGAACACACGAAAAGCCTGGAGTTCAAATAAGTTAAAGAAAATGAAATGCCTTTTGTAACTGATGAGTTTCCATCTGAAACCCTTATACTTCGAAAGAGACTGTCCGTTTTGTACACGAAGTGCATCCAGCTTTTGCCGTAACCCTCTCAACTTATTAGCACATGCTATGTGGGTGAAATGTTGATACCATGCCAACTTTCAAACTTTTCAGAGTTCATTTGTAGTGCTTTTCAAGTTCAGAGTCATAATTAGCTCAAACAAATCATTAAATGCATGAAAAATACCAAATGAAGTCAGAAAGGGTTGAAAATTGATGATATAGCTTTGAATGGTGCATTTTGAACACACGAAAAGCCTAGAGTTCAAATAAGTTAAAGAAAATGAAATGTCTTTTGAAACCGATGAGTTTCCGTCCGAAACCTCGATACTTCGAAATAGACTCTCCGTTTTGTACGCGAAGTGCATCCAGCTTTTGTCGTAACCCTCTCAAATTTTAGCACATGCTATATGAGTGAAACGTTGATATCATGCCAACTTTCAACCTTTTCAGAGTTCATTTATAGTGCTTTTCAATTCCAGGCTCATAATTAGCTCAAAAAATCATTAAATGCATGAAAAATACCAAATGAAGTCGGAAAGGGTTGAAAATTGATGATGTGGCTTTGAATGGTGCATTTTGAACACACGAAAAGCTTGTAGTTCAAATAAGTTACAGAAAATGAAATGTCTTTTGTAACCGATGAGTTTCCGTCCGAAACCCCAATACTTCGAAAGAGACAGTCCGATTTGTAGGCAAAGGGCATCCAGCTTTTTCCGTAACCATCTCAAATTTTTAGCACATGCTATCTGGGTGAAATGTTGATACCATGCCAACTTTCAACCTTTTCAGAGTTCATTTGTGGTGCTTTTCAATTTCAGGGTCATAATTAGCTCAAAAAATCATTAAATGCATGCAAAATACCAAATGAAGTTAGAAAGGGTTGAAAATTGTTGATGTGGCTTTGAATGGTGCATTTTCAACACATGAAAAGCCTGGAGTTCAAATAAGTTAAAGAAAGTGAAATGCCTTTTGTAACTGATGAGTTTCCGTCCGAAACCCCGATACTTCGAAAGAGACTGTCCGTTTTGTACACAATGTGCATCCATCTTTTGTCGTAAACTTCTCAACTTTTTAGCGCATGGTATGTGGGTGAAATATTGATACCATGCCAACTTTCAACCTTTTCAGAGTTCATTTGTAGTGCTTTTCAATTTCAGGGTCATAATGAGCTCAAAAAATCATTAAATGCATGAAAAATACCAAATGAAGTCAGAAAGGGTTGAAAATTGATGATGTGGCTTTGAATGGTGCATTTTGAACACACGAAAAGCCTGGAGTTCAAATAAGTTAAAGAAAATAAAATGCCTTTTGTAACCGACGAGTTCCCGTCCGAAACCCTGATACTTCGAAAGAGACTATCCGTTTTGTACACAAAGTGCATCCAGCTTTTGTCGTAAACCTCTCAACTTTTTAGCACATGCTATGTGGGTGAAATGTTGATACCATGCCAACTTTCAACCTTTTCAGAGTTCATTTGTAGTGCTTTTCAATTTCAGGGTCATAATTAGCTCAAAAAATCATTAAATGCATGAAAAATACCAAATGAAGTCAGAAAGGGTTGAAAAATGATGATGTGGCTTTGAATGATGCATTTTGAACATATGAAAAGTATGGATTTCTAATAAGTTAAAGAAAATGAAATGTCTTTTGTTACCGATGAGTTTCCGTCCGAAGCCCCGATACTTCGAAAGAGACTGTTTGTTTTGTACACGAAGTGCATGCAGCTTTCGCCGTAACCCTCCCTACTTTATAACACATGCTATGTGTGGTGAAATGTTGATACCACACCAACTTTCATCCTTTTTAGGGTTTATTTGTAGTGCTTTTCAATTTCAGGGTCATAATTAGCTCAAAAAAATCATTAAATGCATGAAAAATACCAAATAAAGTCAGAAAAGGTTAAAAATTGATGATGTGTCTTTGAATGGTGCATTTTGAACACACAAAAAGCCTGTAGTTCAAATAAGTGAAAGAAAATGAAATGCCTTTTGTAACCGATGAGTTTCCGTCCGAAACCCAATACTTCGAAAAAGACTGTCAGTTTTGTACGCGCAGTGCATCCAGCATTCTGCCGTAACCCTCTCAACTTTTTTAGCACATGCTATGTGGGTGAAATGTTGATACCATGCCAACTTTCAACCTTTTTAGAGTTCATTTGTAGTGCTTTTCAATTTTAGGGTCATAATTAGCTCAAAAAATCAGTAAATGCATGCAAAATACCATATGAAGTTAGAAAGGTTTGAAAATTGATGATGTGGCTTTGAATGGTGCATTTTGAACACACGAAAAGCCTGGAGTTCAAATAAGTTAAAGAAAATAAAATGCCTTTTGTAACCGATGAGTTTCCGTCCGAAACCTCCATACTTCGAAAGAGACTGTCCGTTTTGTACGCGAAGTGCATTCAGCTTTTGTCATAACGCTCTCAACTTTTTAGCACATGCTATGTGGGTGAAATGTTGATACCATGCCAACTTTCAACCTTTTCAGAGTTCATTTGTAGTGCTTTTCAATTTCAGGGTCATAATTAGCTCAAAAAAATCATTAAATGCATGAAAAATACCAAATGAAGTCAGAAAAGGTTGAAAATTGATGATGTGGCTTTGAATGCTGGATTTTAAACACACGAAAAGCCTGGAGTTCAAATAAGTTAAATAATATGAAATGTCTTTTGTAACCAATGAGTTTCCGTGCGAAACCTCAATACTTCGAAAGAGACTGTCCGTTTTGTACGCAAAGTGCATCCAGCTTTTTCCGTAACCCTCTCAACTTTTTAGCACATTCTATATGGGTGAAATGTTGGTACCATGCCAAATTTCAACCTTTTCAGAGTTCATTTGTAGTGCTTTTCAATTTCAGGGTCATAATTAGCTCAAACAAATCATTAAATGCATGAAAAATACCAAATGAAGTCAGAAAGGGTTGAAAATTTATGATGTGTCTTTGAATGGTGCATTTTAAACACATGAAAAGCCTGGAGTTCAAATAAGTTTAAAAAAATGAAATGTCTTTTGTAACCGATGAGTTCCGTCCGAAACCCCGATACTTCGAAATAGATTGTCTGTTTTGTACACAAAGTGCATCCAGATTTTTTCATAAACCTCTCAACTTTTTAGCACATGCTATGTGGGTGAAATGTTGATATCATGCCAACTTTCAACCTTTTCGGAGTTCATTTGTAGTGCTTTTCAACTTCAGGGTCATGATTAGCTCAAAAAAATCATTGAATGCATGAAAAATACCAAATGAAGTTAGAAAGGGTTGAAAATTGATGATGTGGCTTTGAATGGTGCATTTTGAACACACGAAAAGCCTGGAGTTCAAATAAGTTAAAGAAAATGAAATGCCTTTTGTAACCAATGAGTTTCCGTTTGAAACCCCGATACTTCGAAAGAGACTGTCCATTTTGTACACAAAGTGCATCCAGCTTTTGCCGTAAACCTCTCAACTTTTTAGAACATGCTATGTGGGTGAAATGTTGATACCATGCCAACTTTCAACCTTTTCAGAATTCATTTGTAGTGCTTTTCAATTTCAGGGTCATAATTAGCTCAAAAATCATTAAATGCATGAAAAATACCAAATGAAGTCAGAAAGGGTTGAAAATTGATGATGTGGCTCTGAATGGTGCATTTTGAACACATGAAAATCCTGGAGTTCAAATAAGTTAAAGAAAATGAAATGCCTTTTGTAACCGATGAGTTTCCGTCCGAAACCCAGATACTTCGAAAGAGACTGTCCGTTTTGTACACGAAGTGCATCCAGCTTTTGTCGTAACCCTCTCAACTTTTTAGCACATTCTATGTGGGTGAAATGTTGATACCATGCCAACTTTCAACCTTTTCAGAGTTCATTTGTAGTGCTTTTCAATTTTAGGGTCATAATTAGCTCAAAAAATGAGTAAATGCATGAAAAATACCAAATGAAGTTAGAAAGGGTTGAAAATTGATGATGTGGCTTTTACTGATGCATTTTGAACACATGAGGAGCCTGGAGTTCAAATAAGTTAAATAAAATGAAACGTTTTTTGTAACCGATGAGTTTCCGTGCGAAACCCCGATACTTCGAAAGGGACTGTCCGTTTTGTACGCGAAGTGCATCCAGCTTTTTTCGTAACCCTCTCAACTTTTTAGCACATGCTATGTGGGTGAAATGTTGATACCATGCCAACTTTCAACCTTTTCAGAGTTCATTTGTAGTGCTTTTTGATACTTCTCCAACATATCTACAATTTTTGATTGTTCCATGCTATTATATTATCAACTTTGGATGTTTTATATGCATGAATATGCTATTTTATATTATTTTTGGGACTAACTTATTAACTCAGTGCCCAGTGCCAGTTCCTGTTTTTTCCGTGTTTTTGACCTTTTTCAGATAGGAATATCAAACGGAGTCCAAACGGAAGAAAACTTTCGCCATGATTTTTTATCTAAAATATCAAAAATACCAGAAGGAAAAGATACCGGACAGGAGGCACGAGGGAGTCATGAGCCTGGGAGGTGCCCCCCTAGGGCGCGGCCAGGAGGCTCGTGACCTCCTCATGGCCCCTCTTTGCTTGTTCTCGACGCCAGATGGTCTTATAAATACGGAAACCCTTAGAATTAAACCTAGATCGCAGGTTCCGCCGCCGCAAGCCTCCGTAGCCACCAAAAACCAATCGGGAGACCGTTCCGACATCCTGTCGGAGGGAAATCCATCTCCGGTGGCCATCTTCATCAACACCATTGCCTCTCCGATGATGCATGTGTAGTTCACATCAAACCTTCTAGTCCATAGCTAGTAGCTAGATGGCTTCTTCTCTCTCTTTGATCTTCAATACAAAGTTCTCCATGATCTTCATGGTGATCTATCCGATGTAATTCTCTTTTGCGGTGTGTTTGTTGAGATCCGATGAATTGTGGATTTATGATCAGATTATTTATGAATATTATTTGAGTCTCCTATGATTTCTTATGCATGATTTCATATCCTTGTAAGTCTCTTCGAGTTATGGGTTTCGTTTGGCCAACTTGATCTATAATTCTTGCAATGGGAGAAGTGCTTGGTTTTGGGTTCATACCGTGCAGTGTCCTAACCCAGTGACAGAAGGGGTAGCGAGGTATGCATCGTGTTGTTGCCATCAAGGGTAAAAGGATGGGGTTTATATCATATTGCATGAATCTATCCCTCTACAGCATGTCATCTTGCTTAAAGCGTTACTCCGTTTATTATGAACTTAATACACTAGATGCATGCTGGATAGCGATCGATGTGTGGAGTAATAGTAGTAGATGTAGAAAGTATCGGTCTACTTGTCTCGGACGTGATGCCTATATGTATGATCAATGCCTTAGATATCGTCATGACTTTGCGCGATTCTATCAATTGCTTGACAGTAATTTGTTCACCCACCGTAATACTTGCTATCATGAGAGAAGCCTCTAGTGAACACTATGGTCCCCGGGTCTATTTTACACATTACATATTCAGATCTACATATAAAAACACCAAAAATACCTTGCTGCACTTTTATTTACTTAGTTATATTTACCCATTATCACTATCAGATCTCACCATGGAAGTAATCGTAAAGGGATTGACAACCCCTTTATCGCGTTGGGTGCAAGTTTGTTTGTTTTTGTGTAGGTAACTTGGTGCCTCATCTTGATACTCCTACTGGATTGATACCTTGGTTCTCAAACTGAGGGAAGTACTTATCTCTACTTTGCTGCATCACCCTTTCCTCTTCAAGGGAAAAACCAACGCAAGCTCAAGAAGTAGCACTTTTCAATTTCAGGATCATAATTAGCTCAAAAAATCATTAAATGCATGAAAAATACCAAATGAAGTTACAAAGGGTTGAAAAGTGATGATGTGGCTTTGAATGGTGCATTTTTAACACACGAGGAGCCTGGAGTTCAAATAAGTTAAAGAAAATGAAATGCCTTTTGTAACCGATGAGTTTCCGTTCGAAACCCCGATACTTCGATAGAGACTGTCTGTTTTGTAGAGATGGAAAGACAGTTGTTGCTCCAGTGAAGCAACCCAAAGTTGAAACCAAAACCCGAGACTAAGTGCTTCGATTATGAGGAGAGCGGACGCTGAAGAGGAACAACCCTAGATACTTGGTAGATAAGAAGGCTTGCAACATCGACAGAAGTATATTTGATATACGTGTTATTAATGTGCACCTTGCTAGTACTCCTAGTAGCACCTGGGTATTGGATACCGGTTCGGTTGCTAAATGTTAGTAACTCGAAATAAAAGCTACGGAATAAACGGAGAACTAGCTAAAGGTGAGGTGACGATGTGTGTTGGAAATGTTTCCAAGGTTGATGTGATCAACATCGCACGCTCTCTCTACCTTCGGGATTAGTGACAAACCTTAATAAATGTTATTTGGTGTTTTGTGTTGAGCATGAATGATTAGATCGTGTTTATTGCAACGCGGTTATTCATTTAAGTTAGAGAATAATGGTTATCCTGTTTACATGAATAATACCTTCAATGGTCATGCACCCAGTGAGAATGGTTTGTTGAAATCTTGATCGTAGTAATACACATGTTCATAACATTGATGTCAAAAGATACAAAGTTAATAATGATAGTACCACATACTTGTGGCACTACCGCTAAATGTCATATTGGTATAAAGCGCATGAAGAAACTCCATGCTGATGGATCTTTGGACTCATTCGATTTCGAATCGGTTGAGACATGCGAACCATGCCTCTTGGTCAAGATGACTAAAGGACCCCGTTGGATGGAGCGGGCAAGTGATTCATTGGAAATGATACATGGTGATGTATGCAATCCAATGAGTCTTGTAGCATGCAGTGGATATCGTTATTTTCTTACCTTCACTGATGATTTGAGTAGATATAGTGTATATTTACTTAATGAAACACAAGTCTGAATCGTTTGAAAGGTTCAAGCAAATTCAGAGTGAAGTTTCATCGTGACAAGAAGATAAAAATGACTGTGATATGATCGTGGAGGTGAATATCTGAGTTACGAGTTGGCATACAACTTAAGACAATGTGAAAGTTGTTTCACAACTAACGTCACCTGGAACACCATAGTGTGATGGTGTGTCCGAACGTCATAGTCATGCTCTATTGGATATGATGCGTGCTATGATGTCTCTTATCGTTTAGCTACTATAATTTTGGGGTTATGCATTAGAGACAACTACATTCACTTTAAATAGGGCACCATCTAAATCCGTTGAGATGACACCGTGTGAATTATGGTTTGATAGAAACCTAAGTTGTCATTTCTTAATATTTGGGGCTGCGACGCTTGTGTGGAAAATGTTTTCACCTAATAGGCTCGAACCCAAAGCGGACAAATGCATCTTTATAGAATATCCTAAGAAAAATTGGGTATTCCTTCTATCTCAGATCCAAATGCAAAGTGTTTGTTGCTAAAAATGGGTCCCTTCTTGAGAAAGAGTTTCTCTCGAAAGAATTGAGTGGGAGGAAGATAGAACTTGATGAGGTTGTTAAACCTTTGTTCAACCAGAGAGTAGCGTAGCACAGGAAGATGTTTCTGTGAAGCCTATGTTAGTTGAATAGGATGTTAATGATGATGATCATGAAGCTTCAGGATCAAGTTACTATCGTACTTCGTAGGTCGACAAGGATGTATACTGCTCCTGAGCGGTACGACAACCCTATCTTGGAGGTCATGTTGTTGGACAACGATGATCCTATGAGCTATGGAGAAGCGATGATGGGCCCAGATTCCGACAAATGGTTAGAGGCCATGAAATCCGAGAAGAGGATCCATGTATGATAACCAAGTATAGACTTTGGTAGGCTTGCTCATTGGACGGCAGGTCGTTGAGTACAAATGGATCTTTAAAATGAAGACAGACGCTGATGGTGAATGTCACCATTTATAAAGCTCGACTTGTCGCGAATAAGTTTTCGGCAAGTTCAAAGAGTTGACTATGATGAGACTTTCTCACTCGTAGTGGTGCTAAAGTCTGTTGGAATTATGTTAGCAGTTGCTGCATTTTTCAATTATGAAATCTGCCAGATGGATGTCAAAACATCATTTCCTTAACGGTTTACTTGAGGAAAGGTTGTATGTGATACAACCATAAGGTTTTGTCTATCTTAAGGATGCTAAAAGGTGAGGAAGCTTCAGTGATCCTTCTATGGACTGAAGCAAGCATCTCAGAGTTGGAATATACGCTTTGATGAGGTGATCAAAGTTTTTGAGTCTATACAAAGTTTATGAGAAAGTTGTATTTGCAATAAAGTGAGTGGGAGAACTATAGAGTTTCTGATCAGTATATGTGGATTACATATTGTTGATCGGAAATAATGTAGAATTTCTGGAAGGCATAAACGGTTGTTTGAAAAGTGTTTTTCAAAGGAAGACCTGGATAAAGCTACCTAATTGTTGAGCATCAAGATCTATAGAGATAGATCAAGATGCTTGATGAGACTTTCAATGAGTACATACCTTGACATGATTTTGAAAGAGTTCAAAATGGATCAGTCAAAGAAAGAGTTCTCACCTGATTTGTAAGGTGTGAAGTTGAGTGAGACTCAAAGCTCGACCACGGCACAAGAAAGAGAAAGGACGAGCGTCGTCCCCTATGCCTTAGCCATAGGCTCTGTATAGTATGTCATGCTGTGTACCGCACCTGTGTGTGCCTTGCCATGAGTCCGTCAGGGGGTACAAGAGTGATCCAGGAGTGGATCACTGGACAACGGTCAAGATTATCCTTAGTAACTAAAAGACTAGGGAGAGGTTTCTCGATTATGAAGGTGATAAAGAGTTCATCATAAAGAGTTACGTCGATGCAAGCTTTAACACCAATCCGGATGACTCATAGTAGCAATCTGGATACGTATAGTGGAGCAGCCATTTGGAATAGTACCAAGTGTTGTGTGGTAGCAGTATTTATAGTTTGACATAGATATTTGCAAAGTACACACGGATCTGAATGCATACCTATTGATTATAAGACCTCTCTCACATGCAAAGCATGATCGAGCCCCAGAACTCATTTGGTGTTAGATTCATAGCAATGCGAATCACATGGTGATGTGAACTAGATTATTGACTAGTGCAAGTGGGAGACTGTTAGAAATATGCCCTAGAGGCAATAATAAATTAGTTATTATCATATTTCCTTGTTCATGATAATCGTTTATTATCCATGCTATAATTGTGTTGATCGGAAACTCAGATACATGTGTGGATACATAGACAACACCACGTCCCTAGTATGCCTCTAGTAGACTATCTCGTTGATCAAAAGATGCTTAAGGTTTCCTAGCCATGGACATGAGATGTCATTTGATAACGGGATCACATCATTAGGAGAATTATGTGATGGACAAGACCCAAACTACAAACGTAGCATGTGATCATGTCAGTTTATTGCTACTGTTTTCTGCATGTCAAGTATATGTTCCTATGACCATGAGATCATGCAACTCACGGACACCGGAGGAGTGCCTTGTGTGTATGAAATGTTAAAAACGTAACTGGGTGACTATAAAGGTGCTCTACAGGTATCTCTGAGGGTGTCTGTTGGGTTGGCATGGATCAAGACTGGGATTTGTTACTTCGTGTGACGGAGAGGTATCTCAGGGCCCACTCGGTAATACAATATCACAATAAAGCCTTGCAAGCAATGTGTCTAAGTGTTAGTCACGGGATCTTGTATTACGGAACGAGTAAAGAGACTTTCCGGTAACGAGATTGAACTAGGTATGGAGATACCGACGATCGAATCTCGGGCAAGTAACATACCGAAAACAAAGGGAACATCATACGGGATTAACTGAATCCTTGACATAGAGGTTCGACCGATAAATATCTTCGTAGAATATGTAGGAACCAATATGGGCATCTAGGTCCCGCTATTGGTTATTGACCGTAGAGGTGTCTCGGTCATGTCTACATAGTTCTTGAACCCGCAGGGTCTGCACACTTAAGGTTTGGTGACGTTTCGGTACTATAGAGTTATGTATGATGGTGATCGAAGGTTGTTCGGAGTCCCGGATGAGATTCCGGATGTCATGAGGAGCTCCGGAATGGTTCGGAGTTAAAGATTGATATATAGGAAGTCCTATTTGGTCGCCAGAAAAGTTTCGGGCTCACCGGTAGTGTACCGGGAGTACGGATAGTGTACCGGGAGACCATCGGGAGGGGTATTTCGACCCAAGAGGCTAAATGGGCTGTGGGAGAGTGACTACCAGCCCTTTGTGGGATGGTGGAAGTCCCACACAAGGCCCATGAGGCTGGGAAGAAAATCCCAAAGAGAAAAAGGTGGGAAAAGGCAAAAATAGGATGAATCCTAGTCCTACTAGGATTGGAGGTGTATTCCACCTCTCCTACTTGTTTGGCCGACCCAAGGGCTGGCTCTTTGAGATCCAAGCCTCCTCCTCTCTTCCTCTTATATATACTAGAGGTTTTAGGGTTTTTTGCACCTGATTTTCAGCCACATGCTACCCGTTCCTCTAGTGCATAGTTTCTCCTCTAGATCGGATTTCTGCAGTGCTTAGGCGAAGCCCTGTCGGAATAGCTCCACCACCATCGCCGGAGTGTCGTCATGCTGCCAGAGAACTCTTCTACCTCTCAGCTCCCTCTTGCTGGATCAAGAAGGTGGAGATCGTCATCAAGCTGTACGTGTGTTGAACGCGGAGGTGTCGTCCGTTCGGTGCTACATCAGAAGGACCGTGATCAAGATCGCGAGACGGATCATGATGAGATTGCGGGACGGATCATGACAAATTCGCGGGACGGACCATGATCAATATCGTGAGACGGATCATGATGAGATCGCGGGACGGATCGTGATGAGATCGCAGGACGGATCGTGATGAGATCGCAGGACGGATCGTGATGAGTTCGCGGGACGGACCGTGATTGGATCGCGGGACGGATCGTGATGAGATCGCGGGACGCTCGGCGATTTGGCTCGCGAAGACGTTCGACTACACCAACCGCGTTTCTTAACGCTTCCCGCTTAGCGATCTACAAGGGTATGTAGATCCACTCTCCCTCTCGTAGATGCTCATCACCATGGATAGATCTTGCGTGTGCGTAGGAAAATTTTTGTTTCCCATGCGACGTTCCCCAACACCATGTGCCTTCTATTTGATTGCATCTTCGCTTGCTAAAAATCTATTGATATGGATTCTCATCCACTTGCTAATCTTTTCAAAAGACCAAATTATGATGAACCAATTGCTAGTGAGTTGAGTGTAGTTGATTATCTCTATGAAGTTTTGTTTGAAAATCATGAATCTGAAAATTTTGATGAAGTGTTGAAAGAAGAAATTTATAAGGTGATTCATGATAGTTCCTTGAATGAAAAGCATGATTTTAATGGTGTTAGTATGAATTCAATGAATATCCATGTGTCTAATAATATGCAAAACCACAAGCTTGGGGATGCTATGCTTGATGAAGATGACATTTTTTGTCCCCAAGTTTTGGTGATGACACGTATGCTATAATTGATCATGTAAAGAATGATTTATGTGATAGTTACATTGTTAAATTCCTTCATGATGCTACTGAAATTTATTATGAGGGAAGAACATATGCTTGTAGGAATTGCAATAATATCAAGTTCCCTCTCTATGTGTTTAAAGTTATGAAGTTATGCTTGTTTTGCCTTCCTATGCTAGTTGATTCTTGTTCCCATAAATTGTTTGCTCACAAAATCCCTATGCATAGGAAGTGGGTTAGACTTAAATGTGTTTTTAATGCTATTCAAGATGCTCTTTTGCATATCTCAATTACTATTTTTTATGTGAGCATCATTGAAATCATTACGCCTAGCTAAGGACGTTAAACGATAGCGCTTGTTGGGAGGCAACCCAATGAATAGATTTATTTTTGCTTCTTAATTTCTGTTTTGTTGAGTCCACACCATCATGATTCTTTTATGATTGTGATTTTTATGATTTAATTAGTGTTTGTGCCAAGTAGAACCTTCATGCTTAGTTTTGGTGATAGTTGTTTAATCACGCTGAAAAAAGACAGAAACTTTGTGCTCACGAAATTATTTTTAATTTCTATCAAGAAAGAGATTTTGAGTAGATTATTTTTTCTGAAGATTGATATGAAAATTGC
The DNA here is from genome assembly GCA_022496015.1 of Hordeum marinum. NCBI lineage: Eukaryota > Viridiplantae > Streptophyta > Magnoliopsida > Poales > Poaceae > Hordeum > Hordeum marinum. The sequence goes on along the minus strand of CM039676.1, from coordinate 336,065,362 downwards.
CCTAATTTTCATAGTTTTTTCAAAAAAATTGGGTTAGCATAGGTATACGAAAAATACAGATTGCTACAGACTGTTCTGTTTTTGACAGATTCTGTTTTTGTTGTGTTGATTGCTTATTTTGATGAAACTATGGTTAGTATCGGGCGGTACGAGCCATAGAAAAGTGATAATACAGTAATATAACATCAATCTAAATGGAAATTAAGTTTACTACAGTACCTAAAAAGTTGGTGGTTTGTTTTCTTATGCTAATGCTATCACGAGTTTCTGTTTAAGTTTTGTGTTGTGAAGTTTTCAAGTTTTGGGTGATGTTGTTATGGACAATGGAATAAAGAGTGGAAAGAGCCTAAGCTTGGGTAAGCCCAAGTCATACCAAGCCAAATTCAATGACACCAAAAATCCTAAGCCTGGGGATGCCTCGGGAAGGCATCCCCTCTTTCGTCTTCAATCCATCAGTAACATTACTTGGAGCTATATTTTTATTCACCACATGATATGTGTTTTGCTTGGAGCGTCCTGTATTATAAGAGTCTTTGCCTTTTGTTTTGTCATAATCATCCTTTCTGCACAACTTTTGAGAGGGACATGCACTCATTATGAATTTGTTAAATACTCAATGAGCTTCACTTATATCTTTTGAGTTAGGCAATTTAGCTCCCATGTGCTTCACTTATATCTTTTGAGTTAGGCAATTTAGATCCCATGTGCTTCACTTATATCTTTTGAGTTAGGCAATTTAGCTCCCATGTGCCATCACTTTCATTCATATAGAGTCATTATCGTTCTAAGTATCAAGTTGTAAGTAAATAAAAGTGTGATGATCATCATTATTAGAGCATTGTCCCATGTGAGAAAATAAAAAAAGAGGCCAAAGAGCCCAACCAAAAAAAAGAGGCCAAAGAGCCCAAATGAGAGAAAAAGAGAGAAGGGACAATGCTACTATCTTTTTCCACACTTGTGCTTCAAAATAGCACCATGTTCTTCATGATAGAGAGTCTCTTGTTTTGTCACTTTCATATGCTAGTGTAAATTTTCATCATGTAACTTGGCTTGTATATTCCAATGATGGGCTTCCTCAAAGTGCCCTATGTCTTCGTGAGCAAGCAAGTTGGTTTCACACCCACTAGTTTTCATTTGTGAGCTTTCATACACTTATAGCTCTAGTGCATCCGTTCCATGGCAATCCCTACTCATTCACATTCATATCTATTGATGGGCATCTCCACAGCCCATTGATACGCCGAGTCGATGTGACCATCTCCTCCTTTTTGCCTCACAACCTCCACCACACTCCATTGCACCTATAGTGATATATCCATGGCTCACGCTCATGTTTTGCGAGAGAGAGGAAAAAAATTTGAGAAAGTAAGAGTGCGAAAACAATTACTTGGCAAATACCGAGGTTGTGCATGATTTAAATTCGTTGTGTGGGGATGATGGAGCATAGCCAGACCATATGATCTTATAGGGATAACTTTCTTTGGCCTTGTTATTTCAAAAGTTCATGATTAATTTGCTAATATACTTGAAGTATTATTGTTTTCATGTCAATATTAAACTATTGTTTTGAATCTTATGGATCTGAACATTCATGCCACAATAAAGAGATTACAAAGAACAAATATGTTAGGTAGCATTCCACATCAAAAATTCGGTCTTTATCACTTCCCTACTCCAGGACGAGCAGGAGTTAAGCTTGGGGATGCTTGATACATCTCCAACATATCTATATTTTTTTATTGTTCCATGCTATTATATTATCAACTTTGGATGTTTTATATGCATGAATTGTTGGGGAACATCGCATGGGAAACAAAAAAATTCCTACGCACACGCAAACCTATCCATGGTGATGAGAATCTACGAGAGGGGGAGTGGATCTACGTACCCTTGTAGATCGCTAAGCGGGAAGCGTTAAGAAACGCGGTTAGGGTAGTCGAACATCTTCGCGATCCAAATCGCCGAGCATCCCACGATCTCATCACGATCCGTCCCGCGATTCAATCACGATCCGTCTCGCAAACTCATCACGGTCCGTCCGCGAACTCATCACGAATCGTCTCGTGGCCTTGATCACGATCCTTCCGATCTAGTACCGAACGGACGGCACCTCCGCGTTCAGCACACGTGCAGCTTGATGATGACCTCCACCATCTTGATCCAGCAAGAGGAAGTGGAGGGGAGGAAGAGTTCTCCGGAAGCGTGACGACGCTTCGGAGATGGTGGTGGAGCTATTCCAGCAGGGCTTCGCCTAAGCACTGCAGAAATCTGATCTAGAGGAGAAGCTATGCACTAGAGGAATGGGTGGCACGTGGCTGGAAATCTTTTTTCCAAAACCCTAAAATCCTCTAGTATATATAGGAGGAGAGGAGGAGGAGCCTTGGATTCCAAAAAGGCAGCCCTTGGGTCGGCCAAACCAAGGAGGGAGGAGTCCTCCTCCTCCACTCCTAGTAGGATTAGGACTCCTTCCTTATTTGGCCCTTTTTTGCCTTTTCCACCTTTTTCCTTTTGGTATTTTCTTCCCAGCCTCATGGGCTTTGTGTAGGACTTCCACCATCCCACTAAGGTCTGGTATTCATCCTCCTACAGCCCATAAAGCCTCTTGGGTCGAAATACCCCTCCCGGTGGTCTTCCGGTACACTATCGGCACTCCCGGTACACTACCGATGAGCCCGGAACTTTTCCAGCGACCAAACTAGGACTTCCTATATACAAATATTTACCTCCGGACCATTCCGGAGCTCCTCGTGACGTCCGAGATCTCATCCGGGACTCAGAACAACCTTCGGTCACCACCATAAATAACTCTACACTACCGAAACGTCATCGAACCTTAAGTGTGCAGACCCTGCGGGTTCAAGAACTATGTAGACATGACCGAGACACCTCTACGGACAATAACCAATGGCGGGACCTGGACGTCCACATTGGTTCCTACATATTCTACGAAGATCTTCATCGGTCGAACCTCTATGTCAAGGATTCAGTCAATCCCGTATAACGTTCCCTTTGTTCTTCGGTATGTTACTTGCCCGAGATTCGATCGTCGGTATATCCATACCTAGTTCAACCTCGTTACCGGCAAGTCTCTTTACTCGTTCCGTAATGCAAGATCCCGTGGCTAACATATTAGTCACATTGCTTGCAAGGCTTGTTGTGATGTTGCATTACCGAGTGGGCCCTGAGATACCTCTCCGTCACACGGAGTAACAAATCCCAGTCTTGATCCATGCCAACTCAACAGACACCTTCGAAGATACCTGTAGTGCACCTTTATAGTCACCCAGTTACGTTGCGACGTTTGATACACACAAAGCATCCCTCCAGTGTCAGTGAGTTGCATGATCTCATGGTCATAGGAACATATACTTGACATGCGGAAAACAGCAGCAATAAACTGACACGATCATATGCTACGTTTGTAATTTGGTTCTTGTCCATCACATCATTCTCCCAATGATGTGATCCCGTTATCAAATGACATCTCATGTCCATGGCTAGGAAACCTTAACCATCCTTTGATCAACGAGCTAGTCTATTAGAGGCATACTAGGGACATGGTTTTGTCTATGTATCCACACATGCATTTAAGTCTCCGATCAATACAATTATAGCATGGATAATAAACGATTATCATGAACAAGGAAATATGATAATAACTAATTTATTATTGCCTCTAGGGCATATTTCAAACAGTCTCCCACTTGCACTAGAGTCAATAATCTAGTTCACATCACCATGTGATTCGCATTGTTATGAATCAAACACCCAATTAGTTCTGGGGCTCGATCATGCTTTGCATGTGAGAGAGGTCTTATAGTCAACGTGTCTGCGATATTCAGATCTATTTGTACTTTGCAAATCTCTATGTCATACCGTAAACACTGCTACCACACTCCACTTGGTATTATTTCCAAATGGTTGCTCCACTATACGTATCCAGATTGGTATTGCTAGTCATCCGGATTGGTGTTAAAGCTTGCATCGACGTAACTCTTTACGACAAACTCTTTATCACCTCCATAATCGAGAAACATCTCCTTAATCTTTTAGTTACTAAGGATAATCTTGACCGCTGTCCAGTGATCCACTCCTGGGTCACTCTTGTACCCCCTGACGGACTTATGCCAAGGCACACACAGGTGCGATACACAGCATGGCATACTGTAAAGAGCCTATGGCTAAGGCATAGGGGACGACGTTCGTCCTTTCTCTTTCTTCTGTTGTGGTCGAGCTTTGAGTCTCACTCAACTTCACACCTTACAAATCAGGCGAGAACTTATTTATCTGACTGATCCATTTTGAACTCTTTTAAAATCTTCTCAAGGTATGTACTCATTGAAAGTCTCATCAAGCATCTTGATCTATCTCTATAGATCTTGATGCTCAACAATTAGTAGCTTTATCTAGGTCTTCCTTTGAAAATCACTTTTCAAACAACCCTTCATGCTTTCCAGAAATTCTACATCATTTCCGATCAACAATATGTCAACCACATATACTTATCATAAATTCTATAGTGCTCCCACTCACTTTATTGTAAATACTAGTTTCTCGTAAACTTTGTGTAAACTACAAAATTTGATCACCTCATCAAAGTGTATATTCCAACTCCGAGATGCTTGCTTCAGTCCATAGAAGGATCACTGAAGCTTGCACACCTTTTAGCATCCCTACGACTGAAAAAACCTCCTGGTTGTATCACATACAACCTTTCCTCAAGTAAACCGTTAAGGAAACAATGTTTTGACATCCATCTGCCAGATTTCATAATTTGAAAAATGCAGCAACTGCTAACATAATTCCAACAGACTTTAGCATCGCTACGAGTGAGAAAGTCTCATCGTAGTCAACTCCTTGAACTTGTCGTAAACTTCTTTGCAACAAGTCGAGCTTTATAAATGGTGACAATTACCATCGGCATCTGTCTTCATCTTAAAGATCCATTTGTACTTAACGACCTGCCGTCCTACGAGCAAGTCCACCAAAGTCTATACTTGGTTTTCATACATGGATCCTTTCTCGGATTTCATGGCCTCTAACCATTTGTCGGAATCTGGGCCCATCATCGCTTCTCCATAGCTCGTAGGTTCATCGTTGTCCAACAACATGACTTCAAAGACAGGGTTGTCGTACCGCTTAGGAGCAATACACATCCTTGTCGACCTACGAAGTTCGATAGTAACTTGATCCTGAAGCTTCATGATCATCATCATTAACTTCCTCTTCAACTAACGTAGGCTTCACAGAAACATCTTTCTGCACTGCGCTACTCTCTGGTTGAACAAAGGTTTAACAACCTCATCAAGTTCTATCTCCCTCCTACTCAATTCTTTCGAGAGAAACTTTTCCTCGAGAAAGGATCCGTTTTAGCAACAAACACTTTGCACTTGGATCTGAGATAGAAGGTTCACCCAACTGTTCTTAGGGTATTCTATGAAGATGCATTTGTCCGCCTTGGGTTCGACCTCATTAGGTGAAAAAAATTTCCACACAAGTGTCACAGCCCCAAATATTAAGAAATGACAGCTTAGGTTTCTATCAAACCATAATTCACACGGTGTCATCTCAATGGATTTAGATGGTGCCCTATTTAAAGTGAATGTAGTTGTCTCTAATGCATAACCCCAAATTATAGTAGTAAAATGATAAGAGACATCATAGCACGCACCATATCCAATAGAGCATGACTATGATGTTCGGACACACCATCACACTATGGTGTTCCAGGTGGCGTTAGTTGTGAAACAAATTTCACATTGTCTTAAGTTGTATGCCAAACTCGTAACTCAGATATTCATCTCCACGATCATATCACGGTCATCTTTATCTTCTTGTCATGATGATCTTATACTTCACTCAATTTGCTTGAACCTTTCAAATGATTCAGACTTGTGTTTCATTAAGTAAATATACACTATATATACTCAAATCATCAGTGAAGGTAAGAAAATAATGATATCCACTGCACGCTACAAGACTCACTTGATTGCATACATCAACATGTATCATTTCCAATGAATCACTTGCCCGCTCCATCCAACGGGGTCCTTTAGTCATCTTGCCCAAGAGGCATGGTTCGCATGTCTCAACCGATTCGAAATCGAATGAGTCCAAAGATCCATCAGCATGGAGTTTTTTCATGTGCTTTATACCAATATGACATTTAGCGGCAGTGCCACAAGTATGTGGTACTATCATTATTAACTTTGTATCTTTTGACATCAATGTTATGAACATGTGTATTACTACGATCAAGATTTCAACAAACCATTCTCACTAGGTGCATGACCATTGAAGGTATTATTCATGTAAATAGAATAACCATTATTCTCTAACTTAAATGAATAACCGTATTGCAATAAACATGATCTAATCACGTTCATGCTCAACGCAAAAACACCAAATAACATTTATTTAGGTTCGTAACTAATCCTGAAGGTAGAGAAAGCGTGCGATGTTGATCACATCAACCCTGGAAATATTTCCAAGACATATCGTCACCTCACCCTTAGCTAGTTCTCCGTTTATTCTGTAGCTTTGATTTCGAGTTACTAACATTTAGCAACCGAACCGGGATCCAATACCCAGGTGCTACTAGGAGTACTAGCAAGGTACACATCAATAACTCATATATCAAATATACTTCTGTTGATGTTGCCAGCCTTCTTATCTACCAAGTATCTAGGGTTGTTCCGCTTCAGCGACCGCTCACCTCATAATAGAAGCACTTAGTCTCGGGTTTGAGTTCAACTTTGGGTTGCTTCACTGGAGCAGCAACAGACTTGCTATCCATGAAGTTTCCCTCCTTGCTATTGCCCTTCTTGAAACTAGTGGTTTGATTAACCGTCAACACTTGATGCTCCTTCTTGATTTCTACCTTTGCGGTGTCAAACATCGCGAACAGCTCAGGAATCATTATTTCTATCCTTGGCAATTTATAGTTCATCACCAAGTTCTAGAAGCTTAGTGATAGTGACTTGGAGAACTATGTCAATCACTATCTTATCTGGAAGATCAACTCCCACTTGATTCAAGCGATTGTAGCACCCAGACAATCTGAGTACATGATCAACGGTTGAGCTATTCTATTTCATCTTGAAGGCAAAGAATCTTGTTGGAGATCTTATATCTCGCAACACGGGCATGAGCCTGAGATCCTAATTTCAGCTCTTAGAAACATCTCATTTGTTCCGTGACGTTCAAAATGTTTTGGAGCCTCAATTCTAAGCCGTAATGCATGACGCACTAAACTATAAAGTAGTCATCAAAACGTGCTTGTCAGATGTTCACAACATCTACAGACGACGCTAGAAGGGGTGGCGCACGGAGTGGTGCATTAAGGACATAATCCTTCTGTGCAGCAATGAGGACAATCCTCAGATCATAGACCCAGTCCGCAATATTGCTACCAACATCTTTCAACTTTATTTCTCTAGGAACGTATAAAAAATAAGGGAGCTACAGCGCGAGCTAGTAATCTATAACATAATTTGCAAAGACACTATTGACTATGTTCATGATAATGAGTTCAATTAATCATATTACTTAAGAACTCCCACTCAAATTGACATCCCTCAGGTCATCTGAGTTTCACATGATCCAAATTCACCAACTCAAGTCCGATCATCACGTGAGTTAAGGTGGCTTGAATGGTGAACATCATTATGTTGATCATATCTACTATAGGACTCATGTTCGACCTTTCGGTCTCTTGTGTTCCGAGGCCATGTCTGTACATGCTAGGCTCGTCAAGTTTAACCCGAGTGTTCTGCATGTGCAAATCTGGCTTGCACCCGTTGTATGTGAACGTAGAGTCTATCACACCCGATCATCACGTGGTGTCTCAACACGACGAACTTTCGCAACGGTGCACACTCGGGGAGAACACAATTTATCTTGAAATTAAGTTAGGGATCACCTTATAATGCTACCGTCGTCCTAAGCAAAACAAGGTGCAAAAAAAGGATTAACATCACATGCAAATCATAAGTGACATGATATGGCCATGAACTTGTGCTTTTGATCTCCATCTAGAAAGCACCGGCATGATCTCCATCGTCACCGGCACGACACAATGATCTCCATCATCTTGATCTCCATCAACGTGTCGCCATAGGGGTTGTCACGCCCTGCATACTTCTACTACTATTGCTACCGTTTAGCGATAAAGTAAAGCATTACATAGCGCTTAATGATTGACACGCAGGTCATACAATAATTAAAGACAACCCTATGGCTCCTGACGGTTGCCATATTCAACGACATGCAAGTCGTGATAATCTATACATCACATGATCATCTCATACATCACATATATCTCATCATGTAATTGGCCATATAAATCACAACATACCCTGCAAAAACAAGTTAGACGTCCTCTAATTGTTGTTGCAAGTTTTTACGTGGCTGCTATGCGTATCTAGGAAGAACAATTCTCACCTACGCATAAACCACAACGGTCATACACTAGTTTGCTTTTCAACCTTCTCAAGGACCGCCTTTGTCGAATCCGATCCAACTAAAGTAGGAGAAACTGACACCCGCTAGCCATCTTTTGCAACAATTGCAGTTGAGCGAACCGGTCTCTCGTAAGCATATGAGTAAGGTTGGTCCGGGCCGCTTCATCCCACAATACCGCTAAACCAAAACACGACCAAGGGAGGAAGCAATCTAAGCATCAACGCCCACAAACCTTTTGTGTTCTACTCGAGATCTCATCGAACCATCAACCTGGCTCTAATACCACTGTTGGGGAACGTCGCATAGGAAACAAAAAAATTCCTACGCACACGCAAACCTATCCATGGTGATGAGCATCTACGAGAGGGAGAGTGGATCTACGTACCCTTGTAGATCGCTAAGCGGGAAGCGTTAAGAAACGGGGTTGGTGTAGTTGAACATCTTCGCGATCCAAATCGCCGAGCATCCTGCGATCTCATCACGATCTATCCTGCTATCCAATAACGATCCGTCTCGCGAACTCATCACGGTCCGTCCCGCGAACTCATCACGAATCGTCCCGTGGCCTCGATCACAATCCTTCCGATCTAGTACCGAACGGACGGCACCTTCGCGTTCAGCACACGTGCAGCTTGATGATGATCTCCACCGTCTTGATCCAGCAAGAGGAAGTGGAGGGGAGGAAGATTTCTCCGGCAATGTGACGACGCTCTGGAGATGGTGGTGGAGCTATTCCAGCAGGGCTTCGCCTAAGCACTGCAAAAATCTGATCTAGAGGAGAAGCTATGCACTAGAGGAAGGGGTGGCACGTGGCTGAAAATATTTTTCCAAAACCCTAAAATCCTCTAGTATATATAGGAGGAGAGGAGGAGGAGGCTTGGCTGCCGAAAAGGCAGCCCTTGGGTCGGCCAAACCAAGGAGGGAGGAGTCCTCCTCCTCCACTCCTAGTAGGATTAGGACTCCTTCCTTATTTGGCCCTTTTTTGCCTTTTTCCACCTTTTTCCTTTTGGTATTTTATTCCCAGCCTCATGGGCTTTGTGTAGGACTTCCACCAGCCCACTAAGGGCTAGTATTCATCCGGGACACCGAACAACCTTCGGTCACCACCATACATAACTCTACACTATCGAAACGTCACCGAACCTTCAGTGTGCAGACCCTGTGGGTTCGAGAACTATGTAGACATGACCGAGACACCTCTATGGACAATAACCAATGGCGGGACCTGGACATCCACATTGGTTCCTACATATTCTATGAAGATCTTCATCGGTCGAACCTCTATGTCAAGGATTCAGTCAATCCCGTATAATGCTCCCTTTGTTCTTCGGTATGTTACTTGCCCGAGATTTGATCGTCGGTATCTCCATACCTAGTTCAACCTCGTTACCGTCAAGTCTCTTTACTCATTCCGTAATGCAAGATCTCGTGGCTAACATATTAGTCACATTGCTTGCAAGGCTTGTTGTGATGTTGCATTACTGAGTGGGCCCTGAGATACCTCTCCGTCACACGGAGTAACAAATCCCAGTCTTGATCCATGCCAACTCAACAGACACCTTCGAAGATACCTGTAGTGCACCTTTATAGTCACCCAGTTACGTTGCAACATTTGATACACACAAAGCATCCCTCCAGTGTCAGTGAGTTGCATGATCTCATGGTCATAGGAACATATACTTGACATGCGGAATACAACAGCAATAAACTGACACGATCATATGCTACGTTTGTAATTTGGGTCTTCTTCATCACATCATTCTCCCAATGATGTGATCCCGTTATCAAATGACATCTCATGTCCATGGCTAGGAAACCTTAACCATCCTTTGATCAACGAGCTAGTCTATTAGAGGCATACTAGGGACATGGTTTTGTCTATGTATCCACACATGCATTTAAGTCTCCGATCAATACAATTATAGCATGGATAATAAACGATATTCATGAACAAGGAAATATGATAATAACTAATTTATTATTGCCTATAGGGCATATTTCCAACATGAATATGCTATTTTATATTATTTTGGGACTAGCTTATTAACTCAGTTACCAGCGACAGTTCCTCTTTTTTCCGTGTTTTTGACCTTTTTCAGATAGGAATATCAAACGGAGTCCAAACGGAATAAAATATTCGCCGTGATTTTTTATGGAAAATATCAAAAATACTAGAAGGAAAAGGTACCGGAGAGGAGGCACGAGGGAGTCATGAGCCTGGGAGGCGCCCCCCCCCCCCCCGGGGGCAGCCAGGAGGCTCGTGACCTCCTCGTCGCCCCTCTTTGCTTGTTCTCGACGCCAGATGGTCTTATAAATACGAAAACCCTCAGAATTAAACCTATATCCAAAGTTCCGCCGCCGCAAGCCTCCGTAGCCACCAAAAACCACTCGGGAGACCGTTCCGGCATCCTGCCGGAGGGGAATCCATCTCTGGTGGCCATCTTCATCAACACCATTGCCTCTCCGATGATGCGTGAGTAGTTCACATCAAACCTTCGGGTCCATAGCTAGTAGCTATATGGCTTGTTCTCTCTCTTTGATCTTCAATACAAAGTTCTCCATGATCTTCATGGAGATCTATCCGATGTAATTCTCTTTTGCGGTGTGTTTGTTGAGAGCCGATGAATTGTGGATTTATGATCAGATTATCTATGAATATTATTTTAGTCTCCTCTGATTTCTTATATGCATGATTTCATATCCTTGTAAGTCTCTTCGAGTTATGGGTTTTGTTTGGCCAACTTGATCTATAATTCTTGCAATGGGAGAAGTGCTTGGTTTTGGGTTCATACCATGCGGTGTCCTCACGCAGTGACAGAAGGGGTAGCGAGGCACGCATCCTGTTGTTGCCATCAAGGGTAAAAATATGGGGTTTATATCATATTGCATGAATCTATCCCTCTACATTATGTCATCTTGCTTAAAGCGTTACTCCGTTTATTATGAACTTAATACACTAGATGCATGCTGGATAGCGGTCGATGTATGGAGTAATAGTAGTAGATGCAGAAAGTATCGGTCTACTTGTCTCGGACGTGATGCCTATATGTATGATCATTGCCTTAGATATCGTCATGACTTTGCACGTTCTATCAATTGCTTGACAGTAATTTGTTCACCCACCGTAATACTTGCTATCATGAGAGAAGCCTCTAGTGAACACTATGGCCCCCGGGTCTATTTTACACATTACATATTCAGATCTACATATAAAAACACCAAAAATACATTGCTGCACTTTTATTTACTTATTTATATTTACCTATTATCACTATCAGATCTCACGTTGTAAGTAATCGTAAAGGGATTGACAACCCCTTTATCGCGTTGGTTGCAAGTTTGTTTGTTTTTATGCAGGTGCCTTGGTGCCTCATCTTGATACTCCTACTAAATTGATACCTTGGTTCTCAAACTGAGGGAAATACTTATCTCTACTTTTCTGCATCACCCTTTCCTCTTCAAGGGAAAAACTAACGCAAGCTCAAGAAGTAGCAATTTTCAATTTCCGGGTCATAATTAGCACAAAAAAATCATTAAATGCATGAAAAATACCAAATGAAGTTAGAAAGGGTTGAAAATTGATGATGTCGATTTGAATGGTGCATTTTGAACACACGGGGAGCCTGGAGTTCAAATAAGTTAAAGAAAATGAAATGCCTTTTGTAACCGATGAGTTTCCGTCCGAAACCCTGATACTTCGAAAGAGACTGTCTGTTTTGTACGCAAAGTGCATCCAGCTTTTGCCATAACCCTCTCAACTTTTTAGCACATGCTATGTGGGTGAAATGTTGATACCATGCCAACTTTCAACCTTTTCAGAGTTCATTTGTAGTGCTTTTCAATTTCAGGGTCATAATTAGCTCAAAAAAAATTTAAATGCATGAAAAATACCAAATGAAGTTAGAAAGGGTTGAAAATTGACGATGTGGCTTTGAATGGTGCGTTTTGAATACACTAAAAGCCTGGAGTTCAAATAAGTTAAAGAACATAAAATGCCTTTTGTAACCGATGAGTTTCCGTCCGTAACCCCGATACTTCTAAAGAGACTGTCCGTTTTGTACGCGAAGTGCATCCACCTTTTACCATAACCCTCTCAACTTTTTAGCACATGCTATGTGGGTGAAATGTTGATACCATGCCAACTTTAAACCTTTTCAGAGTTTATTTGTAGTGCTTTTCAATTTCAGAGTCGTAATTAGCTCAAAAAAATCATTAAATGCATGAAAAATACCAAATGAAGTTAGAAAGGGTTGAAAATTGATGATGTAGCTTTGAATGGTGCATTTTGAACACATGAAAAGCCTGGAGTTCAAGTAAGTTAAAGAAAATGAAATGCCTTTTGTAACCGATGAGTTTTCCGTCTGAGACCCGGATACTTCCGAAAAGACTCTCTGTTTTGTACGCGAAGTGCATCCAGATTTTGCCGTAAACATCTCAACTTTTTAGCACATGCTATGTGGGTGAAACGTTGATACCATGCCAACTTTCAACCTTTTTAGAGTTCATTTGTAGTGCTTTTCATTTTCAGGGTCGTAATTAGCTCAAACAAATCATTAAATTCATGAAAAATAACAAATGAATTCGGAAAGGGTTGAAAATTGATGATGTGGCTTTGAATGGTGAATTTTGAACACACAAAAAGCCTGGAGTTCAAATAAGTTAAAGAAAATGAAATGCCTTTTGTAACCGATGAGTTTCCGCCCGAAACCCCGATACTTCGAAAAAGACTGTCCGTTTTGTACACGAAGTGCGTCCAGCTTTTGCCGTAACCCTCTCAACTTTTTAGCACATTCTATGTGGGTGAAATGTTGATACCATGCCAACTTTCAACCTTTTTAGAGTTCATTTGTAGTGCTTTTCAATTTCAGGGTCATAATTAGCTCAAAAAAATATATTAAATGCATGAGAAATACCAAATGAAGTCAGAAAGGGTTGAAAATTGACGATGTGGCTTTGAATAGTGTGTTTTGAATACAGGAAAAGCCTGGAGTTCAAATGAGTTAAAGAAAATGAAATGCCTTTCGTAACTGATGAGTTTTCGTCCGAAACCCCGATACTTCGAAACAGACTCTCCGTTTTGTACGCGAAGTGCATCCAGCTTTTACTGTAATCCTGTCAACTTTTTAGAACATGCTATATGGGTGAAATGTTGATACCATGCCAACTTTCAACCTTTTTAAAGTTTATTTGTAGTGCTTTTCAATTTCAGGGTCATAATTAGCTCAAAAAAAATATTAAATGCATGAAAAATACCAAATGAAGTCAGAAAGGGTTGAAAATTGATGATGTGGCTTTGAATGGTGAATTTTGAACACATGAAAAGCCTGGAGTTCAAATAAGTTAAAAAATGAAATGCCTTTTGTAACCGATGAGTTTTCGTCCAAAACTCCGATACTTCGAAAGAGACTGTCCGTTTTGCACGCGAAGTGCATCCAGCTTTTGCCGTAACCCTCTCAACTTTTTAGCACATGCTATGTGGGTGAAGTGTTGATACCATGCCAACTTTCAACCTTTTCAAAGTTCATTTATAGTGCTTTTCAATTTCAGGGTCATAATTAGCTCAAAAATATTAAATGCATGAAAATACCAAATGAAGTCAGAAAGGGTTGAAAATTGATGATGTGGCTTTGAATGGTGCATTTTGAACACACGAAAAGCCTGGAGTTCAAATAAGTTAAAGAAAATGAAATGCCTTTTGTAACCGATGAGTTTCCGTCCGAAACCCCGATACTTCGAAAGAGACTATCCGTTTTGTACACAAAGTGCATCCAGCTTTTGCCGTAAACCTCTCAACTTTTTAGCACATGCTATGTGGGTGAAATCTTGATAGCATGCCAACTTTCAACCTTTTCAGAGTTCATTAAGGTTCGAAGCAGATCTCACATCCCAATCCGTCCGCCTCAACGGTGTAAGCATTGGCGGATTCTTCCACCGTTTCTTCCCCACAGCCACGAGGCCTGGGGTTGGGGTTGGAGACCTTTATAGATCAATATAAGGTATGATGGAGAAGAGAAAAAGAGTGACACGTAAACCGGTGGTATTTTTTGGTAACAACTTCTAATATGCAAAGAAATAACATAAAAATAGCAAAAGTGAAAATAGATGCACTTACACTGAAATTCAACCTAAATTCAAAGTGCTAGTTAGGCGCCTAACTACCATTTTGAATTTAGGCTGAATTTCAGTATAAGCGCATCTATTATCACTATCAGAGGAACTCAACGTAAGAGCCGCGGTAGGGCTTATAAGAAGGTTCGGGCAACCTTCGATTGGCGAGGTGGGACTAAACTCCCGCCACACCGCTGTGCATGGCCATTGGTCCCGGTTGGAGGCACCAACCGGTTGCAATGCCACCGTTTCGTCCCGGTTGGTGCCACCAACCGGGACCAAAGGGCTTGTTTCCCGCCCTTTGGGCTGCTGAAAATAGGGCTTTGGTCCCGGTTGATGGCACGAACCGGGACCAAAGGTCCCTGTTTCCCGCCCTTTCGGCGGCGGAAAACAGGGCTTTGGTCCCGGTTGGTGCCACCAACCGGGACTGAAGGGGTCATTGGTCCCGGTTTGTGCCACCAACCGGGACCAATGCTCCTTCTATATGACAAGCACTTAGCAAATTTGGCAGTTTTCATTCCACTTCGTGCCCTCGTCGCCGCCCCAAGCCCGTTGTCACCACTCTTGTCCCCGTCCCCCCCCCCCCCCCCCCCGCTGCCGCCCCGTCGCCTCCCCCGCCGCCCCTGTCGCCGCCCCGCTCCCGTCGCCGCCCCTCCCCCGTCGCCTCCCCCGCCGCCCCCATCGCCGCCCCTCCCTCGTTGTCGTCGCCGCCCTGCCCCATCGCCGTCGCCGCCCCGCCCCGTCCCCGCCCCGTCGCCGCCCTATCGCCGTTGCCGCCCCGCCCCCGTGGCCGCCCCCGCTATCAGCCGCCGCCGCCCCCGCTCGTTGCAATTTTTTTAAAATATATGTTGACTTTTATGCTTTTTTTAGTATGTGTATGTTAGATTAGTATGTTTATGTTAGCTAGATTAGTATGTGTATGTTAGATTAGTATGTTTATGTTAGCTAGATTAGTATGTGTATGTTAGATTAGTATGTTTATGCTTTTTTTAGTATGTAAATGTTAGCTAGATTAGTATATGTATGTTAGATTAGTATGTTTATGCTTTTTTGAAAGTAGATTAGTATGTTTATGTTAGATTAGTATGTGTATGTTGATTTTGGGTTTTTTGAAAAATTAGTCGACGATGTCCGGACCGCATCCTCGTCGTCGAGTAGTCCGCGAGAGCCTGCTTGATAGGCGTCATGTCCGGGACTAGGCGCCGCCGGGCTGGCACTGGGAGGTGCTACCTTTTTGGGCTCGAAGGTTGGTGAGGAATGCAGGTATCGTCGTTGACCCGGACCTTCTGTGGTGGCGGTCACACGGGCCACTTTCGGTGCGGAGGGAGCCGGCACCTGCGGAGGTGGTACGTCGCCGTGCCAGGGAGGAGGACGAGCACGTCTGTCGCTACATGGCAGCGTTGGATGCCCGGTTTGACAATATCTGGCAGATCCTCCAGGGATCTCACTTGAGTTATGATCCCGTGATGGTTCCTTATCTTTGGGTGTCCACCACCCATGACCCAGGAACCGTTAGTGACTTAGATTATTCGATAGTATTCGATCTGAATTAGTGATTTTATATGATAATATTCGAGATGTATTAGTTGATATTTGATGATGCATTAACTGGATTATTCGGGATGATGTCTTAGTGATATTATATTCGAGGTCATTATAAATATTAATGTATTAGTGATATTTTATCGGTATAATGCGTGTGTGACTTTTGGTCCGTCGAGGCTTTCCTTAAATAACTTTCATGTGTGTTCTTGATGGAGGAATCCCGACTGTTGTTGTGGGGGCGCCTCTTCTTTCTTCTTTTCTTTGCAATATATTCGTTGGTATATTGCGCAAGAAGAGAAGAGGAGGGGCGTCCATCACCGGCGGTCGAACTATTACTGTGAGAGAGTGTCCACCAACATATATACACCACCGTATCAATCTGAGAGAGTGCGCACCAACACACCATGAGATATGAGAGTTATTTAAGGAAAGCCTCGACGGACCGAAAGTCACACTCACGCATTAATTAAGATCCAAAGTGTGCCATAATTCTTGAACTGGATTATTCGGGATGATGTATTAGTGATATTATATTCGAGTTCATTATAAATGTATTTGGGATTTGCAAGTCATTCCGGCAAAACATAGGGATTTTTTTCTATGTCATTGCCCGATATATGGAATGGGTTGACTTTAGGTCTGTTTCGGTTACTTGTGTGTCTTTCACTCAGGGAGAGTGTCCACCATATA
This sequence comes from Hordeum marinum, assembly GCA_022496015.1. NCBI lineage: Eukaryota > Viridiplantae > Streptophyta > Magnoliopsida > Poales > Poaceae > Hordeum > Hordeum marinum. Next base: position 336,048,556 of record CM039676.1, on the reverse strand, counting down.
TAAATATGAGAGAGGAAGAATCCTGACTGTTGTCGTGGGGGTCGCTTCTCCTTCGTTACCATGTGCTAGACATTTTGGTGTAATGCACTCAGGGACAAATGGAGGAGCCATCATCACCAACCGTCGCAATATCATAGGGAGTGCCCACCATATACGTGAGATGAGAGTTTAGGAAGGAAAGACTCGACAGACCTAAAGTCAACATGTTGCATATTGAGTAATAGTGATATGTGTGTTGATCAGTTTTCTCGTAGTTTCCTTCGATCGATTTTAAATGTTTCAACTATGAACATGGGAAATGTCTGATGACGAAAGTGAATTCGATATGTGTGAATCCTGCGAAGATGAGCGCGGCCTCTGTGACAAGACTTTTCTAGTTGATGGTAGGCGCTTCAGCATCATGCTGGATGAGAACTTCGAAGTGGATACAGTAAGTCACAATGACAAGTCTTTTCTCGTGATTAAGCATGACTTCTGCCTCTTTTGCTTCAACTTATAATTAATTTTAATTTTTTACTGTTCTACTAGCGTATCCCCTGCCATGCAACAATTTCTATCTTGGATAAGATTGGATTCAATACTAAAAAAGAAATGGAGGTAAAGATAGTTCACTTTAGGACCGAGCATGGTTTTACTTTTGCGGCAAAATTGTACCATGTAGACACCTATTGCTATTTTCAATGAAAAAATTGACAACCACTATGCAAGGCTTATGCATTTGAGCCTAATATGCTTATCACCTTTGATATTCATCCGAAAGATGAAATAGAAGGTAATATCGACATATGGGTCTATGTGCAGACGCCTCCAGTTCTACCATTATGTGAGTTTCTCAACCATATTTATTAAGTAATTTATATTGTTTATTTAAAAATAGTTGACAACCTATTTGCATTGACAACTTATTTCATTCTTCAAAAAATGTACGGAAGATGGTAGACAGAACATACTACTACAATGATGAAGCAGAATTAACTTATAAGGAGAAAGATCATCTTACCGCATTTCCTAGTCATCTTGAGAATTACAATAGCTATTATCAAACTCCTGCACATTATGGTCAATACGTGCCACTAGTGCACGTGGTGAACTACGGTAACATCCATGGAGATTGCATGGTAAGATTTTAATTCTACTATTACGACATCCGTGCATCTTTTGCATAAATTCTTCTAAAACTAAACTACATTGCTAACTACAAAGTTATTACTATGTTTTTCAACAGAAAATCCCGGAGGATTGTGTGCCTCATCTGATGTTTCTGATAGGTCGCATTGTTGTTACGAGCTTAGGGCCGCCACGGCCAGGTCAGCCTACGCATCACTCCTGTCCATACCGGATTTCTAAAACCGATGGAGTCATGACAATCAAAGATTGGAAAAAATGTATGCTCAATCTTAGAGAGCTACTTGGAAGCAACATTGTGCGTAGGACAAGACTGGGAGACAGGATGATCTCCGTTCTCCATAATGGAGAGTCAGGGCCTATCTTGTTTTATGATATTGTACCTAAGAGAGGGTAGAGTAGGTCCTACGAGATAGGAGTACGTAGGTCCTAGGTACAATGTGTTATTATGTGCTACAATGTGTTAGAGTTGATGATAAGGAGGAGGAGGAGGAGTTGTGATTATGACCAGTGACCAACTTGTGATATGATGTCTCATTGAAGAAAGTGATGATTAAATTGTGTCATATGTTCTATCTATAAGTATAGTACGTAGCGTCGTGACCAAGCACGGAGATAAAAGATATCACTTCTCTCTATTAGCTATCTAACAAAATATATGAAACCCCTAAATTAACCCTCCAAAACCCTCAACCCCCTCCCCCCCCCTCTTTCAGAAAAACAGCCCCTCAGCTACTGACGCGTGGACGCTCTTTGGTCCCGGTTGGCATTACCAACCGGGACCAAAGGCCCTCCTGCTTGGGCTGGGCCGAGTGGCCACATGGAGCCCCTTCTGTCCCGGTTTGTAAGAGAACCTGGACTAAAGGTTTTGGGCTTTAGTCCCGACCCTTTAGTCCCGGTTCCGGAACCGGGACAAATGGGCCTTTTTCTACTAGTGAGAACCAATTCCCTGTAAACCAGGAAAGTAGTCTAACATAGTAAAACCACGTTTGGCTACTTCTAATGAATCTGTAGACATAAAAACTTTGGGGTTTTTTTTCCAGGATTTTTTGTTTTTGTTTTCATAAAGCTAATGTCTCCCATCCTTTTTAATGTGGTCGTAGATATGCTGACTGTTCTAATTAATAGAGCTAAGGAGGATGTTCAGGTAGGTGGTCTAATTTCACATCTAGTTGATGGTGGGGTGTGTTGGGGAACGTCGCATGGGAAACAAAAAATTTCCTACGCACACGCAAACCTATCCATGGTGATGAGCATCTACGAGAGGGAGAGTGGATCTACATACCCTTGTAGATCGCTAAGCGGGAAGCGTTAAGAAACGCGGTTGGTGTAGTCGTACATCTTCGCGATCCAAATCGCCGAGCGTCTCGCGCTCTAATCACGAACCGTCCTGCGAACCAATCACGAACCGTCCCGCGATCTCGTCACGATCTGTCCCGCGATCCGATCACGAACGTCTCGTGGCCTTGATCACGATCCTTCCGATCTAGTACCGAACGGACGGCACCTACGCGTTCAGCACGCGTGCAGCTTGATGACGATCTCTACCGTCTTGATACAACAATAGGAGGTGGAGAGGAGAGATAGTTCACCGGCAGCATGACGGCGCTCCGGTGATGGTGGTGGTGGAGCAATTCCGGTAGGGCTTCGCCTAAGCACTGCGGAAAACTAATCTAGAGGAGCACCGGTGGAACGAGTAGCACGTGGCCGTAATTTCTGCCAAAACCCTAGCTATTCCACCAGTATATATAGGAGGAGAGGAGAGGCAGCCAAGGGCCTCTTGGTTCGGCCGAATAGGAGGGTGGAATCCTATTCCACCTCCAATCCTAGTTGGAGTAGGATTGCCTCCTATTGGCTGATTTTTGCCTTTTTCCTTTAGCCTTTTTTCCTCCTATGCCATGGGCCTTCTAGGATGATTTACCAGCCCACTAAGGGATGGTTAATACTCTCCTACAGCCCATGGTCCATCTAGGGTCGAAATACCCCTCCCGGAGGCCTTCCGGTACACTACCGTCACTCCCGGTACACTACCGATGAGCCCGAAACTTTTCCGGCGACCAAACTGGGACTTCCTATATATGAATCTTTACCTCCGGACCATTCCAGAGCTCCTCGTGATGTCCGGGATCTCATCCGGGACTCCGAACAATCTTCGGTCACCACCATACATAACTCTACACTACTGAAACGTCACCGAACCTTAAGTGTGCAGACCCTGCGGGTTCGAGAACTATGTAGACATGACCGAGACACCTCTACGGTCAATAACCAATGGCGGGACCTGGACGTCCACATTGGTTCCTACATATTCTATGAAGATCTTTATCGGTCGAACCTCTATGTCAAGGATTCAGTTAATCCCGTATAACGTTCCCTTTGTTCTTCGGTATGTTACTTGCCCGAGATTCGATCGTCGGTATCTCCATACCTAGTTCAACCTCGTTACCGGCAAGTCTCTTTACTCGTTCTGTAATACAAGGTCCCACAACTAACAATTAGTCACATTGCTTGCAAGGCTCATTGTGATGTTGCATTACCGAGTGGGCCCCGAGATACCTCTCTGTCACACGGAGTAACAAATCCCAGTCTTGATCCATGCCAACTCAACAGACACCATCGGAGATACCTATAGAGTACCTTCATAGTCACCCAGTTACATTGCGACGTTTGATACACACAAGGCACTCCTCAGATATCCGTGAGTTGCATGATCTCATGGTCATCGGAACATATACTTGACATGCGGAAAACAGTAGCAATAAACTGACATGATCATATGCTATGTTTGTAGTTTGGGTCTTTGTCCATCAAATAATTCTCCCAATGATGCGATCCCATTATCAAATGACATCACATGTAAATGGCCAGGAAACCCTGACCATCTTTGATCAACGAGCTAGTTCACTAGAGGCATACTAGGGACACAGAGTCGTCTATTTACCCACACATGCAATGTGTTTCCAATCACTACAATTATAGCATGGATAATAAACGATTATCATGAACAAGGAAATATAATAATAAACACTTTATATATTGCCTCTAGGGCATATTTCCAACAGTCTCCCACTTGCACTAAGTCAATAATCTAGTTCACATCACTATGTGATTTACATGGTAATGAATCGAACACCCTTACAGTTCTGGTGTTGATCATGTTAGCCCTTGGAAGAGGTTTAGTCAACGGGTCTGCAACATTCAGATCCGTGTGCACTTTGCAAATATTTATGTCCTTCTCCTCGATGTTGAACCGGATGGAGTTGAAGCGTCGCTTTATGTGTCTGGTCCTCTTGTGAAACCTTGGTTCCTTGGCTAGAGCAATGGCACCAGTGTTGTCACAGAAAAGGTTTATTGGATTCAGTGCACTGGGCACTACTCCAAGATCTATCATGAACTGCTTCATCTAGACACCTTCCTTCGCTGCCTCCGAGGCTGCGATGTACTCCGCTTCGCACGTAGAATCAGCTACCACGCTTTGCTTGGAACTGCACCAGCTTACCGCTCCCCCGTTAAGAATAAATACGTATCCGGTTTGCGATTTAGAATCGTCCGGATCAGTGTCAAAGCTTGCATCGACGTAACCCTTTACGACGAGCTCTTCATCACCTGCATAAACGAGAAACATGTCCTTAGTCCTATTAAGGTACTTAAGGATATTCTCGACCGCTTGCCAGTGCTCCACTCCAGGATCACTTTGAAACCTTCCAGCCATACTTATGGCTAGGCTGACATCGGGTCTTGTGCACAGCATTGCATACATGATAGAGCCTATGGCTGAAGCATAGGGGATGACGCTCATCTTTTCTTTATCTTCTGCAGTCACTGGGCATTGAGTCTTACTCAACTTCACACCTTGTAACACAGGCAAGAACCCTTTCTTGGACTGCTCCATTTTGAACTTCTTCAAAACTTTATCAAGGTATGTGCTCTGTGAAAGTGCTATTAAGCGTCTTGATCTATCTCTATAGATCTTAATGCCTAATATGAAAGCAGCTTCTCCTAGGTCCTTCATTGAAAAACTCTTATTCAAATATTCCTTCACGCTTTCCAGCATTTCTATATCGTTTCCAATCAGTAATACGTCATCCACATATAACACTAGAAACGCTATAGAGCTCCCACTCACTTTCTTGTAAATACAAGATTCTCCATAAACTTGTATAAACCCAAACGCTTTGATCACCTCATCAAAGTGTTTATTCCAACTCTGAGATGCTTGCACCGGTCCATAAATGGATCGCTGGAGTTTCCAAACTTTGTCAGCATTCTCTGGATCGACAAAACCTTCGGGTTGCATCATATACAACTCTTCCTCAAGGAAACCGTTGAGGAACACTGTTTTGACATCCATCTGCCAAATTTCATAGTTGAAATAAGCAGCTATTGCCAACATGATTCTGACAGACTTAAGCATCGCTACGGGTGAGAAAGTCTCATCGTAGTCAACTCCTTGAACTTGTGAAAAACCCTTTGCCATAAGTCGAGCTTTATAGACGGTGACATTACCGTCCGCGTCTGTCTTCTTCTTATAGATCCATTTGTTCTGAATGGCCTTTCGCCCTTCAGGTAGTACTTTCAAAGTCCATACTTTGTTTTCATACATGGATCCCATCTCGGATTTCATGGCCTCTAACCATTTCTCGGAATCCGGGCCCATCACTGCTCCTCCATAGCTCGTAGGTTCATTGTTGTCCAACAACATGACCTCTAAGACAGGGTTGCCGTACCACTCGGGAGTAGTACGCGCCCTTGTCGACCTACGAGGTTCAATAGCAGCTTGATCCGAAGCTTCATGATCATCATCATTAACTTCCTCTTCTATCGTCGTAGGTTCTACAGAAACATCTTTCTGTGCTGCGCTACTTTCTGGTTGAAGTAAATGTTCAATAACCTCATCAAGCTCTATTTTCCTCCCACTCAATTCTTTTGAGAGAAACTCTTTCTCAAGAAATGTTCCGTTCTTAGCGACAAACACTTTGCCTTCGGATCTGAGATAGAAGGTATACCCGACTGTCTCTTTCGGGTATCCTATGAAGACGCATTTTTCCGCTTTGGGTTCCAGCTTTTCAGGCTGAAGCTTTTTGACATAAGCATCACACCCCCAAACTTTAAGAAACGACAACTTCGGCTTTTTGCCAAACCACAGTTCATATGGCGTCGTCTCAACGGATTTCGATGGTGCCCAATTTAAAGTGAATGCAGATGTCTCTAATGCATAACCCCAAAATGATAGTGGCAAATCGGCAAGAGACATCATAGAATGCACCATATCTAATAAGGTTCGATTACGACGTTCAGACACACCATTACGCTGTGGTGTTCCGGGCGGTGTCAACTGTGAAACAATTCCACATTGTCTTAAGTGACTGCCAAACTCATAACTCAGATATTCACCTCCTCGATCAGATCGCAGAAATTTAATCTTCTTGTTACGATGATTCTCAACTTCACTCTGAAATTTCTTGAACTTTTCAAACGTTTCAGACTTGTGTCTCATCAAGTAAATATACCCATATCTACTCAAGTCATCAGTGAAGGTGATAAAGTAACGATATCCATCGCATGCTGCAACATTCATTGGACCGCACACATCAGTATGTATGATTTCCAATAAGTCACTTGCCCGTTCCATTGTTCCTGAGAACAGCGTTTTAGTCATCTTGCCCATCAGGCATAGTTCACATGTGTCAAGTGATTCAAAATCAAGTGACTCCAAAAGTCCCTCAACATGGAGCTTCCTCATGCGCTTTACACCAATATGACCTAAACGGCAGTGCCACAAGAAAGTGGTACTATCATTAACTAATATACATATTTTGGCATCAATGTTATGAACATGTGTGTCATCACTATCAAGATTCATTATGAATAAACCCCTAACATTGGGTGCATGACCATAAAAGATATTACTCATATAAATAGAACAACCTTTATTCTCTGATTTAAATGAGTAACCGTCTCACAATAAACAAGATCCAGATATAATGTTCATGCTTAACGCAGGCACTAAATAACAATTATTCAGGTTCATCACTAATCCTGATGGTAATCGAAGAGAGAGCATGCCGACGGCGATCACATCAACCTTGGAACCATTTCCCACGCGCATCGTCACTTCGTCCTTTGCCAGTCTTCGTTTATTCCGTAGTTCCTGCTTTGAGTTGCAAATGTGAGCAACCGAACCGGTATCAAATACCCAGGCACTACTACGAGAACTAGTAAGGTACACATCAATAACATGTATATCATATATACCTTGTTTGTCGTTGGCCGCCTTCTTGTCAGCCAGGTACTTGGGGCAGTTCCACTTCCAGTGACCAGTTTCCTTGCAATGAAAGCACTCAGTTTCTGGCTTAGGTCCATCCTTAGGATTCTTTCTAGGAGCAGCAACTGCTTTGCCATCCTTCTTGGTTTTACCCTTCTTGCCCTTGCCCTTGCCATTCTTCTTGAAACTAGTTTTATTGACCATCAACACTTGATGTTCTTTCTAGATTTCAGACTCAACGACTTTTAGCATCGCAAATAGCTCGGCGACTGACTTGTTCATCCCATGCATGTTATAGTTCATCACAAAGATCTTGTAACTAGGTGGCACTGATTGAAGAACCCTGTCAGTGATCGCCTCTTGCGGAAGGGCTATTCCCAACTCAGCTAGACGGTTTGAATATCCAGACATTCTAAGTATATGCTCACTGATAGACCCGTTCTCCTCCATCTTGCAAGCATAGAACTTATCGGATGTCTCATACCTCTCGATCCGGGCATTCTTCTGGAAGATAAACTTCAACTTCTGGAACATCTCATATGCTCCATGATGTTCAAAACGTCTTTGAAGTCCCGGTTCTAAGCCATACAATATTGCACACTGGACTATTGAGTAGTCTCCAGCACAAGCCTCCCAAGCGTTCTTAACGTCTTCGGAGGTCATGTCTTCTGGTTGGTCACCAAGCGGTGCATCAAGGACATATTGTTTCTGGGAAGCCGTAAGGATAATCCTCAGATTACGGGCCCAATCAACAAAGTTACTTCCGTCATCTTTCAATTTAGCTTTCTCTAGGAACGCATTAAAATTCAGGGGTGCTACTGCGCGAGCCATTGATCTACAACATAAATATGCAAAGGTTACTTAGACTATTGTTCAAGATAATGAGTTTAGTTAATCAAATTACTAAAGCTCCCACTCAAATTGACATCCCTCAGGTCATCTGAGTGTCACATGATCCAAATTCACCAACTCAAGTCCGATCATCACGTGAGTTAAGTTGGCTTCAATGGTGAACATCACTATGTTGATCATATCTACTATATGGCTCATGTTCGACCTTTCGGTCTCTTGTGTTCCGAGGCCATGTCTGTACATGCTAGGCTCGTCAAGTTTAACCCGAGTGTTCTGCACGTGCAAATCTGGCTTGCACCCGTTGTATGTGAATGTAGAGTCTATCAGACCGGATCATCACGTGGTGTCTCGACACGACGAACTTTCGCAACGGTGCACACTCGAGGAGAACACAGTTCATCTTGAAATTCAAGTGAGGGATCACCTTATAATGCTACCGCCATACTAAGCAAAACAAGGTGCATAAAAGGATTAACATCTCATGCAATTCATAAGTGACATGATATGGCCATGAACTTGTGTTTAAGATCTCCATCTTCGAAACATCGGCATGATCTCCATCGTCACCGGCACAACACCATGATCTCCATCATCTTGATCTCCATCAATGTGCTGCCATTGGGGTTGTGGCGCCAGCCCTGCTTCTACTTCTATTGCTACCGCTTAGAGATAAAGTAAAGCATTACATAGCGCTTAATGATTGACACGCAGGTCATACAATAATTAAAAACAACCCTATGGCTCCTGCTGGTTGCCGTATTCACTGACGTGCAAGTCGTGAAAATCTATACATCACATGATCATCTCATACATCACATATATCTCATCATGTAATTGGCCATATCACATCACAACATACCCTGCAAAAACAAGTTAGACGTCCTCTAATTGTTGTTGCATGTTTTACGTGGCTGCTACGGGTATCTAGCAAGAACGATTCTCACCTACGCATAAACCACAACGGTGATACATAGATTGCTTTTCAACCTTCTCAAGGACCGCCTTTGTCGGATCCGATCCAACTAAAGTAAGAGAAACTATCACCCGCAAGCCATCTAAGCAACAAGTTGCGTCGAGGGAACCGGTCTCTCGTAAGCGTACGAGTAATGTTGGTCCGGGACCCTTCATCTCACAATCCCGCTAAACCAAAATCCGACCAAGGGAAGAAGCAATCTAAGCATCAACTCCCACAAACCTTTTGTGTTCTACTCGAGATCTCATCGAACCATCAACCTAGCTCTCATACCACTGTTGGGGAACGTCGCATGGGAAACAAAAAATTTCATACGCACACGCAAACCTATCCATGGTGATGAGCATCTACGAGAGGGAGAGTGGATCTAAGTACCCTTGTAGATCGCTAAGCGGGAAGCGTTAAGAAACGCGGTTGGTGTAGTCGTACTTCTTCGCGATCCAAATCGCCGAGCGTCCCGCGATCTAATCACGAACCGTCCCGCGTTCAGCACACGTGCAGCTTGATGAAGGCCTCCACCATCTTGATCCAGCAAGAGGAGGTGGAGATGAGAGAGAGTTCACCGGCAGCGTGATGGCGCTCCGGTGATGGTGGTGGTGGAGCAATTCCGGCAGGGGTTCGCCTAAGCACTGCGGAAAACTAATCTAGAGGAGCACCGGTGGAACGAGTAGCATGTGGCCGTAATTTCTGCCAAAACCCTAGCTATTCCACCAGTATATATAGGAGGAGAGGAGAGGAGAGGCAGCCAAGGGCCTCTTGGTTCGGCCGAATAGGAGGGTGGAATCCTATTCCACCTCCAATCCTAGTTGGAGTAGGATTGCCTCCTATTGGCTGGTTTTTGCCTTTTTCCTTTAGCCTTTTTTCCTCCTGTGCCATGGGCCTTCTAGGCTGATTTACCAGCCCACTAAGGGCTGGTTAATACTCTCCTACAGCTCATGGTCCATCTAGGGTCAAAATACCCCTCCCGGAGGCCTCCCGGTACACTACCGGCACTCCCAGTACACTACCAATGAGCCCGAAACTTTTCCGGCGACCAAACTGGGACTTCCTATATATGAATCTTTACCTCCAGACCATTTCGGAGCTCCTCATGATGTCCGGGATCTCATCCGGGACTCCAAACAACCTTCGGTCACCACCATACATAACTCTACACTACTGAAACGTCACCGAACCTTAAGTGTGCAGACCCTGCGGGTTCGAGAACTATGTAGACATGACCGAGACACCTCTACGTCAATAACCAATGGCGGGACCTGGACGTCCACATTGGTTCCTACATATTCTATGAAGATCTTTATCGGTCGAACCTCTATGTCAAGGATTCAGTTAATCTCGTATAATGTTCCCTTTGTTTGCGGTATGTTACTTGCCCGAGATTCGATCGTCGGTATCTCCATACCTAGTTCAACCTCGTTACCGGCAAGTCTCTTTACTCGTTCCGTAATACAAGATCCCGCAACTAACAATTAGTCACATTGCTTGCAAGGCTCATTGTGATGTTGCATTACCGAGTGGGCCCCGAGATACCTCTCCGTCACACGGAGTAACAAATCCCAGTCTCGATCCATGCCAACTCAACAGACACCATCGGAGATACCTGTAGAGTACCTTTATAGTCACCCAGTTATGTTGCGACGTTTGATACACACAAGGCACTCCTCCGATATCCGTGAGTTGCATGATCTCATGGTCATAGGAACATATACTTGACATGCGAAAAACAGTAGCAATAAACTGACACGATCATATGCTACGTTTGTAGTTTGGGTCTTTGTCCATCACATCATTCTCCCAGTGATGTGATCCCGTTATCAAATGACATCACATGTCAATGGCTAAGAAACCCTGACCATCTTTGATCAACGAGCTAGTTCACTAGAGGCATACTAGGGACACAGAGTCGTCTATTTACCCACACATGCAATGTGTTTCCAATCACTACAATTATAGCATGGATAATAAACGATTATCATGAACAAGGAAATATAATAATAAACACTTTATATATTGCCTCTAGGGCATATTTCCAACAGGGTGTCCATTCTACGGTATGCGGACGACACCATTATCTTCACACATAAATATAGACAATTTTTCGGATGTGGGTTGGGATCATTGCCATTTCGTTACTTGGGGATCCCAATCCACCACAAAAAATTATCTAAAAAAGAATGAAAATGTATCGAAGGTCGGCGAAAAGAAATTGAGTTACAAGGAGGGAAAGCTCTTATCTTATGCCGGGGGGGCGGGGGGTGATCCTCATTGACTTGGTATTGACTAGTATGTCGATGTTCCTCCTTTCTTCTTTGACGTACAGTTAAGAGTATGGAAAATGTTGGACTTTTATCAATCTCACTTCTTCTGGCAAATTGATGAGAACAAAACAAAATATAGGCTGGCTAAGTGGAACATGATTTGTAGACCGAAGGACCAGGGTGGCTTGGGAACTAAAAATTTAGAAGTGAAAAATAAATGCCTGTTAAGCAAATGGTTGAAGAATAAATACTTGCAGTCCAAGACTCTGGCTAAAGTGACGTCACGCCTGACTGATTCTTCTTTTTGGAAGGGGCTTATGAGGACGAAGGTGTACTTCTTCAATAGGAGCAAGTTTATAATTGGAAACGGAAACGTCACTAGATTTTGGGAAGACACTTGGTTGGGAGACACATTGTTAGCTTTGCAATATCCTTCATTATACAACAATGCACAAGGTAAACATATTTTCATTGGTACAGTGTTAAGTTTGGTTCTTGTTAACATTCAGTTCGCGCGATCGTTTGTGGGGGGAAGTTGGAATAGGTGGCTGCATCTAGTGTGTAGGTTAATAGCGGGTTAACCTTTCAGATGCACCGGATACCTTACAATGTATGTTGTCAGTGCCAGGTATATTCTCTGTTCACATGCACCGGATACCTTGCAATGTAAGTTGTCAGTGTCAGGTATATTCTTTGTTAAGTGAACGTATACGGACTTTATAAACATCGGGCCTATTCCGAAATCGATCTACATTTAAAAAATTAAGGTGCCATTAAAAATCTAGATCTTCATGTGGTACGTGTATAAGCTAGTAATCTTCACAAATGATAATTTGGCAAAGCATGGGTGGTAGGGTAGTGATAGATGTTGTTTTTGTAATCAAGACGGGACAATTCAACACTTGTTTCCACATTGTCCACTTGCTAAGCTATTCTGGTGGACTATTCATGCCGCATTTGATGTGTCACCTCACATAACGGTTTCACACTTATTTGGGACATAGTTGACGAGTATAGGGCCAAATATTGCGGCGCATATTCAAATTTGAACATGTGCATTACTTTGGGTCATACGGAATTGTCGAAATGGCGTTGCTTTAACAGACAAAACATTATAAAAAATTGCAGGTCATCTTGAGGACGTCTGCTTGGATCTGTACGTGGTCGTTACTCAGGCATACGGATCATGGGTGCTTTATGGATATTGAGTGCAACCGATGGGAGATGGTTGCACGGGATACCTACAACCAATTTGGATGGCGGTTTAGTAATAGGATAGAAGTTTAGTCATTTTACCCTATTTATGCCGGTTGTGGCAAGTTTCTTTATGAGATTTTCTATTTTGTTCGAGACTTTGTTTCTAAACCTGATATTTTAATGATATGGCTATGTGCATTAAAAGATGTAGAAACCGAGGGCTATCCTCCTTTCAAAAAAAAAATAGGCCGTCTAGGGCCCGATCTAGAAACTGCCACCCACACCTCTTTTACATGTTTACTTCACGTAAGAGGGAAGGCCTTTGTGCCTGTTAGGTGAAATGCAAAAGGCAAAAAAATGGGATGTACGTGTCCAAACGATATGTACATGACCACGTGACCAAAATGGTATGACCTAGCTGCAAAATCCCAGTATAAATGGAGAAGCTAGCAGCTAAAGATCGATAGCTATGTAACATGGCCGTCAAACCATTTCCTTTATTCTTAGTGAAGTATGCGCCGTTGGAGTGAAACAAATATCCTATACGTGCAATGGCAAGGGCGAACAAATTCAAGGGTACAGGCATAGTGTCACTTTCATGTGCGGTGGGAGGGAGTTCAAGGGCGTCCAACCGGCAGAGATAATGGAGAGGACAACGGAAAATTCTAAATAGGTTCTATTGACCCAGCATATGTCGGTGTAGTTACATGGAAAAAAAGGAGGGGGGGGAGGGGATATTTTTTGTGTTTTCCACCTGAATGTAATATTATATGGCTTTTTTTTGGATAACCTATGTAGTAGTGCGCAATGAGTATCGATAAATCATTTGCTTTATCTTTAGTTCTTGCCATTGTGTGTATAACAAAGTAAAATCATGTCTAGCCAAGTTTTTTTTTTGGGATAACCTATGTAGTAGTGCGCAATGAGTATCGATAAATCATTTGCTTTATCTTTAGTTCTTACCATTGTGTGTATAACAAAACCGTGTGTGTATAACAAAATAAAGTCATGTCTAGCCAAGTTTATAGACCAGAAAGACCTATCCGTGGCTGGATGGGTAGGAAGACTGTGGTATTCTCTGTCCATCTGAGTTCAAGTTTCAGACTTGACGTTGATGCTTACATTTTTCTAGATTTATTTCAGATCTTTTGGCGATGTGCTTTCAGGGAAGAAAACGTTCCCGTCAACAACGAAGGCGTCTCAGTCTCTCAAAGGTGCTCATAGGGATAGGATGTACATAAGTGCGGTATATAAGCGACGTCGATTGTACTCTGTTCAAAAAAAGACCAGAAAAATTGTGCATATAACCAAATAAAACTGTTTCTAAGACACGGCTGCGGGTTGAGCACTAGGCACGAGCAGCAGTACTAGCCAGGCAGAAGCTGTGCGGGCGGCCGACGAAGGGCGGCGACCCAGTAAACGGCCGAAAGCAGCCACCAAGTTAGTAGTCCATGCCTGATTGGAAGCCAGCAATGGGGTCTAGGAGCCATGCACAGATAGAGAAGGAATGGCAAAACAGGTTCCTCAGCCTGGGAGCGTCCGTCCGGCTGGACTGGGGAAAGTCCCTCCACCAGCTCACGGGAGGAGATATGCATGGATAATTTCGTACGGAAATAGGAAAGCTAAATTATCCCAAGCATAGTTTTATATAAACAGGTCACTAAAAGTTTCTATAAACCTGGCGCTAATATCTGCTACCCAAACAATCAGTTAATGCCAATCAAGGATGAAATTTCCAATGGCTTTGAAACGGCAGCCATACGAGTCGCAAGGGCAGCGCAGCACGAGGGGCGTGCCTGGCATGTAAAGTTTTGCTACAAAAGGACTTGACTTCCGATGAAACTAGCCCAGTTTACCCTGTCAAACTACTACACCAACATGGAGAGTTTCTAGAGACTTGACTTCCAATGGCACTGCGACCGTCTTTCCAACAGATCATGACAAAAGATCATTCCATCCAGGTATATCTTCAAGAACCACTTCACCGTTCCATCTTCAAGTAGCACCTCATCATTCATCCAGGTTCAATCAAACTGAAAGATCATTTTCATTGTCACACAAAAGTTCAATAATGGAGTGCAAAAATGAAGCATGAAGAAAAAATTTACTTACGAAGCTGTTAGCAGTGTGCACACCCATGACAACCAAAGAGAAACCTGCTAGAACGATAGAAAGAATCCAGTATAGACCCTCCGTGAGTAGGTAGCAATAGAGTCCACACGTGACATTCAAAATAAGGACTTCCAGGGCCATGATCACCACCAGCATCCGGTACCAATTTGTTCGATGAACAGTGGCATGAGCAATTGCCGCACCACAACTTGTAAACAGGAAACAGAACATGATCCAGAAGATAAGGTAAGATTGAATGACATTGGGAGGGGAAGAAGCTCTATTGGTGGGAGGAGCGGCCGTTGGAGAGGTACTGGCAGCATCTTTGTTAACGTTCATCTCATGCTTGGACACGTATGCCAAAGTGACAGCAAACCCATTCATCGCATTTAGACCGGCACCGGCAAAAAGTGTAAAAGCCTTAGAAGCTTCAATGAACGACTGCAGTAGGTGCAAATATGACATGAATACAAATTAAATACCACATGAATATAATTTTTATTCACAGATTCATTTAATACCTTTTTACGCTCAGTTAAAGAATCGAAAGGCGACTTTTCAAGCTTCTGGACCAGTTTCTCAACAGCTTCAGTGAGCTTAATAGTGGCTTCCGGGTTCAATTGGTCGGCCATCTGCAACAATTACAGTTAACTCTATATTAGTCGCCTTCCAAAGATGGAATTAGTCAAAAGTATACAGAGGGGTGACAAACAGAAAAACACATACGAGCACCTGAAAATATTTACGAATTAATATAATTTATCTTAGGTTGTCAGCAAATCACAGTGAGTTGGGTTTTTAGCCCTATTATGACTAGCAGTTTCATTAAGCCTACTCCACTATGGAAACAGGGTATAAGAGAGTTCCAGGAACGCACTACAAGCACCTGGAAGTGCCCAGTACTAAAAAAAAGTACACCCAGAACACATCAGCATTACAAAAATCATAAACGAGATATACTCCTAGTATCTTATAAAAGCACCCATAAAAATATCATTAGCAACTGTAGAACTGTAATCTGAAAATGGAAGTAAATGAAACACTAAATCTGGTGGACTTGCCAAATCATTACTCTACAATCAGAACAGAAACAACATCGAGAAGGATCTATCAATCTATCATGAACGACAAAATATGACAAATTGAATCAACATGGCTATTTTTTTAAAAAGAGGCCAATCAGTGCACCAAAACAGGAGTCCAGGGGAAATCAAGGCCAAACCCAAACCCAAACCACACGAACAGATTATGAAGCAGCATCGAACTAGTACCAACACCAAGCCAATGTTCCCATCGACGCAAAATTATGTGGCAAGTGTGGAAGCAGAGATTTATTTTACATATAATACAGCCATAATAAAGCAAATGCCTGGCAAAATTGCATCCCAAAATAATTGAAACTCGCGTGCACCAGCAGTGCATGAGATTATTGCACCGAAACCTCCTGAGTAGAGCAGTTTGATCACGAGCAGATATTTGAATATTTGCTGTTGACATATATAAATATTTTTGCATCTAGACCTAAATTCTACTACATTCGACACAAAAAAGTATACGCTAACTGCTATCATTAGTAAGCTTGAAGCGGTTTTCTCTGTAACACTTAATCCAACATTAACATATGTCACTAGGTCTACCATCTCCTGTAAATAAACATGAATGATATGTTTGCGCCCAAGTATTTGCATCCAGAAAGACAACAGAACTGTGAGTACAAGTAACTACAACAGCATGTAGCCATTTACACAACTACACATAAACTGAAGTCTGACCAAGTAAACTCACCCCCCCCCCCCAACCCCTGACCAATCGCAACAGGCAGAACACAAATCCCCCAAAACGCTCGCCGAGTCGAACCAAACACGCACTGTGGAACCGAGCAAGCAAGACAAGCAATATTACCAGGCTCTGGAGATCGATCACACAAACTATCGACACAACCGACCTCGAATCCAAAACAACGGAAAACCCTAAACTGCCCACATTACACAGAACAATAATCCCCTACCAAATCAAACCAAACACGCACCGTGGAACGAGCACCAGCACCGCGGTCAGAAATCAAATGTATGAACATCTCGAACCCAACCACCTAGGGGAACCCCTCCCCCTGCCCCCCTCCCACCACAACCACCACCCCCACAAAAAAGGCAACATGTCCGAGCCACAAAACCCCGCACCAGATCGAACCAGCTCTACGGAGCCCAAACAATAGGAGCACGAGAAGATATGAACTCACCGTCGACAGCTCGCCCGACAACACGGAACCCTCTCGCCTCCGTCCCCGCCTCCGTCGCCGCCTCCGGCCAAGTAGTGTGCAGTTCCAGAAACACACTACAAGCACCTGAAACGTCTTACATTTAGGAACAGAGGTAATACATCTACATCCATAACACATCAGCGTTACAAAAATCGTAAACGAGATATGGTATCTTAAAAGCACCCGTAAAAAATCATTAGCAACTGCAGAACTGTAATCTGAAAATGGAAATAAATAAAACACTAAAAATGGTGGACTTGCCAAATCATTACTCTACAATCAGAACAGAAACAACATCGAGAAGGATCTATCAATCTATCATGAAGCACAGAAGGTGAGAAATTGAATCAACATGGCTATTTAAAAAAAATGCCCAATCAGTCCACAAGAACAGGAGTCCGGGAGAAATCAAAGCCAAATCTGAACCCAACCCATGCAAACAGATTATGAAGCAGCAACGAACTAGTACCAATTCCAAGCAAATGTTCCCATCGACGAAAAAATATGTGGGAAGTGTGGAAGCGGAGATTTATATGCAAACTAATACAGCCATAATAAAGTAAATGTCTTGCAAAGTTGCATACCCAAACGAATAGAAACTCGCGTGTACCAGTAGAGCATGAGATTATTGCACTGAAACCTCCCGAGTAAGCAGTCTGATCAAGAAATAAGAACCAAACACCTAACCGGTCATGAAGAAAAAAATCACACAAATATGAGCATACCGAAATCCCAACTAGATTACAGGACGGCCTAACAATCTCAATCGTCGAAGATGAAAACCACTAGGATCAGGGGCAGCGTCTGCAATATCACACAACAATCTCGAACTAAACAATCCAGAACCCCCAACTCCTGACCAATCACATTACGCAGAACACAAATCCCCCAAAACATTTATCCCGGTCCATTTGTTTCGAATTTACTGTTCATCACGGTCCATTTGCTTGAAAAAACTGAAAATAAAACATACCATAACTGGTCTAAGAACTCTACCAAGCATCAGACCTTACCATGCAGTGCTCCTGCGTGGTCTTGGAAAAAACAAGTGAACTCTCCAACCAGCACACAAGCAGATATTTGAATATTTGCTGTAGACATATAAATATATTTGCATCTAGACCTAAGATCTACTACATTCGACAGAGAAATTTTATATGCTACCTGCTATCATTAGATAGCTTGCAGTGGTTTTCTCTTCAATACTCAATTCAACATTAACATATGTCATTAGGTCTACCATCTCCAGTAAATAAACATGAATGATATGTTTGCGCCCAAGTATTAGCATCCAAAAAGAAAATATAATTTACACAACTGAACTTTGAATACAAGTAACTACAAGAGCATGTAGCCATTTGCACAACTACACATAAACACAGGTCCAGACAAGTAACACTCGTCACTTCGTGGCCAGTTGAGAGGACATATGGTGGAGCACCGAGGAAATGATAGATCATGCAAACGCCTACAGCAGTAAAATGGTAGGGGACCAAATCAATTTTAACAAAATTCCGACCGAATAAAACACCCAAACGGATGTATTGTTTAAACCTTGGGAACAGTGGCAAAAACGTATGATGGAAAGAAGGCATAAGAAAGTTAAGAAACAAACTACAAGCACCTGAAACGCCTTATATTTACAAACAGAGGTAGTACATCCATAACAAATCAGCGTTACAAAAATCATAAACGAGATATGGTATCATTAGCAACTGCAGAACTGTAATCTGAAAATGGAAGTAAATGAAACACTAAAAATGGTGGATTTACCAAATTACTACTCTACAATCAGACCATAAACAGCATCGGGAAGGATCTATCAATCTAGCATGAAGCACAAAAGGTGAGAAACTGAATCAACATGGCTATTTAAAAAAAAGGACCAATCAGTCCAGCGGAACAGGAGTCCGGGGGAAATGAAAGCCAAATCTGAACCCAAACCATGCGAACAGATTATGAAGCAGCAACGAACTAGTATCAATTCCAATAAAGCGTTCCCATTGACGCAAAATTATGTGGCAAGTGTGGAAGCCGAGATTTACTTGCCAAATATTACAGCCATAATAAAACAAATGCCTTGCATACCCAAAATAATCGGAACTCGCGTGCACCAGTAGAGCATGAGATTAGATGAAAACTGCTAGGATCAGGGGCAGCGTCCGCAGTATCACACAACAATCTCGAACTAAACAATCTGGAACCACCAACCCCCGACCAGTCACATGAGGCAGAACACGAATCCCCCAAAACGCTCGCCGAATCGAACCACGCACGCGCCGTGGAACAGAGCAAGCAAGATGGGCACTATTACCGGGCTCCGGAGATCGATCGTACAAACTATCGAAGCAACCGACCTCGAATCCAAAGCAGCGGAAAACCCTAAACCGCCCACATACACAGAACAATAATGCCCCCTACCAAATCGAACCAAACACGCGCCGTGGAACGAGCACCTGCAGCGCGGCCAGAAATCAAATGCATGAACATCTCGCACCCAACCACCTAGCGGAACCCCTCCCCTCCCTCCCACCACCACCACCACCACCACCACAAGAAAGACCACATGTCCGAGCCCCAAAACCCCGCACCAGATCGAACCAGCGCTACGGAATAGGAGCACGAGAAGATACGAACTCACCCTCCACAGCTCGCCCGAGGATACGGACCCCGCTCGCCTCCGTCCCCGTCCCCGTCGCCGCCTCCGCGGCTTTGGGAGATGGAGGGAAGAAGTGAAAAAGGAAGGCGGGGCGGCGGACACGAGACGGCAGGGGTTGGGATTTGGGAATGGGACCGACTGAGGAGCCCACGCTTCGGGCCTTCAGTTCTCCGCACCGTCGACACGCAGATCTGGTCCGTCGGTTTGGAGATAAACGGTTGCTTACGGTGGTTCTCCTTCGCGTGTTTTCGGTGCCCGAACGAGAGCGAGGCGCGCGTGGGTTGAGACGCGATGGTGCGTGTTTCCTGGTGGCAGACTTCGGTGGCTGACGCGTGGGCCAGGCCAGCGATGCAAGTAATCCCAGCCAGTTTGGGGGTAGGGCTCCGCGGCAGGAGAAATTTGGTTTTCTTTTTTTTTAGGGTAGGGGAAATTTGGTGAGAAGGAAAAGTAAAGTACTACTAACAGATCATGTAAAACGCTGGCCCAGAAAATAACCGTTGTTTTATGGTTTCAGTTTCAGGCCAAAAAAAAAACCCGAGTTTGTCATCGGAGTCGTATGATTCCGACATAGAGGATATGCTTTTTGACAATGATGTCGAGCACCTCGTGTTGTTGCATCCCGTCCAATATTTTTAGGCCGACAAGAAGAGAAAGCGTCAAGGATAGACGATTGGCCATTTTTGCATTCCACGCAACAAAGCTCTCATCCATTCCATGCAAATGAAAGATTACTTCGCCGAGGTGCCGACCTATCCGGCTCATATCTTCCTAGGCATTATCGAATGCGTAGATTTCTTTTTGTTCGCGTTATGGAAGCTTGCAAGAAAAACTCTCATCTTTTCACTCATCAGAGGAATGTCGATGGTTTGCTAGGATTTAGTTCATACCAAAAGATATCGGCGACAATGAGAGTGATATCATATGGCATTCTGACTCGGTACACCAATGAGTATCTTCGCATTGGAGAAGATACCACGCTCAAATGCGTGTGGGTGTTTGCTAACGTTTTGATTCAGTGGCGCCTAGTATCTCTGGGGTCCAAATGAGGAGGACACACAGAAGTTGATGACGATGAATTAAGCAAGAGGATGGCTTAGCATGCTTGGGAGTGTGGATTGTGTCGGTCTAGTGGATACCAGGGTACCATGGCCCATCTACTGGTAGCCCAGTCAGCGATACATGGAGGGCCCAACTCTCGAAGCGGCCCACTTCTAGGCTCCACAAGTTCAAGACAGCCTGCGAGGCGCCAGCCTTGCAAGGCCCCTCTCCCCAAGAGGGGGGCACTTCAAGGCAATAATCTCCAGGCTGAAAGCAGCCTCACGAGGCCCTCCTTGCGAGGCAGGCTCCCGCGAAGTCCTCCGCCTAGAGAGGCCATGCAGTGCTGGTCGCGTGGTCAGATTCTCACCACGTGGATGACGTCCTGCGCTGGCAGAGATGGCAAGGACCGCCCTAGCAAGCGCAGACATGGAACCTTTCCTCTTTTGTGATTAAAGGGCAGCAAGCTATTGTCCTCTTCTAAGGCGAGCCCCAAGACTTGCCATTCTTGTGCAAGGAGACCACAATGACGTTGCTCACCGGGCTGGGCATCATCCGCGATCCCACAAGCACGTCATAGGCGACGTCTTTGCACATGAAGACCACCTTTTGTCTGGATAAACTGGGCGCATGTCCCTCTTGCTTTTTTTTACCGCTTGCTATATTTTGTCATATTGGACAGAGCTTATGAAAATGGAGATGGGTGCTGCTATCAAACAAGGTGTGCGCGATGTGATGGATGAAGCTTCAGCGCTTGCTCACGAAATGGCGTCGCTGCGTGCAGAAGCTTTCAGGAGCCTGGAAGGGTGATGGGGACTTCCTGATGCTTGAGGACTTATGCACATTGAGGATACCTGATGCTTTTGGTGGCTGGCTATACCAAGACTTTTGGAGTTGTTATCAAAGTCCCTGATTAAAGGGCAGCAAGCTATTGTCCTCTTCTAAGGCGAGCCCCAAGACTTGTCATTCTTGTGCAAGGAGACCACAATGACGCTGCTCACCGGGCTGGGCATCATCCGCGATCCCACAAGCGCGTCATAGGCGACGTCTTTGCACATGAAGACCACCTTTTGTCTGGATAAACTAGGCGCATGTCCCTCTTGCTTTTTTTTACCACTTGCTATTTTTTGTCATATTGGACAGAGCTTATGAAAATGGAGATGGGTGCTGCTATCAAACAAGGTGTGCGCGATGTGATGGATGAAGCTTCAGCGCTTGCTCACGAAATGGCGCCGCTGTGTGCAGAAGCTTTCAGGAGCCTGGAAGGGTGATGGGGACTTCCTGATGCTTGAGGACTTATGCACATTGAGGATACCTGATGCTTTTGGTGGCTGGCTATACCAAGACTTCTGGAGTTGTTATCAAAGTCCCTGATTAAAGGGCAGCAAGCTATTGTCCTCTTCTAAGGCGAGCCCCAAGACTTGCCATTCTTGTGCAAGGAGACCACAATGACGCTGCTCACCAGGCTGGGCATCATCCGCGATCCCACAAGCGCGTCATAGGCGACGCCTTTGCAAATGAAGACCACCTTTTGTCTGGATAAACTGGGCGCATGTCCCTCTTCGAATTGGTGCCCCATGGCTGCCCTTTTCCGGAAAATATTTTGTGGAAAAACGGGCAAAGACAAGGATATGAAGGGCACGACTACCACCGTAGAGAGGGATCAATCCATTAAGCTCTCACTCTCCCTTGGATTTTTTTCTTCCAACTCCAACCTCATAACGCAAGTGTACACCTCAAGAGCAAATCCACCAAGCAGGAGTAGGGTTTTACACCGCATGGTGTCCTAAACCTGGGTAAATATGTGTGTTCTTGTCATGTCCTACGTGCATAGCTTGGTGAAGGCCATGGTCAGGTTGTAGATCGTGAACTAGATCTCTAGTGTTCGAACGAGGGTCCTTGGAGGGTTTCCCTTAGGCTCAAAACTCATTTCTGACATTTGGCGCGCCAGGTAGGGAACTGCTTTTGTATCTTCAACCTCGACGTCGACATGGTCAATGTGCATCGCTGGCGCTACCTGTGTATGCTCGACAGGGCGGACCATGTCGGCACGGAGCATGTCGCCCGCTCCAACTGTCACGGTCGCAACAGCGCCTAGCGTGGCTTGAGACTGCGTCAGTATTTCCCTAGAGAGGAAGGGATGATGCAACACAGCTATGGCAAGTATTTTCCTCAGTTGTGAAACCAAGTTATCGATCCAAGGAGGAAGACCACTCAAATAAACAGTACCTGCACACAAAGAACAAATGCTTGCAAGCCGACGCGTGAGAGAGGTTGTCAATCTCTCAACGGTAAAAAGATATATTAGATTGTAATGGGTTGGGCAAATAGATCTCACAAGAACACAAAATAAAAGAAGTAAGTAAAAAGTGCAGCAAGGTATTTTTGGGGTTTTGGATTAATAGATCTGAAAACAAAAGCGGCAAAAGATAGATCGGAAAGCAATATGTTGGAAAAGTAGACTCGGGGGCCGTAGGTTTCACTAGTGGCTTCTCTCATGAGTATAGCACACGGTGGATAAACAAATTACTATTGGACAATTGATAGAAGATCAAATAATCATGACGATATCCAAGGCAATGATCATTATATAGGCATCACGTCCAAGATAAGTAGACTGAAACAATTCTGCATCTACAACTATTACTCGACCGCTAACCAACATGCATCTAGTGTATTAAGTTCATGGAAAAATGGAGTAATGCAATAAGAATGGTGACATGATGTAGACAAGATCTATTCATGTAGGAATAGACCCCATCTTGTTATCCTTAATAGCAACGATACATGTGTGCCTTGCTTTCCCTTCTGTCACTGGGAAAGGACACCACAAGATCGAACCCATCACAAAGCACCTCTTTCCATGGCAAGAAAAGTCGATCTAGTTGGCCTAACTAAACCAAAGATTCAAAGAAGAAATACAAGGCTATAAGTAATCATGCATACAAGTGACCAAAGAAGACTAAAATAATATTCATGGATACAAACTGTCATGAACTCAAAATTCATTGGATCCCAACAAACACACCGCAAAAAGTCACTACATTAATTAGATCTCCAAGAGACCATTGTATTGAGGAGAGAGAGAGAGAGAGAGAGAGAGAGCCATCTAGCTAGTGCCTACGGACCCGTAGGTCTATGGTGGACTACTCATGCATCATCGGAGAGGCACCCACGAAGATGATGCAACCCTATGTGTTGGTGTTAGATTGGATCTCGCGGTTCTAGAACTTGCGGCGACTGGAATTGTGTTTCGCCGACTCCCCTAGGTTTTTTTTGGATTATTTGGGTATTTATAGAGCTGATAGGTGGTGGAGAGGTGTCCCGAGGTGGGAACGATACACCAGGCCACACCAGGGGCCTCTGGCGCGCCCTGGTGTCTTGTGCCCTCCTCGGGCTTCCTCTCTGACACTTCTTTGGCACACTGGATGTCTTTTGGCCCAAAAAAATCTCCAAAAAGTTTCACGATGTTTGGGCTTTGTTTGGTATTGATATTCTGCAAAGCAAAAAACAGCAACTGACACTTGGTAGTATGTCAATAGGTTAGGACAAAAAATGATATAAAATTGCAATAAAATGATTGTAAAACATACACGATTGATAATATAACAACATGGAACAATAAAAATTATAGATACGTTGGAGACATATCAGCATCCCCAAGCTTAATTCCTACTCGTCCTCGAGTAGGTAAATGATAAAATCAGAATTTTTGAACCGGAATGTTGCCTAACATGTTCATCGCATATTCTTTTCTTTTGTAGCATGGACATTTGGACTTTTCTAGACGGTTCAAAGAAATAGTCTAGTTTTGACATGAAGACTTCGATACTTAAGCATATCAACAATCAACCATGTTTTTCAAAAGATCAACACTCAATAAAGTTATCCCTAGCCCATCATGCTCAATCATTAATCCATTCATGAAACACTCAAATATTAGCTACACCTAATGCTCAAGTACGATCATAGTGCCCCCTAGTTGGTGCTTTATAAGAGAAGATGGAGACTAAAGTAAAAGTAAAAATTTGCATAATTAAATAGATAGGCCCTTCGCAAAGGGAAGTAGGGATTTGTAGAGGTGCTAGAGCTCAAGGTTTAAATTGAGATAGAAAAATATTTTTGATGGCATGTCTTTCCTGTCAACATAAACGACCGAGAGCTTTCAATACCTTTCCATGCTAGATATATCATAAGCGGTTCCCCAATAGAAAATAAAGTTTATTCCTTTTTCCACCATTCTTTCACAATCCATGTCTAGCCAAATCCACGGTTGCCTTCCATACCAGCACTTTAAAAGGAATTTATTATTTGACAACATAAAGTAAATTTCTTTTTCATTTCGGGACTGGGCATCTGATGCGAAGCATCCCATGAACACCACCAAGGACCCTTCCCCAACATCGCAAGCCACGAGAGGACCCATGATGAGAGCCCGTGCACATGCCATCGAAAACGAGGTGACATCTCTCCTTGCTCAATCTACGTGTGACCCACTCGAGACATGGTCTCTACCTCAGAAGGAAGTGCTCTGGGTACTCAGGTACTCGAGAGAAGGACGCCAAGCCGGGAAGGACAAGGAAGGGCCCGAGAACCAGCTCGATCTCTCGTGGCCAGTCTCGGACGTCCGGCGCTTGGAGATCAGCCCAGCTCAAAGGCCACCAGAACGACCAAACCCTCGAAACGATCGACGCCGCCCGGACGACCGACACGTCCCAGCGCCCGGACGTCCGGGCCATCCCGGAAATCTGGCCCTCAGGCATCCGCTCCAAACCGTCGGAAGACCAGAACCGCCGGACGACTGAGCCCCAGACGACTGACCGCGCCTGGAAATCCGTCCAAGCCGCACTCGCACCGAATCTTCGGACTTTCGGCCTCCTCCGGACATACGGACAGTCCTGAGCCATCGGACGTCCGACCCCGTCCGGACCCAGTCTGCGCACATGCCCGTGGGTTTCGGCCCATGTACCCCTCTACCTCGTCTCAGACTATATATACCTCCCTCCCTCCCTCCTCCTCCTCCTCCTCCTAGGGTTAGCTAATGTTTGCTCTTGATATTAGCTCCATTACTTGCCTCTCTTGAGGAGCTTGACCTCCTTTGGGAGTAGATCCAAGTGATGCCAAAGCCCCTCTAGAGGGAAGATCCCCCGTGGATTCAAGGCCTCTCCTCCGGAGTGGGAGATCACGTACCGCTACTTGTATCGTTGGTTGATTTGGGATCTTGTACCTCTTGTTTTGTTATGAATCTAGTTGATGTGTGATTGAGTTTGCTCTTGAGTGTTTCCTCTCGTTCTTCCCTGTGTTCTTCGTGTTTCCCCCCTCCAATTTGTGAAAGTGTAACATCCCAAAATTCCATTTTGGAATGTTATGAAATATAGCTATGCATCTATCTGCATCTTTGTTTGAATGTATGTGTTAGTTGAAATGCCTTCTCTGAATTTCTAAAAGCCCTTTCTATTTTTCCCTAAGTTGCTTTCACCTATTTGAAATTTTGGAAAAAGTTCAAATAAGAGAGGAGGAACATGACACTCCACACCAGGGTCATCTTGGTGATATATTTGAACAATAAAAACCAGGGGTTATTTTGAAAATATTTGCAAAAAGGATTTAAAAACAATTAGGCAATTTTTGAAAATATTATTTTTTCAAAGTGTTCAAATGACAGAATAGAAATGTTCATTAAATGGCATTTATTATTCTGTTAATTTTGATATATAATACCTCTATATTTATAAACGGTTTGAATGCTTTAAATGTTTTTGAAACGCTCTGGAAAATCGTTAAAGGAAAAACGATAACGGTTAGTATTAAACGGGCCGGCCCACGGCAGTTACTCGCGAATTTATTACCGGCCGGCCGACCGACGCGCTTTCACCTCTCTCTCTCTCACTGACACTGGACCCCACCCCCGACCGACCGTTAGCCTCGCTCGGTCGTCACTCACCTCCCTCCCGCGACGCCGGACCGCCGGCAGTTACTCGCCCCCCTCCCGGATCTCTCTCCTCTCTCCTCCCCCGCACTCCCCAGCGCTCCTATAAAAGCCGGCCCGTCCCCGCTTCCATTTCCCCCCCAAACCCCCTCTCTCCCTCGCCAAGGCGCTGCCCAATTCCTCGCCGGAGTAGCCACCCCCACCGAAGCTCCCGTCGATCGTAGCCGTCGACTCCGTCCACCTCTCGCCCCTCCGACCCCACCAATCGACGCCGCACGTCCAGCTCCGTCGCCCGGACCACTCCGCTACCTCCCACGACCACCGGAGCACCAATGCCGTCATCTTTGCCGTCTCGAACTCGCCGGAGATCCCTCGTCGGCGACCTCTTAACACTGTAAGCCCTCCCAACCGTCGGATCTATAATCAACGCCTGAGATTAGATTGGAAATAATTCCGAACCGGTATCCCCTACCGACCGGTCGCCCGCCCGTAACCCTCGCGCGCACACCCCCCTTAGCCACTCACATGCTGCCACGTAGCCCCCTGGCCGTCCGGTAGACATTTTCCTTTTTCTGATTTTGTTTTAGTTAACAGAAACTTTTATGATTTTGTTTTGCTTATATCTTTTAACCTGTTAAGTGTTTTGAGTTGATTCTTTTTGCAATGGCTCACAGTTTTCATGTAGTTTCACCCTGTACTTTTAAATTTCAAATTTGAACTATAAAATTTGAATTGAATCAAATTTGCTCAAAATCTTCAAATGTGAATAACTAGAGTTTGAAAATGGATTTTGATATGAATCTTTTTGCTACTGTTTGATATTGGTTAGGACTATCACCATGTTTAGTTTGAGAATTTTTAGGATATATTTGATTGGTGTTTTAGCTATAAACAGAATCTGCCTAGTGTTATAGTATAGTTTTATTTACTTAGTTTAGGTTAGCTTAATTTAGATTTAGTTTTAATTTTTTTAGCAGGTTCTGTTGTTTAAACATTTAGTGTTTTACTTATTGTTTACAAAAATATAAAATTGTTTAGTTTATTTCCTTGTTAAGATAGGAATCACAACTTCTTTTCAAATAGGTTATTTTGATTAAAAACACTAGTTAGTAATGGTTTTGTTTTCAAACAAAGTTTTATATAATTTAATTTTGTTTTCTAAAACAAGTTCACTTGTAAATTCTTTTCTGTTAAGAACATGTTTTGTTAACAAATAATAAGTTTAGTTTCATTCTTTTTGTTAGTATAACTATAGTTGATTCATATAGTGTTTATCAAAACTTTTATAAACTTTACTAAAGATTTTCCTAACAAACTTTAATTTCATTTTATTCTGTTTATTAATAAAATATTTTATTGTTTCCTTGCTGTCAACAATTGTTTTGTTAATACAAAATAGTTTTATTGTGCTAGTAGTGTTTTATCAATCACCTCCTAGTAAACAAAATTTTGTGTGTTTCTCTTACTTGTGATTTGTGCATTGTTTTGTCTTGATTTGTTTACTAGTTCTTGGTTGATGTTTGTGAGTTACAATATTCTATTGTATGCTTATTGAGTGCTTGTTTGCTTCGTTAGATTATCCGGAGTGCGAAGCTTGTTACTTAGAGTCACTCATGTACGAAGATCATCAATCAGGCAAGTCACCTTGATCATGTTTTTACCCATGTTTTATATGCATTAGTTCTACCATCTCCCCAATTGCATGCAAGATAGGTTAGTTGGAAACTTGGTTACATTGTAGTAGTATCATGTGGTAGGTACCCCTCTCAACCCCTTTGACAACATTGGCCCCGGGAAACGTTGTTTTACTTTTGCTATGCTAATAGTAGACGGGGTTGGTTGTGTGATTCATGAGAGTTGAGAGAGTTAATAATTTCAAGACCTACATAATGATCAACATTTCAAGACTCCGAGTTTTCAACATACCTCTGGGTGGATGATGGTTGAACGGCACCCTGGAGAAACCAATGGATTTGCCTAGGTGATGCTGGAGATGGCCAGTATTCACGCGGAAAGATCCACCCAGGCACAAAGAGATGGATGGGTGCTTCAAGACCCAAGGCTTACCTGCACAGCCACAAGTCATTATGGGCTCTGGCTTGGTTGGATATCGTGGTGACCCTGGACAGGCGGTGCTACGAGATGTAGAAGAACGGTAGGAAAGGATGGGCACCGACAGAGTCGCGGGGAAACCCTTTGGAAGACCATGTTTTGGTCATCCATTTCTCAAACACCCTGAAGTGCGAGAAATCTAACGGAGGCGACCAAATCTTGTGGGGAACGTGTGCAAAACTCTGCAGAGTACTCAAACCTAATCGATTAGTCGTGTCCACGGTCATGGACGACTTGAGCCAAAGGATCTGAAACTTCCGGAAACTCTCAACACAAATAATATGATGATGTGGGTATTAATGACTTGGGTATGAGAATTGGTTGGTGGAACCATCTCATTAATCAACCAACTTAGTAATATTTTTGCTTAGCCCTCTCTTGTTGTAGGAAAAATTGGCTTTACGCAAAACTTACTACCCCACCTTCCATATATGCATATAGACTAGATGATTATCTTTTCACCCCTCTCTTGTGACTTTGCCGGCATATTCCATATGCTGACCTACATGGCTACAACGTATCATGTTGCAGAATATTTTTCCGACCAGGAGTGAGGACACGTTCTATGCTCAGTGAGATGCCCTTGGAGTCAGATGGACTCATCTACCTTCGACGCTTCCGCAAGATTTAGATATTCTCATGAGTTGGCCTTCAGCCACTTTATTGTAATTTTATTGTAATAAAGGACTCGATATGAGATTTCGATTAATATAATGCTGTGTGATTTCCCTTTGATATATACATTGATGTACCGTGTGTGTACCAGCATGATCTTGGGATGGTACGGAAACACCGGAGATTCGACCTTTCAGGTCGGGTCGCTACAGAAAGATCGACCACCACGGGTCTTGCCCTGTATAATATGGTATCATGAGCCACGTTGATCACGAATTTCGAGTCTCGCCCACCGTTTGCTAGCCTAATTTTGCTTTGATTCGTCCTAATTTCAAAAATTCCAACAAAAATAGCCCTACCCAAAATTTCTTGGATTTGGTGAGATTTTGTTGATTTGGATGTGTGGATTTCATAGAGGACAAGTGGATCTATCATTCCCCCATCTTCCCCATCATTTCCATCCGCAAAATTGCCTCAATTTTTCGTGAAAAATTTCTTTTTATTCGAGTTCATTCGGTGAAACCTACAGGCTCCAGACGATCGACAGCCGCCAGACGACCAGACACCAGACGACCGACCGCGCCCGGACGTCCGAGCAAGTCTGACGAAACTGAATTTTTACCTGGAAATTTTGGATTTCTTACGCCATTTCTTCCGCAACCCATTTGCATTTGAGATTTTGAGTTGCGAGCCCCGCCACTTCTGAAGGTGTTTCGGCTAATTAGGAGTGGTTCTTCATCGTCATCGCCGCTCATCATCACCCCGGATCGTCGCCAACCAACGCTTCATTGACACTACATCGTAAGCAAGGACGGTAACCGTGACAACACTCTTGACTTATACCCTTGCCATTGCATTGTTAGCCCTAGCCTATTTGCGTTACTTGCCTATCGAGACTAGCCATTGAGTATTGCCGGGTAACGCTACTTGTGCACATTAGTGATACATACTCCGCATAGCTACAATTGCATGCATATACATCTTAGTATCATCTCTCGTGTTACAAAAGTACTCGCATACATAATTGCTATCTTGGTGTGCACGTCCCGCATAGTGACAATCCAAATATCATTGCTAAAGGAAAGAGAAGTGAAGCTTTTAAGCAAGGACAAAAGAGCAATACCATCGCCATTTTGCATGTCATACTTGATCACCGTGGATCACTTGAGCGAGTGACTCGTGCCTCATACATACATAGCAAGTCGGGAATAGGAAGACAACACATTTTGTTTCTTATAGGTTATGCACAAGTTTGTATCACACCCATTCAAGAAATCATTCTAGCGTCTCTCTAGAGTTGTGCAACATGAGCGTTTCTATGGATTCCAAATTTTGAGCTTATTTCTTGGTTGCACAACCCCACTTTTCTATTCGTGTGTGTGTTTCCGAGTTCACTCACTGCTATTGATTCACCTTGTCTTACTTGCGAACTTGCGGATCTATTTTCAACTTTATTGCATCATATTCTCAAATTGCTTAAAATTTTGTGCCACCATCCTAACCAAGCTACTCCATAAGCATTGCTTTTATAGGTGTGAGAAGGGCAAACTCGGTACCAATTCCACTATTTCCATGATTTCACATTGAGTGATTGGTCTTGATTTCAACCTTCGGAATGGTATTTGGTATTGTGTTTTCTCATTCTTCCACTTATATATACTTGAATACAATGGATAGGAACACTATGACGAACCCGACATTCGAGGAGCACGACGACGACGCAAACAACTACGTCACCAAACTACAATTCTTCACCGCACAAAAGGGAATGCGCCAAGCACATGATGTCATCACGGACCGCATCGAGCACCTTGCCACCAACATACGTGAATACGAGGATCAGACGCGGGACTTCATGACAACCCAAATGGACGAGCTTCGAGCCTTGATGGTGAACCGCGCATCATCCACTTCTACCTCAACGCGATGGCGCACCGCAAGTTGACACTCCTCAGAGGACTCATCGGGCGAGAGTCCTCCTCCTCGAGCTCGACCACAACAATGTGAAGCGCGTCGCCTCTCTCAAGACTCAAGTAACCCTTTCCACGACGACGAGCCTCAAGGTCGACATCGCGAGCGTGACCACTGTCACCAACAAGAGCAAGACGCCTACGAGCAAGAACACCTACGTCACCGCCATGAGGAAGACCGGCATCGTGAAGAGAAAGCACGAGAGGCACAACAGGCACTTCACAAATCAACACATGCCTTGCAAGAACGCAACTGACTAGCTCATGAGGAACAAGAAGCTCTACGTCGAGAACGCCAAGAAGAAGCCGCACGTCAAGAGGAGCACCAAGAACGCCAACAACGGATGCGACAACAACGTCAACAACACCTAAGGCAAGAGGAGCAACACATTGATGAGCTCGCTCAAAGGCAAGAGCAAGATCAACATGACAACAATGCCCTTCCATGACAAGATGCATGACCTCAAGCAAATCATTTTGACCACGTGGATGATCACGCTCCAAGGCAAGGCCAACGTCAACAAGACAACTATGCTCCTCCACGACAAGGATACCGCAATAACAACAATAATCACTACAGGAATCAGGCAATTTGCCATCCGCCATGGAAGATGGCAAAGGCATGGACGACGGACGACAAAGGGCTTTGCCATCTTCCAGCAGATGGCAAAGGGCCGGCTAAATAAGCTACGTTAAAGGCTTCTTTGTCGTCTGTTGGCAGACGGCAAAGAACTTTGCGCCTTTGCTGTCAGCTGGCAGATGGCAAAGCCTCTGTACAGCAGAGGGATGGGGTTAGCCCTGTTAGGAGGCTAACGGCGTGCTTTGCCCTCTACCAGCTGATGGCAAAGGTTGCAGGCTCTTTGACGTCTGCCAGCTGAGGGCAAAAGCTGTAGGCTCTTTGCCGTCTGCCAGCAGATGGCAAAGGCTGTAGGCTCTTTGCCATCTGCTGGTAGACGGCAAAGAGACCAAATAGGCCAGCTGAGTGCTTCCTAGGTTGATGAAGTAGCTGCCACGTGGCCTCTTTGCCATCAGCCAGCGAATGGCAAAGTGCCTATATTGCCCCATTTAATTTTGTTTTTTCTTATATCAGTTCATTTTCATAGAAAATCAAACACAGATATATATATGACCAATATAGCATATTCAACACATATTACCTATAGTCATGAACATATATATATCCAACACATATCCAACACATGTTACCAATAGTAGCAAGTTTCATCAATATTACACAGTTTCATCCATAGGTAGAAAGTTTCACAAAGTAAAAAAAACTAAAGACAAGCACTCCATCAACCCAAGCTTCCGTGATCTGAAGCAAATCTGCAAAATGGGAAAGAAGAAAGTTAGAAGAAGAAGACTAGAAGAAGAGGATTATTATGATGCAACTAAAATCTAAAGATTATTATGATGCAACTTATATCTGTAAAAGAGGTCATTTTGGAGCTAAGTATGGTTATTATGTAATTTTTGAGCTAGCTAAGCATATTAAGTCATTTTGGTGTAAAAAAATGCTAAGTAAGGTCATTTCAGAGTTAAGTAGGGTTATTATGTCATTTGGGAGCTAGCTAAGCATATGAAATCATTTAGGAGCTAAAATATGTCATTTCTTAAGTATATTATGTCATTTTAGAGCTAGCTAACCATATTAAGTCATTTTGGAGGAAAAGATGCTAAGTATAGGTCATTTGAGAGCTATCCTAGGTTAAATAGGTCATTTTTGAGCTAGCTAAGCATATTAAGTCATTTTGGAGGGGAAAATGCTAAGTAAGGTCATTTTGGAGCTAAGTAAGGTTATTATGTCATTTTGGAGCTAGCTAAGCATATGAAGTCATTTAGGAGCTAAAATATGTCATTTCTTAAGTATATTATGTCATTTTAGAGCTAGCTAAGCATATTAAGTCATTTTGGAGGAAAAGATGCTAAGTATAGGTCATTTTAGAGCTATCCTAGGTTAAATAGGTCATTTTTGAGCTAGCTAAGCATACTAAATCATTTTGGTGTAAAAAATGCTAAGTAAGGTCATTTTGGAGCTAAGTAAGGTTATTATGTCATTTTGGAGCTAGCTAAGAATATGAAGTCATTTAGGAGCTAAAATATGTCATTTCTTAAGTATATCATGTCATTTTAGAGCTAGCTAACCATATTAAGTCATTTTGGAGGAAAAGATGCTAAGTATAGGTCATTTGAGAGCTATCCTAGGTTAAATAGGTCATTTTTCAGCTAGCTAAGCATATCAAGTCATTTTGGAGGAAAAATGCTAAGTTAAGTATACGGCATTTTGGAGATAAATAGGTCATTTCTTAAGCTAAGTATGAATTTGTTAAGCAAAACACTTGGGAAAACTTACCGTCATCATGGAGGTGTAGGTGTAGGACCGGACACGCCAGTGGCAGACGGAGAAGGATCAGTCGATGCTTGTCGGGAGTTATGCTGCACTAAAGATCATTTGTAATGTATCGTTAGCATGATGCAACTCAAATGTGAAGACTAGTAACTAATGACCATTCAAATGAAACTCACTATGCCCGTCGGAGCAATGACTGGCATCGGTGGAGGGGTCGTGCCATTGTTCTGGCACATGGTTTGCACATTTGGTTTTCCCGACTCGGTCATATTAGTTAGTAATGAAAGGAACATTGCATGCATGATTTGGCTAATATGCAGAAGATACTTACCACGATGAGGTCGTATAGGTCCCGTTGACCCGCGTCGTTCCGGTTCCTCTCCTCCTCCATTACCCTAGCCATCCTCTCCTCCGCCTCCCTCTCCCTCTTCGCCGCCTGCCGGTCCCTCTCCTCTAGAAGCGCCTGGGTCTTCGCTCTCTCTTTCTCAATAGAAGCTTGGGTCTTTCCTCTCTCTGCCTCAATAGCAGCCTGCAACACCACTCGTTAGCATTGTAATGATCGACGGCCGCACACACAATGTAATGGAGGAAAGGTATCTGAGTCTGTATAACTAACCTTCAATTCAAGCTCCATTGGCCGTGCACGAGGCCTTATCTCAGGATCGGAGTTGGTATGGCGCTTCTTGATCTACGGGAGAGTGCTAGTACAACGTATCAGTCCATCCCCAATGGCTAACGAGCCATGGTGCCTCCCGCCACCAGATATCATCACCGGCTATGGATCATTAGGCTGGCTCGGGTTAAAGTCCGGCCCTTTCCCCGCCTTCCCCTTGTCTCTATACCTCACAATCTTGTTGTGGGAGGCGCGGTTGGTGAATTTCTCTGGATCATCGAGGTCAGACTCAGAGAATGCCTTGGCCTTCTTGTATAAGGTAGTATTGTCCATGGCATAGAGGTCGAACAGCTCTGGCACTGGAGCTTTGTTGTGTCGTGCCTAAAAGAGAGGAACTAGTTAAGGGCTCAAGCTAGCATGAAGAATGAATTTGCATGAATCATGAAGCAAACCACATACCCAGTTTCCCCCGAAATTATATAGGTTGACGCTACCTAGATGGTGTGGCACACCTTTCATTTTGCCACGCTTCTCCTTTGCAATGTTGTGGGCGGTTAGCCATTGGGGAGAGTACCACTGATCCATCGATGCCTCCCAACAATCCTGCCTATCCGCACACCATCTCAGGGGCACCTAAGTTAAGCAAGAGAAATTTGAGCGCTACGCCTACGAATCAAATCAAGGAAACTAAGTACAAGACCTTAAGAATAGGTAATTACCTTCATGTACTTCTTCTTACTCAGATACTTTGTGAGGCACTTTGACTTGGACCTCCTAATACCCGTCGAGGCGTAGTAGTCTCGAATAGCCTATGTCCGAGCATCGCGCCGAAAGTTTTGAAGTAGGCGCCTGCACTCGGCGTCGATAACCCGAGATGGACCTCCTCCTATCCCTCAACACACCTGTAGAAGGTCTGCAATCAAACAAGAAAACACGGATTAGTATTTGCCAATCAAAGAAGAAAACACAACGTAGACGGCAAAGGAGAAATTACCCAAAACGTCTGGATCACAATGTCAGCCACCGTGTGGACATCACCGATCCTATGCCCTAGCGGGGCCGGGGCAGCCAAGTAGTGCTCCCAGGTCATTCCTAGCTCTCGAACCCAGCCCTCACCGGGCAACATGACCCACCCCGGGAAGATCTGGCGACAAATCACACCAAGGACACTATTAGGCCCGCGGACACCACGGTCGTGTTTCCAAGAACTGTAGTATGACAAGGCCAACACATTATATATTCGAAGAAACGTGAAGGCAAAAGGTTAAAAAAGAGTAAATGCACTTACACTAGTAGAAAACAGACCTTTCGTCCGCCTCATTAGTCACGGTTGGCTTTTGAACCAGCACTAATGTGATCATTAGTGCCGGTTCGTTACGAACCTTTAGTCCCAGTTCATGCCACGAACCGGCACTAAAGGTGTGGTGGCAGGCTGGTGGAAGCCTGGGGCCCCACGGGAACCTTTAGTCCCGGTTGGTGGCTCCAACCGCGACTATAGGCTAACCTTTAGTCGCGGTTGGAGCCACCAGCCGGGACTAAAGGTCCCCCTATATTGAAACCTTTCGGCGCCAGCCCGAGCAGAGTCCTTTGTTCTTCCCCTTTCCTCTCCTCTCTGTTCTTCCTCTCTTCCTCGAGCTCATCCTCCATTTTTGCCAAAATTTGTCAATATTTGGCTGCATCCCATCCGTCCAAGTGTTCACAAAGGTTAGCAACTTTGTCCTTTCATCTCTCATTGCTAGATTAGCTCTTTCAATGCTCTATAAGTATAGTAATTTGTGGGTTTTAGTTTGTATGTGGTAGTTTATTTGATTTATGCAATTTGAGCTCAAATTAAATTCTTAATTTGCATTTGTAGGTGTGGTTTACTTAGTGCCTTCCCGTCCCCGTCCTAACCACCGTCGATCGCCCGCACCGTCCCGTTGCCGGCACCACCTTGGTGAGCTTCTTGTTCTTATCCTTTTTATAAAGAAAACCATGTTTGTAAGATTTAGTTAGTTACTTGTATAGTTTTCTTACCTATATGGTTGTTTTTTATACATAGTGGCATGGTTTTGAAATCCGTCCCCGTCGGCCCTCGTCCGGTTTATGATACGGATGTGGTATATACTCTCTTTTATAACTCTTTGTTGCATTTCATGTTTATGACCATTATGCCAATCAAGTTGACATAGATACTTTTATCTAGGAGGTATGTGAACTGGAGATTCCAACCGACATAGATATTCTTGTCAAGAAGTTAAATTTAGTTGAAAAAGAAAACGAGTATTTGAAAGAAAATATTGAAAAGAGTTGAAGAAGAGAAGATGAAACTGGACTTGTATGTTGCCGATATCATTGATGATCACAAGATCAAGATGGGTGCAATGCACTTGAAGATTAGAAAATTTAAAAGATATGCCATTGATAGTGAGGCTTGGTATCATTATGTTGTTGGATCATTCGTTACCTTAGTTGTGATGTTGATCGCATTTATTGTTGCATTTAAATACTTTAGCTAGAGAGTTTGTATGTTGTTTTATGAGAACAAGTGTGTATGAACTTTATGTATGAACTTGTATTAATTTGGTCTTTTCGGTGTTGTGTAATGAAGATGAGACGACAATGGATGTACGAGGACCGATGCTCTCCCCAGTTCATTAATGGCGTGCATACTTTTCTGGTTGCGGCTGAGTCAAACAAGCGGCCGGATGGTTTTATGTATTGCCCATGTGCTGGCTGTAAGAATGATCGAAATTACTCTAACTCAAGAACCATTCACGTCCACCTGTTTGAGTCCGGTTTCATGTCCGGCTATAACTGTTGGACCAATCACGGAGAAAGAGGGGTCCTAATGGAAGATAATGAAGAAGAAGAGGATGATGATAGCTATCCTGGCCATGGGTTCCATGAATACGATGGTACAACAATGGGGGAAGAAGTTGAGCTGACAATGCGGGAAGGAGCTGAAGAAGAGGTATCAGATGAGCCCACTGATGATCTTGGTCGGGCCATTACCGATGCAAAGAGAAACTATGCAAGTGAAAAGGAGAAGCTGAAGTTGTAGCGCATGTTAGAGGATCACAAAAAAAGGGATGTACCCAAATTGCGAAGATGACAATAAAAAGCTGGGTACCACACTGGAATTGCTGCAATGGAAGGCAGAGAATGGTGTATGTGACAAGGCATTTCAAAACTTGCTGATAATGTTAAAGAAGAAGCTACCAAAGGACAACGAATTGCCAAATAGTATGTACGAAGCAAAGAAGGCTGTCTGCCCTCTAGTATTAGAGGTCGAGAAGTACATGCATGCCCTAATGACTGCATCCTCTACCGCGGTGAGTACGAGGATTTTAATGCATGCCCGGTATGCTGTGCATTGCGCTATAAGATCGGCCACGATGACCCTGGTGATGTTGAGGGCGAGCACCCCAGGAAGAAGATTCCTACCAAGGTGATGTGGTATTCTCCAATAATACCACGGTTGAAACGTTTGTTCCGAAACAAAGAGCATGCCAAGTTGATGCGATGGCACAACGAAGAACATAAGAAAGACGTGAAGTTGAGAGTGCCCGCTGACGGGTCGCAGTGGAGAAAAATCGAGAGAAAGTGGAAGGACTTTGCAAAGGATGCAAGGAACGTATGGTTTGGTTTAAGTGCAGATGGCATTAATCCTTTTGGGG
The DNA here is from genome assembly GCA_022496015.1 of Hordeum marinum. Classification (NCBI taxonomy): domain Eukaryota; kingdom Viridiplantae; phylum Streptophyta; class Magnoliopsida; order Poales; family Poaceae; genus Hordeum; species Hordeum marinum. The sequence continues at coordinate 336,010,572 of CM039676.1, read as the reverse complement.
AGCAGAACAACAACCATAGCACATGGCATGTGACTCTATGTATCTATAACCTTCCTCCTTGGTTGTGCATGAAGCGGAAGTTCATTATGATGCCAATGCTCATACAAGGCCCCAAGCAACCCGACAACGACATTGATGTGTACCTAAGGCCATTGGTTGAAGAAGTTTTACAACTGTGGAATGGAAAAGGTGTACCTGCATGGGATGCGAAAGATCAGGAGGAATTTGACCTACATGCGTTGCTGTTTGTAACCATCAATGATTGGCCTGCTCTCGGTAACCTTTCAGGATAGACAAACAAGGGATAACATGCATGCACGCACTATTTAGATGATACCGACAATATATATTTGGATAAATGTAAGAAGAATGTGTATCTTGGGCATCATCGATTTCCTCAGAGCAGGCATCTCGTAAGAAAGAAAGGCAAGCATTTCAAAGGTGAGGCAGATCACCGGAAGAAGCCTCACCACCGTACGGGTGATGAAATACTTGATATGGTCAAGGATTTAAAAGTAATCTTTGGCAAGGGTCCTGGTGCACAATCTGTTCCGAATGATGTTGACAAACGCGCACCCATGTGGAAGAAGAAATCTATATTTTGGGACCTACCGTATTGGAAAGACCTCGAGGTCCGCTCTGCAATCGATGTGATGCATGTGACGAAGAATTTTTGCGTGAACCTGCTAGGCTTCTTGGGCGTGTATGGGAAGACAAAAGATACGCCGAAGGCATGGGAGGACCAGCAACATATGCACGAAAAATACAACACGGATCCAAAGCAGTTTCAGGGTCATGCCAGCTACGCTCTTACCAAAGAAGAGAAGGAAATCTTCTTCGAATGCCTGCTCAGTATGAAGGTCCCATCTGGCTTCTCGTCGAATATAAAGGGAATAATAAATATTACAGATAAAAAGTTCTAGAACCTAAAGTCTCATGACTGCCACGTGATTATGACGCAACTGCTTCTGGTTGCATTGAGGGGGCTTCTACCAGAAAACATTCGATTAGCCATTGTGAAGCTATGTGCATTCCTGAATGCAATCTCTCAGAAGGTAATCGATCCAAAAATCCTACCAAGGTTAGAGAATGATTTGGTGCAATGTCTTGTCAGTTTCGAGTTGGTGTTCCCACCATCCTTATTCAATATCATGACGCATGTCCTAGTTCACCTAGTCGAGGAGATTGCCATTCTGGGTCCTGTATTTCTACAAAATATGTTCCCCTTTGAGAGGTTCATGGGAGTCTTAAAGAAATATGTTCATAATCGTGCTAGGCCAGAAGGAAGCATCTCCAAGGGACATGAAACAGAGGAGGTCATTGAGTTTTGTGTTGACTTTATTCCTGACATTAAGCCGATAGGTGTTCCTGAATTGCGGCATGAGGGCAGACACGATGGAAAAGGCACGCTAGTAAAGAAATCACTAATATGCCGGGATGGGCATTCTTTGGCGCAAGAACACTACACAGTTCTACAAAGTTCCGCCTTGGTGGCTCCGTATATCGAGCAACACAAGAATATTCTATGCTCCAAACACCCTAAGAAGTCTGACGACTGGATTACACATGAACAAACGGTGACTTTTGCCGGTTGGTTGCAGACACGTCTCATGCATGATGACACTGTTGAAGATGAACTATACTTGCTGTCCAAGTTACCATCTTCAACTACATTGACTTTCAAAGGGTACGAGATAAATGGGAATACATTTTACACGATTGCCCAAGATAAAAAGAGCGCCAACCAAAACAGTGGTGTCCGCTTTGATGCAGCAAACAACAATGGGCCAAAGGACACATACTATGGTTACATAGAGGAGATATGGTAACTTGACTATGGAATTGATTTGAAGGTCCCTTTGTTTAGGTGCAAATGGGTCAATCTGACAGAAGTCGGGGTAAAGTAAGACCCACAGTATGGAAGGACAACAGTGGATCTCAACAATCTTGGGCACACAGACGAACCATTCGTCCTAGCCAATGATGTGGTGCAGGTTTTTTATGTGAAGGACATGTCTACCAAGCCGAGAAAAAGAAAAGATAAGGAAGCAAATACATCATGCGATGAGCCAAAGTGCCACATAGTTCTTTCAGGGAAAAGAAACATCGTGGGAGTGGAGGACAAGACAGACATGTCAGAAGATTATGAAAAGTTTCATGAAATTGCTCCCTTCAAAGTGAATGTTGACCCGAGCATCAAGTTAAACAATGAAGATTGCCCATGGTTACGACTCAAAGGGACACACACGAAGAAAAAGTTTTACACCCAAAGATCCCACTCTAGGATGTGACCGGCTTCTCTAGTTAGTTTCTGGACTTATATATCTAGAAAGTCCCACTTCAGACAAACCGAAGGGAATCTTTCTAATAGTAGTGTACTTATGTGTTTGGTGCGTTCAGTATGCACCATTTGAAGGGAGGCTATCAATTTTCAACCCTTTCCAACTTCATTTCCTATTTTTCATGCATTTACTGATTTTTTTTTGAGCTAAATGACCCTGAAATTGATAAGCACTTCAAATGAACTCTGAAAAGGTTGAAAGTTGGCATGGTATCATCATTTCACCCACATAGCATGTGCTAAAAAGTTGAGAGGGTTACGGCAAAAACTGGATGCACTTCGTGTCCAAAATGGGCAATCTCTTTCGAAGTATTAGGGTTTGAGACGAAAACTCGTCTGTTACAAAGGCATTTCATTTTTTTACTTATTTCAACTCCTGACTTTTTGTGCATTCTAAGGGAGGCCATCAATTTTCAACCCTTTCTGACTTCATTTGCTATTTTTCATGCATTTACTGATTTTCTTGAGCTAAATGACCCTAAAATTGATAAGCACTACAAATGAACTCTGAAAAGGTAGAAATTTGGCATGGTATCATCATTTCACCCACATAGCGTGTGCTAAAAAGTTGAGAGGGTGACGAAAAAAACTGGATGCACTTCGTGTACAAAATGGACAATCTCTTTCGAAGTATCAGGGTTTCAGACGAAAACTCGTCTGTTACAAAGGAATTTCATTTTTTTAATAACCTAAAAATTACCAAATTCGATATAATGATAAAACACTATAATATTAAAAAATAGAAAAAAAGAATCACTAGAAAATCTATTTTTAAAGTAAAGTTATTCACAAACTAGTGATTCACACAAATATCAAATAATTCGAATTCAAACTATTCGAATTTGAAAACTGCTCCCACTAACGGAAAGTTTATAATTTTTCTGACCTAACGAAAAAGATTCACTCATTAATTCTTAATAAAGCAAAAAAAGTCAGAAACAAAAGAAAACAAATAAAGCAAAAAACAAAACAAAATGAAAAATAAATAAAAAATAGGTCGCCTACTAGGCCGCCACGGCCTGCATATGACTAGAAACCAACCTGGGCCAGGATGCAGGCCCGCAAGGCCCAGTAGGCCCAACAGGGCCGCACAGGTTTAATAGGCCCACATAGGCCTGCTTAGAGAGGAGCTCGAGGGAGCAGCCACATCTGGGCTTATAAACCAGTGCGGCTGCCCCTCGCTTGGCAAGGTGGGACTAAAGTTTCCATGCACCGCGCCTGCACGAGCACCACCTTTAGTCGCGGTTGGTGGCTCCAACCGCGACTAAAAACCCTCCTTTAGTCGTGGTTGGAGCCACCAACCGCGACTAAAGGGTTTTGCTTCCCACCGCTTGGGCTGGTGAAATTCACCTTTAGTTGCGGTTGGTGGCTCCAACCGCGACTAAAGACCCCCTTTAGTCGCAGTTGGAGCCACCAACCGCAACTAAAGGTCCTCCTATATAAACAAGAGTTGATTTTTTTTCATTTCCCTCTGCTTCTTCATCTCTTCGACCACTGAACAGAGATTGCCGCCGCGCGCCCCCGATGCACTGTCTGCCCCGTCGCCGTCACCGCCCATGCCATCGCCGCCCCCAACACGCCGCCCACGCCGTTGCTGCCCCAGACGCGCCACCCACACCATTGCTGCCCCTGATGCGCCGCTCCCCGTCGCCGCCCATGTCGCGCGCCGCCGCCTCCTCGAGCTCGCGCGCCGTTGCCGTCGCCGTCACAGTCGCCGTCACCGACGCCTCGCCTCACGTCGCCGGCCGTCGTCCCGCTATGAGCCCCTGTAGCAATGGATTTTGATAATTAGATAATTAATTAGATGTATAGATGATTAGATGATTAATTAGATGTATAGATGATTAGATGAACACACACAATTTTGATAATTAGATGATTATTAGATATATAGATGATTAGATGAACACGCACACACAATTTTGATAATTAGATGATTAATTACATGTATAGATGATTAGATGATTAGATGCAAGAATTTTGATGTATAGAAAAAAGTTAAGGAATTTTGACATTTGACGAATTTTGACATAGATGTATGAATTTGGACATTTTTTTCACTAGATGATTAGTTAGATGTGTACAAAAAGGTGAAGGAATTTTTACATTTTGATCCAATTTATGTATAGAAAAAAGTTGATGAATTTTGACATTTGATCCAATGTATGGCATTTAGTATTTGCAAAAGTTGCATATTTTCTAGTACTACAATGTAGGACATATCGAGTGCTTGTGATTTGTAGTCATTCCGGCAAAACATAGGGCATTTTTTCTATGTCATTGCTCGATATATGAAACGGGTTGACTTTACGTCTATTTCGGCTCCTTGTGTGTCTTTTAGTGAGGGAGAGTGTCCACCATATATATATATATATATATCGTGGGGGTCACTTCTCCTTCGTTCTAGTGTGCTAGACATTTTGGTGTAATGCACTCTAGACAAATGGAGGAGCCACCATCATCGACGGTCGCAATATTAGAAGGTGTGCCCACCATACACGTGAGACGAGAGTTTAGGAAGGAAAGACTTGACAGACCTAAAGTCAACCTGTTGCATATTGAGTAATAGTGATATGCGTGTTGATCAGTTTTCTCGTAGTTTCCTTCAATAGATTTTAAATGTTTCAACTATGAACATAGGAAATGTCTGACGATGAAAATGAATTCGCTATGTGCGAATACTGCGAAGACGAGCGCGGCCTGTGTGACAAGCCTTTCCTAGTTGATGGTAGGTGCTTCAGCATCATGCTGGATGAGACCTTCGAAGTGGATACAATAAGTCACAACGACAAGTCTTTTTTCGTAATTAAGCATGACTTCTGCTTCTTTTGCTTCAACTTTTAATTTTAATTTTTTACTATTCTACTAGCGTATCCCCTGCCATGCAAGAATTTATGTCTTGGATAAGATTGGTTTCAATACTAAGAAAAGTATGGAGGTAAAGATAGTTCACTTGAGGACCAAGCATGGTTATACTTTTGCTGTAAAATTGTACAATGCAGACACCTACTCCTATTTTGAATGCAAAAGTTGGAGAGCACTATGAAAGGCTTATGAATTTGAGCCTAATATTCTTATCACCTTTGATACTCGTTCGAAGATGAAATTGAAGGTAATATCGACATCTGGGTCGATGTGCAGACACCTCCAGTTCTACCATTATGTGAGTTTATCAACCATATTTATTAAGTAATTTATATTGTTTATTTAAAAATAGTTGACAACTTATTTCCATTGACAACTTATTTTCATTCTTTAAAAAATGTACGGAAGATGGTAGACAGAACCTACTACTACAATGATGAAGCCGAATTAACTTATGAGGAGAAAGATCATCTTACCACATTTCTTAATCATATTGAGAATTGCAATAGCTATTATCAAACTCCTGCACATTATGGTCAATACGTGCCACTAGTGCACATGGTGAACTATGGTAATATCCATGGAGATTGCATGGTAAGATTTTCTACTATTACGACATCCGTGCATCTTTTGCATAAATTCTTCTAAAACTAAACTACATTGCTAACTACAAAGTTATTACTATGTTTTTCAAAAGAAAATCCCGAAGGATTGTGTGTCTCATCTGATGTTTCCGAGAGGTCGCGTGGTTGTTATGAGCTTACGGCCAGCACGGTCAGGTCAGCCTACACATCACTCCTGTCCATACTAGATTTCTAAAAGGACAATCAAAGATTGGAAAAATGTATGGTCAATCCTAGAGAGCTACTTGGAAGCAACATTGTGCGTAGGCCAAGAATTGGAGACAGGATGATCTCCATTCTCCATAATGGAGAGTCAAGGCCTATCTTGTTTTATGATATTATACCTAAGAGAGGGTAGAGTAGGTCCTATGAGAGAGGAGTAGGTCCTAGGTACAATGTGTTATTATGTGCTACAATGTGTTAGAGTTGATGATGATGAGGAGGAGTTGTGATTATGACTAGTGACCAACTTGTTATATGATGTCTCATTGACGAAAATGATGATTAAATAGTGTTGGTGGTAATGACTATGATGATTATTAGCTATAGTGTTGTTGGTGATGATATGATGCAAGAGTTTTTATATTAATATGATGATGATGTTGATTATGATTATCATGATAATTTGTTATATCATTGGGGGAAGGAAAGCGGATTAGATTCATGTGGATGGATCAAAAGTGACCAAAAGTTGAATTAGTAGGATCGTCGTCCTACTAATTCAACTTTTGATCACTTTCTATTCATTTGGATGAATAAAATCCATGTTTCTTCCTCAGAATGATATAATAATTCATCATGAACATAAGTGATATAACAACCTCTTAATTGGCACTATATACAAATTTGTATAACAGCATATAACCATAATTAATTCATAAACCACTAAAGAATTAAAAGGAAAAATAAAACAAAACTAAAAAAACTCAATACTTTTAGTCCTGGTTGGTGTTACCAACCGGGACTAAAGGTCCCCCCAGCCCACGGCGGTGTCGGATGCCACGTGGAAGGCCTTTGGTGCCTGGCCGTGTTGAACCGGCACTAAAGGGGGGTAGGCTTTAGTCCCCACCCTTTAGTGCCGGTTCTAGAACCAGCACTAAAGGCCCTTACGACCCACGACTATAGGCCTGTTCTGCACTAGTGTTACTTCTCCCCATGAGGCGCAATCAACCACCTCTGGTCGAGGGTCATCGGGGTGGGCGGGAGCTTTGTACCACCATGCTGGTAGACTTTACGCCCCTCAACCCACTCACTCTCGCTATAGCTATCAGAACTATAGCCACCCTTAGCATGGCCACTCGACCCTGGCCAGTCCCCTCATGGGTTCGGCTGCGACTCAGCCTGATCCCCGCTTTGCTCCGGAGTCCCGTGGGACGGAGCCTCTGGGACCGGAGTCTCGTGGGGCGAAGGCTCGGCAGCCCGAGGCTCGTCGATCGTAGGCGCGTCTGCCATATGATACATCTCCGTTGTATCTATAATTTTTGATTGTTTCATGCCAATATACTACAACTTTCATATACTTTTGGCGACTTTTTATACTATTTTTGGGACTAACATATTGATCCAGTGCCCAGTGCCAGTTCGTGTTTGTTGCATGTTTTTTGTTTTTAGAAAATCCATATCAAACGAAGTCCAAACGTGATAAAAACTTACGGAGATTTTTTTTGGAATATATGTGAATTTTCGGAAGTGGAATCAATAGAAGGCAGTGCCCGAGGGGCCCATAAGCCTGCCAGGCGCGCCCTGGGGGGTAGGGCGCGCCCTGAGGGCTTGTGTCTACCCCTTAGGTCGGTTGGAGCTGTCCTTCGGCCGCAGGGAAGATATTTTTATAAGGAAAATCCCCTCAAAATTTCAGCCCGATCAGAGTTACAGATCTCCGAATATTTAAGAAACGATGAAAGGCTAGAATCTGGGAGCGCGGAAACAGAAGAAAACACAAAGAGAGAGAGAGAGAGAGATCCAGTCTCGAAGGGGCTCTCGCCCCTCCTCCGCCATGGAGGCCATGGACCAGAGGTCAAACCCTTCTCCCATCTAGGGGGAGGGTCAAGGAAGAATAAGAAGGACGGGGCTCTCTCCCCCTCTCTCCCAGTGGCACCAGAATGCCGCTGGGGCCATCATAGTGACACCGATCTACTCCAACAACTCCGTCATCTTCACCAACACCTGCATCACCTTCCCCCATCTATCTACAGTGGTCCACTCTCCCGCAACCTTCTGTAACCTCTACTTGAAGATGGTGCTTTATGCTTCATATTATTATCCAATGATGTGTTGCCATCCTATGACGTCTGAGTAGATTTTTGTTGTTCTATTGGTTGATTGATGACCATGATTGGTTTGATTTGCATGTTTTGTTATTGGTGCTATCCTATGGTGCCCTTAGTGTTGCGCAAGAGTGAGGGATCCTCGCTGTAGGGTTTTGCAATGTGTTGATGATTTGCCTATGGTGGGTTGCTTGAGTGATAGAAGCATAAACCCGAGTAGATGGGTTGTTGCACATGGGAGTAAAGAGGACTTGATACCTTATAATGCTATGGTTGGGTTTTACCTTATTGATATTTAGTAGTTGCGGATGCTTTCTAGAGTTCCAATCATAAGTGCATATGATCCAAGTAGAGAAAGTATGTTAGCTTATGCCTCTCCCTCATATAAAATTACAATAATGATTACCGGTCTAGTTATCGATTGCCTAGGGACAATTTTGCAGCTCCTACCACCACTTTTCCACACTCGTTAAACTAACTTAGTTGTTTCTTTATCTTAGCAGCCCCTAATTTTTATTTACATGCTCTTTATTATCTTGCAAACCTATCCTATCACACCTACAAAGTACTTCTAGTTTCATACTTGTTCTAGGCAAAGCGAATGTTAAGCGCGCGTAGAGTTGTATCGATGGTCGATAGAACTTGAGGGAATATTTGTTCTACCTTTAGCTCCTCATTGTGTTCGACACTTTTACTTATCGAGAATGGCTACAATTGATCCCCTATACTTGTGGGTTATCAAGACCTTTTTCTGGCGCCGTTGTCGGGGAGCAATAGCATGGGGTGAATACACTACTAGGAAAAACCTTATAGGCAGGACACTATTAGTAGCGCTAGAAAAAGAAAATTGCTGCTGCTAATTAGCAGTAGCGCTGGCTTCTGTCAGCGGTACAAGTAAAGACATAGCAGTAGCGCTTGAAACAGAAAGAGCGCTACTGCTAAGGTTGACCCAATGAGCCCACCGATACTATTTGTAGTAGCAGCACTCGCCGCAAAAAAGCGCTACTGCTAAAATCTTAGCAGTAGCACTGGAAACAAAAAGAGCGCTACTACTAAGCTGGACCCGACGAACCCACCGACACTATTTGTAGTAGCAGCGCTTGCCGCAAGAAAGCGCTACTATTATTTTGAGCTAACCCAGCGCGGGCCGACTAAAAATTTCCCAAGTCCCCCACTACTCCCCCCTCTCCCCCTCTTCCCACACTCTTCCCACACTCTCCCCCACTCCTCTCTGTCGCCACTGTCGCCATCGACCTCACCACCGCCGCCCAAGGCCATCCTCGACCTCACCGCCACCGCCTCCCTCTCCCCTGTCACTGCCGCTCCCCTCCCCGAGACCACCGCCACCGCCGTGGCCCTCTCCCTTGTCACCACCACTCCCCTATCCGAGACCATTGCTGCCGTAAGCCTCTCCCCTGCCCTCCTTTCTCTCTCTCCCATCGCTCCCCCCTCTCTCAGATTCATCCCTCCCCTCCCCTCTCCTCATGCATTCGCGCCGCCACTCAACACATTTCTATCTCCTCTTGACCTCGCCACCGGTAGCAATGCCCCCTGCTCTCTCCTTCACCGCCGTTGTTACCCCACCCTCTCCTCCTCCCATCCCATCCCATCCCATCCAGTACCCTCCCCTCCCCTCGAGCTGCGAGAAGGTCAGGCGGCGGACATGGCGCCCGCCTATAGATCCGCCATGGGCTTATCTCCTCCCCATCTCAGGCCGACGGTGCAAGGGACCTACTCCTCGAAGGGGCCCATCTCCGGCCGGCAGTCACAATTTTTTTGGTTCTTGAAATTAATAGTAGTAGCGCGGGTCATGGGCACGCGCTACAAATAGTTAGTAGTAGCGTGTGTGGCACCAGCGCTACTACTAACACATGTACTAGTAGCGTGAGATGAACCAGCGCTACCACTACCAGTTAGCCATAGCGCGGTAGTAGTAGCGCGCACACCCGCGCTACTACTAGCCGTTTAACCAGCGCTACTACTAGGCTTTTTCCTAGTGGTGATGTTCTCGTGTGTGCTTGTTTGCTTTATCACTAAGTAATTTTATTTTCTGTTTTAACTTGTTTTCTATCTTTAGCTATGGATATGGAACATGAAATACCAAAAAAATTACGTGTACTTGCTACTCATGGAGATGGGGAACCTCCTAAAACCCTCAATGCTCGTTATGTGGAAAAATATTATGCACTACTTTGATAATCCTGAGAAAACCCCATTCAACTTGATAATGGGATACACGTTGGATCAACTTGAATACTTTAGGGATTATCGCTTATCTCAAAAAGGGAAACACTTATGGGATCAAATTAGAATACTTGGATGGTTTGCTTGGGATGCATGCTCGAGATGTGACTTTACTTGTTGCTCTAATATAAAAGCTCGACACCTTCCCTTTCAATGCAAATTTAATGATAATGAAACCTTAGCTTCATATGCTAAAGGTATTTATGATTACTATGATATGGAACGAATAGAAGAATTTGTTGTTTTTAAAGGTGCTTATGAAATTGCTTCTTTGCTTCAAAAGTATGATGATGATGTTCCTTACGAATCTAATTTTTTTGCCATACTTAAATATTGCTATGAGAATTATGATTGCAATGTTGATATTATTGAATTTTTTGAAAGAATGACCGCTGCTTTGGAAGAGACTAATATTTTGCAGGAATCTATGGAAGAAGAAATTCCCGACAATGTGAGCTCATTAGATGAAAAAGATGACGAGGAGAGCGAAGAACAAAAGGAGGAAGAGCGGATTAGCTACCCGTGCCCACCTTGTAATGAGAGTAACTCTTAAACTCATACATTGTTTAATTTCCCTTCGTTCTTACCGAAGGATGAATGCTATGTTGATTGCTATGATCCCTTGGATTCATTTGAAATATCCCTTTTTGATGAACTTGCTGCTTGCTATGCTTGTGGCCATGATGCCAATATGAAAGATGCTTATGGAGATGAACTTGCTATAGTTCCTTATGTTAAGAATGAAATTGTTTCTATTACACCCACGCATGATAGTCCTATTATCTTTTTGAATTCTCCCAACTACACTATATCGGAGAAGTTTGCACTTATTAAGGATTATATAGATGGGTTGCCTTTTACTATTACACATGATGATTTTGATAGATATAATATGCATGTGCTTGCTGCTCCTACTTTCAATTTTTATGAGAGAGGAACTACATCTCCACGTCTCTATGCTTCCAATTTGATAAAATTGCAAGAAATTGCTTATGCTATGTATTGGCCTTTACTTTGTGTGCATGAATTGTTCTTTTATGACATTCCAATGCATAGGAAGAGAGTTAGACTTTGTTGTTGCATGATATATGTTACTTTGTGCTCAATACTAAATTACAAATCATTGTTAATTAAAATTGGCTTTGATATACCTTGGGATCCGGGTGGATCCATTACTTGAGCACTTTATGCCTAGCTTAATGGCTTTAAAGAAAGCCCTACCAGGGAGACAACACGGAAGTTTTAGAGACTCATTTTATTATGTTGTGTGATTTTTTATAGTTTAAAAACAAAAAAATAAAGAGGGGAACCTAAAACTTTTTCAAAAAGAAAAGTGAAAGTGAGAGAGACGAGCATTGTGAAAGTGGGAGCTAGCCTTGAATTTTGTTCATGCCCATGGAAACTTTGCAAATCTTGATTACAGAAAATTTTCAACAAAAATAATTATCCCCTTGTATAAATCCATTGTATTATAAAAATAACGTGCCAAGAATTGCCTTTAGGATGATTAGATTGCTTGTTTGGTGTGTGCAGTGCAAAAACAGAAACTTTGGCTGTAGTGCGTGAATTTACATGTTTTACCGGAATGTCAAAAGTTTCTGAACTTTTTACACAATACTTATATGCAAATTGTTTCTTTTTTCCTAATGTTTCAGAATTTTAAGAGTTACATAAGTATGGTGAATGTCCATATTACTACAGACTGTCCTGTTTAAGACAGATTCTGTTTTTGATCCATTGTTTTGCTCATTTTGATGAAACTATAGATTGTATCGGTGGTATAAGCCATGGAAAAATTATAATATAGTAGATACAATTAAAAAATAAAATATGAATTGGTTGGCAACAATACTTAAAGTGGTGATTTGTTTTATTATACTAACAGATCTCACGAGGGTTTTGTTAAGTTTTGTGTGATTGAAGTTTTCAAGTTTTGGGTGAGATCACGATGGATGAAGGAATAAGGAGTGGAAAGAGACTAAGCTTGGGGATGCTGGAGGCACCCCAAGGTAATATTCAAGGACTCCCAAGAACCTAAGATTGGGGATGCCCCGGAAGGCATCCCCTCTTTCTTCTAACAACCATCGGTAATTTTACTTGGAGTTATATTGTTTTTCATCACATGATATGCGTAAATCTTGGAGCGTCGTGTGCTTTTTATTTTTCTTTTAATAATGCACTATACTGGTATGAGAAAGTCCTTGGTTGATTTAGAGAATGCTTCATGCACTTCACTTATATCTTTTGAGTACGGATTTATATAATGCTTCATGTGCTTCACTTATATCATTAGAAGTTTGGATTGCCTGTTTCTCACACACAAAAAACCGCCATTTGTAGGATGCTCTTTTGCATCACTTATATTTTATAGAGCGTGGACATATATTTTGTAGAAAGAATTAAACTCTCATGCTTCACTTATATCTATTTAGAGAGTTAATAGGAGTTGGTCATTCACATGGTTAGTCATAAAATCCTACATAAAACTTGTAGATCACTGAATATCATATGTTTGATTCCTTGCAATAGTTTTTCGATATGAAGATGGTAATATGAGAGTCATGCTAGTGAGTAGTTGCGAATTGGAGAACTACATGTGTTGAAGTTTGTGATTCCCGTAGCATGCACGTATGATGAACCGTTATGTAACGAAGTCGGAGCATGATTTGTTTAATGATTGTCAACCTTTGTGTGAGGGTCGGGAGTGCGCGATGGTTAACTCCTACCAACCTCTCCCCTAGGAGCATGCGTATAATGCTTTGTTTCATAACTAATAGACTTTTGCAATAAGTATGTGAATTCTTTATGACTATTTTTGAGTCCATGGATTATACACACTCTCACCCTTCCACCTTTGCTAGCCTCTATAGTACCACGCAACTTTCGCCGGTGCATCAAACCCACCTTCCTCAAAATAGCCACCATACACCTTCCTCAAAACAGCCACCATACCTACCTATTATGGCATTTCCATAGCCATTCCGAGATATATTGCCATGCAACTTCCACTGTTCCGTTTAGTATGACATGCACCATCATTTTCATATTGCTTTGCATGATCGTAAGGCAGCTTGCATGATGTTTTCATGGCTTGTCCTTTTTTTGATGTCATTTGCTAGGCTAGATTGTTACACATCCCGATATCCTATTGGAAGCATTCATATAGAGTCGTATTTTTGTTCTAGGTTCGAGTTGTAAGTAAATAAAAGTGTGATGATTTTCATTATTAGAGCATTGTCCCGTGTGAGAAAAGGATGATGGAAGCTATGATTCCCTCACAAGTTGGGAGGAGTCTCCAGACTTTTCAAAAAAATAAAAGAGGCCAGTGAAGCCCAAATATAAAAAAGAGGCCAAATATGCCCTCTAAAATAAAAAAAAATAGAAAAAATAAAAAAATGAGAGAAAGAGAGAAGGGACAATTGCTACTACCTTTTTCCACACTTGTGATTCAAGGTAGAACCATGATCTTCATGATGGAGAGTCTTCTATTTTGTCACTTTTATATAACTAGTGGAATTTTGCATGACCACTTAGTTTTCTTTTTGAGCTTTCATACACTTATAGCTCTAAGTGCATTCGTTGCATGGCAATCCCTACTCACTCACATAGATATCTATTGATGGGCATCTCCATAGCCCGTTGATACGCCTAGTTGATGTGTGACTATCTTCTCCTTTTTCCTCATCACCTCCACCATATTCTATTCCACCTATAATGCTATATCCATGGCTCACGCTCATGTATTGCCTGAGAGTTGAAAAGGTTTGAGAACATAAAAAGTGTGAAGCAATTGCTTGACTTGTCATTGGGGTTGTGCATGATTTAGATACTTTGTGTGGGGAAGATGGAGCATAGCCAGACCATATGATTTTGTAGGGATAACTTTCGAAGGCCATGTTATTTTGAAAGGACACAATTGCATTGTTGGTGTGCTCGAAGTATTACTGTTTTTATGTCGATATAGACTATTGCTTTGAATCACTTGTATGTTAATATTCATGCCATGATTAGATTATATGATCAAGATTATGCTAGGTAGCATTCCACATCAAAAATTATCTTTTTTATCATTTACTTGCTCGAGGACGAGCAGGAATTAAGCTTAGGGATGCTGATATGTCTCCGTAATATCTATATTTTTTGATTATTTCATGCCAATATTCCACAACTTTCATATACTTTTGGCAACTTTTTATACTATTTTTGGGACTAACATATTGATCCAGTGCCCAGTGCCAGTTCCTGTTTGTTGCATGTTTTTTGTTTTGCAGAAAATCCATATCAAACAAAGTCCAAATGGGATAAAAACTTACATAGATTTTTTGGAATATATGTGAATTTTGGGAAGTAGAATCAACAGAAGGCGGTGCCCAAGGGGCCCACAAGCCTGCCAGGCGTGCCTTGGGGGGTAGGGCGCGCCCTAAGGGCTTGTGGCTACCCCTTAGGTCGGTTGGAGCTGTCCTTCGGCCGCAAGAAATATATTTTTATAAGGAAAATCCCCTCAAAATTTCAGCCCGATTGGAGTTACGAATCTCCGGATATTTAAGAAATGGTGAAAGGCCAGAACCCGGGAGCGCAGAAACAGAAGGAAACATAGAGAGAGATCCAATCTTGGAGGGGCTCTCGCCCCTCCGCATCTATGGAGGCCATGGACCAGAGGGAAAACCCTTCTCCCATCTAGGGGGAAGGTCAAGGAGGGGGGCTCTCTCCCCCTCTCCGGTGGCACTGGAACACCGCCGGGGCCATCATCGTGACGATGATCTACTCCAACAACTCTGTCATCTTCACCAACACCTCCATCACCTTCCCTCATCTATCTACAGCGGTCCACTCTCCCGCAACCCGTTGTACCCTCTACTTGAACACGGTGCTTTATGCTTCATATTATTATCCAATGATGTGTTTCCATGCTATGATGTATGAGTAGATTTTCGTTGTCCTATTGGTTGATTGATGATCATGATTGGTTTGAGTTGCAACTTTTGTTATTGGTGCTATCCTATGGTGCCCTCCGTGTCGCTCAAGCATGAGGGAACCTTGCTGTAGGGTGTTTCAATGTGTTCGTGATTTCATATGGTGGGTTGCTTGAGTGACAGAAGCATAAACCCGAGTAGGTGGGTTGTTGCATATGGGAGTAAAGAGGACTTGATACCTTATAATGCTATGGTTGGGTTTTACCTTATTGATCTTTAGTAGTTGCGGATGCTTGCTAGAGTTCCAATCATAAGTGCATATGATCCAACTAGAGAAAGTATGTTAGCTTATGCCTCTTCCTCATATAAAATTGCAATAATGATTACCGGTCTAGTTATCGATTGCCTGGGGACAATTCTGCAACTCCTACCACCACTTTTCCACACTCGTTAAACTAAGTCAGTTGTTTCTTTATCTTAGAAGCCCCTAGTTTTTATTTACGTGCTCTTTATTATATTGCAAACCTATCCTATCACACCTACAAAGTACTTCTAGTTTCATACTTGTTCTAGGTAAAGCGTGCGTAGAGTTGTATCGGTGGTCGATAGAACTTGAGGGAATATTTGTTCTACCTTTAGCTCCTCGTTGTGTTCGACAATCTTACTTATTGAGAAAGGCTACAATTGATCCCCTATACTTGTGGGTTATCACCATACGCTCGTCGGCCCGAGGATCGTGGACCAGAGTTCGAGTTGGGTCCACCTCAGGCGGCTCCATCTCAGACGGAACAATCATGTGGTTGGGTGAATCAGCTGGGGGTGGTGGAGAGGAAGGTGTAGTAGCAGCCTTACTACCTCTCCCCTCTACTAGCCTTATACTTCTCCCCCCTAACCCTCTCGGCCGCCGGTGGTGTCTGCATGCTGAAATGCAACGCTCTCCGAAGGCTCTGGGGTGGAATGGAACTACCCCTCCCTCCACGCGCCAAGGAAGGAGCCTCGGAGCGCTCTTGACCCGCGCCCACCCTTTGTCAACACCTGCAATGACAAAGAGTAAACGAAATTAGTACAACATAAAAAATATGAATACCTAAAATGAATAATAATATGTATATTATTTAAGCGTAGCGTCATCATGAACATAATAAAAAATTGAATACCTAACATGAACTAATTAATAATATATATGTAAATAATAATAATTGAATACCTGACATGAACTATAATATTAAGCTTCATCGTTATCATCAATAGATGCATCATCATTATCTATATATGCTTCGGGGTCAATAAATGCACCATCATCATCACTATCAGTAATGACGTGCTCATCATCATCATCATCATCATCATCATGATTATCATTATCAATAAATGCATCAACATGTGGAAGGCCTCTTGTACCTAATCGGTCAAGCATTGAAAAGTCATCCGCAACAGTAACCTCTTCTTGTTCTGGCTCTTCTTGTTCTGGCTCAGGCTCGGATTCACTGCCGCTGTCTACTTCAATGTTCTGGGGTGAAGTAGAGCGGTTCTTGAAACGTTTTCTGGAAAGACGTGCTTCTTGGAGGAATTCTCCTTCATATGTGTCTGGGTTAATGTGAGGTTCATAATCCTCTTCCTTGGGGGAGGTGGTTTAAAATGTGGCGACACTTCATAAACAACATCCCAACCATTAAGATATTGATCACTTTGGCAGGCCCACGGTAGATAGAAAACTTGGGTTGCCTGTTGAGCCCTAATATAGACATGGGGAACATCCAAATGGGTGCTTTGTTTGATTTCGACTAGCCCTAGATGTTCACGAGTCCTTCTAGTCTCCTTCGACTGAAACCAATAACATTTGAAGACTACGTCGTCCGGTGGGTTTGCACCATAGAATAGAAGTTCATAAATTTCTTCAACTCTTCCATAATACTCGGTACCTCCTTCGTCGATAGCAGAGACACAACAATTTGTAGACTTTTAGTCGGCCATAGATATCTCTTTGCCATAGGTACAAAAGCGATACCCGTTGAGGTCGTATTTGTCAAATGAACAAACCTTATAGTCAAAACCATTAGCGACTTGTCTCAATTCGGCGTCCATAGACTCTGAACTAGCCTACAAGTTTAATATGAAAGGATTGTTGCATTAGCCAGAAATTAGACGAAGAAATGAAATGGTCTAATGGAAATTACCATTTGTTTGAACCAAGAGATGAAACCGAGATAGCCGCCTCCATGCATTGCCAGAAGCTCATACTCTTCGACGGAATCCTTTTGGATCACCGCTCCATACGAGAATTTGTAAACGTACCAATTGTATCAAATATCCGGGAATAAGAGAAGTTCAAAGGAATTAGAGGTTGCGAAACAATGTACCGAGAACTTACTCGGTGTACGGCCGCACTTCTGTTAGATTGTTCAAGATATACAACATAATGATCCGCCATTCGTCGACATCCAACAATAAGGAAGTATAAGCACTGGCTGGTGCGAGTTTCCCTTTGAATAGGCTGAGGTTGGATCCACCCATTTTAGGGTCGCCGACATTGTATCGAGGCTTCGGGTTATGCAAATGATGATTTTTGGCTTCGCAGTGTGCTGTCACGAAGTTTACCGCCTCCTCAGTAATGAATGCCTCGGCCATCGATGCTTCAATTCTACGTTTATTTTTACATTTAGCTCAAAGCATCTTCTAGATCCTCTCAGTTGAGAGGCACCATCGATTTTGAATGCCCCCCCAATTGTGCCTCGATCGGGAGATGCAAAATCAAATGCTGCATTGGATTAAAGAAGACTGGTGGAAAGATCTTCTCTAACTTGCAGATCATCTCCGGCACCAACTCTTCTAGTTCTTCTAGCACGCCAGGAGATAGTTCTTTCGCACAAAGAACACGGAAGAAATAGCTCAACTCTGCCAGTACTAGCCATTCATCCTCAGGGATAAAGCCACGCAACATCACCGACATTAGCCTCTCAAACCATATGTGCCAATCATGACTCTTGAGACCAAATATTTTCATTTTTTCAAGAGTCGTTCCTCTCTTTAGATTCGCAGCATACCGTTATTATGGCGATTCGAGGATGCCTTGGATCTGCTGCTTTATCATGATGTATTGCATCGAAGCGCTTCCACACAAAAGCGTTTGATGTGTGTACCAACATTGGCTCCCCATCTGCATATAGTTCGGTTATTTTGTCCAATTTGTGACATGTTATCTGTCTGGCCATCTTTTCGACCTTGAAAAGACGTTGAAGTCTTGGTATGATTGGCATATACCGAAGAACATTAACTGGGATTTTTTTCTAACTCTTCTCACCCATACCGTTGTCTACCACAACATACCTAGAAGACTGGAAAATGGGACAATACTTCAAGTCCGCATACTCAAGCCTAAATAAGGCACATCCTTTCTCACAGGCATCTATCTTCTCATAGGGCATCTTAAGTACACGGAGGATTTTGTCTGACTGGTACAGGTTTGCAGGCATTACATGGCCTTTGGGTAGAAAGTGTCCAAATAGTGTCATCATCGCGTCGTAGCATTCTCTGCCCAAGTTGAATTGAGCCTTCAAAGCCATTACTTGTGCGATGTCATCCAGCTGACAAAGCTCAGTGTGCTCGTGGAGAGGACGTCTTGAAGACTCCAACATATCATTGAAGGCCTTTATAGATTCCTCTATCTCATCTTCCGAATCCCGAGCATCATCAAAGTCTTCCACCATGTCTTCCATCCTGGTACCATGCTCGTCGGTGCGATGACGGCCCTCCTTAGCTCTGGCACGTTGGGCAGACTCACCATGAAATGTCGAGACCATATAATTAGGCGTAAAACCCCTCTTCTGCAGGTGTTTGATCATTTCAAACTCTGACATCTTATGATAGTTGTCGCACTCGACACAGGGGCATCAGGTTGTTTTCTATCCATTTGCAAATGCGGCTCTCACAAACCCCTTGGTTTTTGTTATCGATTCATGGGTCATGTCTTTCTGACTAGTGTGACCGGTGCACATCCACACACGATCACTCATCTTGCCTTGCTACTGGACACACAAGAAATATATACATAATTCAACAAACCATATTCATCAGTTAATAGAGTTTGTCAGTTTTATTACGTCCATGCAACCCAGACACTAGTAGGTAAAGATAGGTCCTAATCCCACCCGAGTATGTGTAGATTGGGTTCGTTTTCCCATGCTCTCCTTCGGATCTGACGCAAATTTTTTGCAGCACCTCCCTGCTATTCTCCTGATACAAGTCTCGGCAATAAGCAGAGAGGATGTGTACCCGGATAACAACAGAGAGGCACTGACAAAATTCTGCATTGGATCCGGAGCAGAGCATATGGGAAAACGAACCCAATCTACACATACTCGGGTTGTCCATGGATAACGTTGGACAATTCGAAAGAATCACGATTATAAATATGCAAATGCATGCATATTTATAGATGTAACCCTTTCAAACAAGAGACGCATAGTTGTCACGCATACTAATGATTCAATCTACCTACAACTAGCATGTTTCATCGGCACGAAGACCGGAGCAAAGCAAATGAAGGGGGAGAAGGAGATGTCATTTGTGCTCACCCACGAACGCAGGGGCGGAGCTCATCGAACGCACGGGGAGGTCGTCGAACACAAGATGTCGTGGTTTTGTCACGGCAGATGCCATGGGTAGGCTTATCGAGAGGGGCCGAAAGGACGTCGGTGGACTCCGGGAACGGGGTTGGGCACAAACAGTGACTGACACGCGTTGTACCCAGGTTTAGGGCCCTCCGTGGGAGGTAAAACCCCTACTCCTGCTTGGTCTCGTTGAGATGATGGTAAAGGTTACAAAGATGCTCCTTGAGCTGTATGAATCGAGGTGGGAGCTTGGGGCTCCGGCTTGAGAGTTTCCCGCGGGGGATGCTACGTAGGTGTTCTTCTCTGTGTCGTGTGTTTTCTGCGTCTGCGTGGGTGCATCCGTCCTCCTTTGCATGGGGAGGCCCGGGGGGTTGTATAGGCCAACCCCCCGGCTTACAATATGAATATAATGGTCGTGGGGGGACCCGGCTGGCAGCCACTACGGCTCGCTGCGGTGGCCACCAGCTTGGATCTCGTCGTGGCGAGCCCCAAGCCTGGTCACGTCGCGGCACGGGGTGCGACGGGCGTCGTCGTCTTGCGGCGGTCGGCCGAAGTCAGCAGCCGGCCGACTGTCCTGTAGCCATGCCGGGGCAGGTAGCGGAGTGGTTGGGGGCAGGCCGCCACTGTTGGAGGTCTAGTCGCCGTCCAACAGCGGCGAGAGGCCACTGTGGCCATGCGGGAGCTGACCCCCGACGGGATAGGGACCACTGTGGCCATGCGGGCACCGACCCTCGATGGGACGGGGCCCACTGTCACCGCGCAGAGCCCGTCAGGGGCATCCGATGCCTGACCGGCTCGAGGAAGGAGCCGGGCGGGAGGTCCCAGCCGGCCAGCGTTTCGTGGTTGGAGAAGGAGCGGCCAGCACGTCTGTGTCGGGAGGGGGATTGGAGTCGGCGGGGGATAGCCAAGCCGGCTCCTCGAAGGCGGCTCACCCATTCGCCTATGGGAGAGCCAGAGCATTAGGGGTGTTTGAGCCCCCCCGGGGGTCATCCCCCCGTCAGTAGTCCCCGAAGCCGGGGAGGCCCGCCGTCGAGACACGGCGGACCTCGCCGGTTTGAAGAATACCAGAGCGCTGGGAGCGCCCGGAAGGTCAGGCGGTGCCGGCATATGAGGACCGGTTCCACAGTCGTCCAGGGCCACCCGAGCCGCCAGGGTCGCCCCACCGGGCAGAGGAGACCGTGCAGCACGGGGGTCGGAGCAGGCAACGGCCCGGTGGGCCGAGCGACTGTTGGCAACCAGGCAGGGCCCGCCACGACCGCGGAGCTGAACCGCCCGCGAAGATTCCGCGCGTGGTGGGCGGACATTTGGTGTTTCGGGGTGCCATGATGCCCACCCCGTGCGCATTGGGAATCGTGGGGGACGGAGGCGTGAGGGGCGCCCCCACCACCGTTGCCCGCAGGGGTATAAATTGGCAGGGGAGGCGAGGGAGAAAGGCCTGTTTGCTCCCCTCGCCTCCGTCGCTCCGCACCTCCCCCCACCCCCCTCACCGAGAGAGAAAGAGAGCGAGAAGGGAAGGGAAAAGTTCGAGAAGATCCGCACGCTCGCGCCGCCGCTCGCCGACGCGAAGAGAGCCCGCCGGTCGAGACCCGCACCGCCGTCACACCCTTGCGCCGCCGCCATAAAGGCAGTGACCAAGGGCGCCTGGGACGGCAGCGATGTAGACGCCTCCTTCGTTGAGTACCTCCATGCGGTCCGCAAGCTCCCGGCGGTGGAGTTCTTGGAGGTCCGCCTGCCGGGGGCGGAGAACTCCCCAAGGCCGCGGTCCGGTGAGGTTGTGGTCTTCGCCGACCACTTCCACCGCGGGCTGGGGCTGCCGGCGAGCGCCTTCTTCCGGCGCTTCCTGACGCACTTCGGGCTGCAGCTGCACCACCTCGCCCCCAACACCGTCCTGCAACTGGCGGCATTCGTCATGCTCTGCGAGGGGTACCTGGGGTCGAGCCCAGGTTAGATTTTTGGTGCCGGCTCTTCTATTTCAAGCGGCAGACGACGAAGGATCCGGTGACGCAAAGGATGAAGATGACCGCCTGCGGGGGCGCCTCCATCCAGGTTCGCCAGGGAACCGGCTTCCCCAAGCTGCCGCTGCATGAGTCGGTGAAGCGATGGCAGCGGGGATTCTTCTATGTGAGGAATGTGAAGCCGGAGGCCGACTACATCAACCTCCCGGACTTTGCCAACCATCCGCCGGCTGCCATACAGAACTGGCGAGCGACGCCGACTACGGCACCGGAGATGGCCGACCGGCTCCAAACCCGGCTCCGCGAGCTGACCAGGACGGAAGGCCTCACGGCCACGGACCTGCTGGCGGCGATGATGGCGTGCCGGGTGTTGCCGCTGCAGCGCCGGCCGCATCTCATATGCCAGATGGGAGGGCGCCACGACCCCTGCCGGATCTCCACCAAGGAGCTGAAGACAACCCACATGGTGAAGGTCAACGCCGTGTCGACGGCGAAGATGAAGGGGTGGGGAGTGGCAGTGGGGGAAGATCCCCTACAGCCGGGGTCACCCGGCACCGCCGGTAAGTGAACATCCGGCTCCGCCTCCTTTTCTTGTAGCTGCCGGATGGCAGTCCCCCCTTGGTCTAACAGTGCCGCCCAGCATGCCTGCAAAGGTACGCGCTCTTGCAGGACTATGCGAGGCCGGCGCCGGACTCGATGGAGTCCGACCCGGAGGAAGTCGAGGACTAAGTGGCCGGCGGCCACCGAGCAAGCCGGCGAGGTAGAGGCGGGCGACGATGAGGCGGAGGAGGAGGAGGACGACGAGGCCGAGCCGCCGGGTGAGTCCTCGCTCCGGGCGCCGTTAAAGGATTGGCCCGACGAACGATGTTGAGCTGGAGCCGTCCCTTGGTGCAGAAGGCCCGGCGAAGTTCTCGAAAGGGGAGGTCACGGTGCCATGAGGGCACCGGCCACGAAGCGCCAACGACCCGGCCACGGCGGACAAGGGGAAAGAACCGGCTGCCCCTAAGCCGGTGTCGAAGCGCGCGGCCGCCGCGCAGCCGGGCGGCAGCCGCGGCGGAGGGAGCAAGAGGCAAAGGGGAAACCCGACCGGGCCCACACGACGGGCGGTGCCAGTTGTGAGCGGGTAAGCTTCGAACTTTGTTGATTTGGGTCTTGGTTTCACCCCTTCCCCGCCCCCCCGTCTAATGCCCCGCCGCCATCAGGGAGGCGCGCTCGCTGGCAGGAGGGCCAGGTGGCAGAACGGCGAAGATGACGCCGCCGTCGACGGTCGAGGAGAAGGAGCACCAGGCGTGGCTCGACAGGGACAAGGCCGAGCATGAGCTGCGGGAGGAGGAGCGCCGCCGATGGGAGGAGCTGGCGGCGAAAACGGGGGCGGCCAGTGGGGAGGCCGCTGGCCAGACGTGGGAGCCCTTCCCCGACGTCCCGGAGGAGATGACGCCGGGCGGCCATGGTGCCGACCGGCCCGCAGGCGATGGTGGGGAGACCGCGGGGGACTTGGTGGGGAAGAGCTGCCAAGCCCCTTAGCCGGCTGGGAACGACGCGCCGTCGCCGACGGGCGAGGCGCCACCCCAGGCGAGCGTCATGCCGCCGGGCGCGGAGGTGGTGGACTTGGAGGCAGAGACGTAGGAGGCGCTGGCCTCGGGAGTGCCGGCGACGGGGCGCCGACCGCAGGCGTGACGGCGTCGGAGGCGCCGGCTACGGGCACGCCGGCTTCTGGCACGCCGGCTCCGGACACGTTGGCACCGGACGCGAGCCGGCCGGGGGGAGCCGGCGGTGGAGAGTCTAAGGCGGGGGCCACAACCGCCAAGGGCGCGGCCACGGGGAGCACATCGTCGATGGCCCCCGGAACGGCGACGACGACGAGTATCGGAACTATCGTCGTCTCCCAGGAAGGGAGGCCCGTGGACGGGGGCCGGCCCCAGCAGCCATGGGCGACGGCTGGGAGCTCGGCCTCCGGGGAGCCGGCGAGCGCCCTTGGGGCCACGGTGGCCGCCATCGTGGAGTCCTTCGTGGCCTGCCGTGCCCAACCGATGGAGGACGCCTGGGCCGCCAGCGAGCGGCTGGTTGGCTTGGAAAGGGCGGTTGCGGTAAGCGCCCCATCCTTCTTTCCTCCTTTTCCTCTTCTAGTGGGGGCGCGCTAGCGCACCCACTGGGTGTAGCCCCCGAGGCTCGAGCTGGCTGGGCAGCAGGCAGGTCGAGCCTAAAGCCGTATCCCCCTCATTATTTTTGCAGGAGGCCGACGACCGCCAGGTGGAGGCGTACAACACCCTTCTAGGGTTGTACCGGGGAGCGGAGAGCCAGCTTGACACCGCGACAGCCGACCAGCAAGGTAAGTGTCGCTGTGTTTTTTGGCGGGGGGAGCCCCCGAGGGCCAAGCTGGCAGCCCTGGGCCAGCTCCCTTGTCGTTCCTTTCTTCTGACCGTGATCCTATTCTTTCCACGCAGCCGCCCAGAGAGAGACGGTCGGCCTCCGTGGGCAGGTGGTTCAGCTCCTTGGGGAGCGGGACGTCGTGGCGGCGGAGTGCCACAAGTTCCGCGAGAAGGCGGAGGGGCTGAGGGTGGACCGGAAGAAGCTCGAGGAGGCCCACAGCCGGGAGCTGGCGGACCAAGAGGCGGTGCTCCGCCGGGAGGCGGAGGAGCGGGAGAAGGTGCTTCGGGACAAGCTGGAGGCCCAAGACGCTGAGCTGATGAAGGCGCTCAAGGAGAGGCACGATGCTCATGATGAGACTGAGCGCCTCCGCCAGGAAGCAGCGGGCCGGGAGGCGAAGCTGACGGAGCAGAGCCACGGGGTGGACCGGATGCTACGCCGTAAGTCCCCGGCCTTCCTTTTCCTTTTTCTTCTTGGTGCGTCTCCTTCTCCCTTTCTTACTTCTTGTATCTTCTCAGGGCTCTTCCCCGATACCCAAGGAAACGCCGAGGCGGCCGTGGAGTCCGATCGTGAGGACCGGCGGGCCCGGGGAGAGGTCATCGAGCCGGGCGCACCCTGGACGTCGGAAGAGGTGGGGGTTGCCGCCGAGGTGCGCCTAGAGATGGTCATCGTTACCCTGACAAAGTTCCGGAAGGCCGGCATGGCGCTGGTCCGGGCCCTCTGGCCCCGGGCTGTGAATCCGGGCTCCTTGACCCGGCTCGCCCGGTGGTTGGACGCCGGGTCTGCACGGGTGAACGCCTGGAGGGCCTCCGCGGCTTGTGCTGGCGCGAAGATGGCACTCCACATCGCCAGGTCGTGGTATCCTGGGCTTGACCTGGGGCTGCTCACGGCCCAGCGCGCCGGCACCGAGGCGCAGCTGTCAGCGGTGGCGGACGAGCTGCATCGGTGGGCGAGCAAGCTCGCGTCCTTCGCCGCGTGGGACGAATACATCTCGGAGCGCGATGCAGACGGCACGGCCATCCCGGAGGACTCGTATGGCCTCGCCTTCGACGACCCGGAGGGGAGCGAGTGCGAGACGGACGATGTCGGGTCTGACACCGACGACTACGCTCCGTCCGAGTCGGCTGACGACGCGGGGGCCTCCACCTCGGCCGCCCCGGAAGCGCCAGCCTCGAAGGCGCCAGCGCCGCTGGCATGAGCGCAGCCGGCCATAGAGGTGCCGGCGCCAGGGGCGAGACGGCTCAAGATCGCCCCTGCTTGGGTCCTCCCTCCTTGTAAATTTTGTCTGCATTTTATCTTTAGTGCCAGAGTTCCACCCACTGGGGGTGTATATTGTAATGAACCTGCGGCCTTGGGCCTTTTGTTATTTTCAATCGAAGTTTCGTTATTAGAAATGAAAAGGAGTGCGTGCCGGGTCTACTTTCGCCCTTTGCGTATTGACTTGTTTGTGCACTCTAGAATTCCTTCCGGCTTCTGCCCCGCCTGCTAGCCAGCCGGGAGCCGGTCTGGGAAAGGGACGAGGCTTCACCCTTAGGGAAAGGTAGCGGGCTCTTAGAGTCAACCGGCTAGGGCTAGGCTGAGCCGGCAGAGGCCGGCCATGGGGAGTGGCGTAGCGTGGCTGGGCTGGCCCGGCAACCGCGCCTTGGCGGACCTTTGTGTGGGAAGCTCCTTCGTACCCCGCGATCCCTTCAGCCGGACAGCCGAGGGCCGGTGTGTGGCTGGTTAGGGCGGGGGAGGCGAAGGTCCACTTGCCAAACTTATCCGTCCGCCTCGGAGAGGAGCCGGGCGAGCCCCCGGGATCGCGAGCCGGGCCCGGGCCTTAGGTAGTAGGAGAAAGCTTGGAGAAATTGAGAAGGGATGTGCCTCAAGCGCCGGCTTGAGGTCCCTCATTGCATTCATAGGCCCGAAGGGGCAAAAGTACAGGGTACATACACTGGCTTTGTAGTTGTAAAAGGGGCGGAGGAGCGCCGCGTTCCACGGGCGCTCCGTTTCTTCGCCGAATGCGTCTCTCTTGCGCTTCTGTGGCTTCTGGGCGTCTATCAGGTAGTAGGCGTTGTTGTGTAACACTCGACTGATGATGAATGGGCCCTCCCATCGGGAGGAAAGCTTGTGCTGGTAGGCCGTTCGCTAGACCCGCCTGAGCACTAAGTCCCCTTCGCGGAAGGAGAGTGAATGGATTCGCTTGCTATGGTAGTGCCGGAGCTTTTGCTGATAGATGGCCGTTCGGCTCAAAGCTAGCTCCCGAGCCTCTTCGAGGAGGTCGACGCCGTCTTCCCTTGTCTCTCTTGCGTCCTTGTCGGTATACAGGGCGACCCGAGGCGAATCGAACTCGATGTCGGTGGGGATGATCGCCTCGGACCCGTAAACGAGAAAGAACAGGGTGAAGCCGGTCGACCGGTTCGGCGTGGTCTGGAGGCTCCACAGGACGGCCGGCAGCTCCTCGACCCAGCAGCCGGCCGATCGGACCAGCGGTGTGACGAGCCGGGGCTTGATGCCGGCCAGGATCAGGCTGTTCGCCCTTTCGACCAGGCCGTTGGACTGGGGGTGGGCGACGGATGCCAGGTCGAGCCGGATGCCCTGCCGTGAGCAAAAACGCGCCGGTGCACCCTTGGCAAAGTTCGTGCCGTTATCGGTGATGATGCTGTGGGGAACGCCGTAGCGAACTGTGATGTCTTCGATGAACCGGACCGCAGTGGGGCCGTCTAGCTTCTTGATGGGTCGCGCCTCGATCCACTTGGTGAACTTGTCGACGGCGACCAACAGGTGCGTCATGCCGCCTCGGGCGGTCTTGAACGGCCCCACCATATCCAGCCCCAAGACGGTGAAAGGCCATGATAGGGGGATGGTCTCGAGGGCGGTAGCGGGCAGGTGGCTCTGTGCGCGGAAGCGCTGGCAGCCCTCGCACTTGTCGACCAAGTCCTTGGCCGCCTCCAGGGCAGTCGGACAGTAGAAACCATGGCGGAACGCTTTGGCCACCAAGGACCTGGAGGCGGCATGATGCCCGCACTTGCCTTGGTGGATGTCGAGGAGGATCTCCCGCTCCTTCTCCGTCTCGACGCAGCGTTGGAAAACGCCGGTGGTGCTGCGGTGAACGAGCTCGTGGTTGATGATGCCGTAGGCCAAGGCCCGGCGTTGGATCTGCCTTGCGGTGGCTTCGTCGGAGGGGAGCTCGCTGCGCTCGAGGAACGCCAGGATGGGCTGAGCCCACGAGGGGGTCGAGATGGGAGCCGGCTCGGGCTCGAGCGGGACGTCGGAGGCGGCAGCCCCCGAGGCCGGCATGCCAGCCCCCGGGACCACCTCGCCAGCCCCTGGGGCCGGCTCGTCAGTCCCCGGGAGTGAAGCGACAGCAGGAAGGTCGGCCATCGTCATGATGGCGTCGAGTGCCGGCGGGACCGGCTGGTCAGCAGCGGCGGGAGGCGCCAGGGCCGGCGAGGCGGCCACGATCAAAGGGGCCGGCATGGCAGCCGGCGCGACCGCGGCGCCGGCAGCGTCCGCCGGTATGAAGATGGACTCCAACTCAGGAGACGGCTTGATCGAGGGCTTCAACAACCGCTCGAGGGAGACGCCAACAGGAATGGCTTGCCGAGTGGAGCCGATTTTGGCCAGCATGTTGGCCGCCTCGTTGTCCGCTCGGGGGACGTGATGGAACTCAAAGCCCTCGAAGGAGCCGGTGAGCTGCTGGACGTGGAAACGGTAGCTGGCCATGTTGGCGTCTCTGGCGTCCCACTCGTCGAAAACCTGCTGGACCACGAGGTCGGAATCGCCGAAGCATAGTATGCGCCGGATGCCAATCTCCTTGGCGAGCCGGAGGCCGTGGACGAGGGCTTCATACTCGGCCCAGGCGGCGAAATGGATCTGGAGGGTGTACTTGAGTTGATCGCCCTTCGGGGAGGAGAGGACAATGCCGGCACCCAAGCCGGTCCTCATCTTGGAACCATCGAAATGCATGCGCCAGTGTGTGGAGTCCGGTGGAGGCGGCACGAACTGGGTCTCGGCCCAGTCGACGAGGAAGTCGGCCATCGCCTGGGACTTGATGGCGGTGCGCGGCTCGTACCGGATCTCGTAGTCGGCCATGGCGATGGCCCATTTGGCTATCTGGCCGGTGGCATCCCGGCCGGCCATGATTTCGCCTAACGGCACTGTGCTCACGACGGTAACGACGTGCTCTTGAAATTAATGCTTCAACTTCTGGGTGGCGAAGTAGATGCCGTAACACATCTTCTGGTAGTGGGGGTAGTTCTGCTTGGAGGCGGAGAGGACTTCGCTGAGGTAATAGACCAGGCACTGCGTCGGCAGTGCCCTGCCCTCCTCCGGCCGCATCACCACCAGAACGATGCTGACGACGCGTGTAGTGGCCGCGACATAGGCAAGCAGGGGCTCCTTCTCAGCCGGTGCGGCTAGGATGGGCGCGCTGGTGAGAGCCCTCTTGAGGTCGTGGAACGCCGCGTCCGCCTCGCTGGGCCAGTCGAACAGGGCCGGCTTCTTCGAGAGGTCTCGGCCCGGCTCGACCAAGGCCGACTTGCGCAGGAGTCCGTAGAGGGGCAGGGCCTTCTCGCCGAGCTGGCTGATGAACCGGCTGAGGGAGGCGAGGCAGCCGGTGAACTTTTGAACATCGCGAAGCCGGACCGGCTTGGGCATGTGCTTGATCGCCCGAATCTTCTTGGGGTTGGCTTCGATGCCGCGCGCGGACATGAAGAAACCCAGAAGCTGGCCGGCAGGGACGTCGAAAACACACTTCTCCGGGTTGAGCTTGATCTTGTACTTGCGCAGGATGGCGAACGTCTCCCGAAGGTCGTCGAGGAGGCTGAAGTGCTTCTTGGACTTGACGACGATGTCGTCGACGTAGACATGGACGTTCCTGCCTATCTGAGGCAGGAGGCACTTCTGCATGCATTGCTGGAAGGTGGCGCCTGCGTTCTTCGGGCTGAAGGACATGGTGATGTAGCAGTAGGCCCCGAAGGGTGTGATGAAGGAGGTCTTGAGCCGGTCCTCCGGGTCCAGCTTGATCTGGTGGTAGCC
Organism: Hordeum marinum; assembly: GCA_022496015.1. Lineage (NCBI taxonomy): Eukaryota > Viridiplantae > Streptophyta > Magnoliopsida > Poales > Poaceae > Hordeum > Hordeum marinum. The sequence continues at coordinate 335,981,371 of CM039676.1, read as the reverse complement.
GGAGTAGGCATCCAGGAAAGACAGCAGGTCGCAGCCGGCTGTGGAGTCGATGACTTGATTGATCCGTGGCAGGGCGAACCCCTCCTTTAGACACGCCTTGTTCAGGCTCGTGTAGTTGATACAGATGCGCCAAGTGTTGTTCTTGTTCAGCACCAGGACTGGGTTGGCCAGCCAGTCCGGGTGGAAAACTTCCATGATGAAGCCGTCTGTGAGCAGCCGGGCAATCTCTTCTTCGATGGTACGTCGCTTCTCCTCAGAGAAGTGGCACAGGGGTTGCTTGACCGGCTTCGCATCCGGCCGGACGTGTAGTTTGTGCTCGACGAATTTCCTCGGGACACCTGGCATGTCTTTGGGGGACCATGCAAAAATGTCTCGGTTCTCACGGAGGAAGTCGACGAGCTCGCTTTCCTATTTGCTGTCGAGGCGTGAACCGATGGTCACGCACTGGGTGGGGTTGGACGGATCGAGCGGCACTTGCTTGGTGTCCTGGGACGGTTGGAAAGAGCCCTCGCCAACGGACTGGGATGGGGGAGCCGGCACGGCCGGCTGGGCAAAGGCGAGGGCCACCAGCCGGTCGAGCTGCCACTTCTCCTACGCTATCTCCAGGGCTTCGGCCAGCCGGCTACCATCGCGCGCACATGCCATGAACATCTGGTACTTGCCGGCAACGGTGATGATGCCTTTGGGGCCCGACATCTTGAGCTTGAGGTAGGCGTAATGGGGAATCGCCATGAACTTGACGAGCGCGGGCCGGCTCAGCAAAGCGTGGTAGGGGCTGCTCAGGTCCGCCACCTCGAACCAGATCGGCTCGCGGCGGAAGTGGCTGGCGTCGCCGAAGAGGAAGTCGAGCCGGATCTTGCCGAGGGGGGTGCAGGACTTGCCCGGGACGATGCCGTGGAACACGGTTCGGCTTGCCTTCAGGTCCTCCACCTTGAGTCCCAGCTTGAGCAGGGTGTCAAGGTAGAGGGTGTTGATGCTGCTGCCGCCGTCAACCAGCACCCATGAAAAGCGACAGGAGCGCTTCTCGGAGGCAATAGTGGGGTCGAGGACGAGGGCATAGCTGCCCGGGTCCGGCATCATAGCCGGATGGTCTGCCCGGCTCTAGGTAACCGGCTTCTCACACCAGTGCATGAACTGGGGAGTCGCGGGCGCGGTGGCGTTCACCTCTCGATGGAGCCGGCGTTGGGTGTGCTTGTCCGTCTCTTCACTCGTGAAGACGACGTAGCAGCCGTCGGGCTCGGGGTATTGGTCTAGCAACCGGCCGTTGTTTTGAGCAGGGGCGGGGGCTGCATTGGCCGGCTGGGGGGCCAGAGGCGGAGCCTGGGCCGGAGCCGGCCCACGGGCTGGCAGCGCGGGGGGAGCCGGGAGGCCATCCCCCCGGGCCAGGCACTGTGAGAAGCTGCACTACCGTACTGTGTGCGTGGCTGGTGTGGCACCGGAGTGGTTCCTGCAAGGGAGGTCTAACAGCTGCTCGAAAGTCAGCTTGGGCTGCTAGGCAGCCTTGCCGGTGCGCTGGCGCTTTCGGAGGCCTGGCTAGCCGGCTGCTCCTCCTCGATGGAGGAGACGAGCCGGCTCCCGTATCGAGGATCGGGCTGGTCGTTCTTGCATTTGCCGTTGTGCTTTTGCCGGTTGTCGGCGGCCGGCTTGGCCGGAGCCGGAGCTGGCTTGGTTGGTGCCTTCACCTTCATCCTCATGGAGGAATCGGCCGTGGCGTATTTGTCCGCTTTGGACATTAAGTCCGCCAGGGAGGTTGGCTCGGAGCACAAGAGCTTGTGCTTGAGGGGCGTGTCATCGCGACAGCCCTCGATGAAGTATTGGATGGCTTGCACCTCGTGCACGCCCTCGCAGGAGTTGCGGAGCTCGGTCCAGCGCGTGAGGTAGTTGCGGAGGGGCTCGTTTGGGCCCTGAACACACATGGTGAGCTAGCGGGGGCTACCGGGTCACTTGTACGTGCCGGTGAAGTTGCGGACGAAGGCTTCCCCAAAGTCCGTCCAGGTGTTGACGCTGCTGGCAGCCAAGCTGTTCAGCTAGGAGCGGGCAGAGCCAAGTAGCATCAGGGGGACGTAGCGGACGGCTAAGTGCTTGTTGCCTCTGGCGATGCCGACGGCGGTGGTGTAGTCCACCAGCCAGTCCTCCGGCTTGGTGGTCCCGGTGTATTTCGGGGTGTCGCGGGGGAGCGTGAAGCTGGGCAGAAACGGCTCGTTGCGGATTCGCGGGCCGAAGCAGGCCGGGCCAATCGGACCCTCCTCCTCGAGGAGAGCCGACTGCGCCAGCCGGTCGAGGCGGAGCCGGGCGTCGTTGTCGCTGTGGGGAACACGCGGACCGAGCCGGGCCGCAAGCTCAGGCCGGACGACCGGTGGGATGGACCGTGCCGGTTCTTGCCGCGGAGGCGGGGTGTGTTCGCGGCTGCGCCGGCTTCCGCCGGCCGGTGCCTCGTCGAGTCGGCGGCTGCCCGCCGGGCGATTGCTGCGCCGCCTATTCATAGCCGGCTGTTCGTTCCCACGCGACGGGGGACGCTGAGCGTTGCTCCCCCGGGCGTTCCGGCCGGAGGGACGAGGGGTGCTGGAGTGCTGAGCCTGCCGAAGGTCAACAACTCTAGAGCCCTCGCCCTCAGGGCGAGGGAACTCAGAGACGGCCCCTCTGGGAGTGAGGGCGACCTGCTTCGCGTTGGCAGTGTCAATGAGGTTCTTGATGTGTCGCTCGCGTGCGGCCCGCTCCTCGCCCTCCAAGGTTGCCAGGTCCTCGTAGGCAACCTTGGCGACACGTAGGTTGGCGGCGGGGGTGTCGTAAACTGGGAGGCGGCCGCCTAGGATCTCGGCGACCACGCAGCTGCGTTCTCGCACGACGCCACGCCGGCTGGGCTCGGGCCAGTCGGGGTGAGGCCGTACGGGGAGTTGTACTCTTGCTGTGCGGCCTCCATCCCACGCTGCTCGGCAACGAGGGCGCTGGCATCTCCGAACAGCTGGCGGCGGGCCGCCTCCAGCTCGGCCCTGGCGGCGACAGGATCTGCCGTAGTGGTGATGGGGGTGCCAAGACCCCAGAGGGTGGCGGCGAGAGGGTCGGAGGTGCCGGCACGGGCGGCAGCCGCACCGGCCTCAGCCGCTCGCACACGGCCCGAAGTGGTGGAGGAGGCGGTGACCATTACTCCCGCGCGGGCGTGGGAGCCGATCGCGTCGCCGTTGGCAAGAGCGCCTATGGACACAGGGGGATCGGTGCAGTCGAGCACCCCGCTAGGGTACTCGTCAGCTGGCGCCTCACTGGCGAGGCTGAGTTTGCTAAACAGCCCGGCGAGCGTGTCGTCGTCGAGCGTGAGGTTGTGGCCGGGGCGCTCGTCAGAGAGGCCGGCCATGCCGCCCGTAGGACCTGCCGGAGCAAGCCCCACGAGCATGCAGCTCCGCCCGGACGCGGGGCGGTCGGGGGAGGTGGTGAATGGCCCCGCCTGGAGCATAACTTCGGCCGGCGCCGCGTATGGCCCCACGGTGGGCGCCAACTGTCATGGTTTTGTCACGGCAGATGCCATGGGTAGGCTTATCGAGAGGGGCCGAAAGGACGCCGGTGGACTCCGGGAACGGGGTTGGGCACAAACAGTGACTAACACGCGGAGTACCCAGGTTCAGGGCCCTCCGTGGGAGGTAAAACCCCTACTCCTGCTTGGTCTCGTTGAGATGATGGTAAAGGTTAGAAATATGCTCCTTGAGCTGTATGAATCGAGGTGGGACCTTGGGGCTCCGTCTCGAGAGGTTCCCGCGGGGGATGCTACGTAGGTGTTCTTCTCTGTTTCGTGTGTTTTCTGCGTCTGCATGGGTGCGCCCGTCCTGCTTTGCATGGGGAGGCCCAGGGGGTTTTATAGGCCAACCCCCGGCTTACAATATGAATATAATGGTCGTGGGGAGACCCGGCCAGCAGCCACTACGGCCGGCTGTGGGGGCCATCAGCTTGGATCTCGTCTTGGCGGGCCCCAAGCCTGATCACGTCGCAGCACGGGGTGCCACGGGTGGCGTCGTCTTGCGGCGGTCGGCCGAAGTCAGCGGCCGGCCGGCTGTCCTGTAGCCATGTCGGGGCAGGTAGCGGAGTGGTTGAGGGCAGGCCGCCACTGTTGGAGGTCTAGTCGCCGTCCAACAGCGGCGAGAGGCCACTGTGGCCATGGGGGCGCTGACCCCCGACGGGATAGGGGCCACTATGGCCATGCGGGCGCCGACCCTCGATGGGACGGGGCCCACTGTCGCCGCGCAGAGCCCATCAGGGGCATCCGATGCCCGGCCGGCTTGAGGAAGGAGCTGGGCGGGGAGGCCCCAGCTGGCCAACGCATCGTGGTTGGAGAAGGAGCGACCGATACGTCTGTGTCGGGAGGGGGATTGGAGCCGGCGGGGGATAGCCAAGCCGGCTCCTCGAAGGCGGCTCACCCATTCGCCTATGGGCGAGCCGGAGCATTAGGGGCGTTTGAGGCCCCCCGGGAGTCATCCCCCCGTCACAAGACCCTCACAGCGACGAAACAACTGCACATTTAAATCCATCTGATCAACACAAATATATATGATGTTTTTCATAACAAAATTGGTAAATATATGACCTAAATCATAATTCACAAATATATGACCCTGTCGGCATCTAGAAGGCCTAAAAGCACCTTTTCGGTCAACAGGAGGCCGAAGAGGTGTCGGGGGTCAGTGGCGTCGAGGGGCGTATTAACAGCTTCTTCTTCTTCTTCTACGTATTCTTCTTCCTCTTCTTCTTCTTCTTCTTCTTCTTCTTTTCTTCTTCTTCTTCTTCTTCTTCTTCTTCTTCTTCTTCTTCTTCTTCTTTTTCTTCTTCTTCTTTTTCCTCCTCTTCTTCTTCTTCTTCTTCTTCTTCTTCCTCTTCTTCTTCTTCTTCTTCTTCTTCTTCTTCTTCTTCTTTCTTCTTTTTTGACGTCTTCTACCACTTCTTCTTCTTCTTCTTCTTCTATCTTCTTCTATAATTATTCTACTCACACTTCTTTTTTTCATCTTAACTAATAACAACTAACTAATCTAATGAGTACCTAATTAACCACTAACCTAACTAACAGTACATGGTGGAAAAGAGCCTAACCTAACTAATAGTACTACCTAATTAACAACTAACCTAACTAACAATACTAACCTAACCAAACTAACTAATACAGTAGCTAATTAATAGTACATAATTAAAAAAAGGGAATAGACAGGGGAATCACCATAGGTGGTGCGGGCGACGCGGGGTGGTGGTGCAGGCGATGGTGGGGCGGCGGGGAGGGCAGGCAGAGGGCCGACGGGCCGGAGGACCAACTGGGCGGAGCACCAACAGGTAGAGGACCTCGGGATTCGATAGGATTGGGGGCATTGGGATGGACCTCGATGGCCGACGGGATGGGTATGGGGGCGGAGGACATCGGGGGCCGACAGGATGGGGATGGGGGTGGAGGACCTCGGGGGCCAGCCGGCCGACGGGAAGAGGGGCAACGGGGCGGAGGGCCGACGGGGCAAATGAGCGAGGGGCAGAGGACCTCGGGGCCCAGCGGGATGGGGATGGGGGGCAAAGCACCTTGGGGGTCGTCCGACCGGCCGACGGGAAGAGGGGCGGCAGGCTCGAACCCTAGCCATGACGGCGGGGACGGGAGCAAGCGAGGGATCGTGCGTTTGGTGGGGGCTCGGTCGGTTGGGCGGGGCTGGGAGAGAGAGGGGAGAGAGAGAGACATGGGGCCGGGCTGGGAGAGAGGAGGAGATAGCCCCACCTCTTTGCCATCAGCCAACCGATGGCAAAGAATCTTTGCCGTCTGCTGGCACATGGATAAAAGGTGGGGCTAGTGGGCCGTTACAGCAACGTCGTCCACCGGACCCCACCCACCTCTTTGCCGTCTGCCAGCGGATGGCAAATATTCTTTGCCATCTGCTGGTAGACGGCAAAGAGGTGGGGTTCATAGGCCATTATAGCATCGTCATCCATTGGACCCCACCAACATCTTTGCCATCTGCTAGCGGACGACAAAGATTCTTTGCCATCCGTTGGCGGATGGCAAAGAATTGGCTGATGGCAACCAGGTTTGTTGCCATCTGTCAGTTCTTTGCCGTCTGTTTTTCGCAAGAAGATAGTGTTGGAAATATGCCCTAGAGACAATAATAAATTAGTTATTATCATATTTCCTTGTTCATGATAATAGTTTATTATCCATGCTAGAATTGTATTGATTGGAAACATGGATACATGTGTGGATACATAGACAACCCAGTGTCCCTAGTATGCCTCTAGTGAACTAGCTTGTTTATCAAAGATGGTTATGGTTTCCTGACCATGGACATCAGATGTCATTTGATAACGGGATCACATCATTAGGAGAATGATGTGATGGACAAGACCCAAACTACAAATATAGCATATGATCGTGTCAGTTTATTGCTACTGTTTTCTGCATGTCAAAGTATATGTTCCTATGACCATGAGATCGTGTGACTGACTGACACCGGAGGAATACCTTGTGTGTATCAAACGTCGCAACGTAACTGGGTGACTATAAAGGTGCTCTACAGGTATCTCTGAGGGTGTCTGTTGAGTTGACATGGATCAAGACTGGGATTTGTTACTCCGTGTGACGGAGAGATATCTCAGGGCCCACTCGGTAATACAACATCACAACAAGCCTTGCAAGCATTGTGACTAAGTGTTAGTCACGGGATCTTGTGTTACGGAACGAGTAAAGAGACTTGCCGGTAACGAGGTTGAACTAGGTATGGAGATACCGACGATCGAATCTCAGCGAGTAACATACCGAAGAACAAAGGGAATGTTATACGGGATTAACTGAATCCTTGACATAGAGGTTCGATCGATAAAGATCTTCGTAGAATATGTAGGAACCAATGTGGACATCCAGGTCCCGCCATTGGTTATTGACCGTGGAGGTGTCTCGGTCATGTCTACATAGTTCTCGAACCTGCAGGGTCTGCACACTTAAGGTTTGGTGACGTTTCGGTAGTATAGAGTTATGTATGGTGGTGACCGAAGTTTGTTCGGAGTCCTGGATGAGATCCCGGATGTCACGAGGAGCTCCAGAATTGTCCGGAGGTAAAGATTCATATATAGGAAATCCCGTTTTGGTCGCCGGAAAAGTTTCGAGCTCATCGGTAGTGTACCGGGAGTGCCAGTAGTGTACCGGAAGACCCCCGGGAGGGGTATTTCGACCCAAGAGGCTTCATGGGATGTGGGAGAGTGAAAACCAGCCCTTAGTGGGCTGGTGGAAAATCCACAATAGGCCCATGCGGTTGGGAGAAGAAATCCTAAAGGAAAAAGGAGGAATCCTAGTCCTACTAGGATTGGAGGAGGAGAGTCCTCCTCCACCTCCTCTCTTTGGCCGACTCCAAGAGGGCCTAGCCCTACGCCAAGGCTGCCTCTCCTCTCCTCCTATATATACTAGTGGAATAGAGGGTTTTTGCACAGGTTTTACGTCCATGTGCTACCCGTTCCACCGGTGCATAGTTTCTCCTCTAGATCGGTTTTCCGCAGTGCTTAGGCGAAGCCCTGCCGGAATAGCTCCACCACCATCGCCGGAGCGCCGTCACGCTGCCGATGAACTCTTCTACCTCTCCGCTCCCTCTTGCTGGATCAAGACGGTGGAGATCGTCATCAAGCTGCACGTGTGCTGAACGTGGAGGTGCCGTCCGTTCGGTACTAGATCGGAAGGACCGTGATCAAGGCCACGAGAGGATCGTGATCAAGACCACGAGACGATTCGTGACATGATCGCAGGACGGTTTGTGATGAGATCATGGGACGGTTCGTGATGAGATCACGAGATGGATCGTGATGAGATCGCGGGACGGATCGTGATGAGATCACGGGACACTCGGCGATTTGGATCGCAAAGATGTTCGACTACACCAACCGTGTTTCTTAACGCTTCCCGCTTAGCAATCTACAAGGGTACGTAGATCCACTCTCCCTCTCGTAGATGCTCATCACCATGGATAGATCTTGCGTGTGCGTAGGAAATTTTTTGTTTCCCATGCAACGCTCCCCAACAGTGGCATCATGAGCTAGGTCTATGTGTCAATGAGATCTCGAGTAGAACACAAAAGGTTTGTGGGCGTTGATGCTTAGATTGCTTCCTCCCTTGGTCGTATTTTGGTTCAGCGGTATTGTGAGGTGAAGCGGCCCGGACCAACATTACTCGTATGCTTATGAGAGACCGGTTCCCTCGATGCAACTTGTTGCCTAGATGGCTTGCGGGTGGCAGTTTCTCTCACTTTAGTTGGATCGGATTCGACAAAGGCGGTCCTTGAGAAGGTTGAAAAGCAAACTAGTGTATCACCATTGTGGTTTATGCGTAGGTGAGAATTGTTCTTGCTAGATACCCGTAGCAGCCACGTAAAACATGCAACAACAATTAGAGGACGTCTAACTTGTTTTTGCAGGGTATGTTGTGATGTGATATGGCCAATTACATGATGTGATATATGTGGTGTATGAGATGATCATGTGATGTATAGAATATCACGACTTGCATGTCGATGAGTACGTCAACCGGCAGGAGCCATAGGGCTGTCTTTAATTATTGTATGACCTGCGTGTCAATCATTAAGCGCTACGCAATGCTTTACTTTATCGCTAAACGGTAGCAATAGTAGTAGAAGCATGCAGGGCGTGACAACCCTGATGGCGACACGTTGATGGAGATCAAGATGATGGAGAACATGGTGTCGTGCCGGTGATGATGAAGATCATGCCGGTGTTTTCAAGATGGAGATCTAAAGCACAAGTTCATGGCCATATCATGTCACTTATGATTTGCATGTGATGTTAATCCTTTTATGCACCTTGTTTTGCTTAGGACGACGGTAGCATTATAAGGTGATCCCTCACTTAATTTCAAGATAAATTGTGTTCTCCCCGAGTGTGCACCGTTGCGAAAGTTCGTCGTGTTGAGACACCACGTGATGATCGGGTGTGATAGACTCTACGTTCACATACAACGGGTGCAAGCCAGTGTTGCACACGCAGAACACTCGGGTTAAACTTGACGATCCTAGCATGTACAGACATGGCCTCGGAACACAAGAGACCGAAAGGTCGAACATGAGTCATATAGTAGATATGATCAACATGATGATGTTCACCATTGAAGCCACCTCAACTCACGTGATGATCGGACTTGAGTTGGTGAAATTTGGATCATGTGACACTCAGATGACCTGAGGGATGTCAATTTGAGTGGGAGTTATTAAGTAATATGATTAATTGAACTCATTACCATGAACTTAGTCAGTAGTGTCTTTGCAAATTATGTTGTAGATTACTAGCTCACGCTGTAGCTCCCTTGTATTTTTATATGATTCCTAGAGAAATAGAGTTGAAAGATGTTGGTAGGAATATTGCGGACTGGGTCCGTGATCTGAGGATTGTCCTCATTGCTGCACAGAAGGCTTATGTCCTTAATGCACCGCTCGGTGCGCCACCCCCTCTAGCGTCGTGCGTAGATGCTGTGAACATCTGACAGGCACGTTCCGATGACTACTTGATAGTTTAGTGCGTCATGCATTACGGCTTAGAATTGAGGCTTTGAAACGTTTTGAACGTCACGGAACATATGAGATGTTCTAAGAGCTGAGATTATGATCTCAGGCTCGTGCCCGTGTTGCGAGATATAAGATCTCCAACAAAGATTCTTTGCCTGCAAGATGAAGGAGAATATCTCAATCGTTGGGCATGTACTTAGATTGTCTGGGTACTAAAATTGCTTGAATCGTGTGGGAGTTAATCTTCTAGATAAGATAGTGATTGATATAGTTCTCCAAGTCACTGTCACTAAGCTACTAGAGCTTCGTGATGAACTATGAAATGCCAGGGTAGAAATAATGATTCCTGAGCTGTTCGCGATGTTTGACACCGCGAAGGTGGAAATCAAGAAAGGAGCATCAAGTGTTGATGGTTAGTACAACCACTATTTTCGAGAAAGGGCAAGGGCAAGTAGGGAAACTTCATGGATGGCAAGTTAGTTGCTGCTCCAGTGAAGCAACCCAAAGTTAAACCTAAACCCAAGACTAAGTGCTTCTATTATGAGGAGAGCGATCGCTAAAGCGGAACAACCCTAGATACTTGGTAGATAAGAAGGCTGGCAACGTCGACAGAAGTATATTTGATATACGTGTTATTGATGTGTACCTTACTAGTACTCCTAGTAGCACCTGGGTATTGGATACCGGTTCGGTTGCTAAATTTTAGTAACTCGAAATAAAAGCTACAGAATAAACATAGAACTAGCTAAAGGTGAGGTGATGATGTGTGTTGTAAATGTTTCCAAGGTTGATGTGATCAACATCACACGCTCTCTCTACCTTCGGGATTAGTGATGAACCTAAATAAATGTTATTTGGTGTTTTGCGTTGAGCATGAACGTGATTGGATCATGTTTATTGCAACACGGTTATTCATTTAAGTTAGAGAATAATGGTTATTCTATTTACATGAATAATACCTTCAATGGTCATGCACCAAGTGAGAATGGTTCATTGAATCTTGATCGTAGTAATACACATGTTCATAACAATGATGCCAAAAGATACAAAGTTAATATTGATAGTACCACATACTTGTGGCACTGCCACTAAATGTCATATTGGTATGAAGCGCATGAAGAAACTCCATACTGATGGATCTTTGGACTCATTCAATTTCGAATCGGTTGAGACATGTGGACCATGTCTTTTGGGCAAGATGACTAAACCCCGTTTTCCGGCTTGATGGAACGGGCAAGTGATTTATTGGAAATGATACATGTTGATGTAAGCAATCCAATGAGTCTTGTAGCGTGCGGTGGATATCGTTATTTTCTTACCTTCACTAATGATTTGAATAGATACAGTGTATGTTTACTTAATGAAACACAAGTCTGAATCGTTTGAAAAGTTCAAGCAAATTCTGAGTGAAGTTTAAGATCATCGTGACAAGAATATAAAATTGTCTACGATATGATCGTGGAGGTGAATATCTGAGTTACGAGCTTGGCATACAACTTTAGACAATGTGAAAGTTGTTTCACAACTCACGCCACCTGGAACACGATAGTGTGATGGTGTGTCCGAACGTCATAGTCTTGCTCTATTGGATATGGTGCTTGCTATGATGTCTCTTATCGTTTTGCTACTATAATTTTGGGGTTATGCATTAGAGACATCTACATTCACTTTAAATAGGGCTCCATCTAAATCCGTTGAGATGACACCATGTGAATTATGGTTTGATAGGTACCTAAGCTGTCATTTCTTAATGTTTGGAGTCGTGACACTTATGTGAAAAAGGTATTCACCTAATGATCTTGAACCCAAAGCGGACAAATGAATCTTCATAGAATACCCTAAGAACAGTTGGGTAAACCTTCTATCTCAGATCAAAGCATAAAATATTTGTTGCTAAAACTGGGTCCTTTCTCGAGAAAGAGTTTCTCTCGAAAGAATTGAGTGGGAGGAAGATAGAACTTGATGAGGTTGTTGAACCTTTGTTTCTAACAAAGAGTAGCGCAACACAGGAAGATGTTTCTGTGAAGCCTACGTTAGTTGAAGAAGAAGTTAATGATGATGATCATGAAGCTTCGGATCAAGTTACTATCGAACCTCGTAGGTTGACAAGGATGTATACTGCTCCTGAGTGGTATGACAACCTTGTCTTAGAGGTCATGTTGTTGGACAACAATGAACCGACGAGCTATGGAGAAGCGATGATGGGCCCGGATTCCGACAAATGGTTAGAGGCCATGAAATCCGAGAAAGAATCCATGTATGAAAACCAAGTATAGACTTTGGTAGACTTGCTCGTTGGACGACGGGTCGTTGAGTACAAATGGATCTTTAAAATGAAGACAGACGCTGATGGTAAATGTCACCATTTGTAAAGCTCGACTTGTTGCAAAGAAGTTTATGACAAGTTCAAGGAGTTGACTGTGATGAGACTTTCTCACTCGTAGCGATGCTAAAAGTCTGTTGGAATTATGTTAGCAGTTGCTGCGGTTTTTAGTTATGAAATACTGATAGATGGATGTCAAAACATCGTTTCCTTCCTTGAGGAAAGGTTGTATGAGATACAACCAGAAGGTTTTGTCAGTCTTAAAGGATGCTAAAAGGTGTGCAAGCTTCAGTGAGACTTCTATGGACTGAACCAAGCATCTCAGAGTTAGAATATACACTTTGATGAGGTGATCAAAGTTTTGTAGTTTATACAAAGTTTACGAGAAACTTGTATTTACAATAAAGTGAGTGGGAGCACTATAGAGTTTCTGATAAGCATATGTGGTTGACATATTGTTGTTTGGAAATGATGTAGAATTTTTGAAAAGCTTATAAGGTTGTTTGAGAAGTGTTTTTCAAAGGAATACCTGGATAAAGCTACCTAATTGTTGAAACATCAAGATCTATAGAGATAGATCAAGATGCTTGATGAGACTTTCAATGAGTACATACCTTGACAAGATTTTGAAAAGAGTTCAAAATGAATCAGTCAGAGAGAAATGTTCTCGCCTGCTCTGTAAGGTGTGAAGTTGAGTGAGACTCAAAGCTTGACAATGGCAGAAGAAAGAGAAAGGAGAAATGTCAAGCCCCCGAGTGAGAGGGTCGCTCGTCACTCGGAGGAGCTTTCAACTTAGATGAAGTCTAATTCGTGGCTAAGTTTCCGAGTGAATAGGATGCTATTCACTCAGTAGGATTTTTAACTTAGGCAAAAACTGGTTCGCGGCTAAGCTCCCGAGTGAGGGGACCGCTCACCACTCGGAGGAGTTTTCGACTTAGACGAAAATTGATATGCATCTAAGTTTCCAAGTGAATAGGATGCTATCCACTCGGCGTTTTTTTCAACTTAGGCGAAAACTTGTTCGCGGCTAAGCCCCCCGAGTGAGAGGGTCGCTCGTCACTCAGAGGAGCTTTCAACTTAAATGAAGACTGATTCGCAGCTAAGTTTATGAATGAATAGGATGCTATTCAGTCAGCAACATTTTTAACTTAGGCAAAAACTGGTTCGTAGCTAAGCCCCCGAGTGAGCACCTCTAAAGAACAATGACTGACTAGACATTGTATTTCAAGATGAAAGAGATCCAGTCGTGCTCATACCCAATATCAATTAACAGCAAAGCATACAATTGACGGTGGTTCTCTCTGACTGGTGCCTTGTTATAAGAATGGAATGACTCAATAATTAAGTAAATGGAAAGGCCCTTTGCAGAGGGAGGCATTGATTTGCAGAGGTGCCAGATCTCGAGTTTTTTTAAGCAGAGATAAGTAATGATTTTTGAGCGGTATGCTTTCATTGCTCACATAAAGACCAAAAGGTTTTCATCATCTTCCATGCTAGATACATTATAGGCAGTTCCCAAACAGAATGATAAGGTTTTTACTCCCCCTCCACCAATCAATCACACTCCACGGCGAGCCGAATCCACGGGTACCGTCCATACAAACACAATCCCAGGGGAGTTTTGTTTAATTACATTTTGCTTTTATTTCGAGCATGGAACTGGGCATCCCGATTACCAGCCACTTTCTCGTGAATGATAGTGAATCAACACATATTGTGAGAATAACCCACCTAGCATGGAATATACTGACAACCCCCAGTCGCCACATGAGCGATTTGGGCATACAAAATAGAATGTTTATTTGAAGATTTAGAGTTTGGGACATGCAAATTTACTTGGAACGGCATGTAAATACTGCATATAGGCATGTATGGTGGACTCACATGGAAGAACTTTGGGTATGAGGGATTGGATGCACAAGCGGTATTCCCGCTTAGTACAAGTGAAGGCTAGCAAAAGACTGGGGAGCAACCAACTAGACAGTCATCAACATGCTTTGAGATTAACCAACATTGAATGCAGTCATGAGTAGGATATAAATCACCATGAACATAAATATCGTAGAGGCTATGTTTATTTTGTTTCAACTACATGCATGAACATGTGCCAAGTCGAGCCACTTGAACCTCTCAGAGGAGGATACCATCCCATCATACTACATCACAACCATTTTAGTATTCATGTTGGCACCCAAGGCAAACCATTATCACTCTTAACTACTTAAGCATGGCATGAGTAACAATAATCTCTAATTGTGATTGCAAAGATGTTTCACCCATAATGAACTAAATTCGGAACGATGAGCTATTTACAAAAGCAAGATAGGTCGAGTTCATATCAGCTTTTCTCCATCTCAATCTTTTATCAAATATCGTCATTATTGCCTTTCACTTGCACGATCGAACGGTGTGGATAATAATAAGAGTGTACGTGCATTGGACTAAGCTGCAATCTACAAACCATAAGTCAAAGGAGAAGACAAAGTAATATGGGCTCTCCGATAGATAAACAATAATGCATATGAGAGCCACTCAACATTTTCATTGTGGTCTTCTCCTTGTGACCCAAAGACAGAAAAATCAAAACAAGAATGAGAAAAACTATTTACACGGGAAAGCTCCCAACAAGCAAAAGTAGAACGAAAAATCTTTTTGGGTTTTCTTTTAATGTTACAAGTAAGCAACTAGAAAAGAAAGTTGGCACTAATTTTTTTGTATTTTTCTCAAAGTTAATTAAACACACAAGAAGAAAGCAAAGCAAGGAAATAAACAACCATGGATGGTACAATGAAAGAGTATAAACACCGACTACTAAGATGAGTGTGTGAACATGAATGTAAAGTCGGTGAGAAATACGTACTTCCCCAAGCTTAGGCTTTTGGCCTGAGTTGGTCTAGGGACATATCTGGCCCGGGTAATATCCGTAGTCATAGCCGGGGTTGTACTGGGCTGCGGTGACTACCGCCTGAATGACTGCAGCGTGAAGGCGAGCTGCTTCCGCATTTGTCTCGTACTCGGTTGCCTCCTCTCTGGTTATAAAGTATCTCTATTTTTCCTGAAAGTTAAAGAAGGCAGGAGCAGGAAGGGTAACATGGACAACATGCTGTCTATCAAAAATTAGTCAGTACTAGAGGGATTGTTCGTTCCTTTCAAGAAACTGAAAATGTACCAAAGCCTCATAATCAAGAAAAGCAGGTGGTAACTCAATATCATTTCCCTGTATGGGTACCCCAAGATAATTAGCTACACGAGTGGCATAAATCCCACCAAAGAAATCTCCATCCTTAGCATTATTATGCAACCTTCTAGCAATAATGGCTCCTAAGTTATATCATTTTCACCCATTATCGCACTCTTAAGAATACCGAGATTAGTTGCACAAAGGTGGCTATGCTCAGTTTTACCGTTAATGCATCTACCCATGAATAGAGCAAAATAATGTATAGCAGGAAAGTGAATGCTCCCCATGGTAGCCTGTGTAATATTTCTCGTTTCCTCGACGGTAATGCTAGCAAGAAAATCATTATATTCAGTTTTGTGCGGATCACTATAGCCGCCTCATTGTGGAATTTTGCATGCATGATTAAAATCCTCTATGTCCAAAGCATATGATTTGTCATAAAGGTCAAAAAGGACAGAAGGTTTATTACAATTGAACAAAAATTCAAACCTCCGCATGAAAGAATCTGTGAGTTCATAATATTGCTTGCATTTGTCTGAAATGAATTCCTCAAGGCCATCATTTCTTGTGTATGCGTAGAATTCATCCCTGAAACCGACATCACTCATAAATTGATTTGATGGCCATTCACAAGGTCGTACTTGTGCTTCCCTCAGTGGTTCAAGGTCGGGCTCACGTATCACGAGTCTCGGGGCCTTCTTTCTCGAGGAACCCCCTTGAAACACCCTCCTCAACATTTTTCTCTTTCTAAAAAATTATGAAATTTTTAATGACTCAAAATAAAGGTGAACAAAACTCATAGCAACTACTCCCACAAGTGCCTAGAGGCTATATTATGCATAAAAACTACTTGGGACCATACAAATTTGACATGCAAGCTCAAGAACAAGGTCAACACAGCAGCAAAAATTTGCAATATATAAAGCACTAGAACAAAAACTAACTAGACCATTGGAGGAGTCACATACCGAAGATCAATCTCCCAAAACAGTTTTGCAAATGAAGCTTTGCACAAGGAGATCGAAAATGGCAGCAAAATGAGATAGAACATGGGTTTGAGCAATGGAGGGACTTTTCTAGAGTAAGATGAAGTGGATGGGAGCTGGAATAAGTGAAGGGGGGCCATGTGGGACCCACAAGCTTGCTAGGCGCGGCCTTGGGGTGGTCGCGCCTTGTGGTCTTGTGACCCATTGGTCCATCCCCCTGCAGTGTGCTCAGTGCCAGATATTTTTTAATATTCTAGAAAAAATCATAATACATTTTTAGGGCATTCGAGGAACTTTTATTTTCAGGTCATTTTTGTATTGCACAGAAAACTCAGAAAACAAAAATAATAATAACATTTTTACTTAATTTAATCTAACTAACAGAAAATAAAAGTTGGATACAGAAAGTTGTTCTTTCTAAATTCAACCATCTCATGCTCATCTAAAGCAATCCATCAATAAGGTTGATCAAGTCTTATTAACAAACTTCTTTTGAATCGACTGGAGGATTTTTGAATAACTCTGGGTTACCTCAATGGGGATATGCATGTCCCCAACAACAAGTATATAAATTTGTTCTTGACACTAGGAAGAGGGAATTCAAAGTCTCCAATAATAATCGTTGGAATTTTTTCAGTGGAGTTGATACTATGAACTTGTGGTTGTTTCTTTGGGAAGTGTACTGTATGCTCATTACCATTAATATGAAAAGTGACATTTCCCTTGTTGCAATCAATGACAGCCCCTGTAGTATTCAAAAGCGTCTACCAAGGATGATCGACATACTGTCGTCCTTGGGAATGTCAAGAATAACAAAGTCCGTTAAGATAGTAGCATTTGCAACTATGACAGGTACATCCTCACAAATACCGATAGGTAGAGCAGTTGATTTATTAGCCATTTGCAAAGAGATTTCAGTAGGTGTCAACTTATTCAAATCAAGTGTACTATATAAAGATAAAGTCATAACACTAATACCAGCTCCCAAATCACATAAAGCAGTTTTAACATAATTCCCTTTAATAGAGCATGGTATAGTTGGTATTCCTGGATCTCCTAATTTCTTTGGTACTCCACCCTTAAAAGTATAATTAGCAAGCATAGTGGAAATTTCAGCTTCCGGTATCTTCCTTTTACTAGTCACAATATCTTTCATATACTTAGCATAAGGAGACATTTTCAGAATATCAGTCAAGTGCATATGCAAAAAGACAAGTCTAAGCATTTCAACAAAGCGCTCAAAATCCTCATCATCCTTTTTCTTGGATAGTTTAGGAGGAAAGAGCATGGATTTCTGAACCCATGGTTCTTTTTCTTTACCATGCTTCCTAGCAATAAAATCTCTTTTGTCATATCTTTTATTCTTAGGTTGTGGGTTATCAAGATCAACCGCAGGTTCAATCTCCACATCATTATTATTAGTAGGTTGAGCATCAACATGAACTATCACAAGGCTCATGTTCATCACCTGATTGGGTCTCAACATCAGAAACAAAAATATCATTTCGGTTTTCAGGTGTATCTATAACAGGTTCACTAGCAGCATGCAAAGTTCTATCATCATCCTTATTCCTCTTATTACTGGAACGACTAGGTGCATCAACATTACTCTGAGAATCTTGCTCAATTCTTTTAGGGTGGCCCTTAGGATAAAAAGGTTCCTGAGTCATTCTTCCAACTCTAGTCACAACTTTAACAACATTATCATTGTTCTTACTATTCATCTCATTAAGCAAATCATTCTGAGCTTTGAGTACTTGTTCTACTTGAGTAGTTACCATGGAAGCATGTTTACTAATCAGTTTAAGTTCGTTGATAGTTCTACTCATATAATCACCTAAGCGATCAAGCATGAAAGTATTATGTTTCAATTGTCTACTAACATAAGCATTAAAATTTTCTTGCTTAACAACATAATTATCAAACTCATCCAAGCAATGGCTAGCAGACTTATTATAAGGAATATCGCTTTCATCAAATCTACGAAGAGAATTTACCTCTAATACCTGTGTCGGGTTATCAAGACCATGTATTTCTTCAATATGTGGTAGATTCTTAACATCTTCAGCTTTAATACCTTTTTATTTCATAGATTTCTTTGCCTCCTGCATATCTTCGGGACTTAGAAATAGAATACCTCTTTTCTTTGGAGTTGGCTAAAGAGGTGGTTCGGGGATAATCCAATCGTTATCATTGCTCAATATATTATTCAATAGTATTTCAGCTTGTTCAACAGTTCGTTCCCTGAAAACACAACCAGCACAACTATCTAGGTGGTCCCTAGAAGCATCGGTTAGTCCATTATAAAAGATATCAAGTATTTCATTTTTCTTGAGGGGATGATCAGGTAAAGCATTGAGTAATTGGAGACGCCTCCCCCAAGATTGTGGGAGACTCTCTTCTTCAATTTGCACAAAGTTAAATATTTCCTGCAAGGCAGCTTGTTTATTATGGGCATGAAAATATTTTTCAGAGAATTGATATATCATATCTTGGGGACTACACACACAACCGGGAGCAAGAGAATTGAACCATATCTTAGCATCACCCTTTAGCGAGAAAGGAAACAACTTAAGGATATAGTAATAACGATTTTTTTGCTCATGAGTAAATAGGGTGGCTATATCATTCAATTTAGTGAGATGTGCCACCACAGTTTCAGATTCATAACCATGGAAAGGATCAGATTCAACCAAAGAAATTAACTCAGGATCGATAAAGAATTCATAATCCTTATCAGTAACAAAGATAGGTGCAGTAGAAAACTTAGGATCATATTTCATTCTAGCATTCAAGGATTTTTCTTTCCACGTGCATAGTATTTTCTTAAGATCATCTCTATCCTTACAAGCAAGAAAGTCCCTAGCTACCTCTCCTTCCATAACATAACCCTCAGGAATATCAAGCAATTCATACCTAGGAGAGATAGGTCTAGCAGGTGTCTCATAGTGTTCAGTTTCAATAATTTCTTCAGTTTCGGAAGTATCATAATTTCCAACATTGACTCTAGCAATCTGTTCATCAAGAAATTCACCAAGTGGAATAGTATTATCAAGCAAAGTATCATCATAAGCATTATGCATAGCAGAAGTGGCATCATCAATTACTTGCAACATATCAGAGTTACTAACAGGTGGTGGTGTCACAAACTTACTCATAACAGAAGGTGAATCAAGTGCAGAGCTAGATGGCAGTTCCTTACCTCCCCTCGTAGTAGAGGGTTAGATCTTGGTTTTTGGATCTTTTAGATTCTTCATAGTGATCAACAAATATAAATACCAAGTGACTCGGAGAATAGAGCTATGTTCCCCGGCAATGGCGCCAGAATGAGGTCTTGATAACCCACAAGTATAGGGGATCGCAACAGTTTTTGAGGGTAGAGTATTGAACCCAAATTTATTGATTCGACACAAGGGGAGCCAAAGAATATTCTCGATTATTCATAGCTGAGTTGTCAATTCAACCACACCTGAAAGACTTAATATTTGCAGCAAAATATTTAGTAGCAAAGTAGTATGGAAGTGACGGTAACGATGGCAAAAGTGACAGTAACAGTTTTGTAGTGATTGTAACAGTAGCCACGAAGAAGTAAGTTAGCAAAGATGAATATGTGGAAAGATTGTAGGCAATGGATCAGTGATGAATAATTATGTCGGATGACATTCATCATGCAACCGTTATAACATAAGATGACACATAACTAGCTCCAATTCATCAATGTAATGTAGGCATGTATTCCATATATAGTCATATGTGCTTATGGAAAAGAATTTGCATGACATCTTTTGTCCTACCCTCCCATGGCAGCTTGTTCCAAATGGAAACTAAGGGATATTGAGGCCTCCTTTTAATAGAGAACTGAACCAAAGCATTAGCATTTAGTGAATACATGAACTCCTGAACTACGGTAATCACCAGAAAGAATCCCAGTTATTGTCACCCTAGGGGATGCGGATCATAACTCGTAATAGGTGTCTACAACTTGCAAGATAGGATCAGGAACACACACACACACACACACACATATATATATATATTCATGAAAACATAATAGGTTCATATCTGAAATCATGGCACTCGGGCCCTAGTGACAAGCATTAAGCATAGCAACATCATAGCAACATCAATCTCAGAACATATTGGATACTAGAGATCAAACCCTATCAAAACTCACTCGATTACATGATAAATATCATCCAACCCATCACCGTCCAACAAGCCTATGAAGGAATTACTCACGAACGGTGGAGAGCATCATGGAATTGGTGATGAAGGATGGTTGGTGATGACGATGGCATCGATTTCCCCTTTGTGGAGCCCAAAACAGACTCTAGATCTAGCCTCCCGAGGAAGAACATGAGGTGGCGGCGGCTCCATCTCGTGACACGTGATGAACTATTCTCCTTGTTTTTTTCCTCCATGAATGGGAATAAATAGGAGTGGAATTGAGGTCGGTGGAGCAGTAGGGGCCCCACAAGCCTGCTAGGCACGGCCAGGGGGTGGCCGCGTCTGGCAGGCTTGTCACCTGTGGGTGGCCCCCTCGAGTTGATTCTTTCGCATGTATTTTTTATTAAATCCAAAAATATTGTTCGTAAATTTTTAGGTCAATCCGAGAACTTTTATTTCTGCACAATAATAACACCAAGGCAATTCTGCTAAAAACAACGTCAGTCCGGGTTAGTTCCATTCAAATCATGCAAATTAGAGTCCAAAACAAGGGCAAAAGAGTTTGGAAAAGTAGATACGATGGAGACGTATCAGAGACTGAGGAGATCGAGCTGAATTTGGAACCCACCAAGTCACCCGTTGGGGACGTTGTGGCCATGAGCATGTTTTGGCTTGACGCTCGTCTTAGAAGTGTTGAAGAGTATATCACTCGACTAAGGGTTGTGCTGGAGAAGATCGACAAGGAACTGTGGCCAGAAGACACCCTCCAGACTGACCTCGAGTCAATGATGACCCGCCTCAACGTGATTCCCGATCAAGTACAAGCATGGAAAAAATCTGCTGCTCGCTACAAAGTTGATGTGGCGCTTGCACTTGTCCGGGTCCATTGCAAGGAGGCCAAGGAGGACAAGCTGAAGACTCTTCAGGTGGCAAACAAGAAGAAGCTTCAATTCGAGGACTTCATGGAGACCTTCATCGGAGCAGCCACTCGGATCGCGATGGGATTGATCGGGACACCTTCGTCGAGCCCGCGAGTCCCACCGGCACTTGAGAAATACTATGCTCGCAGTTGAAACTTTATTTGCCTCGGTATGCCGACTGATGGTGTAACCGTTTAAAACTCCATACAGGCCTTAAGCCTGAGTACTTCCGTTTGCGTGGGCAACTTTTATCTTCACTAGGAATTCTGGATCTATCTGCATTTTGTTTTCCAATCCTTCGCTTGGCTAAGTTTGTTTGGTTTTCGAGTGAAATGGATGCTCATTACTCGGAAGAATTTTGAATTTAGGTGAAAACTGGTTCGTGGCTAAGGCCCCGAGTGAGAGGAATGCTCGTCACTCGGGAGAGTTTTTTGACTTAGACGAAGACTGGTTCGCGGGTAATTATCTGAGTGAATGGGATGCCATTCACTCGACATGATTTTTAACTTAGGGGAAAAATTCTTCGCAGCTAAGCCCCTGAGTGAGAGGGTCGCTCACCATTCGGAGGAGTTTTCAACTTAGACAAAGACAGATTCGTAGCTAAGTTTCTGTGTGAATAGGATTCTATCCACTTGGCGGAGTTTTTAACTTGGGCGAAAACTTGTTCGCGGCTAAGCCCCCGAGTGACAGGGTCGCTCATCACTCAGAGGAGATTTCAACGTAGTTGAAGACTGATTCGCAACTAAGTTTCCAAGTGAATAGGATGCTATTCACTCGGTAGGATTTTCTAGAGTAGTCTTATTACATCATACAACTCAGTCGTTAGGTATAAAATCATCAAAGTAAATCTATGTTCTAGGCACGCGGTTCGTCGATATTCTTCTTGACGTTGTACATGTGGTAGGCTCCATTGTTCAGTACTTTGGTGATGATGAAAGGACCTTCCCACGTGGGGGCGAGCCTGTGAGGCCACTGCTGATCCACCAGGAGCACAAGATCACCTTCCTGGAACGACCGACTCTGGACATTCTTTGCATGGAAGCGATGCAGATCTTGCTGGCACATAGTCGACCGAATCAGAGCCATTTCATGTTCTTCTTCCAGGAGATCTACACCATCCTGCTGTGCTTGTTTGACCTCAGCCTCCGAGTAAAGATCTACACGGGGAGAATTGTGAAGGTGATCACTTGGCAAAACGGCCTCGGCTCCATACACCATGAAGAAAGGAATGTGCCCCGTCGGCCGATTAGGACTCGCCCTCAAGCCCCACAGAATAGATGGTAATTCGGTAACCCAAGCTCCAGCTACATGTTCAAGATCTCACATGAGTCGAGGCTTCATCCCTTGAAGGATAAAGCCATTTGCTTGCTTAGATTGACCATTGGTCTGGGGGTGCGTGATGGATGCGTAATCCACCCGAGTGCCTTGGGCAGAGCAAAAGCGTCTAAACTCTTCTGAGTCAAAGTTTGAGCCATTGTGTGTAATGATACTATGGGGAACTCCATACCAGAACGTTATCTCTTTCATAAATTTGATAGCAGTGTGTGAGTTCAACTTCTTTATGGGATTAGCTTCAATCCACTTGGTTAACTTGTTGACTACTACAAGCAGATGCGTGAAGCCACACTGACCCATCCAAACCCCATACAGCGAATGGCCAGACGAGTGGAATAGTCTTTAGGGCAGACACAAGCTTATGCGACATGTTCGTGTAAAAATGGCATCCTTCACGATACTGAACAATATCCTTAGCCATTTCATTGGCATGTGTCTAGAAGAAACCATCTCGGTATGCTTTGGCAACAATCGTTTGAGAGGACGCATGATGACCATAGGTCCCCGAGTGAATTTCCTCCAGAATCAGTCGACCTTCCTGAGGAGAGATGCACCGCTGTGTTATGCTAGTTATACTTTCTCTGTAAAGCTGTCCATCCATCACAGTAAAGGCCTTGGACCTGCGGACGATCTGTCATGCTTCAAGCTTGTCTTCTAGAAGTTCTTGCCTCAGTATGTATGCAATATACGACACCGTCCAATTGGGCGTGATCACCAGAATCTCCATGACTAGATCTATGACTGTTGGGACATCAACCTTAGTTGGATTAGAGGCGCTTATTGCTTGCGGGGGCTCTTAAGTGAAGGGACCTTCTTGCACCAAAGGAGAATGTAGGTGTTCCAGAAACACATTTCTAGGTACATGGCTCCGAGTGGATCTGATCTTTGCTAAATCATCATCTGCCTGATTCTTCACTCGGGGAATATGGTGGAATTCCAAACCTTCAAATTTCTTCTCAAGCTTTCTTACTGCATGGCAATATCTAGTCATGGCAGGGTTCCTGACGTCCCACTCCTTCATCACCTGATTAACCACCAAATCTGAGTCACCGTATACCATCAAGCGCCGGATGCCGAGTGAGATGGCCATACGTAACCCATAGAGGAGTGCCTCGTATTCAGCTTCATTATTGGAGGAATCAAATTGAATCTGAAGGACATAACTGAGCCTGTCACCCTTTGGATATACCAATACTACACCAGCACCAGACCCATTTAACATCTTAGAGCCTTCAAAGAACATGGTCCAGTGCGCTGAGTGAATTTGAGTTGGCTGTTGCTGTTCTATCCACTCGGCCATGAAGTCAGCAAGCACTTGAGATTTGATTGCCTTTTTTGCCTCGAATTTGATATCAAAGTAAAGGAGCTCAATAGCCCATTTGGCCACTCGACCAGTCGCATCTCAATTGTTGAGGATCTCAGACAAGGGAGCATCACTAATGACTGAGATTGAGTGATCTTGGAAGTAGTGTGCCACCTTCTTCACTGATAGATATATACCATAGATGAGCTTCTGGTAATGAGGGTACCTTTGCTTTGAAGGAGTCAACACTTTAGAGATATAGTAAATTGGACGTTGGACTTTGTAAGCCTTGCCCTCTTCTTCTCGCTCGATAGTGAGAAGCGTAATGATGACTTGGTTAGAGGCTGCAATGTGTAGAAGCAGGGGTTATTTGTTGTGTGGAGCAACAAGCACCGGCTAGGTGGAAAGCAGGGCTTTGAGCTTGACAAACGCTGCTTCTGCCTCAGGAGTCCACTCGAATGTATCAGACTTCTTCATCAGTCAGTATAAAGGCAATACCTTCTCTCCAAGACGAGAAATAAATCTACTCAATGCCACTAGGCAACCCGTGAGCTTCTGGACATCGTGCACATGCTCAAGGCGTTTCATTCGGGTGATGGCGCCGATCTTCTCGGGATTGACGTCGATCCCCCGTTCGGAAATGAGGAAACTGAGCAACTTTCCACTAGGAACTCCAAAAGTGCACTTGGACGGGTTTAACTTGATATCATATTTCCTTAGGTTGGCGAATGTTTCCGCCAAGTCAGCCAGCAGGTCGAAACCTTTGCGAGACTTGACTACAATATCATCCATATAAGCCTTGACATTCCGAGGGATTTGCTCACGTAGGCACTTCTGAATCATACGCATGAAAGTAGCACCAGCATTTTTCAGACCAAAATGCATGGTGATATAACAGAAACACCCAAAAGGGGTGATGAAGGCCATCTTTATTTCATCTAGAACAGACGGTTTGATGGTAACGAGAGTATGCATCGAGAACAGATAAACGCTCACATCCCGTAGTTGAGCCGACAATCTGATCGATGTGGGGGAGCGGAAAATGATCTTTCGGGCAGGCCCGATTGATATGTTTAAAGTCAATACACTTGCGGAGTGACTTATCTTTCTTGGGGACCATGACGACGTCCGTGAGCCACTCGGAGTGGTAAATCTTGCGTATGAACTTAGCCTCCAAGAGTCGAGCCACCTCCTTGCCAATTGCCTTACGCTTCTCTGCTGCCGGCCGACACAAGTGTTCTTTGACAGTCTTGGCCTTCAGGTCAACTCTGAATCGATGCTCAGTCAGTTCCCTTGGTACACCCGCATGTTAGAAGGCTTCCATGCGAAGATGTCCCAGTTCTCACGGAGGAACTAGATGAGCGCAGCTACCTATTTGCTGTCGAGTGTAGTCAAGATGTTGGTCGAAGCATCATTAGGATCTGTCAGGTGAATGTTCACTTGCTTCACGTCGCCTGCCGACTAAAAGGCAGACTCAGAGGCGGGTATCTTGGAACGCAGCAGATCGACATGATCAATATTCTTCTTGTATTCCTCAAACTCGACCACAACCATTTGATGGTCGACAATCTTGGAGCCTTGTTGTAGGCACTTCAGCTCTT
This sequence comes from Hordeum marinum, assembly GCA_022496015.1. Taxonomy (NCBI): domain Eukaryota; kingdom Viridiplantae; phylum Streptophyta; class Magnoliopsida; order Poales; family Poaceae; genus Hordeum; species Hordeum marinum. The sequence goes on along the minus strand of CM039676.1, from coordinate 335,956,049 downwards.
TGTCGATTCCCTGTGACTGTGATCACACCCTTGGGCTCGGGCATCTTCAACTTGAGGTACACATAATATGGACGGGCCATAAAATGGGCATAAGCCGGTCGACCAGGGATGGCGTGATATGCGCTCTGGAAGTCTACAACTTCAAACGTCAACTTTTCCTTGCGAAAATTCTTGTCGATGCCGAACACCACATCCAACGCAATCTGACCGAGTGACTTGGCCTTCTTCCCAGGGATGACTTCCTGGAACTGCATGTTGCTCTCATTGAGTCAGGACATCGGAATGCCCATCCCGTTGAGGGTATCCGCATACAAGATGTTCAATCGACTCCCTCCATCCATGAGAACCTTGCGGAGTCGAGTGCCTCCTACAACAGGATCCGCCACCAGAGCCTACCGACTAGGGGTAGCAACATGAGCAGGGTGGTCCGACTGGTCAAAAGTGATAGGAGTCTTAGACCACTTGAGGTACGTGGGGGTGACAGGAACAACCATGTTGACCTCCCTGTTAATAAATTTTAGTCGACTTTTGCTTTCTACATCTACAAAAATCATCAAAGTGGCATTGACCTCAGGAAAATCCTCTTTAGCTTCATAATCTTCCTTTTCAGGAGTTTTCCCACTCGATTGAGCTTCCTTGAACTGTTGGATCAGCAATCTGCATTGTTGGGTGGTGTGTTTCGGCAATATCAAATTGCCTTCCTCATCTTTCTTCATGTGGATTGCACACGACAAATCTAGGATGTACGCTCATGACTGATTCTTTAATTTTTGGGGGTAAATTGCCTTCCTCATCTTTCTTCATGTGGATGCAGCTGCTTTTGCCTGAGCAGAACCATCGGGTTTGCACTTTTGCTTTCGACTGGAATTGCCGCCACCAGCATCATTGTCGATTGCTTTTCCCTTGCCGTTGCGGAGGCGGTCCTCCTCTTCGCCATTGGCATACTGAGTGGCAATCTCCATCATCTTGCTCAAGGACATATCTCCTATGCGACCAAACTTCAGATAGAGCTCTTTGTACTTAACAACAGCTTTGAAGGCGCAGACGGCTTGATGCTCGGAAACATCTTCTACCGTGTGATGGAGGGTGGTCGAACGCTAAATGTAATCCCTCAAAGTTTCATTTGGTTTCTCACATAGTGTTGCAGCTCAGTCAAACCAGCGGGGCACTTGCATGTGCCCTCAAAAGATCCGACGAACACTCGGGCAAGATCCTCCCAGCAGTAGATGCTAGAAGGATCCAACCGATTCATCCACACTCAGGCCAAACCATCCAACATCAAAGGCAAATGCTTCATGGCTATATTGTTATTTCCTCCGACGATCGGCACCACCACTCGGTAATCATCGAGCCATGTTTTCGGCTTCGACTCACCAGTGAACTTGCTTACTCCAGCCGCCAACCTGAAATTGGGGGGAATCTCAGCGGATCGAATAGTTCTTCTAAAACACTCGGGCCCAAAGACAATGACACCACTTCCACTCGGATGATCTCTATCATAACCATCCCTGTGAACCCTGCCCCTGTCAACCAGATTCTGTACGAGGACAGACCTCATGTCGAACCCAGGAATTTGCTAATCGCCGAATAGGCGCCGGTCAACATAGTGCCAGGGCACATATGAACCACCCCGCGGAGGAGAATGCACTCGACGGCGGTCATCACGGTGATAACGGGGAGCAAACAGGTCCCGGCCCTAATCTCGATACTGATCTTCATGATAACCTCAACACTTGCGACGCAGAAGTGACCCTAGGCTGTGAGCTGACTGAACTGTGTCTTCCTTGACCGAATTACTTTATAACATGTTGCACGACTGAGAAATAGCCAAATTCTGCTGTTGCGCTGCTCCAAGCAATGCTCGAATCTGCTGCAAACCTTTGCCACCTCTGAATGGGATGGTTGACTGGAATCTGCAATCCTAGCGGCGGTTGCAACATTCTGAACCGGAGTACGGAATACCTGGACGTTGTTCAGATATCCACTCGGAAACAACTATCATTGACGTCGACTGGAAACTGGTGGACTCTGGCGGGTACACCCGTCGAGTCTCTTCTGCATCTCTTTGAGCCGAAGACACATGGCCTCCAAGGCCTGGGCCTCGGTAGTCGCATCGACGATGGGCGTATGGAGAATCTCCTCATCTCGGTGTTGCTGCTCATTCGACGGTCCTCCAGCCTCGCGTTTGCCGCGGCCGAAGCCGGATGGGCTTTGATGTGAATAAGAACCTCATCTTTTGGATGTGAATAAGAACCTCATCTGCTGAATAAGAACCTCTCGCACTCGGAAGGAACGTCAGACTAATCCGACGCCAAGTCGAACACGCCATGAAGTGATTCGGTGGGCTCGATAGGCACAATATGTGGAGATGATGCTTGGCGATCCGCCACATGCCTCACCCAACGCTAGAGCTGTGAGCGACCAAATCGCTTGCAGCGACAAACAGCGGGGAGAGCCGACAGGTATGGAGTCGACGGCTATCGATAAAAAATGTTGCAGGAGTTTGGATGGAAGTGCGCCAACTAGCAGATTGGGAGCGCCTCAACGTCCAGAGGTGCTTCCTGAAGCCATGCCGAGTCGTCAGCGATGAAAGTGAGCACACCGAGACAGATCTCGCAGGCCAGGAACAAACCCCCGCTGGAAGACATGACGAAGAAGAAAATTGCAAACTTGCCGGAAGTCGCTTAGATGCCTGTCCCATGGTGGGGGCCAACTATCATGGGAATGAACCTGGCAGTAGAGGATAGGGGTACATAAGGAGAGGGCAGAGTCCAAGGTACGATGAGATTGTACACACGGATGTATGAGTTCAAGCCCCTCTCGTGGAGGTAACAACCCTATGTCTCAGTGGTCGAGAGCTTCTGTCGTGTGGAATGTGTGTGTTACAAGGGGTGCGAACCCTTGTGCCAAAGGGGAGAGGCGGCTTATATAGAGTGCGCTGCCCCTCATGAATACTCGACAACCAAGGGTTTGATCGTGGTAATAAAGGCATATGTTACTGATAATGTATGTAATAAATGCTACTAATCGTGACCAGTCGAACGCCTGTCTGTTGGCCTCCCTGGAGTGGCTTCTGGTCTTTTGCGGTCGACTGACTTTTGGTTCTTCTGAGTGAAAGGCGACTATCAAATGAAGGGAGGAACCTCCGAGTGGATTTTCTGTCGAGTGACTCATGCACCATGGTGACATCAGTCGGAGTCTTCCTTGTAATCTTGTAATCTTTAAGTTCTCAAATGTTGTGTCCTTAGGTAGGGTATGTAGGTCAGGCCTAAGACCCTACCCTAGGTACATATCCTCATCAACAAGCTCATATAAATTTAAGTGAAGAACATGAGCATAAAAGTTTCATCTCTCAAAATAATATAAGTGAAGCATGTGAGTATTTCTTCAAAATTTACAAACTTCAAAATAATCTAAGTGAAGCATCAGAGAATTTCTTCAAACATGTAAATGCACGTCATGCTCAAAAAGATATAAGTGAAGCACTAGAGCAATTTCATAACTCAATAGATTAAAGTGAAGCATATAGAGCAATTCTAACAGATCATAGCATAATTTTGGCTCTCTAAAATAGGTGTGTGCAGCAAGGGTAAAGCAAAACAAACAAAGATGCAAGATGCTGCAAGCAAAACTCATGATATGTGATGAATAAAAATATAGTTCCAAGTAAAATACTGATGGTTGTTAGAAGAAAGAGGGGATGCCAATCGGGGCATCCCCGAGCTTAGTTGCTTGTTAATCTTTGGATATTATCTTGGGGTGATGTAGCATCCCCCCAGCTTAATCTCTTCTTACTCCTTATTCCTTCATTCATCGTGATCTCACCCAAAACTTGAAAACTTCAATCATACAAAACTTGACAAAATTCTCATGAGATCCGTTAGTATAATAACACAAATCACCACTCTAAGTGCTGTTGTAAATCCATTCATATTTTATTATTGCATTATATCTAGTGTATTATAACTTTATTATGACTTATACCCTCCAATACAAGCCATAGATTCATCAAAACAAGCACACAATGCAACGAAAACAGAATCTGTTTCAGACAGAACAGTCTGTAGTAATCTGTACTCTAACCATACTTGTGTAACTCTATAAGTTCTTAGAAATGAGTATATGGTAAAAAAATTGTATAGAAATATGGTGTTAAAATTTTAGCGTATTATCACGTTCCAGTAAAAAAAATGAAAATTCGTGCATAGGAGACAAAGTTTCTGTTTCAGATTCATCATTGTTTCTACTCATCTTATGAATCATCCTAAAGGATTTACTTGGCACAAACATTAATTAAAACATAAGAACACAATAATAACATAGGCATAATTGTTCATACACCCAAAAACTTAAAGGAAAATATAAAAATAATTTATTCATTGGGTTGCCTCCCAACAAGCGCTATTTTTTTACGCCCTTAGCTAGGCATAACACATAGATTCAAGTATTGTCATCCCTACTTTTTACTCCATAGAAGGCCCTCATAATTGATTCATATGGTGTCTTAATTATTGTTCTAGGGAAGTGTTCCATACCCTTTCTAAGTGGAAACTAAAATTTAATGTTGCCTTCCTTCGTATCAATCACGGCACCTATAGTGCGTAAAAGCGGTCTACCAAGTATGATGGGACAAGAAGGATTGCAATCAATATATAGAACAATAAAATGAATGGGCACATAGTTTGTATTTAAAAGAATAAGAACATCATTAATTCTTCCCAAAGGCTTTTTATTAGTAGAATCCGCCAAGTGCAAATTAACAGAACATTCTTCAATATTGGTAACACCAAGCACATGACATAGAGATTACGGAATTGTGGAAACACTAGCACCCAAATCACACAAATAAAAGCATTATAAATTTAATCTTGAATTTAATGGTAGATTCCCACTCATCATGCAATTTTTTAGGAATTGAAATCTCTAATTCTAACTTTTCTTCTAAGGATTTTATCATGGCATCAACAATATGTTTAGTAAAAGCTTTATTTTGTTCATAAGCATGGGGTGAATTTATCATGGATTGCAGCAAAGAAATAAAAAAACCAAGGATAAATTCTCATAATTAAAGTCTTTGTAATCAAAAATAGTGGACACATCACTAGTTAAAGTTTTGACCTCTCCAAACCCACTTTTTATCAAAAGTTTCATCAAGAATTTTGCCCTCCAAATAATTGGGATGCCCTCCAGCTAAATTTGACTCGTGTTCAGTCCCTTTATAATCAATTTTAGCATTACTAAACAAGTAATCAATGGAGAAAACACCAATCATTTTAAGATCTTCATCATTACTATGAAAGTAATTGCTAGAAAACACCTTTTCTAAAAATCTCTTTTAGCTCTAAGCATAGTTGTTCTTTTCTTAATTTCATCCATAGGAACATATAAAGCTTTAATTGATTCATTAATATTAGGTGGAAAAGCATTCAACTTGATATTTTCTACATCATGGGAAATTCTATTAATGCTTCGAGACATATGATCAATCTTATTCAACTTTTCATCTATCGTAGCATTGAAAGACTTTTGAGCATTGATAAATTCTTTACAAATATTCTCAAGATAAGAGGTGTTCCTATTATTATTGTAAGAAGAATTAGCATAGTATTACCATAATTATTAGAGGAATTTCTAGAAAAAGGTCTAGGATTAAAATTACCTCTATAAGCATTGCTATTGAAATTGTTTCGTGAGATGATATTTACATCTACGGAATCACTATGTTGATCAATCAAAGTAGACAAAGGCACATCATTAAGATCAATAGGTGCATTTTTACTAGAAACCAACTTCATAAGAGCATCAACTTTTTAACTCAAAGTACTAATTTCTTCAACCGAATTCAACTTTTTACTAGTAGGTGCTCTTTCAGTATGCCATTGTGAATAATCTGCCATAATATTATCTAGAAATTCAGTGCATTACCCAAAGTAATTTTCATAAAATTACCACCTACGGCAGAATCTAAAATATTTCTAGATACAAAATTCAATCTCGCATAAAAAATTTGTATGATCATCCAAAGATTTAAACAATGAGTAGGACAATTTCTTCGCATCAATTTCATTCTTCCCAAGATTGTGCAACATGTTCATGCTCAAGTTGCTTAAAATTCATGATTTGAGTTCTAAGGGAAATAATTTTCACGGGCGAAAAATACTTAGTAATAAAAGCGTCCTTGCACTTATCCCAAGAATCGATACTATTGTGAGGCAAAAAAGAAAACCAATTTTTTACACGATCCCACAGGGAGAAAATAAATAATGTCAACTTCACAATATCATTGTCCACATCTTTTTTGTTTTGGATATCACACAATTCTACGAATGTGTTTAGATGGGACGTGACATCCTCATTAGGAGTACTAGAAAATTGATCTTTTATGATAAGATTCAACAAAGTTGCATTAATATCACAAGACTCCACACTAGTGGAGGGAGGAGAAATTGGAGTGGTAATAAAATAATTATTAAATGTATTGGAAAAATCACACAATTTGGCGTTTTCTTGAGTCATCGTGACTATGCAAACAAGAGATCTAGCGAGAAAAAGGCAAACAAAAAAGAGGGCGAATAAAACGGCAAATTTGTGAAGTTGGAGAGAGGAAAACAAGAGGAAAATGGTTAATAATGTAAATTGCAAGGAGACATGATTTGTGATTAGGAACCTGATAGGTGTTGATGGCGCATCCTTGGCACCCATATTGGAACGTGAAGAGATTGCTTCCTCCCCGGGAACGGCGCCAGAAATTCCTTTGACGTGGCTTGAGAATGCGTCGGTATTTCCCCAAAGAGGAAGAGATGATGCAACACAACAACAGTAAGTATTTTGCTCAGTTAAGAAAACAAGGTATCAATCCGTAGAGGAAGATCAAGCACCTACGTAAATAGCACCTGCACATAGATAACAAATACTTGCAACTCGACGCATAAGAGAGGTTGTCAAGCTCTCAACAAGAAAAAGATAGATTAGGTTGTGATAGTTTGGGCAAATAGATCTCGCAAGAACACAAAATAAAATAGGTAAACAAAAAGTACAACAAGGTATTTTTGGGTTTTTTTGATAAATAGATCTGAAAAAATGGAAAAATAATAGATCCAAAAGCAATATGTTGGAAAAAGTAGGCCCGGAGGCCGTAGGTTTCACTAGTGGCTTCTCTCATGAGTATAGTGCACGGTGGGTGAACAAATTACTGTTGGGCAATTGATATAAGATCAAATAATCATGACGATATCCAAGGCAATGATCATTATATAGGCATGACATCCAAGATAAGTAGACCAAAATTATTCTGCATCTACTACTATTACTCCATACATCGACCGCTATCCAGCATGCATCTAGTGTATTAAGTTCATGGAAAAACAGAGTAATGCAATAAGAACAATGACATGATGTAGACAAGATCTATTCATGTAGTAATAGACCCCACCTTAATAACAACGATACATGTGTGCCTTGTTGCCCCTTCTGTCTCTGGGAAAGGACACTTCAAGATCGAACCCATCACAAAGCACCTCTTCCCATGGCAAGAAAAATCAATCTAGTTGGCCTAACTAAACCAAAGATTCGAATAAGAAATATGAGGCTATAAGTAATCATGCATATAAGAGATCAAAGAAGACTCAAATAATATTTATGTATAGAAACTGATCATGACCTCAAAATTCATCAGATCCCAACAAACACACCGCAAAAAGTCATTACATCAAATAGATCTCCAAGAGACCATTGTATTTAGAATAAAAATAGAGAGAGAAAGCCAACTAGCTACTGCATACGGAGCCGCAGGTCTATGGTGGACTACTCACGCATCATCGGAGAGGCACCCATGAATACGATGCACCCCTCCGTGATGGTGTTAGATTGGATCTTGCGGTTCTGGAACTTGCGGCGGCTGGAATTGTGTTTCGTCGACACCCTAGGGCTTTTGGTATATTTTGGTATTTATAGAGATGATAGGTGATGGAGAGGCGTCCCGAGATGGGCACAATACAATGGACCACGCGAGGGTCCTCTGGCGCGCCCTGGTGTCTTGTCCCTCCTCGTGCTTCTTATGGGCACTTCATTGGCCCACTGGAGGCATTCTGGCCCAAAAAAATCTCCAAAAAGTTTCACGGTGTTTGGGCTTCGTTTGGTACTGATATTCTGCAAAGTAAAGAACAAGCAAAAAACAACAACTGTCACTTGCCACTATGTCAATAGGTTAGTCCCAAGAAATGATATAAAGTTGCTATAAAATGATTGGAAAACATCCAAGATTAATAATATAACAAAGTGGAACAATCAAAAATTATAGATACCTTGGAGACATATCAACACCTCCATCGAGCCTCTGGCCAGGGAGGAGCAGGATTCCTCCCTCCACTCGTCTATGCAGCAGCAATCGCCACCTGCGCGGACCGCCACCAAGTCCTCGCTGGCCCTTCGCGGCCAACCAACACCACCATCGAGTCCTTGATGTGGCTCAGGAGCTGGCTGGGCAAGCACTACTACTAGAGCTTGCTGCTGGTCATCGTGTACATGATCATGGATGGCGATTCTGATGATGACGATGATGATGACGACGACGTATATTTTGTGTAGCTAGGGTTTGAATACTACTTGATGGTTTGTATATTTTCCCGAGGTGGTATATACTAACCTCTCATGATGATGGTGAACTTGCGGTGCTCGGATGCCACCCTCTTTTGGATGTGGTGGTAGGATAACACCATAGTAGTGCTAGGTTGAACTTGCTATGCAGTATGATCATGCGTGCTTACTACTTCTCTTATGCTCCATTGTAGTTTTTTCAGGTCAATTTCTTGTTGCTTCTGTGCTCCATTTCCTGCTTCCTCAACTATACTGATAGGACAAGTGGTATGCAATGTTCATCAAGAGGGCTCCAGGGGTTTACAGTTCATGGGTAACTTGCAACCAACAAGTTTCATGGCACAACAACAGCAACCACAGAGGGTTTAACACTAAGCACGCGGCAGAAGATTCTTATGCCAATTTAGTGTGAAAGCATGCATGAAAGGTTGAAGTTGGCAAGGTTGCGTCACACTTTTGGGGTGAAAAACTTGGTGTTATAGTTCATCATCGTGTAGTTCATTGCCATTGTAGTGCTCTAGCATTGGTGTGCTAGTTTGAACATGTCTAAGGTGCACCGGCTAACTTCACCACATAGGGTACAAGGTTAGCACACCTCGCACCCTGTGTGTAACCAAACAACATGATTATGTGTGAGTTGAGACAATGTAGGACACCAAACACCATGCACAAAGCTATCCCCTAATGCAGGAAGTGTCAATGCACACAACCAAACATGCTACAGATATTGGCTTTTAGGCTGCATCTACTAAGCCAAACCCAACTCACTATCACATCCAATGCAACTTCGTATAGAGATGTCAACAAAACATGCTCGTAGCGATGTCATCGATAACTTCTCCCATAGTTGTAGCCTAGTTGAGCTGGTTGTGGCTTGTTACGCATAGGTTGTTCCAGCTGGATGCAACCAAATTAGGAGGAATTACTAGTTAGAGTGGAACAGAGAGTAATGATTCATGTTATTCGTTTTCTTTTGAGGGAAGGCAGCAAAGCATTATATTTGGTCGTGGCAATTCACTATAAATTGAGCAAACTCGACCCTTCTAATTTTGGTGGAGTTGGGCCGGCCGTGCTTCTCCTTTTTACACTACAGGGTGGCTTGGCAAGGCATCTCTCCGACTTGCTGCATAGACAATTGATATTATTTGAAACTGAGGCAAAAGTTTTGCCTCGTCGATTAATTAAGAAGAGAGTTGCCCATTTTATTTACGGGAAACCGGGCGAAAACCAATACAAACGGACGATAGTCGAACATCTCACCAACACTACCATCATGCAAAGCAATCCCCAGGGAGAACACTCAACCCAACACATCGGGCACCTGCAAACCACAGTGACAACCCAATCCAAAAGGGCGGCCCAAGAGACCAAACATCAAATAGCCACATGCGCCTTCGCTATGGTGCCATTCTTCCTACCTTTTCCCACCTTTTCACCTTTATCCCTTATTGTCGTCCATGTTAGAAGGCAATCAATCAACCTGCCCAAACCATGTTTAGCAACCTCCAAGCTGGCAACTAAGTCACAAAGTTCCTTCGTAAATTGGTCATCTAGACCAGGAGTAGGCACCAACGCATTTGGCTCGATGGTCACGTCACTCACAAGCATCACCGACCCGATGGTCACAACCGAGGGAGGGGTAGCAATATCTAAAACTCCACACTCCACCCGTGCCAGCGGCCTCTGGCGCACCATGGCGTATTGTGCTCTCCTCGAGCTTCCTCTTTGGCACTTCTTTGGCCCACTGGATGTCTTCTGTCCCAAAAAATCCAAAAAGTTTCATGATGTTTGGGCTTCGTTTGGTACTGATATTCTGCGAAGTGAAAAGAAGCAAAACGACAAATGACACATGGCACTATGTCAATTGGTTAGTCCGAAAAAGTGATATAAAGTTGATATAAAATGATTGTAAAATGTCTAAGATTGATAATATAACAACATGGAACAATAAAAAATTAAGGTACGTTGGAGAAGTATCAGCGCCTCCACCGAGCCCATGGTCGGGGAGGAGCAGGATTCCTCCCTTCACTCGTCCATGCAGCCGCAACCGCCACATGCTCACACCACCACCGAGTCCTCGTTGGCCTACCGCAGCCAGCAAACATGGTCACCGAGTCCTCGTTGTGGCTCAGGAGTTGGCTGGGCAAGCGCTACTACTAGAGCTTGCTGCTGGTTACCGCGTACATGGTCATGGATGGCGATGCCGATGCCAATGGCGATGACGATGATGACATATATTTTGTGTAGGTAGGGCTTGAATACTATTTGATGGTTTGTATATTTTGCCGAGGTGGTATGTACTAACCTCTGATGACGATGGTGAACTTGTGGTGGTAGGATAACACCACAGTAGTGCTAGGTTGAACTTGCTATGCAGTACGATCATGCATGCTTACTACTTCTCTTATGCTCCATTGTTGTTTTGTCAGGTCAATTGCTTGTTGCTTCCGTGCTCCATTTCTTGCTGCCTCAAATATACTAATAGGACAAGTGGTATGCAATGTTCATCGAGAGGGCTCCAGGGATTTACAGTGCATGGGAAACTTGCAACCAACAAGTTTCATGGTATAACAACAACAGTCACAGAGGGTTTAACACTAGGTAGACATCAGCAGATTCTTATGCCAAGTTAGTGTGAAAGCAGGCATGAAAGGTTCAAGTTTGGAAGGTGGCGTCACACTTTTGGGGTGAAAAACTTGGTGTTGTAGTTCATCTTCATGTACTTCGTCGCCATTGTAGTGCTCTAGCGTTGGTGTGGTAGTTGTGAACATGTGTAAGGTGCACCGGATAACTTCACCACATAGGGTACAAGGTTAGTGATACGTCCATTTTGCATCATAATTTCCTATTGTTATTTACTTTGTTTTGTTGAATAATAATGCTTTGGGCAGTAATTCTGATGCATTTTCTCTCATAATATGCAAGGTTGACACAACGAGGGAGAATACAGGCAACTGGAATTCTGGACCCAAGAAAAGCATGTGAGAGATACCTATTTTGCACAACTCCAATGAAGATGAAATTTTTTGGAGATTATTTTTGTATTTAATAAAAATTACTGGAGCTGAAAACTACTTGAGGAGGGTCCCCAGGTGGGCACAACCGACCAGGACGCGCCATGCCCCCGTGGCCAAGCCCTCATGGGTCGTGCCCAACCTGGCCCGCTTTCGATGCCCATCTTCTGGTATATGTTCACTCTTGACCTAGAAAAAATCAAAGGAGGACTTTCAGGACAAAGCGCCGCCGCTACAAAGCGGAACTTGGGCAGGAGCACTTTTGCCTACCGGCAAAGCAATTCCGCCCGAGGAACTTTCCTTTCAGAGGGGGAAACCAAAGCTATCGTCATCACCAACACCCCTCTCATATTTGGGAGGCCAATCTTCAACAACACCATCTCCTCTCAAACCCTAGTTCATCTCTTTTGTTCAATCTTTGTACCGGTACCTCAGATAGGTAACTGTGGGTGACTAGTAGTGTTGATTACCTTGCATAGCTGATTACTATATGGTTTATTTGGTGGAAGATTATATGTTTAGACCCGTTATGCTATTCAATAGTCCTCGGATCTTGAGCATGTTTATTAGTATTTGTGAGTGGTTACCTTTGTTCTTGAGGACACGGGAGAAGTCATGTTGCGAGTAATTATGTGAATTTGATATGTGTTCGATATTTTGATGATATGTATGTTGTGATTCCCTTAGTGGTGTCATGTGAACGTCGACTACATGACACTTCACCATTGATGGGCCTAAGTGAATGCATTGTGGAGTACTTATTAGATGATGGGTTGCTAGCGTGACAGAAGCTTAAACCCTAGTTTATGCGCTACTTCGTAAGGGGCTGATTTGGATCCACATGTTTAATGTTATGGTTAGACTTTGTCTTAATACTTTTCTCGTAGTTGCGGATGCTTGCGAGGGGGTTAATCATAAGTAGGTTGTTAGTTCGACTAAGAACAACACCTTAGCACTGGTTCACCCACATATCAAATCATCAAAGTAGCAAACACGAGTCAAACCAACATGATAAAAGTGACTAGACTAAATTCCCGTGTATCCTCAAGAGCACTTTTCCTATTACTAGTGATTGTTCTGGCCAGTACTTTGCCTGGAAAGGATTGTGATACCATGCTGCACCTTGTTTACCATTGTTGTTACTTGCTCATTACAAACTATCTTCCTATCAAACTATCTATTACCTACAATTTCAGTGCTTGCCGAGGAGTGAAGGGCTCTTGGTAAGTGGAAATCGATAAGGAAAAACTTATACTACATGCTGAAATTTACTATCACTTGTTACTATGGAAAGCAATCCTTTGAGGACTTTGTTCGGGGTATCTTCACCTCGACCGGAACCACAATTAGTTACCCCTCAACCTACAACACCTACTGAAAATGTTACTTACCAAATTTCTTTGGGTATGCTATAAAAACTGCTTGCTAAACCTTATGCAGGAGATGGAACTGAACATCCAGATATGCATCTTTTATATGTGAACGAAATAAGTGGATTATTTAAGCTTGTAGGTTTATCCGGAGATGAAGTTAAGAAGAAGGTTTTCCCTTTAACTTTGGAGGGAAAAACATTGACATGGTATAGGCTATGTGATGATCTTGGATCGTGGAACTGGAATCGTTTGCAATTGGAATTCCATCAAACGTTTTATCCTATGCATCTAATTCATCGTGATCGGAATTATATATATAATTTTTGGCCTCGTGAAGGAGAAAGTATCGCTCTAGCTTGGGGGAGTCTTAAGTCAATGTTATATTCATGCCCCAATCATGACATTCCGAGGGAAGTTATCATTCAGAATTTTTATGCTCGGCTTTCTCATAATGATCAAACCATGCTCGATACTTCCTGTGTTGGTTCTTATATGAAGAAGACTATTGATTTCAAGTGGAATATCTTAGAAATAATTAAATGCAACTCTAAAGATTGGGAACTCGACAAAGGTAATGAGTCAGGTATAAAGCTTGAATTTGATAGTGTTAAATCTTTTTATGAATACCGATACTTTTCATAAGTTTAGCACTAAATACACTAGTAGAAAACATGCCTTCTCTTTCATCCTTTAGTCCCGGTTTTGATTTGGACCGGGACTAATGTTTCCATTAGTCCCGGTTCCAACAACTAGGAGCTGTCAGGGGGTACGGTCCCCATTAGTCCTGGTTCATTTGGGACATATAGTCTCGGTTTGTATCACAAACCGGGACTAAAGGAGTGGTGGCAGGCTGGTGGCAGCCAGGGCCCCCCACGAGCCCTTTTAGTCCTAGTTTGTGATACAAACTGGGACTATAGATGGACCTTTAGTCCCGGTTTGTAGAGCCAACCAAAACTAAATCTTTCCCTATAAAAACCCTTTGTCCAGCCCGATTCCATTTCGGTGTTTTCTTCATTCGAACTCCCCTGTCTGTTTCTTCCCCCAGCTCGAGTTCATCCCTCCATTTTTGCCTAGATTTGTCAAGATTTGAGGCACCCCAATCCATCCAAGTGTTCACAAAGGTTAGCAACTTTGTCCTTTCATCTCTTATTGCTAGATTAGCTTGTGCAATGCTTTATAAGTATAGTGATTTGTGGGTTTTAGTTTGGATGTAATTATGTGATAGTTTTTTTTGATTTATATGCAATTTGAGCTCAAATTAACCTTTTAGTTTGCATATGTGTAGGTGTGGATTACTTAGTGTGCCTTCCCGTCCCCGTCCTAACCACCGTCGATGGAACACACCGTCCCATCGCCGGCACCACCTTGGTGAGCCTCTTCTTGTGTTCTTATAATTTTTACAAATAAAATCGTGTTTGTATGATTCACATAGTTACTTCCATAGTTTTCTTACTTGTATTATTGTTGTTATATATGGTGCCATGGTAATGATATCCGTGCCCGTCGGCCCTCGTCCAATTTACGATTCAGATGTGGTATATTATCTTTTATAACTATTTGTTGCATTTCGTGTTAATGACAATTATGCTCATCAAGTTGACATAGATATTTTTATCTAGGAGGTAGTTGAACTAGAAATGCCAACCGACCCTATTGTCGAGAAGTTAAATTTAATTGAAAAAGAAAACGAGGATTTGAAAGAAAAATTTAAAAGAGTTGAAGAAGAGAATATGAAATTGGAGTTGTATGTTGCCGATGGCGTCGATCATCACAAGATCAAGATGGATGCAATGCGCTTGAAGATTAGAAAGATTAGAAAATATGCCATTGATAAAGAGTCATGGTATCATTATGTTGTTGGATCAATTTTTACCTTGGTTGCAATTTTGATCGCATTTGTTGTCGCATTTAAAATGTTTTAGCTAGATAGTTTTATGTTGTTTTATGAGAATAAGTGTGTATGAACTTTATGCATAAACTTGAATTAATTTGGTCTTCTCGGTGTTGTGTAATGAAGATGAACCGGCAATGGGCGTATGTTGACCGACGCTCTCCCTAGTTCATTAATGGCGTGCAGAGTTTTTGCGTGCGACTGAGGCAAACAAGCGGGATGGTTTTATGTGTTGTCCATGTGGTGTGTGTAAGAATGATAAGACTTACTCTAGCTAAAAACAGATTCACGTCCACTTGTTTATGTTCGATTTCATGTCCGACTATAATTGTTGGACCAAGCACGGAAAAAGAGGGGTTCTAATGGAAGATAATGAAGAAGAAGAGGATGACGACAACTATGCTGGGTGTCCTAAATATGGTGGTAGTACAATGGGGGAAGAGAATGAAGAAGAAGTAGCTGAGGCATCAGATGAGCCCGCTGATGATCTTGGTCAGGCCATTGCTAATGCAAAGAGAAACTGCAAAAATGAATAGGAGAAGTTGAAGTTGCAGCGTGTGTTAGAGGATCACAAAATAGCATTGTACCCAAATTGCAAAGATGACAACACAAAGCTTGGTACCACACTCGAATTGCTGCAATGGAAGGCAAAGAATGGTGTAGCTGACACGACATTTGAAAAGTTGCTGAAAATAATGAAGAATAAGCTTCCAAAGGACAACAAATTGCCTGACAGTACATACGAAGCAAATAACGTTGGCTGCCCTCTAGGATTGGAGGTGCAGAAGATACATGCATTCCCTAATGACTGCATCCTCTACCGTGGTGAGTACGAGAATTTGGATGCATGCCTAGTATGCAATGCATTGCGATATAAGGTCGGTCACGATGACCCTGTTGATGATGTTCAAGGCGAGCGCCTTGGGAACAGGATTCTTGCCAAGGTGATGTGGTATGCTCCTATAATACCACGGTTGAAACATTTTTTTCCAAAACAAAGAGCATGCCAAGTCGTTGCTATGGCACAAACAAGACCGTAAGGAAGACGGGAAGTTGAGAGTACCCGCTGATGAGTCACATTGGAGATAAAAAGAGTGAGAGTGTACGGACTTCGCAGAGGACCCAAGGAACTTATGGTTTGGTTTAAGTGCAGATGGCATTAATCCATTCGGGGAGCAGAGCAGCAAGCATAGCACATGGCCTGTGACTCTAGGTATCTATAACCTTCCTCCTTGGTTGTTTATGAAGAGGAAGTTCATTATGATGCCAGTGCTCATCCAAGGCCCTAAGCAACCCGACAACGACATTGATGTGTACCTAAGGCCATTAGTTGATGAACTTTTATAGTTGTAGAATAAAAAAGGTGTATGTGTGTGGGATGAGCACAAACAACAGGAATTTGACCTTTGAGTGTTGCTCTTTGTAACCATCAATGATTGGCCTGCTCTTAGTAACCTTTCAGGATAGACAAACAAGGGATACCATGCATGCACGCACTGTTTAGATGATACCAAAAGTATATATTTGGACAAATGCAAGAACAATGTGTACCTGGGACATCATCGATTTCTTCTGGCCAAGCATGCCTTAAGAAAGAAAGGCAAGCATTTCAAAGGTGAGGCTGATCACCGGAAGAAGCCTATCCTCCGTACTGGTGATGACATACTTGATATGGTCAAGGATTTACAAGTAATATTTGGAAAGGGTCCTGGCGGACAATCTGTTCCGATTGACGCTGAGGGACGTGCATCCATGTGGAAGAATAAATCTATAATTTGGGAGCTAGAATATTAGAAAGTCCTATAGGTCCGCTCTGCAATCAACGTGATGCACGTGACGAAGAAGCATGAACCTGCTAGGGTTCCTGGGCGTGTATGGGAAGACAAAAGATACACCGGAGGCATGGGAGGACCAACAACATGTGCACCAAAATGACGGCATGCATGCAAAGCAGTATGAAGGTCCTGGCAGCTACACTCCTACCAAAGCACAGAAGAAAATCTTCTTTGAATGCCTGCTCAGTATGAAGGTCCCATCTAACTTCTCGTCGAATATAAAGGGAATAATAAATATGGCGGAGAATTTTTTTTCAGAACCTAAAGTCTCATGACTGCCATGTGATCATGACACAATTGCTTCCGATGGCGTTGAGGGGGCTTCTACCAGAAAATGTTTGATTAGCCATTGTGAAGCTATGTTCATTCCTCAATGCAATTTCTCAGAAGGTAATCGATCCGAAAATCCTACCAAGCTTATAGAATGATTTGGTCCAATGTCTTGTCAATTTCGAGTTGGTGTTCCCACCATCCTTCTTTAATATTATGACACACATCCTAGTTCACATAGTCGAAGAGATTGCCATTTTGGGTGTATTTCTACACAATATGTTCCCCTTTGAGAGGTTCATGGGAGTCTTAAAGAAATATGCTCATAACCCTGCTAGGCCAGAAGGAAGCATTTCCAAGGGCCATGAAATAGAGGAGGTTATTGAGTTTTGTGTTGACTTTATTCCTGACATTAAGCCGATTGGTGTTCCTCAATCGCGGCATGAGGGGGGACTACGTCGAAAAGGCACTCTTGGACCAGAATCAATAATATGTACGGACGGACATTCTTGGGCGCAAGCACACTACACAGTTCTACAAAATTCTATCTCGGTCACCCCACATATCGAGGAACACATGGATATTATACGCTCGAAGAACTCGGAGAAGTCTGACCCCTGGATTTAATGTACACACATTGAGGCTTTCGGCGGTTGGTTGCGAACACATCTCATGAATGACGACAGTGTTGAAGATGACTTGTACTTGTTGGCCAAGAGACCATCTTCAACTCTATTGACTTTCCAAGGGTACGAGATAAATGGGAATACATTTTACATGATCGCCCAAGATAAAAAGAGCACCAACCAAAACAGTGGTGTTCGCTTTGACGATGTAGCAAACACCAAGGAAAAGGACACATATTATGGTTACATAGAGGAGATACGAGAACTTGACTATGGAGGTGACTTTAAGGTCCCTTTGTTCTGGTGCAAATGGGCCAATCTGACTGGAGGAGGGGTAATGGTAGACCCGTAGTATGGAATGACAACAGCAGATCTCAACAATCTTGGGCACATAGATGAACCATTCGTTCTAGCCAATGATGTGGTGCAAGTTTTCTATGTGAAGGACATCTCTACCAAATCGAGAAAAAGGAAAGATAAAAAAGCGGATACATCATACGATGAGCCAAAGCGCAATATAGTTCTTTCTGGGAAAAGAAACATCGTGGGACTGGAGGACAAGACAGACATGTCAAGAGATTATGAAAAGTTTGATGAAATTCCTCCCTTCGCAGTGAAGACTGACCAAAGCATCATGTTAAATGATGAATATTATCCATGTTTACCGCACAATTATCAAGGTACAAATGCGAAGAATTTTTTTATACCCCAAGATCCCACTCAGGGATGTGACTGGCTGCACCGTCATATCACTTTTCTTCTCTAGTGAGTAGACGGGATGGTTTAGTTTGTACATGAAGTGCATCCAGTTTTTGTTGTAACCATCTCAACTTTTTACCACTTTCTATGTGGGTGAAATGATGGTACCTTGCCAAGTTTCAACCTTTTTCAGAGTTCATTTGTGGTGCTTTTTAATTTCAGGGTCATTTAGCTCAAAACAATTCATTAAATGGATGAAAAATAGGAAATGAAGTTAGAAAGGGTTGAAATTTGAGGATGTGGCTTATAATGGTTCATATTGAATGCACAAAAATTCTGGAGTTGAAATATGTTTACAAAATTGAAATCCCTTTGTAACATATGAGTTTTCGTCCGAAGCCATCATACTTCGACGGAGATGGTCCAGTTTGTACACGAAGTGCATCCTGCTTTGGTCGTAACCCTATCAACTTTTTACCACTTGCTATATGGGTGAAATGATGATACCATGCCAAGTTTCAACCTTTTCATAGTTCATTTGTGGTGCTTTTAATTTCTGGATCATTTAGATCAAAACAATTCATTAAATGGATGAAAGATAGCGAATGAAATTAGAAAGGGTTGAAATTTGAGAATGTGGCTTAGAATGGTTCATATTGAATGCACAAAAAGTCTAGAGTTGAAATATGTTTACAAAACTGAAATCCCTTTGTAACATATATATATGATTTTTCGTCTGAAGCCCTCATACTTCGACGGAGATGCACTAGTAGAGTGTCAATCAGTAGTCCCGGTCGGGATGTGCCTTTAGTACCGGTTCCCCAACCGGTACTAAAGGGTCGGGACTAAAGGTCCAGACCTTTAGTACCGGTTGGATCACGGACCGGTACTAAAGGCCTACCACGTGGCTGCCTGCGTGGGCTGATGGTGGAGGACCTTTAGTACCGGTTGGTGATACCAATCGGTACTAAGTGTTCTGTTTGTTTTTTGTTTTCGCTTTTAATTAGGTTTAATTTTCCTCTCTATTTATTGTGTTTTCCATTCATTTCAAATTTATTTTACGGTGCTACATATTGTAAACATTAATTACACAAGTGTATGCATATATATATATATATGTATATGTAATATAATATACAATATCTCATACAAAGTATATATACAAATGGAATTACACATCCATATATATATATATATTCTGGACTTATAACTTAAGGCCCAAAACCCGGCCAGGACTAGCTAGCTAGTGCTCCGGATGAAATCTCGGTTTTCTACTACTGATTTGCTGGCATTATTGAGGCGGCGGTCGGGGCGGCGGGCGGCGGCGACGGCGGATTCCGGCAGCCTGGCAACGCACAAATGAGCTTCTCCCGATGCGTGGCTCGCACTGGGACGAGGCCTCCACTATTTATACGTGGAGGACCTTTAGTACCTTTGTTAGATAGCTATTAGAGAGAAGTGATCTCTCTTATCTCTGTGCTTGGTCATGACGCTACGTACTATACTTATAGATAGAACATATAACACCATTTAATCATCATTTTCGTCAATGAGACATCATATATCAAGTTGGTCACTAGTCATAAGCACAACTCCTCCTCCTCCTCATCATCATCAACTCTAACAAATTGTAGCACATAATAACACATTGTACCTAGGACCTACGTACTCCTATCTCGTAGGACCTACTCTACCCTCTCTTAGGTACAATATCATAAAACAAGATAGGCCCTGGCTCTCCATTATGGAGAACGGAGATCATCCTATCTCCAATTCTTGGCCTACGCACAATGTTGCTTCCAAGTAGCTCTCTACGATTGAGCATACATTTTTTCCAATCTTTGATTGTCATGACTCCATCGGTTTTAGAAATCCGGTATGGACAGGAGTGATGTGTAGGCTGACCTGGCCGTGGTGGCCCTAAGCTCGTAACAACAACGCGGCCTCTCAGAAACATCAGATGAGGCACACAATCCTCTAGGATTTTCTGTTGAAAAACATAGTAATAACTTTTTATTTAGCACTGTAGTTTAGTTTTAGAAGAATTTATGCAAAAGATGCACGGCTGTCGTAATAGTAGAATAAAAATCTTACCATGCAATCTCCATGGATGTTAGCGTAGTTCACCACGTGCACTAGTGGCACGTATTGACCATAATATGCAGGAGTTTGATAATAGCTATTGTAATTCTCAAGATGACTAAGAAATGCGGTAAGATGACCTTTCTCCTTATAAGTTAATTCGGCTTCATCACTGTAGTAGTAGGTTCTGTCTACCATCTTCCGTACATTTTTTGAAGAATGAAAATAAGCTGTCAATGCAAATAAGTTGTCAACTATTTTTAAATAAACAATATAAATTACTTAATAAATATGGTTGAGAAACTCACATTATGGTAGAACTGGAGGCGTCTGCACATCGACCTAGATGTCGATATTACCTTCAATTTCATCTTCTAGACGAATATCAAAGGTGATAAGCATATTAGGCTCAAATGCATAAGCCTTGCATAGTGCTTGCCAACTTTTGCATTCAAAATAGCAATAGGTGTCTGCATGGTACAATTTTCCCACAAAAGTAAAACCATGCTCGGTCCTCAAGTGAACTATCTTTACCTCCATATCTTTTTTAGTATTGAAACCAATCGTATCCAAGACAACAATTCTTGCATGGCAGGGGATACGCTAGTAGAACAGTAAAAAATTAAAATTAATTATTAGTTGAAGCAAAAGAGGCAGAAGTCATGCTTAATCACAAAAAAAGACTTGTCATTGTGACTTACTGTATCCACTTCGAAGGTCTCATCTAGCATGATGCTGAAGCGCCTACCATCAACTAGGAAAGTGAAAGTGCGCTATATCGACTAGAGGGGGGTGAATAGGCGATTTTTACAAATTCATCACTTGAGGAATTTCAACTTTGAGGAATTTGAAATGTGATGAATAACTAACAATGGAATAAGTACTCAGTGCATGAAAAACATATCAACAGCATAGTCATCATGATGAAATGAAACATGCACAAATTACGAGTAGCGTGATACAGGATAACCAGTGATGAACAAGGTAACTTGAAGAATTTGAGGTGAGGAAATTGTGATAGTCTTCAGTCAAATTCTTCAAACAGTAAAGATCAATTTCATCAATAGTAAATGAGGAATAAGGGGGTTGAGGAAATAGAACCAGGTAGCCTGATGAAGACAATGATTTGATGACCCAGTTCCAACTGTTGTGACAGTTGTACGTCTGGTTTGGAGCGGCCTGGTATTTAAACTAGAGGAGACACAGTCCCAGGACACATAGTCCTTACCGTATTCTCCTTGAACTAAGGTCACACAGTCCTTGCCCAACACTCGTGGTAAGTCTTCAGGGTAGACTTCCAAAACCCTCACAAACTGGTCACTCGGCAATCCACAATTTACTGATGGATGCTCTAGACCAAGGTCACTTCGTGATCCCCAATTGACTGCAGGATGCACTAGACCATCACGCCTAACCGTCTGGAGGATGCACAGTCCTCAAAGGTAACAAGCATCGGTTCCACACATGAATTTCTTCAGTGATTCTCAATCACTTTGGGTTTGATGGTTTGGTTGTGGGTTTTTCCTCACTGACGATTTTGTCTCAAAGTCCTTGGAGGATGGGTTGCTCTCTAATGACAAGCGTCAGTTCTTTCTCGGAGCAGCCAACCAACTAGTGGTTGTGGGGGGCGGCTATTTATAGCCAGGGTGCAACCTGACATGATAAGACATAAATACCCCCAATGATATGACCGTTATGTGGATACGAGTGATTGGGGACAGCTGGTGCTAAGCACAGCAACGGTCGGAATGTCGAACTGTGAAAGTCCTCAGGCTTATCATGTTCCTCACTTGTAGGCAATTCGCAGTGGTGAAATCCTAACTCCTAAGTCAGATCAATTTCATCAGAGACCAGAAGAACTTTGTCTCTGTCACTGAAGAACTTGACTGAACCGCAAGAGATTTCCAAAGGCTTCACTCGAAGGATTGGATAGGTTGAGGATTTTGGAGTTCAGCATCAGTTGGAAATTTTCCTTAGTATTACCTCGGCCCCCTTTAATAGTACGGTGTTTCCTATGACTCAAAGAAAGGAAATGAAACTAGGAAAACAAAATTCTTCATGCTTCATAGTCCTCGTTTATATCTTCAAGGTCACACCGACTTCTTCATTTTCAAAGTCTTCAAAAAGTCTTCACCAACGTCTTCAGGTGAAGACATAAATTTTTAGGGGTCGGTAATCTTCGGATTTATCAAACTCCTCGTCGACTTATAGAGCATGTGTACACTCACAAACACATTAGTTCCTTAACCTATAAGTCTTCAATACACCAAAATCACTAAGGGGCACTAGATGCACTAACAATCTCCCCCTTTTTGGTGATTGATGACAAATAGGTTAAGTTTTCAACGGGAATAAACATATGAAGTGAATGTACAGAGTTTGAGGAATTTGATTGCAAGATATAGAAGAACTCCCCCTGAAGATGTGCATATTTGAGGAATTTGCTTTGGATTGCAAATGCACATGGCAGGTTAGAATCTGGAGAGCTCCCCCTATATCTTCTAATTCATACACGCATTTGAACATATGATATGAAGAATTTGAAATGCGTGAGGAAAATGGTGTCTGACAAAATTCAACATGTATGCATTAAGGTGCTTGAGGAAATAAACATGCGAGGAAATAGTTCAAAAATGTCAGACCACCATCGGACTTAAGTTTACAACTCAATCAACGAAAGCTTCAGAAGAGCGAGAGTTGCAACTTAAACAAAAAACAGCCCATATAATTAGACCCGCTTGAAGACTAACTCAAATTTTCTCCCCCTTTGTCATCGAAGACAAAAAGGGACGAAAACTGAGGATTGATGCCCCTTGAAGAATTTCATCTTCTTGGTGAAGAAGGAGCGCCAGCGTTGTCGGGGTCGTTCGTTGAAGTAGGGCCCAAAGTAGTGTCTTCAGTGTCCCTAGCTTCATCCGTCTCACGCGATGAAGAAAATGAGCTAGTGACCAGCTAAGGAACTTGAACTTTCTTGAACTTCTTCAGAGGTTGATGAGCCTAGTCAATATGTTCTTCAAGATTTAGCTCTTCCAGTTCTTCAGGAGACATGAAAGTTGATAGAATAGCCCATGTGCGGTTGAGGATTTCATGCATGTAGTAGTGGTTTTTCTTCACAGAGTTCTGCGTTATAGTCATGTTCTGAAGAATTGCAGCCAGCTGACGCATTACCCACTTGTGGTTGCGATCAACCTTTTGATGGAGACTGAGGAGTAGCTCACGATCAGTCATCACGCGAGGAGCAGTGGCACGAGGCTTTTGAGCTGAGGCTTTTGCGGACGAGTCCTGTGTAGCAGAGTCATCATTGGTGGAGTAGGATGCTGCTTTACGAAACTGTTCGTCCAAAGGACGAGTGCCTTCATCAATGATGTCCTTGCCTTTTCCTTCATCAATCTTGCTCTTGAGGACTTCTATCGGAGGCAGGAAAGCAAAGTGATTCTGGAAGTCAGCCTTGAAGTGAATTAAAGATTTTGATCTGATGAAATTCATGATCCACGGGGCAAAAGGCTTCAATTCAAAAGGTGCCATTGCAGCATTGGCTAACGTCCTCACAGTTGACGGGAATACCATGGATGATGTTGAAAAGCATATTCTTCATGATTCCTTCAACCTCTTCTTCTTCAGAGTTATGCCCCTTCTGAGGACATAGATTATGTGAGAGTATTCTGTAAACAGTTCTTGGCACATATAGCAAGTCCTTCACTAGGAAGGTTGTCCTCTGAGGCTTTCTAGGGGCCAATTTCTTCATCAACACATTCATCATCTTATTTGGCAGTGGTGGATCATTGAACAAATACCGTGCTTCATCTGAAGGAATTGGAATTGGAACAGTCTGAAGCATTTCTGAAGAAGTTGCAGTGAAGTGTGTTGACCCTATCATCCAGTCTAACACCCAGGAGTTGAGGTCTGAGGAATTTCCACTTATATGCAGAGTCGCATAGAATTGAAGGATAAGTTCCTTGTTCTAGTCATAAACATCAACACAGAAGGGCGGTATTCCTACATCATGATGAACTTGGAGCACTGGTGAGAATGATGGAATTGACTCCATGTCCATGTGAGGAATGTGATGGTGCTCGAAGATTTTCTTCTTCTCAAACAGCACTGAAGCATAGTAATTCATCTGCGTCGGAGTCCAGAATCTTATGCGACCAGTCCGAGCAGAATCATAAGGATTGGGTCCTGTGAAGAACATGTGTTCATTGAAGAAATTTGTTTTGAGGAATTTGGGGCGAACCAAGCCTTTGAATGGCATTCTTTGCAGAGGTTGAAGATTAGGCTTGAAACATCCTTTAATCTCCTTGGGGACATGAGTAACAATCTATAAGGCAGGTTCCTCAGTTGCTTGAGGAGCATCATTTTCATCAGCTGGTGCAGCTAGAATTTCTTCAGTGATCTGGACCGTCAGAGTTTTAGATTCATCACGTATTTCTTCAGTCGGAGCAGGTGACTGAGGAATTTGTGGCAGAGGAGTTGTCATTGGGGAACTTGGATGGGCTGCTTCCCAAAATTCATCATGATTGACTGGGGTGGTGCTGCCAATGTCAACGTCCTCTTCCATTTCTTCAACTCCGGCTTCTTCAGCTGTGAATTGGCTGGGGCGATGATGCTTTTGGAGTTGAAGAAATATCTCCAACATCTATTTCTTCATCGATCTGCTCTGTGGAAGCAGCAGAATGATCTTCATTTTCTTCGGGGATGACGTATTCCTCCCCGAAAGGTACAAGTTGGAAGGCTGGAGCTGAGGAAATTGGTGTGGCATCAATGGGCTCAGTTGAAGAACTTGTCAAGGTCTTCAAGTTCTTCGCAGCTGGGCCTTCTGAGTATGATGCCTTCCGCTTGTAAGTGTTTTCCTCAGTAGCTTCATTTTCCTCAGGTACGACTGATGCAATCGCCCTGGTTTGTTTAGATTCTCCAGGCGCAGCAAAGACTTCAGCTGGCCTCTCATTTTCTTCAGGCACAACAATGATGGTCGTCCTGGCATGTCCATCAGTGGTCTGAGTTTCCTCAGCAGCACTGGCAGTAGCTTCTGGTGCAGAAGCGTTTTATGCGGCAGTGGTGGTTTCATCAGCATGAGTAGGTTCCTCAGAGTTTTGAGGAATTTCATTGGCCTGAAGCTTTTCAGGTTGCAATTGAGCTGCAGTTCTAGTGTTGTGATCCTTCACAGCAGCTTGAGCAGCTCTGACGAATCTGACCTTGGTGCCTTTCCACTCCGCATCGTATCTCTCTTGATCTTCAGAGAGGGTGCTGATCTCAGTCTGAATAGTGACGATCTATTTTGGAGTCAGGTTCATCATGTTGTCTCGAAGAAACTTTTCTTTTCGAGCCATGTTCTTCTTGGCTCTCTTGGCTTGTTCTCTCTTCCACTTTTCTTCAGCAATGAAATGAGTGAGGACATGGTCCACATTAGGAGGCAGTTTCAGTGAAGAAAGAGGGGTGTTGGGATCCTCATGCCATATATCTATGAAGTCGAGGATAGTCTTGGGATCCAACAGCAGAGGGATGGAACTGTCTTTGGCAATAGCAGCCTTCTTCTGACTTTCTCTGATGATTTCTTCAAGTTCTTCATTATCATCTTCATCATCATCATCCTCGAAACCTAAGGGTACGGTCACCACAGCCTTGCTTGTGTGAGGACTTGGTCTTTGACCTCGTCCAACAGTTTTCTTCAGCTTCAACGTAGAAGGTCTTGTTGAAGACTTTGCTGTAGTGGAAGGGCTAGCTGAGATCGTTGGAACTCTTGAGAATCCCTCAGTCCTTTTGCATGATGGCAGATGCACTGGTGTTGAGGACTTTGCGGCTGCCGCAAAAGACTGAGCAGCCATTGTTCCAGTAGTTGAGGACTTTGTAGGTCGAGGCCTTTGACCTTGAGGAATCTGCTGTCAAGGTTTTGAGGAATCTGCAGATTTCTTCATCATGATTTTCTTCGGAGCTCTTGCAGAGGCTCCGACAAATGCAGCAGCAGCAAAATCCTCATTGAATTTCTTCACAGCCTCTTTGGCTTTCCTCTCTAGCTTGGCTTGCTGCTTCTCCCACATTTGAGGAAAATCCTCACCACTCTTTAGGCTAGTGGAATCTGCAGTATGATTTGGAGCAAGGGGAGGCCTGCTGCATGGAGGTTTCACAGTGAATTTCAGCATGTATTTGGGTGTTACATAACGATATTCCTTCCATTCTCTTGCCCATCTTCTTTCAATCTTTTGCAGACGAATCTTTCTCTGCTTAGTTGTCTCTTTGCCATGTGTTTCTTCATCAGGTGTACAATATTCTTAATATAAGTCATCAGGGATTTCAAAGGCAGTGTGCACACCAGGCTTCTTTCCTCCTTTATGGGGCCTTTTGGCAGCCATTTTCTTTAGCTGGGGATTTTGAACTCTTGAGGATTCTGAAGAAGTGCACCGATTTTCTTCAAGAAACGCTGCAAATGAGTTAAGTTGATGAGAACCTAGAGATTCATCGGCGGACATGTCTGTACCTGTGAATAGAGTATAGGTGTGAGGAATTTGAAGAGGTCATATGCGTTCTCAGATATTTTGAATAAAACTGGGTAGGAGGAAATTGACCATTGTGTGTCTTGAGGAATTTCACTAAGTGTTCTTTGTCTTAGGTCCAGAGTTGTGAAAATCTTGGGGATTCACACAAATGAGGAATCTTGAAGAAAAACATTACTTAGGGAAAATCATCAAGAATATTGAGATGTAAGCTGCTTTAGAATAAGATTCATGAAGAATAAACACCTTTTGAGGAATTTGAGGATTTACTAAAGATCAAACAAGGGTAGGAAAAATAAATTTTATTTACCCTGGTGACGCACACGACGAACTGGGAAAGTAAATGAGGAAGTCCATCAGTCGAGATCTCCCACGCCCTAGCTTGGCAGACGGAGACAACTACAGTGGTGGCGATATGAAGAACTCTGCAGCCGGTGTGAGTACGGCGATGGAGGGGTCGAGGCAGTAAAGCTCTTCCACACAGGCGTCGATGACTTTAGCGGCGGCGCTAGGTTGGAGCTCGGGAGAGAAAGAGAGAGCAGAGACGAGGAGTAACCAAGCACTGTTGAAAGGGAAGGGGTATTTATGGTGGGAGTGAAGACGGATCTGTCCGAAGATTTTGGACGAGATTACCCCTCACCCTTGCTCTCCATGCGACAGGTGTCACCCACGTTCTGAGTAGTGGAGATTGTGGGGGATCGTGGGTTATCCAGTCAAGGGAAAATAGGGACGGTTTGAGCGGGAAAAACTGAAATTTGTTGGCGAATTTTTTTAATGTTTCTGTTCGCAAATTCTTCAGCTGTCAAGGACACAGTGAAGACTTTGAACGATTTTCAAACTAGAATGCATATGAGAACAGACTGGGTTGAGTTTAGCATAGAAAGGAAATAGGGTCCGATCACATTCACTTAGACGAAAATCAACTTGAAGAATTAGCAATAAGTGAATGTTGTTGAGGACATTGAAAACTCAAATATATAAGTATATAGTCAATGAAGAACACAAGTTTAAAACTTTGAAGAATTTGAAAAGTTGAGAAATTTGAAAAATCTTGGAGAATTTGAAAATTGAAGAATTTGCAAAATGATGAAAAACTCAACTTTGAGGAATATCAACTTTGGTTGGTGGCGTGACCCACCGTATAAGAATGATGACTTCAGACACCGCGTACAATTGTCGTAGGGTTCTGAGAATCAAATTCTTCATTAATTTCTTCACACTTAGAGGGTTATTCCTCATTGTTTGAAGGAAAACATTTCTTCGTGTGTTGCACATCTAAGTCATCAATTTTGCATGAGTGTTAGGATGTGTGTCCTTTCTCAAAGGACATTTGAAGATTCTAAGATATTTAGCTCACACCGCAACTTGCAAAATCTCTTTTCATCCAAGGGCTTTGTGAAGATATCGGCCAACTGTTCTTCAGTAGGAATGTGGTCGATGACAGTGTTGCCCTTGAGTACATGATCTCGAAGAAAGTGATGACGAATCTGAATGTGCTTGGTCTTGGAATGCTGAACTGGGTTATAAGGAATCTTGATGGCACTCTCATTGTCGCAGTAGAGTGGCACATTCTTAAGCTTGATGTCGTAATCGTTGAGGGTTTGCTTCATCCATAGTAACTGAGCACAGCAAGAGCCAGCAGCAATGTACATAGCTTCAGCAGTGGAGAGTGATACACAATTCTGCTTCTTTGAAGACCAACAGACTAAGGATCGTCCGAGGAAATGACATGTGCCAGAAGTTGACTTGTGATCCACATGATCACCAGCATAATCAACATCTGAGTATCCGACGAGGTGAAGATTTGAGCCCTTGGGATACCATAATCCAAGAGTTGGTGTGTGAGCTAAGTATCGAAGAATATGCTTCACAGCCTTATGGTGTGATTCCTTCGATGTTGCTTGGAATCGGGCACACATGCAAACACTTAGCATAATATCAGGCCTAGATGCACATAGATACAATAGAGAACCAATCATGGAGCGGTATACCTTTTGATCGAAATCTTCACCATTTTCATCAGTGCAGAGGTGTCCTTTTGAGGGCATTGGAGTTTTGACGCCTTTGCAATCTTGCATGTCGAATTTCCTCAGAACATCCTTGAGGTACTTCTCTTGGGAGATTAAAATGCCATTGTCTTGCTAACAAATTTGAAGACCTAAGAAGAATTTCAACTCTCCCATCATAGACATTTGATATTCTTCACTCATCACATAGGCAAATTCATCACTATAACGTTTGTCAGTACAACCAAAGATAATATCATCTACATATATTTGGCATATGAAGAGTTCATTGTCATAGGATTTAGTGAACAGAGTTGGATCGAGTGAACCGGGTTTCAAGCCTTTCTTCATGAGGAATTCCTTCAAAGTGTCATACCATGCCCGAGGGGCCTGCTTGAGGCCGTAGAGGGCCTTGTTGAGTTTGAAGACTTTGTCAGGATGCTTAGGGTCTTCAAAACCTGGGGGTTGGGCAACATATACTTCTTCCTCAAGCTTACCATTGAGGAATGCACTTTTCACATCCATTTGATATAAGATGATGTTATGATGGTTAGCATAAGCAAGCAATATATGAATAGCTTCATGTCTAGCAACAGGTGCAAATGTTTCATCAAAGTCAATTCCTTCAACCTGTGTGTAGCCTTGTGCTACAAGTCGAGCCTTATTACTCACCACAAGGCCATTTTCATCTTGCTTGTTGCGGTAGATCCACTTGGTACCTATGATGTTGTGTTTGCGTGGATCTGGCCGCTTGACAAGTTCCCATACATTGTTGAGCTTGAATTGACGCAATTCCTCTTGCATAGCTTGAATCCACTATGGCTCCTTGAATGCTTCATAAACTTTGGTGGGCTACTCGGTTTCTTGCCAGTCATAAGTTCATATGAAGTCTTCTTGAAGAATTTTTGAAGATATACCCTGTTGATGATGTGGCATGCAGTATCAATTGCCTCAGGCCAAAAGCGACGAGGAGTCTTGTATTCATCAAGCATGGTGCAAGCCATCTCAACAAGAGTCCTGTTTTTGTGTTCCATGATGCTGTTCTGCTGAGGAGTATAAGGGGCAGATAATTCATGAGTAATACCAAGTTCATCAAGATTAGTGTTCTTGAACTCAGTCCCATTATCACTCCTGATATGCTTGATCTTGACGCCGAAGTTGGTGGAGGCCCTTGAAGCAAATCATCTGAAGACATCCTGTACTTCATTTTTGTACGGAATAATATGCACCCACGTGTAACGAGAGTAATCATCAACAATGAGAAAGCCATACAAACTTGAGGAATTTGTTAGTACGGAGTAATGAGTGGGGCCAAAGAGATCCATGTGAAGCACTTCAAAGGGACGAGTTGTAGTCATGATTGTATTCGAGGGATGCTTGGATCTGGTCATCTTCCTAGATTCGCATGCACCGCAGAGGTGGTCTTGAGGAATTTGACGCCCTCGATGCCAGTGACATGAATTTTCTTCACAAGTGTGTGCATGTTCCTCATACCAGCATGTCCAAGTCGTCAATGCAACAACCATCCTTCTCATGACTTTGCAAGTAAGCATGTGGTAGGCTGAGGACCTATAGAGAAATCAACAATATACAAGTCTCCTCTCCTAAAGCCTTCGAAGACTTTGGAGTTGTCAGATTCCATGATGACAACGCATCAATATTTTCCAAAAACCACAATCATATCAAGATCACAAAGCATTGAGACAGACATAAGGTTGAACCCAAGGGATTCGACAAGCATCACCTTATCCATGGTTCGGTCCTTTGAGATAGCAACCTTACCAAGTCCCAATACCTTGCTTTTTCCTTTGTCAGCGTAGGTGATATGCTTCAGATGAGATGGAGCCAGTGGTAAATTCATTAGTATATTCTTGTCACCAGTCATGTGATTTGTGCATCCACTATCGAGGACCCACTCCGTAGCTTTTGGAGTATCATCCTGCAGATGAATTAGTACCACTTACGAACTCATATGCTTTAGAGTGAAGAATATGACATCAATTTCATCAGACAGAATTTCATCAGACAAGATAGTAAGGAACTAGTGTGAGGACATGAGAAATGAGAATTTCATTTCTTCATGATTAGTTTGCGTCCTATCAAGCATTTCCTCAGGTCTCCAACAAATTCATCAGATGTTCAAATTCATCTGGAGACCTGACCCTGCATAAGAGATTAGTTCAATTTCTTCACCACCCACATCTGGAGGGGTGGCAAAGAGTTCATCATTCCACAGGCACCATATGATAAGGGAGGCATTGAAGCAAGTGCGCTTCGTTTCACAGGATGAGGGTTAGAGTACTCATATGAATAAGCAGAGAAGTTCTTCGAGGACATATGAACATAATGATTTGAAGAATAATGCACATATTCAGAACTCTTAGATTTTCCCTGTGAAATAGAGGCATTAGCACGAGAATGATATTTTTGACCATTTGAGGAATTTGGTCCAAGTGAAGACTTTGGTCCATATGAGGAATCTGATCCGGGGTTCCTGTTCTTCATGAGTGGTGTCGTGAGGACATTCACTTGAAGATTTTGTACGTAGCTCCTGGGAACCCAGATTTTCTTCACAGGATAACCATTCCTGCAGTTAGTTCCAACAAATCTAGCCAATACTTCAACTTTCTGATTTTTGAAGAATTTGTAGTTGGAGTCAAGTGACTCATCAGAGGAATATGAAGTTTCACAAGTAAAGCCAGATAAAGTGGATGGATCTACAGGAGGTCCTTTTGCAGCAACCCATGAGGTTTTGGGGTACTGCTCAGGTGTCCAGTAGGATCCATCAGCATTGAGTTTCCTCACAAAGGCAACACCCTCTTTCCTAGGGTTCCTGTTCAGAATCTGCTTTTTGAGGACATCGCAAAGGGTTTGATGCCCTTTGAGACTTTTGTACATGCCTGTCACATACAATTCCTACAACCCTGCATTTTCATCAGTGATACTGGTGGTATCCTCAGATGAGGAATTTGAAACCACGGGTATAGGTGAAGGATTTGCAGCAATAGAAGCATTTGAACATTCAGGTGAAGAATTAGCAGTTTCACGTTCGATGCATATCAAATAGGATGGAACAAATTCTTCCAGAGCGGTACTGATCTGTTGAGCTAGTAAGGAATCAGTTTCCCTTTGGAGATCCTCATGTGACACTCTCAGTTTCTCAAGATCTTGATTTCTTTGAAGAAATTCATAAGAAAGCTTCTCATCATCAGCTAAGAGGTCGTTATGACGACTCTGAAGGTTATCATACTTTGTCTGAAGACTTTTGAGATCATCAGATAGAGTTTGAGTCCGATCCACTTCATCGTTCAATAGATCATCGCTTTTGTCTAGCATTTTCTGAAGCTTTTCAAGTGCACTTTGTTGCTTAGTGGCAAGTTTCACAAGTTTAGCATAGCTAGGTTTCACATATTCATCAGATTCACCTTCACTTGATTCAGATGAGGAATGATGTTTGTGTACCTTTGAGCCTTTTGCCATGAAGCAATAGGTGGGAGCATAATCATCATTGCTGACGTCAGAGTCGTTGGAGTAGTCATTTTCTTCATTGTTGAAGATGGACTTGCTGACGAAAGCAGTGGCGAGAGCAAGGCTTGCAACACCAGATTCTGAGTCTTCTTCAGATTCTTCTTCTTTTTCATATTCTTCAGATTCTTCCTCAGAATCCATTTCCTTGCCAACAAAAGCTCGAGACTTTCTGGAACCATTCTTCTTGTGCTTTGAGGACTTTGAAGACAAGGACTTTGCAGATGAAGACTTTGAAGATTTCTTCTTTTTCTTCGAGTCATCAGAACTATCATCCTTGTATTTCTTCTTTTTCTTTGAATCTTTTTCCCAGAGAGGACAGTCAGAGATAAAGTGACCAGGCTTCTTGCAACGATGACATGTTCTTTTCTTGTAATCTTCTGAGGAATCTGATTTCCTCAAGCCACTTTTTGATGACTTTCCAAATCCACTTCTCCTTGTGAATTTCTGGAATTTCCTCACAAGCATTGCTAGTTCTTGACTCAGTTATTCAGGATCACCAAGACTGCTGTTAGAATCTTCTTCTTCAGATGAGGAAATTGCTTTTGCCTTAAGAGCACGAGATCTCCCATAGCTTGGCCCGTAGGGGTCTCTCTTTTTAGCTTGTTGGAATTCATGAGTATTGAGTCTCTCAAGAATATCAGCAGGATCAAGTGCTTTGTAGTCTCCATGTTCTTGAATCATCAAGGCCATAGTATCAAATGAGGAATCGAGAGGTCTTAGCAGTTTCTTCACCACTTCATGGTCAGTGATATCACCAAAGTCTTCGCCAAAGTCTTCAGGTGAAGACATACATTTTTAGGGGTCGGTAATCTCCGGATTTATCAAACTCCTCGTCCACTTATAGAGCTTGTGTACACTCACAAACACATTAGTTCCTTAACCTATAAGTCTTCAATACACTAAAATCACTAAGGGGCACTAGATGCACTAACAGAAAGTCTTGTCACATAGGCCGCGCTCGTCTTCGCAGTATTCGCACATACCGAATTCACTTCCGTCATCAGACATTTCCTATGTTCATAGTTGAAACATTTAAAATCGATTGAAGGAAACTAGGAGAAAACTCAATATGCAACGGGTTGACTTTAGGTCTGTCGAGTCTTTCCTTCGTAAACTCTCGTCTCACATATATGGCGGGCACTCCCTCTGATATTGCGACCGTCGGTGATGGTGGCATGGTGGCTCCTCCATTCGTCCCAGAGTGCATTACACCAAAATGTCTAGCACACTGGAACGATGGAGAAGCGACCCCCACGACAACAGTCGGGATTATTCCTCTCTCTCTCATATATATATATATATATATATATATATATATATATGGTGGACACTCTCCCTCACTGAAAGACACATAATGAGCCGAAACAGACCTAAAGTCAACCCGTTTCATATATCGACCAATGACATAGAAAAAATTCCCTATGTTTTACCGGAATGACTTGCAAATCACAAATACATTTATAATGAACTCGAATATAATATCACTAATACATCATCCCGAATAAGCCAGTTCAAAAATTATGGCATGCTTTGGATCCTAATGCATGTGTGACTTTTGGTCCTTCGAGGCTTTCCTTATGTGACTCTCATATCTCGTGGTTGTGTTGGTGCGCTCTCTCACACACTGATATGGTGGTGTATATATGTTGGTGGGCAATCTCTCACAGTAATAGTTCGATCGTCGGTGATGGATGCCCTGCCTCTTCTCTTCTTGCGCATTATACCGACGAGTATATCGCAAAGAAGAGAAGAAAGACAAGGCGCCCCCACGACAACAATTGGGATTCCTCCATCAAGAACACACATGAAAGTCACACAAGGAGCAACGACAGACCGAAAGTCACACACGCATTATACCGATAAAATATCACAAATACATTAATATTTATAATGAACTCGAATATAATATCACTAATACATCATCCCGAATAAGCCAGTTCAAAAATTACGGCATGCTTTGGATCCTAATGCGTGTTTGACTTTCGGTCCGTCGAGGCTTTCCTTAAGTAACCCTCATATCTCATGGTTGTGTTGGTGCGCTCTCTCTCACACTGATATGGTGGTGTATATATGTTGGTGGGCAATCTCTCACAGTAATAGTTCGACCGCCGGTGATGGACGCCTCCCCACTTCTCTTCTTGTGCAATATATCAACGAGTATATCGCAAAGAAGAGAAAAAAGAGGAGGCGCCACCCACGACAACAGTCGGGATTCCTCCATCATGAATACACATGAAAGTCACACAAGGAGCAACGATAGACCAAAAGTCACACACACATTATACCGATAAAATATCACAAATACATTAATATTTATAATAACCTCGAATATAATATAACTAATACATCATCCCGAATAATCCAGTTAATGCATCATCAAATATTAACTAATACATCTCAAATATTATCATATAAGATCACTATTACAGATCAAATATCCTAGAATCCAAAGTGGAGAACGGTGAACTCGGGTCACTAGCGATTTGTGATTCGCCGGCGGTGGACATCCAAAGATAAGGAACCATCACGGGATCATAACTCAAGTGAGATCCCTGAAGGATCTGCCAGGTATTGTCGAACCGGGCGTCCAACGCTTCCATGTAGCGACGGACGTGCTCGTCCTCCTCCCTGACATGGCGACGTACCACCTTCATGGGTGCCCGCTCCCTCCGCACCGAGAGTGGCCCACGTGACTTCCACCACAGAAGGTCCGGGTCGACGATGATACCTGCATTCCTCACCAACTTCCGAGCCCGGGAAGGTAGCACCTCCCAGTGCCAGCCCGGCAGAGCCCAGTCCCGGACATGGCGCCTATCAAGCAAGCTCTCGCGGACTACTCTACGACGAGGATGCCGGCCGGGCATCGTCGACAAATTCCTATGAGAACGTTTTCTTATTGTTTAATCACTAATTTTTCATAAAACCAATTTTTTTCTGTAATCTAACATACACATACTAATTTTTCCTATGACTCCTAATAATTAAATAAAACATAAAACGTTGAGAAGGGCCTCGACTCCTTTTCCCCTCGATCCTCGACCCCCGACAATCTAAATAAACCTAAACAAAATCTAGCGGGGGGGGGGGGGCTAAACTAAACGTAAAATAAACCTAAAACTAGACCTAAACCTAAACCTAATTAAACAAAATCTAAATTAAACCTAATTTAAACAAAATCTAAATTAAACCTTCAAAAAATGAGGGCAGACTCACCTTGGGCGGCGGGGGCGGCCGACGGGGTGGCGGGCGGCGTCGGGGCGGTGGGCTCGGGTAGGCGTGCGGCGTCGGGGCGGCGTGCAGCAGCGACGACGGATTCTGGCAGCCTGGCGGCACGCAAATGAGCTTCTCCCGGTGCGTGGCTCGCACAGGGACAAGGCCTCCACTATTTATGCATGGGAGGACCTTTAGCACCGGTGCAAGCCACGCCCCGATACTAAAGGTCCACTCCAAAAATGCGCGGTGCGGTGGAACTTTAGTACCGGTGCATGGCTCAAACTGGTACTAAAGGTTTTTTAATTCTTTATTAATTATTATTTTCAGAAAAATCCTAAAGTTTTGAAAATCATAGAAAAAAATCTATGGCTCCAATGCAAATAAATAATATATGAAAAAGTATCAGAAAAATATAAAGAATTTGTTTATGGCATTTCCATGCATGTTTGAACAACTTAAACTGCTGTATAAGACAATTTGATCAATTTTCAACCCTTTCTGACTTCATTTGATATTTTTCATGCATTTAATGATTTTTTTGAGCTAAATGACCCTAAATTTGAAAAGCAGTACAAATGAACACTGAAAAGGTTGTAACTTGGCATGACATCATAATTTCACCCACATAGAAACTTCTAAAGAGTTGAGAGGGTTACGGCAAAAACTGGATGCACTTCGTGTACAAATTTGACAGTCTCTTTCGAAGTATGAGGGTTTCGAATGAAAACTCATCTATTACAAAGGGATTTCATTTTTAATAATTTATTTTAACTCCATACTTTTTGTGTGTTCAATATGCACCATTCAATGGCACATCATCAATTTTCAACCCTTTCTGACTTCATTTGATATTTTTCATGCATTTAATGATTTTTTTTGAGCTAAATGACCCTAAATTTGAAAATCAATACAAATGAACTCTGAAAAGGTAGTCACTTGGCATGACATCATAATTTCACCCACATAGCAACTTCTAAAGAGTTTAGAGGGTTACGGAAAAAACTATGCACTTCGTCTACAAATTGGACAATCTCTTTCGAAGTATGAGGGTTTCGGACGCAAACTCATCTATTACAAAGGAATTTCATTTTTAATAACTTATTTTAACTCCATACTTTTTGTGTGTTCAATATGCACCATTCAAAGGCACACCATCAATTTTCAACCCTTTCTGACATCATTTGATATTTTTCATGCATTTAATGATTTGTTTTTGAGCTAAATGACCCTAAATTTGAAAAGCAGTACAAATGAACTCTGAAAAGGCTGTAATTTGGCATAAAATAATAATTTCACCCACATAGCAACTTCTAAAGAGTTGAGAGGGTTACGGCAAAAACTGGATGCACTTCGTGTACAAATTGGACAGTCTCTTTCGAAGTATGAGGGTTCCGGACGAAAACTCATCTATTACAAAGGGATTTCATTTTAATAACTTATTTTAACACCATAATTTTTGTGTTTTCAATATGCACCATTGAAAGGCACATCATAAATTTTCAACCCTTTCTGACTTCATTTGATATTTTTCATACATTTAATGATTTTTTTGAGCTAAATGACCGTAAATTTGAAAAGCAGTACAAATGAACTCTGAAAAGGTTGTAACTTGGCATGACATCATAATTTCACCCACATAGCAACTTCTAAAGAGTTTTGAGGGTTACGGGAATAACTGGATGCACTTCGTGTACAAATTGGGCAATCTCTTTCGAAGTATGAGGGTTTCGGACGCAAACTAATCTATTACAAAGGGATTTCATTTTTAATAACTTATTTTAACTCCATACATTTTGTGTGTTCAATATGAACCATTCAAAGGCACATCATCAATTTTCAACCCTTTCTGACTTCATTTGATATTTTCCATGCATTTAATGATTTTTGTGAGCTAAATGACCCTAAATTTGAAAGGAGTACAAATGAACTCTGAAAAGGTTGTAACTTGGCATGACATCATAATTTCACCCACATAGCAACTTCTAAAGAGTTGAGAGGGTTACGGCAAAAACTGTATGCACTTCGGGAACAAATTGGACAATCTCTTTCGAAGTATGAGGGTTTCGGACGAAAACTCATCTATTACGAAGGGATTTCATTTTTATTAACCTATTTTAACTCCATACTTTTTGTGTGTTCAATATGCACCATTCAAAGGCACATCATCGATTTTCAACCCTTTCTGACTTCATTTGATATTTTTCATGCATTTAATGATTTATTTTGAGCTAAATGACCCTAAATTTGAAAAGCTGTACAAATGAACTCTGAAAAGGTTGTAACTTGGCAAGACATCATAATTTCACCCACATATCAACTTCTAAAGAGTTGAGAGGGTTACGGCAAAAACTCGATGCACTTCGTGTACAAATTGGACAATCTCTTTCGAAGTATGAGGGTTTCAGACGAAAACTCATCTATTACAAAGGGATTTCATTTTTAATAACTTATTTTAACTCCATACTTTTTGTGTGTTCAATATGCACCATTCAGAGGCACATCATCATTTTTCAACCCTTTCTGACTTCATTTGATATTTTTCATGCATTTAATGAGTTTTTTAGCTAAATGACCCTTAATTTGAAAAGCAGTACAAATGAACTCTCAAAAGGTTGTAAGTAGGCATGAACTCTGAAAGTGTGTAGTACCGGCTGGTGACACCAACCGGTACTAAAGGTTGCTGTTTAGTACCGGTTGGTGTCACCAACCGATACTAAAGATGCACGCAGGCCCAAGTCTGACCAAAATCCTGCCACGCCCCCTTTAGTACCGGCTCGTGACACGAAGCGGTACTAAAGATCCCTCACGCGCCGGTAGTAAAGGTCGCCCTGCTCCTAGCCGTTGGAGCTGGCACGAACCGGAACTACTACCATCTTTAGTACCAGCTCATAACCAGACCGGGACTAATGCTCGGGACGAAAGGTCTGGTTTCTACTAGTGATGGTCCACTTTGTACACGAAGTGTATCCCTTTTTTGTCGTAACCCTCTCAACTTTTTACCACTTGCTATGTGGGTGAAATGATGATACCATGCCAAATTTGAACCTTTTCAGAGTTCATTTGTGGTGCTTTTTAATTTCAGGGACATTTGGCCCAAAACAATTAATTAAATGGATGAAAAATAGCAAATAAAGTTAGAAAGGGTTGAAATTTGAGGATGTGGCTTGGAATGGTTCATATTGAATGCACAAAAAGTCTGGAGTTGAAGTCAGTTAAAAAAATGAAATGCCTTTTATAACATATGAGTTCTCGTGCGTAACCCTTATACTTCGAAGGAGATGGTCCAGTTTGTACACGAAGTGCATCTAGTTTTTGACGTAACCCTCTCAACTTTTTACCACGTGCTATGTGGGTGAAATGATGATACCATGCCAAGTTTCAACCTTTTCAGAATTCATTAATAGTGATTTTTGATTGAAAATAATGAAGGTATAAAACTAAAAAGAGTTAAACAGAATCTGATTTTGATTCAAACACCTATTTAAATATACTTCAAATTCCAAAATTTAAAATAATGATAAAACATACTAATATTAAACAACAACAAAAACAACCACTCAAAAATCTATTTTTAAACTAAAGTTATTCACATAAATTTCAAAATAATTCAAATTTGAACTATTTAAATTTGAAAATTATTGGCACTAAGAGAAAGTTTGTAATTGTTTTGACCTAAAGCAAAAAGATTCACTAAAAACCTATAAATATTCTAACAGTTATTGCAAATTATAAAAATAGTTATCCAAATATAAAAATAGAAAAACAAAAAAAGAGAAAATTGACCTTTAGTCCTGGTTGGGCCCACCAACCGGGACTAAAGGTCCCTTCCCGTGCAAATTTGGGCCACCGAAAAGGCCCCTTTAGGCCCGGTTGGTATAACATACCGGGACTG
This sequence comes from Hordeum marinum, assembly GCA_022496015.1. Classification (NCBI taxonomy): domain Eukaryota; kingdom Viridiplantae; phylum Streptophyta; class Magnoliopsida; order Poales; family Poaceae; genus Hordeum; species Hordeum marinum. Next base: position 335,916,537 of record CM039676.1, on the reverse strand, counting down.
AAGGTCCCTTCGCGCGTGAATTTGGGCCGCCAAAAGAGATCCTTTAGTCCCGGTTGGTGTTACCAACCGGGACTAAAGGACTAAAGGTCTCGGGCCTATTTAAGCCCACTTTCTTCCTCCCCAAATCATTCCGTCTTCCACCCGCTCGCCGCCGCCGCCAGAGGTCTCTCCTCCACACCGTCGCGCCGCCGCCGCTCTCTTCCTCCACGTCGTCGCCCTACTCCGCCGACGCTGCTCCTCCATGTCGTCGCCGTCAGCTCCGCCGCCGTGCGCTCTCCTCCTCAATGTCATCGTCGTCAGCTCTGCCGGCGCTGCTCTCCTCCTCCATGCCGTAAGCCCGATCCGTCCTCCGCCCTCCAAATTAATGTGTATATATGTGTATGTGTATGTGTATTTGTATGCATGTGTATACGTGTGTATGTGTATAAAATTTGCATTCTATATTTGTATGTCTATAAAATTGATGTGTATAAAATTAGGAGTCCTAGGAAAAATTAGTATGTGTATGTTAGATAAAGTTAGTATTTGTATGTGTATAGTATTTGTATGTTAGATATATTGATGTGTATATGTGTATGTTAGAAAAAATTGATAATACTAGAATAATATGTATGTTTTAAATGTTTAGATGTTGTTGATTTGCTAACTGACATATTGCATATAAAGCATCTTTCCTAATTGTTGGATCGATTGCATAGCGTAGCCGTCGAGTCAAAAAGTTAGTTTTCTGGAAAAAGTTCTTGGGTTTTGAAATATTAGGAAATATTAGGGGGTTAAAAAATATTAGGAGAAATTCTTGGGTAGTGGAAAAAAATTAGTACAAAGAAAAATTCTTGGGTTTTGAAAAAAATAGTGATTAAACGATAAGAAAATGTTCTCATAGGAATTTGTCTCGACGTTGACGATGCCTGGCCCGCATCCTCGTCTTCGTCAAGTCAGGGTCGACATCCTTGAGAGGTGCAATGTCCGGGACTGGGCTCCATCGGACTGGCACTGGGAGGTGCCACCTTCCCGAGCTCGGAGCTTCATGAGGAATCCTGGTCTCGTCGTCGACCCAGAGCTTCTTTGGTGGCGGTCACGTGGGCCACTTTCGGTGCAGAGGCAGCGGGCCCCCACGGAGGTGGTACATCACCGTGTCAAGGAGGAGGACGAGCATGTCCATCACTAGATGGCGGCGCTGGACGCTAGGTTTAACAATACCTGGCAGATTCTTTAGGGATCTCACCCGAGTTATGATCCCGTGATGGTTCCTTATCTTTGGGTGTCCACCACCCGCGACTCAGGAACCGCTAGTGACTTAGACTATTCGATAGTATTCGATATGTATTAGTGACCTTATATGATAATATTCGAGATGTATTAGTTAATATATATTCGATGATGCATTAACTGGATTATTCGACCTGATGTATTAGTGATATTATATTCGAGTTCATTATAAATGTATTAGTGATATTTTATCGATATAATGTGTGTGTAACTTTTGGTCTATTTTTGCTCCTTGTGTGACTTTCATGTGTGTCATTGATGGAGAAATCCTGACTGTTGTCGTGGGGGCGCCTCCTCTTCTTCTCTTCTTTGTGATATATTCGTCAGTATAATGCACAAAAAGAGGAGAAGGGGGCGTCCATCACCGACGGTCGAACTATTATCGTGAGAGAGTTTCCACCAACATATATACACCACCATATCAGCGTGAGAGAGTGCGCACCAACACACCATGAGATATGAGAGTTATTTAAGGAAAGCCTCGATAGACCGAAAGTCACACACGCATTAGGATCCAAGCGTGCCGTAATTCTTGAATCATGAATATAGGAAATGTCGTCGTCATTAGACGACGATAGGATCCAAAGGTGTGAATTTTGCAGTGAAGATAAGGGTCTTTGCGACCAGCCTGGGCTGCAAGATGACAGGTTCTTCACCATGAGGCTTTACGAGGACTTTGATATTTCTACTATACAAAACGATCACAACTATTTTTTCGTAACTAAGCATGACTTCTGTTTCTTTCCTTCAACGCGTAATTTCTATTTTATACAATTCAACTAGTTCATCCCCTGTCATGCAAGACGGTATTTCTTGGAGAGGCTCGGTTTCGAAGAGCACGAGAGTTTCGACACGAGGACAACCAACTTGAGGACTAAACATGGTCACACATTTCTGGTGAAAGTAATGAATGCACATAATAACAAAGAATTAGGGTGCTTAAATTGGGAAGCTCTTTGCAAGGCATATGGATTTCAGGAGGATATGGAAATAACCTTCGATCTTCGTCCTGAAGATCATATTGAAGGTAACATCGGCATTTGGGTGGATGTCGATATGCTTCTTGTTTTACCTCCGTGTGAGTTTTTCAACCATGCATATTTGTCAAGTAATTTGCATTCTATATTTAAAAATAGTTGGTGTTCATCCATACTAAATTTGTTAATTTATAATTTATAGCTTATTTTGTTTCTTCGAGTGAAACAGAGAACATAATTGACACGACACAATACACTTATGGATCACATCTAACTTGGGAGGAGAAGGATGATCTTATCAACTTTTTTATTGGTGTCCTAGGTGGTAGGGAGATCTTCCCGTATAATTTGGGAACTGGCCTAAATTATACATTGTACATGACACTAGTGCATAGGTCGAGGGCAGATGACATTCGTCGAAATATCTTGATAAGAGTTGCTAATTAAGTACACTAGTATTGTTGCGTAAATGGTATTGATTACATTGCTAACTAGGCTACTATTATGTTCTTCAACAAAAACTGCCAAATGAAGTTGTGCCTCCGTTGATGCAACCCGAAGGGAATATGACAATTAAAAGCCCCTTCCAGCCCGAGTTCTCTTTTGCATACTTGACTGAGCACAAACCACCAAGACGGCTCCAAATTGAAGCATGGGGACAAATAAATAAGGATCGCAAGCCACAAGTTGGAGACCGTTGGATCTCTTTGCTTCATCATGGAGACATAGGTGTTATTCTGTTTTATCTCATTTTACCTAGGAGGGAGGACTAGGTCCTATGAGAGAGAAGTTTTTTTGGTTTATATTAACTTGCATGATCGATTAGGATGATTAGTATTATGATGGTTTTTTGTTCTATGAGATTTTAACTTGGTATGATTAAGATGATGAGTTGTTAGACGAGTAAGATGATGATGAGTTATATGACATATATTTGATTAAATTGGATGGATGCAAGTGATCATGTTGAATTAGAGTAAAACGTTAAATGGAAAACACAAAATGAAAAGGAAAAATAAACAATGAAGCCTTAACCGCTAAACCTTTAGTCCTGGTTGGTGTTACCAACCGGGACCAAAGGTCCCCATGCCCTGGCGCGCCCTGCCGCCCATGTGGCCAGGGTTTAGTCCCGGGTCATAGCCAACCGGGACTAAAGGCTTGGACCCTTTAGTCTCTATACTTTAGTCCCTGTTGGGGAACTGGGACTAAAGGCCCTTCCCAACTGGGACTAATGGCCTGTTTTCTACTAGTGATATGGACTTGACTCTGAGATAGTAGCCTCTTTCTGTGAAACATTTGCTACTCATGTTGACCTCCCTAGGGAGAAGTGGTTTAAATATCATCCCCCTATTAAATAATAAATTAAAGAATCCTCAATAGGTAAATAAGAAACTATTGTCTACAATGTTGATCCACTTGTGCCTACTGCTTATATCGAGAAACCACCTTTCCCTGTTAGGATAAAGGAACATGCTAAGGCATCAAATGTGGTTCGTAAGTGTAATATAAGAGCACATAAACCCCCCTGAGCAAATTAAAGTAGAACGTAGTGTTGCTATGGTTAAAGATCTCTTGGTAGAAAACATTAATGGGCATGTCATCTACCATTGTAGTGAAGCTGCTAGAATTGCTAAACCTGATAAGAAAGATAAACATAGACCTATAGAAGGCTTGCCCGTTGTCTTAGTGAAAATAGGAGATAATTTTTACCATGGTTTATGTGATTTATGTGCTAGTGTGAGTGCTATTCCTTTTACCTTATATCAAGAAATTATGAATGAAATACCAGCTCCTAAAATAGAAGATATTGATGTTACTATTAAACTTGCTAATAGAGACACTATCACACCACTTGGGATTGTTATAGATGTTGAAGTCTTGAGTGGGAAAGTAAAATACCCTACTGATTTTGTAGTCCTTGGTTCCCCACAAGACGAATTTTGTCCCATTATGTTTGGTAGACCTTGCTTGATCACCGTCAATGCTAAGATAGATTGTTAAAAACAAACTATCAGTGTCAGTTTTGGTAATGTGCCTCATGAGCTTAATTTTTCCAAGTTCAGTAGACAAACCCATGATAAATAATTATCTAATGAGGATGAGATAATTGGTCTTGCTTCTATTGCTGTGCCACCTAGTAATCCATTAGAACAGTATTTGCTTGACCATGAAAATGATATGCACTTGCGTGAAAGAAATGAAATAAATCAAATTTTCTTTGAACAACAATCTCTCTTGAAACACAATTTTCCTATTTAAACCCTTGGAGATGCTCCTCCAACTAAAGGTGATCCTGTGTTTGAATTGAAACAATTGCCTCACACTTTGAAGTATGCTTATCTTGATGAGAAAAGGATATATCTTGTTATTATTAGTGCTAACCTTTTAGAACATGAAGAAGAGAGATTATTGGAAGTTCTAAGGAAGCATTGGGCTGCTATTGTATATACTCTTCATGATCTTAAGGGCATTAGTCCCACTCTATGTCAGCACAAGATCAATATGGAATCTGATGCTAAACCCGTTGTTGATCACCAACGGCGATTAAATCCTAAGATGAAGGAAGTGGCAAGAATTGAAATATTAAAGCTTCTGGAAGCAGGTATAACCTATCCCATAGCAGATAGTATATGGGTAAGTCCCGTTCACTGTGTCCCTATGAAAGGAGGTATTACTGTTGTTCCTAATGATAAGAATGAACTCATTCCACAAAGAATTGTCACTGGTTAAAGAATGGTAATTGATTTTAGAAAATTAAATAAAGCTACTAGGAAAGATCATTACCCTTTACCTTTCATTGATCAAATGCTAGAGAGACTATCTAAGCATACACACCTTTGTTTCCTAGATGGATATTTTGGTTTCTCTCAAATATCCGTGTCACAATGCGATTAAGAGAAAACCACCTTTACTTACCCTTTTGGAACCCATGCTTATAGACATATGCCTTTTGGTCTATGCAATGCACCTACTACCTTTAAAAGATGTATGACTGCTATATTCCCTGATTTTTGTGAAAAGATTGTGGAGGTTTACATGGATGATTTTTCTGTTTATGGAACTTCTTTTGATGATTTCTTAAACAACCTTGATCGAGTTTTGCAGAGATGTGAACAAACTAATCTCGTCTTGAATTGGGAGAAGTTTCAGTTTATGGTTAATGAAGGTATTGTCTTGGGGCAGAAGATATCCGAACAAGGTATTGAGGTGGATAAAGCTAAAGTTGATGCGATTAAGAAAGTGCCAAGTCCTAAAGATATTAAAGGTATTCGAAGTTTTCTTGGTCTTGCTGGTTTTAATAGGAGGTTGATTAAAGACTTCTCTAAAATTTCTAGGCCTCTTACTAATCTTTTGCAAAAGGATATTCCTTTTCTTTTTATGACGATTGTGTAGAAGCCTTTGAAACACTCAAGAAAGCTTTAACCTCTGCACCTATTGTTCAACCACCTGGTTGGAACTTGCCTTTCGAAATTAAGTGTGATGCTAGTGATTATGTTGTTGGTGCTACCATAGGACAAAGAGTTGATAAGAAATTGAATGTTATCCATTATGCTAGGAAAACTCTAGACAGTGCCCAACGAAATTATGCTACTACTGAAAAAGAATTTTTAGCAGTTGTGTTTGCGTGTGATTAATTTAGACCTTATATTGTTGACTCCAAAGTTATTGTTCACATCGAACATGCTTTTATAAAATATCTTATGGAAAAGAAAGATGCTAAACCTAGACTTATTAGGTTGGTTCTTTTGCTTCAAGAATTTGACTTACATATCATTGATAGGAAAGGAGCTGAGAACCCCGTAGCTGATAACTTATCTAGGTTAGAAAATATTCTTGATGACCCACTACCTATTGATGATAGTCTCCCTAACGAACAACTAGCTGCAATAAGTGTCTCACACAACACACCTTGGTATGTTGATTATGCTAATTATATTGTCGCTAAATATATACCACCTAGCTTTACATATCAACAAAAGAAAAAAAATCTTCTATGACTTGAGACATTACTTTTGGGATGACCCACATCATTATAAAGAAGGAGTGGATGGTATTATTAGACGTTGTGTACCTAAGCATGAACAGGAACAAATCCTACGTAAATGTTATTCCGAAGCTTATGGAGGACATCATGCGGAACATAGAACTGCTCACAAGGTATTGCAATCTAGTTTTTATTGTCCTACTCTCTTCAAGGATGCCCGTAAGTTTGTCCTGTCTTGTGATGAATGTCAAAGAATTGGTAATATCGGTAAGCGTCAAGAAATGCCTATGAATTATTCACTTGTTGCTGAACCATTTGACGTATGGGTTTTTGATTATATGGGACCTTTTTCTTCCTCTAACGGATACACTCATATTTTAGTTGCGGTTGATTATGTCACTAAGTGGGTAGAGGCTATTCCAACTAGTAGTGTTGATCTCCACACCTCCATTAAAATGCTTAAAGAGGTTATCTTTCTGAGGTTTGGAGTCCCTAGATATTTAATGACTGATGGTGGTTCACACATTATTCATGGTGCTTTCCATAAGATGCTTGCTAAATATGATGTTAACCATAGAATTGCATCACCCTATCATTCTCAATCTAGTGGTTTGGTAGAACTTAGCAATAGAGAAATAAAATTAATATCACAAAAAACTATCAATAGGTCTCATAAGAATTGGTCTAAGAATTTATATGATGCACTTTGGGCCTATAGAACAGCTTATAAAAACCCTATGGGTATGTCTCCATATAAAATGGTATATGGGAAAGCTTGTCATTTTCCTGTAGAATTTGAACATAAAGCATTTTGGGCAATTAAAGAACTCAACTATGATTTCAAACTTGCCGGTGAAAATAGGTTATTTGATATTAGCTCATTAGATGAATGGAGAACCCAAGCGTATGAAAATGCTAGGCTATTCGAAAAAAGTAAAAAGATGGCATGACAAAAAAAATTCAAAAGTGGGAATTCAAAATAGGAGACCATGTTATTTTGTTCAACTCTCGTTTAAGATTTTTTGCAGGAAAGCTTCTCTCGAAATGTGAAGGAGCATATATTATTGAAGGGGTATATCGTTCTGGAGCTATCAAGATTAATAATGCCAAAGGTACTAACCCGAAGGTGGTCAATGGACAAAGAATTAAGCACTATATCTTAGGTACGCCTATTAACGTAGAAAGCCATGTTATCCAAACCATGACACCGGAGGAGCACATAAAAGAAACCTTCCAGAACACTCCAAAATTCTTAAAAATAGGAGGTACGTTATTCGGTAAGTAAACGGACTCCGAAAAATCCGCAAAAATATATTCTGAGAGTTTTGGAATATTTTAAAATTTTGGAAATAAAGAAATAAACCGGAAGGTGAACGAGGTGAGCACGGAACATCAGGGCATGCCAGACACTCCTGACCGCACCCTGGTGGGTTGTTCCCACCTCGGATGCCTTTCCCGACTCCTTTTTCCTTCCAAATACTTGTTTCCCAAGAATAAAAATTCTATATATATACCCCCCGACTGTTTTGACGACCGCATCACAGAAAAATCTTCTGTTCTTGTTTCTTGTTGTTTTCTCGTCAGATCTAGATCTCCATGGCTCCACCAAGATACTCCAAGGACAGGTTCTTTGATAAGTTCATCAACTCGTACTTGCCGGAGGTGATGAAGCACTCTCAAGCCATTGAGATGCGTGAGGGGGTGCTCTACATCCACGATGTTATGGGACCCAAGAAGACTGGAAGCATGGAGGCTAGGCTCGAGGCGGTGGAACAGGAAATCTTCAAGTGCCAAAAGATGGTGGAGCGTGGACTTAGTGACAATCACTCCATGATCACGGAATTCACCCGTGATCATACAATGGATGGCCGGTCCATGAAGGACACCATCTTCACCCTCAACGAGAAAATTAATTTTCTGCAGAGCCAAGTTTATGATCTTCAAAACCAAATCTTAGAACATGAAGCGAGATTTAAAGGTATGAGTTTAGCTGCCAGTTGCAGGGCTCAGAGGACTCTCACGTCAACCTTTGATGGGGAACCCTTGCCCTGGAAGCTGGAGGACAAGCTTGCTGCATCACCACCACCTACATCAACTCCTCCACCTTCTTCATCACCACCACCAAAGGAGACTTGAGCACACGGGCATGGGCACTCCCCTTGGCTTAAGCCAAGCTTGGGGGAGGTGCCCCGGTATTGTATCACCACCACTTTTATTCACCTTTACCTATTTTAGTTTGATCCTTAGTTTCCCTTTGCTCTAGTTGAATAAAAGTTTAGCATGATCTATTTTCATGTGTTAGTTTCGTGGCCTATCTATCTATGCTATTGAGTGAAAGTTATATAATAAAGTTAGTTTAATTTTTGCCTCTTTACTTTCTAGTTGCAATCAAATTAAGGAAACTAAAAAAAATCGTATGCTAATCTAATGGTGAGTAATGACATCACATAATGAAAAGTATAAGTAGTAAAATTGTTGGAGATTGACAAGCATAGCATTGGTCAATAATACAATTCATGAAAGAATTAATAAGGGAAGAGAAGATTCACATGGAAATACACTATCTTGGACATCTTTTATGATTGTGAGCCCCATCAAATATTATATGCCAAAATTGTTAATGTTGGATGAGGAAGACAACGTAATGATTTATGTTTGTTCATATCCACCTAGATGTTATATTATCATAGATCCTTTAACATGTGGTGCTCGCTCAATATCTTTGCTAGCCAAAAAATCCTTACTAGGTAGGGATACTACTTGTGCATCCAAAAACCCAAACCAAACTCTTTCTTTTGAGTGTCCACCATACCTACCTATGGATCGAGAAAGATCCTTCAAATAAGTTGTCATCGATGCAATAAGGCAATAAAAATTGCTTCCAAAAGTGTTTTGATCAATTAGTGTAAGAGAAAAATTGAGCGTTATACGAACTTATGATGGCAAAGTAATAAAAGCGACGGACTTCATAATAAAGGTTGCTATCATAGGGGGCAATATAGCGTGATGTTCTTTTACATTAAGGGATTGTGCATACAAATCAATAAGAGCATGACAACCTCTGCTTTCCTCTGCGAAGGGCCTATCTTTCACTTTTATGCACTTACTTTTATGCAAGAGTCAAAGTATACTTCTCTATTCCCTTTTACTTTTTACATTTGCAAGCATCATGTGGTGAGGAAATATCTAGGCACATATATCCAGTTGGATATGGGTGGGCATGAGTTATTATTGTTGACATCACCTTTGAGGTGAGTCAGCCGGGAGGCAAAACAATAAGCCCCTATCTTCCTACATGTCCGGTTGAAACTTTTTGTTCATGAGTATACTTTGAGCATTAGCAATCATAGAAGACTAAACGATAGTTGAGTATGTGGACTTGCCAAAAGCCTGCTACATGAGATCCTTCGTGAAAATATGATGAATTGTAGTTGCAAAGTTGATTGAGAACATAGTTTGTTGGTTTCCAATAAGGTTTATGCTTCATACTTCTATATTGTGATGAATTGTTACTTGTTCATGAGAAGCCTTATGATAAAAAGGTATTGAAATAAGTTCTTATGTTAAAGTTTGTTGTTGTTATGTTAATAAGCATGATGCTTCTATGTTCGTATTTTGTTTTTATGGACACCTCTCTCTCAAACCATGTGTACATGCTTTTCAATTTCGGCTTTGGCTTGAGGACAAGCGAGGTCTAATCTTGGGGGAGTTGATACGTCCATTTTGCATCATGATTTCCTACTGTTATTTACTTTGTTTTGTTGAATAATAATGCTTTGGGGAGTGATTATAATGAATTTTCTCTCATAATATGCAAGGTTTACACAAAGAGGGAGAATACTGGCAGCTGGAATTCTGGACCCAAGAAAAGCACGTTAGAGATACCTATTATGCACAACGCAATGAAGCTGAAAGTTTACGGAGATCATTTTTGTATTTAATAAAAAATACTGGAGCTGAAAACTATCAGAGGAGGCCCCCCAGGTGGGCACAACCCACTAGGGCACGCTAGGGCCCCCTGGCCGCGCCCTGATAGGTTGTGCCCAGCATGTCCCGCTTCCAGTGCCCATCTTCTGGTATATGGTCACTCTTAACCTAGAAAAAATCAAAGGAGGACTTTCAGGACGAAGCGCCGCCGCCAGGAGGCAGAACTTGGGCAGGAGCAGTTTTGCCCTCCGGCGGAGCGATTCTACCGGTGGAACCTCCCTCTCGGAGGGGGAAATCGAAGCTATCGTCATCACCAACACCCCTCTCATCTTTGGGAGGCCAATATTCATCAACATCTTCAATGACACCATCTCCTCTCGAATCCTAGTTCATCTCTTGTGTTCAATCTTTGTACCGGAACCTCAAATTGGTACATGTGGGTGACTAGTAGTGTTGATTACCTTGCATAGTTGATTACTATATGGTTTATTTGGTGGAAGATTATATGTTCAGATCCATTATGCTATTCAATACTCCTGTGATCTTGAGCATGTTTATTGTTTGTGAGTAGTTACATTTGTTCTTGAGGACACGGGAGAAGTCATGTTGCTAGTAATCATGTGAATTTGATATGTATTCGATATGTTGATGATATGTATGTTGTGATTCCCTTAGTGGTGTCATGTGAACGTAGACTACATGAAACTTCACCATTCATGGGACTAATGGAATGCATTGCGGAGTAGTTATTAGATGATGGGTTGCTAGAGTGACAGAAGCTTAAACACTAGTTTATGGGCTACTTCATAAGGGGCTAATTTGGATCCACATGTTTAATGCTATGGTTAGACTTTGTCTTAATACTTTTCTCGTAGTTGTGTATGCTTGCGAGGGGGTTAATCATAAGTAGGTTGTTAGTTCAAGTAAGAATAGCACCTTAGCACCGGTCCACCCACATATCAAATCATCAAAGTAGCGAATACGAATCAAACCAACATGATAAAAGTGACTAGACAAAATTCCCGTGTACCCTCAAGAACACTTTGCCTATTACTAGTGATTGTTCGGGCCTGTCCTTTGCCTCAAAAGGATTGGGCTACCTTTTCGCACCTTGTTTACCGTTACCGTTACTTGCTCGTTACAAACTACCTTGCTATCAAACTATCTATATATTACCTACAATTTCAGTGCTTGCACAGTTTACCTTGCTGAAAACCGCTTATCATTTCCTTCTGCTCCTCGTTGGGTTCGACACTCTTACTTATTGAAAGGACTACGATTGATCCCCTATACTTGTGGGTCATCAGTTAGCACACCTTGCACCCTGTGTGCAACCAAACAACGTGATTATGTGTGAGTTGAGACAATGGAGGACACCAAACACCATGCACAAAGTTATCTCCTAATGCAGGAAGTATCAATGCAGACAACCAAACATCCTGGAGATGTTGTATTTTAGGCTGCATCTACTAATCCAGACCCAACTCACCATCAGATGCAATGCAACCTAGTATAGAGATGTCAACTAAACACGCTCGTAGCGACGCCATCGATAACTTCTCCCATAGTTGTAGCCTAGTTGAGTGGATTGTGGCATGTTACGCATAGGTTGTTCCAGCTGGATGCAACCCAATTAGGATGAAGTACTGGTTCGAGTGGGACCGAGAGTAACGATTCGTGTTGTTCGTTTTCTTTTGAGGGAAGGCAGCAAAGCATTATTTTTGGTGGTGGCAGTTCACTGTAAATTGAGCAAACTCCACCCTTCACATTTTGGTGGAGTTGGGACGACCGTGCTTCTCCTTTTTACACTAGGGGGTGGCTTCGCGAGGCATCTCTCCGACTTGCTGCATAGACAATTGATATTTTTTTTGAAACTGAGGCAAAAGTTTTGCCTCATCGATTAATTAAGAAGAAGAGAGTTGCCCATTTTATTTACGGGAAATCGGGCGAAAACCAATACAAACGGACGGCAGTCGAACATCTCACCGACATTACCATCATGCAAAGCAATCCTCAGGGAGAACACTCGACCCAACACATCGGGCACCCGCAAACCACAATGACAACCCAATCCAAAAGGGTGGGCCGAGAGACCAAACATCAAACAACCACATGTGCCTTCGCTATGGCGCCATTCTTCCTACCATTACCCACCTTTTCATCTTTGTCCCTTATTTTTGTCCATGTTAGAAGGCAATCAATCGACCTGCCCAAACCATGTTTAGCAACCTCCAAGCTGGCAAGTAAGTCACAAAGTTCCTTCGCAAAGAGGTCATCTGGACCAGGAGTAGGCACCAATGCATTTGGCTTGATGGTCACGTCACTCACAATCATGACCGACCCGATGGTCACTATCGAGGGAGGGGCAACAGTATCTAAAACTCCATGCTCCACCCGCGCCAGGGGCCTCTGGCGTGCCCTGGTGTCTTGTGCCCTCCTCGGGGTTCCTCTCTGGCACTTCTTTGGCCAAAGGGATATCTTTTGGCCCAAAAAAATTCCAAAAAGTTTCATGATGTTTGGGCTTCGTTTGGTACTAATATTCTGCGAAGTAAAAAAACAAACAAAAAATGACAACTAGCACTTGGCACTATGTCAATAGGTTAGTCCCAAAAAATTGATGTAATGTTGCTATAAAATGATTGTAAAACATCTAAGATTGATAATATAATAGCATGGAATAATCAAAAATTATAGATACTTTGGAGACGTATCCGCCACCTGCGCGCACCGCCACCGAGTCCTCGCTGGCCCACCGTGGCCAGCTGACATGGCTATCGAGTCCTCGTTGTGGCTCAGGAGCTAGCTGGACAAGCACTACCACTAGACCTTGTTGCTGGTTACCGTGTACATGATCATGGACGGCGATGCCGATGCCGATGCCGATGACGATGACGACGTATATTTTGTGTAGCTAGGGCTTGAATATTGTATATCTGCAATGACGATGCCGATGGCGATGCCAGTGACGATGATGATGCTGATGCCGATGACGATGACAAGGTATATCTTCGCAAAGAGGTCATATGGACCAGGAGTAGGCACCAACACATTTGGCTCGATGCTCACGTCACTCACAAGCATCACCGACCCGATGGTCACAACCGAGGGAGGGGCAACAATATCTAAAACTCCGCGCTCCACGACACTAGGAGGCAGGCTGGCTAACGCCCGACAAGGCTTCACAAGGGGTGGTGAGGGTACCACGGCCACCTCTGGAGCCTTGGGAGAGCCCAACTTGAGTTGCTCCAACAACTAAGGTGAAGCAGGTTCCCCCCACACAACACCTGCAGTTCGGGTATGATCTGCAACACTGAAGACACAACTCGACAAAGGCCTCACCATTGAAGAGTGACAACACCAGGGGCGTCAAACTGGACCTAGCACGAGGCGAGAATCTACCAAAGAGCTCCACATCCGCCTCATCCATGAAGCCAACAACATACTCATGCATAGGAGCCAATGCAAGAGGGAGATCTGGCACAGCCCCCAGTCGGCTAGTAACAATCTCCATCTGCTCCAAGAGTCCCCCCCGCCAGAGTTGTCCACCCCTGCAGAGCAGTCATCATGTCGCGAAGGGGCTGGACCACTTCCTCCAAACGATAGACGATCAAGGCTTGCATCTCAGAGTGCAATAGTTCTATCTGAGTAGGAAGGAGAGGTTTGAGCAATCCCAAGTCAGCAGCTACACAATTGTTGGGATCCATTGCAGACGGAGGGGCAACAACCGAGGCCCAAGACTATCGATGCAAATGCGGAGATCCAAGAGTCGAGTGTCTACAACGATGAGGAGCTCGGCAGTCCGGCAGATTCCTTGGACAACACGAGGAAGCCAGAGGAGAGCGGGGACGAAGGCGGAGGACCTAACCCCATTGGCCGTGAGGGACAACCACGCTCACGATGACCCAGGAGGCCACATGCCACGCATCTGACAGGACCGTGCCAAACAAGGACGAAATGCTCCGGCGTCATCCTAGTACCTGGCCAGCTGACACCCTGGGTGCAAAAACGTTCGGGAAAGAGGTGGCGACATTGTGTGTGACAGTAATGTGGGCTATTTGGTCCAGCCGTGACCGATACACTCATCATGAGGTGATCTATCAGCCAAGGCAATCTATGGGCTTCTTTGATACAAAGGAATTTCATTGGATTTTTGGAGGATTTAGATCCTTAGTATTTTTTTTCCTACGATGGTCGTTTGATTCATAGGATTGAAATCCTCTGGAATTTTTCCATAGGATTCGGCCTCCTTTGGTTCATCGGAATATTATAGGAATTATAAGGATAGGAACTTTGTAGGAAAAAAATCCTATGTAGCCCTTTGGTTTGTAGAAATGGATTTCTATTCCTATGTAGGATAGGAATCAATCCTTCACATTTCAAAGGGAAAAAACATTAGCCTAGACTTAATGGAAAAATTCCTATCCTATGCATCAAATGACATCTTTTTATGTATAGGAATTGAGATGCATGTCATCTCACTTCCTATGATTTTCCTATTCATATACTATCTCTATCCTATGAACAAAGGAGACCTATGATCCTGGTTCGAGAACTCATTGGGGCGTTGAAATTTCCTCCTACAGCGAAAGTGAAAGACTGAAAGGTCAAGCTAAACAAGCTAAATGGACAACTCCAACTGTAGGATGGACTAAAATAAATGTGGATGCAACGGTGGATGCAACGAATGGGAGAGGGGCGACAGGAGTTGTGGCAAGAGACTATGAAGGCCATTTCATCAGTGCAAAATGTACTAGTAGATATGAAGGTATAGTAGATGGGAAACACTTTGTGTCATACGACTGATAGATTCCAATCGTCAGACCAAAGCTACACTATCGATTTCTTCTGCATCAAACGGCCGAGAGCTCCCAGCAAATCCCGTTCCTACCTCCCGTATTTGACGCCCCCCACATCCCCTAATCACCGGGCCCTGTAGATAACGTTCCCCAATTAAACGACCAGCTTCGTGTCCAGTGCTCCGATCCGCCACGGCGCCGATCTCCCAATCCACCACAACACAACCTTAGCTCTTCTCTCCATGCGATGTCCCGAGTTATTCTTGAGCACGCAATCGAATGTGCCATGTTCCACCGTGACGGAGAGCCACCCCTCCAGCAGGTTGCCCATCTTCAGCAGGGTGGCTGCTGGTGTGGTTGCCTCAACATGTGCCCTAGAGGATGACTAGATGCACGTGAGGATCAGTGGGCGTCCCTTTTGGCTTGGTTTGTTTTGGCCGAGTTCCTTGCGTCCATCCAGAAATTACTTTGAGATAGTAGGAATATATGCTTCCAAATTTCCTTGCTTCGTACATATCATATTTGTGCTTCTTCCCTGTATGCATTTCGCTTCATACGTCAGATAGTTATACTTCTCACTGTGTATAGTTCGCTTCATTTGGTTCATACAGGTGGTTCTATACTGTGTTCATGTTTTGCTTCATTTGCATGCTTTGTAATGTTTTCTTCCTAAATTTTTGCAGGTTCAATGAGACCGGAAGAACATGCCGTGCCAACCGTGAGCGGTGAGCATAACATGATGGCCAAAATTGGACATGCGATTGTCTTTTGCTGATAGGTTTGGAGTGGCTTATCACGCTTGCCTAGCATGCGATTGTCTTTGAAACAAACTAGTAGCATGGAGCACACTCGATGCCCACAGGTCAAGATCATCGGCACCACAATGGTGTCAGCCTTCCTGAACCTCTTTAGATCTCTTGTGCAACTCGCAAACGCTGACACGGTGACAACCTCGGATTAGTGGGAGAAATGGAACTAGGTCGGACAAGGTAGATGGAGCAGAGCGGGGGACTATGGATTATGTAGCACATTTTCTATTCAGAAATTCCAACAACAGAAGCAAATTTTACCCATTTGTATTTTTGAAACACTACCTGCTTGAGACACGTGTACACATAATAAAGGTTATTTTTATAGCGAAGGCCTGATTATTCTTAGAAGCAATTATCTAGTCGATGGAAACAACATTTTGATCATTTGAAGCAAAAATTATCGTTAAACAGTAGCACGTCGATTTCATCATGGAAGCAAATTCATCAATAGATGGAAGCAAGTATAATTCACCGTTAAATAAATATATTGCTCCAAAGAAAACAAATCATCACACTGGAAATATTTCTGCATGTCGCAGGGCTGACAAACCTTACTTTGGAAGCAATTTTAAATAATACTTGAATCTAGATTGTTGCGTAAGGAAGCACATGGCTTAATATGGAAACTAACGATGGATTAGATCTTGTGTTAATCGCGTAATTGAAGGGAGTTGTTATGGAAATAAATCACAACTATTGTAAATCCAAACTAACTGGCAGGAGGCTCCTTACTCCAGCCCTTATCATATGCTCAAAATTAATCCAATTGTACGGTATATGAATAGTCTGACAGGACGCAAGGCATCAGCAGTGGTGATTACCGGAGCGCTAAATGAGCAAGCTAGGAATCTAACCCCAGTGAGACACGCGGTGGAGGAGGTGAAAGAATTGCTCAGAACGAGATCGGTGTTTAAAGTTTCCTGGATTAGAAGATCGGCCAATGGGGTGCCGGCCCATTTGCTAGCTAAACTAGGGGTTAGTAGCAGGTCTTCGTCTATTGGGGCTCAGCTCTTCAAGATAGTATTCTTACCACTGTTTCGACTAAGATGTCTACTTTAGTTTAATAAAAGGTTTGAACATAAAAAAAAGCAGATGCCTAGCGGTGTTCCTAACTCTAAAAATTTAGACGAGTCTAGTGGGCGCCCGGTTGTTCTGGGATAGTTAGCAAGCGGCCGGAGAACCAATTGATCCTTCCTAGACAAAAAAAAAGAAACCATCCACATGATTGATGTGAATGCATTTAATAAGCGCTTTTCAAATTTTGGAAAAGACATATCTTTCAAACCGCGCGTCGGAATTCAGATTCGTTTTCATCGTTGGATTCTTTGCGACAAGATCTTCGAAACTAGATCCCGTATGGATATGTTTCAACGAAATTTTTTCTGTGCAATTTAGCCTCTATTTTGTGCAACTGCCTAGTAGTGGATGTGCAACTACCTGATAGTGGATGTGCAACTTTCTGCGTACCCTGTGGAAGTGTAGTTTTGACTAATGGCATATCCACCCCCAAACTACGTCCTCCTAGTGAGATGTTCAAATTCGTGTTTTGCCCAGGCCAACTGCCTAGTAGTTCATGTGCAACTTCTCTCCTACCCGTGGTTGTGCTTTAACTATTTGTTGCATCGGCCAACTGCATAGTAGTGGATGTGCAACTTCGAATATTGTCACCGCTAACTGTCTACCAATAATGTGCAACTATTCCTCATATCTCATGGATGTGTAATTTTCCTATTAGCACTCCGAACCATCTCTCTAGTGGGATGTGCATATTTAGTACCCCGTTTATATGCAACTTTTACTACCCTCATAAATATTTAACTTCTCACCACCCTCATGAATGTGAAAATTTTACTATCCAACCATCCCTCCCAATGAGACATGCAACTTATATGTTGCTACGATCAACTGCCAACCGAAACTACATATCCACAAGTAGTTAGGGGAAGGAGTTGCACATCAAGTAATAGGAAGTTGGCTCGAACAACAAACTAAGTTGTGCAAATCACTAGTAGGAAAGGTGGGGCAGGCTGTGTCAATTATAAAAAAATACACATCCACGAGTAGGGACAAGGGTTGCACATCGACTACTACATAGTTGGTCAGGACAGTAGACTAGTTGCACATGAAGTTTTCATGGTTCTAGATTGCAACCTCAGGTGAAGTTAGATCATGCAACTCCAAAAACATTTTAATTTTTTTTGCACCATGTAGTATTAAAGTTACACAATGCAATACTGAAGTTGCACCATATAGCATCGACTTGGCATTAAAAAATTCGTTAAAATATACCCTTGCAGGGTCTAGTTTTAAAGATCGCGTCGCAAAGAATCCAACGATGAAAACGGATTTGAATTCCAACGTGCGGTTTGAAAGATATGGCCTTTTCAAAATTTACAAAACCGAAATAAATGCAGGGCTCTCGCCAGTACTGGTTGAGACGGACAGTCTACTCGCAAAACAGCTCTAGGATAGGCGTTCCCAGGGGAAATCTAATGGGTATCATATCCTCAGGGAGATGGAAGAGTGCACATTTTCAGTTTCAGTTTTAGGGATTTGAGCTTCATCATATTAATCCTTCTATTAATTAGGATATGCCTAGAACTCATTCAAATGAGATATAGTTTGGTCTCATTCACATGATGTCATGCCATGTTATAAAAGGCTTTTGTCGCTGGACTCTACATCCAAACTCACTTTTTTGGGCTGCTGGCTGGTTGTTGTCTCTTCTATTCAATGGGCTTTATTAAAAAAATCGGCTTGTTTAGAGAAAAGAGAAGAAAAAACTTGGGGCTTTTATCTTGTTTGTTGTTATTGTGAACGGGACTAGAGGGCATACGTCCATCCGTGCGGCTGCATGTATGGTCCGTACGTGTGAACCGGCCGTGAGTTCACATGGAGTGAGATAAGTCCTACTAACGCTAGCTTTTGCGTGTGTACTTCCTCACTCGTCTTCACCGCGCTTGTCACTTTTCCTATTTTCTCTTCCCCGCTGGTGTGCCACATATGTATGTATACGACACCTTGTTTTCTATGGATCAATGGCGTGTAGGCCAGACAACTTCCCACCGATCTAGTTGCAGTTAAGTGTGTGGCCATGCAGTTGTAGAAGTGTTACAACGCTTGTAGTTTCATGTTTGGTGATGGACATGCAATTGCCCCAACAACTCCCCACCGACCCAATTGCAGTCAAGTGCATGCCCCTGCAGTTGTAGTTAACTGTGTACCCTTGAAATTGCATGTCCAGTGATGGACATGCAACTAACCCGACGACTCCCTACCAACCTAGTTACAGTTAAGGGTGTGTCATTGCAGTTGTAGACAAGTTACGGCGTTTGCAGTTTCATGTCTATTGATGAACATGCAACTGCCCCAAAAACCAGTGGCGGAGCTAGCATTTGATAACAGGGTGGGCCACTTTAAAAAAAATTGACAACAAATATGACACATAAAAATAGATCAATATGGCCTTACGAACACACTAAAATCCTTAATTATGTCTCGGTTTTGCATAAAAATAGATCAATATGGTCTTACAAATACTACATAGTACATATTACATACCTTGAGAATTCAAAGAAGACTATGTGTCCAGCCTATGCTTTTGCATGGCCATGAAAGTATCAATTATGTCTTCTTCATTCACATTGGAGAAAATACCCCGCTCAATGTATGTGACCAGGCAATCATCCAAAAGACTATCACCCATCTTATTTCTCAACTTGTTCTTGACTAAACTCATGGCAGAAAATGCTCTCTCCACATTTGTCGTTGCCACGGGTAGAATCAATACTAATTTTAGAAGCAAGTACACAAAATTATGAACTATATGCTTCCCTGTTTGAACAACCTTAACTGAGAGATCAACAAGATTTCCAAGGCTTTCTCATCTTTTCTCATGTCATCAATATAGTTATCTAGTTCTAGTTCAAGGTGTATAAAGTCAACACTTGAAAAGTCTTCAGGGTAGAACTCAGCAAGTTTGCGTACCTTCTATGCATCAAAAACAGCAAAAGAGTTGGCAGGACTCAAAGCAAACATACAAATTAACAACTCCATATTTATCCCGTCAAACCGATTTTCAAGCTCTTGATTAATTTGATCAATTACTCCAAGAAAGACTTCTCTTCTAAAGTGATCATCATTTGTTTGGGTTCGAAACAAACCGTGTTGATCTTCCATAAGGCACATAATTATCTTCCATTGTAGGAACTTGAATGCTATGCTTGTTACAAAATAGTGTGCCTTTTGAAGAAATGCATCCCACCCATTAGACCTCAGTTTTTGTATTCTATCTTTTGCCAACCTAACCATTGCCATTGAAGAAATGTCTCGAACACTCCAACAATAGTATGGATTTTTGGCCAATCACTCCTTTGTGAAGCATCTTGTCCAAGAGTGATGATTACATCATGAATTGTGGGATACATAGCAATAATGTTGAGAATATTTTTGTAATGAGAGCCCCACCTAGTATCACCAGGCCTAGGTAACCCCATCTCTTGATTCAGACCATTCCCAGTTTGTAACTCACCACATTCAAGTAGTTTCATGATATTATGAAGTCTATCATAGCTAAGCATGTCATGACGCTTACAAGAGACTCCAATGATGTTCAACAATAAAGACACTCGATCAAAAAGCCACACACAATCATCATTTCCCTTAGCGACAGCAACAAGAACTAGTTGAAGTTGATGTGCAAAACAATGGATGTAATAAGCAGAAGGTGACTCTTTCATGATCAATGTTTTCAGTCCTTTAATTTCTCCTATCATATTACTAGCCCCATCATAACCTTGCCCACGAATTTGAGTTATAGTCAAACCATGATTGACAAGTAAAGTTTCAATTGCTTCCTAAAGTGACAATGCAATAGTGTCACTTACACAAACAACTCCAAGAAAGTGCTCACTTGGCCTTCCTACTTTATCAACAAAATGCAACCATAGAGCTAGTTGTTTTTTATGTTTTTTATGTGACACATCACTAGACTCATCATCTAGAATAGTGTAATGATCATCACCAACTTGTTCAATAATTTGATTTCTAGTGTGTAGTGCACAACATTGAATAATCTGATTTTGTATCTGGTGAGAAGTCAATTTGCAATTACCTGGTGCATTCTTCAAGACATACTTATTCACCTCCTCACTATTTGTTTCAAGCCACTTCAATAGCTCAATGAAATTTCCCCTGTTGCTAAACTGTTCACTTTCATCATGCCCAGGAAATGCCAATCCTTGGTGAAGAAGAAACTACAAGCATCTAAGTGAATACTTCAACCTCATCTTGTAAAGACGTAGATCCTCACTATTCATCTTCACAAGAAGATCATCAATTGCTGCACGTTGATTCACAAATAAGTTAAATTTCTCATGAGATGCATTGTGCACACTTGTTACACCACCAACATGCTTATCAAGAGCATCATCTCTATTCCAATTTCTCCAACCACCATCAGTAAATGCATTAGTTTCCTTCCCACTAGTTTTTTTTCTGTTTGAACAAGAAGCATACAAAGCAAAATGCACCTTTCTCCTTGATACTATATTCAAGCCAACTATGTTTATGAAGCCAAAAAGGACTGAATGACCGCACTCTATTCCCAATTCTTCTTGCTTCAAAGTTATGTGCGTAAGGTTTGAATGCACCTTAAGGATATATGCTCTCCGAACTGCATCTTGATCATTGACAGGATAGCTTGCAAAGGGCGGCCTCTCCCCAGCATCATGTTTAAGACGGCTAAAATTATAAACCGGCGATGGTAGTGAGACATCTTCAAGTTGAACCATTGGTTCTGGAGTTTGCTCAACTGTCACATTTGACATAGACACCAACGTTTCTTGGGTTTGCTCTTGAACCACAAATTCTGTAGTTTGCTCTTCGGCCACATCAGCGCCCCCCTCCACATCCCGCGTACTAGCTTTCTTTCCTGTCTTCTGAGCATGTCGCTCAAAAAAGGAAGCAATGTTTCTTTCCCTCTTCATTCTTCAATACTTCTGCAAAATCATGTGTATGTATTCATCAGTTCACAATTCATCCACAGATCCACTAATTTGTTAACAGACAACATACAACAACTAAACAACATCTATATAAATTCAGGTTTGGGTCACCAGGCTAGTACCTCTCTCTCTTTGAGATGATGTGGCTGGGTGGGGCGCTGGCGCACAGCTTCTGGAGTCTGGAGGCGCTTCTGCTCTTGTTCAGGCTGGGCTGAATTCCCCTCTCTCTCAGGCTAGAGCAGCGAGCAGGCACAGTGGCGGGGGCGAGCCGACAAGGGGGGGCTTGCTGGCGGCTTGCTCCGGGTCGCTGGGCGCACCGACGCAGCGCCGTGGTGGTGCTAGGCTGCTGTTAGCCGACGGGCGACAACGGACCGCGGGCGGGGCAGCCACCCAGTTCGCCAGTCCGAGACGGCCCGCCTGGTCCGGGATCCGGCAGCGGCTGTCTGGGCGGCGGCCAGCGACGACTCAGCGCAGTGGCGACTAGCGAGGGGAGGGGGTCGCGAGGCGGCAGATCGAAGACGGGGACGGGGTCGTGAGGCGAGTGTGTCCTGTGTGTGGCTTGTGGGAACGAACGAGAGCAGCAACGTTAGGTTTTAGAGTTAATGGGCTCTTTTTTTTTTTGCCTTGGCCCGTCTACGAAAATGCCACCATACATGGGCCGGGCCAAAATCCCAGGGTGGAGTGCGGCCCACCTTGTCCACCCTGTGGCTCCGCCACTGCCAACAACTCCCCACCGACCCAATTGCAGTGAAGTGTATGCCACAATAGTTGCAATCGTGTTACAACGATTGCAATTGCATGTCTAGTAATGAACATGCAACTGACCCGATAATCTCCCTCCCAACTACAATTGCAATCTTTGTGCCCATGAAGTTGCGATCTCATTTATAAACTCATAGTTGTGTCCCATTTTGAAAACTTATAGTTGGGACCCTTGTCAAAACCTATAATTGTAACCCTATTTAAAAACTAGCAATTGTAACCATGATTTGAAAACATACAGTTGCGATCTCATTTTAAAAAAAATGAAGTTAGAACCCAAGTTGAAACCTTTGGCTACTTCAAAATTTTGCTAAAAAAAACTGCAAAAAACATTTCCACCCAAAAGGAGGGCTTGACTTTTGATGTCATTAAAATAAGAAGTAAATACAAAAATAACAATAAAAGAGCAAGAAATAAAACATGAAATAACTCTTACTATTTATAGGTTGCAAAAAAATAGAAAACTGGAAGAAGATAAAAAAGAAAACAAAAAAAGTACCCCACAAAAAAAGACAGAAAACTAAAAATTTAAAAATGTTGACATAAGAAAAAGGAAAGAAAATAGAAAGGAAAATGATGGTAATATAATAAAAAGATCAAGTATGTAACAAACTGGGACGTAGGCTTCGTTTGATTAATAAATGAAATCTGGGCACCCATCTCATCTTTTCGCAAATGGACAACAAAATAACACGGCTTAGCTAGAAAAGAAACGACATGGACACAAGGCTCGGTAGAAAAGAAACGACCCGAACACAAAAACACACACCAGATAATGAGAGGCCCGTAAGTATAGCGACACAGGCTAGTACCCAACACCAAGAAGAAAAAAGCACGAAGCCCAGAAAAAACAAAATGAAACAGGCCGAGTCCACCTCGCCTGGACGACTCAGTGCTTGTTCTTTTCTGTCATCCCCGCACGAATCTCTACAGAGAATCAGAACATGTCCTAAGTAACAGTATATATAGGAGGAGAGGAGAGGCAGCCTTGGCGCAAGGGCAAAGCCTTCTAGGAGCTGGCCGGCCAAGGTGGAGGAGTCCTACTCCTCCTCCACTCCTAGTAGGAGTAGGACTCTTTCTTTTTGCCTTTTTTCTCCACTTTTCTCTTTGGGCTTTTCTCTCCTGGCACATGGGCCTTGTGTGGCTATTCCACCAGCCCACTAAGGGCTGGTTAATACTCTCCCACAGCCCATGAACCCTCTTGGGTTGAAATACCCCTCCCGGAGGTCTCCCGGTACGCTACCGACACTCCCGGTACACTACCGATGAGCCCGAAACTTTTCCTGCGACCAAACTGAGACTTCCTATATATGAATCTTTACCTCTAGACCATTTCGGAGCTCCTCGTGACGTCCGGGATCTCATCCGGGACTACGAACAACCTTCGTTCACCACCATACATAACTCTACACTACCGAAACGTCACCAAACCTTAAGTGTGCAGACCCTACGGGTTCGAGAACTATGTAGACATGACCGAGACACCTCTACGGTCAATAAACAATGGCGGGACCTGGACGTCCACATTGGTTCCTACATATGCTATGAAGATCTTTATCGGTCGAACCTCTATGTCAAGGATTCAGTTAATCCCGTACGATGTTCCCTTTGTTCTTCGGTATGTTACTTGCCCGAGATTCGATCGTTGGTATCTCCATACCTAGCTCAACCTCGTTACCGGCAAGTCTCTTTACTCGTTCCGTAATACAAGATCCCGCAACTAACAATTAGTCACATTTCTTGCAAGGCTCATTGTGATGTTGTATTACCGAGTGGGCCCCGAGATACCTCTCCGTCACACGGAGTAACAAATCCCAGTCCCGATCCATGCCAACTCAACAGACACCATCGGAGATACCTGTAGAGCACCTTTATAATCACCTAGTTACGTTGCGACGTTTGATACACACAAGGCACTCCTCCGATGTCCGTGAGTTGCATGATCTCATGGTCATAGAAACACATACTTGACATGCAGAAAACAGTAGCAATAAACTGACACGATCATATGCTACGTTTGTAGTTTGGGTCTTGTCCATCACATCATTCTCCCAATGATGTGATCCCGTTATCAAATGACATCTCATGTCCATGGCTAGGAAACCTTAACCATCCTTTGATCAACGAGCTAGTCTATTAGAGGCATAGTAGGGACATGGTTTTTGTCTATGTATCCACACATGCATTTAAGTCTCCGATCAATACAATTATAGCATGGATAATAAACGATTATCATGAACAAGGAAATATGATGATAACTAATTTATTATTGCCTCTAAGGCATATTTCCAACAGTCCCCCACTTGCACTAGAGTCAATAATCTAGTTCACATCACCATGTGATTCGCATTGTTATGAATCCAACACCCAATGAGTTCTGGGGCTCGATCATGCTTTGAGAGAGGTCTTATAGTCAACGGGTCTGTGACAATCAGATCCGTGTGTACTTTGCAAATATCTATGTCAAACTGTAAACACTGCTACCACACTCCACTTGGTACTATTCCAAATGGCTGCTCCACTATATGTATCTAGATTGCTACTACTAGTCATCCGGATTGGTGCTAAAGCTTGCATCGACGTAACTCTTTACGACGAACTCTTTATCACCTCCATAATTGAGAAACATCTCCTTAGTATGTAAGTTACTAAGGATAATCTTGACCACTGTCCAGTGATCCACTCCTGGATCACTTTTGTACCCCTTGACAGACTCATGGCAAGGCACACTCAGGTGCGGTACACAACATGGCATACTACACAGAGCCTATGGCTAAGGCATAGGGGACGACATTCGTATTTTTTCTTTCTTCTGCCGTTGTCGAGCTTTGAGTCTCACTCAACTTCACACCTTACAAATCAGGCGAGAACTCTTTCTCTGACTGATCCATTTGAACTCTTTCAAAATCTTGTCAAGGTATGTACTCATTGAAAGTCTCATCAAGCATCTTGATCTATCTCTATAGATCTTGATGCTTAACAATTAGGTAGCTTTATTCAGGTCTTCCTTTGAAAAACTCTTTTCAAACAAATTTTTATGCTTTCCAGAAATTCTACATAATTTCCGATCAACAATATGTCAACCACATATGCTTACCACAAACTCTATAGTGATCCCACTCACTTTATTGCAAATACAAGTTTCTCATAAACTTTGTATAGGCTCAAAAACTTTGATCACCTCATCAAAGTATATATTCCAACTCCGAGATGCTCGCTTCAGTCCATCGAAAAATCACTGAAGCTTGCTCACCTTTTAGCTTCCTTAGGACTGACAAAACTTTCTGGTTGTATCACATACAACCTTTCCTCAAGCAAACCGTTAAGGAAACGATGTTTTGACATCCATCTGCTAGATTTCAAATTGAAAATGCAGCAACTGCTAACATAATTCCAACAGACTTTAGCATCGCTACGAGTGAGAAAGTCTCATCGTAGTCAACTCCTTGAACTTGTCGTAAACTTCTTTGCAACAAGTCGAGCTTTATAAACGGTGACATTTACCATCAGCGTCTGTCTTCATTTTAAAGATCCATTTGTACTCAACGACCTGTCGTCCAACGAGCAAGTCTACCACAGTCTATACTTGGTTTTCATACATGGATCCTTTCTCAGATTTCATGGCCTCCAACCATTTGTCAGAATCCAGGCCCATCATCGCTTCTCCATAGCTCATAGGTTCATCGTTGTCCAACAACATGACCTCCAAGACAGGGTTGTCGTACCACTCAGGAGCAGTACACATCCTTGTCGACCTACAAAGTTCGATAGTAACTTGATCTTGAAGCTTCATGATCATCATCATTAACTTCCTCTTCAACTAACGTAGGCTTTACAGAAATATCTTTCTGCGCTGCGCTACTCTCTGGTTGAACAAAGGTTTAACAACCTCATCAAGTTCTATCTTCCTCCCACTCAATTCTTTCGAGAGAAACCTTTCCTCGAGAAAGGATCTGTTTTAGCAACAAACACTTTGCACTTGGATGTGAGATAGAAGGTTTCACCCAACTGTTCTTAGGGTATTCTATGAAGATGCATTTGTCTGCCTTGGGTTCGACCTCATTAGGTGAAAACATTTTCCACACAAGTGTCGCAGCCCCAAATATTAAGAAATGACAGCTTGGGTTTCTATCAAACCATAATTCACACGGTGTCATCTCAATGGATTTAGATGGTGCCCTATTTAAAGTGAATGTAGTTGTCTCTAATGCATAACCCCAAATTATAGTAGTAAAATGATAAGAGACATCATAGCACGCACCATATCCAATAGAGCATGACTATGATGTTCGGACACACCATCACACTATGGTGTTCCAGGTGGCATTAGTTGTGAAACAAATTTCACATTGTCTTAAGTTGTATGCCAAACTCGTAACTCAGATATTCACCTCCACGATCATATCGCAGTCATTTTTATCTTCTTGTCACAATGATCTTTAAACTTCACTCTGAATTTGCCTGAACCTTTCAAACGATTCAGACTTGTGTTTCATTAAGTAAATATACACTATATCTACTTAAATCGTCAGTGAAGGTAAGAAAATAAAGATATCCACTGCATGCTACAAGACTCATTGGATTGCATACATCAACATATATCATCTCCAATGAATCACTTGCCCGCTCCATCCAACGGGTTTTTTAGTCATCTTGCCCAAGAGGCATGGTTCGCATGTCTCAACCGATTAGAAATCGAATGAGTCCAAAGATCCATCAGCATGGAGTTTCTTCATGCGCTTTATACCAATATGACATTTTGCGGCAGTGCCACAAGTATGTGGTACTATCATTATTAACTTTGTATCTTTTGACATCAATGTTATGAACATGTGTATTACTACGATCGAGATTTCAACAAACCATTCTCACTGGATGCATTACCATTGAAGGTATTATTCATGTAAACAGAATAACCATTATTCTCTAACTTAAATGAATAACCGTATTGCAATAAACATGATCTAATCATGTTCATGCTCAACGCAAAACACCAAATAACATTTATTTAGGTTCGTCACTAATCCTGAAGGTAGAGAGAGCGTGCGATGTTGATCACATCAACCTTGGAAACATTTCCAACACATATCGTTACCTCACCCTTAGCTAGTTCTCCGTTTATTCCGTAGCTTTTATTTCGAGTTACTAACATTTAGCAACCGAACCGGTATCCAATACCCAGGTGCTACTAGGAGTACTAGCAAGGTACACATCAATAACTAGTATATCAAATATACTTCTGTCGATGTTGCCAGCCTGCTTATCTACCAACTATCTAGGGTTGTTCCACTTCAGCGACCGCTCACCTCATAACAGAAGCACTTAGTCTCGGGTTTGAGTTCAACTTTGGGTTGCTTCAGTGGAGTAGCAACTGACTTGCTATCCATGAAGTTTCCCTCCTTGCTCTTGCCCTTCTCGAAACTAGTGGTTTGATTAACCATCAACACTTGATGCTCCTTCTTGATTTCTACCTTCGCGGTGTCAACATCGCGAACAACTCAGTGATCAATATTTCTATCCCTGGCATTTTATAGTTCATCACTAAGTTCTAGTAGCTTTAGTGACAGTGACTTGGAGAACTATATCAATCGCTATCTTATCTGGAAGATCAACTCCCACTTGTTTCAAGCGATTGTAGCACCCAGACAATCTGAGCACATGCTCAACGATTGAGCTATTCTCTTTCATCTTGCAGGCAAAGAATCTTGTTGGAGATCTCATATCTCGCAACACGGGCACGAGCCTGAGATCCTAATTTCAGCTCTTAGAAACATCTCATATGTTCCGTGACCTTCAAAGCATTTTGGAGCCTCAATTCTAAGCCATAATGCATGACGCACTAAACTATCAAGTAGTCATCAGAACATGCCTGTCAGATGTTCACAACATCTACAGACGACGCTAGAGGGGTTGGTGCATCGAGCGGTGCATTAAGGACATAAGCCTTCTGTGCAACAATGAGGACAATCCTCAGATCACGGACCCAGTCCGCAATATTGCTACCATCATCTTTCAACTCTATTTCTCTAGGAACATATAAAAAATTAAGGGGGCTACAGCGCGAGCTAGTAATCTACAACATAATTTGCAAAGACACTATTGACTATGTTCATGATAATGAGTTCAATTAATCATATTACTTAAGTACTCCCACTCAAATTGACATCCCTCCGATCATTCGAGTGATACATGATCCAAATTCACCAACTCAAGTCCGATCGTCACGTGAGTTGAGGTGGCTGCAATGGTGAACATCATTATGTTGATCATATCTACTATATGACTTATGTTCAACCTTTCGGTCTCTTGTGTTCCGAGGCCATGTCTGTACATGCTAGGCTCGTCAAGTTTAACCCGAGTGTTCTGCACGTGCAAATCTGGCTTGCACCCGTTGTATGTGAACGTAGAGTCTATCACACCCGATCATCACGTGGTGTCTCAACACGACGAACTTTCGCAACGGTGCACACTCGGGGAGAACACAATTTATCTTGAAATTAAGTGAGGGATCACCTTATAATGCTACCGTCGTCCTAAGCAAACAAGGTGCATAAAAGGATTAACATCACATGCAAATCATAAGTGACATGATATGGCCATGAACTTGTGCTTTTGATCTCTATCTAGAAAGCACCGGCATGATCTCCATCGTCACCGGCATGACACCATGATCGCCATCCTCTTGATCTCCATCAATGTGTCGCCATCGGGGTTGTCACGCCCTGCATGCTTCTACTACCATATTGCTACCGTTTAGCGATAAAGTAAAGCATTACATAGCGCTTAATGATTGACACGCAGGTCATACAATAATTAAAGACAACCCTATGGCTCCTGCCGGTTGCCATATTCAACGACATGCAAGTCGTGATAATCTATACATCACATGATCATCTCATACATCACATATATCACATCATGTAATTGGCCATATCATTTCACAACATACCCTGCAAAAACAAGTTAGACGTCCTCTAATTGTTGTTGCATGTTTTACGTGGCTGCTATGGGTATCTAACAAGAACAATTCTCATCTACGCAAAAACCACAACGGTGATACACTAGTTGCTTTTCAACCTTCTCAAGGACCGCCTTTGTCGGATCCGATCCAACTAAAGTGAGAGAAACTGTCACCCGCAAGCCATCTATGCAACAAGTTGCGGTTGAGGGAACCGGTCTCTCGTAAGCATACGAGTAATGTTGGTACAGGCCGATTCATATCACAATACCGTTAAATCAAAATCTGACCAAGGGAGGAAGCAATCTAAGCATCAACACCCACAAACCTTTTGTGTTCTACTCGAGATCTCATCGACACATAGACCTAGCTCATGATGCCACTGTTGGGGAACGTCGCATGGGAAACAAAAATTTTCCTATGCACACGCAGATCTATCCATGGGGATGAGCATCTACGAGAGGGAGAGTAGATCTACATACCCTTGTAGATCGCTAAGCGGGAAGCGTTAAGAAACGCGGTTGGTGTAGTCGAACATCTTCGCGATCCAAATCGCCGAGCATCCCGCGATCTCATCACGATCCGTCCCGCGATCCAATCACGATCCGTACCGTGAACTCATCACGATTCGTCCCGCGATCTCATCTCGATCCGTCTCATGATCTTGATCACGATCTGTCCCGCGAACTCATCACGATCTGTTCCGCGATCTCATCACGAACTGTCTCGCGATCTCGATCACGGTCCTTCCGATCTAGCGCCGAACGGATGGCACCTCCGCGTTCAGCACAGGTGCAGCTTGATGACGATCTCCGCCATCTTGATCCAGCAAGAGAAGGTGGAGAGGAGAGAGAGAGTTCACCGACAGCATGACGGCGCTCCGGTGATGGTGGTGTAACAATTCCGGTAGGGCTTCGCCTAAGCGTTGTAGAAATCCGATCTAGAGGAGCACCGATGAAACGGGTAGCGCGTGGCCGTAAAATCTGTGCAAAAACCCTCTATTCCACCAGTATATATAGGAGGAGAGGAGAGGTAGACTTGGCGCAAGGTAAAATCCCTCTAGGAGCTGGCCGGCCAAGGTGGAGGAGTCCTACTCCTCCTCCACTCCTAGTAGGAGCAGGACTCTTCCTTTTTGCCTTTTTTCCACTTTTCTCTTTGGGCTTTTCTCTCCTGGCGCATGGGCCTTGTGTGGCTATTCCACCAGCCCACTAAGGGCTGGTTAATAATCTCCCACAGCCCATGAACCCTCTTGGGTCGAAATACCCCTCCCGGAGGTCTCTCGGTACACTACCGGCACTCCCAGTACACTACCGATGAGCCCGAAACTTTTCCGGCGACCAAACTGGGACTTCCTATATATGAATCTTTACCTCCGGACCATTCCGGAGCTCCTCGTGACGTCCGGGATCTCATCCGGGACTCCGAACAACCTTCGGTCACCACCATACATAACTCTACACTACCGAAACGTCACCAAACCTTAAGTGTGCAGACCATGCGGGTTCGAGAACTATGTAGACATGACCGAGACACCTCTACGGTCAATAACCAATGGTGGGACCTGGACGTCCACATTGGTTCCTACATATTCTATGAAGATCTTTATCGGTCGAACCTCTATGTCAAGGATTCAGTTAATCCCGTATGATGTTCCCTTTGTTCTTCGGTATGTTACTTGCCCGAGATTAGATCGTCGGTATCTTCATACCTAGTTCAACCTCGTTACCGGCAAGTCTCTTTACTCATTCCGTAATACAAGATCCCGCAACTAACAATTAGTCACATTTCTTGCAAGGCTCATTGTGATGTTGTATTACCGAGTGGGCCCCGAGATACCTCTCCGTCACACGGAGTAACAAATCCCAGTCTCGATCCATGCCAACTCAACAGACACCATCGGAGATACCTGTAGAGCACCTTTATAATCACCTAGTTATGTTGCGACGTTTGATATACACAAGGTACTCCTCCAATGTCCATGAGTTACATGATCTCATGGTCATAGAAACACATACTTGACATGCAGAAAACAGTAGCAATAAACTGACACGATCATATGCTACGTTTGTAGTTTGGGTCTTGTCCATCACATCATTCTCCCAATGATGTGATACCGTTATCAAATGACATCTCATGTCCATGGCTAGGACACCTTAACCATCCTTTGATCAACGAGCTAGTCTATTAGAGGCATACTAGGGACATGGTTTTTGTCTATGTATCCACACATGCATTTGAGTCTCCGATCAATAAAATTATAGCATGGATAATAGACGATTATCATGAACAAGGAAATATGATAATAACTAATTTATTATTCCCTCTAGGGCATATTTCCAACAATTGTCCCTCCTGGATCAAGACCACTTCTGAGCTTCCTGGACGGTTGTCGTCTTCAGAGCGTGCAAGGTACGAGCCGGCTCACGCCAAGATTAGGGCCCTCATGGCCAACGGCTTAACCAGATTGGACTTGATCCGCTGCTGGATTTCTTGGCGGATTATGCCTTTAAGCCATAGAAGCCGCCTCATGTGTGAGTACAAGGGCAAGTATGATGGCTCGTTATGCTTCAGCCGGTCAACCTTAACAGAAGACGATATCACCACTGCTATCCGGAGTCTCGTTCACGAGACATCCGGAGCTTGCAGCGCTATTGGGCTAACACCCTTTAGCGCCATTAATCCGGCCCCAAATGTAAGGCGACTCTTCCCATCCTTCTCTCTTGGTTCACTTGTATTTTGCTGATTCACTACCGTTAACTGGCTTACTCTTTCAGGCTGATTCTAATTTCTGGAAGAAGGAGTACGTCCCTCCTTTAAAGAAGCCCAAGAAGAAGGCCCCAGCTAAGAAGCCTAAGAAGAATGCCCCGCAAGAGGAATGGTTTGACCCACCACAGTCGTCCGGCTCAGAGGTAAAATCTTAGCTGCTTTCTGAGACTTCGTTCTCTCATTTTACTAACACCTGTTTTACTCATAGGACGATGTAGAAACAAGCCGCACCAACGCCCCTGAGGTAATCTATGTTTCTTCCGGCTCAGAATATTTTGTCCCCCGAAAGCCATGGCGGGTTATTGGAAAAGTTCCTCTTTGTCATCCTCTTGCTTACCTGGATCCCCAATTTCTTTTGAAAAAGCAACAACAAGCCGAGCGTCGTCAGACCCGGAGCGCCGGTTCTACTAATCTCGCGTCGAGTTTACCAAATTCCCCGGCTCAAAAGAAGCGCCCCGCAGAGGTACGCATCTCCTGTTTGATTGGCTTTACCTTTGCAATCTCAATGCTATCTTATCTTTTCCGAATTTTCTCTCAGAGGTCACCTTCCTCTGGCGACTCTGCGTCGACCGCCCTACCGCCTCCCAAGATTAACCCGCTGTAAGCGTTTCCTCTAATCTTGCATTCAGTTCCCTTTAGCGGCTGTAATCCTTGGGTTATGATATTCGTGCTTTCTAGGGCTCAAGCCAAGCGGCGAAAGACCAACAAGTCCTCCCCTAGCCCTGCTGCCCAAGAGCCGGAGCATGACAAGCTGGATGAGTCGCGACCGGATGTGGACCCCCCAGCAACATCTGCGGAGCCGGCTGCTGGTGATGTCGTCCCAGAGAGCCCTCCAAGGAATCCTTCCAAACCACTAGGTCCTACCCAGGTGACCAAGGATACCCCCACTCCAGACGTCTTGATTACCGGCTCTGGTTTTCACTCTCCCCCGGCTCAAGTGCCGACCAAGCATAAGGATCCGACTGAAGCTTCAAGGAAGTTGGAGTTTGAACCCTCTGCTTTGGAGAAGATGACAGCCGAGGAGCTTCTTGCTGGCTATGTGAACCGGCTATCCACGAGCCGGGATCTGGAGCTCCAGCTGGTTAACCTGATGAAGAAGAAATATGAGGTACTCTTTTTTTCCTTATACCCTTACATAGCCCCCAAGTGTCGGCTTAATCTTTCGTAAGGTTGAGCCGGGACTTTCATTATCATCTCCTTAGAAAAAACCAATATATAGCCCCCAAGGGCCGGCTCAATCTCATTCAAAGTTGAGTTGGGACTTTCATGATCATCCTTGTAGAAAAAACCAATATATAGCCCCCAAGGGCCGGCTCAATCTCATTCAAAGTTGAGTCGGGACTTTTATGATCATACTTGTAGAAAAAACCAATATATAGCCCCCAAGGGCCGGCTCAATCTTATTCAAAGTTGAGTCGGGACTTTTATGATCATCCTTGTAGAAAAAACCAATATATAGCCCCCAAGGGCTGGCTCAATCTCATTCAAAGTTGGGTCGGGACTTTTCCTGCCAAACTTCTGAAAATAGACATTAGCCCCCAAGTGTCATGCATATTGCTTGCGATCTGTTTGAGACTCGCCCATTTATTCTATGTTTTGATATGGCACAGGAAACCTTGACTGAAGCCGGGTCACAATTGGCTGACTTGAAAACAAATTTGGCGGCTCAACAAACTGCCCGAAGCGCCACTGATGAGAAGTGCCGGCTCCTCTCCGAGGAGTTGGTTAAAATCAAGGCTGACTTCACCGCCTTCAAGGAGCCAGCCGACTCTGAAAAAACTATATTGACTAAGCGGGCGGATGATGCGGATCAGCGACTGATGATCGTATTGGATGAACTCCAATCTTTGAAACGCCACATCACTAAAATGACAGCCGCTCTCTTTGGTAAGTCTCTGACAACTTTTACTTAATTGTCATATAATACTTGTGCTGGCAACTTATCAGGAAATCTCTGACTTATACAGGTCCTAGGAGCCGCCAACTGGCCTCTGATAGCCTGCTCCCCTTGAAAGCCATCTACACCCTGACAGAGCAGCTCTACTGCGGCGCAGTATGCACTATCAAAGATGTGCAGTACAAAGATAAGATCCCTACAACTCTCAAAGGCATCTTGGAGATCTTGTCCATAGTGCCAAAACAGATTGCCGAGTTAAAGAAATCAGCCGCCCGCCAGGGGGCGATTGCAGGCATAAGTCGGGCCTTGGCTTTCGCTCCGGAGTTGACTTCAGCTGAGATGATGGATGGATTTCCTTCAAAGAAGGACGAGGCTCTGAATTCACCGAAGCTGATTACACCCGGTGTGTGAAGGACTCTAGGGTTTTGACCTCCGTCTTAGCAGAAGAGGCTGATCTGACAACTTATCAGGCGGCTTACGGCACTGACCAAAAGAGGATTTGTGGCCCGCTTCATGAGTGCAAGGATTTAACACCCGCCCGCAGTAAGGACCTCTTTGCCTCTGATCTTGACCCGTACCCTTACTTTGAAGAAGGATCTTTTGCAACTCTAACCGACGGCAACTGGGACTTGGATAATCTCCAGATCAGGGCCACCAAAAAGCTGGAGCAGGATTACCCACCAGCTAGCTAATCCTTTCTATGGAGAACTGGTAATAGCCGTCTCTCCATGACCCACCGTGTGGTGTTGTAAAAAACTTGACCGATATTTTGGGCTCCTTAGAGAGCGGCTGTAATAGACTAGATGTGACTTTTGCTTTTGCTGAATCTTAAGCCGTCGTGCTTATATGAAAAATCCAGCTTTAAATCTGCCGTCTTCCTTGTCCTTCCCTTTTGTGTACCTTTGTGACTCTTCATAGCTTATGTCCTTGCATGTGTAAACACACTTTTACACCGTTTGGAGGCCGGCTTAAAAGCGCAACCTGAAGATGTTGTGTCTTCCTGACGTGTTGACAGGAAACTATTGCTTGTATCGAGAATCGGCCGAGAAGGTTTTTATAAGCTTCATCCATAGTGCAGGAAGCCCCCTGTATAACTTATGCTGATTTGTCAACATTTTTTGGCACAAATGTCGGCTGTTTAGAGTTAGATAAGCTACACCCGGAGGTGGGAAGCCCCCTTTTGACAACCGTGGCTAATCATGTTAATCGGAGATGGCATAAAGCCGGTCGATAGGGTGTTAGAAGCTATACCTGTCGGTAAGAAGCCCCCTCCAGTAATATGGCGTAAACGCCGGTCGATAAGGAGTTAGAAGCGATACCCGAAGGTAAGAAGCCGCCCTCGACCGCGGCTAATCGTGTTAACCGGAAATGGCATAAAGCCGACCGATAAGGTGTTAGAAGCGATACCCGAAGGTAAGAAGCCACCCTCGGTAATATGGCGTAAACGCCGGCTGTTGGGTGTTAAATACCCGTCGGTAAGAAACCCCCTACATCCGTGGCTAATCATGTTAGCCGGAGATGGCATAAAGCTGGCCTATAGGGTGTTAGAAGCGACACCCGTCGGTAAGAAGCCCCCTTCGGTAATATGGCGTAAACGCCGGCCGATAAGGCGTTAGAAGCGATACCCGAAGGTAAGAAGCCGCCCTCGACCGCGGCTAATCATGTTAGCCAGAGATGGCATAAAGCCGGCCGATAAGGTGTTAGAAGCGATACCCGAAGGTAAGAAGCCACCCTCGGCAATATGGCGTAAACGCCAGTCGACAGGGTGTTAAAAACGATACCCAGAGGTAATAAGCCCCCTTCGATAGTCTCAGCTGATATATCAGCCGGAATGCTTTTGTGATTTCTTCTTGCATGAGCGAAAATGTGTGAGACAGCAGAGGCCCCGTCTTGAAGGGATGCTACTTTATTCATATATAAATATGATATGTACAATGATAGTGTACAATGATGAGTCTCGACCCTTTTAAGTATAATAAGGCCGTAGATGCGCTATGTTCCATGGCCGGCGGGTCTCCTGACCCGCCGGATCTGAGTCATCCTGGATATCGACGAGGTAATATGACCCGTTGTTGAGATTTCTGCTGACCACAAAAGCCCCTTCCCATGGAGGAGATAACTTATGCATATATGTATGATCTTGAATCAACCGGATCACTAAGTCACCCTCTTGAAACGTCTGGGTCTTGACCCTGCGGCTATGATAACGACGCAGGTCTTGTTGATAAATCACCGATCGGGCAGCTGCCAGCTCTCTTGCTTCTTCCAAAGCGTCCAACGCATCTTGACTTGCCGACTCATTTCTGT
Organism: Hordeum marinum; assembly: GCA_022496015.1. Classification (NCBI taxonomy): domain Eukaryota; kingdom Viridiplantae; phylum Streptophyta; class Magnoliopsida; order Poales; family Poaceae; genus Hordeum; species Hordeum marinum. Next base: position 335,880,076 of record CM039676.1, on the reverse strand, counting down.
CTCAACATAAGCTGCCACACGTGGCGAGTCATGCCGGATGTCACTTGGCAATACTGCCTCGGCCCCGTGCACCATAAAGAAAGGTGTATAACCTGTAGATCTGTTGGGGGTGGTTCTGATGCTCCATAACATAGAAGGCAACTCTTCTACCCAACACCCGGGCATTTGTTTTAGAGGAACCATAAGCCGCAGCTTAATACCCCTTAAAATTTCTTGATTGGCACGCTCCGCCTGCCCATTGGACTATGGATGCGCAACTGCTGAAACATCAAGACGGGTGTGCTCCTCGTCTCAAAATTCTTTCATAGCCCCCTTGGACAGGTTTGTGCCATTATCAGTGATGATGCTGTGGGGGTAACCAAAATGGTAGATCAACTTTTTAACAAATTGAACCGCCGTGGCCGCGTCACACTTGCTGACCGGCTCCGCCTCTACCCATTTGGTGAACTTATCGACTGCCACCAAGCGGTGTGTTTTCTTATCCTTGGATCTCTTGAAAGGTCCCACCATGTCAAGCCCCCAGACCGCAAATGGCCAAGTAATTGGTATCATCCTCAACTCTTGAGCTGGAACATGAGCACGCCGGCCGAACTTTTGACAACCGTCGCACTTGCGGACTAGGTCCTCTGCATCTTTGTGAGCCGTCAGCCAGAAAAAACCGTGCCGGAAGGCCTTGGCCACTAGAGACTTTGAGCCGGCGTGGTGTCCCAGTCTCCAGCATGAATTTCATTCAAGATTTGCTGGCCCTCCTCAGGTGAGACACAACATTGAAAAACTGCAGTCACGCTGCATTTGTGCAGCTCACCATTAACTATTGTCATTGATTTAGAGCGCCGGGTGATCTGTTTGGCCAGATTTTTGTCGTCAGGTAACTCGCCCCGAGTCAAATAGGCCAGGTAGGGCACAGTCCAATCCAGAATAGCATGTAGAGCCGCCACTAACTGCCCCTCTGGGTCAGGAACAACCAAATCCTCTTCTGAAGGTATCTTGACAGTCGGATGGTGTAAGACTTCCAAAAAGACATTAGGCGGCACCGGCTTTCGTTGAGAACCTAACCGTGACAAGGCATCAGCCGCCTCATTCCTGCGACATCAATGTGATCCACCTGATATCCTTTGAAGTGACCAGCAATGATATCAACCGGCTGACGATAAGTCGCCATCCGTGGATCTTTGGAATCCCAAGTGCCCGAAACTTGCTAAGCCACCAGATCTGAGTTGCCCAAACACCTTACCCGACTTAAATTCATCTCCTTGGCTACTCTGAGACCGTGAAGCAGAGCTTCGTACTCAGCCGCATTGTTAGTGTAAGGGAACATCAGCCGGAGCACATAACAAAATTTATCACCTTTGGGAGATGTCAGAACGACTCCTGCCCCTGATCCTTCTAACTGTTTGGACCCATCAAAGTGTATTATCCAGTATGTGTCATCCGGCTTTTCCTCGGGAGCCTGACATTTCGTCCAATCATTTATCAAATCCACAAGAGCTTGGGACTTGATGGTCGTACGAGGCACATATTTCAGATTGAGAGGCCCCAACTCCAATGCCCACTTAGCAATCCTTCCCGTGGCTTCTCTGTTCTGGATTATATCCCCCAGCAAAGCAGAACTGAGCACAGTTATCTGGTGCCCTAGGAAATAGTGCTTTAACTTACGGTTGGCCATAAAGACCCCATATACCAGATTCTGCCAATGCGGATACCTTTGCTTTGACCCCGTCAGGACCTCACTGATATAATGAACCAACCTTTGAACCGGATACTCCTTCCCAGACTCCTTGCGCTCGACCACAATTGCAGCGCTTACTACCCGGTTATTAGCCGCCACGTATAGAAGCAACAGTTCTTTCTCAGCCGGAGCAGCCAGCACCGGCGGCTCAGTAAGCTGTTTTTTGAGCGCCTCCAGCGCTTCACCCGCCGCCTTGCTCCAGACAAATCTGTCTGTCTTCTTCATCATTTGATATAAAGGAATAGCTTTCTCTCCGAGGTGACTTATGAACCGGCTCAACGCGGCAATCCGCCCTGCCAAGTGCTGGACATCGTTAATACAGAAAGGCTCTACCAGAGAAGTGATAGCTTTGATTTATCCGGGTTGGCCTCAATGCCACGCTCAGAAACCAGAAAACCCAAGAGCTTGCCAGCTGGAACACCAAAGACACACTTGGCCGGGTTAAGCATCATCTTATAGATCCGGAGATTATCAAAGGTTTCCTTTAAATCGTCCAAAAGGGTCTCTTTCTTCCTTGACTTAATCACAATGTCATCTACGTAAGCATGAACATTGCGGCCGATCTGACTATGAAGGCAATTCTGCACACACCGCTGGTAGGTTGCCTAGGCATTCTTGAGCCCGAAGGGCATAGATACATAGCAGAAAGCTCCAAAAGGCGTAATAACATCCGTCTTTTCCTGGTCTTTAACCACCATCTTGATCTGATGAGAGCCTGAGTAAGTGTCCAAAAAACACAGGCTTCACAACCCGCCGTAGCATCAATGATTTGATCAATACGGGGAAGGGCAAACGGATCAGCTGGACAAGCCTTGTTAAGATCCGTGTAGTCCACACACATATGCCACATGCCATTCTTCTTGAGCACCAGTACCGGGTTAACCAACCACTCCGGGTGAAAAACCTCAACAATGAAACCCGCCGCCAAGAGCCGGGCAACTTCTTCCCCAATGGCCTTGCGTCTCTCCTCATTGATCCGCAGTAGAAACTGTTTAATCGGCTTAAATTTCGGATCCACATTAAGGTTGTGCTCAGCGAACTCTCTCGGCACACCTAGCATGTCAGAAGGTTTCCATGCAAAGATGTCCTGATTCTCACGGATGAATTCGATGAGCGCGCTTTCCTATTTAGGATCCATGTGAGCTCCAATGATGAACTGTTTGGACGAGTCGCCTGGAGTAAAATCTACTGCCTTAGTATCATCCGCTGAAAACTTGAGGGGTGGCTCAACCTTCGTCGTGGGCTTTTTCAGCAGGGTCATATGCTCCGGGTCAACGTTCTCCTTATAAAATTTAAGTTGCTCCTGAGTGCAAATGGATTCTGTGTAAGCCGCATCTTCTTCCTCACACTCAATAGTCGTCTTCCGGTCACCATGAACGGTAATGGTACCATTTAAACCAGGCATCTTGAGCTTTAAGTAGACATAGAAGGGCCTAGCCATGAATCTAGCATAAGCCGGCCGTCCAAACAATGCATGGTAAGGACTCTTGATTTTTACCACTTCAAACCATAAGGACTCCACCCTATAATTATATTCGTCACCAAAAGCCACTTCCAAAGAAATCCTGCCCACCGGATACGCCGACTTGCCTGGCACTACACCATGAAAAATGGTGGATGAGGGTTTTAGATCCTTGTCTAGCAATTTCATCTGCCGAAAAGTATCGTAGTAAAGGATGTTAATACTGTTGCCTCCATCCATTAGCACTTTATTCACCATATACCCTCCCACTTGGGGGGCCACAACCAAAACCAGCCCCCCTAGGTCATCGACACGCGGCGGGTGATCTTCCTGGCTCCACGTTATGTCATACTCGGACCATTTTAAATACTGTGGTAGAGCCGGTGCAACCGCATTGACCGCCCGCTTGCACAACTTCTGGTCTCGTTTGTTGAGGTTGGTCGTGAAAACATGATACTGGCCGGAACTGAGCTGCTTCGGGTTACTCTGAAAACCAGACTAATTACGTTGTTGCTGATTGTTGTTACCAGAATGCTGCTGGTGTCCTCCTTGATTACCTTGACCCGGATGACCGTGCCTTGAGCCACTGGATCCAAATCTGGCTCCTGACCCGCCGTATCCTGAGCCGCCTGGCGGGCCACCGTCCTTATCATCGGGTTGTGTAAAGTGATTCTTGAGCTTCTGCATGAAACGACAATTACCCGATGTGTGGTTCGCCGGCTTCTCGGCCGTGCCATGATCTGGACTGGGCCTTTTAAGTGCCTCCTCTAAATTAAAGGCAGGTCTGTTTTTGTTAAAAGGCGGCCTGAACCTTCCATTACCCTTAGGATGATTCTGGCCGGTGCTTGCATTGGCCACCAGCTCTGATCCGGCCTCAGGATTCTTGCGCTTACTCTGGTTACCACTTGCCACACCCTTACTCTGACTGTTCTTCTTGCCTTGGCTGGCCTTCTTCTCATCGGAGCCCGGATCTTTTGTATTGTCAGAGTCGGCATAGTTCATGAGAGCCGTCATGAGTTCTCCCATATCCTGACACGTACGTTTGAGTCGGCCAAGTTTCTGTTTCAAAGGGATAAAGTGACAGTTCTTCTCTAAGATCAGCACTGCCTGAGCTGCTGTGATCTGTTCTGAAGAGTGGATGATTGTTGAGACCCGCCGGACCCAATGATGAGCCGACTCATTTTCCTGTTGAACGCAGTGATCAAGATCCATGATGGTCATAGGCTGTTTGCATGTTCCCCAAAAGTTTTTGATGAACCTGGCTCTCAGCTCCGCCCATGAATTGATGGTATTGGGTGGCAGTCCCTTTAACCATGTGCGAGCCGGGCCTTCTAGCATCATGATGAAGTACTTGGCACAAACTGCCTCACTGACATCCAACATCTCCATGGCTAGCTCCTAACTCTCCACCCAGGCCTCTGGAGGTAAATCAATGGTGTAATTTGGGACCTTGCGGGGTCCTTTGAAATCCTTTGGCAACCGTTCCCCCCCGTAGAGCCGGCGATAAACATGGTACTCCTACAGCCCTAGTGGCTATTCCCTCTCCTACCGAGATGGAAGGCGCAGGCTCTTGGTGAGCCGCTGTGGCTAAAGCTGCCACCTCTTGGTGGCTTCTTGCTCGGTCATCAAAGGCTTGTTGTTCCCTTGCCGACATCTCTCTATGCCGGTCGCTGCTGGAAACCGCCGGCGACTCATAGCGCCGGCTAAAGCTCTGACTAGGGAGAGGGGTTGAATGAACACGACTCTGGCTGTGAGTGTACTTCTCATGCTGGGCCATCGCCGTCTGTAGGTATCCAATGGCGTTCCGCACATCCTCTGCGAAGGGCGCTTCATCCGGAATAGGAATTGTTTCGAGCAAGGTGTCTGCTGCCACCATATTCTCGGCCGGGTTAGAATAATGACCCGTCGGTGTTGGAAAGGCCGTTGGTGAGGCTTGGTTTCGCCAGTCCGGATGAGTCGCTGGCCGAGTCGTCGGACGGCTTCCAGGCGCATCTGTTGCTCGCCCCATCCCTGGCGCGTTGGAGAGGTTCCTTGCCTCATAACGTTCCGACAGACGGCATTGATGCCTCATCCGATGGACCGCAGCTGCCAACTGGTTCTCCAGCCCGAGATGGAAAGCGTCTGTCTTGATACGTTTTGCCTCTTTCTCCATCTGGACTTTTAACTTAGCAATCCTCTGCTGCTCTTCTGCCATCAGGTCCTTGATCCTCACAATCTCTAAGTTCTGAGCCACTTGATTGTCTGGTGTAACTTTGGTAGCCATTAGGGCCACGAGCTTGTCCATTAGCTCCAGAAGAACTTGAGCTGGCGATGGCAGGTTAGCACCTGAGGTGGTGGCTCCTGCGGGCGTACTACTCGTGCCTAGGATTGACCCCGCCATGAATACGGCAGCATGAACCGGTGGCCCAAGATCGTCCGCCTCAGAGCGATACGGCTCAGGGTAGAGCTCGCCGTAGCCCCCGAGCCTACCATTGTGAAGCCGGTAGACCGACTCTGTTTCTCCGCTTGAAGATTCGTCCTTTGAGTAAACAAGGGTTTCCTGGGATCCGGAAGCCTCCTGACCCAACCCTTGAGTGAAGCCCACGAAGACATGCTTTCGACCCGGGTTAACGCGGGCGGGCTGCACATTACAAGCAGGTTGCTTACGCCGGGCCGGCTCGACGATGTTGGTGCAAACGTCCGGCCCGGGTGTAGATTCGTCAACCTTTCCGATGAAGACGTGGATCCCGCCAAACGGAACCCGGGATCCATATTCTACAGAACCAGCATTGAGCCCCCAGCCGACGTCGTCGATATAGAGCCAGCCACGGCGATTCTTGCTCATCCTACCAACCACGTATCCCTCGAGCCCCGGGAGAGAGCCCTTTGAGAACTCAACACCACCGAGCGCAGGCCCCATGGTGGGCGCCAACTGTCATGGTTTTGTCACGGCAGATGTCCGGGTGAACGGACTTGGGTTCGAGGCCATTTCTAACATGATGGACTCAAAGGGGTTGATGGGGACGAAAGACATGGATTTACCCAGGTTCGGCCCCTCAAGTCGAGGTAATAGCCTACGTCCTGCTTGTGCTTGTATTGCTTGATGTATCGATTACAAGGGAGCTAAAGCTTGGCCTAGTTCTATATAACCTGATCTCTAAGTCCCCCTGGGTCTGCCTTTATATAGGAGGTCAAGACCATGGGTCATACAAGTTGTAACCGACTCTCATTATCTATCCGAGTCTTCCTCTATCTTCTTGTCCAAGTTGTCCACGGGCGGCTTACACACCCGGGTCTTCTCTGTCCGGGCCACCTTCCGGTCCATCTTTATGAGCCGCCAAGCCTCCTGGGCTTTAGGCCCGCCGGCTCACTCTTGGGCCGGTGCACGAGCCGTACAGTATAACCCGGAGCCCTTAGGGCGGGTCACTGCTACTTCTCGAGCTTGCATTGGTTTTTCCCTTGAAGAGGAAAGGGTGATGCAGCAATGTAGAGATAAGTATTTCCCTCAATTTGAGAACCAAGGTATCAATCCAGTAAGAGTATCAAGATGAGGCAACAAGGAGCCTGCACAAACACAAACAAACTTGCACCCAACGCGATAAAGAGGTTGTCGATCCCTTTACGATTACTTGCAAGGTGAGATCTGATAGTGATAGTAGATGAATGTAAATAAGTAAATAAAATTGTAGAAAGGTATTTTTGGTGTTTTTATATTTAGATCTGAATATATAATATGTAAAGTAGACCTGGGGGTCATAGTGTTCACTAGAAGCTTCTCTCATGATAGCAAGTATTACGGTGGGTGAACAAATTACTGTTGAGCAATTGGTAGAATAGCGCAAAGTCTTTCTGCATCTACTACTATTACTCCACACATCGACCGCTATCCAGCATGCATCTAGTGTATTAAGTTCATAACAAATGGAGTAACGCTTTAAGCAAGATGACATGATGTAGAGGGATAGATTTATGCAATATGATATAAACCCCATCTTTTTATCCTTGATGGCAACAACACGATGCGTGCCTCACTACCCCTTCTGTCACTAGGTGAGGACACCGCACGGTATGAACCCAAAACCAAGCACTTCTCCTATTGCAAGAACTATAGATCAAGTTGGCCAAACGAAACCCATAACTCGAAGAGAATTACAAGGATACGAAATCATGCATATAAGAAATCAGAGGAGACTCAAATAATATTCATAGATAATCTGATCATAAATCCACAATTCATTAGATCTCAACAAACACACCGCAAAAGAAGATTACATCGGATAGATCACCATGAAGATCATGGAGAACTTTGTATTGAAGATCAAAGATAGATAAGAAGCCATATAGCTACTAGCTATGGACCCGAAGGTCTGTGGTGAACTACTCACGCATCATCAGAGAGGCAATGGTGTTGATGAAGATGGCCACCGGTGATGAATTGCCCTCCGGCAGGATGCCGGAACGGTCTCCCTATTGGTTTTTGGTGGCTCTGGAGGTTTGCGGCGGCGGAACTTGCGATCTAGGTTTAATTCTAAGGGTTTCCGTATTTATAAGACCGTCTGGCATCGGGAACAAGCGAAGAGGTGCCACGAGGAGGTCACGAGCCCCCTAGCCGCGGCCAGGGGGGCCACGCCTCCCAGGCTCGTGACTCCCACGGGCTGCCTCTCCGGTATCTTTTCCTTCAGCTATTTTTGATATTTTCCATAAAAAATCATGGCGAAAGTTTTATTTCGTTTGGACTCCGTTTGATATTCCTATCTGAAAAAGGTCAAAAACACGAAAAAAACCAGAAACTGGCACTATAGGTGGAATAGAGTGTGGTGGAGGTTGTGAGGCAAAAAGGAGGAGATGGTCACATCTACTCGGCGTATCAATGGGCTATGGAGATGCCCATCAATAGATATCAATGTGAATGAGTAGGGATTGCCATGAAACAGATGCACTAGAGCTATAAGTGTATGAAAGCTCACAAATGAAAACTAGTGGGTGTGCACCCAACTTGCTTGCTCACGAAGACCTAGGGCAATTTGAGGAATCATCATTGGAATATACAAGCCAAGTTATATAATGAAAATTTCCACTAGCATATGAAAGTGACAAAACAAAAGACTCTCTGTCATGAAGAACATGGTGCTATTTGAAGCACAAGTGTGGAAAAAGAGAGTAGCATTGTCCCTTCTCGCTTTTCCCTTACTTTTTTGTTTTTGTTTGGGCTCTTTGGGCTTTTTTTTATTTGGTGGGCATCTTTGGCCTCATTTATTTCCTCACATGGGACAATGCTCTAATAATGATGATCATCACACTTTTACTTACTTATAACTCGATACTTAGGACAATAATGACTCTATATGAATGAAAGTGATGGCACATGTCATGAGACGGAACAGTGAAAGGTGCATGGCAATATATCTCGGAATGGCTATGAAAATGCCATAATAGGTAGGTACGGTGGCTGTTTTGAGGAAGGCATATGTTGGGTTTGTGCACCGGCGAAAGTTGCGCGACACTAGAGAGGGTAGTAATGGTGGAAGGTGAAAGTGCATCTATACCATGGACTCACATGAGTCATGAAGAACTCATATACTTATTGCAAAAGTTTTATTAGTAATCGAAACAAAGTGCTAAACGCATACTCCTAGGGGAAGGGTTGGTAGGACTTATCCATCGCGCGATCCCGACCTCTACACAAAGGATGACAATCAATAAATCAATCATGCTCTGACTTACTAACATAGCGGTTCACCATACGTGCATGCTACGGGAACCACTAACTTCAACACAAGTATTTCTATATTCAGATCACCCTACTAACATAACTCTAATATTACCATATCCATATCTCAAAACTAATTGCGAGGAATCAAACTTATCTTACTAATCAATGCATTTGAATATGAAAGTTTTTATCATATCCTCTTTGGATGCCTATTATATTTAGGACTAATTTCATAACACACACCAATTACCAAGTTACTTAGAGAGAGCACTCTCAAAATGATATAAGTGAAGATTCGAGAGTTTTTATTTCTACAAAATATGACACCGCCGTGCTCTACAAAGATTTAAGTGAAGCACTAGAGCAAAATTATCTAGCTCAAAAGATATAAGTGAAGCACATGGGAGAAAAATTACCAATCTAAAAATATATAAGTGAAGCACATGGGAGCAAAATTACTAAGCTCAAAAGATATAAGTGAAGCACATGTGAGCAAAATTACCAAGCTCAAAAGATATAAGTGAAGCACGTGTGAGCAAAATTACCAAGCTCAAAAGATATAAGTGAAGCACATGTGAGCTAAATTGCCTAACTCAAAAGATATAAGTGAAGCACATTTGAGAAAAATTACTAAGCTCAAAAGATATAAGTGAAGCACGTGTGAGCAAAATTGCCTAACTCAAAAGATATAAGTGAAGCTCATTGAGTATTCTAAAAAATTCACGATGAGTGCATGTCTCTCTCAAAAAGGTGTGCAGCAAGGATGATTGTGACAAAAAAAGAAAAGACTCTTATAATACACGACACTCCAAGCAAAACACATATCATTTGGTGAATAAAAATATAGCTCCAAGTAATTTTACCGATGGATTGAAGACGAAAGAAGGGATGCCTTCCCGGGGCATCCCCAAGCTTAGGCTTTTTGGTGTCCTTGAATTTGGCTTGGGATGCCTTGGGCATCCCCAAGCTTAGGTTCTTTCCACTCTTTATTCCATTGTCCATAAGAACATCACCCAAAACTTGAAAACTTTACAACACATAAACAGAAACTCGTGATAGCATTAGCATAAGAAAACAAACCACCAACTTTTTAGGTACTGTAGTAAACTTTAATATCCATTTATATTGATTTTATATTACAGTATTCTCACTTTTCGATGGCTCGTACCCCCCGATACTACCCATAGTTTTATCAAAATAAGCAATCAACACAACAAAAAACAGAATCTGTCAAAAACAGAGTCTGTAGCAATCTGTATATTTCGTACACCTCTGCTAACTCGAAAATTCTGAAAATTATGACAATTAGGGAAATTTTCATATAAATCAGCAGCAAAAATAATCAACTCAAAAGATCTTTCTGAATAAGAATGAAAAATAATTTTGTGAGCACAAAGTGTCTGTCTTTTTCCAGCATGGTTAAACAACTATCACCGAAACTAATCATAAAGGTTCTACTTGGCACAAAAATTAATTAAAACATAAAAAACACAAGCATAACATAATCATGATGGTGTGGACTCAAAAAAACATAAAGTAAAAAGCAAACAATAATCTATTCATTGGGTTGCCTCCCAACAAGCGCTATCGTTTAACACCCTTAGCTAGGCATAACGATTTCAATGATGCTCACAATAAGAGTAGTAATTGAGATATGAAAAAGAGCATAATGAATAGCATGAAAAACAAATTTAAGTCTAACCCAATTCCTATGCATAGGGATTTTGTGAGCAAACAATTTATGGGAACAAGAACCACTTAGCATAGGAAGGCAAAATAAGCATAACTTCAAATGGCGAACTGAAGAAATGCGAATAAAAAGGCAATTTTTTTGTAAATTTTGTTTTAGAAGTGGGGGAGAGGAAAACGAGAGGCAAATGGCAAATAATGTAAATGCAAGAGATTAGTTTGTGATAGGTACTTGGTAGATATGCTTCACTTGAGTACTCTCCGGCAACGGCGCCAGAAATTCTTCCTGCTACTTCTCGAGCTTGCGTTGGTTTTTCCCTTGAAGAGGAAAGGGTGATGCAGCAAACTAGAGATAAGTATTTCCCTCAGTTTGAGAACCAAGGTATCAATCCATTAGGAGTATCAAGATGAGGCAACAAGGAGGCTGCACAAACACAAACAAACTTGCACCCAAAGCGATAAAGAGGTTGTCAATCCCTTTACGACTACTTGCAAGGTGAGATCTCATAGTTATAGTAGATGAATGTAAATAAGTAAATAAAATTGAAGCAAGGTATTTTTGGTGTTTTTGTATTTAGATCTGAATATATAATATGTAAAATAGACCCGGGGGCCATAGTGTTCACTAGAGGCTTCTCTCATGATACCTAGTATTACGGTGGGTGAACAAATTACTGTTGAGCAATTGATAGAATAGCGCAAAGTTATGACGATATCTAAGGCAATGATCATACATATAGGCATCACGTCCAAGACAAGTAGACCGATACTTTCTGCATCTCCTACTATTACTCCACACATCGACAGCTATCCAGCATGCATCTAGTGTATTAAGTTGATAACAAATGGAGTAACGCTTTAAGCAAGATGGCATGATGTAGAGGGGTAGATTCATGCAACATGATATAAACCCCATCTTTTTACCCTTGATGGAAACAACACGATGCGTGCCTCACTACCCCTTCTGTCACTAGGTGAGGACACCGCACGGTATGAACCCAAAACCAAGCACTTCTCCTATTGCAAGAACTATAGATCAAGTTGGCCAAACGAAACCCATAACTCGAAGAGAATTACAAGGATACGAAATCATGCATATAAGAAATCAGAGGAGACTCAAATAATATTCATAGATAATCTGATCATAAATCCACAATTCATCGGATCTCAACAAACACACCGCAAAAGAAGATTACACCGGATAGATCACCATTAAGATCATGGAGAACTTTGTATTAAAGATCAAAGAGAGAGAAGAAGCCATCTAGCTACTAGCTATGGACTCGAAGGTCTGTGGTGAACTACTCACGCATCATCGGAGAGGCAATGGTGTTGATGAAGATGGCCACCGGTGATGAATTCCCCTCCGGCAGGATGCCGGAATGGTCTCCCTATTGGTTTCTGGTGGATCTGGAGGTTTGCGGCGGCAGAACTTGCGATCTAGATTTAATTCTGAGGGTTTCCGTATTTATAAGACCGTCTGGCATCGGGAACAAGCGAAGAGGTGCCACAAGGAGGTCACGAGCCCCCTAGCCGCGGCCAGGGGGGCCCCGCGCCTCCGAGGCTCGTGGTTCCCTCGGGCCGCCTCTCCGGTATCTTTTCCTTCAGATATTTTTGATATTTTCCATAAAAAATCACGACGAAAGTTTTATTCCGTTTGGACTCCGTTTGATATTCCTATCTGAAAAAGGTCAAAAACACGGAAAAACAGGAACTGGTACTGGGCACTGAATTAATAAGTTAGTCCCAAAAATAATATAAAATAGCATATTCATGCGTATAAAACATCCAAAGTTGATAATATAGTAACATGGAACAATCAAAAATTATAGATATGTTGGAGACGTATCAGTCACACCGTGGGGTTATATCCCAACAAATACCATCTATGACGATTCGTAAAAAAATACATCTGTTTCATCCTCTCAGATTGTATATAAGCCTAATCATTAATGAAAGAGAGGACCAATTGCATCATTTGCTTTGTCTCTTAGTTTTTACTTAGAACACGTTATCAGGACTCTCTACATCTGAGCGATTTCGAGATCGAGAAGAACACTAGGGGAAGAATAGGCAAAAGGTGAGAAGAAAAATGCCTGGATTTCTGTCTCTGTTCCTTCGTTTCCTTCGGATGATAGCCGTCGCGAGCGGCTCCTCCAACCACACTAGTTGCCGACGCCTGAGCAAGCCCAAGGCTTCGACGGATCGCTGCATCTGGATCGAGGTGCATCCCAATGGCGAGGCCTCCTGCTGTGTGGTTGCCGATGGCATTGGATGCAGCCAGCGCACCACGCCCAACGCCCGCCCCGCGCTCGACTGCCTCCCCCGCGCCCGGCCGCTACCCGCGCTGCACCATGCTCGCGCCGTGGCTGCACTCCTTGAGCTCCGTTGCCCCCACCTGCAGTCATGCCACTGCTGCGGCCGCCTCCCCGCGCCCTAGCAGTGTCCGTGGCAGCCCGGCCTCGACTGGCCGCCGCTCCGGCAGTGCCACAGGACGCGACCACCGCGTCGTGCCCGCCCACGCCACAGGACGCGGCCACCGTGCCGCGCCCGCGCTGACACATGGAGCCAGATGCCCTAGTGCTTGCAAATGGCGGCTCCAACGGCGTCTCACCTGGCACCCTCCTTCCCGGAGGCTCTTCTCGCCGCCGGTGATCCGTTCGGTCGACCAACCATGGGGGGTCTCCGCTGTGCATTTGGGATCGACGTGAATCTAGTCGCTCTCCCTTATCTGTTGGTTTGACTAGGTCGGTGTTACCTTGTGTGGTTTTGTGCATGCGTTGGAAGTTTAGGGAACCTGTAGCCATTGCTTGATTTGCTACTTGCTCCTCTGACTGAGTACAGTAGCAGATTATTAGTGTTCTAACAACGCTTCTAGCAGTGATTTCATTCCTGTTAAAATTAGTCAGTACTGATTTGCGATATAGATTTTCTTCTCTTGCAAAACAACCTCATAGCGATTGACATAATTGTTCTCTCATAAAATATCAGTCCACTTTGCTGAATTATCTTGCAACTTGATACAAGATCATCTCATTTAATTTGAGATCTATACAATTCAAGTTTTCACTTGAACATCAAGTTTGTAACATCATTACTATTCATTACAATGGTAGTGTATTTATGTTGAGTACGATGTATTCCGGAATATATGTATCTCCATGTTTAACACATGTCGAGATTAATACGTCTATTTGCAATTGAATTTTTTAATTTCTTGCAAATACAAATGCAAAATTCAAAGTGTCGTCAAATTGATGCTTGGGATCACAAGGTAGTCATATGGATCTACTGCCTACGTAGATTATCAATGACTACTGATAAAGCCTACATTTGTTGTTTTTCGACATTATTATTGCTTTACAAAGTGCTCTCGCACACATTTTACTAAGTCATGACATAAGGCATTACGAGTGAGTATCTACTGATTTCATCATATTATACTATCTAGTGCTGCAAGATCTATTCCATTTTGGAGATTATCTTAGGTGTCATATTTAGCAATTTGAGATTCACACTAATTTTTCAAGATAACTTATTGAAATACCCATTAATTTGGCTAAGTTCATTACAACATCAACTGTGATGGTCTTTACTGAATGTAAACTGATTATCTCTGATTTACCCATAGCGGTAACATGTGGCTATAGAATTTGAGGCATTCGCCCTCAGTGGCCATGACCGCCCTATCTGGGCCATAGACATCATGATCGCTCTTGTGTTTCGTGGGATAATGTGTGCAATCTAGGGTTCACTTCTGGTCAGGAACACACCGCTAATAGAAAAATGTTGTCTTATACATTATAAGGCATTAGATTCAGATCTCAGCATCTGGTTATTCTGTATCAACAATTCTTGGGAGACAATGAACTCAATGGCAACGGTTTGAAGCTCACTTCAACCTTCAACCCGACATCACCAGTGATGACGGGATCCTATCACTAGTAGAAAATAGGGCATTTGTCCCGGTTCCATAGGGCCTTTAGTCCCGGTTCTGGAACCGGGATAATGCCAACGGAACTGAAGGTCCGGCCTTTTAGTCCGGGTTTGCTTACGAACCGGGACTAAAAGGGCTCCACGTGGTCGCAGCAGGGCGCCTAGGCCAGAGGACCTATAGCCCCGGTTGGTAACACCAACCGGGACAAAAGGCCATCCACGTGTTAGCCCCTACAAAGCGCTAGGGTCTAGTTTTTTTTAAAGGGTCGTGTTTCATTTTGTGTTTTCATTTTGTTTTATATTTATATTGTATTTCCACGCAGTTACACATATTAATATACAACATCATCAATAGAAATTATGCAAAAAAACATCTAACATCAGTACAAATTAAATGGATGCAATAGACCAAGTTGAAGTAGAGAAAAATACGATGTTGCCATTCGCAATATCGTATTTTCCTCTAATTCAACTTGGTGTATTGCATCCATCTAATTTGTACTGGTATATGTCATATTACAACTCATCATCATCTTAATGAATTCTTCATCATTCTAGGTAAAATAACATAAAAAGGTGAACTCCTCATCATTCTGGTTGTTATCATACTATAGCAAATGATCAAGTTATCACAAGTTAGAAACACTAACTACTGCTCTCTTCTAGGTAAAATAGCATAAAAAGGTGAACTTCTGAATCTCCCCATTGAAGAATATAGATCAACCTATCTCCAACTTCTGGCTTGCACAATTTAAAGTCTCCAAGTGTTTGCCTAGATGCTGTTATTGCCTTGCTCCATCCTTTTATTTTCATGGTATTCTCACTTTGATATATCGTGTACTCCCTCGGTCCTTTTTACTCCGCATGTTAGATTTGTGTCAAGTCAAACTTTACAAAGTTTGACCAAACATATATTAAAAAATATCAAAATCTACAATACAAAATATACATTTCATGAAACTACATTATGTAATGAATCTAACAATATTAATTTGGCACTGTGAATGTTGAGACGTGTTTTTATAAGTTCAGTCAAAGTAAAGATACTTTGACTTCAGACAAAGCTAATATGCAGACTAAAAAGGACCGGAGGAAGTATTTACCAGGGTAACTCATCGGCATTGGCCGTAAACTAACCATATGCAAATCACCTTTGGTAAACATCCACTTTGGAATGGTCTCTAGAGGGAGTACCTATTTAAGAACATAGGCTATAATAACATAGTTAGCAAACTAGTTTTGCTTAAGAACAATGTATGAAAAGGATGTACTAATGATACAAGGGTATAAAAATCTTACAAAGTAGTCTCTAGTGATGTTATAAGGGTTTAGCTTGTGCACGTGTGGCACATATCCATGATAAATGCTACCAATCATGTCATTTTCCTTATAATGCTCAACAACATGAATACATGAGATGAGATGATCTTTCTCCAACCAAGTAAGTTTGGAGTCATAACTATAGTACATCTGATCTATTATCTGTCGGGTAATTTTTGTAGCACGGAAATAAGCTGATAATCAAAAATTAAAAAAATTAGTCAGGATGAGTACCAAATACTTTTCAATAATCAAGATAAAGTACCTAACAAATCTGTTGACAAACGCACCTGGAGGTAGCACCGGAATCAAGTCATCATGCGCATGCACCCAAATATCTATATTATTATCACGAACATCGTCATTAGCAAGATCGAAGGTAATGGTCATGTCCTCATCCAACCCATATGCGTGGCAAAATGCTCTCCAATTAGACAACCAAAATATGTGTGATCTTCGTTATTTTTCACCTTAACAACAAAAGTGTAATGCTCCGTTATTAGGTGAGCTATCATAGGTTTTGCACTGTCCTTCCTTTGGAAAGGGAACTTGCCCAAGACATCGGATGTTGGATCACAGGGAACGCACTAGTCGAATTGTACAAAAAAGAATTAAAGGTTAACTAAAGCAAAAAAACACGTCAGAGTTCATTAACAAAAAATAGATGTCGTCTATACATACCGTAATTTCACTAAATTCCTCTGTTATCTTGACGGTGAATGACCTATCGTTGTCCAAGTGAGGATAAAGGTCGCATAGACCCCTGTCGTCCCAGCAATAAGGGCACTGAGAGATCCTATCGTCGTCAGACGACGTCGATATTTCCTGTGTTCATGATTCTAAGATTAAAAATTGACGGCAATCATATAATATCACTAATACATACAATAGCACCGGTGATCGTCGGTGACTCTTCATATAATATTATCATATAATATCACTAATACATCTCGAATAATCCAGTTAATGAAGCATCGAATATTATCACTAATACAGATCGAATATTATCGAATAATCTAGTTCAATCGCGGTTCTTGAAGCGTGGGTGATGGACACCCAAAGAGAAGGAACCATCACAAGATCATAGCTCGCGTGAGATCCCTGAAGGAAATGGTAGGTATTGGAGAACCTCGCACCCAACGCAACCATGTAGTGATGGACTTGCTCGTCCTCCTCCCTGACATGGCGACATACCACCTCATCGGTTGCTGGCTGCCTCCGCACCGATAGTGGCCACGCGACCACCACCAAAGAAGATCCGGGTTGACGATGATACCCGGATTCCTCACCAAACTACGCGCCCTGGAAGTTAGCACCCCCCAATGCTAGGCCGATAGAGTCCAGTCCCGGACATGGCACCTCTCAAACTGGTTGTCGGCACCGAGTCGACGACGAGGATGTGGGGTTGGCATCGCCGACGAGAACAAATTGTGGGTGTAGCAAATATCATTTTATTTAACAACAATAAAACAACAATACTATTGGGGTGAGATTTAGAGGTCGGAGTTGTTGTGTATGCAAAGGGTATTATTTAGCATTTCTATCATTTTGGTAAAAAAACAGTATGAAAATAACAATACGTGTAGTTCTATGATCACTCAAGTAAGACTTGTGATTACCACTGAGATATGCATCACATTGGACTCAACTAAGAGGGGCTATCAGCATCATAATAACTTCTCATTATTGTTATAATCAACAAAAGAAATGCTTATACTTTTAATGTGTATGAGATTTTCATTTGACACATTGGATTTTATGATCATTTTATATATTGTACCATGATATGCAGTAAAAACAGAGTACATATATAATGAACTAATTGATGGTGGTGTGGCCGGCGGCTCACATAGGAGGAGGAGGAGGCCAGAGTGGGCTCGGGGAGGCGAGGACATCGGGGGGCGGCACCAGCGTTGAGGAGGCGACGACGTCGGAGGCGGCAACGAGGAGGCGATGGCGACGGCGTACGGGGGCGGAGACAACGTCAAGGAGGTGACAACATCGGGGGTGGCAACAGGGGAGAGGTGACTGCGTCGGGGGCGGCAACGAGGAGACGACGGCATCGGGGGCGGCGACGAGGAGGCAACGATGTCGGGAGGCGGTGACGGTGTCAGGGGCGGTGACAAGGAGCGAGCGGGCTCGGGGAGGCGATGGCGAGAGCCGGCCGGCAGCCTGGTGGCGTCGAGGTGGCTTTCAGCGCCATCGGGGGAGAGGGAAAGAAGATGGATTTGGAAATTTTCCCAAGTCCTGCTTATATAGTCCAACCTTTAGTCCCGGTTGGTGGCTCCAACCGGGACTAAAGGCTGCTCTGTAGTCCCGGTTGGACCCACCAACTGGGACTAAAGGTGAATTTCACCAGGCGAAAGGGCGGGAAGCCCAGGCCTTTATTCCTGGTTTCTGGCGCCAACCGGGACTAAATGGGGTCCTTTCGTCCCGGTTGGAGCCACCAACCGGGACTAAAGGGTTGTTCCTTGCACCGGCGCGGGGCGGTGGGAGTTTAGTTCCACCTGGCCAACCGAAGGGCGCTTGCAGTGGTTTATAAGCTCCGCGGCGGCTTCCCTCTATAGCTCCTCTCTTTAGCAAGCCTTGGGCCTAAATTTCTTCTTTGTTTGCCCGTTGGGTCTATTTTCCTCGTGAGCCTGCGTCCTGGCCCATGTGCATTTGGGTTTCTAGTCGTATGCAGGTCGTGGTGGCCTAGTAGGTGGGCATTTTTTTGTTATTTTTTGCACAGTAAAGTTTTTAACAAAAAATACTTTGATAATTTTAGTTCATTCTGTTTAGTTTATTCATTTTAGTTAATGTTTTAGTTGATTCTTTGTAGTTCATTCTTTGTAGTTAATATTTTAGTTGATTCTTTTCAGGCCATTCTTTGCTAAATTACCCAGTTTTAGTTCATATTATGTTGATTCTTTTTAGTTCATTATTTTTAGTTAATGTTTTAGTTGATTCGTTTTAGTTCATCCTTTTTAGTTAATATTTTAGTTGATTATTTTTAGTTCATTCTTTTTAGTGAATATTTTAGTTCATTCTTTGCTAAATGACACTGAAATTGAAAAGCACTACAAATGAACTTTTAAATGGTTGAAAATTGGCATGGTATCATAATTTCACCCACATAGCATGTGATAAAAAGTTGAGAGGGTTACGGGGAAAACTAGATGCATTTCGTGTACAAACTGGACAATCTCTTTCGAAGTATCAGGGTTTTAGACGAAAACTCATCTGTTACAAAAGGATTCCAATTTATTAAATATATTTGAAGTCAATACTTTTTCTGCATTCAAGGTGCACCATTCAAAGCCACATTATCCCATTTCAACCCTTTCTGACTTCATTAGCTATTTTTCATGCATTTCATGATTTATTTTGAGCTAAAACGACCCTGAAATTGAAAAGCACTACAAATGAACTCTGAAATGGTTGAAAATTGGCATGGTATCATAATTTTACCCACATATCATGTGCTAAAAAGTTGAGAGGGTTACGGGAAAAACTGGATGCACTTCGTGTACAAAATGGACAATCTCTTCCAAGTATCAGGGTTTTAGACGAAAATTCATCTGTTACAAAAGGATTTCAATTTATTAGACATATTTGAATTCAAGACTTGTTTTGCATTCAATGTGCACCATTCAAAGCCACATCATCACATTTCAACCCTTTTCTGACTTCATTAACTATTTTTCATGCATTTCATGATTTATTATGAGCTAAAACGACCCTAAAATTGAAAAGCAGTGTAAATGAACTCGGAAATGGTTGAAAATTGGCATGTTATCATAATTTCACCCACATAGCATGTGCTAAAAAGTTGATAGGGTTACGAGAAAAACTAGATGCACTTCGTGTACAAACTGGACAATCTCTTTCGAAGTATCAGGGTTTTAGACAAACACTCATCTGTTACAAAAGGATTTCAATTTATTAAACATATTTGAATTCAAGACTTTTTCTACATTCAATGTGCACCATTCAAAGCCACATCATCCCATTTCAACCCTTTTTGACTTCATTAGCTATTTTTCATTCATTTCATGATTTATTTTAACCATGCCAAGTTTCAACCTTTTTAGAGATATCTCAGCACATACAACACAATGCTTTAGAAATCTTGCTCACATCATATATTTAAATAGGGACCTAAATAGAAATAATAGTTCAGATATCCATTATAGAAAGTTGATGGGGTTATTACCCCTGGGTTGGCCAAAGCATGGGGGTTCTTTCTCCCCCGCTTCAAAGAAAAACTATGCGACTGGCTGCCCACGGCTGGTTGGGGCATGACCGGCTCGAGCTGTTGCTGGCTGGCGACACGGACGGCTGGACGAAGAGCCGGCTCGACCCTCGGTCGGCTGGGCGCGGCCGACTGCCTCCGGGCCGCCCCCTCCATTGACCCTGGGGTGGACATGCAACGTCCCGTCCCTCTGCGTGCAGGTACAACGACACGACGCGACCGCCACGACGGGCGACACTGTGGCCACAATGGCCGCTCACGCATGGGTGCGTATGGCCACAGTCTGGCCGTCCAGACCACTAACCTTGGTGAGTGCGACCAGGCGGGGGAACAGTGCCGGCATGCCCTCGCTTACTCGATTACCTGCCACGACGTGGCTACAGTGCAGCTGGCCGTACCAGAGACTTTGGCCAGCTGGCACTAGGCGACGCCTCCCGGGCGACCCGTGCCGCGATAGGTGGGCGAGGGCCAATCGCAGAGCCGGCTGGTGGGCCCTAGTAGGCAACAAGACCTCCCAGCTGGTGGACCCTACCGGCAACAAGACGACACGAAGGGCGGGGCCCCCTGGCCAGCCGGAGAGGCTATCAGCCGGGTCCCTCCATCCTTGTACCTTTGGAATATTATAGAGCCGGGGGATGGCCTATAAAACCTTCTGAGCCCCCCATGCAACGGGGATGGAGGATCATACACACCCACCCACACAGAACTCTCCTCATACCCCCTCTAGCAACGGAGGAACACGAGTCGGCTGCTCCTTCTTCCTCCTCTAGACACAACTCTAGGGGCATCCTTGTAAACACATCAATCCACCCAACTAGATCAAGCAAGACTAGGGGTGTTACCTCCCACGGAGGGCCCTGAACCTGGGTACATCGTGTGTCACCACCGCTTGTGCCTAATCTCGCATCCGGAGCCCGTCGGTGTCCTCCGGCCCCAACCAGCTACAATAAGCCTACCCATGGCATCTGTCGTGAGAAAACGACGACAGTTGGCACCCATCGTGGGGCCGTACGCGGCGTCGGCCGGATTCATGCTCCGGGCAGGACCCCTAGCCATTCCTCGCCGCCACCGCACGTCCAGGCGAAACCGCGGGCTCGTGGGGCTTGCTTCGGCATGCTCTGCGGGCGACTCCGTCGACCTCACGGTCGATATCAATGCGCTCACCGAGCTCTTTGGCTGGCTCAGCCTTGCCGAGGCTCCGACCGCGGACGAGTACCCTGGGCTGGTGCTCGTCTGTGCCGGTCTGCCCATGGCTGTGGGCTCACTTGTGCGACCCAATCCAGCGGCTCCCACGATCGCGTGGGGGCAATGGCCATCATCTCCTCCACCTCCTTCGGACGTGCGTGGGCCGGGGCCGACGTCGCCGCGGCCCGCGTCGGCACCTCCGACCCGCTCGGTGTGGCCCTCTGGGGCTTGAGCACCCCTATCGCCCCGACGGCAAACCACGACGCCGCCGTGACCAATCTCGAGGCGGTTCGCCATGTCCTATTCGAGGACGCCACCACTCTTGCGGCTACACGGCGCCGCATGGAGGCCGCCCAGCGGGAATACGCTTCCGCCTACGGTCTCACCCTGGCTGGCACTGAGCCCAGCCGGCGTGGGCTGTGCGTGACCGTGGCCGCGTGGTTGCCAAAATCCTAGGTGGCAAGATGCCCGTCTACGACTTCCCCGCAGCCAACCTGCGGGCCCTCATGGTGGCCTACGCGGATTTGGCCACCTTGGAGGGCGAAGAACGTGCCTCTCACGAGCGTTACATCAAGGAGCTCATTGACGCCACCGACGCGCACAAGCATCTGCTCGCGTCGGGTGGCGCTGCCTCCGGACACCCCCGGCTCGAGAGCAAGGGCACGGGGACCGCTGGCCGTTAGCCGGCTCAGCACTCCTGCTCCCCTCGCGTTTCCGGCAGCTGGGCCAAAACAAACAACCCCGGCCCTCTCAGCTGCCGGGGAGCGAGCACCGGGTTTTAGCAGCCGGCGCACCAACAACCCGCCTCGCAGCGGCCGCCACCACGAAGCGCCGGCAGCCGGCAGCCGGCGCAACCGCGGGCAGACTCCACCTTCCGCGGCCTCAAGAAGGCTCTCACCCACGCGCCCATCCTGGCTGCGCCGGCTGAGAAGGAACCCTTGCTCACCTACATTGCAGCGACCACTCGCGTCATCAGCGTCGTCCTGGTGTCGAGCGACCGGAGGAGGACAGGTCCCTGCCGGTCCAGCGCCCCATCTACTACCTCATCGAGGTCCTCTCCGTGTCCAAGCAGAACTACCCCCACTACCAGAAGATGTGCTATGACATATACTTCGCCGCAAAGAAGGTCAAGCAGTACTTGTAGGAGCATACCATCACCGTGGTGAGCATGGCCCCACTCGCCGAGATCATGAGAGGCAGGAACTCCACAGGCTGGATCGCCAAATGGGTCATCGCCCTTGCCGATCATGAGATCTGGTATGAACCACGTACCGCCATCAAGTCGTAGGCATTGGCCGACTTCGTCGTCGACTGGGCGGAGACCGAGTTCGTGCCGCCTCCCCCAGACTCCATGCGTTGGCGTGTGCATTTTGACGGCTCGAAAATGAGGACCGACCTAGGTGCCGGCATAGTCCTCTCCTCGCTGAAAGGTGACCAACTCAAGTATGCCCTCCAGATCCACTTTGCCGCCTCCAACAACGTGTCCGAGTACGAGGCCATCGTCCATGGCCTCCAGCTCGCCAAGGAGATCGGCATCAGGCGCATCCTGTGCTTCCGCGACTGACATGTCCATTTTGCATCATGCTTTATATTGATATTTATCGCATCATGAGTTGTTATAACACATTATGGTACAATCCTCATGCCTTTTCTCTCTTATTTTACAAGGTTTACACCAAGAGGGAGAATGCGAGCAGCTGGAATTCTAGGCTAGAAAAGGAGCAAGTTTGAGATGTCTATTCTGCACAACTCCAAAAGCCGTGAAAATCAATGAGGAATTATTTTGGAATATATAAAAAATACTGGGCCGGAGAAGTCCCAGAGGGGAGCCACAAGGAGACCACGAGCCTGCCAGGCGCGGCCTACCCCCCTGGCCGCGCCTGGGGGGCTCGTGGCCCCCTTGCAGCTCCTCTGCCCCCCATCTTCTCCTATATGAAGGGTTTCGTCCGAGAAAAAAAAATCAATATAGAGCTTTCGAGAGGAGACGCTGCCGCCACGAGGCGGAACTTGAGCAAAACCAATCTAGAGCTCCGGCAGGGCTGTTCTACCGGGGAAACTTCTCTCCCAGAGAGGGAAATCGTCACCATTGTCATCACCAACACTCCTCTCATCGGAGGGGACCCATCTCCATCAACATCTTCATCAGCACCATCTCATCTCCAAACCCTAGTTCATCTCTTGTATCTAATCTCCATCTCGCAACTCCGATTGGTACTTGTAAGGTTGCTAGTAGTGTTAATTGCTTATTGTAGTTGATGCTAGTTGGATTATTTGGTGGAAGATCATATGTTCAGATCCTTAATGATATTCAATACCTCTGATCATGAACATAATCATGCTTTGTGAGTAGTTACGTTTGTTCCTGAGGACATGGGATAAGTCTTGCTAATAGTAGTCATGTGAATTTGGTATTTGTTTGACATTTTGATGCGTTGTATGTTGTCTCTCCTCTAGTGGTGTTATGTGAACGTCGACTACATGAGACTTCACCATTATTTGGGCCTAGAGGAAGGCATTGGAAAGTAATAAGTAGATGATGGGTTGCTAGAGTGACAGAAGCTTAAACCCTAGTTTATACATTGCATCGTAAGGGGCTGATTTGGATCCACTAGTTTAATGCTATGGTTAGACTTTGTCTTAATTCTTCTTTCGTAGTTGCAGATGCTTGCGAGAGGGGCTAATCATAAGTGGGATGTTTGTCCCAGTAAGGACAGCAGCCAAGCACCGGTCCACCCACATATCAAACTATCAAAGTAGCGGACGCGAATCATATGAACATGATGAAAACTAGCTTGACAGTAATTCCCATGTGTCCTCGGGAACGCTTTACTTTATATAAGAGTTCGTTCAGGATTGTCCCTTGCTACAAAAGGGATTGGGCCATATTGCTACACCTTTGTTACTATTGTTACTTGCTACCCGTTACAAATTATCTTATCATACAACTATCTGTTACCGACTATTTCAGTGCTTGCAGAGAATACCTTACTGAAAACCGCTTATCATTTCCTTCTGCTCCTCGTTGGGTTCGACACTCTTACTTATCGAAAGGACTACGATAGATCCCCTATACTTGTGGGTCATCAACACTCTTTTCTGGCGCCGTTGCCGGGGAGTGGGAAGCGCCTTTGGTAAGTGGAATTTGGTAAGGAAACATTTATATAGTGTGCTGAAATTTATTGTCACTTGTCACTATGGAAACTAATCCTTTGAGGAGCTTGTTCGGGTTATCTTCACCTCGACCGGAAGCACAAAGAGTTGCTCCTCAACCTACTGCACCTACTGAAAATATTTATTATGAGATTCCTTCGGGTATGCTAGAGAAATTGTTGGCTAATCCTTTTACAGGAGATGGAACATCACATCCCGACTTGCATCTAATCTATGTAGATGAAGTTTGTGGTTTATTTAAGCTTGCAGGTTTGCCCGAGGATGAGGTCAAGAATAAGGTATTTGCCTTATCTTTGAGGGATAAAGCATTGACATGGTATAGGCTATGTGATGATACTGGATCGTGGAACTACAAACGATGGAAATTGGAATTTCATCAAAAGTTTTATCCTATGCATTTGGTACATCGTGATCGGAATTATATCTATAATTTTTGGCCTCGTGATAGATAAAGTATCGCTCAAGCTTGGGGGAGGCTTAATTCAATGTTATATTCATGCCCCAACCATGAGCTCCCTAGAGAAATTATTATTATGAATTTTATGCTCGGCTTTCTCATGACAATCGCACCATGCTCGACACTTCTTGTACCGGTTCTTTCACGAAGAGAGATATTGACTTCAGATGGGATTTATTGGAAAGAATTAAACGCAATTCTGAAGATTGGGAGTTTGATGAAGGTAATGAGTCAGGTATGAATCTTAAGTTCGATTGTGTTAAATCTTTCGTAGAAACAAATACCTTTCATGATTTTAGCGCTAAACATGGACTTGATTCTGAGATAGTAGCTTCTTTATGCGAATCATTTGCCACTCATGTCAATCTCCCTAAGGAGAAGTGGTTTAAATATCATCCTCCTATATAAGTTAATGTAGCTCAACCTATTCCAGTTGAAGAGAAAGTAATTGCTTATAATGATTCTATTGTTCCTACTGCTTACATTGAGAAACCACCTTTTCCTGTTAGAATGAAGGATCATGCTAAAGCTTCAACTGTGATACGTAAGGGTTACTTTAGAACACCTACACCCCCTGAGCAAATTAAATTTGAACCTATTATTGCTATTATTAAAGATCTCTTGACCGACAATGTTGAAGGGCATGTTATTCAATTCTGTGAAGCTTCTGCTATAATTGCTAAACCTCATACTGGAGATAAGCATAAACCTGTAGTTGGCATGCCTGTTGTTTCCGTTAAGATAGGAGATCATTGTTATCATGGTTTATGTGATGTGGGTGCTAGTGTTAGTGCAATACCTCAATCTTTATATAATGAAATTAAAGATGAAATTGCACCCGTCGAGATGGAATTTATTGATGTTACTATTAAACTTGCTAATAGAGATACTATCTGCCCTATGGGAATTGTTAGAGATGTTGAAGTCTTGTGTGGTAAAACTAAGTATCCTACTGATTTTCTCATTCTTGCTACCACACAAGATAGCTTTTGTCCCATCATATTTGGTAGACCTTTCCTCAATACTGTTAATGCTCAAATTAATTGTGATAAGCAAACTGTTACTGTTGGCTTTGGAGGTGTGTCGCATGAATTTAATTTTTCTAAGTTTAGTAGACAACCTCATGAAAAAGAATTGTCTAGTAAGGATGAAATTATTGCTCTTACTTCTATTGTTGTGCCTCCTACTGATCCTTTAGAGCAATACTTGCTTGAACATGAAAATGATATGCATATGGATGAGAGGAATGAGATAGATAGAGTTATCTTTAAACAACGTCCTATCCTCAAGAATAATTTTGCCTGTTGAATTACTTGGAGATCCACCTCCACCAAAGGGTGATCCTGTGTTTGAGCTTAAACAATTACCTGATACTCTTAAGTATGCTTATCTTGATGAAAAAGAGATATATCCTGTTATTATTAGTGCTAACCTTTCAGAGCGTGAAGAAAATAAATTATTGAAAACTCTAAGGAATTACCGTGCTGCTATTGGATATACTCTTGATGATCTTAAAGGCATTAGTCCCACTCTATGCCAACATAAAATTGAAACTTATCCTGATTCCAAACCAGTTGCCGATCCCCAATGAAGACCGAATCCTAAGATGAAAGAGGTGGTAAGGAAAGAAATACTAAAGTTCCTGGAAGCAGGTATTATTTACCCTGTGGCTTATAGTGATTGGGTAAGTCCGGTGCATTGTGTCCCTAAGAAGGGAGGTATTACCGTTGTTCCTAATGATAAAGATGAATTGATCCCACAAAGAATTGTTACTGGCTATAGGATGGTAATTGATTTTAGGAAATTAAATAAAGCTACTAAGAAAGATCATTACCCTTTACCTTTCATTGATCAAATGCTAGAAAGATTGTCTAAACATACACACTTTTGCTTTCTAGATGGTTATTCTGGTTTCTCCCAAATACCTGTTTCACAATCTGATCAGGAGAAAACCACTTTTACTTGCCCTTTCGGTACCTTTGCTTATAGACGTATGCCTTTTGGTTTATGTAATGCACCTGCTACCTTTCAAAGATGTATGATGGCTATATTCTCTGACTCTTGTGAGAAGATTGTTGAGGTTTTCATGGATGATTTCTCCGTTTATGGATCTTCTTTTGATGATTGCTTGAGCAACCTTGATCAAGTTTTGCAGAGATGTGAAGATACTAACCTTGTCTTGAATTGGGAGAAGTGCCACTTTATGGTTAATGAAGGCATTGTCTTGGGACATAAAATTTCTGAAAGAGGAATTGAAGTTGATAGGGCTAAAGTTGATGCCATTGAGAAAATGCCATGCCCTACAAACGTTAAAGGTATAAGAAGTTTCCTTGGTCATGCTGGTTTCTATAGAAGGTTCATTAAAGACTTCTTTAAGATTTCTAGGCCTCTCACTAATATCTTGCAAAAAGATATTCCATTTGTTTTTGATGATTATTGTGAAGAAGCATTTGAAATACTCAAGAAGGCCTTGATAACTGCACCTATTGTTCAACCACCTGATTGGAACCTACCTTTTGAAATTATGTGTGATGCTAGTGATTATGCTGTTGGTGCTGTCCTAGGACAAAGAGTTGATAAGAAATTAAATTTTATTCATTATGCTAGTAAAACTCTAGACAGTGCCCAAAGAAATTATGCTACTACTAAAAAATAATTTTTAGTAGTTGTGTTTGCATGTGATAAGTTCAGACCTTATATTGTTGATTCTAAAGTTACTATTCACACTGATCATGCTACTATTAAATATCTCATGGAAAAGAGAGATGCTAAACCTAGACTTATTAGATGGGTTCTCCTACTACAAGAATTTGATTTGCATATCGTTGATAGGAAGGATGCTGAGAACCCCGTAGCAGATAAGTTGTCTAGGTTAGAGAATGTTCTTGATGACCCACAACCTATTGATGATAGCTTTCCTGATGAACAATTGAATGTTATCAATGCTTCACGCAGTACACCATGGTATGCTGATTATGCTAATTATATTGTTGCTAAATATATACCACCTAGTTTCATGTACCAACAAAAGAAAAAGTTCTTTTATGATTTGAGACATTACTTTTGGGATGATCCTCACCTGTATAAAGAAGGAGTAGATGGTGTTATTAGACGTTGTGTACCTGAGCATGAACAGGGACAGATCCTATAGAAGTGCCACTCCGAGGCTTACGGAGGACACCATGCTAGAGATAGAACTGCACACAAGGTATTGCAATCCGGTTTTTACTGGCCTACTCTCTTTAAGGATGCTCGTAAGTTTGTCTTGTCTTGCAATGAATGTCAAAGAATAGGTAATATTAGTAAACGTCAGGAAATGCCTATGAGTTATTCACTTGTTAATGAACCATTTGATGTTTGGGGTTTTGATTATATGGGACCTTTTCCAAAGTCCAATGGGTATACTCATATTTTAGTTGCTGTTGATTACGTTACTAAGTGGGTAGAAGCTATTCCAACTAGTAGTGCTGATCATAACACCTCTATTAAGATGCTTAAAGAAGTTATTTTCCCTAGATTTGGAGTTCCTAGATATCTGATGACTGATGGTGGTTCACACTTTATGCATGGTGCTTTTTGTAAAATGCTTGCTAAGTATGATGTCAACCATAGAATTGCATCTCCTTATCATCCTCAGTCTAGTGGTCAAGTAGAGTTAAGTAATAGAGAAATTAAACAAATTTTAGAAAAGACTATTAATAGGTCTAGAAAGAATTGGTCTAAGAAACTTGATGATGCACTGTGGGCTTATAGAACTGCTTATAAGAATCCCATGGGCATGTCCCCGTATAAAATGGTTTACGGTAAAGCATGTCATTTACCTCTTGAGCTAGAGCATAAGGCTTATTGGGCAATCAAAGAGCTCAACTTTGATTTCAAACTTGGTGGTGAGAAGAGGTTATTTGATATTAGCTCACTCGATGAATGGAGAACTCAGGCATATGAAAATGCCAAGTTGTTTAAAGAGAAAGTTAAGAGGTGGCATGATAAAAGGATACAAAAACGTGAGTTCAATGTAGGTGATTATGTCTTGTTATACAATTCTCGTTTAAGATTTTTTGCAGGCAAACTTCTCTCTCAATGGGAAGGTCCTTACATTGTCGAGGAAGTATATCGTTCTGGTGCCATCAAAATCAACAACGCAGAAGGCACTTTTCCAAGAGTTGCGAATGGGCAAAGAATCAAGCATTATATCTCAGGTACTCCGATAAATGTAGAATGCAATATAATTAATACCATAACCCCGAAGGAGTACATAAGGGATGTTTACCAGCCTGTTTTAGATTCCGAAAACAAAGAGGTATGATATACGGTAAGCAAACCGATTCCAAAACTTTTCCAATAATAATTTTTCTCAGTTTTGGAATATTTAGAAAAATACAAAAATTAAGGTAGTCCGGAAAGCGCACCAGGAGGCCACGAGCCTGCCAGGCGCGGGCCCACCCCCTAGCCGCACCTGGGGGGCTCGTGAGCTCCTCGTGTGCCTCCCGGACTCCATTTTCTTGTGGAACACTCCTTATGGTCGGTAAAAATTCATTATATAACTTCTCGAAAGGTCTGACCCTCGTATCACGCAAATATCCTCTGTTTTTGTTTCGAGCTGTTTTCTCTCGGGATTCCGAAGGTCAAGCATCATGTCGTCTTTTGCCTCCAATCAAGGGCACGATGATGCTTGGTTGATGCAGGTGGAGTCTCAAGGATCAGGAGTTGATAAGACAAACATGGAGGAAGATGTTGGCGATTCCTCTGAGGTGCACCCTCCGGCTTTGAAGCGGGGCACTTTGGCTAGCATCTGCACTATTCCAAATCCTCATCAGGCCATGGCCACTATCAACAATCGCGGAAGCCAGCAAGCACGAGAAGGGCTCCTTCCTAGGAGGCCTCTACACAGGTTACATCAGAACAACTTTCACAATTTGATTCATAACTATGGAGTTGAAAATACACTCCATACACACATACCCTCCAATTGGGATATATCCCGTCCAAGTGAAAGTAATGCAGGAGAAAGCTCATGGGGGCCGACCAACAAACACCTTCTGGAAAAAATCCAGAAGAACGCCATTATGATTCAGCGCGTGCCCAGTGAGTTACTGGATCTGAAGGCTAGCTTGAACAAGCCGACCGGTATTCCAACTCCACCACCATCACCTCCGAAGGAAGACAATTAAACACACGGGTATGGGCACTCCCCTTGCTTGCGCCAAGCTTGGGGGAGTTGCCCCGGTATCGTATCACCATCACATCTTTTGCCTTTACCTTTATATTAGTTCGATCCTTTTGGTAATATCTTTATGTAGTAGAATAAAGTTTTTAGTATGATCTAGGTTTGAGTTTTGCTTTGTGTTACCCCCAATGTAATCGAGTTCGTGAGTTATATAATAAAGAGTGTTTTAGTTAAGGGCTTTGCTTCTTGCCATGATCTAAAGAAAATAATAATAAGAGAACAAAAGCATGAAAGATCATGTGACGATCTTATGGGAAGTGTTGACTTCACATATAAAAAGAATGTTGACTGAAACTTGTTGTGGGTAGACAAACATAGACCTTGGTCATTGTTGCAATTAATAGGAAGTAATAAAGGAAGAGAGGTTCACATATAAATATATCATCTTTGACACCATCTATGATTGTGAACACTCATTAAACTATTACATGCTAAGAAGTAGGTGTTGGACAAGCAAGACAACATAATGAATTATGTTTGCCTGGTTCCGAACAATGTTATATGATTATGGATCCTTTAGCATGTGACGCTTGCTTCCACCTCATATTAGCCAAAACTTCCACACTAAGTAGAGATACTACTTGTGCATCCATAAAACCCTCAACCCAGTTTTGCCATGAGAGTCCACCATACCTGCCTATGGATTGAATAAGATCCTTCAAGTAAGTTGTCATCGGTGCAAGCAATAAAAATTGCTCCCTAAATATGTATGATCTATTAGTGTGTGGAAAATAAGCTTTATACGAACCTGTGATGAGGAAGACATAAAAGCGACAGACTGCATAATAAAGTTCTTTATCACAGGAGGCAATATAAAGTGACGTTTCTTCACATTAAGAGATCACACATGCAAGCCTTAAAAGCACACGACAACCTCTGCTTCCCTCTGCGAAGGGCCTATCTTGTACCTTTACCTTTTTACCTTGAAAAGAGTCATGGTGATCTTCACCAATTCCTTATTTTTCCATCATCTTGGCAAGCATCATGTGCTAGGGAAATATCTATATTCATATATCAACTTGGAAGTAAGTAATCATGAATTATTATTGTTGACATTACCCTTGAGGTAAAGAGTTGGGAGGCGAAACTATAAGCCCCTATCTTTCTCAGTGTCCAACTGAAACTTTGATCTCGTGAGTACCGCATGAGTTTTAGCAATTGTAGAAGACTAAAAGATGATTGAGTATGTGGATTTGCTTTACAAGCTCTTATTTGACTCTTTCCGACGTTATGATAAATTGCAATTGCTTCAATGACTAGAGACTATTGGTTGTTAATTCTCAACAAGGTTCCGGATGCATGCTTTACATTGTGAATGAATTGTCACTTTAGCATAAGGGATTATATGACGATATTGCTATTCTAAATATGATCATGATGCCTGCATGTCCGTACTTTATTTTATTGACACCTCTATCTCTAAACATGTGGGCATATTTATCGATCTCGGTTTTTGCTTGAGGACAAGCGAGGTCTAAGCTTGGGGGAGTTGATACGTCCATTTTGCATCATGCTTTTATATTGATATTTATCGCATCATGAGTTGTTATAACACATTATGGTACAATACTCATGCCTTTTCTCTCTTATTTTAAAAGGTTTACACAAAGAGGGAGAATGCCGGCAGCTGGAATTCTGGGCCGGAAAAGGAGCAAGTTTGAGATGTCTATTCTGCACAACTCCAAAAGCCGTGAAAATCAACGAGGAATTATTTTGGAATATATAAAAAATACTGGGCCGGAGATGTACCGGAGGGGAGCTACCAGGAGGCCACGAGCCTGCCAGGCGCGACCTACCCCCTGGCCGCGCCTGGGGGGCTCGTGGGCCCCCTGCAGCTCCTCTGGCCCCCATCTTCTCCTATATGAAGGGTTTCGTCCGAGAATTTTTTTTCAATATAGAGGTTTCGTGAGGAGATGCTGCCGCCACGAGGCGGAACTTGAGCAGAACCAATCTAGAGCTCCGGCAAGGCTGTTCTGTCGGGGAAACATCTCTCCCGGAGAGGGAAATCGTCTCCATCGTCATCACCAACACTCCTCTCATCGGGGGGGGGGACCCATCTCCATCAACATCTTCATCAGCACCATCTCATCTCCAAACCCTAGTTCATCTCTTGTATCGAATCTCCGTCTCGCAACTCCGATTGGTACTTGTAAGGTTGCTAGTAGTGTTAATTGCTTATTGTAGTTGATGCTAGTTGGTTTATTTGGTGGAAGATCATATGTTCAGATCCTTAATGATATTCAATACCTCTCTGATCATGAACATAATCATGCTTTCTGAGTAGTTACGTTTGTTCTTGAGGACATGGGATAAGTCTTGCTAATAGTAGTCATGTGAATTTGGTATTCGTTGGATATTTTGATGCGTTGTATGTTGTCTCTCATCTAGTGGTGTTATGTGAACGTCGACTACATGAAACTTCACCATTATTTGGGCCTAGAGGAAGGCATTGGGAAGTAATAAGTAGATGATGGGTTGCTAGAGTGACAGAAGCTTAAACCCTAGTTTATGCATTGCGTCGTAAGGGGCTGATTTGGATCCACTAGTTTAATGCTATGGTTAGACTTTGTCTTAATTCTTCTTTCGTAGTTGCGGATGCTTGAGAGAGGGGTTAATCATAAGTGGGATGTTTGTCCAAGTAAGGACAACACCCAAGCACCAGTCCACCCACATATCAAACTATCAAAGTAGCGAACGCGAATCATATGAACATGATGAAAACTAGCTTGACAGTAATTCCCATGTGTCCTCGGGAATGCTTTACTTTATATAAGAGTTTGTTCAGGCTTGTCCCTTGCTACAAAAGGGATTGGGCCATATTACTGCACCTTTGTTACTATTGTTACTTGCTACCCGTTACAAATTATCTTATCATACAACTATCTTTTACCGACTATTTCAGTGCTTGCAGAGAATACCTTACTGAAAACCGCTTATCATTTCCTTTTGCTCCTTGTTGGGTTCGACACTCTTACTTATCGAAAGGACTATGATAGATCCCCTATACTTGTGGGTCATCAGCGACTCTGACCTCATGGTGCAACAGGTCTCTGGCGAATGGGACGCCAGGGACGCCAACAAGGCCAGTTATCGCTTCCTCGTACAATAGCTCACCGGCTCCTTTGAGGGTTGTGAGTTCCATCACGTCCCATGGGCGGAAAACAAGGCGACCGATGTGCTGGCAAAGATCGGCTCCACCCGGCAGGCCATGCCAGCCGGCGTCTCCCTCGAGCGGCTGCTCAAGCCATCGATCAAGCCTTCCCCGCAATCAGTGTCCATCTTCGTGCCGGCTGACGCCGCCGGCCCATCGGCGGCTCCGGCTGCCCCTTCGACATCTTCTCCACCGCCCCCTCAACCTTGGCCACCCTGCCGACACCAGTTGAGCCAGTTGCGTCCGAGGCCGCCGGCTCCAACGACGCGGTCGTCATGAAGATAATCAATGATCCGGCCACAGGGGCTGGCGACCCAGCCCCGGGGCTGGCCAGTCGGTCCTGGGGACTGATCATCCAGGGCCGAGGGCTCCCGAGCCGTCCCCCGTCTCGACTTCCTCATGGGCCCAGCCCATCTTGGCATTGCTCCTGCGCAGCGATCTCCCCCCGGACGAGGCCGTGGCAAGGCAGATCCAGCGCTAGGCCACGACATACAACATCATCAAGAACGAGCTCGTCCATTGCAGTACCACTGGCGTCTTCTAGCGGTGCGTCGAGTCGGAAAAGGGTGTGGAAATCCTCCTCGACATCCACCAGGGCGAGTGCAGGCATCACGCCGCCTCTAGGGCCCTGGTGGCTAAGGACTTCCGCCATGGCTTCTACTGGCCCGCTGCTCTCGAGTCGGCCAAGAAATTGGTCAACGGGTGCGAGGGCTGCCAGCGCTTCAGCACGCAGAGCCACCTGCTGGCATCAGCACTCCAAACCATCCCCCTCTTGTGTTCCTTCGCCGTCTGGGGGCTTGACATGGCGGGCCCCTTCAAGACCGCACGAGGCGGCATGACACACTTGCTGGTGGCTGTCGACAAATTCACCAAGTGGATCGAAGCACGACCAATCAAGAAGCTGGATGGCCGCACGGCCGTCCGGTTCATCGATGACATCACGGTCTGCTACGGCGTCCCCCACAGCATCATCACTGACAACGGCACGAACTTCACCAAGGGCGTGCTCACACGTTTCTGCTCCAAGCAAGGGATCCGCCTCGACCTAGCCTCCGTCGCTCATACACAATCAAACGCCTAGGTTGAGAGGTCAAACGGCCTCATCTTGTCTGGCATCAAGCCCCGGCTCGTGACGCCACCGGTAAGGTCGGACGACTTCTGGATCGACAAGCTGCCGACCGTCCTTTGGAGTCTCAGGACCACCCCTAACCGATGAACTGGCTACATGCCCTTCTTCCTTGTGTATGGGTCCAAGGCGATCATCCCCACCGACATCGAGTTCGACTCGCCTCGAGTCACCCTATACACGGAGAAGGACGCAGAGGAGGCAAGAGAAGATGGCGTCCATCTACTCGAAGAAGCCCGCGAGCTGGTGTTGAGCCGGATGGCAATCTACCAGCAGAAGCTCTGGCACTTCCACAACAAGCGGATCCGGCCGCTCTCCTTCTATGAAGGGGACCTGGTCCTCAGGCGGATCCAGCGGACAGCTGGACAACACAAGCTGTCCTCCCCATGGGAGGGCCCATTCATCGTCAGCAAGGCGTTGCACAACAATGCGTACTACCTGATAGAGGGCTAGAAGCCACAGAAGTGCAAAAGAGATGCCTCCAGCGAGGAGACCGAGCGCCCATGGAATGCGGTGCTCCCCCTTCCGTTTTACTGCAGAAAAGACCAGTGTATGTATGTATCCCTCCCCTTTTGGGCTTATGAATGCAATGGGTGCCCTAGGCCGGTGCTACTTCTCGAGCTTGCGTTGGTTTTTCCATTGAAGAGGAAAGGGTGATGCAGCAAAGTAGAGATAAGTATTTCCCTTAGTTTGAGAACCAAGGTATCAATCCAGTAGGAGTATCAAGATGAGGCACCAAGGAACCTGCACAAACACAAACAAACTTGCACCCAACGCGATAAAGGGGTTGTCAATCCCTTTACGATTACTTGCAAGGTGAGATCTGATAGTGATAATAGATGAATATGAATAAGTAAATAAAATTGAAGCAAGGTATTTTTTGTGGTTTTTATATTTAGATCTGACTATATAATATGTAAAATAGACCCATGGGCCATAGTGTTCACTAGAGGCTTCTCTCATGATAGCAAGTATTATGGTGGGTGAACAAATTACTGTTGAGCAATTGATAGAATCACGCAAAGTCATGACGATATCTAAGGCAATGATCATACATATAGGCATCACGTCCGAGACTAGCAGACCGATAATTTCTGCATCTACTACTATTACTCCACACATCGACCGCTATCCAACATGCATCTAGTGTATTAAGTTCATAACAAACGGAGTAACGCTTTAAGAAAGATGAAATGATGTAGAGGGATAGATTCATGCAATATGATATAAACCCCATCTTTTTACCCTTGATGGCAACAACACGATACGTGCCTCGCTACCCTTTCTGTCACTGGGTGAGGACACTGCACGGTATGAACCCAAAACCAAGCACTTCTCCCATTGCAAGAACTATAGATCAAGTTGGCCAAACGAAACCCATAACTCGAAGAGAATTACAAGGATACAAAATCATGCATATAAGAAATTAGAGAATACTCAAATAATATTCATAGATAAGCTGATCATAAATCCACAATTCATCGGATCTCAACAAACACACCGCAAAAGAGAATTACATCAGATAGATCTCCATCAAGATCATGGAGAACTTTGTATTGAAGATCAAAGGGAGAGGAGAAGCCATCTAGATACTAGCTATGGACCCGAAGGTCTGATGTGAACTACTCACGCATCATCGGAGAGGCAATGGTGTTGATGAAGATGGCCATCGGAGATGGATTCCCCTCCGCCAGGATGCCGGAACGGTCTCTCGATTGGTTTTTGGTGGCTCTGGCTATGCTCCATCATCCCCACACAACGAATTTAAATCATGCACAACCTCGGTTTTTGCCAAGTAATTGTTTTCGCACTTTTACTTTCTCAAACTTTTTTCAACTCTTACGCAATACATGAGCGTGAACCATGGATATAACACTATAGGTGGAATAGAGTGTGGTGGAGGTTGTGAGGCAAAAAGGAGGAGATGGTCACATCTACTCGGCGTATCAATGGGCTATGGAGATGCCCATCAATAGATATCAATGTGAATGAGTAGGGATTGCCATGAAACGGATGCACTAGAGCTATAAGTGTATGAAAGCTCACAAATGAAAACTAGTGGGTGTGCACCCAACTTGCTTGCTCCCGAAGACCTAGGGCAATTTGAGGAAGCCCATCATTGAAATATACAAGCCAAGTTATATAATGAAAATTTCCACTAGCATATGAAAGTGATAAAACAAGAGACTCTCCATCATGAAGAACATGGTGCTATTTGGAAGCACAAGTCTGGAAAAAGATAGTAGTATTGTCCCTTCTCTCTTTTTCTCTCATTTGGGATCTTTGGCCTCTCTTTTTTTATTTGGGCTCTTCAGCCTCTTTTTTTTTGTTGGGCTCTATGGCCTCTTTTTTAATATCCTCACATGGGACAATGCTCTAATAATGATGATCATCACACTTTTATTTACTTACAACTCGATACTTAGAACAATAATGACTCTATATGAATGAAAGTGATGGCACATGTCATGAGACAGAACGGTGGAAGTTGCATGGCAATATATCTCGGAATGGCTACGAAAATGCCATAATAGGTAGGTATGGTGGCTGTTTTGAGGAAGGTATATGGTGGATTTGTGCACCCGCGAAAGTTGTGCGGCACTAGAGAGGGTAGCAATGGTGGAAGGGTGAAAGTGCACCTATACCATGGACTCACATTAGTCATGAAGAACTCATATACTTATTGCAAAAGTTTTATTAGTAATCAAAACAAAGTGCTAGATGCATAATCCTAGGGGAAGGGTTAGTAGGAGTTAACCATTGCGCGATCCCGACCTCTACACAAAGGATGACAATCAATAAATCAATTATGCTCCGACTTCCTAACATAGCGGTTCACCATACGTGCATGTTACGGGAATCACTAACTTCAACACAAATATTTCTAGATTCACAACACCCTACTAACATAACTCTAATATTACCATATCCATATCTCAAAACTAATTGCGAGGAATGAAACTTCTCTTACTAATCAATGCACTTGAATATGAAAGTTTTTATTATATCCTCTTTGGATGCCTATCATATTTAGGACTAATTTCATAACACATGCCAATTACCAAGTTACTTAGAGAGAGAGCACTCTCAAAATGATATAAGTGAAGATGAGAGTTTTTATTTCTACAAAATATGACACCGCCGTGCTCTACAAAGATTTAAGTGAAGCACTAGAGCAAAGTTATCTAGCTCAAAAGATATAAGTGAAGCACATGGGAGCAAAATTATCAATCTCAAAATATATAAGTGAAGCACATGGGAGAAAAATTACTAATCTCAAAAAATATAAGTGAAGCACATGTGAATAAAATTACCAAGCTCAAAAGATATAAGTGAAGCACGTGTGAGCTAAATTGCCTAACTCAAAAGATATAAGTGAAGCTCACTAAGTATTGTATCAAATTCACGATGAGTGCATGTCTCTCTCAAAAGGTGTTCAACAAGGATGATTGTTATAAAAAAATCAAAGACTCCTATAATACACGACGCTCCAAACAAAACACATATCATGTGGTGAATAAAAATATAGCTCCAAGTAACGTTACCGATGGATTGAAGACGAAAGAGGGGATGCCTTCCCGGGGCATCCCCAAGCTTAGGATTTTTGGGTGTTCTTGAATTTGGCTTGGGATGCCTTGTACATCCCCAAGCTTAGGCTCTCTCCACTCTTTATTCCATTGTCCATAAGAACATCACCCAAAACTTGAAAACTTCACAACACAAAACTTAAACAGAAACTCGTGATAGCATTAGCATAAGAAAACAAACCACCAACTTTTTAGGTACTGTAGTAAACTTAATTTCCATTTAGATTGATGTTATATTACTTTATTATCACTTTTCCATGGCTCGTACCCCCCGATACTAACCATAGTTTCATCAAAATAAGCAATCACCACAACAAAAACAAAATCTCTCAAAAACAGAACAGTCTGTAGCAATTTGTATATTTCGTACACCTCTGCTAACTCAAAAATTCTTAAACAATTATGAAAATTAATTAAATTTGCATATAAATCAGCAGCAAAAAGAATCAACTCAAAACCTCTTTCTGGATATTAATGAAAAATAATTTCGTGAGCACAAAGTTTCTGTCTTTTTTCAGCGTGATTAAACAACTATCACCAAAACTAATCATAAAGGTTCTACTTGGCACAAACACTAATTAAAACATAAAAAAACACAATAATAACAGAATCATGATGGTGTTTACTCAACAAAACAGAAAGTAAAAAGCAATAATAAATCTATTCATTGGGTTGCCTCCCAACAAGCGCTATCGTTTAACGCCCTTAGCTAGGCGTAAGGCAATAGAATCAAGTATTGTCATATTCCTTTGTTTGGAAACAAGTGGAGACCTTTTTGTCAAGAGCATCTATATTCCTATTTTGTGAAAGTACATGACCATTTATAGTGGAAGAAAGATTAAGCACATTGCAAAAGTTCGTGTCTAAACTAGCCTTCATTTCTTTTATTGATTCATTTTGGTAGAAACAGATGAGGGCAGTGGTCTCATTTTCTCCCTTGGGATGCCCAAATATAGCTTTCATTTTTTCATAAGTGTCAAAGGCATCTCCTACAAGGAAACCCTTATTAAATATAGAATCCAAGATTTGTTTAAACGAGTGGGGCAATCCGGCATAAAAGCTTTTTAAGTATATCTCAACATGATGAGGAGGGATATGACTAGTTTGAATCCTCAACAGTCTATCCCAAGCGTCTTTTAAGGATTCATTAGGAGAATAGTGAAAAAGTAAAGGATCCCCATCATCAATATTACTGAAAGTGTCTCTAGCAACCTCAAGACGTCTTCCCATAGTCTCATTATTTGTGAGTTTGGGAAAGACAGAGGGGCTATCCAAGGCATTAAACCTAGGCAGAGTAATCTTGTGCTTGAATGATTCAGACATGGTGACTTAGCAAGCAGACAAGCACACAAGCAAACAGAAAGCAAGTGAAAGAAAAGGGCGAACGAAAAAGGAAAATAAAGAAAGGCAAATATTTATGTAAATTTTTGTTTTAGAAGTGGGGGAGAGGAAAACGAGAAGCAAATGGCAAATAATGTAAATGCAAGATATAAGTTTGTGATAGGTACTTGGTAGATATGCTTCACTTGAATACTCCCCGACAACGGCGCCAAAAATTCTTCCTGCTACTTCTCGAGCTTGCGTTGGTTTTTCCCTTGAAGAGGAAAGGGTGATGCAGCAAAGTAGAGATAAGTATTTCCCTCAGTTTGAGAACCTAGGTATCAATCCAGTAGGAGTATCAAGATGAGGCACCAAGGAACCTGCACAAACACAAACAAACTTGCACCCAACGCGATAAAGGGGTTGTCAATCCCTTTACGATTACTTGCAAGGTGAGATCTGATAGTGATAATAGATGAATATGAATAAGTAAATAAAATTGCAGCAAGGTATTTTTGGTGTTTTTATATTTAGATTTGAATATATAATATGTAAAATAGACCCTGGGCCATAGTGTTCACTAGAGGCTTCTCTCATGATATCAAGTATTACGGTGGGTGAACAAATTACGGTTGAGCAATTGATAGAATCGCGCAAAGTCATGACGATATCTAAGGCAATGATCATACATATAGGCATCACATCCGAAACAAGTAGACCGATACTTTCTGCATCTACTACTATTACTCCACACATCGACCGCTATCCAGCATGCATCTAGTGTATTAAGTTCATAACAAACGGAGTAACGCTTTAAGCAATATGACATGATGTAGAGGGATAGATTCATGCAATATGATATAAACCCCATCTTTTTACCCTTGACGGCAAAAAAATGATACGTGCCTCACTACCCTTTCTATCACTGGGTGAGGACACCGTGGTATGAACCCAAAACCAAGCACTTCTCCCATTGCAAGAACTATATATCAAGTTGGCCAAATGAAACCCATAACTCGAAGAGAATTACAAGGATACGAAATCATGCATATAAGAAATCAGAGGAGACTCAAATAATATTCATAGAGAAGCTGATCATAAATCCACAATTCATCGGATCTCAACAAACACACCACAAAAGAGAATTACATCGGATAGATCTCCATGAAGATCATGGAGAACTTTGTATTGAAGATCAAAGAGAGAGAAGAAGC
Organism: Hordeum marinum; assembly: GCA_022496015.1. Lineage (NCBI taxonomy): Eukaryota > Viridiplantae > Streptophyta > Magnoliopsida > Poales > Poaceae > Hordeum > Hordeum marinum. The sequence goes on along the minus strand of CM039676.1, from coordinate 335,839,576 downwards.
CATCTAGCTACTAGCTATGGACCCGAAGGTCTGATGTGAACTACTCACGCATCATCGGAGAGGCAATGGTGTTGATGAAGATGGCCACCGAAGATGGATTCCCCTCCGGCAGGAGGCCGGAACGGTTTCCCGATTGGTTTTTGGTGGCTCTGGAGGTTTGCGGCGGCGGAACTTGCGATCTAGGTTTAATTCTGAGGGTTTCCGTATTTATAAGACCGTCTGGCGTCGAGAATAAGTAAAGAGGGGCCACGAGGAGGTCACGAGCCTCCTGGCCGCGCCCTAGAGGGGGGCCGCGCCTCCCAGGCTCGTGACTCCCTCGTGCCGCTGATACGTCTCCAACATATCTATAATTTTTGATCATTGTTTTATATGCATGAATATGCTATTTATATTATTTTTGGGACTAACTTATTAATCCAGTGCCTAGTTCCAGTTCCTGTTTTTCCCGTGTTTTTGACCTTTTTCAGGTATGAATATCAAATGGAGTCCAAACAGAATAAAACTTTCGCCGTGATTTTTGATGGAAAATATCAAAAATACTAGACGAAATAAATACCGGAGAGGCGGCCCGAGGAAGCCATGATCCTGGGAGGCGCGGCCCCGCTGGCCGCGGCTAGGGGGCTCGTGACCTCCTCGTGGCGCCTCTCAACTTGTTCCCGACACCAGACGGTCTTATAAATACACAAACCCTCAGAAATAAACCTAGATCGCAAGTTCCGCCACCGCAGACCTCCAGAGCAACCAAAAACCAATCGGCAGACCGTTCCGGCATCCTGCCGGAGGGGAATTCATCACCGGTGGCCATCTTCATCAACACCATTGCCTCTCTGATGATGCGTGAGTAGTTCACCTCAGACCTTCGGGTCCATAGCTAGTAGCTAGATGGCTTCTTCTCTCTCTTTGATCTTCAATACAAAGTTCTCCATGATCTTCATGGTGATCTATCCGATGTAATCTTCTTTTGCGGTGTGTTTGTTGAGATCCTATGAATTGTCGATTTATGACCATATATCTATGAAAATTATTTGAGTCTCCTCTGATTTCTTATATGCATGATTTCATGTCCTTGTAATTCTCTTCGAGTTATGGGTTTCGTTTGGCCAACTTGATCTATAGTTCTTGCAATGGGAGAAGTGCTTGGTTTTGTGTTCATACCGTGCGGTGTCGTCACCTAGGGACAGAAAAGGTAGCGAGGCACGCATCGTGTTGTTGCCATTAAGGGTAAAAAGATGGGGTTTATATCATATTGCATGAACCTATCCCTCAACATCATGTCATCTTGCTTAAAGCGTTACTCCGTTTATCATGAACTTAATACACTAGATGCATGCTGGATAGCGGTCGATGTGTGGAGTAATAGTAGTAGATGCAGAAAGTGTCAGTCTACTTGTCTCGGACGTGATGCCTATATGTATGATCATTGCCTTAGATATCGTCATGACTTTGCGCTATTCTATCAATTGCTCAACAGTAATTTGTTCACCCACCGTAATACTTGCTTTCATGAGAGAAGCCTCTAGTGAACACTATGCCCCCCGGGTCTATTTTACACATTATATATTCAGATCTGAACACAAAAACACTAAACATACTTTGCTGTAGTTTTATTTACTTATTTATATTCATCTATTACCACTATCAGATCTCACCTTGCAAGCAATCGTAAAGGGATTGACAACCTCTTTATCGCGTTGGGTGCAAGTTTGTTTGTGTTTGTGCCAGGTCCTTGTGGCCTCATCTTGTTACTCCTACTGGATTGATACCTTTGTTCTCAAACTGAGGGAAATACTTACCTCTACCTTTCTGCATCATCCTTTCCTCTTCAAGGGAAAAACCAACGCAAGGCAAGAATTCTCCCATCAACTTGCCAATTTTTGGTGACGTTGTAGAGAAGTACCAGGAAGAATTTCTGGCGCCATTGCTGGGGACTAATCAAGTGAAGCATATATACAAGTACCTATCACAAACTCATCTCTTTCGTTTACATTATTTGCTATTTGCCTCTCGTTTTCCTCTCCCCCACTTCTAAAACAAAATTTACAAAAAGATTTACCTTTTTATTCGCCTTTCTTTAGTTCGCCTTTTCGTTGCTATGTTTTTTTGTGTTGCCATGTGCCTTCTATTTGCTTGCATCTTCGCTTGCTAAAAATCTATTGATATGGATCCTCATCCACTTGCTAATCTTTTCAAAAGACCAAATTATGATGAACCAATTGCTAGTGAGTTGAGTTCACTTGATTATCTCTATGAAGTTTTGTTTGAAAATCATGAATCTGGAATTTTTGATGAAGTATTGACAGAAGAAATTTATAAGGAGATTTATGATAGTTACTTGAATGAAAATCATGATTGCCATGTTGTTAGTATGTACTCTCTGAATATCCATGATGCTAATGATATGCAAAACCAGAAGCTTGGGGATGCTATCCTTTATGAAGATGATATTTTTTGTTCCCCAAGTTTTGGTGATGACACGTATGCTATAATTGATCATAAAAGAATCCTTTATGTGATAGTTATATTGTGATATTCCTTCATGATTCTATTGAAAATTATTATGAGGGAGGAACATATGCTTGTAGGAATTGCAATAATATCAAGTTTCCTCTCTATGTGTTCAAAGTTTTGAAGTTATGCTTATTTTGCCTTCCTATGCTAAGTGATTCTTATTCCCATAAATTGTTTGCTCACAAAATCCCTATGCACAGGAAGTGGGTTAGACTTAAATGTGTTTTTCATGATATTCATGATGCTCTTTTGCATATCTCAATTACTACTCTTATTGTGAGCATCATTGAAATCGTTATGTCTAGCTAGGGGCGTTAAACGATAGCGCTTGTTGGGAGGCAACCCAATGAATAGATTTATTTTTGCTTTTTACTTTCTGTTTTGTTGAGTACACAGCATCATGATTCTGTTATGATTGTGTTTTTTATGTTTTAATTAGTGTTTATTCCAAGTAGAACCTTTATGATTAGTTTTGGTGATAGTTGTTTAATCACGCTAGAAAAAGACAGAAACATTGTGCTCACGAAATTATTTTTCATTCCTATCCAGAAAGATATTTTGAGTTGATTCTTTTTGCTGCTAATTTATATGAAAGTTTACTAAATTTTATAATTGTTTCAGAATTTTTGACTTAGCAGAGGTGTACGAAATATACAGATTGCTACATACTATTCTGTTTTTGACAGATTCTGTTTTTGTTATGTTGATTGCTTATTTTGATGAAACTATGGGTAGTATTGGGGGGGGGGGGGAGGGTACGAGCCATGGAGAAGTGAGAATACAGTAATATAACATATATATAAATGGAAATTAAAGTTTACTACAGTACCTAAAAAAGTTGGTGGTTTGTTTTCTTATACTAATGCTATCACGAGTTTCTGTTTAAGTTTTGTGTTGTGAAGTTTTCAAGTTTTGGGTGATGTTCTTATGGAAAATGGAATAAAGAGTGGCAAGAGCATAAGATTGGGGATGCCCAAGGCATCCCAAGCCAAATTCAAGTACACCAAAAAGCCTAAGCTTGGGGATGCCCCGGGAAGGCATCCCCTCTTTCGTCTTCAATCCATCGGTAACGTTAGTTGGAGCTATATTTTTATTCACCACATGATATGTGTTTTGCTTGGAGCGTCGTGTATTATAAGAGTCTTTGCTTTCTGTTTTGTCACAATCATCCTTGCGGCACACCTTTTGAGAGAGACATGCACTCACCGTGAATTTGTTAGAATACTCAATGAGCTTCACTTATATCTTTTGAGTTAGGCAATTTAGCTCACACGTGCTTCACTTATATCTTTTGAGCTTGATAATTTAGCTCACACATGCTTCACTTATATATTTTGAGCTTAGTAATTTTGCTCCCATGTGCTTCACTTATATATTTTGAGATTGGTAATTTTTCTCACATGTGCTTCACTTATATCTTTTGAGCTTGATAATTTTGCTCTAGTGCTTCACTTAAATATTTGTAGAGCACGACAGTGTCATATTTTGTAGAAATAAAAACTCTTGAATCTTCACTTATATCATTTTGAGATTGTTTTCTCTAAGTAACTTGGTAATTGGCGTGTGTTATGAAACTAGTCCTAAATATGATAGGCATGCAAAGAGGATATAACAATAACTTTCATTTTCAAGTGCATTGATTAGTAAGATAAGTTTGATTCCTCGCAATTAGTTTTGAGATATGGATATAGTAATTTTAGAGTTATGTTAGTAGGGTGTTGTGAATCTAGAAATACTTGTGTTGAAGTTAGTGATTCCCGTAGCATGCACCTATGGTGAACCACTATGTTAGGAAGTCGGAGCATAATTGATTTATTGATTGTCATCCTTTGTGTAAAGGTCGGGATCGCGCGATGGTTAACTCCTACCAACTCTTCCCCTAGGAGTATGCGTTTAGCACTTTGTTTCGATTACAACTAAAACTTTTGCAATAAGTATATGAGTTCTTCATGACTAATGTGAGTCCAAGGTATAGATGCACCTTCACCTTCCACCATTGCTACCTTCTCTAGTGCCGCACAACTTTCGCCGGTGCACAAACCCACCATATGCCTTCCTCAAAACAGCCACCATACCTTCCTATTATGGCATTTTCATAGCCATTCCGAGATATATTTCCATGCAACTTTCACCGTTCCGTCTCATGACATGTGCCATCACTTTCATTTATATAGAAGTCATTATTGTTCTAAGTATCGAGTTGTAAGTAAATAAAAGTGTGATGATCATCATTATTAGAGCATTGTCCCATGTGAGGAAATAAAAGAGGCCAAATATGCCCACCAAATAAAAAAAAGAGGCCAAAGAGACCAAACAAAAAAAATGAGAGAAAAAGACAGAAGGGACAATGCTATTACGTTTTTCCACACTTGTGGTCCAAATAGCATCATGTTCTTCATGACAGAGAGTCTCTTGTTTTGTCACTTTCATATGCTAGTGGAAATTTTCATTATATAACTTGGCTTGTATATTCCAATGATGGGCTTCCTCAAATTGTCCTAGGTCTTCGTGAGCAAGCAAGTTGGGTGCTCACCCACTAGTTTTCATTTGTGAGCTTTCATACACTTATAGCTCTAGTGCATCCGTTACATGGAAATCCCTACTCATCCACATTGATATCTATTGATGGGCATCTCCATAACCTATTGATACGCCTAGTCGATGTGACCATCTCCTCCTTTTTGCCTCACAACCTCCACCACACTCTATTCCACCTATAGTGCTATATCCATGGCTCACGCTCATGTATTGCATGAGAGTTGAAAAAGTTTGAAAAAATAAGAGTGCGAAAACAATTACTTGATCAATACTAGGGTTGTGCATGATTTTAAATTCGCTGTGTGGGGATGATGGAGCATAGCCAGACTATATGATTTTGTAGGGATAACTTTCTTTGGCTTTGTTATTTCGAAAGTTCATGATTACTTTGCTATTATGCTTGAAGTATTATTGTTTTCATGTCAATATTTTACTATTGTTTCGAATTTTATGGATCTGAACATTCATGCCACAATAAAGAGATTACATAAAACAAATGTGTTAGGTAGCATTCCACATAAAAAATTAGTTCTTTATCACTTCCCTACTCGAGGACGAGAAGGAGTTAAGCTTGAGGATGCTTGATACGTCTACAACATATCTATAATTTTTGATCGTTCCATGCTATTATATTATCAACATTGGATGTTTTATATGCATGAATATGCTATTTTGAATTATTTTTGGGACTAACTTATTAATCCAGTGCCCAGTGCCAGTTCCTGTTTTTTCCGTGTCATGTTGTAGAGTACTTTTCCGACCAGGAGTGAGGACACGCTCTACACTCGGTGAGATGCCCTTCGAGTCAGATGGACTTCACTACCTAGAATCTTCCGTAAGATTTAGTTATTCTCATGAGTTGGCCTTCAACCACTTTATTGTAATCTTTATTGTAATAAAGGACTCGATATGATATTTCGATTAATTTAATGTTGTGTGATTTCCCTTTGATATATACATTGATGTAGCATGTGTGTACCAGCATGATCTTGGGATGGTACGGAAACACCGGAGATTCGACCTTTCAGGTCGGGTCGCTACAGAAATGGTATCAGAGCACACGCTGACCATAGAACGTAACCTCTAGGATTGGAAAAGCCTTAGGATCATTCTTTTTTCCTTTGTTTTAAAAATTCTTATATTTCTCATCTGCTCATTTCTGATTTCTCTCCGAAGTGTTTCAACATTTCTAGATGGCCACCTTCATCCCCGTTCGCTTCAAGGAGTTCTGCCAGCCTGACGCAACCATGCCTTTTGGCAAGGAGCTGATACAGATCGTCAAGGACGTGAAGATTGCCTTGCCAACCATCTCCGGGATTGCGATCACTTCTTTCCCATAGGACGCTCGCTACAGGATCGAAGTGCACATCCCCGGAAGGACTTTTGGATATCTCACAGAGCCCATCAACTTCAAGTTTGTGGCGCCCAGCTGGTTTCTTGGAAGGGACATGGCGATTCATCGTGCCCTCGGACGTATTCAGGAGGAATACAACGGTGGTCCCATTTCTCGAGACCTCAGCATGGTTTGTCGCAGGGATGTCCATGGAAACATCATCACCAAACCCACTGGAGACTCCACCATTTCATATATCCAGACTTTGGAGACTCATGTCAGGGCTCTGGAACTTTGGGTACGTGCAGACACGAAGACCATCAAGAATCTAATGAACCGCGAGCTGGATCTTGAAGCTGACATACGGGAAGCCAACTACGAACATGAGCATGAAGTGAAGGACTTCCTGGAGAGGATCGAGAAGCTGAATACTCGCATCGCTACTCTGGAGGAATAACTGGACATGAGGGAAAATCTTCACCCCGAAGGAGACGTGGCTCCCTTCATCAACGACGATGATGACTATGAGGAGAGCACCACTGGAGAACCCACGACTATGCACTTTTGAGGAGAACTTTAGTCATGCCCTCCATGTATCTTTCATTTTTTTAACGTTAAAGTGTAGGTCGATGTTTGGTTTCAATTGAGACTTGTATCCCGATGTTTGAATCCTTGAGTTGAATTAATGAATGAGTGTTTGATGTGATATGTTTGTGCATTGCATATGGGTAGTGATTTTATTTCTAGGCCCTTGTTCTATTCTAATTCTCATCCCTCTGAAAACAGCAAGATGCCTCCTCGACGTGAGTCTGACTTCACCTTCCTGCCGGAACTCACGCAACTCCTCCAGTAGCAGAATGCACTGATGCAGCTACTGATCCAGAATCAGACCAACAACCAGAACAACAACAACCACCCTCCAACTCAGGCTGACAACCTCACCCGTTTTCTGAGGTTGAACCCTCCAACCTTCTCCAGCAGCACTGAGCCCATTGTGGCAGATGACTAGCTCCATAAGATGGAGAGGGAACTCGTCACCGTTGGATGTACTGACGCTAAGAAGGTGCGCTTTGCCGCACATCAACTTGAAGGGCCGGCAGCTTCATGGTGGGAGAACTACACCACCACATATCCTATTGCTGGTGTGACTTAGGAACAATTCAAGCTTGCTTTTCGCACCGCTCATGTCTTAGCTGGAGCCATGAGTCTGAAGAAGCGCGAGTTTCGCAACTTGCGCCAGGGAAATCGCTCTGTGGCCCAATATGTGGACGAATTCAGCATGTTGGCCCGTTATGCACCAGGAGATGTGGCCAATGATGCGGCCAAGCAGGAGAAGTTTTTGGAAGGACTCAACGATGAGTTGAGCATGCAGCTGGTAGTGGCTACCTTCAACAACTACCAAGAGCTGGTGGACAAGGCCCTCATCTTGGAGGGAAAATAGCAACAAATCGAGAACCGCAAGCGAAAGTATACTCAGTGGAAGTTTAACTCTGGAGCTCATCTAAATCCCCACTACTCCCCGTACTCAGGGAATACCGGATCAGGGACGGGTAAGTTTGGAAGGCACACTCATGTCGTGGACAACCATGGAGGCCACAACCATGGAGGAAATGGGAATACCCGTCCCAACAATGGCAACTTCAAGAATGACAATGGGAATGGGAACAACAACCAGCACCGTCACGCTCCTACTCAGAAGGATTTGAGCCACATCACCTGTTTTAAGTGTCAGAAGACAGGGCACTATGCTACTGAGTGTCCCCAGAGCAAGCAGGGAAATGGAAACGGCAACAACAACGGCAACTCAGCAGCTAAGAAGCCCAACCCTTTTCCCCGTGCTCAAGTGAACCACATTGATGTGGAGGAAGTCTACGATCAGCCCGAGACTGTGGTTGGTAAGTTTTTATTGCATTCACGTCTAGTTACAGTACTTTTTGATTCCGGTGCAACTCATTCATTCATATCAAGGGTAGTTGTGGAACAGTATGGTTCGCCCACCAAAACCCTTAGTCAGCCATTTAAGGTTAGTTCCCCAGGAGGTATGATGATGGTAGGGATAGGATGCCATGCCTTGAAACTCAATATAGGAAATCATGTTTTTCCCACCGACCTCATCGTCTTAGAGTCGCAGGGATTGGATGTAATCCTAGGCATGGATTGGATGACCAAGTATGAAGGAAATCTTGACTGTCCCAGCAAGTCTATATTGCTCACCACCCCGGAGAACAAGAGGATTAAGTATGTATCCTGACGCACACGGATGAGTGCTGGGTTAAATTCTCTCACAGGAGTCGTTCAGGAGGAAGTACTTGTGGTAAAAGACTTTCTGGATGTATTCCCGAAAGAATTACCAGGCATGCCCCCAGATAGAGAAATTGAGTTCCTGATAGAGTTACTGCCAGGAACAGCCCCAATTTCCAAGAGAACCTATCGGATGCCCGCAAATGATCTACTAGAGATCAAGAAGCAAATTAAGGAGTTATTGAACAAAGGGTACATTCGCCCAAGTTCTTCACCTTGGGGAGCCCCAATTCTTTTGGTGGAGAAGAAGGATAAAACCTTGAGGATGGTAGTTGATTATCGTGCTTTGAACGAGGTGACTATCAAGAACAAGTATCCTCTGCCAATGATTAATGACTTGTTTGATCAGCTAGTGGGAGCCAAAGCATTCCCCAAGATCGATCTTCGATCAGGGTATCACTAGTTGAAAATTCGTGAACAGGATATACCCAAAACAGCTTTCACCACAAGGTATGGCTTGTATGAGTATACCGTCATGTCTTTTGGTTGACAAATGCTCCTGCTTACTTCATGAGTTTGATGAACAAAATATTCATGGAATACCTGGACAAGTTCGTCGTGGTGTTCATCGATGACATATTGATATTCTCCAAGAACAAGGAAGAACACAAGGAACATCTGCGTTTAGTTCTGGAGAAGCTTAGAGAGCATCAATTATATGCCAAGTTCAGCAAATGCGAATTCTGGTTGACGGAAGTCGGATTCCTTGGACATGTTATTTACGGAGATGGAATAGCAGTGGAACCCGCTAAGGTTGAAGCCGTCACCGAGTGGAAGTCACCCACCTCAGTTAAAGAGATCCGTAGTTTCCTTGGACTTGCCGGATATTACCGGAGGTTCATTGAGAATTTCTCAAAGATTGCCAAGCCCATGACAGAGTTGTTGAAGAAAGAGTCTAAGTATATTTGGACTGAGGAATGTGAAGCTAGTTTCCAGGAGTTCAAGAAACGTTTGGTCACGGCCCTAGTGTTGATTTTGCCAAATATTCGGAAGGACTTCCAGGTTTATTGTGATGCTTCACGTCAAGGACTTGGAGGAGTACTCATGCAAGATGGAAAGGTTGTAGCCTATGCATCCGGACAACTACAACCTCATGAGTTGAATTATGCCACCCATGACTTGGAATTAGCAGCCGTAGTGCACGCACTCAAGACCTGGAGACATTTCCTTGTCGGAAACAGTTGTGATGTTTACACCGATCATAAGAGCCTGAAGTATATCTTCACGCAGAAAGAGTTGAACCTCAGACAGAGGAGATGGCTAGAGTTAATCAAGGACTATGACATGAGATTACACTACCATCCAGGAAAAGCAAATGTTGTAGCAGATGCTTTGAGTCAAAAAAGCTATGTGAACACACTCACAGCGGGAGGACAACCTCAGGAGTTAGCCGATGATCTCAGGGAGCTCTGTCTAGAGATAGTTCCAAGAGCATATGTTGCTACACTGGAGATCCAGTCCACCTTGACCGAAAGAATTCGCGAAGCCCAGAAGACGGACAAGGAGATAGCTGAGATAAAGCAAAGAATGAAAGATGGTAAAGCTAAAGGTTTTTGTGAGGATGAACACGGAACTCTATGGTTCGAGAACCGAATTTATGTGCCCAATGACCCAGAGCTCAGGAAGTTGATACTTCAAGAAGCCCACGATTCACCTTACTCGATACACCCAGGCAACACCAAGATGTATCTGGATGTGAAGGAAAGTTACTGGTGGATAGGTATGAAGAAGGATATTGCAGAACACGTTGCAATATGTGATGTTTGTCAGCGAGTAAAGGTGGAACAGCAGAAACCAGCAGGGTTACTCCAACCTTTGCCGATACCCGAGTGGAAATGGGAAAATCTTGGTATGGACTTCATCACAGGATTACCCAGGACCCGTTCAGGTTATGATTCCATCTGGGTAGTCGTTGATCGCTTGACCAAGGTGGCTCATTTCATCCCAGTGAAAACCACCTATACCAGTGCTAAGTTAGCCAAGATATATATGACCAGGATCGTGTGTCTGCATGGAGTTCCGAGGAGTATCGTGTCATATAGAGGAACACAATTTACCTCAAAGTTTTGGCATCAGCTACATGAAACTTTGGGTACGAGGCTGGAGTTTAGTATAGCTTTTCATCCGTAGACAGATGGACAGACTGAAAGAGTCAACCAGATTCTGGAGGACATGTTGAGAGCCTGTGCACTAGACTATGGGTCTAGTTGGGATGACAACTTACCCTATGTAGAATTCTCTTACAACAACAGTTATCAGACCAGTCTGAAGATGGCTCCTTTCAAAGCTTTATACGGAAGGAGGTGCAGAACACCATTGACGTGGGATGGTGTTGGAGACCGAAAACTTTTTGGTCCCGACCTTATCCGAGATTCTGAAGAGAAATATAAGATGATTCGTGACAGACTCAAGATAGCTCAATCCCGACAGAAGAGCTATGCTGACAACAAACGCAAGGAAGTGACGTATGAAGTGGGAGACCGAGCATATCTTCGTGTGTCCCCACTTCGAGGAATCAAGAGGTTTGGTGTTAAAGGAAAGTTAGCACCCCGATTCATATGCCCCTACAAAATTCTTGAACGTAGAGGTGAAGTTGCATACAAGCTAGAATTGCTAGAAGGATTGTCCGGAGTTCATGATGTTTTCCATGTTTCCCAGCTGAAGAAATGCCATGTTGAGATGGCTGATATCCCTTTGAGAGACACGGTGCCCCTAGAGGCCATACAACTTGACAATGATCTGACTTACGAGGAGAAGCCCGTCAGAATCCTCGAGACTGTCAACAGAGTTACCCGCAGCAGGATCATCAAGTTCTGTAAGGTTTTGTGGAGTCACCACACCAAGGAAGAAGCCACCTGGGAACGCGAAGAAGATCTTCGTAGAGACCAGCCGCACCTATTTTCTAGCCAACCCGAATCTCGAGGGTGAGATTCATCTTAAGGTGGGTAGGTTTGTAACATCCCAAAATTCCATTTTGGAATGTTATGAAATATAGCTATGCATCAATCTACATCATTGCTTGAATGACTGTCTGAAAGTCCCTTTCAATTTTCCCTATGTTGCTTTCACCTATTTGGAAACCTTGGAAAAAGTTCAAAATAAGAGGGAGGAACATGACACTCCACACCAGGGACTTCTTGGTGATTTATTTGAACAATAAAAACCAGGGGTTATTTTGAAAAATATTTGCAAAAGGTTTTAAAACCAAATAGGCAATTTCTGAAAAAATTATTTTTTTTCAAATTATTCAAATGACAGAATAAAAATGTGCAATAAATGGCATTTATTATTCTATTAATTTTGATATATACTTTTCCTATATTTGGAATTAAATCAAAGGCATTAAAAGGTTTTTACTACACTGTTATTTTGAAAATAGGAAAGCTTTTAAAGCTTTAAAAGCCCGGCCGGCCCGTCTGCTATTAAAGCCCTCTCTGACTTGCCTAATTACCGGCCGACCGACACGCAGATGCCGCCCTCCCTCTCTCTGGCAAGCGGACCCCACCGCCCGATCCCGAAGAAGCCGTGGTCACCTTCCTCCTCGCGTGCGCACCGCCATCGCCGGAGATTCCTCCTCGCCGGATCTCCCTCCTCCTTCCTTCTCTCGCCCCACCTGCGGCCCTATAAGTAGCCGGCCATCTACGTGCTCCATTCCCCCCGAACCCCTCTCTCTCCTGTGCAAGAACGCCCCGGACCACCTCGCCGGACTTCGGTCAACGGCCGAATCCCTCCAAGCTCGTGCTCGTCGCCTTTGTCATCCCCTCGCCCGTCCGACGCCACCAGAGCACTCCGGACGATCACCGCCATCGCCTGGACCTCTCCGATGACCACCTCGACCACCGGAGTGACCACCCCGACCACCACCTACTTCCGGCCGCCGCCATCCTTGTCGGAGACCTCCTCCCCCCTGTAAGTCGCCGGATCCTCTCTGGACCGTCGGATCTATAGACAACGGCCCTGATTAGAAGAGTTAAAACGCGAACTGTTTTTCTTTAAGCTTCGGCCACCGCTCGCTATTTCCCCCGCGCTCACACTAGTAGCCAATAGGAAGTTGCCACGTAGCCTTGACCGTCCGTTAGTTTTCTTTTTATTTTCTGTTTTTCTTTTAGTAAACAGAATGCATTCTGATTTTGTTTTAGTTGTATCTTTTAAACTATTTAGTGTTTTGAGTTGATTCTTTTTTGCATTAGGTCCCTAATTTCATGTAGTTTCACCCTTCAGTCTTAGATTTTTAATTTGAACTCTATAATTTGAATTTAATCAAATTTTCTCAAACTTCTCAAATCTAAATAACTAGAGTTTTAAAATAGACTTTCATATGAATCTATTTGCTACTGCTTGGTATTAGTTAGGACTGTCATCATGATTAGTTTGAGGATTTTTAGGATGAATTTGTTTAGTGTTCTAGCTATAAACAAAATCTGCCTAGTGGTTAGTATAGCTTAATTAGTTTAGATTTTAGTTAGTTTAAATCTAAGTTAGTTATATTTTGTTTTAGTAGGTTCTGTTGTTTAAACCTTAGGTGTTTACTTTCTGTTAATAAAAATATATATATTTGCTTAGTTTCATACTTAATATTATAGGAATCTCTACTTTTTTCAATTAGGTTTAGTTTGATAAAAACAAACTAGTTAGTAATAGTTTCTTTTAACAAAGTTTTAGATAAGTAGATTCTGTTTTCTAAGAAAAGTTTTTAGTAAATTCTTTGCTGTTAAGATAATGTTTTGTCAATAAAATATTGGTTAGATCACTCTATTTCTATAGGAAAACTCTAGTTACCTCATATAGTAGTGTTTATCAAAAATTTTAAAACCCTACTAAATTTTTTCTTAACAAAACTCTAATGAATTTAATCATGTTTATTAATAAAATATTTTATTGCTTCTTTTGTGCCAACTAATGTTTTAGTTAATGCTAATACCAATAGTTTATTTTGTTAGTAGAGGTTTACCCACCAACTTTTAGAAGAAAACAAAACTATGTGTTGTATTGTTTTCTTGTGTTGTATCTTGCATTGTCTTGATTGAATGTTAGTTACCTTGCTGATTTTGTGAGTTACAATATTTTGTTGTATGCTTATTGAGTGCTCTGTTTGATTTGTTAGATCATTCGGAGTGCGAGGCTTGTTACCTAGAGTCCCTCGAGTACAAAGATCGTCAATCAGGCAAGTCACTTTGACCATGTATACCTATGTTCTATTGCATTAGTTCTTCCATCTTCCCAATTGCATGCAAAGTAGGTTAATTGGAAATTTGGTTACTTGATGTAGTATCATGTGGCAGGCACCCCTCAACCCTTTGACACTGAGGCCCCGGGAAACGTTAAACTAGGTTTGCTATACTAATAGTAGACGGGGTTGGTTGTGTGATTCATGAGAGTGTGAGATAATAATTTCAAGACCTACTATGATGATCAAGACTTCAAGATTTTCCAAGGTTTCAACACACCTCTGGGTGGATGATGGTTGAATGGCGCCCTGGAGAAACCAGTGGTTAGCCTAGGTGATGCTGGAGATGTGCCAGTATTCACGCGGAAAGGTCCACCCAGGCACGAAGAGATGGATGGATGCTTCAAGACCCAAGGCTTACCTGCACAGCCACAAGCCATTATGGGCTCTGGTTTGGTTGGATATTGTGGCGACACAGGACAGGCGGTGTTACGAGATGTAGAAGAACGGTAGGAAAGGATGGGCACCGACAGAGTCTCAGTGGGACCCCTTAGAAGACCATGTTTTGGTCATCCGTTCCTCAAACACCCTGAAGTGCGAGGAATCCAACGGAGGCGACCAAATCTTGTGGGGAACGTGTGCAAAACTCTGCAAAGTATGCAAACCTAATCGATTAGCCGTGTCCACGGTCATGGACGACTTGAGCCAAAGGAACTGAAACTTCCGGAAATCTCAACACAATGAATATGATGATGTGGATATTAATACCTTGGGTATGAGAATTGACTAGTGGAACCATCTCATTAATCAACCAACTTAGTAATAATTTTACTTAGCCCCTCTCTTGATGTAGGAAATTGTCTTTACTCAAAAACTTACTACCCACCTGCCATATATGCATGTAGATTAGATGATTATCTTTTCACCCCTCTCTTGTGACTTTGCCGGCATATTCCATGTGCTGACCTACACGGCTGCAACGTATCATGTTGCAGAGTACTTTTCCGACCAGGAGTGAGGACACGCTCTACGCTCGGTGAGATGCCCTTGGAGTCAGATGGACTTCACTACCTAGAAGCTTCCGCAAGATTTAGTTATTCTCATGAGTTGGCCTTCTGCCACTTTATTGTAATCTTTATTGTAATAAAGGACTCGATATGAGATTTCGATTAATTTAATGTTGTGTGATTTCCCTTTGATATATACATTGATGTACCGTGTGTGTACCAGCATGATCTTGGGATGGTACGGACACCGAAGATTCGACCTTTTAGGTCGGGTCGCTACATTTTAACAAGAGCAACTGGGCTTACCTTCGTGTGTTGCGGTGTGGCGTCTGCCACCTCCACGAACCGGGCCAGTTCATGGCGACACCGGTCCAGGACAATCCCTGACTCCCCGAATAAGGGGACCGGGCCTCCTGCCGGGGGAGCCAGAAGGGTTGGAACGCGCGCCATTGCCTCCCAGTCCCGGGACACCTCCTACATGGTCAGCAGGGTCCTTCGGGCCCGGCCGCCATTGCCGCCCTTCCCCGGGCTCGCCACGGTATCGTCCGCCAGGGGTGGGTTGATGACGACGAGGGTCTGGGAGTCACCCCTCGCCGGCCCCTCGCCCGGCACCGTCACCGCCTCCTCCTCCTACCGCTCCGACACGACGACCGTGACGGACGGAACCTCCGTCTTCATGGCCACCACCTCCGGCGCCGCCTCCGACGACGCCTCCAGCTCCTCCTTCGGGGCCGCCGGAGCCTCTGGGAGGTCGACCTGGGCCGGGCCGGTCACAAGCTGAGTCACGTTAGGCACCTTCGGCCGGGTCGCCTCGGGAGCCGGCTCCTGGGCCGCCGCCCTCGTTCGGGCCGCCTCCTTCATGGACGAGGGCGCAAGCGGCTCCATGGCCGCCCCTTGCGGCTCGCTCGACGAGGGCCTCGATAGGCAGGTCGATTCCGTGAGTAGGACACCCATGTGGGGTCCATGGACCTCCTCCGCCTCCCGCCGCTCAAGGTCCCGGAGTGTGAGGCCCCGCCTCACGTCCCGGACTTTGAAGATCGCAGCTCCGCGAGCCTCCTCTTCTCCTCCCGCTAGCTGGCCGCATGCTCGCAGGCTAGACGGCTGGCGGCATCCATCAGGTCCACCACTGACTCCCGCTCGTGGAGCTCGATAGGGTCCCTGCGGTGCACAAGGGTCGATCACCCACCGGTCCGTGACCCGGAAGGAAACGCATGCAAGAAAAAGAAAAACTTACCCGATGATGACGAACAAGGGCTGCTTGGTGCGCGCCCACGGTTTCCACGCGGCCACCTTCAACCGCTTAGGGATGGGTGGCGGTGCTATCGCCCCCTCCTAGGCCGGCCTCTTCACCTGGTCGGTGGCTGCGACAGTCCGGGCATGAGCCGGCTGCTCCTCGCTTCGCGGGCCCTGTTTAGCTGAGGGAGGAGGCACGTTCAGAATCATCACATCATCATCATCGTTTGTCCAGTCCCTGATTGAGGGACCGATAGGGAACTCACCAGCTTCGCTGGGCTCCCCAGCTGCGCCAGACCATCCGGCTCCACTCGGGTCGCCGACTCGCGGGTCTGCTGGCCCCTCGACTCCTCCCGAGGGGTCCACCCCCTCTTCTGGCGGGCCTCCCCGCTCGCAGTCTTCAGAATCGGAGTGCTCGCATGCCGCCTCAAAGATTTGGGGGTGCAGGCCATACGGCGTGTTCTGTCGCACCAAGAGCTGCGGTCAGCACGGCGAAGTAAGATCTGCTGCCAGCTGGAAAGAATCAAACAAAGAAAAGCCGTCTCATCGAAGACTTACCAGGGGGGACGGTTGATGCAGTCATATGGCTCCATGCCAAATGTCCACGATGTGGGCTTCAGCTTGAACTTCGTGAGGGCGTTCACTCGCGCCGCCACGTGAGCTGGCGTCAGGTCGACGGTCATCAGCCGACAGGGGTCCCGGCAGCCGGACATATCGTAGATCCGGTGTGGCCTCAGCTGGAGAGGCAGCACCCGGCGCGAGATGAAGGCCGCCAACAGGTCGGAGGCAACCAACCCCTCGGCACTCTTTAGCTGCGCAAGCTGGCCGAGCTCCGCCAGAGCCACGCCGCGCGGGGCGGCCCCTAGCCAGTTCACCTGGGTGGACTGCGCGTCGATGAACGACGGCAGCCGAATGAAGTCCAGGTCTGGGTCAGCGTTCTTCACGTAGAAGAACGTCCGATGCCATCCCTTCACGGACTCGATTAGAGTGAAGGGCGGGAACGCGCGGTGCCGTGGCAACACACCACCGTGCCCCCGCAGGCGCTGCTCTTCAGCGCCTTGAGATAGAAAAGGGAATTGAAGAGATCAAGAAAGGGGAGGACCCCCAGATACTCCTCGCACAGTGTCACGAAGCCGACGAGGTAGAGGATTGCGTTGCGTCCGAGGTGGTGCGGTTGAAGATCGAAGGTGTCTAAGAGCAAATGGAAAAAGTGGCTCACCGTCAGCCCGAAACCACGGGAGAAATGCTAGTGGAAATGACATGTTCCCCTGGTTGCGGCGCCGGCACCACCTCGTCGCCCGGCGCGCGGGCGACCACCCGCTCGGCCGGAGGCAGCATGCGCGCGCGGCGGAGCTCCGCGATGTCCGCCTCAGTGACGATGGAACCAACCCAGCTTCCTTCGCGTCCATCGGTCATTCCGGCGGAAGGGCAGCGTGCGGGAGCGGTTGCGAGCTCGGGCGCGGTGTTCCGTGAGGGGAGAGAGGAAGACGAAGAGGAAAGGAGCAAGGAGGCAAAGGGGATGTGGGTACCTCCGCCCCTGCCCTTCCTCCCCTTTTAAATGGGGAGGCCACTACTGGGGGACGTGGGGATTAATTGCGCCCACTCCCCACAAAACTGCGCGCGCGCGTGGGTGGCCTCGGGCCGCAACGGTCGCTTCTGGCGCAGAGGATCCTAGCCAGCGCCCGAGGCCTACTGGGCTACGCCCGGGGTCTAGTGGGCTAGGCCTAGGCCGACATCCCATCTCCCTGCGTGCGCCGGGCCCGCCACATCATTACCCGCCGCGTGGCGTGCGGCGGGCCGGCTCGGGTCCCGGGGCGACGTGCCGGAACCTGAGGCATTGGGTCCAATGGCCGACCCGGCTAGCCCTTTGGCTGTACTCCGGAGGCGGGTGCCGCTAGGGGGAAGCTGCTGTCACCCCTCCATCTACCGGACGCGGGCCCTCGCCGGCTTCGGGGACTACTGACGGAGTTATTACCCCTGGGTAAGCCAAATGGGTTCTTCCTCCGCCGCTTCAAAGAAAAACTATGCGACCGGCTGCCCATGGCCGGTTGGGGCGTGGCTGGCTCGAGCTGTTGCCGGCTGGCGACACGGACGGTTGGACGAAGAGCCGGCTCGACCCCCGGCCGGCTGGGCACGACCGGCTGCCTCCAGGCCGCGCCCTTCGTTGACCCTGAGGCAGACATGCAACGTCCCGTCCCTCTGTGCGCGGGTATGCCGACATGACACGACCGCCACCACGGGCGGCACAGTGGCCACAGTGGCCGCTGACGCACGGGTGCACATGGCCACAATCCGACTGTCCAGACCACTGACCTTGGTGAGTGTGACCGGGCGGGGAACATTGCCGATACCCCCTCGCCCACTCGATTACCTGCCCCGGCATGGCTACAGTGTAGCCAGCCGTACCGGAGACTTCGACAGGCTGGCACTAGGTGACGCCTCCCCGGCGACTCGTGCCGCGGCAGGTAGGCGAGTGCCAATCGCAAAGCCGGCCGGTGGGCCCCAGCAAGGGACAAAACCTCCCGGCCAGTTGACCCTACCAGCGACAAGACGGCCCCCCTGGCCAGCCAGAGAGGCTGCCAGGTGGGCCCCTCCATCCTTGTACCTTAGGAATATTATAGAGCCGGGGGGTTGGCCTATAAAACCCCCAGAGCCCACCATGCAATGGGGAAGGAGGATCATTCGCACACACCCACACATAACTCTCCTCATACCCCCTCTAGCAACGGAGGAACACGAGCCGACCGTTCCTTCTTCCTCCTTTAGACACAACTCCAGGAGCATCCTTGTAAACACATCAATCCATCCAACTAGATCAAGAAGGACAAGGGGTGTTACCTCCCATGGAGGGCCGTGAACCTGGGTACATCGTGGTTCGCCATCGCTTGTGCCCAATCTCGCACCCGTAGCCTGTCAGTGTCCTCCGGCCCCAACCACCTACGATAAGCCTACCCATGGCATCTGTTGTGAGAAAACGATGACAAAATTATTCGTCTGAATCACATGAGACCCCCAAGCACTACATAATAATAGAGATATATAAAAGTACTCATCGAAATAGCTAGAGATCCCCAAGAAGTACATAATAATAGCTAGAGATTTAGCTAGAGATACAAGTGTTCGTCGTTGCAAACACTACTCATCCGAATCAGAATATCCTCGGCCCCAAACTAGTGGTGGTGGTGGTGCTTGATGCACGAGGTGCCGCTGCCCATAGTTAATGATTACAATCATGCGGTACAACTCATATGCAACGTACGCATCTATTGCTGCATACTCAATGTTGATACCGTCAAGTGGGGTCGTCTACCACTCTTTGTGTTGAGCCGGGGGGAATTTGGTCTTCATATGAGCATACCGCTCGTTGCTCATGGTGACTGCCATATGAGGCATTGAAGTCCTCCTATGCCCAAGCCTGAATATGTCTTGGAGATCCATGTGGCAGGCAGCTGGTATCTCAATACCGAAGTTGTGCCTCATCTTGAGATTTTCATTCGTTATATCAACACTAGCAAAACATATGCCGCTGCAAAGGAAGTCCATGAGTACTGTACAGTGCTTGTCACTACTGCAACAACAAATGTTAAATACTGCTGCAACAATGTTAAATACTGGACAATGCTTTTCCCATAGGATTCAAATGGAACATATTGTTATCCTATGCAATTTTCATATCCTATGAATTGATCAAGAAACCCTAAATTAACTATGACATATATGTTCTCCCACGGTTTTGCCAATATGCAACAAGGAAAATTGTTTCACTAGAACACAAGAGGAATTGATCTTTCCCATAACATTCAAATGCAACATATTTATTATTGCTATCCTATGCAATTTTCATATCCTATGAATTGATCAAGAAACCCTAATAAATTAACTATGAAATATATGTTCTCCCACGGTTTTGCCAATATATGCAACAAGGAAAATTGTTTCACTACAACACATAAGAGGAATTGATCTTTCCCTTATATAGGATACAAATGGGAACATATTGCTATCCTATGCAATTTTCGTATACTATGATCAAGAAACCCTAAACTAACTATGGCATATATGTGTTCTCCCACGGTTTTGCCAATGTTTGCAACAAGGAAAATTGTTTCACTACAACACAAGAGGAATTGATCTATCCCATAGGATTAAAATGGAACATATTGCTATCCTATGCATTTTTCACATCATATGAATTGATCAAGAAACCCTATAAATTAACTATGACATATATATGTTCTCCCACGGTTTTGCCAATATGCAACAAGGAAAATTCTTTCACTACAACTAAAAAATTATTGATCTTTCCCATAGGATTCAAATGGAACATGTTGATATATCCTATGCAATTTTCATAACCTATGAATTATTGATCAAAGAAAAGCCCCAAAACTTACCTTGCCCATTGGAAGATCATGACATTTCTCTTGAAACAAAGTTGGATGGCTACAACATCTTTTTGATTGGCCGTGTACTCGAGATCAAGCCCCATGAACTTGTTTCCTTCCTCCGCCTCTTCAAGCCATCCCTCGAAATCGGAAAGAAAACGTGGCACCATGGCGTTGTCATTCATTTAGACGACACTAAGTTTGGTCGTGCCATGTGCGAGCAACTTCCCATAGCGAGTGATTGAATGATCCATGGTGGAAGATATGGGGGGGGGGAAGAAGAGAGGAAAGAGGGAGACAACAGGGAATGACCGCAGTTACTGTAGCAGTCGCGGTACTGTAGCATTATCTTGTTTTCATCGCGCGAACCGCCACAGATGCGAATGGTTTGGGCCTTTAGTCCCGGTTTTAGCCACGAACCAGTAAAAAGGGGCTCGCACTAGGCGAACGGTTGCCACCACCTCTTTTGTCCTGGTTCGTGGTGCAAATCGGGACTAAAGGCCCCTAGTGAACCGGTAAAAAATCCCTAGCCTCACGAACCGGGACTGATGCACCCTTTGGTTCCAGTTCATGAGTGAACCGGGATTAATGCCTTTATCATGGCCTCAACTGAAGCCCTGTTTTCTACTAGTGTATGGACACGTTGAACGTGTGGTTGAATATGACTCAGCTAACATGTTTGAAGACATTGTTTAGTCTCTCAATCTCTTGAGTGGTCAACATAAGTTATGTCCATTTACGATGTTCTAATTAAAACTTAAGTATTGTTGTCATCTTATATTGTATATCACAATATATTGTATGAGCACTTTGATACAAATACATTTGTATGTATTTTATATATTTGACAATGATTTTCATATTGAGAATCTTCATGTATATATATAGATTTCTACGGGGGTCAATCTGATGAAAGATGATATGTGCCTAGTGGACATATGCACCACAAACTCTATACTCAGGGAAGTGGAATTTTTCCACTCTCATTGAGAGAAAGGAAATATTTTAAAATTGCTAGACACAATGAGGTCTTTGTTGGCTCAACTCGAGTCATATTTACTACCCCTGTGGGTACTCGAGTAATGTCAGGATGCTTTATTGCTTCTCAGTTTAACTCGTACCCTACTAAACTATAGAGGTATCCGTCAAAATAGTTTCTATAGCGGAACTTATGATGACAAGAAAGAAGAAAACATTCTCCTTACCTTATGCTATAGATATGGCAAGCAAATTCTCTATGTATCATCTGCATCATACTACACATACGAGACAACCCGTAGCACATGTTGCGTACGAGATAGTTGTCCAGAGTGTCTTGTACATGGCAAACTTGGCATACTCGCCTTGGTCGTCGATACATTGGGTTGAAACCGAAACTATCAACAATTACAATAGTTTATGATTATTATGATGTTAAATTCTAACAATATTTGGATTTTTTGTGCACTACATGTGACACAGGGAAGCTAATTTTAAGGCTCGCGCACCTTAAAGTCTATGTTGAACCACTCAGACTACTTGAATGCATCAAGTTGAGGTAAGTGGCTCTTCCCATCCATTGACTAGACAATTTAGGTGTTCCATGGTTCTAAAAGACACATCTATACGATGGTCTTAAGTGTGGTTTATCCACACGAAACCATTGGCTCATTATTCTGAGACAGATTTCAAGCAAATCGAATGGATAACTGATACGTCTCCAACGTATCTATAATTTTTTATGATGCATGCTATTATATTATATGTTTTGGATGTTTTATATGCATTAATATGCTATTTTATACTATTTTTGGGACTAACCTATTAATCTAGAGCCAAGTGCCACTTTCTTTTTTTCCTTCTTTTTGAGTTTTGCAGATATGGAATATTAAACGGAGTTCAAACGGAATAAAACCCTCAGAAGGAATTTTCTGGAAGGAAACAAGTCATCCAAGCTTGGAGTGCACGTCAGGGGTGGTGCCAGGGTACCACAAGCCTGCTAGGCACGCCCCCTATCTGCGCCCAGCAGGCTTGTCGCCTCCTGGTAGGTCTCCTAACCCTAATTCTTGGCTTATAAATACCCAAATATTCCCGCAACATCGAAAATACGAACACGGATACTTTTCCTCCACCGGAAGCCTCTGTTCCCTAGAGCTCCAATCTTGGAGCCTTTTTCGGTAATCTTCTGGAGGGGGTTTCGATCACGGAGGGCATCTACATCCACTCCATTGCCCCTCCGCTGATGCGTGTGTAGTCCACCACATACCTATAGGTCCATATCTAGTATCTAGATGGCTTCTTCTCTCTCTTTGATCTTCAGTACCATGTTCTTCATGATCTTCATGGAGATTTATCCGATGTAATCCTATCTTGTGGTGTGTATGTCAAGATCCGATGAATTGTGAGTTTATGTTAAGATTATCCATGAATCTTATTTGAATCTCCTATGATTTATTATATGCATGATTTCATATCCTTGCAAGTCTCTTCGAGTTATTGGTTTGGTTTGGCCAACTAGATTGGTAATTCTTGCTATGAGAGAAGTGCTTGGTTTTGGGTTCAATCTTGCGGCGTCCTCACCTGTGAGAGCCTGGCTCAATAGGAATGATAGACTACTCATATCAACAAGGAATTCCTTCTTTTCCGGAAGCCCATTCGAAAAGAACTCCAAAGTTAAGCGTGCTTGGCTTGGAGCGATTCTGTGATGGGTGACCGACCGGGAAGTTGCTCCCGGGTGCTCACGAGTGAGGACAAAGTGCTCAGGAAAGACTAGTGTTGGTCTGTGGGGCCACTCTTGATCCCGCCAGGCGTAACGGGGTGTTACAATTGGTATCAGAGCCAACCCTTGTGG
The DNA here is from genome assembly GCA_022496015.1 of Hordeum marinum. Lineage (NCBI taxonomy): Eukaryota > Viridiplantae > Streptophyta > Magnoliopsida > Poales > Poaceae > Hordeum > Hordeum marinum. The sequence continues at coordinate 335,816,274 of CM039676.1, read as the reverse complement.
TTACACGGGCATGCGCGGGTCAGGTGCACGGGCATGTGGCGCATGGCATGTGTGGCCCGTCGTGCCACACAACATGGCACATGTGCTGGACTGGGCGCGCATACGCGTGCCAAAAGGGAACGTTCCTGATGGGCCGCCAAGGACGTCGATTCCTTTGAGTGGGGGTGTATGTGAGAGCCTGGCTTAATAGGAATGATAGACTACTCATATCAACAAGGAATTCCTTATTTTTCAGGAGCCCATTCGAAAAGAACTCCAAAGTTAAGTGTGCTTGGCTTGGAGGGATTCTAGGATGGGTGACCGACCGGGAATTTTCTACCGGGTGCTCACGAGTGAGGACAAAGTGCGCAGGAAAGACTAGTGTTGGTCTGTGGGGCCAGTCTAGATCCCGCCAGGCGTAACGGGGTGTTACATCACCCAGTGACATAGTAGGGGTAGCGAGGCACGTATTGTATTGTTGCCATCAAGGGTAACAATATGGGGTTTTCACCATATTGCTTGAGTTTATCCCTCTACATCATGTCATCTTTCTGAATGCATTACTCTGTTCTTCATGAACTTAATACTCTAGATGCAGGTAGGAGTCGGTCGATGTGTGGAGTATTAGTAGTAGATGCAGAATCGTTTTGGTCTACTTGTCATGGACGTGATGCCTATATGCATGATCATTGCCTTGGATAACTACATGATTATTCGCTTTTCTATCAATTGCTTGAAAGTAATTTGTTTACCCACCATGACATTTGCCTTCAAGAGAGAAGCCTCTAGTGAAACCTATGGCCCCGGGGTCTATTTTCCATCATATATTTTCAGATCTATACTTGATGCAATTTATTTACCTTTTACTTTCCGCACTCGTTACATCTATCTCTATCGGATCTAATCCTTGCAAATAACCATGAATGGATTGACAATCCCTTTATAGCGTTGGGTGCAAGAGTTTGATTGTTTGTATAGGTGCATCCATTGGTGACTTGCTTGTTCCTCCTACTGGATTAATACCTTGGTTCTCATCAAATGAGGGAAATACTTATCTACTTCGCTGCATCACCCTTTCCTCTTCAAGGGAAAACCAACGCAAGCTCAAGAGGTAGCAAGAAGGATTTATGGTGCCATTATCGGGGAGGATACACATCATGCCTACCAAGTACCCATCACAAACTCATTTCTTGCATTTACTTTATTTGCCATTTTCCTCTCGTTTTCGTCTCCCCACTTCTAAAACGATTTTCAGAAAATACCAAAAATATTTGCCTTTTTATTCGCCCTTCTTTCGTTTGCCTTTCGTTTTCTAGTGTGCTTGATTGCTTGCTTTGCCACCATGTCGGAATCTAGGGAGACCTCCAATGAAAAATATAGTAATAATATTGAGGGTAATTTTGATGACCTTGATAATGACAACCCTCAATAAGAACCTACTATCATTCATACAAAAAGGTTCTGCATAGGTAGTGGTAATATCATTGGAAAAGGTGTTATTCAAGATTTCTTCACTTGTGCGGGAACGCTTCCTACCTTGGGAGTTTCCATTCTCAATAAAACTAGTAGTCTTGTGGATGCTATAACTTTGTTAATATGTGAACTTGAGAGGCAATTCGTACATATGCACCCTTGCATACAAGTGATTTTTCTTGAGTTCTCTAGTATTCAGCATTCTTCTGTTAAGCACGCCGCCACTATATTCCTAGCCCACGAGTTCAGATTTATCATGAAAGAGGCTAGTCAAAGTTTTTATCATTACAAAATTAATGGTGGAAGTCCCCGTATTTAGGAGATCCTTTTTAATCCAGAAGAGATAATGAGACTACAATCTTATGATACAGTTGCTTATAATGAAAATTTGAGAAAAAAGTCCCTACTGAGGTTTTGGTTGATAAAATTTCTGAACTCAATGATAATTTTTCTATAAAAAATAACAGATTAGAGTTCATTCTTAGAAAAAAGCTCAATTACTTTACCCAAAGGAAAGCCTATAATGATGAATTGATTATACACTATAAGGGGCCAAAGGAGGAACCTATCCCTCCCGCACACGATCTTGAGGATCTTTATTCTATTAAATTCAGCCCTTTTGATTATTTTTTCTTGACACAAAGGAAATTAGCTGCTGAAATAAAGGAGTACGAGATGAGCATGAACAATCTCCCTTACTTCTATTATGACAACACCTAGATCTATTGCATTTTGCCTAGCTAGGGGCGTTAAACAATAACGCTTGTTGGGAGGCAACCCAATTTTATTTTTTTGTTCTGTTTTTGCTTCCGTTTTTGAGTTTTTCCCACATTATTACTTATGTAGTAATTTTTTTGTCTTTTAATTAGTATTTGAGCTAATTAAAACCTTTAGGGTGATCTTTGGTAGTTGTTGATTTGATCTTGCTGAAAAACAGAAACTTTTGCGCTCAGTTCAGAATTTTTCTAATTTTTTCAGGGTGTCTAATTGATCTGAAATTCACAAAAAAGATTGATATACAAATTTCGAAGGTTGTCCTCATTTTTCAGAATTATTTGATTTATATAATTATACGAAGTTTCCAGACTGCTACAGACTATTCTGTTTTTGTCAGATTCTGTTTTCTTTGAGTTGTTGGCCTATTTTGATGAATCTATGGGTTGTATCATGTGGTATGAGCCATGGAGAAGTTAGATTACAGTAGGTATAACACCAATATAAATAAAGAATGAGTTCACAACAGTACCTAAAGTGGTGATTTATTTTCTTATACTAACGGATCTCACCAGTTTTCTGTTAAGTTTTGTGTTGTGAATTTTTCAGGTTTTGGGTAAAGATTGGATGGAATATGGAATAAGGACTGGTAGGAGGCTAAGATTGGGGATGACCAAGTCTCCCCAAGTCATATTCAAGTATTCCAGAGAGACTAAGCTTGGGGATTCTCCGGAAGGCATCCCCTCTTTCGTCTTGAATCCATCGATAAATTTAATTGAGGCTATATTCTTATTCACCACATGATATTTGTTTTGCTTGGAGCATCTTGTATGATATGAGTCTTTTCTTGTTAGTTTTCCACAATCATCCTTTATGCACACATCTTTTGATATAAACACGCTGAATCGTGTATTTATTAGAATACTCTTTGTGCTTTACTTATATCTTTTGAGTTGGGCAATTTTGCTCTATATGCTTCACTTATATCTTTCAGAGCACAGTGGTGTTTTCGTTTTACAGAAATACTTGAAATCTCGTACCTCACTTCTATTATTTTGAGAGTTTCTTAAAACAACATGGTAATTGGACTAGGTTATGAATTTAGTCCTAATAGGATTGGCATCCAAAAGGGATATAATAAAAACTTCCATATTAAGTGCATTGAGTATTTATGAGAAGTTTGATTACATGCATAAAGTTTTGAGATATAAAGATGGTATTGTTAAGAGACATGTTAGGAAGTAAATTGTGATTTGGTAAAAATACGTATGTAAAGGTTTGTGATTCCCTTAGCATGCACTTATGGTGAACCGCTATCTAAGGAAGTCGGAGCATGACTTGTTTATAGATTGCCGACCTTTGTGTGAGGGTCGGGGGCGCGTGATGGTTAACTCCTACCAACCTCCCCCTAGGAGCATGCATTTAATGCTTTCCTTCAATGACTAATATAATTTTGCGATAAGTATGTGAGTTCTTTATGACTAATGTTGAGTCCATGGATTATACACACTCTCACCCGTCCACTTTTGCTAGCCTTTCTAGTACCGCACAACTTTTGCTGGTGCAACAAACACCTTCCTCAAAACAGCCACCATACCTACCTATTTGGCATTTACATAGCCATTCTGAGATATATTGCCATGCAAATTCCACTATTTCCTTTTATGACATGAACATCATCACTTCCATATTGCATATAGAGTCATATTTTGTTATAGTATCGAGTTGCAATTTTCCTTTTGAGTTGTAAGTAAATAAAAGTGCGATGATTTTCATTATAGAGAATGTTCGATGTGAGGAAAGGATGATGGAAGCTATGATTCCCTTACTAGTAGGGATGAGAGTACAGACTTTATGAAAAATAAAAGAGGCCAGCGAAGCCCAAACAAAAAAATGAATAAAAAAGGCCTTAGATGCGCGACAAAAAATGAGAGAAAAGAGAGAAGGGACATTGCTACTACCTTTTGCCACACTTGTGCTTCAAAGTAGCACCATGATCTTCATGATAGAGAGTCTCCTATGTTGTCACTTTCATATAGCTAGTGGAATATTCTTCTTCATGATGCATGTCCGCTTAGTTTATTTTTGAGCTTTCATACACTTATAGCTCTAGTGCATCCGTTTCATGGCAATCCCTACTCACTCACATTGACATCTATTGATGGGCATATCCATAGACCGTTGATACGCCTAGTTGATGTGAGACTATCTTCTCCCTTTCCTTGATAACCTCCACCATATTCTATTCCACTTGTAGTGCTATATCCATGGCTTGCGCTCATGTATTGCATGAGAGTTGAAAAAGTTTGAGAAAATAAAGGTGTGAAAAAATTGCTTCACTTTTCATCGGGGTTGTGCATGCTATAAATACTTTGTGTGGGGTAGATGGAGCATAGCCAGACCATATGATATTGTAGGGATAACTTTCTTTTGCGATTATATTTTGAAGAGATACAATTGCTTTGCTAGTATGCTTGAAATGTTATTGTTTCTATATCAATATTAGGATTTTGTTTTGTGTCTTACGGATCTGAATATTCATGCCACAATAAAGAATATTACTTGGATAAATATGTTAGGTAGCACTCCACATCAAAAACTCTGTTTTTATCATTTACCTACTCGAGGACGAGCAAGAATTAAGCTTGGGGATGCTGATACGTCTCCAACATATCTCTATTTTTTTATGATGGCATGCTATTATATTATCTGTTTTGGATGTTTTATATGCATTAATATGCTATTTGATACTTTTTTTGGGACTAACCTATTAATCTAGAGCCAAGTGCCAATTTATGTTTTTTCCTTGTTTTTGAGTTTTGCAGATATGGAATATTAAACAGAGTCCAAATGGAATAAAACCTTCGGAAGGAATTTTTATGGAAGGAAACAAGTCATCCAAGCTTGGAGTGCATGTCATGGGAGGTGCCAAGGCGCCACAAGCCTTCTAGACGCCCCCCTGGCTGCGCCTAGCAGGCTTGTCGCCTCCTGGCAGGTCTCCTAACCCTAATTCTTGGCCTATAACTACCCAAATATTCCCGCAACATCGAAAAGACGAACGCAAATACTTTTCCGCCGCCGGGAGCCTCCGTTCCCGAGAGATCCAATCTTGGAGCCTTTTTCGGTAATTTGCCGGAGGGGGTTTCGATCATGGAGGGCATCTACATCAACTCCAGTGCCCCTCTGATGATGCGTGAGTAGTCCACCACAGACCTACGGGTCCATAGGTAGTAGCTAGATGGCTTCTTCTCTCTCTTTGATCTTCAATAACATGTTCTTCATGATCTTCATGGAGATCTATCCAATGTAATCCTCTTTTGTGGTGTTGTCAAGATCCGATGAATTGTGAGTTTATGTTCAGATTATCCATGAATCTTATTTGAATATCCTATGATTTCTTATATGCATGATTTCATATCCTTGCAAGTCTCTTTGAGTTATTTGTTTGGTTTGGCCAACTAGATTTGTAATTCTTGCAATGAGAGAAATGCTTAGTTTTGGGTTCAATCTTGCGATGTCCTCACCTAGTGACATAGTAGGGGTAGCGAGGCACATATTGTATTGTTGCCATCAAGGGTAACAAGATGGGGTTTTCATCATATTGCTTGAGTTTATCCCTATACATCATGTCACCTTGCTTAATGCGTTACTCTGTTCTTCATGAACTTAATACTATAGATGCATGTAGGAGTCAACTGATGTGTGGAGTAATAGTAGTAGATGCAGAATCGTTTCGGTCTACTTGTCACGGACATGATGCCTATATGCATGATCATTGCCTTGGATAACTACACGATTATTCGCTTTTCTATCAATTGCTTGATAGTAATTTGTTTACCCACCATGATATTTGCCTTATAGAGAGAAGCCTCTAGTGAAACCTATGGCCCCCGGGTCTATTTTCCATCATATATTTTCAGATCTATACTTACTGCAATTTATTTACCTTTTACTTTCCGCACTCGTTACATCTATCTCTATCTGATCTAATCCTTGCAAATAACAGTGAAGGGATTGACAACCCCTTTATAGCGTTGGGTGCAAGAGTTTGATTATTTATGTAGGTGCATCCATTGGTGACTTGCTTGTTCCTCCTACTGGATTGATACCTTAGTTCTCAAAAACCGAAGATAATACTTATCTACTTCGCTGCATCACCATTTCCTCTTCAAGGGAAAACCAACGCATGCTCAAGAGGTAGCAATAAGATTGCAGAATTCTCCTTGAGTGCCTTCTCTATGGCCCTGGGATTCAAGTTTAGCAATTTGTCCTAATGTCTAGACTCAAAATGGTTTGGTAGAATCCTATATCCATATAATTAAGCTTGTTGCATGATATTTACTTTGAAATTGCAACTTACCAACTCTATGTTGGAGTCATGCAGTTTTACGCGTTCATGACTGAACTGCATAATATTATTCCCCTCTATCTTAGATACGTGGAAAATGTATCAAGTATTTCCAATTTGCGGCAATTCAGTTGTATACCGATATCACCACCCGGCATACATCATTGGCCCCTCAACATATAGTTGGGATCTATGTGAGGAATAACTGTATTTCCGTCAATACCTCAAGCCCCTCGCATGGGGATTTATTCAAGGCCAGTGTGCCGATTCAATGAGGAAAATTTCCAGGCATTAGGGGGAGATTTCAAGTACCATAAAGAATGCCAGCAAATGAGTGGAATGTTCAACATATTTCTGCCTCAAATCCACGTACTCAAAGAGCTAAACCATGCGTTCAAAAGGTTTGCAACACATTGCAAATAACCTGCCAGATTCATTTACTAACTATAAAGGTGTCACACAATCCTACAATCCTGCAAAAGTATGCTTGAAAGAGTGGAGGTACCAACAAAAACCACTCCACTCCCCGTTCGATGCAATAGAGGGAGATTTATGGCAAAACTCATGAGGATTCAGCTTATTGCAAGCAAGGATACACAGGCCTATGAATCAGTAAATGCAAGTGAACTTTACGTTGACAGACACCTAATGGGTAGTATACACCCAGTGGATGGGAAACCTCCATCGACCCAGCTCATAGTGAAAATAATGACTGGGACATCAGAATACCCGACTCAATCTCATTAGGAAATCTCGAGCAGTCACCATGGGTAACGATATTTCCATCAACTCTATATTGATATATAGATTCTGGAGAAACATATAACTAGACGTCTACAATTGTCGACATACATTTCTCAACTAGATTGCAAAAACCTTTCAAATGATTCAGATCCAAAGACCCTAGCCATGGCAAAGTGTGAACAACACTCGGACTGAACTCAAGCAAAGGGTATAATCTAGGAGAAATGATCTTTCCCAATAATGGGAAGGTATTCAATACATACACCAGTTTTCTTCTAGAAACAGAATTGAAAACAACGAGGTGGTGAAACAAAGAGCAAGTATTGTAGCACAAGGGTTCACGTAGATACCCAACTATTCGAGAGGTGGAATCTCTTTCGATAACTTATGTTATTGGCAGTACAAAATCATATATCTCTGCAGTTGATAGATGTAGTGATCACATATCCATGTGGATAACTAGATTCAGACACATATGATTGATTCCCAGTGGAATTTCACTTCTGAATCGAAATGCCAAACGCAACATACATTGTGTAAAATCAGTAAGTCACCATAAGACTTATTGTTGTCGGTACATATGGTACAGCCGGCGTAGTGAGATCCTCATACAAAAGGATTACTCCTACGGTGATGATTATCCATGTTTGTATGTCTGCAATGACGACACATGTAATCATCTAAATGGCGGAGTTTAAAATGAAGAATTTGGGTAAACCAAAACACCGCTCATTACTACAACTTGAGCGCCTTCATTGATACATTATGGTATACTATATTGTCTATATCCAAAATATATTGGAGAACTTCATTGTGGACAAATCTTATCTATCCATAACTCTCATGGTAGTTCATTCTCTAGACGTAGAGAAAGATCTATATAGACCAAGAGATGATGGAAATGAGATATTGGGACTCAATGTTCCATAATGCCATTGGATCCACCAAACACAATTGGTTGGTACTCAAGAATATCTTTCGATATTTGCAAGGCGTCAAACATCTTGACCTGGTTTTCAGTTTCACAGAAATGTGAACACCGATATCTTTGCATACATCGATGAGATCCCCACTATGTCGGATCGTAGACAAGCTTAGTGTTCCTACTAGGTGTGGTAGCCCTCTCATGAAGATTCTTCAAAACAAACCTCATGGCTACATCCACCAACCATTATCTCAACGATAATGTGCTTGTGTTGCCCGTATGCAAACAGATTACATAATAAAAAATGTCACTGTATTGCATATCTTGCAACTCAAATCATGCGACTAATTTGTTCATCGGGTCTCTACCAAATTCTATGTTACAGAAATGTGTTCATGGAATTGGTATATGATGACTTCAGATTATGCAAGAATCAGGGGGAGTATCTTCCTAAACTGTTACTGTTAAAAGCATCATATTATACTCTTTTTTCATTCATGAGTTTACTTTATAGGTTCTCATAAAGGTTTTTAATGAGGTGATATCAACACAAGATCGTATGCCATACTTTCTGTTTTCCCCACCGATTTTTTTAGGAAAGTATATATGACATATTTATTGTTCTCTTGATTCTACGAGTTTTATCGTATTGAGTTAAAGGAGACAATAACCATTATATGTTGCATAATTTTCTCCTTATTTTCCCACTGGGTTTCAAGGAGTTTTGGCAACATATTATGCTCCTCACATTTTTCCCACAGGGTTTTCAGAGGAGCCTCTTTTCAAGATGATGATATGTCATGGACAAGAATAGATTAGGGGGAGTGTTAGGATTTAATTAATATGCTTAAATAAAGGTAAATCTCCCCTTGTCCTAACCGCCTCTCGGCAACAACTGCATCCCTCGATGCTGTTCGGGAACGGACGCATCCCTCTGTTGCATCCTCTCAGATTGTATATAAGCCTAATCATTAATGAAAGAGAGGAACAATTACATCATTTTCTTTGTCTCTTAGTTTTTACTTCGAATGATTTATAAGATGTGTGTAGCGCATGATATGCCACCACGTCTTCATTAGGGATTTAGTTGTCACTGATGCGCTCCTCTTGAGGGCATTGTCAAATAGAAGCTCATGTGGTTGACGAGTGAGTGTCTTGTGAGATTGTTATTAGGGCTAGAGTGTGTGATATTCTTCCGCTGCAACGCACGGGCATATTTCCTAGTCTCAATAAAGGGTTATTACTTTTGGTGGTACTCCATGAATATTGCCACAAAAGTTACAAGATATTACTCACCAATACCATCTATGACGATTCGTAAAAAAAGACATACACATTAGGCCTTAGTTCCAAGATGTTGTTCTCTCCCTTAACCGAAGAAGTAGTAGCTTCACATTTGTCCCCTCAAAAAAGCAACTTCTTGTGCATTCTTCTCTCCTATGATTGCATCAACTTCTTCTCGCGCTTCTTGTGTGCTTTGCCGCCGACGCCCGCCGATGCCAAACGCAACCACCTTCGATGTAGATCTATATCGCCGCACGCAAACCTTTGTCCTCCCAATATCGTCGTTCCCCCAACACGTCACAGACTCGGACTCGGAGAAGAGTCCGGTTGATGTGCGTCTTCGATTCGTGTCCGAAGTGTAGATCTTCACGAGCATGTGGCCGGATATTCCCACCATAAAAAGGTGATGTCTACTATGCAACCTTCTCCTTGTAGACGTTGATGGGCCTCCAAGTGCAGAGGTTTGTAGGACAGTAGCAATTTTCCCTCAAGTGGGTGACCTAAGGTTTATCAATCCGCGGGAGGTGTAGGATGAAGATGGTCTCTCTCAAGCAACCCTGCAACCAAATAACAAAGAGTCTCTGGTGTCCCCAACACACCCAATACAATGGTAAGTTGTATAGTTGCAATGGTTCGGCAAAGAGATGGTGATACAAGTGCAATATGGATAGCAGATATAAGTTTTTGTAATCTGAAAATATAAAAACAGCAAGGTAACTAATAGTAAAAGTGAGCACGAACGGTATTGCAATGCGTGGAAACAAGGCCTAGGGTTGATACTTTCACTAGTGGAAGTTCTCTCAACAATGATAACATAATTGGATCATGTAACTATCCCTCAACGTGCAACAAGAGTCACTCCAAAGTAACTAATAGCGGAGAAGAAACCAAGAGATTATTGTCGGGTACGAAACCACCACAAAGTTATTCTTTCTGATCAATCTATTCAAGAGTCCGTAGTAAAATAACACGAAGCTATTCTTTCCGTTCAATCTATCCTAGAGTTTGTACTAGAATAACACCTTAAGACACATATCAACCAAAACCCTAATGTCACCTAGATACTCCATTGTCACCTCAAGTATCCGTGGGCATGATTATACAATATGCATCACACAATCTCAGAATCATCTATTCAACCAACACATAGTACTTCAAAGAGTGTCCCAAAGTTTCTACCGGAGAGTCAAAACGTGTGCCAACCACTATGCATAGGTTCCTGAGGTCACGAAACCCGTAGGTTGATCACCAAAACATACATCAAGTACTCACGTGAATATCCCATTGTCACCACAGATAGACTCGTGCAAGACATACATCAAGTGTTCTTTAAAGACTCAATCCGATAAGATAACTTCATAGGGAAAACTCAATTCATTACAAGAAGGGAGAGGGAGAAGAACATCATAAGATCCAACTATAGTAGCAAAGCCTGCGGTACATCGAGATCAAGACATCTCAAGAACACGAGAGAGAGAGAGATCAAATACATAGCTACTGGTACATACCCTAAACCCCGAGGGTGAACTACTCCCTCCTCGTCATGGAGATCGCCGGGATGATGAAGATGGCCACCGAAGATGAATTCCCCCTTCGACAGGGTGCCGGAACGGGCTCCCGATTGGTTTTTGGTGGCTCTGGAAGTTTGCGGCGGCAGAACTCACGATCTAGGTTTCTTTTTGGGGGTTTCTGTATTTATAGGAATTTATGGCGGTGGAATTACGTCAGTTGGGCCCACGAGGAGGTCACGAGCCCTCTAGCCCCTTGTAGGGGGATAGGTCGGGCCTTGCGGGATTGTGACTCCCTCGTGGCTCTTTTGGCCTTCTTCCAAAGCTTCGGTGGTCTCTTTTGGTCCAAAAAAAATCACCACGAAAGTTTTATTCCGTTTGGACTCCGTTTGATATTCCTATCTGAAAAAGGTCAAAAACACGGAAAAAACAGGAACTGGCACTAGGCTCTAGGTCAAGAGGTTAGTCCTAAAAATAATATAAAATAGCATATAAATGCATATAAAACATCCAAAGTTGATAACATAATAGCATGGAACAATGAAAAATTATAGATATGTTGGAGATGTATCAAGCATCCCCAAGCTTAACTCCTACTCATCCTTTAGTAGGGAAGTGATAAAAATAGAATTTTTGTTGTGGAATGCTACCTAGCATATTTATTCTTATAATCTTCTTTATTGTGGCATGAAGGTTCAGATCCATAAGATTCAAAACAAAAGTTTAATATTGACATGAAAACAATAATACTTCAAGCATACTAGCAAAGTAATCATGAACTTTTGAAATAACATGGCCAAACAAAGTTATCCCTACAATATCATATAGTCTTGCTATGCTCCATCTTCCTCACACAATGAATTTAAATCATGCACAACCCCGGTATTGGCCAAGTAATTGTTTTAGCACTCTTACCTTCTCAAACTTTTTCAACTCTCACGCAATACATGAGCGTGAGCCATGGATATAGCACTATAAGTGGAATAGAGTGTGGTGGAGGTTGTGAGGCAAAAAGGAGGAGATGGTCACATCGACTCAGTGTATCAACGGGCTATGAAGATGCCCATTAATAGATATCAATGTGAATGAGTAGAGATTGCTATGCAACGGATGCACTAGAGCTATAAGTGTATGAAAGCTCAAAAGAAGATAAGTAGGTGTGCATCCAACTTGCTTGCTCACGAAGACCTAGGGAAATTTGAGGAAGCCCATCATTGGAATATACAAGCCAAGTTCTATAATGAAAATTACCACTAGTATATGAAAGTAACAATATATGAGACTCTCTATCATGAAGATCATGGTGCTACTTTGAAGCCCAAGTGTGGAAAAAGATAGTAGCATTGTCCCTTCTTTCTTTTTCTCTCATTTTTTGTTGGGCTCTTTGGCCTCTCTTTTTTATTTGGTGGGCATCTTTGGCCTCTTTTTTATTTCCTCACATGGGACAATGCTCTAATAATGATGATCATCACACTTTTATTTACTTACAACTCGATACTTAGAACAATAATGACTCTATATGAATGAAAGTGATGGCACATGTCATGAGACAGAATGGTGAAATTTTCATGGCAATATATCTTGGAATGGCTATGAAAATTCCATAATAGGTAGGTATGGTGGCTGTTTTGAGAAAGGTATATGGTGGTTTTGTGCACCGGCGAATGTTGCGCGGCACTAGAGAGGGTAGCAATGGTGGAAGGTGAAAGTGCATCTATACCATGGACTCACATTAGTCATGAAGAACTCATATACTTATTGCAAAAGTTTTATTAGTAATTGAAACAAAGTGCTAAACACATACTCCTAGGGGAAGGGTTGGTAGGAGTTAACCATCGCGCGATCCCGACCGCCACACAAAGGATGACAATCAATAAAAACATCATGCTCCGACTTCCTAACATAGCGGTTCACCATACGTGCATGCTACGGGAATCAAAAGCTTCAAAAAAAGTATTTCTAGATTCACCACACTCTAAAAACATGACTCTAATATCACCATCTCCATGTCTCAAAACTAGATGCAAGGAATCAAACTTCTCTTACTACTCAATGCACTTGAATATGAAAGTTTTTATTGTATCCCTTTTGGATGCCTATCTTATTAGGACTAGTTTCATACCCTAAGAAAATTACCATGCTATTTACGACTCTCAAAATGATATAAGTGAAGCATGAGAGTTCATCAATTTCTCTAAAATATAAACATTGCAATGCTCTATAAGGATATAAGTGAAGCACTAGAGCAAAAGACAAACTACTCCAAAAGATATAAGTGAAGCTCAATGAGTAGTTGAATAATTATTTGGATATGTTAAGACTCTCCCATATAATAATTTCAGATCCTAAGTACCTTATTCAAACAAAATAAAATGGCACTCCAAGGATAGCACGAATCATGTGAAGAAGCAAAAACTTAGGTTCAACCGATACTAACCGATAATTGTTGAAGAAGAAAGGTGGGATGCCAACCGGGGCATCCCCAAGCTTAGATGCTTGAGACTTCTTGAAATATGTATTGGGGTGCCTTGGGAATCCCAAAGCTTGAGCCTTTGTGTCTCCTTAATTCCTCTCAATTGGTGGTTTCCAAAATCTTAAAAACTTCAGACACACAAAACTTAACAAGAACTCGTGAGATAGGTTAGTATAAATCAATGCAAAACTATATCATCCCATACTATAGAAAATCACTAAGATTATTATTTGACATTGCACACTAAATTCCTCTGCATATTTAAAACTCCCATCATCAAATGGAATCATTAAACAAGCAAACATATGTGAACAATGCAAACATAACAGCAATCTGCCTAAACAGAACAGTCTGTGAAGAATGCAGCAAGATCCATACTTAATTAACTCCAAAAAATCTGAAACAATTCCAAACTGTAAGAAATTTGTAAGAGCATAATTTGTACAAATTTCAAGTTTTTCTTACATACAGAAAATTCTAGGGAATTTTTGCACTACAAGAAAACTTTCTGTTTTGGGACAGCAACTTCTATACTTGCAAATTAAGCATGGTAAAGGCTATCCTTGACATTTTTATTGAACTAAATGATGAAAAACATTAACATATATATAAATAACATCAATTAAGTACTAATAAAAGAAAATGACGCTCCAAGCAAAACACATATCATGTGGTGAATAAAAATATAGCCCCGAGTAAAGTTACCGATGGATTGAAAACGAAAGAGGGGATGCCTTCCCGGGGCATCCCCAAGCTTAGTCTCTTTGGTGTCCTTGAATATGGCTTGGGATGCCTTGGGCATCCAAAAGCTTAGGCTCTTTCCACTCCTTGTTCCGCTGTCCTTCCGAACTTTACCCAAAACTTGAAAACTTCACAACACAAAACTTAACGGAACTTCGTCAGATGGGTTAGTATAGTAAAGACAATCATTCATTTTGGTACTGTCAAGACAAGATTCATAAATTTTCCAACACAATTCCTACTGTATATTATCATTTCCACAATTTATATCACTTAATATAATCTATGGAAACACTAAAACAAGCAAACTATGCATTGAAAAATAAATATGTCAAGAACAAAACATTCTGTAATGATCTGAATGATAACCATACTTCTGCACCTCCAAAAATTCTAAAACAATTATGAAAATTAAGGAAATTTGTATATCAATCAGCATCAAAAATAAGAAAATCAAAATCTCTCTTTGGATAAAAATTAATAATAATTTCCTGAGCACAAAGTTTCTGTCTTTTTCAGCATGATCAAACAACTATCACCCAAACTAATCATAAAGGCTTTACTTGGCACTGTATTGAAATAAATGCTATAAAACATGTTGAATACAGTATACTAATCACGTGAACACACAAAAACAGTAAGGATACATATTGGGTTGTCTCCCAGCCAGCACTTTTCTTTAATGCCTTTCAGGCTAGGCATGATGATTTCAATGATGCTCACATACAAGATAAGAATTGGAACATAACGGGAGCATCATTAAGCATATGACAAGCACATTTAAGTCTAACCCACTTCATGTGAATAGGTATTTTGTGAACAAACAACTTACTGGAGCAAGAATCATCTTGCATAGGAAGGCAAAGCAAGCATAGCTTCAAAAATTTCAACACATAGAGAGGAAACTTGACATTATTGCAATATGTAGAAGCATATGATCCTCTCTCATATTAATTTTCAGTAGCATCATGAATGAATTCAACAATATAACCAACACCTAAAGCATTCTTTTCATGATCTACAAGCATAGAAATTTTACTACTCTCCACATAAGCAAATTTATTCTCATGATTAATAGTGGGAGTATCGTAAAAGACTTGAATACTACAAATAGTTTCCACATTAAAAGAGTGATGTTTAGAAAAAGGCTACTCATAATTGTGAAAAGTTTTATCACCATTCTTATTTATAGCATAAGTATCATCACAATAATCATCATAGATAGGAGGCAAGCCTTCATCATAATAAATTTGATCATTCAAAGTGGGGGAACTAAAAAGATCATCTTCATCAAACATAGCATCCCCAAGCTTGTGGCTTTGCATATCATTAGCATCATGGGTATTCAAACAATTCATACTAACAACATTGCAACCATGCTCATCATTAACATATTTTATGCCAAGCATTCTATGCAATTCTTCCTCTAGCACTTGAGCACAATTTTATTTTCCATCATTTTCACGAAAGACATTAAAAAGTCGAAGCATATGAGGTAAGCTTAATTCCATTTTTTGTAGTTTTCTTTTACTAAACTAAACTAGTGATAAAACAAGAAACTAAAAGATTCGATTGAAAGATCTAAAGATATTTCTTCAAGTGCTAACCTCCCCCGCAACGGCACCAGAAAAGAGCTTGATGTCTACTACGCAACCTTCTCCTTGTAGACGTTGTTGGGCCTCCAAGTGCAGAGGTTTGTAGGACAGTAGAAATTTTCCCTCAAGTGGGTGACCTAAGGTTTATCAATCCGCGGGAGGTGTAGGATGAAGATGGTCTCTCTCAAGCAACCCTGCAACCAAATAACAAGGAGTCTCTTGTGTCCCCAACACACCCAATACAATGGTAAGTTTTATATGTTCACTAGTTCGGCGAAGAGATGGTGATACAAGTGCAATATGGATAGTAGATATAGGTTTTTGTAATCTGAAAATATAAAAACAGCAAGGTAACTAATAGTAAAAGTGATCACGAATGGTATTGCAATGCGTGGAAACAAGGCCTAGGGTTGATACTTTCACTAGTGGAAGTTCTCTCAACAATGATAACATAATTGGATCATATAACTATCCCTCAACGTGCAACAAGAGTCAATCCAAAGTAACTAATAGAGGAGAAGAAACGAAGAGATTATTGTCGGGTACGAAACCACCACAAAGTTATTCTTTCTGATCAATCTATTCAAGAGTCTGTAGTAAAATAACACGAAGCTATTCTTTCCGTTCAATCTATCCTAGAGTTCGTACTAGAATAATACCTTAAGACACATATCAACCAAAACCCTAATGTCACCTAGATACTCCATTGTCACCTCAAGTATCCGTGGGCATGATTATACAATATGCATCACACAATCTCAGAATCATCTATTCAACCAACACATATGTAACATCCCAAACCTTGGAATGTTATAATAAATACTAGAATGATTTGATTTTTTGGTTGAGTGGTTGAAATTGAGTGAAAATTTGAAACTTTTCAAAACTTTTGAATGAGAGGGAATAAAATGACTTTCCCGAAACTTTCCCTCTGCAGGAATTCAAATTCATTTCATTAAGTGAAGATGATATGACTTCTTCCATTTAAAGAAATGAAAAGGGATTTGAAAATGGTTTGAATTTCATTTGAAAATATTTTAAATCCAGAAACTTTATGCAACTCAATGATTTTCATGAGAGAGGATAAAAGGACTTCTTCAACTTATTTGAAATATGAGTTGGGAGTTTAAAAGAAGGATATGAAAACTATTTTAGAAACTTCACATATGGAGTTTCACTTTCATATTTGAATTCCCTATTTGAATTTGTAAGCATTCAAACCCCGTGACAAAAGTTTGAGAGGAGTAATGTGACACTCCAAACTAGGGGTATTTTTGTGAAGTTTTTGAGTCATAAAACCCAAGTGGTTATTTGAAAAATATTTGCAAAAATAAATAAATCCATTTAGGCATTTTCTGAAAATATTTTTTTAAGTATTAAATTTGGCCGTGGAAAAATGTCCATTAAATGGCATTTAATTCCCTAATCATGTCGATATATAAACTTTAATTTTTTGGACTGGTTGTGAATGTCGTAATGCTGTTTTTATTGCTCTGGTAATTAATATTGGAAATAAATAGCACGTGTATTAAAGCCCACCGGCCCAGCCCCTGATTCCACCCCCGAATTCACTCCGCAATGGTCACCGCTGACCACGCCCGCCCTCTATATCTCTCTCCCTGACACCCCAGTCCCACCAGCCGACCGAGCCAATCCCGCGGTCACCTCCCTCCTCCCGCGCCCCAGACTACGCCGGCGAGATCATCGCACCGGACCCGCCTCCCCTGCCATTCCCCGACCGCCTCGAGGCCCTATATAAGCACCCGGTCCTCTCCTCTACCCATTACACCACTCCCCCTCTGTCCGAAGCCTCTCGCTGCCGTATTAGCTCGCCGGAGCCCGAGCGCCGCCGCCGTGCCATTTCCATCGTGCCGCTCCACCCTGTCGTTCCCGAGCCATTCCGAGTCCACCAACCACCTCCCCTCGCTCGTCCGCACCTCCTCGTGCACTCGCCCGTGCTCCAGAGCCACCGGAGCGACCTCCCCGTTGACACCCGAACGCCTTCGCCACCCCGGAGCTCGTCGCCGACGCCTCCGACCACCCGCGACGATGCCAGGACCACCGTTGTGCTCGTCGTCCCCGTTTGCATCGCCTGGTGCCCTCGCCATCGCCGGAGGACCATCGGAGACGCCTCCCCGTCGACCTCGCCGCCTCGGCCTCGCCGGAACCCTGCTGGAGTTGACCTCCCGCCGCGGTGAGCTTCCCCTTCCGTCCGATCTCTTTTGAACGGTGTAGATTAGACACAACATACCCCTTCGGTCTATTTAAAATGAACCGGCCGGTTTTTCCTTTTAGTTATTTTAGCCGAAGTGTTTTGTTTAGTTGACGGTCGTCGGCTCGTTAGCACCCACGCGCACACCCCCTAGGCCAATCATAGCATGCCACGTAGCACCCTGTCCGTTAGTTTAGTTTTTCTTTTTTTGTTTTTGTTTTAGAAAACAGAATAGTTTCTGATTTTGTTTTCTTTGTATCTTTTATGTTTTTGAATATTTTTGATTGATTATTCTTGCATTGTGTCACAAATTTGTTCTAGTTTCTGTTGATATCAAGTTTGACCATATTTGAATTATTTAAAACAGGATTCAAACAGATTTGATTCAAATCTTATTGTCTGAATATCTTGAGTTTAAAAATATAGTTTTAGTTGATTCTTATTGCTACTTGTCACTAGTGACCTTAGTTTTCAGTAGGTAAAGTTTGGAATTTTTTTGAATATTTTTAAATTGTATTTTCAACCAAAACAAATTCTGTTTAGTTCGTGTTAAGATCATTTATATTTCCTTTGTTTCCAAATTGTTTTAAATTATTTTATTTTAGATTAATGATGGATTTTTATAAACTTTTAAGTTAGATAATAGTTGCATTTCAAAACAAATAATATTTTAATAGTTGGTTGCATGAGAATCAATTCTAGTTCAACTATAACTTGAAATTGATTTTTCATTGCTATGTTGATGTTCTTTTTGAAAATAGTTTCCACAAAATGTTTTATAAGTTTGACATGCTTTTAGCCAAGGTTTAGACCAGAAACAATTTGTATTATAGTTGAGATTGTTTGTGGTTTAAGCCAGAGGATGTCTTTGCTTATTATCAAGAGAAGAATCTTTATAAAAGCTTTTCAATTTGTTCTTTTTACAAAATAAAGACTTATGAGAAAAATATTTTCTGTTACTTAATTGTTTCAAAAAGTTATTTTTCTTTTATAAATTTAGTGTTTTCTTGCTGCTATATTCTAGTAGATTAATACTTATGTTTCTAGAGTATTGTTTTCTAAAGTATTAGTTGTTTTTCAAAACTAATTCTTTTGCTAAATAAAACAATTACCAAAGTATTTTGGTTTATATTTTTCCTTGTTTGTGTTCTCACTTTGAAAATATGATCATTTGTAGGGAAAACCAGCCCTTGGTAGTGTTGAAGTAGATTTGTGATTCTAACTTTTGTCTTAAGTATTTCCTTCATCACCACCTTAGTTGGGATGATGTAGTTTTGATATTTGAGTTTTGTCTTAAGTATTTCCTTCATCACCACCTAAGTTGTGTTGATGTAGTTTTTGTTGATTTCAACTTTTGTCTTAAGTATTTCCTTCATCAACACCATGTTGCTTTTGGTTTTGTGTTGCCTTTTTGATTGTTAGTATTGACTGCTAGTATGATTGCTTATAAGTATGCAATGTTTGATTATATAGATCGGAGAGTTACGCATAGTCTATCAAGTTACTTCTGAGAGTGATATTATTATCTTCATCAATAGTACAGGCAAGTTCACTTTGACCATCCATTTTCATACCTATGTTTTATTGAATGTAGTGACATCCTTCTACAAATCCCTCCAGTAGTGTTATTAAATTCTTGTAGATGGGTAGAATGCATGAGGTAGGAACCCACCACCTGTTACCAAAGCCCCGGGAAAGTTAGTTATTCCTATTCTATGCTAAAGTAGACAGGGTCTGGTATGAGTGATCGTGAGTGGTGTGAGAAGGAGGACTCTACGTCAGGACGACAACTTCATGAAGACATCTTCAAGTCCTGCACCTTCAAGACCTCAAGACTTCAAGACTCGAGAAGCAAGTTTTCAATACACATTACTGGGTGAAGGATGGTTTTGAACGGCGCCCTGGGGAATCCAGTGGTTAGCCTAGGTGTTGCTGGGGAAGTGCCAGTATTCACGCGGAAAGCCTCACCCAGACTCAAAGAGACGGATGAATACTTCATGCCCGAAAGCTTACCTGTGTAGCCACAAGTCATTATGGGCTCTTACTTGGTTGATCTTTGTTGTGACTATGTCTGGGCAGTGCTACAAGAAGTAGTCGCCGTTAGGATTGGGATGGGCACTGTCTGTATTCAGGGAAACAACTCTGAAAGACCATGTTTCGTTCATCCTGTTCTCAAGCACCATGTAGTGCGAGGACTTACCAGGAGGGAACGAATCTTGTGGGTAAAGTACACAATACTCTACATAGTTAAACCTAATCGATTAGCCGTGTCCCCGGTTATGGACAATTTGAGCTTCTAGACTTGGATCTATCTCTAAACTCTCAACACTGGACTAAGAACTAATTGTGGGCAACTTAAGATTTCTTGTGGGCATTTATACATTGGTTGGCGGAACCATGTCATGATAGGTAACTCCATAGTGAAATTCCTGATATTTCTTTGTTGTAGGAAAACAAATGCAGCTTTTACGCAAAAACTTAGCCACAGAGCCACAAAGCCTTTGCATATAGAATAGTTTTCATCTTCTGTCCTGCTATGGTGATCTTGCCAGTACATTCCTTGTACTGACCTACACGACTGCAACGTATCATGTTGCAGATACTCTTCTGTGACGAGTAAGAGTACGATCTAGGGTTACGGTCCGCACTCAACCTGCCATTGGTGTTATTGGGACTCCACTCCTGTTGACCGATTCCGCTGAGATTTTAAGGTATATATCATTTTTATGTTAATTACATGTGATTGCACTTTGATATATACACTGATGTACTGTGTGTGCCAGCATACTGATCCAGGGACGGCACGGAACACACAGAGGCTTGACTCGTTTTGAGTCAGGTTGCTACAGAAAATGGTATCAGGGCACATGTTGACTGTAGGAACCCTTAGGAAACTGGAAAACCCTTAGGAAACGATTTCTCAAAAAACTTTGCTTTCAAAAGACCCTTTCCTTCTCATCTCATTTGAGCTTTATCAAATGATCTCTCCTACCTCAAAAGTTAGATGATACCCTTGTCCCTTGACCATTTTGGAAGGAGCTACAAAGGATTGAAGATTATACAGACCTGAAGAAATTGAAGACCATGAAGAATCTCCAAGATATTTTGCCCCTAGAAGACCAAACCCCTATTGTATGCTTACGTTAGATATGATGAATTGTGAGCTGTCATTTGTGTGAAATATTTTCGACAGCCACAACCAAAAAATCTATTTTCAAAACCATTGTTTGTATTGTGTGTACCCCCTTCTTTCCCCTCTCCTACCCATCTCATCCCTAAAACCTTTAGACCCAATAGAAGGCGAATGAAGTTGGACTCGTGTATTCTGGAGAAATGACCCAGTTAGAGACCGAAGAATGGATTCAGAACATGGAGGATCATCTAAGGAGTAACCATGTTACAAGGAACGAGATGGTCCAGTATGCTCTTCGGTACTTTGTAGAAGGTGCTGCACATTGCTGGAAGATGCATGAAGATATCCCTGATAGGCAAGCCCCTATTTCCTAGGAAGAATTCAAGAGGACTTTGCAAAAGTCTCATGTTGTTACCAACACCCAGAAACCCCGTCTCAAGCATGTGAAGAAGATTTGTGCATGCAAGATATGCGGAGAGATAGGACACACCCAGGAAGAACACAAGGATGGATGCCCTCATTGTGGAGAAAATCACCGAGATAAGGAATGCCCAATTGGGCAGGTGACCTGTTTCTTGTGTGAAGGAACCAATCACTACCCGGCTCAATGCCAAACGTACCCTAAGGTACAAGAAGTCATCCAGTAGCAGAAGGAAGCCATGACGGAAACCTTCAGAGAAAACTTAGGAGAATTTATGAGGAAGGAAGATGTTGAAGATCCTAATGGAGAAGGCCTAACCAGGTTTTACTCCAATGCTTGTTTTTCATGTGGAGAAGCAGGACATTTTTCACAGGAGTGTATGAAGAAAAGAAGAGAGTATCTAGGAAATTTCCCGATAGAAGAAGTGGAGTTTGATCCACAGGAGATTGAAGAGTTGATCGGAACAAAGAAGCTCTAGAAGAGACAAGCCCCAGAACAAAAGGACCTGAGTCATATAAGATGTTTCAAGTGTAAGGATATGGGCCATTATGTCAATAAGTGCCCAAGAAAGGAACCAGAAGTCCAAGGAGCAAACAAGAAGCCCCAAGACTTGTCAGACATCACTTGTTTTCGTTGCAATGAAGCAGGACATTTTGCTAGTAAATGTCCAAAGGAGAAGAAAGCTAGAAAGGAGTAGTAAATTCTTTTTAGATGTATCAGGAAGCACTCATGTTTTCATGACAATATTTTGTAACAGAATTGTAATGATTTCGTAAATAAATGAAATTTGTTATGTCATGAGTTGATACCCCATGAACAAAGATCTTCGACTATTTTTAAGGGTGTCAGTACTCTGCAACATGTTGGGAAGTATAAGTTTGGTTTGGATGATAAGGATGCTTACCCCATAAGAAACACATGTTAATTCTGAGTACTTTTTCTGATACCTACAGATGACTACCCTCAATGAGTCTTTTCTCAAGGGCCCGGAGACGATCATGACACTGACTAGTGACCATGATTACCCAAGGATCCTAAAAGATATGATGAAGCACATCAATCTGGAATGAGATGCAGTCTATAAAGGCTACCCATTCATGGAAACTAGAGTGGAGCTTTGGTATGTGGAAGTACACCTCCACCGGGAGAAAGGAGTATGCCCAAAGACTATGGGACAATACTTTTACATATCTCGTGTACCACGAGCAACGTTCTTTGACGCTGTTCATGAATCTGCCATGGAAGCCATACGGAAGATTGGAGAAATATTTGAAGCAAGACTCCGTCATACTCAGGAATACCTGCAAGAAGTGCATACGGAGATGTTGGAGATGAAGATCAAGTCCACCCTGATCAAGGAGAAGATGGGTGATTTCAAGAAGCACATCTCACAGTTCCAGTGGTACTAAAATATCACCAAGGAGGAAAAAAGTTGGGAGTGAAGCTGAACCATACCAAACCATGTGGATGGCAGTACTTGTAATAAAGTATTTTGGAGTTTTAAGAAGAGATTGAAGTTATGTAACGGAAATCTCAGTGTCTGTAATAAAAGTCAGGAGATCAATGGAATTTATGATTTCATGACTTTCCTGTGTTGAATTATATGAGTTACCACTCTAAGAGCAATAGTCTCTGACCAATTTTCGAGGATACGAGAAAAATTTGGTCTATGCAGACATGAGTGCATTTCATTTTAAGTGTGGTAGTGACCTAGGTACCACCCGGTTAAGGTGTTTGGAATAGTCAATACGGGTGAAGAGAACGTGGAACCACCACAAACTATCCGGATGATAACCTTCGAGACCAAGATCGTTCGAAACTGGAATGTTGAGAAAAGGGAATGAATGTGATGAAATCATACCCAAGGTTAAACAGACCAATAGAAAGGAAAATGAATTCCAGGAAGTGGAATCCATACAATAATAGGTTTGTGATTTGTTACCTCAAGGGTATAATGGAGTGAACTGAAGGTAATGCTGGAATATGGATCGATAGTAACCCCACGAGTGAGATGAAGCTGTTCAAGTATTCAAGTGAACCCGCAGGTCACAGACCTCAGGATTGATAAGGATCAAACCCCACCTTGGTGAAGGCAAAGACTTGGAAGAAGCTCCGCCTGATCAGCCAACGTTCTCTTAGGAGTATACGAAAACCTGAGAGTTGTGAAGAAACGATAGATGTTTTTGTTCAGCTTGTAGAATCAATGGATTTATCCGAACCTCGTTCGTTGACAAGAGAAATTCCTGCAATGCTTGTGAGGAAGCCCGAGTGTTAGAATACGAGATTCACTAAACCTTATACAAGGTAATGATTTCAGTGCGACATGGTTTGGCCACCATGACGACTTACTTTTATCATTCTCTTGCTATTCGGATTGGTAAATCTGAGTGACTTACCCATAGTAAAGAGACAACATTCTTTGAAGCTTTTGTTTAAGCCTTAGAATGGTATGTAGAAACCCCTTGTACATGGCAGTTGCTGCTGCACGTAGGAATATTACGGCGAGGAATGAAGCCAAGACCCATTTCATTGCAGGATAACCACTAATGGTAGACCCCCATGAGATCATCGACAGGTTATTCAGAATAACGCGAGACTTGTCAGCTAAGAAGACCCAGTATTGGAGGATAGGCTATTTGTTATGAGATCCCAAGATTTTGATTTAATGGAAGAGCCTCATCGAAGGAGCCATTGTATGGAATGCGAAGAGACAGATGCACCCGGAGGACTGTCATTTCTTTGAGGGATCAGTAACTCTCATTTTAAGTGTGGTAGACCCCACACCTTCTTGGCCGATGGAATTTCTAGAAGACCCCAGACCCTAACCTATTATTTCTAGCCCATCCAAATCTCGAGGATGAGATTCATTTTAGGTGTGGTAGTTTGTAACATCCCAAACCTTGGAATGTTATAATAAATACTAGAATGATTTGATTGTTTGCTTGAGTGGTTGAAATTGAGTGAAAATTTGAAACTTTTCAAAACTTTTGAATGAGAGGGAATAAAATGACTTTCTCAAAACTTTCCCTCTACAGGAATTCAAGTTCATTTCATTACAAAATCCCAGAGTGAAGATGATATGACTTCTTCCATTTAAAGAAATGAAAAGGGATTTGAAAATGGTTTGAATTTCATTTGAAAATATTTTAAATTCAGAAACTTTATGCAACTCAATGATTTTCATGAGAGAGAATAAAAGGACTTCTTCAAATTATATGAAATATGAGTTGGGAGTTTAAAAGAAGGATATGAAAACTATTTGAGAAACTTCTCATATGGAGTTTCACTTTCATATTTGAATTCCCTATTTGAATTTGTAAGCATTCAAACCCCTTGACAAAATTTTGAGAGGAGTAATATGACACTCCAAACCAGGGGTATTTTTGTGAAGTTTTTGAATCATAAAACCCAAGTGGTTATTTGAAAAATATTGGCAAAATTAAATAAAGCCATTCAGGCATTTTCTGAAAATATTTTTTTTAAGTATTCAATTTGGCCGTGGAAAAATGGCCATTAAATGGAATTTAATTCCCTGATCATTTTGATATATAAACTTTAATTTTTTGGACTGGTTATGAATGTCTTAATGTTGTTTTTATTGCTTCGGTAATTAATATAGGAAATAAATAGCACGTGTATTAAAGCCCACCGGCCCAGCCCCTGATTCCTCCCCCGAATTCACTCCGCAACGGTCACCGCTGACCACGCCCGCCCTCTCTCTCTCACTGATGCCCCGGTCCCACCGCCCGACCGAGCCAATCCCGCGGTCACCTCCTTCCTCCCGCGCCCCTGACTACGCCGGCGAGATCCCCGCACCGGACCCGCCTCCCCTGCCATTCCCCGACCGCCTCGAGGCCCTATATGAGCACCCGGTCCTCTGCTCTACCCATTCCCCCACTTTCCCCCTCTGCCCGAAGCCTCTCGCTGCCGTATTAGCTCGCCGGAGCCCGAGCGCCGCCGCCGCGCCATTTCCATCGTGCCGCTCCACCCTGTTGTTCCCGAGCCATTCCGATTCCACCAACCACCTCCCCTCACTCGTACGCACCTCCTCGTGCACTCGCCCGTGCTCCAAAGCCGCCGGAGCGACCTCCCTGTTGACACCCGAACGGCGCCGCCGCCCCGGAGCTCGTCGCCGACGCCTCCGACCACCCGCGACGACGCCAGGACCACCGTTGTGCTCGCCGTCCCCGTCTGCATTGCTTGGTGCCCTTGCCGTCGCCGGAGGACCACCGGAGACGCCTCCCCGTTGATCTCGCCGCCTCGGCCTCACTGGAATCCCGCCGGAGTTGACCTCCCGCCGCGGTGAGCTTCCCCCTCAGTCCGATCTCTTTTGAACGGCGTAGATTAGACACAACATACCCCTTCGGTTTATTTAAAATGAACCGGACGGTTTTTCCTTTAATTATTTTAGCCGAAGAATTTTTTTTAGTTGACGGTCGTCCGCTCGTTAGTACCCACGGACACACCCCCTAGGCCAATCATAGCATGCCACGTAGCACCCTGTCCGTTAGTTTAGTTTTTCTTTTTTTTGTTTTTGTTTTAGAAAACAGAATAGTTTCTGATTTTGTTTTCTTTGTATCTTTTATTTTTTGAATATTGTTGATTGATTCTTTTTGCATTGTATCACAAATTTGTTCTAGTTTCTGTTGATATCAAGTTTGACCATATTTGAGTTATTTAAAACTGGATTCAAACAGATTTGATTCAAATCTTATTTTCTAAATATCTTGAGTTCAAAAATACATTTTTAGTTGATTCTTTTTGCTACTTGTCACTAGTGACCTTAATTTCCAATAGGTAAAGTTTGGCATTTTTTTGAATATTTTTAAATAGTATTTTCAACCAAAACAAATTCTGTTTAGTTCTTGTTAAGATCATTTATATTTCCTTTGTTTCCAAATTGTTTTAAATTATTTTCTTTTAGATTAATGATGGATTTTTATAAAATTTTCTGTTAGATAAAAGTAGCCTTTCAAAACAAATAATATTTTAATAGTTGGTTGCATGCGAATCAATTCTAGTTCAACTAAAACTTGAAATTGATTTTTCATTGCTATGTTGATCTTCTTTTTGAAAATAGTTTCCACAAAATGTTTTATAAGTTTGACATGCTATTAGCCAAGGTTTAGACCAGAAACAATTTGTATTATAGTTGAGATTGTTTGTGGTTTAAGCCAAAGGATGACTCTTCTTATTATCAAAAGAAGGATCTTTATAAAAGCTTTTCAATTTGTTCTTTTTACAAAATAAAGACTTATGAGAAAAATATTTTCTGTTACTTAATTGTTTCAAAAATTTGTTTTTCTTTTATAAACTTAGTGTTTTCTTGCTGCTATATTCTAGTAGATTAATACTTATGTTGCTAGAGTATTGTTTTCTAAAGTATTAGTTGTTTTTCAAAAGTAATTCTTTTTGCTAAATAAAACAATTACCAAACTATTTTGGTTTATATTTTTCCTTGTTTGTGTTCTCACTTTGAAAATAGGATCATTTGTAGTGAAAACCAACCCTTGGTAGTGTTGAAGTAGATTTGTGATTCTAACTTTTGTCTTCAGTATTTCCTTCATCACCACCTTAGTTGGGATGATGTAGTTTTGATATTTGAGTTTTGTCTTAAGTATTTCCTTCATCGCCACCTTAGTTGTGTTGATGTAGTTTTTGTTGATTTCAACTTTTGTCTTAAGTATTTCCTTCATCAACACCATGTTGCTTTTGGTTTTGTGCTGCCTTTTTGATTGTTAGTATTGACTGCTAGTATGATTGCTTATAAGTATGCAATGTTTGATTATATAGATTGGAGAGTTATGAATATTCTATCAAGTTACTTTTGAGAGCGATATTATTATCTTCATCAATAGTACATGCAAGTTCACTTTGACCATCCATTTTCATACCTATGTTTTATTGCATGTAGTGACATCCTTCTACAAATCCCTCCAGTAGTGTTATTGAAATTCTTGTAGATGGTTAGAATGCATGAGGTAGGAACCCACCACCTGTTACCAAAGCCCCGAAAAACAGTAGTTATTCCTATGCTATGCTAAAGTAGATGGGGTCTGGTATGAGTGATCGTGAGTGGTGTGAGAAGGAGGAGTCTACGTCAAGACGACAACTTCATGAAGACATCTTCAAGTCCGGCACCTTCAAGACCTCAAGACTTCAAGACTCGAGAAGCAAGTTTTCAATACACATTACTGGGTGAAGGATGGTTTTGAACGGCGCCCTGGGGAATCCAGTGGTTAGTCTAGGTGTTGTTGGGGAAGTGCCAGTATTCACGTGAAAAGCCTCACCCAGACTCAAAGAGACGGATGAATACTTCATGCCCGAAAGGTTACCTATGTAGCCACAAGTCATTATGGGCTCTTGCTTGGTTGATCTTTGTTGTGACTCTGTCTAGCCAGTGCTACGAGAAGTAGTTGACGTTAGGATTGGGATGGGCACTGTCTGTATTCAGGGAAACAACTCTGAAAGACCATGTTTCGTTCATCCTGTTCTCAAACACCATGTAGTGCGAGGACTTACCAGGAGGGAACGAATCTTGTGGGTAAAGTACACAACACTCTACGGAGTTAAACCTAATCGATTAGCCGTGTCCCCAGTTACGGACAATTTGAGCTTCTAGACTTGGATCTATCTCTGAGCTCTCAACACTGGACTGAGAACTAATTGTGGGCAACTTATGATACTTGTGGGCATTTAGACATCGGTTGGCGTAACCATGTCATGATAGGTAACTCCATAGTGAAATTCCTGATATTCCTTTGCTGTAGGAAAACAAATGCAACTTTTACGCAAAAACTTAGCCACAGAGCCACAAAGCCTTTGCATATAGAATAGTTTTCATCTTCTGTCCTGCTATGGTGATCTTGCCAGTACATTCCTTGTACTGACCTACACGGCTGCAACGTATCATGTTGCAGATACTCTTCCACGACGAGTAAGATTACGATCCAGGGTTACGGTCCGCACTCAACCTGTCGTTGGTGTTATTGGGACTCCACTCCCATTGACTGATTCTGCTGAGATTTTAAGGTATATATCAGTTTTACGTTAATTACATGTGATTGCACTTTGATATATACATTGATGTAGCCAGCATACTGATCCAGGGATGGCACGGAACACACAGCGGCTTGACTCGTTTTGAGTCCGGTCGCTACAACATAGAACTTCAAAGAGTGTCCCAAAGTTTCTACCGGAGAGTCAAAATGTGTGCCAACACCTATCATAGGTTCCTGAGGTCACGAAACCCGCAAGTTGATCACCAAAACATACATCAAGTACTCACGTGAATATCCCATTGTCACCACAGATAGACTCGTGCAAGACATACATCAAGTGTTCTTTAAAGACTCAATCTGATAAGATAACTTCATAGGGAAAACTCAATTCATTACAATAAGGGAGAGGGAGAAGAACATCATAAGATCCAACTATAGTAGCAAAGCCCGTGGTACATCGAGATCAAGACATCTCAAGAACACGAGAGAGAGAGAGATCAAACACATAGCTACTGGTACATACCCTAAACCCCGAGGGTGAACTACTCCCTCCTCGTCATGGAGATCGCCGGGATGATGAAGATGGCCACCGAAGATGAATTCCCCCTTCGACAGGGTGCCGGAACGGGCTCCCGATTGGTTTTTGGTGGCTCTGGAAGTTTGCGGCGGCAGAACTCCCGATCTAGGTTTCTTTTTGGGGGTTTCTGTATTTATAGGAATTTATGGCGGTGGAATTACGTCAGTTGGGCCCACGAGGAGGTCACGAGCCCTCTAGCCCCTTGTAGGGGGATAGGTCGGGCCTTGCCGGCTCGTGACTCCCTCGTGGCTCTTTTGGCCTTCTTCCAAAGCTTCGGGGGTCTCTTTTGGTCCAAAAAAAATCATCGCGAAATTTTTATTCCGTTTGGACTCCGTTTGATATTCCTATCTGAAAAAGGTCAAAAACACGAAAAAACCAGGAACTGGCACTGGGCTCTAGGTCAATAGGTTAGTCCCAAAAATAATATAAAATAGCATATAAATGCATATAAAACATCCAAAGTTGATAACATAATAGCATGGAACAATCAAAAATTATAGATACGTTGGAGACGTATCAAGCATCCCCAAGCTTAACTCCTACTCGTCCTCGAGTAGGGAAGTGATAAAAATAGAATTTTTGATGTGGAATGCTACCTAGCATATTTATTATTATAATCTTCTTTATTGTGGCATGAAGGTTCAGATACATAAGATACAAAAAAAGTTTAATATTGACATGAAAACAATAGTACTTCAATCATACTAGCAAAGTAATCATGAACTTTCGAAATAACATGGCCAAACAAATTTATCCCTACAATATCATATAGTATCGCTATGCTCCATCTTCCTCACATAATGAATTTAAATCATGCACAACCTCGGTATTGGCCAAGTAATTGTTTTCGCACTCTTACCTTCCCAAACTTTTTCTACTCTCACGCAATACATGAGCGTGAGCCATGGATATAGCACTATAAGTGGAATAGAGTGTGGTGGAGGTTGTGAGGCAAAAAGGAGGAGATGGTCACATCGACTCGGCGTATCAACGGGCTATGGAGATGCCCATTAATAGATATCAATGTGAATGAGTAGAGATTGCCATGCAACGGATGCACTAGAGCTATAAGTGTACGAAAGCTCAAAAGAAACTAAGTGGGTGTAACATCCCAAACCTTGGAATGTTATAATAAATATTAGAATGATTGCTTGTTTGCTTGAGTGATTGAAATTGAGTGAAAAATTTGAAACTTTTGAAAAACTTTTGAATGAGAGGGAATGACATGACTTTCCCATATTCTTTTGAAATTCAGATTTCCTACATTACAAATCAGTGAGAGAAGATGACATGACTTCTTCATTATAAAAGGATTTGAAAAGTGAAATTGAAAATCTCTCATATGGAGATCACCTCCATATTTGATTTTCCTATTTGAAATTTGTAAGCATTCAAACTCCTTGACAAATTTTTTGAGAGGATTAATATGACACTCCAAAGCAGGGGTATTTTTGTGAAGTTTTTGAATCATAAAACCCAAGGGGTAATTTGAAAAATATTTGCAAAAATAAATAAAGCCATTTAGGCATTTTCTGAAAATAATTTTTTTAAGTATTCATTTTGACAGAGGAAAAATGTTCATTAAATAGAATTTATTTCCCTGGTCATTTTGATATATAATACTTTATTTTTTTTGATGGCCATAAAAGAGATTTCAATGCTCTGTAATTAGAAATAGGAAACTATTTAACAAGTTTTTAAAGCCCACCGACCCACCACCCTTGATCCCTCCCCGAAACTCCTTCGCATCGGCCACCGCTGACTGCGCCTTCTCCCTCTCTCTCGCTGACGCACCGGCCCCACCGACTGCTCCCACTCACCGCGCGCTCATCCCCTCCATCGCGCCCCTGACATCGTCGGCGAGTCAGATCTCGCTCCTCCTTCCCTCTCCCGACCCCGCACCCGGCCTATATAAGACCCGCCCTCTCCGCTCTTTGTCCACCCTGAAACCCCCTCTTTTCCTCGCCGGAATGCCGCCCCCCACCTCGCCGGAGTTCGGCACCCCACCGAAACTCCCAGAGCACCTGGTCGTCGCTCCACCCACCCCCACTTCCCTCCGACGCCACATACGCATGCCGGAGAGCCGCCGCCGCCGTTTGGAACCCTCGGACACCGTTGCCGGCCACCGCAATGCCGTCTCCGACCACCTCCGACCTCCGGCCACCATCGACGTCGCCGGAGCTCCGACCACCCTCCTTTGTAAGCCCCACGCCCCCTCTGTAGCCGTCGGATCTAAAGCCAACGATCTAGATTAGAACGATTTAAATCCCGAACCGTACGCGCTAGGCTTCGGTCAACCGCTTGCAAAACCCCGCACGCACACGGCCTCGGCCAACAACAAACTGCCACGTACCACCCTGTCCGTTAGATAAATATTTTTCTTTTTCTATTTTTGTTTTAGAAAATAGAATAGGTTCTGTTTCTATTTTTGTTATATCTTTTATGTTTTTAATCATTATAAGTTGATTCTTTTTGCATTGTGTCACAAATATGTTCTAGTTACTGCTGATATCAAGTTTGACCATGTTTGAATTATTTTAAATTGGATTCAAACAGATTTGATTTAAATCTTGTTTTCTGAATATCTTGAGTTTAAAAATATATATTTAGTTGATTCTTTTTGCTACTTATCACTAGTGACCTTAGTTATCAGTAGGTAGAGTTTAGAATTTTTTTTAATATTTTAAATTAGTATTCTTATCAAAACAGATTCTGTTTAGTTCTTCTTTTTGGTTTATTTTAGTTCTTTTGTTTTAAATTGTTTTAATTTAATTTATTTTATGTTAGATGATGGGTTTTATAAAGTTTTCTGTTAGATAATAGTAGCCCTTCAAAACAAATAATATTTTATTAGTTGATTGCATGCAAATCAATTCTAGTTCAATTATAACTTGCAATTGGATTTTCATTGCTATGTTGATCTTCTATTTTGAGAATAGTTTCCACAAATTGTTTTATAAGTTTGATTTGCTGTTAGCCTAAGTTTAGACCAGAAACAAGTTGTATTATAATTGAGATTGTTTGTGGTTTAAGCCAAGGATGACCTTATTTTATATCAAAACAAGAAACTTTATAAAAGCTTTCAATTAGTTCTTTTTACAAAATAAAGACTTATGAGAAAAATACTTTCTATTAAATTATTTGCTTTAAAAATTTGTTTTTCTTTTATTAACTTAGTGTTTTCTACTGACATGTTATAGTAGTTAAACACTTATGTTGCTAGAGTATTGTTTTCTTAATTCTTAGTTGTTCTTCAAAAGTAATTCTTTTTGCTAGTAAAATATTTACCAAAATACAATGGTTATATTTTAATTTGATTTTGTTTAGTTACCTCTGAAAATAGGATCAATTGTAGAGAAAACCACCTTAGTTTTATTGATGTAGTTTTGTTACCTTGAGTTTTGTATTAATTATTTCCTTCATCACCACCTTAGTTGTGTTGATATAGTTTTGTGATTTTGACTTTGTCTTAAGTATTTCCTTAATCACCACCTTAGTTGTGTTGTTGTAGTTTTGTGATTTTGACTTTTGTCTTCAGTATTTCCTTCATCACCACCTTAGTTGTGTTGATGTAGATTTATGATTTTGACTTTTGTCTTAAGTATTTCCTTCATCACCACCTTAGTTGTGTTGATGTAGTTTTGATATTTGAATTTTGTCTTAAGTATTTCCTTCATCAACACCATGTTACTTTTGGTTTTGTGTTGCCTTTTTGATTGTGAGTATTGACTGCTAGTATGATTGCTTATAAGAATGCAATGTTTGATTATATAGATTTTTTTTATCGGAGAGTGACAAATAGTCTATCAAGTTACTTCTGAGAGCGATATTTTCTTCATCAACAGTACAGGCAAGTTCACTTTGACCATCCATTTCATACCTATGTTTTATTGCATGTAGTGACATCATTCAACAAATCCCTCCAATAGTGTTATTGAAATTCTTGTGGTTGAGTAGAATGCATGAGGTAGGAACCCACCATTTGTTACTAAACCCCGGGAAATGTTAGTTATTTCAATGCTATGCTAAAGTAGTCGGGGTCTGGTATGAGTGTTCGTGAGTGGTGTGAGAAGGAGGACTCTACGTCAAGACGACAACTTCATGAAGGCATCTCCAAGTCCTGCATATTCAAGACCTCAAGACTTCGAGACTCGAGAAACAAGTTTTCAATACACATTACTAGGTGAAGGATGGTTGGAACGGCGCCCTGGGGAAGCCAGTGGTTGTCCTAGGTGTTGCTGGGGAAGTGCCAATATTCATGTGGAAAGCCTCACCCAGACTCAAAGAGACGAATGAATACTTCATGCCCGGAAGCTTACCTGTGTAGCCACAAGTCAATATGGGCTCTCGCTTGGTTGATCTTTGCTGTGACTCTGTCTAGGCAGTGCTACGAGATGTAGTCGATGTTAGGAGTCGATGGGCACTATCGGTAGTCAGGGAAACACTCTGAAAGACCATGTTTCGTTCATCCTATTCTCAAACACCATGCATTGCGAGGACTTACCAGGAGGGAATGAATCTTGTGGGTAAATTACACAACACTATACAGAGTTAAACCTAATCGATTAGCCGTGTCCCCGGTTACGGACAATTTGAGCTTCTAGACTTGGATCTATCTCTGAACTCTCAACACTGGACTGAGAACTAATTGTGGGCAACTTATGATACTTGTGGGCATTTAGACATTAGTTGGCGAAACCATGTCATGATAGGTAACTCTATAGGGAAATTCCTGATATTCCTTTGTTGTAGGAAGACAAAATCAGCTTTTACGCAAAAACTTAGCCACAGAGCCACAAAGCCTTTGCATATAGAATAGACTTTATTCTTCTGATCCTACTATGGTGATCTTGCCAGTACATTCAATGTACTGACTTACACGGCTGCAACGTATCATGTTGCAGATACTCTTCCATGACGAGTAAGAGTACGATTCAGCGTTACGGTCCGCACTCAACCTGCCATTGGTGTTATTGGGACTCCACTCCCGTTGACTATTTCCGCTACTATTTTTAAGATATATATCAGTTTTACGTTAATTACATGTGATTGCACTTTGATATATACATTGATGTACTGTGTGTGCCAGCATACTGATCCAGGAATGGCACAGAACACACAAAGGCTTGACTCGTTTTTAGTCGGGTTGCTCCAGGAAATTGTATCAGAGCACATGTTGACTGTAGGACGTGACCCTAGAAACTAGAAAGCCCTTAGGAATCAATTTCTCGAAAAACTTTGTTTTCAAAAGACCCTTTACTTCTCATCTTATTTGAGCTTTATCAAATGATCTCTCTTACCTCAAAGAGTTAGATAATACCCTTGTCCCTTGACCATTATGGAAGGAGCTACAAAAGGATTGAAGACTATACAGACCTGAAGGAAATTGAAGACCGTGAAGAATTTCCCGGATATTATGCCCTTAGAGGACCAAAAGCCCAGTTGCATACTTACGTTAGATACGGTGATTTGTGAGCTGTCATTTGTGTTTAATTTCTTCGACGGCCACAAGATAAAAATCTATTTTTAAAAACCATTGTTTATATTGTGTGTATCCCCTCCTTTCCCTCCCTTGTCTCTCATCCCCAAAACCTTGAACCCAATAGATGATGAATGAAGCTGGACTCGTGTATTCTGGATCAATGACCCAGTTAGAGACCGAAGAATGGATTCAGAACATGGAGGATCATCTAAGGAGTAACCATGTTGCAAGGAACGAGATGGTCCAGTATGTTTTTCGGTACTTTGCAGAAGGTGCTGCAAATTGGTGGAAGATGCATGAAGCTAACCATGATACGCACGCATCTATCTGTTGGGAAGAATTCAAGAGGACGTTGCAAAAGTCTCATGTTGTTACCAACACCCAGAAGCCCCGTCTTAAATATGTGAAGAAGATTTGCGCATGCAAGATATGTGGAGAAATAGGACACACCCAGGAAGAACACAAGGAAGGATGCCCTCATTGTGAAGAAAATCACCCGGCTGAGGAGTGCCCAACTAGTAGGGTGGCATGTTTCTTGTGTGAAGGAACCAATCACTACCCGGCTCGATGCCAAATGTACCCCAAGGGACAAGAAGTCATGAAGCAGCAGAAGGAATCCATGAAGGAAGCCTCCAGAGAAAAGTTAGGAGAACTTGTGAGGAAGGAAGATGTTGAAGACCCTAATGGAGAGGGCCTAACCAGATTTTTCTCCAATGCCTGCTATTCATGTGGAGAAGAAGGACATTTCTCACAGGATTGTACGAAGGAAAGAAACAAATATCTGGGAAACTTCCCAACAGAAGAAGTGGAGTTTGATCCACAAGAAATTGAAGGTTTGATCGGAACAAAGAAGCTCAGGAAGAGACAAGCCCCTGAACAGAGGGACCTGAGTCATATCAGATGTTTCAAGTGTAAGGATATGGGCCACTATGCCAATAAGTGCCCAAGAGAGGAACCAGAACTCCAAGGAGCAAACCCCAACATCAAGAAGCCCCGAGACTTGTCAGAAATCATCTATTTTTGTTGCAAGGAAGTAGGACATTATGCTAGTAAATGTCCAAAGGAGAAGTAAGCTAGAATGAGGTAGTAAATTTTTGAAGATGGAAATAAGTGTATCGTGAAACACTCTTGTTCTCATGACATTATTTTGTAACGGAAGTCTCAAAGTTTGTAATAAATTCATGAGATCAATGGAATTTATGATGTCATGATTCTCCTGTGTTGAAGTATACGAGTTGCCACTCTAAGAATAAAGATCTCTGACCAATTTCAAGGATATGAGAAAATATGGTCTATGCAGACATGAGTGCATTTCATTTTAAGTGTGGTAGTAACCACAGGTACCATTCCGGTAAGGAGTTTGGATAAGTGAATACAAGTGAAGAGGATGTGGAACCACCTCAAAACTATCTGGATGATAACCTCTGTGACAAAGTAATTCTTGAAGTTGAAATGATTGTGATGAAACCATACCCAAGGTTAAACAGACCAATGGAAAGGAAAATGAATTCCGCAGAGTGGAATCTATACAAGAATAAGTCTGTGAAGGGTATGCTGGAGTGAACTGAAGGTAATACTGGAATATGGATCGATAGTAACTCCAAGAGTGAGATGAAGTTGTTCAAGTACTCAAGTGAACCCACAAGTCACTGACCTCAGGATTGATAAGGATCAAGCCCCACCTTTCTGAAGGAAGAAACTTGGAAGAAGCTATGCCTGATCAACAAACGTTTCCTTAGGAGTATACGAAAACCTGAGAGTTGTGAAGAAATGATAGATGTTTTTACTTAGCTTGCAGAATGAATGGATTTATCTAAACTTTGTTCGTTGACAGATACGAAGGAGATGTATCAGGATGCGTAGCATCCCCAAGCTTAGATGCTTGATACTTCTTGAAATATTTACTTTGAGTGCATTGGTAATCCACAAGCTTGAGCTTTTGAATATCGTTCAATCCTCTCATATCCTAGTTTCACCTATTCTCAAAAACTTCATCCACACAAAACTTGAAAAGAACTCGTGAGATAGGTTAGTGCACATAAGAACAAATCAACACTTCATGTACTATCAAGACAAGTTGCACAATAATTTTCAAAGATCATCTACTATTTACGATTGTTTCCACAATTTTTTATCTATCAATATAGGCTATGGAAACTATAGAATAAGTAGATAACAAAACTATGACAGCAATCTGTCCAAACAGAACAGTCTGTAGAAATCTATTAAACCAGTGTACTTCTATAACCCAAAAAATTATCAACATTTAGTACGTGATAAATAATTTATATGAAAATACTATGTAACAATTTCAGAAACTTTCCACATTCTAGTAAAATATTAAAATTCAAACACTACAGCAAAAGTTTCTGTTTTTACACATCACACATCAAACATGCAATTCAAGCATCCTAAGGGAAATTCTTGGGAATTTTTATCAAGATTATAAATAAAAACTAATATATAATAACAAAATATAATGACTATCCAAGCAAAGCACATATTGTGTGACTAGATAAAAATGTAGCTCTAAGTAAGATATACCGATAATGTTGAAGACGAAAGAGGGGATGCCTTCCAGGGCATCCCCAAGCTTAGGCTCTTGAGTCTTCCTTGTATATTACCTTGGGGGTGCCTTGGGAATCCCCAATATTAGGTTCTTTTCACTCCTTATTCTTCTCATATCGGTGTCTCACCCAAAACTTGAAAACTTCAATCACACAAAACTTAACGGAACTTCGTGAGATGGGTTAGTATAGAAAATATAGATCATTCACTTAGGTACTGTCAAGACAATATTCATAATTATTCCCACATGATACCTACTGTATTCTATCATTCCCATAATTTATATCACTAAATATAAGCTAGAAACACTAAAATACGCAAACTATGCATGCAAAACAGGTTCTGTCAGAAACGGAACAGTCTGTGAAGATCTATAGTATAGCCATACTTTCCTGTCTCTAAAAATTCTGAAAAATTATGAAAACCTGAAGCATTTTTATATTAACACTGTGTAAAAAACAGATAATTATCACGCTCCAGTAAAAAAATAAAATACCTCTACTGGAGTCAAAAGTTGATGTTTTGGTTCAACATCAATTCTACTCATCTTGTGAGTCATCCCAAAGGCTTTACTTGGCACTTTATTGAAATAAAAGACACAAAACATGATTAATACAGTAGCTTAATCATTTGATCACTCGAAAACAGAAAGCAAAAGTGTTGGGTTGTCTCACAATGCCTTTTAGCTAGGCATGATGATTACAATGGTGCTCACATAGGAATAGTATTTGAAACATGCAAGGGAGCATCGTGAAACACATGACAAGCACATTTAAGTCTAAACCACTTCCTATTCATTGGTAATTTGTTAGAAAACAATTTATGGGAGCAAGAATCTTCTAGCTTAGGAAAGCAAAACAAGTGCAACTTCAAAACTTTGAACACATAGAGAGGAAATTTGATATTATTGCAACTCCTACAAGCATATGTTCCTCCCTCATAATAATTTTCAGTAGCATCATGAAGGAATTTCAAATATAACTATCACATAAATCATTCTTTTCATGATGCATAAGCATAGAATTTTTATTATCACCCACACAAGCAAAATTCTTCGCATTCATTGTAGTGGGAGCAAACTCAACAAAATAACTATCATGAGACACTTGATTGACATAACCACATTGAATATTATAATCATGATGACAAGTTTCATATTAATATCACTCTTTATATCCTACATTTCATCACAATAATAATCATATATAGGAGGCATGCCATCATCATCACAAAATTTTCTCATCAAAACTTGGGGGACTAAAAATATCATCTTCATCAAACATAGAATCCCCAAGCTTGTGTCTTTGCATATGATTAGCATCCTGGATATTCAAAGAATTCATACTAGAAATATTTCTATCATGCTCATAATTCAAGGAATTGTCATTAAGTATTTTCATAGTTTCTTCCTCTACCAATTGAGCACAATTTTCAGAATCCTTATTTTCACGAAATAATCATAAAGACAAAACAAATAATGCAATCCAAACTCCATTTTTTTGTAGTTTTCGTTTATAAACCAAACTAAGGATATAATAAGAATTTAAAAGATTTGATTGCAAGATATAAAGATATATCTTCAAGCACTCACCTCCCCGGCAACGGCGCTAGAAAAGAGCTTGATGTCTACTACAATACATTATTCTTGTAGACTCGTGTTGGGCCTCCAAGCGTAGAGTTTTGTAGGATAGTATCAATCTTCCCTCAAGTGGATGACCTAAGGTTTATCGATCCGTGGGAGGTGCATGATGAATATGGCCTCTCTCAAGCAACCCTCCAATCAAATACAAGAACTCTCATGTGTCCCCAACACACCCAATACAATGGCAAATTGTATAGGTGCACTAGTTCGGTGAAGAGATGGTGATACAAGTGCAATATGGATGGTAGATACAGGTTTTTGTAATCTAAAAATATAAAAAAATCAAGGTAACAAATAACAAAAGTGAGCACAAATGGTATTGCAATTCTTGAAACAAGGCCTAGGGTCCGTAGTTCCGCTAGTGCAATCTCTCAACTAGTTAATATAATTGGGTCACATAACCATCCCTCAACGTGCAACAAGGAATCACTCCAAAGTTCTTATCTAGCAGAGAACATAAGAAGAAATTTTTTGTAGGGTACGAAACCACCTTAAAGTTATCCTTTCCTATCAATCTATTCAAGAGTTAGTACTAAGATAACATCAATTTATCCTTTCCGTTCGATCTATCTAAGAGTTTGTACTACAATAACACCATATGATATACATCAATCAACTCTAATGTCACCTAGATACTACAATATCACCACAAGTATCCATGAGTTAATTATACAATATGCATCAAACAATTTCAGATTCATAATACTCAATCCACACAAAGAACCACAAAGAGTGCCCTAAGATTTCTATCAGAGAAAGTAGGACAAGAACGTGTATCAAAACATATATCAAGTGGATCAATAGAATACCCCATTGTCACTACGGGCATCCGCATGCAAGACATATATCAAGTGTTCTCAAATCCAATATTCAATCCAACATAACGAGATCTCAAAGGGAAATATTCAATTCATCACAACAAGATAGCAATGGAATAATATCATATGATTTGACTATATTAACAAAGCCCATGATACATCAAGATCGTGACATCTCAAGAACACGAGAGAGAGAGAGAGATTAAACACATAGCTACTGGTACATACCCTCAGCCCCATGGGTGGACTACTCCCTCCTCGTCATGGCCTCCTCCGGGATGATGAAGGTGGCCACCGAATATTATCTACCCTCTCCGGCAGTGTACTGGAACGCATCCAGATTGGTTTTCCGTTGATACAGAGAGTTGCAGCGGTGGAATGGAGAGTCTAGGGTTATTTCTGATGGTTTCTATATTTATAGGATTTTTGGGTGTCAATTTCACGCCAAGATGGCCCACTAGGAGGGCACAAGACACCAGGGCGTGCTTGGGCCCCTTACACACCTTGATGGGTTGTGCCCACCTCATGGATCTTCCCTGGTGGTTATTTGCTCCAATATTGCTTATTTGGTCTAGAAAAAATCACCAAAAAGTTTCGGGCGATTCCGAGAACTTTCATTTTCTGCACAAAAACAACACCACGGTAATTCTGCTGAAAACAACATCAGTCTGGGTTAGTTCTAATAAATCATATAAAGTGCATCGAAACCATATAAAAGTATTATAAACATAGATGAATATGGCATGAATACTTCATAAATTATCGATACATTGGAGACGTATCAACCACTAATAATGACAACTCCATCATCACTCTACACATGGACACCATGGACATATTGTAGTTATTGCCAAACTTGCCATAGGTCGACAAGGCTTCCAATGATGACAACTCCATCATCGCTTTGCACCCATACACCATGGACATGATGCAACTCTTCTGTGGCGACATGGTCCTACTAAAGGGTTGCGCTGGATATTCTATTCTTCGGAGTTCAATGCTCGAGACATCACGACATGGCCGGCTAGGAAGTTGAAGAGGAGAAGGAGTGAAAGACGGCGAATAGTTCGCTTGGTGGACTGCTGCAAGGTTTACCACCATGCAGCTTATCTGATGACCCCCGACTGAAATGATCCCTAACACCCCACAATAAAATGATCCCTAATGGACCCCAATTTTGTCCCCTGTTGTAACGCACGGGCATATTTGCTAGTCTATATTGAAGAAAGAAGGAGACAAGCAGGACCAAAACATGGTTGTAGTCATAGGCTCACAACTGAGGAACAATAGTGCCATGTATGCGGACATGCGCTGCCTTACTTGTGTTGTGGGCCGGCAGGCCACATAAACCAGCTTTGGTCACTACCCCCTGCTCCCAAATCATATTCTTATCTTCCCAAGCACATGTCACAAGAGGTACAACTAACGCGGTAGGAGGGCACCGACATGGTGTCGATCAAGGGGGGTGATGTTAGAGCCATGAAGAAACCTTAGATGCCGACTCGACCCCTCCCCAAATCGATGCCCCTCCATGTGTTGGGGAACGTTGCATGGGAAACAAAAAAATTCCTATGCGCATGCAAGATCTATCCATGAAGATGCATAGCTACGAGAGGGGGAGTGTGTCTAGATACACATGTAGATCGCCAAGCGGAAGCGTATATAATGTGGTTGATGCAGTCGTACGTCTACACGATCCAATCAAATTCGTCCAGATCAAGCGTTGAACGGGCGTCACCTCCGCGTTCAGCACACGTTAGCTCGATAACATCTCCGCCTCCTCGATCCAGCAAGCGAGGGCAGAATAGTAGATGGGTTCTCAACCAGCACGACGACATGGTGGAGGTGGTGGTGAAGCTAGTTTAGCAGGGCTTCGCCAAGTGCTACTAGAACAAGAACGGAGGAGCTACGGAGTAATGGAAGAGAGAGGGGCGCCAAGGGCTTGGTGTGTTCTCTTGGGGAGCCCCCTCCCCTCTATATATAGGTGAAGGGGCGTGAAGGACACCCCCTCCAAGCCCTGGGAGCATAGCCAAGGGGTATGAGGTGGAATCCTAGTCCTCCTTGTTCCTTTCCATACAAAGGTGGACTTTCCACCTTTCCTGACTACATGGGCCTTAAGGGACTTGTGCGCTTAGCCCAATAAGTCCAGGACGCCTCCCCTCAACCCATGCAAACCCTTGGGAAGTAGTGGAAGGGGAAAAAAATTGCCACTCTAGATTTTTTTTTCAATTTTCCTTATGCCACTCTAGACTTTGACATTTCCCTTTTGCCACTCTTAGCTTTTGACAATTATCACAATTGCCATTCAATGGCAAAAGCAAAATAGTTTTATTTCACTTTTGGCACTCGTAGCTATTGACAATTATCACAATTGCCACTCTGAAATTTTTGTTTTTGCCCCGAAATGGCAATTGTAATAATTGTCAAAAACTAAGAGTGGCAAAAATGAAATGTCGAAAAAATAGAGTGGCATAAGGAAAATTGGCATAATCTAGAGTGGAAAAAACCAAATTTTCCCATGATGGAACCCTTGGTGGACTTACGAACTCCTATAGAAGTTTCCAGAACCTTTTAGAAGCTTCCTGGTACAATACCGACAAAATCCGAAACTTTTCCGGTACCCAAAATATGACTTCGCATATATAAATCTTTACCTCCGGACCATTCCGGAGATCCTTGTGACGTACAGGATCTCATCCGAGATACTGAACAATATTCGGTCATGAACATACATAACCCAATACTATATGGTATCATCACCGAATGTTAAGCGTGCGGACCCTACGGGTTCGAGAATCATGTGGACATGACCGAGACCCTCTCCGGTCAATAACCAATAGTGGGACCTAGATGCCCTTATTGGTTCCCACATATTCCATGAAGATCTTTATTGGTCGAACCACGGTGCCAAGGATTCAATCAATCCCAAATGAAGTTCCCTTTGTCCAGCGGTATGTTACTTGCCCGAGATTCGATCGTCGATATCTCCATACCTAGTTCAATATCGTTACCGTCAAGTCTCATTACTCGTTCCATAATACAAGATCCCATGTCTAACTCCGTAGTCACATTGCTTGCAAGATTCTTGTGATGATGTATTATCGAGAGAGCCCAGATATATCTCTTTATCACATGGAGTGACAAATCACACTCTTGATCCATGCCAACCCAACATACACCATTGGAGATACCTATAGAGTACCATTATGATCACTTAGTTATGATGTGACGTTTGATACACACAAGGCATTCCTCTGGTGTAATGGAGTTGCATGATCTCATGGTCTTAGGAACGGATGCTTGACATGAAGAAAGCAATAGCAATAAACTAAGTGATATGATCAAATAATCTGCTTACAGTTGGGTCTGGTCCATCACATCATTCTCCTAATTATTTGGTCCTGTTATCAAATGAGAACTCATGTATATGCTTAGGAAACCTTAACCATCGTTGATCAACGAGCTCATCTAGTAAAGGCTCACTAGGGACACGGTGTTGTTCATATATCCACACATGTATTTAAGTTTCCAGTCAATACAGTTCTAGCATGGATAATGAATGATTAGCATGAACAAGAGAATTTGATAGTACCAACTTTATTATTGCCTCTAGGGCATATTTCCAAACCCTAGGCCAGTAGTCACATAGAATGCAGTCTGCTGCTGCTCATCCTACATACCATGGGAAACAAAAGAGGTAGCTAGATCCATTTTGTGTCGAGCGGGGTTGGGGTTCATCAGCATTAAGTTTCAGTGTTGGAGGTTGAAGAAAAATGAGGATGCTAACAAAGATGATGAATAAAACATACCACACTGGCCCGGCGACACACGAGGTGGGGGTAGAAGCCCTCTAATGCAGGTGGCGGACGAAATCCTCCAATGGCAACGACATAGGTAGTGGCAGACCTCCTCCAATGGTAGCACAGATGACATGCTGACAACATGGAAATTGATCCAGCTGCCCAGTGTCTCCCCAAGCCAGCTCTCCCCATCCTTCCAGAGAAGCCATGTCATACACTCTACCTATCCCACCTTTCCCCTTATTGACAGTCGGGCAAAAGGGACTGGTCGATGCATATTCAGTGAAGCACTCACCACCGCCCAAGCTTGTCCAGATAAGACCGCGTACAGATAGAATGCCACATCCCTAACCGTTGAACAGAATGGCCCAGCTACCGCCCAACCGACCCAACGGACGACTAGGTCAAAATCGAGGGCAACATCGAAATCGTTAGCGACTATGTCTTGCCTTCAGCGAGTCCTGGCACCGGCAAAATCACTAAGTAACGAGCACTCTTTGTAATCGTCGCTCCTAACTTTTTGGTTTGTGAAAAGTGGCGCACTATATAAACTGAGAGTTTTTTCTTTTTTTATATCGATTCGTTTATTCAAAACGTTTTATCTCTTAAATCGTGCGTCCAAATCTAGAACCATTTTCACTGTTGGATTCCTTGCTTCAAGATTTTGAAAACTAGGTCCCATGTTGATAGGTTTCGACAAATTCTTTTTCACAAAAAAGTTCGGACAAAAAACCTGAACCGGAAGCATGTTTTCTTCCTTTTTCGAGAGGCACAACCGTGGCTCTCATGGAAGAAAATCTATGCCACTTGCGGAAGCAAAACCGTGCCTCTCGCGAAAACAAAACCGTACCTCTC
The DNA here is from genome assembly GCA_022496015.1 of Hordeum marinum. Taxonomy (NCBI): domain Eukaryota; kingdom Viridiplantae; phylum Streptophyta; class Magnoliopsida; order Poales; family Poaceae; genus Hordeum; species Hordeum marinum. The sequence continues at coordinate 335,771,981 of CM039676.1, read as the reverse complement.
ATGAGGAAAGAAATCATTTTTCCGCGTAATTTTTCTTTTGACTTTTTTGTCCAAAAGCTAAGAAAGACCGCTGGAAAACCGAAAAGCCGAAAAATACGAAAAGTGAACCATCTAAAAACCGAAAATGCGTGTGAAAATAAAATCAAATCCGAAGGTTACACCCACAACGTGACATGTGGCGGCGGTTGAGAGCAGCATGCTCTCAACCCACTCCAAGTGACCCTTTAGAGGCTCCCGAAGGAGCGCTCCTTTGTGGTTTCTCCATGGTTTCGGACTCGTTCAAGAGCGAGCGAGATGGGCCAGCCCACGAGCGTGGGAGGCCACAACCACTTTTTCCTGTTTTTTTAATGTTTTATGTTTTCTTTTTTACTTTTATTTTTGTAATTTTGTTTATACTTTAAAATATTCTGAATATATATTACAAAAAACACTTCAAAAAATATTGGAAAAATATTGAACAAATATTTGAAAATGTTGAAAAATTATTTCAAATAATATGGATTAAGTATTTGAAAAATTGTTGATCATATATATAAAAATATTGAGCAAGTATTTGAAAAATGTTGAACAAGTATTCAAAACATGTGAAATAAGTATTTGAAAAATGTTGAGCAGGTAGTTGAAAAAATATTCATCATGTATATAGAAAAACTGAACAAGTATTTGAAAATATTGATCATGTGTATTAGAATGTAGAATGAAAATAAATAGAAACAAATAAAACCAAAAAGTTGAAAACCGAAATAGAAAAAAAATAAACCAAAGAAAAAGAAATAAAACTGGAGAAACAAATGAAAACATCCGTAAAAGATAAAAACAAAACAAGAACAAAAAAATGGAGAAAACGAAAAAAAGAAAGGTGGAAAAACCCAGAGAAAACCAAATAGAAATGAAGAAAAGAAAACCCCGTTAAAAATAGGAAAAAGACGAATATGTGTGAAAACCGGCTCATTTTCTTTCTAATAAGTCGCACCCTACCTAATGTACAATAAGTCGAAGCTGGCGCAATGTTTACAATGCGTCGAAGAAACATGGAGATCCTAGGATTGATGCCTCGCGAGCGCAACATTTTTCGGAAAAAAAAAGCGCTAACAGGGCCGGTCCGATACTGTAGCCCATCGCTGCGAAAGATCCGTCTATCTTGCTGAAAGCGAGAAATAGCGCTCGGGCAAAATCGTTCTCCTAGATCGTTCCCACTCGATTTAACAACAGGGGAGCATAATGGTATAGGAGACTAGGGGCGTTGGCCACACTTTGTGCCGTTGGTGTTGTTGAATTACATTAAAAAATACTCATTCTGTTTCAAAATATAATGTGTATTGCCCTTTTGAAAAATCAGACCTTTTAAGTTTAATCAGATTTGTTGAGAAATCTATCAAAAGCCCATATTATCAAATCCGTATGATTAGATTCATCATGAATTGGATTAAATTTTTGTCTGGTCAAAATAGTAAAATAAATCCAAATTTGAATACCTCGATTGAAAGAGAGAGTGTAAGGAACATATTGAATTAAAAGAATTGAATGAAATGGCTCCTTGAGAAATTGTTTACATAATCAAAATCGGATGATCCAATTCTAAATTGAAGACCTTAATTATTTGTTAGGCCTTGAAAATTTTATAGAACATATTATACAGTACAAGACAATTAAATAAGAGAGGTTTAAAAAATTATCGATCCGGTCAAAATCAGGTAACCCAATTTCAGTTGTAGACCTCTGACTGAATGTGGATTCTTTAAAACTAATGAGGGGCTGTGTTACCAAGGACTAGATGCAATACACAAGCCAGGTTTGCTCCCCGTCAAAATTTCACACCAGGTTGTCAAGTAATAAACAGACAATCATCTAGATTACCTCCACAAAAGCAAGGTTCGCATAAACCAAGATAGGAAATTGCCGAACTACGATACCATCATAAAGAGTTCCAAATAAGACTTGACTTCAGATTTAGCACCACTCGTTTAAACACTCCTGGCCTCAAAACTACATCTTTAAGCAACATTTTCATTCCAACTGAAAGATCATTTTCATTGTCAAACAAAAAATCAATAACGGATTACAAAAATGGATTACAAATTTAAATAATTAGGTAACCCCCGGTAAGTAGGTAAGCATGGAGGATCAAACTTGCATGCAAAAGAAGGATTTCCAAGATCATCATCACTACAAGCTTTGAGAACCACTCTCTGCGATGAACAGCGGCATGGGCCACTGCCACAGCACAGCTTGTAAAAAGGAGGCAGAACATCACTCCAAGAATAAGGAATGAGAGAGTAATATGGGGAGGGGCAAAAGCACTTTCGATAGGAGGGACGCCTGCTAGAGCGGTATCAATAGCACCTTTGTTACCAAGCATCATGTGTTTTGAATTATAAAATAGAGTAACAGCTAATGCATTTGATGCATTGAGAGCAACGCCAATGCACAGTGTGTAAGGTTTAGAAACCTTAATGAATGACTGCAATGTACAAAAAATCTATTAGGTTAAAAATACAACATGAAAACAAACTTTATTCATAGATCCACTTAAGACACACCTTTTTATCGAAATGCGACTCCTCATTAAGCTCCTTGTTCAATTCCTCGACGGCTTCAGTGAGCCTTAGAGCAACTACTGCATCCATCTATCCCTGGTTCGATTTCTTGACAACTTCTAGCTTCAACTTCTCGATGGCTTCAATGAGTCTCAAACTGACTGTTGGGTCCATCTGTCTCTGGTTTAATTTCTTGACAACTTTTAGGTTCAATTTCTAGATGACTCTTGTGGTTCAATTTCTTGACAACTTCTACGTTCAATTTCTCGATGACTATTGGGTCCACCTGCAATGGCTATACTATAGTGAACAATTTTAGTCCCCTTATTCTATACTACACAGAGGAGTGAAAAATAGAAAAACACACACAACTGCCAAAGACTACTACAGTGAACTATTTTATTATGGCATAAGCGGGAAATTTAGTTCAACTCGTAAGTGTGGTGGAACTACAAGAAACGCAGAATGGTGACACGCTTACAGTGGATACTTTCTCATTGGCAAAAAGAATCAGTTATACTAGGCAAGCTATATACAAGTTGCAATTGTCTAAACAAGATAATTGCAACCAATACTCTACTCATATTGTAGATGATGCTTAATTACAAACACTAAATAAAGCCAATGAGACGTCACATTAGTATATTTACAATATTCACAGTAATGCAAAAGAATATAAAACCTGATCAAAAGGGAAATTATGTGCAGGAGTTAAGACTATATCATTACCTTTATATTTAGAGAGGTCACAAATCTTTCACTTCAGAAAGGATCTGCAATAACAAACACAAACCGCAGTTACTACACCATAAGCTGCAGCAAACAGACATAATGTCGTGAAAGTGGTCAAGGTAGCTGAATATTAAGGAGCAAAATAAAACAAGCAAGATCTGGTCACCAGTCAGAATATGTCACCATATATATAGTACAATATCTAAGAAAACAATTATACCTTAACACATTAATGTACTAGCACGTACACACATGTAATGCACGTCTAACCGTTACGAAGTGATTTTGGTAAAAGAAGATAAACAGTAGACTGCCTTGTGAAATTATTAAACACGGAGGAAATGCAGAATGAAATAATAGAAAAGTATAAACCCCATTGATTGTTGTCTGTGAAGAACAAAGAGCATGGAACCCGTGGGAATTTTGTGGCTAAATATAAGACGTGGGATCCACCCTAACTTATCTAACTGTTTACTTAAGCTTCCTTTTGTCCCGTTCCAACGTTCCCTTTCTAGACTATCTCAAACCCGTTAAGCACGTATTCCGCTAACACTGCAAGCTGGCTTAGGAAGCATAGACCTTTTTATGGCAAGGATGATGTGACGGTTCTAGAACAACACAGAAGCACGTGCTGGCTACTGTTCATGCGAATCCTGCTGCTTTCAGCCGTTGGATTAAAGTTACCAATGGTTAGGATTGATGATCTTGATTGATTCAAAACTGCTACAGTATATAATGGTATAGAAATAAGTTTATGTTTCAAAACTGTCTGAACAATGAAAGTGATAATCCTAGGCACAATGCATCTCAAGTGTTTCCGGAGTAACTTTATATATTAATCCAAGGCAGAATACAACGCAACTCAATAACATTCATCAAAGAACTCTACTATAAGAACTATATTGTTGTGAAATAATTTACAACCTAATGTAATTAGTCTAACCATATCGAGAAATCACAAACTGACCCCAACTTGAAGAAAGAAACATGGGGACATAAAACACAGATGCAAAAAGGACTCATATTGGGCTCTGTAAGATTTTTAAACAGTGTAGCTCAAGAATTTCAAAGGTAACTTCATAATGGTAGTCCTAGGCAGAATACATCACAGCTCAACAGTTATCAAAGAACTCTACTGTAAAACTCGATTATTTTGAAATAATTTACAAACTAATTCAACTAATCTTAACTTGTCAACAAATCACAAGCAGACCTCAATTGGAAGAAGAAACATGGATGCAAAACGGACGCATTGAGGACTAGTATTGGGCTGAGTTAGATTTTTAGCCCCTATTACAACCAACAGTTTCATTAAGCCTATTCCACTATCAGCTCTCACATTAGCTGCATAAACAACATGTTAGAGGCAGTACCAAAACAAGAGATTTTTTGCTATAAAGGGCAAACTGATAAATACAAATAGCCAATATTAAACCACAGCCGCTACATAATACTGAAATGCAGTAAAGAAGAAGGCAATCATGAAAAACATCCATCAACAACTACAGGGTTAACACACCTAGATCCTGATGATAAACTTCAACTCGAGAGTATAGGACCAAACCAAGCGTGTGCATGCTCTTGCAGTTTCAGGCTCACACTAAGGTACAACAAGAGTGATCAAAGAACACTATGTACCACAGGAATGATCCAATTATTTGGAGCTAGGCTAAACGAACAGGGGTGCTACCCATCAAAGCAACGCTCAAACCCTTCAGGACAGTATCCAAAACTTACATTACCTTAGAGGTGGTGTGGGAGCAACTGAAGATATCATAATTGCAAAACATACAATCCAGTGCCGTAAATAAAAAAATAAAACCAAAGGAAAATGTGTCACCAAAAGAAAATTTCCCATTCCTATGTTTTTCCTTCCACATTTCCTAATGAATCAATGAGACTTATAAGTCAGTGGTACATTACCCTTATTATTTGTAATGAACCTATTTTTATTAAAATAATTGTTAAACAAATAATTCAGTACCGGAAATAAAGAACTAAAAGAATAAACTATAAAGCAGCAACAAGCAGGGCAGCTTCTTGTTTGTGGGGATTTTTCATTTTTGTAAAGGCATACGACTGGAGCAGTTTAAATAGAACAATAAAGCAAAGGAGGTTGTCTCTTAATACAACTAGAAGTAGGTTCACAAACCAAAAACAAAACATATCATAACTGGTCTAAGAACTCGACCAAGCATTAGCACTTAACATGCAGTGCTCGTGCAGGGGGGGGAGGGGGGGATGAGCTTTCCGAATTCAGAATGTTTGTACAACCAGAATCATGAGCAGATATTTGAATATTTGCTGTCAACATAAATATATTTGCATCTAGATCTAAGATCTACTACATTCGACCCAAAAAACTATAGTAAGTGCTATCATTAGTAATACCTTGCAATGGTCTTCTCTGTAACACTCAATCCAACATTAAGGTATTGTATTTGGCTAGGTCTACCATCTGCCGTAATTAAACATGAATGGTATGTTTGCACCAAGTATTAACATCCAAAAGAAAATATAATTTATGCAACTGGACTTTGAATACAAGTAACTACAACAGTATGTAGCCATGTACACAACTACACATAAACTCAAGTCCAACCAAGTAGCACTTATCATGTCAGGGCCAGTTGAGAAGACATATATGGTGGAGCACCCAGGAAAGGATAGATCATGCAAACAGCTATTACAACGTAAAATGGCAGGGTACCAAAGCAATTTTAACAAACTCCAACCCAATAAAACATCCCCACGGATGTAGTATTGTTTAATACTTGGGAATAATGGCAAAGATGCACGATGAAAATAGGGTATAAGGAAGTTCCAAGAACACACTACAAGCACCTCAAACTCAAAGTCCCCGCTACTCCAAAAAAGTAGATCCAGAACACATGAGTGTTACACAAATCATAAACGAGATACACATACACCCGTAAAAATATCGTTAAGGACTGCAAAACAGAAAGTAAATGAATAGATAAAAATGGTGGACTTAAGTAAATCATTACTCTACATTCAGACCAGAAAAGGCATCGGGAAGGATCTATCAATCTCCGAAATCGTACGCGCGCAGAAGCATGGTCCCAAAAATACACGGATGCGGTATGATGTCAATAGTCGCGAGATGAAAACCGGTAGGATCTGGGGCCGCTCCTGCGATATCACACAACAATATCGAACCAAACAACATGTAACCCCAAACCCCTGACCAATCGCATAAGGCGGAACCTAAACCTAAACCCCCCCTACGTCGAGCCGAGCGAGCGAGACGAACACTTAGCACCGTGCTCCGGAGATCGTGTGCGCAAACATCTTTCATCCAACCCACCTAGCGGAAAAAAAACCACACGTACTATCCACAAAACCAAGCGCTATGCAAAGCAACGACGATAGGAGCAGGAGCAGATACGAACTCAGCTTCCTTCCACGGCTCGCCCACCCTCTCCGCCTCCGCGCCTTTGGAGGGAAGAAGTGAAAAAGGAAGGCGGGGCGACGGACGTGAGACAGCAGCGTGCGGGTGGGAACTGATAATGGAACCGACTGAGCCGACGCTTCGGGCCTTCTGGTTCTCCTTTCGGTGGTTCTGAGTCAGCACTGCTCCGTCGGTTTGGAGAGATAAACTTACGATGGTTCTCCTTTTGCTGAAAAGGTCTTCCGTGTTAATCCCCAAAAAATGGGTTTCCTTAGCCAATTACGTACAGCCCTAAACCCTAAATCCTAGAACCGGACCTTCGTGTCATGTTCTCCCGTCCAAAAACAAAAAAATCGACCCACTCCCTAATCGGACCTCAAAAGTCCGAGTTAACAGGCACCTCTCATATCCAGCATAAATATGGAACGAATAAGAAGCTATCTGGGCGTGTCTGGGCACGCCCGCCACATCAGCCCGGCCCACCATCGACCCCACAAATACCCTAGTCTAGAAATCCTAGACATCGGTCACTTTAGTCTCTCTGTCCACTCCACTTCCATTCCCTCCCCTTTAATCCGATGGCCCGCGACGGAAGCAGATCCGACGGATTCAACATCGATGTGGAGGAGGTGGCCCTCCGCATCGCATAGAGGAGGTCGCTGCAGGAGTAAGGCGGCCCCGATGGCGGCGGATCTTCATCCTCAGCGCCCATCGCCCGTCGATACAGCGCTGGCGACGTCGTCGGCCCTTCCCGCCCGGCATGCAGCTTCGGTCGCTCCCGCTCCATCCGCACCGATCCGCTAGGTCAAGTACGTTGCCCACCTCCACCACCCTCTACTCGGGAAGCGTTGCCCGAGCACCATTGGGTCCTCGTGCCCATGCCAGGGCCTTGGGCGCACGAGGACACCTGAGTCCGAGGTGCGTGCAGCCCGGCGCGAGCGGCAGCAGGCGAGGGAGATTTGGGATGCGATGGCCGTGCCCCGTTCGCTCGCGAGCGCGTCAGTCCTTCGTCACTCTCTCACAATGGCGGAGACAGATGCTCGCCGCCTCCGCCTCAAGGCTCCGACTCGCCATCGAGTTGTCGTAGTGTGAGGGAAACAAAGAGGCGGCAGCGAAGGCGAAGGTGGCTTGCCATGTGAAGGAGCAGGACCGCCTGCTCCGCAAGCTGTCGAGCATGAGGTGCAGTTTCGACTCTGACATGACGGACGGATGCACCTCCAGCTCCGACGACAACGCACCACCACACGCCAACACCTACACGAAGGATAGGCATAGCCGTGTCGACGACCGAAAACGAAAGGGCTCGACAATGAAACGGTGATATCGTCTGCCCTTCCCTTATGTTTATATAGTTTTAGTATGTTTTATGTACTTTGTTCTATGGATTTGCCGATGAACTATGCCCTCTTTTGTCCGCCAATGCAATGCAATCGGATGAAGTGTGTGTTTGATAAAGTTTACGTAGTGTTGCATGTGTTTGTATGGTTTTAAGGGTTCGGATATGAGGGACACGGGTGTGAGAGGTAACAAATGAGGCGCATCCAGTCAGTACGGGGCTTCTAAAAAATGCCACTCTCAAGATTGACTTTGTAAAAATGCCATCCAGATCATTTACACTTTGATTACCATGCCATTTCTCCTTTTCCATTGCTTTTTAATTTCTTTTTCCATTTTCTAGCAGCTGAAAGGACCAAACTACCCCTAAGCTTTCAACCTTATCCTTATGCGTGTGTGGACTTGCTGGTTCGGATTACTTGAGTAGCTCGTGCTCATGGTCACACACTCACACTTGCTTGCCGCCGAACAACAAAGGCTCGCCGCCGGTGCTCGCACCTCGCACATCCCTGCGCGCGCTGGCGCAACTCGCCCTTGCCTTTTCCTAGCCTCCACGATCCACTGCAGCTCATCGCCGGTCCGCATCCACGGCTGCACGCGGCGCATCTTGCCCTCGCCTTCGTGATGCCTGTACAAGCTAGTGAAGCTCGCCGTCGTAGCTCGCTGATGCCTGCACGAGCCACCGCATCTCGCGGACCTATCAGGCGGACGCATGCGTGAGCACCCACAACTCCCCTCGCCTGCGCATGCTGGTGCAGCTGGCCCCTTCATATGCCGCTGTTGACCAGCATCTCACTTTGGGTGGTACATGGAACAGATGGACCAGTGTACAGGGGGCTGAAGATGGTGAACACGAGCAACCTATAAGTCAGGTTTACTGTGATGTTTTATTTGTTCTTGGATTGAATTTGGAAATTAGATCAAGACTAGCATAAGCTACTTGCTGCAATATGTTCTGTTGCATTTGTTGTAGCTTATTCAAAGACATGAAATGGATTTTTAGGTACAAGTGTAGTATGTAAACCACAAATTTAGAAGTGGCAGTATGTAGACCTCCAATTTTATTACACCGGCAAGGGAGAGACACATGAACACTTCAACCATTATTGATAGATGAATAGGGAATAAGTTCACATCCCATAAAATAAAGTGATAAGTTCACCTAATGAGTGCATAGATAAAACTAAAATGAGTTCACGGCTCCGAGAAATTAGAGAAATTGAGGTCAAGTAGAAGAAAACTACTTGTGATTTCACTTCTCACATCACTGTAATATTAATTTCGTAGAGACGACTCATCCAATTTCTAGCTTCCTCTTTGGCGTAAGCTTCTTTGCTGGAGTTGTAGTTGGCATCCTCTTTGGAGTTAGTTTCTTTGCTGGAGCTGCAGTCGGCATCCTCTCTGGAGTAATTGTAGTTTGTGAAGAAGTTCCCTCTCCTAGCAAGAAAGCAAGGCGGCTACACACATATATATGTTATCACATTGAGATGAATATTCAACGAACAATTACTTGTCATTGATGATTACCTTCTAGTGACCATGCTTGGGCTGTCTTGTAGTATTTGTTCTCTTGTTGGCCTTTGCGGGGTTCTAGGTTCAGCCTGCCTAGCTTTCGTAACATTCTTTGTAGGTTTCCTCTTCCTGCAATTAAACCAACAGGTTTCTTTTTGGTACGAGTTAATACTTTGAGCTTTGACTGAAAGAATAAAATTTACCTTTTTTTCGTTCCATTTCAGTGGACACATGTAACTAGCTTGCCTATGGCACATATAGAATTTTGAAATGAAAATTATATTAGTAAAGTAGGACACATACATACACACATGCATATTCTAAATATTAAATTGAGGTTACATAGTTAGCCATTTTTCACCTTTATAGTACATTAAGTTATCATCCTGGAGGCTGCCAACAATTCTCCACGGGTAATCTTCACTTGATTTGCAGAACCCTCTAAATCTCTTCTTATCTGACTTCTCCGTGCCTAGATCAAACTCCTCATTGATTGCAAATTGCCTAACTGCTAACCTGAATTCCTTCATTGATGGGTACATAGTGCCCAGGTCCATTGTTGGGTGGTCCTTGTCATATGTAATCACTACTTCATTTGGTATGGCATCACGAACAGGAATGGCAGCATCTTCATTATCGGTCCCCTGCTCAACCATTCTACGATGCTTTGGTTCAGCCTTACTTTTTTTCTCTTCCTCATCCTTTATGCCCAAAATCTCATAGAGTTGATCCTCACTTAGTAGTTCAATACTTCATCATCATGTGTCTCTACTATCTGTAGGTTATACCGGTCAACTTCTAGGATATGTGGTGTTGGTTGTACAGTTGCAAAGGCCTCAACAAATAAATATGGATTATCGGTACTACTGCCCAGCACGACCTCTGAATCATGCCTATTCCAAACAAGTAGGAAAACATAAACACAAGATTGAGTTAGTGATCACATTTTAACAATGAATTTGTTCTAAAAATGGCCCAGCCCAATAACAGTTTTCAGAATTCCTAATAAATCGTAGAGGCCCACTAAGCCCATTCGTGCAAGGTAAGAGGTGGGACAAAAGTTTAGTCCCACATTGCTAGTTTAGTAGGAGTTGGACCTCCTTATAAGGGAGGATGTTTCTCCACATGTATGAGTATGAGAACAAGATGGACATACGCGCGCTCCTCCTTCGCCGCCCACCTCGTCACGACGCGCCGCGGGTTGTAGGAATGAGCCAAGCTGACATCTCCCTCTTTTGCTTCGCCTCCCGTTGCTGCCTGTTTGCCTCCTTCTCCTGTGCCTATAAAAGGGAGGTTGCTCCTCTCTAGAGAGACACACCAGAACTTCTTCTTCCTCCTCATACCCTCAAGTTCCAAACCCTGAGCTGCTGCTAGGTTCTTCCCCATCCCGGCTTGCGGCGTGCACCGTAGGTTAGGACAGTAGGCCTTCGAAACCCCACCACTTTGAGTCATGTACGGGAGAAGGGTGATAAGGTTTTTGGGGAGCGCTCGGCGCGACTACTGGCTTCTTCATCACGGACACCACGGATACCGACGATCACTTCCCAAACGACGACTTCTTCCCCGATGTCAATGACCTCTTCGACGACATGGCCGATGATGACGTCAACGCCAACCCAACTGCTGTCGTATTCATGTTTTCCATGTTTGAGGTTCTGCTAGAATTACTTGGTCTAGTTTCTATTCTACCTATGTTTCGGTATAGTTCACATGTTCACATAATATTCACCTACTATACTTTAGTTTCCCTGATAAGTTTCGTTCCTCTTATTGTGGCATATTCTCCTCTAAGTCGCATGACTAGTGTTGCCTCTTTTACTATAATCTTGTTTTACCAGATGGTTATTTATTTAAATTTTCGGTAAATTGCTCATATTTCCAACAATATATGTATATATATATAACTGTGGGATCATCCTCTAGTCATACTGTAAATTGCTTCTTAGTAATCTGGCATATAATCGTTGGTTTTAATTATCAATATGTATCAATAGGGAACATGCGAGGGAAGAAGACTGTACTTCTCACAGATTTCGTACGTCACATAATATTCACCTATTATACTTTAGTTTCCCTGATAATTTTTCGTTCCTCTTATTGTGGCATATTCTCCTCTAAGTCGCATGAGTAGTGTTGTCTCTTTTACTGTAATCTTGTTTTATCAGCTAGTTATTTTATTGAAATCTTTTGGTAAATTGCTCATATTTTCAACAATCCAAAAACCTTATTTTAGGCAATTTATCCCAAGTGTTTTTCCTGCTTCCATGAGGCCTCCTATGTTTGAGGGTGTGCACTACAAGAGGTGGCGTGTGAGGGCTGTCCTATAGTTCCAAACCATGAGCTTCTATGAGGCCACTCTTGGCAAACCTGAAGGAGATCTTAATCCTCAAGAGGAACAAGTTTTTCAGAAAAAGGATACCTTGTTTAAGGCTGCTCTTTTGAGTGTTCTTGGTGAGAACATAGTTGATGCTTATGCGTCAATTGACAATGGAAAAGATATGTGGGATGCACTTGATGCCAAGTTTGGGGTCTCCGATGCCGGCACTGAGTTGTATATCATGGAACAATTCTATGACTACAGGATGACTAAAGAGCGCTCTGTGGTTGAACAAGCTCACGAGATACAGTCGTTTGCTAGAGAACTTGAGCACTTCAATTGTATGTTACCGGACAAGTTTGTTGCCGGAGGTATCATTACTAAGCTCCCTCCATCATGGAGGAACTTTGCTACCGCTCTGAAGCATAAGAGACAGGAGTTTTCCGTTCCGGATCTCATTGGTACTCTTGATGTGGAAGAAAAGGCGAGAGCAAAAGATATACGTGCTCGAGGTATTGAGGGAGGTTCTAGTGCCAATTTGGTACAGAAGAAAAACTTCCAGCCCCATAATTCCAAGAACAAGGGCAAGTTTGATGGCAAGGGAAAGTTTGATGGGAAGAACAAGGCTTCGCAACACACCAACTTCAAGAAGAAGACTGACAAGAAGAAAAGAGTGTGTCATGTCTACGGAGATCCTGATCATTGGGTCCCTAGCTTCCCTAACCGCTATGACAAGTGTCAACATGGGAAAGGCGACAAGATCGCAAATGTTGTCATTGGTGAGGCTGAGATGAAGGATGTATGGTACGGTATACTTCCCACTATTCTCTTAGTATGCCTTTCTCCTGATTGGTTGATTGACACAGGTGCTAATGTGCATGTATGCGGTGATATTTCCATGTTTTATTCTTATCAGGCCACAGGAACTACTTCTGTGCTGATGGGCAACGGTTCAAGTGCTTCTGTTCGTGGTGTTGGCATGGTCGATCTGAAGCTTACTTCGGGGAAGATCGTGCGGCTGAAGAACGTGCATTATGTCCCCTTCGTCAATAAAAATCTTGTTAGCGGATCTCTTCTGTGTAGATATGGCTACAAGCTTGTCTTTGAGTCCAATAAATTTGTAATATCCAAGTATGGAACTTTTGTTGGCAAAGGTTATGAGTCGGGAGGCTTGTTCAGACTATCTCTGTCAGATGTTTGTAATAAAGTTGTTCATCATGTTTGCAACAATAATGAATCAAATGTCTGGCATTCACGTCTCTGTCATGTTAATTTTGGTTGTATGACGCGGCTAGCCAAGCTGAACTTAATCCCCAACATCACTATTGTCAAGGGATCTAAGTGTCAAGTTTGTGTGCAAGCTAAGCAACCTCGTAAATCTCATACAACTGCGGAAACAAGAAATCTTGCGCCACTAGAACTCATACATTCAGATCTTTGTGAAATGAATGGTGTTTTGACAAAAGGTGGAAAGAAATATTTCATGACATTAATTTATGACTCCACTAGATATTGTCATGTGTATCTTTTGAAATCAAAAGATGAGGCTTTGAGTTTTTTCAAGAACTATAAAGCTGAAGTGGAAAATCAACTTGATCGGAAAATCAAGAGGCTTAGGTCCGATCGTGGTGGATAGTATTTTTCCAATGAATTTGATTCTTTTTGTACGGAACACGGAATAATCCATGAGAGGACGCCTCCCTATTCACCTCAGTCAAATGGGGTAGCCAAAAAAAGAACCGTACTCTAACTGATTTGATTAACGCCATGTTAGACACATTGGGTCTCTCTAAGGCATGGTGGGGGAGACGATATTGACTGCATGTCGTGTCCTAAACCGAGTTCCCACAAAGAACAAAGAGATAACTCCGTTTGAGGAATGGGAGAAGAAAAGGCTAAAACTCTCTTACCTACGTACTTCGGGCTGCTTGGCAAAAGTGAATATACCAATTCCAAAGAAGCGAAAGCTTGGACCAAAAAATGTAGATTGTGTTTTCTTGGGCTATGCTTTTCATAGCATTGGTTATAGATTCTTGATTGTAAAATCTGAGGTATCGGACATGCGCGTCGGTACAATCATGGAGTCGAATGATGCAACTTTCTTTGAAGATATCTTTCCCTTGAAGGATATGGGTAGCTCATCAAATCAAGAGTTGCCTAGTTCATCGAGTCAGGATGTAGTTGAAATTTCTGAAGCTATCATTTCGACACAACGTCTTGAAGATCCTGTGGAGGAAAATGATGAGACTCCTAAAAGGATCAAGAGATAGAGGACTACAAAGTCCTTTGGTGATAATTTTCTTGTATATCTCATAGACGACACTCCCAGTTCTATTTCAGAGGCCTATGCATCTGAAGACGCTGACTACTGGAAGGAAGCAGTCCGTAGTGAGATGGATTCCATCTTGGCAAATGAAACTTGGGAGATAACAGATCGACCTTATGGATGCAAACCTATAGGGTGCAAATGGGTATTCAAGAAAAAGCTTAGGCTTGATGGTACTATTGAGAAGTATAAGGCACAACTCGTGGCCAAGGGTTATACCCAAAAGGAAGGTGAAGACTTCTTTGATACTTATTCACCTGTGGCTCGACTGACCACTATTCGATTGTTACTTTCACTAGCTGCCTCACATGGTCTTCTCGTTCATCAATGAATGTTAAGACAGCTTTGTTGAATGGAGAGTTGGATGAGGAAATTTACATGGAACACCTGATGGGTTTATAGTGGACGGTCATGAAGGAAAAGTGTGCAGATTGTTGAAGTCTTTGTATGGACTTAAACAAGCACCTAAGCAGTGGCATGAGAAGTTTGAAAGAACTTTAACAACTGCAGGCTTTGTTGTAAACAAAGCTGACAAGTGTGTGTACTATCGCCATGGTGGGGCGAAAGAGTTATCCTTTGCCTATTTGTTGATGACATACTGATTTTCAAAACAAATCTGAATGTCATTGAGGAGGTCAATAATTTCCTATCTCATTGTTTCGAGATGAAGGATTTAGGAGTAGCTGATGTTATTTTAAATATCAAGCTGCCAGAAGATGATGATGGTGGGATTACATTGCTTCAATCTCACTATGTGGAAAAGATCTTGAGTCGCTTTGGTTATGATGCTAGCGTGTTGCTTCGAAAGAATCAAAGAATTGCAAGAGATCAATTGAAATACTCTCAAATTATTGGCTCACTTATGTACTTAGCCAATGCCACGAGACCTGACATCTCTTTTCCTGTTAGCAAATCGAGTCAGTTTATCTCAAAACCAGGAGATGATCATTGGAAAGCTCTAGAAAGAGTTATGCGCTATTTGAAGGGCACTACGAGCTATGGAATTCACTACACTGGGTACCCAAAGGTGATTGAAGGGTATAGTGACTCAAACTGGATCTCTGATGCTGATGAGATAAATGCCACGAGTGGATATGTATTCACTCATGGTGGTGGCGTTGTTTCTTGGAAGTCTTGCAAGCAGACCATCTTAACAAGGTCAACATTGGAAGCATAACTCACAACACTAGATATAGCTACGGTCGAAGCAGATTGGCTTCGTCGGCTCTTGAATGACTTACCGGTTGTGGAGAAACTTGTACCGGGTGTTCTTATGAACCGCGACAATCAAACTGTGATCGCCAAAGTGAGTAGTTCAAAGGATAACATGAAGTCATCAAGACATGTTCAGAGAAGGTTAAAATCTGTCAGGAAAATGAGAAACTCCGGAGTTGTTGCATTGGATTATATCCAAATGTCTAAAAATCTGGCAGATCCTTTTACCAAGGGTCTATCACGTAATGTGATAGATAATGCATCAAAGGAGATGGGTATGAGACCCACAACATGAGTTGTTCATAGTGGTAACCTATTCTATGTGATTGGAGATCCCGTGAATTAGATGTGGAAGACAAGTTGTTGGTCAACTGAGAGGAAAGTATCCTTACTACTAATAATACCACTCCATGAAGATGCAATACTTTCCTAATCTGCATGGTAGGTTGATATAAATCTTAATGTGTTCTAAGTGGCTTATTTAAGCAGAGATGTTGTCCTGCAGAACATCTATTGAAGAACACACCTATATGAGTCTGATTGTTAACGTCGCAATCTATGAGAGTAGGGTGCTCTCTAGTAAACTCATGAAAGGTCTCGGAGTATGACGCATAAGCTCCACCCGTGGAGAAGTCCCACGACAGCATAGTATCGGTCAAGGCTTTGTGTGAAGCTAGATTCGCAAAAAACTTGCAGTTCAAGGCATAGTCCATTGTTCAAGTTGCTTACTAGTGTAGCATAGAGTTATAGGTGGAAGTTCAACTTAACAGTCTTCACTGCAGTATCGGTATATAAATAGTGTTTTGGAACCAAAGGCAAATTTTTGTGTGCCTCTTGGATCTGGTGGGGGATTGCTGGAATTTTTTCTAAAAATTGCCCAGCCCAATAACAGTTTTCAGAATTCCTAATAAATCCTAGAGGCCCACTAAGCCCATTCATGCAAGGCAAGAGGTGGGACAAAAGTTTAGTCCCACATTGCTAGTTTAGTACGAGTTGGACCTCCTTATAAGGGAGGATGTTTCTCCACATGTATGAGCATGAGAACAAGAGGGACATACACGCGCGCTCCTCCTCCGCCGCCCGCCTCGCCACGCCACGCCTCGTCACGATGTGCTGCGGGTTGCGGGAATGAGCCAATGTCTAAATTTTTTTCACGCACGACTGGTATACAAAAGGTCACTCAAGAGTTGAAAGGCTTAGCTGTAGTGGAGATTGAGTATGACGCTGCACCCTTCGGCTGCTGCCTTTTCGTTTCATCTCCCTCTTTTGCTTCGCCTCCTGTCGCTGCCTGTTCGCCTCCTTCTCCTGTGCCTATAGAAGGGAAGTCACTCCTCTCCAAAGAGACACACCAAAACTTCTTCTTCCTCCTCATGCCCTCAAGTTCCAAACCCTGAGTTGCTGCTAGGTTCTTCCCCATCCCGGCTTGCAGCGTGCACCACAGGTCGGGACAGTAGGCCTTTGAAACCCCACCACTTTGAGTCCTGTACGGGAGAAGGGTGATAAGGGTTTTGGGGAGCGCTTGGCGCGACTACTGGCTTTTTCATCACGGACACCATGGATACCAACGATCACTTCCTAAACGACGATTTCTTCCCCGACGTCAACGACCTCTTCGACGACATGGCCGGTGATGACGTCAACGCCAACCCAGCTGCTGCCACCGCTCAGTACGTATTCATGTTTTCCATGTTTGAGGTTCTGCTAGAATTACTTGGTCTAGTTTCTATTCTACCTATGTTTCGGTATAATTCACAGGTTCACATAATATTCACCTACTATACTTTAGTTTCCCTGATAAGTTTCGTTCCTCTTATTATGGCATATTCTCCTCTAAGTCGCATGACAAGTGTTGCCCCTTTTACTATAATCTTGTTTTACCAGCTGGTTATTTTATTTAAATCTTTCGGTAATTGCTCATATTTCCAACAATATATATATACATACATATATATAACTGTGGGATCATCCTCTAGTCATATTGTAAATTGCTTCTCAGTAATCTGGCATATAATTGTTGGTTTTAATTATCAATATGTATCAACAGGGAACATGCAAGGGAAGAAGACTGTACTTCTCACAGATTTAATACATCACATGAGGAGTTTTATTGACCTGGAATCAAACGCACAAACCAAGGAAAAAGTAAAACATAATACCGTCCAGGAAGATTGGAGGGTTCCATGTGGCCACTGCAGTACAAGGCAACAGACATCAGCGACATCGAGGAGATTGGCGGCACGCGGCGGCAAGGAAGTCGCCGACACATGGCGAAGCGGCGGCAAGGAAGTCATCGTCGGCTTCATGCCATCCAGAAGATGGGGGAAACACCTAGCGATTGATGGCAGACATCAGGCGATCAAATATGCGACAGGCACGATATTCTCGGCGAGCAGCATGCACTCGTTCGTTTCAACTGTTGATTTCATGCCCAAGTACTTGTACATAGCATCAAGGGCACTTTGTTCCTTTCAGGTGATAGAAAAAGAAAAAGAAAAATAAAAATAAAAGTCATGTAAAAAGGAGAAATGGCATGCTAATCAAGGTTCATGTGAACTGGATGGCATTCTTACAAAGACAATCTTGAAAGTGGCAATTTAGCGAAACCCCGTATTGAAAGTGGCAAATAGCCAATTTTCTCACGTCGAGCCGAGCGAGCGAGACGAAAATTAAGCACCGCGCTCCGGAGATGGTGTGCGCAAACATCTTTCATCCAAACCACCTAGCGGAAAAAAACACGTACTATCCACAAAACCAAGCGCTATGCAAACCAACGACGATAGGAGCAGGAGCAGATACGAACTCACCTTCCTTCCACGGCTCGCCCACCCTCTCTGCCTCTGCGCCTTTGGATGGAAGAAGTGAAAAAGGAAGGCGGGGCGACGGACGCGAGACAGCGGCGTGCGGGTGGGAACTGATAATGGAACCGACTGAGCCGACGCTTCGGGCCTTCTGGTTCTCCTTTTGGTGGTTCTAAGTCATCGCAAGATTTGCTCCGTCAGTTTGGAGAGATAACCTTACAGTGGTTCTCCTTTCGCTGAAAAGGTCTTCTGTGTTAATCCCCAGAAAATGGGTTTCCTTGGCCAATTACGTGAAGCCGAGATGCTAAACAGCCCTAAACCCAAAATCCTAGAACCGGACCTTCATGTCATGTTCCCCCGTCCAAAAACAAAAAAATTGACCCACACCCTAAACGGACTTCAAAAGCCCGAGCTAACAGGCACCCCTCATATCCAGCATAAATATGGGACGAATAAGAAGCTATCCGGGTGTGTCCGGGCACGCACGCCACATCATCCCGGCCCACCATCGAACCCACAAATATCCTAGTCCAGAAACCCTAGCCATCGGTCACTTCAGTCTCTCCGTCCACTCCACTTCCATTCCCTCCCTTTTAAGCCGATGGCTGCATGATCTCATGGTCATAGGAACATATACTTGACATGCAAAAAATAGTAGCAATAAACTGACACGATCATATGCTACGTTTGTAGTTTGGGTCTTGTCCATCAAATCATTCTCCTAATGATGTGATCCCGTTTATCAAATGACATCTTATGTCCATGGTCAGGAAACCTTAACCATCTTTGATAAACAAGCTAGTTCACTAGAGGCATACTAGCGACACAGTGTTGTCTATGTATCCACACATGTATCCATGTTTCCAATCAATACAATTTTAGCATGGATAATAAACAATTATCATGAACAAGGAAATATAATAATAAACACTTTATCTATTGCCTCTAGGGCATATTTCCAACAGTCTCCCACTTGCACTAGAGTCAATAATCTAGTTCACATCACTATGTGATTTACATTGTAATGAATCGAACACCCATGCAGTTCTGGTGTTGATCATGTTTAGCCCTTGGAAGAGGTTTAGTCAACGGGTGCAACATTCAGATCCGTGTGCACTTTACAAATATTTATGTCCTTCTCCTCGATGTAATATCGGATGGAATTGAAGCGTCGCTTTATGTGTCTGGTCCTCTTGTGAAACCTTGGTTCCTTGGCCAAAGCAACGGCACCAGTGTTGTCACAAAACAGGCTCATTGGATTCAGTGCACTGGGCACTACTCCAAGATCTGTCATGAACTGCTTCATCCAGACACCTTCCTTCGCCGCTCCGCTTCGCACGTAGAATCGGCTACCACGATTTGCTTGGAACTGCACCAGCTTACCGCTCCCCCGTTGAGAATAAATATGTATCCGGTTTGCGACTTAGAGTCATCCGGATTAGTGTCAAAGCTTGCATCGACGTAACCCTTTACGACGATCTCTTCATCACCTCCATAAACGAGAAACATTTCCTTAGTCCTTTTTAGGTACTTAAGGATATTCTTGACCGCTTGCCAGTGCTCCATTCCAGGATCACTTTGAATCCTTCCGGCCATACTTATGGCAAGGCTGACATCGGGTCTTGTGCACAGCATTGCATACATGATAGAACCTATGGCTGAAGCATAGGGGATGACACTCATCTTCTCTCTATCTTCTGCAGTCACTGGGCATTAAGTCCTACTCACTTCACACCTTGTAACACAGGCAAGAACCCCTTCTTGGACTGATCCATTTTGAACTTCTTCAAAACTTTATCAAGGTATGTGCTTTGTGAAAGTTCTATTAAGCGTCTCGATCTATCTCTATAGATCTTAATGCCTAATATGAAAGCATCTTCTCCTAGCTCCTTCATTGAAAAACTCTTGTTCAAATATTCCTTCACGCTTTCCAGCATTTCTATATTGTTTCCAATCAGCAATATGTCATCCACATATAATATTAGAAACACTATAGAGCTCCCACTCACTTCCTTGTAAATACAAGCTTCTCCATAAACTTGTAAAAAACCAAATGCTTTTATCACCTCATCAAAGCGCTTATTCCAACTCCGAGATGCTTGCACCAGCCCATAAATGGATCGCTAGAGTTTGCAAACTTTGTCAGCATTCTCTAGATCGACAAAACCTTCTGGTTGCATCATATACAACTCTTCCTCAAGGAAACCATTGAGGAATGTTGTTTTGACATCCATTTGCCAAATTTCATAGTCGAAATAAGCAGCTATTGCTAACATGATTCTGACAGACTTAAGCATCGCTACGGTGAGAAGGTCTCATCGTAGTCAACTCCTTGAACTTGTGAAAAACCTTTTGCCAGAAGTCGAGCTTTATAGACGGTGACATTACCGTCCGCGTATGTCTTCTTCTTAAAGATCCATTTATTCCGAATGGCCTTTCGCCCTTCAGGTAATACTTCCAAAGTCCACACTTTGTTTTCATACATGGATCCCATCTCGGATTTCATGGCCTCTAACCATTTCTCGAAATCCGGCCCCATCACCACTCCTTCATAGCTCATAGGTTCATTGTTGTCCAACAACATGACCTCCAAGACAGGGTTGCCGTACCACTCACGAGTAGTACGCGTCCTTGTCGACCTACGAGGTTCAGTAGTAACTTGATCCGAAGCTTCATGATCATCATCAGTAACTTCCTCTTCAACCGTCGTAGATTCCACAGAAACATCTTTCTGCGCTGCGCTACTCTCTGGTTGAATTAAAGGTTCAACAACCTCATCAAGCTCTATTTTCCTCCCACTCAATTCTTTTGAGAGAAACTCTTTCTCAAGAAATGTTCTGTTCTTAGCGACAAACACTCTGCCTTCGGATCTGAGATAGAAGGTATACCCAACTGTCTCTTTCGGGTATCCTATGAAGACGCATTTCTTTGCTTTGGGTTCCAGCTTTTCAGGCTGAAGCTTTTTGACATAAGCATCACATCCCCAAACTTTAAGAAACGACAACTTTGGCCTCATGTCAAACCACAGTTCATATGGCGTCGTCTCAACGGATTTTGATGGTTCCCTATTTAAAGTGAATGCAGCTGTCTCTAATGCATAACCCCAAAACGATAGTGGCAAATCAGCAAGAGACATCATAGAATGCACCATATCTAATAAGGTTTGATTATGACGTTCGGACACACCATTACGCTGTGGTGTTCTGGGCAGTGTCAACTGTGAAACAATTCCACACTGTCTTAAGTGACTGCCAAACTCATAACTCAGATATTCACCTCCTCGATCAGATCGTAGGAATTTAATCTTCTTGTTACGATGATTCTCAACTTCACTCTGAAATTGTTTGAACTTTTCAAACGTTTCAGACTTGTGTTTCGTTAAGTAAATATACCCATATCTACTTAAGTCATCAGTGAAGGTGAGAAAATAACGATATCCACCACGCACTGTAACATTCATTAGACGGCACACATCAGTATGTATGATTTCCAATAAGTCACTTGCCCGTTCCATTGTTCCAGGGAACGGCGTTTTAGTCATCTTGCCCATGAGGCATGGTTCACATGTGTCAAGTGATTCAAAATCAAGTTAATCCAAAAGTCCATTAGCATGGAGCTTCCTCATGCGTTTTACACCAATATGACCTAAATGACAGTTCCAGAAGAAAGTTGGTACTATCATTATCAACTCTACATCTTTTGGCATCAATGTTATGAACATGTGTTTCATCACTATCAAGATTCAATATGAATAAACCCCTCACACTGGGTGCATGACCATAAAAGATATTACTCATATAAATAGAATAACCTTTATTCTCTGATTTAAATGAGTAGCCGTCTCGCAATAAACAAGATCCAGATATAATGTTCATGCTTAACACAGGCAATAAATAACAATTATTCAGGTTCATCACTAATCCCGATGGTAATTGAAGAGAGAGCGTGCCGACGGCGATCACATCAACCTTGGAACCGTTTCCCACGTGCATCGTCACTTCATCCTTTGCCAGCCTCCGTCTATTCTATAGTTCCTGTTTTGAGTTGCAAATGTGAGCAACTGAACCGGTATCAAATACCCAGGCACTACTATGAGAGCTAGTAAGGTACACATCAATAACATGTATATCATATATACCTTGTTTTTTGTTGGCCGCCTTCTTGTCAGCCAGGTACTTGGGGCAGTTCCACTTCCAGTGACCAGTTTCCTTGCAATGAAAGCACTCAGTTTCTGGCTTAGGTCCATCCTTAGGATTCTTTCTAGGAGCAGCAACTGCTTTGCCATCCTTCTTGGTTTTACCCTTCTTGCCCTTGCCCTTGCCATTCTTCTTGAAACTAGTTTTATTGACCATCAACACTTGATGTTCTTTCTAGATTTCAGACTCAACGACTTTTAGCATCGCAAACAGCTCGGCGACTGACTTGTTCATCCCATGCATGTTATAGTTCATCACAAAGATCTTGTAACTAGGTGGCACTGATTGAAGAACCCTGTCAGTGATCGCCTCTGCCGGAAGGGCAATTCCCAACTCCACCAGACGAGTCGAGTACCCACACATTTTGAGTATATGTTCACT
Organism: Hordeum marinum; assembly: GCA_022496015.1. NCBI lineage: Eukaryota > Viridiplantae > Streptophyta > Magnoliopsida > Poales > Poaceae > Hordeum > Hordeum marinum. The sequence goes on along the minus strand of CM039676.1, from coordinate 335,749,220 downwards.
GATAGACCCGTTCTCCTCCATCTTGAAGCATAGAACTTATCGAAGGTCTCATACCTCTCGATTCGGGCATTCTTTTGAAAGATAAACTTCAACTCCTGGAACATCTCATATGCTCCACGACGTTCAAAACGTCTTTGAAGTCGCGATTCTAAGCCATACAATATTGCACACTGAACTATTGAGTAATCTCCAGAATGTGCCTCCCAAGCATTCTTAACGTCTTCGGATGACATGTCTTCGGGTTGGTCACCAAGTGGTGCATCAAGGACATATAATTTTTGGAAAGCCGTGAGGATAATCCTCAGATTACGGGCCCAGTCAACAAAGTTACTTCCATCATCTTTTAGCTTAGCTTTCTCTAGGAACGCATTAAAATTCAGAGGTGCTACTGCGCGAGCCATTGATCTACAACATAAATATGCAAAGGTTACTTAGACTATTGTTCCAGATAATGAGTTCAGTTAATCAAATTACTAAAGCTCCCACTCAAATTGACATCCCTCAGGTCATCTGAGTGTCACATGATCCAAATTCACCAACTCAAGTCCGATCATCACGTGAGTTGAGGTGGTTTCAATGGTGAACATCATTATGTTGATCATATCTACTATATGGCTCATGTTTGACCTTTCGGTCTCTTGTGTTCCGAGGCCATGTCTGTACATGCTAGGCTCGTCAAGTTTAACCTGAGTGTTCTGCATGTGCAACACTGGCTTGCACCCATTGTATGTGAACGTAGAGTCTATCACACCCGATCATCACGTGGTGTCTCGACACGACGAACTTTTGCAACTGTGCACACTCGGGGAGAACACAATTCATCTTGAAATTTAAGTGAGGGATCACCTTATAATGCTACCATCGTCCTAAGCAAAACAAGGTGCATAAAAGGATTAACATCTCCATCTTGAAAGCATCAACATGATCTCCATCGTCACTAGCACGACACCATGATCTCCATCATCTTGATCTACATCAATGTGTCGCCATCGGGGTTGTCACGCCGAACATTCTTCTACTACTATTGCTACCATTTAGCGATAAAGTAAAGCATTACATAGCGCTTAATTATTGACACGCAGGTCATACAATAATTAAAGACAACCCTATGGCTCCTGCCGGTTGTCGTACTCATCGACATGCAAGTCCTGATATTCTATACATCACATGATCATCTCATACATCACATATATCACATCATGTAATTGGCCATATCACATCACAAAATACCCTGCAAAAACAAGTTAGACGTCCTCTAGTTGTTTTTGCATGTTTTACGTGGCTGCTACAGGTATCTAGCAAGAACAATTCTCACCTATGCATAAAGCACAACGGTGATACATTAGTTTGCTTTTCAACCTTCTCAAGGACCGCCTTTATCGAATCTGATCCAACTAAAGTGAGAGAAACTGCCACCCGCAAGCCATCTATGCAACAAGTTGCGGTTGAGGAAACCGGTCTCTCGTAAGCGTACGAGTAATGTTGGTCCGGGCCGCTTCATCTCACAATACCACTGAACCAAAACACGACCAAGGGAGGAAGCAATCTAAGAATCAACACCCACAAACCTTTTGTGTTCTACTCGAGATCTCATCTACACATAGACCTGGCTCATGATGCCACTATTGGGGAACGTTGCATGGGAAACAAAAAAAATCCTATGCACACGCAGATCTATCCATGGTCATGAGCATCTACGAGGGGGAGAGTGGATCTACGTACCCTTGTAGATCGCTAAGCGGGAAGCATTATGAAAGGCGGTTGGTGTAGTCGAACGTCTTCGCGATCCAAATCGCCGAGCGTCCTGTGATCCAATCAAGAACAGTCCTCACGATCCGTCCCGATCAAGCACCGAACGGACGACACCTCCGCGTTCAGCACACGTTCAGCTTGATGGCGATCTCCATCTTCTTGATCCAGCAAGAGGGAGCGGAGAGGAAGAAGAGTTCTCCGGCAGCGTGACGGCGCTCCGGCGATGGTGGTGGAGCTATTCCGGCAGGGCTTTGCCTAAGCACTGCAGAAATCCGATCTAGAGGAGAAACTACGCACTGGAGGAACGGGTAGCACGTGGCTGAAAATCAAGTGCAAAAACCTTAAAACCTCTAGTATATATAAGAGGGAGGGAGGAGAGGCCTTGGCGCAAGGGCCAAGGCACCCTTGCTTCGGCCGAAAGGGGAGGAGAGGAGGACTCCTCCAATCCTAGTAGGACTAGGATTCCTCCCTTTTTGGCCTTTTTCCACCTTTTTCCTTTGGGCTTTTTCTCCCTAGCCGCATGGGCCTTGTGTGGAAGTTCCACCAGCCCACTAAGGGATGGTATTCACTCTCCCACAGCCCATGAAGCCTCTTGGGTCGAAATACCCCACTCGGTGGTCTCCCGGTACCCTACCGGCACTCCTGATACACTACCGATGAGCCTGAAACTTTTCCAGCGACCAAAACAGGACTTCCTATATATGAATATTTACCTCCGGACCATTCTGGAGCTTCTCGTGAGATCCGGGATCTCATCCGGGACTCCAAACAACCTTCGGTCACCACCATGCATAACTCTATACAACCGACACGTCACCAAACCTTAAGTGTGCAGACCCTGCGGGTTCGAGAACTATGTAGACATGACCGAGACACCTCTACGGTCAATAACCAATAGCGGGACCTGGATGTCCATATTGGTTCCTACATATTCTACGAAGATCTTTGTCGGTCGAACCTCTTATGTCAAGGATTCAGTTAATCCCATATAACATTCCCTTTGTTCTTCGGTATGTTACTTGCCCGAGATTCGATCGTCGGTATCTCCATACCTAGTTCAACCTCGTTACTATCAAGTCCCTTTACTCGTTATGTAATAAAGGATCCCGTGACTAACACTTAGTCACATTGCTTGCAAGGCTTGTTGTGATGTTGTACACCGAGTGGGCCCTGAGATACCTCTCCGTCACACGAAGTAACAAATCCCAGTCTTGATCCATCCCAACACAACAGACACCCTTGGAGATACCTGTAGAGCACCTTTATAGTCACCCAGTTATGTTGCAACGTTTGATACACACAAGGTATTCCTCCGGTGTCGGTGGGCTGCATGATCTCATGGTCATAGGAACATATACTTGACATGCAGAAAACAGTAGCAATAAACTGACACGATCATATGCTACGTTTGTAGTTTGGGTCTTGTCCATCACATCATTCTCCTAATGATGTGATCCCATTTATCAAATGACATCTTATGTCCATGGTCAGGAAACCTTAACCATCTTTGATAAACAAGCTAGTTCACTAGAGGCATACTAGGGAAACGGTGTTGTCTATGTATCCACACATGTATTCATGTTTCCAATCAATACAATTTTAGCATGGATAATAAACAATTATCATGAACAAGGAAATATAATAATAAACACTTTATTTATTGCCTCTAGGGCATATTTCCAACACATTGGTGCTCTCATTGAGAGTTCCGCTATGGGATCGCCGAAGGATCGATGGTTCGTTTGCAGATTGCAGTTTTTTATGGACAGCAAATTTGTGTTCGTCGTCCCCGTTTCCTCGAGCGTCCCTTTGACGATTGCTTTGGTGGAATTTTGTGAAATTGTATCGAAAAATATCCTGCAAAATTTCGTCGCGTTCCGACGAAGGAATCTCCAACAATCTCCGATCTACCGAAGCCCTGTCAAAACTGGACAAGAATCTGGACGAGTTTAGGGCGAGGAGTCCAGCGTCTAGGTCGGACGTTCGTTGGAAAATCCCACTGTTCATCAGTTGTGGCATTTCTATACAGATCACCCCTCAAAATTTCAGCCTGATCCGACCGTCCAAACTCCGGGAAACATCTGATTAGTACAACAAATTTTGGATCTATTATTCTGCGCGAAAACGAATCCAACCCGAGTTCATCTTTTTCATGAACAGTTTGTCGGACGTCCTTTTTGAAGGAAATTTTCTCATCATCTCCGTCATCCGACCAAGAGTTTGTCATCATGAGGGCCAAATAATCATCAAGTGGACCTCGTCATCCGCGGGTTGTACGGGTCGGGCGCTCCGTTGCTTCATCAAGCCATCATCGACCTCGTCAGAAATTCTGACCTGCGTCGGCATCGCCATGCCGTTACTTTTTCAATCTGACGTCCACCACACCAACCTGCTTTGACACATCGTCTCGCATGGGGATCTAGCGTCACCTTACCGATCTGCTCCGTCACCTCGGCTAGACCAGGGCTTTGGCATCCCTTCATCAACCTGCTCCGGAGACTTCGGCATCACCAGCCGACCTGCTTCAACACTTCGGTTGGCATGAGGCTTCGACGTCACTAGCCGACCTGCATGAGAGTTCGACGTCCGCCGATCATAGCTTCGCCATGTTAACTCGACCGAGGACTTCCTCTCGCCACATAGACCGTGCAGCAACGCCACTTCGTCAAGCCGAACTCTTCGCTCACGCGCATCGGCGCTTAGGACATATTTCTATAATTATTTACTTCACTTAAATTAATTAAGTGGAAGAATTTTTTTATTATTATTATATTTGTTTGTTATTACTTTTGTCTTGCACTATTTTATGAGTGCAGGAAATCGACTTCGACTGCCGTCACACGATCACCCTAGCGTCACCTTGGCGACCTACTCCACCACCTCGGCTGGACCAGGGGCTTCGCCTCGCCAGATTGGCCGAGCCGTGACACTACCTCGGAGTGCCGAACTCCTTGTTCGGTTACCTTGGGGCGGGCTTGGGGGATGGAAACCTCGTTCATGTCAAAGACTACGCACCAGATCTGTTAAAGTTCGATGGGCGTCCTTGTCCCACCACAAGCTTGGATCGCGTCATCGACACCGAGCACATTAACCAGCTAAGTCGCTTCCATGCTCAAAAACTTTCAGTTTTACATTTTGTTCGGTTCGACCAGGCATTATACTTTTTTGACAAAAATTTGTTTGTGAAAAACATTCTTTGTCAAAACTTTATTTGTTACAAACAAATTCAAATACCCCGTTTACTTGAGGACTTCCTTTAGGAACCTTTTCCTCTTGCATATGATTATTAATCTACCACACCCTTTCTTGTTCGTGATTACGCCTATATATGCATCATGTTGACTTAAGTGCTTTGCAAATCTGGGTTGCATTGCTCGTGTGCTTACCCCTACGTTCCCGACTGTTCGGCTAGGGAGTAAAGGGAGCACCTCTGCGATTGTTACGATCGGGTCACCCGACCTCGTACCTCATACGGGTGAAGCTGAAAGCTAGCGCTCTTACTGTTTTCAACTATGGTCAGCCACAACGGAAGACAAGCATACATAATTATATTACACACCCCTCATGGTAATCATGAGAACCCAAAGAAAGGAACTATTGGAGGAACTATTTTCTTTGCGGATGCTTCTTACGTTAAATAGTAATATAGCATAAGTTCCTTGGGCGCACTTTGTCGGTTATAGCCTAATGGCCTAATTGCTTGGTTATTCGAAACACCTCTGATATCCTCGGATGGCGTAGTCGATAACACTTTTCGGCCCTTGGCCGAAGAGGGAGAAGTCGATGATTGGTTAAGACGCGTTTAAAGTTCGGGCGAACACATATATGATATAAGATCTTTGTTACATACAATTATTATACATAAAATTCTTTTACCCAAGTCACTTGGGGGCTCTTAAATTTATATGAGTTGTTTTATAATAAATGTGTTTTCTTCTTGGTCATTGCAAAGTCCTTACCTACTACTCCTTTTTCCAACACAAGTGTGTGGTCAATAGCCGGATAGCCTGTTTTCTTTCTAAAGCCACTCGAGTTTAGTTCGCTAAACAGGCCTCGGAGAAACACTCCGCCTTCGGGATATGGAGGTTGAAGCCAAAGGTTGACCCACTTGGAGTCCGGAGATCGGATGTATCATGTTAAAGCACGACCAAAGCACACATTAAATTTTAGACCAATTTCAGATTGGCACTATTTTATTTTATCTAAACATAAAGTTTTTTTGCATACGTTTTTTGTTTTTTCCAAGCATAACTCTTGCAGTACAATGCCTGATGCATTTCATGCATTGGCAGTATTAAAGGGGGTCTGCGGTTAACACCGAACCCACCAAACACCGAGGTACTTCATGCAGTCCTTGGCCTCAATTGGAGAAAGCCGAAAGCTGACTAACACAACAAGCGTAAATCGGTCAGCGAACCGCATGCGGTGTTCAACCAAATATATCCGATCGAGGTTATCTATGTAAAATGAAGGGCCTTTCTTTCTTGAAAATGCCAAGTTGTGGGTGGTTCGACCTCGAATAATCCGAGGAGTCGACGTATACCGGGCCGGGGGCTATTACGTTGCCCCCAAACATACGCTACTATGACTAAGTGGAAATTATAAAGCACGGATATCTGATTGCCTTGTTTCCTCTAACACAACCGCCTCTGGGCACCAAGACGTCGGCTAAGGGTTGTCTTGTTATTGCGGAAACACCCTGCATAACATCTACAAAGGGGTGGAAGCCGGTGATGGGCCACTCTCAAATGATAAATGGTCAAAAAGGAGTCAACATAGCATATAGCATAAAAGCATTTGTATTCAATGTGCGAGTGCTACCTTCCGTAATCATCGTTATAAAGCCATAAATATGCATCAATTTGATTTAAGATTTTGGCCAAGCTGGGTTGCTTGGCTCCTGTGCTTATCCCCTACGTTCCCGATTGTTTGGCTAGGGGGTAAACGGAGCACCTTTGTGATTGTTACTTCCAGGTCATCCGGGTTAATACCTCGGACTAGGTGAAGCCGAAAGCTAGCCATCTTAAGAATAAAATTGGTTGGCAATGACGGAAGCAAAAAATTTGGCTCATTAAAGACCACAAAGTTCGGGAACATTCGCCGAACTAAATCCTCAATATTTTTCCTCCCGCATTGATCGGAGTTGGGGTTTCATGATCATGGTCAACATGATATCCTCAGAAAAGGAACTTATAAATGAATTATTTCTCCCAGAATATGTTTCTTACATAGTAATATAACATATCTCTTTGCGTACCATTGTTTATGAAACCGTATGGCCAGATTGCCTTGTTTGTCATAAATCTTTGCCCTTATCAAGGCTTTCTAAAGTAAGACAAACACTCCTCGTCTACTAGTCGAGGAGGTTGAAGCCAATGGTCAGTCAACAAAGTCTTATACAATGCTGATCTGAGGATTAATGATGTAAAGTACTTGGATACATCGAATCTGTAAGAGCACATTTCTCCATGTGTGCTTTTGGGAAATTGATGACAATCCCTATGGTCTAATGGTTTCCTTGATTTATATTCGAAGGATTTATCCATGGTTACTTCTTGGAGTCCATCTGTTGGTTTCAAGGAGTTTATATGGTGACCAAGGTGGTATTCAAGATTTATCCAAAGATTGGTCATGTGGGAGTTGAGCTTATTGCAAGCATGTATTGAAGAAGGAGATTGTGTAAGCATTCATGTTTACCTTCAATACATCATCTTTATGAAGAGAGAAGATAAGATAAAAGGTTGATCAAGACTAAGTCAAAAAGTGAATCAAGTTTATCAACACACAAAGCATACAAGATGTACCGAGAGGGATCAAGTGATCCCATGGTGTGGTAAGCATTGTCCATTATGCTTTGTGTACTAACCCATGGTCTATGTGAGAGTTCTTTGTGGGGTTAGGTATATTTCCATGGTCTTGCATCAAGAGGCAGATCCCATGCATCCCATGGAATATGACATCAAGTGGAGATCGTCATAAAGGTTGTCATGTGAAAGCTCAAGTGAAGCATCACAGAGAGATCATGCTTGAGGCTCACCATTTATTGTGGTGACAATGGACTTGTGAAGATGTTCCGAAGAGTGGCTCACCCATAGTGGAGTATGGGGGAGCAATCATCTAGTCTTCATCAAGCCAACGCAATCAAGAAAGGTGGTCCATCTTGAGGAAGTCAAGATCGTCATCATCTAGCTCAAGTGGATTATGTGCAAGGCTAAGGTTTGACCTTGATAGGGTTACCTATTTTACCAGTCTCATGGTGGTAGTTGAGAAACCGGGTTATAGGATCGATTGTCGTACTATCAAGGGGGGATCTCAAGTGAGTAGCTTGATCGTATCGTTCGTTGAGAGCTCAAACCATTGCATTCTTGGCATCATCATATTTCTTGGTTCTTGGTTTGCTTTTCTCTATGTGGGTTCTTGAGCTTGTGGTTATCTTCGTGACAAGCTCCAGTACATCGAAAACGGATTTCATATGCTTCGTCTATTGCGTTTTTGGTGTTGGAGGTTTTACCGGTCTTATTCAAGGAAGGGTTCTCATCATTTTCTTATGGGACTTTTCTCATTTGCTTATTATTGATATTTCATTCAATATTGTGTTAGCCCATGTCGTTAGATTTCCAACAAACTTTGTTTCGTTGAATTCGGAGTCCGTTTGCAAAAGTTGTGGCAGTTTTGGTGTTCCTAAAAGGCTGCAGCGGTACTACCGCAGCTAGAGCAGATGTAATATTTTACTAGCGCTTCTGAGCGGTACTACCGCGGTTTCAAGAGCATTACTATCGCTCCGGACCAAAATCTCGTGTTTTGTCTATCGGTGGTAGGCACGGATGTATTTTTTTAGTACCGCAAGCAGTAGTACCACTACCCTTTGCAGTAGTACCGATATCCCTAGCGGTAGTACCATGAGGACGAGCGGTAGTAACGCTCCAGCAGTTCTACTGGCCTTTTGCCTTCTTGCTGCTGTTTTCCATATGGCTACTACTGCCCTAGCAGTAGTACCGCTCCAAGGAGCGGTAGTACCACTCTATGTGGGCTGTGAGGATAACGGTTGGATTTTTCCCACCTATAAAAGGGGGTCTTCTTCCCCATTGAACCTTATCCTTTGAGCTCGTGTTTGCCCCCCATTGTTGACCCTCTTAGAGCTTGCTATCTTCTTGCTCCTTTTCGAGGGAAAATAGAGAGGAGATCTAGATCCACATTTCCACCAATCACTTTCTCCTCTATGTGATGGGAACCCCTTGGATCTAGATCTTGGAGTTCTTCATGTTCTTGTTTGTTCTTCCTCTCACTTTCCTCCATAGCATTAGTTGTTGTGGTGGGATTTGGGAGAGAAGGACTTGGGCACTCCCTGTGCCCTTGACATTGCATTTGGTGCATAGGTTTGAGTTCTCCACGGTGATACGTGGAAGTGAAAGTTGAGAATCTTATTACTCTTGGGTGTTTGAGCACCCTAGAGCTTGTTCCTCTTGGAGCTTTGGCGCCCTATACGGTTGGTGGTGCCTCGGAGCTCAGTCATTGTGGTGCAAAGCTCCGGGCAAGCTTTGGGGTCTCCAATTATGTTGTGGAGATTTCCCCGAGCATTTGAGGTCACCTCGGAGCCACAATCCATTGTCGTGAAGCTTCGTGGTGTCGTTGGGAGCCTCCAATTAAGTTGTGGAGATTGCCCCAACCTTGTTTGTACGGGTTTGGTGACCACCCTCAAGGGTCCCTTAGTGGAATCATGTCATCTTGCATAGTGTGAGGGTGTGAGGAGATTGCGGTGGCCCTAGTGGCTTCTTGGGGAGCATTGTGCCTCCACGCCGCTCCGAACGGAGATTAGTATCCGCAAGGGTGTGAACTTCGGGATACATCGCCGTCTCCGCGTGCCTTGATTATCTCTTACCTGAGCCCCTTTACTTATGCACTTTACTTTGTGATAGCCATATTTTTTCTTGTTATATATCTTGCTATCACCTAGTTGTATATCTTTCTTAGCATAAGTTGTTGGTGCACATAGGTTAGCCTAGTTGTTTTAGGTTTTGTACTTGACTAATTAAACGATAGTTTTATTCCGTATTTGTTCAAGCCTAAACCATAATTATTTTTAAAGCGCCTATTCATCCCCCCCCTAGGTGACATCCATGTCCTTTCAATTGGTATCAGAGCTAGGTCTCTCATTATTAGGTTTAACAACCTAGAGAGTAAGGATGTTGACTAGGGGATTAGGATTCTCTAACACTCTTAGTTTCAATGGCACAATTTTTTATGTTTGGGTAATTCGCATGCTTAATCTCTTTAGGGTCATGGACCCGTATTTAGAGCGAATTGTAGATATGGATTTTTCTCCTCCAGAGGATTCTCAACACCTATCTTTAGAGGATGAGAAAAACTCTTATCTCAATGCTCAAGCTTCTAATGTGCTTTTTGATGCTTTGAGCAATGTACTTATATTTGAACTCATGTCGTTCCGGGGTGCTCATGAGTTGTGGACAAAGCTTCAAGATAAATTTGGTGAGTCCAAGATTTGTAGGGATGATTGTTCTCCCTCCACCTCCGGTCGTGTTGTCTTCTCAACTTCATCTACATGTGGATTGACACAAGGTAACTATATGGTGAGTAGTGATGATCATTGTAATGATGATAGTGGGCTTATTGTTGATAATTCTTATTCACTATCTTATTGAAATGCTTCATATTTGGACTTTAACACCTCGAGCACTTTAAATGTTTCACATGCTTGTGTTCATAGTCCTTGCATATCATGTACAAATTGCTTGACTAAATCTCATGATGATATGCTTGCTATATCTTGTTGCCATGATAAAAATGATTCTATTTCCTCGAGTTGTTATGCTAAAAATGTAGAGGAAATCCAACACTCCATGGAACAAGATGTGGTCTTGAATGGTGCTTCAAGGGATCCTACATCATCATCTATTGTTTCTCACTTTTGCCTTATGGCTAAGGCTTCAAAGGTATCTCCTACTTTGAATCCCGATATATCTCATGATGATGATGTTGATGATAATGAGGATAATCATGAAGAGTGTGATAATGTTCCTTCCTTAAAAATTAAGGGAGAAATGATTTTTAAAGCTCTTCATAAGAATAAACTTGCTCATTCCAACTTCATGGAAACCATGTCTATTTCCATTCAGGGCAAGAAATATATTGAGGAGTTGGAATCTCATCTCGAGGAGCATGAGGCCACCATTGAGAAAATGGAAGGACATCGGCGTGATTACGCTAATGAGATCGTGGAGCTATCTCAAGCTATTGAAAATGAACAAACCACCAAGGAATCTCTTGAGGAGACCTTTGCTCTAGAATTATCTAGATTAAAGGAATCCCATGAAAGAGCTCTCAAGGTGGCTAGTGATTTTAGAACTAAAATGACAAGCTTGAAGTTGCACATGCTAAACTCCTTGAGGACTTTGAGCACCTCGAAAATGGCTCAAGGGTCATTAAGAGTTTGCTCATTCAACTCACCAAGTCTCATGCTCAACTTGAAGCTTCATATGCTAAAGAGCTTGCCATGTTGGCTTCTCCTTGTCTTGTTAATAATGATGCTTGTGCTACTAATTCTATTTCTTGTGAAGCATCCATATTAAAGGAGAATGTTGAGATAATGGATCAACTTGAGTTGCTATCTAGCAATTATGGGAAATTGGAAGAAAGTCATGAAAAGCTTTCTAGCTCTCATGGCGATCTACTAATATCGCATAATGTGCTAAAGATAGCTCATGAGGCTAGTACTACTAAGGTAACATCTAGTGAGCCTCATGTGGACATTAGCACTACATCTAGTAGAAATGATTTATTGCCATGTGCTAGTCCTCATAGTTCATCTACTCATAATGTTGGTACATCTTGTGATGAATTAATTTCCTTGCCTTGTTTCTCTAATGATGAAGCTTATACTTCCTCTAGCACTTGAGTTGATTCTAACCATGTAGAGGAAATCAATGAGCTCAATGCCCAAGTCACTTCTTTGAATAAAGACTTGGAAAAGACTCATGAAGCTAAGTCCACACTCAACAATATCTTGAGTGTGGCAAAAGGTCATTCCGAACAAATGGATCTTTAAGAGGAAGACGGACGAGGACGGTAATGTCACCATCTATAAAGCTCGACTTGTGGCAAAGGGTTTTTCACAAGTTCAAGGAGTTGACTATGATGAGACCTTCTCACCCATATCAATGCTTAAGTCCGTCAAAATCATGTTAGCAATAGTTGCATATTTCAACTATGAAATTTGGCAGATGGATGTCAAAACAACGTTCCTTAACGGTTTCCTTAAGGAAGAGTTGCATATGATACAATCGGAAGGTTTTGTCGATCCAGAGAATGCTAACAAATTTTGCAAACTCCAGTGATCCATTTATGGATTGGTGCAAGCATCTCAGAGCTGGAATACAAGATTTGATGAGGTCATCAAAGTTTTTGAGTCTATACAAAGTTTATGAGAAACTTGTATTTACAATAAAGTGAGTGGGAGCACTATAGAATTTCTGATAAGTATATGTGGTTGAAATATTGTTGATCGGAAATAATCTAGAACTTCTGGAAAGCATAAAGGGTTGTCCAAAAAGAGTTTTTCAAAGGAAGACCTGGATAAAGCTGCTTAATTGTTGGGCATCGAGATCTATAGAGATAGATCAAAGACGCTTGATGAGCCTTTCAATGAGTACATACCTAGACAAGATTTTGAAAGAGTTCAAAATGGATCAGTCAAAGAAGGAGTTCTTGCCTGATTTGTAAGGTGTGAAGTTGAGTAAGACTCAAAGCTAGACCACGGCAGAAGAAAGAGAAAGGATGAAGGTCGTCCCCTATGCCTTAGCCATAGGATCTATATAGTATGTCATGCTGTGTACCACACTTGTGTGTGCCTTGTCATGAGTTCGTAAGGGGTACAAGAGTGATCCAGGAGTGGATCACTAGAGAGTGGTCAAAATTATCCTTACTAACTGGAGGACTAAGGAAATATTTCTCGATTATGGAGGTGATAAAGAGTTCGTCGTAAAGGGTTACATTGATGTAAGCTTTAACACCAATCCACATGACTCTTAGTAGCAATCAGGATACGTATAGTGGAGCAGCCATTTGGAGTAGATCCAAATGGAGCATGGTACAATATCTACAATATGCCATAGAGAGTTGCAAAGAAGACACGGATCTGAATGTCGCAGACCGTTGACTAAAACCTCTTTCGCATGCAAAACAGGATCGAACCCCAGAACTCATTAGGTGTGAGATTCATAACAAATCACATAGCGATGTGAGCTAGATTATTGACTCTAATGCAAGTGGGATACTATTGGAAATATGCCCTAGCGGCAATAATAAATTGGTTATTATCATATTTCCTTGTTCATGATGATCGTTTATTATCCATGCTATAATTGTATTGCTCGGAAACTTATATACATATGTGGTTACATAGATAACACCATGTCCCTACGAAGCCTCTATTGGACTAGTTCGTTGATAAAAGATGGCTATGGTTTCCTAGTCATGGACATGAGATGTCATTTGATAACGGGATCACATCATTAGGAGAATGATTTGATGGACAAGACCCAAACTATAAACATAGCATATGATCGTGTCAGTTTATTGCTATAGTTTTTTGCATGTCAAGTATCTGTTCCTATGACCATGAGATCATGCAACTCACTGACACCGGAAGAGTACCTTGTGTGTACCAAAGTCGCAACGTAACTGGGTGACTATAAAGGTGCTCTACAGGTATCTCCGAGGGTGTCTGTTGGGTTAGCATGGATCAAGACTGGGATTTGTTGCTCCGTGTGACGGAGAGGTATCTCAGGGCCCACTTGGTAATACAACATCACAATAAGCCTTGCAAGCAATGTGACTAAGTGTCATCCACAAGATCTTGTATTACGAAACGAGTAAAGATACTTGCTGGTAACAAGGTTGAACTAGGTATGGAGATACCGACGACTGAATCTCGGGCAAGTAACATACCGAAGAACAAAGGGAACATCATACGGGATTAACTGAATCCTTGACATAGAGGTTCAACCGATAAAGATATTCGTAGACATCACGAGGAGCTCCGGAATGGTCCGGAGGTAAATATTGATACATAGGGAGTCATGTTTTGGTCACCGGAAAAGTTTCGGGCTCATCGGTAGTGTACCGGGAGTGTCGGGAGGGGTACCGGGGACCATCAGGAGGGGTGTCTCGACCCAAAGGGCCTCATGGGCTGTGGGATGAGTCAATCCAGCCCTTAGTGGGCTTTTCGAGCCCCCCACTAAGGCCCGTGCGGCTAGGGGTGGTAAAAAACCCAAAGGTGGAGAGGTGGAAAGAGTTTCCAAGTGGAAAGGAGGAATCCTACTCCTAATAGGATTGGAGTAGGAGTCCTCCACCTCTAATTTCGGCCAACTCTTGGGTGTTTTAGGCTACCTCCTCCCCTCCCTCCCTCCTATATATACTAGAGGATTTAGAGGGGAAAGCTAACCCTAATTTCCACGTGCTCCCTCTACTTCATTTAGATCGGTTTCTCCTCTAGTCTAGTTCGGCGGTGCATAGGCGAAGCCCTGTCGGAATAGTTCCACCACCATGGCCGCCATGCCGTCGCGCTGCCGAAGAACTCATCTACCTCTCCGCGCCTGCTTGGTATATCAAGAAGGCAGAGATCGTCATCGAGTTGTACGTGTGCTGAACGCGGAGGCGCCGTCCGTTCGGCACTAGATCGGATGGACCGTGATCAGGATCGTGAGACGATTCTTGATTTGATCACGGGATGGATCGTGATGGGATCGCGGGATGGATCGTGATTGGATCGCGAGAAGGGTCCTCATGGGATCGCGGGACGCTTGGCGATTTGGATCGCGAAGACGTTCGATTACACCAACCGCGTTTCTTAACGCTTCCTGCTTAGCGATCTACAAGGGTATGTAGATCCACTCTCCCTCTCGTAGATGCTCATCACCATGGATAGATCTTGTGTGTGCGTAGGAAAATTTTGTTTCCCATGCAACGTTCCCCAACACTAATGTCAAATAACCTCTTCTCACCAGCAAGTTTGAAATCATAATTGAGCTCTTTGATTGCCCAATAATCTTTATGCTCTAGCTCTAGAGGTAAGTGACATGCTTTACCATAAACCATTTTATACGGAGACAGACCCATAGGGTTCTTGTAAGAAGTTTGACTACACCAACCGCGTTTCTTAACGCTTCCCACTTAGCGATCGACAAGGGTATGTAGATCCACTCTCCCTCTCATAGATGCTCATCACCATGGATAGATCTTGTGTGTGTGTAGGATAATTTTGTTTCCCATGCAACGTTCCCCAACACTAATGTCAAATAACCTCTTCTCACCAAAAAGTTTGAAATCATAATTGAGCTCTTTGATTGCCCAATAATCTTTATACTCTAGCTCTAGAGGTAAGTGACATGCTTTACCGTAAACCATTTTATACGGAGACAGCCCCATAGGGTTCTTGTAAGCAGTTCTATAAGCCCATAGTGCATCGTCAAGTTTCTTAGACCAATTCTTCCTGGATCTATTAACCGTCTTTTGCAAGATCGAATTAATTTCTCTATTGCTTAATTCTACTTGACCACTAGACTAAGGATGATAAGGAGATGCAATTCTATGATTAACATCATACTTAGCAAGCAATTTACGAAAAGCACAATGAATAAAATGTGAACCACCATCAATCATTAAATATCTGGGGACTCCAAATCTAGGGAAAATAACTTCTTTAAGCATCTTAATAGAGGTGTTATGATCAACACTACTAATTTGAATAGCTTCTACCCACTTAGTAACATAATCAACAACAACTAAAATATGAGTATACCCGTTGGACGTTGGAAAAGCTCCCATGTAATCAAAACCCCAAACATCAAATGGTTCAATAACAAGAGAGTAATTCATAGGCATTCCTGACGTCTACTAATATTGTCAATTCTCTGACATTCATCACATGACAAGACAAACTTACGAGCATCCTTGAAGAGAGTAGGACAATAAAAACCAGATTGTAATACCTTATGTGATGTTCTATCTCCAGCGTGGTGTCCTCCGTAAGCCTCGGAATGTCACTTCTGTAGGATTTGTTACTATTCATTCCCAGGTACAGAACATCTAATAACACCATCTACTCCTTCTTTACAAATATGTGGGTCATCCCAGAAGTAATGTCTTAAATCATAGAAGAACCTTTTCTTTTGTTAATATGTGAAACTAGGCTGTATAATTTAGCGACAATATAATTAGCATAATCAGCATACCAAGGAGCATTACGAGAAGCATTTATGATAGCTAATTGTTTATGAAAGCTATCATCAATAGGTAGTGGGTCATCAAGGACATTCTCTAACCTAGACAAGTTATCTGCTACGGGGTTATCAGCACCCTTTCTATCAACAATATGCAAATCAAATTCTTGTAGCAGAAGAACCCACCTGATAAGTCTAGGTTTGGCATCTTTATTTTCCATAAGAAATTTAAGAGTAGCATGATCAGTGGAAACGGTTACTTTAGAATCTACAATATAAGGTCTAAACTTATCACAAGCGAACACAACTGCTAAAAATTCTTTTTCAGTGGTAGCATAGTTTCTTTGAGCACTATCTAGAGTTTTGCTAGAATAATGAATAACATTTAATTTATTATCAACTCTTTGTCCTAGAACAGCACCAACGACATAATCACTAGCATCACACATAATTTCAAAGGGTAGGTTCTAGTCAGGTGGTTGAACAACAGGTGCAGAAAGCAAGGCATTCTTAAGAATTTCAAAAGCTTCTACACAATCATCATCAAAAATGAATGGAACAACTTTTTGCAAGAGATTAGTGCGCGGCCTAGAAATCTTAGAGATGTCTTTAATAAATCTCCAATAGAAACCAGCATGACCAAGGAAACTTCTTATACCTCTAATATCCGTAGGACACGGCATTTTTTCAATAGCATCAACCTTAGCCTTGTCAACTTCAATACCTCTTTTGGAAATTTTATGTCCCAAGACAATGCCTTCATTCACCATAAAGTGGCACTTCTCCCAATTCAAGACAAGATTAGTTTCTTCACATCTCTGCAAAACTGGATCAAGGTTGCTCAAACAATCATCAAAAGAAGTTCCGTAAACTGAAAAATCATCCATGAAAACCTCAACAACCCTTTCACAAAAATCAGAGAATATAGCAGTTATACATCTTTGAAAGGTAGCAGGTGCATTGCATAAGCCAAAAGGCATATGTCTATAAGCAAAGGTACCAAAAGGGCAGGTAAAGGTGGTCTTCTCTTGGTCCTCTTTTGACACAGGTATTTGATAAAAAAACTAGAATAACCACCTAGAAATAAAAAATGTGTGTGTTTGGATAGTCTTTCTAGCATTTGATCCATAAAAGGTAGAGGGTAATGATCTTTTCTAGTAGCTTTATTTAATTTACTAAAATCAATTACCATTCTATATCTTGTAACAATTCTTTGAGGGATCAACTCATTTTTATCATTAGGAACTACAATAATACCTCATTTCTTAGGGACACAATGAATGAGACTAACCCACCTACTATCAGCAAAAGGGTATGATGCCTGCCTCCAGAGGCTTTAATATTTCATTTCTTACCACTTCCTACATTTTAGGATTCAACCGTCATTGGTGATCAACAGTTGGTTTAGCATCAGGCTCCATTTTAATTTTGTGCTGACATAGTGTGGGACTAATGCCCTTAAGATCATCAAGAGTATTTCCAATAGCAGCACAGCGCTTGCTCAGAGTTTTCAATAATCTTTGTTCTTCATGCTCTGAAAGGTTAGCACTAATAATAACAGGATATATCTTCTTTTCATCAAGATAAGCATATTTCAGAGTATTTGGTAATTGTTTAAGCTCAAACACGGGATCACCCTTGGGTGGAGGAGGATCTCCAACTATTTCAACATGCAAGTTGTGTTTCAGGATAGGATGCTGATCAAAGAAAATCTTATCTATTTCATTCCTTTCATTCATATGCATATCATTTACATGGTCTAGGAAATATTGTTATAAAGGATCAGTAGGAGGCACGGCAATAGAAGCAAGACCAATAATTTCATCCTTACTAGACAATTCTTTATCATGGGGTTGTCTATGAAATTTGGAGAAATAAAACTCATGAGACATATCCCCAAAACTTACAGTAATAGTTTCCTTCTCACAGTCTATCCTGGCATTAACGATATTCAAGAAGGGTCTACCAAATATAATGGAACAAAAATCATCTTGTGGGGAACCAAGAACAAGAAAATCAGTAGGATATATTATTTTCCCACACAAGACTTCAACATCTCTAATAATCCCAACTGGTGATATAGTGTCTCTATTAGTAAGCTTAATTGTAACATTAATTTCCTCTAACTCAACTGGTGCAATATCATTCATAATCTCTTTATATAAGGTAAAGGAAATTGCAGTCACACTAGCACCCATATCACGTAAGCCATGATAACAATGATCTCCTATTTTAATAGAAACAACAGGCGTGCCAAAATGGGTCTATGTTTATCTTTAGCATCAGGTTTAGCAATTCTAGCAGCTTCATCACAAAATTGAATAACATGCCCATCAATATTATCAAGCAAGAGATATTTAACCATAGCAACACTAGGCTCAACTTTAATTTGCTCAGGGGGTGTAGGTGTTCTAGCACAGCTCTTACGAACCATAGTTGAAGCTTTAGCATGTTCCTTTATTCTAACAGGGAAAGGTGGTTTCTCAATATAAGCAGCGGGAATAATAGGATCACCATTATAAGTAATAGTTTCCTCTTCAACTTTAATAGGTTCAACTACTTTAACTTCAATGGGAGGATGATATTTAAACCACTTCTCCTTAGGGCGATCAACATGAGCAGCAAAAGATCCACAAAAAGAAGCTACTATCTCAGAGTCAAGTCCATATTTAGTGCTAAATTCACAAAAAGCATCGGTGTCTACGAAAGATTTCACACAATCAAACTTAAGGTTCATACCTGACTCCTTACCTTCGTTGAGTTCCTAATCTTCAGAGTTGCGTTTAATTCTTTCCAATAAATCCCATTTGAAGTCAATATCCTCCTTCATATATGAACCAACACAAGAAGTATCGAGCATGGATTGATCATTACGAGAAAGCCGAACATAAAAATTATAAATAATAATTTCTCTCGAGAGATCATTATTGGGGCATGAATATAACATTGAATTAAGCCTCCCCAAGCTTGAGCAAATCTTTCTCCTTCACTAGGCCAAAAATTATAAATATAATTCCGATCACGATGAACTAGATGCATAGGATAGAACTTCTGATGAAATTCCATTTTTAATCGGTTGTAGCTCCATGATCCAATATCATCACATAGCCTATACCATGTCAATGCCTTCTCCTTCAAATATAAAGGAAAGGCCTTCTTCTTGACGTGATCCTCGGGCAGACCTGCAAGCTTAAATAATCCACAAACTTCATCCACATAGATTAGATGCAAATCAGGATGTAGTGTTCCATCTCCTACATAAGGATTAGACAACAGTTTCTCTATCATACCCGAAAGAATTTCATAATAAATATTTTCAGTAGGTTCAGTAGGTTGAGGGACAACTCTTTGTGTTTCCGGTCGAGGTGAAAATACCCCGAACAAACCCCTCAAAGGATTACTTTCCATAGTAACAAGTGACGGTAAATTTCAGCACACTACATAAATTTTTCCTTACCAGATTCCACTTACCAAAGGCGCTTCACTCCCCGGCAACGGCGCCAGAAAAGTTTCTTGATGACCGACAAGTATAGGGGATCTATCGTAGTCCTTTCGATAAGTAAGAGTGTCGAACCCAATGAGGAGCAGAAGGAAATGACAAGCGGTTTCTAGTAAGGAATTCTCTGCTCTCTGCAAGCACTAAAATTATTGGTAACAGATAGTTTTGTGATAAGAAAATTCGTAACGAGTGACAAGTAACAAGTGTAGTGAAGGTGCAGCAAGGTAGCCCAATCTTTTTTGTAGGAAAGGACAAGCCTGGACAAACTCTTATATAAAGCAAAGCGCTCCTGAGGACACAAGGGAATTTCTGTGAAGCCAGTTTTCATCATGCTCATTTGATTCACATTCGTTACTTTGATAATTTGATATGTGGGTGGACCGGTGCTTGGGTGCTGCCCTTACTTGTACAAGCCTCCCACTTATGATTAACCCCTCTCGCAAGCATCCACAACTACAAAAGAAGAATTAAGATAAATCTAACCATAGCATGAAACATGTGGGTCCAAATCAGCCCCTTACGAAACAATGCATAAACTAGGGTTTAAGCTTCTGTCACTCTAGCAACCCATCATCTACTTATTACTTCCCAATGCCCTCCTCTAGGCCCAAACAATGGGGAAGTGTCATGTAGTCGACGTTCACATGACACTACTAGAGGAGAGACAACATACATCTCATCAAAATATCAAACGAATACCAAATTCACACGATTACTTATAACGAGACTTATCCCATGTCCTCAGGAACAAACGTAACTACTCACAAGGCATGTTCATGTTCATAATCATAGGAGTATTAATTATCATAAAGGATCTGAACATATGATCTTCCACCAAGTAAACCAACTAGCATCAACTACAAGGAGTAATCAACACTACAAGCAACCCATAGGTACCAATCTGAGGTGTTGAGACAAAGATTGGATACAAGAGATGAACTAGGGTTTGGAGAGGAGATGGTGTTGGTGAATATGTTGATGCAAATTGACCCCCTCTCGATGAGAGGATCGTTAGTGATGACGATGGCTTTGATTTCCCCCTCTGGGAGGGAAGTTTCCCCGGCAGAACAGACATGCCGGAGCTCTAGATTGGTTCTGTCCAAGTTCCACCTCAAGACGGCGGCGCTTCGTCCCAAAAGATCTCCTCTAATTTTTTTTCCAGGTCAAAACCCTCCATATAGCAGAAGATGGGCGTCGGGGACCTGCTGTTGGAAATATGCCCTAGAGGCAATAATAAATTAGTTATTATCATATTTCCTTGTTCATGATAATCGTTTATTGTCCATGCTATAATTGTATTGATCGGAAACTCAGATACATGTGTGGATACATAGACAACACCATGTCCCTAGTATGGCTCTAGTGAACTAGCTCGTTGATCAAAGATGGTTAAGATTTCCTAACCATGGACATGAGATGTCATTTGATAATGGGATCACATCATTAGGAGAATGATGTGATGGACAAGACCCAAAAATACAAACGTAGCATATGGTCGTGTCAGTTTATTGTTGTTGTTTTCCACATGTCAAGTATATGTTCCTATGACCATGAGATCATGCAACTCACTGACACCGAAGAAATACTTTGTGTGTATCAAACATCGCAACGTAACTGGGTGACTCTAAAGGTGCACTACAGGTATCTCCGAGGGTGTCTATTGGGTTGGCATGGATCAAGACTGGGATTTCTTACTCCGTGTGATGGAGAGGTATCTCAGGGCCCACTCGGTAATGCAAGATCACAAAAAAGCCTTGCAAGCAATGTGACAAAGTGTTAGTCATGGGATCTTGTATTACGGAACGAGTAAAGAGACTTGCCAGTAACGAGGTTGAACTAGGTATGAAGATACCGACGATCGAATCTCGGGCAAGTAACATACCGAAGAACAAAGGGAACGTTATACGGGATTAACTGAATCCTTGACATAAAGGTTCGACCGATAAAAGATCTTCGTAGAATATGTAGGAACCAATATGGTCATTCAGGGCCCGCTATTGGTTATTGGCCGTAGAGGTGTCTCGGTCATGTCTACATAGTTCTCGAACCCGCAGGGTCTGCACACTTAAGGTTTGGTGACGTTTCAGTAGGATAGAGTTATGTATGGTGGTGACCGAAGGTTGTTAGGAGTCCCGTATGAGATCCCGGACGTCACGAGGAGATCCGGAATGGTCCGGAGGTAAAGATTCATATATAGGAAGTCCCAGTTTGGTCGCCGGAAAAGTTTCGGGCTCATCGGTAGTGTACCGGGAGTGCCGGTAGTGTACCGGGAGACCTCCGGGAGGGGTATTTCGACCCCAGAGGGTCCATGCGCTGCGGGAGAGTAATAACCAGACCTTAGTGGGCTGGTGGAACAGCCACAAAAGGCCCATGGCTCCAGGAGGAAAAAAGGCTAAAGAAAAGGTGGAAAAAAGGACCAATAGGGAGCAATCCTAGTCCAACTAGGATTGGAGAAGGAGAGTCCTTCTCTCCCTCCCTCTTGTGGCCGAATTGGCTTGGCCTTGCGCCATCCCTCCTCCTCCTCCTCTCCTCCTATATATACTAGTGGAGGGATAGGGTTTTGCACTAGTTTTTACGGCCACGTGCTACCCGTTCCACCGGTGCTCCTCTAGATCGGTTTTCCGCAGTGCTTAGGCGAAGCCCTGTCGGAATTACTCCACCACCATCACTGGAGCGCTGTCACGCTGCCGGTGAACTCTTCCTCCTCTCCACTTCCTCTTGCTGGACCAAAACGGTGGAGATCGTCATCAAGCTGCACGTGTGCTGAACGCGGAGGTGTCGTCCGTTCGGCACTAGAACGGAAGGACCGTGATCAAGGCCATGAGACGGATCGTGACGTGATCGCGAGACGGATCATAATGAGTTCGCAGGACGGATCGTGATGAGTTCATGGGACGGATCGTGACGTGATCGCAAAATGGATCGTGATGAGTTCGCGGGACGGATCGTGATGAGATCGCGGGACGCTCGGCGATTTGGATCGCGAAGATGTTCGACTACACCAACCGCATTTCTTAACGCTTCCCGCTTAGCGATCTACAAGGATATGTAGATTCACTCTCCCTCTCGTAGATGCTCATCACCATGGATAGGTTTGTGTGTGCATAGGAAAAATTTTGTTTCCCATGCAACGTTCCCCAACTGTAACATCCCAAAATTTCATTTTGGAATGTTATGAATATAGCTATGCATCTATTATCATCATTGCTTGATTGTATGAAATAGTTGAAATGCCTTTTCTGGTTTTCAGAAAGTCCCTTTCTACTTTTCCCTATGTTGCTTCCTCTATTTGAAATTTTGGTTAAATGTTCAAAATAAGAGAGGAGGAACATGACACTCCACACCAGGGTCAAATTGGTGAATTATTTGAACAAAAATAACCAGGAGTTATTTTGAAAATATTTGCAAAAAGGGTTTAAAAACAATTAGGATATTTCTGAAATAATATTTTTTTCAAAGTGTTCAAATGACAGAATAGAAATGTTCATTAAATAGCATTTATTATTCTGTTAATTTTGATATATAATACCCCTATATTTACAAACGATTTGAATGCTTTAAAAGCTTTTGAATGTCTCTGGAAATTATTAAAAAGAAACGGTAACCGTTTCCGGTATTAAACGGGCCGGCCCACCGGTTTTAAAAGCCGAAACCGTTACCGGTCGGCCGACCGAGCGCATTCACTCCCCTCTCTCTCTCTGACGCTGGACCCCACCCCCGACCGACCGTTGCTTCGAACGGTCGTCTTCTCCCTCCCCCGCGCGCGCCGGACCCGACGCCGGTCGCTCCCCCCCCTCACCGGATCTCTCCCCTCTCTCCTCCCCGCACCCCCCCAAGCGCCTATATAAGAGCCCCACTGCCCCGCATCCATTTCCCCCCCGAGCCCCCTTCTCTCTCTCGCCGAGACGCCGTCGATTGCTCGTCGGAGTTCCACCACCACCGGAAGTCGCCGTCGACCGTAGCCACCACCTCCGACCATCATTCGCCTCGTCGTCGCCACCAATCGCCTCCGGAGGACCGTCCCCATCGCCCGAACCACTTCCCCTTCTTCCCCGACCACCGGAATACCTCGCCGACGCCGTCACCGCTACCGGACTCGCCGGAGTACCCCGCGCCGGCAACCTCCTCCCTGTAAGCCCCCTCGACCGTCGGATCCCGAATCAACGTCCTAGATTAGAACAAACTTAAACCGAACCGGTATCTTCTATCGATCGGTCGTCCGCTCTAATTCACCTACCGCACGCCCCCCTTAGCCAATCGGATCACGCCACGTAGCCCCCTGACCGACGTATATTTTTTTTTTTCTGTTTTGTTTTAATTAACAGAATGTTTTCCAATTTTGTTTTGCTTATATCTTTTAATCTATTTAGTGTTTTGAGTTGATTCTTTTTGCAATAGCTCACATTTTTCATGTAGTTTCACCCTGTACTTTTAAATTTCAAATTTGAACTATAAAATTTGAATTGAATCAAATTTGCTTAAAATCTTCAAATCTGAATAACTAGAGTTTGAAAATAGATTTTGATATGAATCTTTTTGCTACTGTTTGGTATTAGTTAGGACTATCTTCAGGTATAGTTTGAGGATTTTCATGATATATTTGATTACTGTTTTACCCAAAAAACAGAATCTGCTTATTATTATACTATAGTTTTATAAACTTAATTTTGATTAGTTTGATTTAGAATTTGGTTTTATTGTTTATTAGGTTCTGTTAGTAAACATTTAGTGTTTTCACTTAATGTTAATAAAAATATAAATTTGCTTAGTTTAATTTTATTTAACATAGGAATCAAAATTTCTTTTCAATTAGGCTTAATTTGACTAAAACAACTAACTAGTAATAGTTTGTTTTCAAACAAAGTTTTCTATATTTTGTTTCTGTTTTCTAAGACAGATTTAATAGTAAATTATTTTTCTGTCAAGAACATGTTTTGTTAACAAATTATAAGTTTAGTTTTACATTCTTTTGTTAATATAACTATAGTTGATTCATATAGTGTTTATCAAAACTTGTATAAACTTCACTAAACTTTTCCCAACAAGCTTAAATTGATTATTCTGTTTATTAATAAAATATTCTATTGTTTTTCTTGCTGTCAACAATTGTTTTGCTATTTCAAAATAGTTTTATTATGTAGTAGTGTTTTCATCATCTCCTTTGGAAAACAAAACTTTATGTGTTTTCTTACTTATGACTTGTGCATTGTTTGTTTCAATTGTTTACTAGTTCCTTGTTGTGTGTGTGTGTTAGCTACAATATTTTGATTGTATGCTTATTTGAGTGCATTGTTTGTTTCGTTAGATTATCCGGAGTGCGAAGCCTGTTACTTAGAGTCACTCACGTACGAAGATCATCAATCAGGCAAGTCACCTTGATCATATCTTTACCCATGTTTTATATGCATTAGTTCTACCTTCTTCCCTAGTTGCATGCAAGATAGGTTAGTTGGAAACTTGGTTACCTTGTAGTAGCATCATGTGGTAGGTACCCCTCTCAACCCCTTTGACAACATTGGCCCTGGGAAACGTTGTTTTACTTTTGCTATGCTATTATTAGACGGGGTTGGTTGTGTGAATCATGAGAGTTGAGAGAGTTAATAATTTCAAGACCTGCATAATGATCAAGATTTCAAGACTCCAAGTTTTCAACATACCTCTGGGTGGATGATGGTTGAACGGCGCCCTGGAGAAACCAGTGGTTAGCCTAGGTGATGCTGGAGATGGCCAGTATTCACGCGGAAAGGTCCACCCAGGCACAAAGAGATGGATGGGTGCTTCAAGACCCAAGGCTTACCTGCACAGCCACAAGTCATTATGGGCTCTGGCTTGGTTGGATATCGTGGTAACTCTGGACAGGCGGTGCTACGAGAGGTAGAAGAACGGTAGGAAAGGATGGGCATCGTCAGAGTCGCAGGGAAACCCTTTGGAAGACCATGTTTTGGTCATCCGTTTCTCAAACACCCTGAAGTGCGAGAAATCAAACGGAGGCGACCAAATCTTGTGGGGAACGTGTGCAAAACTCTGCAGAGTACAAAACCTAATCGATTAGCCGTGTCCACGGTCATGGACGACTTGAGCCAAAGGAATTGGAACTTCCGGAACTCTCAACACCAATAATATGATGATGTGGGTATTTAATAATTTTGGGTATGAGAATTTGGTTGGTGGAACCATCTCATTAATCAACCAACTTAGTAATATTTTGCTTAACCCCCTTCGATGTAGGAAAAACTTGGCTTTACGCAAAACTTACACCACCACCTGCCATATAAGCATATAGACTAGCTGATTATTTTCACCCCTCTCTTGTGACTTTGCCAGCATATTCCATATGCTGACCTACACGGCTGCAACGTATCATGTTGCAGAGTATTTTTCCGACCAGGAGTGAGGACGCGTTCTATGCTCAGTGAGATGCCCTTGGAGTCAGATGGACTCATCTACCTTCGACGCTTCCGCAAGATTTAGATATTCTCATGAGTTGGCTTTTAGCCACTTTATTGTAATTTTTATTGTAATAAAGGACTCGATATGAGATTTCGATTAATATAATGCTGTGTGATTTACCTTTGATATATACATTGATGTACCGTGTGTGTACCAGCATGATCTTGGGATGGTACGGAAACACCGGAGACTTGACCTTCCAGGTCGGGTCGCTACAGAAATGGTATCAGAGCACACGCTGACCGTAGGACGTAACCTCTAGGATTGGAAAGCCTTAGGATTGTTTCTCTTTGTCTTTAAATATCTTATAATCTCATCTATTCGTTTCTGACTCCTCTCCGATTATTTCAAAATTTATAGATGGCCACCTTCATCCCAGTGTTGATCACAGAGTTTTGCCAGCCTGACGCAACGATGCCCTTTGGTAAGGAGCTGATGAGGATCGTCAAGGACGTAAGGATTGCTTTGCCGAGCATCACCGGGATTCCTATCATGTCATTTCCCCAAGATGGACGCTACATGATCGAGGTGCATATTCCAGGGAAGACTTTTGGAAACCGGAAGGAACCCATCGACCTCAAGTTCGTGGCACCCAGTTGGATACTTGGGAGAGACATGGCCATTCATCGTGCCCTTGGACGTATTCAGGAGGAATACAGAGGTGGAACCATTTCACCAGGACTCAGCATGGTTTGTCGTAGAGATGCCAATGGAAACATCATAACTCCTCCCACTACAGACACCACTATCTCCTATATCCAGACCTTGGAGACTCATATCAGGACTCTGGAGCTTCGAGTTCGTGCTGATACAAAGACAATCAAGAATCTGATGAATCGCGAGCTGGACCTTGAAGCTGATCTGCGAGAGGCCAACTATGAACACGAGCATGAAGTGAAGGACTTCCTAGAGAGGATTGATGAGCAGAATGCACGCATTGCAACTCTGGAAGAGCAGCTAGACATGGGGGAAAACCTTCACCCCGAAGGAGACATGGCACCCTTCATCAGCGACGATGAAGACTATGAGGAAAGCACCACCGGAGGACCTACGACTATGCACTTTTGAGGAGAACATTAGTTATGCCCTCCAATGTATCTTTATTTTAGTCGTTAAAGCGTAGGTCGATGTTTAGTTTGTCTGAGATTTGTATTTCCGATGTTTGACATTGATTGAATAATGAATGAGTGTTGGGTGTGATATGTTTGTTGCATTGCATATGGGTAGTGAATTTCTTCTAGACCCTTGTTCTATTCTAATTCTCATCCCTCTGAAAACAGCAAGATGCCTCCACGACGTGAGACCGATTTCACTTTTCCACCGGAACTCACCCAACTCCTTCAGCAGCAGAATGCACTGATGCAACTATTGATTCAGAATCAGACCAACAACCAGAACAACAACAACAATCACCATCCACCCCAGATTGACAATCTCACCCGTTTTCTGAGGTTGAACCCTCCAACTTTCTCCAGCAGCACTGAGCCCATTGTGGCAGATGACTGGCTCCGCAAGATGGAGAGAGAACTTGTCACCGCTAGATGCACTGACGCTGAGAAAGTGCGATTTGCCGCACATCAACTGGAAGGACCAGCAGCATCATGGTGGGAGAATTACACCACCACATATCCTATTGCAGATGTGACTTGGGAGCAGTTCAAGCTTGCTTTCCGCACCGCTCATGTTTCAGCTGGAGCCATGAGTCTAAAGAAGCGCGAGTTTCGCAACTTGCGCCAGGGTAATCGCTCTGTGGCCCAATATGTGGAAGAGTTTAACATGTTGGCCCGTTATGCCCCAGGAGATGTGGCCGATGATGCGGCCAAGCAAGAAAAGTTTCTGGAAGGACTCAATGATGAGTTGAGCATACAGCTGGTAGTGGCTAATTTCAACAACTACCAAGAGCTGGTGGATAAGGCACTTATTCTGGAAGGTAAACAGCAGCAGATTGAGAACCGCAAGCGGAAGTACACTCAGGGGAAGTTCAACTCTGGAGCTCATCAGAAGCCTCGTTACTTCCCGTACTCCGGGAATACCGGATCAGGAAACAGTAAGTTTGGAAAGCACACTCATACTATGCATAACCATGGAGGCCACCATCATGGAGGAAATGGGAACAACCGTCTCAACCATGGTAACTTCAAGACTGACAATGGGAATGGGAACAACAACCAGCACCGTCACGTTCCTGCTCAGAAGGATCTGAGTCACATTACCTGTTTCAAGTGCCAGAAGACAGGGCACTATGCTACTGAGTGTCCCCAGAGCAAGCAAGGTAATGGAAACGGCAACAACCACGGCAATGCAGCAGTTAAGAAGCCCAATCCGTTTCCCCGTGCTCAAGTGAATCACATCGATGTGGAAGAAGTCTATGATCAGCCCGAGACTGTGGTTGGTAAGTTTTTATTGCATTCACGTCCTGTTACAGTACTTTTTGATTCGGGTGCAACTCATTCATTCATATCAAGGGTAGTTGTGGATAAATATGGTTTGCCCACCAAAACCCTTAGTCAGCCCATTAAGGTTAGTTCTCCAGGAGGTATGATGATGGCAGGGATAGGATGCCATGCCTTGAAACTCAATATAGGGAACCATGTTTTTCCCACCGACCTCATCGTCTTAGAGTCACAAGGATTGGATGTAATCCTAGGCATGGATTGGATGACCAAGTATGAAGGAAATCTTGATTGCCCTAGCAAGTCTGTTTCACTCACCACCCCGGAGAACAAGAGGATTAAGTATGTATCCCGACGCACACGTATGAGTGCTAGGTTAAATTCTCTCACAGGAGTTGTTCAGGAGGAAGTACCTGTGGTAAAAGAATTTCCAGATGTATTTCCGAAAGAATTACCAGGAATGCCACCAGATAGGGAAATTGAGTTCTTAATAGAGCTACAGCCAGGGACAACTCCAATTTCCAAGAGACCCTATCGGATGCCCGCAAATGATCTGTTGGAAATCAAGAAGCAAATCAAGGAGTTATTGGACAAAGGTTATATACGCCCCAGTTCTTCACCTTGGGGAGCCCCAGTACTTTTGGTGGAGAAGAAGGATAAATCCTTGAGAATGGTAGTTGACTATCGTGCCTTGAACGAGGTGACTATCAAGAACAAGTACCCTCTACCGATGATTAATGATTTGTTTGATCAGCTCGTAGGAGCCAAAGTATTCTCCAAGATCGATCTTCGATCAGGGTATCACCAGTTGAAAATTCGTGAACAGGATATACCCAAAACAGCTTTCACCACGAGGTATGGCTTGTATGAGTATACGGTCATGTCTTTTGGATTGACTAATGCTCCTGCCTACTTCATGAATTTGATGAACAAAGTATTCATGGAATACCTAGACAAGTTTGTTGTGGTGTTCATCGATGACATTCTGATATTCTCCAAGAACGAGGAAGAGCATAAGGAACATTTGCGTTTAGTTCTGGAGAAGCTAAGAGAGCATCAGTTATATGCCAAGTTCAGCAAATGTGAATTTTGGTTGACGGAAGTCGGATTCCTTGGACATGTTATTTCCGGAGAAGGAATAGCCGTAGACCCCGCTAAGGTTGAAGCCGTCACCGAGTGGAAGTCACCCACCTCAGTTAAGGAGATCCGCAGTTTCCTCGGACTTGCCGGTTATTACCGGAGGTTCATTGAGAATTTCTCAAAGGTTGCCAAGCCCATGACAGAGTTGTTAAAGAAAGAATCCAAGTATGTTTGGACCGAGGAATGTGAAACCAGTTTCCAAGAGTTGAAGGAACGTTTGGTCACAGCCCCAGTATTGATCTTGCCCGATAATCGGAAGGATTTCCAAGTTTATTGTGATGCTTCACGTCAAGGACTTGGAGGAGTACTTATGCAGGATGGAAAAGTTGTAGCCTATGCTTCCAGACAGCTACGACCTCATGAGTTGAATTATGCCACGCATGACTTGGAATTAGCAGCCGTAGTGCACGCACTCAAGAC
The DNA here is from genome assembly GCA_022496015.1 of Hordeum marinum. Lineage (NCBI taxonomy): Eukaryota > Viridiplantae > Streptophyta > Magnoliopsida > Poales > Poaceae > Hordeum > Hordeum marinum. The sequence continues at coordinate 335,719,329 of CM039676.1, read as the reverse complement.
TTGGAGACATTTCCTTATCGGAAATAGTTGTGATGTTTACACCGATCATAAGAGCCTGAAGTATATCTTCACGCAGAAAGAGTTGAACCTCAGACAGAGACGATGGTTAGAGTTAATCAAGGACTATGACATGAGATTACACTACCATCCAGGTAAGGCTAATGTTGTAGCCGATGCCTTGAGTCGGAAAACTTATGTGAACACACTCACAGCTGGAGGATTACCTCAAGAGTTAGTCGATGATCTCAGAGAGCTCAAGCTAGAGATAGTTCCAAGGGGATATGTTGGTACACTGGAAATTCAGTCCACCTTGACCAGAATTCGAGAAGCCCAGAAATCGGACAAGGAGATAGCTGAGATTAAACAGAGAATGAAAGATGGTAAAGCTAAAGGTTTTCGTGAGGATGAACACGGAACTTTGTGGTTTGAGAACCGAATCTATGTGCCCAATGAACCAGAGCTCAGGAAGTTGATACTTCAGGAAGCCCACGATTCACCTTACTCGATACACCCAGGCAACACCAAGATGTATCTGGATTTAAAGGAAAGTTATTGGTGGACAGGTATGAAGAAAGATATTGTAGAGCATGTTGCGATATGTGATGTTTGTCAGCGAGTAAAGGCAGAACATCAGAAACCAGCAGGGTTACTCCAACCTTTGCCGATACCCGAGTGGAAATGGGAAAAGCTTGGTATGGACTTCATCACAGGATTACCCAGGACCCGTTCAGGTTATGATTCCATCTGGGTAGTGGTTGATCGCTTGACCAAGGTAGCACATTTCATTCCAGTGAAAACCACCTATACCAGTGCTAAGCTAGCCAAGATATATATGACCAGGATCGTATGTCTGCATGGAGTTCCGAGGAGTATCGTGTCAGATAGAGGAACACAATTTACCTCAAAGTTTTGGCATCAGTTACATGAAACTTTGGGTACAAGGCTAGAGTTTAGTACAGCTTTTCATCCGCAGACAGATGGACAGACTGAGAGAGTCAACCAGATTCTGGAAGACATGTTGAGAGCTTGTGCGCTAGATTATGGATCTAGTTGGGATGATAACTTGCCTTACGCAGAATTCTCATACAACAACAGTTATCAGACCAGTCTAAAGATGGCTCCTTTCGAAGCTCTATACGGAAGGAGGTGCAGAACACCACTGACGTGGGATGGTGTTGGAGACCGACAACTTTTTGGTCCCGACCTTATCCGAGATTCTGAAGAGAAAGTCAAGTTGATTCGTGACAGACTCAAGATAGCTCAATCTCGACAGAAGAGTTATGCTGACAGCAAACGTAAAGAAGTGATGTATGAAGTGGGAGACCGAGCATATCTTCGTGTATCCCCGCTTCGAGGAACCAAGAGATTTGGTGTTAAAGGAAAATTAGCACCCAGATTTATAGGCCCCTACAAAATTCTTGAACGCAGAGGCAAAGTTGCATACAAACTGGAATTGCCAGAAGGATTGTCCGAAGTTCATAATGTGTTCCATGTTTCCCAGCTGAAGAAATGTCATGCTGAGATGGTTGACATCCCTTTGCGAGACACCGTGCCCCTAGAGGCCATACAGCTTGAAAGTGATCTGACTTATGAGGAGAAGCCTGTCAGAATCCTCGAGACATCCAACAGAGTTACCCGCAGCAAGATTATCAAGTTCTGCAAAGTTTTGTGGAGTCACCATACTGAGGAAGAAGCCACCTGGGAACGCGAAGAAGATCTTCGTAGAGACCATCCGCACCTATTTTCTAGCCAACCCGAATCTCGAGGGCGAGATTCATCTTAAGGTGGGTAGGTTTGTAACATCCCAAAATTTCATTTTGGAATGTTATGAATATAGCTATGCATCTATTATCATCATTGCTTGATTGTATGAAATAGTTGAAATGCCTTTTCTGGTTTTCAGAAAGTCCCTTTCTACTTTTCCCTATGTTGCTTCCTCTATTTGAAATTTTGGTTAAATGTTCAAAATAAGAGAGGAGGAACATGACACTCCACACCAGGGTCAAATTGGTGAATTATTTGAACAAAAATAACCAGGAGTTATTTTGAAAATATTTGCAAAAAGGGTTTAAAAACAATTAGGATATTTCTGAAATAATATTTTTTTCAAAGTGTTCAAATGACAGAATAGAAATGTTCATTAAATAGCATTTATTATTCTGTTAATTTTGATATATAATACCCCTATATTTACAAACGATTTGAATGCTTTAAAAGCTTTTGAATGTCTCTGGAAATTATTAAAAAGAAACGGTAACCGTTTCCGGTATTAAACGGGCCGGCCCACCGGTTTTAAAAGCCGAAACCGTTACCGGTCGGCCGACCGAGCGCATTCACTCCCCTCTCTCTCTCTGACGCTGGACCCCACCCCCGACCGACCGTTGCTTCGAACGGTCGTCTTCTCCCTCCCCCGCGCGCGCCGGACCCGACGCCGGTCGCTCCCCCCCTCACCGGATCTCTCCCCTCTCTCCTCCCCGCACCCCCCCAAGCGCCTATATAAGAGCCCCACTGCCCCGCATCCATTTCCCCCCCGAGCCCCCTTCTCTCTCTCGCCGAGACGCCGTCGATTTCTCGTCGGAGTTCCACCACCACCGGAAGTCGCCGTCGACCGTAGCCACCACCTCCGACCATCATTCGCCTCGTCGTCGCCACCAATCGCCTCCGGAGGACCGTCCCCGTCGCCCGGACCACTTCCCCTTCTTCCCCGACCACCGGAATACCTCGCCGACGCCGTCGCCGCTACCGGACTCGCCGGAGTACCCCGCGCCGGCAACCTCCTCCCTGTAAGCCCCCTCGACCGTCGGATCCCGAATCAACGTCCTAGATTAGAACAAACTTAAACCGAACCGGTATCTTCTATCGATCGGTCGTCCGCTCTAATTCACCTACCGCACGCCCCCCTTAGCCAATCGGATCACGCCACGTAGCCCCCTGACCGACGTATATTTTTTTTTTCTGTTTTGTTTTAATTAACAGAATGTTTTCCAATTTTGTTTTGCTTATATCTTTTAATCTATTTAGTGTTTTGAGTTGATTCTTTTTGCAATAGCTCACATTTTTCATGTAGTTTCACCCTGTACTTTTAAATTTCAAATTTGAACTATAAAATTTGAATTGAATCAAATTTGCTTAAAATCTTCAAATCTGAATAACTAGAGTTTGAAAATAGATTTTGATATGAATCTTTTTGCTACTGTTTGGTATTAGTTAGGACTATCTTCAGGTATAGTTTGAGGATTTTCATGATATATTTGATTACTGTTTTACCCAAAAAACAGAATCTGCTTATTATTATACTATAGTTTTATAAACTTAATTTTGATTAGTTTGATTTAGAATTTGGTTTTATTGTTTATTAGGTTCTGTTAGTAAACATTTAGTGTTTTCACTTAATGTTAATAAAAATATAAATTTGCTTAGTTTAATTTTATTTAACATAGGAATCAAAATTTCTTTTCAATTAGGCTTAATTTGACTAAAACAACTAACTAGTAATAGTTTGTTTTCAAACAAAGTTTTCTATATTTTGTTTCTGTTTTCTAAGACAGATTTAATAGTAAATTATTTTTCTGTCAAGAACATGTTTTGTTAACAAATTATAAGTTTAGTTTTACATTCTTTTGTTAATATAACTATAGTTGATTCATATAGTGTTTATCAAAACTTGTATAAACTTCACTAAACTTTTCCCAACAAGCTTAAATTGATTATTCTGTTTATTAATAAAATATTCTATTGTTTTTCTTGCTGTCAACAATTGTTTTGCTATTTCAAAATAGTTTTATTATGTAGTAGTGTTTTCATCATCTCCTTTGGAAAACAAAACTTTATGTGTTTTCTTACTTATGACTTGTGCATTGTTTGTTTCAATTGTTTACTAGTTCCTTGTTGTGTGTGTGTGTTAGCTACAATATTTTGATTGTATGCTTATTTGAGTGCATTGTTTGTTTCGTTAGATTATCCGGAGTGCGAAGCCTGTTACTTAGAGTCACTCACGTACGAAGATCATCAATCAGGCAAGTCACCTTGATCATATCTTTACCCATGTTTTATATGCATTAGTTCTACCTTCTTCCCTAGTTGCATGCAAGATAGGTTAGTTGGAAACTTGGTTACCTTGTAGTAGCATCATGTGGTAGGTACCCCTCTCAACCCCTTTGACAACATTGGCCCTGGGAAACGTTGTTTTACTTTTGCTATGCTATTATTAGACGGGGTTGGTTGTGTGAATCATGAGAGTTGAGAGAGTTAATAATTTCAAGACCTGCATAATGATCAAGATTTCAAGACTCCAAGTTTTCAACATACCTCTGGGTGGATGATGGTTGAACGGCGCCCTGGAGAAACCAGTGGTTAGCCTAGGTGATGCTGGAGATGGCCAGTATTCACGCGGAAAGGTCCACCCAGGCACAAAGAGATGGATGGGTGCTTCAAGACCCAAGGCTTACCTGCACAGCCACAAGTCATTATGGGCTCTGGCTTGGTTGGATATCGTGGTAACTCTGGACAGGCGGTGCTACGAGAGGTAGAAGAACGGTAGGAAAGGATGGGCATCGTCAGAGTCGCAGGGAAACCCTTTGGAAGACCATGTTTTGGTCATCCGTTTCTCAAACACCCTGAAGTGCGAGAAATCAAACGGAGGCGACCAAATCTTGTGGGGAACGTGTGCAAAACTCTGCAGAGTACAAAACCTAATCGATTAGCCGTGTCCACGGTCATGGACGACTTGAGCCAAAGGAATTGGAACTTCCGGAACTCTCAACACCAATAATATGATGATGTGGGTATTTAATAATTTTGGGTATGAGAATTTGGTTGGTGGAACCATCTCATTAATCAACCAACTTAGTAATATTTTGCTTAACCCCCTTCGATGTAGGAAAAACTTGGCTTTACGCAAAACTTACACCACCACCTGCCATATAAGCATATAGACTAGCTGATTATTTTCACCCCTCTCTTGTGACTTTGCCGGCATATTCCATATGCTGACCTACACGGCTGCAACGTATCATGTTGCAGAGTATTTTTCCGACCAGGAGTGAGGACGCGTTCTATGCTCAGTGAGATGCCCTTGGAGTCAGATGGACTCATCTACCTTCGACGCTTCCGCAAGATTTAGATATTCTCATGAGTTGGCTTTTAGCCACTTTATTGTAATTTTTATTGTAATAAAGGACTCGATATGAGATTTCGATTAATATAATGCTGTGTGATTTACCTTTGATATATACATTGATGTACCGTGTGTGTACCAGCATGATCTTGGGATGGTACGGAAACACCGGAGACTTGACCTTCCAGGTCGGGTCGCTACACCAACACCTGCCACGTGGGCCACAATCCTACTAGGCGCAACTAGGGGGTGGCCGCGCCTGGCAGGCTTGTCACCTCCTAGTGGCCCCCCTCTGGTATTTGTTTCGCCAAGTATTTTTTATATATTCCAAAATAATTCTCCGTAAATTTTCAGGACTTTTGGAGTTGTGTAGAATAGGTATCTCAGATTTGCTCCTTTTCCAGTCCAGAATTCCAGCTGCCGGCATTCTCCCTCTTCATGTAAACCTTGTAAAATAAGAGAGAAAAGGCATAAGTATTGTACCATAATGTGTAATAACAGCCCAAAATACAATAAATATCAATATAAAAGCATGATGCAAAATGGGCGTATCAGCTACCAACCGAGACTAAAGGTCCCTTCCCGTGCGGAATTTGGGCCACCGAAAAGATGGGCCTTTACTCCCGGTTGGTGGATCTAACAGGGACTAATGGGAGGACCTTTAGTCCCGGTTGTTGGTAAAAACCGGGAGTAAAGGGTCTTTAGTGTCGGTTGGAGCCACCAACCGGGACTAAAGGTCCTGGGGTACTTAAGCCCTCCTTCTTCCTCCCCAAATCACTCCGTCTTCGGGCCCGCTCGACGACACCGCTAGGCTGGCCCGCACGTGCCCTCGGCGTCTCCGTCCGGTGATACGTCTCCAACATATCTACAATTTATGAAGTATTCGTGCCATTTTTACAATAATTCTATATGATTTTGGTATGATTTTATTGAACTAACCCGGACTGACGCTGTTTTCAGCAGAACTACCGTGGTGCTGTTTTTGTGCAAAAATAAAAGTTCTCGGAATGGGCTGAAAATTTACGGAGAATATTTTTGGAAAATATAGAAAATACTGGAGTGAAAATATATCGGAGAAGAGTCCCGAGGGAGTCACAAGCTACCAGGGCGCGACCACCTCCTGGTAGCGCCTGGCAGGCTTGTGACCTCCTCGGGAACCTTCTCGACGTGTTACCAACGCCAAATACTCCTATAAATACCCAAAGCTCCGGAAATAAACCTAGATTGGGAGTTCCGCCGCTGCAAGCCTCCAGAGCCACGAAAAGCCAATCAGGAGCCCGTTCCGGCACCCTGCCGGAGGGGGAAACCATCACCGTAGGCCATCTTCATCATCCCGACGGTCTCCATGACGAGGAGGGAGTAGTTCACCCTCGGGGCTGAGGGTATGTACCATTAGCTATGTGTTTGATATCTCTCTCATGTTCTTGAGATGGCACGATCTTGATGTACCGCCAGCTTTATTGATATAGATGAATCATATGGAGTTTTCCCCTCTCTATCTTCTTGTGATGAATTGAGTTTTCCCTTTGAAGTTTTCTTATCGGATTGATTCTTTAAGAATTTGAGAACACTTGATGTATGTCTTGCGGTGCGATATCTGTGGTGACAATGCGACGTTCTATTGATCCACTTGATGTATGTTTTGGTGATCAACTTGCGGGTTTCGTGACCTTGGGAATCTATGCATAGGGGTTGGCACATGTTTCCGTCTTGAATCTCCGGTAGAAACTTTGGGGCACTCTTTGAAGTTCTTTGTGTTGGATTGAACATGATGAATCTGAAATTGTGTGATGCATATCATATAATCAAGCCCATGGGTACTTGTGGTGACATTGAAGTATCTAGGTGACATTAGGGTTTTGGTTGATGTGTATCTTAAAGTGTTATTTTAGTACGAACTCTAGGGCTGTTCGTGACACTTATAGGGATAGCTCATAAGATTGCTCAGAAAAGATAAATTTGAGGTGGTTTCGTACCCTACAATAATTTCTTTGTTAGTTCTCCGCTATTTGTGACTTTGGAGTGAACTCTTTGTCGCACGAGAGGTATTTACATATGATTCAATTGTGTCAGTATTGTTGAGAGGAATTGCACTAGTGAAAGTATGAACTCTAGGCCTTGTTTTCAAGCATTGCAATACCATTTTTGCTCAGTTTTGGTACTTGCTACCTTGCTGTTTTTATATTTTCATATTACAAAAACCTATATTTACCATCCATATTGCACTTGTATCACCATCTCTTTGCCTAACTAGTGCACCTATATAATTTACCATTGTATTGGGTGTGTTGGGGACACAAGAGATTCTTTGTTATTTGGTTGCAGAGTTGTTTGAGAGATACCATCTTCAACCTATGCCTCCCACGGATTGATAAACCTTAGGTCATCCACTTGAGGGAAATTTTCTACTATCCTACAAAACTCTGCGCTTGGAGGCCCAACACGAGTCTAGAAGAAGAAGGTTGCATAGTAGACATCAAGCTCTTTTCTGGCGCCGTTGCATGGGAGGTGAGTGCTTGAAGGTATATCTTTAGATTTTGCAATCAAATCTTTTAGTTTCTTGTTTTTCACTAGTTTGGTTTTATAAAAGAAAACTACAAAAAAAATGGAATTGAGGTTGCCTCATATGCTTCATCTTTTTAATGTCTTTGGTGAAAATGATGGAAAGGAAAATTGTGCTCAAGTGTTAGGCCTCCAAGAGATGTGGTGAAGAAGAAGAAAAGAAGGAAAAGTAAAGGTAAAGAGGTATCTCTCCCAAATAATGTTTCTCCCATTATGTATAGGCCTCATGAGAATGAATCAAAAATAGTTGTGGAAGATGATACAATTGAGGATGATTTTGTTATGCCTATTGCTTGTTGTGATAATTATGATTGGTAAGATAATGATACTTCTTATAATCTTGAAAATATTTATGGCACCAACTTGGAGGATGATAATGATAATTGCTATACTATTGGTGCTATTCATACCATTAATGATGAGAGTGGGTATGTTTATGATATACAAAGCCACGAGCTTGGGGATGCTATGTTTGATCAAAATGACATGTTTGAGAATTTATTTACTGCAATTAATGTTTGTCCCGAGCTTGGGGATGTTATGCTTAATGAAGATGATCTTTTTATTCCCCCTACTTTGAATGATCAAATTTGTTATAATGATTGTATGCCTCCTACTTATGATGATTATTGTGATGATACTTATGCGATGAAAAAAGAGTGATGATTACTATTATGATACTTGTCATAATTATTAATATCCTTGTACTGAATATTACTCTTTTAGTGTGGAACCAATTCGTAGTATTCAACTCTTTTATGATACTCCCACTATTAGTCATGAGAAGAAATTTTCTTGTCTGGAGAGTAGTAAAATTTCTATGCTTGTAGATCATGAAAAGAATGATTTATGTGTTGGTTATATTGTGGAGTTCCTTCATGATGCTAATGAAAATTATTATGAGGGAGGAAAATATGCTTGTAGGAATTGCAATAATATCAAGTTTCCTCTCTATGTGTTCAAAGTTTTAAAGTTATGCCTGTTTTGCCTTCTTATGCTAGATGATTCTTGTGCCCATAAATTGTTTCCTCACAAAATCCCTATGAATAGGAAGTGGGTTAGACTTAAATGTCCTTGTCATGAGATTCATGATGCTCTTTTGCATGTTTCAATTATTATTCCTTTACGAGCATCATTGAAATCATCATGCATAGCGAAAAGGCATTAAAGAAAAGCGCTTTTTGGAAGACAACCCCACACTTTTACTTTCTCTTTTGATGTGTTCACATGATTAAGCTAACATAGTAATCATGTTTTATGTCTTTTATTTCAATAAAGTGGCAAGTAAAGCCTTTGGGATACTGTGGAAACTTGTTTGTTTGATTCTATGCAAAAACAGAAAGTTTTGCATCCAGTATATGAATTATCTGATGTTACTGGAGCGTCAAAAAAATCTGAAATTTTTTAAAAAAAATTATATACAAATTCCTTGATCTGTCCTAATTTTTAAGAATTTTTATAGTCAGGGAAGTTTGGTGATCATTCATATCTTTACAGACTGTTCTGTTTTTTACGGATTCTGCTTTGCATGCATAGTTTGCTTGTTTCAAGTGTTCCATTAGCTTATATTGAGTAATATAAATTGTGGAAATGATGTAATATAGTAGGTATTATGTGATAAAAATTATTAATCTTGTATTGACAGTCCCTAAGTGAATGATTTATCTTTATTACACTAACCCTTCTCATAAAGTTCCATCAAGTTTTGTGTGATTGAAGTTTTCAAGTTTTGGGTGAGACACCGATATGAGGAGAATAAGGAGTGACAAGAACCTAAGATTGGGTATTCCCAAGGAACCCCCAAGGTAATATTCAAGGAAGACTCAAGAGTCTAAGCTAGGGGATGCCCCGGAAGGCATCCCCTCTTTCGTCTTCAACACTATCGGTATATCTTACTTGGAGCTATATTTTTATTCATCACATAATATGAGTTTTGCTTGGAGCATCATTTTATTTTGTTGTTCTATGTTAAGTGTTATTTATAATCTTGTTTTTAAATAAAAATTTCCCAGAATTGCCTTTAGGATGATTGCATTGCATGTTTTGATATGTGTTGGGTAAAAATAGAAACTTCTATTTCGTATTTTACTAGAACGTAAAAAAATTCTGAAATTTTTACACAGTATTGTCGTATAAATTTTGTATCATTTCCTACATTTTTCATATTTTTTTGAGTAACGGAAGTACACTGTTATAATAAATTGCTACAGACTATTCTGTTCGGACAGATTGCTGTCATAGTTTTGTTATCTACTTATCCTATAGTTTCCATAGCCTATATTGGTAGATATAAATTGTGGAAATGATAGTATATAGTACCTAATGTTTGAAAATTATTGTGAAACATTTCTTTGCAGTACATGAAGTGTTGATTTATTCTTATGTGTACTAACCTATCTCACGAGTTCTTTTTGAGTTTTGTGTGGATGAAGTTTTTGATAATAGGTGAAACCATGATATGAGAGGATTGAACGAGATACAAAATCTCAAGCTCGGGGATGCCCAAGGCACCCCAAGTAAATATTTCAAGAAGTCTCAAGCATGTAATCTTGGGGATGCTATGCATCCCACCTCTCTTCATCAACTATCGGTTAGCCTATGTTGAGCCCAAATTTTTATTCGTTCACATGATGTGTGCTATTCTTGGAGTGTTATTTTTCCTTTTTCTTGATGTTTAAATAATATAATCGGATCTGAAAATCTTTATTGAGAGAGAGAGAGAGAAAGTCCTCACATAGCTACTTAATTGTTTGACTACTCATTGATCTTCACTTATATGTTTTGGAGTAGTTTTGTCCTTTACTCTCGTGCTTCACTTATATACTATGAGTAAATGGTTGAATGAATTGAATATCATAAATCTGGAATTATATATGTTTTATATGCTTATCCCATGGTGAGTAATGACTTCACATATAAAAAGTATAGGTGGTAAAATTTATTGAAAGTTAGCAAACACCGCATTGGTCAATTGAACCATTCATGAAAGAATATTGAAGGAAGACAGATTTCACATATAAATATACTATATTGGACATCTTCTATGATTGTGAATACCCATTAATTATTTTCAAACTTGAGAAAATTAGTTGAAGTTGGACAAGGAAGACAATGTGATGAGTTATGCTTGGGTATATTTGTATAGAAGTTATATTGTTATGGATCCTCCAACATGTGGTGCTTGCTTCCACTTCATATTAGCCAAAACTTCCGCACCAAGTAGAAATACTACTTGTGCATCCAAACAACCTTAAACCCAAAGTTGTTCCATTTGAGTCCACCATACCTACCTATATGCGGTATTTACCTACCGTTCCAAGTAAATTTGCATGTGCCAAACACTAAACCTTCAAATAATATTCTGTTTTGTATGCCCGAATCGCTCATACAATGACTAGGGGCTGTCAATATCTTCCATGTTAGGCGGGTTATTCTTATGATATGTCTTGATTCACTATCATTCACGAGAAAGTGGCTGGTAATAGGGATTCTCAGTCCCGAAATCAAAGAAAAAAATGCAAATAATTAAACAAAACTCCCGTAGGAATGTTGTTGGTTTGGACGGTACCCGTGGATCCGGCTCGCCGTGGAGTGTGATTGATTGGTGGAGGGGGAGTAAAAACTTTACCATTCTGTTTGGGAACCGCCTATAATGTATCTAGCATGGAAGATACCAAGATCTCTCGGTTGTTATGGTGACAATGAAAGCATACCGCCCAAAATTATTATTCATCTCTATTTTAAAAACCCGAGATCTGGCACCTCTACAAATCAATTCTTCACTCTACGAAGGGAATATCGTTTACTTTCTAGTACTTACCTTTATGCAAGAGTCATGGTGATCATCACCACTTCCTATATTTCGCCTTTTTCTCTTGGCAAGCATCATGTGATGGAGAAAGATCCAAGCATATATGGCCATTCAAATATATTTGATCATGAATTATTATTGTTGATATTTATCTATATGATAAATAAGTTGGGAGGCAAAACTTTAAGCCCCTATCTTTCTCTGTGTTCGACGGATGCCATTTGCTCTAAAAATATGCTTTGAGTGTTAGCAATCATGGAAGACTATGTGATGGTTGAGCATGTGGAATTTGCTAAATCAAAGTTCTTACATAGACCCTTCCCGAAAATAAGATGAATTGCAATTGTTTGGTGACTCAAAGCACAGTTTGCTAGTTTTCAAGAAACTATATGGTCTATACTTTAACATGTGAATAGCTTGCTACTTCATCATTGGAAGTTTTATGAGATGAGCTACTTTTATGATATATAATGATGCTAGAAAGGTGTTTGGAACCATCATAGATCAAATTTATGCACTATGCTAGCATTCACACTTCATAAATTATTTCTTTTATCATTTACCTACTCGAAGATGAGCAGGAATTAAGCTTGGGCATGCTGATACGTCTCCAACGTATCTATAATTTATGAAGTATTCATGCCATGTTTACAATAATTCTATATGATTTTGGTATGATTTTATTAGAACTAACATGGATTGACGCTGTTTTTAGCAGAACTACCGTGGTGTTGTTTTTGGGTAGAAATAAAAGTTCTCGTAATGGGCTGAAAATTTACGGAGAATATTTTTGGAAAATATAAAAAATACTAGAGTGAAAATATACTGGAGAAGAGTCCTGAGAGAGTCACAAGCAACCAGGGCGTGGCCACCCCCTAGGCGTGCTTGGCAGGCTTGTGACCTTCTCGGGAACCTTCTGGACGTGGGGCCAATGCCAAATACTCCAATAAATACCCAAACCTCCAAAAAGAAGCCTAGATCGGTAGTCCCACCGCCGCAAGCCTCTAGAGCCATGAAAAAACAATCAGGAGCCCGTTTCGCCACCCTGTCGGAGGGGGAAACCATCACCGGAGGCCATCTTCATCATCCTGGCGGTCTCCATGACGAGGAGGGAGTAGTTCACCCTCGGGGCTGACGGTATGTACTAGTAGCTATGTGTTTGATCTCTCTCTCTCTCTCTCTCGTGTTCTTGAGATGGCACGATCTTGATGTACCGCTAGCTGTATTGATATAGATGAATCATACGGAGTTTTCCCCTCTCTATTTTCTTCTGATGATTTGAGTTTTCCCTTTAGAGTTTTCTTATCGGATTGAGTGTTTAAGGATTTGAGAACACTTGATGTATGTCTTGTGATGGGATATCCGTGGTGACAATGGGATGTTCCATTGATCCACTTGACGTATGTTTTGGTGACCAACTTCTGGGTTCCGCGACCTTGGGAATCTATGCATAGGGGTTGGCACATGTTTTCGTCTTGAATCTCTGGTAGAAACTTTGGGGCACTCTTTGAAACTCTTTGTGTTGGATTGAACATGATGAATCTGAAATTGTGTGATGCATATCATATAATCAAGTCCATGGGTACTTCTGGTGACATTGGAGTATATAGGTGACATTAGGGTTTTGGTTGATGTGTATCTTAAGATGTTATTTTAGTACGAACTCTAGGGTTGTTCGTGACACTTATAGGGATAGCTCATAAGATTGATTGGAAAAGATAACTTTCAGGTGGTTTCGTACCCTACAATAATTTCTTCGTTACTTCTCCGCTATTTGTAACTTTGGAGTGAACTCTTTGTCGCACGAGAGGTATTTACATATGATTCAATTATGTGAGTATTGTTGAGAGAAATTGCACTAGTGAAAGTATGAACCCTAGGCCTTGTTTTCAAGCATTGCAATGTCATTTTTGCTCACTTTTCTTACTTGCTACCTTGCTGTTTTTATATTTTCAGATTACAAAAACCTATATCTACCATCCATATTGCACTTGTATCACCATCTCTTTGTGGAACTAGTGCACCTATATAACTTATCATTGTATTGGGTGTGTTGGGGACACAAGAGACTCTTTGTTATTTGGTTGCAGGGTTGTTCAAGAGAGACCATCTTCAACCTACGCCTCCCACAGATTGATAAACCTTAGGTCATCCACTTGAGGGAAATTTACTGTTGTCCTACAAAACTCTATGCTTGGAGGCCCAACACGAGTCTACAAGAAGAAGGTTGCGTATTAGACATCATCCGGTCGCACTACTCGCAAGCACCCCCCAAGCTCGCGTCGGCGCCGCCACGCTGCCTGTCGTCGTCGCTCCTTTGTAAGCGCCTGCCTCGATCCATGTCCGCTTCTTCAACCGCTGTCGTGGCCCGAGCCCATGCCGGCGCCGCTCCTCCCCGCCTCCGGCATCCTCCTCCGTCTCCGAGGCCGCACTCGCGCCCTCGACGTCGCAGTCTCCGGACGGTGAGCCTCTCCTCCTCCGTCCCTGTCCCCGTCTAGTGAATTTTCAACATTTAACACTTCAATTAGTCCAAATTGACAGCAATTTGGAGTACATCTCAATTTGTACACTTACTGAATTTGGAGAGGATGTAGTGACTTTAGGGCTGGAAACACGGGCATTTTGTTCAAGCCTGAAATTTTGAACTGCTAACAAAATTCTCATTTTTTGTAACCTATGTAGATGTCATGCTCAATTTTGTCCATACACAATCAATCTATTTTGTAGTGTTTCATAGTTTGATTCAATAGAGTCCGAACATTGCAAGTATCAACATTGCAAGTATGAACATTCCAAGTATGAATGTTGCAAGTTGTCTCCTAGTTAGGTACACTTGCTATCTTTAATCAAAACATATTTGAAACCAATTTGAAAATGTTAAATTTAGTTGGAACTTTGTTAAATTTCGTCCGTTTGGTTGTAGTTTATCAAAACTTAACAAGCTTTGTTTATTTTCGTCCGTTTGATACTAATCGATGATTAGTTAATTATGCTATGGATGCATTCTAGTTGTTTTATATTTGTTCTGGATTAGTTAATTAAGCTATGGACGACCGTGATCAAGAGAATGCCATGTATGACCTGATACGCTCCGGAAAAGAAGAGAATGAAGTAGATGATGGCTCACAATTCCTTAACCCATCCGGTGAGGGAATTGAGGAAGAACAACCAAGAGACGAAGGCGAACCAGCTGACAATGACGATGGCAAAGACTTTTTTGTCCATTTAACAGAGTCCGACGAGGTATTAATCTACCCTCTAGTGATCATCAGATGTATTAATTGATTTGTATATATTAACGAATCTTTCTTCCTTTTAGCCCTCTGGATCAAGCAAATCTTCTACAAGGGTTAAACGTGGCCCAACAAGAAACTTGAAACAAGGCATGAAGTATAACATCGATCAAATTAGAGCAGATGGAGAACCGGTTGCTCCTAAAGAGAATGCAAACAAATTTATACGTCAATGTGGAGTTATCATTAGGGACCAAATCACGATCACCGCTCAAGAATGGAATCGGCCAAAGGATCACGGAGTTCCTTTTGTCAGCCAAAGAGCAAAAGGTCTGCTTTGGGAGGAGCTCATGAAACATTTCACCCTACAGAGAGTATGACAGATGTCCAATGGGAGAAAGTCAAGAAGTGTGCTCTTAAGAAGATGGCCACACAATTCCAGTCTTGGAAGAAAGGATTATGGAACAATTACTTGGAAGGAGAAAAGAAGACTCCAGAATTAAAAGGAGAATATGTGAAGTTAGCATATGACTGGGACGAAATTGTGAAGTTCAAGGGATCAGAAGAATCTAAGAAACAGTCGAGAATAAACAAGAAAAATGCCGACAAAAAAATGTGGCACCGTCGTCTAGGGCCAGGCGGCTACAAGTCTGCGTTGCCTAAGTGGGATGAATCTCAGCGAAACATGAGGGCTGCAAGGGTCTCTCCAATAACAGATACTTGGCCCGAGAGGTGCAGGACTTGGTTTTATGCACATGGGGGAAAGTTGGACCCAAAGACAGGCCAGGTTCTTGAACAGGCCAATCTTAAAGATGCCACGGACGAGATAATTAAAGCAATATAAGAAGTTCGAGCAGGTGTGTACCAGCCGGAGAGAGAGAACGACGAGCTTTCGTGCGCCCTCAAGAATCTTGAACACCCGGGACAAACACAAGGCAAAGGCATGGTTTTGTGGTTCCTAGGGTTTGCGGATTGGAATGACAGCTACAAAAGTCATAACAGAAAGAAGAAGCATGAAGTAGATCGGATCCAGGACTTAGAACGCAAATATAACATGCAGCAGGAGCAAATCGACAAACTTAGCCAGCAAGGCACGTCTTAGCAGCAGCAACAACTAGATCCAGCATTGGATGGTACCATTCCATCATCTATGCCGAAAAGCAGCATGGGTTCCACGGAGGTCCCGGCTGATGATGCACTACTGGCTTGCTATCCCATGGACGATATCCTAGAGTCGACACCTTCTGAGCTACACGTGAAACTGAAGAACATATCCATGAAGGCGGCAGACGGCTTTGCTTTACCATGTGGACCTGAAGCAACTTTCCACGGCAATCCAATTCCACCTGCCTATGCTCATGTCGGGGTGGATCAATTTGTGTTGACATATGAAACACTAGATCTTGACTACCTTGGAAGTGAAGGGGAGCGGACACTGGGAGAAACCAGGCGTTGTGTCATTTTATGGAAAAAGGAATGCATCGTGTTTGCAAACTCGATGCGAAGGCCACCGACTCCTCTTCCAAGTCCGCCGCGTAAGCAGACTCCAACCCTCCCCGAGGCAGAGCGCAAGGTGAGTCCGCCATATCCATCTCCGCCGCGTCAGCCGAATCCATCCCACCCCGGCCGAGACGGGGCACAGGGTGAGTCCGCCATATCCATCTCCGCAGCGCCAGCCGAATCCATCCCACCCCGGCCGAGATGGGGCGCAGGGTGAGTCCGTCATATCCATCTCCGCTGCGCCGGCCGAATCCATCCCACCCCGAGACGGAGCGCATGGCGAGTCCGCGATATCAAGCTCCGCCATGTCAGCATAGTCCATCCCACCCCGAGACGGAGCCTAGTGCGAAGAGTCCACGATATCGATAACAGCCGTCGCCAAAGTGGAAGAGATCAGCACCAAAGAAGAAACCCGGGCCTCCTATAAAAAAGAAGTTAGCTTACGAGAAGACTGACGAGGAAACCGATGAACAAGTGGCTATCCAATTGAAGGCCTTTTTTGGACCGAAACCGCCCCCTCCGCCAAAGGAGAAAGTACCCGACGACGTCGTACAACACTTTATTGATGCAGCTAAACCGACAAAGAAAAGGACGGTATTAGACTATGAACGTTGCATCACCAAATTCTTTGAATCCCGCAACAGACGGAAGACGTCGAGCGGTAGCAGTAAATGCGGGAAAACTGTTCCCCAGCTTGGAGAACAGCCAGTCCAATCGATTAGCCCGATCAAGGTGAGTGCCAATAAGGTTAATAACTGACGCTGATAGAGAATGCTAGAATGCTCGGTATCACCGTTGAACAACTCCTAGAGATCGAGGAATTTCCACCATTGGATCCGAAGGAAATAGCATGGCAATATGTCCCCAGGGAACCTCTGGTCATTCCTGAGGACGAGAAGCTTCTAACAATGCAAATGCGCCACTTGCATGACTGGTACATGAGAGAAGTAAAGGTCAGGCCACGATCTAGTATCATGGTGAAGGTCGAGAAAGAGCATTACATCATTGAAAATGCTTTGTGGATTGAAAATGCGGAATTTTTTCAGTTATTCAATCAAAAAGCACTCGACAAGTCTCTCGTCAGTTGCTATTGTCTGTAAGTGATTTCTTTCTGTAATTTAAGTCTCTAGCTCGGCTCGTTTATTGCCTTTTATTATACTCACTATATTCTTTTGTGTGGTATTATGCAGAATGAAGATTTTTGAATCGAAAAGAGCTAGAGTCTATGGCATTGGGTTCGTTGACCCAAATGTCGTTAATGAAGAAGTGTTGAGAAGGGACCCTAAAGACACGGAGAGGTAACTTCTAAGGTTTTTGAAGGCCCTAAAGTACAAAGCAGAAATACTTTTACCTTGGAACTTCCAGTGAGTGTTACTATCTTGTACTACAAATTCTATATTTGCTTATATATATATATATATATATATATATATATATTCGATGTTAAGTGTAGTTGATGAGTTATGCATGCCCGCTTATACAAATCGTGTGCACACCTACCACTAGATCCTTGTAATCATTAGAGTTGACGATGGAAGTGTTGAAGTAATGGACTCGCTAAGTAAATACCCTGAAGATTACATAAGCTTGCATTCATTGCTCGGAAGGTAATTTCAACCATTGACGCACTATGTCGGCTTTTTTATTAGTTCATTTCCTGATATGAAGTAATTAGTAAGTCCTTTATCCATTTTGTTTGTCGGGCAGGGTTTGAAAACGTTTCATCAAAGAGGTCACCGGTGAATGGAAACCAGAGTTGAGATGGCGAAAGCCCAGGGTAATTAAGTACTACTAGCTACGTCTACGCATCTCTTTAATTCTAGTTTCAGTATCATTGTCATGTTTCATTGTTATCTGATTGAAGTCTATTGTCGTAAAGTGCATGAGGCAGACACAGGGGACTGAACTATGTGCATATTACGTTTGCGAGAACATTTGCTTTATGACCGAAAGTAGCAAGAGTGCAAGAGATCTTTGGATACATAAACACCATTCATATTTTTTTATGATGATCTAATACATATACACACAACTAGCATGCATACTCATATTGATATCCTTCTTTATATATAGATGATGCAGATGCGGGATCAGCTCCTACCAACGGACCGCATACGAGCAATTCAAGAGGAAATTGCAGGATTTTTGCTTCAGCAGGTCGTATCTCCCGACGAAGAATACCATTACCCGATCCCCGAATGATCTGCAAATTGTATGAGAAATTGTATATATCAAAGTGTATATATGTGTGCGTATGCATGTGGTCGTACGAGAAATTCTATGATATATGGTTGTACGAGAAATTTTATGATATATGATCGTTCTACGAGAAATTTTATTATATATGCATAACGTGTACAGTATGTAGTAGCGTAAAATATGTTTGAAATGAAAAGGAATTAAATGGAAAACACAAAATGAAAAAGAAAAATAAACAATAAACATTAAACCCCTAAACCTTTAGTCCCGGTTGGTGTTACCAACCGGGACCAAAGGTCCCAATGCCATGGCGTGCTCTGCCGCCCACATGGTCAGGGTTTAGTCCCGGTGCGTAGCCAATCGGGACTAAAGCCTTAGACCCTTTAGTCTCTATACTTTAGTTTCGGTTGGGAAATCGGGACTAAAGGCCCTTCCCAACCGGGACTAATGGCCTGTTTTCTACTAGTGAATATTCTGTAATGCCATTGGATCCACCAAACACAATTGGTTGGTACTCAAGAATATCTTTCGATATCCCCAAGGCATCAAACATCTTGTCCTGGTTTTTTGTTTCACGTAAATGTGAACACTGGTATTATTGGATACATCGATCAGATCCCCACTATGTAGGACCATAGACAAGCTTAGTGTTCCTACTAGGTGTGGTAGCCCTCTCATGAAGAGTCTTTGAAACAAACACCATGGCTACATCCACCAACCATTATCTCAACAATAATGTTTCTTGTGTTGCCCGGATGCAAACAAGTTACATAATAAGCAATATCACTATATTGCGTATCTTGCAAGTCAAACCATGCGGTCGATTTGTTCATCGGGTCTCTATCCACTTTTATGTTCCAGAAATGTGTTCATGGAATTGGTATGTGACGGCTTCGAATTTTACAAGAATCAAGGAAAGTATCTTCCTAAATTGTTCTTGTTCAATGCATCATATTATACTTTTTTTCCCTTCATGAGTTTACTTTACAGGTTCTCATAAAGGTTTTTAATGAGGTAATATCAACATGAGATCATATGTCATACTTTTCGTTTTTCCCCACCGAGGTTTTTAGGAAAGTATATACGACATATTTATTGTCCTCTGAACTCTATTGGTGTTCTCTTATTGAGTTAAAAGAGACAATAACCATTATATGTTGCATCATTTTCTTCTTATTTTTCCCATCGGGTTTGAAGGAGTTTTAGCAACATATCAAACACATGTCTTCTTGTATTTTTCCCACGGGCTTTTCAAGGAGAATCTTTATCAAGACGAAGTCTGCTCACAAGATCAAGCATGGATTAGGGGGAATGATAGGATTAATTAACGAATGTTAATTAAGGGATAATCCCTGCTTTACTAACCGTAGGCAATTACATCAGCGCGTCCATTCATTGCCGAATAGGCATCTCCCTAAACAGACGTGTTTCTAGTGGTGTCTTTTTCTTTTGTATAAATAGCAGATCTCATCTAATAAAGAGTCACGGTGAGGTGCGTGAAGCTCCAGGATGGGGCAAGGAGAAACAGGAGCAAGAGACGACGGAGGTTGCATGTGGCGTTGCTTCCCAATAGGCCTGTTCATCATGGGTCTCGCCGGATCGGCGGCAGCGATGGAAATTAACCAAGCTATATACTATTATTCCCCTCTATCTTTCATACGTGCAGTTTTACACGCTCATGACCAAACTATATACTATTATTCCCCTCTATCTTTGATACATGGAAATCAACCAAGTATTTCCCATCTGCGGTATTTCGGTTGCATACCGATATCACCACCCCAACATACATCATTGGCCCCTCAACATATAGTTGGGATCTATATGAGGAATAATTGTATTTCCGTCAATACCTCAAGCCCCTCGCATGGGGAGTTATTCAAGACCAGTATGTTGATTCAATGAGGAACATCTCCAGGCATTAGGGGGAGATTTCAAGTACCATAAAGAATGCTAGAAAATTAGTGGAATGCTCAACACATTTCTGCCTCAATTCCACGTACTCAAAGATCTGAAACCATGCGTTCAAAAGATTTGCAACATATTGCAAATAACCTGCCAGATTCATTTACTGACTATAAAGGTGTCACACGATCCTACAATCCTGCAAAAGTACGCCTGAAAGAGTGGAGGTACCAACAAAATCCACTCCACTCCCCGTTCAAAGCAACAGGGGGAGATGTATGACAAAAGTACATCAGTATTCATCTTCTCGCAAGCAAGGATATCAAAGCCTATGAATTAGTAAATGCAAGTCAACTTCACGCTAACACACACCTAATGGGTAGTATACACCCAGTGGATGGGAAACCTCCACCAACCCACACCTAATGGGTAGTATACACCCAGTGCACACAATGACCAGGACATCAGAATACCCGACTCAATCGCATTGGGAAATCGCGAGCAGTCGCCATGGGTAACGATATTTCCATCAACTATATATTGATATATAGACTCTGGAGAATCATATAACCGGAAGTCTACAATTGTCGACATACATTTCTCAACTAGATTGCAAAACCTTTGTAACATCCCAAAATTCCATTTTGGTATGTTATGATATATAGCTATGCATCTATCATCACCATTGCTTGAATACATGTATTGTTGAAATGCTTCTTCTGACTTTCTGAAACCCCTTTCTATTTTCAATGTGTTGCTTTCACCTATTTGAAATCTTGGTAAAAAGTTCAAATAAGAGGGGAGTAACATTACACTCCACACCAGGGTCATCTTGGTGATATATTTGAACAATAAGAACCAGGGGGTCTTTTGAAAAATATTTGCAAAAGGTTTTAAAACCAAATAGGCAATTTCTAAAAATATTTTTTTTTCAAAGTGTTCAAATGACAGAATAAAAATGTTCAATAAATGGCATTTATTATTCTGTTAATTTTGATATATAATACTCCTATATTTAGAAATGTTTTGAATGTTTTTAAAGACGTTTTACTGCTCTGGTTAATAAAAAGAGTAACGGTTTTTTGTATTAAACGGGCCGGCCCACGGGCATTT
The DNA here is from genome assembly GCA_022496015.1 of Hordeum marinum. Lineage (NCBI taxonomy): Eukaryota > Viridiplantae > Streptophyta > Magnoliopsida > Poales > Poaceae > Hordeum > Hordeum marinum. The sequence continues at coordinate 335,697,890 of CM039676.1, read as the reverse complement.
ATTAGTGAATTGATTACCGACCGGTCGGCCGACGCGCGTTCGCCGTTTCTTCTCTCTCTGACACCGGGTCCCACCCCGGCCGACCGTTCGCACCGCGCGGTCATCCCCCTCCTCCCCGCACGCGCCGACGACCTCGCCGGCAGTTTCTTCTCCTCCCCGGATCTCCCTCCTCTCTCCTCCCCCGCACCACCCGAGCACCCTATATAAGAGCCCCAACTCCCCGCATCCATTCCCCCCCCCCCCCGAGCCCCCTCTCCCGTCGCCAGAACGCCACCGCAAACCCTCGCCGGAGTTACTCCGACCACCGAACCCTTCCCCGCTCGTGCCCGTCGCCTCGGTTGTCCACTCGCCCCTCCGACCCCTCCGTTCGACGCCGGACCTCGCCCGCCGTCGTCTGAACCCCTCCACTGCCTCCCTCGACCACCGAAACTCCTCGCCGTCGTCTTCGCCGTTTTCGGATCCACCAGAGACATCCAACGCCGGCGACCTTTACACTGTAAGCTCCCTGGACCGTCGGATCTATAATCAACGCATAGGATTAGAACAGTTTAAAACCCGAACCGGTATCCTCATTAGTTCGGTCGACCGCCCGTAACCCCGCTCGCACACACCCCTTGGCCACTCACAGGCTGCCACGTAGCCCCTGGCCGTCCGATAGTTTTCTGTTTTTTTTCTGTTTTGTTTTAGTTAACAGAAACTTTTCAAAATTTGTTTTAGCTATATCTTTTAATCTGTTTAATGTTTTGAAGTAATTCTTTTTGCATTAGGTTCCTAATTTCATGTAGTTTCACCCTGTAGTTTTAGATTTCAAATTTGAACTCTAAAATTTGAATTGAATCAATTTTTCTCAAATCTGAATAACTAGAGTTTGAAAATAGATTTTCATATGAATCTTTTTGCTACTGTTTGATATTGGTTAGGACTATCACCATGTTTAGTTTGAGGATTTTTAGGATGATTATTGTTAGTGTTTTAGCTATAAACAGAATCTGCCTAGTATTATAGTATAGTTTTATTTACTTAGTTTTAGTTAGTTTAACTTAGATTTAGTTTTAATTTGTTTAGTAGGTTCTGTTGATTAAACATTTAGTGTTTTACTTATTGTTAATAAAAATATAAAATTGTTTAGTTTATTTCTTTGTTAATATAGGAATCACAACTTCTTTTCAAATAGGTTTAATTTGATTAAAACAACTAGTTTAGCAATAGATTTCTTTGAACAAAGTTTTATCTAAATAAATTCTGTTTTCTAAGACAAGTTTATTTGTAAATTCTTTTCTGTTAAGAACATGTTTTGTTAATAAATAATAAGTTTTGTTTTGCTCTTTTGTTAGTAAAACTATATTTGTCCCATATAGTGTTTATCAAAACTTTTAAAAAACTTTACTAAAGATTTTCCCAACAAACTTTACTGAATTCAATTATGTTATTAATAAAATATTTTTATTGTTTTCTTGCTGTCAACTATTGTTCTGTTATTACAAATAGGTTTCATTATGTTAGTAGTGTTTTATCAATCATCTTCTAGAAAACAAAACTTGGTGTGTGTTTCTTACTTGTGATTTATGCATTGTTTTGTCTTGATTGTTTACTAGTTCATGGTTGATGGTTGTGAGTTACAATATTTTGTTGTATGCTTATTTGAGTGCTCTTGTTTGCTTCGTTAGATTATCCGGAGTACGAAGCTTGTTACTTAGAGTCACTCATGTACGAAGATCATCAATCAGGCAAGTCACTTTGATCATGTTTACCCATGTTTTATATGCATTAGTTCTACCATCTTCCCCAATTGTATGCAAGATAGGTTAGTTGGAAACTTGGTTACATTGTAGTAGTATCATGTGGTAGGAACCCCTCTCAACCCTTGACACATTGGCCCCGGGAAACGTTGTTTTACTTTTTGCTATGCTATTAGTAGACGGGGTTGGTTATGTGATTCATGAGAGTTGAGAGAGTTAATAATTTCAAGACCTACATAATGATCAAGATTTCAAGGCTCCGAGTTTTCAACATACCTCTGGGTGGATGATGGTTGAACGGCACCCTGGAGAAACCAATGGATTTGCCTAGGTGATGCTGGAGATGGCCAGTATTCACGCGGAAAGATCCACCCAGGCACAAAGAGATGGATGGGTGCTTCAAGACCCAAGGCTTACCTGCACAGCCACAAGTCATTATGGGCTCTGGCTTGGTTGGATATCGTGGTGACCCTGAACAGGCGGTGCTACGAGATGTAGAAGAACGGTAGGAAAGGATGGGCACCGACAGAGTCGCGGGGAAACCCTTTGGAAGACCATGTTTTGGTCATCCATTTCTCAAACACCCTGAAGTGCGAGAAATCAAACGGAGGCGACCAAATCTTGTGGGGAACGTGTGCAAAACTCTGCAGAGTACTCAAACCTAATCGATTAGTCGTGTCCACGGTCATGGACGACTTGAGCCAAAGGATCTGAAACTTCCGGAAACTCTCAACACAAATAATATGATGATGTGGGTATTAATGACTTGGGTATGAGAATTGGTTGGTGGAACCATCTCATTAATCAACCAACTTAGTAATAATTTTTTTTGCTTAGCCTTTCTCTTGATGTAGGAAAAACCTGGCTTTACGCAAAAACTTACCACCCCACATGCCATATATGCATATAGATTAGATGATTATCTTTTTACCCCCTCTTGTGACTTTGCTGGCATATTCCATATGCTGACCTACACGGCTGCAACGTATCATGTTGCAGAGTACTTTTCCGACCAGGAGTGAGGACACGCTCTACGCTCGGTGAGATGCCCTTGGAGTCAGATGGACTCATCTACCTTCGACGCTTCCGCAAGATTTAGATATTCTCATGAGTTGGCCTACAGCCACTTTATTGTAATTTTTATTGTAATAAAGGACTCGATATGAGATTTCGATTAATAAAATGTTGTGTGATTTTCCTTTGATATATACATTGATGTACCGTGTGTGTACCAGCATGATCTTGGGATGGTACAGAAACACCGGAGATTCGACCTTTCAGGTCGGGTCGCTACAACCTTTCACATGATTCAGGTCCAAAGACCATGGCCATGGCAAAGTGTGAACAACAGTCGGACTAAACTCAAGGAAAGGGTGTAATTTGGGTAGAAATGGTCTTGCTCAATAATGGGAAGGTATTCATAAGCAAAAGCTACAGCAATTTTCTTCTGAAAACAGAATTGAGAACAATGAGGTGGTGAAACAAAGAGCAAGTATTATAGCACAATGGTTCACACAGATACCCAACTATTCTCTAGAGGTGGAATCTCTTTATGATTACTTATATCATTGACAGTACAAAATCATCTATCTCTACAGATGATAGATGTAGTGATCACATATCCATGTGGATCACTAGATTCAGACATATATGGTTGATTCCCAACGGAATCTCACTTCTAAATCGAAATGCAATACGCAACATTCATTGTGTAAAATCCGTAAGTCACCAAAAGACTTATTGTTGTCGATACATATGGTACAACCGACATAGTGAGATCCTTATACACAAGGATTGATCCTACAATGATGATTATTCATGTTTGTGTGTCTGCAATGACGACACATGTAATCATCTAAATGACGGAGTTTAAAATGAATAATTTGGGTAAACCAAAATACCGCTCATTACTACAACTAGAGCACCTTCATTCATACATTATGGTATACTATGTTGTCTATGTTCATAATATATTGGAGAAATTCATTGTGGACAAATCTTATCCATCTGTAACTCCCACAGTAGCTCATTCTCTAGACGTAGAGAAAGATCTATTTAAACCAAGAGATGATGAAAATGAGATATTGGGACTCAATGTTCCGTAATGGCATTGGATACACCAAACACAATTGGTTGGTACTCAAGAATATCTTTCGATATCCCCAAGAGCATCAAACATCTTGTCCTAGTTTTCTGTTTCACGAAAATGTGAACACCGATATAATTGGATACACCGATCAGATCCCCACTATGTCGGATCGTAGACAAGCTTAGAGTTCCTACTAGGTGTGGTAGCCCTCTCATGAAGAGTCTTTGAAACAGACACCATGGCTACATCCACCAACCATTATCTCAACGATAATGTTTCTTGTGTTGTCCGGATGCAAACAGGTTACATAAAAAGCAATATCACTATATTATGTAAGTCAAATCATGCGACTGATTTGTTCATCGGGTCTCTACCCACTTTTATGTTCCAGAAATGTGTTCATGGAATTGGTATGTGATGGCTCCGAATTTTGCAAGAATCGAGGGGGGGGGCGGGGGGCTCTTCCTGAATTGTTCCTGTTCAATGCATCATATTACTCTTTTTTTTTCTTCATGAGTTTACTTTACAGGTTCTCATAAAGGTTTTTAATGAGATAATATCATCATGAGATCATATGTCATACTTTCTGTTTTCCCACCGGTTTTTTTAGGAAAGTATATACGACATATTTATTGTCCTCTGAACTCTATGGGTGTTCTCGTATTGAGTTAAAAAAGACAATAACCATTATATGTTGCATCATTTTCTCCCTATTTTTTCCTGTGGGTTTAAAGGAGTTTTAGCAACATATCAAACACATATCTCCTTATATTTTTTCCATAGGGTTTTCAAGAAGAATCTTTATCGAGATGAAGTCTGCTCACAAGATCAAGCATGGATTAGGAAAAATGTTAGGATTAATTAACAAATGTTAATTAAGGGATAATCCCTGCTTTACTAACCGCAGGCAGTTACATCTACGTGTCCATTCACTGCCGAATAGGTATCTCCCTAAACAGACACCTTTCTATGGTGTCTCTTCCTTTTATATAAATAGCAGATTTCATTTAATAAAAAGGACATACTTTTCACTTTTAACAATCACCATTGCCAATGGCCACGGTGAGGTGCGTGAAGCTCCAGGATGGGGCAAGGAGAAACAGGAGCAAGAGACGACGGAGGTTGCATGTGCCGCTGCTTCCGGGATCGGCGGCAGCGATGGATAAGCGGCAGGGGTTATGATGGGGCAATACGCTGCTCACCGTGGATTTCATCGGATCGGTGGGTGTGAAGGGGAGATGGGACATGGGTTTATATAGCCCAAACTGAAGTCGTTTGATGGATGGCTCTCATCTGATGGCCACGCGCTAGTCTAACAATTTGCTAGGATCAGCCTCCTGATAGGAAGGGTTTCCCATAGATAGATGCAATCCACAAGCCAGGTTTGCTCCCCATCAAAACTTCACACCAGGTTGTCCTATAATGAACAGACGATCATCTAGATTATTACCTCCGCAAAAGCAAGGTTCGCATAAACAAAGATACGAAATTGCCTAACTACGACACCATCATAAAGACTTTCAAATAAGACTTGACTTCAGATTGCATAGCACCGCTCGTTCAAACACTCCTGGCCTCAAAACTTCATCTTCAAGCAACATTTTCGTTCCAACTGAAAGATCATTTTCATTGTCAAACAAAAATCCAATAATGGATTACAAAAATGGATTATGATCAAAATTTACTTACAAAGCCACGATGAATCACCCCAATCATGCAAACTAAAGTCATTTGAAGAAAAGATAAAAGTCGCCCTCCTTAATTAGGTAAGCATAGAGCATCCAACTTGCATTCAGAAGAAAGATTTCCAAGATCACCATCACTATAAGCTTTGCGAACCACTCTCTGTGATGAACAGTGGCATGGGCCACTGCCACAGCATAGCTTGTAAAAAGGAAGCAAAACAGCGTTCCAAGAATAAGTAATGACTGAGTAATACTGGGAGGGGCAGAAGCACTTTTGGTGGGTGGGACGCCTGCTGGAGCAGTATTAGTAGCACCTTCGTTACCAAGCATCATGTGTTTTGACATGTAAACCAAAGTAACAGCTAAGGCATTCGATGCATTGAGAACAATGCCAAAGCACCATGTGAAAATTTTAGAAACCTCAATCAATGACTGCAATGTACAAAAAATCTATCAGGTTACAAATACCACATGAAAACAAACTTTTTTCATAGATCCACTTAAGACGCACCTTTTTACGCTCAGATAACGCATCGAAAGGCGACTCCTTATTAAGCTCCTGGTTCAATTTCTCGATGGCTTCAATGAGCCTCGGAGTGACTGTTGAGTCTATCTGTCTATGGTTCGATTCCTTGACAGCTTTTGGGTTCAGTTTTTCGATGGCTTCACTGAGCCTCAGAGTGACTGATGGGTCCATCTGCCGATGACTATACTACAGTAGACTATTTTAGTAGCCTTTCAAAGATGGAATTATTCTATACTACACATGGGGGTTACAAACAAAACAAACACACACACACACACACACACACACACACACACACACACACACACACACACACACACACAACTGCCAAAGACTATACTACAATAAACTATTTTATTATGGCATATGCAAGAAAATTAGTTGAACTCGTAAGCATGGTGGAACTACAAGAAATGCAGAATGGTGACACGCCTACAATGGATACTTTCTCATTGGCAAAAAGAATCAGTTATACTAGGCAAGCTATATACAAGTTGTAATTGTCTAAACAAGATAATTGCAACCAATACTCTACCCATATTGTTGATGATGCTTAATTACAAACACAAAATAAAGCCAATGAGACGTCACATTAGTATACTTATTACAATATTCACAATATTGCGAAAGAATATAAAAGCTGATCGAAAGGAAAATTATGGGCAGGAGTTAAGAACTACAGTATATGAGTACCTTTAAATTTAGAAGGTCACAAATCTTTCACTTCAGAAAGAATCTGCAATAACAAACACAAACCCCAGTTACTTACATCATAAGCTGCAGGAAACAAACATAATATCATGCAAATGGTCAAGGTACCTGAATATAAGGAGCAAAATAAAACAAGCAAGACCTGGTCACCAATCAGAATCTGTAACCATCTATACAGTACAATATCTAAGAAAGCAATTATACCTTAACACATTATTGTACTAGCACGTACACACATGCAATGCACGTCTGAACGTTACGAAGTGATTTTGGTAAAAGTAGATAAACATTAGACTGCCTTGTGAAATAATAAAAAAGTGTAAACCCCATTAATTGTTGTCGGAGAAAACAAAGAGCATGGATCCCGTGGGAATTTTTTGATAAACTATAACCGGTGGGATGCACACTAACTAATCTAACTGTTTACGTTAGCTTCCTTCTCTCCACGTTCCCTTTCTAGACTATTTCAAACCTGCTAAGCACGTCCTCACCTAACACTGCAAGCTGGCTTGGGAAGCATGGACCTTTTTATGACAAGAATGATGTGATGGTTCTAGAAGAACACGGAAGCACCTGGTGGCTACTGCATTTACCAAACCAAGAGGGGGTTTTCCTATAGAGTGCAAACTGATAAATACAAATAGCCAATATTAAACCACAGCCGCTACATGCATGACTGAGATGCACCAAAGAAGAAGGCAATCATGAAAAACTTCCATCAACTACTGCAGGGTTAACACACCTAGATCCTGATGAAAACTTCAACTCGAGATTATAGGACACCAGACCAAGCGTGTGCATGCTGTTGCAGTTTCAGGCTCACACTAAGGTACAACAAAACTGATCAAAGAACACTATGTACCACATGAATGATCCAATTATTTGAAGCTAGGCTAACGAACAGGAGTGCTACCCATCAAAGCAACGCTCAAACTCTTCAGGACAGTCCGAATCTTACGTTACGGGAGCAACTGAAGATATAATAATTGTAAAAAATACAATTCAGTGCCGTAAATAAAAAACCAAAACCAAAGGAAAATGTGTCACCAAAAGAACATTTCCCATTCCTATGTTTTTCCTTCCACATTTCCTAATGAATCAATGAGACAAGTTATAAGTGAGTGGTACATTACCCTTATTATTTGTAATGAACCTATTTTTATTAAAATAATTGTTAAACAAATAATTCAGTACTGGAAATAAAGAACTAAAAGAACAAACTATAAAGCAGCAACAAGCAGAGCAGCTTGTTTGTGGGGATTTTTCATTTTTTAAGGGGATATAACAGGAGCAGTTTAAATAGAACAATAAAGCAAAGGAGGTTGTCTCTTAATACAACTAGAAGTAGGTTGACAAACCAAAAACAAAACATATCATAACTGGTCTAAGAACTCGACCAAGCATTAGCCCTTAACATGCAGTGCTCGTGCATGGTCTTGGGGGGGGGGGGGGGGGGGGGGGAATTCAGAATGTTTGTGCAACCAGAATCACGAGCGGATATTTGAATATTTGCAGTCAACATAAATATGTTTGCATCTAGATATAAGATCTACTACATTCGACCCAAAAAACCATACTAACTGCTATCATTAGTAATACCTTGCAATGGTCTTCTCTGTAACACTCAATCCAACATTAAGGTATTGTATTTGACTAGGTCTACCATCTGCCGTAATTAAACATGAATGGTATGTTTGCACCAAGTATTAACATCCAAAAGAAAATATAATTTATGCAACTGGACTTTGAATACAAGTAACTCCAACAGTATGTAGCCATGTACACAACTACACATAAACTCAAGTCCAACTAAGTAGCACTTATCATGTCAGGGCCAGTTGAGAAGACATATATGGTGGAGCACCCAGGAAAGGATAGATCATGCAAACAGCTAGTACAACGTAAAATGGCAGGGTACCAAAGCAATTTTAACAAAAATCCAACCCAATAAAACACCCCAGGGATGTAGTATTTTTTGAACCGTGGGAATAATGGCAAAGATGCACGATGAAAACAGGGTATAAGGAAGTTCCAGAAACAAACTACAAGCACCTGAAACTGAAAGTCCCCGCTACTCCAAAAATAGTACATCCAGAACACATCAGCGAAACGAGATACAGCAGTAAAAATATCGTTAGCGACCGCAAAACAGTAATCCGAAAATGAAAGTAATTGAACAGCTAAAAATGGTGGACTTACTAAATCATTACTCTACGTTCAGACCAGAAACAGCATCGAGAAGCATCTATCAATCTATCATGACAAACAAAAGGTGAGAAATTGAATCAACACGGCTATTTCAAAAAAATAAAAAGAGGCCCAATCAGTCCACCAAAACAGGAATCCTGGGGAAATCAAAGCCAAATCCGAACCCAAACCACGCAAACAGACTATGAAGCAGCAACGAACCACTATCAATTGCAAGCCAATGTCTATGTGTGGAAGCGGACATTAATTTGCCAAATTATTACAGCCATAATAAAGCAAATGCCCTTGCAAAGTTGCATACCTAAAATAATCGAAACCCGAGTGCACCAGTAGAGCATGAGATTATTGCAACGAAACTTAACCTCCTGAGTAGGGCAGTTTGACGAGACATAATAAGAACCACACACCTAACCGTTCGCAAAGGAAAAAAAACGTACAGAGAAATACTTCTTCGTATCAGACGGAAATCGGACGCGCGCGCAGTCCCAAAAATACACAGATGCAGTATGAGCGCCCCCCCCCCCCCCCCCCTCCTAAAACCGCTAGGATCAGGGGCCGCATCTGCATGCGATATCCCACAACAATCTCGAACCGAGAAACCCGAAACCCCTAAACCCTGACCAATCACATTAGGCAGAACCTAAATCCCCCGAAACGCTCACCGAATCGACCCAAACACGCCGCCGTCGAACTGAGAGAGCGAGCGAGAAGAGCACTTGGCACCGCGCTCCGGAGATCGATCGAATGCGCAGACATCTCGCACCCAACCACCTAGCGGAAGTGCGGAACCCACCCACCTAGGGAAAAATCCCCGCACCAGATCGGACAAAGCGCTGCCGAAACCAAAGACAGGAGCACGAGCAGATATAGACTCACCTTCCTTCCACAGCTCGCCCACGTACCCTCTCCGCCTCCGCGCCTTTGGAGGGAAGATGTGAAAAAGGAAAGCGGGGCGAAGGACGCGAGACGACGGCGGCGCGCGGGCGAGACCGACAGACCCTACGCTTCTGGTTCTCCGCACCGTCAGCGCGCAGATCTGCTCCGTCGGTGTGGAGAGATAAACACTCGCTTACGGTGGAAAACAGAGAAACAACTGCAAAACATAATGAAAAAACGGAGAAGAAAAAAGAAAGAATAGAAAAAAAACAATTAAAAGAGAGAGAAACATTTACCAATAAGCCCCCCTTGGTCGCCTGGCTTTGGCGACTCGGGGAACCCTAGCCGCCGTCGCTAGGTAGCCCCCATCGCCGCCCTCCTCGCTTCACCGCCGCCGGAGGCCCCGCCGGCGAAGCCGTGCCGGACCCCAGGAAGGTGGCGGCGGGGCCAATCTAGCTTCCTGCGTCCCTGGCCTCCTCCCCACGGCTTGCCACCTGCGGCGGCTACCTCTTTTGGCCCAGCAGCGTTGGCTCCGGCCGTCCGGCGGCCCCGCGCGGCTCTGGTCTGCCTCGCCTCGCCCCCTTAGCCGTCGCGGGCAACCACCCTCCCTCTGTGTGCTCCCCTTCTCCACCCGCGTCCTTGCGCCCCCGAGATCCCATCTGGCGCTTCTCGGGCGTCTTCCTCCGGCTGCTGCCCAGACTTGCCGGTCGGCGATGGATCCAACGCTCCTGGCCGTCGCCATGGGCGTCCCCTGTCTCTGACGGCCTTCCTCCCCCCGGGCCACGATGACAGCTCTTGGGTGGAGGCAGCGAGGTTTCGGTGGTGCGACAATTTCGGGGCTCCTCGCGATGGATCACTGCTGGCGATGTTCCGACCTCGACGACCTCGGGCCCGCATCTCTCCAGTGTCCCTCGCTGTCGGCACTTCCCGGGCAGCTCCGGCCTCGGCGACCGTGTGGCTGCGTCCCCTCTAGCTCACTCTGCTCGTCGATGTCCCGGCGGCTAAGGCCACAGCAGCTCGAAACTGCGTCCCTCCAGTCCAAGATTGTTGGCGTTGCTAGACACCGCCGTCAAGACCCACCCGTGTGGTTCGCTTCGTCGCCTGCCCTACCCTATACTCTTCAAGCCTCCCCTTTTTTGCCAGATCCAGTGCCCGTGGGTTCGATGGCGGTGGCACCCTCCGGCGACAAGTGCAGCTTCGCCACCCCCTCCCAACATGGTGGCTCCGACCGACTTTGGCTTCCTCATCATTGATTCCGGACTCGGCGGCTATGGGATTGCTCAGCTTCAGGCCAGGGAGAGATCCCCGCTCGGCTGGCCGGTGCTGGCAGCGGCGGCGCCCGTGGGTGTCATTTCCTTCTTGGAGGCGCTACCAAGGCCTTCAGTTGTGCCCCTCTTCGAGCTCAGGGGAAACCCTAGGCCCGGCTCCCCCGGACAGGATAGCGACGACGTCCCGACGCCGTCTTCCTTCTTGAAGGCGCTATCTTGCGAGCTCTTGGTGTCCTCGGTTATGGCTCAGATGATGTTGGAATTCTTGTTGGTTCAGCTTTGCCGCTCTTGGTTCGGGTTTGGTAGATCCAACTGTGATGTTTCCTCTGTTTGGGTCAAGCATCCCCTTCTCTCTGCTCTGGGCACCATGTTCACGCCTGCTTGCGTCCGTGTCATGTGTTGTACCCCTTTGTACTCATTCTTCTCCTCTATCAATGAAAATATAGGCAATCCTTGCGTATTCGCGAAAAAAAAGGAGGAAAAAACTTTGGACAACAGAGAAATACAATGGAAAACCCGGCTTGCCCCAAAATAAGAAGTACAACACTCACTACTAGGGAAAACCCTAGTAGTAGCGCTCGAAATATGCATAGTAGTAGCGCTGTGTCCAGCACTACTGCTATCGCGCTACAGCTAAGTTTTAGCAGTAGCGTTGGCTGGCAAGCGCTACTACTATGTGTTGTTAACAGTAGCGCTTGCCAGGCCAGCGCTACTGCTAAATATCTGTAGCGCTTGGACAAACGAAGCATTGCTGCTAACCCAGCGCTGCTATTAGATGATTTCCAGCGCTACTGCTAGTATTCTCGCTTTCACAGATTTACACCCTCTATGTATTTGTGATGTATTTATACAGGATCTATACGGTAGTTTCATCAGATCATACTAAACATACACTATTATCATCATATCATAGACATACAGTACTCTCGTCATACCATCATCATCATTCAACACAAATATCCTCACATCTCGAAAATAGCGATACACATGAGTGATCACGTCATGTCTCGAATAAGTGCAAATGCATGGTCATGGCACAAACACAAGTTTTCATCATCTTTATCTAAACCATGATTAGAGGAAAAGAGCGATCAGCATGAGCAAGAGCGCGACTATGTAGTACTTGAGACACCGGCGGTCCCGCCCTCGCTCATGCTGGAGTGTCCACCTCAAGTAACTACTTTCCGCTTCGGCTCTACTGTCAAACCCTCTGTGGCTAGCACCCGGGTACCTGTACACCTGGGCCTGAGCGTGTGGCCAGTTGTCTCCTGGAACCCTCCCAACGAACACTACGTGCCAGTCCTTCGCCATCTTTGATCTATGTACCTGCATCGACAGTTGATCAATTCAACGATAATATGCAACATAATGTACTTAAGAAAACAAAGAGGCATAATTAGCAAAATACAGGAAACTTATAGTAAACATAAGTGACGAAGTTCCTCATATATATCCAAACTAATTAACTAGCAAGAACGATCAGTCCTCCATGTTGGCGGTCCAATCTTCATAGTCAGGGATGAAGCACTCGAGCTTTGTGAAAGGCTTAAGGTCCAGACGTTGAGCGAGTAGCAGTGCTCGGACATCATCCCGCGTCATTGTTGGCCCATGGTAGAACACCCCTGTTGGTTCGAGGACCTGCTTCATCATTACTTGGGCAAGTTCACACTGTATGTGATAAAACTCAGCTCGGAGTCGATGATCCGGTGCATGTCCTATGCTTGTGGCCCAGCTGACAATCTCGGCATCTTCGGTACTAGGTGACATGCGAAGGCGTTGATTATCCCTTCTGTACTCGACCAGGTGATGCATGAGGTAGAATCCATCAGCCTGATTGGTGTGGGGTTGCTGGATGCAGCAGAAGTCGGTCTTATGGCGAAAAACCAGCCCATCCTTCCTGTTCCTTTTCACCTTTATATATCCACCAGACATGTTGAAGGTAAACAGGGCACTATTGAGAACTCTCTTTACGTGCGTGTAATCCTTTTTCTTGATGTTCTTTGATGAGTCCAAGTATATAGCATGGGAGTATTCCGGGTACAGAACGATGAGCACGACGCCGCCCCCACTGCGCAAATGAAGTACACAACTCTAATTAGCCTCCATGCTTGCAAAGGAATGATTAACGACACTTATGAAAGGATATGCGCGGATGACTTACGTGGGATGATAAGGTAGGAGAATCGCTTCCTTGTCCTTATTAGCGATCATGACTCTACCGAGGTACTTGCTCGCATAGTCACAGTGCTCTTTGCAAACTGCCAAGTAGCTCTCGTGCATATAGAACAGGTCCACGATGCAGATATATTGTATGTTCTCGATCCTGATGAAGTAGTTGAGATACATCACATACATGCGGATGAACTGGAAATCCATCTTGGTCATGTGGAACATGTTGTAGATGTAGTCGAATCGCAGGATGAACTAATTCGCGGGCCAGGTGTCGACGTACAACTTCCCACCTTGCACCTGAGCCACGTAAAGCGGCTATCCTGGTTTTTCCGCGATCAAAAGGCTTTTTTCTCTGGCCAGCACATCTTCATGAAGTTTCCTTAGATCATTGTTCAGTATGTTATCTAGCGCTTTGGGGGGTAGGATCGGCTCGCCGGCGACATGGAAACAATTCTCACCTTTGACAAGTATTTTGTCTACCACCCGGGGCTTCAGAGGCGGCTGGCTGCTTGAAGCAGCTCTGGTGCCTTTAGGGCCTTTCTTTTCCGGTCTCCTCCTTGGCTTCTTGGTGGGTGGCAGCGGTAGTGAGCCCAACATACCTTCCCTAACCACCCCCCAAGTGTCTTCGGGCTAAACATTGGATGGGCCTTGGGGGGTTGCTGGGTAGAGGCGGTATCTGGAGGCGTCTCCTGTGAGGATTGCTTGAAGAGAGACTTTTTGCATTCCACCTCAGGATGTTCCGGCTCCGGCAAATCAGGCAACATCAAGTCATCGTCTCCATGCTCATAGCTTGAGTCTTCGTCGTCCTGAGACATCAACCTTTCATCATCGTAGGCGGTATTGAAATACTTGTCTGGGTCATCCTCCTCCTCCTCCATGTCATCAACATTTGCTTCTTCGACAGCGGGGGCGACATGATCTAGCACTAATGGAGGCTCTCCCTCGTGTCGTTCGCTACCACCTGCCACGACAGGTGTTGGTAATGTGGTAGGTGAGGTGGTGTTCATACCTTCTTCAGAAGGTGGCGTTGGCGTGATACTGGGCGTCTCGAGATGAAGAAGAGACTTCGGCCAAGGCAAGAACTAGCTCTTGCATGCACCAATCCTCGGGGGGGGGGGGTCTCGTCGTCATCGGATGGTACTGGAGGAGGAAAATCATCGAAGCCCGCTAATACACTGGCCAAGTTAACCTTGAAGACGCCATCGGGCATCTCTCGGTTGTGGAACATGCGGTCCTTCGACTTCACGATCGTTGCCTTTCCCATGACCACCTTCTGGCCCTTGATGTCGTACAGTAGGGTGCACGGGGTATCGTCGGCCTATGAAGAAGACATGTCTACGACATCAAACATCCGAAAGGCAACTGAAAACGGAAGACTATAGACATGCTGGTGAAAAGGGTATGACGCGTAATTACCGTGAGGGCGTCGAGCTCAGCCAACGATGAAGGCCCGCCGAGCATGCAAGAGACGGAGGTCGGGCTGCTATGAACAGGAGCGGGACCTTTTGCGGTTGCTTGAGCAGGTGCCGACGTTGTGGTGTTCGCCGGATTGCTCCCGACAAAGCTGGGAAGGGGAAAGTCCTCCGGCCGTGCATTTGGATAGTTCTTCATGAAATCAAAAATTGCCGGAATGAAGCTGGCCACCGCGTCAGTGACCGCTGCATTGATGGCCCCGCGCAACTCTTCTTTGGTCTCAGCTTTGGTCGTATTGACCGCAATCGCAATCTTCTCGTCGATGGTCTGGTGAGTGACGACCGACCGTCTCTTCCTTCTTTCCTCTGGCTCCTCGTTGTTGGAAATATGCCCTAGAGGCAATAATAAATTAGTTGTTATCATATTTCCTTGTTCATGATAATTGTTTATTATCCATGCTATAATTGTATTGATCGGAAACTTAAATGCATGTGTGGATACATAGACAAAACCATGTCCCTAGTATGCCTCTAATAGACTAGCTCGTTGATCAAAAGATGGTTAAGGTTTCCTAGCCATGGACATGAGATGTCATTTGATAACGGGATCACATCATTAGGAGAATGATGTGATGGACAAGACCCAAACTACAAACGTAGCATATGATCGTGTCAGTTTATTGCTACTGTTTTCCGCATGTCAAGTATATGTTCCTATGACCATGAGATCATGCAACTCATGGATATTGGAGGAGTGCCTTGTGTGTATCAAACGTCGCAACGTAACTGGGTGACTATAAAGGTGCTCTACAGGTATCTCCGATGATGTTTGTTGAGTTGGCATGGATCGAGATTGGGATTTGTTACTCCGTGTGACGGAGAGGTATCTCGGGGCCCACTCGGTAATGCAACATCACAATAAGCCTTGCAAGCAATGTGGCTAATTGTTAGTTGCGGAATCTTGTATTACGGAACGAGTAAAGAGACTTGCCAGTAACGAGGTTGAACTAGGTATGGAGATACCGACGATCGAATCTCGGGCAAGTAACATACCGAAGAACAAAGGGAACGTTATACGGGATTAACTGAATCCTTGACATAGAGGTTCGACCGATAAAGATCTTCGTAGAATATGTAGGAACCAATGTGGACGTCCAGGTCCCGCCATTGGTTATTGACCGTAGAGGTGTCTTGGTCATGTCTACATAGTTCTCGAACCCGCAGGGTCTGCACACTTAAGGTTTGGTGACGTTTCGGTAGTGTAGAGTTATGTATGGTGGTGACCGAAGGTTGTCCGGAGTCCCGGATGAGATCCCGGACGTCAGGAGGAGCTCCGAAATGGTCCGGAGGTAAAGATTCATATATAGGAAGTCCTAGTTTGCTCGCCGGAAAAGTTTCGGGCTCATCGGTAATGTACCGGGAGTGTACCGGGAGACCTCCGGGAGGGGTATTTCGACCCCAGAGGGTCCATGGGCTGTGGAGAGTGATAACCAGCCCTTATTGGGCTGAAGGAACAGCCACAACAAGGCCCATGGCGCAGGAGACAAAAGTCCTAAAGGAAAAGGTAGAAAAAAGGCTAAAAAGGAAGAGTCCTACTCCTACTAGGAGTGGAGGAGGAGTAGGACTCCTCCCCCTCTAGTTCGGCCGACTCCTATTGGAGTTTCTCCTTGCACCAGACCTCCCATCCTCTCCTCCTATATATACTGGTGGAATAGAAGGGTTTTGCACAGATTTTACGGCAACGTGCTACCCGTTCCACCGGTGCTCCTCTAGATCGGTTTTCTGCAGTGCTTAGGCGAAGCCCTGCCGGAATTGCTACACCACCATCACCGGAGTGCCGTCACGCTGCTGGTGAACTCTCTCTCCTCTCCACCTCTTCTTGCTGGATCAAGACGGTGGAGATCATCATCAAGCTGCACGTGTGCTGAACGCGGAGGTGCCGTCCATTCGGCGCTAGATCGGAAGGACCGTGATCAAGATCGCGAGACGGTTCATGATGAGATCGCGGAACGGATCATGATGAGTTCGCGGGACAGATCGTGATCAAGATCGTGAGACAGATCGTGATGAGATCGCGGGACGGATCGTGATGAGTTCGCGGGACGGATCGTGTTTGGATCGCGGGGCGGATCATGATGAGATCGCGGGACGCTCGGCGATTTGGATCGCGAAGATGTTCGACTACACCAACAACGTTTCTTAACGCTTCCCGCTTAGCGATCTACAAGGGTATGTAGATCCACTCTCCCTCTCGTAGATGCTCATCACCATGGATAGGTTTGCGTGTGCGTAGGAAATTTTTTGTTTCCCATGCGACGTTCCACAATAGTGGCATCATGAGCTAGGTTGATGGTTCGATGAGATCTCGAGTAGAACACAAAAGGTTTGTGGGCGTTGATGCTTAGATTGCTTCCTCCCTTGGTCGTATTTTGGTTCAGAGGGATTGTGAGATGAAGCGGCCCGGACCAACATTACTCGTACGCTTACGAGAGACCGGTTCCCTCGACGCAACTTGTTGCCTAGATGGCTTGCGGGTGACAGTTTCTCTCACTTTAGTTGGATCGGATTCGACAAAGGCGGTCCGTGAGAAGGTTGAAAAGCAACTAGTGTATCACCGTTGTGGCTTTTGCGTAGGTGAGAATTGTTCTTGCTAGATACCCGTAGCAGCCACGTAAAACATGCAACAACAATTAGAGGACGTCTAACTTGTTTTTGCAGGGTATGTTGTGATATGATATGGCCAATTACATGATGTGATATATGTGATGTATGAGATGATCATGTGATGTATAGATTATCACGACTTGCATGTCGATGAATACGACAACCGGCAGGAGCCATAGGGTTGTCTTTAATTATTGTATGACCTGCGTGTCAATCATTAAGCGCTATGTAATGCTTTATTTTATCGCTAAACGGTAGCAATAGTAGTAGAAGCATGTAGGGCATGACAACCCCGATGGCGACACGTTTATGGAGATCAAGATGATGGAGATCATGGTGTCATGCCGGTGACGATGGAGATCATGCCGGTGCTTTCTAGATGGAGATCAAAAGCACAAGTTCATGGCCATATCATGTCACTTATGATTTGCATGTGATGTTAATCCTTTTATGCACCTTGTTTTGCTTAGGACGACGGTAGCATTATAAGGTGATCCCTCACTTAATTTCAACATAAATTGTGTTCTCCCCAAGTGTGCACCATTGCGAAAGTTCATCGTGTTGAGACACCACGTGATGATCGGGTGTGATAGACTCTACGTTCACATACAACGGGTGCAAGCCAGTGTTGCACACGCAGAACACTCGGGTTAAACTTGACGAGCCTAGCATGTACAGACATGGCCTCGGAACACAAGAGACCGAAAGGTCGAACATGAGTCATATAGTAGATATGATCAACATGATGATGTTCACCATTGCAGCCACCTCAACTCACGTGATGATCGGATTTGAGTTGGTGAAATTTGGATCATGTATCACTCGAATGATCGGAGGGATGTCAATTTGAGTGGGAGTTCTTAAGTAATATGATTAATTAAACTTATTATCATGAACATAGTCAATAGTGTCTTTGCAAATTATGTTGTAGAATACTAGCTCGCGCTGTAGCTTCCTTAATTTTTACATGTTCCTAAAGAAATAGAGTTGAAAGATGATGGTAGCAATATTGCGGACTGGGTCCGTGATCTGCGGATTGTCCTCATTGCTGCACAGAAGGCTTATGTCCTTAATGCACCGCTCGGTGCGCCAACCCCTCTAGCGTCATCTGTAGATGTTGTGAACATCTGACAGGCACGTTCTGATGACTACTTGATAGTTTAGTGCGTCATGCATTACGGCTTAGAATCGAGGCTCCAAAATGTTTTGAACGTCACGGAACATGTGAGATGTTTCTAAAGAGCTGAAATTAGGATCTCAGGCTCGTGCCCGTGTTGCGAGATATGAGATCTCCAACAAAGATTCTTTGCCTACAAGATGAAAGAGAATAGCTCAATCGTTGAGCATGTGCTCAGATTAACTGGGTGCTACAATCGCTTGAATCAAGTGGGAGTTGATCTTCCAGATAAGGTAGTGATTGATATAGTTCTCCAAGTCACTGTCACTAGAGCTACTAGAACTTAGTGATGAACTATAAAACGCCAGGGATAGAAGTAATAATTCCTGAGCTGTTCGCAATGTTTGACACCGCGAAGGTAGAAATCAAGAAGGAGCGTCAAGTGTTGATGGTTAACCAAACCACTAGTTTCGAGAAGGGCAAGAGCAAGGAGGGAAACTTCATGGATAGCAAGTCAGTTGCTGCTCTAGTGAAGCAACCCAAGGTTGAACTCAAACCCGAGACTAAGTGCTTCTGTTATGAGGTGAGCGGTCGCTGAAGCGGAACAATCCTAGATGCTTGGTAGATAAGAAGGTTGGCAACATCGACAGAAGTATATTTGATATACGAGTTATTGATGTGTACCTTGCTAGTACTCCTAGTAGCACCTGGGTATTGGATACCGGTTCGGTTGCTAAATGTTAGTAACTCGAAATAAAAGCTACGGAATAAACGGAGAACTAACTAAGGGTGAGGTGACGATATGTGTTGGAAGTGTTTCCAAGGTTGATGTGATCAACATCGCACACTCTCTCTACCTTCAGGATTAGTGACGAACCTGAATAAATGTTATTTGGTGTTTTGCGTTGAACATGGACATGATTAGATCATGTTTGTTGCAATACAGTTATTCATTTGAATTAGAGAATAATGGTTATTCTGTTTGCATGAATAATACCTTCAATGGTCATGCACCCAGTGAGAATGGTTTGTTGAAATCTTGATTGTAGTAATACACATGTTCATAACATTGATGTCAAAAGATACAAAGTTAATAATGATAGTACCACATATTTGTGGCACTGTCGTAGAATGTCATATTGGTATAAAGCGCATGAAGAAACTCCATGCTGATGGATCTTTAGACTCATTCGATTTCGAATCAGTTGAGACATGCGAACCATGCCTCTTGGGCAAGATGACTAAAGGACCCCGTTGGATGGAGCGGGCAAGTGATTCATTGGAAACTGATACATGTTGATGTATGCAATCGAGTGAGTCTTGTAGCGTGCAGTGGATATCGTTATTTTCTTAACTTCACTGATGATTTGAGTAGATATAGTGTGTATTTACTTAATGAAACACAAGCCTAAATCGTTTGAAAGGTTCAAGCAAATTCAGAGTGAAGTTTAAGATCATCGTGACAAAAAGATAAAAATGACTACAATATGATCATGGAGGTGAATATCTGAGTTACGTGTTTGGCATACAACTTAAGACAATGTGAAATTTGTTTCACAACTAACGCCACCTGGAACACCATGGTGTGATGGTGTGTCCGAACGTCATAGTCATGCTCTATTGGATATAGTGCGTGCTATGATGTCTCTTATCGTTTTACTACTATAATTTTGGGGTTATGCATTAGAGACAACTACATTCACTTTAAATAGAGCACCATCTAAATCCGTTGAGATGACACCGTGTGAATTATGGTTTGATAGAAACCTAAGCTGTCATTTCTTAATGTTTGGGGCTGCGACGCTTGTGTGGAAAATGTTTTCACCTAATGAGGTCGAACCCAAGGCGGACAAATGCATCTTCATAGAATACCCTAAGATCAGTTGGGTGAACCTTCTATCTTAGATCCAAGTGCAAAGTGTTTGTTGCTTAAACGGATCCTTTCTCGAGGAAATGTTTCTCTCGAAAGAATTGAGTGGGAGGAAGATAGAACTTGATGAGGTTGTTAAACCTTGTTCAACCAGAGAGTAGCGCAGCGTAGAAAGATGTTTCTGTGAAGCCTACATTAGTTGAAGAGGAAGTTAATGATGATGATCATGAAGCTTCAGGATCAAGTTACTATCGAACTTTGTAGGTCGACAAGGATGTGTACTACTGCTAAGCGGTACGACAATCCTGTCTTGGAGGTCATGTTGTTGGACAAAAGATGAACCTACGAGCTATGGAGAAGCGATGATGGGCCCGGGTTTCGACAAATGGTTGGAGGCCATGGAATCTGAGATAGGATCCATGTATGAAAACCAAGTATAGACTTTGGTAGACTTGCTCGTTGGACAGCAGGTCGTTGAGCACAAATGGATCTTTAAAATGAAGACAAACACTGATAGTAAATGTCACCATTTGTAAAGCTTGACTTGTTGCAAAGATGTTTGTGACAAGTTCAAGGAGTTGACTGCGACGAGGCTTTCTCACTCGTAGCGATGCTAAAAGTCCGTTGGAATTATGTTAGCAGTTGCTGCATTTTCAATTATGAAATCTGGCAGATGGATGTCAAAACATCGTTTCCTTAACGGTTTACTTGAGGAAAGGTTGTATGTGATACAACCAGAAGGTTTTGTCAGTCCTAAGGATGCTAAAAGGTGAGCAAGCTTCAGTGATCCTTCTATGGACTGAAGCAAGCATCTCGGAGTTGGAATATACGCTTTGATGAGTTGATCAAAGTTTTTGAGTTTATACAAAGTTTGCGAGAAACTTGTATTTACAATAAAGTGAGTGGGAGCACTATAGAATTTCTGATAAGTATATGTGGATGACATATTGTTGATCGAAAATAATGTAGAATTTATGGAAAGCATAAACAGTTATTTGGAAAGTGATTTTCAAAGTAAAA
This sequence comes from Hordeum marinum, assembly GCA_022496015.1. Classification (NCBI taxonomy): domain Eukaryota; kingdom Viridiplantae; phylum Streptophyta; class Magnoliopsida; order Poales; family Poaceae; genus Hordeum; species Hordeum marinum. The sequence goes on along the minus strand of CM039676.1, from coordinate 335,676,533 downwards.
CCTGGATAAAACTACCTAATTGTTGAGCATCAAGATCTATAGAGATAGATCAAAGATGACTTGATGAGACTTTCAATGAGTACATACCTTGACAAGGATTTTGAAAGGAGTTCAAAATGGATCAATCAGAGAAAGAGTTCTCGCCTGATTTGTAAGGTGTGAAGTTGAGTGATACTCAAGGCTCGACCACGGCAGAAGGAAGAGAAAGGATGAACGTCATCCCCTATGCCTTAGCCATAGGCTCTGTACAGTATGCCATGCTGTGTACCGCACCTGTGTGTGCCTTGCCATGAGTCTGTCAAGGGGTACAAAAGAGATCCAGGAGTGGATCACTAGACAGCGGTCAACATTATCCTTAGTGACTAAAAGACTAAAGAAATTGTTTCTCGATTATGGAGGTGATAAAGAGTTCGTCGTAAGGAGTTACGTCGATGCAAGCTTTAACACTAATCCGGATGACTCGTAGTAGCAATCTGGATGCGTATAGTGGAGCAGCCATTTGGAATAGTACCAAGTGGAGTGTGGTAGCAATGTTTACAGTTTGACATAGGGATTTGCAAAGTACACACGGATCTGAATATCGCAGACCCGTTGACTATAAGACCTCTCTCACATGCAAAGCATGATCGAGACCCAGAACTCGTTGGGTGTTAGATTCATAACAATGCGAATCACATGGTGATGTGAACTAGATTATTGACTCTAGTGCAAGTGGGAGACTGTTGGAAATATGCCCTAGAGGCAATAATAAATTAGTTATTATCATATTTCCTTGTTCATGATAACTGTTTATTATCCATGCTATAATTGTATTGATCAGAAACTTAAATGCATGTGTGGATACATAGACAAAACCATGTCCCTAGTATGCCTCTAATAGACTAGCTCGTTGATCAAGAGATGGTTAAGGTTTCCTAGCCATGGACATGAGATGTCATTTGATAACGGGATCACATCATTAGGAGAATGATGTGATGGACAAGACCCAAACTACAAACGTAGCCTATGATCGTGTCAGTTTATTGCTACTGTTTTCCGCATGTCAAGTATATGTTCATATGACCATGATATCATGCAACTCATGGATATCGGAGGAGTGTCTTGTGTGTATCAAACGTCGCAACGTAACTGGGTGACTATGAAGGTGCTCTACAGGTATCTCCGATGATGTTTGTTGAGTTGGCATGGATCGAGAGTGGGATTTGTATTACGGAACGAGTAAAGAGACTTGCCGGTAACGAGGTTGAACTAGGTATGAAGATACCGACGATCGAATCTCGGGCAAGTAACATACCGAAGAACAAAGGGAACGTTATACGGGATTAACTGAATCCTTGACATAGAGGTTCGACCGATAAAGATCTTCATAGAATATGTAGGAACCAATGTGGACGTCCAGGTCCCACCATTGGTTATTGACCGTAGAGGTGTCTCGATCATGTCTACATAGTTCTCGAACCCGCAGGGTCTGCACACTTAAGGTTTGGTGACGTTTCGGTAGTGTAGAGTTATGTATGGTGGTGACCGAAGGTTGTTCGGAGTCCCGGATGAGATCCCGGAAGTCAGGAGGAGCTCCGAAATGGTCCAGAGGTAAAGATTCATATATAGGAAGTCCTAGTTTGCTCGCCGGAAAAGTTTCGGGCTCATCGGTAATGTACCGGGAGTGTACCGGGAGACCTCCGGGAGGGGTATTTCGACCCCAGAGGGTCCATGGGCTGTGGAGAGTGATAACCAGCCCTTATTGGGCTGGAGGAACAGCCACAATAAGGCCCATGGCGCAGGAGACAAAAGTCCTAAAGGAAAAGGTGGAAAAAAGGCTAAAAAGGAAGAGTCCTACTCCTACTAGGAGTGGAGGAGGAGTAGGACTCCTCCCCCTCTAGTTCGGCCGACTCCTATTGGAGTTTCTCCTTGCGCCAGACCTCCCCTCCTCTCCTCCTATATATACTGGTGGAATAGAAGGGTTTTGCACAGATTTTACGGCCACGTGCTACCCGTTCCACCGGTGCTCCTCAAGATCGGTTTTCTGTAGTGCTTAGGCGAAGCCCTGCCGGAATTGCTACACCACCATCACCGGAGCGCCATCACGCCGCCGGTGAACTCTCTCTCATCTCCACCTCTTCTTGCTGGATCAAGACGGTGTAGATCGTCATCAAGCTGCACGTGTGTTGAACGTGGAGGTGTCGTCCATTCGGCGCTAGATCGGAAGGACCGTGATCGAGATCGCGAGACGGTTCGTGATGAGATCGCGGAACGGATCGTGATGAGTTCGCGGGACAGATCGTGATCAAGATCGGGAGACGGATCGTGATGAGATCGCGGGATGGATCGCGATGAGTTCGCGGGACGGATCGTGATGAGATCGCGGGACGCTCGGCGATTTGGATCGCGAAGATGTTCGACTACACCAACCGCGTTTCTTAACGCTTCCCGCTTAGCGATCTACAAGGGTATGTAGATCCACTCTCCCTCTCGTAGATGCTCATCACCATGGATAGGTTTGCGTGTGCGTAGGAAATTTTTGTTTCCCATGCGACGTTCCACAACACTCGTTGTAGCACGTCTTCCACAAGGCGCCATCCCCGACGCCGTGCACACGTCCATAGGATGGAGGCTTGTCCACTGGGACCTTTTTCAGTATGTTCAGGGCCGGGTTGAATGGGGTGTCCCACTTGGGCCTCGCCGACGACTGTGACGACTCGTCGCTTTCGGCTGCCTTTTGGTGTTGCTCTTTCTGCAAAAGGGACATGGATGGTTTACTAATGTGACAAAACTTGTAGTCGAACTGATTGGAAGCTAATATGATAATGTGTTAATATAACAATTACCAGAAGTCTCATGAACTCCCTCGTGTTCGGGTCCGTGTAAAAGATCTTGTTGACTTTGTCCCACTTGTATCGGGCCCTGATCCAGTCATGCTCCAGAAGGTCGGTGAACTCCGCCAAGGGGTCTGGGATTCCATGACTTTCACGTTCAGCGTCCTCCTTGGCCCATACGTGCCTCTTCCCCTCGTAACCACGGCTTCCAAGGCGGTGGGGAGGCATGTCCCTAGCCTGGAGCGCCTTCATTTTCTCTGGCCTTGCCTTGACTTCTTCTTTACCGCAATTCTCCTTGAATTTTTCAAAGTCCTCTTCCGTTATTGACGAATTATCAGCATGAATCTTGGACCACGGTTCATTCTTTGCAATCGCTTTTTTCACCTAAACTTTCCAGGAGGACAAGTCGTTGGTGAACGTCACCATTGCCTTGGCGTTTATCTTTGTCATGGCGACGTCGTCCCACGGGTCTTTAAATGTGCTTTCATCCCGACCGGGGAACAAGAACCTATTGTGCAACTTCTTTAGGAGCATGTGCTCCATATGTGGTATCTTCTTTAACAGAACGTCATTGATGTTCGCGGTTTCCCTAAGGATGCATCCTAGTTGATTGCCCCAGCACAAGCGCGCTTCCTCCGGCGCCGTTGGCTCTAACTTCTTGGGGTGCATCTCCGTGACCACAATTTGTCCGATGCCAAGCTTGTTTGCTTTTCGTGACCTCTTCTTCTTCAGTGCTTTACAATCTACGACAGCATCATTGCCGGTCTCGGGGGTGGTGTCAGTGCCGGTGTCGGTGTCAGGGTTGGTGCCACTGCTGCCACCATGCAATCCCATCTGGATTTCGTCTAGGTAATCAAAATAGTGATTTGCTGCCTCGTGGGGGTCTACTACGAGGCGAGCAGAACCCCCGGCTTCGGCATCGTTAGACATGTTTCCTATTCAACAATTGTAAATAAAAGATATAATGAAGAGAAAAAAGGGGCCTATATATATTTGGTCGGAATATTGATTCATTCCCCTTCCGACAAATCCCGGGTACTCCATATGTCCTAGTTTCTAGCACAAGTTGCACCTGAAATTTTTGGCATGACCTTTGATAAAAGGTGGACATATGGGGCGCCTGAAATTTGCCGGAACGGAAATGAATCAACATTCCGGAAAAACATAGGCCACTCGGATATTTTTCGACATTCAACCAACATTGCAAAACCATCATTACAAAACCAACATATAACTGTTTTTTTGTTGCTCCAAAACATCTTATATTTGTAAATGGAGAGGGAGTACTAAAGCTTTTTCATCCAATTCATCCATCCATGGAGTGCACTAACTAGTCTAGGTCATGGAGTATAACTCTTTATCATGCAAAAAACAAAAAATAGACATTTGAAGATTCACGGTGTTGCTTTTGTCATTGCGCTATATTCTGAAGATGCAGTTTTTTGTTTGACCGGAGTGGATTCCTCTTGCTTAACCAAGTTCACTATTACTCACAGTCATAGTAGTCTAGGTGATGGAACTGGTAAATCTGAACAACAGTATTACCTTGCAAAATAGCTTCACCGGAAGTAGGGGGTGCCGGAGCTCGGGAGGAGGAGCGGAAGGAGGGCCATCGCACCGCCACGCCGGCGAGATAGGGTTTGCCTGGGGGTGCGCGCGGGGGCGGGAGGCCAGGGCGGAGGCGACGAATCGGTAGAGGGGGGCGAGGGGGAGCCGGTCCGATGAGCTACGGCGTGGGAAGGCACCGAAGCTGGCCGGAATCGGCCGGCGACGGCGGCGACAAAGGGGGGATCGGGAGAGCGTGCGCCACGTGCTGAGGGGAGAGAGCGAGAGCGAGAGGTGGGAAGGAGAGGGGGGGAGCCCGCATGGGGGTTAACCCCAAATAGCAGTAGCGCTGGTTTAGGAACTAGCGCTATAGCTAGCGCTACTGCTAAATATTCCAATTTTATTTATTTTAATTATTTTTCCTTTTCTAGTTTTTAGTTTTATTTTCTTTTATTATTTTCCTTTTCTTTTTTGTTTACTTTTCTTTTCTTTTGTATTGCTTTCTCCCTTTTTTTGTTTTTTTTCTCCAGACGACGGCGTCACCCTGTCGCACACTGCGCAAATATTATCACCGGAACCATGCATGTGGTGGTAACATATCAGTTGACCGATAATGGTTACTTAAGTGCGTACACAAAGTACATACATATATATAAATGATGGTTTCTGATCAGCTGCGTTGATGATGTTTCACATTGATCTTCTTCCCTTTCTTGTCCGTTGCCGAGTAATTGAGCCCCTCCTTGTGACTTTTCCGGAGACATGGAGTACGATCTTTCTTAGGTAATGTAGTATTTATTCTTGTTTTCACGTATGCTTCATCGTCATCGTCATCTTCCCTCATTGGGTTGCCGTATTGGTCGTAGTCTTCCTCGTTGGCGACTCCATCCATTCCGATGATGCTCCTTTTGGATCTCCTCATGACAACACGGCTGGGATTGGCCGGGTCGGTTATGAAGAAGCATTGTGTCACGTGCTTAGCGTGTACCCATGGCTCATTTTTGGCAATGATGTTAACGTTCACGGGAGTGCTCTTCGCGTCGGGTATAGACATGATGGTGAAATACTTGTTTTCTCTTATGACGTCCTTGGCCCATCTGACATGGAACATCGTCGCATCGTGCATTCTAGCATAGTCAAGCTCCCAGATCTCTTCGACCCTTCCGTAGAATCTTTCAGTTCTGCCATTGGCGTCGGTCACGCATTGAATTGTGACCCCGGAGTTCTGGTAATCACTGTCCATGTCTTTGGCCTCCATGTAGAACGTGTACCCATTGATACCGTAGGACTGATAGGTTGCGAGCTTGGGTGCGGGGCCATGTGCTAAGGCGTGTATTAGCAATCCGTTCGAACTGCCCTCTTCCGGGGGATTTTCAAGAACTTGCTCTTTGAACCGACGCAAGAAAGTGGCGTTGTGCTCTATAGTAACTTCGTCATCCGTCTTGAGCATACCCTTATCATGGTACTTCTTTGTGATGCTTTCTTTGTGCCGTGCCACATAATCATCAACCACATCTAGGTGTTGTAGCACTACTAAGTTAGCCATGTCAAAGTCGTTCCGTCGATCCGAGTAGTCCACGTGCAATTCCCTCCGGTCGTTGTTATGACCATCTCCTTCGAGCTTCCCATCGTGCTTCTTGACGGGCAAACCAACAACACATTCTCCAACGCCTATATAATTCTCGCAAAAGGAGACACACTCACGCGTCAAATACCCCTGGACGATGCTCCCTTCGAGACGGGACATGTTACGAACGAATCCTTTGATGACCCCATTCATCCTCTCTAATGGCATCATGCTGTGAAGGAATGTCGGCCCGAGGTCGATGATCTCGTCCACAATGTGGACACACGGATGCACCATGAAGTCAAAGAACGCGGGCGGGAAGTACATCTCAAGCTCATATAGTATGACAACAATCTCTTCCTGTAGCCTTCGGAGCTGCTTCACACTTATGGACTTTCGAGAGATAACGTCGAACAAGTTGCAGAGACCAGTAAGCGTGTCACGGATGTGCTTCTCCATTATCCCTCTAATGGCAATCGGGAGTATCTGCTTCATCATCACGTGACAGTCATGAGACTTCATCCCGCTGAACCTTTTCTTCTTGGGGTCTAGAAATCTGCTTATCTTCCCACAGTAACCGGAACTGACTTTGATTCCCATAAGGCACTTGATGAATTGATCGATCTCCTTCGCACTTAAGGTGAAGCAAGAAGGGGGGCAATAATTCTCCTCCGTCTTGTTGACTTTTATGCCCCTTTCCCCCTTCTTTGTCTCTGTCTCCGTCTCCTCCGTTGATTTTTTACGGTGGAGATCTTTCCTGATCTTCAAATCTTCCAAGTCTTTCCTTGCCTTCGGCCCATCCTTGGTCTTCTCCGGCATGTTCATCAATGTGCCAAGCAAGCTCTCGAGGACATTCTTCGTGATATGCATTTGATCAAGGCAATGAGGCGTGTCGTGATTGGGCCAGTACTCCAAGTCCCAGAAAACAGACCTCGTTTTCCATACCTTCAGCAGTGTCTCCGACGCCTTTTTGATCTTTCCCGGCGCGGGGCATTGTTCCCAGTTTCTCAACAGCTTGTCGATTTCTACGCCGCTCCTCTTACATGGAGGTATTCGAAGCTCATCCAACCCATTGAATAGATCTCCACGTTTTCTCCACGGGTCATCCTTCTCGAGCCATCTATGATGGCCCATGTACACGATTTTCCCGGACCCGTCATCTTTCATTGACGTAAGCTGCTGAGACATTGTATCATCCATGCACCTCGTGCATCCGCAGTATTCGTGGCACACCTGGCCTGAGGTGTACCCGTAACCGAGATAGTCGTGCACCGTCGTCATCAGTGCGACTCTCATATGGAAATACTCTCCTTTGCTGGCGTCCCATGTCCATGCCGGTGTTTCCATAACGTGTCTAGCTCCTCTTGCAGAAGCCCCATATACAGGTTAATACTATTTCCCGATTGTTTCCGCCCTTGAATCATCATGCTCATGTGTACGTACTTTGTCTTCATGCACTTCCATGGGGGGAGGTTGTACATCCATACAAATACGGGCCATGTGATGTGGTTGGTGTTCTGGTTTCCAAACAGATTCATGCCATTGGTACTCGCACCAAGCACGATGTTCTTTGGATCTTCTGTAGCAAATCCATATACGGTGTTGAATGCTCTCCACTAGCTACCATCTACGAGGTGTCTCAGCTTCGGATCATCTCCATCGTCGGGCTTCTTCCTCTCCGCGTGCCAGCGCATGAGCTTTGCTTCCTTAGGATCTATGAAATACCGCTGTAGACGAGGAGTGATCGGAAAGCACCATACAACTTTCTGAGGAACTTTCTTTCCTGCCTTCTTGTATCGAGAAGCATTGCACATTGGACAGCTGGTTTTTTCCGTGTGCCCCCCCCGATAAATGATGCAATCGTTGATGCATGCGTGGTACCTAATGTGTGGCAAATCAAAAGGGCAAACGATTTTCTTGGCCTCCTCGACACTAATAGGACACAGGTTCCCCGCGGGAAGAACTTTATTATGTAGATACTTCAAATGCTCATCGAGGCTTTTGTCTGTCCATTTGTTTTTGGCCTTCGTCTTCTGAAGTTCGAGCATGAAACTCAAGCGGGTCACCTCGGGATCACAACCGTCATACAATGGAGTCTTCGAGTCTACTTGAAGTTGCGCCAGCTTGGCCTCCTCTCTAGAAGCAGCTCTCTCGCTAGTCGTACTCTTGGGAAGGAGGTCTCGAACACGAGGGGCCTACACGACTGCACTTAGTAGCATCGAAGACTGCGGCGTGACCTCTTCTCCGCCATGTCCGGACTCTTCTTCGCCATGTCCAGACTCTTTTTCGCCGTGTCCAGAATCTTCTCCGATGCTGTCATTTCCAGACTCTTCCCCGGCGCCATCGTCGTGTCGATCGGTCATCTCTTCGTCGAGCCCCATGTCGTTATTCCCTGCCATGTGGACGTCCTTATCATCATCAGCTTCTTCACTTATCCACTGAGTATAGCCATCCATGAAACCATTCTTCAGCAGGTGCGCCTTCAAAGTGCCATGATCAAAAGGGTCCAAAAGGACTCCTTCCTTGCATCTTGCACACGGACATCTAATCCTAGTCCAATTATTTGTGTACACGTCCATCACCGCGGATTGCATGTACTGCTCCACCTTCCATCCACTCACCTTCATGACCGACTGCACGGTATAACAAGCAAAAGGGTTATAAAATAAACAATGCATGCATGCTTCAAAGTCATATAAAATTTTGGCATGACCTTCCTAAAAATAGGACATAATGAGTTTGCTCGAAATTCATCAAAACGGAAATAAATCGACATCTCGACAAAACATAAGCAACTCGAGGGCATGTCACTCACACAAATCTCTCCATATATGCCAAACACACATATTCACATTCACACACATATTTCCATTCTTGAAATGAACAACTTTTTACTCACCTATATATCTCCCAAGAGCGATACCGATCGAGAGAGCACGCCGTTAATTAGATGATGAGAGAGACCGATCAAGACGTGTGGATGGCTAAATAGCTAGCTAGATCTAGTTCTTGGGAAGGAGAGGTGAATCTAGCTAGCTAACTAATGGAGAGGGAGTTATGTTGGAGGGGGACATTAATGGGGGAGAGGAAGAGAGGTGGGAGAAAGAGAGATAATGTGAGAGAGGCCATTTATGGAGGAGAGTTATGATGGAGGGGGACATTAATGAGGAGAGAATTAGAGAGGTAGGAGGAAGAGAGAAGAAGAGCAACAATGGTGGAGAGTGGAGAGGGGGAAGGAGGGGAGAGAGGGAAAGGTGGGGAGAGAGGGAGGGGTGAAATGGTGGCAGCAGCCGCAACTAGCAGTAGCGCTGCTTACAAAAAACACTGCTACTATGTGTGGCACATTAGCAGTAGCGCTTGCATGTTAAAAAGCGCTACTGGCAGTGGCCTTAGCAGTAGCGCTTTCTACCACCCAACGCTGTTACTATAAATAGTGTCGTCGGGGCCACCTTATCAGTAGCGCTTTCTTAGCGCCTAGCGCTCCTGCTAAGGCCTTAGTTGTAGCGCTGCAGTAATACATCACTACTGGTAATTAGCAGTAGCGGTTTCGTTTTTCCAACGCTACTAGTAGGCTCCTGTCTATAAGGTTTTCCCTAGTAGTGACTACTACTTCATCACAAACTCAAGGTAAGACCACGCTATGTAGGATTTGAACCTACGACATTGGGTTTTGGAGACACACGTTCTACCGAACTGAACTAAGAGCACTTTTCGGGATATAAATCAGTAAAGAAAATCGAAACAAGAGAAATATGGTCTCTCATAAATTGATTTCTTTCATCACTGTTCTTAAATGTCTAGCCACATAGCATCTCTAGCAAATCTCGTATATCCGGTCCCACAAAAATCGATTTAAAGGATATCGCAAAACGTTTTTTTTTCCGCATTTTTACAGTATCACTTTTGTTCCGGCAAAACAGATCCCCTTAAAAATTCATTATCCCAATAAAATTGCATAAACACCCCTTAAAACGTCCATTAAATTACAATTGGATCCGTCTCGGCCGCTTCCACCGCAAGGATCTCATCAGGAACAGAGGAGGAGCACGCGTCTTACCTGTGATGGTGCCACCGTGCAGCAAGACGAGGACAACGATGCAGACGCGACAAGCAGGCATCATCAGGTAGCTCGCTCGCTCGCTCACGACAGAAAACTATCTAGCTAGCTAACTAGCTCGTCGTGGTGGTGACAGTGGTAGTAGCTAGCTAGCTAGCTAGCTAGCGTAGCTCGCGGAGTTGCGTGTACGGTCCGATGGTCGATGGCGTCAAGGTGTTCCAGCGAGGTCACACTCGGGGAAGACCGTGGTGGGAACTAAAAGTTCCCTCCTGCCATTTTTTATTTATTTTCAAGGCCCTTGCAAAAAAAATGCCCATAATCCCATAGATACGGAAGAAATGGTCTCGCGGATTCGGGATCCTACAAAAAAATTATGGGACGACTGAATTTGAGGGATCTATTCGGGTTGGGTTTACGGGCTTTGTCCCTGGTTATTTTGCCGGATACCCAGCTCGCTAGATCTACTAGAGATACTCTAAACCTGGAGACCACAGATCGAATCCCCTCCATGCTCCTTTTTCTTCATGCATTTTTCCTTTATTAATTGTTCGCGAATTGAGCAGGCCCAATTTAGACACCTTCAGCAAGAGATTATGTGATCTCGCTTCATGCGAGACATAGTCGTTGGAAGGAACCATAACTTTAGTGTGCGAAGCACTTTCTTGTGGGTCGGCCCACACCAGAGGACGCGTGAGTGCTAGTTTACCCACGGGCGCGTCGAGCATTGTGGTTTTTCCTATTTGCCACGCCTTATGGCGAAGTGTGGCTCCAATGCACACTCGCCGCTATCCAGCACACTGGCCTGGCCTATTTTGTAGCTATATAGGAAGTTTTCTATTTTTGATTTTGGGAACATTAGGTTTCCAGACAGTTTTTTCCGGATTTGGAAACCTCCTAGAAGGATCCTGAACTGTTTTTCTAATGTTTCATTTTTATTTTCTTTCCATTTTATTTTATTCCCTTTTTTCCTTTTAAAGTTTAGTTTTATTTTCCAACAAACATTTAGAATTTGAAAAATGTTTGCATATTCCAAAGGTTGTATTCAGTTTTTAAAACATGTTTCGGTTTTCAATTATTGTTCAGAAATTCCAAAAAGTTTAGAATTTTAAAATGTGTTTGCTTCAAAAAATGTTTAATAATTCAGAAAAGTTTAGAAAGTCAAAACTTCCAAAAATGTTCACAAATTCAAAAAAATGTTCGCTATTTTTCAGAATATATTCCTTTTTTCAATATTTCTTCACAAATTCACATTCAAAATTTGCTCACAAAGTTGATAAAATGTTTGTTGTTTGAAAAAATGTTCATATTTTCGAAAAATGTTCCTGTTTTCGAAAGTTATTCAGAAATTCAAATGATGTACATGCTTTTAAAATTCGTTTGAAAATAAAAAGACGAGGATTCATAAAATTTCACATTTTGAAAAACATGTTCATAATTTATAAAAATCTTGGAGTTCTCAAAATGTGTTCGCAATTTAAAATACATTCATGTTTTCAAAAGTTGTTTGCAATCTTAAATAATATTCAGAGAATTTTCACAAATGTTCATGTTTTGAAAAAAAAAACGAATTTTTTAAGCATTTTGGAAAAATGATCATGTTATTTAAAAAATGTTTATGTTTTGGATATTTGTTCGCGAAATAAAGAAGTGTTGGGGAATTTCATAAAGTGTTTGTGTTTCAAAAAAATCATAATTTCGATTTTTATTGTGTTTTTGAAAAAGTTCAGATTTAAAAAAATCAAAGTTTTGAAAAATGTTATCGTCTTCAATTTTATTCCTTCTATGCAAAAAATGTTCGTTTATTCGTAAATCATTTACTGCTTTCATGAAGAAAATCACGTTTGAAATTTTAAAAAAGTTACTTCATAGTTCTCCGTTTCTCTCTTTATTGTGAGACACATAAGAGCTCGAAAACCGGTTCTAATCTCAGCTAGATGTTCCTTAGTGTCACTTCTTTTAGGCGGCTTAAAAAATAATTTGCCTCTTCCCAACTAACAAAATAAGACATCCCTTAAATTTGTTGAGACTTTTAAATTAGTTATCTCATAACTAGTTTAGAAGGCTTAAAGAATAAGAAAGACGGCTTATGAAAAAAGCTGAAAAGCAGGCAGCTTACATTTTAAGCTCCCAAAAAAATTGGCCCTTAATATCCTTATCTCTTTTGTCTCTTTCCCGATGACCTTTTTTGCGACAAACAAATCTGCATGATCGTACGATCAAATTTACTCAGGTTGAGGTACCACTTTCTAAATCAACTACCAAATCCAACTTTGCGCCCCATAAGAAAACAAAAATATATATGCATCATCGTATGTGCTGAATTTCACGCTCACTTGTGCCACCCAGCTTGCCAGAATATTAAATTTGCATAAATCATGACACTCATCTTTCATTAGCACACTAATCACAAAAATGTACAAAAAGAATACTGTAGTTATTTCGTTTTTTTAAAGGAGGTTGAAATCCCAAATCTCTGCATAATTATGATGCACACATCCATGTTCATTAATATCGATACAAAGGAATGAGGTTAAAATCATCAAGAAGTGCAAACATAGAAAACTATGCTAAAACCATTACCAGATATGAATGCAACACCTATGACTAAGTCGACTTCTTCCGTAGCAATGCCTTTAAAAAGGAATAAATGTCCTCGTGTCACCATCATCCCGTCAGGTAGAAGATGGACAAGACAAGAATTTGTATCATGTATGTCGATACCAACCACTAAATGGCAATACTCAACCAGTAGATGACTCCTTTAACAAGTCGTCCTTGTCGAGCCCAACCAACAACGGCCATCACATGAGCTCTCAGTCGAAATATGAAGAAGTGTTTCAATCACAAACTTGATGAAAGATCTTTTAGGAGTCACAACAACCAGTACTCTATCAGACCGAATTGGCGCTAGCAGGCAAATGGGATGTAATCCCACCTAAGACAGTCACCAGGGTCATCGGGGGGTCATCCATGCCGTGACACGGAGCTGGCTGCTACCACTCTACACCATTGTTAGTTGACCGACAACATCCACCACGTCTTGCAGTCATTACCCTAACGCTCTCCAAGTAAACAGAGGTACATGCTGCACTACTTGATGTCGATGGGAAAAGCTAGTGCACCCCAGCCCCATCAACAAAAAAACAAAATACTATGGTATAACAAAGAAGAGAAATAAACATGAAAGAAAACCAGAAAAAAGGGAAGAAATAAAAATAAAATAAAAATAGATTTTTTAAAAGAAAACAAAGAAAAACCGACCCAAACAGTGGATACCAGAAAAAAAAGCAACACAGAAAAAACTGGCCCAAACGGTGAAGAAACGAATAAAAAACACATACAAAAAAAAAACGAGCCCACTGCTACAGTGATGGCTAGCCCGTGTTAGGTTGATCTCTCCACCGAGTGGGCCCAACGGCCCATCGGACCCTGATCTATTCGTGCCCTGATCGGGGGCGCCCAACCCTCTTATGGTTGGTGGGCCCCTTTGACCTGCGATATATAGAGAGGTGAGGGCCGGGGCACACGGTACGAGGTTCACCGTGTCGCCAGTCTCCCCACCGAAGTCCCGTACCGATCTAGGGCAATCGTAGGCTCACGGGAAGCACCACCGCCACCCCTCCATCTTGATCTCGCCATCATCACCACCGCCACCGCATCGACATGGAAGGTGGCTCGAGCTCCTCAGGTCAGGTGCAGGTAGTACTCCGTACCATCCCTTCTCTCTAATCTTGCCCTCTCAGCGCATGAATTAGTTCAGGATACAGACAGGGCATCCGATCTAATCTAGCCTAATGATATAGAGTATCTATCATTGGTGTCAGAGCTGCTAGGCTTAGATTTTCGGTAGCCTAGAAATTACCACAGAAATCACCAGAGTATTCCCCTCCCCTGAAGAACCCTAGAAGGAAGAGAAAAGTCATCGGAGAAGGCCCTCGGGCTCACCGGCAAAGTGGCGCCGCCATCCTGGCCACGCCGTTCCTCTCGATGCGAACGGGCATCGGCAAGCCGAGCCGTTCGGACAAAGAACCACCGGAAGCCCTAGGGCTCGCCGGCAAAGAAAAGAAACAAAGAAACAAAAAAAAGAGAACACCACCCCTGGAGGGGCAAAGGGCACAGCGACCAAACCGCTCGACGACGGCGCGCTCACCGCAAGGTGGACGCACAGCCGGCGAGGGGGAAGGCCACGGCGCCATCGTTGACTGCTCCGCCGTCGTTGCATAGAAGGGGAGCAGAGGAGATCCTCGCCCGCGCATCTCTCTCTCTCTATCTGTTGCTGGAGGTGGAGAAAGAACAGAGGAAGGAGAAGGAGAGGGCCAGGCACGACGCGGTGGTCTGCCACCGCCGCCGGTGGCCGGTGTTGCCCTCACCCACCGCGCAGGACAGAGGCAAAGGAAGAGAGGCTGCGGTGTGGAGGCTTCCCGTCGCCGGGCTCGGGAACGGGCTCGTGCAGGGGATAGCACAGGCTAGCGCGCGCAGTGGAGCCGCTACCGTCGTTGGTGGCCGGGGAGGGCGGCCGGGCTGCCGCCGCTCTCGAGCGGGAGGGAGCGAGCGATGGGTCGGGGAAAGAAGTGTCGAGGGTTTCCCTGGCTTCCCGACTGCTGCGCTGTTTTGATCGAGCAAAAAGAATGCTCGACTGTCGGATCGACTGAATGACAGAGATTGAAAACCTAGCTCGGCCACGGGCCGATGGGCCGAAAGACCGTGACAGTTAGGCCGGTTTCGGCTGAAAGAGCCACGACCCAGCCCCACAGGCCGCGTTTTCGTTTTTGTTTTTAATAGTTTTGACCAGTTTTCTTCTGGGCGGATTTAAATAGTTTCAAATATTTTTTTCTATGCATTATTTTTCCAACAAAAAATTATGTTCAGAAAATAGAAAAGAAAAAGTTGCAAAGTTTCTGAAAAAGAAAAATAGAAAATCTCTGAAAATAAAATTGAATATTCAGAGAAAAGAAAAGTTCATGAATTTTATAAAGAAAAATATAATAAAGTTCGTGAATTTTTTGTTTAATAAAAGAAAAGTTTCTGTCAAGAATTAAAAGTTCATGAATTTATATTCATGTTTTCCGCTGCGTAAATATTTAATAGTGTGCTTTTACAAAGAAATAATGTTTAGAGAATTATTTTTTAATGAGCACAATAAAGTGATTATTATAATTAATATGACTATGTTATTATTATAACCAACGTTATTAATAACATGACCATGTTTTTTCAAGGTGTTTTTATTTCTATTAATTTGCCCAACGATGATATAGATTTAATTGCATAGACAATTATATGTTTAATTTGACCAACGTTAGATTAACACATATGGTTGTTATAATTATCAGGAGGCTTCAAGTTGATGAGTTGTTTAAAAGAAGTTCCAACACTCAGAGGTGATAATTACACCGAGTGGAGGAAGAAAGTTGATTTGGCCTTTGCCTGTGCTAAGGTTGACTGGGTTGTGGATGAACCACAGCCGGTCAGGCCTACAGAGTCAGTCAAAGAGGCCACTGATGATGATGCTGCATGGAATAAAAAGAGGAGTGAATATACTCCATTAGAGTTCTCCTACACTCTCAACAATCAAAAGTGGGTAAATGCCAAGAAAAATGTATGGCGGAATCGATTGCAGAGTGCACTTCCGTAGGGGAGTTGCTGAAAAAGATAAAGAGCCAGTTCACTGATTCTTCAAAGACATATGCTACCCAGTTGATAAAACAACTGGTCACAGAGAACTACACTGGTGGTGGTCATGGCATTCGGGAGCACATTCTCAAGATAAGCAACATGGCTGCAAAACTCAAGCCCATGGATGCATACTTGGAGCTCAAACCTGCGCTCCTCGTCCACCTGATTATGGCTTCATTGCCTAAAGAGTTTGACACATTCGTTGTCAATTATAACATGTCGTCTGAGAAATGGGACATAGAAAAGACAATAGCCATGTGCGTCCAAGAAGAGGACAGACTGAAAGCCTCGAATGGTGGTTCTATCAACTATGTGAAGGACCAGAAGAAGAGGAACTACAATCCAAACAGTAAAGGTTCTCCTTATAAGACACATGAAAAAGCACCCTATCAGCATCAGCATCAACAGAAGTTCTTTCCAGTGGACAAAGACACTTGTCTCCACTGTAAGCAGAAAGGGCACTACAAGAAGGACTGTCCTGCTTGGCTAAAGTCTGTTATGGAAAAGAGAGGTAACGACATCGTTTCCTTTGTAAATGAATCCTTGTATGTAAAGTTTTCAAAATCTACTTGGTGGATTGACTCTGGAGTAACTGTTCACGTTGCAAACTCTTTATAGGGATTCCGTTCGACGAGGACCATGGAAAGAACAGAAAGATGCATTGAGGTAGCTAATGGAGTCCAAGCAAAAGTTGAAGGTGTCGGCGATATCTCCTTGGAGTTGGCTGATGGATTCAATCTTCTTCTTCGTGATGTCTTATTTGTTCCCTCTTGTAATAGAAACTTAATTAGTGTTTCTTGTTTAGACAAAGACAATTGTGAGTGTTACTTTGGACATGGCAAGTGTGCCATATGGTGTAATAATGCTTATGTTGGTGATGCTTTGCTTCATGATGAGCTTTATTTACTATCACTCCGTGAAAAAGTGCATCAAGTGTTCAATGTGAATGCTCAAGTTACCTCGTCGAACAAAGAACAAAAGAAAAGAAAAAGAACCGATGACTCGTCGAAATTATGGCACTATCGCTTGGGCCATATTTCCAGGGGGAGAATAGAAAGATTAGTAAAAAGTGAAATTCTTCCTCCGTTAGAGTTTTTAGACTTAGAACAATGTGTGGATTGCATTAAAGGTAAGTATGTAAAACAAATCAAAAAGGGTGCAATTCATAGCACATGCACACTGGAAGTCATCCACACCGACATTTGTGGACCATTTCTGATGAAAAGTGTGGATGGATATGACTCGTTCATAACCTTCACAGATGATTACTCTCGTTTTGGTTATATTTATCCAATCAAAGAAAGATCCTAAGCACTGGATAAGTTTAAGATATTCAAAGCTGAAGTTGAAAATCAGCATGGTAAAGAATAAAGATAGTAAGGTCCGATCGTGGGGGAGAGTACTACGGTCGGCACACCCCATATGGCCAAGTCCCTGGACCTTTTGTAAAGTTCTTACAGGAGACTAGCATAGTAGCCCAGTATTCAATGCCGGGCAAGCCTCAGCAAAATGAAGTAGCTGAAAGTCGTAACCGTACTCTGATGGATATGGTGCGCAGCATGATGAGTTACTCAACTTTGCCGCTGGGATTATGGATGGAGGCACTGAAAACCACCATTCACATTCTCAACAGAGTGCCAAGCAAGTCGGTGCCCAAAACACCGTACGAGCTGTGGACAGGAAGAGTGCCCTCATTAAAACACTTTAGGGTGTGGGGGTTCCCCGCTGAGGCCAAATTTTTTAATCCAAACATTGCAAAGTTAGATCCCAAAACAGTGAGTTGCCACTTCATTGGCTATCCAGACAGATCAAAAGGTTTTCGTTTCTACTGCCCAGACAGATATACAAAGTTTGTAGAAATGAGACACGCAGTCTTCTTAGAGGACGAAATGATGAGGGGGAGCTGGTAGCTCGGAAAATTGATCTTGAGGAGAAGAGGGTGCATGCACCTAATCCGATGATTCAGGAGCCATTTTTCTCACTACCAGCTGTAACTCCACCCGTGACAACTATGTGGGAATGCCCGAAACCTGTCCGCCAGGAGCCGACTGAACCCGTTGTTGAGCATGAAAGGGAGGTACAACAGTCAACAGTAGAAGATGTGCCGCAAGTTGAGGCACACAATGTGCCAGAAGCTGAGGCACTTAGAAGATCTAATAGAACAAGAAGATCTGCTATCTCTACTGATTATAAAGTTTATAACATATAAATGGTTCATATGGAGGGTGATCCCGCTACATATGAAGAAGCCATTAAAAGCCCTAACTCATCAAAATGGCTACAAGCAATGGAAGATGAGATGAATTCTATGAGTTCCAAAGATGTTTGGGACTTAGTGGAAATTCCTAAAGGATCCAAAACAATAGGTTGCAAATGGGTCTACAAAATCAAGTATGATCCTAATGGCAATGTAGAAAAGTATAAAGCATGACTTGTAGCTAAAGGATTTACACAAAGAGAAGGGATAGATTACAATGAGACTTTTTCTCCAGTCTCATGTAAGGATTCCTTCAGAATCATAATGGCATTAGTTGCTCATTTTGATTTAGAGTTACATCAAATGGATGTCAAGACGACATTTCTGAATGGTGATTTAAAAGAAAAGGTTTACATGAAACAACCCAAGGGTTTTATCATGGAAGGCAAGGAAAATACGGGATGCCGCCTAAAGAAGTCCATTTATGGATTAAGGCAAGCCTCTAGACAGTGGTATCTAAAGTTTAATCAAACGATTAAAAAATTGGGGTTCAAAGAAAATATTGAGGATAATTGCATTTGTGCAAAGTTTAAAAGTGGGAAATATATTTTCCTAATCTTGTATGTGGATGATATCCTGCTTGCTAGCAGTGATGTTAGTCTACTACTAGAGACAAATAAGTTCTTATCCTTAAATTTTGATATCACAGATCTTGGTGAAGCATCCTATGTTTTGGGCATAGAAATTCACCGAGATAGGAACAGTGGAGTCTTAGGACTATCTCAGAAGGCATGTTAGGAGAAAGTTCTTCAAAAGTATAATATGCATGCGAGTAAAGCCACACCTGCTGCTATAGTCAAGGGAAATAGTTTTGGGAAATTCAAATGTCCCAAGAACCAGTACGAGATCGATCTCATGAAACTAGTACCATATGCTTCGGCTGTTGGAAGGTTACAGTATGCACAAGTGTGCACTCGCCCTGACTTAGCTTTTGTTACCGGGGTACTCGGTAGATATCAAGAGAATCCAGGCATGGAGCACTGGAAAATGGCAAAAAAGGCATTACGTTATGCGCAAGGCACGAAGCACACATGCTAACATACATGAGGTCTGATTCCCTAGAGATAAAAGGGTATTCAGACGCAGATTTTGCGGGGGACAGAGATGATAGAAAATCCACGTCAGGATACGTCTTCACTCTCGCAGGAGGGGCCATTTCGTGGAAAAGCTCCAAACAGTCAATAGTTGCATCATCCACGATGTATGCAGAATTCATAGCGTGCTTCGAGGCCACGGGGCAGGCCATATGGCTAAAGAAATTTATACCCGACTTGAAAGTGGTAGATTGTATTCACAAACCACTAAAGATATACTGTGACAACCAGCCCGTAGTATTTTATGCTCACAACAACAAGTCAAGTAATGCTGCCAAAACAATAGAGATAAAGTACTATGTTGTGAAAGATAAAATCCAGGATCACACTATAAGTCTCGAGCATATAAAGACAAAGGATATGCTTGCGGATCCGCTAACGAAAGGCTTACCACCTAATGTGTTTAAGGAACACTTAGCCGGCATGGGTATAAGGGAAAGCCTATGATTCCTGGATCATGAGAGGCCCAAAAAGAACAAAATTTGTTTCTGAACAAAACATATGTTGTAGCTGTATGATTCTATCGGGCATGACGATGAGACATGCTCAATGTACCAATATGCGATGAAACGAATAAACTAGAAAGTATAAAGTTAAAAGTAAAAGTTGAGATCAAGGGGGAGAATGTTAGGTTGATCTCTCCACCGAGTGGGTCCAACGGCCCATCGGGCCCTGATCTATTCGCGCCCTGATCGGGGGCGCCCAACCCTCTTATGGTTGGTGGGCCCCTGTGACCTACGATATATAGAGAGGTGGGGGCCGGGGCACACGATACAAGGTTCACCGTGCCGCCAGTCTCCCCACCAAAATCCCCTACCGATCTAGGGCAATCGCAGTGCTCACGGGAAGCACCACCGCCACCCCTCCATCTCGATCTCGCCGTCATCACCACCGCCACCGCATCGACATGGAAGGTGGCTCGAGCTCCTCAGGTCAGGGTGCAGGTAGTACTCCGTACCATCCCTTCTCTCTGATCTTACCCTCTCAACGCATGAATTAGTGCAGGATACAGAGAGGGCATCCGATCTAATCTAGCCTAATGATATAGAGTATCTATCAGCCCGATCGCACCATGCTAGGGTAGCTACCATCTCGCTATAAGGGTGCTTTAATCTAACTGTCGCATCAAATGAGCCTGCCCATATAATGCAAAAGACGAACACTCGATGATCAAAGATCAGTTCACCAATTTGACATCGGACCAATTAAGGACAACTGTGCGAACCAACCTATGGTTGGACGAGTTAAACGGACTGTGGTATGAGCAACCCACCAGGGTTCAAGTCCTGGTGCTCGCATTATTCGTGAATTTATTTCATGATTTTTGGCTATGCGCATTCAGTGGGAGAATACGTTTCTATCAACGGCGAAGCGCCTATGGTGACTTTGTAAATCTCAAGATGATATACCGGCTCAGTCTCTCGAAGGTGATAATAGAGATAGGGTGTGTCATGCGCGCGTTCATAGGAATGAGTGTATGAGCGTGTATATGAACGCTTACGTTTGTACTGTGTTCAATTTGTTTAGGGACAACTGCTTCTTCAGCTGCCCGATTTTGGGATGATCCTCACCAGTTTTTTTGTTAGGTTTTCTATCTCTTTTTCTTATTTTCATTTTTCCTATCTTTTTAGATTCATAATTTTTCCCAGAAATCATGAGTAGTTTTTAATATTGTGAATTTTTTCCAACTATGTAAAAATATATGAAAGTCATGAACTTTTTTAAAATTTGTGAATTTTTTCTTAATTTCATGAACGTTTGTTAATTTCTTCAACATTTAACTAAATACTAGAAGAGTTAGACGTACTTTGCTGCGTCGTTGATGTTGCCGGGTTTTCATGTTTTTTTACTTGTCTATTTCAAAATATAAGGTGTATTAGTTTTTTTGAAAAGTTAAACTTCTTTAAGTGTGACCACATTTGTGTAGAAATATATCAATATCCAGAATATCAAAACATATTTTTATTCATCATGAATAAACTAATACACCTTATATTTTGCAACAGAGTGAGTAGTTGGTTTGGTTAGTGAGGCGGATGATGAATTTTGTTTCTTTTTTATTCATATAATGTGGTGTTTTCATGGGTATTTCACGGTGTCATTTTATATTGTTTTCTAACCAATTCATACTTATGTAGGGAAATTTTCTGCATCGATGGCTACATGTAGCATATTGGTAGTACAGTACATGTTCACAATTCTTTTTCTAGATGACGAGAGGATGCATGGGATTGATATGTTTTTATAGGCCGGTTGCTTCCGATTGATTTGAAAGATTGTTAACCGAGTCAAAATCTTGCACTGGTAGAATGAGCGATCTCCAAAACAAGAGTGCAGAGTGAATTAAAAGAACCGAGTGTGAGATTGTTGACCCAGTCAAAATCGATGACCCAATTTCGAATTCCGACATCAATTAAATGAGAGGCCTCTAATCCTAGGGAACTTAGTGCTAGAGTGAATTTAAAAGAATTGAGTGAAAGATTGTTGATCCGGTCAAAATTGATGACTCGGTTCTAAATTGATGACCTCAATTGAATGAGAGGCTTACAACTCCAAGGATCTTAGTGCTAGAGTGAATTAAAAGAATTGAGTGAGAGATTGTTGACCCGGTCAAAATCGATGACTCAATTCCAAATTGATGACCTCAATTGAATGATACCTCCAATCCTAGGGAGCTTCGTGATATAGTGAAGCTTAGTGCTAGAGTGAATTAAAAGAATTGAATGAGAGATTGTTGATCTGGCCAAAATCGACGACCCAATTTTAATTGGAGATCTCAATTGATTGTGAGGCCTCCAATCCTAGGAGGATTAGTGATATAGTCAATATGAATAGTTTTTCATTTTTTAAACTTTGTTCAAATTCTTGAAAACAAATTCAAGTTCAATAGTTATTTTTTTCAAATTCGTGATTAATTTTAGATATTCATGAACATCATTCAAGTTTCTTCATTTTATAAAATTTCCAAAATATTTTCCCAATCAATGAACATTTATTTTAATTTTACGAACTTTTTCAATTTTCAATTTTTTCTGAAAAAATAGCTCTTTTTTAAATCTGTGAACTTTTTAAAAGCCACAATCTTTCCCTACTAATAAAGCGACGATCGCTTCAGTTCGTACATCGTGGCGTTTTTGCACAAAAATCACCGCGTTTCTGAGTATTCAACCCGCGGTCCTGTTTTAAGTGGGTTCCTGAGAAAACGTTTCATTTTTACTAAAATACCCCTACTTTTGTAAATATTTGTCCGCAATCCTTTCTTCTATATTATCCACACGCTTCCTTTCGCAGCGATGGGCGTGAGCGAGGCGAGGGACGGCGGTGCCAGTCCCGGGAAGTACGGGGGCGTCGGTCCCAGGGAGGACGGGGGCACCGGCGCGTCACAGCGGGCGTTCGCTGCAGACCACATGAGTGAGGCGAGGGAGCTGGAGGAGACCCCGGATGGGCCTTGTCGCCGACGAAGCGGAGCGCTCGGAGTGGGCGCACGAAGGCGGAGAGGTCCGAGCGTGGTCGGGCGTGGCGACGCGGGCGGCCAGGACGACGCGGGGCAGCGCGGGAGGCTAGCGTGCAGAGGCGGCGCGGCAACGCGGGCGGCCGGGCCAGAGTGAAGCGCGCTGCCACACGACTGCGGGCGAAGTGGCACGCGGGGGCGGCCGGAGCGGCGGAGCTTGGAGCACGACGGTTGGCCGACGCGCCATGCCGTCGTGTACCTGGGAGATAAGAGAGAGATGAGCGGGAGAGAAAGAGAGGATGGGAGGAAGGAGACGGGAGGCCGGAGGGAGAGAGAAGCAAGCGGTGAGGTGCGGCGGTGGTCATGCTGCTGCTGTTCGCCGGCCATCGGTGCGAGGTGGAGCTCGGGTGCGCGGAGGCGCCGACCGCCAGAATCGAGGGAGCTCTCCTCCCTCGCGGCCTGAGGCGCTCCAGGTCGTGCAACGCCCGTCGCCTTCATTGGCCTTTGTCTATTCCCCTCACGTGCCTTATCCACTCAGCCATCTCTCTTCTTTCCCTAATCTCCTAAGCCCTCTGCATCTTCGTCATCCCCTGCTTCCTCTCTTTCTCACACATAAGTTACATTCCGTCTCCCTTCCCCATTAATTTTCCACCTTTGAGTAGATTTCTCTGGTTGAAATTGGAGCCTCATGTAGTTTCATGTTGATCTGAGCTACACACCGGACTATGGTATGAGTCAGTTTATAAGTAACCATGGTGTACATGAATATTTGTTGGTGTGAACTATCAAAAGCATTTCCTATTGCTACATATGTTTCATCTTCTAAATCTAGAGACTAGACTTGGATATTACAACTACAGCAACAATTTGTCCATGAAAGTATGATTGAGAGTCATACTGGATGTATGCATAATATCGGGACAAGATGTTTACCTGCCATTATCATAGAAAGGAAAACATAATACTAAACTGCCATAATAAAATATGAGGGCTTAGATTATTTTTAGGTCAAATTTGTATCTTCATTATCATTCTAATAAAACATTGTTTGCTAATTTATTTTATTTTATTTCATAAATATTTGCAATTGTAAAGATTGTGTGCATGGTGGCATTGCTGTGGAGCAGGCGACTGACTATGACGCGTGAAATGATACCATGGACAAGGACCAGGGTCACCAGCGTGCCCGCAGGCAAATAAAGCGGCCAACCGTAGTCCGAAACGATTGTAATCAGGAGTTAGGAGATTGGCTTGGTGATTTGCGTGGTGGGTGTGTCATCTCCATGCACCGGTAAGCTATTGTTCTTCCTTTCTTAGATGTAATTTAGGCTACTGTCGCAACTTTTTTGTTTCTTGTGCTACAAATTGGATTTAACTCATGGGAAATCACGCCTGGTGAAAGAAATGTGTTATCCAATCCTACAATGTTTTGGTCTATTTTTCAGATAATCCTTTATGACTGATTAATCATGTGTGACGTTGCATGTAGTGATCCGTCCTAACAAGGAAGACAATGCTGAGGTGGTACAAGTTATATCTATGTTCAGAGCTGAGGCTAAGATAAAAGATGCTCACAGTTAGTTCATATTTAGATTTCATAAGGAATCCATGGGATGGTGGATGCTTGGTATGAGGTGATGTATATGCTGCACCTGATGGTTGTGGCATGCTTCCTACAGGCTAACTTCCTGCTTCTTCCGAGGTCATATATTGAGGCATAGAGAACCTGAAGGTTAGTAATTCAGTACTTGCCTCTTCTATTCTTCTCGTTTAAGGACAGTGTTATTTTTCATGATTTAGTGCCTGCCAAGTGCTAATAAATTAATTCAATCATATTGGGCCATCTGTTATAGAGCTAAACACACTGTTTGAAACTGGCATGCATTACATTATCCCGACAGAATTTGCAGTAGCACAATGTATAAGCTGCCAAGCATGGCTATAAGAGGATAATGCAAACTATAAGATGGATATAAGTGTAGAAATGATATTGTGGAATTTACTTAAGAGCATAATGGGCACATGTTTGCGGAAAAATGTTGGTATAAACAACTTTGGAGAGCTCCATTTCACGTGGTCGGATAATTTATCATGTTAGCAACACTGACCTATGGAAAAGTTGCAAGTAGAGAATTTTGTAAAAAATATGCCTAATTTGTTTGATTTGTGGATGTGACATCTGCACCTTGTTTGTGAGCTGCCACGAAATTAACCATGAAGAAAAATAATATGTATTATTGTTTTATTGTCAAAACGGTCTGCATATTAATGATTTGTTACTAATATACTAACCACAAATTTTGGTTTTTAGTTTGTCATTTATGCATCCTAATTATATATGAGTTCTCGAGAGAACAAAGTTTGTTATCCAGGAGATGAATGGTAGAAGTACACTCAGATTGAGTCAGGTTTCAGGTTTTGTGACAGTTAATTTTTGCAGTCTAATGTGAATGAAGGACCCTACTTGTCTCTGACTTGCAACTGATTCGAGACTCAAGCTTTGCAATTTGATCTCCTACCAGAAGCTTCAATGCATTATTATCGTTGTTAGATTCATCACACTTGAGTGAGTTACCTTACAGATTAAGGTGAGAAAGACATAACAATACATCACAATAGTTGTTGTAAAGGAGTTGAAACTCATGAGCTCTGAGAAAAAATGTACGACTGATCCATTGATTACTAGGTTCATGAGTAGGTACCCTTATTACTATACGTGACGTGCGTCCACCTTGCCCGATTTGGTGTAGTATATTGCATGTCATGTTTAGGTTGATTTGTACTACCTGTACATCCCATGTACAGAAAGGCATCGCTTCCTTCCAAAATACACATGCCAGGGTTGTGGATGGATTACCTTGAGCTGGGGCTGCTTTTACCATATTTTTTATATTTGTGTGGCCGAGCGGAAGTACTTCTCGTAGGAAAAAATCCTGCTGCTTTTACAGGGACTCTAATCTCTACAGGATGATGACAGAGTTTCAGACTTCGGAGTTCAAATGTTTCAACTGAAATGATCCGTTGATAGTGCATTCATTGCCGCTTAGTCACATTATGTTCTGTTTATGTTAGGATTGTCCATCTTGATGAAAATGGATATATTGGTATTGTATTAAGGTGAGGTCTTGACTACATTTAGAAACAGTGAGCTGTAAAAAACAGAACAAGACAAGTTGGTTGTATTCATATATTTTTTCAGCGCTTTGTCTGAATTTTAGAGAGAGAGAGTACGTGTTGTTTGTGTGTGTGTGAGGGGAGGGGGGGTCAAGTCTTTCTGCTTGGGCCAAGCCCAAAAACAAATATAAGTGAAATATATATTTTCCAGAAAATGGTCGACACAAAAAAATGAATGAATTAATGTTCAGATTTTTTTAAAACACATTTTCAAATAAATCCGTATTTTTTTGAACAAGAAAAAATAAAATAAATTGCCATGCACAGCTACTCTTTCAACAGATGGAAGGACGGAGCTAAATTAGGTCATAACAAATGCCATCAGGATATGAAAAGTGTTGTAATGCCATGTGAAGCATGGTCAAAAATTTCGTCTGTTGCAACGCACAAAACGCATGATTGTTTTCTAGATCCTGTTTCTTCACAAAAGTCAATGGTCAAGCTGTCAACCGTCGACCGAACAAAATCGCCAGCGAGCGAATGAAGGAATGCAGGACCGAGCTATAGCGAGCGAAGCACGTTGCTTGATGGGCCGGCCCACGCCAGAGGGCGCGTGAAAAAACAAAACCAGCGGTCTTCCGTAATAAGTAATCTATTTGCCCCACGAAAACACGAGAAAGGAGGTCTCCATCAGAAGAACCGCCTCCCCCACAGAAATCTCGCCGCCCCTAATCTCTACAGGAAGTACTTCTCGTAGGAAAAAATCCTGCTGCTTTTACAGGGACTCTAATCTCTACAGGATGATGACAGAGTTTCAAACTTCGGAGTTCAAATGTTTCAACTGAAATGATCTGTTGATAGTGCATTCATTGCCGCTTAGTCACATTATGTTCTGTTTATGTTAGGATTGTCCATCTTGATGGAAATGGATGTATTGGTATTGTATTAAGGTGAGGTCTTGACTACATTTAGAAACAGTGAGCTGTGAAAAACAGAGCAAGACAAGTTGGTTGTATTCAAAAAAAATTCAACGCTTTGTCTGAATTTTAGAGAGAGAGAGAGTACGTGTTGTTTCTGTGTGTGTGTGGGGGGGTGTCAAGTCTTTCTGCTTGGGCCAAGCCCAAAAACAAATATAAATGAAATATATCTTTTCCAGAAAATGGTCGTCACAAAAAATTGAATGAATTAATGTTCAGATTTTTTTAAAACACAATTTCAAATAAATCCGTGTTTTTTTGAACAAGAAAAAATAAAATAAATTGCCATGCACAGCTACTCTTTCAAGAGATGGAAGGACGGAGCTAAATTAGATCATGACAAACGCCATCAGGATATGAGAAGTGTTGTAATGCCACGTGGAGCATGGTCAAAATTTTCATCGCACGGACATTTCTACTATCTTGCTGAAAGCGAGAAATAGCGCTCGGGCAAAATCGTTCTCCTCGATCGCTCCCACTCGATTTAACAACAGGGGAGATTAATGGTATAGGAGACTAGGGACGTTGGCCGCACTTTATGCCGTTGGTGTTGTTGACTTTCATTAAAAAAATACTCATTTTGTTTCAAAATATAATGTGTATTACCTTTTTGAAAAATCAGACCTTTTAAGTTTAATCAGATTTGTTGAGAAATCTATCAAAACGCCATATTATCAAATACATATGATGAATTGGATTAAATTTTTGTCTGGTCAAAATAGTTAAATCAGACCTTTTAAGGAACATATTGAATTAAAAGAATTGAATGAAATGGCTCCTTGAGAAATTGTTTACATAGTCAAAACCGGATTATCCAATTCTAAATTGAAGGCCTTAATTATTTGTTAGGCCTTGAAAAATTTATAAAACATATTATACAGTATAAGACAATTAAATAAGAGAGGTTTAAAAAATTATTAATCCGATCAAAATCAGGTAACCCAATTTCAGTTGTAGACCTCTGACTGAATGTGGATTCTTTAAAACTAATGAGGGGCAGACAATCATCTAGATTACCTCCACAAAAGCAAGGTTCCTACGATACCATCATAAAGAGTTCCAAATAAGATTGACGGGGAGCAAACCTGGCTACGATACCATCATAAAGAGTTCCAAATAAGATTGGACTTCAGATTGCATAGCACCACTCGTTTAAACACTCCTGACCTCAAAACTACCATCTTTAAGTAACATTTTCATTGTCAAACAAAAAATCAATAACAGATTACAAAAATGGATTACAAAATTTTAATAATTGGGTGACCCCCGGTAAGTAGGTAAGCATGGAGCATCACACTTGCATACAAAAGAGGGATTTCCAAGATCATCATCATTACAAGCTTTGAGAACCACTCTCTGCGTTGAACAGCGGCATGGGCCACTGCCACAACACAGCTTGTAAAAAGGAAGCAGAACATCGCTCCAAGAATAAGGAATGACAGAGTAATACGGGGAGGGGCAGAAGCACTTTCGATGGGAGGGACGCCTGCTAGAGCAGTATCAGTAGCACCTTTGTTACCAAGCATCATGTGTTTTGAATTGTAAAATAGATTAACAGCTAATGCATTTGATGCATTGAGAAAAATGCCAATGCACAATGTGTAAGGTTTAGAAACCTCAATGAATGACTGCAATGTACAAAAAATCTATTAGGTTACAAATACAACATGAAAACAAACTTTATTCATAGATCCACTTAAGACACACCTTTTTATCGAAATGCGACTCCTCATTAAGCTCCTCGTTCAATTCCTTGACGGCTTCAGTGAGCCTTAGAGCAACTACTGCATCCATCTGTCCCTGGTTCGATTTCTTGACAACTTCTAGCTTCAATTTCTCGATGGCTTCAATGAGTCTCAGAGTGACTGTTGGGTCCATCTGTCTCTGGTTCAATTTCTTGACAACTTCTGGGTTCAATTTCTAGATGACTGTTGTGGTTCAATTTCTTGACAACTTCTACGTTCAATTTCTCGATGACTGTTGGGTCCACCTGCAATGGCTATACTACAGTGAACTATTTAAATCCCCTTATTCTATACTACACAGAGGAGTGAAAAACAGAAAAACACACAACTGCCAAAGACTACTACAGTGAACTATTTTATTATGGCATAGGCGAGAAATTTAGTTCAACTAATAAGTGTGGTGGAACTACAAGAAACGCAGAATGGTGACACACCTACAGTGGATACTTTCTCATTGGCAAAAAGAATCAGTTATACTAGGCAAGCTATATACAAGTTGCAATTGTCTAAACAAGATAATTGCAACCAATACTCTACCCATATTGTAGATGATGCTTAATTACAAACACTAAATAAAGCCAATGAGACGTCACATTAGTATATTTATTACAATATTCACAGTATTGCAGAAGAATATAAAAGCTGATCAAAAGGGAAATTATGTGCAGGAGTTAAGACTATATCATTACCTTTATATTTAGAGAGGTCACAAATCTTTCACTTCAGAAAGGATCTGCAATAACAAACACAAACCGCAGTTACTACACCATAAGCTGCAGCAAACAGACATAATGTCGTGAAAGTGGTCAAGGTAGCTGAATATTAAGGAGCAAAATAAAACAAGCAAGATCTGGTCACCAGTCAGAATATGTCACCATATATATAGTACAATATCTAAGAAAACAATTATACCTTAACACATTAATGTACTAGCACGTACACACATGTAATGCATGTCTAAACGTTACGAAGTGATTTTGGTAAAAGAAGATAAACAGTAGACTGCCTTGTGAAATTATTAAACACGGAGGAAATGCAGAATGAAATAATAGAAAAGTATAAACCCCATTGATTGTTGTCTGTGAAGAACAAAGAGCATGGAACCCGTGGGAATTTCGTGGCTAAATATAAGACGTGGGATCCACCCTAACTTATCTAACTGTTTACTTAAGCTTCCTTCTGTCCCGTTCCAACGTTCCCTTTCTAGACTATCTCAAACCCGTTAAGCACGTATTCCGCTAACACTGCAAGCTGGCTTAGGAAGCATAGACCTTTTTATGGCAAGGATGATGTGACGGTTCTAGAACAACACAGAAGCACGTGCTGGCTACTGTTCATGCGAATCCTGCTGCTTTCAGCCGTTGGATTAAAGTTACCAATGGTTAGGATTGATGATCTTGATTGATTCAAAACTGCTACAGTATATAATGGTATAGAAATAAGTTTATGTTTCAAAACTGTCTGAACAATGAAAGTGATAATCCTAGGCACAATGCATCTCAAGTGTTTCCGGAGTAACTTTATATATTAATCCAAGGCAGAATACAACGCAACTCAATAACATTCATCAAAGAACTCTACTATAAGAACTATATTGTTGTGAAATAATTTACAACCTAATGTAATTAGTCTAACCATATCGAGAAATCACAAACTGACCCCAACTTGAAGAAAGAAACATGGGGACATAAAACACAGATGCAAAAAGGACTCATATTGGGCTCTGTAAGATTTTTAAACAGTGTAGCTCAAGAATTTCAAAGGTAACTTCATAATGGTAGTCCTAGGCAGAATACATCACAGCTCAACAGTTATCAAAGAACTCTACTGTAAAACTCGATTATTTTGAAATAATTTACAAACTAATTCAACTAATCTTAACTTGTCAACAAATCACAAGCAGACCTCAATTGGAAGAAGAAACATGGATGCAAAACGGACGCATTGAGGACTAGTATTGGGCTGAGTTAGATTTTTAGCCCCTATTACAACCAACAGTTTCATTAAGCCTATTCCACTATCAGCTCTCACATTAGCTGCATAAACAACATGTTAGAGGCAGTACCAAAACAAGAGATTTTTTGCTATAAAGGGCAAACTGATAAATACAAATAGCCAATATTAAACCACAGCCGCTACATATTACTGAAATGCAGTAAAGAAGAAGGCAATCATGAAAAACATCCATCAACAACTACAGGGTTAACACACCTAGATCCTGATGATAAACTTCAACTCGAGAGTATAGGACCAGACCAAGCGTGTGCATGCTCTTGCAGTTTCAGGCTCACACTAAGGTACAACAAGAGTGATCAAAGAACACTATGTACCACAGGAATGATCCAATTATTTGGAGCTAGGCTAAACGAACAGGGGTGCTACCCATCAAAGCAACGCTCAAACCCTTCAGGACAGTATCCGAAACTTACATTACCTTAGAGGTGGTGTGGGAGCAACTGAAGATATCATAATTGCAAAACATACAATCCAGTGCCGTAAATAAAAAAATAAAACCAAAGGAAAATGTGTCACCAAAAGAAAATTTCCCATTCCTATGTTTTTCCTTCCACATTTCCTAATGAATCAATGAGACTTATAAGTCAGTGGTACATTACCCTTATTATTTGTAATGAACCTATTTTTATTAAAATAATTGTTAAACAAATAATTCAGTACCGGAAATAAAGAACTAAAAGAATAAACTATAAAGCAGCAACAAGCAGGGCAGCTTCTTGTTTGTGGGGATTTTTCATTTTTGTAAAGGCATACGACTGGAGCAGTTTAAATAGAACAATAAAGCAAAGGAGGTTGTCTCTTAATACAACTAGAAGTAGGTTCACAAACCAAAAACAAAACATATCATAACTGGTCTAAGAACTCGACCAAGCATTAGCACTTAACATGCAGTGCTCGTGCAGGGGGGGGGGGGGGGAGGGGGGGATGAGCTTTCCGAATTCAGAATGTTTGTACAACCAGAATCATGAGCAGATATTTGAATATTTGCTGTCAACATAAATATATTTGCATCTAGATCTAAGATCTACTACATTCGACCCAAAAAACTATAGTAACTGCTATCATTAGTAATACCTTGCAATGGTCTTCTCTGTAACACTCAATCCAACATTAAGGTATTGTATTTGGCTAGGTCTACCATCTGCCGTAATTAAACATGAATGGTATGTTTGCACCAAGTATTAACATCCAAAAGAAAATATAATTTATGCAACTGGACTTTGAATACAAGTAACTACAACAGTATGTAGCCATGTACACAACTACACATAAACTCAAGTCCAACCAAGTAAGCACTTATCATGTCAGGGCCAGTTGAGAAGACATATATGGTGGAGCACCCAGGAAAGGATAGATCATGCAAACAGCTAGTACAACGTAAAATGGCAGGGGACCAAAGCAATTTTAACAAACTCCAACCCAATAAAACATCCCCACGGATGTAGTATTGTTTAATCCTTGGGAATAATGGCAAAGATGCACGATGAAAACAGGGTATAAGGAAGTTCAAGGAACACACTACAAGCACCTGAAACTCAAAGTCCCCGCTACTCCAAAAAAGTAGATCCAGAACACATCAGCGTTACAAAAATCATAAACGAGATACACATACACCCGTAAAAATATCGTTAGCGACTGCAAATCAGTAAATGAACAGCTAAAAATGTGGACTTAGTAAATCATTACTCTACATTCAGACCAGAAACTGCATCGAGAAGGATCTATCAATCTCCGTATCAGAAACATAGTCCCAAAAATACACGGATGCGGTATGATCTCAATAGTCACGAGATGAAAACCGCTAGGATCAGGGCCGCGCCTGCGATATCACACAACAATCTCGAACCAAACAACCCCGAACCCCAAACCCCTGACCAATCGCATAAGGCGGAACCTAAACCCCCCAAAACGCTCACTGAATCGATCCTACGTCGAGCCGAGCGAGCGAGATGAACACTTAGCACCGCGCTCCGGAGATCGAATGCGCAAACATCTTGCATCCAACCAATCTCGCCATCCGGAACCCACCTAGCGGGGAAAAAAATCACGTACTAACCACAAAACCCCGGGCCAGATCGAACCAAGCGCTATGCAAACGAACGACGATAGGAGCAGGAGCAGATACGAACTCACCTTCCTTCCACGGCTCGCCCACCCTCTCCGCCTCCGCCCCTTTGGAGGGAAGAAGTGAAAAAGGAAGGCGCGGCGACGGACGCGAGACGGCGGCGTGCGGGTGGGAACTGATAATGGAACGGACTGAGCCGACGCTTCGGGCCTTCTGGTTCTCCGCACCGTCAGCGCAAGATCTGCTCCGTCGGTTTGGAGAGATAAACTTGCGGTGGTTCTCCTTTCGCCTTCCGTGTTAATCCCCCAAAAATGGGTTTCCGTGGCCAATTACGTGAAGCCGAGATGCTAAACAGCCCTAAACCCTAAAATCTAGAACCGGACCTTCATGTCGTGTTCTCCCGTAAAAAAAAAATCGATTGCCCTAAATGGCCGGCAAACAAGCTAACGGCACCTCTCATATCCAGCATAAATATGAAACGAATATGAGGCTGTCCGGGCGTGTCCGGGCACGCTCGTCACATCAGCCTGACCCATCATCGACCCCACAAATACCTTAGACCGGAAACCCTAGACATCTGTCACTTCAGTCTCTCCGTCCACTCCACTTCCCTTCCCTTCCCTTCAATCCGATAGCCCGTGACGTAAGCAGTTCCGATGGATTCAACATCGATGTGGAGGAGGTGGCCCTCCGCATCGCGTTGAGGAGGTCGCTGCAGGAGCAAGGCGGCCCCGGTGGCGGTGGATCTTCATCCTCAGCGCCCATCGCCCGTCGACGCAGCGCCGACGACGTCTCGGCCCTTCCTGCCCGACAGGTAGCTTCGGTCTCTCCCGTTCTGTCCGCTCCGCTCCGCTAGGTCAAGTACGCCACCCACCTCCACCACCCTCTACTCAGGAAGCAGTGCTCGGCCACCGTTGGGTCCTCGTGCCCGCGCTAGGGCCTGGGCGCACGAGGACACCTAAGTCCGAGGTGCGTGCAGCCGGCGCGAGCGGCATCGGGCGAGGGAGAGGGGCGATGCGATAGCCGCGCGTCGTTCGCCTGCGAGCGCGTCAGTCCTTCGTTGCTCTCTCACGACGGCGGAGACGGATGCCCGCCGCCTCCACCTCAAGGCTCCGACTCGCCATCGAGTTGTCGGAGCGTGAGGGAAATAAAGAGGCGGCGGCGAAGGTGAAGGCGTCTAGCCATGCGAAGGAGCAGGACCGCCTGCTCCTCAAGATGTCGGGCATGAGGTGCAGCTTCGACTCTGACCTGGCGAACGGCTCCACCTCCAGCTCCGACGACGACGCTCCACCGCACACCGATGCCTACAAGAAGGAGGGGCACAGCCGCATCGACGACCGGAAAGGGAAGGGGTCGGCGAGGAAACGGTGATTTCCTCCGCCCTTCCCTTATGTTTATATAGTTTTAGTATGTTTTATGTACTTTGTTCTATGGATTTGCCGATGAACTATGCCCTCTTTTGTCCCGCAATGCAATGCGATCGGATGAAGTGTGTGTTTGATAGAGTTTGCATAGTGTTGCATGTGTTTGTATGGTTTTAAAGGTTCGGATATGAGGGGCACGGGTGTGAGAGGCAACAAATGAGGCGCCTCCGGTCAGTGTCAGTGGACGCTCCCGGGCGCGTCCGCGAGCGTATGAGGGGCCATATTTGCAAGTTCCAGCTGTAGATACTCTTAGTTTGCGGGTAGAGGGCTCCGCGGCAGGGAGAGAGGGCGAGACAGTGGTTGTTCGGATACAAAGTGTTAGGGCAACTCCAACGACAACCAGAAAATTTTCTCTAGCATTCGTCCTCGAATAGGGGGACTAATCCGCAAACACGGATGTGGCGGGATGGCATCCAACGCTAGCCACATACATTTTGACTATAATTTGAACCAACTGGATGAAATTTGATCAAACCGGACGGATTTCATTCAAGTTCGAATATAATATACATAAAAAGTTGATATTTCGACAATTTAACCAAAAATCTAGGAAAAAACCTAAACCCCATACCGGACAAGCATCTCATATGTGTAGCCGCCTTGCCCTACCGCACCGCCGTCTCCATCGGTGTCATCGTCATTGTCTCTTCAACGACAGAACGGCACCGGAGGGCCACAACAGCCTTGTTCGGCGGCTGCCTGTCGCTCGTGACGGAGCCGCTCCACCTCATGTTATGTCGTGCGGGGTGCCACCACTATCGACATAGCCTCTAGAGCCCCGGCGGCGGTTTTACCATGACCGACATTGGTGGAGTAGCTACTAAGCGACCACTCCTCACCGATCTTGGCGATCTCAAGGCGGCAGCGACGCCTGGCGGCCGTCTCGCGGTGGTCGTGGGTCGGTCGAGTGCCAATGCCGCGACGAGGTCCAAGTCGTTGCGGACCCATTCCGATGCCACGTCCGTCTTGGCGAATGTGAAGCAACGAATGACATTGCACAGGTCATACCTCGCATGCTGCCGCGCCGCGTGCTTGGTCTCAGACATCACAACCCAAGAGGTAGAGGCATCGCCGAGACCTCTGCCTTCCAGGTAGTGGAGCATGCGACCACACGCCTTGGCAATCGCGATGATGTCGAGGTGTCGAGGTGGAGATGATGGCCTGTCAATCCAGATGTAGCGGTTTTGCGGCAGGGTAACACTGACACCAGCTTCATGCGACGGAGGGCGTTGGGGGGAAATGGGATCCTGCTTTACGCAGTCGCTGGTTGGGAGGCCGCGGTTGCACGGCGGGTCCGTCGGCTTGTCCTTCACCTGCCGGAGTGGGGATGTTGGCTCGTGCTTGACACAGACCGATAGAAGGGATGGTGGCTCCTTCTTCATGTGCACTAGTGATGGTGGCATCGATCTCATGTGACTTAGCGAACGCCCTGTCATGACCTCATATGTCAGAATAATTCTTCATCAGTAACCGCCCTCTCAGTCAACAGACTTGGCCACTGTTGCGCTTGCTCCTCCTCATCGCCGAATGAGATTAATGACAAGCTATAAATATAGGGGGTCGTTTGTAGTCTTTTTCTATAAGTAAGAGTGTCGAACCGAACGATGAGCTAAAGGTGGAATTAGTATTCTCTCAAGTTCTATCGACCATCAATACAACTCTACGTGCAACAATGTTCACTTTACGTAGTACAAGAAATACAGTACTTTGAGGGAATAGAACTAGAAGTACTTTGTAGGTATAGTAAGATAGTTTTGCAAGATAATAAAGAACAATTAAATGAAAGTTATGGGATGTTTAGATAGAGATTAATTAAGTTAGTTGTTTAGTAAAAAGCTTTTTGTAACACAAGAGAAAGATTTGTCCCTGGGCAATTGTTAACTAGACCAATAATCATTATTGCAGTTTTATATGAGGGAGAGGAATGAGCTAACATACTTGATACGTCTCCAACGTATCGACTTTTCCTAACGCTTTTCCTCTTGTTTTGGACTATAATTTGCATGATTTGAATGAAACTAACCCCGGACTGACGTTGTTTTCAGCAAAACTACCATGGTGTTGTTTTTGTGCAAAAATAAAAGTTCTCGGAATGGAACAAAACTTTGCGAGGATTTTTTATATCAATAATAAGAATTTCTGGATCCAAGACCTGCCAAAGAGGGGCACCTGGGTGGGCACAACCCACCAGGGTGGGCCCCCTCTCCTGGCGTGCCCAGGTGGGTTGTACCCACCTGGTGGCCCCGCAGACCCTGATCCCGACGCTATAAAATCACATTATTCCGGGGAAAAATCAGGGAGAGAATTATCACAATCCACGAGACGGAGCCACCGCCACCTCATGTTCTTCATCGGGAGGCCAGATCTGGAGTCTGTTTGGGGCTCCGAAGAGGGGGATCTTCATTCTTCGTCATCACCAACCCTTCTCCATCGCCAATTCCATGATGCTCCCCATTGGGAGTGAGTAATTCCTTCGTAGGCTCGCTGGTCGGTGAGGAGTTGGATGAGATTCATCATGTAATCGAGTTAGTTTTGTTAGGGCTTGATCCCTAGTATCCACTATGTTCTTAGATTGATGTTGCTATGACTTTGCCATGCTTAATGCTTGTCACTTTGGGCCCGGGTGCCATGAACTCACATCTAAACCGTTTATGTTATCATCATTATATCCATGTTTTAGATTCGATCTTGCAAGTTATAGTCACCTACTACGTGTTATGATCTGGTAACCCCGGAGTGACAATAACCAGGACTTCTTCCGGTGATTACCGTAGTTTGAGGAGTTCATGTATTCACTATGTGTTAATGCTTTGTTCTGGTTCTCTATTAAAAGGAGGCCTTAATATACCTTAGTTTCCAGTATGGACCCTGCTGCCACGGGAGGGTAGGACAAAAGATGTCATGCAAGTTATTTTAATAAAGCACGTATGACTATTTACGGAATACATGCCTACATTATATCGATGAACTGGAGCTAGTGCCGTATCACCCTAGGTTATAACTGTCTCATGATGAATATCATCCAACAAGTCACCGATCCAATGCCTACGAATTTATCTTATATTGTTTCTGCTAAGTTACTACTGCTATCATTGTTGTTACACTTGCTACAAAATCGCTGCTACCACTGTTACCGTTACTGTTACTGCTGTCACTACTATCAAAACTATCACATTACTTTGCTACTGATTACCTGCTGCAGATAATTAATCTCCATGTGTGGTTGAATTGACAACTCAGCTGCTAATACCTTCAAATATTCTTTGGCTCCCCTTGTGTCGAATCTATAAATTTGGGTTGAATACTCTACCCTCGAAAGCTGTTGCCATGGAGCATAGCTATATTTGTTGAGTCACTTGGGATTATTATCATATTATCATTATGAAGAATCTGAAGGATCCTAAGACTAGGATATTTCCCTCAAGGACGAGGGGAGGTAAGGAACTGCCATCTAGTTCTGCTTTAGATTCACCTTCTGTTATGAGTAAACTTGCAACACCACCACATGCTATTAATTCTGATATGTCGCAAGTTGTTGATGATGCTAATTCTGTTATGGATAATGCTTATGATGATGCTAGTACCTTGCTTGATAATGATGATGTGCCACTTGGTGAATTTCTTGATAAACAAATTGCTAGAGTTATACAACATGATGTTGTTGAATATGATGATGAGCTTGAAACTGAATCTCCTGAAACACCTGCTAGAACTAGCCTTCCTAGATATGAATTGCCTAAGGTACCGGAAGGTTATGTTATGAGTGAAGAAACAACTAGAGATATTCTTGCTTGCAATGATAGAGATGATCTAGAGAAATAATTAAACAAGTATAAAGAAAATCTCTGAATGCTAGAATGAAGTGTGATCCTAAGTGTGCTACTTCACCTATCTTTATCGATGATAAGGATCATGAATTCTCTGTCGACCCAGAATTAATTACTTTGGTTGAATCAGATCCTTTCCATAGTTATGAAACTGAAACTATTGTGGCACATCTTACTAAGTTGAATGATATAGCCACCCTTTTTACTCATGATGATAAAACTCGCTATTACTTTATTCTCAAATTATTTCCTTTCTCATTAAAGGGTGATGCTAAAGCTTGGTACAATACTCTTGCTCCTGGTTGTGTGCGTAGTCCCTAGGATATGATTCATTACTTCTCTGAAAAATATTTTCCTACTCATCAGAAACAAGTTGCCTTATAGGAAATATTTAACTTTGTGCAAATTAAAGAAGAGAGTCTCCCACAAGTTTGGGGGAGGCTTTGCCAGTTACTTAATGCTTTGCCTGATCATCCTCTTAAGAAAAATGAAATACCTGATATCTTCTATAATTGCAAAACATACAATCCAGTGCCGTAAATAAAAAAATAAAACCAAAGGAAAATGTGTCACCAAAAGAAAATTTCCCATTCCTATGTTTTTCCTTCCACATTTCCTAATGAATCAATGAGACTTATAAGTCAGTGGTACATTACCCTTATTATTTGTAATGAACCTATTTTTATTAAAATAATTGTTAAACAAATAATTCAGTACCGGAAATAAAGAACTAAAAGAATAAACTATAAAGCAGCAACAAGCAGGGCAGCTTCTTGTTTGTGGGGATTTTTCATTTTTGTAAAGGCATACGACTGGAGCAGTTTAAATAGAACAATAAAGCAAAGGAGGTTGTCTCTTAATACAACTATAGCGAGCGAAGCACGTTGCTTGATGGGCCGGCCCACGCCAGAGGGCGCGTGAAAAAACAAAACCAGCGGTCTTCCGTAATAAGTAATCTATTTGCCCCACGAAAACACGAGAAAGGAGGTCTCCATCAGAAGAACCGCCTCCCCCACAGAAATCTCGCCGCCCCTCCCCTCCTCCTCCGCGCGTCGCCGAATTCTTTCTGCCCCATCCACCGAGCTAGGCACATCGGGGCTTTCAGAATTGATTCGTGCTCGGAGGGCCCTAGCTAGAGGTAAAATTTGGACTTTGAGGCATTCGGGGTTTGATTCCGCTGCTGCAGCCTGCAGGTAAGAATTTACAATTTCTGAACGTTTGTCTTCTACTGAGAGAGTAATCCGGATATTTGGTTTCAATAAGTCTTAGATGTGTGTAACTAACTCGTATCTCTTGATAACCAGGATCTGCATCGCCCGGTAAATTCGTCCAGGACGATGAATCGCGAGTTCGCCAACGTGATAGTGCGCGATCACGCCAGTGAATTCTATTCGTTGCTCCGGGTCAACCTCAAGCAG
The DNA here is from genome assembly GCA_022496015.1 of Hordeum marinum. Lineage (NCBI taxonomy): Eukaryota > Viridiplantae > Streptophyta > Magnoliopsida > Poales > Poaceae > Hordeum > Hordeum marinum. The sequence goes on along the minus strand of CM039676.1, from coordinate 335,637,487 downwards.
CATCTCTTCCACCGTTCAGCAGCAGCCGCAGAGAAGGCGACTAAGAAGGGGTTGCCATCGCCGATCTCGAGCTTGGAGCCTTTGCCCAAGCCCAAGATCAAATTCTCGACGCCGCCAATGATGGCGGGCGCAACAGACCATCACTTCTTCTCCCTGCTGAAAGGGCGGGCAGAGGGTCGTGTCATGTTCAATCCCATGCTGTACGACATTGACATGGACGCCGTCGTTGCCATGCCCCGCCCCAACTTCACCAAAAACCGCGACTCAATCTCCTTGTCCATGACCAGGCCCGGGCGCCAAGACGACGAGCAACATTATGTCTTGAGCAAAGGCATGGGTAAAATCTTGTTTGAGGTCTTGGAGTACGAGAGGAACAGCTCCGCCTCCGACAGGGCTCCATCCGCTGAGATTGAACGGAGGTGGCACTGGGAACAACTGCCCTCGGCCCCGATGCGTGGACCGTACCTGCCTAACCTTAACAGGAGAGCGACCTTCCACCCCTCCACGGCGGCAGTGGTCTATGAGACGACCTTGTGTGTGTCGTCTGTGGACGCCGCAGCCTATGCCTTTGACACGGTGAAAGGTGAGTGGAGCCGGGCTGGAAGCTGGGTGCTGCCCTTCCATGGCGCGGCGGAGTACGTCCCTGCACTCGGCCTCTGGTTTGGCGTCAATGCTGCCATTGGCGACACCCACCACTCTCTGGGTGCCTTCGACCTGTCTTCCTAGCCACCGGTGGAGCACCGCACCTGGAACTATCTCCATCCGCTGTCCGACGAGTGGCAGACATGGCAGAGGCATCTGCTGAACCTTGGCTCAGGCAAGTTCTGCATCGCCACCAGCTTTCAAAATACCGAGTGGCACCCAGCCTGTACATCAGATGGCTACCCTTTACCCGGGCTAGACGATGATGAGGTGGTCAATGACCTTACCATCTTGACGGGCGTTGAGGTTGTTGAGGTTGTGCGCTGTGGCGACGGCCTCAAGATGATCAACCACAAGTCTAAACGCCTTGAAGGCATTGAAATCCACTGTGTGCTTTGAGCCAAAACACGTTTGTTTCTTCGGGACTGGACTAGATGTGTGTGAGGGGTTCATTCCTTCTCGGATCATAACGAAATTATATGTGTGAGGGGTTCATTCCTTCTCAGATCATAACGAAATTATATGTGTGAGGGGTTCATTTCTTCTCGGATCGTAATGCTTCTCTTTCATGGCCATCACCAAACTTTCAAGGATGCGCATTTGTCCTTAGAGATCATTATTGTTTTCTCGTTGTAGTTCAGATCACCGTAGATACTCCTTGATATATACTCCCTCCGTTTCTTTTTACTTTGCATATAAGGTTTGGTCAAAGTCAAGCTTTGTAAAGTTTGACTCACTTTATATTAAAAAATAACAACATTCACAATATGTGATCAATTTTATCAAATGCACTATGAAATGCATTTTCATACTATATATTTTTATTATTGTAGATGTTCATATTTTTTGATATAAATTTGGTCAAACTTTGTACAGTTTGACTTTAACCAAATCTTTCTTATACGCGGAGTATAAAAAACAAAGGGAGTATGAATCTCTATTCTAGACCAGTTTGATTTTTGTAGAAACTTCTGTTAAAAAATGCAACCCCAATCAACAAATAGAATGGTGACAGATGCTATTAGATGGTGCCTTTTAGGACCCGGGGCCTGTACTCCCGCTGATCTGAGCGTCTATTGAAAATAACAAACTGTGAGATCTATGCCATATCAACCACATGTGGACTATTCACAGAGCATGCAACTTCAGAAGCACACGATCAACCCTACAACCATAACCAACACACAACGACCATCAACCCTCACACTACTACATCGCAAAGAGATCCCTAACACTAACCATGAACACCGCCAATACCTCGGAGATAAGCCAACCCATAAGTAACACCCAAGAGACCGATAACCATCCATCAAGTAGCTGTAGACGCCTTTTTGTGGCGCCATTCTTCTTGCTTTTGTTTCTAAGAGCGCTCTACAATAGTCTTGCCAGATCCATGGTTGGCTGCCTCCAATCATGCGAGCAAACTGCAAAGTTGTATCTCAAATATAATCTCATCAACCTTGTCCCTCACAGACACCCCCACATGAACATCCTCAGCCATGGGTACCATCGACACGATGGGCTCAGGCACCTTCAGTTGCTCACATGATAGAGACGATGCCTATAGAATTAGGTATCAACACACCTACCTCATCAAACTCGTCATCCACACACATCATCCGTCCTATCTCCTTGGGAAGCACCACTAAAAGAGGTGAAGTGGGCTCCCCACAACACTCTTGCAGCTCAAGCATAATCTACAACACTAGAATCACAACCTCATTGATAACTACACGCCTAGAGGCAGTTGTATCATGAGGGGAGAAACGTCCATAGAGGCTTGCTTCCTCCTCAATTGAAAACCCAATCTGAAGCTCGGATATTGAAGACACAATCGGCACAACCTCTAGTTTGGCGAGAGCAGCCTCTGCCCTCTCCAAAACACTCCCAACTCGCACAATGCAATTGCAAAGCTTGGTGTGAAGCTGTTCGGTTTCCTCTAACAGGACGGGCTGCAATTGGACATCAACCAGTGTTGCATCGACCTCCACAGTTATCATCAACCGAAGTTGTTGACGCAGGACATCGTCATTGGTACGTGCATGTGTTCTCTCCATTTTTCCTTCTCCCATGATTATGGCTCAAAATTTGAGTCTTTCTGCTGTAGTACATGGCCCTATTATCAAAGTATGAATTGTTCTGTGAGAAGTTCGTTTTGTCTAGCATTAGGTAATTACATATTTAGAGAAAAAGATTGAGATGCTAATAATGCCATGGCCAGATAGTGCCATGTATATATCCGGGATGTGTTTTACTGTTGGGAGTGTTAGTCCGGCGATGGTGTCATCATACAGTATTGAGGAACATCTGGTCAGATGGCTTGCTGACATAAGATGTCCTGTGTCAAAAGAAGATGCGTGTAAGAATTTGTTGGATTATTTGTTGCTATCACCTAATATTCATAGCTGTAAATTTTCACAAAAATAGCATTTGTTCTGACTTCTGAGTTTTAAAAAATCTAGCAATCAGTCAATAATGATTAGCACTGTAAAATTGGCTACCCTAAATTTATACTCATCAACAAAAAAAATTGAAGCTTTATACTCATCAATTTTATAGTAAGATGTTCAGGCTATTTTATGAATATCAACTGAACATCTTACTATCGAATTGATGTATCTTTACTTTTGCCAGCTTGACCATAGCAATACAGATCTTAAATGACTGAATCAAAATTATCGAACTTTCTGTGTGTAGCTGGCGATTTACTCATTTACTGGGGCTTTGAGCAGGGCTCACTTCAGTTTTACAATTCAGGTAAGGGCTTTGAGCAGGGCTCAGTTCAGTTCTAGATTGAGAGATTCGAGTAAAAATTATCACTTAAGCTTCACTTAAGCCGACCTCAATTCAACAACATTATACATTGAACATCTGCTAATATATTGTTTTGGCCGAAAGAGATTTTTTTTGACATAGATGCCTGGTCTGTGTCAGGACAGCAGGGCCGGGCTTTTTTCTAATGACCTCAGCATGGTCTGCAGGCCACTGGCAGGAGAGCCTCCAGTTGTGAAACTACAGTTACACCCTCATCAGTGCCGATGGTGGTGTCACGGCATTCACCCCGACAAACAATCTTCACTCTGAATCAGTGTCATCACTTCAAAGGATCGACATTGCATATCTAGGCGGTCCTAATTTCCCCACGTTACCAACTACCCATTTCATGTCGCGCAAGTCTGCTAATCAAAATGGATCACTGTTTTCCAAGCAATCGCAATTCCTGTGCCTATAGTTAAATATGTAATTCTAATCCTGCCATCAGGATATATATTAGTCTACAAATATATACACCCAGGATATATATTAGTCATGTTTCGCCCGCAGCTGTGCGAACCATCCTCACATCAGCAATGTTAATGCTTGACATCTAATTTCATTGATCTATCACACTTGTCTCCGTTTCATGTATGTCATCATTCTACTTATATCTTATTATCACACTTGTGTCTTGCTATGATGACTTGATGAGGCCCTGCACATGTAAATTTTCTGCAGAATGAACTGTAGTGTCCAGGGATTCCTCTAAATTATCACTCTAGGCATGGAAATTATGTGAACACTGTATTATCTGTCCGGAACCAACAGCCCATACACATATAGTAGAGGATATTAACTTGCTAAAACAGGTAATGAACAAAAAAACAGTTCTATAAATTGCCGACACACCACATACTGGACAATGTATAGATACTACAAAATAATACAAGAATGATAAGAGTCAAGGATTCATAGTGGCGGGCGGCCTCATAACACAATGAAAACATGAACGCGGAAGAACCAGCAAAATAAACTCACCAAATAACAAGCGTATGAAAGCAGGATAATTAATATTCACTTGGTGTGGGTTTTGTGGAGCCCCCCTGTACTAAAATAGTTAATTAATAAAATATATACTAGTTTATGTCACAAAATTATATGGTGGTAATACTCTTCGAAGCAGCGAGCATACCAAAACAGTTCCCTGCCACAAAGAATTCAGTCGCGGGTGTGGTCTGCTGGGGCCAAGGCCACATTCTTCACTCGAGATAAAGGTAGAAGGAGAAACAACAGAGAAATCCTCAAGATGAAGTTTTACTAGTTGGCTCAAGCGCAGAGGTAAAATAAAATAAAATAAAATATATGCTACAATTGAAGCAGATAGCATGACCAATAATTTTAATTAATATTTTTTTTATCAAAAAACAATATTCCATAAAGAAGGATGCACAGCATGCATGATGCTTTCATTTCTGCTTGCAGCCATCAATTGCCTATTTCAACCATGGAGATAAAAAGCTAAGCAAATACATTCATTCACACCTGATGACAAAAACCATGGAAGGATCCACCCAGTAAGAGTGAGGCATAGATAAGTTTTCCTCAGAGCACGCAGTGGATTCTATCATCCTCCAAGCTGTAACATTCAGACTTGTGCTTGATGATCTGGAAACCATTGACATCACGCCGGTCAAGACGGTAAGCTCATTGACCACACCATCAAGTGGTGTGCACGAGGTGTGCCTCAAGAGATTTCGAAAGCTGGTGGCGATGCAGAACTTGCCTGAGCCCATGTTTAGCAGGTGCCTCTGCCGCGGCAACCACTCATCCGGCAGGCGATTGAGATAGTTCCAGGTGTGCCGCACTATCGGTCGCCTGGAGGAATCGAAGTCAAAAGCACGCAGGCAATGGTTGGGGTTGCCAATGGCATCGTCAAGGCCAAACCAGAGGCCAAACTCAGGGACATACTCCCGCCGCACCGTGGACGGGCAGCACCCAGCTGCCAGCCTGCCTCCACTCGCACGTTACCGTGTCAAAGAAGGCGGAGGCTCCGGCGTCCACGGACGAGGCACATATTATGGTGGCATCCAACATCACCGCTGCAGAGGGAGGACAAACTTTGCTGTTGCTGCCGGGCAGGCACGGCGGAAGCAGTGGCGGGCAGGGCAGACGTTCCCAGTACCAAGGGGGTCTGTTCAGATCAGTTGTCGTGGTATAGTTCAAGACCTCGAACAAGCCACCGTCCTCTCCTTTGGCTATGACATATACCTCGTGGTCGACCTTGCCATAGCACCGCCGACTGATGGACAGGGAGATCGAGTCGCTCTGCTTATGGAAGTTGGCTTGGGGCATGCCGAAGATGAAGCCCGTGCTAGCGTCGTACATCATCGTGTGGACGTTAGGGCTGATGAACATGACAGAGTCCTCCCCCTGCGCTCTCAGCAGGGTGAAGAAATGCCTGGTCGTTAGGTCGGCCATATTAGGCAGTGACGAGAAGTTGACGTTCGCTTTGGGCAGACGCTGCTTGGGGCTCGCTTTCAACATGGTGGATAACCATCCCTTCTTATTGGCTTCTGCCTTTTGTGCAGCTTCTGTTGAAGGGAAGAGTAGATGCTCCATGAGGTTGATACGGCGCAGGGAATAAACTCCCTTGGTGTAATTGTGTACTATCATATTCGCAAACTGACGATTCATCATCCTTGATCGAGAAATTAACGCAACTCACCCGGTAGTCGAATATCGGGGCTAGCTATCAAAAGGAAAATGTCAGTACAGTAGCATTAACACTTGTCGAAAACTAAAATATCAGGATTATTACTCTAATTAAGTATAGAAAGATCAAATGGTTTGTCAGGAAGGAGAAGAATCAAAAGTTTTGTTTTTTGTGAAGTATTTGGAGAATACTATGGTTTTTTGGGAAACCATAGTTTTCAAAACATTGAGGTGTTTGGATTCAACAAATACCATAGTTATGTAAACCGCAGCATCTCCAATACCATGGATAATTTTTTTGTTGTTGTAGTATTTAGAAAGAGGTATTGACCATTTTTTTCTAAAATAAACTGAAGAAGAGAAAACTGTGGTTTTTAGAAACTGAAGTATTCATTATCTAGGCAATTGAATACTGAGATTTTAGATTACTACGGTTTTGAGAAAACTATGTTGCCAAACCAATCTAATTATGTGTGCCAGCCGTTCAAGTTCAACTTTCACACATCTAGGGCCGTCCGTACACGAATTAATTTTAAATAGGCGTTTCTCTGTGGTGGGAGCTGTGAGCGACGGGCGCAGATCGTATGCAAACGAAAGGTTAGGCCATGAGAGGTTCGGATGAGTACCTGAAGCTGGCGCCTGGAAAGTGGGGTACAAAGGCGGCGGCGGAGGGGAGTGGAGTGGAGGGGAGGGAAGGCGAGGCAAGACTGTTCTCCTGGCCGACGGCGGCGGAGGAGAGGAGAGGCGAGGCAAGATTTCGAGGCGAGGCAAGACTGTTCTCGTGGCCGAAGAGTTTTTGAGGACGCGATTTTTTTTGCCGAACTTCAGCTCAGGAGGCTATCGGAAAAGAACGCTAACCCGACGGCCGAAACAATGCCGACGGCCACCGTCGGCCTAATCCTAGGTATGCCGACAGTCTGGACCTGGCCGTCGGCGTACTACGGCCGTCGGGATACCCCAACCTAAGCCGACGGCTGCCGTCGGCACAGAATAGCTGTCGGCATAGATCATGGGACGCCGACAGCAGCCGTCAGCAAACACCGGCCGTCGGCATTCTCGTGTACCCGGCGACCCCGGCCACTGTGGGTGGCTAACGTCGTCAGACCTATGCCGACGGCCTAGACGTGCAGCCGTCGACATAGGACCGCATGCCACGTCACCGATCCGCGGCGCAGCGTCCAGTGTCTATGCCGACGGCGGCCGTCGGCATATATGACACGTCAGCGATCCGCGAGACGCAGAGCAGCCCTGATCGTAGCTATTGCCGTCGGCATAGTTAGATTTTTTTAAATGCTTTCTTATGTATTATTGTATTTATGTGTAAATATAAACATACATCTGAATATATATGTGGTTTGTACTTTTTTCCATAGATTATGAATATATATATATATATAGTTTGTATTTTTTTAACCACGTTAATATATAATGTGCAAACGCCAAGCACCCGTCTCCGGAGTGTGACCCCCCTCACGGACGGCGTCGTCGCCGGCACCTCGAGGGCGGAAACAATCGCATCGGGTCTATACGAAGGGGACATCGCTCCCAAGTGTTTCTATGGGATGACCTACCACAACCGGGTGGCACGCGTCTCCGGGGTGTGGCCCCCCTCACGGACCGCGCCGCCGCCGGCACCTGGAGAGGGGAAACGGATGCGTCGGGTCTACACGAAGATGATGTAGCTGTGTGTTTGGCTCGGATGTTGCTCCCAGGTGTCCCTGTGGGCTGACCTGACACAACCGGGTGAAGAGGTCCACCGGTCAAAGGCCGTTCGTGGAAAGTCAAAGCTCTAGATCTCCTGGTCAATCGCTCGAGCATTAGGCGGAACGGGGGCCCTGGGGGAGGGGGTAGCAATGCCACCGGAGCATCGCACTGGCCCTTCATACATGCGGGATGGTGTTGTGGCATATCCGAAGAGGCGACACGCGTCTCCGGGGTGTGGCCCCCCTCACGGACGGCGCCGTGCCGGCACCTGGAGGGGGAAACGGACGCGTCGGGTCTACACGGAGGGGATGTAGCTGTTGGTTTGGCTCGGATGTTGCTCCCAGGTGTCCCTGTGGACTGACCTGGCACAACCGAGTGGAGAGGTCCACCGATCAACGGCTGTCCGTGGAAAGTCAAAGCTCTAGATCTCCTCGTCAACCGCTCGAGCATTAGGCGGGACGGGGGCCCTGCGGGGGGGGGGGGGGGGGGTAGCAATGCCACCGGAGCCTCGCACCGGCCCTTCATACAAGCGGGGTGGTGTTGTGGCATGTCCAAAGAGACGGCACGCGTCTTCGGGGTGTGGCCCCCCTCACGGACGGCGCCGCCGCCGGCACCTGGAGGGGGGAAACGGACACGTCGGGTCTACACGGAGGGGATGCAGCTGTGGGTTTGGCTCGGATGTTGCTCCTAGGTGTCCCTGTGGGCTGACCTGACACAACCGGGTGGAGAGGTCCACTCGTCAAAGGTCGTGCGTAGAAAGTCAAAGGGCTAGATCTCGTGGTCAAACGCTCCAGGATTAGGCAGGACGGGGGCCCTGGGGGGTAGCAATGCCACCGAAGCGTCGCACCGGCCCTTCATACATGCGGGGTAGTGTTGTGGCATGTCCGAAGAGGTGGCACGCGTCTCCGAGGTGTGGCCCCCCTCACGGACGGCGCCGCCGCCGGCACCTGGAGGGGGGAAACGGATGCATCGGGTCTACACGGAGGGGACGTTGCTCCCAAGTGTTTGTGTGGGATGACCTACCACAACCGGGTGGTGTTGTGGCATGTCCAAAGAGGCGGCAGGCGTCTCCGGGGTGTGGCCCCCCTCACGGACGGCGCTGCTGCCAACACTTGGAGGGGGGAAACAGACGCGTCGGGTCTACATGGAGGGGATGTAGCTGTAGGTTTGGCTCGGATGTTGCTCCCAGGTGTCCCTGTGGGCTAACCTGACACAACCGGGTGGAGAGGTCCACCGGTCAAAGGCCGTCCGTGGAAAGTCAAAGGTCTAGATCTCCTGGTCAACCGCTCGAGCATTAGGCGGGACGGGGGCCCTGGGGGGTAGCAATGCCACTGGAGCGTCGCACCGGCCCTTCATACATGCGGGGTGGTGTTGTGGCATGTCCGAAGAGACGACACGCATCTCCGGGGTGTGGCCCCCCTCACGGACGGCGCTGGCGCCGACACCTGGAGGGGGGAAACGGATGCGTCGGGTCTACACGGAGGGGATGTAGTTGTGGGTTTGGGTCGGATGTTGCTCCTAGGTGTCCCTGTGGGCTGACCTGACACAACCGGGTGGAGAGGTCCACTCGTGAAAGGCCGTCCGTAGAAAGTCAAAGGGCTAGATCTCGTGGTCAACCGCTCCAGGATTATGTGGCACGTGGGCCCTGGGGGGAAGCAATGCCACCGAAGCGTCGCACCGGCCCTTCATACATGCGGGGTAGTGTTGTGGCATGTCCAAAGAGGCGGCACGCGTCTCCGGGGTGTGGCCCCCCTCATGGACGGCGCCGCCGCCGGCACCTGGAGGGGGGAAACGGACGCGTCGGGTCTACACGGAGGGGACGTTGCTCCCAAGTGTTTCTGTGGGATGACCTACCACCACCGGGTGGTGTTGTGGCATGTCCGAAGAGGCGGCACGTGTCTCCGGGGTGGGGCCCCCTCACGGACGGCGTCGCCGCCGGCACCTGGAGGGGGGAAACAGACACGTCGGGTCTACACGGAGGGGATGTAGCTGTGGGTTTGGCTCGGATGTTGCTCCCAGGTGTCCCTGTGGGCTGACCTGACACAACCGGGTGGAGAGGTCCACTGGTCAAAGGCCGTCCGTGGAAAGTCAAAGGGCTAGATCTCGTGGTCAACCGCTCCAGGATTAGGCGGGACGGGGGCCCTGGGGGGGTAGCAATGCCACCGTAGCATCGCACCGGCCCTTCATACATGCAGGGTGGTGTTGTGGCATGTCCGAAGAGGCGTCACGCGTCTCCGAGGTGTGCCCCCCCTCACGGACGGCGCAGCCGCCGGCACCTGGAGGGGGAAAATGGACGCGTTGGGTCTACACAGAGGGGACGTTGCTCCCAAGTGTTTCTATGGGATGACCTACCACAACCGGGTGGTGTTGTGGCATGTCCGAAGAGGCCGCACGCGTCTCCGGGGTGTGGCCCCCCTCACGGACGGCGGCGTCGCCGGCACCTGGAGGGGGGAAACGGACGCGTCGGGTCTACACTATGTTAAAACGGACGCATAACCTACGGCTAAGCCTAACATCTTGAGGGGGGAAATCAGCCTCAAAATAGTAGTAGTAGATATAAATTAGTAGTAGATTTATTTTAAAAATTTAAATTTGTTGTAAAAATATATATGCCTACGGCTAAGCCGTCGGCATAGGTTCCACGTGGCATCATGAACCTATGCCGACGGCTGAGTCGTCGGCATAGATTGCCTTATCCTCCCCCGACGCGGCCTCGTCCTCCCATTCCTTATCCTCTCCACCACCGCGCGTCCGCCGCCGCCGCTCTCCCTCGCCGCCCCGCCCGCGCGTCACCGCCGCTCTCCCTCGCCGCCCTGCCCTCCCCCGCGCGCCGCTGCCGTTGCCGCCGCTCTCCCCCGTCGCCGCGGCCCTCCCACGTCGCCCCGCCCTTCCCGCGCGACCGCCGCCGCCGCCCTCCCCCGCGCGCCCGCTGCCCTCCCCTGCACCATCCCGGCTCGCGACAACGCTGCCCCACCTCGGCCACCTCGTCCCCGCCCCGACCACACCCCCGCCCTGCCTCGGCCACCCCGTCCCCGCCCCGACCGCTCTCGCCCCTGCCCCGCACGCGGCCAGCCCACCCGTGCGCCAGGAGACCGCCACGCCGACACTTTGCCGCCTGCTCTGACCCTCCATTGCCCGTGCCTGCCCTCCCCCATCCCTCGAGCCGGCCTTCCCCCACGGTGAGCTCCCTCCCTCCCTCTCCGTAGCATTTTTTTCTTAATTTAGTTGTTGTTCGTAGTTATGTAAGTAGATGGAAATGCAAGAAATGTGAGAAATGCAATTTATTTAACAAGAATGCAAGAAATGCAAATGGATGATGATAGTTAGATGATAGATGATGATGTTGATGATGATAGATGATGATGTTGATGATAGATGATGAGGATTTTTTTTATGCCTTGATAATTTTTAGATGATGATGATAGATGATGATTTTTTTGCGGAAGAGATGATAGATGATGATGATTGTTAGATGATGATAGATGATGATGATGAATATATTATGATGTTCTTAATTTTTGTCATGGTGCAGGTTCTATGGTGTTCCATCTTGGTGGAGTGATCGTCGTAGGAGCTGTTGGTCCCCAATCGTCCCTCCGCTGTTCGACTACTTCCTCTACAGCCGAGGGTGAGCTACGCATCATGTCACTAGATTTTGTGCTCAAGTCAATTCGCGTAACCTAGGCATATCCTGTCCGAAAGGGTTGTATCGATAAATATGCATTCAATTGCATATTTATCACCACAGCTCTTTCGGATTGTCCAGCGCTTTCCACGGACAGCCCGAGGATGTGTAGATTGGGTACGTTGTTCATGCTCTACCCCGTTCCGAGACAGGATTTCGGCGGCGCCTCCCTGTTGTTCTCCGAATGCACATTCTCTCGGCATTTTGCCGAGACGTGTATTTGGAGAATAGAGGGGAGGTGCTGCCGAAATTTTGTCTCGGAATGGGGTAGAGCATGGACAACGTACTCAATCTACACATTCTCGGGTGGGATTAAGACCCATCTTTACCTATTAGAGATGTAGGTCGATTAAATGTCGTTTCTCATCAACCTTGTAAAAAATAAAATATTGATGTGAGTAATTTAAATGAATCCTTAATTTTGTTGTGTGGCTTCCAATAAAGCAGAGATGACAGATAATCAGTGGTTGTATAGTGGGTTTCTCCGTCGGAATCAAGTAACAACAGAGTGGGTCGAGAAAACTGATGTGTTTTTGAAAGAGATATTCCGTCGTCCAATGAGGATTGTGCCAGAATGCCCGTGTGCCAGATGTGAGAGACGTGTGCGCAGACATAAGAGTGAGATGACTAAGCACCTTCACACGCATGGATTTATGCCCAAATTTAATATGCGGATAAACTTTGCCTAGCGGGACCATGGCAGAGAGGAGGTGATACGACAATGCGTCGCTGGTTATCAGGACGATGGGGTTAGAGACATGCTAGATCATGTCTTTGCTGCACAACCGACATCTCCGTCACATTCAGCGAATGAACCGGAGGAGTCGGAGGAAACCGCAAAGGCCTTCCTGGATATCTTGGCCTCGTCAAAGAAACCTCTTTATGAGGGTGCCAAGCTGTCTGTGTTGGATGCCATCTCGCAACTGATGACAGTCAAGGCTAAGTACGAATGTAGCCGAGGTTGCTTCGAAGCATTTTTGGGAGTATGGGCTAACAGCCTGCCTGAGGGCCATGAACTGCCGAAAACCATGTACGCTACGAAGAAAATCATGAAGGCGCTCTCCATGGATTATGAGAAAATACACGTTTGTCCAAAGAATTGCCTTTTGTTTAGGCATGAGTATGCGGATGACAAGTACTGTAGGAAGTGCGGTTCCTCTCGGTATATTGAGGTGGTCGATGAGCATGGTCAGAAGCAGCAGCTAAAAATCCCTGTGAAGGTTCTTCGGTATCTTCATTTTATAAAAAGACTGCAGCGCCTTTTCATCACCGAGGAGTTTGCGAAAATGATGAAGTGGCACAAGGAAGGGAAACGGTACAACCCCAAAAAAATTCTACATCCATCAGAAGGTGAAGCATGGAAGTCATTTGATATAGAGTACCCGGAGGAAGCAGCCGAGGCTGGGAATGTCACAATTGCTATAACAGGTGATGGGTTCAATCCATATGGTATGTCGTCTAATCCATACAGCTTTTGGCCCGTATTTGTTATTCCGCTCAATCTCCCTACCAACGCCATAATGCAACGCAAGACCATGTTCCTGTCGCTTATAGTTCCGGGGCCTGAATATCCGGGGAAGAATTTGAGTGTGTTCATGCAGCTGTTGGTGGATGATTTGCACCATTCTTGGTACTTCCCGAGGTTGACATACGACCGGCATTTGCAGAAAAATTTCTTGATGAAAGTTTGGTTACAGTATTGCATGCATGACTTTCCCGGCTATGCCCTGTTCTGCGGATGGTGTACAAGTGGAAAGATGCCTTGCCCAGTGTGCATGCAGGCCTTGATTTTCATTTGGCTGAAGAAGGGTGGCAAGTATGTTTCCTTTGACCTGCATCGACAGTTCCTCCCTCTAGGCCATCCTGATAGGGAAGACAAGAAGAACTTCACAAAAGACAAAGTTGTCCATGAAGTAAACGAGATTCCAACGTTTTCTGGTGCGGATGTGCTTGCTCAGTTGAAAGCTCTTAAGCCTGCCGGCGAAGGAAAAGGCAAAGGCAAAGGCAAAGCCATAGGCGAAGACGAGAGCGAGGGCAAAGGAAAAGGTAAAGGAAAAAAATGTTTTGAAGGATATGGTGAGACCCACAACTAGACTCACATTACCCCCTTCACGCAGCTTCCCTATTTTAAGGACCTCAAACTTCCATACACCATCGACGTGATGCACACCGAAAAGAATGTCGCAGAGTCCCTTTTTCGCATGATCCCCAACATTCCTGATAAGACAAAGGATAAGGTTAATGGTAGAGTCGATCAACAAAATTTTTGTGATAGACCACGTCTACACATGCAGCCTCCCACAGGCAGTCGAAAATCTTGGTTCAAGCCAGATGCTGACTTCGTACTTAAAAATGATCATAAAATGGAGGCATTCAAGTGGTTGAAGCACGTCGTGAAGTTCACTGATGGTTATGCGTCGAATATAAGTAAGGGGGTCAATCTTTCAACGGGCAAAGTGACCGGGCTCAAGAGTCATGACTATCATGTATGGATTGAGCGGATTATGCCGGTGATGGTTCAGGGCTACGTTCCCGAGCGTGTCTGGCGTGTGCTTGCGGAGTTAAGCCATTTCTTCCGCACGCTCTGTGCTAAAGAAGTATGTCCTGAGAAGATAAAAGAAATGCATAAGAAGGCGCCGGAGTTGATATGCAACCTAGAGAAGATCTTCCCACCAGGCTTCTTTACTCCGATGATACATCTCATTTTGCACCTCGCGAATGAGGTATTGTTGGGGGGCCCTGTGTAGAATCGTTGGCAGTACGGCCCTGAGAGACAGAACAAGCATCTGAGACAGAAATGTGGAAACAAAGCTAAGATTGAAGCTTCCATAGCTGAGGTAGTTATCCTAGAGGAGGTGGCAGACCTTAGGACAGCCTACTATCCGGACCATGTTCCCACGCTGCACAATAAGGTGTCTCGATACAATACAGGAGAACCCAAGTATAAACCCAATCTGCCTCTTTCGTCGGGCAAGATGGCAGCGCTGGATGGTCGACGCCTTATCTCATGCCACGAGATGAGTGGGAGGATGTCATGTTCTATATCTTCCACAACATCAAGGAAGTTGAGGATGAGTGGATGAGGTAATACCTTTGCACCATTCTTTTAGTCAATTCGTTATGTTCACTTAGCCTAGTTATTATACCGCTTTTCTTATTGTAGTCGATTCGTTGATGAAGAGTGGACAAGAATGCTGCCTCCTACTGAAGCGGAGGCACTTGCTCTTCTTCGAAAGGGTGCTGATGGAAGGAAAAATTTCGTTGCATGGTTCATGGGGAAAGTAATTTTTCACACTATCCTATTACCTATTTCAGCATAGAATTCCAATTAAACTCATGCACCCTATAATTTCAATTAAACTTGTAGGGAAATGATCCGAACGAATCAATGGATGAAGAATTGAGATGGGTTTCCATGGGTTTTGACCCTGCCGTCATGACATGTCAAAAGTATGATGTGAATGGGTATCGCTTCCATATAGAGGAGCACTAGAACAGTCGGCCTGATCCCAAAACTATAAATACCGGAGTCTTCACCGAAGGATATAATAAAGTAGATTACTACGGAAGGGTAGGAAAAATATACGAGCTTACATTCAAACGTGGCCGCGAACCCCTAAGTCTGACTGTGTTCAAATGCCGATGGTTCGACCCCAAAAAGGGTCTGAGACATACACCTTTTGTTGGTTTAGTTGAAGTTAAACCATCAACCATCTATACCGGCGCTGATCTCTTTATCGCTGCTACCCAGGCGACACAAGTATATTATCTGCCTTACCCATGCCAGAAAGAGTACCTAAAGGGTTGGGAAGTTGTGTTCAAGGTGTCGCCACATGGTAAGCTACTGGACCCGAACGATGATGATTACTACAACATAAACCTCATGACATACGAGGGAGTGTTCTTTCAAGAGGAACATGATGATGTGGTCCGAAACAAGGATGATGATGACTTGGGTTATGTTGACTTGGACCCAAACGTATGCTTGAAAAGTTGTGAATCAAAGAGACATAAGTATGCTTGAAAAGTTAAATGAAGACGCTGACGATGAGGACGAGCCTCCACCTCCGTCAGACAACGAAGAAGATGTGCGTGATAGTGATGATGAGACCGGTCAACAAATAGATTACAATAGTGATGATTCATATGGGTTCTAGAAAATGTAAGTTCTTTTAACGATCATTACAATAGTGCTCTTCTGTTATTAATGTTCTTTCCTGTATGCTTAATGTGCTCTTCTGTTATGAATGTTCTTTCCTGTATGCTTGTTTATTTGATATTCTTACTAATTGTTTATTCTCTTCACAATGCAGGTTTGCTAATCATGGGCAAGTCCAGCAGCGCCAGTTTCCTCGGTAAATTCAAAGGACTTACTCGGAGTGGACGAGCCCACAAGTTTCCCTCCCGACTATGCGAGGATGACACCTCACAGGGAGGTGGAGGGGTCGGGGGAGGAGACCCTAGAGGAGGAAGGGGTGGGGGGAGATCCCCTAGAGGAGGAGGAGGAGGTGGGGGGAGAGGCAGTCGGGGCAAAAAACTCCGGGCCGTGTTCGTAATAGGAGGGTCTTCTTCGATGCCCTCCTATACTGAGGCACCTTCTGAGTCTGAGGAGGAGGAGTATGTTCCTGAGGCCGAGGAGGAGGAGGAGGCCGAGGAGGAGGAGGAGGAGGAGGCCGAGGAGGAGGTTGAGGAGGAGGGTGAGGAGGAGGGTGAGGAGGAGGACGGGGAGGTTGACCCCGAGTTGTCGGGTGACTTGCCACCGGGTGCTCCACATGGGTGGCTGCGTGGTACTGCCAGAGTACCTACACCACCTTCTATCGAGGTGCAAAAGTGGCTCATTGAACCTAAGGGGACAGAGTAAGTGCCTCTCAATCATATTTTCAACACATGACAACATTTTCTTATTATACACATGGCAATCCTTTGATTCTTTTGCAGTAACTGGATCCTTCATGGAAAGGGCCGTAAACCGAACGGCCTTATCATTGTCCTGTTGAAGGAGTTTTGGCCGGGCCTATTCTGCCCGCGGCCACACAGGGACCCGCAACTGTGGGTTTTGGCCACGAGCTGGACCCACTACGAGGAATACAGCCACGCGGAGTACGGGACGGCCGCTAATGCCGTGATCACCAAATTTTGGGTAAGTTCTCTTCTGAATCACTTGTCTTCAGTTTTGTTCATAGTTTATAATTGAATCACTCAACCCATGCCTTGTTTGCTTCTGGTTCATGCATGATTGCAGCAACTCTATAGAGTTCTTGACGAGCACAAGGCCAGAGCCGACGTGGTCTTGATTGCGGCTGCGAAGAAGAAAGCTCGTCAGTTGCAGTACGAGGTGCGTTGGGTTGCCGTCTCGCAGTACTACCACATCTGCCTACACCAAAAGATGACCAAAACTGAAGCGCAGAGGAAACGACTTACCTTGAGCAGGGAGCAGTTCATGAAGGTAACTATTACTGACTTTTCATTGTTTCAAGCAGTCAACTATATGTTTCGCGCTCACATGTCATGCTTCCAAAATTTGCATAGGTTATTCCTCATTGGTGCTATGGAAGGGATGACGGATGGGCGAGTTTGGTGGATAGGTGGCTCGGCCACAATGCAGAGTTTGCTGCCAAGAGCAGCAAGGCCTGGGCTAACCGTGGAAAAGAAGGGACACACGGCCAAGGAAACAGGAACCACTGGGGCTTCAAGGCCATGAAGGTATAACTATATGCATGATGCATTTTTGTTCTTCTTTACCGTCATGTTCTTATGTATGGCTAACTTTTGTTTGACGTTGCAGGAGGACAAGTTGAAGAGGCCGCTCTTAGACATTGAGTCGTGGAAGATGGCCCGCGAGCGGAGTTGTCGCAAGGACGGCGAGAGCCAGTACTACGGCAACACCGATACGAACTTGGAGTCTTACACTCAGAACTTTCAGAGGTTGCACCCAGATGTTCCTTTTGATGAGGTCGCCCAGTCTCAGATCGACGACACGACGGTGGTGGCCATCCAGGGGAAGTCCCATGGCCGGTATCCGTGTTTCGATGGCTTGATCACTCCTTCGATCTCGTACACACGGCTTCGGGCTACCAACTCGAGCCCGTCAGAGAGTACGGGGCGTTCACAGGCTCCCTTAGCCCGCCAGCATGCTGTAAGTACTTCCCCTTTATCTTCTTTCTCTCTAACATTCTCAGTTTATTTTCAGCATTTCTCACTTAGAAACAACCTAAATTATGTATGCATATAAGGCCTTTGTCGAGCGTAGGAATCTCGAGGTGCGGGAGTACTAGCAATGAGTGAAGGCAAACGATGATTACAACCATTAGATGATGACGGTTAGTTTTGCCCTCTTAAAACCAAGCTAAATTTTTGCACTTTCATTCCTTCTGACCTTCTAGTTTGCTTGTTTAACTAACATCCAGGCTATGTTGGTGTCTTGGAGTAACTGCACGGATCCACCACAAATGGGACCCCAACCACCACCTACGGGAGAACTCCCACACGTGCCCACATACGATGAATGGGTGGCACTAGGCAGTGATAGTCCGGTTAGTACATTTGCCTAACTACTAACAAACTAGTTCTCGTTCATTCAACACTATCATATCATATTTACCGTTAGAAACTTCTCTCAAACATGTAGGGGACCGGTGGCTCGACTCCTGCTTCATTGACCCCAGTCACTCTGATCTGGCTCGGTAGTGGCGGTCCTGGTGGTGGCGGTTTTGGCGGTGCTGGTCTTGACGGTGGTGGTCTTGACGGTGGTGGTCTTGGCGGTGGTGGTTCTGGCGGAGGTGGTTTTGGTGGCGGTGGTGGTTCTGGCGGAGGTGGTTTTGGTGGCGGTGGTGGTTCTGGCGGAGGTGGTTTTGGTGGCGGTGGTCTTGCTTGATGTCTATGATGATACCCATGTCCCTAGCCGTCGTGCCATACCTTTCATGTTCCTACTTGTTAGTTTCTGCTTTCAAATGATGTTCCATGTCTTGCACTACCTTTCGCCGGTGATGATCTTTAGATGATGAACTTGACTATGTTTAAATGATCATGATGAACTTGAGTATGTTTAGATGATGATGTTGCTGATGAACTGTCATATTTCTGCATAATCTCATATTTTCTGCTGTCAAAATGAATTCGAAAAGAGAAATCTGGAAAAAAAGATCTATGCCGACGGCCTAGCCGTCGGCATAGAGCCTCCAGGGTGCCCACCCCTGCCGCCAGGAGACACCAGAGGGCGCCACATGGCAGCATATGCCGACGGCAAAGCCGTCGGCATAGTTTTTTTCCTATGCCAACAGCAAAGCCGTCGGCATAGACCTGCCACCAGGAGTCACCAGAGGACGCCACGTGGCAGCGTATGCCGACGGCAAAGCCGTCGGCATAGTTTCCCCCCTATGCCAATGGCTTTGCCGTCGGCATAGTCCTGCCGCCAGGACGCTCCACCACAAGCCACGTGGCGTCCCATGATTAGACAACGCTTTTGACGGCAACGTCCGTTGCTGTCAGGCGAAAAACTGTGCCGACGGCTAGTCTATGCCGACGGCCAGGCCTGAGCCGTCGGCATAGGTCCCTATGCCGACGGCTAAACTATGCCGACGGTCTGACAAGACTACGCTGACGCTATCTATGCCGACGGTGGCCGTCGGCATAGGGTCTATGCCGATGGGGAAAGGCCTATGCCGACGGCTCTTGGCCGTCGACATAGCTCGCGAGTCCGGTAGTTCCCCACGGGAGGTCGGGATCGTGCCTAGTTTTCCTGTGACACGCTAGTAGAAGTAGGCCTTAAAAACTAGGACTTGCACCTGACTTCAAAGTAGCTAAAAAAACAAATATACCCCTACAAAAAAGCTAAAAAAAGATATAAAAAGGTCACCATCGACAAAACGACGAACTTGCCAAGGTTGACTTAAATAGTTACTGTCCATTGCATAATTTAGAAATTTTGGAGTCATAAAATCATGGAAAAATTATACAGTCACATGACAAGTAGAAAAATTCCTGTGTCCTAAATCATGGAAAATTTATAGAAAAAAATTCTATTTGCTCACACTGAAAATGTAGTAATGATTTTGTCCTTCAAAAGGAAGGCAATTCATAAATAAAGGCAAGTTTAGACAAAAATATAAAAAACATTGCATGGAAAATTGGAGAACTAAATTTCCTAAATCATGGAAAACTAAGAAGAAGAAAAAATGAAATTTGTGACAAGGGAAGACTAGGATTACTATTATTAAAACATGGCAAACTTTTGGTAAAATATGTAATGGTCCCAAGGCAAATTTAAAATTGTACATCATGGCAAACCATATTGCTGGTACATAAATTCTGGAAAAATCATGGACATGGAAAATTTTGAAATAATTTGTTGTACACATCATGGCAACTTTAGTAAAGGATTTGTTTTCTAACACATGGCAAATTTAGAAAAATATTTGCAAAGGTCACACCGCAAATTATGATTTTCTTTACGAAATATTCCATAGTTAAAAATGAAATTTTCCAGGCATTATGAATAGGGAAAAATTATATTCTAACACATGGCAGTTTTAGAAAATGTTTACAATAGTCACACAGCAAATTATGATTTTTTTAATATTGTCATACTTATAAAAATGAATTTAACTTGATAAGAACAAGATGGGAGGGGTATTTTGTACCTAAGTTTGCCATATCCAACACCAAACTAAAGTAGCCATGATGTTTGAAACTAAGTTGCCATTCATCCAAATCCAGATGTGCCATGCATCAATGCATGAGAAACTAAGTGTGACACAACTTTAATAAACAAAAAAAGGTAGATGTTTACTTAAGTTGTTGTCCATGGAGGTCCTGCCTCCAATAAAAGCACCGATTGACCAACCTCACACAAGGATCTAACATTCCCCTCGCTCGCGCCATGCTGCTCTTGCGGGCGGCAAGGCAAACCCTAGCCGCCGCTGGCACCACACCTTCCCCAACTCTCCCTTCGCCTCGCCGCGGTCGGGCTTCGCGTCGGTGGCGGCGGGGCTCCTCGCCCTCCTTCCCTAGTGAACCGCAGCACAGGACGCAAGGCCCTGGCGAGAAGCACGTTGTTCGCGTGGGATGGCGCGATGGCGACCCGGGCAACATGCCGGTGGGGTGACCGTGCGGCGACCGCATGAGGACGGGGTGGTGCGAGCCTATGCGTGGGGATGGTGAGGCTGCAAGCTGCGGTGGTGCTCCCTCTTCAAATCCGACAGAAAGGGGTCAAGGGCTAAGGCGGCATGGTCTGGGTGTGATCCGGCTAGGCTGGTCCATCCTCCGACGTAGTGAGGCGCGCCGGTAGGTGCACTGGTGGTGGGACGGGGTTGTAAGGGTCCGCTGGCTGCAGATCCAGTGTGGCTACGGTGGCGGCTCATGCAGTCGGCATGTGTGGTGGATGCGACTACCGTTCTCCTTGGACTGGACCGACGGTAGGCACGTGTTGGGAAACGTCGCATGGGAAACAAAAAATTTCCTACGCTCACGCAAGACATATCCATGGCGATGAGCATCTACGAGAGGGGGAGTGGATCTACATACCCTTGAGATCTCTAAGCGGGAAGCATTAAGAAACGCGGTTGGTGTAGTCGAACGTCTTCACGATTCAAATCGCCGAGCGTCCTGTGATCTCATCACGATCCGTCCCGCGATCCAATCATAATCCATCCCGCGATCTCATCATGATCCGTCCCGCGATCCAATCATGATCCGTCCCGTGAACTCATCACGATCGGTCCCGCGATCTCATCATGATCCGTCTCGCAATCTTGATCATGGTCCTTTCGATATAGCGTCGAACGGAATACACCTCCGCGTTCAGCACACGTACAGCTCGATGACGATCTCCGCCTTCTTGATCCAGCAAGAGGGAGCAGAGAAGTAGACGAGTTCTCCGGCAGCATGACGGCGCTGCGGCGATGGTGGTGGAGCAATTCCGACAGGGCTTCACCTAAGCACTGTAGAAAACCAATCTAGAGGAGAAACTATGCACTAGAGGAACGGGTAGCACGTGGCTGGAAAAAACTAGTGCAAAACCCTAAAACCTCTAGTATATATAAGAGGAAGAGAGGAGGAGGCTTGGCCCTTGAGAGGCCAGCCCTTGGTTCGGCCGAATCAAGGAGGAGAGGAGCACTCCTCCTCCAATCCTAGTAGGACTAGGATTCCTCCCTATTTTGCCTTTTTTCCACCTTTTTCTCTTTGAGTTTTCTCTCCTAGCCGCATGGGCCTTGTGTGGGACTTCCACCAGCCCACTAAGGGCTGGTATTCACTCTCCTACAGCCCATGTAGCCTCTTGGGTCGAAATACCCTTCCCGATGGTCTCTCGGTACACTACCGACACTTCCGGTACACTACCGATGAGCCCGAAACTTTTCCGGCGACCAAATAGGACTTCCGATATATCAATCTTTACCTCCGGACCATTCTGGAGCTCCTCTTGATGTCCGGGATCTCATCCGGGACTCCGAACAACCTTCGGTCACAACCATACATAACTCTATACTAACGAAACATCACCAAACCTTAAGTGTGCAGACCCTGCGGGTTCGAGAACTATGTAGACATGACCGAGACACCTCTACGGTCAATAACCAATAGCGGGACCTGGATGCCCACATTGGTTCCTACATATTCTACGAAGATCTTTATCGGTCGAACCTCTATGTCAAGGATTCAGTTAATCCCGTATGATGTTCCCTTTATTCTTCGGTGTGTTACTTGCCCGAGATTCGATCGTCGGTATCTCCATACCTAGTTCAATATCGTTACCGGCAAGTCTCTTTAATTGTTACGTAATACAAGATCCCGTGGCTAACACTTTAGTCACATTGCTGGCAAGGCTTGTTGTGATGTTGTATTACCGAGTGGGCCCTGAGATACCTCTCCGTCACACGGAGTAACAAATCCCAGTCTTGATCCATGCCAACCCAACAGACACCCTCGGATATACCTGTAGAGTACCTTTATGGTCACCCATTTATGTTGCCATGTTTGATACAGACAAGGCACTCCTCCGGTGTCAGTGAGTTGCATGATCTCATGGTCATAGGAACACATACTTGACATGCAAAACACAGTAGCATTAAACTAACACGATCATATGCTACATTTGTAGTTTGGGTCTTTTCCATCACACCATTCTCCTAATGATGTGATCCCGTTATCAAATGACATCTCACGTCCATGTCTAGGAAACCATAACCATGTTTGATCAACGAGCTAGTCTATTAGAGGCATACTAGGGACATGGTTTTGTCTATGTATCCACACATGTATCTGAGTTTTTGGTCAATACAATTATAGCATGGATAATAAACGATTATCATGAACAAGGAAATAGTATAATAACTAATTTATTATTGCCTCTAGGGCATATTTCTAATAGTCTCCCACTTGCACTAGAGTCAATAATCTAGTTCACATCACCATGTGATTCGCATTGTTATGAATCTAACACCCAATGAGTTCTCGGGTTCGATCATGCTTTGCATGTGAGGGAGGTCTTATAGTCAATGGGTCTGCGACATTCCGATCCCTGTGTACTTTGCAAATCTCTTTGTCAAACTGTAAACACTACTACCACACTCCACTTGGTACTATTCCAAATGGCTGCTCCACTACACGTATCCAGATTGCTACTACAAGTCATCCAGATTGGTGTTAAAGCTTGCATCGACGTAACTCTTTACGTTGAACTCTTTATCACCTCCATAATCGAGAAACATCTCCATAGTCTTTTAGTTACTAAGGATAATCTTGACCGCTGTCCAGTGATCCACTCCTGGATCACTCTTGTACCCCTTGACAAACTCATGGCAAGGCACACACCAGGTGCGGTACACAACATGACATAATATAGAGCCTATGGCTAAGGCATAGGGGACGATGTTCGTCCTTTCTCTTTCTTCTACCGTTGTCGAGCTTTGAGTCTCACTCGACTTCACACCTTACAAATCAGGCGAGAACTCTTTCTCCGACTGATCCATTTTGAACTCTTTCAAAATCTTGTCAAGGTATGTACTCATTGAAAGTCTCATCAAGCATCTTGATCTATCTCTATAGATCTTGATGCTCAACAATTAGGTAGCTTTATCCAGGTCTTCCTTTGAAAAACTCTTTTCAAACAACCGTTTATGCTTTCCAGAAATTCTACATCATTTCCGATCAACATTATGTCAACCACATATGCTTACCAGAAACTCTATAGTTCTCCCACTCACTTTATTGTAAATACAAGTTTCTCATAAACTTTGTATAGACTCAAAAACTTTGATCACCTCATCAAAGTG
Organism: Hordeum marinum; assembly: GCA_022496015.1. NCBI lineage: Eukaryota > Viridiplantae > Streptophyta > Magnoliopsida > Poales > Poaceae > Hordeum > Hordeum marinum. The sequence continues at coordinate 335,613,718 of CM039676.1, read as the reverse complement.
TATATTCCAACTCCGAGATGCTTGTTTCAGTTCATAGAAGGATCACTGAAGCTTGCACACCTTTTAGCATCCTTAGGACTGACGAAACCTTCTGGTTGTATCTCATACAACCTTTCCTTTAGGAAAGAAACGATGTTTTGGCATCCATCTGCCAGATTTCATAATTGAAAAATGCAGCAACTGCTAACATAATTCCAACAGACTTTAGCATCTCTACGAGTGAGAAAGTCTGATTGTAGTCAACTCCTTGAACTTGCCGCAAACTTCTTTGCGACAAGTCGAGATTTATAAATGGTGAGATTCACCATCAGCGTCTGTCTTCATTTTAAAGGTCCATTTGTACTCGAAGACCTGTCGTCCAATGCTACTTCTCGAGCTTGCGTTGGTTTTTCCCTTGAAGAGGAAAGGGTGTTGAAGCAAAGTAGAGATAAGTATTTCCCTCAGTTTGAGAACCAAGGTATCAATCCAGTAGGAGTATCAAGATGAGGCAACAAGGGGCCAGCACAAACACAAACAAACTTGTACCCAACGCGATAAAGAGGTTGTCAATCCCTTTACAATTACTTGCAAGGTGAGATCAAATACTGATAGTAGATGAATATAAATAAGTAAATAAAATTGCAGCAAGGTATTTTTGGTGTTTTTGTATTTAGATCTGAATATATAATATGTAAAATAGACCCGGGGGCCATAGTGTTCACTAGAGGCTTATCTCATGATAGCAAGTATTACGGTGGGTGAACAAATTACTGTTGAGCAATTGATAGAATAGCGCAAAGTCATGATGATATCTAAGGCAATGATCATACATATAGGCATCATGTCCGAGACAAGTAGACCGATACTTTCTGCATCTACTACTATGACTCCACACATCGACCGCTATCCTGCATGCATCTAGTGTATTAAGTTCATAACAAACGGAGTAACGCTTTAAGCAAGAGGACATGATGTAGAGGGATAGATTCATGCAATATGATATAAACCCCATATTTTTACCCTTGATGGCAACAACACGATGCGTGCCTCGCTACCCCTTCTGTCACTAGGTGAGGACACCGCACGGTACAGACCCAAAACCAAGCACTTCTCCCATTGCAAGAACTATAGATCAAGTTGGCCAGACGAAACCCATAACTCAAAGAGAATTACAAGGATACAAAATCATGCATATAAGAAATCATAGGAGACTCAAATAATATTCATAGATAATCTGACCATAAATCCACAATTCATCGGATCTCAACAAACACACTGCAAAAGAAGATTACATCGGATAGATCACCATGAAGATCATGGAGAACTTTGTATTGAAGATCAAAGAGAGAGAATAAGCCATCTAGCTACTAGCGATGGACCTGAAGGTCTGTGGTGAACTACTCACGCATCATCGGAGAGGCAATGGTGGTGATGAAGATGGCCACCGGTGATGAATTCCCCTCCGACAGGATGCCGAAATGATCTCCCGATTGGTTTTTGGTGGCTCTGGAGGTTTGCAGTGGTGGAACTTGCGATCTAGGTTTAATTCTGAGGGTTTCCGTATTTATAAGACCACTAGTGTCGGGAACAAGCCGAGAGGGGCCACGAGGAGGTCACGAGCCCCCTAGCCGCGGCTAGGGGGCCCCGCGCCTCCCAGGCTCGTGGCTTCCTCGGGCCGCCTCTCCGGTATCTTTTCCTTCTGCTCTTTTTGATATTTTCCATAAAAACTCACGGCAAAAGTTTTATTCTGTTTGGACTCCGTTTGATATTCCTATGTGAAAAAGGTCAAAAACACGGAAAAATAGGAACTCGCACTAGGCACTGAATTAATAAGTTATTACCAAAAATAATATAAAATAGCATAGTCATGCATATAAAACATCCAAAGCTGATAATATAATAGCATGGAACAATAAAAAATTATAGATATGTTGGAGACGTATCAAGCATCCCCAAGCTTAACTCCTGCTCGTCTCGAGTAGGGAAGTGATAAAGACCGAAATTTTGATGTGGAATGCTACCTAACATATTTGTTCTATGTAACTTCTTTATTGTGGCATGAATGTTAAGATCCATAAGATTCAAAACAATAGTCTAATATTGACATGAAAACAATAATACTTCAAGTATCATAGCAAAGTAATCATGAACTTTCGAATTAACAAAGCCAAAGAAAGTTATCCCTACAAAATCATATAGTCTGGCTATGATCCATCATCCCCACACAACAAATTTAAATCATGTACAACCCCGGTATTGATCAAGTAATTGATTTCACACTCTTATTTTCTCAAACTTTTTCAACTCTCACGCAATACATGAGCGTGAGCCATGGATATAGCACTATAAGTGGGATGGAGTGTGGTGGAGGTTGTGAGGCAAAAAGGAGGAGATAGTCACATCGACGCGGCGTATCAATAGGCTATGGAGATGCCCATCAATAGATATCAATGTGAATGAGTAGGGATTGCCATGGAACGGATGCACTAGAGCTATAAGTGTATGAAAGCTCACAAATGAAAACTAGTGGGTGTGCACCCAACTTGCTTGCTCATGAAGACCCAGGGCAATTTGAGGAATCCCATCATTGGAATATACAAGCCAAGTTATATAATGAAAATTTCCACTAGCATATGAAAGTGACAAAACAAAAACTCTCTGTCATGAAGAACATGGTGCTATTTGAAGCACAATTATGGAAAAATATAGAAGCATTGTCCCTTCTCTCTTTTTCTCTCATTTTTTTGGGGCTCTTTGGCCTCTTTTTATATATTATTTGGTGGGCATCTTTGGCCTCTTTTATTTCCTCACATGGGACAGTGCTCTAATAATGATGATCATCACACTTTTATTTACTTACAACTCGGTACTTAAAACAATAATGACTCTTTATGAATGAAAGTGATGGCACATGTCATGAGACGAAACGGTGGAAGTTGCATGGCAATATATCTCGGAATGGCTATGAAAATGCCATAACAGGTAGGTATGGTGGCTGTTTTGAGGAAGGCATATGGTGGGTTTGTGCACCGGAAAAAGTTGCGCGACACTAGAGAGGGTAGCAATGGTGGAAGGTGAAAATTCATCTATACCATGGACTCACATTAGTCATGAAGAACTCATATACTTATTGCAAATTTTTTATTAGTAATCAAAACAAAGTGCTAAACGCATACTCCTAGGGGAAGGGTTGGTAGGAGTTAACCATCGCGCGATCCCGACCTCTACACAAAGGATGACAATCAATAAATCCATCATGCTCCGATTTCCTAACATAGCGGTTCACCATACGTGCATGCTATGGGAATCACTAACTTCAACACAAGTATTTCTAGATTCACAACACCCTACTAACATAACTCTAATATTACCATATCCATATCTCAAAACTAATTGCGAGGAATCAAACTTATCTTACTAATCAATGCTCTTGAATATGAAAGGTTTTATTATATCCTCTTTGGATGCCTATCATATTTAGGACTAATTTCATAACAGACGCCAATTACCAAGTTACTTAGAGAGAGCACTCTCAAAATTATATAAGTGAAGATTCGAGAGTTTTTATTTCTACAAAATATGACACCGCCGTGCTCTACAAAGATTTAAGTGAAGCACTAGAGCAAAATTATCTAGCTCAGAAGATATAATTGAAGCACATGGGAGCAAAACTACCAATATCAAAAGATATAAATGAAGCACATGGGAGCAAAATTACTAAGCTCAAAAGATATAAGTGAAGCACATGGGAGCAAAATTACCAAGCTCAAAAGATATAAGTGAAGCACGTGTGAGCTAAATTGCCTAACTCAAAAGATATAAGTGAAGCTCATTAAGTATTCTAACAAATTCACGATGAGTGCATATCTCTCTCAAAAGGTGTGCAGCAAGGATGATTTTGATAAAGTAAAAAGCAAAGACTCTTATAATACACGACGCTCCAAGCAAAACACATATCATGTGGTGAATAAAAATATAGATCCAAGTAACGTTACCGATGGATTGAAGACAAAAGAGGGGATGCCTTCCCGGGGCATCCCCAAGCTTAGGCTTTTTGGTGTCCTTGAATTTGGCTTGGTATGCCTTGGGAATCCACAAGCTTAGGCTCTTTCCACTCTTTTTGTTCCATTGTCCATAAGAACATCACCCAAAACTTGAAAACTTCACAACACAAAACTTAAATAGAAACTCGTGATAGCATTAGCATAAGAAAAAAACCCACCAACTTTAGGTACTGTATTAAACTTTAATTTCCATTTAGATTGATGTTATATTACTATATTCTCACTTTTCCATGGCTCGTACCCCCCGATACTATCCATAGTTTCATCAAAATAAGCAATCAACACAACAAAAACAGAATTTGTGAAAAACAGAACAGTCTGTAGCAATCTGTATATTTCGTATACCTTTGCTAACTAAAAAATTCTGAAAAAATTATTAAAATTACGGAAATTTTCATATCAATCAGCATAAAAAATAAACAACTCAAAATATCTTTCTTGCTAGGAATGAAAAATAATTTCGTGAGCACAAAGTTTCTGTCTTTTTTAGCATGATTAAACAACTATCACCAAAACTAATCATAAAGGTTCTACTTGCACAAAAAAACTAATTAAAACATAAAAAACATAATCATAACAGAATCATGAGAGTGTGGACTCAACAAAACAGAAAGTAAAAAGCAAAAAAAATCTATTCATTCGGTTGCCTCCCAACAAGCGCTATTGTTTGACGCCCTTAGCTAGGCATAAGGCAATAGAATCAAGTATTCTCATCTTTAGTGCTCAAACCATAAGTAGCTCTCATAATAGATTCATAAGGCAATTTTATTTTCTTTCTAAGAAAATGTTCCATGCTCTTCTTTAATGGAAATTGAAATTTAATATTCCCTTCCTTCATATCAATAATAATACCAATAGTCCTAAGAAAACGTCGACCAAGAATAATGGGACATGTAGGATTGCAATCAATATCAAGCACAATGAAATCTAAAGGCACATAGTTCCTATTTGCAATAATAAGAACATCATTAATCCTTCCCATAGGTTTCTTAATAGTAGAATCCGCAAAATGCAAATTAAGAGAGCACTCATCAATCTAATTGAAACCTAGAACATCACATAAAGATTTTGGAATTGTGGAACCACTGGCACCCAAATCACACTAAGCATGGCATTCATAATTTTTAATCTTGATTTTTATAGTAGGTTCCTAGTCATCATGAAGTTTTCTAGGAATAGATATTTCCAACTCAAGTTTCTCTTCAAGAGATTTCATCATAGCATCAACGATATGTTTAGTAAAAGCCTTATTTTGTCTATAAGCATGTGGAGAGTTTAGCATGGATTGCATCAAGGAAATACATTCAATCAAATAGAAACTATCATAATTAAATTCCTTGAGATCCAAAGTAGTAGTTTCATAACTATTCAAAGTTTTGATATCCTTTACTCCACTTTTAATATTTTTAGCATCAAGATAAATAGACTCCGAATCATTGGGGTGTTTCTCAACAAAAGTGGATTCAAATACAGCCCCATAATCATTAATATTGACATTAGAAAACAAGGATTCAATAGGAGTCACATCAAGCACTTTAAGATCTTCGTGATTCTCATCACGAGAACATGCCTTTTTGAGCCATTCGTGTCTAGCACGAATTTGGGCAGTTCTTTCTCTACTCTCATTCATGGAAACACGCATAGCTTTCAAAGTTTCATCCATATTAATCTTGGGAGGAACACATCTTAATTTCAAAGCATCAATATCAAGAGACATTCTATCAACAGTCCTAGCCAAGTCATCAATTTTAAGCAGTTTTTCTTCTATGGAAGCATTGATTTTTTTGCAAATTAATAAATTCCTTAATATTACTCTCAAGATAAGAGGGTATTTTATTATAATTTCCATGAGTATTGTTTTAGGAATTTCCAAAATTATTAGAGGGATTACTAGGAAAAGGCCTAGGATTAAAGTTACCTCTATAAGCATTGTTGTTACCAAAGTTATTCCTACCAATAAAATTAACATCCAAATTTTCATTGTTATTCTCAATCTAGGAAGATAAAGGCATAACATTAGGATCTAGAGGAACACTTTTACTAGCAAACATCTTCATTAACTCATCCATCTTAGCTCTCAAAGAGTTAATTTCTTTTATAGCATGCACTTTTTTACTAGTAGGTGACCTTTCAGTGTGCCATTGAGAATAACTTGTCATGATATTATCTAAGAGTTTTGTAGCTTCTCCTAGTGTGATTTCCATAAAAGTTCCACCAGAGGGGGAATCCAAGATATTTCTAGAAGCAAAATTCAAATCGGCATAGAAAATTTATATAATCATCCAAAGACTTAGACCATGAGCGGGACAATTTCTAATCATCAATTTCATTCTCTCCCAAGATTGTGCAGCATGTTCATGATCTAGTTTCTTAAAATTCATGATATCATTACGGAGAGAGATAATCTTAGCAGGTGGAAAATACTTGGAAATAAAGGCATCTTTACACTTGTTCCATGAATCAATACTATTTTTAGGTAAAGATGAAAACCAAGTTTTTGCTCGATCTTGTAGTGAGAATGGAAATAGATTCAATTTAATCATATAATTATCCACATCTCTCTTCTTTTGCATATCGCATAACTCAATAAAGGTATTAAGATGGGAACCGACATCTTCACTCGGAAGGCCGGAAAATTGCTCTTTCATAACTAGATTCAACAAGGCAGCATTAATTTCATATGATTCCGCACTAGTGGTGGGAGCAATTGGAGTAATAATAAAATCAATGTTATTAGTATTAGAGAAATCACACAATTTAGTGTTTTCGGACATGGTGACTTAGCAAGCAGACAAGCACACAAGCAAACAGAAATCAAGCGAAAGAAAAGGGCAAATAAAGAAAAGCAATTTTTGTTTTTTGTTTTTTTAGAAGTGGGGGAGAGGAAAACGAGAGGAAAATAGCAAATAATGTAAATGCAAGAGATGAGTTTGTGATAGGTACCTGTAGATATGCTTCACTTGATTACTCCTCGGTAACAGCGCCAGAAATTCTTCCTGCTACTTCTCGAGCTTGCATTGGTTTTTCCCTTGAAAAGGAAAGGGTGATGCAAAAAAGTAGAGATAAGTATTTCCCTCAGTTTGAGAACCAAGGTATCAATCCAATAGGAGTATCAAGATGAGGCAACAAGGGGCCTGCACAAACACAAACAAATTGCACCCAAGGCGATAAAGAGGTTGTCAATCCCTTTACGATTACTTGCAAGGTGAGATCTAATAGTGATAGTAGATGAATATAAATAAGTAAATAAAATTGCAGCAAGGTATTTTTGGTGTTTTTTTATTTAGATCTGAATATATAATATGTAAAATAGACCTGGGGGCCATAGTGTTCACTAGAGGCTTCTCTCATGATAGCAAGTATTACGGTGGGTGAACAAATTACTGTTGAGCAATTGATAGAATAGCGAAAGTCATGACGATATCTAAGGCAATGATCATACATATAGGCATCACGTCCGAGACAAGTAGGACGATACTTTCTGCATCTTCTACTATTACTCCACACATCGACCGCTATCCAGCATGCATCTAGTGTATTAAGTTCATAACAAACGGAGTAACGCTTTAAACAAGATGACATGATGTAGATGGATAGATTCATGCAATATGATATAAAACCCATCTTTTTACCCTTGATGGAAACAACATGATGCGTGCCTTGCTACCCCTTCTGCCACTAGGTGAGGATACCGCACAGTATGAACCCAAAACCAAGCACTTCTCCCATTGCAAGAGCTATAGATCAAGTTGGCCAAACGAAACCCATAACTCGAAGAGAATTACGAGGATACGAAATCATGCATATAAAAAATCAGAGGAGACTCAAATAATATTCATAGATAATCTGATCATAAATCCACAATTCATCGGATCTCAACAAACACACCGCAGAAGAAGATTACATCGGATAGATCACCATGAAGATCATGGAGAACTTTGTATTGAAGATCAAAGAGAGAGAATAAGCCATCTAGCTACTAGCTATGGACCCGAAGGTCTATGGTGAACTACTCACGCATCATCGGAGAGGCAATGGTGTTGATGAAGATGGCCATCGGTGATGAATTCCCCTCCGGCAGGATGCCGAAACGGTCTCCCGATTGGTTTTTGGTGGCTCTAGAGGTTTGCGGCGGCGGAACTTGCGATCTAGGTTTAATTCTGAGGGTTTCCGTATTTATAAGACCACTGGCGTCGGGAACAAGCAGAGAGGGGCCACGAGGAGGTCACGAGCCCCCTAGCCGCGGCCAGGGGGTGGCCCCGCGCCTCCCAGGCTCGTGGCTTCCTCTGGCCGCCTCTCCGGTATCTTTTACTTCTGCTATTTTTGATATTTTTCATAAAAAATCATGGCAAAAGTTTTATTCCATTTGGACTCCGTTTGATATTCCTATCTGAAAAAGTTCAAAACAAAGAAAAAACAGGAACTGGCACTGGGCACTGAATTAATAAGTTAGTCCCAAAAATAATATAAAATAGCATATTCATGCATATAAAACATCCAAAGTTGATAATATAATAGCATGGAACAATCAAAAATTATAGATATGCTGGAGATGTATCATCCAACGAGCAAGTCTACCAAAGTCTATACTTGATTTTTGTACATGGATCCTTTCTCGGATTTCATGGCCTCTAACCATTTGTCGGAATCTGGGCCCATCATCGCTTCTCCATAGCTCGTAGGTTCATCGTTGTCCAACAACATGACCTCTAAGACAGGGTTGCCATACTACTCAGGAGTAGTACATGTTCTTGTCGACCTATGAGGTTCGATAGTAACTTGATCCGAAGCTTCATGATCATCATCATCAACTTGCTCTTCAACTAACGTAGGCTTCACAGAAACATCTTTCTGCGTTGCGCTACTCTCTGGTTGAAACAAAGGTTCAACAACCTCATCAAGTTCTATCTTCCTCCCACTCAATTCTTTCGTGAGAAACTTTTTCTCGAGAAAGGACCCGTTTTAGCAACAAACACTTTATGCTTGGATCTGAGATAGATGGTTCACCCAACTGTTCTTAGGGTATTCTATGAAGATGCATTTGTCTGCTTTGGGTTCGAACTCATTAGGTGAAAACATTTTCCACACAAGCGTCGCAGCCCCAAACATTAAGAAATGACAGCTTAGGTTTCTATCAAACCATAATTCACATGGTGTCATCTCAACGGATTTAGACGACGCCCTATTTAAAGTGAATGTAGTTGTCTCTAATGCATAACCCAAAAATTATAGTAGCAAAATGATAAGAGACAACATAGCACGCACCATATCCAATAGAGCACGACTATGACGTTCGGACACAGCATCACGCTATGGTGTTCCAGGTGGCGTGTGGAGCAACTTTCACATTGTCTAAAGTTGTATACCAAACTCGTGACTCAGATATTCACCTCCACGATCATATCGCAGACATTTCTTCTTGTCATGATGATCTTAAACTTCACTCTGAATTTTCTTGAACCTTTCAAATGATTCAGACTTGTGTTTCATTAAGTAAATATACACTATATCTACTCAAATCATAAGTGAAGGTAATAAAAGAACGATATCCACCACACGCTATAAGACTCATTGGATTTCATACATCAACATGTATCATTTCCAATAAACCACTTGCCCGCTCCATCAATCCAAAAAACGGGCCTTAGTCATCTTGCCTAAGAGGCATGGTTCGCATGTCTCAACCGATTCGAAATCGAATGAGTCCAAAGATCCATCAGGATGGAGTTTCTTCATGCGCTTTATACCAATATGACATTTAGCGGTAGTGCCACAAGTATGTGGTACTATCATTACTAACTTTGTATCTTTTGGCATAAATGTTATGAACATGTGTATACTACGATAAAGATTCAACAAACCATTCTCACTGGGTGCATGACCATTGAAGGTATTATTCATGTAACCAGAATAACCATTATTCTCTTACTTAACTGAATAACCGTGTTGCAACAAACATGATCTAATCACGTTCATGCTCAATGCTAAACACAAAATAACATTTATTTAGGTTTGTCACTAATCCCGAAGGTAGAGAGAGCGTGCAATGTTGATCACATCAACCTTGGAAACATTTCCAACACACATCGTCAAATCACCCTTAGCTAGTTCTCCGTTCATTCCGTAGCTTTTATTTCGAGTTACTAACATTTAGCAACCGAACCGGTATCCAATACCCAGGTGCTACTAGGAGTACTAGCAAGGTACACATCAATAACAAGTGTATCAAATATACTTCTGTTGACATTGCCAGCCTTCTTATCTACCAAGTATATAGGGTTCTTCCGCTTCAGCGACCGCTCTCCTCATAATCGAAGCACTTAGTCTCGGTTTTGGTTCAACTTTGCGTTGCTTCACTGGAGCAGCAACTGACTTGCCATCCATGAAGTTTCCCTCCTTGCCCTTGCCCTTCTCGAAACTAGTGGTTTTTACTAACCATCAACACTTGACGCTCCTTCTTGATTTCTACCTTCGCGGTGTCAAACATCGCGAATAGCTGAGGGATCATTATTTCTATCCCTGGCATTTTATAGTTCATCACCAAGTTCTAGTAGCTTAGCGAGAGTGACTTGGAGAACTATATCAATCACTATCTTATCTGGAAGATTAAATCCCACTCGATTCAAGCGATTGTAGCACCCAGACAATCTGAGCACATGCTCAACGATTGAGATATTCTCCTTCATTTGCAGACAAATAATCTTGTTGGAGATATCATATCTCACAACACGGGCACGAGCCTGAGATCCCAATTTCAGCTCTTCGAACAGCTCATATGTTCTGTGACGTTCAAAACGTTTCGGAGCCTAAATTCTAAGTTGTAATGCATGACGCACTAAACTATCAAGTAGTCATCGGAACGTGCCTGTCATATGTTCACAACATCTACAGACGACGCTAGAGGGGGTGGCGCATCGAGCAGTGCATTATGGACATAAGCCTTCTGTGCAGCAATGAGGACAATCCTCAGATCACGGACCCAGTCTGCAATATTGCTACCATCATCTTTCAACTCTATTTCTCTAGGAACATATAAAAATTCAAGGGAGCTACAATGCGAGCAAGTAATCTACAACATAATTTGCAAAGACACTATAGACTATATTCATGATAATGAGTTCAATTAATCATATTACTAAAGAACTCCCACTCAAATTGACATCCCTCCGGTCATTCGAGTGATACATGATCCAAATTCACCAACTCAAGTCCGATCATCACGTTAGTTGAGGTGGTTTGAATGGTGAACATCATCATGTTGATCATATCTACTATATGACTCATGTTCGACCTTTCAGTCTCTTGTGTTCCGAGGCCTTGTTTGTACATGCTAGGCTCGTCAAGTTTAACCCGAGTGTTCTGCATATGCAACACTGGCTTGCATCCATTGTATGTGAACGTAGAGTCTATCACACCTGATCATCACGTGGTGTCTCGACACGACAAACTTTCGCAACGGTGCACACTCGGGGAGAACACAATTTATCTTGAAATTAAGTGAGGGATCACCTTATAATGCTGCCGTCGTCCTAAGCAAAACAAGGTGCATAAAAGAATTAACATCACATGCAAATCATAAGTGACATGATATGGCCCTGAACTTTTGCTTTTGATCTCCATCTTGAAAGCACCGGCATGATCTCCATCGTCACCGGCACGACACCATGATCTCCATCATATTGATCTCCATCAATGTGTCGCCATTGGGGTTGTCGCGTCCATCATGCTTGTACTACTATTGCTACCGTTTAGCGATAAAGTAAAGCATTACATAGCGTTTAATGATTGACACGCAGGTCATACAATAATTAAAGACAACCCTATGGCTCCTGCCGGTTGCCGTACTCATCGACATGCAAGTCGTGATATTCTATACAACACATGATCATCTCATACATCACATATATCACATCATGTAATTGGCCATATCACATCACAACATACCCTGCAAAAACAAGTTAGATGTCCTGTAATTGTTGTTGCATGTTTATGTGGCTGCTACGGGTATCTAGCAAGAATGATTCTCACCTACTCATAAACCACAACGGTGATACATTAGTTGCTTTTCAACCTTCTCAAGGACCGCCTTTGTCGAATCCGATCCAACTAAAATAGGAGAAACTGGCACCCGCTAGCCATCTAAGCAACAACTTGCAGTTGAGGGAACTTGTCTCTCGTAAGCGTACAAGTAAGGTTGGTCCGGGCCGCTTCATCCCACAATACCGCCTAACCAAAACACGACCAAGGGAGGAAGCAATCTAAGCATCAACGCCCACAAACTCTTTGTGTTCTACTCGAGATCTCATCTACACATAGACCTAGCTCATGATGCCACTATTGGGGAACGTCGCATGGGAAACAAAAATGTTCCTACGCTCACGCAAGACCTATCCATGGTGATGTGCATCTACCCTTGTAGATTGCTAAGCGGGAAGCGTTAAGAAACGCGGTTGGTGTAGTCGAATGTCTTCGCGATTCAAATCGCCGAGCGTCCCGCGATCTCATCACGATCCATGCCGCGATCCAATCATGATCTGTCCCACGATTTCATCACGATCCGTCCTGTGATCCAATCATGATCCATCCCGCGAACTCAACACGATCCGTCCAGCGATCTCATCAGGATCCGTCTCGCAATCTTGATCACGGTCCTTCCGATCAACGCCGAACGGACGGCACCTCTGTGTTCAGCACACGTACAACTCGATGACGATCTCCGCCTTGTTGATCCAACAAGAGGGAGCAGAGAGGTAGATGAGTTCTCCAGCAGTGTGACGGTGCCACGGCGATTGTGGTTGAGCAATTCCGACAGGGCTTCGCCTAAGCACTACAGAAAACCGATCTAGAGGAGAAACTATGCACTAGAGGAACAGGTAGCACATGGCTTGAAAAAACTAGTGCAAAACCCTAAAACATCTAGTATATATAAGAGGAAGAGAGGAGGAGGCTTGGCCCTCAAGGGGCCAGCCCTTGGTTTGGCAGAATCAAGGAGGAGAGGAGGACTCCTCCTCCAATCCTAGCAGGACTAGGATTCCTCCCTATTTTGCCTTTTTTCCACCTTTTTCTCTTTGGGTTTTCTCTCCCAGCCGCATGGGCCTTGTGTGGGACTTCCACCAGCCCACTAAGGGCTGGTATACACTCTCCCACAGCCCATGTAGCCTCTTGTTTCGAAATACCCGTCCCGATGGTCTCCCGGTACACTACCGGCACTCCTGGTACACTACCGATGAGCCGGAAACTTTTCCGGTGACCAAAATAGGACTTCCTATATATCAATATTTACCCCCGGACCATTCCAGAGCTCCTCATGATGTCCGGGATCGCATCCAGGACAACGAACAACCTTTGGTCACCACCATACATAACTCTATAATACTGAAACGTCACCGAACCTTAAGTGTGCAGACCCTGCGGGTTCGAGAACTATGTAGACATGACCGAGACACCTCAATGGTCAATAACCAATAGCGGGACCTGGATGCCCATATTGGTTCCTACATATTCTACGAAGATCTTTACAAGTCGAACCTCTATGTCAAGGATTCAGTTAATCCCGTATGATGTTCCCTTTGTTCTTCGGTATGTTACTTGCCCGAGATTCGATCGTCGGTATATCCATACCTAGTTCAATCTCGTTACCGGCAAATCTATTTAATCATTACGTAATACAAGATCCCGTGGCTAACACTTTAGTCACATTGCTTGCAAGGCTTGTTGTGATGTTGTATTACCGAGTGGGCCCTTGATACGTCCATTTTGCATCATGCTTTTATATTGATATTTATTGCATCATGAGTTGTCCACCCCCCTGGCCGCGCCTGGGGGGCTCGTGGGCTCCCTGCAGCTCCTCTGGCCCCCATCTTGTACTATATGAAGGGTTTCGTCCGAGAAAAAAAATCATAAGAGAGCTTTCGGGAGGAAACGCCGCCGCCACGAGGCGGAACTTGAGCAGAACCAGTTTAGAGCTCTGGCAGGGCTGTTCTGCGGGGTAATCTTCTCTCCCGGAGAGGGAAATTGTCGCCATCGTCATCACCAACACTCTCTCATCGGAGGGGACTCATCTCCATCAACATTTTCATCACCACCAACTCATCTCCAAACCCTACTTCATATCTTATATCCAATCTCCATCTCGCAACTTCGATTGGTACTTGTATGGTTGCTAGTAGTGGTAATTGCTTATTGTAGTTGATGCTAGTTGGTTTATTTGGTGGAAGATCATATGTTCAGATCCTTAATGATACTCAATACCTCTCTGATCATGAACATAATCATGCTTTGTGAGTAGTTACGTTTGTTCCTGAGGACATGGGATAAGTCTTGCTAATAGTAGTCATGTGAATTTGGTATTCGTTCGATATTTTGATGCGTTGTATGTTGTCTCTCCTCTAGTGGTGTTATGTGAACGTCGACTACATGACACTTCACCATTATTTGGGCCTAGAGGAAGGCATTGGGAAGTAATAAGTAGATGATGGGTTGCTAGAGTGATAGAAGCTTAAACCCTAGTTTATGCATTGCGTCATAAGGGGCTGATTTGGATCCTCTAGTTTAATGCTATAGTTAGACTTTGTCTTAATTCTTCTTTCGCAGTTGTGTAGGCTTGCAAGAGGGGTTAATCATAAGTGGGATGTTTGTCCAAGTAAGGACAGCACCAAAGCACCGGTCCACCCACATATCAAACTATCAAAGTAGCGAATGCGAATCATATGAACATGATGAAAACTAGCTCGACAGTAATTCTCATGTGTCCTTGGGAGCACTTTACTTTATATAAGAGTTCGTTTAGGCTTGTCCCTTGCTACAAAAAGGGATTGGGCCATATTTCTGCACCTTTGTTACTATTGTTACTTGCTACCCGTTACAAATTATCTTATCATACAACTACCTGTTACTGACTATTTCAGTGCTTGCAGAGAATACCTTACTGAAAACCGCTTATCATTACCTTCTGCTCCTCGTTGGGTTCGACACTCTTACTTATCAAAAGGACTACAATAGATCCCCTATACTTGTGGGTCATCACGACTCTTTTCTGGCATCGTTGCTGGGGAGTGAAGCGCCTATGGTAAGAGGAATTTGGTAAGGAAACATTTATATCGTGTGCTGAAATTTATTGTCACTTGTCAATATGGAAATTAATCCTTTGAAGAGCTTGTTCGGGGTATCTTCACCTCAACCGGAAGCACAAAGAGTTGCTCCTCAACCTACTGCACCTACTGAAAATATTTATTATGAGATCCCTTCGGGTATGCTAGAGAAACTGTTGGCTAATCCTTTTACAGGAGATGGAACATCACATCCTGACTTGCATTAATCTATGTAGATGAAGTTTGTGGTTTATTTAAGCTTGCAGGTTTGCCCGAGGATGAGGTCAAGAAGAAGGTCTTTCCCTTATCTTTGAGGGATAAAGCATTGACATGGTATAGGCTATGCGATGATACTGGATCGTGGAAGTACAAACGACTGAAATTGGAATTTAATCAAAAGTTTTATCCTATGCATTTGGTACATCGTGATCGGAATTATATCTATAATTTTTGGCCTCGTGATAGAGAAAGTATTGCTCAAGCTTGGGGGAGGCTTATGTCAATGTTATATTCATGCCCCAACCATGAGCTCCCTAGAGAAATTATAATTATGAACTTTTATGCTCGGCTTTCTCATGACAATCGCGCCATGCTCGACACTTCTTGTACCGGTTCTTCCATGAAGAGAGATATTGACTTCAGATGGGATTTATTGGAAAGAATTAAACACAATTCTGAAGATTGGTAGTTTGATGAAGGTAATGAGTCAGGTATGAATCTTAAGTTTGATTGTGTTAAATCTTTCATAGAAACAAATACCATTCATGATTTTAGCGCTAAACATGGACTTGACTCTGAGATAGTAGCTTCTTTATGCGAATCATTTTCTGCTCATGTCAATCTCCCTAAGGAGAAGTGGTTTAAATATCATCCTCCTATAAAAGTTAATGTAGCTAAACCTATTCCAGTTGAAGATAAAGTAATTGCTTATAATGATTCTATTGTTTCTACTGCTTACATTGAGAAACCACCTTTCCCTGTTAGAATAAAGGATCATGCTAAAGCTTCAACTGTGATACGTAAGGGTTACATTAGAACACCTACACCCCCTGAGAAAATTAAAGTTGAACCTAGTATTGCTATTATTAAAGATATCTTGACCGACAATGTTGAAGGGCATGTTATTCAATTCGGTGAAGCTTCTGCTAAAATTGCTAAACCTCATACTAGTGATAAGCATAAACCTGTGGTTGGCATGCCTGTTGTTTCCATTAAGATAGGAGACCATTATTATCATGGTTTATGTGACGTGGGTGCTAGTGTTAGTGCAATACCTCAATCTTTATATAATGAAACTAAAAATGAGATTACACCTGTCGAGATGGAATTTATTGATGTTACTATTAAACTTGCTAATAGAGATACTATCTGCCCTGTGGGAATTGCTAGAGATGTTGAAGTCTTGTGTGGTAAAACTAAGTATCCTACTGATTTTCTCGTTCTTGCTACCACACAAGATAGCTTTTGTCCCATCATATTTGGTTGACCTTTCCTCAATACTGTTAATGCTCAAATTAATTGTGAGAAACAAACTGTTACTGTTGGCTTCGGAGGTGTGTCACATGAATTTAAGTTTTCTAAGTTTAGTAGACAACCTCATGGAAAAGAATTGTCTAGTAAGGATGAAATTATTGCTCTTACTTCTATTGATGTGCCTCCTACTGATCCTCTAGAGCAATACTTGCTTGAACATGAAAATGATATGCATATGGATGAGAGGAATGAGATAGATAGAGTTATCTTCGAACAATGTCCTATCCTTAAGAATAATTTGCCTGTTAAATTACTTGGAGTTTGAGCTTAAACAATTAACTGGTACTTTTAAGTATGCTTATCTTGATGAAAAAGAGACATATCCTGTTATTATTAGTGCTAACCTTTCAGAGCATGAAGAAAAGAAATTATTGAAAACTCTAAGGAAGCACCGTGCTGCTATTGGATATACTCTTGATGATCTTAAAGGCATTAGTCCCGCTCTCTGCCAACATAAAATTAAAACTAATCCTGATTCCAAACCAGTTGCTGACCCTCAACGAAGACTAAATCCTAAGATGAAAGAGGTGGTAAGAAAAGAAATATTAAAGCTCCTGGAAGCAGGTATTATTTACCCTGTGGCTTATAGTGATTGGGTAAGTCCGGTGCATTGTGTCCCTAAGAAGGGAGGTATTACCGTTGTTCCTAATGATAAAGATGAATTGATTCCACAAAGCAATGTTACTGGCTATAGGATGGTAATTGATTTTAGGAAATTAAATAAAGCTACTAAGAAAGATCATTACCGTCTACCTTTCATTGATCAAATGCTAGAAAGATTGTCTAAACATACACACTTCTGCTTTCTAGATGGTTATTCTGGTTTCTCCCAAATACCTGTTTCACAATCTGATCAGGAGAAAACCACTTTTACTTGCCCTTTTGGTACCTTTGCTTATAGACATATGCCTTTTGGTTTATGTAATGCACCTACTACCTTTCAAACAAGTATGATGGCTATATTCTCTGACTTTTGTGAAAAGATTGTTGAGGTTTTCGTGGATAATTTCTCTGTTTACGGATCTTCTTTTGATGATTGCTTGAGCAACCTTGATCGAGTTTTGCAGAGATGTGAAGATACTAACCTTGTCTTGAATTGGGAGAAGTGCCACTTTATGGTTAATGAAGGCATTGTCTTGGGACATAAATTTCTGAAAGAGGTATTGAAGTTGATAAGGCTAAAGTTGATGCCATTGAGAAAATGCCATGCCCTACGAACGTTAAAGGTATAAGAAGTTTCCTTGGTCATGCTGATTTCTATAGAAGGTTCATTAAAGACTTCCCTAAGATTTCTAGGCCTCTCACTAATCTCTTGCAAAAAGATATTCCATTTTTTTTCATGATGATTGTGAAGAAGCATTTGAAATACTCAAGAAGGCCTTGATAACTGCACCTATTGTTCATCCACCTGATTGGAACCTACCTTTTGAAATTATGTGTGATGCTAGTGATTATGCTGTTGGTGCTGTCCTAGGACAAAGAGTTGATAAGAAATTAAATGTTATTCATTATCCTAGTAAAACTCTAGACAGTGCCCAAAGAAATTATGCTACTACTGAAAAATAATTTTTAGCCGTTGTGTTTGCATGTGATAAGTTCAGACCTTATATTGTTGATTCTAAAGTTACTATTCACACTGATCATGCTGCTATTAAATATATCATGGAAAAGAGAGATGCTAAACCTAGACTTATTAGATGGGTTCTCTTGCTACAAGAATTTGATTTGCATATCGTTGATAGGAAGGGTGCTGAGAACCCCGTAGCAGATAACTTGTCTAGGTTAGAGAATGTTCTTGATGACCCACAACCTATTGATGATAGCTTTCCTGATAAACAATTGAATGTTATCAATGCTCCACGCAGTACACCATGGTATGCTGATTATGCTAATTATATTGTTGCTAAATATATACCACCTATCTTCACGTATTAGCAAAAGAAAAAGTTCTTTTATGATTTGAGACGTTACTTTTGGGATGATCCTCACCTGTATAAAGGAGTAGATGGTGTTATTAGACGTTGTCTACTTGAGCATGAACAGGGACATATCCTACAGAAGTGCCACTCCGAGGCCTACGGAGGATGCCATGCCGGAGATAGAACTGCACACAAGGTATTGCAATCCGGTTTTTATTGGCCTACTCTTTTTAAGGATGCTCGTAAGTTTGTCTTGTCTTGTAATGAATGTCAAAGAATAGGTAATATTAGTAAACGTCAGGAAATGCCCATGAATTATTCACTTGTTATTGAACCATTTGATGTTTGGGGTTTTGATTATATGGGACCTTTTCCAAAGTCCAATGGGTATACTCATATTTTAGTTGCTGTTGATTACGTTACTAAGTGGGTAGAAGCTATTCCAACTAGTAGTGCGGATAATAACACCTCTATTAAGATGCTTAAAGAAGTTATTTCCCCCAGATTTGGAGTCCCTAGATATTTTATGACTGATGGTGGTTCACATTTTATTCATGGTGCTTTCCATAAAATGCTTGCTAAGTATGATGTCAACCATAGAATTGCATCTCCTTATCATCCTCAGTCTAGGGGTCAAGTAGAATTAAGTAATAGAGAAATTAAACTAATTTTGCAAAAGACTATTAATAGGTCTAGGAAGAATTGGTCTAAAAAACTTGATGATGCACTGTGGGCTTATAGAACTGCTTATAAGAATCCCATGGGCATGTCCCCGTATAAAATGGTTTATGGTAAAGCATGTCATTTACCTCTTGAGCTAGAGCATAAGGCTTATTAGGCAATCAAAGAGCTCAACTTTGATTTCAAACTTGCTAGTGAGAAGAGGTTATTTGATATTAGCTCACTTGACGAATGGAGAACTCAGGCATATGAAAATGCTAAGTTGCTTAAAGAGAAAGTTAAGACGTGGCATGATAAAAGGATACAAAAACGTGAGTTCAATGTAGGTGATTATGTCTTGCTATACAATTCTCGTTTAAGATTTTTTGCAGGCAAACTTCTCTCCAAATGGGAAGGTCCTTACATTGTCGAGGAAGTATATCGTTCCGGTGCAATCAAAATCAACAACGCAGAAGGCACTTTTTCGAGAGTTGTGAATGGGCAAAGAATCAAGCATTATATCTCACGTACTCCGATAAATGTAGAAAGCAATATAACTAATACCATAACCCCGGAGGAGTACATAAGGGATGTTTACCAGCCTGATTCAGACTCCAAAAATGAAGAGGTATGTGATACGGTAAGCAAACCGACTCCAAATCTTTTCCAATAGCATTTTTTCTTAGTTTTGGAATATTTAAAAAATTAAAAAAAATTAAGGTAGTCCAAAAAGCGTACAAGGAGGCCACGAGCCTGCCAGGCGCGGCCCCACCCCCTGGCCGCGCCTGGGGGGCTCGTGAGCTCCTCGTGTGCCTCCCATACTCTGTTTTCTTGTGGAACACTCCTTATTGTCGGTAAACATTCATTATATAACTTCCCGAAAGGTCCAACCCTCGTACCACGCAAATATCCTCTGTTTTCGTTTCGAGCTGTTGTGCAGACAGATTTAGATCGCTATGACGTCCTCCAAGGTCTCGAAGGACAAGTTCTTTGAAAAGGTCATCAACCCCTACCTCACGGAGGTGCTGCAACACCCTCAAACCATGGAGATGCGTGAGGGGGTGATGCACATTCCTTATGTTGAGGGGCCAAAGAAGACCGGTAGCATGTAGACGAGGCTCGAAGCAATGGAGCAGCAAGTCTTCAAGTGCCAAGGGATGGTGGAACGTAGACTCAACGCCAACCACATGATGATTACGGAGTTCACCAACAAACACAAGATCGATGCCAAGGACATCGGGGAACACCTCCTCAAGCTCTATAATAGAATCCAGTCCTTGGCGGTCCTCTTGATGGTGCGGATCCAGTCATCAGCATCCAATGGCTCAGCAGTTTCAGTGAAGGTCGGGGGCAAGTTCCTCATGATCTCCGACAACGTGGAGCGGCCATTGTCGTTCCTACCTTCCTGTTGGTTGTTCACGGGAGCCTGGGCCATCTTCTAGAGAGCAGCGTTGTTGGCCTGGCGCTCCTCCTGGAGAACTTGGAGGAACTGAGCTATGGTCATGTTCTCCGGCCGAGGTGGCGTCGGGGGAATGTCGCCTTGAGGCTGCTCCTAGTGTTCCCCGGCGTGAGCAGCCCCACCATCACCCTATTGCTGGCTCGAGTTGCTGCCTTCAGGGTTGGTGAAGGAGCTGTTGCGGGTAGTAGTCACCATCCTGTTTGGAGCAGCCAAGTCAAACAACTAGGGTCAACAAGAGGGTAAGCAATAGCGACAAAGTGTGCCTAAGGGGTCGGTCATGTGCAAGTGTGTAGAAACAAAGTTCAAAAGACCAACAACATATATTAAGATAGACGATGTAGTCGCTTACATGTTGCCTAAAGTAAAGGCGCGAGTTGCATCGGAACACAAACAACAAAACAAACAACAAACACATATGGTTCATATGACCCATTACATGGACTCGTCCTCGCATGAGGGATACATGACTGATCCTACCCTAAGGGTTCTCAGAATCAGGGGGTGGAGTGCTTGGTCTCGTAGTCACGCTCCTCTGGGTCTTCCTCTGGCTCATCCTCTGAACGAGCATCATTCTCGGTTGAAGGGGTCAGGGAACGAGGAGGCCCATCCCGACGACGCTTTGCAGGCGGGTCGGTGAAGAGCTCACAGTACTCCTTCACACTCATACAACCACTACATGTAGGTGCATCACTAGCTGGGGGTACTCCTCCACGATAAGCGATAGCTGGTCGTCCCTCAGGGGCTCCATCCTTCTTGATCTTGTCTGGCTTTGTCTTGGCTTGCCGAAGTAGTTCTCGGGTGTGGTGAAGTTCCTTGTGGAGCTTCACAGACTCCTTCATCAAGTTGTGAACCAGACTATCGACGGAGACGCTGAAGTAGGTCTGGAACGTGAGTGGTGCGCCATCTTCCTGGGTCGAAATCAGCGTCCAACTCTCGCCAAAGTCATCCTGCCGAAAGGGAAGGTAGCGAGTAGCTGGCTTGTCAGCCATCTCTGGGATGATGTCTCAAAGGTGTAGGAGTGCCTTGCGTGTAGCTGTCTCGATGGCAAACATCATGGTCTCCATCCGTGGTCCTTCAAAGAACCAACTAGCCGGGGATTCGTTTGCCTTCATGACCACATCCACATGGTACTCCTTCGTGACGGCATCGACCCAGTGCTCGTGGTAGAGGAAAATGGGTGGTTGGCGAAACTGGCACTTCTCCAGGCTATCCCCAAGGAGTAAGGGAAAGCCTGTTGTCAGGAAGGCTTCGGGTACGATGGCCATCTACAATGGTTTGAAAGGAGGAGAGTCAACAAAGTGTTGTGTGAAGCATAGGAGAGGTAAACAGTGTAAGCTCCCTAAGATCCAAAGCTAGATGTAGTTTTGAAAACGGATTTTATCCTACTAACATCCATGCTAACTAAGGGCTTCCTACAGTCAGGATGGCTCTGATACCAGCTCTGTGGGGACCCCGACTCATAAGTCGAACCGCCGAATGCACGTGTACAGTGATCCCAGAGATCAATGCTCACTGAACACACAGAAGCTGATTAACAAGAGTCTTACATCCACATTTAGCGTCTTACACAAATAGTGACCACATCAAGGGTAAAAAGATGGGGTTTATATCATATTGCATGAATCTATCCCTCTACATCATGTCATCATGCTGGATAGCGGTCGATGTGTGGAGTAATAGTAGTAGATGCAGAAAGTATCGGTCTACTTGTCTCAGACGTGATGCCTATATGTATGATCATTGCCTTAGATATCGTCATGACTTTGCGCAATTCTATGAATTGCTCAACAGTAATTTGTTCACCCACCGTAATACCAACTATCATGAGAGAAGCCTCTAGTGAACACTATGGCCCTCGGGTCTATTTTAGATATCATATATTCAGATCTAAAAAAACACCAAAAATACCTTGCTGAAATTTTATTTACTTATTTATATTTATCTACTATCACTATCAGATCTCACCTTGCAAGTAATCATAAAGGGATTGACAACCTCTTTATCGCGTTGGGTGCAAGTTTGTTTGTGTTTGTGCAAGTTCCTTGGTGCCTCATCTTGATACTCCTACCGGATTGATACCTTGGTTCTCAAACTAAGGGAAATACTTATCTCTACTTTGCTGCATCACCCTTTCCTCTTCAAGGGAAAAACCAACGCAAGCTCGAGAAGTAGCAGGAACAATTGCTGGCGCCGTTGCCGGGGAGTATTCAAGTGAAGCATATGTACCAAGTAACTATCACAAACTCATCTCTTTCATTTACATTATTTTCCATTTGCCTCTAGTTTTCCTCTCCCCCACTTCTAAAACAAAATTTACAAAAATATTTGCCTTTCTTCATTTGCCTTTTTATTCGCCATTCTTCAGTTCGCCTTTTCGTTGCTATGTTTGCTTTTGTTGCCATGTGCCTTCCATTTGCTTGCATATTTTCTTGCTCAAAATCTATTGATATGGATCCTCATCCACTTTCTAATCTTTTCAAAAGACCAAATTATGATGAACCAATTGCTAGTGAGTTGAGTGCACTTGATTATCTCTATGAAGTTTTGTTTGAAAATCATGAACCTAGAATTTTTGATGAAGTATTGACAGAAGAAATTTATAAGGAGATTTATGATAGTTCCTTGAATGAAAAGCATTATTGCCATGTTGTTAGTATGTATTCTCTGAATATCCATGATGCTAATGATATGCAAAACCAAAAGCTTGGGGATGCTATGCTTGATGAAGATGATATTTTTTGTTCCCCAAGTTTTGGTGATGACACGTATCCTATAATTGATCATGAAAAGAATCCTTTATGTGATAGTTATATTGTGAGATTCCTTCATGATTCTACTGAAAATTATTATGAGGGAGGAACATATGCTTGTAGGAATTGCAATAATATCAAGTTTCCTCTCTATGTGTTCAAAGTTTTGAAGTTATGCATAGTTTGCCTTCCTATGTTAAGTGATTCTTGTTCCCATAAATTGTTTGCTCACAAAATCCCTATGCATAGGAAGTGGGTTAGACTTAAATGTGTTTTTAATTCTATTAATGATGCTCTTTTGCATATCTCAATTACTACTCTTATTGTGAGCATCATTGAAATCATTATGCCTAGCTAGGCGCGTTAAACGACATCGCTTGTTGGGAGGCAACCCAATGAATAGATTTATTTTTTCTTTTTACTTTCTGTTTTGTTGAGTCCTAAACATCATGATTATGTTATTATTGTGTTTTTTATTTTTTAATTACTTTTTGTGCCAAGTAGAACCTTTATGATTAGTTTTGGTGATAGTTGTTTAATCATGCTGGAAAAATACAGAAACTTTGTGCTCACGAAATTATTTTTAATTCCTATCCAGAAAGATATTTTGAGTTGATTATTTTTTATGCTGATTGATATGAAAATTTCCCTAATTATCAAAGTTTTTAAAGAATTTTTGAGTTAGCAGAGGTACACTAAATATACATATTTCTACAGACTGTTCTGTTTTTGACAGATTCTGTTTTTTGTTGTGTTGATTGCTTATTTTGATGAAACTATTGGTAGTATCGGGGGGTACGAGCCATGGAGAAGTTATAATACAGTGATATAACATCAATATAAATGGAAATTAAAGTTTACTACAGTACATAAAAAGTTGGTGGTTTTTTTTCTTATGCTAATGCTATCACAAGTTTCTGTTTAAGTTTTGTGTTGTGAAGTTTTCAAGTTTTGGGTGATGTTCTTATGGACAAGGGAATAAAGAGTGGAAAGAGCCTAAGCTTGGGTATTCCCAAGGCATCCCAATCCAAATTCAAGTACACCAAAAAGCCTAAGCTTGGGGATGCCCCGGGAAGGCATCCCCTCTTTCGTCTTCAATCCATCGGTAACGTTACTTGGAGCTATATTTTTATTCACCACATGATATGTGTTTTGCTTGGAGCGTCGTGTGTTATAAGAGTCTTTGATTTTTTTGTCAAAATCATCCTTGCTGCTCACATTTTGAGAGAGACATGCATTCATTGTGAATTTGTTAGAATACTCAATGAGCTTCACTTATATCTTTTGAGCTTGGCAATTTAGCTCATATGTGCTTCACTTATATCTTTTGAGATTAGTAATTCAGATCACATGTGCTTCACTTATATCTTTTGAGCTAGATAATTTTTCTCTAGTGCTTCACTTAAATCTTTTTAGAGCACTGCGGTGTCATATTTTGTTGTGTTGATTGCTTATTTTGATGAAACTATGGTTAGTATTGGGGGGTACGAGCCATGTAAAATTGAGAATACAGTAATATAACATCAATCTAAATGGAGACTAAGTTTGCTACGGTACCTCAAAAGTTGGTGGTTTGTTTTCTTATGCTAATGCTATCACGAGTTTTTGTTTAAGTTTTGTGTTGTGAAGTTTGCAAGTTTTGGGTGATGTTCTTATGGACAAAGGAATAAAGAGTGGAAAGAGCCTAAGCTTGGGGATGCCCAGGTCATCCCAAGCCAAATTCAAGGACACCAAAAAGCCTAAGCTTGGGGATGCCCCGGGAAGGCATCCCCTCTTTCATCTTCAATACATCGGTAACGTTACCTGGAGCTATATTTTTATTCACCACATGATATGTGTTTTGCTTGGAGCGTCGTGTATTATAGGAGTCTGTGCTTTTTGTTTTATAAAAATCATCCTTGATGCACACCTTTTGAGAGAGACAGGCACTCATCATGAATTTGTTAGAATACTCAATGAGCTTCACTTATATATTTTGAGTTAGGCAATTTAGCTCACATGTGCTTCACTTATATCTTTTGTTCTTGGTAATTTTGCTCACATATACTTCACTTATATCTTTTGAGCTTGGTAATTTTTCTCACATGTGCTTCACTTATATCTTTTGAGCTTAGTAATTTTGCTCCCATGTGCTTCACTTATATCTTTTGAGCTTGGTAATTTTGCTCCCATGTGCTTCACTTATATATTTTGAGATTGGTAATTTTGCTCCCATGTGCTTCACTTATATCTTTTGAGCTAGATAATTTTTCTCTAGTGATTCACTTAAATCTTTGTAGAGCACGGCAGTGTTAAATTTTGTTGAAATAAAAACACTCAAATCTTCACTTATATCATTTTGAGAGTGCTCTCTCTAAGTAACTTGGTAATTGGCATGTGTTATGAAATTAGTCCTAAATATGATAGGCATCCAAAGAGGATATAATAAAAACTTTCATATTCAAGTGCATTGATTAGTAAGATAAGTTTGATTCCTCGCAATTAGTTTTGAGATATGGATATGGTAATATTAGAGTTATGTTAGTTGGGTGTTGTGAATCTAGAAATACTTGTGTTGAAGTTAGTGATTCCCGTAGCATGCACGTATGGTGAACCGCTATGTTAGGAAGTCAGAGCATCATTGATTTATTGTTTGTCATCCTTTGTGTGGCGGTCGGGATCGCGCGATGGTTAACTCCTACCAACCCTTCCCCTAGGAGTATGCGTTTAGAACTTTGTTTCGATTACTAATAAAACTTTTGCAATAAGTATATGAGTTCTTCATGACTAATGTGAGTCCATGGTATAGATGCACTTTCACCCTTCCATCATTGCTACCCTCTCTAGTACCACGCAACTTTCGCCGGTGCACAAACCCACCATATACCTTCCTCAAAACAGCCACCATACCTACCTATTATGGCATTTTCATAGCCATTCCAAGATATATTTCCATGCAACTTCCACCGTTCCATCTCATGACATGTGCCATCACTTTCATTCATATAGTCATTATTGTTCTAAGTATCGAGTTGTAAGTAAACAAAAGTGTGATGATCATCATTGTTAGAGCATTGTCCCATGTGAGGAAATAAAAGAGGCCAAAGATGCCCACCAAATGAAAATAAAATAAAAAAAGAGGCCAAAGATCCCAAACAGAAAAATGAGAGAAAAAGAGAGAAGGGACAATGCTACTATCTTTGTCCACACTTGTGCTTCAAAATAGCACCATGTTCTTCATGATAGAGAGTCTCTTGTTTTGTCACTTTCATATGCTAGTGGGAATTTTCATTATATAACTTGTCTTGTATATTCCAATGATGGGCTTCCTCAAATTGCCCTATGTCTTCATGAGCAAGCAAGTTGGGTGCACACCCACTAGTTTCTATTTTTGAGCTTTCATACACTTATAGCTCTAGTGCATGCATTCCGTGGCAATCCCTACTCATTCACATTGATATCTATTGATGGGAATCTCCATAGCCTATTGATATGCCGAGTCGATGTAACCATCTCCTCCTTTTTCGCCTCACAACCTCCACCACACTCTATTCCACTTATAGTGCTATATCCATGGCTCATGCTCATGTATTGCGTGAGAGTTGAAAAAGTTTGAAAAAATAAGAGTGCGAAAACATTTACTTGATCAATACTGGGGTTGTGCATGATTTAAATTCGTTGTGTGGGGATGATGGAGCATAGCCAGACTATATGATTATGTAGGGATAACTTTCTTTGGCCTTGTTATTTCGAAAGTTCATGATTACTTTGCTATTATACTTGAAGTATTATTGTTTTCATGTCAGTATTAAACTATTGTTTTGAATCTTATGGATCTGAACATTCATGCCACAATAAAGAACTTACATAGAACAACTATGTTAGGTAGCATTCCACATCAAAAATTAGTTCTTTGTCAGTTCCCTACTCGAGGACAAGCAGGAGTTAAGCTTGGGGATGCTTGATACATCTCCAATATATCTATAATTTTTGATTGTTCCATGCTATTATATTATCAACTTTGGATGTTTTATATGCATAAATATGCTTTTTATATTATTTTTGGGACTAACTTATTAATTCAGTACCCAGTGCCAGTTCCTGTTATTTTCGTGTTTTTGACCTTTTTCAGATAGGAATATCAAACGGAGTCCAAATGGAATAAAACTTTCGCCGTGATTTTTTATGGAAAATATCAAAAATACCAGAAGGAAAAGATACCGGAGAGGAGGCCCGAGGGAGTCACGAGCCTGGGAGGCGCGGCCCCACCCGTAGGGCACGGCTAGGAGGCTCGTGACCTCCTCGGGGCCCCTCTTGACTTGTTCCCGACGCCACACGATCTAATAAATAGAGAAACCTCCAGAAGTAAACCTAGATCACAAGTTCCACCGCCGCAAGCCTCCGTAGCCACAAAAAATCAATCGGGAGACCGTTCCGGCATCCTGTCCGAAGGGAATTCATCTCCGGTGGCCATCTTCATCAACACCATTGCCTCTCTGATGATGCGTGAGTAGTTCACCACAGACCTTCGGGTCCATAGCTTGTAGCTAGATGGCTTCTTTTCTCTCTTTGATCTTCAATACGAAGTTCTCCATGACCTTCATGGTGATCTATCCGATGTAATTCTCTTTTGTGGTGTGTTTGTTGAGATCCGGTGAATTGTGGATTTATGATCAGATTATCTATTAATATTATTTGAGTCTCCTCTGATTTCTTATATGCATGATTTCGTATCCTTGTAATTCTCTTCGAGTTATGGGTTTCGTTTGGCCAACTTGATCTATAGTTCTTGCACTGGGAGAAGTGCTTGGTTTTGGCTTCGTACCGTGCGGTGTCCTCACCTAGTGACAAAAAGGTAGCGAGGCACGTATCGTGTTGTTGCCATCAAGGGTAAAAAGATGGGGTTTGTCTCATATTGCATGAATCTATCCCTCTACATCATGTCATCTTTCTTAAAGCGTTACTCCGTTTGTTATGAACTTAATACACTAGATGCATGCTGGATAGTTGTCGATGTGTGGAGTAATAGTAGTAGATGCAAAAAGTATCGGTCTACTTGTCTCGAACGTGATGCCTATATGTATGATCATTGCCTTAGATATCGTCATGACTTTGCGCGATTCTATCAATTGCTCAATAGTAATCTGTTCACCCACGTAATACTTGCTATCATGAGAAAAGCCTCTACTGAACACTATGGCCCCCGGGTCTATTTCACATATTATATATTCAGATCTAAATACAAAAAGACCAAAAATACCTTGCTGCAATTTTATTTACATATTTATATTTATCTACTATAACTATCAGATCTCACCTTGCAAGTAATCGTAAAGGGATTGACAACCTCTTTATTGCGTTGGGTGCAAGTTTGTTTGTGTTTGTGCAGGTTCCTTGGTGCCTCATCTTGATACTCCTACTGGATTGATACCTTGGTTCTCAAAATGAGGGAAATACTTATCTCTAATTTGCTGCATCACCCTTTCCTCTTCAAGGGAAAAACCAACGCAAGCTCGAGAAGTAGCATCTCTTAACTTTTTCTTTAAACAACTTGGCATTCTCATACGCTTGGGTTCTCCATTCATCAAGTGAGCATGTCAAATAACCTCTTCTCACCAGCAAGTTTGAAATCATAGTTGAGATCTTTGATTGCCCAATAAGCTTTGTGTCGTCGTTTTCTCACGACAGATGCCATAGGGTTGCTTATCATGGGTGTTGGGGCCGGAGGATGCCGATGGGCTCCGGGTGCGAGATTGGGCACGAGCGGTGATGACACACGATGTACCCAGGTTCAGGGCCCTCCGAGGGAGGTAATACCCCTAGTCCTTCTTGGTTTTAGTTGGAGGGGTGAGTATGTAAACAAGGGTGCTCTTGGAGCTGTGTTTGGAGGAGGAAGAATGAGAAGCCGACTCGTCTTCCTCCACTCCTAGAGGGGGTGTGAGAGCTCAGCGTGTGTGAGGGTGGGGGCGATCATCCGTCCCCGTTGAATGGGGGACTCGGGGGGTTTTATAGGCCAACCCCCGGCTCTTATAATATATTCTAAGTACAAGGGCGGGGGGACCTGGCTGGCAGCCTCTCCGGCTGGCCAGGGGGTCCCGCCATTCGCGTTGTCCCGTCACTGGAAGGAGCCACCGGCTGAGCGGTCCCATCTCCTGCAGGGGCCTGCTAGCCGGCCCCGTGATTGGCCCTCGCCCAACTGCCACGACACGGGCCGCCGGGTTGGCGTCGCCTAGCGCCAGCCGGTTGAAGTATCGGGCACGGTCGGCTGCACTATAGCCACGTCGGGACAAGTAATCGAGTGGGCGAGGGCGTGTCGGGACTATTCCCTTGCCCGGTCGCGCTTGTCAAGGTCTGCGGCCAGGACGGCCGGACTGTAGCCATGCTCTGCAGTGCATTAGCGGCCACTGTGGCCACATGGCCGCCCGTTGTGCTAGTCGCGTTGCATCGCCATACCCGCGTGCAGAGGGACGGGACATCACGTGTCCGTCCCAAGGTCAACGGAAGATGCGACCAAGGAGGAGCTGGCCATGCCTAGCCGACCGAGGGTCGAGCCGGCTCCTTGACGAGCTGTCCGCGGCGCCATCCGGCCCCAGCTCGAGCTAGACGTCCTCCAGCCGACCTCGTCCAACCGGCCGTGTAGTTTTTCTTCAAAGCGTAAAGGGGGTTGACCCCGTTGCTTTGGACTACCCAGGGGTAATAACCCCCGTCACTTTCTACTCTAGCTCTAGAGGTAAGTGACATGCTTTACCATAAACCATTTTACACTACCAGAATATGCAAATTAGCCGTCTGCTAGTTCTTTGCCGTCAGCTGGCGGACGACAAAGAAGCTCTTTGCCATCTGTTTCCATAAAAAAGAGGGCAAACAAACAGCTTATAGCAATTAAGCTCTTTGCCATCAGCCACCTCTTTTCCGTCCGCTAGTGGACGACAAAGGAGGTTTGTCGTCAACTAGTGAATGACAAAGAGGAAGGTGGGCCCACTGGCACGAACCAGCTACGGCGGCCCTCCTCCACCGGCCCCCTCCTCCCCTCCAAGGTGAGCTTCCTCCCCTCCTCTCCTCTTTTGTTTTTTTGTTTTTTTAGGTTTAGGTTTAGTTTAGATTTAGTTTAGGTTTAGGTTAAGGTCTAGTTTAGATTTAGTTTAGGTTCAGGTTTAGGTTTCGTTTTGGTTTAGTTTTAGATTAGATGTTACATAATTAGAAGAAAGAAGGACAGGTGAAAAAAAGAAATAAGAATAAGTAAGAAGGGGACGCCGAAGAAAAGAAGAAGAAGAAGAAGAGAGGAGTGGCGAGAACGAAGGTGGAGAGAAAAGAGAGAAGCCCGCGAGACGGGAAGGAAGACGAAGGAGAGGCGAAGCAGAAGGAAGAAGAGGACGGCAAGCATCACGAGGAAGAAGAAAGAAGAGAAGGAGAAAAGAAGAAAAAGGAGAGGGTGAGAGGCGGAGTGGAGAGAGGAGAGGAGGAGGAGGAGGAGGAGGAGGAGGAGGAGAAGAAGAAGAAGAAGAAGAAGAAGAAGAAGAATAAGAAGAGAAGAGCCCCCGATCCCCGACGCCACTAACCCCCAACCTCCAATGCCACCGACCCTCGACCCCTGACGCCACCGACCACCAACCCCCGACGCCATCGACCCTCGATGCGCTGGACCCCCATCCCCCGACCCTCGACCACCGATGCCATCGCCCCCCGACCACCAACACCACCGACCCCCAACCACCGACGCCATCGACCCCCAACCACCAACGCCATAGACCCCCGATTCCCGACACCCCTGACCCGCGACCGTCGATGCCACTGACCCCTGATGCCACTGTCTCCCGATGCCACTGACCCCTGACCCCCGACATCTATTCTGCCTCCTGTTGACCAAAAAGGTGCTCTTCGGCCTTTGTGAGGCCGAGGAGGTCATAGATTTTTAAATTATGAGCTAGAACACATATTTTCCTATTTTGTTATAAAAAATCATATTTTGTGTTGATTAGGTGAATTTCAATGTGTAGTTGTTTGACGACCTCCCCGTGCATTTGGCGAGCTCCCCTGCTGCATTTATTGGTGAGCACAAATGACATCTTCTCCCCCAGCACCCTTAAATTTGTTTGCTCTTTTCCAGTCTTCTTGTCGATGAAACTTGCTAGCTATAGGTGTCTTCAGTCATTAGTATGCATGACCACCACATGTCTCCCGTTCGAAAGGGTTACATCTATAAATATGCATGCATTAGCATATTTATAACCGTGATTCTTTCGAATTGTCCAATATTATCCATGGACAGCCCGAGTATGTGTAAATTGGGTTCATTTTCCCATATGCTCTGCTCCGGATCCGATGCAGAATTTCGTCAGTGCCTCCCTGTTGTTCTCCGGGTACACATCCTCTCTGCTTATTGCTGAGACGTGTATCAGGAGAACAGCAGGGAGGTGCTGCCGAAATTGTGCGTCGGATCCGGAGCAGAGCATGGGAAAACGAACCCAATCTACACATACCCGGGTGGTATTAGGACCTATCTTTACCTACTAGCGTCTAGGTTGCACCGACGTAATAAAACTGACAAACTCTATTAACTGATGAATATGGTTTGCTGAGTTATGTATATATTTTGTGTGTGTCCAGTAGCTAGGCAAGATGAGTAATCGTGGGTGGATGTACACCAGTCACACTAGTCATAAAGACATGACCCATGAATGGATGACAAAAACCAAGGGGTTTGTGAGAGTCGCATTTGCAAATGGAGAGAAAAAAACCTGGTGCCTCTGTGTCGAATGCGACAACAATCATAAGAGGTCAAAGTTTGAAATGATCAAACACCTGCAGAAGTGGGGTTTTATGCCTAATTATATGGTCTGGACATTTCATGGTGAGCCTGCCCAACGTGCCAGAGCTGAGGTGGTTCGTCGTCGCACCGACGAGCATGGTACCGGGATCGAGGACATGGTGCAAGACTTTGATGATGCTTAGGATTCAGATGATGAGATGGAGGAATGTGCAAAGGCCTTCTATGAAATGTTGGAGTCTTCAAAACGTCCTCTCCACGAGCACACTGAGCTTTTTCAGCTGGATGCCATCGTGCATGTAATGGCTCTGAAGGCTCAGTTCAACCTGGGCAGAGAATGCTACAACACAATGATGACGGTTTTTGGACGCTTTCTACTAAAAGGCCATGTATTGCCAGCAAACCTGTACCAGTCGGACAAAATCCTACGTGCGCTTAAGATGCCCTACATGTGCCGGTGCTTCGAAAGAAATAGCGTTGGATGTCGAAGAATGGCGGACCATTTTGTTGTATATCTTCAACAACCTAACAGAAGTGCGGCCATACATTGAGTAAGTTCCCCGTACATTGTTTCACAACTTCTAATTCCTTTGAAATGCTCTTATTCCCGGATATGTGATACAGTCGATACGTCGCCAAATTCTCGGATGGAGCGGTGATCCAAAAGGATTCCATCAAAGAGTATGAGCTTCTGGCAAAGCATGGGGTGGCACCGGGCTGGCCTATGTGGTTGCTTTGCCGTCTGCTGGCAGACGACAAAGAACTTTGTATCTTTGTCGTCTGCCAACAGACGACAAAGAAACCGTTGCTTTGCCGTCCGCTGGAAGACGACAAAGAACTTTGCATCTTTGTTGTTTGCCAGCAGACGACAAATTACGCCGTTAACCTCTTAACGGACTTAAGCCGCCAAGTGTGCCGTCTGCTCGCTGATGGCAAAGACCTAAGCATCTTTGCCGTCAGCCAGCAGATGGCAAAGAGCCCTTTACCATAGCTTATTCAGCCGGACTATTGGCCTTCTGCTGGGAGACGGCAATGCCTTTGCCGTCCGCCATGCATTCCTTTGCCATTAGGCATGGCTGATGGCAAAGTTCCTGATTCGTGTAGTGTTATACGGAGACATACCCATAGGATTTTTGTAAGCAGTTCTATAAGCCCATAATGCATCATCAAGTTTCTTAGACCAATTCTTCCTGGATCTATTAACCGTCATTTGCAAGATCAATTTAATTTCTGTATTGCTTAGTTCTACTTGACCACTAAGTGAGGATGGTAGGGAGATGCAATTATATGGTTAACATCATACATACCAAGCAATTTACGGAAAGCACCATGAATAAAGTGTGGGCCACCATCAGTCATTAAATATTTGGGGACTCCAAATCTAGGGAAAATAACTTCTTTAAGCATATTAATATAGGTGTTATGATCCTCACTACTAGTTGGAATAGCTTCTACCCACTTAATGACATAATCAAAAACAACTAAAATATGAGAATACCCGTTGGATGTTGGAAAAGGTCCCATATAATCAAAACCCCAGACATCAAATGGTTCAATAACAAGAGAGTAATTCACAAGCATTTCCTGACGGCTACTAATATTGCCAATTCTTTGACATTCATCACATGACAAGACCAACTTACGAGCATCCTTGAAGAGATTAGGCCAATAAAAACCAGATTGTAATACGTTATGTGCAGTTCTATCTCCAGCATGGTGCCCTCCGTAGGCGTCGGAATGACACTTCCGTAGGATCTGTTCCTAATCATACTCAGGTACACAACGTCTAATAACACCATCTACACCTTCTTTATAAAGGTGTTGGTCATCCAAAACGTAATGTCTTAAATCATAGAAGAACTTTTTTGTTTTGTTCGTATGTGAAACTAGGCGGTATAAACTTAGCAACAATATAATTAGCATAGTCAGCGTACCAAGGAGCGTTACAAGAAGCATTTATGAAAGCTAATTTTTCATCAGGAAAGCTATCATGAATAGGTAGTGGATCATCAAGAACATTCTCTAACCTAGACAAGTTATCTGCTACGGGGTTATCAGCACCCTTTCTATCAACGATATGCAAATCAAATTCTTTTAGCAGAAGAACCCACCTGATAATTCTAGGTTTGGCCTCTTTCTTCTCCATAAGATATTTAATAGCAGCATGATTACTGTGAATAGTTACTTCAAAATCAATAATATAAGGTCTAAACTTATCACAAGAGAACACAACTGCTAAAAATTCTTTTTCAATAGTAGCATAGTTTCTTTGAGCACTGTCTAGAGTTTCACTAGCATAGTGAATAACATTTAATTTCTTATCAACTCTTTGTCCAAGAACAGCACCAACGTCATAATCACTAGCATCACACATAATTTCAAAGGGTAGGTTCCAATCAGGTGGTTGAACAATAGGTGTAGAAATCAAGGCATTCTTAAGAATTTCAAAAGATTCTACACAATCATCATCAAAAACGAATGGAACATCTTTTTGCAAGAGATTAGTGAGCGACCTAGAAATCTTAGATAAGTCTTTAATAAATCTCCTATAGAAACCAGCATGACCAAGGAAACTTCTTATACCTCTGATATCCATAGGACACAACATTCTTTCAATAGCATCAACTTTATCCTTGTCAACTTCAATACCTCTTTCGGAAATTTCATGTCCCAAGACAATGCCTTCATTCACCATAAAGTGGCACTTATCCCAATTCAAGACAGGACTAGTTTCTTCACATCTCTGCAAAAATCGATCAAGGTTGCTCAAACAATCGTCAAAAGAAGTTCCGTATACATAAAAATCATCCATGAAAACCTCAAAAATACTTCCACAAAAATCAAAGAATATAGTAGTCATACATCTTTGAAAGGTAGCAGGTGCATTGTATAACCAAAAGGCATACGTCTATAAGCAAAGGTACCGAAAGGGCAGGTAAAAGTGGTATTTTCTTGGTCCTCTTTTGACAGAGGTATTTGAGAGAAACTAGAATAACCATCTAGAAAGCAAAAATGTGTGTGTTTGGATAGTCTTTCTAGCATTTGATCAATAAAAGGTAGAGGGTAATGATCTTTTCTAGTAGCTTTATTTAATTTCCTAAAACCAATTACCATTCTATATCATGTAATAATTCTTTGCGGTATCAATTCATTTTTATCATTAGGAAGTGCGGCAGTACCTCCTTTCTTAGGTATACAATTAACGGGGCTAACCCACCTACTATCAGCAATAGGGTAAATGATACCTACCTTTAGAATCTTTATTATTGCATTTCTTATCAGTTCCTTCATTTTAGGATTTAACCGTCGTTGGTGATCAACAACTGGTTTAGCATCGGGCTCCATTTTAATTTTATGCTAACATAGAGTGGGACTAACGCCCTTAAGATCATCAAGAGTATATCCAATAGCAGCACGGTTCTTCCTCAGGGTTTTCAATAATCTCTGTTCTTCATGCTCTGAAAGATTAGCACTAATAATAACATGATATATCTTCTTTTCATCAAGATAAACATATTTAGTATCCGGTAATTGTTTACGCTCAAACACGGGATCACCCTTGGCTAGAGGAGGATCCCTAATATTTCAACAGGAAAGTTGTGTTTTATAATAGGATGCTCATCAAAGAAAATCTTATCTATCTCATTCCTTTCATTCATATGCATATCATTTTCATGGTCTAGCAAATATTGTTCTAACGGATCAGTAGGACACATGTCAATAGAAGCAAGACCAATAATTTCATCCTTACTAGAAAATTCTTTATCATGGGGTTGTCTATGAAATTTAGAGAAATTAAACTCATGAGACATATCCCCAAAACTTATGGTAACAGTTTCCTTCTCACAATCTATCCTGGCATTAACGGTATTCAAGAAGGGTCTACCGAATATAATGGGACAAAAATCATCTTGTGGGGAACCAAGAACAAGAAAATTAGTAGGATATTTTATTTTCCCACACAAGAATCCAACATCCCTAATAATTACAACTGGTGATATAGTATCTCTATTAGCAATCTTAATTGTAACATCAATTTCCTCTAACTCAGCTGATGCAATATCATTCATAATATCTTTATATAAGGTATATGGAATTGCACTCACACTAGCACCCATATCACATAAGCCATGATAAGAATGATCTCCTATTTTAACAGAAAGAACAGGCGTGCCAACAATGGGTCTGTGTTTATCTTTAGCATCAGGTTTAGCAATTCTAGCAGTTTCATCACAAAATTGTATAACATGCCCATCAATATCATAAACCAAGAGATCTTTAACCATAGCGATACTAGGCTCAACTTTAATTTTCTCAGGGGGTGTAGGTGTTCTAGCACAGCTCTTACGAACCATAGTTGAAGCTTTAGCATGTTCCTTTATTCTAACAGGGAAAGGTGGTTTCTCAATATAAGCAGCGGGAATAACAGGATCAACATTATAAGTAATAGTTTCCTCTTCAAATTTAATAGGTTCAACTACTTTCACCTCAATGGGAAGATGATATTTAAACCACTTCTCCTTAGGGAGATCAACATGAGTAGCAAAAGATTCACAAAAATAAGCTACTATCTCAGAGTCATGTCCATATTTAGTGCTAAATTCACGAAAAGCATCGGTGTCTATGAAGGATTTAACACAATCAAACTTAAGGTTCATACCTGACTCCTTACCTTCGTCGAGTTCCCAATC
Organism: Hordeum marinum; assembly: GCA_022496015.1. NCBI lineage: Eukaryota > Viridiplantae > Streptophyta > Magnoliopsida > Poales > Poaceae > Hordeum > Hordeum marinum. The sequence continues at coordinate 335,576,827 of CM039676.1, read as the reverse complement.
TTTAGTTGCATTTAATTCTTTCTAATAAATCCCATCTAAATTCAATATCTTTCTTCATATATGAACCAGCACAACAAGTATCGAGCATGGATTGATCATTACGAGAAAGTCGAGCATAAAAAATCTGAATAATAATTTCTCTTGAGACCTCATGATTGGGGCATAAATATAACATTGACTTAAGCCTCCCCCAAGCTTGAGCGATTCTTTCTCCTTCCCTAGGCCAAAAATTATAAATATAATTCCGATCATGATGAACTAAATGCATAGGATAGAACTTCTGATGAAATTCCATCTTCAATCGGTCGTAGCTCCATGATCCAATATCATCACATAAACTATACCATGTCAATACCTTCTCCTTCAAAGATAAAGGAAAGGCCTTCTTCTTGACGTGATCCTCGGGCAGACCTGCAACCTTAAAAATCCACAGCTTCAGCCACATAGATTAGATGCAAATCAAGATGTATTGTTCCATCTCCTACATAAGGATTAGCCAGTAGTTTCTCTATCATACCCAAAGGAATTTCATAATAAATATTTTTTGTAGGTTCAGTAGGTTCGGTAGGTTGAGGGACAACTCTTTGTGTTTCTAGTCAAGGTGAAGATACCCCTAACAAGCCTCTCGTAGGATTACTTTCCATAGCAACAAGTGACAGTAAATTTCAGCACACTATAAAAAATTTTCCTTACCAGATTCCACTTACCAAAGGCGTTTCATCCCCGGTAATGACGCCAGAAAAGAGTCATGATGACCCACAAGTATATGGGATCTATCGTCATCCTTTTGATAAGTAAGAGTGTCGAACCCAACGAGGAGCAGAAGGAAATGACAAGCGGTTTTCAGTAAGGTATTCTCTGCAAGCATTTAAATTATCGGTAACAGATAGTTTTGTGATAAGATAATTTGTGACGAGTAACAAATAACAAGTGTAGTAGAGGTGCAGCAACATAGCCCAATCCTTTTTGTAGCAAAGGCCATGCCTGGACAGACTCTTATATAAAGGAAAGCGCTCCCAAGGACACATGGGAATTTCTATCAAGCTAGGTTTCATCATGTTCATTTGATTCACGTTCGTTACCTTGATAATTTGATATGTGGGTGGCCGGTGCTTGGGTGCTGCCCTTACTTGGACAAACCTCCCACTTATGATTAACCCCTCTCACAAGTATCCGCAACTACGAAAGAAGAATTAAGATAAATCTAACCATAGCATGAAATGTGTGGATCCAAATCAGCCCCTTACGAAGCAACGCATAAACTAGGGTTTAAGCTTCTGTCACTCTAGCAAACCATAATCTACTTATTACTTCCCAATGACTCCCCCTAGGCCCAAATAATGGTGAAGTGTTATGTATTTGACGTTCACATGACACCACTATAGGAGAGACAACATACATCTCATCAAAATATCGATCGAATACCAAATTCACATGATTACTTATAACAGGACTTATCCCAAGTCCTCAGGAACAAACGTAAATACTCACAAAGCATGTTCATGTTCATAATCAGAGGAGTATTAATTATTATAAAAGATCTGAACATATGATCTTCCACCAAGTAAACCAACTAGCATCAACTACAAGTAGTTATATACACTACTAGCAACCCACGGGTACCAATCTAAGGTGTTGAGACAAAGATCAGATACAAGAGATGAACTAGGCTTTGGAGAGGACATGGTGTTGGTGAAGATGTTGATGAAGATTGATCCATTCTTGATGAGAGGATCATTGGTGATGACGATGGCTTCGATTTCCCCCTCCTGGAATGAAGTTTCCCCAACAGAACAGCCCTGCCGAAGCTCTAGATTGGTTCTATCCAAGTTCCGCCTCGAGACGGCGGCGCTTCATCCTGAAAGCCCCCTTCTGATTTTTTGCCAGGTCAAAACTCTCGATACAGCAGAATATGGGTGTCGGGGTCCTGTTAGGTGATGGTGTCCTAGAATAGGGAGCACTCACCACGTCGTCTCCCGACCAGTGGGTCGGGCCGAGGACCCCCGTGATGATTCACTAATGGGCCACTTCGGGCAGCCCATGCCGAATACAAGGAGGATTCCACTAGACTTGGTGCACAAGAAAAGGACTCCTCTAAACCCTAGGCCTACGATGCATATATAAACCGATGCCAGGCTAGTCAATAGATCATATGTTACATCTCCTAATCTCGTGGTAGATACATCTACTATGTACTATCCCCTATATCAATACAATCAAAAGCAGGACGTAGGGTTTTATCTCCTTGAGAGAGCCCGAACCTGGGTAAGATCTTCTGTCCATGTTACCATCGCTCCAAGTCCCCTAGCTTAGGACGCCTGCCATGAGATGCGCTGGTTTTGACATCGACATTGGTGCTTTCATTGAGAGCCTACTGGGTAGTTGCTGTGGTATGATGGGAATTCAGATCGGCTCAATCGTGATCTATGCGTCGGAGCTAAGCTACATCATCAACGTCGGCATCTTTGTCGCCAACTTTACTGGTCACCTCGTCTATGCCGAGGACTGCGCTCCATGTCGGATCATATAGATCGGAGGGGTGTCTTCAACAACATAAACTCCAATCGCAACCAAGATCATGGAAGAATCCTCCATGGTGCTCGGGGGCTCAACATCAACATTGCCCTTGCGCGGTCATGCACTTTTTCTGGACAACGGATTCGTGTTTGTCGTCCCCGTCTCACTGAGTGTCGTTTTGACGATTGCTTCGGGGGAATTCTTCGGAATTGAGTCTCGAACAACCGTACAAAATTCAACACGTTCCGGTGGAGGAATCTCCGACGATCTACAATCTACCGAAGCCCTCTCGAATTTGGACGAGAATCTCGACGAGTTCAGGGCAAGGAGTCCAACGTCTAGCTCGGACGTCCACTAGAAAATCCCACCGTTCATCGGTTGTGGAATTCCTATACAGATCACCCCTCAAAATTTCAGCTCGGTCCAACCGTCCAAACTCAGGAAAACATGTGATTAGTACAACGAATTTTGGATCTATTTTCTGCACGGAAACGAATCCAACCCAAGTTCATTTTTTTATTAACGGGTTGCCTTTTCTTCAATCTTGAATCCCGAAGGGGAGGCCCGACACCTCTTCCCGCCCTTCATGTTCGTAGATTGATTTTGCCAGTTAGGGTTTGTGTGGTAGGTTTCGATGATCTCGGGTAGCTCCTCACTTGGATGAGGAGCGGGGAAAGAAGATTGCGGGAGAGATTGGTGAAGAAGTGCAAACTAAAGGATACTATAACCATCTTCACCGTAGCAAGAAGACTAGTGAGCGGGGATGTCCTTTTTGAAGGAATTTTTCTTGTGATCTCAGTCATCTGACCAAGAGTTCGGCATCACGAGGGCCGAATAATCATCAAGCAAACCTCGTCATCCATGGGTTATACGGGTCGGGCGCTCTGTTGCTTCATCAAGCCAGCAAAGACCTCGTCACAAATTCTGACCTGTGTCAGCATCGCCGCGCCGTTACTTTTTCAAACTGACGTCCACCGCGCCGAGCTGCTTTGACAAGTTGGCTGGCATGGGGCTCTAGCGTAACCCAGCCGACCTGCTCCATAACCTCGGCTAGACTGGGGCTTTGGCATCTCGTCATCAAGTTGCTTCAACACCTTGGCTGGCATGAGACTTCGGCATCACAAGCCAACCTACATGAGACTTCGGCGTCCACCCATCACAGCTTCGCCATGTTAACTGGGTCGAGGACTTCATCTCACCACATCGATCGTGCAGCATTGCCACTTCGTCAAGCCAAACTCTTCGTTCAGGCCCCTCGGTGCCCAGGCCATATTCCCTTACTTATTTGCTTCATTTAAATTAACTAAGTAGAATATTAAAAAATATTACCTTTATTTGTTATTACTTTTGGCTTGCACTATTTTATGAGACTAGTAAATCGACTTCGACTACCGTCACGCGGTCACCCCGACGTCACCTAGCCGACCTACTCCACCACCTCGGCTGGACCAGGGGCTTCGCCTCGCTACATCGGCCGAGCCGTGACACTACTTCGAAGTGTCAAACTCCTCGTTCGGTCACCTCAGGACGAGCTTGGGGGCTTGGATCTAGGTCATGTCGAAGACTACACACCGGATCTATCAAAGTTCGATCGGCATCCTCCTCCCTCCACAAGCCCGGTTTGCATCATCGACACCAAGTACATTAACCAGCTAAGTCGCTTTCATGCTCAAAAACTTTCAGTTTTATATTTTGTTTGGTTCGACCAAGCATTATACTTTTTTGAAAAAAAACTTGTTTGTGTCAAACTTTCTTTGTAAAAACTTTCTTTGTTACAAACAATTTCAAATACCCCGTTTACTTGGGGGCTTCCTTTATGAAGCCATTCCTCTTGCATATGATTATTAATGCATCACACCCTTCCTTGTTCGTGCTTACGCAAATATATGCATCATGTTGACTTAAGTGTTACGCAAAGCTGGGTTGCCTTGCTCCTGTGCTTACCCCTACGTTCATGATTATCCGGCTAGGGAGTAAAGGGAGCACCTCTGCGATTGTTACGATCAGGTCATCCAAACACGTACCTCAAACGGGTCAAGCCGAAAGCTAGCGCTCTTACTGTTTTCAACTAAGGTCGGCCACGGCGGAAGGCAAACATACATAAATCCATTGCAGACCCCTCATGGTAATCATGAGAACCCAAAGAAAGGAACCGTTGGCGGAACTATTTTCTTTGAAGATGTTTCTTACGTTAAATAGTAATATAGCATAAGTTCCCTGGGCATGCTTTGTCTGTTATAGTATAATGGCCTGATTGCCTAGTTATTTGAAACACATCCGATATCCTCGGACGGCGTAGTAGCTAACACTGAGAAGCCGACGGTCAGTTAAGACGTGATTAAAGTTTGGGCGAACACATATATGATATAAGTACTTCAGTACATACAATCATTATACATATTTTTTTTACCGAAGTCACTTGGGGGCTCTTAAATTTATATGAGCCATTTTATAATAAATGTTGTTTCTTCATGGTCATTGCAAAGTATTTTTCTACTACTCCTTTTTTTGACACGAGTGTTTGGTCAATAGTTGGGTAGCCTAGTTTCTCTCTAAAGCCGCTTGAGTTTAGTTTGCTAAACATGCCTTAGAGAAACACTCTGCCCTCGGGATATGGAGGTTGAAGCCAAAGGTTGACCTGCTTAAAGTCTGAGAGATCGAATGTATCATGTTAAAGCACGACCGAAGCACATGTTAATTTTAAGACCAATTTTTGTACATTTTTTCAAGAGGAGGGACATCATCTTGACCGGGGTGTGCTACGTAATAATTCAGCTTGGGAAATCTTTTTTGACTTGCTATTTGGCATCTTCCCTGCCGACCTCCACCTCGGCGTCTTGGATATTGCTCTATATGCATCAGTTTCAAATTGTGTCTTCGGTCAACAATTGGGTTGCCGAGCTCCTGGGATTTCCTAATACATTCCGTTTTGTTCGGCTAGGAGTGCAAAGGGAGAACCACTGCGATTGTACTTCCGGTTTAACAGGCCAAGTACCTCAGTGGAGAAAGCCGAAAACTGACTGTCATAATGAGTGTAAATTGGTCGATGATCCGATGACCATATTGAAACAACGGGCCTTTCATAAAATTGGACGAAGTGTTAGTGGCTTGAACTCGGCTAACACCGAATGCTAACCAGGGGCTAGTAACTGGCCTCCCAAACTTTAAGCTCCTATGACTAAGTGAAAGTTACAAAGCCTAGATATCTGATTGCCTCGTTTCCGCTAACACAATGGTCTCCGGGCACCGAGACATCGGCTAAGGGTTGTCTTGTTACTGCGGCAACACCCTGCGTAGCATTTACAATGGGGTAGAAGCCGACAATGGGCCACTCTCAAATGATAAACAGACACAAAGGATTAAAAATAGCACATAGCATTATGGAATTTATATTCAATATGCGAGTGTTGCCTTTCGTAATCGTTGTTACAAAGCCAGAAATATGCATCAATTTGACTTAACATTTTACCCAAGCTGGGTTGCCTGGCTCCTGTGCTTACCCCCTACGTTCCCGATTTTTCGGCTAGGAGGTAAAGGGAGCACCTCTGTGATTGTTACTTCTGGGTCATCCGGCTTAGTACCTCAGACTAGGTGAAGCCGAAAGACTAGGTTAAACCTCAACTCTTAAGAATATAATTGGTCGGCAACAATAGAAGTGAAAATTTCGGTTCATTAAAGACCATAGAGTTCGGGAACATTCCCTGAGCCAAATCCTCAATATTTTCCTCCCACGTTTATCGAAGTTGAGGTTTCACGATCATGGTCAATATGACATCTTGGGTAAAGGAACTTACATATCTCTCCGCGTACCATAGTCTATAAAACTGTATGACCGGATTGCCTCGTTTTTCGTAAATCTTTGCCGTTCTAAAGGCTTTATAAATAAATACAAACACTCTTCGACTACTGGCTGAGGAGGTTGAAGCCGATGGTCAGTCAATAAAGGCTTGTACAAGGCGGATCTGATCATTAATGATGTAAAGTACTTGGAAACATATAATCATTACACATAAATTGTGTCAAACGAAACATAGTTTGTGTCAAACAATTATCGATCCTTAATTCGACCACCCGTGCCCAAATTAAGGCTCGAGGGCTACTGCATTGCCTATTCAATGCAGCAAATTCAAAGCACAATATTGTTTCTGCGGAGATTCGATCCTCAGGTTGGTCGGCCGCACCCAACCCGAGTCTCGAAAACTATTGAGTACCACATTTCCATCCCTAACGTATGACGCTGAGCAAGAACTTGATCATCAGGCCGATTTTGCAAATTGACCTAAGTCTCATGGGCTACTGGGATCAATGGTTTTATTTTCTCTATTAATTTTCCCTTCAGGTGCATCTCGGGTTATAGACCGACACACACCTTGAGGGTTGCTGGCTATATATCTCGGCAGAGAATAAATTGCAGAAATCGTAAATATCCACAAAAAATCAGCCCACGGTCGGGGTGGTGCACCACCTCGAAAGTAGTGCGGAATAAAGCTCGAGCGCAAGTGGCCGGCTCCATAGAAAACATTTCCGACATTAAGATCAGATGAATTCCTTCATTTTTTAAGGGCCAAATTAGTTTATGATACCTCAGACGCTGACCATCGTTAGAGCTCGGATGCAGTCCGGCGTTAATGCTCAGAAGTAGTCATAAATCCCGGATTCGAATGGCTCGTTCCGTACAAGATTATTCTGGCATTTAAGCTCGGATGGACTCATTCAAATTTTCAGTGGTCAAGGTAATCTATGATACCTCGGATGCCGGTCATCGTCGGAGCTCGGTTGCAAAATACACCTCGGATGCAGTCCGGCATTGGAGCTAGGAGTCAAGAGGATACCTTGAACGCCGAATAGTGTTGGAGCTAGGTTGTGAAAAGACGCCTGAGAAGTAGTTCGGCGTTGGAGCTCGAACGCAACAGGATGACACTGTTTGTAATATGCCCTATAGGCAATAATAAAATGGTTACTATTATATGTCCTTGTTCATGATAATCGCTTATTATCCATGCTATAATTGTACTGATTGGAAACACATTGCATGTGTGGATACGTAGACAAGATTATGTCCCTAGTATGCCTCTAGTAGACTAGCTCGTTGATCAAAGATGGTCAAGGTTTCCTACCCATTGACATGAGATGTCATTTGATAACGGGATCACATCATTAGGAGAATGATGTGATGGACAAGACCCAAACTATAAACGTAGCATTTGATCATGTCAGTTTATTGCTATAGTTTTCTGCATGTCAAGTATCTGTTCCTATGACCATGAGATCATGCAACTCACTAACCCTGGAGTAGTACCTTGTGTGTATTAAACATCGCAATGTAACTGGGTGATTATAAAGGTGCTCTATAGGTATCTCCGACAGTGTCTGTTGAGTTTGCATGGATCATTATTGGGATTTCTTACTCCGTGTGACGGAGAGGTATCTCAGGGCCCACTCGGTAATACAACATCACAACAAGCCTTGCAAGCATTGTGACTAAGTGTTAGCCATGGGATCTTGTATTACAAAACGAGTAAAGAGACTTTCCGGTAACTAGATTGAACTAGGTATACAGATACCGACGGTCGAATCTTGGGCAAGTAACATACAGAAGAACAAAGGGAACATCATACAGGATTAACTGAATCCTTGACACAGAGGTTTGACCGATAAAGATATTCGTAGAGTATGTAGGAACCAGTGTGGGCATCCAAGTCCTGCTATTGGTTATCGACCATAGAGGTTTCTCGGTCATGTCTACATAGTTCTCTAACCCGCAGGGTCTGCACACTTAAGGTTCGGTGACGTTTTGGTAGTATAGAGTTATATATGGTGGTTACCGAAAGATGTTCAGAGTCCCGTATGAGATCCTGGATGTCATGAGGAGCTCCAAAATGGTGCAGAGGTAAATATTAATATCTAGGAAGTCCTTTTTTGGTCGCCGGAAAAGTTTCAGTCTCATTGGTAGTGTACCGGGAGTGTCAAGAGGGTATCGGAGGACCATCGGGAGGGGGATTTCGACCCAAGAGGCTACATGGGCTGTGGGAGGAGGTTTACCAATCCTTAGTGGGCTGGACAAAGCCCCAAATGAAGCCCATGCGGCTAAGGTGGAGAAACCCATGGGTGGAAGGAAGCCAAAGTGGGAGAGAAGGAGTCCTAGTCCTAATAGGATTGGAGGAGGACTCCTCCTACCCACCTTCGGCCGAAGCAAAGGGCTGGACCCATGGGGGCCAAGCCTCCTCCCTCCCCTCCTCCTATATATACTAGAGGTTTTTAGGGTTTTTTACATAGAAAAACAGCCACGTGCTACCTCTACTCTAGATCATAGTTTCTCCTCTAGATCAGTTTCATCGGTCCTTAGGCGAAGTCCTGCTGGTAGCTCCACCACCATCGCCGCAATGGCGTCGCGCTGCTGGAGAACTCTTCTACCTCTCCGCTCCCTCTTGCTAGATCAAGAATGCGTAGATCGTCATAGAGCTGTACGTGTGTTGAATGCGGAGGTGTCGTTCGTTTGGCGCTAGATCGAGACGGATCGTGATTGGATCATGGGATGCCCGGCGATTTGGATCATGAAGATGTTTGACTACATGAACCGCGTTTATTAACGCTTCCCGCTTCGTGATCTACAAGGGTATGTATATCCACTCTCACCCCTCGTAGATGCTCATCTTCTAGATTGATCTTGGTGAAGCGTAGGAAATTTTTTGTTCCCCATGCAATGTTCCCCAACAGGGGCATCATGAGCTAGGTCTATGTGTAGATGAGATCTCGAGTAGAACACAAAGGATTTTGTGGGCGTTGATGCTTAGATTGCTTCCTCCCTTGGTCGTGTTTTGTTTCAGCTGTATTGTGGGATGAAGCGGCTTGGACCAACCTTACTCCTACGCTTAGAGACCGGTTCCATCGACTGACGTGTAACTTCGTTGCACAAAGATGGCCGGCGGGTGTCTGTTTCTCTCACTTTAGTTGGATCGGATTCGACAAAGTTGGTCCTTGAGAAGGTTCAAAAGCAACTTATCTATCACCGTTGTGGTTTTTGCATAGGTGAGAATTTTTCTTGCTAGATACCCGTAGCAGCCACGTAAAACATGCAACAACAATTACAGGACGTCTAACTTGTTTTTGCAGGGTATGTTGTGATATGATATGGAAAATTTCATGGTAATTTATATGTGATGTATGAGTTGATCATGTATTGTATAGAATATCACGACTAGCAAGTCGATGAGTACGGCAACCGGCAGGAGCTATAGGGTTGTCTTTAATTATTGTATGACCTGTGTGTCAATCATTAAGCGATATGTAATGCTTTACTTTATCGCTAAGAGGTAGAAATAGTAGTAGAAGCATGGTGGGCGTGACAACCTCGATGGCGACACAATGATGGAGATCATGCCGGTGCTTTCGAGATGGAGATGAAAAGCACAATTTCGTGGCCATATCATGTGACTTATGATTTGCATGTGATGTTAATCCTTTTATGCACCTTGTTTTTCTTAGGACGACGGTAATATTATAAGGTGATCCCTCACTAAAAATTTCAAGATAAATTGTGTTCTCCCCGAGTGTGCACCGTTGTGAAAGTTCATCATGTCGAGACACCACGTGATGATCGAGTGTGATAGACTCTATGTTCACATACAACGGGTGTAAGCCAGTGTTGCACGTGCAGAACACTCGGCTTAAACTTGACGAGCCTAGCATGTACAGACATGGCCTCGGAACACAAGAAACCGAAAGGTCGAACATGAGTCATATAGTAGATATGATCAACATGATGATGTTCACCATTGAAACCACCTCAACTCACGTGATGATCGGACTTGAGTTGGTGAATTTGGATCATGTATCACTCAGATGACCTGTGGGATGTCAATTTGAGTGGGAGCTTTAGTAATTTGATTAACTAAACTCATTACCTTGAATAGTAGTCTTAGTAACCTTTGCATATTTATGTTGTAGATCAATGGCTCGTGCATTAGCACCCCTTAATTTTAATGCGTTCCTAGAGAAAACTAAGTTGAAAGATGATGCAAGTAACTTTGTGGACTGGGCCCGTAATCTAAGGATTATCCTCACGGCTTCCCAGAAGGCATATGTCCTTGATGCACCGCTTGGTAACCAACCCGCTGACATGTCATCCGAAGACATTAAGAACGCTCGGGAGGCACGTTCTGGAGATTACTCAATAGTTCAGTGTGCAATATTGTATGGCTTAGAACCAGGAATTCAAAGACGTATTGAACGTCATAGAGCATATGAGATGTTCCAGGAGTTGGAGTTTATCTTTAAGAAGAATGCCCAGATCGAGAGGTATGAGACCTGCGATAAGTTCTATGCTTGCAAACTGGAGGAGAACATGTCTATTAGTGAACATATACTTGGAATGTGTGGGTATTCAACCCATATGGCAGAGTTAGGGATGCCGCTTCCGCCGGAGGCGATCACTGGCAGAGTTCTTCAATCATTGGCACCTAGCTACAAAAGCTTCATGCTGAACTATAACATGCACGGGATGAACACGTCAGTCGCCAAGCTGTTTGCGATGCTGAAAGTCACTGAGTTTGAAATCAAGAAAGAACATCAAGTGTTTATGGTCAATAAAACCACTAGTTCAAGAAGAATGGCAAGAGAAAGAAGGGTACCTCTAAGAAGAGTGGAAAAGCAGTTGCTCCTCTTGTGAAGAAACCCAAGGCTGGACCCAAGCCAGAAACTGAGTGCTTTCATTGCAAGGGAACTGGTCACTGGAAGCGGAACTGCCCCAAGTATCTAGCTGACAAGAAGGAGGCCAACAACAGAAAAGGTATATATGATATACATTCTATTGATGTGTACCTTACCAACTCTCGTTGTAGTGCTTGGGTATTTGATACCGGTTCAGTTACTCACATTTGCAACTCAAAACAGGAACTACGGAATAGACGAAGGCTGGCAAAGGAGGAAATGATGATGCGCGTGGGAAATGGTTCCAAGGTTGATGTGATCACCGTCGGCACACTTGCTCTTTGATTACCCTCGGGATTAGTGATGAACCTAAATAATTGTTATTTAGTGCATGCGTTAAGAATGAACATTATATCTAGATCTTGTTTATTGTGAGACGGTTACTCATTTAAATCAGAGAATAATGGTTGTTCTATTTATATGAGTAATATCTTTTATGGTCATGCACCCAATGTGAGGGGTTTATTCATATTGAATGTTGATAGTGATGATACACATCTTCATAACATTGATGCCAAAAGATGTAGAATTGATAATGATAGTACCACTTTCTTGTGGCACTGCCGTTTGGGTTATATTGGTGTAAACGCATGAAGAAGCTCCATGCTGATGGACTTTTGGAGTCACTTGATTTTTAATCACTTGACACATGTGAACCATGCCTCATGGGCAAGATGACTAAAATGCCATTCTCTGGAACAATGGAATGGGCGAGTGACTTGTTGGAAATCATACATACTGATGTGTGTGGTCTGATGAGCATTGAGGCACGCAATAGATATCGTTATTTTCTCACCTTCGCTAATGACTTAAGTAGATAGGGTATATTAACTTAATCAAACACAAGTCTGAAAAAATTGAAAAGTTCAAGCAATTTCAGAGTGAAGTTGAGAATCATCGTAACAAGAAGATTAAATTCCTCCGATCTGATCGAGGAGGTGAGTATTTGAGTTATGAGTTTGGCAGTCACTTAAGACAGTGTGGAATTGTTTCACTATTAACACTGCTTGGAACACCACAACATAATGGTGTGTTCAAACGTCGTAATCGAACCTTATTAGATATGGTGTGTTCTATGATGTCTCAAGCCGATTTGCCACTATCATTTTGTGGTTATGCATTAGAGACAGCTGCATCTAGTTTAAATAGGGCACCATCAAAATCCATTGAGATAACGCCATATGAACTGTGGTTTGTCAAGAAGCCAAAGTTGTCGTTTCTTAAAGTTTGGGGATGTGATGCTTATGTTAAAAAGCTTCAACCTGAAAAGCTAGATCTCAAAGCGGAGAAATGCATCTTCATAGGATACCCGAATGAGACAGTTGGGTATACCTTCTATCTCAGATCCGAAGGGAACGTGTTTGTCCCTAAGAATGGAACATTTCTTGAGAAAGAGTTTCTCTCGAAAGAATTGAGTGGGAGGAAAATAGAACTTGATGAGGTTATTGAACCTTTACTTCAACCTGAGAGTAGCGCAGCGCAGAAAGATGTTTTTGTGGAGCCTACGATGATTGAAGAGGAAGTTAATGATGATGATCATGAAACTTCGGATCAAGTTACTACTGAACCTCGTAGGTCAACAAGGGCCTGTATTGCTCCTGAGTGGTACGGCAACCCTATCTTGGAGGTCATGTTGTTAGACAATGATGAACCTACGAGCTATGGAGAAGCAATGAAGGCCCGGATTCCGAGAAATGGTTAGAGGCCACGAAATACGAGATGGGATCCATGTATGAAAACAAAGTATGGACTTTGGAAGTATTACCTGAATGGTGAAAGGCCGTTCAGAACAAATGGATCTTTAAGAGGAAGACGGATGCAGACGGTAATGTTACCGTCTATAAAGCTCGACTTGTGGCAAAGGGTTTTTCACAAGTTCAAGGAGGTGACTACGATCAGACTTTCTCACCTGTAGCGATGCTTAATTCCGTCAGAATCATGTTAGCAATAGCTGCATATTTTGACTATGAAATTTGGTAGATGGGTGTCAAAACACCGTTCCTTAATATTTTCCTTAATGAAGAGTTGTATATGATACAACCGGAAGGCTTTGTCGATCAAGAGAATGCTGACAAAGTTTGCAAACTCCAGCGATCCATTTATGGACTGGTGCAAGATCTCGGAGTCGGAATCTGCGCTTTGATGAGGTGATCAAAGTGTTCGGGTTTATACAAGTTTATGCATAAGATAGAGAAAAGGTGAGTGTCATCCCCTATGCTTCCGCCACAGGCTCTATTATGTATGCAATGCTGTGCACAAGACCCGATGTCATCCTTGCCATAAGTATGGCCAGAAGGTTTCAAAGTGATCCAAGAATGGAGCACTGGAAGGCGGTCAAGAATATCCTTATGTACCTGAAAAGGACTAACGAAATGTTTCTCTCTTATGAAGGTGATCAAAAGCTTGTCATAAATGGTTACGTCGATGCATGCTTTGACACTGATCCGAATGACTCTAAGTCACAAACCGGATACGTATTTATTCTTAATGGCAGGAGCGGTAAGCTAGTGTAGTTCCAAGCAGAGCGTGGTAGCCCATTCTACATACGAAACGGAGTACATCGCAGCCTCAGAGGCAGCGAAAGATGGTCAAGGTTTCCTAGCGATTGACATGAGATGTCATTTGATAACGATATCACATCATTAGAAGAATTATGTGATGGACAAGACCCAAACTATAAATGTAGCATTCGATCGTGTCAATTTATTGCTACAGTTTTCTGCATGTTAAGTATCTATTTCTATGACCATGAGATCATGCAACTCACTGACACCGGAGGAGTACCTTCTGTGTATCAAATGTAACAACGTACCTGGGAGACTATAAAGGTGCTCTACAGGTATCTCGAAGGGTGTCTGTTGAGTTGGCATGGATCAATACTGGGATTTTTTACTCCGTGTGAAGGAGAGGTATCTTAGGGCCCACTCGGTAATACAACATCAGAACAAGCCTTGCAAGGATTGTGACTAAGTGTTAGCCATGGGATCTAGTATTACGTAATGAGTAAAGAGACTTGCCGGTAACAAGATGAACTATGTATACAAATACCGACAATCGAATCTCGGGCAAGTAACATACCGAAGAACAAAAGGTACAACATAGGGGATTAACTGAATCCTTGCCATAGTGGTTCGACCGATAAAGATCTTCGTAGAATTTGTAGGAACCAGTATGGGCATCCAGGTCCCGCTATTGGTTATTGACCGTAGAGGTGTCTTGGTCATGTCTACATAGTTCTCGAACCCGCAGGGTCTGCACACTTAAGGTTCGGTGACGTTTCAGTAGTATAGAGTTATGTATGGTGCTGACAGAAGGTTGGTAGGAGTCCTGGATGAGATCCCAGAGGTCAGGAGGAGGTCCGCAATGGTTCGGAGTTAAAGATTGATATATAGGAAGTCCTGTTTTGGTCACCGAAAAAGTTTCAGGCTCATCTGTAGTGTACGAGGAGTGCTGGGAGGGTACGGGGGGACCATCGGGAGGGATATTTCGACCCAAGAGGCTACATGGGCTGTCGGCGGAAGTTTACCAGCTCTTACTGGGCTGGACAAAGCCCCACAAGAAGGCCATGTGGCTGAGGTGAAGAAACCCATGGGTGGAAGGAAGCCAAAGTGGGAGAGAAGGAGTCCTAGTCCTAATAGGATTGGAGGAAGACTCCTCCTCCCCACCTTCGGCCAAAGCAAAGGGATGTTCCCTTGGGGGCCAAGCCTCCTCCCCCCTCCTCCTACACATCCTAGAGGTTTTGAGGGGTTCTGACATAGCAAAACAGCCATGTGCTACCTCTCCTCTAGATCGTAATTTCTCCTCTAGATCGGTTCCAGCGGTGCTTAGGCGAAGCCCTGTTGGAATAACTCCACCACCATCGCCGAAATGCCGTCGCATTGCCGGAGAATTCATCTACCTCTTCACTCCCTCTTGCTGGATCAAGAAGGCAAAGATCGTCATCGAGATGTACGTGTGCTGTACGTGGAGGTGGCGTCCGTTCGACGCTAGATCGGGACGGATCCTGATTGGATCGCGGGACGCTCGATGATTTGGATCGCGAAGTGTAGTTATTTTCTCACGACAGATGCCATGGGGTGGCTTATCGTAAGTGGTTGGGGCCGGAGGACGCCGACGGGTTGCGGGTGCGAGATTGGGCACAAGCGGTGATGCCACACGATGTACCCAGGTTCAGGGCCCTCCACGGGAGGTAACACCCCTAGACCTGCATGGTTTTGCTGGATGGATAAGTATGAGTACAATGTTGCTCCTGGAGCTGTGTCTAGAGGAGGAAGAAAGGGCAGCCGGCTCCTCTTCCTCTGTTGCTAGAAGGGTAGGTGTGGAGATGATCGTTCGTGTGCCTATGCGTCCCCTTTGCATGGGGGGGCTCGGGGGGTTTTATAGGCCAACCCCCCTGCTCTTACAATATGTCATAAGTACAAAGGTGGGTGGACCTGGCTGGCAGTCTCTCCGGCTAGCCAGAGAGTCCCGCCGCTCGTGGTGTCTCGTCGCTAGCAGGGCCCACCGGCCGAGCGGTCCCATCTCCCGTTGGGGCGTGCCAGCCGGCTCTACGATTGGCCCTCGCCCACCTGTCGTGGCATGGGCCGTCCAGGGGGCATCGTCTAGCGCCAGCCAGCCGAAGTCTCTGGTACAACCGGGGGCACTGTAGCCACGCCGCGATAGGTAATCGAGTGGTGAGGGCGTGCGGGCACTGTTCCCCTGCCCGGTCGCGCTCACCGAGGTCAGCGGCCAGGACAGTTGGACTGTAGCCATGCGCTGTGGTACGTTAGCGGCCACTATAGCCACAGGGCCGCCAGTCGTGCCGGTCATGTCGCATCGTCGTACCCGCGCGCAGAGGGACGGGACGGGGCGTGTCCTTCCCGATGTCAACAGAAGAGCCGGCCCATGGGCAGCCGGCTGCGCCCAGCCGGCCGAGGGCCCAACCGGCACCTTGATCAGTCGGCCGGGGCGCCAGCCGGCGTTGGCTTGCGTTAGACGTCCTCCAGCCAGCCACGGCCAGTCAGCCGCGTAGTTTTTATTTGAAGCGAAAGGGGTAAGACCCTGTTGCTTTGGCCTACCTAGGGGTATAAACCCCGTCAGTAGTCCCGAAGCCGGCGGGGGCCGCGTCCGACGGATGGTGGGGAGCCGGCGGCTTCCCCTCAGCACCACCTGCCTTCGGCTCGAAGGCAAAGGGGCAGCCGGGTCGGCCGTTGGACCCGACGCCTCGGGTTCCGACGTGCCGCCCCGAGACCCGCGCTGGCACGCGACACAACATGCGGCGCGTAATGATGCGGTGGGTCCCGCGCACGTGAGGAGATGGGACGTCGCCTGGGCCTAGCCCACTAGGACCCAGGTGCAGGGCCGGATCCTCTGCGCCCCGAAGCGGTCATTACGGCCCGGGGCCACCCACGTGCGCGGAGTTTCCAGGGGGAGTGGGCAGAATTGATCCCACGTCCCCCGGTCGTGTCCTCCCCTATAAAAGGGGAGGAAGGGCAGGAGGCGGAGGTACCCGCGCCCCACTTGCCTCCTCGCTGCACTTCTTTGATATCACTCCTCCTTCTTCGCACGCCGTCCCACCCGAGCCCGCACCTCCGTCCGCATGTCGCACCACCGCCGTGATGGCCGACAGACGTAGCGGCAGCTGGGTTGGCTCTTTCGTCGTCGAAGCAGACATCGCCGAGCTACGCCGGGCGCGCATGCTGCCGCCGGCGGAGTGGGTGGCAGCACGCGCGTTGGGCGTTGAGGTAGCGCCTGCACCACAGCCAGGGGAACACATCGTGTTCCTCTGGCACTTCTCTCGGCGCTTCGGGCTTTTGGCGAGCATCTTCTTCCGACTTCTCCTCGACACTTTTGACCTCCAGTCGCACAACCTCGGTCCAAACTCGATTTTGTACCTCTCCTCCTTCATGGCGTTGTGCGAGGGGTACCTTGTCATCCTCCCTTTCCTTGATCTTTTCATTGCCCTCTTCTATCTCAAGTCTTTGAAGAGTGACACGTGCGGGGGAACGGTGGTGTGCTGCCGTGGCATCACTCGCTTTCCCCCTCCCCCTCCAACTTCTATGGGAAGAATGTCGACCCAAGGACGGATTACATCCGGCTACCGCCGTTCGAGGATAGGCAGTCCTCTCAACAGAACTGGCTGGGATCTACCCTACGCGGCATGGCCTTGGACGAGCTCGCTCGGCTCACGCAGCTAAAGAGCGCCAAGGGGCTGGTCGTTGCCGACCTGGTGGCGGCCTTTGTCTCGCGCCGGGTATCGGCCTTCCACATGAGGCCACATCGGATCTAAGACATGTCCGGCTGGCATGACCCCAGCCGGTAGTCCACCGTCGAGCTGACGCCGGCTCAGGTGGTGAAGCGGGTGAATGCCCTCACAACATTCAAGCCGAAGCCTGCCTCGTGGTCCTTCGGCATGGAGCCGTATGAATGCGTCAACCGGCCTCCCCTGGTGAGTTTTTTCGTCGAGGCGGTTCTTTCTTGTTTGGTATTTCCCAGCCGGTAGCCGACTGGAGAACTTACGTTGAAGTGGTGACCGCAGCTACTGGTGCGATAGAACACGCTGGACGGCCGGCAACCGCAGATCTTCGACGGGGAGCGTGAGGACTCCGACTCTCGAGACTTCCAGACGGGAGGCCCCTCGGAGGAAGGAGTGGACTCCTCAGGGGGGCGACGAGCAGGCGGATCCACGAGGCGGCGCTCCTGGTGGAGCCGAAGGGTCCGACGCAGCTGGGGAACCCAGCAGAGCGGGTGAGTTCCCTCTTGCCCCCTCCATCCAGGACTAGACAAACCACGACTACGATGATGATGATTTGATGATTCTAGACGGACCTCCTCCCGCAGCGCGACAGGACCGAAGGAGCGAGGAGCGACTGCCTCGAGGCCGGTGGCCGAAGCGGCCGGCCAGGGGAAGAGGCCGGCTCAGGAGGGGCCAGCAGCCCTGCCGCCTGATCCGAAGAGGGTCAAGATGGCCGCGCGGAAGCCGCCGCCATGTGCCAAGCGGGCCTTGCCCTCCGTCGTTACGTAAGTTCTTTGTTTCTGCGCAAGTTTTTTGCTTTTGCCTCGCGAGCCAGTCAATGACCGGTCCTTGGGCGTTGCAGTGATCCCATCGAGCTCCGTGAGGAGGAGCCGGCGGGAGAGCCGGCGGGAGAGCAGACGGACGCCGCCAGTCGGCTGGCCCGCGAGCACGCGTAAACCCAGCGGGAGGAGAAGAGGAGGCTCTTGGAGCTGCGAGCCTCCCAGTCCGGGACGCGAGGAAGGGCCACGCACTCCAGGACCTCGAGCGGCCGGCGGCAAAAGGGGGGCGGCCAAGTCGAGGTCTCCGTCGAGGGCTTCGGACTCAGCAGCGGAGGCCACCCGCGCATGTCGAGGTCTCCATCGAGCGAGATACGAGGGGCGGCAATAGACCTGCCAGCGCCTTCGCCCGCACAAGAGACGGTCCAAGTGAGGGAGGCGTCGATGGAGCCGGCTCCCGAGGCTACCAGCCTGAGGTGACCCCGCTTGCGGCCGAGCCGGCTCGGTTCGAGGTGCCGGAGGTTCTGGCGGCCTCGGAGACGGCGGCCATGAAGGTGGAGGTGCCTTTCGGCACGACCGACGAGCCGGAGCGGCCGTGAGAGGAGGCGGCGACGGCAACGGGCAGGGGTCGGCGGGAGGCGACTCTGGCCCCTTGCCGTCATCAACCCGCCACCAGCGGCCGGAGCCGTGACGAGCCTGGGCGGCAGTGGCGGCCGGGGCCGGAGGACCCTGCGGTCGATGCAGGAGGTCGTCTGAGACTGGAACGCGCTGGCGAGCGTGCCGGCCTTGCCGGCCCCCTAAGCAGGCGGTCCTGTCCCTTCCCTCGGGGATCTGGGGAGTGTCCTGGAACGGTGCCAGCAGGAGGTGGCCCGGTTTGCGGAGGCGACGGACGCCGCCCTTAAGCGTGCGGAGGTAAGCCGTCACCTTGCCTTAGAGTTTTTAGTGGGGACGCGCGAGCGCACCCACTAGGTGTAGCCCCCGAGATGCGGGCCGGCTAACCGGCTGATGAGTAGCCGGGCCGGATCTCCTTTAAGCATGACCTGACCTTTGCCTTTTTTGTAACAGGAGGGAACTTGCCTGCGGCAGAAGCTCTTCGCAGAAGCGGTTACCATCCACGACCGCGGCAAGTTTGGCTTCTACCGCCTGGAGGAGGAGATGGCGTGCGTGCAAGGTAGGTTGCACTTTGTAGGGAAGGCATATAGCCCCCGGGAGTCGGCTGATGTTGGTTGTGTCTTGCAGGCGAGCTGGCCACCCTTTGGGGGAGAAGACCGGGTTTGTCACCGAATGGGACCGGCTGACGTGGGACGTCCAGGTGGCCGCGCAGGAGACGGATCGTCTGGCCACGCTGTTGGTCGAAGGGGAGTCGGCCCGGGACCGGCTCAAAGCCAAGGAGGCAAAGGAGGTGGCGGCGCGGGAGGCGGCTGACAAGGAGGCGGCTGACCCCACCCTAAGGACCGCCGCCCTTCAAGGCGAGGTGACCCAACTCAAGAGGACGCTCAAGGAGGTCAAGGTTTCCCTCGCCACCTCGGAGGCGGCCCGGAAGTCGGAGTGCAAGGCGGCGCTCCACTTCTCCATTGGGGTGGACGACGCGATCGAAGGTAGGTGCCAAACTCTCTCCTTCCCTAGCCGGTTGCTCTTCCCTTTGTCGTTTCTCGTGTTTCATCTTGCTTTTTCTTTCCTTCTCTTCTTCTTCCTTCTAGGGCGCTTGCCGAAAACTCATCGCCACGCTTCACGCACCATTGAGGAGCACCGGGAATACCTTCGGGAGTGCGGTCGCTCCATCGAGGAGCACGCCGCGTGGGACATGGACAAGATTGGGATCGCCGTCGAGATGCGGATGACCCATCTCGAGCGGAGCGTGGAGCGGCTCAAGACTGCTGGCAAGGAGGTCATCGCCGCGCTATGGCCGTCCCGCGGGGGAGCTCCGACGCACCGCGTGGCTCAATGGCTAGAGCACGCCGTCCCCTGCCTTGAGGGCTGGAAGGCGTCGGCTGCCCGGGCAGGGGCGCAGATGGTGCTCCGGTTCGCCACGTCTTGGTACCATGGCGTGGACCTGGGCCGGCTGGCGACCATGCGGGACGTGCCTGTTGCAGAGCGGGAGGCCCGCGAGCCGGCCCTTGTCCAGCGGTCCAACGCGCTCGCGTCGTACGTCGACGCGGTCGAATTCCTCCCGCCCCTTGGCAAGGATGGCAAGCCGCTGCCCGAGGACTCCTTAGGCATCCCTCAAGGCCCAGATGATGATGAATTCACCGATGAGAGCACCGACTCGAGCGGCGAGACGGCCAAGACAGAGGGTCCCACCTCAAAGGACA
Source organism: Hordeum marinum (assembly GCA_022496015.1). NCBI lineage: Eukaryota > Viridiplantae > Streptophyta > Magnoliopsida > Poales > Poaceae > Hordeum > Hordeum marinum. The sequence continues at coordinate 335,556,299 of CM039676.1, read as the reverse complement.
AGGAGGCCGGCCCGAAGGACGCGACCACCTCCGGGGTGAGAACCGAGCCTCCCCACGACGCGCCGGTTGGGGGCACGCCGGCTGGCGACGCGGCGGTGGCCTGAGCCCCCGGGCATCTTTTTTATCTTTCTCTTTTTCCTCCCTACATGTAAGACTTGAATCCACCCACTGGGTGTTTGTGTAATGAACTGAATGTTGGCCATGGGCCACTTTTGCCTTAATGTTTATGCCATGAATATTCTGTCGTAATTGCCTTGCGTCTCATGTCGTATCGTCCTTATCCTTTCTTTGCCCGCCTCGAATCTTTCCGTTTTATTCCTTTTCCCCTTTGGTTTTGGCCCCGCCAGCCCGACAGCCGGGAGATGGTCTGTAGCTGGGTCAGGGCTTCCGCCTCAAGGTAGCCGGTTCAAAACTTAGGAATCGCGATGGTTTTTCGGGATAAGTAGAGTGGTAGAGACGCGGCGAGGGTTCGGCTGGCCTAGAAGGGGTCTCCATTTGTTTTGACCTTTCGCGTGAGCCAATGCTTGCCGCCCCGAGGCCCCGTCAGCCGGATAGTCGGGAACCGGTTCTATAGCTGGTAAGGGTAGGGAAGTTTGGCCGGCTCATATTACTTAGCCATTTTTCGGGGAGGCGTTTCTAGGCCCAGCCGGCTAGCCCCCCGGCCCGGGAGCCGGAGCGGGGGGCCGGCGAGTGAGGAAAACTTTTTGAAAGAAACGAAATAGGGTGCGCCCCAAGAGCCGACTTGGGGCGTCCATTGCATTCATAAGCCCAAAAGGATGGGGATAGATACATACATTGACTTTCCTCAGCAGTAAAACGGGCACAGGAGTGCCACAGTCCACATGCGCTCCGTCTCTTCATAGGAAGCATCTATTTTGCGCTTCTGCGGCTTCTGGTCGGCTATCCGGTAGTACGCGTTGTTGTGTAGCGCCTTGTTGATGATGAACGGGCCCTCCCATGGGGAGGACAGCTTGTGTTGTCCAGCGGTTCACTGGATCCGCCTGAGGACCAGGTCCCCCTCGCGGAACGAGAGCGGCCAGATCCGCTTGCTGTGGTAGTGTTGGAGCTTTTGCCGGTAGATCGCCGTCCGGCTCAAGGCCAGTTAACGACCTTCCTCGAGGAGATCGACGCCATCTTCTCTTGCCTCCTTTGCGTCCTTCTTCGTGTATAGGGCGACCCAAGGCGAATCGAACTCGATGTCGGTGGGGATGATCGCCTCAGACCCATACACGACGAAGAAGGAAGTGTAGCCGGTTGACTAGTTCGGAGTGGTTCTGAGGCTCCAAAGGACGGCCATCAACTCATCGATCCAGCAGCCGGCCGACCTTACTAGCGGCGTCACGAGCCGGGGCTTGATGCCAGACAGGATGAGGCCATTCGCCCTCTCGACCTGGCCGTTTGACTGCAGATGAGCGATGGAGGCCAGGTCGAGACGGACTCCTTGCTTGGAGCAGAAATGCACGAGTGCGCCCTTGGCGAAGTTGGTACCGTTGTCAATGATGATGCTGTGGGGAACGCCGTAGCGCACCGTGATATCGTCGATGAACCGGACGGTCATGGGTCCGTCCATCTTCTAGATTGGTAGCGCCTCGATCCACTTGGTGAATTTGTCGATGGCCACTAGTAAGTGCGTCATGCCGCCTCGAGTGGTCTTGAATGGGACCACCATGTCCAACCCCCAAACGGCAAAAGGCCATGAGAGGGGGATGGTTTGGAGGGCGTTCGCCAGCATGTGGCTTTGCGTGCTGAAGCATTGGCAGCCCTCACACTCGTCGACCAACTTCTTGGCCGCCTCGAGAGTCGTGGGCCAGTAGAAGCCGTGGCAGAAAGCCTTGGATACCAGGGTCCGGGAGGCAGCATGATACCCGCACTCGCCCTGGTGAACGTCGAGGAGGATCTCCAGACCCTTTTCCGGCTTGACGCATCATTGGAAGACGCCAGAGGTGCTGCGGTGGACGAGCTCGTTGTTGATGATGTCGTAGGCCATGGACTATCGCTAGATTTTCCTAGCTAGGGCCTCCTCCACAGGAAGCTCGCCTCGCAGAAGAAATGCTAGGATGGGTTGGGCCCACGAGGGGGCCGCGACGGCGGCCGGCTCGGGAGTCCCCGGAACTGATTGACCAGTCCCCGGGACCGGCTCGCCACCCCCCGGGACTGGCTCGGGAGCCCTCGAGGTTGGTCGTTCAGCGGTCATCATGATGACCGTGCCACTGGGGCTGACCACCTCAGGCGCCGTCGGCTCGACCGGAGCCGGCGGGGCGGCTGACGGTTCAAGAGCCGGTGGTGAAGTTGCCGGGGAGGCGGCTGGGGCCGTCTATGGGCCAGCGGCATCCGCCGGCATGAAGATTGACTCCGGTTTTGGGGAAGGTTTGATCGACGGCATGAACAGCCATTCGAGGGAGATGCCGGCTGGGATGGCCTGCCGGGTGGAGCCAATCTTCGCCAGCGCATCCACCGCCTCGTTGCCTGCCCGTGGGACGTCATGAAACTCACAACCCTTGGAGGACACGGTGAGTTGTTGTACGAGGAAGCGGTAGCTGGTCATGTTCGCATCCCTGGCATCGCATTCACCAGAGACTTGCTGCACAAAGAGGTCGGAGTCGCTGAAGCAGAGAATGCGCCTGATGCCTATCTTCCTGGCGAGCAAGAGGTCGTGGATGATTGCCTCGTACTCAGCCACATTGTTGGAGGCGGCGAAGTAGATCTGGAGGGCGTACTTGAGCTGATCACCTTTCGGGGAGGAGAGGACTATGCCAGCACCCAGGCCCGGTCCTCATTTTCGAGCCGTCGAAGTGCATGCGCCAATGCGTGGTGTCTGGGGGAGACGGAACGAACTCTGTCTCCGCCCAGTTGATGAGGAAATCCATCAATGCCTGCGACTTGATGGAGGTTCTTGGCTCATACCGGATCTCATGGTCGGCGAGGGCGATGACCCACTTGGCGATCCGGTCAGTGGAGTCCCGGCCGCTCATGATCTCGCCAAGCGGGGTCGTGCTTACCACGGTAATGGTATGCTCTTGAAAGTATTGCTTGACCTTCTTGGCGGCGGAATATATGCCGGAGAACATATTTTGGTAGTGCGGGTAGTTCTGCTTGGACGCGGAGAGGACCTCGCTGAGGTAGTAGACGGGTCGTTGGACCGGCAGGGACTTGCCCTCCTCCGGCCGCTCGACCACCAGAGCAACGCTGATGATGCGGGTGGTCGCCAAGATGTAGGCGAGCAGCGGTTCCTTCTAAGCCGACGCGGCCAGGATGGGCGCATGGGTGAGAGCCTTCTTGAGGCCGTGGAAGGCCTCGTCCACCTCGTCAGGCCAGTCGAAAACACCCGGCCTCTTGGTTTGACCCAGCTCAATTAGAGCCGTCTTGCGAAGGAGCCCGTAGAGGGGCAGGGCCTTCTCTCCCAGCCGGCTGATGAACCGGCTAAGCAAGGTGAGGCATCTAGTGAACTTCTAGACGTCACGGAGCCGGTTCAGCTTCTGGACGTCGCAGAGCTGTTCTTTTCGGGGTTAGCTTCGATGCCGTGGGAGGACACGAAGAAACCCAAGAGTTGACCGGCAGGGACACCGAAGACACACTTCTCTGGGTTGAGCTTGATCTTGTACTCACTTAAATTCGCGAAGGTCTCCCGGAGGTCATCGAGGAGGCTGAAGAGCTTCTTGGTTTTGGCGACGATTTCGTCGACATAGACGTGGACATCCTGCCTATCTGAGGAAGGAGGCACTTCTACATGCATCGCTGGAAGGTGGCGCCTGCATTCTTCAGGCCGAAGGACATGGTGATGTAGCAATAGGCCCCAAAGGGCATGATAAAGGAGGTCTTGAGACGGTCTTCTAGATCCAGCTTGATCTGGTGGTAGCCTGAGTAGGCGTCCAGGAAGGACAGCAAGTCGCAGCCAGCCGTGGAGTCGATGACTTGATCGATCCGTGGCAGGGCGAATGGGTCCTTGGGACATGCCTTGTTCAGGCTGGTGTAGTCGATGCAGATGTGCCAAGTCTTGTTCTTCTTGAGTACCAGGACTGGGTTGGCTGGCCAGTCCGGGTGGAACACTTCCATGATGAACCTGACTGTGAGCAGCTGGGCAAACTTTTCGCCTATGGTATGCCGCTTCTCCTCGAAGAAGCGGCACAGGAGTTGCTTGACTAGCTTGACGTCCGGCTGGACGTGGAGTTTGTGCTCGGAGAACTTCCTCGGAACACCCGGCATGTCTTTGGGGGACCATGCGAAGATGTCCCGATTCTCATGGAGGAAGTCGACGAGCTCGCCTTCCTATTTGTTGTTGAGGTGAGAGCCGCTGGTGATGCACTGAGCTTGGTTGGCCGGGTCGAGCGGGCTTTTCTTGGTGTCTTTGGACGGCTGGAAGGAGGCCTCTCCGGTGGATTGTGAGGTAGGAGCTGGCACGGCCGGCTAGCTGGCCGCAAGGGCCACAAGCCGGTGGAGCTTCCGTTTCTCCTCGGCGATCTCGAGGGCCTCGGCCAGCCGGTTGCCGTCCTGAGCGCACTCGAGCAACATCTTGTAGTCGCCCTTGATGGTGATGATCCCCTTGGGGCCCGGTGTTGGGGAACGTTGCGTGGGAAACAAAAAATTTCCTACGCACACGCAGATCTATCCATGATGATGAGCATCTACGAAAGGGAGAGTGGATCTACATACCCTAAGCGGGAAGCGTTAAGAAATGTGGTTGGTGTAGTCGAACGTCTTCGCGATCCAAATCGTCGAGCATCCTGCGATCTCATCATGATCCGTGCCGCGATCCAATCATGATTCGTCCCGCGAACTCATAACGAACCGTCCCGTGATCTCATCACGATCCGTCTCGCCATCTTAATCACGGTCCTTTCGATCTAGCGCCGAATGGTCGGCACCTCCGCGTTCAGCACACGTACAACTTGATGACGATCTCCGCTTTCTTGATCCAGCAAGAGGGAGCGGTAATGTAGAAGAGTTCTCCGGCAGCGTGATGGCGCTCTGGCGATGGTGGTGGAGCTATTACGGCAGGGCTTCGCCTAAGCGCTGCAGAAAACCGATCTAGAGGAGAAGCTATGCATTGTATGAACGGGCAGCACGTGCCTGAAAAATTCTGTGCAAAAACCCTAAAACCTATAGTATATATAAGAGGAAGAGAGGACGAGGCTTGGCAAAAGGAGTCGGCCGAACCAAGAGGGAGAGGTGGAATCCACCTCCAATCCTAGTAGGACTAGGATTCACCCTATTTTTGCCTTTTTCCACTTTTTCTCTTTGGGCTTTTTCTCCCTAGCTGCATGGGCCTTGTGTGGGACTTCCACTAAGGGATGGTATTCAATCTCCCACAGCCCATGTATCCTCTTGGGTCGAAATACCCCTCCCGATGGTCTCCCGGTACACTACCGGCACTCCCGGTACACTATCGATGAGCCCGAAACTTTTCTGGTGACCAAAATAGGACTTCCTATATATCAATATTTACCTATGGACCATTCTGGAGCTCCTCGTGATGTCCGGGATCTCATATGGGACTCCGAACAACCTTCGGTCACCACCATTCATAACTCTATAGTATCGAAACGTCACCAAACCTTAAGTGTGCAGACCCTGCGGGTTTGAGAACTATGTAGACATGACCGAGACACCTCTATGGTCAATAACAAATAGCAGGACCTAGATGCCCATATTCTACGAAGATCTTTATCGGTCGAACCTCTATGTCAAGGATTCAGTTAATCCCATATGATGTTCCCTTTGTCCTTCGGTATGTTACTTGCGCGACATTCGATCGTCGGTATCTCCATACCTAGTTCAACCTCGTTACCGGCAAGTCTCCTTACTCATTCCGTAATACAAGATCCCGTAACCAACAATTAGTCACATTGTTTGCAAGGCTTATTTTGATGTTGTATTACCGAGTGGGCCCTGAGATACCTCTCCGTCACACGGAGTAACAAATCCCAGTCTTGATCCATGCCAACCCGACAGACACCCTCGGAGATACCTATAGTGCACCTTTATAGTGACCCAGTTACGTTGCGACGTTTGATACAAGAAGGTACTCCTCCGATGTCAGTGAGTTGCATGATCTCATGGTCATAGGAACACATACTTGAAATGCAGAAAACAATAGCAATAAACTGACACAATCATATGCTATGTTTGTAGTTTAGGTCTTGTCCATCACATCATTTCCCTAATGATGTGATCCCATTATCAAAGGACATCACATGTAAATGGCTAGGAAACCTTGACCATCTTTGATCAATGAGCTAGTTCACTAGAGGCATACTAGGGACAGAGTGTTGTCTATTTACCCACACATGTAATGTGTTTCCAATCAAAACAATTATAGCATGGATAATAAACGATTATCATGAACAAGGAAATTTGATAATAACTAATTTATTATTGCCTCTAGGGCATATTTCCAACAGTCTCCCACTTGCACTAGAGTCAATAATCGAGTTCACATCACCATGTGATTCGCATTGTTATGAATCTAACACCCAATGAGTTTTGGGGCTCGATCATGCTTTGCATGTGAGAGAGGTCTTATAGTCACGGGTCTGCGACAATCAGATATGTGTGTACTTTGCAAATCTCTATGTCAAACTGTAAACAATTCTACCACACTCCACTTGGTACTATTCCAAATGGCTGCTCCACAATACGTATCCGGATTGCTTCTAAGAGTCATCCGGATTGGTGTCAAAGCTTGCATCGACGTAACTCTTTACGAAGAACTCTTTATCACCTCCATAATCGAGAAACATCTCCTTAGTCTTTTAGTTACTAAGGATAATCTTGACCGCTGTCCAGTGATCCACTCCTGGATCACTCTTGTACCCCTTGACAGACTCATGGCAAGGTACACACCAGGTGCGGTACACAGCATGGAGTAATATAGAGCCTATGGCTAAGGCATAGGGGACGACGTTAGTCCTTTCTCTTTCTTCTGCCGTTGTCGAGCATTGAGTCTCACTCAACTTTCACACCTTACAAATCAGGAGAGAACTCTTTCTCTGACTGATCCATTTTGAACTCTTTCAAAATCTTGTCAAGGTATGTACTCATTGAAAGTCTCATCAAGTATCTTGATCTATCTCTACAGATCTTGATGCTCAACAATTGGGTAGCTTTATCCAGGTCTTCCTTTGAAAATCACTTTTCAAACAACCGTTCATGCTTTCTAGAAATTCTAATTATTTCCGATCAACAGTATGTCATCCACATATACTTATCAGAAACTCTATAGTGCCCCCACTCACTTTATTGCAAATACAAGTTTCTCGTAAACTTTGTATAGACTCAAAAACTTTGATCACCACATCAAAGTGTATATTCCAACTCTGAGATGCTTGCTCCAGCCCTTAGATGGATTGCTGGAGCTCGCACACCTTTTAGCATCCTTAGGACTGACAAAACCTTCTGGTTGTATCACAGAACCTTTCCTCAAGTAAACTGTTAAGGAAACAATGTTTTGTCATCCATCTGCTAGATTTGATAATTGAAAAATGCAGCAACTGCTAACATAATTCCAACAGACTTTAGCATCACTACAAGTGAGAACGTCTCATCGTAGTCAACTCCTTGAACTTGTCGTAAACTTCTTTGTAACAAGTCGAGCTTTACAAATGGTGACATTTACCATCAGCGTCTGTCTTCATTTTAAAGATCCATTTGTACTCAACGACCTGCCGTCCAACGAGCAAGTCTACCAAAGTCTATACTTGGTTTTCACACATGGATCCTATCTCCGATTTCATGGCCTCTAACCATTTTCCGGAATCCGGGCCCATCATCGCTTCTCCACAGCTCATAGGTTCATCATTGTCCAACGACATAACCTTCAAGACAGGGCTGTCGAACCGCTCAGGAGCAGTACACATCCTTGCCGACCTATGAGGTTCGATAGTAACTTGATCCGAAGATTCATGATCATCATCATTATCTTCCTCTTCAACTAACATAGGCTTCACAGAAACATCTTCCTCCACCGCGCTACTCTCTGGTTGAACAAAGGTTCAACAACCTCATCAAGTTCTATCTTCCTCCCACTCAATTCTTTCGAGAGAAACCTTTTCACAGGAAAGGACCCGTTTTAGCAACAAACACATTATGCTTGGATCTAAGATAGAAGGTTCACCCAACTGTTCTTAGGGTATTCTATGAAGATGCATTTGTCCGTTTTGGGTTCGAGCTCATTAGGTGAAAGCATTTTTCCACACGAGCGTTGCAGCCTCAAACATTAAGAGATGACAGCTTAGGTTTCTATCAAACCATAATTCACACGGTGTCATCTTAACGAATTTAGACGGTGCCCTATTTAAAGTGAATGTAGTTTTCTCTAACGCATAACCCCAAAACTATAATAGCAAACGATAAGAGACATAATAGCCCGCACAATACCGAATAGAGCACGACTATGACGTTCACACACACCATCACACTATGGTGTTCCAGGTGGTGTGAGTTGTGAAACATCTTTCACATTGTCTTAAGTTGTATGCCAAATTCGTAACTCGGATATTCACCTCCATGATCATATCGCAGACATTTCTTCTTGTCACGATGATCTTAAACTTCACTCTGAATTTGCTTGAACCTTTCAAACGATTCAGACTTGTGTTTCATTAAGTAAATATACACTATATCTACTCAAATCAACAGTGAAGGTAAGAAAATAACGATACCCACCGCACGCTATAAGACTCATTAGATTGCATACATCAACATGTATCATTTCCAATAAACCACTTGCCCGCTCCATCGATCCAGAAAACGGGGTCCTTAGTCATCTTGCCCAAGAGGCATGGTTCGCATATCTCAACCGATCTGAAATGGAATGAGTCCAAAGATCCATCAGCATGGAGTTTCTTCATGCGCTTTATACCAACCTGACATTTAGCGGCAGTGCCACAAGTATGTGGTACTATCATTATTAACTTTGTTTCTTTTGGCATCAATGTTATGAACATGTGTATTACTACGATCAAGATTCAACAAACCATTCTAACTGGGTGAATGACCATTGAAGGTATTATTCATGTAAATAGAATAACCATTATTCCCTAACTTAAATGAATAACTGTGTTGCAATAAACATGATCTAATCATGTTCATGCTCAACGCAAAATACCAAAAAACATTTATTTAGGTTCGTCACTAATCCCGAAGGTAGACAGAGCGTGCGATGTTGATCACATCAACCTTGGAAACATTTCCATCACACATCGTCAACTCACCCTTAGCTAGTCCTCTGTTTATTCCGTAGCTTTTATTTCGAGTTACTAACATTTAGCAACCAAACCGGTATCCAATACCCAGGTGCTACTAGGAGTACTCGCATGGTACATATCATTAACACGTATATCAAATATACTTTTGTCGATGTTGCCAGCCTTCTTATCTACCAAGTATCTAGGGTTGTTCCGCCTCAGTGACCAATCTCCTCATAATCGAAGCACTTAGTCTCGGGTTTGAGTTCAACTTTGGGTGCTTCACTGGAGCAACAACTCACTTGCTATCCAGGAAGTTTCCCTCCTTGCTCTTTCCCTTCTCGAAACTAGTGGTTTGACTAACCATCAACACTTGACACTCCTTCTTGATTTCTACCTTCATGATCACAAACATCGCGAGCAGCTCAGGGATCATTATTTCTATCCCTGGCATTTTATAGTTCATCACCAAGTTCTAGTATCTTAGTGACAGTGACTTGGAGAAGTACATCAATCACTATCTTATCTGGAAGATGAACTCCCACTCGATTCAAGCGATTGTAGTGTCATTGTTTTGTCACAGGGGGTCGTGAGAGACGACAGATGCCATGAGGTGGCTTGTGGAGGTGAGAGCAAGGTTGCCGTGGATGACTCGGGAGGGGTATGCGAATACCCCGTGGTGGTTTACCCAGGTTCGGGGCTCTCCGGGGAGATAATACCCGTACTCCTGCATGTCTGTATATCTGTGGAGTATATGTTACATGCTTGCTCCTGGAGCTGTATTAGAGGAGGAAGAGGGAGCCGGTAGGTCCCCTCCTTGCCTCCCATGCATGCATGCGTGGGCATGAGTGAGAGGGAGAGAGAGATGGGAGGAGCTCCCGTGCCTCTCCCCGCTTGGAGGCTCCCCTGGTGCCTCTTATAAAGGGAGGCCCGGGGGACAAGGGATGGCCACCAACCATAGTCTTGTCGTGGGCGGGCCCCAGGACCGGTCGCGTTGCGGCACGGGTCACCCTGGGCGTCGTCGTCTTGTGGAGTCTGGCCGGAGTCAGTGGCGGACCGGCCTATAGCCATGCTTGGGTGAGTGGCAGAGTGGTTGGGGGCAGGCCGCCACTATAGCCAAGCGGGCGCTGACCCTTGACGGGACGGGGCCCACTGTAGCCACGCGAAGCCTGTTGGGGGCATCCGATGCTGGGCCGGCTGGCGGAAGGAGCCGGGCGGCGAGGCCTCAGCCGGCCCGTGGACCGAAACCGGCGAAGGAGTAGCCGGCACGCCCGGCCCGGGGGGCGTAGCCGGCGGAGCGTGGCCGAGCCGGCTAGCTACAGTGCCGTCAGGAGGAGCCGGCCAAGTGGAGCCGGCCAGCTACAGTGCCGTCTGGAGGAGCCGACCGAGTGGAGCCGGCCAGCTACAGTGCCGTCTAGAGGAGCCGGCCGAGTGGAGCCGGCCAGCTACAGTGTTGTCAGCTTGCTTCTTCATTTGTCTTGTTGGTCTTGGCATACCGGGGTGGCTTCCCCGATGCTTTAAAATGTTGAGTCGTCTCCTTGAGCCTACCCGGGGGTAATCCACCCGACAGTAGCGTCCGAGCCTTCGGTCGACTCATAGAGTCGGGCGGAGGGTTTCCACAACTGGTGTCATTGTTGTTGTCATTGCAGAATGTTGTCGATGATGGTCGATCGCGGGTTGGGGATGACACGACTGGTTTCCAGCCGGGGCGCGCCAGCGCACCCGCTTGGTGTAGCCTCCGAGTCTCCGGGCGACTCGAGGAGTCGGGCGGAGGGTCTTTGCTATTGTTCAAGTAGACGACAGCGTCGAGGACACCGGGCGTGGACGCAGGGTCCGCCGGCTAATGGTTTCCAGCGGGGGCGTGCCAGCGCACCCGCTAGGTGTAGCCTCTGAGCCTCCGGGCGACTCGCCGAGTCGGGCGGAGGGTCTTTGCCATTGCTGAAGTGGACGGCGGTGTCGAGGACGTCGGGCGCAGATGCAGGATTCGCCGACTGAAGGGTGTGAGGTGCTGCCGAAGGCGGACGCGGGGTCCGTTGGTTGATAGGCATGAAGCCCTACCAGGGGCGAACGTGAGGTCCGCCGGCTGTTGAGTGCGAGGCGCTGCCGGGCCCGGACAGAGAGTCCAATGGCCAATGGTCGCAGAGCCGTGCTGAAGGCGGTCGCAGGGTTCACCGGCTGATAGGCGCGGAGCCCTACTGAAGGCATACGCGTGGTCTGCCGGCTGATGGGCGCGGAGCCCTGCCGAAGGCGGACGCCGGGTCCGCCGACTGATGGGTGCGGAGCCCTGCCAAAGGCGGACGCGTGGTCCGCCGGCTGATGGGCACGGAGCCCTGCCGAAAGCGGACGCGGGGTCCGCCGGTTGATGGGCGCGGAGCCCTGCCAGAGGCGGGCGCGGGGTCCGCCAGCTGATGGGCGCGGAGCCCTGCCGAAGGCGGACACGGGGTCCGCCGGCTGGTGGGCGCGGGGCCGTGCCGAAGGCAGACGCGGGGTCCGTCGGCTGATGGGCGTGGCGCCCTGCCGAAGGCGGACGCGTGGTCCGCCGGCTGATGGGCGCGGCGCCCTGCCGAAGGCGAACGCGGGGTCCGCCGCCTGACCGGTGCGGAGCCCAGCCGAAGGCGGACACGAGGTTCGCCGACTGGTGGGCGCGGCGCCCTGCCGATGGCGGATGCGGGGTCCGCCGGCTGATGGGCGCGGAGCCCTACCGAAGGCGGACGCGGGTTCCGCCGGCTGATGGGCGTAGAGCCCTGCCGAAGGCGTACACGGGGTCCGCTGACTGGTGGGCGCGAAGCCCTGCCGAAGACGGCCGCGGGGTCTGGCGGCTGGTGGGTGCAGAGCCCTGGCGAAGGCAGACGCGGGGTCCGCCGGCTGGTGGGCGCGGAGCCCTGCCGAAAGCGGACGTGTGGTCCGCCGGCTGGTGGGCGCGGAGCCCCATCGAAGGGTAGCCTCCGAGCCTCTGGGTGAGGAGGCTCCTTATGGACGATCGTGCAAAAGACAAGGTTAAGTCGGCACAGATATATGAAATATTTGGTTTTGGTAGTGCATGAGCTTTATGCAGAGGGTGTCGACTCGGTTTCGCCCGAGCCCCCTTAAGTCTTTTTCATGTTCTCTCCGCTCTTTGGCTTTTTCTCTTGCTAGCCGGACAGCCGGGAGCTGGTCTGTAGCTGAGACGAAGAGTGGGCCGCTGAATGGAGCGTACAATACTCGGACTCTGGGAGCAGATTCGACCGAGCAGAAACTCATAGAAGAAACGACCAACTTGCCCAAGCCGTTTTCTCCCTGGATGCCTTTCGCGTGTGGCGACCTCCAGCTTTTGCTCTTGCTAGCTGGACAGCCGCGGTGCGATCTGTAGTTGAGACGAAGAGTGGGCCTTTGGTCCCATGCACGCTACTAAGCCGTCCCGTGGGAACGAATGTATCGGGCCAAGCGGCCAGCCCCGGGCAGAGACTAGCTGACGCCGGGGTGAACAGTGAAGTTGTAGAGTAAATGCCGAGATGGCCCCCTAGGGACGCTCGGGGTTGTGCGGGTGGAGACCTCACATTGCTTTTGGGTGCCGGCGAGGCAGTTTGTTGTTGCAGATAGCCGGCGCGGCTGTTCGCCGGCACACCCACTGGGTGTAGCCGTCAAGCCCGCGGAGGTCGACGGGTGAACCAGCTGAGGCCGAGGCCGGGCCGACAGACGGAAGGAGCGGAGCGCCGTGGGTGCCGGAGCCGGAGCCGGTTGAGGCCGAGGCCGAGCTGGCAGGCGGGCGGAGCGGAGCGCAGTGGGTGCCGGAGCTGGAGCCTGCCGACGCCGAGCCGGTAGGCGGGCGGGGCGGAGCATCGTGGGTGCCGGAGCTGGAGCCGGCCGACACCGAGCCGGCAGGCGGGCGAAGCGGAGCGCCGTGGGTGTCGCAGCCAGAGCCAGCTGAGGCCGAGGCCGAGCCGGCAGGCGGGCGGAGCGGAGCTCCGTGGGTGCCGGAGCTGGAGCCGGCTGACGCCGAGCCGGCAGGAGGGCGGTGCAGAGCGCCGTGGGAGCCGGAGCCCGCGCGCGCATGGCGGCGTCCGTCCGGGTCGGAGGTGGAGCCACCGGCGTGTTGAGCGCGAGGCGCTGCCGAGGGCGAACGCGGGGTCTGCCGGCTGTTGCGCATGGGGTGCTGCCGAGGGCGGACGCGGGGTCTGCCGGTTGTTGAGCACGAGGCGCTGCCGAGGGCGAACGCGGAGTCCACCGGCTGTTGCGCACGGGGTGCTGCTGAGGGCGGATGCGGGGTCCGCCGGCTGGAGAGCGCGAGGGCGCTGCCGAAGGGTAGCCTCCGAGCCTCCGAGCTGGGAGGTGCATTACTTCTTTGACGCCGACGAGGCCGTTTGTTGTTGAAGATAGCCGGCACGGCTATTCGCCGGCGCACCCGCCGGGTGTAGCCGTCGATCCCGCGGCGGTCGACGGGTGAGCCAGCCGAGGCCGAGGCCGGGCCGACAGGCGGGAGGAGCGGAGCGCCGTGGGTGCCGGAGCTGGAGCCGGCCGACGCCGAGCCGGCAGGCGGGCGGAGCGGAGCACCGTGGGTGTCGGAGCTGGAGCCGGCCGACGCCAAGGCCGAGCCGGCAGGCGGGCGGAGCGGAGCGCCGTGGGCACCGGAGCTGGCACGCGCATGGCGGCATCCGTCCGGGTCGGAGGTGGAGCCACCGGCCTGGGGGAGCTCGCGCGGGGGCGCAGCGGTAAGGTAAGCGCGGACGTGTGGAGTAGTGTAGCTACGCATGCACGCATGTGAGTAGTGCAGCCATACGTAGGTAGCACGAGTACGTGCATGCGTGCTTGTATTGTACGTCATTTTTTCTTTCGCTTCTCATCTTTGTGGGTGGCTAGCTGAAGCACAGGCGTGAGGTCCACCGAGATGTCGAAGCGGCAGGTGGCCCGGAAAGGCGCAGGTGCACGGGGCTGAGCCGGCAGTGCGGGCGCGGACGCACGGGGCAGGAGCCAACGAAGCCGGCGCGCGGACGCGGAGGTATCTGGGAGCTGCTTGGGACAGGGCCGGGCGGCATGACAAAGCCGGCAGGCATGGGAGCGGGCCAGCGTGCGGGAGGCCGCCAGGCGCGAGGACGAGCCGGCGAGCGTGGGAGCCGGCCAGCGCGCAGGCAGCCGGTGGGTGCGAGAGCCGGCCAGCGCGCGGAAGGCCTCCAGGCGCGGGGACGAGCCGGCGGTGGGAGCCGGCCCATGCGCGGGCGAGCCAGCGGGCGCGGGAGCCGGCTGGCGCGCAGGCAGACGGCGAGCGCAAAGAGGAGCCGGCCGCGGGGATGCACAGCAAGCGATGCCTGCGAGGCGTGAGGCCCGAACGACCGCGGCGCGAGTGGAGGCAGAGGGCGCTGGCGCGGGGAAAGGTGTCACAGTGATGGAGACTGAGATGAGCTAAGCGTGAGGCAAGCCGAATGTGTGTGCATTGTCTGACACACGTGTGGACATTGTACGGGGAGTGTTTGACTATTATCTGGGATGGGGTCTAGCTTATGCACACAAGCTAAGCGAGCTTGGGTATGTGCGTGCGAACGCGGGCGGAAGAGCAGCGAGTGGACGAGCGACACGACGCCACGGGCGCGCTGCCGGAGCGGCCGTGGAGGGGCGACGTCGAGGCCTCCGGCGCGGAGGAGTAACGGGCACCATGCGTGCACGGTCGGGGTGACCGAGGCGACGCCCTGATGACCGCACCGAAGTGAGACATGGCGCGGGGGGGCGCCCGGCCCCGGTAGTGAGCGCGGGCGAAGGGATGGCGGCGACGCCGCGATGGTGTCGAGGCCGATCGCGAAGGAACGGCGTATCGCACGGTCGGCTCGGGGGCGAGTTGATGTCGAGCCCTCGAGCGCGGCCGGAGAGGCGATGGCGACGCCACGGCGGAGCTGGCGAAGATGGCGAGGCCAACGACGAAGGTGCGCCGCCTCGCGCGGCCGCTCCGGGGGCGAGTTGATGTCGAGCCCTCGAGCACGGCCGGAGAGGTGGCAACGACGTCGCGGCGATGGTGACGAAGATGGTCCCGTCCGGACCGCGGTTCCAGCAGCAGCGGGCCCCACGGTGGGCGCCCACTGTCGTCGTTTTCTCACGGGGGGTCACGGGAGACGGCAGATGCCATGCGGTGGCTTGTGGAGGTGAGAGCAAGGCTGCCGTGGATGATACGGGACAGGTATGCGAATAGCACGCGATGGTTTACCCAGGTTCGGGGCTCTCCGGGGAGATAATACCCCTACTCCTGCATGTCTGTATATCCGTGGAGTATATGTTACATGGTTGCTCCTAGGAGGAAGAGGGAGCCGGCTGGTCCCCTCCTTGCCTCCCATGCATTCATGCATGGGCATGAGTGAGAGGGAGAGAGAGATATGGGAGGAGCTCCCGTGCCTCTCCCCGCATGGAGGCTCCCCTAGTGCCTCTTATAAAGGGAGGCCTAGGGGACACGGGATGGCCACCAACCACAGTCTGGTCGTGGGCGGGCCCCGGGACCGGTCACGTCGCGGCACGGGTCGCCCTGGGCGCCGTCGTCTTGTGGAGTTTGGCCAGAGTCAGCGGCCGGCCGGCCGGCCTGTAGCCATGCTTGGGTGAGCGGCAGAGTGGTTGGAGGCAGGCCGCCACTGTAGCCATGCGGGTGCTGACCCCTGACGGGATAGGGCCCACTTTAGCCACGCGAAGCCTATCGGGGGCATCTGATGCTGGGCCGGCTGGAGGAAGGAGCCGGGCGGCGAGGCCTCAGCCGGCCAGCGCACCGAAACCGGCGAAGGAGTAGCCGGCACGCCCGGGCCGGGGGGCCACAGCCGGCAGAGCGTGGCCGAGCCGGCTAGCTATAGTGTCGTCAGGAGGAGCCGACCAGCTACAGTGCCGTCCGGAGGAGCCGGCCGAGTGGAGCCGGCCAGCTACAGTGCCGTCCGGAGGAGCCGGCCGAGTGGAGCCGACCAGCTACAGTGCCGTCCGGAGGAGCCGACCGAGTGGAGCCGGCCAGCTACAGTGCCGTCCGGAGGAGCTGGCCGAGTGGAGCCGGCCAGCTACAGTGCCGTCTACAGTGTTGTCAACTTGCTTCTTCGTTTGTCTTGTTGGTCTTGGCATACCGGGGTGGCTTCCCTGATGCTTTAAAATGTTGAGTCGTCTCCTTGAGCCTACCCGGGGGTAATCCCCCAGACATGTAGCACCCAGACAATCTGAGCACATGCTCAATGATTGAGCCATTCTCCTTCATCTTGCAGGCAAAGGATCTTGTTGGAGGTAGAGAATGTTGATGTTGCTGCCGCCATTAGGCATGGAAAACTGTCCGGCTTACCTGCAGAGCTACTATCTTCAGCCCTATCTTATGCATCGTGTCGAGGTAGAGAATGTTGATGCTGCTACCACCATCTATCAGCACCCACAAGAAGCGGCAAGTGCTCTCCTTGGTGGAGATGGTGGGGTCAAGGACCAAGGCATAGCTGCCGGGATTCGGCATCACGGCAGGGTGATCGGCCTGGCTCCAAGTGACCGGCTTCTCCAACCAGTGCATGAACTGGGGAGTTGCCGGCATGGTGGCGTTCACCTCATGGTGGAGCCGGCGCCGAGCGTGTATGCCCGCCTCTTCACTGGTGAAGATGATGTAGCAACCGTCCTGGTTGGCGAACTGGTTGATTACACGACCCTCGTTCGGAGACATTGACGGCGCCGGGGCGGTAGCTTGAGCCGGGGCTAGCCCACGGCTAGCGGCGCGGGAGGAGCTGGAAGGCCGTCCCCTTGGGCGAATCGCTGTGAGAAGCTGCACTGTCGGAGCGTGTGCGTAGAGGGTTTGGCCCCTGAATGGTTCTTATAGGGAAGATTGAGCATTTGCTCGAAGGTGAGCTTCGGCTGCTAGGCAGCCTTGCCAGTGCGCTGGCGCTGGCCGGAAGACTGGGCAGCCGGCTCTTGATTCTCGATGGTATTGACATGCCGGCTCCTGTAGCTGGTCATTCTTGAGCTTGTTGTTCCGTGGCTGCCAGTTGTTAGCAACCGGCCATGTCGTGGCCGGCGTTGTCGTTGCCTTGGCTGGCGGGGTTGTCTTGACCCGGATGGCCGAATTGGCCATGGCGTACTTGTCGGCCTTAGTCATGAGCTCGGCAAGCATGGCCGGCTTAGAGCACAGGAGCTGGTGCTTGAGAGGGGTGCCGTCCCGGCAGCCCTCGATGAAGTATTGCACGGCTTGCACCTCGTGCACCCCCTCGCAGGAGTTGCGGAGCTCGGTCCACCGGGTGAGGTAGTCGCGGAGGGATTCGTCCGGCCCCTGAACGCACATGGCGAGTTCACGGGGACGGCAAGGACGCTTGTAGGTGCCGGTGAACTTGCGGACGAAGGCTTCCTCGAAGTCTGTCCAGGTGTTGATGCTGCCGTCCGCCAGGCTGTTAAGCCAGGTCTGGGCCGAGCCGATCAGCATGAGGGGGCATAGCAAATGGCTATGCACTTATTCCCCTTGGCGATGCCCACCGCGGTGGTGTAGTCGATCAGCCAGTCTTCGGGTTTGGGGGCCCCGCTGTATTTCGGGGTGTCCCGAGGGAGCGTGAAGCCGGTGGGGAACGGCTCGGTGCGAATCCGGGGGCCAAAGAAGGCCGAACCAATCGAGCCCTCCTCCTCGAGGAGGGCAGATTACGCGAGTTTGTCGATGCGGCTACGGGCGTCGTTCTCGCTACGGGGGACGCGTGGTCCGAGCCGAGCCAAGAGTTTGGGACAGACGGTGGGTGGCGCCGACTGCCGTGACTCGCACCGCGGAGGCGGCGTGTGCCCCTAGCTGCGCCGGCTGCCGGATGCCGGTGCTTGATGGTCGCGGCCGCTTTGAGGCGGCTCGTTGGCGTGCCGGCTGCTCACTCCCCGGCGTCCGAGATGGCCAGGGTCGTTCGCCTCGGCCCGGCAGGCCGGAGACGCGGTCGGAGTAGGAGTACTGGGCCGCCTGGTGGTCGGCAGTGCATGTGCCCTCGCACTCGGGCTGGGGGCCTTTAGTGGCGGCACCGCCTATTGCGAGTAGATGCTGCTGCGCATCAGCAACATCGATGAGCTCCTTGATGTGGCGCTCGTGGGCAGCATGATCTTCGCCCTCCAAGGTGGCCAATTCCTCGTAGGACACCTTGAGAGCTCGCAGGTTGGCCGCGGGGGTGCGTAGATGGGCATTTTGCTGCCACGGATTTAGGCGACTACGCGGCCGCAGTCGCGCACAACCCCACACCGGCTGGGCTCGGTGCCAGCCGAGGTGAGACCGTAGGCGGAAGCGTACCCCCGCTGAGCAGCCTCCATGCGGCGCCACGTGGCCGCGAGGGTGGTGGCATCCTCGAACAGGATGCGGCGAGCCGCCTCGAGGTCGGCCACGGCGATCTCGAGGTTCGCCGTCGGGGCGATCGGAGTGCTTAAGCCCAGGAGGGCCGCACCGAGCGGGTCGTACGTGTCGACGCGAGTGGCGGCAGCGGTAGCCGTGACCCGTGCTCGTCTGTATGCGGTGGAGGAAGTGATGTCCATCACCCCCATGTGATTATGGGACCCACTAGGCTGAGCCGCGGCGAGTGCGCCCACTGTTGTGGGCAGCCAACGCAGACGAGCACCTCCATGAGGTACTCGTCAGCGGCCGGAGCCTCGGCGAGGCTGAGCCTGCCGAAGTGCTCGGTGAGCACGTCGATGTCGGCCGTGAGGCCGATGGAGTTGCCTGCAGGGCGTGCCGTGGCAAGCCCCACGAGCTCCCCACGGTTTCCCCGGGACAAGCGGTGACGGTGGGGAATGGCGAGGGATCCCGCCCGAAGCATGAATCCGGCCAGCGCCACGTATGGCCCCATGATGAGCACCAACTGTCATCGTTTTCTCACGACAAATTCCATGGGGTGGCTTGTTGTAAGTGGTTGGGGACGGAGGACGCCGACGGTCTCCGGGTGCGAGACTGGGCACAAGCGGTGATGACACACGATGTACCCAGGTTTCGGGGCCCTTCGCGGGAGGTAACACCCCTAGTCCTGCTGGGTTTTTTTCGATGGATAGGTATGAGTACAATGTGCTCTTGGAGTTATGTCTAGAGGAGGAAGAAGGGGCAGCCGGCTCCTCTTCGTTTGCTGCTTGAAGGGAAGGTGTGGAGATGATTGTTCATGCGCTTGTGCATCCCCGTTGCATGGGGGGCTCGAGTGGTTTTATAGGACAACCCTCAGCTCTTACAATATGTCATAAGTACAAAGGTGGGGGGACCCAACTGGCAGTCTCTCCGGCTGGCCAGAGGGTCCCGCCGCTCATGGCTTCTCGTGGCTGGCAGGGGCCGCCGGCCGAGTGGTCCCATCTCCCTTTGGGGGCCGCCAGCCGGCTCTGCGATTGTCCCTCGCCCACCTGCCGCGGCACGGGCCGCTCGGGGGGCGTCGTCTAGCGCCAACTGGCCGAAGTCTCCGGTATGGCCGGGGGCACTGTAGCCACGCCGTGACAGGTAGCCGAGTGGCGAGGGCGTGCCGACACTATTCCCCCGCTGAGTCGCACTCACCGAGGTTAGCGGCCGGGACGGTTGGACTGTAGCCACACGCGGTGGTACATAAACGGCCACTGTAGCCACAGGGCCGCCAGTCGTGCCGGTCACGTCGCATCGTCGTACCCGCACGCAGACAGGGCATGTTCGTCCCGATGTCAATGGAAGAGCCAGCCCGTGGGCAGCCGGCCGTGCCCAGCCGGCCGAGGGCCCAACCGGCTCCTTGATCAGTCGGTAGGGGCGCGAGCCGGTGCTGGCTTGCGCTGGACGTCCTCCAGCCGGCCGTGTAGTTTTTCTTTGAAGTGAAAGGGGGAAGACCCCGTTGCTTTGGCCTACCTAGGGGTATAAACCCCGTCACGAAGACATTCGACTACATCAACCGCGTTTCATAACACTTCCTCCTTAGCGATCTACAAGGGTATGTAGATCTACTCTCCTCCCTCATAGAGGCTCATCTCATAGATCGATCTTGGTGAAGCGTAGGAATTTTTTTGTTTCCCATGCAATATTCCCCAACTGCCGCTGCACGAGAAACACTTCAAACCCCAGGTGTGGTGTAAAAAAGTGCAAGGCATTGATAAATGCCGATAACTTAAAGGGGCTCCTCAGATGCCCGATGTGTGAACTCTTCAGATACACCTCGGCGATCCTCAAGATCGGAGATGAGAGGTTTTGTTGAACCAGTTTTCAAGATTGATGGCTGAAGATGAAGAATAGTTTGGAACAACCGAGGAGCGTCCCGAACTTGAAGACCGGTTCAGGGGGCTACTGACGGTGTCCTGGACTAGGGGGTACTCACCACATTGTCTCCCGACCAGTGGGTCGGGCCGAGGACCCTCGCGATGATTCACTAATGGGCCATTTCAGGCAGCCCATGCCGAATACAAGGAGGATCCCACAAGACTTGGCGCACAAGACAAGGACTCCTCTAAACCCTAGGCCTACGGTGTATACATAAACCGAGGTCAGGCTAGTTAATAGATCATATATTACATCTCATAATCTCGTGGTAGATACATGTACTATGTACTATCCCCCATATCAATACAATCAAAAGCAGGACTTAGGGTATTATCTCCTTGATAGAGCCCGAACCTGGGTAAGATCTTGTGTCCATGTTACTATCGCTCCAAGATGCCTAGATTAGGACCCTTACTACGAGATACGCCGGTTTTGACACCGACACCAGGTGTCCCACAAGCTTGCTAGGCACGGCCAGGGGGTGGTCACGCCTGGCAGGCTTGTGGCCTCCTGGTGGCCCCTGATACGTCTCCAACATATCTATACTTTTTGATTGTTCCATGCTATTATATTATCAAATTTGGATGTTTTCTATGCATGAATATGCTATTTTATATTGTTTTTGGGACTAACT
The DNA here is from genome assembly GCA_022496015.1 of Hordeum marinum. NCBI lineage: Eukaryota > Viridiplantae > Streptophyta > Magnoliopsida > Poales > Poaceae > Hordeum > Hordeum marinum. Next base: position 335,535,319 of record CM039676.1, on the reverse strand, counting down.
TATTAATCAAGTGCCAATTCTTGTTTTTTCCATGTTTTTGACCTTTTTCAGATAGGAATAGCAAACGGAGTCCAAATGGAATAAAACTTTTGCCGTGATTTTTTTTGGAAAATATGAAAAATACCTGAATAAAAGGATATCGGAGAAGCGGCCCGAGGGAGTCACGAGCCTGGGAGGCGCGGGCCCACCCCCTGGTCGTGGCTAGGGGGATCGTGACCTCCTCGTGCCACCTCTCGACTTGTTCCCGACTCCAGATGTCCTTATAAATACGAAAACCCTCAAAAATAAACCTAGATCGCAAGTTCCGCTGTCGCAGACCTCCAGAGCCACCAAAAACCAATCGGGAGACCGTTCCGGCATACTGCCGGAGGGGAATTCATCGCCGGTGGCCATCTTCATCAACACCATTGCCTCTCCAATGATGCGTGAGTAGTTCACCTCAGACCTACGGGTCCATAGCTATTAGCTAGATGGCTTCTTCTCTCTCTTTGATCTTCAATACAAAGTTCTCCATGATCTTCATGGTGATCTATCCTATGTAATCTTCTTGTGCGGTTTGTTGAGATCCGATGAATTGTGGATTTATGATCAGATAATCTGTGAATATTATTTGAGTATATTCTGAATTATTATATGCATGATTTCATATCCTTGTAATTCTCTTCAAGTTAGGGGTTTCGTTTGTCCAACTTGATTTATAGTTCTTGCAATGGGAGAAGTGCTTGGTTTTGGCTTCGTACCGTGCGGTGTCCTCACCTAGTGATAGAAGGGGTAGCAAGGCACGCATCGTGTTGTTGCCATCAAGGGTAAAAAGATGAGGTTTATATCATAATGCATGAATCTATCCCTCTACATCATGTCATCTTGCTTAAAGCGTTACTCCGTTTATCATGAACTTAATACACTAGATGCATGTTGGATAGCGGTCAATGTGTGGTGTAATAGTAGTAGATGCAGACAGTATCGGTCTACTTGTCTCGGACGTGATGCCTATATGTATGATCATTGCCTAGATATCGTCATGACTTTGCGCTATCTATCAATTGCTCAACAGTAATTTGTTCACCCACCGTACTACTTGCTTTCATGCCAGAATCCTCTAGTGAACACTATGGCCCCCGGGTCTATTTTACAAATTTTATATTCAGATCTAAACACCAAAAACATTAAAAATACCTGCTGCAATTTTATTTACTTATTTACTTTCATTTACTATCACTATTAGATCTCACTTTGCAAGCAATCGTAAAGAGATTGACAACCTCTTTATCGCGTTGGGTGCAAGTTTGTTTGTGTTTGTGCAGGTTCCTTGTGGCCTCATCTTGTTACTCCTACTGGATTGATACCTTGGTTCTCAAATTAAGGGAAATACTTATCGCTACCTTGCTGCATCACCCTTTCCTCTTCAAGGGAAATAACCGACGCAAGACAAGAATTCTGCCATCAACTAGCCAACTTTTGGTGACGTTGTGGAGAACTAGAAGACCCCTCTAGTAATTGTTTTGCCTAATATTATTTTTTATTCAAAATTAATTCTCCATAAATTTTCAGGACTTTGGGAGTTGTGTAGAATAGGTATCTCAGATTTGCTCCTTTTCCAGTCCAGAATTCCAGCTGTCGGCATTCTCCCTCTTCATGTAAACCTTGTAAAATAAGAGACAAAGGGCATAAGTATTGTACCATAACATGTAATAACATCCCATAATGCAATAAATATCAATATAAAAGCATGATATAAAATGGACGTATCAGATACACAGAGATCCATCAGGCCCGCAGGTCAGCGACCTACTTAGCCAGTTATAAGACGGGATGACGCAAGGGTTGGTACAGTATTCCTCCCCCATTCCCCTCTTTTCCTCTGCCTCCTCTGCTCCACGCGTGCCGCTCGGCCATGCCTCGATTACCGCCGCCAGAATGACGAAGGGGAAGACAGAGAAGCTCGAGCATGCTAAGAAGGGAGCCAATGCGAAGAAGCCGTCAGCCGCACGGTCTACGGCGCCGCCGGGGTGGATCCAAGGGGATTTCCTTTGATCAAACGTCATGGCGAGGGACATCCAGAACCTCATTGCCAATGGGCTGATAGCCGATGGGTCATGGAGGCTACCAAGGGAAGAGACCGAGACGGAGCTGCACAAGGGCGAGCGAGTCCTCCTCCTCACCCACATCAAGCGAGGTTTTTCTCTGCCTCTCTCCTCTGCTATCCCCCTCACTGGGGCTTGTTCAAGCACATCTTCACCATCCAGTCTCAGTCTGTCAAAAAGGCCAACACCAATGATAGTAAGACCCACGTCATCCAGCTATGCGGTGGACTGGGACTCCAAAAGAGGAGCAGGAGTGCGTTTCCATTGATGACCTTCCCTGAATCTGTCCGGGGCTGGCAGATGACTTGGTTTTACTGCAACAATGTTGCATCTCCTAACATGTTGACTGGCCTTCCCCCCTTCACATTGGAGAGACCCATAACTCCCAGATCATTGTCCGTGACAGAGGGAGAGAAAGCCGAGGTAGGAATTTTAGTGAACGCAGTAGTAGAGTTCGTCCGTGGAGGAGTGACTGGTATGGACCTACTGGAGGCATTTCTTGGTCGGTGAATCCAGCCCCTTCAAGCGAGGGACCACACTATGTGGCACTATTCGGGCACTGGAGACACAAGTTGGACACATCCTGAGGAAGTCTCTGAGAAGACTGTTGCACAGTGGCTCCAAAGCATAACCAGAGCCTGTGACAACCCTCTGGGAGCCAAGCGAATCTTGCCCTTCTATGCCATGAACCCGTCACCGAACCTAGTGAGGTATATCTTTGTCGAATGCTTTCATTTATTGTCGAATGATTGGGTCTTTAGCCGACTGACTTTGTTGTTTTTATCTTGCAGGAGTTTACGAACATGTATTTGTCTGTGCCGAACGGAGGGCAGCCTGATAATAGAAAAGAGAGCGTAGACGGCAGCGCAAATGTTGATTACGCCGAGAACATTGAAGGTAGTGACGACAACTCGAAGGAGAGCGAGGAAGAGGTTCAATCTCCTCCATGCACCGAGCATCGTTCCAAGCGGCGCCAAGATCCGACGGCTCTCCCAAGCAGAACCTTGGTATCAAGCACCAGGAATCCAAAGCGCGACTTGGCTGCAACATCTAAGTCGGCTAAAAAGGCCGCAAAACAGCTCAGGTCTGATGCACCAAAACCTCGGAAGTCTCTGCCCCGCATGAAGATCACCGTGCCCGTCTCCTCAACGTGAGTGTTCATTTTCCTTTTTTGTTGTTGTGGAACTGCATGTCTTTGCTGATTGAGTGGATTTTGTCTGCCAGAGTTGCTACCTCGGTGACGTCGCCTCCGCGAGATGAATAGGAGCACATGGAAGTGGACACTGCGAACGCGGACACCTCTCAATGAGGTATAACAAATCTTCACTCTGCCCTATTTTTTGAAGACGATTCATCGATTGAATAAGTTACCATTGTTGATTGGTAGCTACGGACGTCATCCACATGGAAGATGATCAGGAGCCACAGCAGGGTGCGGAGGGTGAAGGTGTGACCTTGGACACCCCATGCATGTGCCCCCGGAGGACATCATCGGGTCAGGCGCATCGTAGCTCGACTGTTGCATCGTCCCAAGAACTTGGTGACTCTTCCCAAGCCAGAACTGAACTTGCGGTTCCGCTGCCGAGTGCCCCACCGGCAACTTCAACTCTTGTGGTCTTAGTGCCAATTGCGCAACCTCAGGCAACTCTTGTGATCCCAGCGGCAACACCGACTCATCTGACACCCGCATTCCCTTTGTACCATGTCCAAGAGGACAAGACTGGAGATGGCAAAGATGCCATGATCCAGGCTGAGCAAATGATGCTGCGTACGAAGGAGGCATACGAGGCCAGCAAGTTGGCTTACGATGCCAGCTCAACACTTCGTGCCAATATCCGAGTAAGTTTGATTGTAAGTTCATTTCTGATTGAATTCTCGTCCATCTTGAATCTACACGACTGGTGTTTTCTTTTGGTGCATACTTGCTTGTTTTCCCCTCGAGTGGATAAGGTCTTAGTCGAGTGGTTTCTGGTCCAGTGGGGGCACGCTGAGTGCACCCACTGGGTGTAGTCCCCGAGACCACAATCGAATGGCGGTGACATTGGCACGGGTCTTAGATTTGTTTTGATAGTTGCTTGTCACTCGACAGGCCGGACATGGTCGAGTGATAGTAGGTCCAGTGGGGGCACGTTGAGTGTACCCACTGGGTGTAGTCCCCAAGACCGCCATCGAGTGCTTTCATCGGCGGGGGTCTGATAGAGACATTGTTTGCATGTTTGCTCTTTTTATTACTTGGACAGGTCGGACCTGGTAGAGTGGTGTCATATAAAGTGGGGGCATGCTGAGTGCACCCACTGGGTGTAGTCCCTGAGACTACTGTCGATCATTTACGATGGGCAGTAGTCTTATGAATTTGGACTCGGGGTCTTTTTTCGTACTTGGAGTACGCTTGTCACTCGGTCTGTCGAGTGAGTTCTTTTTTTTAGTGTCTCCACTTCTGAATGCTTGTCTTAGGGATGGAAATGATGTGCATGAAACCAGCGGGATAGGTCTTGTCAGTTTGGACCTTTCCATCAACCATGATATGACACTTTGCATGGGTGTGGGTGGGACAGTGGGCCACCATTTAGTCGACAGAACTTGCTCTTCTCCACTCGGGAGTGGAGACATATTATTGTCGACTAAACTACTACTTTGTTGATTTCAGAAAGCATGTGAGCTTGGGACTCAATAAGTTGACCCGGAGAAGGACAAAACCCAGCTTCAGCTGGATTTGGAGGTGTCCAAGAGGGACCTAGACCGTGCACAGACCGAGCTGAAGACCCTGGGAGGTAATCCTTGTCAACCAATTTCACTATCACTTTTCTTTTCTACCCTTTGAACCGAGTGACCTCACTCGAACAGAAGTGCGTGGTGAGAACCGCCGACTTCAAGCGCAACTCAACAATGTTATTTCTTTAGATACCATGAAGAAGGCGCTTGAAGATAAAGACAAGGCACTCGCTGATGCTCAAAAGGTGGTGGGGGAGAAGACTGAGGCCGCTAAGAAGAAGCTTGCTGCATCTAGTAAGTTGGAAGAAGAGAACACCAAACTCAAGCAAGAACGGTTTGATTGGATCAAGAAGGTTGAACAACTGACCAAGAGAAGGAATGGTCTGGAGAACTACTTGGGAGACTTTGCGAAGAAGAAGTTCGGCATGCTTGAAGGTAACTTTCTTCTGTCGAGTGAATATCTTTAATTTCTTCAGAACGGTAGCATCACCAACCTTTCATTTCCCCTTCGTTAAGAATTCTGTCAAGACTTTGACAAGGAGACTAAGGAGATCAAGCCCAATATAGACCCCACTTTCTCCGTCGGGGATGTTGTGGCCATGAACATGTTTCGTCTTGACGCTCGTCTTAGAAGTGTTCAAGGGTATATCACTCGAATGAGGGCTGCGCTGGTGAAGATTAAAAAAGAATTTTGGCCAGAAGACACCCTCCAGAGTGACCACGAAACAATGATGACCTGCCTCAACGAAATTCCGGTCGATTACAGGCATGGAAAAAATCTGTTGCTCGCTGCGGAGCTAACATGGCGCTTTCACTCGTCTGGGTCCATTGCAAGGAGGCCAAGGAGGACAAGCTAAAGACTCTCCATGTGGCGAACACGAAGAAACTTCAATTCAAAGACTTCATAGAGACCTTCATCGAAGCATCCACTCGGATCGCCAAAGGGATTGATCTGGACACCTTCGTCGAGTCCACGAGCCCCACCGGTGCTTGAGAAAAACTTTGCTTGCAGTTGAAACTTTATTTCCCTCAGTATGCCGAGTGATGGTGTAACCATTTAAAACTTCGTTCAGGCCTTAAGCCTGAGTACTTCTGTTTGCATGGGCAACTTTTATCCACGCTAGAGATTCTGGATTTATCTGCATTTTTTTTTCTAAACCTTTGCTTGGCTAAGTTCATTTGGTTTCCGAGTGAGTTGAATGCTCATTACTCGGAAGAATTTTAACTTAGGCAAAAACTGGTTTGCAACTAAGTTTTCGCGTGAATAGGATACTATTCACTCGGCAGTATTTTTAACTTAGGAGAAAACTAGTTCGCGGCTAAGCCCCCGAGGGAGAGGGTCGCTCACCACTCGGAGGAGTTTTAAACTTGGACGAAGACCGATTCATAGCTAAGTTTCCGAGTGAATGGGATGTTATTCTCTCGACATGATTTTTAACTTAGGCGAAAACTGGTTCGCGGCTAAGTCCCCGAGTGAGAGGGTCGCTCACCACTCGGAGGAGTTTTCAACATAGACGAAGACTGATTTGCAGCTAAGTTTCTGAGTGAATAGGATGCTATTCACTCGGCAGAATTTTTAAATTAGGCGAAAACTTGTTTGCGGCTAAGCCCCCGAGTGAGAGTGTCGCTCACCGCTCGGAGGAGTTTTAAACTTAGACAAAGACTGGTTCGCAGCTAAGTTTCAGATTGAATGGGATTCTATTCACTTGGTGTTTTTTCAACATAGGCAAAAACTGGTTCGCAGCTAAGCCCCCGAGTGACAGGGTCGCTCACCACTCGGAGGAGTTTTCAACTTAAACAAGGACTGATTCATAGCTATGTTTCCGAGTGAATAGGATGCTCTTCACTTGGCATAATTTTTAACTTCGGCAAAAACTGGTTCGCAGCTAAGTCCCGAGTGAGAGAAGTGATCATCACTCGGCAGGATTTTTAACTTAGGCGAAAACTGGTTCGCAACTAAGTTTTCGAGTGAGAGAAGTGGTCGTCTCTCGGCAGGATTTTTAACTTAGGTGAAAACTGGTTCGCAGCTAAGTTTCCGACTGAATAGGATGCTATCCACTCGGTAGGATTTTTAACTTAGGCGAAAACTTGTTCGCAGCTAAGTTTCCAAGTGAGAGATGTGATCGTCACTCGACAGGATTTTTAACTTAGGTGAAAACTAGTTCGCAGGTAAGTTTCCGAGTGAATAGGATGCTATCCAGTCGGCAGGATTTTTAACTTAGGTGAAAACTTGTTTGGGACTAAGCCCCCGAGCGAGAGGGTCGCTCACCACTCAGAGTGTTTTTGAATATATGATTGTGCGATCGGAATCGACAAAGGACTGCGAGAGTCATAACTTTGATAAACAACATTGTCTAGAGTACTCTTATTACACCAAACAACTCAGTCGTTAGGTATAGAAACGTCGATGTAAATCTGCATTCCAGGCACGCAGTTCATTGATATCCGTCTTGAGGTTAAAAAGGTGGTAGGCTCCATTGTTAATTACTTTGGTGACTACAAAAGGACCTTCCCACGCGAGAGTGAGCTTGTAAGGTCGTTGTTGATCCACTCGAAGCACAAGATCACCTTCATGGAACGACCGACTCCTAACGTGCCTTGCATGGAAGTGACGTAGATATTGCTGGTACACAGTCGACCGAATCAAAGCCATTTCATGTTCTTCTTCTAGGAGATCTACACCGTCCTGTCGTGCTTGTTCAGCCTCAGCCTCTGAGTAAAGATCTACACAGGGAGAATTGTGAAGGAGATCACTCGACAAAACATCCTTGGCTCCATACACCATGAATAAAGGAGTGCACTCAGTCGACCGATTAGGAGTCATCCTCAATCCCCATAGAACATACGACAATTCAGTAACCCAAGCTCCAGCTTGATGTTCAAGATCTCGCATGAGTTGTGGCTTCAGTCCTTGAAGGTTAAAGCCATTTGCTCGCTCAGCTTGACCATTGGTCTGGGGGTGCACAACGGAGCGTAATCCACCCGAGTGCCTTGGGCAGAGCAAAAGTTTCTGAACTCTTCCGAGTCATAGTGTGAACCATTGTCTATAATGATACTATGGGGAACTCCATACTAGAACGTTATCTCTTTCATGAATCTGATAATAGTGCGCGAATTCAGCTTCTTTATGGGCTTAGCCTCAATCCACTTGGTGAACTTATCGACTACTACAAGCAGATGCGTGAATCCATTCTGGCCCATTCGGAGAGGGCTGACCATATCCAAACCCCATACAGCGAATGGTCAGACGAGTGGAATCGTCTTTAAGGCGGATGTGGTCTTATGTGACATGTTTGCGTAAAACTAGCATCCTTCGCAGTGCTGAACAATATCCTTAGCCACATCATTGGTGTGCGGCCAGAAGAAAACAACTCGGTATACTTTGGCAATAATCGTCCGAGAGGAAGCATGATGACCACAGGTCTCGGAGTGAATTTCCTCCAGAATCAGTCAACCTTCCTCAGGAGGGATGCACTGCTGAGTTACGCGAGTTATGCTTTCTATGGAAAGTTGACCATCCATCACAGTAAAGGCCTTGGATCTGCGGATGATCTGTCGAGCATCAACCTCGTCTTCTAGGAGTTCTTGCCTCAGCATGTATGCAATGTATTTCCCTGTCCAATCAGGCGTAATCACCAGAATCTCCGTGACCAGATCTATGAATGCCCGGACATTGACCTCAGTCAGATTGGAGGTGCTTATTGCTTGTGGGGGATCTTCAGTGAAGGGATCTTCTTGCACCGAAGGAGAATGTAGGTGTTCTAGAAACACATTGCTAGGTACAGGCCTCCGAGTGGATCCGATCTTTGCTAAATTATCAGTTGCCTGATTCTTCACTCGGGGAATATGGTGGAGTTCCAAACCTTCAAATTTCTTCTCAAGCTTTCTCACTGCATGGCAATATCCAGTCAAGGCAGGGTTCCTGACATCCCACTCCTTCATCACTTGATTAACCACCACATCTGAATCACCGTATACCATTAGGCGCCGGATGCCGAGTGAGATGGCCATACGTAACCCGTAGATGAGTGCCTCGTATTCAGCTTCATTATTGGAGGAATCAAAGTGAATCTGAAGGATATAATTGAGCCTGTCACCCTTTGGAGATACCAATACCACACCAGCACTAGACCTAGTCAGCATCTTAGAGCCATCAAAGAACATGGTCCAGTGTGTCGAGTGGATTTGAGTTGGCTGCTGCTGTTCTATCCACTCGGCCAAGAAGTCAACAAGCGCTTGATATTTGATCGCCTGTTTTGCTTCAAACTTGATATCAAAGTAGAGGATCTCAATAGCCTATTTGGCCACTCGACCAGTCGCATCTCGACTATTGAGGATCTCAGAAAATGGAGCATCACTAACGACTGAGACTGTGTGATCTTGGTAGTAGTGTGCCACCTTCTTTGCTGATAGATAGATATATACCATTGACGAGCTTCTGGTAATGAGGGTACCTTTGCTTTGAAGGAGTCAACACTTTAGAGATATAGTAAACTGGACGCTGGACTTTATAAGCCTTTCCCTCTTCTTCTCGCTCGATAGTGAGAACCGTACTGACGACTTGGTTAGTGGCTGTAATGTACAGAAGAAGGGGTTCTTTGCTGTGCGGAGCAGCAAGCACTGGCTGAGTGGAAAGCAGGGCTGACGACTTGGTTAGTGGCTGTAATAAAGCTCGACAAACGTTGCTTCTACCTCAGTAGTCCACTCGAACGTATCAGATTTCTTCACTAGTCGGTATAAAGCCAATTCCTTCTCTCCGGGACGAGAAATAAACCTACTCAATGACGCCAGGCAACCCGTGAGCTTCTGGACATCGTGCGCACACTCAGGGCGTTTCATTCGGACGTTGGCACCGATCTTCTCAGGGTTGACGTCGATCCCCCATTCGGAAATGAGGAAACCAAGCAACTTGCCACCAGGAACTACAGAAGTGCACTTGGATGGGTTTAACTTGATATCATATTTCCTTAGGTTGGCGAATGTTTCTGCCAAGTCAGTCAGCAGGTCAGAACCTTTGCGAGACTTGACCACAATAGCATCCATATAAGCCTCGACATTTCGACTGATTTGCTCGAGCAGGCATTTCTGAATCATGCGCATGAAAGTAGCGCCATCATTTTCAAACCAAAAGGCATGGTGATATAACAGAAACACCTGAAAGGGGTGATGAAGGCCGTCTTTATTTCATCTGGACCAAACAGACGGATCTAATGGTAACCAAAATATCCATCGAGAGAAGATAAACGCTTGCATCCCGCAGTTGAGTCAACAATCTGAGCGATCTGAGGGTGCGGAAAATGATCTTTCGGGCAAGCCCAATTGATATGTTTAAAGTCAATACACATACGGAGTGACTTGTCTTTCTTGGGGACCATAACGATGTTCGCGAGCCACTCGGAGTGGTAAGCTTCGTGTATGAACTTAGCCACCAAGAGTCGAGCCACCTCCTCGCCGATTGCCTTCCACTTCTCTGCCGTCGACCGATGCAAGTGCTCTTTGACAGGCTTGGCCTTCGGGTCACCTCTCAATCGATGCTCAGCCAGTTCCCTGGGTACACCTGGCATGTCAGAAGGCTTCCATGTGAAGATCTCCCAGTTCTGGCGAAGGAACTGAATGAGCGCGACTTCCTATTTCCTGTTGAGTGTCGTCGAGATGTTGGTTGGGGCAGCATTAGGATCTGTCGGGTGAACGTTCACTTTTTTCACGTCACCTGCTGAGTGAAAAGCAGACTTAGAGGTGGGATTCTTGGAACACAGCAGATCAGAAGGATCAGTATTCCTCATGTATTCTTCCAAGTCGACCACATCCATTTGTTGGTCCGCAATCTTGGAGCCTTGGTGAAGGCACTCCTCAGCCCTCTATCGATTCCTTGTGACTGTGATCACGCCCTTGGGCCCGGGCATTTTCAGCTTGAGGTACATGTAACATGGACGAGCCATGAAACAGGCATAAGCCGGTCGACCAAGGATGGCGTGATTTGCACTCTGTAAGTCTACAACTTCAAACGTCAACTCTTCCTTGCGAAAATTCCTATCGGTGTCGAACACCACATCCAATGCAATTTGACAGAGTGACTTGGCCTTCTTCCCAGGGATGACTCCGCGGAACTGCATGTTGCTATCACTGATTCAGGACATCGGAATGCCCATCCCCTTGAGGGTCTCTACATACAAGATGTTCAATCCACTCCCACCGTCTATGAGAACCTCGCGGAGTCGAGTGCCTCCTATCCACCACCAAATCTTGTCGATCGGGGGTAGAGACATGAGCAGGGTGGTCTGACTGGTCAAAGGTGATAGGAGTCTGAGACCACTTGAGGTACGTGGGGGTTGCAGGAACGGCCATGTTGACCTCCATGTTAATAACTTTCAGTCGACTTTTTCTTTCTACATTGGCAAAAATCATCAAAGTGGCACTGACCTCAGGAAAATTCTATTTGTCTCCATCCTCCTCCTTTTCAAGAGTTTTCCCACTAGACCGTCCTTTCTTGAATTGTTGGACCAGTAATCTGCATTGTTGAGTGGTGTGCTTTGGCAATATCAAATTTCCTTCCTCATCCTTCTTCATGTGGATTGCACACGACATATCCAGGATGTCTGTCCCTGACTGATTCTTTGATTTCTTGGGGGTAAATTGCCCTTTGGGTTTCCCCTTGTTCTTCCCTTGCGCCACCAGGGCAGCTAACTCCGCCTGAGCAGAACCATCGGCTTTGCGCTTTTTCTTCCGACTAGCAATGCCACCACCAACATCATTGTCAACTGATTTTCCCTTACCACTGCGGAGATGGTCCTCCTCTTCGCCATTGGCATACTGAGTGGCAATTTCCATCATCTTGCACAGGGACATATCTCCTGTCTGACCAAACTTCAGATAAAGCTCTCTGTACTTAACACCGGCCTTGAAGGTGCAGACGGCTTGGTGCTCGGAAACATTTTCCACCGTGTGATGGAGGGTGGTCCAACGCTAAATGTAATCCCTCAAAGTTTCATTCGGTTTCTGCACATAGTGCTGCAACTCAATCAAACCAGCGGGACGCTTGCATGTGCCCTCGAAGGTTCTGATGAACACTCGGGCAAGATCATCCCAATAGTAGATGCTAGAAGGAGCCAACTAGTTTATCCACGCTCGGGCCGAACCATCCAACATCAAAGACAAATGCTTCATGGCTATATTCTCATTTCCTCCACCGATCTGCACCGCCACTCGGTAATCGTCTAGCCACGTTTTCGGCTTCGACTCACCAATGAACTTGCCTACTCCATCCGCCAACCTGAAGCTGGGGGAATCTCAGTGGATTTAATGGCTCTGCTGAAACACCCGGGCCCAGAGACAACGACACCACTTGCACTCGGATGATCTCTATCATAACCATCCTTGTGAACCATGCCCCTGTCAACCAGATTCTATACGAGAACAGACCTCGCGTCGAACCCAGGAATCCACTCATCGCCAAACGGGCGCCAATCATCATACTGCTGGGGCACATATGAACCACCTCGCGGAAGAGTATGCACTTGACGGCGGCCATCACGGTGATAATGAGGAGCAAACTGATCCCGCCCCTGATCTCAGTACTAATCTTAATGGTAACCTCCACCTCTACGACACAGAGGTGACCTTGGGCTGTGAGCCAACTGAACTGTGTCTCCCTTGGGCAAATTACTGTGTAACCTATTACGCGACTGAGAAACAGCCGAATTCTGCTGTTGCGCTGCCTCAAGCAACACTCGGGTCTACTTCAAACCTCTGCCAGCCTTTGAGCGTGATGGTTGAATGGAATCTGCAATCCTAGAAGTGGCTGCAACATTCTAACTGGAGTACGGAATACCTGGACGTTGTTCAGAGATCCACTCGGAAACAACTTTCGCTAACGTCGACTGGAAACTAGTGGACGCTGGCAGGTACGCTCGTCGAGTGCCCTCTGCATCTCTTCGAGCCGAAGACGCATGGCCTCCAAGGCCCGGGCCTCGGCAGTCGCTCCGATGATGGGCGTATGGAGAATCTCCTCATCTTGGCGTTGTTGTTCATTCGACGGTCCTCCAACCAAGCGTCCACCGCGGCCGAAGCCAGGTGGGCTTTGCTGTGAACCCTCCATAAGAACCTCAATCACTGGATTGCAGCTCTCGCACTCAGAAGGAATGTTAGATTGATCCGACACCGAGTCGAACACACCGTGAAGTGATTCGGCGGGCTCGATAGCCACAATCTGCGGAGATGACGCCTGGCGAGCTGCCGCATGGCTCACCCAATGCTGGAGCCGCGAGTGACCAGACCGCTTGCGGCGACGAAAAACAGGGAGAGCAAATGATGCCGGGGTCGACAGGTACGAAGTCGACGACTATCGAAGAAGAACGTCGTGGGAGCTTGCACGGAAGTGCGTTGCCCCGCGGATCGGGGCGCCTCAAGATACAGAGGCGCTTCTTGAATCCATGCCGAGTCATCGGCGACGAAGGTGAGTGCACCGAGACGGATCTCGTGGCCTAGGAACAAACCGCAGCCGGAAGACATGACGAAGAAGAAAATTACAAACTCGCCAGAAGTCGCTTAGACGCCTGCCCCACGGTGGGCGCTAACTGTTGTGGGAACAAGCCTGACAGTAGAGGTTAGGGGTACGTAAGGAGAGGGCAGAGTCCTAGCTATGGCGAGATTGTACATACGGACGTATGAGTTCAGGCCCCTCTCGTGGAAGTAACAGCCCTACATCTCAGTGCTCGGGAGCTTCTATCTTGTGGAATGTGTGAGTTACAAGGGGTGCGAACCCTTGTGCCAGAGGGGAGGGGTGTCTTATATAGAGTGCGCTGCCCTTCATGAATACCCGACAACCAAGGGTTCGATCGTGGTAATAAAGGTGAACGTTACTGACAACGTATGTAATAAATGCTACTTACGGGGACCAGTCGAACGCCCATCCGTTGGCCTCCCTGAAGTGGCTTCTGGTCTTCTGTAGTCGACTGACTTCTGGTTCTTCTGAGTGAAAGGCGGCTATCGAGTGACTCATGCGCCATGATGACTTCAGTCGGAGTCTTCCTTGTAATCTTGTAATCTTTAAGTTCTCCAATGTAGTGTCTTTTGGTAGGGTATGTAGGTCAGGCCTAAGACCCTACCCTAGGTACATGTCTCCATCAGCGTCCCCCACATCCTCCTCCTCCTCCTCCTCCTCCTCCACCTCCGCCTCCTCCTCCTCCTCCTCCTCCACCTCCAACTCCTCCTCCGACTACGGATCCACTCCATACGGAGGTAGCCCGCGGCGATCCGGGCTTCGCGCCTATTCAGGATCCGCTCAAGGAGATCAAGCCGGCGCTACGGCGTTAAGAATGCATGGTTCCTCACCCAGCGGTGTGGGGGCATGGCTGTGTATGGGTGGAGTGGAAACTGGTGGCAGTGGCGGACAGGACGAGGAGGAAGATGTGGAAGTAGGGTTTTGGGGTCCGTCGATGCACTTAAATAGCCGGGCAATGCACTACGCGGCCCGCCGGAGCTGCGACACGCGGCGCAACCGGTGCGACGGAGGAGAAGACCTTCGGACCGTCGGGTTGGCGGGCGTTTCGGGTTGGGCCCCGTTCGTCAGTCCGATGTGGCGGGCCTGCCCGGGCGCGCCAGGCGCCCCCATATCCGTCCCATATTTGGGCTGGATATCGTTGGTGCCGGTCAGCCCGGGCGTTTAAGGGCCGTTTGAGAGGCCCGTCGGGGTCAAAAATAAGTGACCGGGAAGTGACCGGACGGCTAACCCGGACATAGGAGACGAGTTTGAGAGGTCCGGACGTAGATGCTCCTAGTGGACACCACAATCTTGACTTAGTCTTGCACTGTTCTTCAGATAGCAAACAAGTACAAATAATACTCTGATCACTTCTATCATCCAAGTACGAATCCAAATTAGAACAGCTCCTAAGTTTCTGTAACCTTAACGCGCGTAGTTGGACTTGGATCCGTGGAGATTTGGAATGGACCACGAAGGCCGTTGCCAGAACCTACCGGACCTGCAGCTGCTCAGGTTCCCGAGCGAGAGAGGCTCGGTGGCGAGGCCAGCGAGGTCCAGCACGGAGACGGTGCACCGCCCGTCGCGTTTCACGCACGGGTGCGAGCCCGCCACGTACACGCAGTTCCGCCGGACTCCGTTGGACCCGTTGGCCTCGACGCAGAACCCCCGGAAGCTGTCCACGAACACGGCGCGGTCGCCGATGTCTTGGACCGCCGCCCATCTCGTGTGGTTCCGGCGGTCCCAGCGGAAGGCCAGGGCTCTGCAGGGCTTCACCGGGCCGATGAGTCCTCCCGGAGGCAAGACATGCGTCCCGGCGATCATGAGGAGCTCGGCGGACGACACGACGAGCGTGGGCTCGGGCATCAGCTGCGCCGGCGGCGGCTCGATCATGGTGGACACGGCTAAGGTCTCGCCGTCCAGGCCGACCGTCTGGCCGGTTCCCGCGTCGAAGAGATAGAACGCGCCGTCGCAGTAGGTGATGCTGCTGATTTGGCCCAGCTCCTCCGGGCACTCCACCGGGCTCCACGACCGGTATCCCGGCCGGCAGAAGCACGGCAGCTTGGTGCTCCGCAGCGCTATCATGACGGCGTGTGGCGACCGATCCCACACCATGTCACGACGAACAACAAGGTCATTGCGGAACGAGGGCGGCAGCCCGGGTAGGCCGGCCAAGGCGCCGGTGAAGGGGTCCAGCAGGGTGGCCGAGAAGTAGCGGTCCACGGCGAGCGTCCAGCCGTCCGGCGAGGCGAAGAGGAAGTAGCCACGGGCGGCGGGCACGGGGATCTTCACGATCCGGTCGTCGACGAGCGACCAGAGGTGGCGATCGACGCGGAAGTGGTTTTCGGTAGGCAGGAGGAGCAGGGGAGCGCGCCGGCGTGCGCCGTGCGCCGCTGAAGCCGAGCGCCAGGATGGGCAGACGGAACGGAAGAAAGCGAAGTCGGCGTGATCGCTGATCCTGTCCGCGACCGCCGCTACGAGGTCGGCCGGCAGGTCGGACCAGCTCATCGTCATGTCCGTGCCGGCAGCGACAAGGCGCCTTGTCTGGTTTTCTCCGATGTGCTTGTTTGACTATGCATATTTCGGCGAGTGTGATGGCCCGTGAGACCATGACAACATTTCTGTATGAGCCGGCCTAGGCCTAGTAAAAACAAGAACATCTCAAACAAATGATGTGTTGTGATTAAATTGTCGACAGGGCTCTATTTTGTCCCTCTTCACGGACCTGACCGAACCTTTTTAGTACTTCATGACCCAACTCTTAAATATACTTTGTCGTCATGGTTCGCTTAAAATCCCCTTCCCCCCTCCCGCCCTCCGCCTCCCTCACTTCCACGCTCAACCTTATCGATTCCGAACCCCGCATCATCGCCGATGCGCCTTTGCATCCACTTTGGCCACGCCTGCCACCCAAATGCTCGGATCCAACTGTGGTAAGTCCCCGTCACTGATCTCTAGTCTGAGGTTGTGGCAGCGCGTCCTCCTCCCGGTGGTGACGCGTGTCGGTGTCAAAACCGGCGGATCTCGGGTAGGGGGTTCCGAACTGTGAGACTATGATCGATGGTAACAGGAGACGAAGGGGATGCAGATTTATCCAGGTTCGGACCCTCCTATGGAGGCAATACCCTACATTCTGTCTGGATGTATTGATGATATGGGAGTTATAGAGTTGATCTACCTTGAGATCGAATAGCTAACCCTAGATGAGTTGTTCTTATCCCTACCATCTAAAAATCTCCGGCTTATATAGATGCCGAGGATACCTAGGTTTACACATGGTCGGTTACATGTCAAAGAGATAAATATGCCTATTCGCTACATCAAATGTGGAGTACAAGCCGTGCTTCTTGATGCTTCCATCTTGGAGACTGGGCCACCAAACATTCCTATGTTCAGTAAGTGGCCCGTATAGTCTGGCCCATAGAAATAGGTCGACCTCCCAAGGACCACCTAATCCAGGAGTCCCTCACTAGCCCCCGAGCTTTCCTCCAACGACAAGGGTCTCAGCTTCAATTGCTTTACATGATCAGAGTCTTCGGCTTGCGAGGTGAATTCTTCCCGCGGAACATAGTTCGGCCTCCGATGATAAGTAGCTTTCCGCATAGTAGCACGTCCGAACACTGCAAATAGGTTGGCCTTGAAGCCAAACATCAAGGGATAAATAATATTCCTCCGACGACCTCCATGACGAAAGGTCACAACCTACAACGACCGCTAGGCCAGTTAGACGAACTCGATTCGTGGTTCGAGGCCGTTTTAATCATCACGATCTATCAACATACCGATCGTGTCCCGTTTTATACGGGATATGTTTAATCACGCGCGCGCAACGGTTCGCATGTCTCAAGAAGCGGAGGGATTTACGACGCCGTAAGGGGTGATCAAATCGATAAGCCTCATAAAAGGGGAAGAAAACCCCCAAAGCTAACCACGCTCCTCATCTGCCTCCCCTGCATCCATTCCTCTGAGCTCCAGACACCCAGATCTAGGTCTTCTGCCCCCCACCTCCGAGCTCATCAATGGCGGGCTCCAACGGCCAGTGGGAGGTCACCACGGTCTCCGACCAGGACATTCTCGACCTCAAGAAGGCCGTCTACTTCTCCGCTGACATTCCTCATCGCACACCGGAGGGGGGCCAAGTGATCCCCCCCCCCCGGCCAGGCGAAAGGGTGGTCTTCCTCCCCCACATCATTAGGGGGTTGGGCTTCCCACTTCACCCCTTCGCCAGGGGGTTGATGTTCTTCTACGGTCTTAACTTCCACGACCTCCCACCGAATTTCTTTATGCATATATTGGCTTTCATCCTCGTTTGTGATGCGTTTCTTCAGGTCGAGTCGCACTTCGGGCTCTGGCTCAAAGTGTTCAACGTCAAGCCAAAATGCGTCGGCGGGAAACACACAGACTGTGGCGGGGCTTGTTGGAAATATGCCCTAGAGGCAATAAATAAAGTGTTTATTATTATATTTCCGTGTTCATGATAATCATTTATTATCCATGCTATAATTGTATTGATTGAAAACACATTACATGTGTGGGTAAATAGACAACACTCTGTCCCTAGTATGCCTCTAGTGAACTAGCTCGTTGATCAATGATGGTCAAGGTTTCCTAGCCATTGACATGTGATGTTATTTGATAACGGGATCACATCATTAAGAAAATGATGTGATGGACAAGACCCAAACTACAAACGTAGCATATGATCGTTTCAGTTTATTGCTACTATTTTCTGCATGTCAAGTATGTGTTCCTATGACCATGAGATCATGCAACTCACGGACAACGGAGGAGTGCCTTGTGTGTATCAAATGTCGCAACGTAACTAGGTGACTATAAAGGTGCTCTACAGGTATCTCCGAGGGTGTCTGTTAAGTTGGCATGGATCAAGACTGAGATTTGTTACTCCGTGTGACGGAGATGTATCTCAGGGCCCACTCGGTAATACAAACATCACAATAAGCCTTGCAAGCAATGTGACTAAGTGTTAGTTACGGGATCTTGTATTACGGAATGAGTAAAGAGACTTTCCGGTAACAAGGTTGAACTAGGTATGGAGATACCGAGATTGAATCTCGGGCAAGTAACATACCGAAGAACAGAGGGAACATCATACGGGATTAACTAAATCCTTGACATAGAGGTTCGACCGATAAAAGATCTTCGTAGAATATGTAGGAACCAATATGGGCATCCAGGTACCCCTATTGGTTATTGACTGCAGAGATGTCTTGGTCATGTCTACATAGTTCTCGAACTCGCAGGGTCTGCACACTTAAAGTTTGGTGACGTTTCGGTAGTATAGAGTTATGCATGGTGATGACCGAAGGTTGTTCGGAGTCCCGGATGAGATCCTGGACATCATGAGGAGCTCAAGAATGGTCCGGAGGTAAATATTGATATATAGGAAGTCATGTTTTGGTCACCGAAAAAGTTTTGGGCTCATCGGTAGTGTACCTGGAGTGCCGGTAGTGTACCGGGAGACCACCGGGAGGGGTATTTCGACCCAAGAGGCTGCATGGGCTGTGGGAGAGTGAATACCAGCCCTTAGTGAGCTGGTGGGAGTCCCACACAAGGCCCATGTGGCTGGGAAGAAAAGCCCCAAAGGAAAAAGGTGGAAAAAGGCAAAAAGGGACCAAATAAGGAAGGGGTCCTAATCCTACTAGGAGTGGAGGAGGAGGATTCCTCCCTCCTTGGTTCGGCCGAACCATTGGGCTGGCCCCTTGAGGGACAAGCCTCCTCCTCCCCTCTTCCTATATATACTAATGGTTTTGAGGGTTTTGGCACAAGATTTCTAGCCACGTGCAACCCTACCCTCTAGTCCATAGTTTCTCCTCTAGATCGGATTTCTGCAGTGCTTAGGCGAAGCCCTGCCGAAATAGCTCCACCACCATCGTCGGAGCGCCTTCACGCTGCTGGAGAACTCTCCTACCTCTCCGCTCCCTCTTGCTGGATGAAGAAGGCGGAGATCGTCATCAAGCTGTACGTGTGCTGAACGCAGAGGTGCCGTCCATTCGGTGCTTGATCGGGACGGATCGTGAGGACGATTCGTGATTGGATCGCGGGACGCTCGGCGATTTGGATCACGAAGACGTTCGACTACACCAACCGCTTTTCTTAACACTTCCTTCTTAGCGATCTACAAGGGTACATATATCCACTCTCCCTCTCGTAGATGCTCATCACCATGGATAGATCTGCATGTGCGTAGGAATTTTTTTGTTTTCCCATGCAACGTTCCCCAACAGTGGCTTCATGAGCTAGGTCTATGTGTAGATGAGATCTCGAGTAGAACACAAAGATTTTGTGGCCGTTGATGCTTCGATTGCTTCCTCCCTTGGTCGTGTTTTGGTTCAGCGGTATTGTGGGATGAAGCGGCCCGGACCAACCTTACTCATACGCTTACAAGAGACCGGTTCCATCGACTGACGTGTGACTTTGTTGCACAAAGATGGCTTGCGGGTGACAGTCTCTCCTACTTTAGTTGGATCGGATTCGACAAAGGAGGTCCTTGAGAAGGTTGAAAAGCAACTTATGTATCACCGTTGTGGTTTTGCGTAGGTGAGAATCGTTCTTGCTAGATACCCGCAACAGCCACATAAAATTTGCAACAACAATTAGAGGACGTCTAACTTGTTTTTGCAGGGTATGTTGTGATATCATATGGCCAATTACATGATGATATATATGTGATGTATGAGATGATCATGTGTTGTATAGAATTTCACGACTTGCATGTCGATGAGTATGGCAACCGGCAGGAGCCATAGGGTTGTCTTTAATTACTGTATGACCTACGTGTCAATCATTAAGCACTATGTAATGCTTTACTTTATCGCTAAATGGTAGCAATAGTAATACAAGCATGATGGCAACACGTTGATGGAGATCAAGATGATGGACATCATGGTGTCATGCCGGTGATGATGGAGGTCATGCTGGTGCTTTCAAGATGGAGATCAAAAGCACAAGTTCATGGCCATATCATGTCACTTATGATTTGCACGTGATGTTAATCCTTTTTATGCACCTTGTTTTGCTTAGGACGACTATAGCATTATAAGGTGATCCCTCACTTAAATTTCAAGATGAATTATGTTGTCCCCGAGTGTGCACCGTTGCGAAAGTGCGTCGTGTCGAGACACCACGTGATGATCAGGTGTGATAGACTCTATGTTCGCATAGAACAGGTGCAAGCCAGTGCACGGGCAGAACACTCGGGTTAAACTTGACGAGCCTAGCATGTACAGACATGGCCTCGGAACACAAGAGACCGAAAGGTCGAACATGAGTCATATAGTAGATATGATCAACATGATGATGTTCACCATTGAAACCATCTCAACTCACATGATGATCAGACTTGAGTTGGTGAATTTGGATCATGTGACACTCAGATGACCTAAGGGGTGTCAATTTGAGTGGGGGCTTTAGTAAATTTTATTAACTAAAACTCATTATCTTGAACAATACTCTAAGTAACCTTTGCATATTTATGTTGTAGATCAATGGCCGGTAATCTGAGGATTATCCTCACAACTTCCCAAAAAACATATGTCCTTGATGCACCGCTTGGTGACCAACCAGAAGACATGTCATCCGAAGACGTTAAGAACGCTTCGGAGGCACGTTCTAGAGATTACTCAATAGTTCAGTGTGCAATATTGTATGGATTAAAACCAGGACTTCAAAGACGTTTTGAACGTCATGGAGCATATGAGATGTTCCAGGAGTTGAAGTTTATCTTTCAGAAGAATGCCCGAATCGAGAGGTATGAGACCTCCGATAAGTTTTATGCTTGCAAGATGGAGGAGAACGGGTCTATCTGTGAATATATACTCAGAATGTCTGGGTATTCGACTCGTCTAGCGGAGTTGGGAATTGCCCTTCTGCCAGAGGCGATCACTGATAGAGTTCTTCAATCACTGCCACCTAGTTACAAGAGCTTTGTGATGAACTATAACAAGCACGGGATGAACAAGTCAGTCGCCGAGCTGTTTGCGATGCTAAAAGTCGTTGAGTCTGAAATCCAGAAAGAACATCAAGTGTTGATGGTCAATAAAACCACTAGTTTCAAGAAGAATAGCAAGGGCAAGGGCAAGAAGGTTAAAACCAAGAAGGATGGCAAAGCAGTTGCTACTCCTGTAAAGAAGCCCAAGCATGGACCCAAGCCAGAAACGGAGTGCTTTCATTGCAAGGGAACTGGTCACTGGAAGCGGAACTGCCCCAAGTACCTGGCTGACAAGAAGGCGGCCAACGACAAACAAGGTATATATGATATACATGTTATTGATGTGTACTTTACTAGCTCTCGTTGTAGTGCCTGGGTATTTGATACCGGTTTGGTTGCTCACATTTGCAACTCAAAACAGGAACTACGAAATAGACGAAGGCTGGCAAAGGATGAAGTGACGATGCGCGTGGGAAATGATTCCAAGGTTGATGTGATCACCGTCGGCACGCTCTCTCTTCGATTACCATCGGGATTAGTGATGAACCTGAATAATTGTTATTTAGTGCCTGCGTTATGCATGAACATTATATCTGGATCTTATTTATTGCGAGACGGTTACTCATTTAGATCAGAGAATAAAGGTTGTTCTATTTATATGAGTAATATCTTTTATAATCATGCACCCATTGTGAGGGGTTTATTCATATTGAATCTTGATAATGATGATACACATGTTCATAACATTGATGCCAAAAGATGTAGAGTTGATAATGATAGTACCACTTTCTTCTGGCACTGCCGTTTAGGTCATATTGGTGTAAAACGCATGAGGAGGCTCCATGCAGATGGACTTTTGGAGTCATTAGATTTTGAATCACTTAACACATGTGAACCATGCCTCATGGGCAAGATGACTAAAATGCCGTTCTCTGGAACAATGAAATAGGCAAGTGACTTATTGGAAATCATACATACTGATGTGTGCGGTCCAATGAATGTTACAACGCGTGGTGGATATCGTTATTTTCTCACCTTCACCAATGACTTAAGTAGATATGGGTATATTTACTTAATGAAACACAAGTCTGAAACATTTGAAAAGTTCAAGCAATTTCAGAGTAAAGTTGAGAATCATCGTAACAAGAAGATTAAGTTCTTGCGATCTGATCGCGGAGGTGAATATCTGAGTTATGAGTTTGGCAGTCACTTAAGAAAGTGTGGAATTGTTTCATAGTTGACACCGCCCGGAACACCACAACGTAATGGTGTCTCTGAACGTCGTAATTGAACCTTATTAGATATGGTGCGTTCTATGATGTCTCTTGCTGATTTGCCACTATTGTTTTGGGGTTATGCATTGGAGACAGCTGCATTCACTTTAAATAGGGCACCATCAAAATCCGTTGAGACGAATCCATATGAACTATGGTTTGGCAAGAGGCCAAAGTTGTCCTTTCTTAAAGTTTGGGGATGTGATGCTTATGTCAAAAAGCTTCAGCTTGAAAAGCTGGAACCCAAAGCAGAGAAATGCGTCTTCATAGGATACCCAAAAGAGAAAGTCGGGTATACCCTTCTATCTCAGATCCAAAGGCAAAGTGTTTGTCGCTAAGAACAGAACATTTCTTGAGAAAGAGTTTCTCTCGAAAGAATTGAGTGGGAGGAAAATAGAGCTAGATGAGGTTATTGAACCTTTACTTCAACCAGAGAGTAGCGCATTGCAGAAAGATGTTTCTATGGAGCATACGATAGTTGAAGAGGAAGTTAATGATGATGATCATGAAGCTTCGGATCAAGTTACTATTGAACCTCGTAGTTCGACAAGGGTGTGTACTGCTCTTGAGTGGTACGGCAACCCTGTCTTGGAGGTCATGTTGTTGGACAACAATGCACCTATGAGCTATGAAGGAGCGATGATGGGTCTGAATTCCGAGAAATGGTTAGAGGCCATGAAATCCGAGATGGGATCCATGTATGAAAACAAAGTGTGGACTTTGGAAGTATTACCTGAAGGGCAAAAGGCCATTCAGAACAAATGGATCTTTAAGAAGAAGATGGACGCGGACGGTAATGTCACTGCCTATAAAGCTCGAGTTGTGGCAAAGGGTTTATCACAAGTTCAAGGAGTTGACTACGACGAGACCTTCTCACCCGTAGCGATGCTTAAGTCCGTCAGAATCATGTTAGCAATAGCTGCTTATTTCGACTATGAAATTTGGCAGATGGATGTCAAAAGAGCGTTCCTCAATGGTTTTCTTGAGGAAGAGTTGTATATGATGCAACCAGAAGTTTTTGTCGATCCAGAGAATGCTGACAAAGTTTGCAAACTCCAGCGATCCATTTATGTGCTGGTGCAAGCATCTCGGAGTTGGAATAAGCGCTTTGATGAAGTGATCAAAGCGTTTGAGTTTATAGAAGTTTATGGAGAAGCTTGTATTCACAAGAAAGTGAGTGAGAGCTCTATAGCGTTTCTAATATTATATGTGGATGACATATTGCTAATTGGAAAAAATATAGAAATCCGGGAAAGCGTGAAGGAATATTTGAACAAGAGTTTTTCAATGAAGGACCTAGGAGAAGCTTCTTTCATATTAGGCATTAAGATCTATAGAGATAGATCGAGGCGCTTAATAGCACTTTCACAGAGCACAAACCTTGATAAAGTTTTGAAGAAGTTCAAAATGGATCAGGCCGAGAGGGGGTTCTTGCCTATGTGACAAGGTGTGAAGTTGAGTAAGACTCAATGCCCAGTGACTGTAGAAGATAGAGAAAAGATGAGTGTCATCCCCTATGCTTCAGCCATAGGCTCTATCATGTATGCAATGTTGTGCACAAGATCTTCATAGAATATGTAGGAACCAATATGGGCATCAAGGTCCCACTATTGGTTATTGACCGTAGAGATTTCTCGGTCATGTCTACATAGTTCTCGAACCCGCAGGGTCTGCATACTTAAGGTTTGGTGACGTTTCGGTAGTATAGGGTTATGCATGGTGGTAACCGAAGGTTGTTCGGAGTCCTGGATGAGATTACGGACGTCACGAGGAGCTCCGGAACGGTCCGGAGGTAAATATTCATATATAGGAAGTCCCAGTTTGGTCGCCGGAAAAGTTTCGGGCTCATTGGTAGTGTACCGGGAGTGCCGGTAGTGTACCGGGAGACCTCCGGGAGGGGTATTTCGACCCTAGAGGGTCCATGGGCTGTGGGAGAATAATAACCAGCCCTTAGTGGGCTGGTGGAACAGCCACAAAAGGCCCATGGCGCCAGGAATAAAAAAGCCCAAACGAAAAAGAGTGGAAAAAGCCAGAAAAGAGAGAGTCCTACTCCTACTAGGAGTGGAGGAGGAGTAGGACTCCTCCTCCTTGGCTCGGCCAACTCAAGGAGGGCCTTGGACCTGCGCCAAGGCAGCCTATCCTCTACTCCTATATATGCTGGTGGAATAGAAGGGTTTTGGACAGAATTTATGGGCACGTGCTACCCGTTCCACCAGTGCTCCTCTAGATCGGTTTTTTGCGGTGCTTAGGTGAAGCCCTGCCGGAATCACTCCACCACCATCACCAGAGCGCCGTAACGCTGCCGTCGAACTCTTCTACCTCTCCGCTCTCTCTTGCTGGATCAAGACAGCAAAGATCGTCATCAAGTTGTATGTGTGCTGAACGCGGAGGTGTCGTCCGTTCGGCGCTAGATCGGAAGGACCGTGATCGAGATCGCGAGACGGTTCGTGATGAGATCGTGGAACGGATCGTGATGAGTTCGCAGGACAGATCGCGATCAAGATCATGAGATAGATCATGATGAGATCACGGAACGGATTGTGATGAGTTCACGGGATGGATCGTGATTGGATCGCGGGACGGATCGTGATGAGATCGCGGGACGCTCGGCAATTTGGATCGCGAAGATGTTCGACTACACCAACCGAATTTCTTAACGCTTCCCGCTTAGCGATCTACAAGGGTATGTAGATCCACTCTCCCTCTCATAGATGCTCATCACCATGGATAGATCTGCGTGTGTGAAGGAAATTTTTTGTTTCCCATGCGATGTTCCCCATCAATAAGGTTCAACATATGGTCGGATTGATTATAATGCGGGAGTTGAAAACCCATGTAACATGTCCATCGTATGTGTACTGTAGGCATCGTCATTGGCGGCGGCAATAAATGGCGTCGAGCTGGACAAGCTGAATCGGAAGCTTAAACGCTCCGAGGATGAAGTTGAAGCCCTCAATCGAAGATTCGACGAGGCACAAGGTAGGTCAAAACAAAATCTGAATACCTTTGCCCGAACTCTATCCATGAAGTTTTCCATAATGTATTAATGTGCAAACAACTACGGTGAAGGAGGTGGAGAGGCTCAAGGCCGAGCTCCAACAAGCAAAAGACCATGCGGCCGTTGAGAGAGCGGTAGCCAAAGAACTAGCGACTGCCCTCTCCGCCCTACGAGCCACCACCCAGAAGCACGAGGCTCGTGCGGCAAAGGTTTAGCAGGAGCTCAAGGACGCCAGCCGGAAGTGCGAGGTCCTTGAGCAGAAGGGCAAGGAGAGCACAGCCAAACTGTCCACCCTGAAGAACGATCTTCAGAAGGAGTGGGTGGACAGGCGGTTTTATGAGGAGCAGGTCCGCCAAGCGAAGGACATAATTGATGGTAAGCCATACATACTATAGTGCATCTTCGGGGATAGCAAATTCAAATTGCTTACCCAGGTCTGGCATTCTTCAGGCGCCTCCTTCGATCTTCAGAAGAGCGTGGTGGATGCCAATATGTTGTTCGCCTCGAGGGAAGAAGGAGACGTAGCTTGGCTGTTCTGGGCATAGTTCGGAGCCCCCGAGGGCTCGCCTCTTGTCGTCGAGCAGCTAAAGCAACAGATGGAGCAACACCAGATGGCAGAGCCAGCCATGAAGGACCTTTGCATCCACTTATGTCCCGGTGAGCCGCTGCCAGGCGGCTACTTTGGTCTAGTGGAGAAGTTGATTGCCGCCTCACCCCGCTTGGATGCCGTGAAGAGCTCATCCTTCATAGAGGGAGTCTGGATGGCCCTTGCCAAGGCCAAGGTGCACTGGCCTGGGCCGGATCAGATGAAGGTAGTAACCACCCCGCCACCTCCCGGGAAGGAGCATAGACACCTCGAGTTGTACTTTGATGGAGTGATGAACAGTGCTCAGGTTATAGCATCATGGTGTTCGGGTAATAATATATTTGAATGAGTTGTAATGCGTCCGAAGACATATCGAAACTTTTGATGTTGTAAGTTATTATGCTTTTATAGTTTTGCATTCCTTTATAACTCATGTGTGCCCATTTTGATAATGAAAGATGTGAGTCGTCAGCTTCAGCCCCCAAGTAGATAGCACATGGGGTGTCTTTGCCAATGCACTATCTCCCTTAGCCGAGAGTTATCTCGTAACCCGAAGGTAGTGAAGTGTGGCAGACTAGGCAATCAGACTCTAGTGCTTTATGTCTTTCACTTAGCCGTAGGGGCGCGAAAAGGACTGCGGGGAGCTTACGATTGGCTACCGAAGTGTTGTGATGTTCAGACAAACCATGGCTAAAGCTAGTATCACAAGGTTTGCATAAAGGACAAACCCCTCGTATAACACAAAATAACCGCTTACGAGGATTGAAGTATAATACTTCCAGCTCGGGTTCACAGAGCGGATCTCGCATACCATGACAGTCAATTTTCGGCTTTCTCCCCTGAGGTGCTTGACCAGACTATTAAGAAGCACAATCGCAGGGGTGCTCCCTTTGCCCTTTTAGCCGAACGAGCGGAATGTAAAGGGGCAAGCACAGGAGCTGGGCAGCCCAACTATTGACCCAAGACACAGATCGGAACCGATGCATATTAAGTGAACACCGAGACGCCGAACACATAGTGAACAATATTTAAGGCGATATGTAAGTTCTAGCCCCCGGTGTAATATCCAGTCGCATCATAATGTATCAAATTAATTCGTGAGAAGAGGGAGAAAAGGGAAATATGTGCCAAGAAGGACAACCAGAAAAGATGTAAATGATGTTGTATTTTTCCTCACAACTCTTATTATTCGGAGTGTCGAAGCAACTGCTTATAGGTAAAAATAGAAAAGAAAAAATGAGATTACAGGAGCGGTTGTACCAGGGATCTTCGATTGATGGGCTTCATCCTCAATATGCCCTGTTGCTGGTTTTACTCCTGATCTTTGGGGTGCCTCGATGGGTGGCATCATTCGGCAAGCGGACCTTGCAAACGAAGTCTTGAGAAGTCGCCGAACTATGTATAGGCTTTATGCCCTTGGTGGGCCCTTCAATGGTCCCTGCATTATGTCCGAAGACATATTTAGTGGTAGTAGTCTGGTCCATCTGGACTCTCACCTTTATTTCACCACTGCTGCCCATGGTATTTTAAGCATGAAGTTGTGCCTGCTTGGCACGTATTTTGCTGGTCCTAGGGCGTGCGATGGGGTGTGAGTCCCTATTTGGGGGTAGAGGAGGTTTAAGAGCACATTTCTCCATGTGTGGTTTTAGGTAATTGATGACACCCCTATGGACTAATGGTTGCCTTGAGTTATATCCGAAGGATTTGTCCATAGGCACTTCTTAAAGTCCATCTGTTGGGTTTCAAGGAGTTTATATGGTGACCAAGGTGGTATTCAAGGTTTATCCAAATATTGGTCATGTGGGAGTTGAGCTTATTGCAAGCATGTCTTGAAGAACAAGATTGTGTAAGCATTCATGTTTACCTTCAAGACATCATCTTTATGAAGAGAGAAGCTAATATACAAGGTTCATCAATACTAAGTCAAAAAGTGAATCAAGTTGATCAACACACAAAGCGTACAAGATGTACTGAGAGGGATCAAGTGATCCCATGGTGTGGTAAGCATTGTCCATTAAGCTTTGTGTACTAACCCATGGTCTACGTGAGAGTCCTTTGTGGGGTTAGGTATATTTCCATGGGCTTGCCTCAAGAGGCAGATCCCATACATCCCATGGAAGATGACATCAAGTGGAGATTGTCATCAAGGTTGCAATGTGCAAGATCAAGTGAAGCATCACGAAGAGATCATGCTTTAGGCTCGCCGTTCATTGTGGTGACAATGGACTTGTGAAGATGTGCCGAAGAATGGCTCACCCAGAGTGGAGTATGGGGGAGCAATCATCTAGTCTTCATCAAGCCAACGCAATCAAGAAATGTGGTCCATCTTGAGGAAGTCAAGATCATCATCATGTAGCTCAAGTGGACTATGCGCAAGGCTAAGGTTTGACCTTGATAGGGTTTTCTATTTTACTGGTCTCATGGCGGGAGTTGAGAGACCGGGTTATAAGATCGATTGCCGTACTATCAAGGGGGGCTCTCAAGCGAGTAGCTTGATCATATCGTTTGTTGAGAGCTCAAACCATTGCATTCTTGGCATAATCATATTTCTTGGTTCTAGGTTGTCTTTTCTCTATGTGGGTTCTTGAGCTTGTGGTTATCTTCGTGAAAATCTCTATTACATCGAAAACGGATTTCATATGCTTCGTCTATTGCGTTTTCGGTGTTGGAAGTTTTACCGATCTTATTTGAGGAAAGGTTCTTACCATTTTCTTATGGGCCTTTTATCATTTGCTTCTTATTGATATTTCAATCAAGATTGTGTTCTCACATGTCGTTAGCTTTCCAGCACACTTTGTTTCATTGCATTCAGAGTCCGTTTGCAAAAGTTGTGGCAGTTTTGGTGTTTTTAAAAGGCTGCAGCGGTACTACCGCGGCTAGAGCGGATGTAATTTTTTACTACTGCTCCAGAGCGGTACTACTGCTGCTCCAAGAGCGGTACTACTGCTCTGGACCAAAATCTCGTGTTATTTACAGCGGTGGTAGGCACGGATGTAATTTTTTAGTACCGCTCGCAAGCAGTAGTACCGCTACCCATAGCGGTAGTACCGCTATCCATAGCGGTAGTACCGTGAGGACGAGCGGTAGTACCGCTCCGGCGGTTCTACTGGCCTTTTGCCTCCTCGGTGTTGTTTTTCAAAGGGGTCCTACCTGCCTAGCGGTAGTACCGCTCCTTGGAGTGGTAGTACCGCTTTGTGCGGGCTGTGAGGATAACGGTTGGATTTTTTTCCCACCTATAAAAGGGGGTCTTCTTCTCCAATGGACCTCACCTTTTGAGCTCGTGTTCTTCCCCCATTGTTGACCTTCTTCGAGATTGCTAGATGTCAATCCCTCCAATGATTCTTGCTAGTTCTTGAGGGAAAAGAGAGAGGAGATGTAGATCCACATTTCCACCAATTACTTTCTCCTCTAAGTGAGGGGAACCCCTTGGATCTAGATCTTGGAGTTCTTTGTATTCTTCTTTGTTCTTCCTCTCATTTCCCTCCCTAGCATTAGTTGCTTTGGTGGGATTTGGGAGAGAAGGACTTGGGCACTCCGTGTGCCCTTTCCATTGCATTTGGTGCATAGCTTTGAGTTCTCCACGGTGATACGTCGAAGTGAGAAGATGAGAAGCTATTACTCTTGGGTGTTTGAGCACCCTAGACCTTGTTCCTCTTGGGTGCTTCGGCGCCCTAGACGGTTGGTGGTGCCTCGGAGCTCAATAATTGTGGTGCAAAGCTCTGGGCAAGCTTCGGGGTCTCCAATTAGGTTGTGGAGATTGCCCCGAGCAGTTGAGGTCACCTCGGAGCCACAATCCAATGTGGTGAAGCTTCGTGGTGTCGTTGGGAGCCTCCAATAAAGTTGCGGAGATTGCCCCAACCTTGTTTATACGGGTTCGGTGACCACCGTCAAGGGTCCCTTAGTGGAATCACGGCATCTTGCATTGTGCGAGAGCATGAGGAGATTACGGTGGCCCTAGTGGCTTCTTGTGGATCATTGTGCCTCCACACCGCTCCGAACGGAGATTAGCATCCGCAAGGGTGTGAACTTTGCGATACATCGTCGTCTCCGCGTGCCTTGGTTATCTCTTACCCGAGCCCCTTTACTTATGCACTTTACTTTGTGATAGACATATTGTTTCTTGTTATATATCTTGCTATCACTTAGTTGTCTATCTTGCTTAGCATAAGTTGTTGGTGCATATAGGTGAGCCTAGTTGTTTTAGGTTTTGTGCTTGACTAATTAAATGATATTTTTATTCCGCATTTGTTCAAGCCTAAACAGTAATTATTTTAAAGCGCCTATTCACCCCCCTCTAGACGACATCCACGTCCTTTCAGGAGGGTTCTAAGAGTTCGGCCTGCAACTGAGCTTGCTTCCCAACCTTGCATGTCTTTACGACAGATGCCCGAACGTGCCGATCATTTTGGTAATTATATTCGACCGCCAGGGCCAGCGCATGCTCCTCAGTCCATAGAGACCGCTCTGTATTGCCTTTGATAGTGATGACCCCTTTGGGGCCAAGCATCTTGAGCTTGAGGTATGCATAATGCGGGATGGTGTTTAAACGAGCGAACGTTGTCTGACCAAGCAGGGCATGATATCCGCTGCGGAAGGGTACGATGTCAAAGATCAAGTCTTCGCTGCGAAAGTTATTGTGCGAGCCGAACAGAACTTCCAGTGTTACGGTGCCCGTGCACCGGGCTTCGACACCTGGAATCACCCCTTTGAAGGTGGTGTTACCGGGTTTAATCCGTGACGGGTCGATGCCCATCTTTTTCACCATATTCGAGTAGATTAGATTAAGGCTACTTCCTCCGTCCATTAGGACTTTTGTGAGGTGATACCCATCGATAATGGGGTCGAGGACGAGTGCAGCCGAACCCCCATGACAGATACTGGTCGGGTGATCGCGCCGATCAAAAGTGATCAGATATGCCGACCATGGGTTATACTTCGGGGACACCGGCTCTACAGTGTAGACCTCTCGAAGGGCGCGCTTCCTCTCCTTCTTGGGTATATGGGTGGCGTATATCATGTTTACCGTCCTTACTTTCGGAGGGAATTTCTTTTGGTTGCCACCAATCGGGACCCCAAGGATCATCCTCATCCTTGCTGTGAGGGCTCTTGCTTTGATCCTCGGGTGGGAGCTTGTCGACGTGTTTAAACACCCAACAGTTGTGGTGTGTGTGGTTGGCGGGCTTCTCCTGAGTCCTGCGGATGAGGCAAGTCTGCTCCATTATTTTTTCCAGTGAAGTGGGTCCGTCGCAATTGCCTTGAGGAGGCTTCTTCCGCTGTCCACACTACAGGAATCAGGGAATTTGCCGTCTGCCATGGCTCACAGCAAAGGGCAGGACCCGGGACGGCAAAGGCCTTTGCCGTCCATCAACAGACGGCAAACATTACGACAAAGAAAAATCTGGTAAAGTGGTCCTTTGTCGTCCGCCTTGGGACCACGCACGGCAAAGAATCTGTGCCTTGGGGGAGCAAACGACAAAGAGCATGGACGGCAGACCCACAGGTTAGGGCCATCAAGTGTTAACGACAGTCTTTGTCATCCGCCTGGGGTCCACCCTTTGCCGTTTGCCATAGGCCACCCTTTGTCGTCTGTAGGATGATGGAAAAGAAGCCTTAGGGATCAGGGGTTTAAGGCCCTTTGCCGTCTGGGGTCCCCCCTTTGCTGTCTGCCTTAGGCCACCCTTTGTCGTCCGTGGTAGACGGCAAAGAGTAACCAAAATGTCCTTTTTGTTTTATTTTTTATCATAACAATTTTCACAGCAATATATGATATATATATTTCATAGAAATAAATATGTTGCCATACTGATAACTATATTAAAATAAGTTTCATCCATACATACATACATATTATGCAAGTTTCATTCATACCAGACCATATTACAATAGTTTCATCCATACATACATAGTTTCATATCCATATGTAGCAAGTGTCACATTGTTCATCGATAGAAAATAAAAAAAATACAAGTAAGCCAAGCACTCCATCAATGCAAACTTTCGTGAAGTGAATGTAATCTGCAAAATGGGAAGCTCCAAAATTAGAAGAAGAATACTAGATGAAGAAGAGAACTAAGTAAGCTTATTATGTCATTTATGAGAGAACTTAGCTAAGTATAGGTCATTTTTGATAAAATAGGCCATTTTGGAGCTAATTTAGCTTACTACGCCATTTAGGAAAAACTAAGCTAACTATACGTCATTTTAGAGCAAACTTCGGTAAAAATAAGTCATTTCGGAGTTAATTATGCTTATTATGCCATTTTGCAGCTAACTAAGCTAATTATAGCTCATTTAATAGCTAACTTGGGTAAAATAGGTCATTTTGGAGCTAGGTAAGCTTATTATGTCATTTAGGAGTGAACTAAGCTAAGTATAGGATTTTTTTTTGATAAAATAGGCCATTTTGGAGCTAATTTAGCTTACTATGTCATTTAGGAGGAAACTAAGCTAAATATATGTCATTTTGGAGCTAACTTAGGTAAAAATAGGTCATTTAGGAGCTAACTATGCTTATTACACCATTTTGAAGCTAACTAAGCCAATTATAGGTCATTTAATAGCTAACTTGGGTAAAATATGCCATTTTGGAGCTAGATAAGCTTATTATGCCATTTTGGAGCTAACTAAGCGAAGTATAGGTCATTTTTGATAAAATAGGCCATTTCGGAGCTAATTAAGCTTACTACGTCATTTAGGATGAAAATAAGCTAAATATATGTCATTATGGAGGTAACTTAGGTAAACGTAGGTCATTTATGAGTTAACTATGCTTAGTATGCTATTTTGAAGCTAACTAAGCTTATTATAGGTCATTTAATAGCTAACTTGGGTAAAATAGGTCATTTTGGAGCTAGCTAATTATGCCATTTTGGAGCTAACTAAGTGAAGTATAGGTCATTTTTGATAAAATAGGCCATTTCGGAGCTAATTTAGCTTACTAAGTCATTTAGGAGGAAACTAAGCGAACTATATGTCATTTTAGAGCTAAATTAGGTAAAAATAGGTCATTTAGGAGCTAACTATGCTTATTATGCCATTTTGGAGCTAACTAAGCTAAGTATAGGTCATTTAATAGCTAAGCTAGGTACAATAGGTCATTTTGAAGCTAGGTAAGTTTATTATGTCATTTAGGAGAGAACTAAGGTAAGTATAGGTCAATTTTGATAAAATATGCCATTTTGGAGCTAATTTAGCTTAGTATGTCATTTAGGAGAAAACTAAGCTAAGTATAGGGCATTTTTGATAAAATAGGCCATTTTGGAGCTAATTTAGCTTACTATGTCATTTAGGAGGAAACTAAGCTAAATATATGTCATTTTGGAGTTAACTTAGGTAAAAATAGGTCATTTAGGAGCTAACTATGCTTATTATGCCATTTTGAAGCTAACTAAGCTAATTATAGGTCATTTAATAGCTAACTTGGGTAAAATAGGTCATTTTGGAGCTAGCTAAGCTTATTATGCCATTTTCGAGCTAAGTAAGCGAAGTATAGGTCATTTTTGATAAAATAGGCCATTTTGGAGCTAATTTAGCTTACTATGTCATTTAGAAGGAAACTAAGCTAACTATATGTCATTTTAGAGCTAACTTAGGTAAAAATAGGTCATTTAGGAGCTAACTATGCTTATTATTCCATTTTGGAGCTTACTAAGCTAAGTATAAGTCATTTAATAGCTAAGCTACGTACAATAGGTCATTTTGGATCTAGGTAAGCTTATAATGTCATTTAGGAGAGAACTAAGCTAAGTATAGGTCATTTTTGATAAAAGAGGCCATTTTGGAGCTAAATTAGCTTACAATGTCATTTAGGAGGAAACTAAGCTAAGTATAAGACATTTCTAACAAAATAGGCCATTTTGGAGCTAATTTAGCTTACTATGTCATTTAGGAGGGAACTAAGCTAAGTTTAGGTCAGTCTAGAGCTAACTTGGTAAAATATGTCATTTTGGAGGTACGATAAGGTAAGTAACCATCATTATGCGGTTGTTAAGCAAAACACTAGAAAAAAGATACCATTCTCGTGAGCACGGTGGCTCCGGCTTGTTTGACCTGGAGAAGGCTGCCCTGTAGAAGGGTCGTGCGATGCGTTTTAGGAGATATTCTACACCGAACATCATTTGCAATGTGTCATTAGCATGATGACACTCAAAAGATCACTGCATTGAAATGAAACTCACCGTCCCCGCCATGTTAATGACTGGCATCGCCGGAGGGACGTGGCCGGTCTTCTCGCACATAAACTGTACATTTGGTTTTGACATGTCAAACTTTTTAGTTATTAATGAAACAAACATTAAAATGCAAGATTTGACAAATATGAAGAAGAAACTTACCACGAAGAGCTCATACATGGCCCTGTTAGACGCATCGTTCCATGCCCTCTCTGCCTTCATCAACGCAGCCGTCCTCTCCTCCATCTCCTTCATCTCCTTATCCTTCGCCGCCAAAAGCGCCTGCGTTGCCTCTCTCTCTTTTAGAATAGCAGCCTGCAACACAACTCATTGTTAGCATTGTAATCATATTGGTTCGCACAAACAATGTAATGCGTAAAGATAGTTGAGTCCAATAAACTAACCTCAATGGCGAGCTCGACTGGCCATGGACGAGGTGTTATCTCAGGACAGGAGCTAGGACAACGTATAAAGCCGTCTCCAATGGTGATCGAGCCATGGGGCCTCCCGTTGCTAGCTATCATCACCATCTCTGGATCAATACGCCCCTGGCTCGGGTTCAAGTCCTCCCCTTTCCTCGCCTTCCTGTGATCTCTGTACTTCACGAGCTTGTGGTGGGAGGATATGTTGGTGAAGTTTTCGGGATGATCGAGGTCAGACTAAGAGAATGCCTTGACCTTCTTGTACGAGGCAGTATGGGCCATCACATAGAGGTCATACATCTCTGGCACCTCCGACTTATTGTGACGCGCCTAAAAGAGAGAGAGAGGAAAAAAAGTATTAGTAAAGGGATCAAGCTAGCATTAAGAATGAATTGCATGAGTCATGAAGAAAACCACATACCCAGTTCTCACCAATCTCATTTAATTTGATGCTCCCTTGATGGCATGGAACACAAACCATTTTGCCATGCCTCTCCTTGGAAGTGTTGTGGATGGCTTCCCACTTTTCGGAGCACCACTGATCCACCAAGGCCTCCCAAAAATCCATCTTATCCACACACCATCTCGGGGCACCTAAGTTAATAAAGAGAAATTTGAGCGCTATGCGTAAGAATCTAATCAAGCAAACTAACTACAAGGCCTTAATAATATGTAATTACCTTCATGTAATGCTCCTTCTCCATCTTAGAATCGTGGCACTTTGCCTTTTCCTTCCTAATACGCCACGAGGTGTAGTAGTCTCAAACAACCTGCACCCAAGCCTCGTGCCACCAGTTTTGAAGTAGGCGGCGACATTCAGTTTTGATAACCTGTGTCGCGGCCTCCTTGTATCCCTCCTCACACCTATAGAAGGTTTGTAAACGAGACAACACTGATTAGTAGAATAACTACCTATTGTTGATTTTTAATTGTGTAAAAGAGAAATTACCCAGAACTGTCTGATCACCATGTCGGCCCTCGTGTGGCACAAAACACCGTCGATCTCCACCTCCGGCGGTGCCGGGGCACCCAAGTAGTGCTCCCAAGTCATTCCTACCTCTCGACCCCGACCGGGAAATGTAACAAACCTAGGGAAGTTTTGCCGACAAAGCACACCAAGGACGTTGTTTGGCTTGGGGACACCCTTGGCAACAATCCAACCTCTGCAGTATGACAAATTAAAGACAACACATTAGATATTTGAGAAAACATGAAGGCAAAAGGTTAAATAAGAATAAATGAACTTACTTCTCCCCATTTTGTTGAATCGACCACCTCTGCTCGCGGGTCGCCAACACGGGCGGGAGCCCCGTACTACCACGCTAGTAGATGGTGGCCCCCTCACCCAGCTCCTCGTCGCTATCAGCATGGCCACTTGGCTCCGGCTAACCCAGATCGGGCCAGGTATCCCAATGGGTCTCTTGGGACGTACCCTCATCCCTTCTTTGCTTCGAAGTCTCCTCGAACAAAGCCTCCGAGACATGAGTCTCGTGGGTCAAAGGCTCGTTGACCTGAGGCTCGTCGACCCGAGGCTCTTGAACCGGAGTGCGTGTAGCCTCCACCTCAGACAGGTCCACCCTAGCAGTCCTGGGCTCAGGTGAATCAGCTGGGGCTGGTGGCAAGAAAGTCATGGCAGCCACCCTACCTCTCCCGCGGCATGTGTTCCTTTAGTAGCTCTCTTCTTTGCGGGGGGTCGACCTCCTCTCAAGGGGGCCGCGGTTGTCAAAGAAGCGGCCACTCCATCCAAAGTAGAGAGTAATGCTCTTCGGGGAGACGGGGCAAGAATGGGAGTACACATACTACCACCCGCCGACGAAGAAGGAGCCTCAGAGTGCTCTCAACCCTTTCCCACCATCTTTCGACACTTGCCATGACAAAGAGTAAATGAAATTAGTACAACATAAATACCAACATGAGTAATAAAATGTATATAATTTAAGTGTATCATCATCATAAATACCAACATGAGTAATAAAAATTGAATACCTAATATGAACTCAAATTTTATATGTGTATATAATAATAGTTGAATACCTAACATGAACTAATAATAATCTTGATCGTCTTTATATGCTTCGGGATCAATAAATGCCTCACGATCATCACTATCATCAATAAATGCAGCAGCATCATCACTATCAGGAAGAACATGTGGAAGGCCTCCATTATGTAATCGGTCAAGAAGTGACAGGTCATCCGCAGCAGTAACCTCTTCTTCTGGCTCTTCCTGTTCTAGCTAAGGGGTTATGACAGATTCACTATCACTGTCTACTTCAATGTTCTGGGGTGAAGTAGAGCGGTTCTTGACACGTTTTTTGGACATACGTGTTTCTTGGAAGAATTCTCCTTCATATGTGTCTAGGTTAATGTGAGGTTCATAATCCTCTTCATTGAGGGTAGGTGGTCTAAAACTTGGCGGCACTTCATCAATGACATCCCAACCTTTCAGATTTGGATCAGTTTGGTGACAGAAAACTTGTGTTGCATGTTGAGCCGTAATATAGACATCGGGAACATCTAAATGCGTGCTTTGGTTGATTTCGACTAGACCTATATGTTCATGAGTCCTTCTAGTCTCCTTCAGCTGAAACTAATAACATTTGAAGACTACGACGGTCGGTGGGTTTTCACCATAGAATAGAAGTTCATAAAAGTCTTCAACTCTTCCATAATACTCGATACCTCCTTCGCCAATAGCAGAGACACAACAATTTGTAGTCTATAGGTCGGGCATAGATATCTCTTTGCCAAAGGTACGAAAGCGATACCCGTTGATGCCGTATTTGTCAAATGAATGGACCTTATAGTCAAAACCATTAGCGACTTGTCTCACTCGGCATCCATAGACTCTGCATCAGCCTACAAGTTTAATAAAGAAAAATGGATGCATTAGCCGCAAATTAGACCAAGAAATCAAATGGTCCATTAATGGTAATTAATTACCCATTGTTTGAACCAAGAGATGAAACCAGGATAGTCGCCTCCATGCTTTGCCAGAAGCTCATACTCTTCGACGGAATCCTTTTCGATGACCGCTCCATCCGAGAATTCAGCAATGTATCGACTATATCCAATATCTGGGAATAAGAGCAGTTCAAAGGAATTAGAAGTTGCGGAACAATAATTTACTGAGAACTTACTCGATGTACGGCCGCACTTCTGTTAGGTTGTTGAAGATATACAATGAAATGGTCCGCCATTCTTTGACATCCAACGATTTCCCTTTTGAAGCACTGACTGGTGCGAGCTTCCCTTTGAAGAGGCTGAGGTTGGATTGACCTTTTTTAGGATCGCCATCATTGTACCGAGGCTTCGGTTTATGCAAATGATGATTTTTGGCTTCGTAGTGTGTTGTCATGAAGTTTGTCGCCTCCTCAGTAATGAATGCCTCGGCCATCGATGCTTCTACTCTACGTTTATTTTTAGATTTAGCTCGAAGCTTCTTCTGCATCCTCTCAGTTGAGAAGCACCATTGATTTTGAATGCCCCCACCCCCAATCTTGCCTCGGTCGAGAGATGCAAAATCAAATGCTGCATTGGATTAAAGAAGTCCGGTGGAAAGATCCTTTCTAATTTGCAGATCAACTCCAGCACCAACTCTTCCATTTCATCTAGCACACCAGGCGATAGTTCTTTCGCACAAAGAGAACAGAAAAAATAGCTCATCTCTCCCAGTACTAGCCATTCATCCTCAGGGATAAAGCCACGCAACATCACCAGCATTACCCGCTCAAGCCATATGTGCCAATCATGACTCTTGAGACCAAATACTTTCAATTTTTCAAGACTCGCTCCCCTCTTTAGATTCACAGCATACCCATCGGGGAACATCAACCGCATTTTCACCCACAATAGCATTTCCCTCATAGCTGGCCTTCCAGGATTGAACCATGCCTTTGGCTTGGCTACACTTTCCTTTCCTTTCCATTGTCGCAAGTTTTGTACGTCTATCACATAGAGCCTCCCATCAATTCTAGCCTTAGGATTAGCCTTTGACTTCCCCTCTATGCCGAACAATGTACCAAAAATGGCCTCCTCCATATTCTTTTCAGTGTGCATCATGTCGATGTTGTGTGGGCAAATGAGGTCTTTGAAGTAAGGCAGGTCCCATAAGCATGACTTGTGAGTCTAGGCGTGTTCCGTATTATATCCTTTGAAATACCCTGGACGCAAAGGATTAGGTTCGAGAGCATTTAACTGATCAAGGGTCTGTTGGCCTGTCAACGTAGGTGGTGCAGTGTTTTTGACAACTCTACCTTTGATGAAATTCTTCTTGTCTTTTCTGAACTTATGGCCAGGATCTAGGAACTGTCTATGCATGTTGAAGGAAGAAAACTTGCGACCCGCTTGCAGCCAACGGAACTGAAGAGCTGCCTTGCATGTGGGGCATGGGAACCTTCCATGCACACACCAGCCAATGAATAACGCATATGCTGGATAGTCATGCATCGAGTGCATGTACCACACATGCATTTTGAAGTTTTTTTGGTAGCAGCATCGTATGTCTTGATCCCATTATCCCAGGCTTCTTGAAATTCATCCTTAAGCGGCTGCACATACACATTCATATTCTTCCCCGGATATTTGGGCCCTGGAACTATCAACGTCAGGAAAATGTTCTTTCTTTTCATAATCTCTCCGAGGGGGATATTTAGTGGAATGACAAATACAGGCCAACAACTGTATTGTGCTGTCGTCATACCATACACATTGAACCCATCCGTGCTGATGGCAACTCGAGGATGCCTTGGATCTGCCAATTTATCCTTATGTAATGCATTAAAGTTCTTCCACGCAAAAGCATCTGAAGTGTGTACGAACATCTTGTTCCCATCCGCATCTAGTTCGGTTCTTTTGCCCAATTTGTGCCATGTCATTTGTCTGGTCGTCTCTTTGACCATGAAAAGACGTTGAAGTCTTGGTACGATTGGTGGATACCAAAGAACATTAATGGGGATGTTGGTCTGAATCTTTGCACCTATACTGTTGTCTACCACAGTATACCTGGAAGAATTGAAAATGGGGCAATAGTTCAAGGCCGCATACTCAAGCCTAAACAAGGCAAATCTATTCTCACATGCATGTATCTTCTTATAGGGCATCTTAAGTACACGGAGGATTTTGTCTAACTGGTACAGGTTTGCAGGTAGTACATGGCCTTTGGGTAGAAAGCGTCCAAATATTGTCATCATCACGTCGTAGCATTCTCTGCCTAGGTTGAATTGAGCCTTCAGAGCCATTACTTGCGCGATGGTGTCTAGCTGACAAAGCTCAGTGTGCTCATGGAGAGGACGTTTTGAAGACTCCAACATTTCATAGAAAGCCTCTGCAGATTCCTCCATCTCATCGTAAGAATCCCGAGAATCAAGAAAGTCTTGCACCATGTCTTCGATCCCGGTACCATGCTCGTCGGTGCGACGATGAACCACCTCAGCTGTAGCACGTTGGTCAGACTCACGATGAAAAGTCCACACCATATAATTAGGCGTAAAACCCCACTTCTGCAGGTGTTTACCCATTTCAAACTGTGTTCGCTGTTTAAAGTTGTCGCATTTGGGACAGGGGCACTGTGTTTTTTGTTGGCCATTTGCAAATGCGGCTCTCACAAACCCCCTGGTTTTTGTTAACCATTCATTGGTCATGTCTTTCTAACTAGGGTGACCAATGTACATCCAAGCACAATCACTCATTGATACGTCTCCAACGTATCTATAATTTTTGATTATCCCATGCTAATATATTATCTATTTTGTATGTTTTATATGCATTAATATGCTATTTTATATTATTTTTAGGACTAACCTATTAATCTAGAGCCTAGTGTGAGTTTCTGTTTTTCCTTGTTTTTGAGATTTGCAGATAAGGAATATTAAACAGAGTCCAAACGAAATAAAACCTTCGAAAGGAATTTTTCTGGAACAAAAGGAAACTATGAGACTTGAGAACCAAGGCAGAGGAGCCACCGTGGAGCCACAAGCCCTAGGACCGCACCCAGGGGGTAGGACACGCCGGGCAGCCTTGTGGGCCCACGGCAGCTCCCCTAACCATAATCTTTGGACTATAAATTCCGAAATATTCCATAACTGTCAGAACAATCCACAAAAACACTTTTCTGTCGCCGGAAGCCTCCATTCCCGAGAGATCCAATCTTGGAGCCTTTTCCGGTAATCTCTCGGAGGGTGATTCGATCACGGAGGGCATCTACATCAACTCCATTGCCCCTCTGATGATGCGTGAGTAGTTCACCATAGATCTTCGGGTCCATAGCTAGTAGCTAGATGGCTTCTTCTCTCTATTTTCTCTTCAATACCATGTTCTTGATGATCTTCATGGAGATCTATCCGATGTAATACTCTTTTGCGGTGTGTTTGTCGAGATCCGATGAATTGTGGGTTTATGTTTAGATTATCCATGAATATTATTTGTGTCTTTTATGAATTCTTATATGCATGATTTCATATCTTTGTAAGTCTCTTTGAGTTATTGGTTTGGTTTGGCCAACTAGATTGGTAATTCTTGCAATGGGAGAAGTGCTTAGTTTTGGGTTTAATCTTGCGGTGTCCTCACCCAGTGAAAAAGTAGGGGTAGCGAGGCACGCATTGTATTGTTGCCATCAAGGATAACAAGATGGGGTTTTCATCATATTGCTTGAGTTTATCCCTCGACATCATGTCATCTTACCTAATGCGTTACTCTGTTCTTCATGAACTTAATACTCTAGATGCAGGCAGGAGTCGGTCGATGTGTGGAGTAATAGTAGTAGATGCAGAATCGTTTCGGTCTACTTGAAACGGATGTGATGCCTAGATGCATAATCATTGTCTTGGATATCATCATAATTATTTGCTTTTTTATCAATTGCTCGATAGTAATTTGTTCACCCACCGTAATACTTGCTATCATGAGATAAGCCTCTAGTGAAACCTATGGGCCCTGGGTCTATTTTCCATATTATAGTTTCAGATCTAAAACCAAAAATACTTTGCTGCATTACTTTTACCTATTGTTTTACTTTCCATTTAATCAATCTATCTCTATCAGATCTCATCCTTGCAAGTAACCTTAAAGGGATTGACGACCCGTTTATAGCCTTGGGTGCAAAAGTTTGATTCTTTGTGTAGGTACACCTATTGGGGACTTGCTTGTATATCCTACTGTATTGATACCTTGGTTCTCAACAACTGAGGGAAATACTTATCTACTTTGCTGCATTAACTGTTCCTCTTCACGGAAACCAACGCATGCTCGAGAAGTAACACTCATCTTGCCTACCTACTAAACACACAAGAAATATATATGTGTGTATATATATATATAATTCATCATCTACATTCATCCGTTAATCAAGTTTGTCAGTTTTATTACGGCCATGCAACCTACACGCTAATAGGTAGAGATAGGTCCTAATCCCACCCGAGTATGTGTAGATTGGGTTCGTTTTCCCATGCTCTACTCCGGATCCGACGCAGAATTTCAGCAAGACCTCCCCGCTGTTCTCCTGATACACGTCTCGGCAATAAGCAGAGAGGATGTGTACTTGAAGAACAAACAGGAGGCACTAACGAAATTCCACATCGGATCCGGAGCAAAGCATACGGGAAAATGAACCCAATCTACAGATACTCGGGCTGTCCATGGATAATGTTGGACAATTCGAAAGGATGGCGGTTATATATATGCAAAGACATGCATATTTATAGTGTTGGAAATATTCCCTAGAGGCAATAATAAAATGTTTATTATTGTATTTCCTTGTTCATGATAATTGTCTATTTGTTCATGCTATAATTGTGTTAACCAAAACCATAATGCATGTGTGAATACATAGACCACAATGTGTCTCTAGTGAGCCTCTAGTTGGGTAGCTCGTTGATCAATAGATGGTCACGGTTTCATGACCATGGACATTGGATGTCGTTGATAACGGGATCACATCATTAGGAGAATGATGTGATGGACATGACCCAATCGTAAGCCTAGCACAAGATCGTGTAGTTTGTTTGCTAAAGCTTTTCCAGTGTCAAGTATCATTTCCTTAGACCATGAGAGTGTGCAACTCTCGGATATCGTAGGAAATCTTTGGGTGTGCAAACGTCACAACGTAAATAGGTGGCTATAAAGGTGCACTACGGGTATCTCCGAAAGTGTATGTTGGGTTGGCACGAATCGAGACATGGATTTGTCACTCCGTGTGACGGAGAGGTATCTCTGGGCCCACAGGGTAAGACATCATCATAATAAGCTCAGAGTGACTAAGGAGTTATCCATGGGTTGATATGTTATGGAATGAGTAAAGAGACTTGCCGGTAACGAGATTGAACAATGTATAGGGATACCGACGATTGAATCTTGGGCAAGTATCATACCGGTAGACAAAGGGAATTGCATACGGGATTGATTGAATCCCCGACATTGTGGTTCATCTAATGAGATCATCGTGGAGCATGTGGGAGACAACATGGGTATCTAGATCCCGCTGTTGGTTGTTGACCGGAGAGGTGTCTCGGTCATGTTTATGTGTCTCCCGAACCCGTAGGGTCAACACACTAAAGGTTCGATGACGCTAGGGTTATAGGGAAATAGTGTACGTGGTTGCCAAAGGTAGTTCGGAGTGCCGAATGAGATCTCGGATGTCACGAGGAGTTCCGGAATGGTTCGGAGACAAAGATTGATATATACGAAGTGAGGTTTTGGTTACCGGAAATGTTTCGGGCGTCACCGGTAACGTATCGGGACCACCGGAAGGGTTTCGGGGGCCCATCGGGAATGGCCACGGGCCCCGGAGGGCTGCATGGGCCGAAGGTGGAGGGAACCAGCCCCTAGGTGGGTTGGTGCTCCCCTCCCACTGCTACTTCTCTCCAACGTCACCAGAAATTGGCAAGTTGATAGGAGAATTCTTGTCTTGCGTTGGTTTTTCCCTTGAAGAGGAAAGGGTGATGCAGCAAGGTAGCGGTAAGTATTTCCCTCAGTTTGAGAACCAAGGTAGCAATCTACTAGGAGTAACAAGATGAGGCCACAAGGAACCTGCACAAACACAAACAAACTTGCACCCAACGCGATAAAGGGGTTGTCAATCCCTTTACGATTGCTTGCAAGGTGAGATCTGATAATGGTAATAGATGAATGTAAATAAGTAAATAAAATTGCAGCAAAGTATTTTTAGTATTTTTCTGTTTAGATCTGAATATATTATGTGTAAAATAGACTCGGGGGCCATAGTGTTC
The DNA here is from genome assembly GCA_022496015.1 of Hordeum marinum. NCBI lineage: Eukaryota > Viridiplantae > Streptophyta > Magnoliopsida > Poales > Poaceae > Hordeum > Hordeum marinum. The sequence goes on along the minus strand of CM039676.1, from coordinate 335,491,421 downwards.
ACTAGAGAGGCTTCTCTCATAAAAGCAAGTATTACGGTGGGTGGACAAATTACTGTTGAGCAATTGATAGAATAGTGCAAAGTCATGACGATATCTAAGGCAATGATAATACATATAGGCATCACATCCGAGACAAGTAGACCGATACTTTCTGCATCTACTACTATTACTCCACACATCGACCGCTATCCAGCATGCATCTAGTGTATTAAGTTCATGACAAATGGAGTAACGTTTTAAGCAAGATGACATGATGTAGAGGGATAGATTCATGCAATATGATATAAACCCCATCCGTTTACCCTTGATGGCAACAACATGATGCGTGCCTCGCTACCTTTTCTGTCACTATGTGAGGACACCACACGGTATGAACCCAAAACCAAGCACTTCTCCCATTGCAAGAACTATAGATCAAGTTGGCCAAACGAAACCCATAACTCGAAGAGAATTACAAGGATATGAAATCATGCATATAGGAAATCAGAGGAGACTCAAATAATATTCATAGATAATCTGACCATAAATCCACAATTCATCGGATCTCAACAAACACACCGCAAAAGAAGATTACATCGGATAGATCACCATGAAGATCATGGAGAACTTTGTATTGAAGATCAAAGAGAGAGAAGAAGCCATCTAGTTACTAGCTATGGACCCGAAGGACTGAGGTGAACTACTCACGCATCATCGGAGAGGCAATGGTGTTGATGAAGATGGCCACCGGTGATGAATTACCCTCCAGCAGGATGTCGGAACGGTCTCCTGATTGGTTTTTGGTGGCTCTGGAGGTCTGCGGCGGCGGAACTAGCGATCTAGGTTTATTTCTGAGGGTTTCCGTATTTATAAGACCATATGGCATCGGGAACAAGTCGAGAGGCGCCACGAGGAGGTCATGAGCCCCCTAGCCGCGGCTAGGGGGGCCTGCGCCTCCCAGGCTCGTGGCATCCTCGGGCCGCCTCTTCGGTATCTTTTTCTTCAAATATTTTTGATATTTTCCATAAAAAATAACGGCGAAAGTTTTATTCCATTTGAACTCCGTTTGATATTGCTATCTGAAAAAGGTCAAAAGCACGGAAAAAACAGGAACTGGCACTGGGCACTGGATTAATAAGTTAGTCCCAAAAATAGTATAAAATAGCATATTCATGCATATAAAACATCCAAAGTTGATAATATAATAGCATGGAACGATGAAAAATTATAGATATGTTGGAGACGTATCACCCACCTGGCCCAAGGTGCAGCAAGGAGAGAGGGGGGGGGCAAACCCTAGGCCTAGATGGGCCCAAGGCCCACCCTAGGGCAGCTAGGGCTACCGCACCACCTCTTCCCTCCCTTGGTCGCCGCACCAAGTCCCATCTAGGGCTGACGCCGGCCCCTAGGGTGGAAATCCTAGGGTGCAGCCCTCCCTTCTCCTCCTCCTATATATATAGTGGAGCCCTTAGGGCTGTTTGGGACACAACTCTCTCTCCCTCTCGGCGCAGCCCTAGTTCTCATTTTCCTCGTTCTCGATAGTGCTTGGCGAAGCCCTGCCGAAGACCATGCAGCTCCACCGTCACCATGCCGTCGTGCTGCCGGAGCTCTCCCTCAACCTCTCCTTCCTCCTTGCTGGATCAGTTATAGGAGACGTCACCGGGATGCACGTGTGTTGAACACGGAGGCGCCAGAGTCCACCGCGATCTGAATCGCTATGAGTATGACTCCACCAACCGCGTTCTTGTAACGCTTCCACTTAGCGATCTTCAAAGGTATGAAGATGCAATCTCTTACCTCTCGTTAATGGTTTCTCCATAGATAGACCTTGGTGAACGCGTAAATTTTTTTGATTTACTACTACGTCACCCAATAGTGGCATCATGAGCTAGGTCTATGCGTAGAATCTATGCACGAGTAGAACACAAAGTTGTTGTGGGTGTCGATCTTGTTAATTTGCTTACCACTACTAGTCTTATCTTGATTCGGCGGTATTGTGGGATGAAGCAGCCCGGACCAACTTTACACGTACGTTTACGTGAGACCGGTTCCACCGCATGACATGCACTTGTTGCATAAGGTGGCTAGTTGGTGTCTATCTCTCCTACCTTAGTCAGATTGGATTTGATGAAAAGGGTCCTTATGAAGGGTAAATAGCAATTGGCATATCATGTTGTGGTTTTGGCGTAGGTAAGAAACGTTCTTGCTAGAAACCTGTAGCAGCCATGTAAAAACTTGCAACTACAAATTAGAGGACGTCTAACTTGTTTTTGCAACCTATGCCTTATGATGTGATATGGCCAAAGGATGTGATGTGATGCATTGTGATGTATGAGATTGATCATGTTCTTGTAATAGGATTCACGACTTGCATGTCGATGAGTATGACAAGCAGTAGGAGCCATAGGAGTTGTCTTATTTTATTGTATGACCTACGTGTCAATCATGAACGCCATGTAATTACTTTACTTTATTGCTAAACGTTAGCCATAGTAGTAGAAGTAATAGTTGGCGAGACAACTTCATGTAGACACGATGATGGAGATCATGATGATGGGGATCATGGTGTCGTGCCGGTGACATTGATGATCATGGTGCCCCGAAGATGGGGATCAAAGGAGAAAGATGATATTGGCCATAACATGTCACTATATTGATTGCATGTGATGTTTATCATGTTTACATCTTATTTGCTTAGAACGACGGTAGTAAATAAGATGATCTCTCAATAAAATTTCAAGAAATGTGTTCACCCTAACTGTGCACCGTTGCTAAGGATCGTTGTTCCAAAGCACCACGTGATGATCGGGTGTGATAGGTTCTAACGTTCGCATACAACACACAACTACAGAATAGGCTCTTAGTGGCGCACCTGTTTTTGCTATTAATGGCGCACTATAGGTGCGCCACTATTAATACGCCACTAGTAACAAATAGTAATGACGCACCTTTGGTGCGCCATTAGTATCCTAGATAATAGTGGCGCATCACATAGTGCGTCATTACTATGTCCAACAGTGCGCCATTACTATGCCTCCTAGGGGGCCATATTTGCCTTCACCTATGCCCCCAGGTGCGCCATTACTATGACCCATAATGCGCCACTGGTATTTGGCACTGGTGCGCCACTAATGCTCTATATGGTGCACCACTACTATGAATATTAGGAATTATTTTTTTTAGCTTTGCACAGGTTACAAAATACGTTACAGCACAGAATATTAATATCACACAATAGAATTCATCATATTAGTCTCCAAATTCGAAATAGCGAACAAAGTTCAAACATTAGCCAACTTTAGGTCTCGAGACATTAGCAAAGTTCATCGTATTAACCGAGTTTGTCGTCACATTACAAAGTCGATATCGGTCATCTAAACTACCATCACATAGAAGATAGGTGCGGTCACGATGAGCATCATCACGATGAAACTTGCTTCATCCGGTTCCTCCTCCGCTCCCTCCTCTGTCCCGCAAGATAGCACGCGTATCTAGCTTCCGCCTGCGCCCTAGTGGTGTACCCTTTGTAACTGTTACCGCTGAAACGGTGAACCTGTCTCCGACACTCCTCCCAGTCGTCGTAGACTTCGGGAACCTTACCCTTGTACACGACATACAACGGCATCTCTATGCACTAGACAAACAAAACGTTAGTAGCAATTTATAAGTATGCAACAAAAGGATTGGAAGAGAAAAGCAACACATTAATAGCATGATTCATGGTCCTACTAATAAATAGCATTGATTACATATAAGTTGAACGACTGTCCAAACTAAAGAGGCATACAGGTTCATTAAAGTTTAATTACAACATGAGCTAAACTCTTCTTCCAGAACTACATAGCATCAATACTTAATTTTGACTCGGCTCAGGGACCGGAGCATGGATGAAGCTGCCGTCTTTCGTGATGGTCATGAATGTGCAGTCGTTGGCAGCCTGTATTTGTTGCGTTGTTTCTATTTCACTGTTGGACGGTTCATATTTGAGGTAGAACTGCCTCGAGGTACGAAGGACATCTTGATAGATGATTTCCGCAATATCCGACTGGATGCAAAAGAATTCTTGTCTGATGTCTGTGTCCTGGATTTCCGACAAGTGTGCGGCCCAATCTTTGAGATTATTTGGTAGTAGAAGGTGATGAAGGTCCTGTACGATCGCCCGCATGTGATGGAGGGCATAGTAGGCATCCTTCTGACTGCCAGGCGGCTTCTTTACGCAGGGGAACGTCGTGACGTGGGTGAACACGTGCTTGTTGTACCTCTTAACTGGCCTCCTGAAGGTGCCTCCAGATTTGGCGTAGCCGGGGATAGCATCATCAAGAACTTTCTTGATATTTGTGTAGTCTTTATTCGACTAACGGTCCGAGTCGAAATACGTGGCCATGGAATATTTCGAGCTTAAGAGGATGAGTGTGCAATGTGTGCCACTGCACAAAAAATGGAATGTTAGAAAAAAAACGATCAAAATCTAAGAAATCATGTGTTACGGGGCGGTGAGGGGATGACTTACTCAGGAAAGTAAGGCACGAGGAAGTTATCCTTATCTTGGTTCGCGAGAATGACGCCTTCGAGGTATGAACTCGCGACTTGCCGGTCCCCAGCGCTGCCCAAGATCTTGGCACGCATGTAGAAGGGGTCGACTATCACGATGTCCATGGTCTTGTCTCTAATTATCCGCATCTCCATACTGAACGAAAATAGCCGAACGAAGGTGTAGTGCAGCGGATAAAGGTTAAACATAGCGAAGATGTCATTAAACCGCAGGACGATCATATGCCCGATTGGGCTATCGAACAAGCCCTTACCCTCTGGCACCTTGGCCACGAAAACCGGGTATGCCACATCATTGTGGGAGAGACGCCGCTTCTCCATAGTAAGAACACCGTCATGCAGACTCCGCATAGCACCAGTTGCAGCATTGAGCAGATTAGTCTGTAGCATCGGCCTACCCGCCACATGCACCCTCCTCGAGATATCCTTTGGTATTGGTGGCCCGTCCTCAGCACGGATCGTACTCGGTGCCGGCTGTCTTGCACCCTTGTTATTTTTTTATTTTTTGTGCCTTCTGCTTCTTCTGCTGTAATCGGATCGAGTTCTGCTCAGAGACCACCTTCTTGAGTGTCTTGGGGCTGATAATATTTCGCACCTCGGCTGTTTGAGTCTCGGTGAAGGCGGCAGCTGGAGGCGTCTCCTGAGAACTGAACAGACGACGCCTGTTGCAATTGGGTTTCTCTGCGGTACCAGCTAGATCGCGATCGCCTTTTGCAAGGTTGGGTTCTTGAGAAGGAGGCCCAAAGAATTCGTCACCGTACCCATCTTCGCTGATGTACTTATGGATGTTGGAAAATGTATCGTCATTGTCATCCGGATCCTGTGCCATATGCATGTCCGGATCAGCTGACGGCGGTAGCGTTGCGGCGGTCTTGCCATGGCTTGGTGCCGGCACGACTGGCGGTGTTGTCTGTGGGGTGGTGTCCCCCGCCCCCAAACGAATCTAGCTTTTTGGCGAAAGCATGGACCAGTTTAAGCAGACGTTGAGGGTCATCACATCATCTTCGTCGGCCCCAGGGGGTCGATACGGAGGTAACAAGTTGTCGCAGCCCCACAGCACCCGAACAAGTTGAACCCTATACACGGTGGGTGGCATCGGATTACTGTGGAACACGCGGTTGCACGGTTCAATGATTTTGGCCTTGGCGACATCGATCAACTCGCCGTCCACGAAGTGCAGGACAGTGCATGGAACGTTGACGGCGCCCCGCGAAAACATGTAGGGCGTCAGGGATGCCCATGTCACAACCCTAGCAAGTGTCTAGGCTAGCAATGTGTTTGCATCATCATCATCATCATTGCATCAATATGAAATGGGGAGAAAGAAGAACCCCTAAGCATTTCATGAATTAAAGAAATTCCAGATAATTGAAATTTCAACAAATCCAAAATGCCCATAAAAAATGTTCCCTATGTCCGATAATTAAGGGCATGGATATACGAGGGATCATTTCAATTATTTGAATATTTGAAATATTTTAAATTAATGATTTAAGTCTCTGAAAATGACAAATAAAAACATTATCATTATCACTGTTTTCAAAATAATCTGAAACTTTTTATACAAGTTTGAAATATTCAAATTTGAATATATAAAAGTTTTGGAATTATTTGAAGAGGTATTTGGACCTGCAAGAAATAAACAAATGTCAGAAGAAATCAGAAAACAGAAATAAAGGAAAAAAGAAAAGATAGAGAGGGAGCTACCAGGTGGCCCATCTGGCCCAGGAGGGTCTTCGTCCTCCTGGCGTCCAGTCGGCACGGCGTGTGGTCGCCGCGCGCTCACGCCGATGGCGACACGCCACCTGCCTGCCTGGCCCCTCCCTCGCCAGCGCGACGCGGGGGATAAGCATCGCTGCGCTTCCCCCGCCGTTCTCTCCCTCCGTTCCCCTGCTCTCTCCTTTTCTCCTCTCTGCTCTGCCATGGCCGCCCCATAGCTCGCCGCCGTTTGCTCGCCTCCGTCCATCCCCCGTGCTGTAGAGAAGGCAGGAGATCTTCCTCGACCCCCTGGTCCTCCTCGCCGAAGGAATCGCCGGCCGGAGCTCCATCGAGGGAACCCTGACCTCTTCTTCCTCCTCGGGTCGCCAGAGAAGAATCGGAGCTTGCCGCCGCTCCAGGTCCTCCCCGAGCCAACCGTCGACGCCTCTGCGTTTGCTGTGAACCCCTAGTCCTTTTCCCCCTCTTTCCCCCTTCTATCTCGCGCCCTAGCCTCGGATTCCATCAGAGCCCGAATGGCGCCGCCGCCTGAGCTCGTCGCCGGTCGCGTTCCGGTGATCGATTGGCCCTTCCGAGGCCACTGTTGAGCTTGCGGAGTCGAGTAGTCACTGTTAGTGCTAAGTAGGAGCTTTGTCGTGCCCTGGTTTGATGAGCCCGAGCTCGCCCGAGCTTCGGCCGCCGCCCAGCTCATCGCCGGCGTCGATTCCGACCACCCCAGCTCGTGGGAAGGGCCGGAATGGACGTGCGCATCGATGCAGAGTAGATAGGTGCCATCCGCCGTGGCTTTGGTCACTGGAGGTGGGTTTCCGAGCCCCTCCGCCGTTCCTGGAGTCGCCGGCGACTCAACGCCGGTGACCCTGGTCAGTTTGACCACGGGGGTTGACCCCTGGCAGGTGGGGCCAGCCTCTGGTTACTCTCTGATTAGTAATAAGATAATTATTTTAATTAATTAAGTTAATTAGACAATGACAGGTGGGCCCAGTTAGTTAATTAAAACATAGTTTTAAATAGTTAATTAAATTAACCAGACACTGACATGTGGACCCACATGTCAGGTTTGACTCTGGGCCGGGTCAGCTGACCAGCTGATGTCATCATGACATCATGCTGATGCAATAAGTCAATTTCCTATTTAAAAATAATTCCAGAAATTATTTAAAACTTTGAAAAATCATATAAATTAATCTGTAACTCAGATGAAAATAATTTATATATAAAAATTTATCAGAAAAAACCAATGAATCCAGTGGTGCTATTATCATGCATGATATAGCAACCTAAATAGGTGAACATGGACATTTTAGCATTAGGTCAATATATAGAATTTGAAATGAGAACAACTTTGAACCTATATTCAAATACATTCAAATTGACATGACCAGTAGCTACATTAGCTCATCCATGCACACCATTATGCCATGTTCATGCATCATATTGTTGCATCTGTTTGTATTGAATGTTTGTCTGCGTTGCGGTAGGCCCTAATCCGGAGGATACCACTCCGTACCTCGACGAAGGAGAGAACTCTTCCGCAACCCAGAAAGGCAAGCAACCCCATTGATCATTCCGATAGCATCCCATTCTCTCGCTCCTGCTCTCATTTATTGCATTAGGACAAACGATCACATGTCAGTCATACGCGGTAGATGATCCTATTCTTATGCATGACCTGATCTTGTCACAGTAAATAGCTAAACCTTGCAACCTAGCATACCTGGTATATTCTTGTGCCATGATGTGCTTAGCTTACTTTGCCTCCTATGCTTGCTATGCTTAGAGTTGTGTCAGGTCGGATTCATCTGGGTGATGATCTGAGTGGAACAGTGTTGTCCGATGTGATGAGCGCATAATGAATACGATTTGGTAAAGGTAGCGATGTGAGGCTATGTAGGAGTAGATAGTGGGTTGTCTCATTGGGACCGTTCATAGAAACTAGGTTCCGTGTTTCTGATCCAATACGAGATACTACCACATGCTGGGCCCTGAAATATGACCCCGCTCGACTTATCAGTCGCTTAGTCTTTGGTCCAGGTATTGCAAGTAGTTTTTGGTGTTTATAGCATGCTGGAGGCCATGCGTAGCGCTGACCCTCGGGGTGGGTTACGACGCGGTAGGCAGTGGCACGGAGTACCAAGGGTCACTCGAATGGTGGGCTTGGGAACCCTACGCACATCGTTTGGGACCGTAGCGGAAACTTCGGCCGGACTTCCGTGCGGGTCAGTCTCAAATAGGTGGTAGCCTGGACTAGAGGTCTCATGTGATTGACGGTCGTGGCCGACTCCCTCGCTGGGCATCCGCTTGAAGGTTGCCGAGGTGCATGGTTTATGGCACACAGCGATAAGTGGCGAGAGCGTGTGTGAAGAAGTACACCCCTGCAGGGTTATGAAACTATTCGAATAGCCGCGTCCTCGGATATGGACTACTTGGAGAACTTATGTTGTTCGTAGATAATTAAATGGATACTTCTAGAAATCTGAAGACAAGTGTGAGTACCATGGATGGCACTCTTCCGGAAGGGGAAGGTGAGTCCATGGTGGTGTATTGAGATGGAGTTAGTGGACTCGTGTGCGATAATTAAAATTGTAACAAAGAGTTCAAAACTGAGTAGTGTAGGTTAGCCATGAGTCAAAGCTGGCTTTCTGCATAAACTCCACCACCCCTTTGTTGATACATGAGCATAAATAGACTAGGTCTGTTTAAAGACTTGCTGAGTACGATTGTACTCATCCTTGCTTAATTAACGTTGCAGAGGAAAACCAGGACCCATCAGGTGGGTTCTATCTAGATCTTGATGATGCCGAATAGCTGGTGTCCCAGCTACGATCTTGCCCGTGTGGTGGGCTGTAGATAGTCAGGCCGTGTGCCTCTTTTATATTTTGCCGTCTGTACCCAGACAGCTTTAGTTTCCGCTGGTTTGTAAGACTATGTTTGTATGACTTGAGTGCCGGGTCATGTGACCCCTATCTGTAAGAACATATTATGCAAGGCTCGTTTGAGCCTCTTAAATAAAAGTCATGTTATTGTATGGTTATGTTGTGATGCCATGGTTGTATCTATGCATATCGGGCATGTCGTGCGTATGTGTGACGTGCAACGGTATGTATGGGATCCGACACCTAGTCGTGTGCCTTTAGTAGTACTCTTTACGGGAAACTACCTCTTTGTGCTTCCACCGAGCCATGGTAGCTTGCTACTGCTCCGGACACATTGATTGACCGGCATGTATCCTTCTTTGCTGCTGTGTCTGTCCCTTCGGGGAAATGTCTCGCAGTGTAATGGAGTCCCTGTAGCCTGTTATGACTCGTCTACGTGCAGCGATGACATTCGTGTCTCGCGACGTAATGGAGTCCTTGTAACTTGCTATGACTCGTCTACAGATGCTTGAGGCCGACACCTGCATTGTTGGGTTATGTATGCATGTTTCCGTACGGATGTGCCACTTGGGTTCTATGACTAGTTATGTCGGCCCGGGTTCTTTGTTGTGTGATTGCCAGCAACATGTTCACATACATGAGCCAAAAGACGCAAACGGTCCCGGCCAAGGTAAGGTGGCAGCCGTGGAGTACCGTGCGTGAGGCCGCAAAGTGATGTGGCTTGTTACAGTATGGAATCATATGACTTAGTATCGGGGTCCCGACAGCGTTGGCATCAGAGCCTGACTAACTGTAGGACTACCAAGCCAAACCGGTCGAAGTTGAGTCTAGAAACACCATAGATAAGTAGGGGAATTGATTGTGAAAGGGAACGTAAGGCTCTTTTTACTCCTCTTCCCAAGTTATTCTATGCTGGGTCATTCTCATCTTTTCTACGGGGATAGGAACTAGGATTCTCATCTATTGCTTAGGATGACGAGTTACTAGCCATGGACCAATAGCTAGCTTGCTTGTGAGTAAGTGCAGTTATTCTAGTGTTGTTGGTGTGACAAACAGATGGAGAAGAGATTTGAGTCTAGATAGTCGAGTGGTTATGCCTTTCCAATCTCTTTTCAATTGTCTCAAAAAATTTGTTGAGCAATTACAGCCGTTATGTTGTCCAATTTCTGTTAGGATCTCTAATGTCTTTGCATCATTCTCTATTTCAGATGCCATCCCGTCCTTTCCGTCAGGTGGTCCGTCTGACCAGGTGCATCGATGTGCCGGGTCACACGGCCATGTTGGTTAGAGTGATGATGAAGGCTGGATATCTCTGGTACCCGGAGTACACAGTGGAGGAGCAGTACCGAGATTTCAACCAGAGTCAGTATCTATGTGCTGTTAGGATATATCCTCCATATCCTGGAGCTACAGAGCCGCTTCACTGGACCCATGGTTTGGGAGTTACCATAGATATGGCAGTTCAGGAAGCCGCCTACACTATGCTGACTATTATTAGGTTTCACCATGGTCTGCTTCAGAACACGGAGTTCTGCTATGTTCCTGCTTCCATGGGAGGAGAGGATGGATATCTTAGTGCAGCCTATTCTGATCATTCTCATGAAGACCCTAGACTGCAGGTGACCGCTTAGATGTTGGAGAACAGGGATCGTGATGCACGTGCCCTTTGCATGGAGCTCTATGTTACCCATGCCCGTCTTTGGACAGCCTTGACACAGTTGGCACCTGTCGTGCAGACAGGTTATGGAGATATGGAGATGCTGACCCCATCGCGGACTCATTTGCCAGCACACGTAGACTGGCCTGATGTTGGAGGCATCACCCCTCTTCGAGGACCGCTGTTGCCGCCGACAAGGGGACCAAGGCCACACCCGTGTCCTTATGGGTTCCAGGGATCCCAGGCTAGAGTGTTTCCAGATCCTCAGGTTCAGCTCCCAGGTCACGGGGGTAACCTGTACGAGGCATTCTACGGTGATGTTTGCGTGCGTGGATGTTAGACCTGGTATGGTAGTAGACGTATCGCCACAGTCCTGTGTGTCTCGTGGGATATGATCAAGGACGAGAGTTGAGTTCCGGAGGTGTAGATAGATAATGTATAGGATGCTTGTAATGCCTCCGATGAGTTGTGTCATCTCTCCGTAGTTGTTTTCAGCATGGGTTTGTACTGAACTAAGCCATGGTGTATATGAAACCTAATGTTCATATGGTAGTTGTTTTACCATGTTGATTGGTGTTTATCCTACATGCCATGTTGATCAGTGCATTCCTTAATTCATGTCCTAGAGTTGTTGTTATCTATGTCTAAGCTATGGATTGTTTTCCTCAGGATGGTGTCAACCAGGAACAACCCCGTGCCTGCTCATGAGCAAGGCGAGAGTAGCCAAGCAAGGGAAGAAGAGCCACCACGAGCACCATCTCTAGTAGAGGTGATGCTACAAGAGGAAAGGAATAAGAGGGAGATCAATAGGTTGTTGGAGAGGATTGAACAGAACACCGCTCGTGCTCCCCGCAATGATCACCATTATGGAGCGTCACTTGGAGACTTCATTAAGCTGTGTCCGCCTAAGTACCATCACTCGACCGATCCCCTCGATGCGGATGATTGGCTGACCAGTATGTCACGCAAGATTCGAGCTGCAAATGTTTCAGAGGCCAACAAGGTGACCTTTGTGACATACTTTCTAGAGGGACCTGCCAACCTGTGGTGGGAAAGCTATGAAGCTATGCGACCCCAAGGACCAGCACCAACCTGGGCAGAGTTCAGCGCCGCGTTTCGTCTCCATCACATCCCGAAAGGGCTGATGGACCGCAAGAGAGAGGAATTCTGTGCCTTCACCTAGGGCAGATTGTCAGTGGATGCATACAGCCGCGAGTTTGGAAACCTTGCTCGCTATGCTCCAGAGGAAGTCCCAACTGATGCCAAGAAGCAGGCTAGGTTCCACAAGGACCTTAATGCTAAGCTTCGTCGAGATCTTCGCCCGCACGAGTGCACCACTTTTCAGGCTCTCGTCAACAAAGCAATCAATGTTGAGTCCGAACAAACTGACTACGAAGCCATGAGGAGGCATACCCGTGACTTTAACCCTGCATCGGGTTCAGGACCCAACAAGCGCCAAATATGGGTACCCAATACAGCTATGCCGCCAAGGTACACTGCGAGGCCATCCTTCCAGGCACCTCATCCAGTACAGTCCAACCCTCCACCCAGACCATTTGGGGGACCACAAGCAAATGTCACCCCTCGTGCTACAGTGGTATGCTACAAGTGTGGAGAACTGGGACACTATTCTCGTGAATGTCCCCAAAACAATGCTAAACCCGCTGGACGCGGAAAACCAGAGAAAGCTTTCTATGCGAAGCCAACTCCTGCCCATGGGCGAGTTAATTATGTGTCTGCTGAAGAAGCTCTTGAAGACCCTGATGTCATTCTAGGTACGCTTCTTGTTAATAGCCATCCAGCATCTGTTCTATTTGATACTGGGGCATCTCATTCATTCATCTCAGAAAGTTATGCACAGTTGCATAACATGTCTTTCTGTGACATGCCCACTCCTTTAGTAGTTCAGACTCCTGGTTCAAAATGGCAAACTTCTAGAGTGAGCCATGACAATGAAATTCTGGTGGATAGACTAGTATTCCTAGCATCCTTGATAGCTCTTAAGTCTTTGGACATCAATATCATTCTAAGTATGGATTGGATGAAAGCCCACTATGCCAAGATTGATACTCATTCTAGGAATGTTCAACTTACACATCCCTCGGGTGAGATAGTTAATGTCTCTACTCGAACAACCAAGCGCCAACTCTATTCCCTAAATGCTAGCCCTCTCCCTGAGCTAGAAGATATTCCGGTAGTCCGTGATAATCTGGATGTCTTTCCAGAAGAAGTGCCAGGTATTCCACCTGTCAGAGATGCTGAGTTCGTGATAGAACTTATTCCAGGGACAGTCCCAATAGCCAAAAGACCCTATAAGATGGCACCCTTAGAACTAGCCGAGCTAAAAGCCCAACTCGATGAAGCTTTGAAGAAATGTTTCATTCGTCCTAGTTCTTCTCCTTGGGCTGGCCCCGTCCTCTTCGTTAAGAAGAAGGATGGATCAGATCGGATGGTTGTGGATTACCGACTAGTGAATTTGGTCACTATCAAAAACAAGTATCCGCTCCCCAAGATCAACGATTTGTATGATCAACTTGCTGGATCCTCTGTCTTTTCCAAGATGGATTTGAGGTTGGGATACCATCAAATCAAAATTAGAAACGGGGACATTCCAAAAACGGCTTTTGTCACTCGTTATGGCCAATACGAGTACACCGTCATGTCCTTTGATTTAACCAATGCCCCAGCCACCTTCTCGCATCTGATGAATTCGATCTTCATGGAGTATTTGGATAAATTCATCGTGGTTTACCTCGATGATATACTCATCTACTCGAAGAACGAACAAGAACATGCCGAGCATTTAAGGCTGGTATTGATGAAACTTCGAGAGCACCGCCTTTATGCCAAATTCTCCAAGTGTGAATTCTGGTTGCCGGAAGTGACCTATCTGGGTCACGTGATATCTGACAAAGGTATTGCTGTCAATCCCGAGAGAGTTCAGCCCGTCCTTGATTGGACTCAACTTGAATCGGTTAAGCAAGTTCGGAGTTTCCTTGGCTTAGCGAGTTATTGTTGCCGCTTTGTTGAGAATTTCTTCAAGGTTGCGAAACCTCTGACTGAACTCCTCAAGAAAGATAAGAAGTTCGAGTGGACCCCACAATGCGAGCATAGTTTTCAGGAGTTAAAAAGATGACTGACCTCTGCTCCCGTTCTGGTGCCACCAGATTTTTCTAAGGACTTTATTATCTATTGCGACGCCTCGCGACAAGGATTAGGTTGCATTCTCTTGCAAGATCCTCATGTGATTGCATACGCATCTCGACAGTTGCGCCCACATGAGGATAATTATCCAACACATGATCTTGAGCTTGCAGTTGTAGTCCATGCACTAAAGACATGGCGACATTACCTTCTGGGTAATCGTTGCGAGATATTCACTGACCACCAAAGTCTGAAATATATTTTCACCCAGCCGGATTTGAATCTCAGGCAAAGACGATGGGTAGAGTTGATTACAGACGACGACTTAGGGATAAATTGCACCCTGGGGAAAGCCAATTTCATGGCTGATGCACTAAGTCGTAAGTCTTATTGTAACAACTTGATGTTACAACAAGGTCAACCACTTCTCTATGAGGAATTCAGGAAGTTGAATCTTCATATCGTTCCTCAAGGATTCCTATCCAATTTGGTGGCGAAACCTACTCTTCAGGATCAAATCATAGCTGGCCAAAGGCATGATAAGGGAATTTCCTGGATCAAAGAGAACCTCATTAGCGGTCTCGCTAAGGACTTATCAATGGATGATCAAGGTGTAGTGCTCTTTCAGGGCCGTTTAGTGGTTCCTAAGAGCCAACATCTTAGGCAGCTGATTCTTAAGGAGGCTCATGACTCTCCTCTCACAATTCATCCGGGTAGTACCAAAATGTATCAGGACCTACGCTAGAGGTTCTGGTGGACTAGGATGAAGAGAGAAATTGCTCAGTATGTTGCTAATTGCGACGTCTATCGTCGTGTGAAAGCAGAACATCAAAGGGCTGCTGGCACCCTTCAACCCTTAGCCATTCCTGAATGGAAATGGGATAAGGTCGGTATGGATTTCATCACCGGATTTCCCAGGACCAAGAGAGGGAACAATGCTATATTCGTAGTCATTGATCGCCTCTCCAAAGTGGCTCATTTTCTTCCTGTTCGGGAAAGCATTACTGCTAGTCAGCTAGCGGAGTTATATGTTTCTCGAATAGTTTCTCTTCATGGTATTCCCTTGGAGATTAACTCAGACCGTGGAAGTATCTTTAGTTCTCGATTTTGGGAAAGTTTTCAAACTACCATGGGGACTCATCTATCCTTTAGCACTGCTTTCCATCCCCAATCAAATGGTCAAGTTGAGCGAGTCAATCAAATTCCTGAAGACATGCTCCGAGCTTGTGTTATATCTTTCGGTATGAATTGGGAGAACTGCCTTCCATTTGCTAAATTCGCATATAACAACAGTTATCAATCAAGCTTGGGCAAAGCCCCTTTTGAAGTTATCTATGGACGAAAATGTCGAACACCTCTTAACTGGTCAGAAACCGGAGAGAGGCAACTCTTTGGTCCGGACATGATCCAGGATGCAGAGGAGCAAGTTCGCATTATTCGTGAAAAGTTGAAAACAGCCCAATCCCGTCAAAAGAGTCAATATGACCGTCATCATAAGTCTGTGACTTATGAAGTTGACGAGAAGGCTTACCTTCGGGTTACACCTCTGAAGGGTACCCACCGCTTCGGTATCAAAGGCAAGTTGGCTCCTTGTTACATTGGACCTTTTTGCATTCTTGCTAAATGAGGACAGGTTGCCTACCAATTGGAACTTCCTTCGCATCTTTCCAAAGTTCATGATGTCTTCCACGTCTCTCAACTCAGGCGTTGTTTTTCGGACCCTGTCCGAGAAGTGGACCACGAAACGCTTGATCTCCAAGATAACCTTTCATACCGAGACTACTCTGTTCGTATTCTCGACCAAGCTGAGCGTACCACTCGATGTCGGAACATCAAGTTTCTTAAGGTTCAGTGGTCGCACCATTCCAAAAAGGAGGCTACATGGGAAAGAGAAGATCGTCTTCGACTAGAGTACCCCGCGCACTTTCCGACGACTTCAAAATCTCGGGACGAGATTCTTTTGAGTGGGCGTGAGTTGTCACAACCCTAGAAAGTGTCTAGGCTAGCAATGTGTTTGCATCATCATCATCATCATCATGTCATCAATATGAAATGGGGAGAAAGAACAAACCCTAAGCATTTCATGAATTAAAGAAATTCCAGATAATTGAAATTTCAACAAATCCAAAATGCCCATCAAAAATGTTCCCTATGTCTGATAATTAAGGGCATGGATATACCAGGGACCATTTCAATTATTTGAACATTTGAAATATTTTAAATTAATGATTTAAGTCTCTGAAAATGACAAATAAAAACATTATCATTATCACTGTTTTCAAAATAATCTGAAACTTTTTATACAAGTTTGAAATATTCAAATTTGAATATATAAAAGTTTTGGAATTATTTGAAGAGGCATTTGGACCTACAAGAAATAAACAAATGTCAGAAGAAATCAGAAAACAGAAATAAAGGAAAAAAGAAAAGAGAGAGAGGGAGCTACCTGGTGGCCCATCTGGCCCAGGAGGGTCTTCGTCCTCCTGGCGTCCAGTCAGCACGGCGTGAGGTCGCCGCGCGCTCACGCTGGTGTCGTCACGCCACCTACCTGCCTGGCCCCTCCCTCACCAGCGCGACGCCGGGGATAAGCATCGCCGTGCTTCCCCCGCCGTTCTCTCCCTCCGTTCCCCTGCTCTCTCCTTTTCTCCTCTCTGCTCCGCCATGGCCGCCCCATAGCTCGCCGCCGTTTGCTCGCCTCCGTCCATCCCCCGTGTTGTAGATAAGGCAGGAGCTCTGCCTCGACCCCCTTGTTCTCCTCGCAGAAGGAATCGCCGGCCGGAGCTCCATCGAGGGAACACTGACCTCTTCTTCCTCCTCAGGTCGCCGGAGATGAATCAGAGCTTGCCGCCGCTCCAGGTCCTCCCCGAGCCAACTGTCGACGCCTCTGCGTTCGCCGTGAACCCTTGGTTCTTTTCCCCCTCTTTCCCCCTTCTATCTCGCGCCCTAGCCTCAGATTCCATCAGAGCCCGAATGGTGCCGCCGCCTGTGCTCGTCACCGGTCGCGTTCCGGTGATCGGTTGGTCCTTCCGAGGCCACCGTTGAGCTTGCGGAGTCGAGTAGTCGCTGTTAGTGCTAAGTAGGAGCTTTGTCGTGCCCTGGTTTGACGAGCCCGAGCTCGCCCAAGCTCCGGCCGCCGCCCAGCTCATCGCCGGCGTCGATTCTGACCACCCTAGCTCGTGGGAAGGGCCGGAATGGACGTGCGCGTCGATGCAGAGTTGATAGGTGCCATCCGCCGTGGCTTTGGTCACTGGAGGTGGGTTTTCGAGCCCCTCCGCGTTCCTGGAGTCGCCGGCGACTCAACGCCGGTGACCCTGGTCGGTTTGACCATGGGGGTTGACCCCTGGCAGGTGGGGCCAACCTCTGGTTTATCTCTGATTAGTATTAAGATAATTATTTTAATTAATTAAGTTAATTAGACAATGACAGGTGGGCCCAGTTAGTTAATTAAAACAAGATTAGTTTTAAATAGTTAATTAAATTAACCAGACACTGACATGTGGACCCCACATGTCAGGTTTGACTCTGGGCCGGGTCAGCTGACCAGCTGATGTCATCATGACATCATGCTGATGCAATAAGTCAATTTCCTATTTAAAAATAATTCCAGAAATTATTTAAAATTTGAAAAATCATATAAATTAATCTGTAACTCAGATGAAAATAATTTATATATGAAAATTTATCAGAAAAAACCAATGAATCCAGTGGTGCTATTCTCATGCATGATAGAGCAACCTAAATAGGTGAACATGGACATTTTAGCATTAGGTCAATATATAGAATTTGAAATGAGAACAACTTTGAACCTATATTCAAATACATTCAAATTGACATGAGAAGTAGCTACATTAGCTCATCCATGCACACCATTATGCCATGTTCATGCATCATATTGTTGCATCTGTTTGTATTGAATGTTTGTCTGCATTGCGGTAGGCCCTAATCCGGAGGATACCACTCCGTACCCCGAGGAAGGAGAGAACTCTTCCGCAACCCGGCAAGGCAAGCAACCCCATTGATGATTCCTATAACATCCCATTTTCTCGCTCCTGCTCTCATTTATTGCATTAGGACAAACGATCACATGTTAGTCATACGCGGTAGATGATCCTATTCTTATGCATGACCTGATCTTGTCACAGTAAATAGCTAAACCTTGTAACCTAGCATACCTGGTAGATGCTTGTGCCATGATATGCTTAGCTTACTTTGCCTGCTATGCTTGCTATGCTTAGAGTTGTGTCAGGTCGGATTCATCTGGGTGATTATCTGAGTGGAACAGTGTTGTCCGATGTGATGAGCGCACAATGAATACGATTTGGTAAAGGTAGCGATGAGAGGCTATGTAGGAGTACATAGTGGGTTGTCTCATTGGGACCGTTCATAGGAACTGGGTTCCGTGTTTGTGATCCAAGACGAGATACTACCACATGCTGGGCCCTGAAATATGACCCCGCTCGACTTATCAATCGCTTAGTCTTTGGTCCAGGTATTGCAAGTAGTTTGTGGTGTTTATAGCATGCTGGAGGCCGTGCATAGAGCTAACCCTCGGGGTGGGTTACGATGCGGTAGGCAGTGGCATGGTGTACCAAGGGTCACCCGAATGGTGGGATTGGGAACCCTGCGCACATCATTTGGGACCGTAGCGGAAACTTCGGCCGGACTTTCGTGCGGGTCAGTCTCAAATAGGCGGTAGCCTGGACTAGAGGTCTTATGTGATTGACGGTCGTGGCCGACTCCCTCGCTGGGCATCCGCTTGAAGGTTGCCGAGGTGCATGGTTTATGGCACACAACAATAAGTGGCGAGAGCGTGTGTGAAGAAGTACACCCTTGCAGGGTTATGAAACTATTCGAATAGCCGCGTCCTCGGATATGGACTACTTGGAGAACTTATGCTGTTCATAGATAATTAAATGGATACTTCTAAAAATCTGAAGACAAGTGTGAGTACCGTGGATGGCACTCTTCCGGAAGGGGAAGGTGAGTCCATGGTGGTGTATTGAGATGGAGTTAGTGGACTCGTGTGCGATAATTAAAATTGTAACAAAGAGTTTAAAACTGAGTAGTGTAGGTTAGCCATGAGTCAAAGCTGGCTTTCTGCATAAACTCCACCACCCCTTTGTTGATACATGAGCATAAATAGACTAGGTCTGTTGAAAGACTTGCTGAGTACGATTGTACTCATCCTTGCTTAATTAACGTTGTAGAGGAAAACCAAGACCCGTCAGGTGGGTTCTATCTAGACGTTGACGATGCCGAATAGCTGGTGTCCGAGCTACGATCTTGCCTATGTGGTGGGCTGTAGATAGTCAGGCCGTGTGCCTCTTTTATATTTTGCCATCTGTACCCAGACAGCTTTAGTTTCCGCTGGTTTGTATGACTTGAGTGCCAGGTCATGTGACCCCTATGTGTAAGAACATATTATGCAAGGCTCGTCTGAGCCTCTTAAATAAAAGTCATGTTATTGTATGGTTATGTTGTGATGCCATGGTTGTATCTATGCATATCGGGCATGTTGTGCGTACGTGTGACGTGCAACGGTATGTATGGGATCCGACACCTAGTCGTGTGCCTTTAGTAGTACTCTTTACGGGAAACTGCCTCTTTGTGCTTCCACCGAGCCATGGTAGCTTGCTACTGCTCCGGACACATTGATTGACCGGCATGTATCCTTCTTTACTGTTGTGTCTGTCCCTTCGGGAAAATGTCTCGCAGTGTAATGGAGTCCCTGTAGCCTGTTACGACTCATCTACGTGCAGCAATGACATTCGTGTCTCGCGACATAATGGAGTCCTTGTAACTTGCTACGACTCGTCTACACACGCTTGAGGCCGACACCTGCATTGCTGGGTTATGTATGCCTGTTTCCGTACGGATGTGCCACTTGGGTTCTATGACTAGTTATGTCGGCCCGGGTTCTTTGTTGTGTGATTGCCAGCGACATGTTCACATACGTGAGCCAAAATACGCAAACGGTCCCGGCCAAGGTAAGGTGGCAGCCGTGGAGTACCGTGCATGAGGCCGCAAAGTGATGTGGCTTGTTACAGTATGGAATCATAGGACTTAGGATCGGGGTCCCGACAGCCCAGTACGTCAAAGGCAAGGAGATGAAGTAGTCATCGGCCGAGGCTTTACCGTGATGGCGTCGAGCTCAGCTAATGTCGAGGCACCGCCAACAGCGGGCGTGCAAGTGACGGAGGGGCCGCTTGATGCCGAGGTGCCGGCAGGCGTATTCTTCCCACACCAGGGTGCATTAAGGTCCAATACCGGCGCCGACGCGGGAGACACCAATGCCGCCTCCGTCGGAGACACCAATGTCGGCTCAGCCGGAGACACCATTGCCGGCGCATTGTGCGAGTTGCTACCCGTTAAGTTGGGAATCGGGGGCGGCCCCTGTCAGCCCCCCGCAATCCACCCCCGCAGCCCCTCAACCAAGGTAGGCATAATGGCGGTGATAGTCACTCCTAGTTGGTCTCGCACTTGCTCTTCGACTATCTCCGAAATCCGCGCCACTTGTGCCTTGAGTTCTTTAACCTCGCGCTACTGGCTTTCCAAGCTGGTCTTTCTCTCCTTTCTCCCAACATTATAGTATTCCGACCATTTCGTGGACAAGCCTTCGCCGGCCACACGACCAGATGACGATGGCTTACTGAACTTATCATTTTGTTTCAGAACGTTCAACGCCCTATTTAAACAGGTGTCCCAAGGGGCAGCAGGCGGGGAGCTCTGAGACCCCGCGCTACTGCTTTCAGTTTCCTGCGTAAGGAATGTGAACCACTTAGAAATTTGGCTTCATTAATTAGAATGCAACCATATGGAGCTAATTACGCGGGGGTGTATTCCTTACCAGAACATGCTCAAGCTCCTTCACCTTCGGATCCGTGGTAAGCTCCCCTGTTACCGGGTCCACCTTGTACCGGGCCCTAACATAGTTCCTATTCTACTTTTCATGGTATTTATCGAAGACGGGCGGTAGGCCTTGTGCAGCACGCTCCGCATCCTCCTTGTCCCATTTCGATTCCGCCACTCTGTAACCCCCGGGACCGAGTTTGTGGACCCCTAAGTTCAAGTCCCGCATATCTTTCCCCGACTGACTTGATTCCGCGGATGCATTGCTCTCGCACTTGATCTTGAACTCCAAGTTGTCCTCTTTGCTGATCAAAGGATTTGTCGCCTTCATCTTCTCATAACTATGACCACTTAGAATCCTTCTCTTCACTTCGGCTCTCCAAGTATCCAGGGTCGTGGTCATCTTCGTGAGGGCGGCACTATTCACTTTATTCCCTGAGAGGCGTGTGTTTGCGAAGTCACCGGGGAACTTGTATCATTCGTGCAGCTTCATGAAGAGGAGGTTGTGCAAATTCCCTCGGTCAGGATGCCTTAGGTTCTCGGTGTTGATCGAGACGGTGCTCCGGAGAATGCACCCGAGTTGTCCCACGTACCCACGGACTTATTCTTTGGGCGCTGTTGGATGCCACTGGAGGACACTTCAGTAAATTCCTCCTTGACGATGCCGAGCACGTTCGGGCGTCGGTCCTTCCGTTGCCTCTTCTATTGGCTGCCATCTGTGCGTTCGCTGCCATCATCAGTGGTGGCATCCGCGGCGGCACCGTCAGTGGTGTCATCCCCGACGCCACTACGGGTTGTGTAGTCGAGAACGGTGTCTTCCGCGGCGTCCTCATAGCGGTGAGGTTCTTCCTCCATCTCCTGGGACAGCCCCCAGAATGGCTTGCCCGAACCGCCGACCTCATCGTTGTGGGCCATGTTTGCTCTAAATAGGAAAAAAGGCTACTAGAGTTATTTTTGTTTCGGTTGAGAATCGGGCACCTTCTAAGTCAAGAAAATTGGGCATGACCTTTGCTAATTTTCTTGACCTAGGAGTGCCCCATTCTCAACCGAAACAGAAATTAATCAACATTTCAGGAGAAAGGGGTAACTATTTAAGATGAAGTGGTATATATATATAAGATGACAACATGGCATACAACAAAGTAACTCCTCTTGTGATGTGACCCATGGCATACCCCTTTAAGATGTCATAGGAAATACTATGACATAGTGACCGATGTAAAGCTCACTAGTCACTAAATCCCTCTTGTATGTCACATCACTATTCCCATTGCAAGCTCTCACTCAATTAATAATGATCTCAGTCAGTTAAAGTTATCTGAAGAAAAAAAAGCAAATTCGAGGTGACTGTAGTGTGGCATACCAATGACATAATTTGAAGTAGACTGCTACTGCTATCTGTTATCTTTGAAAATTATACTGATGGGGCATGTGCTAAGTTAATGTGGGTAAATTTCAATGTGTGTTCATCTACAAATTACTCCTTTTTAAGTGTATTTATCTAGAGATGGGAGTAGTGCTGAAACAATCTGAAATTCAGTTAAATAAATCATATTTGAATAATTTGACTAGATATACTTTTGGATAGTACGTATATTTGACTCGGTCATAACTAGTTAACTCTCATATGGAATAGCACTGTTTCTATGGCATAGCGCTATGGCATACAACAAAGTAACTCCTCTATGGCATACCCCTTTGAGTTATAGATGATTTGGTATAGCTATGAACATTTCTTCTACAAAATGAGCATAAATATCCATTCATCCTACAGAATGAGCATACACAGTATCCAGTACTAATTTTCCACACCCAATAGTGATCTGGCAGCATCCAATGCTAATTTTAATCATCAGATGGCAGCACACACAAAATCGATGGATCTAGAGGGAGGGAGGGAGGAGGACGAAGGACTGATGACAGAAGTACGAGGAAGGAAGGGGAGAGGCGAGAGCTTGTACCTTGCAACGAATGGGGTGGCGGTGATGGCGACCAGGGAGGAGGAGGAGGCACACGTCCGGAGCGGCAGGCGGCAGGCGACGGCTTGCAGGGGCGCCGAGCGCCGGGCGGGCGGGCCGGGATGGAGAGGTAGGCAGCGATGGGCGACGGCGGCCGGCGAGCCGGCAGGATCGGGAGCCGGGCGGCCGAGGTCGGGGACGAGCAGGGGGTGGGAGGCGACGGCGGAGCGGGGGTGGGGGAGGGAGAAACCATAGTGGGGAAAAGAAGGGGAAGGCGGGAGCCGGGAGGGGAGGGAGGGAAAAGGCCGTAGTGGGTTTTGGGTTAGCAATGGCGCACCTCTGTGGGGTGCGCCATAGAAACAACGTTAGCAATGGCGCACCTCCGAGGGGTGCGCCATAGAAACAGCGATAGCAATGGCGCACCTCTGAGTGGTGCGCCATTACTAATTTTTTTTCTATTTTTTGGATTTTAGTTTGCATGTAATAATTTAGAATTATGACATGGTATGATAGAAAGTGTGTATGTTGGTGGTTGTTGTGTAGTTGGTCCACTATGATACAAAGTTATCTATTGCGTAGGGACCACATGTAGACAAGAATACACTCATTGGGAGATGGTGATGGAAAGCCAACAAGATACACAGTGTTGAAATCAAGTGACATGAAATAACAGTCATCAAAGATTGAGCTTGCCACTGACACACACACGCAGCCGACACATTCTTTGACCTTAGCTATATTTTCACAATCTTCTTGCCCTTCTTTCTCGCGGTTGAATAATTTAGCCCTGGACCCCTTGAGTTCTTCTCTTGAACAGACGTCCTTTAGATAGAGTGGTCCTTCTTCTTCGTGTGGTGTATGGTACTTCATCGTCGTCGTCATCTTCCATCTTCGGGTCGCCGTACTTGTCGAAGTCTTGCTCATTGGCGAATCCATCCATTCTGATGATGTTCCTTTTGCCTCTCCTCACGACAACACGACTGGGATTTGACGGGTCAGTAATGAAGAAGCATTGGTCCACTTGGAAAGCCAGTACCCATGGCTCATTTTTCGCGGTGACGTTTGTTCCCGCGGTCTAGGATTTTGCTTCGAGTATAACCATGGTGGTGAAATATTGGTCTTCTTTTAGGACGCTCTTGGCCCATCTGACACGGAACATCGGGACCTTCTCTCCAGCGTAGCTCAGCTCCCAGATCTCCTCGATCCTTCCGTAGTATCTATCCTTGTCGTTATCGATGTAGGATTCCATCGTTACCCCGGAGTTCTGATAATCGCTCTTCATGTCCTTTTCCTCAGTGTAGAATGTGTAGTCGTTGATATCGTACGCCTCATAGGTCATCAGGTTGTGCTCGGCACGCTGTGACAAGGCGAATATGATTTTTTCTTCCACTGAAGAATCCTCATGTAAAGGGTACGACAGAAGCCTGTCCTTGAACCAACGCGTGAAACATGAGTTGTGCTCTTTGATTATATCTCCGTCCGTCCTTTGTTGGCCTCGGTCATTGTATGTCTTCTCAACAAAGGTTTTGTGCTCTATCGCCCAAGGATCGACCACGTCTATGTGTTGTAGCGCGACTAGGTTCGCTCTTTCAAAGTCGGCGAGTCGACCCTTGAAGTCGACATGCATTTCGCGGCGACCCTCGCGGTAACCCCATCCAACGAGCCTGCCGAGGTGCTTGGTGATGGGCAGACCAACGGGGTACTCGATGCCTAGATAATTCGTGCAGAAGGAGATGCACTCTTCGGTCAGAAAGCCCTTGGCTATGCTTCCATCTGGACGTGCCCTGTTGCGAACGTATCCTTTTATGTCACCATTCATCCTTTCGAACGGCATCATGTTGTGCAGGAACGTCGGCCCGAGTTGGATTATATCCTCCACGATATGGACCAATAGATGCACCATAACATCGAAGAATATGGGCGGGAAGTACATCTCAAGCTCGCATAGTATCACCACGATCTCTTCCTGTATCCTTCTGAGTTGCTTCACGCTAACCGACTTTCGAGAGATGACGTCAAAAAAGTTGCATAGGCCAAACAGCGTTTCACGGATGTGCGCGTCCATGATCCCACGGATTGCAACTAGAAGTATCTGCGTCATCAGCACGTGACAGTCGTGACACTTCATCCTGCTGAACTTCTGCTTTGCTGAGTCTAGGTATCTGATTATCTTCCCCACGTAACCATAAGGAAGTTCTACTCCTACGAGGTAGGTGAGAAACTGCTCGATCTCCTTCTGACTTAGAGTGAAGCACGCGGGAGGGCATTCATATTCGATCTTCTTGGCCTTTTTGCCTTTGCGACAACTTTCCGTGTCCTTCGTCTCATCATCATTAGGGCGTTTTGCGTGAAGCTCCTCCCTGATGCCCATTGATTGCAAGTCTGCCCTTGCTTTCGGCCCATCTTTGGTCCTCTCTGGCATGTTGAGAAGGGTACCAAGCAGACTCTCACACACGTTCTTCGTGATATGCATGACATCAAGGCTGTGAGGCACACGGAGGATCTTCCAGTATGGCAAGTCCCAGAAAAAAGACCTCGTTTTCCATACCTTCAGCAGCGGCTCTGGCGCCTTTCGCTTCTTTCCTGGCGGTGGGCACTGTTTCCAATTTTTCAACAACTCGTCTATTTCCTCGCCGATCCTCGTACGTGGGGGTCTTCGGGGTTCGGTTTCACCATCGAACAGATCCTTGCGCTTTCTCCATGCGTCATCGTCGCAAAGCCACCTTCGATGTCCCATGAACACGGTTTTCAAAGAACCAGGATCTCTATCTAGCTGGCGATACGTTGTGTCATCCATGCACCTGACGCATGCATTAAATCCGTGGACCACCTGCCCCGCGACATATCCGTAACCAAGAAAGTCGTGCACCGTCGTGAGCAATGCGGATCTCATAGGGAAATATTGTTTCGCTGCGGCGTCCCACGTATTGGCTGGCGTTTTCCACAGCGTGTCTAGCTCCTCTTTAAGCAGCCTGAGATATAGATTGATGTCATTCCCTGGTTGTTTCGGCCCTTCAATTAGCATACTCATGTGAGTGTACTTCCTCTTCATGCACATCTAGGGGGGAAGGTTGTACATCCACACAAACACAGGCCAGGCGCAATGTCTACTTCTCTGGCTGCCAAATGGATTGACTCCATTGGTGCTCGCGCCCAGCACGATGTTCCTTGGATCGTCCCCAAATTCTGGGTGTTCGAAGTTCAACGCTTGCCATTGGCTCACATCCTTAGGGTGAATCAGCATCTTGTCTTTTTTATTTATCTCCGGATCATTTCTGTCATCTTCTCGCTTCTTCTCCTCCCTATCTGCGTGCCAATGCAGGAGCTTTGCTAGCTTAGGGTCCGCGAAATACCGTTGCAGATGAGGAGTGATCGGAAAGTACCACACCACTTTTCGAGGAGCTTTCTTCCTCTTCTTGTATCAAGTGATGCCGCACACCGAACATATGGTAGACTCCGCGTGCTCGTCCCGTTAAATGATGCAATCGTTCATGCACACATGGTATTTCACGTGCGGTAAATCCAGAGGACACACGATTTTCTTCGCCTCCTCCAAACTGGTCGGTCCCTTGTTCCCCTTGGGAGGACATTCGTGCCAGAATCACATGTTCTCGTCGAAGCATGCGTCGGTCATTTTGTGTTTTACCTTCATCTCCAAAGCCATGAGTGCTACTTTCAGGCGGGTATCCTCGGGCTTGCATCCTTCATACAATGGAGTAACCGCATCTATCTCCAGTTGATCCAGCTTGGCTTTCTCTCGGGCAACAGCTCTTGTGTTACCCGTCTGCTTGAGAAGCAGCTCTTGAATATGACGGTCCTGCACCCAGCAAATCGATGGTCCATCGCCGTTTGCTCCGGCATCTTCATCTTCATGATCATGCCCTTCGTGTTGATCTTCCTCATCATCATGTCTAGCATCTTCTACATGATGACTATGTCCTCGATGTACTTCGTGATCATGTCCTGGAGATTCTTCATCTTCTCGCCCGCCCTCGCCGCTATTGTCTTGATCCCCTTCCTTATTTCTTTCCCGGCCCCCATGGACTACTTCATAATAATCTTCATCACCTTGCCACCGATAGCCATCCATGAAACCACACACGAGCAGGTGGTCCCGCACCTGTCTGGAATCCGGGTCCATAACGCTCGTCAGCTTGCATCTTCGACATGGACATCTTATCTCCGTCTCGTTCTTTTGAAACATCTCGGCCTTGGCGGAGATCAAACACCTATTCACGATGCCTTCGGTCATCGTGCGGACCATGGTCGCCTAGGGGGTAGAGCAAAACGATATTTGAGAACCAAAAAAAAATTGGCATGACTTTCCCTAAAAAGAGGACCAAAAAGAATGCATAATGCCAAATTCTCGCCGAAACGGAAATGAATCAACATTCTTGCAAAATATTGGCAACATTTAGGGGAGGGTCATCACCACAAACAATGGTGCACCACAAACATACGTAGATCTAGGCCATAAAAACTATGTACGTTGGAGGGAGAAGAAAGTAGATCTAGAACATAAAGAAAGCTTTCCCCTTACTTACCTATCAAAAAAAGGAAATTTAACCACTTGATTTGGGTGAATCTATGGTGCAAATGAGGTGAGGAGAAGGAGGCAGCCGAGACCAAGCTTGGTAGAGGTGGAGAGAAGTGGGGAAAGTCAGTGTGGTAGGTGTGGGTGTCAAAAATATCTAGCTGCTCTCGAGTTAACAATGGCGCACCTCCTAAGAATGCGCCATTGCTAACTAGGGTTACTAATGGCGCACCTGGTGTGCGGTGCGCCATTACTAGTTTTGAAAAAAAAACCGAAAAAATTGTTAGAAGTGGCGCACCACGTGTGTGGTGCGCCATTACTAGTTAAAACTAGTAATGGTGCACTATCACTTGGTGTGCCACTGCTAAGTCTGGGGAGGGGTGTGGGGCCAGGACACAACTAGTAATGGCGAACCACACAACAGGTGCGCCATTAGTAATATGGGCACTAATGGTGCACCCTTATCTGGTGCGCCACTGCTATATAGCAGTGGCGCACCACATACGAGGTGCGCCATTAGTATCCATATTAGCTATAGCCGTTTCTGTAGTAGTGACGGGTGTAAGCCAGATTTACACACGCGAAACACTTAGGTTGACTTGACAAGCCTAGCATGTACAGACATGGCCTCAGAACACGGAAGACTGAAAGGTCAAACATGAGTCATATAGAAGACACGATCAACATGGAGATGTTCACCATGGATGACTAGTCTGTGTCACGTGATGATCGAACACGGGCTACTTGACATGGATCATGTATCACTTGGATGACTAGAGAGATGTCTATCTAAGTGGGAGTTCATTAAATAATATGATTATGTGAACTTAATTATCATAAACTTAGTCCAAAATGTCTTTACAATCTATATTGTAGATCCAATGGCCAACGCTAATGTCACCCTCAACTTCAACGCATTCCTAGAGAAAACCAAGCTGAAAGATGATGGAAGCAACTATGTGGACTGGGTCCATAGCTTGAGGATCATCCTCGTTGCTTCCAAGAGATTCTATGTCTATGATGCACCGCTAGGTGACCCACCCATTTTCCCAGCGAACCAAGATGTTACGAACGCTTGGCAGTCATCCTGCGATGATTACTCCCTGGTTCAGTGCGGCATGCTTTACATTTTATAACTGGGGCTCCAAAAGCGTTTTGAGCAACACGGGAGCATATGAGATGTTCCAAGAGCTGAAACTAGTTTTCCAGGCTCATGCCCGGATCGAGAGATATGACGTCTTCGACAAGTTCTTCGGCTGTAAGATGGATGAGAATAGTTCTATCAGTGAGCACATACTCAAAATGTCAGGGTTGCACAACCGCTTGACTCAGCTGGGAGTTAATCTCCCGGATGATTGGGTCATTGACAGAATCCTCCAGTCGCTTCCACCTAGCTACAAGAGCTTTGTGATGAACTACAACATGCAGGGTATGGAGAAGTCCATTCCTGAGTTGTACTCGATGCTGAAATCAGCAGAGGTCGAGATCAAAAAGGAGCATCAAGTGTTGATGGTGAATAAGACCACTAGTTTCAAGAAAGGCAAGGGTAAGAAGAACTTCAAGAAGGACGGCAAAGCTGTTGCCGCACCCGGTAAGCAAGTTATCGGGAAGAAGAACAAGAATGGACCCAAGCCTGAGACTGAATGCTTTTATTGCAAGGGTACCGGTCACTGGAAACGGAACTGTCCCAAGTACTTAGCGGATAAGAAGGCCGGCAACGTTAAAGGTATATGTGATATACTTGTTATTGATGTGTACCTAACCAGCGCTCGTAGTAGCTCCTGGGTATTTGATACTGGTGCAGTTGCTCACATTTATAACTCAAAGCAAGAGTTGTGGAATAAGCAGAGACTGGCAAAGCACGAGGTGATGACACGCGTCGGGAATGGTTCCAAGGTCGATGTGATCGCCGTTGGCACGCTACCTCTACATCTACCTTCGGGATTAGTTTTAAACCTCAATAATTGTTATTTAGTACCAGCTTTGAGTATGAACATTGTATCTGGATCTCGTTTGATGCGAGATGGCTACTCATTTAAATCTGAGAATAATGGTTGTTTTATTTATATGAGAGAAATGTTTTATGGTCATGCCCCGCTGGTCAATGGTTTACTTTTGATGAATCTCGAATGTGATGTTACACATGTTCATAGTGTGAGTGACAAAAAGTGTAAGGTTGATAATGATAGTCCCACTTACATGTGGCACTGCCGCCTTGGTCATATTAGTGTCAAATGCATGAAGAAGCTCCATGTTGATGGACTTTTGGAGTCTCTTGATTTCGAAATGCCTCATAGGCAAGATGACCAAGACTTCGTTCTCCGGAACAATGGAGCGAGCAACTGACTTATTGGAGATAATACATACCGATGTATGCGGTCCAATGAGCGTCGAGGCTCGCGGTGGCTACCTTTATTTTCTCACCCTCACTAATTACTTGAGAAGATATGGGTATGTCTACTTAATGAAACACAAGTCTGAAACCTTTGAAAGGTTCAAGGAATTCCAGAGTGAGGTAGAGAATCAACATGACAGGAAAATAAAGTGCCTACTATCTGATCGTGGCGGAGAATATTTAAGTCACGAGTTTGGCACGCACCTAAGGAAATGTGGAATTGTTTCAAAACTTACGTCGCCTGGCACACCTCAGCAAAATGGTGAGTCTGAACATCGTAATCGCACTCTATTGAATATGGTGTGATCTATGATGTCTCTTACCGACTTACCGCTATCATTTTGGGGATATGCATTAGAGACTGCCGCATTCACTTTAAATAGGGCACCATCAAAGTCCGTTGAGACGACACCGTATGAATTATGGTTTGTAAAGAAACCTAAGCTGTTGTTTCTAAAAGTTTGGGGATGCGATGGTTATGTGAAGAAACTTCAACCTGAGAACCTCGAACCCAAAGCAGAAAAGTACGTCTTCATAGGATATACCAAAGAGACTATTGGGTATACCTTCTACCTAAGATCTGAAGGCAAAGTCTTTGTTTCCAAGAATGGATCCTTTCTCGAGAAAGAGTTTCTCTCGAAAGAAGTAAGTGGGAGGAAAATAGAACTTGATGAGGTAATTGTACCTCCACTTGAACCGGAAAGTAGCACAGCACGGGAAGTTGTTTCCGTAGATCCTACACCGGCAGGAGAGGAACTTAATCATGATGATCATGAAACTTCAGATCAAGTTACTATTGAATGTCGAAGGTCCACTAGGACACGTTCCGCACCAGAGTGTTACGGCAACCCTGTCCTGGAGATCATGTTGTTGGACAACGGTGAACCTTCGAACTATGAAGAAGCAATGGCGGGCCCGGATTCCAAAAAATGGCTTGAATCCATGAAATCCGAGATAGGATCCATGTATGAGAACAAAGTATGGACTTTGGTGGACTTGCCTGATGATAAGCGCGCCAATGAAAATAAATAGATTTTTAAGAAGAAGACTGACGTGGATGGTAATGTTACCATCTATAAGGCTCGGCTTGTCGCTAAGGGTTATCGACAAGTTCAAGGAGTTGACTATGATGAGACTTTCTCACCTATAGCGATGCTGAAGTCTGTCCGAATCATGTTAGCAATTGCCGCATTTTATGATTATGAGATCTGGCAAATGGACGTCAAAACAACATTCCTTAATGGCTTCCTTTAGGAAGAACTGTATATGATGCAGCCGGATGGTTTTGATCGTAAAGATGCTACCAAGGTATGCAAGCTCCAACGCTCCATCTATGGGCTGGTGCAAGCTTCTCGGAGTTGGAACATTCGCTTTAATGAGGTGATTAAAGCGTTTGGGTTTGTACAGGTTTATGGAGAACCCTGTATTACAAGAAAGTGAGTGGGAGCTCTGCAGCATTTCTCATATTATATGTGGATGACATACTGATAATGGGAAATGATATAGAACTCTTGGAAAGTTTAAAGGCCTACTTGAATAATTGTTTTTCAATGAAGGACTTTGGAGAAGCAGCTTACATATTAGGTATTAAGATCTATAGAGATAGATTGAGACGCCTCATAGGTATTTCACAAAGCACATACCTTGAAAACATATTGAAGAAGTTTAATATTTATTAGTCCAAGAACAGGTTCTTTCCTGTGTTATAGGGTGTGAGATTGAGTACGACTCAACACCCGACCACGGCAAAGGATAGAGAAGAGATGAGTGTCATCCCCTATGCTTCAGCCATAGGCTCTATTATGTATGCCATGCTATGTACTAGACCTGATGTGAACCTTGCCATAAGTTTGGTAGGGAGGTACCAAAGTGATCCTAAAGCGGAACACTGGACATGGGTCAAGAATATCCTGAAGTACCTGAAAAGGACAAAGGACATGTTTCTCGTATATGGAGGTGCCGAAGAGCTCGTCATAAAGGGTTACGTCGATGCCAGCTTTGACACAGATTCGGACGACTCCAAGTCGCAAACCGGATACGTGTATATTTTGAATGGAGGGGCAGTCAGCTGGTGCAGCAGCAAGCAAAGCGTCGTGACGGCATCTACATGTGAAGCGGAGTACATAGCTGCTTCGGAAGCAGCAAAGGAAGGAGTCTGGATGAAGGAGTTCATCATCGACCTAGGAGTGATTCCCAATGCGTCGGGCCCGATGACTCTATTCTGTGATAACGCTGGACCTATTTCCCTTGCCAAGGAGCGCAGGTTTCACAAGAAGACAAGACACATCAAGCGCCGCTTCAACTCCATCCGTGATTACATTCAGGAGGGAGATATAGATATTTGTAAAGTACATACGGATTTGAATGTCGCAGATTCGTTGACTAAACCTCTCTCACGAGAAAAACATGATCAACACCAGAATGCTATGGGTGTTCGATTCATCACAATGTAACTAGATTATTGACTCTAGTGCCAGTGGGAGACTGTTGGAAATATGCCCTTGAGGCAATAATAAAATGGTTATTATTGTATTTCCTTGTTCATGATAATTGTCTATGTGTTCATGCTATAATTGTGTTAACCGAAACCATGATGCATGTGTGAATACATAGACCACAACGTGTCCCTAGTGAGCCTCTAGTTGGCTAGCTCGTTGACCAATAGATGGTCGCGGTTTCATGACCATGGACATTGGATGTTGTTGATAACGGGATCACATCATTAGGAGAATGATGTGATGGAGAGGACCCAATCCTAAGCATAGCACAAGATCGTGTAGTTCGTCTGCTAAAGCTTTTCCAATGTCAAGTATCATTTCCTTAGACTATGAGATTTTGCAACTCCCGGATACCATAGGAATTCTTTGGGTGTGCCAAACGTCACCATGTAACTGGGTGGCTATAAAGGTGCACTACGGGTATCTCCGAAAGTGTCTGTTGGGTTGGCACGAATCAAGACTAGGATTTGTCACTACGTGTGACGGAGAGGTATCTCTAGGCCCATTCGGTAAGACATCATCATAATGAGCTCAGAGTGACTAAGTAGTTAGCCGTGGGATGATGTGTTACGGAATGAGTAAAGAGACTTTTCGTTAATGAGATTGAACAAGGTAGTTCAAATCTACCGGAGAGGTGTCTCGGTCAAATCTACGTGTCTCGCAAACCCGTAGGGTCTACACACTTAAGGTTTGATGACACTAGGGTTATAGGGAAATAGTGCATGTGGTTGCCGAAGGTAGTTCGGAGTCCCAGATGAGATCCCGAATGTCATGAGGAGTTCCAGAATGGTCCGGAGACAAAAATTGATATATAGCAAGTGAGGTTTTGGTTACCGGAAATGTTTTGGGCGTCATCGATAACGTACCGGGACCACCGGAAGGGTTCCGGTGGTCCATCGGGAGGGGCCACGGGCCCTAGAGGATTGCATGGGCCGAAGGTGGAGGGAACCAGCCCCTAGGTGGGCTGGTGCGCCCCTCCCACCTGGCCCAAGGCGCAGCAAGGAGAGAGGGGGGCAAACCCTAGGCCTAGATGGGCCCTAGGCCCACCCTAGGGCAGCTAGGGCTGTCACACCACCTCTCCGCTCCCTTGGCCGCAGCACCAAGTCCCATCTAGGGCTGCTGTCGGCCCCTAGGGTGGAAACCCTAGGGCGCAGCCCTCCCTCCTCCTCCTCCTATATATAGTGGAGCCCTTGGGGCTGTTTGGGACACAACTCTCTCTCCCTCTCGACACAGCCCTACTTCTCTTCTCCTCGTTCTCTGTAGTGCTTGGCGAAGCCCTGCCAGAGACCACGCACTTCCACCGTCAACATATTGTCATGCTTCCGGAGCTCTCCCTCAACCTCTCCTTCCTCCTTGCTAGATCAAGGCGTAGGAGACGTCACCGGGCTACACGTGTGTTGAATACGGAGGCGTCGTTGTTCGGCGCTAAGATCGGAGTCCACCGCGACCTGAATCGCTACGAGTATGACTCCACCAACCGTGTTCTTGTAACGCTTACGCTTAGCGATCTTCAAGGGGATGAAGATGCAATCTCTTCCCTCTCATTGTTGGTTTCTCCATAAATAGATCTTGGGGAACACGTAGAAAATTTTGATTTACTACTACGTCTCCCAACATATAGATACCACCCTTTCAAACAGGAGACGCATACTGGTCATGCATACTAATGATTGAAGACACCTATAGCTAGCAAGTTTCATCGGCACGAAGACCGGAACAGAGCAAACTAAGGGGGCCGGGGGAGGAGATGTCATTTGTGCTCACCAACGAACGCAGGGTCGGAGCTCGTCTGACGCACGGGGTGGGCTTCGAACAACTGCACATTGAAATCCACCCGATCAACACAAATATGATGTTTTTATAACAAAATGGGAAAATATATGACCTAACTCATAATCTACAAAACTATGATCCCATCGGGGGTTGGGGATCGGTGGCGTCGGGAGTCAGTGGTGTCGGGGGTCAGGGGTTGGTGACGTCGGGGGTCGGGGGTTGGTGGCATCGGGGGGCGATGGTGTCATGGGTCGCGGGTCGATGGGGTCGGGGGTCGGGGGTCCATGGCGTCGGGGGTCGCGGGTCGATGGCGTCGGGGGTTGGGGGTCCGTGGCGCCGGGGGTCGAGGTGTCATGGTGTTGTCTCCTTCTTCTTCCTTCTCTTCCTTTTCTACTTCCTCCTCTTCTTCCTTTTCTTCTTCTTCTTCTTTTCTTCTCCTCCTCCTCCTCTTATTCTTCTTCTTTACCTTCTTTTCCTTCTTCTTTTTTTCATTCTTCTTCTTTTCCTTCTTCTTTTCCTTCATCTTCTTTTCATTTTTCTTCTTTTCCTTCTTCTATTCATTCTTCTTCTTTTGCTTCACCTTATCATTATTCTTCTTATTACTTTTCATTTTTTCCTTCTTCTTTTCTTATATTTTTTCTAGTTTTTTTCTTTTCTTCTATTCTTCTATGTTTTTCTTTTCTATCTAAGATTTTTCTACCTAATAAATTAACTATGTAATTTGACAGAAATAGAAAATATCTATTAAATAAACTAACTAATAAACATCTATTAAAAACTTACTATCTACTTAAACTAACTAAAAACATCTATTAAATAAAGTAACTAATAAACATCTATTAGAATAAACATAAAAAACAAAAAAAGAAATAGGAAAAAAGGGGGAGAGCCTATCGGGGCAGGAGCTCACAAGAGGTGGTGGGGTAGGAGGCATCAGGCGGCCGGCTATGGGGCCACCAGCGTCGGGCCGCCGGCGTTGGTGGAGGTGGAGGAGGCGGGGCCAATCGGGAGAGGGGCGGGGCCGGCCAGGGGAGGGGCAGGGCCGGCCAGGGGAGGGGCAGCCGGGGGCGGGGCCGGCCGGGGGAGGTGCAGTGCGAGAGAGTTGTGGCCGGGGGCGAGTCAGGCAGGGGGAGGGGCGGCCGGGGGCAGGGCCGATCGGGGGAGGGGCAACCGGGGGTGGGACCGACCGGGGAGGGCGGCCGAGGCGGGGCCGACCGAGGGAGGTGCGACGCGGGGGAGGTGGCTGGCGACAGCGAGGTGGCTGGCGGCAGCGGTCCCAGGGGGAGGCGGGAGAGAGGGAGGGAGGGAGAGAGTGAGAGAGAGAGAGATAAATGGGGGGAGGGCAGACGGCCGTTAGTAGGGCATCCCCTTTGTCGTTTGCCCCCAGACGGCAAACAGAGACAGGGCCAACGACAAAGGTGCACCAGACGGTGAAGACCCCGTCCATTTGGACCTGGCCAGGCCCAAGGTCCAGTGGGACCCACCTTGGCTCTTTGTCATCTGCCCTGGCACTCTTTGCCGTCTGGGGGCAGATGGCAAAGAACTGGCACATGG
The DNA here is from genome assembly GCA_022496015.1 of Hordeum marinum. Lineage (NCBI taxonomy): Eukaryota > Viridiplantae > Streptophyta > Magnoliopsida > Poales > Poaceae > Hordeum > Hordeum marinum. Next base: position 335,455,940 of record CM039676.1, on the reverse strand, counting down.
CAAACAGTGCATTTGCCATGTGCCAGTTCTTTGTCGTCTGCTTTGTGACAGCAGATGGCAAAGAGCATCTTTGCCATGTGTCAGCACACGGCAAAGGCCTGGCACATGGAAAATAATTGAATTCCAGTAGTGCGAGGACGGGAGTTGCGAAAGTTGGTGTGAACGTCCGTGTCATCAGCATCACTATTATTGTGCCGACGTTTGTTTTTTTTGCGCTTTTTTTTCTCGTTGCCATCTTGAACTTCGGAGGTTTCAGGGTCTTCGGAGTTGTAGCTGCGTCTTGCTAGCCAATTATCTTCACCCACGCAAAAGCGAGTCATTAGGGAAGTAAGGGTGGACATGGTTCGAGGTTTATCCTGGCCGAGCTGCTGGGCCATCCATTCGTCCCGAATATTCTACCAGAAAGAGGCTATTGCCTCGGCATGTGGGCAGTCAACAATTTGGTTCTTTTTGGTCAAGAACCGATTCCAGAAATGTCGTGCAGATTCTCCGGACTTCTGAACGACGTTACTTAGGTCAGAGGAGTCCGGCGGCCGAACATAGGTTCCCTGGAAGTTAGAGCGGAACACATGCTCCAGGTCTTCCCACCATCCAATGGAATTTTCGGGGAGGCTGTTGAGCCAGTGTCGAGCGAACCCTTGAGTTTAAGGGGGGGGGGTATTTGATGGCATGGAGATCATCTCCTCCTCGACAGGGGGAGGTAGTTATTGCCCTCGGGGTCATTGACGTTGTCGGGGTTGCTCTGGTCTTCAGGCTTTTCCTGACCCTCTAACGGGTGTTCGGGGATATCAGGGTCGCCGCGGTCCTCGGGGTAACTTCGTCCCCGGTGTCGATGATAGCTCTCCTTCCCTTTTTGCCCCTGGACCGCTTGTGCGGTTTTCGGCGCCTTGACGGTGTGTCGCCCGACTTGTCGCCGTCATTATTAGGCGTGTTATCGCCATTAGGAGTGTCCACCATGCATACATCATACGTTGAAGTGGTGGCCCATCGATCGGTATTAATAGCGGTGGGGGCGCAATCCTGTTCATCCATGTATTCTGCCTCATCGGAGGCATAGTCAAGCATGTCGGTTAAATCTTTGACTGTGGCTATCAAGTGGGTGGTGGGTAGGTCGAAAAATCCGTCTCGACCTGTACTGCAGCCGATCTGAGAGTAGATCGGGTCTTAATCGTTGGAAATTTTCAACAATGAAATCCGATCTAGGGCTTTGTCGAACACCGAGGACTCGGTCGGATGATGTTGTTCGGAACCTCCGGAGTTGACCTCCGATGCATCTGAACAAGAGGGATGTTCGGCAACAACGGGTGTGTGGCCTTCCGGAACTATGGCCGAATATGGACCAGGAGTGGGTAGACCGCCGTGGTTGACCCTGCAGGTGTGACCGCAGAAGGAACTCGAGGTTAAAGCCTTGGAGTCTTCGGGCATGGCAAGCGAAGTCGCTAGCCCGGTTAATGACAAGTCGCCCCAAGAATCAACGGAGAACTCTAGGTTTCTGAATCTGACCTCTCGATTAGGGGCGAAGCTCTCAACACGGCCTAGATGGTCGGGGGGATCAGCATGCAGCACAATGCTACCAAAGGCTAAGATCTGTCCAGGGATGAAAGTGTCCATGTTGCAGTCCTGTTTGTTGATGGCAAGGTGATACATCGATTCCTTCTTGCTCACAGAGGAACTCTCAATGAAAGCACCAATGTCGGTGTCAAAACTGGCAGATCTCGTGTAGGGGGTCCCGAACTGTGAGACTAGGATCGATCGTAACAGGACACGAAGGGGCCCCAAATATACCCAGGTTTGGGCCCTTCTATGGAGGTAATACCCTACGTCCTTCTTGGATGTATTGATTATACGGGGGTTACAGAGTTGATCTACCTCGAGATCGAATATAACCCTAGATGAGTTGTTCTTGTCCCTACCACCTAAAAACCCTCCGGCTTATATAGATGCTGAGGGTACCTAGGGTTTACACATGGTCGGTTACATGCCGAAGAGATAAACATGCCTATTCGCTACATCAAACGTGGGGTACAAGTTGTGCTTCTTGATGCTTCCATCTTGGAGACTGGGTCACCAAACATTCCTATGTTCGGTAAGTGGCCCGTATAGTCCGGCCCATAGAAATAGGTCGGCCTCCCGAGGACCCCCTAATCCAGGACTCCCTCAACGCGTCCTCCCCCCATTTATTTTACTCGCCATCGTTGTTAGGGATGAAAAGGAGGTACCTCGGTGTGAGGACGGGGGTGGCGGAAATCACCGACTACGAAACCCACCAAAGGATATGGATCGATTCCTACCACTCGGTGGCGTAGGCATACAACATCATGTCAATGTGCCTCCATAGTGCAAATGCACGATCAAACTTCCCCTCTGGAGCATGACGATGAGTACATGGTGGAGCTTCGTCGCCTGTGCCCGGAGCGTGTCGAGGAGCAGCGTCGACAGTATGAGTTCTATGAGTTGAGGGCGGCGACGGTCATCGACCTTAGCTCCTGTGACGACGATGGCATAGCATGCCAGGGCGATGGCAATAGAGTGGACGAGAGGAGTGGTATCCCATCATCGACGAGGAATGGTACAATAGATGGACGAGATCACCCCAGTAACTAGTTTGTTTAGTTTTAATCCAATCTTTGTTTAGATTTCCTTTAGTGTTATGTATAATAGTTATACTAGTCGTTGAGTCAAATTTGAATCAAGTTTGATGAGCTAATTTGAATCAAATTTTCACTAAAATTTTCTTCAATTATTTGAAGGAGTTGAGTGAGGGAGTCATGGATTAAGGGGTCCTCGGATAGCCGACTTGTTTCTCATGGGCTGGACTATATGGGCCACAAGGTGAGCATTGGATGATCAAGGGCCTCGTTGCCAGGATGGAAGCTTCAAGGAGTCGTGGCGTGTCCTCCAAGTTGTCGACCGTAGATAGGCATGTTTTCCCTTCGATATGCAACCGACCATATGTAAACCCTAGGTACCCTCAGCATCTATATAAGCCAGAGGGTTTTAGTTTGTAGACAGGGACAACTCATCTGGGGTTTAGCTATTTGATATCGAGGTAGATCGACTCTGTAACCTATATATCATCAATACAATCAAGCAGGACATAGGGTATTACCTCCATAGGAGGGCACGAACTTGGGTAAACACCGTCTCCCTAGTCTCCTGTTACCATTGATTCTAGTCTCATAGCTCGGGACCCCCTACCTGATATCCGCCGGTTTTGACACCGAAATTGGTGCTTTCATTGAGAGTTCCACTATGATCACCAAAGGAATTGATGGCTCACCCTGTCACAAGCAACGAGATCTGCATCTAGGGGATTCTCGCCCCCGATCAGATTCTCACAGGCGGCGACATCTTGTCGCAAGCTGATCCGATCGGCCATCGTGGCCAGATCGGAAGCTTTTCCCCCGATCAGAGAATCAAGTTTGGTACCTTAGAGTTCATCGCTAATTCACAGGGAGAACTCATCTTGATGGAAGCCTCGAGTCTTGAGAAGGAGCATGTAAGTCTCGACGCCTCGATGCCGAAGACGTTGGGCCCCGCTTCCGACGAAGTCATCACCCCCGGGCGGTCTAGAATGCCCAATCCGGTCGATGTGACCGAATACACCATGGTCAAACAAAACCAGGATATGCTCTCATGCAGCTCCAGAACTGTGATGCTGCATATCGACTCCACTCACCTCAGCGACACACATCCTACCATTGCCTCATTTTTAAACAAGATGTCCAATCGGATTGAAACCATGCGTATGTCTAATGACCAAGTTCCAGTCTATGACCGTCTCGGGCTTAGACCCGACGACAGGGAGATTCACGTCCCCACTATCATCCACCTAGTCACCCACCGTCGAGTGTTCGACTGGGGGCTTGTCCCCCCAGCAACCAGAATTATAAACGCCTCTCCGCTCATCGAGACCTCATTTGTAACCCAGATGCCAGAGTTTGCTTTGACAGACTGGTGTCGGTCCCTGATCTGGCACATAGTTCGGAGCCCAGGATTCCGAACTAATAACGTGGCATGGAGTCAAAAAAATCCACCACCAAAGCCGATCATCCCAGTATCGTGCCTCAACCCAAGTCTTCAGACTTACGAGATATTACACAATTACCACAAGAATCAGTTCATCATCTTTTGGCTAGACTTTTGCTCGCTAAAAGCAAAGAAAAAGGTCTTAGTGACCAAGAGATAATGGCAACGTTAAATGCAATTTCCATGATGAAGAGATTCTTAATGCCCTGGCTCGCCGACACATTCATGAATTTACCGAGCTGTCCGACTTGGTACAGAAATATTGTGCCATGGAAAGCGCTTGGCAAGCCGAACGGTTATTTTCGAAACCGACCTTCACCGAACACCCTAGAGGAGATCGTTGAAAGAGGATACCTCCAAAGTGGCCAGCCAGATTTGAACCCGTCAAAAAGAGGAACAGGCCCCTTACGGGGTTCAGTACTATCCATGATGGACTGTTGGACAAACCATGCCCTATACATTCTGTGTTGCTGAACACAAACCCGACTCATAGCCTTAGATCTTGTTGGGTCGTCAGGCAGGTCACAAAAAGCGATGAGGCCATTCTTGAGGCGCTACCGCCGAATAAGTGATCCACATCATCATCTGAATACAGCGCCGAAGTCCTGACGATCTATGAAACATTCCCCTCAAGGAACAGGAGGAAAAGGGCTCTTAAAGAACTCGAACAGGTCTATCACGTGGCAGCAACAAGTGCATGGGCAGACATACCCATTACCTTCAGGGATACTGACCAACCAGCCATTCTTCCCGATCAATCACCGGTCGCAATAGTCCTGAACCCCATCATTGATGGCTACAGGTTACACAAGGTGCTAATGGACGGTGGCAGTGGTTTAAACCTGATCTACGAAGGCACCCTGGAAAAAATACAGTTCGACCGATCTCGCATCGAGCATAGCAACACAACTTTCCGAGGAATCATTCCGGGGAAAGAGGCGCGATGTTCAGGAAGTATCATCGTGGATGTAGTGTTCGGCATGCCCGAAAATTACCGATCCGAAGAACTCCTGTTCCATATCGTGCCATTCCTCAGCGGCTACCACGCCCTATTTGGACGTGATGCCTTTACAAAATTCCAGGCTATACCCCATTACGGGTATATGAAACTCAAAATGCCAGGACCAAACAGAGTAATCACAATTGCCAGTGATCCAAATATAGCCCTTCGGGCTAAAAACAAAACAGTAGTGCTCGCCCTTGAGGCATTGACTGAGACCTTCGCTACAGAAGAACTAACCGCACTACGGTCAATAGTTGACAAAGACGACGTGATCCTCAGCAAAAGGCCCAAGTCCACATCCTTCAAACACGCAGAGGAAATCGTTAAATTTCAAGTGCACCCAACAGAACCCAACAAGACAGCTTCCATCGGAGCTCAGCTCGACCCCATAGTGGACAAAGTAGTGCAGACATTTTTATGGGAAAACTGGGATATCTTCGCCCGGCATCCTTTCGATATGCCGGAATCCTGCGGCGGCTGGCAGAACATAGTCTGAACGTCATTTGAGGCTTCAAGCCATTAAGAAGACTCTATGCTGCTTTTCCGAATCCAAACGGCAAGCTATGTGTGAAGAATTAGCTAAACTACTAGAGGCTGGATTCATTCGGCAGATTAAGCACCCCGAATGGTTGGCAAACCTGGTGATGGTACCAAAGAAAGATAAATCCTGGCGGTTGTGCGTCGATTTCAAAGACCTCAACAAGGCCTGCCCTAAGGATTATGGCTCGTTGTGTTTCCTTGAAGCTTATTCCAGATACAATCAAATCAAAATGAAGGAATCCGACCAAGAGGCTACCGCATTCATCACCCCCTACGGGCCATTCTGCTTTAATATGATGCCCTTTGGGCTAAAAAATGGTACGTCCACGTACCAGCGCATGATCCAGACTTGTCTCGCGAAACAAGTCGGTAGGACAGTCGAGGCATACATAGATGATGTGGTAATCAAAACTAAACACGTTAGCCAGTTGATCGACAACCTACGGCAAACCTTTGCCAGCCTACACGAGTATGACATACGACTCAATCCGGAAAAATGTGTATTCAGAGTTTCCGCTAATAAACTGCTCGGATTCATCGTCTCACATAAAGGAATAGAAGCGAATCCGGCTAAGATCCATGCTCTATCAGAACTTGCAATTCCCATAGAGCTAAAGCATGTCCAGAGGTTGGCTGGTTGTGTAGCGACGTTAGGCTGCTTTATCTCCGCCTCGGAGAAAAGGCTCTACCGCTATATAAGCTGATCAAACGGACCAACAATTTCGAGTGGACCAACGAAGCAGCGGCTGCATTAGAGGAAATTAAAACACTGCTCGCAAGCAATCCCATACTCACAGCCCCAGGTGTCGGTGAGCCCATGTTATTATACATATCAGCTACCAACCAAGTCATTAGCGCAGTGCTCGTCGTCGAACGAGAGGAGGAGTAACACAAATTCCGGACTCAGAAGTCGGTTCATTACGTGTCAGAAGTACTAACGCAGCGCAAGTCCAGATACCCGCACTACCGGAAGATAGCCTACACAGTACTTATGGCATCACGGAAACTCAGACACTACTTCCAAGAGTGTGCGGTAATGGTGGCATCTGAAGTACCCCTGAATGATATAATCAACAAGAGTGTCACACCCTGTGTTTGTAGCACCTTGTATGTTTGGGTTTATAAAATTTGGAACCATCTAAAACTTTTTGAGTGCATGCTTGTCTGAATTGATGCTTGTCTGATTGCTTGGATGATCATGTTTGGCACTCTTAGGTTCTACTCCACTCCACCCTCATCTTCCTTGACCCAAACTTCTTGACCTATGATCATGCCATGTGAATAGTGCTCAAAACTATTTTTTATCAAAATTTATTTTCACCAAAAAAGATTTATTCAATTTAAGTTTACTGAAACCCCTGAATTGAGGTTTGTACTACAAGTCCTCAATTTTGGTGGATTCTTTCTTCCCAAATACCTTATTTAAGACCTACTATATATATGACTTCTCAAAACCACCAAATATTATTTTTAAAGATTATTTTCATATTTTATTTAAAGACTTTTTCTTAAGGCCAGAAATGGCTTTTCCTAAGGAAAAATTATTTAAATGCTTTGAAAATATTTGAGAAAACTTAGAGAAACTCAGTGGACATATATTTTCCATATATGAGTTTCAACACAAGGGCCTGATCATAACATGGGCAAAACCCCTCAAAACCCTTTCTATTCAAATCAAACTTTTGAAATGTTTCTATAAGAAATATTCTCAATAAATTTCAGGAAAATTCTAGCAAGTCAACACCATCATGGGAGATGATCTTGCAAAGTTTCATCTCAATCCAAGCTGGTTTGCTTCATCAAACCAACCCAAAATCATTTCTATTCAGATTCAAATTTGAGCAACTTTACATTGTGAAGTCTCTTCCCTTGGCCTCAAACTTTGTCAGCATGCTCTAATGGACAAATAGTGATGATACACTAAGTGGTGCATCAAGGGTTAAAGCCTAACATCATTGGATCTCTAGAAATCAGATTCTGCCAATTTCTAGGTTTTCCCTAAGTCCCATTGTAAACTTTCTCCTCTTAAGCTCAAACTTGGTGATCATGCTTGTTTTCCATCACCTCTTGACCCTATCAAATCTCATGGCAATCCCAGTCCATTTGCTTGACCGAAACTCCATCAAACACTTTCTGATGATTTGGTAAAAACAGGTTTTGATCATCTTTTGCTTTTACCCTTGCCCCCTCCTCTTTACCACAGTCTCTCATGGGTATAATTCACCCCCAGTAAAAACCTCAAGACCCCAAGTCACCAGAAATGGGGTAAATTCCCCATTTTTACCTCTGGTCAACCTTGGCAGGAGCTCTCTTCCCTCTCTCCTCTTAGTCTATCCCTCTCCCATAGCATCCAAGGCCCTACCATGCATTGTAAAAAACCCTAGATCCCCCTAGACAAGAGTGGCCGCGCAGGAGACGCCAAAGGCAATGCCATGGCATGCTATTTGCGCGCTTTGGAGCACGCTATAGTGCCGACAGGCACTATAGCCGCTGCCCTATGGTTGCCCCTGACAGCCTCGGGCTCCCCCCTCTCGCCACCTAGCTGGCCTCGGCATCCGGGAGACGCCGGACGGTCGGACCCCTCCTCTCTCTCCTTCCTCCTCCCTCCTCCCGCATGTGCCGAGCACCGCCCGGCTCGGCTAACCCCCGAGCTCGCACGCGCGCACCTCCCCTCCTCTCTCTTCTTATCCTCTGTCCGTGGACGACCCCTATGAACGCCTCGGCTCGCTCCCGTCTTCCCCCGAGCCCTCCAGCAAGCGCCACGTCCACGCCGACGCACCGCGGCTTGGTGGACTCACCCGCATCCTATAAAAGGGCCCCCGAGTCCCTTTCTCCCTTCCTCTGGACCCCTCTCCTCCTCTATTGACCGCCTCAAGCCCCTTCCTTAGCCCCCGAGCACCAGTGCTCGAGAACGACCGAGGCCCCGCCGCGGCAGAGCTCCGTCGATCTCCGGACACAGGCCCGCTCAGGCGCTCCCCTCGCCTCCATTGAGCCCGCAGCCGTCCCCTGGTCTGTTTCCCCTCTCCCCCGCTTGTTTCGACGCCGGAAACGCCATCCTCGCCCCCTTCCCGAATCTCCCTCCGTCGCGGGTGCTCGCCGCCGGCAAATCCGTACACCTCCGGTGCTCCCTCCACCTCCAGAAGACCAGCGGGTTGATGCTAACCTTGTTCCCGCATCCAGATCCCCTCGCCATGCTCTTCGTCGTTGCCGGTGAGCTCCCCCCTCTGCCGCGAGGAGGAATAAGGACCCGACAGGTGAAGCCCGCCTGTCGGCCTCTCTTTCCCCCTCCCGCGCTCTCTCTCCTCCCCCTTCTGTCGCTGGCAGCTGGGCCCCGCGCGTCAGGTTTGAACTTGACCACGCGCGAGGCCGGCTGGCTGGCCAGTTGGGCCGGCCTAGCCTCTGGCCGCCCCTGGCCAGGCTCCAGTGCCTCCCCTTTTCTTTTTTATTTCTGTGGATTTATAAAATTTCCACAGATTAAAATATTTGCCCAATGCAAATATTTGTTCTGCCCAAATCCATAAAATAATGTGTAGAATTTAATGGTGCCATTTGTCAAAAAAATTGAATACATTTTCTATACTGGTTTAATTTAAAACCTCTTTAAGGCAATTATTGCCTCTGTTTTAAATAGTTTATAAAATGATTTTCACCCCAAAACTTAGGAGAATATTTTTAGGATTGTTATTAGGATTTTTCAGAATAGAGTAACATGTAGTGGCTTTTGTGCTCTGTTTATATTGTGATGCTTATAATTATCGTTTATTCCGCGATGGTAGATTGCGCTGTTGACGAACAAGTTGGACCCGAAGACTTCGAAGACCCCGGAGAATTTGTTGAGCCAGGCAAGCAGCCCTTTGACCATGTCGTGAAACCATATTTCATTGCATGTCATATAGCACTTTACTTCCGTCATATTTAATCATATGTGGTGGTATTTCCCTCGCGGAGGGATGCCTCCGGTACTTTTCCATTGACACTTGCATCGAGCATGACCCTACCACCTTATGAGGGTTGTGCGGGTGGGAATAATTAGGTTGCTAATAGATGCTACGCATTGTGGGATGGGACTGATGCATGGAGATGGAAAGGTGGGAATGATTTTAAAGACTTTCCAAAAAACCCGTCGGGTGCCACTAATGCCCGAGAGAGATGATGATGAGTTGGGTGACCACTTGAGAACAAAGTGGTGTGCCGGAACAAGTGAGTGTGTATGTTTTCAAAAATGGATTAGATTTAAGATTTGTCGATCGGCCCAACCTTACATGTGCAACCACGATACCCCTTATGGGACGGGGTTTGTTGTTTACCTTGGTGGGTACAAGCAAGGAGCCCGCATTACTAGTGGCGGGAGTGGCATGGTCACTCTCGATACGGGGTCGTACCGGTATGTACGATCATGCACTGTCTTCACAGGCACAAGGCACACCGTTGGTCCCCTCATGGATGGTACGGTTAGAGCGAGGCTCGTGTGATGTACATCATGACGGTTGGGTACCAATCGAGTGGACTCTTTGTTTAGTATTGCCGGGGGAAAGGCATCGTTCGGCTACTTACCTCGGGTATGTTATATACCGCGAGTCGTGGATGACACGGAAGTTCCCCGAATCTTGTGGGTAAAGTGTGCAAGCTCTGTAGTGTGTAAAACTATTCGAATAGCCATGTCCACAGTCAAGGACAGGTGGGTGGTGCTGCTTTAACTACGTCCGAGTGTTTTCGTGAAACATTGGCGTGAGTATGGGTGTGTTAGTGACAAGAGGTCACGTGTGTTAAGTCCGATGACTTAGCATGGGGAATGAACTAAGTCCGATGACTTAGCGTGAACATGATGTGTTCAACTGATACTCATGATGGTATTGACAATGTGTATTCATGAATACTTGATTAGTTGTTGATGCATGCTTACTATTACTTGATCATGTCACTCACATACAAAACTGGCTTTCCGCAAATTTACCTACTTAGTGCTATATCATGCATCATTATTGCCGTGTCCCACTCTTCGGTTGCTTGCGAGTACATTCAAAGTACTCATTGGCTTGCCACTAGTTATTTAATTGGCCAGGTATGGAAGAACAGGAGTTTGTTGAAGAGTTCGTTGGAGCTCATCATGCGAACTAGGACGCTTCCCAGTCAGAATGCCTGTAGGTTAAGACTGATGGCATGGGTTCACGCTTTCGACCAGGATTTCCGCTGCATGTTCTGAATTAAGTGTTTGGCCATGTGGCTCTATCTATGTAAGACTAAGACCTTCGTGGTCACCATTTGTGTAAGATGTTAAGTGTGGATGTAAGACTCTTGTTATTCATCTTTTGTGTGTTCAGTGAGCATTGATCTCTAGGATCACTATACACGTGCATTCGGTGATCTCGACTTATGAGTCGGGGTCCCCACAGAGCTGGTATCAGAGCCGTCCTGACTGTAGGAAGCCCTTAGTTAGCATGGACGTTAGTTAGGATGAAAGCCGTTTTCAAAACTACACTTAGCCTTGGAACTAGGAAATTCTGCACTATTTACCTCTCCTATGCTTCACGCAACACTTTGCTGACTCTCCTCCTTTCAAACCTTTGTAGATGGCCATCGTACCCGAAGCCTTCCTGACATCCGGCTTTCCATTACTCCTTAGGGATAGCCTGGAGAAGTGCCAGTTTTGCCAACCCATTTTCCTTTACCACGAGCACTGGGTCGATGCCATCTCGAAGGAGTACCACGTGGACGTGGTCGTGAAGGCAAACGTCTCCCTGACTAGTTGGTTCTTTGAAGGACCACGGATGGAGACCATGATGGGTGCCGTCGAGACAGCTGCATACAAGGCACTCCTACACCTTCGAGACATCATTCCAGAGATGGCCGACAAGCCAGCTACTCGCTACCTTACCTTTCGGAAGGATGACTTTGGTGAGAGTTGGACATTGGTTCCAACCAAGCAAGATGGCGCACCACTCAGGTTCCAGACCTACTTCAGCCTCTCCGACGATAGTCTGGTTCACAACTTGATGAAGGAGACCGTTAAGCTCTACAAGGAACTTCACCACACCCGAGAGCTACTCCGGCAAGCCAAGACGAAGCCAGACAAGATCAAGAAGGATGGAGCCCCCGAGGGATGACCAGCTGTCGCTTACCGAGGAGGAGTACCCCCAGCCAGTGATGCACCTGCACGTAGTCGTCGCATGAGTGCGAAGGAGTACCGTGAGCTCTTCATCGACCCGCCTACAAAGCGTCGTCGGGATGGGCCTCCTCGTTCCCCGACCCCTTCGACCGGGAATGATGCTCGTTCAGAGGATGAGCCAGAGGAAGACCCAGAGGAGCGTGACTACGAGACCGAGCACTCCACCACCTGAGTCCGTGAACCCCTAGGGTAGGATCAGTCATGTATCCCTCATGCGTAGTCGAGTCCGTGTAATGGTTCATATGAAACCATGTGTGTTTGTTGGTTTTGTTGTTGTTTGTGTTCCGATGCAAGTCGCGCTTTTGCCTTAGGCAACATGTAAGCGACTGCATCGTCTATCTTAATATATGTTCTTGGTCTTTTGACCTTTGTTTCTACACACTTGCACTTGACCGACCCCCTTAAGCACTCTTTGCCGTTATTGCTTATCCTTTTGTCGACCCTAGTTGTTTGACTTGGCTGCTCCAAACAGGATGGTGACCGCTACCCACAATAGCTCCTTCACCAACCCCGAAGCCGGCAACTCAAGCCAGCAATAGGGAGATGGTGGCGCTGCTCACGCTAGAGGACACCAGGAGCAGCCTCAAGGCGACATTCCCCCGCCACCACCTCCGTCGGAAAACATGACCATAGCTTAGTTTCTCCAAGTTCTCTGGGAGGAGCGCCAGGCCAACAATGCTGCTATCTAGCAGATGGCCCAGGCTCTCGTGAACGACCAGCAGCAAGGTAGGAACGGCCATGGCCACTCCATGTTGTCTGAGTTCATGAGGAACTCGCCCCCAACCTTCATGGAGACTGCTGAACCGTTGGATGCTGATGACTGGATCCGCACCATCGAGTACCTCCTTGCTTTGGTCAACTGCCATGAGGATCATGAGAAGGTGCTTTATGCCTCTCACTGCCTCAGAGGTACCTCCCGAGCTTGGTGGGATGGATTTAAGGTCATGCAAGGAGAACGTGTGATCACGTGGAATGACTTCAAGGAAGGATTCCGCACTGCCCATATTCCATCTGGGATCATGGCTATTAAGAAGAGGGAATTCCGAGCGCTGAAGCAAGGAAGTGGCTCTGTCAAGGAGTATTTGCAGAAGTTCAACCTGTTGTCAAGGTATGCACCTCAAAACGTCAGCACGGAGGCTGCCAAGAAGGAACGCTTAATGGAAGGACTTCAGCAAGTTCTGCAGTATCAGATCATCATCTGCGATTGCCGCACTTTCTTTGACCTAGTGAACAAGGCCCTCATGCTAGAAGACAAGCGTCGTGCCATCGACGACACTCACAAGTGCAAGATGATCCACAAGGGAAGCTCAAGCAACCAGAAGCCTCGCCCATGGCAGCCAGCCCCAGCTAAGCCAACCTATCAGCCACAGCAGGCTAGGCCTCTTGCGCCTCGTCCAAGCTACCAGCCTCAGCAGTATGCCAATCCTAGGCCAGCTTACAACAACAACCCCAATAACAACAACGGTGGCAGGAACTTCAACAACAACCCTGGGCAAGTCGCTTGCTTTGGATGTGGTCAGCCAGGACACATCTCTAGGTTGTGCCACAACAAGAAGCCAGAGGCACTGCGCCCCAATGCGCCAGCTCAAGGTCAAGCCCGTGGAGCACCGCCAAGGAACCTAGCTGCCCGCAACCAGCCCAACAATGGCAAGGGTCGTGTGAACCACATCACCACAGAGGAAGCCCAGGAAGACCCGGACGTCATACTGGGTACGTTCCTCGTCAACTCAACCCCAGCAACAGTATTGTTTGATTGTGGAGCTTCACATTCTTTTGTCACCCAAAAGTTTGCACTAGAGAGTGGCATGAAGCGTACACCCTTGGGTAGTCGTATGCTGATACAAACTCCCGGATCAGTTATGAAGTCTGGGATAGGGTGTAAGGAAGTTGAGATTAACATCAACGGGGTAGACTTCCTAGCCGACCTTATTATCCTAAAGTCAGAAGGCTTGGATGTGATCCTAGGCATGGATTGGTTGAGCAAGCACCAAGGCTTGTTAGACTGTGCCAAGAGGATTGTCACCATGACCAACAGCCAAGGTGTGGAAGTCAAGTATGTCCCCAACCCTGTCTCCACTCAAGCCCCTCAGGCTAACTGCCTATTGGGAGTTGAGTTGGATCAAGTGCCAGTGGTATGCGAATACCCGGATGTGTTTCCTGATGAGCTGCCCGGAATGCCTCCTGACCGCGACATCAAGTTCATCATTGAGCTTATGCCCGGATCAAGGCCCATCTATAAGAAGGCCTACAGGATGGGATCCGAAGAGTTGGCCGACTTGAAGAAGAAACTAGAAGAGCAGCTCAGGAAGGGATTTATTCGCCTTAGTGCCTCTCCTTGGGGATGCCTGTTCTATTTGTGTCAAAGAGGGACGGGACTATCAGACTTTGCGTCGATTACCGTTCTCTAATTGAGGTCACAATAAAGAACAAGTACCCACTCCCCAAGATCAAAGACCTGTTTGATCAGTTGAACGGAGCCAAGGTGTTCTCCAGGATCGACCTCAGGTCTGGGTACTATCAGCTGAAGATCAGGCCCCAAGACATCCCGAAGACGACATTTGTAACCCGGTATGGCCTGTATGAATACACGTTCATGTCGTTTGGGTTAACTAATGCCCATGCCTACTTCATGTACCTTATGAATAAAGTCTTCATGGAGTACTTGGACAAATTCATTGTTGTCTTCATTGACGACATCCTTGTCTTCTCCAAGTCTGAAGAGGAACATGAAGAACACTTGAGATTGGTCCTAGAGAAGCTTCGAGAGCACCAGCTTTATGCCAAGTTCAGCAAGTGTGAATTCTAGCTGCATGAACTTGGATTCTTGGGTCATGTGTTGGCTGCAAAAGGATTATCAGTGGATCCTGCCAAGATTGAAGCCGTGACTAAATGGCAGACCCCAACCACCGTGAAGGAAGTCAGGAGCTTCCTCGGACTCGCGGGATATTACCACAAGTTCGTGGGAGGATTCTCGAGCATTGCCCGACCTTTGACCCAGCTTTTGAAGAAGAACAAGAAGTTCGAATGGACCGCTAAGTGCGAGGAAAGTTTCCAGGAGCTCAAGAAGAGGTTGACCACAGCCCCTATTTTGGCCACCCCTCATATTCACAAGGAGTTTGTGATTTATTGTGATGCATCAAGAACCGGACTTGGAGGTGTTCTGATGCAAGAAGGCAGAGTCGTAGCATATCTATCCAGATAGCTACGTCCTCATGAAGAGAACTACGTGACTCATGATCTCGAGTTGGCAGTTGTGGTTCATGCCTTGAAGACATGGCGGCATTACATTCTGGGGAAGCGATGTGACATATTCATAGACCACAAGAGTTTGAAGTATATCTTCACTCAAAGGGGATTGAACATGAGGCAGCGAAGATGGTTGGAGTTGATCAAGGACGACGACCTCAGTGTTCAATACCACCCCGGAAAAGCCAATGTGGTAGCTGACGCCTTAAGCAGAAAGGCTTGTTCCTTGAATGCTATGTTAAGGAAAGGCTACCCGCCTTGTATGAAGAGCTTGAGAGCTTCGGCTTGGAACTGGTCGCACCAGGATTTCTCGCCAACCTTGGAGCGAAGCCTACCCTGACAGATGATATCAAAGAAGCCCGGAAGGGGCACAAGAGCATTGAAGGCATCAAGAGGAAGATCAAGGCAGGCAAAGCCCCAGGATTCTCAAAGGATGAACAAGGAGTTGTATGTTTTGGGAATCGCATTTGCGTACCCAACAAACAGTAGCTCAAGAACCTGATCTTGCAAGAAGCTCATGACACTCCCTACTCCATCCATCCTGGAGGGACCAAGATGTATGAAGACCTCAAGAAAAGATTCTGGTGGCATGGCATGAAGCGGGAGATAGGCATGTTTGTGGCTAAGTGAGACATATGCCAGAGGGTCAAGGCTGAGCATCAGCGACTTGTTGGGCTACTGCAACCCCTCAAAGTGCATGAATGGAAGTGGGACAAAGTCGGGATGGATGTCATCACCGGTTTACCAAGGTCAAGCAAGGGACATGACTCCATTTGGGTCATTGTTGATCACCTGACCAAGGTAGCCCACTTCATCCCCGTCAAGACGGCCTACAATGGGAACCAGTTGGCCAACCTCTACATCAACCGGATTGTGAGTCTTCATGAGTTCCAAAGGAGATCTTGTCAGATCGAGGAACCCAGTTCACCTCAAGGTTCTGGAATAGGTTCCAAGAAGCTATGGGAACCAAACTCTCCTTTAGCACTGCTTTTCACCACCAGACTGATGGGCAAACGGAACGAGTAAATCAGATACTCGAAGACATGCTCTGCGCTTTTGTTTTGGCATATGGAGCCAAGTGGGAAGATTGTTTACCCTTCGCCGAGTTCTCCTACAACAACAGCTACCAGTCGAGTCTTCAGATGGCACCGTTTGAGGTGTTGTATGGACGCAAGTGCCGTACTCCCCTCAACTGGTCGGAGACCGGAGAAGGATTAATATTTGGACCATACATCCTTCGTGAAGCAGAAGAGCAAGTTCAACTCGTCTGCGAGCGCCTCAAGACCGCCAAGTCAAGACAGAAGAGCCACGCCGACTCTCACCGCCGAGAACTAAACCTCGACGTTGGAGACTACGTCTACCTCCGGGTCACGCCTCTCAAAGGAACCAAGCACTTCCACGTCAAAGGAAAGCTCGCGCCAAGATATATCGGACCCTTCAAGATCACTGCAAGGCGAGGAGAAGTTGCCTATCAGTTGGAACTACCTCCCGAGCTGTCGGATGTGCACAACGTCTTTCACGTGTCACAGCTCCGGAAGTGTCTGCAAGTTCCCAACCGCCCCGACCTCTACAAGGACATCGACCATCAAGCTATCGACCTTTAGCCATATCTCACTTGTCGTGAGAGTCCAGTTTGCATCTTGGATGAAGTTGAGCTCTGCACCCGAAGCCGCACCATAAAGTACTTCAAGGTCCAGTGGAGCAACCACACGGAAGCAGAAGCAACCTGGGAGCGTGAAGATTATCTCAGATTAGAGTTTCCTTATCTTTTTAGCGCTTAGCCTAGGAATCTCGGGGACGAGATTCTTGTGAGGGGGGAAGGTCTGTCACACCCTGTGTTTGTAGCACCTTGTATGTTTGGGTTTATAAAATTTGGAACCAACTAAAACATTTTTGAGTGCATGCTTGTCTGAATTGATGCTTGTTTGATTGTTTGGATGATCATGTTTGGCACTCTTAGGTTCTACTCCTCTCCACCCTCACCTTCTTTGACCCAAACTTCTTGCCCTATGATCATGCCATGTGAATAGTGCTCAAAACTATTTTTTATCAAAATTTATTTTCACCAAAAAGGATTTATTCAATTTAAGTTTACTGAAACCCCTGAATTGAGGTTTGTACTACAAGTCCTCAATTTTGGTGGATTCTTTCTTCCCAAATGCCTTATTTTAGACCTACTATATATATGACTTCTCAAAACCACCAAATATTATTTTTAAAGATTATTTTCATAATTTATTTAAGACTTTTTCTTAAGGCCAGAAATGGCTTTTCCTAAGGAAAAATTATTTAAATGCTTTGAAAATATTTGAGAAAATTTACAGAAACTCAGTGGACATATATTTTCCATATATATGAGTTTAAACACAAGGGCTTGATCATAACATGGGCAAAACCCCTCAAAACCCTTTCTGTTCAAATCAAACTTTTGGAATGTTTCTATAACAAATATTCTGAATAAATTTCAGGAACATTCTAGCAAGTCAACACCATCATGGGTGATGATCTTGCAAAGCTTCATCTCAATCCAAGTTGGTTTGCTACATCAAACCAACCCAAAATCATTTCTGTCCAGATTCAAATTTGAGCAACTTTACATTGTGAAGTGTCTTACCTTGGCCTCAAACTTTGTGGGCATGCTCTAATGGCCAAATAGTGATGATACACTAGGTGGTGCATCAAGGGTTAAAGCCTAATATCATTGGATCTCTAGAAATCAGATTCTACCAATTTCTAGGTTTTCCCTAAGTCCCATTGTGAACTTTCTCCTCTTAAGCTCAAACTTGGTGATCATGATTGTTTTCCATCACCTCTTGACCCTATCAAATCACATGGCAATCCAAGTCCATTTGCTTGACCTAAACTCCATCAAACACTTTCTGCAAATTTGGTAAAAACAGGTTTTGATCATATTTTGCTTTTACCCTTGCCCCCTCCTCTTTGCCACAGTCTCTCATGGGTATATTTCACCCCCAGTAAAAACCTCAAGAACCCAGGTCACCAGGAAATGGGGTAAATTCCCCATTTTTACCTCTGGTCAACCCTGGCAGGAGCTCTCTTCCCTCTCCTCTTATTCTATCCCTCCCCCAAAGCATCCAAGGCCCTACCCTGCATTGTAAAACCCCCTAGATCCCCCTAGACAAGAGTGGTCATGTGGACCCGAAGACTTCGAAGACCCCGGAGAATTTGTTGAGCCAGGCAAGCAGCCCTTTGACCATGTCGTGAAACCATATTTCATTGCATGTCATATAGCACTTTACTTCCGTCATATTTAATCATATGTGGTGGTATTCCCCTCGCGGAGGGATGCCTCCGGTACTTTTCCATTGACACTTGCATCGAGCATGACCCTACCACCTTATGAGGGTTGTGCGGGTGGGAATAATTAGGTTGCTAATAGATGCTATGCATTGTGGGATGGGACTTATGCATGGAGATGGAAAGGTGGGAATGATTTTAAAGACTTTCCAAAAAAACCGTCGGGTGCCACTAATGCCCGAGGGAGATGATGATGAGTTGGGCAACCACTTGAGAACGAAGTGGTGTGCTGGAACAAGTGAGTGTGTATGTTTTCAAAAACGGATTAGATTTAAGATTTGTCGATCGTCCCAACCTTACATGCGCAACCACGATACCCCTTATGGGACGGGGTTTGTTGTTTACCTTGGTGGGTACTAGCAAGGAGCCCGCATTACTAGTGGCGGGAGTGGCGTGGCCACTCTCGATACGGGGTCGTACCGGTATGTACGATCATGCACTGTCTTCACAGGCACCAGGCACACCGTTGGTCCCCTCATGGATGGTACGGTTAGAGCGAGGCTCGTGTGATGTACATCATGAGGGTTGGGTACCAATCGAGTGGACTATTTGTTTAGTATCACCAGGGGAAAGGCATCGTTCGGCTACTTACCTCGGGTATGTTATATACCGCGAGTCGTGGATGACACGGAAGTTCCCCGAATCTTGTGGGTAAAGTGTGCAAGCTCTGTAGAGTGTAAAACTATTTGAATAGCCATGTCCATGGTCAAGGACAGTTGGGTGGTGCTGCTTAAACTCCGTCCGGGTGTTTTCGTGAAACATTGGCTTGAGTATGGGTGTGTTAGTGACAAGAGGCCACGTGTGTTAAGTGCGATGACTTGGCATGAGGAATGAACTAAGTCTGATGACTTAGCATGAACATGATGTGTTCAACTGATACTCATGATGGTATTGACAATGTGTATTCATGAATACTTGATTAGTTGTTAATGCATGCTTACTATTACTTGATCATGTCACTTGCATACAAAACTGGCTTTTCGCAAATTTACCTACTTAGTGCTATATCATGCATCATTATTGCCTTGTCCCACTCTTGGGTTGCTTGCGAGTACATTCAAAGTACTCATTGGTTTGCCACTGGTTATTTAATTGGCCAGGCATGGAAGAACAGGAGTTTGTTGAAGAGTTCGTTGGAGACGATCATGCGAACTAGGACACTTCCCAGTCAGAATGCCTATAGGTTAAGGCTGATGGCATGGGTTCACGCTTTCGACCAGGATTTCCGCTGCATGTTCTAGATTAAGTGTTTGGCCGTGTGGCTCTATCTATGGAAGACTAAGACCTTCATGTTCACCATTTGTGTAAGATGTTATGTGTGGATGTAAGACTCTTCTTATTCAGCTTCTGTGTGTTCAGTGAGCATTGATCTCTGGGATCACTGTACACGTGCATTCGGTGATCTCAACTTATGAGTCGGGGTCCCCACAAATAGGTACACCACTGGCCGCATAGCCAATTGGGCTATTGAGCTCCTTCCTTTTGAAATAACCTACAAGCCACGCCATGCCATAAAATCTCAGGTACTGGCAGATTTTCTGGCTAAGTGGACAAAGGACGAGCTCCCCAAGGAATATAGTACATACTCACATTGGATAATGTATTTTGATGGATACAAAACCTTGGCCGGACTAGGGGCTGGAGTTATCCTCACATCCCTCACATGTGACAACGTTCGATACGTGTTGCAGATCATGTATGCCGACTCCAACAATGCAACCGAATACGAAGCACCCTTGCATTGTCTTCGGATGGCAGTATGAATGGGCATACGGCGGCTAGAGTTGCGGGGAGACTCCAACTTGGGCATCTCCAAAATCAATGGTGAATTCGACTCCAAAAACTCGAAGATGGCAGCGTATAGAAATGTCGTCGTAAAGATATCCGCACAGTTCGAGGGGATGGAATTCCACCATGTCGCTCGCGACAACAACCAAGCCGCTGACGCAATGGCCCGCATGGGGGCTAAGCGCGCCCCTGTCCCAGAAACAACTTTCCTAGAATGACTCTTTAAGCCATCCGTGGTTTGGCAAGACGATCATAAGGGCGTCGATCTAAATCCGGCGGACGAGGTTGTCCCCCCTATAAACAAACCATACGACCAAATCATCGGCGGCTCCATAGTGGATGAAACGCCTTCGGCCCATGAGTTCATGGCAGTAATGGTGCCATGGACCTAGCCTTTTCTCGCCTACCTTCTTCGCAAAGAACTCTCCGACGATCATACAGAGGCACGACGCATAATTCGGCAATCCAAAGCCTACAAGGTACATGAGGGTGAGTTATATAAGAAAAGCACCACCGAAATATTACAGCTGTGCATATCTAAGTAACAAGGACGGCAGCTCTTGGCTGAAGTCCACGCTGGGATGGGCGGTCATCATGCTGCAGCAATAGCCTTGGTCAGCAAGGCCTTCTGAGCTAGTTTCTTTTGGCCCACTGCTCGGGAGGACGCCCAATCACTTGTCAAACACTGGATGGGGTGTGAACTTTTCCCAAATCAAAGTCACATGCCCCCAATAGCTCTTCAGACTATTCTGATCACCTGGCCTTTCACTATCAGGGGGTTGGACATGGTCGGACCACTTAAAGGGAGGACCAAGAAGAATAAATATTTACTCATCATGGTTGATAAATTCACCAAATGGCTAGAGGCAAAGCCCATTAAATCAGCCAAGTCCGGACCAGTAATTGACTTCATATCCGGCATGGTACACCGTTATGGTCTCCCACACAGTATAATAACCGACAATGCATCCACCTTCACGACCCAAGAGGTCAAGGACTGGTGCGCAAAAATGGGCATCAAGCTCGCTTACGCATCAGTATATCATCCGCAGAACAACGGACAATTCGAATGGGCGAACGGTCTCATCAGAAGTAGCATTCAGCCATGGTTGGTCCAATCTCTTCATGAGTCCAAATGTCATTGGGTGGAGGAGCTCGACTCCGTTTTATGGGGCATACGCACCACCCCAAGCAGGTAAACGGAATACACAACGTTTTTCGTGGTCTATAGGGCAGGAGCAGTGCTCCCCTGCGATATCATTCATGACATACCAAGGGTGCGCATGTACGAGGAAAAGGAAGCCGAGTTAGATCGGCAGGACGACCTGGACGCCTTAGAAGGAGAGCACGACATAGCTCGGGCTCACTCTACTTTTTGCCAACAGCAGGCCCGATGTTACCAGAGTAGGGAGGTCAGGGAAAAAGTGTACAATGTGGGCGAACTCATCTTACGGCTCCCGGAGAAGCAGAAGCATAAACTCAAACCAAAATGGGAGGGCCCCTTCATAATCGACGAAGTACTCACAGGAGGAGCCTACCGTCTTCGGAACCCGTCGGACAATCGCGCTGAACCAAACCCATGGAACACATCTCGTCTTCGACACTTCTACGGATAAACCGGTGTCGTCACACCTTTTCCCTTTTTTTCACTTCTCCTTCTCTTTTTCTTTCCCCTCCCACTCTGTTGTTTGGTAGGATTGAATTTTTCCTCTTCTTTATATGTTTGGTTCAACCGATCTTGTACTAAGATTCTCGGCTTACACCTTTAAGTGTCAAATCTGAACACACCACCTGGGGGCTTATTTCCAAAGACAACGCTTTTATATTATAAACATTTATTCACACTTCTTGTGTGCACACGTTTCCTTTGTCACGCTTAAGCCATCATATGGATCAAGTCGAACTAAGACTTGCCAAGCTGGGTAGCCTCGCTCTTGTGCTTACCCTCTACGTTCCCGATTGTTCAGCTAGAGGGTAAAGGGAGCACCTCTAGGATTTTTACGACTGGGTTATCCGGACACATACCTCAGATGGGTGAAGCCGAAAGCTAGCTATCTTAAGTAGACAATTCGTCGGCTGTGATGGAAACAATTAATACTACTAGGGTTGTTATTACCACTACTTGGGCTTTTTCCCTCTCAATAGCCCTTAGCCGCATACTAGCAGTATACAACCTTCTACCTACGATCTTCGTAGAACCTTGAAGAAAGGTATCGAGGTACTATTTTCTTCGGAAGATGTCTCTTATGCTAAGCATTAATATAACATATCTACCTGTGTGATTTCTGTCTGTTCGCACCAAATGGACAGATTGCCTAGTTTCTCGAACATAATCCACTCTTCTAGGATGATAAATCAAGAGGAACACTCCTGAGCTCTTAGCACAGGAGGCAGAAGTCGATGGCCGGTTAAGAAAAAGTTTACAACACAAATGGAGCAACTACTCGATTATTCGTACATAGTTACATATAATCATACATTTGGCTACTCGTCGAGATTGTCGGTTATAGCGTCCAGGGAGTAGTCTTCTTGCGACAGACGGGCGGCAGGCATAACTTGGACGTACACCAGGTGGAGCGGCACTTCTTGTGCATCTGGCCCTGTTGGCCCAACCCGAGCCATACGCTCGGGGTTAAGTCCAGTATAGCGGGTCTTGATCATCGCCCACGCCTCCCGTGCTCCCTCGCGGCAAGCCGATGTCTTCCATAGCTCGAACCTACTTCGGGCTCCCTTGAATCGATTAACTAGTTCGGTCATTCCCTCTGGAGGTTTCTTGGCATGCCATAGCGCCTTTACCATGCTTTTCATAGCCTTCCGAGCATGCTCATGAAGAGCGGAAAGCTCCTTCAGAAGGTTCCCCCTGTTTGATCCGATCGCTTCTTCAGGTTGCCTAGATAGGAGACCTATACATGAGGCAAAGGCATACTTATTATACTTCGTCTATAAGAAATACTTGCTGATGTTAGAATCACACTTACCGAACATGCCCCTCTGTAGTGTTTGGTTCTCTTCTTGTGCTTGGGTCAATTGAGTTTTCAAACTCTCAGTTTCTTCAGCCTGTTGTTTATTCTCCGCCTGGAGACGGTTCAAAACACGACAGTTGGCCTCGTGCTGGGACTCGGCGTATCGCTGAGATTCTCGGGCTGCATCCAAATCTTTTTGCATTTGCCCTATTGATTCGGCTGCTAAAGAGTATCCTTGCATCATCACAACAATATACTAAGATTAGAAGCACAAATATACTCACCATGTGCCTCCCGGGTAAATCTCTTTACTTGCTCCAGTTCGGCCTTCATAGATTTCACCTGTGCTCGGCTGTCTTCTAGCTCCTTTGCCAGTTGCTCGCTCTGCTGCTTCGAGGCATGCATTAGCCATAAAACAACACAAGTACCCTTAATTCGGTCGTTCCGACCAATTTAAGGCTCTAGGGCTACTGGGTTTAGATGAGTGTCCGGACTCTACAAAACCGATAATTCACCTTTAGGTTGGACGATATTAACTTCATAGCTTCTCCGAACCCAGCTCGGGAAGCACCGATGTGCGCGTCCACTGTGCGTAGAGCGCCAAACCCCTGTTCGGAGAATACTGGTTGATGCGGGGCCTCCTATTGCTGCCAATGATTCATGGTGCTTTCTACTTCGGATTTGGTAACGGACATAGCGTCACCAGAATCGGCAGGGGCCAGATTGGCCATGGGAACCTCTGTGGCAGGTTTAGCATGAGTAGAAACTCTGGAATTTTGAGCCTCCCTGGACAACCTGGCAACCTCCTCGACAGGGGAAGGCTGAGTTTCTCTCCTGTGAATTTCGATATAAAATCTACTCTGAGGATCTATCGGTTGTGATAGTAAATAAACAGCCAGACAAAATACCTTTGGGTTGAGCGAGTAGACGGACTCATCCTCACAGCTGGCTCGTTCATCGGACCCCTATTGTTTTTCGATCCGAATACTGCTTCCGTTGCCAACGCAAGATGCGCAGATCGACGATGCTTGGGGGTAGGAGCCGGCACGTTCGGGGCATTGGAGGATGCCTGCCTTTTGTGGGACGAGCTTTTCTTCTTATTATTTGTTGCAGGAGAAGGGAATGATCCAGGGTAGTCGGCTATGATAGCCATCTTGGAGCGGTCGAGACTCTCTTGGTAGAACACCCCGTCTTCAAACTCAATTGAAAGATCCGGGTCCTCGTGAAAGCCCAGATCATCATCGTGCGAATAGTCTTCGGGTTGAGGAGCTGGATAGATAACTGTCTCGACGAAGCTTCTCCAGTCCTGTTCACATGAAGTTAAAGACCTGGTCAAAAAGGGATAAAGTGGAAACCCCGAACTTTGTTCACAGAGATGAAAGGCTTACCCGTTCGATGGGGTTGTGGCTTGAATATCCCTCCTTGGTCGACCGCCGAATAAAATCTTCTTGCTCCCCTTTGTAAACGTCGATAAGTGCGGCGGCCAACGCCGTTTGATTGGCAGGACCCGGTCTTCGGGAGTGTGTGGTGTCGCTTGTCCCGTTGTAACACCACAAGGGATGTATCCTCTGTTGAAGAGGTTGCACGCACCGGGTAATGGCGGCGGCCCTGACATCGATCATAGTCAGATTGTGGTGGGCAAGTATCCTCACCTGGGCTGCCAAGTGTTGCACTTCAACGCTGTCCTCTTGGGACGAACTATTCGGCCGCCAGATGTTCCTTTTCTTCAAAGGGGCATCGGAGTACTCGGGCAGAACCCTTCGAGATGGATTGAACAGGTGGACATCTTCGATATAAAACCATTCCGAAGAGCATTCTTCGGACTCCTTCGGTGTTCCCACCGGATACCCCGTCCCCGCTATGCGGCATACTTCGGCTCCGCCGA
Source organism: Hordeum marinum (assembly GCA_022496015.1). Taxonomy (NCBI): domain Eukaryota; kingdom Viridiplantae; phylum Streptophyta; class Magnoliopsida; order Poales; family Poaceae; genus Hordeum; species Hordeum marinum. The sequence continues at coordinate 335,431,002 of CM039676.1, read as the reverse complement.
CCTCCAAGATTGTCTTGTCCCGAGTTCGAGGGACAAAGCAGAAATACTTCCACCACAGCTCAAAATGTGCCTCAGAGCCTAGGAACATTTCGTAAAGGGGGACGAAGCCCGAGATGTGTAGGATAGACCCTGGGGTAAGATGGTGGAGCTGGATCCCGTAAAATTCCAGTAATCCTCTAAAGAACGGGTGAATGGGAAATCCGAGACCCCACAGGAGAAAGGGTACGAAGCATACGCGTTCCCCCCTTTGTGGATTGGGGAAATTCTCCGCGAAAACTTCGTTGCTGTAAGACGATAAACCTGCGCGGGTCGTAGCCAGATCCTAAGAAGGAAGGTACCCCTGGGTCTCCAGATTGCATAGTCGCCGGAGCGATACGGAACAACTCGTCCATTCCCCGGGACGGGATCCGTAAGGGCGCGAGGAAGAGCTGGGGGCGCTCTCCATGTTTTTCATGGTGATCTTCCGCTACGAGTTTTTTCCGATGGGGAGGAGGAGGATGTGGTCTAAACCATGATTCTATTTGTGTAAATGGGTGGTGCCTCCATTGCGGAGGGGCGGCATTGTAAAAAATCACTGAACCGCTAGTCTCCCCACGACGCGTGAAAATCGAGAAATGCTGGCGGTTATTATAATGGACCTGGCGAGCTCGTGACGCTTGGGATTTCACCGATGACTGGTCGGTTTCCGAACAAGAGGGAGTAGGGGACTCTCCTTGCAAGCCGAAGATTATGAAGATTATCCGGATATTCATCGGCATTGAAGGCTAGTTCATGGGCTACCGAGGGAGTCCTAGATTAAGGGGTCCTCGGATAGCCGACCTGTTTCTCATGGGCCGGACTGTATGGGCCGCAAGGTGAGCATTGGATGATCAAGGGCCCCGTCACCAGGCTGGAAGCTTCAAGGAGCCGTGGCGTGTCCTCCAAGTTGTCGATCATAGATAGGCATGTTTTTTCCTTCGATATGTCATCGACCATATGTAAACCCTAGGTACCCTCGGCGTCTATATAAGCCGGAGGGTTTTAGGTTGTAGACAGGGACAACTCACTTAGGGTTTAGCTATTTGATCTCGAGATAGATCGACTCTGTTACATATACATCATCAATACAATCAAGCAGGACGTAGCGTATTACCTCCATAGGAGGGCCCGAACCTGGGTAAACATCGTCTCCCCTGTCTCCCGTTACCATTGATTGTAATCTCACAGCTCGGGACCCCCTACCCGAGATCCACCGGTTTTGACACCAACATTGAGTTTAATAGAACGGCTAGAAACAGTTACTGTTTTGCGGAGCAAATATACTTCTCTAAATGATAGGAGGTCATATACTGTTTGTTTACAGGAATTGTATCGTTATCGTTAACGTAATCAGTTTACACCGTTTCAGGAGGTGGAATGAGTTGTTGCCTAGTTTGTTTGGTTCGTGCAAGGGTAAAGGAAGTTCTTACATTTGCTCCGTTCTTGTTTCACCAATGCATCAGGAATCTCAGTTCCCTACTTCTAGACTTTCTTAGCGACCATTCTTGCCAGGCATTCTCCTCCTCTCAGCGACTTGCTCGGACCGAGCCGACCTGAGCATGCACGTCGCCGGCCATCCCCGATCTCAAGCGCCCTGGCCGCCGCACCGCCGGCCGCCCCTGATGATGCGCGCCGTCGGATGCTCCTACCTCAAGCACCGCCGGCCAGCCCCCAACCTCAAGAGCGGAAGCACCGCTGGTCAACCCCAAATCTCAAGCACGAAAGCGCCGTCGGGGCCTGTCTTCCAGCTCCATTGTCATCACCCCTATTCCATCAGGCGAGACAGCAGAGCCCGGAGGAGCAGAACAGAGCAGGAAACACTACAGCGGCTGATGACTCCTCAAGTTGGGCCTAGGCATGGGCCATGGGTCGTGGGCCTCGTGGGTGTAGTAGTGTGTGGGTGGGTGAGGGCGGCATATATATGTGGCCGAGCCGTTGTAACTGAGGCATCGAAAAACTAAGAAGAGAAACAGTACTTCCTATCCCCTGTTCCCTTCCTGCTCTTGTCCCCCAAGCTTTCCTCTCACGGTCGCCACCTACCCCCGTCCCCAATCCCTAGGGTTCGTCTCGAAGGTAAGGACATTACAATTGGTATCATATTTCCTATCCCCTGTTCCCTTCCTGCTCTTGTCCCCCAAGCTTTCCTCTCGCGGTCGCCACCTACCCCCGTTCCCAATCCCTAGGGTTCCTTCCGAAGGCAAGGACATTACAATTGGTATCATATTTGCCTTGTTCGATCCGTTGGCCCCGCTTCCTCTAGATCAGACTGTAACATCGACCGATCGGTTGTGCGGCTGCTTCGGCGGTCGCCTGTAAATCAGAGGTCGGCGTGGGTCTAGTTCAGAGAGGGTGACGACAGCCCCCTTCAAGCAAAGCGCGCAGACGAAGCATTTGATCGCAACAATGTCGGCCTTCGAAGAACGGGTGCTGAAGGAGCTGTCCGCTCTTAAGGGAATTGGCGAGAGAATGGCGCGCATCGACGAGATCAGTGCTCGACTCGACGATCTGGACGCGAAGTTCGCAGAGCAAGTCCAACGCCTGGACCACGTCCAAACCAAGGTAGATCTCTCAGTCACATCAATTGGGGAGATACATGAGGAGCAAGTCCATGTTGCACGCGCAACTAAGGAATCCCACAGCACTCAGGATACAGATCTGGATCGATTGGCGCAACCAGCCTGTTTCGCAGCGTCTCCGGCGGTAGCTCAAGCTGCGGCAGCAGCGTCTTCAGCCACCCAGGTGCCACCGCTGCTTCGTCGACCATTCGACCCAGGCAGAGCACCGCAGTCGCCGCGCCCTCCGGATCAACAGAACTCCAAGCGACCATGGATGCCGAAGATGGAGTTTCCACGCTTCGATGGAGAGGGAGTTCGTATGTGGCTGGACAATTGTGAAGTGTACTTCCAATTGTACCAGATCCCTGATGGCTTTAAATTGATGTTGGCATCTCTAAACCTGCAAGGCAATGCCGCACACTGGTACCAGGCGTGCAAACACATAGATGCCTACGCAGATTGGCCGCGATTCAGGAAGGCGATCCTGCAGGAGTTCAACCTCAATGTGCACCGCAACTGTTTGAAGGAACTACTGTTGCTGAAACAGGAAGAGTCAGTACAACAATACCGCACCTTGTTCAACCAGCTAGTGTATCAGGTCCGGTTATACGATGCGAGCATCAGTGAAACAATGCTGGTGACTCAGTTTGTGTTGGGACTAAAGGAGGAAATACGAGCAGCAGTGGAAATTTAGTTACCTCAGTCGGTCGTCCTAGCGGCAGAGTATGCTCTGGTTCAGGAGGCTGTCCTAGAACGCCAGAAGGATCAGCACCACAAAGTTCAGAAGCAGTTTGGACAAAGCAAATCCACTGCACCTCGTTAGGAAAATTCCTCTCGGCCTCAATTCACAGCAGGAGACTTGTGGAGAGCAAAGCAACTCAAGGAGTTCCGTAGGGCAAATGGGCTTTGCTATAGCTGTGGTGAGAAATACAGTCAAGGTCATATATGCCCAAACAAACCACCTTTACAGCTCAAGGCTTTGGAGGCTTAGGAAATCGAGGCGCAGCTTCCAGATGACATCCTCAATGCCATTGCGGCAGAAGAAGCAATAGAGGAAGTGGCTCCTTATCTGTCAGTTAATGCCATCTCAGGGTCTGCAAACTCCAAAACTATCGGGCTGAGAGCACTGGTAGGGAACAAAGTTATGCTGCTGCTAGTGGACTCCGGGAGCTCTCACACTTTCATTGACAGGCAATTAGCTGACAAACTGAAACACAAAGCCACTATGCTTGATAAGGCCCTACAAGTCAAAGTAGCAAATGGGGAACAGCTTCAGTGTGACACTGGGATGGTGGGTTTACCCTGGTGGATTAATGGACACACCTTCACTTCTGATATGAAGGTGGTGGACTTGGGAGGGCATGATGCTATTCTAGGAATGGATTGGTTGGCACAGTGGGGAGCTATGGTCTGTCATTGGGAAGAGAAGTGGCTACAGTTTGACAGAAAGGGGCAACATATCAGGTTGCAGGGCATCAAAGAGAAACAACAAACTGAGATTAAGGCAATCACTGTGGAACAAATGCTCAAATGGCAAAAAGGGAATGATATTTGGGCTACTGCGGTTGTCTCCCCAACTTTGCACACTGAGAACCATGAGGTGCCAGCCTGCATTTCAAAAGCCCTGGCAGATTTTGCTGATGTGTTTGAGGACCCAAAGCAATTACCACCACATAGGGAATTTGACCATGCCATATCTCTTTTACCTGGCAATGCACCAGTCATTGTCAGACCTTACAGGTATAACCCACAACAGAAAGATGAAATAGAAAGGCAAGTGAAACAGATGTTAGCTGCTGGTCTCATCACACCTAGTATGTCTCCTTTTGCTTCCCCAGTCTTATTAGTAAGGAAGAAAGATGGGACTTGGAGGTTTTGTGTGGATTACAGAAGACTAAACACACTCATAGTGAAGAACACATTCCCAATGCCTGTGGTGGATGAGTTGTTAGATGAAATTGCTGGGGCCAAATGGTTCTCTAAATTGGATCTAAGGTCTGGTTATCATCAAACCCGAATGGTGACCACTGATGAAGAAAAGACTGCCTTCAAAACTCATCATGGAAAATACCAGTTCAGAGTAATGCCCTTTGGGCTGACAAATGCACCTGCTACTTTTCAGTGTCTGATGAATATGATCTTCAAGAAATATGCTAGAAGGTGTGAGATTATTTTTATGGATGATATATTGGTGTTCAGTGAAACACTGGAGGAGCATGAAGAACACTTAAGACAAGTGCTCCAGACCTTGAGAGAAAACTAGCTTTATGCAAAACTGAGCAAGTGTTGTTTTGCTACACAGCAATTGAGCTACCTGGGACATATAATCTCTGACAAGGGAGTGTCCACAGATCCTGAGAAAACCAAGGCCATGGAACAGTGGCCTCAACCCACCAACTTCACTCAATCGAGGGGGTTTCTAGGGCTTACAGGCTATTACAGAAAATTTGTGGCTCATTATGGAATTATGGCCAAACCCCTGACTTCTTTATTGCAGCTTAAAACATTCCAACGGACAGAGGAAGCCCAGAAGGCCTTTGACAAGTTGAAAACAGCAATGGTGTCCACTCCAGTGCTGGCCTTACCAGACTTCTCCAAAACCTTCATAGTAGAGACTGATGCATGTGATACTGGGATTGGGGCTGTGTTGAGTCAACAAGGACACCCAATGGCCTATTACAGCAAAGCTCTAGGAGTGCAAAATCAGAAGCTACCAACATATGAGAAAGAATTTATGGCAGTCATGATGGCAATAGATAAATGGAGATCCTACCTAAACAGGGGGCCATTTGTCATGAAAACTGATCACAAAAGTCTGTGCAACTTAGAAGATCAAGTGCTCCATACAGAATTGCAGAAGAAAGCAATGGCTAAGTTGGCTGGCCTCCAATTCAAATTTCAATAAAAAAAAGGGCACTGAGAACAAAGCAGTTGATGCCCTTTCAAGGGTGGGACATATCTTTGAAGTTCAGGCTGTCTCCACTGCTCAACCAGTTTGGCTGCAGGAAGTAGTTAACTCCTATGCAGTAGATACAAGAGCCCAGGAACTACTTACAAAATTAGCAATCACTGCTAAAGATGAGCCTGGGTTTTCCCTTTCCCAAGGACTGATCATATTCAAGGGTAAAGTCTGGGTAGGCTCCAACTCAGGTTTACATACCAAACTAATTGAAGCCTTTCATGCTTCTCCTATTGGAGGACATAGTGGTATTCAGGCCACATACCAGAGAGTAAAGAAATTGTTTCACTGGAATGGAATCAAGAAGGATGTTCAGAACTTTGTCCAACAGTGCCAGATCTGTTAACAAGCAAAACATGAAAATTGCAAGTACCCAGGTCTCCTAAACCCTCTACCAATACCAACAAGGGCTTGGGAGGATGTCAGTATGGATTTCATTGAAGGGTTGCCTAAATCAAATGGATATAATGCCATCCTTGTGGTAGTAGACAGATACTCTAAGTACAGCCACTTCATTCCCTTGAAGCATCCCTATTCAGCTGCTACTGTAGCCCAAGCATTCATGCAGCAGGTGGTGAAACTTCACAGCATGCCATTAACTATCACATCAGATAGAGATACAATATTCACTAGCCACTTCTGGAAGGAGCTGTTAGCTATTTGGGGTCCAAAGTTACAAATGTCCACACCCAGGCACCCACAAACAGATGGGCAAATAGAACGAGTGAACCAGTGCTTGGAAATGTATTTGAGCTGTGTTGTTCATGATTCACCTACAAAATGGCACAACTAGTTGGCGTTGGCAGAGCTCTGGTATAACACCACCTATCATTCATCCTTGGGGTGCACTCCCTTCAAAGCTTTATATGGGCAAGAGCCACATATGGGACAATTCCTTAGACCTCCAGACGATGCTTCTCCAGACATCCAACAGTGGCTTCAGGACAGGCAAGTTTATGCAGAACACTTGCAACTACATCTTCAGAGAGCTCAGCAAAAATGCAAAGCAGATGCTGATAAGCACAGATCAAAGAGAGAGTTTGCAGTTGGGGAGTTTGTTTTCCTCAAACTACAACCCTACGGACAGCTTTCTCTGGTGAACAGACCCTGTCCCAAATTGGCTTTTAAATACTTTGGGCCTTTCCCCATTTTGGAGAAGTTTGGACCAGCAGCGTATAAGTTAGACCTTCCTGCAGATACCCAAATCCATTCGGTGTTTCACGTCTCTCAACTGAAACAACAAGTGCCTGATCATACTCCTGTGTTCAAAACATTGCCGAAGCTACCAAGATTAGACACTGAAGAGCTCACTCCCTCAGAAATTTTGGATCGCAGGTTAGTCAAGCGAGGTAATACTGCCCTGCTTCAGGTTTTGATTCGGTGGTCAGATTTGCCAGGTGAATTCGCAACTTGGGAAGATTATGAGGCATTGCAGAAAATATTTCCACAGGCAGCTGCTTGGGCGCAAGCAGCTTCTCAAGAGGGGAGCACTGTCATCACCCCTATTCCATCAGGCGAGACAGCAGAGCCCGGAGGAGCAGAACAGAGTAGGAAACACTACAGCGGCTGATGACTCCTCAAGTTGGGCCTAGGCGTGGGCCATGGGCCGTGGGCCTCGTGGGTGTAGTAGTGTGTGTGTGGGTGAGTGCGGCATATATATGTGGCCGAGGCGTTGTAACTGAGGCATCGAAAAACTAAGAGAAACAGAATTTCCTATCCCCTGTTCCCTTCCTGCTCTTGTCCCCCAAGCTTTCCTCTCGCGGTCGCCACCTACCCCCGTCCTCAATCCCTAGGGTTCGTCCCGAAGGCAAGGACATTAAATCCATGAGAAAGAATCGAACAACGACAAAATGATTACATGAGGAGGGAACGCTTAACGGACACATGTGGGCGGAATCAGATTTGTATAGTGATGTAATCTGATTACACGGGATATGATTACGGTAAGGTCGAACCAAACTAAAGCTAACGTATTCAGATCCCGCTGTAAATAGGTTACATTACAGAACGCCGAAACAAACACCTCCAAATTAATGGATCAGCCAGAGATGCTATTAGTATTTTTTTTTAAATCAATGATCTTCAATTAACTTAATCAGGTGCAAACCTCTTTTAACAGCAAAGGTATTGAGCGGTACATCTCCTATCGTCCACATGCTTTATGATTCGTGCAAGGAGAGACACACAAGCTTTGTATAGCCATGTATTCGCTGTGCACTTTTTCGTATTTGACTTAAGTCCAATAATAGCTCAATGGGCCCTATCAAGTACCTAACGCATGTATGGTCCCCTTCTCCCCTCTATCTCACACATACATGAAGCCATGGAGAAAACAAATTCCAATTTTTATTTTTATTTTTCTTTGACAATTTCAACCATTCATATATTTTAAATTATAATTTCTTTCTAAAGTAATGTATGTATTTGAACTCTTGGCGTCATGACCTTTAGAACAAGATCAATCTTGGATATATTTCTAACATGTTTAAATTTCAATGTTTAAAGCGACTTATTCCATTCAATCCATTTCTATTTGGAGAACTACTTAGAACAAGAACAATGAGTGCAATATGCTTTTGATTTACTGAAATTATTCTTTTGAAATAAGAGAAACCTTTTTTAACTCAAGTTTTTTTAGTACAATCGTATTTTCAAAGGAGTGAATTTATTAAATGAGTGAAATCTTTAAAATAGTGAAATAGGTTTTTTGAAATGCCCAAAAACACATTGATTACAATCTGCTTCACATATTTTGTAAAAATTCGGTTTCACATATTTTGTAAGATGTCGGTTTCACTACTTTTTTGAACTGAAGCAATCTGTTCTGCATATTTTGTAAGTTAAATCCGTTTCACATTTTTTTTTAAATTGGAATTCATGTTTCACCTCTGCATATCATCGAAATACACATATTTGAAGTGAAATCCGGTGGCGCTGGAACATTGTCAGGGAAACCTCCATCATCATAACTATCGTCATCAACTCTCTCTTCCTTCTCATGGTGATGTGTCAGTGTCCTCCGAGAGCCTAAGGGTATGTACTGGTAGCTATGTTATATCTCTCTCTTGATCTTGAAAGTTTTCAATGCTGATTGAGATCATGGGCTTTGTTAATGAAGTTGAATCCTATGATGCATCCCCCTCATATATTATCTTTTTTTCTTAATTGAATATTGCTTATTTATGAGATTCTTTATTATGGATTGAATCTTTTGAAAATCATCACTAGTAGAAAATGGCTCATTTGTCCCGGTTCCATAGGCCCATTAGTCCTGGTCCTGGAACCGGGACTAAAAGGTCGGGACTAAAGAGCTAAACCTTTAGTCCCGATTCACTTACAAACCGATACAGAAGGGGCTCCACGTGGCCTTTGCGGGGAGCCTAGGCAGGAGGACCTTTAGTCCCGATTGGTAACACCAACCGGGACCAAAAGGCATCCACGCGTCAGCATCTGGCAGTTGCTAGGTTTTTTTTTGAAATGGGGGGGGGGGGTTAGGGGGTTTTGGAGGGTTAATTTAGGGGTTTCATATTGTGTTAGCTAGCTAATTAATAGAGAGAAGTGACCTCTCTTTCTCCGTGCTTGGTCGACGCTCCTAGCTACTATACATATAGAGAGAACTCGACGCTAGCTAATAAGCAAATGAAGGAAACCATTAATTATACAAGATCTAACAACTTATCATCATCATCTTAATTGTACAACATTAAAGTCTCATAAAACAAAAAAAAGATAAAATGACATAGTCCTCCCTCATAGGACATACTCCTCCCTCCTAGGTAAAATGACATAAAAAAGAATAACACATATGTCTCCATGATAAAGCAAAGAGATCCAACGGTCTCCAACTTGTGTCTTGCTATCCTTCTTTATGTGTCCCCATGCTTCAATTTGGAGCCTTCTTGGTGGCTTACGCTCAGTCGAGTATGCAAAAGATAACTCATGATGGAAGGGCCTTTTTATTGTCATATTACCTTCGGGTTGCACCAACGGTGACACAACTTCATTTAGCAATTTCTGTTGAAGAATATAATAGTAGCCTAGTTAGCAATGTAATCAATACCATTTACGCAACAGTACTAGTGTACTTAATTAACAACTCTTACCAAGATATTTCGGCGAATGTCATCCGCCCTCAACCTATGCACTAGTGTCCCATACAATGTATAATTTGGGTCAGTTCCCAAATTATAAGGGAAGATGTCCCTACCAGCTATGACACCAATTACAAAGTAGATAAGATCATCCTTCTCCTCCCAAGTTAGATGTGATCCATAAGTGTAGTTTGTCGTGTCGATTATGTTCTGTATTTCACTCGACGAAACGAAATAAGCTATAAATTAAAAATTAACAAATTTAGTACGGATGAACACCAAATATTTATATATATATATAATGCAAATTACTTCACAAATATGCATGGTTGACAAACTCACATGGAGGTAAAACAGGAAGCATATCAACATCCACCCAAATGTCGATGTTTCCTTCAATATGATCTTCAGGACGAAGATTGAAGGTTATTTCTATATCCTCCTGAAATCCATATGCCTTGCAAAGAGCTTCCCAATTTGAGCACCCTAATTCTGTGTTATTAGGTGCATTCATTACTATCGAAAGAAATATGTGACCATGTTTAGTCCTCAGGTTGGCTGTCCTCGTCTCGAAACTCTCGTGCTCTTCGAAACCGAGCCTCTCCAAAAAATACCGCCTTGCATGACAGGGGACGAACTAGTCGAATTGTATAAAACAGAAATTACGCGTTGACGGAAATAAATAGAAGTCATGCTTAATTACGAAAAAGCAGTTGTCATTGTTGCGTACCGTAGAAATATCAAAGTCCTCATAAAGCTTCATGGTGAAGAACTTGTCGTCTCGCAGCCCAGGCTGGTCACAAAGACCCTTATCTTCACTGCAAAGTTCACACGCTTGGATCCTATCATCGTCTGATGACGATGATATTTCCTGTGTTCATAATTCAAGAATTACGGCACGCTTTGGATCCTAATGCGTGTGTGATTTTTGGTCCGTCGAGGCTTTCCTTAAATAGCTCTCATATCTCATGGTGTGTTGATGCGCACTCTCTCACACTGATACGATGGTGTATATATGTTGGTGGGCACTCTCTCACAGTAATAGTTCGACCGTCGGTGATGGACGCCCCTCCTCTTCTCTTCTTGTGCATTATATCGACGAATATATCGCAAATAAGAGAAGAAACAAGAGGTGCCCCCACGACAATAGTCGGGATTCCTCCATCAAGAAAACACATGAAAGTCACACAAGGAGCAACGAGAGACCGAAAGTCACACACACATTATACTGATAAAATATCACTAATACATTTATAATTAACTCGAATATAATATAACTAATACATCATCCCGAATAATCCAGTTATTAATGCATCATCACATATTAACTAATACATCTTGAAAATTCTCATATAAGATCACTAATACAGATCGAATACTATCGAATAATCTAAATCACTAGTGGTTCTTGAGTCATGGGTGGTTGATGACCCACAAGTATACGGGATCTATTGTAGTCCTTTCGATAAGTAAGAGTGTCGAACCCAACGAGGAGTAGAAGGAAATGATAAGCGGTTTTCAGTAAGGTATTCTCTGCAAGCACTGAAATTGTCGGTAATAGATAGTTGTATGATAAGATAATTTGTAACGGGTAGCAAGTAACAATAGTAACAAAGGTGCAACAATATGGCCCAATCCCTTTTGTAGCGAGGGACAAGCCTGAATGAACTCTTATATAAAGTAAAGCGCTCCCGAGGACACATGGGAATTACTGTCAAACTAGTTTTCATCATGTTCATATGATTCGCGTTCTCTACTTTGATAGTTTGATATGTGGGTGGACCGGTGCTTGGGTGCTGCCCTTACTTCCACAAACATCCCACTTATCACTAACCCCTATCGCAAGCATCCGCAACTAGAAGAAGAAGAATTAAGACAAAGTCTAACCATAGCTTTAAACTAGTGGACCCAAATCATCCCCTTACGACGCAACGCATAAACTAGGGTTTAAACTTCTGTCACTCTAGCAACCCATCATCTACTTATTACATCCCAATGCCTTCCTCTAGGCCCAAATAATGGTGAAGTGTCATGTAGTCGACGTTCACATAACACCACTAGAGGATAGACAACATACAACACATCAAAATATCGAATGAATACCAAATTCACATGACTACTATTAGCAAGACTTATCCCATGTCCTTAGGAACAAAAGTAACTACTCACAAAGCATGGTTATGTTCATGATCAGAGGGGTATTGAATATCATCAAGGATCTGGACATATTATCTTCCACCAAATAAACCAACTAGCATCAACTACGATAAGCAATTAACACTACTAGCAACCTTACAAGTACCAATCGGAGTTGCGAGACGGGGATTGAGTACAAGAGATGAACTAGGATTTGGAGATGAGACGGTGCTGGTGAAGATGTTGATGGAGATGAGTCCTCTCTGATGAGAGGAGTGTTGATGATGACGATGGTGACGATTTCCCTCTCCGGGAGAGAAGTTTCCCCAGCAGAACAACCCTGCCGGAGCTCTAGATTGGTTCTGCTCAAGTTCCACCTTGTGGCGGCGGCGTCTCCTCCCGAAACCTCTGTTATGATCTTTGTTTCTCCGACGAAACCCTCCATATAGGAGAAGACGGGGGCCACAGGGGCTTCAGGGGGCCCACGAGCCCCCAAGGCGCGGCCAGGGGGGTGGCTCGTGACCTCCTGGTAGCTCCCCTCTGGCACTTCTCCGGTCCATTATTTTTTATATATTCCAAAACAATTCCACGTTGATTTTTACGGCTTTTGGAGTTGTGCAGAATAGCCATCTCAAACTTGCTCCTTTTCCAGCCCAGAATTCCAGCTGTCGGCATTCTCCCTCTTTGTGTAAACCTTGTAAAATAAGAGAGAAAAGGCATGAGTATTGTGCCATAATGTGTTATAACAACTCAAGATGCGATAAATATCAATATAAAAGCATGATGTAAAATGGACGTATCAACTCCCCCAAGCTTAGACCTCGCTTGTCCTCAAGCGGAAACCGAGATCGATAAATATGCCACATGTTTAGAGACAAAGGTGTCGATAAAATAAAATACGGACATGCAGGCATCATGATCATATTTAGAACAGCAATATTGTCATGTAATCCCTTATGCTAAAGTGACAATTCATTCACAATGTAAAGCATGCATCAAGAATCTTATTGAGAGTTAACAACCAATAGTCCTTAGTCATTGAAACAATTGCAATTTATCATATCATCGGAAAGAGTCAAATAAGAGCTTGTAAAGCAAACCCACATACTAAATCGTATTTTAGTCTTCTACAATTGCTAAAACTCACGCGGTACTCATGAGATCAAAGTTTCAGTTGGACATAGAGAAAGATAGGGGCTTATAGTTTTTCCTCCCAACTATTTACCTCAAGGGTAATGTCAACAATAATAATTCATGATTACTTACTTCCAAGTTGATATATGAATATAGATATTTATCTAGCACATGACGCTTTCTAAGATAATGGCAAAATAAGGAATTGGTGTCGATCACCATGACTCTTTTAAAGATAAAATGTAAAGGTACAAGATAGGCCCTTCGTACAGGGAAGCAGAGGTTGTCATGCGCCTTTAAGGTTTGGATGTGTGATCTCTTAGTGTGAAGGAACGTCACTTTATATTGCCCCTCGTGATAAAGAACTTTATTATGCAGTCTGTCGCTTTTATGTCTTCCTCATCACACGTTCGTACAAAGCTTATTTTCCATACACTAATAGATCATACATATTTAGGGAGCAATTTTTATTGCTTGCACCGATGACAACTTACTTGAAGGATGTTATTCAATCCATAGGTAGGTATGGTGGACTCTTATGGCAAAATTGGGTTGAGTGTTTTATGGATGCACAAGTAGTATCTCTACTTAGTATGGAAGTTTTGGCTAATATGAGGTGGAAGCAAGCGTCGCATGCTAAAGGATCCATAATCATATAACATTGTTCGGAACCAAGCAAACATAATTCATTATGTTGTCTTCCTTGTGCAACATCTACTTCTTAGCATGTAATAGTTTAATGAGTGTTCACAATCATAGATGGTGTCAAAGATGATATATTTATATGTGAATCTCTCTTTCTTTATTACTTCCTATTAACTGCAACAATGACCAAGGTCTACGTTTGTCCACCCATAACAAGTTTCAGTCAACATTCTTTTTATATGTGAAGCCATCACTTCCCATAAGATCATCACATGATATTTCATGCTTTTGTTCTATTATTATTATTTTCTTTGGATCATGACATGAAGCAAATCCCTTAACTAAAACACTCTTTATTACATAACTCACGAACTCGATTACATTGGGGGTAACACAAAGCAAAACCCAAGCCTAGATCATACTAAGAACTTTATTCTACTAGATAAAGATATTACCAAAAGGATCGAACTAAGATAAAGGTAAAGGAAATAGATGTGATGGTGATATGATACCGGGGCAACTCCCCCAAGTTTGGCACAAGACAAGGGGAGTGCCCATACCAATGTGTTTAATTGTCTTCCTTCAGAGGTGATGATGGTGAGGTTGTTGGAATCCGGGGTTGATTCTCCGTCTTCCAAGGCATAGGTTCTCCATCATGGAAAGATGATCGAGTCTCCGGAATCCTCAAATCTGTAGCCAACCGCATTGCTTTAAATCTATACTCATACTTATAGTTCTGGTTTTGCAGGTCATAGGTCTGGGCTTCGAGATGATCGACTCTATAATAGAGCTTGAGGAGGTGTTCCCCTATGTCCTTGGCATCGATCTTGTGCTTGTTGGTGAACTCCGTAATCATCATGTGGTTGGCGTTGAGTCCAAGCTCCACCATCCCTTGGCACTTGAAGACTTGTTGCTGCACTGCTTCGAGCCTCGTCTCCATGCTACCGGCCTTCTTGGGCCCCTCAATGTCACGGATGTGCAGCACCCCCTCACGCATCTCCATGGTTTGAGGGTGTTGCAGCACCTTCGTGAGGTAGAGGTTGACGACCTTCTCAAAGAACTTATCCTCCGCAACCTTGGTGGAAGTCATAGCAATCTAAATCTGTCTGCACAACAGCTCAAAACGAAAACAGAGGATATTTGCGTGATACGCGGGTCAAAACTTTCGGGAAGTTATATAATGAAGTTTTAACAACAATAAGGAGTGTACCACCAGAAAACGGAGTCCAGGAGGCGCACGAGGAGCTCACGAGCCACCCAAGCGTGGCCAGGGGGCGGCCCACGCCTGGCAGGCTCATGACCTCCTGGTGCATTTTTCGGACAACCTCGAATTTTTGTAATTTTTTAAATATTCCAAAACTGCGAAAAGTTGCTATGGGATAAGTTTTGGAGTCGGTTTGCTTACCGTATCACATACCTCTTCGTTTTCGGAGTCTGAAACAGTCTGGTAAACATCCCTTATGTACTCCTCCGGGGTTCTGGTATTAATTATATTGCTTTCTACATTTATTGGAGTACCTAAGATATAATGCTTGATTCTTTGCCCATTCACAACTCTCGGAAAAATGCCTTCTTCGTTGTTGATTTTGATGGCACCGGAACGATATACTTCCTCGACAATGTAAGGACCTTCCCATTTACAGAGAAGTTTGCCTGCAAAAAATCTTAAACAAGAATTGTATAGCAAGACATAATCACCTACATTGAACTCACATTTTTGTATTCTTTTATCATGCCATCTCTTAACTTTCTCTTTAAACAACTTGGCATTTTCATATGCCTGAGTTCTCCATTCATCGAGTGAGCTAATATCAAATAATCTCTTCTCACCAGCAAGTTTGAAATCAAAGTTGAGCTCTTTGATTGCCCAATAAGCCTTATGCTCTAGCTCAAGAGGTAAATGACATGCTTTACCGTAAACCATTTTATAAGGAGACATGCCCATGGGATTCTTATAAGTAGTTCTATAAGCCCACAGTGCATCATCAAGTTTCTTAGACCAATTCTTTATAGACCTATTAACAGTCTTTTGCAATATAAGTTTAATTTATCTATTACTTAACTCTACCAGACCACTAGACTGAGGATGATAAGGAGATGCAATTCTATGGTTGACATCATACATAGAAAGCATTTAGCAACAATATCGTTGACATGAACTTTTTCTTTTGTTGGTACGTGAAACTAGGTGGTATATATTTAGCAACAATATAATTAGCATAATCAGCATACTAAGGTGTACTGCGTGAAGTATTGATAACATTCAATTGTTCATCAGGAAAGCTATCATCAATAGGTTATGCGTCCTCAAGAACATTTTCTAACCTAGACAAGTTATCTGCTACGGGGTTCTCGGCACCCTTCCTATCAACGATATGCAAATCAAATTCTTGTAGCAGGAGAACCCATCTAATAAGTCTAGGTTTAGCATCTCTCTTTTCCATGAGATATTTAATAGCAGCATGATTAACGTGAATAGTAACTTTAGAATCAACAATATAAGGTCTGAACTTATCACATACAAACACAACTGCTAAAAATTCTTTTTCGGTAGTAGCATAATTTCTTTGGGCACTGTCTAGAGTTTTACTAGCATAATGAATAACATTTAATTTCTTATCAACTCTTTGTCCTAGGACAACACCAACAACATAATCAAAAGCATCACACATAATTTCAAAAGGTAGGTTCCAATCAGGTGGTTGAACAATAGGTACAGTTATCAAGGCCTTCTTGAGCATTTCAAATGCTTCTTCACAATCATCATCAAAAAAAATAGAATATCTTTTTGTAAGAGATTAGTGAGAGGCCTAGAAATCTTAGAGAAGTCTTTAATGAACCTTCTATAGAAACCAACATGACCAAGGAAACTTCTTATACCTTTAACATTTGTAGGGAATGGCATTTTCTCAATGGCATCAACTTTAGCTTTATCAACTTCAATACCTCTTTCAGAAATTTTATGTCCCAAGACAATGCCTTCATTAACCATAAAGTGGCACTTCTCCCAATTCAAGACAAGGTTAGTATCTTCACATCTCTACAAAACTCGATCAAGGTTGCTCAAGCAATCATCAAAAGAAGATCCGTAAATGGAGAAATC
The DNA here is from genome assembly GCA_022496015.1 of Hordeum marinum. NCBI lineage: Eukaryota > Viridiplantae > Streptophyta > Magnoliopsida > Poales > Poaceae > Hordeum > Hordeum marinum. The sequence continues at coordinate 335,414,361 of CM039676.1, read as the reverse complement.
ATCCATGAAAACCTCAACAATCTTTTCACAAAAATCAGAGAATATAGCCATAATACATCTTCGAAAGGTAGCAGGTGCATTACATAAACCAAAAGCCATACGTCTATAAGCAAAGGTACAGAAAGGGCAAGTAAAAGTGGTTTTCTCGTGATCAGATTGTGAAACAGGTATTTGGGAGAAACCAGAATAACCATCTAGAGAGCAAAAGTGTGTATGTTTAGACAATCTTTCTAGCATTTGATCAATGAAAGGTAGAGGGTAGTGATCTTTCTTAGTAGCTTTTTTTAATTTCCTAAAATCAATTATCATCCTATAGCCAGTAACAATTCTTTGTGGGATCAATTCATCTTTATCATTAGGAACAACAGTAATACCTCCCTTCTTAGGGACACAATGCACCGGACTTACCCAATCACTATAAGCCACAGGGTAAATAATACCTTCTTCCAGAAGCTTTAGTATTTCTTTTCTTACCACATCTTTCATCTTAGGATTCAGTCTTCGTTGAGGGTCGGCAACTGGTTTGGAATCAGGATCAGTTTTAATTTTATGCTGGCATAGAGTGGGACTAATGCCTTTAAGATCATCAAGAGTATATCCAATAGCAGCACGGTGCTTCCTTGGAGTTTTCAATAATTTCTTTTCTTCATGCTCTGAAAAGTTAGCACTAATAATAACAGGATATATCTTTTTTTCATCAAGATAAGCATATTTAAGAGTATCATGTAATTGTTTAAGCTCAAACACAGGATCACCCTTTGGTGGAGGTGGATCTCCAAGTAACTCAATAGGCAAATTATTCTTAAGGATAGGACTTTGTTCAAAGATAACTCTATCTATATCATTCCTCTCATCCATATGCATATCATTTTCATGTTCAAGCAAGTATTGCTCTAAAGGATCAGTAGGAGGCACATCAATAGAAGTAAGAGCAATAATTTCATCCTTACAAGATAATTCTTTTTCATGAGGTTGTCTACTAAACTTAGAAAAATTAAATTCATGCGACACACCTTCAAAGCCAACATTAACAGTTTGTTTCTCACAATCAATTTGAGCATTAACAGTATTGAGAAAAGGTCTACCAAATATGATGGGACAAAAGCAATCTTGTGTGGTAGCAAGAACAAGAAAATCAGTAGGATACTTAGTTTTACCACACAAGACTTCAACATCTCTAACAAGTCCCACAGGGCAGATAGTATCTCTATTAGCAAGTTTAATGGTAACATCAATAAATTCCATCTCGGCAGGTGCAATTTCATCTTTAATTTCATTATATAAAGATTGAGGTATTGCACTAACACTAGCACCCACGTCACATGAACCATGATAACAATGATCTCCTATCTTAATGGAAACAACAGGCATGCCAACCACGGGTTTATGCTTATCACTAATATGCGGTTTAGCAATTCTAGCAGAAGCTTCACAGAATTGGATAGCATGCCCTTCAACATTGTCGGTCAAGAGATCTTTAATAATAGCAATACTAGGTTCAACTTTAATTTGCTCAGGGGGTTTAGGTGTTCTAATGTAACCCTTACGTATCATAGTTGAAGCTTTAGCATGATCCTTTATTCTAACAGGAAAAGTTGGTTTCTCAATGTAAGCAGTAGGAACAATAGAATCATTATAAGCAATTACTTTCTCTTCAACTGGAACAGGTTTAGCTACATTAACTTCTATAGGAGGATGACATTTAAACCACTTCTCCTTAGGGAGATTAACATGAGCAACAAATGATTCACATAAAGAAGATACTATCTCAGAGTCAAGTCCATGTTTAGCGCTAAAATCACGAAAGGTATTTGTTTCTGCGAAAGATTTAACGCAATCAAACTTAAGATTCATACCTGAATCATTACCTTCATCAAACTCCCAATCTTCAGAATTGTGTTTAATTCTTTCCAATAAATCCCATCTAAAGTCAGTATCTCTTCATGAAAGAACCGGTACAAGAAGTGTCGAGCATGGTGCGATTGTCATGAGAAAGCCGAGCATAAAAGTTCATAATAATAATCTCTCTGGGGAGATCATGGTTGGGGCATGAATATAACATTGACTTAAGCCTCCCCCAAGCTTGAGCGATACTTTCTCTATCACGAGGCCAAAAATTATAGATATAATTCCGATCACGATGTACCAAATTCATAGGATAAAACTTTTGATGAAATTCCAATTTCAATCGTTTGTAGTTCCATGATCTAGTATCATCACATAGCCTATACCATGTCAATGCTTTATCCCTCAAAGATAAGGTAAAGACCATCTTCTTGACCTCATCCTCGGGCAAACCTGCAAGCTTAAATAAACCAAAAACTTCATCCACATAGATTAGATGCAAGTCGGGATGTGATGTTCCATCTCCTGTAAAAGGATTAGCCAACAGTTTCTCTCGCATACCCGAAGGAATCTCATAATAAATATTTTTAGTAGGTGCCGTAGGATGAGGAGCAACTCTTTGTGTTTCCGTTCTAGGTGAAGATACCCCTAACAAGCTCTTCAAAGGATTAGTTTCCATAGTGACAAGTGAAAATAAATTTCAGCACACGATATAAATGTTTTCTTACCAAATTCCACTTACCAAAGGTGCTTCACTCCATGGCAACGGCGCCAGAAAAGAGTCTTGATGACCCACAAGTATATGGGATCTATCGTAGTCCTTTCGATAAGTAAGAGTGTCGAACCCAACGAGGAGCAGAAGGAAATGATAAGCGGTTTTCAGTAAGGTATTCTCTGCAAGCACTAAAATAGTCGGTAACAGATAGTTGTATGATAAGATAATTTGTAACGGGTAACAAGTAACAATAGTAACAAAGGTGTAGAAATATGGCCCAATCCCTTTTTAGCAAGGGACAAGCCTGAACGAACTCTTATATAAAGTAAAGCGCTCCCAAGGACACATGGGAATTACTGTCAAGCTAGTTTTCATCATGTTCATATGATTCTCGTTCGCTACTTTGATAGTTTGATATGTGGGTGGACTGGTGCTTGGGTGCTGCCCTTACTTGTACAAACATCCCACTTATGACTAACCCCTCTCGCAAGCATCCGCAACTACGAAAGAAGAATTAAGACAAAGTCTAACCATAGCTTTAAACTAGTGGATCCAAATCAGCCCCTTAGGGCGCAACGCATAAACTAGGGTTTAAGCTTCTGTCACTCTAGCAACCCATCATCTACTTATTACATCCCAATGCCTTCCTCTAGGCCCAAATAATGGTGAAGTTTCAGGCAGTCGACGTTCACATAATACCACTAGAGGAGAGACAACATACAACACATCAAAATATCGAACGAATACCAAATTCACATGACTACTATTACCAAGACTTATCCCATGTCCTCAGGAACAAAAGTAACTACTCACAAAGCATGGTTATGTTCATGATAAGAGGGGTATTGAATATCATTAAGGATCTGAACATATTATCTTCCACCAAATAAACCAACTAGCATCAACTACGATAAGCAATTAACTCTACTAGCAACCTTACAAGTACCAATCGGAGTTGCGAGACGGAGATTGAGTACAAGAGATGAACTAGGGTTTGGAGATGAGATGGTGCTGGTGAAGATGTTGATGGATATGAGTCCTCTCTGTTGAGAGGAGTGTTGGTGATGACGATGGCGACGATTTCCCTCTTCGGGAGAGAAGTTTCCCCGGCAGAACAGCGCTGCCGGAGTTCTAGATTGGTTCTGCTCAAGTTCCGCCTCGTGGCGGCGACGTCTCCTCCCGATACCTCTGTTATGATTTTTTTCTCAGACGAAAACCTCCATATAGGAGTAGATGGGGGCCAGAGGGGCTTCAGGGGGCCCACGAGCCCCCAGGGACAGCCAGGGGGTGGCCCGTGCCTGGCAGGCTCGTGACCTCCTGGTAGCTCCCCTCTGGTACTTCTCCGGCCTAGTATTTTTTATATATTCCAAAACAATTCCACGTTGATTTTTAAGGCTTTTGGAGTTGTGCAGAATAGCCATCTCAAACTTGCTCCTTTTCCAGCCCAGAATTCCAGCTGCCGGCATTCTCCCTCTTTGTGTAAACCTTGTAAAATAAGAGAGAAAAGGCATGAGTATTGTGCCATAATGCGTTATAACAACTCAAGATGCGATAAATATCAATATAAAAGCATAATGAAAAATAGACGTATCAGTGGTGGACACCCAAAGATAAGGAACCATCACGGGATCATAACTCGGGTGAGATCCCTGAAGAATCTGGCAAGTATTGTTGAACCTGGCGTCCAACGCCACCATGTAGCGACGGATCTCCTCCCTGACACGTTGACGTACCACCTTCGCGGGGGCCCGCTCCCTCTGCACCAAAAGTGGTCCACGTGACCGCCACCAAAGAAGCTCCGGGTAGACGACGAGACCCGGATTCCTCACCAAGCTTCGAGCCCCGGAAGGTAGCACCTCCCAGTGCTAGCCTGGCGGAGCCCAGTCCCGGACATGGCACCTATCAAGCATGCTCTCGCGGACCACTCGACGACGAGGATGCGGGCTGGGCATCATCGATGTCAAGACAAATTCCTATGAGAACGTTTCCTTATGGTTTAATCACTAATTTTTGAAAAAACAAGAATTTTTCTGTAATCTAACATACACATACTAAATTTTCCTATGACTCCTAATAATTAAATAAAACATAAAACAACTAAAATATAAAAAACATCATAAAAAATCAACTAATCTCCTAGGACTCCTAATTAACTAATTTTCCCTACGACTCCTAATTTTCGTAGGACAACTAATTAGTATACATACATCTACATATACATATAGCCCCATACATATAGCCCCATACATATATACATTATAACCACATACATATATACATCCATCCATACATACATATAGCAACATACATATATACATTATATATGAACACAAGCATTCATCATATAAAAAATTAACATATATATAAAAAATGCACAGAGCCGGGGCGGTGGCGGCTCACAGAAGGGAGGATCGGCAAAGGCGACGGCGACGGCAGGGGCGGGGACGACGGGGACGGCGACGGTGGGGGCGGCGACGATGGCGGGGGCGGGGACGACGGCGACGGGCGGGGGCGCGGGGGCGATGGGCGGGGACGGCGGCGATGGGCGGGGGCGGGGACGACGACGACAGGCGCGGGCGGCGGCGACGGGTGGGGGTGGCGGCTATTGCAAATATGCCCTAGAGCCAATAAATAAAGTGTTTATTATTATATTTCCTCGTTCATGATAATCGTTTATTATCCATGTTGTAATTGTATTGATTGGAAACACATTACATGTGTGGGTAAATAGACAACACTTTGTCCCTAGCATGCCTCTAGTGACCTAGCTCGTTGATCAAAGATGGTCAAGGTTTCCTAGCCATTGACATGTGATGTCATTTGATAACGGGATCACATCATTAAGAGAATGATGGGATAGACAAGACTGATGACCCACAAGTATAGGGGATCTATCGTAGTCCTTTCGATAAGTAAGAGTGTCAAACCCAACGAGGAGCAGAAGGAAATGATAAGCGGTTTTCAGTAAGGTATACTCTGCAAGCACTGAAATAGTCGGTAACAGATAGTTGTATGATAAGTTAATTTGTAACGCGTAACAAGTAACAATAGTAACAAAGGTGCAGCAATATGGCCCAATCCCTTTGGTAGCAAGGGACAAGCCTGAACGAACTCTTATATAAAGTAAAGCGCTCCCGAGGACACATGGGAATTACTGTCAAGCTAGTTTTCACCATGTTCATATGATTCGCGTTCGCTACTTTGATAGTTTGATATGTGGGTGGACCGGTGCTTGGGTGCTGCCCTTACATGGACAAAAATCCCACTTATGATTAACCCCTCTCGCAAGCATACGCAACTATGAAAGAAGAATTAAGACAAAGTCTAACCATAGCATTAAACTAGTGGATCCAAATCAGCCCCTTACGACGCAACGCATAAACTAGGGTTTAAGCTTCTGTCACTCTAGCAACCCATCATCTACTTATTACATCACAATGCCTTCCTCTAGGCCCAAATAATGGTGAAGTTTCATGTAGTCGACGTTCACATAACACCACTAGAGGAGAGACAACATACAACACATCAAAATATCAAACGAATACCAAATTCACATGACTACTATTAGCAAGACTTATCCCATGTCCTCAGGAACAAAAGTAACTACTCACAAAGCATGGTTATGTTCATGATCAGAGGGGTATTGAATATCATTAAGGATGTGAACATATAATGTTCCACCAAATAAACAAACTAGCATCAACTGCGATAAGGAATTAACACTACTAGCAACCTTACAAGTACCAATCGGAGTTGTGAGACGGAGATTGAGTACAAGAGATGAACTGGGGTTTGGAGATGAGATGCTGCTGGTGAAGATGTTGATGGAGATGAGTTCCCTCCGATCAGAGGAGTGTTGGTGATGATGATGGCGACGATTTCCCTCTTCGGGAGAGAAGTTTCCCCGGCAGAACAGCCCTATCGGAGCTCTAGATTGGTTCTGCTCAAGTTCCGCCTCGTGGCGGCGGCGTCTCCTCCCGAAACCTCTGTTATGATTTTTCTTGGACGAACCCATACATATAGGAGAAGATGGGGCCAGAGGGGCATCAGGGGGCCCACGATACCCCCAGGCGCGGCCAGGGGGTGGCCCACGCCTGGTAGGCTCGTGACCTCCTGGTGGCCCCTCTCCGTTATATTTCTGGCCCAGTATTTTTTATATATTCGAAAACAATTCCTCGTTGATTTTTACGACTTTTTAGTTGTGCAGAATAGCCATCTCAAACTTGCTCCTTTTCCAGCCCAGAATTCCAGCTGCCGGCATTCTCCCTCTTTGTGTAAACCTTGTACAATAAGAGAGAAAAGGCATGAGTATTGCACCATAATGTGTTATAACAACTCATGATGCGATAAATATCAATATAAAAGCATGATGCAAAATGGACGTATCAACTCCCCCAAGCTTAGACCTTGCTTGTCCTCAAGCGGAAACGGAGATCGATAATATGCTCACATGTTTAGAGATAGAGGTGTCGATAAAATAAAATACGGACATGCAGGCATCATGATCATATTTAGAACAGCAATATTGTCATATAATCCCTTATGCTAAAGTGACAATTCATTCACAATGTAAAGCATGCATCCAGAATCTTATTGAGAATTAACAACCAATAGTCTTTAGTCATTGAAACAATTGCAATTTATCATAACATCGGAAAGAGTCAAATAAGAGTTTGTAAAGGAAATCCACATACTCAATCATCTTTTAGTCTTCTACAATTGTTAAAACTCATGCGGTACTCACGAGATCATAGTTTCAGTTAGATACAGAGAAAGATATGGGCTTATAGTTTTGCCTCCCAACTCTTTCCCTCAAGGGTAATGTCAACAATAATAATTCATGATTACTTACTTCCAAGTTGATATATGAATATAGATCTTTCTCTAGCGCATGACACTTGCCAAGATGACGGCAGAATAAGGAAGTAGTGAGAATCACCATGACTCTTTTAAAGATAATAAGTAAAGGTACAAGATAGGCCCTTCGTAGAGGGAAGCAGAGGTTGTCATGCGCTTTTAAGGTTTGGATGTGTGATCTCTTAATGTGAAGGAACGTCACTTTATATTGCCTCATGTGATAAAGAACTTTATTATGCAGTCTATCGCTTTTATGTCTTCCTCATCACAAGTTCGTATAAAGTTTATTTTCCACACACCAATAGATCATACATATTTAGAGAGCAATTTTTTATTGCTTGCACTGATGACAACTTAGTTGAAGGATCTTATTCAATCCATAGGCAGGTATGGTGGACTCTCATGGCAAAACTAGTTTGAGGGTTTTATGGATGCACAAGTAGTATCTCTACTTAGTGCGGAAGTTTTGGCTAATATGAGGTGGAAGCAAGAGTCACATGCTAAAGGATCCATGATCATATAACATTGTTCGAAACTAGGCAAACATGATCCATTATTTTGTCTTCCTTGTCCAACATCTACATCTTAGCATGTAATAGTTTAATGAATGTTCACAATCATAGATGGTGTCAAAGATGATATATTTATATGTGAACCTCTCTTTCTTTATCACTTCCTATTAATTGCAACAATGACCAAGGTCTACGTTTGTCTATCCACAACAAGGTCGAGTCAACATTCTTTTTATATGTGAAGTCATCACTTCTCATAAGATCATCACATGACCTTTCATGCTTTTGTTCTCTTATTAATATTTTCTTTAGATCATTGCAACAAGCAAAGCCCTTAACTAAAACACTCTTTATTATATAACTCACGAACTCGATTACATTAGGGGTAACACAAAGCAAAACTCAAACCTAGATCATACTAAAAACTTTCTTCTAGTAGATAAAGATATTACCAAAAGGATTGAACTAATATAAAGGTAAATGCAAAAGATGTGATGGTGATACGATACCGAGGCAACTCCCCCAAGCTTGGCGCAATCCAAGGGGAATGCCCATACCTGTGTGTTTAATTGTCTTCCTTCGGAGGTGATGGTGGTGGAGTTGTTGGAATTCGGGGTTGATCCTCCGTCTTCCAAGGCATATATTCTCCATCATGGAAGGATGATCGAGTCTCCGGAATCCTCAAATCTACAGCCAACCGCATTGCTTTAAATCTATACTCATACTCACAGTTCTGGTTTTGCAGGTCATAGATCTGGTCTTGGAGATGATCGACTCTGTTGTAGAGCTTGAGGAGGTGTTCCCCGATGTCCTTGGCGTCGATCTTGTGCTTGCTGGTGAACTCCGTAATCATCATGTAGTTGGCGTTGAGCCCGTGTACCACCATCCCTTGGCACTTGGAGACTTGCTGCTCCATTGCTTCGAGCCTCGTCTCCACACTACCGGTGTTCTTGGGCCCCTCAACGTCACTGATGTGCAGCACCCCCTCACGCATCTCCATGGTTTGAGGGTGTTGCAGCACCTCCGCGAGGTAGGGGTTGATGACCTTCTCAAAGAACTTGTCCTTCGAGACCTTGGTGGACGTCATAGCGATCTAAATCTGTCAGCACAACAGCTAGAAACGAAAACATAGGATATTTGCATGATACGAGGGTCAGACCTTTCAGGAAGTTATATAATGAATTTTTACCGACAATAAGGAGTGTACCACAAGAAAACGGAGTCCGGGAGGCGCATGAGGAGCTCACGAGCCACCCAGGCGCGGCCAGGGGGTGGCCTACGCCTGGCAGGCTCGTGACCTCCTGGTGCGCTTTCCGGACTACCTTAAATTTTTGTATTTTTCTAAATATTCCAAAACTGCAAAAAATTTCTATTGGAAAAGTTTTGGAGTCGGTTTGCTTACCGTATCACATACCTCTTCGTTTTCGGAGTCTGAAACAGGCTGGTAAACATCCCTTATGTACTCCTCCGAGGTTATGGTATTAATTATATTGCTTTCTACATTTATCGGAGTACCTGAGATATAATGCTTGATTCTTTGCCCATTCACAACTCTCGGAAAAGTGCCTTCTGCGTTGTTGATTTTGATGGCACCGGAACGATATACTTCCTCGACAATGTAAGGACCTTCCCATTTAGAGAGAAGTTTGCCTGCAAAAAATCTTAAACAAGAATTGTATAGCAAGACATAATCACCTACATTGAACTCACGTTTTTGTATTCTTTTATCATGCCATCTCTTAACTTTCTCTTTAAACAACTTGGCATTTTAATATGCCTGAGTTCTCCATTCATCGAGTGAGCTAATATCAAATAATCTCTTCTCACTAGCAAGTTTGAAATCAAAGTTGAGCTCTTTGATTGCTCAATAAGCCTTATGCTCTAGCTCAAGAGGTAAATGACATGTTTTACCGTAAACCATTTTATAAGGTGACATGCCCATGGGATTCTTATAAGCAGTTCTATAAGCCCACAGTGCATCATCAAGTTTCTTAGACCAATTCTTTCTAGACCTATTAACAGTCTTTGGCAAAATTAGTTTAATTTCTCTATTACTTAACTCTACTTGACCACTAGACTGAGGATGATAAGGAGATGCAATTCTCTGATTGACATCATACTTAGCAAGCATTTTACAGAAAGCACCATGAATAAAATGTGAACCACCATCAGTCATTAAATATCGAGAAACTCCAAATCTAGGGAAAATAACTTCTTTAAGCATCTTAATAGAGGTGTTATGATCAGCACTACTAGTTGGAATAGCTTCTACCCACTTAGTAACGTAAACAACAGCAACTAAAATATGAGTATACCCATTGGACTTTGGAAAAGGTCCCATATAATCAAAACCGCAAACATCAAATGGTTCAATAACAAGTGAATAATTCATAGGCATTTCCTGACATTTACTAATATTACCTATTCTTTGACATTCATTGCAAGACAAGACAAACTTACGAGCATCTTTAAAGAGAGTAGGCCAATAAAAACCGGATTGCAATACCTTGTGTGCAGTTCTATCTCCAGCATGGTGTCCTTCGTAAGCCTCGGAGTGACACTTCTTTAGGATATGTCCCTGTTCATGCTCAGGTACACAACGTCTAATAACACCATCTACTCCTTCTTTATATAGGAGAGGATCATCCAAAAAGTAATGTCTCAAATCATAAAAGAACTTTTTCTTTTGTTGGTACGTGAAACTAGGTGGTATATATTTAGCAACAATATAATTAGCATAATCAGCATACCATGGTGGACTGCGTGAAGCATTGATAACATTTAATTGTTCATCAGGAAAGCTATCATCAATAGGTTGTGGGTCATCAAGAACATTCTCTAACCTAGAGAAATTATCTGCTACGGGGTTCTCAGCACCCTTCCTATCAACAATATGCAAATCAAATTCTTGTAGCAAGAGAACCCACCTGATAAGTCTAGGTTTAGCATCTCTCTTTTCCATGAGGTATTTAATAGCAGCATGATCAGTATGAATAGTAACTTTTGAATCAACAATATAAGGTCTGAACTTGTCACATGCAAACACAACTTCTAAAAATTATTTTTCAGTAGTAGCATAATTTCTTTGGGCACTGTCTAGAGTTGTACTAGCATAATGAATAACATTTAATTTCTTCTCAACACTTTGTCCTAGGACAACACCAACAGCATAATCACTAGCATCACACATGATTTCAAAGTTAGGTTCCAATCAGGTGGTTGAACAATAGGTGCAGTAATCAAGGCCTTCTTGAGTATTTCAAATGCTTCTTCACAATAATCATCAAAAACAAATGGAATATCTTTTTGTAAGAGATTAGTGAGAGGCCTAGAAATCTTAGAGAAGTCTTTAATGAACCTTCTATAGAAACCAGCATGACCAAGGAAACTTCTTATACCTTTAACGTTTGTAGGACATGGCATTTTCTCAATGGCATCAACTTTAGCCTTATCAACTTAAATACCTCTTTCAGAAATTTTATGTCCCAAGACAATGCCTTCATTAACCATAAAGTGTCACTTCTCCCAATTCAAGACAAGGTTAGTATCTTCACATCTCTGCAAAAATCGATCAAGGTTGCTCAAGCAATCATCAATAGAAGATCCGTAAACGGAGAAATCATCCATGAAGACCTCAACAATATTTCCACAAAAATCAGAGAATATAGCAATCATACATCTTTGAAAGGTAACAGGTGCATTACATATACCAAAAGGCTTACGTCTATAGGCAAAGGTACCGAAAGGGCAAGTAAAAGTGGTTTTCTCCTGATCAGATTGTGAAACAGGTATTTGGGAGAAACCAGAATAACCATCTAGAAAGCAAAAGTGTGTATGTTTAGACAATCTTTCTAGCATTTGATCAATGAAGGGTAGAGGGTAATGATCTTTCTTAGTAGCTTTATTTAATTTCCTAAAATCAGTTACCATCCTATAGCTAGGAACAATGGTAATAACTCCCTTCTTAGGGACACAACGCACTGGACTTACCCAATCACTATAAGCCACAGGATAAATAATACCTGCTTCCAGGAGCTTTAAGATTTCTTTTCTTACCACCTCTTTCATCTTAGGATTCAGTCTTCGTTGAGGGTCGGCAACTGGTTTGGAATCAGGATCAGTTTTAATTTTATGCTGGCATAGAGTGGGACTAATGCATTTAAGATCATCAAGAGTATATCCAATAGCAGCACGGTGCTTCCTTAGAGTTTTCAAGAATTTCTTTTCTTCATGCTCTGAAAGGTTAGCACTAATAATAACAAGATATATCTTTTTCTCATCAAGATAAGCATACTTAAGAGTATCAGGTAATTGTTTAAGCTCAAACACAGGATCACCCTTTGGTGGAGGTGGATCTCCAAGTAATTCAACAGGCAAATTATTCTGAAGGATAGGACTTTGTTCAAACATAAGTCTATCTATCTGATTCCTCTCATCCATATGCATATCATTTTCATGTTCAAGCAAGTATTGTTCTAAAGGATCAGTAGGAGGCACCGCAATAGAAGTAAGAGCAATAATTTCATCCTTACTAGACAATTGCTTTTCATGAGGTTGTGTACTAAACTTAGAAAAATTAAATTCATGCGACACTCCTTCAAAGCCAATAGTAACACTTTGTTTCTCACAATCAATTTGAGCATTAACAGTATTGAGAAAAGGTCTACCAAATATGATGGGACAAAAGCTATCATGTGTGGTAGCAAGAACAAGAAAATCAGTACGATACTTAGTTTTTCCACACAAGACTTCAACATCTCTAACAATTCCCACAGGGCAGATAGTATCTCTATTAGCAAGTTTAATAGTAACATCAATAAATTCCATGTCGACAGGTGCAATCTCATTTTTAATTTTATTACATAAAGATTGAGGTATTGCACTAACACTAGCACCCATGTCACATAAAGCATGATAACAATGATGTCCTGTCTTAACGGAAACAACAGGCATGCCAACCACAGGTTTATGCTTATCACTAGTATGAGGTTTAGCAATTCTAGCAGAAGCTTCATAGAATTGAATAACATGCCCTTCAACATTGTCGGTCAAGAGATCTTTAATAATAGCAATACTAGGTTCAACTTTAGTTTGCTCAGGGGGTGTAGGTGTTCTAATGTAACCCTTACGTATCACAGTTGAAGCTTTAGCATGATCCTTTATTCTAACAGGGAAAGGTGGTTTCTCAATGTAAGTAGTAGGAATAATAGAATCATTATAAGCAATTACTTTCTCTTCAACTGGAATAGGTTTAGCTACATTAACTTCGATAGGAGGATGATATATAAACCACTTCTCCTTAGGGAGATTAACATGAGTAGCAAATGATTCACATAAAGAAGATACTATCTCAGAATCAAGTCCATGTTTAGCGCTAAAATCATGAAAGGTATTTGTTTCAGCGAAAGATTTAACGCAATCAAACTTAAGATTCATACCTGACTCATTACCTTCATCAACTCCCAATCTTCAGAATTGCGTTTAATTCTTTCCAATAAATCCTATCTGACGTCAATATCTCTCTTCATGAAAGAACCGGTACAAGAAGTGTCGAGCATGGTGCGATTGTCATGAGAAAGCCGAGCATAAAAGTTCATAATAATAATCTCTCTGGGAAGCTCAAGGTTGGGGCATGCATATAACATTGATTTAAGCCTCCCCCAAGCTTGAGCGATACTTTCTCTATCACGAGGCCAAAAATTATAGATATAATTCCGATCACGATGTACCAAATGCATAGGATAAAACTTTTGATGAAATTCCAATTTCAATCGTTTGTAGTTCCACGATCCAGTATCATCACATAACCTATACCATGTCAATGCTTTATCCCTCAAAGATAAGGGAAAGACCTTCTTCTTGACCTCATCCTCGGGCAAACCTGCAAGCTTAAATAAACCACAAACCTCATCTACATAGATTCGATGCAAGTCGAGATGTGATGTTCCATGTCCTGTAAAAGGATTAGCCAACAGTTTCTCTAGCATACCCGAAGGAATCTCATAATAAATATTTTCAGTAGGTGTAGTAGGTTGAGGAGCAACTCTTTGTGTTTCCGGTCGAGGTGAAGATACCCTGAACAAGCTCTTCGAAGGATTAGTTTCCATAGTGGCAAGTGACAATAGATTTCAGCACACGATATAAATGTTTCCTTACCAAATTCCACTTACCAAAGGCGCTTCACTCCCGGCAATGGCACCAGAAAAGAGTCTTGAATACCCACAAGTATAGGGTATCTATCGTAGTCCTTTCAATAAGTAAGAGTGTCGAACCCAACGAGGAGCAGAAGGAAATGATAAGCGGTTTTCAGTAAGGTATACTCTGCAAGCACTGAAATAGTCGGTAATAGATAGTTGTATGATAAGATAATTTGTAACGGGTAGCAAGTAACAATAGTAACAAAGGTGCAGCAATATGGCCCAATCCCTTTTGTATCAAGGGACAAGCCTGAACGAACTCTTATATAAAGTAAAGCGCTCCCGAGGACACATGGGAATTACTGTCAAGCTAGTTTTCATCATGTTCATATGATTCGCGTTCGCTACTTTGATAGTTTGATATGTGGGTGGACCGGTGCTTGGGTGCTTCCCATACTTGGACAAACATCCCACTTATGATTCACCCCTCTTGCAAGCATCCGCAACTATGAAAGAAGAATTAAGACAAAGTCTAACCATAGCATTTAACTAGTGGATCCAAATCAGCCCCTTACGACGCAACGCATAAACTAGGGTTTAAGCTTCTGTCACTCTAGCAACCCATCATCTACTTATTACATCCCAATGCCTTCCTCTAGGCCCAAATAATGGTGAATTTTCATGTAGTCGTCGTTCATGTAACACCACTAGAGGAGAGAAAACATACAACTCATCAAAATATCGAACGAATACCAAATTCACATGACTACTATTACCAAGACTTATCCCATGTCCTCAGGAACAAAAGTAACTACTCACAAAGCATAGTTATGTTCAAGTTCAGAGGGGTATTGAATATCATTAAGGAGCTGAACATATAATCTTCCACCAAATAAACCAACTAGCATCAACTACGATAAGCAATTAACACTACTAGCAACCTTACAAGTACCAACCCGAGTTGCGAGACGGAGATTGAGTACAAGAGATGAACTGGGGTTTGGAGATGAGATGGTGCTGGTGAAGATGTTGATGGGGATGAGTCCCCTCCGATGAGAGGATTGTTGGTGATGACGATGGCGACGATTTCCCTCTCCGGGAGAGAAGTTTCCCTAGCAGAACAGCCCTGCCGGAGCTCTAGATTGGTTCTGCTCAAGTTCCGCCTCGTGGCGGCGGCGTCTCCTCCCGAAGCCTCTGTTATGAATTTTTCTCGGAGGAAACCCTCCATATAGGAGAAGATGGGGGCCAGAGAAGCATCAGGGGGCCCACGTGCCGCCCAGGCGCGGCCAAGGGGGTGGCCCATGCCTGGCAGGCTCGTGACCTCCTGGTGGCCCCTCTCTGGTATATTTCTGGCCTAGTATTTTTATATATTACAAATCAATTCCTTGTTGATTTTTACGGCTTTTGGAGTTGTGCAGAATAGCCATCTCGAACTTGCTCCTTTTCCAGCCCAGAATTCCAGCTGTCGGCATTCTCCCTCTTTGTGTAAACCTTGTAAAATAAGAGAGAAAAGGCATGAGTATTGCACCATAACGTGTTATAACAACTCATGATGCGATAAATATCAATATAAAAGCATGATGCAAAATGGACGTATCAAAGACCCAAACTACAACCATAGCATATGATCGTCTCGGTTTATTGCTATTGTTTTCTGCATGTCAAGTATGTGTTCCTATGACCATGAGATCATGCAACTCACGGACATCGGAGGAGTTCCTTGTGTGTATCAAACATCGCAACATAACTGGGTAACTATAAAGGTGCTCTACAGGTATCTCCGAGGGTGTCTGTTGAGTTGGCATGGATCAAGACTGGGATTTGTTACTCCGTGTGACAGAGAGGTATCTCAGGGCCCACTCGGTAATACAAACATCACAATAAGCCTTCCAAGAAATGGGCCTAAGTGTTAGTTGCGGGATCTTGTATTACGGAACGAGTAAAGAGACATGCCGGTAACGAGGTTGAACTAGGTATGGAGATACCGACGATCGAATCTCGGGCAAGTAACATAGCAAAGAACAAAGGGAACATCATACGGGATTAACTGAATCCTTGACATAGAGGTTCGACCGATAAAAGATCTTCGTAGAATATGTAGGAACCAATATGGGCATCTAGGTCCCACTATTGGTTATTGACCGTAGAGATGTCTCGGTCATGTCTACATAGTTCTCGAACCCGCAGGGTCTGCACACTTAAGGTTTGGTGATGTTTTGGTAGTATAGAGTTATGCATGGTGGTGACTGAAGGTTGTTTGGAGTCCCGGATGAGATCTCGGACGTCACGAGGAGCTCTATAATGGTCCGGAGGTAAAGATGGATATATAGGAAGTCCTGTTTTGGTCACTAGAAAAGTTTCGAGCTCATCGGTAGTGTATCGGGAGCGCCAGTAGTGTACCGGGAGACCACCGGGAGAGGCATTTCAACCCAAGAGGCTTTATGGGCTGCGGGGGAGTGAATACCAGCCCTTCGTAGGCTGGTGGGAGTCCCACACAAGGCCCATGTGGCTGGGAAGAAAAGCCCAAAAGGAAAAAGGTGGAAAAGGCAAAAAGGGACCAAATAAGGAAGGAGTCCTAATCCTACTAGGAGTGGAGGAGGAGGACTCCTCCCTCCTTGGTTCGGCCAAAACATAGGGCTGGCCCCTTGAGGGACAAGCCTCCTCCTCCCGTCCTCCTATATATACTAGTGGTTTTGTGGGTTTTGGCACAAGATTTTCAGCCACGTGCAACCCTACCCTATAGTCCATAGTTTCTCCTCTAGATCGGATTTCTGCAGTGCTCAGGCGAAGCCCTGCTGGAATAGCTCCACCACCATCGCCGGAGCGCCGTCACGCTGCCAGAGAACTCTCCTACCTGTCCGCTTCCTCTTGCTGGATCAAGAAAGCAGAGATCATCATCAAGCTGTACGTGTGCTGAATGGGGAGGTGTCGTCCGTTCGGTGCTTGATCCGGACGGATCATGAGGACAGTTCGTGATTGGATCGCGGGACGCTCGGCGATTTGGATCGCAAAGATGTTCGACTACACCAACCACGTTTCTTAACACTTCCCGCTTAGCGATCTACAAGGGTACATAGATCCACTCTCCCTCTCGTAGATGCTCATCGCCATGGATAGATCTGCGTGTGCGTAGGAAATTTTTTGTTTCCCATGCAACATTCCCCAACAGCGACGGCGGGTGGGGGCGGCGGCGACGGGCGGGGGCGGGATCGGCGGCGACGGGGGCAGAGACGGCGGCAACGGGGGCGGCGACGACGATGGTGGGGACGACGGCGACGAGGATGAGGACGGCGGGCTCGAGGCAACTGGTAGATAAAATTTTCTAAGTGTCAACTTATATAGAATAAGCATTGGTCCCAGTATGTGGCACCAACCGACACCAATGCCCACCTTTAGTCCCAGTTAGCGCCACCAACCGGGACCAAAGGTCTCTACTTCCCGCCCAAAGCGGGAAGCAGATACCTTTGGTCCCGGTTGGTGGCACCGAACGGGACTAACGAAAAGGGACCATTGGTCCCGGTTCGTGGCACCAACCGGGACTAAAGGTGGGTATTTTTTATAGTATTTTTGTTTTGTTTTTCGCTTTATTTATTTTTAAAAAAATCCAGTATTTTTATTCTGTTACAAAGGGATTTTATTTTTTGAACTTATTTGAACTCCATACTTTTTGTGTGTTCAAAATGCACCATTCAAAGTCACATCATCAATTTTCAACCCTTTCTAACTTCATTTGGTATTTTTCATGTACTTACTAATTTTTTGAGCTAAATGACCCTGAAATTGAAAAGCACTTCAAATGAACTCTGAAAAGGTTGAAAATTGGCATGATATCATCATTTCACCCACATAGCATGTGCTAAAAAGTTGAGAGGTTTATGGCAAAAACTAGATGCACTTCGTATAGAAAATGGACAATCTCTTTCGAAGTATCACGGTTTCAGACGAAAACTCATCTGTTACAAACGGAATTCATTTTTTGAACTTATTTGAACTCCAAACTTTTTTTGTGTTCAAAATACACCATTCAAAGCCACATCATCAATTTTCAACCCTTTCTGACGTCATTTGGTATTTTTCATGCACTTACTGATTTTTTTGAGCTAAATAACACTGAAATTGAAAAGCACTTCAAATGAACTGTGAAAAGGTTGAAAGTTGGCATGGTATCATCATTTCACCCATGTAGCATGTTATAAAAAGTTGAGAGGGTTACGGCAAAAACTGGATGCACTTCGTGTACAAAATGGACAATCTCTTTCGAAGTATCATGGTTTCGGACGAAAACTCATGTGTTACAAAAAAATTCATTTCTTCACATGTATCTGCAATGATATAGTTGTGAAGAGACAGTCTTCATTGTTTCTTCGCTTGTGTCCTTTGCTTATTGTGTCGTAACCATGGATAATCTTCATTGTTTAATAGGGTGCTTGGGTCAGCCTTGACTTTGAAGGGAGGAATTTCATGAAACTTTTTATAATCTTTAGACATGTCTGTCTTGCCCACCAATCCCACGATGTCTCTTTTTCCTGAAAGAACTATGTGGCGCTTTGGCTCATCGTATGATGTATTGCTTCCTTATCTTTTCTTTTTCTCGGTTTGGTAGACATGTCCTTCACATAGAAAACCTGCGCCACATCATTGGCTAGGACGAATGGTTCGTCTGTGTACCCAAGATTGTTCAGATCCACTGTTGTCATTCCGTATTGTGGATCTTACTGTACCCCGCCTCTTGACAGATTGACCCATTTGCACTGAAACAAAGGGACCTTGAAATCATGTGCATAGTCAAGTTCCCATATGTCCACTATGTAACCATAATATGTGTCCTTTCCCCTGTTGGTTTCTGCATCAAAGAGGACACCGCTGTTTTGGTTGGTGCTCTTTTGATCCTGGGCGGTCGTGTAAAATGTATTCCCATTTATCTCGTACCCTTTGTAAGTCATTCCAGTCGAAGAGGTCCCCTGGCCAACGAGAGGAGAAAGCTTAAGTGTGGCTTGTGCATTTCATCGAACACCTCATGTGCATAGGAGGTGAGCTAGAGCACCACAAAGTTCTCCCCTCGCCGGCCAGAAAAACAGAGCAATGTGGAGTGCTCTGCTCGCCGGCGAGGGGCATATATAGGCATCTCATTGGTCCCGGTTCGTGACTGGAACCGAGACTAAAGGAACCCATTTGGTCCCGGTTCCAGCCACAAACCGGGACCAATGGTTGTGGGCCAGGAGCGAGGCCCATTGGTCTCGATTGGTGTCTGGAACCGGGACCAAGGGGGTCTTATGAACCGGGACCAATGGCCCACGAGGCCCGGTCGGCACCCTGGCCTCACGAACCGGGACCAATGCCGTCATGGGTCCCGGTTCGGAAGTGAACCGAGACTAATGGGCTGGCCCGGCCTGGACCAAAGCCCTGTTTTCTACTAGTACATTAAGATTACATGATACATGTCTAATATAACTTTCGATTACCCGTAGTGACATTAGGGGTAACTTTATGGATAACAAGTTAGAACATTAAAAATCATTTGGTGTTGTCACAATATAATTTCCTGGTTTGCCCGTGGTGACATCGGGGTGGTTTAATAGATTAAGATTTAGAAAGACGACTTTGAGGTGGTGGACAATTTGCGCACCAACGCGATCTCATTTTACTTTCCGACAATATAGAGAACTCGGGAGTGATTCTTTTACTATATTTTTAGGGCATATCATGTTGTTAATTATGTTAATGATTTAAGAGTTGACCACAATGAAAGTATGAGACATAAGCCTTGTTTCCAAGAATTGAAACACTATTTTACTCAGGTTTGCTAATGTTTACCTTGTGTTAGTGCATCTAGTGCCCCTTAGTGATTTTGGTGTGTTGAAGACTTATAGGTTAAGAGACTAATGCGTTCGTGAGTCTATATAGGCTCTATAAGTCAATGAGGAGTTTGATACAACCGGAGATTACCGACCCCTAAAAATGTATGTCTTCAATAGAAGACTTTGGTGAAGACTGAAGACTTTGCTGAAGACTTTTATGCTGAAGAAATCGGTGTGACCTTGAAGATATGAACGAGGACTATGAAGCGTGAAGACTTTTGTTTTCGTAGTTTCATTTCCTTTCTTTTGAGTCATAGGAAACACCATATTGTTAAAGGGGGGCGAGGTAATACTAAGGAAAATTTCCAAGTGAAGCTCAACTCCAAAATCCTCAACCTACACATTCATTTGAGTGAAGCTTTTGGAAATCTCTTACGGCTCAGTCAAGTTCTTCAGTGACAGAGACAAAGTTCTTCTAGTCTCTGAGGAAATTGTTCTGGCTGAGGAGTTAGGATTTCGCCAGTGCGAATTGCCTACAAGTGAGGAACGTCATATGTCTAAGGACTTTCATTGTTCGAAAATCCGACCGTTCCTGTGCTTAGCGCCAGCTGTCCCCAATCATTCCTATCCACATAACGGTCATATCATTGGGGGCATTAATGTCATATCATGTCGGGATGCGCCCCCAGCTATAAATAGCCACCCCCCACAACCACTAGCTGGTTGGCTGCTCCGAGAGAGAACTGACACTTGTCATTTGAGAGCATCCCATCCTCCGAGGGCTTTTGTCCAAAAATCATCAGTGAGGAAAAACTCACAATCAAACCACCAAACCAAAGTGATTGAGCATCAATGAAGAAATTCCTGTGTGGAACCGATGCTTGTTACCTTTGAGGACTGTGCATCCTCCAGACGGTTAGGCGTCATGGTCTAGTGTGTCCTGCAGTCAATTGCGGAGCATGAAGTGACCTTGGTCTAGAGCACCCAGCAGTAAATTGTGGATCGCCGAGTGACCAGTTTGTGAGGGTTTTGGAAGTCTACCCTGAAGACTTACCACGAGTGTTGGGCGAGGACTGTGTGACCTTAGCTCAAGGAGAATACGGTAAGGACTGTGTGTCCTGGGACTGTGTGTCCTCTGGTTAAATACCAGGCCGCTCCAAACCAGACGTACGACTGTCACAGCAGTTGGAACTAGGTCATCAAATCATTGTCTTCATCAGGCTACCTGGTTCTATTTCCTCAACCCCCTTATTCCTCGTTTACATGTTTATGAAATTGGTCTTTACTGTTTGAAGAATTTGACTAAAGACTTACACAATTTCCTCACCTCAAATTCTTCAAGTTACCTTGTTCATCACTACTTATCTTGTATCATGCTACTCATAATTTGTGCATGTTTCATATCATCATGATGACTATGTTGCCGCTATGTATTCCATGCACTGAGTACTTATTCCGTTGTTAGTTATTCATCACATTACAAATTCCTCAAAGTTGAAATTCCTCAAGTGATGAATTTATAAAAATTGCCTATTCACCCCCCCTCTAGTCAATATAATGCACTTTCAATTGGTATCGGAGCAGGTACTCCCTGTCTCTGTATGATTTTGGTTTAACCACGTGGAGTTTTAGTTATGTCGACTGCAAGTATGACCAAGGTTTCTGCGGGTTGTCCTTCTTGGGGAACGTTGCATGGGAAACAAAAAAATTCCTACGCACATGCAAACCTATCCATGGTGATGAGCATCTACGAGAGGGAGAGTGGATCTACGTACCCTTGTAGATCGCTAAGCGGGAAGCGTTAAGAAACGCGGTTGGTGTAGTCGTACTTCTTCGAGATCCAAATCGCCGAGCATCCCGCAAACCAATCACAAACCGTCCCGCGATCTCGTCACGATCCGTCCCCCGATCCGATCACGAACGTCCCGTGGCCTTGATCACGATCCTTCCGATCTAGTACCGAACGGACGGCACCTCCGCGTTCAGCACACGTGTAGCTTGATGACGATCTCCACCGTCTTGATCCAGCAAGAGTAGGTCGAGAGGAGAGAGAGTTCACCGGCAGCGTGACGGCGCTCCGGTGATGGTGGTGGTGGAGCAATTCCGGCAGGGTTTCGCCTAAGCACTGCGGAAATCTAGTCTAGAGGAGCACCAGTGGAACGGGTAGCACGTGGCCGTAAACTATGTCCAAAACCCTTGCTATCCACCAATATATATAGGAGGGAGGAGACAAGAGGCAGCCAAGGCCTCCTTGGCTCGCCCGGCTAGGAGGAGCAATCCTACTTGCCCTCCAATCCTAGTTGGAGTAGGATTGCTTTCCTATTGGCTGATTTTTCTGTTTTTCCTTTTTTCCTTTAGGAATTTCACTCCCTGCACCATGGGCCTTTGTGGCTGATTTTCCCAGCCCACTAAGGGCTGGTTAACACCCTCCCACAGCCCATGGACCTCTTGGGGTCTTAATACCCCTCCCGGAGGCCTCCTAGTACACTCCCGGCACTCCCGGTACACTACCGATGAGCCCGAAACTTTTCCGGCGACCAAACTGGGACTTCCTATATATGAATCTTTACATCTCGACCATTCCGGAGCTCCTCGTGACATCCGGGATCTCATCCGGGACTCCGAACAACCTTCGGTCACCACCATACATAACTCTATACTACCTAAACGTCACCGAACCTTAAGTGTGCAGACCCTGCGGGTTCGAGAACTATGTAGACATGACCGAGACACCTCTACGGCCAATAACCAATGGCGGGACCTGGATGTCCACATTGGTTCCTACATATTCTACTAAGATCTATCGGTCGACCCTCTATGTCAAGGATTCAGTTAAACCCGTATAACGTTCCCTTTGTTCTTTGGTATGTTACTTGCCCGAGATTCGATCGTCGGTATCTCCATACCTAGTTCAATCTCGTTACCGGCAAGTCTCTTTACTCGTTCCGTAATACAAGATCCCGCAACTAACAATTAGTCACATTGCTTGCAAGGCTTATTGTGATGTTGCATTACCGAGTGGGCCCCGAGATACCTCTCCGTCACACGGAGTAACAAATCCCAGTCTCGATCCATGCCAACTCAACAGACATCATCGGAAATACCTGTAGAGCACCTTTATAGTCACCCAGTTACATTGCAATGTTTGATACACACAAGGCACTCCTCTGATATCCATGAGTTGCATGATCTCATGGTCATAGGATCATATACATTGACATGCAGAAAACGGTAGCAATAAACTGACACGATCATACGCTACGTTTGTAGTTTTGGGTCTCGTCCATCACATCATTCTCCTAATGTGTGATCCCGTTATCAAATGACATCACATGTCAATGGCTTGGAAACCCTGACCATCTTTGATCAACGAGCTAGTTCACTAGAGGCATACTAGGGACACAATGTTGTCTATTTACCCACACATGCAATGTGTTTCCAATAAATGCAATTATAGCATGGATAATAAACGATTATCATGAACAAGGAAATATAATAATAAACACTTTATATATTGCCTCTAGGGCATATTTCCAACAGTCTCCCACTTGCACTAGTGTCAATAATCTAATTCACATCACTATGTGATTTACATGGTAATGAATCGAACACCCATACAGTTCTGGTGTTGATCGTGTTTAGCCCTTGGAAGTGGTTTAGCAACGGGTCTGCAACATTCAGATCCGTGTGCACTTTGCAAATATTTATGTCCTTCTCCTCGATGTAGAACCGGATGGAGTTAAAGCGTCGCTTTATGTGTCTGGTCTTCTTGTGAAACCTTGGTTCCTTGGCTAGAGCAATGGCACCAGTGTTGTCACAGAACAGATTTATTGGATTCAGTACACTAGGAACTACTCCAAGATCTGTCATGAACTGCTTCATCCAGACACCTTCCTTCGATGCCTCCGAGGCTGCGATGTACTCCGCTTCGCACATAGAATCAGCTACCATGCTTTGCTTGGAACTGCACCAGCTTACCGCTCCCCCGTTAAGAATAAATACGTATCCGGTTTGCGATTTAGAATCGTCTGGTTCAGTGTCGAAGCTTGCATCGACGTAACCCTTTACGACGAGCTCTTCATCACCTCCATAAACGAGAAACATGTCCTTAGTCCTGTTAAGGTACTTCAGGATATTCTTGACGGCTTGCCAGTGCTCCATTCCAGGATCACTTTGAAACCTTCCAGCCATACTTATGGCAAGGCTGACATCGGGTCTTGTGCACATCATTGCATACATGATAAAGCCTATGGCTGAAGCATAGGGGATGACGCTCATCTTTTCTTTATCTTCTGCAGTCACTGGGCATTGAGTCTTACTCAACTTCACACCTTGTAACACAGGCAAGAACCCCTTCTTGGCCTGTTCCATTTTGAACTTCTTCAAAACTTTATCAAGGTATGTGCTCTGTGAAAGTGCTATTAAGCGTCTCGACCTATCTCTATAGATCTTAATGCCTAACATGAAAGCAGCTTCTCCCAGGTCCTTCATTGAAAAACTCTTATTCAAATATTCCTTCACGCTTTCCAGCATTTCTATATCGTTTCCGATCAGCAATATGTCATCCACATATAACACTAGAAACACTATAGAGCTCCCACTCACTTTCTTGTAAACACAAGCTTCTCCATAAACTTGTATAAACCCAAACGCCTTGATCACCTCATCAAAGCGCTTATTCCAACTCCGAGATGCTTGCACCAGTCCATAAATGGATCGCTGGAGTTTGCAAACTTTGTCAGCATTCTCTGGATCGACAAAACCTTCGGGTTGCATCATATACAAATCTTCCTCAAGGAAACCGTTGAGGAACGCCGTTTTGACATCCATCTGCCAAATTTCATAGTCAAAATAAGCAACTATTGCCAACATGATTCTGACAGACTTAAGCATCGCTACGGATGAGAAAGTCTCATCGTAGTCAACTCCTTGAGCTTGTGAAAAACCCTTTGCCACAAGTCGAGCTTTATAGACGGTGACATTACCGTCCGCGTCCGTCTTCTTCTTATAGATCCATTTGTTCTGAATGGCCTTTCGCCCTTCAGGTAGTACTTCCAAAGTCCATACTTTGTTTTCATACATGCACCCCATCTCAGATTTCATGGCCTCTAACCATTTCTCGGAATTCGGGCCCATCACTGCTCCTCCATAGCTTGTAGGTTCATTGTTGTCCAACAACATGACCTCTAAGATAGGGTTGTCGTACCACTCGGGAGTAGTATGCGTCCTTGTCGACCTACGAGGTTCAATAGCAGCTTGATCCGAAGCTTCGTGATCATCATCATTGGCTTCCTCTTCTACCGTCGTAGGTTCCACAGAAACTTCTTTCTGCGCTGCGCTACTCTCTGGTTGAAGTAAAGGTTCAATAACCTCATCAAGCTCTATTTTCCTCCCACTCAATTCCTTCAAGAGAAACTCTTTCTCAAGAAATGTTCCGTTCTTAGCGAAAAACACTTTGCCTTCGGATCTGAGATAGAAGGTATACCCGACTGTCTCTTTCAGATATCCTATGAAGACGCCTTTTTCCGCTTTGGGTTCCAGCTTTTCAGGCTGAAGCTTTTTGATATAAGCATCACATCCCCAAACTTTAAGAAACGAAAACTTCGGTTTTTTGCCAAACCATAGTTCATATGGTGTCATCTCAACGGATTTCGATGGTGCCCTATTTAAAGTGAATGCAACTGTCTCTAATGCATAACCCCAAAACTATAGTGGCAAATCGGCAAGAGACATCATAGAACTCACCATATCTAATAAGGTTTGATTACGACGTTCAGACACACCATTACGCTGTGGTGTTCCGGGCGGTGTCAACTGTGAAACAATTCCACATTGTCTTAAGTGACTGCCAAACTCATAACTCAGATATTCACCTCCTTGATCAGATCACAGAAATTTAATCTTCTTGTTACGATGATTCTCAACTTCACTCTGAAATTGCTTGAACTTTTCAAACGTTTCAGACTTGTGTTTCATCAAGTAAATATACCCATATCTACTCAAGTCATCAGTGAAGGTGAGAAAGTAACGATATCCACTGCGCGCTGCAACATTCATTGGACCGCACACATCAGTATGTATGATTTCCAATAAGTCACTTGCCCATTCCATTGTTCCTCAGAACGGCGATTTAGTCATCTTGCCCATCAGGCATGGTTCACATGTGTCAAGTGATTCAAAATCAAGTGACTCCAAAAGTCCATCGGCATGGAGCTTCCTCATGCGCTTACACCAATATGACCTAAACGGCAGTGCCACAAGAAAGTGGTACTATCATTAACTACTCTACATCTTTTGGCATCAATGTTATGAACATGTGTGTCATCACTATCAAGATTCAATATGAATAAACCCCTAACATTGGGTGCATGACCATAAAAGATATTACTCATATAAATAGAATAGCCTTTATTCTCTGATTTAAATGAGTAACCGTCTCGCAATAAACAAGATCCAGATATAATGTTCATGCTTAACGCAGGCACTAAATAACAATTATTTAGGTTCATCACTAATCCTGATGGTAATCGAAGAGAGAGCGTGCCGATGGCGATCACATTAACCTTGGAACCATTTCCCATGCGCATCATCACTTCATCCATTGCCAGTCTTCATTTATTCCGTAGTTCCTGCTTTGAGTTGCAAATGTGAGCAACCGAACCGGTATCAAATACCCAGGAACTACTACGAGACCTAGTAAGGTACACATCAATAACATGTATATCATATATACCTTGTTTGTCATTGGCCGCCTTCTTGTCCGCCAGGTACTTGGGGCAGTTCCGCTTCCAGTGACCAGCTCCCTTGCAATGAAAGCACTCAGTTTCTGGCTTAGGTCCATGCTTAGGCTTCTTTGTAGGAATAGCAACTGCTTTGCCATCCTTCTTGGTTTTACCCTTCTTGCCTTTGCCCTTGCCATTTTTCTTGAAACTAGTGGTTTTATTGACCATCAACACTTGATGTTCTTTCTGGATTTCAGACTCAGCGACTTTCAGCATCGCAAACAGCTCGGACGATGACTTGTTCATCCCGTGCATGTTATAGTTCATCACAAAACTCTTGTAACTAGGTGGCAGTGATTGAAGAACTCTATCAATGATCGCCTCTTGCGGAAGGGCAATTCCCAACTCAGCTAGACGGTTTGAGTACCCAGACATTCTGAGTATATGCTCACTGATAGACCCATTCTCCTCCATCTTGCAAGCATAGAATTTATCGGAGGTCTCATACCTCTCTATCCGGGCATTCTTCTGAAAGATAAACTTCAACTCCTGGAACATCTCATATGCTCCATGACGTTCAAAACGTCTTTGAAGTCCCAGTTCTAAGCCATACAATATTGCACACTGAACTATTGAGTAGTCTCCAGCACGAGCCTCCCAAGAGTTCTTAACATCTTCGGAGGTCATGTCTTCTGGTTGGCCACCAAGCGGTGCATCAAGGACATATTGTTTCTGGGAAGCCGTAAGGATAATCCTCAGATTACGGGCCCAATCAACAAACTTAATTCCGTCATCTTTCAACTTAGCTTTCTCTAGGAGCGCATTAAA
Organism: Hordeum marinum; assembly: GCA_022496015.1. Lineage (NCBI taxonomy): Eukaryota > Viridiplantae > Streptophyta > Magnoliopsida > Poales > Poaceae > Hordeum > Hordeum marinum. Next base: position 335,386,947 of record CM039676.1, on the reverse strand, counting down.
ATTCAGGGGTGCTACTGCGCGAGCCATTGATCTACAACATAAATATGCAAAGGTTATTTAGACTATTGTTCATGATAATGAGTTTAGTTAATCAAATCACTAAAGCTCCCACTCAAATTGACATCCCTCAGGTCATCTGAGTGTCACATGATCCAAATTCACCAACTCAAGTCCGATCATCACGTGAGTTAAGTTGGCTTCAATGGTGAACATCACTATGTTGATCACATCTACTATATGACTCATGTTCGACCTTTCGGTCTCTTGTGTTCCGAGTCCATGTCTATACATGCTAGGCTCGTCAAGTTTAACCCGAGTGTTCTGCACGTGCAAATCTGGCTTACACCCGTTGTATCTAAACGTAGAGTCTATCACACCCGATCATCACGTGGTGTCTCGGCACGACGAACTTTCGCAACGGTGCACACTCGGGGAGAACACAGTTCATCTTGAAATTCAAGTGAGGGATCACCTTATAATTCTACCGCCGTACTAAGGAAAACAAGGTGCATAAAAGGATTAACATCTCATGCAATTCATAAGTGACATGATATGGCCATGAACTTTGTGTTTAAGATCTCCATCTTCAAAACACCGGCATGATCTCCATCGTCACCGGCACAACACCATGATCTCCATCATCTTGATCTCCATCAATGTGTTGCCATCGGGGTTGTGGCGCCAGCCCTGCTTCTACTACTATTGCTACCGCTTAGCAATAAAGTAAAGCATTACATAGCGCTTAATGATTGACACGCAGGTCATACAATAATTAAAGACAACCCTATGGCTCCTGCCGGTTGCCGTATTCACCGACGTGCAAGTTGTGAAATCTATACATCACATGATCACCTCATACATCACATATATCTCATCATGTAATTGGCCATATCACATCACAACATACCCTGCAAAAACAAGTTAGAAGTCCTCTAATTGTTGTTGCACGTTTTACGTGGCTGCTATGGGTATCTAGCAAGAACGATTCTCACCTACGCATAAACCACAACGGTGATACATAGATTGCTTTTCAACCTTCTCAAGGACCGCCTTTGTCAGATCTGATCCAACTAAAGTGAGACAAACTGTCGCCCACAAGCCATCTATGCAACAAGTTGCGTCGAGGGAACCGGTCTCTCGTAAGCGTACGAGTAATGTTGGTCTGAGCCGTTTTATCTCACAATCCCGCTGAACCAAAATCTGACCAAGGGAGGAAGCAATCTAAGTATCAACGCCCACAAACCTTTTGTGTTCTACTCGAGATCTCATCGAACCATCAACCTAGCTCATGATGCCATTGTTGGGGAACGTTGCATGGGAAACAAAATGTCCTACGCACACGCAAACCTATCCATGGTGATGAGCATCTACGAGAGGGAGAGTGGATCTACGTACCCTTGTAGATCGCTAAGCGGGAAGTGTTAAGAAACGCGGTTGGTGTAGTCGTACTTCTTCGCGATCCACATTGCCGAGCGTCCCGCGATCTAATCACGAACCGTCCCGCGAACCAATCACGAACCGTCTCACGATCTCGTCACGATCCGTCCCGCGATCCGATCACGAACGTCCCGTGGCCTTGATCACGATCCTTCCGATCTAGTACCGAACGGACAGCACCTCCGCGTTTAGCACACATGCAGCTTGATGACGATCTCCACCGTATTGATCCAGCAAGAGGAGGTGGAGAGGAGAGAGAGTTCACCGGCAGCGTGACGGCGCTCCGGTGATGGTGGTGGTGGAGCAATTCCGGCAGGGCTTCGCCTAAGCACTGCGGAAATCTAGTCTAGAGGAGCACCGGTGGAACGGGTAGCACGTGGCCATAAACTATGTCCAAAACCCTTGATATCCACCAATATATATAGGAGGGAGGAGAGGAGAGGCATCCAAGGCCTCCTTGGCTCGGCCGGCTAGGAGGAGCAATCCTACTTGCCCTCCAATCCTACTTGGAGTAGGATTGCTTTCCTATTGGCTGATTTTTCTCTTTTTCCTTTTTTCCTTTAGGAATTTCACTCCCTGCGCCATGGGACTTTGTGGCTGGTTTTCCCAGCCCACTAAGGGCTGGTTAACACCCTCCACAGCCCATGGACCTCTTGGGGTCGAAATACCCCTCCCGGAGGCCTCCCGGTACACTACCGGCACTCCCGGTACACTACCGATGAGCCCGAAACTTTTTCGGCGACCAAACTGGGACTTCCTATATATGAATCTTTACCTCTCGACCATTCCGGAGCTCCTCGTGACGTCCGGGGTCTCATTCAGGACTCCGAACAACCTTTGGTCACCACCATACATAACTCTATACTACCGAAACGTCACCGAACCTTAAGTGTGCAGACCCTGCGGGTTCGAGAACTATGTAGACATGACCGAGACACCTCTACGGCCAATAACCAATGGCGGGACCTAGACGTACACATTGGTTCCTACATATTCTACGAAGATCTATTGGTCGACCCTCTATGTCAAGGATTCAGTTAATCCCGTATAATGTTCCCTTTGTTCTTCGGTATGTTACTTGCCCGAGATTCGATCGTCGGTATCTCCATACCTAGTTCAATCTCGTTACCGGCAAGTCTCTTTACTCGTTCCGTAATACAAGATCCTGCAACTAACAATTAGTCACATTCCTTGCAAGGCTTATTGTGATGTTGCATTACCGAGTGGGGCCCGAGATACCTCTCCGTCACACGGAGTAATAAATCCCAGTCTCGATCCATGCCAAGTCAACAGACATCATTGGAAATACCTGTAGAGCACCTTTATAGTCACCCAGTTACGTTGCGACGTTTGATACACACAAGGCACTCCTCCGATATCCGTGAGTTGCATGATCTCATGGTCATAGGAACATATACATTGACATGCAGAAAACAGTAGCAATAAACTGACACGATCATACGCTACGTTTGTAGTTTTGGGTCTCGTCCATCACATCATTCTCCTAATGTGTGATCCCGTTATAAAATGACATCACATGTCAATGGCTAGGAAACCCTAACCATCTTTGATCAACGAGCTAGTTCACTAGAGGCATACTAGGGACACAGTGTTGTCTATTTACCCACACATGCAATGTGTTTCCAATCAATGCAATTACAGCATGGATAATAAATGATTATCATGAACAAGGAAATATAATCATAAACACTTTATATATTGCCTCTAGGGCATATTTCCAACAGTCCTACCTTCGATGGGACGGACTACCCCTACTAGAAGAACAAGATGTGTATGCACCTTGAAGCTATTGAAAACGATCTCTGGTACGTTGTGGAAAATGGTGTGCCCTCTGTCACTCCCACTGTTACAGCTGCTGATGTGAAGAGATTCAAGAAACTCGACCCTCAAGCGAAGAATATCATCTGCGGCCATCTGAGCAAAGGTTAGTATGGCAGAGTGAGTGCTCTGGAGACTGTGAAGCTTATCTAGGATAGGCTGTCCAAGGTGAATGAAGGTGTCTCCACTCAACGTGACTCTCGTGTGGATGTTCTTCGCAATCTCTTCAACCGCTTCAAGAGGCTTGACAATGAAAATTTCCAACAAATGTTTGATCGCCTCACTGATGTTTCCAATGAACTTCAAGCACTGGGTGCCACTGATATCACGAACCATGAAGTGGTGAAGAAACTGCTAAGATCACTCGATTCCTCATTTGATACTTTGGCTTTGATGATTCAAGAACGTGGAGATTACAAAGCTCTTGATCCTGCTGATATTCTCGAAAGACTCAATACTCATGAATTCTAACAATCTGAGAAGAGAGACCTCTACGGACCAAGCTATGGAAGATCTCGTGCTCTGAAGGCAAAAGCAATTTCCTCATCTGAAGAAGAAGATTCTGACAGCAGCCTTGGAGATCCTGAAGAACTAAGTCAGGAACTAGCTATGCTTGTGAGGAAATTACAAAAGTTCTCTAGGAGAGCCGGATTTGGAAAGTCATCAAAAAGTGGCTTGAGGAAATCAGATTCCGCAGAAGATTACAAGAAAAGAACATGTCATCGTTGCAAGAAGCCAGGCCACTTTATCTCTGACTGTCCTCTATGGGAAAAAGACTCAAAGAAGAAAAAGAAATACAAAGATGATAGTTCTGATTACTCAAAGAAAAATAAGAAATCTTCAAAGTCCTCATCTACAAAATCCTCATCTTCAAAGTCCTCAAGACACAAGAAGAATGGTTCCAGAAAGGCTTGAGCATTCATCGGCAAAGAAATGGATTCTGAGGAAGAATCTGAAGAATATGAAGAATCTGAAGAAGAATCAGAATCTGGAGTTGCTAGCCTTGCTCTCGCTACTGCTTTCGTCAACAAGTCTATTTTCAACACTGATGAATTTGACTGCACCAACGACTCCGACGTCAGCAATGATGACTACGCTCCCACCTATTGCTTCATGGCAAAAGGTTCAAAGGTACAAAAACATCATTCCTCTTCTGAATCAAGTGAAGGTGAATCTGATGAATATGTGAAACCTAGCTATTCTAAACTTGTTAAGCTTGCCACTAAACAACAAAGTGCACTTGAAAAGCTTCAGAAAATGCTAGACAAAAGCGATGATCTGTTAAACCGTGAAGTGGATCGTACTCAAACTCTGTCTGTCGATCTGAAAAGTCTTCAGACAAGGTATGATAACCTACAAAGTCATCATAATGACCTCTTAGCCGATCATGAGAAGCTTTCTTATGAATTTCTTCACAGAAAGCAAGATCTTGAGAAACTAAAGGTGTCACATGAGGATCTCCAAAGGGAAAACGATTCATTACTGGCTCAATAGATCAGTACCGCTTAGGAAGAATTTGTTCCACCTTGTTTGAAATGCATCGAACGTGGAACTGCTAATTCTTCACCTGAATGCTCAAATGCTTCTATTACTGCAAATTCTTCAACTATTCCAGTGGTTTCAAATTTCTCGTCCGAGGATACCACAAGTATCACTGATGACAATGCAGGGTTGAAGGAATTGTATGTGACAGGCATATACAAAAGTCTCAAAGGGCATCAAATCCTTTGCGATGTCCTCAAAAAGCAGATTCTAAACAGGAACCCTAGGAAAGAGGGTATTGCCTTTGTGAGGAAACTCAACGCTGATGGTTCATACTAGACACCTGAGCAGTATCCCAAAACCTCATGGGTTCCTGCAAAAGGCACTCCTGTAGATCCATCTACTTTATCAGGCTTTACATGTGAAACTCCATATTCCTCTAATGAGTCACTTGACTTTAACTTCAAATTCTTCAAAAATCAGAAAGGTGAAGTATTTGCTAGATTTGTTGGAACTAACTACAAGAATGGTTCTCCAATGAAGAAAATCTGGGTTCCCAAGAGCTACCTACAAAATCTTCAAGTGAATGTCCTCACGACACCACTATTGAAGAAAAGGAACCCCAGATCAAATTCCTCAAGTAGACCAAATTCCTCAAATGGTCAAAATCATCATTCACGTGCTAATGCTTCTGTTTCGCAGGGAAAACCTAAGAGTTATGAATATATGCATCATTCTTCAAACCATTATGTTCATAAGTCCTCGAAGAACTTCTCTGCTTATTCATATGAATACTCTAACCCTCGACCTGTGAAATGACGCGCAATTGCTTCAATGCCTCCCTTCTCTTATGGTGCTCGCAGGATGATGAACTCTTTGCCACCCCTTGAGATGTGGGTGGTGAAGAAATCGAACTAATCGTTTATTGCAGGGTCAGGTCTCCAGATGAAATTGAACATCTGATGAACTTGCTGGAGACCTGAGGAAATGCTTGAAAGGACGCAAGCTAACCATGTAGAAATGAATTCCTCATTTCTCACATCCTCACATTACTTGCTTGCTATATTGTGTGATGAAATTCTATCTGATGAAATTGATGTCATATTCTTCACTCTAAAGCATATGAGTTCGTAAGTTGTACTAATTCATCTGCAGGATGATACTCCAAAAGCTACAGAGTGGGTCCTCGATAGTGGATGCACAAACCACATGACTGGTGACAAAAGTCTTCTGATGAATTTGCCACTTGCTCCATCTCATCTGAAGCATATCACTTATGCTGACAAAGGAAAAAAGCAAGGTATTGGGACTTGGTAAGGTTGCTATCTCAAAGGACCGAACCATGGATAAAGTGATGCTTGTCGAATCCCTTGGGTTCAACCTCATGTCTGTCTCAATGCTTTGTGATCTCGATATGGTTGTGGTATTTGGAAAATATCGTTGTGTTGTCATCATGGAATCTGACAATTCCAAAGTCTTCGAAGGCTTTAGGAGAGGAGACTTGTATATTGTTGATTTCTCTACAGGACCTCAGCCTGCCACATGCCTACTTGCAAAGTCCTCAGAAGGATGGATGTGGCATCGACGGCTTGGTCATGCGGGTATGAGGAACTTGCACACGCTCATGAAGAAGAAGCATGTCATCGGCATCGAAGGCGTCAAATTCCTCAAGGACCACCTTTGTGGGGCTTGTGAATCTGGAAAGATGACCAAATCCAAGCATCCCTCAAAGACAATCATGACCACTACTTGTCCCTTTGAATTACTTCACATGGATCTCTTTGGTCCCACTCACTATTCTGTACTAACAAATGCTTCAAGTCTATATGGATTCGTCATTGTTGATGATTACTCTCGCTACACATGGGTGCATATCATTCTGTATAAAAATGAAGTACAAGATGTCTTCAGACGATTTGCTTCAAGAGCCTCCACCAACTTTGGCGTCAAGATCAAGCATACCAGGAGTGATAATGGGACTGAGTTCAAGAACACGAATCTTGATGAATATCTTGATGAACTTGGTATTACTCATGAATTATCTGCCCCTTATACTCCTCAGCAGAATGGTCGTGGAAAGAAAGAACAGGACTCTCGTCGAGATGGCCCAAACCATGCTTGATGAATACAAGACTCCTCGTTGCTTCTGGCCTGAAGCAATCGACACTGCATGCCACATCATCAACAGGGTATATCTTCACAAATTCTTCAAGAAAACATCATGCGAGCTCATGACAGGCAATAAACCCAATGTAAGTTATCTCAAAGTCTTCGGTGCAAAATGTTGGATCAGAGATCCTCACCACAGTTCTAAGTTTGCACCGAAAGCACATGAAGGTTTGATGCTTGGTTATGAAAAGGACTCGCACACCTACAAAGTCTTCAACACCTATCACCACAAGGTTGTTGAAACTGTAGATGTGCGGTTCGATGAAACTAATGGCTCACAAAGAGAGCACCTACCTTCTGTGATAGATGAACGGTCTCCTGAGGAATCCATCAAACTGAAGGCAACTGAAGATGTTATTCCTACTGAAGAAATCATCCCTGCTGGTGAAGACTCTCATGCAGAGATACCTGAAGAAAATGGTGCTGATGAAAGTCCTCGGACAAGTCAACCTGCACATCCAAGAGTGGCAAATGAAGTTCAGATTGACAAAATCATCGATAACATCAATGCACCAGGTCCTCTCACACGCTCTAGGGCTTCTCATTTAACTAACTTTTGTGGGCACTTTGCCTTTGCCTCTATCATAGAGCCCACCAAAGTTGATGAAGCATTCAAGGAGCCAGAGTGGGTTCAAGCTATGCAAGAGGAATTGCATCAATTCAAGCTCAACAACGTGTGGGAACTTTTCAAGCGGCCAGATCCTCACAAACATAACATCATAGGTACAAAGTGGATCTACCGCAACAAGCAAGATGAAAACAGCCTCGTGGTGAGGAATAAGGCTCGACTTGTAGCTCAAGGCTACACACAGGTTGAAGGAATTGACTTTGATGAAACTTTTGCACCTGTTGCTAGACTTGAAGCTATTCAAATACTACTTGCTTATGCTAATCATCACAATATCATCTTATATCAAATGGATGTGAATAGTGCATTCCTCAATGGTAAGATTGAGGAAGAAGTATATGTTGCTCAACCCCTAGGTTTTGAACATCCTAAGCATCCTGACAAAGTCTTCAGACTCAACAAAGCTCTCTATGGCCTCAAGCAGGCCCCACGAGCATGGTATGACACTCTGAAGGAATTCCTCATGAAGAAATGCTTCAAACCGGGTTCACTCGACCCAACTCTTTTCACAAAATCCTATGACAATGAACTGTTCATATGCCAAATATATGTTGATGATATTATCTTTGGATGTACTGACAAACGCTACAGTGATGAATTTGCCTATATGATGAGTGAAGAATATCAAATGTCTATGATGGGAGAATTGAAATTCTTCTCAGGTCTTCAAATTCGTCAGCAAGACAATGGCATTTTCATCTCTCAAGAGAAATACCTCAAAGATGTTCTGAGGAAATTCGACATGCAAGACTGCAAAGGCGTCAAAACTCCAATGCCTTCAAAAGGACACCTCTGCACTGACGAAAATGGTAAAGATTTCGATCCGAAGGTATACCGCTCCGTGATTGGCTCTTTATTGTATCTATGTGCATCTAGGCCTGATATAATGCTAAGTGTCTGCATGTGTGCTCGATTCCAAGCAACACCGAAGGAATCACACCATAAGGTTGTGAAACATATTCTTCGATACTTAGCTCACACACCAACGCTTGGATTGTGGTATCCCAAGGGATCAAATCTTCACCTCGTCGGATACTCTGATGCTGACTATGCTAGAGATCGCGTGGATCGCAAGTCAACCTCAGGCACATGTCATTTCCTCGGACGATCATTAGTCTGTTGGTCCTCGTAGAAGCAGAACTGCGTGTCACTCTCCACTGCAGAAGCTGAGTACATTGCTGCTGGCTCGTGTTGTGCTCAGTTACTATGGATGAAGCAAACCCTCAAGGACTACAGCATCAAGTTGAAGAACGTGCCTCTCTACTGTGACAACGAGAGTGCCTTCAAGATAGCATACAACCCAGTTCAGCACTCTAAGACCAAGCACATCCAGATTCGTCATCACTTTCTTCGAGATCATGTACTCAAGGGTGACATCTCCATCAACCAAATTCCCACTGAAGAACAACTTGTTGATATCTTCACAAAGCCCTTGGACGAAAAGAGATTTTGCAAGTTGCGGTGTGAGCTAAATATCTTAGAATCTTTGAATGTTCTTTGAAAAAGAACACACATCCTAACACTTATGCAAAATTGATGACTTAGATGTGCAACACGCGAAGTAACGTTTTCTTCAAAACTATGAAGAAAAACTCTCTAAGTGTGAAGAAATTAATGAAGAATTTGATTCTCAGAACCCTACGACAATTGTACCCGGTGTCTGAAATCATCATTCTTATACGGTGGGTAACGCCACCAACCGAAAGTTGAGATTCTCAAAATTGAATTTTTCATCATTTCTGCAAATTCCTCAACTTTTCAAATTCTTCAAAACTTTGAGAGACTTATTTTCATTGACTATATATATATATATGTGTGTGTGTGTGTGTGTGTGTGTGTATGAGTTTTCAATGTCCTCAACAGCATTCACTTATTGCTAAATTCTTCAAGTTTGATTTTCATCTAAATGAATGTGATCGGACCCCATTCCTCATCTATGCTAAACTCAACCCAGTCTGATCACAAGTTCATCATATGCGTTCTACTTTGAAACTCGTTCAAAGTCTTCACTGTGTCCTTGACAGCTAAAGAATTTGTGAACGGAAACTTTAAAACTTCTCTACCAAAATTTTCGGCAGTTCCCGCTCAAACCGTTCCTATTCCAGCGACTGGATAACCCACGATCCCCCCAAATCTCCACTGCTCAGAACATGGGTGACACCTGTCACAAGGAGAGCAAGAGTCAGGGGTAAACCTATCCAAAATCCTCGGGTGGATCTGTTTTCACTCTCTCTATAAATACCCCCTTCACTATAGCTGAGCTCGGTTACTCTCCTCTCCTACCTCTCCCGAGCTCCTGCCCAGTGCCGTCGCTGAAATCATCGTCGCCGGTGAGGAAGAGCTTCGTTGCCTCAACCTCGTCGTCGTCGTACTCACACCGGCCGCGGAAGTCTTCATCCCGCCGCCGCTGTAGCTGTCTCCCTCAGCCAAGTTAGGGCGTGGGAGATCTGAACGGACGAACCTCCCCATTCCACCTCAGTGTTCGCCGTGTTCTTCACCAGGGTAATTAAAATTTATTTTTACTGCCCTTGGTTTGATCTTCATTTGACTCTATATTCCTCAAAAGGTGTTTATTCGTTATAGATTCAATTATCAAGCATCTTGCATCTCCTCATACTTGATGATTTTCCCTAAGTAATGATTTTCTTTAAGATTCCTCAATTGTACGAATTCCCAAATTTGCACAACTCTGGAACCTGAGACAAAGAACACTTAGTGAAACTCCTCAAGACATCCATGGTCAAATTCCTCAAACCTATTTTTCTCCAAATTTCTGAGAACGCATATGACATCTTCAAATTCCTCGCACCTATACTCTGTTCACAGGTACAGATATGTCTGCTGATGAATCACTAGGTTCTCATCAAGTTAACTCATTTGCAGTGCTACTTGAACAAAAGTTGTGTACCTCCTCGGAATCATCAAGAGTTCAAGATCCTCATTTGAAGAAAATGGCAGACAAAAGAACTCAGAAAGGAGGAAAGAAGCCGGATGTGCAAACTGCTTTCGAGATCCCTAATGAAATATATGATGACCATTACACGCCAGATGAAGAAACTCATGGCAAGGAGACAACAAAACAGAGGAAAATCCGTCTCCAAAAGATTAAATGGAGATGGGCTAAGGAGTGGAAAGAATATCGTTATGTTACTCCCAAGTACATGATGAAATTCGCTGTGAAGCCTCCTTGCAGCAGGCCTCCTCTTGCTCCAAATCAGATAGTTGATCCTACGAGTCTCAAGGCTGGTGAGGACTTTCCTGCCTTGTGGGAAAAGCAGCAAGCCAAGCTGGCGAAGAAAGCCAAAGATGCTGTGAAAAAATTCAATGAGGACTCTGCAGCTGCTGCCGCTGCTGGTGCATTCGCAAGTGGTCCGAAGAAATCAATGCTAAAGAAGTCAGCTGTGAAACAAATTTCTTCATCCTCAAAGTCCTCACAGCTAATTCCTCAAGTCAAAAGGCCTCAATCGTCTAAGGCCTCTGCTGCTGAAACAGTTGCTGCTCAGTCTTCAGCTGCTGCGAAAAAGTCCTCAACCCCAGTACACTTGGCAACATGCAAGAGGACTGAGGGTTTCTCAAAAAAGCTGAAGAGCTCTGCAAGCCCTTCTGTCACAAAATCTTCAACCAGCCCCTCAAGATTGAAACTGAAGAAAGCTGCTGGTAGAGGTCAACGACCAAGTTCCAGCAAGGCCATTGTAACAATTCCCTAAAGATCTGAGGATGATGATGAAGATGATGCTGATGATGAAGAGCTTGAAGAAATCATCAGGCAGAGTCAGCTGAAGGCTGCCACTGCCAAGGACAGCTCAATTCCTCTACTGTTGGATCCAAAGACGATCCTGGATTTCATCGACATCTGGCTTGAGGATCCACAGACACCTCTGTCTGCACTGAAATTGCCTCCCAACATGGACCATGTCCTCACGCACTTTATTGTTGAAGAAAAGTGGAAGAGGGAGCAAGCCAAAAGGGCCAAGGCATCAATTTTCGCAAAGAAAAGTTCCTACGCGAAAATGTGATGAATCTGACTCCAACTCAGTTGGTCACAGTCCAATCTGAAATACGGACTCTCTCTCAAGACCAGGAGAGACTTGATGAAGAATGGAAAGGCACAAAAGACAGATTCATCAAGGTTGCTCGAGCTGCAGTGAAGGATTACAACATATCCACTGCTGCTCGTACTACTACTCCACAGCCTCCGTCTGCTGAAATTTCTCAAACTATTGAGGAATCTGCATCTGAAATTCCTCAACCTGTTGAGGAATCTACACCAGAAGAAGCCCCACCTGCTGATCACACTGCTTCTGCACTAGAAGCTACTACCAGTGCTGCTGAGGAAACTCAGATCACTGATGAACCTTCCAGGACAACTGCCACTGTTGTGCCTGAGGAAAGTGAGAGGCCAGCTGAAGATTTAGCTGCGCCTGAAGAAAATGATGCTGCTGAGGAAACATCTCTCAAAAGAAAGGCATCAGACTCTGAAGCTCCTGCTGAGGATGTGCAAACAGACTCTGAACCTCTGTATCTTCCAGACCCAGAAGATATTCCAGCTGATGAAGATATTGATGTCCAGATCACTGATGAAGCTCCAGCTGCTGCAAATGATGAAAATGAGGATGTTCAAATTACTGATGAAGCTCCAGCTCCTATAGCTGATGAAACTGAAGCTCCTCCAGCAACTGAGGAACCAGCCCTCCAGCTTGTTCCTCATATTCCTGAGGAAATCAAGGGGAGTGCCATGCCAAATCTGCAACCTGTGCAGCAAATGCCATTCAAAGGCTCTGGTCGTCCCACATTCATCAAATCCAACTTCTTCAACGAGCATATGTTCTTCTCAGGTCCCAACCCATATGACAATGCTCGAGTTGGTCGCTCACGGTTCTGGACTGCTTCCCAGATGAATTACTATACATATGTCCTCTGTGAGAAGAAGAAGATATTTGAGCATCATCATATTCCTCACGTGGACATGAAATCAATTCCCTCATACACACCTGCGCTTCAAGTCCTATATGATTGGAACAAGGAACTCATTCTTCATTTCTATGCAACCCCTGTTCATAAGTGGAAATTCCTCAGACATCAACTCTTGGATTCTGGATTGGATGACTGGATCAAAGCACTACACAGCCACTTCATCTGAATTGCTTCAAACAGTTCCTCTTCCAATTCCATCAGAAGAATCTCGTTGTCTGTTTAATGATCCACCATTGCCGAATCAACTGATGAATGTGCTAATGAAGAAATTGGCACCTGGGCAACCTCCAAGAACCACCTTTCTAGTGAAGGACTTACTTTATGTGCCAAGGACTATATACAGAATCCTCACTCACACTATGTGTCCTCAGAAAGGGCATAATTCTGAAGAAGAAGAAGTTGAAGGAATCATGAAGAATGTGCTTTTCAACATCATCCATGGGATTCCCATCAACTTCCATGATTTCTTCATGAGAACACCCGCTAAATCTGTAATGGCTCCATTTGAATTGAAGATCTTCGCTCCATGGATCATGAATTTCATCAGGTCCAAGTCTTCAATTCCCTACAAAGCTGACTTCCAGAATCACTTTGCATTCCTTCCACCAATCGAAGTCCTCAAGAGTGCCATTGCTGAAGGAAAAGGCAAGGACATCATTAATGAAGGAACTCGTCCCATGGATGGACAGTTTCGCCAAGCAGCATCCTACTCAACAAATGATGATTCTGCTACACAGGACTCTACAGCAAAAGCCTCAGCTCCAAAGCCTCGTGCCACTGCTCCTCGTGTGATGACTGACCGAGAACTTCTCCTCGGTCTTCATCAGAAAATTGACAGAAATCACAAGTAGGTCAAGCGACAGTTGGGTGCTATTCTTCACAACATGACAGTAACTCAAAACTCTGTGAAGAATAATCACTATTATGCTCATGAAATCTTCAAGCGCACTTGGGCCACTATGTCTGCTGTTTTGCCTCCTGATGAACTTGATGAGCTAAATCTTCAAGAAAACTTTGACTGGGCTCGTCAACCTCCGAAGAAGTTCAAGAAAGTCCAAGTTCCTCAGCTGGTCACAAGCTCATATTCCTCATCGCGCGAGTTGGATGAAGCTGAGGACACTGAAGATACTGCTGCGGGCCCTGCTTCAACGAACAACCCCGACAACGCTGACGCTCCTTCAACAACACGATGAATTTCTTCAAGGGCGTTAGTCCTCAGTTTTCGTCCCTTTTTGTCTTCAATGACAAAGGGGGAGAAAATTTGAGTTAGTATTCAAGCGGGTCTATATAAATGGGCTATTTTAGTTTAAGTTACTACTCTCGTTCTTCTGATACTTTTGATTGAGTTGTAAACTTAAGTCCGATGGTGGTCTGACTCTTTTGAACTATTTCCTCGCATGTTTAATTCCTCAAGTATCTTAATGCACGCATGCTGAATTTCATCAGACCCAATCTTCTTCACGCATTTTTAAATTTCTCATATCATATATTCAAATGCGTGTATAGATTACAAGATATAGGGGGAGTTCTTCATGTTTTAACCTGCCATGTGCATTTGCAGTCCAAAGCAAATTCCTCAAATATGCACATCTTCAGGGGGAGCTCATCTATATCTTGCAATCAACTTCCTCATACTCTGCACTTACATTCCATATCTTTAATCCCAGTTCAAAACTTAACCTATTTGTCATCAAACACCAAAAAGGGGGAGATTGTTAGTGCATCTAGTGCCCCTTAGTGATTTTGGTGTGTTGAAGTGTTGGGGAACGTCGCATGGGAAACAAAAATTTTCCCACGCACACGCAAACCTATCCATGGTGATGAGCATCTACGAGAGGGAGAGTGGATCTACATACACTTGTAGATCGCTAAGCGGGAAGCGTTAAGAAACGCGGTTGGTGTAGTCGAACATCTTCGCGATCCAAATCGCCGAGCGTCCCGCCATCTCATCACGATCCGTCACGTGATCCAATCACGATCCGTCCCACGAACTCATCACGATCCGTCTCACGATCTTGATCACGATCTGTCCCGCGAACTCATCATGATCCGTTTCGTGATCTTATCACGAACCGTCTCGCGATCTCGATCACGGTCCTTCCGATCTAGCACCGAACGGATGGCACCTCCGCGTTCAGCACACGTGCAGCTTGATGATGATCTCCACCATCTCGATCCAGCAAGAGGAGGTGGAGAGGAGAGAGAGTTCACCGGCAGCGTGATGGCGCTCCGGTGATGGTGGTGGAGCAATTCCGGCAGGGCTTCGCCTAAGCGCTGCAGAAATCTGATCTAGAGGAGCACCGGTGAAACGGGTAGCACATGGCCGTAAACTGTGTGCAAAACCAAGTCTCCCTAGTGGATTCGGCCGGCCAAGGAGGAGCAATCCTACTTCTCCTCCAATCCTAGTTGGAGTAGGATTGCTTCCTATTGGCTGATTTTTCCACTTTTTCCTATTGGACTTCCTCTCCTGCGCCATGGGCCTTTGTGGCTGGTTTTCCCAGCCCACTAAGGGCTGGTTAACACTCTCCCACAGCCCATGGACCTCTTGGGGTCGAAATACCCCTCCCGGAGGCCTCCCGGTACACTACCGGCACTCCCGGTACACTACCGATGAGCCCGAAACTTTTTCGGCGACCAAACTGGGACTTCCTATATATGAATCTTTACCTCCGGACCATTCCGGATCTCCTCGTGACGTCCGGGATCTCATCCGGGACTCCAAACAACCTTCGGTCACCACCATACATAACTCTACACTACCAAAACGTCACCGAACCTTAAGTGTGCAGACCCTACGGGTTCGAGAACTATGTAGACATGACCGAGACACCTCTATGGTCAATAAACAATGGCGGGACCTGGATGTACACATTGGTTCCTACATATTCTACGAAGATCTTTATCGGTCGAACCTCTATGTCAAGGATTCAGTTAATCCCGTATAACGTTCCCTTTGTTCTTCGGTATGTTACTTGCCCGAGATTCGATCGTCGGTATCTCCATACCTAGTTCAACCTCGTTACCGGCAAGTCTCTTTACTCGTTCCGTAATACAAGATCCCGCAACTAACAATTAGTCACATTGCTTGCAAGGCTCATTGTGATGTTGTATTACTGAGTGGGCCCTGAGATACCTCTCCGTCACACGGAGTAACAAATCCCAGTCTCGATCCATGCCAACTCAACAGACACCATCGGAGATACCTGTAGAGCACCTTTATAGTCACCCAGTTACGTTGCAACGTTTGATACACACAAGGCACTCCTCTGATATCCGTGAGTTGCATGATCTCATGGTCATAGGAACATATACTTGACATGTAGAAAACAGTAGCAATAAACTGACACGATCATATGCTACGTTTGTAGTTTGGGTCTTGTCCATCACATGATTCTCCTAATGATGTGATCTCGTTATCAAATGACATCTCATGTCCATGTCTAGGAAACCTTAACCATCTTTTGATCAACGAGCTAGTCTACTAGAGGCATACTAGGGACATGGTGTTGTCTATGTATCCACACATGTATCTGAGTCTCCGATCAATACAATTATAGCATGGATAATAAACGATTATCATGAACAAGGAAATATGATAATAACTAATTTATTATTGCCTCTAGGGCATATTTCCAACAGTCTCCCACTTGCACTAGAGTCAATAATCTAGTTCACATCACTATGTGATTCACATTGTTATGAATCTAACACCCAATGAGTTCTGGGGCTCGATCATGCTTTACATGCGAGAGAGGTCTTTATAGTCAACGGGTCTGCGATATTCAGATCCGTGTGTACTTTGCAAATCTCTATGTCAAACCATAAACACTGCTACCACACTCTACTTGGTAGTATTTCCAAATGGCTGCTCCACTATACGTATCCAGATTGCTACTACTAGTCATCCGGATAGGTGTTAAAGCTTGCATCGATGTAACTCTTTACGACAAACTCTTTATCACCTCCATAATCAAGAAACATTTCCTTAGTCCTCTGGTTACTAAGGATAATTTCGACCGATGTCCAATGATCCACTCCTGGACCACTCTTGTGCCCCTTGACAGACTCATGGCAAGGCACACACAGTTGCGGTACATAGCATGGCATACTGTACAGAGCCTATGGCTAAGGCATAGGGGACGATGTTCGTCCTTTTCTCTTTCTTCTATCGTTGTCGAGCTTTGAGTCTCACTCAACTTCACACCTTACAAATCAGACGAGAACTCTTTCTCTAACTGATCCATTTTGAACTCTTTCAAAATCTTGTCAAGGTATGTACTCATTGAAAGTCTCATCAAGCATCTTGATCTATCTCTATAGATCTTGATGCTCAACAATCAGGTAGTTTTATCAAGGTCTTACTTTGAAAATCACTTTCCAAACAACCGTTTATGCTTTCCAGAAATTCTACATTACTTCTGATCAACAATATGTCATCCACATATACTTATCAGAAATTCTATAGTGCTCCCACTCACTTTATTGTAAATACAAGTTTCTCCATAAACTTGTATAAACTCAAACACTTTGATCACCTCATCAAAGTGTATATTCCAACTCCGAGATGCTTGCTTCAGTCCATGGAAGGATCACCGAAGCTTGCACACCTTTTAGCATCCTTAGGACTGACAAAACCTTCTGGTTGTATCACATACAACCTTTCCTCAAGTAAACCGTTAAGGAAACGATGTTTTGACATCCATCTGCCAGATTTCATAATTGAAAACGCAGCAACTGCTAACATAATTCCAACAAACTTTAGCATCACTACGAGTGAGAAAGTCTCATCGAAGTCAACTCCTTGAACTTGTCACAAACATCTTTGCAACAAGTCAAGCTTTACAAATGGTGACAATTACCATCAGCGTCTGTCTTCATTCTAAAGATCCATTTGTACTCAACGACATGTCGTCCAACGAGCAAGTCTACCAAAGTCTATACTTGGTTTTCATACATCCTATCTCGGATTTCATGGCCTCCAACCATTTGTCGGAATCCGGGCCCATCATCGCTTCTCCGTAGCTCGTAGGTTCATCGTTTGTCCAACAACATGACTTCCAAGACAGGGTTGTCGTACCACTTAGGAGCAGTACACATCCTTGTTGACCTACTAAGTTTGATAGTAACTTGATCCTGAAGCTTCGTGATCATCATCATTAACTTCCTCTTCAACTAAGGTAGGCTTCACAGAAACATCTTTATGCCCTGCGCTACTCTCTGGTTGAACAAAGGTTTAACAACCTCATCAAGTTTTATCTTCCTCCCACTCAATTCTTTCGAGAGAAACATTTCCTCGAGAAAGGATCCGTTTAAGCAACAAACACTTTGCACTAGGATCTGAGATAGAAGGTTCACCCAACTGCTCTTAGGGTATTTCTATGAAGATGCATTTGTCCGCCTTGGGTTCGACCTCATTAGGTGAAAACATTTTCCACACAAGTGTCGCAGCCCCAAATATTTAAGAAATGACAGCTTAGGTTTGTATCAAACCATAATTCACATGGTGTCATCTCAACGGATTTAGATGATGCCCTATTTAAAGTGAATGTAATTGTCTCAAATGCATAACCCAAAATTATAGTAGTAAAATGATAAGAGACATCATAGCACGCACCATATCCAATAGAGCATGACTATGTTGTTCGGACACACCATCACACTATGGTGTTCCAGGTGGCGTTTAGTTGTGAAACAACTTTCACATTGTCTTAAGTTGTATGCCAAACTCGTAACTCAGATATTCACCTCCACGATCACATCGCAGACATCTTTATCTTCTTGTCACGATGATCTTTAAACTTCACTCTGAATATGCTTGAACCTTTCAAATGATTCAGACTTGCGTTTCATTAAGTAAACATACACTATATCTACTTAAATCATCAGTGAAGGTAAGAAAATAACGATATCTACTGCACGCTACAAGACTCGCTGGATTGCATACATCAACATGTATCATTTCCAACGAATAACTTGCCCGCTCCATCCAACGGGGTTTTTAGTCATCTTGCCCAAGAGGCATGGTTCGCATGTCTCAACCGATTCGAAATCGAATGAGTCCAAAGATCCATCAGCATGGAGTTTCTTCATGCGCTTTATACCAATATGACATTTAGCGGCAGTGCCACAAGTATGTGGTACTATCATTATTAACTTTTGTATCTTTTGACATCAATGTTATGAACATGTGTATTACTACGATCAAGATTTCAACAAACCATTCTCACTGGGTGCATGACCATTGAAGGTATTTATTCATGTAAACAGAATAACCATTATTCTCTAACTTAAATGAATAACCGTATTTGCAATAAACATGATCTAATCATGTCCATGCTCAACGCAAAACACCAAATAACATTTATTTAGGTTCGTCACTAATCCTGAAGGTAGAGAGAGCGTGCGATGTTGATCACATCAACCTTGGAAACATTTCCAACACATATCGTCACCTCACCCTTAGCTAGTTCTCCGTTTATTCCGTAACTTTTACTTCGAGTTACTAACATTTAGCAACTGAACCAGTATCCAATACTCAGGTGGTACTAGGAGCACTAGCAAGGTACACATCAATAACACGTATATCAAATATACTTCTATCGACGTAGCCAGCCTTCCTATCTACCAAGTATCTAGGGTTGTTCCGCTTCAGCGACCGCTCACCTCAAAACAGAAGCACTTAGTCTCGGGTTTGAGTTCAACTTTGGGTTGCTTCACTAGAGCAGCAACTGACTTGCTATCCATGAAGTTTGCCTCCTTGCTCTTGCCCTTCTCAAAACTAGTGGTTTGATTAACCATCAACACTTGACGCTCCTTTTTGATTTCAACCTTCGTGGTGTCAAACATCGCAAACAGCTCAGGGATCAACATTTCTTTCCCTGGCATTTTATAGTTCATCACCAAGTTCTAGTAGCTCAGTGACAGTGACTTGGAGAACTACATCAATCACTATCTTATCTGGAAGATCAACTCCCACTCGATTCAAGCGATTGTAGCACCCAGACAGTCAGAGCACATGCTCAACGATTGAGCTATTCCCTTTCAGCTTGCAGGCAAAGAATCTTGTTGGAGATCTCATATCTCGCAACACGGGCACGCGCCTGAGATCACAATCTCAGCTCTTAGAACATCTCATATGTTCCGTGACGTTCAAAATGTTTTGGAGCCTCAATTCTAAGACGTAATGCATGACGCACTAAACTATCAAGTAGTCATCGAAACGTGCATGTCAGATATTCACAACATCTACAGACGACGCTAGAGGGGGTGGCGCACCGAGCGGTGCATTAAGGACATAAGCCTTCTGTGCAGCAAAGAAGACAATCCTCAGATCACGGACCCAGTCCGCAATATTGATACCATCATCTTTCAACTCTATTTCTCTAGGAACATATAAAAATTAAGGGAGCTACAGCGCGAGCTAGTAATCTACAACATAATTTGCAAAGACACTATTGACCATGTTCATGATAATGAGTTCAATTAATCATATTACTTAAGAACTCCCACTCAAATTGACATCCCTCCGATCATTTGAGTGATACATGATCCAAATTCACCAACTCAAGTCCGATCATCACGTGAGTTGAGGTGGCTGCAATGGTGAACATCATTATGTTGATCATATCTACTATATGACTCATGTTCGACTTTTCGGTCTCTTGTGTTCCGAGGCCATGTCTGTACATGCTAGGCTCGTCAAGTTTAACCCGAGCGTTCTGCACGTGCAAATCTGGCTTGCACCCGTTGTATGTGAACGTAGAGTCTATCACACCCGATCATCACGTGGTGTCTCAACACGACGAACTTTCGCGATGGTGCACACTCGGGGAGAACACGATTTATCTTGAAATTAAGTGAGGGATCACCTTATAATGCTACCGTCGTCCTAAGCAAAACAAGGTGCATAAAAGGATTAACATCACATGCAAATCATAAGTGACATGATATGGCCATGAACTTGTGCTTTTGATCTCCATCTAGAAAGCACTGGCATGATCTCCATCGTCACCGGCATGACACCATGATCTCCATCATCTTGATCTCCATCAATGTGTCGCCATCGGGGTTGTCACGCCCTGCATGCTTCTACTACTATTGCTACCGTTTAGCGATAAAGTGAAGTATTACATAACGCTTAATGATTGACACGCAGGTCATACAATAATTAAAGACAACCCTATGGCTCCTGCCGGTTGCCGTATTAACCGACATGCAAGTCGTGATAATCTATACATCACATGATCATCTCATACATCACATATATCACATCATGTAATTGGCCATATCATATCACAACATACCCTGCAAAAACAAGTTAGACGTCCTCTAATTATTGTTGCATGTTTTACGTGGCTGCTACGGGTATCTAGCAAGAATGATTCTCACCTACGCATAAACCACAACGGTGATACATAGATTGCTTTTCAACATTCTCAAGGACCGCCTTTGTTGGATCCGATCCAACTAAAGTGAGACAAACTGTCGCCCGCAAGCCATCTAAGCAACAAGTCGCGTCATAAGCGTACGAGTAATGTTGGTCTGAGCCGTTTTATCTCACAATCCCGCTGAACCAAAATCCGACCAAGGGAGGAAGAAATCTAAGCATCAACGCCCACAAACCTTTTTTGTTCTACTCAAGATCTCATCGAACCATCAACCTAGCTCTTATACCACTGTTGGGGAACGTCGCATGGGAAACAAAAAAATTCCTACGCACACGCAAACCTATCCATGGTGATGAGAATCTACAAGAGGGAGAGTGGATCTACATACCCTTGTAGATCGCTAAGCGGGAAGCGTTAAGAAACGCGGTTGGTGTAGTCGAACATCTTCGCGATCCAAATCGCCGAGCGTCTCGCGATCTCATCACGATCCGTCACGCGATCCAATCACGATGCGTCCCGCGAACTCATCATGATCCGTCCCGCAAACTCATCACGATCCGTCTCACGATCTTGATCACGATCTGTCCCGCGAACTCATCATGATCCGTTTCGTGATCTTATCACGAACCGTCTCGCGATCTCGATCACGGTCCTTCCGATCTAGCGCCAAACGGACGGCACCTCTGCGTTTAGCACACGTGCATCTTGATGACGATCTCCACCGTATCAATCCAGCAAGAGGAGGTGGAGAGGAGAGAGACTTCACCGGCAGCGTGACGGCGCTCCGGTGATGGTGGTGGAGCAATTCCGGCAGGGCTTCGCCTAAGCGCTGCAGAAATCTGATCTAGAGCAGCACCGGTGAAACGGGTAGCATGTGGCCGTAAACTGTGCGCAAAACCCTAGCTATCCATCAATATATATATAGGACGAGAGTAGGAGGAGAGGGGATGGCGCACCAAGTCTCCCTAGTGGATTCGGCCGGCCAAGGAGGAGCAATCCTACTTCTCCTCCAATCCTAGTTGGAGTAGGATTGCTTCCTCTTGGCTGATTTTTCCACTTTTTCTTATTGGACTTCCTCTCCTGCGCCATGGGCCTTTGTGGCTGGTTTTCCCAGCCCACTAAGGGCTGGTTAACACTCTCCCACAGCCCATGGACCTCTTGGGGTCGAAATACCCCTCCCGGAGGCCTCCCGGTACACTACCGGCACTCCCGGTACACTACCGATGAGCCCGAAACTTTTTCGACGACCAAACTGGGACTTCCTATATATGAATCTTTACCTCCGGACCATTCCGGAGCTCCTCATGACGTCCGGGATCTCAGCCGGGACTCCAAATAACCTTCGGTCACCACCATACATAACTCTACACTATCGAAACGTCACCGAACCTTAAGTGTGCAGACCCTGCAGGTTCGAGAACTATGTAGACATGACCGAGATGTTGGAAATATGCCCTAGAGGCAATAATAAATTGGTTATTATTGTATTTCATGGTTCATGATAATTGTCTATTGTTCATGCTATAAATGTGTTAACCGGAAACCATAATACATGTGTGAATACATAGACCACAACATGTCCCTAGTGAGCCTCTAGTTGACTAGCTCGTTGATCAATAGATGGTCACGGTTTCATGGCCATGGACATTGGATGTCATTGATAACGGGATCACATCATTAGGAGAATGATGTGATGGACAAGACCCAATCCTAAGCATAGCACAAGATCGTGTAGTTCGTTTGCTAAAGCTTTTCAATGTCAAGTATCGTTTCCTTAGACCATGAGATTGTGCAACTCCCGGATACCGTAGGAATGCTTTGGGTGTGCCAAACGTCACAACGTAACTGGGTGGCTATAAAGGTGCACTACGGGTATCTCCGAAAGTATCTGTTGGGTTGGCATGAATCGAGACTGGGATTTGTCACTCCGTGTGACGGAGAGGTATCTCTGGGCCCACTCGGTAAGACATCATCATTATGAGCTCAATGTGACTAAGGAGTTAGTCACGGGATGATGTATTACGGAACGAGTAAAGAGACTTGCCGGTAACGAGATTGAACAAGGTATGGGGATACCGACGATCGAATCTCGGGCAAGTATCATACCGATAGACAAAGGGAATTGTATACGGGATTGATTGAATCCTTGACATCGTGGTTCATCCGATGAGATCATCGTGGAGTACGTGGGAGCCAACATGGGTATCCAGATCCCGCTGTTGGTTATTGACCGGAGAGGTGTCTCGATCATGTCTACGTGTCTCCCGAACCCGTAGGGTCTACACACTTAAGGTTCGATGACGCTAGGGTTATAGGGAAAAGGTATACGTGATTACCGAAGGTTGTTCGGAGTCCCGGATGAGATCCCGGACGTCACGAGGAGCTCCGGAATGGTCCGGAGGTAAAGATTGATATATAGGAAGTCCAGTTTTGGTCACCGGAAAGTTTTCGGGCTCATCGGTAGTGTACCGGGAGTGCCGGGAGGGTGCCGGATAACCCCCGGGAGGGGTGTGACGACCAAAGGACCACATGGGCTGTTAGATAAAGTGTGCCAGCCCTTATTGGGCTGGGCAAGACTTTTGCTAAAGGCCCATGCGGCTGGAGATAAGGAGATAAGGCAAAAAGGATTTAAAAGGAGGAGATCCACCTCCCTTGTGGGAGGTGGACTCTCCCTTTAATTCGGCCGGCCATCTCCTCTTTGGAGTAGAGGCCAAGCCAGCCCTCCACGTCCCTCCTCCTATATATACTTGAGGTTTTGGATGTTTTGAGACAGGATTTGATCTCTCTCTCTCACGGCGAAGCCCTACCTCTCTTCTTCCTCCTCCGCAGCGCTTAGGCGAAGCCCTGTCGGAATACCTTGCTACTCCACCACCACCACGCCGTCGTGCTGCTGTTGGAGCCCTTCCCCAACCTCTCCTTCCTCCTTGCTGGATCAAGGTGTTGGAGACGTCACCGGGCTGCACGTGTGTTGAACGCGGAGGTGCCGTCCGTTCGGCACTTGATCGGATCTACCGCGATCTAAATCGCTGCGAGTACGACTCCATCAACCGCGTTCTTGTAACGCTTCCGCTTAGCGATCTTCAAAGGTATGAAGATGCAATCTCTCCCCTCTCGTTGCTGGTTTCTCCATAGATAGATCTTGGTGAACGTAGGAAAATTTTGATTTACTACTACGTCTCCCAACAGTGGCATCATGAGCTAGGTCTATGCGTAGAATCTATGCACGAGTAGAACACAAAGCAGTTGTGGGCGTCGATTTTGTTAATATGCTTGCCGTTACTAGTCTTATCTTGATTCGACGGTATTGTGGGATGAAGCGGCCCGGACCAACCTTACACGTACGCTTACGTGAGACCGGTTCCACCGCCTGACATGCACTAGTTGCATAAGGTGGCTAGCGGGTGTCTGTCTCTCCCACCTTAGTCGGATTGGATTCGATGAAAAGGGTCCTTATGAAGGGTAAATAGCAATTGGCATATCACGTTGTGGTTTTGACGTAGGTAAGAAACGTTCTTGCTAGAAACCTATAGCAACCACGTAAAAACTTGCAACTACAAATTAGAGGACGTCTAACTTGTTTTTGCAGCATATGCCGTGTGATGTGATATGGCCAAAAGGATGTGATGTGATGCATTGTGATGTATGAGATTGATCATGTTCTTGTAATAGGGTTCACGACTTGCATGTCGATGACTATGACAACCGGCAGGAGCCATAGGAGTTGTCTTACATCATTGTATGACCTGCGTGTCAATCATAAACGCCATGTAATTACTTTACTTTATTGCTAAACGTTAGCTGTAGTAGTAGAAGTAATATTTGGCGAGACAACTTCATGAAGACACAATGATGGAGATCATGATGATGGAGATCATGGTGTCGTGCCGGTGACAGTGATGATCATGGTGCCCCGAAGATGGAGATCAAAGGAGCAAGATGATATTGGCCATATCATGTCACTATATTGATTGCATGTGATGTTTATCATGTTTACATCTTATTTGCATAGAACGACGGTAGTAAATAAGATGATCTCTCAATAAAATTTCAAGAAAGGTGTTCACCCTAACTGTGCACCGTTGCTAAGGATCGTCGTTCCGAAGCACCACATGATGATCGGGTGTGATAGGTTCTAACGTTCGCATACAACGGGTGTAAGCCAGATTTACACATGCGAAACACTTAGGTTGACTTGACGAGCCTAGCATGTACAGACATGGCCTCAGAACACGGAAGACCGAAAGGTCGAACATGAGTCGTATAGAAGATACGATCAACATAGAGATGTTCACCATGGATGACTAGTCCGTCTCACGTGATGATCGGACACGGGCTAGTTGACATGGATCATGTATCACTTGGAAGACTAGAGAGATGTCTATCTAAGTGGGAGTTCATTAATAATTTGATTAAATGAACTTAATTATCATGAACTTAGTCTAAAAATGTCCTTGCAAATTATGTCGTAGATAGCTCGCGCTGTAGCTCCCCAGTTTTATTGATACAATCCTAGAGAAAAGTAAGTTGAAAGTTGATGGTAGCAATAATGCGGACTGGGTCCGTGATCTGAGGATTGTCCTCATTGCTGCACAGAAAGCTTATGTTTTTGATGTACCGCTAACTGCATCACTCCCTCAAGCGTTGTCTGTAGATGTTGTGAACATATGACAGGCACTTTTTGATGACTACGTGATAGTTCAGTGCGTCATGCATTACGGCTTAGAATTGAGGCTTCAAAATGTTTTGAACGTCACAGAACATATGAGATGTTCTAGGAGCTGAGATTGTGATCTCAAGCTCGTGCCTATGTTGAGAGGTATGAGACCTCCAACAAGATTCTTTGCCTGCAAGATAAAGGAGAATAGCTTAATCGGTGAGCGTGTTCTCAGATTGTCTGGGTGCTACAATCACTTGAATCAAATGGGAGTTAATCTTCCAGATGAGATAGTGATTAATGCAGTTCTCCAAGTCACTGCCACCAAGCTACTAGAGCTTCGTGATGAACTATAACATGCCAGGGATGGATAAGATGATCCCTGAGTTGTTCGTGATGTTTGACACCACGAAGGTAGAAATCAAGAAGGAGCATCAAGTGTTGATGGTTAAGTGAAACCACTAGTTTCAAAAGGGGCAAGGGCAAGAACGGAAAACTTCAGGAATGGCAAGCCAGTTGTTGCTCTAGTGAAGAAACCCAAGGTTGAGCCCGAACCCGAGACTAAGTGCTTCTGTTATGAGGAGAATGTTCGCTGAAGCGAAAAAACCCCTAGATGCTTGGTAGATAAGAAGGCTGGTAATGTCGATGGAAGTATATTTGATATACGTGTTAGTGATGTGTACCTTGCTGGTACTCCTAGTAGCACCTGGGTATTGGATACCGGTTCGGTTGCTAAGTGTTAGCAACTCGAAATAAAAGCTACGGAGTAAATGGAGACTAGCTAGGTGAAAGGTGACGATGTGTGTTGGAAGTATTTCCAAGATTGATGTGATCACCATCGCACGCTCTCTCTACCTTCAGGATTTGTGATAAACCTAAATAAATGTTATTTGGTGTTTGCGTTGAGCATGAACGTGATTAGATCATGATTAGTGCGATACGGTTATTCATATAAGTTAGAGAATAATGGTTATTCTGTTTACATGGATAATGCCTTCAATGGTCATGCACCCACTCGAAATGGTTTATCGAATCATGATCGTAGTAGTACACATATTCATAACATTGGTACCAAAAGATACAAAGTTAATGATGATAGTACCACATGCTTGTGGCACTGCCATGTAATGTCATATTGGTATAAATCGCATGAAGAAACTCCATGATGATGGATTTTTTTGACTCACTCGATTTCGAATCGGTTGAGACATGCGAGCCATGCCTCTTGGGCAAGATGACTGAGACCCCGTCATCCAATATGATGGAGCGGGCAAGTGGCTTATTGGAATTAATACATGTTGATGTATGTGGTCCAATGAGTGTTGAAACACACAGTGGATATCGTTGTTTTTCTTTACCTTCACTGATGATTTGAGTAAATATGGGGATATTTACTTAATGAAACACGAATCTGAAATATTTGAAAGGTTCAAGGAGTTTAAGAGTGAAGTTAAAGATCATCGTGACAAGAAGATAAATGTCTATGATATGATCATGGAGGTGAATATCTAAGTTACGAGTTTGGTATGCAATTTTAGACAATGTGGAAATTGTTTCACAGCTCACGCCTCCTGGAACACCATAGTGTGATGGTGTGTTCGAACGTCGTAGTCGTGCTCTATTGGATATAGTGAGTACTATGATGTCTCTTATCGTTTTACCACTATCGTTATGGGGTTATGCATTAAAGACAAATTCATTCACTTTAACAGGGCACAATCTAAGTCTGTTGAGATGACACCGTGAGAATTATGGTTTGACAGAAGCCTAAGCTGTCATTTCTTAATGTTTGGGGCTGCGACGCTTATGTGAAAATGGGTTTTTCACCAAGCGAGCTCGAACCCAAAGCAGACAAATGCATCTTCATAGAATACCCTAATGAGACATTGGGTATACCTTCTATCTCAGATCCAAGCGCAAAAGGTGTTTGTTGCTAAGAACGGGTCCTTTCTTGAGAAAGAGTTTCTCTCGAAAGAATTGAGTGGGAGGAAGATAGAACTTGATGAGGTTGTTGAACCTTTGTTTCAACCAGAGAATAGCGCAACACAGAAAGATGTTTCTGTAGAGCCTACTCAGTTGAAAAGGAAGTTAATGATGATGATCATGAAGCTTCGGATCAAGTCACTATCGAACCTCGTAGGTCGACAAGGACGCGTACTGCTCCTGAGTAGTACGACAACCCTGTCTTGGAAATCATGTTGTTGGACAACGATGAACCTACGAACTATGGAGAAGCGATGGTGGGCCCGGATTCCAACAAATGGCTAGGAGCCATGAAATCCGAGAAAGGATCCATGTATGAAAACCAAGTATGGACTTTGGTAGACTTGCCTGTTGAATGGCGGGTCATTGAGTACAAATGGATCTTTGAGATAAACATAGACGCTAATGGTGAGATGTCACCGTTTATAAAGCTCGACTTGTCGCAAAGAAGTTTCCGCCAAGTTCAAGGAGTTGACTGCAATGAGATTGTCTCATCTGTAGCGATGCTAAAAGTCTATTAAAATTTTGTTAGCAGTTGCTGCATTTTTCGATTATGAAATCTGGCAGATGGATGACAAAACAAGGTTTCCGTAATGGTTTCTGTGAGGAAGAGTTGTATGTGATACAACCAGAAGGTTTTGTCAATCCTAAGGATGCTAATAATATGCAAACTCCAGCGATCCTTCTATGGACTGGAGCAAGCATCTCGGAGTTGGAATATATGCTTTGATGAGGTGATCAAAGTGTTTAAGTTTATACAAAGTTTATGAGAAACTTGTATTTGCAAGAAAGTGAGTGGGAGCACTATGGAATTTCTTATAAGAATATGTAGTTGACATATTATTGATCGGAAATGATGTAGAATTTCTGGAAGAGCATGAAGGGTTGTTTGAAAAGTTTTTTTTCAAAGGAAGACCCAGATAAAGCTACTATTTTATTGAGCATCAAGATCTATAGGGATAGATCTATTCGCTTGATAAGTTTTTTCGACGAAGACATACCTTGACAAGTTTTTGAAGGAGTTCAAAATAGATGGGTCAAAGAAGGAGTTCTTGACTGTATTGTAAGGTGTGAAATTGAGTAAGACTCAATACCCGACCACGGCAGAAGATAAAGAAGAGATGAGTGTCATCTCCTATGCTTTAGCCATAGGTTCTATATAGTATGCCATGCTGTGTACCGCACCTGTGTGTGCCTTGCCATGAGTCTGTCAAGGGGTACAAGAGTAATCCAAGAGTGGATCACTAGACAGCGGTCAAAGTTAGCCTTAGTAACTTGAGAACTAAGGAAATATTTCTCGATTATGGAGGTGATAAAGAGTTCATCGTAAAGTGTTACGATGATGCAAGCTTTAAAATCAATCCGGATGACTCTTAGTAGAAATCCAGCTACGTATAGTGGAGCAGCCATTTGGAATAGCTCCAAGTGGAGCGTGGGAGGAGTATCTACAAATATGAAATGGAAAGTTTGCAAAGGTACACACGGATCTGAATGTCGCAGACCCGCTGACTAAAAACCTCTTTCACGAGCAGAACATGAACAAACCCCAGAACTTATTGGGTGTTAATCACATGATGATATGATCACATGGTGATGTAAGTGTTAATCACATGGTGATGTGAACTAGATTATTGACTCTAGTGCAAGTGGGAGACTGTTGGAAATATGCCCTAGAGGCAATAATAAATTGGTTATTATTGTATTTCATGGTTCATGATAATTGTCTATTGTTCATGCTATAAATGTGTTAACCGGAAACCATAATACATGTGTGAATACATAGACCACAACATGTCCCTAGTGAGCCTCTAGTTGACTAGCTCGTTGATCAATAGATGGTCACGGTTTCATGGCCATGGACATTGGATGTCATTGATAACGGGATCACATCATTAGGAGAATGATGTGATGGACAAGACCCAATCCTAAGCATAGCACAAGATCGTGTAGTTCGTTTGCTAAAGCTTTTCAATGTCAAGTATCGTTTCCTTAGACCATGAGATTGTGCAACTCCCGGATACCGTAGGAATGCTTTGGGTGTGCCAAACGTCACAACGTAACTGGGTGGCTATAAAGGTGCACTACGGGTATCTCCGAAAGTATCTGTTGGGTTGGCATGAATCGAGACTGGGATTTGTCACTCCGTGTGACGGAGAGGTATCTCTGGGCCCACTCGATAAGACATCATCATTATGAGCTCAATGTGACTAAGGAGTTAGTCACGGGATGATGTATTACGGAACGAGTAAAGAGACTTGCCGGTAACGAGATTGAACAAGGTATGGGGATACCGACGATCGAATCTCGGGCAAGTATCATACCGATAGACAAAGGGAATTGTATACGGGATTGATTGAATCCTTGACATCGTGGTTCATCCGATGAGATCATCGTGGAGTACGTGGGAGCCAACATGGGTATCCAGATCCCGCTGTTGGTTATTGACCGGAGAGGTGTCTCGGTCATGTCTACGTGTCTCCCGAACCCGTAGGGTCTACACACTTAAGGTTCGATGACGCTAGGGTTATAGGGAAAAGGTATACGTGATTACCGAAGGTTGTTCGGAGTCCCGGATGAGATCCCGGACGTCACGAGGAGCTCCGGAATGGTCCGAAGGTAAAGATTGATATATAGGAAGTCCAGTTTTGGTCACCGGAAAGTTTTCGGGCTCATCGGTAGTGTACCGGGAGTGCCGGGAGGGTGCCGGATAACCCCCGGGAGGGGTGTGACGACCAAAGGACCACATGGGCTGTTAGATAAAGTGTGCCAGCCCTTATTGGGCTGGGCAAGACTTTTGCTAAAGGCCCATGCGGCTGGAGATAAGGAGATAAGGCAAAAAGGATTTAAAAGGAGGAGATCCACCTCCCTTGTGGGAGGTGGACTCTCCCTTTAATTCGGCCGGCCATCTCCTCTTTGGAGTAGAGGCCAAGCCAGCCCTCCACGTCCCTCCTCCTATATATACTTGAGGTTTTGGATGTTTTGAGACAGGATTTGATCTCTCTCTCTCACGGCGAAGCCCTACCTCTCTTCTTCCTCCTCCGCAGCGCTTAGGCGAAGCCCTGTCGGAATACCTTGCTACTCCACCACCACCACGCCGTCGTGCTGCTGTTGGAGCCCTTCCCCAACCTCTCCTTCCTCCTTGCTGGATCAAGGTGTTGGAGACGTCACCGGGCTGCACGTGTGTTGAACGCGGAGGTGCCGTCCGTTCGGCACTTGATCGGATCTACCGCGATCTGAATCGCTGCGAGTACGACTCCATCAACCGCGTTCTTGTAACGCTTCCGCTTAGCGATCTTCAAAGGTATGAAGATGCAATCTCTCCCCTCTCGTTGCTGGTTTCTCCATAGATAGATCTTGGTGAACGTAGGAAAATTTTGATTTACTACTACGTCTCCCAACACGAGACACCTCTACGGTCAATAAACAATGGCGGGACCTGGACATCCAAATTAGTTCCTACATATTCTACGAAGATCTTTATCGGTCGAACCTCTATGTCAAGGATTTAGTTAATCCCGTATAACGTTCCCTTTGTTCTTCGGTATGTTACTTGCCCGAGATTCGATCGTCGGTATCTCCATACCTAGTTCAACCTTGTTACCAGCAAGTCTCTTTACTTGTTTCGTAATACAAGATCCCGCAACTAACAATTAGTCATGTTGCTTGCAAGGCTCATTGTGATGTTGTATTACCGAGTGGGCCCTGAGATACCTCTCCGTCACACGGAGTAACAAATCCCGGTCTCGATCCATGCCAACTCAATAGACACCATCGGAGATACCTGTAGAGCACCTTTATAGTCACCCAGTTACGTTGCGACGTTTGATACACACAAGGCACTCCTCTGATATCTGTGAGTTGCATGATCTCATGGTCATAGGAACATATACTTGACATGTAGAAAACGGTAGCAATAAACTGACACGATCATATGCTACATTTGTAGTTTGGGTCTTGTCCATCACATCATTCTCCTAACGATGTGATCTCGTTATCAAATGACATCTCATGTCCATGGCTAGGAAACCTTAACCATCTTTTGATCAACGAGCTAGTCTACTAGAGGCATACTAGGGACATGGTGTTGTCTATGTATCCACACATGTATCTGAGTCTCCGATCAATACAATTATAGCATGGATAATAAACGATTATCATGAACAAGGAAATATGATAATAACTAATTTATTATTGCCTTTAGGGCATATTTCCAACATGAAGACTTATAGGTTAAGAGACTAATGCGTTCGTGAGTGTACACAGGCTCTATAAGTCAATGAAGAGTTTGATACAACCGGAGATTACCGACCCCTAAAAATGTATGTCTTCAACTGAAGACTTTGGTGAAGACTGAAAACTTTGCTGAAGACTTTTATGCTGAAGAAATCGGTGTGACCTTGAAGATATGAACGAGGACTATGAAGCGTGAAGACTTTTGTTTTCGTAGTTTCATTTCCTTTCTTTTGAGTCATAGGAAACATCGTACTGTTAAAGGGGGCCGAGGTAATACTAAGGAAAATTTCTAACTGATGCTTAACTCCAAAATCCTCAACCTACACATTCATTTGAGTGAAGCTTTTGGAAATCTCTTACAGCTCAGTCAAGTTCTTCAGTGACAGAGACGAAGTTTTTCTGGTCTTTGAGGAAATTGTTCTGGCTAAGGAGTTAGGATTTCGCCAGTGCGAATTGCCTACAAGTGAGGAACGTGATATGTCTGAGGACTTTCATTGTTCGAAAATCCGACCGTTGCTGTGCTTAGCGCCAGCTGTCCCCAATCATTCATATCCACATAACGGTCATATCATTTGGGGCATTAATGTCATATCATGTCGGGATGCGCCCCCGGCTATAAATAGCCACCCCCATAACCACTAGCTGGTTGGCTGCTCCGAGAGAGAACTGACACTTGTCATTTGAGAGCATCCCATCCTCCGAGGGCTTTTGTCCGAAAATCATCAGTGAGGAAAAACCCACAATTAAACCACCAAACCAAAGTGATTGAGCATCAATGAAGAAATTCATGTGTGGAACCGACACTTGTTACCTTTGAGGACTGTGCATCCTCCAGACGGTTAGGCGTCATGGTCTAGTGTGTCCTGCAGTCAATTGGGGAGCACGAAGTGACATTGTTCTAGAGCATCCAGCAGTAAATTGTGGATCGCCGGGTGACCAGTTTGTGAGGGTTTTGGAAGTCTACCCTGAAGACTTACCACGAGTGTTGGGCGAGGACTGTGTGACCTTAGCTCAAGGAGAATACGATAAGGATTGTGTGTCCTGGGACTGTGTGTCATCTGGTTTAAATACCAGGCCGCTCCAAACCAGACGTACGAGTGTCACAGCAGTTGGAACTGGGTCATCAAATCATTGTCTTCATCAGGCTACCTGGTTCTATTTCCTCAACCCCCTTATTTCTAGTTTACATGTTGATGAAATTGGTCTTTATTATTTGAAGAATTTGACTGAAGACTTACACAATTTTCTCACCTCAAATTCTTCAAGTTACCTTGTTCATCACTACTTATCCTGTATCACGCTACTCATAATTTGTGCATGTTTCATATCATCATGATGACTATGCTGCCGTTATGTATTCCATGCACTGAGTACTTATTCCGCTGTTAGTTATTCATCACATTACAAATTCTTCAAAGTTGAAATTCCTCAAGTGATGAATTTATAAAAATCGCCTATTCACCCCCCCCCCCCCCTCTAGTCGATATAACGCACTTTCACCTTGCTTCCTTATTTATTCCGAAAATACAGAAATAGTGTTACCATCCAAACTACCAATCTATCACCCAAATTATCAATCTCTTTGTCAAACTAGTGTATCTATACAACTAATAATTGTATCGGATATGTTGGGACACAAGAAACTGCGTGCATTTCTTTGTAGCTTGTTTCATCAGAGGGATTATTTTCAACCTACATTTTTCTACAGATTGATAAAACTTAGGTTATACACTTAAAAGAAATATATTTTATCTTATAATTCTCTACGCTTGAAGGCTCGGCAAAGTCTTCAAAAATAGAAATGTAGAAGATCTGAATGACCATGTTCCATTAGGAATGACGTACACCTCACCATTGATGGATACGGTGGGAAGGATGCTTGAATTAGGTAGATGCTCATCCTAAACCGAAATACCGAATAATTGTGATTTGCATCCTCCGATCCTAAAAGACGCATATAGGCGTCCAAACATCCAAAGGGCAGCCATAAAATTTACTTAACGATATGATGCGGACAACCAAACTACTTGCAGTTCCATCCAAATAGCCCCCCTCAGAAGAAAAAAAGCATGCTCCTTTATTCCGTGGTCGTGCGCGCGCGTGCGTGTCTCAAGTCCTAACGAACAAACGGCAAGCTAGCTAGCATGCAAGTGCTCCATTTGTTGTATCCCTCCGCTCTTTGCAGTGGACGCATCAGGTCATATGCCATTCGCACCAGAAGATCGTCTGGGTCTGTATCATTAAACAAAAAAACATGACACGTACCACGTCTATACATCTAGTTTGACTGCTGGCTAGCTGACGCCGCACACTCAGAGACTGCCGTCTCAACATCATCACGCATGAATGATCACACATGCACCTCCTGGTCAGTCAGTGCATCGCCACTGCATGCTGTCGGCTCTGTCTCAACCGTAGTAGTGGGCGAAAGCAACGTCCACCACCTTAGATCCGAACCCAAATCGGGGCGAAAGCAACGACGAGTGCGAGGAGAAAAGCCGCACATCTGGACGACCATGTTTTCGTTTATTCGGTGCCTGCGATCGCGTCCGAGGTGACAGGGCCCCGCCCTCGCCCGGCTCGCCGTGCTCTGGTGTGGTCTTTGATTACGTAGAGGCATCCATGGTGTGCCGGCCGGCTCGTGCTCTGGCTGCCGGTGGCGGTGGCACACCACCGAACTTTTTCCACGTACAGGCCAGGTCGGGTCGGGTGGTGCCTGCTGACTTCGACATCGACCGGTTTTTTCCACGCACGGGTGGTGGCCGGTGCACGGCTACAGCTAGCTAGCCAACGCTATATAAGCAAGCACGCGGCGTGCGGTAACCGATCGTGTCAAGTCGACTGCAGGGTCGCGCGCTCAGATCACACACAGAGCGGTCAGGAGAGCCGGCCTTCGTGCACTTGTGCCCGTGACCGATAAGCTCGAAGCTCCAATGGGTCCGTTCAGGGTCTGGGTTATCCTTCTCGCCGCCGCCCTGGTCCGCCTCGGCGCGTCGGCTCCTGATGCGGCGGCGAGCGGCCCGGACCCGGACTGGCACGTCGTGAGCGTCGCCTTGCTACTGCCCGTCGCGGCCTGCACGGCGTCCAAGGGTACGTACGTACTGCTCCCTGCGTCCCTTGTGTGGTGGCTTCCTTCGTACGTACGTGCGTGCACACGGGGGAAGAACTTGCTGTCACGTAACTTCCGCAGTGATGTCAAATTCATCTTTGTCAAGGTCAGCTCATAAAGTGTCTAATTAAGGATGTGTTTAACATTTAGGGCAGAGAAAGCATTGGATTAGAATGTCACCCCATGTGAAGAAATAGGTTATACCTGTTCGAAATCAAGAATATTGAGGGGGAAATGCCTTTTAAATAGGTTTTAAACCCCGATCCACGGATCGGACGATAACGACACTCTGGTATCGTGACCTTCCTGAAGGCGTTGCCTTGAAGCTCACGATTCGTCCATGCTCATATACTCACGTACACACATAAACACATTATCCTATGAACACCTCACAGATGCTGAGTCGGCCTAACATACTAAAATCACTACAGGAATTAGGTATTTTGCCATCAAGTGACCACAGACGGTAAAGGTAGGATTACTGACGGCAAAGATTTTGCCGTCAGCCCCTGATGGCAAAGAATGTCGGCATACACAAAGTCGGAAACGGTTATTTTGCCGTCAGCATTTGATCGAGCAGACGGCAAAGATTTTGCCGCCAGTGAAGGACGTTTGCCGTCAGCAAGAAAAACCAGATGGCAAAAAAAAGTAATTACTAAAGCGGTGTGACTGACGGACGGCGTTAGTGGCTTTGCCGTTAGTGCTAGGAAACCTAAACGGCAAAATCTCTAGCTTTGCCGTCTGCCTCGAAGCCCACAGATGGCAAAAAAATATTTTATTTAAAAAAATACACCAAAGCATCTAGCCAACAACCGTAGTGGATACAAATCGCATCAAGCGGAGCTCGCCAGAGCAGAGCTGCTCGCCGCCCCATCCAAGATTGTCGCATCGCGTGTCGTCATCATCGATGGCCGGCCATGCCTGCTGTTGTTTGGCGGCCATGCCGGAGGGTGGAGGAGCCACCAAAAAGGGGAGTCAAGAGCTTCACGCAGCGCTGGCAAGGGGCGCGGACGTAGGCTGCTCGGGGATGCCAGACGGGCGGGCACGACGCGAGAAGGTCGGGCGCGGCGCCGAAGGGGCGGGCGCGACATCAAAAGGCTGGGCCGCGACGCGGGACGGACGGGCGCATCGCCGGACGGGCACACGAGAGGGGCGGCGCTGGACGAACGGACCACGGGCGCGATGTGGGACGGACTGCGGCTCCTCGGGGACGGGGAACGGGCGGGCGCGGCGCCGGCTGCTCGTGGGGCGGACTGTGGTGAGGGGCGTGGGCTCCGGCTGCTCGCAGTCGCCGGACGAGCCGACACTGGCCATCGGCGCTCGGTTGCTCGGGGAGAATGAGAGAGGCGGGCGCCGTGCATCTGTTCGGGGAGAGAACAGAGAGCGAGGTCGTGGGTGGGGTCTGATCCTGGGGATGCGTGTGTGGGACCGGTGGGTGGGAGCTTGTGCGTGGGTGGGACGATGTGTCCGACAGATTCGGATGTGCGTCTCAGATGTGGCCACGTCATCGATCCGCATGATTAATCCGTGTGGTGTGTTTTCTCTTTGCCGTCTACCAAAACCAAATACAGACGGCAAACTATCTTTGTCGTCATTATTTTTTTTACAGACGGCAAAATATCTTTACCGTCATCAGTTTGTTTTACAGACGACAAAATATGTCTTTGTCGTCATCAGTTTTTTAACAAACGGGAAAATATGTCTTTGCCATTAGTTATTCTTTGCCGTCAGTCAATACTAATCTTTGCCGTCAGTCATCATTTGCCGTCAGGTTCATGACGGCGAAATAATCTTTGCCATCTTCCCCGACGATTAGCTGACAGCAAAGAGGCTTCATGTCGGCAAAATAGTTGTTTCCTGTAGTGAATTGACGAAGTTGTCACATGCAATCTCATCATCAACGAAGATGTCTCTTTGCACTGATGAATACAAATGCAATGTAGGACTTGACTTGTGGTGGATTGGTTCTATCAAAAGGAACTTAGCAATTTGAGCTATATATGCTCAGTTAGGGGCGTGTAAGGAATTTGCTGTTGGGGAACGTCGCATGGGAAACAAAAAATTTCCTACGCACACGCAAACCTATCCATGGTGATGAGCATCTACGAGAGGGAGAGTGGATCTACGTACCCTTGTAGATCGCCAAGCGGGAAGCATTAAGAAACGCAGTTGATGTAGTATAACTTCTTCGCGATCCAAATCGCCGAGCGTCCCGCGATCCAATCACGAACCGTCCCGCGAACACATCATGATCCGTCCCGCGAACTCATCACGATCCGTCTCACGATCTTGATCACGATCTGTCCCGCGAACTCATCACGATCCGTTTCGTGATCACATCACGAACCGTCTCGCGATCTCGATCACGGTCCTTCCGATCTAGCGCCGTACGGACGACACCTCCGCGTTCAGCACACGTGCAGCTTGATGACGATCTCCACCGTCTCGATCCAGCGAGAGGAGGTGGAGAGGAGAGAGATTCACCGGCAGCGTGACGGCGCTCCGGTGATGGTGGTGGAGCAATTCCGGCAGGGCTTCGCCTAAGCGCTGCAGAAAACCGATGTAGAGGAGAAACTATGCACCGGTGTAACGGGTAGCACGTGGCCGGAAATTCTGTCCAAAAACCACCCAATCCACTAGTATATATAGGAGGAGAGGAGAGGAGAGGCAGCCAAGGCCTTTGGGTCGGCCGAAATAGGAGGTGGGAAGCAATCCTACTTCACCTCCAATCCTAGTTGGAGTAGGATTGCCTCCTATTGGCTGATTTTCCACTTTTTGCTTTAGGACTTTCTCTCCTGAGCCATGGGCCTTTGTGGCTGTTTTCCCAGCCCACTAAGGGCTGGTTATTATTCTCCCACAGCGCATGGACCTCTTGGGGTCGAAATACCCCTCCCGGAGGCCTCCCGGTACACTACCGGCACTCCCGGTACACTACCGGCACACCCGGTCACTACCGATGAGCCCGAAACTTTTCCGGAAACCAAACTGGGACTTCCTATATATGAATCTTTACCTTCGGACCATTTCGGAGCTCCTCGTGATGTCCGGGATCTCATTCAGGACCCCGAACAAACTTCGGTCACCACCATACATAACTCTACACTACCGAAACGTCACCGAACCTTAAGTGTGCAGACCCTGCGGGTTCGAGAACTATGTAGACATGACCGAGACACCTCTACGGTCAATAACCAATGGCGGGACCTGGAAGTCCACATTGGTTCCTACATATTCTACGAAGATCTTTATCGGTCGAACCTCTATGTCAAGGATTCAGTTAATCCCGTATCACGTTCCCTTTGTTCTTCGGTATGTTACTTGCCCGAGATTCGATCGTCGGTATCTCCATACCTAGTTCAACCTCGTTACCGGAAAGTCTCTTTACTCGTTCCGTAATACAAGATCCCGCAACTAACAATTAGTCATATTGCTTGCAAGGCTTAATGTGATGTTGCATTACCGAGTGGGCCCCGAGATACCTCTCCATCACACGGAGTAACAAATCCCAGTCTCGATCCGTTCCAACTCAACAGACACCATCGGAGATACCTGTAGAGCACCTTTATAGTCACCCAGTTACGTTGCGACGTTTGATACACACAAGGCACTCCTCCGATATCCGTGAGTTGCATGATCTCATGGTCATAGGAACACATACTTGACATGCGGAAAACAGTAGCAATAAACTAACACGATCATATGCTATGTTTGCAGTTTGGGTCTTGTCCATCACATCATTCTCCTAATGATGTGACCCCGTTATCAAATGACATCTCATGTCCATGGCTAGGAAACCTTAACCATCTTTTGATCAACGAGCTAGTCTATTAGAGGCATACTAGGGCCATGGTTTTGTCTATGTATCCACACATGCATCTAAGTCTCCAATCAATACAATTATAGCATGGATAATAAACGATTATCATGAACAAGGAAATATGATAATAACTAATTTATTATTGCCTCTAGAGCATATTTCCAACAGTCTCCCACTTGCACTAGAGTCAATAATCTAGTTCACATCACCATGTGATTCGCATTGTTATGAATCTAACACCCAACGAGTTCTGGGGCTCGATCATGCTTTGCATGTGAGAGAGGTCTTATAGTCAACGGGTCTATAACATTCAGATCCGTGTGCACTTTGCAAATACCTATGTCAAACTGTAAACACTGCTACCACACTCCGCTCGGTACTATTCCAAATGGCTGCTCCACTATACGTATCCAGATTGCTACTACGAGTCATCCGGATTAGTGTTAAAGCTTGTATCGACGTAACTCCTTACGACGAACTCTTTATCACCTCCATAATCGAGAAACATCTCCTCAGTCTCTTAGTTACTGAGGATAATCTTGACCGCTGTCCAGTGATCCACTCCTGGTTCACTCTTGTACCCCCTGATGGACTCATGGCAAGGCACACACAGGTGCGTTACACATCATGGCATAATATAGAGCCTATGGCTAAGGCATAGGGGACGACGTTCGTCCTTTCTCTTTCTTCTGCCGTTGTCGAGCTTTGAGTCTCACTCAACTTTCACACCTTACAAATCAGGCGAGAACTCTTTCTCTAACTGATCCATTTTGAACTCTTTCAAAATCTTGTCAAGGTATGCACTCATTGAAAGTCTCATCGAGCATCTTGATCTATCTCCATAGATTTTGATGCTCAACAATTAGGTAGCTTCATCCAGGTCTTCCTTTGAAAATCACTTTCCAAATGACCGTTTTATGCTTTCCAGAAACTCTACATTATTTCTGATCAGCAATATGTCATCCACATATACTTATCAGAAATTCTATAGTGCTCCCACTCACTTTATTGCAAATACAAGTTTCTCGTAAACTTTGTATAAACATCAAAACTTTGATCACCTCATCAAAGCGTATATTCCAACTCCGAGATGCTTGCTTCAGTCCATGGAAGGATCACCGAAGCTTGCACACCTTTTAGCATCCTTAGGCCTGACAAAACCTTCTGGTTGTATCACATACAACCTTTCCTCAAGTAAACCGTTAAGGAAACGATGTTTTGACATCCATCTGCCAGATTTCATAATTGAAAACACAGCAACTGCTAACATAATTTGAACAGACTTTAGCACCACTACGAGTGAGAAAGTCTCATCGTAGTCAACTCCTTGAACTTGTCACAAACATCTTTGCAACAAGTCGAGCTTTACAAATAGTGACATTCACCATCAGTGTCTGTCTTCATTTTAAAGATCCATTTGTACTCAACGACCTACCATCCAACGAGCAAGTCTACCAAATTCGACACTTTGTTTTCATACATGGATCCTATCTCGGATTTCATGGCCTCCAACCATTTGTCGGAATCCGGGCTCATCATCGCTTCTCCATAGCTCGTAGGTTCATCGTTTGTCCAACAACATGACCTCCAAGACAGGGTTGTCGTACCGCTTAGGAGAAGTACACATCCTTGTCGACCTACGAAGTTCGATAGTAACTTGATCCTGAAGCTTCATGATCATCATCATTAACTTCCTCTTCAACTAACGTAGGCTTCACAGAAACAACATCCTGCGCTGCGCTACTCTCTGGTTGAACAAAGTTTAAACAACCTCATCAAGTTCTATCTTCCTCCCACTTAATTCTTTCGAGAGAAACATTTCCTCGAGAAAGGATCCGTTTAAGCAACAAACACTTTGCACTAGGATCTGAGATTGAAGGTTCACCCAACTGATCTTAGGGTATTCTATGAAGATGCAATTTGTCCGCCTTGGGTTCGACCTCATTAGGTGAAAACATTTTCCACACAAGTGTCACATCCCAAAATATTAAGAAATGACAGCTTAGGTTTCTATCAAACCATAATTCACACGGTGTCATCTCAACGGATTTAGATGGTGCCCTATTTAAAGTGAATGTAGTTGTCTCTAATGCATAACCCCAAAATTATAGTAGTAAAACGACAAGAGACATCATAGCATGCACCATGTCCAATAGAGCATAACTATGATGTTCGGACACACCATCACACTATGGTGATCCATGTGGCGTTTAGTTGTGAAACAACGTTCACATTGTCTTAAGTTGTATGCCAAACTCGTGACTCAGATATTCACCTCCACGATCATATCGCAGTCATTTTTATCTTCTTGTCACGATGATCTTTAAACTTCACTCTGAATTTGCTTGAACCTTTCAAACGATTCAGACTTGTGTTTCATTAAGTAAATATACACTATATCTACTCAAATCATCAGTGAAGGTAAGAAAATAACGATATCCACTTCACGCTACAAGACTCGCTAGATTGCATACATCAACATGTATCATTTCCAATGAATCACTTGCCCGCTCCATCCAACGGGGTCCTTTAGTCATCTTGCCCAAGAGGCATGGTTCGCATGTCTCAACCAATTCGAAATCGAATGAGTCCAAATATCCATCACCATGGAGTTTCTTCATGCGCTTTATACCAATATGACATTTTGCGGCAGTGCCACAAGTATGTGGTACTATCATTATTTAACTTTGTATCTTTTGACATCAATGTTATGAACATGTGTATTACTACGATCAAGATTTCAACAAACCATTCTCACTGGGTGCATGACCATTGAAGGTATTATTCATGTAAACAGAATAACTATTATTCTCTGACTTAAATGAATAACCGTATTGCAACAAACATGATCTAATCATGTTCATGCTCAACGCAAAACACCAAATAACATTTATTTAGGTTTGTCACCAATCCTGAAGGTAGAGAGAGCGTGCGATGTTGATAACATCAACCTTGGAAACATTTCCAACACACATCGTCACCTCACCCTTAGCAAGTTCTCTGTTTATTCCATAGCTTTTATTTCGAGTTACTAACATTTACCAACCGAACCGGTATCCAATACCCAGGTGCTACTAGGAGTACTAGCAAGGTACACATCAATAACTCGTATATCAAATATACTTCTGTCGATGTTGCCAGACTTCTTATCTACCAAGTATCTAGGGTTGTTCCGCTTCAGCGACCTCTCACCTCATAATAGAAGCACTTAGTCTCGGGTTTGAGTTCAACTTTGGGTTGCTTCACTGGAGCAGCAACTAACTTGCTATCCATGAAGTTTCCCTCCTTGCTCTTGCCCTTTTCGAAACTAGTGGTTTGATTAACCATCAACACTTGACGCTCCTTTTTGATTTCTACCTTCGCGGTGTCAAACATCGCGAACAGCTCAGGGATCAATACTTCTATCCCTGGTGTATTATAGTTCATCACTAAGTTCTAGTAGCTTTAGTGACAGTGACTTGCAGAACTATATCAATCACTATCTTATCTGGAAGATCAACTCCCACTTGATTCAAGCGATTGTAGTACCCAGACAATCTGAGTACATGCTCAACGATTGAGCTATTCTCCTTCATCTTACAGGCAAAGAATCTTGTTGGAGATTTCATATCTCGCAACATAGGCACGAGCCTGAGATCACAATCTCTGCTCCTAGAACATCTCATATGTTCCGTGACGTTCAAAACGTTTCGCAGCCTCAATTCTAAGCCGTAATGCATGACACACTAAACTATCAA
Organism: Hordeum marinum; assembly: GCA_022496015.1. Classification (NCBI taxonomy): domain Eukaryota; kingdom Viridiplantae; phylum Streptophyta; class Magnoliopsida; order Poales; family Poaceae; genus Hordeum; species Hordeum marinum. The sequence goes on along the minus strand of CM039676.1, from coordinate 335,344,498 downwards.
GTAGTCATCGAAACGTGTCTGTCAAATGTTCACAACATCTATAGACGACGCTAGAGGGGGTGGCGCACCGAGCGGTGCATTAAGGACATAAGCCTTCTGTGCAGCAATGAGGACAATCCTCAGATCACGGACCCAGTCCGCAATATTGCTACCAACATCTTTCAACTCTATTTCTCTAGGAACATATAAAAAATTTAAGGGAGCTACAGCGCGAGCTAGTAATCTACAACATAATTTGCAAAGACACTTTGACTATGTTCATGATAATGAGTTCAATTAATCATATTACTTAAGAACTCCCACTCAAATTGACACCCCTCCGATCATTCGAGTGATACATGATCCAAATTCACGAACTCAAGTCCGATCATCACGTGAGTTGAGGTGGTTGCAATGGTGAACATCATTATGTTGATCATATCTACTATATGACTCATGTTCGACCTTTCGGTCTCTCGTGTTCTGAGGCCATGTCTGTACATGCTAGGCTCGTCAAGTTTAACCCGAGTGTTCTGCGCGTGCAAATCTGGCTTGCACCCGTTGTATGTGAACGTAGAGTCTATCACACCCGATCATCACGTCGTGTCTCAACATGACAAACTTTCGCAACGATGCACACTCGGGGAGAACACAGTTCATCTTGAAATTCAAGTGAGGGATCACCTTATAATGCTACCGCCGTACTAAGCAAAACAAGGTGCATAAAAGGATTAACATCTCATGCAATTCATAAGTGACATGATATGGCCATGAACTTGTGTTTAAGATCTCCATCTTCGAAACACCGGCATGATCTCCATCGTCACCGACACAACACCATGAGCTCCATCATCTTGATCTCCATCAATGTGTTTCCATTGGGGTTGTGGCGCCAGCCCTGCTTCTACTTCTATTGCTACCGCTTAGCGATAAAGTAAAGCATTACATAGCGCTTAATGATTAACATGCAGGTCATACAATAATTAAAGACAACCCTATGGCTCCTGCCGGTTGCCGTACTCAACGACATGCAAGTCGTGAAATTCTATACATCACATGATCATCTCATACATCACATATATCTCATCATGTAATTAGCCATATCACATCACAACATACCCTGCAAAAACAAGTTAGACGTCCTCTAATTGTTGTTGCATGTTTTACGTGGCTGCTACGGGTATCTAGCAAGAACGATCTCACCTACGCATAAACCACAACGGTGATACATAGATTGCTTTTCAACCTTCTCAAGGACCACCTTTGTCGGATCCGATCCAACTAAAGTGAGAGAAACTGTCACCCGCAAGCCATCTAAGCAACAAGTTGCGTCGAGGGAACCGGTCTCTCGTAAGCGTACGAGTAATGTTGGTCCGGGCCGCTTTATCTCACAATCCCGCTGAACCAAAATCCGACCAAGGGAGGAAGCAATCTAAGCATCAACGCCCGCAAACCTTTTGTGTTCTACTCGAGATCTCATCGAACCATCAACCTAGCTCATGATGCCACTGTTGGGGAACGTCGCATGGGAAACAAAAATTTTCCTACGCACACGCAAACCTATCCATGGTGATGAGCATCTACGAGAGGGAGAGTGGATCTACGTACCCTTGTAGATCGCTAAGCGGGAAGCGTTAAGAAACGCGGTTGATGTAGTCGAACTTCTTCGCGATCCAAATCGCCGAGCGTCCCGCGATCCAATCACGAACCGTCCCGCGAACACATCATGATCCGTCCCGCAAACTCATCACGATCCGTCTCACGATCTTGATGACGATCTGTCCCGCGAACTCATCACGATCCGTTCCGTGATCACATCATGAACCGTCTCGCGATCTCGATCACGGTCCTTCCGATCTAGCGCCGAACGGACGGCACCTCCGCGTTCAGCACACGTGCAGCTTGATGACGATCTCCACCGTCTCGATCCAGCGAGAGGAGGTGGAGAGGAGAGAGAGTTCACCGGCAGCGTGACGGCGCTCCGGTGATGGTGGTGGAGCAATTCCAGCAGGGCTTCGCCTAAGCGCTGCACAAAACCGATCTAGAGGAGAAACTATGCACCGGTGTAACGGGTAACACGTGGCCGGAAATTCTGTCCAAAAACCACCCAATCCACTAGTATATATAGGAGGAGAGGAGAGGAGAGGCAGCCAAGGCCTTTGGGTCGGCCGAAATAGGAGGTGGGAAGCAATCCTACTTCACCTCCAATCCTAGTTGGAGTAGGATTGCCTCCTATTGGCTGATTTTCCACTTTTTGCTTTAGGACTTTTTCTCCTGCGCCATGGGCCTTTGTGGCTGTTTTTCCAGCCCACTAAGGGCTGGTTATTATTCTCCCACAGCCCATGGACCTCTTGGGGTCGAAATACCCCTCCCGGAGGCCTCCCGGTACACTACCGGCACTCCTGGTACACTACCGGCACACCCGGTACACTACCGATGAGCCCGAAACTTTTTCGGAAACCAAAATGGGACTTCCTATATATGAATCTTTACCTCCGGACCATTCCGGAGCTCCTCTTGATGTCCGGGATCTCATCCGGGACTCCGAACAAACTTCGTTCACCACCATACATAACTCTACACTACCGAAACGTCACCGAACCTTAAGTGTGCAGACCCTGCGGGTTCGAGAACTATGTAGACATGACCGAGACACCTCCACGGTCAATAACCAATGGCGGGACCTGGACGTCCACATTGGTACCTACATATTCTACGAAGATCTTTATCGGTCGAACCTCTATGTCAAGGATTCAGTTAATCCCGTATAACGTTTCCTTTGTTCTTCGGTATGTTACTTGCCCGAGATTCGATCGTCGGTATCTCCATACCTAGTTCAACCTCGTTACCGGCAAGTCTCTTTACTCGTTCCGTAATACAAGATCCCGCAACTAACAATTAGTCACATTGCTTGCAAGGCTTATTGTGATGTTGCATTACCGAGTGGGCCCCGAGATACCTCTCCGTCACACGGAGTAACAAATCCCAGTCTCGATCCATTCCAACTCAACAGACACCATCGGAGATACTTGTAGAGCACATTTATAGTCACCCAGTTACGTTGCGACGTTTGATACACACAAGGCACTCCTCCGATATCCTTAGGCAAACCAAAATGTGGCTAACACAATTGGAGGGGCTGTTTGGTTTTCAGTCACACCTTGTCACACTTTGTCATAACTCACCTTAGGCAAGTTTGATCAAGTTAGGTGGGTGTTTGGTTTTAGCCACACCTAAGGCAATCATTTTTTAGTAAGTACTAAACCCCTCATGTCATAGACATAAAAAGTGTGACAAAATTTCTTTAAGCAAGTCAAAATATGGTAACAATTTGAGCAACTCAAGTAAGCCAATTACACCAAATGTGGCAAAAATAATGTGACAAGATATGGCAAAGATAGTCACAAACAGCCCCTGAGCAACTCAAGTAAGACAAGTGTGGTAAAAATAATATGACAAGATATGACAAAGATAGTCACAATCTAAATAGCCCTAAGTAGTTTCGAATACCGTACAATATACAAGTATTTTTGTTGTTATACCTTATCAGATCACTGAAAAGTGCAAACAGCAGTCAAAATCGAAATGTGATTGCAGTATGCGTTGAAGTTATTAACTATTCTCATCGTCCTATAACGTAAAACGTTTTTTAACACTAATATAATGTTAAAAAACGCATTATGAACGGAGGAAGTATCTAATTTGCGTTCCTGCTGCCCTGCAGCAGCGGCATCAAACTCGACGGCCCTTAGTGTCGTGCACCGGCACGGCCCGTGCTCGCCGCTGCAGGCTCGCGGCGTCCCGCCGCCGCACGCCAAGCTCCTGAAAGATGACCAGGCCAGGGTCGACTCCATACACCGCAAGATCGCCGCGGCGGCGTCGCCCGTGTTGGAGCAAGCCCGTGGCAAGAACAAGAAGGGCGTGACCCTGCCAGCGCATCGGGGCATCTCCCTCGGCACCGGCAACTACGTCGTGTCCGTGGGCCTCGGCACCCCGGCGAGGAACATGACGGTGGTGTTCGACACCGGCAGCGACCTTTCGTGGGTGCAGTGCACGCCTTGCTCGGACTGCTACGAGCAGAAGGACCCGCTCTTCGACCCGGCGCGGTCGTCGACGTACTCCGCCGTGCCCTGCGCCGCGCCGGAGTGCCAGGGTCTAGACTCACGGAGCTGCTCGAGGGACAAAAAATGCCGTTACGAGGTCGTGTACGGCGACCAGTCGCAGACCGACGGCGCCCTGGCGCGCGAGACGCTGACGCTGACGCCGTCGGACACGCTCCCGGGATTCGTCTTCGGGTGCGGCGAACAGGACACCGGGCTGTTCGGCAGAGCCGACGGGCTCATCGGGCTCGGCCGCGAGAAGGTTTCACTGTCGTCCCAAGCGGCCTCCAAGTACGAGGCGGGGTTCTCCTACTGCCTCCCGTCGTCGCCGAGCGCCGCGGGGTACCTGTCCATCGGTGGGACGGCGCCGGCGAACGCACGATTCACGGCGATGGAGACCCGCCGCGACACGCCGTCGTTCTACTACGTCCGCCTCGTCGGCGTCAAGGTCGCAGGGCGGACGGTCAGGGTCTCTCCCGTCGTGTTCGCGGCCGCCGGCACGGTGATCGACTCGGGGACGGTGATCACACGCCTGGCGCCGCGCGCGTACGCGGCGCTCCGGTCGGCGTTCGCGCGCTCCATGGGCAGGTACGGGTACAACAGGGCGCCCGCGCTGTCCATCCTGGACACGTGCTACGACTTCACGGGGCACACGACGGTGCGCATACCGTCGGTGGCGCTGGTGTTCGCCGGCGGCGCCGCCGTGGGGCTCGACTTCAGCGGGGTGCTGTACGTGGCGAAGGTTTCGCAGGCGTGCCTGGCGTTCGCGCCCAACGGCGACGGCGCGGACGTCGGCATCCTCGGGAACACGCAGCAGAAGACGCTCGCGGTGGTGTACGACGTTGCCAGACAGAAGATTGGGTTCGGCGCGAACGGCTGCAGCTGATGGCTAGGTGCTACTTGGTCGATCGAGCTTAATGGATCACCATTTTTTTCTGCTGAAGCGCGACATGGAAGAAATCCAATATATCATCGGTAATGCAAATAATGTATTTGCTTGCGAGCAACAACACAAATAAAAGCCGAAATCCAACTTTGCCTTCTCTACCACTGTGATTTATGCGTTTTAACGGTTGTCATTATGCGAATCAATTTGTGACTGAATGGTTAAGAGGATAGTGATATCCACTGTTCATTAAAGTTCAAGTCTTAGATTTAACATTGATGCTCATGTTTCCCTGTATTTATTGACCGGCCTCCCTGCGATGTTTAGGAGATCATTTCGTTTATTGGCGTGCTAAATGCTTGCAGCCGCTCTGGCCTTGTTGCCGAGGGGCGTCGGTATTTTGAATCAATGGCTGAAAAATATGTGATTGGAGCCGGCTTATGATGGCACTATGTCCTCCTTGCAAGTATACTTGCGAAGGCAAAGAACCAGCAAGTCAGCTGGCTGGAGCTTAATGGGAGCACAAGGAAACGTGCAAAAGTTTTTAGTAGTAGACATGAATCACAAGGATTTTCGTTCTGATATATAACATGCTCGACATGATTAACATAAGGTTGACAGATGCAGGGTATGTACATGCAGACGTGTCTTATGTATTGCATGACATTGAGGATGAAGAGAAGGTGCATAGCCAGCGTCTGGCAATTGCTTATGGTTTCATGGTTACAGAAATTGGCAACCTGATACGTATTGTTAAGAACCTTCATGTGTGTGGAGATTGTCATGAATTCAGTAAGATGGTGACAAAGCTTTTTGATAGGGAGAATATCGTGAGAGATGGTAGTAGATTCCGTCATATGAAAGAAAGGAAGTGTCCTTGCCTTGACAATTGGTAGTTAATCAGCTAATGGTTTTTTGTTGTTATCAAATTCTGTCTTTTCATTGGAGTCAAAGAGTTGGTGGCTGCAGTAATGTTGTTCTTCTTTCCCTGGAAAACATAAAAGCTTTCTTTCTCTGGAAAAAGCAAAAGCTTTGGGTTCCGATGCATTGATAGAAAGAAAGAATGTGTACAAGCTCAGAGAGGGCACATCTAAAGTTACAACACGACACCCCCTTGCTGCTAGACACCTTCACAGGCGCAAGACCTCTCCCACTCGCCGTCATTCACTGTCTGGCTTGTGATTTGATTGTGTCAAGGAGGGAAGACAAGCTTAGGTGAGCATGCTTGATGATGATTGTGTCGCAATGCTTCCAGATGCACCATGCCACCAACATGATGGTCGAGCTGACACTAATGTTCTAGTTTGCACCAAATCCAGATTCATGTGACATCGGTGCCTCCTGCTCCTGAAGTCTTCATTTGTTTTTTTTTACCCAAAACTGTAGACGAGGCCCCGTCATTAAGTTCTATATAAGAGTTTGAGTAGTTGAGTCAAAGTCAGGCGTAAACGGGATCACTAATATCAGACTTCTAAAAGAGATGAGATAAAGCTCCCTCTTAGAAATAAAAGACTAAGATCCTAAGCTATAGGAGATGTTGTCAAATATTTTCACATTCCTTTGTTTCCGAATGGACTAGGCAACAGTGATGTAAGCTTCCATGAAGAGGGGATCATGTTGTAGAAGCTTTGAGGTGAATTCTGGGCAAACTCATATTCCAGCATTCGGACAAGGCCAGAATAGATGATTAAGAGATTTAATAGGGCATAGAACACAATTGTGTCTGCCTTCAATATGCATATATCTCCGTTGAAGCATGTCTCTAGTGTTGAGCTTGTCCATGAAAATCAATCATGGAAAAAGCTTCGGTCTTTGAAGTACTTTCGAAGGACCAATCCACTTAAATGGATAAGGTGAATGGGTATCAACAAATTCATGCTCATAAACCTCGGGGAAAGAATAGTTCACCACCCCAGAAATAAAACCAGACATCACCAACATTACTGCATTAGTGTTGAGGTGTTCATCTTGGAGGATGGAAGTGAGGAGCTGCAACTCGTCAAAATCTTGAGGAGAGAGGGGCGAGGTGGAAACGATCCGAGATGCCGGGGCAAACCAGGGCCTGGGGCTAAAGAGGTTTGGTTGTTGATGGCAAAGGGGTGAAGCCTAGGGAAGTGAAAGCAAAGCTTTGGCTCGGAGCTGAGCTAGTGATTATTCAAAAAACTCAATGGTGTTGCCCCTTCCGGTAGAACAAAGGGCACGTGGAGGAATTTGTTGTGAAGATTGAACACGTCGCGGTAGCAGAAGGCGCATGTAGGTGATGAGAGGCACAAGGGATCGAGTCGTCATAGTAGTTTGAAGCCAGGCTGACCTAGGAGACATCATGGTTGTTGTAGAATTTCTGAAGTTATTCCATGAGGAGTGCATCGTTTCGAATTGTGTGACGGTTATGCCAATTCCACCATCCTTTGGCCTGAAAAGTTAGCCTCATCTATATTAGAGATTACATTTTCCCCGCAAGCAAACAAGTCGGGCTCTATCAATGTTGTTCAAAACAATGGTCTCTCTTCTAGACTGTTGCCATTGATGGAAGAACTCAAAGCTCCGAGCACTAGCAATACAGTCATGGACATTTGTCTTTAGTGGGTAAGAGATAAGTTTTCATCCTTCTACACACTGCAATTAAGTTTATCCTGATAGCAAAGCCATAATTCTTGAAGAAGTATTCACATTCACTCCTTTTATTGTTGCTTTCTCATGCGACTTCCGTCCTACCGGTACATACCATGCATGATAATGCCATACCTTATCGATCTTTTAAGCAACAAGTACCGTCAGCTCAAGGCATCATGAAAGTTTACATCCTCTTGATGATGTGATGCTAATAACAAATGCATTCTCTTCATCTATTCATATCATCCATCAACTTGCAATGCCCTTGTTAAATTATAAGTTGTAACTGTGTAGAGTTAAGGGATTTACTACATCTGAACTTGATACAACTGACATGTTCCGTTTTGGACAAAAAAACAATACTACAAGATGTTCAATTTCTGACTGGAAATTCATTAGTGTGTGTGTGTGTGTGTAGGATGCGATGTGGAAGCACACTTTTATCGTGATGCTAGGCACATTTTACAAATGTTAAATAGATCGAGTGAGCGATAAATCTATTGGACGATCCGTTGAAGGATAGACGAGGAAGTCTCGAGAAAGCTAGAGCAACCAAGGGTGGGTAAATCAAATTTGCAACATGCTAATGTAGGATGACGGTGCTGCGGAAAGCAATCCTCAAAGTACCAGAAGCCAAATATGCTAATATGGAAGCACTACTAGGAAAAACCTTATAGACAGAATCTGACCAGTAGTGCGGTTTAAAACTAGCAGTAGCGCTCTAGAACAAACCGCGCTACTGCTATCCACATAGCAGTAGCGCGTCAGGACGAAATAGCGCTACTACTATAATTGTCACGACCTTGCCGTCAGACTAGGTATAGCAGTAGCGCATGTTTCCTAAACGCGTTGCTGCTATGTCGTTTAGCAGTAGCGCTTTATCCCAAAGCGCACTACTACTAAATCCTATCTTCTCCAACCAGCCGCCCCACTCTCCCCTCTCCACTCCACTCTCACTCTCCCCCGCACCCCCCGTACGTTGTCCACCGCCGCCGCCGTTCCTCGACCACCGTCGTCACCCGCCGCCGCCGACGCTCCTGCTCCTCCTCCACTGAGGTAGTCCCTTCATCCCTCCTCCTCCCTCCTCCTTCGGCCGCCCCTCCTCCCTCCTCCCTCCTCCTCCGGCCAAGCCCTCCGTCGACAGCCCTCCTCCCCTTCCTCCTCTCTCCTCCCTCCTCCCACTCCTCCTCATTCCTCCTCCTCCCACCTCCCTCCTCCTCCTCCCTCCTCCCACCCCTCCTCCCTCCATCTCTCCTAAACCCTAAAATATTTTTTATTGTTCTTGTATAATGTAGTTTTTACTGTTTTTTGGTAAGTGTTTAATAGAAATAGTTTATTTAGGAAGTGGTTAATAGAACCAGTTTGTGCTAGACCTTTGTTATGCACTAGGGGAAGAAAGAGTAGCGACCATCATCGACGGTCGAAAAAACGGTGAGGGAGTGTCCACCATATGTGAGAGAAGAAGAATGTCGACTATTGTCGTGGGGGTCGCTTCTCCTTCTTCTCCTTGTGCTAGATATTTATTATGCACTAGAGGAAGGAGGAGTAGCGACCATTATCGACGGTCAAAAAATCGGTGAGGGAGTGTCCACCATATAAGTGAGATAAGAGTTTAGGAAGGAAGACTCGACGGACCTAAAGTTTCTTAGTAGTTGTCTTTGATCGATTTTAAATGTTTCAACTATGAACATAGGAAATGTCTGACGACGAAAGGGAATTCTTTATGTGTGAATACTGCAAAGACGAACCCGGCCTGTGCGACAAGCCTCACCTAGTTGGTGGTAGGCGCTTCAGTATCATGCTGAATGAGACCTTCGAAGTGGATACAATAAGTCACAACGGCAAGTCTTTTTTTGTAATTAAGCATGACTTCTGCTTCTTTTGCTTCAACTTATAATTTTAATTTTTTACTATTCTACTAACGTATCCCCTGCCATGTAAGAATTTCTGTTTTGGATAAGATTGGTTTCAGTACTAAGGAAAGTATGGAGGTAAAGAGAGTTCACTTGAGAACCGAGCATGGTTATACTTTTGTCGTAAAATTATACAATGCAAACACCTACTCCTATTTTGAATGCAAAAATTGGAGAGCATTATGCAATGCTTATGCATTTGAGCCTAATATGCTTAACACTTTTGATATTCGTTCGGAAAATAAAATTGAAGGTAATATCGACATCTAGGTCAATGTGCAGAGCCTCCAGTTCTATCACTATGTGAGTTTCTCAACCATATTTATTAAGTAATTTATATTGTTTATTTAAAAATAGTTGACAACTAATTTATATTGACAACTTATTTTCATTCAAGCAAAAATGTCCAGCGCTTGGTAGACAACGTACTACTGTCCCGAGGCTGAACTAAACTGCAACAAGATAGGTCATTATGTTTCATGGCTTGAGGATCTTGATACTGTCAATACAGATTATTTTCCTGGACTTCGAGATATTAGTACTCAAAACGTGCGACTACTAGTGTGCGTATCAAACTATGGTCACATCTATTTAGGAAAGATGGTAAGATTTTTACTATTTCTCTTCAGTGCATCTTTTGCATACATTATTTTTGAAGCTAAACTTCATTGCTAAGTATGTTACTACGATGTTCTTCAACAGGGACTCTCGATGAGTTGTGCCTCGTTGGATCGAGGCTAAAGGTCGCATGACAATGGTTAGCTTACGACCAAGATATCCTACATTGCACATGAGTGCATTCATCATTTCTCGAAGCGAGCAAGTCTTAATAGTCAAAGACCGGAGCAAAATTGTGAAGGATCGCAAAGAAATACTAAAGGGCAGCAATTAGAAGCGCATCCCACAATTAGGAGACATGTTCATCTGCATTCTCCAATATGATGAAGCAGGAGTGCTACACATGTTTTATGCTATTTTACCTGAGAGAGTAGCAGGAGTAGGTCCTAGGTATTAAGAACAATTAGTTAGTGTTGATTATATATGACTATGATGATGATGAGAAGTTTTTATTATGTGCTATAATGTGTTAGAGTTATTATTATAACTAGTGACCAAGTTGTTATATGATGTCTCATGGACGAAAATGATGATGAAGAGAAGTTGTTATATGACAATGATGTATTATGATGATACTGTATGAAAACTTGTATAATGGTGGATGAATATATGACATAAAACAAAAAATAAATATGTAATAATAGTAGTAGCGCGGGTGGAGAGGCGCGCTGATAATAACTACCAGTAGCGCTTTCTACCAAAAGCGCTACTGCTAAGCAGGTATAGCAGTAGCGCGAGCTAACAGACGCTACTGCTAAACTTTAGCTGTAGCGCCGAACAGCGCTACTGCTAGGTTTTTCCCTAATAGTGAAGTGCATTGGAGTCTTGAATAAAATGCGTGAAGGAGGAATGATATTTCTTTGTTGTCTATTAGAAGAGAATAGTTTTGCATCGATGAACAACACACTACTTTGTAGATGTGCAACTATGGAGAATTGGCAAAGCAGCGCCCAATATTAGAAGAGAATAGTCTTTCTATATGTCGGTCGTCTCCATGCACACACACAAGCCAAGTAGCGCCCAAAATAAATCTCCATAGTTTTCCAATATCCTTCGTCCACCCCCACCTCCTTCCTTCGCACATGACCTTATTCACTCTTTCTATGCCGCGAAAAGGAACGTCCTAGGGCCACCCTACTCCAGGTACTGAATTTTGTCCTCTCATCACCGAGCCCAAGGTTGATGCCACCTAACCCACGAACGCATCCTTGCCTTCCTGCACCAGAAGCTACCCCGATCCTCATACCGATGAGAAGGTAACGGCTTCCGGCTCTTCTTTACTATCCCCCCTCCACTCGCCCTCTGCCAGCGTGCTGCGTGTTTGCGTGTAACCACCGCATCTTTTTTTTTGAGAAAACAGGCAAGAGCCCCAGCTTTATATTACTGAATGGGAGTTGTTACAATCCTCCAAGAGGACACTTCTGAGATTGGCAGGAACGTCGCCAAAGAAAAAGCAATCTCCCTTTTCCCTGGTGTGAGCTGCAATCTCATGTGCAAGTCTATTGCTGGATCTTTTTACTGAGCTGTAGGTTATGCCTGCAAAATTCTTTTCAAGCTGGCGAACGTCCGCGACTAGAGGGAACAATGCAGATTGATTGCTTGCTCTGTTGTTTAGGAGGCTAAGAACATTTGCACAATCCATTTCCACACAGACTGGTCCATGGTAGTACTTATTTAGTACAGATAACCCATGTAAGAGAGCAGCAAGTTCAGCCTCCTCTGGATCATGACACGGTTGTAAGCGTTGTCCGCAACTTAAGGCGACAATTACCAGGTGGTCTCTGACGACCACTCCAGCCGCTGACTCTCCCGTACTGGGGAGAAACGACGCATCCGAGTTTAATTTCCATGTACCCTCCTCAGGTGGATCCCATGGACACCTCCCTGTCTTAGAGCTGCCATGCTTACATTTCTGGTGGGTCTGCGTGATCTCCATCACTAGCAGAGTCAGCCTGTTTGCTACCTGCACACACCCCTTGAGGTTGCTTCCCTTTTTTGATTTTAGCTCGGTGCAACTCGAGCTGTTGGATGTTTTGATGGCCGATCAGGTGGGTCGTATCCATTCCTTCAGAGTTCACAGTCCCACCTGCACTGATTTCCTCTATGTATTTCATCAGGAACTGGACAGAGCCACCATCAGCATGCACGCAATTATCTCGCAGCCACCAAGCACGCCACAGCAGGAGCAGGATCCTTCTTATTTCGTCCATATCATTTTTCCACAGGAGATTCTGTAACCAGTCCCTTCCAGTAAACCGAAATTGGTCTTCCACCGGTAACTCCCAGTGTAGTCTCATCTCTTCCCTGAGCACTTTTGCTTTTGTGCAGTTTATCACAGCATGGAATTCACTTTATGTTTCTCTTCCACATATGTTACATGTATTATCCGTTTCAAGTGTTCTTTTGCACTTGTTCTCCTTTGTGGGGAGGGTTTCAGTCGCCACCCTCCAAGCAAAGATCCTGATTTTCTCTGGGACCTTCACCTTCCATATGATGTCCCATATACTCCGATTATCCGCATCGTTACCGGAGCTTGAAGCCTTCATGTTGTTTTGTTGCTTAAGGTTTGCACCTAGCCTGTATGCATTACGGGCAGTGAATAAACCGGACTTCTCCTCATGCCAAGCCACAACATCCTGTGTCATGCTCATTGGGATCTTAATTTTACATATTTTCTCGGTATCATATTTCTGAAAAAGTTGGTGCACAAGGGCCACATCCCATTCTTTCTTTCCTGGTTTCATTAGCTGGTTTACCCACCTCAATCTTGAACGTCTTTTGAATGATGTCACTTTTAGACCACTTTTCCTAGGGATCCATTGCTCCCTCTGAATTTGGATATTTTCTCCATTTCTCACTCTCCAAATTAGACCTTTTTTCAGTAATTCCAAGCCATGTTCTATGCCCCTCCATGCTTGTGAGGCATCCGAGCCGAACACTGTATCCAGCAGCTCCCCTCTTGGGTAGTATTTTGATTTCAGGACCCTCCAACATAGACTGTTTGGGTTTTGAAGAAGGCGCCAACCTTGTCTCTCTAAGAGTGCTTGATTGAAAATTTGCATATCACGGAAGCCGATTTCACCATCCCTTCACAAAATCCCATTGAAAATTTGAGAACCCCCATGGCAAAGGTAGGCAGCGCTTGTGCGACTGACTTTACGTGAACCTCCTTGGCAGAAAAGGACATATGCCTCCCAGCCCAATCGTTACATCTTTTTAGGAATCTGTCCATAATAGGCTAGAAATGAGTATCTTTCATTCTTCCATCAAGGGTTGGGAGCTCCAGATATTTGCTCTCAAACGTAGACGTTTCACACGCAAGGATATCCTTGATTTCTTCTTGTACATCCATGGGGTAGTGCTCGCTGAATAAAATCGAGCACTTACTGCTACTCAAGAGTTGACTTGTACATTTCTGGAACGTAGTGAGAGCTCTCTTCACTACCCTGGCTATTGGAAATATGTCCTAGAGGCAATAATAAATTAGTTATTATCATATTTCCTTGTTCATGATAATCGTTTATTATCCATGCTATAATTGTATTGATCGGAGACTTAAATGCATGTGTGGATACATAGACAAAACCATGTCCCTAGTATGCCTCTAATGGACTAGCTCGTTGACCAAAGGATGGTTAAGGTTTCCTAGCCATGGACATGAGATGTCATTTGATAACGGGATCACATCATTAGGAGAATGATGTGATGGATAAAACCCAAGTATGTATGTATGCGTCTATTTGCTCTACATTCTCTAAGAACACACTACCACCTGACCTCATCTGTAGATGCTCTTTAGCACTTATGCAATGTATGTATGCGTCTATGATCTGCAATATGAAGTGAACATCTTGGTTAAAGGATATAATAGAAACTCATGTTAAAATAGCATCGTCTCGTCATAAAGCTAAATATACTTACTTCGTCGCCAAGAAATTCTCCAGGGATTAAAAGACGTTCTAACTGTCTTCTTTGGAGATTTGAGTCGTCAATGCTCACTAAATTTCTTTTATCACTTGGTTCAGAGATGATATTTTCAATCACTGTTGGAAATATGCCCTAGAGGCAATAATAAATTAGTTATTATCATATTTCCTTGTTCATGATAATCGTTTATTATCCATGCTATAATTGTATTGATCGGAGACTTAAATGCATGTGTGGATACATAGACAAAACCATGTCCCTAGTATGCCTCTAATGGACTAGCTCGTTGATCAAAGGATGGTTAAGGTTTCCTAGCCATGGACATGAGATGTCATTTGATAACGGGATCACATCATTAGGAGAATGATGTGATGGATAAAACCCAAACTACAAACATAGCATATGATCGTGTCAGTTTATTGCTACTGTTTTCTTCATGTCAAGTATATGTTCCTATGACCATGAGATCATGCAACTCACGGATATCGGAGGAGTGCCTTGTGTGTATCCAACGTCGCAACGTAACTGGGTGACTATAAAGGTGCTCTACAGGTATCTCCGATGGTGTTTGTTGAGTTGGCATGGATCGAGACTGGGATTTGTTACTTCGTGTAACGGAGAGGTATCTCGGGGCCCACTCAGTAATGCAACATCACAATAAGCCTTGCAAGCAATGTGACTAATTGTTAGTTGCGGGATCTTGTGTTACGGAACGAGTAAAGAGACTTGCCGGTAACGAGGTTGAACTAGGTATGGAGATACCGACGATCGAATCTCGGGCAAGTAACATACCGAAGAACAAAGGGAACGTTATACGGGATTAACTGAATCCTTGACATAGAGGTTCGACCGATAAAGATCTTCGTAGAATATGTAGGAACCAATGTGGACGTCCAGGTCCCGCCATTGGTTATTGACCGTAGAGGTGTCTCGGTCATGTCTACATAGTTCTCGAACCCGCAGGGTCTGCACACTTAAGGTTCGGTGACGTTTCAGTAGTGTAGAGTTATGTATGGTGGTGACCGAAGTTTGTTCTGAGTCTCGGATGAGATCCCGGACGTCACGAGGAGCTCCGGAATGGTCCGGAGGTAAAGATTCATATATAGGAAGTCCCAGTTTGGTTTCCGGAAAAGTTTCGGGCTCATCGGTAGTGTACCGGGAGTATCGGTAGTGTACCGAGAGTGCCGGTAGTGTACCGGAGGACCTCCGGGAGGGGTATTTCGACCCCAAGAGGTCCATGGGCTGTGGGATAATAATAACCAGTCCTTAGTGGGCTGGGAAAACAGCCACAAAGGCCCATGGCGCAGGAGAGAAAGTCCTAAAGCAAAAAGTGGAAAATCAGCCAATAGGAGGCAATCCTACTCCAACTAGGATTGGAGGTGAAGTAGGATTGCTCCCACCTCCTATTTCGGACGACCCAAAGGCCTTGGCTGCCTCTCCTCTCCTCTCCTCCTATATATACTAGTGGATTGGGTGGTTTTTGGACAGATTTTCCGGCCACGTGCTACCCGTTTCACCGGTGCACAGTTTCTCCTCTAGATCGGTTTTCCGCAGCGCTTAGGCGAAGCCCTGCCGGAATCACTCCACCACCATCACTGGAGCGCCGTCACGCTTCCGGTGAACTCTCTCTCCTCTCCACCTCCTCTCGCTGGATCGAGACGGTGGAGATCGTCATCAAGCTGCACGTGTGTTGAACACGGAGGTGCCGTCCGTTCGGCGCTAGATCGGAAGGACCGTGATCGAGATCGCGAGACAGTTCGTGATGAGATCGCGGAACGGATCGTGATGAGTTCGCGGGACAGATCGTGATCAAGATCGTGAGACGGATCGTGATGAGATTGCGGGACGGATCGTGATGAGTTCACAGGACGGATCGTGATTGGATCGCGGGACGGATCGTGATGAGATCGCGGGACGCTCGGCGACTTGGATCGCGAAGATGTTCGACTACACCAACCGCGTTTCTTAACGCTTCCCGCTTAGCGATCTACAAGGGTATGTAGATCCACTCTCCCTCTCGTAGATGCTCATCACCATGGATAGGTTTGCGTGTGCGTAGGAAAATTTTTGTTTCCCATGCGACGTTCCCCAACACTGGCTTGTTCACTCGTGGCCTTAAAAACACCAAACTATCATCTGTGAACAGAAGATTTGAGATCCCCGGGCTGCTCCGTGCTACTTTCACCGGCGATATGCCACCAGCCTGAACCTCCCTATTGAAGATGGTGGCCAGACCATCAGCAATAAAGAGAAATAAATAAGGACTTAGTGGGTCATCTTGGTTGAGCCCTCGCGAGGGGCTGAATGACTCTAGCACTTCCCCATTCATCCTTACAGAGAACCGGACAGACTTCACACACATCATAACCTAGCTGATCCAGAGAGCACTGAATCCCATCTTTTCCATGGCGCCCTCCAGAAAATCCCAATCCACTCTATCATATGCCTTAGCAAGGTCTAGCTTATATGCACAGTGTGTATTGTGGGGATTTTTGCTATGCTGAATCTTGTGAAAGCACTCAAATGCAATGATTGCATTGTCCGTGATCATCCTCCTAGGAATAAAAGCGCTTTGCGTTTCTAAAATTAACTCATTCAATAGGGGTCTCAATCGATTAGCCAGACATTTGGATATTACTTTATAGATCACGTTGCATAGGCTTATCGAGCGAAAATCTTTCAGACTCTGAGGATTCTTCCCTTTCGGAATAAGGACAATTTACCTATCATTAATTCCTTCTGGCATAATCCCATTTTCAAAAAACGTCTGCACATCAGTAATCACATCTTTCTTGAGTATCTTCTAGTTTCGCTGGAAAAAATGTGCTGGGAAACCATCCGGACCAGGCGCCTTAAGAGGGCCGATTTGAAACAGAGCGTCACTGATTTCCTTTTTCGTAAATTCCTTTGTCAGGCTCCTATTCATCTCCTCCCCAACTGTGCGGGGTAGCAGGTCAATTAATTCAAAAGGAGACACTCCTTCCTCTTTGGTGTATAGATCTTTGAAAAACTCAGTGGCCAAATTATTCAGGTCCTCCCTCTTCTCAACCCATACCCCATCCTCATTTTTCAGCTTCCTTATGTTGTTTTTCTTCTGCAGCCAAGTTGCCCTACGATGGAAATAACGCGCATTTTGATCTCCCTCTTTTATCCATGTGGCCCGAGATCGTTAACGCCACATGACTTCCTCCCTTATTAGGAGTTCGTCCAATTCCGTAGCTATATTTTTGATCTCGTCCTTATTTTCCCCTTGTTTCGACTTTTCCATGAGATCCTTCAGCCGCTGCCTCTTCTTTTTTATGTTCCATGTTACAGATCCGAAATCCTTCTGGGACCATGCTGCCAGCGATTTCTGAACTCTACCCAACTTCTGTGCAATATCTGCAAGTGATCTTGCTGATTCTTCGCTACTCCAAGCCTCCCTAACAGTGGGTTCCAAAGTATTAACTCTCTCCCACATCATTTCATACCTGAACCCCTTTTTCTTGCTAGTATATTAGTTGTTTGCCAGAGTTAGTAACAAAGGAATAATGTCATACCTTGAGGTCGCTATATGTTGCACCTGACCATGAGGGAACATGTCCATCCATTGTGGCTATGCCACACCCCTGTCTAAACGTGCTCTAACATTCCTCCTTCCACTTTGTTTGTTGTCAAAAGTCCAGTCTGGTCCCCTATATCCCAGATCATGAAGGTTGCACCACCCCAACACTTCTCTGGAGTTACTCATGTTCCTTTCACACCTTTTAGCAGCTGAGAAATGCTCACCTTGCCACATAGTCTCATTAAAGTCACCTATCATCAACCACGGTTCCTCTGATCCGTGTTTCATTCTTCGGAGAAGATTCCACATATGATGTCTCTCGTGTGCACGTGGCTCGCTGTACACAAAGGTGCCATGAGGGTCATTACGGATGTGAACATCAATATATCGCGGTCCATAAGAGAGCAGATTTATTTCAATGCTATCGTCCCAAAAGAGGGCGATGCCGGCACCTTTGCCTAACCCATCATGGGTGATACAATGCTTAAGTCATATTCTTCCTCTTATTCTTTTGACGCTCTCCTCACACTGCCGTGTCTCTGAAATGAACAAGACAGAGGGGCGATGTGTGCGCACTAGGCACACCAACTCCTGAACTGTCTCGGGATGGCCCAATCCCTGGCAGTTCCAGCACATGATCGTCATTCCTCCTGACGGGCACTCTCAGTCACGCCCGTCAGTTCCCCAGTAGCCCCAACACTGGTTGCTTCCCTTCCACCTCCCTCTGCTTTAGTGCTCTCTTCCTCTACCCTCTCAGTACCTCTCTTTTTCTTATACATGTCTCTGCTCTCAGCTTGCTCACTTTCTCTCCCTACATTGTGTACATACGCGTTACAGGAAGCCCTCTTACCCAGCACCGAGTACATTTCAGCAGAGCTTTTTTTCCCCTAAACTGGTTGAGGTACCTTTCTTTGATCTTTGCCTTGTTCTCCTTAGCTCGGTGTGCCACGAGGGCATTTGTGGGAGCACCAGTGCTAGCGCCCTTGGTCTCTGTGGTCGCATGCTTCTCTGCCATCGCGTCGCCTGCCGCTGAGCCGATGGTAGCAGCAACAGCAGCATGTGAGGCCTTGAGCACCACATCTGGCCCAAAGCCAGGGGGTAGGGGGGGTGTTCCGCATCCATGATGGTGTGCATGGGCGGGGTTGTGTCGTCGGCGTCGGCCCCCGCCATGCCATCTGTGGGTGGTGTGACGGTGTGATCGCGACTGTTGTTGCTAAAGCTGGGGTAGGAGCCACAGCCCGCACGGGCGGGGTTATGTTGGTGTCGGCCCCCGCCGCTGAACCTGCAGGTGTTATAGTCAGCATGGCCATGGTGGCTATGGCTATTGCTGAAGTAGGAGCCACAACCCGCGGAGACTTTGCTGTCGGTGCCGTGACTATTGCTGGAGTAGAAGCCACCGCCCGCGCAGGATCTGTTGTCGATGTCGTGGTGTTCTCGCCCACGATAGTCTTCCTTGCACCACTTGGCACTGGCTCATCGCTCACCCGTAGCGCGCTCACCGGGCGATTGCCGCTTGCACGACTGAGTCGAACAGGATCGCATCGGGGACTTTCCTGAACCTTACCCTCTGCTGCAGGTGTTCGATGTTCGCCTCCGCCTTGTCCTTCCCGGTCTTTTCCCATGCCATCTTTGCCGGAGCAATCCAAGCTTCACCATGCACCTTAGAGCCGAAGTGTAGGAATCGCCTGGCACTGCAAGCATCCGATGCCACGAAGCCTCCTTTGCTCTTTCTCATCTTGAAGGGGGACGCCCTCATGGCGCATGTGAACCGTACTGTTTGGTCATCCACCGGAAGCCTACAGTCTCTCTTCCCATGGCCTATGTGCCCAAAATACATACAAAATTGAGGAGCTCTTTCATAATTGACCTCTAAATCGATCAACTCATCTACCCCTAGTTCCCTAGTGCTAATCTCACGCGGGAGAGGTGTGTTTACATTGTGTTCGATACGCACACGAAGGAACTCAGAGAAAATGTTTCCATAATTATCAGCATCTACCCTCAAAACTTTCCCCAAGAGCCCCCCCCCCATTTCCATCCGATCTCCTCTGTAAGCATGAGTGGCGGGATGTCGTAGATGCGTGCCCAGATAGGCATGACATTCACCGTCACGTTTGCCGGCTTACCCTGCCCATCAAAAGAAACAATGAGGAAAACATCCTTACGGTGTGTCCAGGGGCCGTTTTCCAGGACATGTCGACGGTCGCCCTCACGCTTGAACTCAAGCATGAAGCGATTGTTGCGCGGGGGTGTAGTTGAGACGTCCGCGAAGCCCCTACTTGCTCTTTAGCTTGCCGAAGAGGCCCGCCGTGCTGAAGGGGAGTACAGAAAAGAAGCTGGACCTGCTGTCAGGCTCATCCGGTGTCGCCATGGCGGCCCTTGCCCGTGTCAGGTCCAGCTCCACCATGGTCGTGCCGCCGTTTCCTGCTGGTCCGGGGTTCCGGACTAGCTGAGAGCCCTCTAGGGAGATGCTCCCTCGTCCCCCATGAGAGGAGGAGCCTCTTTCCAGCTTCCTGCTGTCAGGCTCATCCCCATTCGAGGCGATCGCCTCCAGCCTGCTTTCCGTGACCGCCTTCTTCAGCTTTCGGTCAGTGGTGTTCTCCATGATGAACCAAGGGGGTGAATTCAGGAGTCTCTGTGGATGGGATGTGCCTCTTCCCTGGTATATACTGGTACTTATACTCGCCTCCACGGGCTCACCGCATCTTTTTGTATGCCACCGGACACACCATCTAGACCAACCCCTACACAAAAGCCATGGCATAGCCCATGTGTAGCCAGATGGGCCGTCGCACATCAAAAAATTTCAGGATTGTTTAGAGAAAAAAGACCTTCCGCTTCGGCACCATTAAAATGAAGCCAACAACCGATAACGTTACAACGCACGCAGGTAAACAACTGAGTACTACCTTGGCAAAGGAAAATACATACAATAAGAAGCATCAGGCCGTACATACCTACGCTACGGTTCACGGAGAACACTAAAGCAGCCCATTGATATGTTACATTCCGCAAAATAGTTCGATGAAGTCTTTTACCAGCAATCATTTGTGGTTCTTTGGGTCCAGCTCCGATTACTTTTTATTGCCAATGCTCAGATTCTGGTGCAGGGACATGACTTCCAATTGTTTGCATATTTGGCTTCATCATCACTCGAAGCAACTAGTTGACAAACGCTTCTTTATAAGCCTCTCGACGATCAGTTGGGGGTGTGCTGAGAGCGCGTCACTTGGTGCGCTCAGTTCTGTCACATGTCGTACTTTGGACGTTCCTTACGAAAAAAATCGCACGTGTTTTCAGTTTTTTAGACGCCCCTCCCCTCCTTTTTGGCTTTTTGGTTTTTCATCGGTCTTTCTAAGCTATTGGATGATTTTTTAAGTTTTTTTTGCATGAAAACACGTATTTTTTCTTCTGTGTATCGCGAGAACACAGTCGTGCCTTTCAAAAACGAAAAAAATATGTTTTTATTTTTTACGTTTTGTGAGGGGCAAGATTTTGCTTTCGCAAGAGGCAGAAACAAAAGAAAACACATTTTTTTTCGAGGAATGATTTTGCTTACACTAAAGGCATGGTTGTGCCTCTCGAAAACGGAAAAAATATAATATTTTCTTTCGCGAGAGGCATGATTTTGCTTCAACGAAATATACAATTTTAATTTTGCGAGAGGCACGGTAGTGTTTCCCGGAAACAAAAAAAAAATGTGTTTTTCTTTCTTTCTTCCGTGAGAGGCATGTGTTACTTCTCGTGGAGGTACGAATTTGCTTCCATGAGAGGCATAATCGTACCTATTTTTGGAAAGGGAGAAAAGTGCTCTCACTTCGGTTTGTTTGTCTGATTTTTTTTTATCAAAATCTATCAACATAAGATCTATTTTTGATCAAAACAGTTTGAGATATGAACCCACAATTTAAGAGATAAGCATTTTGAATGAAGGGGTCTAGAAAAAAAAAACTCACATGTTACGACTTGTCGTGACCTGAGAAGATGAGAGTGATCTTTAAAAATAATTAGTAATTCACGATTTTGATCATCATCTCCACAGCTCCGATTTCCGGATGTTTACCCCCCACATTATTTGACTATGGCCCATAAACATCCAACCGGCCCAGCAGCCTGCAGCCTGCAGCCCACTTGAATCTGAGGCTCGCTCGCAAGGACCGACCTACGCCGCCGCTCCCTGCCTGCCTCCCTGCCGATTCCCCTTCCAGTCTGGTGCCCGCCGTCCGCCGCCCTCCTGCAGCTCGACTTCTCCTGCAGGGCAGCAGGCTCCAGCCTCTGCCGGTGCCCGCCGTCCGCCGCCCTCCTGCAGCTCGACTTTTCCTGCAGGGAGCAGGCTCCAGCCTCTGCGGGCGCCCGCCCTCCCGCAGCCTAGTGCCCGCCGGCCGTCTTCGGGTCCCCTTCTGCTCGCTCTCCCGCAGCCTCGTGCGCTGGTTTCTGCCGACCGCAGCGAGGTAAGGGTGAGGTGCTTCTGCTTTCTTCCTACGTTAAATTCTTGAGTGGTAATGAGTATTGATTTTAATCTCACATATAGGCTCAGTTGTGTAGAATTGTATGGTGCCAATTAATTGAAGTTGATTTTGTTTGACCATGAATGAGTATATTGATGCGTCCTGCTCAACTATTGTCTGTATATAGGCTCGTTTGTGTAAATAAAAATAAAAATTGGAGTGTCCTGGCTACGCCACTGTGCACAAGACATCATAATGCTGAAAATCTGACAGTAACAATGATATATGCTATAAGGGAATGGAGGGAGTAATGGTAATTGGGAGAAAGTTGAAAATTTAACGAGGCAAAGTGTCATCAATTTGACAGTAACTATGATATATGCTATATTTGTGTTGACTTGACTGTAATTATGATACATATGTAAGTAGTAACAAAAAAGATTTTGAGCAAAAACAGTAGGGAAGACCCCTACTGCGCCATTTTTTCGTTTTTATAAATGAGGGATATGTACAAATGAGGTTACATGGGGATTACATAAGTTGTGACAGTTGGTTAAGCTTATTGCGATATATGCTATATAAAGTTGCGTGGGTACGCCATGTCCTGAGTTGCCGATTAGTTTATCATGGTTGCATACACAACATATTAATTTGAAGATTATGTTGCATCAACAAGTGACAGCCTTAACTCATTGATTTTAAAATTTCACTACCTTGGCAATGACAGGTGTCACCACAGCTGCTGTCCAGTACGGCATTATATATTTCGTGATTCACGATCTCAAAGGAAACAACGGGGGACATGGCGATGGCTATGGAGGCATGTCTCCGGCAGGAGAAGGTGAAGAAGTTTGAAGATTTTGTTGACCGGCGGCTCAAGCCCGACCTTGTGAACGCCATAGCCCAGCGTGATAACTTGTTCCAGCAGCAGAAGACATTGTAAGCTACTCGGTTCTCTCCTCGTCGTCCCTTGTGTTGTAACTGTACTGAAACATTTAGGCCCCTTGATTCTTGTTATTCAAATATATGGCCTTAATATTGCTCATTCTTCTGATCAATGAACCTTCATTGGGTGTTGGCAGCTTGGATTTGAAGAAGAACATTGAAAATTTGGAAAAGAATGGTGTAACGAGCATGCGATCCATGGTCAATCTTGGCTCAGAAGTGTACATGCAGGCAGAAGTGTATACATCCTTTTCCCTCTTCCCCGCCTAAACAATCTGAAGTATAGTAGCAAAAACTCTCTCGCTTTCTCTGTAATATCTAGCAAAGAAATTTCTCTATCCTAATGCTAATTTAAGAAAAGTCAGAGACCGTGAAATAAAAGTAATATTATTAGGGTAGGTGGTTTGCACTGTTTAGGGGCCAGTCTGCATTACTCAACTGTAGTAGCTCTATGCTTGATGTAGCTTTTGCAGTAGGATAGACATGAGAAAGGTGTTCCTATATGGATCTGAAAAATACAAAAAGCTCGGCTGCCTTTGTAAGAAAAAGGTGGTGTTCACATATGGAGATAGCATTCAAGTGAATTAGTTTGGTGTTCACTTCATAAATTGGAAGAATGCAGTTGGCTGCTTCTTTATTTCAACTCCAAACATGGAACTTTCTTTAATATGTCCTTATGCTGCTTCTTTATTTCAACTCCATTCCTGACTGCAATTGTTTAACCAGATGTTAGCTTAAATTTCAAATTTGGAATAGCTTCAGATCATCATTGTGAAGCACTAATGAGAATTGACTGTTTCGAACATAAGTGCCTACAGTCAGATTTCTTGAACTGTTGAGATCTTATTAATACCATTGTTCTGTGGTGATTTCCGCAGGCCAGACACGAGGCACATCTTTGTGGATATTGGTCTAGGTTTTCATGTGGAGTTTACTTGGCAAGAGGCTTTGCAGTTTATATCTGTAAGGGAAGCAAGGTTGACCAGGTAACTCAACTCGAACATTTGAATATCAGATGCTTTTGCGACACAATTTTTATTACACATGCAGCATGTTTTTGTGAGAAGCGAGTTATGCTAAATAGATATTGATGATTGAGGGAGGTTCATGTGCTTCATGCTCTGTTCAACACAGTTTATGTGGATAGTATGCCTGTTAAAAGGACAATATTTGTATTTAGCTATTCATGGTATCCATTTCTCTGTTGGAGCTTGATGTTCGCCTCAGCCATCAGATGACGAATGGAGGCCACTTATTAGTTATTTATCATAAGCTAATACGTATAGCTTGTACAGAGGCAAAGCTGATTCTGTCAATCTGGTGTGTGTTAGGAAAGCAACTTATCTATATTAAAGGCCCAAGGGGCATATATATATTACACAAGACTTGAGGTGCAAGGAAAGTAAACATAGACTAATAAGGACTCCTAGACCAATACTAATACTTCCTAACAGCCCCCCTCAAATGCAAAGCGTATGCAATAGCATTGCATTTGAAGAAGTGTAATACCAAAAAAAATGATAATCCAAATCCGCGTCTTGAAAGTGTCGTCGTAGCATGAAGAGTCTTCAAAACTTGTCGAGTCGCCAAAGCGGGTAATGAAGAGATGGCACATCAGAGGAAGACACCGCATCAGTAGAAGATACAAGGGAAGTATCAAGAGAAGATGGGTTGTCAAAAGAAGATGGCACATCAAGAGAATGAAGCATTGCTTAAAGAATCATGGCCCATGAAAACCGACGGCGAAAGAAGCTCGGCGGCAAGAGAATGCAAAGAGAGGCCACCGAAATCCTATTGAGAGGACAATGACCGGAAAAAGGCTGACGGACAAAAGTTTGGTGGACTCGCACGGCATGAGAAACACACAATATCAACGGATTTGATGGGCGCAGCGAAAAATATAGAAAGCTAGAAGCATAGACTAAACTCGAGACTAGATGCGATAGCAACAGAAGAAAATCAGAAGCCAAAACAGCGGAGTAGCAGCAGGGCAAGCGGCGGTAGACAGAGGAGTACGCACGCACAGCAGCAGCACACTAGCAGTAGAAGACGGCCATGGGGAGCACGAGATGCAGCACACAAGCTAGCTTAGAGGAGTGGCAGAGCAGCATCATGCAAGCACGTATAGAGAGGAGCGCCCAGCTACTGTTAGCAGCACGGAGCAGCTGGCATGAGCTGCACGAGTTGGGGTCGAGACGAGGCGGACGGACAAACAGCAGCGTGCCCGATCTGAAGACCTTGACCTTCGGTGTCTCTGCCCGATCTGGACAGAAAACCGCGAGGCGGCCCAAAACAGATGGAAGCAAGGGTACACCGACGGGATCCATCTGGCAGGCACATAGATCCGGATGGGAGACCTGCTGCGTGCACGTCGATCAGATCAGCGACCGGGTGACATCTACAACGGGACCGGGATCCATCTGCAGCGGGATGATTGTCTTGCAGCGGCCGGACCTGCGAGGCGATCTGCAGCGGGGCAGTTGATTTGCAGTGGCGACCTGGGCTGTGAGGCAGCGGCGAGATTGGATCGGGAGGGCGAGTTGCGGCGCCCGAAAAAAATTACCTAAGCTCTAATACCATGTTAGGAAAGCAACTTATCTATATTGAAGGCCCAAGGGGCATATATATATTACACAAGACTTGAGGTGCAAGGAAAGTAAACATAGACTAATAAGGACTCCTAGATCAATACTAATACTTCCTAACAGTGTGTTACTGATCTGCATCTAATATTCACTTCTGTGGACACCTTTGGAAATTTTAGAACATAACATACTTTTTGTAGCATTCGTTATTCACTGTCGGACCATATTAGTGGTTTGCCTCATATGTGGCTCATAACATCTTATGCCTCAACTCTTGAATGGGTTTATGTTTATTGACATTCCAGCATACAGCTAACTGGTATGGCCCCAGTTCTATTGACACATTCTTCCACTGTCAGGCGTGTGGTTAGGTAGGCTGTAGCTATTTTTACTACGGTGACAGTCGTTGCCAATGTTTGGCCCTAGTACGGCATTCATATGCTGTTGTAATTTCCCTTTTCATGCTTGGACGTGCTCCTGATACTCTGTTGTCGACATTCATTCACTCACATGTTAATCTTATAGGCTTTTGCGTGTTTGTTTGCAGACAAATAGACGAGTACACACACCTCATAGCGAGCATAAAAGCACAGATCAAGTTGGTATGTACAACGAACTAGGTGCTTCGTTTGATGCAGTAGATATTGTGATATAGACACATATTCAGATGTTACCCCCTCTTATGCTGTTTAAACGCAGGTGTGTGAAGGCATCCGCGAACTCCTGCAGTTACCGGCGGAGTGAGCAGCCGGGATCAAACAAGCGGCAGAGAGATGGAGATGCTTTGTAGAGGGATATGATGTATCTTGCCATGGACTTTTCTGAAGATTCTTGCGACAAGCTGTATGCCAAGAGGATGCAGCTCTCCCAAGTAGTCACAATGCTGACTAGGAGGAATATATGTAAAAGAAGTGGCAATTGAGAATACTGTGATAATTCAACTTCTGTTTAAATTCTGTGAAGCTTCTTGCAAATCATCAAGTGTCTACACTTGATGTGAGTTGGTATTTGCAAACTGAATTTCCAGATGTTTGGCAGCAAATGCAATGTGTTGGGAAATGACAACGTTTCTTTCTGCCTGAAGGCTCTACAGTTTTGCTAGGAAAATCATCTGCTCATTAATAACTACCATTCGCAAATTCATCGAAGATATCGATAAACTCACTCGGGTCGCGCGAGAGGAAGGAATACTTGGCGTCATGCATGACGGTGCTCAAGATGTGAATCGATAAACTCACTTGGTTCTTTTTTTCTTTCAGAATGCTTTCTGAGGAAAGGGTAGGAGCTCGGCCATTTCATATTGTAATTCTTCTCAGAGCTCTGTAGGTAATTTTAAGAATGACTGTATTCACTGAAAGCTATATACTGAGTACATGTACATGTATATGTATTTCCCATGCTTTAAAAAAGGAAATCGCAAAGGAAAGGCCAAAAGTATTGATCGCTCACTCTTCACACATACCCCCTCGTTTGCTTCGGAAAATGCAAAATGGACCTCCACCAAAACCAAGATTCCCGTCCGCCGTTCCAATCTGTCGAGATCCAAAAATTCCCCAATCCTCTCCTAGCCCTAATCTGCATGTGTTCGAGCACAACACCCTCATCACCGACCATGCACGTCGCTAAGATTCCAAGCCACCATTATGCAAGAATGCCTCTTCGTGCCTGGTAGCCTCCCCATCCTTGTCCGAGAGGGGAGTCATGGAGGACGGCGGTGGGGCCGATGGGGAAGGGAGCACGAGCGGGGGGAGGTTTCCGATACTGCATGCGAATCGGAACCCCGAGTCAAACTGGGAGGTGGACGTCGCCAAGAGCCTCGAGGAGTACCTCCTCAAGGTCTGCCCATGCGAGATCTCCGGTGAAGACTTCAACTTCGTCGAAGGTATAGTGTCAGTGTGGATGGTAGCAGCTTCTTTTTTGGTGGAATTTTGTCTTGGGTCTGTCTAAGACTTAGTCGACTAAGACTTCGTGAAGTCCAAGTCAACTGACGTCACCTCAAGTAGATTAGGCCCATTTATCTTGAATTGTGTCTGTTGGGTTAATTTATTTATTGAGGGAAAAAAGAAAGCTTTATATATTACTTGTACCCGGAGTAAAGTCTTTCATGATTACATCATTTATACTACATGGCACACTACCCATCATAAAAAAACTGCCATTTGTTAGCAAGTTTATGAGCAGCCATATTGCTCTTTCTTTCAATCTTTGATACTCTTCAGGAAGGAAAGTTCTTCAGCAAGTCTAAGGAATCGTTGTAAGTAGCCCACCATCTTGGTCGGGTCAGAGTTTGCATTGAGTGCCTCAACAACAGCCGTGCAGTCTGTCTCGAACATCATCGGACCGGTATAAACCTTTTTCAGAGTTTACATACCTAAGAGCATCGCCTGCCCTTCGACCTCTTCAGCATCACTGCACTCAGGAAGGGACCATCCTGCAGTAAATAAAACCTTGCCGTCGTTGTTTCTTGCAATGACTCCAGCCTTTGCCAAACCCGACTGAAAATAAAAGAAGCATCAGAATTTACCTTCACAGAGCCAACAAGGGGCCTAGTCCGGTTTAACTTCTGAGTTTTTTCTTTTTTCAATGTTTGTTTCTTTGTTTATTTGGGCTGGGACTTTTTCTTTCTCTTTCTTCCGCGGTCGTCGAAGCACGATGCCACCCTTAGCCATGCCCATGTACACGCATGTGAATGTAGATGGATGGATATGGGTCCGTGGAGGGTACTATACGTGATTAGCATGTCTACATGTGTCATCTTGTCACATATGTACGTATGTGTCTCACTGTGAGTACACGTGTCATTTGACTTCTCTCGATACATGAAGTAATATTAGTACGTACATAGACGTTTTGATCAGTTCTGCGTATAACGTGAAAAGAGTCCTACAAAAATACAAATTATCTAATGCATCACTGACACTAGTGGCCAGACATGTAGTTGCAGTCGAGAGTTATACTTGGAGTTGCATACCTAGTATCAGACATGTAACCGACTCCCCTCTCCCATTGCCCTTCGACAAACAAAGGTTTGTTGTCGTCGGATGGGTGGACATGCAATTGCAGCCGGAGGTGGCACTTGCAGTTGCATGCCTAGTATCAGACATGCAACCGTTCCTCTCCCGCTACTCTCTAACAAAACAAAGATAATTAAGTTGTAGTCGGGTGGGTAGACATGTAGTTGCAGTTGGGCGCCACACTTGCAGTTGCATGTCCAACATACATTTGCAACTGCCCCCCATCTCCTGCCTCCATCCGACAAAACAAAGTCCAGTTACATCCATATTGGGAGACATGCAGTTGTAGTCGATTGGCTACACTTGCAGTTGCATGCCTAGTGTCAGACATGCAACTACCTCCCCCCACCTTCATCCAACAAAACAAAAGTCAGTTGCACTTGGTGGGTAGACATGTAGTTGCATGTCTAACATACACTTGCAATTGCCCCCATCTCCCGCATCCATCTGACAAATACAAGTCCAGTTGCACCCGTGTTGGGAGACATGCATTTGCAGTCGATGGGCACACTTGAAGTTGCATGCCTAGTGTCAAGAACTGCCCCCTCTATCACCCTTCATTTGACAAAATAAATTCTAGTTGCATTCGTGTTAGGGGACATGCAGTCGCGGTCAAGGGCAACACTTGTAGTTGCATGCCTACAATTAGACATGCACCCCCCCATCTCCATATGACAAAACAAAGTTTAGTTGCGGACGTGATGGAAGACATGCAATTATAGTCAAACCCGACACTTGCAATTGCATGCCTAATGGACATGCAACCGCTCCTACCCCCTCTCCCACCTCCCTCTAACAAAGCAATGTTTAATTGCTTTCGTGATGGAAGACATGCCATTGCAGTTAGGGACAACACTTGAAGTTGTAACCCAAGTATACACATGCAACTCCCCCTCCCTTCTCCCATCGCCCTCCAACAAAGCAAAGTTCAGTTGCAGTCGTGATGAAAGACATGCAATTGCAGTTGTGGCGCCACACTTGTAGTTGCATGCCTAATGTACACATGCAGCTGCTTCCCTCGATGCCCTCTAAAAAAAACTTCTATGCAATTGTATTGGAAGACATGTAGTTGCAGTCAGGGGCAACAGATGCAGTTGCATGCCTAATGTACACATGCAAACTGGCTCCCCTCTTTTATCGTCCACTGTCGGATTTTGGGCTCCACAAAACCCTCGAGGTTCGAACACAGGGGCGTGTGCAAAGATCCCCTACAGCTTCGCCCTACTCAGCTCGCTACTCGATGGTTACCAGAGCGAACTCACACGATGACAAGGAAGAAGATGAACACGGTGGTTTACCCAGGTTCGGGCCACTGGAAAGCGTAATATCCTACTCCTGCTTTGGTGGATTGCCTCTCGAGGAGGTGTGGTGGATGAATTAGTATAGTGGTTTCGAGCCTCGCGAGGGAACTCTTGTGGTGTTCTTGGCTCTCTGCCCTATCTTGTGGATTGTCGGGTGGTTCTGTTCTGGATCCCCCCTCTATGGTGTGGCCTAGCCTCTATATATAACAGTGGCCCAGGTCCTCTTCCCTTATCACAATGGCGGGAAGGGATCCCACAATGGCCAAATTTGAAGGGGGACAGGAGTACACCCCCGCCCTGTCCAAAGGTGGTCTTCACCTGCAAAGTAGTTGTCGATGATGCAGAGGTGGACTCGGCGATGACATCCGCCCTACAGGGCTCGTGGTCGTGGTCTTGTTGCACTAGAATGGAAACCTTTGGGAGGCGCTTCGGGAACCCGCGTACATCCTTGCTCCCTTTGCACCAAAGGGGAAACTGCATCCCCTAGCGTGCTGGCACCCGCGTGTCCTTCCCTGTGTCATCTTTGACTCATGAGGCTGGGTTTTGCATAGAGATCTCCGCTACTCTGAAGGGATCCTGAGGAGGCCTATCCTTGCTGGTCTTGGTGTCGTTCTTCCTCGCGAGCCTGGGGTCCTCGTGAGGGCATTTTCTTGAGTGGGGCCGCACTTGGCCATGTCTGGCTGACAAGGTGGGCCATGTCCTGGGCCGCACGCAGGCAGGTCTGGGTACCCCCGTTGCCAAAACGCCGAAAGTAGCCCCCGGTCCCAAGGCGTGCTCGAGCTGGCTTCAGGGCGAAGCCTTGAGGACGGCTCGAAGCGCCACGGGCCCCAAATGCCTGCGGGCCAGGCTTTACATGCGTCGAACGCTTGGGCGGCGACGCCCCCACTCCCCGAAGGCGTCAGGAACCGCCCCAAGTCAAACTGATGTGACACCCATGTGCAGCGCCGGCCATCATTGCCCTTCCTTGAATGCTGCTACTGCCTCGGCCTTCACTCCTTGGGCCATGCGGATGTGACCCTTCAGAGGCTGCATGCCTCCTGGGATGCAAGGGGGAGCCGGTTGGCCCCATGTTGCACATAAGCAGGCGAGGGCGAGAAAACCCTCAACACACCTTCTTCTTCCTCGCCTCCCAACTTCCAAGCTGTCATTCTTGCATCATGGCTTCAGTGAGGAAGCTCTCCGTCGCCGAGAAGGGGAAGGCCTCTGACCGTAGTGTACGACCGGATCACCAAGGACGCAACTATGAGGTGAGGCCTCGACACCCTTGATGACGACCGGATCACCAAGGACGACATCGAGAGGCGAGTGGCTATATGACCGGTAAGGCTCCTGAGGCATGCTGCTCAGGAGCCCCCTTTGACGCTCAAGTAGCTCTACGTCGGCAAGTCCTGATGACCCACAAGTATAGGGGATCTATCATAGTACTTTCAATAAGTAAGAGTGTCGACCCAACGAGGACCAGAAGGAAATGACAAGCGGTTTTCAGTAAGGTATTCTATGCAAGCACTGAAATTGTCGGCAACAGATAGTTTTATGATAAGATAATTTGTAACAAGTAACAAGTAACAAGTGTAGCAACGGTGCAACAAGGTAGCCCAATCCATTTTATAGCAAAGGACAGGCCTAGACAAACTCTTATATAAGGCAAAGTGCTCCCGAGGACACATGGGAATTTCCGTCAAGCTACTTTTCATATTTGATTCGCATTCGTTACTTTTATAATTTGATATGTGGGTGGACCGGTGCTTGGGTGCTGCCCTTACTTAGACAAAGGTCCCACTTATGATTAACCTCTCCCACAAGCATTTGCAACTACGAAAGAAGAATTAAGATAAATCTAACCATAGTATGAAACATATGGATCCAAATCAGCCCCTTACGAAGCAACGCATAAACTAGGGTTTAAGCTTCTGTCACTCTAGCAACCCATCATCTACTTATTACTTCCCAATGCTTTCCCCTAGGCCCAAATAATGGCGAAGTGTTATGTAGTCAGCATACACATAACACCACTAGAGGAGAGACAACATACATCTCATCAAAATATCGAACGAATACGAAATTCACATGATTACTTATAACAAGACTTATCCCATGTCCCCAGGAACAAACATAACTACTCACAAAGCATGTCCATGTTCATAATCAGAGGAGTATTAATTATCATAAAGGATCTGAACATATGATCTTCCACCAAGTAAACCAACTAGCATCGACTACAAGGAGTAATCAACACAACTAGCAACCCACAGGTACCAATATGAGGTTTGAGACAAAGATCGGATACAAGAGATGAACTAGGGTTTGGAGAGGAGATGGTGCTAGTGAAGATGTTGATGGAGATTGACCACCTCTCGATGAGAGGATCGTTGGTGATGACGATGATTTCGATTTTCCCCTTTGGGAGGGAAGTTTCTCCGGCAGAACAACTCCCGTCGGAGCTCTAGATTGGTTTTGCCCAAGTTCCGCCTCGAGACGGTGGTGCTTCATCCCGAAAACTCTCTTCTGATCTTTTCCAGGTCAAAACCCTTCACATAGCAGAAGATGGGCGTCGGGGACATTCCAAGTGGGTCACAAGCCACCCAGGCGCGGCCAGAGGGGTGGTCGTGCATGGCAGACTTGTGACCTCCTGGTGGGCCCCTCTGGTTTTTGTTTCGCCCAATATTTTTTATATATTCCAAAACAATTCTTCGTAACTTTTCAGGACTTTTGGAGTTGTGCAGAATAGGTCTCTCGGATTTGATCCTTTTCTAGTCCAGAATTCCAGCTGCCGGCATTCTCCCTCTTCATGTAAACCTTGTAAAATAGGAGAGAAAAGGCATAAGTATTGTACCATAACATGTAATAACAACCCATAATGCAATAAATATCAATATAAAAGCATGACGCAAAATGGATGTATCAACTCCCCCAAGCTTAGACCTCGCTTGTCCTCAAGCGAAAGCCGAGATCAATAAATATGTCCACATGTTTAGAGATAGAGATGTCGATAAAATAAAATACGGACATGAGAGCATCATGATCATCTTGAGAACAACAACACTTACTGATATATAATTTCTTATACTGGAGCAACAATTCATTCATAGGATAAAGTATGAACCAAGAACTTTATTGATAACCGACAAACTATGCTCTTAGTCATTGAAGCAATTTGCAATTTATCATAACATCGGAAAGAGTCAATATAAGAGCTTGTAAAGCAAATACACATACTCAATCATCTTTTAATCTTTCACAATTGCTAACACTCACGCGGTACTCATGAGATCAAAGCTTCAATTGGACACAGAGAAAGATAGGGGCTTATTGTTTTGCCTCCCAACTACTCACCTCAAGAGTGATGTCAACAAAAATAACTCATGATCACCCACATCCGAGTGGATATATATGTTTAGATCATCCCCAACACATAATGCTTGCCAAGCGAAAAAGGAAAAATATAGGAAGTGGTGAAGATCACCATGACTCTTGCATAAAGGTAAGTACTTATAAAGTAAAAGTAACAGATAGGCCCTTCGCAGAGGGAAGCAGAGGTTGTCATGCGCTTTTTATTTTTGGATGTGCAAACTTTTAATGCAAAGGAACGCCGCATTGTATTTGTTGGGGAACATTGCATGGGAAACAAAAAAATTCCTACGCACACGCAAGATCTATCCATGATGATGAGCATCTACGAGAGGGAGAGTGAATCTACATACCCTTGTAGATTGTTAAGCGGAAGCGTTAAGAAACGCGGTTGATGTAGTCGAATGTCTTCACGATCCAATCACGATCCATCCCGCGATCTCATCACGAGTCGTCCCGTGATCCCATCGTGGTCCTTCAGATCTAGTGCCGAACGGACGACACCTCCGCATTCAGCACACGTACAGCTCGATGATGATCCCCGCCTTTTCGATCCAGCAAGAAGGAGCGGAGAGGTAGATGAGTTCTCCGCCAGCACAACGGCATGGTGGCGGTGGTGGTGGAGCTATCCCGGCAGGGCTTCGCCAAGCGCTACCACGACAATCTAGAGGAGAAACGGATCTAGAGGGAGAGGGAGAGGCTGCGACGTGGCTTGTGTTGCTGTAGCCCTCCCTCCCCTCACATATATACAAGAGGGATAGGAGGAGGGGGCGCCCTAGGGTTTCCCCTAGGGTGGGGCGGCGACCAAGGGGGCAACTTGGCCCCCAAGGCAAGTTGGGTGCCCCCTCTTGGGCCTGCCCTAGCCCTTCCAGCCGCATAGGCCTTAGGTGGGACGGGCGGCCAGCCCACCAAGGGCTAGTGCGCCCCCTCCCACAACCCATGGGCCCCTCCGGGGCAGGTGGACCCTCCCGGTGGACCCCCGGAACACTTCCGGCACTCCCGTCACAAAATCAGTAAGTCCCGAAACTTTTCCGGAACCCCAATACCAACTTCCAATATATCAATCTTTACCTCCAGACCATTCTGGAGCTCCCCGTGACGTCCGGATCTTATCCGGGACTCCAAACAACCTTCGGTCACCAACATACATAACTCAACTATACCGAAACGTCACCGAACCTTAAGTGTGCGGACCTTGCGGGTTCAAGAACTATGCAAACCTCTACAGTCAATAACCAATAGTGGGACCTAGATGCTCATATTGGTTCCTACATATTTTACGAAGATCTTTATCGGTCGAACCTCTATGTCAAGGATTCAGTTAATCCCGTATGATGTTCCCTTTGTTCTTCGGTATGTTACTTGCCCGGGATTCGATCGTCGGTATTTCTATACCTAGTTCAATCTCATTACCGGCAAGTCTCTTTACTCATTCCGTAAAACAAGATCCCGTGGCTAACTCTTTAGTCACATTGCTTGCAAGGCTTATAGTGATGTTTTATTACCGAGTGGGCCCTGAGATACCTCTCCGTCACACGGAGTAACAAATCCTAGTCTTGATCCAAGACAACCCAACAGACACCCTCGGAGATACCTATAGAGCACCTTTATAGTCACCCAGTTACGTTGTGACGTTTGATACACACAAGGTACTCCTCCGGTGTCAGTGAATTGCATGATCTCATGGTCACAGGAACAGATACTTGACATGCAGAAAACTGTAGCAATAAACTGACACGATCATATTCTACGTATAGTTTGGGTCTTGTCCATCACATCATTCTCCTAATGATGTGATCCCATTATCAAATGACATCTCATGTCCATGGCTAGGAAACCTTAACCATGTTTGATCAACGAGCTAGTCCATCAGAGGCATACTAGGGACATGGTGTTGTCTATGTATCCACACATGTATCTGAGTTTCCGATCAATACAATTCTAGAATGGATAATAAACGATTATCATGAACAAGGAAATATGATAATAACTAATTTATTATTGCCTCTAGGGCATATTTTCAACAGTCTCCCACTTGCACTAGAGTGAATAATCTAGTCCACATCACCATGTGATTCACATTGTTATGAATCTAACACCCAATGAGTTCTGGGGCTCGATCATGGTTTGCATGTGAGAGAGGTCTTTTAGTCAACATGTCTGCGATATTCAGATTCGTGTGTACTTTGCAAACCTCTATGTCAAACTGTAAATATTGCTACCACATTGCACTTGGAACTATTCCAAATGGCTGCTCCACTATATGTATCCGAATTGCTACTAAGAGTCATCCGGATTGGTGTTAAAGCTTGCATCGACGTAGCTCTTTACGATGAACTCTTTATCACCTCCATAATCGAGAAACCTCTCCTTAGTCCTCTAGTTAATAAGGATAATTTTTGCTGCTGTCCAGTGATCCACTCCTGGATCACTCTTGTACCCCTTGACAGACTCATGGCAAGGCACACACACCAGGTGCAGTACACAACATGGCATAATATAGAGCCTATTGCTAAGGCATAGGGGACAACCTTCGTCCTTTCTCTTTCTTCTGTCGTGGTCGACCTTTGAGTCTCACTCAACTTCACACCTTACAAATCAGGCAAGAACTCTTTCTTTGACTAATCCATTCTGAACTCTTTCAAAATCTTGTCAAGGTATGTACTCATTGAAAGTCTCATCAGGCATCTTGATCTATCTCTATAGATCTCGATGCCCAAAAGTTAAGTAGCTTTATCCAGGTCTTCCTTTGAAAAACACCTTTCAAACAACCCTGTATGCTTTCTAGAAATTCTACATCAGTTCCGATCAACAATATGTCATCCACATATACTTATCAGAAATTCTATAGTGCTCCCACTCACTTTCTTGTAAATACAAGTTTATAGTAAAATTTGTATAAACACAAAAACTTTTGATCACCACATCAAAGCATATATCCCAACTCCGAGATGCTTGCTCCAGCCCATAGAAGGATTGCTGGAGCTTGCACACCTTTTTAGCATCCTTAGTAGTGACAAAACTTTCCGGTTGTATCACATACAACCTTTCCTCAACGGAAACTGTTAAGGAAACGATGTTTTTGACATCCATCTGCCAGATTTCATAATTGAAAAATGCAGCAACTGCTAACATAATTCCAACAGACTTTTAGCATCGCTACGGGTGAGAAGGTCTCATCGTAGTCAACTCCTTGAACTTGGTGGAAACTTCTTTGCGACAAGTCGAGCTTTATAAATGGTGACATTCACCATCAGCGTCTGTCTTCATCTTAAAGGTCCATTTGTACTCAACGACCTGCCGTTTAACGGGAAAGTCTACCAAAGTCCATACTTGGTTTTCATACATGGATCATTTCTCGGATTTCATGGCCTCTAACCATTTGTTGGAATTTGGGCCCATCATCGCTTCCCCATAGCTCGTAGGTTATCATTATCCAACAACATGACCTCTAAGACAGGGTTCTTGTACAACTAAGGAGCAGTACGCGTCCTTGTTTGACCTACGAGGTTCGGTAGTAACTTGATCT
This sequence comes from Hordeum marinum, assembly GCA_022496015.1. Taxonomy (NCBI): domain Eukaryota; kingdom Viridiplantae; phylum Streptophyta; class Magnoliopsida; order Poales; family Poaceae; genus Hordeum; species Hordeum marinum. The sequence continues at coordinate 335,307,748 of CM039676.1, read as the reverse complement.
GAAGCTTCATGATCATCATCATTAACTTCCTCTTCAACTAATGTAGGCTCCACAGAAACATCTTTCTGCGCTGCGCTACTCTTTTGTTGAAACAAAGGTTCAACAACCTCATCAAGTTTTATCTTCCTCCCACTCAATTCTTTTGAGAGAAACTCTTTTTGTCGAGAAAGGACCCAGTTTTAGCAACAAACACTTTGCACTCAGAACTGAGATAGAAGGTATACCCAACTGTTCTTAGGGTATTCTATGAAGATGCATTTGTCCGCTTTGGGTTCGAGCTCATTAAGTGAAAACCTTTTTCACATAAGCGATGCAGCCCCAAAATTAAGAAATGGCAGCTTAGGTTTTCGCCAAACCAAAATTCATACGATGTCATCTCAATGGACTTAGATGGTGCCCCTTTCAAAGTGAATGCAGTTGTCTCTAATGCATAACCCCAAAACAATAGTGGCAAATCAATAAGAGACATCATAGTTCGCACCATATCCAATAGAGCACGACTACGACGTTCAGACACACCATCACACTATGGTGTTCCAGATGGCGTGAGTTGTGAAACAACTTTCACATTGTCTAAAGTTGCATGCCAAACTCGTAACTCAGATATTCACCCCCACAATCATATCATAGACATTCTTATCTTCTTGTCACGATGATCTTAAACTTCACTCTGAATTTGCTTGAACTTTTCAAACGTTTCAGACTTGTGTCTCGTTAAGTGAATATACTCACATATATATATACTCAAATCATCAGTGAAGGTAAGTAAATAATGATATCCACTGCATGCTACAACACTCATTGGACCGTATACATCAACATGTATCATTTACAATAAGTCACTTACCCGTTCCATCAAGATGGAAAATGGGGTTTTAGCCATCTTGCCCAAGAGGCATGCTCCGCATGTCTCAACCGATTCAAAATCGAATGAGTCCAAAGATCCATCAGCATGGAGTTTCTTCATGCGCTTTACACCAATATGACATTTAGCGGTAGTGCCACAAGTATGTGGTACTATGATTATTAGCTTTGTATATTTTGGTATCTTTGTTATGAACACGTGTACTACTACGATCGAGATTCAACAAACCATCCATTGGGTGCATGACCATTGAAGGTATTATTCATGTAAGCAGAATGACCATTATTCTCTGACTTAAATGAATAACCATATTGCAATAAACACTATCCAATCACGTTCATGCTCAATGCAAACACCAAATAACGATTGAGCTATACTCCTTCATCTTGCAGGCAAAGAATCTTGTTGGAGATCGCATATCTCACAAGACGGGCACGAGCCTGAGATCCCAATTTCAGCTCTTAGAACATATCATATGTTTCGTGACATTCAAAACATTTTGGAGCCTCAATTCTAAGCCGTAATGCATGATGCACTGAACTATCAAGTATTAATCGGAACGTGCCTGTCAGATGTTCACAACATCTAAAGACGACGCTAGAGGGGGTGGCGCACCGAGCGGTGCATTAAGGACATAGGCCTTCTGTGCAGCAATGAGGACAATCCTCAGATCACGGACCCAGTCCGCAGTATTGCTACCATAATCTTTCAACTCTATTTCCCTAGGAACATATAAAAATTCAAGGGTGCTATAGTGTGAGATAGTAATCTACAACATAATTTGCAAAGACACTACTGACTATGTTTGTGATAATGAGTTCAATTAATCATATTACTTAAGAACTCCCACTCAAACTGACATCCCTCCGGTCATTCGAGTGATACATGATCCAAATTCACCAACTCAAGTCCGACCATCACATGAGTTAAGGTGGTTTCAATGGTGAACATGATCATGTTGATCATATCTACTATATGACTCATGTTCGACCTTTCGGTCTCTTGTGTTCCGAGGCCATGTTTGTACATGCTAGGCTCGTCAAGTTTAACCCGAGTGTTCTGCACGTGCAACACTGGCTTGCAACCATTGTATGTGAACGTAGAGTCTATCACACCCGATCATCATGTGGTGTCTCGACACGACGAACTTTCGCAACGGTGCAGACTCGAGGAGAACACAATTTGTCTTGAAATTTAAGTGAGGGATCACCTTATAATGCTACCGTCGTCCTAAGAAAAACAAGGTGCATAAAAGTATTAACATCACATGCAAATCATAAGTGACATGATATGGTCATGTACTTGTGCTTTTGATCTCCATCCTTAAAGGAAAGACATGATCTCCATCGTCACCGGCATGACACCATGATCTCCATCGTCACCGGCATGACACCATGATCTCCATCATCTTGATCTCCATCAACGTGTCGCCATCGGGGTTGTCGCGCCCACATGCTTCTACTACTATTGCTACCATTTAGCGATAAAGTAAAGCATTACATAGCGCTTAATGATTGACACACAGGTCATACAATAATTAAAGATAACCCTATGGCTCCTGCCGGTTTCCATACTCATCGACATGCAAGTCATGATATTCTATACCATACTTGATAATCTCATACATCACATATATCTCATCACGTAATTGGCCATATCACATCACAACATACCCTGCAAAAACAAGTTAGACGTCCTTTAATTGTTGTTGCAAGTTTTACGTGTCTACTACGGGTATCTAGGAAGTACAATTCTCACCTACGCAAAAACCACAATGGTGATACATAAATTGCTTTTCAACCTTCTCAAGGACCGCCTTTGTCGAATCCGATCCAACTAAAGTAGGAGAAACAGACACCCGCCAGCCATCTTTGTGCAACAAAGTTACACGTCAGTCGATGGAACCGGTCTCTCATAAGCGTACGAGTAAGGTTGGTCCGGGCCGCTTCATCCCACAATACCGCTGAACCAAAACACGACCTAGGGAGGAAGCAATCTAAGCATCAATGCCCACAAACTCCTTTGTGTTCTACTCAAGATCTCATCTACACATAGACCTAGCTCAGATGCCACTGTTGGGGAATGTTGCATGGGAAATAAAAAAAATTCCTACGCACACGCAAGATCTATCCATGATGATGAGCATCTACGAGAGGGAGAGTGAATCTACATACCCTTGTAGATCGCTAGGCGGAAGTGTTAAGAAACGTTGTTGATGTAGTCGAACGTCTTCACGATCCAATCACGATCCGTCCCGCGATCTCATCATGTGCTGTCCCGTGATCCCATCGTGGTCCTTTCGATCTAGTGTCGAACGGACGTCACCTCCACATTCAGCACACGTACAGCTTGATGATGATCTCCTCCTTCTCGATCCAGCAACAAGGAGCGGATAGGTAGATGAGTTCTCCGCTAGCACAACAGCGTGGTGGCGGCGGTGGTGGAGCTGTCCAGGCAGGGCTTCGCCAAGCGCTACCACGAGAATCTAGAGGAGAAACGGATCTAAAGGGGGAGGGAGAGGCTGTGCCGTGGCTTGTGTTGCTGCAACCCTCCCCCCTCACATATATAGGAGGGAGAGGAGGAGGTGGCGCCCTAGGGTTTCCCCTAGGGTGGGGCGGCGGCTAAGGGGGCAACTTGGCCACCAAGGCAAGTGGGGCGCCCCCTCTTGGGCCTGCCCTAGCCCTTCCAACCGCATGGGCCTTAGGTGGAAGGGGCGGCCAGACCACCAGGGGATGGTGTGCCCCCTCCATAGCCCATGGGGCCCTCCAGGTCAGGTGGACCCTCCCGGTGGACTCCCGAAACACTTCCGGCACTCCCGTCACAAAACCGGTAACTCCCGAAACTTTTTCGGAACCCGAATACCGACTACCTATATATCAATCTATACCTCCAGACTATTCCAGAGCTCCTCGTGATGTCAGGGATCTCATTCGGGACTCTGAACAACCTTCGGTCACCAACATACATAACTCAACTATATCGAAACGTCACTGAACTTTAAGTGTGCAGACCCTGCGGGTTCGAGAACTATGCAGACATGACCGAGACACCTCTACGATCAATAACCAATAGCGGGTTCGGTATGTTACTTGTCCGAGATTCGATCGTCGGTATCTTTATACCTAGTTCAATCTCATTATTGGCAATTCTCTTTACTCGTTCCGTAATACAAGATCTCATGGCTAACTCTTTGGTCACATTGCTTGCAAGGCTTATAGTGATGTTGTATTACCGAGTGGGCCCTGAGATACCTCTCCGTCACACGGAGTAACAAATCCCAGTCTTGATCCATGCCAACCCAACAGACACCCTCGAAGATACCTGTAGAGCACCTTTATAGTCACCCAGTTACGTTGTGACGTTTGATACACACAAGGTACTCCTCCGGTGTCAGTGAGTTGCATGATCTCATGGTCATAGGAACAGATACTTGACATGCAGAAACTGTAGCAATAAACTGACACGATCGTATGCTACGTTTATAGTTTGGGTCTTGTCCATCACATCATTCTCCTAATGATGTGATCCCTTTATCAAATGACTTCTCATGTCCATGTCTAGGAAACCTTAACCATCTTTGATCAACGAGCTAGTCCATCAGAGGCATACTAGGGACATGGTGTTGTCTATGTATCCACACATTGTTGGGAGACGTAGTAGTAAATCAAAATTTTCTACGCGTTCACCAAGATCTATCTATGGAGAAACCAGCAACGAGAAGGAAGATATTGCATCTTCATACCTTTGTAGATTGCTAAGCGGAAGCGTTACAAGAACACGGTTGGTGGAGTCGTACTCGCAGCGATTCAGATCGCGGTTGATTCCGATCTAAGCGCCGAACAACGGCGCCTCCGCGTTCAACACACGTACAGCCCAGTGACGTCTCCCGTGCCTTGATCCATCAAGGAGGAGGGAGAGGTTGGGGAAGAGATCCAACAGCATCACGATGGTGTGGTGGTGGTTGAGCAGCAAGGTATTCCGGCAGGGCTTCGCCTAAGCACTGCGGAGGAGGAAGAAGAGAGGTAGGGCTGCGGCGTGGGAGAGAGAGATCAAATCTTGTCTCAAAACAGCCAAAACCTCAAGTATATATAGTAGGAGGGAGAGGGAGGGCTGCCTTGGCCCCTCCTCCAGGGAGGAGAGGTTAGGCCGAGCTAGGGGAGGAGTCCACCTCCCACAAGGGCGGTGGATCTCCTCCTTTCAAACTCCTTTTTGCCTTATCTCTTTATCCCTATGCGCATGGGCCTTTAGCAAAGGTCTTGACCAGACCAATAAGGGCTGACACACTTTATCTAACAGCCCATAAGGTCCTTTGTTCATCACACCCCTCTCGGGGGTCCTCCGGCACCCTCCCGGCACTCCTGGTACACTACCGATGAGCCCGGAAACTTTCTGATGACCAAAACAGGACTTCCTATATGTCAATCTTTACCTCCGGACCATTCCAGAGCTCCTCGTAACGTCCGGGATATCATACGGGACTCCGAACAACCTTCGGTAATCACGTATACCATTTCCCTATAACCCTAGAGTCATCGAACCTTAAGTGTGTAGACCCTACGGGTTCGGGAGACACGTAGACATGACCGAGACACCTCTCCTATGAATAACCAACAGCGGGATCTGGATACCCATGTTGTCTCCCACATTCTCCATGATGATCTCATCAGACGAACCACGATGTCATGGATTCAATCAATCCCGTATCCAATTCCCTTTGTCTACCGGTATGATACTTGCCCGAGATTCAATCGTTGGTATCCCTATACCTTGTGCAATCTCATTACTGGCAAGTATCTTGAATCGTTCCATAACACATCATCCCATGGCTAAATCCTTAGTCACTTTGAGCTCATTATGATGATGTCTTACTGAGTGGGCCTGGAGATACCTCTCCGTCACACGGAGTGACAAATCCCAGTCTCGATTCGTGCCAACCCAACAGACACTTTCAGAGATACCTGTAGTGTACCTTTATAGCTACCCAGTTACGTTGTGACGTTTGGCACACCCAAAGTATTCCTATGGTATTCGGGAGTTGCACAATCTCATGGTCTAAGGAAATGATCTTGACATTGGAAAAGCTTTGGCAGACGAACTACACGATCTTGTGCTATGCTTAGGATTGGGTCTTGTCCATCACATCATTCTCCTAATGATGTGATCCCGTTATCAACAACATCCAATGTCCAAGGTCATGAAACCGTGGCCATCTATTGATCAACGAGCTAGCCAACTAGAGGCTCACTAGGGACATGTTGTGGTCTATGTATTCACACATGTATTACGGTTTCCGGTTAACATAATTATAGCATGAACAATAGACAATTATCATGAACAAGGAAATACAATAATAACCATTTTATTATTGCCTCTAGGGCATATTTCCAATAGTCTCCCACTTGCACGAGAGTCAATAATCTAGTTACATTGTGATGAATTGAACACCCATAGCATTCTGGTGTTGATCATGTTTGCTCGTGAGAGAGATTTAGTTAACGAATCTGTGACATTCAGATCCGTATGCACTTTACAAATATCTATATCTCCCTCCTGAATGTAATCATGGATGGAGTTGAAGCGGCGCTTGATGTGTCTTGTCTTCTTGTGAAACCTGGGCTCCTTAGCAAGGGCAATAGCTCTAGTGTTATCACATAATAGAGTCATCGGGCCCGACCCATTGGGAATCACTCCTAGGTCGGTGATGAACTCCTTCATCCAGACTCCTTCCTTTGTTGCTTCCAAAGCAGCTATGTACTCCTCTTCACATGTAGATGCCGCCACGATGCTTTGCTTGCTGCTGCACCAGCTGAATGCCCCTCCGTTCAAAATATACACGTATCTGGTTTGCGACTTGGAGTCATCCGGATATGTGTTGAAGCTAGCATCGACGTAACCCTTTACGACGAGCTCTTCGGCACCTCCATATACGAGAAACATGTCCTTTCTCCTTTTCAGTTACTTCAGGATATTCTTGACCGCTGTCGAGTGTTCCGCTCTGGGATCACTTTGGTACCTCCCTACCAAACTTATGGCAAGGTTCACATCAGGTCTGGTACACAGCATGGCATACATAATAGAGCCTATTGCTGAAGCATAGGGGATGACACTCATCTCTTCTCTATCCTTTGCCTTGGTCGGGCATTGAGTCATACTCAATCTCACACCCTGTAACACAGGCAAGAACCCCTTCTTGGATTGGTCCATATTGAACTTCTTCAATATCTTGTCAAGGTATGTGCTTTGTGAAAGACCTATGAGGCGTCTCGATCTATCTCTATAGATCTTGATGCCTAATATGTAAGCAGCTTCTCCAAGGTCCTTCATTGAAAAACATTTATTCAAGTAGGCCTTTACACTTTCCAAAAGTTCTATATCATTTCCCATTATCAGTATGTCATCCACCTATAATATGAGAAATGCTATAGAGCTCCCACTCACTTTCTTGTAAATACAGGGTTCTCCATAAACCTATAAAAATCCAAACGCTTTAATCACCTCATTAAAGCGGATGTTCCAACTCCGAGATTCTTGCATTGGCCCATAGATGGAGCACTGGAGCTTGCATACTTTGTTAGCTTCTTTAGGATCGACAAACCCTTCCGGTTGCATCATATACAGTTCTTCCTAAAGGAAGCCATTAAGGAATGTCGTTGTGACGTCCATTTGCCAAATCTCATAATCATAAAATGCGGCAATTGCTCACATGATTCGGACAGACTTCAGCATCGCTACGGGTGAGAAAGTCTCATCATAGTCAACTCCTTGAATTTATCGATAACCCTTAGCGACAAGCCGAGCCTTATAGACGGTCACATTACCATCCGCGTCAGTCTTCTTCTTAAAGATCCATTTATTTTCAATGGCTCGCTTATTATCAGGCAAGTCCACCAAAGTCCACACTTTGTTCTCATACATGGATCCTATCTCGGATTTCATGGCTTCAAGCCATTTGTTGGAATCCGGGCCCGCCACCACTTCTTCACAGTTCGAAGGTTCACCGTGTCCAACAACATGATCTCCAGGACAGGGTTGCCGTACCACTCTAGTGCGGAACATGTTCTAGTGGAACTTTGACGTTTAATAGTAACTTGATCTGAAGTTTCATGATCATCATCATTAACTTCCTCTCCAGCTGGTGTAGGCTTCACAGAAACAACTTCCTGTGCTGCGCTACTCTCCGGTTCGAGTGGAGGTACAATTACCTCATCAAGTTCTATTTTCCTCCCACTTACTTCTTTCGAGAGAAACTCTTTCTCGAGAAAGGATCCATTCTTGGCAACAAAGACTTTGCCTTCGGATCTGAGGTAGAAGGTATACCCAATAGTCTCTTTGAGATATCCTATGAAGACGCACTTTTCCGCTTTGGGTTCGAGCTTCTCAGGTTGAAGTTTCTTCACATAAGCATCGCATCCCCAAACTTTTAGAAATGAAAGCTTAGCTTTCTTTCCAAACCGTAATTCATACGGTGTCATCTCAACGGACTTTGACGGTGCCCTATTTAAAGTGAATGCGGCAGTCTCTAATTCATATCCCCAAAATGATAGCGGTAAGTCGGTAAGAGACATCATAGATCACACCATATCCAATAGAGTGTGATTACGACGTTCAGACACACTATTTCACTGAGGTGTGCTAGGCGGCATGAGTTGTGAAACAATTCCACATTTCCTTAGGTGCATGCCAAACTCGTGACTTAAATATTCTCCACCACGATCAGATCGTAGACACTTTATTTTCCTATCACGTTGATTCTCTAGCTCACTCTGAAATTCCTTGAACCTTTCAAAGGTTTCAGACTTGTGTTTCATTAAGTAGACATACCCATATCTTCTAAAGTCATCAGTGAGGGTGAGAACATAACGGTAGCCACCGCGAGCCTCGACGCTCATGTAACATCCCAAAATTTCATTTTTGGAATGTTATGAAATATAGCTATGCATCCATCATCATCATTGCTTGAATGTATGTAATTGTTGAAATGCTCCTTCTGACTTTCAGAAAGCCCCTTTGTACTTCCCCTAAGTTGCTTTCATCTATTTGTAAATCTTGGTAAAATGTTCAAAATAAGAGGGGAGTAACATGACACTCCACACCAGGGTCATAATGGTGATATATTTGAACAATAAGAACCAGGGGGTCTTTTGAAAAATATTTGCAAAAGGTTTTAAAACCAAATAGGCAATTTCTAAAAATATTATTTTTTTCAAAGTGTTCAAATGACATACTAAAAATGTTCAATAAATGGAATTTATTATTCTATTAATTTTGATATATAATACTCCTATATTTAGAAATGTTTTGAATGCTTTTAAAGACGTTTTACTGCTCTGGTTATTAAAAACAGTAACAGTTTTGTAATTAAACGGGCCGGCCCACGGGCAGTTATTCGCGAATTTATTACCAGCCGGTCGACCAACGCGCAGATGACGCCCCCTCTCTCTGTGTCATCTCCTTCACCTCGCGCGCCGCCGCCGCCGGTAAATCCTCCTCGCCGGATCTCCCTCCTCTCTCCTCCCCGCACCCACCCGAGCATCCTATAAATAGCGCCCTTCCCCACACTCCATTTCCCCCCCGAACCCCCTCTCTACTCGCCTGATACGCCACAAAACTCCTCGCCGGAGCCCTGCCCCGACCGAAGCTCCCCACCACCGTGCTCATCGCTCCACTCCTCCCCTCGCCCCTCTGACCCCACCATTCGACGCCGGACGTCAACCGCAGCCGCCCGGACCCCTTCAACGCCTCCCTCGACCACTGAAGCTCCTCGCCGACGACCTCGCCGCCTCGGAACCGCCGGAGATCCCCTCGCCGGTGACCCCTTAACACTGTGAGCACCCCACCCGTTCGATCTGGATCTGACGATCCAGATTAGATCGTTCCTATTCGCGAACCGGTATCCTCTTAGGTTCGGTTGACCGCCCGTAACCACCCACGCGCACACTAGCCTAGCCACTCAAAGGTCGCCACGTCACCCTAGCCGACCGTTAGTTAGTTTTTCTTTTCGGTTTTGTTTTTCAGAAAACAGAATGTATTCCAAATTTGTTTTGCTTATATCTTTTAAACTATTTAATGTTTTGAGTTGATTCTATTTGCAATAGCTCAAATTTTTCATGTAGTTTCACCCTGTACTTTTAAATTTTAGATTTGAACTATAAAATTTGAATGTAATCAAATTTCCTCAAATCATCCAAATCTGAATAACTAGAGTTTAAAAATAGATTTTGATATGAATCTTTTTGCTACCGCTTGGTATTAGTTAGGACTATCTTATTGCTTAGTTTGAGGATTTTTAGGATGATTTTGATTAGTGTTCTAGCTATAAACAGAATCTGCCTAGTATTATAGTATAGTTTTATTTACTTAGTTTTAGTTAGTTTCAAATAGATTTAGTTTTAATTTGATTTAGTAGGTTCTGTTACTTGAAAATTTAGTGTTTTACTTACTGTTAATAAAAATATAAAATTGTTTAGTTTTATTTCTTTGTTAATATAGGAATCACAACTTCTTTTCAAGTAGGTTTAATTTGTTATAAAACAAACTAGTTTAGTAATAGATTCTTTTTAACAAAGTTTATATATAATTAAATTCTGTTTTCTAAAAAGAGTTTTAGTAAATTATTTTCTGTTAAGAACATGTTTTGTTAATAAATAATAAGTTTGGTTTTGCTCTTTTGTTAGTAAAACTATAGTTGTTTCATATAGTGTTTATCAAAACTTTTAAAAACTTTACTAAAGTTTTCCCAACAAACTTTAATGAATTAAATTCTATTATTAATAAAATATTTTATTGTTTTCTTGCTGTCAACTATTGTTTTGGTTAATACAAATGGTTTCATTATGTTAGTAGTGTTTTAACAATCATTTTTTAGAAAACAAAACTTTGTATGTTTTCTTGCTTGTGATTATGCATTGTTTGTCTTGATTGTTTACTATTTCCTTGCTGATTTTGTTAGTTACATTATTTTGTTGTATTCTTATTGAGTGCTCTTGTTTGCTTCTTTAGATTATCCGGAGTGCGAAGCTTATTACCTAGAGTCACTCACGTACGAAGATCATCAATCAGGCAAGTCACTTTGATCATCTTTACCCATGTTTTATTGCATTAGTTCTACCATCCCCCCAATTGCATGCAAATTAGGTAATTGGAAACTTGGTTACTGTGGTAGTATCATGTGGTAGGTACCCCCTCAATCCTTGACACATTGGCCCCGGGAAACGTTGTTTTACATTTTGCTATGCTACTAGTAGACGGGGTTGGTTGTGTGATTCATGAGAGTTGTGAGATTAATTACAAGACCTACATAATGATCAAGACTTCAAGACTCCGAGTTTTCAACTTACCTCTGGGTGGATGATGGTTGAACGGTACCCTGGAGAAACCAGTGGATTTGCCTAGGTGTTGCTGGAGATGGCCAGTATTCACGCGGAAAGATCCACCCAGGCACAAAGAGATGGATGGATGCTTCAAGACCCAAGGCTTACCTGCACAGCCACAAGTCATTATGGGATCTGGCTTGGTTGGATATCATGGTGACCCTGATAGGCGGTGCTACGAGATGTAGAAGAACGGTAGGAAAGGATGGGCACCGACAGAGTCGCAGGGAAACCCTTTGGAAGACCATGTTTTGGTCATCCGTTTCTCAAACACCCTAAAGTGCGAGAAATCAAACGGAGGCGACCAAATCTTGTGGGGAACGATGCAAAACTCTGCAGAGTACTCAACCTAATCGATTAGCCGTGTCCACAGTCATGGACGACTTGAGCCAAAGGAACTGAAACCTCCGGAACTCTCAACACAATTAATATGATGATGTGGGTATTAATAACTTGGGTATGAGAATTGGTTGGTGGAACCATCTCATTAATCAACCAACTTAGTAATAATTTTGCTTAGCCCTCTCTTGTTGTAGGAAAATTGGCTTTATGCAAAACTTACTACTCCACCTACCATAATTGCATATAGATTAGAGGATTATCTCTTCACCCCTCTCTTGTGACTTTGCCGGCATATTCAATATGCTGACCTATATGGCTGCAACGTATCATGTTGCAGAGTACTTTTCCGACTAGGAGTGAGGATACGCTCTACGCTCGGTGAGATGCCCTTGGAGTCAGATAGACTCATCTACCTTCGATGCTTCCGCAAGATTTAGATATTCTCATGAGTTGGCCTTCAGCCACTTTATTGTAATCTTTATTGTAATAAAGGACTCGATATGAGATTTGATTAATATAATGATGTGTGATTTCCCTTTGATATATACATTGATGTACCATGTGTGTACTAGCATGATCTTGGGATGGTACGAAAACACCGGAGATTCGACCTTTCAGGTCGGGTCGCTACAAAAATGGTATCAGAGCACACGCTGACCGTAGGACGTAACCTCTAGGATTGGAAAGCCTTAGGACTTATTTCTCTTTGTCTTTAAAATTCTTATACTCTCATCTACTCATTTCTAACTCCTCTCCGATTATTTCAAAATTTATAGATGGCCACCTTCAACCCAGTGTTGATCACGGAGTTTTGCCAGCCTGACGCAACGATGCCCTTTGGTAAGGAGCTGATGAGGATCGTCAAGGACGTAAGGATTGCTTTGCCGAGCATCATCGGGACACCTATCATGTCTTTCCCACAAGACGGACGCTACAGGATTGAGGTGCACATTCCAGGGAAGACCTTTGGGAATCGGAAGGAACCCATTGACTTCAAGTTTGTGGTACCCAGTTGGATACTTGGAAGAAACATTTCCATTCATCGTGCCCTTGGACGTATTCAGGAGGAATACAGAGGTGGAACCATTTCACCAGGACTCAGCGTGGTTTGTCGCAGGGATGTCCATGGAAACATCATAACCCCTCCCACTACAGACACCACCATTTCCTATATCCAGACCTTGGAGACTCACATCAGGACTCTGGAGCTTCGAGTTCGTGCTGATACGAAGACAATCAAGAATCTGATGAACCATGAGATTGACCTCAAAGCTGACTTACAGGAAGACGAGTACGAGCACGAGTATGAAGTGAAGGATTTCTTAGAGAGGATCGACAAGCTGAACACTCGCATCGCCACTCTGGAGGAACAGATGGACATGGGTGAAAATCTTCATCCCGAGGGATACTTGGTTCCTTTCATTAGCGACGATGATGACTATGAGGAGAGCACCACTGGAGGAGGCTCAGTCACCATATACTTCTGAGGAAAATTTTAGTTATGCCCCCATGTATCTTCATTTTCATCATTAAACGCGTAGGTCGATGTTTAGTTTGAATGGAGATTTGTATCTCGATGTTTGACATTGATTGAATAAATGAATGAGTGTTGGTGTGATATGTTTGTTGCATTGCATATGGGTAGTGATTTCTCCTTTTAGGCCCTTGTTCTATTCTAATTCTCACCCCTATGAAACAGCAAGATGCCTCCACGACGTGAGTCCGACTTCACCTTCCCGCCGGAACTCACGCAACTCCTTCAGCAGCAGAATGCACTGATGCAGCTATTGATCCAGAATCAGACCAACAACCAGAACAACAACAACCATCATCATCCACCTTAGGCTGACAATCTCACCCGTTTTCTGAGGTTGAATCCTCCAACTTTCTCCAGCAGCACTGAGCCCATTGTAGCAGATGACTGGCTCCGTAAGATGGAGAGAGAACTCGTCACCGCTGGATGTACTGATGCTGAGAAAGTGCGCTTTGCCGCACATCAACTCGAAGGACTAGCAGCTTCATGGTGGGAGAACTACACCACCACATATCCTATTGCTGGTGTGACTTGGGAGCAGTTCAAGCAAGCTTTCCGTACCGCATATGTTTCAGCTGGAGCTATGAGTCTGAAGAAGCGCGAGTTTCGCAACTTGCGCCAGGGTAGTCGCTCCGTGGCCCAGTACGTGGACGACTTCAGCACATTGGCTCGTTATGCACCAGGAGACGTGGCCGATGATGCGGCCAAGCAAGAGAAGTTTCTGGTAGGACTCAACGATGAGTTGAGCATGCAGTTGGTAGTGGCTACCTTCAACAACTACCAAGAGCTGGTGGACAAGGCCCTCATCCTGGAGGGTAAACAGCAGCAGATTGAGAACCACAAGCGGAAGTACACTCAGGGGAAGTTTAACTCTGGAGCTCATCAGAAGCCCCGCTACTCCCCGTACTCAGGGAATACCGGATCAGGGACCGGTAAGTTTGGAAGGCACACTCATGCCATGCACAACCATGGAGGCCACAACCATGGAGGAAATGGGAATGCTCGTCCCAACCATGGCAATTTCAAGACTGACAATGGGAATGGGAACAACAACCAGCACCGTCATGCTCCTACTCAGAAGGATCTGAGCCACATCACCTGTTTCAAGTGCCAGAAGACAGGGCACTATGCTACTGAGTGTCCCCAGAGCAAGCAGGGAAATGGAAATGGCAACTCCGCAGCCAAGAAGCCAAATCCGTTTCCTCGTGCCCAGGTGAACCACCTCGACGTGGAAGAAGTCTATGATCAACCCGAGACTGTGGTTGGTAAGTTTTTATTGCATTCACGTCCAGTTACAGTACTTTTTGATTCCGGTGCAACTCATTCATTCATATCAAGGGTAGTTGTGGAAAAGTATGGTTTGGCCACCAAAACCCTTAGTCAACCCATTAAGGTCAGTTCCCTAGGAGGTATGATGATGGCAGGGATAGGATGCCATGCCTTGAAACTCAATATAGGAAACCATGTTTTTCCCACCGACCTCATCGTCTTAGAATCCCAGGGATTGGATGTTATCCTAGGCATGGATTGGATGACCAAGTATGAAGGAAATCTTGATTGCCCTAGCAAGTCGGTTTCACTCACCACCCCGGAGAACAAGAGGATTAAGTATGTATCCCGACGCACACGTATGAGTGCTCGGTTAAATTCTCTCACAAGAGTTGTTCAGGAGGAAGTACCTGTGGTAAAAGACTTTCCGGATGTATTCCTGAAAGAATAACCAGGCATGCCACCAGATAGGGAGATTGAGTTCCTAATAGAGCTACAACCAGGGACAGCCCCAATTTCCAAGAGACCCTATCGGATGCCCGCAAATGATCTAGTGGAAATTAAGAAGCAAATTAAGGAGTTATTAGACAAGGGATATATTCGCCCAAGTTCTTCACCTTGGGGAGCCCGAGTTCTTTTGGTGGAGAAGAAGGATAAAACCTTGAGAATGGTAGTCGATTATCGTGCCTTGAACGAGGTGACTATCAAGAACAAGTACCCTCTGCCGATGATTAATGACTTGTTTGATCAGCTAGTAGGCGCCAAAGTATTCTCCAAGATTGATCTTCGATCAGGGTATCACCAACTGAAGATTCGTGAACAGGATATACCCAAAACAGCTTTCACCACCAAGTATGGCTTATACTAGTATACAGTCATGTCCTTTGGTTTGACTAATGCTCCTACCTACTTCATGAATTTGATGAACAAAGTGTTTATGGAATATTTGGACAAGTTTGTCATAGTGTTCATCGATTACATTTTGATATTCTCCAAGAACGAGGAACAACACAAGGAACATTTGCGTTTAGTTCTGGAGAAGCTAAGAGAGCATCAGTTATATGCCAAGTTCAGCAAATGTGAATTTTGGTTGACGGAAGTCGGATTCCTTGGACATGTTATTTCCGAAGAAGGAATAGCCGTTGACCCCGCTAAGGTTGAAGCCGTCACCGAGTGGAAATCACCCACCTCAGTTAAGGAGATCCGCAGTTTTCTCGGACTAGCCGGATATTACCGGAGATTTATTGAGAATTTCTCAAGGATTGCCAAGCCCATGAAGGAGTTGTTGAAGAAAGAGTCTAAGTATATTTGGACTGAGGAATGTGAAGCCAGTTTCCAGGAGTTGAAGAAACGTTTGGTCACAGCCCCGGTGTTGATTTTGCCCAATATTCGGAAGGACTTCCAGGTTTACTGTGATGCCTCACGTCAAGGACTTGGAGGAGTACTCATGCAAGATGGAAAGGTTGTAGCTTATGCATCCAGACAACTACGACCTCATGAGTTGAATTATGCCACCCATGATTTGGAACTAGCAGCCGTAGTGCATGCACTCAAGACCTGGAGACATTTCCTTATCGGAAATAGTTGTGATGTTTACACTGATCATAAGAGCCTGAAATATATCTTCACGCAGAAAGAGTTGAACCTCAGACAGAGGAGATGGTTAGAGTTAATCAAGGACTATGACATGAGATTACACTACCATCCAGGTAAGGCTAATGTTGTAGCCGATGCCTTGAGTCGGAGAACTTATGTAAACACGCTCACAGCGGGAGGATTACCCCAAGAGTTAGCCGATGATCTCAGAGAGCTTAGGCTAGAGATAGTTCCAAGCGGATATGTTGCCACACTGGAGATCCAGTCCACCTTGACCGAAAGAATTCGAGAAGCCCAGAAATCGGACAAGGAGATAGCTGAGATTAAGCAGAGAATGAAAGATGATAAAGCTAAAGGTTTTCGTGAGGATGAACAAGGAACTCTGTGGTTTGAGAACCGCATCTATGTGCCCAATGACCCAGAGCTCAGGAAGTTGATACTTCAAGAAGCCCACGATTCACCTTACTCGATACACCCAAGCAACACCAAGATGTATATGGATTTAAAGGACAGTTATTGGTGGACAGGTATGAAGAAGGATATTGCTGAACATGTTGCAATATGTGATGTTTGTCAGCGAGTAAAGTCGGAACATCAGAAACCAGCAGGGTTACTCCAACCTTTGCCGATACCCGAGTGGAAATGGGAAAAACTTGGTATGGACTTCATCACAGGACTACCCAGGACCCGTTCAGGTTATGATTCCATCTGGGTAGTGGTAGATCGTTTGACCAAGGTGGCTCATTTCATTCCAGTGAAAACCACCTATACCAGTGCTAAGCTAGCCAAGATATATATGACTAGGATCATATGTCTGCATGGAGTTTCGAGGAGTATCGTGTCAGATAGAGGAACACAATTTACCTCAAAGTTTTGGCATCAGTTACATGAAACTTTGGGTACGAGGCTGGAGTTCAGTACAACTTTTTATCCGCAGATAGATGGCCAGACTGAGAGAGTCAACCAGATTCTGGAAGACATGTTGAGAGCTTGTGCCCTAGACTATGGGTCTAGTTGGGATGATAACTTACCTTACGCAGAATTTTCATACAACAATAGTTATCAGACCAGTCTGAAGATGGCCCCTTTCGAAGCTTTATACGGAAGGAGGTGCAGAACGCCACTGACGTGGGATGGTGTTGGAGACCGACAACTTTTTGGTCCCGACCTTATCCGAGATTCTGAAGAGAAAGTCAAGCTGATTCGTGACAGACTCAAGATAGCTCACTCTCGACAGAAGAGTTATGCTGACAGCAAACGTAAGGAAGTGACGTATGAAGTGGGAGACCGAGCATATCTTCGTGTGTCCCCGCTTCGAGGAATCAAGAGGTTTGGTGTTAAAGGAAAGTTAGCACCCAGATTCATAGGCCCCTACAAAATCCTTGAACGTAGAAGCGAAGTTGCATACAAGCTGGAATTGCCGGAAGGATTGTCCGGAGTTCATGATGTTTTCCATGTTTCCCAGCCGAAGAAATGTCATGCTGAGATGGCTGATATCCCTTTGAGAGACACAGTGCCCCTAGAGGCCATACAACTTGACAATGATCTGGCCTACGAGGAGAAGCCTGTTAGAATCCTCGAGACTGCCAACAGAGTTACCCGCAGCAGGATCATCAAGTTCTGTAAGGTTTTGTGGAGTCACCACACCGAGGAAGAAGCCACCTGGGAACGCGAAGAAGATCTTCGTAGAGACCATCCGCACCTATTTTCTAGCCAACCCGAATCTCGAGGGCGAGATTCATCTTAAGGTGGGTAGGTTTGTAACATCCCAAAATTTCATTTTTGGAATGTTATGAAATATATCTATGCATCCATCATCATCATTGCTTGAATGTATGTAATTGTTGAAATGCTTCTTCTGATTTTCAGAAAGCCCCTTTCTACTTCCCCTAAGTTGCTTTCATCTATTTGTAAATCTTGGTAAAATGTTCAAAACAAGAGGGGAGTAACATGACACTCCACACCAGGGTCATAATGGTGATATATTTGAACAATAAGAACCAGGGGGTCTTTTGAAAAATATTTGCAAAAGGTTTTAAAACCAAATAGGCAATTTCTAAAAATATTATTTTTCTCAAAGTGTTCAAATGACAGAATAAAAATGTTCAATAAATGGAATTTATTATTCTGTTAATTTTGATATATAATACTCCTATATTTAGAAATGTTTTGAATGCTTTTAAAGATGTTTTACTGCTCTGGTTATTAAAAACACTAACGGTTTTGTACTTAAACGGGCCGGCCCACGGGCAGTTATTCGCGAATTTATTACCAGCCGGTCGACCGACGCGCAGATGACGCCCCCTCTCTCTTTGACATTGGGACCCACACTCCATCCCCCCCCCGAACCCCCTCTCTACTCGCCTGAGACGCCGCAAAACTCCTCGCCGGAGCCCTGCCCCAACCGAAGCTCCCCACCACTGTGCCCGTCGCTCCACTCCTTCCCTCGCCCCTCCGACCCCACCATTCGACGCCGGACGTCAACCGCAGCCACCCGGACCCCTTCAACGCCTCCCTCGACCACCGGAGCTCCTCGCCGACGACCTCGCCGCCTCGGAACCGCCGGAGATCCCCTCGCCGGCGACCCCTTAACACTGTGAGCACCCCACCCGTTTGATCTGGATCTGACGATCTAGATTAGATCGTTCCTATTAGCGAACCGGTATCCTCTTAGGTTCGGTTGACCGCCCGTAACCACCCGCGCGCACACTAGCCTAGCCACTCAAAGGTCGCCACGTCACCCTAGCCGACCGTTAGTTAGTTTTTCTTTTCGGTTTTGTTTTTCAGAAAACAGAATGTATTCCAAATTTGTTTTTCTTATATATTTTAAACTATTTAATGTTTTGAGTTGATTCTTTGTGCAATAGCTCAAATTTTTCATGTAGTTTCACCCTATACTTTTAAATTTTAGATTTGAACTATAAAATTTGAATTTAATCAAATTTGCTCAAATCATTCAAATCTGAATAACTAGAGTTTAAAAATAGATTTTGATATGAATCTTTTTGCTACTGCTTGGTATTAGTTAGGACTATCTTATTGCCTAGTTTGAGGATTTTTAGGATGATTTTGATTAGTGTTCTAGCTATAAACAGAATCTGCCTAGTATTATAGTATAGTTTTATTTACTTAGTTTTAGTTAGTTTCAATTAGATTTAGTTTTAATTTGATTTAGTAGGTTCTGTTACTTGAACATTTAGTGTTTTACTTACTGTTAATAAAAATATAAAATTGTTTAGTTTTATTTCTTTGTTAATATAGGAATCACAACTTCTTTTCAAATAGGTTTAATTTGTTATAAAACAAACTAGTTTAGTAATAGATTCTTTTTAACAAAGTTTATATATAATTAAATTCTGTTTTCTAAAAAGAGTTTTAGTAAATTATTTTCTGTTAAGAACATGGTTTGTTAATAAATAATAAGTTTTGTTTTGCTCTTTTGTTAGTAAAACTATAGTTGTTTCATATAGTGTTTATCAAAACTTTTAAAAACTTTACTAAAGTTTTCCCAACAAACTTTAATGAATTCAATTCTGTTATTAATAAAATATTTTGTTGTTTTCTTGCTGTCAACTATTGTTTTGGTTAATACAAATGGTTTCATTATGTTAGTAGTGTTTTAATTAATATAATGCTATGTGATTTCCCTTTGATATATACATTGATGTACCGTGTGTGTACCGGCATGATCTTGGGATGGTACGGAAACACCGGAGATTCGACCTTTCAGGTTGGGTCGCTACAACTCATTGGACAGCATACATCGGTATGTATTATTTCCAACAAGTCAGTTGCTCGCTCCATTGTTCCGGAGAACGGAGTCTTGGTCATCTTGCCCATGTGGCATGGTTCACACGTGTCAAATGATTCAAAATCAAGAGACTCCAAAAGTCCATCAACATGGAGCTTCTTCATGTGTTTGACACCAATATGACCAAGGCGGCAGTGCCACATGTAAGTGGGACTATCGTTATCAACCTTACACTTTTTGGTACTCACACTATGGACATGTGTAACATAACGTTCGAGATTCATCAAAAATAAACCATTGACCAGCGGGGCATGACCATAAAATATTTCTCCCATATAAATAGAACAACCATTATTCTCAGATTTAAATGAGTAGCCATCTCGCATCAAACGAGATCCAAATACAATGTTCATGCTCAAAGCTGGTACTAAATATCAATTACTGAGGTTTAAAACTAATCCCGAAAGTAGATGTAGAGGTAGCGTGTCGACGGCAATCACATCGACTTTGGAACCATTCCTGACGCGCATCGTCACCTCGTCCTTTGCCAGCCTCCACTTATTTCGCAGCTCCTGCTTGGAGTTACAAATGTGAGCAACTACACCGGTATCAAATACCCAGGAGCTACTACGAGCGCTGGTTAGGTACACATCAATAACAAGTATATCACATATACCTTTAACGTTGCCAGCCTTCTTATCCGCTACGTACTTGGGGCAGTTCCGCTTCCAGTGACCGGTACCCTTGCAATAAAAGCACTCAGTCTCAGGCTTGGGTCCATTCTTGTTCTTCTTCCCAGCAACTTTCTTACCGGGCGCGGCAACAGCTTTGCCGTCCTTCTTGAAGTTCTTCTTACCCTTGCCTTTCTTGAAACTAGTAGTCTTATTTACCATCAACACTTGATGATCCTTTTTGATCTCGACCTCCGCTGATTTCAGCATCGAGTACAACTTAGGAATGAACTTCTCCATACCCTGCATGTTGTAGTTCACCACAAAGCTCTTGTAGCTAGGTGGGAGTGACTGGAGGATTCTGTCAATGACCGAGTCATCCGGGAGATTAACTCCCAGCTGAGTCAAGCGGTTGTGCAACACTCCTCCATCTTATAGCTGAAGAACTTGTCGGAGACTTCATATCTCTCCACCTAGGCATGAGCTTGGAAAACCAGTTTCAGCTCTTGGAACATATCATATGCTCCATGTTGCTCAAAACACTTTTGGAGCCCCGGTTCTAAACTGTAAAGCATGCCGCGCTGAACAAGGGAGTAATCATTGCAGTGTGACTGCCAAGCGTTCGTAACGTCTTGGTCTGCTGATAAAATGGGTGGGTCACCTAGCGGTGCATCAAGGACATACAATCTCTTGGAAGATATGAGGATGATCCTCAAGCTATGGACCCAGTCCGCATAGTTGCTTCCATCATCTTTCAGCTTGGTTTTCTCTAGGAACGTGTTGAAGTTGAGGGTGACATTAGCGTTGGCCATTGGATCTACAATATAGATTGTAAAGACAATTTTAGACTAAGTTCATGATAATTAAGTTCATACAATCAAATTATTTAATGAACTCCCACTTAGATAGACATCTCTCTAGTCATCCAAGTTATACATGGTCCATGTCAACTAGCCCGTGTCCAATCATCACGTGAGACGGACTAGTCATCCATGGTGAACGTCTCCATGTTGATCGTATCTTCTATACGACTCATGTTCGACCTTTTGATCTTTCATGTTCCAAGGCCATGTTTGTACATGCTAGGCTCATCAAGTCAACCTAAGTGTTTCGCGTGTGTAAATCTGGCTTACACTCGTTGTATGCGAACGTTAGAACCTATCACACCCGATCATCACGTGGTGCTTCGAAACAACGATCCTTAGCAACAGTGCACAGTTAGGGTGAACACATTTCTTGAAATTTTATTGAGAGATCATCTTATTTACTACCATCGTTCTAAGCAAATAAGATGTAAACATGATAAACATCACATGCAATCAATATAGTGACATGATATGGCCAATATCATCGTGGTCCTTTGATCTCCATCTTCGGGGCACCATGATCATCACTGTCACCGGCACGACACCATGATCTCCATCGTCATGTCTTCATGAAGTTGTCTCACCAACTATTACTTCTACTACTATGGCTAACATTTAGCGATAAAGTAAAGTAATTACATGGCATTTATGATTGACACGTAGGTCATACAATAAAATAAGACAACTCCTATGGCTCTTATCGGTTGTCATACTCATTGACATGCAAGTCGTGAATCCTATTACAAGAACATGATCAATCTCATACATCTCAATGCATGACATGACATCCTTTGGCCATATCACATCACAAGGCATATGCTGCAAAAACAAGTTAGACGTCCTCTAATTTGTAGTTGCAAGTTTTTACGTGGCTGCTATAGGTTTCTAGCAAGAACGTTTCTTACCTACGCCAAAACCACAACGTGATATGCCAATTGCTATTTACCCTTCATAAGGACCCTTTTCATCGAATCCAATCCGAATAAGGTGGGAGAGATAGACACCCGCTAGCCACCTTATGCAACAAGTGCATGTCACGTGGTGGAACCGGTCTCATGTAAGCGTAGGTGGAAAGTTGGTCTGGTCCGCTTCATCCCACAATACCGCTGAATCAAGATAAGACTAGTAGTGGTAAGCAAATTAACAAGATCGACGCCCACAACAACTTTGTGTTCTACTCGTGCATAGATTCTACGCATAGACCTAGCTCATGATGCCACTGTTGGGAGACGTAGTAGTAAATCAAAATTTTCTATGCATTCACCAAGATCTATCTATGGAGAAACCAGCAACGAGAAGGAAGAGATTGCATCTTCCTACCTTTGAAGATTGCTAAGCGGAAGCATTACAAGAATGCGGTTGGTGGAGTCGTACTCGTAACGATTCAAATCACGGTCGATTCCGATCTAAGCGTCGAACAACGGCGCCTCCGCGTTCAACACATGTACATACCGGTGACGTCTCCCACGCCTTGATATAGCAATGACGAGGGAGAGGTTGCGGAAGAGCTCCAATAGAAGCACGATGGCATGGTGGTGGTGGAGCAGCAAGGTATTCTGGCAGGGCTTTGCCTAAGCACTTCGGAGGAGGAAGAAGAGAGGTAGGGTTGTGCCTTGGGAGAGAGAGATCAAATCTTGTCTCAAAATAGCCAAAACCTCAAGTATATATAGGAGGAGGGAGAGGGAGGTCTGCCTTGGCCCCTCCTCCAAGCAGGAGAGGTTCGGCCGAGCTAGGGGAGGAGTCCACCTCCCACAAGGGAGGTGGATATCCTCCTTTCAAACTCCTTTTTGCCTTATCTCTTTATCCCTATGCACATGGGCCTTTAGCAAAGGTCTTGACCAGCCCAATAAGGGCTGGCACACTTTATCTAACAGCCCATAAGGTCCTTTGGTCGTCACACCCCTCCCAGGGGTCCACCGGCACCCTCCCGGCACTCCCGGTACACTATCGATGACCCCGAAAACTTTCCGGTGACCAAAACAGGACTTCCTATATATCAATCTTTACCTCCGGACCATTCCAGAGCTCCTCGTGATGTCCAGGATCTCATACGGGACCTTGAACGACCTTCAGTAAGCACGTATACCATTTCCCTATAACCCTAGCATCATCGAACCTTAAGTGTGTAGACCCTACGGGTTTGGGAGACACGTAGACATGACCGAGACACCTCTCCGGTCAATAACCAACAGCGGGATCTGGATACCCATGTTGGCTCCCACATGCTCCATGATGATCTGATCGGACGAACCACGATGTCGGGGATTCAATCAATCCCGTATCCAATTCCCTTTGTCTACTGGTATGATACTTGCCCGAGATTCGACCGTCGGTATCCCTATACCTTGTTCAATCTCGTTACCGGCAAGTCTCTTTACTCGTTATGTAACACATCATCCCGTGTCTAACTCCTTAGTCGCTTTGAGCTCATTATGATGATGTCTTACCGAGTTGGCCCAGAGATATCTCTCCGTCACACGGAGTGACAAATCCCAGTCTCGATTCGTGCCAACCCAACAGACACTTTTAGAGATACCTGTAGTGTACCTTTATAGCCACCCAGTTACGTTGTGATGTTTGGCACACCCAAAGTATTCCTATGGTATCCGGGAGTTGCACAATCTCATGGTCTAAGGAAATGATACTTGACATTGGAAAAGCTTTAGAAGACGAACTACACGATCTTGTGCTATGCTTAGGATTGGGTCTTGTCCATCACATCATTCTCCTAATGATGTGATCCCATTATCAACTACATCCAATGTCCATGGTCATGAAACCGTGACTATCTATTGATCAACGAGCCAGCCAACTAGAGGCTCACTAGGGACATGTTGTGGTCTATGTATTCACACATGTATTACGGTTTCCGGTTGACACAATTATAGCATGAACAATAGACAATTATCATGAACAAGGAAATACAATAATAACCATTTTATTATTGCCTCTAGGGCATATTTCCAACACACATGTATCTGAGTTTCCGATCAATACAATTGTAGCATGGATAATAAACGATTATCATGAACAAGGAAATATGATAATAACTACTCCCTCCGTCCCATAATGTAAGACGCTTTTTGATACTAGTGTAGTGTTAAAAAAACGTCTTACATTACGGGACGGAGGGAGTAATTTATTATTGCCTCTAGGGCACATTTCCAATAGTATTGCCCTTTGTGATAGTAACCTTTATTATGCAGTTCGTCGCTTTTATTTCTTTACTATCACAAGTTCGTACAACGCTTATTTTCCCTTGGAATAAAAGATCTTACATATTTAGGAGAAATTCTTATTTCTTTTTGCACCGATGACAACTTACTTGAAGGATCTTACTCAATCCATAGGTAGGTATGGTGGACTCTCATGGCAAAACTGGGTTGAGGGTGTTTGGATGCACAAGTAGTATGTCTACTTGGTGCGGAAATTTTGGCTAGTATGAGGTGGAAGCAAGCACTACATGTTGGAGGATCTATGACAATATAACTTCTATTTGGAAATAAGCAAACGTAACCCATTATGTTGTCTTCCTTGTCCAACATCAACTTCTTAGCATATAATATTTTAATGAGTGCTCACAATAATAAAAGATGCCCAAGATAATGTATTTACATGTGAACCTCTCTTTCTTTATTACTTCCTTTTAATAGCCCCAGTGACCAATCGCTTTGTTTGTCAACTCCCAACAAATTTCAACCGACATACTTCTTGTATGTGAAGTCATCACTCCCCATAAGATCATCACATATACTCTTTGCTTTTATTCTATTCTTCTCTTATTTCTTATTTATTTTACTCAAGATCATAGAAAACAAGCAAAGCCCTCACATCAAAACTACTTTTCATTATGTAACTCTTGGACTTGCTTACATAAGGGGAAAATAAAGCAGAACTCAAAGCTAGATCATACTAAAAAATTATTCTACTAGATCAAGATATAACCAAAAGGATCGAACTAAGAAAAACAAGAAAAGGAAAAAGGTGTGATGGTGATACGATACCGGGGCACCTCCCCCAAGCTTGGCACAAGCCAAGAGGAGTGCCCATACCCATGTGTTTATATGTCCTTCTTCGGAGGTGATGGTGTTATATTCTTGGTATGATGCCCCTCGGAATGTGGTTCTCCTCCTCAAGCTTGTTATTTTGTCATCTTAGATCCAGTATCTCTTTGCGAAGCTTTCCAGTGACGATTAGGGACCCCGTCATGCATGGATGTTTCATTGCTGCGGGAGAAAAAACAACACCTATTCCTTTTCGGAGTCTGAAACATTCCGGTAGGTCTCCCTAATATACTCCTCTGGAGTTATGGTATTGATAATATTGGTTTCAACATTTATGGGAGTACCTGAGATATAATGTTTGATTCTTTGCCCGTTTACCACCTTTGGATTTGTGCCTTCAGTGTTGGGGATCTTGATGGCACGGGAACGATATACCTCCTCGACAGTGTAGGGCCCTTCCCATTTAGAGAGAAGTTTTCCTGCAAAAAAACTTAAACGAGAATTGTATAGCAAGACATGGTCACCTACATTGAATTCACGTTTTGTATCCTTTTATCATGCCATCTCTTAACCTTTTCTTTAAACAACTTGGCATTCTCATAGGCTTGGGTCCTTCATTCATCAAGTGAGCTAATGTCAAATAGCCTCTTCTCACCAGCAAGTTTGAAACCATAATTGAGCTCTTTGATTTCCCAATAAGCTTTATGCTCTAGTTCTAGAGGTAAGTGACATTCTTTACCATAAACCATTTTATACGGAGACATACCCATAGGGTTTTTATAAGCAGTTCTTTAAGCCCATAATGCATCATCAAGTTTGTGAAACCAATTCTTTCTAGATATATTAACAATCTTTTGCAAGATCAATTTAATTTCTCTATTGGCTAGTTCTACTTGACCATTAGACTGAGGGTGATAAGGAGAAGCAATTCTACGATTAACGTCATACTTAGCAAGCAATTTATGGAAAGCACCATGAATAAAGTGTGAACCATCATCAGTCATTAAATATCTAGGGACCCCGAATCTAGGGAAAATAACTTCTTTCATCATTTTAATAGAGGTGTTATGATCAGCACTACTAGTTGGAATAGCTTCTACCCACTTAGTAACATAATCAATAGCAACTAGGATATGAGTATACCTGTTGGACTTTGGAAAAGGTCCCATATAATCAAAACCCCAAACATCAAATGGTTCAATAACAAGAGAGTAATTCATAGGCATTTTCTGATGTATGCTAATATTGCCAATTCTTTGGCATTCATCACAAGACAAGACAAACTTACGAGCATCCTTGAAGAGAGTAGGCCAATAAAAACCAGATTGCAATAACTTGTGTGCAGTTCTATTTGTTGGAAATATGCCCTAGAGGCAATAATAAAATGGTTATTATTATATTTCCTTGTTCATGATAATCGTTTATTATCCATGTTATAATTGTATTGATTGGAAACACATTGCATGTGTTGATATATAGACAACATTGTGTCCCTAGTATTCCTCTAGTGGACTAGCTCGTTGATCAAAGATCGTCAAGGTTTCCTAGACATTGACATGAGATGTCATTTGATAACGGGATCACATCATTGGGGGAATGATGTGATGGACAAGACCCAAAATATAAACATAGCATTTGATCGTGTCAGTTTATCGCTATAGTTTTCTGCATGTCAAGTATTTGTTCCTATGACCATGAGATCATGCAACTCACTGACACCGTAGGAGTACCTTGTGTGTATCAAACGTCACCACGTCACTGGGTGACTATAAAGGTGTTGTACAGGTATCTTCGAGGGTGTCTGTTGAGTGGGCATGAATCAAGACTGGGATTTGTTACTCCGTGTGATGAAGAGGTATCTCACGGCCCACTCTGTAATACAACATCACAACAAGCCTTGCAAGCAAAGTGACTAATGTGTTAACCACAAGATCTTGTATTACGGAACGAGTAAAGAGACTTTCCGGTAACGAGGTTGAACTAGGTATAGAGATACTGACGATCGAATCTGGGGCAAGTAACGTACTGATGAACAAAGGGAACAACATACGGGATTAACTAAATCCTTGACATAGAGGTTCAACCGATCAAGATCTTCGTAGAATATGAAGGAACCAATATGGGCATCCTGGTCCCGCTATTGGTTATTGACCGTAGAGGTGTCTCGGTCATGTCTACATAGTTCTCGAACCCGCATGGCTCTGCACACTTAAGGTTCGGTGACGTTTCGGTAGTATAGAGTTATGTATGGTGGTAACCTAAGGTTGTGCGGAGTTCCGGATGAGATCCCGGATGTTACGAGGAGCTCCGAAATGGTCCAAATGTAAAGATATATATATATATATATATATATATATATATATATATATATATATATATATATATGAAGTCCTGTTTTGGTCACCGGAAAAGTTTTGGGCTCATCGGTAGTGTATCGGGAGTGCCGAGAGGGTACCGGGGACCATCGGGAGGGGTGTCTCGACCCAAGGGCCTCATGGGCTGTGAGAGGAGGCATACTAGCCCCTGGTTCACTGGATGAAGCCTCCCCTAAGGGCCCATGCGGCTGAGGTGAAGGGAGGAGGCAAAATTCCAAAGGTGGAAAGATTTCCATGTGGGGGAGGAGTCCTACTAGGAGTAGGATTGGAGTCCAACTCCGTCTCCTCCCCACTTCGGCCGAACCATGGGCAGCCCTAGGGCGCAGCCTCCCCTCCCCCTCCTCCTATATATACTAGAGGTTTAGAGGTGAGTGCTAACCCTAATTGCCACGTGCTCCCTCTACTTCACCTAGATCAGTTTTCTCCTCTAGTCTAGTTCGGTGGTGCTTAGGCGAAGCCCTGCCGGAATAGTTCCACCACCATCGCCACCACACTATCGCGCTGCCGGAGTACTCATCTACCTCTCCACTCTCTCTTTCTGGATCAACAAGGCGGAGATCGTCATCGAGCTGTACCTGTGCTGAACATGGAGGTGCCGTCCGTTTGGCGCTAGATCGGGACGGATCGTGATTGGATCGCGAGACACTCAGCGATTTGGATCGTGAAGATGCTCGACTACATCAACAACGTTTCTTAACGCTTCCTTCTTAGAGATCTACAAGGGTATGCAGATCCACTCTCCCCCTCGCACATGCTCCACTCTCCTCCTCGCACATGATCATCGCCATGGATAGATCTTGCGTGTGCGTAGGAAATTTTTTGTTTCCCGTGCAACATTCCCCAATAGTGGCATCATGAGATAGGTGTATGTGTAGATGAGATCAAGAGTAGAACACAAAGGAGTTTGTGGGCGTTGATGCTTAGATTTCTTCCTCCCTTGGTCGTGTTTTGATTCAGTGGTATGGTGGGATGAAGCGGCCTGGACCAACCTTACTCGTACGCTTACAAGAGACCGGTTCCATCGACTGACGTGTAACTGTGTTGCACAAAGTTGGCTAGCGGGTGTCAGTCTCTCCTACTCTAGTTGGAACAGATTCGACAAAGGCGGTCCTTGAGAAGGTTGAATAGCAATTTGTGTATCACCGTTGTGGTTTATGCGTAGGTGAGAATTGTTGTTGCTATATACCCATAGAAGCCACATAAAACTTGCAACAACAATTAGAGGGTGTCTAAGTTGTTTTTGCAGGGTATGTTGTGATGTGATATGGACAATTACATGATGAGATATATTTGATGTATGAAATGATCATGTCTTGTATAGAATATCACGACTTGCATGTCGATTAGTATGGCAACCGGCAGGAGCCATAGGGTTGTCTTTAATTATTTTCACTGTTTTGCTTTACTTCATCGCTATTAGTTAGCAATAGTCAAGGAAGCAACAGTCGGCGCGGCAACCCCGATGGCGACACGTTGATGGAGATCATGGTGTCATGCCGGTGACAATGGAGATCATGCCGGTGCTTTAAAGATGAAGATCAAAAGCACAAGTTCATGGCCATATCATGTCACTTATGATTTGCATGTGATGTTAATCCTTTTATGCACCTTGTTTTGCTTAGGATGACGGTAGCATTATAAGGTGACCCCTCACTTAAATTTTAGGATTAATTGTGTTCTCCACGAGTGTGCACCATTGCGAAAGTTCGTCGTGTTGAGACACCACATGATGATCGGGTGTGATAGACTCTAGATTCACATTCAATGGGTGCAAGCTAGTGTTGCACGTGCGGAACAATCGGGTTAAACTTGACGAGCCTAGCATGTACATACATGGCCTCGGAACACGAGAGACCGAAAGGTCGAACATGAGTCATATAGTAGATATGATCAACATGATGATGTTCACCATTGAAACCACCTCAACTCACGTGATCATCGGACTTGAGTTGGTGAATTTGGATCATGTATCACTCAGATGACCTGAGGGATGTCAATTTGAGTGAGAGCTTTAGTAATTTGATTAACTAAACTCATTATCTTGAACAATAGTCTTAGTAACCTTTGCATATTTATGTTGTAGATCAATGGCTCGCATAGTAGCACCCCTGAATTTTAATGCGTTCCTAGAGAAAGCTAAGTTGAAAGATGATGGAAGTAGTTTTGTGGACTGGGCCTATAATCTGAGGATTATCCTCATGGCTTCCCAGAAGGCTTATGTCCTTGATGCACCTCTTGGTGACCCACCCGCTCCCGTGTCATCTGAAGACATTAAGAAGGCTTGGGAGGCACGTTCTGGAGATTAATCAATAGTTCAATCTGCAATGTTGTATGGCTTAGAACCGGGACTTTGAAGACGTTTTGAACATCATGGAGCATATGAGATGTTCCAGGAGTTGAAATTTATCTTTGAAAAGAATGCCTGGATCGAGAGGTATGAGACCTCCGATAAATTCTATGCTTGCAAGATGGAGGAGAACGGGTCTGTCAGTGAACATATACTCAGAATGTCTGGGTATTCGACCCGTCTGGCTGAGTTGGGAATTGTTCTCCCGCCAGAGGCGATCACTAACATTGTTCTTCAATCATTGCCACCTACCTACAAGAACTTCATGATGAACTATAACATGCAAGGCATGAACAAGTTAGTTGCCAAGGTGTTCGCGATACTGAAAGTCGGTGACTCTGAAATCCAGAAGGAGCATCAAGTGTTGATGGTCAATGAAACCACTAGTTTCATGAAGAATGGCAAGGGCAAGAAGGGTAACTCTAAGAAGGGTGGAAAAGCAGTTGCCCCTCCCATGAAGAAACCCAAGGCTGGACCCAAGCCAGAAACTGAGTACTTTCATTGCAAGAGGACTGGTCACTAGAAGCAGAACTGCCCCAAGTATCTGGCCGACAATAAGGCGGCCAACACCAAACAAGGTATATATGATATACATGTTATTGATGTGTACCTTACCAACTCTTGTTGTAGTGCCTGGGTATTTGATACCGGTTCGATTGATCACATTTGCAACTTAAAACATGATCTACGGAATAGATGAAGGCTGGCAAAGGATGAAGTGACGATGGGAATGGGAAATGGTTCCAAGGTTGATGTGATCGCTGTCGGCACGCTTGCTCTTCGATTACCATCGGGATTAGTGATGAACCTGAATAATTGTTATTTAGTGCCTGCGTTAAGCATGAACATTATATCTGGATCTTGTTTATTGCGAGACGGTTACTCATTTAAATCAGAGAATAATGGTTGTTCTATTTACATGAGTAATATCTTTTATGGTCATGCACCCAATGTGAGAGGTTTATTCATATTGAATCTCGATAGTGATGATACACATGTTCATAACATTGATGCCAAAATATGTAGAGTTGATAATGATAGTACCACTTTCTTGTGGCACTGCCGTTTAGGTCATATTGGTGTAAAACGCATGAAGAAGCTCCATACTGATGGACTTTTCGAGTCACTTGATTTTGAATCACTTGACACATGTGAACCATGCCTCATGGGCAAGATGGCTAAAACACGGTTCTCTGGAACAATGGAACGGGCAAGTGACTTGTTGGAAATCATACATACTGATGTGTGCGGTCCAATGAGCATTGAGGCGCATGGTGGATATCGTTATTTTCTCACCTTCACTGACGACTTAAGTAGATATGGGTATATTTACTTGATGGAAAACAAGTCTAAAACATTTGAAAAGTTTAAGCAATTTCAGAGTGAAGTTGAGAATCATCATAACAAGAAGATTAAATTCCTATGATATGATCGAGGAGGAGAATATCTGAGTTATGAGTTTGGCAGTCACTTAAGATAGTGTGGAATTGTTTCACAATTGACACCGTCTGGAACACCACAACATAATGGTGTGTCCAAACATCGTAATCCAACCTTATTAGATATGGTGTGTTCTATGATGTCTCTTGCCGATTTGCCACTATCGTTTTGGGGTTATGCATTAGAGACAGCTACATTCACTTTAAATAGGGCACCATCGAAATCCGTTGAGACGACGCCATATGAACTGTGGTTTGGCAAGAAGCCAAAGTTGTCGTTTCTTGAAGTTTGGGGATGTGATGCTTATGTCAAAAAGCTTCAGCCTGAAAAGCTAGAACCCAAGGCGGAGACATGCGTCTTTATAGGATACCCAAAAGAGACAGTTGGGTATACCTTCTATCTCAGATCCGAAGGCAAAGTGTTTCTCGCTAAGAATGGAACATTTCTTGAGAAAGAGTTTCTCTCGAAAGAATTGAGTGGGAGAAAGATAGAACTTGATGAGGTTGTTGAACATTTGTTTCAACTAGAGAGTAGCGAAGTGCAAAAAGATGTTTTTGTGGAGCCTATGGCAGTTGAAGAAGAAGTTAATGATGATGATCATGAAGCTTTAGTTCAAGTTACTATCAAACCTCGTAGGTCGACAAGGGCGTGCACTGCTCCTGAGTGGTATGACAACCCTGTCTTAGAGGTCATGTTGTTAGACAACGATGAACCTACAAGCGATGGAGAAGCGATGATGGGACCAGATTCTGAGAAATGGTTAGAGGCCGTGAAATCTGAGATGGGATCCTTGTATGAAAACAAAGTATGGACTTTGGAAGTATTACCTGAAGGGCGAAAGTCCATTCAGAACAAATGGATCTTTAAGAGGCAGACGGACACGGACGATAATGTCACCGTCTATAAAGCTCGACTTGTGGCAAAGGGTTGTTCACAAGTTCAAGGAGTTGACTACGATGAGACCTTCTCACCCGTAGTGATGCTTAAGTCCGTCAGAATCATGTTAGCAATAGTTGCATATTTCGACTATGAAATTTGGCAGATGGATGTCAAAACAACATTCCTTAACGGTTTCCTTAAGGAAGAGTTGTATATGATACAACCGGAAGGTTTTGTCGATCCAGAGAATGCTGATAGAGTTTGCAAACTCCAGCGATCCATTTATGGACTGGTGCAAGCATCTTGGAGTTGTAATTTGCGCTTTGATGAGGTGATCAAAGCGTTCGAGTTTATACAAGTGTATGGAGAAGCTTTTATTTACAAGAAAGTGAGTGGGAGCTCTATAGCGTTTCTAATATTATATGTGGATGACATATTGCTGACTGGAAACCATATAGAAATGCTGGAAAGCGTGAAGGAATATTTGAACAAGAGTTATTCAATGAAGAACCTAGGAGAAGTTGCTTTCATATTAGGCATTAAGATCTATAGAGATAGATCGAGATGCTTAATAGGACTTTCACACAGCACATACCTTGATAAAGTTTTGAAGAAGTTCAAACTGGATCAGCCCAAGAAGGGGTTCTTGCCTGTGTTACAAGGTGTGAAGTTGAGTAAGACTCAATGCCCACTGACTGTAGAAGATAGAGAGAAGATGAGTGCCATCCCCTATGCTTCAGCCATAGGCTTTATCATGTATGCAATGCTGTGCACAAGACCTGATGTCAGCCTTGCCATAAATATGGCCAGAAGGTTTCAAAGTGATCCAGGAATGGAGCACTAGACGGCGTTCAAGAATATCCTTAAGTACAAAGTACCTGACAAGGACTTAGGAAATGTTTCTCGTTTATGCAGATGATCAAGAGCTCGTCGTAAAGGGTTACGTCGATGCAAGCTTTGACACTAATCCGGATGACTCTAAGTCGCAAACCGAATACGTATTTATTCTTAATGCACTACTGGAATCAGCATCTTTGTCGTCAGCCAATTCTTTGTCGTCTACTAGCTCTCGGCAAAGAAGGTCTTTGCCATCAGCTTGCAGAAAGCTAACGACAAAGATGCTGCTGACGGCAAAGATCATGTTTGCCGTTAGCCATCTCTTTGTCGTCTGCTAGTAGACGGCATAGAAGCTTTGTCATCTGCTAACAGACGGCAAAGAAAGGACCTAAATATCTCTCTCCCTCTCTCTTTCCCCTCTCTCACACCCGTGCCCGAGCCGCCACCGCCCCGCCGCCGCCGCCTCCCCCCCCCCCCCCCCCCCCGCCGCGCCGCCGCCCAACCTGCCCCGTCTCGCCCCGCAACGTCGCCCCGCCACACCGGCCACGACGCCCCTCCCCTACGGCGGCCGCTCGAGCACCGCCGTGAGGAAGGCCGCGGCGCCACCCCCTCCCCTGCGGTGGGCCTCCCCCCTCCTACACCGCCCCCTCCTCCACCGGCAGCCCGCCCCTACCCCGCGGTGAGCTCCTCCTCCTCCTCTTATTTTTTCTGTTTTTTTAGTTTTAGGTTTATGCTTAGTTTATATTTAGTTTGTTTTAGTTTTAGGTTTACGTTTAGTTTAGTTTAGTTTTAGTTTTAGGTTTAGTTCTGGAAAAAAAAGACAATAAGAATAATTAGAAAATGAGGAAGAATAAGAAGAAGAAGATGAAGAGGAAGAATAAGAAGAAGAAGAAGAAGAAGAAGAAGAAGAAGAAGAGGAAGAAGAAGAAGAGGAAGGAGAAGAGGAAGAAGAAGAAGAAGAAGAAGAAGAAGAAGAAGAGAGGAGCCCCCAACCCCCGATGCCACTAATCCCCAACCTCCGACGCCACCGATCCTCAACCCCCGACGCCATCGACCCCAACCCCCGACACGACACCCTGACACCCCGACCCCGACACGGCACCCCCGACACCCTGACCCCGACATGGCACCCCCGACACCCCGACCCCGACCCGACACCCTGACCCCGACACGACACCCCGACACCCTGACACGGCACCCCCGACCACGACGCATCACCCCTACCCTGACACGACACCCCTGACACCCCGACCCCGACATGACACCCCCGACACCCCGACCTTGACACGACACCCCCGACACCCTGAACCCGACACGACACCCCCAACACCCCGACCACGACACGACACCCCCGACACCCCGACCCCGACACAACACGGGTCATATATTTGTGAATTATGAGTTAGGTCATATATTTTTCGATTTTGTTATGCAGAACATCATATTTATGTTGATCAGGTGGATTTAAATGTGCAGTTGTTTCATCGCTGCGAGGGTTTGGTGTTCGACGACCTCCCTGTGCGTTCGACAAGCTCCGCCCCTGCGTTCGTGGGTGAGCACAAATGACATCTACTCTTGCCCCCATCATTTCCTCTGTTCCGGTCTTCGTGCCGATGAAACTTGCTAGCTATAGGTGTCTTCAATCATCAGTATGCGTGACCACTATGCATCTCCCGTTCGAAAGGGTTGCATCTATAAATATGCATTCATTAGCATATTTATAACCGTGATTTTTTCGAATTGTCTAACGTTATCCATGGACAGCCGAGTATGTGTAGATTGGGTTTGTTTTCCCATATGCTCTGCTTCGGATCCGATGCAGAATTTCGTCAGTGCCTCCCTGTTGTTCTCCTGGTACACATCCTCTCTGCTTATTGTCGAGACATGTATCAGGAGAACAAAGGGGAGGTGTTGCCGAAATTGTGCGTTGGATCTGGAGCAGAGCATGGGAAAACGAATTCAATCTACACATACTCGGGTGGGATTAGGACCTATCTTTACCTACTAGCGTCTAGGTTTCATCGACGTAATAAAACTGACAAACTCTATTAACTAATGAATATGGTTTGCTGAATTATGTATATATTTTGTGTGTGTCCAGTAGCTAGGCAAGATGAGTGGTCGTGGGTGGATGTACACCGGTCACACTAGTCAGAAAGCCATGACCCGTGAATGGATAACAAAAACCAAGGAGTTTGTGAGAGTCGCATTTGCAAATGGACAGAAAAGAACCTGGTGCCCTTGTGTCGATTGCGACAACTGTAAGAAGAAGTCAGAGTTTGAAATGATCAAACACCTGCAGAAGTGGAGTTTTACGCCTAATTATACGGTCTGGACATTTCATGGTGAGTCTACCCAACGTGCCAAAGCTGAGGTGATTCGTTATAGCACCGACGAGCATGGTACCAGGATCGAAGACATGGTGCAAGACTTTGATGATGCTCGGGATTCGGAAGATGAGATGGAGGAATCTGCAAAGGCCTTTTATGAAATGTTGGAGTCTTCAAAACTTCCTCTCCATGATCACACTAAGCTTTGTCAGCTGGATGCCATCGCACAAGTAATGGCTCTGAAGGCTCAGTTCAACCTGGGCAGAGAATGCTACGACGTGATGATGACAATATTTGGACGCTTTCTACCCAAAGGCAATGTATTGCCACCAAACCTGTACTAGTCAGACAAAATCTACGTGCGCTTGAGATGCCCTATGAGAAGATAGATGCCTGTGAGAATGGATGTGCCTTATTTAGGCTTGAGTATGCAGGCTTGAACTATTGCCCCATTTGCAATGCTTCTAGGTATGTTATGGTAGACAACGGTATGGGTGAGAAGAGTTAGACCAAAATCCCCATTACTGTTCTTCGGTATCTGCCAATCATACCAAGAGTTCAACGTCTTTTCATGGTTGAAGAGACGGCCACACAGATGACATGGCATAAATTGGGCAAAAGAACAGAACTAGATGCAGATGGGAATCCAATGTTGGGACACACTTCAGACGCTTTTGCGTGGAAGCACTTCGATGCATTACATAAGGATAAAGTGGCAGATCCAAGGCATCCTTGAGTTGCCATCAGCACAGATGGGTTCAATGTGTATGGTATGATGGCAACACAATACAATTGTTGGCCTGTATTTGTCATTCCACTCAATCTCCCCTCCAAGAGATTATGAAGAGAAAGAACATTTTCCTGACGTTGATAATTCTAGGGCCCAAATATCTGGGGAAGAGTATGAATGTGTACATGCAACCGCTTAAGGATGAATTGCAAGAAGCCTAGGATAATGGGATCAAGACATACGACGCCGCTACAAAAAAGAACTTCAAAATGCATGTGTGGTACATGTACTCGATGCATGACTTGCTGGCGTATGCGCTATTCGTTGGCTGGTGTGTGCATGGAAGGTTTCCATGCCCCACATGCAAGGCAGCTCTTCAGTTCCGTTGGCTGGAGGCAGGTCACAAGTTTTCTTGCTTCAACATGCATAGACAGTTCCTGAATACTGACCATAAGTTCAAAAAAGACAAGAAGAATTTCATCAAAGGTAGAGTTATCAAAAACACTGCACCACCTGCGTTGACAGGCCAACAGATCCTAGATCAGATAAACACTCTCGAGCCGGATCTAGATCGTCCAAGGTATTTCAAAGGGTATAATACGGAACACGCCTGGACTCACAAGATATGTTTGTGGGATCTGCCTTACTTTAAAGACCTCCTTTGCCCACACAACATCGACGTGATGCACACTGAAAAGAATATCACGGAGGCCCTTTTTTGGTACATTGTTCGGCATAGAGGGGAAGTCGAAGGATAATCCTAAGGCTAGAGTCGATCAGGTGGCTCTATGTGATAGACCATTACAAAACATTCGACAACCGAAAGGAAAGAAGAACTGGAGGAAGCCAAAGGCATGGTTCAATCTTGGAAGGCCAGCTGTGAGGGAAATGATCTTGTGGGTGAAAATGCAGTTGATGTTCCCCGATGGGTATGCAGCGAATCTAAAGAGGGAAGTGAGTCTTGACAAATTGAAAATATTTGGCCTCAAGAGTCATGATTGGCACATATGGCTTGAGAGGGTAATGCCGGTGATGTTGCGTGGCTTTATCCCTGAGGATGAATGGCTAGTACTGGCAGAGCTGAGCTATTTCTTCCGTGCTCTTTGTGAGAAAGAACTATCTCCTGACGTGCTAGACGAACTGGATGAGTTGGCGCCGGAGTTGATCTGCAAGTTAGAAAAGATCTTTCCATCGGGCTTCTTTAATCCAATGCAACATTTGATTTTGCATCTCCTGACCGAGGCAAGATTGGGGGGCCCGTGCAAAATCGTTGGTGCTTCGCAACTGAGAGGATGCAAAAGATGCTTCGAGCAAAATGTAAAAATAAATGTGGAGTTGAAGCATCGATGGCTGAGGCATTCGTTATTGAGGAGGCGGAAAACTTCATGACAACACACTACAAAGCCAAGAATCGTCATTTGCATAATCCGAAGCCTCGGTACAATGATGGCGACCGTGAAAAAGGTCGATCCAACCTCAGCCTATTCAAAGGGAAGCTCGCAACAGCCGGTGCTTCGAAATCAATAGCGTTGGATGTCGAAGAATGGTGGACCATTTCATTTTATATCTTCAACAACCTAAGAGAAGTGCGGCCGTACATCGAGTAAGTTCTCGGTACATTGTTTTGCAACTTCTAATTCCTTTGAAATGTTGTTATTCCCAGATATGTGATACAGTCGATACGTCGCCAAATTCTCGGATGGAGCGATGATCCAAAAGGATTCCATCGAAGAGTATAAGCTTCTGGCAAAGCATGCAGGCGGCTATCCCGGTTTCATCTCTTGGTTCAAGCAAACGTTAATTTCCATTAATTAGACGATTTCATTTCTTCGCCTAGTTTGCGGCTAATGCAACAATCCTTTCATATTAAATTTGTAGGCTAATGCAGATTCTATGGACTCCGAATTGAGATAAGTCGCTAATGGTTTTGACTATAAGGTCCGTTCATTTGACAAATATGACATCAACGGGTATCGCTTTCGTACTTTTGGCAAAGAGCTATCGATGGCTGACCGAAAGTTTACAAATTGTTGTGTCTCCGCTGTCGGCGAAGGAGGGGTCGAGTATTATGGAAGAGTTGAAGCAATTTATGAACTTACATTCTTTGGTGAAAACCCACCAAACGTCGTAGTCTTCAAATGTTATTGGTTCCAGTCGAAGGAGACTAGAAGGACTCATGAACATATAGGGCTAGTTGAAATCAAACAAAGCACCCATTTAGATGTTCCTGATGTCTATATTACGGCTCAACAGGTGACCCAAGTTTTCTATCTACCGTGGGCCTATCAAACGGATCCAAATTTGAAAGGTTGGGATGTCGTTTATGATGTGCCGCCACATTTTAGACCACCTCCCCTCAATGAAGATGATTATGAACCTCACATTAACCCAGACACATATGAAGGAGAATTCTTCCAAGAAACACGTGTTTTGAAAAATCTTTTCAAGAACCGCTCTACTTCACCCCAGAACATTGAGGTCGACAGCGATAGTGAACCCGACTTCACCCCTGAGCCGGAACAAGAAGAGACGGAAGAAGAAGATGTTACTGCTGTGGATGACCTGAGAATGGTTGATCGATTACATAGAGGCCTTCCACATCTTGATGCATTTATTGATGATGCTGATGAGCACGTCATTACTGATAGTGATGATGATTATGCATTTATTGATCTCGGAGCATATATAGACAATGAAGATTAATATTAGTAATGTGAGGTATTCAATTATTATTATGTACATATATATTATTAATTAGTTCATATTATTAGGTATTCAAATTTTTTTATGTTGAACTAATTTTGTTCACTCTTTGTCATTGCAGGTGTTGCCAGATGGTGGGCTCGGGTCGAGAGGGCTCTGAGCCTCCTTCCTCGGCGCGTACTGGGAGGGGTGCTATTATTCCACCCCAGCAACTACGGAGAGCGCTGGTACATAGCATGCAGACACTGGCAGGTGCTTCTTCTTCGACCAGGAGAGGTCGAGGGAAGACGAAGAGAGGTGCTAGAGGTAGGAAGGCTGCTGCGCCTTCCTTGCCGCCACCCCCAGCTGATTCTCCTGACCACAGGAGTGCTTCGTCTCAGGTGGACCCATCTCGGACTCTAGTCAACGAGCCTCAGGTCGACGAGCCTCGGGTCACCGAGCCTTCGTCCCAGAGACTCCGGTCCCAGAGTCTTCATCCCAGGAGACTCAGGTCCTAGAGTCTTCGTCCCACGTGACTCCGGAGGCTAGTGGCCATGCTGATGGTGGCGAGGACAACTTGTCTGAGGACACCTATAGCGAGGGCGAGCTGGTTGAGGAGGACAAGAAGGTCTACCAGTGTGGTTGTACAAAGCTCCCGCCCGTGCCGATGACCCGCGAGCAGAGGTGGTTGATTGCACCTAATGCGGAGAAGTAAGTGCATTTACTCTTTTTTAATCTTTTGCCTTCATGCTTCTTCAAATTAATATCTAATGTGTTGGCCTTGTCATACTACAGGGGTTGGAAATACGAGTGTGGTGTCCGCAGGCCCAACCAGGTCCTTGGTGTGCTTCTCCGACACCACTTCCCGAGGAAGGTCCAGTTTCCCGGTGAGGCTCCACAGGTACACTGACCTGGGAGTTGTACATGGCTGCCCCGGCCCCGCTGGAGGAGATGGTTGATGGTGTCTTGTGCGAGACGGTGGCTGACATTGTGATCCATCGCTTTTGGGTAATTTTTCCTTTACAGGATTAAAAATTAACAGCACCTAGTGATTGTACTAATCAGTGTTGTCTTGTTTGATTGCAGACCTTCTACAGGTTTCTTGAGGAAGACGAGGCAAAAGCGGCTGTTGTTCTCAAAGCCGAGTGCAACCGCCTACTTCAGAACTTACGACACGAGGCTCGGGTGCAGGCTATTCTAGACTACTACGCCTCGACTAACATTAAGAGGGCCAAGAAGAAGTGCCGCAAAAATTATCTGAGTAAGGAGAAGTTAATGAAGGTAATTATCTATTCTTAAGGCCTTGTACTTTGTTTCTTTAATTTGATTCATAGGCGTAGCGCTGAAATTTCTCTTGTCTAACTTAGGTGCCCCCGAGATGGTGTGCGGATAGGATGGACTATTGGGAAGCATTGGTGGATGAGTGGTGCTCTCCCCAATGGCTAGCCGGACACAAGAAGGCCAAGGATAAGCGTGCCCAAATGAGAGGTGTGCCACAGCATCAAGGGAGCTCCAACCTATTTGAGTACGGGGATCACTGGGTATGTGGTTTGCTTCATGATTCATGCAATTTCATCTGTCATGCTAGCTTGAGCCCTTAACTAATAT
The DNA here is from genome assembly GCA_022496015.1 of Hordeum marinum. Lineage (NCBI taxonomy): Eukaryota > Viridiplantae > Streptophyta > Magnoliopsida > Poales > Poaceae > Hordeum > Hordeum marinum. The sequence goes on along the minus strand of CM039676.1, from coordinate 335,267,252 downwards.
TTTGTTCCTCTCTTTTAGCCGCGAGAAAACAAGAAGGAGGTGCCACCTCAGTTCGACCTCTATGCCATGGCCCATACTGCCTCGTACAAGAAGGCCAAGGCATTCTCTGAGGATGACCTCGATCATCCAGAGAGCTTCAGCAATATCTCCTCCCACAACAAGCTCGTGAGGTACAGAGATGAGGGGAAGGCGAGGAAAGGGGAGGACTTCAACCCGGGCCAAAGTCCTTTTGATCCAAAGCTCGTGATGATATCTGGTAGCGGGAGGACCCATGGCCCGATAGCCATTGGGGATGGACTAATACGTTGTCCTAGAACTCTCCCGAAGATCAAGAAGCGCCAAACGAGCTCTGATCCTGAGATAAGGCCTCATCCACAGCCAATGGAGCTCGCCATTGAGGCTAGGGCCCAGGAGCTTCTGGCGGAGGCAAAAAGGCATGCGGCGCAGAGGGAGAGGGACATGGAGGAGAGGACGGCTAGGCTCTTAGAGGAGGAGAGGAACCGGAACGATGCGTCTCACCGGGCCCTATACGAGCTTCTCAAGTTTCTCCTGCATATTAGCCAAATCATGCACGTAATGTTCGTTTCATCACTAACTAATATGAATGACTCGTGAAAACAAAATGTGCAAACCGTGTGCCAGAACAATGGTCAGACCCCTCCGTCGATGCCCCATATTGCTATAGCACCCACGGTGAGTTTCATTTGAATGGTCATTAGTTACTAGTATTCACATTTGAGTTGCATCATGCTAAGGAGACATTGCAAATGATCTTTGGTGCAGCGTGCCTCCCGACAAGCATTGATCGATCCTTCTGCGTCTGCCGCAACCCCGACCGGTCCTTCTATGTCTTACCCTGGCACAAACCCGACCGGTCCTCCATCTCCATGATGATGGTAAGTTTTCCCAAGTGTTTTGCTTAACAAATGCATACTTAGCTTAAGAAATGACCTAATTAGCTCCAAAATGACCTATACTTATCTTATTTTCCTCGGAAATGACATAATAACCTTACTTAGCTCCAAAATGATATATTCTACCTAGGATAGCTATAAAATGACCTATACTTAGCATTTTTTCCTCCAAAATGACTTGATATGCTTAGTTAGCTAGAAATGGCATAACTACCTAGGATAGCTCAATAATGATCTATAGCTAGCTTAGCTAGTTCATTTATGACATAATTAGCTCACTTAGGTACAAAATGGCATAACTACCTAGGATAGCTCAATAATGATCTATAATTAGCTTAGCTAGTTCATTTATGACATAATTAGCTCACTTAGGTCAAAAAATGGCATAATAACCTTGGTTTAGCTCCAAAATGACCTATACTTAGCTTATTTTCCTCAAAAATGACATAATAACCTTACTTAGGTCCAAAATGATATATATTACCTAGGATAGCTATAAAATGACCTATACTTTGCATTTTTTCCTCCAAAATGACTTGATATGCTTAGTTAGCTAGAAAATGGCATAACTACCTAGGATAGCTCAATAATGATCTATAGTTAGCTTAGCTAGTTCGTTTATGACATAATTAGCTCACTTAGGTACAAAATGGCATAACTACCTAGGATAGCTCAATAATGATCTATAACTAGCTTAATTAGCTCACTTAGGTAAAAAAATGGCATAATAACCTTGGTTTAGCTCCAAAATGACCTATACTTAGCTTATTTTCCTCAAAAATGACATAATAACCTTACTTAGCTCTGAAATGATATATTCTACCTAGGATAGCTATAAAATGACCTATACTTAGCATTTTTTCCTCCAAAATGACTTGATATGCTTAGTTAGCTAGAAAATGGCATTACTACCTTGGAGAAGAGGAGAGGAGAGGAGAAAAAGAAAGAGAAGATAAATTCTTCTTCTTCGTTTTCTTCTTCTTTTTCTTCTTTTTCTTCTAGCTAGTCTTCTTCTTCTTCTAACTTTCATCTTTCCTAATTTGCAGATTTGCTATAGATGAGGAAGCTTGCATTGATGGAGTGCACTCTTCTACTTGTGCTTCCTTTTTGTTTATGGAAACTTGTTGGAAACTTGTTTTGGATATGTTGTTGGAAACCATTGTATGTTGGATATGTTGTTGGAAACTTGTATGTTGGATATGTTGTTGGAACTTATTGTTGGTATGATTGTTGAAACTAATTGTTGGTATGCTTGTTGGAAACTTGTAATGTTGATATGTTAGATATATATGTGATATTCTGTCAAATTGAATGATTTTAAGAAAAACAGAAAAAACAGGGGCTGTATAGCCACTTTTTCGTTTGCTAGCAGAGGGCAAAGCTACCACGTGGCAGCTACCTGTGCAACCAGGGGTAGCACCAGGCCAACCTAGGTGGGTTCTTTACCGTCCGCTGGTAGACGGCAAAGAACCCACCTAGGCTGGTAAAGAAACAAGTGCTTTGCCGTCCGCTGGCAGATGACAAAGACCTAAGTTCTTTGCCGTCTGCAGCGGACGGCAAAGCACGTTGTTAAGCCCTTAACGGACCTAAGTTGCCACGTGTACTGTCCATTCCCTTTGTCGTCTGCCAGCAAAGATGCAAAGGTCTTTGCCATCTGCCAAAAAACAGCAAAGTGCCCTTTACGGCGGCTTATTCAGCCGGACGGTTGGCCGTCTACTGGCGGACGGCAAAGCCTTTGCTGTCCGGGATGCATGCCTTTGCCATTTGGGATGGTTGACGGCAAAGTGCCTGATTCCTATAGTGATGGGGGAGCGGTAAGCTGGTGGAGTTCCAAGCAAAGCGTGGTAGCCAATTCTACATGTGAAGCGGAGTACATTGCAGCCTCAGAGGCGGCGAAGGAAGGTGTCTGGATGAAGGAGTTCATGGCAGATCTTGGAGTAGTGCCCATTGCACTGAATCCAATGGATCTGTTATGTGACAACACTGGTGCCACTGCTCTAGCCAAGGAACCAATGTTTCATAAGAGGACCAGACACATAAATCGACGCTTCAATTCGATCCGCGAGTACATCAAGGAGGAGGACATTAATATTTGCAAAGTGGACACGGATCTTAATGTTGCAGACCCATTAACTAAACCTCTTCCAAGGGCTAAACATGATCAACACCAGAACTATATGGGTGTTCGATTCATTACAATGTAAATCACATAGTGATGTGAGCTAGATTATTAACTCTAGTGTAGGTGGGAGACTATTGGAAATATGCCCTAGTGGCAATAATAAAATGGTTATTATTATATTTCCTTGTTCATGATAATCGTTTATTATCCATGCTATAATTGTATTGATTGGAAACACACTGCATGTGTGGATATATAGACAACACTATGTCCCTAGTATGCCTCTAGTGGACTAGCTCGTTGATCAAAGATGCTCAAGGTTTCCTAGCCATTGACATGAGATGTCATTTGATAACGAGATCACATCATTGGGGGAATGATGTGATGGACAGACCCAAAATATAAACATAGCATTTGATAGTGTCAGTTTATTGCTATAGTTTTCTGCATGTCAAGTATTTGTTCCTATGACCATGAGATCATGCAACTCACTGAAACTGGAGGAGTACCTTGTGTGTATTAAATGTCGCAACGTAACTGGGTGACTATAAAGGTGCTCTGCAGGTATCTCCGAGGGTGTCTGTTGAGTGGGCATGGATCAAGACTGGGATTTTTTACTCCGTGTGACGAAGAGGAATCTCACGGCCCACTCTGTAATACAACATAACAACAAGCCTTGCAAGCAAAGTGACTAATGTGTTAACCACAAGATCTTGTATTACGGAACGAGTAAAGAGACTTTCCGGTAACGAGGTTGAACTAGGTATCGAGATACTGACGATCGAATCTGGGGCAAGTAACGTACTGATGAACAAAGGGAACAACATATGGGATTAACTAAATCCTTGACATAGAGGTTCAACCTATAAAGATCTTCGTAGAATATGTAGGAACCAATATGGGCATCCATGTAACATCCCAAAATTTCATTTTTGGAATGTTATGAAATATAGCTATGCATCCATCATCATCATTGCTTGAATGTATGTAATTGTTGAAATGCTTCTTCTGACTTTCAGAAAGCCCCTTTCTACTTCCCCTAAGTTGCTTTCATCTATTTATAAATCTTGGTAAAATGTTCAAAATAAGAGGGGAGTAACATGACACTCCACACCAGGGTCATAATGGTCATATATTTGAACAATAAGAACCAGGGGGTCTTTTGAAAAATATTTGCAAAAGGTTTTAAAACCAAATAGGCAATTTCTAAAAATATTATTTCTTTCAAAGTGTTCAAATGACAGAATCAAAATGTTCAATAAATGGCATTTATTATTCTGTTAATTATGATATATAATACTCCTATATTTAGAAAAGTTTTGAATGCTTTTAAAGACGTTTTACTGCTCTGGTTATTAAAAACAGTAACGGTTTTGTAATTAAACAGGCCGGCCCACGGGCAGTTATTCGCGAATTTATTACCAGCCGGTCGACCGACGCGCAGATGATGCCCCCTCTCTCTCTCTGACATCGGGACCCACCCGACCGACCGTTCGCACCGCGCGGTCATCTCCTTCACCCCGCGCGCCGCCGCCGCCGGTAAATCCTCCTTGCCGGATCTCCCTCCTCTCTCCTCCCCGCACCCACCCGAGCATCCTATAAATAGCGCCCTTCCCCGCACTCCATTTCCCCCCTGAACCCCCTCTCTACTCGCCTGAGACGCCGCAAAACTCCTCGCCGGAGCCCTGCCCCGACCGAAGCTCCCCACCACCGTGCCCGTCGCTCCACTCCTCCCCTCGCCCCTCCGACCCCACCATTCGACGCCGGACGTCAACCGCAGCCGCCCGGACCCCTTCAACGCCTCCCTCGACCACCGGAGCTCCTCGCCGACGACGTCGCCGCCTCGGAACCGCCGGAGATCCCCTCGCCGGCGACCCCTTAACACTGTGAGCACCCCACCCGTTCGATCTGGATCTGACGATCCAGATTAGATCGTTTCTATTCACGAACCGGTATCCTCTTAGGTTCGGTTGACCGCCCATAACCACCCGCGCGCACACTAGCTTAGCCACTCACAGGTCACCACGTCACCCTAGCCGACCGTTAGTTGGTTTTTCTTTTCGGTATTGTTTTTCAAAAAACAGAATGTATTCCAAATTTGTTTTGCTTATATCTTTTAAACTAATTAATGTTTTGAGTTGATTAGTTTTGCAATAGCTCACATTTTTCATGTAGTTTCACCCTGTACTTTTAAATTTTAGATTTGAACTATAAAATTTGAATTTAATCAAATTTGCTCAAATCATTCAAATCTGAATAACTAGAGTTTAAAAATAGATTTTGATATGAATCTTTTTGCTACTGCTTGGTATTAGTTAGGACTATCTTATTGCTTAGTTTGAGGATTTTTAGGATGATTTTGATTAGTGTTCTAGCTATAAACAGAATCTGCCTAGTACTATAGTATAGTTTTATTTACTTAGTTTTAGTTAGTTTCAATTAGATTTAGTTTTAATTTGATTTAGTAGGTTCTGTTACTTGAACATTTAGTGTTTTACTTACTGTTAATAAAAATATAAAATTGTTTAGTTTTATTTCTTTGTTAATATAGGAATCACAACTTCTTTTCAAATAGATTTAATTTGTTATAAAACAAACTAGTTTAGTAATAGATTCTTTTTAACAAAGTTTATATATAATTAAATTCTGTTTTCTAAAAAGAGTTTTAGTAAATTCTTTTCTGTTAAGAACATGTTTTGTTAATAAATAATAAGTTTTGTTTTGCTCTTTTGTTACTAAAACTATAGTTGTTTCATATAGTGTTTATCAAAACTTTTAAAAACTTTACTAAAGGTTACCCAACAAACTTTAATGAATTCAATTCTGTTATTAATAAAATATTTTATTGTTTTCTTGCTTTCAACTATTGTTTTGGTTAATACAAATGGTTTCATTATGTTAGTAGTGTTTTAATAATCATTTTTTAGAAAACAAAACTTTGTGTGTTTTCTTGCTTGTGATTATGCATTGTTTGTCTTGATTGTTTACTATTTCCTTGCTGATTTTGTGAGTTACATTATTTTGTTGTATTCTTATTGAGTGCTCTTGTTTGCTTCGTTAGATTATCCGGAGTGCGAAGCTTGTTACCTAGAGTCACTCACGTATGAAGATCATCAATCAGGCAAGTCACTTTGATCATCTTTACCCATGTTTTATTGCATTAGTTCTACCATCCCCCCAATTGCATGCAAAGTAGGTAATTGGAAACTTGGTTATTGTGGTAGTATCATGTGGTAGGTACCCCCTCAATCCTTGACACATTGGCCCCGGGAAACGTTGTTTTACATTTTGCTATGCTACTAGTAGACGGGGTTGGTTGTGTGATTCATGAGAGTTGTGAGATTAATTACAAGACCTACATAATGATCAAGACTTCAAGACTCCGAGTGTTCAACTTACCTCTGGGTGGATGATGCTTGAACGGTACCCTGGAGAAACCAGTGGATTTGCCTAGGTGTTGCTGGAGATGGCCAGTATTCACGCGGAAAGATCCACCCAGGCACAAAGAGATGGATGGATGCTTCAAGACCCAAGGCTTACCTGCACAGCCACAAGTCATTATGGGCTCTGGCTTGGTTGGATATCGTGGTGACCCTGATAGGCGGTGCTACGAGATGTAGAAGAACGGTAGGAAAGGATGGGCACCGACAGAGTCGCAGGGAAACCCTTTGGAAGACCATGTTTTGGTCATCCGTTTCTCAAACACCCTGAAGTGCGAGAAATCAAACGGAGGCGACCAAATCTTGTGGGGAACGTGTGCAAAACTCTGCAGAGTACTCAGCCTAATCGATTAGCCGTGTCCACAGTCATGGACGACTTGAGCCAAAGGAACTGAAACCTCCGAAACTCTCAACACAATTAATATGATGATGTGGGTATTAATAACTTGGGTATGAGAATTGGTTGGTGGAACCATCTCATTAATCAACCAACTTAGTAATAATTTTGCTTAGCCCTCTCTTGTTGTAGGAAAATTGGCTTTACGCAAAACTTACTACTCCACCTGCCATAATTGCATATGGATTAGAGGATTATCTCTTCACCCCTCTCTTGTGACTTTGCCGGCATATTCAATATGCTGACCTATATGGCTGCAACATATCATGTTGCAGAGTACTTTTCCGACCAGGAGTGAGGATACGCTCTACGCTCGGTGAGATGCCCTTGGAGTCAGATGGACTCATCTACCTTTGATGCTTCCGCAAGATTTAGATATTCTCATGAGTTGGCCTTCAGCCACTTTATTGTAATGTTTATTGTAATAAAGGACTCGATATGAGATTTCGATTAATATAATGTTGTGTGATTTCCCTTTGATATATACATTGATGTATCGTGTGTGTACCAGCATGATCTTGGGATGGTACGGAAACACCGGAGATTCGACCTTTCAGGTCGGGTCGCTACAATCCAGGTCCCGCTATTGGTTATTTACGGTAGAGGTGTCTCGGTCATGTCTACATAGTTTTCAAACCAGCAGGGTCTGCATACTTAAGGTTCGGTGACGTTTCAGTAGTATGGAGTTATGGGTGGTGGTAACCAAAGGTTGTTTGGAGTCCTGGATGAGATCCCGGACTTCATGAGGATCTCAGGAATGGTAAGGAGGTAAATATATATATATTAAAAGTCCAATTTTGGTCACAGAAAAGTTTCGGACTCATGGGTAGTGTACCGGGAGTGCCGGGAGGGTAGCGGGGGACCATCGGGAGGGGTGTCTCGACCCAAGGGCCTCATGGGCTGTGAGAGGAGGGAGACCAGTCCCTGGTGGGCTGGCTGAACCCTCCCCTAAGGGCCCATGTGGCTGAGGTTAAGGGAGGAGGCAAAAGCCCAAAGGTGGAAAGATTTCCAAGTGGGGGAGGAGTCCTACTAGGAGTAGGATTGGAGTCCAACTCCCTATCCTCCCCATTTCGGCCGAACCAAGGCCAGCCCTAGGGCACAGCCTCCCCTCCCCTCCTCCTATATATACTAGAGGTTTAGAGGTGAGGTCTAACCCTAATTTCCACGTGCTCCCTCTACTTTACCTAGATCAGTTTTCTCCTCTAGTCTAGTTTGGCGGTGCTTAGGCGAAGCCCTGCCGCAATAGTTCCACCACCATCGCCGCCATGCTGTCGCGATGCCGGAGTATTGATCTACCTCTCTACTCCCTCTTGATGGATCAAGAAGGCGGAGATCTTCATCGAGCTGTACGTGTGTTGAACGCATAGGTGTCGTCCGTTTGGCGCTAGATCGGGACGGAACTTGATTGGATCACGAGACGCTCGACGATTTGGATCACGAAGACGTTCGACTACATCAACCGTGTTTCTTAACGCTTCCCTCTTAGCGATCTACAAGGGTATGTAGATCCACTCCCCCCTCATAGATGCTCATCACCATGGATAGATCTTGCATGTGCTTAGGCATTTTTCCCCATGCAACGTTCCCCAACACTACCTCTAGCATGGTGTCCTCCGTAGGCCTTCGAATGACACTTGTATATGATCTTTTCCTATTCATGCTCAGGTACACAATGTCTAATAATACCATCTACTCCTTCTTTATAAAGGTGTGGATCATCCCACAAGTAATGTCTTAAATCATAGAAGAACTTTTTATTTTGTTGGTATGTGAAACTAGGTGGTATAAATTTAGCAACAATGTAATTAGCATAATCAGCATACCATGGAGCATTACACGAAGCATTTATGACAGCTAATTGTTCATCAGGAAAGCTATCATCAATAGGTAGTGGGTCATCAAGAACATTTTCTAACCTAGACAAGTTATCCGTTGCGGGGTTATCAGCACCCTTTCTATCAAGAATATGCAAATCAAATTCTTGTAGCAGAAGAACCCATCTGATAAGTCTAGGTTTAGCATCTTTATTTTCCATAAGATATTTAATAGCAGCATGATCAGTGTGAACAGTTACTTTGGAATCAACAATATAAGGTCTGAACTTATCACAAGAAAACACAACTGCTAAAAATTCTTTTTTAGTGGTAGCATAGTTTCTTTGAGCGTTGTCTAGAGTTTTACTAGCATAATGCATAACATTTAATTTCTTATCAACTCTTTGTCCTATAACAACACCAACGACATAATCACTAGCATCACACATAATTTCAAAGGGTAGGTTCCAGTCAGGTGGTTGAACAATAGGTGCAGAAATCAAGGCATTCTTAAGAATTTCAAATGCTTCTACACAATCATCATCAAAAATGAATGGAACATCTTTTTGCAAAAGATTAGTGAGAGGCCTAGAAACCTTAGAGAAGTCTTTCATGAACCTCCTATAGAAACCAGCATGACCAAGGAAACTTCTTATACCTCTAATATCCATAGGACACGACATTGTTTCAATAGCATCAACTTTGGCTTTGTTAACTTCAATACCTCTTTCGGAGATTTTGTGTCCCAAGACAATACCTTCATTCACCATAAAGTGGCACTTCTCCCAATTCAAGACAAGATTAGTTTCTTCGCATCTCTGCAAAACTCGATCAATGTTGCTCAAACAATCATCAAAAGAAGTTTTGTAAACGGAGAAATCATCCATGAAAACCTCAACAATCCTTTCACAAAAATCAGAGAATATAGCATTCATACATCTTTAAAAGGTAGCAGGTGTATTGCATAAACCAAAAGGCATAAGTCTATAAGCAAAGGTACCAAAAGGGCAAGTAAAAGTGGTCTTCTCTTTGTCCTCTTTTGACACAGTTATTTGAGAGAAACCAGAATAACCATCTAGAAAGCAAAAATGTGTGTGTTTGGATAGTCTTTCCAGCATTTGATCAATAAAAGGTAGAGGGTAACGATCTTTCCTAGTAGCTTTTTTAATTTCCTAAAATCAATTACCATTCTATACTATGTAACAATTCTTTGCGGGATCAATTCATTTTTATCATTAGGAACTACAGTAATACCTCCTTTCTTAGGGACACAATGGATAGGACTAACCCATCTACTATCAGCAATAGGATAAATAATACATGCTTCTAGAAGCTCTAATATTTTATTTCTTACCACTTCTTTCATTTTAGGATTTAACCGTCGTTGGTGATCAACTGGTTTAGCATCGGGCTCCATATTAATTTTATGCTGAGATAGAGTGGGACTAATGCCCTTAAGATCATCAAAAGTATATCCAATAGCAGCACGGTGCTTCCTCAGAGTTTTCAATAATCTCTTTTCTTCATGCTCTGAAAGGTTAGCACTAATAACAACATGATATGTCTTCTTTTCATCAAGATAAGCATATTTCAGAGTATCCGGTAATTGTTTAAGCTCAAACACGGGATCACCCTTGGGTGGAGAAGGATCCCAAGTATTTGAACAGGCAAGTTGTGTTTCAAAATAGGATACTGATCAAACAAAATCGTATCTATTTCATTCATTCATTCATACGCATATCATTTTCATGGTCTAGCAAATATTTTTCTAAGGGATCACTAGGAGGCACAACAATAGAAGCCAGACCAATAATTTCATCCTTACTAGGCACTTCTTTATCATGGGATTGTCTACGAAATTTAGATAAATTAAACTCATGAGGCGTGTCCCCAAAACTTACAATAACAGTATCTTTCTCACAATCTATCCTCGCATTAATAGTATTCAAGAAAGGTCTACCAAATATAATGGGACAAAAATCATCTTGTGGGGAACCAAGGACAAGATAATCAGTTGGATATTCTATTTTCCCACACAAGACCTCGACATCTCTAACAATCCCAACTGGTGCTATAGTATCTCTATTAGCAAGCTTAATTGTAACATCAATTTCCTCTAACTCAACTGATGCAATATCATTCATAATTTCTTTATATAACGTAAAGGGAATTGCACGCACACTGGCACCCATATCAAATAAGCCATGATAACAATGATCTCCTATTTTAACAGAAACAATAGGCATGCCAACAATAGGTCTTTATTTATCTTTAGCATCAGGTCTAGCAATTCTAGCAGCTTCATCACAGAATTGAATGACATGCCCATCAAAATTATCAACCAAGAGAAATTTAACCATAGAAATACTAGGCTCAACTTTAATTTGTTCAGGGGGTGTAGGTGTTCTAACATAACTCTTACGAACCACAGTTGAAGCTTTAGCATGTTCCTTTATCCTAACATGGAAAGGTGGTTTCTCAATGTAAGCAGAAGGAATAATAGGATCAACATTATAAGTAATAGTTTGTTCTTCAACTTTAATAGGTTCAACTACTTTCACTTCAATGGGAGGAGGATATTTAAACCACTTATCCTTAGGGAGGTCAACATGAGCAGCAAAAGATTCACAGAAAGAAGCTACTATCTCAAAGTCAAGTCCATATTTAGTGCTAAATTCATGTAAAGCATCGGTGTCTACAAAGGATTTGACACAATCAAACTTAAGGTTTATACCTGGCTCCTCACCTTTGTTGAGTTCCCAATGTTCAGAGTTGCGTTCAATTCTTTCCAATAAATCCCATCTGAAGTCAATATCTCTCTTCATAAAGGAGCCAGTACAAGAAGTATCGAGCATGGATTGATCATTACGAGAAAGCCGAGCATAAAAATTCTGAATAATAATTTCTCTCGAGAGCTCATGATTGGAACATGAATATAACATTGAATTAAGCCTCCCCAAGCTTGAGCAATTCTTTCTCCTTCACGAGGCCAAAAATTATAGATATAATGCCAATCATGATGAACTAGATGCATAGGGTAGAACTTTTGATGAAATTCCATTTTCAATCGGTCGTAGCTCCATGATCCAATATCATCACATAGCCTATACCATGTAAATGCCTTCTCCTTCAAAGATAAAGGAAAGACCTTCTTCTTGACGTGATCCTCGGGCAGACCTGCAAGCTTAAATAATCCATAAACTTTATCTACATAGATCAGATGCAAATCAGGATATAGTGTTCCATCTCCTGCATAAGGATTAGCCAGCAGTTTCTCTATCATACCCGAAGGAATTTCATAATAAATATTTTTAGTAGATTCAGTAGTTTGAGGGGCAACTCTTTGTCCTTCCGGTCGAGGTGAAGATACCCCAAACAAACCCCTCAAAGGATTACTTTCCATAGTAACAAGTGACAGTAAATTTCAGCACACTATATAAATTTTTCCTTACCAGATTCCACTTACCAAAAGCGCTTCAGTCCCCGGAAACGGCACCAGAAAAGAGTCTTGATGACCCACAAGTATAGGGCATCTATCATAGTCCTTTAGATAAGTAAGAGTGTCGAACCCAACGAGGAGCAGAAGGAAATGACAAGCGGTTTTCAGTAAGGTATTCTCTCCAAGCACTGAAATTATCGGTAACAAATAGTTTTGTGAGAAAATAATTTGTAACAAGTAACAAGTAACAAGTGTAGCAATGGTACAGAAAGGTAGACCAATCCTTTTTGTAGCAAAGGACAGGCCTGGACAAACTCTTATATAAAGCAAAGCACTCCCGAGGACACATGGGAATTTCCATCAAGCTAGGTTTCATCATGTTCATTTGATTCGCGTTCGTTACTTTGATAATTTGATATGTGGGTGGACTGGTGCTTGGGTGGTTCCGTTACTTGGACAAACCACACATTATGATTAACCTCTCCCGCAAGCATCCCCAACTACGAAAGAAGAATTAAGATAATTCTAACCATAGCATGAAACATATGGATCCAAATCAGCCCCTTACGAAGCAACGCATAAACTAGGGTTTAAGCTTCTGTCACTCTAGCAACCCATCATCTACTTATTACTTCACAATGCCTTCCCCTAGGCCCAAATAATGGTGAAGTGTTATGTAGTCGATGTTCACATAACACCACTAGAGGAGAGACAACATACATCTCATCAAAATATCGAACGAATACCAAATTCACATGATTACTTATAACAAGACTTATCCCGTGTCCTCGGGAACAAACATAACTACTCACAAAGCATGTTCATGTTCATAATCAGCGGAGTATTAATTATCATAAAGGATCTGAACATATGATTTTCCACCAAGTAAACCAACTAGCATCAACTACAAGGAGTAATCAACACTACTAGCAACCCACGGGTACCAATATGAGGTTTGAGACCAAGATTGGATACAAGAGATGAACTAGGGTTTGGAGAGGAGATGGTGCTGGTGAAGATGTTGATGGTGATTTCCCCCCTCTCGATGAGAGGATCGTTGGTGATGATGATGGCATCGATTTCCCCCTCTGGGAGGGAAGTTTCCCTGGCAGAATAGCTCCGCCGAAGCTCTAGATTGGTTCTGCCCAAGTTCTGCCTCGAGACGGCGACGCTTCGTGCCAAAAACTCTCTTCTGATTTTTCCAGGTCAAAACCCTTCATATAGAAGAAGATGGGCGTCGGGGACCTACCAGGTGGGTCACAAGGCACCTAGGCACGGCTAGGGGTTGGCCGCATCTGGCAGGCTTGTGACCTCCTAGTGGTCCCCCTATGGTATTTGTTTCGCCCAATATTTTTTATATATTCCAAAAAAAATCCCTGTAACTTTTCAGGACTTTTGAGTTGTCCAGAATAGGTCTCTCAGATTTGTTCCTTTTCTAGTCCAGAATTCCAACAGGCCGCATTCTCCCTCTTCATGTAAACCTTGTAAAATGGGAGATAAAAGGCATAAGTATTGTACCATAACGTGTAATAACAGCCCATAATGCAATAAATATCAATATAAAAGCATGATGCAAAATGGACGTATCATGTCCCAGTCCCGCACATTTCCCTACCACTCTAGTATATGACCGGATCACCAAGGACAGAACTACGAGGTGAGGCCTCGACACCCTCGATGCCGACCGGATCACCAATGACGACATCGAGAGGCGAGTGGCTATATGATCGGTAAGGCTCCTAAGGTGTACTACTCAGGAGACCCCTTTAACGCTCAAGCGGCTCCCCAAAGAAAAGTTTTGTTTCCCACCCCGGGGGGGCTCCCGAGGCCCCGAGATGGTGCGTTGGGCCTTGAATGGAGCCCCCGAGCGAGTATAAAGCGCAACACGCCTGCTAACTCATTCGGGAGCACCACGCGAGGATCCGGGCGCCAAGGCCTTGGCAAGGTGCGAGCATCGTGCCCCCCAGGCCCCACTCGCGGGGTGCGAGGAGGAGGGGAGTAGGAGAGTGCTCGACCAAAAGAAAGAAAAACCAAGATGGGAAATGGCGATGAAAACAAGTCCCTGACCCGTTTCTTCAAAACATGATTTGGAAAAAGCCTCGAGTTTTGTTCTAGGAAAATTGGTAAAATCTAAATACGAGAAGAGCAAATAACAGCCGCATCCGGTACCTAGACTAGTCTTCGTCTTCCCCAGTGCTGAGCATAGGGCATCCACATTACATGGTCATAGCCATTGATGGGCAGTGCTGACTTCTCCGACAGCGCGGAGCTGTGGCTTCAACATTGCCTGGGAAGGAACCCCTCCACATCCTCGGGGGACTCCGGGCGTATATAGCCCACTCATTATTACATGAGAGTGTCACGGGTAGAACTTCTAGAGGTGCTGGATGTTCCAGTCATTCTGGATGGGGACCCCGTCCTAAGTCTCTAGGCGCACGGCACCAGGCCTGGAGACATGGGAGACCTTGAACGGGCCCTCCCACATGGGCAAGAGCTTCTGGAAGACCTCCCTGGAGAGAACCCGCCTCAGGACGAGGTCACCGACTTCGAGGGTCCTAGAGGGGATATTACGGAAGTGGTAGCGCCGTAGCGCTTGCTGATACCTCATAGCTCGGAGCGAGGCTTGGCGACGCGCCTCCTCCCCAAGCACGAGGTTCGTTCCCCGCGCGGCATCCTGACGCTGCTCGTCGAATGCCAAGACCCGCGAGGAACAGTGCTTAACCTCGTGGGGGAGGGCGGCTTCGGCTCCGTAGACGAGGAAGAATGGGGTCTCGCCGGTGGGCTTAGTCATGATGGTGCGGATGGACCATAGTACAGACTGGAGCTCACCGACCCACCCCCTGCCGCAAGCCTCCAGCTTCTTCTTGAAGCTCCTTGTCTTGAGGCCTCGCAGGACTTCCGCGTTGGCGCATTCCGCTTGGCCGTTACTCCTGGGGTGGGCTACAGAGGCGTAGCAAATCTGCGTTCCAAGGTTAGCGCAATAAGTCTTGAAGAGGTTACTTGTGAACTGCAAACCGTTATCAGTGATGATGCAGTTGGGGACGCCGAATCATCTTACGATGCCCTTGATGAACTTGACGGCCGATCCAGCCGGGATGGTGCGCACTGGCTCCACCTCCGCCCACTTGGTGAACTTGTCGATGGCGACGTAGAGGTAGCGGTACCCGCCCGCTTCCCGCGGGAAGGGCCCCAGTATGTCCAGCGCCCAGACTGCAAAGGTCCAGGAGAGCAGGATGGTCTAGAGGCCTTGGGCGGGTTGGTGAATTTGCTTGGCATGGAACTAGCAAGCCTTGCAAGACCGAACCAACTTGATGGCATCGTTAAGCGCCGAGGGCCAGTACAAGCCTGATCGAAACACATCCCTGCAATGGTGCGCGACGAGGAGTGGTGCCCGCAGTCCCCTCCGTGGATGTCTGCCAGCAGCTCGCACCCCTGTTCCTTGGAGATGCATCGTAGCGCGACGTCATTCGGGCGCCTGCGGTACAAGTGGTCGTCTTGCAAGCAGTAGGCCGTGGCCTGCCGTGCTACGTGCTCTGTGTCTTCCTCCTTTTTCGGTAGCGTGTCGTGAAGCAGGTACGCCTTGAACTCCTGCATCTAGTCATCGACCTAAGGCTCCAGTGCCAGGAGCAGTCGGGCTCCTAAGGCCGGGCCACAGTCCGGAGCCCCTAAGGGTGGCGCTAGGGGGAGCTCCTCACTTTGTGGCGCCAGATCCTCATAGGGGGGTGTCACAGAGGGTTTGAAGAGCCGCTCCTCAAACACGCCCAACTCCTGGGGCTAGCATCATGACGCCCTCTTGGCGATGTTATCAGCCTCCTTGTTTGCGCCGCACGGGATGTGTTGCAATTCCAATCCCTGAAAACGTCTTTCAATCTTACGTACCTCTTCCAATTACACCTCCATATGCTCGGTCTAGGGTGTATACTCTTTGTTGGAGAAATTCATAAGGAGCTAAGAGTCACCCATGATGGTGAGGCACCGAACCACCAAGGCCACCGCTACCTTGAGGCCTGCGATGAGGCCCTCGTACTCTGCGATGTTGTTGGAGACCTTCTCCCCATGCTGGAAACAGAGCTGCATAGCATACCGGATCTTGTCTCCTGCCGAGGAAGTGAGCACGAGCCCAGCCCCTGCCCCCATGCGCGTGAAGGCTCCGTCCAAATGCATGATCCAACCCTCAGGTGTCTCATCACCGGGGGCGAGGGACTGGCTTCTGTCCAGCCCCCGGTCAGGGATGTTCGTCCACTCTGCCATGAAGTCCACCAGGGTTGCCCCTTTTATGACCTTGGTCGTGCTGAACTCTATGTTGAAGGCTTGCGGCTCGATGTTCCATTCGGCGACTCTTCCCGCCGCGTTGGGGTTGTGTAGGACCTTCTCTAGGGGTATGCGGAGACGACCTTGATGGGATGCCCCTAGAAATAGTAGCGCAGTTTCCTCGAAGCGACAAGAAGCACTAGGAGGAGCTTCAGTTGCATGGGGTAGCATGAGCATGCGTCCCGTAGCACCGTACTGACTTAGTAGACCGGGTGTTCGACGAGGGTGAGGTCTCTTGTGGTGTCCTGCCCCACGGCGGGCTCAAGAGGCTTGGGCACCTTGGGGGCCGTCGGAGTGGTCGGGGCCTCATGAGGGTTGAGCGCTTCGGGGGCTGTCAGAGTGGTCGGGGCCTCATGAGGGTTGAGTGCTTTGGGGGCTGTCAGACTGGTCGGGGTCTCACGAGCTCCGGCTTGGGGAGAAACGAGTTTCTTGGGGTCCTGCGAGCCCCCTTGTTCCATGCATGGGGGCCCGCCTACACCCGACGATGCGGCGCGGGTGTCGGCTTGCTCCTCCTTGACCTCCACCAATGCAGCGCTGGCGGAGTGGGGGTGGCAGCCAGGTATAGTAGCAGTGGCTCCCGGGGGCGAGGCACCACCATCACCGGCGGGCTCATGAGGTACTGCTTGAGCTCCTCGAAGGCAGCGTTCGCCTCTGGGGTCCATTCGAAGGGGCCCTTTCTTTTCATGATCTTAAAGAACGGCAGGGCCCGTTCACCAAGTTTGGAGATGAAGCGCCCCAAGGAGGTCACGTGATAACCCACAAGTGTAGGGGATCAATTGTAGCCTTTCTCGATAAGTAAGAGTGTCAAACCCAACAAGGAGCCACAGGTAGAATAAATATTCCCTCAAGTTCTATCGACCACCAATACAACTCTATGCACGCTTAACATTCGCTTTACCTAGAACAAGTATGAAACTAAAATTACTTTGTAGGTGCAACGAGATAGGTTTGCAAGATAATAAAGAGCACGTAAACAGAAACTAGGGGCTGCTAAGATAAAGTAACAATTAAGTTAGTTTAACGATTGTGGAAAAGTGGTGGTAGGAGTTGCGGAATTATCCCTAGGCAATCGATAACAAGACCGATAATCATTATTGCAATTTTATATGAGGGAGAGGCATAAGCTAACATACTTTCTCAACTTGGAACATATGCACTTATGATTGGAAGTTGTAACAGCCCAGGACCGACGCTCCAAAAGATTCCCCTTTTACTCCATTGTCGTCGTGCATTTCGTTTGGTCATCGCATTCATCATTGCATCGTTCGCATTATCTGCATAGCATCAACACTTGTTTTCGAAAACTTGCATCCGTCCATAGTTGCCGGTTCTCTCCGTTCTTGCCGTTGCCCGTTTCGAGACCAACCACACACGCACGTGCCCACAGCATCGTTTAAAAAATGTTTTAAAAGGCGTGCTAAAAATATTCATGGATTGGGTCGAAACCTGGTGTGCGGTCTTATTATAGTGTAGGTAGACCGCCTGCCAAATTTCGTCGCATTTCGAGTTCGTTCGATACCCGAACGGTCAACCATAGCAGTGCGGTCATCGGTTATTCATCAGACGTTTTTCGCTGTTTAGAACTCCTGTCGCCGGGCCACCATCTCCCTCTCTCCTCAGCCCCCCACATCCCCTCTCCACAGACCACCTAGCCCACCTAACCTCTCCCCGTGACCAGAGCCGTCCGTGGGTCATGGTCTCTTCATCTCATGTATGCCATTCATTCGTAATATCCCTTTTCGTTCCAATTTCTTACCGGTGTTTCGTTGAAGACTTCTTCAAGTTTGTGCTCTATCTATCTTTCCTATCTTTTCCAAAAGAATAAGTGGTATGCCAAATCCGTTGCTTGTCATCAATTTAACTTGATGAAGGATAATCATAACATAATTCTTATTCTTGTTGGTCAAGGTGATCTCAATCCTTCTTCCGGAGTTGTTCATGATATCAAATTCTCTATTCTAGTTGTTCAACTTTTCTTTTTCGGAGTTCCAAGTTTGTCTCAAGTATCTCTTCACGAAGTTCCATCTCAATCTTTGCAAGGCCTAAATCTTGTTCATTTTGCAACCTTCAATTATTTTCTATCTTCCTTTCATCCCGGTGTTCTCCAAGAGGTCCTTCATGGTGGTTTGCTAATGATGTAATTCTTTCCCGAAGTGTTCTTCAAGATTCTTGTTGGGGATGCTCAACCATTCTTTTCTCACATTTCTAAGTTAAATTCCTTCTCCATGGTATTTTGAGATGGTGTTATTAAATGCTTGATTATGAGGAGTCTCGAAGGAAAATTGTCAAGAACAAGATAAGTAAACCCATCTTCTTTTCTCGGAGTTATCTTGGGTTGGATTTCACCTAAAGCATTTCCCAAGGATTGTTGCTATCATGGTGTCATAAATAATCCAAGTCTTCCCTCCTCCTCTTGCTGAAAGAAATTTTGCATATCTTGTTGCTCTCAAGAAATCAATTGTTTCTGTTGTGGCAGGTTGTCACCTCATAATTTTGAGAGATTTTCCATAAGCCCATAACAAGCTATTCTTTCGTTGTTAATTCTCCATCAACTCCATTCAACCTATGCTTTTCAAATTCATTTGTAGTAGGAGTTGTCATTTTGTTCTCCGTTCTCTTCTCTCCAAAGATCTAGCTTCTATTCTTTTGTTCCGGAGGCATTGTGGTGTTGCTCTTTTCAACCCACATCTAGTTTGGTTAAGTTCATGTTCTTTCTTTGCTTATTCATTTTCCCGGAGTGTTGTGTTCTATGTTCAAGTTCTTTTCCTTCTTATCAAGTTTTTCCTCTCTATCATACCAAAGTGTTGTCGAAATTTCTTGTGAATTCGGGCTTGTTCCTCAAGTCGTTCTTCATCTCTTGCCAACCTTCATGTTTCATGGGTTTCACTCGTTTATCAGAGAAGCAACTAAGTTTCACCTCTCGCTCTTTCTCTTCCCCTTTTCATTCCTAGATCTCGAGACGAGATCCTCATGTAGTGGAGGAGAGTTCTAACAGCCCGGGACCAACGCTTCAGAAGATTCCCCTTTTATTCCATCGTTGTCGTGCGTTTTGTTTGGTCGTCGCATTCATCATTGTATCATTCGCATCCTCTACATAGCATCAACACTCATTTTCGAAAACTTGCATCCGTTCATAGTTGCCGGTTCTCTCCGTTCTTGCCTTTTCCCATTTTGAGACCAACCACACACGCACGCGCCCACGACATCGTTTAAAAAAATGTTCTAAAAGGCGCGCTAAAAATATTCCTTGATTGGGTCAAAACCTGGTGTGCGATCTTATTATAATGTAGGTAGATCACCTGCCAAATTTCCTCGCATTCCGAGTTCGTTTGATACCCAAACGGTCAACCATAGCAGTGCGGTCATCGGTTATTCGTCGGACGTTTTTCACTGTTTAGAACTCCTGCCGTCGGGCCACCATCTCCCTCTCTCCTTAGCCCACGTCCCCTCTCCGCAGCCCACCTAGCCCACCTAACCTATCCCCGTGACCGGAGCCATCTGATCACAATCGGAGGGTCCGAAAATGGTGCGAAACCCCCTCCCCTAGCTCCCAAACTGCTATTTATAGACCCCTAGCGTCCAAATCAGGCAACCGTAGGCTTAGCCTAGAAATCCATGCGCCCCAATCATGAGCCGCGCCTCCTCTCTCCCACCAGCCGTCGTGGCCTGTGAAGCCCATCCGGGCCCGCCTCGGGCCCGAACCACCCGCCGCCCGAGCTCCTTGCTCATTCGAGCCTCGCGCCTGCCGCCACCTCGCTGGCCACTGCACCCCGCGGCGTAGCACCATCGTCCAGGCCTGAGGCCACCTCTCCTCGTGTCGTCAACCCTAGGAGCCGCCGCTCGCCGAGCATCGCCGCCGCCCGTAGCTCCATGGGAGCCCGCTTCCCTAACCTCGCCTATAGCCCTGGCCTCGCAGGAGCTTGCCGCCGGACCTCCTCCGACCAAACCCCCGGGCCGGATTTACCGCCCCGCCTGCCGGATCTCCCCATTCCCGGCCTTGCCAGGCCCCACCGGTCGCCTCCTGCCGCCGCCCGTTGCGTTGATTGCCACCGCCGCCGTCGCTCTGCACTTAGGCACGAGGAGGAAGCCGCCTCTCGATCCGCCAGCGCCCGCGCGTGGCCTTCGCCTGGGCCGGCCAGCCTCGCCTCGGCCCACCCCGCCTCTCCTCCGACCGGGCCAAGCCCAATGGTGAGCCACCCCGCTAAGTCCCGCCCGGTGCGCTGTTTAGTTATATCGCACCCATGTGCACTATTAGCCCAGTTTCAAATTCGGCCCGTAGACATTTTTTCCAGTTCTGTGAATTATGCTAATTAACCAGTGATTTACAGATTTGCAGAAAACCCCCTAAACTTCATGCATCAATAACTTTTTAACCTTGCATCAGATGAAAATAATATATATATATATGATAAGTGATTAGAATTTCGTGTAGATTCACAATATTCAACTCTCACATGTGTTTAAAATTCTTAAGCTTGCCGTTTGCATTAATTTGCATAATTGCCATGCTGATATGAATTATTTAATAACTTTTGAACCGTAGCTCCGTTGAAGATGTTTTATATGTGTAACTTGACTGGAAAAACGTGTAGAATCTCATGCCACACTTTATTTCCATGTTTAATAACTATAAAATTGTGTTAGGACAGATCTGGACCAAATTCATATTATGCTTATGGGGATGTTTCGAAAATGCTATATGTTGCTTCCGACCCCATTTAAAATGCCTAGATGTTATAGTTGTTCATGCTTCACCTCTTGTCATGATAAACAACATTAACCACTTCTCATAATATGGAGAGTTATTATTTTGTTATATGTATGTTGTCCCTCTCCATTTAAAGTTGCTTAATTCCATCTTCGCCTTATGCCATGACCACCCATGTTAAAAAAACATTTAATATTGATGAGTACCTAACGAGAGTGAACTAAATAATTCGAACGTGGAGTTTCGTCAATATGCAACTCGTTGCATATTGAGCTTCACTTTAATGTGTAGTAGTTGTTTGATGTGAATTGTCATGCCTTGCATATTTAAACCGGACATGCATCATATTGATTTGTGCATCATGTCATGCATATGTTGTGGTGTTCTCGTGTGTTGATTGTTGTTTCCGGATTGCATCTTCTCGATAGAGTTCCGAAAGCGTTCGGAGTGTGAGGATTCGTTCGACTACGTTGGCTCAACTTCTTCATGGACTCGTTCTTCTCTTGCAAGCGGGATCTCAAGCAAGCGTTCGAAGTGTGAGGATTCGTTCTTCCCTGGATACCACTACTATCATTGCCATGCTAGTTGTCCTGCTTTTATCGTTATGTCTCGCTACCTACCACTTGGTTGTAAAGCCTCCCAACATTGCCATGATAAGCATCTAACCCCTCCTCATCCCAGCAAACCTTTGTTTGGCTATGTTACCGCTTGCTCAGCCCTTCTTATAGCGTTTCTAGCTGCAGGTGCAATTGCTTCCATGTGACAACATGGACATTCTTTTGTTATCACAATATTATTGCTATTTAATTTAATGCACTTATACACTTGGTAAAGGGTGAAAGGCTTCACCTTTTGCTTGGTGTTTTGTTCCACTCTTGCCGCCCTAGCTACTTGTGAACCAGTGTTATGTTCCATAATTGAGCACTCCTAACATGCTCGGGGTTGTTATGGGGACCCCCTTGATTTTCGTTTTAGGATAAAGCTTGTCTGGCAAGGCCCAACATTGGTACTACATTTGCCTAATAACTAATAAACCTGCATATGGTGTAATTAACCCGAAAATCTTAATTAACAACCTGGGCCAGTGCTCCTCATGAGTGTTGGTCCAACCTGTCAACCGCCGGTGGCCACCTAGGGCAACTCTACGACTCTCCTACCGGAAGTTTGGACAATCCGTCGTGTCTTGAGAATGAGATACGCGGCTCCTATCAGGATCGTCTTCACGTCGGGCGGCCTTGCTGGATTTGTTTTACCTTTCTCGAACGTCTTGAGTGACGAATTCTGATATTCTTTGGGCTATCTTGAGGGGGCGGATTTCCTGTGGAATTTCCTAGGAAGATCACGAGATCCTTGGTCGAGGTTATTCTCGCTGCGTGTGGTTAATTTGTGATGGATGAGTTTGAGCACCCCTGTAGGGTTAAATCTATCGGAAAGCCGTGCCCGCGGTTATGTGGCAAACTTGGATATTTTGTTTAACACCCGGTCATAGCATACTTCAAGTAAACTCTAATAAAATACACCAACTGTGTGCGTAACCGTGACTATCTCTTCTCGTGAGTCCTTATCCGAGAGAGAACACAGTGGGGTTATGATTGACGTAAGTAGTTGTTCAGTATAAGTTAGTGATCATTACCCATTCACGTTCGTTGTGCGTAGACCATCATAATTTAATTTCTGTACTCGTAAGTTATCCACTGAAATAAATGCTTAGTCGCTTGCTGCGGCCTCACCACTTAACCATACCTCACCCATTAAGCTTTAATAGTCTTGATACCCTTGGAAATGAGATTGTTGAGTCCTCGTGGCTCACAGATTACTACAACAACAGTTGCAGGTACAGGTAATGCAATGCTTTGATGTGAGAGCGATGCTTGTTTGATTTGGAGTTCTTCTTCTTCATCGATCTATGATGGGTTCCAGGCAGCAGCCTGGGATAGCAAGGGTGGATGTCATTTTATCGTTTGATTTCGTCCGTAGTTGGACCCTACTCTTATGTATGATGTTTGAGCATGTTGTTGTATTGATGTGATCTTGATGTAGCTTGTTGCGAGTGTAAGCCAATTCCATATACTCATCTCTTCTGTACATGTACTTGTAATGATATCCATTCTTGCAACACGACGAGATGCGCTTCTATCCCTGTCGAGGCCCTCATGCCGAAATAAGGATAGGATCGCATCTTGGGCGTGACAGAACTCTAACAAGCATTCGCCACTACTAAAGATCATTAAGGTAAAACCCAACCATAGCATTATAAGGTATCAAGTCCTCTTTACTCTCATATGCAACAACCCACCTACTCGGGTTTATGCTTCTGTCACTCACGCAACCCACCATAGGCAAATCATGAACACATTGCTACACCCTATAGCGAGGATCCCTCACGCTTGCGTGACACGGAGAGCGCCATAATATAGCACCAATAATAAAACATGCAACTCAAACCAATCATGATCATCAATCAACCCATAGGACAACAAAAATCTACTCAGACATCATAGGATGGCAACACATCATTAGATAATAATATGAAGCATAAAGCACCATGTTCAAGTAGAGGGTACAACGGGTTGCGGGAGAGTGGACCGTTGTAGATAGATGGGGGAAGGTGATGAAGGTTTTGGTGACGATGACGGAGTTGTTGGAGTAGATCGCCGTCACGATGATGGCCCCGGCGGTGTTCCAATGCCACCGGGAGAGAGGCGGGAGAGCCTCCCTCCTTCTTATTCTTCCTTGACCTCCCCCCAAGATAGGAGGGGGGGTTTCCCCTTTGGTCCTTGGACTCCATGGCGGTGGAGGGGCGAGAGCCCCTCCTTGATTGGATCTCTCTCTGTGTGTTTCCTTCTGTTTTTACGCTCCCAAATTCGGGCCTTTCACCATTTCTTAAATATCTGGAGATCCGTACCTCCGATCGGGCTGAAATTTGGTGGGGATTTTTATCCGGATATTAGCTTTCTTGTGGCGAAAAAAGGGCACCAAACGCCTTACGAGGTGACTGTTGGGGAACGTTGCATGGGAAACAAAAAATTTCCTACGCACACGCAGATCTATCCATGGTGATGAGCATCTACGAGAGGGAGAGTGGATCTACGTACCCTTGTAGATCGCTAAGCGGGAAGCGTTAAGAAACGCGGTTGGTGTAGTCGAACGTCTTTGCGATCCAAATCGCCAAGCGTCCCGCGATCTCATCATGATCTGTCCCACGATCCAATCACGATCCGTCTCGCGAACTCATCACAATCTGTCCCGCAATCTTGTCACGAACCGTCCCGCAAACTCATCACGATCCGTCCCGCGAACTCATCACGATCCGTCTCGCGATCTTGATCGCGGTCCTTCCGATCTAGCGCCGAACGGACGGCAACTCCGCGTTCAGCACACGTACAGCTCAATGACAATCTCCGCCTTCTAGATCCAGCAAGAGGGAGCGGAGAGGTACAAGAGTTCTCCGGCAGCATGACGGTGCTCCGTACATGGTGGTGGAGCTATTCCGGCAGGGCTTCGCCTAAGCACTTCAGAAATCCGATCTAGAGGAGAAACTATGCATTAGAGGAACGGGTAGCACGTGGCTGAAAATTCTGTGCAAAAACCCTAAAACCTCCAGTATATATAAGAGGAAGAGAGGAGGAGGCTTGGCACAAGGGCCAAGCCTCCAAGGAGTCGGCCGAACCAGGTGGAGGAGGTGGACTCCACCTCCAATCCTAGTAGGACTAGGATTCACCCTATTTTTGCCTTTTTCCACTTTTTCTCTTTAGGCCTTTTTCCCCAAACCGCATGGGCCTTGTGTGGGACTTCCACCAGCCCACTAAGGGCTGGTAAACACTCTCCCACAGCCCATGGGACCTCTTGGATCGAAATACCCCTCCCGATGGTCTCCCGGTACACTACTTGCACTCCCGGTACACTACCGATGAGCCCGAAACTTTTCCGGCGACCAAAACAGGACTTCCTACATATGAATATTTACCTCCGGACCATTCCGGAGCTCCTCGTGACGTCCAGAATCTCATCCGGTACTCCGAACAACCTTCGGTCACCACCATACATAACTCTATACTATCGAAACGTCACCAAACCTCAAGTGTGCAGATCCTACGGGTTCGAGAACTATGTAGTATGACCGAGACACCTCTACGGTCAATAGCCAATAGCGGGACCTAGATGCCCATATTGGTTCCTACATATTCTCTTTATCGGTCGAACCTCTATGTCAAGGATTCAGTTAATCTCGTATGATGTTCCCTTTGTTCTTCGATATGTTACTTGCCCGAGATTCGATCATCGGTATCTCCATACCTAGTTCAACCTCGTTACCGGAAAGTCTCTTTACTCGTTCCGTAATACAAGATCCCGTAACTAACACTTAGTCACATTGCTTGCAAGGCTTATTGTGATGTTGTATGCCAACTCAACAGACACCCTCGGAGATACCTGTAGAGCACCTTTATAGTCACCCAGTTACGTTGCGACGTTTGATACACACAAGGCACTCCTCCGGTATCGGTGAGTTGCATGATCTCATGGTCATAGGAACGTATACTTGACATGCAGAAAACAGTAGCAATAAACTGACACGATCATATCCTACGTTTGTAGTTTGGGTCTTGTCCATCACACCATTCTCCTAATGATGTGATCCCGTTTATCAAATGACATCTCATGTCCATGGCTAGGAAACCTTAATCATCTTTGATCAACGAGCTAGTATATTAGAGGCATACTAGGGACATGGTTCTGTCTATGTATCCACACATGCATCTAAGTCTCCGATCAATACAATTATAGCATGGATAATAAACGATTATCATGAACAAGGAAATATGATAATAACCAATTTATTATTGCCTCTAGGGCATATTTCCAATAGTCTGCCACTTGCACTAGAGTCAATAATCTAGTTCACATCACCATGTGATTCGCATTGTTATGAATCTAACACCCAATGAGTTCTGGGGCTTGATCATGCTTTGCATGTGAGAGAGGTCTTATAGTCAATGGGTCTGCGACATTCAGATCCATGTGTACTTTGCAAATTTCTATGTCAAACCGTAAACATTGCTACCAAACTCCACCTGGTACTATTCCAAATGGCTGCTCCACTATACGTATCCAGATTGCTTCTACGAGTCATCTGGATTGGTGTTAAAGCTTGCATCGACGTAACTCTTTACGACAAACTCTTTATCACGTCCATAATCGAGAAACATCTCCTTAGTCTTTTAGTTACTAAGGATAATCTTGACCGCTGTCTAGTGCTCCATTCCAGGATCACTTTGAAACCTTCCAGCCATACTTATGGCAAGGCTGGCATCGGGTCTTGTGCACAGCATTGCATACATGATAGAGCCTATGGCTGAAGCATAGGGGATGACACTTCATCTTTTCTCTATCTTCTGCAATCACTGGGCATTGAGTCTTACTCAACTTCACACCTTACAAATCAGGCGAGAACTCTTTCTGTGACTAATCCATTTAATTCTTTCAAAAACTTTGTCAGGTATGTACTTATTGAAAATCTCATCAAGCTTCTTGATCTATCTCTATAGATCTTGATGCTCAACAATTAGGTAGCTTTATCCAAGTCTTCCTTTGAAAAACTCTTTTTCAAACAACCGTTTATGCTTTCCAAAAATTCTACATAATTTTCGATCAACAATATGTCAACCACATATGCTTACTAGAAACTCTATAGTGCTCCCACTCACTTTATTGTAAATACAAGTTTCTCATAAACTTTGTATAGACTCAAAAACTTTGATCACCTTATCAAAGTGTATATCCAACTCCAAGATGCTTGCTTCAGTTCATAGAAGTTTCACTGAAGCTTGCACACCTTTTAGCATCCTTAGGACTGACAAAACCTTCTGGTTGTATCTCATACAACCTTTCCTTAAGGAAGGCAACGATGTTTTGGTATCCATCTGCCAGATTTAATAATTGAAAAATGCAGCAACTGCTAACATAATTCCAACAGACTTTAGCATCTCTACGAGTGAGAAAGTCTCATCGCAGTCAACTCCTTGAACTTGGTGGAAACTTCTTTGCGACAAGTCGAGCTTTATAAATGGTGACATTCACCATCAGCGACTGTCTTCATCTTAAAGATCCATTTGTACTCAACGACCTGCCATCCAACGAGCAAGTCTACCAAAGTCTATACTTGGTTTTCATACATGGATCCTTTCTCGGATTTTATGGCCTCTAACCATTTGTCGGAATCCGGGCCCATCATCGCTTCTCCATAGCCCGTAGGTTCATTGTTGTCCAACAACATGACCTCCAAGACAGGGTTGTCATACCGCTCAGGAGCAGTACACATCCTTGTCGACCTACGAGGTTTGATAGTAACTTGATCCGAAGCTTCATGATCATCATCATTTACTTCCTCTTCAACTAACATAGGCTTCACAGAAAACTACTTCCTGCGCTGCGCTACTCTCTGGTTCAACAAAGGTTCAACAACCTCATCAAGTTCTATCTTCCTCCCACTCAATTCTTTTGAGAGAAACTTTTTCTTGAGAAAGGACCCAGTTTTAGCAACAAACACTTCATGCTTGGATCTGAGATAGAAGGTTTACCCAATTGTTCTTAGGGTATTCTATGAAGATGCATTTGTCCGCTTTGGGTTCGAGCTCATTAGGTGAAAACATTTTCCACACAAGCGTCGCAGCCCCAAACATTAAGAAATGACAACTTGGGTTTCTATCAAACCCTAATTACACGGTGTCATCTCAACGGATTTAGATGGTGCCCTATTTAAAGTGAATGTAGTTGTCTCTAATGCATAACCCCAAAATTATAGTAGCAAAACGATAAGAGACATCATAGCACGCACCATATCCAATAGAGTACGACTATGACATTCGGACACACCATCACACTATGGTGTTCCAGGTGGCGTGAGTTGTGAAACAACTTTCACATTGTCTAAAGTTGTATGCCAAACTCGTAACTCAGATATTCACCTCCACGATCATATAGCGAACATTTTTATCTACTTGTCATGATGATCTTAAACTTCACTCTGAATTTGCTTGAACCTTTCAAACGATTCAGACTTGTGTTTCATTAAGTAAATATACACTATATCTACTCAAATCATTGGTGAAGGTAAGAAAATAACGATATCCACCGCACGCTACAAGACTCATTGGATTGCATACATCAACATGTATCATTTCCAATAAATCACTTGCCCGCACCATCCATCTGGAAATGGGGTCCTTAGTCATCTTGCCCAAGAGGCATGGTTCGCATGTCTCAACCGATTCGAAATCGAATGAGTCCAAAGATCCATCAGCATGGAGTTTCTTCATGCGCTTTATACCAATATGACATTTAGCGGCAGTGCCACAAGTATGTGGTACTATCATTCTTAACTTTGTATCTTTTGGCGTCAATGTTATGAACATGTGTATTACTACGATCAAGACTCAGCAAACCATTCTCAGTGGGTTCATGACAATTGAAGGTATTATTCATGTAAACAGAATAACCATTATTCTCTAACTTAAATGAATAACCGTGTTGCAATAAACACGATCTAATCATGTTCATGCTCAACGCAAAACACCAAATAACATTTATTTAGGTTTGTCTCTAATCCCGAAGGTAGAGAGAGCGTGAAATGTTGATCACATCAACCTTGGAAACATTTCCAACACACATCGTCACCTCACCCTTAGCTAGTGCTCCGTTTGTAGCTTTTATTTCGAGTTACTAACGTTTAGCAATCGAACCGGTATCCAATACCCAGGTGCTACTAGGAGTACTCGTAAGGTACACATCATTAAAACGTATATCAAATATACTTTTGTCAACGTTGCCAGCCTATCTTATCTACCAAGTATGGGTTGTTCCGCTTCAGCGACCGCTCTCCTCATTATCGAAGCACTTAGTCACGGGTTTGGCTTCAACTTTGGGTTGCTTCACTGGAATAGCAACTGACTTGCTATCCATGAATTTTCCCTCCTTGCTCTTGCCCTTCTCGAAACTAGTGGTTTGACTAACCATCAACACTTGACGCTCCTTCTTGATTTCTACCTTCGCGGTGTCAAATATCACGAACAGCTCAGGGATCATTATTTCTATCCCTGGCATTTTATAGTTCATCACCAAGTTCTAGTAGCTTAGTGACAGTGACTTGGAGAACTATATATATCACTATCTTATTCGGAAGATCAACTCCCACTCAATTCAAGCGATTGTAGCGCCCAGACAATATGAGCACATGCTCAACGATTGAGCTATTCTCCTTCATCTTGCAGGCAAAGAATCTTGTTGGAGATCTCATATCTCGCAACATGGGCATGAGCCTGAGATCGTAATTTCAGCTCTTAGAACATCTCATATGTTCCGTAACGTTCAAAACATTTTGGAGCCTCAATTCTAAGCCGTAATGCATGACGCACTAAACTATCAAGTCGTCATCAGAACGTGCCTGTCAGATGTTCAGAACATCTACAAACAACGTTAGAGGGGTTGGCGCACCGAGCGGTGCATTAAGGACATAAGACTTCTGTGCAGTAATGAGGACAATCCTCAGATCACGGAGCCAGTCCGCAATATTGCTACCATCAACTTTCAACTATAGTTCTCTAGGAACATATAAAAATTCAAGGGAGCTACAGTGTGAGCTAGTTCAATTAATCATATTACTTAAGAACTCCCACTCAAATTGATATCCCTCCGGTCATCCGAGTGATACATGATCCAAATTCACCAACTCAAGTCCGATCATCGCGTGAGTTGAGGTGGTTACAATGGTGAACATCATCATGTTGATCATATCTACTATATGACTCATGTTCGACCTTTCGGTCTCTTGTGTTCTGAGGCCATGTCTGTACATGCTAGGCTCGTCAAGTTTAACCCGAGTGTTCTGCATGTGCAACACTGGCTTGCACCCGTTGTATGTGAACGTAGAGTCTATCACACCCGATCATCACATGGTGTCTCGACACGACAAACTTTTGCAACGGTGCACACTCGGGGAGAACACAATTTATCTTGAAATTAAGTGAGTGATCACCTTATAATGCTATCGTCGTCCTAAGCAAAACAAGGTGCATAATAGGATTAACATCACATGCAAATCATAAGTGACATGATATGGCCATGAACTTGTGCTTTTGATCTTCATCATGAAAGCACCGACATGATCTCCATCGTCACCGGCATGACACCATGATCTCCATCATCTTGATCTCCATTAATGTGTCACCATCGGGGTTGTCGCGCCCACCATGCTTCTACTACTATTGCTACCGTTTAGCGATAAAGTAGAGCATTACATAGCGCTTAATGATTGACACGCAGGTCATACAATAATTAAAGACAACCCTATGGCTCCTGCCGGTTGCCGTACTCATCGACATGCAAGTCGTGATAATCTATACATCACATGATCATCTCATACATCACATATATCACATCATGTAATTGTCCATATCACATCAAAACATACCCTGCAAAACAAGTTAGACGTCCTCTAATTGTTGTTGCATGTTTTACGTGGCTGTTACGGGTATCTAGCAAGAATAATTCTCATCTACGCAAAAACCACAACGGTGATACACTAGTTGCTTTTGAACCTTCTCAAGGACCGCCTTTGTTGAATCCGATCCAACTAAAGTGAGAGAAACTGGCACCCGCAAGCCATCTACAACAAGTTGCGGTCGAGGGAACGGGTCTCTCGTAAGCCTACGAGTAATGTTGGTCTGGGCCGCTTCATCTCACAATACCACTGAACCAAAATCCGACCAAGGGAGGAAGCAATCTAAGCATCAACGCCCACAAACCTTTTGTGTTCTATTCAAGATCTCATCTACACATAGACCTAGCTCATGATGCCATTGTTGGGGAACGTTGCATGAGAAACAAATTTTCCTACGCACACGTAGATCTATCCATGGTGATGAGCATCTACGAGAGAGAGAGAGAGAGAGAGAGAGTGGATCTACGTACCCTTGTAGATTGCTAAGCGGGAAGCATTAAGAAACGCGGTTGGTGTAGTCGAACGACTTCGCGATCCAAATCGCCGAGCGTCCCGCGATCTCATCATGATCCGTCGCGTGATCCAATCACGATCCGTCCCGCGAACTCATCACGATCCATCCCGCGATCTTGTCACGATCCGTGCCTCAAACTCATCACGATCCATCCCGCGAACTCATCACAATCCGTCTCGCGATCTTGATCACGGTCCTTCCGATCTAGCACCGAACGGACGACACCTCCGCGTTCAGCACACGTACAGCTCGATGACAATCTCCGCCTTCTTGATCCAGCAAGAGGGAGCAGAGAGGTAGAAGAGTTCTCCGGAAGTGTGACGGTGCTTCGGAGATGGTGGTGGAGCTATTTCGGCAGGGCTTCGGCTAAGCACTGCAGAAATCCGATCTAGAGGAGAAACTATGCACTAGAGGAACGGGTAGCACGTGGCTGAAAATTCTGTCCAGAAACCCTAAAACCTCCGGTATATATAAGAGGAAGAGAGGAGGAGGCTTGGCACAAGGTCCAAGCCTCCAAGGAGTCGGCCGAACCAGGTGGAGGAGGTAGACTCCACCTCCAATCCTAGTAGGACTAGGATTCACCCTATTTTTGCCTTTTTCCACTTTTTCTCTTTAGGCCTTTTTCCCAAACCGCATGGGCCTTGTGTGGAACTTCCACCAGCCCACCAAGGGCTGGTAAACACTCTCCCACAGCCCATGGAGCCTCTTGGGACGAAATACCCCTCCCGATGGTCTCCTGGTACACTACCAGCACTCTTGGTACACTACCGATGAGCCCAAAACTTTTCCGGCGACCAAAACAGGACTTCCTACATATGAATATTTACCTATGGAGCATTCTAGAGCTCCTCGTGACGTCCAGGATCTCATCCGGGACTCCGAACAACCTTCGGTCACCACCATACATAACTCTATACTACCGAAACGTCACCAAACCTCAAGTGTGCAGACCCTACGGGTTCGAGAACTATGTAGGCATGACCGAGACACCTCTACGGTCAATAGCCAATAGCGGGACCTGGATGCCCATATTTGTTCCTACATATTCTACAAATATCTTTATCGGTTGAACCTCTATGTCAAGGATTCAGTTAATCCCGTATGATGTTCCCTTTGTTCTTCGGTATGTTACTTGCCCGAGATTCGATCGTTGGTATCTCCATACCTAGTTCAACCTCGTTACCGGCAAGTCTCTTTACTCGTTCCATAATACAAGATCCCGTAACTAACACTTAGTCATATTGCTTGCAAGGCTTATTGTGATGTTGTATTACCGAGTGGGCCCTAAGATACCTCTCCGTCACATGGAGTAACAAATTCCAGTCTTGATCCATGCCAACTCAACAAACACCCTCAGAGATACCTGTAGAGCACCTTTATAGTCACCCAGTTACGTTGCGACGTTTGATACACACAAGGCACTCCTCCGGTATCGGTGAGTTGCATGATCTCATGGTCATAGGAACGTATACTTGACATGCAGAAAACAGTAGCAATAAACTGACACTATCATATGCTACGTTTGTAGTTTGGGTCTTGTCCATCACACCATTCTCCTAATGATGTGATCCCATTTATCAAATGACATCTCATGTCCATGGCTAGGAAACCTTAACCATCTTTAATCAATGAGCTAGTCTATTAGAGGCATACTAGGGACATGGTTTTGTCTATGTATCCACACATGCATCTAAGTCTTCGATCAATACAATTATAGCATGGATAATAAACGATTATCATGAACAAGGAAATATGATAATAACCAATTTATTATTACCTCTAGGGCATATTTCCAACAGTGACGACAAGGGCCCAGTGCGCGACCAGGGGTAGGTCGCGCCCCCTGGCTTGTGGTCACCTCGGGCATCGTCTCGTGTTGATTATTTTTCCCAAAAATCACATATATTCCAAAAAAAATCTTCGTAAGTTTTTATCGCGCTTGGACTTCGTTTGATATGGATTTTCTATGAAAAAACATGCAACAAACAGGAACTGGCACTAGACACTAGATCAATATGTTAGTCCCAAAAATAGTATAAAAGTTGCCAAAAGTATATGAAAGTTGTACAATATTGGGATGAAACAATCAAAAATTATAGATACAATGAAGACGTATCATCACGCAGCCCACCAATTTCTGCATTTCCTTGAGGGTCCGGGGCACGCTCATCTTGCTTATGGTCTTGACCTTCTCCGGGTTCGCCTCAATCCCCCGGTGCGACACCAAGAAACCAAGCAACTTGCCCGTGGGGACCCCGAAGACGCTCTTCTCGGGGTTGAGCTTTAGGTTTATTTCCCTCAGGCTGGCAAACGTCTCCTCCAAGTCCTCGATTGGGGTCTTGGCCACTTTGGACTTGACCGTGATGTCATCCACGTAATCTTCCACATTCCTCCCGAGCTACAGCCCCAGGGCAATGTGCATCAGCCTCCGGAAGGTTGCCCCGGTGTTCCGCAGCCCGAAGGGCATGCACGTGTAGCAAAACACCCCGCACGAGGTGAGGAAGGCCATTTTCTCACTGTCCTCCACTGCCATTTTTATTTTATGGTAGCCCGAGAATGCGTCTAGGAAGCATATGAGATCGCACTCCACGATGGAGTCCACGATCTGGTCGATGCACTGCGGCAGGAATGGGTCTTGAGGGCAGGCTTTGTTGAGGCTCGTGAAGTCGACGCACATACGCTCCTTCCCGCACTTCTTTGGGACGACCACCGGGTTGGCAAGCCACTCCGGGTAGCACACCTCCCGGATGACCATGGCCTCCTTCAGCTTGCCGACCTCCTGGGCGATGAACGCCCGCTTCTCCTAAGCTTGCCTTCTCGCCTTTTGCTTGACTGGGCACGCGTTCGGGCACACCATGAGGTGGTGCTCGATCATGTCCCTTGGGACTCCCACTAGGTCAGAGGCGCTCCATGTGAGCACGTCCTTGTTCGCACGGAGGAAAGCACCAATGCCTCCTCTTGATCCTGAGACAAGTCGGCACCGATGGTGAAGGTAGGACCAGGGTTTCCTTCGTCCACCTGCACCCACTTCGTCTTCACCCGACTCTAGGAGAACAGTTGCCTCTTCTTTACCAGCGCGACATTGAGGACACCCCCGAAGTCCTCCATGGCCCGTGCAGCGTCCCTCGCACCAGGGAATGCCGCGACCGCCGCCTTGTAAGTGAGCTTGAGCGCGTGGGATGCGTCCCTGACATTTCCCACGACGATGAGGATGCACCACTCCCGGGCATCTTGACGACGTTATAGCCCAGGTGCGTTGCCGCCATGAACTAGGCGAGTGCATGGTAGCCGAGTATCGTGTTGTATAGGAGGTGGATGTGGGTGACGTCAAAGTCGACCTACTAGATGCGGAACTTGGAGCGGGTGCCAAAGGTGACAGGGAGGCGCACCCGCCCCACGGGGATGATGAACCCCCCGACCACCCCAGCGAAGGGCCTTGAAGGTGTGAGTCGATCGCGAGTAGCTACAGGGTATTGAAGGCCTCCACGGAGATGACGTTGAGGCCGGCGCCATCGTCTATGAGGGTCCTAGAGACAGCCACACCGCTTATGGTGGGTGTGCACAACATGGGGAGCATTCCGGCGGCTGTCGTCATCTTGGGGTGGTCGGCGGGGCTGAAGGTGATGTCGGTCACCAACCACGCACGGGGCGACATGAGCTCGGGCAGCGGACGGACAACTCCTACGTGGCGGAGGGACTGCTTGACCTGGCGGTTGGAGGAGGGTGCCAGCAACCCGCCGAGGATGCACGCGACCATGGAGCCGGCCCCGCGCGCCCAGGTGCCACCGCGCACCAAGGGCCGGCTGGCATTGAGGATCTCGCCCGCCATGAGGTTGCCGAACTAGGGCTTGACTGTTGCTACAAGAGGGGAAGCTTCGACACCCCCCCTACCTGGCACGCCAAATTTCGTATTTCGAGCTCCACAAAACCCTCGAGGTTCGAACATAGGGGCGTGTGTGAAGATCCCCTGCAGCTTCGCCCTACTCAGCTCGCTACTCGATGGTTACCACGGCCAACTCGCACGATGATGAGGAAGAAGATGATCAAGGTGGTTTACCCAGGTTCGGGTGCTGGGAAGCCTAATACCCTACTCCTCCTTTGGTGGATTGCCTCTCGGGGAGGTGTGGTGGATGAACTAGTATAGTGGTTTCGAGCCTCGCGAGGGAGCTCTCGTGGTGTTCTTGGCTCTTCGCCCTATCTTGTGGTTCTGTTCTGGATCCCCCCTCTATGGTGCAGCCTAGCCTCTATATATAGCAGCGGCCCGGGTCCTCTTCCCGTATCACAATGGCGGGAAGGGATCCCACAACGACCAAATTTGAAGGAGGACAGGAGTACACTCCCACCCTGTCCAAAGGTGGTCTTCACCTGCAAAGCAGCTGTCGATGATGCAGAGGTGGGCTCGGCGATGACATCTGCCCTGCGGGGCTCGTGGTCGTGGTCTTGTTGCACTAGAATGGAAACCTTTGGGAGGCACTTTGGGAACCCGTGTACGTCCTTGCTCCCTTTGCACCAAAGGGGAAACTGCACCGCCTGGCGCGCTGCCGCCCGCCTGTCCTTTCCTACATCATCTTTGACTCGTGAGGCTGGGTTTTGCATAGAGATCTCTATTGCTCCGGAGGGAGCCTGGGGAGTCCCATCCTTGATGGTCTTGGTGTCATTCTTACTCGCGAGCTAGGGGTCCTCGCCAGTGCCTTGTCTTGAGTGGGGCCGCACCTGGCCATGTCTGGCTGACGAGGTGGGCCATGTCCTGGGCCGTAGGCAGGCAGGTCTGAGTACCATCATTCCGAGAACGCCGACATCCACCTACCAAACAAAAGTTCATATTCGTGTTGAAAGACATGTAGTTGAAGTCAGGGACGACACTTGTAGTTGTGTGTCCAGCGGTAGACGTGCAACCACCCACTGACAAAACACCACTAAGTGGCAGTCATGTAGTTGCAGTTGGGGATTATACTTGCAGTTGCGTGCCTAGTGATAGACATGCAATTGCCCTACTCCTCCCTGATAAAATACCTTGCACTCGGAGAGACACTTACAGTTGCAGTTAGAGATTATACTTGCAATTGCATGCCTAGTGGGTGACATGCAAATGCCCTCACCCGGCCCGATAAAACACAATGAAGTTGCGGTCAGGGGTGACACTTGCAGTTGCATCCCTAGTGGTAGACATACAACTGCCCCTCCCTGACAAAACACCACTGAGTTGCAGTCGCCTTAAAGATATAGAAGTGTAGTCGGGACCAATACTTGCATGCATGCCTAGTGGTATCCTATATCCTATATACTTAAGAAGTTCATCCCCACTACATGATTTATCTCAACATGCAGCATATACACATCAGCATCCAACCACATCACGCCACGTCACACCTATGCAGCCCATCCATCCACGTCACACCTATGCAGTCCCACGCAAGGTAAAGAAAAAAATGTTTCCCAATCATTCCCCACGATCCACTCCCCTGGTCAGACCCCTCCCCTCACGATTTTCTACCCCGCCGCCTCCTCTCGCCGCCGGCCTCCCTCGCTAGAGGTCGGAGCAGCAACTTCCTCCTCCCGTTTGTTGGCTATGGATCCTCTTCATGGCGGCGCTTCGGTTATTCCTCGTGGCAGCGGCACCAGGCGAGGACATCCGCACTGCGCACCCCACTTCCCGGGGATCCAGGATGACGCGGTCGATGCGAACTGGATGCAACCATCCCCTTGGCCGCCCTAGTACGTGCGGACAACCCCAGGAAGGAGCAGCTCGTCGTTGTTGTACCACCGCCACCTCTTCCTGCCTCCATGGTGCCTCTATGGCATGATGAGGGCATTTCCAAGCAGCGGCCGTGCGCAGGGGCGCGCCGGCCGTCGACCCCCTGTGGTCCCTTTTTGCACCGCTGACCTCCGACCAGACGAGGCCGTCCCACCTCACCCCGCCTCCTCATTGCCGCCATGGCCCGACGCTCCCCAAGCAGCGCCTGTGCACAGCACACTATAGGTCCCCTCCAGTCCCTCCTCATGTCTTCCTATTCATGTAATTTGGGTTGGTCTGTTTGTAATTCTTCTCATTTGATGCCTGTGATTTTAAGTTTGATGCATGTGATATTTGGTGCTTGCGTTCGCTTCCCAGGTGGTCTACCATGTGTTGTTTTGTTCATGCTTTCTTGTGGCTTCGAGTTGCTTCATACCTTACCTTCAACCTTTGGTCAACGCATCTGCAAATAAAGGTACTACCCTCCAGTTTTTATTTTTTTCTTTACCTTTGCTCGCACAAACTACACATCCCACTGCTTCATACCATGTGCAACCCAATGCTTGAAATGGCCCATACTAAAAGTAAGAAAAACAGTTCTACTACAAGTAATTGATGATTGACGCTTCACTTCCTCTTCCCACGATCTCCGCAAGAAACTAAAGTATTGCCCTTTAAAGTTTGCCCCACCTCAGCTCATCCTTTTCCCATCATCTTCTAGCATGGGTGGACGTCTGCCATAGGGTGTTCATACTGCTTCTGCTGGTAAGCACCTCTTTCCCCTCGCCTCGCCATTCCCTGTTGACGTATTGCTCATTCAATTACAAATTTGGACTTTTCAGGTACTGATCACTTTAATTCGCAGTCCGTCATCTTGGTTATTTTTCGTTGCATCCTCGCCCGCCTCATGTTTACGGCTCCTACCGGTATACAGTATTCCCATCCTATGCTACTTCTCAATTTTGTGTCTTTGGTTAGTATGTAGACTGCTTGATTCAATGCATATCATTTAGGATTTTCTGTCGACAATACTAAATCAACACATGTGCTACATGCTCCGAAGGTTAGCAACTTCTTTCAAATTCATTACCTGATACATCATGGTTATTAACATAAGGTGTGAAGCTTTTTCAGTCAGGCGAGGATACAAATCTACTGCCCCGTCAAACTAAATTTGTCATAACTACTGAAAGGTTCCTCCTCATTTATGAAATATAATTCTAGAACTGTATTCACAAAACATTACATCATTATCTCAGAATACAATTTGTACTATTTTTCAGCCCAATTATACATGCTGCTAGTGAGAATACTCCTGCAACTCATCATACAATGTCTATGAGCATAAAGAAAGTGAAAATGGGTAATGCTTCATGAACTTCCATAGTTATTAAACTCCTACGTCTAAAAATATGGACTTCTTCATAAATCTCCATCTTATTGTATTCCTCAGATCAAGCTTACTTTACATCTATATTTTACATATAAACTAGGATCAAGGCAAAAACAAGAATTGATTTTACTGACGGTGATGCCGACAAATCTAACAGGTATGACAACACTCACAAAACCTTAGTGCACCATGGTTCTCCAATAACTACATAAGGTACACAATTTTTCCTGGTAGCAGTTAGAAGTAAGTATCAACAGCAACCAAAGTACACAGTAAAATAAATCACATAAATCCTTTGCGTGCTCCAGCACAAGTAATTTAGTTTTTTAATCTCGAAGAGGAAGATTACTAACATTATAACAACTAAACGTTAATTTCACAAAATTAGTTCTGAGTCACAATTGTTGGTAGTTCTAAATCACAATTATTGCTATATTTACCGCACGGTGACTTATTTGAAGTACACGGAGGTTCTTGGATTACATTTATTCTCTTGCCCGGTTCATTTTCTAATTTGATCCATGCGTTAATTACTTTCAATATCTGATATAATATTGGAACCGATTTGACAAATGTAGCTCAAAGAAACCAGAAGAAAGTACTACGAAAAAGCACGAGCAAGAGTATGTACTATTTCTCACACCCTATATATAAATTTAGCCAACATACGAGTTCACTCCTACATATATTTACAGTTCCAAAAAATCTCCATCAACAGAATGCAGATACACTTCCAGAAAATCTCCAACAACAGGAATAACCAGAGTGAAGGAACATTTCAACGATATAAGTACTTTAAGTTAACTATATAAACATACATTTTCTGATTTAAAAATCCAGTAATTTATTGCTTTATTACTTTTTTTTGACAATATTCAGTTTTCCAATACGTGCAGGACAACTCGCACTCTGCTACAAAAGAGGAATGACATACATCGCCTACAACCAGAAATAACATGGTGCTTCTGTTCATACCACTGTGCTCAGCTTCTATTGTAACCAAGGAACATTATAGCTTTTGTTCAATGGAAAGTTGTATCTATTAAATCAAGTACCAACTTATCAATTGATCAAGTTTATGTTCTTTGTTGCACTTATGATCTCAATACGAACCTACGGTGTGTGTTCAAATATATACAATGGATCCGGTTTATGTTCTTTGCCGCACTTATGAATCGGTTTACATTCTTTTTTGTAATTAGGATCTCAATAAAAACCAACACTTTGTATTAAAATAAAATTTTCGCTAACTTGATTTTGCATTAGCCATTTCTTAAACATCTTTCAGCTAGACATTCTTTACCCTGTAAGACGTCTATATAAGATCAAACCGTAATATTGTACTCCCAACAACTTCATCTTTCGAATCAACTTTTTTTTACTACAGGCAAGAACATGGAAAGCAAACATGATGGCAAAAGGTACGACTAATGTATACAATGTTGTTTTTCTACATCCCTATGTGACGAGGATATGTACCTAGGATAGGGTCCTAGGCAAGGCCTTCATACCATACCTAAGGACACTATATTGGAGGACTTGAAGATCAAGCATAAGCTTCCGACTGGATTCCATGAGACATTCAAGTCACTCAACAGGCTATCCACTCGAAGAGTCCTTGCTTCACTCGGCAGTCGTGTGTCATTCGGAAGACCTCGTTCTCACTCGACACCACAAGACCAGGAGCTACCATCAAGAGCCCAACGGGCAAACATTGGTTCAATCGTCATTAGTAGCTTTTATTACGTACGTTACCAGTAACGGCCGACTTTAACCCCACGATCGGACCTATAGATGCGGGGTAATTATGAGGGGCAGCGAACTGTATATAAGCCGCCCCTGCCCTCCTGCACAAGGGTTTGCAACCATTGTAATCTCAATATTCCACACGACATAAGCTCCTGAGCACTGAGACGTAGGGTTGTTACCTCCACGAGAGGGGCCTGAACTCATATATTCGTGTGTACACCCTTGCCGTAGCTAGGACTCTGCCCTCTCCTTACGTACCCCTACCATCCACTATCAGGCTCGTTCCCACGAAAGTTGGCGCCCACCATGGGGCAGGCGTCTAAGCGACTTCTGGCGAGGTTGCATTTTCCATCCTTCGACATGTCTTTCGGCGGTGTTTTTGCTTTGGGCCACGAGATCTGTTTCAAAGCGCTCACCTTCATCGCCGACGATTGGGCATGTCTCCAGGAAGCGCCTCTTGATGTCAAGGCGCTCCCGGTCTGCGGGGCCGCGCACTTCCGCGCGAGTTCCTACGGCGTGTTGCTGCGTCAGCCTTCGACTCCCTACACATCGGCTCCCCTCGCTGTTCGCAATCGCAAGCGGTCCGGCCGCTCGCGACTTCAGCACTGGGTCAAACACGCAGTGGCGTGTCAAACTTCTTATCCGCAGATTGCAGCACTCGAACCCGCCAAGTCCCTTCACGGCGTGTTCGAGTCGGATTTTGATCCGTCCGACGTGCCTTCCGAGTGCCAAAGCTGCGATCCCGCAGTAGAGGTCTTGATGGCGGACTCTCATCAGAGTTCATCGCCCGGCTTTGACCGTCATAGGCGCAAGCTTTGGAGGCTACGCGCATTCGTCTGGAAGAGCTCCAGGCGAAACTTGATGAGCGCGCTCGCCAACGCCCGCCACGCCCCAGTTGACGTTAGCGACCGCTATTTCCGACTGGATCTCACGACGATGTTGAGGTATATCGAACTCATGTGTTAAATGTTGTTGCTGCTGATAGGATAGTAGATTCCATTCAGCCGTCCCGATCAGAGGCTGGAAGAGGGTTGATGCAAATCAGAGCACTGTTAGATGCGGCGTAGCATCAAAATTCAGTAGTTTCTCAGTCCCGCAACAGGATTCAGAGCAATTCACCCAGGGTGGAGACCGTTCAGTCGGCACACAGCCCTGGATCGCCCTTGCACCGTCGGGGCGGAGGTTTCTGTGAAGAGCAGGTCAGATATTAGTTTTGCCGCGAAGACCATCGTCGAGGTCCCACTCCTCCACGGAGTGGTCCGTACGCGCCCCAGCACTAGGACGATAGGCGCTCCTTCGGTGATGAGCGGAATGCGGGTTTTGACGCCCACTACCTCCTCGTTAAGAAGCGGATTGACGGGGGCAGAGCCCATAGGGAAGGACACGACAAAGATTTTCCAAGTGGTAGCTCAGCTGTGGTTTCTGGTCCTGAGTGTTTTAGCAGAGCCATACGTTCTGTAGAGATTCCCCCCAACTTCAGGTTGGCGGTGGGGATCGGAAAGTTTACTCGCAAAACAAAGCCAGAGACTTGGTTAGATGATTACCGAGTGGCTGTGCAAATTGGTGGCAGAAATGACAATGTTGCAATGAAGCACCTGTCCTTGATGTTAGATGGTTTGGCTCGAGCTTGGCTGAATCGTTTGGCTCATTCTAGTATACATTGCTGGGAAGATCTTGCCTAAGTGTTTGTCCGAACCTTTGAGGGCACCTGCAAGCGTCCGGCAGGTCTGGTCAACTTACAACACTGTGTCCAGAAGCCCAATGAAACTTTGAGAGATTATATTCAGCGGTGGTCCACACTGCATCATATAGTGGAGAATGTGTCGGAACACTAGGCGGTCTGTGTGTTCAAGGCCGGTGTGAGATACAGAGTACTATATCTGAAGTTTGGGTGAACGGGTGATATTTCACTCGGCAAGATGATGGAAATTGCCACTCGGTATGCCAATGGCGAGGAAGAAGACCGCCTCTGTAGCGGCAAAGGAAAGACAGTCGCCAATGAGGCTGGTGGCAGTAACAATCGGAAACAGAAGCAAAAAGCTGAAGATCCAGTTCAAGCAGAAGCAGCAGCACTGGTGACTCAGTCAAAAAACAAGGGCAAAGCTAAAGCATAGTATGCCCCCAAGAAAGGGAAAAATCAGTCAAGAACTGATATCATGGATCAGCCATGTGTAATTCACACGAGGAAAGATGTGGAAGGCAATGTGATTTTGCCCAAGCACACCACTCGATAGTGTCGGACCCTTATCCAGCAATTCAAGGGGGACCCGTCGAGTGATAAATCTCCTGAGAAGGGTGATGAAGATGAAGATAAAGAAACATTCTCGGATGTCACTACTACACTGGTGATCTTTCCTGATGTCGAGAGCAAGAGTCGTCTGAAAGTCATCAACAGAGAAATCAACATGGTTGTACCAGATACCCCCACCTACCTCAAATGGTCCCAATATGCTATCACATTCGACCAGACAGATCATCCTGCTCATGTGGCCACTCACTGTCGACAGGATCTGGTAGTTGATCCAGTGGTGGGGGGCATTCGACTTAGAAAGGTCCTCATGGACGGTGGCAGCGCTTGAACATTCTCTATGCGGATACCCTGAAAGGGATGGACATTTCGATGTCCCGTCTGAGTCAAAGCAAAATGCAGTTTCACGGGGTCATCCCAGGAAAGAAGGCCAAGTCGCTTGGCTAGATAGCATTGGATGTGACATTCGGGAATGACAAAAATTTCCGAAAAGAAAAGTTGACATTTGAAGTCATGGATTTCCAGAGTGCTTACCACGCCATTTTGGGTCGACCCATGTATGCACGTTTCATGTCCCAACCATGTTACGTGTACCTCAAGTTGAAGATGCCAGGCCCTAAGGGCATGATCACGATCACCGGCAATCGACAACGGGCCGAAGAATGCCTCCAGCAAGGCTCCAAGATCGCCGATCACCAGATGGCCATGGTCGAGTTGGAGGAGTACAAGAAAACCGTTGACCCTGCTGATTTGCTCCGCGCAAAGAAGCCGGCTTCCGAGTCGGCATTTCAGTCGGCAGGGGAAGTGAAGAAGGTACACATCCACCCGACAGATCCTACTGCTGCCCCGACGAATATCTCATCAACACTCGACAATAAATAGGAAGCCGAGCTCATCCAGTTCCTCCGTGAGAACTGGGATATCTTCGCATGGAAGCCTGCTAACATGCCAGGGATTCCCGGGGAGCTGGATGAGCACCGTCTGCGAGTGGATCCGAAAGCCAAACCTGTTAGGGAGCATTTGCATTGCTCAGCGGCGAAGAAGCGCAATGCAATCGGAGAGGAAGTGGCCCGTCTCTTGCAAGCCAAGTTCATTCGGGAGATTTACCACTCCGAGTGGCTCTCGAATGTTGTGATGGTGCCAATGAAAGATAAGTCATTGCGCATGTGCATTAACTTCAAACATCTCAACAAGATGTGCCCGAAAGATCATTTTCCGCTCCCCCGCATAGATCAAATTGTTGACTCAACTGTGGGGTGCGAGCGTTTATCGTTTTTGGATGCTTACTCTCGGTACCATCAGATCCGTCTGTATGGCCCGGACGAAATAAAGACAGCCTTCATCACCCCATTCGGGTGTTTTTGTTACATCACTATGCCTTTTGGTCTCAAGAATGATGGCGCTACTTTTATGCGCATGATTCAGAAATGTTTACTCGACCAGATCCCTCGGAATGTCGAGGCATACATGGACGATATAGTGGTCAAGTCCCGAAAAGGTTTTGACCTCCTGGCTGACTTGGCCGAGATTCGTTAATGTGAGGTGATTCGACATAAAGCTGAATATGGCAAAGTGTACTTTCGGCGTCCCCGGCGGCAAATTACTTGGTTTTCTTGTTTCTGAATGGGGGATCGATGTCAACACTGAGAAGATCAGTGCCATTACCCGAATGAAGACTCTCGTGCGAGTGCACGACGTTCAGAAGCTCACAAGTTGCTTGGCAGCATTGAGTCGATTCATTGCTCATCTTGGTGAGAAGACTCTGCCTTTATATGAATTGATGAAGAAGTCCGACACGTTCGAGTGGACTCCCGAAGCCGAAGCAGCATTTGTTAAGCTCAAAGCCCTGCTCTCCACCCAGCCGGTGCTTGTCGCTCCTGCCAGCAAAGAGCCCTTGCTCCTGTACATTGCGGCCACGAATCAGGTCGTCAGCACAGCGCTAACTGTCGAGCAGGAAGAGGAGGGTAAAGCTTATAAAGTCTAGCGGCAAGTCTATTATGTCTCGGAAGTTTTGTCCCCCTCAAAGCAAAGATATCCACACTATCAGAAGCTGGTTTATGGTATTTACCTATCAGCGAAGA
This sequence comes from Hordeum marinum, assembly GCA_022496015.1. Classification (NCBI taxonomy): domain Eukaryota; kingdom Viridiplantae; phylum Streptophyta; class Magnoliopsida; order Poales; family Poaceae; genus Hordeum; species Hordeum marinum. The sequence continues at coordinate 335,222,892 of CM039676.1, read as the reverse complement.
AGGTGGCTCATTATTTCCAAGACCACTCGATTTCAGTCGTCAGTGATGCTCCTTTGTCTGAGATTTTCAATAATCGAGACGTATCAGGTCGAGTGACTAAATGGGAAATCGAGCTTGGGCACTTTGACATCAGATTCGAAGCCAAAAAAGCAATCAAGTCCCAAGCATTGGAAGATTTCATGGCCGAGTAGATTGAACAGCAACAGCCTATCCAAGTTCACTCGACGCATTGGACAATGTTCTTTGACGGCTCTAAAATGTTGAATGGGTCCGGTGTTGGTGTTTTCTTGATATCTCCCAGGGGCGACAAGCTCAGCTATGTCTTGCAAATTCACTTCGATTCCTCCAACAATGAGGTAGAGTATGAAGCACTTCTGTATGGGTTGCGCATGGCTATCTCACTCGGCGTCAAGCGCCTGATGGTTTATGGCGACTCGGATCTGGTGGTGAATCAAGTGATGAAAGAGTGGGATGTTCGAAACCCCACTATGATTGGATACTGCAATGCAGTCCAAAAGTTGGAGAAGAAATTCAAAGGCCTGGAACTTCATCATGTTCCCCGACTGAAAAATCAGGCGGCCGATGAGCTATCCAAGATTGGTTCCACTTGACGGCCTGTCCCCGGCGGTGTGTTCTTGGAGCACTTGCACTCTCCTTCGGTTCAAGAAGATCCTTTCACCGAAGAGCCCTCGCAAGCTTTGAGTTCCACTGACCCAACACAAGTCGATGTCCGTGCTGTAATTGACCTGGTCATGGAGATTCTGGTTATCACTCCCGATTGGACTGTGCCTTACATTGCCTATATCCTCGGACAAGAGCTCCCTGAAGATGAAACAGAGGCTTGAAAAATTGTGCGCAGATCCAAGGCTTTTACTATGATGGGAGATCAGTTGTTCAGAGAGAGCGCGACTGGCGTTACATAGTGCTACATTTCCCCCGAGGAAGTTCGAATGATTTTGGACGATATCCACTCGGGGACTTGCGGTCATCATGCATCCTCATGGACGATTGTCGCCAAAGCGTACATAGATGGTTTCTTCTGGCCTCGGGCTAATGAGATGGCAAAGGACATCATCGATCACTGTGATGGATGCCATTTCTATGCAAACCTATCGCACAAGCCAGCCTCTGCTCTAAAGACAATCCCTCTCGCCTGGCCATTTGCTTTTTGGGGACTCGACCTGGTTGGTCCCTTTTGGACCGGAAATGGTGGTTTCACTCATTTGCTGGTTGCAGTCGACAAGTTTACCAAGTGGATAGAAGCCAAGCCCATCAAGAAATTGAACTCCCGTACGGCGGTTACATTCATGAGAGAGATAATTTTCCGGTACGGCATTCCTCATAGCATTATCACCGATAACGACACCAACTTTGACTCGGAAGAGTTCAGAAACTTCTGCACATCTCGGGGCACTCGGGTAGATTATGCATCTGTCGCTCACCCGCAAACCAATGGGCAAGTAGAGCGAGCCAATGGCCTCATCTTGCAAGGTCTTAAGCCTCCTCTCACGCACGACCTGGATCATGCTGCTGGCGCCTGGGTAACTAAGCTGTTGTTTGTGTTATGGGGCCTGAGAACTACTCCAAATCGGTCGACTGGACGGACTCCTTTCTTCCTGGTCTATGGTGCTGAAGCCGTATTGCCGAGTGACTTGTTTCACAATTCTCCTCATGTGGAGCTGTATTCTGAGGATGAAGCTGAACAGGCCAGGCAGGACGGTGTAGATCTTCTGGAGGAGGAACGAGAGATGGCTCTGATCCGGACTACTGCCTATCAACAGGACCTGTGGCGCTTCCATGCGAAGAATGTCAAGAGTCGATCATTTCATGACGGAGAATTGGTGCTTCAAGTGAATCAACACCGACCTCACAAGCTTGCTCCTGCATGGGAAGGTCCTTTCGTCGTCACTAAGGTGCTTAACAACGAAGCCTATCATCTGTACAATCCCATGAAGCGGATAGACGAGCCACGAGCCTGGAATGCAAATCTGCTCCGGCGTTTTTATACTTGAGACAGAAGAGTCCTCTGATGTAATAAGAATACTTCATCAATGCAATTCACATTTCTGCAATATATATTATCGATTCCAATCATACAGTTTCATTCTTGGGAATACTCTGAGTGATGAGCAATCCCCACACTCGGGGGCTTAGCTGCAAACATGCTTTCGCCTAAGTTAAAAACCCTGTCGGGTGGATAGCAGTCCATTCACTCGACGGCGTATTTGCGAATCTGTCTTTGCTTAGGTTCAAAAATACACCGAGTGATGAGCAATCCTCACACTCGGGGGCTTAGCTGCAAACATGTTTCGTTTAAGTTAAAAACCTTGTCAGGTGGATAGCGGTCCATTCACTTGACAGCTTAGCTACGAATCGACATTCGCCTAAGTTCTAAACTACTCTCAGTGATGATCAGTCCTCACGCTCAAGGGCTTAGCTGCGAACATGTTTCACCTAAGTTGAAAACCTTGCCGGGTGGATAACAATCCATCCACTCGACGGCTTAGCTACGAATTGACATTCGCCTAAGTTCTAAACTACTCCAAGTGATGAGCAATCCTCACACTCAGGGGCTTAGCTGCAAACATATTTCGCCTAAGTCAAAAAGCAAATACAGTCGAACACGCGATTAAAGCCAAATACGGATAAAATCCGAAAGTTAAATCGAGGATAAGTGTTTCATAAAGAAGCAAATGTGCTCAGGCCTAAGGCCTGAATGAAGTTTTAAGGGATACAATTCCACTCGGCATACCGAGGCGAATAAAAGTATTTCTTCCAAAGGTCAAATTTTTTAAGCATCTGACAGGCTGGCTGGCTCAACAAAAGTGTCCAAGTCGATGTCGTCTGCGATTCTGGTGGCTGCTTCGATGAAGGCTTCCATGAAGTCCTCGAACTGGAGTTTCTTCGTGTTAACCACCCGGAGCTCCTTCAGCTTCTCTTCCCTTACGTCCTTGTAGTGGACCTTGACGAGTGATAGCGCCACATCGGCCCCGCAGCGAGCAACGGATTTCTTCCAGGCTTGCACTCAACTTGGAAGTTTGTTCAGGCGAACCATCATGGAGTTGAGGTCGAGCTGAAGGGTGTCCTCGGGCCATAGCTCCTTGTCGATTCTCTCCATTGTAGACTTTAGTCGAACAAGATATGCCTGAATGCCCTGGAGCCAGAAATTGAGTCTGAGCATGTTCATGGCCACCGCGTCTTCGACAGGTGACTTAGTGGGATCTAGATTGGGCTCAACCTCCTTTGTCTCCTTCTCGAAGTCCTGGCAGAATTCTATTGACAAGTGGGAATGGGAGGAGAATCGGTGAGCTACGACCTTTAAAGATTTTACAAACATCAGTCGACAAGAAACACTCATCAACGAGCATGATGTACATCTTCCTCGAGACTTCGCCCAAGTGCTTCTCTAGGCCGTTGCTCCTTTTGTTCAGCTGCTTGGCCCTTTTGACGAGGTCCACGTGCTCCTGCTTCAGCTTTGCGTTCTCCTCCTCCGGCTTCTTGGCGGCCGCCAGCTTCCGATCTGCAACTTCGGTTTTATCCCTGGCCACCTGTTGGGTGTCGACGAGTGTTTTGTCCTTCTCCTCCAGTGCCTTCTTCATGGAATCTAAAGAAACAACATTGTTGAGTCGCGCTTGGATTCGACGATTTTCATTGCGCACGTTTGTTCGAGTGAGGGCATTCGGTTCAAAACATGATAAGTGAAGATGATAATGGAGAAAGTCGACAGTAATTACCTCCCAGAGACTTTAGCTTATCACGCGCTCGCTCCAGAGCGTTGTTGGAGGCTTCCATATCCACAAGCAGCCGGTTCCTCTCATCCTCAAGATCCTTGTACTGTGTCCCAAGTTCGCAAGCCCTATGAAACCAACAAAAGAAAGAAATTCAATTGGCAAGTAATGCCAAGGACGGTCGACTGGGCTATGAATACCATCGAATGACTGTCTTACTACCTTGGAACAGCGTCATATAATGATTGACCTATGAGGTCCATGAAGCCCATGTCCAGGGGAAGAAGAATTCAAGCAAAAAGTCCACCCGACATGTCGAGTGGCCCTGGCGCTTCGCGTGCCATAAACAACTTCAAAGCAGTCTCTATTAAGATCCCTGCCAGTGCAAGCACTCAACAGTGGTCTCGGGGACTACACCCAGTGGGTGCACTCAAAGTGCCCTCACTGAGACGGTTAACACTCGACCTGTCGAGTAACTCGCCAGAAAAAAATGCACTCGACATGTCGAGTGACTCCAGTACTCCGTGTACGACGGAAATCCTGATTTCAAGTTTTCAAGACTACTGCTTATCGTCTGCGATTAACAGTAGCCTCGGGGACTACACCTAGTGGGTGCACTTAGCGTGTCCTCACTGGTTATTGAAACATTCGACAAGGTCAGTCCTGTCAGAACATTCACCCGTCACTCGACCCGTCGAGTGATGAGCCTCCCTGCTCTGTGAAGTTTAATCTATCCTTATGTAGCATCATATCATGGTTTGTCAATAATATCCATGAAACCTACAAGGTAGCTTCGGAGTGGTGTGATCCAAGGCGAAACGTATCCCATATACAATAAACTCTAAGACCCCTGCCGGTGCAAGCACTCGACAGCGGTCTCGGGGACTACACCCAGTGGGTGCACTTAGCGTGTCCCCATTGGATCTGCCAACTCTCGACCAGTCGAGTGGCAGAAACATCCATCATGGGAATATCCATCACTCTGAGAAGTGCAGTATATCCTTATGTAGTGTCATATCATGGTTTATCAATGATATCCATGAAACCTACACCGTAACTGCGGAGTGGTGCGACTAAGGGTAAACGTATCAAGCATACGACAAGCTCTAAGACCCCTGCCGATGCAAACACTCGACAGTGGTCTCGGGGACTACACCCAATGGGTGCACTCGAAGTGCCCCCACTGAGACGGTTAACACTCGATCCGTCGAGTAACTCGTCAGAAAAAAATGCCCTCGACATGTCGAGTGACTCTAGTGCCACGCGTACTATCGGTCCAAATCCTACTCGACTAAGACCTGACCTATTCGAGTGGAGAAATTTCAAACATTCTACGAGTGGACAATAAGCACCCAGTGGGTGTACAGTCAAGAAAAGACAGGAATTCAATCGGAAATATGCTTACAATCGAACTCACTCGGACATTGGTGTGGAGGGCTGCGCTGACATCGTAAGCCAGCTTGCTGGCCTCGTATGCCTCTTTGGTTCGTAGCATTATCTGCTCTGCCCGGATCATAGCCTCCTTCGCAGCTCCGATCTAATATTCCGGGACGCGATGCAGAGAGAAAGCCGTCATAGGCGGGATCGGTGTAGTTGCTGGGGCAGCTGAAGCAGTCTGAGCAGGTTTGGTTGGAGTCGATGTCACGATGGTCGAGACAGCTGGAGGGGCATTCAACAGAGGTACTGCAGGTTTAGCTCTGATTTGTGTCGAGTCACCCATCCCCTGGGAGGATTCTGCAGTCAAACGCTGAAGCATCTACGCTGATGAAGCTCTTCGGGTGCAGGTGCGTGAAGTGTCTAGGTGTTCCTCGTCGTCTTCCAGCTGGATGATCTCTGCAACATCAACCGATAGTGTTAACTTTTGCAAGTGACGAATCCCATTTGGATGATTCAAGAACTTATTAACCTCTATGAGAGGTGGTAGCGTCAGCAGTGTCAATGCCCATCGCTTCCCCTCCATCTCGATGAGGTGAGGTTACAGACGTAGCAACTCTGACGGATCGAACATCACTCGGTTAGCAACAACGCAAGGTCACAGTTGACAGAAAGAATTCAAAAATGAATACTTACGTGGAGACGACATGTACAACCATCCTCATGCAAGGCAGAGCCTTGCGAGGTTTGGTCGTGATTTGCTTGGGGTGCTTGGCCAACCTCTCACTCGACTCAACAATTGAAGGGCGACTCCGCTTTGGGTTCTTCTCACTAGGACCTGGAGCCCTGTCCTCAACAGCTGTCGGATCCTGGCAAGACTTGGTGCGGCCTTCACGCCAGGGAGGTGACTCGACTTCTTCCTCTTCGCCGGAGTCCTCGTATTCATCCTCAGAGTCAGAGGGATCATCGTCGTCCATGCTGCCACCCTCGCTCACTACGCCATCTTCAGGTTGGTTCCCATTGGGAACTAGCGAGTGCAAGTTTGTCCATTCCTGCATAATTCCAACAAGGAAGTCAGTCTAAAAATCAATGTATATCACTCGACAATACAAGTACTTCAGTCGACACAACTTACAAGATTCTTCGGCGGGTTCTCGACTGAGTAAAGTAGGATCATCTTGGCTTCCACGGGGTTGTCGCACACCCCGGTGATGCTGCGAAGCCACTTGTCGACAATCTTTTGCGGAACCTCCTCTGGATGCATCCTGGTCGAGTCCTCCAGGCCCGCATAATGCCACATGGTGTGACCTCTGGCTTGGAGAGGCTGAATCCGTCGACTGAGAAAAGTCTCTAGCAGATCCAGGCCAGTCACTCCACCCCGGACCAATTTCACCATGGCGTCCACCAAGGTTGCCACCTGATCCTGTTCCTCTTCAGTCACCTTTAGGGACTTGGGGGCAGCTGGGCGGTCAGATGTGTATGGGGGAAGGCCAGTCGACATGTTGGGTGAAGCTACGTCCTTGCAATAGAACCAAGTCGACTGCCAGCCTCTAACGGATTCAGGGAAATTCATGGCGGGGAAAGAATGTTGCGCTCTCTTTTGAAGCCCCAAACCCCTCACACAGCTGCAGCACATGAGTTTTTCCATCCGACAGGTCTGCTTTCTTCACCGTTTGAGATCTAATAGTAAAAATGTGCTTAAAGAGTCCCTAGTGGGGAGGACATCCTAGGAAGCACTCGCACAAAGTTGCGAACGCCGACAAGTACGTGATGGTATTCGGTGGGAAATGATGCAGCTGAGTGCCAAAGAAATTCATGAACCCTCTAAAGAGCGGATGAGGGGGCATGGAGAAACCTCTTTCGACATGGGAGAGGAGGAGGACTTGCTCCTCGTCGCGCGGCTCCGGCTCGCGCTCTCTCTCCGGCAACCTCGAAGCTCCTTCTGCCACGAGCCCGTCGGAAACCAAGCCGTCGATGTCCTCGTGGGTGACCACTGAAGGGAGGAAGTCACACTGCATCCATCCCGGTGGCACGGTGAACCGGGCGGTCGAGGGCTTCTTGCCCTTGACCTTCGTCGCCCCTTCTTGGCCCGCTCCAGCTTCTCTGTCGTGTTCTTCGTCATCGGCGCGGCGGCTCTCGTCAGGGAGGAACGGAGTGGGGCGCTAGAGGCAGAGGAGGCGGAGGAAAGGAGAAAGAATGGGCAGAGGTACTGTGCAAATCGTGACACGCGGAGCTTTATACTCCGCCGAGTGTCCCGCTGACCAGCGGGCCCGCGAGATCACTGTTGGGAGACGTAGTAGTAAATCAAAAAAATTCCTACGATCACCAAGATCTATCCATGGAGAAACCAGCAACGAGAGGGGAGAGATTGCATCTTCATACCTTTGAAGATCGCTAAGCGGAAGCGTTACAAGAACGCGGTTGATGGAGTCGTACTCGCAGCGATTCAGATCGCGGTGGATTCCGATCTTAGCGCCGAACAACGGCGCCTCCGCGTTCAACACACGTACATCCCGGTGACGTCTCCCGCACCTTGATCCAGCAAGGAGGAGGGAGAGGTTGAGGGAGAGCTCCGGCAGCACGACGGCGTGGTGACGGTGGAGCTACGTGAACTCTGGCAGGGCTTCGCCAAGCGCTACGGAGAACGAGGAAGAGGAAGTGTAGGGATGCACCAAGAGAGAAAGAAGTCGTGTCTCAAAACAGCCCAAACCCTTGCATATATATAGGAGGAGGGAGAGGGAGGGCTGCCTTGGCCCCTCCTCCAAAGAGGAGAGGTTCGGCCGACCCTAGGGAAGAGTCCACCTCCCACAAGGGAGGTGGATCTCTTCCTTTTGAATCCTTTTCAGCCCTATCTCTTATCTCCAGCCACATGAGCCTTTCTAGAAGGTCTTGGACAGCCCAAAAAGGGCTGGCACACTTCCTCTAAGGGCCCACGAAGTCCTATGGTCGTCACACCCCTCCCGGGGGTCCTCCGGCACCCTCCCGGCACTCCCGGTACACTACCGATGAGCCCGAAAACTTTCCGGTGACCAAAACTGGACTTCCTATATATCAATATTTACCTCCGGACCATTCCAGAGCTCCTCGTGACGTTCGGGATCTCATCCAGGACTCCGAACAACTTTCGGTAATCACGTATACCATTTCCCTATAACCCTAGCGTCATCGAACCTTAAGTGTGTAGACCCTACGGGTTCGGGAGACATGCAGACATGACCGAGACACCTCTCCGGTCAATAACCAACAACGGGATCTAGATACCCATGTTGGCTCCCACATGTTCCACGATGATCTCATCGGATGAACCACAATGTCGGGGATTCAATCAATCCCGTATGCAATTCCCTTTGTCTATCGGTATGCTACTTGTCCGAGATTCGATCGTTGGTATCTCTATACCTTGTTCAATCTCGTTACCGGCAGGTCTCTTTACTCGTTCCATAATACATCATCCCATGACTAACTCCTTGGTCACATTGAGCTCATTATGATGATGTCTTACCGAGTGGGCCGAGAGATACCTCTCCGTCACACGGAGTGACAAATCCCAGTCTCGATTCGTGCCAACCCAACAGACGCTTTCGGACATACCCGTAGTGCACCTTTATAGCCACCCAGTTATGTTGTGACGTTTGGCACACCCAAAGCATTCCTACGGTATCCGGGAGTTGCACAATCTCATGGTCTAAGGAAACGATACTTGACATTGAAAAGCTTTAGCAAACGAACTACACGATCTAGTGCTATGCTTAGGATTGGGTCTTGTCCATCACATCATTCTCCTAATGATTTGATCCCGTTATCAACGACATCCAATGTCCATGGTCATGAAACCGTGACCATCTATTGATCAACGAGCTAGCCAACTAGAGTCTTACTAGGGACATGTTATGGTCTATGTATTCACACATGTATTATGGTTTCGGTTAACACAATTATAGCATGAACAATAGACAATTATCATGAACTAGGAAATACAATAATAACCATTTTATTATTGCCTCTAGGGCATATTTCCAACAGTCTCCCACTTGCACTAGAGTCAATAATCTAGTTACATTGTGATGAATCGTACACCCATAGCATTCTGGTGTTGATCATGTTTTGCTCGTGAGAGAGGTTTAGTCAACGGATCTGCGACATTCAGATCCGTATGCACTTTACAAATATCTATATTTCCCTCCTGAATGTAATCTCGGATGGAGTTGAAGCGGTGCTTGATGTGTCTTGTCTTCTTGTGAAACCTGGGCTCCTTCGCAAGAGCAATAGCTCCAGTGTTGTCACAGAATAGAGTTATCGGGCCCGACGCACTTGGAATTACTCCTTGGTCGGTGATGAACTCCTTCATCCAGACTCCTTCCTTTGCTGCTTCCGAAGCAGCTATGTACTCCGCTTCACATGTAGATGCCGCCACGACGCTTTGCTTGCTGCTGCACCAGCTTACTGCCCCTCCGTTCAAAATATACACGTATCCGGTTTGCGACTTGGAGTCGTCCGGATCTGTGTCGAAGCTAGCATCAACGTAACCCTTTACGACAAGCTCTTCGGCACCTCCATATACGAGAAACATGTCCTTTGTCCTTTTCAGGTACTTCAGGATATTCTTGACCGTTGTCCAGTGTTCCGCTCCAGGATCACTTTGGTACCTCCCTACCAAACTTATGGCAAGGTTCACATCAGGTCTCGTACACAGCATGGCATACATAATAGAGCCTATGGCTGAAGCATAGGGGATGACACTCATCTCTTCTCTATCCTTTGCCGTGGTCAGGCATTGAGTCGTACTCAATCTCACACCTTGTAACACAGGCAAGAACCCCTTCTTGGACTGATCCATATTGAACTTCTTCAATATCTTTTCAAGGTATGTGCTTTGTGAAAGACCTATGAGGCGTCTCGATCTATCTCTATAGATCTTAATACCTAATATGTAAGCAGCTTCTCCAAGGTCCTTCATTGAAAAACACTTATTCAAGTAGGCCTTTACACTTTCCAAGAGTTCTATATCATTTCCCATTATCAGTATGTCATCCACATATAATACGAGAAATGCTACAGAGCTCCCACTCACTTTCTTGTAAATACAGGGTTCTCCATAAACCTGTACAAACCCAAACGCTTTAATCACTTCATTAAAGCGAATGTTCCAACTCTGAGATGCTTGCACCAGCCCATAGATGGAGCGCTGGAGCTTGCATACCTTGTTAGCATCTTTAGGATCGACAAAACCTTCTGGCTGCATCATATACAGTTCTTCCTTGAGGAAGCCATTAAGGAATGCCGTTTTGACGTCCATTTGCCAGATCTCATAATCATAAAATGCGGCAATTGCTAACATGATTCGGACAGACTTCAGCATCGCTACGGGTGAGAAAGTCTCATTGTAGTCAACTCCTTGAACTTGTCGATAACCCTTAGCGACAAGCCGAGCCTTATAGACGGTCACATTACCATCTGCGTCGGTCTTCTTCTTAAAGATCCATTTATTTCAATGGCTCGCTTATCATCAGGCAAGTCCACCAAAGTCCATACTTTGTTCTCATACATGGATCCTATCTCGGATTTCATGGCTTCAAGCCATTTGTTGGAATCCGGGCCCGCCATCGCTTCTTCATAGTTCGAAGGTTCACCATTGTTTAACAACATGATCTCTGGGACAGGGTTGTCGTACCACTCTGGTGTGGAACGTGTCCTAGTGGACCTTCGATGTTCAATAGTAACTTGATCTGAAGTTTCATGATCATCATCATTAACTTCCTCTCCAGCCGGTGTAGGCTCCACAGAAACAACTTCTTGTGTTGCGCTACTCTCCGGTTCGAGTGGAGGTACAATTACCTCATCAAGTTCTATTTTCCTCCCACTTACTTATTTCGAGAGAAACTCTTTCTCAAGAAAGGATCCATTCTTGGCAACAAAGACTTTGCCCTCGGATCGTAGGTAGAAGGTATACCCAATAGTCTCTTTGGGATATCCTATGAAGACGCACTTTTCCGCTTTGGGTTCGAGCTTCTTAGGTTGAAGTTTCTTCCCATAAGCATCGCATCCCCAAACTTTTAGAAACGACAGCTTAGGTTTCTTTCCAAACCATAATTCATACAGTGTCATCTCAACGGATTTTGACGGTGCCCTATTTAAAGTGAATGCGGCAGTCTCTAATGCATATCCCCAAAATGATAGCGGTAAGTCGGTAAGAGACATCATAGATCGTACCATCTCTAATAGAGTGCGATTACAACGTTCAGACACACCATTTCGCTGAGGTGTGCCAGGCGGCGTGAGTTGTGAAACAATTCCACATTTCCTTAGGTGCATGCCAAACTCGTGACTTAAATATTCTCCGCCACGATCAGATCGTCGGCACTTTATTTTCCTGTCACGTTGATTCTCTACCTCACTCTGAAATTCCTTGAACCTTTCAAAAGTTTCAGACTTATGTTTCATTAAGTAGACATACCCATATCTACTCAAGTCATCAGTGAGGGTGAGAACATAACGGTAGCCACCACGAGCCTCGACACTCATTGGACCGCATACATCGGTATGTATTATTTCCAACAAGTCATTTGCTCGCTCCATTGTTCCGGAGAACGGAGCCTTGGTCATCTTGCCCATGAGGCATGGTTCGCACGTCTCAAATGATTCGAAATCAAGAGACTCCAAAAGTCCATCAGTATGGAGCTTCTTCATGCGTTTGACACCAATATGACCAAGGCGGCAGTGCCACATGTAAGTGGGACTATCGTTATCAACCTTACACCTTTTGGTACTCACACTATGGACATGTGTAACATCACGTTCGAGATTCATCAAAAATAAACCATTGACCAGCGGGGCATGACCATAAAACATTTTTCTCATATAAATAGAACAACCATTATTCTCAGATTTAAATGAGTAGCCATCTCGCATCAAGCGAGATCCAGATACAATGTTCATGCTCAAAGCTGGTACTAAATAACAATTGTTAAGGTTTAACACTAATCCCGAAGGTAGATGTAGAGGTAGCGTGCCGACGGCGATCACATCGACCTTGGAACCATTCCCGATGTGCATCATCACCTCGTCCTTTAATAGGCTCCGTTTATTCTGCAGCTCCTGCTTGGAGTTACAAATGTGAGCAACTGCACCGGTATCAAATACCCAGGAGCTACTACGAGCGCTGGTTAGGTACACATCAATAACAAGTATATCACATATACCTTTAATGTTGTCGTCCTTCTTATCCGCTAAGTACTTGGCGCAGTTCCGCTTCCAGTGACCGGTACCCTTGTAGTAAAAACACTCAGTCTCAGGCTTGGGTCCATGCTTGTTCTTCTTCTTCCCAGCAACTTGCTTACCGGGCGCGGCAACAGCTTTGCCGTCCTTCTTGAAGTTCTTCTTACCCTTGCCTTTCTTGAAACTAGTGGTCTTATTTACCATCAACACTTGATGCTCCTTTCTAATCTCGACCTCTGCTGATTTCAGCATCGAGTACAACTCAGGAATGGACTTCTCCATCCCTTGCATGTTGTAGTTCATCACAAAGCTCTTGTAGCTAGGTGGAAGCGACTGGAGGATTCTGTCAATGACCGAGTCATCCGGGAGATCAACTCCTAGCTGAGTCAAGCGGTTGTATAGCCCAGACATCTTGAGGATGTGCTCACTAACATAACTATTCTCCTCCATCTTACAGCTAAAGAACTTGTCGGAGACGTCATATCTCTCGACCCGGGCATGAGTTTGGAAAACCAGTTTCAGCTCTTGGAACATCTCATATGCTCCGTGTTGCTCAAAACGCTTTTGGAGCCCCGGTTCTAAACTGTAAAGCATGCCACACTGAACAATGGAGTAATCATCGCAGCAAGATTGCCAAGCATTCGCAACGTCTTGCTCTGTTGGGAGAAGGGGTGGGTCACCTAGTGGTGCATCAAGGACATACAATTTCTTGGAAGCTATGAGGATGATCCTCAAGCCACGGACCCAGTCCGCATAGTTGCTTCCATCATCTTTCAGCTTGGTTTTCTCTAGGAACACTTTGAAATTGAGGGTGATATTCATGTTGGCCATTGGATCTACATTATAGATTGTAAAGATAATTTTAGACTAAGTTCATGATAATTAAGTTCACATAATCAAATTATTTGATGAACTCCCACTTAGATAGACATCTCTCTAGTCATCCAAGTGACACATGATCCATGTCAACTAGCCCGTGTCCGATCATCACGTGAGACGGACTAGTCATCCATGGTGAACATCTCCATGTTGATCGTATCTTCCATATGACTCATGTTCGACCTTTCGGTCTTCCGTGTTCCGAGGCCATGTCTATACATGCTAGGCTCGTCAAGTCAACCTAAGTGTTCCGTGTGTGTAAATCTGGCTTACACCCGTTGTATGCGAACGTTAGAACCTATCACACCCGATCATCACGTGGTGCTTCGGAACGACGATCCTTAGCAACGGTGCACAGTTAGGGTGAACACTTTTCTTGAAATTTTATTGAGAGATCATCTTATTTACTACCATCATTCTAAGCAAATAAAATGTAAACATGATAAACATCACATGCAATCAATATAGTGACATGATATGGCCAATATCATCTTGCTCCTTTGATCTCCATCTTCAGGGCACCATGATCATCACTGTCACCGACACTACACCATGATCTCCATCATCATGATCTCCATCATTGTGTCTTCATGAAGTTGTCTCGCCAACTATTACTTCTACCACTATGGCTAACGTTTAGCAATAAAGTAAAGTAATTACATGGCGTTTATGATTGACACGCAGGTCATACAATAAATTAAGACAACTCCTATGGCTCCTGCCGGTTGTCATACTCATCGACATGCAAGTCGTGAATCCTATTACAAGAACATGATTGATCTCATACATCACAATGCATCACATCACATCCTTTGGCCATATCACATCACAAGGCCTATGCTGCAAAAACAAGTTAGACGTCCTCTAATTAGTAGTTGCAAGTTTTTACGTGGCTGCTATAGGTTACTAGCAAGAACGTTTCTTACCTACGCAAAAACCACAACGTGATATGCCAATTTCTATTTACCCTTCATAAGGACCCTTTTCATTGAATCCAATCTGACTAAGGTGGGAGAGACAGACACCCGCTAGCCACCTTATGCAACAAGTGCATATCAGGCGGTGGAACCAGTCTCACGTAAGCGTATGTGTAAAGTCGGTCCGGGCCACTTCATCCCACAATACCGCTGAATCAAGATAAGACTAGTAGTGGTAAGCATATTAACAAAATCGACGCCCACAACTGCTTTGTGTTCTACTCGTGCATAGATTCTACGCATAGACCTAGCTCATGATGCCACTGTTGGGAGACGTAGTAGTAAATCAAAAATTTTCCTACGATCACCAAGATCTATCCATGGAGAAACCAGCAATGAGAGGGGAGAGATTGCATCTTCATACCTTTGAAGATCGCTAAGCAGAAGCGTTACAAGAACGCGGTTGATGGAGTCGTACTCGCAGCGATTCAGATCGCGGTGGATTCCGATCTTAGCGCCGAACAACGGTGCCTCCGCGTTCAACACACGTACAGCCCGGTGACGTCTCCCGCACCTTGATCCAGCAAGGAGGAGGGAGAGGTTGAGGGAGAGCTCCGGCAGCACGACGGCGTGGTGACGGTGGAGCTACGTGAACTCTGGCAGGGCTTCGCCAAGCGCTACGGAGAACGAGGAAGAGGAAGGGTAGGGATGCACCAAGAGAGAAAGAAGTCGTGTCTAAAAACAGCCCAAACCCTTGCATATATATAGGAGGAGGGAGAGGGAGGGCTGCCTTGGCCCCTCCTCCAAAGAGGAGAGGTTCGGCCGACCCTAGGGAAGAGTCCACCTCCCACAAGGGAGGTGGATCTCTTCCTTTTGAATCCTTTTCAGCCCTATCTCTTATCTCCAGCCACATGAGCCTTTCTAGAAGGTCTTGGCCAGCCCAAAAAGGGCTGGCACACTTCCTCTAAGGGCCCACGAAGTCCTATGGTCGTCACACCCCTCCCGGGGGTCCTCCGGCACCCTCTCGGCACTCCCGGTACA
The DNA here is from genome assembly GCA_022496015.1 of Hordeum marinum. NCBI lineage: Eukaryota > Viridiplantae > Streptophyta > Magnoliopsida > Poales > Poaceae > Hordeum > Hordeum marinum. The sequence continues at coordinate 335,207,738 of CM039676.1, read as the reverse complement.
CTACCGATGAGCCCGAAAACTTTCCGGTGACCAAAACTGGACTTCCTATATATCAATATTTACCTCCGGACCATTCCGGAGCTCCTCATGACGTCCGGGATCTCATCCGGGACTCCGAACAACTTTCGGTAATCACGTATACCATTTCCCTATAACCCTAGCGTCATCGAACCTTAAGTGTGTAGACCCTACGGGTTCGGGAGACATGCAGACATGACCGAGACACCTCTCCGGTCAATAACCAACAGCGGGATCTGGATACCCATGTTGGCTCCCACATGTTCCACGATGATCTCATCGGATGAACCACGATGCCGGGGATTCAATCAATCCCGTATACAATTCCCTTTGTCTATCGGTGTGCTACTTGCCCGAGATTCGATCGTCGGTATCTCTATACCTTGTTCAATCTCGTTACCGGCAAGTCTCTTTACTCGTTCCGTAATACATCATCCCGTGACTAACTCCTTGGTCACATTGAGCTCATTATGATGATGTCTTACCGAGTGGGCCCAGAGATACCTCTCCGTCACACGGAGTGACAAATCCCAGTCTCGATTTGTGCCAACCCAACAGACACTTTTGGAGATACCCGTAGTGCACCTTTATAGCCACCCAGTTACGTTGTGACGTTTGGCACACCCAAAGCATTCCTACGGTATCCGGGAGTTGCACAATCTCATGGTCTAAGGAAACGATACTTGACATTGAAAAGCTTTAGCAAACGAACTACACGATCTAGTGCTATGCTTAGGATTGGGTCTTGTCCATCACATCATTCTCCTAATGATGTGATCCCGTTATCAACGACATCCAATGTCCATGGTCATGAAACCGTGACCATCTATTGATCAACGAGCTAGCCAACTAGAGGCTTACTAGGGACATGTTATGGTCTATGTATTCACACATGTATTATGGTTTCCGGTTAACACAATTACAGCATGAACAATAGACAATTATCATGAACTAGGAAATACAATAATAACCATTTTATTATTGCCTCTAGGGCATATTTCCAACAGTCTCCCACTTGCACTAGAGTCAATAATCTAGTTACATTGTGATGAATCGTACAAAATCCGGGTCTGACAGACCGACCCGTCGCCTCCAAAGATGCTTTCAGTTCACTCAGAGCAAAATAGGCACTTAACATCCACTCGGACACTTTCAAGGCTAAATGGATCCGGGCGAATGGAGAAGAGTTCAATCGACGCAAATTTCATTGAAGCCCCAAATATCATTCGGAAGATTTGGTGCGTTGATCTTGAATTGACATTAATGATCAGAGTTCAATCGACGCAAGTTTCGTTGAAGCCCCGAATATCATTCAGAAGATTTAATGCCTTAATTCGAGATTGGCATTGATACCCCATTTCACCACTCGAACCCCGATCCATTCGAGGGCTAATGACGAGGATATGTACCTAGGATAGGGTCCTAGGCAAGGCCTTCATACCCTACCTAAGGACACTACATTGGAGGACTTGAAGATCAAGCATAAGCTTTCGACTGGATTCCATGAGACGTTCAAGTCACGCGACAGGCTATCCACTCGGAGACTCCTTCCTTCACTCGGCAGTCGCGTGTCACTCGGAAGACCTCGTTCTCACTCGACATCAGAAGACCAGGAGCCACCATCAAGAGCCCAACGGATAGACATTGGTTCAATTGTCATTAGTAGCTTTTATTACGCATGTTACCAGTAACAGCTGACTTTAACCCCACGATCGGATCCTTAGATGCGGTGTAATTATGAGGGGCAGCGAACTCTATATAAGCCGCCCTTCCCCTCCTGCACAAGGGTTCACAACCATTGTAATCTCAATATTCCACACGACATAAGCTCCTGAGCACTGAGACGTAGGGCTGTTACCTCCACGAGAGGGGCCTGAACTCATACATTCATGTGTACACCCTCGTCGTAGCTAGGACTCTGCCCTCTTCTTACGTACCCATGACACTATGCTTGCTGCAAATAACAATATACACATGAATCTTTCTCCAGGATTCTGCCCCACTCACAACTAAATCATCAAGAGAGGCTTAGAAGAAGTACATGGAGGCAATTGCAAAGATGAAGACTACTGCGAAACCACCCGTGTGTATTACTTTGAGAGAAACCGATGCACGTGAAGAAGAAACACGAAAATTGGAGGATCATCCATTCAAGTCGAGCAAATACATCTTCGAGTACATTAAGAAAGGAACCCCACATGTCCGAATAGTTCTCGATGAACAAGACACGAACCCCAAATAAATTAAACCACATATTATGTTCTTTTTATGATCAATAACTAATTATGATTATACATATGTATTTTCTAATTTTCAATAACTGTTTATGATTAAACATATGTATTTTCCAATTTCAAATTATCATATTGTTCGTCCAAACATTCGTCCATATGCATTTTTCAAATTTCAATAATCATATTGTCCTCCAAACATTCATCTTCTATAAAACAAAATATCATCCAAATGTATTGCATCCAATTCCCACCTTCAACGCGCGGGGTATTATCTAGTACAAGTAACCGTCCTTTCCTCCCTCGACAAAACACCACTAAGATATAGTCACGTTGAAGACATACATGCATTTGTAGTCGCCGGAAACACTTGCATTTGTATTTCGAGATATGCAGTTGCATTCAGGATTAGCACTTGCCCTTGTGTACCTAGTGACAAACATACAACGGCTCCCCCTGTCATCAATCAAAAACACAACTTAATTGTGCTCGCATTGAAGACATGAAATCGCAACACTAGGACAACACTTGCAATTGCAAGCCTAGTGTAAAAAATTATATTTCTTTTGTTCTTTGCTTGAAAACATGTCCAAAATGGAAAGCAAACCCTGTATTGTAGTATGTCTAACAAAAACATAATATAAAACATTTTTTTTATTTCAATAAACATTGAAAACATTTGATATCGCTACATATACCATTTCATATCTTGGTACTACAAAGGAGGAAAAAGGAAGCACATTTCACACCACTTATATATCTTGTCTTTTGAATAAAAACACACACACATATATATAGTTGAACAGTTTTGAACATGGTCATAGATGAAACGAAACCCTACTAGACGTCCCATATGCATATCTAAAAACTACTAGAAGCAGACAAAACATACTGCTGTTTTTGCAAAAGAAGAAGAAGAGTTCTTTTTGCACATAAGAAGAAGAAGAGTTGTACATACACATTAACTAATTAAAAAGGACAAAGAAATAAAAACATATCTACTTGCTTCGTTTCATAATATAAAAACGTTTTTGACACTAATGTAGTTTAAAAATGGATTTTTATAACTTGAACCGTATCTCTTCGATAGATCCGAACGCTAACTACTTGCATGCATGCGAAGCTTGATCGCGTGGTTCTAGTTTAATTAGAAGGGTCTAATTACATGCATGCAGAAAAAACAAAACTGATGATGTCAGCATAATCTTTTTGGAAACTGAAAATTCAAAATATTTTGTAGATCAAACCGTCACCCGAATTGAAAGACTGTTTTCACATAAAAGATTCGTCGCGACGAGTCCTTCGAAACTAGATCCCATGTTGGTATGTTTCGACGACTTTTATTTTTAGGTCAGAAGTTACCCTGCCCATAGTACTAACTTATCATGGTGTTTACACTGAAGTTACCGGAGGTGTTTTAACTATCTTTTTTTTGTCTGGGTCAAAAATTTATCATGATGTTTGTAAATAAATTATCATGTCTGCAATACCGCCTACCATCGGTGACGTGTCTCGGCCGTAGGGTGAGGTTCACATGCTGACATGGCATGAATCGCTTTATAAACAAAACTTTACGGGTTATGCCAGTCCAGGGTTGTTTAGGTGTGTGTCGAGTTGTGACGTATCCGGGTCGGCCTGTTGGCCACCTATAATCATGTATGTGACACATAAAATACCATGCTATTTACGCAAAAATTATCGGGTGTATGTGGAGATATTTCATCAACACCCCACCCCCGTCGCCAAAGTTACCAGGATAGGTATACATAAGTTATCGAGTCTACGACATGTCAGTTACCATGCTATTCACACAAAATTTACTGATATGATATTTCATCAACTCCCCTTGCCCCGTCATCAAAGTTACCATGACCGGGTACATAAGTTATCAGGTCTACAATGTATGAGTTACCATCTATTCAGACAAAAGTTACCACAGGGATATTTCATCAACCGCTCCCCCATGCCAAAGTTATCAGGACCGAGGTGCATAAGTTATCAGGTCCGCGATGTGTCAGTTACCATGTTATTCACATAAAAGTTACCATGGGATATTCCATCAATCACCCTTGCCCCCTCTACCTCGGTGCCAAAGTTACATAAGTTATCAGATCTGCGATGTGTGAGTTACCATCTATTCACACAAAAATTACTCGGGGGATATTTCATCACCCCCCGCCCCGCTCGCAAAAAAATACCCAAGGTGTACGCTGTGTGAGTTGCCATGACCGGGGTACATAAGTTATCAGGATGTGAAGTGTAAGTTACCGTGCTACTAACATTAAAGTTACCGTGTGTATATTTCATCAACCCCCAACCCCGATCGCCAAAGTTACCATGACCAGGGTACATAAGTTATCAGATTGTGAAGCGTAAGTTACCATGCTACTAACACTAAAGTTACCGTGTGTATATAATACGTTCTTGACCGGCCCTAGTGAGCGGTCGCCGCTCTTGGCCGGCATGAATGCAGGCAGCTAGCATTGGGCGGGAAAGAGGTGGGCACGAAAGAGGGGTTTTTGGTGGGCCAAGTTAGTCAGGAGCAGGCGTGACAACGATCCGAACACCTGCACACACACCCCACCCCAATTTGTTTCGGTTTTGCGATAAAAACACATCTGAATTGGTTGGTGGACCAATGCAGTCCTGCGTTGAATAGCATAGTACGTTCGGATAGTTGTGGGCGATTCGAAAGTCAGCGTTCGAAATGCCTTACATCATCATCAAGAAAAAGACACGGGGAGATGTGAAAAAATACACCAAGAAATAACAAGTCTCTAATCTATGACTAGTATAGTGATTAATAATGAAGCAGGATAGGAAGCACGTTCACACAGCCAATTCCTTTAGAATTAAAAAACCTGAACATTCACCCGTAAAAAAAAACCTAAACATAGAGCATGATGATTATGTATATAGCCTGGACACTTTTGTCAACAAGAGCGCTTTAGCGAATTGGTTGCTGTGTGTGCGCACGTCCAGGGGGTTTGGGGTTCGATTCTTGTCCCCGTCATTTATTTTTCTCGACCGAACTAGTACAATTTACGTTGTACGCGAGGTGTGATCTGGGTCCAAGCGCGTTCGGATCTGAGGAAGAGATCCGAACGTTCGGAAATGTAAGTAGAATTAACTGGAGTAGATTAGCACTGCCCCCTCCGATTCGATGCTAGATACATCCAGTTTGAGCTACAAGTAATATGAATAGGATTGAGGCAGGGAGCACATCAAATTTTTTGTCTTCCCAAACAAAAGACACATCAAGCCTATGGTCATTTTGATGCAGAGATTAAAGCTCTTATGGTTGTTAGGGAATTTATTCCTTGTAAAATTAGTAGAGAACAAATAGGATATCACATCTTTTACGCATTATAGCCGTACCGAGTGTTGTACTGTGGTCTGGTTGAACTCCAATTCATGTTGTGAGCAACAATTGTCTCGAGATTATAATCCTATAAGGTATTTATCATTATGCGACTAGTTGTGTCCCACTATTCACTTTTGCCATTAGAAGTTACAACTGCTCAAAAATGCCATTGTTCCGTGAGATGCTTGCTCAAAAATGCCATTAGATATCTCAAAAATGCCATTAACCATTAGTTGTTGGCTCAAAATGCCATTAGACATCATTATTTTCAGGTCAAACTCGTTTACCATGCTATATGACGAAAATACCCCTATACCCAAATGTTAACTCTCTCTATCTCACGATGATAAGTATGGATCCCACTTGTCAGGAGTAAGCAAACGAATAATTTTAGAGAAAAATAATTGCATTTTATGGGATCAAGTGGACCCACACTTTATTGTAGTGAGATAGAGGGAGAGTTGACATGTTGGTCTACAGGTATTTTGATCATTATAAGATGGCAAACAATATTTGAGCTCAAAGTAGGTATTTTGATCATTATAAGATGGCAAACAATATTTGAGCTCAAAGTAATAGTGTCCAGTGACATTTTTGAGCATACACCTATCGAAGAGATGGCATTTTTGAGATGTTGAAATTTCTAGTGGCAAAATTGAATAGTGATACATAATCAATGGCATAAATGATAAAAAATCTTATGAAATAAAACTCTTTTCACCCCGCAAAAAAAGACACATCAAGCCGATGCTCTGGAAGTTTGGATTTGGATTGAGATCCACCCCGGAGTAACTTGTATAAAATCTCTATATATTTTGGGGACTGCTACTCGTCCACCGGTGGATCTGTATGAAATATCCGTCAGCCGAATGACCATTCGATTTACGCGCGTAGCCGTCTGATCGGTCTTCTACCACGTCCCGTTTGTCTCCTCCCCCACTTATTAATTCCTACAACAACGACTTTGCTGCAGAAACATTTATAAGATAGATTGTGCTGCAGAATTTTTGTGCAACAAAGATTGTGTTGTAGATTTTTTTGCATCAAAGGTTGTGCTGCGGATTTTTTTTGTAACAAAGGTTGTGCTGCGTTTTTTTTCAAAATAAAGGTATCTACGGCTGAATGTTTTGCAACATTAGTGATGTTACAAATCTTTCTTGCACATGGAGGATGTTGCAAGAAATAGCAAGAAAAAAACACCGCGAGTAAAAGAGTAGCAGTACCGCTGCTGCTGCTGGATCTAACCACCACAGGCCCCGCAATAAACGCTCTGTTGCAAAAAAACGTTTCTGAAACAACAGTTGAGTTGGAGACCCGTATGCTTGGATGTGGGTACTATCTTCTGTTGGATGAAAATACGATCCGATGTATACAGAGCCGACGGACGGACGTGGGCGCCAGATCGGCCGGCAGAAGGCAAGCTTTTCCCATATATTTGAGTGAAGCATTAAATCTCAGCTCGCCGTTGCCCAGCACAGGCCAGCCCACCCACTAACAAACAGCCCAGCCCAATACATTTCCTCGCCTCGAGAAAAAGCCCAACCCGTTTCCCCTTTCAGCCCCCTTCTCGTCTCTGAGTCTGACCTTCATTTCCCGGGGACACCCGTTCCGGTCCGATCCCAACACCCACCGGCACCGGTGGCAGATCTGGATCGGAGCCCGCTCCGGCGACCCCCGACCCCGCCTCCGATCTCCCCGACGAGGGGATGGAGGCTATCCCAGCCGCGGCGGCACCGCACGACGGGCAGAAGCAGAGGTTCGACCTCGGGGTCTTCGTCGGCGACCTCCCCCTCGACGACGACGACGCGGCCAGGTCCGTCCGTCCGACCACCAGCTCCTCCTCCCTCCCCCTTGTAGCAACATCTCCTCGCCTCCTTCACGCGCTCGCTGCGCCTAAGCTTATGCTCGGTGGTTTCTCTGGCAGTGACAATGAGTCGCTCGAGGGGCTGCAGCAGGAGCTCGAGGACTGCAAGAACGACCAGGTGCTTATCTATCTTTCTTGCGTTAGTCAGTAGCTTACCAAGGCCTTTTCAAAAGCTCGAGGGTTTTATTTCTGAAACAACTAGCTGGCTGCAACATTTCGGAGCAAGAACAGCGTGCCATTCTTTCTTCCTTGGGCGATTTCTGCTGCTCTAAAAATTTCTGCATGCGTGCCTGCAGGAAGTAGCAAACATTCTGGCTAATGGCATCAAGATGCGCGATTACACAAAAGGTGTCGAGAACAGCATACGCCAAGTCGAGCTGGATTCTATACAGGTAATTGCTTCTGCCAGGCCTCAGATATGCCAAGCTGCAATGGTTCTACTGCCTTAGAGCTGATTTTTTTACCCACGAGTACAATGTGAACCTGATGCTTAGCGGTAAACAGTCAACGCATCTGGTTTTGTGGTGCTTACAGTTTGGAAATGAGAGTTAATTAGCTTCTTTCATATGCCCCGCTAATTTATTCATCCCTCCATTCTTATCATCAGTATTAAGTTGAGTCATCAAATAATTGCACAGGCGCAAGAATTATTTGGAAAACATGGAGTTATGATGTGTCTACCTTCTATTAGTGCTGTGCTGCCTAAATATAAATCACCTGTACCTATGGTGTTTTTCTTATGCAATGCCGTCTTCCTTTTTTCTTCTGCAGGATTACATTACAGAAAGCGAAAACCTTGTGTTGCTGCATGATCAGATCTCTGATTGCGATAATATTCTGTCACAAATGGAAACCGTTCTAACCGGATTCCAGGTAATTGCATTTTCACATCTGTTGTGAAAGAACTACTCGTAACATTCTTGTCGTGCTGGATGCCTGAAACAGTATCTGGATGGGTATTACTTGTCATCAACTTTTGGTGCTACTGTTATTATAAGCAAATATATTTATCAACAACAACAACAACAACAAAGCCTTTAGTCCCAAACAAGTTGGGGTAGGCTAGAGGTGAAACCCATAAGATCCCGCGACCAACTCATGGTTCTGGCACATGGATAGCAAGCTTCCACGCACCCCTGTCCATGGCTAGTTCTTTGGTGAATAAGCAAATATATTTATCATCCTTGAAATTTTTCCTGTTAGAAAAATGTTGCCCACTGTGAAGTGTGAACTACCAGAATATACAGAAATAGCATGTCTCCGCATTTCCAACTCGTCCTTTTACAAACCATAACATGAACAAAACCAGGAGTGCTTGGAAGTTTAACGTTTTGTATACCACAATCTAAGCTTACAATACATGAGTGATTACAAACCCTATTCTCTTCTTAATTAGTAGATGAGGCAAATCTTGTGCCTCTGTTTTGAAAATAAAAAAAATCTAAGATTAATACAAGTGTTTATTTATTTATGTGCTCCATGCTTCAACTCCATGATCATACTTGAGTGGCACCATTTCTTTTGACTTATTATGCGTACAATATTTATTATCTAGATGTACATGTATCTTTTGTACCTTTAAACGGTAGTTAACCAGTTCATTTCGTTAACCAATTCGTTTCATTTTACTAAATCAGACTGCAATTCTTTTAATTTCTGTGCTAGACAGAAATTGGTTCTATAAGTTCAGAGATAAAGGTACTTCAGGAGAAATCTATGGACATGGGATTAAAGTTGAGAAACCGCAAGGTTTGATTCGTTTCTCTGCTGTATCTTTTATGTTCTCCATACATTGGATGTTTGGTTAATTTTTGTATCCACATCTTCCTTATAACCAGACAGTAGAATACTGATGCATTGAACTCATTAGTCTTTATCAAGTTAGAACTTGGAAGTACTATTTTATGTAACTTTGTCCCGCAACATAACTTCTATTCCATAACACAGCTTTCAACATTAGTTAACTGGTCTATGTTGGAACCAGTTCACTGTATTCATAGCTTCAATGACTGTCCTTTCCTACTTTTTCATGTGGAATATCTACGCTGATTCACTGGAAAATTTCTGCAGGCTGCAGAATCGCAACTGTCAAAATTTGTTGAGGATATAATAGTGCCGCCAAGAATGATTGATATAATTGTTGATGGAGAGGTCATTACTTGCATTCTATCTTCATACCAACTTTCTTTACCTTATTATTGCGTCTATACTATGCCCATTTACTTTAATATCATACAGTTACTCCTTTCTGGACCTAGTGCCTATTTGCTTACAGCCAGCAATATGTGATCACTGATTACTTCTCTCTGAAATTAAAACCATACACATAATTTTCCACTATTTGTGCTACTATGTTTACTTATGTATTTCTCTTTCAGCATGGTGTTTAGTATTTATTTTGTATGCCATTATATCCTGTCTTCGCCTCTTCGGTTATATATCCATTCTGATGACATGTTTTCCTTTGCTGGATGTATTCATTTGTTCAACCGGTGTCTTATTTCCCCCAAGTATTATTTTATTTTCTTTGATTGGAAATGTTACACACCCCAAGGCTTTCTTTGTTAATGTAACATCATTATCAACACCGCTCTGTTCAGTTCAATATTCTTTGATGGATGTTTCTCAGAAAAAGTATTTTGATGGGGTCACTGATAATGCCTTATCCAACAATCCCACAGGTTAACGATGAATACATGAAAACACTTGAGATTCTAAGCAAAAAAATCAAATTCATTGAAGCTGATTTGATGGTTAAAACATCGAAGGCTCTCAAAGATGTTCAGCCTGAGGTTGAGAGACTTCGGCAGAAAGCAGTATCGAAGGTCTGAAAACAGTTTCTGTTTTTTTCTTTCTAATGATTCAAACTCGAATATTCATAAGAATGTTAGCATATCATCTTCCTGTATGTGCAGTATGCATCTCATCTGCATATGTGCTTATTTGGTGTAAAATATTATGTCTTCTATGTTTATTGTTATAATGTGGCGTCAGGAATAATGTGCCAAGCCTCTGTCTTGCATAATTATGTTCAGACAGTCCGGCATGTGGTACAATAGCGTAGATTGAGCTGTCAAGGTGTATCTGGTAGAACTGAATGCTTATTATGAAAAAAGGGTTACATGGTATTCATCATTCTTTGTTCAGGCTGATGATGTACTTTATGAGGTTGATGGCATTAAAAATGCCGCGACTTTGTCAATCACTAGTGTAGAGTGGTGTTGTCAGCCACTGCCAGTATACTAACTTTACTGGTTGCTATTTCCATATGAAATAAGGAGTCAACATGATCTTTGTTAGCTTGCCCTAATATGGTATGGTGGTTTTCATGGAAGCTATGAACAAGTTTACCTGCAACCAAAAAATGCATCTGCTGTGTTTCTTGTGCTTTTTTTATGTTTATCTAGCCAATTGGACATCATAAAGTTACAACATGGTTCTATTGCTTATGCTCTCGTATATTTATTTTTTTTGCAGATTTTTGAGTTTATCATCCAAAAGTTCTATGCCTTGAGAAAACCAAAAACAAACATTCAGATTCTACAACAAAGTGTCCTTAAATACAAGTATGCCAACTCTCTTGCCTTGATATTTATTTTCCACTTTTAACCCCTGTTTGTAGAATGTCTGCAGTGCTTCACATTTTAATGTGCTAGATGAGAAATTACTTTATGCCAGATTTCTTTAATTTGGAATCCTCACCAGTGGACATACATAATTCATGGTTTTTGGCATAGAGTGTTACTGAGGGCAAGTTTACCAATCATGAAGAGCCATATTTGATTAACTATTGCTAATGTAACATCAGGACTTCTAATGAAATCAACGACTTCGGCATTATCGTCTTTATGAACTGAGACCCCCTTGGTCGAACCCCAGAAAGCTAGGATTATATAAGCCTTCGCGAGACCATCCGTGGCGAGCTTCAAGAGTTGAATTGGGATCGTAGGAGTCCTAGTTGAGTCAGGGAATTGAGTCCTAGTGAGGCAAGTATAAGAGTCCATGTCCCGGTTGACTGGGCTATTGAGTCTGAGTGGTTTTCCTATTGGTGGGAAAGACTATTATAAAGATCCACGAGCTCTAAGCTATTGAACTATGCATATAGGAGAAGAAACAGCTATTCTACCTTTCCTTCCTTGGTGAGAGCTGTCCCTCTAAAATTCTTTTAAACCTTAGTTTATAACACTGCATATCGTCATAGGATTAAATTGCCATTTTATTGTTGGTTGGCTTATCTGTATGTATGTGTTACTCTCTCATTCTTTCCAAGTGTATAATGTCTCAATTTGTTTCATTTGTCCTCTTAACTGTAGATACACAATAGTTTTCCTTACGGAACATGCTAAGGAGATATATGCAGAAGTTCGCACGGCTTACATTGATACCATGAATAAGGTGAGATTCATCTGCCTTTAGTTTCTTTCTCCATTTAGAAGTGGAATAGACAATAGAATAACCCGGTTGAAGGCCAATGATCATACACCTGTAACTCAATTGTATGTCCCAGAATAGGTCCTATTCTTCTACTCTCTCGGGTAGTCAATGGCTATGAAGAGTTACTACCTTAATCCTACAGAAGAGTTTGACCAATGCTTTGTTTCTGTCTTGGTGGATCCCAATTCCACATTAAAAGTATACTGATTCTTTCCCAATGAATGAAGACTTCTTTCTGTAAATATTGTTTATATTTGATTTGTATATTGCATTATACCTTTTTATATTCTACTCCTCCCATTTCTAAATATAAGCCCTTTTAGGGATGGTATATATGTAGTCTATATTGGAATCTCTAAAAGAGCTTATATTTAGAAACGGAGGGAGTAGATGTATAGAATAGGCACCATACTATCAACTTAATATGTGGCCAAATGTCGAGTTTTTGGCTTAGCACTACATTGTACTCCCTCCTTTCCAGTAACCGGCTTTGGCACTTGGCAGTCTATGTTTTGAAATAACTGTACATTGAGGAAATCAATTGTGTTATTAATGTAATGTTTGCACTTTCTAACCCTACTTGGATGTGTTAGAAGAGATTAATTTGTTGCTTCCTATCAATAATAAGGGGATTTACTATGAAACAAAGGGTGTACTAGACACAGAGGGCTTGAGAATGAGAGAATCCAAAGACATATCTGTGCTGCAATTACTGCTGTTTGTCTTTGCTTTATTCTAGTTCTTATTGTATGCGTAATTGCAATTCCTCTTATCTTTATATGTAGTGTGCTGACATCTTTATTTTTCATGCACGGATTATGTTAGACTGCTAGCATCTGTGATAAGGTTCATATCTTATTTGGGCAATACGAGCAGATATAGACATAAAGACCTTCATTTATTTCTTGGATATCTTGACCTAAATTATTCCTACTATCACTTCCAATTTTCAGGTTCTGAGTGCACATTTTCGTGCATATATACAAGCTTTGGAGAAATTACAGCTGGATATAGCAACCTCCACCGACTTACTTGGTGTTGAAACTAGAAGTACAGGCTACCTTTTCTCTATTGGAAAAGAACCTCTAAAAGCCCGTTCTTCGGTGTTTGCTCTTGGTGAAAGAATAAACGTCTTAAAGGTATTTACTAATGACATAGTGACACTTCAGTTAGATAATGTAATTTAATTCATCAGTCAGTTCATGATTTTGAAATTTGTGGCTCAAGCAATACATGGGAGCCCGGAACTATACTGGGTTGTGTGGCTGCAGGGTTCTTGGTAACTTGTATGAATTTCTGTAACACCACCACCACCAACAAAGCCTTTAGTCCCAAACAAGTTGGGGTAGGCTAGAGGTGAAACCCATAAGATCTCGCAACCAACTCATGGTTCTGGCACATGGATAGCAAGCTTCCACACACCCCTGTCCATGGCTAGTTCTTTTACTACAATCCTTTAGATCTCTCTTTACGGACTCCTCCCATGTCAAGTTTGGTCTACCCTGACCTCTTTTGACATTATTAGCACGCTTTAGCCGCCCACTATGCATTGGTGCTTCTGGAGGCCTGCGCTAAATATGCCCAAACCATCTCAGACGATGTTGGACAAGCTTCTCTTCAATCGGCGCTACCCCAACTCTATCTCATATACCATCATTCGGGACTCGGTCTTTCCTTGTGTGACACATCCGTCTCAACATGCGCATCTCCGCCATACTTAATTGCTGCACATGTCGCCTTTTAGTCGGCCAACACTAGGCACCATACAACATTGCGGGTCAAACCGCCGTCCTATAGTACTTGTCTTTTAACTTTTGTGGCACTCTCTTATCACATAGGAAGCCAGAAACCTGGCGCCACTTCATCCATCTGGCTTTAATTCTATGGTTCACATCTTCATCGATATCCCCATCCTTCTGCATTGACCCCAAATATCGAAATGTGTCCTTCTAAGGCACCACCTGCCCACCAAGGCTAACCTCTTCCTTTTCCTCGTGCCTAGTAGTAGTGAAACCGCACCTCATGTACTTGGTTTTAGTTCTACTAAGTCAAACCTTTCGATTCCAAGGTTTGTCTCAATAGCTCTAACTTCTTGTTAACCCCCATCCGACTATCATCGACTAGCACCACATCGTCTGCAAAGCGTATACACCATGGGATATCTCCTTGTATATCCCTTGTGACCTCATCCATCACCAAGGCAAAAAGATAAGGGCTCAAAGCTGACCCCTGGTGCAGTCCTATTTTGAGTAGTCATCAGTGTCGCCATCACTTGTTCGAAAACTTGTCACAATACTATCATACATGTCCTTGATGAGGGTAATGTACTTTGTTGGGACTTTGTGTTTCTTCAAGGCCCATCACATGGCATGGCATTCTGCGTGGTATCTTATCATTGGCCTTCTCCAAGTCGATGAACACCATATGCAGGTCCTTTTGCTCCATGTATCTCTCCATAAGTTGTTGTACCAAGAAAATGGCTTCCATGGTCGACCTCCCAGGCATGAAACCAAACTGATTTTTGGTCACGCTTGCCATTCTTCTTAAGCAGTGCTCAATGACTCTCCCATAGCTTCATTGTATGGCTCATTAGCTTAATTCCATGGTAGTTAGTGCAACTCTGAACATCCCCCTTGTTCTTGAAGATTGGTACTAATATACTCCGTCTCCATTCTTCTGGCATCTTGTTTGCCCGAAAATGAGGTTGAAAAGCTTGGTTAGTCATTAGTGTCGCCATCACTTGTTCGAAAACTTGTCACAATACTATCATACATGTCCTTGATGAGGGTAATGTACTTTGTTGGGACTTTGTGTTTCTTCAAGGCCCACCACATGGCATTCTGCATGGTATCTTATCATTGGCCTTCTCCAAGTCGATGAACACCATATGCAGGTCCTTTTGCTCCATGTATCTCTCCATAAGTTGTCGTACCAAGAAAATGGCTTCCATGGTCGACCTCCCAGGCATGAAACCAAACTGATTTCTGGTCACGCTTGCCATTCTTCTTAAGCAGTGCTCAATGACTCTCCCATAGCTTCATTGTATGGCTCATTAGCTTAATTCCATGGTAGTTAGTGCAACTCTGAACATCCCCCTTGTTCTTGAAGATTGGTACTAATATACTCCGTCTCCATTCTTCTGGCATCTTGTTTGCCCGAAAATGAGGTTGAAAAGCTTGGTTAGTCATTAGTGTCGCCATCACTTGTTCGAAAACTTGTCACAATACTATCATACATGTCCTTGATGAGGGTAATGTACTTTGTTGGGACTTTGTGTTTCTTCAAGGCCCACCACATGGCATTCTGCGTGGTATCTTATCATTGGCCTTCTCCAAGTCGATGAACACCATATGCAGGTCCTTTTGCTCCATGTATCTCTCCATAAGTTGTTGTACCAAGAAAATGGCTTTCATGGTCGACCTCCCAGGCATGAAACCAAACTGATTTTTGGTCACGCTTGCCATTCTTCTTAAGCAGTGCTCAATGACTCTCCCATAGCTTCATTGTATGGCTCATTAGCTTAATTCCATGGTAGTTAGTGCAACCCTGAACATCCCCCTTGTTCTTGAAGATTGGTACTAATATACTCCGTCTCCATTCTTCTGGCATCTTGTTTGCCCGAAAATGAGGTTGAAAAGCTTGGTTAGCCATACTATCGCTATGTCCCCGAGGCCTCTCCACACCTCAATGGGGATACAATCAGGGCCCATCGCCTTGCCTCCTTTAAACCTTTTAAAAGCCTCCTTGACCTCCGACTCCTGGATTCGCCGCACAAAACACCTGCTAGTGAATTTCTGTAACACCAACAAATTATATTTGGGTGATAACAAAAGCAAGCCACATATGTCTAGCATGCAGCATGAGCATAGCCGATTTGGTTGGTTAATGGCATACATACAGAATAAGTATTGCTAATTTCGAGACAAGTCTCTGAACAAATTCGAGGACATGCTTTTCTCTAGTCTATGTGCACACTGAAAAATCTAGTCAATGAATGAAATTTCTTTGCTATGTTCATTCTGGCTTGTTGTAAATTTTATAAAACCAGAGTTTAGGTTATTTTGGCATGCTCTAATGCCTCTACCAGTATGTTGTAAATTTGGTGGAAATCCACGATTGAAGGATTAATTTTGAACTTGAAACTCCATACTGTCGCTGAATGATTAATTTACTCTGTATCAGTAGCAAGTGCAATGGTGTAATTCTGTGTGTCCTGCTTTTGGTATATATCAGGATATTGATCAGCCTGCATTGATACCTCATATATCTGAAGCTAAGTCACAGAAGTATCCATATGAAGTTCTTTTCAGAAGCTTACAAAAACTTCTGATTGATACAGCTACTTCTGAGTAAGATTGTTGTTTCCTTCCTTGTTTTTAAATTCATGCAGTGAATAAGTGGCAGCCTGATGATATATCAACTGACTACAGGTACCTTTTCTCTGATGATTTCTTTGGTGAAGAATCTTTATTCCAGGATATATTTGCTGGTTTGTTCCATTCTGTATTTGCATTTTTCTGTTTTCTTTGTCATGCCATGTTGTATCTTATGCAATAATGTATGTGTGTGTATCTTTAGGTTCTGCTAGCATGTAAACTCTCACTGTGTCATCGGATGAGATTTCGGTTATTTGTAAAACGGCTGTGCATGAATCAATGTGCCACTCACAGTCACATGCCATTGTATCTGACCCATCCATAGTTTCAAACAACCTACCAAGGTGTCAGTTGTAACTTTAGCACCCAAAGATCTATTTGCACTAAAAACTCCCCTTGTTTCCTTTGCTATTGTCTGTTTCCCTGAATCCCGGTGTCACCATAAAACAGTAGGCATGCGGACAAACACCGGTAGGCATGCTTTTATTTAGTTGGTTGTACTATTCTAGATTATATGAGTGTATGACTTGTTGATATATGAGTTTATTCTGGTTGAGATGCTTTGTAATTATCATAGTGCAAACTAGATAAATCTTCACTTCTATAAATATCCGAGTGTTCTCCAATGCCCTCGGCCCACAAGCGTTTCCACTTCGAGGACTACTGGCTGCGCCTGGACGGCTTCCACGACACGGTGGCCGCGGCCTGGGGCTCGGTGCACGATCACGACCCCTTCCGGCGGCTGGTGAAGCGCCTGCAAGCCACGGCGCGTAGCCTCACGAGCTGGAGTGCAAGTCCACGGGCAACATACGGGACAAGCTTGCCGTCTCACGCGAGCTGATCTCTCGCTTCGACAAGGCCCTCGAGGATCGTGTGCTTACCCCCCCGGAAGATTGGCTGCGCAAACAGCTCAAGATCGCCTACCTCGGCATGGCCTCACTGGAGCGCACGATCGCTCGGCAGTGCGCCCACATAACCACCCTCAAGACGGCGATGCGAACACGAGCTTCTTTCACCGGCAATGCACGTATCGCCGACAGAAGAACCGTGTGCACAGCCTGTCCGTGGACGGGCATGTGCTCACCGACCATGAGGAGATGGCCCAGGCGGCGTTCGAGCACTTTGATGGGTTGCTGGGCACGGCCTCCGACCGTGCCCACACCCTGGATCTTGAACAACTAATCACGCCCAGCGACCTCGCCAGCTTGGAGGACCCATTCAGCCCAGAGGAGATATGGGAAGCGGTCAAGCGCATGCCTGCGCACAAGGCGCCCGGGCCGGATGGATTTACCGTGGAATTCCTGCACGCTTGTTGGAGTATCATCAGGCAGGACATCATTGACGTCTTCGAGCTGCTCTACGTGTCGCGCGGACGAGGATTCAGCAAGCTCGACCAAGCTTTGCTAACCCTCCTGCCCACAAGCTTGGCGACTACCGACCGATATGCCTCATTCACATCGTGGCTAAGATCTTCGCGAAGGTTCTGTCGTTGTGCCTCGCAAAATGACAATTCTCTCTTGCTGCTTGACAGCCTTGTGAGCCACAATCAGAACACATTCATAGCCGGACGCACGCTCCATGACAACTCCATGACAATTCTCTCTTGCTCCATGACAATCCCTCAACCTGCTGCGCGTCGAGAATCATGCTCAAACTTGACCTCACGCGGGCCTTCGACTCGATCTCTTGGCCTTTTCTCTTCGAGGTCCTGAGCTAGTACGGGTTTGGGGACCGATTTCGGGAATGGCTGGCCATCCTCCTATCCTCGACCAGTACCCGCGTCATGCTCAATGGTGTCCCTGGCCCCCTAATCTGGCACCGACGTGGACTGCGCCAAGGTGACTCTACATCCCCGCAGCTATTTGTCCTGGCCGTGGACACGCTTGGCTGCCTCATGCGCCAGGCCCTTTAGACCGTCATCCTTCGGCAGCTTCACCCCCGCCGTGATATTCCGACAATATCTCTATACGCCGACGACGTGATGCTGTTTTGCCACGCCATGCTTGACAGACGAGGTCCTCGCCATGCAAGGCATCCTTGGTGTCTTCGGCACCGCATCTGGACTCCAAGTCAACTACGGCAAGAGCTCGGCCACGACGTTGCATGGCGACGAGTCGTGTGCTCGCCTGCTGGAGGTCCTTGGATGCCCTGCGGCGGACTTGCCAGTCACCTGTCTAGGCATCCCGCTCACCACCCGCCATCCCTCCGCGGCCCAGATGCAGCCACTCGTTGACGCGGTGGCTGGACGGATACCGTCATGGAAAGCTTGGCTGATGAACAGGGCTGGTCGGCTGGCGCTTGTTAAGTCAGTGCTCAGTGCGATCCCCATACACCAGCTGCTCGCTCTCGCGCCCCCAAAGAAAACCCTGAAGCAACTTGAGAAGATTCAGCGAGGCTTTCTTTGGGCGGGCCGCGACGACGCACATGGTGGGCACTGCCACGTGAATTGGTGCAGGGTTTGCCAGCCGATCGAATATGGCGGACTAGGTGTTCGAGACCTCGAGCGCACGGGGCTCGCTCTCCGACTCAGATGGCTATGGCTCTCGAGGACGGACACTGACCGCACCTGGCAAGGTCTCGACCTGCAATTCACCCCCGAGGAGCATGCCCTCTTCCACGCCTCCACAACCATGGTGATCGGGGACGGATCGACGGCCCAATTCTGGGAAGATCGCTGGCTCCATGGCCAGTCCATTCGCGAGCTTGCGCCC
Organism: Hordeum marinum; assembly: GCA_022496015.1. Classification (NCBI taxonomy): domain Eukaryota; kingdom Viridiplantae; phylum Streptophyta; class Magnoliopsida; order Poales; family Poaceae; genus Hordeum; species Hordeum marinum. Next base: position 335,188,740 of record CM039676.1, on the reverse strand, counting down.
TTGCTTTACCTATGCATCCCCAAAAACCGGAGGAAACTGTGGACGGTGGCGGAGGGCATCGAGGGCAATGCTTGGGCACGTGAAATTCATGGAGTTCTCAGCCTACATGAGATTGGACAGTACTTGAGGATCTGGCACCTAGTGCAGCACACCACTCTGTCCATAGAACTGGACACGCTCGTCTGGAACTGGACGGCCAATGGCGTATACTCGGTGCAGTCCTGCTACCGGCCACATTCCACTCATGGAAGCTCATATGGAAGGGGTTGGGCACCGCCGAAAGTGAAGTTCTTCCATTGGCTGGTTAACCAGGACCGCTGCTGGACTGCAGAGCGGCTCGCCCGCCACGGCCTTCATCACCATCCTCGATGCCTCCTATGCGACCAAGAGCCGGAGACGATCCGGCACCTGCTGCGCACGTGTCCATTCGCTAGGCAAGCCTGGCATGAGACCCTCTCTTGGTTGCGCCTGCCAGCTCCGACGCCTGTGCATGAGGCCCCGTTACAGGACTGGTGGCGTCGGGCGAGGGAAGCCACGCCACACACGCTTCGCAAGGCGCTGCAATCTATGGTGCTCCTGGTGCCTTGGATGATCTGGAAGCATAGAAATGCGTGTGTTTTTGATCATGTTGTTCCATCGCTCGATGAGCTTGTAAACATGATCAAGGATGAGACCAGATGCTGGGCAAGGGCCGGGGCCTAAGGGCTCAGGGTCGTCTTGCCACCATCCTGGGACGTCCACTGATCTTCCTGTAACAATGCTGAACTGGCCTCCTAGGAGGATGTAACCCCTTTCTTTCCAATGCAATGAAACGCAAAGGCTTTTGCGTTTTCTCGAAAATAAATATCTGAGTTGGTGACGGTCCGTTCACCTTCAGAGATCTGCCATACCACAGTTACCGTAGACTCTGTTGTAGTCAGATGCATCATGATTTTCGGTTAGTTGATTCGCTCAATGTATATTTTGAGATTTCTTTTTATTTGCAAAAATTAGGGACTAGGATGACAAATGTGTTTAAGCATATAAGAGAACTTGTATAGCAAGGCACGAGTATTTAGCTAGTAAACTTAAAGGTCCACTCTTGGTTAGATCCTCTTTTGCAGTAAAGCCATTAAGGTAGTGTGCATGTTAAGTTAATAGTTTAGAAAGGTTGAGGAGCTTATGAGTTACTCCAACAAACACTTATATTATATTCTTATCCTTGTCATAATAAAAGTGCCACTATGTTGGTGAAGTTAGCATTGACCTTACCATGTTTCTCATAATTATGGTGGATGCAAATGATTCGAGAGTTTCAATTGTTTCATTCAGGACCAATTCAAGTTGTTGATGAATATTTTAATGATGTACTTCTGAACTGCTATGATGCAATAGGAATAATGCTTATGATTCGGATAATTCATCAGCACCAGGTATTTCTCCTTTTATCTTATGAATGAATGAATAACTAGTTAAGAGTTTTATTCCTGTTGTAGGAGTAAAACTAGAAAGCTTATGTTCTGAAAGCGGTTGCAGGGTTGCAGCCTTTCATGTTCTGTAAAGGGATATACCTGTAATTTATAAACAAGTACTAGTCCAATATTTACTGTTAAACAGGCCAAGCAGCAAGAGAGAATTGTCATTTTGCTAGATTATTCTGACTGTTTTTCACCAGAAACTGGCCAAAATTACTCCCTTACCCCGTAATTTTTATTTTATTTTATTCTTTAAAGATTAACTGATAAATGATTTGCAAGAGTATATCTAAATCTCTATACGTTGTTAGATTCTTTCAAGTAGTCCATAAAGTGGCGCAAGCCTGTGTAAATTGGTAACTGAATGTGTGGCAAAGCATGCTAGCATGACCTGTGCGAAACATATATCTGAATGGAATTTATGTTTGTGCAGCTTATCATGTTTAAGCGGCGAATTCCGTGTTTGGACTCTTACCTAGACAAGGTTTGTTCTGACTCCCTTGTTTGCTCCTTCGACTTTTAAATCAACTTTACTTGGGCCTGTCTTCTGTTCCACATTCCAAAATTAGTTTGAATCATTTTTCATGTTGCACAATGGGCAGGTTAACATGTCACTTTGGCCTCGCTTCAAGATGGTCTTTGACTTGCATTTGAGCAGCTTACGGAATGCTAATATTAAGACTCTTTGGGAGGATGATGTGCATCCGCACTATGTCACTAGAAGATATGCTGAATTTACAGCTTCTCTTGTTCATCTCAATGTTGAATATGGGGATGGTCAGGTTAGTTGATCACATCCAGGTCAACCCAATATTCACCTTTCTGGAATTCTTCATCACATTGCCGTGCAATAGGAAGACCTTTTTTTTGTAGCCTATGGGAATTTAAGAAGTGGTTTCTACAATTGCAGCTTGATCTAAATCTTGAGCGATTACGGATGGCTATTGAAGACTTGCTTGTTAAGTTGGCCAAGATGTTCCCTAAACCAAAGATGCAAACTGTTTTCCTGATAAACAACTATGATTTAACAATTGCCGTATTGAAGGTTGGTACTATCGATTGCAGTTGTTTCTGTTGGAAATGTTTGTATTAACGTACAAAAATGCTATATGCCTTGCCTTTCCAAATCTGTTGTAATCTTTTGCCATACAGGAAGCTGGCACTGAGGGTGGAAAAACACAACTTCACTTCGAGGAGGTTCTTAAGAGCAACATTGCAATATATGTGGTATGCACTTTCTCTTACTGATGGCACGGAATTTCTTTGTGGCCAGAGAAATACGGCCCACCACATTTCTTGTTGCGTGTTGATTCGATGCATAACAAACATTTATGCAGGAGGAAGTGCTTATGGAGCATTTCAGTGACTTGATCAAGTTTGTCAAAACGCGCACATGTAAGTAGAACTCTATTACAACAACATCGTGTGCTTTTTTCTTCTCTCTCTTTATTTAAAATGACATCATCTCTTCTTTGAATGAATTTTATTAGCGGAAGACTCTGCCTTGAGTTCGGACAAGGCCAACATCGGCGATGTGGAGCCGTTGGTGAAGGACTTTGCGAGCCGCTGGAAGGCCGCGATCGAGCTGATGCACAAGGACGTCATCACATCCTTCAGCAACTTCCTGTGCGGGATGGAGATCCTGAAGGCGGCCCTCACGCAGCTGCTCCTGTACTACACGAGGCTGACCGAGTGCGTCAAGAGGGTCAACGGTGGCTCTGCCCTCAACAAGGACCTGGTCTCCATATCCTCCATCCTGTACGAGATCAAGAAATACTCTAGGACCTTTTAGTAGTCACTGGCCCTGCCATGCCATGTACACACACTGTAATGGAAACTCTGATCCATGCCATGCTACTTGAAGAAAGAACATCTCGTCGAGTTTCACCCCTTTGTAAGTACAGAGCCATGTGTTCTTCCGCTGTTATAGGTGTACTGCCAAGTGTTTGTTTACATGGCGGTATCATGTATCAAGGTTACTCGATTGTAACGTGATTTTGCAAATGTTAGTTATCCTGAGGTTTGTTAGACCCCCATGGCCCGGCTTAAGACGGCCGTCCGTGTGCCGGGGCTGATGCAGCCAGTGTGGCTTAGACCAATTCGTTTTTAATTGTTATGCAGAGCACAGAACAAAGACAACAAGTAACCAACCATTGCAAGATATGAAGTTAACACCCATGACAAAGTTGACTTCATCCACAGCGACGCCTTGAACAAGAAGGCGTTTCAAGAAGGGACAAACGCCCTCACACCATACTGTGTTATGTCAATGAACACGGTATTTCATAACCGACAGGCTAAATTACTGTAGTTTTTTGATGCTTTGATTTTTCTACATACAATACTTTACTATCAAACGTAGCCTTAGCCTTCTCAGCTGTTCTGTCGCCCGAGCGATGCCCGAAAAGGCTGAAGCAAATTTACTTTTGTCTCCCTATATAAATGATTTGAGCACGGACGAGTTGGTAACGTTGGCTTCTTATTTTGGGTGTGCGCATGCATCTACTGCCTCGCAAGCCGGTCACCATTTCCGTTCGAACTGTGAGGCACTGACAATGTTGTTTGGCCCTCCATCAATTCAGTTCCCTCTCCATTGCTGATTTGATCTCCTTGATCTTCCATTTTCTCCTTTCCTTGCCCAGGTCCAGGTCCAGATCCAGATTCATTCTGGTCATCCTGTTTGTTCCCCACGTTTTGTTCTTGTTTTTTGTAGCGGCTCAATAGCATGGCTACTAAAAGGGAACCGGTTGTCACAATTCCAGTTATGAGGAACAATCCCCCACAGCTTTCGAAGTTGATAGCGCCTGAACCGTCAAGCGTGTCATCGTTTTCATGGGTATTTTGGTATATCCATTCCTTTTCAAACTGAATGATGGTATCTCCTCCTGTTATGTTGAGTATCGCAGTCGACATTTCAGCACGTAGCGGAGAGTTCTTCGGAAGCGCCTAATCAGAAAAGAGACCGCTGTCAATATGCTTTCACATGCTAACATATAATGGTCAATATGATGGTGTTATGATTTAAACAAACAGTACAAAATATCCCGTAAACGCTGTCAGGCTTAGCTTGTGATCGTTGTGCAGCGTTACAGTGTACTTATTTTAAAGTTGTTCTGGATAGGTTGTCAAAAGTCTATTGCCCTGTTTGGTAAATCAAATTAGAGTAAGATGGCGATCTCATAGGTGCTCAAGTTGATGGTTGATCGCTCACATGAGATGTCATATGTTCACAAATGTAAATAAAAAGGAGAGGCCCATTGCTAGAAGCTCCCACAACAGGTGGGGTCTAGGAAAGTATTATATGAGGTCTAAAATGCAAATATCTAAAAGGGGATAGCGAAACACCCAGATATCTAAAAGTAAACCAACCAACATAGACTATTTATCATAATCCACTGCAATTCCAAACGGAGCATCATTGTGATCAACTGCAAATACCAGCTCATGTTAAGGTCTCTGATGTAAACGTATGGATCTATCTTGTGGTTTCTCCAAGTCTCTTGTATATATGTTGTCATGTATGGTAGTTAAATTTATAAAAAGTGATATTGTGTTACTTTTGTTATTTATTTCCTTGTTTGGCCTTTTTATAGGAGCAACTTGCAGCAATTTCTTGTCCTAAAATTGCATCATCCACTAGGAAATACTTCATTTTCGCTATTATATAGCCATTCTGTCCATTTTTATTTTCTATATATGAATTTTGAAACTGCAATTGTGATGACATGATACATAGAAGTAAAGGAAACACATACACACAGCATTTGCGCGGCCCTCTAGCAAACTTTTCAAGAGAATAGTGGCTAGTGAGTGTAGTTAACTTACAAATGCAAAACCGACACTCTTGTAAATAGGCCCCACCATTGTGTAACCTTTGTACTTCGCGAGAAACAATTTGATGTATGGGACTTCAAGTACAACCGCAGCAACGCTTCCGTTAGAAAGAGCGCTATAAAAGTCGTCAGGTGTAGCATAGCCCTTGATCTTTGATGTATCAAAACCAATCTCCACCAGTAGACCATCTATATAGGAACCTTGGTGGAACCCTACACATTGTCCATTCTTCTGGAGTTCATGAACATCAGTCACCGTTGGCGAAAGCTGTTGTACAGTAAGCATTGATGCAAAGCTTGCTGTATAACTTGATGCAAGTACTACGAGAACAACCATCCATACACATAGAACAAATCTAGCTAGAAAACGTTCCAGCTCATCCTCTGCAAAAATGACAATCAAGGCTTTATTAAGGCACTAGAAAAATTTATAAGCTCTGCAAACACACCTTCCAGGATTTGCTAGAAAGCATATGTAATATCATATTCTTTAGATGATAAATGCAAGTCATACCATCAGTGATACAAAGCTAGGATTAGTTAATTTCCTCCCTCTGATTCTTCATACTGCCTTTGTTAAGCATTGATAGATCTAATTTATTTGTTGTGGATTTTTTGAAAATATATTTAACTATGATAGAGTCCTAGAGATGTTTAGTCAGATCAATGTAGTAATCTATCTTGCAGGAATCTTTCGACGATTCTTCTTATTTGGATGTAGTGCAACATACGCTTTGTCTATGCAACTGAAATACTTGTTCAAAATTCTACAAAGATCTAAGAAACTGTAATGTTTACTCAACTCTCTTCGAAAATGGAGAATATTGTAAGCGCCAGTTGTCTAAGTGAAAAGGGACCATGAGCATGTTCATTGCCAATTAGATATTCCAGCAGCCAGACAACAACTCCTGTGTACATAAAGAATATGATGCTGCCAAACCACATCGTAGTGCTCAATGGTTTCAGGAAAAGCCACATATCCATATTCACATTTTCCTCGACCGGAACAATCATCCCTACTCCGGTTTCCGTGTATGGCACAGTGAAGTCGACATACAATGATCTATTATATCTTATAGTAATATCTGCAACTGCCATGTCATATTCCTGCAAGGGCATTAGTCAGCTTTATATGTTTAATAAAAAAAGGAATATCCACATTTAAGATTGATTAGACAATATAAGTGCAGTTGTTCAACAAAGAGAAATATTTTAGCAAGCAATAGACTTTTGATTTGCTTTGTTTTGAGAAAAATAATTAGAGTGAGGCTTTCAGGTTGACATCCTTTTGTCTATAAAATTAAATAATTGCAGCCTGAAAGTAGAACAAAATATTGGATGGAAATGTGGAACACAACTAATACATTGTAAAATGTATAAACTACTACACCTTTTCTTTCTTAACAGCAAAATATATACAACTTGTAGTTTCTGCACATTGGCAGATTGAGAAATTGCCTATTATAAAGAATTTCTTACCCGAAGATAGACTTGATAAACAAAATCATTGTAGCTCCCCGAACTTGCTGTCTCGGCTCTGTCAAATTCTACGTATTCATAAGCAAATGGAAGATGTAGCCTCTTTACTGCCTCCTCAAAAATGTCGATTGACAGGCCACTTGCTGTTGTTTTATTCGTGACAGGATCTTTGTGTGCCTTTATAAACTCTGGATTTTCGCTCGAGCACACACCGACTCTAAGCTTCTTACCAGCTGTAGGAACTTCCCAGCCAATTGGTATCTCGGTCGACTCTCCTGGCCAAATTACAGGATTTAAATCAAGCATTGAGGCTGGTCTTGTTTTTTTAAAGTAATCTTGGTTTGAATGTCGTGAAAGTCCACTTTTCACAGTCCAAAACCCGATTTGTCTCCAACCTCTCCCAACCACGTTTATTATTTGGAACACAGAAACGTTAAGCTGTTGTCTCTGTGTAAGGTCAAAGTCACCACTTAAACCTCTGAACTTGTTTTGTACGATTGCTGTTAAGAGTTCAGAACCCTTGGAGGAAATAGGCATGGATTCCAAGCATGTGGAGTTTTTAATGGACCATTCTTGCTTATCTCTGGCACCAGATATCCCAACCTTTTCTGCTGCTTGTGCCAATGCCCATATTGTATCATAGCCCCATAGTCCAACAATGCTTAGTTTATTAAAGGGTGATTCATCTGGGTTATCCTGTTGGTACATTCTGTTCCACCTTATGGATAAATTATCAAGTTCTTGTGATCTGGGAACATGATACCTTACTCCTAGCACACCATTCATTGCGTCAATGACACTTGGATTGAGCGAGTCAATGATGTTTGACACTCCATTTGTAGTGATCCACGCAAATCCTTTCTTCATCATCCCTACCTCTTTTGCCTTCATAAACAGAAGGGAAGCAATAGTGGATGTTATATGAACAATAAATACCCTTGTCCGCATTGCCAGCAACACACTGAGTTCTTGCATAATGGTTTCGTTTGTTGCCGCCGAAGGAATGACACTGCGATACGGAACACGGGCATCAATTTCTTGAAGTGCATCAGTGAGGTATGGTAGGATGCCTCTCCCATAAGCAGTGTCTTCATATACTACCACCACTTCTCTCCATCCACAGGCTTGTACAAGCGCGGCAATGCTTTTCACCTGAGCCGAGTCATCCAATGTTGTTCGTACAAAATACGGCATACTATCAGAAGCGAGGGCTGGGCTTGTTGCTGTGAATGATAATATGGGGACTTGGGTTACATTTCCAATATTAGATATGAACACAGCTTCTGATGATTTCTGGGGACCAATGATGGCTTGCACTTTGTAGCTCTCCAGTAATTCAATAGCTTTCAGAAGGGCACAAGAAAGAAACTACTGTCAAATAATATATGTGGAATAATCTGCAGTATCAACACCATAACCGGTTCATTCAAGATAGGAAAAAGCTTAAGAAAAACTTAGTTTTGGACCTTACGGTTTTATTAGTCAATACTCTAATTTTCAGGCTTGCCACTATATATGCTCTATTGACATAAAAAACAACCGAGTAATGCTACAAGAAGCTAATATTTGACACAAGACACAACGCACGTGTGCAAGGAAATACAAAATTAACCTCTTATTATGGAACATAGCAGGGGAGAGCCCCTGTTGTTTGTTAAATATATACATTTAAGGGTAACCGTGTTACAATATGAGCACATATTTACAAGATGATTGCATTCATGATGCGAGATACAAGACCAAAAATACTAGCCATTCACTCAGAAATGTCAAAGCTGAGTTTCTGAGGCATTCTAGCTTTTATAAACTCGGCTCTAACATTTCTAACATTATAAGTTTGCTAAGAGCTAGAATGCCTCAGAAACTCCAGTTAGCTTCTTGTAGCATTATTATTGTTTGCTCCAATTAGCTCAAGATCAAATATTATCGTGCATTATTTTTTTGTGAAAAATGCAAAGCTTGTGTCTTGATAGATTGATAAAAAGGATTTGAATTCCTTATACGACATTCTATTGAAAAATAGTTAAAATTACAATCACAAAAAAGTGCATTTGAATACGAATCTAAACTCCAATTGCATTAAGTTATAACATAATCCACACATAATTGGATTAATTGTTGGTCGATGCATATATTCGGACATGCCAATAAAGCACCCATGATCGGATTTTCTTGGACAGGCCAATATGTTGTATGTTTGGTTATGGACGTAGTATTTTTCTATTTCATATGGGATTTTATGATTGGTTTGTGGTGGTTTGCGGTACTTGTTTCAATGATGCATTAAGGATGATGACTTTGCGACTTCTGTTGGCCGACACAGGAAAGCTTGAAAGCACATTATAACTACAAGTTTCAGACCACACTATAATAGGGGATTGCTTGATTGGGCCCGTTACATGGAATTAATATGCCACTTATGAATGGTTTTTCAACATATTTTTTCCTCAGAAAATAGGGTTAGAAAGGTCTATGCATTGTTTAATGCACGCAACCCTCATGTTTTCAACTAAAAATAGACCTTCTTCTTCCTTATTTTGATTTTCATACATCTTGCTCACTCTGGTATTCCCAACTAATGGGAAGCATAGGAAACAATCTACTTTCCAATTAGGGAGAGATGATGGCTTGGTAGTGAGTGAGGCTCAGTTGAAAGAGCACATCACCAACTATTATAAGGGTTCCCACAGAAAAACTATTATAAGGGTTTATTTGGTCTTGAGCATAATAATATTGTGATGTCTAGATCTTTGAGGAAGATATCCTTAGCTTCCCACAACGAAAAATGAATCGACATTGATCCTTTCATGCAAAAGGGGATTTGAGAGGCTATCTCTCGAAGGGAACATAATAAACGTCTGGGCGGGATGGATTCTCAACTGAGTTCTACCAGGTATTTTGGGAGGATCAAAGATGACTTGATGAATTTGTTCCATGCATTTCATAGCAGTGAAGTACCCCCTCTGTTTCATAATTGTTCATGAATTTGTTCCATGATATGAATTATGGAGCAAAGGGGTACTATTGTATAATCTCAACTTTTAGGCTATTAACAATGTGAGTTTAAAAAGTATTCACTAATTAAGAGTTCCAAAAGTATTCACAAGTGACAAAAAATATAATTATATTAGGTGATTACGTGCTCCGTCTAGCCCAAACAAAATACATGAAGGGTAGACACATTCTCAAATGGCCGCGTGCATCATTCAAATGCATAGGCCGGGGGTGACCTGCCAGAACCGCCGCGGCAGTTCGTCAAGGACAAGTTGCCGCCCAGGATCACTAAGGCATGGGGTCGCATCCTTCACTACCTCAGAGGTGGAAGTGGCGGCAGTCCCTTGGGATCGAGGTCCGCCGTGTTTGAGGAGGACTGGACGACGAGGTAATAGATGCGCTACAAGCGGTGTAATATGTTGTAAATATGCCCTAGAGGCAATAATAAATTGGTTATTATCATATTTCCTTGTTCATGATAATCTTTTATTATCCATGATATAATTTTATTGACTGGAAACTAAGATACATGTGTGGATACATAGACAACACTATGTCCCTAGTATGCCTCTAATAGACTAGCTCGTTGATCAAAGATGGTCAAGGTTTCGTAGCCATGGACATGAGATGTCATTTGATAACGGGATCACATCATTAGGAGAATGATATGATGGACAAGACCCAAACTATAAACAAAGCATATGATCGTGTTAGTTTATTGCTACAATTTTTTGCATGTCAAGTATCTGTTCCTATGACCATGAGATCATGCAACTCACTGACACCTGAGGAGTACCTTGTGTGTATCAAACGTCACAACGTAACTGGGTGACTATAAATGTGCTCTACAGGTATATCTGAGGGTGTCTGTTGAGTTGACATGGATCAATACTGGGATTTGTTACTCCGTGTGACGGAGAGGTATCTCAGGGCCCACTCAATAATACAACATCACAACAAGACTTGCAAGCAATGTGACTAAGTGTTAGCCATGGGATCTTTTATTACGGAACAAGTAAAGAGACTTGCCGGTAACGCGATTGAACTAGGTATAGAGATACCGACGATCGAATCTCGGGCAAGTACCATACCGAAGAACAAAGGGAACAACATACGAGATTAACTGAATCCTTGACATAGAGGTTCGACCGATAAAGATCTTCATAGAATATGTGGAAATTAATATGGGCATTCAGGTCCCGCTATTGGTTATTGACCATAGAGGTGTCTCGGTCATGTCTACATAGTTCTCGAACCCGCAGGGTCTGCACACTTAAGGTTCAATGACGTTTCGGTAGTATAGAGTTATGTATGATGGTGACCGAAGGTTGTTCGGAGTCCCGAATGAGATCCCGTACGTCACGAGGAGCTCCGGAATGGTCCGGAGTTAAAGATTGATATATAGGAAGTCCTGTTTTGGTCACCAAAAAAGTTTCGGGCTCATCGGTAGTGTATCGGGTGTGCTGGGAGGGTACCGGGGGACCATCGGGAGGGGTGTCTCGACCCAAAGGACGTCATGGGCTGTGGGAGGAGTCAAACCATCCCCTGGTGGGCTGGACTAAGCCCCCACTAAGGCCCATGCGTCTAGGGGTGGCAAAAACCCAAAAGGTGGAGAGGTGGAAAAAGTTTCCAAGTGAAAAGGAGGAATCCTACTCCTAATAGGATTGGAGTAGGACTCCTCCACCTCCAATTTCGACCAGACCTTTTGGGTTTGAGACTGCCTCCTCCCCACCCTCCCTCCTATATATACTAGAGGATTTAGAGGGAAGAGCTAACCCTAATTGCCACGTGCTGCCCTCTTCTTCCCTAGATCAGTTTCTCCTCTAGATTAGTTTTGCGGTGCTTAGGCGAAGCCCTGCAGGATTAGTTCACCACCACCGCCACCACGCCGTTGTGCTGCCGAAGAACTCATCTACCTCTCCGCCCCCTCTTGCTAGATCAAGAAGGCAGAGATCGTCATCGAGCTGTACGTGTGCTAAATGTGGAGGTGCCGTCCGTTCGACGCTAGATCGGAAGGACCGTGATCAAGATCGCGAGACCATTCGTGATTTGATCGTGGGACGGATCGTGATGGGACCGTGATGGGATCGCGGGACGGATCGTGATGGGATCGCGGGACGCTTGGCGATTTGGATCACGAAGAAGTTCGACTACACCAACCGCGTTTCTTAACGCTTCCCGCTTAGCGATCTACAAGGGTATGTAGATCCACTCTCCCTCTCGTAGATGCTCATTACCATGGATAGATCTTGCATGTGAGTAGGAATTTTTTTGTTTCCCATGGAACGTTCCCCAACAGTGGCATCATGAGCTAGGTCTATGTATAGATGAGATCTCGAGTAGAACACAAAGTAATTTGTGGGCGTTGATGCTTAGATTGCTTCCTTCCTTGGTCGTGTTTTGGTTCAGCGGTATTATGGGATGAAGTGGCCCGGACCAATCTTACTCGTACGCTTACGAGAGACCGGTTCCATCGACTGACGTGTAACTTCGTTGCACAAAGATGGCTGGTGGGTGTCTGTTTCTCTTACTTTAGTTGGATCGGATTCGACAAAGGCGGTCCTTGAGAAGGTTGAAAAGCAACTTATGCATCACCGTTGTGGTTTTTGCGTAGGTGAGAATTGTTCTTGCTAGATATCCATAGCAGACACATAAAACTTGCAACAACAATTAGAGGACGTCTAACTTGTTTTTGCAGGGTATGTTGTGATGTGATATGGCCAATTACATGATGAGATATATGTGATGTATGAGATGATCATGTATTGCATAGAATATCATGACTTACATGTCGATGAGTACGGCAATCGGCAGGAGCCATAGGGTTGTCTTTAATTATTGTATGACCCGCGTGTCAATCAGTATGCGCTATGTAATGCTTTACTTTATCGCTAAACGGTAGCAATAGTAGTAGAAGCATGGTGGGCGCAACAACCCAGATGGTGACACGTTGATGGAGATCAAGATGATGGAGATCATGGTTTCATGCCGGTGACTATGGAGATCATATCGATGCTTTAAGGATGGAGATCAAAAGCACAAGTTCATGATCATATCATGTCACTTATGATTTGCATGTGATGCTAATCCTTTTTATGCACCTTGTTTTGCTTAGGACGATGGTACCATTATAAGGTGATCCCTCACTAAAATTTCAAGATAAATTGTGTTCTCCTCGAGTGTGCACCGTTGCGAAAGTTCATCGTGTCGAGACACCACGTGATGATCGGGTGTGATAGACTCTACGTTCACATACAACGGGTGCAAGCCAGTGTTGCACATGCGGAACACTTGGGTTAAACTTGACGAGCCTAGCATGTACAGACATGGCCTCGGAACACAAGAGACCGAAAGGTCAAGCATGAGTCATATATTAGATATGATCAACATGATGATGTTCACCATTGAAACCACCTCAACTCACGTGATGATCGGACTTGAGTTGGTGAATTTGGATCATGTATCACTTGAATGACCGGAGGGATGTGAATTTGAGTGGGAGTTCTTAGGTAATATGATTAATTGAACTCATTATCATGAACATAGTCAGTAGTGTCTTTGCAAATTATGTTGTAGATTACTAGCTCGCGTTGTAGCTCTCTTGAGTTTTTATATGTTTCTAAAGAAATACAGTTGAAAGATGATGGTAGCCATATTGTGGACTGGGTCCGTGATCTGAGGATTGTCCTCATTGTTGCACAGAAGGCTTATGTCCTTAATGTACCGCTCGATGCGCCATCCCCTCTAGCATCGTCTCTAGATGTTGTGAACATCTGACAGGCACGTTCCGATTACTACTTGATAGTTCAGTGCATCATGCATTACGACTTAGAATTGAGGCTCCAAAAAATTTTGAACGTCACAGAACATATGAGATGTTCTAAGAGCTGAAATTGGGATCTCAGGCTCGTGCCCGTGTTGTGAGATATGAGATCTCCAACAAGACTCTTTGCCTGCAAGATGAAGGAGAATAGTTCAATCGTTGAGCATGTGCTCAGATTGTCTGGGTACTACAATCGCTTGAATCGAGTGGGAGTTGATCTTCCAGATAAGATAATGATTGATATAGTTCTCCAAGTCACGGTCACTAAGCTACTAGAGCTTCATGATGAACTATAAAATGCCAGGGATGGAAATAATGATCCCTGAGCTATTCACGATGTTTGACACTGCGAAGGTAGAAATCAATAAGGAGCATCAAGTGTTGATGGCTAGTGAAACCACTAGTTTCGAGAAGGGCAAGGGCTAGGAGGGAAACTTCATGGATGCCAAGTCAGTTACTGCTCCAGTGAAGAAACCCAAAGTTGAACCCAAACCCGAGACTAAGTGCTTCTATTATGAGGGGAAGGTTGCTGAAGCGGAACAACCTTAGATACTTGGTAGATAAGAAGGCTGGCAACATCGACGAAAGTATATTTGATATATGTGTTATTGATGTGTACCTTGCTAGTACTCCTAGTAGCACCTGGGTATTGGATACCGTTCGATTGCTAAATGTTAGTAATTCGAAATAAAAGCTACGGAATAAATGGAGACTAGCTAAGGTGAGATGACTATGTGTGTTGGAACTGTCTCCAAGGTTGATGTGATCAACATCGCACGCTCTCTCTACCTTCGGGATTAGTGACAAACCTAAATAAATGTTAGTGTTTGCGTTAAGCATGAACAAGATTAGATCGTGTTTATTGCAACACGGTTATTCATTTAAGTTTGAGAATAATGGTTATTCTATTTACATGAATAATACCTTCAATGGTCATGCACCCAATGAGAATGGTTTGTTGAATCTTGATCATAGTAATACACATGTTCATAACATCGATGCCAAAAGATACAAAGTTAATAATGATAGTGCCACATACTTGTGGCACTGCCGCTAAATGTCATATTGGTATAAATCGCATGAAGAAACTCCATGCTGATGGATCTTTGGACTCATTCGATTTCGAATCGGTTGAGACATGCGGACCATGCCTCTTGGGCAAGATGACTAAAGACCCCGTTTTCGGTATGATGGAGCGGGCTACTAACTTATTGGAAATGATGCATGTTGATGTATGCGGTCCAATGAGTGTTGTAGCGTGCAATGGATATCGTTATTTTCTTACCTTCACTGATGATTTGAGTATATTTACTTAATGAAATACAAGTCTGAAATGTTTGAAAAGTTCAAACAAATTCAGAGTGAAGTTTAAGATCATCGTGACAAGAAGATAAAAATGTCTACGATATGATCGTGAAGGTGAATATCTGAGTTACAAGTTTGGCATACAAATTTAGACAATGTGAAAGTTTTTTCAGAACTCACGCCACCTGGAACACCATAGTGTGATGGTGTGTCCGAACGTCGTAGTCGTGCTCTATTGGATATGGTATGAACTATGATGTCTCTTATCGATTTGCCACTATCGTTTTGGGGTTATGCATTAGAGACAACTACATTCACTTTAAAAGGGGCACCATCTAAATCCGTTGAGATGACACCATAGGAATTTTGGTTTGGCTGAAACCTAAGTTGTTATTTCTTAATGTTTGGGGGCTACGACGCTTATGTGAAAAAGGTTTTCACCTAATGAGCTCGAACCCAAAGCGGACAAATGCATCTTCATAGAATACCCTAAGAACAATTGGGTATACCTTCTATCTCAGATCCGAGTGCAAAGTGTTTGTTGCTAAAACGGGTCCTTTCTCGAGAAAGAGTTTCTCTCGAAAGAATTGAGTGGGAGGAAGATAGAACTTGATGAGGTTGTTGAACCTTTGTTTCAATCAGAGAGTAGCGCAACGCAGAAAGATGTTTCTGTGGAGCCTACGTTAGTTGAAGAGGAAGTTAATGATGATGATCATGAAACTTCGGATCAAGTTACTATCGAACCTCGTAGGTCGACAAGGACGCGTACTGCTCCTGAGTGGTACGACAACCCTGTCTTAGAGGTCATGTTGTTGGACAACAATGAACCTACGAGCTATGGAGAAGCGATGATGGGCCCGGATTCCGACAAATGGTTAGAGGCCATGAAATCCGAGAAAGGATCCATGTACGAAAACCAAATATAGACTTTGGTAGACTTGCCCGTTGGACAACAGGTCGTTGGGTACAAATGGATCTTTAAGATGAAGACAGACGCTGATGGTAAATGTCACCATTTATAAAGCTCGACTTATCGCAAAGAAGTTTCCGACAAGTTCAAGGATTTGATTGCGATGAGACTTTCTCACTCGTAGCGATGCTAAAGTCTGTTGGAATTATGTTAGCAGTTGCTGCGGTTTTTCAATTATGAAATCTGGCAGATGGATGTCAAAACATCTTTTCCTTAATGGTTTACTTGAGGAAAGGTTGTATGTGATGCAACGAGAAGGTTTTGTCAGTCCTAATGATGCTAAAGGGTGTGCAAGCTCCATCAATCCTTCTATGGGCTGGAGCAAGCATCTCGGAGTTGGAATATACGCTTTGATGAGGTGATCAAAGTTTTTGGGTTTATACAAAGTTTACGAGAAACTTGTATTTACAAGAAAGTGAGTGGGAGCACTATAGAATTTCTGATAAGTATATGTGGTTGACATATTATTGATCGGAAATAATGTAGAATTTATGGAAAGCATAAACGGTTGTTTGAAAAGTGATTTCAAAGGAAGACCTGGATAAAGCTACCTAATTATTGGGCATCAAGATCTATAGATATAGGTCAAGATGCTTGATGAGACTTTCAATGAGTACATACCTAGACAAGATTTTGAAAGAGTTCAAAATGGATCAGTCAAAGAAGGAGTTCTTGTCTGGTTTGCAAGGTGTGGAGTTGAGTGAGACTCAAAGCTCGACCACGACAGAAGAAAGAGTAAGGACAAAGGTCGTCCCCTATGCTTTATCCATAGGCTCTATATAGTATGACATGCTGTGTAACGTACCTGTGTGTGGCTTATCATGAGTCTGTCAAGGGGTACAAGAGTGATCCAGGAGTGGATCACTGGACAACGATCAATATTATCCTTAGTAGCTAGAGGACTAAGGAAATATTTCTCGATTATGGAGGTGATAAAGAGTTCATCGTAAAGGGTTACAAGCTTTGACACAAATCTGGATGATTCTTAGTAGCAACCCGGATACGTATAGTGAAGCAACCATTTGGAATAGCTCCAAGTGGACTGTGGTAGCAGTGTCTACAGTATGACATAGAGATTTCCAAAGTACACACGGATCTGAATGTCACAGACCCATTGACTAAAGACCTCTCTCACATGCAAAGCATGATCGAACCCGAGAACTCATTGGGTGTTAGATTCATAACAATGTAAATCACATGGTGATGTGAGCTAGATTATTGACTCTAGTGCAAGTGGGAGACTGTTGGAAATATGCCCTAGAGGCAATAGTAAATTGGTTATTATCATATTTTCTTGTTCATGATAATCGTTTATTATCCATGCTATAATTGTATTGATCGGAAACTAAGATACATGTGTGGATACATAGACAACACCATGTCCCTAGTATGCCTCTAATAGACTAGCTCGTTGATCAAAGATGGTCAAAGTTTCCTAGCCATGGACATGAGATGTCATTTGATAACGGGATCACATCATTAGGAGAATGATGTGATGGACAAGACCCAAACTATAAATGCAACATATGATCGTGTCAGTTTATTGCTACAATTTTCTACATGTCAAGTATCTGTTCCTATGACCATGAGATCATGCAACTCACTGACACCAAAGGAGTACCTTGTGTGTATCAAACTTCGCAACGTAACCGGGTGACTATAAAGGTGCTCTACAGGTATCTCTGAGGGTATCTGTTGAGTTGGCATGGATCAATATTGGGATTTGTTACTCCGTGTGACAGAGAGGTATCTCAGGGCCCACTCGGTAATATAACATCACAACAAGCCTTGCAAGCAATGTGACTAAGTGTTATCCACGGGATCTTGTATTACAGAACGAGTAAAGAGACTTTCCGGTAATGAGATTGAACTAGGTATAGAGATATCGACGATCGAATCTCGGGCAAGTAACATACCGAAGAACAAAGGGAATGGCGTACGGGATTAACTGAATCCTTGACACAGAGGTTCAACCGATAAAGATCTTTGTAGAATATGTAGGAATCAATATGGGCATCCAGGTTCCGCTATTGGTTATTGACTGTAGAGGTGTCTCGGTCATGTCTATATAGTTCTCGAACCCGCAGGGTCTGCACACTTAAGGTTCGATGACGTTTCGGTAGTATAGAGTTATGTATGGTGGTGACCGAAGGTTGTTTGGAGTCCCGGATGAGATCTCGGACGTCATAAGGAGCTCCGAAATGGTCCGGAGGTAAAGATTGATATATAGGAAGTCCTGTTTTGCTCACCGGAAAAGTTTCGGGCTCATCGGTAGTGTACCAGGAGTGCCGGGAGGGTGTCAGGGGACCATCAGGAGGGGTATCTCGACCCAAAGGACCTCATGTGCTGTGGGAGGAGTCAAATCAGCCCCTGGTGGACTGTACTAAGCCCCCACTAAGTCCCATGCGGATAGGGATGGGAAAAACCCAAAAGGTGGAGAGGTGGAAAAAGTTTCCAAGTGGAAAGGAGGAATCCTACTCCTAATAGGATTGGAGTAGGAATCCTCCACCTCCAATTTCGACCAAACCTTGAGGGTTTGAGGCTGCCTCCTCCTCTCCCTCCCTCCTATATATACTAGAGGATTTAGAGGGAAGAGCTAACCCTAATTGCCACGTGCTGCCCTCTTCTTCCCTAGATCAGTTTCTCCTCTAGATTAGTTCTGCGGTGCTTAGGCGAAGCCCTGCGGGATTAGTTCACCACCAGAACCACCACGTCGTTGTGCTATCGGAGAACTCATCTACCTCTCCGCTCCCTCTTGCTAGATCAAGAAGGCGGAGATCGTCATCGAGCTGTACGTGTGCTGAACGTGGAGGTGCCGTCTGTTCGGCGCTAGATCGGAAGGACCGTGATCAAGACCGCGAGACGATTTGCGATTTGATCGTGGGTTGGATCGTGATGGGATCGCGGGACAGATCGTGATCGGATCGTGGGACGGATCGTGATCGGATCGTGGGACGGATCGTGATCGGATCGTGGGACGGATTGTGATGGGATCGCGGGACGCTCGGCGATTTGGATCGTGAAGATGTTCGACTACATCAACCGCGTTTCTTAACGCTTCCCGCTTAGCGATCTACAAGGGTATGTAGATCCACTCTCCCTCTTGTAGATGCTCATCACCATGGATAGATCTTGCGTGTGCGTAGGAATTTTTTTGTTTCCCATGCAACGTTCCCCAACATAATGTCGCTGCTACTCCGTGTTCACCAAGTTGGGTGCGACGCCGAAATGGGCCCACAACGACCCAGACCTCGCCGCCGCCTGGTCCCTCGACCGCTTCGTCACCACCGTAGAAACGCCCGTCAAGCGTCGTTGCTGTGCTGACGGTGAGCTCGCCAAAATCGACGAGCAATGATCGCTTATCGATTCCTCTGCCAACGCGGGAAGGGGCAAGGCCACCACCAGGGCTCCGTGTGCGTTGTCGGCATTGGCTGCGGCAGCCCTCCACACCGCTAGGAGGAGGCAGAGCGACTCCTCCGTGAGCTTCAGGGTGCAGTTGGACAAGGCTGTCGCGGCCTACTGACGCCTTGCCGCCGCTGGAGGGATGACGAGGATGAACGGACGAAGATGGCGGTGCAGCCAGTTAGGTCTGTTTTTATTTCAGTTTGACAGGGCTGCCGCAGCCCACCGACGCCTACCATCGCTAGAGGGACGACAACGACACAGATGTCAACGCTGGTGCGGCCGGGCAGGGCGGCCACACGCATGAGGTGGTCATCCAGTACAAGTTGTAATTTTTTTAGTTTTTAGTAAAATGCCCAAAATATCGGTCGTTTATGTAAATTTTGATCAAACAAACTTCGTTGGTTATAGTTCAAATAGTGTTTGAAATGCATGCAAATAGCTTTGGATGGCTAACTCAGTCAACAAATGGATGCGGTGTCCGGTTTACGGGTCAGCGTTGGAGATGCGCTTAGTAGCATTTTGTTTTTCAAACCATCCGAGGAAAGGATTTCACCTCTTTGGTGCAAGTGGCTAGAAAAGTTCACATCCGATGGAAGTGTTGGTATAGAAGTTAAAAACAATGAAGGCTCATAATTCCAAACAAAGGAAGTCTCCTATCACACCATGGCCATCGCTCGAGGGTGGGTTGGTGCCCCCGCTGATACACGTCAAACGAGCAATACATGTAGACGGGAAAAGCAAAAAGACAGCCGCTTACAGAATCAAACGAACCAAGAAGTAAGGAGGGAATGGATGAGAGAGAACTATATTTATTTGGATGGAAAGAAAAAAGGTAGCTATGGACAGAGGTAGGTGGAGCACTAGAAGATGCTTGTATTGGACGGGAAATATTTATATGGTGGCCTCACTGATTTTTCTTAGATGGAGGCTGATACTACCTAGGTGATGCCCCCATAGCTCATGCCTTCGGAGGATCCTTTGTCCCTATTATCTCTAATAATGTTTGGGCGAAATGCCAATAGTAGCGATTGAGCGTCAAGTCGAAATCAATGGGATGTTGCTTCATCTAGTGGATGACGGATTATCATATTTTACATCACGCGGACGACATCCTTAGGTTCTAGCTATGGATCATGACATCGAGAAAACAAATCTGAAAATATTGCTCGGCACACTCAAGCAATTTGTCTGCTTTCAAATACATATTTTAACAGAATCAAATCTCATTTCTATGAAAAAACTTGCAAAATACTTATTCTGTTCCTAAATACTTATTCTAAGTCAAATTCCCTCCAGTTGACCAAGTTCATAGATAGAATTACTACACAACATCACGCATACCAGACTAACCTTTTGTAAGCTAATAAGACGTTCTTGCAATTTAATTTGAACCGCAAAAACATCTTATGTTAATGTCGTACGTAATAATAATACTCCCTACGTCCTTAACATATAGGTTACAAAAACATTTAACATTATTGGACAGAGGAAGTATCTACATTTATTAGCCCAATATAATACCTAAATAAAATACCACACCTTTATTCGTAACTGTGTAGTTATATTAGGAATTGCTACTCACAACATAATAAACATAGTCCTTGGATTGGTCAAAAAAAACACATAGCCCTTGGACCCGTAGTCCTCGTTTTCCCCTCAATCCTCACAGCGTGACATAACGTAGACACACGCACGTACCTGCCGATGCAGCCCGAACATTGCTGCCCATGGAGTCCACAACGTGGAGAAGGAGCCTCGTGCTGTAGTTCCGGTGGACCGCGTAGAAATCCTGGGCGGCCAGCAGAACGCTCGTCCGGGCAACTCTCCCCACCGGCGATCCCAGGTCGAGGATCACCCCGACGTGGAATCCAACTGCTTCGCCGGTGGCGTTTCGTGCTACGGCAACGAAATCGACGACGAGCAGCAGCAAGAGGATGATGGCTCCTCGTGCCTTCTCCATTGCCTGGATGCTTTACTTTTTCCTTGTGCTGATCGAGATGCATTGCATTGCACCCTCTGACCCTGATATATATATGACTACTCACTTGTTGGCTGGCTGTTGCCTGTTGATATGGGACGATGCCGGTGGCCGGACTGGAAGCTGCGAGGTAGATTCGCTTGCCCGTGACAGGTTAGGTCCGAACTATGTACGGGGAACTTCACCGTTGTTGCCTCTGCACAAATGAATCCTCGCTCGCATGAGACGAGAAGAGAAAATTAACAAATCGGTCGATGGTATCTATATCTATCTCGAGGGGATCAACGCGTATCGGTGTCCGCGACTGCGAGGATGGCGTACGTGCTGATCAAGGTGTAAAGACGACGTGATTTTTATTTTAACAGAAAATTTCGTGGTCTTTTGTTAATTAATCCATAGTTTACATAAAAGAAAATTATCTATATCTTTTAAGAGGACTGCTACGCGTGGAACGACGGACCTTCGCCTCACGAGCGGTAGGATGTGATGATAGGAACACTTCTTCTGTTTTGCAATAAAGACCTTGTTGTTAAAACATTTATACCAGATATTGTGTTTAATAAAAGTTGTGTTGCCAAACTTTTTACCACAGAGATTGTGTTACGGATTTTATACTTTTGCAATATGGGCATTGTTTCCGAAAACTTTTACAACACGGACCAAGTTACAGATTCTTTTTTAGTTTTTATATTTTGCAAGATGTGTGTTACTGTAGAGGGTAATTTTACAACACAAATAAATTTATAAAAAAAAGACATGTGTCTCGCGTGTGATCTGCCGGCTAACGTAAACGTTTCTTATCTTCTAAACCGTAGTTTTTATTTTAACATGTTATATATGAATCTTAATTAATAATGTGTAAAATTTAAATATGCTGTTATTTTTAGCTGTGCAATATTTTTAAATGATTAATTTTGATGCAAATTTAATTGATAATGCACAATTTGTTTCTTTTTTCATTGTTCTTTCTTTCTGGCAGTTATACGAATTGCGGATAAGCACTCGGTAAAATCAAATTGTGAGAAAATACATTAATAACCACGCAGGCACACCTATAAAAAACCTTGCGAAAAAATAACATACTTCCATCTTATTTCAGATAAGTGTGTGAGCGTATGAGAGAGAAGCCTTAACAGTGATCACATTCAAACATATTTTTATTCTGTGAACACAAAAACCACTGTCTTAACACAAATAAGATGTCATGTAAAACTGAAAATATGATGTCATGTAAAAATAGAAAGTGAACCTATTGACGTCATGTAAAGACGACGTGATTTTCATTTTAACAGAAAATTCTGTTGTTTTTTGTTAATTAATTCGTAGTTCACGTAAAACAAAATTATTTATATCTTTTTAAGGGACCGCTACGCGTTGATCTAAGATCCGTCGCCTCGCAAACAGTAGGATGTGGTGATACGAACGCTTCTTCTGTCGAAAACGTTCTTATATTATGAAACATATTATGAAACGGAATGAGTATCACATTATGCCGTAGAGATGCCTGCCATCGATTTTACATTACCAACTTTTATTTTTTCCCACGCGCACTGAATACTAGTAGTACTACGTACGTGGATAACCTCGAGGCCCGAGCGCTAGTTTACTATAGTAGCCTAGCCATGAACTAGGGCACGCCTTGGCGGTTGATGGCGTCGGTGGCAGAATCGTCGTCGTCGGTGCGGCGAACGCCAGCGCCCCCTCCCTGGGCACCCCGCTGCGGCTGCTGGCGCCCGCGCAGATTCAGGTGCTCAGTCGGGAGTGCTGTGCCGGGGATGGTGGGCGCGTCGGTGCCGGAGCCGTGCGGGACGTCGGAGACGGGGAGGTGGCCCTGCGCGCCGTAGGCCCGCATCTTGTAGTCCTCCAGGCCGTCGTCCTTTTTGTACTGCACGTACGGGCTCGTCTCCGTCGGCAGCTGCACCGAGTCGCCGCCCTCGCCGGCGCCGGCGGCCTTCTGCTCCCACCTCTCCTTCGTCGCCTCCATTAATTGCTCACGTGCGGATTGCTCTGGTTTCTCTGGATTGGATGCTCTATCTGGTGACAGCGAGTGAGTGTGTGTCCCTATCCAAGACGGCGTGGTCGCCCATGGATTTATACGAGCTGGGCATGGGAACGGTGGAGTCGATCTGATCACGTGAGCTGCTGCAGGTCCCGAGGCCACCTAGCCATTGCAGGACGCGCGGTGGCTAGCGGAGGGCGCGGCCACGTCTACGCGTGGCGTGCGTCGCTGCTTACGCGACACGTAGCTCCACTGGAATAGGCCGGGTACATTAATCTGCTCCGGAGAAAACGGCGCGGACGCCAGGGCGATGACGCTGTCCGGGTTGAGTCTGAGCGATCCGGAGGTGAAATTGGGCCGACACAGGAGCTTGTGCATCTACGGCATCGCCAACGCGGACCCATCCGCATGTCGTTCCGATCAAACGGTCTCGACGTATTGAGATACATTTACATTTAGGCATTCGGTTGAATTTTTGGCCGGTCCGCTTCGCTCTTTCACATATTCGCACTAATTTTTGTATACGTGTACGTGTTCGTGCGTTCCCATTTATATCAGTCCGTAGGCCATCTCCGCCCTTTCGCGTACTTGCACTAATTTCTGTATACACCTATGTGTTCGTGGGTTCCCGTTTATACCAGTCCCTAGGCCACAACACCGTTCATCCACAGAACTCATATCTCGTCCATAGTTTTCCTTTGTTTTCCGTTCCTCTCCAACGATATTTCCCCCTTTTCACCTCCTACAGCTCCATACCGCGGCATGCCCTCTTGCTCCCCTAGGCTCCTCCAATTTTTGTCGAAAAAGACCACCTGCCGACTGGATTTGCTAAAAAAGACCACATGCGAGTGGAATTGTCGGATCAGACCCTCACCTCGCCTGGCGGCAGGTGCGCCAGGTGACGCGTGACACCTGCCGCCATCGCTCCTGGCGGCCGATCGCCGATCACGTTGCTGCGTTCCCGGGCACGAAACGGAGCTGCAGGTGTGGGCCCTGTCGCCACCAGCCGAGGCGGCAGCGCGGGCTCGGCCGCCAGCAGCCGAGGCGGCATCTGCTGCTAGCCGTCGCCTCACTGATGGCGTTGAAAACGAGACAACGATTCGCCGAGCCGCGCGGGAAATGGCTGAAATGCGACACTGCTTTCTCTTTTTTTACTAGATGTTGATTCCTGCTGTCTAGGACAGTGCACGCGCGACATCGCTGATGACGGTGCTGTTTTTTAGGCAAAGATTAGGCCGAGCGCGGGGAACTCTGCTTTGTCTGAAACGCCGGAGATAGCGGTGCGGTGCGGTGCTGTTGCTGTGGCGGACGCGCATGTTTTATTTTCTTCTACCGACAACACAATGCTCCTCATCTTTATATATGAGATGTCGTTGCCTGCTCTCTCACACTCTTCTCTTTGCTTCTGCCCACACTGCTTGCTCTTTCTCACTCTCTTCTCCATCGTCCAGCCGCTGCTTCCTACATACATTGCCTGCTTTTTTGCTAATCTGTCTGCTCTCTTCCTACAATACTCTGTTAGCTCTCTCGCCCTCACGATACACTGTTGTGACTGTTTAGAGTAAGATTTTGAAGATGTTGTAGTTGAAGAAACGAAAGATCAAGGTAAGAGCAGTCCATTTTTTTTGGTTATGTTTGCCTGCATGATGTTTTTTACTTTATTTCATTAGTTTTTAAGTATGTATTATCTGTTGTTTTAGATAGTATTTCATCACTTTGTGGAGTAATTTGGAGCTTCGGGAGTACGATTTGCCGTGTGAAGTGAAGTACTAAGTGGAGTAATTTAATCAAGGTATGATCTTTGCAAACATTAATTTTTTTGTGCCATGCATGTTGGAAATTAGTTAGTATTTTAGCCTGTTATTAGCTATGCGATGTTTACTTCTTGAAAGTTATAAACGTTTTCATATGAGATATATTTTAGCCCGTCATTTGCATTTATAGTAATATCAATGTTAGCTATGTCAATTAGTACTATTTTTTAACATGCAAGATGTTGTTATTTTTCTCATTAAGTCGTAATTAGGACTTATGTTAAACGTTTCGGTTGTGTTAGAGCTGGAATCTCGATAACAAATATTTGACTGTATTGTCGATCAGCGTTAAGCCTTTAAGATTATACTATACTTGACATGTAAGAAGTTTTTAAAATGTTAATTAAGAAAATGATTGTACTATAATTGGTCATTGCATGATTAAATGTGTTGTTATTTCATGTGTCATGTTTTTTAATAAGTTCTGTAGTAAGGAAATCATACATAGACTTTATTAGCTAATTTGGTAGAGTAGGAAACCGTAGATGAAATGCAAGATAAATGCTGATATACTTGATGATGTATGTAATTAGTTAAAGAAAATATCGTGTGGGTAGCAAACTAGGTGAAGATGACGTGATTGATGAAATTGTTTTTCGGTCTTCGGTTTCTCTTTAGAGGTGATGATGACATGCATGCTACTGCTATTTTGAAACTTTTGGCAGCAAAAAAATTGTCCATCTAATTATTTTTTCATGTGATAATAGGTCAACCTCGTTGATATATTATCGGTGATATATACACGCTAACGGATTTTATATTCGGAAGGATATCCTTATTGAACAAGAGGTATAAATGCTGTGGTGTAATTTTTTGAACAATTATTTTGTGTGTTGATGTACCGCTGTGAATGATGTTACTGTTATGTTGTGAATATTATTCGGATTATTATATGTAAATAAACGATTATTATCGTTAGTTATTAGAATATAAATTGACTAACGATGTAAATATGGCTGCTCGTTAGGTACTATGGAAAATTTGTTAGTGTTCTATAGGGACATCGTACGCGACGATCCTTCCGGTGTGGATGTGTCTAGGTGCGAGATGACTACGGTTGTAGTGAGAGACATGGTTAATGTAGGGTATGCGGCAGCTAGAAGGTGCATTCGATCGGTGTTTGGTTCAGCGACGGATGAAAAAAAATGACCATGGAGGCTTTCGTGGTTGACGGAGGAAATGATGGGACAGTATCCCGTTGGGGTTTGCGGAGGGTTACTGGTGAAAAATCATGGGTGTCGTACATGGGGTTTGCAAGCAATCCCAATAACTTCATGTTTGGACAGCCCATGGTGTATGTGGAGTTCATTTCTGTGACTGATGTTGCCGAGTGCAGTAGCGAGGGCGGTGAGGCCGAGTTGGCAATCACTGTAGCCCCCAGCACTGGTCCATCGGAACCAACATGTGGCCAACAAGTGTATGATACAAGATACTGGTCTGCGGTCGTTGACATGAGCGAACACGTGGAGGGATTGCCGAAGGCGTTAGATGATGACGATGATGGTCATTCTTCTGCCTCTTCAGAATCAAATGATGATGAAGTTGTTCCTCCTAAGAAGGCGGTCGCTCCACCAATGAACCCAGAGTTTTTACAGGTTATGAGCATCACCAATGAATTTCACTCCGTTTCTGGCCTGGAAGCGGGAAGTCTGGCCGTTGGGCAGATTTTTCCAGATAAGAAATCTGCTTACCAAGCAATGAATAGCTATGCAACTGCCATACACCGGCAGCATATAGTGATGCAGTTTGATAAAAAAGAGTTGAAAGTCATATGCATCCATCGTGAAGATGGTTGTCGCGGAAGAGTTATTGCTCGCTGGAAGCCTGGGGTATGTCAGCCATGGCATGTCACAAAAATAGTGAAACATGGCTGTGAGCAAACCGGCACTCTTCCAAACCACCGTAATGTGACTGCAGAATTTGTGTCACAGATAATGCAAACGACTATGAAGAAAAGTCTTAATATTAGTATTAGGGCTTTGCAAGCAACTGCAGCTGATCAGATTGGTTTCAATGTGAGCTACATCAAGGCAAGGCATGCAAAGGAAAAGATATTCCAGAGGTTGTATGGAACCTATGAGGAGGCGTATTCTTTTACCCCCAGAATGCTGCATCAGATAGCAACTGCTAACAGGGGGACTTAAGTTTTCCGGAAACAACGTCCAAACCTAATGAACTGGAACGAGCTAATCCTAGACCATTTATTCTGGGCATTCGCCCAGACTATACAACATTCAAGCATTGTCGTCCGGTTTGATCAATCGATGGTACATTTCTCACTGGAAAGTACAAGGGCACAATATTGGTGGCAATTGTTGTAGATGCAAATAATTAACTTCTACCTATTGCGTATGCAATAGTCGAGAGCAAGAACAAACATAGCTGGTTGTGGTTCCTGAGTTGCCTAAAGATGGGGGTCGTCAAAGATCACGAAGGGGTTTGCATCATCTCTGATCGTAACACTGGGCTATTAAGCGCGCTCGACATAATTAAGGCTTCAGAAGATCCAGATTGGGGGTGGCCCGATCTGGAGACAAGGTGGTGCATGCAGCATTTGGCAGCTAATTTTTATTCCAAATTCAAAAACAAAGATTGGTTCAAGCTATTCAAGAGGATGTGCATGCAGAAAACTGAAGCCAAAATGAATGCTATCTGGCAGGTATCAATGGTGAGATCGAGCGCGCATCCCTGTCGGAGAGAGAAGACCGGAGGGGTTGCCGGACAACAATAAATTTGAGCCAATGGATCAGCTAGAATTGTCCACATTTGTACAAACCCAGTCTCACGACAGTGGGGCTCGGTATGGTATAATGACAAGCAACATGTTAGAGGTGTACAATGGTGTTCTTAAAGGGGTGAGGGCCCTACCTATCACAGCCCTAATCGATGAAACTTGGAACCGTACTGTGTCATACTTTGCAGACAGAGTCACAATCGCCAAGGCATAGGTTGACTTGAATAAGCCATGGTCTGAGAAGATGCAAAGACATCTTAATGAGAAAGCAAAGAAGTCGTAAAGCCATGGTTGCAGAAAGGTAGATGCACTTAGGAATAAATGGGAAGTCAATGTGCGAGCCAAGTATGTTAAGGGTCACCATAGAGGATCAAAAAATCAATCTGTGACCCTTGGTACAACCTCGTGTGAGTGCACTTGCAACAAGCCCAAGCTTCTGGGATACCCTTGCAGTCACGTACTCCGAGCAGATGCCGACCAAAAAATCAGCGTCGAACCTTACGTATCGCTGTTTTTAACATGCACAATTTATACAACACTTGGAACGGTGAGTTCTGGGCATGGGGCATTGATATGAACTACAAGCTATTATGGCCAAACGGGTCCACATGAGTTCCTGATCCCAAGTTGATGAGAACCACCAAGGGACGACATCAGTCTAGGCGTCATCGCAATGACATGGACCATAGCCAGTCGAGAGAAACTAGGCGATGTCGTGTTTGTAGGTACCCTGGACACTCGCGTAGGGAATGTCCGTATCGTACCAACAACACCGCATGATATTTAATCATGCTATGTATTTTAGTTTCATTTAATCGTGATGTAATGCAATATTCGGATATTTGATTTCATTTCATCATGATGTAATCTTCGGATATTTAATTACATTTAATCGTGGTGTAATATTCGGATATTTAATTTCATCTTCATCGTGATGTAATCTTTGGATATTTAATTACATTTAATCGTGGTGTAATATTCGGATATTTAGTTTCATTTAATCGTGATTGCAGGTTATGGCCGAAATGCCACAGCTTTTGCAGGGGCATCACGACGCCCACCACCGTTGCCACCTTTTTCTTAAACCCGAATCATGAAAATCCTCCTCACACCTTCAGGCTTCAGACCGTAAAGAACAGATGGCCAATACACAATTTTTTCCATCAACACCTTCAGGCTTATGGACTCCTTCATTTTGCTAACCTCACAACTCGTCCAGGCACTTTCACTTCTGACCCGTCGCTTTTGACATCCCTCGTTGACCGATGGAGACCTGAGACCCACACCTTTCACTTTCAATGTGGAGAGCTCGCACCTACGCTAAATGATGTGTCAATGATCACAACTTTACCAATTAGAGGTGAGCCAGTGGTCCCTTCACTAGTGTCTGCAACTTGGCCAGAAGATGTCTCGTTCCGTCTTGGGCTTCTAATGCCAAGATCAAATCGTCCTGGTCCGCCTCGGGGTGTCCCACTCAGCTGGCTTTTTAATAACTTTGAAAAGTTATCTAGCTACACCCAAGGCGACGGATCTCAGCCGTATCCCTCCACGCGAGGGGTCAGGATGCCCGAGGAGACTCGTTTTCCTAACACAAACCAACACACTAGGGGTGAGGGATCACAAAGCTACTACACAGCTCAAGTATGTTCAACCATAATAAGCTTTTACAAGTGTACAACATTTACATAACTTTTATTTACATACGGTTTTCTATGCAGGAAAGTAATGATACATCATGGAAAGATGAAGAAACCCAGCATGGCGTAAACAAAGACATACTCACAGAATCCCTTGATCCTCGATGTAGGGTCCCAGGATTATTACAAGACTTTTTCGAGATGGACGTTATTGGCCCATCTTATATCCCTTCCCAGTCACAACCATACACCTATAATTTTGAATCGTCATCTCAATATGGATTGCAGACTCCACCACCTATGCATGAGTCCCAGACACATGAAGAAGAGGGACAAGACCGTCATGGTCTTCGTGAACATCGGCCCCTTACTTGCTTGTCACCTGCCGGTCGTCGAGAAAGGCCAGCTGGCCATCGTCGCGTAGGGTGATTCGTCTATCTATGCGTGCGAACTATTGTATCTATCTATGTCAGTTTCCAACTTTTAGATGTATGTACGAGACATCTATGTATTATGACAAAAATAAAAGTTGTCAGTTCATTTCGAGGCATTTTTTTAAATTGAAAATAACATGCATAAAATAAGATACATTAAACTGTTGAAATTAAGATACATTGAAAATAACATGCATAAAATAAGATGCATAAAATAACATGCATAAAATAAGATACATAAAAATCAACATGTTCAAATTACAACTTGCTGCGAATTTTAAGATACAACTTGCTGCAATGCGAATTTTAGGATACAATAACATAAATCTGCTGAGTCCAACGTGGATATTTTCCTTTTCCGTCACCAGATTCTTCCGCTACCTTGGCTGCACGAACCCTTTCTTTCTTTATTTGCCTCTCAGCCTCACGGGCCTCCTCTCGCTGTCGTTGAACCTCCACCCGTCGTAGTCCCTCTTCTCGATTTTTCTTCTTCATCTCATCAAGAAAAGCCCTTTGTTTCACACAGTACTCTTGCCACTCTCTCTTCTGCTCTGCCTTCTCCTCTGCTGCCGCCTTCGCACGGTGTTCTTCCGCGTCCAAACTTGCCCATGCACGTCGACTTCTTTCACGAATCTCGGTCACTGCCCATTCCGGTTTTCTCGTGTCAATCCAACGATAGTACATGCACAGAGGCGGAGGAGACTACAACCAAAAAAGAAATATAAATATCAAATCAACAATAATATCAACATCATGTTTATTCTTGGTGACTGAAACATATCGGAGGCCTGATGTACGGTGAAATAGCAACCGGTGGATCTTCCTCATAATTGGCGCACATGAAAAACTTCATGCCCAACCAATCTGAAAAATCCATCACCTCCTTCATCTTGCAGAGATCGTCACACCAACAACAAAGTATTTCCACCCCCAGGCAAAGTCACACTCGTCATTTTCGTAGGCCTAATGCTTTGATCCGATCAAGGAAAACTCATAATGACTAGCGCGTCCGTGTTTTGAAGCAGCGGCTGGACGATGGAGAAGAGAGTGAGAAAGAGCAAGCAGTGTGGGCAGAAGCAAAGAGAAGAGCGTGAGGGAGCAGGCAACGACATCTCATATATAAAGATGAGGAGCACTGTGTTGTCGGTAGAAGAAAATAAAACACGCGCGTTCGCCACAACAACAACACCGCACCACACCGCTGTCTCCGGTGATTCATACAAAGAAGACAACAGGAATCAACTCTTTCCCGCGCTCGGCCTAATCTTTGCCTAAGAAAGAGCGCCGTCAACAGCGCTACCGCGCGTGCACTGCCCTGGACAACAGAAATCAACATCTAGTAAAAAAAGAGAAAGCAATGTCGCATTTCAACCGTTTCCCACACGGCTCGGCAAATCGTTGCCTCGTTTTCAGCGCCGTGAGTGAGGCATCGGCTAGCGGTAGATGCCACCTCGGCTGTTGGCGGCCGGGCCAGTGCTGCCGCCTTGGCTCACTACCAGAATACTGTCCTATGCCGACGGCTCAGGCTGTTGGCATAGCCCCGATTCCCGTCGGCATAGGCCTATGCCGACGGCCCCCGTCGGCGTAGCACCGTCGGCACCATATATGTCGGCGTACCCCAGGTTGTCATTGGCATAGAAAAGTCGTCAGCATAGATGCTATGTCGACGGTGTCCGTACATTGATACCGACGGCCCCGGCCGTCGGCATAGCTCCATGGCAAACGGCGTCCGGCAGCGCTGCCGTCACGAGCGTCGCATCGCCGGCCGCCACGTGTCGCACTATGCCGACGGCTTTACCGTCGGCATAGACTGCCACGTGGCAGCTGACGATGGTTCCCGTGGCATACCTATGCCGACGGCCGGGGCCGTCGGCATAGGTCCGAAACTACGCCGACGGCATACCCTGACATGTGGCGGCCGCTCGTAGTTCCTGGGGCGTGCCTATGCCGACGGCTTAGGCCGTCAGCATAGGCTAAAAAGCTACGCCGACGGCCTAGCCGTCGGCATAGCTTACCACGTGGCGGCCGCTGGTAACTAGAACGCCCTCTATGCCGACGGCTATGCCGTCGGCGTAGTTTTGTGCTATTTTTTTTCTTTTTCTGTTTTATAAAAATTCATTTCAATTCAAAATAGCTGGGTATATACAATGAAATATAAATGCACAGCAGCGCCATCAAGAGCATCATAAATATATGTGTTCTCACAACCAACACCACCATCACATCCTTACAACCAACACCACCACCATCAAATCCTCACAACCAACAACATAAGCATATCCGAAATATAAGTAGCGTAAAAATACGGATGTCATCTAAAGAGCACAAGTCATCTAAGGAGCACCAGTACGTCCACCTTCAAGGTCGTCAACGCCAAGTCCGCCAAAGACCAGGTCTTCACTTCTAGCGGCAGCGCTACCGCCTCGGTGGATTGGAGTGACCGGGCTACGTGACTCGGGATTGATGTGAACACCACCACCACCACCAACGGATGATCCACCGGTTCCCTGGATGTTTGAAAAGACATGTTGAGTGAATGATATTGTGTTGAATAAACAATAAGCGGTGGTTGAATAGTTTGGGGATGTACTAACCACCGTTGTCCCCGGTTGTTGTGCTAGAAATTCCTCAAAGGTAAGCAGCACTGGTTGTGGTCCTGCAGCTGGTGGTGCTGGTTCCATTTCAGGAATCGTGTCGTTCCTCATGCTCTCAAACACGAGTTGCATGTTAATTGACAAAGAAAACACCAATGTCAAAAGAAATGAAAGTGTCAATATGGAAATGAAATGAAAGGGGCTAAACTAACCGTCATCATGCGAGTGTTGTGGTCCTGGACGGCTGGACTCTCGCGCTCCACGCCATGGTCTCCTGTCGTGTGTACTCCATGTAGGCCTACAATATGACGTGATGGAACTCATTAAACATATCAATGCGGAAAATAAAGTGAGCAATGTGTTGGGGAACGTCGCATGGGAAACAAAAGTTTTCCTACCCACACGCAAACCTATCCATGGTGGTGAGCATCTACGAGAGGGAGAGTGGATCTACGTACCCTTGTAGATCGCTAAGCGAGAAGCGTTAAGAAACACGGTTGGTGTAGTCGAACATCTTCACGATCCAAATCGCCGAGCGTCCCGCGATCTCATCACGATCCGTCCCATGATCCAATCACGATCCGTCCCGCGAACACATCATGATCCGTCCCGTGAACTCATCACGATCCGTCTCATGATCTTGATCACGATCTGTCCCGCGAACTCATCACGATCTGTTCCGTGATCACATCACGAACCGTCTTGCGATCTCGATCACGGTCCTTCCAATCTAGCGCCGAACGGACGGCACCTCCGCGTTTAGCACACGTGCAGCTTGATGACGATCTCCACCATCTTGATCTAGAAAGAGGAGGTGGAGAGGAGAGAGAGTTCACCGGCAGCATGAAGGAGCTCCGGTGATGGTGGTGGAGCAATTCCGGCAGGGCTTTGCCTAAGCGCTGCAGAAAACCGATCTAGAGGAGCACCGGTGAAACGGGTAGCACGTGGCCGTAAACTGTGTCCAAACAGCACCCAATCCACCAGTATATAAAGGAGGGAGAGAGAGGAGGGCTGGCGCAAGGAAAAACTCCAATAGGAGTCGGCCAAACTAGAGGGGGAGGAGTCTTACTCCTCCTCCACTCCTAGTAGGAGTAGGACTCTTCCTTTTTAGCCTTTTTTCCACCTTTTCCTTTAGGAATTTTGCCTCCTGCGCCATGGGCCTTGGTGTGGCTGTTTTTACAGCCCACTAAGGGCTGGTTATTATTCTCCCACAGCCCATGGACCTCTTGGGGTCGAAATACCCCTCCCGGAGGTCCCCCGGTGCACTACCGACATTCCCGGTACACTACCGATGAGCCCGAAACTTTTCCGGCGACCAAACTGGGACTTCCTATATATGAATCTTTACCTCCAGACCATTCCGGAGCTCCTCGTGACGTCCGGGATCTCATCTGGGACTCCGAACAACCTTCGGTCACCACCATACATAACTCTACACTACCGAAACGTCACCAAACCTTAAGTGTGCAGACCCTACGGGTTCGAGAACTATGTAGACATGACCGAGACACCTCTACGGTCAATAACCAATGGCAGGACCTGGACGTCCACATTGGTTCCTACATATTCTACGAAGATCTTTATCGGTCGAACCTCTATGTCAAGGATTCAGTTAATCCCGTATAACGTTCCCTTTGTTCTTCGGTATGTTACTTGCCCGAGATTCGATCGTCGGTATCTCCATACCTAGTTCAACCTCGTTACTGGCAAGTCTCTTTACTCGTTCCGTAATACCAGATCCCGTGAATAACACTTAGCCATATTGCTTGCAAGGCTTGTTGTGATGTTGTATTACCGAGTGGGCCCTGAGATACCTCTCCGTCACACGGAGTAACAAATCCCAGTCTCGATCCATGCCAACTCAACAGACACCATCGGAGATACCTGTAGAGCACCTTTATAGTCACCCAGTTACGTTGCAACGTTTGATACACACAAGGCACTCCTTCGATATCCGTGAGTTGCATGATCTCATGGTCATAGGAACATATACTTGACATGTAGAAAACAGTAGCAATAAACTGACACGATCATATGCTATGTTTGTAGTTTGGGTCTTATCCATCACATCATTCTCCTAATGATGTGATCCCGTTATCAAATGACATCTCATGTCCATGGCTAGGAAACCTTAACCATCCTTTGATCAACGAGCTAGTCCATTAGAGGCATACTAGGGACATGGTTTTCTCTATGTATCCACACATGCATTTAAGTCTCCGATCAGTACAATTATAGCATGGATAATAAACGATTATCATGACCAAGGAAATATGATAATAACTAATTTATTTTTGCCTCTAGGGCATATTTCCAACAAAATGAAGATAAGAGGTAAAAATACTTACAGAGTGCCAATCGGCTAGGAGGGACTGTGACTGCGTAGTGGTCGTGGGCGTGCGCTGTCAGGCTTGGGTCGGTAGCTCGGAGCTGTGTGTAGGAGATAGAAGGAGTGACCACAGCATCTAGAACCGGCTACCGACCATGAGCCTTCGGCCCCATGCCAACCACCGCCCTGTCGTCCAAAGGTGCCTTGATGGGGTCAGGTGTGTCAGGATGTAGATTCAGATACGCCACAGAGTAGTTCTTCTTCTTCTCCGCGGTTTTGCCATAGTACTTGTCTTCCCCAGGCTTGGGCTTCCCCCGAGTATGGGCGATCTCCCACGCCTCCATGTGTGAGAGCGGCCGCTTGAGTTTCTCCTCCTGCACCAACAAACAGATGTTAGTCATACATAAAAAAGTGATGGTAAATAGAAGAAGATTGTTTAATGAGGTTATTCATACCTGAAGTGCCTTGTGGAGAAAGTGGTTTCGGTTTCCCTGAGCATGTACTCCCTCCTTCCCTCGGTTAGCCTTGTTTTTGCTGCTAGTAGCCGCCTGGGCTTCATCCTGACCACACCACAGATCCACCAATACCGCCCAGGATTCGTCTTTTCCATAACACCAATTTGGACACACCTACATAATAGGAAGCATAATGGCATGTGTAACACAAAATGATGAAATTTACCACAAACTTCGAAATGAAAAATCGTTAATACTTACCGACAAGTACTCGTCCCTCTCCAAGGTAATGTGCCGCGCCTTCACTCCTTCCTTGGTCATCTTCATACCAAGATAGTCGTGATAGTATTGCGTGATGGCCACCAACCACACCTCGTACTACATCTGGCGGGCCTTCTTCTTCGCTTGGCGCAGTACGATCTCGTCGGCAGTGGCCTTGTGCTCCAGAAGAACTCGATAGTATTTCTACAATCATTCATGAAACTAGAATGGAAGAAGCCATGAGTTAAATCATTCATGAAACCAGAATGGATGTGTGCTTGTGAAAAGAACTGACCCAAAAATTAGTGATCACGGCCTTAGCATGGGTCACATACTCCGCGTGGGGGGCCGCTTCCCAGTGCTCCCAGGTCTTAGCCAAAACCCAAAGATCCGGGTGCCTGACTGGATCCGGACAGTACAGCCCCGGCCAGTATTCCTTCAGCAAGACAGTGATGATGCCGTCGGGAAGACAAGCCCCTTTAGGATGTACCTAGTTACTGCAAAAGATATAAAGAATGAAAATATTAGCATGTGACAAGCAAAAGATTTAAAGAATGAAAATATTAGGATGTGACAAGCAAAATAATTAAATTATTATTGAAATTATTTAGTGGAACTTACTCTATCCCCTTTGGCTTAATGAGCCACTTCTGCTCCTCGGTAGGAATATGCTTTGGGACCTTTGCGTTACCACGGAGCCATCCCTTATTGTTGCCATTCCCACCACCACCAGCGTCCCCACCACCACCATCATCCTCGCCTGCCTCCTCCTCGTCCTCCTCACCCCCTCCTCGTGAAACACCTCCTCCTACTCGTCCTCCTCCTCCTCGGCAGAGGGTACCTCACTAGAGGAGGGCCTCAAAGACAACACCCCTAAGTCGGTCAGGGTGCACTCTTTCTGACCGCGACCCCCTCTAGTGGCTCTCTCACCACCCCCTCACCCTCCATGGGCTCTCCTCCCGCCCCCTCCTCCTCTAGGGGCACCTCTCCCTCTCTCTTCCTGTGAGGAGTCATCCTCAAGTAGCCGGGGGGTAACGGTACGTGGTCGACCACTCCGACTAGCAATGTTGACGACCTTGCGTATGAAACCCGCGCCGTCGGCCTTCCCCTTGCCCATGTTCCACGAACCTGCATTGAAAATAGAATAAACAATTAGTACATTAATAATGAAGGAAAAAGCATAATAATAATGACTAATAAACACATTACAAATAAGCATAAAAAGGCATATTCCTAAACCATAGGGAAAAAAGACATGAAACATACATCTGCTAGAACTCGTACGAATCATCACTGTTGTAACCAATTTCTCGCTCGGTCTCATCATCAGTATCAATCATATCATCTTCGTTGTCTGACGGAGGTGGAGGCTCTTCCTCGTCATCAGCGTCTTCGTTTAAATTTTCTAGCATAAGTATGTCATTTTCATTAACAATGGTCTCACCATCATTCCGTGCATCGTCATCGTTTGGATCCACATCATCATCGCTCAGTGGTCTAGCGTCATCGTTTCTGACCACATCATCATCAGGTTGCTCTTGATAGAACACTCCCTCGTATGTCATGGGGTCAATGTTGTAGTAATCATCTTTGTTCAGGTCCGGTAGCTTACCATGTGGCGACACCTTGAACACAACTTCCCAACCCCATAGGTACTCTTTCTGGCATGGGTAAGGCAAATAATAAACTTGTGTAGCTAGGGTAGCCGCAATGAAGAGATCAGCTCCAGCATACACGGTTGATGGTTTAACTTCGACCAAACCAATGGAAGGCGTATGTCTCTGCCCCTCCTGCGGATCAAACCATCGACATTTGAACACAAGTAGAATTAGGGTTTCGCGCCCTTTGTGGAATGTAATCTCGTATATATTTTGGAGCCTTCCGTAGTAGTCTACTGAATTTTGACTGGGGGTGTACACTCCGGTATTTATAGTTTTGGGATCAGGCCGGCTGTTCTGGTGCTCCTCTATATGGAAGCGATACCCATTCACATCATACTTTTTACATGTCATGACGGCAGGGTCAAAACCCATGGAAACCCATCTCAATTCATCATCCATAGATATGTTCGGATCTTTTCCCTACAAGTATAATTGAAATTTTTGGGTGCATTAGTTCGGTTAACTAATAAATGTTGAACTACATATTTAATAGGGGAATGTGGAAAATTACTTTCTCCATGAACCAAGCAACAATTTTTTTTCCAGGGTTTCCGTGACGGAGAAGAGTAAGTGCCTCCGCCTCAGTAGGAGGATTCATTACCATCCATTCCTCTTGAACGAAATCTCTAAAAGAAGATAAGCGGTGTTAGACCGGGATTAAGTGAACATAGAACATCATGATGTGCATAAAGGAATGGTGTAGTGGTATTACCTCATCCACACTTCCTCGACTTCCTTGATGTTGTGCAAGACATAGAACATAAGGTCCTCCCACTCTTGTCGTGGCATGTTATAAGATTTCGAGGCCCCAGCCATGCCACCTTGCCCATTGAATAGATGGAGCTTGGGTTGATACTTGGGCTCTTCTATATTGTATGGAGGCACCTTATTATGTAGATGGGGAACGTGGTCTGGATAGTACGATGTCCTGAGGTTTGACACCTCCTCTAGGATAACTACCTCAGCTATGGAAAATTCAATCTTAGCTTTGTTTCCACATTTCTGTCGAAGATGCTTGTTCTGTCTCTCAGGGCCATACTGCCAACGATTCTGCACAGTCCCCCCCAACAATACCTCTTTCGCGAGGTGCAGAATGAGATGTGTCATCGGAGTAAAGAAGCCTGGCGGAAAGATCTTCTCTAGCTTGACTATCAACTCCGGTGCCTTCTTATGCAATTGTTCAATCACATCTTTACTTACTTCTTTAGCACAGAGCGTGCGGAAGAAATGGCTTAGTTCGGCAAGCACTCGCCAGACATGCTCGAGGACATAGCCTCGAACCATCACCGGCATTATCCGCTCAATCCACACATGGTAGTCATGACTCTTGAGCCCGGTCACTTTGCACGTTGAAAGATTGATTCCCTTACTTATATTCGATGCATAACCATCGATGAACTTCAAAATGTGTTTCATCCAGATAAATACTTCCTTCTTTTCTGGCGGTTTAAGGACAAAGTCAGCATTTGGCTTGAGCCAGCTTCTTCGACCGCTTGTGGGAGGCTTCATGTTTAGACGTGGTCTATCACAAATTCTCTGTTGATCGGCTCTAGCTTTAAGGTTATCTTCGTCTTATCAGGAATGTTGAGGATCGTGCTGAAAGGGGACTCTGCGACATTCTTTTCAGTGTGCATCACATCAATGTTGTAAGGAAGTTTGAGGTCCTTGAAATAGGGAAGCTTTGAAAGGGGGTAATGTGAGTCCAGTTGTGCGTCTCACCATATCCCTCAAAGCATTTTCCTTTGCCTTTGCCTTTGACTTTAGGCTTGAGAGCTTTTAGCTGAGCAAGAACATCTGCCCCGGAAAATGTTGGAATCTCGGTTACTTCATGGATAACCCGACCTTTCGTGAAGTTCTTCATGTCTTCCCTGTCTGGATGGTCTAGAGGGAGGAACTGTCGATGCAGGCCAAAGGCTGAATACTTGCCACCCTTCTGTAGCCAAATCAAACGTAGATCCTGCATGCACACTGGGCATGGCATCTTCCCACTTGTACACCATCCGCAAAATAGATCATAGCCGAGAAAGTCATGCATGCAATACATCAACCAAACTTTCATCAAGAATTTTTTTTCAGATGTCGGTCGTATGTCAACCTTGGGAAGTACCAAGAATGGTGCAAATCATCCACCAGCGGCTGCATAAACATCACCAAATTCTTCCCCGGGTATTCAGGACCTGGAATAATCAGCGACAAGAACATGGTGTTGCGTTGCATTAGGACACCTGGAGGGAGATTGAGCGGAATAACAAACATGGGCCAGCAGCTGTATGGATTGGTCGACATACCATATGGATTGACCCCATCACCTATTATTGCAACTCTGACATTCCCAGCCTCTGCTGCTTCCTCGGGGTATTCTTCATCGAACAACTTCCATGCTTCACCTTCTAATGGATGTACGATTTTATTTGGATGATACCTTTTTGTTGGGGAACGTCGCATGGGAAACAAAAATTTTCCTACGTACATGCAAGATCTATCCATGGTGATGAGCATCTACGAGAGGGAGAGTGGATCTACATACCCTTGTAGATCGCTAAGTGGGAAGCGTTAAGAAACGTAGTTGGTGTAGTCGAAACGTCTTTGCGATCCAAATCGCCGAGCGTCCCGTGATCTCATCACAATCCGTCCCGCGATCCAATCACGATCCGTCCCGCGAACTCATCACGATCCGTCCCGCGATACAATCACTATCTGTCCCGCGAACTCATCACGATCCGTCCCACGAACTCATCATGATCCGTCTCGCGATCTTGATCACGGTCCTTCCGATCTAGCGCCGAACGGACGGCACCTCCGTGTTCAGCACACGTACAGCTCGATGACGATCTCCGCCTTCTGGATCCAGAAAGAGGGAGCAGAGAGGTAGACGAGTTCACCGGCAGCGTGACGGCACCGCGGTGATGGTGGTGGAGCAATTCCGACAGGGCTTCGCCTAAGCACTGCAGAAATCCGATCGAGAGGAGAAACTATGCACTGGAGGAACGGGCAGCACGTGGCTAAAAATTCTGTGCAAAAAACCCTAAATCCTCTAGTATATATAAGAGTGAGGGAGTAGAGGACTTAGCGCAAGGGCCAAGCCTCCTTGGGTCAGCCGAAGTGGGGAGGAGAGGAGGACTCCTCCAATCCTAGTAGGACTAGGATTCCTCCCTTTTTTGACTTTTTCCACCTTTTTCCCTTTGGGCTTTTCTTCCCAGCCGCATGGGCCTTGTGTGGGACTTCCACCAGCCCACAAAGGGCTGGTATTTACTCTCCCACAGCCCATGTAGCCTCTTGGGTCGAAAGACCCCTCCCGATGGTCTCTCGGTACACTACCGGCACTCCGGGTACACTACCGATGAGCCCGAAACTTTTTCGTCGACCAAAATAGGACTTCCTATATATGAATCTTTACCTACGGACCATTCCGAAGCTCCTCATGACATCCGGGATCTCAGCCAGGACTCCAATAAACCTTTTCCCACCACCATACATAACTCTATACTACCAAAACGTCACCAAACCTTAAGTGTGCAGACCCCACGGGTTCGAGAACTATGTAAACATGACCGAGACACCTCTACGGTCAATAACAAATAGCAGAACCTGGATGCCCATATTGGTTCCTACATATTCTACGAAGATCTTTATCGGTCGAACCTCTATGTCAAGGATTCATTTAATCCCGTAAGATGTTCCCTTTGTTCTTCGGTATGTTACTCGCCCGAGATTCGATCGTCGGTATCTCCATACC
The DNA here is from genome assembly GCA_022496015.1 of Hordeum marinum. Taxonomy (NCBI): domain Eukaryota; kingdom Viridiplantae; phylum Streptophyta; class Magnoliopsida; order Poales; family Poaceae; genus Hordeum; species Hordeum marinum. The sequence goes on along the minus strand of CM039676.1, from coordinate 335,147,845 downwards.
TAGTTCAACCTCGTTACTGGCAAGTCTCTTTACTCGTTCCATAATACAAGATCCCGTGACTAACACTTAGTCACATTGCTTGCAAGGCTTGTTGTGATGTTGTATTACCGAGTGGGCCCTGAGATACCTCTCCGTCACACGGAGTAACAAATCCCAGTCTTGATCCATGCCAACTCAACAGACACCCTCAGAGATACCTGTAGAGTACCTTTATAGTCACCCAATGACGTTGCGACATTTGATACACACAAGGCACTCCTCCGGTGTCAGTGAGTTGCATGATCTCATGGTCATAGGAACATATACTTGACATGCAGAAAACAGTAGCAATAAACTGACACGATCATATGCTACGTTTGTAGTTTGGGTATTGTCCATCACACCATTCTCCTAATGATGTGATCCCGTTATCAAATGACATCTCATGTCCATGGCTAGGAAACCTTAACCATCTTTGATCAACGAGCTAGTCTATTAGAGGCATACTAGGGACATGGTTTTGTCTATGTATCCACACATGCATCTAAGTCTTCGATCAATACAATTATAGCATGGATAATAAACGATTATCATGAACAAGGAAGTATGATAATAAATAATTTATTATTGCCTCTAGGGCATATTTCCAACACTTTTACCTTCCTTGTGCCACTTCATCATTTTGGCAGACTCCTCCGTGATGAAAAGGCGCTGGAGTCTTTGTATGAAATCGAGATACCGAAGAACCTTAGCGGGGATCATTAGCTGCCTTTTCTCACTATCCTCACTGACCACCTCAAGGTACCAAGACGAACCACACTCCCTACAGTACTTGTCATCCGCATACTCGTGCCTAAACAAAAGGCAATTCTTCGGACAAACATGTATTTTCTTATAATCCATAGAGTGCCTTCATGATTTTCTTTGTAGCGTACATGCTTTTCGGTAGTTGATGACCCTCGGGAATGCTGTTAGCCCATACTCCCAGGAATTCTTCAAAGCATTTCTGGCTATAGCCGTACTCAGCCTTGACTGTAATAAGTTGCGAGATGGCATCCAGCTGAGATATTTTGGCACCCTCATAAAGAGGTTTCTTCGACGAGGCCAAGACCTCCAAGAAGGCCTTTGTGATTGCCTCCGGATCCTCCAGTTCATTCTTTGAAAGTGTCGCATTTGTCGTTTCTAGAGCAGTGACATCATCTAGCATGTCCCTGACCCCGTCGTCTTCATAACCATCGATGCGTTGTCGCATCACCTCCTCTCTGCCACGGTCATGCTCAGCTAAGTTTATCGGTGGCATGTCAAAGTTTGCCATATATCCGTGCGTGCGAAGGTGGTCAGTCATGTCCTTCTGATTTTTACGGTGACGTCTGCCACATCTCGCACATGGGCATGGTGGGATAATTCTCATTGGACTATGGAATATATCCTTCAAATACACATCGGTTTTTGCGATCCACTCTGATGTTACTCAATTCTCACAAATAACACCATTGTACATCCATTCATTATCTGCCATCCTCTATTTTATTGGGAGCCACACAACAAAATTAAGTATTCATTTGAATTAATCACATCAAATTTTTATTTTCTTCTGCGGTGAATCCAACAACATCTCTAATAGGTAAAGATGGGTCCTAATCCCACCCGAGGATGTCTAGATTGAGTATGTTCTCCATGCTCTACCCCGTTCCGAGACAAAATTTCGGCAACACCTCCCCGTTGTTCTACAGATACACGTCTCGGCAAATAGCCAAGAGAATGTGCTCCAGAGAACAACAGGGAGGCGCCACCGAAATCTTGTCTCGGAACGGGGTAGGGCATGGAGAACGTACCCAATCTACACATCCTTGGGCTGTCCATGGAATACGCTGGACAATCCAAAAGAGTTGCGGTGATAAATATGCAATTGAATGCATATTTATCGATGCAACCCTTTCGGACGGGAGACGCCTAGGTTACGGGACTTGACGTGAAAATAAAATCTAGTGACATAAAAAAGCAGATGAGGAGGTGGTGGATTTGTAGCTCACCCTCGGCTGTAGAGGAAGTAGTCAAACAACAGAGGACGATCGGGGACCAACAGCTCCGACGTCGACGATCACTCCAGGGAGATGCAACACCACAAAGCCTGTAAATTCCAACAAGTGAAAAAATAGGTCATCACATCTCGTATAGCAATCTTTGATGACAAAATGATAGCATCCATCCATCCAAAAAACCACTCATCAGAGACAGCCGCTTCCGACGAGGGTCACTTCGGGGAGACCCGACACAACATAGAATGCTAATTCCACCGTGAGAAAAGTATATATAAATCTATCCATCCATCTATCCATCACAAATCCATCTAACAAATTCATCAATCCATCCATCTATCACAAATCCATCTAACAAAACTTACCAACATTCATCAATCCATCCATCTACCAATATTCATCAATCCATCTAACAAAATTCACCCATGCATCCATGCACATACCAAACATAAACATAATGCAAAAAAATGAAAAAACCCTCATTGGGGGCGTTCTGGGTGCCGGTGCAGCGCGCGTGCAGGGAGGCCGGGGCGGAGCCGAGGAAAGGTGGATGGGGGCCAGGGCCGCCGTTGCAGGGCGTCGGCGGAGGGGGGCTCCAAGGCCCGACCGGCCCAGCAAGGCCCGATGCCCGAGCAGGGGAGGGAGGGCGCGGGGTCAGGACGGGGTGTATGAGCAGGCCGACGAGAGGTGGCAGGCCGGACGAGGGTGGTGCTGGGGTTAGGGGGGTGGAGAGGTTGGTGGTGGCGGCGCCGCAACGTCGAGGTGGTGAGGTCTTGGCGGCGGTGGCGCGAGGAGGGGGTGGAGAGGGTTGCGGCGGCAGCGAGGGTCAGGGTGGTGCTGGGCGGCGGTGGCGGAGGGGCTGAGAGTCGGGGTGGAGATGGGCGGCGGCGGCGCGGGTCTAGGTCGAGTGGGGCGGCGGCGGGGCGGGTGGGGACGGGGTTGGGGCGTGATGGAGAATGAGTGGAGGGGGTTGCCCCGCAGATGGATAAGAGGGGGCATGTCAACGGTTTAGCCGTCGGCATAGGTTCCGATGCCACGTGGCCACCTACGCAGACGGCAAAACCGTAGGCATATCTATTTTCCAATGTTTTTCTTCAACCTCAACTTTATTTTTTTAAACTTCTACCTATTTTTAAAACACCCACTGTCCTTCCTACCCTCTGAAGGCTACCTACGCGGCGGTGACATCGCCCTCCGTGAGGGAGGCCACACCCCGAAGCCTATGTACACCGCAGAACGTTTACTATCGTGTCATCGTCGTCCGTGAGGGGGCCACACCCCAGAGCCTATGTACTGCCTCTTCAGACATGCCACATAGGTACACTTCGTATCAAGGTCTGGGCACAACCCACACCAAGATTCCCTTCGTTACTACCCGACGTGGCTGTTCCCCCCCTCCGTGCGATGGCGGCGGCGACGTCGATGAGGGGGGTCACACCATGGATCCACGTGTCGTGTGCTTGCCCTCACCACCGCACTTCCGGACGTGTAGGAGGGCCCAGATAAAAACCTCACGGCATAGCTACTCCCCAAACTACACCCGTCCCGTCTAACCCTGACACTATTGACCGGACGGATCTACCCCTTTGACTTTCACCGGACGAGGTTTGACCGAGGGACATTTTCACCTAGCCATGATAGGCCAGACCATAACAACATCTTAGCACAAGGTCTGGGCCCAACCCACCGCGAGATTCCCTCGGTATCCACCCGATGCGATAGTTTCCGAACGTAAGAGGGCCCAGGACAAGACCTGGCGGCATTGCCCCCCAGGTCCTCCGTCCCGTCTAACCCCTGACACTGTTGACCGAACGGATCTACCCTTTTGACTTTCACCGTACGGGGTTTGACCAAGGGACATTTTCACCTAGTTGTGATAGGCCACCCCATAGCAACATCTTAGCACAAGGTCGGGCCCAACCGACCACAAGATTCCCTCGGTATCGACCCGATGTGCCAGTTTGCGAACATAAGAGGGCCCAGGGCAAGACGTGTAGGCATTGCCACCCCCTAGGTCCCCCGTCTCGTCTAACCCCTGACACTATTAACCGAATGGATCTACCCCTTTGAATTTCACCGGACGGGGTTTAACCGAGGGACATTTTCACCTGGCCGTGATAGGCCAGCCCATAGCAACATCTTAGCACAAGGTCCGGGCCCAACCCACCGCAAGATTCCCTCGGTGTCGACCCGATGCCACATTTTCCCAAAGTAAGAGGGCCCAGGGCAAGACCTGACAGCATTGCCACCCTCCAGGTCCCCCGTCCCGTCTAACCGTGACACTATTGACTGAACGGATCTACCCCCTTGACTTTCACCGGACGGGGTTTGACCGAGGGACATTTTCACGTGGCTATGATAGGCCAGCCCATAGCAACATCTTAGCACAAGGTCCGGGCCCAATCCACCGCAAGATTCCCTCGGTATCGACCCGATGCGACGATTTCCGAATGTAAGAGGGCCCAGGGCAAGACCTGGCGGCATTGCCACCCCCAGGTCCCCCGTCACGTCTAACCCCTGACAGTGTTGACCGGATGGATCTACCCCTTTGAGTTTCACCGGACGGGGTTTGACCGAGGGACATTTTCACCTGGTTGTGATAGGCAAGCACATAGCAACATCTTAGCACAAGGTCCGGGCCCAACCCACCGCATGATCCCTCGGTGTCGACCCGATGCCACATTTTCCCAATGTAAGAGGGCCCAGGGAAATACTTGACGGCATTGCCACCCCCAGGTCCCCCGTCCCGTCTAACCCTGACAAAGCCTACAAATTTTACCCAGGAGTCGCGTGCCTGGTGCTTACACCTGCCACCACGCTTCCAGACGTGTAAGCGGGCCCAGTGCAACACCTGTCGTCATAGCTACCCCCCAAGTACACCGTCCCGTCTAACAGTGGCATAGTTGACCGACGGATCTAGGCCTTTTACTTTCGCCATACATGATTTGACCGATGGATCTTTTCACCTGGTTGTGATAGTCCAGCCCATAGGCACACTTACGATCAAGGTCCGGCCCCAACACACCACAAGATTCTCTCCGTGTCTGCCAGATGTGGCCGTTTCCCCCCTCCGTGCGACGGCGGCAGCGACGTCCATGAGGGGGGTCACACTACGGAGCTGCGTGCTGGATGCTTGCACCTGCCACCACGCTTCCAAACCTGTAAGAGGGGCCAGCGCAAGACCTGGTGGCGTAGCTACCCCCCAAGTACACCGTCTCGTCTAACCCTGACACAGTTGACCGGTGGATCTATGCCTTTGACTTTCGCCAAACGGGGTTTGATCGATGGACATTTTTACCTGGTTGTGATAGTCCAGCCCATAGCTACACCCCCGGACACGGTCCGGGCCCAGCCCACCGCAAGATTCCCTTTGTGTTTGCCCGATGTGGCCGTTTCCCCACTTCCTGCGACGGCGGCAGCGACGGCCGTGAGGGGGGTCACACCCAGGAGCTGCGTGTCGGGTGCTTGCACCTGCCACCACGCTTCCAGACGTGTAAAAGGGCCAGCTCAAGACCTGGCGGCATAGGTACCCCCCAGGTACACCGTCCCGTCCAATCCTGACACAGTTGACCGGTGGATCTAGGCCTTTGACTTTCGTTGGGCGGGGTTTGACCGATGGACCTTTTCACCTGGTTGTGATAGGCCAACCCATAGCTACACTCCCGAACAAGGTCCGGGCCCAGCCCAAGACCTCCCAAGTACATCGTCTCGTCTAACCATGGCACAATTGACCGGCGGATCTAGCACTTTCAAGATGCTTATAAAAAATATATAACTTGTCAAACTAATTGTAATTATCAATTGTTTGTGATTTTAATAAAGTATAGGAACATATATGCAAAAGAACATGTGGTCACATTACTAACATACTTGAAAACAAATACAAACTACATATACACATAATATATGAAAAATTCAACACAAATCTATATATAATTTATTATGTATGTTATGTTTAGGCACATTTAAGTTAATCAAATTTTAATTTAGAAAAAAACTAAAATACAAAAATAAGTAAAAAAATAGATAAAACAAAGCTAAGCCGACGGCACAGCCGTCGGCATAGGTTTGCCCACGGATCGACCGACAGGCCTCGGATCGATGACATGGTACGCGTCGCGGATCGGTGACGTAGACCACACCTACGCCAACGGCCTTGCCGTCGGCATAGATATGCCGACGGCCGCCATCAGGGCCGTCGGCATAGGTATGACGGCGTCAGACCACCAACCCACCCCGGGTCGCCTACGTCACCTCTACGCCGACGGCCCCCATATACTGACGGCCTAGGTCGGCATAGAGCAAGGTATGTCGACGACTTTTATACGCCTACGGCCCCCGTCGGCGTAGGGCTCACTTTGCCGACGGCTTCTCTACGCCTACGGCATTTCGCAAGCCATCGACATACAGGGATCTCTGCCGACGGTGGCCGTCGACGTAGATTAGGCCGTTGGCGTAAGCAGTTATTCTGGTAGTGGCTGATGGCGGCAGGACCCGTACCTGCAGCGCCGTTCCGTGCCGGGGAACGCGGCAACGGGATCGGCGACCGGCCGTCAGGAGCGGTGGCGGCAGGACCTAGCCGCCTCTAGCGCTGGCGGCAGGTGCTACGCGCCACCTGGCGCGCCTGCCGCCAGGTGAGGTGGGGGTCTGATTCGACAATTCCACTCGCAGGTGGTCTCTTTTAGCAAATCCAGTCGGCAGGTGGTCCTTTTGGACAAAAATTCACGCCCCTCTAGCTGACGCAGCTACTACAAGCCACACCAGGAGCTGGAAATGGTAGGCGGAGGTGCTACCGCCGGGAGCTACCATCGAAGAACGAAGGAGTTGCAACGGCCACATCGAGAGATGCAAGGCTGTAGGAGCTACAAGCCGGGGAGTTACCACCGAGGACAAACATGCTGGAACCGGTATGCTGGGATGCTGCAGACGGTGCACGCCTGTGCTGGAACCAGCACGCCTCGCGCTAGAACCGTACTACTGGAATGCTAGAAGCATCCATCTCCCGGTGCTGGAACCGTGCTACGATAATGATGGAACCTACATCTCTGATTTCTTACCATGGCAGCGGGACTACCATGGGTTGAACATCGTCCCTGAAAAAAGTTGATACCTCGAACCCCCTCTTTTTGCTACAGCTGGTGGGGGACTTGATATACGCGGCGTCGGTGAGCGTCGACGGCAAAGTAGCGAACCGTCGATGACCAGGCAAGCAGGGGGGCTGACGAGCTATGCAGCTGGCATCTGCACTTGTGGGGGGTGGGGGTTGGGGTGGGGGGATCCTCTGTCTTTTTTTTGCAGAGAAAGAAATCACAGTGGTGTGGTGGGTGGGAAAGGAGCGACCAACATTACCCGTATCGGATGGTGCATGGTGTGACCGGCCAAAATTTTGGTTGGTTGGCTGACGCCTATCACTCGCCTTTTGTCATGCAACCCAGTCATGTATCTCTCCGCAAACCTGTTCGGATGTTTTTTTTCTCATAAACTGAATGCAAACGGAAGGAAGGAGTGAGGCTTTGCGGGCATTCGAAGTGCTGCCACACACGCGTTTGACAACCCTGACCCATCCAAACCCCACTCTCACGCTTTCTCCCGTTCCCGCCCGAAGCGGTCAATTCCGCTCAAGAGAGTCAACGCCGCATGCATGGCGGCGTAGAGCGGACGTGACCTCTCACTGGAGGCGGCATTGAAGTGGTGCACCAGCCAAAGGACCCCCCGTATAGTGTACCAGTCTGCTTTTTGTATTCAAATGGCACCTGTCCACCCCGCCCCTTCCTTCAAAAAACATGCACAGTTGCCAAGATAACTACTACGCTGGTGCCAGCATGCGACGTCATCCGTCCATCTGTCTGTCGACTAACATTAACACCTCGCTGCTTGGCCTCGCATCCGCCCACTATTTAAACGTGGCCTATGCCGCCAACATGTGCATCCCACCGATGCTCCCGGTTCTCCTCTTTGCACCACACCATCCATGTGCTCGGGCTCCAAAGCCATGTGGGAGAACCTGTTGGACGAACCTAAGTTGGAGCTGTCAGCATTCCTGCCAGCTAGTAGACCCGTCGAGCAAGCCCAATACATGTCGGCTTGCCTGTGAGCTCTTCGGAGGCCAGTGACTAGCCAATGAAAGAGGCGACCGTTGACGAGTCGGCACCACTGCACACGCTGGGCCGTGCCGTCATCAACATGGGCAATGCATGGGCACACTACACTGACATGTTGTTTGATGAGCGAGAGGCCGCGTTCCGGCAGGCACATACCACTACCAGAATCAGGGTCATTGCCGACGGCCCCCTTCGGCATACGACACCCTACGCCGACCACTAGAGCCTCACCGTTGGCGTACAAAAAGCCGTCGGCGTAGATGAACCTATGCCGACAGCCCCCGTCGGCGTACAAAGGCCGTCAGCGTAGGTAAACCTATGCCTACGGTGGCCGTCGGCGTAAACACCCCGTCGGCATATCAACGGGCCCGGCCGCTCAATGAGTAACTCTCGTTTGACACCGTCAAAGATATGCCGATGGCCTTGACGGAAACCGTCGACATAGCTTCAACGTGCCACGTCATCGATCCGCGACAGGTGCCACGTCAACGATCTGAGGAGGTGCAGATCCGGGGGCATATCTACGTCGATGGTTATGCCGTCGGCATACCTTTTGGGCTATGCCGACGGTGTAACCGTCAGCATAGGTGTAATTTTATTTTTTATTGCACCTACGCCGACGGTTACACCGTTAGGATAGATTCGATGTGCCACATCATCGATCCGCGGTAGGTGCCACGACATCGATCCGGGAGGTGCGGATCCCAGGGGGGTATGTACGCCGACGGTTATGCCGTCGGCATACCTTTCGAGCTACGTCGATGGTGTAACCGTCGGCGTAGGTGCACTTTTTTTACATCTACGCCGACGGTTACACCATCAGCATAGGTGCAGTTTTTTTTTGCCTACATCGACGGTCTAACCGTCGGCATAGGTGCATTTAAAAAAATCTTTCCCTGTATTAAAATTTATTTTAATTAGGAAGTCAATAGACCATGTCCATGTTATATATAGTCTACACACTGTTTTTTCAATGTATCGTCTATTTAGGAGTGTGTATAGGCACTCCGCATGCGTCTTCGGAATGTGTCCATCCCCAGGGATATCACTGTCGTCGTCACACAGAGTGTGGAAACCAGGTGAAAATGTCCCTCGGTCAAACCCCGTCCGGTGAAAGTCAAAAGGGTAGATCCGTTCGATCAACAATGTGAGGGTTAGATGGGATGGGGGACTTGGCGGTGGGTTGGGCCCGGACTTTGATCCGAAGTAAACCTATGGGCTGGCCTATCACAGCCAGGTGAAAATGACCCTCGATCAAACCCCGTCCGGTGGAAGTCAAAGGGGTAGATCCGTCCGGTCAAGACTGTCAGGGTTAGATGGGACGGGGGACCTGGAGGGGGCTATGCCGCCAGGTCTTGGCCTGGCCCTCTTACATTTGGAAAATGTGGCATCGGGTCGACACCGAGGGAATCTTGCGGTGGGTTGGGCCCGAACCTTGTGCTAAGATGTTGCTATGGGATGCCTATCACAGCCAGGTGGAAATGACCCTCGGTCAAACCATGTCCGGTGGAAGTCAAAGGGGTAGATCCATACGGTCAACAGTGTGAGGGTTAGACAGGATGGGGGACCTGGAGGGGGCTTATGCCGCCAGGTCTTGCCCTGGGCCCTCTTACGTTCGGAAAATGTGGCATCGGGTCAACACCAAGGGAATCTTGCGCTGGGTTGGGCCCGTAACTTGTGATAAGATGTTGCTATGGACCGACCTATCACAACTAGGTGAAAATGTCCCTCGATCAAACCCCGTCCGGTGAAAGTCAAAGGGGTAGATCCGCTCGGTGAACAGTGTCAGGGTTAGACGGGACGAGGGACCTGGAGTTGGCAATGCCGCCAGGTCTTGCGTTGGGCCCTCTTACGGTGTGAAACTATGGCATCGGGTCAATACCAAGGGAATCTTGCGGTGGGTTGGGCCCAGAATTTGATCCGAAGTAAACCTATGGGCTAGCCTATCATAGCCAGGTGGAAATGTCCCTCGGTCAAACCCCATCCGGTGGAAGTCAAAGGGGTAGATCCGTCCGGTCAAGAGTGTTAGGGTTAGACGGGACGGGGGACCTGGAGGGGGCTATGCCGCTAGGTCTTGCCTTGGCCCGCTTACGTTCGGAAAATGTGGCATCAGGTCGACACCGAGGGAATCTTGCGGTGGGTTGGGCCCGGACCTTGTGCTAAGGTGTTGCTATGGGCTGCCTATCACAGCCAGGTGGAAATGACCCTCGGTCAAACCCCGTCCAGTGGAAGTCAAAGGGTTAGATCCGTACGGTCAATAGTGTGAGGGTTAGACAGGACGGGGGACCTGGAGGGGGGCTATGCCGCCAGGTCTTGCCCTCGGCCCTCTTACGTTTGCAAAACGTGGCATCGGGTCAACACCGAGGGAATCTTGCGCTGGGTTGGGCCCGGAACTTGTGCTAAGATGTTGCTATGGGCTGGCCTATCATAGCCAGGTGAAAATTCGCTCGGTCACACCCCGTCCGGTGAAAGTTTAAGGGGTAGATCCACTCGGTGAATAGTGTCAGGGTTAGACGGGACGAGGGACCTGGGGGTGACAATGCCGCCAGGTCTTGCGCTGGGCCCTCTTACGGTGTGAAACTATGGAATTGGGTCAATACCGAGGGAATCTTGCGGCGGGTTGGGCCCGGACTTTGATTCGAAGTAAACCTATGGACTAGCCTATCACAGCCAGGTGGAAATGTCCCTCGGTCAAACCCCATCCGGTGGAAGTCAAAGGGGTAGATCCGTCCGGTCAAGAGTGTCAGGGTTAGACGCGACGGGGGACGTGGAGGGGGCTATGGAGCCAGGTCTTGCCTTGGACCTTTTACATTCGGAAAATGTGGCATCGGGTCGACACCGAGGGAATCTTAACCACTAGTAGAATGTCGATTAGTAGTCCCGGTCGGGATGTTCCTTTAGTATCGGTTCCCCAACCGGTACTAACGGGTCGGGACTAAAATTCCAGACCTTTAGTACCGGCTGGCCCACGGACTGGTACTAAAGGCCCACCACATGGCTGCCTACGTGGGCTGGTGGTGGAGGACCTTTAGTACCGGTTGGTGATACCAACCGGTACTAAAGGCCCACCACGTGGCTGCCTGCGTGGGCTGGTGGTGGAGGACCTTTAGTACCGGTTGGTGATACCAACCGGTACTAAGTGTTACCAACCGGTTTTTAAAATAGTTTTTTTGTTTTTCGAATTTTTTAATTTAAAATAATTTTTTTGTTTTTTGAATTTTTTAATTTTTTCCCGATTTTCAAATATGTGAATTATCTCACAGTTTAATCTCTAATCACCCCTCTTCAGTGCTTTTGAATTATTTGACAATTTAATCTCTAATCACCCTCACTCCAAATCATCTAACTTGCCAGCCGGTCACCCATCCTCTCACTGCTGTAACCCGAGCACGCTTAACTTTCGAGTTCTATCACCCTTTGTTTCCAAGTCCGCCCTTGTTGTTTTCTTGACAATAGTCAGCTATCAATCCTATTAACCCTTAGGTCTTGATGTCACATTATTTATTTTTTGAATTCCAAACAATTATTAAAATAAAAAATATTGAATTTCCACGAAAATAAAATAAGTAATATTATTATTTTATTCATTTTTTTGCCATATATTCAATTTATATGTCATAATTAATATCTTTAAATCTGTAAATCAAAATTCAACAAATAATATATCCATTATTATCAGAAAAATGTGAGGAATCCAAATATGACATCATTTATTTATTTTTAAATATTTTTTTTGATTTTGTAGGAAAAAATCTTCTTTTTGAAATAACTTTTTTTACTTTTAGGATTTCGAGAATCTGAGAAAACTTCTCTGGGTAAACCCCGGTGAAATCGAGTCCTAATTTTTCTCTAGTTTTTCTGATATATTAAACTAACCCCGGTGATCCTCTAACATGCGTTTCAACTTCAACCTCTCCTTATCATTTTCGCAGTTTCTCTTTGCATCAGTAATGACCCGACCCAAATCATCAGCGGGCTCATCTGATGCCTCTTCTTCAGCTTCCCCCATTGTTGTATCGGCGAAAGGATAGTTGTCATCATCCTCTTCTTCTACATTGTCTTCCATTATAACCCATCTTTCTCCGTGCTTGGTCCAACAGCTATAGCCGAACATGAAACCGGACTTCAGCAGGTGGTAGTGAAGGGTTTTTGAGGTAGAGTAATTCCTATCATTCTTACAGTCACGACATGGACAACACATGAAACCATTCTGCTTGTTTGCCTAGTCCACACGAATAAAATCATGGAGGCCATTAAGAAACCCTGGACTTAGTCGGTCATCGTACATCCATTGTCGGCTCATGTTCACTACACAACATCGAAGTGACCAAATTAATACAACTTCATTATCACATTACAACCAAAAGTAGAGCTAGCAGTGACCAAATGTTATTACTGCAAATAATAGATACTTATAGTTCATACATACATCTCATAAAACAACATACAACTATCTCAACTTATTATGGACCAAGCACGAAGAAAGAGAGGTTATTATGGAAGACAACAAAGAAGAAGAGGATGACGACAAATACCCTCCCCTTGAATACGGTGATGCTGCAATGGGGGAAGCTGAAGTTCAAGAAAATGAAATGTCTTTTGTAACAGATGAGTTTATGTCCGAAACCCTCATACTTCGAAAGAGACTGTCTGTTTTGTCCGTTTTGTACGCGAAGTGCATCCAGATTTTGCCGTAACCCTCTCAACTTTTTAGCACATGCTATGTGGGTGAAATGATGATACCATGCCAACTTTCAACCTTTTCAGAGTTTATTTGTAGTGCTTTTCAATTTCAGAGTCATTTAGCTCAAAAAAAATCAATAACTCCATGAAAAATAACAAATGAAGTCAGAAAGGGTTGAAAATTGATGATGTGGCTTTGAATGGTGCATTTTGAACACACAAAAAGCCTGGAGTTCAAATAAGTTCAAGAAAATGAAATGTCTTTTGCAACAGATGAGTTTGTGTCCGAAACCCTAATACTTCGAAAGAGACTGTCAGTTTTGTACACGAAGTGCATCCATCTTTTGCCGTAACCCTCTCAATTTTTTAGCACATACTATGTGGGTGAAATGATGATACTATGCCAACTTTCAACCTTTTCAGAGTTCATTTGTAGTGCTTTTCAATTTCAGCGTCATTTAGCTCAAAAAAATCAATAATTGCATGAAAAATAACAAATGAAGTCAGAAAGGGTTTAAAATTGATGATGTGGCTTTGAATGGTGCATTTTGAACACACAAAAAGCCTGGAGTTCAAATAAGTTCAAGAAAATGAAATGTCTTTTGTAACAGATGAGTTTATGTCTGAAACCCTGATACTTCGAAAGAGACTGTCTGTTTTGTACACGAAGTGCATCAAGCTTTAGCCGTAACCCTCTCAACTTTTTAACACATTCTATGGGTGAAATGATCATACCATGCCAACTTTCAACCTTTTCAGAGTTCATTTGTAGTGCTTTTCAATTTCAGGATCATTTAGCTCAAAAAAATCAATAACTGCATGAAAAATAACAAATGAAGTCAGAAAGGGTTGAAAATTGATGATGTGGCTTTGAATGGTGCATTTTGAACACACAAAAATCCTGGAGTTCAAATAAGTTCAAGAAAATGAAATGCCTTTTGTAACAGATGAGTTTATGTCCGAAACCCTGATACTTCGAAAGAGATTGTCCGTTTTGTACACGAAGTGCATCCATCTTTTTCCGTAACCCTCTCAACTTTTTAGCACATGCTATGTGGGTGAAATGATGATACGATGCCAACTTTCAATATTTTCAGAGTTCATTTGTAGTGCTTTTCAATTTCAGCGTCATTTAGATCAAAAAAATCAATAACTGCATGAAAAATAACAAATGAAGTCAAAAGGGGTTGAAAATAGATGATGTGGCTTTGAATGGTGCATTTTGAACACACAAAAATCCGGGAGTTCAAATAAATTCAAGGAAATGAAATTTCTTTTGTAATCGATGAGTTTCCGTCCGAAACCCTGATACTTTGAAAGAGACTGTCCGTTTTGTACACGAAGTGCATCCAGCTTTTGTCGTAACCCTCTCAACTTTTTAGCACATACTATGTGGGTGAAATTATGATGCCATGCCAACTTTCAACCTTTTCAGAGTTGATTTGTAGTGCTTTTCAATTTCAGGGTCATTTAGCTAAAAATAATAATAACTGCATGAAAAATAACAAATGAAGTCAGAAAGGGTTGAAAATTGATGATGTGGCTTTGAATGGTGCATTTTGAACACACAGAAAGCCTGGAGTTCAAATAAGTTCAAGAAAATGAAATGTCTTCTATAAGAGATGAGTTTATGTCCGAAACCCTAATACTTCGAAAGAGACTGTCCGTTTTGTACACGAAGTGCATCTAGCTTTTGTCGTAACCCTCTCAACTTTTTAGCACATGATATGTGGGTGAAATGATGATACCATGCCAACTTTCAACCTTTTCAGAGTTCATTTGTAGTGCTTTTCAATTTCAGGGTCATTTAGCTCAAAAAATCAATAACTGCATGAAAAATAACAAATGAAGTCAGAAAGGGTTAAAAATTGATGATGTGGCTTTGAATTGTGCATTTTGCACACACAAAAATCCTGGAGTTCAAATAAGTTCAAGAAAATGAAATGTCTTTTGTAACAGATGAGTTTATGTCTGAAACCCTCATACTTCGAAAGAGACTGTCCGTTTTGTACACGAAGTGCATCTAGCTTTTGCCGTAACCCGCTCAACTTTTTAGCACATTCTATGTGGGTGAAATGATGATACCATGCCAACTTTCAACCTTTTCAGAGTTCATTTGTAGTGTTTTTCAATTTCAGGGTCATTTAGCTCAAAAAAATCGGTAATTGCATGAAAAATAACAAATGAAGTCGGAAAGGGTTAAAAATTGATGATGTGGCTTTGAATGGTGCATTTTGAACACACAAAAATCCTGGAGTTCAAATAAGTTCAAGAAAATGAAATGCCTTTTGTAACAGATGAGTTTATGTCCGAAACCCTAATACTTCGAAAGAGACTGTCCGTTTTGTACATGAAGTGCGTCCAGCAAAAAGAATGAACTAAAAATAATCAATTTAATATTATTTTATGAACTATAATATTCTTCAATAGCAAAAAGAATCAACTAAAAAGCTTTTATAAAACTCGAATAGCAAAAAGAAACTCTAAAAGCTTTTATAAACCTCTAGTATTTTTTAAACTAAAATTATATAAAACCTAAAAAGTACCGGCTGGTGACACCAGCGAGTACTAAAGGTTGCCCTTTAGTACTGGTTGGTGTCACCAGCCGGTACTAAAGGTGCACGCGGGGCCCAAGTCTGACCAAAAGCCTGCCATGCCCCTTTAGTACCAGCTCGTGACACGAACCGGTACTAAAGATTGCTCACGAGCCAGTACTAAAGGTTGCCTTGCTCCTAGCCATTGGAGCCGGCACGAACCGGGACTAATACCGTCTTTAGTACCGGCTCGTAACCAGACCGGGACTAATGCTTCGGACAAAAGGTCTATTTTCTACTAGTGTAGCTTGCGGTGGGTTGGGCCCGGACCTTGTGCTAAGATGTTGTTATGGCCTGGCCTATCATAGCCAAGTGGAAATGACCCTCAGTCAAAGCCCATCCGGTGGAAGTCAAAGGGGTAGATCCGTACGGTCAGCAATGTGAGGGTTAGACAGGACGGGGGACCTGGAGGGGGGCTATGCCGCCAGGTCTTGCCCTGGGCCCTCTTATGTTCGGAAAACGTGGCATTGGATCGACACCGAGGGAATCTTGCGCTGGGTTGGGCCCAGAACTTGTGCTAAGATGTTGCTATGGGCTGGCCTATCAAAGCCAGGTGAAAATGTCCCTTGGTCAAACCCCGTCCGGTGAAAGTCAAAGGGGTAGATCCGCTTGGTGAACAGTGTCAGGGTTAGACGGGACGAGGGACCTGGGGGTGGCAATGCCACCAGGTCTTGCACTCGGCCCTTTTACAGTGTGAAACTATGGCATCGGGTCAATACCGAGGGAATCTTGCGGTGGGTTGGGCCCGGAGTTTGATCCGAAGTAAACCTATGGGTTGGCCAATCACAGCCAGGTGGAAATGCCCTCGGTCAAACCCCGTCGGGTGGAAGTCAAAGGGGTAGATCCGTCCGATCAAGACTGTCAGGGTTAGACGGGATGAGGGACCTGGAGGGGGCTATGCCGCCAGGTCTTGCCCTGGCCCTCTTACTTTCAGAAAATGTGGCATCGGGTCGACACCAAGGGAATCTTGCAATGGGTTGGGCCCGGACCTTGTGCTAAAATGTTGCTATGGGCTGGCCTATCACATCAAGCTGGAAATGATCCTCAGTCAAACCCCGTCCGGTGGAAGTCAAAGGGTTAGATCCGTACGGTCAACAGTGTCAGGGTTCGACAGGACGAGGGACCTGGAGGGGGGCTATACCGCCAGGTCTTGCCCTGGGCCCTCTTACATTCAAAAAATGTGGCATCGGGCCGACACCGAGGGAATCTTGCGCTGGGTTGGGCCCGGAACTTGTGCTAAGATGTTGCTATGGGCTGGCCTATCACAGCCAGGTGAAAATGTCCCTCGGTCAAACCCCGTCCGGTGGAAGTCAAAGGGGTAGATCCGTCCGGTCAAGAGTGTCAGGGTTAGATGGGACGGGGGACCTGGAGGGGGCTATGCCGCCAGGTCTTGCCTTGGCCCTCTTACATTCAGAAAATGTGGCATCGGGTCGATACCAAGGGAATCTTGCAGTGGGTTGGGCCCGAACTTTGATCCGAAGTAAACCTATGGGCTGGTCTATCACAGCCATGTGGAAATGTCCCTCGGTCAAACCCCATCCAGTGGAAGTCAAAGGGGTAGGTCCACCCGGTCAAGAGTGTCAGGGTTAGACGGGATGGGGAACCTGGAGGGGGCTATGTCGCTAGGTCTTGCCCTGGCCCTCTTACGTTCGGAAAATGTGGCATCGGGTCGACACCGAGGGAATCTTGCGGTGGGTTGGGCCCAGACCTTGTGCTAAGATGTTGTTATGGGCTGGCCTATCACGGCCATGTGGAAATGACCCTCGGTCAAACCCCATCCGGTGAAAGTCAAAGGGGTAGATCCGTACGGAACACAGTGTCAGGGTGAGACAGGACGGGGGACCTGGAGGGTGGCTATGCCGCCAGGTCTTGCCTTGGGCCCTCTTACGTTCGGAAAACGTGGCATCGGGTCGACACCGACGGAATCTTGCACTGGGTTGGGCCCGGAACTTGTGCTAAGATGTTGCTATGGGATGGCCTATCACAGCCGGGTGAAAATGTACCTCGGTCAAACACCGTCCGGTGAAAGTCAAAGGGGTAGATCCGCTCGGTGAACAATGTGAGGGTTAGACCGGACGAGGGACCTGGGGGTGGATCCACCCGCGCCTCTGCTCTCGTAGCCCGCCCCGGACTCCCTCGACACATCCCCACGCGCCGCCGACGCTCCCCTGTGCCACCCCGACCTGCGGCACCGCCGGCCCACCTTAGCCACCTCGTCCCCGCTCCGACCTCCATCGACCCCGCCCCGGCCACATAGCCGCCCCGCCTCGGCCACCCTGTCCCCGCCCAGACCGCCCTCGCCCCTGCAGGGAAGGAAGGATATGAATATTTTAAAAATTGCTACGACATTTTAAAAATATATTAAAATTAATATCAGTAAAAAATTATAAAGAAAGAATGAAAAAACTACATATGCCTGTGGCTTAGCCGTCGGCATAGGTTGCCACGTGGCTACAGAACCTATGCCAACGGCTAAACCATCGGCATAGATCCCTGCCTTATCCCCTCACCCCTCCTCTCTCCACCACTCACTCACTAGCACCCCGACCCCAACCTCGCTCATTGTCCTCGCGCCGCCGCAGCGCCGTCTCGCTCCGCCGCTGCCCCACCCGACCCCGCCCCGTGCCTTGCCCCGCCGCCGTCCCACCCGACCTCCTGCCGCCGCCCCACGCGACCTCGCCCCGCAACCTCCCCACCCGACCCCGCCCTGCGTCGTAGCAGCACCCGCCCCGCCGGCTCGCTCCGCAGCCGCCCCACCCCGCCGTCTCGCTCCGCCGCCGCCCCACCCCACCTCACCCTGCCCCGACCTCCGTCGACCCCGCCCCGGCCACACCACCACCCCGCCAGCCACCCTATCCCCGCCCAAACTGCCCTCGCCCCTGCCCTGCACGCGGCCAACCCTCCCCTGCGCCACGCGACCGCCGCCTGCTCCGACCCTCCATCGCCCGTGCCTGCCCTCCTCCCCCCTCGAGCCAGCCCTCCCCCACGGTGAGCTCCCTCCCTCCCTCTTTGTAGCATTTTTTTTAATTTAGTTGTTGTTCATAGTTATGTCAGTAGATGGATGATTAGATGGATGGATGCATTATGTATGATGATAGTTAGATGATAGATGATTTGATGATAGTTAGAAATGTGAGAAATGCAATTTTTTAACAAGAATACAAGAAATTCAAATGGATGATGATAGTTAGATGATAGATGATGATGTTCATGATGATAGATGATGATAGATGATGATGTTCATGATAGATGATGAGTATTTTTTATGCCTTGATAATTTTTAGATGATGATGATGATAGATGATGATTTTTTTGCGGAAGAGATGATGGATGATGATGATTGTTAGATGATGATAGATGATGATGATGAAGATATTGTGATGTTCTTAATTTTGGTCACGGTGCAATTTGCAGGTTGTGTGGTGTTCCATCTCGGTGGAGTGATCCTCGTAGGAGCTGTTGGTCCCCGATCGTCCCTCCGCTGTTGGACTACTTCCTCTACAGCCGAGGGTGAGCTATGAATCATGCCAGTAAAATTTATTTTCATGTCAAGTCGCGTAACCTAGGTGTCTCCCGTCTGAAAGGGTTGCATCGATAAATATGCACTCAATTGCATATTTATCACCGCAGCTCTTTCGGATTGTCCAGCGTTTTCCACAGACAGCCCGAGGATGTGTAGATTGGGTACGTTCTCCATGCTCTATCCCATTCCAAGACAAGATTTCGGCGGTGCCTCCCCATTGTTCTCTGGAGCACATTCCCTCGACTATTTGCCGAGACGTGTATCTGGCGAACAACGGGGAGGTGCTGCCGAAATTTTGTCTCGAAACGGGGTAGAGCATGGAGAACATACTCAATCTACACATCCTCGGGTGGGATTAGGACCTTCTTTACCTATTAGAAATGTAGGTGGATTCAGTGCCGTCAACGCGGTAGAAAATAAATATTTGATGTGATTAATTCAAATCAAATCTTAATTTTGTTGTGTGGCTTCACGAAAGGTCGGGTTGTCCATGAAGTAAATGAGATTCCAACATTTTTGGGGTCAGATGTTCTTGCTCAGCTGAAAGCTCTCAAGCCTGAAGTCAAAGGGAAAGGCCAAGGCAAACGCTTCAAGGGATATGGTGAGACACACAACTGGACTCACATTAGCCCTTCACGAAGCTTCCCTATTTCAAGGACCTCAAACTTCCTTATAACATCGATGTGATGCACACCGAAAAGAGTATCGCAAAGTCCCTTTTTCACACGATCCTCAACATTCCTGATAATACAAAGGATAACGTTCAAGCTAGAGCCGATCAACAAAAAATTTGTGATATACCACATCTAAACATGCAACCTCCCACAGGCGATCGAAGAAACTGGTTCAAGCCAGAGGCTGACTTCGTCCTTAAACCGCTAGAAAAGAAGGAGGTACTTAGGTGGCTCAAACACATTGTGAAGTTCACTGATGGTTATGCATCGAATATAAGTAATGGAGTCAATCTTTCAACACGCAAAGTCAACGGGCTCAAGAATCATGACTATCATGTATGGATTGAGCGGTTAATGTCGGTGATGGTTCGAGGCTATGTCCCCGAGCTTGTCTGGCAAGTGCTTGTAGAGCTAAGCCATTTCTTTCGCATGCTCTGTGCTAAAGAAGTATGTCCTGAGGTGATTGGAAAATTGCATAAGAAGGCACCAGAGTTGATATGCAAGCTAGAGAAGACCTTTCCGCCAGGCTTCTTTACTCCGATGACACGTCTCATTTTACACCTCACGAAAGAGGTATTGTTGGGGGCCCCTGTGCAGAATCGTTGGCAGTACGGCCCTGAGAGACAGAACAAGCATCTCCGAAAGAAATGTGGAAACAAAGCTAAGATTGAAGCTTCCATAGCTGAGGCAGTTATCCTTGAGGAGGTGTCAAACCTCAGGACATCGTACTATCCATACCACGTTCCCAGCCTGCATAATAAGGTGCCTCGATACAATACGGAAGAGCCCAAGTATAAACCCAAGCTCGATCTATTCAGCGGGCAAGATGGTAGGGCTGGGTGCTCAAAATCTTATAACATGTCAGAAAAAGAGTGAGAGGACATCATGTTCTATGTCTTGGACAAGATCAAGGAAGTTGAGGAGGAGTGGATGAGGTAATACCACCACACCATTCCTTTATGTCTTGCACAACATCATGTTCTACGTTCTCTTAGTATTGGCCTAAACACCGTTTTTCTTCTTTCAGCCAATTCATTTATGAGGAGTGGAAGGGAATGATTGATCCTACTCAGGCGGAGGCACTTACTCTTCTTCGACATGGAAACCCTAGAAGGCAAAATTTTGTTGCTTGGTTCATGGCTAAAGTAATTTTTCACATTCCCCAAAATTGTAGGGAACTTACTCTTCTTCGACATGAACATTTTATTAGTTAACCAAACAATTTCAATTAAACTTGTAGGGAAAAGATAGGAACAGATCTATGGATGAAGAATTGAGATGGTTTTCCATGGGTTTTAACCCTTCGGTCATGACATGTGAAAAGTATGATGTGAATGCTTATTTATCAATGTATTTTTATACGGGTTTTTTCTTCCTTACTTTTATATTAATTGTTTATTCTCATCTCAATGCAGGTTTGCTAAGCATGGGCAAGGGCAAGGCCGATGGCACGGGTTTACTAAGAAAACTCAAATCGATTACTAGTCGGAGTGGTCGAGCCCGTAATATTCCGTCTCAGCTACTTGAGGATGACTCCTCACAGGGAGGTCAAGGGAGAGGTGCCCCTAGAGGTGGAGGGGTGTGGGGAGAGCCCCTAGAGGTGGAGGGGTGCGAGGAGAGGCCCTAGAGGTGGAGGGGGTGGTCGGGGCCAGAAACAACGCTCCCTCACCGACTTAGGGGTGCCTTTTACAAGGCCCTCTTGTAGTGAGGTACCCTCCTCTAGTGAGGTGCCCTCTACTGAGGAGGAGGAGTTTTGCGAGGAGATTGAGGAGGAGGAGGAGGCGGAGGAGTTTGGGGAGGGGGTGAGTTGGTGGTGGCAGGGAAGAGGAGGAGGTTGGTGGTGGCAGGGAGGAGAAGGAGGTTGGTGGTGGCAGGGAGGGGGAGGAGGAGGTTGGTGGTGGAAGGGAGGGGTAGGGGGTTGGCAACAACAAGGGGTGATTGCATGGTCGAACAAGACTCCCCCCGAACCTGATACAGAGGAGCAGAAGTGGATCATTACACCAAAGGGGAAAGAGTAAGTGCCTCTTAATCATATTTTAATTCTTTTGTTTGTAAACATGCTCATATTTTCTATCTTTTGTAGGGGCTGGGAGGTTCCTCCAAAAGCCCGTGTTCCCAACGGTGTCATCACTATCTTTTTGAAGGAATATTGGTCAGGGTTGTTCGTTCCGGACTCAATTGAGCACCCGAAGCACCGGGTTTTGGCCATGACCTGGAACCACTACAAATTGGCTATCCATGCGTACTATCCATCACATGCTAAGGCCGTGGAAACAAATTTTTGGGTAAGTTCTCTTCAGAAGCATGAGTCTTGAGTTTCATCCATAGTTTTCCATTGAATGGTTTGGCTCATGGTTTCTTCAATTTTGTTTTCATGAATAACTGTAGAAATACTATCGAGCTCTTGAGGAGAACAAGCCCATTGCTGAGAAGTTGTTTCAGAGAGCTGCAAAGAAGCAGGACCACCAGATCTAGTACGAGGTGCACTGGGTGGCCATCTCGCAATATTATTACAACTATCGTGACATGAAGATGCCCAAGGATTTTGCGCGGGAGGAGAAGCTTACCTTGACTAAGGAGCAATACATGTTGGTAAGTATAACAGACTTTTCATTCCGATGTTTGTGTTAAATGTCATTGTTTTGTGTCAACATGCCACTATGCTTTCATTATGTAGGCGTGTCCTGGTTGGTGTTATGGAAAGAGGGAATCATGGGACGCATTGGTTGATACATGGCTCGGTGATGATGAAAAGTGGGCTGCTAAAAGCATCCAAAACTAGGCTAATCGAGAAAATGACGGAACACATAGTCAGGAAAACCAGAACCATTGGGGCCACAAGAGAGTTCAGGTATATATATGTACATGAAACATTTTTCTTCTTCTATGTATGACTAACCTTTGTTTGGTGCTGCTTGGTGGTGCAGGAGGAGAAATTGAAGCGGTCGCTCTCAGACATGGAGGCGTGGGAGCTATCCCATGTGCGGACTAAGCCCAAGGAAAGCAAGGGCAAGTACTATGGCAACTCCGGCGAGCACCTTGAGACCTACAAGAAGGTGTATAATATCTACATTCCTGACCCCATAAAAGAGGCTACGGACAATAGGGCGGTGGTCGGCATAGGGCCGAAGAGTCATGGTCGACAATGAGTTCTGGATGCCGTGGTCACTCCTTCTATCTCCTACACACAACTACGAGTTACCAACCCGAGCCTAAGCCCGCGGCCAAGGGAGACATGTGCACACTCAATGTCCCTCCTAGCCCATCAACACTCTGTAAGAATTTTCCCTCTTATCTTCCTTTTTCTCATTTTATTTTCCACACCAAGATGTTCTTATGAGTTTCATCATGTTATATTGAAGGCCTACATCGAGTACCAACGTCAGGAGACCATGGCGTGGAACGCGAGACTTACAGCAGTCTCGGACCACGCCAGTCGCATGATGAAGGTTAGTTTAGCCCCTTTCATTTGACTTTCACATTTGCATTCTCATTTCTTCTAACCTTCGTGTGTGCTTCGTCAACTAACATGCAGCTCGTTTTTGAGTCCATGGCGGTCGGAACGGTTCCTGTAATGGAACCACCACCACCACCTGTTGGAGAACAACCAATTTTGCTTACGTTTGAAGACTTTGTGGCACAACACTATCCGACTCCGGTTAGTACATCCCCAAACTATCCAACTACTTATTGTGCATTCAACACTATCATATATCTCTATAACATCGCTTTTCAAACATGCAGGGAACTGATCGATCATCCGTTGGTGGTGGTGCCAATTCTGGCATCACTCCCGAGTCACGGAGCCCGGTCACTCCAATCCACCGAGGAGGTGGCGGTCACGGTCTTGCCGGTAGTAGTGACGACCTTGGCTTTGGCGGTCTTGGCGGTACCGAACTTGGTGGTGGACCTCCTGACGCTTAAGCCTCTTGGTGGTGGTGGTCATGACTTATATTTCATGCATTCATATTATGTTGTTCAGACATATGTTGTGTTGTTTCGACGTATGTTTTATTGATTTCACGTATGTTGTGATGGTAATACTTATATTGTGGTAATAATTATGTGGATGTGATATATATATATATATGTTGTGTACTATTGTGATATATTTGTGTTGTATATTGCCGAAAAATAAAACAAAAACAGAAAAAATAGCACCTATGCCGACGGTGTAACCGTCGGCGTAGCACCGACCTCGGCGCACCAGAATCTGACACGTGGTAGGCTACGCCGATGGCTGCACCGTCGGCATAGCCCCGACCTCGGGTGCGCCAGAATCTGACACATGGCAGGCTACAACGATGGTTACACCTTCGGCATAGGTGCTGGCCTATACCGACGGTGTAATCGTCGGCGTAGCCTGGCTTCGTGACGGGAGGATGACCCCGGGGTAGCCTCAAGCGCCCCTATAAAACCCCCCGGGCCACCCCCATGCAAGAGGTCGGCTGATCTCCCAGTTCTCTTCATGTCCACTCCACACACACTCATAGAGAGGCAGAAGAGCGGGCTAGCTCCTTCTTCCTCCACGATCCATATAGCTCAAGGAGCGCCATTGTAATCTGACCATTGTCTCAACTAGACCAAGCAGGACTAGGGGAGTTACCTCCCACGAAGGGCCCCGAACCTGGGTACATCGTGTGTCCACCATCGCTTGTGCCTAACCCCGCTCCTGGAGCCCACCGGCGTCCTTCAGCCCCTCTCGATAAGCCTACCGATGGCATCTGCCGTGACGAAACCACAACAGTTGGTGCCAACCGTGGAGCCGTCCGCGGCGCCGGCCGGACTCACACTCCGGGTGGGGCCCTTCACCACCTCCCCCGGCCGCCTCGTGTTCGGGCAGAATCGCGTGCTCGTGGGGCTTGCTCCGGTGGGACTTGCAGGCAACGCGACCGGTACCTCTGATGAGTGCCTCGGCCGTGACCTCACGCTTGACGTCACCGCGCTCGCTGGGCGGCTCAGCAAGATGAGCCTCGCCGAAGAGCCGGCGGCCGACGAGTACCCTAGTTGGGTGCTCGACTGCACCGACCCTCCCTCGTCCATGGGCGCGCTCGCCACGGGCGAGGCCATCGGCCCCCACACCCGCGTGGGAGTGATGGTCACCGCCTCCTCCAACATTCGGGCCGTGTGCGGGAGGCCGAGGCCGACGTGGCCGCCGCTCGCGCCGGCACCTCCGACCCACTCGCCGCCACCCTCCGGGGTCTGGGCACTCCTATCGCTATGATGGCGGACCCGGCCACCGCCAGAGCCGAGCTGGAGACGGCCCGCATCCTGCTGTTCGAAGATGCCAGCACCCCCGTTGTCGAGCGGCGCCGGATGGAGGCCGCACAGCGGAATACAACTCCGCATACGGTCTCACCCTGGCTGGCCCCGAGCCCAGCCGGCGTAGTGCCATGCGAGAACGCGGCCGCGTGGTCGCAGAAATCCTCGGCGGCTGCTTCCCTGTCTATGACACCCTCGCGGCCAACCTGCGCACCGCCAAGGTTGCCTACGAGGATTTGGCAACCTTGGAGGGCGAGGAGCGGGCCACACGCGAGCGGCACATCAAGGACCTCATCGACACCGCCAACGCGCAACACGTCGTCCTCACCCCCGGTGGGGCCGTCTCCGAGTTTCCCCGTCCCGAGGGCGAGGACACTAGGGCTGCTGACTGCCGGTCGGCTCAGCACTCCAGCACCCCTCGTCCCTCCGGCCGGAACGCCTGGGGGAGCAACGCTCAGCGCCCCCCGTCACACGGAAACGAGCAGCCGACTGTGAACACTCGGCGCAGCAACAATCTGGCTGGCAGCAACCGCCATGACGAGGCGCCGGCAGGCGGCAGGCGGCATACCCGCGGGCATACTCCGCCTCCGCGGCAGAAGTCGGCGCGGTCCATCCCGCCGGCCGTCCGTCCCGAGCTTGCAGCCCGGCTCGGACCGCGCGTCCCTCACAGTGACAATGACGCCCAGCTCCGTCTTGACTGGCTAGCGCAGTCGGCTCTCCTCGAGGAGGAGGGCTCGATTGGCCCGGCCTGCTTCGGTCCGCGGATCCGCAACGAGCCTTTTCCGCCCGGCTTCATGCTCCCCGTGACACCCCAAAGTATACCAGGGCTGCCAAGCCGGAGGACTGGCTGATCGACTACACCACCGCCGTCGGCATCGCCAGGGGGAACAAGCGTGTAGCCGTCTGCTACGCCTCGCTCATGCTGATCGGCTCGGCCCGCACCTGGCTGAACAGCCTGGTTGCCGGCAGCATCAGCACCTGGACGGACTTCGAGGAGGACTTCGTTCGCAACTTCACCGACACCTACAAACGGCCTGGCCAGCCCCGCGAGCTGGCCATGTGCGTCCAGGGGCTAGAAGAGCCCCTGCGCGACTACCTCACGCGCTGGACCGAGCTCCGCAACTCCTGCGAGGGAGTGCACGAGGTACAGGACATCCAGTACTTCATCGAAGGCTGCTGTGATGGGACCCCCCTCAAGCACAAGCTCTTGTGCTCCGAGCCAACCTCCCTAGCGGACCTGATGTCCGGCTTCGCATTCTTCACATAGAAGAACGCTCGCTGCCAGCGCTTCACCGACTCGTGCAGCGGGAGTTTTGGGAAGCCGGTCCCCTTACGGATATGGATCATGGCGCCTCCGTAGGCGGTCATCACCATCTGCTTCGTCACCGGATCCTTCGTCGCCTGTCGCTTGAGGAAGAAGAGCCGGCACCAGAGGTCAAGCCTCGGCTCAACCCCCAAGTACCCCTCGCAAAGGGTGACGAACGCCGCCAGTTGCAAGACGGTGTTGGGGGGAGGTGGTGCGGCTGTAGACCGAACCGCGCCAGGAAACGGTAGAAAAAGGCGCTCGCCGGCAGCCCAAGCCCGTGGACGAAATGATCGGCGAAGACGACCACCTCGCCTTCCCGCGGTGCCGGGGAGTTCTCCGGCCCGGCTGGGCGTGCCTCCAAGTGTGCCTCCGTCGGGAGCTTGCGGCGGTGGCGGAGGTGCTCGATGAAGGTCTCATCCACGTCACTGCCGTCCCATGCGCCCTTGCCCGCCATGGTCGCCGAGGGGGCGTGCGGTCGCGACGACGGGCGCGGGTGCTCGGCGGCGGCCCGGGCTTTCTTCGGCGGCGGACGGCAGCGCAGCCTGCCCGCATGCTCTGACCTCCTGCTCTCTCTCTCTCCCTCTCTCGTGGCGGGGGGGGGGGAGGAAGACGACGACGACGATGCGACGATAGTGGGGGGAGCGAATGGGCCATTTTGCCCCCTCCTCTCACCATTTAAACCCTGCGCGGGTGATCGTGGGGGCCAGATTCATTGCGCACGACCCCGCGATTCACGTGGCATGCGGGCGGATATTATGGTGCTCGGGAACGCCAACCGTCCACCCACGCCGTAAAAGATCCCCACGCGCGGGCCTAGGCCACGGTCGTAGAGGGCCCCGCCCCGCGGCCCGGTCTTTTCCGCCGCGTGGCGCGTCTTCTCTACCCGGTGGGGAACCAGAGGCGACGCGCGAGGCATCGTTTGCCGGTGTCGCTCGACTCTCAAGGCACCCCGCGGCGCAAGGACGATCTTCAAGCCGGCGAGGACCGCCATTGTTCGTCGGCAGGCCTCCCCGTCTTCGGGGACTACTGACGGGGGATGACCCCGGGGTAGCCTCAAGCGCCCCCCTGCTCCGGCCTTCTAACGCAATCAAAGGGCGGGCCGCCTCCCCCTGCGGTCCGGCTACACCCTGCCGGTAGCGGCCCTATGGCCAGAGCCCGTCGGCTACGCCCCATCGGTTACGACGTGCTGGCCAGCTAGGGGCGTTGCTGCCTGCCCCCCAGCCGGCTGCGCATTGGATACCGTCGTCAAGCCATGTGTGGCGACAGTGGTCCCTATCCCATCGGGGGTCAGCGCTGGAGTGGCCACAGTGAAGGTGTCAGGGCCTCTGACCCTGGCGGACGGTGACCGGGCTTCCAACAGTGCCGGAACGCCCCAAGCACTCCATTACCTGCCCCGTCATGGCTACAGGGTGGCCGGCCGCACCGCTGACCTCAGCCGATCGCCGCAAGACGACACCACAAGGGGCGGCCCGTGCCGTGACGTGACCGGCGTCGGGACCAGCCGCACGGGCCCCGCTGGCTCATGACGGGACCCTTCAGCCGGCGGGGCCTACCGATGACAGCACCCCACAGCCGGCGGGCCCCACAGCTGGCCAGAGAGGCTGCCGGCTGGGGGCCCCCATGACCTTCTATTTGTATTGTAATCCGGGGGTTGGCCTATAAAACCCCCTGGGCCACCCCCATGCAAGAGGTCGGCTGATCTCCTAGTTCTCTTCATGTCCACTCCACACACACTCGTAGAGAGGCAGAAGAGCGGGCTAGCTCCTTCTTCCTCCACGATCCATACAGCTCAAGGAGCGCCATCGTAATCTGACCATTGTCTCAACTAGACCAAGCAGGACTAGGGGTGTTACTTCCCACGGAGGGCCCCGAACCTGGGTACATCGTGTGTTGGGGAACGCCACATGGGAAACAAAAAATTTCCTACGCACACGCAAACCTATCCATGGTGATGAGCATCTAATAGAGGGAGAGTGGATCTACATACCCTTGTAGATCGCTAAGCGGGAAGCGTTAAGAAACGCGGTTGGTGTAGTCATACTTCTTCGCGATCCAAATCGCCGAGCGTCCCGCGATCCAATCATGAACCGTCCCGCAATCCAATCACGAACCATCCCGCGATCTCGTCAAGATACGTCCCGCGATCCAATCTCGAACGTCTCGTGGCCTTGATCACGATCCTTCCGATCTAGTACCGAACGGACGGCACCTCCGCGTTCAGCACACGTGCAGCGTGATGACGATCTCCACCGTCTTGATCCAGCAAGAGAAGATGGAGAGGTAGAAGAGTTTGCCGGCAGCATGACGGCGCTCCGGCGATGGTGGTGGAGCAGTTCCGGCAGGGCTTCGCCTAAGCACTGCGGAACTACGATCTAGAGGAGAAACTATGCACCGGTGGAACGGGTAGCACGTGGCCGGAAATTATGTCCAAAAACCACCCACCCCACCTGTATATAAAGGAGGAAGGAGGAGGCAGCCTTGGCGCAAGGCCAAGGCCTCTAGGAGTCGGCCAAAGTGGAGGGGAGCAATCCTACTCCACCTCCAATCCTAGTTGGAGTAGGATTGCTTCCTATTGGCTGATTTTCCTATTTTTCCTTTAGGAATTTCTTCCCCTGCGCCATGGGCCTTTGTGGCTGTTTCCCCAGCCCACTAAGGGTTGGTTATTACTCTCTCACAGCCCATGGACCTCTTGGGGTCGAAATACCTCTCCCGGAGGCCTCCCGGTACACTATCGGCACTCCCGGTACACTACCGATGAGCCCAAAACTTTTCCGGCGACCAAACTGGGACTTCCTATATATGAATCTTTACCTCCGAACCATTCCGAAGCTCCTCGTGACATCCGGGATCTCATCCGGGACTCCGAACAAAACTTCGGTCACCACCATACATAACTCTACACTACCGAAACGTCACCGAACCTTAAGTGTGCAGACCCTGCGGGTTCGAGAACTATGTAGACATGACAGAGACACCTCTACGGTCAATAACCAATGGCGGGATCTGGATGTCCACATTGGTTCCTACATATTCTACGAAGATCTTTATCGGTCGAACCTCTATGTCAAGGATTCAGTTAATCTCGTATAACGTTCCCTTTGTTCTTCGGTATGTTACTTGCCCGAGATTCGATCGTCGGTATCTCCATACCTAGTTCAACCTTGTTACCGGCAAGTCTCTTTACTCGTTCCGTAATACAAGATCCCGCAACTAACAATTAGTCACATTGCTTGCAAGGCTTATTGTCATGTTGCATTACCGAGTGGGCCCCGAGATACCTCTCCGTCACACGGAGTAACAAATCCCAGTCTCGATCCATGCCAACTCAACAGACACCATCGGAGATACCTGTAGAGCACCTTTATAGTCACCCAGTTACGTTGCGACGTTTGATACACACAAGGCACTCCTCCGATATCCGTGAGTTGCATGATCTCATGGTCATAGGAACATATACATTGACATGCAGAAAACAACAGCAATAAACTGACACGATCATATGCTACGTTTGTAGTTTGGGTCTTGTCCATCACATCATTCTCCCAATGATGTGATCCTGTTATCAAATGACATCACATGTCAATGGCTAGGAAACCCTGACCATCTTTGATCAACGAGCTAGTTCACTAGAGGCATACTAGGGACACGGTGTTGTCTATTTACCCACACATGCAATGTGTTTCCAATCAATGCAATTATAGCATGGATAATAAAAGATTATCATGAACAAGGAAATATAATAATAAACACTTTATATATTGCCTCTAGGGCATATTTCCAACAGTCTCCCACTTGCACTAGAGTCAATAATCTAGTTCACATCACTATGTGATTTACATGGTAATGAATCGAACACCCATACAGCTCTGGTGTTGATCATGTTTAGCCCTTGGAAGAGGTTTAGTCAACGGGTCTGCAACATTCAGATCCGTGTGTACTTTGCAAATATTTATGTCCTTCTCCTTGATGTAGAACCGGATGGACTTGAAGCATCGCTTTATGTGTCTGGTCCTCTTGTGAAACCTTGGTTCCTTGGCTAGAGCAATGGCACCAGTGTTGTCACAGAACAGGTTTACTGGATTCAGTGCACTGGGCACTACTCCAAGATCTGTCATGAACTGCTTCATCCACACACCTTCCTTCGCTGCCTCCGAGGCCGCGATGTACTCCGCTTCGCACGTAGAATCAGCTACCACGCTTTGCTTGGAACTGCACCAGCTTACCGCTCCCCCATTAAGAATAAATACGTATCCGGTTTGCGACTTAGAGTCGTCCGGATCAGTGTCAAAGCTTGCATCGATGTAACCCTTTACGACGAGCTCTTCATCACCTCCATAAACGAGAAACATGTCCTTAGTCCTGTTAAGGTACTTGATATTCTTGACCGCTTGCCAGTGCTCCATTCCAGGATCACTTTGAAACCTTCCAGCCATACTTATGGCAAGGCTAACATCGGGTCTTGTGCACAACATTGCATACATGATAGAGCCTATGGCTGAAGCATAGGGGATGACGCTCATCTTTTCTTTATCTTCTGCAGTCACTGGGCATTGAGTCTTACTCAACTTCACACCTTGTAACACAGGCAAGAACCCCTTCTTGGCCTGTTCCATCTTGAACTTCTTCAAAACTTTATCAAGGTATGTGCTCTGTGAAAGTGCTATTAAGCGTCTCGACCTATCTCTATAGATCTTAATGCCTAATATGAAAGCAGCTTCTCCTAGGTCCTTCATTGAAAAACTCTTATTCAAATACTCCTTCACGCTTTCCAGAATCTCTATATTGTTTCCAATCAGTAATATGTCATTCACATATAATACTAGAAATGCTATAGATCTCCCACTCACTTTCTTGTAAATACAAGCTTCTCCATAAACTTGTATAAACTCAAACGCTTTGATCACCTCATCAAAACGCTTATTCCAACTCCGAGATGCCTGCACCAGTCCATAAATGGATCGCTGGAGTTTGCAAACTTTGTCAGCATTCTCTGGATCGACAAAACCTTCGGGTTGCATCATATACAACTCTTCCTCAAGGAAACCATTGAGGAACGCCGTTTTGACATCCATCTGCCAAATTTCATAGTCGAAATAAGCAGCTATTGCCAACATGATTCTGACAGACTTAAGCATCGCTACGGGTGAGAAAGTCTCATCGTAGTCAACTCCTTGAACTTGTGAAAAACCCTTTGCCACAAGTCGAGCTTTATAGACGGTGACATTACCGTCTGCGTCCGTCTTCTTCTTAAAGATCCATTTGTATTGAATGGCCTTTCGCCATTCAGGTAATACTTCCAAAGTCCATACTTTGTTTTCATCCATGGATCCCATCTCGGATTTCATGGCCTCTAACCATTTCTCGGAATCCGGGCCCATCACCGCTCCTTCATAGCTCGTAGGTTCATTGTTGTCTAACAACATGACCTCTAAGACAGGATTGCCGTACCACTCAGGAGTAGCACGCGTTCTTGTCGACCTACGAGGTTCCTTAGTAACTTGATCCGAAGCTTCATGATCATCATCATTAACTTCTTCTTCAACTGTCGTAGGCTCCAGAGAAACATCTTTCTGCGCTGCGCTACTTTCTGGTAGAAGCAAAGGTTCAACAACCTCATCAAGCTCTATTTTCCTCCCACTCAATTCTTTCGAGAGAAACTCTTTCTCAAGAAATGTTCCGTTCTTAGCGAGAAACACTTTGCCCTCGGATCTGAGATAGAAGGTATACCCGACTGTCTCTTTCGGGTATCCTATAAGACGCATTTCTCCACTTTGGGTTCCAGCTTTTCAGGCTAAAGCTTTTTGACATAAGCATCACATCCCCAAACTTTAAGAAACGACAACTTCGGCTTTTTGCCAAACCACAGTTCATATGGCGTCGTCTCAACGGATTTCGATGGTGCCCTATTTAAAGTGAATGCAGTTGTCTCTAATGCATAACCCCAAAACGATAGTGGCAAATCTGCAAGAGACATCATAGAACGCACCATATCTAATAAGGTCCGATTACGACGTTCAGACACACCATTACGCTGTGGTGTTCCGGGTGGAGTCAACTGTGAAACAATTCCACATTGTCTTAAGCGACTGCCAAACTCATAACTCAGATATTCACCTCCTCGATCAGATCGCAGAAATTTAATCTTCTTGTTACGATGATTCTCAACTTCACTCTGAAATTGCTTGAACTTTTCAAACGTTTCAGACTTGTGTTTCATCAAGTAAATATACCCATATGTACTCAAGTCATCGGTGAAGGTGAGAAAGTAACGATATCCACCGCGCGCTGCAACATTCATTGGACCGCACACATCAGTATGTAGATTTCCAACAAGTCACTTGCCCGTTCCATTGTTCCATAGAACGGCGTTTTAGTCATCTTGCCCATGAGGCATGGTTCACATGTGTCAAGTGATTCAAAATCAAGTGACTCCAAAAGTCCATCAGCATGGAGCTTCCTCATGCGTTTTACACCAATATGACCTAAACGGCAATGCCACAAGAAAGTGGTACTACCATTAACTACTCTACATCTTTTGGCATCAATGTTATGAACATGTGTGTCATCGCTATCAAGATTCAACATGAATAAACCCCTAACATTGGGTGCATGACCATAAAAGATATTACTCATGTAAATAGAACAACCTTTATTCTCTAATTTAAATGAGTAACCGTCTCGCAATAAACAAGATCCAGATATAATGTTCATGCTTAACGCAGGCACTAAATAACAATTATTCAGGTTCATCACTAATCCTGATGGTAATCGAAGAGAGAGCGTGCCGACGGCGATCACATCAACCTTGGAACCATTTCCCACGCGCATCGTCACTTCGTCCTTTGCTAGTCTTCGTTTATTCCGTAGTTCCTGTTTTGAGTTGCAAATGTGAGCAACCGAACTGGTATCAAATACCCAGGCACTACTACGAGAACTAGTAAGGTACACATCAATAACATGTATATCATATATACCTTGTTTGTCGTTGGTCGCCTTCTTGTCAGCCAGGTACTTGGGTCAGTTCCGCTTCCAGTGACCAGTTCCCTTGCAATGAAAGCACTCAGTTTCTGGCTTAGGTCCATGCTTAGGCTTCTTTGTAGGAGCAGCAACTGCTTTGCCATCCTTCTTGGTTTTACCCTTCTTGCCTTTGCCCTTACCATTTTTCTTGAAACTAGTGGTTTTATTGACCATCAACACTTGATGTTCTTTCTGGATTTCAGACTCGGCGACTTTCAACATCGCAAACAGCTCGGATGATGACTTGTTCATCCCGTGCATGTTATAGTTCATCACAAAACTCTTGTAACTAGGTGGCAGTGATTGAAGAACTCTATCAATGATGGCCTCTTGCGGAAGGGCAATTCCCAACTTAGCTAGACGGTTTGAGTACCCAGACATTCTGAGTATATGCTCACTGATAGACCCGTTCTCCTCCATCTTGCAAGCATAGAATTTATCGGAGGTCTCATACCTCTCGATCCGGGCATTCTTCTGAAAGATAAACTTCAACTCTTGGAACATCTCATATGCTCCATGACGTTCAAAACGTCTTTGAAGTCCCGGTTCTAAGCCATACAATATTGCACACTGAACTATTGAGTAGTCTCCAGCACGAGCCTCCCAAGCGTTCTTAATGTCTTCGGAGGTCATGTCTTCTGGTTGGTCACCAAGCGGTGCATCAAGGACATATTGTTTCTGGGAAGCCATAAGGATAATCCTCAGATTACGGGCCCAATCAACAAAGTTACTTCCGTCATCTTTCAACTTAGCTTTCTCTAGGAACGCATTAAAATTCAGGGGTGCTACTGCGCGAGCCATTGATCTACACATAAATATGCAAAGATTACTTAGACTATTGTTCAAGATAATGAGTTTAGTTAATCAAATTAATAAAGCTCCCACTCAAATTGACATCCCTCAGGTCATCTGAGTGTTACATGATCCAAATTCACCAACTCAAGTCCGATCATCACGTGAGTTAAGTTGGCTTTATTGGTGAACATCATTATGTTGATAATATCTACTATATGACTCATGCTCGACCTTTCGGTCTCTTGTGTTCCGAGGCTATGTCTGTACATGCTAGGCTTGTCAAGTTTAACCCGAGTGTTCTGCACGTGCAAATCTGGCTTGCACCCGTTGTATGTGGACGTAGAGTCTATCACACCCGATCATCACGTGGTGTCTCGACACGACGAACTTTCGCAACGGTGCACACTCGGGGAGAACACAGTTCATCTTGAAATTCAAGTGAGGGGTCACCTTATAATGCTATCGCCGTACTAAGCAAAATAAGGTGCATAAAAGGATTAACATCTCATGCAATTCATAAGTGACATGATATGGCCATGAACTTGTGTTTAAGATCTCCATCTTCGAAACACCGGCATGATCTCCATCGTCACCGGCACGACACCATGATCTCCATTATCTTGATCTCCATCAACGTGTCGCCATCGGGGTTGTCGCGCCCAACATGCTTCTACGACTATTGCTATCGTAGCGATAAAGTAAAGCATTACATAGCGCTTAATGATTGACACGCAGGTCATACAATAATTGAAGACAACCCTATGGCTCCTGCCGGTTGCCGTATTCATCGACGTGCAAGTCGTGAAATTCTATACATCACATGATCATCTCATACATCACATATATCTCATCATGTAATTGGCCGTATCACATCACAACATACCCTGCAAAACCAAGTTAGACGTCCTCTAATTGTTGTTGCATGTTTTACGTGGCTTCTACGGGTATCTAGCAAGAACGATTCTCACCTACGCATAAACCACAACGGTGATACATAGTTTGCTTTTCAACCTTCTCAAGGACCGCCTTTGTCGGATCCGATCCAACTAAAGTGAGAGAAACTGTCACCCGCAAGCCATCTAAGCAACAAGTTATGTCGAGGGAACCGGTCTCTCGTAAGCGTACGAGTAATGTTGATCCGGGCCGCTTCATCTCACAATACCGCTGAACCAAAATACGACCAAGGGAGGAAGCAATCTAAGCATCAACGCGCACAAACCTTTTGTGTTCTACTCGAGATCTCATCGAACCATCAACCAAGCTCATGATGCCACTGTTGGGGAACGCCGCATGGGAAACAAAAAATTTCCTACGCACACGCAAACCTATCCATGGTGATGAGCATCTACGAGAGTAAGAGTGGATCTACATACCCTTCTAGATCGCTAAGCGGGAAGCGTTAAGAAACGTGGTTGGTGTAGGCGTACATCTTCGCGATCCAAATCGCCGAGCGTCCCGCGATCCAATCACGAACCGTCCCGCGATCTCATCACGATCCGTCCCGCGATCCAATCCCGAACGTCTCGTGGCCTTGATCACGATCCTTCCGATCTAGTACCGAACGGACGGCACCTCCGCGTTCAGCACACGTGCAGCGTGATGACGATCTCCACCGTCTTGATCCAGCAAGAGAAGATGGAGAGGTAGAAGACTTCGCCGGCAGCGTGACGGCGCTCCGGCGATGGTGGTGGAGCAGTTCCGGCAGGGCTTCGCCTAAGCACTGTGGAACTACGATCTAGAGGAGAAACTATGCACCGGTGGAACGGGTAGCACGTGGCCGGAAATTATGTCCAAAAACAACCCACCCCACCTGTATATAAAGGAGGAAGGAGGAGGCAGCCTTGGCGCAAGGCCAAGGCCTCTAGGAGTCGGCCAAAGTGGAGGGGAGCAATCCTACTCCACCTCCAATCCTAGTTGGAGTAGGATTGCTTCCTATTGGCTGATTTTCCTATTTTTCCTTTAGGAATTTCTTCCCCTGCGCCATGGGCCTTTGTGGCTGTTTCCCCAGCCCACTAAGGGCTGGTTATTACTCTCCCATAGACCATGGACCTCTTGGGGTCGAAATACCTCTCCCGGAGGCCTCCCGGTACACTAACGGCACTCCCGGTACACTACCGATGAGCCCGAAACTTTTCCGGCGACCAAACTGGGAGTTCCTATATATGAATCTTTACCTACGGACCATTCCGGAGCTCCTCGTGACGTCCGGATCTCATCCGGGACTCCGAACAAAACTTCGGTCACCACCATACATAACTCTACACTACCGAAACGTCACCGAACCTTAAGTGTGCAGACCCTGCGGGTTCGAGAACTATGTAGACATGACAGAGACACCTCTACGGTCAATAACCAATGGCGGGACCTGGACATCCACATTGGTTCCTACATATTCTACGAAGATCTTTAACGGTCGAACCTCTATGTCAAGGATTCAGTTAATCCCGTATAACGTTCCCTTTGTTCTTCGGTATGTTACTTGCCCGAGATTCGATCGTCGGTATCTCCATACCTAGTTCAACCTCGTTACCGGCAAGTCTCTTTACTCGTTCCGTAATACAAGATCCCGCAACTAACAATTAGTCACATTGCTTGCAAGGCTTATTGTGATGTTGCATAACCGAGTGGGCCCCGAGATACCTCTCCGTCACACGGAGTAACAAATCCCAGTCTCGATCCATGCCAACTCAACAGACACCATCGGAGATACCTGTAAAGCACCTTTATAGTCACCCAGTTACGTTGCGACGTTTGATACACACAAGGCACTCCTTCGATATCCGTGAGTTGCATGATCTCATGGTCATAGGAACATATACATTGACATGCAGAAAACAACAGCAATAAACTGACACGATCATATGCTACGTTTGTAGTTTGGGTCTTGTCCATCACTTAATTCTCCCAATGATGTGATCCTGTTATCAAATGACACCACATGTCAATGGCTAGGAAACCCTGATCATCTTTGATCAACGAGCTAGTTCACTAGAGGCATACTAGGGACACGGTGTTGTCTATTTACCCACACATGCAATGTGTTTCCAATCAATGCAATTATAGCATGGATAATAAACGATTATCATGAACAAGGAAATATAATAATAAACACTTTATATATTGCCTCTAGGGCATATTTCCAACACACTCCACACACACTCGTAGAGAGGTAGAAGAGCGGGCTAGCTCCTTCTTCCTCCACGATCCATACAGCTCAAGGAGCTCCATCGTAATCTGACCATTGTCTCAACTAGACCAAGTAGGACTAGGGGTGTTACTTCCCACGGAGGGCCCCGAAGCTGGGTACATCGTGCGTCCACCATCGGTTGTGCCTAACCCCGCTCCCGGAGCCCGCTGGCGTCCTTCGGCCCCTCTCGATAAGCCTACCCATGGCATCTGCCGTGACGAAACCACGACACTTTGGGTGCGCCAGAAGCTGCCACGTGGCAGGGCTACGCCGACGGTTACACCATCAGCGTCGATGCTTTCCTATGCCGACGGTGTAACCGTCGGCGTAGCCCCACCACGTGGCAGCTTCCGTTTGGAGCACGAACTCCGTCGTCGCCGTCTGCCGCCGTCACGTGAGAATGGATGCCGACAGTCCATCTACGCCGACGGTCGTACGGCCGGAGGTCGGCATAGGGGACCTACGCCGACGGTTTTCCTATGCCGACGAGAATGGCCGGGTACGCCGACGCTCGCAATCTCAACGGACTTACGCCGATGGGGGCCGTCGGCGTAGGCCTAGGCCGACGGCATTTTGGCCTATGCCGACGATGTCAGGCCGTCGGTGTAGGATCCGATTCCAGTAGTGTACTGACCATAGGTACAACCTCCGCCTCCTCGATGAGCACCGGCTTGCGGAGGAGAAATTAGTCGGCATGGGCTTTGCGGCGGACGTGGACTAGTAGAAGGCACTGCTCCTTTCCTACTGTGCCGCCCCTAGACATCCATCCCGAGCAGTAGCGGCTCCACGCCCTACATGTGGAGAAAAAAGCCATGTACGCCGAGACCGGCGCGGCAGTGATGGAATTTGACAACGACAATGACCCTAGATCGGGCTCTAGGGAAAGGCCTTAGCCCTATATTGGGTTGTCTTTTTCCGAAAGCCAGAAATAGAAGGGCTGGGCTTTCATGACGTGGATGCTAAATAGACGTGGACACATAACATCTTATTTTCGAGCATATATATCGAGCGCCCTGCCAGAGCTCTCGGCAAAAAGGCCCCTAACTCATGGAGCCATCGTACGCAAACGGACATAGCACGGGACATCTATTTTCCGTGTTTGGCTCTCAGTGTATGATGTTTTTGCCGAGTATGCTTCCTTCGCCGTGTACTTTGCTGCTTCAACTCAACAACAACATCTCACTGCGGTGTGCTGGACTTTGCCGAGTACGACTCTCGGCGTATATCTCTTTGCCGAGAGGTCGTGGTTTGCCTCTCGACGTAGAGCCATACACTCAATGATTTGTCCAGTAGTGAAAGATCTCACAACCAGATGCAACAAAAAGATCGTCAACCCATGCGCGCGCGTGTTGGTCTTATGGGCTGCCAATACACCTCCATGTGGATGGACTTGATTGCATTCAGCTTTCAGTTGTAATTTATGTTCATAATCAATAATTAAGCCAACAAAAATCATGGATGAAGCAGCCTGTGTCAAAACATATCATAGAGAAGGTAAGAAGATTGAGACTTGGAGCTGCTCATTTTGAAGCAGTCTGTGACTACTTCTCGAAAATGCAACTGGACGACCCAAACTTGTTTAGTGTTATTGATCTTGATAACGAATCTCAGCTTAGCTTATTTCTGTCTGATTCATTGTCCGGCTTTAGAATAAAAAGTTGGTTTTACTCCTCTAACCGCATCTAACCAATACCCAATCTGTCCTAGTGGAGTAAAATTTATCGTCCGGTCCCAAATATTTTCCTAAATATACTCCGCTGGCTGAGGCTTGAATAAAATTTCTGGTGCTTCCTCGCCCACGTCCACCTTCTTCCCGACACTCTCACTCGTCATTGCCCCTCCTTCCCCGGACCCCCTCCCCGCACCTCTTGCCTGCCCCTCCCCTCGCCCGCCGTCGGCCCCCTCCCTAGTCGCCTCACCCATGCACACCTCAGCCGTCCTTCTCCTTGGCAGTCCCGCTCACCGGCGGCCTCCCGCCTCCCGCCGGACCCCTCCCTAGACCATACGCCAGTTGTCGCGTCCAATCCAAGGCGAGGAGCTCGTGCCTGAGCTCACCAGGACCGCGACCGGCAGTCCATTGTCGTCTTCTACATCCTTGTGGACAGCGCGGCGGGCAGCGCCATCCTGTTGCTGGGGTGGATGTTCCCGACGCTGATCCCAAACGCAGACCCGCTCTTAGCCGTCAAGCCCTTCGTGGTGGGGGTCGACAGGCCGTGGCAGTAGTTTCCGTTCGTCGGCCTTGTTGTCATGCCTCCCACTCACCATTGTCACGACATCTGAAAAATGGTGAGCTTCTGATTTGCTTGGTCTATTTTCAGAGAGGGTTTGATTTCTATTGCTTCAAGGGGAATGTTTGTGATGGCGATTGTGCTTGATAATAACGGCAAAGCTTAGTGCATTGTTGTGGGAGGGGGGCAAAGCCCCCCATCTAAGGCGAGGAGCTCATGCCCGAGCTCACCAGGGCCGCGACCGGCAGTCCATCACCGTCTTCTACATCCTCGTGGCCAGCACGGCAGGACGCGCCATCCTGTTGCTGGGGCGGAGGTTCCCGACGCTGAGCCCGAACGCAAACCTGTTCTTTGCCATCAAGCCCTTCGCGGTGAGGGTCGACGGACCATGGTAGTAGTTTCCGTTCGTTGGCCCCGTTGCCATGCTCACGGCCATCGCCACGCTCGTCATCGACACCATCATCACAGGGGACTTCCAGCACTCCACGCATGTACGGCGACGTGGCAACCATTCCTTCTCATCACGCGCATGTCGGTCACTCCCACGACGCATGAGCCATTGTCACGATATCCGAAAACTGGCGAGCTTTAGATTTTCTTGGTCAATTTTCAGAGAGGGTTCGATTGTATTGCTTCAAGGAGAATGTTTGTGATGGCGATTGTGCTTGATAACAGCGGTATAGCTTAGTGCATTGCTAGGGGAGGGAGAAAGCCCCCCCCCCCCAGAAAGGCGAGGAGCTCGCACCCGAGCTCACTAGGGCCGTGACCGGCAGTCCATCGTTGTCTTCTGCATCCTCGTGGCCAGTGCGGTAGGCCGCGCCATCCTGTTGCTAGGGCGGAGGTTCCCGACGTTGTGCCTGAACACAGACCCGTTCTTCGCTGTCAAGCCCTTTGTGGTGAGGGTCGATAGGCCGTGGCAG
Organism: Hordeum marinum; assembly: GCA_022496015.1. Taxonomy (NCBI): domain Eukaryota; kingdom Viridiplantae; phylum Streptophyta; class Magnoliopsida; order Poales; family Poaceae; genus Hordeum; species Hordeum marinum. The sequence continues at coordinate 335,107,537 of CM039676.1, read as the reverse complement.
TAGGTTTCATTTGTCGGCCTCGTTGCCATGCTCCCAGCCATTGCAACGCTAGTCGTCAACACCATAGCCACGAGGTACTTCCATTGGTCCACGCATGTACGACGACATGGAGGCCACCCTGGCTCATCATGCGCACGTATTCACTCCCATGGCGCATTAGCTGTCATCACGACATCCGAAAGCTGGTGAGCTTCAGATTTGCTTCGTCAATTTTTAGAGAGGGTTCGATTTCTATTACTTCAAGGAGAATGTTTGTGATGGTGTTTGTGCTTGATAACAGCGGCAGAGCTTAGTGCATTGCTAGGGAGGGGGAACAACACCTACCCCCAATATTAGCACATGCAGCTTAAATAATTTGGAGAAAGAGCTTAGGTTCTAAATTTTTGTATGTTTGTCCCCCACTAGTAGAAAGCAGGGTAATAGTCCCGGTTCCAGAGGGCCTTTAGTCCCGGTTCTGGAACCGGGACAAAACAAGCAGGACTACTACCTAAAATCTTTAGTCCCAGTTTGCTTACGAACCGGGACCAAAGTGGCTCCATGTGACCGTTGCGGGGCGCGTAGGCAGCAGGACCTTTCGTCCCGGTTGGTAACACTAACTAGGACCAAAAGAAGTTGGGTGTTTTTTGGAAGGGGGAGGGTTAGGGGTTTTGGAGGGTTAATTAAGGGGTTTCATATTGTGTTAGCTAGCTAATAGAGAGAAGTGACCTCTTTTTCTACGTGCTTGATTGACGCTAGCTACTATATATACATATAGAGAGAACTCGACGCTAGCTAGTAAGCAAATGAAGGAAACCATTAATTACACAAGATTGTTATGACCATAGATAGAAAGAAGTGACATACAAGTTTTTGTATATCTATTAGACGCTACTACATATATACAATATAACATCTCTTACTATCCCTAACATCTTCTACCTAAGATCTAATCGCAATTCCACATGGTATTCTCTGTCTTCAGGTATGACGTGCTCAAGAAAGAATCCCGCCAATTCCTTTGAATTGTTCGTATGCGATCATGTGGTAGGAGTTCATCCCGCATCTTCCAGATCTAATTTCAATAAGGGGGTCAATACATATATATGAATGAAACTCAACACAATTGATGGTGTTTGTCACAGAAGCCCCGCTCAGAGGTCGAGTGGCGGATGAACTCGCATACGTAGTATCTACATAAAATAGTCCCGTGTGCCTGTTACAAGCACTTTACGAGAATAGAGTTCAATCAAACTGATAAGCATGATAATGTTATTAATGAAAATTACAATCAATTAGAAATGTGCGGAACTAGCTAGTACTACTTACTTTGGGGTGTGTAAATCGCAGCTCTTAGTTTAGACTGGAAACCTTTCGGGTGAACTTTTTCCAAACCCTGCCAGGCAAAGAAAATGATTACTTGATATTAGGAAATGAACGAAAGTTGCTGATATGGTCCCGATATTGATTGAACTTACTTCTAGAGCATTACTGTCATGTTCGCATAATCCTCGGGATCTTTACATCTCGAGTCTAAGACAGTTACTAATGCCCTGTCAAGCTTAATGGATTACAGAATAAAGTGGTAGCTGCACACGCATAACTCATCAATTACATTACTTAACCTCGAGTAAGCGAAACCGAATAAGTAGAAGATAGTAACACTCATTCGAAGTTGTAAGGAAAGAGTATTTCTCTTTTGTTTTAATGTGTAAGGAACGAGTTTAGCAAGTTCTCCTCGGTATCTTTGACTATGTTTCGTACCAACCATAAATTTACATAACCTGGGCTAATGAACCCAACATCGAAGATTCCTGCTTTTTTGCATTCGACGATCTTCAATCTTCATAATATAGTGAGAATAATTATATATACATGTAATGAACAAGCTGAGCTAGAGACTTAAGAAGTAATACTTATAGAAAGTAACAAGTCATGAGTTGTTTGTCGAGGGCCTGTTGATTGAATAACTGAAATAACTCCACAAATTCAACAGGCATCAGATTGAGTCCAATGAAGTCATGCTCTTTTTTTAATTCTGATATGCATACTGTCTTTCCCGGACTCCCAATAGGTTTTCATGTACCACTCATGCAAATTGTACATCATCATTGTTAGAGGAGGATGATCAGGTTTGACGAGAGGCTTCCCGTGCTTGTATCTAAATTCTTGTACTGCTACCTTAGCCATTTTAAAATGTACATCATCGCCCAAGTAATCACCAGGATTGGTACCGGGCAGTAGCACCGGATGATTAGCAATATCGCTAGACACCTTGAGTGGGGGGCATGATTGCTTCTCCTGTTCGCCGAGGTGGGAATTGTTTTCCCACTTCTTCGTTCTTTGACTCTTGCAACGCTGGAAGTACTTCCCGACCGCTGCGCTTCATTATATGTCTTTACAATACAACGTTCATAGTTTCATTGCAGTGGAGGCGGTGATGGTCGCTTCAGAGCATCCACAGTGCGCTTCTCTTTTACCGGATCTACCGTTTCCTTCGGAGGTGGATGTTTCCGTGCAAAATGGGCCTTCACTTCGGCTTTACTGATGTCATCGTTTTCTTTGTCAGTCCTCTCGTATGGTAAATTTCGAAGAGGCTTGAGGCTTGGACCAAATTTGTATTTCTTCCAGCCTATTGTAATGCTAGCCGCCGGAGCAGCGACATCTCTCTTTCGTCGTGGCTGACGCACTGGAGGAGGAGGAGGCGGAGTGTCCCGACGCAACGGAGGGGCGGAGGAGGCGGAGTGGCCTAACACGCCGGAGGAGGCAGAGGAGGAGGTGGAGTGGCCTAACGCGTCGTAAGAGGCGAAGGAGGAGGAGGACGAGGAGGAGGCAGAGTGGCCTGACGCGCCAGAGGAGGATGAGGAGGAAGAGGAGGAGGCGAAGTCTGCTGATCAGGCTTCCAGTTTGGAAGCTTGATGTACTCCTTTCTCCATAGACATGTACTCGTCAAAGCATTTTCCAGAAGAATAATATCCTCTTGACGTGTAGGGTTGTCAAGCTCCAACCCCTCATATCCATCCATTATTTCATCCACCTTCACAACAGCATCGCTATGTGGAATCAGACGGCAATGGAAAGTTCCCTCAGCTCGAGGAGGTAGAATAGAGCCGATGAACACCGCCTTGAAGGTCAGGTTCTGGCATTTCGTCATTAGCTCGCAATGTTGAGCCGCCATGATACTATCCACGGGTTAGTGAGGAGCCATGAAATCTAGATCAGACTGAACGAGCTTCATGGAAGCCATGCCGCTTCTCCGTTGAGATGGTGGGGTATCTTCTAGGGCGGCATCAAAGGAAGAATCTTTGTGCCGCTCAGATGGTTGGCCGGTAGCTCTCTGGCTTTCAAGTTCCTCTAGTTTTGATAATCTTGCGCCGAGCTTCTGCATTTCGCTTGCTTCCTGTTTCCTCTTTCTCTCTCGGCTTCTATAACCACCGCTGTTGGGAAACCTATGCTTCCACGGAACAAAGCCTGATGTGCCTTGTGTTCGTCCAAGGTGTTCAGGATTCCCAAGGGCCTCTATCAGCTCGTCCTTATGTCTGTCAAGAATGAACGTCCCTTCCTACGATGCCTTGATTGCTTCCTGAAGATTTGTGATGGGTATTGCAAGTTGAGCTTTTTTTCGGACACACTTCCCTGTTTCTGGGTCCAAAGTTCCCCCAACCCCGAACAACCAAGTCCTTGAACGATCTGGCCAGTTCAATGTCTCTAGGTGGATATTCTTAGCAAGCAGGTCTTGCTCAGATTCGTCCCACAACGCCGGCCATTGTAGTAGCCACCTAACCCCGTATGATGGTGATACTTCTTCTCTGCAGTATTTTTCTTGTTTGCCAGTAACATTTTCTTACTCTTCTCTGATTTCTTGTAGGCCACAAATTCTGGCCATTGATCTCTTATCTTCTTATATAGACCTTTGAATTCTGGAGTCTCATCTTTCTTGACAAACTTTGTGTTCAACTCTTTCTCCGAGTTCCTGAATAGTTCCGCCATCTTCTTAAGAGCCCATGCCTTGACCTTTCGCTCTATAACTGGGTTACTCGGATCCTCCTCTAGCGGTAGGCTGAAATTTCTCATCAGCTCGGTCCAAAGATCATCTTTCTGTCTATCCTGGACATAAGAAACATTAGGGTCCATATTATTTTAATTCCATTGCTCGGTGCTGATCGAGACGTAGTCCCTAACAATGACTCCACACTAATGTGCAAATGCGTCCTTGGTCCGCTTGGTAGCAATTGATTGGCCATTGTTCGCGACTTCTGTGATCGTGAACCTTTCATCCTGGCGCAACCTTTTCTTCGGGCCTCGTCTCCTTACCTCGCTGTACTTTGCAACAGTTGAGGATCCCTCCTCCGTTCGGTCACCAAAGTTGTGATCATAATCTCTTTCCTCCTCCACCCGGTCACCGAAGCCGTGATCATGATCTTCTTCCCCCGCCATTTGGTCACTGGAGCCGTCATGATATCTTGCCTCCTCCATTGTTGGATCATCGGAGCCATCCTCTCCTTCCTGACCATCGGTGTCGTTGATATACGCCAAGGGATTATACCCAGCGCAGATTATATCCCCCAACAATTCTTCTTGTTATATGTCTTTGTGATCCATAGTTTCTAGAATTTTTATGACATGGCAATATACCAACATGATATATGGAAATCAATACAAGGCATTAATGCAACAATACGGTCATAAAACATGAGGTCCTAGTGCCATCCCGGTGGAGCCCAGTTCCGGACATGGCACCTCTCAAGCAGGTGGTTGCCACCGAGTCGACGACGAGGATGCTGGTCGGGCATCGTCGACTCAACGGCTATGCTATGGAACTAAACATTTAAACATCTAAAACAAATAAAACATAAAAACAACCAAACAACTAAAACACAAAACAACTAAATTAACTAAAACAATGTGAACACTTAATTAACTAGAACAACTAAAACATAAAAAAACCAAACAACTAAAACATAAGACAACTAAAACAACTAAATTAACTAGAACATAAAAACTAAATTAACTAAAAAACTAGAACAACTAAAACATAAAAAACTAAATTAACTAAAGCATAAAACAACTAAAACAACTAAACAACACTAAACCGATCGTTGGGGAGCTCACCGGCCAAGGGGTTGACGAGGAGAGCGACGCGACGACGATGACGACAACAAGCAGCGACAGCATCGGGTCAGGGCGGTAACGGCGATGAGCGGCGACGGCGTCGGGTCGGGGCGGCGACGGTGACGAGCGGCGATGGCGGCGCAGAGCAGGGGCGGCGGTGGCTGCAGCGCAAGGCAGGGGCGGTGACAGTGCAGGGGCGGCATCGGGGCAGGGGCGGCGGCGAGGGCGCCGACGGCAAGGTGGAGCATCCTAGCGGCATTGATGGCGAGGTGGAGTAGCCTAACGGCGTCGACGGGGAAGATGGCGGTGAGGGCTACGACGGCAAGCTTGGGCAGCCTAGCGGCGTCGATGTGCTCGGCGTCGTCGGGGGCAACTGCAGGTGAAATATGCAAATTTTCCAAACTCCCGCTTATATACACAAACCTTTAGTTCCGGTTGGTGGCACCAACCAGTACTAAAGCCCCCCCCCCTTACTCCCGGTTGGAGCTGCCAACTGGGACTAAAGGTCAATTTCAGCAGCCCAAAGGGCGGGAAGTAGAGGCCTTTGGTCCTGGTTGGTGGCTCCAACTGGGACTAAAGGGGGCCTTTAGTCCCGGTTAGGGTGACCAACCGGGACTAAATCCCTGTTCCTAGCACTGGCACAGGGCGGTGGGAGTTTAGTCCCACCTCGCCAAGCAAGGCGTGCTCGAAGCGGTTTGTAAGCCCCACTGCGGCTGCAGTCTCGAGCTCCTCTCTAAAGCAGGCCGTGGGCCTAAATTTCCTCTGTTCCCAGCCCTATTGGGCCTACTTGCCTCGAGGGGCTGCATCCTGGCCCATATAGAGATGGTTTTCTAGTCGTATGTAGGCCGTGGTGGGCTAGTAGGTGGCATTTTTTATTTTTATGTCATTTTTTGCATATTAGTCCCGGTTGGGGCCACCCACCGGGACTAAAGGGGGGTGCTCACACCGATACAAGTTAAGTCCCACCTCGCCAAGCGAGAGACGCTCGCACATGTTTATAAGCCCACCCCTCTCTACCATGTCAAGTTCGTCTCAAAGTGCAAATAGATGCCCTTCTACGGGAATTCGTCCTGGATTCAAAATGCTAGTATGTGCTTGTATGCACGTACTAGCACTTTGAATTTAGGTTGAATTTCCCCTAGAAGTGATTCTATTTTCACTTTAAGAATATTCTTTTTTCTATTAGGGTTTTTAACAGAAATAAATTTGATAATTTTAGTTGCATAAATTTTACATATTATTAAGTTAAATAACTTTGATCGGACGAAAACAGTTTTATTACGAAGGGATTTCAATTTTTTAAACATATTTGAACTCAACACTATTTCTGCATTGAATATATTTGATCATCACTTTTTAAACATATTAAGTTAAATAACTTTGACCATCACTTTTTCAATCCTTTTCTGATTTCATTTGCTATTTTTCATGCATTTCATGATTTATTCTGAGCTAAAAGGGCCCGGAATTGAAAAGCACTCCAAATGAACTCTGTAATTGTTGAAAGTTGGCATGATACCATCATTTCACCCACATAGCATGTGCTCAAAAGTTAAGAGGGTTATGACAGAAACTGGATGCACTTCGTGTACAAAATGCTAATCTCTTTAGAAGTATCACGGTTTCATACGAAAACACGTCTATTACAAAAGGATTTCCATTTTTTAAACATATTTGAACTCAAGACTTTTTCTGCATTCAATATGCACCCTTCAAAGCCACATCATCCCTTTTCAACCCTTTTCTCACTTCATTTGCTATTTTTCATGTATTTCATGATTTATTTTGAGCTAAAATGACCGAGAATTGAAAAGCTCTACAAATGAACTCTGAAATTGTTGAAATTTGACATGGTATCATCTTTTCACCCACATAGCGTGTTTTAAAAAGTTGAGAGGGTTACGAAAAAAACTGGACGCATTTCGTGTACAAAATGGACAATCTCTTTCGAAGTATTAGGGTTTCGGACGAAAACACGTCTGTTGCAAAAGGATTTCAATTTTTTAAACATATTTGAACTCAAGAATTTTTCTACATTCAATATGAACCATTCAAGGGCACATCATCCCTTTTTAACCCTTTTCTGACTTCATTTGCTATTTTTCATGCATTTCATAATTTATTTTGAGCTAAAATGACCTAGAACTGAAAAACACTGCAAATAAACTCTGAAATGATTGAAATTTGGCATGGTATCATCGTTTCACCCACATAGCATGTGCTAAAAAATTGAGAGGGTTATGACAAAAACTGGATGCACTTCGTGTACAAAATGGACAATCTCTTTCGAAGTATTAGGGTTTTGGACGAAAACTCGTCTGTTATAAAAGGCATTTCATCCTTGACATGTAACTTTAGTGATATTCTAGATCAAAGCCATCATTAGAATAGTTGTGGAGAGAAAATCTTCACTTTTTCTTCGCGTGTGTCCCTTGCTTATTGCATCATAACCATGGATAATCTTCATCGTTCAACAGAGTGCTTGGGTTGGCCTTCACTTTGAACGAAGGAATTTCATGAAACTTTTCATAATCTGCGGACATGTCTATCTTGCCTTACACTCCCACGATGTCTCTTTTCACTGAAAGAACTATGTGGCGCTTTGGATCATCGTATGATGTATTCGCTTCCATATCTTTTTATTTTCTCGATTTGGTAGACATGTCCTTCACATAGAAAACCTGCGCCACATCATTGGCTAGGATGAATGCTTCGTATGTGTACCCAAGATTGTTCAGATCCACTGTTGTCATTTCGTACCGCGGGCCTACCTGTACCCCGCCTCCTGACCGATTGACCCATTTGCACCGAAACAAAGGGACCTTAAAATCATGTCCATAGTCAAGTCCCCATATGTCCACTATGTAACCATAATATGTGTCCTTTTCCCTGTTGGTTGCTGCATCAAAGCGGACACCATTGTTTTGGTTGGTGCTCTTTTGATCTTGGGCGATCGTGTAAAATGTATTCCCATTGATCTCGTACCCTTTGTAAGTCAATACAGTCCAAGATGGTCCCTTGGCCAACGAGTGCAACTCATCTGCAACAGTGGTGTTACCCATGAGATATGTTTGCAACCAATTGCCGAAAGTCCTAATGTGTTCACATGTAATCCAGTCGTCACACTGCTCTGGGTGTTTGGAGCGCAGAATATTCTTGTGTTCATTGACATACGGGGTCACCAAGGTAGAATTCTGTAGAACTGTGTAGTGTGCATGAGACCAAGAATGCCCGTCCCTACATATTATTGAGTCTGGTCCTAGCATGCCTTTTCCAGTCAGTCTCCCCTCATATCGTGATTGAGGGAGACCAATCGGCTTAAGGTCAGGAAAGAAGTCAACACAAAACCCAATGACCTCTGTTTGATGGCCCGTGGAGATGCTTCCTTATGGCCTAGCACGGTTACAAACATATTTCTTTAAGACTCCCATGAACCTCTCAAAGAGGAACATATTGTGTAGAAATACAGGGCCCAGAATGCTAATCTCGTCGACTATATGAACTAGGACGTGCGTCATGATACTGAAGAAGGATTGTGGGAACACCAGCTCGAAACTGACAAGACATTGCACCTTGGTAGGATTTCTAGATCGATTACCTTCTGAGAGATTGCATTGAGGAATGCACATACCTTCACAATGGCTAATCGAACATTTTTCGGTAGAAGCCCCCTCAATGCAACCAAAAGCAATTGCATCATAATCATGTGGCAGTCATGAGACTTTAGGTTTTGGAACTTTTTCTCTGCCATATTTATTATTACCTTTATATTCGACGAGAAGCTAGACAGGACCTTCATACTGAGCAGACATTCAAAGAAGATTTCCTTCTGTTCTTTGGTAAGAGCGTAGCTGGCAGGACCTTCATACTACTTTGGATGCATGCCGTCTTTTTCGTGCACATGTTGCTGGTCCTCTTGTGCCTCCAGTGTATCTTTTGTCTTCCCATACACTCCCAAGAAGCCTAGCTGGTTCACACAAAGATTCTTCGTCACGTGCATCACGTCGATTGCAGAGCGGACCTCTAGGTCTTTCCAATAGGGTAGGTCCCAAAATATAGATTTTTTCTTCCACATGGGTGCGCGTCCCTCATCGTTAGTCGAAACAGATAGACCACCATGACCCTTTCCAAAGATTACTTGTAAATCATTGACCATATCAAGTATGTGATCACTAGTATGGAGGGCGGGCTTCTTCCGGTGATCTGCCTCGCCTTTGAAATGCTTTCCTTTCTTTCAACATTGATGGTTGGTCAGAAGAAGTCGATGATGCCCCGGGTACACATTTTTCCTGCATTTGTCCAAATATATACTTTCGATGTCATCTAAACAGTACACGCATGCGTGGTATCCCTTGTTTCTCTATCCTGAAGGGTTACTAAGAGCAGGCCAATCGTTGATGGTTACAAACAGCAACGCATGTAGGTCAAATTCATCCTGTTCGTTCTCATTCCACACACGTACAACTTTTCCATTCCATAGCTATAAAAGTTCATCAACTAATGGCCTTAGGTACACATCAATGTCATTGTTGGGTTGGTTAGGGCTTTGGATGAGCACTAACATCATAATGAACTTCCGCTTCATGCACAACCAAGGAGGAAGGTTATACATACATAGAGTCACAAGCCATGTGCTATGCTTGCTTATCTGCTCCCCAAAAGGATTAACGCCATCTGCACTTAAAACAAACCATATGTTCCTTGGGTCACCTGTAAAGTCCCTCCACTTTCTCTCGATCTTTCCCCACTGTGACCCATCGGTGGGTGCTCTTAACTTCCCGTCTTTCTTACGGTCTTTTATGTGCCATCGCATCAACTCGACATGCTTTTTATTTCTGAACAGACGTTTGAACCGTGGTATTATAGGAGCATACCACATCACCTTGGCAAGAACCCTCTTCCCGGTGCGCTGGCCCTCAACATCACCAGGGTCATCTCGTCTGATCTTATACCGCAATGCACCGCATACTGGGCATGCGTTCACATCCTCGTACGCACCGCGGTAGAGGATGGAGTCATTAGGGCATGCATGTATCTTCTGCACCTCCAATCCTAGAGGGCATAGAACCTTCTTTGCTTCGTACGTACTACCGGGCAATTCGTTATCCTTTGGAAGCTTCTTCTTCATTATTTTCAGTACCGAACCAAATTCCTTGTTAGATACACCATTGTCTACCCTCCATTGCAGCAATTTCAGTGTGGTACCGAGCTTTGTGTTGTCATCTTCACAATTTGGGTACAATCCTTTTTTGTGATCCTCTAACATGTGATCGAACTTTAACTTTTCCCTTTCACTTTCGCATTCTCTCTATGCATCAACAACGATCCGGCGAAGATCATCATCAGGCACATCGTCTGGTTCCTCTTGATCTTTAGCTTCCCCCATTGCAACATCGCCGTATTAAGAGGGCGGATAGTTCTCATCATCCTCTTCTTCTTCGTTGTCTTTCATCATAACCCCTCTTCCTCCGCGTTTGGTTCATACATTATAGTGTGGCATGAAACCCTTCTCAAGCAGGTGGAAGTGAAGTGTTTTAGAGGTAGAGTAATCCTTTGTATTCCCAGATACAGTACATACACAATGCATAAAACCATTCTGCTTGTTTGCGTCAGCCGCTTCGAGAAAATTATGCAGACCCTTAATATACTCGGAGGTGCGTCGGTCACCGTACATCCATTGCCGGTTCATCCGCATGCGTTATATAATTAAGTGTATCAAAAACAATTGCAGAACATCATGAATAGAGAAGTGACAAAATTAATAAAAATTCATCATCAGATTAAAGCCAAATTATAGTAGCGACCAAAATAAACACATAACGTTTCATACATAGTTCTCATTGAACAACATATAGCTGTCTGGAACATCTAATTAAAACATACATTGGAACTATATAAAAAATTTAAATGCAACAACAAATGCAATCATAACCGCAAGTAAGGTACCAATTGATCCAACTGCATAATGATACCAAGCCTTAGTATGAATGCCATATTTTCAAATCTTTCTAATCTTCAAGCGCATTGCATCCATCTTGATCTTGTGATCGTCGACGACATCGGCAACATGCAACTCAAATTTCATCTTCTCCTCCTCAACTATTTTTAATTTTTCTTTTAAGTAATTATTTTCTTTTTCAACCAAATTTAACTTCTCGACAAGAATTTCTACGTCGGTTGGAATTTCTGGTTCACATAACTCCTAGATAAAAACATCTATGTCATGTTGGTCGGCATAATTGGCATAAACACTAAATGAAACAAATAATAATAAAATATAATATATCACATCCGAATCATAAACAGGACGAGGGCCGACGGGAACGAATACCAGAACCATGGCACTATATAATAGCAAACAATAATAAAAGTAAGAAAATTATACAAGTATCTATCTAAATCATACAGGTAAGAATTTTTTTATTTTAGAAAGAAGATAAGAACAAGCGGCTCACCACGGTGGTGCTGGCGACGAGATTGGCGTTAGCGATTGACGACGGTGAGGACGAAGACGGGACAGGACGGACCGCCAAACCTAGACAAATCTTAAGAAAAATAGAGCTTGAAGAGGAGAAAGCTTAAGTGTGGCTTGGACATTTCATCGAACACCTCATGTACATAGGAGGTGAGAGCTAGAGCAACACACACCTCATGTGCACACGCCGGCCGGCCAAAAAACAGAGTGAGCGGGCAAGGGCGTGTGTATATATAGGCTAATATCTTTAGTTCTGGTTGGTGGCTAAAACCGAGATAGAAGTCAGATCTTTGATCCCGATTCCAGCCACCAACCGGGACTAAAGGTGCTGGGCCAGGAACGAGGCCCATTGGTTCCGGTTCGTGAGGCTAGGACGCGGATGCACCCTTTGATCCCGGTTCGTAAGTAAACCGTGATTAATGCCCTTATCCTGGCCTCAACCAAAGCCCTGTTTTTTACTAATGCCCCCATACTAGGTCATAATTCTTTTTGCCCCCCAAGAAACTTGGTCAAGTTCTTTGACAATTGTTTTTAACGAAATGCATAAACCAAAATTAAGTTCTAGTCCGTTATATATAAAGGACCGGCTAAGATACTTCACTAAGGCTTTTATTCCTTTATCTTTTAAAAAATCGGTTAGAAATGTCCTCAGAAATGTTTCTCGGGGTGACGATGCAAGGAGGCATTGTAGCTAGCTTGTCGTACCCTTCTCAAATCTCTCACTTGCTGCTCTAAAGCATCGATCGACACACCTGTGAAGAATCCGATGTCCTTTGCTTCAAAGTGCATGAGACAAAGCACAAAGCAAACCCAATGTGCTACCAGACTCCTTTATTTCTTTAACAAAGCAAAGCATATATCATTTTCTTAGTCCGAGTGCATGCAGCCGCTTTAATTGGCAAGTGCAAATTGCACACGGTGCAGACGCTAGCTAGAGCGTATCACTTCAGCTTCCTGGACAATCTTCAGTTGTACCCGGAGAGGTGTCATAGCTGGCTGTAGCATGTAAGCATGTCGTCAAGCTCAGCAAGGGATGGCGCGGGCGGGAGCTCGCGGAACTCCCGCAGCGGCTTCGCCAGGAGCCTCGCGAGGCTCCCGTCGAGCATCGTGGAAGGTCTGTCGAGGTCGATAGCCCGCCGGGCTCCGAGGAGCCGGCCGCGGGGCATCGAGGTCCACCAGCAGAACCAACCGCCGCCCCATGGGCCTCCTCTTCCAGCTGCTCCTCCGCCGTTCGTGCCGGAGGAGTTGTTCTTCTTCAGTGCGTTCGAGCAGCAGTACGGCGGCCACCACCCGTTCTTCTACGGGTGCCGGCTCAGCGAGGTCCTGGCGATCGCCCGGCGGGAGGGCAAGCACGTGTTCCTGTACCTCCACGAGCCGGGCCACCCGTACACGGAGCCCTTCTGCCGGGGCACGCTCTGCTCGGACGTGGTGGTGGAGTTCCTCGACGCCAACTTCGTGTCCTGGGGCGCGGTCAGCGACAGAGGGGAAGGGTCCGGCATGGCCGCGTCGCTGCAGCCCGGCAGCTTCCCCTTCTGCGCCGTCGTCGCCCCCGTGTCCGGCGAAAGCATCGCAGTCCTACAACGGGTACTACTAACTACTAAGCCGTTAGCATTGAGTTCACAGTATCAAGAAACAGATGTAGCTTGGCGTTTCATCATATTTCAGTGAGATTTCGATGGACTTCACTGAATTTCATCAATTTCAGCAAACACTGAAATATTTACATTTCGGTCAAAATATTTCAGCAATTCCAGTAGTATACACATGAATTCAAATATTAAAAAAATTCAAAATTTTAATTGAATTCAAGTGAATATTCCGGGCCTTTGGCTGAAATGCAAACTGAAATTACCGTAATTCACTGAAATATTTCTGTTTTTGATTTCAGTTTTAGAAAAATTTCAGCACCAGAATTGACTTGCACTTAATTCCATGGTTTTTTTATTCCAGTTTCGGAAAACAACTAGCACCAAAATTCCTCATCTTTTCATCAAGAACTACAACATGTCTTGTCTCCTCACAGGTAGAAGGTTCGGTCACGCCGTCAGAGCTCGTGGAGATGTTGCAGAGAACCATCGACGAGCAACGCACGACTTTTCGAGCCCCTGCGACCGACGAGCACGTCGCGGCATTCAGAGCCTCTAGGGCTGAGGAGGAAGAAAGGAGAAGATCGGCTCTACGGCTACGACAAGAGCAGGACGCAGCTTACCTCGAGTCCCTTCGCAAGGACCAGGTCGAAGACCATTTTTCCTTTTGTAGTGCTGTACAATGTAGTAGTACATGTCCTGCTCAGACTCAGATGCATCATTTAGCTGTTTCATTGCAGGAAAACGAAAGATCCACGAGGAGTCTTCAGGAGGGATCCCCAAAGCCGAAACCAAGCCCGAAAATTCGTGGCCAAGCAGGTAGAGAAACTACCAGGGCAGCCCAGAACAGAGCACATGCGCATGAGGAAACTGCGCCTTCAAACAAAACGGAAGCAAACACCAAGGTATGAAAACTAAACGAATTCTCGGGTACACTCGCGATAAAATGATAGATAGCAACAATGAGATAATATCAAAACTCATGAGCAGGGGAATTTCGGATTCAGTACTTTTGCCTACATAGAAAGTGTTGCAATTTATGCATAAAAGTTTACTGAACACTGATTTTATTTATGTAAGATAATATCAGAGCCGTCCATCTAGTAAATTTGTAGATGGTACGGACCATTTAACAACATTATACTGTTTTATGTGCAGATAATGATAAGATTTCCCAACGGCGAGAGAAGGCAGCAGAGCTTCCGTCACACGGACACGATAAGGGAAATCTACAAGTATGTTAATTCCTTGGGCATACCTGGCATAGGACGGTATCAACTTGTAAGGAGCTACCCAAGGAAAACCTACGGGCATCAGCAGCTGGAGATGACTCTTGGAGATGCAGGTTTCCATCCGAGTGTGACACTGTACATTGAGCAGCTTCAGTAAACATGATGTAACTATGAAACTGGATGCAGACCATGTAATACAAACATGCCAAGACATGAATGCATGCAGCTAGTTTGATCATCAATTCACACATAAGTCTTAACAGCCACCATATAGTAGGGTCGCAACTCACAACACATCCATCGGTTCACAACACAAGGGGTCTGAGATTACAACAACATGATGTTAGGACGATCTCTCCTCATGTGGGCCCAACGGCCCACCAGACTCTTGATCCGCGCCCTGATCGGGGGCGCTCAACCCATCTATGGTTGACGGGCCCCTGTCACGCGGGCTATATAAAGAGGTGGGGGGCCGGGGCATGCGTTTCAAGGTTCATCGCGCAGCCGCCACCCCCACCGACATAACCTACCGATCTAGGTTAGCCCGAAGTGACGGGAAGCACCGCCGCCAGTACTCACCCATCGCCACCACCACCACCTCGCCCAAATACTCGCGCAGCAGCCGACGCGATGGAAGGCGGCTCGAGCTCCTCAGGTCAGGGAGCAGGTAATCACTCCATCTCCTCTCTCTACTACCATAATCCCAACCCCCATGCGATCCACAGGTATATTAATGGTATCAGCCCAGGTTGGCTGGTTGGATCTTCGGTATCAAAAGAAAGAAACAGAAACCCTAACCCTAACAGAGAAAAGAGGGAAAAGGGAAAAGACAGACTCACCGGCACAGTGCGCCGCCGTCACGACCGTGCCGTTCCTCTCGATTCCGCGCGCATCTAACGAGGCACGGGAAGAAGAACAGCCGGGGGTGAAACAATGCACCGCGGCCAAACCGCTCGACGACGGCACGCCCACCACAAAGGGGACGTGCGACCGGCGAGGGGGATGGCAACGGATGCCATAGAAAGAGCGGTGCACGCGAGCGGCCATACCCGTCAACAGCACGTGCGGATGGAAGAAGGGGCGCAGCTGCGTCTTCTCTCTAGCGCGCAAGAAAGGGTAAAGGTAGGTGCAGAGGCTGGCGCGCGAGGCGTGGGGGGTTCGGCCCCGTCGCCGGCGCCGGTGGCCCGCCGTCGGACACGCGGAGTGGCAGAGGAAGGGGGAGGGAAGAGAGGGCCGGTGCGGTTGCTCTCCGTCGCCGGCGACCGGCGGCCGGCGTGGCCCCTTCCTGCCGTCGGCATGGCCGGCACACGCAGAGGCTGCAAGCGGCGCGGGGGTGGGGGAAGGAATGACCGAGGGTTTCGTAGCCCCCTCTCGATCCCTGTTTTGCTCGGCCGATGGGTGCGTTGGACCGTCGGATTTGATCCGACGGCCACCACCCGAACCCTAGCTCTGCCCTGGGCCAGTGGGCCGAAAGGAGAAGGGGGCTCTGGGCCGTGTGGCCAGGCCGCCACCTCTCGCCCGCCTCTGGGCCTTGTGGGCCGGGAGACGCTACCGCGAGGCCCTGGCCCGTGGCGGGCGCGG
This sequence comes from Hordeum marinum, assembly GCA_022496015.1. Lineage (NCBI taxonomy): Eukaryota > Viridiplantae > Streptophyta > Magnoliopsida > Poales > Poaceae > Hordeum > Hordeum marinum. The sequence continues at coordinate 335,091,575 of CM039676.1, read as the reverse complement.
TCAACAGTTTTACTTTTTTTTCTGTGCATTATTTGTTCAATGAAAAACTATGTTTAGAAAATAGAAAAGGAAAAGTTGAACAGTTTGTGAAAAAGAAAAAATAGAAAGTCTCTGAAAAAATTTCAGACAAAGAAAATTTCATGAACTTTTTATTTAATATCAGAAAAGTTTCTGTCAAGTATAAAAGTTCATGAATTTATTTTCATGTTTTTCCGCTGCGTAAATATTTAAAGTGTTCTTTTACAAAGAAATAAAGTTTTAGAGAGAATTATTTTTTAAAGAGCACGTTAAAGTGATTATTAGAAGTAATATGATTATGTTATTTTTATGACCAACGTTATTAATAACATGACCATGTTTTTTTATTAAAGGTGCATTTATTTCTATTATTTTGCTCAATGGTAATATAGATTTAATTGAATAGAAAATTGTATGTTCAATTTGACCAACGTTAGATTAACACATATGGTTGTTATAATTTTAGGAGGTTTCAACTTGATGAGTTGCCTGAAAGAAGTTCCAACACTCAGAGGTGATAATTACACCGAGTGAAGGAAGAAAGTTGATTTGGCCTTTGTCTGTGCTGAGGTGGACTGGGTTGTGGATGAACCACAGCCAGTCAAACCTACATAGCCAGTTAGAGAGACCACTAATGATGATGATGCATGGGATAGAAAGAGGAGGGACTATGTTCCATTGGAGTTGTCCTACACCCTCAGCAATCAAAAGTGGATCAATGCCAACAAAAAATGTATGGCATTCATAAAGAATACAATTGAGAATGCCATTGTGGGCTCAATTGCATACCACACTTTCAGGGAGTTGCTTACAAAGATAAAGAACCAGTTCACTGGTTCTTCAAAGACATATGCCACCTAGTTGATAAAGCAACTAGTCACAGAGAACTACACTCGCGACAGTCATGGCATTCGAGAGCACATTCTCAGGATGAGCAACATGACAGCTAAACTCAAGCCATGGATGCGAAATTGGAGCTCAAACCCGCGCTCCTGGTCCACCTGATTATGGCTTCGTTGCCTAAAGAGTTTGACACATTTGTTGTCAACTATAACATGTCACGTGAAAAATGGGACATAGAAAAGACTATAGCCATGTGTGTTCAAGAAGAGGACAGACTGAAAGCCTCACATGGTGGTTCTCTCAACTATGTGAAGGACCATAAAAAAGAATTACAATCCAAACAACAAAGGTTCTCCTTCAAAGCCACATGGAAAAACACACTATCAGCATCAGAATCAGCAGAAGTTCTTTTCAGTGGACAAAGACACTTGCCTCCACTATAAGCAGACAAGGCACTTCAAGAAAGATTGCCCTGCTTGGCTAAAATATGTTATGGCAAAGAGAGGTAACGACATTGTTTCCTTTGTAAATGAATCCTTGTATACACAATTTTCAAAATCTACTTGCTGGATTGACTCGGGAGCAACTGTTCATGTTGCAAACTCTTCACAAGGATTCCGTTTGACAAGGACTATGGAAAGAAGAGAAAGATGCATTGAAGTCGCTAATGGAGTCCAAGCTGAAGTTGAAGCTGTCGGTGACATCTCCTTGGAGTTAGCTGATGGGTTCAACCTTCTACTTAGAGATGTCTTATTTGTTCCTTCATGTAATGGAAACTTAATTAGTGTTTCTTGTTTGGACAAAGACAATTATGAGTGTTAGTTTGGACATGGCAAGTGTGACATATGGTGTAATAATGCTTATGTTGGTGTTGCTTTACTTCACAATGAGCTTTATTTACTATCACTCCGTGAAAAAATACAGTATGTGTCCAATGTGAATGCGCATGCTTCCTTGTCGAACAAAGAACAAAAGAAAAGAAAAAGAACTGACGACTCATCAAAATTATGACAATGTCTCTTGGGCCATATTTCCAGGGGAGAATAGAAAGATTAGTCAAAAGTGAAATTCTTCCTCCGTTATAGTTCTCAGACTTAGAACAATGCGTAGATTGCATTAAAGGAAAGTATGTAAAACAAATCAAAAAGGGTGCAATTCATAGCACATGCACACTAGAAGTCATCCACACAAATATTTGTGGACCATTTCGGGTGAAAAGTGTGGATGGATATGACTCGTTCATAACATTCACAGATGATTACTCTCGTTTTGGTTATATTTATCCAATCAAAGAAAGATCCGAAGCGTTGGATAAGTTTAAAATATTCAAAGCTGAAGTTGAAAATCAGCATGATAAAAGAATAAAGATAGTAAGGTCTGATCGTGGGGGGAGAGTACTACGGTTGACACACCCCATATGGCCAAGTCCCTGGACCTTTTGCAAAGTTCTTACAGGAGACTGGCATAGTAGCCCAGTATTCAATGTCGGGCGAGCCTCAGCAAAATGGAGTAGCTGAAAGGCGTAACCGTATTCTAATGGATCTGGTGCGCAGCATGATGAGTTACTCCACCTTGCCATTGGGATTATGGATGGAGGCGCTTAAAACCGCCATTCACATTCTCAATAGAGTGCCAAGCAAGTCGGTGCCCAAAACACCGTACGAGCTGTGGACAGGAAGAGTGTCCTCAATACAACACTTCAAGGTGTGGGGGGTGCCCTGCTGAGGCCAAAATGTTTAATCCAAACATTGCAAAGTTAGATCCCAAAACAGTGAGTTGCCACTTCATTGGCTATCCGGACAGATCAAAGGGTTTTCGTTTCTACTGTCCAAACAAATATACAAAGTTTGTAGAAACAATACATGCAGTCTTCTTAGAGGACGAAATGATGAGGGCGAGCTTGGTAGCTCGAAAAATTGATCTTGAGGAGAAGAGGGTGCATGCACCTAATCCGATGATTCAGGAACCATTTTTCTCACTACCAACTGTAACTCCACCCGTGACAACTATGGGAGAAGACCCGGAAACTGTCCGTTAGGAGCCGATTGAACCCGTTGTTGAGCATGAAAGGGAAATACAACAGTCAACAGTAGAAGATGTGCCGCAAATTGAGGCACAAAATGTGCCAGAAACTGAGGCCCTTAGAAGATCTAATAGAACAAGAAGATCAGCTATTTCTACTGATTATAAAGTTTATAACACAGAAATGGTTCATATGGAAGGTGATCCCGCTACATATGAAGAAGCCACTAAAAGCCCTAACTCATCAAAATGGCTACAAGCAATGGCAGATGAGATGAATTCTATGAGTTCCAAAGATGTTTGGGACTTAGTGGAAATTCCTAAAGGAGCCAAAACAGTAGGCTGCAAATGGGCCTACAAAACTAAGTATGATCCTAATGGGAATGTAGGAAATTATAAAGCACGACTTGTAGCAAAGGGATTCACACAAAGAGAAGGGATAGATTACAATGAGACTTTTCCCCAGTCTCATGTAAGGATTCCTTGAGAATCATAATGGCATTAGTTGCTCATTTTAATTTAGATTTACATCAAATGAATGTCAAGACGACATTTCTGAACGATGATTTAAAAGAGAAGGTCTACATGAAACAACCCAAGGTTTTTATCATGGAATGCAAGGAAAATATGGGATGCCGCCTAAAAAATCCATTTATGGATTAAGGCAAGCCTCTAGACAGTGGTATCTAAAGTTTAATCAAACGATTAAAAATTTTGGGTTCAAAGAAAATATTGAGGATAATTGCATTTATGCAAGGTTTAAAAATGGGAAATATATTTTCCTAATCTTGTATGTGGATGATATCCTGCTTGCTAGCAGTGATGTTAGTCTACTACTGGAGACAAAGAAGTTCCTATCCTCAAATTTTGATATCACAGATCTTGGTGAAGCATCCTATGTTTTGGGCACAGAAATTCACCGAGATAGGAACAATGGAGTCTTAGGACTATCACAGAAGGCATATTTGGAGAAGGTTCTTCAAAAGTATAATATGCATGCGAGTAAAGCCACACTTGCTCCTATAGAGACAAGTGTGCACTCGCCCTGACTTAGCTTTTGTTATCGGGGTACTCGGTAGATATCAAGAGAATCCAGGCATGGAGCACTGGAAGATGGCATAGAAGGCATTGCGTTATGCACAAGGCACGAAGCACTACATGCTAACATATAGGAGATCTGATTCCCTAGAGATAAAAGGGTATTCAGACACAGATTTTGCAGGGGACAGAGATGATAGAAAATCCACGCTAGGAAACATCTTCACTCTCACTGCAGGGGCTATTTTGTGGAAAAGCTCCAAACAGTCAAGAGTTGCATCATCCACGATGTATGCAGAATTCATAGCATGCGATATGGCTAAAGAAATTTGTAACCGACTTGAAAGTGGTAGATTGTATTCACAAAGCACTAAAGATGTACTGTGACAACCAACCCGCGGTATCTTATGCTCACAACAACAAGTTGAGTAATGCTGCCAAAACAATAGAGATAAAGTATTATGTTGTGAAAGATAAAATTCAGGATCACACTATAAGTCTCGAGCATATAAAGACAAAGGATATGCTTGCGGATCCGCTAACGAAAGGGTTACCACCCAATGTGTTCAAGGAACACTTAGCCGGCATGGGTTTAAGGGAAAGCCTATGATTCTTGGATCATGAGAGGCCTAAAAAGGAACAGAATTTGTTTCTGAACAAAACGTATGTTGTAGCTGTATGATTCTATCGGCAATTAAGATGTGACGATGAAGCATGCTCTACGTACCAATATGTGATGAAACAAATAAACTAGAAAGTATAAGGTTAGAAGTAAAGTTGAGATGAAGGGGGAGAATGTTAGGATGATCTCTCCTCGTGTGGGCCCAACGGCCCATCGGACCCTTGATCCGCGCCCTGATCGGGGGCGCTCAACCTGTCTATGGTTGACGGGCCCCTGTCACGCGGGCTATATAAAGAGGTGGGGGCCGGGGCACGCATTACAAGGTTCATTACGCAACCGCCACCCCCGCCGACATAACCTACCGATCTAGGTTAGCCCGAAGTGACGGGAAGCACCGCCGCCACTACTCACCCATCGCCACCACCACCACCACCTCGCCCAAATACTCGCGCAGCAGCCGACGCGATGGAAGGCGGCTCGAGCTCCTCAGGTCAGGGAGCAGGTAATCACCCCATCTCCTCTCTCTACTACCGGAATCCCAACCCCATGCGATCCATAGGGTATATCACATGACTCCGCAGCGCCGTGCCCGAGTCCTGAAATCAAACCATCTTGGTCCATAAGATACATGAATTACAACAAAAACACATGTTTTTGGTTGGATTGTAACCATTATCATTGATCAATAGAAACATGTGTTTTCTCAGCTTCCATTTTAGTCACTCACAGCCTGGCCATGGACGATGCTGCAGTTGGAGATGTCAGCCGCTGCATCCCATCCTCCAATTGATTCATCTATTGTGAGTTTGTGACTCTCTTTGTTACGCAGCGCCTTGTTTAAAACGAACACAGACTAGCCGCAGTCTCCTGGCACAACATCGTCAGGAACTACCCACATCTTGTTGAACCTCTTTGATAACTCCGCCTTTCTTCGCCTCATCTCCGGCGTTCGAGCTGGGCACAAAATAAACTCTTCCGCCAGGTTGGAATAATCGTCGATCAGTTTCCGTGTCTTCGGGTTGTGCTCCCTCATACGGTCGGAATACTGACGATGTTCATGGAAATAGGACGTGAAACGCTCCCACCGAAGACGTGCCACATCCTTGTAATCAACCTCCATGGAAGTGGCAACCGGAGCATCGACGCCGACTGCGGGATAGTCTAGTCTGCTCCTCTGCCTGGGCACCATGGGTAGAACCACATGAACAGAGTGTCTTGGAACTAGCGAGGGAAATGCAGCCTCATCGTAGTTACCGTTAGCATCACTGCATCCTGCAAGGTGTCAAAGGAGGATTTGTGTGTGGCTTCCACTTTAACCTAGCTACCAGGGCGCATTTGCAGCCCATCCAACCAACTCAATCCATACCCGATGGTCAATCACCCGCCCGCGGAGTTTCTTCTTCGCGTCTCAAAAAATTTCACCACAAGCCTCTCCATGACACCCATTAATGAAGTCAGTGCCCTGCCAATGTTCAACTGGAAATGGGAAACATCACAAATACACATAGGATAGTTCATACTTTGTTCCTTGATCTAGCTTCATCTTGCCCTCGAAGCATGGAATTGTTGATAATGGAACGACCATCAATGAATCAAAAGAAGTTCCTGAAAGTTCCTTTATCTGCTGCAAAAGAATTAGATAGTTGCTTTCACATGATCATTATCAACTTGCTTCAGAAAAATCATCAATGTAAATCATGAGGAGGTTAATCATAAATTGCTACTGGCCTTGCCAACATTGAAGTAAAAAAGATGCAAACTAAAATGGAAGCTGAGAAAGCTTTCAAGTAAAATAAAATGAGCAAAGGAATCATATGGTCTTTCACGGTGTCTCTATGAGGCTCGACTGTATTCTCCAGCTTGCATGTGCCCATTGGCACATGCGCGTCTCAAAACTCAAAACGGAACATATAACGGGAAACTCTCCCAGCTCACCCACGACCAGCAGGGCTGTTCTTTTTGGAGCAACGAACTAATTGGGTTTCTGTTTGGATGGGTTCTACGTGCCTAATTAGAGCGTAAACTTGACCGGAATTAAGCCCGGATTGGTTCCTTATTAATCGAGATTTCTTTTGAGTTTAAGAAACTTATTTTTTTGAGTTATCAAACATTGTAAGGACACCCAAACACTATTTCGTAACTAGGGCTTTCAGACAACTTTGTGTTAAGGCTTTATGGCAAGCACGCCCAAACACTATTTCGTAATGAGGATGGAAAACTTGGTGTTGTGGCTCAAGACGATCATTGCATGTGATTTTCCTTCCAATTTTTTTTTAGCCAAGCCATGTTCTACGATTGGCAAACCAATTCACCTCAGGTGACATGTCGGCGTCTATTTCAAAAACAACCTTCTAGTAATTGATTGAACGTTAACGTTTTTGGTATTAATTTTCGATTTTGTATGGAGTGATAAGTAAGGGATGCAAGCCACGTAACTACAGAAGGTTTCAGCACCACATGACTTATGTCAAATCTTGGCATAGACACCACCACTCTCTGAGTGGGAAACGATGATGGCGGGTAATGATGTTGCCTCGCTAACTACATGATTGCGTACTGTTTCTCGAATTAGGCTTTCGCACTGTTTTATATATAAAGCAAACAGTCATACACACCAGTCTTAGAACATAAGCAAAGAGCCTGCAAGGGCCAAACAGCACAAGGGCGCCCAAGAAAAGGAAAAAAGAAACAAAAAAGGCCATCCAGAGGTAAGCTAAGTCGGAGGCGAGCGGGAAGACCGCTGACGCGCAGTAGCCAAGAGAGCGTCTAGGATGTCGTCGAGGCTGGCACGGTCGCGCTCCCTAGCGAGCGGGTGCCAGTGCTGCAAGAAAGAAAGAAATTTGAAGAACGAATCAGAAGCTTGCCGAGGAAAGATTCGCTCAATCACCATTTTATTGCGCGTTGTCCAATGAGTCCAAGCTAGGGCTGCAAAGATAAGCTAGAAGAGGCAACGTTTGTGACCCGTCTGGGTGGCCCGAGCTTGCAGGAACTCTACCAGATCTCGGGCCTCCCAAGCCTGCCCAAGCGCCTCATGAACGAAGCGCCAGAGCGCCTGAGGTGCAACACATGAGAACAAAATATGGGTCCCCGTTTCCGGGACTCGACAGAAGGGGAAGAGACCATCGCCTAGCCCATGCCTCTTAAGAAACTCTGTGCCCAAGAGGAGGCGGTCACGCAAGAGCTGCCAGACGAAAATCTGATCTTAAGGGGGAGCAGTGCTTTCGAGAGCGGGGAGAGCCACTGAATGATAGGAATCACAGAGAATTCCCCGGCAGGGGAGAGGCTCCAGGAGACCGAGTCAGGGGACTGGGACTAGTTCCTTCAGGTTGTCCCACTCGAGCACCTCAGCCGGTCCAAAGGAGCGACATAACGCGATGTTCCATTGCCCATTTAGATAGGCTTCACCGACGAGAAGCTTCGAGTGAAGGCAGATCGCAAAGAGTCTAGGGAAGCGAAGGCGGAGCGATTCCCCTTCAAACCAGAGGTCTATCTAAAATTGGGTGTTATCGCCGTTGCCAACAAAGAAGGTGGCACCAAGCCGTTGCCAACAGGATTGCGTACTGTTGATCTACTAATTCAGTTGACAGTGGTTTCAATGTCTTGGACTTTTTTTGTGTCGGAATCCAGGCGCCTTCCTTTCTCGGCATTGGCGGGGTACCTATTCGGGACACTTGCTCGCCCAGGTGTGGACCCTCGGTGGGGCGTGGCCTGGAAGGCTTCCCCTAGGTGTATGCGTAGCCAGATATGAGTCTGATGATCACACTTATTTTTGGACAGAGGGTCTGATCCCACATTCCCATGTAGCATTGACGTCTATTTCCACAGAGACGACTATAAGATAGTATGGACCATTTAACATTATATGCTGGTTTTGTGCAGAAAATGGTAAGATTTCCCAACGGTGAGAGAAGGCAGCAGAGCTTCCGTCACAAGGACACAATAAGAGAAATCTACAAGTATGTAAAATTGTTAATTCCTTGGGCATACCTGGCATAGGATAGTAACATCAATTCTAAGGAGCTATCCAAGGAAAACCTATAGGGGCATCTGCAGCTGGAGATGACTTTGAGATGCAGGTCTCCATCGAGTATGATGTTGTACATTGAGCAACTTTAGTAAAACATGATGTAACTATGAAACTGAATGCAAATTTGATGCAAATCATGTAATACAAACATGCTGAGGTATACATGATGCAAAAGTGATTACCTTATGCGTTTGAATGCAAGCAGCTAATTAATTTCATAACCATTTGCCAGTATGTCTCAACAGCCACCATATATTAATTGTAGGGTTTCACAGACAGCCTATTCAGGTTTTACCCATACATCGGTTTATACAACACAAGCAAGGGCCTGAGATTACAACAACATGAGTTCACGGCGCAACGTCCGAGAGTCCAGAACTAAACCATCCAAGTCCAGAAGCAGTACTAGTACATGAATTACAACAACACAGGTTGGTTGGATTGTAACCATCATTATTGACGAATATAAACTGGTGAAATGCGTGCGTATATCACTCACAGCCTGGCCCTGGCCGATACTGCTGGGTTGCTTGCAATTGCAGCTGGAACCTCATCCCCATCCTCCGATGGCTTCATCTTCTCCTGCGCCTCGTTCGAGACGAACACAGACCAACCGATGTATCCTTTCACAGCAAGGGCAGGAATTCCATGCATCTCTCCGGCCCTCCTTTTCAGCTCCGCAATTCTTCGATCCAATTCCTGCCTTTGGGTTGGGGAACCATCGAGCTCTTCCACCATCTTCTCTATCTCCACAATCATCAGCCGCTCCTTCAACGCGTGCTCCCTCAAACGTAGCAAAGACTCTGAACGCTCATGGAAAAGGGACACGAAGCGGACCGCGACAAGACGTTGGACTTCATCGTGATCGATCCCCATAAAAGCAGGAGCCACGGCACCGCCGCGGACGACTGTCGCACCGTCATCTAGCAGCCTGCTCCTCTGCCCAGGCGCCACCAGCAGAACTTCAAACGGAGTGCCTCCGAACTCGCAAGGGAAATGCTGCCTCATCGTGATAACGGCTACCATCGCCGTGTCCTGCAGGGCGTCCAAGAGTTCGTGGCGCGTAGCTTCCAGTTTAACAGACCAGCCAGAGCAACGCTCTAGCTTGATCCATACTCGATGCTGAAGAACCTGATCCTTCCAGGTGATCAGCTCTTCCAAAAACCTTGGTTGGGAAAGTCCACCATGGTGGCTGATGGCAATCCGCAGGAATGAAACCAGCCACCGCCTGACATCTCGTTATCGCTCATGACTCGTGGGTGTATTCCCTGCAACCATAAACTGATGGGATCAGCGTCGTCAATTGTCAACTCAGCACTCAGCAGTATAGAAAGGAAAAAGATGCCATTATTCCAAAAGTTGTAATTGTACATATAATCTTATAAACCCGGGCATGTACCAAATTCCCTGCCGCAAAGCGCAGTCATAACACCTTATTACATTAACCAAGAGCATCTACAACAAATGATGTAAAACAACGGTGGTGCAAAAACGTGTCATTTGGAAATTTGAGGACAAAAGACAATTAGTGGTAGATGATGCATCTTTTGTCTCCATCTCAAAAATAAGTAAATAGATGATGCATCTTTATTTTGTGATGAATTTTTTGGGGCAACCGTGTATTTAGCTCCTGCTGCAAATTTACAGCGCCACTAGCGGCTAACCAAAATTGTGTACAGTTGTGGCGTGCGGGTTACCCCGGGTATAAAAAACAACGACCGAAAAACCGAACCCGAAAAGACCGAATAAAAACCGGTTTGCAAAACTACAAGACCAAACTAACTATGGTTAAATCGGTCCTCTACTATGCAGGACCGAATAGTCCATATAGACTAATTTAAAAGCCCACACACACAACACAATATCCAGGACATGTTTATCTAATCTTCTGTAAAAAAATAGAACTTGAAAAGGTGACTGCAGTTTAGAAGGTACTGACTTGTTCAAACGCAGTCAACCAACTATTGACTTCGGGGCTTATGTTTGCAGAGCACATTTCATCATCATAAAGATCGTCTAAATGATCCAATAATCCATCCTGGAACAAATAAACTAAGCATTAGGTGTTTCAGGCAAGACATGTGGATCAATGCTTGAAGGCCAATCACTTAGAAGAGAAGTTGGTTAGCACAAAAGTGTCTTTGTTCAGTGCCCCCTGGCCTCATGTTTCCTGATAATCTTCAAACACAGAGATGAGAACTAAGCTATCCTTTGCTCCTGAATATTCTTCGGGTTCATTTTCTGATATATTATATGGTTGAAATGTACTTTGAGGCAACAGAGTGGGAACAGCCATCTCTGATGGACCTGAAACAAATGTCGCATCAGGGTTAACTCACGGTGTATTTAGACCCATTGTAAATAGACATGCAATTCAACTATACCTAAACAGGCTACTAATGATGATATATGAAAACTGAAAAGGCACATGACCGAGCAAAACTCGATAAAGAGTTACCAGTTTAATTGAATTATTTGATGTTTCGGTTTGATACCATGTAGTGACATAATTACTAATATCTACAATCACATTAGTTTGAAACTTGTCGTCAAATTTGGGCTCGAAATTCACACTAGTAGTGTCATCAATTTGTTGGACTCTCCAAGGTGAGGCTTGATCACTCTGTGTTCAGGAACAGAAGGGATTGAGGCTTGAAAATTTCACCACGGGCGTCTCCATGACACCCATTGATGAAGTCGGTGCTCTGCCGATTTTCAACTGGAATTAGGAAACATCACAACTAGACATATATATCTTGGATACTGAGGACTAGGGAAAATAACCTTCATGCTTCTAATAGGTCCCTGGCCTAGCTTGATCTCATCCTCAAAGCCTGGAAGTGTTGATAAAGGAATGGACATCGAATCAAAAGAAGCTTTCCCGCAAACAGCTGATCCTGAAATTTCCTTTCTCTGCTGCTGCAAAAAAATATTGCTTCAAAAAATGATCAAACTAAAACATGAATAGATCAATCATAGATTTCTCAGCAATACTGAGTTTTGTCAAAAATCTTTAGGTTGATGTTCATTTCTCGCGGATGATACTGATACAAAAAGAAAAAATACATAAATTCCACACTTCTTTTTCTTTGTGCGTTGATTCAGGAAGGAATGGAGGAAAAATAGTACAAAGTACAGTTTATAAATCACCAGGTAGAGCCACATATCCACCAGCACTACCACTAATAGCTATTGATCAGTAGTTTCTTTGTTGCCTACCGACGCTGGTGTTCTCGAGCGCCTAATCCACCGGCACGCCTCGAGCATATCTCTCTTCACCGACAATGTGGTCATCTTTTGCGATCCGGAAGATACGAGCTGACGGCCATCAAGGCACTCTTACACACCTTTGGAGTTGCCTCGGGTATGCATATCAACTAGAAGAAATGCTCATCACTCCTATCCATCGCACTGACGACATGTTGGTCACCATGGACACGAGTAAACCTGGGCATGGGCAGCCCAGACCGGTGACCCGGCCCGAAAAACCCAGTCCGAGCCAGGCTTTATGTTCGGGCCGGGATCGGCCTTGAAAACTAGGCCCGGTAGTCATTTCGGGCTAGGCTTGGGCTTGAGAAAATAGACGTTTTACATGGAGGCCCAGCCCGAAATTCACCTTTTTGGTCCATTCGAGTCGGGCTTGGACCTGAATTTTCGGTTTTCTGGCCGGGCCGGGCCGGGATCGGGCTTGGGATTTTCACTTCGGGCTTTCTCAAGCCCGGCCCAGCCCGGGGTATGCACAGGTTTAGGCAAGATCGTCCTGCCTGGTGGCGCCCTTCACAACCAAATATCTCGTGCCTCGACGAAGAAGAAACGGCCGCCTCGCCTGCGGTGCCATTGCGCAGCATGCTTGGATCCAAGACATCATCGGAGCCCTTGGGTCGGCTGCTACCGTGGAATACGTCAACATTTGGCGTCGCCTTCGTGATGTCACACTCCGACAGGAGCCTGACACGATCTGTTAGCGGTAGACTCAGAACGGAATCTACTCGCCCAAATCCTTCTACCTGCTCAGTTACCCGCCAAATCGTGATGTCCTATCTCGCATTGTTTGGCATCATATCTTCCACTCGTGTCGCCTCACCATTTCTATTGGTGGACCAAAGCAATCCAAAATTCACCTCCATGCCCACCTGGACTATATGAAGACACTGAAAAGCTTGCATTTTCGACGGCGCTACTACTTCCCGTGCCCACCTGATCAGCTACATGCAGGAGGAAACTCGCACCTGGGTGAAAACGGGTGCTAGAAGGCTTAGCAACATCAATACGTGCAACATAAACCCTACGGACTTCGGGGTTGATCAACCCATACTTCTCTCTTCTCCTTCACATCCCCACTAGCGCCTGAGAGTGTGTATGCTATGTATTGACTGCCACTATGTAATTTCTACTCCCATATCAATGGAATGATACTCATAATGCATATTCGCGAAAAAGAACCACCTGTCGATTTTGCATAGGATAGGGAGCCTCCTTTTATTGCTTCAAGTAAATCGGCGGCCAATGAGCTGCACTTCAGCAAGTTCTAGATCATTCACCACTTGTCTAAATTTGGTCACTAGTCCACTGTTGAGACGGCCATTGCTTTTGTCCTCGGCATCAAGGATTAAATTGAAATCTCCTACGATGCACCACGGCCCAATGCAGATTTTTTTTTAAAAAAAGAGAGGAATACCCCGGCCTCTCCATTAGATAGATGCATGCAACCTTTTTATTAATGAAAATAACCAAAATAGTCTACGGTCCAAAACATGCCCACTCAGAGGCAGATGATACGAAACATGCTTATTTCCTGCAAAAACTCATCCTTGAGAGCACCTCCAGCAGGCCCATAGACGATTGTGAGCCACCAAGTGTCTCCATCACTCGATTGCGGCTCAACGGAGACAGAAAACGAAAGGCAAGAACCTGCACATCCGTGGATTGCGACGCTAGAATAATACCCCCAGCCGTGCCCACAGCCGGCAAAGCCACGAAACCATCGTGAGTTACAGAGTTAAGCTTGGATTCAACCAAGGCCACGAGCCCACGACCGATGCAGCAGCATCCACAGCCGCGTCCCTAACTACCGACCACCATGCAGGGTTGTCCAACCCACGGACATTCCGCACGACCACGTTGATATTGGCTGCGGACATTGGAACAATCCCACGCCATCTGCAACTAGAGATAATCCTGATCAGATGCCGGCCTCTATGTGCACCATCTCCACGGGAAGCTTGATGGCGAAAAGTGCAGCAAGCGCAGCCGCTTGATCCTGAGTGAGTAGCTCAAAGTACTTCACGTAGCGATCCAGGTCTAGCCTAGCGTCTTGATCTGCGCATCTGGCGTGGTAATGCCAAGTTTCTCCATAAGCAGGCGTTGTGCCTTCTTGATTGCACCATGGGTCGATCGATCCGCTTGCTAAATCGTTGCACTACTGCCATCTCTGCAGTGGTGGCGCTGGAGGCCAAAGATGGCCTGGATATCGGAGGAGGCCGGCATGTGGATGTGGTTGGTGGTGACGAGGAAAGACCGTCCCAGTCTCGAACGCTGGCGGCGGAGGAAATGCACGACATACTGAGGACGGTGCAGATGCGCGCAGCGAGGAGGCACCGGCGCGACGCGGCGGAGGAGATGGACGACATGCTGAGGATGGACTAGGCCTGGAAGGCGAGGGGCGGCGAGTACCCAGTCAAGGGCGCCGCACCGATTTCGCTCGAGATAATGGGGGTTTAGTCGGACGCACCTCAGATTTGGAGGAGGAACCGAGCACGGCGTCGGCGAGGGTGCTGACGGGGTTGGCAGACGAAGACGATCCCGGCGCCGCGCAGCCGGCGCGTCCAGCCACCAGATCGCGCATGGCCATCTCCGCTGATCGACGACGCCGGCCGCGTGTCCGCTCGAGGTCACCGACGGCGCGGCTGGTGCAGGTGATGCGTTGGTAAAAGGCGGCGCGATCGGAGGTTTTTGACTTTCGAGTCGATCGGCACTTGTCTCGGGGCCTGTCTACGGCTATTTGTACCATCGGCGATTAGGGCTAGCTCCTCTTGTGTGACGCCACTTGCCCACCCCTGCGTGGGAAAACTGGGATGGCCCATTTTATTTTATTTTGAGATGTATGTGATGGCCCATTTGAATTGCACGGATTTCATGCCAAATTTTATGAGAATTTTGACATTAAGAGCCGAAGAGAGGGCTTTTTTAAGGCAAAGAGAGGGCAATTTTCAAACGTTTCAAATGAATCAACCACCTTCGCTGAAAATTAACCATGATTTGAACCACTTTACACTGTTCCTCGGAACTCAAATACATGTCTTAGACTTAAACATGAGGAAGTACATCTGAAAAAAAGACGCGTGCGGACATCTTCATATTCTATGTGCGCCCAGAAAGTTTCATAAAAAGATAATGTTTTTTGTGGCCTATGCAAAAAAAGACAAAACATTGTGTCGTGGAACACTATTTAGAAGTACTAAAATTGATCTTTTTTATGAAGACAAAACAAAAGAGACTTTTATTCACAGAACTTTGTGGAGCAGATATATTTTTACGAACATGTATGCACAAAATTTTGTTTTGAATATTTTTGACATTATAAAACGTGTTTTTTTTTAAAAGTGGGTTGTGCCCGTGTTCAGGACGTGCTCCGTAAACGTGTCTATTCTTATGTTTTTATTTGCTTTCTCAAACAGCAGTTTTTGATTCAATCTTTCATTAACTATTCTAACCAGGCCAGTGATTAGTGTTTGTGCCACTACGTAGAGTTGCTTGTTTTAGTTTGAGTTGTGTAAACCCTACAAGCACATACTATATCGTAATTAGGGCTCTCGGACGTCGGACTGGTGTTAAGATTCGAGATGTTGATTGCATGTAGTTTTCGTTTAAAGATATCTCTATTATCCGTCAAGCCATGTGTAAACGTTATTAAACCACTCCACTCCATGTAATATGCCCGCGTCTACCCCGAACAACCACCTAGAGATTAAATGCACATAAGATCTACCATCCGCAATGCTATTCTTAAAAGAATAACAATAATCAAACCAAAGGTATTATCGTGTCACCTCGTTTATCCACCATCAAATTAAGTGCATAATCAATTTGTGATAATCAAATATCATACGACTTAGGGAAATGGTATACTAGAATAAAATTAAACTCCACAATAATCAATCAGTATTGGTAGTATAAATATCCAGTGTCATCTTGTTACCAAGACTAATTTTATTCAAACTTCATTTTATAGCATGTCTTATGGAAACAATCATGCCGTTAGACATGTCAACTTGTAAGACTAGCTACTTAACAAATCTCAGTTCTGATTGTCCAAAAATTGAATATGATGTCATCCTAAAAAACATGCAAAGAACCTAGCTAAAGATATTTCCCATTTTTACTACCAAAATACATTTCATAAATTTTGGTTGAAATGAACTGTAACTCACATGTTAGAGACTGATAATAAGTATTCATGTCACACGGATATTAAAAAATTGTGTGTTTGGCTAATGAATTCTATGGTTTGGTGGTTGTGGCTTTGCGATATCTCCTTTTATCATTTAGATTGACAACTTGTATTTTGTTGCACGATTTTGTTGGGCCTTTTTTCAATAATATGGTTGTATGCATCGTTTTGATGCAGAGGCCAGGGGCATTCCTCCTTTTCAAAAGGAAAATGTAATACAAGCATGACAAGGTATAGATGTAGAGAAATAATCTTATGCATTTGAATGCAAGCAGCTAGTTTCATCATCATTTGCCATACAATATGTCTCAAGATCAAGACCGCTATCTGCTATCTCCGGGGGAAACCCTAGATCAGTAGATCGGATGACGGCGACACTCGTGTGTCGTTTTCCTCTTGGGGGTGTCATTCTTGGAGGTGTACACGGACTCGAGGGACGGTGGTCGGTTTCTTTGGTGAGCGATGCTTCATCTTAAACATTGATGGCGGCTAATCTCGGCAGCATGGTGCAGTGGAGACTTGGCATCCGATGCTTGGAGATGGACTTGCGCAGGAGGAGGACGCTGTCTGGCGTCATGGTGGCGTTGATGGCAGAATGGCCTGACAAGGTAGAAGCCTCAATATCTGCTCTGAAGACGGACCTGTGGAAGATGGCGGCGACGACACATGTGAGTGCGTCAGACCGGTTTGTGCCCCAGACCCGATATGTGGCTCGGCTGGAGCTTCCGATTTTTGATGATAGGCTTAGGTGAGTGGTCTGGGTATATGGCCCAGCTAGCACCCTTTCATCATATGGATAGGAGTAGAGGCATACGTTGCCAAGATGGCGGATTTTTTATTGTAATACTTTGTAAGGTCCTCGAGAATAATCAATAAAGTGGTCGCATGCATCTCCCAGATGCAGAGGCCGGGGGTCATCCTCCTTTTCGAAAAAAATACAATATGTCTCAACAGCCACCATAAACTGTAGGATGTCATATAGAGCCCATTTTGGTCTTGCACATACATCGGTTTACAAGTTTACAACACAGGCATGGGTCTGAGATTACAACAACATGAGTTCACGGAATCACGGCGCCATGTCCAAGTCCCAAAAAATAAAACCACCCCAAGTCCAAAAGTTACATGAATTACAACAACACACGATTGGTTGGATTGTAACTATCATTATTGAATAATAGTAGAAGCTGGTGCATGCATGCGTATCACTCACAGCCTGGCCCTGGCCGATATTGCTGGGTTGCTTGCAGTTGCAGCTGGTACCTTATCCCCATCCTCCCATGGCTTCATCTCCTCCTGCGCCTTGTTCGAGACGAACACAGACCAACCGATATATCCTTTCACAACAAGGGCAGGAATTCCGTGCATCTCTCCGGCCCTCCTTTTCAGCTCCGCAATTCTTCGATCCAACTCCTGCCTTTGGGTTAGGGAACCATCGAGTTCTTCCACCATCTTCTCTATCTCGGCGATGATCAGCCGCTCCTTCAACGCGTGCTCCTTCAAACGTAGCAAAGACTCGGAACGCTCATGGAAAAGGAACACAAAGCGGACCGCTAGAAGACGTTGAACTTCATCTTGATTAATCCCCATAAAAGTAGAAGCCCTGGCACCGCCGCGGATGGCCGCGGCACCGTCTTCTAGCCGCCAGCTGCTCCTCTGCCCTGGCGTCACGGGTAGAACTTCAAACGGAGTGCCTCCGAACTCGGAAGTGATAACGGCTAGCATCGCCGCGTCCTGCAGGGCGTCCAAGAGTTCGTGGCGCGTAGCTTCCAGTTTGACCAACCACTCAGAGCAACTCTCTAGCTTGATCCATACTCGATGCCCAAGAACCTGACCCTGCCAAGTGATCAGCTCTTCCAAAAACCTTGGTTGGGAATGGCTGATGGCAATCTGCAGGAATGACAACCAGCCACCACCTGACAGCTCGTCATCGCTCATGACTCGTGGGTGTATTCCCTGCAACCATAAAATGATGGAATCAGCGTCGTCAGTTGTCAACTCAGCACTCAGCAGTATAAAAAGGAAAAGGATGTCATTATTCCATAAGATGTAGTTGTACACATAAACTTATAAACCTGGGCATGATTTCTAGAAATATTGCATGAAGCAACCCCAGATTCCCTGCCGCAAAGCGCAACCATAACACCTTATTATATTAACCAAGAGTGTCTACTACAAATGATGTAAAACAACGGCAGTGCAAAAATGTGCCATTTGGGGAATTTGGGGCCAAAAGACAATTATGGGCTGTTTGGTTCCTGCCCAGACCCGCCTTGCCAAATCGTGGGCGTCGTTGGCTTGCCAAAAAATTGGCGAACCATTTGGCCGCCGTCGTTTTCACCAACTATTTGGCATAAAGAATGAGGGCGGATGCTAAGACGAGTTGGCAGCCAATATTTTGAAGTTTATCAAACGGCCACTCAAAGCCTAGTCAACGACCAATGTTTTGGTCAGGCAGCCCTGGGATGTAAACCAAACAGCCCCTTATAACAGATGGCGTATCTTTTGCCATCGTATCGGAAAAAAAATAGATGATGCATCTCTATTTTGTGATGAATTTTTTTTGGGCAACCGCGCATATTTTAGCTCCTGCTCCAAATTTGCAGCACCACTAGCGGCTACACAAAAATTTTAACGGCTGTGGCGTGCGGGTCACCCCGGGTATAAAAAATGAAGACCGGAGACCGAACCCGAAAAGATCGAATAAAAACCGGTTTGCAAAACTACAGGACCGAACTAAGTATGGTTAAATCGGTCCTCTACTATGCATGACCGAATAGTCCATGTACACTGGTTTAAAAGCCCACACACACAACACAATATCCAGGTCATGTTTATCTAATCTTTTGTAAAAAAAAAGAAATAGGACTTGAAAAGGTGACTGCAGTTTAGAAGGTACTGACCTGTTCAACCGTAGACAACCAACTATTGACTTCGGGGCTTATGTTTGCAGAGCATCTCATTTCATCATCATAAAGATCATCTAAATGATCCAACAATCCATCCTGAAACAAATAAACCAAGCATTAGGTGTTTGAGGCAAGACATGAGGATCAATGCTTGAAGGCCAATCACTTAGAAGCGAAGTTGGGTAGCACAAAAGTGTCTTTCTTCAATGCCCTGTGGCATCATGTTTCCTGATAATATTCAAACACGGAGATGAGAAGTAAGCTAACCTTTGCTGCTGAATATTCTTCTGGTTCATTTTCTGATATATTGTATGGTTGAAATGAACTTTGAGTCAACAGAGTAGGAAGAGCCATCTCTGGTGGACCTGGAACAAATGTCGCATCAGGGTTAACTCACAGTGTATTTGGACCCATTGTAAATAGGCATGCAATTCAACTAGACCTTAACAGGCTACTAATGATGATATATGCAAACTGAAAAGGTACATGACCGAGCAAAACTCGATAAAGAGTTACCAGTTTAATTGAATTATTGGATGTTTCAGTTTTATACCATGAAGTGACATAATTTCTAATATCTAGAATCACATTAGTTTGAAACTTGCCGTCAAATTTGGGCTCGAAATTCACACCAGTAGCATCATCAATTTGCTCGGCCTCTCCAAGTTGAGGTTCGATCACTCTGTGTTCAGGAACAGAAGGGATTGAGGCTTGAAAATTTTCACCACAGGCTTCTCCATGATGCCCATCAATGAAGTCGATGCCCTGCGGATGTGCAACTGGAATTAGAAAGCATTACAAATACACATATATATCTAGGATACTGGGGACTAGGGAAAGTACCTTCATGCTTCAGATGGGTCCCTGGCCTAGCTTGATCTCATCCTCGGAGCCTGGAAGTGTCGATAAAGGAATGGACATCCAATCAAAAGAAGCTTTCCCACAAACTGCTGATCCTGGAAGTTCCTCTCTCCGCTGCTGCAAAAAAATATAGCTTCAAAAAGTGATCAACCTAAAACATGAATAGATTAATCATAAATTTCTCAGCACTACTAAGCTTAGTCAAGAAACTTTAGGTTGATATTCATTTCTCACGGATGACGCTGATACAAAACAAAAAAACATAAATTCCACACTTATTTTTGTTTGCGTGTTGATTCAGGAAGGAATGGAGGAAAAACAGTACAAAGTAGAGTTTATAAATCACCAGGTAGAGCCACTTATCCACCAGCACTACCACTAATAGCTACTGATCACTAGTTTCTTTGTTGCCTACCTTTTGCCTACCGACGCTGGTGTTCTCCAACGCCTGATCCACCGGCACGCCTCGAGCATATCTCTCTTCACCGACAACGTGGTCATCTTTTGCCATCCCGAGAGATCCGAGTTGACGGCCATCAAGACACCCCTACACGCCTTTGGAGTTGCATCGAGTATGCATATTAACTTCGAGAAATGCTCATCGCTCCTATCCATTGCACTGACGACATGCTGGTCATCGTAGGCACGACTAAACCTGGGCATGGGCAGCCCGGCCCGGTGACCTGGCCCGAGCCCGGCCCGAAAAACCCGAGCCAGGCTTTATGTTCAGGCTGGGCTTGGGCTTGAAAACTAGGCCCGATAGTCATTTAGGGCCGGGATCGGGCTTAAGAAAATAGACATTTTACATGGAGGTCCGGCCCGAAATTCACCTTTTTAGTCCATTTGGATCGGGCTCGAGCCTGTATTTTCGCTTTTTTGGCCGGGCCAGGCCTGGCTCGGGCTTGGGATTTTCAGTTCGGGCTTTCTCAAGCCTGGCCCGGCCCAGGGTATGCCTAGGTTTAGGCACGACCCTCCTGCCCGGTGGTGCCCTTCCCAACCAAATATTTCGGCATCACGCAATCTGTGTGCAAGTTTCATTCTTCACTTCTCATACCTCTCACCGAGAAGCTTGCCAAGAAGTTATCCATGTGGCGCGCATCTCTACTCACCCGTGGCAAGAGACTTGCCCTCGTTTGCCACGTGCTCACTTTGATACCGGTTCACCTCCTACTAGCCACGTCGATCTGCCCACCATCCTCAAGCAAGCTACCCGTCTGATCCGCGACTTTCTTTGGCACGGACGATGAAGGCGAGAGCCGGCAACTGCCTAGTTAACTGGCAATGGGTGTGTCGCCCGCTCGAGCTCGGCGGCACAGGCGCTTCAACAAGGCTTAATGGTCTGTGGCCCGCCCCAAGGCTGGACCAATTTTTTTATATGCCTAGCCCACAACGCGAACCTACACCGATGCAGAGCAGGAATGTAGCAGCCTCGCGCGTGTAGCATTGAAGCATTTGTTCGGTCGCTCCTTGATAAAAGCACTCAATAGAGGAGGTCAGGGTCCGGCAACGCACCTCAGCCGTTGGCTGCTGTGCCACCTGCCTTTGGAGCACCGCACACTCTGTTATAGATGGTCCAATGTCATTGCTTATTTTGTGCTCTCTTGGCCGGCCCAACTTTTCATTTGTAGCTTCACTAGTGCTTTACGGGATCAGCATTCGCGATCTATACCGAACTGGCATTGCCATGCGCCTCTGTTGGTTGTGGTTGCATGCCACCGACCACCAACGACCGTGGATTCACCTCCAGCTTCCTTGTGAGACCGAGGTCATCCAAATCTTCCGTGCATCCATGTCTTGACCTTGCGAGACGGCAGGCGTTGCAAATTCTAGAAGGATCATTGGCTCGATGGGGCTTCTATCATGGAGTTGGCACCCACTTTAACTAAGCTCATGCCTCGCCGAAGAAGAAACGGCTGCCTCGCCTGCGATGCCATCCTATAGCGTGCTTTGATCCAAGACATCGGCGGAGCCCTTGGGTCGGCTGCTACCGTGGAATACGTTAACATTTGGCGGAGCCTTCGTGATGTCACAGTCGGACAGGAGCCTGACACGATCCTTTGGCGGTAGACTCAGAACGGAATCTACTCGGCTAAATCCTGCTACCTGCTCAGCTACCGCCAAATCGTGACATCCTATCTCGCATTGTTTGGCATGATATCATCCACTGGTGTCGCCTCACCACTTCTATTGGTGGACCAAAGCAATCCAAAACTCACATCCATGCCCACCTGGTCTATATGGCGACATTGAAAAGCTTGTGTTTTCGACCGCGCTACTATTTCCCATGCCCGCCTGATCAGCTGCATCCAGGAGAAAACTCGCACCTAGGTGAAAGCGGGTGCTAGAGGGCTTAGAAACATTAGTACATGTAACATAAACCCTACGCGGACCTCGGGGCTGATCAACCCATACTTCTCTCTTCTCCTTCGCATCCTCGCTAGCGCCCGAGAGTGTGTATGCTATGTGAGGACTGCCGCTATGTAATTTCTACTCCCCTATCAATGAAATGATACTCATCATGCATACTTGCGAAAAAAAGAACCACCTGTCGATTTTGCAAAGGATAGAGCCTCCTTTTATTGCTTCAAGTAAATCGGTGCTAAGGAACTACGCTTCAGCAAGTTTCAGATCATTCACCACTTGTCTAAATTTGGTTATAAGTCCATGGTTGAGACGGACATTGCTTTTGTCCTCGGCATCAAGGATTAAATTAAAATCTCCTGCGACGGACCACGGCTTGAGACAGATTTTTAAAAATAAAATAAAGGAGGAATACTCCCGGCCTCTGCATGAGATAGATATATGCAGCTCTTTATTAGTGAAAATAACCAAAATAGTATGTGGTCCAAAACATGCTCACTCAGAGGCAGATGGTGCGCAACATTCTTATTTCCTGCAAAAACTCGTCCTTGAGCGCACCTCCAACAGGCCCATAGACGATTGTGAGCCACCAAGTGTCTCCATCACTCGAGCGCGGCTCAACGAAGACAGAAAACGAAAGGCAAGAACCTGCACATCCGTGGATTGCGACGCTAGAATAATACCCCCAGCCGTGCCCAAAGCCGACAAAGCTACGAAACCATCGTGAGTTACAGTGTTAAGCTTGGATTCAACCAAGGCCACGACCGATGCAGCAGCATTAACAGCCGCGTCCCTAACTACAGACCACCGTGCAGAGTTGTTCAACCCGCAGACATTCCACACGACCACGTTGATATTGGCTGCGGACATTGGAACAATCCCACGCCATCTACAACTAGAGCCTAGAGGTAATCCTCAGATGCCGGCCGGCCTCTATCTGCACCGTCTCCATGGGCATCTGGATGGCGAAAAGTGCACCAAGCACAGCCATGAGGAAGGGCACGATCCTCGTCCAAGTCCGCATCAAGCGCCTGGTTGGGGTCAGCGTTCGAGGTGGCATGGTAGGGGTGGCGCTGGAGGACAAAGATGGCCTGAATATCGGAGGGGGCCGGCGTGTGGATGTGGTTGCTCATGACGCAAGAAAGACCGTCCCCGTCTCGAACGCCGACGGCTCACGGCCGGTGAGGACGGTGGAGATGAGCAAGGCGAGGAGGCACCGGCGGGTGGCGGGACGCGGCGGAGGAGATGCACGACATGCTGAGGAGGGACTACGCGTGGAGGGCGAGGGGTCGCAAGCCCAGTCAAGGGCGGCGCACCGATTTCGCTCGAGAAGGGGTTTAGTCGGACGCACCTCAGATTTGGAGGAGCCGAGCACGGCGTCGGCGAGGGCGCTGACGGGGTTGGCGGACGAGGACGATCCCGGCGTCGCGCAGCCGGCGCGTCCGGCCACCAGATCACGCATGCCCATCTCCGCCGATCGACGACGCCGATCGCGTCTCCACCCGAGGTCGCCGACGGCGTCGGGGCGCTGCTGGTGTAGGTGATGGGTTGGTAAATGGCGGCTCGATCGGGGGGTTTTGACTTTGGAGTCGATCGACACTTGTCTCGGGCCCTGTCTATGGCTATTTGTACCATCGGCGATTAGGGCACCTTGTCTCACGCCACTTGCCCACCCCGCGTGAGAAAATTGAGATGGCCCGTTTTATTTTATTTTATTTTATTTTGAGATTGGTGTGATGGCCCATTTGAATTGCACCAATTTCATGCCAAATTTTATGAGAATTTTGACATTAAGAATAGAAGAGAGGGCATTTTTATAGGGAAAGAGAGGGCAATTTTCAAACGTTTGAAATGAGCCAACAACCTTCCCTGAAAATTAATCATAATTTGAACAACTTTACACTGTTGCTCCAAACTCAAATACATGCCTTAGGACTTAAACATGAGGAAGTACATTGATGAACCCAGGTACATATGAGCCCATTTTGAAAAACATATTTTAAAATATAAAAAAATTAAAAAAAGTGTACGAGGACATCTCCATATTCCATGTGTGTGCAGAAAGTTTCACAAAAAAACTTTATTGTGGTCTATGCAAAAAAGACAAAACATTGTGTCGTGGAACACTATTTAGAATTATTAAAATTTGTCGTTTTTACAGAGACAAAACAAAAAGACATTTATTCACAAAACTTTGTGATTTTGTCTTGAATATTTTTGACATTATAAAATGTGTTTAAAGTTTTTATTTAAAAAGTGGGTTGTACCCTTGTTCAGGACTTGCCGACTCCGTAAACATGTCTACTCTTACTAGCAAGTGAAATAGGTTTTATTTTTTATTTCCTTTCTCAAACAATAATTTTTGCTCCAATCTTTCATTAACTATTCTAACCAGCTGGCAACTGATTAGTGTTTGTGCCTCTACGTAGAGTTGCTTGTTTGAGTTTGAGTTGTGAGAACCTTACAAGCACATTCTATATCATAATTAGGGAACTCGGACGTCGGACTGGTATTAAGATTTGTGATGTTGATTGCATGTTGTTTTCGTTTAAAAAATTCTCTATTGTCCGTCAAGCCATGTGTAAACGTTATTAAACCATTCCATTTCATGTGGTATGCCCGCGTCTACCCCAAACAACCCCCTAGAGCTTAAATGCACATACGCTTTTGGTTATTGATTTTCTGCTTTTTATGAGGTGTTACGTGATACCAATGCAAGCCACATAACTACGTAAAAGCCAAGCACTATGAGTGCTTCCATTAAATAGGTCATAGACATTACATGTCAAAAAAAAAAACATCCTAGAGATTGAATGTACGTAACTTGTTGAATGTTAATTTTCGGTTTTGTATGAGGTGTTAGGTAAACCATGCAAGTCGTGTAACTATGTAAAAGGCAAGCACTAGGACGACAATAAATGTATTTATTGATGAACAACCACACAATGAGTAGTATAAAGGGAAGAAATACAGAAAAACTTCAACACAACACTCAATTGAGCCACGCGTGTTCAACTACTCATTGATAAGGAAACTAGATTGACTTTTACCAAAGCTCAAAAGATCATGTAGTTTTGTTCCCACAAACTCGAGACATGCTTTTGTATCTCTCTCTATATAAAGAAACCACCAAACCAAGTACACGGTCGAATGATAAAAGATGGTGAGGTAGCCCCCATACAATGTCGATCTCGGGATGACCAGATCACGCAAAACGCATGCTACTACGCTACGAAAAGAGAGCATTATGAAAAATGAGTACAACACCACACTATGCCCTAAATGCCTAAGCTCCATGACAATGCCCTCGGTAGGGAAACGGTGCAAAACGGCACCACTGCCGACAGAAGGGACAAGGGTCTTCACCTGAAACACTGGCACGACGAGTAGCACCAGGACGACGTCTTCGGGAGAAGACTGGCGCCCACGAACGGCGCCCTCATTGGCAACAAAGCGCGGTGCTTTCACTTGGCAACTCCCCCGTGCGACCGTGAGGTCTTCAGGACAAGCGCGACCAGACCGGCTCCTTAGGTCCAGATCGGGGTGACACCACTACAAATGATAGGGAGAGCGCCCGAGCCACCGGTCACTACCCTCACGCTGCCCACACGACCAAGAGGGAGACCAACCACCACCTACATAGTGCCTCTCGGAGATCCAACCATGCGGACCGCCATCCGCATCCATCACTCCAGTATCCATGTGCGAGCCACCACCATTCATCCACATACCAAAGCACCAACTGCGAAAGAAGGAGAAAAAGACGTGTCATTTCATTCCTATCTCGGCATTAGTCACAAAATATGGGTTGATGTCCCCATGATAAGGGGTGTCAGTATCGGTGAACCAGTGGGGACGCAACCCCATGACTACCGGCGGTGCACCCCGCTCGTGCGACGCCTCGACTATGGTTACCGGTGCCAATCCAGCAACATAACACGGAAACTCGACCACCAGCACCGACCACTGCATCCACGAGGGGAGAGACCTCATCGCTCGCGAACACCACCTGGACTGGGCCCGCCATCACCTACCCAAAGTGAGAGCTCTGACCCGCATCGGGCCCTAGACTGTTACGTCTGAGCATGAGCCCGGGTGTTGCCATCTCCGTACCGCGAACAAACTGCACCGCTGGCCCGAACATAGGAGAAGGGGTGGACTACCACCAGCCGCACCCCACCGCCAAGCCGCTGTGGCCCCTCACCGGCGGTGCACCCACCTTCCTGGCCGCCCGCATCCACCCGAACCCGCCGAACCGAGACACCACGAGCAAGCACACCGGAGCCACAAATGACCCATGAGTATAGGGGACCCGCAACAATCTTCAAGGGTAGTATTTCACCCAAAATTATTGATTCCACACAAGAGGAGCCAAAGAATATTTATAATCCTTAGCAGTTGAGTTATCCATTCAAACACACCTGAGAAGTCACTTCCTTGCAATAATTTCTTAGTAGCATGGTAATATGATAGTATTGATAGCAGTGGTAATAGTAGTAAGTAGTAACAATAACAGTTTTGTAGCAATTGGAATAGTAGTAGTAATAGTAACCGGAGCAAAGATAATATTATGAATGCGTAGAGCAGGGATGGATATTTGGACAAAATTTATGGACGAAATTTATTATATAATAGTCACAACCTGGAAACCTGGAGCGACACGCAACTAGCTCATGTTCATCAATCATATGTAAGTATTTTGTATATAGTCATACGTGCTTGCGGTAAGAATTTGCATGACATCTTTGGTCCTACCCTCCCATGGAAGAAGGGTTCTAATGGTAACTAAGGGTAATTAAGACACTCCTTTTAATAGAGAACTGGGACAGAGAATTAGCAAATTGTGAATTGATGAACTCCTCAAACTATAGTCATCCCTGGAGAGTATCCTAATTGCTCTTACCTTGGGGTCTACGGATCAGAACAATAATAGGTGCATATAATTGCAAGATAGGATCAAGAACTCAACTATATTCATGAAAACATAATAGGTTCATATCTGAAATCATGGCACTTGAACCCTACTGATAAGCATTAAGCATAGAAAATTCATAGCAACATCAATCTCAGAACATAGTGGATACTAGGGATAAAACCCTAACAAATTGACTCAATTAAATGACGAATCACATTCATCTCCATCTACCTCCGGTATGCCTACAATGAATTACTCACTCTCGGTGGTGAGCATCATGAGGTTGTTGATGAAGAAGGTTTGTTGATGACGACAACGACAAATTCCCCTCTTCAAAACCTGAACTGACTTTAGATCAGGCCTCCCGATGAAGAACATGAGGTGGCGGCGGCTCCGTATCGTAAAAACCATGAAACTTTCTCTTTATTTTTTACTTGGGAAGACGGTATTTGTAGGACTTGAATTGGGAGTGTCGATGAGAGTGGTGATAATCTTTTGGAATTGTGTCTCATGAGGAAAAGCATCAGCCTTACAGAGAAATGGGACTTGGACTCTAGTGAAAGCTCGATAAATGTGTCCATGATCATAGGCCTCTAAAACTCTTTCGCTAAACTATAACCTAAAAATATGTGCTTAGGCTTCTCATGCATCATGATTATCAAAAAGAGGGTAGAGGAGATTATCCAATGATCCCGAGTTTCAAGTTGTGTATAAGAAGTATTTCTTAAACGAAGGCTGAGATGAGTCCGGCCTGGAATTAATAAAGTCATCAGCAAACAACTATGATTTTGACTACTTTATATTATTGCTCCAAAGTACAAACTCAAATGAATGTCTTAGGACTTAAACTTGCCTACTCTTCCAACAAAGTGAATCAGATTTAATTTTTTGATTACTTTCTCAAAACAACATTATTTTATCCAATCTTTGACAAATTATCCTAATCGAGCCACTTGATAGTGTTTATTTGTGCCACTATGTAGACATCGCGTTGTGATCGACACTTACACCACCAATAGGAGAAGGGACACTAAGAAAGTGTGTCATTTGATGAGCTCGCCACAATATAAACAACCTGCTTGTTTGAGTGTGAGTTCCACGAATGTTACAACTTACAAACAAACACTATTTTGTAATTAGGGTTCTTGGTCAGCGATTTGGTCTTAAGGCTAGGACTCGTTGATAGCATGTGATATGTCAGCGTCTATCCCAAAACAACCTCCTAGAGATTAAATGCATCTAAGTTTTTGGTTATTGGTTTCTTAGTTTTGTCTGAGGTGTCAGGCAACAATGTTGCAAGCTACATAACGCAAAAGCCCAACACTATGAGGACTTCCATCAAATAGGTCATACACGTCACCTCTTAATAACAACGACTTCCGAGATATTGAATGTAGGAAACTTTTTTTGGTAATAAAATTTTGGTTTTGTATGGCATGTTAGCTAACACCGATGTGATGCAAGATACATAACTATGTAAATGCCGAGAACTACAAGGACTTCCATCAAGTAGGTCACGGACACAACCTTGACTTTAAAAGGGTCACTTACAAAGTTACTATTTATGTGATATGACAAGGCTATTGCTAGGTAATACATCATTTCTTCTGGGTTGCAAAGGAAAACATTTAATTGCGCTAAGCAAACTTGCCAGCACAATAGGTAATTATTCTGTTATGATGGTTTTGTAGGAATTTGTATCAATTCTCATTATACATTTCTTTGGAAAAATTATATGAATCTACACAAGTTTTCAGTTATTTGATTTTGGTTTTGTGGGGTGTGTTAGGGCAACATAAATGCCTGCAGGTGCAAATCTTCATGTGTTCGAGGAAAATGTGCAGTTTTACTATGCACGTCCAAAAAAATATGTTGTAGTTAGGTTGACGAAATTGTACCAACTAGTAGGCGTAGGCAGCGCGCCCAAGTATGAGCCCGTTGTTGGCTAAATTGCTCCTTAATTTGTTGGTTGCTCGTGTTTACTTGTTTTTCAGCATTACGAAGTAATGTGAGAAGATTACAAATTGTCGATAAGAGTAGAAATTGTTGGGTCGCGTACATACAAAGATGAACGGAGGAGTACAATAAAACAAACATTGGACTAAGATGTTATACACTTAAAAATGAAAATAATCAGATTTTCTAGCATATTATGCTCATGTGATTGCTCACTTCCACTTATCCACTTCGCTCATGATGCTGAACATCAGAAAATATCATATATGCCAATAAATTGAATGTTACCTATCGTTCATTCCTCTTTCGTGATGCGCCCTTGGCAACACAATGAACATATGAATTCCACCAGGCTTAGCATACTATAGACACATTTGATTTATTCGCTAGAAGGAAATAGAATTACTTTGTGCAGTAAGAAAGGAGAGCATGTTGGAGCATACATTTTGTTGGCCCTTCTACTTAACAAATTGTGTGATTGAAACTGGATTCGAAGGGACGTAAATACTAATTAATCAAACTTCCGCTGAACCGTTGCGTCAGGAAAAAAAAGAACTTACATCTAGATTATTTTTTCTAGATATGAGTAATCCAAATAGTTTGAGTGTATGATCAATATTTTCACAAACAATGTGATTTTACACTGAAAATTTTGAGCATTCTAAAAAGAATTAGAAAATAAACTAAGTAGGGATTGATTATTTAGTAACTACTGGGTAGAGCAAAGTCTGATGGAATTTATAATGAAGATTATTATAAGAAAAACACAATGGCATTAGATACAAACAAAAGCATAAGATGTTTGTTTGAAAAACCGAATAATAAATGAGAAGGATGACATAATAGTATAATTTTGTAAATGGCTAGCTCAACATATATAAGCTAATAATAAATACATGTTTATTTAGTTTGAGCTATAAATAGACAATAGAAACAAAACCATCAACTGCATATATTTGAGTCTTCACTTTGTAGGACGTGTAAGCTAACATGTAGACGTAAGTCCTCTAATTTCTCAAATAGTAGCATAAATGTGCAAATAAATAAATATATCCTAAGCTCATACTTGATATTAGAAGAATATAAACATCAGGTGGCCATGAAAGCAGGTGGTTGGAAAAAATGGAAGTTATTTTTGAGTTTTTTATGTCTTTCAATAAAGTCTGCAATTACCAATCAAACATACAGATAGAAAGCCTTTGAATAGGTAAAAGCAGTAATCAAAAATAAACAACACACAATTTTCCAATACATAAGTAGTACTACCATAGTTTGTCGATGGACTTTCATTGGCGCAATGTTTGACAACCTTTTTAAGATGACAAAAATATTATGTTAGCTAAGAAATCTCCGCTTGCTAACTATAAACTATCAATACTCATTCCATAGGACATAATCATCAAATTCAACATGTATTCATGCCTTATTTTTTAGGAAAACTATGTATTTAAATGCATATCCTACAAAATCTAAAACTTTATAGACTCTAAAACTGACCAAACATTACTTGCAGCAAAACATATAGAAAGTAGGGTCACAGGTTGCATCGAGAGAAAAAATGACACGTAGTCAAATAGGAGGAAGAGGTTACCAGAGTTAAAGTCTAGGACACAACCGTCGCGATATAGTGGAGGTCGTGGTAAGGTGGAATTGGTCAAGGCAAGGCACTGAAGTAAGGGGTGTTAGGGAGATGACCGAGGTAAGGTTGGCGAGAAAGGAAAAATCGAAGGGTGTTGAGTGCTGGAGGACGGTGAGGCTGCCGAGTTCATGATACTGGATCCCACAGCCAGCGAGGAGAGGCAGACAGAGAGAGCATGATGGTTAGGTCGGGTGTGAGGATGTCATGATGCTACGTAGCCCATCTCTAGAAATCCACGCCGGCGGTCGTTGGCTCCCATAGCCAACCAGCGTATAGGTGCGGTGGAGTGAGCGTGGCCGGGGGCATGTGGTGCTCTGCTGTCATGGGGAGAGGCGGTGCGTCGTTCGACGGCCATGGGAAAGTTGACGCTTTTGATGCATAGGGAGGGAGGGATCTGAATCGGGAGGAGGAAGAAGAGAAGAAAACGTGGTTGTGCCATATCGATGCGAGAGGATAAAGCGATAGGGTGGGACCTGCGCAGTTTATGGAGTCCATGAAAAACATCTAGTCTAGTCTAAACCAGTGAAGAAATTAGCGCACTGTACCAAAATAGCGTCACCTTTAAAATAAACTATTAGTATGCTATTAGCAACACTAGTGCAGAAACGGCCTATTGTCGCAGTTGGTATGCGCCTTTAGTGCCGGTTCTCGAACCTGCACTAAAGGGTGGGGACTAAAGCATATCCCCCTTTAGTCCCGGTTCAACACGGCCCGGCACCAAAGGCTCTCCACGTGGCATCCGCCGACGCCGTGGGCTGGGGGAACTTTAGTCCCGTTTGGAAACACCTACCGGGACTAAAAGTATTTAGTTTTTTAATTTTGTTTTATTTTTCCTTTTAATTCTTTAGGGTTTATGAATTAATTATGGTTTAATTTTCTTTTAAATTTTGTGCTTTCCATTTAATTAATTTTCATTTCAAACATATATTAC
The DNA here is from genome assembly GCA_022496015.1 of Hordeum marinum. Classification (NCBI taxonomy): domain Eukaryota; kingdom Viridiplantae; phylum Streptophyta; class Magnoliopsida; order Poales; family Poaceae; genus Hordeum; species Hordeum marinum. The sequence continues at coordinate 335,059,983 of CM039676.1, read as the reverse complement.
GCTACTACATACTGTACACACGTTGTGCGTATATATATATATATAAATAGAATTTTCTCGTAGAATCAATCATATATATACAATTTCTCCTACAAAATGAGGATCATTACATATATATGCAGGCATTACTGCTTCTTGTTCTTGATCTTGTAATAGTATTCTCTTTTGGGATCTATGACCTAGTCAACCAGAAATCCAGTTAATTTCTCTTGAATTGTTCGTACCCGAGCCTTTGGTATGAGTTGGTCCCGCATCTCCGTCGGCTACAAGATGGAGATCAAGATGAATATATTAGTTGTGTATATATATATTAGCTAGATCATGATAAAAAAATATTGATAATGTTTTGGCAAATCGTACCCAAAGATTTCTTTCATCTCTGCTCCTTTCAGACGTGATCGTGAATGTTCTCGCAAACGTAGTATGCGCATAAACAAGTTCCCTGCTCTGGCCTCATGCACTTTACAAGAATAAAATTCAATCAGGTAGTAATTAATCAAGCATGATAATGGTATTGAAACTAGAATTAAAGAGATGCACGGACGTAGCTAGCCAGCTAGTAGTACTTAATTACCTTGGGTCGAACCCATTTCAGCTGTTGTGCCTAGTCGCCTAGGACATGTTTGATGAACTTGGCCCAAGCCCTGTCCGCCGGCAAAGAAAATAAATAAATGAGTTATTAAGTAGTTGATATCAGGAACTGAAGTAATTAAAGAGGCCGACATAGTGCGATAATGATTGAAATTACCTGTCAAGCAGCCCCCTCACGATTGCGTATTCGGATGGATCCCTAAATAGCGAGTCAAGTACTTCAACTTTTCCCTTGTTAACTTTGATGATTAAAAAGATCCAGTGGTAACTGCATAACTCATCAACAACACTTATTAATATCTAGTAAGCAAAAAATAGAGTTTGTAGTACAAGATATATATAGTAACACTCACCTGGAGTTGTAAGAAAGTAGTATTTCTGGTTGGGTGTTTAGATGTTTCAAAAAATCTGACATGGCTTTCCCTTTGTCTTTTCTCGAATATGCAGTTTCCCATATCTTTTGATTAATCGTGTTTGGGTCAATGAACCCAATGCCATAGCGTCCAGCTTGTTTCATTTCATACATCTTCATTCTGCATAATATCACAGAAACGAATATAGTGAGGATAATTACAGGTAATGAACGAGAGCACAGCTAGCTAGAGACTTAAAGTATAGAAAGAAATCATTTACAGACAATAGCAACTGACTAAAGATTTGTCGAGTGCGTCTTGATTGAATAACTGAAACACTCTGAATGAACCCACATATCTTTTTTATCGAAGTAATGCCTCCCTTTGACTCTCACCATGAGGGACTCTTGATTGGTATTTGTTGTTATTTGCATGTACCACGTATGCAAATTGTACAATCTCGTTGGTAGAAGCTTGACATCTTCAGGCTTGACCAGAGGTTTGCCGCGGGCATATTGATATTTTACTTCCTCCTCGTTAAGCCCGGAGATTTCCTCAAGGCCTAGGAGTTGTTCAACACTGATACAGGCCTCTTTAGCCATCCTAATATGATCTTCGGTTACTCCTGGCCGACCGGCGATACTCACAGGTGTTTGTACAATGAGCAGGAGAATCGATTGCACTAGCTGTTCTCCCAGCTGGGGGATAGTTTTCCCGCTTTTTTTGCCAACTCCTAGGCTCGAGCTCGAGCTCGACTCCTTTTGTCCTGCAAGATATGACTTCTTGATAGACCGCACATAGTCGCTGTCTTTCTGATTGACAGTCAGTCGAGCCATATCAATAAAGTGTTGTGAGACATGCTCAGGTACTTTCTCCTTTGGCGGCTGGGACGGTTTTGGTCCAAAATGGGCCTTCACTTTGGCATCCACTGTGCTATCGAGTTCCTCCTCGGTCAGGTGGTAAGGCAACTTCGGAAGAGGCTTGAGGCTTGGACCATATTGGAATTTCTTCCCTGTTGTACCGCTAGTCATCATAGCGGCGGCTTCTCTCTTCCGTTGTTGCTTAGTCGCCGGAGCATGCTGATGCCGTGTCGGACTTGGAGGAGGAGTCGGCTTACGCGGTGCCGGACTTGGACGAGGAGGAGTTGGCTGACGCTGTGCCGGACTTGGAGGAGGAGTTGGTTGACGCCGTGCCAGACTTGGAGGAGGAGGAGGAGTCGACTGACGCGGCGACGGACTTGGAAGAGGAGGAGTCGGTGGCCTTGGAAAGACGATGCAATCCTTTTCCATAGAATGATACAATGTATGGCCTCTCCTAGTGTTCTCTCCTCATCACCTCAAAGAATGTCAAGTTGTAGCTCGTGATATCCTGACATCAGTTCATCATCCCCAACACGAGCATAGCCAGCTGGAATGGGATTGCAATGGAAGGTTGCTTCTGGGGGATTTGCTAAAGCATAGTCGTCCGCCACCTTCATGGATAAGTTCTTCACATTCATGTGTAGCTCACAATTAGTCATGTCTTTGATATCATCCACAGGGTAGCTAGCTAGCAGTGCATCGTCATCGGTATCGGCCGGGGCGGAACCCATGCTTCTTCTCGGCATAGATGGGACGGTGGTATCCAATGTTGGATCGATCTGCTCATGCTGCCGCTGAGACGCCCTTTCCTGGCTGAGTGAGTCGATCTCCTCCTACTGCCGCCTGACTCTGGATTCCAACTCCAGGTGCTTTGATTCTAGGCCTTCAAGGCGGAGTGCTTCCTCCTTCTTCTTCCGCTCCTCCTGCATCTTCTTTCTCGCACGGCTTCTGTAGTCGTCGTTTCAACCCGCAAACCCCTCAAACCACGGAACAACGCCTTTCCCTCATGTTCTTCCCGGGTGTTCAGGATTCTTCAGGGCGCGTGTAAGCTCGTCGTCCTCTCTGTTGGGCATGAACACCCCCGTTCGAGCTTCTTCTATTTTCATCAGAAATCCGTCTATCATTTTTTTAAGACTTGCCTTCACCATAATAGCCCATGTCTTTTGGTCCAACTTCCCCCCCATGCGCATAAAACCATGTCCTGCACATCTGGGGCAGGGGCGGACTCACGTTAGCCCAACCTGTGTCATAGGACACCGGGTGAAATTTATGTTTACCCTCCAGAGCTAGTACATTTTAGAGCTGGACACCGGTAAACTTTTGAGCTGCACACCGGCTGGACCGGACACGAACGAAGGCATGCAAGGATCCAGCAACCAAACGCGACACATATAGTGACAACAGCCCATCCGATCGATGGAGGCGGGCCATGCATAGCGTTGGGATCTGATTGGATCGGTCCTCTGTATATTCGTTTGATAATTGAATCCATCAACTGCCCCCTGTGTGTGCGCGTCTCCACGCCTCCTATCGACTCTTATCACAGCCAGATAATAACAAATAAATATAAGCACAGTGAGCCCGGATGGGTTTGCCCGCTCGGCCAGTCGATACCAAAACTTCGCCACTTCACTGGTCGGACCTGCCTCACGGCCTCTAACACTTCGGTAGCTTGCACATCGTTGAATTTTGAAAGAAAAAGTATGGCCCTAGGTAAGCTCGCCAATCTAGCACATATATGTTTGTCTAATTCTTGTTTTCATAATTATATGGTCGGGTTTCCAAATTTAAGGGCACTACAATTGAGAATTGAATTGGTGTGATTTGCCAATTTCCCTTACTCTTTTACACATTAATTTGGATTTTTTTTTGACTGGGCACGATATTAGTAAGACACATTGCTAAGTTCTTTTGGCATAGGCAATCGAGATATTTTCTAAGCTCTTTGCAAAAAAATATGAGATCATTTGTAGGCAATTGTGATATGTTGTTATATTTTATCGCTCGGCATATACGATTTTATTGTTTGGAGCTCTTATATTTTATAATTCAACTTTACATAATCAATCAAGATTTTAAATGTAATGCTTATTTTTATAAGCATTTTTACTATAGAACATTTTAGTTATGTTTTCATAAGCATTTTAGTACCGAGTATTGTTTGTATTCACCCGCGCGCGTATCAACTGGACACCGGGACAATTTTGTTCTGGGTCCGCCCCTGCTCGGGGGCCAGGTCACTGTAACTGGATTGACCCCTATACTAATCATCTCTTGTTCGGATTGATCCCACTTAGGCAGGGCCGTCTGGTAGCCACCTGGTCCCAGAGTATGGTGCCACTATTTTTTCGCAGCATTAATCTTGTTCTTTCTCGGCCGTTCCTTAGCTAGTTCCGATTCTTTGAACTTCACGAAATCGTCCCAGTGATCTTTTTCCTTCACTAGTGCTCCCTCAAATTTTGGAGTCATCTTGTTTGCTTTGACGTACGCAGCCTATGCATTTTTCTTGAAGGTGTTGAATGCGATCGCCATCTTTTTAAGAGCATGGTTTCTGACTTTCTTCAAATCTGCATCTGTCAAGTTATCTGGTATGTGAAATGTGACATCAGCTTGGTCCAAAGCACATCTTTTGCTCTTTCGCTGACAAAAGTAACTCCTTCTCGATCTCCCTTTGCTGGATTTTTCCATTCTTTTGTGGAGATCGGGATTTGGTCCTTGACAATTACTCCGCATTGATTCTTGAACTTGGTCGCATTTTTCTTAGGTTCAAGTTGTTCGCCAGTTGATGTATTGATGGAATCGATGTTGGACTTTACACCAGGGTCCAACTTTCTGGTTGGGCCTTGAACTACCCTGTCGCTTGTAGAAGATTTGCTCGATCCGGAGGCCTAAAAGAAGAAAGATCGATTCGTTAATACATATACAACTCAATGAAGACATGTAATGATCACCGGATGGCTTATATAATAAATATACCTCGTCGTTCTTTGTTATTTAAAGAACATTTTCTTCATCAACATCCTTGTCGAATTCATCTACTCTTTCGTCTTCATCAAACATACAACCCTCACCGGAATTGTTCAGATATTGCAAGCCATCATCATCTTCAGGTTCATGCTTTGGACTCGTGAAGCGTATGATGTTGAACAGAGCCTCTTCTTCTTATCTATCGGTATTGTCCATAGCTTTTATTTAACTAACCCAGAAGAAAGATAAAAAAATTAGTATTCAAATTAGAATCCATGCAATCAATAAGGAAAACTAAATCATAGTACATAATATGCATCATCGAATATAATCTCGAATAAATCGTCTCGAATATTATTGAATATAATCTCGAATACATCTCGAATATTATCACTAATATATCTCGAATATTATTGATTATATAATATCACTACTACAGATCCAGTTGACGTCTCGCGCGGCAGGCGGTGGACACCAAAGAGAAGGAAATATGACATGATCATAGCTCGTGTGAGATCCCTAAAGAACCTGCCAGGTATTGGAGAATCTGACGTCCAACGCATCCATGTAGCGACGGACGTTCTTGTCCTCCTCCCTGACACGGCGTACATACCACCTCTGGCGGGGTCGGCTGCCTCCGCACCGAAAGTGGCCCACATGAACGCCACCAAAGAAGCTCCGGGTCGACGACGGGACCCGGGTTCCTCACCAAGTTGCGCTTCCCCTGAAGGTAGCACCTCCCAGTGCCAGCCCAGCGGAGCCCAATCCCGGACATGGCACCTCTGAAGCAAGACATCGTCGCGAACGATCCGACGACGAGGATGGGGGCCAGGCATTGTTAACTCCGAGAAGAAGTTCTACGCAAAATTAACATTTTTTAAATGCTTGATTCTGATTTCTTATATACGAGGAACCTTCAGAATCCTAACGGATTCCCTTAACCTTACGATCCGCGACTTTTGCAAATACATAAAAAATACTAATTACAAATTAATACATAACAAAATTTTGCAAATACAACACTAAAATATGAAACTTTTGCAAATACTAATTGCTATACATTGGATCAAATGTCAAAATTCATCAACTTTTTTCTATACATTGTATTCATACATATATATACTAATTTCTATACATATATTGGATCAAAATGTAAAAATTCCTCAAATGTCAAAATTCCTTCACTTTTTCTATACATCTAATTAATCATCTAGTGAAAAAATGTCAAAATTCTTGCATCTATGTCAAAATTCCTTAAATTTTTTCTATACATCAAAATTCTTGCATCTAATCATCTAATCATCTATACATCTAATCGTCTAATCATCAAAATTGTGTGTGTGTTCATGCATATACATGTGGGGGGGGGGGGGTCGGGGAGGGGCCGACGGCCGCCATGGCGGCAGAGGGGGCGAGTGAGAGGGGAAGTGGGGGAGCTCACAACAGGGTGATGGGGCGACGGCGAGGCGAGGCGAGTTGGGGACGGCGACGGTGAGGAGCGGGCGTGGGCGGCGTCCTGGTCGGCATCAGGCCGGGCTCAGGGAGGAGCGAGCGCGGGTGGCGGTGAAGATCGACACGAGGAAGTGCGAGCGAGCGACGACGAGGGCGGCGACGAGCTCCGACGTCCGGAGGCGATACGGTGACGGCGCGGCGATGTCGAAGAGGCCGAAGAAAGCAGAGTAACTGAAATTTTCTGAAGTGTTATATATATAAGGAGACCCCCCCTTTAGTCGCGGTTGGAGCCACCAACCGCGTCTAACTAAAGGTGAATTTCACCTACCAAAGGGGCGGGAAGCGAAACCCTTTAGACGCGGTTGGTGGCTCCAACTGCGACTAAAGGGGGTCTTTAGTCGTGGTTGGAGCCACCAACCGCGACTAAAGACCTATTCCTGGCACAGCGCACTGCGGTGGAAGTTTAGTCCCACCTTGCTAGTCGAGGGGCACCTCGACCAGTTTATAAGCCCCGGCGCAGGCATTGCATTGAGCTCCTCTTTAATGCAGGCCTTCTCGGCCTACCTCTGCTGCGATTCCCTATGGGCCTACTGGGCCTTGCGGGCCTACGTCCTGGCCCAACTACGGGTTGGGTTTCTAGTCGTATGTAGGTCGTTGTGGCCTAATAGGCGGGATTTTTTTTAATTTATTTATTTTTCATTTTTTTTGTTTTCTGCTTTATTTTTTTATTTATGAGTTGTTTTTTTCTTTATTTAGAGTTTCTTTGTGAATCCTTTTCCTTTAGGGAAAAATATGAACTTTCTGTTAGTGCTAGTAGTTTTCAAATTTGAATAGTTTAAATTTGAATAATTTAAAATTTCTATGAATAACTAGTTTGTGAATAACTTTACTTTAAAAATAGATTTTTCAGTGATTATTTTTTCTTCTGTTTAATTTTACTGTGTTTTATCATTATATTCAATTTGGTAATACTTAGGTTATTTAAAATAATGAAATACCATTGTAACAGACGAGTTTTCGTCTGAAACACTGATACTTCGAAAGAGATTGTCCATTTTGTACATGAAGTGCATCCAGTTTTTGTCGTAACCCTCTCAAGTTTTTAGCACATGCTATGTGTGTGAAATGATGATACCACGCCAATTTTCAATGTTTTCAGAGTTCATTTGTAGTGCTTATCAATTTCAGGGTCATTTAGATCAAAAAATCAATAAGTGCATGAAAAATAGCAAATGAAGTCAGAAAGGGTTGAAAATTGATGACGTGGCTTCGAATGGTGCATACTGAACGCACAACAAGTCTGGAGTTGAAATAAGTTTAAAAAAATGAAATGCCTTTGCAACATTCGAGTTTTTGTCTTAAACCCTCGTACTTCGAAAGAGATTGTCCATTTTGTACACGAAGTGCATCCAATTTTTGTCGTAACCCTCTCAACTTTTAGCACAAGCTATGTGGGTGAAATGATGATACCATGCCAACTTTCAATATTTTCGAAGTTCATTTGTAGTGCTTATCAATTTCAGGGTCATTTAGCTCAACAAAATCAGTAAATGCATGAAAAATAGCAAAATGACGTCAGAAAGGGTTGAAAATTGATGTCCTGCCTTCGAATGGTGCATACTGAACACACAAAAAGTGTGGAGTTGAAATAAGTTTAAAAACTAAAATGCCTTTGTAACAGACGAGTTTTCGTCTGAAACCGTGATACTTCGAAAGAGATTGTCCATTTTGTACACGAAGTCATCCGGTTTTTTCCGTAACCCTCTCAACTTTTTAGCACATGCTGTGTGGGTGAAATGATGATACCATGCCAACTTTCAACCTTTTCAGAGTTCATTTGTAGTGCTTCTCAATTTCAGGGTCATTTGGCTCAACAAAATCAGTAAATGCATGAAAAATAGCAAATGAAGTTAGAAAGGGTTGGAAATTGATGGCCTGCCTTTGAATGGTGCATAATGAATGCACAATAAGTTTGGAATTGAAATAAGTTTAAAAATATGAAATGTCTTTGTAAGAGACGAGTTTTCGTCTAGAACCGTGATACTTCGAAAGAGATTGTCCATTTTGTAGACGAAGTTCATCCATTTTCTGCCGTAACCCTCTCAACGTTTTACCACATGCTATGTGGGTTAAATGATGATACCATGCCAACTTTCAACCTTTTCAGAGTTCATTTGTAGTGCTTATCAATTTTAGGGTCATTTAGCTCAAAAAATCAGTAAATGCATGAAAAATAGCAAATGAAGTCAGAAAGGGTTGAAAATTGATGGCCTGCCTTAGAATGGTGCATACTGAACGCACAAAAAGTCTAGAGTTGAAATAAGTTTAAAAATGAAATGCCTTTGTAACAGACGAGTTTCGTCTGGAACCGTGATACTTCGAAAGAGATTATCCATTTTGTACACGAAGTGCATCTAGTTTTTGCCGTAACCCTCTCATATTTTTAGCACATGCTATGTGGGTGAAATGATGATACCATGCCAACTTTCAACCTTTTCAGAGTTCATTTGTAGTGCTTATCAATTTCAGGGTCATTTAGCTCAAAAAATCAGTAAATGCATGAAAAATAGCAAATGAAGTCAGAAAGGGTTGAAAATTGATGGACTACCTTCGAATGGTGCATATTGAATGCACAAAACACATAAGTACACTACTATTACAAAGATTCCCTTCGGTTTGTCCGAAGTGGGACTTTCCAGATATATAAGTCCGAAAACTAACTAGAGAAGCCGGTCACATCCTAAACTGGGATCTTTGGGTGTAAAACTTTTTCTTCGCGTGTGTCCCTTTGCGTCGTAACCATGGACAATCTTCATCGTTTAACTTGATGCTTTGGCCAACATTCACTGTGAAGGGAGCAATTTCATGAAACTTTTCATAATCTTCTGACATGTCTGTCTTGTCCTCCACTCCCACGATGTTTCTTTTCCCTAAAAGAACTATGTGGCGGTTTGGCTCATCGCATGATGTATCCGCTTCCTTATCTTTTCTTTTTTGCGGCTTGGTAGACATGTCCTTCACATGGAAAATCTGTGCCACATCATTTACTAGGACGAATGGTCCGTCTGCGTACCTAAGATTGTTGAGATCCACTATTGTCATTCCGTACTGCGGGTCTTCCTTTACCCCGCCTCCTGTCAGATTGACCCATTTGCACCTAAACAAAGGAACCTTCAAACCAAGTCCATAGTCAAGTTCCCATATCTCCTCTATGTAACCATAATATGTGTCCTTTGGCCCATTGTTGTTTGCTGCATCAAAGCAGACACCACTGTTTTGGTTAGCGCTCTTTTTATCTTGGGTGATCACGTAAAATGTATTCCCATTTATCTCATACCCTTTGAAAGTCAATATAGTCAAAGATGGTAACTTGGACGACAAGTACAGGTCATCTTCAACAGTGTCGTCATGCATGAGACGTGTTTGCAACCAACCGGCAAAAGTCACCATTTGTTCATGTGTAATCCAGTCGTCAGACTTCTCCGGGTGTTTGGAGCGTAGAATATTCTTGTGTTGCTCGATATACGGAGCCACCAAGGCAGAACTTTGTGGAACTATGTAGTGTGCTTGCGCCAAAGAATGCCCGTCCTGGCATATTAGTGAATTCTTTCCTAGCGTGCCTTTTCCACCCAGTCTACCCTCATGTCGCGATTAAGGAACAAATATCGGCTTAATGTCAGGAATAAAGTCAACACAAAACTCAATGACCTCCTCTGTTTCATGGCCCTTGGAGATGCTTCCTTCTGGCCTAGCACGATTATGAACAGATTTCTTTAAGACTCCTATGAACCTCTCAAAGGGGAACATATTGTGTAGAAAGGGACCTAGAATGGCAATCTCCACGACTAGGTGAACTAGGACGTGCGTCATGATATTGAAGAAGGATGGTGGGAACACCAACTCAAAACCGACAAGACATTCAACCAAATCATTCTCTAACCTTGGTAGGATTTCCAGATCGATTACCTTCTGAGAGATTGCATTCAGGAATGCACATAGCTTCACAATGGCTAATCGAATATTTTCCGATAGAAGCCCCCTCAATGCAACCGGAAGCAGTTGCATCATAATCACGTGGCAGTCATGAGAATTTAGGTTCTGGAACTTTTTCTTTGCCATATTTATTATTCCCTTTATATTCGACGAGAAGCCAGACGTGACCTTCATACTGAGCAGGCATTCGAAGAAGATTTCTTTCTCTTATTTGGTAAGAGCATAGGTGGCATGACCCTAAAACTGCTTTGGATCTGTGTCATCTTCTCCGTGCATACGTTGCTGATCCTCCCGTGCCTCCGGCATATCTTTTGTCTTCCCATAAACACCCAAGAAGCCTAGTAGGTTCACGCAAAGATTCTTCGTCACATGCATCACATCAATTGCAGAGCGGATCTCGAGGTCTTTCCAATAGGGTAGGTCCCAAAATATAGATTTGTTCTTCCACATGGGTGTGCGTTTGTTAGCGTTATTCGGAACAGATTGTGCGTCAGGACCCTTGCCAAAGATTACTTCTAAATCCTTGACCATATCAAGTATGTAATCACCCGTACGGTGGCGAGGCTTCTTCCGGTGATCTGCCTCACCTTTGAAATGCTTGCCTTTCTTTCTTACGGGATGCCTGCTCTGAAGAAATCGACGATGCCCCAGATACACATTCTTCTTACATTTATCCAAATATATACTGTCGGTATCATCTAAATAGTGCATGCATGTGTGGTATCCCTTGTTCGTCTATCCTGAAAGGTTACTGAGAGCACGCCAATCATTGATGGTTACAAACAGCAACACATGTAGGTCAAATTCCTCTTGATCTTTCGCATCCCATGCACGTACACCTTTTCCATTCCACAGCTGTAAAAGTTCTTCAACGAATGGCCTTAGGTACACATGAATGTCGTTGCCTGGTTGCTTGGGGCCTTGGATGAGCACTGGCATCATAATGAACTTCCGCTTCATGCACAACCAAGGAGGAAGGTTATAGATACATATAGTCACAAGCCATGTGCTATGATTGCTGTTCTGCTCCCCAAAAGGATTAAATCCATCTGCACTTAAACCAAACCATATGTTCCTCGTGTCCTTTGCAAAGTCCTTCCACTTTATCTCGATTGTTCTCAACTGCGATCCATTAGCGGGCACTCTCAACTTCCCGTCTTTCTTACGGTCTTCGTTGTGCCATCGCATCAATTTGGCATGCTCTTTGTTTTGGAACAAATGTTTCAACCGTGGTATTATAGGAGCATACCACTTCACCTTGGAAGGAATCTTCTTCCTAGGGCGCTCGTCGTCAACATCACCAGGGTCATCGTGGCCAATCTTATAGCACAATGCATAGCATACCAGGCATGCATTCAAATCCTCGTACTCACTGCGGTAGAGGATGCAGTCATTAGGGCATGCATGTATCTTCTCCACCTCTAATCCTAGAGGGCAGACAGCCTTCTTTGCTTCATATGTACTCTCTGGCAATTCGTTGTCCTTTGGTAGCTTCTTATTTAACATTATCAACAACTTTTGAAATGCCTTGTCAGATACACCATTCTCTGCCTTCCATTGCAGCAATTCCAGTGTGGTACCCAACTTTTTCTTGTCATCTTCGCAATTTGGGTATAACCCTTTTTTGTGATCCTCTAACATGCGCTGCAACTTCAGCTTCTCCTTTTCACTTGCGCAGTTTCTCTTTGCATCGGCAATGGCCCGACCAAGATCATCAACGGGCTCATCTGATGCCTCTTCTTCAGCTCCTTCCCGCATTGTCGGCTCAGCTTCTTCCCCCATTTTTGTACCATCATATTCATGGAACCCATGGCCAGGCTAGCTGTCATCATCCTCTTCTTCTTCATTATCTTCCATTAGGACCCCTCTTTCTCCGTGCTTGGTCCAACAGTTATAGCCGGACATGAAACCGTACTCAAACAGGTGGACGTGAGTGATTCTTGAGTTAGAGTAATTTTGATCATTCTTACAGCCAGCACACGGACAATACATAAAACCATCCGGCTGCTTGTTCGCCTCAGCCGCAACTAGAAAAGTATGCACACCATTAATGAACTGGGGACAGCATCGGTCGTCGTACATCCATTGCCGGCTCATCTTCATTACACAACACCGAAAAGACCAAATTAATACAAGTTTGTACATAAAGTTCATACACACTTGTTCTCATAAAACAACATACAAACTCTCTAGCTAAAGCATTTAAATGCAACAACAAATGCGATCAACATCGCAATTAAGGTAACAATTGATCCAACAACATAGTGATAACAAGCCTCACTATCAATGGCATATCTTTTAAATTTTCTAGTCTTCAAACGCATTGCACCCATCTTGATCTTGTGGTCATCGACAACATCGGCAACATACAACTCCAGTTTCATCTTCTGTTCTTCAACTCTTTTCAATTTTTCTTTCAAATACTTGTTTTCTTTTTCAACTAAATTTAACTTCTTGACAAGAATATCTATGTCGGTTGGAATCTCTGGTTCACATACCTCCTAGATAAAAATATCTATGTCAACTTGATGGGCATAATTGTCATAAACACGAAATGCAACAAAGAGTTATAGAAGAGAGTATATACCACATCCGAATCATAAACCGGATAAGGGCCGACGGGGACGGATTTCAAGACCATGCCACTATATATAACAAACAACCGTATAGGTAAGAAAACTATACAAGTAACTAACTAAATCTTACAAACATGGTTTTTTATAAAAAGGATAAGAACAAGAGGCTCACCAAGGTGGTGCTGGCAACGGGACGGTGCGGGCGATCGACGGTGGTTAGGACGGGGACGGGAAGGCACTAAGTAAACCACACCTACAAATGCAAAGTAAGAAGTTAATTTGAGCTCAAATTGCATAAATCAAATAAACTACCACATACAAACTAAAACCCACAAATTACTATACTTATAGAGCATTGAAAGAGCTAATCTAGCAATGAGAGATGAAAGGACAAAGTTGCTAACCTTTGTGAACACTTGGATGGATGGGATGCCTCCAAATCTTGACAAATTTTGGCAAAAATGGAGGATGAGCTCGAGGAAGAGAGGAAGAACAGAGAGGAGAGGAAAGGGGAAGAACATAGAGGAGTGTGCTCGGGCTGGCGCCGAAGGGTTTCATATAGGGGACCTTTAGTCCCGGTTGGTGGCTCCAACCGCGACTAAAGGTTAGCCTATAGTCGCGGTTGGAGCCACCAACCGGGACTAAAGGTTTCCGTGGGGCCCCAGGCTGACGCTAGCCTGCCACCACACCTGTAGTGTCGGTTTGTGGCACAAACCGGGGCTAAAGGTCTGGAACGAGCCGGCACTAATGATGCCCGTCACGAACTTGGACTAATGAGCACATTAGTGTCAGTTCAAAACTGGACCGAGACTAATGAGGCGGACGAAAGGTCTGTTTTCTACTAGTGCAAGACATTCTGCACTAATTTATTGAGTGGGGCATTTCTCAGAATGTCGTAGTGTGCTATTTTTCAGTGTTCTAAACATACTACAAAACCGGAGTGAATTGTGTTCAAAAATCAAAAGTGAACCAGAGAAAAAACCGAACATGTGTTGCTCATGTACACTGATTTATCTAGTGAGACATTGCTCAGAACGCTATAACATGATATTATTAATACTATAGCGTGCTATATTTTCCAATGGGCTAACACAATACAAAATCAATAATGAACTGTGTTCAAAATCAAGTGTAAACAGGACACGTGTCACACATCTGTGTTAAAAACCTAATGTAAACGGGACATGTGTCACACATAGAAAAGCATGATATTAGTAGTGTTATAACATACTATTTTTTCCAGCGGTCTAAAGACAATACAAAATCGAGAATGAACTGTGTTAAAAAACCAAGAGTAGGCGAGAGGAAAAACCGGAGATATGTCCCTTATGTACATAGAATTATCTAGCAAGCCATTGCTCAGACTGCTAGAGCTGCTATTAGCGGTGTTATAGTGTGCTATTTTCCTAGTTGTTAAAATACAATACAAAACCATAGGGAAACTGAGTTAAGAAACAAAGGAAGAAAACTGGACACATTTCGAGCTGACGGCTGACTCCGTGGATGCACAGGATGTAGCGTAGCTTAGGCGCTTTAATTCTGTTATATATGATCAATGTGTTGGTTGCATATAGGGAAAATGTATTACCTGCCATGCCATATGTAATGTTAACAAACCACTCTCCTTCATATGATACACTCATATACCCGAAACAATGCCATATGTGATAAGCAACTCAGGTCGTGCAAAGCCAAAAAGTCCATGAGTGTGAGACCAAGCGCGCAGTGGGGGTGGGGTAAGAAGAACATAATATGAAGATAGTACATGTATATAAGCCTGTGAGAGGCAACCTAAATGAGAAAAGCAATGAGAAACTTCAAAAAAAACAATGTATATAGTTTAGACAACGTCAACTGTTGTCATCATCTACTAGCGCATGAAGCTCACACTAAGACTAGATGGCATATGTTTCATACGGAAGGAAATCGATTGGATTGACTTATATTAAAGCTCAAAAAATCATATAGTTATGTTCCCAAATTCATCTATATGTATAGGAAATAACTCAGTCAAATGAGCATGGATCGTATTTTTGGAATGGAAGCTCTCGAAGAAAACGACCAGTCCTTACAAGGAATGGGACCTAAACTCCCGCAAATGATCGACCCACAATGCCACATACTTTTGACTTCTAAATCTGTTTTACAAAGATATAACCTAAAAATATATTTGTGGATGCCTTGTCGTCGTTACCACTCTCGGGTTTCAAATTGTGCTTTAGAATCTTAGGAATATGGAATGGCGGAATTTTGCAAAGGTATTTCGATCACTAGGTATTAAAACTAACAATTGATTGAATCTATACCGGAATGAACCAGCGCAAAATTGGCTTTTAGTGGTACATATAAAACTTGCGAATTCTGAATGGTATAGTACATATGTGTTGTGTTTGGTTTATTGCACCAACTCTAAACACGCCAAGCGGGAAATGTTTGATTCGTCATGCAAGGCACTGCCCATGTCGCATGATATGTCTCCAACATATCTATATTTTTTGATTGTTCCATGCTATTATATTATCTGTTTTGGATGTTTTATATGCATTAATATGCTATTTATATTATTTTTGTGACTAACCTATTAATCTAGAGCCTAGTGCGAGTTTCTGTTTTTTCCTTGTTTTTGAGAATTGCATGAAAGTAATAATAAACGGAGTCCAAACGGAATAAAATCTTCGGAATAATTTTCTTGGACCACAAGCAACCCAAAAGACTTGGAGATGAAGTCGGAAGAGCCACCGTGTGGCCAGAAGCCACACGGGCACACCCAGGGGGGTAGGTGTGCCCCCTGGCTTGTGGGCCCACAGCAGCTCCCCTAACCCTATTTCCTGGCCTATAAATTCACAAATATTCCGTGTAAACCAGAAGGGGCCATGAAAACACTTTTCCACCGCCAGGAGCCTCGGTCCCCGTGAGATCCAATCTTGGAGCCTTTTCCGATAATCTGTCGGAGGGGGATTCAATCACAGAGGGCATCTACATCAACTCCATTGCCCCTCCGATGATGCGTGAGTAGTTCACCATGGACCTTTGGGTCCATAGCTAGTAGCTAGATGGCTTCTTCTCTATCTTTGCTCTTCAATACCATGTTCTTCATGATCTTCATAGAGATCTATCCGATGTAATACTCTTTTGCGGTGTGTTTTTCGAGATCCGATGAATTGTGGATTTATGCTCAGATTATCTATGAATATTATTTGAGTCTTTTATGAATTCTTATATGCATGATTTCATATCTTTGCAAGTCTCTTCGAGTTATTGGTTTGGTTTGGCCAACTAGATTGGTAATTCTTGCAATGGGAGAAGTGCTTAGTTTTGGGTTCAATCATGCGGTATCCTCACCCAGTGACATAGTAGGGGTAGCGAGGCACGTATTGTATTGTTGCCATCAAGGATAAAAAGATGGGGTTTTCATCATATTGCTTGAGTTTATCCCTCTACATCATGTCATCTTACCTAATGCGTTACTCTGGTCTTCATGAACTTAATACTCTAGATGCACGCAGGAGTCGGTCGATGTGTGGAGTAATAGTAGTAGATACAGAATCATTTTGGTCTACTTGACACGGACGTGATGCCTATATGCATAATCATTGCCTTGGATATCTCCATAATTATTCGCTTTTCTATCAATTGCTCGACAGTAGTTCGTTCACCCACCGTAATACTTGCCATCATGAGAGAAGCCTCTAGTGAAACCTATGGCCCCTGTGTCTACTTTCCATAATATATTTTCAGATCTATAAACCAAAAATACAAAAAATACTTTGCTTCAATTTATTTACCTTTTAATTTCCATTCTCATTTACATCTATCTCTATCAGATCTAATCCTTGCAAACAACTGTGAGACAACACCTTTATAGCGTTGGGTGCAAGAGTTTGATTGTTTGTGTAGGTGCATCCATTGGTAACTTGCTTGTTCCTCCTACTGGATTGATACCTTGGTTCTCAACAACTTGAGGGAAATACTTATCTACTTTGCTGCATCACCCTTTCCTCTTCAACAGAAGACCAACGCAAGCTCAAGAGGTAGCAAGAAGGATTTTTGGCGCCATTGCCGAGGAGGAAACATAACAAGTCAAGACAAGATCTACATCAAGCCTACCAAGTACCCATCACAAACTCATCTCTTGCATTTACATTATTTTCCATTTGCCTCTCATTTTCCTCTCCCCCACTTCTAAAACGATTTTCAGAAAATACCAAAAAGATTTGCCTTTTTGTTCGCCCTTCTTTCTTTTGCCTTTCGTTTGATTGTGTGCTTGATTGATTGCTTTGTCACGATGTCTAAAAATGCCAAGTTGTGTGAATTTTCCAATACTAATAATAATGATTTTATTAGTACTCTGATTGCTCCCGCCACTAGTGCAGAATCTTATGAAATTAATGCTGCTTTGCTAAATCTTGTTATGAAAAAACAATTTTCCGACCTTGCTAAGAAGGATGCCGCATCTCATCTAAATACTTTCGTTGAGTTGTGTGATATGCAAAAGAACAAAGATGTGGATAATGATATTGTTAAATTGAAGCTATTCCCGTTCTCACTACGAGATCGTGCTAAAACTTGGTTTTCATATTTGCCTAAAAATAGTACTGATTCATGGAATAAGTGTAAAGATCATCTCCCTTAGGAACAATATAATGAATTTTAAGCAACTTGATCATGAGCATGTTCACAATCTTGGGAGAGTATGAAATTAACGATTAGAAATTACCCCGCGCATGGTTTGAGTTTATGGATGATTATACAAAAAAATTATGTCAGATTGAATTTTGCTTCGAGGAATCTCTTAGATTCCGCCGCGGGTGGTACTTTTATGGAAATCACATTAGGATAATCTACTAAACTCCTAGATAATATTATGGCAGTTACTCTCAATGGCATACCGAAAGATCTCCTACTAGTAAAAAGGTGCATGCTATTGAAGAAATTATTACCTTGAGTGAAAAGATGGATGAAGTGATGAAATTGTTTGCTAGTAAGACTGCTCCTATTGATCCTAATGATATGCCTTTGTCTTCTTTGATTGGAAATAATAATGAATCTATGGATGTGAACTTTGTTGGTAGGAACAATTTTGGTAATAACGCGTATAGAGGTAGTTTCAATGCTAGGCCGTTTCCTAGTAATTCCTCTAATAATTATGGTAATTACTATAGAAATTATTATGGAAATTATAATAAGATGCCCTCTGATCTGGAGAATAATATTAAAGAATTTATTAGTTCGCAAAAGGGTTTCAATGCTATGATTGAAGAAAAATTGCTCAAGATTGATGATTTGGCTAGGAACATTGATAGAATTTCGCTTGAGATTGATTCTTTGAAAATTAGATCTATTCCACACAAGTATGATATTAATGAGTCCATAAAAGCTACGAGAATTTCTATTGATGAGAGTAAGGAAAGAACCGCTAGAATACGTGCTAAGCGTGAATGGCTTGAATAAGTGTGTTCTCGTGATAATATTGATGAAGATCTTAAAGTGATTGATATGACTCCTATTGAATCTTTGTTTTATAATGTAAATATTGATAAATATGGGACTGTAGATGAGTCAACTTTAGTCAAAACGCGTCCCAATGATTTGGAGTTTATAAATCTTAATGCTAAGAATGATAAAAGTGGGATTGAAGAGGTCAAAACTTTAAATAGCAATGAACACACTCTTTTGGATGTCAAGGACTTTAATTATGAAAGTTGATCTTTTATTGATTGTATTTCCTTGTTGCAATCCATGTTGAATTCTCCTCATGCTTATAACCAAAACAAAGCTTTTACGAAACATATTGTTGATGCTATGATGAAATTTTTTGAAGAAAAACTTGAGTTGGATATTTCTATACCTAGATAGCTTTATGATGAGTGGGAACCTAATATTAATATTAAAATTAAAGATTATGAGTGCCATGCTTTGTGTGATTTGGGTGCTAGCGTTTCCATGATTCCAAAAACTCTATGTGATGTGCTAGGTTTCCGTGAATTTGATGATTGTTCCTTAAATTCGCATCTTGCGGATTCCACTATAAAGAAACCTATGGGAAGGATTCATGATGTTCTTATTGTTAAAAATAGGAATTATGTGCCCATATATTTCATTGTTCTTGATATAGATTGCAATCCTACATGTCCTATTATTCTTGGTAGATCTTTCCTTAGAACGAATGGGACAAATATTGACATGAAGGAAGCAAATATTAGATTCCAATTCCTGCTAAGGAAAGGAATGGAACACTTTCCTAGAAATAAAATAAAATTATCTTATGAATCTATTATGAGAGCTACTTGTGGATTTCATACCAAAGATGATAATACCTAGATTTATTGTGTTTTGCCTAGCTAGGGGCGTTAATCAATAGCGCTTGTTGGGAGGCAACCCAATTTTATTTTACTTTATGTTTTTTTGTTTATGTTTTGGTGTTTTTTGCACATTATTAATACTGTAATAATTGTGTTTTATTGTGTAAGTTAGTGTTTGATCCAAGTAAGACCTTTGGGATGGTCTACGGTGTTTGCAATTTGATTTTGCTGAAAAACAGAAACATTTGGTCTTAGTACAGAATTTTGTAAATTCACTGGAACGTGATATTGATCTGAAATTTTTACAAAAGATTTACATGTAAATTTCCCTGATTTTCCTAATTTTTTAGAATTTTTAGAGTTTCAGAAGTATTCGAAGTGTACAGATTGCTACAGACTGTTCTGTTTTTGACAGATTCTGTTTTCTTTGTGTTGTTTGCTTATTTTGATGTATCTATGGGTTGTATCGGGGGTTATGAACCATGGAGAAGTTATAATACATTAGGTATTACAAAAATATAAATAAAGAATGAGTTCACAACAGTACCTGAGTGGTGATTTATTTTTCTTATACTAACGGATCTCATGAGTTTTCTGTTGAGTTTTGTGTTGTGAAGTTTTCAAGTTTTGGGTGAAGATTTGATGGACTATGGAATAAAGAGTGACAAGATCCTCAGCTTGGGGATGCCCAAGGCACCCAATCCATATTAAAGGATACCAAAAATCCTAAGCTTGGGGATGCCTCGGAAGGCATTCCCTTTTTCATCTTCAGTCCATCGGTAAATTTACTTTAGGCTATATTTTTATTCACCACATGATATGTGTTTTGCTTGGAGCGTCTTGTATGATATGAGTCTTTGAATTTTAGTTTGCCACAATCATCCTTGGTGCACACATCTTTTGAGAGGGACACGCTGAATCGTGAATTTATTAGAATACTCTATGTCCTTCACTTATATCTTTTGAACTAGGCAATGTTGCTCTAGTGCTTCACTTATATCTTTTTAGAGCATGGTGGTGTTATATTTTATAGAAATTGTTGAACTCTCGTACCTCACTTATATTTTTTGAGAGTTTCTTAAAAAAATCATGGT
Organism: Hordeum marinum; assembly: GCA_022496015.1. NCBI lineage: Eukaryota > Viridiplantae > Streptophyta > Magnoliopsida > Poales > Poaceae > Hordeum > Hordeum marinum. The sequence continues at coordinate 335,039,795 of CM039676.1, read as the reverse complement.
AATTTGTTTAGATTATGATTTTAGTCCTAATATAATGGGCATCCAAGAGGGATATAATAAAAACTTTCATATTAAGTGCATTGAATACTATGAGAAGTTTGATTACTTGCATATAGTTTTGAGATAATAGAGATGGTAATATGAGAGTCATGCTAGTGAGTAGTTGTGAATTGTAAGAGATACTTGTGTTGAAGTTGGTGATTCCCGTAGCATGCACATATGGTGAACCGTTATGTAACGAAGTCGGAGCATGATTTGTTTAATGATTGTCAACCTTTGTGTGAGGGTCAGGAGTGCGCGATGGTTCTCCTACCAACCTATCCCCTAGGAGCATGCGTCTAATGCTTTTTTTGATAAGTAATAGACTTTTTCAATAATTATGTGTGTTATTTGTGACTAATGTTGAGTCCATGGATTATACGCACTCTCACCCTTCCACATTTGCTAGCCTCTCTAGTACCGCGCAACTTTCGCCGGTACATCAAACCCACCTTCCTCAAAACAGCCACCATATATATTCCTTAAAACCGCCACCATACCTACCTATTATGGCATTTCCATAGACATTCCGAGATATATTTCCATGCAACTTCCACTGTTCCGTTTTTCATGACATGCACCATCACTTTCATCCTGCATATAGACTCATATTTTGTTCTAGGTATTGAGTTGTAATTTTCTTTTTGAGTTGGAAGTAAATAAAAGTGTGATGATTTTCATTATTAGAGCATTGTCCCATGTGAGAAAAGGATGATGGAAGCCATGACTCCCTCACAAGTTGGGATGAGTATCCGGACTTTACAAAAAAATAAAAGAGGCCAACGAAGCCCAAATAAATAAAAAAGAGGCCAAAGATGCCCACCAAAAAATTGAGAGAAAGAGAGAAGGGACAATTGCTAATATCTTTTTCCACACTTGTGCTTCAAAGTAGCACCATGATCTTCATGATAGAGAGTCTCCTATTTTGTCACTTTCATATAACTAGTGAAATTTCGTCTTGCACGACCACTTAGTTTTCTTTTTGAGTTTTCATACACTTATAGCTCTAAGTGCATTTGTTGCATGGAAATCCCTACTCACTCACATTAATATCTATCGATGGGCATCTCCATAGCCCGTTGATACGCCTAGTTGATGTGAGACTATCTTCTCCTCTCTTTTTCTTGCAACCTCCACCATATTCTATTCTACCTATAGTGCTATATCCATGGCTCACGCTCATGTATTGCGTGAGAGTTGAAAAGGTTTGAGAACACCAAAAGTGTGAAACAATTGCATGAATTGTTCATTGGGGTTGTGCATGATTTAGATACTTTGTGTGGGGAAGATGGAGCATAGCCAGACCATATGGTTTTGTAGGGATAACTTTCTAAGGCCATGTTATTTCGAAAGGACACGATTGCCTTGTTGGTGTGCTCGAAGTATTACTATTTTTATGTCAATATTAGACTACTGTTTTTAATCTTATAGATCTGAATATTCATGCCACAATAAAGAATATTACATTGATAAATATGTTAGGTAGCATTCCACATCAAAAATTCTGTTTTTATCATTTACCTACTCGAGGACGAGCAGGAATTAAGCTTAGGGATGCTTGATGCGTCTCCCATGTATCTATAATTTGTTATTCTTCCATGCTATTATATTATCTGTTTTATATGTTTTATATGCATTAATATGCTATTTTATATTATTTTTGGGACTAACCTATTAATCTAGAGCCTAGTGTGGGTTTTGTTTTTTCCTTGTTTCTGAGTATTGCAGATAAGGAATATTAAACGGAGTCCAAACAGAATAAAATATTCGGAATAATTTTTCTTGGGCCAGAAGCAACCCAGAAGACTTGGAGATGAAGTCGAGAGAGCCGCCGTGTAGCCACAAGCCACAGGGGGGCGCCCAGGGGGTAGGGCGCGCCCCCTGGCTTGTGGGACCTCGGTAGCTCCCCTAACCCTATTTCTCGGCCTATAAATTCACAAATATTCCCTGCATACCAGAGGGAGCCATGAAAACAATATTCCGCCGCCAGGAGCCTCGGTTCTCGTGAGATCCAATCTTGGAGCCTTTTCCGGTAATCTGCCGGAGGGGGATTCAATCACGGAGGACATCTACATCAACTCCATTGCCCCTCCGATGATGCGTGAGTTGTTCACCACAGACCTTTTGGTCCATATCTAGTATCTATATGGCTTCTTCTCTCTCTTTGCTCTTCAATACCATGTTCTTCATGATCTTCATGAAGATCTATGTGATGTAGTACTCTTTTGTGGTGTGTTTATCGAGATCCGATGAATTGTGCGTCTATGTTCTGATTATCTATGAATATTATTTGAGTATTTATGAATTTTTATACGCATTATTTCATATCTTTGCAAGTCTCTTCGATTTATTGCTTTGGTTTGGCCAACTAGATTGGTAATTCTTGCAATGGGAGAAGTGCTTAGTTTTGGGTTCAATCTTGCGGTGTCCTCACCCAGTGACATAGTAGGGGTAGCGAGGCACGTATTGTGTTGTTTCCATCAAGGATAAAAAGATGGTGTTTTCATCATATTGCTTGAGTTTATCCATCTACATCATGTCATCTTACCTAATGTGTTACTCTGTTCTTCATGAACTTAATACTCTAGATGCAGGCAGGAGTCAGTCGATGTGTGGAGTAATAGTAGTAGATGCAGAATCATTTCAGTCTACTTGACACGGACGTGATGCCTATATGCATAATCATTGCCTTGGATATCTCCATAATTATTCGCTTTTCTATCAATTGCTTGACAGTAGTTTGTTCACCCACCATAATACTTGTCATCATGAGAGAAGCCTCTAGTGAAACCTATGGCCCCCGGGTCTATTTTCCATAATATATTTTCAGATCTTAAACCAAAAATACCAAAAATACTTTGCTGCAATTTATTTACCTTGTACTTTCTGTTCTCGTTTGCATCTATCTCTATCGGATCTAATCCTTGCAAATAACCGTGAAGGGATTGACAACCCCTTTATAGCGTTGGGTGCAAGAGTTTGATTGTTTCTGTAGGTGCATCCATTGGTAACTTGCTTGTTCCTCCTACTATATTGATACCTTGGTTCTCAACAACTGAGGAAAATACTTATCTACTCCGTTGCATCACCCTTTCCTCTTCAAGGGAAAACCAACGCAAGCTCAAGAGGTAGCATCGCACGATACTCAAAGCAGGCTAGAACCTGGCCAAGTACTCTCAATATTTAGATCGGGGACGCCATGTTTGACTAGGACAACTCCATGACCCTATTTGTATTCAAAACTTTGTAATCTTTGAGCAACAAAGACTTGGATTACCTAAAAATACTTGAAAACATAAGGAGGTCCCACCCGGTAGCGTCTGCTCTCAATGTTTGCAATCGATATGGCCTTCCTCACCATACACGCCCGCCTCGCTGTCTTTCCCCTCATCTCTACGATGGCGCCTCGCCTCTCCGCTCCGCTCCTATAAAGGGCTCTATACCAGATTCGCGAAGGCCAAGTCAGCAAAACCTCATCTCCGCACCAAAAGCCATTAACAAACTCTAGCCTCCACCGTTTCCCATCTCATCTTCATAGCCACCACCATCTTCACCACCTAAAGGTAGCCATACTTATAATCATGTATCGCATCCGGCAACCAATGTAAGACATATTATCAAGAAAGCTTTCAGCTTGATGTCTTCTTTAATGTTTTTTTCGTGTGATTTGATCACCATGTGTATGTAATTCGGCAAGGAAATGGGTTGAGGCATAACCTTATGACCTGATGTGTTTGTAAGAGGGGTCGATGAAATGACTTAGAATGAACGTCATGTATGTGTGAAATAAAATTACATCATAGTTTTGTCTTGTTTCTCTTGTGTTCTCAACCTTGCACTTACCCAGGATCATGGAGTTCGAGCCACAAGGAGGTTTAGAGCAGGCAGGAAGTGGAGCGCTATTCTAAAAATAGTGATAAAAATACGGTAGCATGGAACCAATCTATAGGGATACATGTGGTGTCATCATTAAACGCCCTATGCTTCTGTCTAACTTATCTTAATTACCAAGGTAACACGCATGACGGATGGGGCCCACGGATGGACAACTGACTCTTGATGTTAGGCACGTTCTGGTCAAGACGTAATCTGGACACATCCCCCACTTTGAGTCATTGTAAGCACATCTTAAAGGGTGTCTTCTAGAGCACAAATTAAGATCAAGATGATCCCATTCACAAACATATGTTTGTAAGAATGAAGTCCTCATACCCATGCATTTTTTATTATAAGTGCTTTCTATAGTAAAGGTGATAACGATCCGATCTAAAAACTATAATTTTATAATCTCGTAAAAACTTGGTAGAAACCATTTTATAAACTAGATGACACCCTGTGTGTTGCTGCGAGATACTAAGAGTCATTTTGTTGATTTGACAAGTGAAGTTTAACCTAGTGTTGATTCATATTACATGACTACATACGAAAAAAGATCTAGCACAAAGTCCCATATGTTTGCTTTCATGCAACACTAAACAAAACTAATAAAATTACAGTCGGACATTCTGCCATCAGTAGATTGCAACAGGAAACAAATAAGGTAACACAATTATAAATGAGACCAAAGGTTCAGTGTGAATTGTAGCAGAAGGCACAACAACCATGGGGCACCACGTTGAATTTATATCGTAAGATTCTGTTATTTTATTTAGATGGCTTAAAGGGAAAATCCGACATGTCACCTTGACAACTTTCGTGTATTAATTAATATGTAACAAAGGTAGGATGTTAGGAATGTAAGCATCATTGATTTAGACACAACATTTCAATCAATGGTACACACGTTCAATGTACGCAAATAAGATAATTTCGCTTTGAAGGTATTCCAATACTGGACGGAAAAACAAAATAAACGTAAGCTCAAAATTACTTCTCAAATGCAGAAACATAAATGATGTATACAAAATCAGAATAATTTTTGTTGGAAATTATTGAAAAATAAAACTTGCCATTTGAAAGAAAACCAAAGGCATTGCTATTTTGTGTTGAGGAAATGCCCCGAAAGCCAGCTCCACCCTTTGTGGTGGTGCAATTGTGAACTCAGCGAGAGGTTAGAACCATGGTTTTACCCTTACAACCGGAGGTGTTGCCTCCTTTATAGAAACACATTCTTGAAAATATTGAAAAATAGAATATGATATTAATACTATTTGAAACATTATCGACAAATATGAAAGATAATGGCGAAACTTACCTAAGTAGATTCTTCCTAAAAATCATGTGTTCTACTTCCTCCGTTCCTAAATATTTGTCTTTTTAGAGATTTAATTATGGACTACATACGGATGTATATAAACATAATTTAGAGTGTAGATTCATTCATTTTGCTTTGTATGTAGTCCATATAATTGAATCTCTACAAATACAAATATTTAGGAACGGAGGGAGTATGTAGGAAATACTAACATACATTCTTTCAAAGGATACTATAACATAGCTGCAGCCAAGGGGCACTATTTATTTCTGTTGGAGATCAGAATACCGAAAATATGGCCTGTACAATATGATTTATCACATGCATTTTCATGAACCATAGATAATTGTGCAGAACTACCTAATGGCATCAATGTATATGAACTATCATTTCTTAAAAGGGTAAAACAATAACACTCTAATAAAAAACAGTGAACATATCAATATAATTTTCAAGATGTAAAACACATGCAGCAATATGTGCTTGTATTTCTCTATCATATAAGTATAAGATCTGAGACGAACCAGAGTTGCTAGTTCAAATGTTAAGAAAAGACTGTAGCTAATTAAGCTAGGGCCACTCATATCAACATAATTTGCAAGATGTAAAATACATGCAGCAATATCTGCTTGTATTTCTCTACCAGGTAAGTGTAAGATCTGAAACAAACCAGAGCTGTTAGTTCAAACATTAACAAAAGACTATAACTAATTAAGCTAGGGCCGTTCAAAGGCATATTTGTATATTTAATAGAGGGATAGACAACCTGTTGGAGAACTCAAGAAAATGCAATTGCTGCCAATCCAGAAAGTAATTAGCCAATGCATTCAATGGCATATTTGCACAGTAACGGAGGGGAAAAGGTTTCACAAATACACTACGGAAACAATTTGGGCGATGTTGAATCCCATCGAACCAAGCTGGTACGAATGATTCAATCAACAGCAAGAACCATTTACCATGCTCTAGATCCAGTAGTTGAGAGAAAAGATACACAATTTGGGCGAACTCGTTAGCCAAGTTCATATCGAAGAGAGTACCAATCTACAAAAAATGTGAACTTCGATCAGTACCGTGAGATGATTCTGCAAACGTCAACTTGGGATGAACAATTCACAGTATAGAGGGTGCCATGTGTCCACGTATAAGAAAAAACACAAGATTTAAGAATCAGACCTGTAGGCTATCTTCTCTTTCCTCTTCATTATAAACCATGGATCGGTGCAGGCAAAAACAACCGATGCAGCGAGGGAGGTTGCACAGATGGGAAGAACCTCTTATAGGGAGGGGATGCGACGTTGAAGGCTGCAGATGTGTCCTTGCCAACATGCGTGACACCGTAGCAGTTGTTGGATGTGAGACAACAGAGACTTCCAGTTCGTCCCATCAAGGTCATTGACTATCCAAGACCGAAACATGGTGAATCTCGAGCAAGGGGGAAACAAGAAATTGTGCTGATGATGGGAACACAATAGTGGAGCTACTGAAAGGGGGATCAAATGCGTTAGTTACCCCCGGCATGAGGAAAGAGAAGATGCATCCATTTCAATTGCATAATTAGTGGGATTTAATGGAGATACAGAAGGTGAAGAGGGGTTTGGCATGGAGAAATCATGAGGCTGCAATAGGCAATCCTGCAAGGGGAAATAATTGTTGGAGAAGACGGGAAGCAGAGGCGATGTGAAGGTGAATCGTTTGGAAAGGAGAACGCTCGCCTAGAGAGAGAGAGAGAGGATGGTGTGATGGGGGCCTTTGGCAAAAAACAACATCGTGCACCACGGGAGGTAGCGAGAGTTTTAACGCTTTGGATGGGGCAAGCAAAAAAGGATGACGTGGAAGCACCAGAATGCGGAAAAATTACAAAGTGGGGTTGCATGAGGTTTGACGTGCCTGAATGTGATTGGATGCTGATGTGGCTATGTTGCATGTTGAGATAAATCAGATAGTGGGGGTGAATGATGAGGATATGTACCTAGGGTAGGGTCCTAGGCACGGCCTACATACCCTACCTAAGGACACCACATTTGAGGACTTGAAGATCAAGCATGAACTTCCGAGTGGATCCCTGGAGACGTTCAAAGTCACTCGACAGCAATCCACTCAGAAACTCCCGCTCTCACTCGGCAGTCGCATATCACTCGGAAGACCTCGCTTTCACTCCATGCCAGAAGACCGGGAGCCATCATCAAGAGCCCAACGGGTAGACGCTGGTTCAATGGTCATTAATAGCTTTTATTACATACGTTACCTGTAACGGCAGACTTTAATCCCACGACCAGGCCCTTTGATGCGGGGCAGTTAGAGGGCAGCGAGCTCTATATAAGCCACCCCTCCCCTCCTACACAAGGGTTCGTAACCATTGTAATATCTATACTCCACTCGACACAAAGCTCCCGAGCACTGAGACATAGGGCTGTTACCTCCACGAGAGGGGCCTGAACTCATACATCTTTGTGTACACCCTCGCCGTAGCTAGGACTCTGCTCTCTCCCTTCGTACCCCTACCATCTACTATCAGGCTCGTTCCCATGATAGTTGGCGCCCACCATGGGGCAGGCGTCTAAGCGACTTCTGGCGAGGTTGCGATTTTCATCCTTGAACATGTCTTCCGGCGGTGTTTTTGCTCTGGGCCATGAGATCCGTTTCGGAGCGCTCACCTTCATCGCCGATGATTCGGCATGGCTCCAGGAGGCGCCCCTCGATGTCGAGGCGCTCCCGGTCTGCGGGGCCGCGCACTTCTGCGCGAGCCCCTACGGCGTGTTGTTGCGTCAGCCGTTGACCCCCTACACGTCGGCTCCTCTCGCCATTCGCGGTCGCAAGCGGTCCGGCCGCTCATGACTCCAACGGTGGGTCAAACACGCAGCGGCGTGTCAAGCTTCTCCGTAGGTTGCAGCGCTCGAGCCCGCCGAGTCCCTTCATGGTGTGTTCGAGTCGGATTCCGATACATTCGACGTACCTTCCGAGCTCGAAAGTTGTGATCCCGCAGCGGAGGTCTTGATGGCGGGCTCTGATCAGAGTTCACCGCCTGGCTTCGGCCGTGTCAAGCGCGAGGCTGGAGGTCCGTCGAACGTGCAGCTGCGTCATGATGAGGAGGTCCTTCATACCCCCTCATTGTCGGTGTGACTGCCGAGGCCCAAGCTTTGGAGGCCGCGCGCATTCGTCTGGAAGAGCTCCAGGCAGAGATTGACGAGCGCGCTCGCCAGCGCCCGCCGCGCCCTAGTCGACATCATCGGAAACTGTTTCCAACTGGATCTCACGATGGCGTTGAGGTATACCGAACTCCTGTGCTAAATGTTGTTGTTGCTGCTAGGATAGCGGATTCCATTCAGCCATCCCGGTCAGAGGCTGGTAGAGGGCTGTTGCAGATCAGGGCACTGTTGGATGCAACACAACGTCAGAATTCAGCAGTTTCTCAGTCCCGTAACAGGATATATAGTAATTCACCCAAGACAGAGATTGTTCAGTCGGCACATAGCCCTGGATCACCCTTGCGTCGTCGAGGCGGCGGTTTTCGTGAAGGGCAAGACAGAGATCAGCATCACCGCGAAGACCACCGTCAAGTGCCCACTCCTCTGCGGAGTGGTCCGTACGCACCTCGGTGCCAGGACGACAGGCACTCCCGTGGTGATGAGCAGGATGCGGACTTTGACGCCCGCGCCTATCTGGTTCAGAAGCGGATCGACAAGAGCAGAGCCTACAGGGAAGGACTCGACAGAGATGTTCCGAGTGGAAGCTCAGCTATGGTGTTTGGTCCTGAGTGTTTTAGCAGAGCTATACGTTTTGCAGAGATTCCCCCCCCCCCCCCCCGATTTCAGAATGGCGGCAGGGATTGGAAAGTTTTCTGGTGAAACAAAACCAGAGACTTGGTTAGATGATTATCGAGTTGCTGTGCAGATTGGCGATAGAAATGACAATGTCGCAATGAAGCACCTGCCCCTCATGTTGGATGGTTCAGCTCGAGCTTGGTTGAATCGTTTGGCTCCTTCCAGCATACATTGTTGGGAAGATCTTGCCCGAGTGTTTGTCCGGACCTTTGAGGGCACTTGCAAGCGCCCCGCGGGTCTGGTCGACTTACAGCACTGTGTCCAGAAACCCAATGAAACCTTAAGGGATTATATTCAGCGATGGTCCACCCTGCATCATACGGTGGAGAATGTGTTAGAACACCAGGCTGTTTGTGCCTTCAAGGCTGGTGTGAGATACAGGGAGCTGTACCTGAAGTTCGGGCGCACTGGTAACATTTCACTCGGCAAGATGATGGAAATTTCCACTCGCTATGCTAATGGCGAGGAAGAAGACCACCTCCATAGCGGCAAAGGAAAAGCAGTCGCTAACGAGTCTGGCGGCGGCAACAATCGAAAACAGAAGCGAAAGGCTGAAGACCCGGCTCCGGCAGAGGCAGCAGCACTGGCGACTCAGTCGAAGAACAAGAGCAAAGACAAAGCTCAGTATGCCCCCAAGAAGGGGAAAGGTTAGTCAGGAACTGATATCTTGGATCACCCGTGTGTAATTCACACGAGGAAAGATGCAAAAGGCAACCTGATTTTGCCCAAGCACACCACTCGACAGTGTCGAACCCTTATCCAGCAATTCAAGGGAGACCAGTCGAGTGCGAAGTCTCCTGAAAAAGAAGATGAAGATGAGGAAAAGGAAACATTCCCAGATGTCACTGCAACACTAGTGATCTTTGCTGATGTCGAGAGCAAGAGTCGTCTGAAAGTCATCAATAGATAAATCAATATGGATGTGCCAGACACCCCAACCTACCTCAAATGGTCTCAATATACTGTCACATTCGACCAGACAGACAATCCTGCTCATGTGGCCACTCCCGGTCGACAGGCTCTGGTAGTCGATCCGGTGGTGCAGAGGACTCGACTCAGAAAGGTCCTCATGGACGGCGGCAGCGGCCTGAACATTCTGTATGCGGATACCCTGAAAGGGATGGGCATTCCGATGTCCCATCTAAGCGAGAGCAGTAAGCAGTTTCACGGGGTCATCCCAGGAAAGAAGGCCAAGTCACTCGGCCAGATAGCATTGGACGTGGCATTCGGAGATAGCAAAAATTTCTGAAAAGAAAAGTTGACATTTGAAGTCATGGATTTCAAGAGTGCCTACCACGCCATCTTGGGTCGACCCGCTTATGCACGTTTCATGACCCGACCATGTTACGTGTATCTCAAGTTGCCAATGCCAGGCCCTAAGGGCGTGATCACGGTCACTGGCAATCGACAGCGGGCCAAAGAGTGTCTCCAGCAAGGATCCAAGATCACCGATCAACAGATGGACATGGTCGAGCTGGAGGAGTACAAGAAAACCGGTGACCCTGCTGATTTGCTCCGTGCAAAAAAAGCCGGCTTCCGAGTCGGCATTTCAGTCGGGAGGGGAAGTGAAGAAGGTGCACATCCACCCGAAGGATCCAACTGCTGCCCCGACTAATATCGCAACAACACTCGACAGTAAATAGGAAGCCGAGCTCATCCAGTTCCTCCATGAGAACTAGGATATCTTTGCATGGAAGCCTGCTAACATGCCGGGGATTCCCAGGGAGCTGGATGAGCACCGTTTGCGAGTGGATCCGAAGGCCAAGCCCGTCAGGGAGCATTTGCGTCGATCCGTGGCGGAGAAGCGCAAGGCAATCGAAGAAGAAGTGGCCCGTTTCTTGCAAGCCAAGTTCATTCGGGAGATTTACCACTCCGAGTGGCTCTTGAATGTTGTGATGGTGCCCAAGAAAGATAAGTCGTTGCGCATGTGCATTGACTTCAAACATCTCAATAAGGTGTGCCCAAAAGACCATTTTCCGCTCCCCGCATATATCAAATTGTTGACTCGACAGCAGGGTGCGAGCGTTTATCGTTTTTGGATGCCTATTCTGGGTACCATCAGATCCGTCTGTATGGCCCGGACAAAATAAAAATAGCCTTCATCACCCCGTTTGGGTGCTTTTGCTACATCACCATGCCTTTTGGTCTTAAGAATGCCGATGCTACTTTTATGCGCATGATTCAGAAATGTTTACTCGACTAGATCCCTTGGAATGTCGAGGCGTACATGGACGATATAGTTGTCAAGTCCCGCAAAGGTTCCGACCTACTGGCTAACTTGGCTGAGACATTCACCAATCTGAGGTGATTCGACATAAAGCTGAATCGGGCCAAATGTACCTTCGGTGTCCTTGGCGACAAGTTGCTCGGTTTTCTCGTTTCCGAGCGAGGAATTGATGTCAATACCGAGAAGATCAGCACCATCACCCGTATGAAGACTCCCGTGCGAGTGCATGACGTTCATAAGCTCACAGGTTGCTTGGCAGCATTGAGTCGATTCATTTCTCGTCTTGGTGAGAAGGCTCTGCCCTTATATCAGTTTATGAAGAAGTCCGACACATTCGACTGGACTCCCGAAGCCGAAGCAGCGTTTGTTGAGCTCAAAGCCCTGCTCTCCACCCACCGGTGCTTGCCGCTCTTGCCAGCAAAGAGCCCTTGATCCTGTACATCGCGACCACAAATCAGGTCATCGGTACAATGCTGACTGTCGAGCGAGAAGAGGAGGGTAAGGCCTATAAAGTCCAGTGGCCAGGTTATTATGTCTCAGAAGTATTGTCCCCCTCAAAGCAAAGATACCCACACTATCAGAAGTTGGCGTATGGTATTTACCTATGAGCGAAGAAGGTGTCACATTATTTCCAAGACCATTCGATCTTAGTCGTCAGTGATGCTCCTTTATCCGAGATTTTCAATAATCGCGACACATCAGGTCGAGTGGCTAAATGGGCAATTGAGCTTGGACACTTTGACATCAGATTCGAGGCCAAGAAGGCAATCAAGTCCCAAGCATTGGCAGATTTCATGGCTGAGTGGACTGAACAGCAACAGCCCATCCAAGTTCACTCGGCACATTGGACAATGTTCTTCGACGGCTCCAAAATGTTGAATGGGTCCGGCGCTGGTGTCTTTTTGATATCCCCCAGAGGCGACAAGCTCAACTATGTCATGCAGATTCATTTTGATTCCTCCAACAATGAGGCAGAATATGAAGCACTTTTGTATGGGTTGCGCATGGCTATCTAACTCGGCGTCAAGCGCTTGATGGTTTATGGCGACTCAGATTTGTTGGTGAATCAATCGATGAAAGAATGGGATGTTAGAAACCCCGCCATGACCGGATATTGCAATGCAGTCCAGAAGTTGGAGAAGAAATTTGAAGGCCTGGAACTTCACCATGTTCCTCGACTAAAAAATCAAGTTGTTGATGAGCTGTCCAAGATTGGTTCCACTCGACGGCCTGTCCCCAGCAGGGTGTTCCTGGAGCATTTGCACGCTCCTTCGATTCAAGAGGATCCCTTCATCGAAGAGCCCCCACAAGCTTTAAGCTCCTCTGACTCGACTGAAGTCGATGTTCCTGCTGTGATTGACTTGGTCATGGAGATACTAGTTATCATACCTGACTGGACTGTGCCGTACATTGCCTATATCCTCAGACAAGAGCTCCCTGAAGATGAAGCAGAGGCTCGACAGATTGTGCACAGGTCCAAGGCTTTCACTGTGATGGGAGATCAACTATTCAGAGAGAGTGTGACTGGTGTCACCCAGCCCTGCATTTCCCCCGAGGAAGATCGGATGATTCTAGACGAAATCCACTCGGGAACTTGCGGCAACCATGCGTCTTCAAGGGCGATCGTCGCTAAAGCATACCGAGCTGGTTTTTACTGGCCGCAAGCTAATGAGATGGCTAAGGACATCGTTGATCACTGCGAAGGCTATCAGTTCTATGCGAATCTGTCACACAAGCCAACGTCTGCTCTGAAGACAATCCCTCTCGCTTGGTCGTTTGTAGTTTGGGGACTCGACATGGTTGGTCCCTTCCGACCTGGAAAAGAAGGATTCACCCACCTGTTGGTAGCAATTGACAAATTCACTAAGTGGATTGAAGCCAAGCCCATCAAGAAGCTGAATTCCCGCACGGCGGTCACATTCATGAGGGAGATCATTATCCGGTGCGGCATTCCGCACAGCATCATCATGGACAACAACACTAATTTTGACTCGGAAGAATTCAGGAGATTCTGTAGCTCCCAAGGCACTTGAGTGGATTACGCTTTCATTGCACATCCTCAAACCAATGGGCAAGTTGAGCGGGCTAATTGTCTCATTCGGCAAGGTCTGAAGCCTCGTCTCATGCGCGATTTGGATCATGCCGCCGGTGCGTGGGTAACTGAGCTGCTGTCTGTTTTGTGGGGATTGAGGACAACGCCTAATCGGTCGACTGGACGAACTCCTTTCTTCCTTGTCTATGGTGTCGAAGCCATATTGCCGAGTGACTTGGCCCGCAATTCTCCTCGAGTGGAACTATATTCTGAGGCTGAAGCTGAACAGGCTAGACAGGATGGGGTAGATCTTCTGGAGGAGGGGCGTGAGATGGCCCTGATCCGGACCACTACCTATTAGCAAGACCTACGACGCTTCCATGCAAGGAATGTCAAAAGCCGAGCGTTCCATGAAGGAGATTTGGTGCTCCGGGTGAATCAACACCGACCTCACAAGCTTGCTCCCGCATGGGAAGGCCCTTTTGTCTTCACTAAGGTGCTAAACAATGGATCCTATCACCTATATAATCTCATGAAGCAGATAGATGAGCCACGGGCCTGGAATGTAGACCTTCTCTGGCGTTTTTACACTTGAGACAAGAGTTTTCTGATGTAATAAGAGTACTTCATCAATGCAATTCGTGTTTCTGCTATTAATACTTCGTCGATTCCAACCGTGCAGTTACATTCTTGGGGATACTCCGAGTGATGAGCAACCCTCACACTCGGGGGCTTAGCTACGAAACATGTTTCGCCTAAGTTAAAAACCCTGTCGGGTGGATAGCAGTCCATTCACTCGACGACCTATTTGTGAATCCGTCTTCGCTTGGGTTCAAAAAAACAAACCTTGTCAAGTTCAAGTATACTTCGAGTGATGAGCAATCCTCACACTCGGGGGCTTAGCTATGAACACGTTTCGCCTAAGTTAAAAACCTCGTCGGGTGGATAGTAATCCATTCACTCGACAGCTTAGCTACGAATCGACATTTGCCTAAGTTCGAAAATACTTCGAGTGTTGATCAATCCTCACACTAGGGGGCTTAGCTACGAACACGTTTCGCCTAAGTCAAACACCTTGTCGAGTGGATAGTAATCCATTAACTCGACAACTTTGCTGTGAATCGACATTCGCCTAAGTTTAAATATACTTCGAGTGATGAGCAATCCTCACACTCGAGGACTTAGCTGTGAAACATGTTTCGCCTAATTCAAAAACTTGTCGAGTGGATAGTAATCCATTCACTCAACAACTTAGCTGCGAATCGACATTCGCCTAAGTTCAAATATACTTCGAGTGATGAGCAATCCTCACACTCGAGGACTTAGCTGCGAAACACGTTTTGCCTAAGTTAAAAACCTCGTCGGGTGGATAGTAATCCATTCACTCGACAACTTAGCTGCGAATCGACATTCGCCTAAGTTCGAAAATACTTCAAGTGATGAGCAATCCTCACACTCGGGAGCTTAGTTGCGAACAGGTTTCGCCTAAGTTTAAAACCTTGTCGAGTGTATAGTAATCCATTCACTCGATAGCTTAGCTGTGAATTGACATTCGCCTAAGTTCGAAAATACTTTGAGTGATGAGCAATCCTCACACTCGAGAGATTAGCTGTGAATCGACATTCGCCTAAGTTTGAAAATACTCTGAGTGATGAGCAATCCTCACACTCGTGGGGCTTAGCTGCGAACACGCTTCGCCTAAGTTAAAAACAAACTCAGTCGAACAGACGATCGAAAGCCAAATTCGAACAAAATCCAAAGGGTAAACCACGGATAAACGTTTTGTATAAAAGCAAATGTGCTCAGACCCCAGGCTTTAACGAAGTTTTTAAGGATACAAATCCACTCGGCATACCGAGGCAAATTTAACTGTCTCTTTCAAAGACAAGTTTTTCAAGCAGGAGATGGACTGGCGGGCTCGATGAAAGTGTCCAGATCGATGCCGTCGGCGATTTTGGTGGCCGCTTCGATGAAGGTCTCCATGAAGTCCTCGAACTAGAGTTTCTTCGTGTTGACCACCTGAAGCTCCTTCAGCCTCTCCTCCTTCATGTCCCTGCAATGGACCCTGACGAGTGATAACGCCACGTCGGCCCCACAACGAGCGACAGATTTCTTCCAGGCCTGCACTCAACTTGGAAGTTCGTCCAGGCGAGCCATCATAGAGTTGAGGTCGAGTTGAAGGGTGTCCTCCGGCCATAGCTATTTGTCAATTATCTCCATCGCAGACTTCAGCCGGACAAGATACGCCTGGATGCCCTGGAGCCAAAAATTGAGTCGGAGCATGTTCATGGCCACCACATCTGCGACAGGAGACATGGTGGGATCCAGATTGGGCTCAACCTCCTCCGTCTCCTTCTCAAAGTCTTGGCAGAATTCTGTTGAACAATGGGGAATGCGAGGAGAATTGGTGAACTACGACCCTCAAAGATTTTACAAAGCTCAGTCGACAAAAATACTTACCGTCGAGCAGAATATACATCTTCCTCGAGAACTCGCACAAATGCCTCTCCAGGCCATTGCTCCTCTTGTTCAGCTGCTCGGCCCTTTTGACGAGGTCCGCGCGCTCCTACTTCAGCTTGGTGTTCTCCTCTTCCAGCTTTTGGGCAGCCGCCAACTTCTGATCTGCAGCTTCAGTTTTGTCCCTGGCCACCCGTTAGGCGTCCGCAAGTGCCTTGTCCTTCTCCTCCAGTGCCTTCTTCATGGAATCTAAAGAAACAACATTATTGAGTCGCGCTTGGAGTCGACGGTTTTCATTGCGCACGTCTGTTCGAGCGAGAGCACTCGGTTCAAAACATGGAAAGTGAAGATGGGAATGCTGACAGTCGACAATAATTACCTCCCAGAGACTTCAGCTCAGCACGCGCTCGCTCTAGGGCGTCGTTGGCAACCGCCAGATCCACCTGCAATCTGTTCCTCTCATCCTCCATGTCCTTGTACTGCGTCCCAATTTCGCAAGCCGTCTGGAACCCACAAAAGACAGGAGTTCAATGAGCAAGTAGTTCCTGGACAGTCGACTGAGTTATGAACACCGACGAATGATCATCTTAGAAGAATTCAAGCAGAAAATCCACTCGACATGTCGAGTGACTCTGGCGCTCCACGCGCCATAAACAAATTCAAAAGTTGTCTCTATTAAGACCCCTGCCAATGCAAGCATTCGACAGCGGTCTCGGGGACTACACCCAGTGGGTGCGCTAAGAGCGCCCCCACTGAGACGGTTAACTCTCGATCCGTCGAGTAACTTGTCAGGAAAAAAACTCGACATGTCAGGTGACCCCAGTACCACGCGTACGACAAGTTTTCAAGCCTACTGTTTATCGTCTGCGATGAACAGTAGCCTCGGGGATGACACCTAGTGGGTGCACTTAGCGTGCCTCCACTGGTTATTCAAACATTCGACAAGGTCAAGCCTGCCACGACACTCGACCCGTCGAGTGATTCGCCTCTCTACTCTATGAAGTGCAGTCTATCCTTATGCAGCATCATATCATGGTTTGCCACTAATGTCCATGAAACCTGCAAGGTAGCTACGGAATGATGTGATTCAAAAGCAAATTTTATCCCGTATACAATAAACTCTAAAAAAACTACCAATGCAAGCATTCGACAGCGGTCTTGGGGACTGCACCAAGTGGATGCGCTAAGAGCTCCCCCACTGAGACGGTTAATTCTCGATTCGTCGAGTAACTCGTCAGAAAATACACTCGACATGTCGAGTGACACTAGTACCACGCGTACTATCAATCCCAATCCTACTCGACTACGATCCGATCTATTTGAGTGGAGAAAGTTCAAACATGCTACGGCAATCACCCAGTGGGTGTACAGTAGGCAAGAAAAGACAAGAATTCAATCAACAATGGACTTACAATCGAACTTACTCGGACATTGGTGCGGAGGGCTGCGCTGACGTCAAAAGCCAGTTTGCTGGCCTCGTACGCCTCCTTGGTCCTCAGCATGAGCTGCTCTGCCTGGATCATGGCTTCCTTCGCAGCCCCGATTTGATCTTCCTGGGTGCGATGCAGAGAGAAGGCCATCACAGGTGGGGTTGGCGTGGTTGCAGGAGCAGCTGAGGCAGTCTGAGAGGGCCCGGTTGGAGTCGACGCCACAATGGTCGAAACATTTGGAGGGGCATGCGATAGAGGTACTGGAGGTTCAGCCCTGGGTTGTGTCGAGCCACCCCCCCGGGAAGACTCTGCAGTCGACCGCTGAAGTGCTTGTGCCGATGACGCTCCTTGGATGCAAGGGCACGAAGTACCAAGTCGCTCCTCGTCGTCCTCCACCTGAATGACCTCTGCATCGACAACTGACGGTGTTAACATTCGCATATGTCAAGTTCCATTAGGATGAACCAACAACTATCTAACCTCCATGAGAAGTGGTCGCGTCAGCAGTGTCGACATCCATTGCATCCCCTCCATCTCAATGAGGCGAAGACACAGATGTAGCAGCTCTGACGAATTGAGTGGCATTCAGTCAAATACAACTCCAGACTTCAGTCGACAAAACAAGTACGGAAATAAACTCTTACGTGGAGACGACAGACACTACCACCCTCATGCGAGGCAGAGCCTTGTGAGGCTTGGTGGCGGCTTGCTTGGGCTGCTTAGCCAGTTTTTCGCTTGGCTCAGCGATCGAGGGGCAGCTGCGCTTCATGTTCTTCTCGGTAGGGCCCGAAGCACTATCCTCAACAGTCGACGGATTCCCGGCGGGACTTGGTGCGACCTTCGCGGCGGGGAGGTGACTCGATTTCTTCCTCCTCGCCGAAGTCCTCGTATTCTTCCTCGGAGTCAGAAGAACCGTCACCATCCACACTGCCGCCCTCACTCACCATGCCGTCTTCAGCATGGCTCCCGTTAGGAACGGGCGAGTGCATGTGCGTCCATTCCTGCATGATTCAAGCAAAGAAGTCAGTTCAATATATCACTCGACAGTACAATACATTAGTCAGCATTACACAACTCACCAGGTTCTTCAGCGGGTTTTCGGCCAAATATGGCCAGATCCTCTTGGCTCCCAAAGGATTGTCGCGGGCCCCGATGATGCTACGGAGCCACTGCTCGACAGTTTTCTAAGGAACTTCCTCAGGGTGCGTCCTTGTCGAGTCCTCAGGGTCCGCCTAGTGCCACATGGTGTGGTCTCTAGCTTGGAGCGGCTGGATACGTCGACCGAGAAACGTCTCCAACAGATCCATGCCGGTCACCCCGCCCCGGATCAGCTGCACAACCGCTTCAATGAAGATGCCTACTTAGATGTGCTCCTCTTCAGTCACCATCAAGGACTTAGGAACAGCCGAACGGTCGGGTGTGTATGGGGGAAGGCCAGTCGACATATTGGGCGATGATGCATCCTTGCAGTAGAACCAGGTCGACTGCCAACCCCTTACAGACTCAGGAAAGGTCATGGCGGGGAAGGAGCTACAAGCTCTTTTCTGAACTCCTAACCCTCCGCACAGCTGGAGCACGTGGGTCTTCCCATCGGGGGGAGGGCTTTCTTCACAGTCTAGGATCTGACCGTGAAGAGGTGTTTGAACAATCCCCAATGGGGAGTGCAGCCCAGGAAACATTCGCACAGAGTGACGAATGCAGACAGATAGGCTATGGTGTTGGGCGAGAGGTGGTGCAGTTGGGCACCGAAAAAAATCAGAAAGCCCCTAAAGAATGGGTGGGGCGGCAAAGAAAAACCTCGCTCGACGTGGGAGAGAAGGACGACCCGCTCCCCATCGGGCGGCTCCGGCACGCGCTCCTCCCCCGGAAGCCTCCAGGCGCCGACCGCCATGAGCCCATCGGAGACGAGGCCCTCCATATCTTCGCGGGTGATGATAGAGGGGAGAAAATCCCCCTGCATCCAGCCTGCCGGCGCGGTGAATTGGGCGGTCGAGGGCTTCTTGCCCTTGAGCTTCGCTGCCCCCTTCTTCGCTCACTCCAGCTTCTTCGTCGGATTCTTCATCTTCGTCGCGGCGGCTCTCGTCGAGGGAGATCGGAGTTGGGCGCTGGGAGCGGAGGAAGCGGAGGAAAAGAGAGAAAGAACTAACGGAGCTACTGTGCAAACCGCAGCAAAGACAGCTTTATACGCTGCCGAGTGTCTTACTGACTAATGGACCAGCGAGGTTACCGCACACGCCAACCGCTGACAGCGCTCGGTACGTGGCGATAGGACTGGCATGAAAATCGAGGCGTCGTGCCCCCACTTGCCCCGATCGTGGCGTAATCTTCGCACGAGCGCGCGCGCTTCCCAAATTTTCGTATCCCAGAAAATCTGGGTCTGTCAGACCGACCCCTCGCCTCCCAAGATACTACCAACTCACTCGGACCAAAACAAATGTTGAACATCCACTCAGACACCTTTAAGGCTGAATCTTTCCCGGCGAGCGGAGAGGAATTCAATCGACACAAGTTTTGTTGAAGCCCCGAATATCATTCGGAAGATTTTGCGTGTTTACCCTGAATGAATGCTAATGCTCAGAGTTCAATAGACACAAGTTTCATGGAAACCCCAAATATCATTAGCAGGATCTGATGCACTAACTCAAGGCCCTCGAAGATACCTCTTTCCACCACTCAAACCCCGATCCATTCGGGGGCTAATGACGAGGATATGTACCTAGGGTAGGGTCCTAGGCACGGCCTACATACCCTACCTAAGGACACCACATGGGAGGACTTGAAGATCAAGCATGAACTTCCGAGTGGATCCCTGGAGACGTTCAAAGTCACTCGACAGTAATCCACTCGGAAACTCCCGCTCTCACTCGGCAGTCACGTATCACTCGGAAGACCTCGCTTTCACTCGAGGCCAGAAGACCAGAAGCCATCATCAAGAGCCCAACGGGCAGACGCTGGTTCAATGGTCATTAATAGCTTTTATTACGTGTGTTACCTGTAACGGCAGACTTTAATCACACGACGAGGCCCTTTGATGCGGGCAGTTATGAGGGGCAGCGAACTCTATATAAGCCACCCCTCCCCTCCTGCACAAGGGTTCGCAACCATTGTAATATCTATACTCCACTCGACATAAAGTTCCCGAGCACTGAGACATAGGGTTGTTACCTCCACGAGAGGGGCCTGAACTCATACATCTTTGTGTACACCCTCGCCGTAGCTAGGACTCTGTCCTCTCCCTTCATACCCCTACCATCTACAGTCAGGCTCGTTCCCATGACAGTAAACTTCTTAAGTATATAGGATTCACGTCCTCTCATCGGTTCAATAAGTCAGGGTCACACCTTGGGAAAGAGGCAGGGAATCTTTCTGATATCTATTACCGGATCACTAGACGGACTCGTCAACAACATACACAGGTAGAAAGTACCACACCAGCTACAATATTGTTGTTGTTGGGAAGGGTCTGCCCATAATTCAAACACTTTTGTTGACAGTATGGCTCAACCGCAAGGGATCAATATCCCTGAATGTAAGTTCTACACAGGAGATGTTGCATATGCAAATTGGCTAGGGGTTATTCCCCGCTTCAGAAAAATCAGGTATCATCTTAATGAGTTATTTACAAAGAACTCTAAAGAATGTTATAGAATTGTCCAATCGCAAAAACTCTAGCCTTAGAGTTACAGCTAGGAGAACATTTGGTACTTTGCAGAATAAATTTAACATCCTTGATCAAGAGTCATCACATCATTAATCATTTCCCCACCCAAGTTAAGTTTGTTCTTGCACGTTGCATTCTTCATAACTGGAGCTTAGGGTTTGGTCTTGATGAGTTTGTGTCAAATGAGGATGATGTGATGGCTGATTATAATGACCAAGGTCATGGTCATGGCCTGAAGGCGCATGATAATGAAGCTTGAAAGTGCAAAGGTTGGAGTTGGTTGAGGCAATGTGGGTTCCTAGAGGTGTCGTAAGGGTCCGAATATGAATGTTAATTTGGTACTTGTATTCGTTAGTAGCTACTCCTATGAGAACAAATTGTTGTTTGTTTACTACTTCCTCCGTTCATTTTTATAAGACATTTCAGACATATCACACCGAACTGTTTTGACTACTGTTTGAAATGTTTTCAAAGTCTTATAAAAGTGAACAAAGGGAGTAGTTAGCATTGAAACGAGTGTAGTTTGCGGTACGTTCACCATTAGTAAAAAGGTGTAACCTTACCAATACGAAGTGAGCAACAGAACACCATGTATTTGCATATTTACAACTTTAAGCCTCAAGTGTTGCCAACGAAACACGTTAGATCGTATTTGACACCCGTGAGTGTCAGAGAGTGCAGCCTCCGCCCACACATGCGAGACGCAACTGGTTGGCCTAGTTTGGGTCTTTGCTGCACACGGGTATGTTGTTTGGTTCACCGTTATTTCTCTTTTGTTTTTTCTATTTGTAGGTTTTCACGCTTTGTTTTATGTTTATTTTTTTCTTCGGTCTTATTTATTTATTTTTCTTTTTCTTTTTCAATTTTTCTTCAGGGTTTGGTTTTCCTTCAGCTTTTCTCCGGTTTTTCACTCTGCCTATTTTTCTAATATACGGTGAATTTTTTTAATACACCTGAACATTTATTTACTATAGATAAGCTTTTTCCAAATATATGATGACTATTTTTTAAAAACAAATGGAACATTTTATGAAGTATACATTGACCTTTTATTATACAGTGAACTTCTCTAAAATGTATGGTGAACTTGTGTCTAATATACAGTAACTTTAATATAGGAAAATATTTTTTTTAAACATACTGTGTGTGTTTTATAATATTACAAGTTTTACAATGGTTGGGCTTTTTTGAACCGTTCGTTGATCTCAATCTAACGGCGAACAAATACCTAGTACTGGGTAGTACTCGGATGAAAGTATTCAAAAGTACTAAAACGTGTGGGGTCAGTACTAATGACAATGTGGGGTCGCATTTTAATCTAGGGGCATTTTAGTCCTAGGAATTTTTTCCACCCGCCGCCCCTCTCGTCCAATGCCAAACCGCCGCCATTGTCCTCCCCTCTTCCATTACCATTACACAACCACGGACATCTCTCCCCTCCTGCATTCCAAGTCGACCACAGCCATCTCCTCCTTCTCGCCGCCGCAACTTTGCTCTTCTCCTCTTCCACATCCACCCCCCCCCCCCTCTTCCATGTAAGCAAGAACCTCGATGGAGGAGCAGATTGAGCAGATCGCCGGTGGTGAGAACGCCGAGTTCGTCGAGATCGCCGGCGGCGACCATGTCAAGATGACTAGGTTGATGAAGATCCGTTCTTGGTTTCACAACACAAGGCAGATGAACTGGATGGCAACGGCCACTCTCAAGGAAATGACGAAGAAGGAGAGGATAAAGCTTTTCCCCCCACCCGCACAACCGAAGCACAAGATCCAGATCCTCCTATGGGCGATGGAGCAGGCGGATTCGGCCAACGAGTGGGTCAGGCGGAGGTGGTGGGCGTTCAGATCTAGTGTAGAGCATCCACTGGATCAGGAAGCCACCGTGCACGAGGTGCCGTTGCAAATTGTGGAGCCTCCAACCGAGTCACCGGAGACTCCGAAGCGCAAGAACAGGAGGGTAGTGGTCGCGACCTCGCTTCCCCGCCGTTCTCCACGCTTCCCTCGCCTCTCTCACCGTTTGAACGGTGGCGGTGCAGTTGTTTAGAGTAAGCTTCCCCACTCATAATCTTCCTACTAGTCGTGCTTACAGTCTGCTGGTAGTGATGATAATAGTTCGACGAGGGAGTGCTAGATGTCATTTTATTCTCAATAAATTGTATGAAGGTTTGAGTACATGCTTTTGGGGGCTGGATAGTGATGTATATGAACCCTAGGCTAAA
Source organism: Hordeum marinum (assembly GCA_022496015.1). Classification (NCBI taxonomy): domain Eukaryota; kingdom Viridiplantae; phylum Streptophyta; class Magnoliopsida; order Poales; family Poaceae; genus Hordeum; species Hordeum marinum. The sequence goes on along the minus strand of CM039676.1, from coordinate 335,016,713 downwards.
TTTGTATGGTTGTAGTGGTAGAATTTGATGTTGACCTGCATTTGTACTCCAATCCATATCCTCTGGATGGCAGCGTAATTAGTTGGAAAGAATAAATTATGTTTGAGTATTGCGAGTTGACTAGTAAGTGGTACACTCTGGGTACACACTGAAAATTTTGAAACTGAAATATTTCCGTATTGCAAGTTCAGCACACAATTGTAGATTCTGAAATATTTCAGTTGTGCAGTTTCAGTACACGCACGTAGGCACTGAAATATTTCAGTAGTGCAGGTTCAGTACACCCACGTAGGCACTGAAATACATCAGTAGTGCAGTTTCAGTACCCACACGTAGCCACTGAAATATTTCAGCAGTGCACTTTCAGTAGAGACATGTAGACACTGAAATATTTCAGTACAACATGTTGCTTAACTTCCTGTAAGTGCTTCTTGCATGTGCTATGGCATACATTCTGTTTACTCTGATCATAGCAGTGATTTTGCATCTTTCAATGCTCTTATTAATTCAACATTGACTTCTGTGAACTTTGCATTCAAATAGGTATCCTACAGTTTTTATGACAGATTTCCTTGTCATGTTGAAATTACCATACTGTCATTTTTGCAATACCAAATGTATTCAATCTGAAATTTTCAATTACTTATATGCTACAGTTGCAAGCATGGATAGGTTGCTTGTGACAGCCTAAGTGTTGTTCCTTCCTTTTATGGCATGTAACCCCATTGTATGAACCTTGTGTCATGTGCTATGAACGTATTGTACCTTGTCCCATGTGTTGTTTTGCATTCATGCATCATAGCATCCATCATAGCATCCATCTTGCCATGCTTGCTTTTATGTGTCTTGGAATGGTGTGATGGTTGTGAGTGTGACTTGTGTGTGATGTGTGTTGAGGTGGTTTGTTTGTGGTTGAATCAAGTGAGCAAAAACTCCTTCTCTTCCCTTCTCTTGTCTTTCTACTAAAAACCAAACCATAATGCCTTTTATTCCCATGTTATTTTCATAGCAAAATAAACTTGCAAATTAAAATGTTTAAAAATGTTCAAGAGCTAGCCCTTTAAATATTATTAATTTAGAGTGTGGTGCTTTTGTTGATAGGGGTTTGTGTGTTTTTGTGTTTAATAAAATAGGAGCTATCATTTTTATAAAGTATTAAAATAACTTGTCCTAAAAATCATTTTAGTATTTTCAGTAAATAGTGCATATTTCTTTCTTTACAAAAGTATTTTTGTTGGCACCAAAATCCTTTTATTTCTCTCTGGGGTTTTTCTTATGTGTTGTGATGTTTTTAAAATGGTAAGTCCTCTTAATTATTTTCCTGAGCATGAGAGAAAGGTTTGTGGGTCTCCTATTCCCCCCCCAACGTGGCCCAACAGTTCGCAGCCCAGCCGGCCCTCCCTGCGTTCATTTCTTCCTCCTCCTGTACGACACCCCATCCAGAGGAGCCACGTCGGCTTGTCGATTATTTGACGGCCGTAGCGAGTCCTCCTTCTCCTTTTAGCGCGTCCCCGGTGCCCTAGCTTCTTCCCTCTCTCCATTCCTCCCCCTCTCCTCGCCGTGACGCCGCCAGGTAAGCTTCCCAACCATGCCATCGCAGTGTCCGCCGTGCTCCGGCCGAGCAGCAGCTCGTGCCCGGAGGTAGATCCTCGCCGCGCCCCCGTCGCTCTGGTGCGTGGGAAGGAACCCCTCGTGCCCCCTCTTCTTCCCAGACGACCAAGTGGTGCCAAGGGAGTCATCGACGTCGCCCCTTCTTCTCTACAGTCCAGACCAGAGACGGCGCCAAGATCTTCTTCCTCCTCGCGTCGCCTTGTCGAGCCCCGAGCCCCCTCTCCGTGTCCTAGGTAAGGAGGTACGACCCCTCCTTCCTTTTCCCCCTGTTAGCTCGTCGATAGACCAGGGTGCGCGTAGAACCGATGGTGTCACGATCATGCTCCTGATGCTCCGGCAAGCCTGTAGTTTTGTTCCTATTTCTGTCAATGCGGTTTGTAGCATGCTCGTGCTCGTGCTCGTGACCTGCCCGTGCGTGTAGTTCCCCCCTTAGATCCCGCGGCCCCGCCGGTAGTTTCCCTCGCCGGAGATGGCCGGAGCTGGCCCGTGCCACCGTTGTTGCCTGTCACCATTGCTCTGTCAGGTTCAGTTTCGTCAGAAGTGGACGTGTGTGTGGTTAAGTCAGGCCAAGTGCCTCCTCTGTTAACCATCGAACGTGTAGCAGAGTGGTAGTCGCTGGGGGAGCTGACCCTGGTGGTCGTGGGTTCGAGCCCAGGCTCCCCCTTTTTTGTTGTTGTTTTTTTCTTTTGATTTATTATCTGCTACAATGTTGTGTGTGTAGGTAAATTCCAGGAAGTGGTTTATTTTATTTTTTTCTTCCCTATCGTAGTGTGTGAGTAGTTGTAGTGTATGTGTTGTGAGCATGCATAGGCAGGTGCTTGTGTGTGTATATACCATAGTGTATATATGCATGAGTGTGCGTGTGTAGTGCAGTTTTGAGCATGTGCATATGTGTATGTGTAGGGTTTATTTCTGTTTTCCTTTTGTTAATAACATGCGGGTGTGTGGTGCACCTATGCATGTGCATATGTTTGTAGTGTATGTGATACATGTGTGTGCTCATGCATATATGTGTGAGTTCTTGGTGTATGTGGCATGTGTATATGTAGTTATGCATGTATGTGCTTGTGTGTGTAGGTGCATGAGTGTTGTGTGTGTGTAGGTGCATGAGTGTTGTATGTGTGTATGTGTATATACATGAGAGTATGTATGCATGGGTGTGCAAGAGTGTGTGTGTGTATATAACTAAGAGTATATATGCATGTGTATGTGGTGTGTGTGGGCAGGTTGCACCATATGAGTGGTGTGCATGTGTAGGTAGTGTGTGTAGTGCATATGTGTGTGAGCACATATGCATGTGTTCTTATGTGGTCTTGTGTGTGAGAGTGAGTGTGTGTGTGTGGCCATCTACATATGCAATGCATATATGCATTGAGCATATATGTATGCTTATGTGTGTGGATGCACACCCACACTCATGAGCTTGAGTGTGTGTGAGAGCGCCATGTGCATTTGTGTGCATGTGAGAGGGTGTAGTGCATGTGTCTGCACTTGTGCTTGTAGTGTATGTGAGTAGAGGTTTATGTGTGTAGGGGACTAGTGGGCATTCCCACTTGACACACCCCTTTTGTTAGTGTGCTTGGTAGTAGGAGTCATTAATCTTATCTTGGTATTTTGTATAACACGAGAAGCACACATATAAGTGGGAAACAAGCTGCTAAGTTGCATACTTGAAGTTTCTGTTTCAGCATGCTAAAAACTGCTAAGTCTGAGCATCTGTTGTTATCTTTATGCCATGAAGAGTGGGTGGTATCTAGTTATGTGTTTGGAATTTGCTCATGCTCAGTGCTAGCTATTTGACGTAGATATTGTCTAATACCATCATGTTAATGTTCATGCCAATAGGTGGTCTATAGCATATTTAACTACTGTTGTCAACTTGCTACTTTATTAACTCAGATTTCAGAAAACTGGAATTTTCACTAAGTCCCAGAAAACTGTTTCATCATGTCAACTTGATAGCTTCATGCTTATTGATGTGTGACTCCCTTGATGATTGTGTAGTTGGATAAGTTGATGTGGGTGTTGAGTAGATTCTGCCAATGCCTTGCTTGGGGCTGTAGGATTCCTGTAGCTCAAGTTGTGAGCTGAGTAAGTTGCTATGATGCTGTTTTGTGGCAGATTGTGTGTTTATTTGTTTTGTGACTTGTGGGAGCTATACTTCATGGAATTGATTGATATTTGAGTCTATTGTGCTTGATTTTTCATAACCTATCCAGTGGCTACCTTGGAATGCCAAGAATTAGCCCATGGCTTGGTGGTCTTGTGTATTTGCCTCTGTACCTTGTCGTGAGCGTATCGTGAGAACCGTAACTCCATTTCTGACGTTCTTTATATGCATTTCTATCGATTTTGCATGATGCATCCATATTTGCCATGTTCATGCATGTCTAAATAACTTAAAATGAGGTTCTGTCCGGATTCATTAATAAACAGACTTTGCATGTGAAACATGACTAGTTTTGGATTGCCATGTTTAATTCTTCATAAATGGATCATGCATAATCTTGGTTGTGCATTGCATCTTGGTTGGATGTTTATTGTTGCTGTTTCTATTGGGTAGACACGAGTGTCGATACTGAGTACGAGGACCCAGGAGAGTACCATTACGAGGATCCCGCTACTTGTTCCGCTGAAGAACCAACAGGCAAGATGATCGTACCAGTATCCCGATACTATTTTTGCTTGCTAGTTTCTCGTTCTTAGTTATAATTGCACTACCTACCACTTGATATCAGCCTCCTAATTGCCATGACAGCCTCTAACCTCCACATCCTAGCAAACGTTTGATTGGCTAAGTTACCGCGGCTCAGTCCCTCTTATAGCATTGTTAGTTGCAGGTGCAGGTTGTTCCATGTGATAACATGGATATGGATAGCATCATATTATCTGTCATTTAATTTGAAGCACATATATATCTTGGTGTTGGTGGAAGGCTTGGCCTTTTGCTAAGTGATTTGTTCCGATGTTACCGCCATTAGTTCCTTGTTACCAGTGTTATGTTTTCCATATTTTGCGCTCCTAACATGCTCAGGGTTGTTATGGGGACCCCCTTGTTTATTCGGTTGAGATTAAAACTTGTCTGGCAAGACCCAACTTTGGTACTACATTTGCTAATAACTTAAAAAACTTGCATAGGGCTTTGCAACCCTGTGGATAATTTAATCAACCCTCGGGCCAGTGCTCCGCATGAGTGTTGGTCCAAAATGTCAACAGCCGGTGGCCACCAGGGGCAACTCTGTGTTTGGCCTACCGGAAGTTTGGACAATCCGTCGTGTCCTGAGACTGAGATATGCAGCTCTTATCGGGTTCGTCGACACGTCGAGAGGTCTTGCTAGACTTGTTTTACCTTTATCGAATATCTTGCGTGTGGACTCTGACTTTCTTCGGGTTTTTCTCGAGGTGTTGGAATTCCTTTGGAATTGCCTATGATGATCGCGAGATACGCGGTCGAGGTTATTCCCGCGGAGTGTGGTTAATTTGTGATGGATTAGTTGGAGCACCCCTGCAGGGTTAAATCTGTCGGAAAGCAATGCCCGCGGTTATGTGGCAACTTGGAGATTTGTTTAACACCCAGTTCTAGTAAACTTGAAGTAAACTGTAAATAAAATACACCAACTGTGTGAGTAACCGTGATCGTCTCTGCTCATGAACATGATCCGAGAGAGAACATGGTGGGGTTATGATTGACGTAAGTAAGTGTTCAGGATCTCATACAGATCATACTAGATTCGATCGTTCATCGTAGGCCACTCACATTTACATTCTTGTTACGTAAGTTAGCCACCATAAATGCTTAGTGCTGCTGCAAACTAAACACTTACCCCAACCCAACCTTTAAGCTTGGATAGTCTCGATACCCGGGCGCATGATTGCTGAGTCCCCTGTGGCTCACAGTTTATTACAACACTCCAGGTACAGGTTCAGATGAGTACGTGCAGGATGATCCTACCCAGCTCCAGTGGGAATATGATGAGGAAAGAGGCAGGATGTACGTGACGTACCCGGATGAGTAGAGGACCATGGTCGTGATCTTTGGGATAGCGAGATAGTATCATTGCATCTATTTTATCGTTTGATTTCGTTCGTAGTCGGACCCTGTCTTCGTCTTGATAATTTGAACTTGTGTGGATTTATAATTTAGTATGTGGCGAGTGTAAGCCAATCTTGTATACTCATATTTTCAGTATTGTATGATGTGATGATACTATACTTGCTAACGGCAAGATGCGCATCTATCCCTTGCAAGGCCCTCGTGCCTTAATATGGATAGGCGCGCATCTTGGGCATGACAAGTTGGTATTCAAAGCCATACGACCATAGGAGCCTTTGCTTGTTCGAACTTGGCCGACTCGTGTCTAGTGAAAACTATTTTGAGTCTAGTTATATCGGAGAGTAGGATTATTTTTACTCCTCTTCTATGATCTGGTGAGGTATCCGACTTAGGAATTTTGATTCTACTCCTCTTCTCGCTCAAAAAAATTTAGGATCACGTGGGTATTCTGGAGTCTATATGATACCGATGTGACAGGGTTCTGTCTTGGTGCCTCCTATCTGACTTGATTTCTTCCGGGGAGTCGAGCTCCAGGGAATGTTGGCACATCATTATCATTCGGCTTCCTTGATATCTCAGGACGGAGAGTGTTCGGAATTACTTCAATACTTATCGTGGTGAGATAAGGTCGGAGTCACCCAGTACTAGGGAGGCGTCTAGGGTACCACCATGGTTTAGTATCGTTGTGAGTTTGAGGATTCGAGATTAGATGAGTTTGCGAAAGCCTCTGGTTATGTGTTGAAGGATGGATACAGTTGGGTTGTAGGATTGCTAGTTGTGTGAGATATTTCCTCCTTGTATCCCCCACACCGGATTGCATAACCATAGAGTTTTCGGAAGTTCATAGGTGGGAAATCTTGTAGTCATCTAGGATCATCTTCTTCAGATGTATATGGGCATGTACATTTGTTCCGAGCGCTTAGCTCAATACTTTTGTGTTATTGCAAGTGGCTTATTATATCTGATGATGTTATCATGAAACGAAGAAGCATTCTTACTAATTTTTTAGTGGGAAGGCTGTTTGTTATTTGTTCAATTTCTTTCAAGCATTTGATTCAGCTTTGAATTCAGCTTATCAATGAGGTGCTAATGCGTGTTGTCCATCTTCAGGATGGCTCCACCAACTCGCAACAATCCGGGCCGTGGTGAGGAGCAGACTAATGTTCCACCACCACCCCCGCCACCACCACCTCCGCCTCCTCCTCCAGAAGCTTGGCAAGCTATGATGGCCGCAACTAATGCAAACACTCAGATGTTGCTCAGACTGTTGCAAGAAAGGGAGCAGGCTCAGCAAGGTTTTCAAGGGAATTTTCAGAATCAGCCTCAGTTTGCAACGCTCAATCAGTTCCTTGCCAACCAGCCCAAGTCTTTCACCTGTTGTGAGCAGCCTTTTGATGTTGATGATTGGCTTCGTGATATGAGTAAGCATTTCGAGTGCAGCAATGTCAGGCCAGAGGACTTTGTCAGATTTGCATCGTTCCAGCTCAAGGATCAAGCAGCTGATTGGTGGCAGCAGTACAAGGATTCCAGGGGCGATCGTGTTGTTACTTGGGACGATTTTCGTCGTGACTTCAGGGCTCATTACATTCTGACAAGCTTTGTCGAGAAGATGCGTGAGAAGTTCAGGCACCTGAAGCAGGGAAGCAAGTATGTCTACTAGTACAACATCGAGTTCCAGAATCTAGCCCGTTATGCTAAGCAAGATGTTCCAGATGACAAGGCTATGATCTATCAATTCAGAGGTGGTCTCAAGGATGAGCTTCTGCCAGGCCTAGTTCTTTAAGATCCTCGGGAGTTTGATCAGTTCTACAACATGGCTTTGAAGGTTGAAGCCGCTCAGCTCAAGTTGGAGAACTCCAAGAAGTGTTCAAGGGATTCTTATTCTTCTTCTTCCAGCTCTCAGATGGTTTCCAAGCAGCAAAAGTATTGGGCACCAAATCCTCTTCCGTTTCGCCCTCCTCAACAGCAGAAGCAGTTCGGTGGTCGTGGTTCTTCCCACCCACCCAACCTAGGATTCCAGCAGAGACCCCAGGCATCCAAGGCAATTCTTGTTCCTTCTCCAAGCAATGTTCGTCCGCTTTCTGAGGTGACTTGTCACAAGTGTGGCGAGAAGGGTCACTATGCAAACAAGTGCAGCCAGCGGCGTCTTCCGTCTCCTCCTCCTGTCAAACCTCCAGGCAATGCTATGGTGAAGCATAATCCCAAGTTTGCAAGAGTGAACCATGTGAACGCAGCAGAGACAGAGGATTCTTCTCAAGTGATCGTGGGTAATCTCTCAGTTAACTCTATTCTTGCTAAAGTTTTGTTTGATACTGGGGCATCACATTCATTCATATCAAGGCCATTTGTTTCAAAGCATGAGTTTTGTTGTGAAGAATTGTCTAAATCATTGACTGTGGTGTCTCCGGGTTTACAAATGAATTCTCATTATGTGGTTCGGGATGCTTCTATCAAGATGGGAAATTATTCTTTTCTGGCTTCTCCAATTGTTCTTGGGAATTCCGATATTGATCTCATTCTGGGCATGGACTTCGTGGCTATGAACAAGGCTTATGTTGATTGTCAAGCAAAAGAAGTCAAGCTGACTCATCCTTCAGAAGATGTGATTATATTCACGGCTCGCAATGACACAATCCGTCTCTTTGCTCTTAATGAGAAGGGTGGAATCTCGGCGATTTCTCAAATTCCGGTGGTTTGTGAGTATGAAGATGTCTTTCCAGAAGAATTGCCAGGAATGCCTCCGCACCGTCTAGTAGAGTTCGTGATTGATCTCGAGCCCGGAACTGAACCGGTCTGCAAGCGCCCGTATAAACTTGGCCCCGAAGAGCTGAAAGAGTTGAAGAAGCAGCTAGATGAGCAAGAACATCTGGGTATGATCAAACCAAGTTCTTCTCCATGGGGTTGTGGTGTTTTGTTTGTCAAGAAGAAAGATGGCACAGATCGTCTTTGTGTCGACTACCGTCCATTGAACAAGAAGACAATTAGAAACAAATACCCACTCCCTAACATCAATGAGTCGTTTGAACAACTGAAAGGTGCCAAGGTTTTCTCGAAGCTTGATCTTCGCATGGGTTATCATCATATTCGCATTCACGAAGAAGACATTCCCAAGACCGCTTTCAGGACGAGTTTTGGCTCTTATGAGTACATCGTCATGTCGTTTTGTCTTGCTAATGCTCCTCCAACCTTCTCAAGAATGATGAATTTCATTTTCTCTCCTTTCAAGAATGAATTCGTCTTGGTCTATTTGGATGATATCCTTGTGTTCTCGCAGATAGAAGAAGAGCATGCAGAGCATCTCCGCCTTGTGCTTGACAAGTTAAGGGAACATCGGTTCTATGCCAAGTTTTCCAAGTGTGAGTTCTGGCTCAATGAAGTGGTGTACCTCGGGCATGTCATCTCTGCCGAGGGAATTAAAGTGCAACCTGAGAAAGTTGCGGCAATCTTGAAGTGGGAACCTCCTCAAAATGTGAAGCATCTTCGGAGCTTCCTCGGGCTTGCTAGTTATTGCAGAAGATTCGTGGAGAACTTCTCTCAAATTGCTAAGACTCTATCTAATCTCCTCCAGAAGAGTGTCAAGTATGTTTGGTCTCCTGAGTGTGATGTAGTGTTCAATACGCTCAAGCAAAGACTGACTTCAGGTCCAGTTCTTGTTCCTCTAGAGCAGTCAAAGCCTTTCCAAGTTTTTTGTGATGCGTCTCTCCAAGGTCTTGGTGGTGTTCTCATGCAAGACAAGAAGATCGTTGCTTATACCTCGTGCCAGTTGAAGCCTGCCAAGATGAACTACCCCACTCATGATCTTGAGTTGGCGGCAGTTGTGCATGCTCAAATGACTTGGAGGCATTTGTTGTTGGGTAGACCAGTTGAGGTGTACACCGATCACAAGAGCTTGAAGTACATTTTCACTCAACCCAATCTCAATCTTCGGCGGTCTTGTTGGGTGGAAATGCTTGAGGACTTCAATCCAAGCATTGAGTATACTCCTGGGAAAGCAAATGTGATTGCGGACGCGCTCAGCCGTAAGGCGTACTGCAATAGTCTCATTCTAAAGCCTCTTCAGCCCGACCTTTGTGAAGCCTTCCGCAAGCTCAACCTTCAGATGATTTCGCAAGGATTTCTTGCCAATCTTCAAGTATCTCCGACTCTGGAAGATTAGGTTCGCCAGGCGCAGCTTCTTGACGCTATGGTGAAGAAAGTGAAGAGCCAAGAGCATTCCGAAGTATAAGTGCTTTCGCGGTGATGACAAAGATACCCTGTTCTTTGAGGACTGTCTTGTGGTTCCAAAAGGTGATCTCAGAAAGGTTATCATGGACGAAGCACACAATTCTCTTCTATCCATTCATCCAGGCAGTTCAAAGATGTATCAGGATCTCAAGCAAACCTTCTGGTGGACTCTCATGAAACGTGAAATTGCTCAGTTCGCGAACGAGTGTGATGTTTGTCGCAGAGTGAAGGCGGAACATCAACGTCCAGCAAGTCTTCTTCAGCCTTTGCCTATCCCAGAGTGGAAATTCGATCATGTGGAGATGGATTTCGTCACTGGGTTTCCGAAGTCCAAGAGAGGAAACGATGCCATCTTTGTGGTTATCGACAAGTTGTCAAAAGTTGCTCATTTCCTGCCAGTCAAAGAATCTATCTCGGCAGCTCAACTTGCAGAGTTGTATACTTCCAGGATAGTGTCTTTGCATGGTATTCCTCAGCTCATCTCTTCTGACCGTGGAAGCCTCTTTACTTCCAAATTTTGGGAGTCCTTTCAGACTGCTATGGGTACCAAGATCCGTTTCAGCACTGCATTCCATCTGCAGACAAGTGGTCAAGTTGAGAGAGTCAATCAGATCCTTGAAGATATGCTCAGAGCCTATGTGATTTCGTTCGGCATGAAGTGGGAAGACTGCCTTCCATATGCTGAATTCTCATACAACAATAGCTTTCAAGCTAGTTCAGGCAAGGCCCCTTTCGAGATTCTCTATGGCAGAAAGTGTCATACCCCGCTTAACTGGTCCAAAACTGGTGAGCGTCAGATATTGGGAATGACATGATCACTGAAGCAGAAGAAATGTGCCATGTCATTCGTGAGAACCTCAAAGCAGCTCAGTCCCGATAGAAGAGTTATTACGATAACAAACATCGGGATGTTTCCTTCCAAGTGGATGATCTAGTCTATCTCAGAGTCTCTCCCATGAAGGACACTCAGCGGTTTGGAATTAAAGGGAAGCTAGCTCCTTGTTTTGTTGGTCCTTTCAAAGTTCTTGGCAAGAGAGGTGGTCTTGCATATCAACTAGAGCTTCCTCCAAATTTCGTGAATGTGCACGATGTCTTCCATGTTTCTCAACTCCACAAATGCTTCAAGACTCCTGAGCGGACCATTGACCTCCAAGACATCGATCTCCAAGAAGATCTCTCTTATCGTGAGCACCCAGTTGCAATTCTTGAAGAAACTGAGCGTAAGACTCACAACAAGTCTATCAAGTTCCTCAAGGTGAAGTGGTCTCATCATTCCGACAAAGAAGCTACTTGGGAACGCGAGGATCTTCTTCGTTCTGAATTTTCCGATTTCTTTCGTTCCTAGATCTCGGGTCGAGATCCTCTTGTAGTGTGGGAGAGTTGTGACAGCCCAAGTGTTGTCCCTTCCTTTTATGGCATGTAACCCATTGTATGAACCTTGTGTCATGTGCTATGAATGTATTGCACCTTGTCCCATGTGTTGTTTTGCATTCATGCATCATATCATCCATCATAGCATCCATCTTGCCATGCTTGCTTTCATGTGTCTTGGAATGGTGTGATGGTTGTGAGTGTGACTTGTGTGTGATGTGTGTTGAGGTGGTTTGTTTGTGGTTGAATCAAGTGAGCAAAAACTCCTTCTCTTCCCCTCTCTTGTCTTTCTACTAAAAACATAACCATAATGCCTTTTATTCCCATGTTATTTTCATAGCAGAATAAACATGCAAATTAAAATGTTTAAAAATGTTCAAGAGCTAGCCCTTTAAATATTATTAATTTAGAGTGTGGTGCTTTTGTTTGTAGGGGTTTGTATGTTTTTGTGTTTAATAAAACAGGAGCTGTCATTTTTATAAAGTATTAAAATAACTTGTCCTAAAAATCATTTTAGTATTTTCAGTAAATAGTGCATATTTCCTTCTTTACAAAAGTATTTTTGTTGGCACCAAAATCCTTTTATTTCTCTCTGGGGTTTTTCTTATGTGTTGTGATGTTTTTAAAATGGTAAGTCCTCTTAATTATTTTCCTGAGCGTGAGAGAAAGGTTTGTGGGCCTCCTATTCCCCCCAGCGTGGCCTAGCAGTTCGCAGCCAGCCGGCCTTCCCTGCGTTCGTTTCTTCCTCCTCCTGTACGGCACCCCATCCAGAGGAGCCATGTCGGCTTGCCGATGATTTGACGGCTGGAGCGAGTCCTCTTGCTCCTTTTAGCGCGTCCCCGGTGCCCTAGCTTCTTCCCTCTTTCCATTCCTCCCCCTCTCCTTGCCATGCCGCCGCTAGGTAAGCTGCCCAAGCCATGCCGTCGTTGTGTCCGTCGTGCTCCGGCCGAGCAGCAGCTCGTGCCCGGAGGTAGATCCTCGCCACGCCCCCGGCGCTCTGGTGCGTGGGAAGGAACTCCTCGTGCCCCCTCTTCTTCCCCGACGACCAAGTGGTGCCAAGGGAGTCGTTGATGTCGCCCCTTCTTCTCTACAGTCCGGACCAGAGATGGCGCCAAGATCTTCTTCCTCCTCGCGTCGCTTTGCCGAGCCCCGAGCCCCCTCTCCGTGTCCTAGGTAAGGAGGTACGACCCTCCTTCCTTTTCCTCCTGTTAGCTCGTGGATAGACCAGGGTGCGCGTAGAACCGATGGTGTCAAGATCGTGTTGTCGATGCTCCGGCAAGCCTGCAGTTTTGTTCCTTTTTCTGTCAATGCGGTTTGTAGCATGTGCATGCTCGTGCTTGTGCCCTCCCTGTGCGTGGAGTTCCCTCCTTAGATCCTGCGGCCCCGCTGGTGGTTTCCCTCGTCGGAGATGGCCGGAGCTGGCCCGTGCCGTCGCTGTTGCCTGTCGCCATTGCTCTGTCAGGTTCAATTTCATCAAAAGTGGACGTGTGTGTGTGCTTAAGTCAGGCCAAGTGCCTCCTCTGTTAACCTCCGAACGTGTAGCAGAGTGGTAGTCGCTGGGGGAGCTGACCCTGGTGGTCATGGGTTCGAGCCGAGGCTCCCCCATTTTTTGTTGTTTTTTTCTATTGATTTATTATCTGCTACAATGTTGTGTGTGTAGGTAAATTCCAGGAAGTGGTTTGTTTTATTTTTTCTTCCCTGTCGTAGTGTGTGAGTAGTTGTAGTGTATGTGTTGTGAGCATGCATCGGCAGGTGCTTGTGTGTGTATATACCATAGTGTATATATTCATGAGTGTGCGTGTGTAGTGCAGTTTTGAGCATGTGCATATGTGTATGTGTAGGGTTTATTTCTGTTTTCCTTTTGTTAATAACATGCGGGTGTGTGGTGCGCCTATGCATGTGCATATGTTTGTAGTGTATGTGATACATGTGTGTGCTCATGCATATATGTGTGAGTTCTTGGTGTATGTGGCATGTGTATATGTAGTTATGCATGTATGTGCTTGTGTGTGTAGGTGCATGAGTGTTGTGTGTGTGTATGTGTATATATACATGAGAGTATGTATGCATGGGTGTGCAAGAGTTTGTGTGTGTATATACCTAAGAGTATATATGCATGTGTATGTGGTGTGTGTGGGCAGGTTGCACCATGTGAGTGGTGTGCATGTGTAGGTAGTGTGTGTAGTGCATATGTGTGTGAGAACATATGCATGTGTTCTTATGTGGTCTTGTGTGTGAGAGTGAGTGTGTGTGTGGCCATCTACATATGCAATGCATATATGCATTGAGCATATATGTATGCTTATGTGTGTGGATGCACACCCACACTCATGAGCTTGAGTGTGTGTGAGAGTGCCATGTGAATTTGTGTGCATGTGAGAGGGTGTAGTGCATGTGTTTGCACTTGTGCTTGTAGTGTATGTGAGTAGAGGTTTATGTGTGTGTAGGGGACTAGTGGGCATTCCCACTTGACACACCCCTTTTGTTAGTGTGCTTGGTAGTAGGAGTCACTAATCTTATCTTGGTATTTTGTATAACATGAGAATCATCCATATAAGTGGTAAACAAGCTGCTAAGTTGCATACTTGAAGTTTCTGTTTCAGCATGCTAAAAACTGCCAAGTCTGAGCATCTGTTGTTATCTTTATGCCATGAAGAGTGGGTGGTATCTAGTTATGTGTTTGGAATTTGCTCATGCTCAATGCTAGCTATTTGAAGTAGATGTTGTCTACTACCATCCTGTTAACTTTCATGCCAATAGGTGGTCTCTAGCATATTTAACTACTGTTGTCAACTTGCTACTTTATTAACTCAGATTCCAGAAAACTGGAATTTTCACTGAGTCCCAGAAAACTGTTTCATCATGTCAACTTGATAGCTTCATGATTATTGATGTGTGCCTTCCTTGCTGATTGTGTAGTTGGATAAGTTGATGTGGCTGTTGAGTAGATTCTGCCAATGCCTTGTTTGGCGCTGTAGGATTCCTGTAGCTCAAGTTGTGAGCTGAGTAAGTTGCTATGATGCTGTTTTGTGGCAGATTGTGTGTTTATTTGTTTTGTGACTTGTGGGAGCTATACTGCATGGAATTGATTGATATTTGAGTCTATTGTGCTTGATTTTTCATAACCTATCCAGTGGCTACCTTGGAATGCCAAGAATTATCCCATTGCTTGGTGGTCTTGTGTATTTGCCTCTGTACCTTGTCGTGAGCGTATCGTGAGAACCATAACTCCGTTTCTGGCGTTCTTTGTATGCATTTCTATCAATTTTGCACAATGCATTCATATTTGCCATGTTCATGCATGTCTAAATAACTTAACATGAGGTTCTGTCCAGATTCATTAATAAATAGACTTTGCATGTGAAACATGACTAGTTTCGGATTGCCATGTTTAATTCTTCATAAATGAATCATGCATCATATTGGTTGTGCATTGCACCTTGATTGGATGTTTATTGTTTGTGTTTCTCTTGGGTGGACACGAGTGTTGATACTGAGTACGAGGACCCACGAGAGTACCACTACGAGGATCCCGCTACTTGTTCCGCTGAAGAACCAACAGGCAAGATGATCGTACCTGGATCCCGATACTATTTTTGCTTGCTAGTTTCTCCCTCTTATCGTTACTATTGTGCTACCTACCACTTGATATCAGCCTCCTAATTGCCATGACAGCCTCTAACCTCCATATCCTAACAAACCTTTGATTGGCTAAGTTACTGCTGCTCAGCCCCTCTTATAGCATTCTTAGTTGTAGGTGCAGGTTGTTCCATGTGATAACATGGATATGGATATCACCATATTATCTGTCATTTAATTTAAAGCACATATATATCTTGGTATTGGTGGAAGGCTTGGCCTTTTGCTAAGTGATTTGTTTCGTTGTTACCGCCATTAGTTCCTTGTTACCGGTGTTATGTTTTCCATATTTTGCACTCCTAACATGCTCAGGGTTGTTATCGGGTTCGTCGACATGCCGGGAGGTCTTGCTGGACTTGTTTTACCTTTATCGAATATCTTGCGTGTTGACTCTGACTTTCTTCAGGTTTTTCTCGAGGTGTTGGAATTCCTTTGGAATTGCCTATGATGATCGCGAGATACGTGGTCGAGGCTATTCCCACGGAGTGTGGTTAATTTGTGATGGATTAGTTGGAGCACCCCTGCAGGGTTAAATCATTCGGAAATCCGTGCCCGCGGTTATGTGGCAACTTGGAGATTTGTTTAACACCCGGTTCTAGTAAAGTTGAAGTAAACTCTAAATAAAATACACCAACTGTGTGAGTAAATGTGATCGTCTCTGCTCGTGAACACGATCCGAGAGAGAAGACGGTGGGGTTATGATTGACGTAAGTAAGTGTTCAGGATCTCATAGAGATCATACTAGATTCGATCGTTCATCGTAGGCCACTCACATTTACATTCCTGTTATGTAAGTTAGCCACCATAAATGCTTAATGTTGCTGCAAACTAAACACTTACCCGAACCCAACCTTTAAGCTTGGATAGTCTCGATATCCGGGCGCATGATTGTTGAGTCCCCTGTGGCTCACAGTTTACTACAACACTCCAGGTACAGGTTTAGATGAGTACGTGCAGGATGATCCTACCCAGCTCCAGTGGGAATACGATGAGGAAAGAGGCAGGATGTACGTGACGTACCCGGATGAGTAGAGGACCATGCTCGTGATCTTTGGGATAGCGAGATAGTATCATTGCATATGTTTTATCGTTTGATTTCATCCGGTCGGACCCTGTCTTCATCTTGATGATTTGAACTTGTGTGGATTTGTAATTTAGTATGTGGCGAGTGTAAGCCAATCTTGTATACTCATCTTTTCAGTATTGTATGATGTGATGATACTATACTTGCTAACGGCAAGATGCGCATCTATCCCTTGCGAGGCCCTCGTGCCTTAATATGGATAGACGCGCATCTTGGGCGTGACATTGCTGAAGATGTTGGGCCTCACAATATAAGTCCCTTGCTCATCCTCAACATCAAAAGTTGTTTTGCATTTCTAGTTGTGTCCATATTTCATGTGATGTATTTGAAGACTAGAAGTTGTTGTGCATTAGAAGTTGAATCAGATAATTGTATGTCCTGTAGTCTATGATTTGTGTTATCTGTTGTGTGTGCATGTGTGTGTTGGATCAAAATCAAATAAAGTTCTGATTCCTCTTTTCATGGCCTTGATGCTAAGTTAAGTAGATGCTGGTCACACGAATCAGAGGGAAGGGTGGCGCTGGTGGGAAATATTTTAGGGTTTTATCGTCATGGAAACCCTAGAAAATGAATAAAACCTTGTAAAAGTATGTTGTGTCAACTCCGAGAAGTATTTTTAGCATTTTGTCATTGCAAAAACCTTAGAAAATCCATACAAACGCCGACAACCATAGCAAACTAGTCATGTTAAAACCCAGTAGGAAAAAAAATTGTGATTAATCAATCAGGGGCATCAATATGTGATCGGGAGGGTGTAACTGCTAGGCTGATGCTGCATTTTATACATAAATTATGCCAACTAGTTTAAGAAAATTTATTTACCTCTCTAATAGTGGGACCGAACTATTATTACTGTCCACATGTCAGCTGTTAGGAAGGGCGGGGCACGGCAGACCGCAGGTGCACGACCACCACGTCCCCAGTATTGAATGGGAACGGACGGGTGGGTGCGACAAGACAAATCGGAAACCGTGGAGCCTGGGAAGGACAAATCGGCAACCGCGGCCCCTCGGTAACTCAAACCGGTAGGAGCAGTGCATTTCTTCCCCAAATCGATCAAAAACCCTCGTCCTCTCCCACTCCGTCCACACCACCTCGTCCTTCCCCGAACCCTCCTCCCTTCCTTTCCCGAACCCTCCTCCTTTCCTCACCACCCTCCTCCCTTTCTACACCTCCCTCCTCCTGTCGTCGCCGGATGATGAAGCGCAGGCGTGAAGATGTGGCGAACGAGCCGGAGGCAACCATCGGAGCAGAGCAGTCTGCTGCCGTGGCTGCCGCCGCAATTGGAGCGGTTGAGTCCGCCGTAGCGGCGACGGCTGGCGGTGCAACAACTGCTTGTGTGCTCCCGCTGCCATCGCAGGCATGGAGCTACCCATCGGCGAGCCTGTGCAGGGCAACGACAGGGAAGATCTGGACACGGAGAAGGCAAGGCTTAGGGAGAAGATTTATGACCAAATCGATGCGGACTTTGAGGCGAATGCAATCAAGGAGTTCGACAAAGATTTCAGGAAGGGCAGCGACTTCGATGAGGATGCCATCGATGAGCTATCTGAGGTAGTACTATGTTTTTGCTATGTTTTTTCATGGCATTGGGGGTTTTCTTGTTAAGTAGATGAGCATCAATTTCATATGGCCGTGCTAGTTCTACGTACATAGGATTGTAGGGATGTATCATAGATTTTCTTGTTGGATGTAGAACAAAAACCACCTAGTATTGCTAAATCAGAGATTCATTATCTGATTCCATCACGGCATGATTTTTTGATTCAGTAAGCAAACTTACATCAGTAATCAACCCAAATACAAGAAAATGTTCAAGGCAGGGATACATTAATGAAAGAAGTGGGGTAAACAAGGGATACATAACCACTGGATACCAAAAAAATCAAAACATTTCATCCAGCCAAATTTCCGCAGTATATTATCAAACTTTCATTGATTTATTTGAGCACAATATCAAGATTCAGTTTCTGGACCAGATTTGGCATTCCAAGGGAAGTGCATGCAAAAACTGTCCAAAAGCCTCTAGATTTGGCACTCCAAGGGAATTACACCTGTAACAAGTATCAAGTATCATGAAATCAAGCCACATCATAAATTCTTTCATCTGTTAATTATGTACTACTTGCGTACTAATCTATCAATGCAACTATTCCACCGTCCATATTTATGCATGTCCATTTCTTTGGCTCAAATATGTATGCGCATATACGCCTTATTTCCAGCAAATAGATAGTTGTCATGTTACACGTGTGTACTTTCCAAACATTGTAATTAAGAGCAATACAGCAGAATAGATTAGCTGAGTTCTTCTGTGTGTACTAATTCACAGGAGGATGACGATGACGTGGGCGACGACATGGACAGCAGGCACAGGAAGAGCCACTACACCATGAGGCATCTGATTGCTGGCAAGATCAAGTACCGTTTCTTTGGCAAGATTGGGTGCCCTTTCTGTTCCAAGGTGATCGGTGGCGGCATAGATGGCATGATCCAGCATGCCATCAACACTGGCAATGAAAATGGTGGGAAGTGTCAGGCCAGTACTTTGGCTAAACATGCGGCCTACGGACGATTCCTCCAGATTATCAAAGTCAATGAGCCCTACTACATCCCGCTGGTGAAGAAGGGAAAGAACTGATGTGCTGCTAGAGTGTTGCTGCTGCCCCAGGACCGCCGTGTCCTTTTCTGTTATGTATGTTTATAAGTTGTTTGACTCTAAAACTTATGTCCTATGGTGTATGTGAACTTATGTTGTGCGGTGGTTAATCTGTCGTTTATCTTAAGTGTTTGTTACTGCTCTGGTTTAGTGTTCTAAGTTGTTACTACTATTTTGCCGATGCATGTTAAGCTTTGTAGAATGCTAGATGCTTAGGGTGGTAACGGTGCCTATTTTTACTATCGTACGGTGATGCATGCTAGGAACTATACTACTATGACTAGGTAGTTATATGTTTGCATGAATCTACATATCTATGACCAGTTACAACTGAACTATGCATTAGTTTTTGCCAAAATTAAAGCATGCAGATGATTGTCAATTGAAGCTTTGTAATGAGGATGCATTAGTTATTGCAGTAAGTAGATGATGCTCATGATTGCCAAAAGTACCTGTTTCCACTTTCTGATAAGAACTGAACATGTATCAAATGATGCTAAAAGTAGAGCATGAGCATGAACATGTGTGAATTTATGGTACCTAATTGTGTTTGACTGGGCTCAATGTGACTGGTGCTGGTTTAGGTTCTCTGCGTGACCGTGATGATAACGAAGACACTTGCTTGGCTATGGTCTCGCTATCAAATTTAAGTTTCAGTTTTTTAACACTGATTGTTTTTTATGCTTGCTCGGGATCGACATTCTTTCTTGGGCGTCCATGTGATCTCTTCCTTTTGGGGGATTTGGGTGTAGCGGTATCCTTCTAGGAGTTGGATGTGTCGGGTTCGTTGGAACCATCAGAATTGTTGACTATTTGCACATCGTCTTCTGAACCATTAGGTTGAACTGCTGCTTGCTGGGTATCGTACACCTCCTTCTATATAAGAGAGAGTGGTGATTTAGTTAAAACCATGAGACTTAAGAAAAAAATGTAATATTCTTGATGTACTGCTAACCGTTATGGGGAAGTTATATGATTCGAGGCAAAGCGCGTTACAATTTGAATGCAGTAAGGTTGTACATATTTTCCACCTGAAAATATCTATCCTTGCCTATATTCGATAACCGACACTTACGTCAGCATAGCTTTCAAGAAAAACAAAGTACAAATTTAATTTAGGCATTGAATTACCTGGTTCAAAATATCGGTCATTTCATCCCCGTTCCATGACAACATGTACTGCAGTGTCCAAACCGCACAGGAAGTCCTGCGATGTTTAGTTAAAGATCAGTAATCTTATTCGTGTATGCAAATAATAATTTAAGACGTTGTGCGTACTCATCGGTCTGTTGTGGTATGTTCTCATAGCGTTGTTTGGTCCATTCGGAAAAATTGATGTTCTTAGCTGGTGATATCAACCCATTCTTCATAGCTTCGTCGATGCATAATTGAATCGACTCCACCTAGTGTACGACAAGTTATACATAGGGTTACGGTACTTTGGTAGCTCATGTGCCATGCGGATCAAAAGAGGCAGCAAGAGATCACTTACAAGAGAATCTTCCTTGGTCTTTCCACAATGATAATTCAAGGAGGTTAGAGTCTGGATCTCTTCTTTGTCAAAATTAAACATCATTAGCATCCATTGGTTTGAGTGTACATTCAGTGGGACATGCACCTGCAGCAAAATTTGGGTTGGGATGAGAACCGAAATTTTTCGTGTACAGTGCATACAGAAACTATGAAAATGAGGAAAACGTGTACCTTTCGGCGCCCTACAAATTTTTCTGCTACACGAGCAATCCATGAGGCTGCACGTCCAACAGGAACCACCCCCTTCATTCTTAACAGCTTTTGGGTTTCTTGAGGGGATATAATTGAGGTAGTATCATTCTCAATTTGGCTAATGCTAGCATATGCCATAATAACCTGTCAAATTTTCAATCATACAATAATAAGAAAGTAGTTGCAGTAATGATGTAGACTAGAGTATAAGGGGCTTACATCATCATAAATGTATTCGTTGTTCAAATTTCGCTTCAGTTTTTCTGCTGTGAGGATAATGTCTTCGATTATAGCTATTTCAACAGGGTCGTATGTTCTGCGGATGTAAACGGCTGTCTCTATGTCCTCTTTCGTGAACTTGTAATCATTACCAAAGACGGGCTTCATCGGAGTTAATCGTGGTTCCTCATTTTTTGCGTCACATGCCTTGCACTTGGTGTACCTGAAGTCCCTGCCTTGAATTCGGTAGACCTAGGAGTTGCTGTGAAGGATGAATTACACACATTTACTTGATCCTACATTGCAAAAAGGTCGTTCATCATTAGTTTGGTACTTCTAGATATTAACATGTTGGGCCATAATGATCACCTGCACGCCTGCTTTCTGTGACACTAATTGTTGGCTGCTTGTAAATTGGTATTTTAATTCCTGTAAGAATGCAAACAATAATTAACATGAAGTAACATATTCATACAAAATATAAAATGCACAGTATGACATACATGGACTTCCCTCCTTAATTCTTTAATTTCGTCCTCGGCCTTTGACAACCTAGGATTACTGCCAGTTTTAGTCTTCATGTCGATCAAGTCTTCGCTCAGCGTCTAGTATTTGGCATCAAATTTGTGCTCAATTTCCATTAACTTCCTGTCTACCTTCTTTTCATGATCAGCAAAGCGTGCATTTATGGCTTCAACTATCATTATCTGTGTAAACAAATTAAAAGCCCATTGATAACATTAGCTAAATGAATGAGCTTCGATGACACCTATTTGTGATATTGCAAAAACAAATCGTCTTTGGGGTACATACTTGTTGGCTACTAAATTGTTGTCCTTGTGATGGTGGTCGGTATGAATCATGTTCATCATTTTTTCTTGCAGGATTATTTGAATTCTCCGACGGTCATTGAGGAGCACAAATTTCCATGACAACCTTTTTTATAATATAGAAAGAATCATTAGTACCAACTAAAAATTCGGATATAGAAAGTTCAATTATAGATAGATACCAGCCCGTTATGAAGACCTCATTTCTCGTAAGCATCGCTTCTTAAAGTAGCCTTGCTTTCGTCCCATCGTGCGATCAATGGAGGGGGTCTACAAGGATACATCAATCGGCCACTACTCACGTGCTCCCAATACCAAGACTACACAATAAATTAGTTCATCACCATATAGATATGCAACATAACAATAATTATAGGACATTAAGTAGTGATCTACCACTAACCTGGAGCAGAATTAGATTTCCTTGTAGATTCACGTGATCTAGATTTCTAAACTTGTGAATGGACTTGAATAAGTGATCAAGTGTGAAACATCCCCAGTTAAAATTCCGAAGGTTTTCAAGATCTTTAACAAGGTTGAGAAATTTTGAGTCCACATAAGGTTGTGATGTTGGTGCTAGAACAGTACCAATTGCGTATAGAATGAACCGTATGAGGAAATCGTCGTCTGGGGCTTTGGAAGCTCGGATCGCCGCAAAATTTGCCCGATGTTTGCGTAGGCGGCAAACATTTGTGGGTCGGTTTCCATTTGCAGATGTGGCTCTATATCCTCCCCTTCTATCGGAATGCCAAATATACACTGCACGTCCTCTTTTGTTATAGGAACTGGCGTTGTACCGATGGTAATGGATTGCGTATCCATATCGATGCTCTTGGCTAGTCTTACCTACATTATGCGTCGTAGGTTCACTTCATGCATCTGGGTTAGACCTCCAAGACTAGTTTCTGATATGATATACTTTTTATGGTCTGATGACAACAGTTTCATGGTTTTTTCGAACCTTATCTCTGAGCATGCTAACTTCATATGACCATGCTTTTGGGCGAGTTCTTGTTATATGCCATTAAATTTTAGTGAGTATACATGAAGTATGTGTACGAAAAGATTGTACACAAACAGTCAATTACTTATCGCATCAGTAATTTCTGAGATGGGCTTTTCTCCATTATGAAGACTTGTATCTGAAACTGACATTGCTAGCTCGTATGAAATGATATAAACCGGTTGAATTAATCTGAAAAAATATTGTAAAATGTATAACAAAATTAGCATTCAATTAATTGTAACAAAATTAACTGGGTCATTTAACATATGATCCACTTATGAGTTTAAGCACATAACCTATTTGGTCATGCATAAAATAAGCACGGTTTAACAAGGCTATCCAATTGCTTAACCACCTGAAGTTGTGCAAAACCTATGAGGGTTCAACTATAAAGGAGCGGCCGACAATGATTAAAAAGAGGTTCAAACATGTAATACCTTCTCTCGCAGATGGTGGCGTCGAGTTGATGGCAGCGGATAGTGCGTCGCAAACTATAAGTGTCGGCATAGCGCGGTCGACGGCGGCAAGGAAAAATGGCGCGTTCACGCGAGGAGGAGGTGGTGAGAAGAACACTGACGTCCGACCCTCAAATGACGTTTACGTTGGGCAGTGATTGGTGGCCGCCGATTCCTGTATTCCGTGTGTGCCCGGCGGCTCCGATCTGATCGTGCAGCGATCGTGGGAGGTGCGGACGGCCCGGGTGGTTAGAATGAGGAGCTGTAATCGAGGGACTTAGGTAGGGGTGGGCCGCGTGAGTTATGTGATATTTGGATAATATTGCAATGATATAAAAAATAAGAAAATCTTGTCCTCGTTTTTAGGTATTAAAAATGGTTCTTCGTGTCACATATGGCAAAAAAAGGCCATACGTGACAAAACTTGCAAAAAATGTTGAAAATGGTTCAAAGTTGGCGTATACATGTACTAATGACCATACAAATGTTGCATGTGACGAAACTTACAAAATTTGTTGAAGATGGTTCAAACTTGGGAAATATCCCTAACATGGCCTAGACTTGTCACCCTGAAGATGGTAAGGGTTTAGGAGTTTAGGGTTCAGGGTTCAGGGGTTTAGGGTTATTAGGGTTTAGGGTATAGGGGTTGAGGGGTTTAGGGGTTAGGGGTTATGGGTTTAGGGTTTAGGGGTTTGGAGTTTAGAGTTTACGGAACTATGTTTGTCATATAGTGAACCTAGCGCACACACCGGACATCGGTGGAGGCGTTGGTGTACAATGGATTCCCTCCGGTAGCATCGATCCGGTCCGTCCACTGGCTGGACAGACAAACCTCGTGTCACATAGAGCATGCATCCATCCACTTGACCGGATCGATGTTGGGTTGGTTTCGTACAGGTGAGCAACCCAACTATGTGCTTTCGGGGTGTTGGCAGACTAGCCCGTCGTCGAGCAGGAGGGAGGCCCAGAGCTCCCAATTGATGTGGAGGCACTGCCAGACGTGCCCGATATCATCAAGATGGAGGTTTAGGAGGAGCAGCCTGTGGTGGATGACAAGTAGAAGAGGAAGAAAGCAGTGCAGAAGCCTGTTGCAGGGCCAGTGCGCCACTCAGAGCGTCTCAAGCGCCTCAAGAACTGAAGATTCAACAAATCTGAAGATGCAGTTAGCAAGACTGAAGAAATGAAGAAGTTAGCAGTTAGGTATGGTGATTAGTTATAGATTTCAGCATATAAGTTATCTACAAGTTATCAGGGCTTAAGTATTTTGTGTTAAAACATCTAAGTGTGTTGCTCATGCTGTCTTGCTTGACTTGCTGCCGTGTTGTTGTGCCTTGCTGTTGTGTTGATGTGCCTTGTTGCTATGTGCTGCTGATGTCTGGTCTTGTGTGTTGCCTGGACCATATATACCATATATGTGATGTTGATGACTGCTCTTGTGTGTTGCCTGGACCATATATAGCATATATGTGCTGCTAATGTCTGCTCTTCTGTGTTGTCTGGACCATATATAGCATTTAAACTTCAGAAATAGTTCAGTACACAAAGAAGATCAGAGACCTTCAAGTTCACACATACTCTAGTACACATATTACTAAAATCACCTCAAGTTCATGAAATTAAAGCTAGTACAAATTATGTGAGCAATACAACAGCAATGCATCACTGAAATTCATCAAGGATCTCCTTCATCTTCATTATCTTGCACTTGGTGTCCTCTTTAAGTTTGAAGAGGTCACCAATCATGTACTCC
The DNA here is from genome assembly GCA_022496015.1 of Hordeum marinum. Classification (NCBI taxonomy): domain Eukaryota; kingdom Viridiplantae; phylum Streptophyta; class Magnoliopsida; order Poales; family Poaceae; genus Hordeum; species Hordeum marinum. The sequence goes on along the minus strand of CM039676.1, from coordinate 334,992,086 downwards.
AGTTTCTTCTTCTCTTGCTTTAACTGATCCCTCTCCAACACCAGATTATCCCTCTCTTGCACCAATTTACCATTATGATCCATAAATTGGTCCCTCTCTTGCTTCATCAAGTCCCTCTCTTTCTCTGTCTTGGCTCTAACAACCTGGTGAATATTAGTGGCAGACTTGTCACTAATCTTCTTCTCTAGCTCTGCCTTTAGGTCAGTTAATGCAATCTGAGTGCTCCCTAGCTGTTCAAGTGCTTCCTCCTTGTCAGCAACCATCTTAGCAAAATCCACCTTGAAAAACCTCAGATCTTTTTCCATTTTTTCCTTCTCTTTCAAGATCTTAAAGTTTTCTTCAGCATTCACAACATTTTGCCTGAGCCTCAGCTTGTTCTCATCTTCATACAAGTCCCAAATGTTTCCTAAGGCCATCTTTAGTTGAGGAGACCACTCTGGATCAACCCACTGCACGTAGTTGCATTTTGATCCTTCCTGCCGATTTAAACAAATAACAGTTCATAGTTTAGGATAAAATTAACATGGCATCATTACCATTGGCTATAAAATTAACATCGCATCACTGGCACTGGCATTGATATTGGATACTAACCTTCTGTCAATAGCCTAGGTACCTCTTGCCACTATCCATAGATTCAAAAGCCACTAACTTCTCACACACTGCTTGGTGATCACATCTAGCACCAAGTTCTGTAGCAAGACCACTCCATTCAAAGCAGCTAATGGTGGCAGGTGCCTAAAATAGATGGTGGCAGTGCAGTTTAGGAAAAAATCCCCCATCTGAATCCTAAACCTAGCCATCTGATTTAGAGGACTTACCGGACTGGTGACTGATTCGCCGTCCGAGGATGAGGTTGCCGAATTGTTCCAGGAAACCATGGTTGCGGAATGGTGGTGGCGGCACCAAGCTTGACGGCAGCGGCGGCGATGTGGAAAAGTGTAGACGGGGTGGAGATGGTGTGGGGGGAGGGGTTTGGGTGCTAATTATGCATGCAAAGCAATGGAGCCGTTAGCCAAACTCTCCCACCTAATTATTAGGGGTTTATTACTGTTTTGGGCCCGGTTTTAAAGGAGAAAGGACGTGGTGATAGGCTTGTTTCTCGGATTGATTATTTCCCTCGTCCAATCTATTGCCACCTACAACAAAGAGCTCTTTCTTAGGTTCCCAATACACCTGGACAGAGGGAGTAGGACTGTGGGGTGCACTTTTACAAGTTTTGGACTAAATCATCACATTCTGTGCAAGTTTTACGACTTGGGGTGCTTTTAACTCCTTATTCCTATTCGAAATACATCGTCATTATTAAAGTTGGACACGAAATGATCACATAGAAAACGGAAATGAAAGATGTCAAACTAATATGGTGACATCGCAGTACAACCACACTTTACTAAATAACTGTCACGATGAAATAGAATGTAAAGACCACGTCACACAAAGCTAAATGGCACACGACTTTGTCTGGCTCATCTTCGATTCATACTCTATGTAGCCATCAGAGTTCAGCTTCGAGACCCTATAAAGAAGAATAGAATAAATCACATGGACATCAATAATGAATAAAACCCATGCAAAAAATAAATCGATTGTGACCTGGCTTTTCTTTTCTTACCTCTAACAATTTAGCGCATTTACGTCGATTGTGACCTGGGTTCTTGCAATAGCCACAATTATGTTGTGATCTTGACTTCTTTGTCTTTGCCTGCAGCCTTTTCTTCGGTGCACCTCGTCCTGGCACATGCATGGGATCCAGAACCTTATCAACTTTCTCCGAGTGCGGCATCAAAGGGCCAAACCTAATGCTGTTATGCTAAGCATTAGTTGACTCCTTGTTGTCAGCTTGTTCAATACTTGATTGCTTGCCATGATGTGTTGCTTCCAAAAGCATCTTTAGACGCTGATAGTCCTCATCGGAGTGGCATGCCTTGAAACTTGCGGCGTGACTACAATTCCGCAACTCGCGGTACCTCTGCAGGCTTGTCGAATAGTCATACATCTGGTTTTTCTGGTCGGTGCGTATGCACATTTTGCATTCATAGTACACCTAGTGGGAACGCAACAACTGGGCAGAATTATTTGGTTTAAAATCCCCAATATGCAAAAAATGTGGGAACATGGTGTGCCTGCGCATTCCAGCTTACGGCAAGAACAACTGACCCTGTCCAAAATACCTCCTTGCTCCTCAATGCGCACTCCAAACTTTTTATCCATTCTTTGCTGCTTGGACACAACATAGGTCGAAACTTCTGATCCATCTAGTATCTCTCTGACCTGACATTTGTTGACAGCATCTATGCTCCATAAGACCACCTTAAAGACACAGGGAGTGAAAACTGTTGCGGCATGTTTCTCAAGCGGCGAAGCATTTTCCTCTGTAAATGGAAGGGACTGCAAGGCTTCGATGTCATGGAGAGCTTTGTTAATCCGTTGCGACACAAGGCAACGCTCATAGTACTCTAGCATTTCAAACAATGACATCTTATCCTCAAGATGCGTATGTAGCACAGAGTTCAAGCTCTCACTCCTCTGGTTGCTGCTCAATCCTAGGAAACAACGCCCCGCAAGATATGGAGCACACCACAACTTTCTCATATGATGCATCTGATGCAGCCAAGACTCCTCATTGGTTACTTTATTCTGTTGTAAGAATTGTATCCATTTTATCTCATGCTCTTCAATGGAAGAAGTATCATATATGAAAGATCTGAATTCCTCCTTTACGTCGTCATCATGCAGATGGCGCACAATGTTTTGCTGAATGTGCCATATGCATAGTCTATAGTTTGAGCCAAGCCAGACCACCCTGATTGCTCGCTGCATTACAAGGTCCCCGTCTATGATCACAGATATTGGATGCTTCTGTGCCATGCATTCAGAAAAGGTCCACAACATCCACTCGTATGTCTGGCTTGTTTCATGAGAAATTATACCGCAGCCAAAAATAACAGTGTTGCGGTGGTGATTCAACCCTACAAACGGCACGAATGAAAGATTGTACTTATTGGTTTTGTATGTGCTATCAAAAACAATGACGTCTCCAAAAGCCTCATAATCAAGTTGCGATTGACTATCAGCCCAGAACAGTCCCTTCGGATGGCCAAGCTCGTCTACCAAGTACCTAAAGAAAAAATCCGCATCTCGCTCACGCCTCGCCATCATGTGCATGATCACCATTTTAGCATCACTGGCACTGATTGTCTCCTGCTTATTAGCATGACAGAAATTATAAATGTCCCTCTTTATGCATCCAACCTTATCAAATCCACCGTATTGAATGCACAAAATATCCATAATACGGTATTTGCGGATCCCATATTTTTCCACGTCCGCAACGTCTGCTTTCTGCTCATCGCTAATTCGTCTGTGCGAACGCAACAGACAAGAAAGATCCCGTGGGGCTAGAGAATGACTGTGCTCATCGATGAAATCCTTGACAAACCACATACATGTTTCCTCCTGTCTCGCAATGACCAATTTAGCATTACACCCAACACGAGTTAAACTTCGTGGGCTCCTCTTTCTATCTTCCATCTTTCTTTTCATGTGCTTCTCTTCGCGAAACCCTTGATGACTACACACAATTTTCCTTAAATTTACGTATTTGTTGGATCCATCCCACTCAATGTAGCTTCTCCTCACACTAAAACCTTTTTCAAGAGCATATTTGTTGTAGAATTCATAACCTTCAGCTTCACTATCAAACATCTTGCTGACAACATTTTGATACTCGAACATACACTCATCACTTACATCCGCCATGTCTTCCTGCATATGACATATGAAATACACACTTGGTGTTTATCAATGTTGCAGGTGTAAAATAGCTCATAGGCAAAGACAAGTGCATGGAAAAGACTTTTGCTCGTTTCACATGTGAGGGAAACCAATCATCAACGTATAAGAAGTATTATCCTAGCATGAATGATGACACAAAAAAACTATATTGCATGCACTATGGAAACCTCGAGCATAACACCAACCCTGATTCATACCTTAAGGATGGTACGCGGGAAGAGATGGGATCGCCCGCCGCCGTCGCCGCCGATTCAGCCGCCGCAGATCCGGCCTTCTTCTTCTTCGGTGACGGCGTGGGGTGGGGGCTGGGTTGGTTGGGTGGAGGATGAAGACGATGATTTTTTCCTCTCACCGACCACGTCGAGGACGGAGAAGGTCAGGAGCACGACGGCGACGAATAGATCGGACGAGGATTGACAACTGGATCGAGTAGACGTGGATCTGGTCCTCAGGTGATCGGCTGAAGAAAAGATTTCTCCCTAAACCATTATGCCCTTTTCGTAATTAATATAATAAATTTAATCAATTTTAATTCCCCACAAGATCGGACGGCTGATAAAAATCAGCAGTGTAAGTATTGGTTAGTACTCCGAGTACTAACCCAATCACCGTAAAACAGCTCTTATAATATACATTTCCTATTTTTTAATATTTGTTTTAAATTATTTGAGATCTATGACAACCAACAAATGGTTTTTAGAAGAAAAAATGTCATGAAAAACGGAGAGAAAAAACAAAGGAAACCCGCTCAAATGAGCTCGTCAACATGGGCAGTCTATTTGACGCACGTTATAAGTAGGAGCATTCACTAAACACCGGGTATGAAATTATATCCCGACTAATAAATTGTCTGTTCGTCCCAACGGGGACATACATATTCTAATGGTTTGACATCAATCTTGTCTATCATATAATTTACATCCACCATATTCTATATTCTGGTAAGATTTAACTTGACTTGGGTATGGGTAGAGAAAGGCACGGAAAGTTTTTATTTAGTTCAGCTTTCCGTAATATTTGATTTCATTTGGATATGGGTAGGGGAACATAAGGAAATTTCTGACGTAGTTGAGATTTAATTTAGTGTTATTAAGGAAATATAGGATGTGGAGAAGTACTGATTTTACTTAGATTATTCTAAATTACTCTATTTACCCTGTCTTTTATTTTGTGCGGTTGGCATTACCAAAAAATCAATATGAAACCAAACAGAAAAAAGGCGTGGAAATAGATGGTTAAAGTCGTCTTCAAGGTTGAAACTTATTTTTTCTCATATGTCCGACATCAAACGGTTTAACGGGCTCACTAAAATTCAACCGCATAGACAGCCCCCCCCCCTCAAATCCAGACCATGTGTGTGTTGGGAGACGTAGTAGTAAATCAAAAATTTCCTACGTGTCACCAAGATCTATCCATGAAGAAACCAGCAACGAGTGGGGAGAGATTGCATCTTCATACCTTTAAAGATCGCTAAGCGGAAGCGTTACAAGAACGCGGTTGATGGAGTCGTACTCGTAGCGATTCAGATCGCGGTGGATTCCGATCTAAGCGCCGAACAACGGCGCCTCCGCGTTCAACACACGTGCAGCCCGGTGACGTCTCCTACGCCTTGATCCAGCAAGGAGGAAGGAGAGGTTAGGGAAGGGCTCCAACAGCAGCACGACGGCATGGTGGTGGTGGAGTAGCAAGGTATTCCGACAGGGCTTCGCCTAAGCGCTGCGGAGGAGGAAGAAGAGAGGTAGGGCTTTGCCGTGAGAGAGAGAGAGAGTTCAGAACTGTTCTCAAAAGGCCAAAACCTCAAGTATATATAGGAGGAGGGAGAGGGAGGGCTGCCTTGGCCCCTCCTCCAAAGAGGAGGGCTTCGGCCGAAGTGGGGATAGAGTCCACCTCCCACAAGGGAGGTGGATCTCCTCTTTTTAAAACCCTTTGCACTTTATCTCTAGATCTCCAGCCGCATGGGCCTTTCTAGAAGGTCTTGGACAGCCCAATAAGGGCTGGCACACCTCCTCTAAGGGCCCACAAAGTCCTATGGTCGTCACACCCCTCCCGGGGGTCCTCCGGCACCCTCCCGGCACTCCCGGTATAATATCAATAAGCCCGAAAACTTTCTGGTGACCAAAACTGGACTTCCTATATATCAATCTTTACCTCCGGACCATTCCAGAGCTCCTCGTGACGCCCGGGATCTCATCCGGGACTCCGAACAACTTTCGGTAATCACGTATACCATTTCCCTATAACCCTAGCGTCATCGAACCTTAAGTGTGTAGACCCTACGGGTTCGGGAGACACGTGAACATGACCGAGACACTTCTCTAGCCAATAACCAACAGGGGGATCTGGATACCCATGTTGGATCCCACATGCTCCACGATGATCTCATCCGATGAACCATGATGTCGGGGATTCACTCAATCCCGTATACAATTCCCTTTGTCTATCGGTATGATACTTGCCCGAGATTCGATCGTCGGTATCTCTATACCTTGTTCAATCTTGTTACCGGCAAGTCTCTTTACTCATTCCGTAATACATCATCCCGTGACTAACTCCTTGGTCACATTGAGCTCATTATGATGATGTCTTACCGAGTGGGCCCAGAGATACCTCTCCGCCACACGGAGTGACAAATCCCAGTCTCGATTCGTGCCAACCCAACAGACACTTTCGGAGATACCCGAAGTGCACCTTTATAGCCACCCAGTTACGTTGTGACGTTTGGCACACCCAAAGCATTCCTACGGTATTCGGGAGTTGCACAATCTCATGGTCTAAGGAAACGATACTTGACATTGAAAAGCTTTAGCAAACGAACTACACGATCTAGTGCTATGCTTAGGATTGGGTCTTGTCCATCACATCATTCTCCTAATGATGTGATCCCGTTATCAACGACATCCAATGTCCATGGTCATGAAACCGTGACCATCTATTGATCAATGAGCTAGTCAACTAGAGGCTCACTAGGGACATGTTGTGGTCTATGTATTCACACATGTATTACGGTTTCCGGTTAACACAATTATAGCATGAACAATAGACAATTATCATGAACTAGGAAATACAATAATAACCATTTTATTATTGCCTCTAGGGCATATTTCCAACAGTGTGTGGGAGAAATGTGCTTCCCAAACTATTCACCATGTTATGTTCAACACGCGGTCCCAACACACACAAAAAACACAACGCATCCTTTCCTTTTCTTACCAGGGCCTCCTCTTCCCGTTCGGTTTCCTCTCTCTTTCTCTATCTCATCCCTCGCTAACCGTCGCCATGACCCCCGACCCCTAGTCGCCACGACCCTTGACCCCCAGCAGCTTACTGCCACCTACCGTCCGTCGCTCTTCCCTTTTCCCAATCTCCATGGCAGTGTCCCTACTATGCTCCATTCTTCTTCGTCCAGGAAGCAAAGAAGGAGAGGAGGGGGGCTTCAGGCAACGCATCTTCTCCGGCGACCACCAGCCACCAAGTAATTATTCTCGCTCTGGCGAGCACCAGTCACCAGGTAATGCCTTGAATATGTTGATTACTATCGAGATATATGTAAACAAGCTCAGCTAGCCCTAAATCATAGCGTTTATTTCATAGTTCACCAATACACTGGTGTGGTAGAAAAACCAGTGAAGTATTTCAAAAAAAAATTATTCGGTTATATTATGCACAATAATACCTACTCCTTTTCCTTTGTTTGTGGGGGAAATCTTTATATATTTTTTGACCATGCAAATACAGTGCATATGTGTATAAGAGTTTGGCAAAGACCCACAACATGGCAACTTTCAGGCACAATTTCATGACAACATGAAAGCCCTATTTTAATTAGATCAAGAAACATTCCTTTGATTTTGTTGCCAAAAATTTTAGGGGAAATTTCATAGCAAAATCTAATGAAGACACAAAATGATCCTCACCTTGATGAAATAATGGACAACTCCACAGAAGTAAGATGGGATAAGGACTCGGTAATCTCACCTAGTCTCAAACGTTTTGTGATTGTATGTATTTCATCAGTGCAGTTAGCTTTTGACATAATAGTGGACGCATTTGCGTTTACATGTTCTCTCTATATGTACACACACTCGATTGATAAATACGCAAGTTCGGTCCTCTCATGTTCTTCTTCTCTACAATTCCATGGAGCTTGGCCATCACAGAACTGGACGATTGGTGACCCTCTTGAGGGGAGGGTTTTTCAGGGGTGGTTGATTTTTAATTATTATTATTATTTTGAGAAAGTGTGGTTGATTTTTAATAGTATAGAGATATGGCCTAGCCTTGGCCCAAGCGACGACATAGGTTTCACGGGTCCAAACGCGGAAACTCAAACGGCAACCAAACAGGCCAATGGATTTTGTTGGAAAGACTCCTGCCTCCCACTCGAAAAGATAAGGAGGCCCCACCCGGCAGCGTCTGCTCTCAGCATCCGCAACGGCCATGGCCTTCGTCGCCATCCACGCCCGCCTCGCCGTCCTCCCCCGTCGCCTCAGCGGCGCCGCGACGCCTCTCCTATCCGCCCCTCCCCGCGCCCGTCTTCCGCCGCTCAGCACGTCAACAGGATACCGCTGCCTCCGTAGCCTGCGGTGCCGGCGCCGGCCGTGTCGCGCTCGCTCCGCCTCCATCTCCATCACCGCGTCGCTCGACCTCACCGAGGACAACGTCCGGCAGGCCATCGTCGACGCCAAAGCCGAGGCAAGAAAGACATCCTTCCCTCCTCATTGAAGCACACATCTGTTTTGCACGGCCGTCCACGGTTCACGGTGACTGACAGCCTAGCTACGTCCAAAATTATCTGACGAACGCCATTGTTGTTGATCTCCTGCGCCGCGTTTCAGCTGGCCCAGCTGTTCGACACGTCGGTCGGCATAACAGGTGAAAAATTGAAGCCAATTCCTTTCACGAACTTCCCTGCAGACCTGCAGTACCGATCCAATCGCCCTGCTGAAATTTGCATTTTCTTCCTCGTCGTGAACGGTGACTGGTGGTGGCAGGACAAGTTGATCTGGCGGAGCTGGACGGGCCGTTCGTGAAGCTCCGACTGAAGGGCAAGTTCTGGCACACCCGCGCCACCGTCGTCGCGCGGATAGGCAACTACCTCAAGAACCGCATACCGGTGAGCTCTTCTTCCTCCTGGAGCCAGAGGCAGTGCTGCAGGGAGGAAGTTAAATCAAGATAAGATGGTGACGAGGTTTTTTCTTTTGGTTTGAGCAGGAAATCTTGGAGGTGGAGATCGAAGATGAGGACCAGCTTGACGACAGCCCCGCGGCTTACTGAGGTATCTATCCCCCAAGTGTGCCCACTGCTCCCTAACTATTTTGGTCTTGCATTGTACTTGCTGACTACTGAAACTATCCAACTTAGGTTCTAGATCAAACACTTGAGGTCTTCTTCAATCCTAGCAGTAGCATGTTTGGTAGTGATAGTTAGCATTCAGCTATAGGCCTATAGCACTTCCAGTATTAATGTGATGGCCTGAATTGCTGAAGTGAAGTTGCTGAAGGATCAAATACGCATATTAGAACAACCGCACCTTCTTTGCTAGCATGGTATGGGAGTTTAGGGTTTTGCATTCGCATAGATGGATTGGTTCGCACCAGCTTCATTATCTGGTTGCAGAGAATCTGATATTTCAATCTCTCTGTTCAGGGTTAGGAACTTGCAAGCTGTTGCTGAGGGTGCCCACTTTTTCGGTAGGATCATGTTTTTGTAAGCGGAAAGGATTCATAGAGCAATGATGTGCTCCTGTGCTAAATGTATATTTATGCGTCCACTAACGACGCATGCCAATAATGTTTAAGTTTGTGTGCTCATCAATCATCATACTGCATTTGGAACGCCACTGCATCAGTATGTCACTGTAGTCATGCGTTCATTGTGTCTTGTGATGTGTTGTGGACAGCCTTGGGGTAGAACGGAAACCTCACAATCACTCACAGAATTTGTTCACATGATCCTACATATGCAATTTGTAATTCAATTGTTATTTCTACGTACAGACGGATGTGGCATTATGGTATTACTGATATGCTGTTCTTGTACTTCTCACGCCCTCGCATCGTAGTTTTCATGTTTTGAACAGAATTATGGTGCTGTAAGCTTATATCTTACAGTCATGTGCATCCTTGTCATGAAATGTGGAAGTCGGTTCAAGTCTGAATCTTGATCTCCTGCATCGGGGTCGCGCCGTTCGCAAGTATAAGACGTTTTTGTAGGCTAAAATATGAGCTACTCCCTCCATTCATATGAGCCAATTTTTGGGGGTGGTTGTGGGTGGGAGGGGACTTGATATGAGCTACTTCCTCCGTTCATAAATATAAGTTTTTGTAGGTTAAAATAGGCTATCAAAACGTCTTATATTCTGACACAGAGGTAATACTTTTGAGACCATTTCTTGTTCAATTGTCGGATGTTTTGGCAACAGCGAACTATGGCATGCACGAGGCATTCAGCAGCTTGCATCCGAGTAAATGGATGGATTCGCACCAGCTACATTCTGATCGCAGAGATCTAATATTTCAATGTACTTCTTCAGGGTAAAGAAGATGCGAGCTATTGCCGACAGCGCCTATTTTTTCAGAAACGGGTTTGGTAGGATCGTCATTTTGTAAGTGGGAAGTATGCATCAATCATTTATTTATTTATTGAAAAAAATAGGATAACCCCGGTTTCTGCATCATGGTGACGCACAGAGCCGAAGATTATGAAATTTATCAGTTTCATTAACTAATGGAATGAAATTGTGAACGAGGCCCTTAATAAAGTCGGAAAAAAACATGGCAATGATGTGCTCCTGCGCTGATCGTACGTTTATTTTGTTAACTAACTCCTGCCAATGATGTTTAAGTTGGTGTGGTCATCATACTGCATTTGGAACGTCACCACTGCATAAATATGCCAGTGTAGTCATGTATTCTTCGTTATCTTTTTTTTTTCAAAAAATTGTGTTCATTATATCTTCTTCTGTACCCTGCATCGAGGAATTTTTGAACGAGCTGCTACTCCTTCCGTCCCATAATATAAGAGTGTTTTTGACACTAGTGCTTCCGACACCGTATCTGTGCTGAACCGTCAAATATTCGGGCAGCGGCAGAAGCTTTTCGACGAAACAAGACACCCATTCCAGTTCCTATCCCAGTGCAGTAGTAACAAGGAACCATTCCGGTTGTTTCTGCCAGTGGAAAAGTAAGCGGCGTCCCTGAACTGAACCTGGACGGCTGGGCTCCCGTCGGAGAAGCCGGAGGCTGTAGCCATCGGATTCAGAGAGACACGAATGTTCAGAGAATAGCATGTGCAGACTCGTTTTTTTGGCATGCCCTGTATCCACGCTATTCAACAGTTGTGGAATAAAATTGTCTGACGACCATCTGGAAATTCCTTGATCTGTACCGATTTGAATTTCACATGGAAACGGCGAGGATTCACGAGTGGTCCTTGCCGAGAGAGCAGATAGATGATTATGATATGACGAGGCGGAGAGACAGATCCATGCGCAAAGAGTAAGTGGACTGTATATACCTGACAGAAAAACTATGCCAAACAAGCAAGATCTCAGGCAGGTAAGCTGAAGATCTGCGGCAGCTAAGAACAACTCCAACCCGACCGATCCATCGTCTCCATGTGTCCGTTAAAATGCGCGGACAAAATTTAGCGGCGACCTAAACAAACATACGTGTGCTTTTTGTGAGCCGCACGATTTATTTGGAATTCAAATTTTGGTCTCGTTTGCGTCGACACGAACATGAAACGGACGCGCGTCTCGTTCGCCTACTTCATTCCCTAGCCCGCTTGTCGGTGGCACATTGACCGATTTAGCCACGTCCCGGCACTCCCGGCCGGCACCCTCCGTCGCCGTCGCCGCCCATCTCCGGATCCGCACCCAGACGAGCCGTTTGCACCCATTTCGTAGCCGGCCACCTTCCAACGGCCCCGCTGAACGCCTCAACCCCACCGCGGTCGGAGCATCTGTCGACGTCGCCGCCAGCACCTCCTCGCTCAATCCCCACGGCCGGCAGGGCGTCCTCGCCCGCCTCTGCCTGCTGGCCGGACACGTACACGCTCGTCGAACGCCGACGTCGCCACCAGTCGAGCGTGCTAGGAAGGATGTGGAGCATGCCTTTGATTTTCTTCAATCTCGACGGGGCATCGTTCGGTATCGTGCTAGAACTTGGAGCATGAAAAATTCATGGAAGATGATGACAACTTTTGTTATCACGCACAATATGATCGTTGAGTACTTGAGTATTAAAGCTTGAAACGTATCTACGTCAAGGGTTTTAGTTTTTCGAACGACAATGTTACGACTGAACATGGTGGAACGGCAACATTTGAATGTAGTTGCTCTAAGAAGTTACCGGGGAGAGAGAGAATGGATGTTGAAACACAATTCTCACGTGGCCTGAGAGCGCCAAACCCAAAAACCCCGGGACTGCTCCGTGCCAGGACAGCATGTGCCAAACCAGCGAACGATTGGTCAGCAGTATCGCAGGCTCACTTCACTTCATAGTACTCCGCCATTGCTCTGACGGGCAAGGCAAAGCATCAGGCAGACGACGCAGATGCCTGAACCCAGGAGCGCTCCACAGCTCAGGCCGGGGGCCTATCGGATTCCGCTGCATGCAGCGCGGCTGCAAGGTCCAAACTGCCATGATCGCTCCTGGGACGGGATCAGACGCCCAGACGGTCAGACCAGACCAGGCCAGAGCATCGGATCAGACCGGATCGTCCGTTGTGCATTGCGCTGCACTGGACTGAACCTTTGCCTGTCAGCGGCAGTCCTGGTACCACGGCCGGTACCGGCGCGACGGTGCAGGTGCATGCGCGCATCGCCTTTGCCTTGCCCCAGGTCGCCGTGGTGTGCGGTCCCGTCGACCAGCGCAGCCAGCCCACTAGCTTGCCATTGCACCCTGAGTCCTGACCCGCCAGAGATACCGGCTCCACCCCCAACCCCAGCTACTGGTACTGTAGACTGTAGTACACCGCAGCACGCTAAACTCCAGGGATGCTAAGCAATCATCACAGAAAGAAAGAAACTTTTGTGCTGTACTTATATTCCGTGGTTGATGAAACTCTTGGGGCCGTACTGTTCTTTATAATTTTATTATTGTATTTTGCGGCAAGCCAGACAGCATCATTTAGCTGAGCCGAACTTAAACCCCGTACTATATGTTTTCATAATGGGAACGAAGAGTGCGCTGCAGTGCACTGGGCTGCGGTCTGCGGATCTGGGGCTCCTCCGCTCCTCCTCCTCACAGCATCTCTACCCGCCGTTTGAAAGAACATTTTCAGTTTTTTATATCGTCGACGAACGAAAAAATATCCAATCGTGATCTCAAGACGTTGATTTCGCCGATTGGGGCATTTTTCTGAGCCGACGAACCTAGGCCGAACCCATGGCGTTGGAGGTTTTCTAGACGCGCCGGTTGAAGCAAAAAGGCGGGTGGGGCCGAGTTGTCGACGAGACCGGCTGCCACTTCCTGCGCTTTCCCCCTCCTTTTCCTCTATCTTGCCGTTTCTTCCCTTCATTGTTTCCATTTCCCTCCATCTCCCTCTCTCCACCGCCATGCCGCCGAAGAAGTACGTCGCCCCTCAGCAAGCCTCCGACCCGACCGTCGCCGTCCAAATCGCGCAAGGCCCGTGCGCCGATGGCAAGACCGCCAGGATTGACAAACGCCGAGTGGAAGGCCGACGTCGAGCGAAGGGAGGCGGTGACCATCGATCGCCGCAACAGACTCCTCATGAAGAAAGTCCGGGAAGCGGCGGCGGCGGTTGAGCAGAAGGTGTCGTCTCTCCGGTCAATCTTCCCGGGACGACAGCCGGCAGGCCCGTCCCCACACGGCGCCAACACTCACTTTCCTTCGCCGGCATGGGGATACGCGTCCTCACCGGAGTACGTCGACGTTGATGCCCTCGTCAGATTCAACCCCAACATTACCTTCCCCACACGCCTTCCACCTTCTCCGTTGGCCGCCCCAATGCCCATTACGGCTACGTGCCCTAACAGAAGTACTCCGGCTCGTCTGCGACGGGTCTACGGAGCGGCCTTCTGCCCTTCGTGCCCGGCGTGGCACCGTAGTACAGCAACGCCGATGCCAAGATGGAGGACATCATCAACACCGGCTCCGTCGCGGCCACCTTGTGCCCCGGATTTGGTACGCAAGAGGCGGAGGACACCGGTGGCATGGACGACGCTGAGGTTGACGCCGAGCCCGAAGAGGAGGAGGAGGAGCAGGAGGAGGGAGATATTGAGGAGGTAGAGCCGGTGCCGGAACCCGCGCTGGCGAAGGGCAAAGGGAAACAGAAGAGGAAGACAAGGTCGGCCAAAGGCAAGCCGGACGAGCCCCGCATCAAGTGGACGTCGGTGGAAGACGTGTGCCTTACCGAAGCATGGAAGCTGGTCAGCATGGACCCGATCACCAGCGCAAACCAGAACACCGAGACCTACTGGAAGAGGATCAAGGCGGCTTTCGACGAGCGCAAGTTGGTCAACCCGAGTTCACCGGCACGTACATGGACCGCGGCACCAGGCCATGTCCAACCATTGGGGGGCATTCAAACGGCATGCAACAAGTGGCATGGCATCCAGGAACAGGTCCATGCTCGCCCAGACAGTGGCGCAAGCGTCGAGCAGCAGGCATGTTTGCCGACTCTGGTTGTCTTTCGTCGATCCATGCCATCATTTCGCCGCCGAACAGTTGTCTTTTTTTGGCGCAGATAGTTCAGATGTTCGACTTGTTTCGCCAGGACGCCGGCTTCGACTTCAAGTTCCTTCATGTCTTCACCCGGATCGAGTCCTGCAAGAAATGGGCCGAGGTCCGGCATTAGCTCGCCAACAAGGACGGCGTGCTCAACCCGGACGCGCCTGTTCCTGGGGCGATGGAAGGGTGGCCAGATGGGAATAAGAAGGCGAAGAACGCCAGGAACGACGCGCCGGCTTTCGAGCGCTTGCAGGCGTCGATCGAGCAATGCATCACCAATGCAAAGACTCACTCTGTCCTGAGGGAGGAGAAGATGGAGGCGAGGTGGTCAGCGTTGATGACGAAGCAGGACGCCAAGCTCGACCTCCTTAGGACCAACGTCGCTGCGAAGAAGCGCAACACCGACCTGGTGTTTCTCATGGGAGGCGTCATGGCGGACATGGACCCGATCGTGAAGGCGTGGTACCTAGTGGAGCGCAACCTCATCCTCAATCGCATGCCGACGCAGCCCCTCGCACCGCTCACGCCGCCGTCGAGCCCGCTCACGTCTCCGACATTGCCCACTACGCCGACCTCGCCACCGTCTACCACTACGACAACCGCTATGCCGACCTCGCCTACGACGACCGCCACGCCGGCCTCTCCCATTTCTGTGGCCGACGACGGGGAGCTGGCCGTTTGAGAAGTTCTATGCTCACGTCCCCGCTTTTTTTGTACGCCTGACTATTGACATGTTTTGATCGCCGAACCTGTGGCAATCGCCAAAACCGATGGAATGATGGATGCCGACTGTGCCATGGCTGACGCCGATACGCTGAACTCGCGTCGTTTTTTGGGCAGCGGAAACGCAATGCTTAAATTTGCATGCGCCGCGTCGTGGCCGCGACTAGGAAGCCGAGCCCCCCCCTTCCCAGACCGATTTTAGCGTCGGCTGGCATTGAAACATAATTTTTTATTTTATTAAAGACATTTTAAAAATACATTTACCATTTTTTGCAACAAGATAAAAAAGACCACATTAGACATTGTAAAAGATATCAAACTTCCACAACTGCTTCCACTAATTTGACTAATATCTTCTCTATGTCTTCATTGTTGATCTAAGAATTTTTAAGCTTGTCTACTTGTTTTTTCAACTGTGAAGAAGTACATGTCTATTCTTTAGTCTCATCTCTAGCAAAATTCGTGCAATCAAAAGATCAATGTATTATTCTTCTCAATACCACAACTTGCATCCATTCTACACACAAATTTGAGCAAATAAGCTACCGAAATTGCGTCGAATCCAAGAGAAAAAACAAATCAAGAGAAGCACATACCACATCATTTTTGCACTTGACGAACACCCATCCAGGATGTTCCGACGTCGTAAAAACGTGGCGCATGACGTGCCGTGGGTAGTCATCGCACATTATGAGCAGCAATGGTGAGCCGACAAGCCTTTGGGCCAGCGTCGAGCCAGAACGACGGTCGGCCGTGGCTTTGCCGGCAAAAACCGATGACGGGATAGATCTTAGTTGCTAAAGGCGGATTGAACACCTGCATGTGACACCGAGGCATATTGTCAAGGCTGGGTGGACCGGTACCCGACCAATCCATGGCAAGGCGCAGTCGCTTGTGCCTGGATGCGGCAAATTCGACCGGCAGGATGCGCCAAATCCCGCCACCACAGATCTACCGCTTGGCCACCCGCACCGGGCCGAGGGAGTCACCAAGCTGGTGGTTGTGCTGGGAGGAGGAGAGGAGGGGCTGGAGAGCAAGGTGCCTGAGAAAATGGGCTGTAGTGTAGGGTTTATGCACGGACGAACGACGAGCGAAGGAAGGGATAGAATGGTTGGGTGTGTGTCCCCGACGAGAGAACCAGAGGAAGGAGTAGGCGGGCAAGATGCTTGTCCGCTTTGCATCTGTGTCGTGGCAAACGACACTCAAATTTGGATTGCAAATGGATCACACGACGAAAAAAAATAAACGTGTGTCTATTTAGATTGATGTGTTAAATCGGGTTTTATGTCCGTTTTAACATAAACGGACATGTAGACAAAATTGGTAGGCCGGTTGGAGTTGCTCTCAGGGCTCAGGCTGGTCGCTGGTAATGAGGAAGCGTAGAACCCTTTGTCTCGGGCCACAGTATATATATATATATATATATATATATATATATATATATATATATATATATATATATATATATATATATATATGTCCGAAGCCTTGACGTACAAGTTGAGGTGATCATGATCCTCTCGAGAGGTTACAAAAGAATCTGGGGAGAAGAGATAGAGATAGATAGGAATACAAGTTAAACTACTTTCCTATCCCTATACAACTCATATCCTAACACTCCCCCTCAATCTAAACCTTATGAACATCTGCCAAGGTTGAGATTGTACTTGAAGTCAGAGGTCTTGTGAGCCCATTAGCAAGTTCATCACCTGTTGGAATAAACTTTATATCAAGCAGTTTGCGTGTCACTCTTTCTCTGACAAAGTAAAAATCAACTTCAATCTGTTTTGTCCGTGCATGAAAAATAGGATTAGCTAAGAGATAGGTTGCACCAATGTTGTCACACCACAATCTTGCAGCCTGTGGAACTTTAATCCAAGTTCATGCAGTAATGTTTGAATCCACATTACTTCAACTGTGGCATTAGCCAAAGCCTTATACTTAGCCTCAGTACTTGATCTTGAGACCGTTGCCTGTTTTCTTGCACGGCATGACACAAGATTTGTTACCAGAAACACAACAAAGCCACCTGTAGATCTTCTATCATCAGCACATCCTGCCCAATCTGCATCAGAGTAGGCTGTCACAAGTAGAGACGAAGACTTGACAATCTGAAGACCAAGTCCCTCTGTAAATTTAAGATATCTCAAAATCCTCTTTACTGTTGTCCAATGAGTAGTAGTAGGAGCATGCAAATATTGACATACTTTATTTACATAATAAGAAATGTCAGGACGTGTGAGAGTCAAGTACTGCAATGCACCTACAATGCTCTTATAACTCGTTGCATCATCTGACCCAAGTGCCTCTCCACTTTTAACAGTAAGTTTTTTCGAAGTAGAGATAGATGTGCTGACTGGCTTACACTTTTCCATACCTACTCTTCTGAGGATATCGGTGGTATATTTTTCCTGTGTAAGAAGTATGTCGTCTCTTATCTTCTTTACCTCAATTCCAAGAAAGTAATGAAGATCTCCCAAGTTCTTAAGAGCAAACTCCAGTTTTAAACCCTTAAGCAAACTGGTTGTAGCATCTGGACTTGAACTAGCAACAATTATATCATCAACATAAACAAGAACAAATATAGTAATATTGCTCTTATTGTAAAAGAATAATGAAGTATATGCCTTTGATGATGTAAATCCAAGCTTCTGTAGTTGTGTACTTAACCTTGAGTACCAGGCTCTTGGGGCCTATTTCAACTCATAGAGAGTTTTGTCCAACTTACAGACATAATGTGGTGTGTTTTTGTTTTCATATCCTGGTGGCTGCCGCATGAACACTTCTTCCTCAAGAACACCATGAAGAAACGCGTTCTGGACGTCTAGCTGTCGTAAACTCCATCCTCTAGAAATAGCAATAGACAGTACAAGTCGAATAGTAGCTGATTTAATGACACGACTAAATGTATCCTCATAATCTATACCAAACATTTGCTTAAAACCCTTTGTAACTAGTCTAGCCTTGTATCTGTCTATACTCCCATCAGCTCTTCTTTTAATTTTATATACCCATTTGCAATCAATCACATTTGCACCCCTTTTTTGTGGTACTGAATGCCAAGTTCTATTTTTGATAAGTGCATCATATTCATTATCCATAGCCTGTTTCCAATCTTTATGAGCAAGAGCATCATGTAAATGTGTTGGCTCACCAATGCTGGTAAGAAAAGCACGCTTGATTTTATCATACCTGATTGTATCATCAGTGTATTTCTTATCCATGACAATACCTGACCGAGATCTTGTCTGGCGAGGAGAAATTGGTGTCACTGCAGGTCTGACCACAGAAGATCCTGGAGAAACTGATTGTGTAGTCAGAGCCTCATCCACAGAAGATCCAGTCGGACCCTCATCATCCAACATCGAGTCACTTTGGACTGCAAGATTTGAGTTGAGTTTCTCATACTCTCCTCCCCAGTCACTTTGGACTGCAAGAAAGAGTTGAGTTTCTCATACTCTCCTCCCCAGTCACTTTGGACTGCAAGATTTTTCTTATCAAGTTGTCTTTCAACAAGTTTTTGAAACTCTTGAAAAACAGAGTAGACTTCAGATTTGAACTTAAGCAAATATATCCATGTGAATTTACTATAATCATCGATAAAACTGACATAGAATTTCTTTGTACCAAATGAATCTCTTGCATGACCCCATACATCACTGAAAATAAGCTCTAAAGGAGCATGAGACACACTATTCGACAAAGGATAGGGAAGCTGGTGACTCTTGGCACATTGACAAGCTTCACAAACTAACTCACTATTGGAACTATGTGACAACAAGAGGTTGCCTTTATTGACTATTTGCTTGACAATAATTGAAGAAGGATGTCCTAATCTTTGGTGCCACCTGGCTAAGGAGGGCTTGATGGCAGAATGAACTTGACAATGACGCTTTCGGTTAAAGACTCGTGATGTGATGGGGTAAAGTCCTCCAATGCATCTATCGTGATGAAGAAGCTCCCTCTTTGCTGTTGGGGAACGTTGCATGGGAAGCAAAAAAATACCTACGCACATGCAAGATCTATCCATGGTGATGAGCATCTACGAGAGGGAGAGTGGATCTACGTACCCTTGTAGATCGCTAAGCGGGAAGCGTTAAGAAACGCGGTTGGTGTAGTCGAACGTCTTCGCGATCCAAATCGCCGAGCATCCCATGATCTCATCATGATCCGTCCCGCGATCTCATCACGATCCGTCCCGCGATCCAATCACGAATCGTCTCGCGATCTTGATCACGGTCCTTCCGATCTAGCACCGAACGAACGGATGACAACTACGATCTAGAGAAGAGGGCAACACGTGGCTGTTTTTCTATGTCTCAAAACCCTCAAAACATCTAGTATACATAGGAGGAGAGGAGGAGGAGGCTGCCGCACAAGGGCCAGCCCTTTGGCCTTTGGCGCAAGGAGGAGAGCAGTCCTCCTCCTCAACTCCTAGTTGGATTAGGACTCCTTCCTTATTTAGCCTTTTTGCCTTCTCCACCTTTTTCTCCTTGGGCTTTTCTTCCAGCTGCATGGGCCCTTTGTGGGACTTCCACCAGCCCACTAAGGGTTGGTATTCATCCTCCCACAGCCCATGTAGCCTCTTGGGTCGAAATACCCCTCCCAATGGTCCCCCGATACCCTAGTGGCAGTCCCGGTACATTAACGATGAGCCCGAAACTTTTTCGGCGACCAAAATAGGACTTCCTATATATCAATCTTTACCTCCTGACCATTCCGGAGCTCCTCGTGACGTACGGATATCATCCGGGACTCCGAACAACCTTCGGTCACCACCATATATAACTCTATACTACCGAATCGTCACCAAACCTTAAGTGTGCAGACCCTGTGGGTTCGAGAACTATGTAGACATGACCGAGACACCTCTACGGTCAATAACCAATAGCTGGACCTGGATGCCCATATTGGTTCCTACATATTCTACGAAGATTTTTATCGGTTGAACCTCTATGTCAAGGATTCAGTTAATCCCGTATGCTATTCCCTTTGTTCTTCGGTATGTTACTTGCCTGAGATTCGATCGCCGGCATCTTCATACCTAGTCCAATCTCGTTACCGACAAGTCTCTTTACTCATTCCGTAATACAAGATCCCGTGTCTAACACTTACTCACATTGCTTGCAAGGCTTATTGTGATGTTGTATTACCGAGTGGGCCCTAAGATACCTCTCCACCACACGGAGTAATAAATCCCAGTCTTGATCCATGCCAACCCAACAGACACCCTCGGAGATACCTGTAGAGCATCTTTATAGTCACCCAGTTACGTTGCGACGTTTGATACACACAAGGCACTCCTCCGGTGTCAGTGAGATGCATGATCTCATGGTCATAGGAACAAATACTTGACATGCAGAAAACAGTAGCAATAAACTGACATGATCATATGCTATATTTATAGTTTGGGTCTTGTCCATCACATCATTTTCCTAATGATGTGATCCTGTTATCAAATGATATCTCATGCCCATGGCTAGGAAACCTTAACCATCTTTGATCAACGAGCTAGTCCATCAGAGACATACCAGGGACATGGTGTTGTCTATGTATCCACACATGTATCTGAGTTCCCGATCAATACAATTCTAGCATGGATAATAAACGATTATCATGAACAAGGAAATATGATAATAACTAATTTATTATTGCATCTAGGGCATATTTCCAATAGTTGCCCGATCCTTTATGAAAAAATAGGTGGGATGAGTCTCAAGGAAAACATTATTGTCGGAAGTTAAGCGAGACATGGATGCTAGATTTTTATCGGCTTCTGGAACATGAAGGACATCTTTGAGAACAAGATCACATTTAAGGCTAGGGGAATTAATAGAAGCTTGACCAATGTGAAGAATGTCCATACCTCCACCGCTTGTAGTGTGAATTTGATCATTACCGTGGTACCTCTCTGCGAGAGCAAGCTTCTCTAGTTTGTTCGTAACGGGGTCCGTGGCACCAGAATCGGCATACCAGACCGTGTCACGACCAACTCCTCCTTGCTCCCGTAGGGCTGCAGCGGCATGTCGTGCATCAGGCACGTAGTCCTTCTCATACCGGTGCCAGCAGTCAATGAGTTCATGGCCCGATTTCTTGCATAGATGGCATCTGAGTCGACGAGTGTTGGAGGAGTTGTAGCCGCCATTGTAGCCGCCGCCGCGGTCACCACTACTAGAGTGAGCTTGGCCCTGGTTGGTACTGCATCCGCCGCTGCCGCTGTTCTCGCGGCCACGTCCCTGCTGTCCACGCCCACGCCCACGCCCGCGAGAAGTGGGGTTGACAGAGGACTGGCGCAGGTTCCCTCCTTGAAGCATACTGAGGCGGGCATCGAAGTTCAGGAGCTAACTGTGCAGCTCCTGAACCGTAACAGGTTCAACCCGCGCGGCCAGTGTTGAGATGACCGGATTGTAGTCGATGTCGAGACTGGCATTGTTGTGGGAGATGATCTCGGCATCTCCAAGTGATGCACCGGCACATGCAACTTCATCTGTAAGAGATTTAATCTTCCAAGATATTCTGCCATGGTTAGATTACCTTTTTGCAGATTGGTGAGTGCCATCCTTGTATTGATCTTCCGAGCTTGAGTCTGCGCAGCAAACATAGCATGGATGGAACTCCATACCTCGGCCGACGTCTGAAGCATCGCAACCTAGGCAAGGACCTCTCGGGACAGAGACCCCATGAGGTATCCTTGAACATCTTGCTGATGCGCATACCAGATCGACCGGGCGTAGTTGAAGACCTGGTCTTCCTTCCCATTGTTGGTGATGGTGATGGTGGCAGGAGGCGCCGGGCTTGAGGCGTCGAGGAAGTGCTCCATCTGTGCTCCCTTGATTTGGGGTAGCATGACAGCCTTCCAGAGGAGAAAATTCGTCCTCGTGAGCTTCTCTAATGGAGGTGGACCAAGAGAGGATGAGCTGCTAGGGGTGGAAGATGATGCAAAGGTGAAGGGAGCAGACAAGGTGGATAGGGCGCTCATGGTGGATGCGGGTGTGGTGGATGCAGCGGTAGCCGACATGGTGCCTGACATAGTTCTCTCTCTCGATCAACTAGATCGTTTCTTAGTTCTCTCTCTCTCTCAACTAGATCGATTCTTTCGTGAGGGCCAGACGTACGAGAGAAAGGGCTCTGATGACCATATGAGAAAGCATAGAACCCTTTGTCTCGGGCCGCAGTATATATATATGGCCGAAGCCTTGACGTACAAGTTGAGGTGATTATAATCCTCTCAAGAGGTTACAAAAGAATCTAGGGAAAAGAGATAGAGATAGATAGAAATACAAGTTAAACTACTTTTCTATCCCTATACAACTCATATTCTAACACTGGTTTCTTCTGCCTTGGTTCTTCTAAAGGAATTATATAATATTGTGGTCTAGTTGCTTAGGCTAATCCCCCTGTTTGTCGGCCAGATTAGCGAGGACCCGGTTCCATGTCAGGCCAAAGGGAGAGGAATACTCGGCGTCAGGGGTCGGGGGGAGGAAGACGCGGCTTTCCATGGACCGAGAGGTGGAGCCACCACGCAAGTAATCGGAGAATCTCGGATCATTACGAAAAATGCAAGTGCGTGTGTGTGCTGCCACCGTGCTTGTTTATTTATTTATTTTGTGTGGTGCAAAGAAAGTCTCGGTGTGTCACGTGATCCCACGTGAGGAGAGGCCATCTTGCTTCTGCTCCTCGAGCAGCCCTACCTACGTCTACGTGCATGAAATCCGCGTTCCCTGTTTGGTATCGTTGACCTGACCTTGTTGGCGACTCTTGGGTATTTTATTAACCGGAACACTGGCATCACGTTCGCCTTTTGTAGTTTGTATCCATACTGATCAGGATTAGCACCGGCCGTTCCATTCCATGCACCACGTGTACGCCCTCTGACTGGACCGGCCTAAACCCACCCCGCCACCATCCAAGCACGTACTCTACTGAAACCGACCCGGCACCGTTCCATCACGTCAGGGGACGCACAGGATGGTCGTGTGGAGCGGCACAAGGCAAACCCGTATCATCTCTCTCACTTGCTATTGCAAAAGCGCCGTGACGTCGATCGTCACTATGCTATGCATGTAGTATGTGTGCGACCAAGTGGCAGGTCGCAAGCACACGTACGTGGACCGGACCGAGATCACGGAGGAGTTTCCTTGGTACACCTCATGCGTGATGCATATCTTCGACGGTTTTCCTAGGATGTGTCCTCAATCGGCAGCTCCGAGGAGGATTGGACGTGGGTTACAAGGCCGACATTATCGGTTTAACAATTGCTTGTGTCCGCTCTCGTGCTTGATGGCTTGGGCGGACGGACGGGCGGGCGATCTTCGTTGCGTGGTGCACAGGGAAAGATGATACACGCCGTCGATCATGACATGACATTGACATACATGCTGCTCGGGAGGGAGAAGAGAACCCAACTTTTCATCCCGGGTGACCGGCCTGACCGCACGTCGCTGTACAGGCTAGAACGACGGTGGTGCATGCCACGTCGGCGATGGGTTCCCCGTCGGTCGACCGAGTTTGGTTTGGTGGTGGTAGCCGGATTGGTATGCTTGGAAGCACTGTGATGCCTGCGGATATTCGCACGCCACGCACCTATTCACTTTTGTTCGTCCGTTCGATTGCCTAAAATAGTTACAAGGCACAGTAAATTTTATGTTTTATTCTTTGAAATTTATGATGTTGCATATGAAATGTATGATTTTCTCGGTCGCTTGTATCAAGTTTCAAGGTCGAAATTATAAGCGGTTTTTCTGGTCGGCCACGCGTACTAAAATTGTGTTTTTCTTGCTTACTCGTACTAAGTTTTCAAAAGCAAAAATTAAAATAACTCATCAAAACGTATTTAAATTGAATCTTATTTAAAAACCTTCGTCACGAAAACGTATTTAAATTGAATCTTATTTAAAAACCTTCGTCACAAAAACGTATTTAAATTGAATCTTATTTAAAAACCTTCGTCACAAGAAACATGAATATGAAAACATCATTTGGATTGAACTTTTCTATTTGAAAGCCCTTGTCACAAGAGACATGAATATGAAAACTTAATTTAGTTTGAACTTTTCGTTAAAAGTTATGAAAGACTAAAAATTGAAAGTCAAAAGAAAAAGCAACTGTGAGAGGATCAGTGCCACCTGTGTGTCACAAATCCGCTCCCATGATGCATGTATTAAATGTGTGCTTGGTTGAAGAACAAGTTAAATAAATTGTTATTGGTTCAAATTTAGTGGAATGAGTTTAAATTGGTATGGATTCAAATTTAGTGGAACGAGTTGTTCTGTTTTCGTGTTTGGTTGGAGTTAAGGGCAACTTGAAGGTTGACTTCCAAATCGGATACGACACTTGTCCGCGGATTGGTACGTGCGGGAGTCGGCCATCCAACCATGCATGCATACATTTTAGACTGGATTTCAACAAAACAGATGAATTGCATGCAAAACCAGATGATTTTCATCTAAACGAGAGAAGATTCACCACATTTTCGACATGGTCTAAATCTACGACGTTGCTCATACTCCAAGTCTTTATTGTTCCCCTCCATCCTTGGTTGTGTCCATATCCGACGGAGATAAGATCCGTGAAGTGAAGGTGCGGTCATCAACGAGGAAGAGTAGGACATGGAACACGGACCGAAATATGTTTCACTGGCAAATCACATACCCGTGAACTACTTCATTATTGCCTTTAGGGCATAGTTCCAATAATGAGGGTGACGTGAGTGGCAGGCACACCTCTTTTAGACGCCTCTACGTGAGGAGCGTAGACCGCAGGCATTTCCGTCCCGCGAGAGGCCACGAGCATGTCAAGAGGGACCGTCAAGGTAGAGAGATGATTACCCTCAAGTGTAGGAGCACATGCCACTTACGAGTAAGTGATGAGTGTCGAACCCTTAAGGAGCAAGTAGGCAGGCTATGACCTCATCTTCATGTCCAAAACTTTGATTGAAGACTTTGTCATTGACATTCACACATTTCATAGGACGGCGTCGGCCAACCTTTTTTGTGTTGGTTGCGGAATGTGTAGTTTCATCATGAAGCTGAAGAAGTGTTTTATTTGAAGACGACGACTATGGACTAGCGTTCATCTTCTTCACTTCTTTTTTCTTTTTCACCCTTTGTGTTGTGTGCGTGTGGCCTTGGTGTGCATTTGTCATCAAGTTATTCGAGATGCCGGGTTTATTTATTTGTATCTTCTTGATACTTTTATAGAATCGTCCAGTTCTATAAAAAAGAACACTTTTCTCTAAACAGCAACTATCCTCCCATCAGTTGCTAAACAATATGGCATCAGGAAATAGTGCAATTCCTACAAGAAATTTTGCCTAGTATTTTTATTCCAAACCGAGTGAGTACTTTTACCATTTTTGTATGTTTGTCCTTGACACATTTTTTTTTTCCTGATTCGCATTCCCTGCCAGAAAAAAGAAAGATAAGACTAAATTACAAACAAGCTCGATCTGTAATATCCTAGCTACTAAATCATGACTCCATACTTTAACATTCTTTTCTCCCCAAAATATGACACCGGAACTCTCCTGCTGGAAAAAAGGTTGCCCATTCACCAACCATGCACTCATGCCAAGAGGCATATTTTCCGTGCCAAGAGAAAGGCATGGACCCAAAGATGGCCTTTCCTGACCTAACTTGCTGAAACTTGCCGCAGAATAAGGAAAAAAATTCCCTCTGCAATTGGACAAAAACATATTTGAAAACGACCCCCATGCTCACAAACAGTGCTATAACTCCATCTGGCCATATATCCGAATAATTCCATTAATACGTCTGCAAGCTTTTTATTGGAGGAACAACGACATGTAGTTGTCTGCATCAGTGCAAACACACTTTTGGTGCAGATCATGAAATTTCACTCGACCAACGTCGATAGGGTACATTGTTTTCAGTCAAGATTTGTTACCTTTATCTTAAGAAGCTAACTTAATATCTACATGCACATAAAGAAAAGGCAGTGCGCATGCATTATTTGACAGCCTTTTTTACTGGCGTTCAAGTTAGCCGTTCATTTGTTTTCTGTTACTAAGCTGTCAAGGGTGATCCTTCCAAAGTGTTAGTAGCACTAGTGATATTTTTGTTTCTTTATCTCATAAATCTTTGAAGGCGCTTTATATTTTAGCGGTGTGATCAAATATTATAATCCCTGATATCGATATGCTAATTCTTTTATATGAAAGTCATTTGGCATGGCTTATAGAATAAAGTCCCAAACAGGGAGAGTTTTACAAACATCTGCTAAAGGCCGTCTGAACAAAATAGACAAAAATACATAGCCCTACATGATGATCCCTAACCGCCATGATGGCAAGCTTAGGAGTAAGGGCAAATTTCTTGGATTTGTGGCTTATGCATAAACTCGTGTGAAAATTAGCTCCAGACAATCACCTACGAAAATAAGCCATGAGAATAAGCCAACCAGTTATTTTCAGATTCTGTCACTTCAGGTAAATACGTGAATAAGCAGTGAAAGTCTATAATGCCCCTGGAGTATGTTTTTGTTCGATTAAATAATATGAAGTTATTTATTTTTTACCATTTTCCGCCAATATAAACACTTTAAAACGTGTGAACGAACTCGAGAAGAGGAGCGCCACATGAATGGTTTTCTTCATAGGCCTCAGGTCAGGGCGTGACGAGGGATGGGGTGGTGGCATTTTCTTTTGTAAATGCGCTAAAACAAAGGCACTTCAATATACCCTGTAAGTTTAAGTGGGTTTGCTGGGGAAGCCCTCCCCCACTTTTTCTTAATTGTGAAGGAGGTAGGGTGAAAATAAATTAAGCCCTACCTTTCCAAACGAGTTCTTTGGAGCTTGTAACTTAGTTCTACATTAAGCTGCTATACGCCTCACAAGAACTGACCCTAAGTGGCCTGATCACTACATGAAGATCCCTGACCGCCTTACCGCCTTCGGCAACGCCAACCAACATGTACTTCGTCATTTTTTAATAAACATAGTATAGACATAGACGACTGATACGTCTCAAATGTATCTACTTTTCCGAACATTTTTATTTTTGTTTTGAACTCTGATTTGCATGATTTGAATGAAACTAACTCGGACTGATGTTGTTTTCAATAGAACTATTGCGGTGTTATTTTTGTGCAAAAATAAAAAATCTCGGAATCGAACGAAACTTTGTTTGAATTATTTCTGGAATATATGAAGAATAATGGAGCGAAGACCTGTCGGAGGGGGGCTGCTTGTGGGCCACTAGCCAACAAGGTGCGCCCTTTTAGCTTGTGGGGCCCACGTGGCTCCCCCAACCCTAATTCCAGTCCTATAGATTCACATCTTCGGAGAAAAAAATCAGAGAGAAGGTTTTATCGCGTTTTACAAGGCAGAGCCGTCGCCACTTCCTGTTCTTCCTCGAGAGGGCTGATCTCTAATCCGTTTGGGGCTCCGAAGAGTGGAGATCGTCGCCATTTTCATCACCAACCCTTCTCCATCAACAATTTAATGATGCTCACCACCGTGAGTGAGTAATTCCTTTGTAGGCTTGCTGGACGGTGATGGGTGTGGATGAGATTGATCATGTAATCGAGTTATTTTGATAGGACTTGAATCCTAGTATCCATTATGTTCTTAGATTGATGTTGCTATGACTTTGATGTGCTTAATGCTTGTCACTAGGGCCCGCGTGCCATGATTTTAGATCTAAACCTACTATGTTTTCATGAATATAAAGAGTGTTTTAGATCTTATCTTGCAAGTTGTATGCACCTAATACATGTCATGATCCGCATACCAAGGTGACAATAATTGGGATTCTTTCTCGTGATTGTTATAGTTTGAGGAGCTCATGTATTGACCACACGTTAATGCTTTGTTCTGATTCTCTGATAAAAGGAGGCCTTAATATCCCTTAGTTTCCTTATGGACCCCGCTGCCACCGGAGGGTAGGACCAAATATGGCATGCAAGTTCTTATTGCAAGCACATATGAATATATACGGAATATATGCCTACATTACATTGATGAATTGGAGCTAGTTCTGTATCGCTCTAGTGGTAACTATTACATGATGAATGTCATCCATATCTATCCATCGCTGATCCATGACCTAAGCTTTTCATATACTGAATCTTGCTTAGTTACTATTGCTCCTACTACTATTACAATCAATACAAAATTGTTGCTGCTACTGTTACTGTTACTACTACTATTCTGCTTTGCTACTAATTTTTTGCTACAGAAGGATATACCAGGGGTGGTTGAATTGACAACTTAACTGCTAAGACCAATAAATATGCTTTGGCCCCCCTTGTAGGCCTAATGTGACTGCTCCTCTCTCAGCCTTCTTTGGGCCTCCTCCCCCGATATCCCCCCTTCTCTCATCAACACTTAACGCCTTGAACCTTCAACTGGAGCTCACATCCAAAGTCCTTTATGTCGTTAAGCTCTGGGAAACAATTGTGACTATGAGGAGTGGCTCTAGGGGTCTCCCGATCCAATGGTGGTGGGGCTACAATGAACTAGATTTGTCATGATACAGAATTACACTTTTGCATATATGATTTTGCAATATACCTCGCTAATAAATTGGAATTCCAGTAAATATTGATGATGTGGATAAATAAATGTAAATGATACATGTTGCCTGATCGATTGGATTGACTGGGTCTTCTGCCTGCGCTTTTCGCTATCTAGTGCCTCTTCCCCTTGGACTCAAACAATTTCAAGACAACTTCCTCAAGGGATACACATGTGGTTGCTCCTCTCTCGGCTTCCTCTAAGGCTCCTCCCCCGACACACTCACCCTTCCTCCTCCCATCAGCGCTCACCGCGATGGACCTTCAACTGGGGCTCCGAACTAAAACCATCTACGTCGCCAATCTCCGGGGAAGGCACCGGGACTATGAGGAGTGGTTCTAGAGTCACCTGATCCAATAGTTGTAACACATCGGCGGGCTAGATTTGTCATCGACGGGGCCAAATGACAAGATCATTGCTTCAAAATGAAGGTCAACGATTTTTTTCGTTCATGCTACATACATATGTTCGTTTGCTATTTTGGTATTTCCGTTCCAAATATAATAATGGTTCTCGAACAAAAATCTGTCTTAGGCAAATACACAACTTTCTCTTTATGGTTTTGCAATATATCTTATGAATAAATTAGAGTGTTAGTAAATTATTGACGATGTGGACATATAAAGGTAACGATACTTGTCACCTAATCAATTGGATTGTCTGGGTCTTCTGCCTGCACTTGCTGCTAGGGAGTGCCTCTTCCCCTTGGGCTCAGAAAAGGCACAAGACAACTTCCTCATAGGAGTCTCATGTGGATGCTTCTCTTGCATCCTCCTCTAGGGCTCCTCCCATATCCCCCTAATACTTCCCTTTGCTTGTCCCATCATTGCTCAACGCCATGGACTTTCAACTGGCAGATACAATACAACGCCAAGCTCCGGGGAAGACACTAAGACCATGAGGGGTGGCTCTAGGAGTCCTCAGTCCAATGGTAGTGGGGTTTCGACAAGCTATATGTCTGTCGATGGGCCCAAACGACAAGATGAGTGCTCCAAAATGAAGGTTGGTAATTTGGGAATTTATTTTTCATTTTACATACACATGTTCGTTTGCTATTTTAGTATTTTAGTTGCAAATATAAAATGGTTCTCCAACAAAAAGCCCTGATACATTGTTATTTCTTATATATGGTTTTGCATTATACCTTGCTAATATATTAGAGTATAAGTACTGATGAGGTCAATATATAAAGGTAAATGATACTTGTCGCCCGATCAATTGGATTGACTGGGTCTTCTGCCCGCACTTTTTGGTCGCGAGCGTCCCTTCCCCCTGGAATGACATAAGGGCAAGATAACTTCCTCATAGGCGCTTCATGTGGTTGCTCCTCTCCCAACCTCCTCCGAGGGTCCTCCCTCGACACTTCCCCCTTCCTCCTACAATCAAAGCTCACCACCATGTACCTTCAACTAGAGCTCAAAATCAAAGCCCCATACGCCACCATGCTCTTGGGGGCTCCCCTCGATATAATGGTGGTCGGGCTTTGGGAAGCTAGATTTGTCGTTGACGGGCCCAAACGACAAGATGAGTGCTCCAAAATGAAGGTTGGTGATTTGGGAATTTAATTTTCATGTTACATACACATGTTCGTTTGCTATTTCAGTATTTTAGTTGCAAATATAAAATGGTTCTCCAACAAAAAGCCATGATACATAGTTATTTCTTATATATGGTTTTGCATTATACCTTGATAATATATTAGAGTTTGAGTACCGATGAGGTCAATATATAAAGGTAAATGATACTTGTAGCCTGATCAATTGGGTTGACCGGGTCTTCCGCCCGCACTTTTTGCTCGCGAGTGTCTCTTCCCCTTGGAATGACATAAGGGCAAGATAACTTCCTCATAGGCGCATCATGTGGTTGCTCCTCTTCCAACCTCCACCGAGGGTCCTCCCCCGACACTTCCCCTCCCTCCTTGATAACCCACAAGTATAGGGGATCGCAACAATTTTCGATGGTAGAGTATTCAACCCAAATTTATTGATTCGACACAAGGGGATCCAAAGAATATTCTTGAGTATTAGCAGCTGAGTTGTCAATTCAACCACACCTGAAAGACTTAATATCTGTAGCAAAATATTCAGTAGCAAAGTAATATGGTAGTAACGGTAACGATGGCAAAGTGATAGTAGAAATTTGTAGTGTTTGTAACAGTAGCAACGGAAAAGTAACTGAGCGAAGATGAATATATGAAAAGCTCGTAGGCAATGGATCAGTGATGGATAATTATGTGGGATGCCATTCATCATGCAACAGTTATAACATAGGGTGACACAGAACTAGCTCCAATTCATCAATGTAATGTAGGCATGTATGCCGTATATAGTCATACGTGCTTATGGAAAAGAATTTGCATGACATCTTTTGTCCTATCCTCCCGTGGCAGCGGGGTCCTATTGGAAACTAAGGGATATTAATGCCACCTTTTAATAGAGAACCAGACCAAAGCATTAGCACTTAGTGAATACATGAACTCCTCAAACTACGGTAATCACCGGAAAGAATCCCAGTTATTGTCACCCTGGGGGATGCGGATCATAACTCGTAATAGGTGTCTACAACTTGCAATATAGGATCAAGAACACACATATATTCATGAAAACATAATAGGTTCAGATCTGAAATCATGGCACTCGGGCCCTAGTGACAAGCATTAAGCATAGCAAAGTCATAGCAACATCAATCTCAGAACATAGTGGATACTAGGGATCAAACCCTAACAAAACTAACTCGATTACATGACAAATCTCATCCAACCCATCACCGTCCATCAAGCCTATGATGAGATTACTCACGAACGGTGGGGAGCATCATGGAATTGGTGATGAAGGATGGTTGGTGATGACGAAGGCGTCGATTTCCCCTCTCCGGAGCCCAAAACGGACTCCAGATCTGGTCTCCCGAGGAAGAACTGGCGATTGCGGCGGCTCTGTATCGTGAAACGCGATGAACTCTTCTCTCTGATTTTTCCTCGACAAATAGGGTTATATGGAGCTAGAGAGGAGGTCGGAGGAGCCACGGGGGACCCACAAGCCTGCTCGACGCGACCAGGGGGTGGCCGCGGCTAGCAGGCTTGTGGCCTGCTGGTGCCCCCCTCTGGTTAATTCTTGCACTAGTATTTTTTATTAATTCCAAAAATATTGTTTGTAAATTTTCAGGACGATCTGAGAACTTTTATTTCTGCACAAAAATAACACCCAGGCATTTCTGCTGAAAACAGCGTCAGTCCGGGTTAGTTCCATTCAAATCATGCAAATTAGTGTCCAAAACAAGGGCAAAAGAGTTTGGAAAAGTGGATACATATGAGACGTATCAACTCCCCCAAGCTTAAACCTTGGCTTGTCCTCAAGCAATTCAGTTGATAAACTAAAAGTGATAAAGAAAAACTTTTACAAACTCTGTTTGATCTTGCTGTTGTAAATATGTCTAACTTATGCTCAGATTTTCAGCAAAGATTATAAACTAACCACATTCACAATAACATTTAGGTCTCACATTTACTCATGTCAATGGCATAACCAACTAGCAAGCAATCATAATAAGTCTCGAATGACAACAATTTATCAAAACAATCATGATACAATATGACATAATGGTATCTCGCTAGCCCTTTCTGAGACCGCAAAACATATATGTCAAGGACTGACTAAACAATGTAATTCACGATGAAAGAGATCAAGTCATGCTCACACTCAATATCAATTAATAGCAAGTTATACAAATGACAATGGTGCTCTCTAACTGGTGCCTTTTATACGAGGATGATGACTCAACAATAAAGTAAATATATAAGCCCTTCATAGAGGGAAGCATTGATTTGTAGAGGTGCCAGAGCTCAAGCTTTTAAAACAGAGATAGGTAATGATTTTGGAGCGGTATGCTTCCGTTGCTCACATAACGACCAAGAGGTTTTCAATATCTTCCATGCTAGATACATTATAGGCGGTTCCCAAACAGAATGGTAAAGTTTTTACTCCCCCTCCACCAATCAATCACACTCCATGTCGGGCCGAATTCACGGGTACCGTCCATACAAACACATTCCTGGGGGAGTTTTGTTTAATTATGTTTTGCTTTTTATTTCGAGCATGGAACTGGACATCCCGATTACCAGCCACTTTCTCGTGAATGATAGTTATTCAACACATATCGTGAGAATAACCCACCTAGAATGGAAGATACTGATAGCCCCCAGTCGCCAAAGAAAGTTTATTTGAAGGTTTAAAGTTTAGCACATGCAAATTTACTTGGAACGACAGGTAAGTACCACACATAGGTAGATATGGCGGGCTCATATGGAACAACTTTGAGTTTATTGAGATGGATGCATAAGCAGTATTCCCGCTTAGTACAAGTGAAGGGTAGCAAAAGACTAGGGAGCGACCAACTAGAGAGCGTCACAGTCATCAACATGCCTTGAGATTAACCAACATTGAATGCAAGCATGAGTAGGATATAATTCACTATGAACATAAATATCGTGGAGGCTATGTTGATTTGTTTCAACTACATGCGTAAGCATGTGCCAAGTCAAGCCACTTGAATCATCCAGAGGAGGATACCATTCTATCATACTACATCACAACTATTTTAATGCGCATGTTGGCACTCAAGACAAACCATTATCCACTCTTAGATAATTAAGCATGGCATAAATAACTATAATATCTAATTGTTATTGTAAACATGTTCAACCCATAATGTGCTGAATTCCGAATGATGAGCTCATCATATTTACAAAAACAAGATAGGTTGAGTTCATACCAACTCTTTCTCCATCTCAGTCAGTTCACCATATATCGTCATTATTGCCTTTCACTTGCACGATCGAACAATGTGAATAACAATAAGAGTGCGCGTGCATTGGACTAAGATGGAATCTACAAACAATAAACCAAAGGATAAGACAAGGCAATATGGGCTCTTTGTAAGATAAACAATAGTGCATATGAGAGCCACTCAACACGTCATCGTGGTCTTCTCCTTACAGACCAAAGAAAAGAAAGGAAAATTATTTACACGGGAAAGCTCCCAACAATCAAAAAGAAGAACGAGAAACTTTTGGGGTTTTCTCTTTAATGCTACAACTAAGCAACTAGGAAATAAAGCTAGAACTAATTTTTTTGTGTTTTTCTCAAAGTTTACTAAACACTCAAGAAGAAAGCAAAAATAAGAAAATAAACTACCATGGATAGTACAATGAAAACATATGAACACCGACAACTGAAATAAGTATGTGAACATGAATGTAATGTCGGTGAGAAATACGTACTCCCCCAAGCTTAGGCTTTTGGCCTAAGTTGGTCTAGGGCCATGGCTGGAAATAACCTTCTTCGGGATACTCTGGAGGACACTGAGGGTTCCACTGATTAGCGATCTCCTGTGGCTCCCACTGAAAAAACGGGGTTTGATATGGATCTAGAGCCGGTGCTGGCTCAGGTGCTGGGGGTTGATCCAAACCCTAATATTGGTAGATGTCATCGAGCATAACAGTGTACCTGCCTGAATGAATATCGAACAGAGAAGAAGCAGGCAGAGTAATAATCTCACAAGTACCCTGACTAAATATTAAATTGTAAAGCAGCCTCCTATCATCATTCTTTTTAATAAAATCATGGGCTACCATACGGTCATAATCTAAAAACTTCGCGGGTATCAGCCTCTCATCTTTTTTGGTAAGCCTAATGGGTATCTCAAAATGTTTAGCTAAACGAGATGCATAGATACCTCCGAATATGGGCCCCTTCGAACGGTTGGTGTTCAACCGTTGGGCCACCATAGCGCGCAGACTAAAAGTTCTATTGGCAAGTAAAGCATGGCGCAAAATAGCGAGGTCAGGAGCACTAAGGCTACCACTCTCCCAACGACCAACTAAATATCTTCCCACAAATAATGAATAATAGCGTAGCGCAGGAAAATGTAAACTAGCTGCTATTGCCTTTGACACGCCTCTCTCTTCTCCTACAGTGACCGAGGCAATAAAATGTTCCATGTCTCGAGGACGTGGTTCCTTGATGCTGCCCTCATAGGGTATCTTGCAAACTTTGCAAAAATCATAAAGGCTCATTTTCTTAGGCACATCATATAAGTGAAATTCTACTGTAGGAGGGTCTTCCCAAGGATGAAAGTGAAAATTTTGCACAAAGGTATTAGTGAGCAAGAGGTACTGGTCACACTTATCGTTGAGGAAGTCAGTGATGCATGCATTCTCGGCCAAATAATATAAATCTTCATAAATTCTGGCCGCCCTCAACAATGTGTCACACATCCATTCACATGGTCAGATTTCTGCGATGCGAGGAAGATTATATTTGCGTTTCTCCTTCATTTCATTTTCATCTTCCTTAGAACCCCGGCTCGAAGAACCTCTTAGTAACCTTCTCAACATTTCTGAAAAATTCTGAAATTTTTAGTGAGTGAAAATAAAGGTGAACAAAACTCAACTAAACTCATAGTAACTACTCCCTCAAGTGCCTACAGACTATATCATGCATCAAAACTACTTGGGACCATAAAAATTTGACATGCAAGCTCAAGAACAAGGTCACCATAACAGCAACATTTGCAATATATAAGTCACTAGAACAAAAACTAATTGGACCATTGGAGGAGTCACATACCGATGAGCAATCCCCTAAAACAGTTTTGCAAATGGAGCTTTGAGCAAGGAGATCGAAAATGGCAGCAAGATGAGCTAGAACATGGGTTTGAGCAATGGTGGGATATTTTTTCTGGGGAAGATGAAGTGAATGGGTGCTGGAATAAGTGGAGGGGGGCCACGTGGGACCCACAAGCTTTCTAGGCACGTCCACGGGGGTGGTCGCGCCCTGCAGTCTTGTGGCCCACTGATGCATCCCCCTTATGCATTCTCAGTGCCAAAAATTCTTAAATATTCCAGAAAAAATCATACTAAATTTTCAAGGGATTCTGGGAACTTTTATTTTCAGGTCATTTTTCTATTGCGCGGAAAACTCAGAAAACAGAAAAATAATAGCATTTTTACTTAATTTCATCTAGGTAACAGAAAGTAAAAGTTAGGTGTAGGAAGTTGTGCTTTCTAAATTCATCCATCTTATGCTCATCAAAAGTAATCATCAATAAGGTTGATCAAGTCTTATTAACAATCTTCTTTCGAATAACATGAAACCGAAGAATTTTCGAATAACACTAAGTTACCTCAATGGGGATATGCATTTCCCCAACAATAAGTATATCATATTTCTTCTTGATAGTAGGAAGAGGGAACTCAAAGTCTCCAATAATAATTGTTGGAATTTTTTCAATAGAGTTGATAATGTGAACTTCAGGTTGTTTCTTTGAAAAGTGTACCGTATGTTCATTACCGTTAATATGAAAAGTGACATTGCCCTTGTTGCAATCAATAATAGCCCCTACAGTATTCAAAAAGGGTCTACCAAGGATGATTGACATACTGTCGTCCTCGGGAATATCAAGAATAACAAAGTCCGTCAAGATAGTAGCATTTGAACCTATGACAGGTACATCCTCACAAATACCAATAGGTAGAGCAGTTGATTTATCAGCCATTTGCAAAGAGATTTTAGTAGGTGTCAACTTATTCAAATCAAGTCTACGATATAAAGAGAAAGGCATCACACTAACACCAGCTCCAAGATCACATAAAGCAGTTTTAACATAATTTCCTTTAATAGAGCATGGTATAGTAGGTATTCCGGGATCTCCTAGTTTCCAGGTATTCCACCTTTAAAAGTACAATTAGCAAGCATGGTGGAAATCTCAGCTTCCGGTATCTTTATTTTGTTCGTCACAATATATTTCATATACTTAGCATAAGGAGACATTTTCAAATTATCAGTCAAGCACATACGTAAAAAGACAGGTCTAAACATGTCAGCAAAGGGCTCAAAGTCCTCACCATCCTTTTTCATGGATGGTTTAGGAGGAAAGGGCATGGGTTTCTAAACCCATGGTTCTCTTTCTCTACCATGTTTCCTAGCAATGAAGTCTTTTTTATCGTACCTTTTATTCTTAGGTTGTGGGTTATCAAGATCATCAGCAGGTTCAATCTCCACATCATTATGATTACTAGGTTGAGCATCAGCATGAACATCATTATTAGTGTTATCACTAGGCCTATTTTCATCACGAGATTGTGTCTCAACATTAGAAATAGAAATATCATTTGGATTCTCGGATGTATCTATAACAGGTTCACTAGCAGCATGCAAAGTACTATCATCATTCTTTTTCCTACTCTTACTGGAAGGAATAGGTGCATAAGTATTAGCTCTCTGAGAATCTTGCTCAATTCTCCTAGGATGGCCCTCGGGATACAAAGGTTCCTAAGTCATTCTACCACCTCTAGTCACAACTTTAACAGAATGATCATTGTCTTTACTATTCATCTCATTAAGCAAATCATTTTGAGCCTTAAGTACTTGTTCTACTTGAGTGGTTACCATAGAAGCATGTTTACTAATAAGCTTAAGATCATTGACAGTTCTACTCAAATAATCACCCAAGCGATCAAGCATATAAGCATTATGTTTCAATTTTCTACTAACATAGGCATTGAAATTCTCTTGCTTCATAATAAAATTATCAAATTCATCCGAGCATTAGCTAGTAGGCTTATTATAAGGGATATCTCTTTCATCAAATCTTCTGAGAGAATTTACCTCTACTACCTGTGTCGGGTTATCAAGACCATGTATTTCTTTAATAGGTGGTAGATTCTTAACATCTTCAGATTTAATACCATTTTCTTTCATAGATTTCTTTGCCTCTTGCATATCTTCAGGACTTAGAATAGAATACCTCTTTTCTTCGGAGTTGGATATCGAGGTGGTTCGGGAATAGTCCAATCATTATCATTGCTCAATATATTATTCAATAGTAATTCAGCTTGTTCAACAGTTCGTTTCCTAAAAACACAACCAGCACAACTATCTAGGTAGTCCCTAGAAGCATCGGTTAGTCCATTATAAAAGGTATCAAGTATTTTATTTTTCTTAAGAGGATGCTCAGGCAAAGAATTAAGTAATTGGAGAAGCCTCCCCCAAGCTTGTGGGAGACTCTCTTCTTCAATTTGCACAAATTTAAATATTTCCTGCAAGGCAGCTTGTTTCTTATGGACAGGAAAAATATTTTTAAAAGAAGTAATAAACCATGTCCTGGGACTACGCACACAACAAGGAGCAAGAGAATTAAAACATTTCTTAGCATCACCCTTTAATGAGAAAGGAAACAACTTAAGAATATAGTAATAGCGAATTTTTTCCTCATGAGTAAATAGGGTGGCTATATCATTAAATTTGGTAAGATGTGCCACAACGGTTTCAGATTCATAACCATGGAAAGGATCAGATTCAACCAAAGTAATTAACTCAGGATCGACAAAGAATTCATAATCCTTATCGGTAACAAAGATGGGTGAAGTAGCAAACTTAGGATCATATTGCATTGTTGCATTTAGAGATTTTTCCTTCCACTTGCGAAGCAATTTCTTAAGATCATCTCTCTCCTGACAAGCAAGAAAGTCCCTAGCTACCTCTCCTTCCATAACATATCCTTCAGGTATATCATGCAATTCATATCTAGGAGAGCTAGGTCTAGCAAGTGAATCATAGTGTTCATTTTCAATAATCTCATCAGATTCAGAAATATTACCAGTTTCAGCATTAGCTCTAGCAATTTGTTCATCAATAAATTCACCAAGTGGCACAGTATCATCAAGAAAATTATCATAAGCATCATGCATAGCAAAAGTAGCATCATCAATTACTTGCGACATATCAGAATTACTAGCAGGTGGTGGTGTCGCAAACCTACTCATAACAGAAGATGAATCAAGTGCAGAGCTAGATGGTAGTTCCTTACCTCCCCTCGTAGTAGAGGGATAGATCTTGGTTTTTCGATCTTTCAGATTCTTCAAAGTGATCAATAGATATA
Source organism: Hordeum marinum (assembly GCA_022496015.1). Lineage (NCBI taxonomy): Eukaryota > Viridiplantae > Streptophyta > Magnoliopsida > Poales > Poaceae > Hordeum > Hordeum marinum. Next base: position 334,953,401 of record CM039676.1, on the reverse strand, counting down.
TATCCCAAGTGACTCAAAGAATAAAGCTATGCTCCCCGACAACGGCGACAGAAAAAGGTCTTGATAACCCACAAGTATAGGGGATCGCAACAGTTTTCGAGGGTAGAGTATTCAACCCAAATTTATTGATTCGACACAAGGGGAGCCAAAGAATATTCTCGAGTATTAGCAGCTGAGTTGTCAATTCAACCACACCTGAAAGACTTAATATCTGCAACAAAGTATTGAGTAGCAAAGTAATAAGGTAGTAACGGTAATGGTGGCAAAGTGATAGTACCAATTTGTAGTGTTTGTAACAGTAGCAACGGAAAAGTAACTGAGTGAAGATCAATATATGAAAAGATCGTAGGAAATGGATCAATGATGGATAAATATGTCGGATGGCATTCATCATGGAACGGTTATAACATAGGGTGACACAGAACTAGCTCCAATTCATCAATGTAATATAGGCATGTATTCCGTATATAGTCATACGTGCTTATGGAAAAGAACTTGCATGACATCTTTTGTCCTACCCTCCCGTGGCAGCGGGGTCCTATTGTAAACTAAGGGATATTAAGATCTCCTTTTAATAGAGAACCGGACCAAAGCATTAGCACTTAGTGAATACACGAACTTCTCAAACTATGGTAATCACCGGAAAGAATCCCAGTTATTGTCACCCTGGGGGATGCGGATCATAACTTGTAATAGGTGTCTACAACTTTCAAGATAGGATCAAGAACACACATATATTAATGAAACCATAATAGGTTCACATCTGAAATCATGGTAGTCGGGCCCTACTGACAAGCATTAAGCATAGCAAAGTCATAGCAACATCATCTCAGAACATAGTGGGTACTAGGGATCAAACCCTAATAAAACTAACTCGATTACATGATAAATCTCATCCAACACATCACCCTCTAGCAATACTATGATGAGATTACTCACGAACGGTGGGGAGCATCATGGAATTGGTGATTAAGGATGGTTGGTGATGACGAAAGCGTCAATTTCCCCTCTCCGCAGCCCAAAATGGACTCCAGATCTGGTCTCCCGAGGAAGAACTGGCGATGGCGGCGGCTCCATATCGTGAAACGCGATGCACTCTTCTCTCTGATATTTTTCTCGACAAATAGGGTTACATGAAGCTGGAGAGCAGGTCGGAGGAGCCACGGGGGCCCCACAAGCCTGCTCGGCGCGGCCAGGGGGTGGTCGCGGCTAGCAGGCTTGTGGCCTACTAGTGGCTCCCCTCTGGTTAATTTTTGCGTCAGTATTTTTTATTAATTCCAAAAATAGTCTCCGTAAATTTTCAGGATGATCCGAGAACTTTTATTTCTGCACAAAAATAACACCAAGGCAATTCGGCTGAAAACAGTGTCACTCCGGGTTAGTTCCATAAAAATCAAGCAAATTAGAGTCCAAAACAAGGGCAAAAGAGTTTGGAAAAGTGGATGCGTTGGAGACATATCACTCCTCCCATCAACGCTCACCACCATGTACCTTCAACTAGAGGTCAAACCCAAAGCCCCATATGCCGCCATGCTCTTGGGCGGTCCCCCCGATCCAATGGTGGTCAGGCTTTGGGAAGCTCGATTTGTCATTGACGGGCCCAAACGACAAGATGAGTTCTCCAAAATGAAGGTTGGTGATTTGGGAATTTAATTTTCATGTTACATACACATGTTCGTTTGCTATTTCAGTATTTTAGTTGCAAATATAAAATGGTTATCCAACAAAAAGCCATGATACATAATAATTTCTTATATATGGTTTTGCATTATACCTTGCTAATATATTAGAGTTTGAGTATTGATGAGGTCAATATATAAAGGTAAATGATACTTGTCGCCCGATCAATTGGATTGACAGGGTCTTCCGCCCGCACTTTTTGGTCATGAGCGTCTCTTCCCCTTGGAATGACATAAGGGCAAGATAACTTCCTCATAGGCGCCTCATGTGGTTGCTCCTCTCCCAACCTCCTCTGAGGGTCCTCCCCCGACACTTCCCCCTCCCCCCTCCCATCAACGCTCACCACCATGTACCTTCAAATAGAGCTAAAAATTGAAGCCCTATACGCCGCCATGATCTTGGTGGGTCTCCCCGATCCAATGGTGGTCAGTCTTTGGGAATCTAGATTTGTCGTTGATGGGCCCAAACGACAAGATGAGTGCTCCAAAATGAAGGTTGGTAATTTGGGAATTTAATTTTCATGTTACATACACATGTTCGTTTGCTATTTCAGTATTTTAGTTGCAAATATAAAATGGTTCTCCAACAAAAATGCATGATACATAGTTATTCAAAATCATCCTAAATTTTTTCAAACTAAGCATAAAGGTAGTCCTGACTAAGACCAAACAGTAGCAAAAAGATTCATATCAAAATCTATTTTCAAACTCTAGTTATTCAGATTTGAAAGTTTTAAGCAAATTTGATTCAATTCAAATTTTAGAGTTCAAATTTAAAATTTAAAAGTACAGGGTGAAACTACATGAAAAATGTGAGCTATTTCAAAAAGAATCAACTCAAAACATTAAACAGATTAAAAGATATAAGCAAAACAAAATCATAACAGGTTCTGTTTACTAAACAAAAGTCAGAAAAAGGAAATATCTATCGGACGGCCAGGGGGCTACGTGGCACGATCCTATTGGTTGGGGGCGTGTGCGCGCGGGAGCTTACGGGCGGGCGACCGGTCCGAAGAGGAAAACGATTCGGAATTAAATCCGATCTAATCTAACGCGTTGATTATTGATCCGACGGTCCAGGGAGCTTACGGAGGAAAGGTCGCCGGCGTCGGAGGTCTCCGGTGGATCCGAAGGCGGCGAAGACGACGGCGAGGAGCTCCGGTGGTCGAGGAAGGCAGCGAAGTGGTCCGGGCGACGGAGCTTGACGTCCGGCGTCGATTGGTGGCAACGGTGGGGCGAGGGGTGGACGGAGTCGATGGCTACGGTCGATGGGAGCTTCGGTGGTCGGAGTTACTCCGGCGAGGAATTGCGGCAGCCTTCCGGCAAGATAGGAGAGGGGTTTGGGTGAAAATGGATGCGGGGACTGGCCGGCTTTTATAGGAGTGCGGGGGAGCGACGGGGTTAAGAGGGGAGAGAGATCCGGGGAGGTGGAAAGAAACGGCCGGCGAGGTCCGGCGCGTGTGGGGGAGGAGAGGATGACCGGTCGGGCTAACGGTCGCTCGGGGGTGGGGCCCAGTGTCAGTGAGAGAGGGGGCGATGAATACGCGTCGGTCGGCCGACCGGTAACGGTCTCGGCTTTTAAAGCCGTTGGGCCGGCCGTTTAATACAAAACCGTTACCTTTTTTCCTTTAATGATTTTCCAGAGCGTTCAAAAGCTTTTAAAACATTCAAACCGTTTATGAACATTTTTATTCTGTCATTTGAACACTTTGAAAAAAAAATATTTTCAGAAATTGCCTAATTGTTTTTAAATCCTTTTTGCAAATATTTTCAAAATAAATCCTGGTTATTTTTGTTCAAATAGATCACCAAGATGACCCTGGTGTGGAGTGTCATGTTACTCCCCTCTTATTTTGAACATTTTACCAAGATTTCAAATAGGTGAAAGCAACTTAGGGAAAATAGAAAGGGCTTTCAGAAATTCAGAAAGAACATTTCAACAATACATGTATTCAAACAATGGTGATGATAGATGCATAGCTTTAAATCATAACATTCCAAAATGGAATTTTGGGATGTTACAGTTATTTCTTATATATTGTTTTGCACTATACCTTGCTAATATATTGGAGTTTGAGTACTCATGAGGTCAATATATAAACGTAAATGATACTTGTCGCCCGATCAATTGGATTGACCGGGTCTTCCGCCCCCACTTTTTGCTTGTGAGCGTCTCTTCACCTTGGAATGACATAAGGAAAAGATAACTTCCTCATAGGCGCCTCATGTGGTTGCTCCTCTCCCAACCTCCTCCGAGGGTCCTCCCCCGACACTTCCCCCTCCCTCCTCCGATCAATGCTCAACACCATGTAGCTTCAAGTAGAGCTCAAAACCAAAGCCCATACGCCGCCATGCTCTTTGGGGTCCCCCAGATCCAATGGTGGTCGGGCTTTCGGAAGCTAGATTTGTCGTTGATGGGCCCAGACGACAAGATGAGTGCTCCAAAATGAAGGTTGGTGATTTGGGAATTTATCATGTTCGCTTGCTATTTCAGTATTTTAGTTGCAAATATAAAATGGTTCTCCCACAAAAGACCCTGATACATAGCTATTTCTTATATATGGTTTTGCATTATACCTTGCTAATATATTAGAGTTTCAGTACGGATGAGGTCAATATATAAAGGTAAATGAGACATGTCACCTGATCAATTGGATTGACCGGGTCTTCCGCACGCACTTTTTGCTCGCGAGCGTCTCTTCCCCTTCGAATGACATAAGGGCAAGATAACTTCCTCATAAGCGCCTCATGTGGTTGCTCCTCTCCCAACCTCCTCCGAAGGTCATCCCTTGACAGTTCCCCCACCCTCCTCCCATCAATTCTCACCACCATGTATCTTCAACTGGAGCTCAAAACCAAAGCCCCCTACGTCACCATGCTTTTGGGGGTCCCCCCGATCCAATGGTGGTCGGGCTTTGGGAAGCTAGATTTGTCGTTGACGGGCCCAAACGACAAGATGAGTGCTCCAAAATGAAGGTTGGTGATTTGGGAATTTAATTTGCATGTTACATACACATGTTTGTTTATTATTTCAGTATTTTAGTTGCCAATATAAAATGGTTATCCAACAAAAAGTCATGATACGTAGTTATTTCTAATATATGGTTTTTCATTATACCTCGATAATATATTAGAGTTTGAGTACTCATGAGGTCAATATATAAAGGTAAATGATACTTGTAGCCCGATCAATTAGATTGACCGGGTCTTCCGCCCGCACTTTTTGCTCGCGAGCGTCTCTTCCCCTTGGAATGATATAAGGGCAAGATAACTTCCTCATTGGCTCCTCATGTGGTTGGTCCTCTCCCAACCTCCTCCTAGGGTCCTCCCCCGACACTTCCCCCTTCCTCCTCCCATTAACGCTCACCACCATGTACCTTCAACTAGAGCTCAAAACCAAAGCCTCATACGTCGCCATGCTCTTGGGGGTCCCCCCGAACCAATGGTGGTCGGGCTTTGGGAAGCTAGATTTGTCGTTGACGGGCCCAAGCGACAAGATGAGTGCTCCGAAATGAAGTTTGGTGATTTGGGAATTTATCATGTTCGTTTGCTATTTCAGTATTTTAGTTGCAAATATAAAATGGTTCTCCTACAAAAAGCCCTGATACATAGTTATTTCTTATATATGGTTTTGCATTATACCTTGCTAATATATTAGAGTTTCAGTACTGATGAGGTCAATATATAAAGGTAAATGAGACTTGTCACCTGATCAATTGGATTGACCGGGTCTTCCGCACGCACTTTTTTGCTCGCGAGCGTCTCTTCCCCTTGGAATGACATAAGGGCAAGATAACTTCCTCATAGGCGCCTCATGTGGTTGCTCCTCTCCCAACATCCTCCGAGGGTCATCCCCTGACAGTTCCCCCACCCTCCTCCCATCAATGCTCACCACCATGTATCTTCAACTAGAGCTCAAAACGAAAGCCTCATACGTCGCCATGCTCTTGGGGGTACCCCCGAACCAATGGTGGTCGGGCTTTGGGAAGCTGGATTTGTGGTTGACGGGCCCAAGCGACAAGATGATAGCTCCAACATGAAGGTTTGTGATTTGGGAATTTAATTTTCATCTTACATACACATGTTCGCTTTCTATTTCAGTATTTTTGTTGCAAATATAAAATGGTTCTGCAATAAAAGGCCATGATACTTAGTTATTTCTTATATATGGTTTTGCATTCTACCTTGCTAATATATTAGAGATTGAGTACTGATGAGGTCAATATAAAAAGGTAAATGATACTTGTCGCCCGATCAATTGGATTGACCGGGTCTTCCGCCCACACATTTTGCTCGCGAGCGTCTCTTACCCTTGGAATGACATAAGGGCAAGATAACTCCCTCATAGGCACCTCATGTGGTTGCTCCTCTCCCAACCTCCTCCAAGGGTCCTCCCACGACACTTCCCCCTCCCTCCTCCCATCAACGCTCACCACCATGTACCTTCAACTAGAGCTCAAAACCAAAGCCCCATATGCCGCCATGCTCTTTGGGGTCCCCCTGATCCAATGGTGGCTGGGCTTTGGGAAGGTAGATTTGTCGTTGACCGGCCCAAACGACAAGATGAGTGCTCCAAAATGAAGGTTCGTTATTTGGGCATTTAACATGTTCGTTTGCTATTTCAGCATTTTAGTTGCAAATATAAAATGGTTCTCCAACAGAAAGCCCCGATACATAGTTATTTCTTATTTATGGTTTTGCATTATACCTTGCTAATATATTAGAGGTTGAGCACTGATGAGGTCAATATATAAAGGTAAATGATACTTGTCGCCCGATCAATTGGATTGATCGGGTCTTCCGCCCACACTTTTTGCTCGCGAGTGTCTCTTCCCCTTGGAATGACATAAGGGAAAGATAACTCCCTTATAGGCGCCTCATGTGGTTGCTCCTCTCCCAACCTCCTCCGAGGGTCCTCCCGAGACAGTTCCCCCTCCCTCCTCCCATCAACGCTCACCACCATGCACCTTCAACTAGAGCTCAAAACCAAAGACCCTACGCCGCCATGTTCTTGGGGGGTCCCCTTGATCCAATGGTGGTCGGGCTTCGGGAAGCTAGATTTGTCTTTGACGTGCCCAAACGACAAGATGAGTGCTCCAAAACGAAGGTTGGTGATTTGGGAACTTAATTTTTATGTTACATACACATGTTCGTTTGCTATTTCAGTATTTTAGTTGCAAATATAAATTGATTCGCCACCAAAAAGCCCTGATACATAGTTATTTCTTATATATGGTATTGCATTATACCTTGCCAATATATTATAGTTTGAGTACTGATGAGGTCAATATATAAAGGTAAATGATACTTGTCGCCCGATCAATTGGATTGACCGGGTCTTCCATCCGCACTTTTTGCTCGCGAGCGTCTCTTCCCCTTGGAATAACATAAGGGCAAGATAACTTCTTCATATGCACCTCAGGTGATTGCTCCTCTCCCAACCTCCTCCAAGGGTCCTCCCCTGGCAGTTCCCCCGCCCTCCTCACATCAATGCTCACCACCATGTACCTTCCACTAGAGCTCAAAACCCAAGCCCCCTACGTCGCCATGCTCTTGGGGGGTCCCCCGATCCAATGGTGGTCGGGCTTTGGGAAGCTAGATTTGTCGTTGACGTGCCCAAACGATAAGATGAGTATTCCAAAATGAAGATCTGTGATTTGGGAATTTAAGTTTCATGTTACATACACATGTTCGTTTGCTATTTTAGTATTTTAGTTGCAAATATAAAATGGTTCTCCAACAAAAAACCCTGATACATAGTTATTTCTTATATATGGTTTTGCATTATACTTTACTAATATATTAGAGTTTGAGTACTGACGAGGTCAGTATATAAAGGTTAATGATACTCGTCGCCCTATCAATTGGATTGATCGAGTCTTCCGCCCGCACTTTTTGCACTTTAGTGTCTCTTCCCCTTGGAATGACATAAGGGCAAGATAACGTCCTCATTGGCGCCTCAGGTGGTTGCTCCTCTCCCAACCTCCTCCGAGGCTCCTCCCCTGACATTCCCCCTACATCCTCCCATCAACGCTCATCACCATGTACCATCAACTAGAGCTCAAAACCAAAGCCCCTTACGCCGCCATGCTCTTGGGGGGTCCCCCCGATCCAGTTGTGGTCGGGCTTTGGGAAGCTAGATTTGTCATTGACGTGCCCAAACGATAAGATGAGTGCTCCAAAATGAAGATCTGTAATTTGCGAATTTAATTTTCATGTTACATACACATGTTCGTTTGAAATTTCAGTATTTTAGTTGCAAATAAAAAATGGTTCTCCAACAAAAAGTCCTGATACATAGTTATTTCTTATATATTGTTTTGCATTATACCTTGCTAATATATTAGAGTTTGAGTACTGATGAGGTCATTATATAAAGCTAAATGGTACTTGCGCCCGATCAATTGGATTGACGAAGTCTTCCGCCCGCACTTTTTGCTCGCGAGCGTCTCTTCCACTTGGAATGACATAAGGGCAAGATAACTTCCTTATAGGCGCCTCATGGTGTTGCTCCTCTCCCAACCTCCTCCGAGGGTCCTCCCTCGACAGTTCCCGCTTCCTCCTCCCATCTACGCTCACCACCATGTACCTTCAAGTAGAGCTCAAAACGAAAGCCCCATACGTCGCCATGCTCTTGGGGGCTCCCCCCGTTCCAATGGTGGTCAGGCTTTGGGAAGCTAGATTTGTCGTTGATGGGCCCAAACGACAAGATGAGTTCTCCAAAATGAAGGTTGCTGATTTGGAAATTTAATGCTCATGTTACATACACATGTTCGTTTGCTATTTCAGTATTTTAGTTGCAAATATAAAATGGTTCTCCAACAAAAAGCCATGATACGTAGTTATTTCTTATATATGGTTTTGCATTATACATTGCTAATATATTAAAGTTTGAATGCTGATGAGGTCCATATATAAAGGTAAATGATACTTGTCGCCCGATCAATTTGATTGACCGGTCTTCCGCCCGCACTTTTTGTCTCGCTAGCATCCTTTCCCCTTGGAATGACATAAGGGCAAGATAACTTCCTCATAGGCACCTCATGTGGTTGTTCCTCTCCCAACCTCCTTCGAGGGTCCTCCCTCGACACTTCCCCCTCCCTCCTCCCATCAACGCTCACCACCATTTACATTCAACTAGAGCTCAAAACCAAAGCCCCACATGCCGCCATGCCCTTGGGGGTCCCCACGATCCAATGGTGGTCGGGCTTCGGGAAGCTAGATTTGTCGTTGATGGGCCCAAACGACAAGATGAGTGCTCCACAATGAAGGTTGGTGATTTGGGAATTTAATTTTCATGTTACATACACATGTTTGTTTGCTATTTCAGTATTTTAGTTGCAAATATAAAATGGTTCTCCAACAAAAAGCCATGATACATCGTTATTTCTTATATCTACTTTAGCATTATACCTTGATAATATATTAGAGTTTGAGTTCTGATAAGGTCAATATATAAAGGTAAGTGATACTTGTCGCCCGATCAATTGGATTGACCGGGTCTTCTGCCTGCACTTTTTGCTCGCGAGCGTCTCTTCCCCTTGGAATTATATAAGGGCAAGATAACTTCCTCATAGGCACCTAATGTGGTTGCTCCTCTCCCAACCTCCTCCGAGGGTCCTCCATCAACACTTCCCCCTCCCTCCTCCTATCAATTCTCACCACCATGTACCTTCAACTAGAGCTCAAAACCAAAGCCCCATACGCCGCCATGCTGTTGGGGGGTCCCCCCGATGCAATGGTGGTCGGTCTTTGGGAATCTAGATTTGTCGTTGACGAGCCGAAACGACAAGATGAGTGCTCCAAAATGAAGGTTGGTGATTTGGGAATTTAATTTTAATGTTCCATACACATGTTCATTTTCTATTTCAATATTTTAGTTGCAAATATTAAATGGTTCTCCAACTAAAAGCCTTGATAGGAAGTTATTTCTTATATATGGTTTTGCATTATACCTTGCTAATATATTAGAGTTTGAGTACTGATGAGGTCAATATATAAAGGTAAATGATACTTGTCGCCCGATCAATTGGATTGAACGGGTCTACCGCCCTCACTTTTTGCTCGCAAGCGTCTCTTCCCCTTGGAAATACATAAGGGCAAGATAACTTCCTCATAGGCGCCTCATGTGGTTGCTCCTCTCCCAACCTCCTCCGAGGGTCCTCCCCCGACACTTCCCCCCTGCCTCCTCAAATCAACGCTCACCACCATGTACCTTCAACTAGAGCTGAAAATCAAAGTCCCATACACCGCCATGCTCTTGGGGGTTCCCCTCGATCCACTGGTGGTCGGGCTTTGGGAAGCTAGATTTGTCGTTGACGGGCCCAAACAACAAGATGAGTGCTCCAAAATAAAGTTGGTGATTTGGGAACTTAATTTTCATGTTACATACACATGTTCGTTTGCTATTTCAGTATTTTCGTTGCAAATATAAAATGGTTCTAAAAAAAGACATGATACATATTTATTTCTTATATATGGTTTTCCATTATACCTTGCTAATATATTAAAGTTTGAGTACTGATGAGGTCCATATATAAAGGTAAATGATACTTGTCACCCGATCAATTGGATTGACCGGTCTTCCGCCCGCACTTTTTGCTCGCTAGCATCCGTTCCCCTTGGAATGACATAAGGGCAAGATAACTTCCTCATAGGCACCTCATGTGGTTGTTCCTCTCCCAACCTCCTTCGAGGGTCCTCCCTCGACACTTCCCACTCCCTCCTCCCATCAAGGCTCACCACCATTTACATTCAACTAGAGCTCAAAACCAAAGCCCCATAAGCCGCCATGCTCTTGGGGGTCCCCACGATCCAATGGTGGTCGGGCTTCGGGAAGCTAGATTTGTCGTTGATGGTCCCAAACGACAAGATGAGTGCTCCACAATGAAGGTTGGTGATTTGGGAATTTAATTTTCATGTTACATACACATGTTTGTTTGCTATTTCAGTATTTTAGTTGCAAATAGAAAATGGTTCCCCCATAAAAAGCCATGATACATACTTATTTCTTATATATGGTTTTGCATTATGCCTTGGTAATATATTATAGTTTGAGTACCGATGAGGTCCATATATAAAGGTAAATGATACTTGTCACCCGATCAATTGGTTTTACCGGTTCTTCCGCCCGCACTTTTTGCCTCATAGGCGCCTCATGTGGTTGCTCCTCTCCCAACCTCCTCCGAGGGTCCTCCCCCGACACTTCCCCCTCCCTCCTCTCATCAACGCTCACCACCATGTACCTTCAACTAGAGCTCAAAACCAAATCCCCATACGCCGCCATGCTCTTGGGGTGTCCCCCCGATCCTATGGTGGTCGGGTTTAGGGAAGCTAGATTTGTCATTAACAATCCCAAACGATAAGATGAGTGCTCCAAAATGAAGGTTGGTGATTTGGGAATTTAATTTTCATGTTACATACACATGTTCGTTAGCTATTTCAGTATTTTAGTTGCAAAATAAAATGGTTCTCCAAAAAAACCATGATACATATTTATTTCTTATATATGGTTTTGCATTATACCTTGCGAATTTATTAGAGTTTCAGTACTGATGAGCTCCATATATAAAGATAAATGATACTTGTCGCCTGATCAATTGGATTGACCAGGTCTTCCGCCCACACTTTTTGCTCGCGAGCGTCTCTTCCCCTTGGAATGACATAAGGGCAAGATAACTTCCTCATAGGCGCCTCATGTGGGTGCTCCTCTCCCAACCTCCTCCGAGGGTCCTCCCCTGACACTTCGCCCTCCCTCCTCCCATCAACGCTCACCATCATGCGCCTTCAACTGGAGCTCAAAACCAAAGCCCCATACACTGCCATGCTCTTGGGGGTCCCCCCGATGCAATGGTGGTCAGGCTTTGGAAGCTAGATTTGTCGTTGATGGTCCCAAACGACAAGATGAGTGCTTGAAAATGTAGGTTGGTGATTTGGGAATTTAATTTTCATGTTACCTACACATATTCGTTTGCTATTTCAGAATTTTAGTTTCAAATATGAAATGGTTCTCCAACAAAAAGCCATGAGACGTAGTTATTTCTTATATATGGTTTTGCATTATACCTTGCCAATATATTAGAGTTTGAGTACTCATGAGGTCAATATATAAAGGTAAATGATACTTGTCGCCCGGTCAATTGGATTGACTGGGTCTTCTGCCCGCACTTTTTGCTCGCGGGCGTCCCTTACCCTTGGAATGACATAAGGGCAAGATAACTTCCTCATAGGTGCCTCATGTGGTTGCTTCACTCCCAACCTCCTCCGAGGTCCCTCCCCGGACACTCCCCCCTCCCTCCTCCCATCAACGCTCACCACCATGTACCATCAACTAGAGCTGAAAACCAAAGCCCCATACGCCGCCATGCTCTTGGGGGGTCCCCCCGATGTAATGGTGGTCGGGCTCTAGGAAGCTATATTTGTCGTTGATGGGCACAAACGACAAGATGAGTGCTCCAAAATGTAGGTTGGTGATTTGGGAATTTAATTTTCATGTTACATACAAATGTTCGTTTGCTATTTCAGTATTTTAGTTGCAAATATGAAATGGTTCTCCAGCAAAAAGCCATGATATGTAGTTATTTATTATATATGGTTTTGCATTATATCTTGAAAATATATTAGAGTTTGAGTACTGATGAGGTCAATATACAAAGGTAAATGATACTTCGCGCCCAATCAATTGGATTGACAGGGTCTTCCGCCCGCACTTTTTGCTCGCGAGCGTCTCTTCCCCTTGGACTGACATAAGGGCAACATAACTTCCTCATAGGCGCCTCATGTGGTTGCTCTTTTCGCAACCTCCTCCGAGGGTCCTCCCCGACACTTCCCCTCCCTCCTCCCATTAACGTTCACCACCATGTACCTTCAACTAGAGCTCAAAACCAAAGCCCCTTATGCGCCATGCTCTTGGGGGTCCCCACGATCCAATGGTGGTCGGGCTTTGGGAAGCTAGATTTGTAGTTCACGGGCGCAAACGACAAGATGAGTGCACCAAAATGAAGGTTAGTGATTTGGGAATGAAGGTTACTTGTCGCCCGATCAATTGGATTGACGGGGTCTTTCGCCCGCACTTTTTGCTCGCGGGCGTCCCTTCCCCTTGGAATGACATAAGGGCAAGATAACTTCCTCATAGGCGCCTCATCTGGTTGCTCCACTCCCAACATCCTCCGCGGGCCCTCCCCGGACACTTCCCCCTCCCTCCTCCCATCAACGCTCACCACCATGTACCTTCAACTAGAGCTGAAAACAAAAGCCCCGCCGCCATGCTCTTGGGGGGTCCCCCCGTTGTAATGGTGGTCGGGCTTTGGGAAGCAAGATTTGTCGTTGACAGGCCCAAACGACAAGATGAGTGCTCCAAAATGTAGGTTGGTGATTTGGGAATTTAATTTTCATCTTACATACACATGTTCGTTTGCTATTTCAGTATTTTAGTTGCAAATATGAAATGGTTCTCCAGCAAAAAGCCATGATACGTAGTTATTTCTTATATATGGTTTTCATTATATCTTGATAATATATTAGAGTTTGAGTACTGATGAGGTCAATATACAAAGGTAAATGATACTTCTCGCCCAATCAATTGGATTGACCGGGTCTTCCGCCCGCACTTTTTGCTCGCGAGCGTCTCTTCCCCTTGGAATGACATAAGGGCAAGATAACTTCCTCATAGGCGCCTCATGTGGTTGCTCCTCTCACAATCTCCTCCGAGGGTCCTCCCCGACACTTCCCCCTCCCTCCTCCCATCAACTCTCACCACCATGTACCTTCAACTAGAGCTCAAAACCAAAGCCCCATATGCCGCCATGCTCTTGGGGGGTCCCCACGATCCAATGGTGGTCGGGCTTTGGGACCTAGATTTGTAGTTGACGGGCGCAAACGACAAGATGAGTGCACCAAAATGAAGGTTAGTGATTTGGGAATTTAATTTTCATATTACATACAAATGTTCATTTGGTATTTTAGTATTTTAGTTGCAAATATGAAAGTTTGCAAACAAAAAGCCATGATACGTAGTTATTTCTTATATATGGTTTTGCATTATACCTAGCTAAAATATTAGAGTTTGAGTACTCATAAGGTCCATATATAAAGGTAAATGATACTTGTCGCCCGATCAATTGGATTGACCGGGTCTTCCGCCTGCACTTTTTGCTCTCGAGCGTCCGTTCCCCTTCGAATGACATAAGGGCAAGATAACTTGCTCATAGGCACCTCATGTGGTTGATCCTTTCCCAACCTCCTCTACGGTTCCTGCCCCAACACTTCCCCCTTCCTCCTCCGATCAAGGCTCACCACATGTACCTTCAAATAAAGCTCAAAACCAAAGCCCCATACGCCGCCATGCTCTTGGGGGTCCCCCCGATCCAATGGTGGTCGGGCTTTGGGAAGCTAGATTTGTTCTTGATGGGCCCAATTGACAAGATGAGTGCTCCAAAATGAAGGTTGGTGGTTTGGGAATTTAATTTTCATGTTACATACACATGTTCGTTTGCTATTTCAGTATTCTCGTTGCAAATATAAAATGGTTCTCCAAAAAAACCATGATACATAGTTATTTCTTATATATGGTTTTGCATTATACCTTGCTAATATATTAGAGTTTGAGTACTCATGAGGTCCATATATGAAGGTAACTGATACTTCTCGCCCGATCAATTGGATTGACCGGGTCATCCGCCCACACTTTTTGCTCGCGAGCGTCTCTTCCCCTTGGAATGACATAAGGGCAAGATAACTTCCTCATAGGCGCCACATGTGGTTCATCCTCTACCAACCTCCTTCGAGGGTTCTCCCCCTACACCTCCCCCTCCCACCTCCCATCAATGCTCACCACCATGTACCTTCAACTAGAGCTCAACACCAAAGCCCCATACGCCGCCATGCTCTTTGGGTTCCCCCCGATCCAATGGTGGTCGGGCTTTGGGAAGCTAAAATTGTCATTGATGGGCCCAAACGACAAGATGAGTGCTCAAAAATGAAGTTTAGTGATTTGGGAATTTAATTTTCATGTTACATACACATGTTCGTTTGCTATTTCAGTATTTTAGTTGCAAATATAAAATGGTTCCCCAAAAAAAGCCATGATACATACTTTTTTCTTATATATGGTTGTGCATTATACCTTGGTAATATATTAGAGTTTCAGTATTGATGAGCTCCATATATAAAGGTAAATGATACTTGTTCCCTGATCTATTGGTTTTACCGGGTTTTCCGCCCGCACTTTTTGCCTCATAGGCGCCTCATGTGGTTGCTCCTCTCCCAACGTCCCCCGAGGGTCCTCCCACGACACTTCCCCCACCCTCCTCCCATCAACGCTCACCACTATGTACCTTCAACTAGAGCTCCAAACCAAAGCACCATACGTCGCCATGCTCTAGGGAGGTCCCTCGATCCAATGGTGGTCGGGCTTTGTGAATCTAGATTTGTCGTTGACGGGCCGAAACGAAAAGATGAGTGCTCCGAAATGAAGGTTGGTGATTTGGGAATTTAATTTTCATGTTACATACACAAGTTCGTTTGCTATTTCAGTATTTTAGTCACAAATATAAAATGGTTCTCCAAATAAAAGCCATGATACATAGTTATTTCTTATATATGGTTTTTCATTATACCTTGCTAATATATTAGAGTTTGACTACTAATGAGGTCCATATATAAAGGTAAATGATACTTGTCGCCCGATCAATTGGATTGACCGGGTCTTCCGCCAGCACTTTCTGTTCGCGAGCGTCCCTTTCCCTTGGAATGACATAAGGGCAAGATAACTTCCTAATAGGCGCCTCATGTGGTTGCTCCTCTCCCAACCTCCTCCGAGGGTCCTCCCCAGACACTTCCCCCTCCCTCCTCCCATCAACGCTCACCACCATGTACCTTCAACTAGAGCTGAAAACCAAAGGCACATACGCCGCCATGCTCTTGGGGGGTCCCCCCGATCCAATGGTGGTCAGGATTTGGGAAGCTAGATTTGTCGTTGACGGGACCAAACGACAAGATGAGTTCTCCAAAATGAAGTTTGGTGATTTGGAAATTTAATGTTCAGGTTACATACACAGGTTCGTTTCGTATTTCAGTATTTTAGTTGCAAATATAAAATGGTTCTCCAACAAAAAGCCATGATACGTAGTTATTTCTTATATATGGTTTTGCATTATACCTTGCTAATATGTTAGAATTTTAGTACTGATGAGGTCAATATAAAAAGGTAAATGATACTTCTCGCCCGATCAATTGGATTGACCGGGTCTTTCGCCTGCACTTTTTGCTCGCGAGCGTCTCTTCCCCTTGGAATGACATAAGGGCAAGATAAGTTCCTCATAGGCGCCTCATGTGGTTGCTCCTCTCCCAACGTCCTCCGCAGGTCGTCCCCCTATAGTTCCCCTCCCTCCTCCCATCAACACTCACTACCATGTACCTTCAACTAGAGCTCAAAACCAAATCCCCATACGCCGCCATGCTCTTGGGGGGTCCCCCCGATGCAATGGTGGTCAGGCTTTGGAAAGGTAGATTTGTCGTTGATGGGCCCAAACGACAAGATGAGTGCTCCAAAATGAAGGTTGGTGATTTTCGAATTGAATTTTCATGTTACATACACATCGTCGTTTGCTATTTCAGTATTTTAGTTGCAAATATGAAATGGTTCTACAACAAAAAGCCATGATACGTAGTTATTTCTTATATATGGTTTTGCATTATAGGTTGCTAATATATTAGAGTTTGAGTAGTGATGAGGTGAATATATAATGGTAAATGATATTGGTCGCCCGATCTATTGGATTGTCGGGGTATTCTGCTCACACTTTTTGCTCGCGTGCGTCTCTTCCGCTTGGAATGACATAAGGTCAAGATAACTTCCTCATAGGCGCCTCATGTGGTTGCTCCTCTCCCAACGTCCCTCGAGGGTCCTCCCCTGACACTTCCCCCTCCCTCCTCCCATCAACACTCACCACCATGTACCTTCAACTAGAGCTCAAAACCAACGCCCCATACGCCGCCATGCTCTTGGGGGGTCCCCCTAATCCAATAGTGGTCGGGCTTTGGGAAGCTAGATTTGTCTTTGATGTGTCCAAACGACAAGATGAAGGTTGGTGATTTGGGAATTTAATTTTCATGTTACGTACACATGTTCGTTTGCTATTTTAGTATTTTAGTTGCAAATATAAAATGGTTCCCCAACAAAAAGCCATGATACATAGTTATTTTTTATATATGGTTTTGCATTATACCTTGCTAATATATTAGAGTTTGAGTACTGATGAGGTCAATCTATAAAGGTAAATGATACTTGTCGCCCGATCAATTGGATTGACCGGGTCTTCTACCCGCACTTTTTGCTCGCGAGCATCTCTTCCCCTTGGAATGATACAAGGGCAAGATAACTTCCTCATAGGGGCCTCATGTGGTTGCTCCTCTCCCAACCTCCTCTGAGGGTCCTCACTCGACACTTCCCCATCCCTCCTCCCATCAACGCTCACCACCATGTACCTTCAACTAGAGCTCAATACCAAAGCCCCATATGCCTCCATGCTCTTGGGGGGTCCCCCCGATGTAATGGTGGTCGGGCTTCGGGAAGCTAGATTTGTCAATGACGGGCCCAACCGACAAGATGAGTGCTCCAAAATGAAGGTTTGTGATTTGGTAATTTAATTTTAATGTTACATACACATGTTCGTTTGCTATTTCAGAATTTAAGTTGCAAATATGAAATGGTTCTCCAACTAAAAGCCATGATACATAGTTATTTCTTATAGATGGTTTTGCACTATACCTTGCTAATATATTAGAGTTTGAGTACTAATGAGGTCAATATATAAACGTAAATGATACTTGTCGCCCGATCAATTGGATTGACCGGGTCTTCCGCCCCCACTTTTTGCTCACAAGCGTCTCTTCCCCTTGGAATGACATAAGGGCAAGATAACTTCCTCATAGGCGCCTCATGTGGATGCTCCTCTCCCAACCTCCTCCGAGGGTCCTCCCTCGACACTTCCCCCTCCCTCCTCCCATCAACGCTCACCGCCATGTACCTTCAACTAGAGCTCAATACCAATGGCCCATACGCCTCGATACTCTTGGGGGGGTCCCCCCGATGTAATGGTGGTCAGGCTTCGGGAAGCTAGATTTGTCATTGACGGACCCAAACGACAAGATGATTGCTCCAAAATGAAGGTTTGTGATTTGGTAATTTAGTTTTATTGTTACACACACATGTTCGTTTGCTATTTCAGAATTTTAGTTGCAAATATGAAATGGTTCTCCAACTAAAAGCCATGATACATAGTTATTTCTTATATATGGTTTTGCACTATACCTTGCTAATATATTAGAGTGTGAGTACTTATGAGGTCAATATACAAAGGTAAATGATATTTCTCGCCCAATCAATTGGATTGACAGGGTCTTCCGCCCGCACTTTTTGCTCGCGAGCGTCTCTTCCCCTTGGACTGACATAAGGGCAAGATAACTTCCTCATAGACGCCTCATGTGGTTGATCCTATCCCAACCTCCTCAGAGGGTCCTCCCCCGACACTTCCCCCTCCCTCCTCCCATCGACAGTCACCAACATGTACCTTCAACTAGAGCTCAAAACCAAAGCCCCATACGCCGCCATGCTCTTGGGGTGTCCCCCCGATCCAATTTTGGTCGGGCTTTGGGAAGCTAGATTTGTCGTTGACACGCACAAACAACAACATGAGTGCTCCAAAATGAAGTTGGTGATTTGGGAATTTAATTTTCATGTTACATACACATGTTCAGTTGCTATTTCAGTATTTTAGTTGCAAATATAAAATGGTTCTCCAAAAAAAAGCCATGATAAATTGTTATTTCTTATATATGGTTTTGCATTATACCTTGCAAATATATTCGAGTTTGAGTACCAATGAGGTACATATATAAAGGTAAATGATACTTGTCGCCCGATCAATTGGATTGACCGGGTCTTCCGGCCGCACTTTTTGCTCCCAGCGTCCCTTCCCCTTGGAATCACATAAGGGCAACATAACTTCCTCATAGGCGCCACATGTGGTTTCTCCTCTCCCAACCTCCTCCTAGGGTCCTCCCCGGACACTTCCCCCACCCTCCTCCCATCAACGCTCACCACCATGTAGCTTCAACTAGAGCTCAAAACCAAAGCCCCATACGCCGCCATGCTCTTGGGGGGTCCCCCCGATCCAATGGTGGTCGTGTTTTGGAAAGCTAGATTTGTCGTTGACGGGCCCGAACAATAACATGAGTGCTCCAAAATGAAGGTTGGTGATTTGGGAATTTAATTTTCATGTCACATACACATGCTCGTTTGCTAGTTTAGTATTTTAGTTGCAAATATAAAATGGTTCCCCCCAAAAAAGCCATGATACATACTTATTTCTTATATATGGTTTTGCATTATACCTTGGTAATATATTAGAGTCAGAGTACTGATGAGGTCCATATATAAAGGTAAACGATACTTGTCCCCCGATCTATTAGTTTGACCGGGTCTTCCGCCCGCACTTTTGGCCTCATAGGCGCCTCATGTGGTTGCTCCTCTCCCAACCTCCTCCGAAGGTCATTCCCCGACACTTCCCACTCCCTCCTCCCATTGACGCTCACCACCATGTACCTTCAACTAGAGCTCAAAACCAACGCCCCATACGCCGTCATGCTCTTGGGGGGTCCCCCCGATCCAATGGTGGTCGGGCTTTGGGAACCTAGATTTGTTGTTGACGGGCCCAAACGACAAGATGAGTGCACCAAAATAAAGGTTTGAGATTTGGGAATTTAATTTTCATGTTACATACACATGTTCGTTTGCTATTTCAGTATTTTAGTTGTAGTTCTCCAACAAAAAGCCATGATACGTAGTTATTTCCAATATATGGTTTTGCATTATACCTTGCTAATATGTTAGAGTTTGAGTACCGATGAGGTCAATATATAAAGGTAAATGATACTTGTCGCCCGACCAATTGGATTGACCGGGTCTTCTGCCCGCAGTTTTTGCTCGCGAGCGTCTCTTCCCCTTGGAATGACATAAGGGCAAGATTACTTCCTCATAGGCGCCTCATCCGGTTGCTCCTTTCCCAACCTCCTCCAAGGCTCCTCCCCTAACACTTCCCCCTCCCTCCTCCCATCAACGGTCACCACCATGTACCTTCAACTAGAGCTCAAGACCAAAGCATCATACGTCGCCATGCTCTTGGGGGGTCCCCGATCCAATGGTGGTCAGGCTTTGGGAAGCTAGATTTGTCGTTGACGGGCCCAAAAGACAAGATGAGTGCTCCAAAATGAAGGTTGGTGATTTGCGAATTGAATTTTCATGTTACATACACATGGTCGTTTGCTATTTCAGTATTTTAGTTGCAAATATAAAATTGTTGTCCAAAAAAACCATGATACATAGTTATTTCTTATATATGGTTTTGCATTATACCTTGCTAATATATTAGAGTTTGAGTACCGATGAGGTCCATATATAAAGGTAAATGATACTTCTCGCCCGATCAATTGGATTAACTAGGTCTTCCGCCTGCACTTTTTGCTCGCGAGCGTCTCTTCCCCTTGGAATGACATACGGGCAAGATAACTTCCTAATAGGTGCCTCATGTCGTTGATCCTCTCCCAACCTCCTCTAAGGGTCCTCCCCCGACACTTCCCCCTCCCTCCTCCCATCAACGCTCACCACTATGTACCATCAACTAGAGCTCAAAACCAAAGCCCCATACGCCGCCATGCTCTTGGGGGGTCCCCCCGATGCAATGGTGGTCGGGCTTTGGGAAGCAAGATTTGTCATTGACGGGCCCAAACAACAAGATGAGTGCTCCAAAATGAAGTTGGTGATTTTGGAATTTAATTTTCATGCTACATACACATGTTCGTTTGCTATTTCAGTATTTTAGTTGCAAATATAAACGGTTCTCCAAATAAATGCCATGATACATAGTTATTCCTTATATATGGTTTTGCATTATACCTTGCTAATATATTAGAGTTTGAGTACTGATGAGGTCCATATATAAAGGTAAATGATACTTGCAGCCCGATCAATTGGATTGACCAGGTCTTCCGCCCGCACTTTTTGCTCGCGAGCGTCTCTTCCCCTTGGAATGACATAAGGGCAAGATAACTTCCTCATAGGCGCCTCATGTGATTGCTCCTCTCCCAACCTCCTCTGCAGGTCGTCCCCCTATAGTTCCCCTCCCTCCTCCCATCAACACTCACCACCATGTACCTTCAACTAGAGCTCAAAACCAAAGCCCCATACGCCGCCATGCTCTTGGGGGGTCCCCCCGATGCAATGGTGGTCAGGCTTTGGAAAGATAGATTTGTCAATGACGGGCCCAACCGACAAGATGAGTGCTCCAAAATGAAGGTTTGTGATTTTGTAATTTAATTTTAATGTTACATACACATGTTCGTTTGCTATTTCAGAATTTAAGTTGCAAATATGAAATGGTTCTCCAACTAAAAGCCATGATACATAGTTATTTCTTATATATGGTTTTGCACTATACCTTGCTAATATATTAGAGTTTGAGTACTAATGTGGTTGCTCCTCTCCCAACCTCATCCGAGGGTCCTCCCCCAATACTTCCCCCTCCCTCCTCCCATCAACGCTCACCACCATGTACCTTCAACTAGAGCTCAAAACCAAAGCCCCATACGCCGCCATGCTCTTGTGGTGTCCCCCCGATGTAATGGTGGTCGGGCTTCGGGAAGCTAGATTTGTCATTGACGGGCCCAAAAAACAAGATGAGTGCTGCAAAATGAAGGTTTGTGATTTGGTAATTTAATTTTAATGTTACATACACATGTTCGTTTGCTATTTCAGAATTTTAGTTGCAAATATGAAATGGTTCTCCAACTAAAAGCCATATTACATAGTTATTTGTTATATATGGTTTTGCATTACATCTTGATAATATATTAGAGTTTGAGTACTGATGAGGTCAATATACAAAGGTAAATGATATTTCTAGCCCAATCAATTGGATTGATAGGGTCTTCCGCCCGCACTTTTTGCTGGCGAGCGTCTCTTCCCCTTGGACTGACATAAGGGCAAGTTAACTTCCTCATAGGCGCCTCATGTGGTTGCTCTTCTCGCAACCTCCTCCGAGGGACCTCCCCCAACACTTCCCCTCCCACCTCCCATTAACGTTCACCACCATGTACCTTCAACTAGAGCTCAAAAGCAAAGCCCCATACGCCGCCATGCTCTTGGGGGGTCCCCCTGATCCAATGGTGGTCGGGATTTGGGAAGATATATTTGTCTTTGATGTGCCCAAACGACTAGATGAGTGCTCCAAAATGAAGGTTGGTGATTTGGGAATTTAATTTTCATGTTAAATACACATGTTCGTTTGCTATTTAAGTATTTTAGTTGCAAATATAAAATGGTTCTAAAACAAAGCCATGATACATAGTTATTTTTTATATATGGTTTTTCATTATACCTTGCTAATATATTAGCGTTTGAGTACTGATCAGGTCCATATAAGAAGGTAAATGATACTTGTCGCCCGACCAATTGGATTGACCGGGTCTTCCGCCCGCACTTTTTGCTCGCGAGCGTCTCTTCCCCTTGGAATGATATAAGCGCAAGATAACTTCCTCATAGGCGCCTCATGCGGTTGATCCTCTCTGAAACTCCTCCGAGGGTCCTCCCCCGACACTTCCCCCTCCCTCCTCGCATCAACGCTCATCACCATGTACCTTAAACTAGAGCTCAAAACCAAAGCCCCATACGCCGCCATGCTCTTGGGGGGTCCCCCCCGATGCAATGGTGGTCGGGCTTTGGGAAGCTAGTTTTGTCGTTGATGGGCCCAAACGACAAGATGAGTGCTTCAAAATGAAGGTTGGTGATTTGGGAATTTAATTTTCATGTTACATACACATGATCGATTGCTATTTCGGTATTTAGTTACAAATATGAAATGGTTCTCCAACAAAAAGCCATGATACGTAGTTTTTTCTTATATATGGTTTTGCATTATAACTTTCTAAAATATTAGAGTTTGAGTATCGATGATGTCAATATATAAAGGTAAATGATAATTGTCACCCGATCAATTGGATTGACCAGGTCTTCCGCCTACACTTCTTGCTCGCGAGCGTCTCTTCCCCTTCAAATGACATAAGGGCAAGATAACTTCCTCATAGGCTCCTTATGTGGTTGCTCCTGTCCCAACATCCTCCGAGGGTCCTCCCCCGACACTTCCCCGTCCCTCCTCCCGTCAACGCTCACCACCATGTACCTTCCACTATAGTTCAACAAAAGCCCCATACACCGCCATGCTCTTATGGGGTCCCCCCGATCCAATGGTGGTCGGGCTTTGGGAAGCAAGATTTGTCGTTGACTAGCCCAAATGATAAGATGAGTGATCCAAAATGAAGGTTGGTGATTGGGGAATTTAATTTTCATGTTACATACACATGTTCGTTTGCTATTTCAGTATTTTCGTTTCAAATATAAAATGGTTCTAAAAAAAAACCATGATACATAGTTATTTCTTACTTATGGTTTTGCATTATACCTTGCTAATATATTAGGGTTTGAGTACTGATGAGGTCCATATATAAAGGTAAATGATACTTCTCGCCCGATCAATTGGATTGACCGGGTCTTCTGCCCGCACTTTTTGCTCGCGAACGTCTCTTCCCCTTGGAATGACATAAGGGCAAGATAACTTCCTCATAGACGCCTCATGTGGTTGATCCTATCCCAACCTCCTCAGAAGGTCCTCCCCCGACACTTTCCCCTCCCTCCTCCCATCGACAGTCACGACCATGTACCTTCAACTAGAGCTCAAAACCAAAGCCCCATACGCCGCCATGCTCTTGGGGTGTCCCCCCGATCCAATTTTGGTCGGGCTTTGGGAAGGTAGATTTGTCGTTGACGGGAACAAACAACAACATGAGTGCTCCAAAATGAAGTTGGTGATTTGGGAATTTAATTTTCATGTTACATACACATGTTCATTTGCTATTTCAGTATTTTATTTGCAAATATAAAATGGTTCTCCAAAAAAAAGCCATAATACATAGTTATTTCTTATATATGGTTTTGCATTATACCTTGCTAATATATTCGAGTTAGAGTACCAATGAGGTCCATATATAAAGGTAAATGATACTTGTCGCCCGATCAATTGGATTGACTGGGTCTTCCGGCCGCTCTTTTTGCTCCCAGCGTCCCTTCCCCTTGGAATCACATAAAGGCAACATAACTTCCTCATAGGCGCCTCATGTGGTTGCTCCTCTCCCAACCTCCTCCTAGGGTCCTCCCCGGACAGTTCCCCCTCCCTCCTTCCATCAACGCTCACCACCATGTAGCTTCAACTAGAGCTCAAAACCAAAGCCCCATACGCCGCCATGCTCTTGGGGGGTCCCCCCGATCCAATGGTGGTCGTGTTTTGCAAAGCTAGATTTGTCGTTGACGGGCCCAAACGACAGGATGAGTGCTCCAAAATGAAGGTTGGTGATTTGGGAATTTAATTTTCATGTCATATACACATGCTCGTTTGCTATTTCAGTATATAGTTGCTAATATGAAGTGGTTCCCCCAAAAAAAGCCATGATACATACTTATTTCTTATATATGGTTTTGCATTATACCTTTGTAATATATTAGAGTCAGAGTACTGATGAGGTCCATATATAAAGGTAAATGATACTTGTCCCCTGATCTATTAGTTTGACCGGGTCTTCCGCCCGCACTTTTGGCCTCATAGGCGCCTCATGTGGTTGCTCCTCTCCCAACCTCCTCCGAGGGTCCTTCCCCGACACTTCCCACTCCCTCCTCCCATTGAAGCTCACCACCATGTACCTTCAACTAGAGCTCAAAACCAACGCCCCATACGTCGCCATGCTCTTGGGGGGTCCCCCCGATCCAATGGTGGTCGGGCTTTGGGAACCTAGATTTGTTGTTGACGGGCCCAAACGACAAGATGAGTGCACAAAAATAAAGGTTTGAGATTTGGGAATTTAATTTTCATGTTACATACACATGTTCGTTTGCTATTTCAGTATTTTAGTTGTAGTTCTCCAACAAAAAGCCATGATACGTAGTTATTTCCAATATATGGTTTTGCATTATACCTTGCTAATATGTTAGAGTTTGAGTACCGATGAGGTCAATATATAAAGGTAAATGATACTTGTCGCCCGACCAATTGGATTGACCGGGTCTTCTGCCCGCACTTTTTGCTCGCGAGCGTCTCTTCCCCTTGGAATGACATAAGGGCAAGATTACTTCCTCATAGGCGCCTCATGTGGTTGCTCCTTTCCCAACCTCCTCCGAGGCTCCTCCCCTAAAACTTCCCCCTCCCTCCTCGCATCAACGGTCACGACCATATACCTTCAACTACAGCTCAAGACCAAAGCATCATACGTCGCCACGCTCTTGGGGGGTCCCCGATCCATTGGTGGTCAGGCTTTGGGAAGCTAGATTTGTCGTTGACGGGCCCAAACGACAAGATGAGTGCTCCAAAATGAAGGTTGGTGATTTGCGAATTGAATTTTCATGTTAAATACACATGGTCGTTTGCTATTCAGTATTTTAGTTGCAAATATAAAATGGTTCTCCAAAAAAAACCATGATACATAGTTATTTCTTATATATGGTTTTGCATTATACCTTGCTAATATATTAGAGTTTGAGTATCGATGAGGTCCATATATAAAGGTAAATGATACTTCTCGCCCGATCAATTGGATTAACTGGGTCTTCCGCCTGCACTTTTTGCTCGCGAGCGTCTCTTCCCCTTGGAATGACATAAGGGCAAGATAACTTCCTAATAGGCGCCTCATGTCTTTGATCCTCTCCCAACCTCCTCCAAGGGTCCTCCCCCGACACTTCCCCCTCCCTCCTCCCATCAACGCTCACCACTATGTACCTTCAAATAGAGCTCAAAACCAAAGCCCCATACGCCACCATGCTCCTGGTCCATATATAAAGGTAAATGATACTTCTGTCCCGATCAATTGGATTGACCGGGTCTTCCACACGCACTTTTTGCTCGCGAGCGTCACTTCCCCTTGGAATGACATAAGGGCAAGATAACTTCCTAATAGGTGCCTCGTGTCGTTGATCCTCTCCCAACCTCCTCAGAGGGTCCTCCCCCGATACTTCCCCCTCCCTCCTCCCATCAACGCTCACCACCATGTACCTTCAACTAGAGCTCAAAACCAAAGCCCCATACGCCGTCATGCTCTTGGGGGGTCCCCCCGAGGCAATGGTGGTCGGGCTTTGGGAAGCTAGATTTGTCATTGACGGGCCCAAACAACAAGATGAGTGCTCCAAAATGAAGTTGGTGATTTGGGAATTTAATTTTCATGTTACATACACATGTTCGTTTGCTTTTTAATTATTTTAGTTGCAAATATAAAATGGTTCTCCAAAAAATAGCCATGATACATAGTTATTTCTTATATATGGTTGTGCATTATACCTTGCTAATATATTAGAGTTTGAGTACTTATGAGGTCCATATATAAAGGTAAATGATACTTCTCGCCAGATCAATTGGATTGACCGGGTCTTCCGCACGCACTTTTTGCTCGCGAGCGTCTCTTTCCCTTGAAATGATATAAGGGCAAGATAACTTCCTAATAGGCGCCTCATGTCATTAATCCTCTCCCAGCATCCTCTGAGGGTCCTCCCCCGACACTTCCCCCTCCCTCCTCCCATCAACGCTCACCACCATGTACCTTCAACCTGAGCTCAAAACCAAAGCCCCATACGCCGCCATGCTCTTGGGGAGTCCCCCCGATGCAATGGTGGTCGGGCTTTGGGAAGCTAGATTTGTCATTGACGGGCCCAAACAACAAGATGAGTGCTCCAAAATGAAGTTGGTGATTTGGGAATTTAATTTTCATGTTACATACACATGTCCGTTTGCTTTTTCATTATTTTAGTTGCAAATATAAAATGGTTCTCCAAAAAAACCCATGATATGTAGTTATTTCTTATATATGGTTTTGCATTATACCTTGCTAATATATTAGAGTTTGAGTACTAATGAGGTCCATATATAAAGGTAAATGATACTTCTCGCCCGATCAATTCGATTGACCGGGTCTTCCGCCCGCACTTTTTGCTCGCGAGCGTCTCTTCCCCTTGGAATGACATAAGGGCAAGATATCTTCCTTATAGGCGCCTCATGTGGTTTCTCCTCTCCCAACGTCCTACGAGGGTCCTCCCCCGACAATTCCACCTCCCTCCTCCCGTCAACGCTCATCACCTTGTACCTTCAACTAAATCTCAAAACCAAAGCCCGATACGCCGCCATGCTCTTGGGGTTTCCCCCCGATCCAATGGTGGTCGGGCTTTGGGAAGCTAGATTTGTCGTTGACGGGCCCAAACAACAAGATGAGTGCTCCAAAATGAAGTTGGTGATTTGGGAATTTAATTTTCATGTTACATACACATGTTCATTTGCTATTTCAGTATTTTAGTTCCAAATATAGAATGGTTCTCCAAAAAAAGCCATGATACATAGTTATTTCTTATATATGGTTTTGCATTATACCTTGCTAATATATTAGAGTGTGAGTACTGATGAGGTCCATATATAAAGGTAAATGATACTTATCGCCCGATCAGTTTGATTGACCGGGTCTTCCGCCTGCACTTTTTGCCTCATAGGCACCTCATGTGGTTGCTCCTCTCCCAACCTCCTCCGAGGGTCCTCCCCCGATACTTCCCCCTCACTCCTCCCATCAACACTCGCCACCATGTACCTTCAACAAGAGCTCAAAACCAAAGCCCCATATGCCGCCACGCTCTTGGCGGTCCCCCCGATCCAATTGTGGTCGCGCTTTGGGAAGCTAGATTTGTCGTTGACGAGCCCGATCAATTGGATTGACCGGGTCTTCCGCCCGCACTTTTTGCTCACGAGCGTCTCTTCCCCTTGGAATGACATGAGGGCAAGATATCTTTCTCATAGGCGCCTCAGGTGGTTTCTCCTCTCCCAACCTCCTACGAGGGTCCTTCCCCGACAATTCCCCCTCCCTCCTCCCATCAACGCTCACCACCATGTACCTTTAAGTAGGTCTCAAAACCAAAGCCCCATATGCCGCCATGCTCTTGGGGGGTCCTCCCAATCCAATGGTGGTCGGGATTTGGGAAGCTAGATTCGTCGTTGACGGGCCCAAACGACAAGATGAGTGCTTCAAAATGAAGGTTGGTGATTTGGGAATTTAATTTTCTTTTTACATACAGATGTTCGTTTGCTATTTCAGTATTTTAGTTGCAAATACGAAATGGTTCTCCAACAAAAATCCATGATACGTAGTTATTTCTTATATACGGTTTTGCATTATACCTTGCTAATGTGTTAGAGTTTGAGTACTAATGAGGTCAATATATAAAGGTAAATGATACTTGTCGCCCGATCAATTGGATTGACCAGGTCTTCTGCCCGTACTTTTTGCTCGCGAGCGTCTCTTCCCCTTGGAATGACATAAGGGAAAGTTAACATCCTCATAGGCGCCTCATGTGGTTGCTTCTCTCCCAACCTACTCCGAGGGTCCTCCCCCAACACTTCCCCCTCCCTCCTCCAATCAACGCTCACCACCATGTACCTTTAACTAGAGCTCAAAACCAAAGCCCCATATGCCGCCATGCTTTGGGGGGTCCCCCCCGATGCAATGGTGGTCGGGCTTCGGGAAGCTAGATTTAACGTTGACGGGCCCAAACGACATGATGAGTGATCCAAAATGAAGGTTGGTGACTTGGGAATTTAATTTTCATGTTACATACACGTGTTCGTTTGCTATTTCAGTATTTAAGTTGCAAATATAAAATGGTTCTCCAAAAGAAAGCCATGATACATAGTTATTTCTTATATATGGTTTTGCATTATACCTTGCTAATATATTAGAGTTTGAGTACTGATCAAGTCCATATATAAAGGTAAATTATACTTGTCGCCCGATCAATTGGATTGACCGGGTCTTCCGCCCGCACTTTTTGCTCGCAAGCGTCCCTTGCCCATGGAATGATCTAAGGGCGAGATAACTTCCTAATAGGCGCCTCATGTGGTTTCTCCTCACCCAACCTTTTCCGGGGGTCCTCCCCCGACACTTCCCCCTCTCTCCTCCCATCAACGCTCACCACCATGTACCTTCAACCAGAGCTCAAAACCAAACCCCATACACCGCCATGCTCTTGGGGGTTCCCCCCGATGCAATGGTGGTCGGGCTTTGGGAAACTAGATTTGTCGTTGACAGGCCCAAACGACAAGATGAGTGCTCCAAAATATAGGTTGGTGATTTGGGAACTTAATTTTCATGTTACATACACATGTTCGTTTGCTATTTCAGTATTTTAGTTGCAAATATGAAATTGTTCTCCAACAAAAAGCCATGATACGTAGTTATTTCTCATATATGGTTTTGCATTATTCCTTGCTAATGTATTATAGTTTGAGTACTAATGAGGTAAATATATAAAGGTAAATGATACTTCTCACCCGATCAATTGGATTGATCGGGTCTTCCGCCCGCACTTTTTGCTAGCGAGCGTCTCTTCCCCTTAGAATGACATAAGGGCAAGATAATTCCTCATAGGCGCGTCATGTGGTTGCTCCTTTCCCAACCTCCTCCGAGGGTCCTCCCCCGACACTTCCCCCTCCCTCCTCCCATCAACGTTCACCACCATGTACCTTCAACTAGAGCTAAAAACCAAAGCCCCATACGCCGCCATGCTCTTGGGGAGTACCCCCCGATGCAATGGTGGTCGGGCTTCGGGAAGCTGGATTTGTCGTTGATAGGCCCAAACGACAAGATGAGTGCTCCAAAATGAAGGTTGGTGATTTGGGAATTTAATTTTCATGTTACGTACACGTGTTCGTTTGCTATTTCAGTATTTAAGTTGCAATTATAAAATGGTTCTAAAAAAAAGCCATGATACATAGTTATTTCTTATATAGGGTTTTGCATCATACCTTGCTAATATATTAGAGTTTGAGTACTGAT
Organism: Hordeum marinum; assembly: GCA_022496015.1. Taxonomy (NCBI): domain Eukaryota; kingdom Viridiplantae; phylum Streptophyta; class Magnoliopsida; order Poales; family Poaceae; genus Hordeum; species Hordeum marinum. The sequence continues at coordinate 334,923,762 of CM039676.1, read as the reverse complement.
CAGGTCCATATATAAAGGTAAATTATACTTGTTGCCCGATCAATTGGATTGACCGGGTCTTCTGCCCGCACTTTTTGCTCGCGAGCGTCCCTTTCCCTTGCAATGATCTATGGGCGAGATAACTTCCTCATAGGCGCCTCATGTGGTTGCTCCTCACCCAACCTCCTCCGAGGGTCCTCCCCCAACACTTCCCCCTCTCTCATCCCATCAACGCTCACCAACATGTACCTTCAACTAGACCTCAAAACGAAATCCCCATACGCCGCCATGCTCTTGGGGGTCCCCCCGATGCAATGGTGATCGGGCTTTGGGAAGCTAGATCTGTCGTTGACAGGCTCAAACGACAAGATGAGTGCTCCAAAATGTAGGTTGGTGATTTGGGAATTTAATTTTCATGTTACATACACATGTTGGTTTGCTATTTCAGTATTTTAGTTGCAAATATGAAATTGTTCGCCAACAAAAAGCCATGATACGGAGTTATTTCTTATATATGGTTTTGCATTGTACCTTGCTAATGTATTATAGTTTGAGTACTGATGAGGTCAATATATAAAGGTAAATGATACTTATCACCCGATCAATTGGATTGATCAGGTCTTCCGCCCGCACTTTTTTCTCGCTAGTGTCTCTTCCCCTTAGAATGACATAAGGGCAAGATAACTTCCTCATAGGCGCCTCATGTGGTTGCTCCTCTCCCAACCTCCTGCGAGGGTCCTCCCCCGACACTTCCCCCTCCCTCCTCCCATCAACGTTCGGCACCATGTACCTTCAACTAGAGCTCAAAACCAAAGCCCCATACGCCACCATGCTCTTGGGGGGTCCCGCCGATCCAATGGTGGTCGGGCTTTTGGAAGCTAGATTTGTCGTTGACGGGCCCAAACGACAAGCTAAGTGCTCCAAAATTAAGGTTGGTGACTTGGGAATTTAATTTTCATGTTACATACACATGTTCGTTTGCTATTTCAGTATTTATAGTTGCAAATATAAAATGGTTCTCCAAATAAAAGCCGTGATACATACTTATTTCTTATATAAGGATTTGCATTATACCTTGCTAATATATTAGAGTTTGAGTACTGATGAGGTCCATATATAAAGGTAAATGATATTTGTCGCCCGATCAATTGGATTGACTGGGTGTTTCGCCCGCACTTTTTGCCTCGTAGGCGCCTCATGTGGTTGCTCCTCTCCCAACCTCCTCCGAGGGTCCTCCCCTGACACTTCCCACTCCCTCCTCCCACAAACGCTCACCACCATGTACCTTCAACTAGAGCTAAAAATCAAAGCCCCATACGCCGCCTTGCTCTTGGGGGGTCCCCCTGGTCCAATGGTGGTCGGGCTTTGGGAAGCTAGATTTGTCGTTGACGGGCCCAAACGACAAGATGAGTGCTCCAAAATGAAGGTTGGTGATTTGGGAATCCAATTTTCATGTTACATACACAAGTTCGTTTGCTATTTGAATATTTTAGTTGCAAATATAAAATGGTTCTCCAAATAAAACCATGATACATAGTTATTTCTTATATATGGTTTTGCATTATACCTTGATAATATATTAGAGTTTGAGTACTGATGAGGTCCATATATAAAGGTAAATGTTACTTGTCGTACGATCAATTGGATTGACCGGGTCTTCCGCCCGCACTTTTTGCTCGCGAGCGTCCCTTGCCCTTGGAATGATCTAAGGGCGAGATAACTTCCTCATAGGCGCCTCATGTGGTTGCTCCTCACCCAACCTCCTCCGAGGGTCCTCCACCGACACTTCCCCCTCTCTCCTCCCATCAACGCTCACCACCATGTACCTTCAACTAGAGCTCAAAACCAAAGCCGCATGCACCGCCATGCTCTTGGGGGGTCCCCTAGATGCAATGGTGGTCGGGCTTTGGGAAGCTAGATTTGTCGTTGACAGGCCCAAACGACAAGATGAGTGCTCCAAAATGTAGGTTGGTGATTTGGGAATTTAATTTTCATGTTACATACAGATGTCCGTTTGCTATTTCAGTATTTTAGTTACAAATATGAAATGGTTCTCCAACAAAAAGCCGTCATACGTAGTTATTTCTTATATATGGTTTTGCATTATACCTTGCTAAAATATTATAGTTTGAGTACTGATGAGGTCAATATATGAAGGTAAATGATACTTCTCACCCGATCAATTGGATTGACCCAATTGATCGGGTCTTCCGCCCGCACTTTTTGCTCGCGAGCGTCTCTTCCCCTTAGCATGACATAAGGGCAAGATAACTTCCTCATAGGCGCCTCATGTGGTTGCTCCTCTCCCAACCTCCTTCCAGGGTCCTCCGGCGACACTTCCCCCTCCCTCCTCCCATCAAAGTTCACCACCATGTACCTTCAACTAGAGCTCAAAACCAAAGCCCCATACGCCGCCATGCTCTTGCGGGGTCCCCCCCCCCGATGCAATTGTGGTCGGGCTTCGGGAAGCTAGATTTGTCGTTGACGGGCCCAAACGACAAGATGAGTGCTCCAAAATGAAGGTTGGTGATTTGGGAATTTAATTTTCATGTTACATACACATGTTCGTTTAATATTTTAGTATTTAAGTTGCAAATATAAAATGGTTCTCCAAAAAAAGCCATGATACATAGTTATTTCTTATATATGGTTTTGCATTATACCTTGCTAATATCTTAGAGTTTGAGTACTGATCAGGTCCATATATAAAGGTAAATGATATTTGTCGGCCGATCAATTGTATTGGCTGGGTCTTTCGCCCGCACTTTTTGCCTCATAGGTGCCTCATTTGGTTGCTCCTCCCCCAACCTCCTCCGAGGGTCCTCCCCCGACACTTCCCAATCCCTCCTCCCACAAACGCTCACCACCATGTACATTCAACTAGAGCTAAAAATCAAAGCCCCATACGCCGCCATGCTCTTGGGGGTTCCCCCCGATCCAATGGTGGTCGGGCTTTTGGAAGCTAGATTTGTCGTTGACGGGCCCAAACGAGAAGATGAGTGCTCCAAAATGAAGGTTTGTGATTTGGGAATCCCATTTTCATGTTACATACACATGTTCGTTTGCTATTTGAATATTTTAGTTGCAAATATAAAATGGTTCTCCAAATAAAACCAGGATACCTAGTTATTTTTTATATATGGTTTTGCATTATACCTTGCTAATATATTAGAGTTTGAGTACTGATGAGGTCCATATATAAAGGTAAATATTACTTGTCGTCCGATCAATTGGATTGACCGGGTCTTCTGCGTGCACTTTTTGCTTGCGAGCGTTTCTTCCCCTTGGAATAACATAAGGGCAAGATAATTTCCTCGTAGGCGCCTCATGTGGTTGATCCTCTCCTAACCTCCTCCGAGGGTCCTCCCCCGACACTTCCCCCTCCCTCCTCCCATCAACGGTCACCACCATGTACCTTCAACTAGAGATCAAAACCAAAGCCCCATACGCTGCCATGCTCTTGGGGGGTCTCACCGATCCAATGGTGGGCGGGCTTTGGGAAGCTAGATTTGTTGTTGATGGGCCCAAACGACAATATGAGTGCTCCAAAATGAAGGTTGCTGATTTGGGAACTTAATTTTTGATGTTACATACACATGTTCGTTTGCCATTTCATTATTATAGTTGCAAATGTAAAATGGCTCTCCAAAAAAAAGCCATGATACATACTTGTTTCTTATATATGGTTTTGCATTATACCTTGTTAATATATTCAAGTTTGAGTACTGATGTGGTCCATATATAAAGTTAAATGATAGTTCTCGCCCGATCAATTGGATTGACCGGGTCTTCTGCCCGCACTTTTTGTTCGCGAGCGTCTGTTCCCCTTGGAATGACATAAGGGCAAGATAACTTCCTAATAGGAGCCTCATGTGGTTGATCCTCTCCCAACCTCCTCCGAGGGTCCCCCCCCCCCGACACTTCCTTCTCCCTCCTCCCATCAACGCTCACCACCATGTACGTTCAACTAGAGCTCAAAACCAAAGCCCCATACGCCACCATGCTCTTGGGGGTCCCCCCGATCCATTGGTGGTCGGGCTTTGAGAAGCTAGATTTGTCACTGACGGGCCCAAACAACAAGATGAGTGCGCCAAAATGAAGTTGGTGATTTGGGAATTTAATTTTCATGTTACATACATATGTTCGTTTGCTATTTCAGTATTTTAGTTACAAATATAAATTGGTTCTCCGAAAAAATGTCATGATACATAGTTATTTCTTATATATGGTTTTGCATTATAGAGTGCTAATATATTAGAGTTTGACGACGGATGAGGTCCATATATAAAGGTAAATGATACTTGTCGCCCGATCTATTGGATTGATCGGGTCTTCCTACCGCTCTTTTTACTCGCGAGCTTCCCTTCCCCTTCGAATGACATAAGGGCAAGATAACTTCCTCATAGGCACCTCATGTGGTTCCTCCTCTCCCAACCTCCTCCGAGGGTCCTCCCCGACAATTCCCCCTCCCTCCTCCCATCAACACTCAGCACCATGTACCTTCAACTAAAGCTCAAAACCAAAGCCCCATACGTCGCCATGCTCTTGGGGGTCCCCCCGATCCAATGGTGGTCGGCCTTTGGGAAGCTTGATTTGTCATTAACGGGCCCAAATGACAAGATGAGTGCTCCAAAATGAAGGTTGGTGATTTGGGAATTTAATTTTCATGTTACATACACATGTTCAATTTCTATTTCAGTATTTTAGCTACAAATATAAAATGGTTCTCCAAAAAAACCATGATACATATTTATTTCTTATATATGGTTTTGCATTATACCTTGCTAATTATTAGAGTTTGAGTACTGAGAGGTCCATATATAAAGGTAAATGATACTTCTTGCTCGATCAATTGGATTGACAGGGTCTTCCGCCCACACTTTTTGCTCGTGAGTGTCTCTTCCCCTTGGAATGACATAAGGGCAAGATAACTTCCTCATAGGCGCCTCATGTGGTTGCTCCACTCCCAATCTCCTCCGAGGGTCCTCCCCCGACACTTCCCCCTCCCTCCTCCCATCAGCGCTCACCACCATGTACGTTCAACTAAACCTCAAAACCAAAGCCCCATATGCCGCCATACTCTTGGGGGTCCCCCTGATCCATTGGTGGTCGGGCTTTGGGAAGCTAGATTTGTCGTTGACGGGCCCAAACGACAAGATGAGTGCTTCAAAATGAAGGTTGGTGATTTGGGAATTTAATTTTCATGTTACATACACCTGTTCGTTTGCTATTTCAGTATATTAGTTGCAAATATAAAATGGTTCTCCAAAAAAAGCCATGAGACATAGTTATTTCTCATATATGGTTTTGCATTATACCTTGATAATATATTACAGTTTGAGTATTGATGAGGTTCATATATAGAGGTAAATGACACTTGTCGCCCGATCAATTGAATTGACCGGGTTTTCCGCCCGCAATTTTTGCTCGCGAGCATCTCTTCCCCTTGGAATGACATAAGGGCAAGATAACTTCCTCATAGGCGCCTCATGTGGTTGCTCCTCTCCCAACCTCCTCCGAGGGTCCTCCCTCGACACTTTCCCCTCCCTCCTCCCATCAACGTTCACCACCATGTACCTTGAACTAGATCTCAAAACCAAAGCCCCATACGCCGCCATGCTCTTGGGGAGTCCCCCCCGATGCAATGGTGGTCGGGCTTCGGGAAGCTAGATTTGTCGTTGATAGGCCCAAACGACAAGATGAGTGCTCCAAAATGAAGGTTGGTTATTTGGGAATATAATTTTCATGTTACATACACGTGTTCGTTTGCTATTTCAGTATTTAAATTGCAAATATAAAATGGTTCTCCAAAAAAAGCCATGATACATAGTTATTTCTTATATAGGGTTTTGCATTATACCTTGCTAATATATTAGAGTTTGAGTACTGATCAGGTCCATATATAAAGGTAAATTATACTTGTTGCCCGATCTATTGGATTGACCGGGTCTTCGGCCCGCACTTTTTGCTCGCGAGCATCCATTGCCCTTGCAATGATCTAAGGGCGAGATAACTTCCTCATAGGCGCCTCATGTGGTTGCTCCTCACCCAGCCTCCTTCGAGGGTCCTCCCCCGACACTTCCCCCTCTCTCCTCCCATCAACGCTCACCACCATGTACCTTCAACTAGAGCTCAAAACCAAAGCCCAATACGCCGCCATGCTCTTGGGGGTCCCCCCGATGCAATGGTGGTCGGGCTTTGGGAAGCTAGATTTGTCGTTGATAGGCTCAAACGACAAGATGAGTGCTCCAAAATGTAGGTTGGTGGTTTGGGAATTTAATTTTCATGTTACATACACATGTTGGTTTGCTATTTCAGTATTTTAGTTGCAAACATGAAATTGTTCTCCAACAAAAAGCCATGATACGTAGTTATTTCTTATAAATGTTTTTGCATTATACCTTGCTAATGTATTATAGTTTGAGTACTGATGAGGTCAATATATAAAGGTAAATGATACTTCTCACCCGATCAATTGGATTGATCAGGTCTTCCGCCCGCACTTTTTTCTCGCGAGTGTCTCTTCCCCTTAGAATGACATGCGGGCAAGATAACTTCCTCATAGGCGCCTCATGTGGTTGCTCCTCTCCCAACCTCCTCCGAGGGTCCTCCCCTGACACTTCCGCCTCCCTCGTCCCATGAACGCTCGACACCATGTACCTTCAACTAGAGCTCAAAACGAAAGCCTCATACGCCGCCATGCTCTTGGGGGGTCCCGGCGATCCAATGGTGGTCGGGCTTTTGGAAGCTAGATTTGTCGTTGACGGGCCCAAACGACAAGCTAAGTGCTCCAAAATGAAGGTTGGTGACTTGGGAATTTAATTTTCATGTTACATACACATGTTCGTTTGCTAGTTTACTATTTATAGTTGCAAATATAAAATGGTTCTCCAAAAAAAAGCCATGATCCATACTTATTTCTTATATAAGGATTTGGATTATACCTTGCTAATATATTAGAGTTTGAGTACTGATGAGGTCCATATATAAAGGTAAATGATATTTGTCGCCCGATCAATTGGATTGACCGGGTCTTTCGCCCGCACTTTTTGCCTCATAGGCGCCTCATGTGGTTGCTCCTCTCCCAACCTCCTCCGAGGGTCCTCCCCCGACACTTCCCACTCCCTCCTCCCACAAACGCTCACCACCATGTACCTTCAACTAGAGCTAAAAATCAAAGCCCCATACGCCGCCATGCTCTTGGGGGGTCCCCCCGATCCAATGGTGGTCGGGCTTTGGGAAGCTAGATTTGTCGTTGACGGGCCCAAACGACAAAATGAGTGCTCCAAAATGAAGGTTGGTGATTTGGGAATCCAATTTTCATGTTACATACACATGTTCGTTTGCTATTTGAATATTTTAGTTGCAAATATAAAATGGTTCTCCACATAAAACCATGATACATAGTTATTTCTTATATATGGTTTTGCATTATACCTTGATAATATATTAGAGTTTGAGTACTGATGAGGTCCATATATAAAGGTAAATATTACTTGTCGTACGATCAATTGGATTGACCGGGTCTTCCGCCCGCACTTTTTGCTCGCGAGCGTCCCTTGCCCTTGGAATGATCTATGGGCGAGATAACTTCCTCATAGGCGGCTCATGTGGTTGCTCCTCACCCAACGTCCTCCGAGGGTCCTCCACCGACACTTCCCCCTCTCTCCTCCCATCAACGCTCACCACCATGTACCTTCAACTAGAGCTCAAAACCAAAGCCCCATGCACCGCCATGCTCTTGGGGGGTTCCCCAGATGCAATGGTGGTCGGGCTTTGGGAAGCTAGATTTGTCATTGACAGGCCAAAACGACAAGATGAGTGCTCCAAAATGTAGGTTGGTGATTTGGGAATTTAATTTTCATGTTACATACACATGTCCGTTTGCTATTTCAGTATTTTAGTTACAAATATGAAATGGTTCTCCAACAAAAAGCCGTCATACGTAGTTATTTCTTATATATGGTTTTGCATTATACCTTGCTAAAATATTATAGTTTGAGTACTGATGAGGTCAATATATGAAGGCAAATGATACTTCTCACCCGATCAATTGGATTGATCGGGTCTTCCGCCCGCACTTTTTGCTCGCGAGCGTCTCTTCCCCTTAGCATGACATAAGGGCAAGATAACTTCCTCATAGGCGCCTCATGTGGTTGCTCCTCTCCCAACCTCCTTCGACGGTCCTCCCGCGACACTTCCCCCTCCCTCCTCCCATCAAAGTTCACCACCATGTACCTTCAACTAGAGCTCAAAACCAAAGCCCCATACGCCGCCATGCTCTTGCGGGGTCCCTCCCCGATGCAATTGTGGTCGGGCTTCGGGAAGCTAGATTTGTCGTTGACGGGCCGAAACGACAAGATGAGTGCTCCAAAATGAAGGTTGGTGATTTGGGAATTTAATTTTCATGTTACATACACATGTTCGTTTAATATTTTAGTATTTAAGTTGCAAATATAAAATGGTTCTCCAAAAAAAAGCCATGATACATAGTTATTTCTTATATATGGTTTTCTATTATACCTTGCTAATATCTTAGAGTTTGAGTACTGATCAGGTCCATATATAAAGGTGAATGATATTTGTCGCCCGATCAATTGTATTGGCTGGGTCTTTCGCCCGCACTTTTTGCCTCATAGGCGCCTCATTTGGTTGCTCCTCCCCAACCTCCTCCGAGGGTCCTCCCCCGACACTTCCCACTCCCTCCTCCCACAAACGCTCACCACCATGTACATTCAACTAGAGCTAAAAATCAAAGCCCCATACGCCGCCATGCTCTTGGGGGTTCCCCCCGATCCAATGGTGGTCGGGCTTTCGGAAGCTAGATTTGTCGTTGACGGGCCCAAACGAGAAGATGAGTGCTCCAAAATGAAGGTTTGTGATTTGGGAATCCCATTTTCATGTTACATACACATGTTCGTTTGCTATTTGAATATTTTAGCTGCAAATATAAAATGGTTCTCCAAATAAAACCATGATACGTAGTTATTTTTTATATATGGTTTTGCATTATACCTTGCTAATATATTAGAGTTTGAGTACTGATGAGGTCCATATATAAAGGTAAATGTTACTTGTCGTCCGATCAATTGGATTGACCGGGTCTTCCGCGTGCACTTTTTGCTTGCGAGCGTCTCTTCCCCTTGGAATAAAATAAGGGCAAGATAATTTCCTCGTAGGCGCCTCATGTGGTTGATCCTCTCCTAACCTCCTCCGAGGGTCCTCCCCCGACACTTCCCCCTCCCTCCTCCCATCAACGGTCACCACCATGTACCTTCAACTAGAGATCAAAACCAAAGCCCCATACGCTGCCATGCTCTTGGGGGGTCTCACCGATCCAATGGTGGGCGGGCTTTGGGAAGCTAGATTTGTTGTTGATGGGCCCAAACGACAATATGAGTGCTCCAAAATGAAGGTTGCTGATTTGGGAACTTAATTTTTGATGTTACATACACATGTTCGTTTGCCATTTCATTATTTTAGTTGCAAATGTAAAATGGTTCTCCAAAAAAAGCCATGATACATACTTGTTTCTTATATATGGTTTTGCATTATACCTTGTTAATATATTCGAGTTTGAGTACTGATGTGGTCCATATATGAAGGTAAATGATAGTTCTCGCCCGATCAATTGGATTGACCGGGTCTTCCGCCCGCAATTTTTGTTCGCGAGCGTCTGTTCCCCTTGGAATGACATAAGGGCAAGATAACTTCCTAATAGGCGCCTCATGTGGTTGATCCTCTCCCAACCTCCTCCGAGGGTCCCCCCCCCCCCGACACTTCCCTCTCCCTCCTCCCATCAACGCTCACCACCATGTACGTTCAACTAGAGCTCAAAACCAAAGCCCCATACGCCACCATGCTCTTGGGGGGTCCCCCCGATCCATTGGTGGTCGGGCTTTGGGAAGCTAGATTTGTCACTGACGGGCCCAAACAACAAGATGAGTGCGCCAAAATGAAGTTGGTGATTTGGGAATTTAATTTTCATGTTACCTACATATGTTCGTTTGCTATTTCAGTATTTTAGTTACAAATATAAAATGGTTCTCCAAAAAAATGCCATGATACATAGTTATTTCTTATATATGGTTTTGCATTATAGAGTGCTAATATATTAGAGTTTGACTACGGATGAGGTCCATATATAAAGGTAAATGATACTTGTCGCCCGATCTATTGGATTGATCGGGTCTTCCTACCGCTCTTTTTACTCGCGAGCTTCCCTTCCCCTTCGAATGACACAAGGGCAAGATAACTTCCTCATAGGCACCTCATGTGGTTCCTCCTCTCCCAACCTCCTCCGAGGGTCCTCCCCGACAATTCCCCCTCCCTCCTCACATCAACACTCAGCACCATGTACCTTCAACTAAAGCTCAAAACCAAAGCCCCATACGTCGCCATGCTCTTGGGTGTCCCCCCGATCCAATGGTGGTCGGCCTTTGGGAAGCTTGATTTGTCATTAACGGGCCCAAATGACAAGATGAGTGCTCCAAAATGAAGGTTGGTGATTTGGGAATTTAATTTTCATGTTACATACACATGTTCGTTTTCTATTTCAGTATTTTAGCTACAAATATAAAATGGTTCTCCAAAAAAACCATGATACATATTTATTTCTTATATATGGTTTTGCATTATACCTTGCTAATTATTAGAGTTTGAGTACTGAGAGGTCCATATATAAAGGTAAATGATACTTTTCGCTCGATCAATTGGATTAACCGGGTCTTCCGCCCACACTTTTTGCTCGTGAGTGTCTCTTCCCCTTGGAATGACATAAGGGCAAGATAACTTCCTCATAGGCGCCTCATGTGGTTGCTCCACTCCCAATCTCCTCCGAGGGTCCTCCCCCGACACTTCCCCCTCCCTCCTCCCATCAGCGCTCACCACCATGTACGTTCAACTAAACTTCAAAACCAAAGCCCCATATGCCGCCATGCTCTTGGGGGTCCCCCCGATCCATTGGTGGTCGGGCTTTGGTAAGCTAGATTTGTCGTTGACGGGCCCAAACGACAAGATGAGTGCTTCAAAATGAAGGTTGGTGATTTGGGAATTTAATTTTCATGTTACATACACATGTTCGTTTGCTATTTCAGTATATTAGTTGCAAATATAAAATGGTTCTCCAAAAAAAGCCATGAGACATAGTTATTTCTCATATATGGTTTTGCATTATACCTTGATAATATATTACAGTTTGAGTACTGATGAGGTTCATATATAGAGGTAAATGACACTTGTCGCCTGATCAATTGAATTGACCGGGTTTTCCGCCCGCAATTTTTGCTTGCGAGCATCTCTTCCCCTTGGAATGACATAAGGGCAAGATAACTTCCTCATAGGCGCCTGATGTGGTTGCTCCTCTCCCAACCTCCTCCGAGGGTCCTCCCCCGACACTTCCCCCTCCCTCCTCCCATCAACGTTCACCACCATGTACCTTCAACTAGATCTCAAAACCATAGCCCCATACGCCGCCATGCTCTTGGGGAGTCCCCCCCGATGCAATGGTGGTCGGGCTTCGGGAAGCTAGATTTGTCGTTGATAGGCCCAAACAACAAGATGAGTGCTCCAAAATGAAGGTTGGTTATTTGGGAATATAATTTTCATGTTACATACACGTGTTCGTTTGCTATTTCAGTATTTAAATTGCAAATATAAAATGGTTCTCCAAAAAAAGCCATGATACATAGTTATTTCTTATATAGGGTTTTGCATTATACCTTGCTAATATATTAGAGTTTGAGTACTGATCAGGTCCATATATAAAGGTAAATTATACTTGTTGCCCGATCAATTGGATTGACCGGGTCTTCGGCCCGCACTTTTTGCTCGCGAGCATCCCTTGCCCTTGCAATGATCTAAGGGCGAGATAACTTCCTCATAGGCGCCTCATGTGGTTGCTCCTCACCCAACCTCCTCCGAGGGTCCTCCCCCGACACTTCCCCCTCTCTCCTCCCATCAACGCTCACCAGCATGTACCTTCAACTAGAGCTCAAAACCAAAGCCCAATACGCCGCCATGCTCTTGGGGGTCCCCCCGATACAATGGTGGTCGGGCTTTGGGAAGCTAGATTTGTCGTTGATAGGCTCAAACGACAAGATGAGTGCTCCAAAATGTAGGTTGGTGGTTTGGGAATTTAATTTTCATGTTACATACACATGTTGGTTTGCTATTTCAGTATTTTAGTTGCAAACATGAAATTGTTCTCCAACAAAAAGCCATGATACGTAGTTATTTCTTATATATGTTTTTGCATTATACCTTGCTAATGTATTATAGTTTGAGTACTGATGAGGTCAATATATAAAGGTAAATGATACTATTCACCCGATCAATTGGATTGATGAGGTCTTCCGCCCGCACTTTTTTCTCGCGAGTGTCTCTTCCCCTTAGAATGACATACGGGCAAGATAACTTCCTCATAGGCGCCTCATGTGGTTGCTCCTCTCCCAACCTCCTCCGAGGGTCCTCCCCTGACACTTCCCCCTCCCTCGTCCCATCAACGCTTGACACCATGTACCTTCAACTAGAGCTCAAAACGAAAGCCTCATACGCCGCCATGCTCTTGGGGGGTCCCGGCGATCCAATGGTGGTCGGGCTTTTGGAAGCTAGATTTGTCGTTGACGGGCCCAAACGACAAGCTAAGTGCTCCAAAATGAAGGTTGGTGACTTGGGAATTTAATTTTCATGTTACATACACATGTTCGTTTGCTAGTTCAATAGTTATAGTTGCAAATATAAAATGGTTCTCCAAATAAATGCCATGATCCATACTTATTTCTTATATAAGGATTTGCATTATACCTTGCTAATATATTAGAGTTTGAGTACTGATGAGGTCCATATATAAAGGTAAATGATATTTGTCGCCCGATCAATTGGATTGACTGGGTCTTTCGCCCGCACTTTTTGCCTCATAGGCGCCTCATGTGGTTGCTCCTCTCCCAACCCCCTCCGAGGGTCCTCCCCCGACACTTCCCACTCCCTCCTCCCACAAACGCTCACCACCATGTACCTTCAACTAGAGCTAAAAGTCAAAGCCCCATAGGCCGCCATGCTCTTGGGGGGTCCCCCAGATCCAATGGTGGTCGGGCTTTGGGAAGCTAGATTTGTCGTTGACGGGCCCAAACGACAAAATGAGTGCTCCAAAATGAAGGTTGGTGATTTGGGAATCCAATTTTCATGTTACATACACATGTTCATTTGCTATTTGAATATTTTAGTTGCAAATATAAAATGGTTCTCCAAATAAAACCATGATACATTGTTTTTTTCTTATATATGGTTTTGCATTATAGCTTGATAATATATTAGGGTTTGAGTACTGATGAGGTCCATATATAAAGGTAAATATTACTTGTCGCACGATCAATTGGATTGACCGGGTCTTCCGCCCGCACTTTTTGCTCGCGAGCGTCCCTTGCCCTTGGAATGATCTAAGGGCGAGATAACTTCCTCATAGGCGCCTCATGTGGTTGCTCCTCACCCAACCTCCTCCGAGGGTCCTCCCCTGACACTTCCCCCTCTCTCCTCCCATCAACACTCACCACCATGTACCTTCAACTAGAGCTCAAAACCAAAGCCCCATGCACCGCCATGCTCTTGGGGGGTCCCCCCGATGCAATGGTGGTCGGGCTTTGGGAAGCTAGATTTGTCGTTGACAGGCCCAAACGACAAGATGAGTGCTCCAAAATGTAGGTTGGTGATTTGGGAATTTAATTTTCATGTTACATACACATGTCCATTTTCTATTTCAGTATTTTAGTTACAAATATGAAATGGTTCTCCAACAAAAATCCATGATACGTAGTTATTTCTTATATATGGTTTTGCATTATAGCTTGCTAAAATATTATAGCTTGAGTACTGATGAGGGCAATATATAAAGGTAAATGATACTTCTCACCCGATCAATTGGATTTATCGGGTCTTCCGCCCGCACTTTTTGCTCGCGAGAGTCTCTTCCCCTTAGAATGACATAAGGGCCATGTAACTTCCTCATAGGCGCCTCATGTGGTTGCTCCTCTCCCAACCTCCTTCGAGGGTCCTCCCGCGACACTTCCCCCTCCCTCCTCCCATCAAAGTTCACCACCATGTACCTTCAACTAGAGCTCAAAACCAAAGCCCCATATGCCACCATGCTCTTGCGGGGTTCCCCCCGATGCAATTGTGGTCGGGCTTCGGGAAGCTAGATTTGTCGTTGACGGGCCCAAACGACAAGATGAGTGCTCCAAAATGAAGGTTGGTGATTTGGGAATTTAATTTTCATGTTACATACACGTGTTCGTTTGCTATTTCAGTATTTAAGTTGCAAATATATAATGGTTCTCCATAAAAAAGCCATGATACATAGTTATTTCTTATATATGGTTTTGCATTATACCTTGCTAATATCTTAGAGTTTGAGTACTGATCAGGTCCATATATAAAGGTAAATGATATTTGTCGCCCGATCAATTGGATTGACTGGGTCTTTCGCCCGCACTTTTTGCCTCATAGGCGCCTCATGTGGTTGCTCCTCTCCCAACCTCTTCCGAGTGTCCTCCCCCAACACTTCCCACTCCCTCCTCCCACAAACGCTCACCACCATGTACCTTCAACTAGAGCTAAAAATCAAAGCCCCATATGCCGCCATGCTCTTGGGGGGTCCCCCCGATCAAATGGTGGTCGGGCTTTCGGAAGCTAGATTTGTTGTTGAAGGGTCCAAACGAGAAGATGAGTGCTCCAAAATGAAGGTTGGTGATTTGGGAATCCAATTTTCATGTTACATACACATGTTCGTTTGCTATTTGAATATTTTAGTTGCAAATATAAAATGGTTCTCCAAATAAAACCATGATACATAGTTATTTTTTATATATGGTTTTGCATTATACCTTGCTAATATATTATAGTTTGAGTACTGATGAGGTCCATATATAAAGGTAAATGTTACTTGTCGCCCGATCAATTGGATTGACCAGGTCTTCCGCCTGCACTTTTTGCTTGCGAGCGTCTCTTCCCCTTGGAATGACATAAGGGCAAGATAATTTCCTCATAGGCGCCTCATGTGGTTGATCCTCTCCTAACCTCCTCCGAGGGTCCTCCCCCGACACTTCCCCCGCCCTCCTCCCATCAACGCTCACCACCATGTACCTTCAACTAGATATCAAAACCAAAGCCCCATACGCTGCCATGCTCTTGGGGGGTCTCACCGATCCAATGGTGGGCGGGCTTTGGGAAGCTAGATTTGTCAGTGACGGGCCCAAACAACAACATGAGTGCGGCAAAATGAAGTTGGTGATTTGGGAATTTAATTTTCATGTTACATACATATGTTCGTTTGCTATTTCAGTATTTTAGTTACAAATATAAAATGGTTCTCCGAAAAAATGCCATGATACATAGTTATTTCTTATATATGGTTTTGCATTATAGAGTGCTACTATATTAGAGTTTGAGTACGGATGAGGTCCATATATAAAGGTAAATGATACTTGTCGCCCGATCTATTGGATTGACCGGGTCTTCCTACCGCTCTTTTTTCTCGCGAGCTTCCCTTCCCCTGGGAATGACATAAGGGCAAGATAACTTCCTCATAGGCACCTCATGTGGTTCCTCCTCTCCCAACCTCCTCCGAGGGTCCTCCCCGACAATTCCCCCTCCCTCCTCCCATCAACACTCACCACCATGTACCTTCAACTAAATCTCAAAACCAAAGCCCCATACGTCGCCATGCTCTTGGGGGTCCCCCCGATCCAATGGTGGTCGGCCTTTGGGAAGCTTGATTTGTCATTAACGGGCCCAAATGACAAGATGAGTGCTCCAAAATGAAGGTTGGTGATTTGGGAATTTAATTTTCATGTTACATACACATGTTCGTTTGCTGTTTCAGTATTTTAGTTGCAAATATAAAATGGTTCTCCAAAAAAGCCATGATACATAGTTATTTCTTATATATGGTTTTGCATTATACCTTGCTAATATATTAGAGTTTGAGTACTGATCAGTTCCATATATAAAGGTAAATGATACTTATCGCTCGATCAATTGAATTGACCGGGTCTTCCGCCCGCACTTTTTGCTCGTGAGCGTCCCTTCCCCTTGGAATGACATAAGGGCAAGATAACTTCCTCATAGGCGCCTCATGTGGTTGCTCCTCTCCCAACCTCCTCCGAGGGTCCTCCCTCGACACTTCCCCCTCCCTCCTCCCATCAACGCTCATCACCATGTACCTTCAACTAGAACTCAAAACCAAAGGCCCACACGCCGCCATGCTCTTGGGGGGTCCCCCCGATGCAATGGTGGTCGGGCTTTGGGAAGCTAGATTTGTCGTTAACGGGCCCAAACGATAAGATGAGTGCTCTAGAATGTAGGTTGGTGATTTGGGAATTTAATTTTCGTGGTACATACACATGTTCGTTTGCAATTTCAGTATTTTAGTTGCAAATATGAAATGGTTCTCCAACAAAAAGCCATGATATGTAGTTGTTTCTTATATATGGTTTTTCATTATACCTTGATAATATCTTAGAATTTGAGTACTGATGAGTTCAATATATAAAGTTAAATGATACTTCTCGCCCGATCAATTGGATTGACCGGGTCTTTCGCCTGCACTTTTTACTCGCGAGCGTCTCTTCGCCTTGGAATGACATAAGGGCAAGATAACTTCGTCATAGGCGCCTCATGTGGTTGCTCCTCTCCCAACCTCCTCCGAGGGTCCTCCCCCGACACTTCCCCCTCCCTCCTCCCATCAACGCTCACCACCATGTACCTTCACCTAGAGCTCAAAACCAAAGCCCCATACGCCGCCATGCTCTTGGGGGGTCCCCCCGATCCAATGGTGGTCGGGCTTTGGGAAGCTAGATTTATCGTTGACGGGCCCAAACGACAAGTTGAGTGCTCCAAAATGAAGGTTGGTGATTTGGGAATTTAATTTTCATGTTACATACACATGTTCGTTTGCTATTTCAGTATTTTAGTTGCAAATATAAAATGGTTCTCCAAATAAATCCTTGATACATAGTTATTTCTTATATATGGTGTTGCATTATACCTTGCTAATATATTAGAGTTTGAGTACTGATGAGGTCCATATATAAAGGTAAATGATACTTGTCGCCCGATCAATTGGATTGACCGGGTCTTCCGCCCGTACTTTTTGCCTCATAGGCGCCTCATGTGGTTGCTCCTCTCCCAACCTCCTCCGAGGGTCCTCCCCCGACACTTCTACCTCCCTCCTCCCATCAAAGCTCACCAGCATGACCTTCAACTAGAGCTCAAAACCAAAGCCCCATATGCCGCCCTGTTCTTGGGGGGTCCCCCCGATCCAACGGTGGTCAGGCTTTGGGAAGCTAGATTTGTCATTGACAGGACCAAACGACAAGATGAGTGCTCCAAAATGAAGGTTGGTGATTTGGGAATTCAATTATCATGTTACATACACATGTTCCTTTGCTATTTGAGTATTTTACTTGCAAATATAAAATGGTTCTCCAAAAAAACCATGATACATAGTTATTTCTTATATATGGTTTTGCATTATAGCTTGCTAATACACTAGAGTTTGAGTACTAATGAGGTCCATATATAAAGGTAAATGATACTTGTCGCCCGATCAATTCGATTGACCGGGTCTTCCGCCCGCACTTTTTGCTCGCGAGCGTCTCTTCCCCTTGTTATGACATAAGGGCAAGATAACTTCCTCATAGGCGCCTCATTTGGTTGCTCCTCTCCCAACCTCCTCCGAGGGTCCTCCCTCGATACTTCCCCCTCCCTCCTCCCATAAACGCTCACCACCATGTACCTTCAACTAGAGCTCAAAACCAAAGCCCCATACGCCGCCATGCTCTTGGGGGGTCCCCCCGATCCAATGGTGGTCGGGTTTTGGGAAGCTAGATTTGTTGTTGATGGGCCGAAACGACAAGATGAGTGCTCCAAAATGAAGGTTGGTGATTTGGGAATTTAATTTTCATGTTACATACACATGTTCGTTTGCTATTTCAGTATTTTAGTTGCAAATATAAATGGTTCTCCAACAAAAAGCCATGATACATACTTGTTTCTTATATATGGTTTTGCATTATACCTTGCTAATATATTAGAGTTTGAGTACTGATGAGGTCCATATATAAAGGTAAATGATACTTGTCGCCCGATCAATTGGATTGACTGGGTCTTCCGCCTGCACATTTTGCTCACAAGCGTCTCTTTCCCTTGGAATGACATAAGGGCAAGATAACTTCCTCATAGGCGCCTCATGTGGTTGATCATCTCCTAACCTCCTCCGAGGGTCCTCCCCCGACACTTCCCCCTCCCTCCTCGCATCAACGCTCACGACCATGTACCTTCAACTAGAGCTCAAAACCAAAGCCCCATACGCCACCATGCTCTTGGGGGGGTCCCCCGATCCAATGGTGGTCGTGCTTTGGGAAGCTAGATTTGTCGTTGACGGGCCCAAACGACAAGATGAGTGCTCCAAAATGAAGGTTGGTGATTTGGGAATTTAATTTTCCTGTTACACACACATGTTCGTTTGGTATTTTAGTATTTTAGGTGCAAATATAAAATGCTTCTCCAAAAAAAAGACATGATACATACTTATTTCTTATATATGGTTTTACATTATACCTTGCTAATATATTAGGGTTTGAGTACTGATGAGGTCCATATATAAAGTTAAATGATACATGGTGCCTGATCAATTGGATTGACCGGGTCTTCTGCCCTCACTTTTTGCCTCATAGGCGCCTCATATGGTTGCTCCTCTCCCAACCTCCTCCGAGTGTCCTCCCCCGACACTTCCCCCTTCCTCCTCCCATCAACGCTCACCACCATGTTGTTGGGGAACGTTGCATGGGAAACAAAAAAATTCCTACGCACACACAGATCTATCCATGGTGATGAGCATCTACGAGAGGGAGAGTGGATATACATACCTTGTAGATCGCTAAGCGGGAAGCGTTAAGAAACGCGGTTGGTGTAGTCGAACGTTTTCGCGATCCAAATCGTCGAGCGTCCTGCGATCTCATCACGATCCGTCCAGCAATCCAATCACGATCCGTCCCATGAACTCATCATGATCCGTCCCACGAACTCATCACGATCCATCCCGTGAAATCATCACGATCCATCTCGCGATCTTGATCACGGTCCTTCCGATCTAGCGTCGAACGGACAGCACCTCCGCGTTCAGCACACGTACAACTCGATGACGATCTCCGCCTTCTTGATCCAGCAAGAGGGAGCGTAGAGGTAGAAGAGTTCTCCAACAGCGTGACGGCGCCTCGGCGATGGTGGTGGAACAATTCCGACAAGGCTTCGCCTAAGCACTGCAGAAAACCGATCTGGAGGAGAAACTATGCACTGGAGGAACGGGCAGCACGTGGCAAAAATTCTATGCCAAAACGCTAAAACCTCTATTATATATAAGAGGAAGAGAGGAGGCTTGGCGCAAGGGCAAAACCCACTAGGAGGCTTCAGCCGAAGCTAAGGAGGAGAGTCCTCCTCCTCCTCCAATCCTAGTAGGATTAGGACTCTTCCTTTTTTGCGTTTTTGCCTTTTTTCCACCTTTTCTCTTTGGGCTTTTCTTCCCTAACCGCATGGGCCTTGTGTGGGACTTCCACCAGCCCACAAAAGACTGGTATTTATTCTCCCACATCCCATGTGGGCTCTTGGGTCGAAATAACCCTCCCGATGGTCTCCCGGTACACTACTGGCACTCTCGGTACACTACTGATTAGCCCGGAACTTTTCTGGCGACCAAAACAGGACTTCCTATATATCAATCTTTACCTCCGGACCATTCCGGAGCTCCTCTTGACATCTGAGATCACATCCGGGACTCCGAACAACCTTCGGTCACCACCATACACAACTCTATACTACCGAAACGTCATCGAACCATAAGTGTGCAGACCCTTCGGGTTCGAGAACTATGTAGACATGACTGAGACACCTCTACGATCAATAACCAATAGCGGGACCTGGATGCCCATATTGGTTCCTACATATTCTACGAAGATCTTTATCGGTCAAACCTATATGTCAATGATTCAGTTAATCCCGTATGATGTTCCCTTTGTTCTTCGGTATGTTACTTGCCCGAGATTCGATCGTCGGTATCTCCATACCTAGTTCAACCTTGTTACCGGCAAGTATCTTTGCTCATTCCGTAATACAAGATCCCGTGACTAACACTTAGTCACATTGCTTGCAAGACTTGTTGTGATGTTGTATTACCGAGTGGGCCCTGAGATACCTCTCTGTCACACGGAGTAACAAATCCCAGTCTTGGTCCATGCCAACTCAATAGACACCCTCGGAGATACCTGTAGAGTACCTTTATAGTCACCTAGTTACGTTGCGACGTTTGATACACACAAGGCACTCCTCCGGTGTCAGTGAGTTGCATGATCTCATGGTCATAGGAACATATACTTGACATGCCGAAAACAGTAGCAATAAACTCACACGATCATATGCTACGTTTGTAATTTGGGTCTTGTCCAGCACATCATTCTCCTAATGATGTGATCCCGTTACCAAATGACATCTCATGTCCATGACTAGGAAACTATAGCCATCTTTGATCAACGAGCAAGTCTATTAGAGGCATACTAGGGACATGGTGTTGTCTATGTATCCACACATGTATCTGAGTTTCCGATCAACACAATTATAGCATGGATAATAAACAATTATCATGAACAAGGAAATATGATAATAACTAATTTATTATTGCCTCTAGGGCATATTTCCAACAGTCTCCCACTTGCACTAGAGTTAATAATCTAGTTCACATCACCATGTGATTCGCATTGTTATGAATCTAACACCCATCGAGTTTTGGGGCTCGATCATGCTTTGCATGTGAGAGAGGTCTTATAGTCAACGGGTCTGCGACATTCAGATCTGAGTGTACTTTGCAAATCTCTATGTCAAACCGTAAACACTGCTACCACACTCCACTTGGTACTATTCCAAATGGCTACTCCACTATACGTATCTAGATTGCTACTAAGAGTCATCCGGATTAGTGTTAAAGTTTGCATCAACGTAACTCTTTACGACGAACCCTTTATCACCTCCATAATCGAGAAACGTTTCCTTAGGCTTTTAGTCACTAAGGATAATATTGACCGCTGTCCAGTGATCCACTTCTAGATCACTCTTGTACCCCTTGACGGACTCTTGGCAAGGCACACACAGGTGCGGTACACAGCATGGCATACTATACATAGCCTATGGATAAGGCATAGGGGACGACATTCGTCCTTTCTCTTTCTTCTGTCGTTGTCGAGCTTTGAGTCTCACTCAACTTCATACCTCGCAAATCAGGCGAGAACTCTTTCAAAATCTAGTCAAGGTATGTACTCATTGAAAGTCTCATCAAGCATCTTGATCTATCTCTATAGATCTTCATGCTCAACAATTAGGTAGCTTTATCCAAGTCTTCCTTTGAAAAACTCTTTTCAAAGAACCGTTTATGCTTTCCAGAAATTCTACATCATTTCCGATCAACAATATGTCATCCACATATACTTATCAGAAATTCTATAGTGCTCCCACTCACTTTATTGTAAATACAAGTTTCTCGTAAACTTTGTATAGACTCAAAAACTTTGATCACCTCATCAAAGTGTATATTCCAACTCCGAGATGCTTGCTTCAATTCATAGAAGAATCACTGAATCTTGCACACCTTTTAGCATCCTTAGGACTGACAAAACCTTCTGGTTGTATCACATACAACCTTTCCTCAAGTAAACCGTTAAGGAAACTATGTTTTGATATCCATCTGCCAGATTTCATAATTGAAAAATGTAGCAACAGCTAACATAATTCCAACAGACTTTAGCATCGCTACGAGTGCGAAAGTCTCATCGCAGTCAACTCCTTGAACTTGTCATAAACTTCTTTGCAACAAGTCAAGCTTTACAAATGGTGGCATTTACCATGAGCGTCTGTCTTCATTTTAAACATCCATTTGTACTCAACGACCTGCCGTCTAACGAGCAAGTCTACTAAAGTCTATACTTGGTTTTCATACATGGATCCTGTTGGGGAACGTTGCATGGGAAAAAAAATCCTACGCACACATAGATCTATCCATGGTGATGAGCATCTACGAGAGGGAGAGTGGATCTACGTACCCTTGTAGATCGCTAAGCGGGAAGCGTTAAGAAACGCGGTTGGTGTAGTCGAACGTCTTCTCGATCCAAATCGCCGAGCGTCCCACGATCTCATCACGATCCGTCCCGCGATCCGTCCCGTGAATTTATCACGATCTGTCCCGCGAACTCATCATGATCTGTCTCGCGATCTCGATCATGATCCATCCCGCGAACTCATCACAATCCGTCCGACGAACTCATCACGATTTGTCCCGCGAACTCATCACGATCCGTCTCGCGATCTTGATCACGGTCCTTCCGATCTAGCGCCGAACGGACGATACATTCGCGATCAACACACGTGCAGCTTGATGACGATCTCCACCGTCTTGATCCAGCAAGAGGAAGTGGAGAGGAGGAAGAGTTCAGCGGCAGCGTGACGGCGCTTCACCGATGGTGGTGGAGCAATTCCGGCAGGGCTTCGCCTAAGCACCGTGGAAATCCGATCTAGAGGAGCACCGGTGGAACGGCTAGCACATGGCCGTAAAATAAAGTGCAAAACACCCAATACCACCAGTATATATAAGAGGGAGGGAGGAGGAGGGCTGGCGCACAAGGCTTCCCTTGCGCAAGGAGGAGAGGAGGGATCCTCCTCCAATCCTAGTAGGACTAGGATTCCTCCTTTCCTACTTGGAATCTCTTTCCAGCTTGCGTTTTTTATTTCTCTTTCAACTCCAGCCGCATGGGCCTCTTAGAGGACTTCCACCAGCCCACTAAGGGCTGGTTTCCACCCTCCCACAGCCCATGTAGCCTCTTGGGGCGAAATACCTCTCCCGATGGTCCCCTGGTACACTACCGATGAGCCCAAAACTTTTCCGGCGACCAAAATAGGACTTCCTATATATGAATCTTTACCTCTGGACCATTTCGGAGCTCCTCGTGACGTCCGGGGTCTCATCCGGGACTCCGAACAACCTTCGGTCACCACCATACATAACTCTATACTACCGAAACGTCACCAAACCTTAAGTGTGCAGACCCTGCGGGTTCGAGAACTATGTAGACATGACCGAGACACCTCTACGATCAATAACCAATAGCAGGACCTGGATGCCCATATTGGTTCCTACATATTCTACGAAGATCTTTATCGGTCGAACCTCTATGTCAAGGATTCAATTAATCCTGTATGATGTTCCCTTTGTTCTTCGGTATGTTACTTGCCCGAGATTCGATCGTCGGTATCCCCATACCTAGTTCAACCTCGTTACCGGAAAGTCTCTTTACTCATTCCGTAATACAAGATCCCGTGACTAACACTTAGTCCCATTGCTTGCAAGGCTTGTTGTGATGTTGTATTACCGAGTGGGCCCTAAGATAACTCTCCGTCACACGGAGTAACAAATCCCAGTCTTGATCCATGCCAACTCAACAGACGCCCTCTGAGATACCTGTAGAGTACCTTTATAGTCACCCAGTTATGTTGCAACGTTTGATACACACAAGGCACTCCTCTGGTGTCAGTGAGTTGCATGATCTCATGGTCATAGGAACATATACTTGACATGCAAAAAACAGTAGCAATAAACTGACACGATCATATGCTACGTTTGTAGTTTGGGTCTTGTCCATCACACCATTCTTCTAATGATGTGATCCCGTTATCAAATGACATCTCATGTCCACGGCTAGGAAACCTTAACCATCTTTGATCAACGAGCTAGTCTATTAGAGGCATACTAGGGACATGGTTTTGTCTATGTATCCACACATGCATCTAAGTCTCCGATCAATACAATTATAGCATGGATAATAAACGATTATCATGAACAAGGAAATATGATAATAACTAATTCATTATTGCCTCTGGGTCATATTTCCAACAGTCTCCTACTTGCACTAGACTCAATAATCTATTTCACATCACCATGTGATACACATTGTTATGAATCTAACACCCAATGAGTTCTGGGGCTCGATCATGCTTTGCATGTGAGAGAGGTCTTATAGTCAACGGGTCTGCAACATTCAGATCCGTGTGTACTTTGCAAATCTCTCTGTCAAACCGTAAACACTACCACACACCACTTGGTACTATTCCAAATGGCTGCTCCACTATATGTATCCAGATTGCTACTATGGGTCATCCGGATTGGTGTTAAAGCTTGCATCGACGTAACTCTTTACGACGAACTCTTTATCACCTCCATAATCGAGAAACATCTCCTTAGTCTTTTAGTTACTAAGGATAGTCTTGACCGATGTCCAGTGATCCACTCCTGGATTACTCTTGTACCCCTTGACGGACTCATGGCATGGCACACATAGGTGCGGTACACAGCATGGCATACTATACAGAGCCTATGGCTAAGGCATAGGGGACGACATTCATCCTTTCTCTTTCTTCTGCCGTTGTCGAGCTTTGAGTCTCACTCAACTTCACACCTTACAAAGCAGGCGAGAACACTTCTCTCTCACTAATCCATTTTGAACTCTTTCAAAATCTTATCAAGGTATGTACTCATTGAAAGTCTTATCAAACATCTTGATCTATATTTATAGATCTTGATGCTCAACAATTAGGTAGCTTTATCCAGGTCTTCCTTTGAAAAACTCTTTTCAAACAACCGTTTATGCTCTCCAGAAATTCTACATCATTTTCGAATAGCAATATGTCATCCACATATACTTATCAAAAACTCTATAGTGCTCCCACTCACTTTATTGCAAATATAAGTTTCTCGCAAACTTTGTATAGACTAAAAAACTTTGATCACCTCATCAAAGTGTATATTCCAACTTCGAGATGCTTGCTTCAGTTCATAGAAGAATCACTGAAACTTGCACACCTTTTAGCATCCTTAGGACTGACAAAACCTTCTGGTTGTATCACATACAACCTTTCCTCAAGTAAACCGTTAAGGAAACGATGTTTTGACATCCATCTGCCAGATTTCATAATAGAAAGTGCAACAACTGCTAACATAGATTCAACAGACTTTAGCATCGCTACGAATGAGAAAGTCTCATCGCAGTCAACTCCTTGAACTTGTCGTAAACTTCTTTGCAACAAGTCGAGCTTTACAAATGGTGACATTTACCATCAGCGTCTGTCTTCATTTTAAAGATCCATTTGTAATTAACGACCTGCCGTCCAACGAGCAAGTCCACCAAAGTCTATACTTGGTTTTCATACATGGATCCTTTCTCGGATTTCATGGCCTCTAACCATTTTTTGGTTTTTGGGCCCACCATCGCTTCTCCATAGTTCGTAGGTTCATCGTTGTCCAACAACATGACCTCCAAGACAGGGTTGTCATACCGCTCAGGAGCAGTACACGTCCTTGTCGACCTACGAAGTTCGATAGTAACTTGATATGAAGCCTCATGATCATCATCATTAACTTCCTCTTCAACTAACGTAGGCTTCACAGAAACAACTTCCTCCGCTTCGCTACTCTCTAGTTGAAATAGAGTTTCAATAACCTCATCAAGTTCTATCTTCCTCCCACTCAATTCTTTAAGGAGAAACTTTTCCTCGAGAAAGGACCCAGTTTTAGCAATAAACATTTTATGCTTGGATCTGAGATAGAAGGTTCACCCAACTGTTCTTAGGGTATTCTATGAAGATGCATTTGTCCGCTTTGGGTTCGAGCTCATTAGGTGAAAACATTTTCCACACAAGCGTCCTAGCCGCAAACATTAAGAAATGACAGCTTAGGTTTCTATCAAACCATAATTCACATGGTGTCATCTCAACGGATTTAGATGGTGCCCTATTTAATGTGAATGTAGTTGTCTCTAATGCATAACCCCAAAACTATAGTAACAAAACGATAATAGACATCATAGCACGCACCATATCCAATAGAGCACGACTATGACGTTCGGACACACCATCACACTATGGTGTTCCAGGTGGCGTGAGTTGTGAAACAACTTTCACATTGTCTAAAGTTGTATGCCAAACTCGTATCTCAGATATTCACCTCCACGATCATATCGCAAACATTTTTATCTTCTTGTCACGATGATCTTAAACTTCACTCTGAATTTGCTTGAACCTTTCAAACGATTCAAACTTGTGTTTCATTAAGTAAATATACACTATATCTACTCAAATCATCAGTGAAGATAAGAAAATAACGATATCCACCGCACGCTACAAGACTCATTGGCTTGCATACATCAACATGTATCATTTCCAATAAATCACTTGCCTCCTTCATCAAAACAGAAAACGGGGTCCTTAGTCATCTTGACCAAGAGGCATGGTTCGCATGTCTCAAACGATTCGAAATCGAATGAGTCCAAAGATCCATCAGCATGGAGTTTCTTCATGCGTTTTATACCAATATGACATTTAGCGGCAGTGCCAAAAGTATGTGGTACTATTATTATTAACTTTGTATCTTTTTGGCATCAATGTTATGAACATGTGTATTACTACGATCAAGTTTCAACAAACCATTCTTACTGGGTGCATGACCATTGAAGGTGTTATTCATGTAAATAGAATAACCATTATTCTCTAAGTTAAATGAATAACCGTGTTGCAATGAACATGATCTAATCACGTTCATGCTCAACACAAAAATACCAAATAACATTTATTTAGGTTTGTCACTAATCTCGAAGGTAGAGAGAGCATGCGATGTTGATCACATCAACCTTGGAAACATTTCCAACACACATCGTCACCTCACACTTAGCTAGTATCCGTTTATTCCGTAGCTTTTACTTCGAGTTACTAACATTTAGCAACCGAACCGGTATCCAATACCCAGGTGCTACTAGGAGTACTAGCAAGGTACACATCAATAACATGTATATCAAATATACTTCTGTCGACTTTGCCAGCCTTCTTATCTACCAAGTATCTAGGGTTGTTCCGCTTCAGCGACCGTTCTCCTCATAATCTAAGCACTTAGTCTCGGGTTTGGGTTAGACTTTGGGTTGCTTCACTGGAGCTGCAATTGACTTGCTATCCATGAAGTTTCCCTCTTTGCTCTTGCCCTTCTCCAAACTAGTGGTTTTGACTAACCATCAACACTTTGACGCTCCTTCTCGATTTCTACCTTCGCGGTGTCAAACATCGCGAATAGCTCAGGGATCATTACTTCTATCCCTGGCATTTTATAGTTCATCACCAAGTTCTAGTAGCTTTAGTGACAGTGACTTGGAGAACTATATCAATCACTATCTTATCTGGAAGAACAACTCCCACTCGATTCAAGTGATTGTAGCACCCAGACAATCTGAGCACATGCTCAACGATTGAGCTATTCTCTTTCATATTACAGGCAAAGAATCTTGTTGGAGATCTCATATCTCGCAACACGGGCATGAGCCTGAGATCCTAATTTCAGCTCTTAGAACATCTCATATGTTCCGTGACGTTCAAAATGTTTCGGAGCCACAATTCTAAGCCGTAATGCATGACGCACTAAACTATCAAGTAGTCATCAGAACGTGCCTGTCAGATGTTCACAACATCTACAGACGATGCTAGAGGGGTTGGCGCACCGAGCGGTGCATCAAGGACATAAGCCTTCTATGCAGCAACGAGGACAATCCTCAGATCACGGATCCAGTCCGCAATATTGCTACAATCATCTTTCAACTCTAGTTCTCTAGGAACATATAAAAATACAAGGGAGCTACAGCGTGAGCTAGTAATCTACAACATAGTTTGCAAAGACACTACTGACTATGTTCATGATAATGAGTTCAATTAATCATATTACTTAAGAACTCCCACTCAAATTGACATCCCTCTGGTCATTCGAGTGACACATGATCCAGATTCACCAACTCAAGTCCGATCATCACGTGAGTTGAGGTGGTTTCAATGGTGAACATCATCATGTTGATCATATCTACTATATCACTCATGTTCGACCTTTCGGTCTCTTGTGTTCCAAGGCCATGTATGTACATGCTAGGCTCGTCAAGTTTAACCCGAGTGTTCTGCACGTGCAACAATGGCTTGCACCCATTGTATGTGAACGTAGAGTCTATCACACCCGATCATCACGTGGTGTCTCAACACGACGAACTTCCGCAATGGTGCGCACTCGGGGAGAACACAATTTATCTTGAAATTAAGTGAGGGATCACCTTATAATGCTACCATCGTCCTAAGCAAAACAAGGTGCATAAAAAGGATTAACATCACATGCAAATCATAAGTGACATGATATGGCCATGAACTTGAGCTTTTGATCTCCATCTAGAAAGCACCGGCATGATCTCCATCGTCACCGGCAAGACACCATGATCTCCACCATCTTGATCTCCATCAACGTTTTGCCATCGGGGTTGTCGTGCCCAACATGATTCTACTACTATTGCTACCGCTTAGCGATAAAGTAAAGCATTACATAACGCTTAATGATTGACACGCAGGTCATACACTAATTAAAGACAACCCTATGGCTCCTGCCGGTTGTCGTACTCATCGACATGCAAGTCGTAATAATCTATACATCACATGATTATCTCATACATCGCATATATCACATCATGTAATTGGCCATATCACATCACAACATACCCTGCAAAAACAAGTTAGACGTCCTCTAATTGTTGTTGCATGTTTTACAAGGCTGCTATGGGTATCTAGCAAGAACAATTCTCATCTACGCAAAAACCACCACGGTGATACACTAGTTGCTTTTCAACCTGGTCAAGGACCGCCTTTGTCGAATCCAATCCAACTAAAGTGAGAGAAACTGGCACCCGCAAGCCATCTATGCAACAAGTCGCGGTCGAGGGAACCGGTCTCCCGTAAGCGTACGAGTAATGTTGGTCCGGGCCGCTTCATATTACAATACCGCTGAACCAAAATCCGACCAAGGGAGGAAGCAATCTAAGCATCAACGCCCACAAACCTTTTCTGTTCTACTCGAGATCTCATCTACACATAGACCTAGCTCATGATGCCACTGTTGGGGAACGTTGCATGGGGAAAAAAATCCTACGCACACGCAGATCTATCCATGGTGATGAGCATCTACGAGAGGGAGAGTAGATCTATGTACCCTTGTAGATCGCTAAGTGGGAAGCGTTAAGAAACGCGGTTGGTGTAGTCGAACGTCTTCTCGATCCAAATCGCCGAGCGTCCCGCGAGCTCATCACGATCCATCCCGCGATCCATTCGCGATCCGTCCCATGAATTCATCACGATCCATCCCGCGAACTCATCACGATCTGTCTTGCGATCTTCATCACGATCCGTCCCGCGAACTCATCACGATCCGTCTCGCGATCTTGATCACGGTCCTTCCGATCTAGCGCCGATGGGACGGCACCTCCGCGTTCAGCACACGTGCAACTTGATGACGATCTCCGCCGTCTTGATCCATCAAGAGGAAGTGGAGAGGAGGAAGAGATCACCGGCAGCATGATGGTGCTCCGGCGATGGTGGTGGAGCAATTCCGGCAAGGCTTCGCCTAAGCACTGCGGAAATCCGATCTAGAGGAGCACCGGTGGAATGGGTAGCACGTGGCCATAAAATCAAGTGCAAAACACCCAATACCACCATTATATATAATAGGGAGGGAGGAGGAGGGATGGCGCACAAGTCTGCCCTTGCGCAAGGAGGAGAGGAGGAATCCTCCTCCAATCCTAGTAGGACTAGGATTCCTCCTTTCCTACTTGGAATCTCTTTCCACCTTGCGTTTTTTTCTTTCTCTTTCAACTCCAGCTGCATGGGCCTCTTAGAGGACTTCCACAAGCCCACTAAGGGCTGGTTTCCACCCTCCCACAGCCCATGTAGCCTCTTGGGTCGAAATACCTCTCCCGATGGTCCCTTGATACACTACCGGCACTCTCGGTACACTACCGATGAGCCCGAAACTTTTTCGGCGACCAAAATAGGACTTCCTATATATGAATCTTTACCTCCGAACCATTCCGAAGCTCCTCGTGACGTCCGGGATCTCATCCAGGACTCCGAACAACCTTCGGTCACTACCATACATAACTCTATACTACCGAAACGTCACCAAACCTTAAGTGTGCAGACCCTGCGGGTTCGAGAACTATGTAGACATGACCGAGACACCTCTACGGTTAATAACCAATAGCAGGACCTGGATGCCCATATTGGTTCCTGCATATTCTATGAAGATCTTTCTCGGCCGAACCTCTGTGTCAAGGATTCAGTTAATCCGTATGATGTTCCCTTTGTTCTTCGGTATGTTACTTTCCCGAGATTCGATCGTCGGTATCCCCATACCTAGTTCAACCTCGTTACCGGCAAGTCTCTTTACTCGTTCCGTAATACAAGATCCCGTGACTAACACTTAGTCACATTGCTTGCAAGGCTTGCTGTGATGTTGTATTACCGAGTGGGCCCTGAGATACCTCTCCGTCACACGGAGTAACAAATCCCAGTCTTGATCCATGCCAACTCAACAGACACCCTCGAAGATACCTGTAGAGTACCTTTATAGTCACCCAGTTACGTTGCGATGTTTGATACACACAAGGCACTCCTCCGGTGTCAGTGAGTTGCATGATCTCATGGTCATAGGAACATATACTTGACATGCAGAAAACAGTAGCAATAAATTGACACGATCATATGCTACATTTGTAGTTTGGGTCTTGTCCATCACACCATTCTTCTAATGATGTGATCCCGTTATCAAATGACATCTCATGTCCATGGCTAGGAAACCTTAACCATCTTTGATCAACGAGCTAGTATATTAGAGGCATACTAGGGACATGGTTTTGTCTATGTATCCACACATGCATCTAAGTCTCCGATCAATACAATTATAGCATGGATAATAAACGATTACCATGAACAAGGAAATATGATAATAACTAATTCATTATTACCTCTAGGGCATATTTCCAAAAGATCCTTTCTCGGATTTCATGGCCTCTAACCATTTGTCGCAATCCGGGCCCATCATCGCTTCTCCACAACTCGTAGGTTCATCGTTGTTCAACAACATGACCTCCAAGACAGGGTTGTCGTTCCGCTCAGGAGCAGTACACATCCTTGTGAACCTACGAGGTTCGGCAGTAACTTGATCCGAAGCTTCATGATCATCATCATTAACTTCTTCTTCAACTAATGTAGGCTTCACATAAACAAATTCTTGCACTGCGCTACTCTCTGATTGAACCAAGGTTCAACAACTGCATCAAGTTCTATCTTCATCCCACTCAATTCTTTTGAGAGAAACTCTTTCTCGTGAAAGGACCCAGTTTTAGCAACAAACACTTTATGCTTGGATCTGAGATAGAAGGTTTACCCAACTGTCTTTAGGGTATTCTATGAAGATGCACTTGTCCGCTTTGGGTTCGAGCTCATTAGGTGAAAACCTTTTTCACATAAGTGTTGCAGCCCCAAACATTAAGAAATGACAGCTTAGGTTTCTATAAAACCATAATTCACATGGTGTCATCTCAATGGATTTAGATGGTGCCCTATCTAAAGTGAATGTAGTTGTCTCTAATGCATAACCCCAAAATTATAGTAGCAAAACGATAAGAGACATCATAGCAAGCACCATTTTCAATAGAGCGCGACTATGAAGTTCGAACACACCATCACACTATGGTGTTCTAGGTGGCGTGAGTTGTGAAACAACTTTCACATTGTCTAAAGTTGTATGCCAAACTCGTAACTCAGATATTTACCTCCATGATCATATCGCAGACATTTTTATCTTCTTGTCATGATGATCTTAAACTTAACTCTGAATTTGCTTGAACCTTCCAAATGATTCAGAGTTGTGTTTCATTAAGTAAATATACACTATATCTACTAAAATCATCAGTGAAGGTAAGAAAATAACGATATCCACCGCATGCTACAAGACTCATTGGATTGCATACATCAACATGTATCATTTCCAATAAATCACTTGCCCGCTCTATCCATCTGGAAACGGGGTCCTTAGTCATCTTTCCCAAGAGGCATGGTTCACATGTCTCAACCGATTCGAAATCGAATGAGTCCAAAGATCCATCAGCATGGAGTTTCTTCATGCGCTTTATACCAATATGACATTTAGCGGCAGTGCCACAAGTATGTGGTACTATCATTATTAACTTTGTATCTTTTGACATCAATGTTACGAACATGTGTATTACTACGATCAGGATTCAACAAACCATTCTCACTGGGTGCATGACCATTGAAGGTATTATTCATGTAAACAGAATAACCATTATTCTCTAACTTAAATGAATAACCGTGTTGCAATAAACACGATCTAATCACGTTCATGCTCAACGCAAAACACCAAATAACATTTATTTAGGTTTGTCACTAATCCCAAAGGTAGAGAGATCGTGCGATTTTGATCACATCAACCTTGGAAACATTTCCAACACACATCATCACCTCACCCTTAGCTACTTCTCCATTTATTCTATAGCTTTTATTTCGAGTTACTAACATTTAGCAACCGAACCGGTATCCAATACCCAGGTGCTACTAGGAGTACTCGCAAGGTACACATCATTAACACGTATATCAAATATACTTCTATCGACGTTGCCAGCCTTCTTATCTACCAAGTATCTAGGGTTGTTCCGCTTCAACGACCGCTCTCCTCATAATCAAAGCACTTAGTCTCGGATTTGGGTTCAAGTTTGGGTTGCTTCACTGGAGCAGCAACTGACTTGCTATCCATCAAGTTTCCCTCCTTGCTCTTGCCCTTCTCGAAACTAATGGTTTGACTAACCATCAACACTTGATGCTCCTTCTTGATTTCTACCTTCGCGGTGTCAAACATCGTGAATAGCTCAGGGATCATTATTTCTATCCCTCGCATTTTATAGTTCATCACCAAGTTGTAGTAGCTTTAGTGACAGTGACTTGGAGAACTATATCAATCACTATCTTATCTGGAAGATCAACTCCCACTCGATTCAAGCGATTGTAGCACCCAGACAATCTGAGCACATGCTCAACGATTGAGCTATTCTCTTTCATCTTGCAGGCAAAGAATCTTGTTGGAGATCTCATATCTCGCAACACGGGCACGAGCCTGAGATCCTAATTTCAGCTCTTAGAACATCTCATATGTTTCGTGACGTTCAAAACGTTTTGGAGCCTCAATTCTAAGCCGTAATGCATGACGCACTAAACTATCAAGTAGTCATCAGAACATGCCTGTCAGATGTTCACAACATCTACAGACGATGCTAGAGCGGTTGGCGCACCGAGCGGTGCATTAAGGACTTAAGCCTTCTGTGCAGCAACGAGGACAATCCTCGGATCATGGAGCCAGTCGGCAATATTTCTACCATCTTATTTCAACTCTATTTCTCTAGGAACATATAAAAATTCAATGGAGCTACAGCGTGAGCTAATAATCTACAACACAATTTGCAAAGACACTTCTGACTATGTTCATGATAATGAGTTCAATTAATCATATTACTTAAGAACTCCCACTCAAATTGACATGCCTCCAGTCATTCGAGTGATACATGAACCAAATTCACCAACTCAAGTCCGATCATCACGTGAGTTGAGGTGGTTTCAATGGTGAACATCATCATGTTGATCATATCTACTATATGACTCATGTTCGACCTTTCGGTCTCTTGTGTTCCGAGGCCATGTCTGTACATGCTAGGCTCGTCAAGTTTAACCCGAGTGTTCTGCATGTGCAACACTGGCTTGCACCCATTGTATGTGAACGTAGAGTCTATCACACCCGATCATCACGTGGTGTCTCAACATGACGAACTTTCACAACGGTGCACACTCGGGGAGAACACAATTCCTCTTGAAATTTAAGTGAGGGATCACCTTATAATGCTACCGTCGTCCTAAGCAAAACAAGGTGCATAAAAGTATTAACATCACATGCAAATCATAAGTGACATGATATGGCCATGAACTTGTGCTTTTGATCTCCACCTTGAAAGCACCGGCATGATCTCCATCATCACCGGCAAGACAATATGATCTCCATCATCTTGATCTCCATCAACGTGTCGCCATCGGGGTAGTCGCGCCCAACATGCTTCTACTACTATTGCTACCGTTTTAGCGATAAAGTAAAGCATTACATAGCGCTTAATGATTGACACATAGGTCATACAATAATTAAAGACAACCCTATGGCTCTTGTCGGTTGCTGAACTCATCGACATGCAAGTCGTGATAATCTATACATCACATGATCATCTCGTACATCACATATATCATATCATGTAATTGGCCATATCATATCACAACATACCCTGCAAAAACAAGTTAGACGTCCTCTAATTGTTGTTGCATGTTTTACGTGGCTGCTACAGGTATCTAGCAAGAACAATTCTCATCTACGCAAAAACCACAACGTTGATACACTAGTTGCTTCTCAACCTTCTCAAGGACCGCCTTTGTCGAATCCGATCCAACTAAAGTGAGAGAAACTGGCACCCGCAAGCCATCTATGCAACAAGTTGCGGTTGAGGGAACCGGTCTCTCGTAAGCGTACGAGTAATGTTGGTCCGGGATGCTTCATTTCACAATACCGTTGAACCAAAACACGACCAAGGGAGGAAGCAATCTAAACATCAATGCCCACAAACTCTTTGTGTTCTACTCGAGATCTCATCTACACATAGACCTAGCACATGATGCCACTGTTGGGGAACGTTGCATGGGAAACAAAAAAATTCCTATGCACACGCAGATCTATCCATGGTGATGAGCATCTACGAGAGGGAGAGTGGATCTACGTACCCTTGTAGATCGCTAAGCGGGAAGTGTTAAGAAACGCGGTTGGTATAGTCGAACGTCTTCGCGATCCAAATCGCCAAGCGTCCCACGATCTCATCCCGATCTGTCCCGCGAACCAATCATGATCCGTCCCGCGAACTCATCATGATCCGTCCCGCGAACTCATCATGATCCATCCCATGAACTCATCACGATCCGTCTCGCGATCTTGATCACGGTCCTTCCGATCTAGCGCCGAATGGACGGCACCTCCGCGTTCAACACACGTACAGCTCGATGACGATCTCCGCCTTCTTGATCCAGCAAGAGGGAGCGAAGAGGTAGAAGAGTTCTCCAACAGCGTGACAGCGCTGCGGCGATGGTGGTGGAACAATTCCGGCAGGGCTTCGCCTAAGCACTGCAGAAAACCGATCTAGAGGAGAAACTATGCACTGGAGGAACGGGCAGCACGTGGCAAAAATTCTGTGCCAAAACCCTAAAACCTCTAGTATATATAAGAGAAAGAGAGGAGGCTTGGCGCAAGGGTAAAACCCACTAGGAGGCTTCGGCCGAAGCTAAGGAGGAGAGTCCTCCTCCTCCTCCAATCCTAGTAGGATTAGGACTCTTCCTTTTTTGCCTTTTTGCCTTTTTCCACCTTTTCTCTTTGGGCTTTTCTTCACTAACCGCATGGGTCTTGTGTGGGACTTCCACCAGCCCACAAAAGACTGGTATTTATTCTCCCACATCCCATGTAGGCTCTTGGGTCGAAATAACCCTCCCGATGGTCTCCCGGTACACTACCGGCACTCTCGGTACACTACCGATTAGCCCGGAACTTTTCTGGCGACCAAAACAGGGCTTCCTATATATCAATATTTACCTCTGGACCATTCTGGAGCTCCTCGTAACATCCGGGATCTTATCCGGGACTCCGAACAACCTTCGGTCACCACCATACATAACTCTATACTACCAAAACGTCACCGAACCTTAAGTGTGCAGACCCTGCGGGTTCGAAAACTATGTAGACAAGACCGAGTCACCTCTACGGTCAATAACCAATAGCGGGACCTGAATGCCCATATTGGTTCCTACATATTCTACGAAGATCTTTATCGGTCGAACTTCTGTGTCAAGGATTCAGTTAATCCCGTATGATGTTCCCTTTGTTCTTCGGTATGTTACTTGCACGAGATTCGATCGTCGGTATCTCCATACCAAGTACAACTTCGTTACCGGCAAGTCTCTTTACTCGTTCCGTAATACAAGATCCCGTGACTAACACTTAGTCACATTGCTTGCAAGGCTTGTTGTGATGTTGTATTACCGAGTGGGCCCTGAGATACCTCTCCATCACACGGAGTAACAAATCCCAGTCTTGATCCATGCCAACTCAACAGACACCCTCGAAGATACCTGTAGAGTACCTTTATAGTCACCCAGTTACGTTGCGACGTATGATACACACAAGGCACTCCTCCGGTGTCAGTGAGTTGCATGATCTCATGGTCATAGGAACATATACTTGACATGCAGAAAACAGTAGCAATAAACTGACATGATCATATGCTATGTTTGTAGTTTGGGTCTTGTCCATCACACCATTCTCCTAATGATGTCATCCCGTTACCAAATGACATCTCATGTCCATGACTAGGAAACCATAGCCATCTTTGACCAACGACCTAGTCTATTAGAGGCATACTAGGGACATGGTGGTGTCTATGTATCCACACATGTATCTGAGTTTCCGATCAACACAATTATAGCATGGATAATAAACGATTATCATGAACAAGGAAATATGATAATAACTAATTTATTATTGCCTCTAAGGCATATTTCCAACACATGTACCTTCAACTAGAGCTCAAAACCAAAGCCCCATATGCCGCCATGCTCTTGGGGGTTCCCCCCGATCCAATGGTGGTTGGGCTTTGGGAAGCTAGATTTGTCGTTGACGGGCCCAAACGACAAGATGAGTGCTCCAAAATGAAGGTTGGTGATTTGGGAATTTAATTTTCATGTTACATACACATGTTCGTTTGCTATTTCAGTATTTTAGTTGCAAATATAAAATGGTTCTAAAAAAAGCCATGATACATAGTTATTTCTTATATATGGTTTTGCATTATACCTTCATAATATATTAGAGTTTGAGTACTGATGAGGTCCATATATAAAGGTAAATGATACTTGTTACCCGATCAATTGGATTGACCGGGTCTTCCGCCCGCAATTTTTGCTCGCGAGCATCCCTTCCCCTTGGAATGACATAGGGGCAAGATAACTTCCTCATAGGCGCCTCATGTGGTTGCTCCTCTCCCGACATCCTCCGAGGGTCCTCCCCTGACACTCGCCCCTCCCTCCTCCCATCATCACTCACCACTATGTACCTTCAACTAGAGCTCAAAACCAAAGCCACATACGCCGCCATGCTCTGGAGGGTCCCCCCGATCCAATGGTGGTCGGGCTTTGGGAAGCTAGATTTGTCGTTGACGGTCCCAAACGACAAGATGAGTGCTCCAAAATGAAGGTTGGTGATTTGTGAATTTAATTTTCATGTTACATACACATGTTCGTTTGCTATTTCAGTATTTTAGTTGCAAATATCAAATGGTTCTCCAAAAAAAAGCCATGATACATAGTTATTTCTTATATATGATTTTGCATTATACCTTGCTAATATATTAGAGTTTGAGTACTGATAAGGTCCATATATAAAGGTAAATGATACTTGTCGCCCGATCAATTGGATTGACCGGGTCTTCCGCCCGCACTTTTTGCTCGCGAGCGTCTCTTCCCCTTGGAATGACATAAGGGCAAGATAACTTCCTCATAGGCGCCTCATGTGGTTGCTCCTCTCCCAATCTCCTCTGAGGATCCTCCCCCGACACTTCCCCCTCCCTCCTCCCATCAACGCTCACCACCATGTACCTTCAACTAGAGCTCAAAATCAAAGCCCCATATGCCGCCATGCTCTTGGGGGGTCCCCACGATCCAATGGTGGTCGGGCTTTGGGAAGCTAGATTTGTCGTTGACGGGCCCAAACGACAAGTTGAGTGCTTCAAAATGAAGGTTGGTGATTTGGGAATTTAATTTTCATGTTACATACACATGTTCGTTTGCTATTTCAGTATTTTAGTTGCAAATATAAAATGGTTCTCCAAAAAAAGCCATGATACATAGTTATTTCTTATATATGGTTTTGCAGTATACCTTGCTAATATATTAGAGTCTCAGTCCGATGAGGTCCATATATAAAGGTAAATGATACTTGTCAGCCCGATCAATTGGATTGACCGGGTCTTCCGCCCGCAATTTTTGCTCGCGAGCGTCCCTTCCCCTTGGAATGACATAAGGGCAAGATAACTTCCTCATAGGCACCTCATGTGGTTGCTCCTCTCCCAACCTCCTCCGAGGGTCCTCCCCCGACACTTCCCCGTCCCTCCTCCCATCAACACTCAGCACCATGTACCTTCAACTAGAGCTCAAAACCAAAGCCCCATATGCCGCCATGCTCTTGCCCCCCCCCCCGATCCAATGGTGGTCGGGCTTTGGGAAGCTAGATTTGTCATTGACGGGCCCAAACGACAAGATGAGTGCTCCAAAATGAAGGTTGGTGATTTGAGAATTTAATTTTCATGTTACATACACATGTTCGTTTGCTATTTCAGTATTTTAGTTGCAAATATAAAATGGTTCTCCAAAAAAAAGCCATGATACATAGTTATTTCTTATATATGGTTTTGCATTATACATTGCTAATATATTAGAGTTTGAATGTTGATGAGGTCCATATATAAAGGTAAATGATACTTGTCGCCTGATCAACTGGATTGACCGGGTCTTCCGCCCACACTTTTTGCTCGCGAGCGTGTCTTCCCCTTGGAATGACATAAGGGCAAGATAACTTCCTCATAGGCGTCTCATGTGGTTGCTCCTCTCCCAACCTCCTCCGAGGGTCCTCCCCCGACACTTCCCCCTCCCTCCTCCCATCAACGCTCACCACCATGTACCTTCAACTAGAGCTCAAAACCAAAGCCCCATACGCCGCCATGCTCTTGGGGGGTCCCCTCGATCCAATGGTGGTCGGGCTTTGGGAAGCTAGATTTGTCGTTTACGGGCCCAAACTATGAAATTGGTACTTCAAAAATGAAGGGTCAATGATTTGGTGTTTTCTCCATGTTACATACATTCGTTAGTTCGACATGTTACAATCTGGTTTCGTGATTAGTTCACTCACACACACACATATAGACACAAAACATTCTACAAAATATTGCACGCATGTTGCAAGTTTCTTTAAAGCTAAATGCATGCTGCACGTTGTTTATCCATGATCTGTGCACACAAAGGGTGCAATGGTTTTTCTCGGTCATTTGTTGTGTTATTTTTTTACAAGAGTCGCATGAATTTGCTTTGCACTTTTCTCACATATTATTAGGAATCACTCCCTCCATCCAATGAAAAATGTACATATGATTTTTTAAGACAAATTATAGAGTAAAGTAAAAAGTCATTGGAAAAATGCAGGTCACCATCTCTCTCCTCTTTACTTACTCAACCCTCAATGAATTAAGTGCATGTAGAAACTAAGAAGACCATGTATAAAATGTTATTGATCTTAAATACCGTGTGATTGCCTTGATTACTGTGCGATGAAAGACAGGTAGAGTCTTTTTTTCTACTTTAAAAATGCATTGAAAAGATATAAATACACTTTTTGGTTGAAAAATTTTAAAGCCAAAAACGTACAGATATCGAATGGACGAATTGCGCGTTGCCTACCTACGACATCCGGACGGTAGAGATGTCCCATTGCACGGTGCCGATGCCCAGCACTGCCCTCATCACAACCCAGAAAATCACACAACCCGCTTTCCAGCATTGCCCTCATCACAACCCAAAAAATCACACAACCCGCTTTCGCAGAAAATAAATAAACGACGCAACACATTACGCGCCAGCTTATTTTTCCCGGCGATTTGTCGTGACAAAAGAAAAAAAAGAAGAATCGTCGCATGAACTATTTTGTGCATCCCTTTTCGCATGCCATGGAGAACCTTGCACCGCGTTCAAAAAATGAAGAAGAGAAGAAAGCATACGATGTGTCTCTTTTGCAGCCCGCTTCCTTCCCCTGTTTTCCGGCGTGTCCATCCATCCGGTTAACTGAGCTTCACTCCTGGTGAGTCAAACCACCCTCCTCTCCTCTGCCCTCCGCCGAGGCCGCGCAAGAAAGAAATGGTTGACGCAACCGCCGCTCCCTCCCTCCCTTGCTGCTTTCCAGCGAAAGTAGGGAGCCGTTTCCCACTAATCGCAGGCCAAAACCACTAGTAGAGTACTACTAATGCACAAACAATCAGCATTTTTAACTCTGCCCAAAAACAAGCCTCCACCATACTGTACTACTACTACTACACAGCAGTACAAAAATACAGTACAAACTTGCGGAGTAACTCTCCTCAATTAGAGCAGAGAAAACAAACAAACAAACAAACAAAATTTGGAGCGAGGCTGAAGCTGAACTGGGGCAGGACAGCTCTTGCCAATTAGTAGTAGAGTCGGAGGAGCAGAGCAGAGAGGAGAGAGGCAGCCCACCAC
This sequence comes from Hordeum marinum, assembly GCA_022496015.1. Taxonomy (NCBI): domain Eukaryota; kingdom Viridiplantae; phylum Streptophyta; class Magnoliopsida; order Poales; family Poaceae; genus Hordeum; species Hordeum marinum. The sequence goes on along the minus strand of CM039676.1, from coordinate 334,883,388 downwards.
TGGCACTGGCAACGGAATCATCCTCTCCTCTCCTCTCCTCTCCTCCAACCCCACCTTCTTCCTCGCTCGCCTTCGCCTTGGTCAAACCGCCTTTCGCTCTTCTCTATCCCCCACCCCACCCCACCCCACCCCACCCCTTAAAAAAAGTAGCGGCACCACCCGGAGAACCCACGGGCTGGGAATCGAGGCACCTCCTCAACCTCAATCAATCTCCTCTCCTCTCCCCTGCTCCTTGCGGCGTGTTTCTTGTGTTCCGGGGCCGGGGGAGGAGCTCTTCTTCTTGGTCACTGGACTCGCTCCAGACCTACCCTCGCCCGTCCGCGCCCGGCAAGATCTTTGCTTCCCCCCGTTTGCGGCGGCGGCTCCCTCCCTTCTTCCTCGGTTGGTGGGAGGGCAAAACAAGGATCGACACGGGCACAGCCCCTGCCGCCCAGAATTCACCACCATCCGCGACGAAATTTCTACTAGGTTGTTAGGTTTTTGCCCCGACCGTTTCTTCTCCATCGCCGGTGGCGGGGACATCATCTGCACCAATCCGCCCGCCCGCCTTCTGTTCCGGGGGGAGAGAGGAGGAGGAGGAGAATCAATCGTCCGGTATCGGAGGTACCGCCCGCTCGAGGAGGTGCCAGTTGGGCATTTCTTCCTCTTCTGCCTGCCTTTATTTCACCGGGTTTGTTCCCACTCATCGCCTGCGTCCTTGCGGCCGATTCGGCGACCTAAATTGATTGATTGTCTGCGAGTCATTCATGTCTACTGAGACGGGTTGGCCGTAAATTTTGCATCTTGGTTGTTTCAAAATTTTACCCATTTCACTCACAAATTTCTGCCCCCTGTTTATCTCAACAGGAAAAAAAAAGTTTCTTAAGTATTTCAGTCATGGAATCTTTCCATTTCGCGTCGAAATTGCATCTCTGGGAATTCCATGTCCGGCGATTTGGTTCGTCATGAGCAGTGGGTTGGATTCTCCATTTCATGTCAAATATCCGTCCTCTGTCTGTTTTCTTGTGCATCGCGGTTCAGAGCATAAGCCATGCCTGTAGAATTTACAGCATTTCATTTCCGTACGAGCTCAGTGGTTTAATGAAGGTTTCAGTTCCCCTGAATTTGTTTCTTCACCTGTACCTATTGCCATGATGTAGCCCAGCAGAAAATACTTCAGAATTCTGTTGGGTCTGTGCACTGCCCATGTATGATTGGTTGCCTTTCATGTCCTAGCATCTGGATAATTTCTTGTGCTTGCTTACTGATTCTGTTCAGCATTTATTCTAGGTTGTACTACTACGCTGAAAAGGAAGCTTTTGCTTCATTTTACACTCAAGCATCCAATGTTTTGAGTTTTGACAGTACTGATGTGGTACACCTTGCTGTTTCAGCTGAGGAAGATTTCTTGCTCCCATGGCCGGCACCAGCGACCGTGGATCCCTCATGGAGGACTGGATGGCCATGCCCCCGACACCCAGCCCGAGAACGCTCATGTCAAGCTTCCTGAATGAAGACTTCAGCTCTGGTCAATTCTCCAATTTTTTCGGCGAGCATGTGAGCAACAAGCCCCATGATCAATCAGAGAAGAGAGGCGAGCTTTTGGATTCGAGGGACCAAGTGCCTGCTCAGTCTGCTACAGCTACACCCCCAAAGGATTTTTCCCTGCAACCAAATTCGTTCAATGCTAGTCAGAAAACAAACCCACAGGTATCTCTGGCCGAGCGCAGGGCTTCGAGAGCTGGTTTCAGTATCCCCAAGATTGATACTTCTCGTGTGGGTTCGTCCACAGTTATCCGGTCACCCATAGCAATTCCACCTGGTCTTAGTCCAACTACTCTTCTTGAGTCACCTGTTTTTCTCTACAATTCTATGGTATGCCATCTTCTCATATCTGGTTTTCTATTATGCTATGCCACCGATAGTTACTTCCTCCATCCGGGATTAATAGGCCGGAGGGCAACGGAAGTCCGTTCATTCTTACAAGGCTGCTGGACATGGGCGTTTGCTCTTCCCTTGATTCCCCTCCGTGCCGGTTCAGATTTCTGTACAATTAACCGTGAATTGTTAGCGTACATGTGGATAAAAACAGATCAGCGTATGTGTGGATAAAAACGGAAGTGCCTATTAATTGAGGTTGTGGTAAACTATACTTTGAGTTAGCAATTAACAAACACATGAAAGTTCCATTTACCAGACATTTAGTTCTCCTGAAGTATATATAAGAACATTTATCATTGTCTTGTTTTTGCAGAAAGCATTTGATGTGTACTATAGCACATGGTTTTGTCATTATAGAGACTTGTGGTTACACCGTTATTTAATTCCTATCATGCAGAATATTGTTGTCCAAAAAATGACCTCTGTTCACAAATTTACAAAGTTGCTATGCTTTTACTTCAAAGCTGATATTCACTATGATGGTCAATCACAGATGGTCAATTACTCACAGATGGTCAATTACATATGTGCTTACCACATGATATTCACTATGTGAATGTAGCTGAAATGGTTATGATCTGTTGCAGGCACAGCCTTCTCCAACCACTGGCAAACTGTTTGTTGCTTCAGGTGCTAACTCAGCAATGCAACAAGATAGCGCATTTAATAACGATGTTTTCTCTTTCCAACCCCACTCTGGGCCAACAAGTTACTCAAATGTGGAAAAGGTAATTTCCTTGACTGTTACTAGTACCTATTGTTTGCCTTCTACTGTTCACTTCTTTTTATTGGCTCGCTTTTCTATGCATTTCTATGCCTACTCTTTTAATGTTACACAGGGTTACAATGTTGGCCACCAAAGCCAGTCGTTGTCAAATATTCATCAGCAAGGATCCAGTCTTCAGTCAAGCTTTACTGCAGTGAAGGACAGTGCTGATGAAACAATTGTTAAACCGAAGACATCTGATTCCATGTTCAGTGATAATCACTCTTCTGAAGAACAGGAAGATAACGAGGAAGACCAAAATGAAGAATACTCTTCTGCCACAAATAGCAACCCAGCTGAAGATGGATATAACTGGAGAAAATATGGACAGAAGCAAGTTAAGAGCAGTGAGCATCCAAGGAGCTATTACAAATGCACGCACCCAGATTGCCCTGTCAAGAAAAAGGTGGAACGCTCTCAAGATGGTCATATAACAGAGATAGTCTACAAGAGTTCTCATAATCACCCTCTGCCGCCTCCAAACCGCCGTTCAGGTATCCCTTCGTCACAAATCAACGATCCACAAGTCCAAGAGAAGCCTGGTTCGCACGCAGCGCTCAATACTGCATCTTTGTGGGAAAATGGTAAAAGTGAGTGCATCCAAGATGTGCAAGGTGTGGAGGGAAGACCAGCTGCTTGCCCTCCTGTATCTGCATATGGTGATACATCTATCATGGAGTCCCAAGATGCAGCTGATGTCTCGTCAACACTGTCCAATGAGATTGATAGAGCAACACAAGGCACCATTTCTTTAGACTGTGATGGGGGTGAAGATGAGACTGAGTCCAAAAGAAGGTTAGTGTCAACCTCCTCTGCTTAACCACTTACCACGGCCATGATGATATTTCTATTCATTGATGAGCATGGTTATTTTTCAGGAAACTGGATGCTTTAGCTGCTGCTACCATTCCTACTGCGACCACCACCAGTTCAATTGACATGGTGGCTGCAGCATCAAGAGCTGTCCGGGAGCCTCGTGTTGTGGTTCAGACAACAAGCGAGGTCGACATCCTTGATGATGGTTACCGCTGGCGCAAGTATGGTCAGAAGGTTGTTAAAGGAAACCCAAATCCAAGGTCAGCTCAATGGCATTTACGTTTCACTCACAAGTTTATCATTTTGTGTAATGTTTGAAACTCTTGGTATTCAGTCATCCTGAAATGTAACATCATCTCATCTTATGTACCTGCAGGAGCTACTACAAATGTACGCACCAGGGCTGTTCAGTGCGCAAGCACGTGGAGAGAGCGTCGCACGACCTGAAATCCGTGATCACGACGTACGAGGGGAAGCACAACCATGAAGTTCCAGCAGCCAGAAACAGCGGGAACGCGGGCTCCGGCTCCGGGAGCGCCCCAGCATCCGCGCCGCAGGCCAATCTCTCGCACCGCAGGCAAGAACAATCGCAAGGCAGCTACCCTCTGTTCGGCGGCGCGACCCCCTTCGGTTCCTTCGGCCTCCCGCCGAGACGCCATCTGGGGGCGGCAGGCAACTTCCACTTCGGGATGGGCCCTCCGGGCATGTCAATGCCGCCGATGCCCGCCGCCCGCCACCCTCCGTCGATGATGCAGGGCTACCCGGGCCTCATGATGCAGGAAGGGCAGATGAAGGCGGAGCCGGACCAGCAGTCGGGGTTCGCGGCCGTGGCGGCGTCGGCGTCAGCTTACCAGCTGATGATGGGCAGGCCCCCCTTCGGCCCCCAGATGTAAATAATAATAGGATGCAAAAGAAAGGAAAGGATAGATGTGCTCCGGCTTGCCTGTATACATGGTAGGATTGCTACAGCAATGCATAGCTTCGTTCTAGTTCTTCTTTGGTCACTCCAATTTTTTATTTTTATTTTGAAAAAAACCTTGTGGGCATTTTTTTGTAAGCAAAGAATGCGGAGGACGGTTCTCATATCCTTCAGCTGTTTGGAATCAGATCAGAAAGAAAAGGGATGGATGGCTTCTATGACAATTGGGAGTTGGTTAAATCGATCAGTGATGCTGTAAAGAAAAGTTGGGAATTTTTGTGTTGGGGTAAAAAAAAAATTTTGGCACCATGTTGGGGTAAAAGTTGTTTGATGCATGAGAGCTTCTAGTTTCAGATTTCGCAGAAAAAAAAAGAGCTTCTAGTTTGAGAAAAGCTCTCCCGGCAAAAACAAAAGTTTGAAAAATGCTGGCATGTCTGGGTTTTGCCGGCTTCCTGCGCTAACAGATTTGTACCCCGGTTCAGCACGCCGGGGCCCTGGTGACGGAGCCCTCGAAGACGACGACCTCGTCGCCGGCGGCGACGCCGTGCCACTCGAACGACCGCGTCTCGTCCATCACGCTCTGCCCGTGGATGAAGAAGTAGCCGCCATCCGGGGGCAGCGGGAACCCGGACCCGGACGCCGCGCCGCGCTCCAGCTCGCCGCGCAGCGCCGACACCGCGCCGCGCGCGCCCACCGCCACCTCCACGCGCCCCGCGCCGCACCGCGACACCACCGTCACCCGCAGCGGCGCCGGCGCCGGCACGACGACGCCGTCCCGCCTGGTCTTGGCCGGCCTCCTTGTCCTATCTTTCTTCTTCTGACGCGGCCGCCTGTCTTCGCCGTCGCCGTCGAGGGCGACGTGGATGACGGAGCCCTCCACGACGCCGTGCCGCTCGGTGACGCTCACGTCGTCGTCGTCATCGTCCGCGAGCGCGTCGCCGTCGTGGAAGAGGGACAGGGCGGCGGCGGGCCAGCCGGTGCGGCCCTGGAGCTTGTGCTTGATGTCCATGACAGTGTCGAAGAAGCCCACCTCCATCTTGAACGGCGCCTCCCCCAACGACGACGAGCACACGAAGGTCACGTCCATGGCCGCCCACCCAGCACCACCAGCCAACCATGCCATGGCATGGCATTTATACCCTGGATGAGAATGCTCTGCGTGTGAACATCAGATCAGATGCATGATCAGTCGCCAACCAGCATGAATTTCCAGTGAGCATCCATCCATTGGCCTTCTCCAGAGAGAGCTGAGAGTAGTTCAGACCTGATGCATGATCAAGATTCCCCAACTCGTTTGCTAATCACGCAGAATGGCCATCCGTCTCACAAAATCGGCATGCCGACTATTTTGTTCTCGATTGTTTGCCATGCCTGCTACTTCGTGCAAGAGAGCTTTGCTGGCGAAATAGTGAAATGGCAGAATGAAAAACATGGAGGGAAATTCTGAAACTGTCTGGGAAATTCAGCATCAGAATAGCAAAGTGAAAGCTGCATTGCATGAAGCAGTTGCACAAGGGGTCACAAAGCACACATGCCTTGCCAAATATTCTCCACTGGAGCTGTCTTCTACTCCCTCCGTTCCTAAATATAAGACCTTTTAGAGATTGCACTATAAGACTACATACGGAGCAAAATGAGTGAATCTATACTCTAAAATAGGTCCATATACACCCGTATGTAGTTTATAGTGTAATCTCTAAAAGGTCTTATATTTAGGAACGGAGGGAGTAAAATGTTCAGCAAAAACAAACAGTAGTTACCAGTATCACATAACATCTCCAGGTCACATGTGTCACCAGAGAATCCATCCATGTTGATCAGGATTTCATCAAAGAAATTTCAGAGGAGGAATTCAGGAGACCGGTCTGTACACAGCAGGTTGGTTAAATAAGTTGTCAAGTTACACATGATCTCATAATCAGACTAACAAAAACGTGCAGCCCTGCTTCAGGTTAGCCATCATCTCTGCGATCTAACAAAAACGTGCAAAGAACAGGATACGAAATCTGGATGCTGCCTATGTCGAACAGCCCGCACGGTTCTGCGTCGTCTCAGATTTTGCTCCGGTACCTGACCACCTTGGCGAGCGTCTCCTGAGCGGCCAACGTCAGGGCGTGGTCGTGGCCAAGCATGACGGTCCTGATGCTGATGCAGGTCCTGCACAGCTCCTCCCCGCCGTCGAACAGCCCGCCCCGCACCAGCAGCTTCGCCCTCGTCTCCAGCAGCGTCGCCTTCAGCAGCGCCATCTCATGCCACACGAACTCGTCGGCGTGTTCGTCCGCCCGCAGCTTCTTCTTCTTCTTCTTCCTCCAGCACAGCGAGCCCTGCTTCAGGTCCTGCGTCCGCGACGCGGCCAACTTCTCCGCGTCCTCCAGGACGTTGGTGCACACCTTGAGCAGCTCCAGCGCCGAGCCACAGCACGAGAACGCCATGAACGCCTGGATCGCCAGCGGCAGCGCTATCTTCTTGATGAAGAGCACCAGGTCTGCCGCCCTGAGTTGCACCACCGGTGGCTCCGACTTGAAGCCGAAGAGAAGGAATGCAGTAGCCCACATGTGGTCTGAGTGCATGGACATGTTGCCGGTCCTTATGACGCCGGATACCGCCGCGGATGCCGGTGCCAGACTGCCGGTGATCTTGCCGAACAGCTGCACGATCGGGTGGATCTGAACCCAGCAACCTGGACGCCGAGCTGTTCTTCGCGCCAAGCCAAGTTTTACCAGCAAATGCGCCGACTCCACCTCGGCTTTCCTTGCCTGTGGTTGTAGAAAGCAGTGTGTGCCGCACAGGAGTGCTGCCTTGAGTGATTCACTCAACAGCTGAATGCTGTTGGCCTTTGTTGGCAGCTTGCTGGCCATGGCAGCGAGTAGGGTCGACGACATGGGCGATGGAGCTAGCCAAGAACCTACCGTGATCATCCTCAAGGCAAGGCCACCTCCTTTCACCTGGTCCATCAATGCGAAGCAGAAGACCAACACCTTGATCAGAAACAAATTGTTCTGCCATAAGTTCTCATCACCGGAACAGAGCACAATCATGTTCTCGTTCAGCGACACCCGCTCGACAGCCTCGAAAAGGATGCCGGGATCGATCATCAACTCGGACAACAGCGAACCCACAAGCCACAGCCCGAAGCTCACTCGCCCCAGCTGCTCATTGAATTTCTTCAGAACTTCCAGTTCATCAGGAGGGTAATCCTTCTTCTTTTTCCCCTTTATAAGGACCATAGCATCATGAAACGAGAGCTGAGGAAGATGAATTGGATCAAGGTTCATGAAATGCGGCAGCCGTGTCGTCACGACGACATGGCTTGCCCCGGTGTTTCTAGGAATGAAATCCTGCAGGTCCTTCCCTTCCCACCAGTCACTCTCGCTCTCGAGGTTATCGATGATGAGCAAGTAGGGCACATCCCTGAAAAGCTCCCTCTTCACCCTTTGGAATGCATCCAGCTCTTGCTCCTCGAAGCTCCTGATCCTGCCGTGCTCCTTCTCGGCCTCGGCGCTGATATCCAGCCCCAAATACCCTGATAAATTCAGTATGTTCTGCCTCAGGTACCTTGCCTCGCCTCCGATCCACAGCACCATCTTGTACCGCTGCGAGAACCGGTACGCAAACTCCAATGCCAGCTCCGTCTTGCCAATGCCTGAATTGCCGTTGATGCAGACCACATTGCCATTGCCATGATCCTTGCTGTTGCACCTGAACCTTGACTTCCTGAGCTTTGATCTCTGCTTCTGGAGACCTATCCCTTTAGCGGCCGACAGATCGATCGCCGGATCAACCGGTGGCTCCAACACAGGCCCCTTGCAGTTGTGCAACTCCAAGCTGCCAAACCTGCCACTGCCTGTCCTCACCCTGTCACTGTCCTCATCGGCAAATCCTCCATCTGACACACCACTGGATACACAATTGGGCATGCTGCTGCCCCCTCCTGGGCACTCCGCATCTTCGACTTCGCCGGCGCAACCGAAGAGCGTTCCCTCGATCTCGGCAAGCTCTTTCTCCCTTCCAATGAAATGCCTGTTCCGCGGAAATGGCAGACCCTCAGTTCCCTCGCTCTCCTTTTCGGCGATCGTGCCCCGGCCAAGCTTCGACTGCAGCACGGTGACCGCCGTCGACACGCACCTCCTCCAGCTGCTCTCATCTGTCTCGAGCTTCAGTACATGGCACCGCAACATTCCCTCGAACGCTTCCATCCCCTCCTTATCTTCAGGCTTGCCGTCGAACAGCCCGGCGATGTCCGACGCCCGGGCGTCGAACAGGATGGGTACCAGGTTCCTCTTCTGGGCAAAGAACCGGATCTCCTCGAGGACGAACGGGTTGAGGAAGCTGGACACGGTGACCACCACGATGCCGAAAGCCGCCGAGCAAATGATGCGGTCTGCGACCTCATGGCTGTGCGCGCCGGAGTACCTGGCCCGGTCGGCCGTGAACGAGGCGATGCCCTGCAGCTCGAGCTCTGCCTTGAGCCACCGGCAGAACCTCGCGAGGGGGGCGCCCTGGCCGTGGAAGCCGATGTACACGTCGCAGCTCCGGAGCTTGCCGTTGGACATGGGCGACGCGACGGCGCCCCGCGTGAGCGAGACGCGCGGCACGGGGAAGGAGAAGGACACCCGCGGCGCGGGCCCGCCGCCATCGGAGGAGCGCCGGCGCGGGTCCTGGGACCGGGACCGGGACCGGGAGTCATAGCCGCGCTCCGACGGCGGCGTGCGGGAGGCGCTCGTCGGCGCGTCCGTGTCCTCCGAGCGGAACCCCCCGGCGCCGCGGCAGGAAGCCGGCGAGGGCAGCGCGGGGGTCCGGGAGGCCCTGGCTTCTCGATGCGGCGGCGGCGGAGGATTAGGAGGAGGAGGGGGCTCGGTGATCCGAGGGGAGATGTAGGGCGACTGCAGCGCGGAGACGAAGGCGGAGGACGGCGGCGAGGGCGAGCCGAGGTAGGGCGAGGCGAGGCTCGGCCACGGCCAGTCGGAGCCGCCGGCATTGGCGGTGGTCCTGATGGTGAGGGACTTGGCGGCGCCGGCGGGGGCGGGTATGTCGTCATTGGGTCTGGGCGCATCGGGAAATGATGCAACTTTTTGCTCTCCCCCTTCCATGGTCGACAAATCAAATCAAGAAGTTGGAAATCTGAATGGCAAGAACTTCATAGGAACTCGGCCCTCCTTTTCCTGTCAGAAATCCACACAGAAAAATACAGTAGCAGGGGTCAAATTCGGGCCCGGTATCATCAGGGACGAATTGACACATGCATCGATCCTGGGCAAGAATATTATGCAGTGTAAAAAAACCAAAGAAACAAAACATGAATTTGCAAGAACCTCCAAATCGAATGGGCACGGATTGAGTAGGTTAATTACCAGAGAAAGCTCAAGAACACGCACCCACCCGAGCCGACAGGAGAGGTTGTAGGACCTTGAGAAAAATGGTCAACTTTTGATGTCCAAAGTCCAAATCATGGGATGGATGGTAGTCCCCCCTCCTACCCCTATATGTGATCTTGTGCCTGCTCCCAAGCGGTCAGTCAAGGATGAGGTACTAGTGGTGGTACAACTGGAGAAACTTTGGGACTCGGTGGCCGTTTGAACTGTCAAGTACCCCTACTGCTATCTGCATTGGAAATGCAGATCGAGAGGTGGAGATGGCAAAAGTCTCAACGGACTGGGTGGGGAGATGAGATCAAAAGGCAGGCAAATGTCCCGTCCCGTCCCAGAAGTGGGCTGCGAAGACCATGGCCGTTTCTTTCTAACCCGAAGGAAAGAGGAGCAAGACCGGTTGCAGCAGCAACACCAATGATGATGCGCTCGGAAGGGGGGTGGGGGCATGGATTGTACCCTGTGCACAAGCAGGAAATGCATTGAATGAAATGCAAATGCAGGAGTTGTTAATGGAGGAGCTCCTAGTACTTGGATGCGTCTCATTAGAGCATCTTCAATAGAAGATGCAGATACAAAAATAACTATCTTTTGCATCTTCAAGGATCAGAAACGCTGCTCCAACAGATAATGTAGATGTAAAAAAAATTACACCTTAACCTTCTGGAGATGTATACATCTCGCGCTGCAAATTTGCATCTTCAACCACGGGAGATGTTGTTGGACTATTCCTTGTATTACAAGTTTCCTAGGCCTAGTCGGTTTGTAATACCTAGCCTAAGTCGGTTTGTAACACTATATATAGCCATGTACGTTGCACCAAATCAATTAATAAGCAATAGTTTTATTCATCTATCATGGTATCAGATACCGATCATAGGGTTTAGGGTATGGCTTCGCCCACCCCACCACCGTTGCAGCCGCCCGGCTACTTGAGCGCCGGGCTGCTCTCATCGCCAAAGCCGTTGCCACTGCGGCAACCTCTTTATCTGCTCTTTCCCTAGCACCTCCAATGCCTCCTACTACTCTCCTTGCGGCACCAATGTCGCTCGCTGACACCATCTTCGATGTTAGCCCATCTATCCCCATCGTTCTTCACCTCGCCACCCACAATTATTATCATTGGCGCCACCTCTTTGATCTACACCTGGGACGCTGGAACCTCCGCTCTCACGTCATCGCCAACAGTCTTGCTCGCCCTGATGATCCTCAATGGGTGAAAGACGATCTTGTGATCGTTCAGTGGTTCTACACCCGCATCACCACCGAGATCTTCAACATGCTTGATCACGACGGCGCCACCGCCGCCAACATCTGGAGCGCCCTTCGCCAGCTCTTTCAAAGCAATAGCGACTCTCGGAAAAACGCTCTGCACACCGAGCTTCATAATCTGGCCCAAGGCGATGCCCCGGTGAACCTCTTCTGCCAGCGCGTCAAGGCCATTAGTGACGAGCTTCGCGAACTTGGTGATACCATCAGTGACTCGCAGCTCATCTACATCATTGTAGTCGGGCTCAACAAGGATTTCGACAAGAAGGCCTCCTTCATTCCCATGATGCGGCCTCCTCCAACCATCGCCGAAGTTCGTTCCATGCTGCAGCTCGCGGAGGAAACTCAAGCTCGCAAGGATTCTCGCCCAAAAGTCTTCCATGCCGCGGCTTGTCCTCCTACGCCGTCTCCCCCAACGCCTCCCATGCCAGCTCCTGCCAACATGCCGCCCACGATGCCATCCGTGCAACCACCTCCAGGCTAGCGCCCAAGTCCCAACTACCACAGCAAAAACCCTATCTACAGGCCGCCTTCGACTCACTCGGCGCCTCCTCCGACACCGCCGCCTCTAAACCCTACGATGGCTCCAAGTGCACCTGCGGCTCCATCATGGCGTCCTCCGCATGATCCATGGACGGGGCTTGTCCAGGCGTGGCCCATGCCTTGGTCTGTCCCCGTCCCCCTTGGCGCTCCTCCTGCCTATACTGGTGCCTGGCAACCCGACCTTCGTCCGCATATTGGTGCCCCTGGGTTTCTAACCCCTCGACAGTCGGCCAATGCATATAATGCCGCTCCAGCATATGCTCCATACGACGCTCTGTCGCCCTCCTCAGTTGATGGAGGACACTACTACACGCCCTCGCCAGCCCTATGATGTCTACTACACAACTTTCTTCTTGTAGACTCGTGTTGGGCCTCCAAGCGCAGAGTTTTGTAGGACAGTGGCAATTTCCCCTTAAGTGGATGACCTAAGGTTTATCAATCCGTGGGAGGTGTAGGATGAAGACGGTCTCTCTCAAACAACCCTGCAATCAAATACAAGAAATCTCTTGTGTCCCCAACACACCCAATACAATGGAAAATTGTATAGGTGCACTAGTTCGGCAAAGAGATGGTGATACAAGTGCAATATGGATGGTAGATATAGGCTTTTGTAATCTGAAAATATAAAAACAGCAAGGTAACAAATAGTAAACAGCGAGCAAAACGTTGTATAAATGCTTGGAAACAAGGCCTGGGTTCATATTTTCACTAGTGCAATTTCTCTCAACAATATTGACATAGTTGAATCATATGTAAGTACCTCTCATGCGACAGAGAGTTCACTCTAGAGTCACAAATAGCGGAGAACTAACGAAAAGATTATTGTAGGGTACGAAACCACCTCAAAATTACCCTTTCTGATCAATCTTATGAGCTATCCCTATAAGTGTCACGGACAACCCTAGAGTTCGTACAAAAATAACACCTTAAGATACACATCAACCAAAACTCTAATGTCACCCAAATACTCCAATGTCACCATAAGTACCCATGGGCTTGATTATACGATATGCATCACATAATTTCAGATTCTTCATATTCAATCTAACACAAAGAACTTCAAAGAGTGCCCCAAAGTTTCTACCAAAAAGTCAAGACAAAAACGTGTGCCAACCCCTATGCATGGATTCCCAAGGTCATGGATGTTGGGTTACGCAGCAGAAAACAAAAAAATTCTGACCTACGCACCAGCCCAGGACCACTATGGAGACTGCATACAAGGTTTGATCTTTTTTGTTACCAACTCGTAGCGCAGCGGAAGTAGAGTCGATGACGATCGGCGGTGCAGATCCCCGCAGCTAGGATTTACAACCTCCCAACCGCGAGGATGTATACCCTCATCTGCCCCTCGGACAGCCCTCCGGGAGGCGGTCAGACAGTCCCCCGGACGGTGTCGCGGACAGCCCTTCGGGAGGACCTCCAAAACTTGGACTGTCACTCGGACAGCCCTTCGGGAGGACCTTCGAAACTCGGAAGGTCACACGGACAGCCCTTCGGGAGGCACTCTCGAACTAAGACCGAAACTACGATCTCTCTACAGAGTTGCACACATACGGTGTCATCTATCCGGCAGGGCTTCGCCGTCTAGAACTAGTTCCTGCCGGAACCCAGACAACCTTTCGGCTCTACGAATCTATTTCGCTGGGAGGGAGAGAAGAAGCCAGATCATTGATGGCACTTGTATGTGAGAAGGAATGAGTTTTGGGCTGCCCCTCCACCTCTATTTATAGGAGAAGGAGGGGTGGAGGGGCTGAAATTTCAGCCACATCCATCCATGTCATCTCCAAGATATTTTGGAGCAAAAGCCCAAAAAGGTGGCTTTCCAAAAAGTAACCATAAAGCTGATTTCACTATTCACGACGACATTTTTCAGCGTCTGATCGAACTGAAAATATTTATGTGGGCTTAGAACATTTCCATTACCCACTAAAATAATTTTCAACACTTTTCGAAACAATTCCGGTTTAGTGATTTTCATCTGCGAAAAGCATCTGAAGCGGTTCCGGCAGCTCCGGAACATTTCCGGTTTTTCTTCCGGAAAATTCCCAAAAGTTTCCAGAATGATTCTGGCACCCTCCAAGAATTATCAGGCATGTGCCGAAACCAATTTGACTTAATGGTATCCCCTGAAAAAACTTTTCAGTTTTACCGAAACTGTTCCGGTGTTCTCCCTGCGGAACTTTTCCGCTGTCCGAAACTTTTCCGGTGTCCGAAACTTTTTCGGTGATTTTCTCTCAGACTCCCTGTCTAGTATTCAGCAGATAGATGACCCTTAAGCGTGTGACCCTATAGGTTCGGTGAAGCATAGACATGACCCGGAACCCCTTCCGATCAATGATCAACATCGGAGCCGTGGACACCCATATTGACCCCTATACCCACACGAATGAATATTCGAGTGAACCTCCAGTTGCCGTGTGCTATTCCTGTTGCTTCGCGATATGTTACAAATACCTGAGGTGAGACATGTTGGCATCCCCGTGGATCAACAACTTGTCCACTATGCCAGTTACCTCGTTGCCGGTATTGTTCTCTTTTCTCGTTCCCGTGTTCCGGCATCCCCGTGATCAAATCACAAAATGTCTGGCCAGACGATGACGGATACCGTAACACCGAGAGGGCCCAGAGATATCTCTCCATCGTCGGAGGATCAAATCCCAATCTTGAGCTATCAAGTTACTTGACATACTTTTCCATGAACCCGTAAGCCGCCGTAATAGCCACCCATTTACGGATGACGTTTAACAAACCCCAAAGTTCATGAAGCAAGCATGAAGAAACTCAATACTCTCATGGTCTAAGGAATTATGCAAACATTAACTTCTCTGTGTTATTTACCATTAACTTATGACGAATGTATCTCATAGCATAACATCAATTCGGGTCGATTCAACACAAGTGTTCTTCTAACATTGTGCCCTCAAAATTGCTGACATAGCCATGCCCATGATCAGGAAAACAGGATCATCATGCAATACTTGAGCCAGCCTTAGAGGCCAGACTAGGAATACAATTTATCGTTTATTATTCCACACGTGCATATGAGTCTTCCTTCAAGCCTCGTGGTTATTGTAGACTCAAGAACCATAGCAGTTATAGCATGGAACAGAAACCTAATTATGAACAGGGAGATAATCAATAACATTTATTATTGCCTCTAGGGCATATCTCCTACAGACTCCCACTTGCACTAGAGTCAATAATCTAGTCAATGCTAATGTACTTTACACCTATGGCATACTGGTGTAAAATATGCTTTGCTTGTGGTATAGCCTGATGTCCAACGGATCTGACAACTTCAGCTCCGTGTGTAACTTTGCATATCCTCGTGTTTTCACGCTATCACAAAATTCGTATTTTGTGTGAACTTGGCTTTGCATATGTGTGAATCATTGGTCGAAACCTGATTCCTCAGACTGAGCTATGGAGCAACTATCTGCAATAGTGTCTCATAGACCAAAGCCATCTTGGAACCATACTAAGTTCATGAATGAACTATATGACTCAACAACTTCTTCGTCGCTTCCAAAGCGTCAACATACTTAGCCTTTGTTACAGAATTCGCCATAGTACCTTGTTTGGAACAACTTCCAACTACCGTGCCACCATATTGTGTATTACACAAAACCCTTAACTTAAATCGAAAATCGCATGGAGCATCGATGAAGACTGTATCAATGTAATTACTTACAACGAGCACTTCATAATCTCTTCTTGCGAGAAAGCATGTCATCAGTACTACTCTAGCACTTAATGTTGGAAATATGCCCTAGAGGCAATAATAAATTAGTTATTATCATATTTCCTTGTTCATGATAATCGTTTATTATCCATGCTATAATTGTATTGATCGGAGACTTAAATGCATGTGTGGATACATAGACAAAACCATGTCCCTAGTATGCCTCTAATGGACTAGCTCGTTGATCAAAGGATGGTTAAGGTTTCCTAGCCATGGACATGAGATGTCATTTGATAACGGGATCACATCATTAGGAGAATGATGTGATGGATAAGACCCAAACTACAAACATAGCATATGATCGTGTCAGTTTATTGCTACTGTTTTCTCCATGTCAAGTATATGTTCCTATGACCATGAGATCATGCAACTCACGGATATCGGAGGAGTGCCTTGTGTGTATCAAACGTCGCAACGTAACTGGGTGACTATAAAGGTGCTCTACAGGTATCTCCGATGGTGTCTGTTGAGTTGGAATGGATCGAGACTGGGATTTGTTACTCCGTGTAACGGAGAGGTATCTCGGGGCCCACTCGGTAATGCAACATCACAATAAGCCTTGCAAGCGATGTGACTAATTGTTAGTTGCGGGATCTTGTATTACGGAATGAGTAAAGAGACTTGCCGGTAACGAGGTTGAACTAGGTATGGAGATACCGACGATCGAATCTCGGGCAAGTAACATACCGAAGAACAAAGGGTACGTTATACGGGATTAACTGAATCCTTGACATAGAGGTTCGACCGATAAAGATCTTCGTAGAATATGTAGGAACCAATGTGGACGTCCAGGTCCCGCCATTGGTTATTCACCGTAGAGGTGTCTCGGTCATGTCTACATAGTTCTTGAACCCGCAGGGTCTGCACACTTAAGGTTCGGTGACGTTTCGGTAGTGTAGAGTTATGTATGGTGGTAACCGAAGTTTGTTCGGAGTCCCGGATGAGATCCCGGACGTCACGAGGAGCTCCGGAATGGTCCGGAGGTAAAGATTCATATATAGGAAGTCCCAGTTTGGTTTCCGGAAAAGTTTCGGGCTCATCGGTAGTGTACCGGGAGTGCCGGTAGTGTACCGGGAGGCCTCCGGGAGGGGTATTTCGACCCCAAGAGGTCCATGGGCTGTGGGAGAATAATAACCAGCCCTTAGTGGGCTGGGAAAACAGCCACAAAGGCCCATGGCGCAGGAGAGAAAGTCCTAAAGCAAAAAGTGGAAAATCATCCAATAGGAGGCAATCCTACTCCAACTAGGATTGGAGGTGAAGTAGGATTGCTTCCCACCTCCTATTTAGGCCGACCCAAAGGCCTTGGATGCCTCTCCTCTCCTCTCCTCCTATATATACTAGTGGATTGTGTGGTTTTTAGACAGAATTTCCGGCCACGTGCTACCCGTTTCACCGGTGCACAGTTTCTCCTCTAGATCGGTTTTCCGCAGCGCTTAGGCGAAGCCCTGCCGGAATCACTCCACCACCATCACCGGAGCGCCGTCACGCTGCCGGTGAACTCTCTCTCCTCTCCACCTCCTCTCGCTGGATCGAGACGGTGGAGATCGTCATCAAGCTGCACGTGTGCTGAACGCGGAGGTGCCGTCCGTTCGGCGCTAGATCGGAAGGACCGTGATCGAGATCGCGAGACGGTTCGTGATGTGATCACGGAACGGATCGTGATGAGTTCACGGGACAGATCATGATCAATATCATGAAACGGATCGTGATGAGTTCGCGGGATGGATCATGATGTGTTCGCGGGACGGTTCGTGATTGGATCGCGGGACGCCCGGCGATTTGGATCGCGAAGAAGTTCGACTACACCAACCGCGTTTCTTAACGCTTCCCGCTTAGCGATCTACAAGGGTACGTAGATCCACTCTCCCTCTCGTAGATGCTCATCACCATGGATAGGTTTGCGTGTGCGTAGGAAATTTTTTGTTTCCCATGCGACGTTCCCCAACACTTAATGACATCTTTCACTGTTGTCCTATGATCAGTACTTTGATACTTTGGTATCCATTCTTGCAACAACTTTGGAGTATCGGACATATCTGGTTGTTTTACATACCATGGAATACATGATTAATCCAAACACAAGAGTGTGTGGAATCTCCATCATGTATTTTACTCATCAGTGTTTTAGGACACTGAGTCTTGCAAAAACTCTTTCCATGTGACTTCGGAAAGAATCACTCCTTGGCGTTTTAAATGCTAAAAAGTTTTAGCATCTTGTCAATATGTATTCATAGCTTAGCCCCATTAGGTAAATCTATCTGCATAGATCATCATGCCTAATATTGAGGCTATTTAGCCTAAGCGCTTCATCGAAAATCTATTTTCAAATGAAGTCTTAATTCGTGTCAAGAAATTCATTTCCAATTAACAATGTGTCAAGCACACAACGTTTTAGAAATATTATTATGCTCCCACTTACTTTCTTGAATCACAAGCATCTTCATTACCCATTGATGAAGTCAAAAACCCTTTTTGACCATTTCATCAAACCACGAAGATTCCAACTCCATTTTGCTCTCTTCTGTCCATTGCTAGAACTCTGAAGTTTGCATACTTACTAGCATCCTCTGGATCGACAAATTACTTTGGACTGTATCACATACAAGTCCTAGGTTTCAATTCCATCAAATGGAAATCCTTTTGTCATCCATGTTTCATATCTCATGATTGATATATGTATTAATTGCTAGTTCAACCCGAACCGACCTTAAGCATCGCTACGGTGAAACAACCTCATCGTAGTCAACTCCTTGAACTTGTTATTTCAACAAGTCGAGCTTTATGGATAAAACATTTTTATCTGTATCAGTTTTTAGTTCCATAAATATTCGTTAGACTCTAAGTCCTCTGAAAGGTGTATCAAGGTTTTAATCTTGAATCACTTATATGGAAACTATCTCGGATTGTATTGGCATTTAGCCAATCCCGGAGTCAGGGCCCATCAACGCTTCCTTGTGTATTGTAGGTATACTGTTGTCTAACAACAATATCTCGTTTGCACACCTGATGGGTTTGCACGAGCTTTGCCTACGTGGTTCAGCTGCACGTTCGATCGAAGTCCATACATTTTATTGTAGAGACTTCTGTATCAGTCGTAGTAGGAAACAAGGGAATCACTTCCAGGGTTTCTTTCCTTTGAACTAATGATGAAGATACTAGTTATCTCGTCGAGTTGCACTGTCCTCCCACTCACCTTTTGTAAGAACTATTCTCTTTAAAAGCATACCGTTTTGTGGCAAAACCCTTTGCCTCGGTATAGTGGTGGGGGAATACCCAATGACTTGGGATAACCATACAAAGTAGCACTTGTCTGATTTGGAATAGGTTTGTAACCTTTTACACAAGCCCCATATTCCAAATGTTAAGAAAATATATAACATGGTTGGGCGTACCGTACCATGGCGTCAATTCAACAGACCTGATGGATCTCTTTTCAGTGAAAAAGCCGCAGTCTCTAAACCATCACTCTATAAAAGGGATAATGGCAAATCTACTTATGTCATGTTTGATCTGACCATGTCATAAATGGTTCGATTACATCTTCACGGACTTTCCACTTGCAGTGGTGTTCCAGGAGGTGCAAGTTATGAAACTCTTTTCACAACTCATCAGACATTCGCTAAACTTGTAACTCAAATATTCCTTTCCGCAATCAAATTGCAGAAACATAATTTTCTTGGTACAATAACTTCTACTTCATTTTTGAAAACCTTTCTAATGATTTGAAAAGATCCAGACTTACGTCTCATCAAGTAAATATCCATATATCTACTTGAGTCATTTTTGAAGGTAGACAAATCCACTGTTTGCAACAATATTTATCGGACTACATACATCAAATGTATGATCACCAATAAGTTCTTTGCTCGTTCGTTATGGCCTGTGAACGGTATTTTAGTTAGTTCACCTTTTGGAGGAAAGTTGCAAGTGTCAGATGATTCAAAATCAAACGACTTCAAAATCCATCATAATGGAATTTTCCATGCGGGTTTCTCCAATGTGACCAAATGCAGTGCCACACATATGTGGTATTCTTTTAGTCTTGCGACATTTAGCGTTAGTGTTATGGATGTATCATATTTCCATCAATATTCATAACATACATCCCATCTAGGATGGAAGCATGGCCATTCATGTTATTCATAATACTGAACAACAATTGTTGTTTTTATGAACAACTCTTTTGCAACAAACATTGTGCAATGGGCTAGAGTGTGAAACTCTAAAATGAATTATGAAAGTAAACCTAGAGGTAATGTATTATTATCAATATTCATAACATACGTCTCATTCATAATGAAAGTATGGCCCTTATGTTATTCATAACACCGAACATGAAAAGTTCTCTTATGAACAACCTTCTTGCAAGATACCTTATGCAAAGGGCTAGAGTGTGAAACTCTAAAATGAATTATGAAACTTAATACATAGGGAATACACCGATGGAAGGCATAGTAACATTTACTATGTTCCCTGCGTGTATCTAAACCTCATCCATGGCTAGTCTTTCAGGCCACAGTAGTTCTTACATCGAGTTGCAATAGAATGCAATCAAGCGGGTATCTTTGTGACCAACTCACAATACCCAAGAATTAGTGATTAACATGTTTAACCATAATTCCCAAGAACTATATCTTTGACCAGACTTCTATACATCAAAAACTTGTATGGCATTCATACATGAGCTGGATATTCCAGTCTTCTTTCTGTTTGCCATTATACTTCTAAAAGTTTAACTTTTCAGTGTTTCTCCTACTCTCAGAAGAAGCATCCAACTTAAGAGTGGCATTAGCCCTGGACTTCCTAGGCGTGAAAGTCTCACTAACACCCTTTGAACACTTCCTTTCTCTTTAAGTTGTTGTTTTATTCACCTTTCATCATATGACAGGCGTTCTCCTGGATCCCTCTCTTATCAGTCTAATGCATAGTAAACTTCTTTACTAGTAGTTTGCAAACAAACATTGCTTTGGATATCTCATATCTTTTAGCCTTTGTGTGTCTCTGAAAATGATTTTCAGATTCCATGAATATCACATAACTATCCAAACTTTCGAAGTTCGGGTCTCATGGAAGCAAACATATTGCACTTTGACTGAAAAGGATTTCTAGCTTTTGGATCGAAGGACGAGAGTCACATGACCCATAGCATTAGCGGGAGAATACCAAAAGCATGTGATAGGACAAAGTCCTTCTCGGCACTCTTGAGGACAATCCTCACATTACGTTACCAACCGTAAAGTTTTAACCAGATATTTAACAGCTATTCAATTTTAATAGGGAAGGCGGAAACACGAGCCATTATTCTACAACTATTATGCAAATCACACTTAGACATTGTTCAAAAATTAATTGCACTGAGAATTAAAAAAGTTAATTCTACAGTGCACTCCCACTCAAATCAATATCTCTCATAATTGATTTTGAGTGATGCAAGACCCAACTTTCAATTCAACGTCAAGGATGTAACCATCTCAAGTTACGAGAATTTCAATTGGTAGGCCAACTTGCCAATCACATCTCTATGTGACTCTTGTTGATCTTTCGATGCGTGTGTTCCGAGCTCATGACTTTCATGCCTGAACGTCAAGACAACCAAGTGATCTCGCTGCGAGGTCTCAACTCACCTGCCTCACACTTCTCTAATCGTTCGTACCCATGTAACCATGTGATACCCCGAAGAGATAGGTGCCGTGATGGTGCTACACTTGGGAGAACACTAACTACTTGATATTTTGTGAGAGATCACCTAATAAAAAGCGACTACCGCGCAATCAAGAAGGGTGCATCAAGAGGGATAAACATCTCATGCAATTCATAATAGCATGATATGGTATAGCCCTTTCTAACGGAGAAGTCTTTCATTCCTTCGTCTTCGGCATTCGCGTCGGTGTTCACCTTCGCGAAGATTGCCACCACGTTGTCGATGCACCAGATAATATTGCTATCTCTATAGCTAATAAATTAAGTGCATTACTTAAGGTTGACACGCAGGTCATTAAAGTGACAATCATATGGCTCCAGCCATCATGCCGAATCATGACACACAGGTCATGTTAATATTACATCATATAGTCATCTCATACATAATCAAATTAATATGAGCATTGCTATACCACATCATATGCACATGCATACCATCCTGCAAAACCAAGTTAGACGCCTCTAATCGGTTCATGCAAAAACTTGTTTTACGTGGCTTCTAAGGTTTTGAAACAGACCGAATCTACCAACGTCCATAATCAAGTATGATAATTCAAGTTGCTAGATTAACTTTCCAGGGTGTATAAAACACGAGATAATAAAATCTCGAGCCCCATACTAAACTTTGTCATACGCGTGACCCCCGTGCAGATCGCATCTGCATTGCCCTTTCGTCTGCGAAACATCCATCTTTCTCAACTATGGTGGAACCCAAAGAACTGTTAGCACTTCGTTGATCTATCAATCAGCATACTCAGGAGCAACATGAAAGGATCACGGATTGCCAGAACTTTGTGAGATTCGACCATTCCGTCAAGATTAGGACTATGCAAATTCAGGGGAAGCAAAAGGAACATCGGGTAGCAGACTTCATATGCTATCCGCACAAATAATTTTCAACAATAGATCTCATCTACTACCTAATTATATTGTGCAACACCCATACATCTCTATGTATTCTAGATCGCAACCTGCATCTACGCATAGCACGGCTCTTGATGCCACTGTTGGGTTACGCAGCAGAAAACAAAAAATTTCCGACCTACGCACCAGCCCAGGACCACTATGGAGACTGCATACAAGGTTTGATCTTTTTCGTTACCAACTCGTAGCGCAGCGGAAGTAGAGTCCATGACGATCGACGGTGCAGATCCCCGCAGCTAGGATTTACAACCTCCCAACCGCGAGGATGTATACCCTCATCTGCCCCTCGGACAGCCCTCCGGGAGGCGGTCAGACAGTCCCCCGGACGGTGTCGCGGACAGCCCTTCGGGAGGACCTCCAAAACTTGGACTATCACTCGGACAGCCCTTCGGGAGGACCTTCGAAACTCGGACGGTCACACGGACAGCCCTTCGGGAGGCACTCTCGAACTAAGACCGAAACTACGATCTCTCTACAGAGTTGCACACATACGGTGTCATCTATCCGGCAGGGCTTCGCCGTCCAGAACTAGTTCCTGCCGGAACACAGACAACCTTTCGGCTCTACGAAACTATTTCGCTGGGAGGGAGAGAAGAAGCCAGATCATGCATGGCACTTGTATGTGAGAAGGAATGAGTTTTGGGCTGCCCCCTCCACCTCTATTTATAGGATAAGGAGGGGTGGAGGGGCTGAAATTTCAGCCACATCCATCCATGTCATCTCCAAGATATTTTGGAGCAAAAGCCCAAAAAGGTGGCTTTCCAAAAAGTAACCATAAAGCTGATTTCACTATTCACGACGACATTTTTCAGCGTCTGATCGAACTGAAAATATTTATGTGGGCTTAGAACATTTCCAGTACCCACTAAAATAATTTTCAACACTTTTCGAAACAATTCCGGTTTAGTGATTTTCATCTGCGAAAAGCATCTGAAGCGGTTCCAGCAGCTCCGGAACATTTCCGGTTTTTCTTCCGGAAAATTCCCAAAAGTTTCCAAAATGATTCTGGCACCCTCCAAGAATTATCAGGCATGTGCCGAAACCAATTTGACTTAATGGTATCCCCTGAAAAAACTTTTCAGTTTTACCGAAACTGTTCCGGTGTTCTCCCTGCGGAACTTTTCCGCTGTCCGAAACATTTCCGGTGTCCGAAACTTTTTCGATGATTTTCTCTCAGACTCCCTGTCTAGTATTCAGCAGATAGATGACCCTTAAGCGTGTGACCCTATAGGTTCGGTGAAGCATAGACATGACCTGGAACCCCTTCCGATCAATGATCAACATCGGAGCCGTGGACACCCATATTGACCCCTATACCCACACGAATGAATATTCGAGTGAACCTCCAGTTGCCGTGTGCTAATCCTGTTGCTTCGCGATATGTTACAAATACCTGAGGTGAGACATGTTGGCATCCCCGTGGATCAACAACTTGTCCACTATGCCAGTTACCTCGTTGCCGGTATTATTCTCTTTTCTCGTTCCCGTGTTCCAGCATCCCCGTGATCAAATCACAAAATGTCTGGCCAGACGATGATGGATACCGTAACACCGAGAGGGCCCAGAGATATCTCTCCATCGTCGGAGGATCAAATCCCAATCTTGAGCTATCAAGTTAATTGACATACTTTTCCATGAACCCGTAAGCCGCCGTAATAGCCACCCATTTACAGATGACGTTTAACAAACCCCAAAGTTCATGAAGCAAGCATGAAGAAACTCAATACTCTCATGGTCTAAGGAATTATGCAAACATTAACTTCTCTGTGTTATTTACCATTAACTTATGACGAATGTATCTCATAGCATAACATCAATTCGGGTCGATTCAACACAAATGTTCTTCTAACATTGTGCCCTCAAAATTGCCGGCATAGCCATGCCCATGATCAGGAAAACAGGATCATCATGCAATACTTGAGCCAGTCTTAGAGGCCAGACTAGGAATATAATTTATCTTTTATTATTCCACACGTGCATATGAGTCTTCCTTCAAGCCTCGTGGTTATTGTAGACTCAAGAACCATAGCAGTTATAGCATGGAACATAAACCTAATTATGAACAGGGAGATAATCAATAACATTTATTATTGCCTCTAGGGCATATCTCCTACAATGGAACCCACAAGTTGATCACCAAAACATACATCGAGTGGACCAATAGAACATCCCATTGTCACCACGGATATCCCATCGCAAGACATACATCAAGTGTTCTCAAATCCTTAAAGACTCAATCCGATAAGAAAACTTCAAAGGGAAAACTCAATTCATAATAAGAAGATAGAGAGGATAAAACTCCATATGATTCATCTATATTAATAAAGCTCGCGGTACAATAAGATCGTGCATCTCAAGACCACAAGAGAGAGAGAGATAAAAAACATAGCTACTGGTACATACCCTCAGCCCCGAGGGTGAACTACTCCCTCCTCGTCATGGAGACCGTTGAGATGATGAAGATGGCCTCCGGTGATGGTTTCCCCCTCCGGCAGGGTGCCGGAATGGGCTCCCGATTGGTTTTTCGTGGCTTTGGAGGTTTGCGACAGCGGAACTCCCGATCTAGGTTTGTTTCTAGGGTTTTTGGTATTTATAGGAGTTTGTGGTGGTGGAAACAAGTCCAGGGGGTCCACGAGGAAGTCACAAGCCAAGGGCGCGCCCTAGGGGTGGGCGCGCCCCTGTGGCTTGTGGCTTCCTCGGCCTTCCTCTCCAATGACTCTTCGCTCCAGTATTTTTTATATTTTCCAAAAATATTCTCCGTAAATTTTCAGCTCATTCCGAGAATTTTTATTTCTGCACAAAAACAACACCACGATAGTTCTGCTCAAAACAGCGTCAGTCCGGGTTAGTTCAAATAAAATCATACCAAAATCATATAGAATTATTGTAAACATGGCATGAATACTTCATAAATTATAGATACGTTGGAGACATATCAGCAATCCCAAGCTTAATTCCTGCTCGCCCTCGAGTAGGTAAATGATAAAAGAAATAATTTATGAAATGTGAATGCTAGCATAGTGCATAAAATTTATCAATGATAATTCCAAACACTTTTTCTAGCATCATTAGATATCATAAACAGTAGCTCATCTCATAAACCTTCCCATGATGAAATAACAAGCTATCCACATGTTAAAGCATAAACTAACAAACTATGCTTTCAGTTACGAAACAATTGCAATTCATCCTATTTTTAGGAAGGGTCTATGTAAGAGCTTTGATTTAGCATATTCAACATACACAACGATCATATGGTCTTCCATGATTTCTAACACTTAAAGCATAGTTTTAGAGGAAATGGCATCCGTCGAACACAAAGAAAGATAGGGGCTTAAATTTTCGCCTCCCAACTTATTTATCATATAGATAGTTGTCAACAATAATAATTCATGATCAAATATATTTGAATGGCCATATATGCTTGGATCTTTCCCCAACACATGACGCTTGCCAAGAGAAAAAGGCGAAATATAGGAAGTGGTGAAGATCACCATGACTCTTGCATAAAGGTAAATACTAGAAAGTAAAAGATAGGCCGTTCGTAGAGGGAAGCATTGATTTGCAGAGGTGCCAGAGCTCGAGCTTTTAAAACAGAGATGAATAATAATTTTGGGTGGTATGCTTTCATTGTCACCATAACAACAGAGATATCTCTGTATCTTCCATGCTAGATACATTATAGGCGGTTCCCAAACAGAATGGTAAAGTTTTTACTCCCCTCCTCCAATCAATCACACTCCACGACGAGCCGAATCTACGGGTACCGTCCATACCAACGACATTCCTGGGGGAGTTTTGTTTAATTATTTGTATTTTTTTCTTTGATTTCGGGACTGGGAATCCCTATTACCAGCCACTTTCTCGTGAATGATAGTGAATCAACACATATCGTGAGAATAACCCACCTAGCATGGAAGATACTGATAGCCCTAGTCATTATATGAGCGATTCGGGCATACAAAACAGAATATTATTTGAAGGTTTAGAGTTTGACACATGCAAATTTACTTGGAACGGCAGGTAAATACCACATATAGGTAGGTATGGTGGACTCATATGGAACAACTTTTGGTTTAAGAGTGTTTGGATGCACAAGTAGTATTTCTACTTGGTGCGGATTTTTTGGCTAGTATGAGGTGGAATCAAGCACCACATGTTGGAGGATCCATAACAATATAACTTCTATACAAATATACCCAAGCATAACTCATTACATTGTCTTCCTTGTCCAACTTCAACTAATTTTCTCAAGTTTGAAAATAATTAATGGGTATTCACAATCATAGAAGATGTCAATATAGTATATTTATATGTGAAATCTCTCTTCCTACAATATTCTTTCATGAATTGTTCAAGTGATCAATGCGGTGTTTGCTAACTTTCAATAAATTTTACTACCTATACTTCTTATATGTGAAGTCACTACTCCCCATGGGATAAGTATATAAAACATATATAATTTCAGATTTATGATATTCACTTCATTCAACCATTTACTCATAGGATATAGGTGAAGCACGAGAGTAAATGACAAAACTACTCCAAAACATATAAGTGAAGATCAATGAGTAGTCAAACAATTAAGTAGCTATGTGAGGACTTTCTATATCTCTCTCAATAAAGATTTTCAGATCTGAGTATTTTATTTAAACACCAAGCAAAACAAAAAAAGCACTCCAAGAATAGCACACATCATGTGAATGAATAAAAATTTAGGCTTAGCATAGGCTAACCGATAGTTGACGAAGAGAGGTGGGATGCGTAGCATCCCCAAGATTAGATGCTTGAGAGTTCTTGAGATATTTACTTGGGGTGCCTTGGGAATACCCAAGATTAAGCTTTTTTATCTTGTTAAATCCTCTCATATCCCAATTTCACCTATTCTCAAAAACTTTATCCACACAAAACTCAAAAAGAACTCATGAGATAGGTTAGTACACATAATAATAAATAAGCTCTTTATGTATTGCCAAGACAAGTTACATAATAATTTTCAAACATTAGGTAGTGTATACTATCATTTCCACAATTTATATCTACCAATATAGGCTATGGAAACTATAGTATAAGTAGATAACAAAACTGTGGCAGCAATATGTCTAAACAAAACGGTCTGTAGCTATTTATCTAAACAGTGTACTTATGTAACTCAACAAATTATGAAAATTTATTAAATGCTATAAAATTTATATGTAATCATTGTGTAAAATTTTTAGAAACTTTACACGTTCCAGTAAAATTTGAAAATTCAAACACTACAGCCAAAGTTTCTGTTTTTTTACAAAACATGTAATGCAAGCATCCTAAGGCAATTCTTGGAACTTTTTATGGAAAAACAAGATTATAAATAACACCTAACAGAGAACAAGAAAATAAAATGATGCTCCAAGCAAAACTCATATTATGTGACGAATAAAATATAGCTCCAAGTAAGATATACCGATAGTATTGAAGACGAAAGAGGGGATGCCTTCCGGGGCATCCCCAAGTTTAGACGCTTGAGTATCCCTTGAATATTACATTCAGGGTGCCTTGGGAATACCCAATATTAGGTTCTTGTCACTCCTTATTCTCCTCATATCGGTGTCTCACCCAAAACTTGAAAACTTTAATCACACAAAACTTAACGGAACTTCGTGAGAAGGGTTAGTGTAGTAAAGATAAATCATTCACTTAGGTACTGTAAAGACAAGATTCATAATTGTTCACATATGATACCAACTGTATTACATCATGACCACAATTTATATTACTCAATATAAGATATAGGAACACTTGAAACAAGCAAACTATGCATGCAAAACAGAATGTGTCAAAAACAGAACAGTCTGTAAAGATCTGAATGATCACCATACTTTCCTGACTCTAAAAATTCTTAAAAATTAGGAAAACTCAAGTAATTTGCATATAAATGCTTTTAAAAATTTAAGAATTGTTTGACACTCCGGTAAAATCATATAATTCATATAGTGGACGCAAAACTTTCTGTTTTTGCACAGAATCAAACACGCAAGTATCCACACTATCCCAAAGGCTTTACTTCGCACTTTATTGAAATGAAAGACAAAAAACATGATTAATACAGTTGCTTAATCATGTGAACACACAAAAATGGGAAGTAAAAGTGTTGGGTTGTCTCCCAACAAGCGCTTTTCTTTAATGCCTTTTAGCTAGGCATGATGATTTCAATGATGCTCACATAGGAATAATTATTGAACATGCAAAAGAGCATCAGGAATCTCATGACAATCACATTTAAATATAACCCACTTCCTATGCATAGGTATTTTGTGAGCAAACAATTTATGGGAGCAAGAATCATCTAGCATAGGAAGGGAAAACAAGCATATCTTCAAGAATTTGAACACATAGAGAGGAAACTTGATATTATTGCAATTCCTATAAGCATATGTTCCTCCCTAATAATAATTTTCAGTATCATCATGAAGTAATTCCACAATATAACCAGCACATAAAGCATTCTTTTCATGATCTACAAGCATAGAAATTTTACTACTCTCCACATAAGCAAATTTCTTTTCATGACTAATAGTGGGAGTATCATAAAAGACTTGAATACTAAAAATTGGTTCCACACTAAAAGAGTAATATTTAGTAAAAGGATATTCGTAATTATGACAAGTATCATAATAGTAATCATCACTCTTTTTCATTGCATAAGTATCATCACAATAATCATCATAATTAGGAGGCATGCAATCATTATAACAAATTTGATCATTCAAAGTAGGGGGGAATAAAATGATCATATTCATTAAGCATAGCATCCCCAAGCTTGGGACAAACATTAACTGCAGCAAATAAATTCTCAAACATTTCATTTTCATCAAACATAGCATACCCAAGCTTGTGGTTTGTATATCGTAAACATAATCACTCTCATCATTAATGGTATGAATAGCACCAATAGTATAGCAATTATTATCATCATCATCCAAGTTGGTGCCATAAATATTTTCAAGATTATAAGAAGTATCATTATCCTCCCAATTATAATTATCACAACAAGCAATAGGCATAACAAAATCATCCTCAAGTGTATCATCTTCCACAACTATTTTTGATTCCTTCTCATGAGGCCTATCAATAATGGGAGCAACATTATATGGGAGAGATACCTCTTTACCCTTACTTTTCCTGCTTTTATTGTTCTTCACCACATTATGTGTGGCTTTATTTAATTCCTCCAAACTTCTTTTTGAAGAGGTCAGTTGAATAAAAAGCTTCTCCTCGTTACCTGATTTATCATAAGAAAAAATAGGAGGATATTGGGAAACCTCTTCCCCTTCATTAGTATTCTCTTCCTCTTCTATTTGTTTTCTTGTCTTTAAGTAATTGGCAATATAAGGATTCTCAATGCAATTTACCACGCAATACATATAGATTTCATTTAGATCAAAATCAATCATTTTCATGAGAACCCAAGATGGAGCATCCTAAGTTTCATGTTTCATTTCTTCGTACCCCAAGAATAGACTAAGTTCATTATGATGCTCAAGGGTAATGAGTTATCACAATTTTTGAACATAGTCCGATCATGAAATAATTCACATTGGAAATTAAAATGACCACTTTCATTGCAAAGTTCACAAGGACGATGAGAAATATTAAGTCTTTCAGCACAAACATATAACCTCTCTTGCAACCATTTAGTTTCTAAATACTTATGCCTCTTACAAAATCTATCTTCCCTTTTAGGCATGTCTTGACAAACTCTATGCACTCCACAAAAATTGACATGATTATAAGAATTTTTTTATCATGACTAGTGCAATCATCATTAGTACTATGGATATTCAGAGAATTCATACTAACAACATTGCAATAATGCTCATCACTCAAAGATTTAGTGCCAAACATTTTAATTACTTCTTCTTCTAACACTTGAGCACAATTTTCCTTTCTATCATTTTCACGAAAGACATTAAAAAGATGAACCATATAAGGCAACCTCAATTCCATTTTATTCTAGTTTTCTTTTACAAAACCAAACTAGTGAAAAACAAGGAACTAAAATATTGATTGCAAGATCTAAAGATATACCTTCAAGCACTCACCTCCCCGGCAACGGCGCCAGAAAAGAGCTTGATGTCTACTACGCAACCTTCTTCTTGTAGACTCGTGTTGGGCCTCCAAGCACAAAGTTTTGTAGGACAGTGGCAATTTTCCCTCAAGCGAATGACCTAAGGTTTATCAATCCATGGGAGGTGTAGGATGAAGATGGTCTCTCTCAAACAACCCTGCAATCAAATACAAGAAATCTCTTGTGTCCCCAACACACCCAATACAATGGGGAATTGTATAGGTGCACTAGTTCAGCAAAGAGATGGTGATACAAGTGCAATATGGATGGTAGATATAGGCTTTTGTAATCTGAAAATATAAAAAAATCAAGGTAACAAATAGTAAACAATGAGAAAAACACTGTATAAATGCTTGGAAACAAGGCCTAGGGTTCATACTTTCACTAGTACAATTTCTCTCAACAATATTGACATAGTTGAATCATATGTAAGTACCTCTTGTGCGACAAAGAGTTCACTCCAAAGTCACAAATAGCGGAGAACTAACAAAGAAATTATTGTAGGGTACGAAACCACCTCAAAGTTATCCTTTCTGATCAATCTTATGAGCTATCCCTATAAGTGTCACGGACAACCCTAGAGTTCGTACTAAAATAACACCTTAAGATACACATCAACCTAAACCCTCATGTAACCTAGATACTCCAATGTCACCACAAGTACCCATGGGATTGATTATACGATATGCATCACATAATTTCAGATTCGTCATATTCAATCCAACACAAAGAACTTCAAAGAGTGCCCCAAAGTTTCTACCGGAAAGTCAAGACAAAAACGTGTGCCAACCCCTATGCATAGATTCCTAAGGTCACGGAACCCGCAAGTTGATCACCAAAACATACATCGAGTGGATCAATAGAACATCCCATTGTCACCATGGATATCCCATCGCAAGACATACATCAAGTGTTCTCAAATCCTTAAAGACTCAATCTAATAAGGAAACTTCAAAGG
Organism: Hordeum marinum; assembly: GCA_022496015.1. Classification (NCBI taxonomy): domain Eukaryota; kingdom Viridiplantae; phylum Streptophyta; class Magnoliopsida; order Poales; family Poaceae; genus Hordeum; species Hordeum marinum. The sequence goes on along the minus strand of CM039676.1, from coordinate 334,852,358 downwards.
GAAAACTCAATTCATCACAAGAAGATAGAGAGGAGAAAACTCCATATGATTCATCTATATCAATAAAGCTCACGGTACATCAAGATCGTGCCATCTCAAGAAGACAAGAGAGAGAGAGATCAAACACATAGCTACTGGTACATACCCTCAGCCCCGAGGGTGAACTACTCCCTCCTCGTCATGGAGACCGTCGGGACGATAAAGATGGCCACCGGTGATGGTTTCTCCCTCCGGCAGGGTGTCAGAACGGGCTCCCGATTAGTTTTTCGTGGCTCTGGAGGTTTGCGGCGTCAGAATTTCTGATCTAGGTTTGTTTCTAGGGTTTTTGGTATTTATAGGAGTTTGTGGTGGCGGAAACATGTCCAGGGGGTCCACGAGGAAGTCATAAGCCAAGGGGGCGCCCCCCTGTGGCTTGTGGCTTCCTTAGCCTTCCTCTCTGATGACTCTGCACTCCAGTATTTTTTATATTTTCCAAAAATATTCTCCGTAAATTTTCAGCTCATTCCGGGAACTTTTATTTCTGCACAAAAACAACACCACGGTAGTTCTGCTAAAAACAACGTCAGTCCTGGTTAGTTCTAATAAAATCATACCAAAATCATATAGAATTATCGTAAACATGGCATGCATACTTCATAAATTATAGATACGTTGGAGACGTATCACCCTACTGCCTTCACCACCCTATCTGCCGGCGCTGCTACCAACACCAACCTCACCTGCAACGTCGAGCTGGGATCAAGCCGCCTTTCTCAAGGCCATGAACAATTTTCTACCCAAGGAAACACAGTTACAGATTGGATCTTCGATTCTGGTGTTTCTAGTCCACTAGTAGAAAACAGACCTTTTGTCCGCCTCATTAGTCGCGGTAGTGCCGGTTCGTTACGGACCTTTAGTCCTGGTTCGTGCCACGAACCGGCACTAAAGGCATGGTGGCAGGCCGGCGTCAGCCTGAGGCCCCACGGGAACCTTTAGTCCCGGTTTGTGGCTCCAACCGCGACTATAGGCTAACCTTTAGTCGCGGTTGGAGCCACCAACTGGGACTAAAGGTCCCTCTATATTGAAACCCTTCGGCGCCAGCCCGAGCAGAGTCCTCTGTTCTTCCCCATTCCTCTACTCTCTGTTCTTCCTCTCTTCCTCGAGCTCATCCTCCATTTTTGCCAAAAATTGTCAAGATTTGGAGGTATCCCATCCTTCCAAGTGTTCACAAAGGTTAGCAACTTTGTCCTTTCATCTCTCATTGCTAGATTACCTCTTGCAATGCTCTATAAGTATAGTAATTTGTGGGTTTTAGTTTCTATGTAGCAGTTTATTTGATTTATGCAATTTGAGCTCAAATTAACTTCTTACTTTGCATTTGTAGGTGTGGTTTACTTAGTGCCTTCCCGTCCCCGTCCTAACCACCATCGATCGCCCGCACCGTCCCGTTGCTGGCACCACCTTGGTGAGATTCTTGTTCTTATCCTTTTTATAAAAAAACCATGTTTGTCAGATTTATTTAGTTACTTGTATAGTTTTCTTACCTATATGGTTGTTTTTATACATAGTGGCATGGTTTTGAATTCCGTCCCCGTCGGCCCTCGTCCGGTTTATGATGCGGATGTGGTATGTACTCTCTTTTATAACACTTTGTTGCATTTCATGTTTATGACAATTATGCTAATTAAGTTGACATAGATATTTTTATCTAGGAGGTATGTGAACCGGATATTCCAACCGACATAGATATTCTTGTCAAGAAGTTAAATTTAGTTGAAAAAGAAAACGAGTATTTGAAAGAAAAATTGAAAAGAGTTGAAGAACAGAAGATGAAACTGGAGTTGTATGTTGCCGATGTCGTTGATGATTACAAGATCAAGATGGGTGCAATGCGCTTGAAGATTAGAAAATTTAAAAGATATGCCATTGATCGTGAGGCTTGGTATCACTATGTTGTTGGATCAATTGTTACCTTAGTTGCGATGTTGATCACATTTGTTGTTGCATTTAAATGCTTTAGCTAGAGAGTTTGTATGTTGTTTTTATTGGAAATATGCCCTAGAGGCAATAAACAAAGTGTTTATTATTATATTTCCTTGTTCATGATAATCGTTTATTATCCAAGCTATAATTGTATTGATTGGAAATACATTACATGTGTGGGTAAATAGACAACACTTTGTCCCTAGTATGCCTCTAGTGAACTAGCTCGTTGGGTCAAAGATGGTCAGGGTTTCCTAGCCATTGACATGTGATGTCATTTGATAACGAGATCACATCATTAGGAGAATGATGTGATGGACAAGACCCATACTACAAATGTAGCATATGATCATGTCAGTTTATTGCTACTGTTTTCTGCATGTCAAGTATATGTTTCTATGACCATGAGATCATGCAACTCACGGACACCGGAAGAGTGCCTTGTGTGTATCAAACGTCGCAAAGTAACTGGGTAACTATAAAGGTGCTCTACAGGTATCTATGAGGGTATTTGTTGGGTTGGCATGGATCAAGACTGGGATTTGTTACTCCGTGTGACGGAGAGGTATCTCAGGGCCCACTCGGTAATACAACAGCACAATAAGCCTTGCAAGCAATGTGACTAAGCATTAGTCATGGGATCTTGTATTGCGGAACGAGTAAACAGACTTGCTGGTAACGAGTTTGAACTAATTATGGAGATACCGATGATCGAACCTCGGGTAAGTAACATACCGAAGAACAAAGGCAACATCATACGGGATTAACTGAATCCTTGACATAGAGGTTCGACCGATAAAGATCTTCGTAGAATATATAGGAACCAATATGGACATCCAGGTCCCGCTATTGGTTATTGACCGTAGAGGTGTCTCGGTCATGTCTACATAGTTCTCGAACCCACAGGGATTGCACACTTAAGGTTTGGTGACGTTTCGGTAGTATAGAGTTATGTATGGTGGTGACCGAAGGTTGTTCGGAGTCCCGGATGATATCCCGGACCTCATGAGGAGCTCCGGAATGGTCCGGAGGTAAATATTGATATATAGGAAGTCCTATTTTGGTCGCCGGAAAAGTTTCGGGCTCATCGGTAGTGTACCAGGAGTGCCGATAGTGTACCGGGAGACCATCGGGAGGGGTATTTCGATCCAAGAGGCTACATGGGCTGTGGGAGAGTGAATACCAGACCTTAGTGGGCTGGTGGAAGTCCCACACAAGGCCCTTGCGGCTGGGAGAGAAAACCCAAAGAGAAAAGATGGAAAAAGGCAAAATAGGGAGGAATCCTAGTCCTAGTAGGATTGGAGGAGGAGTCCTCCTCTCCTCCTTGATTCGGCCGAACCAAGGGCTGGTCCCTTGAGGGCCAAGCCTCCTCCTCTCTCCCTAGTATATATACTGGAGGTTTTAGGGGTTTTGCACTAGATTTTCAGCCACGTGCTACCCGTTCCTCTAGTGCATAGTTTCTCCTCCAGATCAGTTTTCTGCAGTGCTTAGGCGAAGCCCTCCCAGAATTGCTCCACCACCATCGCCGTGGCGCCGTCATGCTGCCAGAGAACTCGTCTACCTCTCCGCTCCCTCTTGCTAGATCAAGAAGGCAGAGATCGTCATCAAGCTGTACGTGTGCTGAACGCGGAGGTGCCGTCCGTTCGGTGCTTGATCAGGACGGATCGTGATTGGATCACGGGACGCTCGGTGATTTGGATCGTGAAGACATTCGACTACACCAACCGCGTTTCTTAACGCTTCCCGCTTAGCGATCTACAAGGGTATGTAGTTTCACTCTCCCTCTCGTATATGCTCATCACCATGGATAGGTCTTGCGTGAACGTAGGAATTTTTTTTGTTTCCCATGGGCCGTTCCCCAAAAGTTTTATGAGTACAAGTGTGTATGAACTTTATGTATGAACTTGTATTAATTTGGTCTTTTCGGTGTTGTGTAATGAAGATGAGCCGGCAATGGATGTACGAGGACCGATGCTCTCCCGAGTTCATTAATGGCGTGCATACTTTTCTGGTTGCGGCTGAGGCAAACAAGCGGCCAGATGGTTTTATGTATTGTCCATGTGCTGGCTGTAAGAATGATCGAAATTACTCAAACTCCAGAACCATTCATGTCCACCTGTTTGAGTCCGGTTTCATGTCCGGCTATAACTGTTGGACCAAGCACGGAGAAAGAGGGGTCCTAATGGAAGAGAATGAAGAAAAAGAGGATGACAATAGCTATCCTGGCCATGGGTTCCATGAATACGATGGTACAACAATGGGGGAAGAAGCTGAGCCAAAAATGTGGGAAGGAGCTAAAGAAGAGGCATCAAATGAGCCCGCTGATGATCTTGGTCGGGCCATTGCCGATGCAAAGAGAAACCGCGCAAGTGAAAAGGAGAAGCTGAAGTTGCAGCGCATGTTAGAGGATCACAAAAAAGGGTTGTACCCAAATTGCGAAGATGACAATAAAAAGCTGGGGACCACACTGGAATTGCTGCAATGGAAGGTAGAGAATGGTGTATCTGACAAGGCATTTCAAAAGTTGCTGATAATGTTAAAGAAGAAGCTACCAAAGGACAACGAATTGCCAAAGAGTATGTATGAAGCAAATAAGGTTGTCTGCCCTCTAGGGTTAGAGGTCGAGAAGATACATGCATGCCCTAATGACTGCATCCTCTACCGCGATGAGTACGAGGATTTGAATGCATGCCCGGTATGTTGTGCATTGTGCTATAAGATCGTCCACGATGACCCTGGTGATGTTGAGGGCGATTGCCCCAGGAAGAAGATTCCTGCCAAGGTGATGTGGTATGCTCCTATAATACCACGGTTGACAGGTTTGTTCCAAAACAAAGTACATGCCAAGTTGATGCGATGGCACAACGAAGATCGTAAGAAAGACAGGAAGTTGAGAGTGCCTGCTGACGGGTCGCAGTGGAGAAAAATCGAGAGAAAGTGGAAGGACTTTGCAAAGGATGCAAGGAACGTATGTTTTCATTTAAGTTCAGATGACATTAATCCTTTTGGGGAGCAGAACAACAATCATAGCACATGGCATGTGACTCTATGTATCTATAACCTTGCTCCTTGGTTGTGCATGAAGCGGAAGTTCATTATGATACTAGTGCTCATACAAGGCCCCAAGCAACCCGACAACGACATTGATGTGTACCTAAGGCCATTGGTTGAAGAACTTTTACAGCTATGGAATGGAAAAGGTGTACCTGCGTGGGATGCGAAAGATCAGGAGGAATTTGACCTACATGCGTTGTTGTTTGTAACCATCGATGATTGGCCTGCTCTTAGTAACCTTTCATGACAGACAAACAAGGGATATCACGCATGCACGCACTATTTAGATGATACCAACAATATATATTTGGATAAATGTAAGAAGAATGTGTATCTGGGGCATCATCGATTTCTTCACAGCAGGCACATAGTAAGAAAGAAATGCAAGCATTTCAAAGGTTAGGCAGATCACCGGAAGAAGCCTCACCACCGTACGGGTGATGAAATACTTGATATGGTCACGGATTTAAAAGTAATCTTTGGTAAGGGTCCTGGTATACAATCTGTTCTGAATGACGCTGACAAACGCGCGCCCATGTGGAAGAAGAAATCTATATTTTGGGACCTATCGTATTGGAAAGACCTTGAGGTCCGCTCTGCAATCGATGTGATGCATGTGACGAAGAATCTTTGCGTGAACCTACTAGGCTTCTTGGGCGTGTATGGGAAGACAAAAGATATGCCGGAGGCACGGGAGGACTAGCAACATATGCACGGAAAAGAAGGCATGGATCCAAAGCAGTTTCAGGGTCATGCCAGCTACGCTCTTACCAAAGAAGAGTAGGAAATCTTCTTCGAATGCCTTCTCAGTATGAAGGTCCCGTCTGGCTTCTCGTCGAATATAAAGGGAATAATAAATATGGCAGAGAAAAAGTTCCAGAACCTAAAGTCTCATGACTGCCACGTGATTATGACGCAACTGCTTCCGGTTGCATTGAGGGGGCTTCTATCAGAAAACGTTCGATTAGCCATTGTGAAGCTATGTGCATTCCTAAATGCAATCTCTGAGAAGGTAATCGATCCAGAAATCCTACCAAGGTTAGAGAATGATTTGGTGCAATGTCTTGTCAGTTTTGAGTTGGTGTTCCCACCATCCTTGTTCAATATCATGACACATGTCCTAGTTCACCTAGTCGAGGATATTGCCATTCTGGGTCCTGTATTTCTACACAATATGTTCCCCTTTGAGAGGTTCATGGGAGTCTTAAAGAAATATGTTCATAATCGTGCTAGGCCAGAAGGAAGCATCTCCAAGGGACATGAAACAGAGGAGGTCATTGAGTTTTGTGTTGACTTTATTCTTGACATTAAGCCGATAGGTGTTCCTGAATCGCGGCATGAGGGCAGACAGGGTGGAAAAGGCACGCTAGGAAAGAAATCACTAATATGCCGGGATGGGCATTCTTTGGCGCAAGAACACTACACAATTCTACAAAGTACCGCCTTGGTGGCTCTGTATATCGAGAAACACAAGAATATTCTATGCTCCAAACACCCGAAGAAGTCTGACGACTGGATTAGACATGAAAAAACGATGACTTTTGCCGGTTGATTGCAGACACGTCTGGTGCATGACGACACTGTTGAATATGAACTATACTTGCTGTCCAAGTTACCATCTTCGACTACATTGACATTCAAAGGGTACAAGATAAATGGGAATACATTTTACACGATTGCCCAAGATAAAAAGAGCGCCAACCAAAACAGTGGTGTCCGTTTTGATGCAGCAAACAACAATGGGCCAAAGGACACATACTATGGTTACATAGAGGAGATATGGGAACTTGACTATGGACTTGATTTGAAGGTCCCTTTGTTTAGGTGCAAATGGGTCAATCTGACAGGAGTCGGGGTAAAGGAAGACCGTAGTATGGAATGACAACAGTGGATCTCAACAATCTTGGGCACGCAGACGAACCATTCGTCCTAGCCAATGATGTGGCGCAGGTTTTTTATGTGAAGGACATGTCTACCAAGCCGAGAAAAAGAAAAGATAAGGAAGCAAATACATCATGCGATGAGCCAAAGCGCCACATAGTTCTTTCAGGGAAAATAAACATCGTGGGAGTGGAGGACAAGACAGACATGTCACAAGATTATGAAAAGTTTCACGAAATTGCTCCCTTCAAAGTGAATGTTGACCCGAGCATCAAGTTAAACAATGAAGATTGCCCATGGTTATGACGCAAAGGGACACACGCGAAGAAAAAGTTTTACACCCAAAGATCCCACTCTAGGATGTGACCGGCTTCTCTAGTTAGTTTCCGGACTTATATATCTAGAAAGTCCCACTTCGGACAAACCGAAGGAAATCTTTCTAATAGTAGTGTACTTATGTGTTTGGTGCGTTCAGTATGCACCATTTGAAGGGAGGCTATCAATTTTCAACCCTTTCCGACTTCATTTGCTATTTTTCATGCATTTACTGATTTTTTTTGAGCTAAATGACCCTGAAATTGATAAGCACTTCAAATGAACTCTGAAAAGGTTGAAAGTTCGCATGGTATCATCATTTCACCCACATAGCATGTGCTAAAAAGTTGAGAGGGTTACGGCAAAAACTGGATGCACTTCGTGTACAAAATGGACAATCTCTTTCGAAGTATCAGGATTTCAGACGAAAACTCGCCTGTTACAAAGGCATTTCATTTTTTAACTTATTTCAACTCCAGACTTTTTTTGCATTCAGTATGCACCATTCGAAGGGAGGCCGTAAATTTTCAACCCTTTCCGACTTCATTTGCTATTTTTCATGCATTTACTGATTTTTTTTGAGCTAAATGACCCTGAAATTGATAAGCACTTCAAATGAACTTTGAAAAGGTTGAAAGTTGGCATGGTATCATCATTTCACCCACATAGCATGGGCTAAAAAGTTGAGAGGTTTACGACAAAAACTGGATGCACTTCGTGTACAAAATGGACAATCTCTTTTCAACTATCAGGGTTTCAAACGAAAACTCGCCTGTTACAAAGGCATTTCATTTTTTTAACTTATTTCAACTCTAGACTTTTTGTACGTTCAGTATGCACCATTCGAAGGGAGTTCGTCAATTTTCAACCCTTTTCGACTTCATTTGCTATTTTTCATGCATTTACTGATTTTTTTGAGCTAAATGACCCTGAAATTAATAAGCACTTCAAATTAACTCTGAAAAAGGTTAAAAGTTGGGATGGTATCATCATTTCACCCACATATCATGTGCTAAAAAGTTCAGAGGGTTACGAAGAAAACTGGATGCACTTCGTGTACAAAATGGACAATCTCTTTCGAAGTATGAGGGTTTCACATGAAAACTCGCCTATTACAAATGCATTTCATTTTTTATCTTATTTCAACTCCAGAATTTTTGTGCGTTCAGTATGCACCATTCGAAGGGAGGCCGTCAATTTTCAACCCTTTCCGACTTCATTTGCTATTTTTCATGCATTTACTGATTTTTTTGAGCTAAATGACCCTGCAATTGATAAGCACTTCAAATGAACTCTGAAAAGGTTGAAAGTTGGCATGGTATCATCATTTCATCCACATAGCATGTGCTAAAAAGTTGAGAGGGTTACGGCAAAAACTAGATGCACTTCGTGTACAAAATGGACAATCCCTTTCGAAGTATCAGGGTTTCACACGAAAACTCGCCTATTACAAAGGCATTTCATTTTAAACTTATTTCAACTCCAGAATTTTTGTGCATTCAGTATGCACCATTCGAAGGGAGACCGTCAATTTTCAACCCTTTCCGACTTCATTTGCTATTTTTCATTCATTTATTGATTTTTTTTAGCTAAATGACCCTGAAATTGATAATCACTTCAAATGAACTCTGAAAAGGTTGAAAGTTGGCATGGTATCATCGTTTCACCCACATAGCATGTGATAAAAAGTTGAGAGGGTTACGGATAAAACTGGATGCACTTCATGTACAAAATGAACAATCTCTTTCGAAGTATCACGGTTTCAAACAAAAACTCGCCTGTTACAAAGGCATTTCATTTTTTAAATAACCTAAGAATTACCAAATTGGATATAATTATAAAACACAATAATATTAAACAGTAGAAAAAAGAATCACTGGAAAATCTATTTTTAAAGTAAAGTTATTCAGAAACTAGCGCTTCACACAAATTTGAAATAATTCATTCAAATTTGAAAACTACTAGCACTAAGAGAAAGTTTATAAATTTTTACCTAAAGAAAAAATATTCACAAAGAAACTCTAAATAAAGCAAAAAACAACTCAAAAACAAAAGAAAATAAATAAAGCAGAAAACAAAAAAAAATATTAAAAAAAGTCCGCCTACTAAGCCGCCATGGCCTGCATACGACTAGAAACCCAACCTCTTGTTGGGCCAGGACGCAGGCCCGTACGACCCAACAGGCCCCACAGGGCGTAGAGGAGTGGTAGGCCTAGAAGGCCTGCTTAAGAGAGGAGCTCGACACGGTAGCCGTGATGGGGCTTATAAACCGGTGCGAGCTCCTCTCGGCAAGCGAGGTGGGACTAAACATCCACCCTGCCTCGCGCCTGGCACACAACCCTTTAGTCATGGTTGGTGGCTCCAACCGTGACTAAAGACCCCCCTTTAGTCGTGGTAGGAGCCACCAACCGCGACTAAAGGGTTGTGTTTTCCGCCGCTTCGGCTGGTGAAATTCACCTTTAGTCGCAGTTGGTGGCTCCAACCGCGACTATAGACCCCCCTTTAGTCGTGGTTGGAGCCACCAATCGTGACTAAAGGTCCTCCTGTATAAGCAGGAGTTGAAATTTTTTCAGTTTCCCTCTGTTTTCGTCTCTTCGACCACAGGATCGCCGCCCGCGCGCGCCCCCGGCATCGTCGCCACCCATGTCGTCGCCGCCCCAACGCCGTCGCCGCCACCGACGTGCCGCCCATGCCGTCGCCGCCCCAGACGCGCCGCCCCCCGTCGCGCGCCGCCCCCTCCTCGAGCTCGCGCTCCGTCGTCGTCGCCGTCGTCGTCGCCTCGCCTCGCCGCCTGTCGCCCCGCTGTGAGCCCCTACCAGCTTGACCGCCCTCCCATCGATCAAGCCCGCACACACACACACATATGCATGAACACACACACGCACACTCACACACACACACACACATTTTCTTATTTTTTGTTTTTTTGTTTTTTATACTTTTAGTTATAGAAACGTTAGATGAATTAGATATTTAAATTTTAGATGAATGTTTTTAGTTTTTATACTTTTAGTTATAGAAATGTTAGATGAATTTTTGATATATAAATGTTAATTAGATGAATTTTGAAGTATATAATGTCCCTAACCTATTAAAATGTTGCTTAGAAGTATATATGCTTAATTAGAATTTTTTTTGCTTAATTGGAAGTATATAATGTCCCTAACTTATTAAAATGTTGCTTAAACGAAGTATATAATGTTGCTTAATTAGAATTTTTATTGAGAGTTGAATATTATTAGGGTAGTTATAACTTAGGAATTTTTACATTTTGATCCAATATATGTATAGAAAAAAGTTGATGAATTTTGACATTTGATCCAATGTATAGCAATTAGTATTTGCAAAAGTTGCATATTTTAATGTTGCATTTTTTCTATGTCATTGCTCGATATATGGAACGGGTTGACTTTACGTCTGTTTTGGCTCCTTGTGTGTCTTTCAGTGAGGGAGAGTGTCCACCATGCATATATATATATGAGAGAGGAAACATCCTGACCGTTGTCGTGGGTGTGGCTTCTCCTTCGTTCCAGTGTGCTGGACAGTTTGGTGTAATGCACTCTGGGACGAATGGAGGAACCACCATCACCGACGGTCGCAATATCAGAAAGAGTGTCCATCATATACATGAGGTGAGAGTTTAGGAAGGAAAGACTCGACAGACCTAAAGTCAACCTGTTGCATATTGAGTAATAGTGATCTGTGTGTTGATCAGTTTTCTCGTAGTTTCCTTCGATTGATTTTAAATGTTTCAACTATGAACATAGGGAATGTCTGACGATGAAAGGGAATTCGTTATGTGCGAATACTGCGAAGACGAGCGCGGTCTGTGTGGCAAGCCTTTCCTAGTTGATGGTAGGCGCTTCAGCATCATGCTGGATGAGACCTTCGAAGTGGATACAGTAAGTCACAACGATAAGTATTTTTTCGTAATTAAGCATGACTTCTGCTTCTTTTGCTTCAACTTATAATTTTAATTTTTTACTATTCTACTAGCGTATCCCCTGTCATGCAAGAAATTATGTCTTGGATAAGATTGGTTTCAGTACTGAAAAAAGTATGGAGGTAAAGATAGTTCACTTGAGGTCCGAGCATGGTTATACTTTTGTCGTAAAATTGTACAATGCAGAAGCCTACTACCATTTTGAATGCAAAACTTGGAGAGCACTATGCAAGGCTTATGCATTTGAGCCTAATATGCTTATCCCCTTTGATATTCGTCCGGAAGATGAAATTGAAGGTAATATCAACATCTGGGTCGATGTGCAGACCCCTCCGATTCTACCATTATGTGAGTTTCACAACCATATTTATTAAGTAATTTATATTGTTTATTTCAAAATAGTTGACAACTTATTTCCATTGACAATTTATTTTCATTCTTCAAAAAATGTACAGAAGATGGTAGACAGAACCTACTACTACAATGATGAAGCAGAATTAACTTGTAAGGAGAAAGATCATCTTACCGCATTTCTTAATCATCTTGAGAATTACAATAGCTATTATCAAACTCCTCTACATTATGGTCAGTACATGCCACTAGTGCACGTGGTGAACTACGGTAACATCCATGGAGATTGCACGGTAAGATTTTCTACTATTACGACATCCGTGCATCTTTTGCATAAATTCTTCTAAAACTAAACTACATTGCTACCTACAAAGTAATTACTATGTTTTTCAAGAGGAAATCTCGAAGGATTGCGTGCCTCATCTGATGTTTCCGAGAGGTCGCGTTGTTGTTATGAGCTTAGGGCTACCACGACCAGGTCAACCTACGCATCACTCCTGTCCATACCGGATTTCTAAAACCGATGGAGACATGACAATCAAAGATTGGAAAAAAATGTATGGTCAATCGTAGAGAGATACTTGGAGCTACTTGGAAGCAACATTGTGGGTAGGCCAAGAATTGGAGACAGGATGATCTCCATTCTCCATAATGAAGAGTGAGGGCCTATCTTGTTTTATTATACTGTGCCTAAGAGAGGGTAGAGTAGGTCCTATGAGAGAGGAGTAGGTCCTAGGTACAATGTGTTATTATGTGCTACAATGTGTTAGATTTAATGATGATGATGATGAGGAGGAGTTGGTGGTAATGACTATGATAATTATTAGCTATAGTGTTGATGATATGATGCAAGAGTTTTTATATTAATATGATGATGATGTGGATCATGATGATTTGTTATATCATTGGGGGAAGGAAAGCGGATTAGATTCATGTGGATGGATCAAAAGTGACCAAAAGTTGAATTAGTAGGATCGTCGTCCTACTAATTCAACTTTTGATCACTTTTTATTCATTTGGATGAATAAAATCCATGTTTCTTCCTCACAACGATATAATAATTCATCATGAACATAATGATATAACAACCTCTTAATTGGTACCGTATCAAAATTTGTATAACGGCGTATAACCATAATTAATTCATAAACCCCTAAAGAATTAAAAGGAAAAATAAAACAAAACTAAAAAAACTCAATACTTCTAGTCCCGGTTGGTGTTACCAACCGGAACTAAAGGCCCCCCGGCCCACGGCGCCATTAATGCCACGTGGAGGGCCTTTCGTGTCGGGCCGTGTTGAACCGACACTAAAGGGGGGAGGCTTTAGTCCCCACCCTTTAGTGCCGGTTCTAGAACCGGCACTTAAGGCCCTTACGAACCACGACTATAGGCCGGTTCTGCACTAGTGGTCATATGTCTACATCAAGTACTTGGCTATCTTCTTTCACTACATCTAAGTTTCCTTCCATTACTCTTGGTGATGGTTCATCTATTCCCATATACTGTGTTGGTTAGGCTCAAATTCCCTCTCCCACTAAACCACTTCTCCTTCGAGATGTTCTTGTTGCACCTGCCCTTATTAAAAACCTAATTTCTGTTCGCCAATTTACTTGAGACAATCTAGTTTCTGAGTTTGACCCATTTGGTTTGTTTGTGAAGGATTACCTGACCAAGGCTGAGATCGCCCGCTTCAATAGCTTCGGTGACCTCTACTCTCTTCATGGTGTCCCTGCCTCTGCTCCTCCTACATCGATGATGGCCTCCGTCTCTATGGCATCGTTGTTTGGGACATCCCTACCCTGTTGTTTTAGCTTCTATGCTTAGCAAATTTTCCATACCATGTAAAAGAGATTCCCATAATTCCGCGTTTTGCGAGTCTTGTCAGTTAGGCAAACATGTGCGTCTTCCCTTTAGTTCCTCTAGCTCTTGTAGTACTTATCCTTTTGAGTTAATACACTATGATTTATGGACGTCGCTCATTGCAAATGTTTCGGGTTTTAAATACTATCTTGTCATACTAGATGATTTTACTCACTTTGTATGGACCTTTCTTCTCCGCAACAAATCCGATGTTCACCCTCTATTTCTAAATTTTCAATGCTATGTTTCTGTACACTTCTTCCTCCCCATTCATTTTATACAGTGTGATAATGGCCGTGAGTTTAACAACCTTAAAAATCGCAACTTCTTCTTACAACATGGCATTCTTCTTCGATTCTTTTGTCCCTACACTTCTCCCCAAAATGGTAAAGCCGAGTGTTCTCTTCGCACCCTCAATGACATTGCTCATACACTTGTAGTTCAGTCCTCCATGCCATCCAAATTCTGGACCGAAGTGCTCTACACGGCCACCTTTCTTCTCAATATTTCACCTTCAAAAACTAATCCAAACATCACTTCCTATTATTCTCTTTTTCTTTGCCATCCCAATTACTCCTATGTGCGTGTTTTTGGCTGTCTTGGCTTTTCAAATGCCTATGCTAACTCCAAAAATAAACTTTCTCCGTGATCTATATCTTGTGTCCTTCTTGTTTTTTCTGACGAACACAAAGGTTATCGGTGCCTTGACTTACATACTGGACAGGTACACATGTCTCGTCATGTTACATTCGCTGAACACATTTTTCCTTTTTCTCAACGCAACACAACACCATCCACCCACTACCCCGGCTACCACCTCTTCTACCTGTCCTTTTCAACTCTACACTCCTATCACGGTAGGCACACATGCCGAAAATACTACCGTGGCAACACAAACCATTCCAACCAATGACCCACTGCCGCCGCATGACAACCACCAAAACCATGTCGCAACCGAACCCTACCATGAAAAATACCCTATCATGACACTACCACCATCGCCACATACTGATCCCAACCAACCATCGACTCCTTCTCCTCCGTCCTTGACTTCCGTTGTGCCAGACACATATGTTCCCATCCTACCAGCTCATGTTGTTCCTACCGTCGCCCCTGTCAACGATCATGACATGCGCACTTGTGCCAGATCAGGTTTTCGTCAGCCACAAGATCGCCTCAACCTGCATGCTTCCATATCTCTCTCTTACATCCCAAAAAAATTCAAAATTTCCCTCCTTGATTTGAATTGGGCTGTTACCATGCAAGAAGAATACAAATGCTTTAATTGACAACAATACTTGGCAGTTAGTTCCCCACCCTTCACATACAAATATTGTTTCTGGCAAATGGGTCTTTCACCAAAAAATTCACTCTGACGGGAGCCTCTCACGCTATAAAGCCCGCTGGGTATGCCATGGTTACTCTCAACAACATGGCATTGATAACGATGAAACATTCTCTCCTGTTGTCAAGCCCAGCACCATTTGTACCGTTCTTAGTATCGTTGTCTCCTCTGCCTGGCCCATTCACCAACTAGATGTCAAAAACGCTTTCCTCCATGGTTCTCTTTGAGAGATTGTATATTGTCAACAACCTCTTGGTTTTGAAAATCCTTCCTATCCAAATCATGTTTGTCTTCTTCAAAAATCTCTTTATGGTCTCAAACAAGCTCCACGAGCCTGGTTTCAACTTTTCTCTTCTTTCAAACAAACAATAGGTTTCACTTCTTCGCTTTCTGATACTTCTCTCTTTGTGTATCATCACAATTCTAAAACTGCCTACCTCCTCCTATATGTCGATGATATCATCACTAGTAGAGAAATGGCTAGCCACAATTCCTGTTGGTGGTGTGCCGTTTTACACCAACGCCAGCACTAATATTTTCAGATAGTGTTGGCGTTGCCTAAATTTGTACATTATTGGTACAGACTTAGTGGTGGCGTACAAATTCTGCCTAACGTCACTTGTTCAAGGAACACAACGCTCTCGCCTTTCACCTATTATTGTTGGCGTGACTGAAGTTCCAACGCCATAGGTATTTTCTTATGCCCGACGTTGCGCGTTCAGGCACATTAGGCCCATGCCAGCATTAATCGTTTTCACTAGTGAACCAACAGGTAAAACCATATCCTTTCCTCCTCTCGCTCTCGATCCCCAACTCCACTCGTGTCCTCCTCTCTCGATCCCTACTGCCGCTGCCCCCCGCCGCCGCCACCCCCCCACCGCTCGATGTTGCCCATCTCCGCCTCGCCCGATGCTGCCCATGTCCACCCGACGCCGCCCGCCCGACCCGGCCCGTCTTCGTCAGAGGAGGAGCGTGAGTTCTCCCCGCCCGACACCAACCCACCCGACTCAAGGTAATTATGTTCTACTCCGATCCCTCCGTAAATACTAGACGATGCACCACGCGCTGTGGCAAGATTTTGTATGAAATACTAGAATATGCATGTATGTCCCACTTTTCATCCATAGAGAACTCGATTATAAGGCTAGATATGAGCTAATTTGGGTGATGTGGATTAAGGAGAAGCGAGATATAGAAGATAAGTCATAAATTAATTCGGGTGATGTGAATTCCTAATAGTGGGGTCTAGCTATTTAGATATAGAACATAAGTCATGATAGATTAATTTTGTTCCTTATGTTCTACTCTCTCCGATCCATATTATTTGTCACTGAATCAAATTTATCTAGACATATTTTAGTGCTAGATACATCCGTTTAAGCGACAAGTAATATGGATCGGAGGGAGTAGTTCTTTTTAAATTCTGCATGTTATTTTTAAATTCTTCATTCTATAAGATGGTGAGATTTCATTACAGCACATATGGACAATTCATCATCCAACAATGAATCGGTGGGTGACATGCAGAGCTGGAATGAGTGGCAATTACAGTCTTAAAGTGGCGCATCAAAAAACCCGAAGAAGACAATACAGAATTGAATAATGAAAGGGATAATCTGCTTGTAGAGGGTGCTAATGCCCGAACTAAGGTAAAGAAACTGAGGGATCTCAGGGATGAGTTGACGGAGAAGAGAGACAACTTGAAGATGGAGAGAAAGAAATACCAGCTAGAGAATCATAACCTATAGATATACGTTGAGCACTTCAAAAAAGATGAAGAGAACAATCGAGAAAGGCTTCACCAGCTGGACTTAATCCTTGATGATGTTTAGGTCTTGAGTACTAATTAACTAGTACTAAGCTTATGAGTACATTTTGTTGGGGAACGTTGCATGGGAAACAAAATTTTCCTACGCACACACAATATCTATCCATGGTGATGAGCATTTATGAGAGGGAGAGTGGATCTACATACCCTTGTAGATCGCTAAGCGGGAAGCGTTAAGAAACGTGGTTGATGTAGTCAAACGTCTTCGCGATCCAAATCACCGAGCGTCCCGTGATCCCATCATGATATGTCCCGCGATCCAATCACGATCCGTCCTGTGATCTCATCATGATCTGTCACGTGATCCAATCACAAATCGTCTCGCGATCTTGATCACGGTCCTTCCGATCTAGCGCCGAACGGACGACACCTCCGCGTTCAGCACATGTACAGCTCGATGACGATCTTTGCCTTCTTGATCTAGCAAGAGGGAGCAGAGAGGTAGATGAGTTCTCCATCAGCACAATGACGTGGTGGCGGTGGTGGGTAACTAATCCTACAGGGCTTCTCCTAAGCACCGCAGAACTAATCGAGAGGAGAAACAGATCTAGAGGAAGAAGAGGGCAGCACATGGCAATTAGGGTTAGCTTTCCCCTCTAAATCCTCTAGTATATATAGGAGGGAGGGAGGGGATGAGGCATCCTCAAACCCTCAAGGTTTGGTCGAAATTGGAGGTGGAGGAGTCCTACTCCAATCCTATTAGGAGTAGGATTACTCCTTTCCACTTGGAAACTCTTTTCACCTCTCCACCTTTTGAGTTTTTCCCACCCCTAGCCGCATGAGCCTTAGTGGGGGATTAGTAAAGCCCACCAGTGGCTGGTTTGACTCCTCCCACACCCATGAGGTCCTTTGGGTCGAGATACCCCTCCTGATGGTCCCCCGGCACCCTCCCTGCACTCCTGATACACTACCGATGAGCCCGAAACTTTTCCAATGACCAAAACAGGACTTCCTATATATCAATATTTACCTCCGGACTATTTCGGAGCTCCTCGTGACGTCTGGGGTCTCATACGGGACTCCGAACAACCTTCGGTCACCACCATACATAACTCTATACTACCGAAACGTCACCGAACCTTAAGTGTGCAGACCCTGCGGGTTCGAGAACTATGTAGACATGACCGAGACACCTCTATGGTCAATAACCAATAGCGGGACCTGGATGCTCATATTGGGTCCTACATATTCTACGAAGATCTTTATCGGTTGAAGCTCTATGTCAAGGATTCAATTAATCTCGTATGTTGTTCCCTTTGTTCTTCGGTATGTTACTTGCCCAAGATTCGATCATCGGTATATCCATACCTAGTTCAATCTTGTTGCCGTCAAGTCTCTTTACTCGTTACGTAATACAAGATCCCGTGGCTAACACTTTAGTCACATTGCTTGCAAAGCTTGTTGTGATGTTGTATTACCGAGTGGACCCTGAGATACCTCTCCGTCACACGGAGTAACAAATCCCAGTCTTGATCCATGCCAACCCAACAAACAGCCTCGGAGATACCTGTAGAGCACCTTTATAGTCACCCAGTTACGTTGCGATGTTTGATGCACACAAGGTACTCCTCCGATGTCAGTGAGTTGCATGATCTCATGGTCATAGAAACAGATACTTGACATGCAGAAAACAATAGCAATAAACTGACACGATCATATGCTACGTTTGTAGTTTGGGTCTTGCCCATCACATCATTCTCCTAATGATGTGATCCCGTTATCAAATAACATCTCATGTCCATGACTAGGAAACCATAGCCATCTTTGATCAACGAGCTAGTCTATTAGAGACATACTAGGGACATGGTTTTGTCTATGTATCCACACATGTATCTGAGTCTCCGATCAATACAATTATAGCATGGATAATAAACGATTATCATGAACAAGGAAATATGATAATAACCAATTTATTGTTGCCTCTAGGGCATATTTCCAACAGTTTTGATTTGTACCTTTTGTGAAGTTTAAACTCATTCGTACTAGATTTATGAGTATGTTTAAGCTCATTTGTACCTTCCATTAGTAACTAGTACTAAGTTTTAAACTCTTATTAAGTTTATTATGAGTATGTTTTGATCTATACCATTTGTGAATTTAAGCTCGTAGTTTCTGAAGGAGTTTTTTTTATTATCAAAAAAAGAAATTGTTGGCGCTAGGAACAACACACGACAAAGGTAGTGTAGATGTATAGCTGGCGTTGGCCAATTCGGACGCGAGCAGCATGTAATATATTGCTGGCATAGGATCCAACGCCACCACTATGTTTTAATCGTGGCGCGATACTGCTGGCATCGGGTTTCTACGCCAGCAAGGCCACTTTTACCACGTCATAGCTAGGCTTTTCTGCACTAGTGCATTCTCACAGCATCTTCTCAATCCTTTTTAAATCATATTGTCACTCTTCTTCGTTTTGAGTTCTCTATGACTGATCTTGGCCTTCATCAGTTTTAGGCATTGCTTGACTGTCAGTCCTCTCGCACTCCTGTCGATACTAGTTTCAAACTCGCCGCTGACGATGGACCTTTATCGGATGCTACTGTGTATTGTAATTTAACCGGTGCTCTCCAATATCTCACTATCACTCGTCCTGAAATTTCCTTTGTTGTTCAACAAGCATGCATCTATATGCATGATCCACGAGTTCCTCATTTTACTCATGTCAAACGTGTTCTTAGGTATTTGAAAGGTACTCTTAATCATGGTCTTCACATTAATAATTCTACTCCTACTTCTCTCACCGCATACTACGATGCAGACTTGACTGGTTGTCCAGACACTCGAAGATCCACTTCCGGTTTTTGTGTTTTTCTCGATAACAATTTAATTTTTTGGTCCTCGAAAAGACAGGTTACGGTCTCCCGCTCCTCCGCTGAAGCTGAGTATCGTGTTGTAGCACATGTTGTTGTTGATACTATCTGCCTCATCAATTACTCTCGGAGCCGCACCGACCGATTGAGCAGGCTACTATTGTCTATTGTGACAATATGTCCGTTGTTTATATGTCTGGGAATCATGTTCAGCATCGACAGACCAAGCATATTGAGATTGATATCCACTTTGTTTATGAGAAGTTCGCTCTTGGACAAGTTCGGGTGCTTCATGTTCCTACTACGGCTCAATTTGCTGACATCTTCACCAGAGGACTTGCTACTACACCCTTTCATAACGTTTCAGTATCAACGCCATCGATCCTCCCGTTGATACCGCGGCGGATGCTAGACTATTCCTTGTGTTACAAGTATCCTAAGTCGAGTCGGTTTGTAATACCTAGCCTAAGTCGGTTTGTAACACTATATATAGCCATATACGCTCCACCAAATCAATTAATAAGCAATTGTTCATCAAATCAATTAATAAGCAATAATTTTATTCATCTATCGTACGTAAATCCAGATGTAAAACGATCAATCCCGTGCCAACCCAACCGCCACCATAAAAGCTCACATCTGTTCTAACCCCTTTCCGCCGTCGTCGCCGATCGATTTCAGCCAGCTCTGGCACCGCTCTGTCGCCCCGGCCAGCTCCGGCGCCTCCCCTACCCATTCCAATATGCCGTCGACCGTCCCTGACGCCCGAATCCGACCATCCGCCGCGCTGCGAGCAGAGGAGCGATCGCAAGCAAAGGAGACCTGCAGCTGCTCGAGGGTGCGCCGAGGAGGGCCGCCGCTGCTCAAGGGTAGCCGCCATGGCGCCATGTCTCGAGCTCGGCTCACTGAGCTTTGTCGCCGCTTAGATCTGCTGTTGGTCCTGGCTGACGATGGCGTCCCGCTACCCGCGCTCCGAGATGGATGTCAGCTGGGCTGCCGCTATTGTGGCCCCGCCCTGCAGCCCCAGCCAGCTCTAGCGCCTCCATGCACCTCTGCTGCGTGGCCATCGGCCGTTTTGCATCTTCAAATTTACATCATGTTGAAGTTGGATTTTACATCACCAAATATACGCCATCTGTTAAAGTTGAGACGTTTTTGAAGATGTAAAAAACACTTTTTGATATAAAAATGTACAACCGGAAATCTCTTTTGGAGCTCGGCCTCCAGTGAGGCCTTCAACTTTAAATTTAAAATTTCATCAAAATTCATATTTTTACATTTCAAAAATTCTGACAAAAATACAGATATACATGAAGACATAACACACATGTGCGTAAATTTTCAGTTTAAAATACATTGAAATGAGGGCTATGCAAAAAAGACAAATCTGGGGTTGTTTAACACATGATACTATTCATCCTCTCAGGCCACGAATTTGTGTTTTTTGTACAAGTCGCAACTCAACGTATTTCATCATGAATTTTTATACACATATGGGTTACATCCTTATACACACGCATATTTTTTTCAAAACATTTCGAACCATAAAAAATTAAATTTGAATTTTTCAAAAATAAAGGCCTTCATGAAGTTCGGCCTCCAAAATGCCTCTCTCATGTACAACACCTAATTTTACGTCTCCAAATTTACACAATCTATTGAAGATGCTCTTACAGTTTTCACTGGCCAGATGGACCATACGGCATAGATTAAGCAATGGCCTCTGCATACTGAGCCAGGGCAAAATTCATGGTTCACCGGCGGTACATACCTCTGCCATGGCGCGCCCTGCTAGCCCTACACCACCCTGCTGCCGGATGGGGATCAGGTACGTATTTACGGCCAGCGCCAAGGCTTCGGTGATCCTCCAACGGACGGGTGACTGACTGCTACGGGGATCATGCATGCATGAGATACTCGTGAGTGTAGGGGGTCAGTGGATTTTGGGCGGGACCGGAGCGGCCAGGCGAGGCGGGAAATTCAGCACTGTATTGTACTGACCTCCCCATTCAAGGCAAGGCCGCAGCCAGGACGACGGAGACGGACGACGGGACAAAGAGACCGGGCTCTGACCCTGCCTACCTCCTCCCACATGCTCTGCTCCGGGACATATACCGGCGCAGAGATCGCACTGCGTTCGGCTCATGGATGGATTGGATTCTCTGAAAACCTGAAGATTGATGCTAGGGCATCCTATTCCTATCCCTACCCCTTGTTTTCTTTTGAGGAATATCGCTCTTTGTTGATCAAGTATAATCAAGCAAGAGTGCATCTTCCGGATACAATCCGGGGTTACATGAAAAAGAGAATCACTCGAGGACTCAAAAGATTTAGCTAGAATATGTGCCGCAACATTCGACAAACTATTTGTACACGACTAAAGCCAACAGGCGAGAATAACGGTGTCAACTCCTTGATATTAGGAGTGATGAGCCCCACCGACGAGCGATTAACCGTCAAAACATTGGTTCTCTGGATAACTGACAAACAGTCTAACTGGGAAACGACCCTTGAAAATCCTTCCTCACGGGTGAGAGCCACCGCACGCCGTAACGCTAGTGCTTCGGCTAATTCTAGGGTGGTAATCTAATGAACATGCTTGCGGCAAGCCAACAAGTAAACTCCGATGTGGTTCCTAATTATCACGTCAATTCCCATCCGTCGAGACTCCTTAAAGAGCGCAACATCCACATTAACAACCGCTGCATCGGCTGACGGCAAAACCCATTTAACATGAGATATTGGGGCATCATGCCTTATAGCAGTTGCAGTACCACGTCAATTCTGCACAATGAACTCAACATAATCAAAAGCTTTCTCTGCCACTCTATGAGGATGCATCCTAACATCTTTGTTTCTTGCATTATTCTGGGCTCCCAAATGTGCCAAATGAGAGAGGTCGCTCACTAAATGAAATCCATTATCCACTGTTTCGTATGAACAAAACCTTCACAACACAGATGGAAGCCTAAATTCTGCTTCACCACTCGCCATACCTGGCGCGGGAAATGGCAAAACGGAAAGAGTTTTGGGGATTGCCCTTTCACACGGAGCTAGGTTGAAATGTAGCAACCAGATCGGCCCCTGAATCGAATGTGAGCAACAGATCGACCCTGGGATGTGCGCCCTCGGTGCATGTCTCACACAACTTTCAGAACCAAGTTTGCCACATTCAGTGTTGATGTTAGAGCTACAGTCGGACTTGACAAATTCGATCCCGGATATATTAAGCGGGTTTGGGGTGCCCGATTGTAGATGCTCTTACACGTCCTAGTTTGAACTACCCCCTACTCGTTGTGTGTGGCCGGGTTTCTCGTATTTATTACTAAATCTACGTTAGAATTTGAATTTCACATATTTATGCAATATTTTTTCTTGGATTTTGTTCATGATTTTTACGGTGTGACTTTTGGATATGAAAATGACGCGAGGTACTCGTATGCGGAGTGTATGATTTCTCTCGGTGGAGTCGGTTTTCTGTTGTATTTTCACTATAATTGCAATGGCCGTAGATTCTTATCATGTTGTCGAGACGGTAAGAAGTTGTCGCACCAAATCTCTATTTGCACCGACCATTATATTCACCTATACCCAATCGCCTCAATCATGAACCCTAGCAAATATCCATGAAACCTAACTTGTGTCTAAAACTGCAAAACCCTTAGTATATATAGGTTGAAGAAGAAGGGAGAGGGGGCGGCAAAGGGGAAGGAACACCCCCTTGGCCGTCCAATGAGGGGGAACCCCCCTCCAATTCTCCCCTTGCCTCCTTCCGCAAGATGGGGGTGCCTCCACCTAGCTATTGGTCCCAAGCGGCCCAATGCTTCTTCCACCACTTGGCCTTTTAAGACCCGCTGATATTAAATTAAATATAAAAGCCTTATAATAAATATTTGACCTTTTTATATATAATTTAACAACCAATGAAACATTTTCCATCTATATATTATTTATTGATAATACCCGGTATTATGCGATACTCTCCTAAACCCTTCTCGTGACCTTGAAATGTTTTTCGTTCATCTCGAAACTATTTTGAATATTAACAAAAAATTTCTACAAATAAATTCTCGATGATTTCTTCCTGCTAACTCCCACCAGATCGTGATTACCTTAAATTTGTGACCCCTAGGTTCGGTAACTCATAGACATGAATGAAACCCCTTCGTTCAATGATCGATAGCGGAACCGTGGATATTCATATCGATCCCTATGAGTACACTAATGGTATTAGAGTGAACCTTTAGTTACCATGTGACATTTCTTTTGCTTCTCAATACTTTACAGAACCCAAGAAGCATCGATCATCTTGAGTCATTCACATGCTCACTATATCGTTGTTCTCATTACCAGTTTTGTTCTTTTTTCTCATTGATGCGTTCCGGCATCCTATGACATAGTCACCTGTGTTTGGCCAGACGAGGACGAATGTCGTCACACCGAGAGGCCTCCAATTATATCTCTCCGTCGTCGAAGGAGCAAATCCCACTCTCAAGCTATCTAGTCCCTTGTCAAACTTTTCGATGAACCTGTAATTTGTCTATGATCACCTAGTTACAAATGACATTCCAGAAACTCCAAAGTTCATTGTATAGTAAAAAGTGACCACGATAATCTCATGGTGTAAGGAACATAAAACTCACGTTAACAATCTGTGTTATAAAAATTGATTTCAGACGATATTATCTCAAAGTATAACAAACAGGCGTGTGTCGATTCAATATGATCGTTCTTCTAACATCGCACTCTCAATGTTGTTTTAGGATCATCGTTATACTTAACAATATCCTAATATCCGGAAAACTCCTAATATCCGGAAAACGTGATCACCAATAACACTTGAGCTAGTCGTAAAGGCAAGACTAGAAACCTTATTTTACTGTTTATCATTCCACATGATGCATATGAGTTTTATACTAAATTGCATATTCTAGCATCATATCAGTTATAGTATAGAATAATGGGTTTTTATCATTTATGCCACTGGTTGGGTCTCACTATTCAGTTTTGCCACTAGGAATTTCAATAGCTCAAAAATGCCATCATTTCATTAGGCGCATGCTCAAAAATGCCACTGGGCACCATTAATGTTAGCTCAAATCTTATTTGACATGTGATAATGACTAAAATACCGATAGACCAACATGTCAGCTCTCCCTCTATCTTACTACAATAAAGTATGGGTCCCACTTGATCCCAATAACGTTTTTATTTTCCTCTAAAATTATCTGCTTTCTTATTCCTAACAAGTGAGGTACACACTTATCATTGTGACATAGAGGGACCTGCCATGTGTGTATATATGTATTTTCATCTTATAACATGGTCAACAAGTTTGACCTGACAATAACGATGTCTAATGGCATTTTTGAGCGAACATCTAATGAACGATAACATTTTTTAGATATGTAATGACATTTTTGAGCAAGCATCTCAAGAAACGATGGTATTTTTGAGCAGGTGAACATTTTAATGGCAAACTAAGTAGTGGGACAAAACTAGTGACATAAATGTTAAAAACCTAATAATATAAACTTTCAATTATGAATATAAAAATACAATAATATTATATTATATATTTTCGACTCTCAGAATGTCAAGATGGCAGCCGGAGACGAGGGGCCCAAAAAATCTTGGCGGCGGCTGCTCGAAATCTAGGAAATGAGATTCGAAATGTTGTTTGATGGGCTATAAGTGTTCTTGTAACCGGACCTCTCGAAGCCCATGGGCATATGCAATACAAATCCAAAACAATAAGCTACGCATCAATAGCGCCTCCTCGCCTATGCCACGTCGGCAGAAGCATTGTTTGCTCGCCCATTCATGATTGGGTCTTACTCGATGTGTGCTATTGGTCCATGTCATCTCCAATTAAAACCAGCGAGCGAGAGGAAATTTCCAGGAAGCTTCATACTTGCCTTGCCCGCACGAAAACCAGTCCTTTTCCTCCTCACACACGTCTCTTCCTTCTCTCCCTCTCCCACAGAGGTAACCACAGGCGAGATGCGGCCGCAGGAGGAGCTGTGGGCTCATGGAGGAGCAGCAGCGGTAGCCGACGGTGGACCAGATCGACGCCTCACGGGAGTGGATGGGGCGGCCCGCGCGGGCAGAGCAGAGCGTAGCCGACGGGCCATGCCGCGGTCACGGGCGGAGAGGGCGATGCTGAGTAGCGGGCGGCGGAGTGGCGTGATCTGGGCGGGCGCGACCTGTGTGAGTAGCGCAGCTGATGAGGTACATGTTGCAGTCGCCGCTGGCATCATAGGGTGACAGCATGGCTCGATGACAGCAGTGTGGTCTGGTTCGGTGTCCGGGCGAGGGCGTTGGGAAAGGAGGCGGACATGGGAAGGACTCGATGCCGCTCTACCACGTCATCCCCACCGATACCGCTGAGCTCTGCCTCGGTGGCAACGGGCTCCTGGCCGATCACTCGAGCGGGAGCTTGCAGCGGCGGTTGACCTGTGAGGTATGTTGTTTGATGCGAGCCCATCGTTCTCAACATCCGGCTGCGTCTGTTGCTCGTACTGTATTCAAATACAAGTGTGAAAAGATTTTCTTTCTAGATCTGCTCGTTATGGTTCTTCAAATGCAATACATTGAATGATACTGTAGTTTTTATGGGCTTGTTCTTTATAAGAAAATAATTGTACACATAGCACTGTAGTTAGAAGTAGGCCACTCTTCTAGGGTTGTTTCTAAATTTTTATTTATAGCGTCAGGGTATTGCTTATCTGGATTGCTTCGAATGCCAACACAAGATGGGCTTCATGGCACTAGATCTAGCAAGAAAGGGATCATTGGGTAATCCCCAAACAGTGTAGAGTTCCTACTTTTATGCTTTGTAGCGACACGAGAATCCTTTGAACAATAGCCTTTGTCCTGCAGAAGGTTCAGGTTTACCTCCGAGCATCTTCTGAGATTTCAGTTTTGCTACCATGTTGATTTATTTTGTGGAAATTAAGAGGACTATATGCACTTTGTAGACATCATGGTCTGTACTCTGTAGTGATAACACTCAATATGGGAATGAGGACCACGGTCTGCACTAAATTTAGCTACAAAGAACATCAAAGTTGAAAATACATGTTCAGTTGCAGTTTTCGATACTTACACAGTTGCCTTCGTTACTTTCCTAGATTTTTTTAAGCGGAAATTTGGTTTCTGATGCATTCAAACATTAATAATCAGCTGCAACAGCAAATGTGAGAGGTATGAGTAAGAATATATCTTCTACTGTACTTTTTCGGTGGCTTACAGTGGTTTATTCTCTCAATTGGTTTGGTTTTGCAGGTGAAAGTAGGTACTCTCTGCCGGCGTCTCCATGGTAAGCCCACTCTTTCACCACCCCAGCTCCAAAATTGTTCCTGCAGCCTTGGGTTATCCGGCCGAGCTAGCAGCAGCGCTGCACCATTTTCCCCTTAGGATTTCTTGAGCTGGTAAAATTAAAGCGGCTATCCAGCATTATATGTTTGGTCGGATTGGCCTCAAAATGGACAGGACAAGCATCTCCCCATTATTTAGACAAAAGCAATAATACAAACTTCGTTAAGCTTTTGGGGTAGATTTGCCTTTGCCAAAACAAGAGTGATTTTTTCTAAAAACAATATAGGAGTATAATTAGTTCAGCCTAAAAACTAAGGGGTGCAAAAGGAGCTTCCAGCAAGTGTTATCATCCTCAGCTCGGTGCGACGGAGCCACGCAACCGAGTCAGGTAGTCATAAGTCATAACCCATGGCCATTACCGGGGCGTAGCTGAGTTGGGGTAGTCGAATTACACTGATTCTATCGCCTGCATCAAACTGCGAATGAATTCCTTGGCTGGATATGAGAAATTGTCAGGTTTTAACCATCTGCGTGATGTGACTTCCAGTATTGTGAAGCATGCAGATAATAGTCTTACAAAGTAGGCATGATTAGATTGAGGAGTACAGAGTTTGGGCTCAACATGTAGTTTTGTTTAATGAAACTGTCATAAATCCGCACTGTAGGTACAGTGCCCAGCTCGCAGGAATTGGTCTCTTTTGCTTAAGAGTGTTGTGTCACGCACCGTCCGTGTCATGTTCCGGCTAATCCCCGGAATGGACAAAGTCATTCGGGCATCTGATTTTGATGTGCTATTTTCCCTCTTCTGAGAAGTCAAGTGTAGCAACATGATCAATTTTGTGTTACAGAAACTATGCTACCAATTGTTTGTAATAGATGTTCCCCTACTTGCGTCCTGATTAATGGATCTGAGGTAGTTAGAAGTGCTATTGTGTCAGCCGTAACTGAGTAACACCTACTAAAATATACTAACATACACTTACATGGCATGAGTGGCATCAGAAACACCCATGCACTATTAATCATATCCAAAAGCAACGAAAGGGGCGCCTGTAACCCTAGCACCGCAGACCTCCGCTAATAGTTTATTTCTCTTGTTTTAAAGTGTGTAGTGTCATTAATTATGCATTCAAAAAAATTTATCAACATCCCTTGCTATAATTTTATTTTAATTATATGATGGGTACAATCTGTCAATCAATAAGAATTTTGATCTCAAATGTCGCATGAGTCATTTTATTATGGTCTCTCTAGCATGGAATCGTTCTGTGTTCATGATTATAACTTTGATCATCTAGGTACGGCCCATGTTTCATGAGAACATGATGTCTTTTTGTGCTATTGGCAAGAGATGTGCACTGACTTTGTTACTGATGCTGCTCATGTCCTAATTGCGGATGCATTTGATACGGATTTACTACTCTCTTGTATGGAAACACTGAAACAGGGTAAAGCTGTTTGACATTCCGAGTTAAGACTTCAAAACACATAAGAGCGTCTCATGTGCAAGAAAGGTAATACTATACACAGGTGTGATCAGGACCAACAACAATTTGATAAGATGCCGAAATCAAATTTTTGGTAACGGCATTCTTTTAATGGACCTGTATCTGCTATAGATCAATAGTCTTGTGCAACAATTTGATAAGATGTTGAAATCAAATGTGTCATCAGAACTAACAAGAAAAAATGACTGTCATAATCAAAACAAGATTTATGTCATCAAATGTTTCCTGTAAGAAACAAAATTGTTTAAGGGGTAAGCGTTTCATGATATTTACCAATCTTCTGTTATGTGAATGTCAAATGAAAATAAAATAGTAAATCACCTCTTTGTCAGCAAGAAGTTTCTTGCTGAAAACATTTGGTGACTGATTTGTAACATTGGAAGCCATGGCATTCTAACCATGTTGTGAACGATGCAACATTTCTCCTACCATTTTTATGTATAAATATTTTGTCGGAAAGAATTGTGCAGCTATCCTTGTAAATCATAACTCTTGGATGCAACGTTTGGCACACTTTTTTTGTCAGGATGTATTAATACTTTGATGAAAATTTACTTGTTGATTTTTGTTTTCTTTGCATTATAGATCTGATAGATAAAGGCACTGTGCCTTGTATCATGCATTCCTATCTTGGCATCTGTTTGTGACATCCACATTTTTTCCATGCTAATTGGTTAGTTTAACTGGTTGTCATAGATTGCATTTTTTTATATTTCTATGTAAGTTTCTTTTAACCAACAAACCAATCTAGTGATATATCGGTAACTATAACCATTTAACATTCTTTTGGGACAGTGAATCATATTCACCTATTCAGTTGTCATGATCCATTACAGGAATCACCTTTTAAGTAATCTATTCATTGTGCATTTTTGGTGAGGTTTGCATGCGAGCTGTGGGAGGAGCACATGAGAGGCGAAGGCAGCAGAGGCAACGATTTTGATCGATGGTACGCCGCCTCCTTGCTGGAGGCGGTGGTGTGATCCGGCCGTGACACCTAACGTCGGCTTCCTGACCGTGCTACTGCACCCTTACCCGTTTGTATTCCCTTCTGCTTGTCACTGGACTCTCGTTGTCATGCCAAGAAAGAGGGTGACAGAGACGACATCCTTGCAGGAATGAGTTCCCACGGAGGAATCGGAGCGACCAAGGACGACCGAGGCTGAGCCTGCGGATGAGCCCTCCTGCTGGTTGTGATGATGAGGTTCGGGGGCTCATCCGCGTCGTTGGCAGCAAGGATGGAGGAGGTGGCGGGGCTCAGCCTCGGTTGTCCGGCAATCACTTAGTATACTTATATGTCTCTTCTGTCTGTTTTTAGGAATCTTATATTCTTCTATAATCATTTAAATATCTGTGAGAATAAGTCATGGGAGCTTAATTATGTTAAGCACTAATATATTACGCTCATCAACTTAGCCTATCATCACTTGCTGAATCATTTTCTTATTTTTCCAACTAGCAATTTGCACCTGACTTTGCTATTGCATATGGTGTACCACACAAATCACAAAGAAGCAAGAGAAAAGAGCGGAGTCTACCTCGCACCGCAGCGGCACGGCTCAGGGGGCGCAGCAAGGCTGCGCCGCCCCAACAATTGTAGTCGACCATTCAATTACAAGCACATCTATTTTTAGTTCTTCATCTTCCTTTACTACTTCACTCTTTTCATGAGCTTCACCAGCCATTTTACAGAACATACAATGTTGTTTTCTTATGCATTTTAATTACCCTAACAGCTGTAACTTTGTGATGGTACAAACGAAAGTTGCACAGATTTTCCTATTTCTACTATTGTTCTATCCATGCTTAAGATATTCTGTTCATACTACTTAACGGCCAGCAGTTTAGTCATCTTACAAATACCAATTATGTTCTCTTTCACACTATGTGCCAGATAGATCAACACTTGGTCTCTTGTTATTTTTCTCCTGCCACTTTTGAAATTTCTACTTTATCTTTTCTAGCTTACCATTTTTTCATTCGTTTGTTCTCTGTTCATACACTATGTTGTACATACTCAAATCGTCAATTGCACACCAGAAATGTTGACTTCTCTTTGCTCTTCGGTCAGCCATTTTACTTGAGCATTCAGAATTTTGGGTCCTCAAGACGTGTAGTCAATAAAAGTACTTTGCTAACACCATTAATATCATTAATATCCATAGAACACGCTCTTATCTTCCATATCACACAACAATTTCTGTCCATGTAAATAGCTTGCTTTCTTCTATCAGTATTTTCAGGTTATCTATAATGAAGAGAACCTGCTGGACTACATTGATCCAAACAATGACACACTCATGGTCAGACTTGTAGATGGCCATCTGCTCGCCGAATGTCGCATGATGCTAAGAACTGACAAGAGGGCCACTATAACCACTCTGAGTTTCGTCGCCGCCCCAACATTCGCGAAGGAGACATCTGTGCATTTCGTTTCAAGATAACTTCAAAGCGCCCTGGACCTTACCGTGCACCGTCTCTAGATGCACCATCTAAGACGCTGCGGCCCCTGTGAAAATATAATCTAATATAATGTAGCACTAAGTACTCTTATTATGCTATATCCTGTGATAACCTATCGATTGCTTTTGGGCCCTCTTATCACGTGCTTTTAAAGACACTAAACCTATGCTGCTGCTTATGTTAGGTGCATTATTGTCAGTCAGATGTTTCATGTTCAGAACCATAATAAGTTTTTTCTATACACTATATACTTATATCTTTGCTGCTAAGTTCTTTAATTAAAGCAATCATCCCAAACTCTAATTAAAATAGGAAAGAGTGTTAAAGAGGCGACTACAACCAAGCACGGCCCAGCTCCCCCTCAAGAGGCGCGCCACGGGCGCGCCCCAACACCTAGTCCAATGCAAAATCCGTGGTCCAGCGTACGGGTCGTGAAAGTTCTGGAACCTGTTCTGATAACCAGAAACCAAAACCCAAAGCCTGAAAAGGATGAGTCTGGAACCCCAAACCATTCTCTAGAAACCACTCCATCCTTCCCATGATCCCCACCTCCGCCATATCTCTGCTCCTCCATGTATGCATATAAAACACACACAGGCAGTGGCGCCATTGCGTTCTACTGTCGCGCACATTTCTCAGCAAGCATCCAAGTCCAAGGCTAATCAATCAAACCGAGAATGCTGCAAGCGGTGGTCTCCAACCCGCAACCTGTCACCGCGTCCCTGGGAGCTCCATGCCGCCCTAGGCGAGGCTCGGTGAGGGTCTGGTCCACCAGGAACGGAGCCGCCGATAACCTTGACCATCTGCGGAGGCCCCCGACGGCGACGGCTAGACCGCAGCGGCAGCAGGGGAATGGGAGTCCTGCTCCGAGGAGGAGGGTCATCCAGACCACGCCATTCGGTAAGAGCTCGCCGAGTGCCATGCCATGCGTTTCTTGATGATTTTCCGGCGACTGTCTGGACGAATGGCTTGATCGTGTTCTTCTTGGTAAATTGAATTCTTGGATTGGCAGGGCTATGGGACAGCTTCCCGGACGCGCGAACGCTCGACCAGATGATGCGCACCATGGAGCGCATCATGGACGAGGAAGACGACGAGGACAACGGCCGTCGCCCTTTCGTGGTGCCGGGCGCGACGGTGTCGCGGTCGCCCACGGCACGGCGCGCGGACGACCGACGGGGGCGGTCGCCGTGGGAGATCAAGGAGCGCGCGGGGGACTACCTGGTGCGATTCGACATGCCGGGCATGACGCGGGAGGACGTGCGCGTGAGCGTGCAGGACCGGACGCTGGTGGTGGCCGCCGAGAAGGCGGCGAGGAAAGGCGAGGCTGACGGAGAGGACGGGAACGAGGAGGAGGAGGAGGCGTGGCCGGCGGAGAGCTACGGGCGGTACAAGACGCGGGTGGAGCTGCCGGAGAACGTGGAGGTGGAGAGGATCGCGGCGGAGGTGAGGGACGGCGTGCTCTACCTCAACATCCCCAAGGTGTCGCCGTCCGGGGGCAAAGTCGTCAGCATCCAGGTGCAGTGATGGATAAGGCTAGATGACCGGTAGCTAGCTCGGAATGTATTTTTAGTTTTGAGACTCCTTTGGTTCGAGCAAGTGGAGTATTTTTAGTTTTCAGACTCATTTGATTCAGAAATTGATTGTTCTATCTGATTAATAATATCCTCAATTTTGTTTGTGCGCGAGCGTTTTTATGGTGCGTTTAGTGGCAGTTTCCGTATTGTTGTTTTCTTTCAAAATATGCTAATTCTAGATATGTTGAGTATATTATTTGTGTAGTAGCAGTTTGTCATCATAGTATTGATTTATTTTTAAGCATGCTAATTCTAGATATGTTAAGTACATTTATTTTCTGTTGTTTCGGCGATGTATCGGCTTAGACATGTTGAGCACTGTTTAGACTGCTAAATAATTTTAAATTTTGAATAAATTTTTGAATGGTGAAATAAATTTAAAAATTATAATAAATAAATATATTTGGAATTCCTATTCTGAAAATTAAAATAAAGTTTGAAATTCTGAATATTTCTTGAAAGTTGAAAAAAAATTCGAATTTCTATTTCTTAAAAAAGTTTGAACGATTTTTTTTTGAAAATGTAAATAAAAATTTAAATTCTTAACATTTTCTGAAATAACAAAAAGAAATTATGAACATTTTCTAAGAATTTAAACAACATTTGAAATTTTAAAATTTCTCAGAATTTAATTAAGTTTTAAAATTCTGAACATTTTCTGAAAATCAAACCAAAATTTAAAATTCTGAACATTCTTTTAAAATTTAAACAAAATTTGATATTCTAAACAGTTTTTGAGAATTTAAGTAAATTTTGAATTCTAAACACTTTTTGATGGTTGTGGGGAGTATGGTTGCCTTCTTACATCCTATCTGAATGTGCTCGGTCAAGTATAGCTAAGAGGCCTTTTTATATGAAATGGGCATAGTTGAGATAAGAACCCCTCAAAAAAAAACCCTGATAGGAAGTTAAAAATATGTTTGGTAGGAAACTTGTGAGCTTATGCACCCTCTTAATCATCGTGAGTGGCCGACCGGCATGCATCGTCTGGAAGAAATCTTCTTTCCTCTAACATGTGTAGGGTCAACGTTGTATGTGTTAGGAAAACATGCATGCAAGACAGCTGGGCATGATTTAATAGTGCACGACCAAAATTTAAAAGTAATTATTTTTAAAGCAAAATTCATATCAGTCTTTACTTTTGGAATTATAGCGAAGGTATTTTTGAAACTAGATCCCACATGCATATACCTCGGCGAACTTTTTCATGTCAGTTTCGGTAATATAAGATGCAACTTCATTATTGAGTTGGACAAACTTTTTAATGTCAGTTTTGGTAATATAAGATGCAACTCTATTATTGCATTGTGTAACCCCTTTTCAAAATCAATTTTAGAATTGCATTATCCAACTTTCTATGTGGTTTGTAACCTAGTAACTTTGACAACCAACTTTGTATGATGTGTAACTATTATGTTGTCCTGGCTAATTAGTAGTTAAAATCATGTTCCCTCCTTATGGATGTGTAGTTTTTATTGTTGGCGTCCTCGCCCTAGCAGTGATATGTGCAGTTCAGTCTGTTGTTGTTGTAGGATCGAAAGTAGGTCAGGGGGGGGGGGTAATTAGACTACTTGACTAAATAAAAATCTATCTTTTTTTCCCCAATTTTAAGTGTTGGCAGATTTTACTATTCATAGCAAGTCAAACACACCTTACACATGCATGTCTACAAGTATAACAATGGAAAGTAAAGACAAGCATGATTAGTAAAGGAAAGGTAGGAAGATCAAACGCAATTTGGAGACACGATGATTTTTCCCGTGGTTCCAATAGGTGGTGCTATCGTACGTCCACGTTTATCGAGTCTTCATCCCACGAAGGGTAACGGTTGCAAGAGTCCACAGAGGGCTCTACCCACGGAGGGTTTCACGAAGAAGCAACCTCGACTATACGATGATGGCCTATGTCCATGGAGGACTAGCCTAACTCGGGTAGACCTTCACGAAGTAGGCGATCTCCTTGCCCTTACAAACTTCTTGGTTCACTCCACAACACGACGTAGGAGGCTCCCAGGCCACGCCTAACCAATCTAGGAGGCACCACCCTCCAAAAGGTATTAGGCTTGATGATATCGATGAACTCCTTGCTCTTGTACTTCAAGATGATAGACTCCTTAACACACAATCACTCTCTAATAGGTTTGGCTTTGGTGGAAGAGATTGATTGGGTGGAAAGCAACTTGGAGAGGCTAGAGATCAAGATTCATATGGTAGGAATGGAATGGCATGATCTCAACACATGAGTAGGTTGCTCTCTCTCAGAAAATTAGTTGGTATGTGTGGGGATCTGTTCTAAGTGCTTCACTTGCGAGTGAGTGGTGGTGGAGGGGTATATATAGGCATCTCCAAAAATCCAACCGTTACACCTTAAGTGACCAACCAGGTGACACCAATATGTGAATCTCGGTGGTATCGAGTTGCTCCAAAGGTAACAACTGTTGAATCTCGGTGAGACCGATACATAAATCTCAGTTGCACCGATTAGGTGACCAACGGTCAGATTGCACAACTCGGTGGCACCGATCCAACAAACTCGGTGAGACCAATTTTGTGAATTTGGGCAACAGGAAGTTGGCAACCCAAACTATGTGGCATCGAACCAGAATCAGTTGCACCGAATGGTTAGGGTTTGGCTTGAGTCTGTCTGAGTCTGGGAATCGGTGGCACCGAGTGGGAGTTGTTGGTTGCACTGATTTTATGTATTTGGCTTTGGACAGACTTTTGTGAAAGGGCTTGTGGGTGTTTATGGTGACTATCACTTGTGCATGTATGAGCATTTTGTTCACCAACAGAACCTTACCCCCTTTTAATAGTATTGGCTTTCCTATGGACTCAAAGTGATTTCTCACAAAGTAAAATGTAGAGTCCTCTTGCTTGAAGCTTTGCCAATGTATTTCCTTGCATCTTGGGGTATTCCACAATCCTTTTGTCATCCCTATCAGTGAACCTTTCCTGAAATATGCTTAGTGGAAACATTAGTTCAATGATATATATGTTTATTAATTACCAAAACTACCAAGGGAGCAAATGTGCTTTCAGTCTCCCTCTTTTTGGTAATTGATGATAACAAATAGATCAATCCTTCGACATATGATATAATCAATGAATACAATCGTTGCTTTGAGAAGTATGTTATAAGCAATAGCCCCCCCCCTAAATTTGTGCATTATTTTTAAATTTGCGTTTGAATGCAAATGCACAATCGATTAGGTACATGGGGCACTTCTTGCATGTCACATACATCTTGGTGGTGTGCGAGAATAAAAGGAATGAATATCATAGCACAACACAATCAAGCAAGGTGAATGATCATCTCATAAACATCAAAAGGATAGGAAATAGTAGCAACACACATTAAAGCGTATAATCAAACACAAACAAAGTTTAACACATGCAACCAAAAGACCAAATGTTTTTGAAAGACCAATAAAAACAAATGCTCTCTCACTCGAAACCTAAAGATCTATATACAACTTCTCCCCCTTTGGCAACAAGTTGCCAAAAAGTACAAAGATATATAGCACTAATCGTTCTTCTGGGGATGATCTCCTCCGGTGGTCGATGTCGGAGTCGAGAGAACTGCGTCGCGAAGACCTCTGCTGATGTCATGCACGGAGTTGGTGTAGCAACTGGAGGAACTGGAGGAGTTGATGGAATTTACCACGCAATACATATAGATTCCATTTAGGTCAAAATCAATCATTTTATGAGAGCCCAAGATGGAATATCCTTAGTTTTATGTTTCATTTCTTCATACCCCCAAAATAGACTAAGTTCATTATGATGCTCAAGGTTAATGAGGTTATCACAATTTTTGGACACAATTCGATCATGAAATAATTCACATTGGAAATTAAAATAACCACTTTCATTGCAAAGTTCACAAGGACGGCGAGAAATATTAAGTCTTTCAACACAAACATATATCCTCTCTTGCAACTATTTAGTTTCTAAATACTTATGCCTCTTACAAAATCCATCTTCCCTTTCAGGAATGTCTTGACAAACTCTATGCACTCCACAAAAATTGACATGCTCATAAGAAATCTTTTTATCATGACTAGTGCAATCATCATTAGTACTATAAATATTCAAAGATTTCATACTAAAAACATTGCAATCTTGCTCATCACTCAAAGATCTAGTGCCAAACATTTTAATAACTTCTTCTTCTAACACCTGAGCACAATTTTCCTTTCCATCATTTTCACGAAAGACATTATAAAGATGAAGTATATGAGGCAACCTCAATTCCTTTTTTTGTAGTTTTCTTTTATAAACTAAACTAGTGAAAAACAAGAAACTAAAAGATTTGATTGCAAGATCTAAAGATATACCTTCAAGCACTCACCTCCTCGGCAACGGCCCCAGAAAAGAGCTTGATGTCTACTATACAATCTTCTTAGTAGAATCGTGTTGGGCCTCCAAGCGTAGAGTTTTGAAGGACAGTGGCAATTTTCCCTCAAGTGGATGACCTAAGGTTTATCAATCCGTGGGAGGTGTAGGATGAAGATGGTCTCTCTCAAACAACCCTACAACCAAATAACAAAGAGTCTCTTGTGTCCCCAACACACCCAATACAATGGTAAATTGTATAGGTGCACGAGTTCGGCGAAGAGATGGTGATACAAGTGCAATATGGATGATAGATATAGGATTTTGTAAACTGAAAATGTAAAAACAGCAAGGTAACAAATAGTAAACAACGAGCAAAACGTCGTATAAATGCTTGAAAACAAGGCCTAGGGTCCATACTTTCACTAGTGCAATTCCTCTCAACAATATCGACATAGTTGAATAATATGTAAGTACCTCTCGTGCGACAAAGAGTTCACTCGAAAGTCACAAATAGAGGAGAAATAACGAAGAAATTATTGTAGGGTAGGACAACACCTCAAATTTATCTTTTCTGATCAATCTTATGAGCTATCCCTATAAGTTTCACGGACAGCCCTAGAGTTCATACTAAAATAACACCTTAAGATACACATCAACCAAAACCCTGATGTCACCTAGATACTCCAATGTCACCACAAGTATCCATGAGCTTGATTATACGACGTGCATCACATAATTTCATATTCATCATATTCAATCTAACACAAAGAACTTCAAAGAGTGCCCCAAAGATTCTACCAGAAAGTCAAGACAAAAACGTGTGCCAACCCCTATGCATAGATTCCCAAGGTTATGGAAGCCGCAAGTTGAGCACCAAAACATACATCAAGTGGATCAACAGAACATCCCATTGTCACCACGGATATCCCATCGCAAGACATACATCAGGTGTTCTCAAATCCTTAAAGACTCAATCCAATAAGAAAACTTCAAAGGTAAAACTCGATTCATCAGAGCAAGATAGAGAGGGAAAAACTCCATATGATTCATCTATATCAATAAAGCTCGCGGTACATCAAGATCGTGCCATCTCAAGAACATGAGAGAGAGAGAGAGATCAAACACATATCTACTGGTACATACCCTCAGCACCGAGGGTGAACTACTTCCTCCTCATCATGGAGACCACCGAGATGATGAAGATAGCCTCCAGTGATGGTTTCCCCCTCCGACAGGGTGTCGGTACGGGCTCCCAATTGGTTTTTTGTGGCTTTGGAGGTTTGTGGTGGCGGAACTCCCGATCTAGGTTTTTGTTGGAGGTTTCTACATTTATAGGAATTTTTGGCATCGATCTCACGTCAAGGGGAGCCACGAGGCGGTGACAAGCCTGCTAGGCGTGGCTAGGGGGGTGGCCGCGCCTGGCAGGCTTGTGACCTCCTTGTGGATCTTCTGGACCAACTCCAATGCTTCGAGGGTCTCTTTTGGTCCAGAAAAAATCATACTAAATTTTCAGCCCATTTCGAGAACTTTTGCTTCTCCACAAAAAATGACACCATGGTAGTTCTGCTGAAAACATCATTAGTCCGGGTTAGTTCTAATAAAATCATACCAAAATCATATAGAATTATTGTAAACATGGCATGAATACTTCATAAATTATAGATACGTTGGAGACATATCAGCATCCCCAAGCTTAATTCCTGCTCGTCCTTGAGTAGGTAAATGATAAAAGAAATAATTTATGAAGTGTAAATGCTAGCAAGTGCACAAGTTTGATCAATGATAATTCCAAACACTTTTTATAGCATCATTATATATCATAAGTAGTAGCTTATATCATAAGTAGTAGCAAGTGCACAAGTTTGATCAATGATAATTCCAAACACTTTTGATTTGCAGAGGTGCCAGAGCTCGAGCTTTTAAAACAGAGATGAATAATAATTTTGGGTGGTATGCTTTCATTGTCACCATAACAACAGAGATATCTCTGTATCTTCCATGCTAGATACATTATAGGCGGCTCCCAAACAGAATGGTAAAGTTTTTACTCCTCCTCCACCAATCAATCACACTCCACGGCAAGCCGAATCCATGGGTACCGTCCATACGAACAACATTCCTGGGGGAGTTTTGTTTAATTATTTGCATTTCTTTTCTTTGATTTCGGGACTGGGAATCCGTATTACCAGCCACTTTCTCGTGAATGATCGTGAATAAACACATATTGTGAGAATAACCCACTTAGCATGGAAGATACTGACAGCCCCTAGTTACTATATGAGCGACTCGGGCATACAAAACAGAATATCATTTGAAGGTTTAGAGTTTGGCACATGCAAATTTATTTGGAACGGCAGGTAAATACCGCATATAGGTAGGTATGGTGGAATCAAATGGAACAACTTTGGGTTTAAGGGTGTTTGGATGCACAAGTAGTATTTCTACTTGGTGCGGAAGTTTTGGCTAATATGAGGTGGAAACAAGCACCACATGTTGGAGGATCCATAACAATATAACTTCTATACAAATATACCCAAGCATAACTCATTACGTTGTCTTCCTTGTCCAACTTCAACTAATTTGCTCAAGTTTGAAAATAATTAATGGGTATTCACAATCATAGAAAATGTCCAAGATAGTATATTTATATATGAAATCTCTCTTCCTTTAATATTATTTCATGAATGGTTCAAGTGGCCAATGCGGTGTTTGCTAACTTTCAATAAATTTTACTCCCTCTGTTCCTAAATATAGGGTGTATAGTTTTTGGCACGGAAATTAAAGAACGCAGGTGGAGGGAAAATTTCACAAGTTTTGGCAAAGATTACACCTGACTAATTGACATCAAAAAATAGAGGAGCTTGCCTGATATAAGGAAATGTAATTAAATCCCTGAAATAAATATCCAAACGAGTGGTGCAACCCAGTACACCTTATATTTTGGGTTTTTTCTCGAAAATCTATACACCTTATATCAAGGAACGGAGGGAGTACCACCTATACTTCTTATATGTGAAGTCATTACTACCCATGGGATAAGCATATAAAACATGTATAATTTCAGATTTATGATATTCAATTCATTCATCCATTTACTCATAGGATATAAGTGAAGCACTAGAGTGAATGACAAAACTACTCCAAAACATATAAGTGAAGATCAATGAGTAGTCAAACAATTAAGTACCTATGTGAGGACTTGTTCTCTCTCTCTCTCTCTCAATAAACATTTTCAGATCTGAGTATTTTATTTAAAGAACAATCAAAATAAAATAGCTCTCCAAGAATAGCACACATCATGTGAACGGATAAAAAATTAGGCTCAACATAGGCTAACCGATAATTGTTGATGAAGAAAGGTGGGATGCGTAGCATCCCCAAGCTTAGATGCTTGAGACTTCTTGA
Organism: Hordeum marinum; assembly: GCA_022496015.1. Taxonomy (NCBI): domain Eukaryota; kingdom Viridiplantae; phylum Streptophyta; class Magnoliopsida; order Poales; family Poaceae; genus Hordeum; species Hordeum marinum. Next base: position 334,812,399 of record CM039676.1, on the reverse strand, counting down.
AATATTTACTTGGGGTTCCTAGGGAATCCCCAAGCTTGAGTATCTCGTTCAATCCTCTCATATCATGGTTTCACCTATTCTCAAAAACTTCATCCACACAAAACTCGAAAAGAACTCGTGAGATAGGTTAGTACACATAATAATAAATCAACTATTCATGTACTTACAATACAAGTTGCATAATAATTTTCAAACATTCGTTACTGTATACTATCATTTCCACAATTTATATTTACGAATATAGGCTATGTAAACTATAGGATAAGTAGATAACAAAACTATGACAACAATCTGTCCAAACAGAACAGTCTCTACCAATTTATGTAAACAGTGTACTTATGTAACTCAAAAAATGATAAAAATTTAGTAAATGCTACAAAATTGTTATTACAATACTATGTAAAAATTTCAGAAACTTCCACGTTCCAGTAAAATATGAAAATTCAAACACTACAACAGAAGTTTCTGTGTTTACCCAGCACACATCAAACATGCTATTCAAGCATCCTAAAGGCAATTCTTGGAACTTTTTATTGAAAAACAAGATTATAAATAACACCTAACAGATAAAAACAAAATAAAATGATGCTCCAATAAAAACACATATTATGTGATGAATAAAAATATAGCTCCAAGTAAGATATACCGACAGTGTTGAAGACGAAAGAGGGGATGCCTTCCGGGGCATCCCCAAGCTTAGACGCTTGAGTCTTCCTTGAATATTACCTTGGGGTGACTTGGTAATCCCCAATCTTAGGTTATATTCACTCCTTATTCTCCTCATATCGGTGTCTCACCAAAAACTTGAAAACTTCAATCACACAAAACTTAACGAAACTTTATGAGAAGGGTTAGTGTAATAAAGACAGATCATTAACTTAGGTACTATCAATACAAGATTCATAATTGTTTTCACATAATAACTACTGTATTCCATCATTCCCACAATTTATATTACTCAATATAAGCTATAGGAACACTTGAAACAAGCAAACTATGCATGCAAAACAGAATCTGTCAAAAACAGAACAATCTGTAAAGATCTGAATGATCACCTTACTTCCCCAAGCTTGTGGCTTTCTATATCATCAACATAATCACTCTCATCATTAATAGTATGAATGGCATCAATAGTATAGCAATTATTATCATCATCCTCCAAGTTGGTGCCATAAATATTTTCAAGATTATAAGAAGTATCATTATCTTCCCAATCATAATTATCACAACAAGCAATAGGAATAACAAAATCATCCTCAAGTTTATCATCTTCCACAACTATTTTTTATTCATTCTCATGAGGCCTATCAATAGTGGGAGTGACATTATTTGGGAGAGATACCTCTTTACCTTTACTTTTCCTTCTTCTCTTATTCTTCACCACATTATGTGTGGGTTTATTTAATTCCTCCAAGCTTCTTTTTGAAAAGGTTGGTTGAATAAAAATCTCCTCCTCATTACCTGATTCATCATAAGAAAAAAATAGGAGGATATTGGGAAACCTCTTCCCCTTAATTAGTATTCTCTTCATCTTCTATTTGTTTTCTTGTATTTAACTAATTGGCAATATAAGGATTCTCAATTAAATTTACCACGCAATACATATAGATTTCATTTAGGTCAAAATCAACCATTTTCACGAGAGCCCAAGTTGGAATATCCTTAGTGTTATGTTTCATTTGTTCATACCCCAAAAAGAGACTAAGTTCATTATGATGCTTAAGGGTAATGAGGTTGTCACAATTTTTGGGCACAATTCGATCATGAAATAATTCACATTTGAAATTAAAATGACCACTTTCATTGCAAAGTTCACAAGGACGGCAAGAAATATTAAGTCTTTTAGCACAAACATATAGCCTCTCTTGCAACAATTTAGTTTCTAAATACTTATGTCTCTCACAAAATATATGTTCCCTTTTAGGCATGTCTTGACAAACTCTATGCACTCCACAAAAATTGACATGCTTATAAGATATATTTTTTATCATGACTAGTGCAATCATCATTAGTACTATAGATATTCAAAGAATTCATACTAACAACATTGCAATCATGCTCATCACTCAAAGATTTAGTGCCAAACATTTTAATAACTTCTTCTTCTAACACTTGAGCACACTTTTCCTTTCCATCATTTTCACGAAAGACATTATAAAGATGAAGTATATAAGGCAACCTTAATTCCTTTTTTTTGTAGTTTTCTTTTATAAACCAAACTTGTGAAAAACAAGAAACTAAAATATTTGATTGCAAGATCTAAATATATACCTTCAAGCACTCACCAACCCGGCAACGGCGCCAAAAAAGAGCTTGATGTCTACTACACAACCATCTTCTTGTATACTCATGTTGGGCCTCCAAGCGCAGAGTTTTGTAGGACAGCGGCAATTTTCCCTCAAGTAGACGACCTAAGGTTTATCAATCCGTGGGAGGTGTAGCATGAAGATGGTGTCTCTCAAACAACCCTGTAGCCAAATAACAAAGAGTCTCTTGTGTCCCCAACAAACCCAATACAATGGTAAATTGTATAGGTGCACTAGTTCGGCAAAGAGATGGTGATACAAGTGCAATATGGATGGTAGATATAGGTTTTTGTAATCTTAAATATAAAAACAGCAAGGTAACAAATAGTAAACAGCGAGCAAAATGGTGTATAAATGCTTGAAAACAAGGCCTAGGGTCCATACTTTTACTAGTGCAATTTCTCTCAACAATATCGACATAGTTGAATCATATGTAAGTACCTCTCGTGCGACAAAGAGTTCACTCCAAAGTCACAAATAGCGGAGAACTAACAAAGAAATTATTGTAGGGTAGGAAATCACCTCAAAGTTATATTTTCTGATCAATCTTATGAGCTATCCCTATAGGTGTGACGGACAGCCCTAGAGTGCGTACTAAAATAACACCTTAAGATACACATCAACCAAAACCCTAATGTCACCTAGATACTCGAATGTCACCACAAGTACCCATGGGCTTGATTATACGATGTGCATCACATAATTTCAGATTCATCATATTCAATCCAACACAAAGAACTTCAAAGAATGCCCCAAAGTTTCTACCAGAAAGTCAAGACAAAAACATGTGCCAACCCCTATGCATAGATTCCTAAGGTCACGGAACCCACAAGTTGATCACCAAAACATACATCAAGTGGATCAATAGAACATCCCATTGTCACCACGGATATCCCATCGCAAGACATACATCAGGTGTTCTCAAATCCTTAAAGACTCAATCTGATAAGAAAAATTCAAAGGGAAAACTCGATTCATCACAACAAGATAGAGAGGGAAAAACTCCATATGATTCATCTATATCAATAAAGCTCGCGGTACATCAAGACTGTGCCATCTCAAGAACACGAGAGAGAGAGAGAGAGTGAGTGAGAGAGAGAGATCAAAGACATAGCTACTGGTACATACCCTCAACCCCAAGGGTGAACTACTCCCTCCTCGTCATGGAGACCGCCGAGATGTTGAAGATGGCCTCCGTTGATGGTTTCCCCCTCTGACAAGGTGCCGGAACGGGCTCCCGATTGGTTTTTCGTGGCTCTGGAGGTTTGCGGCAGCGGAACTCCCGATCTAGGTATGTTTTTGGAGGTTTCTATATTTATAGGAATTTTTGGCGTCGATCTCACGTCAAGGAGGGCCATGAGGTGATGACAAGCTTGCTAGGCACGACTAGGGGGTGGCCGCGCCTGGCAGGCTTGTGACCTCCTCGTGGCCCCTCTGGCCCAACTCCAATGCTTCAGGGGTCTCTTTTGGTCCAGAAAAAATCATACTAAATTTTAGCCTATTCCGAGAACTTTTATTTCTGCACAAAAAACGACACCATGGTAGCTGTGCTGAAAACAGCGTGAGTCCAGGTTTGTTCTAATAAAATCATACCAAAATGATATAGAATTATTGTAAACATGGCATGAATACTTCATAAATTACAGATACGTTGGAGATGTGTCAATGTCCTTCTGCATGCCCTGAACGGTAGAAATCAAGAGATCCATCTGCTCATTCCTGGATCTAGGGACTTGAGCACTAGTGGCTCTAGCTGCCTCTGCCTGTGCTTGTGCCTGAGCTGCAGATGACGTGGGATGGTCTGGGTCTATCACCACAACATTGTCCTCAAAATTTGGTTGTAGGGGCAAATGGGGTCTGTCCAGAGAAAAGATGTGCTTCTCCATCTTGGAGTTGATGAGCATCTGAATGTAGGGTGCATAGCAACAAGAGCGCTTCTGATCAGCAGCAACCCTCTTCACAATCTCTACAATCAGATCCATCTCTTTGAATCTCAGATGCTGATCAATATGACGCAGCAAGTTGATGGAGTAGCCTCGGATCATCTTATCATCTCTTGACTTGGGCATCAAAGTATGCCTCAGAATGGTGTTAATGGTACGGAGACTGAAGATGTGCAGCAGGGATAGCATTGTACGTGTCCTTCATGGAATTGTGGCTGGCCTTGGACCTCTGAGTACACACAGACATCTCCATCATGTACCTTTGGGACTCCTAAGATGGTAGCCCACTCATCAACAGTTGACTCATATATTGCTCCTTCTGTCATCCACACAATCCTACCATCTCCATAGAAGTGAGCAGTGGACTAGAATTGCATGATCATCTCATCGTTCCATGCAGTGAATTCTTTGCCAATGAACTCCTCTAGGCCAACACAATGGAAGTTGTCTTGTACATTTGGGAACTAGTCTTGATTTGCCTTGATGTACTTACAATCAACATACCTCATGTCACTCACAGTTGGGCTCTTGTCAAGCAGCCCAGTCTCATCGAAATCATGTTGCTCCTTGGTGTAGAATCTGTAGTCCATAGCTGTTCTCCTCCTACGAGAGTAAGGATCAATGTCTCTCCACTCTCTCAAACCTGCATCCTTCTTCTTCTTCTTCTTCTTCATGTCTACAGCAAGCAGATGGCTGGCATTGTGCTCTAGAATGTGTGTCCCGAGCTTCATCAATGCAGACATGGCATCCTCATCCATATCTCTGGAGTTAGATCCCTTGTTCATCTCAGAAGCTGGAATTTGTCTGGATGATCTCTTGGACTTGTCAGCAGCAGCCTTCTTGGGGGTAGACTTGGTGCTCTTGGATGGACCTTTCTTTGGCATAACGTCTGCCAAAAGCTTCTTCTGCTTCTTCTTGGGAGGGGCCTTGGAAACTTGCGCTTCCTCCTCTTCCTCAGCAGCAGCACTAGCAATCTCCTCTGGGTCCTCATACATCGAGGTAGCCCTACCAGTCACATAGACAATCCTTTTCCTGGCTTTCTTCTCTCCTGCCTTCTTAGGCAATGAACTCTTTGGGGGCTAAATATTCATGGTATCCCTAGCACTCTAAGGTGCTCTCATAGCCTCAGAACTGGCATATGTCTTGCTGACTACTCTCTTGGAAGAGGTGGCTTCATTGGCAGACTTCATGGCAGCCTTGTCTTGCTTCTTGGCAAGAACTTCCTCTGGCACAAAATCAGATCCTCCTCATCTGAATTTAGCTTCTTTCTGGCCCTAGTAGCAGCCTTGGGCAACCCATGAGAACTAGGGGTGCCTGGATCTGAAAAGGATCTAGTCTCAGGACTAGTGCCTGGATCTACATCAACACTGAGTTCTCTGTGATCATTCTGACTGTCCTCTGAACCAGACATCTGTGACCCAGTGAATACAATGTAGAAGAGTAGAGGGGATGAGTCATCACAAAATGCAGACATTTTTGAAATATTGAACAGAAAAATCTTAGATGTAGTTCTGAGCAAAAAGGAATTTTGGTGTCACCGAGTCAAAACTTTCGGTGCTGCCGAGACTCACAATACCCTTAACAGAAACTTGGCAGCAGTTTCGGTCGGCCCGAAAACTGCCACTCGGTTTCACCGAGTACTGTCCTCAGTACCACACAAATAAAATCAGTGGAACCGATTTTTCTAACTCGGTATCACCAAAGGCGATTTTGTAGGCAACTAAACCTAAAATTTTTCGATTCGCTAATCTAATGAGATTTCTAGTGGATGGAGAAGTTTGCAAACGGTGGATTATCGATGGAATATACTTCAATGTGCAAGAATCGGACGGGGGCGCAAGAAGGGTCGGATCCATACCCTAACTTGGCGATGGATCCGTTACGACGACGACTAGGGTGTTGATTTCATCAGCGGCGGCGATTCCTAACGGTGGAGACGCACGGGGAAGCAAAGGCGACGACCAGGGTCACGATTCGGCAACATAGGGTTTTGGAGGGGGTGATGGTTTGAAGAAATTTCCAAAGGTCGGGTCCGCCTCTTTATATACCCATGGCTGTCGGTGGCACTGATTTTAAATTTTCGATGTCACCGAGTTCCTCAACTGTTAGTTGACAGTGAAACTTGGTGTTACCAAGAATACGGAATCAGTGGTACCGAGATTGAAAACCACATAAACCCTAGGCATTCGGTGAGACCGAGATTTTTGAGCTGGTTCCACCGAGATGCACTTGGGAGGTTTTAATGGTCAGTCCTTTGTCGACACGGAACTCTGAGTAATCCTCACACACAGAGATTGAAAAGTGCTTGTTCAAATTTTGTGATGCAGCATGAATAGAATATGAGGTGAGAAAGCATAGATAGTTAGAGTGTGTTCCTAGGCATTCTTGTACATCCAATTGGCAAAAGAAAAATCAAAATGCCAAATAGCAACAATTGGATGTCCTCAAATGACTGAATAAATGCAGACCAACATGCTCACACAATAAGATGTCAAATGAAATCATGGCAAACATGCACAAACATACTAGCATCTATCAAGCACTTTGGCGATGATAGAGTCATCTATATATGAGTATATTGACTTAGGATCCAAGTAAGAAATACTTGATCATAGGTCATACTCATCGTTTAAGCACAAGTGGGGTTACCACTTTTACATAAAGCATTTGATGTTGTCACATACAATGAGATTCTTTGACTCAAGTCTTAGAGTAAATCTCCCCCTTGATGTGACATCCCCCCATAGGAGGGATAAACTAACCTTGGGTTTTGTCGATTAAGACTTCATGTAGGTGAAGTAGTAGTGGATGCTCAAAGTTGATGAAGATCACCATGAGTTGGGAGCATCCTTGTTGTTTCCTTACTCTTCTCACCTACATGCGTTAGTCCCAACACACAAGGGACAAATACAAAGATATCTATGGACATGGAGTGCAAAGCATACATGATGATGTCCATTGATTTGTTGATTACCTTGTCCCTTTCTTACCTTTGAGCGAATGTGTGACCCCTTGAACTACATGATGTTGATGTTGATTCCAACTAGTTCTTGCCAATAATAAATACGAGTTAATTTCATTGGCGAAGTCACCCCTCAAGAACTTCTCTAGTTCTTCTTCTTGGGGACCCACATCAAGTTGATGGGAATCCTTGGTGCCGTAGTAGCGCTTGTATAAGTTGAACTTGTAGTAGCCTTGGGAACCCACTTCACCATAGCTCAGGATTCATCTTCATATGAGTCAATGTCCTCTTGAAGCTTGTTCTTGCCCTTGAGCTTGGGGTCTTGTGGTGGAAGGTCATCTTGAGCGTTTGTTCCCTTGGGGAGAGTATTTCATACTTCTCCTTTTGAGGAATAAACTTGGGCTTGGGGAATTGACCTTCTTCCCATTCAACTCCATTAGCGTTGAATTAGCCAATGCCATGGTTCTTCCGGTATCCTCCGTGCTTGCGTACAATCTCCTCAAATTGTTTGCACCCAACAAGACTCTTGTGTTGGAAATATGCCCTAGAGGCAATAATAAATTAGTTATTATCATATTTCCTTGTTCATGATAATCTATTATTATCCATGCTAGAATTGTATTGATAGGAAAGTCAGATACATGTGTGGATACATAGACAACACCATGTCCCTAGTATGCCTCTAATAGACTAGCTCGTTAATAAAGATGATCAAGGTTTCCTAGCCATGGACATGTGATGTCATTTGATAATGGGATCACATCATTAGGAGAATGATGTGATGGATAAGACCCAAACTATAAGCATAGCATATGATCATGTCACTTTATTGCTATAGTTTTCTGCATGTCAAGTATCTGTTCCTATGACCATGAGATCATGCAAGACAATGACACCGGAGGAGTACCTTGTGTATATCAAATGTTGCAACGTAACTAGGTGACTTTAAATGTTCTCTACAGGCATCTCCGAGGTTGTCTGTTGGGTTGGCATGGATCAAGACTGGGATTTTGTACTTCGTGTGACCGGGAGGTATCTCAGTGCTCACTCAGTAATACAACATCACAACAAGTCTTGAGAGAAAAGTGACTAAAGTGTTAGCCACGGTGTCGTGGATTTGTCACGGCAGATGTCCGGGTCAACGAACTTAGGTTTGGGGCGAGACGCAACTACGTGGCGGCTTGAAGGGGTTGATCGGAATCGAGAAGACACGGAGTTTTACCCAGGTTCGGCCCCTCCGATGGAGGTAAAAGCCTACGTCCTGCTTGTCTGGTACTGATGATGATGAAGATCTCTCGGTTACAAGGGTGCTAATTGCTACCTCTAATCTCTTGTGCCTCTAATCTCTTGTGTTGTCTAAACTTGTAGACTTGTGTCTCTTGAGAACTTGTCCTCTCTAGGGGTGCTCTACCCCTCCTTATATAAGTGGAGAGGGTAGGTTTACAAATAGAGTCCTACTAGGAGTAGGATTAGGACTAGTCTCTCACGAATCCTACTCCGGGTCTTATTTCCTTTAAGGGAATCCTTCTCTCTTGCGGGCCTTCTCTTGTGAGCCGCCTGGCGCCGGCTCACCCGCCGGGTCTTGGGCTTGGTCATCCTGTGACCCGCTTGCCGGGTCATAAATAAGATGCCATGTCCTTGGCCGGGTCTCCTGTTGAGTCGCTAGGCCGGGTCATACCATGGGGTATATCCCCGTCATTAGCCCCCAGGTTAGCTTGAAATTATTCATGGTAAGCTCCTGAAATAAAAGTAACAAATATGTTTAAGTGGCCGGCTTGCTCCTTTGGCCGACTTATAAAATGGCTTCTCAGAAATCCGGGTCTTTTCTCCATATGAATGAGTCATCTTGATAATCATCTTGCTTGTCAATGTCTTTTGAAAAATATTGAGAATAGAACACCCATATGCCATTGAGTCGGCTTCCAATACTCTTGGCGGGTCATCTCCGTCGGGTCATAATCATTGATGATGCCGGGTCATTATCGTTGGTGATTCCATGTTAAATAACTAGAATCCTGCTGACTTGATACATATTGGGATGAAAACCCATTTGATGTAGAACCAAACTTCCATTGTTGTGAAGCAGGGCGGCTTTATATAAACTCTGGCGGGTTATGATCTTTTGATAACACCGGGTCATAAGTGTTGGTGACGCCGGGTCTAACAACTGAACTCCATATTTAATATCTTGAAAATTCTCCTCAAAGTTTTTGATATGTCCATATTACCTGTAGCCCCCAAGCTCCGAGATTATCCATGATAACTTGGTGCTTTGCAAATAACATTTTTTTGGACTGTGTAGCCCCCAAGTGCCGGGTTGTCCTGCCTACAGCAACCTGGGACTTATAATTGCCTTATATCTTATAATGCTTCGGCGGGTGTAGCCCCCAAGGGCCGGCTCATCAGAAAGCTTCGGTGGGTGTAGCCCCAAAGGGCCGGCTCATTAGAATGTGATGCGCCGGGTCTTCAATTTGAATCTCTTAATCTGTTGGAATAGCTGAATACTGTAGCCCCCAAGTGCCGGGTCAGTAAGAATTATTGGGCTGGGACTTTAAAAAAAATATAGAAGGTCCGGCTCATCTCCTTGAGATAATATGGTCTTGCTGACAATGTAATGGTTTGAAAACCGGCTTGCATTAGCCCCCAAGTGTCGTGGTGCATGCTTGCAGCGACATGGGACTTGCATAATTGACATAAACTTGGACTTGGATAATGTAGCCCCCCAATGCCGGGTCATCTGCGTGCGGCGACTCGGGACTATGTGAGAATAATACGTCTCACCATAATTTGTTGAATGAATCTTTGACCGTGGTCGTAATATAACCCAGAATGAATATCCTGGAATAATTCCTTTGTCTTTGACATGAAATTCCTGCTCGTGGTTGCGGTGCAACCCAGCAAATATAAGTTTGAGAAATCCATGAATGTTGTAGATTACTATAGAGCACAATTAAAGAAATCCGAGAACCGGCCAATTAGATGACACGGCATTATATCTGATAGGGCAGCTCTTGAAAGATAATAATTTCTCCGAGCTGGTTTGAAAAAATCCCAATCATTTATTACTGGTTATGATAAACCATGAAGATCCAGCCATATTGGCTATTAAAAGATCCATTTGCTCTTGCAAAACACTTAACGTCGGCTCATCTTTTTAAGAGATAGTACCTACAAAAAATAAACAAGACATGATATATTCTGCATTGTTGTAAGGGTGGCTTGAAGAAGCTCAACCCGGAGATGTTTATACCTTTCACAACATTGCTCCTTTTCTCATAATCTTGCTCTGACTCGGCTTGATAAGCCGGTATGTTACCTGGAGGTGGGAAGCCCCCTTGAATAATCCACGGCTGACATGTCAACCAGAATGGCATAAAGCCGGCTGTTTTTAGGGTAATGTAAGCTATACCCAAAGGTAAGAAGCCTCCTGTTGACAGCAAATATTGTAAGCGCGAACGTCAGATGTCAATGGGTAATGTAAGTTGTATCCAAGGTAAGAAGCCTCCATCGACAGCCGTGGCTACTGATGAGCCGGAACAGCATAAAGCCGGTTGTTTGAAGGGAATGCAAGCTATACCCAAAGGCAAGAAGCCTCCTTCAACAACTACAGTTTTAGGCGCGAACGTCGGCTGCCGATGGGTAATGTAAGCTATACCCGAAGGCAAGAAGCCTCCATCGACAACCACGGCTTACTGATAAAGCCGGCTGTTCGAAAGGAGATGTAAGCTATACCCGAAGGCAAGAAGCCTCTTTCAACAGCTATAGTTGATAAGCAACTGAGTTTTGGCGTAAACGCTGGTTGTTAGGGTGAGATAAGTGAACCCGTCAGTAAGAAGCCCCCTTCGACAATCGCAGTTAATAAGTAACCGGAAGTGGCATAAAGCCGGCCATTAGGGTGAGATAAGCGATACCCGTCGGTAAGAAGCCCCCTTCGATGGCCGCAGTTGATAAGCAACTAGAATTTGGTGTACACGCTGTTGTCTTAGGGTCATGTAAGCTATACCAAAGGTAAGAAGCCTCCATCAACAACAACGCTTAATGTAACCAAACTAGGCATAAAGCCAACTGTGCAAGGGAGATGTAAGCTATACCCGAAGGCAAGAAGCCTCCTTGCAACAGTTTAATAATAGCTGGTTGTGCAAAGGAGATGTAAGCTATACCCGAAGGCAAGAAGCCTCTTTGCAACAGTGCTTAATTGGGCATAACGCCGGCTGTGCAAGGGAGATGTAAGCTATACCCGAAGGCAAGAAGCCTCCTTGCAACAGTGTAAAAGCAGACTGTGCAGGGGAGATGTAAGCTATACCCGAAGGCAAGAAGCCTCCGTGCAACAGCGCTTGATAGGGCATAAAACCGGATGATAGATCAGCCGTTTTGACTTTAACCAGTTCAGGGTCTCTTAACGAGATTGAACGTCAACTCTTTGAGCGGTTCAGGGTCTCTAGGCGAGATTGGCCGTCAATTTCTTGAACCCGCTCAGGGTCTCTAGGCGAGATTGGCCGTCAATTTCTTGAACCGGCTTAGGGTCTCTAGGCGAGATTGGCCGTCAATTTCTTGAACCGGCTCAGGGTCTCTAGGCGAGATTGACTGGTAAGAGTTCAGCGGGTCACCTCAATCTTAGCCGGTACAGGGTCTCTATCGAGATTGGCCGTCAATTCTTTGAACCGGCTCAGGGTCTCTAGGCGAGATTAACCAGTAAGGCAGGCGGGTCACATAGCAGAGCACCATCAATCTTGTAAGCCGCCATCTTGTATGAAGAAACGATAGAAGCTCCAAGTGTCTTTATGATGATCCAATGATCCGGGCACCCATGTTTGAATGGTGCATCATGGCGGTCCGTCCCCTTGGGCAACTTTTAATCATCCGCCAATAATATAGTAGCCCCCAAGATTGGGTTTTCTATTGCAAAGACCCGGTGTTCTCGTTAAAAACGACCAAATGTGTCTCGCCATGTCTGTAGCCACCGAGTCTTAAGTTGACTCGAAGAGGCGTCTTGAGAATCTTCACTGGAAGTTTGAGGTTGGTCGTGGCGGGTTATAAATGATCCCATATGAATTGCTTCAATGATCCGGTCGATGGTTCGTTCTGGCTGTTTGTCGAAGTGAACCAAATTGTAGTGCTGGCGACTCGTGTGCGTGTCTGTCGGGCGGCTCATATCGATGAGCACTGCACCGATATATTGATGTAGATCAAATTGTGGGTGATGTCTTGCACGCATCCGTTGGGAGGCTCGTACAGGCGAGCACTGCACCGATATGTTGATATAGATCACAGTGTGGGTGGCGTCTTGCACACGCCCGTTGGGCGTCTTGTACAGGCGAGCACTGCATCGATATGTTGATGTAGACGTAGAAAACGTCCGTGACATTGTAAACTGGTGATGTTGTAAAAGACGCCATGACGTTGTAAGCCGGCGCGGATGATGAGAGACGACCATGGCATTGTAAGTCGGCACGGGAGGCGAGAGTCGACTGCGGCATTCTGAGTCGGCACGACGGTGAGAGATGGCCACAGCGTTGTAAGTCGGCGCGGGAGGCGAGAATTGGCCGCGGTGTTGTGAGTCGGCAAGATGGTGAGAGACGGCCACGTCATTGTATGCCGGTGCGGTGGCGAGAGACGGTGACGGCGTTGTAAGCTGGCATAGATAGGTGAGTCAGCAGTGGTGTTGAAAGCCAGCGAAAACAACGAGTCGGCCATGGCGTGGTTGGTGAAGACCATATCGCGAATGCGGCGGCTTGCCGCGTCCATTGGGCGGCTCCTACTGGCAGGTGAGAGTGCGCAGTATCGGCGAGTCGATGTAGACCGTCCGCGGGGGCGGCGACTCACGTGCGTCCAGCGAGTAACACGCCTCCGATGAGCACCAGTACAAAATGATGTTGTTGTGTGCTCCATCTCCGTGGTACAATGCCACTTGAATATCTGTCCTGTATATAAAAAATATTACAAAGACAAAGTAATTGTTCTTCGAAGGAAAAAATGTATAGATAAAACAAATTGGGTGGATAGCACCTGTTTTGTCTCGACGACTAGCTGAGTCATATACATCGTCTATGGATCACCTCCCGTAATTTCAAAAGAAATTGAGGTACTCTCTAGAGGCCATAGCAATTCGTCCACGGCGGCTCCGAGATAGTGCCGGGTCAGGGCGGCTCAGAGGCGAGGTACTGGCGGGTGAGCCGGAGGGCGACTTGTAGCCGTTTGAGGCGGAGGCGGCCACGCGCGACAGAGACGACCGTGATAGCGGCGGCTCGCGGAGGCAAGGTGCGCGCTGGGACCGCTCGAGAGATGACTCTGCTCAGAGGCGATGGGATGCCGCGAGAGCCTGAAGCGAGGCCGCGTGTGGAAGGAGGCGAGGCGGCTGAAGGCGGATTTGGCGGCTCATGCGCCAGCAGGCCAAGGGCGAGGCCAAACGAAGCCGGCCGACGGGTCACGGCTATAGAGCCCGGAGGAGGAGGCTGGGTCATAGGCGGATGTAGGCGAGAGCGAGACCGAGCCGGCCATGGCAACGCGGGCGAGACGAGACCGAGCCGGCCTCGGCGCCGCGGGCAAGGCGAGGTGAAGTGTGGCAGCAGCACAGCAGCTGGCGGGTGCAGCAGCGAGGCGGAGGGCAAGAGGTGCCCGCAAAGGGAGCCGGAGGCGAGAGGAAGCCGTGGCAGGGCATAGTAGTAATTTTATGTCTCCACTAAAACTTTTCCCGCCTCGATCGATGAACTCAGAGTTGATGAAGAATCTTCCATGCCGGCTCTTGCGGATCCGGCGGGTCATAATCTTCTCGATCCCTAGGAAAGATCCCCTCAAGAACACAACACCACCGTGTGCAGGCCCCACGGTGGGCGCCAACTGTCGTGGATTTGTCACGACAGATGTCCGGGTCAACGGACTTAGGTTCGGGGCGAGACGCAACTACGTGGCGGCTTGAAGGGGTTGATCAGAATCGAGAAGACACGGAGTTTTACCCAGGTTCGGCCCCTCCGATGGAGGTAAAAGCCTACGTCCTGCTTGTCTGGTATTGATGATGATGAATATCTCTTGGTTACAAGGGTGCTAATTGCTACCTCTAATCTCTTGTGCCTCTAATCTCTTGTGTTGTCTAAACTTGTAGACTTGTGTCTCTTGAGAACTTGTCCTCTCTAGGGGTGCTCTACCCCTCCTTATATAAGTGGAGAGGGTAGGTTTACAAATAGAGTCCTACTAGGAGTAGGATTAGGACTAGTCTCTCACGAATCCTACTCCAGGTCTTATTTCCTTTAAGGGAATCCTTCTCTCTTGTGGGCCTTCTCTTGTGAGCCTCCTGGCACCGGCTCACCCGCCGGGTCTTGGGCTTGGTCATCCTATGACCCGCTTGCCGGGTCATAAATAAGATGTCATGTCTTCGGCCGGGTCTCCTGTTGAGTCGCCAGGCCGGGTCATACCATGGGGTATATCCCCGTCACACAGGATCTTGTATTATAGAATGAGTAAAGAGACTTGTCGGTAACGAGATTGAATTAGGTATGGAGATACCAACGATCGAATCTTGGACAAGTAACATACTGAAGAACAAAGGGAACATCATACGGGATTAACTGAATCCTTGACATAGATGTTCAACCGATAAAGATCTTCATAGAATATGTAGGAACCAATATGGGCATCGAGGTCCTGCTATTGGTTATTGGCCGTAGAGGTGTCTTGATCATGTCTACATAGTTCTCAAACCCACAGGGTCTGCACACTTCAGGTTTGGTGACGTTTCGGTAGTATTGAGTTATGTATGTTGGTGACCAAAGGTTGTTCGGAGTCCCGAATGAGTTCCCCGGACATCATGAGGAGCTCCAGAATGGTCCGGAGGTAAATATTGATATATAGGAATTCCCGTTTTGGTCACCAATTTTTTTCCAGGTACTTCGGTAGTTTACCGGGAGTCCCGGGAGGGTTCCGGGGGACCACCGGGAGGGCCACCTGCACCGGGAGGCCACATGGACCTGAGGGGTCGTGCACCTGCCCTTAGTGGGCTGGTCAAACCAGCCCCAAGAGGCCCATGCGGCTAGAGTAGGAGGAAAGGAAAAAATCCCAAAGTGGGGAAGGATTCCAAGTAGGATTAGAATCCTACTTGGAGTTTGATTGGAGGTGTACTCCTCCACCTCCTCTCCACTTCGGCCAAATCAAGGGGCAACCCTTGGGCTGCCTCCTCCTCCCTCCCTCCTATATAGACTAGAGGATTTTGAGGCCAGCCCTAACCCTAATTGCCATGTGCCACCCTCTTCTTCCCTAGATCAGTTTCTCCTCTAGATTAGTTATGTGGTGCTTAGGCGAAGCCTTGCCGGATTAGTTCACCACCACCGCCATCATGCCGTTGTGTTGCCGGAGAACTCATCTACCTCTCCACTCCCTCTTGCTGGATCAAGAAGGCAGAGACTGTCATCGAGCCGTACATGTGCTAAACGCGGAGGTGTCGTCCGTTCGGCGCTAGATCGGAAGGACCGTGACTGGATCGTGAGACGGGTCATGATTGGATCGCGGGACGGATCGTGATGGGATCTCGGGATGGCTTGTGCTACCTCTTGAGCATGCGTTGATTTTCCCTTGAAGAGGAAAGGGTGATGCAACAAAGTAGATAAGTATTTCTCTCAGTTGTTAAGAACCAAGGTATCAAACCAGTAGGACAAACAAGCAAGTCACCAATGGTTGTACCTACACAAACAATCAAACTCTTGCACCCAACGCTATAAAGGGGTTGTCAGCCCTTCATGGTTATTTGCAAGGATTAAATTTGAAAGAGATATATGTAAACGAGTGTGGAAAGTAAAAGATAAATAAATTGCAGCAAGTATAGATCTAAAAATATACGATGGAAAATAGAGCCAGGGGCCATAGGTTTCATTAGAGGCTTCTCTCTTGAAGGCAAATATCATGGTGGGTAAACAAATTACTGTCAAGCAATTGATAGAAAAGCCAATAATCATGTAATCATACAAGGAAATGATCATGCATATAGGCATCATGTCCATATCAAGTAGACCGAAACGATTCTGCATCTACTACTATTACTCCACACATCGATCGACTCTTGCCTGCATCTAGAGTATTAAGTTCATGAAGAACAGAGTAACACATTAAGAAAGATGACATGATGTATATGGAGAAACTCAAGCAGTATGATGACAATCCCATATTTATAGCCTTGATGGCAACAATACAATACGTGCCTCGCTACCCCTATTATGTCATTGGGTGAGGACACCGCAAGATTGAACCCAAAACCAAGCACTTCTCCCATTGCAAGAATTACCAATCTAGTTGGCCAAACCAAACCAATAACTCGAAGAGACTTGCAAGGATATGAAATCATGCATATAAGAAATCAGAGGAGATTCAAATAAGATTCATGGATAATCTGAACATAAACTCAGAATTCATCGGATCTTAACAAACACACCACAAAAGAGGATTACATCGGATAGATCTCCATGAAGATCATGAAGAACATGGTATTGAAGATCAAAGAGAGAGAATAAGCCATCTAGCTACTATCTATGGACCTGTAGGTCTATGCTCACGCATCATTGGAGGGGCAATGGAGGTGATGTAGATGCCCTCCATGATCGTAACCCCCTCCGGCAGATTACCGGAAAAGGCTCCAAGATTGGATCTCTCGGGAATGGAGGCTTCCGGCAGCGGAAAAGTATTTTCATGGATCTCTTCGATGTTGGCAGAATATTTGGGTATTTATAGGCCAGAGAATAGGGTTAGGAGACCTGCCAGGAGACGACAAGCTCGCTAGGCGCGGCCAGGGGGGCGCGCCTAGCAGGCTTGTGGCCTCCTGACACGTCTCCTGGCGTGCACTCCAGGCTTGGATGATTCGTTTCCGTCGAGAAAAATTCCTTCCGGAGGTTTTATTCTGTTTGGACTCCGTTTAATATTCCATATATGCAAAACTCAAAAACAAGGAAAAAACAGAAACTAGCAATTGGCTCTAGATTAATAGGTTAGTCCAAAAAATAATATAAAATAGCATATTAATGCATATAAAACATCCAAAACAGATAATATAATATCATGCCATCATCAAAACTTATAGATACGTTGGAGACGTATCAGCTTGCGATTTGGATCGCAAAGACGTTCGGCTACATCAACCGCGTTTCTTCCCGCTTCCCGCTTAGCGATCTACAAGGGCATGTAGATACATTCTCCCTCTCGTAGATGTTCATCACGATGGATAGATCTTGCGTGTGCGTAGGAAATTTTTTGTTTCCCACACAATGTTCCCCAATAGTGGTATCAAAGCTAGGTCTATGTGTAGATGAGATTACGAGTAGAACACAAAGGAGTTTGTGGGTGTTGATGCTCAGATTGTGATAAGTCTCCGTCGTATCTTCAATTTTTGATTGTTTCATGCCAATATTCTACAACGTTCATATACTTTTCGCAACTTTTTATACTATTTTTGGTACTAACATATTGATCAAGTGCCCAATGCTAGTTCCTGTTTGTTGCATGTTTTTTGTTTCGCACAAAATCCATATCAAAGGAAGTCCAAACACGATAAAAACTTATGGAGATTTTTTGGAATAGATGTGATTTTGGGAAAAAGAATCAACGCGAGAGGATGCCCGAGGGGGCCACAAGCCAGGGGCGCGACCTAGCCCCTAGCCACGCCCTGGGCCCTTGTGGTCACCCCCTAAGGCGGTTGGTGCTCTCCTTTTTTCGCACGGAAGATATTTTTATAATAAAAAACCCTCAAAATTTCAGCCCGATCAGAGTTACGGATCTCTGGATATTTAAGAAACGGTGAAAGGCCAGAATCTTGGGACACATAAATAGAAGGAAACAGGGAGAGAGATCCAATCTGGGAAGGGCTTTCGCCCCTCCTCCGCTGGAGTCCAAGGACCAAAGGGGAAACCCTCCTCCCATCTAGGGGGGAGGTCAAGGAAGAAGAATGAGGAGGGGGCTCTCTGCCCCTCTCTCCTGGTGGCACTGGAACGCCGCCGAGGCCATCATCGTGATGGCGATCTACACCAACAACTTCGCCACCGTCATCACCAACTCTCTCCCCCTCTATGCAATGGTTTAACACCTCTTCTACCCTCTGTAGTCTCTACTTAAACATGGTGCTCAACACTATATATTATTTCCCCATGATGTATGGCTATCCTATGATGTTTGAGTAGATCCGTTTTGTCCTATGGGTTGATTGATGATCATGATTGGTTTGAGTTGCATGTTTTATTATTGGTGCTGTCCTATGGTGCTCTCCGTGTCGCTCAAGCGTGAGAGATTCCCGTTGTAGGGTTTGCAATATGTTTATGATTCACTTATGGTGGGTGGCGTGAGTGACAGAAGCACAAACTCGACTAAGTAGGTTGTTTGCGTATGGGAATAAAGAAGACTTGATACCTTATAATGCTATGGTTGGGTTTTACCTTAATGATCTTTAGTGGTTGCGAATGCTTTCTAGAGTTCCAATCATAAGTGCATATGATCCAAGTAGAGAAAGTATGTTAGCTTATGCCTCTCCCTCATATAAAATTGCAATAGTTATTATCGGTCTAGTTATCGATTGCCTAGGGAAAAATAACTTTCTTGTGACAAAAAGCTCTCTACTAAGACTAACTTAGTTTTTCTTTATCTAAGCATCCCCTAGTTTTTATTTACGTGCTCTTTATTATCTTGCAAACTTATCCCGTCATGCCTACAAAGTACTTCTAGTTTCTTACTAGTTCTAGATAAAGCGAATGTTAAGCGTGCGTAGAGTTGTATCGGTGGTTGATAGAACTTGAGGGAATATTTGTTCTAACTTTATCTCCTCGTTGGGTTCAACACTCTTACTTATCGAAAGAGGCTACAACTAAGCCCCTACACTTGTGGGTTATCAAGACCTTTTTCTGGCGCCATGGCAGGGAGCAATAGCGTAGGGTGAATATTCTCGTGTGTTCTTGTTTTTTGTTTATCACTAAGTAGATTTTATTTCCTGTTCTAAGTTGTTCTCTATTTTTAGTTATGGGTAGGAAATGTAAAATACCAAAAAAATTAGTTGCACTTGCTGCTCCAGAAGTTGAGGAACCACTAGTGTTCCGTACCATCGAAGAATATTACTTGGGTCATCTTCGATCCACTTGTGCTCGTGCTGAAAACCCAACTAGCTTAGTTGAGGGAAATTCATTAAATGAGCATGCTCATTATGTGCGACACCGAATATCTCAAAAAGGGAAACTCTTGTGGCATCAACTTAATACTTTGTGTTGTTATGCTTGGAACTTGTGTGAATTGCATGATTTTACTTGTTGTTCTAAAGAAGCTAACAAACACCTTCCCTACAAATGTGTGTTTAATGATAATGAAATATTATCCTCTTATGCCAAGGAGGCCTATTTATATAATGATGTTGAACAAATTGAAGAATTTGTTGCTTTTAAGGGTGCCTATGAAATTGCTTCTTTCATTGAAAAGTATGTTGCTACTCTCTACAAATCTGAAAATTTTGTCATTCTTAAATATTGCTATGAAAACTATGCTTCTAATGCCTATATTAAAGAATTTATTGAATGAATGACCGCTGCCTTGGAAGAGACTAATATTTTGTAGGAACCTATGGAAGAGGAAGTTGCTGAAATTGTGAGCTCATTAGATGAAAAAGATGAGGAGGAGAGCGAAGAACAAAAGGAGGAAGAGCAGATTAGCTACACGTGCCCACCTTCTAATGAGAGTAACTCTTCAACTCATACATTGTTTAATTTCCCTTTATTCTTACCGAAGAATGCTGCTATGATAATTGCTATGTTCCCTTGGATTCGTCTGAAATGTCCCTTTTTGATGAACTTGATGCTTGCTATGACTGTGGTCATGATGTCAATATGAATGATGCTTATGGAGATGAACTTGCTATAGTTCCTTATGTTAAATGTTAAATTGTTTCTATTTCACCCGCACATGATAGTCCTATTATCTTTTTGAATTCTCCTAACTACACTATATCGGAGAAGTTTGCACTTATTAAGGATTATATAGATGGGTTGCCTTTTACTATTACACATGATGATTTTGATAGATATAATATGCATGTGCTTGCTTCTCCTACTTGCAATTATTATGAGAGAGGAACTACATCTCCACCTCTCTACATCTCCATCTAGGATAATATTGCAAGAAATTGTTTATACTATGCATTGGCCTTTACTTTGTGTGCATGAATTGTTCTTTTATGACATGCCGATGCATAGGAAGAGAGTTAGACTTTGTTGTTGCATGATATATGTTACTTTGTGCTCCCTACTGAATTACAAATCATTGTTAATTAAAATTGGCTTTGATATACCTTTGGATCCGGGTGGATCCATTACTTGAGCACTTTATGCCTAGCTTAATGGCTTTAAAGAAAGCGCTACCAGGAAGACAACCTGAAAGTTTTAGAGAGTCTTCTTTATTCTTATGTGTTATTTTAAAATAAATAAAAACAAAAATATAAAGTGGGGAACTTAAAACTTTTTCAAAAAGAAAAGTGAAAGCGAGAAAGACGAGCAACGTTGAAGTGGGGGCTAGCCTTGAAATTATTTCATGACCACGGAAACTTTGTGAATCTTGATTACAGAAACTTTCCAACAAAAATAAGTATCCCCTTTTACAAATCCATTTTATTATAAAAATAATGTCCCAAGATTTTCCTTTAGGATGATTAGATTGCTTGTTTGGTGTGTGCAGTGCAAAACCAGAAACTTTGGCTGTAGTGCATGAATTTACATTTTTTAGTGGAATGTCAAAAGTTTCTGAAAATTTTACACAGTACTGCTATGAAATTCTTTTATTTTGTACTAATTTTTCAGAATATTTAGAGTTACATAAGTATGGTGAATGTTCAGATTACTATAGACTGTCCTGTTTTTGACAGATTCTGTTTTTGATGCACTGTTTTGCTCGTTTTGATGAAACTATCGATTGTATCAATGGTATAAGCCATGGAAAAGTTATATTATAGTAGATATAATGTAAAAGCAAAATGTGAATTGGTTGGAAACATTACTTAAAGTGGTGATTTGTTTTATTATACGAACGTATCTCACGAGGGTTTTGTTAAGTTTTGTGTGATTAAAGTTTTCAAGTTTTGGGTGAGATCACGATGGATGAAGGAATAAGGAGTGTAAAGAGACTAAGCTTGGGGATGCTCGAGGCACCCAAGGTAATATTCAAGGACTCCTAAGAAACTAAGATTGGGGATGCCCCGGAAGGCATCCCCTCTTTCTTCTAACAACCATCGGTAATTTTACTTGGAGCTATATTTTTATTCGTCACATGATATGCGTAAATCTTGGAGCATCGTGTGCTTTTTATTTTTATTTTAATAATGCACCATGCTGGTATGAGAAAGTCGTTGGTTGATTTATAGAAGGCTCTTTGTACCTCACTTATATCTTTTGAGTATGGCTTTATAGAATTCTTCATGTGCTTCACTTATATCATTTGAAGTTTGGATTGCATTTTTCTCTACACATAGAAAACCACCATTTGTAGAATTCTCTTTTGCTTCACTTATATTTGTTGGAGTGTGGGCATATCTTTTGTAGAAATAATTAAACTCTCATGCTTCACTTATATCTATTTAGAGAGTTAACATGAGTTGGTCATTCACATGGTTATTGATAAAATCCTACATAAAACTTGTAGATCACTGAATATGATATGTTTGATTCCTTGCAATAGTTTTGCGATATAAATATAGTGATATTAGAGTCATGCTAGTGAGTAATTGTTTATTGGTAGAAATATTTGTGTTAAAGGTTTGTGATTCCCGTATCATGCATGTATGGTGAACCGTTATGTAACAAAGTCGGAGCATGATTTGTTTATTGATTGTCATCCTTTGTGTGAGGGTCGGGAGCTCGCGATGGTTAACTCCTACCAACCTCTCCCCTAGGAGAGTGCGTCTAATACTTTGCTTAGATAACTAATAGACTTTTGCAATAAGTTTTGGGTTCTTTATTACTAATGTGAGTCCATGGATTATACGCACTCTCGCCTTTCCACCTTTGCTAGCCTCTCTAGTACTGGGCAACTTTCGCCGGTGCATTAAACCCACCATATACCCTTCCGCAAAACAGCCACCATACCTACCTATCATGGCATTTCCATAGCCACTCTGAGATATATTGCATTGCAACTTCCACCGTGCCGTTCATTATGACACGCACCATCATTGTCATATTGCTTTGCATGATCATAACATAGCTAGCATGATGTTTTCATGTCTTGTCCGTTTTTTGATGTCATTTGCTATGCTAGATCATCGCACATCCCTGTACACTGCCGGACACATTCATATAGAGTCATATTTTTTTTCTAGGTATCGTTCTTGAGTTGTAAGTAAAAAAAGGTGTGATTATCATCATTATTAGAACATTGTCCCTCGTGAGGAAAGGATGGTGGAAGCTATGATTCCCTCACAAGTTGGGATGAGACTGCAGACTTTAAAAATAATAAAAGAGGCCAATGAAGCCCAAAAAAAGGAGGCCAAAGATGCCCACCAAAAATAAAATAAAATAAAGAGAGAGAAAAGAGAGAAGGGACAATGCTACTATCCTTTCTTCACACTTGTGCTTCAAAGTAGCACCATGATCTTCATGATAGAGAGTCTCCTATTTTGTCACTTTCATATACTAGTGGGAATTATTCATTATATAACTTGTCTTGTATATTCCAATGATGGGCTTCCTCAAATTTCCCTAGGTCTTCTTGAGCAAGCGAGTTGTATGCGCACCCACTTAGTTTCTTTTTGAGCTTCCATACACTTATAGCTCTAGCGCATCTGTTGTATGTCAATCCCTACTCACCCATATTGATATCTATTAATGGGCATCTCCATAGCCTGCTGATATGCCTAGTTGATGTGAGACTGTCTTCTCCTTTTTCTTCACAACTTCCACCATATTCTATTCCACCTATAGTGGTAAATCCATGGCTCACGCTCATGTATTGCGTGAGATTTGAAAAGGTTTTAGAACATAAAAGGTGTGAAACAATTGCTTGACTTATCATCGGGGTTGTGCATCATATAAATACTTTGTGTGGGGAAGATGGAGCATAGCCAGACTATATGATTTTGTAGGGATAACTTTCTTTTAGTAATGATATTTTGAGAAGACATGATTGCTTTATAAGTATGCTTGAAGTATTATTGTCTTTATGTAAAATGATAGACTATTGCATTGAATCACTCGTGTCTTAATACTCATGCCATGACTAGATTATATGAACAAGATTATGCTAGGTAGCATTCCACATCATTTTTTATCATTTACCTACTCGAGGATGAGCAAAAATTAAGCTTGGGGATGCTGATACATCTCCGTTGTATGTATAATTTTTGATTGTTTGATGCCAATATTCTACAACTTTCATATACGTTTGACAACTTTTTATACTATTTTTGGGACTAACATATTGATCTAGTGCCCAGTGCCAGTTCCTTTTTGTTGCATATGTTTTGTTTCGCAGAAAATCCATATCAAACAAAGTCCAAACGCGATAAAAACTTACGGAGACATTTTTTTGGAATATATGTGATTTTTGTGAAAAATAATCAACGCGAAACGATGCTCGAGGGGCCCACAAGCCAAGGGGCACGACCTACCCCCTGGCTCCACCCTTGGCTCTTGTAGTCACCCCGTAAGGCGGTGGTGCTCTCCTTTTGCATAAAGGAATCTATTTTTATCATAAAAGTCCCCTCAAAATTTCTGATTCGCTTATGGTTGGTGGCGTGAGTGACAGAAACACAGACCCGAGTAAGTAGGTTGTTTGCCTATGGGAATAGAGAAGACTTGATACCTTATAATGCTATGGTTGGGTTTTACCTTAATGATCTTTAGTAGTTGCAGATGCTTTCTAGAGTTCCAATCATAAGTGCATATGATCCAAGTAGAGAAAGTATGTCAGCTTGTGCCTCTCCGTCATATAAAATTGCAATAGTGATTATCGGTCTAGTTATCGATTGCCTAGGGACAAATAACTTTCTTGTGAAAAAAAGCTCTCTACTAAGACTAACTTAGTTGTTTCTTTATCTAGGAAGCCCCTAGTTTTTATTTAAGTGCTCTTTATTATCTTGCAAACCTATCCTGTTACACCTACAAAATACTTCTAGTTTCATACTTGTTCTAGGTAAAGAGAACGTTAAGCGTGCATAGAGTTGTACCGATGTTCGATACAACTTGAGGGAATATTTGTTCTACCTTTAGCTTCTCATTGGGTTCGACACTCTTACTTGTCGAAAGAGGCTACAACTGATCCCCTACATTTTGGGTTATCAGATTGCTTCCTCCCTTAGTCGGTTTTTGATTCAGCGGTATTGTGGGATGAAGCAGCCCAGACCAACCTTACTCGTACGCTTACGAGAGACTGGTTCCATCGACTGACATGTAACTTTGTTGCAGAAAGATGGCTAGCGGGTGTCTATCTCTCCTACTCTAGTTGGATCGGATTCGACAAAGGTGGTCCTTGAGAAGGTTGAATAGAAATTTGTGTATCACCATTGTGGTTTTTGCATAGGTGAGAATTGTTCATGCTAGATACCCGTATCAGGCACGTAATGTTGGAAATATGCCCTAGAAGCAATAATAATTAGTTATTTTCATATTTCCTTGTTCATGATAATCGTTTATTATCCATGTTATAATTGTATTGATCGGAGACTTAAATGCATGTGTGGATACATAGACAAAACCATGTCCCTAGTATGCCTCAAATAGACTAGCTCGTTGATCAAAAGATGGTTAAGGTTTCCTAGCCATGGACATGAGATGTCATTTGATAACGGGATCACATCATTAGGAGAATGATGTGATGGACAGGACCCAAACTACAAACGTAGCATATGATCGTGTCAGTTTATTGCTACTGTTTTCTGCATGTCAAGTATATGTTCCTATGACCATGAGATCATGCAACTCACGGACATCGAAGGAGTGCCTTGTGTGTATCAAATGTCGCAACGTAACTGGGTGACTATAAAGGTGCTCTACAGGTATCTCCGAGGGTGTCTGTTGAGTTGGCATGGATCAAGACTGGGATTTGTTACTCCGTGTGACGGAGAGGTATCTCAGGGCCCACTCGGTAATACAACATCACAATAAGCCTTGCAAGCAATGTGACTAAGTGTTAGTCACGGGATCTTGTATTACAGAACGAGTAAAGAGGTTGAACTAGGTATGGAGATACCGACGATCGAATCTCGGGCAAGTAACATACCAAAGAACAAAGGGAACGTTATACGGGATTAACTGAATCCTTGACATAGAGGTTCGACCGATAAAGATCTTTGTAGAATATGTAGAAACCAATGTGGACATCCAGGTCCCGCCATTGGTTATTGACCTTAGAGGTGTCTCGGTCATGTCTACATAGTTCTCGAACCCGCAGGGTCTGCACACTTAAGGTTTGGTGACGTTTCGGTAGTATAGAGTTGTGTATGGTGGTGACCTAAGGTTGTTCGGAGTCCTGTATGAGATCCCGGACGTCACGAGAAGCTCTGGAATGGTCCAGAGGTAAAGATTCATATATAGGAAGTCCCAGTTTGGTTTTTGGAAAGGTTTCGGGCTCATCGGTAGTGTACCGGGAGTGCAGGTAGTGTACCGGGAGGCCTCCGGGATGGGTATTTCGACCCTAGAGGCACCATGGGCTGTGGGAGAGTATTAACCAGCCCTTAGTGGGCTGGTAAATCAGCCACAAAAGGCCCATGGCGCAGGGAGAGAAAAAGGCTAAGGAAAAGGTGAAAAATCAGCCAATAGGAGGCAATCCTACTCCAACTAGGATTGGAGGTGAAGTAGGATTGCTTCCCACCTCCTATTTCGGCTGAACCAAAGGCCTTGGCTGCCTTTCCTCTCCTCTCCTCCTATATATACTAGTGGAATAGCTAGGGTTTGGCTAACAATTGCAGCCACGTGCTACCCGTTCCACCGGTGCTCCTCTAGATTGGTTTTTCGAAGTGCTTAGGCGAAGCCCTGCCGGAATTGCTCCACCACCACCATCACCGGAGCACCGTCACGCTGCCAGTGAACTCTCTTTCCTCTCCACCTCCTCTTGTTGGATCAAGATGGCGGAGATCATCATCAAGCTGCACGTGTGCTGAACGCGGAGATGCCGTCCGTTCGGTACTAGATCGGAAGGATCGTGATCAAGGCCACGAGACGATCGTGATTGGATCGCGGGACGAATCGTGACGAGATCGCGGGACGGATCGTGATGAGTTCACAGGACGGATCGTGATTGGATCGCGGGACGGATCGTGATGAGATCGCGGGACGCTCGGCGATTTGGATCGCGAAGATGTTCGACTACACCAACCGCGTTTCTTAACGCTTCCCGCTTAGCGATCTACAAGGGTACGTAGATCCACTCTCCCTCTCGTAGATGCTCATCACCATGGATAGGTTTGCGTGTGCGTAGGAAATTTTTTGTTTCCAATGCGATGTTCCCCAACAGTGGCATCATGAGCTAGGTTGATGGTTCGATGAGATCTCGAGTAGAACACAAAAGGTTTGTGGGCGTTGATGCTTAGATTGCTTCCTCCCTTGGTCGTATTTTGGTTCAGCAGGATTGTGAGATGAAGCGGCCCGGACCAACATTACTCGTACGCTTACGAGAGATCGGTTCCCTCGATGCAACTTGTTGCCTAGATGGCTTGCGGGTGACAGTTTCTCTCACTTTAGTTGGATCGGATTCGACAAAGGCGGTCCTTGAGAAGGTTGAAAAGCAACTAGTGTATCACCGTTGTGGTTTTTGCGTAGGTGAGAATTGTTCTTGCTAGATACCCGTAGCAGCCACGTAAAACATGCAACAACAATTAGAGGACATCTAACTTGTTTTTGCAGGGTATGTTGTGATATGATATGGCCAATTACAGGATGTGATATATGTGATGTATGAGATGATCATGTGATGTATAAATTATCACGACTTGCATGTCGGTGAATACGGCAACCGGCAGGAGCCATAGGGTTGTCTTTAATTATTGTATGACCTGCGTGTCAATCATTAAGCGCTATGTAATTCTTTACTTTATCGCTAAACGGTAGCAATAGTAGTAGAAGCATGCAGGGCGTGACAACCCCGATGGCGACATGTTGATGGAGATCAAGATGATGGAGATCATGGTGTCATGCCGGTGACGATGGAGATCATGCCGGTGCTTTCTAGATGGAGATCAAAAGCACAAGTTCATGGCCATATCATGTCACTTATGATTTGCATGTGATGTTAATCCTTTTTATGCACCTTGTTTTGCTTAGGACGACGGTAGCATTATAAGGTGATCCCTCACTTAGTTTCAAGATGAATTGTGTTCTCCCCGAGTGTGCACCGTTGCGAAAGTTCGTCGTGTTGAGACACCATGTGATGATCGGGTGTGATAGACTCTACGTTCACATACAACGGGTGCAAGCCAGATTTGCACGTGCAGAACACTCAGGTTAAACTTGACGAGCCTAGCATGTACAGACATGGCCTCGGAACACAAGAGACCAAAAGGTCGAACATGAGTCATATAGTAGATATGATCAACATATTGATGTTCGCCATTGCAGCCACCTCAACTCACGTGATGATCGGACTTGAGTTGGTGAATTTGGATCATGTATCACTCGAATGATCGGAGGGATGTCAATTTGAGTGGGAGTTCTTAAGTAATATGATTAATTGAACTCATTATCATGAACATAGTCAATAGTGTCTTTGCAAATTATGTTGTAGATTACTAGCTCGCGCTGTAGCTCCCTTAATTTTTATATGTTCCTAGAGAAATAGAGTTGAAATATGATGGTAGCAATATTGCGGACTGGGTCCGTGATCTGAGAATTGTCCTCATTGTTGCACAGAAGGCTTATGTCCTTAATGCACCGCTCAGTGCACCAACCCCTCTAGCGTCGTCTGTAGATGTTGTGAACATCTGACATGCACGTTCTGATGACTACTTGATAGTATAGTGCGTCATGCATTACGGCTTAGAATTGAGTCTCCAAAACGTTTTGAACGTCACGGAACATATGAGATGTTTCTAAGAGCTGAAATTAGGATCTCGGGCTCATGCCCGTGTTGCAAGATATGAGATCTCCAACAAGATTCTTTGCGTGCAAGATGAATGAGAATAGCTCAATCATTGGGCATGTGCTCAAATTATCTGGGTGTTACAATCGCTTGAATCAAGTGGGAGTTGATCTTCTAAGATAAGATAGTGATTGATATAGTTCTCCAAGTCACTGTCACTAGAGCTACTAGAACTTAGTGATGAACTATAAATTGCCAGGGATAGAAATAATGATTCCCGAGCTCTTCGCGATGTTAGACACCGCGAAGGTAGAAATCAAGAAGGAGCGTCAAGTGTTGATGGTTAATCAAAACCACTAGTTTCGAGAAGGGCAAGAGCAAGGAGGGAAACTTCATGGATAGCAAGTCAGTTGCTGCTCCAGTGAAGCAACCCAAGGTTGAACTCAAACCTGAGACTAAGTGCTTCTGTTATGAGGTGAGCGGTCGCTGAAGCGGAACAACCCTAGATACTTGGTAGATAAGAAGGCTGGCAACATCGACAGAAGTATATTTGATATACGAGTTATTGATGTGTACCTTGCTAGTACTCCTAGTAGCACCTGGGTATTGGATACCGGTTCGGTTGCTAAATGTTAGTAACTCGAAATAAAAGCTACGAAATAACGGAGATCTAGCTAAGGGTGAGGTGACGATATGTGTTGGAAATGTTTCCAAGGTTGATGTGATCAACATCGCATGCTCTCTCTACCTTCAGGATTAGTGACGAACCTAAATAAATGTTATTTGGTGTTTTGCGTTGAGCATGAACATGATTAGATCATGTTTATTGCAATATAGTTATTCATTTAAGTTAGAGAATAATGGTTATTCTGTTTACATGAATAATACCTTCAATGGTCATGCACCCAGTGAGAATGGTTTGTTGAAATCTTGATCGTAGTAATACACATGTTCATAACACTGATGTCAAAAGATACAATGTTAATAATGATAGTACCACATACTTGTGGCACTGCCGCTAAATGTCATATTGGTATAAAGCGCATGAAGAAACTCCATGCTGATGGATCTTTGGACTCATTCGATTTCAAATCAGTTGAGACATGTGAACCATGCCTCTTGGGCAAGATGACTAAAACCCCCGTTGGATGGAGCGGGCAAGTGATTCATTGGAAATGATACATGTTGATGTATGCAATCCAGTAAGTCTTGTAGCGTGCAGTAGATATCGTTATTTCTTACCTTCACTGATGATTTGAGTAGATATAGTGTATGTTTACTTAATGAAACACAAGTCTGAATCGTTTGAAAGGTTCAAGCAAATTCAGAGTGAAGTTTAAGATCATCGTGACAAGAAGATAAAAATGACTGCGATATGATCGTGGAGGTGAATATCTGAGTTACGAGTTTGGCATACAACTTAAGACAAATGTGAAATTTGTTTCACAACTAAATGCCACCTGGAACACCATAGTGTGATGGTGTGTCCGAACATCAAAGTCATGCTCTATTGGATATGGTGCGTGCTATGATGTCTCTTATCGTTTTACTACTATGATTTTGGGGTTATGCATTAGAGACAACGACATTCACTTTAAATAGGGCACCATCTAAATCCGCTGAGATGACACCGTGTGAATTATGGTTTGATAGAAACCTAAGTTGTCATTTGTTAATATTTGGGGCTGCAACACTTGTGTGGAAAATGTTTTCCCCTAATGAGGTCGAACCCAAGGCGGACAAATGCATCTTCATAGAATGCCCGAAGATCAGTTGGGTGAACCTTCTATCTCAGATCCAAGTGCAAAGTGTTTGTTGCTTAAACGGATCCTTTTTCAAGGAAATGTTTCTCTCGAAAGAATTGAGTGGGAGGAAGATAGAACTTGATGAGGTTGTTAAACCTTTGTTCAACCAGAGAGTAGCGCAGCGCAGAAAGATGTTTCTGTGAAGCCTACGTTAGTTGAAGAGGAAGTTAATGATGATGATCATCAAGCTTCAGGATCAAGTTAATATCGAACATCGTAGGTCGACAAGGATGTGTACTCCTCCTAAGTGGTACGACAACCCTGTCTTGGAGGTCATGTTGTTGGACAACGATGAACCTACGAGCTATGGAGAAGCGATGATGGGCTCGGATTCTGACAAATGGTTGGTGGCCATGAAATCCGAGATAGGATCCATGTATGAAAACCAAGTATAGACTTTGGTAGACTTGCTCGTTGGACGGTAGGTCGTTGAGTACAAATGGATCTTTAAAATGAAGACAGACGTTGATGGTAATTGTCACCATTTGTAAAGCTCGACTTGTTGCAAAGTTGTTTGTGACAAGTTCAAGGAGTTGACTGCGATGAGACTTTCTCACTCGTAGCGATGCTAAAGTATGTTGGAATTGTGTTAGCAGTTGCTGCGTTTTCAATTATGAAATCTGGCAGATGGATGTCAAAACATCGTTTCCTTAACGGTTTACTTGAGGAAAGGTTGTATGTGATACAACCAGAAGGTTTTGTCAATCCTAAGGATGCTAAAAGGTGTGCAAGCTTTAGTGATCCTTCTATGGACTGAAGCAAGCATCTCGGAGTTGGAATATACGCTTTGATGAGGTGATCAAAGTTTTGATGTTTATACAAAGTTTACGAGAAACTTGTATTTGCAATAAAGTGAGTGGGAGCACTATAGAATTTCTGATAAGTATATGTGGATGACATATTGTTGATCAGAAGTAATGTAGAATTTATGGAAAGCATAAATGGTTGTTTGAAAAGTGGTTTTCAAAGGAAGACCTAGATAAAGCTATCTAATTGGTGAGCGTCAACATCTATAGAGATAGATCAAGATGCTTGATGAGACTTTCAATAAGTACATACCTTGACAAGATTTTGAAAGAGTTCAAAATGGATCAGTCGGAGAAAGAGTTCTCGCCTGATTCGTAAGGTGTGAAGTTGAGTGAGACTCAAAGCTCGACAACGGCAGAAGAAAGAGAAAGGACGAACGTCGTCCCCTATGCCTTAGCCATAGGCTCTATATTATGCCATGTTGTGTACCGCACCTGTGTGTGCCTTGCCATGAGTCCGTCAGGGGGTACAAGAGTGGTCCAGGAGTGGATCACTGGACAGCGGTCGAAATTATCCTTAGTGACCAGAGGACTAAGGAAATGTTTCTTGATTATGGAGGTGATAAAGAGTTCGTTGTAAAGAGTTATGTCGATGCAAGCTTTAAACACCTATCCGGATGACTAGCAGTAGCAATCTGGATACGTATAGTGGAGCAGCCATTTGGAAATAGTACCAGGTGGAGTGTGGTAGCAGTGTTTACGGTTTGACATAGAGATTTGTAAAGTACACACAAATCTGAATATCGCAGACCCGTTGACTATAAGACCTCTGTCACATGCAAAGCATGATCAAGCCCCAGAACTCAGTGGGTGTTAGATTCATAACAATGCGAATCACATGGTGATGTGAACTAGATTATTGACTCTAGTGCAAGTGGGAGACTATTGGAAATATGCCCTAGAGGCAATAATAAATTAGTTATTTTCATATTTCCTTGTTCATGATAATCGTTTATTATCCATGTTATAATTGTATTGATCGGAGACTTAAATGCATGTGTGGATACATAGACAAAACCATGTCCCTAGTATGCCTCTAATAGACTAGCTCGTTGATCAAAAGATGGTTAAGGTTTCCTAGCCATGGACATGAGATGTCATTTGATAATGGGATCACATCATTAGGAGAATGATGTGATGGACAAGACCCAAACTATAAACGTAGCATATGATCATGTCAGTTTATTGCTACTGTTTTCTGCATGTCAAGTATATGTTCCTATGACCATGAGATCATGCAACTCACGGACATCGAAGGAGTGCCTTGTGTGTATCAAATGTCGCAACGTAACTGGGTGACTATAAAGGTGCTCTACAGGTATCTCCGAGGGTGTCTGTTGAGTTGGCATGGATCAAGACTGGGATTTGTTACTCCGTGTGACGGAGAGGTATCTCAGGGCCCACTCGGTAATACAACATCACAATAAGCCTTGCAAGCAATGTGACTAAGTGTTAGTCATGGGATCTTGTATTACAGAACGAGTAAAGAGACTTGCCGGTAACGAGGTTGAACTAGGTATGGAGATACCGACGATCGAATCTCGGGCAAGTAACATACCAAAGAACAAAGGGAACGTTATAAGGATATGTAGGAACCAATGTGGACATCCAGGTCCCGCCATTGGTTATTGACCGTAGAGGTGTCTCGGTCATGTCTACATAGTTCTCGAACCCGCAGGGTCTGCACACTTAAGGTTTGGTGACGTTTCGGTAGTATAGAGTTGTGTATGGTGGTGACCGAAGGTTGTTCGGAGTCCCGGATGAGATCCCGGACGTCACGAGAAGCTCCGGAATGGTCCGGAGGTAAATATTCATATATATGAAGTCCCAGTTTGGTTTCCGGAAAGGTTTCGGGCTCATCGGTAGTGTACCGGGAGTGCAGGTAGTGTACCGGGAGGCCTCCGGGAGGGGTATTTAGACCCTAGAGGGACCATTGGCTGTGGGAGAGTATTAACCAGCCCTTAGTGGGCTGTTAAATCAGCCACAAAAGGCCCATGGCGCAGGGAGAGAAAAAGGCTAAGGAAAAGGTGAAAAATCAGCCAATAGGAGGCAATCCTACTCCAACTAGGATTGGAGATGAAGTAGGATTGCTTCCCACCTCCTATTTCGGCTGAACCAAAGGCCTTGGCTGCCTTTCCTCTCCTCTCCTCCTATATATACTAGTGGAATAGCTAGGGTTTGGCTAACAATTGCAGCCACGTGCTACCCGTTCCACCGGTGCTCCTCTAGATTGGTTTTTCGAAGTGCTTAGGCGAAGCCCTGCCAGAATTGCTCCACCACCACCATCACCGGAGCACCGTCACGCTTCCGGTGAACTCTCTCTCCTCTCCACCTCCTCTTGTTGGATCAAGATGGCGGAGATCGTCATCAAGCTGCACGTGTGCTGAACGCGGAGATGCCGTCCGTTCAGTACTAGATTGGAAGGATCGTGATCAAGGCCACGAGACGATCGTGATTGGATCGCGGGACAAATCGTGACAAGATCACGTGACAGATCGTGATGAGTTCACGGGACGGATCGTGATTCGATCGCGGGATGGATCATGATGAGATCGCGGGACGCTCGGCGATTTGGATCGCGAAGATGTTCGACTACACCAACCGCGTTTCTTAACGCTTCCCGCTTAGCGATCTTCAAGGGTACGTAGATCCACTCTCCCTCTCGTAGATGCTCATCACCATGAATAGGTATGCGTGTGCGTAGGAATTTTTTTGTTTCCAATGCGACGTTCCCCAACACGTAAAACATGCAACAACAATTAGAGGATGTCTAACTTGTTTTTGCAGGGTATGTTGTGATGTGATATGGCCAATTACATGATGAGATATATGTGATGTATGAGATGATCATGTTTTGTATAGTATATCACGACTTGCATGGCGATGAGTACAGACACCGACATGATCCATAGGGTTGTCTTTAATTATTGTATGACCTGCGTGTCAATCTTTACGCGCTATGTAATGCTTTACTTTATTGCTAAGCGGTAGCAATAGTAGTAGAAGCATGGTGGGCGCAACAACCTCGATGGCGACACGTTGATGGAGATCAAGATGATGGAGATCATGGTGTCATGCCGGTGATGATGGAGATCATGTCAGCGCTTTGGAGATGGAGATGAAAGCACAAGTTCATGGCCATATCATGTCACTTATGATTTGCATGTGATGTTAATCCTTTTATGCACCTTGTTTTGCTTAGGACGACGGTATCATTATAAGGTGATCCATCACTAAAATTTCAAGATAAAATTGTGTTCTCCCCGAGTGTGCACCATTGCGAAAGTTCGTCATGTCGAGACACAACTTGATGATCGGGTGTGATAGAGTCTACGTTCACATACAACGGGGTCAAGACAGTGTTGCACGTGCAGAACACTCAGGTTAAACTTGACGAGCCTAGCATGTACAGACATGGCCTCGGAACACAAGAGACCAAAAGGTCGAACATGAGTCATATAGTAGATATGATCGACATGATGATGTTCACCATTGAAACCACCTCAACTCACGTGATGATCAGACTTGGGTTGGTGAATTTGGATAATGTATCACTCGAA
This sequence comes from Hordeum marinum, assembly GCA_022496015.1. NCBI lineage: Eukaryota > Viridiplantae > Streptophyta > Magnoliopsida > Poales > Poaceae > Hordeum > Hordeum marinum. The sequence goes on along the minus strand of CM039676.1, from coordinate 334,778,014 downwards.
TGACCGGAGGGATATCAACTTATGTGGGAGTTCTTAAGTAATATGATTAATTGAACTCATTTCTCATGAACATAGTCTAAAGTTGTCTTTGCAAAGTTATGTTGTAGATCAATAGCTCATGTTATAGCTCCCCTGTGTTTTTAATACGTTCCTAGAGAAAATAGAGTTGAAAGATAATGGTAGCAATTATGCGGACTAGGTCCTTGATCAGAGGATTGTCCTTAGTTGCTGCACAAAAGGCTCATGCCCTTAATGCACCGCTCGGTGCGCCACTCCCTCAAGCGGTGACTGTAGATGTTGTGAACATCTGACAGTCACGTTCTTATGACTACTTGATAGTTCAGTGCGTCTTGCGTTACAGCTTAGAATTCAGGCTCCAAATACGTTTTGAATGTCACAGAGCATATGTGATGTTCCAAGAGCTGAAATTTTATTTCAGGCTCGTGCCCATGTTGATAAGTATGAGATCTTCAACAAGATTCTTTGCCTGCAAGATGAAGGAGAATAGCTCAATCAGTGAGCATGTGCTCAGATTGTCTGGGTGCTACAATCACTTGAATCGAGTGTGAGTTGATCTTCCAGATAAGATATTGATTGATATAGTTCTCCAAGTCACTCCCACAAGGCTACTAGAGCTTCGTGATGAACTATAAACATGCCAGGGATGGAAAAGATGATCCCTGAGCTATTCACGATGTTTGACACTGCGAAGGTAGAAATCAAGAAGGAGCATCAAGTGTTGATGGTTAGTAAAACCACTAGTTTCGTAAAGGGCAATGGAAAGAAGGGAAACTTCATGGATGGCAAGCCAGTTGCTGCTCTAGTGAAGAAACCCAAGGTTGAACCCAAACTCAAGACTAAGTGCTTCTGTTATGAGGAGAGCAGTCACTGAAACGAACAACCCTAGATACTTGGTTGATAATAAGGTTGGCAACATCATCACAAGTATATTTGATATACATATTATTGATGTGTACCTTGATAGTACTCCTAGTAGCACATGGGTATTAGATACCGTTTCAATTGCTAAATGTTATTAACTCGAAGTAAAAGCTACGGAATAAAAAGAGACTAGCTATGGGTGAGGTGACAATGTGTGTTGGAAGTGCTTCCAAGGTTGTTGTGATGACCATCGCACGCTCTCTATACCTTCGGGATTAGTGATAAACCTAAATAAATGTTATTTCGTGTTTTCTTGAGCATGAACGTGATTAGATCGTGTTTATTGCAATATGGTTATTCATTTAAGTTAGAGAATAATGGTTATTCTGTTTACATGAAGAATACCTTCAATTGTCTTGCACCCAACGAGAATGGTTTATTTATTCTTGATTGTAGTGATACACATGTTCATAATAATGATGCCAAAAAGATACAAAGTTAATAACGATAGTACCATACTTGTGGCACTGCCACTAAATGTCATATTGGTGTAAAGTGCATGAAGAAACACCATGCTGATGGATCTTTCGACTCATTCGATTTCGAATCTGTTGGGACATGCGTCCGGCAAGATGACTAAGGACCCCATTTTCCGGTATGATGGAGCGGGCAAGTGACTTATTGGAAATTATACATGTTGATGTATGCGATCCAATGAGTGTTGTAGCGTGCGGTGCATATCGTTGCTTTTGTACCTTCACTAATCATTTGAGTAGATACGTGTATATTTACTTAATGAAACACAAGTCTGAGTCATTTGAAAAGTTCAAGCAAATTTAGAGTGAAGTTTGAGATCATCGTGACAATAAGATAAAATGTCTATGATATGATCGTGGAGGAGAATATCTGAGTTACGAGTTTGGTATACAACTTAAGACAATGTGGAAGTTGTTTTACAACTCACGCCACCAAGAACACCATAGTGTGATGGTGTGTCCGGACATCGTAGTCATGCTCTATTGTATATGGTGTGTACTATGATGTCTCTTATCATTTTTCCACTATATTTTTGGGTTATGCATTAGAGACAACTACATTCACTTAAAATAGGGCACCATCTAAATCCGTTGAGATGACACCGTATGAATTATGGTTGTCAGAAACCTAAGCTGTCATTTCTCAGAGTTTGGAAGTGCAGCGCTTATGTCTGATGAGCTCGAACCCAAAGCAAAAAGGTGCATCTTCATAGGATACCCAATAGAGACGGTTGGGTACACCTTCTATCTCAGATCCGTAGGCAGAATGGTTTGTCGCTAAAATGGGTCATTTCTCGAGAAAGAGTTTCTCTCAAAAGAATTGAGTGGGAGGAAGATATAATTTGATGAGGTTGTTGAACCCTTGTTTCAACCAGAGAGTAGCGCATCGCAGAAAGATATTTCTATGGAGCCTACGTCAGTTGAAGAGGAAGTTAATGATGATGATCATAAAGCTTCGGATCAAGTTACTATCGAACCTCGTAGGTCGACAAGGACGCGTACTTCTCTTGAGTGGTACGATAACCCTGTCTTAGAGGTCACGTTGTTGGACAATGATGAACCTACGAATTATGGAGAAGCGACGATGGACTCGGATTCCAACAAATGGTTAGAGGCCATGAAATCCGTGAAAGGATCCATGTATGAAAACCAAGTGTGGACTTTGGTAGACTTGCCCGTTGAACAGCAGGTCGTTGAGTACAAATGGACCTTTAATATGAAAATACATACGATGATGGTGAATGTCATCATTTATAAAGCTCGACTTGTCACAAAGAAGTTTCCACCAAGTTCAAGGAATTGACTATGATGATACTTTCTCACGTTTATCGATGCTAAAGTCTATTGTAATTATGTTAGAAGTTGTTGTATTTTACAAATATGAAATCTTGCATATGGATGTCAAAACATCGTTTCCTTAACAGTTTACTTGAGGAAAGGTTGTATGTGATACAACCAGAAGGTTTTGGAATAAATGCTTTGATGAGGTGATCAAAGTTTTTGGGTTTATACAAAGTTTATGAGAAACTTGTATTTACAAGAAAGTGAGTGGGAGCACTATAGAATTTCTAATAAGTATATGTGTTTGATATATTATTTATTGGAAATGATGTAGAATTTCTAGAAATCATAAACGGTTGTTTGAAAAGAGGTTTTGAAAGGAAGACCTGGATAAAGCTACCTAATTGTTGGGTATCAAGATCAATAGAGATAGATCAAGATGCTTGATGAGACTTTCAATGATTACATACCTAGACAAGATTTTGAAACAGTTCAAAATGGATCAGTCAAAGAAGGAGTTCTTACTTTATTTGTAAGGTGTGGAGTTGAGTGAGACTTAATGCTCGACCATGGCAGAAGAAAGAGAAAGGACGAAGGTCGTCCCCTATGCTCTGTTCATAGGCTCTATATAGTATGCCATGCTATCATAGTTATTATCATATTTCCTTGTTCATGATAATTGTTTATTATCCATGCTAGAGTTGTATTGATCGAAAACTCAGGTACATGTGTGGATACATAGACAACACCATGTCCCTCGTATGCCTCTAATAGACTAGCTCGTTAATCAAAGATGATCAAGGTTTCCTAGCCATGGACATGAGATGTCATTTGATAACGGGATCACATCATTAGGAGAATGATGTGATGGATAAGACACAAACTATAAACATAGCATATGATCGTGTCACTTTATTGCTATAGTTTTCTACATGTCAAGTATCTGTTCCTATGACCATGCGATCATTCAACCCACTGACACCGGAGGAGTACCTTGTGTATATCAAATGTCACAATGTAACTGGGTGACTATAAAAGTGATGTATAGGTATCTCTGAGGGTGTCTGTTGGGTTGGCATGGTTCAAGACTGGGATTTGTTACTCCGTGTGATACAACATCACAACAAGCCTTGCAAGCAAAGTGACTAAAGTGTTTTCCACGGGATCTTATATTATGGAACGAGTAAAGAGACTTGCCGATAATAAGATTTAACTAGGTATGGAGATACCGACGATCGAATCTCAGGCAAGTAACATACCGAAGAACAAAGGGAACATCATACGGGATTAACTGAATCCTTGACATAGAGGTTCAACCGATAAAGATCTTCATAGAATATGTAGGAACCAATATGGGCATCCAGGTCCCGCTATTGGTTATCGGCCGTAGAGGTGTCTCGGTCATGTCTACATAGTTCTCGAACCCACAGGGTCTGCACACTTAACGTTCGGTGACATTTCAATAGTATTGAGTTATGTATGTTGGTGACCGAAGGTTGTTCGGAGTCCCGGATGAGATCCCATACGTCATTAGGAGCTGCGGAATGGTCCGGAGGTAAATATTGATATATAGGAAGTCCCGTTTTGGTCACCGGAAAAGTTTTAGGTACTTCGGTAGTGTACCAGTAGTCCCGGGAGGGTTCCGTGGGACCACCGGGAGCGGCCACCTGCGCCGGGAGGCCACATGGGCCTGAGGGGTGGTGCACCAGCCGTTAGTGGGCTGGGAAAACTAGCCCCAAGAGGTCCATTCGTCTAGAGTAGGAGGAAAGGAAAAAAAACCAAAGTGGGGAAGGATTCCAAGTAGGATTGGAGGTGGACTCCTCCACCTCCTCTCCACTTAGGCCGAATCAAGGGGAACCCTTGGTCTGCCTCCACCTCCCTCCGTCCTATATATACTGGAGGATTTTGAGGGAAGCCCTAACCCTAATTGCCATGTGTTGCCCTCTTCTTCCCTAGATCAGTTTCTCCTCTAGATTAGTTCCGCGGTGCTTAGACAAAGCCCTATCGGATTAGTTCACCACAACCACCACCACACTATTGTGCTATCGGAGAACTCATCTACCTCTCTGACCCCTCTTGCTGGATCAACAAGGCAGAGATTGTCATCGAGCCATATGTGTGCTGAACGCGGAGGTGCCGTCCGTTTGGCGCTAGATTCGAAGGACCACGACTGGATCACGGGACGGATCGTGATTGGATCATGGGATAGATCGTGATGGGATCACAGGACGGCTTGCGATATTTGGATCGCGAATACGTTCGACTACATCAACCGCAGTTCTTAACGCTTCCTGCTCAGTGATCTACAAGGGTATGTAGATCCACCTCCCTCTCGTAGATGCTCATCACCATGGATAAATCTTGCGTGTGCGTTGGAATTTTTTTGTTTCCCACGCAACGTTGCCCAACATCTTGTAGATACCTTTCTCTATCATCCCTTTAAAAAGTTCATTTTCTTGCTCAAGTGTAACTTGGCTAAAAGAAGTGTTAGTGGGATCAATAGAACTACTAGAAGCAATACCATTGGATTTATCATTTTTATTCCTACTAGTTGAAGAACCTTTCTTGTCTTTGTTACTAGTTTTCCTAGCCTTAACTTGCGGTATGAACGTAGACAAGAGAAGCCATTTGGCTAGATAAGAGGAAGTCTTCTTTCGAAGATCGCCATTTATAGCTTTAAGGAACTCATGTTTTTGCTCTAAATTGAGCTTCTCGAAGCGGAGCTTATCATGTGTGCTTTCAAGCTCTCTATGATCTTGTAGAGTAGACTCATGAGCTAACTTAAGAGTGTTTAGTTCTTGAGTTAGTCATTCTATTTCCAAATTATCATCATCACAAGACTTATCTAGACTAGAATAATTACTAGCAAGTTCATCTTGACTAACATTACTAGATTTGTCAAATAGCAAGTCATCTTCAATTAACAAGTCATCCTCATCACTATTGAAATCAAGATACTCGGGGTGTGATACCTTGGGGCCTTTATCCACGAAGCAACATCCACTCCCTTCATTTGGTGAATCAAATATGTTGTAGGAGTCAGTTGTCACTAGTGCAAGTCCGGCAACTCCTTAATCTTGACTATAGTCGGAGTTGGACTGATAGCTTCTCTCGGAGTGGTTGTCGGAGTCGGAGCCAGAAACCCATTCACAAACATGAGCTTGATGTCTTCTTCTTGAGTAGCTCTTGGTGTACTTGTCCTTCTTCTCCGAGTCCCTACTTATCCTTGAGGGTCTTCGTTCATAATGATCATCTCTACTCCTTCTCTCTCTTCGAGATGACTCGTTTCTTGAGCTTTGTATTCTTGGCGACTCTTCCTTCCATTTGTAAGGAGACGTGCACTCATTGGAGTAGTGCCCAGGCTTCCCACAATTGTAGCAGTTACGGTCATGACTTGACGAATGCTTCTCTTCATGTCTTGAGTTGGAGCTTCATGTTCTTGTAGAACTTGTTGAATTTCTTGACCGTGAGGCTTATCTCTTCTTTTGTGACAAGGTTATCGCTTGAAGTCACGGGAGCATCACTTGTGGCTTTGTAAGCACCGCTAGACTTGTTGTGAAGCTCTTCCTTGTCCTTGAGTGTCATCTCATGAGCAACAATCCTTCCAATCACTTCCGTAGGTTTGAGATATTTGTAGTTGGGCATCATTTGGATCAATGTGCATACAGTGTCATATTTACTGTCCAAATCTCGAAGTATCTTCTTGATGATGAATTTGTCGGTCATTTCTTCGCTTCCTAAGCCGGCAATATCATTGGTGATGAGAGCTAGCCTAGAGTACATCTCGGCGACTCCTTCACCATCCTTCATGTTGAACTTGTCAAGCTGACTTTGAAGAACATCCAACTTGGATTCTCTCACAGATTTGGTACCTTCATGCATATCAACCAAAGTATCCCAAATCTCTTTTGCATTGTCAAGACGACTGGTTTTTTGAATTCTTCAGGGCATAGGCAGTTGAAGAGAATGTCACATGCTTGAGCATTGTATTGCAACATCTTCAATTCATCTGTAGTCCCTTCGCGATCCAGTTCCCTTCCACCTGCAAAGAATTCACCTTGCAATCCAACACAGACAACAGCACAAACGGCGGGGTTATGACCAAAGATATGCATTTTCATTTTGTGCGTCCAACTAGCAAAATTAGTGCCATCAAAGTACGGACCTCTATGGTGATAATTTCCCTCGCTAGATGCCATACTCTCCTAGGTTGTGAAACCAATGCAATGGAGACCAAAGCTTTGATACCACATGTAGGATCGAAAGTCGGTCTAGAGGGGGGGGGGATGATTAGACTTCTTGGCCAAATAAAAATCTACTTTTTCCCAATTTTAAGCGTTGGCAGATTTTAGCATTCATAGCAAGTCAAGCACACCCTACACATGCATTTCTAATAGTATAGCAGCGAAAGTAAAGACAAGCATGAGTACTAAAGGAAGGGTAGGAAGATCAAACGCAATTTGGAGACACGGTAATTTTTCCCGTGGTTCCGATAGGTGGTGCTATCGTACGTCCATGTTTATGGAGTCTTCAACCCAGGGTATCGGTCGCAAAAGTCCACGAAGGGCTCTGCCCACGGAGGGTTCCATGAAGAAGCAACCTCAACTATACCATGATGGCCTATGCCCATGGAGGACTAGCCTAACTCGGGTAGATCTTCACGAAGTAGGCGATATCCTTGGCCTTACAAACTTCTTGGTTCACTCCACAACACGAAGTAGGAGGCTGCCAAGCAACACCTAACCAATGTAGGAGGTAACACGCTCCAAAAGGTAATAGGCTCAATGATGTCGATGAACTGCTTGCTCTTGTGCTTCAAGATGATAGACTCCTCAGCACCCAATCACTATCTCATAGGTTTCGATTTGGTGGGAGAGATTGATTGGGTGTAAAACAACTTGGGGAGGCTAGAGATCAAGATTCATATAGTAGGAATGGAATGTCATGATCTCAACACATGAGTAGGTGGCTCTCTCTTAGAAAATCAGTTGGTATGAGTGGGGATCTGTTCTGAGTGTTTCACTTGCTAGTGAGTCGTGGTGGAGGGGTATATATAGGCATCTCCAAAAATCCAACCATTACACCTTAAGTGACCAACTCGGTGACACCGATATGTGAATCTCGATGGTACCGAGTTGCTCCAAAGGTAGCAACTTTTGAATCTCGGCGAGACTGAGACATAAATCTCGGTTGCACCGATTAGGTGACCAACGGTCAGATTGCACAACTCGGTGGCGCCGATCCAACAAACTCGGTGGGACCAATTTTTTGAATTTGGGCAACAGGAAGTTGGCAACCCAAACTCGGTGGCACCGAACTACAATCGATTGCACCAAATGGTTAGGGTTTGGCTTGAGTCTGTCTGTGTCTAGTAATCGGTGGCACCGAGTGGGAGTTGTGGGTTGCACCGATTTTGAGTATTTGTCTTTGGACAGACTTTTGTGAAAGGGCTTGTGGGTTTTTTTGTGACTATATCTTGTGCATGTACGAGCATTCTATTCACCAACAATACCTTACCCCCTTTTAATAGTATTGGCTTTCCTATGGACTCAAAATGATTTCTCACAAAGTAAAATGTAGAGTCCTCTTGCTTGATGCATTGTCAATGTATTTCATTGCATCTTGGGGTATTACACAATCCTTCTGCCGTCCCTATCATTGAACCTTTCTTGAAATATGCTTAGTGGAAACATTAGTTCAATGGCATATATGTTGTTATTAATTACCAAAACCACCAAGGAAGCACATGTGCTTTCAGTTGTTTCAACCAACTTCCTAGTAGTCGATGTGCAACTTTGTTGCCTCCCTATATGTGAATATGTAGTTTTAGTTGGCAGGGAGAAAAACGAAGTTGCACATAGTCTGCTAGACAGTTAAGCAAGAAAACATACAAAGTTACATATAATTTGCTAGAGAGTTGACCAGGGCAATGTTGCACATCTCACCGACAAGGGATTGTTGGATGACAAGAACTACACACCATGACGGTAAAGAAAAGTTTCCTATAAGGGAAAGGGTAAAGTTGCACTCTCACTAGCAAGGGTGGTTAGGACGAGTTGGTACTACGAAAATTACACATCCAAGTTGTATGAAGGAAAGTTGCACATCGACTATTAGTCAATTGGTCGGGGCAGCATACGAAGTTGCATATCCACGGCTAGGCAGTTGGTCAAGGCAGCAGACATTGAAAATAGAAATATACGATGGGAGAAAGTTGCACATCGACCACTAGGAAATTGGCCGAAGCAACAGACAAAGTTCCATATCTCATTGCTAGGGGGTAGTTTGGGGTGGAGATGTCATCAGTGAAAATAGCACATCCGTCGATAGGGCGAAAGACATCGACTATGAGATAGTTGCACCTAACGGGTCCTAGGTGTAAATAAAAGTTCATTGACACATACCAATGAGATCTAGTTTAGAAGAGCACATCGCAAACAGCAAAAATGGACCTTTATTTCGACATGTGGTTTCAAAAATATAAAAATTCTAATTAAAGACATTCACACTTATTACGTAGGCCATGCAATAGATCTATGAAATGATTGGTGGTAGTTACCATTTCAACTCCTTTTTCCTAATATAGATGACAAAAAGTTGCGTAAAAGGGCATGCCGCTAAGCAGTGCTAGCGATCTACCTTGCTTGCTAGACGCATCCTAATGACATAGTCAGCAATTGGCTATAAAGATTCGTCGTGTTATTTAGAGCCAACCTAGTCCGCATGTATGGTATTATATTTTAAATATGTACTAGTTTATTAATGATTGGGCCATCTAACGATTTTAGAGTGTTTTGAGGCTTGTACTATAACTGGTTCTTATTCTACAACCTAGTTTCATTCTCTATTCTATTATTTCTCCTTCAACTAAGAAAAAATAGAATGCTTATATTCTTATATCATGTTTATGTCATTTATTGTACTTCCTCTAATAGCTCCTACACATACCAAGAAAAACATATGCAAAATTGTCGTACTTCCGAGGGCGAAGCCAGTGCCCCATCCCCAAATGGTCTTCCCATCCCTGACACGCCATCAACTGACAACAATCCCGAAAACATTGTCCTGGCTTGCAATAGGGAAGGACAAATGGTGCCTAAAAGGTGGCCCAGGATGATTGCTCCATTGTGGATGGGTCGTCAATATGAATTCAATATTCATCGTCGCCCAAGAGTCACAAACCCAATGCCAAGGCTTTCGTGTCTTCGTCAGAAGGGTTCAGCACCTCTTGTTTTTAGTGTCAAAGACTTCAGACTCAACAACACATTCTTTTACTCTGACCAGAATCCCTATGATCATCAAAAGGTTTGATCTGACCGGTTCTAGAGTGCTCAACAACATCACTATTATACATGTGTGCTCTATGGCCAGAACAAGATCTTTCCCCACAAGCGTCTCAACTTTGAAGCCATGAGTGGTCTTCCCTATTTTGATTCGGCCCTTAACTTTCTACGGGATGTTGGACTATTGCCGTTTGTCACCGATAAAGAAGACTGTAATGAAGAACTCATTCTTCAATTATATGCAACTCTCCACATCTTAGGATTTAGCAGAGATCTGGAGACATGGGCGACAAACTTAATGATTCATGATGAGCACATCAAGGCTCTTGCTATGGAATTCTTTGCCACCACTCCACTTGCTGCATTTGCCGAAGACTTTCTTCCACAGTCTGATGCCTATCTTGAAGCCACAAGAAGCATCGTCCGAGCACCAGAACCTAACAGGACACATATGCTGACACTGATGAAGCCAATGGTAACTGATACTCCCTTGCCCACTACATTCTTTGTTGATGATGGCCAGTACCTACCAAAGACAACCTATCATATTGTTCGTCATACAATATGGCCAGTCAAGGGGCATTCATCTTCAACCAAGCATGAAGGTGCCATGAAGACATTGATCTATAATATTGTCTATGACATCAGGTTTAATCTTTAAGACTTGTTCATACACAACCTCGCTGCATCTGGTATGGATATTTTTTAGCCCAAGATATTTTCACCATGGATCATGCGCTTCATAAAGCACAGAACAAATACAAGGTATCTTCCTTCAGCTCGCAACCTTGTTGTGTTCCTTCTGAAAGTGGAAATCATTCATGAAGACATTTACCCCTACAAAGGCAAGAACCCCATTGTGGAAGGCAGAAGTGACACAACCAATGATGAAGGGCTTCACATTCCAACTAATCCTACTAGGGCTCGACTGATTGGCTCCATACACCATCCTTATCCTAGTGCTACTGCCACTGATGCAATTGTTAGCACTGTGCCAACACAGCCTCAACCTAGAAGGGAATGTGCCATGACTGACTGAGAACTTCTTATTTCTCTTCATCAAAAGCATGATAGGCATCATGAATGGACAAGGCGTCAAATGTAATATGTTATGGTGAATATCAATCGTATTTGCAACCTTGCCGCCAAAAACACTTTTGTGGCCCATGAGACATGGAGGCGTTCCTCGAAAGACATTGACCATGCTAGCTCCAGATGATCTTCGGGAAGATGGCTTAGACAAGTACTTTAGATTATGTGCCCCTCCTCCTAAGACGGAGATGTGGCGTAGGATGCCATCACTCGAAGAAAGTGACTATTCTTTTTAAGCACCATCCGTTAACGCTGATCTCGCAGATGATGAACCTGAAGATGTCACTTCTCTGGAGGCCCCTACTCATTGCCAAGACGCTGCATGAGGCCACTCTACACCGCCCAACATCGACTTGACTGCACCATCATCTTCAACTCCGGTTGGGGACGAGTAGTGTGCCAATGTTTTCACCCTTTTTGGTCATTCGACGACAAGGGGGAAGGATGGGATTGATAGTCTTCAAGCGGGTCTATAAGGGCTGGGTGTTTGCTACTTTTCAACTCTCATTATGAACATTTGGTATTTTGGGTTATAAAACTTAAGTCATGATGGCCGTCTGCACATTTTATGTTTATCTTACTTTTGGTGCTACTTCAAGTTCTATTATATGTGCTCGAAGCCATTCAGCGGACGCCATTTTTCATTATGCATTTCATTATCTTCACAAAACCACTTAAATTCATAGTGACTAGATTCCAAGATATAGGGGAGATCTCCGCAACTTAAAACCTGCCATGTGGTTTTGCATTCAAAGTAAAATCTTCCTAAGCACATCTTCAATGGGAGCTCTCTATATCTTGAAATCATAATCTCCAAGTCTATATCTTCATATATTTAATACTCATTGAAAACTTCAACCAGTTAGTCATCAATCACCAAAAAGGGGGAGATTGTAAGTGCATCTAGTGCCATCCCTTGTTGGTTTTGAGTATTGAAGACAATCGTGGTTTATGGACTAATGTGTTTGTGAGAGTTCACAGGTTAACACAGATAGAAGTCCCTGGAGATTTAGTTTAACCATTGAAGATGACCCCTAAAAATGTCCAAAGACATTCATGATGGCTGAAGCCACTCGTGGTACACGAAGATAATCACTTGAAAATAATGAAACGTGAAGACGAAGTCTTTTGGTAGTTTTGTTTCTTATTTCCTGGGTCATAGTAACCATCGTACTATTAAGTGGTGTCGATGTGATCGAAGTCAGACACTGACATGATGCTGAACTCATACCTATGTCTTCGAGTGAAGACACTGAGAGGAAATCTCTTCCAGAGCTGGTTGAGTCAGCATTGCATGTAGCCTAAGTAATGTTGTAGTGTGTGTCATTGAAATCCAACTGTTGAAACATGTGTCGGTTTGCCATTGACCCAGGGTCATTTCGGTCATATCATGCCAGGTGGCCTATTGGCTATAAATAGCCCACCCCCTCCACCATGAGAAGGTGGCCGCTCAGAGTGATATACAGATGTTGTCCTTTTGGTGCAATCCACCTTGAAGACATTCAGAGAGAGAGAGAGCTATCCTACGAGGATAAACCCAAACACCTAGAGCTAGTGTGTTTGAGAATCACCAAAGTTGTTCTGTTATGAGAGAACTGAAGACTTATTACACTTGAAGACTGTGATCGTCCAAACGGTTAGGTGTCTGGGTCTAGAGCATCCAAGAGTGTTAGTGCATCTAGTGCCCCTTAGTGATTTTGGTGTATTGAAGACTTATAGGTTAAGGAACTAATGTGTTTGTGAGTGTACATAGGCTCTATAGGTCGATGAGGAGTTTGATACATCCAGAGATTACCGACCCCTAAAAATGTATGTCTTCAAGTGAAGACTTTGCTGAAGACTTTGGTATTCCCTAAAGACTTTGAAAATGAAGAAGTCGGTGTGACCTTGAAGATATGAATGAGGACTATGAAGTGTGAAGACTTTTGTTTTGAAAGTTTCATTTCCTTTCTTTGAGTCATAGGAAACACCGTACTGTTAAAGGGGGGCCGGGGTAATACTGAGGAAAATTTCCAACTGATGCTCAACTCCAAAATCCTCAACCTAAGCAATCCTTCAAGTGAAGCCTTTGGAAACCTCTTGCGGTTCAGTCAAGTTCTTCAGTGACAGAGACGAAGTTCTTTTGGTCTCTGAGGAAATTGATATGACTAAGCAGTTAGGATTTCACCAGTGCAAATTGCCTACAAGTGAGGAACATGATAAGCCTGAGGACTTTCATAGTTCAAAATTCCGACCGTTGATGTGCTTAGGGCCAGCTGTCCCCAATCATAACATCCACATAATGATCATATCATTGGGGGCATTTTTGTCTTATCATGTCAGGTTGCACCCTGGCTATAAATAGCTACTGCCCACAACCACTAGTTGGTTGGCTGCTTCGAGAGAGAACTGACACTTGTCATGTGAGAGCAACCCATCCTCCAAGGACTTTGAGAGAAAATCATCAGTGAGGAAAAACCCACAACCAAACCACCAAACCCAAAGTGATTGAGCATCACTGAAGAAATTCCTGTGTGGAACCGACGCTTGTTACCTTTGAGGACTGTACATCCTCCAGACGGTTAGGCGTCATGGTCTAGTGCATCCTACAGTCAATTGGGGATCACGAAGTGACCTTGGTCTAGAGCATCCAACAGTAAATTGTGGATCGTCGGGTGACCAGTTTTTGAGGGTTTTGGAAGTCTACCCTGAAGACTTACCACAAGTGTTGGGCGAGGACTGTGTGACCTTAGCTCAAGGAGAATACGGTAAGGACCGTGTGTCCTGGGACTATGTGTCCTCTGGTTTAAATACCAGGCCGCTCCAAACCAGACGTACGACTGTCACAACAGTTGGAACTGGGTCATCAAACCATTGTCTTATCGAGCTATCTGGTTATATTTCCTCAACCACTCTATTCCTCGTATACTTGTTGATGAAATTGATCGTTACTGTTTGAAGAATTTGACTAAAGACTTTCACATTTTCCTCACCTCAAATTCTTCAAGTTACCTTGTTCATCACTGCTTATCCTGTATCACGCTACGTGTAATTTGTGTATGTTTCATTTCATCATGATGACTATGTTGTTACCATGTTCCTCATGCACTTAAGTACTTATTCCGCTGTTAGTTATTCATCACATTTCAATTTCCTCAAAGTTGAAATTCCTCAAGTGATGAATTTGTAAAAATCGCCTATTCACCCCCCTCTAGTCGATATAACGCACTTTCAATTGGTATCAGAACAAGGTACTCCCTTGTTCTATGTGATTTTGGTTTAACCACCTAGAGTTCTAGTTATGTCAACTACAGGTATGATCAAGGTTTCCGCGGGATGTCCTACCTTCGATGGGACGGACTACCCCTACTGGAAGAACTGGATGCGTATGCACCTTGAAGCTATTAACAACGATCTCTGGTACGTTGTGGAAAATGGTGTACCCTCTATCACTCCCACTGTTACTGCTGCTGATGTGAAGAGATTCAAGCAACTCGACTCTCAAGCGAAGAATATCATTTGTGGCCATCTGAGCAAAGGTCAGTATAGTAGAGTGAGTGCTTTGGAGACTGCTAAGCTTATCTGGGATAGGCTGTCCAAAGTCAACAAAGGTTTTTCCACTCAACGTAACTCTCGTGTTGATGTTCTTCGCAATCTCTTCAACTGCTTCAAGAGACTTGACAATGAAAATGTTCAGCAAACTTTTGATCGTCTTACTGATATCTCCAATGAGCTTCAAGCACTGGGTGCCACCGATATCACTGACCATGAAGTGGTGAAGAAACTGCTAAGATCTCTTGATTCCTCATTCGATACTCTGGCCTTGATGATCCAAGAACGTGGAGACTACAAGTCACTTGATCGTGCTAATATTCTTGAGAGACTCAATACTCATGAATCCAACAAGCTGAGAAGAGAGACCTCTATGGGCCAAGCTATGGAAGATCTCGTGCTCTAAAGGCAAAACAATTTCCTCATCCGAAGAAGAAGATTCTGACAGCAGCCTTGGTGATCCTGAAGAAGTATGTCAGGAGCTAGCAATGCTCGTGAGGAAATTCCAGAATTTTTCAAGGAGGGGTGGATTTGGAAAGTCATCAAAAAGTGGTTTGAGGAAATCAGATTCCTCAGAAGAAGACTACAAGAAAAGAACATGTCATCATTGCAAGAAGCCTGGTCACTTTATCTTTGACTGTCCTCTCTTGGAAAAAGATTCAAAGAAGAAGAAGAAGAAATACAAGGATGATAGTTCTTATGACTCGAAGAAAAAGAAGAAATCTTCAAAGTCCTAATCTGCAAAGTCCTCATCTTCAAAGTCCTCAAAGCACAAGAAGAGTGGTTCTAGAAAGGCTCGAGCATCCATTGGCAAGGAAATGGATTCTGAAGAAGAATCTGAAGAATATGAAGAAGAGGAAGAAATTGAGGTGGAATCTGAATCTAGTGTCGCTAGCCTTGCCCTCGCTACTGCTTTCGTCAGCAAGTCCATCTTCAATGATGAAGAATATGACTACTCCAATGACTTTGACATCAGCAATGATGATTATGCTCCCAACTATTGCTTCATGGCAAAAGGCTCAAAGGTACACAAACATCATTCCTCTTCTGAATCAAGTGAAGGTGAATCTGATGATATGTGAAACCTAGCTATGCTAAACTTGTTAAACTTTCCACTAAGCAACAAAGTGCACTTGAAAAGCTTCAAAAAATGCTAGACAAAAGCGATGATCTATTGAACGATGAAGTGGATCGGACTCAAACTCTGTCTGACGATCTCAAAAGTCTTCAGACAAAGTATGATAACCTTCAGAGTCATCATAATGACCTCTTAGCCGATCATGAGAAGCTTTCTTATGAATTTCTTCAAAGAAAGCAAGATCTTGAGAAACTAAGGGTGTCACATGAGGATCTCCAAGGGAAAACGATTCCTTACTGGCTCAACAGATCAATACCACTCAGGAAGAATTTGTTCCACCTTGTTTGAAATGCATCGAATGTGAAACTGCTAATTCTTCACCTGAATGTTCAAATGCTTCTATTGCTGCAAATTCTTCAACTATTCTGGTGGTCTCAAATTCCTCATCTGAGGATACCACAAGTATCACTGACGAAAATGCAGTGTTGAAGGAATTGTATGTGATAGGCATGTACAAAAGTCTCAAAGGGCATCAAACCCTTTGCGATGTCCTCAAAAAGCAGATTCTAAATAGGAACCCTAGGAAAGAGGGTATTGCCTTTGTGAGGAAACTCAATGCTAATGGATCCTACTAGACACCTGAGAAATACCCCAAAACCTCATGGGTTGCTGCGAAACGACCTCCTGTAGATCCATCCACTTTATCTGGCTTTACTTGTGAAACTTCATATTCCTCTAATGAGTCACTTGACTCCAACTACAAATTCTTCAAAAATCAGAAAGATGAATTATTTGCTAGATTTGTTGGAACTAATTGCAGGAACGGTTCACCTATGAAGAAAATCTGGGTTCCCAAGAGCTACCTACAAAATCTTCAAGCGAATGTCCTCAAGACACCACTCATGAAGAATAGGAACCCCAGATCAAATTCCTTATATGGACCAAAATCTTCACTTGGACCAAATTCCTCAAATGGTCAAAAATATCATTCTCGTGCTAATGCCTCTGTTTCGCAGGGAAAATCTAAGAGTTATGAATATGTGAATTATTCTTCAAACCATTATGTTCATAAGTCCTCGAACAATTTCTCTCCTTTTTCATATGAGTACACTAACCCTCGCCCTGTGAAATGAAGCGCACTTGCTTCAATGCCTCCCTTCTCATGTGGTGCTCGCAGAATGATGAACTCTTTACCACCCCTTCAGATGTGGGTGGTGAAGAAATTGAACTAATCTCTTATGTAGGCTCAGGTCTCCAGATGAACTTAAACTTCTCATGAATTTTCTGGAGACCTGAGGAAATGCTTAAAAGGACGCAAGCTAACCTTGTAGAAATGAAGTCTTCATTTCTCACGTCCTCACACTACTTTCTTACTATCTTGTGTGATGAATTTCTATCTGATGAAATTGATGTCATATTCTTCACTCTGAAGCATATGAGTTCGTAAGATGCACTAATTCATCTGCAGGATGATGCTCCAAAAGCTACTGAGTGGGTCCTCGACAGTGGATGCACAAACCACATGACTAGTGACAAGAGTCTTTTGATGAATTTACCACTTGCTCCATCTCATCTGAAGCATATCACCTACACAGACAAAGGAAAAAGCAAGGTATTGGGTCTAGGTAAGGTTGCAATCTCAAAGGACCGAACCACGGATAAGGTGATGCTTGTCGAATCCCTGGGGTTCAACCTTATGTCCGTCTCAATGCTTTGTGATCTTGATATGATTGTGGTATTTGGAAAATATCGCTGTATTGTCATCATGGAATCTGACAACTCAAAAGTCTTAGAAGGCTTTAGGAGAGGAGACTTGTATATTGTTGATTTTGTTGGAAATATGCCCTAGAGGCAATAATAAATTAGTTATTATCATATTTTCTTGTTCATGATAATCGTTTATTATCCATGCTACAATTGTATTGATCGGAGACTTAGATGCATGTGTGGATACATAGACAAAACCATGTCCCTAGTATGCCTATAATAGACTAGCTCGTTGATCAAAAGATGGTTAAGGTTTCCTAGCCATGGACATGAGATGTCATTTGATAACGGGGTCACATCATTAGGAGAATGATGTGATGGAGAAGACCCAAACTACAAACGTAGCATATGATCGTGTCAGTTTATTGCTACTGTTTTCCGCATGTCAAGTATGTGTTCCTATGACCATGAGATCATGCAACTCACAGATATCGGAGGAGTGCCTTGTGTATATCAAATGTTGCAACGTAACTGGGTGACTATAAAGGTGCTCTACAGGTATCTCCGATGGTGTCTGTTGAGTTGGCATGGATCGAGACTGGGATTTGTTACTCCGTGTGACGGAGAGGTATCTCGGGGCCCACTCGGTAATGCAACATCACAATAAGCCTTGCAAGCAATGTGACTAATTGTTAGTTGTGGGAGCTTGTATTACGGAAAGAGTAAAGAGACTTGCCGGTAACGAGGTTGAACTAGGTATGGAGATACCGACGATCGAATCTCGGGCAAGTAACATACCGAAGAACAAAGGGAACGTTATACGGGATTAACTGAATCCTTGACATAGAGGTTCGACCGATAAAGATCTTCGTAGAATATGTAGGAACCAATATGGATGTCCAGGTCCCACCATTGGTTATTAACCGTAGAGGTGTCTCGGTCATGTCTACATAGTTCTCGAACCCGCAGGGTTTGCACACTTAAGGTTCGGTGACGTTTCGGTAGTGTAGAGTTATGTATGGTGGTGACCGAAGTTTGTTCAGAGTCCCGGATAAGATCCCGGACGTCGCGAGGAGCTCCGGAATGGTCCGGAGGTAAATATTCATATATAGGAAGTCCCGGTTTGGTTTCCGGAAAAGTTTCGGGCTCATCGGTAGTCTACCGGGAGTGCCGGTAGTGTACCGAGAGTGCCGGTAGTGTACCGGGAGGCCTCCGGGAGGGGTATTTCGACCCCAAGAGGTCCATGGGCTGTGGGAGAATAATAACCAGCCCTTTGTGGGCTGGGAAAACAGCCACAAGGACCCATGGCGCAGGAGAGAAAGTCCTAAAGCAAAAAGTGGAAAATCAGCCAATAGGAGGCAATCCTACTCCAACTAGGATTGGAGGTGAAGTAGGATTGCTTCCCACCTCCTATTTCGGCCGACGCAAAGGACTTGGATGCCTCTCCTCTCCTCTCCTCCTATATATACTAGTGGATTGGGTGGTTTTTGGACAGAATTTCCGGCCACGTGCTACCCGTTACACCGGTGCATAGTTTCTCCTCTAGATCGGTTTTCTGCAACGCTTAGGCGAAGCCCTGCCAGAATTGCTCCACCACCATCACCGGAGCGCCGTCACGCTGCCGGTGAACTCTCTCTCCTATCCACCTCCTCTCGCTGGATCTAGACGGTGGAGATCGTCATCAAGCTGCACGTGTGCTGAACGCGGAGGTGCCGTCCGTTCGGTGCTACATCGGAAGGACCGTGATCGAGATCGCGAGACGGTTCGTGATGTGATCATGGAATGGATCGTGATGAGTTCGCGGGACAGATCGTGATCAAGATTGTGAGACGGATCGTGATGAGTTCGCGGGACGAATCATGATGTGTTCGCGGGACGGTTCGTGATTGGATCGCGGGATGCTCGGCGATTTGGATCGCGAAGAAGCTCGACTACACCAACCGCGTTTCTTAACGCTTCCCGCTTAGCAATCTACAAGGGTACGTAGATCCACTCTCCCTCTCGTAGATGCTCATCACCATGGATAGTTTTGCGTGTGCGTAGGAAAATTTTTGTTTCCCATGCGACGTTCCCCAACACTGGCATCATGAGCTAGGTTGATGGTTCGATGAGATCTCGAGTAGAACACAAAAGGTTTGTGGGCATTGATGCTTAGATTGCTTCCTCCCTTGGTCGGATTTTGGTTCAGCGGGATTGTGAGATGAAGCGGCCCGGACCAACATTACTCCTACGCTTACGAGAGACCGGTTCCCTCGATGCAACTTGTTGCTTAGATGGCTTGTGGGTGACAGTTTCTCTCACTTTAGTTGGATCGGATCCGACAAAGGCGGTCCTTGAGAAGGTTGAAAAGCAATCTATGTATCACCGTTGTGGTTTATGCGTAGATGAGAATCGTTCTTGCTAGATACCCGTAGCAGCCACGTAAAACATGCAACAACAATTAGAGGACATCTAACTTGTTTTTGCAGGGTATGTTGTGATGTGATATGGCCAATTACATGATGAGATATATGTGATGTATGAGATGATCATGTGATGTATAGAATTTCACGACTTGCATGTCGTTGAGTACGGCAACCGGCAGGAGCCATAGGGTTATCTTTAATTTTTGTATGACCTGCGTGTTAATCATTAAGCGCTATGTAATGCTTTACTTTATCGCTAAGCGGTAGCAATAGAAGTAGAAGCAGGGCTGGCACCACAACCCCAATGGCAACACATTGATGGAGATCAAGATGATGGAGATCATGGTGTTGTGCCGGTGACGATGGAGATCATGCCGGTGTTTCGAAGATGGAGATCTTAAACACAAGTTCATGGCCATATCATGTCACTTATGAATTGCATGAGATGTTAATCCTTTTATGCACCTTGTTTTGCTTAGTACGGCGGTAGCATTATAAGGTGATACCTCACTTAAATTTCAAGATGAACTGTGTTCTCCCCGAGTGTGCACCGTTGCGAAAGTTCGTCGTCTTGAGACACCACGTGATGATCGGGTGTGATAGACTCTACGTTCACATACAACGGGTGCAAGCCAGATTTGCACGCGCAGAACACTCGGGTTAAACTTGACGAGCCTAGCATGTACAGACATGGCCTCGGAATACGAGAGACCGAAAGGTCAAACACGAGTAATATAGTAGATATGATCAACATAATGATGTTCACCATTGCAGCCACCTCAACTCACGTGATGATCGGACTTGAGTTGGTGAATTTGGATCATGTATCACTCGAATGATCAGAGGGATGTCAATTTGAGTGGGAGTTCTTAAGTAATATGATTAATTGAACTCGTTATCATGAACATAGTCAAAGTGTCTTTGCAAATTATGTTGTAGATTACTAGCTCGCGCTGTAGCTCCCATAAATTTTTATATGTTCCTAGAGAAATATAGTTGAAAGATGTTGGTAGGAATATTGCGGACTAGGTCCGTGATCTGAGGATTGTCCTCATTGCTGTACAGAAGGCTTATGTCCTTAATGCACCGCTCGGTGCGCCACCCCCTCTAGCGTCGTCTATAGATGTTGTGAACATCTGACAGGCACGTTTCGATGACTACTTGATAGTTTAGTGCGTCATGCATTATGGCTTAGAATTGAGGCTCCGAAACGTTTTAAACGTCACGAAACATATGAGATGTTCTAGGAGCAGAGATTGTGATCTCTGGCTCGTGCCTGTGTTGCGAGATATGAGATCTCCAACAAGATTCTTTGCCTATAAGATGAAGGAGAATAGCTCAATCGTTGAGCATGTACTCAGATTGTCTGGGTACTACAATCGCTTGAATCAAGTGGGAGTTGATCTTCCAGATAAGATAGTGATTGATATAGTTCTCCAAGTCACGGTCACTAAAGCTACTAGAACTTAATGATGAACTATAATACACCAGGGATAGAAGTACTGATCCCTGAGCTGTTCGCGATGTTTGACACCGCGAAGGTAGAAATCAAGAAGGAGCGTCGAGTGTTGATGGTTAATCAAACCACTAGTTTCAAAAAGGGCAAGAGTAAGGAGGGAAACTTTATGGATAGCAAGTCAGTTGCTGCTCCAGTGAAGCAACCCAAAGTTGAACTCAAACCCGAGACTAAGTGCGTCTATTATGAGGTGAGAGGTTGCTGAAGCGGAACAACCCTAGATACTTGGTAGATAAGAAGGCTGGCAACATCGACAGAAGTATATTTGATATACGAGTTATTGATGTGTACCTTGCTAGTACTCCTAGTAGCACCTGGGTATTGGATACCGGTTCGGTTGCTAAATGTTAGTAACTCAAAATAAAAGCTACGGAATAAACGGAGAACTAGCTAAGGGTGAGGTGACGATGTGTGTTGGAAATGTTTCCAAGGCTGATGTGATCAACATCGCACACTCTCTCTACCTTCAGGATTAGTGATGAACCTAAATAAATGTTATTTGGTGTTTTGCGTTGAGCATGAACATGATTAGATCATGTTTGTTGCAATACGGTTATTCATTTAAGTCAGAGAATAATAGTTATTCTGTTTACATGAATAATACCTTCAATGGTCATGCACCCAGTGAGAATGGTTTGTTGAAATCTTGATCGTAGTAATACACATGTTCATAACATTGATGTCAAAAGATAGAAAGTTAAATAAAGATAGTACCACATACTTGTGGCACTGCCGTAAAATGTCATATTGGTATAAAGAGCATGAAGAAACTCCATGGTGATAGATATTTGGACTCATTCGATTTCGAATCGTTGAGGCATGCGAACCATGCCTCTTGGGCAAGATGACTAAAGGACCCCGTTGGATGGAGCGGGCAAGTGATTCATTGGAAATGATACATGTTGATGTATGCAATCTAGTGAGTCTTGTAGCATGCAGTGGATATCGTTATTTTCTTACCTTCACTGATGATTTGAGTAGATATAGTGTATATTTACTTAATGAAACACAAGCCTGAATCGTTTGAAAGGTTCAAGCAAATTCAGAGTGAAGTTTAAAGATCATCGTGACAAGAAGATAAAAATGACTGTGATATGATCGTGGAGGTGAATATCTGAGTCACGAGTTTGGCATACAACTTAAGACAATGTGAAAGTTGTTTCACAACTAAACGCCACCTGGAACACCATAGTGTGATGGTGTGTCCGAACATCATAGTTATGCTCTATTGGACATGGTGCGTGCTATGATGTCTCTTGTCGTTTTACTACTATAATTTTGGGGTTATGCATTAGAGACAACTACATTCACTTTAAAAAGGGCACCATCTAAATCCGTTGAGATGACACCGCGTGATTTATGGTTTGATAGAAACCTAAGCTGTCATTTCTTAATGTTTGGGGCTGCGACGCTTGTGTGGAAAATGTTTTCACCTAATGAGGTCGAACCCAAGGCGGACAAATGCATCTTCATAGAATACCCTAAGATCAGTTGGGTGAACCTTCTATCTCAGATCCAAGTGCAAAGTGTTTGTTGCTTAAACGGATCCTTCTCGAGGAAATGTTTCTCTCAAAAGAATTGAGTGGGAGGAAGATAGAACTTGATGGGGTTGTTAAACCTTTGTTCAACCAGAGAGTAGCGCAACGCAGAAAGATGTTTCTGTGAAGCCTACGTTAGTCGAAGAGGAAGTTAATGATGATGATCATGAAGCTTCAGGATAAAGTTACTATCGAACTTCGTAGGTCGACAAGGATGTGTACTGCTCCTGAGCGGTACGACAACCCTGTCTTGGAGGTCATGTTGTTGGACAACGATGAACCTACGAGCTATGGAGAAGCGATGATGGGCCCGGATTCCGACAAATGGTTGGAGGCCATGAAATCCGAGATAGGATCCATGTATGAAAACCAAGTGTAGACTTTGGTAGACTTGCTCGTTGGACGGCACGTCGTTGAGTACAAATGGATCTTTAAAATGAAGACACACACTGATGGTGAATGTCACTATTTGTAAAGCTTGACTTGTTACAAAGATGTTTGTGACAAGTTCAAGGAGTTGACTACGATGAGACTTTCTCACTCGTAGTGGTGCTAAAGTCTGTTGGAATTATGTTAGCAGTTGCTATGTTTTCAATTATGAAATCTGGCAGATGGATGTCAAAACATCGTTTCCTTAATGGTTTACTTGAGGAAAGGTTGTATGTGATACAACCAGAAGGTTTTGTCAGGCCTAAGGATGCTAAAAGGTGTGCAAGCTTCGATGATCCTTCCATGGACTGAAGCAAGCATCTCGGAGTTGGAATATACGCTTTGATGAGGTGATAAAAGTTTTGATGTTTATACAAAGTTTACGAGAAACTTGTATTTGCAATAAAGTGAGTGGGAGCACTATAGAATTTCTGATAAGTATATGTGGATGACATATTGTTGATCAGAAATAATGTAGAGTTTCTGGAAAGCATAAAATGGTCATTTGGAAAGTGATTTTCAAAGGAAGACCTGGATGAAGCTACCTAGTGGTTGAGCATCAAAATCTATGGAGATAGATCAAGATGCTCGATGAGACTTTCAATGAGTGCATACCTTGACAAGATTTTGAAAGAGTTCAAAATGGATCAGTCAAAGAAAGAGTTCTCGCCTGATTTGTAAGGTGTGAAAGTTGAGTGAGACTCAAAGCTCGACAACGGCAGAAGAAAGAGAAAGGACGAACGTCGTCCCCTATGCCTTAGCCATAGGCTCTATATTATGCCATGCTGTGTACCGCACCTGTGTGTGCCTTCCCATGAGTCCGTCAGGGGGTACAAGAGTGAACCAGGAGTGGATCACTGGACAGCGGTCAAGATTATCCTCAGTAACTAAGAGACTGAGGAGATGTTTCTCGATTATGGAGGTGATAAAGAGTTCGTCGTAAGGAGTTACGTCGATACAAGCTTTAACACTAATCCGGATGACTCGTAGTAGCATCTGGATACGTATAGTGGAGCAGCCATTTGGAATAGTACCGAGCGGAGTGTGGTAGCAGTGTTTACAGTTTGACATAGGTATTTGCAAAGTGCACACGGATCTGAATGTTACAGACCCATTGACTATAAGACCTCTCTCACATGCAAAGCATGATCGAGCCCCAGAACTCGTTGGGTGTTAGATTCATAACAATGCGAATCACATGGTGGTGTGAACTAGATTATTGACTCTAGTGCAAGTGGGAGTCTGTTGGAAATATGCCCTAGAGGCAATAATAAATTAGTTATTATCATATTTCCTTGTTCATGATAATCGTTTATTATCCATGCTATAATTGTATTGATCGGAGACTTAGATGCATGTGTGGATACATAGACAAAACCATGTCCCTAGTATGCCTCTAATAGACTAGCTCGTTGATCAAAAGATGGTTAAGGTTTCCTAGCCATGGACATGAGATGTCATTTGATAACGGGGTCACATCATTAGGAGAATGATGTGATAGACAAGACCCAAACTACAAACGTAGCATATGATCGTGTCAGTTTATTGCTACTGTTTTCCGCATGTCAAGTATGTGTTCCTATGACCATGAGATCATGCAACTCACAGATATCGGAGGAGTGCCTTGTGTGTATCAAACGTCGCAACGTAACTGGGTGACTATAAAGGTGCTCTACAGGTATCTCCGATGGTGTCTGTTGAGTTGGCATGGATCGAGACTGGGATTTGTTACTCCGTGTGACGGAGAGGTATCTCGGGGCCCACTCGGTAATGCAACATCACAATAAGCCTTGTAAGCAATGTGACTAATTGTTAGTTGCGGGATCTTGTATTACGGAACGAGTAAAGAGACTTGCCGGTAACGAGGTTGAACTAGGTATGGAGATACCGATGATCGAATCTCGGGCAAGTAACATACCGAAGAACAAAGGGAACGTTATACGGGATTAACTGAATCCTTGACATAGAGGTTCGACCGATAAAGATCTTCGTAGAATATGTAGGAACCAATGTGGACGTCCAGGTCCCGCCATTGTTTATTGACCGTAGAGGTGTCTCGGTCATGTCTACATAGTTCTCGAACCCGCAGGGTCTGCACACTTAAGGTTCGGTGACGTTTCGGTAGTCTAGATTTATGTATGGTGGTGACCAAAGTTTGTTCGGAGTCCCAGATGAGATCCCGGACATCACGAGGAGCTCCGGAATGGTCTGGAGGTAAAGATTCATATATAGGAAGTCCCGGTTTGGTTTCCGGAAAAGTTTCGGGCTCATCGGTAGTGTACCGGGAGTGCCGGTAGTGTATCGGGAGGCCTCCGGGAGGGGTATTTCGACCCCAAGAGGTCCATGGTCTGTGGGAGAATAATAACCATCCCTTTGTGGGCTGGGAAAACATCCACAAAGGCCCATGGCGCAGGAGAGAAAGTCCTAAAGCAAAAAGTGGAAAATCAGCCAATAGGAAGCAATCCTACTCCAACTAGGATTGGAGGTGAAGTAGGATTGCTTCCCACCTCCTATTTCGGCCGACCCAAAGGCCTTGGCTGCCTCTCCTATACTCTCCTCCTATATATACTAGTGGATTGGGTGGTTTTTGGACAGAATTTCCGGCCACGTGCTACCCGTTACACCGGTGCATAGTTTCTCCTCTAGATCGGTTTTCTGCAGCGCTTAGGCGAAGCCCTGCCGGAATTGCTCCACCACCATCACCGGAGCGCCGTCACGCTGCCGGTGAACTATCTCTCCTCTCCACCTCCTCTCACTGGATCGAGACGGTGGAGATCGTCATCAAGCTGCCCGTGTGTTGAACGCGGAGGTGCCTTCCGTTCGGCGCTAGATCGGAAGGACCGTGATCGAGATCGCGAGACGGTTCGTGATGTGATCATGGAAACGGATCGTGATGAGTTCGCGGGATAGATCGTGATCAAGATCGTGAAACGGATCGTGATGAGTTCGCGGGACGGATCATGATGTGTTCGCGGGACGGTTCGTGATTGGATCGCGGGACGCTCGGCGATTTGGATCGCGAAGAAGTTCGACTACACCAACCGCGTTTCTTAACGCTTCCCGCTTAGCAATCTACAAGGGTACATAGATCCACTCTCCCTCTCATAGATGCTCATCACCATGGATAGGTTTGCGTGTGCGTAGGAATTGTTTTGTTTCCCATGCGATGTTCCCCAACAGATTTTTCTATAGGTCATCAACCTGCCACATGCTTACTTGCAAAGTCCTCAGAAGGCTGGTTGTGGCATCGACGACTTGGACATGCTGGTATGAGGAACTTGCACACGCTCGTGAACAAAAAGCACGTCATTGGCATTGAAGGTGTCAAATTCCTCAAGGATCACCTCTATGGTGCATGTGACTGGGAAGATGACCAGATCCAAGAATCCCTCGAAGACAATCATGACCACGACACGACCTTTTGAATTGCTTCACATGGATCTCTTTGGCCCCACTCATTACTCCACTCTAACAAATTCTTCAAGTTTGTATGGCTTTGTCATTGTTGATGATTACTCTCGTTACACTTGGGTGCACATTATTCTATACAAGACTGAAGTGCAGGATGTCTTCAGACGATTTGCTTCAAGGGCCTCCACCAACTTCGGCGTCAAGATCAAGCATATCAGGAGTGATAATGGGACTGAGTTCAAGAACACTAATCTTGATGAATATGTTGATGAACTTGGTATTACTCATGAGTTATCTGCCCCTTATACTCCTCAGTAGAATGGCGTCATGGAGTGCAAGAACATGACTCTTGTTGAGATGGCTTTGCTTGATGAATACAAGACTCCTCGTCGCTTCTGGCCTGAAGCAATTGATACTGCATACCACATCATCAACAGGGTATATCTTCACAAAATCTTCAAGAAGACTTCGTATGAACTTATGACTGGCAAGAAACCCAATGTAAGTTATCTCAAAGTCTTCGATGCAAAATGCTGGATTATAGATCCTCACCATAGTTCTAAATTTCCACCAAAAGCACATGAAGGTTTTATGCTTGGTTGTGGAAAGGACTCGCACACCTACAGAGTCTTCAACCCCTACCACCACAAGGTTGTTGAAATTGTAGATGTGTGGTTCGATGAAACCGATGGCTCGCAAAGAGAGCACCTGCCTTCTGTGTTAGATGAACAGTCTCCCGAGGAATCTATTAAGCTGAAGGCTACTGAAGATGTCATACCCACTAAGAAAGTCATTCCAACGAATGAAGACATTCATGCTGATACACCTGAAGAAAATGGTGCTGAAGAAAATCCTCAGCCATGTCAACCTACTCATCCAAGAGATCCAAATGAAGTGCAGATTGACAAAATCATCAATGACATCAATGCACCAGGTCCTCTCACTTGCTCAAAAGCTTCACATTTGACTAAGTTTTGTGGGCACTTTGCCTTTGTCTCTATCATAGAGCCCACCAAAGTTGATGAAGCATTCAAGGAGCCTGAGTGGATTCAAGCTATGCAAGAGGAAATGTATCAATTCAAGCTCAACAATGTGTGGGAACTTGTCAAGCGGCCAGATCCTCACAAGCATAACATCATAGGTACCAAGTGGATCTACCGCAACAAGCAAGATGAAAATGGCCTTGGGGTAAGGAATAAGGCTCGTCTTGTAGCTCAAGGCTACACCCAGGTTGAAGGAATTGACTTTGAGGAAACATTTGCACATGTTGCTAGACTTGAAGCTATTCGCATATTGTTTGCTTATGCTAACCATCATGATATCATCTTATATCAAATGGATGTGAAAAGTGCATTCCTCAATGGTAAGATTGATGAAGAAGTATATGTTGCTCAACCCCCAGGTTTTGAAGACCCTAAGCATCCTGACAAAGTCTTCAGACTCAACAAGGCCCTCTATGGCCTCAAGCAGGCCCCTCGGGCGTGGTACGACACTCTGAAGGAATTCCTCATGAAGAAAGGCTTCAAACCCGGTTCACTCGACCCGACTCTTTTCACAAAATCCTATGACAATGAACTGTTCATATGCCAAATATGCGTAGAGGATATTATCTTTGGTTGTACTAACAAACGTTACAGTGATGAATTTGCCTATAAGATGAGTCAAGAATATCAAATGTCTATGATGGGAGAGTTTAAATTCTTCTTAGGTCTTCAAATTCGTCAGCAAGACAATGGCATCTTCATCTCACAAGAGAAATACCTCAAGGTTGTTTTAGGAAAATTCGACATGCAAGATTGCAAAGGCGTCAAAACTCCAATGCCTTCAAAAGGCCGCATCTGCACTGACGAAAATGGTAAAGATATCAAACAGAAGGTATATCGCTCCATGATTGGCTCAGTATTGTATCTATGTGCATCTAGGCCTGATATTATGCTGAGTGTTTGCATGTGTGCCCGATTCCAAGCAACACCGAAGGAATCACACCATAAGGCTGTGAAACATATTCTTCGATACTTAGCTCACACACCAACGCTTGGATTGTGGTATCCCAAGGGCTCAAATCTTCACCTTGTCGGATACTTTGATGCTGACTATGCTGGAGATCGTGTGGATCGAAGTCAACCTTAGGCACATGTCATTTCCTGGGATGATCCTTAGTATATTGGTCCTCGAAGAAGCATAACACATTTCATTATCTACTGCTGAAGCTGAGTACATTGCTATTGGTTCATGCTGCGCTCACTTACTCTGGATGAAGCAAACCCTCAAGGACTATGGCATCAAGTTGAAGAATGTGCCTCTCTACTATGACAACGAGAGTGCCATCAAGATTGCTTACAACCCAGTTCTGCATTCCAAGACCAAGCACATCCAGATTCGTCATCATCTTCTTCGAGATCATGTACTCAAGGGCGACATCTCCATCGACCACATCCCCACTGAAGAACAATTGTCCGATATCTTCACAAAGCCCTTGGATGAAAAGAGATTTTGCAACTTGCGGTGTGAGCTAAGTATCTTAGAATCTTCGAATGTTCTTTGAAAAAGGGTACACATCCTAACACTTATGCAAATTTGATGACTTAGATGTGCAACACACGAAGTAACATTTTTCTTCAATCAATGAAGAATAACTCTCTGAGTGAAAAGAAATTGATGAAGAATTTGATTCTCAGAACCCTACGACAATTGTACGCGGTGTCTGAAGTTATCATTCTTATACGGTGGGTCACGCCACCAACCATAGTTGAAATTCTTCAAAGTTGAGTTTTTCGTCATTTTGCAAATTCTTCAAATTTTCAAATTCCTCAACTTTCAAGTTCATCAACTTGTCAAATTCTTCAAACTATGAAACTCATGTTCTTCAT
This sequence comes from Hordeum marinum, assembly GCA_022496015.1. Taxonomy (NCBI): domain Eukaryota; kingdom Viridiplantae; phylum Streptophyta; class Magnoliopsida; order Poales; family Poaceae; genus Hordeum; species Hordeum marinum. The sequence continues at coordinate 334,748,455 of CM039676.1, read as the reverse complement.
TGACTATATATATATATATTTGAGTTTTCAATGTCCTCAACAACATCCACTTATTGCTAATTCTTCATGTTGATTTTCATCTAAGTGAATGTGATCGGACCCTTTCCCCTCTATGCTAAACTCAATCCAGTCTGTTCACAAATTCCTCATATACATTCTACTTTGAAACTCGTTCAAAGTCTTCACTGTGTCCTTGACAGCTGAAGAATTTGCGAATGGAAACTTTAAAATTTTCAATATCAAAATTTTCGTCGTTTACTGCTTAATCGGTTCCGATTCCCACGAGTGGATAACCCACGATCCCCCACTATCGCACTACTCAAAACGTGGGTGACACCTGTCGCGAGGAGAGCAAGGGTTAGGGGCAATCTGGTCCAAAATCTTCGGACAGATTGGTTTTCACCTCCACTATAAATACCCGCTCCCTTTTCACTGTGCTCGGTTACTCCTCACCCCTACTCTCTCCCGAACTCCGACCTAGCGCCGCCGCTAAAATCAGCGTCGCTGGTGTGGAAGAGCTTCACTGCCTTGACCTCGCTGTTGTCGTACTCGCATCGGCCGCAGAAGTCTTCACCCCGCCGCCACTGTAGTTGTTTCCCTCTGCCGAGCTAGGGCATGGGAGATCTGGACTGACGAACTTCCTTACTCTCATCTCATAGTTCGTCGTGTTCTTCATCGGGGTAAATAAAATTTATTTTTACTGCCCTTATTTGATCTTCAAGTTTTCCTAAATCCTCAGAAAGGTGTTTATTCTTCAAGAATCTCATTCTAAAGCACCTTACATGTTTATTCACTTGATGACTTTTTCTAAGTTATGATTTTCTTCAAGATTCCTCAATTGTGTGAATCCTCAAAATTTGCACAACTCTGGAACCTAAGACAAAGAACACTGAGTGAAATTCCTCAAGACACGAATGGTCAAATTCCTCACGCCTATTTTTATATAAAAAAATCTTAGAACACATATGACCTCTTGAAATTCCTCGCACCTATACTTTGTTCATAGGTACAAACACATCCGCTAATGAATCACTATGTTCTCATCAACTTAACGCATTTGCAGCATTTCTTCAGAAAAAACTATGCACTTCTGAAGAGTCATCAAGAGTTCAAAATCCTCAGCTGAAGAAAATGGCTGATGGGAAGAAGCCACAGGAAGGTGGAAAGAAGGCTAAACAGAATATTGCCTTTGAGATTCCTCAACATCTGTATGCCGGTTACTGTACACCAGATGAATCCAAATATGGCAAAGAGACAAAAGAACAAAGAAAGATCAGGATTCAGAGAATTGAACGGAGGTGGGTGAGGGAATGGAAAGAATATCACTATGTTACTCCCAAGTACATGAAGAAATTCACACTTAAACCCCCTTGCCTTAGGGCTCCTCCTGCTGATGATCAAGAGGTTGATCCCACTAGTGTTGCTCGCGGTGAAGACTTTCCCGCAGAGTGGGCAAAGTGTCAACTCAAACTACAGAGAACTGCCGAAGCTGCAGTGAAGAAATTCAATGAAGACTCTGCTGCTGCTACCACTGTCGGAGCCTCTGCAAGTGCTCTGAAGAAATCTATGATGAAGAAATCTGCTGTGAAGCCAAATTCTTCATCTTCAAAGTCATCACAGTAGATTCCTCAAGCACAAAGGCCTCAACTCTCAAAGACCTTAGCTGCTGGTACATCTGTTGCTCAGTCCTCAGCTGCTGCTGCAAAGTCCTCAACTCCTGTGCACCTTTCCTCAAGCCAATGGACTGAAGGATTTTCAATTTTTTCAGGGGCATTAGCAAGTTCTTCAGCCCAAACTCATTCCTCAAGCGGTCCTTCCATGAGGAAAAAGAAAGCAACTGCTGGACGAGGCATTCAACCAAGTCCTCAAACCAAGAAGATGGCTTTCACAATACCATCAGAATCCTCAGATGAAGCAGATGATGAGGAACTGGAAGCTATCATCAGAAACAAGCAACAACGAGTGGCTGAAGCAAAGGGATCTCCAATTCCTCTGATGCTTGATCCTAAACAAGTACTTAACTTCATTTATATCTGGCACAAGGATCCCAGGACGCCCATTGATGACTTGAAAATGCCTCCTGGTCCTGATCATGACCTCACAGCTTTCATTGCTGAGGAAAAATGAAAATATCAGAAGGCAAGACAAACCAAGAAGGCTCAGTACAAGAAAGAGCATTACTTGAAGAAGAATGTTCTGAATTTGTCTCCTAAGGAACTTGTGTGGGTGTGGTATGAGATCCAAAGCCCCAGTGACGAATTCAGTTCATACTATGTTGATTGGCAAGGCGCCAAGGTTTGCTTCGTCAACATTGCTGACAAAGTCATCACTGATCACAACTAAGGGGTTGCATCTTGCTCCCAGCAACAAATTCCTCAGGTTGAAGAAACTGCTCAGCCTACTAAGGAAACTGCTAGCACTACTAAAGAAAGTCAGACCGCTGAAGAACCTGCCAGGGCACCCTCCACTGGTGTGCCTGATGAAATTGAACCCACAAGGACGACTACATCAGTCATGCCTGAAGAAATTGTACCACCCTCACCTTCTGCTGAATCAGAAAAATCATCAAAGGTGAAGACAATCCACCTTCCTTCTGCATCAGAAGTCAAGAAAACTAAAGCTGCTGAGAAGAAGGCACTGAAAAGAAAAGCTTCATCTTCAGATTCCTCAGCTCTGAAGAGGTTGAAGACTCTACCAAAGTCCTCAACTGAACCATTTGATGTCACTCCACTCTCCTCAGCACCCGCCTATGAGATCATTCCATTTGTTGTTGACTATGCCATCCCAGATGAAGAAACTAAAGAAGATCATTCTGCTACTTCGACAGAGCAGATTGATGAAGACATTGAAGTTGAAGGAAATTCTTCAACTCCTCAAGTATCATCGCCCCAGACTCAGTTCACTGTTGAAGAGACCGGGATTGAAGAAATTGATGAGGATGTAGACATTGGAAATACAACTCCTGTCATCAACAATGAATATTGGGAAATAGCTCTCCCAAATTCACCAATGACTACTCCTCTCTCACAGATTCCTTAGTCCCCAGCCCAGACTAAAGAAATTCATGAAGGATCTGATGACTTGACCGCCAAAGTCATTGAAGACATTCCAGCTGCATCAGCTGATGACTTTGCTGCTCCATCTGCCACTAAGGAACCTGCAACGCAAATTTCTCAGACTGAAGAAATTCCTCCCATGCCGAAGGAGATCAAGGGCCGCTTCAAGCCAAATCTTCAGCCGAAGCCCAGAATGCCGTTCAAGGGCTCAGCAGCCCCAAATTCCTCAAAAGCAATTTCTTCAATGAGCACATGTTCTTCACAGGTCCCAATCCATATGACTCAGCAAGGGCCGGTCGTAGCAGATTCTGGACTGCCACTCAAATGAACTACTGTGCATCAGTTTTGTTTGAAAAGAAGAAAGTCTTCGAGCACCATCAAATTCCTCATACTGACATGGAAACACTTCCATCATTCACGTCGGTGCTCCAAGTTCTTCATGATGCAGACATTCTTCCCTTTTGCGTAGACATTTGCGATTGGAATGAAGAACTCATTCTTCAATTTTATGCCACCCTGCACATCAGAGGCGATGCTTCTGACATCAACTCCTGGGTTTTGGACTGGATGACAGGATCAACACATCTCACTGCTCAAGCATCCGAATTAGTTCGGTCTGACCCAGTGCCAATTCCTTTAGAAGAAGCTCGTCGACTGTTTGATGAACCTGCTCTTCCAAATCAACTGATGCAAGTGCCGATGAAGCCTTTGGCTCCTGGAAAGCCTCAATGAAAAACCTTCCTTGTGAAGGATTTGATATATGTGCCTATGACAGTCTATCACATTCTCATGAATACTCTATGTCCTTAGAAGGGCGACAACTGTAAAGAAGAGGAAGTGGAGGGAGTCATGAAGAATATGTTGTTCAACATCATTCATGGGATTCCCATCAAATTCCACGATTTCTTCATGAGGACATTGGCTAATTCTGCTCTAGCCCCATTTGAACAGAAGCCTTCTGCACCTTGGATCATGAAGTTCATTAGGGCAAAGTCTTCAGTTCCCTTCAAGGCGGACTTCCAGAATCATTTTGGCTTCCTGCCTCCGATGAAGTCCTTAAGAGCACAATTGCCTCAGTGGAAGGAAAAGGCAAGGCTATCATTGATGAAGGCACTCATCCATTGGATGAACAGTTTCGCAAAGCTGCATCCTTCTCCACCAATGATGACACTGCAACCCAAGACTCAGAAGTAAATGCCTTAGCTCAAAAACCTCAAGAGTCTGCCCCTTGTGTGATGACTGATCGTGAGCTTCTCATAAGTCTTCATCAGAAGGTCGATCACAATCACAAGTGGGTAAAGCGTCAACTTGTTTACATTGTGCAAAACATGACTGTGACATAGAACTCTGTGAAGAAGAATCACTACTATGCGCATGAAAACCTCAACCGCACTTGGGCCATATTGTCTCACCTCAAGACTGATGAAGAACTGAAGGAGTTGGATCTTGAGGAAAATCTTGACTGGGCCCATCAACCAAACAAGAAATTCAAGAAAGTCCAAGTTCCTTTGATGGTCACAAGTTCATATTCTTCATCACGTGAGACGGATGATGCTGAGGACATTGACGACACTGCAAGAGGCCCTGCATCGACAAACGACCCCAACAACGCTGGCGCTCCTTCCTCACCAACACGATGAAATTCTTCAAGGGGTGTTAGTCCTGACTTTTTCGTCCCGTTTGGTCTTCGATGACAAAGGGGGGATTTGAGTTAGTCTTCAAGCGGGTCACTATATATGGGTTGTTTTTGTTTAAGTTACAACTCTCGCTCTTTTGAAGCTTTTGTTGATTGGGTTGTAAACTTAAGTCCGATGGTGGTCTCACTCTTTTGAACTATTTCCTTGCATGTTTATTTCCTCAAGTACCTTAATGCACACATGCTGAATTTCGTCAGACACCATCTTCATCATGCATCTCAAATTCTTCATATCATATGATAAATGTGTGTATGAATTTACAAGATATAGGGGGAGTTCTCCATGTTTTAACCTGCCATGTGCATTTGCAGTCCAAAGAAAATTCCTCAAATATGCACATCTTCACGGGGAGTTCTTCTATATCTTGCAATCAAATTCCTCAAACTCAGTAATTACACCACATATTATTATCCCCGTTGAAAACTTAACCTATTTGTCATCAATCACCAAAAAGGGGGAGATTGTTAGTGCATCTAGTGCCCCTTAGTGATTTTGGTGTATTGAAGACTTATAGGTTAAGGAACTAATGTGTTTGTGAGTGTACATAGCCTCCATAGGTCGATGAGGAGTTTGATACATCCAGAGATTACCGACCCCTAAAAATGTATGTCTTCAAGTGAAGACTTTGCTGAAGACTTTGGTATTCCCTGAATACTTTGAAAATAAAGAAGTCGGTGTGACCTTGAAGATATGAACGAGGACTACGAAGCATGAAGACTTTTGTTTTGAAAGTTTCATTTCCTTTCTTTGAGTCATAGGAAACATCGTACTGTTAAAGGGGACTGAGGTAATACTAAGGAAAATTTCCAACTGATGCTCAACTCCAAAATCCTCAACCTAAGCAATCCTTCGAGTGTAGTCTTTGGAAATCTCTTGCGGTTCAGTCAAGTTCTTTAGTGACAGAGACGAAGTTCTTTTGGTCTCTGAGGAAATTGATCTGACTGAGCAATTAGGATTTCACCAGTGCAAATTGCCTACAAGTGAGGAACATGATAAGCCTGAGGACTTTCATAGTTCGAAATTCCGACCGTTGTTGTGCATAGCGCCAACTATCCCCAATCATAACATCCACATAACGATCATATCATTGGGGGCATTCATGTCTTATCATGTCAGGTTGCACCCTGGCTATAAATAGCCACCGCCCACAACCACTAGTTGGTTGGCTGCTCTGAGAGAGAAATCACACTTGTCATTTGAGAGCAACCCATCCTCCGAGGACTTTGAGAGAAAATCATCAGTGAGGAAAAACCCACAACCAAACCACCAAACCCAAAGTGATTGAGCGTCACTAAAGAAATTCCTGTGTGGAACCGACACTTGTTACCTTTGAGGACTGTACATCCTCCAGACGGTTAGGCGTCATGGTCTAGTGCATCCTGCAGTCAATTGGGGATCACGAAGTGACCTTGGTCTAGAGCATCCAACAGTAAATTGTGGATCGCCGGGTGACCGGTTTGTGAGGTTTTTGGAAGTCTACCGTGAAGACTTGCCACGAGTGTTGGTCAAGGACTGTGTGACCTTAGCTCAAGGAGAATACAGTAAGGACCGTGTGTCCTGGGACTATGTGTCCTCTGGTTTAAATACCAGGCCGCTCCCAGACGTACGACTATCACAGCAGTTGGAACTGGGTCATCAAACCATTGTCTTATCGAGCTATCTGGTTCTATTTCCTTAACCACTCTATTCCTCGTATACTTGTTGATGAAATTGATCGTTACTGTTTGAAGAATTTGACTGAAGACTTTCACATTTTCCTCACCTCAAATTCTTCAAGTTACCTTGTTCATCACTGCTTACCCTATATCACGCTACGTGTAATTTGTGTATGTTTCATTTCATCATGATGACTATGTTGTTACCGTGTTCCTCATGCACTTAAGTACTTATTCCGCTGTTAGTTATTCATCACATTTCAAATTCCTCAAAGTTTAAATTCCTCAAGTAATGAATTTGTAAAAATCGCCTATTCACCCCCCTCTAGTTGATATAATGCACTTTCAAAGAGTCATTGTAGATTGTCGGGTCAACAAGTTTGTATGGGTTTTAGAAGTCTCCCCTGAAGACTTATCAGAGTGATTGGGCATGGTCTAAGTGACTTTAGCTCAAGGGGAACAAGGTGAAGACGAGTTCTTGTGAGTTCAATCTCAGCCTCCCCAACCAGATGTACAGTTGTCACAACAATTTGAAATGGTCCAACAAATCTCGTGTCTTCGTCGACCAACTGATTCTATCATTCACTCTCTTACTTTCTGTATTGTACTATCAAGTCATTGATTGACCATCTTTGTTCGAACACATGCACCGAAGACATTCCTTAAACTAACATTTATCTTCATACTACCTAAGTTTATCCTCGATACATCTTAGTGTGCATGATGACTATACTATGCTTGCCTGAATGTCTTTGTAGTATTCTATGTTTTGCTTAGATCCTTTGATTGATATCCCTAATTGATCTTGTTTCGGTTTTGCATCCTTTGAGTACATTTACTATCTCGTAGCTAATCATAAAAATCGCCTATTCACCCCCCACTAGTCGATAACTAGCGCTTTCACCATGTACTAGGCTACCAACTCCATCTTTAGGAGTTGAGATTTATGCCCCCATTGCAACGCACTGGCAAATAGCTAGTATATAGAACATACTAGTTGGCCAGTGTCAAACACCATTCCAGCAAACAAGATTTGAAGCATTGGTTGGCAAGCCTAATTGTAGGCTATTTAGGGACCGTGATAGTATCGCATGCCTCCTGTCCTTGGGAGACTGCATCACTACTGGAATCAGGATCTTTGCCGTCTGCCAGCTCTTTGCCGTCTGCCAGCTGATGGCAAAGACCTTCTTTGCCATCAGCTTAAATAAAACTGACGGCAACGAAAGAGCTGACGGCAAAGATCTCATTGTTGTCAGCCTCTTCTTTGTCGTTTGCTAACGGACGGCAAAGACAAAGGGTGGCCCACAATGAGAACCAGCTAATGGCCACTATCTTTGCCGTCCGCTAGCATACGGCAAAGAAGCTTTGCCGTCCGCTAGCGGACGGCAAAGACAGTGGCCATCTAACGGCCATTTCCCCCGGCCCCACCTCGCTAGCAGACGGCAAAGAGCCTTAGTATACCTGTCAGCGCGCCCCACCCCTCTCTCTCTCCCCTCCCCACACCAGAGCCGCTACAGCCCCCACCCCCGTGCCACCGGCCACCCCTGCCCCTGCCCCTAAAGTCGGCCGACGGCCACCCCCGCACCCCCTACTCCCTCGTGCTCGACCACCCCCCACCCCGTGCCACCGTCCGGCGCCGCCACCCCAGTGCCACCGGCCGCCCCTACCCCTCCTCCACAGCCGGCCGACGGCCGCCCCCACCCCTGCCACCGGTCGCCCCCACCCCTATAGTCGGCCGCCCCCGCCACTGCCACCGTCGCCCCCACCCTGCCACTGGCCACCCCCACCCCTGCCACCGCCGCCGGTCGCCCCCATGTGAGCCTGTCCTCTTTTTTTTAATGTTTAATTTAGATTTTGTTTAGATTTTGTTTTATTTATATTTTGTTTAAATTAGGTTTAATTTAGATTTTGTTTAATTAGGTTTAGGTTTAGGTCTAGTTTTAGGTTTAGTTTAGGTTTAGTTTAGGTTTAGCTTTAGTTTAGGTTTAGTTTAGGCCCGCCGCTAGATTTAGTTTAGGTTTATTTAGATTGTCGGGGGTCGAGGATCGAGGGGAAAAGGAGTCGAGGATCGACCCTGACACGACATCACCGACAACCCGACCCCCGACACGACACCCCGACACGGCACCCCCGACACCCCGACCCCGACACGACACCCCCCGACACCCCAACCCCGACACGACACCCCGACCCCGACACGACACCCTGACACGGCACCCTGACAACAACACAACACCCCTACCCCGACACAACACCGCCGACACCCCTACCCTGACACGACACCCCCGAAACCCCGACCCTGACACGACACCCCCGACATGGTGTATTGTGCGAGACGGTGGCTGACATTGTGATCCATCGCTTTTGGGTAATTTCTCCTTTACAGAATTAAAAATCAATAGCACCTAGTGATTGTACTAATCAGTGTTGTCTTGTTTGATTGCAGACCTTCTACAGGTGTATTGAGGAAGACGAGGTGAAAGCGGGTGTTGTTCTCGAAGCCGAGTGCAAGCGCCTACTTCAGAACTTACGGCACGAGGCTCGGGTGCAGGCTATTCGAGACTACTATGCCTCGACTAACATTAATAGGGCCAAGAAGAAGTGCCACAAAAATTATCTGAGTAAGGAGAAGTTAATGAAGGTAATTATCTATTCATAAGGCCTTGTACTTAGTTTCTTTGATTTGATTCGTAGGTGTAGCGCTGAAATTTCGCTTGTCTAACTTAGGTGCCCCCGAGATGGTGTGCGGATAGGATGGACTATTGGGAGGCATTGGTGGATGAGTGGTGCTCTCCCCAATCGCTAGCCGAACACAACAAGGCCAAGGATAAGGATGCCCAAATGAGAGGTGTGCCACACCATCAAGGGAGATCCAACCTGTTTGAGTACGGGGATCACTGGGTATGTGGTTTGCTTCATGATTCATGCAATTTCACTCTTCATGCTAGCTTGAGCCCTTAACTAATATTTTGTTCCTCTCTTTTAGGCACGAGAAAACAAGAAGGAGGTGCCACCTCTATTCGACCTCTATGCCATGGCCCATAATGCCTCGTACAAGAAGGCCAAGGCATTCTCTAAGGATGACCTTTATCATCCAGAGAACTTCAACATCTCCTCCCACAAAAAGCTTGTGAGGTACAGAGATGAGGGGAAGGCGAGGAAAGGGGAGGACTTCAACCCAAGCCAGAGTCCTTTTGATCCAGAGCTCGTGATGATATCTAATGGTGAGAGGCCCCATGGCTCGATGGCCATTGGAGATGGACTGATACGTTGTCCTAGTACTCACCCGGAGATCAAGAAGCGCCAAACGAGCTTTGATCCTGAGATAAGGCCTCGTCCACGGCCAATGGAGCTCACCATTGAGGCTAGGGCCCAGGAGCTTCTGGCGGAGGCAAACAGGCAGGCGGCACAAAGGGAGAGGGACATGGAGGAGAGGACGGCTACGCTCTTGGAGGAGGAGAGGAACCGGAACGACGCATCTCACCGGGCCCTATACGAGCTCCTCGTGGTAAGTTTCTCCTGCATATTAGCCAAATCATGCACGTAATGTTCGTTTCATCACTAACTAATATGAATGACTCGTGAAAACAAAATGTGCAGACCGTGTGCCAGAACAATGGTCACACCCCTCCGTCGATGCCCCATATTGCTATAGCACCCACGATGAGTTTCATTTGAATGGTCATTAGTTACTAGTATTAACATTTGAGTTGCATCATGCTAAGGAGACATTTCAAATGATCTTTGGTGCAGTGTGCCTCCCGACAAGCATCGACCGATCCTTCTACGTCTGCCACAACCCCGACCGGTCCTTCTACGTCTCACCCTGGTGCAAACCCGACCGGTCCTCCACCTCCGTGATGATGGTAAGTTTTCCCAAGTGTTTTGCTTAACAAATGCATACTTAGCTTAAGAAATGACCTAATTAGCTCCAAAATGACCTATACTTAGCTTATTTTCCTCAAAAATGACATAATAACCTTACTTAGCTCCAAAATGATATATTCTACCTAGGATAGCTATAAAATGACCTATACTTAGCATTTTTCCTCCAAAATGACTTGATATGCTTAGTTAGCTAGAAAATGACATAACTACCTAGGATAGCTCAATAATGATCTATAGCTAGTTTAACTAGTTCATTTATGACATAATTAGCTCACTTAGGTACAAAATGACATAACTACCTAGGATAGCTCAATAATGATCTATAATTAGCTTAGCTAGTTCATTTATGACATAATTAGCTCACTTAGGTAAAAAATGGCATAATAACCTTGGTTTAGCTCCAAAATGACCTATACTTAGCTTATTTTCCTCAAAAATGACATAATAACCTTACTTAGCTCCGAAATAATATATTCTACCTAGGATAGCTATAAAATGACCTATACTTAGCATTTTTTTCCTCCAAAATGACTTGATATGCTTAGTTAGCTAGAAAATGGCATTACTACCTTGGAGAAGAGGAGAGGAGAGGAGAAAAAGAAAGAGAAGATGAATTCTTCTTCTTCTTCTTCTAGCTAGTCTTCTTCTTCTTCTAGCTAGTCTTCTTCTTCTAGTCTGCTTCTTCTTCTTCTAACTTCCTTCTTTCCCAATTTGCAGATTTGCTTTCGATGAGGAAGCTTGCGTTCATGGAGTCTACTCTTCTGCTTGTGCTTTCTTTTTGTTTTCATTTCGTAGGATGAACAATGTGAATCTTGCTACCTATATATGTATGTATGGATGAAACCATTGTATGCTTGTTGCGGGATATGTTGGCTAGCTATATATGTTGCATATGGACTTTTCATTTGGTATGATTTGGTATGGCATGTGGCAGGACGGCAAAACACGCCGTTAAGCCCTTAACGGACCTAGGTTGCCACGTGTGCTGTCCATGCCCTTTGTCGTCCGCTGGCAGATGGCAAAGATGCAAAGGTCTTTGCCGTTTGCCAGCAGACGGCAAAGCACCCTTTACCGTGGCTTATTTAGCCGGACGGTTGGCCGTCTGCTGGCGGACGGCAAAGCCTTTGCCGTCCGGGATGCATGCCTTTGCCGTCTGGGATGCCTGACGGCAAAGTGCCTGATTCCTGTAGTGCATGTCCTTTTGTAGAAATTAGCAAACGAGTCTGTGTGTTGCAACGAGAGAAAAAAATATTGCTCCCTAACCCAATAACGATGACTCATGACCTTAATAGGTCCACACCCTCTATTTCAATACATGAGATCCCATTTGTGTTGCCATTTATCCACCCACTCGCCGAGTGGCCTCGGTGCTTACACAATCACAATGCGTTTGATATTGCCGATCCTAAGACGTCACTGTCTTGGCATAAGATAAGAACTTTGGTTTATTTTCTATGAGGTTTGGCGAGGTGTGCATGTGTGGTTTTAAATGGTTTCTTTCGTCTCCAAATATAGTTTTGTTGTGGTGTTCATTTTCAACCCGGATTGACACCGACGTAATAGAAAGATGGACCATGCACTATTGATTAAGGTTGCACCCTAAATTGTAAAATCATTAACATGTATAATAATATCATATTCAAATTCTATACATTTTTCAATTAAATTTCATATATAACATGTTAAATTTAAAGTTATGATTTAAAAATATGGATATTTTTTAAAATCATTTGATAATTACTCCAAGTTGACCTAATCCTAAAAGTGAAAATTTGACCTAAAACTGGCCTACTGTTTTCTGATAAAAAGAAATTTTGACTTAAATTTTAGAGTGAATAGAAAAAACTACCACATTACGGTCTATCGTTCCAAAAAAATTACTGCTTTTTTATTTTTTCAAAAAACTACCACAAAATTGGTGGGTTGTTCCAAAAAACCCAAGTTGTCGAACGGTTATAGTTTAAGGGTGTTTATGACACGTGGGGCTCGCTCATTAGGGTTTTGTCGGCAAGAGGCTAACAACGCACGGGTGGACGGCCATTAGGGCGAATGAGACATCCCGACCAAGTGCCTTCATCTGATCCGCCTCACTCTCGCTCACCCACTCCCATTCTCTCCCCCCTCGCTCTGTTCCCCTGCCCGAGAGCTCACCATGGTTGCCGACCAGCTCCCTTCCTCATCGCCGACCAGGATGCCTTCTTTGAATGATGGGCATGAGAGCTCCGACGACGACAACATGGGGGCAACCTAATGGATATGGAGTACTTTGTAAGCCTCATCCTCCTCCGTCTATCATTTTTTAGGGTTAGGGTTAGGGTTCAATAAATTTGGGAATTAGGGTTGACGATCCGCACATATGTATGGATGGATTCCTTTGCTTTAGCCAGTTCTTGACAGATTTATTGGATGCATTGATTGTATGTCTTACCTTGTACTGCATGTAGGACACACCTGACACCATCCATGAGCCACTCTGGTGTGGTGTTCCCATGGAGGAAGTTGCCAAGTGCACTCTGCACCAGATGAAGCCTAGGAAGTGTGTTTCTTTTGAAGGTGCTAACGCTGGGAGGAGGTTCTATGGATGCCCTGTTCAGGTCAGTAATGTAGTAAATCAGTAGTTCATTGTTAGCTGAAGTCAATGTTCTTATTTGTAGAGAGTGGTTTTCTACTTCATATATGAACTTAGCGATTCATTTATGGTTACCAGTTATGCTTTTTGGTTATCAGTTATGCTTAGTGGATTTAGTTATGTTGGATGGATTTTGTTATTGTGTAGTGGTTTGAAGTTTGCAGGAAGTCAGTGATTAAATTATGCTAAGTGTTGGTTTGAAGTTTGCATTAAGTACATAGCAGAAATGCTCTGTCTTTGTAGCTAGAGTAGTGCAGAAATGCTATCTATCTCTATTTCAGAATAGTTGGCACTGGATTGAGTTGTAAATGTGTATATATCCTCTCTATATTAACTGTATTGAATTGCATAGATTTTTGAATCTGTACATCTCCTCCTTGTATATTTACTCTGTTTTAACTGAATTTAGTACTGAGTTTATGCATTTTCTGAAGGGATTTTTATTTCGATGCCCCTGGTTCCTTAGCTCTACTCATTCATCCCGATGCTCTTAACTTTTGCTCACTTTCCCCCACTCCCTTGTCCAAAACCCTCAAAACAGGTTACAACGAACGTTGCCGTCGGGTCAATGCCTCTAACCGTTAACTCTGACGAGTGGGACTAGTTTTGGTGGACTGTTGGGCCGAAGCACGCCACTCCCTCCATCCTATTTTGCAGGCATCTTTTCACAGGCTCCCACCACGTCGGGCTGACGGAATGGCCCCCACGCGGACTCGTCGGGAAACCAGATGGTCCGATGGGCGTCTCGACCGTCAGTGCGGTGTGAACGCTACATGGCGCCGCATTGAATCGCCGCCCTAGGCCATTCCCCGGCTATTTAAGCCGGCCATCATCCCCCAACCCTTGCACATCCTCCTCCTCCCTCCACCCCGCCGCCGCCTGAGCCCATACGCCTCCTCTCGCACTTCTGTCGCCGTCAGGATGATCCAGCACCTCATCACCACGTATGTGCAGCTCACTCCAGAGCGGCACTTGCAAATCAAGGCAGAAATGCAGGCTCGCCGCACTGCCCGCATTGCTGCAGGTCTCCCTCCGGATTCACTGGAGACGGAGGAGGAGGAGGAGGAGCAGGAGGAGGAGCATCAGCCGGCACCATGGAGGAGGATGACCCGGAGGCGGAGGCGAAGGTCGTCGTCGACCGGCTGGAGGAGATGGCAGAGCAGCAGGCCATCCTGGATTCCATCTAGGATTAGGCCGATGTGGAGGCCAACCATCGGCTCATCCGGCAGAGGTAGGCGGAGGCCGTCGCCATGTTTGACGACCTGGAGGCAAAGATAGAGGTAGAAGAGGCCGCAGCAGAGCAGCCGCAGGCACCGGAGCAAGCGGAGCTGCAACAGGCAGCCATTTATCCATCTGAGGGCATGGAGATCATTGACATCTCCGACGAAGAGTAGATATGTTTTATTATGTAGCAGTATGTAGGTTTTACATCCTGCATGCTTTTGCATGATTTTTTTCCTTTCTAAATATCAGATATCCGGTTGTGTAATGATGTTTTCAATCTAATATGAACCATGGTGATGTTGAAAACAAGAAGGAAAAGAAACTAAAAAAAGAGAAACAAACGGTGCAATCCCTCAATAACAGGGTCAAATGTGAAGTGGCCCGTTTTCACACCCACCGCGGCGTCGGGAGTGTACACGCGTGGGAGAAGAAAGAAGAAGAAAAAGAAGCTAATTACACGTGTGGGAATCTATGGTCACATATATGAACAAAAAGAGACAATTTTTGAATAGTTTGTGGTCATTTTGCATGATAAAAATAACTTTTGGCCCTTATAAATTTGGTCGTTTTACATTTGTATTGAACAAAAGAAACTACATTTTCTAGGCAATGTCAATTGTTGTGTAATTTCAAACGATGCAAAAAAAAACAGAGCCAACATGTTCACTAAAAACAGAGCAAACAATGCAAAAAATGACGCAATTCGACGGCCAAACCAGAGCTTGGTTTCCTTTTGGGCCCAATAACTATGTTTTTGTGAAGTCAATGGTGGACGAGCAGCCGAGGATAACCAATAGGATAGCCTCTCGCGGATCGCCCCACGATCCAACGATGCGGAGCCGTTCATATGATCGGACAACTCGCATTCGGAGCTAGGGTTAGGAGGGGTTTTGAGCTGGTCAACGGGGTTTCCAAGGCTTTGACTCAACATAACTAATTTAAAAAAATCCAAAAAATATGAAACCTTCATCGTTCGTCGTTTTATATGACACAATAACTAGGAAAAATACTAAACTTGGTATACGGACATTTTCAAAAAAGAACCTATGTGGCACGATCAAGGTCAAATGAACACCATTAATTTTAAAAAAAATCAAAAAAACATAAAACCTGCGTACAATGTTGTCTTATGTGACATGTTACCAACCAAAAATCATAAACTTGGTCTATGGTCATTTTCATGAAAAAAACTTCACACATATGAGCTATCACGTACAACATTTCATAGAGTTCAAGGAGAGGAGGTAGGGTTACCTTCCGTTTGAAAAATCTAAAAAAATCAAAAAAAATCACCAAAGCTTTATTTCAAAGTGAATATTAAGGATCTGAACTTAGTTTTCCATTTTTATATTTTAAACGTGTTTTTAATAGTGTTTACATTAAAGCATATTTCTTCAAAAGAAATGTAAAAATATGAAGATTAATTCAAAAAATAGTGAGTCTTCGAATCTACACTATATATATTTAATAGGTGTTAATAAAAAAACATTTGGCTCATTTAGAAGTAGGTCCAAAAAAACTTGATTACAAATGGGGCTGTTTATCCTAGCATGGGAGCTCATTTGGAGCACATTTCTTAAATTCTTTTGAGGTAAGCTACCATCTCCAAGTTCAAATTAGAAGAACAAATTCAAAAATAATCAAAAAATAGAAGACCTGCGCACAATGCCATTGTATGTGACATGGTTATGACCAAAGATAATAATCTTGGTTTATATTGGAAATGGTCTGTTTACCCTAACTTTTTGGAGCTCACAACATAGGCTAACATGCTCATTGGTTTGTATTTTTTGTTAGATCATTGCAACCTAGGATAACATGATCATTGAAATCACAGAGGTTTAGGGTTTAGGGTTTAGGCTAACATTAACACAAATGTTGCTTATAATTCAAATGTGAGTCAAAATTCAAACATCACATCACGATCGAAACATCATATCAAATCACATCAACCTGCGTTGATTTAATTATACATTAATGGCAGCCACAAAGGCCGGCGAGAGTTCAAAAGTCTGCCGGAAGAGAGTTCACAAGTCTGCCATGCATTAACTAAAAACATTAAAACTAAAAATGAAAACAAGGAGGTGCGCTGCCCCCTAGGCGTCCTTGTCGTCATCGTCGGGGCCGGTGAGGTCGACGAGGGTGTGCTAGGCCAGCCCAGGGGAACGACGTCTACCAGGCGATGGCGACGTCGTCCGCCGGTGGCTGCACCGCCGCTGCCTGCGCTTCGGCACGGCGCTCTTCCTCCTCTGCCTTGGCGTCCTTCTCCAATTCCTCGAGCCGCTGACCCTCGAGACGCTCCGCCCACAGGTGTTGTTGTTGCTAGAACTCAAGGTAGTCCCGTTCCTGCTCCGATGTCACCAACATCCATATGGGTGGCGCTCTCACCCACTCCTGCACCACCCCCTCCCACACGTACTCATGGGGCGTGAGGGCGGTCGATGCCTGCTAGAGCCTGGCAGGGAACGACGGTGCCAGCGGCGGCACAACACAGTCGCCAGCAACGGAGAGCGCAATGGCCTCCGCCATCTGTGCTTGGTAAGCCTCCTCCTCCTCCTCCTCCTCCTCCTCCTTGTGCCGCTCTTGCTCCTTGCTTTCGCGGAGGACAGATGCTAGCGTTAGCGCCTCCTGGTCCTCACCGCACATGACGAGGGGCGGCAGGGTGCAAGCGCGCACGTCGCGGACGCCATGTTGGCGCTTCTCCGTGTGCTCAAACGCAACCAGGCCTTCAAATTGGGAGAGTCTGTAGCATAGGACGGATCGAGCCGTTGTTCAGGCATGAGCGGCTGCCCTCGATGCCTCACCTCCTTCGCATGTGCCCGCACTGACCGTGGAACCACCGGCACTGGGATCCTCTCCGGATCCAAGTGTCAGTCTTATGGCAGGATCATGTTTGTGTATGGGAGAGGGACAATGTGCTCCCAATGCCACATCGCCTAGTGCACTGGGACACGAATCCACTGCCGAGGTGAGCAAGAAGAGGACGGCGGGGGTAGCACGCGCCAAGGGACGGCGGGGGCCTTGCTCTTCTTCTTGCCGGAGCTCGAGCCAGTCCCTGAGAAGATGCCCATGGTGGCTACTGGCTAGGGTTTGGTTTTGTCGTCGGTGGACTAGGGTTTGTATCCTGCCGGGGGTGGAGGGGGTAGGCGCGGCTCTGGAAGGATGGAAGGTGTTGTGGATTGGCCGGTTTTCATTTAAAGAAGGACAACGACCCGACCATGGGTGGCTGACGACCGGGTCCCGCCACGCATGCGCATTTGCTTTTGGCCGTGGGGGTAGTTAGAAGGCTGCCACGCGTCCTCGAGGTGGACGAGGAGAAAGCGCGTGCACGTTCGTTCGACGCCCGTGTGGCCGAAAATGGGGCAGGACGGACTCATCACGGCCCCAATCGTTAGAGTTAATGGTCAAACCATTAACCCGACGACATCCTCCGTGTGACATTTGGTGAGGGTTTCGGGCTAGGGAGTGGGGAAAAGTGAGCAAAATTTAAGGACGTGGGGATGAATGAGCACGGCTAAGGAACTAGGGGCACAGCTGTAAAAAAAACCTTTTCTTAAGTATGTGTTGTCTGAATTTATGCATTTTTTTAATTTATAAGTGTTGTTTGATTGAACAGGGAGGTGTGAACTGTGGTGTACTTCAGTGGTTTGATCCTGTCTAGCATGATATACTTAAGAACTACCTCATCAAGCCATGGGAAATGTTCCATGAGTAAACCTTGGAAGGATTGAAGACAAGCATGCATATGATGTTGAGGTTGCCAAGTTGAAGAAGAAGTATGATAATCTCTGCAATGAGCATCATAAAATGGTTGATGATGTTAGCAAGATGTTTGACTGATAGGATGGTGTTGGCAAGACTGACTACCAGAAAGCAATGGATGCTGAGAAATTTCAGAAGCAAAAGGAAGAGCTAGAGATGGATATGAAGATGGAGAAGCTTAGGCTTGCAAAGGAGCAGAGGTGTATCCTACAGGCCCACGCAGACATAATTCACAATACTAGGAAGGCTATGAAAGAGATCAAGGTGGACAGGCATCTTCTTGCAGAAGAGAAGAAAGAGATGGAGAAAGTTGTAGCTGATCTGCTCAATGCTGTCCATGGGAGCAAGGAAAAACTTGAGCAAATCAAGGCTATATTAGAGTCATGAAGATCAGATTATGGTTGATAAGTAAGTAAGTTGGCCTACTATATATAACAGGCCGCGCAAGTTGATGGTAGTAGTTGTATATTTTGTGTAGCACTATATGAACTTCTTAAGTTATGGTAACTAGAGTGAAGGGAGGTGCCAATGTTTAAGTTATGGTTATGTTAAATGATGCAGTGTTCAGAACCTATCTTAAGTAATGTAGTGAAGAACTGTTTTATTAGTTCTAGTTGCTTTATTAGTTCTATAGTTGTTTTATTGCAGTGAATAAGTGCTTTTGTGCCCTTCTGCTACTTTATTTGACAGTTGGGATAAATGTCTCACTTATCCAAGGTGGGCCTGGAAATGGGATGTTATCCAAATTTGCACCCTGCCTACCAGCACCCAGTGTCCACCTATAAATCCCACCCTAAGCCAGTAACCCTATTGTAACCCAAGCACCTACCTTCTCCTCCCCACAGCCGCCAGAGAAATCCCTAGATCCGTAGCTCAGTGGGCATAGACCCTAGAGAGGTTGTAGATGCAGAAGAGGAGGTGGCCATGGGAGACTTGCAGAGAGAGGGAATAAGAGCAGTAGAGCATAGGTGGAGGCCAGCGGTAGCAACAAGATACATGCTTGATTATCGTCGCCGTCTGGCTGAGCAGATCTTGGCAGCTAGCAACTGCAAGGACAAGGAGCAGTCCTGGAGGCATTCTCCAATGGCTATAACCGTAGTGATGATGATATCATCACTACAGGAATCAGGGATTTGCCGTCTAACATGGCAGACGACATAGGGAAGGACCCCGGGCGACAAAGGCCTTTGCCGTTCATCAGCAGACGGCAAACATCATGGCAAAGAAAACCCTAGTAAAGCGGCCCTTTGTCGTCGGCCTTAGGACCACAGATGGCAAAGAATCTTTGTCATGGGGGAGGTAACGACAAAGAGGATGGACGAGAGACCCATGGGGTTAGTGTTGGGGAACGTCGCATGGGAAACAAAAAAATTCCTACGCACACGCAAACCTATCCATGGTGATGAGCATCTACGAGAGGGAGAGTGGATCTACATACCCTTGTAGATCTCTAAGCGGGAAGCGTTAAGAAACGCGGTTGGTGTAGTCGAACATCTTCGCGATCCAAATCGCCGAGCGTCCCGCGATCTCATCACGATCCGTCCCGCGATCCAATCACGATCCGTCCCGTGAACTCATCATGATCCGTACCGCGATCTCATCACGATCCGTCTCACGATATTGATCACGATCTATCCCGCGATCTCATCACGAACCGTCTCGCGATCTCGATCACGGTCCTTCCGATCTAGCGCCGAACGGACGGCACCTCCGCGTTCAGCACACGTGCAGCTTGATGACGATCTCCACCGTCTTGATCCAGCAAGAGGAGGTGGAGAGGAGAGAGAGTTCACCGGCAGCATGACGGCGCTCCGGTGATGGTGGTGGAGTGATTCCGGCAGGGCTTCGCCTAAGCACTGCAGAAAACCGATCTAGAGGAGAAACTGTGCACCGGTGAAACGGGTAGCACGTGGCCGGAAATTCTGTCCAAAAATCACCCAATCCACTAGTATATATAGTAGGAGAGGAGAGGAGAGGCAGCCAAGGGCTTTGGGTCGGCCAAAATAGGAGGTGGGAAGCAATCCTACTTCACCTCCAATCCTAGTTGGAGTAGGATTGCCTCCTATTGGCTGATTTTCCACTTTTTGCTTTAGGACTTTCTCTCCTGCGCCATGGGCCTTTGTGGCTGTTTTCCCAGCCCACTAAGGGCTGGTTATTATTCTACCACAGCCCATGGACGTCTTGGGGTCGAAATACCCCTCCCGAAGGCCTCCCGGTACACTACCGGCACTCCCGGTACACTACCGGCACTCCCGGTACACTACCGATTAGCCCGAAACTTTTTCGGAAACCAAACTGGTACTTTCTATATATGAATATTTACCTGCGGACCATTCCGGAGCTCCTCATGATGTCCGGGATCTCATCCGGGACTCTGAACAAACTTCGGTCACCACCATACATAACTCTACACTACCGAAACGTCACCGAACCTTAAGTGTGTAGACCCTGCGGGTTCGAGAACTATGTAGACATGACCGAGACACCTCTACGGTCAATAACCAATGGCGGGACCTGGATGTCCACATTGGTTCCTACATATTCTACGAAGATCTTTATCGGTCGAACCTCTATGTCAAGGATTCAGTTAATCCCGTATAACGTTCCCTTTGTTCTTCGGTATGTTACTTGCCCGAGATTCGATCGTCGGTATCTCCATACCTTGTTCAACCTCATTACTGGCAAGTCTCTTTACTCGTTCCGTAATACAAGATCCCGTGACTAACACTTAGCCACATTGCTTGCAAGGCTTGTTGTGATGTTGTATTACCGAGTGGGCCCTGAGATACCTCTCTGTCACACGGAGTAACAAATCCCAGTCTCGATCCATGCCAACTCAACGGACACCATCGGAGATACCTGTAGAGCACCTTTATAGTCACCCAGTTACGTTGCAACGTTTGATACACACAAGGCACTCCTCCGATATCCATGAGTTGCATGATCTCATGGTCATAGGAACATATACTTGACATGCAGAAAACAGTAGCAATAAACTGACACGATCATATGCTATGTTTGTAGTTTGGGTCTTATCCATCACATCATTCTCCCAATGATGTGATACCGTTATCAAATGACATATCATGTCCATGGCTAGGAAACCTTAACCATCCTTTGATCAACGAGCTAGTTCATTAGAGGCATACTAGGGACATGGTTTTGTCTATGTATCCACACATGCATCTAAGTCTCCAATCAATACAATTATAGCATGGATAATAAACGATTATCATGAACAAGGAAATATGATAATAACTAATTTATTATTGCCTCTAGGGCATATTTCCAATAGTTAGGGCCGTCAAGTGTTAACGGCAGTCTTTGCCGTCTACCAAGGCCCCCCCCCTTTGCCGTCTACCTAGCCCCCCCCCCTTTGTCGTCAGTGGGCCGACGACAAAGAGTAAGGCCCGTGCCGCTTGGGGTCCCCCCTTTTCTGTATGCCCATGCCCCCCTTTGCCGTCCATGGGCAGACGGCAAAGGGTAAACAAAATTTCCTTTTTTATTTTTTATTATAACAATTTTCACAGCAATATGATATATATATATATATATCACAGAAATAAATATGTTGCCATACTGCTAACCATGTTAAAATAAGTTTCATCCATACATACATACATATTATGCAAGTTTCATCCATACCAAACCATATTACAATAGTTTCATCCGTACATACATAGTTTCATATCCATATGGAGCAAGTGTCACATTGTTCATCGATACAAAATAAAAACACAAGTAACCCAAGCTCTCCATCAATGCAAACTTCCGTGAAGTGAATGTAATCTGCAAAATGGGAAGCTCCAAAATTAGAAGAAGAAGACTAGATGAAGAAGATAACTACATAAGCTTATTATGTCATTTATGAGAGAACTTAGCTAAGTATGTCATTTTTTGATAAAATAGGTCATTTTGGAGCTAATTTAGCTTACTACGTCATTTAGAAAGAAACTAAGCTAACTATATGTCATTTTAGAGCAAACTTCGGTAAAAATAGGTCATTTTGGAGATAACTGTGCTTATTATGCAATTTTGGAGCTAACTAAACTAATTATAGGTCATTTAATAGCTAAGTTGGGTAAAATAGGAGATTTTGGAGCTAGGTAAGCTTATTATGTCATTTAGGAGTGAACTAAGCTAAGTATAGGACATTTTTGATAAAATAGGCCATTTTGGAGCTAATTTGGCTTACTATGTCATTTAGGAGGAAAGTAAGCTAAATATATGTCATTTTGGAGCTAACTTAGGGCAAAATAGGTCATTTAGGAGCTAACTATGCTTCTTAAGCCATTTTGAAGCTAACTAAGCTAATTATAGGTCATTTAATAGCTAACTTTGGTAAAATAAGTCATTTTGGAGCTGGTTAAGCTTATTATGCCATTTGGAGCTAACTAAGCGAAGTATAGGTCATTTTTCATAAAATGCGCCATTTTGGAGCTAATTTAGCTTACTACGTCATTTAGAAGGAAACTAAGCTAACTATATGTCATTTTAAAGCTAACTTAGGTAAAAATAGGTCATTTAGGAGCTAACTATGCTTATTATGCCGTTTTGGAGCTAACTAAGCTAAGTATAGGTCATTTAATATCTAAGCTAGGTACAATAGGTCATTTTGGAGCTAGGTAAGCTTATTATGTCATTTAGGAGAGAACTAAGCTAAGTATAGGGCATTTTTGATAAAGTAGGCCATTTTGGAGCTAATTTAGCTTACTATGTCATTTAGGAGGAAACTAAGCTAATTATAGGACATTTTTGATAAAATAGGCCATTTTGGAGCTATTTTAGCTTACTATGTCATTTTAGAGGAACTAAGCTAAATATATGTCATTTTGGAGCTAACTTAGGTAAAAATAGGTCATTTAGGAGCTAACTATGCTTATTATGCCATTTTGAAGCTAACTAAGCTAATTATAGGTCATTTAATAGCTAACTTTGGTAAAAAAAATAGGTCATTTTGGATCTAGCTAAGCTTATTATGCCATTTTTGGAGCTAACTAAGCAAAGTATAGGTCATTTTCAATAAAATAGGCCATTTTGGAGCTAATTTAGCTTACTACATCATTTAGGAGGAAACTAAGCTAACTATATGTCATTTTAGAGCTAACTTAGGTAAAAACGGGTCATTTAGGAGCTAACTATGCTTATTATGCCATTTTGGAGCTAACTAAGCTAAGTATAGGTCATTTAATAGCTAAGCTAGGTACAATAGGTCAATTTGAAGCTAGGTAAGCTTATTATGTCATTTAGGAGAGAACTATGCTAAGTATAGGTCATTTTTGATAAAATAAGCCATTTTGGAGCTCATTTAGCTTACTATGTCATTTAGGAGGAAACAAAGCTAAGTATAGGACATTTTTGATAAAATATGCCATTTTGGAGCTAATTTATCTTACTATGTCATTTAGGAGGAAACTAAGCTAAGTATAGGTCATTCTAGAGCTAACTTGGGTAAAATATGTCATTTTGGAGGTAAGGTAAGGTAAGTAACCATCATTATACGGTTGTTAAGCAAAACACTAGAAAAAACATACCATTCTCGTCAGCACGGAGGTGAAGCACGGTGGCTCTGGCTCGTTTCACCTGGAGAAGGCTGCCCTGTAGAAGGGTCATGCGATGCGTTTCGGGAGATATTCTGCACCAAACATCATTTGCAATGTGTCGTTAGCATGATGACACTCAAAAGATCACTGCATTGAAATGAAACTCACCGTCCCCGCCATGTTAATGACTGGCATCACTGGAGGGACGTGGCCGATCTTCTCGCACATAGACTGTACATTTGGTTTCTACAAGTCAAACTTTTTAGTTATTAATGAAACGAACATTAAACTGCAAGATTTGACAAATATGAAGAAGAAACTTACCACGAAGAGCTCGTACATGGCCCTGTTAGATGCATCATTTTGTGCCCTCTCCACCACCATCAACACAGTCGTCCTCTCCTCCATCTCTTTCATCTCCTTATCCTTCACCGCCAAAAGCGCCTGCGTTGCCTCTCTCTCTCTTTCAGAATAGCAGCCTGCAACACAACTCATTGTTAGCATTGTAATCATATTGGTTCGCACACTCAACGTAGTGCAGAAAGATAGTTGATTCCATTAAACTAACCTCGATGGCGAGCTCGACTAGCCGTGGACAAGGTGTTATCTTAGGACAGGAGCTCGTTTGGCGTGCCTTTATCTGCCGGAGAGTGCTAGGACAATGTATAAGGCCGTCTCCAATGGCAATCAAGCCATGGGGCCTCCCATTGCCAGTTATCATCACCAGCTCTGGATCAATAGGCCCCTGGCTCGGGTTAAAGTCCTCCCCTTTCCTCGCCTTCCCGTGGTCTCTGTACTTCATGAGCTTGTGGTGGCAGGAGATGTTGGTGAAGTTTTTGGGATGATCGAGGTCAGACTCAGAGAATGCCATGACCTTCTTGTACGAGGAAGTATGGGACATTGCATAGAGGTCGTACATCTCTCACACCTCCATCTTATTGTGACGTGCCTAAAAGAGAGAGAGAGAGAGAGAGAGAGAGAGAGAGAGGAAAAAGTATTAGTAAAGGGCTCAAGCTAGCATTAAGACTGAATTGCATGAGTCATGAAGCAAACCACATACCCAGTTCGCACCAAACTCATTTAAGTTGATGCTCCCTCGATGGTGTGTCACACCAACCATTTTGCCACGCCTCTCCTTGGCAGTGTTGTGGCTGGCCTCCCACTTTTTGGAGCACCACTGATCCACCAAGGCCTCCCAACAATCCATCTTATCCACACACCATCTCGGGGGCACCTAAGTTAATGAAGAGAAATTTGAACGCTACGCGTAAGAATCAAATCAAGGAAACTAACTACAAGGCCTTAATAATATGTAATTACCTTCATGTAATGCTCCTTCTCCATCTTAGAATCGTGGCACTTCGCCTTTTCCTTCCTAATACGCTGTGAGGCGTAGTAGTCTTGAACAGCCTGCACCCGAGCCTCGTGCCGCCAGTTTTGAAGTAGGCAGTGGCATTCGGTGTCGATAACCTATGTCGCGGCATCCTCATATCCCTCCTCACACCTGTAGAAGGTTTGCAAACGAGACAACACTGATTAGTACAATAACTACCTATTGTTGATTTTTAATTGTGTAAATGAGAAATTACCCAGAACTGTCTGATCACCATGTCGGCCCTCATGTGGCACAAAACACCGTCGATCTCCACCTCGGGCGGGGCCGGGGCAACCAAGTAGTGCTCCCAGGTCATTCCTATCTCGCGAACCCTACCGGGCAACTTAACAAACCCCGGGAAGTTTTGCAGGCAAAGCACACCAAGGACGTTGTTGGGCTTGCGGACACCCTTGGCAACAATCCAACCCCTGCAGTATGACAAATTAAAGCCAACGCATTAGATATTTGAGAAAACGTGAGGGCAAAAGGTTAAATAAGAGTAAATGAACTTACTTCTCCCCATTTCGCTAAATCGACCACCTTTGCTCGCGGGTCGCTGGCATGGGCAGGAGCCCCGTACTACCACACTGGTAGACGGTGGCCCCCTCACCCAGCTCCTTGTCGCTATCAGCATGGCCACTTGGCTCCGGCTGACCCAGATCAGGCCAGGTATCCCACTGGGTCTCTTGGGACGTACCCTCACCCCTTCTTTGCTCTAGAGTCTCCTGGAATGAAGCCTTTTGCACACGAGTCTTGTGGGTCGAAGGCTCGTCAACCTGAGGCTCATCGACCCGAGGCTCATGAACTGAAGTTCGTGTAGCCTCCACCTTAGACGGGTCCACCCTAGCAGTCCTGTGCTCAGGTGAATCAGCTGGGGTGGCGGCAAGGAAGGTGTGATAGCCACCCTACCTCTCCCGCGGCCACATGTACCTTTAGTAGCTCTCTTCTTCGCGGGGGGAGGGGGTCGACCTCCTCTCACGAGGGCCGTGGTCGTCAAAGAAGCGGCCACTCCATGCAGAGTAGAGAGCAACACTCTCCGGAGAGACGGGGTAGGAATGGGAGTACCCATCCCACCACCCGCCGACGAAGAAGGAGCCTCGGAGTTCTCTCGACCCTTTCCCACCATCTTTCAACACCTACCGTGACAAATAGTAAACGAAATAGTACAATATAAATACCAACATGAGTAATAAAATGTATATAATTTAAGTGTATCATCATCATAAATACCAACATGAGTAATAAAAATTGAATACCTAACATGAACTAAAATTTTACATATGTATATAATAATAGTTGAATACCTGACATGAACTAATAATAATCTTGATCGTCTATATATGCTTCGGGATCAATAAATGCATCATGATCATCACTATCATCAATAAATGCAGCAACATCATCACTATCGGCAAGAACATGTGGAAGGCCTCCATTATGTAATTGGTCAAGAAGTGACAGGTCATCCGCAGCAGTAACCTCTTCTTCTAGCTCTTCCTGTTTCGGCTCAGGGGTTCAGACGGATTCATTGTTGCTGTCTACTTCAATGTTCTAGGGTGAAGTAGAGAATTTCTTGAAACGTTTTTTGGACATACGTGTTTCTTGGAAGAATTCTCCTTCATATGTGTCTGGGTTAATGTGAGGTTCGTAATCCTCTTTATTGAGGGTAGGTGGTCTAAAACTTGGCGGCACTTCATAAATGACATCCCAACCTTTTAGATTTGGATCAGTTTGGCAGGCCCACGATAGATAGAAAACTTGTGTTACCTGTTAAGCAGGAATATAGACATCGGGAACATCTAAATGAGTGCTTCGGTTGATTTCGACTAGCCCTATATGTTCATGAGTCCTTCTAGTCTCCTTCGGCTGAAACCAATAACATTTGAAGACTATGACGGCCGGTGGGTTTTCACCATAGAATAGAAGTTCATAAATTGCTTCAAATCTTCCATAATACTCGATACCTCCTTTTCCGATAGGAGAGACACAACAATTTGTAGTCTTTATGTCGGGCATAGATAGCTCTTTGCCAAAGGTACGAAAGCGATACACGTTGATGTCGTATTTGTCAAATGAACAGACCTTATAGTCAAAACCATTAGCGACTTGTCTCAACTCGGCGTCCATAGACTCTGCATCAGCCTACAAGATTAATACGGAAGAATGGATGCATTAGCCACAAATTAGACCAAGAAATCAAATGGTCCATTAATGGTGATTAATTACCCTTTGTTTGAACCAAGAGATGAAATTGGGATAGTCGCCTCCATGCTTTGCCAGAAGCTCATACTCTTCGACGGAATCCTTTTCGATGACAGCTCCATCCAAGAATTCGGCGACGTATCGACTATATCAAATATCCGGGAATAAGAGCAATTCAAAGGAATTAGAAGTTGCGAAACAATAATTTACCGAGAACTTACTCGATGTACGGCCGCACTTCTATTAGGGTGTTGAAGATATACAATGAAATGGTCCGCCATTCTTTGACATCCAATGATTTCCCTTTCGAAGCACTGGCTGGTGAGAGCTTCCCTTTTAATAGGTTGAGGTCGGATCAACCTTTTTTAGGCTCGCCATCATTGTACCGAGGCTTCGGGTTATGCAAATGATGATTTTTGGCTTCGTAGTGTGATGTCACGAAGTTTGTCGCCTCCTCAGTAGTGAATGCCTCGGCCATCGATGCTTCAACTCTACATTTATTTATACATTTAGCTCGAAGCGTCTTCTGCATCCTCTCAGTTGAGAAGCACCATCGATTTTGAACTGGCCTCCCAATCTTGCCTCGGTTGGGAGATGCAAAATCAAATGCTGCATTGGATTAAAGAAGCCCGGTGGAAAGGTCCTTTCTAATTTGCAGATCAACTCCGACGCCATGCGATAGTTCTTTCGCACAAAGAGAACGGAAGAAATAGCTCAGCTCTGCCAGTACTAGCCAGTCATCCTCACGCAACATCACCGGCATTACCCGCTCAAGCCATATGTGCCAATCATGACTCTTGAGACCAAATATTTTTATTTTTTCAAGACTTGCTCCCCTCTTTAGATTCGTAGCATACCCATCGGGGAACATCAACCGCATTTTCACCCACAATGGCATTTCCCTCGTAGCTGGTCTTCCAAGATTGAACCATGCCTTTGGCTTCGCTATGCTTTGCTTTGCTTTCCATTGTCGCAAGTTTTCTAATGGTCTATCACATATAGCCTCATGGTCGATTCTAGCCTTAGGATTATCCTTTGAATTCCCCTCTATGCCGAACAATGTACCAAAAATGGCCTCCGCCATATTCTTTTCAGTGTGCATCATGTCGATGTTGTTTGGGCAAATGAGGTCTTTGAAGTAAGGCAGATCCCATAAGCATGACTTGTTAGTCCAGGCGTGTTTCGTATTATACCCTTTGAAATACCCTGGACGCGAAGGATCAGGCTCAAGAGCGTTTAACTGATCAAGGGTCTGTTGCCTGTCAACACAGGTGGTGTAGTGTTTTTGACAACTCTACCTTTGATGAAATTCTTCTTGTCTTTTCTGAACTTATGGTCAGGATCCAGGAACTGTCTATGCATGTCGAAGCAAGAAAACTTGCGACCCGCCTACAGCCAACGGAATTGAAGAGTTGCCTTGCATGTGGGGCATGGGAACCTTCCATGCACACACCAGCTAACGAATAGCGCATACACCGGATAGTCATGCATCGAGTACAGGTACCACACATGCATTTTGAAGTTTCTTTTGGTAGTGGTGTCATATGTCTTGATCCCATTATCCTAGGCTTCTTGCAATTCCTCCTTAAGAGGCTGCATGTACACATCCATATTCTTCCCCGGATATTTGGGCCCTGGAATTATCAACGTCGGGAAAATGTTTTTTCTTTTCATAATCTCTCCGGGGGAGAGATTGAGTGGAATGACAAATACAGGCCAACAACTGTATTGTACTGCCATCATAGCATACACATTGAACCCATCCATGCTGATGGCAACTCGAGGATGCCTTGGATCTGCCAATTTATCCTTATGTAATGCATCGAAGTGCTTCCACGCAAAAGCATCTGAAGTGTGTACCAACATCTTGTTCATATCCGCATCTAGTTCGGTTCTTTTGCCCAATTTGTGTCATGTCATCTGTCTGGCCGTCTCTTCGACCATGAAAAGACGTTGAAGTCTTGGTACGATTGGCAGATACCGAAGAACATTAATGGGGATTTTGGTCTGAATCTTATCACCCATACCGTTTTCTACCACAATATACCTGGAAGAATTGCAACTGGGGCAATAGTTCAAGGCCGCATACTCAAGCCTAAATAAGGCACATCCATTCTCACAGGCATGTATCTTCTCATAGGGCATCTTAAGTACACGGAGGATTTTGTATGACTGGTACAAGTTTGTAGGTAGTACATGGCCTTTGGGTAGAAAGTGTCCAAATATCTTCATCATCGCGTCATAGCATTCTCTGCCTAGGTTGAATTGAACCTTCAGAGCCATTACTTACGCGATGGCATCCAGCTGACAAAGCTTAGTGTGCTCGTGGAGAGGACATTTTGAAGACTCCAACATTTCATAGAAGGCCTTTGTAGATTCCTCCATCTCATCGTTCGAATCCCGAGCATCATCAAAGTCTTGCACCATGTCTTTGATCCCGGTACCATACTCGTCGGTGCGATGACGAACCACCTCAACTCTGGCACATTGGTCAGACTCACCATGAAAAGTCCACACCGTATAATTAGGTGTAAAACCCCACTTCTACAGGTTTTTACCCATTTCAAACTTTGCCCGCCTTTTAATATTGTCGCATTTGGGATAGGGGCACCATGTTTTTTGCTAGCCATTTGCAAATGCGGCTCTCACAAACCCCCTAGATTTTGTTAACCATTCATTGGTCATGTCTTCCTGACTAGGGTGACCAGTGTACATCCAAGCACGATCACTCATCTTGCCTACCTACTAAACACACAAGAAATATATATATAATTCATCATCTATATTCATCCGTTAATCAAGTTTGTCAGTTTTATTACGTCCATGCAACGTACACGCTAATAGGTAGAGATGGGTCCTAATCCCACCCGAGTATGTGTAGATTGGGTTCGTTTTCCCATGCTTTGCTCCGGATCCGACGCAGAATTTTGGCAGCACCTCCCCGCTGTTCTCTTGATACACGCCTCGGCAATAAGCAGAGAGGATGTGTACCTGGAGAACAACAGGGAGGAACTGACGAAATTCTACGTTGGATCCGGAGCAGAGCATATGGGAAAACGAACCCAATCTACACATACTCGGGCTGTCCATGGATAATGTTGGACAATTCGAAAGAATCTCGGTTATAAATATTCAAATGCATGCATATTTATAGATGTAACCATTTCGAACGGGAGACGCATAGTGGTCACGCATACTGATGATTCAATCTACCTACAACTAGCATGTTTCATCGGCACGAAGACCGGAACATAGCAAATGAAGGGGGGAGGAGGAGATGTCATTTGTGCTCACCCACGAATGCACGGGTGGAGCTCGTCGAACGCACGGGGAGGTCGTCGAACACCACTCCCTCGCAGCAATGAAACAACTGCACATTTAAATCCACCCGATCAACACAAATATATATGATGTTTTTCATTAAAAAATCGGTAAATATATGACCTAACTCATAATTCACAAATATATGACCCCGTCGGCCTCTGGAAGGCCGAAAAGCACCTTTTCGGTCAATAGGAGGCCGAAGAGGTGTCGGAGGTCGGGGTCGAGGGTTAGTGGCGTCAGGTGACAGTGGCGTCGGTAGTCGGGGGTTAGTGGTGTCTGGGGTCAGTGGCGTCAGGGGTCAGTGGCGTTAGGGGTCAGTGGCGTCGGGGGTCGGGGGTCAGTGATGACGGGGGTCAGTGAAGTCGGGGATCGGGGGTCAGTGGGGGTTAGTGGCGTTGGGCGTCGGGGGTTGGGGGTCTTCTTCTTCTTCTTCTTCTGCTCCTCCTATTCTTCTTCTTCTTCTTCTTCTTCCTTCTTTTCCTTTTTCGTATTCTTCTCCTATTCTTCTCCTTTTTCCAATTTCCCCCGCAACGACTAAACTAACTAAACTACACTAACTACACTAACTAAACTAAACTACACTAACTACACAAACTAAACTAACTACACTAACTAAACTAAACTACACTAACGAAACTACACTAACTAAACTGTACTAACTAAACTATAATAATTAACAGAGAAAAATATGAAAAAAGAGAGGGGGGGCTCACCGGAGTGGGGAAGGTGGAGGCCGGCGTTGTGGAGTGAGGGAGGCCGAGCCGCGGGTCGGCGGCTGGGCATCGGGGGCGGTCGACGGGACAGGGCGGCGTTGCCGGAGCGGCGGTTTCATCAGGGGGTGGATCGGTGGGCTGGGGCGGCGTGGGGTCGGGGCGGGCTTCGGGGGTGGAGCGGAGGGTTGTCGGTGGCAAGAGGGGCGGGCAGGCCAGGGTCCGCTGGGGCGGGACGGGCCGGCCGGCCGGCGGCAGGCGGGCTCCTGGGGGGGGCTGGCCGGCGGCAGGCTCGGGCTCCGGGGGTGGCATGGGCCGCCAGCCGCTCGGGCTATGGGGGCGGCAGGGCTGGGGAGGGGGCGGCACCGCGGGGAGGGGGCGGCTATGCGGGGAGGTGCTGTGGGTGAGGGTGGTGAGAGAGAGAGATCGAGGGGCGCGGGGGCAACCGTTAAGGATGCCCTCTTTGCCGTCTGCTAGCAGATGGCAAAGAGGGTCGTCCGTTAGGTGCCCCCTCCCCTCTTTGTCGTCTGCCTTGAACTTCTTTGTCGTCCGCTAACAGACGGCAAAGAGGCAGCAGATGGCAAAGAGTTGACCTAGCCGAAGTCATGCCCCGGTGGGGCCCACCGTCCTCTTTGCCATCTGTGGTTGGCCTCTTTGTCGTCTGCTTGCAGACGCAAAGAAAGGACTGACAACATAATTGAATTATGACGTGAGTCCTTACTTTGTCGTCTGCTTTCTCAAAGCTGACGGCAAAGCCTATCTTTGCCATCAGCTAGCAGATGGCAAAGAGGCAGCAGATGGCAAATTTACAGATTCCAGTAGTGCATCTACTGGGCAAGGAGGAGGGCCAACTTTCATCCATTTCAAGTAACTAGGCAGAGGTGGACCAGTATTCTGTACCCATGAGGAGTGCTCTGGTTGAAGGATTTATCTATATGTACTGATATATGTATTGAAGGATCTATCTATATGTACTGATCTATGTATGAATGATCTATATAGTATTATGTGTTTGAATGAAAGTATGGCTTATTTGTATGTATGAATGAACTCATGAATGATCTATCTAGTATTATGTGTTTGAATGAAAAAGGATGGCTTATTTGTATGTATGAAATCAATTCATATCAAACAATGATCAAATCAGTTCATATCAAACAATGATCGGCATATGAAATCAATTCATAACATACTCAGGCTCGTATCAAATCAAAATAGTTCAGGCAACAACATGACAACACATTACTTAATTGTTCCAAGCAGTTCAAACAAACCTTGTTCAGGGCAACAAACAGAGTTTAGGGCCACAAACAAAGATACCAAACTAATTGTACCAAGCATGCCTAACAAACATAGTTCAAGGCATGAAAAATATATGTTTCATAACCATATTGCAACATATTCAATAGTTGCCACTGGCTGTGAAATACAAATCAAATTTTCTTGGGGCCTTCCTCTTCCTCTTTGAACCAACATCAGCTTGACCTGAGGTTGATGTTTCCCTTGGAGAATTGAAATCTCTTGCAACTCTTGATCTGGTGTTCTTTGCTAGAGATGACGCACTTGACCTGGTGTTGTTGGCTGGTACTAAAGCTGTTGGGTACTTTTTCTACTTGATCTAGCTATTGAGACTGTAGTACCAGCAGTGGTTACTCTTGCTGAAGCTGTAGCTGGTTTTCTAGCCCTAACTACATTTGCTAAAGCTGGAGCAGGACCTGAAGCTGGAGCAACACCTGAAGCTATAGCAGGACCTAAAGATGTAGGAGGACCAGAAGCTGCAGCTGGACCAGAAACCTGGGTAGCAACACATGATGTGGCCCTAACTGGAGGTGCACTTGCTGGGTAGGATGCTCTATATTCCTACAATTAAACCAAGTAGCAGGTCAAAAGAGTAATGCATTATAACAAGTAGTAGGATGCTCTGTTTGGCTTAGTTACCTGGTGATTGTTCTTCCTTGTCATAAACTTGGCCTTAAGCCTGTCTTCATAGTGTCCACCTGTGGCCTTGCTTCCCACAGTTACTGCATGTTATTATGCCCATCCTTGATGCATCCTTTGGAGCTGGCACTTCAAATTCACCCTTTCTCCTACTTGTCTGCTTCTTCCCTTTCTTCTCCCTAAAAACTGGTGGTTCAATGTCTGGTGTGTTGGCGTTGGGCCAGAATTCCGGCCCAGGAATAGGTAGATGATGTGCTGGTATGCAACCTTATACATTTTCTTCTTAAAGAATGGATGCACATAATCTTCTGGGTGAACTTTTATCTTCTGCATTGCAGCTATTGCATGGTGGCAAGGTGATCCAGTCATGTCCCATCTCCTTCAAGAGAAGCTCCCTTCATCCAGCTTCACACAATAAGTGTTCTCTCCACTAGTAACTTGCCACATGTTGGGACCAGTCATGTTTGCTTCATAGTATTTAGCCCACTTCTTGCTCTCTTCAAGATTCTCCATGTAATGTGGGGTTATTTCCCACCTACAGCTCTCTGTTTTCTCTCTAATGCCCTGGTACTTAACCATTAGTTTGGTACTCAACCCTTCATACATGGTCTTAATTGGTTTGGACCTAACATCTATAATCATTTTGTTGAAAACCTCACTAAGGTTGTTCACAACCAAGTCAGTCTTGCACACATGATCCATTGCATATCTAGCCCAACACTGCTTAGGGATGCCATTCAACCACATGTAGGCTGGTTCACATGTTGTTTCAAACCAGCCATTCCTTCTTTGTGACCATGTTCAGTGAAGGAATAGCTAGCTTTGTCAACACATTTCTCAAGTTCTTCTGCTCTAAAGCCAGCTGACTGGAAGTTGGCATATATGTGTCTAAGGCAATATCTTTGTGGGGATTGAGGAAATACTTCATTTATTGCTTTAAGAAGGCTCTGTTGCTTGATTACATAAGCAAATAATAAGATAACTATAGAAGCATGGCTATGTGCATAAGATTAAGGTAGAGTCAGAGAAAATACCTTGTGCCTGTCAGACATGATGGTGTAGTTCCCAAACTGGTTACTGGTGCCAATGCAGACTCTAAGTTGGTTTAGCAACCAGGTCCAGCTAGGACCATCCTCTTCGTCAACCACCCCAAAAGCAATTGGGAAGACATTGTTGTTCACATCTCTCCCTGTTGCTGCTAATATCTGCTGGCATGTGGATAACTTGATGAAGCAACCATCAAGTCCTGCATAAACAGTGATACTTAGGGTCAAATTATATAACTATGTCCAATACTTACATTTCAAACATGATTACATCACTGAAATTTACCTATGAAAGGTCTACAACCAGCAAGGAGTCCATCCTTTGATGTCTGGAGGCAGTAGAACATGTACTTGAACCTTGGTGTGGGGGCTGGGTTCAAAGGATCCTCAAAAGTTGTCACTATGCACCTGCTTCCAGGGTTTGTGTCAAGCACACATTGTAGGTAGTCCCTGAACATGAGATACTGCTTTCTATGATCACCTTGCACAACATCAACAACCACTAGTCTTGCCCTATATGCCAAACTCCTAGGTACATGCACCCCAAACTTCTTAGTATGTCTTAGAAATGTCTCTACACCAGCCTTTACATTTGATCTAACTGTATCCTCCACAGCTTCTGCAACCCACTCAGTAGTCACCTTGGTACTCTCTCCACAAGCTCCACAACTATGATCCACGTGGCACTTCTTGATTGTGAATGTATCTTCATGGTCTACTTTGGAGGTAGTCATGAAAAATTCATAGCCATTTTTCCTCTGTGGGCACCAAAAAAATAACCCTTGATGGTTCATTCCTCTGGTACTGAAAGTTTCTCAAAGTCCTAACATGAAAATTTCTCAAAGCCTTCCTGAACTCATACACATTGGTGAAGCAAAGGTCCTTGCACAACTGCTCATGTACATCAGGTAGCTTTGGGTCATACCATTTCCTCTCTTTCTTCTTCTTCTTCAATCTTCTCTTCCTTCCAGAAGGTAGTCTTGGAGCCTCTCCATCCGAGTCAGAAATGCCCACATCACTAGGGAAGCAATATTCATGAGGTTCAGGTACAAAATCTTGAAACTTGGGGATCTCTGGCTGACTGTGAGCTCTGGAAGTAGGATCTGGATTTACTGTTGCTCTTCTCACAGGCTTCAGTTTCTCAGGCCTGCCTTTTGCCACAACTCTCTCCTCTCCACTATCAGCCTCGTTCTCCTCTTGTCAAAACTCTGAAACATCATTGTCACCTTCAAACTGTGGTCTGTCTTCTACAACATCTGATTCTTCTCCATTTACAATATTTTCTTCACCTCTCTTCACTATTGAAGGAGCTCATGAAGAGAAGAAAAAATCTTACTCCACCCCTCCAAATGCATAGGCCAAGTGGTGGGAGTTGGCCGGTTCCGCCTCCACAGCGCCAGCAAGAGCTATAGCCGCTCTGTACTCAAGCGAGAACTGGCCACTCTCTAGCGACGACGATGTAGCCTCTGGCATCGCAGCCTTCGACGGTGGTGCAACATGTGGTGTCCGCTGCGACGGCAACATCATCGCCAGCTGGGTTGCGAAGCTACCGCTCCCCAGCCAGTTGTCAACCTCCGAGTACTCTCCGCCGCCATCCCTCGTTCCACCTCCACCCGTTGAGTGGGCGTCGTCGACTGGTTTCGCCGCCACCGACGCCATCGCCTAGGTCGGAGAGGGAGACAGTGTGTGTGTGTGTGTGTGAGAGAGAGAGAGAGGGGGGGCGGGAACAGAGGAACAACTTGGTCGTCTTGCTCTGGTCGGGACGGCTCATTCGCCCTAACGACCGTCCGCCCACGACAAAACCCTGACGGGCGGACCCCACGTGTCATAAACACACTAAAACTGTAACCGATCAGCCACTTGGTTTTTTTTGGATTAGCCCACCACTTTTGTGGTAGTTTTTTTAAAAAAAACAGTAGTTTTGTGGAACGATAACCCGTAATATGATAGTTTTTTGCTATTCACTCTAAAATTGTATTAGTGGTTGATTTGCAAAAACAAAAAATTTGTAGTACTGGTTGATTTGCATAAATATCAGAGCATTTTATGCAAAATAGCATGTTGGATTTTGTTGGATGACTGACTCCTATATTTATGTCAAACGGACCGATCCTAAAAATACAGTGTCCCATTTGCGGTTGAAGATGCCGTTACAGAACATACCAGCCCATGCCGGCGGAAGGAAGATTCGAAGATTTGTCTGACCTATGCTTACGGACCGTGATAGCGCCGTTTGTCTCCTGGCCCTGGGAATGCGTGTCCTTTTAAAGAAATGGAAATGGAGCGGGTGATGCCAAAACGGAAGGATACACCCTGATCTCCATGCACAGTGATAGCTGACAAGCCCAGACTTTTCTGCACGACAAGCAGCCTATTTTCCTTTTTTTTAGGGTGAACAAGCAGCCTATTTTCAGCAACACTGCCGGCCGGCAGAACCAACCGCCGGAGAATGGCCGCCCCCGCCCCCGCCGCCGGAGGCAGCCTCCACAGCAAGACCCTCCTCAAAAGCGAGCAGCTCTACCAGGTAAATCAAACCCTCCCTCTTGGTTCCAGCCAGATCAAACCACGACGCGCCCGAAACTCCTTCGATCGATTCCCTCACAGCTGCCACATGACCACCAATTTCCCCGACCTCTTCTCCGCCGCAGTACGTGCTGGAGTCCACGGTGTTCCCGCGCGAGCCCGACTGCCTCCGGGAGCTGCGCGTCGCCACCGCCGCCCACCCCATGTAAGGAAGGATCCGGTCCCATATCCCTCGGATTCCGGCGGTGGGTCTTCTGCGCCGCCCTTGCTCGAACGGTGTTTGACGTTTTGCCTGTACGGGCGTGGGACCCGCTACCCGCAGGGCTCGCATGGCGGCGTCGCCCGACCAGGTGCAGCTGTTCGGCCTGCTGATCGAGATGCTCGGCGCCAGGAACGCCGTCGAGGTCGGTGTGTTCACCGGCTACTCGCTCCTCGCCACCGCGCTCGCGCTCCCCGACGACGGCAAGGTTAATCAGAGTTCCGCCGTTCGCTGGCCAGCAGCGTGCGCGCGCGCGCGCGACCGGCTCATTGTTTTGCTTGATCGATCTGCGTGGTTGACGGCAGGTGGTGGCCATCGACGTGACGCGCGAGAGCTACGACGAGATCGGGGCGCCGGTGGTGGAGAAGGCCGGGATGGCGCACAAGGTCGACTTCCGCGTCGGTCTCGCGCTGCCGGTGCTGGATCAGCTGGTCGCCGAGGTACGTTCGTGCGCCGCGCCTCCGCCTCCGCCCGTGCACGGCCGCTCGCGCCCCTGTGTTGCATGCAGCTGCGAGGTGACCGTGAGCTCATGACATGCATGGCCATTGCAGAATGGCAACCTGGGCAGGTTCGACTTCGCCTTCGTGGACGCGGACAAGGCCAACTTCCACCACTACCACGAGCGGCTGCTGCGGCTGGTCAGGGTCGGGGGCCTCATCGCCTACGACAACACGCTGTGGGGCGGCTCCGTGGCCGCGCCGGACGACGAGGCGCTGTCGGAGCGCGACCGGGAGCTCGCGGGGATCGCCAGGGGGTTCAACGCGGCCCTCGCCGGCGACCGCCGCGTCCAGGTCTGCCAGCTCGCCATCTCCGACGGGATCATGCTGTGCCGCCGCGTCGCCTGACCGGTCGGCCCGTACGTGCGTCGGATGGATCGATGTCGATGTGCGATGTTGGTGCCGATCGGCAGGATTGGTCTGGATAACAATAAGCACCTTTGATGTTGCAATAGACTGAATTGGTCTGAATAATAGTATCATCACTTGGTTGGTGTGACTGATATGCACAAAGGTTTCCATGAAAATGCCCTGATCTCTTCCCAGTGTCAGTAGTATGAACTATGAAGAATCACGCACAATATGTCTTGATGGCACACAGGTGAGCAGATCGTCCGTTGCTGATTCGCAGTCCACGACAGAAAAATATGAGCAATGCTACGCCCATGGGAAACTACGTAAGCTTACGAAGGGTTAGCCAGTTGGCCTCTTTTTATTGGAGATAAGAGGGCAAGGGGACACGCCCCTGTTGAAATCGAGATATTTGGATTTTTGCCACTTTGTTCGTTGGGCTTCGCAGATTTGCCATTCTGAAGATTTGATTCGCACAATTGCCACTTAAGTCGTTGCATCCTTGATTAGCATGCCATTAACCCTATTTTAATTGTATTTTTTCATTAATACGCTAGTGAAAAGACCAACATGCCCTTGTAGCTATCTACACATACGTATTTGGCAACGAATCAGCACTACAACCGCAAGGCCTGTGTTGTCTATCGATTATTTACATAACTAACATACTACGAGTTCCTTGGACGTCGCGCTCGCCGCCGATTGCCTGGACGCCGCGTGCCGCCGGTTGGATGTCTTGCGCCGCCGATCGCCTGGACGCCGCGTGCCGCCGGCTGGACGTCTTGCGCCGCCGATCGCCTGGACGCCGCGTGCCGCCGGCTGGACGTCTTGCGCCGCCGATCGCCTGGACGCCGCGTGCCGCCGGCTGGACGTCTTGCGCCACCGATCGCCTGGACGCCGCGTGCCGCCGGCTGGACGTCTTGCGCCGCCGATCGCCTGGACGCCGCGTGCCGCCGGCTGGACGTCTTGCGCCGCCGATCGCCTGGACGCCGCGTGCCGCCGGCTGGACGTCTTGCGCCGCCGATCGCCTGGACGCCGCGTGTCGCCGGCTGGACGTCTTGCGCCGCCGATCGCCTGGACGCCGCGTGCCGCCGGCTGGACGTCTTGGACTGCTGAGTGCCTGCACGGCCCATGCTGCAGATTGTCCGCTATTGAAGTGGCAGCATGGAACCTGATCGGCTTGGAGGGTAACATGATTTTCCTTACATTTGCTTTTTTTCGTTCAAAATCTACAATACTTGATCTCTCTTCTCTTACAAATCCTGAAACGAGGAATGACGAAATAGAATGCACAAGTGATCCTTTATTTCTTATCTTATAGTTTTGTGTTTATATTTGTGGTTTCTGCAAACTGACAAAAGAAGAGCTCATCAACTGATAGAAAAAGAAGAGTTTCCTCCGCTAGAGTATTTTTCCTTTGATGGACAGGAATGACTATATGCTCCTGTCAACTTGCTACCTTTACATATATACTAGTAAAAAAGGAAAATTCAGTTATATATTTTAGCTCCAACAGATTGCAACAACTACTTTAACTTTTCTTTTACTACCACTAACTCAATCTTGTGGTCATGTTTTCCTAACTGTTTGGAATAGGCATGATTCGGAGGTCGCTATGGGGATTGGTACTCTGCAATCACCTATCCCAGAAGTCGATTGGGATAACTTACAGATAGTAGAGACGCATGATGAAGAAGGTAGAATTGAACTGGTGAGTGAGGATCGGTTATGCGAGATTTTGGGCTTGAAGGATGAGGAAGAGGAACCAAGAAAGAGTGAACCAAAAGGTCGTAGAATGGCTGAGCAGGGGGGTGATAATGAAGGTGCTGCCATTCCTGTTAGTGATGCCATACCAAATGAGATTGTGATTACGTATGATAAGGACCACCCTAAAATGGACCTTGGTATTATGTACCCATCAATGAAAGAATTCAGGTTAGCAGTGAGACAATTTGCCATCAATGAGGAGTTTGAACTAGGCACGGAAAAGTCAGATAAGAAGAGGTTTAGAGGGTTCTGCAAGTCCAGCGAAGATTGCCCTTGGAGGATTGTTGGCGGACTACAGGATGATAAGTGTACTGTAAAGGTGAAATATAGCTAACTGCCCAACCTTCATTCTTTCTTTAAATTATTTATGGCTATGTTTATGTCCTATTTTAAATCACACTTCCATTCTTTCTTGTATATGTGCAGGTCACACTTTTAGTTGATCAACACGATTGTATTTCAAGCAGCAGGGTGAAGACGATAACACCATCTCAAAACTGGGTAGCTAGCAAGGCTGTGAGTATCCTTAGGTATTCACCCAATATGGGTGCTAAAGAATTGATGGAAAAGTTGCAAGAACAATACTCTGTCACAATTTCATATGACACGGTCTGGAGGGGAAGAGAGAAAGCTCTCGAAGAGGTTTATGGTAAATGGGAAGAGAGTTTTGAGATGCTATACAGATGGACGGCCGAGGTCCTGAAGAGGTCACCTGGAAGTGTTGTGGAGATTGAAGTACTAGAAATAGATGGTAATGTGTATTTTCATCAGTTCTTTTGTGCACTTAAACCATGCATCGATGGTTTTTTGGAAGGATGTAGGCCACACTTGAGTATAGATTCTACTGCATTGAATGGAAGGTGGAATGGCCATTTGGCTTCCGCTACAGCAGTTGATGGTCACAATTGGATGTATCCACTTGCTTATGGGTTCATAGCGTCCGAGACAGAAGACAATTGGACTTGGTTTATGAATCAGCCTAAGAAGGCAATACGGGATCCTCCACTTCTTGCAGTGTGCACAGATTCTTGCAAAGGCTTAGAGAATGTTGTGAATAATGTGTTTCCCAATGCTGAACAAAGGGAATGCTTTTACCATCTTATGAACAATTTTGTGAAAGATTCCATGGGTTTGGAAGGATGTATCCTGTGGCAAGGGCTTATAGGGAAGAGGTGTTTGCAGAACATATGGGGAAAATCATTAAAGAATCAAATGAGGTATGGCTCTGGTTAAGTAAGTACCATAATCTCAAGTGGATGAGGTGTGTCTTCAATCCAGATATCAAGTGTGACTACATCGCTAATAATGTAGCAGAAGTTTTCAACAACTGGATCCGAGACATTAAGGACTTACCTGTTGCTGAATTAGCTGATAAAGTTAGAGAGATGATCATGCTTTTGTGGAGAAAGAGGAGAATGATTGGAGAAAGACTGCCATCTGGATGGATACTACCTGCAATTATGGTTCAGCAGAGGGCAAATACTAGAGGTTTGGGGCACTTGAAAGTTGTGGAATCTGCTAATTGGAGTGTGGAGGTTTGGGACAATAGCAAGAATTGTGAAAGACATATTGTGAAGCTAAATCAAGAGACTTGTACTTGTCTTGAATGACAGCACACTGGTAAGCCATGCCAACATGTCTTGGCCTTTGTGACATCACAAAAGAGAGTAAACCTTGAACAATTTGTGCATGAGTACTATTCTATGGACAGATTTAGGGCCGCATATGGGAGAGAGATTGAGCCAATGACAGACAAATCACAATGGCCACGTGTGGAGCTGCCATTTGTTGTGGGTGCACCACTTAAGAAAAGAAACAAAGGAAGACAAAGAAAACTGAGAATCAAAGGGTGTCTTGAAGGCGGACACAAGAAGAAAGACGCTGATGATGGTTCCAATGATGGTAGCGCTTCTCCCACCAATGCTAAGGGGAAGAAAATGATTAGAGGCCCAGTGACCTGTAAAAAATGTGGTGAAAAGGGTCACAAGCAGGCTAGTTACAAGTGTCCACTCAATGGAACCAAAAAAAGGCCACTATTATTCTTTTGCTTAAAGCTTAAATAATCACGTCATGCCAAAAATAAATTTGTTGGTTTAATTTCAGGAAGAGGAAGCCTAGAAAGAACAATACAAAAGCATGGCCGGCAGAACCTAGCACCCCACAAAGGCCAACTAGGGAACAAATTCTACAAGACAGTCCAAGCATGGTCACTAGAAGGTAAGTTGCAATGACAAATAGCTCTATGGTCAACAATGTACAAATGAGAAACAAAATTATTTACCTGAATGTGATACATACATATGTGCAGCCGCCTTGCTTTTTTGCTGGGAGAAGGAAGTTCTTCACAAGCCAACATAATTACTCCAAAGAGGATGCCAACTGCAGCTCCACCAAAGAAGATGACTCCAAAAAGGATGCCAACTGCAGCTCCACCAAAGAAGATGACTCCAAAAAGGAAGCTTCAGATTGGATGAATTATATGTGTGACTATTATTTTTCTTAAGTATGCTTGCTTATGTGAGATGTGAACTCACACTTTCAATGAGCCATTGTATTCACAAGGATCTAATTTTTGGAAAAT
Source organism: Hordeum marinum (assembly GCA_022496015.1). NCBI lineage: Eukaryota > Viridiplantae > Streptophyta > Magnoliopsida > Poales > Poaceae > Hordeum > Hordeum marinum. Next base: position 334,706,428 of record CM039676.1, on the reverse strand, counting down.
TTTGGAGCCTCTTCTCAGTTCATCAACCCGCATGTGTAGTTCAACAACACTCTTCTTATAACTTTACTTAATGATCTGCTATGGCATGGTTGTTATCAAGTTTTGGTTTGATCAATATGTGAGCAATTTTGATCATTTTACTGTATGTTAAGCTTGTCCTTGTTGAATTATTAATCTACCAACATAAGTTCAGAAAAAAAATGTCATAGCTTGTAACAGATGACTGAAAAAATGATTCCAAATCATGTAATTTCATTCCTTCATACAAAAAGTACAACAAGTTCTGACTCGTATACATCGATCCTGCTCTCATCATACCAATAAAGCATGCCCACAAGTTGGGATTATAGCACAAAACATGCTAAGAGAGGAAGTGCCCAGTGAAAGCTCTGAATAATTAGGTACTGTATAATGATATTATGAACAACTGCACTTGCAGTTAGCTTCAGACACGTCTTCTTCGGCCAGTCCACGAGCAGGGAGCGGGAGGTGCAGCCAGCAACCAGCAAACACACAGGTGTCGCAAGAGGCGGTGGAGTGCAGGCAGAGACTACCAGTGGTGAGCGGCGACGGCGACCTCGAGTGGGCGGCACTAGCGGCTAGTAGGCGAGCACCGCGACCAGCAAGCCGATGGGGTGAGTAGGGAGCTGGAAGGGCGACCGGCGACCGGCAAGCGTGCGGGTGGTGCAAGAGGCGGCGACGAGCAGGCGGCGATGGCGAGCGGAGAGCGGCGATGGCGAGCGGAGGGCGGCGACGACGAGTGGAGAGCGGCGGCGGCGGCAACCTGGCGGAGGAAGCCAACACCTCGTACTGGTAGAATTGAGTCTATGGTCAAATCATATACATACGTGTAAATCAAATACATTCGTGTAGTTAGTCACAGGGGTAAGCTGGTCTTTCCACTAGCTAGTTAATGTTAAAAATAAATAAAACGGAGCTAATGGCATACTTATCAAAGATGCAATGATTTAAGTGGCAATTATGCGAATCAAATCTGCAGAGTGGCAAATCTGCGAAGCCAAGCGAACAAAGTGGCAAAAATCCAAATCTCTCGTTGAAATCAGGGGGGCCGAGAGGTTTAGAACGAAGGTTTTGTAGCAGTTTCGTAACAGGTTTCGTAGTATTCGGACAGTTGGGCTACGCTTTCCGGCCACCCTCCGTATCACTAGTAACAACCTTGTGCTATAGAACGATCTTAGAGCATCTCTAACAGCCGCGTTAAATAAGCGTCGCGTCACAAATTTGACCATTTTAGCACGCGTAACTGGTAGAGTGGCTTCAGCGGGCGCGCGGCATATGGAGTTGGGCACGCGGTCCGAATCGCCAATGAGCGCTGTGTATTTGGGACGCCCGCTTCCGCGTGCGACACACACGAGCGCTCACATCACACTCTCTCCTCCGTGCCACATTCGTCCTGTGCGCGTCGGCACCGGCGAACTGGACCCGGTGGACGCTCGCGCCGGCACCCCGCTCACTCCATCCTACAGCCACGACCCCTCCATCGCCGCCGCCACCGCCGCAAACCTTAGCGCGGGGAGCGTTGGCCTCGCCTCCGCCGGATCTCCTCCGAGCATCAGCCTCGCGCATGGCCTCTTCATGCCGCCGTTGATGACCTTGGCAGCAGGTGTCGTCGTGCCGACGCCGCCCCGTACCCTCCCCCTCGAAGCTCCCAAATGCGGCGTGGCCGAAGAAGGGCAAGACATCCACGAAGAAGAACAAGGCAATGGACGGCTTTGACACCTCGAAGGCGTCGAGGAAGAAGCTTGCAGCGCGTGTGATGGGCGTGGCGGCTACCGAAGCGTCGGCGAGCTCACTCGTTGAGCCGGCGAGCGACGTGCACAATGTGTTCGACGATATGCCCCAAAGGTAGAAATTTTTCCCAACTTTTTTTTTCTTGTTATTTTTTGAATGCATACATATAGATAGCTTATTTGCATCGTTCTATATATTTTGTTGTCTTGACGATGATACATACATATCAACTATGGGTGTTGGCTCCAACAATTCGCATTGGTCTCAAACCAATGACTTCGAGGTGGACGAGCAAGGTGAGGGCATTGTGGACGCACCGAAAGGAAAAGCAGGCAATTACACCAACGCCGAAGACATCTTACTATGTAATATTTGGTTGGAAGTGTCGAGGGATTCATCCATTGGAGGTGATCAAGGTAGAGATGCTTATTGAAACCGGATGAAGGAACACTTTAATGCTCACAGCGTGAGTGGAATTGACCGCTCCGACCGATCTCTTCTATCCCGGTGGTCGACAATCAATAAGGATTGTCAAAAGTGGGGGGTCGCACAAAAGGCGGTTGACAAAGTTGAACCCAAGTGGCACCAATGAGGACGATAGAGTAAGTGGCATTTCATCCATGTTCATCATACTTGTTGTTGGTGTTTGACGTGCTAACTTGTTTTGTTTTCATGTAGTACAACATTGCACAAAACTTGTTCAAATGAGAGGAGAAGAGGACCAAGAAGGGGAAGATCAAGAAAGGAAGGCCATTTACCTTGCCTCATTGCTATGAGGTGTTGAAGGATGATGGGAAATGGAAGAAGCGTGATGATTTGGATGATTTGGATTTGAGCAACAAACGCAAGCGAACAATTGAGTTGGATGATGATGAGGAGGAGGAAGCATCAAGTGATGACGACAAGAGAAGCCCCACACTCAACTTGGTTTCATACTCGAAGCCAAAACGACCGGATGGGTGCAAGAAATACGCAAAAGAAAAGAAGAAGAGGAAAGGAGATGATGAGATGAAAAATGCTATGGAAGCTATTGTGAAGGCAAGAAAAAAATCTAACGAGGTGAGGAAAATGGCAAGGAACCAAGATGCCGCGACCGAGGAGAGGAGGTTGGCGTCCGAGGAGAGGAAGGTGGCTTTGTAGGAGAGGAAGGTGAGCAATGAGGAGCGAACTAGATTGATGGAATGGGAGAAGCACTTGTTCTTCTTGGACACATCTATCCTCAATGAGGCGCAAAAGGAGTGTGTCAATCTTGCCTGTGAAGAAGTCTTGATCAAAAAAAGAGCCATGATTCACGCAATGGGTGGGGGTGGCCTTGGCTCCATGGGAGGCATGGGTGGCTTAGGTGCCATGGATGGTTTTGGAGCTACCATGGAGACCATTGGAGGCATGGGTGGCTTTAGAGCACCCCCGATGCCATGGCCGTCATGGGAGGCATGAGTTTTGCGTCTCTCATGGGAGGCATGGGTGCACCTCCGGCCGCCATGGACGGAATGTCTTCCGGTGTGCCTCACACAACTTCCCATGAAGATATCGTTGAAGATCTTGCCAACACCGTCCAAGCTTCACGTGATGCGGTGCGCGACAATGATGATGATGAGGAGGAAGAATCATCTTTGGAGTAGGAAGAATCGTCTTCGGAAGATGAGGAAAAATACGAGGACGAGGCTTGATGTGTCTTTCGTTTGTGTCATGACTTGGTTTGCATTTTGAACTTGGTTGGATGAACTTGTGGGCATAAACTTTTATTCATCAACTTGTTTGTGTGAAATTTATATGCCATGTTCATTGCATTTTGAATGTTTGAAATCCATTTTGTGTCCAAAATGCAATATATGACGAGTCGCACGCGCTGTATTTTTGCACGCTACTCGAGCGGCGCGCGCGCTGCATTTTAGTGCGGCTGTTGGAGCCAACGCTGCCGGCCGCGCCAAACCAGATGAAGAACGCGCGACAAAATAGTTTTTAGCGCGCGGCGCGTTGGGCGGCTGTTGGAGATGCTCTTAACGAAGCCATTAGGTTGCGGGAACGAAACTGGAGAAGCTGCGGATTCATGCCGAAGTTTGGTTGCATAGCGTTAGAGCATCTCCAGCCGTTGTCCCCCCCTAGGGGGGGGGCGAAATAGCGCCACGTGGGGCCGAGCCGGCGATAAAATCGGTCTGGGGGGCTCGTTTTCCCAGTCGAACCCCGGGATCGCCCCACAACGGCCGCTTTCGGCCCATTATCGGTGTAGAATCGGCCCAAATTCGGCCCCGTTTCGGTGCTATTTCGGCTTTGAAATCAATAAAATCGGCACTTTTGGGGCATAAAATGAACAAAATCGGCGCTCTTTCGACATAAATTCAACAAAAAACCGAATGTTTCATACCAAAGTTCATCATAGAAATTAATACAAAATCAAATAGTTCAATGAAGCAAGTTCCAACATAAATTAAAACAAATCGAGCTAGGCATTGCCCTTAAGCCTCCATAGGTGCTCCACCAGATCGTCTTGCAGTTCTTGATGCACTTGTGGGTCTCGGATCTCCTAATGCATATTGAGGTAGGCAGTCTATATTGCTGGTACCTGGTGATCAACAACTGCAAGAGGTCCCATCATGTGATATGGTTTAGGATCAAACATTGATTCTTCCTGCTCGCTCTCAATGATCATGTTGTGCAAGCAGAAACAACAATTCATGATCTCCCACATTTGCCTTTTGGACCAGGTCATAGCGGGATACCTAACAACAACAAATCGCGATTGGAGCACACCAAATGCTCGCTCGACATCTTTCCTGCAAGCCTCCTGACACTTAGCAAAGTGTGCCTTCTTTGACGCCACAGGTTTTGAGATAGTCTTCACAAATGTGGACCATCTCGGATAGATACCATCTGCTAGATAGTATCCCTTGTTGTATTGGCGTCCATTAACCTCAAAGTTCACCGGAGGAGCATGACCTTCAACAAGCTTGGCGAAGACATTCGAGCACTGCAAGACGTTGATATCATTGTGAGTTCCTGGCATACCAAAGAAGGAGTGCCAAATCCATAGGTCATGTGTGGCTACTGCCTCAAGTACCACACTGTAACCACTTTTGGCGCCTTTGTACATCACCTGCCAAGCAAATGGGTAGTGTCGTGGTTTTGTCACGGCAGATGTCCGGGTCAACGAACTTAGGTTCGGGACAAACGCAACTACATGGTGGCTTGAAGGGGTTGATCGGAATCGAGAAGACACAGAGTTTTACCCAGGTTCAGCCCCTCGAGTTGAGGTAAAGGCCTACGTCCTGCTTGTCTGGTATTGATGATGATGAAGATCTCTCGGTTACAAGGGTGCTAATCGCTACCTCTAATCACGAGAGCCTCTAATCTCTCTATCTCTAATCATGTGTTGTCTAAATCTGTGGACTTGTGTCCCTTGAGAATCTGTCCCTCTAGGGGTGCTCTACCCCTCCTTATATAAGTGGAGAGGGTAGGCTTACAAATAGAGTCCTACTAGGAGTAGGATTAGGACTCATCACGAATCCTACTCCGGGTCTTATTTCCTTTAATGGAATCCTTCTCTCTTCGGGCCTGCTCTTGTGGGCCTTCTCTTGTGAGCCGCCTGGCGCCGGCTCACCCACCGGGTCTTATCCCGTGAGCCGCCTGGCGCCGGCTCACCCGCCGGGTCTTGGGCTTGGTCATCCTGTGACTCGCCTGCCGGGTCTTGGGCTTGGTCATCCTGTGACTCGCCTGCCGGGTCTTTAATAGAATGTCATGTCTTCGGCCGGGTCTCCTGTGAGTCGCCAGGGCGGGTCATACCGCGGGGTATATCCCCGTCATTAGCCCCCAGGTTAGCTTGAATTTATTCATGGTAACCTCCTGAAATAGGAATAGCAAATATGTTAAGTGACCGGCTTGCTCCTTTGGTCGGCTTATAAAATGGCTTCTCGGGAATCCGGGTGTTTTCTTGCATATGAATAAATCGTCTTGATAATCATCTTGCTTGTCAATGTCCTTTGAAAAATATTGAGAATAGAATACTCATATGTCATTGAGTCGGCTTCCAACACACTTGGTGGGTTATCTCCGCCGGGTCATAATTATTGGTGATGCCGGGTCATTATTGTTGGTGACTCCGGGTCAAATAAGTAGAGTCCAGCTGGTTTAATAAAAATATTGGGATGAAAATCCATCTGATGTAAATCCGGACTTCCATTGTTGTAAAACAAGGCGGCTTATAAAATCTGACGGGTTATGACCTTTTGATAACACCGGGTCATAAGTGTTGAAGACTCCGGATCTAACAGCTCAACTTCATAATTAAAATCTTGAAAACTGTCCTCAAAAGTTTTTGATATGTCCATATTACCTGTAGCCCCCAAGCTCCAAGATTATCCATGATAACTTGGTGCTTTGCAAATAACATTTTGGATTGTGTAGCCCCCAAGTGTCGGGTTGTCCTGCTTGCAGCAACCTGGGACTCATAATTGCTTTATACCTTATAATGGTTCGCGGGTGTAACCCCCAAGAACCGGCTCATCAGAAAGCTTTGGCGGCTGTAGCCCCCAAGGGTCGGCTCATCAAAATGTGATGTGCCGGGTCTTCAATTTAGAACCTTATAATCTGTTTAAACGGCTGAATACTGTAGCCCCCAAGTGCCGGGTCAGTAAGAATTTACTGGGCTGGGACTTATAAAAATATGGAAAGGCCGACTCATATTCTTGAGAAAATATAGAAGGACCGGGTCATCTCTTTGAGATAATAGGGTCTTGCTTGACAATGTAATAATTTTGAAAGCCGGCTTGCATTAGCCCCCAAGTGTCGTGGTGCATGCTTGCAGCAACATGGGACTTGCATAATTGATATAAACCGGACTTTGAATAGTGTAGCCCCCAAGTGTCGGGTTGTCTGCCTGCGGCGACTCGGGACTATGTGAGAGTAATATGACTCACCATAATTTGTTGAATGAATCTTTGACCGCGGTTGTAATATAACCCGGAATGAATATCCTGAAATAATTCCTTTGTCTCTGATATGAAATTCCTGCTCGTGGTTGCGGTGCAACCCGGCAAATATAAGTTTGAGAAATCCATGAGTGTTGTAGATTACTACAGAGCACATTTGAAAAAATCCGAGAGCCGGTCAATTAGATGACACGGCATTATGTCTGATAGGGCGACTCTTGAAAAATAATAAACTTCTCCGAGCTGGCTTAAAAACCCCAATCATTTAACACTGGTTATGATAACCATGAAGATCCAGCCATGTTGGCTATTAAAAGATCCATTTGGTCTTGCCAAATATTTAATAGCGGCTCATATTAAGAGATAATACCTTTCATAACATTGCTCCTTTCTCATAATCTTGCTTTGATCTGGCTTTTATAAGCCGGCATGTTTATCTGGAGGTGGGAAGCCCCCCTTGAATAATCCACCTGTGAGATGTCAACCGGAGTAGCATGACTCCAAGTCTTTATGAGCTCTGTTGATGACCGGTTGCCGTAGGGTAATATGAGTTGTACTCCAATATAAGAAGCCTCCATTGACAACCGCGGCTAATGAAGAGCCGGAAGCGGCCTAAAGCTAGCAACTTTTCAGGGTAACATGAGTCGCCCTTGCAAATAATTTCTTTTAAGAGCCGGTTGTCTTAGGATATATGTAGGCTATACCTGACGGTAGGAAGCCTCTATTGACAGCGATGACTGTTGATGAACTTGAAGCGGCCTACAGCCGGCTGCATGAAGGGTGATGTAAACTATACCATGATGGTAAGAAGCCTCCTTTTAACAACAAATACTTATCCATTGTATTCCAACACCGGTTGTCAATAGGTTTATGTAAGCTATACCAAAGGTAAGAAGCCTCTACTGACAACCGCAGCTCAAAAAGCCTGTTGTTGGAGGGTGATGTAAGCTATACCCGAAGGCAAGAAGCCTCCTCCAATCAGCCAATGTTGTATAGGGCCGGCTGCCGATGGTATTATGTAAGCTATACCTTATGGCAAGAAGCATCCATTCGACAGCCGCGACTAGTAATTGTACTAGCCGGCTGCGTGAAGGGTTCATGTAAGCTATACCCAAGGACAAGAAGCCTCCTTCCGCAACTATTTTTGGCGTAAACGCCAGTTGTTAGGGTGAGATAAGCGAACCCGTCGGTAAGAAGCCCCTTCGACAACCGCGGTTAATAAGTAACCGGAAGTGGCATAAAGCCGACCATTAGGGTGAGATAAGCGATACCTGTCGGTAATAAGCCCCCTTCGATGGCCGCAGTTGATAAGCAACTGGAATTTGATGTACATGCTGTTGCCTTAGGGGAATTTTTTAAGCTATACCAAAGGTAAGAAGCCTCCATCAGCAACAACGCTTAATGTACTCAAACTATGCATCATACCAGTTCAGGGTCTCTAAAGCGAGATTGGCCATCAACTATGTGAGCCGGCTCAGGGTCTCTAAAGCGAGATTGACTGATAAGAGCTTAAGTGTGTAACTTATGGCAGTTCAGGGTCTCTAAAGCGAGATTGACTGGTAAGAGTAACATCAGTTCAGGGTCTCTAAGGCGAGATTGGCCATCAACTTTGTTAACCGGCTCAGGGTCTCTAGGGCGAGATTGACTGAGAAGAACTTATTGTATTGACATCAGTTCAGGGTCTCTAAAGCGAGATTGGCCGTCAACTCTATGAACCGGCTCAGGGTCTCTAAGGCGAGATTGACTGAGAAGAACTTCGGCGGGTCACAAACCACTTCGACTTAAACTTGTTGAGCCGGAAAATTTCATCTTGGCAAAAGATCCGGACTTCTCATTGAAAACAACCAAATGTGTCTTGCCATGTCTGTAGCCCCCGAGTCTCAAGTTGACTCGAAGAGGCAGCTTGAGAATCTTCATCGAAAGTTGAGGTTGGCCGTGGCGGGTTATAGATGATCCCGTATGAATTGTTTCAATGATCCGGTCGATGTTCCAGTTGTTTGTCGAAGTGAATCAAACTGTAGTGGCGGCGACTTGTGCGTTTGTCCGCTGGGCGGCTCGTACGGACGAGCACTGCACCGATATGTTGATGTAGACGTAGAAATCATCCATGGCATTGTAAGCCGGTTCTGTTGTGAAAGACGGCCGTGGTATTGTAAACCGGTGCGGTCACGAGAGACGGCCGCGTCATTGTAAGCCGGTGCCGGCGGATGAGAGACGACCATGGTATTGAGAACCGGCGCGGGTGGCGAGAGTCAGCCACAACGTTGTAAACCGGCGCGGTGGCGAAAGACGTCCACGGCGTTGTAAGCCGGTACGGACGCTGGTACCAAATGATGCTAGTGCGCCTCCATCTCCGCGGTATGATGCCTTTTTGGCAATGAATAATTTGTCTTGATTTATCCGAACAACGGATGATCCGCAATAGACGCCTCGTCAGATGCTTTTTAATCACAGAAATTATATTTTTAGTAAGAGTCGGCGCGGTCGCGAGAGATGTCCGCGGTGTTTGTAGGCCGGTACAATGGTGAGCCGCCCGTGATGTTGAAAACCGGCATGGACGGTGAGTCACCGCGACGTTTTTAGGCCGGCGTGGTTGGTGAGTTGCTTGTGGTATTTATAGTCCGGTACAGACGCGCGGGTCATCTGTGGCATGTTAATGTATCCTGGACCGCGGGGCGGCGGCTCACGAATTTTCACTGGGCGGCTCATACGGGCGCTCGCGGCTCCAGCATGTCGAGTTTGACATGAGCCTTATACTCGTAATATAAGGCGACCCCTATAATGAACACTTTTCCTGCGCATAAAAATATTGCAGGACGAAATAATTGTTCCCAAAAAATTTAATATCTATCAAATAAAATAAAAAGAAAGGATATCACTGATGCATTTGGTCGACGGATAATCTGCGTGCACACCCAGAATAATATATGAAGGCATCAGCAATGCGGATTTATCAGTATTTGATTCTCCGTGAAGTACTACCAGCATCCGTTGATTCCTTGACTGTGCAATCTCCCTTTTCTTTTGTTTTACGTAATGTCCATAACTGCAGCAAGCTCGCGAGAAGACTGCATCTTGTTTCTTTCCCCGATAGCACGAACTTGAACTCATCCTAGACTGGGATAAATTTTCCATCCCACTGGGTTAACTTCCTCCTCTCACTTTACCTTTCTTCCTTTGCCTGTACCAGCAAGATACACGCCTCGACAGGGACGCGCTGGCTTGATGGGCAGCCAAAGCGGGGCGACAGAGAGGCGGCAGAAGGTGGAGCTCGCCGGGTTACGGCCGGCGGACGGCGGTGATGTGAGCTGGAGCCGCTGCCGGTGGCAGAGCCAGCGCAGCAAGGCTGCGGCGGAGCCGGCCTAAGCGCGGTCGCAGGCGAGCGCAGCTAGCGCGCGGGACCGAGCGGAGGCGGCCTTGGCCCGGCAGGGCCGACAGCCAAGGGCAGGGGCGGAGCCAGTGGCCAAGGGCGTGGCGGAGCCGGCCTTGGCGCGGCAGAACCGGCAGCCAGGGGCGTCGGCCCGGCGTCGGAGTTGAGCCACGAGCGAGGGGCGGCGATGACGAGCCACGACGACGACATGCCGGGCCTGGCGCAGGCGCGCGTGAGTTTTGGCCGGGTCAACTCATAGGGACTCAAGATGCGGAAGCGGGGCCTGGAGGCGGAGCGTGGAGGCGGGATGGCTTGGAGATAAGCCTGTCCGCGAGGGTAATTTGGAGAGGCGCCGATGACGGCAGCGGGCAGAGCGTGTTCGAGGCGACTATGGCGTGGTGGTGGTATACATTTGACCGAGGTGTGGCCAAAACGGCGGCGCGCAGCAACGGCCACGGCCTCAAAGGTGGGCGCGCGAGAAAAGCGGCAAGGCAGCGACTCGTGGCGCAGCGCGGCGGTGAGGTGGAGGCCGGGGCGAGTGGAAACGAGGCGCGGCGGGTGCTGGCAGTGGCGGAGCAGAACCACGGTGATGGGCGCTGCAACCGTGGCCGGCGAGGCCGTGACAGAGACAACCGCGTCCGTAGCGGTCTGTTTATGCTTTTTGCCATGCATTTTCCTTGATTCAGCTTCATGTGTTCGTGTAAGATCCGAGCTAATAGTACTAGTTGCTCTTGATTTGACTTTCCTCTTTATTTTTGGATGCAGCCCCTGGAACGTCTGCCCGCGGCTTCAGCCCTGTACTTTGATAATTCGGCCACGAGCCCGTAATAAAATTTCCTGAGACAAAAACCGGAGTTGACAACGACTCGTATTTTGACTTCAAAGCTGTCTCGGATTGCTGCATAGGGTGTAGCTGTAGTTGGATATATTCGCCACACAGATCGAATCTGTGGTTGGTTTTTGTGACAACCTCGATGGATATTGCCGCAAGTTGGCTGTTGTGGATAATCTTTGACATGTGAACTCTGCGGCTAAATTGGCCTTCTCCCCCGAATTGGTATAATAGGTCATCCATGTTTGATGTATGCGGCTGCTAAATAAATGTTGTATTCACGAGCATCTCAATCCCTGAAGTGCTCTCTTCAAGAACGCAATACCACTGTACCTGTCCCACGGTGGGCGCCAACTGTCGTGGTTTTGTCACGGCAGATGTCCGGGTCAACGGACTTAGGTTCGGGACAAACGCAACTACGTGGCGGCTTGAAGGGGTTGATCGGAATCGAGAAGACACAGAGTTTTACCCAGGTTCAGCCCCTCGAGTTGAGGTAAAGGCCTACGTCCTGCTTGTCTGGTATTGATGATGATGAAGATCTCTCGATTACAAGGGTGCTAATCGCTACCTCTAATCACGAGAGCCTCTAATCTCTCTATCTCTAATCATGTGTTGTCTAAATCTATGGACTTGTGTCCCTTGAGAATCTGTCCCTCTAGGGGTGCTCTACCCCTCCTTATATAAGTGGAGAGGGTAGGCTTACAAATAGAGTCCTACTAGGAGTAGGATTAGGACTCATCACGAATCCTACTCCGGGTCTTATTTCCTTTAATGGAATCCTTCTCTCTTCAGGCCTTCTCTTGTGGGCCTTCTCTTGTGAGCCGCCTGGCGCCGGCTCACCCACCGGGTCTTATCCCGTGAGCCGCCTGGCGCCGGCTCACCCGTCGGGTCTTGGGCTTGGTCATCCTGTGACTCGCTTGCCGGGTCTTGGGCTTGGTCATCCTGTGACTCGCCTGCCGGGTCTTTAATAGAATGTCATGTCTTCGGCCGGGTCTCCTGTGAGTCTCCAGGGCGGGTCATACCGCGGGGTATATCCCCGTCAGGTAGTGTTTCCATGACCAATGCATGCAGTCGATGCTTCCAAGCATCCCTGGAAATCCTCTTGATGCATTCTGTGCCAGGATTCGAGTAGTGTCTTCGGCGTTGGGTGATCGCAAATATTATGGTCCAAACACTGCCACCACTGCTCTGCAGAACTTGTACACACACTCAATTGTGGTGGACTCGGCCATTCGGCCATAGTCTTCTTGTATGTCCGCGGGAGCTTCGTATGCAAGCATCCTCATAGCTTGGGTGCATTTCTGAAGTGAGGAGAATCCAACTGTGCCGGTGCAATCCTTCTTGCAAACGAAATAGCTGTTGAACTCCCGGACGGAATTAACAATCCTGAGGAAAGGCTTCCGGCTCATCCGGTAGCGATGCCGAAATACTTTCTCACCGTGCAATGGAGAGTCGGCGAAGTAGTCGGCGTAGAGCATGCAATACCCCTCCATCCGATGCCTCTGCTTGCTCTTGCGCCGCCCCGGCGTCGAGCCACCTCGCCGGGGCTTGTAATTGTTGACGAACAGGCCGGCCAGCGAGGACAGTATCATGAGGTGCTTCTCGTCGACGGTGTCGGCCTCGGCTTCTTCCTCCAACAGGGTTGCGAACGGCTCCTCGTCATCCGAGTCCATGACCGAGCAGGCAAAACGTCGAACACCTTATCGGCGTGACGGGCGAGCAGGCGAGCAGACGCCGGCGCCCCGACCGGGGTGGCTTGGGCGAGGGATGGGCGAGGGTCGTGGAAGCGAAATCCGGCGAGGGAGGGCGAAGTGGGGTCTTCTAGCGGCGGCGCAGGGGCCGTGAACAGACGAGGGTCGTCGGGGTCGGCAACGGGGGAGTGGCTCGGCGCTAGGAAAAAGGGACGAGATTCACCTGACAGTGGTGTCCCACACGCCGATTTGTTACCGCCGGAGCCCCAAGAGACCCCCAGCGCCCTGGGTTCGGCCTGGGTTCGCCGGCCCCCCAAAAAGGCCTCAACCGGCGAAAAACGGCGTCTTGAAGGCGCGACTGGGCTGATTTTTCGACGCCGGCGACGAAAAAAGGGACTGGGGGTTCTTTGGGGCCGGGGTGGAGATGCTCTTAGCATCCTTAATTTAACAGGACGTATCTCATTAGGTTTGATGTTTAAGCAAAATCAAGACTAGAGCTTGCACGCTGGCAACAACTGGAACCAGGCTACAGAGTACAGAAAACTAAAGCGACCACATCCTTACTGGAAAACTAAAGCGACCACATCCTTAGGCGCTAGAGCGACTACAGAGTACAGACGACTCGAGCGACCACAACCTTACTGAAAAAGCATCTCTTTTTGCCAGGTGATCAACAGCAACGTACTGAGGAGCAGGCACTTTCATAACCAATCACCCATGCATGGCGGGCGGCGGTGGGGGCGGTGACCAAGGTTGATGATCCACCGGAGTTGGGGTTGTTGGCAGTCCTCTGTCCGGACGAGGCAGACGAGGAAGCGGCCGGGCGAGTGACCGCGGCTCATGATCCGCCGGAGCTGGGTGCGTTGGAAGTCCTCTGGCCGGACGATGCAGACGATGGAGCGCCGGGGACGGGTCGGCGGCGACCGACGGGGGCACTGTTCCGGCTGTACAACCCCCAGAAATTGGTTCATGTCGAGAAAAGTGCAAGGAAACAATCAAAACATCGCTAGCTGTTCCCAAGAGTTCGCAAGTACTCCTATACCTTGGATGCAAGGGGCGCCATCTGCGACGGGGACGCAGGATGCCGTGGCTCCTGGCCGCGCTCCGACGGCGGCTGCCATGGCCAGGAGCATCACCAAGATGATGCCATGTTCCATTTTTCTCGGTCTCTAGCTCCTCTCCCTAGCTAGCTGTGTTGTATACCCGACCAGTGCCCTAGCCAGCTCGCTGCCCTGGGTATCGATGGCTTCTTTGCGTTCGGCATTGCGAATATATAGGACAGCCTGCCTTACTGCTTGCTTGCCCAGGAACAAGGACGAGTAGTAACAGAAAAGCAGCCTGGCTCGCGTGAACAACCTTCTCTTTTACACAAGGGGCGAACTATTCGTTCGGTTGCTACACGAGGGCCGCGTGTATTTGTTTATAAACGAACTTGGCAAACCCGAGCCCTCTATGATTCACGTTCACGGACTCACTCCTCCGGATGTCTCGCGAACAACACCAGCCTCTCAAATGTCTTTTGTAACCACACTCCCACTTTTAAAATCAAAAATCCATGTAAACACATACACGTTGATTATTTAATAATACAGATACACATAACAATGAATACCACACGCAAATACAATTTACTCGTACATAAAAGTACATAGTTCAAACATAAAATTTACCTAGAGTGCATAATCAAATATAAAATTCAATGATTTCTAGTGCGGGTCCATATATGTTTCACAAAATCATTGAGTAGTTGAACATGCATCTGATGATCTCAAAGTCGTCAATGCATTTCTAGGAAGTTCACAACATGCTTCCCATCTCGTTCCCTGATGCAGACTTATACTTCGGACTTCTCAAATTAAATCATCTGTGCGGCTGGCTCTTCGCCCTCATCCTTCACATGTGTTGTGCAATGTTAGAGTTGTGTCGAATATAATATACAAGGTAGGTTACAGTTGGACTCTAAGTTGTATTGTGTTTAGATAGGATATGGAGTCGTGTCCAACTAGTGCACTTGTATCCTAGGCCTCTTATATATAGCGGGACTAGACACACGATGTAAACTATGCCAATATAATAGCACATGAGCGCAGGGGGAGCCAGCGGCGTGTCCCGGTGTCCAGGGCGGCCAGGGTGCGGTATTGTGACGGTGTCACGGGGAGGAGCGCCCTTAGTCATGCCCCGGGGATGTAGCCATATCAGTGAACCTCGTTAACAAATCTCGGTGTCGTGCTCGTGTGATTGCTTGGTCCTCGAATGATCGACTGTGTGCCTCGGATTTATTCTAACATGCAAGATTACATCATGTGTCATTAGCTATCACAATATCTCTGGTCCCACACCATTGCAGCGCCAGAAACAATACGTAGACAAGTTTTGAGCACTTCGAGTGCCTTTTCTACATCCTTCATAGCTCATTGTTGCATCTGTGCAGAGATACATTGTTTCCTACCTCGGGACTTAATATAGTCTTCACAAACGCTGCCCATTAAGGATAGATATCATTGGCAAACCTCATTTTATAGTTGTGCATGTCGAAGGTGTAATTGCATGCTGGAGCATCCCATCACAAAGTCTCCTAAACAACGGAGATCACTGAAGCACATTGATGTCTTTGTAAAAAACATATGTGCCAAAGAAAACATGTCAAATTCATAATTCTTTCAATGTCACTGTTTCAAGTATGATGGTTGGCCCTTTGGTATGTTGGTTCTACCCGTGCAGACCTTCGTGCATTTCGTCCATTGTTGATGAATGCAATCAACTGAACCGAGCATACATAGGAAACATCTTCATGCTTCAATTGCCAATAATTTTTTTGTGTCCTCAGCAGATAATTATCTCGGTTCAAACACCTTCACCACGGTGCACGCAAATTTTACCGTTGCATACAGCCATGTGGTTTCTCCCATTTGTATTTCAGCATCAAGAACTTTACTGTAAGCAAGCATCTTGAGAGCAGCTATGCAGTTCTACAGAAGAGAACGAAAAGTTGTCTGCAACAATCTTTTCTCTGCTTGATTGAAGTACGCATTCGCCTCCTCCATGTTATTCACTGCGCGCAAGAACAAATGTCTATTCATCCGGAAGCAACATTGAAAAAAACTTTCATGGTATGTTGGATCTAGTTTGAAATAATCCTTTTAGAAAAGACATGTGCCAACGACGATGCTATCCCGGGGAACAACCCTCCCACCCTTTATCGGACCTTGAAGTTCAAAACATGTTCGTCTTACTTCTTTATTTCTTTCTGGATGTTCATCATCATTATTTCAGCATCTTCTCGTCCGAATCTGAAAAACCAACAAACTCTTTGCATCTGAATTCTTCAATGTCCTTGTCCCCATAGTTATCATCCGACAACTTCATCGTTGCCTGGAAGGAGAAACTGTAAAAAAGATTGGTCGGACCTTTCATCAAATCAAACACATAAAAAGCCAGGTGTATGGCTGGACGAGCTAGACGTACGGGATCCTCGTCAAACAGTTAATAGGTACCGAAAAGATGTAAACACAAATGGTCCGGAGATGATATCCACATGATCCCTGGTGACCGGTGATCAGAGCGTATTTCCACAACCAAAAAAATCACATACAAGCACCAAAATATTTGGCAAAATTATCCTCGACAATACAATGCACACTCAAAGATCCGGTCAACCCCACGTGTCTCCTATGAATGAATCTGCTTATCTCAACAGCGACGACGTCATCACCGTGCTGCAGGTGGCCGAGCTGCCGGAAGTATACATCTCCTCGTCGCCCTTCACGAGCACGGCCGGCCACATGAACGCGGGCCTCGACGGCGGCACGTCCGGCGGCGGGGCGGAGTGCGTCAGGATCTGCAGGATGTCCTGCGCCTTGGGCCGCTCCCCGGGGTTTGGGTGGCTGCACGCGAGGCCCAGCAGCAGGAGCCGCTCCGCCTCGGCCTCGTCGAACGCGCCGGCGAGCCTCGGGTCGACGGCCTCGAGCACGCTCCCCTTGCCATGGAGCTCCCACGCCTCCTCCAGCAGCTGGCTGCACCCGGCGGGGTGGCAGCAGGAGTTCCGGCGGCCGCAGACGATCTCCAGCACGACGGCGCCGAAGCCGAAGACGTCCGACTCCCTGGTGGCCCGGCCAGTGTGGAAGCACTCGGGCGCGATGTAGCCGAGCGTGCCCGGCAGGCCGGCCAGGTCGGTGTAGGAGGTCTTGTCGGAGTCGAGCGCGCGGGCGAGGCCGAAGTCGCCGAGGCGGGCGTTGAAGGCGGCGTCCAGCATGATGTTGGACGGCTTCATGTCCCGGTGGATCACCACGTGGTCGTAGTCGTGGTGGAGGTAGTTGAGCGCCGACGCGACGCCGGCGGCCACCTTGTAGCGCTGCTCCCAGCTGAGGGTCGGAGACGGCGCGTCGCCGGCGCGGCGGAAGAGGTGCCGGTCCAGGCTGCCGTTGGGCATCAGGTCGTACACCAGCAGCAGCACGCCGTTCTGGTGGCACCATCCTGCAAATTGGCACGTTGGTTTTAAAGAGCACATGGGACTGATGCAACTGGGGTAAAAAGACTGATGAGTGTGAATTGGTGCTGCCAATTGGGAATTAACAAAGTCAGAGATGACTCATTTTGCGGCGGCTTGGAGTTGCCAGCCTGTGAATTGCTTACCGATGAGCTTGACGAGATTCCGGTGGCGGAGGCGGTTGATGATGCTCAGCTCGGCGAGGAAGTCCTCCTGCCCCTTGGTGTTGGCCCCAGAGAACTGCTTCACGGCCACCTCCATGCTCCGCCCGCCTTCCCCGGCCACGGTGGCGCGGTACACCACGCCGTACCCTCCCTGCCCCAGCTTCCTCTTCTCGTCGAAGTTGTTGGTGCCTCTCTTGAGCTCCCTGAAGTCGAACTCCCTCGGCATCCCCGGGATAGCGCTCAGGTCAACGGAGGTTACGCCGGCTGCCATCTTTCTCTTGCTCCTGATGTACAGGCCGGCGAGCAGCCCGACGGCGAGCGCGAAGGCGCCCGGCACGCCCACGGCCGCCCCGAGCCTCCAGCCGGACATGGATGTGCTGGTGACTACGCCGTCGTCGTCGGGGAGCCTCTCCACCGTCATGTTCCACATGCGCACGCAGTTGAACTGGTACTTGACGCCGGTGGACGCCGAGAAGCCGAAGTAGGCCCGCTTGCCGAGGAGCACCGCCGAGAGGTCCAGCGGCGCGTCGAGCACGGCGGCGCCGGGCCTGCTCCCGTTCTTGGCCACGTACGCCCGCACGCGCCGCGTCGCGCCGTCGTAGTCGACCCAGACCATGTAGAAGCCGTCGTTGACGGAGGTGTCGCTGGGGGCGAGCTGGATGCCGAAGGGCGTGAGCGAGGCGGCGTGGGTGGAGCGGACGCCGTTCACGTCGAGGCCGACGTGGTTGTCGTCGGGGTCGTAGGGCTGCTTCACCGTGTCCAGCTCCACGGCCGCGAACCCGTTGGCGGCGTCGCCGTCCGTGGACGCGTTGGTGAGGCCCAGGTACCCGCCGTGGCTGCCGTGGGGCGGGCCGCCGCCGCCGTTGCCGGACGCGACGACGAACGCGAGGCCTTCGCCCTTGCTGGTCGCGTTGGCGCGGTAGAGGTTGATCCGGAACACGGTGGAGAAGGAGGCGACGAACCTGCCGCCGGCGCCGGCGCCCGAGGCCCACAGGACGAACGGGGAGGAGAGGAAGACGCTGCCGGTCTGGTTGACGAGGAAGTTGTCGGCCCCGCTGGCGGTGTTGCTGTCCGGGGTGATCTGGAGCGTGTTCTGGGTGACGCTGGAGTTGCCGGCGAAGGTGAGGTTGGCGGGGAGCTGCATGAGGGACCGGTCGAACGTGGGGAAGGAGAAGGTGGTGAACTCCTTGCCGCCGACGGTGCTGGTGAAGGTGGCGGACTGAGCGCGGGCGGCGTGGAGGGCCAGGCAGACCGTGATGCACCGGAGCAGGACGCCGGCGGTGGTGGAACAGGGAAGGTGGCAGGAAGGCCCCATGGATCGAGGCACCATGGGGAAGATCGAGCAGAGGGGACGGTGGTCAGATGGCAAGGGGTGGCGTACGTACGTGCACTGATGTAGTACCACTCCAACACGGGGTTGGTTGGTAGAGAAGTTGGGAGTCGTCGCGCGTCGCTCGCGGCTCAATGCCTTTTCCCACTTCCCACTTGTTGCTTCGTGTCCAATGCTCCTCTCATTTTCTTCTCTGTTTCCAGAACTCTTATCATTTGTGCCAAGGATATACGAAGGAGGAAAAAAGAGAGGTTTTGGCGTCCTTGTCATTTGTACGGTGTGGTCGCTGATAAAAACAAAGAAATCGTCCGAGTGACCCAAAGTTAATTTCCGCAACACAACGGAGCAGCAGATCGGCGTCCAAGCTCTGTTGGACAAAAATCTTAAAAGGAAATCAAGGATTGGAAGCAATCAATCGACGGCGGAGGAGGGATACAACATTTTGTGAAAGAGTTGGCTTAGTCTTTCAGAGTGGCGAGGGTGTGTCTTTGAGTTACTTGTAGCCCAATAAACTCTTTTACATTGGCTTGCTCTCTTTTATAAAATTAAGACACACGATTTGTGTGCTCTCAAAAAGAAAAAAACTTTTGTGCCCTGTTCGGTGAGTTGGTGGTAGCGGCTTGATCGTGTTGGCTTGGTCTGAATAAAATACCATGGGCCTTTGGGTGTTGCAATAATGTTGAACAGGGCCATGGACTTTCTTCTACTCTTTTGTTTGGGTTTACTAGTCTCACTCATATTTTGGATTATATTTTGATCATAATTTTTGAACCCCAATACTGACCGAATGTTAGATCTGAGAGCCCATCCGAGTGAACGGTTTGTTCGCGCTCGGGGGGGGGGGGGGGGGGGGGGCGGATCTGACGATTTCGTTCATTGACAAAGTAACCCCAGCGTGACCCCCTCCTCCTTCTCCCTTCGAGGAGCGCCTTTTTCGCACCGTAGGAGGCAACTTTGCACACTACAACGCCCGGGAACGCGCACATAGAGATTGTAGTGCAAAAACCACCAAAAAAGTGGCTCACTCTACGAATTGAACTCACGACCTTACACTCACCATGCTAGTGACTCACTACGACACAAATATTTAAGAACCTGCATATATCCGCTGTTTATTTACAATACCTCACTTAGATTTTAAAAAATTTGAAATATTATTGAAAAACCTGAATTTTTGGAAAAATGAGAACAAACTTTGCAATTTCCTGAACATGCATATAAAGGTTGTCCAGTGCAAAAAAAACATGTATTCAGCAAAGTTCATGAAATTAAAAAATTGTCCACTAATGTAAAAAAATGTTGACGGAAATGAAAAATGACATGAATTTGAAAAAAGTTCATGGTGTAGCGAAACGCAGCAGAAAACCAAATTTTTCTGACCTACGCACCGGCCCAGGACCACTATGAAGACTCCATACAAGGTTTGATCTTTTCGTTACCGACTCATAGCACAGCGGAAGTAGAGTCGATGACGAACGGCGGTGTAGATATCCGCAGCTAGGATTTTACAACCTCCCAACCGCGAGGATGAATACCCTCATCTGCCCTGCGGACAGCCCTCCGGGAGGCGGTCAGACAGTCCCCCGGACGATGTCGCGGACAGCCCTTCGGGAGGACCTCCGAAAATTGGACTGACACTCGGACAACCCTTCGGGAGGACCTCCAAAACTCGGACGGTCACACGGACAGCCCTTCGGGAGGCACTCTCGAACTAAGACCGAAACTACGATCTCTCTACAGAGTTGCACACATACGGTGTCATCTATCCAGCAGGGCTTCACCGTCCAGAACTAGTTCCCACCGAAACCCAGACAGCCTTTCGGCTCTACGAAACTATTTCGCTGGGAGGGAGGGAGAATGCCAGATCATGCATGGCTTGTGTGAGAGAGTTGGAGTGAGGATGGAGAGCTCCTCTCCACCTCCTTATATAGTGGTGGAAGGGGTGAAGGGGGGGCTGAAATTCAGCCCACAAAGCATGCACCCACCAAACAAGGAAACATGTTCCCACCAAACATGGAGAAAACATGTTCCCTTGTCCATGGTGTTCCCCCATGGGGCCCCACCTTCCTTCCAACACTCTCCACCATCTGTGGAGGCTTCCCCCCACCATGGGGGGGGGGGCAACACCTTTGTCCAGCCACAAGGGGCTGCCCCCTCAAGGGGGGGGGCCAAAACAGCCCCACGCATCGTGGGATCTTGTCTCCTCACGCTGGGACAAGATGTTTTCTGCGACAATTACTTTTGAAAAATCCCGGAAGGTCCCAGAACATTTCCGACACCCTCTAAAATTATCTGGACGCGCTCCGGAACATTTCCGGTATGGTGGTTTAATTTAAAACCATCTTCGTTTACCCGGTAAACAATTCCGGCAGCTCCGAAAACCTTTTTCGGTTTATTCCTCGGAAAAATTCTAGAAATTACCAGACCAATCTGGCAACCTCCAAAACATTCCCGGTGCTTGCCGAAACCTTTTTGGATCAATGGTTTTATCCGAAACAACTTTTCAGTTTTACCGAAACTTTTTCGGTGCTTGACATAGAGGTTCGACCGATAAAGATCTTCGTAGAATATGTAGGAACCAATATGGTCATACAGGGCCCGCTATTGGTTATTGGCCGTAGAGGTGTCTCGGTCATGTTTACATAGTTCTCGAACCCGCAGGGTCTGCACACTTAAGGTTTGGTGACGTTTCGGTAGGATAGAGTTATGTATGGTGGTGACCGAAGGTTGTTCGGAGTCCCGAATGAGATCCCGGACATCACGAGGAGCTCCGGAATGGTCCGGAGGTAAAGATTCATATATAGGAAGTCCCAGTTTGGTCGCCGGAAAAGTTTCGGGCTCATCAGTAGTGTACTGGGAGTGCCGGTAGTGTATCGGGAGACCTCCGGGAGGGGTATTTCGACCCCAGAGGGTCGATGGGCTGTGGGAGAGTAATAACCAGCCCTTAGTGATCTGGTGGAACAGCCACAAAAGGCCCATGACGCCAGGAGGAAAAAAGGCTAAAGAAAAGGTGGAAAAAGGACCAATAGGGAGCAATCCTAGTCCAACTAGGATTGGAGAAGGAGAGTCCTTCTCTCCCTCCCTCTTGTGGCCGAATTGGCTTGGCCTTGCGCCAGCCCTCCTCATCCTCCTCTCCTCCTTTATATACTAGTGGATTGGGGCTGTTTTAGACAGATTTGACGGCCATGTGCTACCCGTTCCACCGGTGCTCCTCTAGATTGGTTTTTCGCAGTGCTTAGGCAAAGCCCTGCCGGAATTGCTCCACCACCATCACCGGAGCGCCGTCACGCTGCCGGTGAACTCTCTCTCCTCTCCACCTCCTCTTGCTGGATCAAGACGGTGGAGATCGTCATCAAGCTGCACGTGTGCTGAACGCGGAGGTGCCGTCCGTTCGGTACTAGATCGGAAGGACCGTGATCAAGGCCATGAGACGGATCGTGACGTGATCGCGAGACGGATAATGACGTGATCGCGAGACGGATCGTGACGTGATCGCGAGACGGATCGTGACGTAATCGCGAGACGGATCATGATGTGATCGCGAGACGGATCGTGATGAGTTCGCTGGACGGATCGTGATGTGTTCACGGGACGGATCGTGATGAGTTCGCGGGACGGATCGTGATGAGATCGCGGGACGCTCGGCGATTTGGATCGCGAAGATGTTCGACTACACCAACCGCGTTTCTTAATGCTTCCCGCTTAGCGATCTACAAGGGTATGTAGATTCACTCTCCCTCTCATAGATGCTCATCACCATGGATAGGTTTGCGTGTGCGTAGGAAATTTTTTGTTTCTCATGCAACGTTCCTCAACAGCAACCTCCAAAACATTCCCGGTGCTTGCCGAAACCTTTTTGGATCAATGGTTTTATCCGAAACAACTTTTCAGTTTTACCGAAACTTTTTTGGTGTTCTTTCCGGAACCTTTCCGTTGTCTCCGAAACTTTTCCAGTGACTTTCTCTCGGACTCCTTGTCTAGTATTCAACAGATAGATGACCCTTAAGCGTGTGACCCTATAGGTTCGGTGAAGTATAGACATGACCCGAAACCCCTTCCGATCAATGATCAACATCAGAGCCGTGGACACCCATATTGACCCCTATACCCACATGAATGAATATTCGAGTGAACCTCCAGTTGCCGTGTGCTATTCCTGTTGCTTCACGATATGTTACAAATACCGATGTGATACATAACAACAACTTGTCCACTATGCCAGTTACCTCGTTACCGGTATTGTTCTCTTTTCTCGTTCCCGTGTTCCGGCATCCCCGTGATCAAATCACAAAGTGTCTGGCCAGACGATGATGGATACCGTAACACCAAGAGGGCCCAGAGATATCTCTCCATCGTCGGAGGAGCAAATCACAATCTTGAGCTATCAATTACTTGACATACTTTTCCATGAACCCGTAAGCCGCCGTAATAGCCACCCGTTTACGGATGACGTTTAACAAACCCCAAAGTTTATGGAGCAAGCATGAAGAAACTCGATACTCTCATGGTCTAAGGAATTATGCAAACATTAACTTCTTTGTGTTATTAACCATTAACTTATGATGAATGTATCTCATAGCATAACATCAATTCAGGTCGATTCAACACAAATGTTCTTCTAACATTGTGCCCTCAAAATTGCCGGCATAGCCATGCCCATGTTTAGGAAAACAGGATCATCATGCAATACTTGAGCCAGTCTTAGAGGCCAGACTAGGAATATATTTTACCATTTATTGTTCTACACGTGCATATGAGTCTTCCTTCAAGCCTCGTTTTATTCGCAGACTCGAGAATCATTGCAGTTATAGCATGGAACATAAACATAAGTATGAACAGAGAGATAATCAATAACATTTATTATTGCCTCTAGGGCATATCTCCTACACATGGATTTGAATAAAATTTGAAAAAAAAATCATCGATTTTAAAAAATGTCCAAGCCTGCCGGCGACGGGCTTCTCTTCGCTCGCTCGTTGGAAGTTGGTCTTTCTCTTTATATTTGAATTTGGAGTATAACATAACAGAATACGTTCACGAACAGTGTCAGGATGGATCTCAAATTTTGGTATTTACGACCACAAAATCTAGTTTCAAAACATCAAAACATGCAAATAAATGCACATAGATCGTTTTGATCAAATTGTTCAGTGCACACATGCAAAATACAAATAGTTCAGTGCATACAAATACAAATTGTTCATACTTCAGATTTTCAGTGTGGATGTAACATCCGTGTTGGGCCGGCATGGTTGTGGGTTTAGTTCCACCGCATGGGCGCGAGGTGCAATGCAACCAGCTTAAATAGCCGTGTCGTCCAAAGCGGTAAGCTTCTCTCTCAATATGGCTATAAATGCTTGCTTTGTGCATACCCTTCACAAAGCATGACCCCAATTCACAGTGAGAGAGAGTTTTTAAGAATGAGAATTATTTTTGAATCATTTCATGAAGCTCCGTTGGCCCATACTGCTTGTCCAACTAACCATCGGAATCCATCGTTCTGCCTATGAAAAAAATCTCCGAAAAACCTGGTCGAACAATATGTCAAACACATATAGGGCAAGGTGCAATCCGAGAGTACCACGGGGGCGTGCAGGCCGGCGAAGATGTCCGTGGCGACGAACACAGATGGGAGGAATGTTGTGGCGATGCTGGAACGACGATAGAGCAAGGGTGGAGGTGGAGCTAGGAGACAACGGGCACAAAGGAGGGAGAAGAGAGAAGAGAAGCAAGTGAAATCGGGTAGGTCGGCAGGGGGATTTGGTGTGATTTTTGTTGGGGTCGGACTCAGGACCGACGTGACGGATGCACCCAATCGCGCCCGGGCCATATCCATTCCTGATTTAGGTTGGATATGAGAACTCGTGTCCAGCAAATGGATTTAAAATTAGCCATTGTCCAGCAAATGCAAATTCCCATGGCTAGGAATTTTAATTTTCAAAAAGTTTGTAAAACTTGCGACCTAAATGAAGTTGACTGAACTATTTTGACAATGCAAATGAACATTTCCAAAAACAATGACATTCAAGTTAATTGAACTATTCTACGATTTGGCATGATACTGTTAGCAATGGCAAGTTTTACAATATTTTGGTTTCTGAAACAAAGCATAGCAAAACTATTATAGCAGTATCTTTGATAATGCTCACATGGCAATTTTTTGGAATTACCATGGAAAATATTTATATTTGGAATCCATGGCATTGTGTTGGACAAATGCAAATTTAACATGGCTCAAAAAAATGCCATGGATTTAAAATTAGCCATTGTCCAGCAAATGCAAATTCCCATGGCTAGTAATTTGGATTTTCAAAAAGTTTGTAAAACTTGCCACCTAAATGAAGTTATCTGAACTATTTTGACAATGCAAATAAACATTTCCAAAAAAATCGACATTCGAGTTGACTGAACTATTTTACGATTGGGCATGATGTTACTATTAGCAATGGCAAGTTTTACAATATTTTGATTTCTAAAACAAAGCATAGCAAAAATATTATAGCAATATCTTTGATAATGCTCACATGGCAATTTTTTGGAATTACCATGGAAAATATTTATATTTGGAAATTGACATGGAAAAAATTACCATGTAAAAAAAGAATGAACAGTAGAAGCAAAAATTATGAACAAAAAATCGCTATGGAAGATTCATATTAAAATATTTCATGCTATTTTAATTTACATTCATGTGTTGTCTGAGAAATTTACAGTGTATGTAAAATAACACAAAATATGAACAAAATTGGCATGACAGATGTATATTAATATTTGATGTGGTGTTTTAATTAAAATTACCATCCTTTGTATGAAAATTTCCATGGAAAATAGAATGAAAAATACAAACAAAAATTATAAACAAATTGTCTTTGTAGATTCATATTAAAATCTACCATGTTTTGTATGCTAAATTTGTCATGCATGTGAAATACATGAAAAATGTAAAAACTTGCCATGACATATTCTTATTAAAATTTTCCATGCTATATAATTAAAATTCCCATGTTTTATATGGGATTATTTCCGTGTATGTAAAAACACACATAATATGAACAAAATTGCCATGCTTTGTCTACGAACTGGGGCACATGAAAATTAAAACTTGCCATGGTGTTTTAGCTATAATTTGCCATGGTGTTTTGTTGTGTATGTAAAAGACACAAAAAATGAACAAAAATGGAATGGTGCATGAAAAATGAAATTAGAACCCTATGTATATCATGCCAAATGAAAAAATAAAATTGTCATGGTCCATAATTTTAAATTGCCATGGTCCATGATAAAACAAGTTTGACATTGTCTAAAAATATAAATTTTTCACGGGTCATAAAATGAATTTGCCATGGCCGGCAATTTTAACTACCTTGCCATGTGAAAAAAAAATGTTTTGTGGCATGACAAGAGTTGAATTGGAGATATCACAAAAGCTATAATGGTGACATGGCAAAAGCTAAGACACTTTTGCCATGGCAAAAATTGCCCATAGATTAACTATTGGCTATCCTTGTTAATGGAGTACAAAAATGTGCCATGGAGACAGATATCTGTAGAATACTTTTTCCGAAGCTTGAAATGAGCCATTCATGTACTATGTGTTGATTTTCGTCTGGTATCTAGTTTAATTTTGTCCGCAGGCTACAGAGTTTTCCCGAGGTTATTGAGTGAATCTGTAGAATTCTTTTTGCGAAGCTTGAAATACTGAGCCATTCATATACTGTGCACTGATTTTTGTCTGGTATCTAGTTTAACTTTGTCCGCGGGCTACAGAAATTTACCGAGGTTATCGAGTCAGAATTCAGTAATTGATGCTCCAGTGGAGCTCGGATGCCACAGTTTTCTTTAATTCAAATTGTAGATCGATGTTGGCATTTCTGAAGAACTGGAACTAATTTGATACCCGCTGGATTGGTGTAATGTTGCCGCTCCTCACTGTATTTTAATCCTTATAAACAGGGAGAACTATGCTATTTTCTCCATTGACAAAATATTAGATGGGGATGTGCAATTTTTGTAGCATCAAGAAATAATTTATGTTTAGTACCACATCTATATTTTTTTGAACTTGGTGCCACATCTACACAATAGTACATCTATTATTTTTTTTAGTACTTCTTGGCCGCCTTCTTGTCGGGAGCCGCCTTCTTGGCCACAGTCGTAACCGCCGGGGCGCGCGGCAGCCACTTCACGTTGCCTCCTCAGTGGTAGTGCCGCAAATTGGCAGGCAGGGGCGGCAGCCATCGCGCCGGCGACTGAGGAGGCTCCGCCGACCATTGAGAAGAGGGCAGGAGCACCGGCGAGCATCACTGGGTCGGTTGCGGCGTTAGCTCTAGGACCAACTTGACATCTCAGAGGCGGAGGCCAATTACGACGCTGCAAATGGTCAGCTCGCAGAAGAGGCCATTTGTCACGACGCTTATTAGGATCA
Organism: Hordeum marinum; assembly: GCA_022496015.1. Lineage (NCBI taxonomy): Eukaryota > Viridiplantae > Streptophyta > Magnoliopsida > Poales > Poaceae > Hordeum > Hordeum marinum. The sequence continues at coordinate 334,679,453 of CM039676.1, read as the reverse complement.
GCTCTAGGTTCAACGAGGCGCGGTTCAGGCAACGGCATCTGTAATGAGCAAGAAGGTACAAGCCAATGAGAGATTTGTTTTAAACAATGTACAGATAGATAGTATTAACATGTGTAAGAAAGAATACTTGTTCCCATCAACGGCTGCAATAGCATCAGTATTTCTGTGTTCCTCCAGGCAACAACCATCTGTTGTTGACAAGACATAATTCAAAAGGCATAAGAGTTACTGGATAAATTTATTTCAAACAGTATGTACATATTGTATTCAAGAAAAAATACCTGTTTTCAACACCCTCGACAATAGTACAATCTGCACTAGTCCTGCAAGTACACCCAAAATCAGTTTTACCATGAGAAAACTAGTTGGTTTAAACCAATGACGTACCAGCTTAATGCATTAAAAATAGACAAGGGAGGATAAGAGCACGAGGAGAGGGTGTGGATAAGTACGGTATCAATCAAGCATGATAATGATAGATAACAACAGAACACACCGATGAATTAAGTTACCGGAATCATGTACGTACCATTATATCACTGTGCAGTATTACAATTTGAGGCACACACAAGCGCATAGAACATACACATTGTCATATTAGCCCAAACCAATTGGGCCCAAATAATGTTTAAGTGAAAATGATTGAACGATGTGGAAACTAGAGATGAATGTACTGACAGGACAACTTCCCTAAAACCTAGAAACTTCTTTTATTTTTTTTAGAAAAAGAGGCATACCATTTCTTATTTAAGAGGCGGTGAATAACATCCCTCGGCAGGAACGGGGTTTCTCCCTCATCATAAAAGTTCAGTCCAACGAAGTTCCCATCATTGTCAATAAGAGGGCCCCCCAATCCCAGCCTAGCAAAACAGAAGTAACAACATACAAAGGTTACACACAGATATCGTTTGATAGATTATGTTAGTATTCCAATGCCAATAATTTTTTGGCAAGTTAAAGGTACTGGGAAGTCCACAAGAAACACCTTGGTGATTTTACAGGTGGAGACACAAAGTTCTATGCAATCAAGTTCGCTTTGTTTGCCAATCAACACCTTCCCCTCGACAGCCATTAGTTTGCGACGTGCAAAAAGAGTACCCACAGCTATTACGTCCATAGATGAGGTAACTGGATCCCCGCTGATTTTTATTGTCCGAGGATGCCAGAATCCCATGATGTCAACAAGAGCAACATTGTAGTGTAAATTATAACAGTTCAATATCCCTACGACTCGAAATCCACTTGGAAGGACAACTTCAATCTGCAATGATAAGGTTATGTTAACATGTATCTGAATGAAAAGGCAAAAAATAATACTCCTTCCGTCCCAAAATGTAAGACCCATTTTTGACGTGTCAAAAATGGTCTTACATTTTGGGACGGAGGGAGAATTGATAGCAATTAGTAGTAACAACCCTCAAGTTATCATCAATCATGTGTGCACTGCCAGGAACTCTAACCAAACTTGCTGAAGTCAGAATTGTTGCAGAGCATGCTTTGCCCTTTATAAATATACCTGTGCAAGAAAACTTTTTTGCAAATCCTACAGAGATAATAATTTCAGTTATCAATTATTGATCAAGTAAAACATGGAAAAGTAAGGACTGTATAACAGAGTCATTCACCATTGAATGAAGCAAGTGAGACAACACTTTGATTCATTTTTGAAGCAAGACGTTTGCTTGATTAGGAAGCAAGTGAGTAGGCACATCGATCCATTCTGAAACGAACACCTTCGAATGGTTTCCTCATGATATCCTCCTTGAATATATCATCGAGAAAATTAATGTATTTCCTGCCTAGCATGATACACAAGTTAAATGTGTTTGATGAAGTTTTTGAAGTGTGCATTTGCAACATAAGGAACTACTCAACAAAATAGGTAAAAATGTATTGGCCGCAAAGGGGTAGGCCATTAATTGTAGTTTCAATTTTCAACATGAAATCCAAGAAAATTGGAGTCTGTTGGTAATGATCTATCTTCCTTATTCCATCCCACCTACCCTTCACACCAAAATTACCTCCCTGACTGGTGGAGTCATCAATCCACCATTTCCACATCTTGCTTAAGGGTTTGCCAATTATGCCATATGAGTATTCCTCACAGTATTGATGTCTCTATGTTATCTCGTTTTCCTAACTCCAACTCAGTTTCTGTGCATGTGGATTAGCATGCTGATGTGCCACATGCATAATTAAATTTATTTTTATGATTTCCATAGCAACAAGCAGGCATTCACCTAGTTCATCAAACAAATAAAATTGCAAGACATAATGCTAGTACTAATCAGTCAGTATATTTGCCATGGACCTACAATGAGGAACATAATCTAACTTCCCGTGTCCTCTTCCCCCCTGAGGTTCAACGGCTGTCAAAGGGACAGCCATGCCTCTTGGGTCCAGGGCTGCCTCATGCTGGCCTTAAAGTCAATATCCTATGAAATAAATTTGCTCACATCCTGCCATGAGGAAACATGATTCTCCATAACGACTATTCCTTTTTGCTACAGCATCATCATCCTCTTCCTTAACACTGCAGCACAATTTAGAAAACTCTGATAAATCGACGAAGAAAAGATATCACAGACCATACACAAAATGAGCTACTCCCTCCGATCCATATCAATTGTCGCACACTTTTGTACTAAGTGTGCGACAATTAATATGGATCGGAGGGAGTATTAAACAAGGGAAATATAGACGCCAAATAGCTGCAGATGTTTCACAACAGAGAAATTTAAGAAAAATCTAAAACAGTTTCTCCAGGTGTCTGTTTAAATGCAAGTTCAGAGTGTAGTAATCTAGTAGAGTGCAAATGCAGCTTGTTGGGCTACTACGGGAAGGGATGGTCACAGATGCAGAGCAGCAGGAGATGTACAAAAAAACAAGTACAAATAGCTAATGGGGCAGTTTTGGGGATAAAATCGTAAACCTCAGAAGCTGTTGTTTGGCTTTCAGAATGATACATCATACACAAATTCAAATAGAAATAGGACAGGGAGATGTGGTATAGGATGAAAGTGGGAAAGAAGCATGGATAAGCCAAACAGAGTGTGTGGTTCATCGATACTGAAAAGTGCAGTTACCTGACCATCCCGCGGAACCACATGAATGGACGAATTGAAAGCCTTTGTACGTAGGGGGTCTTTCTTTGTTTGGTACCAGAGCAGTTCATCCCAACAAAGTTGCCATCAAAGTCAACAAGGGAACCTCCAATCCCGGCCTAGCACAAACATGAGGATGAAGTTATGCATGAAAAACGCATTTCATAATGCCTGAAAGTACGGACATGCATCAGCGCATACCATCATACGGTTATTTATTTGAACTGTACAAACTAAAGCAGCTAGCTCACCTCGTGGATTCGGCATGTGCTTAACATTTTCATATCAATATGAGCGCTTACAGAGGCAAGATCTACTCCGCTTGTGGTCTTTAATTCTCCTGAATCAGAATAGCGCCATACAGCTGCTACCTTCCTATAAGGCTCAAACTGCATGGCACGATCAAGACTTAGATGACTTAGATGGGCGGCATCAGTAACATCAACGTTTTTACAATGAAATAATCAACATAACCGAGGATTCGCTATCCACCCAGTGACAGCCTGATGATCGGGAAGGCGTACTTTTATCTGAAATAAGAACAGGGCAATGGTTGTACTGAATTAATCATTACAGGTGCAACATATATATTACTAATTAATAATCCAAAATCCAAAAAAGTTACCGTCAAACATTCAGCGATCTTATCTCTAGGCCAAGTATACGGAATCAAATTTGTCGATGTCAGGAAACACATAGCATCGGGGCATGAGCTTTCAACGCATATACCTGTGCATTCGCGCAACATGGTATCACCTAGAGAGGGAGAGAGTCATACGTGCAAACTGAATAGCTGATCATCAAAAACAAGGTAACATGAGAAATTATTAACAGCATAGTCACCAACCGTCAAATGAGGCCAGCGCCACAACACTCATGCTTAATCTGGAAAGTACTTGCTTACTCAAAGCGCCTTTTTTGGATTCACTCAATCTCGCTGCGGACTTAGCACTCAAACCTAGTTAATTGAAATAAAAGCATGTGTGATACAGTTAATAGAACAGTCAACTATTAATAGGCAGGAAAAGGAAGCAAAAAATGGACTCACTTGGCCTAATTGCTTTCATCTCACTGTTCATTTTTGCCATTGTAGCATCCTCAACCCCTTCCTTAACTCTAACTCTGCAGCGCAACGTAGAAAACTCAAAGAGTTAAATTCACAAAGGCAATATATATATTGCAACCACATTAAACAAGGGAATGTTAGAACAAGAAGGGAGCCAAACAGTTGCAGGTATTTCACCACAGAGAAATTTTAAGAAAATCTTAAAAAATTTCCCCATGGCTGTTCTTTTTAAATGTAAGTTCAAGTGTAGCAGAAATATGTATTAGCAACGGCATTGAAATAGCAACCTTAATCTAGTACAGTGCAGATCTAGTCAATTTAAGAAAGAAACATGTGAGTAGAAAAATAGCTAATGGGACAGTTTTTGGGATAAACTCGTAAACCTTGGAAGCTGCTGTTGATACACCTCGCACACAAACTCAAATAAAAATAGAAGGGGTATGTAGGACAACAGGATGCAGTAAGAGAGACACATGGGTAAGCCAAAGAGGGAAGGGAAGTACATAAATACTGAAAGTGTACATACCTGACCATCCCCTCAGACGACAAGAATCGAAGAATTCGCTCCCTTCGCACGTAGGCAGTCTTTTCCATTTTGGTACGAGAAGAGTTCATCCCAACAAAGTTGCCATCAAAATCAACAAGGGGGGCTCCAATCCCTGCCTAGCGCAAAAGTGACAATGAAGTTACACAAAGAAATTGCAATTCATATGACTGAAACTAAGGATATGCGTCAGTTCATATAATGATAGAATATACTGTACTATCTATCATACAGTTATTCATGTGAACTGTAGAAAGCAGCTCACCTTGCGGATCTGGCACGTGCTTCCGATTGCCTCACCGGTTAGATGGTTTGGAGAGGCAAGATTTAGCCCGCTTGTGGACTTCAAAAGTCCTGAACTGAAACAGCGCCATACGGCCACTACCTTGGTATGAGGCTCAAACTGCATGTCACCATCAAGACTTACGGCATCCACTCCAGAAACGTTCTTGATATTGACAATGAAAAAATCTTCATACATCCCAGTATCCTCGTCTATCCGCCCAGTGACAATCGATTATTCGAAAGGCATACTTTAATCTAGAATGAGCACAAGGTGAATTAATGATATTACAGGTGCAACATACATACAAGCATAATTACTAATCCATGAAAGGAGTAGAGGAAAAAGTAACCGTCAAACTAGCAGGCCAAGTACGTGGAATCAACCGTCTCGGTGTACCGTCTCGGTGTTAGGATTGTAGCTTCAGAATCAGGAGCCGAGGTTTCAATGCATATGCCCATGCATTCGCGTAACTTGGTATCACCTACGCAAAGAGAGAAAATCACACGTGCAGACCAAATAATAACTGGAAAGTATTAACAGTAAGTATAATCACCAACCATAGAATGAAGCAAGGGCCACGACGCTCCGACTCAATCTTGAAACTACTTGCTCGCTGAGTTGACTCACGGCGCCTGCCAATCAAGGAGGTACCATCAAAAGCTAGTTAACTGAAATAAAATCGTATGTGGTGATACTGATACAGCAGCTAGGAGAAGCGTCATCAGGGAAACAGCGGCATGGACTCACTTGGCCTAGCTACCCTTTTGTGAGGGCGCTGCTCTTCATCGCCTCTCACCGGCCGCCGGCGCTTGTTTCCCATCGCCGATCTTTTCAGTCCGGCCTGAAGTTGAACGGCAAGGAACAAAACTCAGCTAACACTGACTGATAATCGCATCACACGGCTAGTGGATCGATATGGCTGGTTGCCAAATAAATTGGAGGGATTGGACTATATCCGTATGCGTACAATAGATCGGAGGAGGGAACTAGGTCACCCTAGAAACTGCGGCGGATTTCTGCCCATATAAAAAACAAGAAAGGAAGATTTTGAATTGGATCTCGGACAATCCAATCCAATCCAAGCAACCAAATTTCACCGGAGGTGGAGAAGCGATGTAGTACCTTGGAAACAAGCTCACCGGCCGCCGCTGGATTCGTAGTGGACGGAAGGACCTCTGCTGCTCCAACTGGTCCACTAGGATCGATTTCTTGGCGAAGTTGAGGAGGAGGCTGAGTAGGCTTTGGTAGATGATGAATTGGGCACTGGCGGCCCACGGTCATTCGTCGGCCTTTCCGCTCGAATCTTTTTTATTCCTTGTGCGTGCCCCACGGCCCGTCGCCATTATTCTAAGACCAATTCCGAAAAAGGTTTTCCAAAGCAACCAACCAGTACAACCAATAATATTGGGACAGAAGCAGCACAGTCACGATAAAAAAACGAAAGAGAAAATACAAAAGAAATAAAAGCAAGCAGCGTCGGATCGACGAAAGCGACGATTCCCCGTAACTGATGCGCCCACCGTAGGATTCCCACCACGCTTCAATGCCTCCGAAGTCGCCGTGTACCAAGCAACACCTTCAGGAAGGACTGCGACGATACCGACGCTGCTGCCCGGACGAGTCTATTTCTCCCGGTACACGAAGGTAGTGGGGGAGAGGTACACCCGACGCCCTTCAAGAAGGGAGGCGGCGCCCACAGGCGTCACCACGTCGGTACCGGCAGGGGCCGGCAAGGATTTCTCCCGACCACAGCACAGCCATGACCCCAACCAACCATTGGCTCCATCATGTCTGCCACCCACCAACAAGCGCCAACCCAGTCTTGAGTCCTCGTCGACGTCTCACCATGGCAAACGTTGCGAGTCCGGCCGGACCAAGACGAAACAACCGTAGACGAGGAGCGACAGTACCGTAGCCACGTGGGAGGGAACAACCTCCACCGGCTTAAGCGGTAGCAGACCGGGCGCAGCAGCAGGAGCACACCAGGCGACCAACAAGGCTGGGTCCAGCTGGGACCCATGAAGTTCCCGCCACCGCGCTGTAGCAAACGCGGCGCTAATGCCGCCTCCCCCCATCACAGGACGCTCGAAGATCCAGCAAGAGACGACATGAAGAATCCCAAAACGGCCCGCCCTGACCCAGATCGGGCCCAAAAGGGCCCAGATCTGGGCCGGTAGGGCGCCACCGGCTAGACCCCGCGTGGAGCCGCCGCTGCCGCCAAGAGGTCATGCCATCGCTACATCGCCACCCAGGCCTTTGCCGAAACTCCGCCGGCCGGGAAGCACCGCCGCAGAGCCCAGCCAACCCAGGCATAGCACCCGCGATGGGGAGGAAGACAGGGCGCCCGCTGACGCCCGAATCCACGAAGCCCTCCACGCAGCCAACAGAGGGGAGGACATCGCTGCCCGCCACCAGCACCACACCGACATGCCCCTCGCCAGCACCGCGCCATTGCTTGTGGGGGTCGTCCCGTGCCAACCCCGGCGGAACGCGAAGGAGAGAGGGGAGGGTGGGGAAGAAGGGGGCGAGACCGGCGGTGGCTAGGGTTAGCCCCCGGTCGCTCGCGGGAGCGACGTGGGGGGGTGGACAAAAGGCGTCTCAGAAGCACGTCGATGGAGAAAAAAGACCTTTAAGACCAATTCTTTGGGGCATGGGGAGCTATTTTTTCTCATGTATGAGAAAAGGTCTCGAAACCTTGAGCCTGATAGCTTAGTTAAGTTTGCTTTGTCTCTAGGTGTAGGAAGAAATGTGTGGTTCCTTCAACCGCATGACATTGCAACGATTCCATCGAACTTGCTTGAATACATAATCGTTAATTTTCCTAAAAAGGGAGATATCGTTTCCGATTTCTTAAAAAGAAAATGGAAAATTCTAACAATCAGCCGGCGGATAGTTTTTTCGCATTCGCCGCCTGCACCACTTTTCACGTGTTTGCTGTTGTGGCGTACTTTGCAACAAGTTATGTGTTGTAATGAGTTTCTGCAACTGAACCTATGTTGTAAAAAGATTATGTAAAAAAATGTTCGACAAAAAAACTGCAATAAGATCTTTGTTTCAAGAAAAATCCGTAACATGATCTTAGTTGCAAAAGTTTCCGCAACATGAGTTCCGCTGCAGAACTAAATATGTAACATGACCTTAGTTGCAAAAGTTTTTGCAACATGAGTTGCAACACAGACGTTGTTGCAATTGTAAGGATAAAGCTGAGCTTTTGATTGACACAAAATCTAACGTTTGCCGAGACGGCGGATCTCTAAACAACATCCGCCAGTGGACCGGTAGCTTGCCCCTTGAAATATCTGAAACAAGATCTGTGTTGCGAAAAAATTCTGCAATAAGATATTTGTTGCAAAAAAATAAAAAAATACAGTCTCTCATGATTGCAACAAGCAGACTGTTGCAGAAACAACACTCGTGTTGCAAAGTGTGGCTGCTTACGTTACGTTGGTAGATCGGACGGACGTTAATGTGTCAATCCAATGGTCAGCAAGGCGGTGGATCCTTTTTGAATATCCATCTGCGGACGCGTAGCGTCGCCCAAAAAAAAGGGAAGATGTCCTTTCCTTGATATAATTATACAACGGCCGGACATTTTTTATACAACACCTACCCCATACGTCAATATTTCAATAGCGGGCGAACCAACCTATGGTTGGATGGTTAGAGGGACTATGATATCCCAGTCTACCAGGGTTTAAATCCTGTTGCTCGCATTTATTCTTAGATTTATTTCAGGATTTCCGGCAATGTGCAATCAGTGGGAGGAGATGTTCCCGTCGTCAACGAGGTGCCTACGTTGACTTCGTAAATTTCAAGATCATATGTCGGACCAGTCTCTCGAAAGTGCTCATAGGGGTAGGGGTGTGTTGGGAGACGTAGTAGTAAATCAAAAAAATTCCTACGATCACTAAGATCTATCCATGGAGAAACCAGTAACGAGTGGGGAGAGATTGCATCTTCATACCTTTGAAGATTGCTAAGCGGAAGCATTACAAGAACGCGATTGGTGGAGTCATACTCGCAGCGATTCAGATCGCGATGGATTCCGATCTAAGTGTCGAACAACGGCGCCTCCGCGTTCAACACACGTGCAGCCCGATGATGTCTCCTACGCCTTGATCCAGCAAGGAGGAAGGAGAGTTTGGGGAAGGGCTCCAACAGCAGCACGACGGCGTGGTGGTGGTGGAGTAGCAAGGTATTCCAGCAGGGCTTCGCCTAAGCACCGCGGAGGAGGAAGAAGAGAGGTAGGGCTTCGCCGTGAGAGAGAGAGATCAGATCTTGTCTCAAAAAGGCCAAAACCTCAGGTATATATAGGAGGAGGGAGAGGGAGGGCTGCCTTGTCCTCTCCTCCAAGGAGGAGGGCTTCGGCCGAAGGTGGGGAAGAGTCCACCTCCCACAAGGGAGGTGGATCTCCTCCTTTTCAAACTCCTTTTGCCCTATCTCCTTATCTCCAGCCGCATGGGCCTTTCCGGAAGGACTTGGCCAGCCTAATAAGGGCTGGTACACCCCCTCTAAGGTCCCACGAAGTCCTATGGTCGTCACACCCCTCCCGGGGGTCCTCCAGCACCCTCCCGGCACTCCCGGTACACTACCGATGAGCCCGAAAACTTTCCGGTGACCAAAACTGGACTTCCTATATATCAATATTTAACTCCGGACCATTTCGGAGCTCCTACTGACGTCTGGGATCTCATCCGAGACTCCGAACAACCTTTGGTAATCACGTATACCATTTCCCTATAACCCTAGCGTCATCGAACCTTAAGTGTGTAGACCCTACGGATTCGGGAGACACGTAGACATGACCGAGACACCTCTTTGGTCAATAACCAACAGCGGGATCTGGATACCCATGTTGGCTCCCACATGCTCCATGATGATCTCATCGGATGAACCACGATGTCGGGGATTCAATCAATCCCGTATGCAATTCCCTTTGTCGACCAGTATGATACTTGCCCGAGATTCGATCGTCGGTATCCCTATACCTTTTTCAATCTCGTTATCGGTATGTCTCTTTACTCGTTCCGTAACACATCATCCCATGGATAACTCCTTAGTCACTTTGAGCTCATTATGATGATGTCTTACTGAGTGGGCCCAGAGATACCTCTCTGTCACACGGAGTGACAAATCCCAGTCTCGATTCGTGCCAACCCAACAGACACTTTTAGAGATACATGGAGTGTACCTTTATAGCCACCCAGTTACGTTGTGACGTTTGGCACACCCAAAGCATTCCTACGGTATCCGGGAGTTGCACAATCTCATGGTCTAAGGAATCGATACTTGACATTAGAAAAGCTTTAGCAGACGAAGTACACGATCTAGTGCTATGCTTAGGATTGAGTCTTGTCCATCACATCATTCTCCTAATGATGTGACCCCGTTATCAATGACATCCAATGTCCATGATCATGAAACCGTGACCATCTATTGATCAACGAGCTAGTCAACTAGAGGCTCACTAGGGACATGTTGTGGTCTATGTATTCACACATGTATTACGGTTTCCGGTTAACACAATTATAGTATGAACAATAGACAATTATCATGAACAAGGAAATACAATAATAACCATTTTATTATTGCCTCTAGGGCATATTTCCAACAGTCTCCCACTTGCACTAGAGTCAATAATCTAGTTACATTGTGATGTATCGAACACCCATAGCATTCTGGTGTTGATCATGTTTTTCTCGTGAGAGAGGTTTAGTGAACGGATTTGCGACATTCAGATCCGTATGTACTTTACAAATATCCATATCTCCCTCCTGAATGTAATCACGGATGGAGTTGAAGCGGCGCTTGATGTGTCTTTTCTTCTTGTGAAACCTGGGCTCCTTCGCAAGGGCAATAGCTCCAGTGTTGTCACAGAGTAGAGTCATCAGGCCCGACGCATTGGGAATCACTCCTAGGCCGGTGATGAACTCCTTCATCCAGACTCCCTACTTTGTTGCTTCCGAAGCAGCTATGTACTCCGCTTCACATGTAGATGCCGCCACGATGCTTTGCTTGCTGCTGCACCAGCTGACTGCCCCTCCGTTCAAAATATACACGTATCCGGTTTGCGACTTGGAGTCATCCGGATCTATGTCGAAGCTAGCATCGACGTAACCCTTTACGACGAGCTCTTCGGCACCTCCATATACAAGAAACATGTCCTTTGTCCTTTTTAGGTTCTTCAGGATATTCTTGACCGCTGTCCAGTGTTCCGCTCCGGGATCACTTTGGTACCTCCCTACCAAACTTATGGCAAGGTTCACATCAGGTCTGGTACACAGCATGGCATACATGATAGAGCCTATGGCCGAGGCATAGGGGATGACACTCATCTCTTCTCTATCCTTTGTCGTGGTTGGGCATTGAGTCGTACTCAATCTCACACCCTGTAACACAGGCAAGAACCCCTTCTTGGACTGATCCATATTGAACTTCTTCAATATCTTTTTAAGTTATGTGCTTTGTGAAAGACCTATGAGGCGTCTCGATCTATCTCTATAGATCTTGATGCCTAATATGTAAGCAGATTCTCCAAGGTCCTTCATCTAAAAACACTTATTCAAGTGGGACTTTACACTTTCAAAGAGTTCTATATCATTTCCCATTATCAGTATGTCATCCACATATAATATCAGAAATGCTACAGAGCTCCCACTCACTTTCTTGTAAATACAAGGTTCTCCATAAACTTGTACAAACCCAAACGCTTTAATCACCTCATTAAAGCGAATGTTCCAACTCTGAGATGCTTGCACCAGCCCATAGATGGAGCGCTAGAGCTTGCATACTTTGTTAGCATCTTTAGGATTGACAAAACCTTCCTGCTGCATCATATACAGTTCTTCCTTGAGGAAGCCATTAAGGAATGTCGTTTTGATGTCCATTTTCCAGATCTCATAATCATAAAATGCGTCAATTGCTAACATGATTCGGACAGACTTCAACATCGCTACGGGTGAGAAAGTTTCATCGTAGTCAACTCCTTAAACTTGTTGATAACCCTGAGCAACAAGCCGAGCCTTATAGTCGGTCACATTACCATCCGCGTCAGTCTTCTTCTTAAAGATCCATTTATTTTCAATTGCTTGCTTATCATCGGGCAAGTCCACCAAAGTCCACACTTTGTTCTCATACATGGATCCTATCTTGGATTTCATGGCCTCAAGCCATTTGTTGGAATCTGGACCCGCCATTGCTTCTTCATAGTTCGAAGGTTCATCGTTGTCTAACAACATGATCTCCAGGATAGGGTTGCATTACCACTCTAGTGCGGAACGTGTCCTAGTGGACCTTCGACGTTCAATAGCAACTTGATCTGAAGTTCCATGACCATCATCACTAACTTCCTCTCCAGCCGGTGTAGGCTCCACACAAACAACTTCCTGTGTTGCGCTACTCTCCGGTTCGAGTGGAGGTATGATTACCTCATCAAGTTATATTTTCCTTCCACTTACTTCTTTCGAGGGAAACTTTTTCTCGAGAAAGGATCCATTCGTGGAAACGAAGACTTTGCCTTCGGATCTGAGGTAGAAGGTATACCCTATAGTCTCTTTGGGATATCCTATGAAGACACACTTTTCCGCTTTGGGTTCGAGCTTCTCAAGTTGAAGTTTCTTCACATAAGCATCGCATCCCCAAACTTTTAGAAACGACAACTTTGGTTTCTTTCCAAACCATAATTCATACGGTGTCATCTCAACGGACTTTGACGGTGCCCTATTTAAAGTGAATGCGGCAGTCTCTAATGCATATCCCCAAAATGATAGCGGTAAGTCGGTAAGAGACATCATAGATCGCACCATATCCAATAAAGTGCGATTACGACGTTCAGACACACCATTTCGCTGAGGTGTGCCAGGCGGCGTGAGTTGTGAAACAATTCCACATTTCCTTAGGTGCGTGCCAAACTTGTGACTTAAATATTCCCCGCCACGATCAGATCGTAGGCATTTTATTTTCCTGTCACGTTGATTCTCGACCTCACTCTGAAATTCCTTGAACCTTTCAAAGGTTTCAGACTTGTGTTTCATTAAGTAGACATACCCATATCTACTCAAGTCATCAGTGAGGGTGAGAACATAACGGTAGCCACCGCGAGCCTCGACGCTCATTGGATCGCATACATCGGTATGTATTATCTCCAACAAGTTAGTTGCTCGCTCCATTGTTCTGGAGAACGGAGTCTTGGTCATCTTGCCCACGAGGCATGGTTCGCACGTGTCAAATGATTTGAAATCAAGAGAGTCCAAAAGTCCATCAGCATGGAGCTTCTTCATGCATTTGACACCAATATGACCAAGGCGGCAGTGCCACATGTAAGTGGGACTATCGTCATCAACCTTACACCTTTTGGTACTCACACTATGGACATGTGTAACATCACGTTCGAGATTCATCAAAAATAAACCATTGACCAGCAGGGCATGACCATAAAACATTTCTCTCATATAAATAGAACAACCATTATTCTCAGATTTAAATGAGTAGCCATCTCGAATCAAACGAGACCCAGATACAATGTTCATGCTCAAAGCTGGTACTAAATAATTATTATTAAGGTTTAAAACTAATCCCAAAGGTAGATGTAGAGGCAGCATGCCGACGACAATCACATCGACCTTGGAACCATTCCCGACGCGCATCGTCACCTCGTCCTTTGCCACCCTCCGCTTATTCCGCATCTCCTTTAACGTTGCTGGCCTTTTTATCCTCTAAGTACTTGGGGCAGTTACGCTTCTAGTGACCGGTACCCTTGCAATAAAAGCACTCAGTCTCAGGCTTGGGCCCATGCTTGTTCTTATTCCCGGCAACTTGCTTACCGGGCGCGGCAACAGCTTTGCCGTCCTTCTTGAAGTTCTTCTTACCCTTACCTTTCTTGAAACCAGTGGTCTTATTCACCATCAACACTTGATGCTCCCTTTTGATCTCGACCTCCGTTGATTTCAGCATCGAGTACAACTCAAGAATGGACTTCTCCATACCCTGCATGTTGTAGTTCAAGCGACTGGAGGATTCTGTCAATGACCGAGTCATCCGGGAGATTAACTCCCAGCTGAGTCAAGCGGTTGTGCAATCCAGACATTTTGAGTATGTGCTCACTGACAGAACTGTTTTCCTCCATCTTACAGCTGAAGAACTTGTCGGAGACGTCATATCTCTCGACCCGGGCATGAGCTTGGAAAACCAGTTTCAGCTCTTGGAACATCTCATATGCTCCGTGTTGCTCAAAACGCTTTTGAAGCCCCAGTTCTAAACTGTAAAGCATGTCGCACTGAACGAGGGAGTAATCATCGCAGCGTGTCTGCCAAGCGTTCATAACGTCTTGTTCCGCTGGGAGAATGGGTGCGTCACCTAGCGGTGCATCTAGGACATACAATCTCTTGGAAGCTATGAGGATGATCCTCAAGCTACGGACCCAGTCCGCATAGTTGCTTCCATCATCTTTCAGCTTGGTTTTCTCTAGGAACGCGTTGAAGTTAAGGGTGACATTCGCGTTGGCCATTGGATCTACAATATAGATGGTAAAGACAATTTTAGACTAAGTTCATGATAATTAAGTTCACATAATCAAATTATTTAATGAACTCCCACTTAGATAGACATCTGTCTAGTAATCCAAGTGACACATGATCCATGTCAACTCGCCCGTGTCCCATCATCATGTGAGACGGACTAGTCATCCATGGTGAACATCTCTATGTTGATCGTATCTGTTGGGGAACGTTGCATGGGAAACAAAAAAATTCCTACGCACACGCAAACCTATCCATGGTGATGAGCATCTACGAGAGGGGGAGTGAATCTAAATACCCTTGTAGATCGCTAAGCGGGAAGCATTAAGAAACGCGGTTGGTGTAGTCGAACATCTTCGCGATCCAAATCGCCAAGCGTCCCGCGATCTCATCACGATCCATCCCGCTATCTCATCACGAACCGTCCCGTGAACTCATCACGATCCGTCCCGCGAACTCATCACGATCCGTCCCGAGAACTCATCATGATCCGTCCCGCGAACTCATCACGATTCGTCCCGCGAACTCATCACGATCCGTCCCGCGAACTCATCACGATCCGTCTCGCGATCACGTCACGATCCGTCTCGCGATCACGTCACGATCCGTCTCGCGATCACGTCATGATCCGTCTCATGGCCTTGATCACGGTCCTTCCGATCTAGTACCGAACGGACTGCACCTTCGCGTTCAGCACACGTGCAGCTTGATGACGATCTCCACCGTCTTGATCCAGCAAGAGGAGTTGGAGATGAGAGAAAGTTCATCGGCAGCATGACGGCACTCCGGTGATGGTGGTGGAGCAATTCCGGCAGGGCTTCGCCTAAGCACTGCGGAAAACCGATCTAGAGGAGAAACTATGCACAGGTGGATTGGGCAGCATGTGGCCGTAAATTCTGTCTAAAACAGCCCCAATCTACTAGTATATAAAGGAGGAGAGGAGGAGGAGGGGCTGGTGCGCCAAGGCCTCTCTCTAGGAGTTGGCCGGCCAAGGGTGGAGCAATCCTACTCCTCCTCCAATCCTAGTTGGAGTAGGATTGCTCCCTATTGGCTGATTTTGCTTTTTTTCGTTTAGTCTTTTCTCTCCTGCACCATGGGCCTTCTAGGATGATTCCCCAGCCCACTAAGGGCTGGTAATTATTCTCCCACCGCCCATGGACCTCTTGGGGTCGAAATACCCCTCCCGGAGGTCTCCCGGTACACTACCGATGAGCCCGAAACTTTTCCGGCGACCAAACTGGGACATGCTATATATGAATCTTTACCTCCGGACCATTCCGGAGCTCCTCGTGACGTCCGGGATCTAATCCGGGACTCCAAACAACCTTCGGTCACCACCATACATAACTCTACACTACCGAAACGTCACCAAACCTTAAGTGTGCAGACCCTGCGGGTTCGAGAACTATGTAGACATGACCGAGACACCTCTACGGCCAATAACCAATAGCGGGCCCTGGATGACCATATTGGTTCCTACATATTCTACGAAGATCTTTATCGGTCGAACCTCTATGTCAAGGATTCAGTTAATCTCGTATAACGTTCCCTTTGTTCTTCGGTATGTTACTTGCCCGAGATTCGATCGTCGGTATCCTCATACCTAGTTCAACCTCGTTACCGGCAAGTCTCTTTACTCGTTCCGTAATACAAGATCCCGTGACCAACACTTAGTCACATTGCTTGCAAGGCTTGTGTGTGATCTTGCATTACCGAGTGGGCCCTGAGATACCTCTCCGTCACACGGAGTGACAAATCCCAGTCTTGATCCATGCCAACCCATCAGACACCCTCGGAGATACCTGTAGTGCATCTTTATAGCCACCCAGTTACGTTGTGACGTTTGATACACACAAAGTATTCCTCCGGTGTCAGTGAATCGCATGATCTCATGGTCATAGGAACATATACTTGACATGCAGAAAACAGCAGCAATAAACTGACACGATCATATGCTACGTTTGTAATTTGGGTCTTGTCCATCACATCATTCTCCTAATGATGTGATCCCGTTATCAAATGACATCTCATGTCCATGGCTAGGAAACCTTAACCATCTTTTGATCAACGAGCTAGTTCACTAGAGGCATACTAGGGACATGGTGTTGTCTATGTATCCACACATGTATCTGAGTTTCCGATCAATACAATTATAGCATGGATAATAAACAATTATCATGAACAAGGAAATATGATAATAACTAATTTATTATTGCCTCTAGGGCATATTTCCAACAGTCTCCCACTTGCACTAGAGTCAATAATCTAGTTCACATCACCATGTGATTCGCAATGTTATGAATCTAACACCCAATGAGTTCTGGGGCTCGATCATGCTTTGCATGTGAGAGAGGTCTTTTATAGTCAACGGGTCTGTGATATTCAGATCCGTGTGTTCTTTGCAAATCTCTATGTCAAACTGTAAATACTGCTACCACACTCCACTTGGCACTATTCCAAATGACTGCTCCACTATACGTATCCAGATTGCTACTTCGAGTCATCCGGATCGGTTAAAGCTTGCATCAACGTAACTCTTTACGACGAACTCTTTACCACCTCCATAATCGAGAAACATCTCCTTAGTCTTTTAGTCACTAAGGATAATCTTGACCGTTGTCCAGTGATCCACTCCTGGATCACTCTTGTACCCCTTGACGGACTCATGGCAAGACACACACAGGTGCGGTACACAGCATGGCATACTATACAAAGCCTATGGCTAAGGCATAGGGGACGACGTTCGTCCTTTCTCTTTCTTCTGCCGTCGTCGAGCTTTGAGTCTCACTCAACTTCACACCTTACAAATCAGGCGAGAACTCTTTCTCTGACCGATCCATTTTGAACTCTTTCAAAATCTGTGTCAAGGCATGTACTCATTGAAAGTCTCATCAAGTATTTTGATCTATCTCCATAGATCTTGATGCTCAACAATTTAGGTAGTTTTATCCAGGTTTTACTTTGAAAATCACTTCTCAAACAACCATTTATGCTTTCCAGAAATTCTACATTATTTCCGATCAACAATATGTCAACCACATATGCTTACCAGAAACTCTATAGTGCTCCCACTCACTTTATTGAAAATACAAGTTTCTCGTAAACCTTGTATAAACTACAAAACTTTGATCACCTCATCAAAGCGTATATTCCAACTTCCGAGATGCTTGCTCCAGACCATAGATGGATTGCTGGAGCTCGCACACCTTTTAGCATCCTTAGGACTGACAAAACCTTCTGGTTGTATCACATACAACCTTTCCTCAAGTAAACTATGAAGGAAACGATGTTTTGACATCCATCTGTCAGTTTTCATAGCTGAAAACTGCAGCAACTGCTAACATAATTCCAACAGACTTTAGCATCGCTACGAGTGAGAAAGTCTCATCGCAGTCAACTTCTTTGAATTTGTCGAAAACTTCTTTGCGACAAGTCGAGCTTTATAAATGGTGACATTCACCATCAGCGTCTGTCTTCATCAAAAAATCCATTCGTACTCGACGACCTGCTGTCCAACAAGCAAGTCTACCAAAGTCTATACTTGGTTTTCATACATGGATCCTTTCTCGGATTTCACGGCCTCTAACCATTTGTCGGAATCCGGGCCCATCATCGCTTCTCCATAGCTCGTAGGTTCATCGTTGTCCAACAACATGACCTCTAAGACAGGGTTGTCGTACCGCTCAGGAGCAGTATACGTCCTTTGTCGACCTATGAGGTTTGATAGTAACTTGATCAGAAGCTTCATGATCATCATCATTAACATCCACTTCAACTAACATACTCGCAGCGATTGGTGGAGTCGTACTCGCAGCGATTCAGATCGCGGTGGATTCCGATCTAAGCGCCGAACAACGGCGCCTCCGCGTTCAACACACGTGCAGCCCGGTGACGTCTCCTACGCTTTGATCCAGCAAGGAGTAAGGAGAGTTTGGGGAAGGGCTCCAACAGCAGCACGACATCGTGGTGGTGGTGGAGTAGCAAGGTATTCCAGCAGGGCTTCGCCTAAGCACCGCGGAGGAGGAAGAAGAGAGGTAGGGCTTCGCCATGAGAGAGAGAGATCACATCTTGTCTCAAAAAGGCCAAAACCTCATGTATATATAGGAGGAGGGAGAGGGAAGGCTGCCTTGGCCTCTCCTCCAAGGAGGAGGGCTTCGGCCGAAGATGGGGAAGAGTCCACCTCCCACAAGGAAGGTGAATCTCCTCCTTTTCAAACTCCTTTTGCCCTATCTCCTTATCTGCAGCCGCATGGGCCTTTCCGGAAGGACTTGGCCAGCCCAATAAGGGCTGGTATACCTCCTATAAGGTCCCACGAAGTCCTATGGTCGTCACACCCCTCCCGAGGGTCCTCCGGCACCCTCCCGGCACTCCCGGTACACTACCGATGAGCCCAAAAACTTTCCGGTGATCAAAACTGGACTTCCTATATATCAATATTTACCTTCGGACCATTCCGAAGCTCCTCGTGACGTCCGGGATCTCATCCGGGACTCCGAACAACCTTCGGTAATCACGTATACCATTTCCCTATAACCCTAGCGTCATCGAACCTTAAGTGTGTAGACCCTACGGGTTCGGGAGACACGTAGACATGACCGAAACACCACTCTGGTCAATAACCAACAGCGGGATCTGGATACCCATGTTGGCTCCCACATGCTCCACGATGATCTCATCGGATGAACCACGATGTCGGGGATTCAATCAATCCCGTATGCAATTCCCTTTGTCGACCATTATGATACTTGCCCGAGATTCGATCGTCGGTATCCCTATACCTTGTTCAATCTCGTTACCGGCAAGTCTCTTTACTCGTTCCGTAACACATCATCCCGTGGCTAACTCCTTAGTCACTTTGAGCTCATTATGATGATGTCTTACCGAGTGGACCCAGAGATACCTTTCCGTCACACGGATTGACAAATCCTAGTCTCGATTCGTGCCAACCCAACAGACACTTTCGGAGATACATGTAGTGTATCTTTATAGCCACCCAGTTACGTTGTGACGTTTGGCACACCCAAAGCTTTCCTACGGTATCCGGGAGTTGCACAATCTCATGGTCTAAAGAATCGATACTTGACATTAGAAAAGCTTTAGCAGACGAACTACACGATCTAGTGCTATGCTTAGGATTGGGTCTTGTCTATCACATCATTCTCCTAATGATGTGATCCTGTTATCAATGACATCCAATGTCCATGATCATGAAACCGTGACCATCTATTGATCAACGAGCTAGTCAACTAGAGGCTCACTAGGTACATGTTGTGGTCTATGTATTCACACATGTATTACGGTTTCCGATTAACACAATTATAACATGAACAATAGACAATTATCATGAACAAGTACAATAATAACCATTTTATTATTGCCTCTAGGGCATATTTCCAACAGGGTGTGCGTATGTGCGTTCATAAGGGTGAGTGTGTGCGTGTGTATGTATATAAGCGCTTGCGTGTGTATATAAACATTTACGTTTGTACTGTGTTCAAAAAAAATTCAATAGCGGTGGCAGAATAATGCTCACATTTACTCTATGATCTAATACTTCGGTGATATTAGCGTCACTTATAATAATTTGAATTTATGTTAATATTAGAATATCTTCGTTGGTGATGGCTTATATGAATCCCAACCATGTGTCCTCTATAATCTCCTTAGAACAAAACTTGACGAGTATTTATTCGTCTCGTCATGTTATACTCCAAATCTGCAGTAATGACATTCAGAAATATATCGTATGACTCTTCTATCGTATGCCGTCGCTTTTGAGCTCTTGATTTTATTATTAATTTGAAAAAGTATAAAAGGACTATAATATCCCTAGTCTAAGTCTATCAGGGTTTAAATCCCGATGCTCGCATTTATTTCTGGATTTATTTTAGGATTTCCGATGATGTGCATTCAATGGCAGAAGATGTTCCCGCCGAAGACGAGGTGCCTACGGTGACTTCGTAAATTTCAAGATAATATGCTGGATCAGTCTCTCGAAAGTGCTCATAGGAATAGGATGTGCGTACGTGCGTTCATAAAGGGTGAGTATATGGACGTGTATATAAACGCTTGCGTTCATGCTGTGTTCAATAAAAATATTTCAATGGTGGTGACAGAATAATGCTCACATATACTCTATGATCTAATACTTCTGTGATATTAGCGTCACTAATAATAATTTGAATTTATGTTAATATCAGAATATCTTTGTTGGTGATGGCTTATATGAATCCCAACCATGTGTCCTTTATAATCTCCCTAGAACAAAACTTGACGAGTATTTATTCGTTTCGTTATGTTATACTCCAAATCTGCAGTATTGACATTCAGAAATATATCGTATGGCTCTTCTATCGCTTGCACTCGCTTTTGAGCTCTTGATTTTATTATTAATTTGAAAAAGTTTATTTTTAGTCTTTCTTTTTATTATATATGAATGTTTCCCATTAACATTTATTTATTTACTTATTCTGTATGGTTTTCACACTATATTTGTTTTGGTGCCCAGAGCTCACAACTTGACAATACATATTTCATGTGTACCGGGCAAAAGAAAAATCTTTCTAAAATATTCTTTTCTTGAACACAGTCGAAGTCGCTAACATATATGAGCATACACTCACCTTATCTCAATCAGCATGCCTGAGAGACTGAACCTGCACAACATTTTGAGATTGACGAAGTCAATACAGTCAATACAGACGCCTCATAGTCGACGGTAATGTCTCCTTTCATTGAACGGGCATCGTCAGAAAGTCTGAAATAAATCCAGAAGTGCGGACACCAATTCTAAGTTTAAGATTTGAGCCGTGGGCTAATGATTTTTTAAATATTACTTTTTGAAGCGTATAATTATTTAATCAGTATAGCAAAAAGGTCAATGCTTTGCAAGGGGAGAAAGGGCCGGTACAACCCTCGTGACCACATTTTGCATCATCACCAAGATACTCTATCATTCTCAATTCCATGAAATCATGAATAATTTTAGAAATCATAACCATTTTTAAACTCGTGCACATATTTGAAATTGTGAACATTTTCTAAGTTAGTGAACCCTTTTACAATTTTTAAAACATTTTCTAAAATCAAGAACATTTTTTGAATTCACGAATATTTTATACTATTTTTAAACTAAAAAACAATACTTGAATTGGTGAACATGTTTCGAATCAACGAACATTTTTTTGGAAATTGGTGGAACAATTTTTGAAATTTATGCACATTTTTTTGATTTAACGAACTTTTTTTATTTAACAAGTACTTTTTGTAATACATGATCAGTTTTTGAATCAGCAGACATTTTATTAATGAATAAACTATTTTGTAAGTCACAAACAGTTTTTGAAATCTTATGATATTATTTTCATTCATGAACATTTTGTTAATTAATAAACTGGCCATGGGCGTCCCACCACAGCCCTCTTAGTCCCACCAATGTTTGGCGGGTGATAACTAACAACCCACTAAAATATAGGTGAATTGGCTGGGCATAAGTAGGATTCCACCAAACAAATATATAACTAATTCGTTTTCACAAACATAGATAGCCGTTGTTGCGGTCAAAAAAGAACAACTTAGAGCATCTCCAGCCGTTGCCCCAAAGGACCCCCAGGGGCCGATTTTATCGCCGGCTGGCGAAAAAACGCCCAGCCGTGGCCCGAGGACCCCGTTTTTCGCCGGTTGAGGCCTTTTTTTGGGCCGGCGAACCCAGACCGAACCCAGGACGCTGGGGGTCTCTTGGGCGCGCCGGCGGTAACAAATCGGCGTGTGGGACACCACTGTCAAGCGAATCTCGCCCCTTTTTTCTAGCCCCCGAGCCACTTCCCTCGCTGCCGACCCCGCGACGTCGGCGACCCTCGCCTGTTCACGGCCCCTGCGCCGCCACTAGAAGACCCCAATTCGCCCTGCCTCGCCGGATTTCGCCTCCCCAAGCCATGCCAGAGTCTGCTTGCCTGCTCCGCCCGTCACGCCGGAGTCTGCTCGCCTGCTCGCCGTTCACGCCGGCAAGGTTTTCGACGTTTTGCCTGCTCGGCCATGGACTCGGACGACAAGGAGGTGTTCGCGGCCTTGTTGGAGGAAGAAGCCGAGGCCGACGCCGCCGACGAGGAGCACCTCATGATATTGTCCTCGCTGGCCGGCCTTTTCGTCAACAATGACAAGCCTCGGCGAGGTGGCTCGAGGCCGGGACAGCGCAAGAGCAAGCAGAGGCATCGGATGTGGGGGGGTATTGCATGCTCTACGCCGACTACTTCGCCGACTCTCCATTGCACGATGATAAAGTATTTCGGCGTCGCTACCGGATGAGCCGGAAGCTCTTCCTCGGGATTGTTCATTCCGTCCGGGAGTTCGACAACTATTTCATTTGCAAGAAGGATTGCACCGGCACAGTTGGATTCTCCGCACTTCAAAAATGCACCCAAGCTATGAGAATGCTTGCATACGGAGTTCCCGCGGACATAAAAGAAGACTATGGGCGAATGGCCGAGTCCACCACCATTGAGTGTCTGTACAAGTTCTGCAGAGTAGTGATGGCAGTGTTTGGACCACAATATTTGCGATCACCCAATGCCGAAGACACTACTCAAATCTTGGCACAGAATGCAGCAAGAGGATTTTCAAGGATGCTTGGAAGCATCGACTGCATGCATTGGTCGTGGAAAAACTGCTCATTTGCTTGGCAAGGGATGTACAAAGGTGCCAAAGGTGGTTGCAGTGTGGTACTTGATGCAGCAGCCACACATGACCTATGGATTTGACACTCCTTCTTTGGTATGCCAGGAACTCACAATGATATCAACATCTTGCAGTGCTCGAATGTCTTCGCGAAGCTTGTTGAAGGTCATGTTCCTCCGATAAACTTTGAGGTCAATGGACGCCAATACAACAAGGGATACTATCTAGCAGATGGTATCTATCCGAGATGATCCATATTTGTGAAGACCATCTCAAAGCCTGTGGCGCCAAAGAAGGCACACTTTGTTAAGTGTCAGGAGGCTTGCAGGAAAGATGTTGAGCAAGCATTTGGTGTGCTCCAATCGCGATTTGCTGTTGTCAGGTACCCCGCTATGACCTGGTCCAAAAGGCAGATATGAGAGATCATGAATTGTTGTGTGTGCTTGCACACCATGATCATTGAGAGCGAGCAGGAAGAGCCAGTGTTTGATCCTGAACCATATCACAGGATGGGACCTCTTGCAGTTGTTGATCACCAGGTGCCAACATCATGGACTGACTACCTCAATATGCGTCAGGAGATCCGAGACCCATAAATGCATCAAGAACTGCAAGACGATCTGGTGGAGCACCTATGGAGGCTTAAGGGCAACACCTAACTCGATTTGTTTTAATTTATGTTGAAATTTGCTTCATTGAACTATTTGATTTGTATTAATTTCTATGATAAATGTTCATACGAAATATTCAGTTTTTTTTGAATTTTATGCCGAAGAGCGCCGATTTTGTTCATTTTGTGTCCAAAAATAGCCGATTTGGTTGATTTCAAAGCCGAAATAGCATCGAAAAGGGGACGATTTTGGGCCGATTCATCGCGGATAGTGGGCCGAAAGCGACGGTTATGAGGTGACCCGGGGGTTGGGAAGCCAAGCCCCCAGGCCGATAATAGCGTCAGCTCTCCCCCAGGCGGCGCTATTTCGGCCCCTGGGAGGGGGGCCAACGACTGGAGATGTTCTTAGATAGCCGTTGTCGAGGAGGGAGCTCGCCTGGTCCAAGATCCTGGGCGAGCGGACGGGACATAGCGCAAGTTCAACAAGTGGTTGCGGCAGCACTCGAGGTGGTCAAGTAGGAGGCGCACCGCCATCATGGCGTAGCGCAAGTGTTCATCGGCCTTGGCGGTCAGGGCAGGCCGTCGGGTGACCACCAAGTCCAACAACTAGTCCGGTGAGCGAGCAGCGGAGTCCGAGGGTGTCGTCAAGGAGGTTAAGGCGAGGTAGCGATGGAGGTCCGTGCGCACGTCGTTCAATTCCTGGACGAACATGTCTAGCGTCGTTGCCAGGAGCACCGTCAGGATTTCGAGCAGGCGGGTGCGAGCGTCACAGAAGGCGTCACGACACTCTCCATCGAGAGGAGCCTGGCCGTAAGCGTGTAGATGCTGGTCTCTAGCAGTCCAACGTGATGGAGAAGAGGGGCGTCCGGAGGAGCAGCGCGTCGCCGACGGCCAGACCGGAGGGGCGACGGCTCGAACCCTACCCAAGAGCTCAGCACGGAGGGGAGACTGGGGTAGCGGTATTGTGGGTCCCCAACAGGCTAAATGGGACAGCCCACTTATGTTTTCTGTTGTCAGATCAGGGAGAACCAAATGCTTTTTCAGGCTTGCGAGATCATAAAATTTTCAGTTTCGTTTAGTAGGGGTCGCCATCTGTGGCTAGGGTACCCGCATGACCCTATTTGTATTCCCTTAAACTTCCTCTTTGATCAATAAAGCATTTTGTTACCACTAAAAAAAAAACTGAAGTGCTACACTCGCGGCCGTGGGTTGAGGAAGAGTACGACAATGTAGCCACGCCATTCATGCTGTGGAAGGAGATAAATCTGAGACAAGTCTTGGCACTGTTTTAATTACCAGGCGTTGGGCGTTCATTGAGATCAGCTCCTTGGCTTATAATGCTACCCTAATCTTAGTTGCTTCCTATGCATTACTCATTACCTGTCTTTTTACAGGCTTATCGACTGCAGAAGATGTGCACATATTAGTTCAGGTAATAACTAGCATAGAAGAGCATCTTGAAAACTAACCTGTGTTGGCACTTGCGACAAAGGTAAGAATTGTATTTTTTTTCAGTTTGCTGTTTCCATACTTGGTCAGGCTATATATATTGCTTATCCGATACTCCCTTCGTAAACTAACATAAGATTTTCTAGATCGCTATTTAAGTAATAGAACGATCTTATGTAAACTAATATATGCTACGGTTAGGAGAGGTCAAGCTTGGCCCATGTGCTCGTGAGTAGAGGTATGGTGCTTGATGGTGGTGGTCGTGTTAGGTTTCATCCGTGCGCGAATGAGCGTCGGCTTACGGTGAAGGCGCCTACCCAAACTTAAGGACTGATGCCGGGCATGCTTCTTACATGTACAGGGACTGGGACAGAAATTCTAAACAAGTTACTAGGGACCAATCAGAAGTGAGGCTCATACAGAGGGTAAGTAAAAGCTCTGGGCATACTCTGCCCTCTTTTCATGATATATTTTGCCCTCGGCTTGATCAGGATGGCAGTCCAGGCAACGTTCACTTGCAGCTCCCAGGCACCATGATTGCAAACTTGCTCTTCAGCAGGGTATGCTACGCTGACCAAGGTGCCTGCATCCTCGTCATCGACATCATCATCATCATCAAGGAAGCGAACATGGACAACAATTTCATCTTCGTCATCATCCGGGTCAGGGACAGCTACCAAGTTACGATTCAACACAACAGAGGAGCCGCTCTTCATATCTCTACTATCATACACAATCATCTGAGTCTCAGGATTTTCACTAGTCCCAGCACATATTTTGCCAATGAAAGGTGGTGCTCCTTTCAAAATCTCGACTTCAAGGCTAGCTGCCACTGGACCTTCAACAGGTGCGAGCACCAACTCCACTCTGCTCAGCTAACTACTAAGCACCCTTGTGATTGGTTCAGGATCAGGGGGATAGACATGGAGCTCTATTACACCTTTGCTAAAATCTTCGTCGCCGGCATCACCCTTCACCCTCAGATTGAACTCAAAGTAAATATTAGCCGGCGGAACTAATGCTCGCCGTGGACCTGTCAATGTCAGCATATCATCCTGCACAGTAATTTAGGAAATGTCAAAATATGTCTCTACGTAGTAAGTGGAGCAAACTGTGTAGCTGGACATGCTAACCAAACCAAACTGACTAGTCACATAAACTCAAACCAATTTTCAAAATTATCTTGTATAACTAGCCTGGGGAGCATCCATCGCCTCTGATATAAAATTATAAATTGTTACCAACAGCCATGCATTTGTGGCTTGCATGTTAAACAGAAGGTAACACTTATTTTATTTGCGGAACAAACATGTCAGCATTCAAAAGGCATTTTTTACAACCAGACATGTTAAGCAAGTAGTCAGACCACAGTGCACAAAATAAGCAACTAAACCTCATACGAAGTTAAAAGGCAACAAGTTTTGAACAGGTGACCAGAACTAAATGGAGAAACCTCATAGATAACAATCACAATAGTGGCATATGGCAATAACAATCAAATTGCTAGGGAACTGTATTTACAAATATAGCTTGAAGATCACAACAGACAGTAAGCTAAGATAGCTACATCATGAGAGAAAAGTATGCATGATAGCTACATCGTGAACAAACAGTAAGGACAGATAGCTACATCGTGAACAAACAGTAAGCTCATATACCTACAACGTGAACCGGCAGTAAGCTGCAACAGCTATCAATGTTGTCAGTCAAAATGGTAACTCACAAACTATTTTGACTGAAATTCGTGTATCTGGTATGATGCTAAGCTTCTGAATACTGGTAATTGCAACCAAGAATGACAAGAGACATTTTTTCAGTAAACATGAGTACGTAATGCTTGCAGAGCAGGACCTTTCTTATAGGGAAACAAGTACATAGCAGAAAATACGAAGTGTACATGGCATAAACCTAGCAAAATTTAGCAGACAATTGAAGAATGGAGCTGTTTGTATTGAGTCTAAAAAGTTCGGCTCAGATACCAGACCTGTGAAACTACTCACTAGGGCACCAGCGATTATATAATACAATTGAACTGCAAAAACGTCTTATATTGTGGTACGGAGGTAGTATAATATTATGGTGAAATTCAGCATACACAGCTTGTATACACAATAGATTTAGACTTATTATCAAGAGGATACAACTATTAGGATTTGATTAGTATATACAAGTAATTAAAAGCTAACGAAGCAAGGGATGGACTAGTGCATACCTTGGAGCTGATCATCTGGGGGTCTTCCCTTCCACGTCTAAACAGATAGACACATCGGTAGTCAATCCTATCCCTTGCAAGAACAGTGCCATATACACTGATTGGATAACCCCGGTCGGATTCGATTACTTTGACGGAAATGACGTTAACGGCTGATGACGCAAAGTACCTCTCCAACTCAGGAGTTATATTGCTATCAAGCGGCGGCCCAAGGCCAAACTTAGCTGTAAATCAAGGGCAGGAGACACAAGTCAGGACCAGCCAACACAAGATGCCTAGTTTATTGTTCACATAGATACACCAAGGGAAGAGACCGAAGGGAAATCCACACTCATCGGTCTCTGTGTGTTTAATCAATCGATCAACACCAAGACTGCTGATGAAACAATTGCAGGCATACTCACACTCTTTATCAAGGTCGAAGCCAGCTATATTGAAGCTGCAGAAGCGGGTAGGGACCAAGAGTTTCTTCTTAGGATCCAGTTCGGTGATGCTTTTGACACAGGCAATGTGAAGCTCCTCGAGCTCCGCCCTTGCCTTGAGCATAACCCCACCATCATCATCGCTGTCCCACATTGGAATCTCGATCACTTCCTCCTCCTCCTCCCCCTCCACATTTGAGACGATCGAACTTCCAATTTCCGTAGGGGGTTGCTCACCCATTTTCTTGCAGGCCGGAACGCCCATACCCTCGTTCTCCTGCTTCTCCTCGTCGCCGGTTGTTGGGCTAGCTGCGATCTCCATAGCCATAGGGGCTTGCTCCTTGGGAGTACCATCGCTGGCTGTAGAAAAATCAAGAAATCCATGGTGAACAGAAGAAGGTAACTAGAAAGAGAAAGGGGGTGGAGGAAGGAGGCGGGAACCTTCTTCATAGCTGGCGGCGGCGGCGTCCTTGTTCCAGGGCCGCTTCCGCCCGATCAGCGCCGTCACGGGCAGCTGGGTCTCACCCAACATCTTGCCACCCAGGACGAAGTAGAAGAAGGCGTGAGATGATCAACGGCGATCGCCGTCGCCGGCGGCAGGTGCTAAGCTAGGGTTTGAGGGGGGCGGCGATTCGATTGGGGAATCGAATTGAGAAGTCGGGACAGGAGTGGCATCGTGAGCCGGAAATGTAGTACAGCCCATTAACCTTCCACGTTCCTTTTTTTTGCTGTCTGTTTGTTTTAGGCCTGGCCCAGTTTTATGTTTCCGCTTGCTTTGCGGTTTTTTTTTCTCCTTCCTTCTTTCCGGGAATTCTATTCCCCGCATGTTGCGGGGAATACGTACGCGGGCTCTCCTGCTGTGTTCCCTCACGGATTAACCCTCAGGACCAATCAAGAGCTAACAGCTGTCCTGGTGGACCCCACAACTATCAAAACAACCTTTTTCTTTCTAACTTACGCATAAATACATTTTCCTTGCCCTTTTCCCATGCTCTGCCCGATTGGATTCCGACGCGGTGAGGTTTGTCGCCTCGGACTGTGGCCGGAGGCAAGACGGAAGCAGTCGCGGATAGCGCCGCCGGCCTCCACGCGTTGCACCGGCTGGGGCTTTGGTTTTCCCTGCCACTAATTTTGATTGAAAATTAGGGAAGAATGGATAGATGAATCTGAATAGCTCGTGTACTTCAAACTTCACTATGCGGATAGGTGAGTAGCTAGCTAGTACAGAGGTCGATGACGCAATGAATTAGCTCTCGCGTTTGCCTGTGGAGTTTGCTTCGAGCCAGCATCTTCAAGTTTGACCACACGACCTCCGTGTCATCTTGACCACCAGCCACAGCTGACTGATTAGACGCGCTGCAGTTCCAGCTTCTCCAAGGGAGCTAGTCGGCCCTCGCAGAGACAGAGAATGATGGCCAAGGAAAGCAGCTGCCTTGGCTTGGCTTGGGCGCCTCGGAGACGGGCGATCAGTAGCCGCGAAGGCTCCCGTCTTGCCACCAATAGCCGGCTAAGGCCACAGCCCCAGGGCGATGCAGCCCGCCGGAGGCGGGTTGCGCTAGCCGCGAACCCGCGACAGCTCCATCTTGCCGCTGGCCATGGTCCGTGGCGACGGACCTCACTGCATCAGGATCTCTCGGATGGAGCATGAGGATAAGGCAAGGGAAAATATATTCATGAGTTAATTAGAAGAAGAACAGATTGTTTTGGTAGTTGTGGGGTCCATCAGGACAGCTGGTCGCTCTTGATTGGCCCTACAGGATAGTCCGTGCAGGGAACCCTGCAGGAGAGCCCGATCCCGTATCGCGTATCCATTGGTGCTGCCGTTACATTAGTTGGCCCAGCTTAACTTAGTCCCCTACTCCGGTTTTAGGTAGGTACAGTCTGTTTTTTCCTTTTCTTTTTCCGCCATATAAATTCAAATTTAATAGCCAGACATGTTTTTTCTTAACATGATACAAACACAGATACTTATATGTACACATATAGACTCATCCCTACAAAACGCGCGCGCATACAGTCTATCCCTTTAAGCATCTTCGAAAGGACTAAACAGGAAACAAGTGGATTGAGGCAAAGCTGATTACCAGTCAAGTTTTCAAGCCGATCATCAAGTTTCTTTTTGGCGTGATACGATGTTGCAGCATGCCCCATAGTATAATCACGGACAACTGAAAAAACTAACATCAGAAAATGCTAGGAGTATTATCAAGAACGCAACATCAAATTGGACTATGCCTCTGTGTATCACCCGCGAACCAGTGGACAGGTTGAATATGCCAACGGTCTTGTCCTTGGTGGCATCAACCTGAGATTGGTCAAATTGGTGGAGAAGGCGGGCGAGAAGTGGGCCGAGGAGATCGAATCTGTTCGGTAAGCCAAGGACTAAGCCTAATTAACCGATCTACCGATTACACACTATTTTTTATGGTTTACGGCGCAGAAGCCCCCCCCCCCCAAGTTGCAGAGATAGAGCGCATGGACGATGTGGATGCCCTAGATGAAGCCATGGACTTTGTAGTTGCCAAGTCGGCCATCTATAAGCAACAACTTCGTCGCTATCAAGCTCGTGAAGTATGAGGTCGGGCATTCAATGTCAGAGACCTCATTCTGCGTCGGTACCAGGACAAGAAGGGGAAGGACAAGGCCTCACCACTTCGGATGTCCTTTCATTATTGATAGAGTTCTCGCTGGAGGAGCATATAGGATCCGAGAAGCGAAGAACGGACGCCTCGAGCCCAATCCCTGGAACATCTCTCTGCTACACCATTTTTACACTTAGCTCTGCTACATCGAAAAATATGTTTGTTATTATTTACCTACTCGAGGAGAAGCAGAAATTAAGTTTGGGGATGCTGATGCGTCTCAAACATATCTATAAACTTTGATTGTTTCATGCTATTATACTATCACTTTTTTTATAGCATTTCTTTTATTTTTATAGACTAACCTATTAATTTAGTGCCCGATGCCAGTTTTTGTTTTCTACTTGTCTTTGGTTTTGCAGGAAATCCATATCAAGGAAGGCCAAAACACGATAGCAATTTTTGATGTTTTTTGCGACTAGAAGAAACCCTAGAAGCTTCGTGAAAGGAGGAGAGGACCACCAGGGGGGCACGCGACCAGGCGGCGTGCCCTAGCCCTTGGGCACGCAATCAGAGGATGTGGTCCCCATGGCAACCACCTTTGCCTCCCTCCACCCCCATAAATCCTTAGAAATACCGAAACCATCTGTCCCATTTTTAGAGAATTTTATCACCGTCGCAAGTTCCTGTTTCGCAAAGATCTAGTCTGGAGGCTTGTTTTGAAGCTCTGTCCAAGGGGGAAGCCATTGCCAAAGCCTTCTTCATCAACCTTGCAGCCTCCATGTTGATGTGTGAGTAGTTCGATCGGGTCCTTAGGATCCATAGAGTAGCTAGATGTCTCTCTTTCTCTCTCTCTCTTTCTCTCTCTAGATGACTCTCTCTCTCTCTCTGGATCTTCAATATCGTGTTCACGTGAGCTTCTCACATGATCGGGATCAATTATATGTAATCGGTGGTGTGTTTATTGGGACATGATGGATTGTCACTTTATAGGTAGACTGTTCATTGAAATCAATTGAATCATGTGAGGTTTCATTTGTTGTATAATTTTATAGCTTTGCATCCTCTCTGGTCTATCTATCTTCTTTGGCCAAGTTCGATGGTTTTTTCTTCAAAGTGAATGGTGCTTTCTAGCGGGTTCAATCATGCGGTGCTCTGACCCAATGACAATAAGGCCAACCCAAGTATTGTCGTGTTGTCATTAAGGATAAAACTATGGGATTTTGTCATATTGATTGGTTTTTTCCCGTTTACATTATGTCATCTTTCTTATCGTGATACTCAGTTTCTTGCAAAATTAATACCTTGGGATGCATGCTGGATAGCGATTTTTGGGTGGAGTATTAGCAATAGATTCAGTTGGATTAACGGTCTTCTTATCATGGATGTAATGCCTATATGAGATTATACCATGAATGATCATAGACATAAATATTGCAATCTGGTCAATTGCCCAAATGCAATGTTTCACCATAAAATTCACATATT
Organism: Hordeum marinum; assembly: GCA_022496015.1. NCBI lineage: Eukaryota > Viridiplantae > Streptophyta > Magnoliopsida > Poales > Poaceae > Hordeum > Hordeum marinum. Next base: position 334,647,502 of record CM039676.1, on the reverse strand, counting down.
TTTGAGGGAGGTGTCACTAGTGAACCTATGCCCCCTGGGTCTATTCTTCATTACTGAATTCTTCTACACAATTGCTACCTACTATTTTTCGTTTTTACCTTGCTACTATCTATACCTCTATCACTTGTGGTTTACATTGTAACTAACACGAGAAGGGGCTTGACAACCCTCTTGCCGTGTTTAGAACAAGCTTGTTTGTGACATGTGTGTAAGTGTTGTTGTCTTGTCTAGCTTGGAAGCTCCTACTGGACTGATAACCTTGGCTCTCTAACCGAGGGAAATATTTGCTGCTTCACCCTTCTCTCGAGGGAATCTCAACAACTCATGTGGGAGTAAGCAATTATCCTGTCTATAAACCTAGTACTCTAGGCTGCCCCACCGTGAAACTGGAAAATCTCTGACATTAGGCCTCTCTGGAAGGATATCCTCCTCAGCTTTATCCTCTTCTTCATCATCATCATACTCTCCATCTGCATCATCCTCTGTCTCCTAGTGAACATAATCCTCGGAATCATACTCATCATCATTGTCCATATCAGATGCCTCTATCATAGAGCCTAGGTGGCAACTAGACAAACGTGGCCTGCTGACTAAGTTGCTTCAGATCCCTTATTTAGCCTTCTTTCGACGAGCAGCCCCAAGCGCACCGGAGGAGCCCCGAAGAGACAGAACATAATAGCATAGATAAGTGTAAGTCTCGAAAGTCATGGAAAATGGCAAAACAAATAAATAATTGAGTACCAGCCTCTCTTCGCACACGGGTCCGGGGTCCAGACCATGATAAGCGTGCACTAGTATTTCCTCTTGAAGTATTGTATATTCCTCGTATGCAGTTTTCCAATCCAGGTCCGGTTTTTAAATTTGGGACCGGCTATATGTAAGTAGCTTGAAAAGTTTATTTTAGATAGGTCATTATATTAATAGAGATCCAACGGTTGTTCTTCTCTCTTCTTCCTCCTTCAACCGTTACTTCTCCCACAAAATTGTCTTATCCAAATGAAAAATTCAGTCAACTTATATATAGCTATTGTGTTGAAATTTGAATGCATTCATTTAGCCAAGCCGGCTCGAAGTGTCCAAGAAGATTGTTTCGTTTACTGTTCACACTGCCGCTGTTGATGTAACAACGCAATGGTTTCTGTAACTGACAAAAAGAAGGGACCTCAGGCCAAGCTGCCTCCTGTGAAGACGAATCAACTTATGATCTGCGTGGTGCTGGCGCACAGGTCATCAACAGGTTTGGAGGTACTCCTATGATCCATCTTAGGAACCTATACCCAACATGAACACATCACCAAAAAGGGTGCGGCTAGGTCTCAGCCAACCAGGACCTGCTAAATCTAAGTCAAGTGATATAGTTTATAAGAAGAAAAAAGAAATAAAAATAAAAATATATTTTTGTACGAATCTCCATACAAAATCAAGGAAATATAACATCGAACCGAGACAGTCGACCGACAATCAGGAAAACTGCCAAGAAAATATGCATGGTTAGCCACTAAGACCGGTGCAAACGTTAAGTACGTAGGTCTGCATAATTGAAACGATGATTCCAACAAGTTGGAGGACGATGGTTCAGCCACAATTATTAGATGCAATTGAACAGTAGAAGGAACATATCATTCCCTCCTCCTTGTCACAAGTTCGCAACAATCATATGCTGATTCTTCTTCATGACGGATCAACTCACACAGCATTACTCTCTCTCGGAGCTAGGCAACCAGTACATTTCTACTACGTACTCCGGCCTACATGGCATCAGTTGTCCCACTTGAAGGCGACGGGGCTCCTGACCCGGTGCTCCCTGTTCTCCCAGGCGATGTGGCCGTAGTCCCATGTGCCGGCCGGCCTCACCTTCGCTCCGGCCATGGCCCTGAACTCCACGGTGTAGCTCATCTTCTCCTTGAGCCGCTTCAGCTCCAGAGTCGCTGGCGTCACGGTCACCTTCACATCGTCCGGCGCGGCGACCGTCACATTGTACCTCTCAGGCCGCGCCGACACCTTGGTCACCGTCCGCGTCAGCGTGCGGACGCGGGTGCGGCCGTCGAACACCACCACGAACGACGGGTAGTTGAGGTTGGCCACGCCGCCCGGGATCGTCCTCGCGCACTTGCTCAGCTCCGGGACGAACTGCCGCATCTGCTCCACCGTGTAGTTGAGGGTGCAGAGGAAGTCGACGTGGTCCTGCGCGCCGGCGTCGTACACGAGGCCCGGGTCCATGGCGAGCCGCGGGAGCACGAGCCCGGCCCCGGCCGTCAGCGGCGTCGCGCCCATGACGGCGGCGCCGACGGCACTGCCGCTGTCCACGATGTCCCTGCCGTTCTTGTCGAGCGGGCCGGCGGTCGTCATCAGCGCCGAACGGATCATGGCCGGCGTCCAGTCGCCGTGCCGCTTCTTGATCAGGGCCGCCACGCCGGCGACGTGCGGGCACGCCATCGACGTCCCCGAGAGGATGTTGTACTCCACTCTCCGCGGGTCCATCTCGGAGTGAGATGGCGAGGCGGCACCGGACCAGGCGGCGAGGATGTTCACTCCCGGCGCGATGACGTCGGGTTTCAGGATCTCGGGGGCAATCGGGTTGGGCCCCCGCGAGGAGAAGCCCGCGACCATTGGCGCCCGGTTCTCGCCGGTGACCGTGTCGCAGGTGAAGGTGAAGGACGCCACCGGGTACGCTACGGACGACATGTAATCGGCCAGCTTCTTGGCGCCGGTGGAGCTGAGCAGGAGACCGGGAAGGTTGAAGGGTTCGGCCATTACCGTGTCCCAGAACCGTTCCGTACTATCGGCGGAAACTATCCCGGCTCCGCCGGCTCTCTGCACGTAAAAGCCGGCCGAAGCTCCTGCGTCGTTGGAGCACACCACGACCTTGCCCATGACCTTGCCGGGCATCAGCCGCATCCGGTCATCTCTGCCGCAGTAGCTGCCCACTAGCGGGACCATGCCCGCGCCGGAGAACGGGATGTTGTACAGGGATTGCCCGGTGAGCACCACCCCGTTGCCGAGCCCGAGTGTCGCCGGGAACACCCGGTCCGTGGTGGCCGCGCCGACGGTGGTCATCCACGGGGCCAGGTTGGATATGACTGACGCTTCTGGGCCTTGGTTGCCGCCCGCCAGGACGACGAAGATGCCTCTGCGCTCAGCGCCGAACGTGGCGACGGCGAGGAGGTCGTCGTAGAAGGGTTCCGCGTGGCTTCCGAGGGACATGGAGATGATGTCCACGCCGTCGCTCACCGCGGCATCGATGGCCGCGACAATGTCCGAGGTAAGACATCCTCCGTTGCACGCCTTGTACATGGCGATCCTTGCCATGCGCGCCACGCCGCTCGCTCTCCCGCCAGCGAACTTGAAGAGATCGGCCGAGGGGACCTCGGAGCCTGCCGCTGTTGACGCCACGTGCGTTCCGTGCCCCGCGATGTCCCTCGGACTCGAACCGGCGACGAAGGACTTGGCGCCGACGAGCTTGTTGTTGCACAAGCTGGCGTTGAATCCCGGGGCGTCCACGCACTTGCCCCTCCAGGTGGACCTGACGGGGCTGAGCCCGGCGTCGTTGAAGCTAGCGCGCTCCGGCCAGATGCCGGTGTCGACGAAGCCGATGATGATGCCGTCGCCGAACTCGGCGTCCGGCCACGCGCCGAAGTCGTCATGGAGGCCCATGAACCACGGCGACCTCGTGGTCTGGGTGTGGTACACCCTGTCCTTGTACACGCGGGACACGCCGGGCACGGTCGCCATGCGCTGGGCCTCGCCGTCCGTGAGACGAGCCGCAAAACCGTGCATCACGGTGCCGTAGGTGTGGCGGATGCGGTTGGAGTTCGTGCCCACCATGGACGCGTACCAGCGCTCGAGGGTGTCGAACTTGGACGGCTTGGCGAGGTGGTTGGTGAGGACGGTGTAGGTGCTCGAGCTGGAAGGATGAGTCTGCTTGTGCTCCTCGGTAATGCCGTTCTTGGGCTTGGGGGTGACGGAGGAGTACGTGGGCTGGACAAGGAGGAGAACTAGGAACGAGCAACGCAAGAGGATGGAGGTCATGGAGGCCATTGCTGAAGTGTGTGTCAGTGAGACAGTGAGGTTGTGGCCGTGGTGGAGTGCATGAGACTGATGAGAGTGGTGGGTTTTATAGGAGAGTGTGACACATGCATGCGTGTTCAGATCAGCAGGAAAATGCATCGCCAACATAAATTATTTGCATCACACACCTGCTAGGCTCATCAAATTCCTATCTTAATTCGAAGCTTGCATTACCATGTTTAGCCCTAAATATACCATCATGCATGGTGGCTCAGCTACAGCTATTGGATGGTACTAGATGTGGCTCTCTTCCAGACTAATCCTTAGCTAGTGGAAGCTAAATGCAGCCTGGAAACAAAATTATAGAGCTTTGTTTTGCCAGGGAAGAATTGTTGATTGGTTTTTTGTACCAAGTGTTCGTGATGAACAGCCTTCCAAACCAAACAAGGAAAGATTGAAACGGCCTCCACTCTGCCCCTTTGTCTTTTCCTGAAACCTCAACTTGCCTTGTCTCCATCGAGTTACCCTAATTAAATACACACAACATGCAAGAGCACATGCTTTCGGTTAACATTCTAGTTGTGCACCGAGGGATGAAACCAACTGCCTAATATGTTAGCAATAACATATGTTGGCAGGCAAGGCGGTTTTCAGTCCCTGATACATACAAGTCATGCAAAACAGAGCCCAACTAAAGAAAACATCACATGCCAATCAGGATGTAAGTGGCAATGGGTCCCACTAGTCCCATATATGCCATCCACAAAAAACAGTCTAAATGGCGTTCGTGTATATCCAGCAAAAACAAGCGGCGCAAGTGGACAACCCAACTAAGCCCGCGAACGCCAGCGGTGCGTTCGCTTCCTTCCCCAAACACCCCCACGCTGCCATGCCCTAGCGCGAGCGCCTTCGCCGCGCTGTCTCGACCCGCAACCACCACCACCACCATTTCAATCCTCTTGTCCATGGTTCCGCCGTCGCCGCCGTGTCTCTCAAAGGGGCTGCCATCCAAGGGAAGCGCCTGGACCGGGCCGAGCTATGTGGGGGCACCTCCTCTATTCTCTCCCCAATCCCACCGATGCTCTCTTCAGCCCCTCCACCGCCGCCGCCAGGGATCACCAGGAACCGAGCCGAGCCTTGCAGGGGCGCCTCCGCTTCAGCTCCTCCTCCTCTTCTCCCCGCAGGATTCGTGGCAGAAGTTGCCACTGGTTTGTGGATTTTGTTCTTTTCTGTACTATGAATGCTACTCTGAATTAAAGTCTGAAGATCGTATTGAGTCTGAAGATTCAGAGTTGCTTTTGTGGATTGCAAAGTATGGATGCTACTTTGTAGGCACAAGTTTCTACGTACTATTGTATGATAATTTGGAAAATCTGGAGACTCCTCGCTCAAGTTTCTACTATGAATGCTATCCTGCATTAGTTTGCTCTAATATGTGGAACTATGTGGACACCACATACGCCACAAAATAATAATTGGACAATGACACAGTCCCATATAAAAAGTGGTGGTCAGAGTGGCCAAGTCCCATGACGTCGAGGGTGCTGTCCATTTACATCCTGACATGCCAAGATGTAAAAAGGATGTTCAATGCAGTACAAAAGATTACAGAGTTAAATATACCAAATCTTCTATATAGAGTATCTAAAGGGGAGCCTGGCAACGATTGTAGCCGATCCGCATCGACACGAGTATGTGGCTGGTCGCGCGCGACTGCCTCACTTTCATCCTTATTCTTTTCCATGCCTTTTCCCCATTCTTTCTACCTCCATTAGCGATGGGATCTGCTCCTTCACAAGCTTTTTTTTTGTTGCGAGTGTCGGCAGCGAGCATCAATGTGGTGGTCTGCGGTAACGGTGTCCCGGACTAGAGGTACTCACCACGTCGTTTTCCGACCAGTGGGTCAGGCCGAGGACCCCTAGGACGATTCACTAATGGGCCAGTTCGGAGAGCCCATAATGCGTACAAGGGAGATTCCTCGCGACTTGGTGCACAAGACAAGGACTCCTCTAAACCTTAGGCCTACGGTGCATTATATAAACCGAGGTCAGGCTAGTCAATCTCAATCTCATATTCATTACTACAATCTCGTGGTAGATACATGTACTATGTACTATCCCCATATCAATACAATCAAATGCAGGACGTATGGTATTATCTTCTCGAGAGAGCCCGAACTTGGGTAAAATCCTGTGTCCATGTTACCATCACTCCAAGACGCCTAGCTTAGGACTCCTACTACGAGATATGCCGGATTTGACACTGACATTGGTGCTTTCATTGAGAGCCTGCTGGGTAGTCGCCGCAGTGCGATGGGAATTCAGATAGGCTCCATTGTGATCTACGCGTCGGAACCGAGCGACATCGTCAACGTCGGCATCTTCGTCGCCAGCTTGATTGCTCGACTCGACTATGCCGACGACTACGCTCCATGTCGGATCATATAGATCGAACGGGGGTCTTCATCAACACCAACTCCAAACTCAACCAAGATCATGGAAGAATCCATGGTGCTCGGAGGCTCAACGTCATCATTGCCCTCGTGCGATCATGCAGTTTTTCTGGACGACGGGTTCGTGTTTGTTGTCCCTGCTTTCTCGAGTGTCGTTTTGATGATCGCTTTGGTGAAATTGTGCGGAATTGAGTCTAGAACAACCCTGCAAAATTTCGTCGCGTTCCGATGGAGTAATCTCTGGCAATCTCCGATCTACCGAAGCCCTGTCGAATCTGAACGAGAATCTGGACGAGTTTAGGGCGAGGAGTCCAGCATCTAGCTCGGAAGTCCGTTGGAAAATCCCACTGTTCATCGGCTACGGAATTCCTATACCGAACACCCCTCAAATTTCAGCTCGATCTGACCGTCCAATTCCGGGAAACATCCGCTTAGTACAACGAATTTTGGATCTATTTTCTGCGCGAAAACGAATCCGACTCGAGTTCATCTTTTTCATGAACGGGTTGTCAGACGCCCTTTTTGAAGGAAATTTTCTCATCATCTTGGTCATCCGACCAAGAGTTCAACACCGCGAGGGACAAATAATCATCAAGCGAACCTCGTCATCCGCGGTTCGTACGGGTCGGGCGCTCCATGGCTTCATCAAGCCAACATCAACCTCGTCACAAATTCTGACCTGCGTCGGCATCGCCGCGTCGTTACTTTCTCAAGCCGACGTCCACCACGCCGACCTGCTTTGACATGTCGGCTGGCATGGATCTCTAGCGTCACCTTACCGATCTGCTCCGTCACATCGGCTAGACTGGGGGCTTCGTCGTCTCCTCATCAACCCGCTCCGAAGACTCCGACGTCACCAGCCAACCAGCTTCGGCACCTTGGCTAGCATGAGAATTTGGCGTCACCAGCCTGTAGGTGAACGTTGCATGGGAAACAAAAAAATTCCTATGCACATGCAAGATCTATCCATGGTGATGAGCATGTAAGAGAGGGAGAGTGGATCTACATACCCTTGTAGATCGCTAAGCGGGAAGCATTAAGAAACGCGGTTGATGTAGCCGAACGTCTTCGCGATCCAAATCGTCGAGCGTCCCGTGACCCAATCACGATCCGTCCCGATCTAGCGCCGAACGAACAACACCTCCGCGTTCAGCACACGTACATCTTGATGACGATCTCCGCCTTCTTGATCTAGCAAGAGGGAGCAGAGAGGTAGACGGGTTCTCCGGCAGCGTGACGGCGTTGCGGCGATGGTGGTGGAGCTATTCCAGCAGGGCTTCGCCTAAGCACCAGTAAAACCGATCTAAAGGAGAAACTACGATCTAGAGGAGAGGTAGCACGTGGCTATTTTTCTGTGTCAAAAACCCTCAAAACCTCTAGTATATATAGAGGAGGGGAGGGAGGAGGCTTGGCCCCCAAGGGAGCCAACCCTAGTTTGGCCGAAGTAGGAGGGAGGAGTCCTCCTCCTTCACTCCTAGTAGGACTAGGATTCATCCTTTCCCACTTGGGCCTCCTTCCACCCTTGGGTTTCTTCACCTCAGCCGCATGGGCTTTTTGTGGAGGCTTTGGCCAGAACACTAAGGTCTGGTAAACCTCCTCTCACAGACCACGTATCCTCTTGGGTCAAAATACCCCTCCCGATGGTCCCCGGTACCCTCCCGACACTCCCGGTACACTACCGATGAGCCCGAAACTTTTCCGGCGACCAAAACAGGACTTCCTGTATATCAATCTTTACCTCCGGACCATTCCGGAGCTCCTCGTGATTTCTGGGATCTTATCCGGGACTCCTAACAACCTTCGGTCATGACCATACATAACTCTATACTACCGAAAGGTCACCGAACCTTAAGTGTGTAGACCCTACGAGTTTGAGAACTATGTAGACATGACCGAGACACCTCTACGGTCAATAAACATTAGCGGAACCTAGATGCCCATATTGATTTCTACATATTCTACGAAGATCTTTATCGGTAGAACCTCTATGTCAAGGATTCAGTTAATCTTGTATACCGTTCCCTTTGTTCTTCGGTATGTTACTTGCCCGAGGTTCGATCGTCGGTATCTGTATACCTAGTTCAATCTCGTTTCTGACTAGTCTCTTTACTCGTTCTGTAATACAAGATCCCGTAACTAACACTTTAGTCACATTGCTTGCAAGGCTTGTTGTGATGTTGTACTACTGAGTGGGCCCTGAGATACCTCTCCGTCACACGGAGTAACAAATCCTAGTATTGATCCATGCCAACTCAACAGACACTCTCGGAGATACCTGTAGAGCACCTTTATAGTCATCCAATTACATTGCGATGTTTTTTACACACAAGACACTCCTCCAGTGTCAGTGAGTTTCATGATCTCATGGTCATAGGAACAGATATTTGACATGCAGAAAACTATAGCAATAAATTGACACGATCAAATGCTACGTTTATTGTTTGGGTCTTGTCCATCACATCATTATCCTAATGATGTGACCCCGTTATCAAATGACATATCATGTCAATGGCTAGGAAACCTTGACCATCTTTGATCAACGAGCTAGTCTACTAGAGGCACGCTAGGGACAAATGTTGTCTATATATCCACACATGCAACGTGTTTCCAATCAATACAATTATAGCATGGATAATAAAAAATATCATGAACAAGGAAATATAATAATAACCATTTTATTATTGCCTCTAGGGCATATTTCCAATAGTCTCCCACTTGCACTAGAGTCAATAATCTAGCTCACATCACTATGTAATTTACATTGTAATGAATCGAACACCCATACAGTTCTGGTGTTGATCATGTTTAGCCCTTAGAAGAGGTTTAGTCAACGGTTCTACAACATTCAGATCTGTGTGCACTTTGCAAATATTTATGTCCTCCTCCTTGATGTACTCACGGATGGAATTGAAGCGTTGCTTTATGTGTCTGGTCCTCTTGTGAAACCTTGGTTCCTTGGCTAGGGCAATGGCACCAGTGTTATCACAGAACAGATCCACTGGATTCAGTGCACTGGGCACTACTCCAAGATCTGTCATGAACTCCTTCATCCAGACACCTTCCTTTGCTGCCTCCGAGGCTGCGATGTACTCCACTTCGTATGTAGAATTGGCTACCACGCTCTGCTTGGAACTGCACCAGCTTACCGCTCCCCCATTGAGAATAAATACGTATCCGGTTTGCGACTTAGAGTCATCCAAATCAGTGTCAAAGCTTGCATCGACGTAACCCTTTACGATGAGCTCTTGATCACCTCCATAAACGAGAAATATTTCCTTAGTCCTTTTTAGGTACTTAAGGATATTCTTGACCACCGTCCAGTGCTCCATTCTAGGATCACTTTGAAACCTTCCGACCATACTTATGGCAAGGTTGACATCGGGTCTTGTGCACAACATTGCATACATGATAGAGCATATGGCTGAAGCATAGGTGTAAGAGCACATTTCTCCATGTGTGGTTTTGGGTAATTTATGACAATCCCTATGGACTAATGGTTGCCTTGAGTTATATTCTAAGGATTTGTCCGTGGGTACTTCTTGAAGTCCATCTATTGGTTTCTAGGTGTTTATATGATGACCAAGGTGGTATTCAAGGTTTATCCAAAGATTGGTCATGTGGGAGTTGAGCTTATTGCAAGCATGTCTTGAAGAAGAAGATTGTGTAAACATTCATGTTTACCTTCAAGACATCATCTTTATGAAGAGAGAAGCTAAGATACAAGGTTGATCAAGACTAAGTAAAAAAGTGAATCAAGTTGATCAATACACAAAGCGTACAAGATGTACCGAGAGTGATCAAGTGATCCCATGGTGTGGTAAGCATTGTCTATTATGCTTTGTGTACTAACCTATGGTCTACGTGAGAGTTCTTTGTGGGGTTAGGTATATTTCCATGGGATTGCATCAAGAGGCATATCCCATACATCCCATGAAAGATGACATCAAGTGGAGATCGTTATCAAGGTTGCGATGTGCAAGCTCAAGTGAAGCATCACGGAGAGATCATTCTTGAGGCTCGCCATTCATTGTGGTGACAATGAACTTGTGAAGATGTGCCGAAGAGTGGCTCACCCATAGTGGAGTATGGGGGAGCAATGATATATCCTTCATCAAGCCAACACAATCAATAAAGGTGGTCCATCTTGAGGAAGTCAAGATCGTCATCATCTAGCTCAAGTGGAATATGCACAAGGCTAAGGTTTGACCTTGATAGTTTTTTTTATTTTACCGGTCTCATGGTGGTAGTTGAGAGACCGGGTTATAGGATCGATTGCCGTACTATCAAGGGGGGCTCTCAAGTGAGTAGCTTGATCGTATCGTTCGTTGAGATCTCAAACCATTGCATTCTTGGCATCATAATCTTTATTGGTTCTTGGTTGGCTTTTCTCTATGTGGGTTCTTGAGCTTGTGGTTATCTTCGTGACAAGATCTAGTACATCGAAAACGGATTTCATATGCTTCGTCTATTGCGTTTTCGGTGTTGGAGGTTTTACCGGTCTTATTCAAGGAAGAGTTCTCACCATTTTCTTATGGCCTTTTATCATTTGCTTCTTATTGATATTTCAATCAATATTGTGTTAGCCCATGTCGTTAGCTTTCAAACAAACTTTGTTTCGTTGAATTCGGAGCCCGTTTGCAAAAGTTATGGCAGTTTTGGTGTTCATAAAAGGCTGCAGCGGTAGTAGCGCGGCTAGAGCGGATGTAATTTTTTACTACCGCTCCGGAGGGGTACTACCGCAGATCCAAGAGATCCGGAGGTGGTGACCGAAGGTTGTTCGGAGTCCCGGATGAGATCCCGGACGTTACGAGGAGCTCCGGAATGGTCCGGAGGTAAAGATTCATATATAGGAAGTCCCAGTTTGGTTTCCGGAAAAGTTTCGGGCTCATCGGTAGTGTACCGGGAGTATCGGTATTGTACCGGGAGTGTCGGTAGTGTACCGGAGGACCTCCGGGAGGGGTATTTCGACCCTAAGAGGTCCATGGGCTGTGGGAGAATAATAACCAGCCCTTAGTGGGCTGGGAAAACAGCCACAAAGGCCCATGGCGCAGGAGAGAAAGTCCTAAAGCAAAAAATGGAAAATCAGCCAATAGGAGGCAATCCTACTCCAACTAGGATTGGAGGTGAAGTAGGATTGCTCCCACCTCCTATTTCGGCTGACCCAAAGGCCTTGGCTGCCTCTCCTCTCCTCTCCTCCTATATATACTAGTGGATTGGGTGGTTTTTGGACAGAATTTCCGGCCACGTGCTACCCGTTTCACCGGTGCATAGTTTCTCCTCTAGGTCGGTTTTCCGCAGCGCTTAGGCGAAGCCCTGCCGGAATCACTCCACCACCATCACCGGAGCGCCGTCACGCTGCCGGTGAACTCTCTCTCCTCTCCACCTCCTCTTGCTGGATCAAGACGGTGGAGATCGTCATCAAGCTGCACGTGTGCTGAACGCGGAGGTGCCGTCCGTTCGGCGCTAGATCGGAAGGACCGTGATCGAGATCGCGAGACGGTTCGTGATGAGATCGCGGAACGGATCGTGATGAGTTCGCGGGACAGATCATGATCAAGATCGTGAGACGGATCGTAATGAGATCTCGGGATGGATCGTGATGAGTTCACGGGACGGATCGTGATTGGATCGCGGGACGGATCGTGATGAGATCGCGTGACGCTCGGCGATTTGGATCGCGAAGATGTTCGACTACACCAACCGCGTTTCTTAACGCTTCCCACTTAGCGATCTACAAGGGTATGTAGATCCACTCTCCCTCTCGTAGATGCTCATCACCATGGATAGGTTTGCGTGTGCGTAGGAAAATTTTTGTTTCCCATGCGACGTTCCCCAACAGTGGCATCATGAGCTAGGTTGATGGTTCGATGAGATCTCGAGTAGAACACAAAAGGTTTGTGGGCGTTGATGCTTAGATTGCTTCCTCCCTTGTTCGTATTTTGGTTCAGCGGGATTGTGAGATGAAGCGGCCCGGACCAACATTACTCGTACGCTTACGAGAGACCGGTTCCCTCGACGCAACTTGTTGCCTAGATGGCTTGCGGGTGACAGTTTCTCTCCCTTTAGTTGGATCGGATTCGACAAAGGCGGTCCGTGAGAAGGTTGAAAAGCAAACTAGTGTATCACCGTTGTGGTTTATGCGTAGGTGAGAATCGTTCTTGCTAGATACCCATAGCAGCCACGTAAAATATGCAACAACAATTAGAGGACGTCTAACTTGTTTTTGCAGGGTATGTTGTGATGTGATACGGCCAATTACATGATGAGATATATGTGATGTATGAGATGATCATGTGATGTATAGATTATCACGACTTGCATGTCGATGAGTACGACAACCGGCAGGAGCCATAGGGTTGTCTTTAATTATTGTATGACCTGCGTGTCAATCATTAAGAGCTATGTAATGCTTTACTTTATCGCTACGGTAGCAATAGTAGTAGAAGCATGCAGGGCATGACAACCCCAATGGCAACACATTGATGGAGATCAAGATGATGGAGATCATGGTGTTGTGCCGGTGACGATGGAGATCATGCCGGTGTTTTGAAGATGGAGATCTTAAACACAAGTTCATGGCCATATCATGTCACTTATGAATTGCATGAGATGTTAATCCTTTTATGCACCTTGTTTTGCTTAGTACGGCGGTAGCATTATAAGGTGATCCCTCACTTGAATTTCAAGATGAACTGTGTTCTCCCCGAGTGTGCACCGTTGCGAAAGTTCGTCGTGTTGAGACACCACGTGATGATCGGGTGTGATAGACTCTACGTTCACATACAACGGGTGCAAGCCAGATTTGCACGCGCAGAACACTCGGGTTAAACTTGACGAGCCTAGCATGTACAGACATGGCCTCGGAACACGAGAGACCGAAAGGTCGAACATGAGTCATATAGTAGATATGATCAACATAATGATGTTCACCATTGCAGCCACCTCAACTCACGTGATGATCGGACTTGAGTTGGTGAATTTGGATCATGTATCACTCGAATGATCGGAGGGATGTCAATTTTAGTGGGAGTTCTTAAGTAATATGATTAATTGAACTCATTATCATGAACATAGTCAAAGTGTCTTTGCAAATTATGTTGTAGATTACTAGCTCGCGCTGTAGCTCCCTTGTATTTTTATATGTTCCTAGAGAAATAGAATTGAAAGATGTTGGTAGCAAAATTGCGGACTGGGTCCGTGATCTAAGGATTGTCCTCATTGCTGCACAGAAGGCTTATGTCCTTAATGCACCGCTCGGTGCGCCACCCCCTCTAGCGTCATCTATAGATGTTGTGAACATCTAACAGGCACGTTTCGATGACTACTTGATAGTTTAGTGCGTCATGCATTACAGCTTAGAATTGAGGCTCCAAAACGTTTTGAACGTCACGGAACATATGAGATGTTCTAGGAGCAGAGATTGTGATCTCAGGCTCGTGCCTTTGTTGCGAGATATGAGATCTCCAACAAGATTCTTTGCTTGTAAGATGAAGGAGAATAGCTCAATCGTTGAGCATGTACTCAGATTGTCTGGGTACTACAATCGCTTGAATCAAGTGGGAGTTGATCTTCCAGATAAGATAGTGATTGATATAGTTCTCCAAGTCACTGTCACTAAAGCTACTAGAACTTAGTGATGAACTATAATACACCAGGATAGAAGTATTGATCCCTGAGCTGTTCGCGATGTTTGACACCGCGAAGGTAGAAATCAAGGAGCGTCAAGTGTTGATGGTTAATCAAACCACTAGTTTCGAAAAGGGCAAGAGCAAGGAGGGAAACTTCATGGATAGCAAGTCAGTTGCTGCTCTAGTGAAGCAACCCAAAGTTGAACTCAAACCCGAGACTAAGTGCTTCTATTATGAGGTGAGAGGTCGCTGAAGCGGAACAACCCTAGATACTTGGTAGATAAGAAGGCTGGCAACATCGACAGAAGTATATTTGATATACGAGTTATTGATGTGTACCTTGCTAGTACTCCTAGTAGCACCTGGGTATTGGATACCGGTTCGGTTGCTAAATGTTAGTAACTCGAAATAAAAGCTACGGAATAAACGGAGAACTAGCTAAGGGTGAGGTGACGATGTGTGTTGGAAATGTTTCCAAGGTTGATGTGATCAACATCGCACGCTCTCTCTGCCTTCAGGATTAGTGACGAACCTAAATAAATGTTATTTGGTGTTTTGCGTTGAGCATGAACATGATTAGATCATGTTTGTTGCAATACGGTTATTCATTTAAGTCAGTGAGTAATAGTTATTCTGGTTACATGAATAATACCTTCAATGGTCATGCACCCAGTGAGAATGGTTTGTTGAAATCTTGATCGTAGTAGTACACATGTTCATAACATTGATGTCAAAAGATACAAAGTTAATAATGATAGTACCACATACTTGTGGCACTGCCGCTAAATGTCATATTGGTATAAAGCGCATGTAGAAACTCCATGCTGATGGATATTTGGACTCATCGATTTCGAATCGGTTGAGGCATGCGAACCATGCCTCTTGGGCAAGATGACTAAAGGACCCCGTTGGATGGAGCGGGCAAGTGATTCATTGGAAATGATACATGTTGATGTATGCAATCTAGTGAGTCTTGTAGCGTGCAGTGGATATCGTTATTTTCTTACCTTCACTGATGATTTGAGTAGATATAGTGTATATTTACTTAATGAAACACAAGTCTGAATCGTTTGAAAGGTTCAAGCAAATTCAGAGTGAAGTTTAAAGATCATCGTGACAAGAAGATAAAAATGACCGCGATATGATCGTGGAGGTGAATATCTGAGTGACGAGTTTGGCATACAACTTAAGACAACGTGAAATTTGTTTCACAACTAATGCCACCTGGAACACCATGGTGTGATGGTGTGTCCGAACATCATAGTCATGCTCTATTGATATAGTGCATACTGTGATGTCTCTTATCATTTTACTACTATAATTTTTGGGGTTATGCATTAGAGACAACTACATTCACTTTAAATAGGGCATCATCTAAATCCGTTGAGATGACACCGTGTGAATTATGGTTTGATAGAAACCTAAGCTGTCATTTCTTAATGTTTGGGGCTGCGATGCTTGTGTGGAAAATGTTTTCACATAATAAGCTAGAACCCAAAGCGAACAAATGTATCTTCATAGAATACCCTAAGAACAGATGGGTATGCCTTCTATCTCAGATCCGAGTGCAAAGTGTTGGTTGCTAGAACTGGGTCCTTTCTCGAGAAAAAGTTTCTCTCGAAAGAATTGAGTGGGAGGAAGATAGAACTTGATGAGGTTGTTAAACCTTTGTTCAACCAGAGAGTAGCGCAGCGCAGAAAGATGTTTCTGTGAAGCCTACGTTAGTTGAAAAGGAAGTTAATGATGATGATCATGAAGCTTCAGGATCAAGTTACTATCGAACTTCGTAGGTCGACAAGGATGTGTACTGCTCCTGAGCGGTACGACAACTCTGTCTTGGAGGTCATGTTGTTGGACAACGATGAACCTATGAGCTATGGAGAAGCGATGATGGGCCCGGATTCCGACAAATGGTTGGAGGCCATGAAATCCGAGATAGGATCCATGTATTAAAACCAAGTGTAGACTTTGGTAGACTTGCTCGTTGGACGGCAGGTCGTTGAGTACAAATGGATCTTTAAAATGAAGACAGACATTGATGGTGAATGTCACTATTTGTAAAGCTCGACTTGTTGCAAAGATGTTTGTGACAAGTTCAAGGAGTTAACTACGATGAGACTTTCTCACTCGTAGCGATGCTAAAAGTCTGTTGGTATTATGTTTGTAGTTGCTGTGTTTTCAATTATGAAATCTGGCAGATGGATGTCAAAACATCGTTTCCTTAATGGTTTACTTGAGGAAAGGTTGTATGTGATACAACCAGAAGGTTTTGTCAGGCCTAAGGATGCTAAAAGGTGTGCAAGCTTCGGTGACCCTTCCATGGACTGAAGCAAGCATCTCGGAGTTGGAATATACGCTTTGATGAGGTGATCAAAGTTCTGATGTTTATACAAAGTTTATGAGAAACTTGTATTTGCAATAAAGTGAGTGGGAGCACTATAGAATTTCTGATAAGTATATGTGGATGACATATTGTTGTTCAGAAATAATGTAGAGTTTCTGGAAAGCATAAAACGGTTATTTGGAAAGTGATTTTCAAAGGAAGACCTGGATAAAGCTACCTAATTGTTGAGCATCAAAATCTATAGAGATAGATCAAGATGCTTGATGAGACTTTCAATGAGTGCATACCTTCACAAGATTTTGAAAGAGTTCAAAATGGATCAGCCAGAGAAATAGTTCTCGTCTGATTTGTAAGGTGTGAAGTTGAGTGAGACTCAAAGCTCGACAACGGCAGAAGAAAGAGAAAGGACGAACGTCGTCCCCTATGCCTTAGCCATAGGCTCTATATTATGCCATGCTGTGTACCGCACCTATGTGTGCCTTGCCATGAGTCTGTCAAGGGGTACAAGAGTGGTCCAGGAGTGGATCACTGGACAGCGGTCGGAATTATCCTTAGTAACCAGAGGACTAAGGAAATGTTTCTTGATTATGGAGGTGATAAAGAGTTCGTCGTAAAGAGTTACGTCGATGCAAGCTTTAACACCTATCCGGATGACTAGTAGTAGCAATCCGGATACGTATAGTGGAGCGGCCATTTGGAAATAGTACCAAGTGGAGTGTGGTAGCAGTGTTTACGGTTTGACATAGAGATATGCAAAGTACACACGGATCTGAATATCGCAGACCCGTTGACTATAAGACCTCTCTCACATGCAAAGCATGATCGAGCCCCAGAACTCATTGGGTGTTAGATTCATAACAATGCGAATCACATGGTGATGTGAACTAGATTATTGACTCTAGTGCAAGTGGGAGACTGTTGGAAATATGCCCTAGAGGCAATAATAAATTAGTTATTATCATATTTCCTTGTTCATGATAATCGTTTATTATCCATGCTATAATTGTATTGATCGGAGACTTAAATGCATGTTTGGATACATAGACAAAACCATGTCCCTAGTATGCCTCTAATGGACTAGCTCGTTGATCAAAGGATGGTTAAGGTTTCCTAGCCATGGACATGAGATGTCATTTGATAACGGGATCACATCATTAGGAGAATGATGTGATGGATAAGACCCAAACTACAAACATAGCATATGATCGTGTCAGTTTATTGCTACTGTTTTCTGCATGTCAAGTATATGTTCCTATGACCATGAGATCATGCAACTCACGGATATCGGAGGAGTGCCTTGTGTGTATCAAACGTCGCAACGTAACTGGGTGACTATAAAGGTGCTCTACAGGTATCTCCGATGGTGTCTGTTGAGTTGGCATGGATCGAGACTGGGATTTGTTACTCCGTGTAACGGAGAGGTATCTCGGGGCCCACTCGGTAATGCAACATCACAATAAGCCTTGCAAGCAATGTGACTAATTGTTAGTTGCGGGATCTTGTATTACGGAACGAGTAAAGAGACTTGCCGGTAACGAGGTTGAACTAGGTATGGAGATACCGACGATCGAATCTCGGGCAAGTAACATACCGAAGAACAAAGGGAACGATATACGGGATTAACTGAATCCTTGACACAGAGGTTCGACCGATAAAGATCTTCGTAGAATATGTAGGAACCAATGTGGACGTCCAGGTCCCGCCATTGGTTATTGACCGTAGAGGTGTCTCGGTCATGTCTACATAGTTCTCGAACCCGCAGGGTCTGCACACTTAAGGTTCGGTGACGTTTCGGTAGTGTAGAGTTATGTATGGTGGTGACCGAAGGTTGTTCGGAGTCCCGGATGAGATCTCGGATGTCATGAGGAGCTCCGGAATGGTCCGGAGGTAAAGATTCATATATAGGAAGTCCCAGTTTGGTTTCCGGAAAAGTTTCGGGCTCATCGGTAGTGTACCGGGAGTATCGGTATTGTACCGGGAGTGTCGGTAGTGTACCGGAGGACCTCCGGGAGGGGTATTTCGACCCTAAGAGGTCCATGGGCTGTGGGAGAATAATAACCAGCCCTTAGTGGGCTGGGAAAACAGCCACAAAGGCCCATGGCGCAGGAGAGAAAGTCCTAAAGCAAAAAGTGGAAAATCAGCCAATAGGAGGCAATCCTACTCCAACTAGGATTGGAGGTGAAGTAGGATTGCTCCCACCTCCTATTTCGGCCGACCCAAAGGCCTTGGCTGCCTCTCCTCTCCTCTCCTCCTATATATACTAGTGGATTGGGTGGTTTTTGGACAGAATTTCCGGCCACGTGCTACCCGTTTCACCGGTGCATAGTTTCTCCTCTAGATCGGTTTTCCGCAGCGCTTAGGCGAAGCCCTGCCAGAATCACTCCACCACCATCATCGGAGCGCCGTCACGCTGCCGGTGAACTCTCTCTCCTCTCCACCTCCTCTTGCTGGATCAAGACGGTGGAGATCGTCATCAAGCTGCACGTGTGCTGAACGCGGAGGTGCCGTCCGTTCGGCGCTAGATCGGAAGGACCGTGATCGAGATCGCGAGACGGTTCGTGATGAGATCGCGGAACGGATCATGATGAGTTCGCGGGACAGATCATGATCAAGATCGTGAGACGGATCGTGATGAGATCTCGGGACGGATCGTGATGAGTTCACGGGACGGATCGTGATTGGATCGCGGGACGGATCGTGATGAGATCGCGGGACGCTCGGCGATTTGGATCGCGAAGATGTTCGACTACACCAACCGCGTTTCTTAACGCTTCCCACTTAGAGATCTACAAGGGTATGTAGATCCACTCTCCCTCTCGTAGATGCTCATCACCATGGATAGGTTTGCGTGTGCGTAGGAATTTTTTTGTTTCCCATGCGACGTTCCCCAACAGAGATTGCCCCGAGCATTTGAGGTCACCTCGGAGCCACAGTCCATTGTGGTGAAGCTTCGTGGTGTCATTGGGAGACTCCAATTAAGTTGTGGAGATTGCCCCAACCTATTTTTTACGGATTCGGTGACCGCCCTCAAGGGTCCCTTAGTGGAATCACGACATCTTGCATTGTGCGAGGGCGTGAGGATATTACGGTGGCCTTAGTGGCATCTTGGGGAGCATTGTGCCTCCACACCGCTCCGAACGGAGATTAGCATCCGCAAGGGTGTAAACTTCGGGATACATCGTCGTCTTCGCGTGCCTCGGTTATCTCTTACCCGAGCCCCTTTACTTATGCACTTTACTTTGTGATAGCCATATTGTTTCTTGTTATATATCTTGCTATCACTTAGTTTTATATCTTGCTTAGCATAAGTTGTTGGTGCACATAGGTGAGCCTAGTTGTTTTAGGTTTTGTGCTTGACTAATTAAATGATAGTTTTATTCTACATTTATTCAAGCCTAAACCATAATTATTTTGAAGCGCCTATTCATCCCCCTCTAGGCGACATCCACGTCCTTTCAATAGGTGATGACACTCATCTTCTCTCTATCTTTTGCAGTCACTAGGCATTGAGTCTTACTCAACTTCACACCTTGTAACACAGGCAAGAACCCCTTCTTGGATTGATCCATTTTGAACTTCTTCAAAACTTTATCAAGGTATGTGCTTTGTGAAAGTCCTATTAAGCGTCTTGATCTATCCCTGTAGATCTTAATGCCTAATATGAAAGCAGCTTCTCCCAGGTCCTTCATTGAAAAAATCATGTTCAAATATTCCTTCACACTTTACAACATTTCTATATTCTTTCCAATCAGCAATATCTCATCCACATATATTATTAGAAACGCTATAGAGCTCCCACTCACTTTCTTGTAAATACAAGATTCTCCATAAACTTGTATAAACCTGAACGCGTTGATCACCTCATCAAAGTGCAGATTCCAACTCCGAGATGCTTGCACCAGTCCATAAATGGATCACTGGTGTTTGCAAACTTTGTCAGCATTCTATGGATCGACAAAACCTTCCGGTTGTATCATATACAACTCTTCCTTAAGGAAACCGTTAAGGAACGCTGTTTGGACATCCATCTGCCAAATTTCATAGTCGAAATATGCAGCTATTGCTAACATGATTGTGACAGACTTAAGCATCGCTACGGGTGAGAAGGTCTCATCGTAGTCAACTCCTTGAACTTGTGAAAAATGCTTTGGCGCAAGTCGAGCTTTATAGACGGTGTCATTACCGTCCGCGTCCGTCTTCCTCTTAAAGATCCATTTGTTCTGAATGGCCTTTCACCCTTCAGGTAATACTTCCAAAGTCCATACTTTTTTTTCATACATGGATCCCATCTCGGATTTCATGGCCTCTAACCATTTCTCGGAATCCGAGCCCATCATCGCTTCTTCATACCTCGTAGGTTCATCATTGTCTAACAACACGACCTCCAAGGCAGGGTTGCCGTACCACTCAGGAGCAGTACGTGCCCTTGTCGACCTACGAGGTTCAATAGTAACTTGATCCGAAGTTTCATGATCATCATCGTTAACTTCTTCTTCAACCATCATTGGCTCCACAGAAACATCTTTCTGCGCTGCGCTACTCTCTGGTTGAAGTAAAGGTTCAATAACCTCATCAAGTTCTATTTTCCTCCCACTCAATTCTTTCGAGAGAAACTCTTTCTCAAGAAATGTTACGTTCTTAGCGACAAACACTTTGCCTTCGGTTCTAAGATAGAAGGTATACCCAACTGTTTCTTTTGGGTATCCTATGAAGACACATTTCTCCGCTTTGGGTTCCAGCTTTTTAGGCTGAAGCTTTTTGACATAAGCATCACATCCCCAAACTTTAAGAAATGACAAGTTTGGCTTCTTGCCAAACCACAGTTCATATGGTGTCATCTCAAATGATTTTGATGGTGCCCTATTTAAAGTGAATGCACCCGTCTCTAATGCATAACCCCAAAACGATAGTGGTAAATCGACAAGAGACATTATTGAACACACCATATCTAATAAGGTTCAATTACGACGTTAGGACACACCATTAAGCTGTGGTGTTCCAGGTGGTGTCAATTGTGAAACAATTCCACACTGTCTTAAGTGACTGCCAAACTCATAACTCAGATATTCACCTCCTCAATCAGATCGCAGGAATTTAATATTATTGTTATGATGAGTCTCAACTTCACTCTGAAATTGCTTGAACTTTTCAAGTGTTTCATTAAGTAAATGTACCCATATCTACATAAGTCATCAGTGAAGGTGAGAAAATAACGATATCCACCGCGCGCCTCAATGTTCATCGGACCGCACACATCAGTATGTATGATTTCCAACAAGTCACTCACCCGTTCCATTGTTCCAGAGAACGGCGTTTTAGTCATCTTTCCCATGAGGCATGGTTTATATGTGTCAAGTGATTCAAAATCAAGTGACTCCAAAAGTCCATCAACATGGAGCTTCCTCATGCTTTTTACACCAATATGACCCAAACGACAGTGCTACAAGAAAGTGGTACTATCACTATCAACTCTACATCTTTTGGCATCAATTTTATGAACATGTGTATCATCACTATCAAGATTCAACATGAATAAACTGTTGGAAATATGCCCTAGAGGCAATAATAAATTAGTTATAATCATATTTCCTTGTTCATGATAATCGTTTATTATCCATCCTATAATTGTATTTAGATGCATGTGTGGATACATAGACAAAACCATGTACCTAGTATGCCTCTAATAGACTAGTTCGTTGATCAAAGATGGTTAAGGTTTCCTAGCCATGGACATGAGATGTCATTTGATAACGGGATCACATCATTAGGAGAATGGTGTGATGGACAAGACCCAAACTACAAACGTAGCATATGATCGTGTTATTGCTACTGTTTTCTGCATGTCAAGTATCTGTTCCTATGACCATGAGATCATGCAACTCACTGACACCGGAGGAGTGCCTTGTGGGTATCAAACGTCGCAACGTAACTGGTTGACTATAAAGGTACTCTACAGGTATCTCCGAGGGTGTCTATTGGGTTAGCATGGATCAAGACTGGGATTTGTTACTCCGTGTGACGAAGAGGTATCTCAGGGCCCACTCGGTAATACAACATCACAATAAGCCTTGCAAGCAATGTGACTAAGTGTTAGTCACGGGATATTGTATTACAGAATGAGTAAAGAGACTTGTCGGTAACGAGGTTGAACTAGGAATGGAGATACCGACGATCGAATCTCGGGCAAGTAATATACCGAAGAACAAAGGGAACATCATACGGGATTAACGGAATCCTTGACATAGAGGTTCGACCGATAAAGATCTTCATAGAATATGTAGGAACCAATATGGACATCCAGGTCCCGCTTTTGGTTATTGACCGTAGAGGTGTCTCGGTCATGTCTACATAGTTCTCGAACCCGCAGGGTCTGCACACTTAAGGTTCGGTGACATTTCGGTAGTATAGAGTTATGTATGGTGGTGACCGAAGGTAAAGATTGATATATAGGAAGTCCTGTTTTGGTCGCCGAAAAAGTTTCGGGCTCATCGGCAGTGTACCGGGAGTGCCGGTAGTGTACCGGGGGACCATCGGGAGAGGTATTTCGATCCAAGAGGCTACATGGGCCTATGGGAGGAGGTAAACCAGCCCCTAGTGGGCTGGCCGAAGCCTCCTCTAAGGGCCCATGCGGCTGGAGTGGTTTGAGAAGGAAAAAATCCAAAGGTGGAGTGGTGGAAAGAGTTTCCAAGTGGAAAGGAGGAATCCTACTCCTAATAGGATTGGAGTAGGACTCCTCCACCTCCAATTTCGACCAAACCTTGAGGGTTTGAGGCTGCCTCCTCCCCTCCCTCCCTCCTATATATACTAGAGGATTTAGAGGAAAAAGCTAACCCTAATAGCCACGTGCTACCTCTCCTCTAGATCGGTTTTCAGCGGTGCTTAGGCGAAGCCCTGCTGGAATAGCTCCACCACCATCGCCGCAACGCTGTCGCGCTGCCGGAGAACTCATCTACCTCTCCGCTCCCTCTTGCTGGATCAAGAAGGCGGAGATCATCATCGAGCTGTACGTGTGCTGAATGCGGAGGTGCCGCCCGTTCGGTGCTAGATCGGAAGGACCGTGATCAAGATCGCGAGACGGATCGTGATGAGATCGCGGGACGGATCGTGATGAGTTCGCGGGACGGATCGTGATTGGATCGTGGGATGGATCGTGATGAGCTCGCGGAGCTGCCGTCCGTTCAGCGCTAGATCGGGACGGATCGTGATTGGGTCGCGGGATGCTCGGCGATTTGGATCGCGAAGACGTTCGACTACACCAACCGCGTTTCTTAACGCTTCCCACTTAGCGATCTAAGGGTATGTAGATCCACTCTCCCTCTCGTAGATGCTCATCACCATGGATAGATCTTGCGTGTGCGTAGGAATTTTTTTGTTTCCAATGCAACGTTCCCCAACAGTGGTATCAGAGCTAGGTCTATGTGTAGATGAGATCTCGAGTAGAACACAAAGAGTTTGTGGGCGTTGATGCTTAGATTGCTTCCTCCCTTGGTCGTGTTTTGGTTCAGCGGTATTGTGAGATGAAGCGGCCTGGACCAACCTTACTCGTATGCTTACGAGAGACCGATTCCATCGACTGACGTGTAACTTTGTTACACAAAGATGGCTGGCGCGTGTCTGTTTCTCCTACTTTAGTTGGATCGGATTTGACAAAGGCGGTCCTTGAGAAGGATGAAAAGCAATTTATGTATCACCGTTGTGGTTTTGTGTAGGTGAGAATTGTTCTTGCTAGATACCCATAGCA
Source organism: Hordeum marinum (assembly GCA_022496015.1). NCBI lineage: Eukaryota > Viridiplantae > Streptophyta > Magnoliopsida > Poales > Poaceae > Hordeum > Hordeum marinum. Next base: position 334,623,329 of record CM039676.1, on the reverse strand, counting down.
GCCACGTAAAACTTGCAACAACAATTAGAGGACGTCTAACTTGTTTTTGCAGGGTATGTTGTGATGTGATATGACCAATTACATGATGAGATATATGTGATGTATGAGATGATCATGTTTTTTATAGAATATCACAACTTGCATGTCGATGAGTATGGAAACCGGCATGAGCCATAGGGTTGTCTTTAATTATTGTATGACCTGCATGTCAATCATTAAGCGCTATGTAATGCGTTACTTTATCGCTAAACGGTGGCAATAGTAGTAGAAGCATGGTGGGCGCGACAACCCCGATGGCGACACGTTGATGGAGATCTTGATGATGGAGATCATGGTGTCATGCCGGTGACGATGAAGATCATGCCGGTGCTTTCAAGATGGAGATCAAAAGCACAAGTTCATGGCCATATCATGTCACTTATTATTTGCATGTGATGTTAATCCTTTTATGCACCTTGTTTTGCTTAGGACGATGGTAGCATTATAAGGTGATCCCTCACTTAAATTTCAAGACAAATTGTGTTCTCCCCGAGTGTGCACCGTTGCGAAAGTTCGTCGTGTCGAGACACCACGTGATGATCGGGTGTGATAGACTCTACAGTCACATACAATGGGTGCAAGCCAGTGTTGCACATGCAGAACACTTGGATTAAACTTGACGAGCCTAGCATGTACATACATGGCCTCGGAACACAAGAGACCGAAAGGTCAAACATGAGTCATATAGTAGATATGATCAACATGATGATGTTCACCATTGAAACCACCTCAACTCCCATGATGATCGGACTTGAGTTGGTGAATTTGGATCATGTATCACTCAGATGACCTGAGAGATGTCAATTTGAGTGGTAGCTTTAGAAATTTGATTAACTAAACTCATTATCTTGAACAATAGTCTTAGTAACCTTTGCTTATTTATGTTGTCGATCAATGGCTCGCGCAGTAGCACCCCTGAATTTTATGTGGGAGTTTTTAAGTAATATGATTAGTTGAACTCATTATCATGAACATAGTCACTAGTGTCTTTGCAAATTATGTTGTAGCTCACGCTATAGCTCCCTTGAATTTTTATATGTTCCTAGAGAAATAGAGTTAAAAGATGATGTTAGCAATATTGCGGACTGGGTCCGTGATGTGAGGATTGTCCTCATTGCTGCACAGAAGGCTTATGTCCTTAATGCACCGCTTGGTGCGCCACCCCCTCTAGTGTCATCTGTAGATGTTGTGAACATCTGATAGGCACGTTCCGATGACTACTTGATAGTTATGTGCGTCATGCATTACGGCTTAGAATTGAGGCTCCAAAACGTTTCGAACGTCACGGAACATATGAGATGTTCTAAGAGCTGAAATTGGGATCTCAAACTCGTGCCTGTGTTGTGAGATATGAGATCTCCAACAAGATTCTTTGCCTGCAAGATGAAAGAGAATAGCTTAATCGTTGAGCATGTGCTCAGATTGTCTGGGTGCTACAATCGCTTGAATCGAGTGGGAGTTGATCTTCCAGATAAGATAGTGATTGATATAGTTCTCCAAGTCATTGTCACTAAGCTACTAGAACTTGGTGATAAACTATAAAATGTCAGGGATGGAAATAATGATCCCTGAGCTGTTCGCGATGTTTGAAACCGAGAAGGTAGAAATCAAAAAGGAGCATCAAGTGTTGATGGTTAGTAAAATCACTAGTTTCAAGAAGGGCAAGGGCAAGAAGGGAAACTTCATGGATGGCAAGTAAGTTGCTGCTCCAGTGAAGCAACCCAAAGTTGAACCCAAACCCAAGACTAAGTGCTTATATTATGAGGAGAGCGGTCGCTGAAGCGGAACAACCCTAGATACTTGGTAGATAAGAAGGCTGGCAGCATCGACAGAAGTATATTTGATATACGTGTTATTGATGTGTACCTTGCTAGTACTCGTAGTAGCACCTGGGTATTGGATATCAGTTCGGTTGCTAAATGTTAGTAACTCGAAATAAAAGCTATGGAATAAACGGAGAACTAGCTAAGGGTGAGGTGACGATGTGTGTTGGAAATGTTTCCAAGGTTGATGTGATCGACATCGCACGCTCTCTCTACCTTTGGTATTAGTGACGAACCTAAATAAATGTTATTTGGTGTTTTGCGTTGAGCATGAACGTGATTACATCATGTTTATTGCAACACGGTTATTCATTTAAGTTAGAGAATAATTATTATTCTGTTTACATGAATAATACCTTCAATGGTCATGCACCCAGTGAGAATGATTTATTGAATCTTGATCATAGTAATACACATGTTCATAACATTGATGCCCTAATATACAAAGTTAATAATGATAATACCACATACTTGTGGCACTGGCACTAAATGTCATATTGGTATAAAGTGCATGAAGAAACTCCATGTTGATGGATCTTTGGACTCATTCGATTTCGAATCGGTTGAGACATGCGAACCATGCCTCTTGGGCAAGATGACTAAGGACCCCGTTTTCCGGATTGATGGAGCGAGCAAGTGATTTATTGGAAATGATACATGTTGATGTATGCAATCCAATGAGTCTTGTAGCGTGCGGTGGATATCGTTATTTTCTTACCTTCACTGATGATTTGAGTAGATATAGTGTATGTTTACTTAATGAAACACAAGTCTGAATCGTTTGAAAAGTTCAAGAAAATTGAGAGTGAAGTTTAAGATCATCGTGACAAGAAGATAAAAATGTCTGCGATATGATCCTAGAGGGGAATATCTGAGTTATGAGTTTGGCATACAACTTTAGACAATGTGAAAGTCGTTTCACAACTCACGTCACCTGGAACACCATAGGGTGATGGTGTGTCCGAACGTCATAGTCGGGCTCTATTGGATATGGTGCGGGCTATGATGTCTCTTATCGTTTTGCTACTATAGTTTTGGGGTTATGGATTAGAGACAACCTCATTCACTTTAAATAGGGAACCATCTAAATCCGTTGCGATAACACCATATGGTTTGGCAGAAACCTAAGCTGTCATTTCTTTGAGTTTGGGAATGCGACACTTATGTCTGATAAGCTCGAACCCAAAGCGGAAAAATGCGTCTTCATAGAATACCCTAAGAACAATTGGGTATACCTTCTATCTCAGATCCGAGCACAAAGTGTTTGTTGCTAAAACTAGGGTCCTTTCTCGAGAAAGTGTTTCTCTCGAAAGAATTGAGTGGGAGGAAGATAGAACTTGATGAGGTTGTTGAACCTTTGTTCAACCAGAGAGTAGCGCAGAGCAGAAAGATGTTTCTGTGGAGCCTACGTCAGTTGAAGAGGAAGTTAATGGTGATGATCATGAAGCTTCGTATCAAGTGAATATCAAACCTCGTAGGTCGACAAGGACGCATAATACTCCTGAGTGGTACGACAACCCTGTCTTAGAGGTCATGTTGTTGGACAACGATGAACCTACGAACTATGGAGAAGTGATGATGGGCCCGGATTCCGACAAATGGTTAGAGGCCATGAAATCCGAACTAGGATCCATGTATGAAAACCAAGTATAGACTTTGGTAGACTTGCTCATTGGACAGCAGGCCGTTGAGTACAAATGGATCTTTAAAATGAAGACAAACGCTGATGGTAAATGTCACCATTTGTAAAGCTCGACTTGTTGCAAACAAGTTCACGACAAGTTCAAGGAGTTGACTGCGATGAGACTTTCTCACTCGTAGGGATGCTAAAGTCTGTTGCAATTATGATAGTAGTTGCTGCATTTTTCAATTACGAAATCTGGCAGATGGATGACAAAACATCGTTTCCTTAACGGTTTACTTGAGGAAAGGTTGTATGTGATACAACCAGAAGGTTTTGTCAGTCCTAAGGATGCTAAAAGGTGTGCAAGCTTCAGTGATCCTTCTATGGACTGAAGCAAGCATCTCGGAGTTGGAATATACACTTTGATGAGGTGATCAAAGTTTTTGAGTCTATACAAAGTTTATGAGAAACTTGTATTTACAATAAGGTGAGTGGGATCACTATATAGTTTCTGATAAGCATGTGTGGATGACATTGTTAATCGGAAATGATGTAGAATTTCTGAAAAGCATAAACAGTTGTTTGAAAAGAATTTTTCAAAGGAAGACCTGGATAAAGCTACCTAATTGTTGAGCATCAAGATCTATAGAGATAGATCAAGATGCTTGATGAGACTTTCAATGAGTACATACCTTGACAAGATTTTGAAAGAGTTCAAAATGTATCAGACAGAGAAAGAGTTCTTGCTTGATTTGTAAGGTGTGAAGTTGAGTGAGACTTAAAGCTCGAGAACGGCAGAAGAAAGAGAAAGGACGAACGTCGTCCCCTATGCCTTAGCCATAGGCTCTGTATAGTACGGCATGCTATGTACCGCACCTGTGTGTGCCTTGCCATGAGTCCGTCAAGGGGTACAGGAGTGATCCAGGAGTGGATCACTGGACAGTGGTCAAGATTATCCTTAGTAACTAAAAGACTAAGGAGATGTTTCTTGATTATGGAGGTGATAAAGAGTTCGTCGTAAAGAGTTACGTCGATGCAAGCTTTAACACCAACCCATATGACTCGTAGTAGCAATCTGGATATGTATAGTGGAGCAGCCATTTGGAATAGTACCAAGTGGAGTGTGGTAGCAGTGTTTATAGTTTGACATAGAGATTTGCAAAGTACACACGGATCTGAACGTCGGAGACCCCTTGACTATAAGACCTCTCTCACATGCAAAGCATGATCGAGCCCCAAAACTCATTAGATGTTAGATTTATAACAATGCGAATCATATGGTGATGTGAACTAGATTATTGACTGTAGTGCAAGTGGGAGACTTTTGGAAATATGCCCTAGAGGCAATAATAAATTAGTTATTATCATATTTCCTTGTTCATGATAATCGTTTATTATCCATGCTATAATTGTATTGATCGGAGACTTAGATGCATGTGTGGATACATAGACAAAACCATGTCCCTAGTATGCCTCTAATAGACTAGCTCGTTGATCAAAGATGGTTAAGGTTTCCTAGCCATGGACATGAGATGTCATTTGATAACGAGATCACATCATTAGGATAATGGTGTGATGGACAAGACCCAAACTTCAAACATAGCATATGATCGTGTCAGTTTATTGCTACTGTTTTCTGCATGTCATGTCACGCCCAAGATGCGCGCCTATCCGTTTTGGGACACGAAGGCCCCGCAAAGGATAGAGGCGCATCTTGCCGTTAGCAAGAATAGTAACATTGCAACATAGAGTACTGAAAGGATTGAGTATACAAGATTGGCTTACACTCGCCACATGCTAAATTACAATCCACTCAAATCATAGCATCAAGTTTAAGACAGGGTCCAGCTACGGACGAAGATAAACGACAAGAGAAACAATTGAAAATGAAACTATCAAGCTATCCCAAAGACCACGACCAGGTCCTCTACTCGTCCGGATATGTCACATACATACGACCACGCTCCTCATCATATTCCCACTGCAGCTGCGTGAGATCATCCTGCTCAACCATGTCTGCACCTGTACCTGGAGTGTTGTAGTAAACAGTGAGCCACATAGGACTCAACAAATCAAGCCACCGGGTTCTGGGACTATGCAATCTAATGGGTATGGAAAGGGTAAGTGTTGAGTTTGCAGCAGCACTAAGCATATATGGTGGCTAGCTTACGCACAATTAAGTTAAATATGAGTGGCCTACGATGAATGTTCCATTACTACAAATCTCTAAGAGATCCTGAACACATACTTACGACAAACATAACCCCACCGTGTTCTCCCCCGGTTCATGTTCACGAGCAGAGACGATCACGGTTACTCACACGTTGGTTCATTTTATTAGAGTTTACTTCAAGTTAACTATAATCGGGTGTTAAACAATAATCCAAGTTGCCACATAACCGCGTGCACGGCTTTCCGAAAGATTTAACCTTGTAGGGGTGCTCCAACTAATCCATTACCAAATTAACCACACTCCGCGAGAATAGCCTCGATCACGGATCTCGCGATCATCATCGGTAATTCCAAAGGAATTCCAACACCTTGAGTAAACCCGAAGAAAGTCAGAGTCCACACGCAAGACATTCGATAAAGCAAAACAAATCCAGTAAGACCACCCGACGTGTCGACGATCCCGATAAGAGCCGCGTATCTCAGTCTCAGGACACGACGGATAAGCTAGTGTACGATGGCCTGATAGAAATCTCCCAAGTTGCCCTGGGCTGGCCCCGCACAGTGCTCTAGTTTGGACCAACACTCATGAGGAGCACTGGCCCGGGGGTTGATTAATTATCCACGGGGTTGCAAATCCCTATGCAAGTTTTATTAAGTTATTAGCAAATGAAGTACCAATGTTGGGTCTTGCCAGACAAGTCTTAATCTCAACCGAATAATCGAGGGGGTTCCCATAACAACCCGGAGCATGTTAGGAGCGCAAAGTATGGAAAACATAACACCGGTAACCAAGAACTATGGCGGTAGCAGCGGAACAAATCACTTAGCAAAAGGCCAAGCCTTCCACCAATACCAAGATATATAGGTGCATTAATTTAAATAACAGAATTAAAGATGATATCCAACTCCATGTTATCACATGGCACAACCTGCACCTGCAACTAAGAACGCTATAAGAGGGGCTGAGCAGCGGTAACTTAGCAAAACAAGGGTTTGCTGGGAAGTGGAGGGTAGAGGCTTTCATGGCAATTAGGAGGCTGATATCAAGTGGTAGGTAACGCAATTGTAACGATAAGAGCGGAAATCTAGCAAGCAATAATAGTAACAGAATCCGGGCATGATCATCTTGCCTGTTGGTTCCTTAGTGTAACAAGTAGCTGGGTCCTCGTAGTGGTACTCTCCGGGATCCTCGTACTCAGATTCAACGCTCGCATCTACCCAAGAGAAACAGCAACAATAAACAAGCAAACAAGGTGCAATGCACAATCAAGATGATGCATGATCCATTTATGATGAATTATACATGGCAATCCAAACTAGTCATGTTTCACGTGCAAAGTTGGTAACTTAGTGAATCTGGACAGAACCTCTTGTTAAGTTATGTTAACATGCATGAACATGGCAGAAATGAATTCATCATGCAAAATCGATGAAAAAGCATATAAAGATCATAAGAAACGGAGTTACGGTTCCCGAGATACGCTCACGACAAGGTACGGAGGCAAATACGCAAGATCATCAAAACCTGGGCTCACACTTGGCATTCCAAGGCACCCACTTGATAGGTGATGAAAAATCAACCATATTAGGCTCAAGAATCAATTGATTTCCTGGAGTATAGCTCCCACAACACACAAAACAATATTTCACTCAAATCTGCCACAAACAGCAACATAACATCTTGAACAGCTCACAGATAGTGCTACAGGAACCCTACAACCACAAACAAGACATGGACATGATCTACTCAACACACACATCATCTCATCCAACTATGCAATCAGCACAAGAGCTACACAAGTCTATGCAATGGAGCTAACAAGTTGGCATGATGAATCAGTTTTTTAGGGACTTGGTGAAAATTCCAGTTTTCTGGAATCTGGGTTTATAAAGTAGCAAATTGACAGCCCTGGTTAAATAATCTAGAGAGATCCAAATGTCATGAAAATTAATAGTATGGAAGATGATAACATATACTTCAAATAAATAACACTAATCATGAGCAGATTCCATTCACAGCACTAACTACAAGCCACTCTACACATCAACTTAATAACAGCAGAATCTCCAGACTTCTTTAGAGATAAAGAAGGACGTGAGCTTTTTGTACGCCGTATGCCTACTTTTTTTGAAACATTTCCGGTTGTTTTGGTAGATGAGGAGGGAATTGTTAGAGCGGACGTTCCTTTTAGAAGAGCAGAATCCAAATATAGTGTTGAACAAGTAGGCGTAACGGTGGAGTTCTATGGTGGCGAACTTAATGTTGTAAGTCAGAAAGTAGGCAACTTAACAGCATGGTTCCCACTGATCTGGATACTTATCATGAATAACAAAAATACTGGGATGTTTACAGCAACTTTGACTAACAAATTCATGTTGGCAAGAACTTCATAGCGTGCACAGATTAATTCATATGAAAAAGACAAAAGGGCATCACAGTATAAAAATGCAGTTTTGTGAAGTTGCCCCAAAGTCAAATCTGATTTCACAGGTGTGTTTCTGGGTTGAAACTACCCCAAAATCATTACTCATACCTATATGCTTGCATGGAACATGGGGGTGCACTACTAGGTCGAAAATAGACATGAAAAACATGGGTGACTTATGTCACTTATGCATATGCAATGGAATGGACCCAAAATGACTTGTGGGCTATAGATGCATGTTGACAATGATTAAATAGAATCCTAGCATCATGTTAACAGGTCATAGCATCAAGAACAAGAATGAAACTACTTAGAGGAGCTACCACTCTCATATGATCATATAGGGTGATTCCTGCACATGGAGCTACAAGCACATGGATATAATGGAAAGAGCATACACACAACAACAACCATGCTCTCACCACAAGAGCATGTGCACAAGTACACCACACTCAACAATACAAGGCATAAGCTAACACACACATCTCACTATCATCACCTACACATGCACTAACACATAAGCCACACCACCACAAGCCCTACATCCATCTACATGTGCATGTGTATGAAAACACACACACACACACAAGTGCATGCCCAAAAGCACACACAACATATCACAAGGGCATGTGGGTATATGCACATGGTGCAAACACACACATATAACATACACACCTCACATATGTGTGTATATGCACATAGACATATACACACACATACACCACACCCACACTCAAGCACATGTATGTATGTGCAAGAAGCACATACACACACAACATACATACACATGTGTGTATGCAAGGCATACACACACATATCACTTAGGCACACACATGCACACTCATGTGTGTATATGCACATGGTGCATATACACACCAACACACACACAAATCACTACACATAAGAGGCATCACACCTTTGATTGCAAAAGAATCAAAAGGAAGAAAGAAAAAATAAACAACAAAAAAAACAGAAAAAGGGGAAGGAGAGGGTTCGAACCCAACACCTCACTGTTCTACTCTGCACCTCCTACCACTACACTACTGCTTCGATCGACAACAGAGGAAGGGGAGCACTGCTCTAATACACACATGCTACACCTAACTGACAAAACTGACGAAAAGCAGAGCCACGACAACAGAGGGGAACGACGGCGCAATTCCGGCGACAGAGGGCACCTCCGGCGGTCCTAGCTACTCCTACGCGCACGCAAACGACTAGCAGTTCCATTCCTGGGCTCATCTTGCAAAGAGGGGGAAGGATACGAGCAGCAGGTGCTCTCCTATCTACCGGCGGCGACACAGGCAATGGCGGCAACAGACATCGGCGACGGCAAGGAGAGGGGGCTGCGAGGAGTGGCTGCTCACCGAGGGTTGCTCGGGGACGTGGGGACATGAGCAGCGATGACGTATGGGAAAGGAGAGGCGGGGTCGATGCGAGCGAAGAGGAAGGAGCTCCGGCGGCGATCCGGCGACGAGGAAGAAGAAGGAGAAGGCCTCCCGAGTCCTCCTAGTGCCTGGAACGGAACGGCGGCACGAAGACGAAGACCTTGGACGCCATGGACGACGAAGGGCTCGGCGGAGATGACGAGGAGCTCGCCGGCGACGAAGCTACGCACTCTACTCTCTCTCTCTGAATCTTACCTGACAGGGGAAAAGAATCGCGGGGGAGAGCGGAGGAGGAAGGAAGAGGAGCGGTGGCGGCGGCTAGAGGGAGAAGAAACCTAGGCGAGGGGGACACGGACGCCGAGGGGGGCTATATATGCAGGAGCTGACGGCGACGGCGACGAAAAGCAGCGCGGGCGGCAGCTGCTCTCTGAAGAAGCTGACGGAGAAGGACGACGGGAGCAGGTCCCCATTACTGCTCACATGGGCTGGGCCTGGCCCATGACTCTCTCTCTCTCTCTCTCAGGAAAACAGAAAAGAAAACAGAGTTCTGATTTAATTAAAACCAGTCACAAACAAAATCCTCTGGAAAATAGAAAAAGGGTTTTGAGACCTAACCAAATTATTTTGAGAAGAAGACATTATGCCCCTATTAAATAAAATACTTGGAAGATTTTTAGAGCAAGTTATTTTATTTATAAAAGGAATAACAGCCCTGTTTTAAATAGTTTTCAAAATCAAATCACATGCAAATATCAAGCACTACACCCCCAATATTCATAAGAACAAAAGGGCCACCTCATGAACATTTTTAAAAGAATTTATCAACAACTTAAATCTGGCAAGTATTTATATGGGAATAAAAGCATAGAAGGGGAGTTCTAGTAGGATAAGAAAAGAGAGGACACATGGGTTCTGCCACACAAACCAATACCACCCATACATGAAACCAACACAAGACACACAACACAAGCAACAACATGAAAGGCATGGTGAACCACATGATGATGAAATGATGGATGCCATGATGCATGAATGCAAACCAAACATGGATGACAAGGTGCAATCATACATAGATCTCATGACACAAGGTTCATACAATGGGGATACATGCCAAATAAGGTAGGGACATCACTTGGTATGTCACATGTCAAGTATCTGTTCCTATGACCATGAGATCATGCAACTCACTGACACTGGAGGAGTGCCTTGTGTGTAACAAACATCGCAACGTAACTGGGTGACTATAAAGGTACTCTACAGGTATCTCCGAGGGTGTCTGTTGGGTTAGCATGGATCAAGACTGGGATTTGTTACTCCGTGTGACGGAGAGGTATCTCAGGGCCCACTCGGTAATACAACATCACAATAAGCCTTGCAAGCAATGTGACTAAGTGTTAGTTACGGGATCTTGTATTACGGAACGAGTAAAGAGACTTGCCAGTAACGAGGTTGAACTAGGTATGGAGATACCGACGATCGAATCTTGGGCAAGTAATATACCGAAGAACAAAGGGAACATCATACGAGATTAACCGAATCCTTGACATAGAGGTTCGACCGATAAAGATCTTCGTAGAATATGTAGGAACCAATATGGGCATCCAGGTCCCGCTATTGGTTATTGACCGTAGAGGTGTCTCGGTCATGTCTACATAGTTCTCGAACCCGCAGGGTCTGCACACTTAAGGTTCAGTGACATTTCGGTAGTATAGAGTTATGTATGGTGGTGACCGAAGGTTGTTCGGAGTCCCGGATGAGATCCCGGACGTCACGAGGAGCTCCTAAATGGTCCAAAGGTAAAGACTGATATATAGGAAGTCCTGTTTTATTCGTCGGAAAAGTTTCGGGCTCATCGGTAGTGTATCGGGAGTGCCGGTAGTGTATCGGGGGACCATCGGGAGAGGTATTTCTACCCAAGAGGCTACATGGGCTGTGGGAGGAGGTAAACCAGCCACTGGTGGGCTTACCGAAGCCTCCTTTAAGGGCCAATGCGGCTGGAGTGGTTTGAGAAGGAAAAAAAAATCCAAAGGTGGAGAGGTGGAAATAGTCTCCAAGTGGAAAGGAGGAATCCTACTCCTAATAGGATTGGAGTAGGACTCCTCCACCTCCAATTTCGACCAAACCTTGAGGGTTTGAGGCTGCCTCCTCCCCTCCCTCTCTCCTATATATACTAGAGGATTTAGAGGAAAAAGGTAACCCTAATAGCTACGTGCTACCTCTCCTCTAGATCGCAGTTTCTCCTCTAGATCGGTTTTCAGCGGTGCTTAGGCAAAGCCCTGGTGGAATAGCTCCACCACCATCGCCGCAATGCTGTCATGCTATCGGAGAACTCATCTACCTCTCCGCTCCCTCTTGCTAGATCAAGAAGGCGGAGATCGTCATCGAGCTGTATGTGTGCTGAATGCGGAGGTGCCGTCCGTTCGGCGATAGCTCGGAAGGATCGTGATCAAGATAATGAGACGAATCGTGATGAGATCACGGGACAAATCATGATGAGTTCGCAGGACGGGTCGTGATTGGATCGCGGGATGGATCGTGATGAGGTCACGGGATGCTCGACGATTTGGATCGCGAAGATGTTCGACTACACCAACCGCGTTTCTTAACGCTTCCCGCTTAGCGATCTACAAGGGTATGTAGATCCACTCTCCCTCTCGTAGATGCTCATCACCATGGATAGATCTTGCGTGTGCGTAGGAAATTTTTTGTTTCCCATGCAACGTTCCCCAACATAAACCCCTCACATTGGGTGCATGACCATAAAAGATATTGCTCATATAAATAGAACAACCATTATTCTCTGATTTAAATGAGTAACCGTCTCGCAATAAACAAGATCCACATATTATGTTCATGCTTAACGCATGCACTAAATAACAATTATTCAGATTCATCACTAATCCTAATGGTAATCAAAGAGAGAGCGTGCCGACGGTGATCACATCAACCTTGGAACCATTTCCCATGCGCATCGTCATTTCGTCCTTTGCTAGCCTTCGTCTACTCCGTAGTTCCTGTTTTGAGTTGCAAATGTGAGCAAGCGAAATGGTATCAAATACCCAGGCACTACAACGAGAGTTGGTAAGGTACACACCAATAACATGTATATCATATATACCTCGTTTGTTGTTGGCCGCCTTCTTGTCAGCCAGATACTTGGGGCAGTTCCGCTTCCAGTGACCAGTTCCCTTGCAATGAAAGCACTCAGTTTCTGGCTTGGGTCCAGCTTTGGGTTTCTTCATGGGAGGAGCAACTGCTTTTCCACCCTTCTTGGAGTTACCCTTCTTGCCCTTGTCATTCTTCTTGAAACTAGTGGTTTTATTGACCATCAACACTTGATGTTCTTTCTGGATTTCAGACTCAGCGACTTTCAGCATCGCAAACAGCTCGACGACTGACTTGTTCATCCCGTGCATGTTATAGTTCATCACGAAGCTCTTATAGCTAGGTGGCAATGATTGAAGAACTCTGTCAGTGATCACCTCCGGCAGAAGGGGCATCCCTAACTCCGCCAGACGGGTCGAATACCTAGACATTTTGAGTATATGTTCACTGATAGGCACGTTCTCCTCCATCTTGCAAGCATAGAATTTATCGGAGGTTTCATGCCTCTCTATCCGGGCATTCTTCTTGAAGATAAACTCCAACTCTTGGAACATCTCATATGCTCCATGACATACAAAACGACTTTGAAGTCCCGGTTCTAAGCCATACAACATTGCACATTGAACTATTGAGTAATCTCCAAAACATGCCTCCCAAGCGTTCTTAACGTCTTCCGATGACACGGGAGTGGGTGGGTCACCAAGCGGTGCATCAAGGACATAAGCCTTCTGGGAAGCCGTGAGGACAATCCTCAGATTACGGGTTCGGTTCACAGTTACTTCCATCATCTTTCAACTTAGCTTTCTCTAGGAACGCATTAAAATTCAGGGGTGCTACTGCGCGAGCCATTGATCGACAACATAAATAAGCAAAGGTTACTAAGACTATTGTTCAAGATAATGAGTTTAGTTAATCAAATTTCTAAAGCTCCCACTCAAATTGACATCTCTCAGGTCATCTGAGTGATACATGATCCAAATTCACCAACTCAAGTCCGATCATCACGTGAGTTGAGGTGGTTTCAATGGTGAACATCATCATGTTGATCATATATACTATATGACTCATGTTCGACCTTTCGGTCTCTTGTGTTCCAAGGCCATGTCTGTACATGCTAGGCTCGTCAAGTTTAACCCGAGTGTTCCGCATGTGCAACACTGGCTTGCACCCGTTGTATGTGAACGTAGAGTCTATCACACCCGATCATCACGTGGTGTCTCGACACGACGAACTTTCGCAACGGTGCACACTTTGGGAGAACACAATTTATCTTGAAATTTAAGTAAGGGATCACCTTATAATTCTATCGTAGTCCTAAACAAAACAAGGTGCATAAAAGGATTAACATCACATGCAAATCATAAGTGACATGATATGACCACGAACTTGTGCTTCTGATCTCCATCTCCAAAGCACCGGCATGATCTCCATCGTCACTGGCATAACACCATGATATCCATCATCATGATCTCCATCATTGTGTCGCCATCGGGGTTGTCACGCCCACCATGCTCATACTACTATTGCTACCGCTTAGCGATAAAGCAAAGCATTACATAGCGCTTAATTATTGACACGCAGGTCATACAATAATTAAAGACAACCCTATGACTCCTGACGGTTGCCGTACTCATCGACATGCAAGTCATGATATTCTATACAAAACATGATCATCTCATACATCACATATATCTCATCATGTAATTGGCCATATAACATCATAATATACCCTGCAAAAACAAGCACTACAAGGATTCTAGTCTATTGGAACAAAATTTACTGCTACAACTATATTTTGTTGTAATAAAATGCTATATTACCACAAAACTGTAGTTCGTGGTAATAGGATCCACATATTGCCACATTTTTGTTTTGTCGTGCTAAGTACTAATTTTGTTGCAATAGAAGCCATACATTGCCACAAGCTACATCATCGTTGTAATATGGTAGCGATATTACGACAGTTACGGCCCGTTGCGTGAATTCGTCATTTAGTTGCAATAAAGACTAGGTATTGCAACAAAGTAAACCATTGTTGTAATATTTAGACATATATTGCAACAATTTTGACATGTGGCGCTAGTCATAGATATTGATGTAAAAACATGGCTTCATGTTGCAACAAAACATGTATTTGTTGTAACAGGGTGACTTTTTGCCTCACCTTTATTGTGTTGCAATAACTAATGCATAATGCCACAAATTGTGCATCCATGGTAATACATACAACATATTTGAACAGTCCTCACCTTTGTAGTGTTGCAATAACTATTTCTCAAAATCTGGTCACTAGTGCAGAAAACGCTAGTGCCAACGTTCTAAAAATCACATTGCTCGCGTTAGAGGTCGATGCCACCAATATGGCGACATTGTTAACAAAATACCGATGGCGTGTCGATCCTCACGCCATCGGTATTTTACATTATGGTGATGTGACACTGTTCGCCATCGGTATTTTACATGCTGGTGCGTGGCACTGTTCATCACGCCACCAGTACGTGAAATAGCAATGGCGTGGACACACATACCATGTCACTACTATATACTTGTAGTAGCAACATTCACAAAGCCTCTAACACCACCACTAAGTATTTAACGATTTTAAAAAATCATTTATACAATTCATCCATGCATCCAAATGTTTGTACATTCATCCATATATTCAAATACATATATTTAGTATATGTACATTGATGATATCTACGAGTTGAAAACACCGCCACGCGTAAAGGTTATCATTGTGATCATTGTCGTCGTCGCTGCAGCCTCATGCGGATGTCGTCGTCGCCGGCACCGGAGCCACGTGTCGATGTCGTCGTGTTCACCGTCGTCGTCGCTGCTGCAACCTCATGTGGATGTCGTCATCGTCACTGCCGTCGTAGACCAATGTTAATGATGTCATCTTCTTGTCGTCATCGCTGCCACAACAACTAACTTCTAATGCATGGCATCATAGGAATTGTTTGCAAGCAAGAAAGCAAGTTAGCCAAAACATCTCAACAAAGATGTTTATCTAACATTTCATATCAACACGATAACTGCATTGCATCGCACAAATGAACTAGACCAAAGAAACAACAAATCTGGAGTTTTTTCATTAATTGCTTTAGGAAAACTTATAAGGAAAATCATGTAAGTATCTGAAAGAACGTGGACGTCGCCTTGAGGGGGGGGGGGGGGGTTGTGAATAGTCGCTTTAAATAATTACGGTTTAGGCTTGAACATATGCGGAATAAAACTATCATTTAATTAGTCAAGCACAAAAAACTAAAATAACTAGGCTCACCTATGTGCACCAACAACTTATGCTAAGCAAGATAAACAACTAAGTGATAGCAAGATATATAGCATCGCACAATATGGCTATCACAAAATAAAGTACATAAGTAAAGGACTCAGGTAAGAGATAACTGAGGTACGTGGAGACGATGATGTATCCCAAAGTTCACATCCTTGCGGATGCTAATCTTCGTTCGGAGCGGTGTGGAGACACAATGCTCCCCAAGATGACACTAGGGCCACCGTAATCTCCTCACGCCCTTGCACAATGCAAGATGTCGTGATTCCACTAAAGGACCCTTGAGGATGGTCACCGAACCGTACAAACAAGGTTGGGGCAAACTCCACAACTTAATTGGAGGCTCCCAACAACACCACGAAGCTTCACGACAATGGATTGTGCCTCCGAGGTGACCACAAATGCTCGGGGCAATCTTTACAACCTAATTGGAGACCTCGAAGCTTGCCCGGAGCTTTACACCATAATGACTGAGCTTCGAGGCACCACCAACCGTTTAGGACGTCAAAGCACCCAAGAGGAACAAGATCTAGGATGCTAAAACACCCAAGAGTAATAAGCTTCTCAAACTTCATTTCCACGTATCATCATGAAGAACTCAAACCTATGCACCAAATGCAATAACAAAAACAAACGAAATGCCCAAGTCCTCCTCTCAAATCCCAACACAACAAGCACCGCTAGAATAAAAAGAAAGATAGTGTTTACATCCACTTGGACTCTCCAGCATTGTACATAAATACAACAGCTTGTGGATATCACGTACGGCAGTTTTTTTTTTCAAAGGTCACGTACAACTATTGTTTACAAAGGTCACGTTTCGTTTTTATTTTAGACATGTACCATTCCTGGGATGAAGGTACATACTATCCATGGAATAAAGGGAGAGATAATGCTTACAAATTCTTGGACTCTCCAACACGTATAAAAATAGAACTATTTGTCTATCATCAGATATTAACCACATGATTATTATCTAACGACCACTATTACACGTTTTCTAGGATTAACGTGAAGCCTCGAAAGGTGCTTCTAATTAACAAACACATATGCTTAATTTTTTTTAGCAAACACATAGGTAGGAGTGCACGATTTAAGGGAAGGAGATAGCGGCCATGTAGAGGGTGCTTGGATTCAAGGGACTAAAACTAGTTTAAAACTAGTCTCTTTGAGAGGCTAAAGTTTCAAACACCCCTGACTAAAGAGAGACTAAAACTAGTATAGAGACTAAATTTTTTTAGTCACATGACCCCTACTAAAATCTCTTTAGTCATCTCTCTCCTTGTTTACTCCTCTTGAGAGGGAGGATAATAAATGCTTATTAACTTGATTTTAGTCTTTTTAGTATTTGAATCCAAGCATGAGTGAGGCTAGCAAGTTTTAGTCCCACTATTACTTTTAGTCATGGAACTAAAACGTATCCAAGCACCCTTATAGAGGACTCCATAGAGATTTTAACCGGCAGAATGTTTTATTAAGATGGAGGCTGTGCAATCAATCGGATAGTGATTTTTTTTTCTTTCTTTGTTGTAAGTTTTTTTACGTAATGACGCTTTCCCTTTTTATTTTGAGGGAACGGCTGGAGGTTTTTTTACCTTGTTTCACAAAGTTGGACGTGTCAGATCCATACTTTATTGAGGTCGAGGCTGGGCAATCAATCGGATTGTATTTTTTTTTCCTTTTTCGTTGTAAGTTCTTTACGTAATGACACTTTCCTTTTTTATTTTGAGGGAACGGCTGCAGGTTTTTTTTCCTTTTTTCACAAACGGTGGACGTGTCAGATCTTTTTTAATAGGATGGAGTCATTTGTGTTACGTAAGTTTAAGTTTTCGTTTTATCCTGTACATAAATTCTAAAATTCAACGGTGTAATTAATTTTGATGATGTGGATTAATTAGAGTACTTGAAAGACCTCCAATTAGTTGAACTGTTTCCTGAGAAAAACTTGAAAGTCCTCGGCCACCTCATGCTTCCACCTGGGAGCCCCGAGCCTTCCAACCTCGCCAACATGACGCCCCCGGCGTCCTTATCCTATCCCCCATCTCTCTGTTGTCTTTCACCTCCCCAATACCTCTCCCTCGCTCCCTCGGCCGAACGTACCCGTTGTCGCCGCTCGCAACCACCACAACCAGCGCCGTTGCCTCGCCTCCCCGAGCAGCCCATCACCTCCGCCACCTCTAGCTGCTCCTCCCCGCCTAAGGAATCAAGGCCGGAGGCCCTCCAACATCGTCCCCATCGCCGTCTTTGTAACACCCAAGATGCGCGCCTATCCCTATTTAGGCACGGGGTCTCGACAAGGATAGATGCGCATCTCGTTGTTTCGTAAGTGCAATAAACATTGCATACATGTATGAAGATATGAGCATATGAGTTGGCTTACACTCGCCACAAGCTAAATTACAAGTTCACACAATTATTCAGGCATCATACAGAAGACAGGGTCCGTCTATGGACGAAATCAAACGAAGAAAAGAAGCAATGTAAAGTTGCCTTGCTATCCCAAAGATCACGACCATGGCCTCTCTACTCATCGGGGTACGTGACGTACATCCTGCCACGTTCTTCATCATACTCCCACTGAAGCTGGGTCACATCATCTGGCACGTACTCATCAACATCTGCACCTATATTGTTGTAATCTGTGAGCCACAGTGACTCAGCAATCATGTAACGCGGGTACCAAAACTATGTAAGCTTATGGGTTTGGAAGGGGTAAGTGTTGAGTTTGCAGCAAGCACTAAGCATTTATTTGGTGGCTATCTTACAAGAACATGAATGTAAATATGGTGTTCTATGAAAGACAGTCGAAAGCTAGCATGATCACTAAGTGATCCTGAACACCTACTTGCGTCAAACATAACCCCATCGTGTTCTCTCTCGGTTCATGTTCACGAGCAGAGGCGATCACGATTACATTTGAGTTTCATTTGATGGATATTTGCTTTGAGAATTAAGAATTTTATGAATCTAAATATTGTATGTACGGTTTTTAATATTGTAATTAAATGCCTGCATTTTTTTACGGTTGCAATAGGCTATTACCACAACCCAATTTCGGTTGCCACATGTTGGCACCACTAAAAATAGTGTTGCATCAAATCTCACCCGCCACGTCTTCCTGTTTTGTTGCATTAGGATGTTGCAATGAAGCACTTTATATTGTCGCAATAGCTTGGCATCACAATTTTTTTTATGATGCGATAACTGTTTGGCACAACCAAAGTAAAATTTGTTGAAATAGAGTATCGCCATGAAAAATTTACATTGTCGCAGTAGCTTCTCGTTACAAATATTTTGCCCGTTGTGACAACTCTTTGACTCAACCAAGCTAAGTTTTGTTGAAATAGAGTATCGCCATGGAATTTTAAATTGTCGCAATAGTTTTTTGCTACAAATATTCTACCCGTTGTGATACCTATATATCACCACCAATACGTTTTTGTTGCATTTTTCTGTTACGTCGATTGGAATATTTGTTGCCATAAGTTAATGCCACAAGTGCAGCGGCTCTTGGCGACATGCCTAATGCCACAAAAATAAGAATTGTGCCATAGTTTACTGTCACAATAGACTATTGTCACGGAAGAGTAATGCGCCACGAAACAAGCATCGTTGGCATAGGTTATTGCCACAAATGTCCATCACCATGAGTTATCAGTCGCCATAATTTGTTACATGTTGCATTAAAGCTATCTCCACAAACCAAATTGTGACATCAGGTGAGTGTTGCCACGGGAAAACATGTGGCAACTTCCCACATGGATGTTGCAATAGCACACTTTATTGTCACGATTGCTTTTTTGTGGCAGTAACCTATTACCATGCGTCCTGTCGCAACGGGTGCCAACGAATGTCGTTTTGTGGAAAAAGGTACCTATCGCCACAAATCGGCATGTATTGCAACGAACGATTTTGTTGCAATAGACCTGAAATCTTGTAGTGAATTTAGACGTCCTCTAATTGTTGTTGCATGTTTTATATGACTGTTACGGGTATCTAGCAAGAATAATTGTCACCTATGCAAAAACCACAACGGTGATACATAAGTTGCTTTTCAACCTTCTCAAGGACCGCCTTTGTCGAATCCGATCCAACTAAAGTAGGAGAAACAAACACCCGCCAGCCATCTTTATGCAACAAAGTTACTCGTGAGTCGATGGAACCGATCTCTCGTAAGCATACGAGTAAGGTTGGTCCGGGACGCTTCATCCCACAATGCCATTGAAGCAGTCTAAGCATAAATGCCCACAAACTCCTTTGTGTTCTACTCGTGATCTCATCTACACATAGACCTAGCTCATGATGTCACTGTAGGTGAATGTTGCATGGGAAACAAAAAAATTTCTACGCACACGCAAGATCTATCCATGATGATGAGCATCTACGAGAGGGAGAGTGGATCTACATACCCTTGTAGATCGCTAAGCGGGAAGCCTTAAGAAACATGGTTTATGTAGTCAAACGTCTTCGCGATCCAAATCGCCGAGCATCCCGCGACCCAATCACGATCCGTCCCGATCTAGCGCCGAACGGACGGCAGCTCCGCGTTCAACACATGTACAGCTTGATGACGATCTCCGCCTTATTGATCCAGCAAGAGGGAGTGGAGAGGTAGACGAGTTCTCCGACAGCGCGACAACGTTGCAGCGATGGTGGTGGAGCTATTCCAACAAGGCTTCGCCTAAGCACCACTGGAACCGATCTAGAGGAGAAACTATGATCTAGAGGAGTGGTAGCACATGGCTGTTTTTCTGTGTCAAACCCCCCTCAAAACCTCTAGTATATATAGGAGGGGAGGGAGGAGGATTGGCCCCCAAGGGGGCCAACCCTAGTTCGGCCGAAGTGGGAGGGAGGAGTCCTCCTCCTCCACTCCTAGTAGGACTGGGATTCCTTCTTTCCCACTTGGGCCTCCTTCCACCGTTGGGTTTCTTCACCACAGTCGCCTGGGCTTTCTGTGGGGCTTTAGCCAGACCACTAAGGGATGGTAAACCTCCTCCCATAGACCATGTAGCCTCTTGGGTAGAAATTCCCCTCCGGATGTTCCCCCGGTACCCTCCCGACACTCCCGGTACACTATCGATGAGCCCGAAACTTTTCCGGCGACCAAAACAGGACTTCCTATATATCAATCTTTATCTACGGACCATTTATGAGCTCCTCGTGATGTCTAGGATCTCATCCGAGACTCTGAACAACCTTCGATCACCATCATACGTAACTCTATACTACCGAAACGTCACTGAACCTTAAATGTGCAGACCCTGCGGGTTCGAGAACTATGTAGACATGACCGAGACACCTCTACGGTCAATAACCAATAGCGGGACCTGGATGCCCATGTTGATTTATACATATTCTACGAAGATCTTTATCGGTCGAACCTCTATGTCAAGGATTCAGTTAATCCCGTATACCGTTCCCTTTGTTCTTCGGTATGTTACTTGCCCGAGGTTCGATCGTCGGTATCTATATGCCTGTTCAATGTCGTTTCTGGCAAGTCTCTTTACTCGGTCCGTAATACAAGATCCCATAACTAACACTTTAGTCACGTTGCTTGCAAGGCTTGTTGTGATGTTGTATTACCAAGTGGGACCTGAGATACCTCTCCATCAGACGGAGTAACAAATCCCAGTATTGATCCATGCCAACTCAACAAACACTCTCGAAGATACCTGTAGAGCACCTTTAGAGTCACCCAGTTACGTTGCGACGTTTGATACACACAAGGCACTCCTCCATTGTCAGTGAGTTGCATGATCTCATGGTCATAGGAACAGATACTTGACATGCAGAAAACTATAGCAATAAACTGACACGATCAAATGCTACATTTATAGTTTGGGTCTTGTCCGTCACATCATTCTCCTAACGATGTGATCCAGTTATCAAATGACATCTCATGTCAATGTCTAGTAAACCTTGACCATCTTTGATCAACGAGCTAGTCTACTAGAGGCACACTAGGGACAAAGTGTTGTCTATATATCCACACAAGCAATGTGTTTCGAGTCAATACAATTATAGCATGGATAATAAACAATTATCATGAACAAGGAAAATAATAATAAACATTTTATTATTGCCTCTAGGGCATATTTCCAACACAGCCGACCAACTTCGACACCTCGGCTGGCATGAGACTTCGGCGTCACCAGCCGACCTGCTCCGACACCTGGGCTAGCGTGAGACTTCGGCGTCACCAGCCGACCTGCTCCGTCACCTTGACTAGACCGGGGATTTGGCATCCCTTTGTCAACCTGCTCCGGGGACTTCGGCGTCACCAGCCGACCTGCTTCAACATCTCGGCCGGCATGAGACTTCGGCGTCACCAGATGACCTGCATGAGACTTCGGTGTCCGCCGATCACAGCTTCGCCATGTTAGCTGGACCAAGGACTTCATCTCGCCACATCGACCGTGCAGCGTCGCCACTTCGTCAAGCCGAACTCTTCGTTCAGGCACCTCGACGCCCAGGCCATATTCGTTTACTTATTTGCTTCACTCAAATTAGCTAAGTAGAAGATTTTAAAAAAGTATATTACTACCTTTATTTGTTATTACTCTTGGCTTGCACTATATTGTGTGCATAGGTAATCGACTTCGGCTGTGCCATGCGGCCACCTTGGCGTGCCTACATCATTGTCCTGCCTCCATCAACCAAACTGTGTCGTCGACATGGGCGACGGACTGGGGGCTTCGTCGTCACGTTGCCGAACTACTCCGTCTGCTCAACTCGCCCGGGGGTTTCTCCTCGGCCTTCGAAAGTGTTGTGTTGTCACTTCATCAAGCCGAGCTCTTCTTCGGCTTCCTCGTGACCGTCTTGGGGGCTGAGACCTTGACCCGCCGCAAGCTCGGACCACGTCATCAACACTGAGCACATTAATCAACTAAGTCTCTTTCATGCTCAACTTGTTTTTGTTCGGTTCGACCAAGCATTATACTTTTTTGACAAAATGTTGTTTGTGAAAAACTGTCTTTGTCAAAGCTTTCTTTGTTACAAACAAATTCAAATACCCGTTTACTTGGAGGGCTTCCTTTATGAAGGCATTCCTCTTCCATATGATTATTAATGTGTCACAACCTTCCTTGTTCGTGTTTACGCCAATATATGCATCATGTTGACTTAAGTGTTCTGCAAAGCTGGGTTGTCTTGCTCCTGTGCTTACCCCTACGTCCCCGATTGTTCGGTAGGGAGTAAAGGGAGCACCTCTGCGATTGTTACGATCGGGTCATTCGAACTCGTACCTCAGATGAGTGAATCCGAAAGCTAGCGCTCTTACTGTTTTCAACTGTGGTCGGCCACGACGGAAGACAAGAATACATAAATCTATTGCACACCCCTCATGGTAATCATGAGAACCCAAAGAAAGAAACCGTTGGCGGAACTATTTTCTTTGAAGATGCTTCTTCCGTTAAATAGTAATATAGCATAAGTTTCCTGGGCGCGCTTTGTCTGTTATAGCCTAATTGCCTGATTGCGTGGTTATTCGAAACACCTCCGATATCCTTCGATGGCGTAGTAGATAACACTTTTAGGCCCTTGGCCAATGAGGGAGGAGCAAACGGTCGTTAAGACGCGTTTAAAGTTCGGGCGAACACATATATGATATAAGTACTTGGGGGCTCTTAAATTTGTATGACCAGTTTTATAATAAATGCTTCTTCTTAGTCGTTGCAAAGTTTTTGTCTACCACTTCTTTCTCGACTCGAGTGCTTGCTCAATAGCCAGGTAGCCTGGTTTCTCTTTGAAGCCGTCTGTTTGAGAAACTGGCATGCAAAACACTCCACCATCGGGATAGGGAGGTTGAAGCCGAAGGATGAACCACCTGGAGTCCAGAGATTGGACGTGTCATGTTAAAGCATGACGGAAGCACAATTTTAAGATCAATTTGGTATTGGCACCAAAAATCTTGATTCAATTGAGACGTACAATTTTCACATAAGTTTTTTGGTTTTTTGTGCTTATAACTTGTTTAAAACTATTTTATATTTTCCTTTCAGAAAGCGAGACATCCTCTTGGTTGAGTTGTTCGGCGTGATGGTCTTGCCTGGAAACTCTTTTCCGAACTACGGCTCAGCATCTTTCCTGCCGAACTCCACCTCGGCGTTGTCAAAATGTACATGATTGTTGAACTAGTTCCCATGGAGATACGATCCTAGGGTCGGCCATATCGCCCAACCCAAGTCTCGGGGGCTATTGCATTGACAATTCAACGCAGAAAAATTCAGTGCAATACAGTTTCCGAGGAGATTATGATCCTTGGGTTGGTCGGCCGCAGCCAACCTGAGTCTCGAGGTCTATGCACACCGCTTTTGTGTTCTGAAGTATGCTGCCGAGCTAGGAGTTGATCCTTAGGCCGATTTTGCGAATCGACCTGAGTCTCAGGGGCTACTGGGATCAGCGGTTTTATGTCATCTTTGAGGTGCATCTCAGGTTTTAGAGCGACACACACCTTGAGGGCTACTGGCTATATATCTCGATAGAGAATAAATTGCACCAATCGAAAATATCCACAAAAAATCAGCCCATGGTCGGGGTGGTGCACCACCTCGAAAGCAGTCCGGCATAAAGCTCAGACGCAAATGGCTGGCTCCATAGAGAGCATTTTCGACATTAAGCTCGGATGAATTCCTTCAATTTTTTAAGGTCCAAGTTAGTTTATGATACCTCGGACGCTAACCATCGTTAGAGCCCGGATGCAGTCCGGCGTTGGAGCTCGGAAGCTGTCCGGCATAAAGCTCAGATTCGAATTGTTCGTTCCATAGAAGACTATTCCGGAATTTAAGCTCGGATGGACTCATTCAAATTTTTATAGGCCAAGGTAATCTATGATACCACGGATGCAGATCATCGTCGGAGCTCGGATGCAAAAGACACCTCAGATGTAGTCTGGCGTTGGAGCTCGGACACAAGGGGACACCTTGAACGCCGAATAGTGTTGGAGCTCGGCTGTGAAAAGACGCCTCAGATGTAGTTCGGCGTTGGAGCTCGGACGCAAGAGGACGCCGCCGCACGGCAAACACTTCAAACCCTAGGTGTGGTGTAAAAACTTACAAGGCATTGATAAAGGCCGATAACTTAAAGGGGCTCCTCGGATGCCCGACATGTAAACTCTTCGGATTCAGCTCGGCGATCCTCAAGATTGGACATGGGAAGATTTGTTGAACCAGTTTTCAAGACTGACGATCGAAGACGAAGAATTATTCGAAAGAACCGAGGAGCGTCCTCAACTTGAAGACCGGTCCAGGGGGCTACTGACGGTGTCCTGGACTAGGGGTACTCACCATGTCGTCTCCCGACCAGTGGATCGGGCCGAGGACCCCAGGGCGATTCACTAATGGGCCAGTTCGGAGAGCCCATGATGCGTACAAGGAAGATTCCTCAAGACTTGGTGCACAATACAAGGACTTCTCTAAACCCTAGGCCTACAGTGCATTATATAAACCGAGGCCAGGCTAGTCAATCTCAATCTCATATTCATTACTACAACCTCGTGGTAGATACCTGTAATCAAAAGCAGGACGTAGGGTATTATCTCCTCAAGAGAGCCCGAACCTGGGTAAAATCCCGTGTCCTTAGGACCCCTACTACGAGATATGTCGGATTTGACACCGACAGGCGGGGCGCCATGACCACCAGCCTAGGTGGTGCGAGAACCACCACCAAGCTCTCACCGATGACGACGTGCTCGTGCGCGAGAAGCCTCCCCGCCATGCTGCGAGCTTCAAAGCCGATGAGGTGTTGCAACCAGTAGCATGTTTTGCTGGGACCGGCCGACGACGGTGCTGCAATCGACTTAGAGCAGAGCGGCATGCCGTGGTGCTACAACGACATGGGGTGAGGTGCTAGCAACCCAATGATTTTTGTGTTGCTACAACCGGCACCAAAATATACTACCACCGGTGATCCAAATTTCTCCAAACCTGGAGGTTTTTTGCTACGACGGGGCGGTGACCGCAACGATCGTGCACTGGATGCTGCAACTGTTCCGCTAAAATACTGTCCAACTTCCCAATTTGCTATGACCAACGTCGCGGCATGCCAGTACCAATTTGCCACGACCGCCGTCATGGCATGCTGGAATCAGCTTCCAAAATTGCTGCAACCGCGGCCACACATGCTGGAACCAGCTTCTCAAATTGCCACGACGTGCCTGAACCAATTTTTGCTATGACTGCCACCACATCGTGCTGGAACTAGCTTCTTAAATTGATGTGTCCGCTATGATGACGTGCTCGAACCAGCTTCTAAAATTGCTACAACCAGTGTCGCGGCAGGCGGTGGCCGCCGTCGGGACGTGCTAGAAGCCTAGAACCGACATGGGACAATGCTACAACCGGTGACCGGCGAGCTACAATCGATGGCCCGCGAGCTACAACCAGTACGGGTTAGTGCTACAACCGGTGACTAGCGAGCGTCGACTAGTTGCAACCGGTGTCAGGGCAGGGCAACGTCATGGGTGAGACACCAGTCTCAAAGTACATCCCTCGATTATGCGACGATGACTACCGCCTACCGATGATGCCGTCAGGCCTCAGGTGCGATGCAGATGTTGCGGCGAGCGGAGGCGTCATCGGGGAAGGGGGGTGCCACCGTGCCTCATCGGAGCTGCGGGCTTGCGGGGCAGCAGGGGTGAAGAAGTGTTAATTATGGCAGAAGGAGGTATTTTTTATTCTCTGTTGACCGATCCGTGCGGGAAAAAGACGAAGAAAAGGGGAGCCAATTGCACGATTCTAAGCAGCTTCATCCAAAGGACGGGCTACGAGAGGTTGAGTGTTTGGGCGGTGCGTTGGAACCTAGTACTGCCAACATTTTAGACCACATGCGCGAATATAGTGATAGAAAAGACTACCTTCACATGCAATTGCCATAAACTACCCTGATGGCAGTCCAGGACACGCGATACTTGCCGCCACATCCAAAGGCTGCAAGGCCTGCCGCCGCCATGGGCTGTGGGGGCACGCCGAGCTCTGTAGGAGTACGCTTTGGGCACGTAGGCTGCAAGGCCTGCTGCCGCTATGGGCTGTGGGGGCACGCCGAGCTCTGTAGGAGTACGCTTTGGGCATGTAGGCTGCAAGGCCTGCTGCCGCCATGGGCTGTGGGGGCACGCCGAACTCTGTAGGAGTACGCTTTGGGCACATAGGCTGCAAGGCCTGCTGCCGCCATGGGCTGTGTGGGCACGCTGAGCTCTGTAGGAGTACGCTTTGGGTACGTTTGATAGTTTCTCAGCGGAGCCTGGTCCAATGGAACCTGGTTCAGTATATACAGAATCTTGATTATCATTTGCATGTTGTTTGGTTGGCCACATTAAGCCGAGTTCGTATACTTTTCATAGTGTAAATTACACTAAGCCCAGCCGGCGTGTGGAAAAACGATTAATTTGAGTGTTCCTGAGGAGCCAGACTGAGGACACATTAAATTTCGTACGGACCGGTTTCTACGTGCGAGATGGGCAACAAAACAAATTGCTACTTAGCCCGTCAAAGTCTGGTTTACCTGAGTTGTTGTGGCCACACCACTGTAGCTAGCGGCCTAGCTCAGCCTTTTCCTTTGGAACGATCGTACTAGCATGCATGCACTTGGTAATTGATATGGAGTTTCTACGACAAGGTGGCAGCGTTTTCAATACTTTTTAAGTAAAGAAATGTAAGACATATTAGACCAGGGAGTACTTGATTAGAGTGTGCTACAAGGTGGCCGCCACATCGTTAATTCATACTATGAAGTTTGAACATTTGAAAATGTATATATATATATATATATATATATATATATATATATATATGAACAGACGCACCCCATCGAGAGGTGTCTGTTCAGGGAAGGGACAACCGATATGACGGTTGCCAAGCAGGCAACTGACCGCGGTTAGACAACGGGAGATCCCCATAATTGAGACATGTTAATTAACTCTAACACCCCCTAATCTGCATTTGTTCATATAGTATCATCATCTTGAAAAGCTCCTCCGAAAACCCTATGAAAAAAATATGAGAAGATAGTGTTTCATATGCTGTCAAAACTCCTTCAAATCATTGGAACAAATAAGGCGAAAATGATGTAACATATAACGGTTATTATCTCTTTTAACTCAATATGAGAAAACCCATAGAGTTTAGAGGAGAATAAATATGTCATATATACTTTCCTAAAAACCCCGGTGGGGAAAACAGAAAGTATGACATATGATCTTGTGTTGATATTACCTCATTAAAAACCTTTATGAGAATCTATAAAGTAAACTCATGAAGGGAAAAAGAGTATAATATGATGCTTTTAACAGGAAAAATTCAGGAAGATACTCCCCCCGATTCTTGCATATTCCGAAGTCGTCATATACTAATTCCATGAACACATTTCTGGAACATAGAAGTTGGTAGAGACCCGATGAACAAATCAGTCGCATGATTTGATTTGCAAGACATGCAATATAATGATATTGCTTATTATGTAACTTGTTTGCATCCGAGCAACACAAGAAACATTATCATTGAGATAATGGTTGGTGGATGTAGCCATGAGGTCTGTTTCGAAGACTCTTCATGAGAGGGCTACCACACCTAGTAGGAACACTAAGCTTGTCTATGATCTAACATAGTGGGGATCTGATCGATGTATCCAATGATATCGATGTTCACATTTTTGTGAAACTAAAAAGCCAGGACAAGATGTTTGACGTCGTGAAGATATCAAAAGATATTCTTAAGTACCAATTAATTGTGTTTGGTGGATCCAATGGCATTATGGAACGTTGAGTCCCAATATCTCATTTCCATCATCTCTTGGTCTAAATAGATCTTTCTCTATATCTAGGGAATGAACTACCATGAGATTTATGGATGG
Source organism: Hordeum marinum (assembly GCA_022496015.1). NCBI lineage: Eukaryota > Viridiplantae > Streptophyta > Magnoliopsida > Poales > Poaceae > Hordeum > Hordeum marinum. The sequence goes on along the minus strand of CM039676.1, from coordinate 334,594,611 downwards.
ATAAGATTTCTCCACAATGAATTTCTCCAACATATTATGTATATAGACAACATAGTATACCATAATGCTTGAATGAAGGTTCTCAATTTGTAGTAACGAGCGGTATTTTGGTTTACACAATCCTTCATTTTAAACTCCGTCATTTAGATGATTATATGTGTCGCCATTGCAAACACACAAACATGGATAATCATCATTGTAGGAGTAATCCTTGTGTATAAGGATCTTACTACGTCGGTTGTACCATATGTACCAACAACAATAAGTCTTATGGTGACTTACTGATTTTACACAATGTATGTTGCATTTTGCATTTCGATTCAGAAATGAGATTCCATCAGGAATCAATCATATGTGTCTGAATCTAGTGATCCACATGGATATGTGATCACTACATCTATCAACTGCAGAGATAGATGATTTTGTATTGCCAATGATATAAGTTATCGAAAAAGAGATTCCACCTCCGAAGAATAGTTGGGTATCTGCGTGAACCCTTGTGCTACAATACTTGCTCCTTGTTTCACCACCTTGCTGTTCTCAATTCTGTTTCCAGAACAAAAAACCGGTGTAGGTATTGCTTATGAATATCTTCCCATTATTGAGCAATATTATTTCTACCTAGATTATACCCTTTTCTTGAGTTCGGTCCAAGTGTTGTTAACACTTTACCATTGCCATGGTCTTTGGATCTGAATCATTTGGAATGTTCTTGCAATCTAGTTGAGAAATGTATGTCAACAATTGTAGACTTCTGGTTATATGATTCTCTAGAATCTATATATCAATATATAGTTGATGGAAATATTGTTACTCATGGTGACTGCTGGCGATTTCCCAATCCAGTTGAGTCGGGTATTCAGATGTCTTTGTCATTGTGTGCACTATGACCTGGGTTGGTGGAGGTTGCCCATCCACTAGGTGTATACTACCCATTAGGTGTCTGTCAACATAAAGTTGACTTGCATTTACTGATTCAAAGGCCTTGATATCCTTGCTCGCGAGAAGCTGAATCCTGATGTACTTTTCCATGCATCTCCCCTTGTTACATTGAACGGTGAGTGGAGTGAATTTTGTTGGTACCTCCACTCTTTCAGGCATACTTTTGCAGGATTGTAGGATTGTGTGACACCTTTATATTCAATAAATGCATTTAGTAGGTTATTTGCAATGTGTTGCAAATATCGTGAATGCATGGTTCAGATCTTTGAGTACATGGATTTGAGGAAGAAATGTGTTGAACATTTCACCAATTTCCTGACATTCTTTGTAGTACTTGAATTCCCCCCTAATGCCTGGAAATGTTCCTCATTTAATCAACATACTGTCCTCGAATAACTTCCCATGCAAGGGTATTGAGGTATTGACGAACATACAGTTATTCCTCACATAGATCCTAACTATATGTTGAGGGGCCAATGATGTATGTAGGATGGTGATATCGATATGCAACCGAGTTACCACAGATGGGAAATACTTGGTAGATTTCCACGTATAAAAGATAGAGGGGAATACTGTTATGCAATTTGGTCATGAGCGTGTAAAACTAATGACTCCAACGTAAAGTTGGTAAGTTACAATTTCAATATAAAGATCATGCAATGATCTTAATTCTTTGGATATAGGATTCTACCAAACCATTTTGAGTCTAGGCATTAGGAAAAATTGCTAAACTTCAATCCAAGGGCCATGTAGAAGGCACTCAAGGAGAATTCTTTAATATTATCCATTCGATTTGCTTGAAATCGCTGTCAGGATAATGAGCCAATGGTTTCGCGTGGATAAATCACATATGAGACCATCGTATAGATGTGTCTTTTAGAACCATGGAACGCCTGAATAGTCTAGTCAATGGATGGGAAGATCCAATTACCTCAACTTGATGCATTCAAGGAGTCGAAGTGGTTTAGCGTAGACTTTAAGGTGCGCGAGCCTTAAAATTAGCTTCCCAGTGTCACATGCAGTGCACACAAAATCCAAATATTGTTATAATTTAGCATCATCATAATCATAAACTATTGGAGTTGCTCATAGGTACAGTTTCAACCCAATGTCTTGATGACCAAGGCGAGTATGCCAAGTTTGTCATATAAAAGACATTTTGGAAAACTATCTTGGGCGCAACATGTGCTACGGGTTTTGTAGTATGTGCAATACAATCCGGATGATACATAGAGAATGTCCTTACCATATCCATTGCATATGGTAAAGAGAATGTATTCCTCTTTGTTTTCATCATAAGTTTCGTTACAGAAACTCTTTTGACGGATATCTCTATGGTTTAGTAGGGTACAAGTTAAACCGGGAAGCAATAAAGCATCCCGACGTTACTCGAGTACCCACATGGATAGTAAATATGACTCGAGTTGAGCCAACAAATACCTCATCGCGTCTAGCGATTTTAAAATATCTCCTCTCTCTCAACGAGAGTGGAAACATTTCACTTCCCTGAGTATAGAGTTTGTGGTCCATATGTCCATAGGACACATATCATATCTCATCACATTGACTCCCATAGAAATCTTTATATAGACATGAAGATTCTCAACATGGAAACCACTATCAAATATATAGAATACATACAAATGTATTTGTACAAAAGTGCTGATACAATATGTTGTGATATACAATATATGATGAAAGCAATACTTATGTTGTTAATTGAACATAATAAATGGACAGAAATTATATTGACCAATGAGGAGACCGAGATACTATTCATAGTCTCCAAACATGTTGGTTGACGCACATTCAACCACACGTTTTCCATGCCCATAGGATCCCATCATCACTGGTGATGTCGGGTTGAAGGTCGAAGTGAGGTTCAAACCTTTGCCCTTGAGTTCATTGTATCACAAGAATCGCTGATACAAAATAACCAGATCCTGAGATCTGAATCTAATGCCTTATGATGTATAAGACAATATTTTTCTGTTAGCAGTGCGATCCTGACCAGAGATTAATCATGCGGTTTTGAATTTACACATTATCCCACGAGACACAAGAGTGATCATGATGTCCATGACCCAGGTAGGTCAGTGGTGGCCATTGAGGGCGAATGCCTCAAATTCTCTAGACATCGGTTACCAGAAATAATTAATTTATGATTAGTAAATTAAAGATCAACATGGTTAGTGTTGTAATGAATTTTACAAAATTGATGGGTATTTCAAGAAGTTAGCTTGAAACCATCAGTGTGAACATCAAATTGCTAAGTAAGACATCTTGAAGATAATCTCCGAAAGAGAGTAGATCTCGCAACACTAGGAAGTATGATCTGATGAAATCAGTAGATACTCACTCCTAATGCCTTATGTCATGACTTAGTAAAATGTGTGGGAGAACACTTTGTAAAGCAACCATAATGTCAAAACGACAAAATATAGGCTTTGTCAGTAGTCATCAATAATCTACGTAGGCAGTAGATCCATATGACTACCTTGTGATACCAAGCATCAATTTGAAAAAAATCATCTTAAACTTTGCATTTGTATTTGCAAGAAATTGAAAATATCAATTGCAAATAGACATATTAATCGACATGTGTTTAACATGAAAATAGATACATTGTAGAAATATTTCGAAATACCTCGTACTCAACGAAGAAACAATATCGCAGATGTACTGAATTTATCTTTGTAAGAGATTAAAATCTCAACTACAAACAATAAATATAAATAATCTCAACATTTGTGAGCATGGAAATTATTATAATATTTGAAAACAGTACTGAAATATATATGTACTGATTTTGGCAGATCTAAACCAAAAATAAATTGCTGCTAGAAGTGTCGTTTTAGGAGATTAATTGCTAATCTGCTAAAACAAAGATGCAAATAAGAAAAAATGTGGCAAGTGTTGCTGGTTGCCTCCAGCGCATGCACTAGGCCACGTAATGCATATTAGGCAGCCCATCTTGTCAAGCGAAGAGATAATGAAGCGCTCGGACATGCAGCTTTCTATCCCCAATCCACGAAGACTGAGACATGCGGAGACTTTCATGGCCGATCGACGCCACCTCCATCTCCAGGCACGCCGCCGCAACGGCGTTCACCGGCAACGACTAGAGGGACCAGGTGCTCCATCGTCTTCCTCGGGAGAGGAACCACCAAGGAGGTCGTGGCTAGAAGCCACGCCATTGAAGGCGTCGTTTGCGGCACCATTCGTGAGATCGAGCGCAGCGGGCGATCGCAGCCATGGCCTGGCGCGGGCTCAGGCGGGCGGGGACGGCCACAGCCATGCGCAGGCGCAGGCGGCAAGGCCATGGCATAGGCAGGCGAGTCGCAGGGGCTGCGAAAGGCCGCTCCTGTGGAGTCGCTGCATCACGCACGAAGCCCGAGCCGATCGTTGATGCATCAATGGATCGATGCCTCCGTGTTGCCACATGGTTGAGGGCAGTCGATGCGTGCTCCGCAATGACGAGGGCTAAAGGTACTAATTTCAGATAGTAATTAGTATTGTATGCATGACCAAATCGGAAAGATGCACCTTGTTAGTGTAGCAATGAAATCAAGGTATGACTCCGATTTATTCCTTGATCCCTTGATTTTGATTTTACTCCCGATTTTCGCAGATAGATGGACGCCGGTCCCCCTGTTCTTCGTTCACGGGGAGAGGCTGCTGCTTTGAAGCTTTTCCGCCGGGGTGAGGTCTGCGTTTCAGGATGTAAATGGACAGCACCCTGGACGTCATGGGACTTGGCCCCTCTGACCACCACTTTTTATATGAGACTATGTCATTGTCCAATTATTATTTTGTGGCGTATGTGGTGTCCACATAGTTCCACATATTAGAGCAAACTAATGCAGGATAGCATTCACAGTAGAAACTTGAGCCAGGAGTCTCCAGATTTTCCAAATTATCATACAATAGTACATAGAAACTTGTGCCTACAAAGTAGCATCCATACTTTGCAATCCACAAAAGCAACTCTGAATCTTTAGACTCAATACAATCTTCAGACTTTAATTCATAGTAGCATTCATAGTACAGAAAAGAACAAAATCTACAAACCAGTGGCAACTTCTGCCACGAATCCTGCGGGGAGAAGAGGAGGAGGAGCTGAAGCGGAAGCGCCCCTGCAAGGCTCGGCTCGGTTCCTGGTGATCCCTGACGGCGGTGGTGGAGGGGCTGAAGAGAGCATCGGTGGGATTGGGGAGAGAATAGAGGAGGTGCCCCCACACAGCTTGGCCCGGTCCAGGTGCTTCCCTTGGATGGCAGCCCCTTTGAGAGACATGGCGGCGACGGCGGAACCATGGACAAGAGGATTGAAATGGTGGTGGTGGTGGTTGCGGGCTGAGACGGCGCGGCGAAGGCGCTCGCACTAGGGCATGGCAGCGTGGGGGTATTTGGGGAAGGAAGCGAACGCGCCGCTGGCGTTCGCGGGCTTAGTTGGGTTGTCCACTTGCGCCGCTTGTTTTTGCTGGATATCCACGAACGCCATTTAGACTGTTTTTTGTGGATGGCATATGTCGGACTAGTGGGACCCATTGCCACTTACATCCTGAGCTGCGTTCGTCGAATTTGCGGGCGATCTCGTAGCCAAGGCGCCGATGGAATTGCTCCGCCGGGAGTGAGCTGATAACGTGTTAAGATGAAACGGGAGACGAGCAATCAACAGTAATCAATATCATTATCCTTTCATTAGATGATCAGGTATATATACAGATGAAACAGACGCACCCCATCGAGAGGTGTCTGTTCAGGGAATGGGCAACCGATATGACGGTTGTCAAGCAAGCAACTGCCTGTGGTTAGACAAGGGAAGATTCCCCATATTGAACACATGTCAATCTATATCTATATCTATATACCTACCTACTAATAAATCAAGGTGATATTCTTGGTTTTGTCTCGCTTAGATTATTATTTTATTGTTGGTGGTTTTAGACACAGAGACATCTCAGATTGGTTTGCACCTTTTTTTTCTCGTATATCGTACATTGTCCTACTTGACCACGTTCCCTCTTTTTGTTGCCTTTCGGGTGAGTCACGTGCCCACACGATTCAATGAAGCTGTAGCAAAAACATCGGATCAATCAAGAAATATCAATCTTTTTTCCAAATATAAATCTCCTACTGCTCCGCCCTATTGTGCTCCGTCAAGCGCATCTTCTGCATATTCTAGACGACCTTCTTCGCCCTCCTCCCTCAATTTGAGAACGAGGGTTCCTCAACTCTTCTCCAAATCTTTTGGATTTTTGTGTCGAGGCGACAAATAAGATTAACCAATGGCCAGAAAGGATCGGTGCACCATATAAGGAGTATGGTCATCAAGAAAACGGTGATTACCAACGACGAGGTGTGCTCTTGAAGACCTGCAGATACCCCAAAGCGTGGTAGTTAGAGCACCATCCTCACCGCCAGATGGGCACCTGCCCGTGAATTCCCAGAGCAGGCAGTCGGATGCCGACGCCGGGACGAGGCAAGGTAGTCCTGTTCGATGGGCATGGGGAGGTTAATCTTAGGGCATGGATAATGCTCCAGTGTGGACCGCTGCCTCGCAGGTCCACGTCGGAGGAGCAGCTACTGTGGAGAAGAAATCTCAAAAGACGGGTGCTTGCAGAGCCGAACGGTCTCTTGCAGAAGAACCCACTTCTTCGCTGCAAAAGCTCTGGGAAAGGAGAAAAGAAGAAAAGCAAGAGAGAGAAATTAGTGAGAGCTAGAAAGAGATGAGGAAAGTGTGCTGAGAGAGAGGGAAGAGATGAAATTGATTATGTCATGTGTGGGCCTAATGGGGCAGCTATGCATTGGGTTATTTGCTAGGCTAGGTGATGCTTGAACCGATTTTGCTTTGATGGAGCATGAGGCACTAGGAAGGTGATGCCTTCATAGTTCATGCCCTTATTGATTCTCGTGGGCGTTGAAGAAGATGGAGACGCGTGGTAGTACAGGGCGTTTGAGGCGTCGAGCATGACGCGACCGAGCTTGGTCAGCGACTGTGGCACGGATGTCGATGCGCTGGCATGGGCCGCTTGGATTGACGTAACGTACGATCTTGTAGTCTGTAGAGCCATGACACCTTGCTCCGGCGGGAAAGATTGCTTGAGGCTAATTGATTCTGGGAGTGCCATGTGAGGAGACAGAGTGGCAGCGATCGGGATCGCGCTAGGGCTAGCACCTGTGTCACGTGAGGTCCGCGATTGAGCGGAAGGAATAGGGACCGAGGAGAGGACCAAGACAGAGTGACCAGGCATCTCAGGCCTTACGTCGGGAGGGGCACGATCTTCGTTAGAGACCTAGGCAAGGATCCAGTCGACCTCCTCCCGCGGTAGCAGCGGCAGCTTCTTCTCGGGTGTGTTCGCTCCCTCATTCAACACGGTGAAGACGATCCTGGCCACTTCCCGTGGATCCTTCGATTTGGTGGTACGTGGCTTCAAGGAATGCAATGATGTACACGCTCCGCTAGAGAATCTCGCCATGGCATTCCAGGAGACAACGTTCCATGGACTGGGGTCACTACAGGAATAATTGAATATGCCTACGGTCAAACTTATACCTACTGTGCTCGTAGGCAAAGTGTTAGCTAAGCCGACGGGTTAGCCGAAACCGTATGCATATTTCGGCCGTCGGCAACGTCCTAAATATGCCTATAGGTCCCGTAGGCATACAAAAGCCGTCGGCAAATCGCACACCTATGCCTACGGCCCCGTAGGCATATTCCGGGCCGTCGTCATACAAACTTAGAGGCCGACGGAAGGCTGCCTCCGTTAAATCTATGCCGACGGACCCCGTAGACATGTCACTATGGGACATGTGGCAGAATATGCCTATGGCCCCGTAGGCATAGATGGTAGCTATGCCTATGGGCCCCGTAGGCATAGATGGTTGCTATGCCTACGGTTGAACCATAGGCATATTCTGCCACGTGTCCTACATATACCTTCACTTAAACCATAGATATAGATCATATGTAGGCCTATAGGCATATATAGGACAATTGCACGCACCATATGTCGTCACATGTCAAATTACACCAGAGTGTTACCCCCTTCATGGATGACGATAACACCAGAGTGTGACCCCCTTCACGGATGGCAATAACACCGGAGTGTGACCCCCTTCACGGATGACGATAATACCGGAGTGTGACCCCCTTCACGGATGGCGACCCCCTTCACGGGGTCACACTCCGGTGTTATCGCCATCTGTGAAGGGGGTCACACTCTGGTGTTATCGTCATCTGTGATGGGGGTAACACTCCGGTGTAATTTGACATGTGACGACATATGGTGCGTGCAATTGTCCTATATATGCCTATAGGCCTACATATGATCTATGTCTATGGTTTAAGTGAAGGTATATGTAGGACACGTGGCAGAATATGCCTACGGTTCAACCGTAGGCATAACAACCATCTATGCCTACGGGGCCCGTAGGCATAGCTACCATCTATGCCTATGGGGCCCTTAGGCATATTCTGCCACGTGTCCCATAGTGACATGTCTACGGGGCCCGTCGGCATAGATTTAACGGAGGCAGCCTTCCGTCAGCCTTTAAGTTTGTATGACGACGGCCCAGAATATGCCTACGGGGCCGTAGGCATAGGTGTGCAATTTGTCGACGGTTTTTGTACGCCTACGGGGCCCATAGGCATATTTAGGACATTGCCGACGAACGAAATATGCCTATGGTTTCGGCTAACCCGTCGGCTTAGCTAACACTTTGCCTACGGGCACCGTAGGTATAAGTTTGACCGTAGGCATATTCAATTATTCCTGTAGTGACCCCAGTCCATGGAACGTTGTCTCCTGGAATGCCATGGCGAGATTCTCTAGCAGAGCGTGTACATCATTGCATTCCTTGAAGCCACGTACCACCAAATCGAAGGATCCACGGGAAGTGGCCAGGATCGTCTTCACCGTGTTGAATGAGGGAGCGAACACACCCGAGAAGAAGCTGCCGCTGCTACCGCGGGAGGAGGTCGACTGGATCCTTGCCTAGGTCTCTAACGAAGATCGTGCCCCTCCCGACGTAAGGCCTGAGATGCCTGGTCACTCTGTCTTGGTCCTCTCCTCGGTCCCTATTCCTTCCGCTCAATCGCGGACCTCACACAACGTAGGTGCTAGCCCTAGCGCAATCCCGATCGCTGCCACTCCGTCTCCTCACACGGCACTCCCGGAATCAATTAGCCTCAAGCAATCTTTCCCGCCGGAGCGAGGTGTCATGGTGCTACAGACTACAAGATCGTACGCTACGTCACTCCAAGCGGCCCATGCCAGCGCATCGACATCCGTGTGACAGTCGCTGACCAAGCTCGGCCGCGTCATGCTCGATGCCATATACGCCCTGTACTACCACGCGTCTCCATCTTCTTCAACGCCCACGAGAACCAATAAGGGCATGAACTATGGAGGCATCACCTTCCTAGTGCCTCATGCTCCATCAAAGCAAAATCAGTTCAAGCATCACCTAGCCTAGCAAATAACCCAATGCATAGCTGCCCCATTAGGCCCACACATGACATAATCAATTTCATCTCTTCCCTTAATCTCAGCACACTTTCCTCATCTCTTTCTATCTCTCACTAATTTCTCTCTCTTGCTTTTCTTCTTTTCTCCTTTCCCACAGCTTTTGCAGAGAAGAAGTGGATTCTTCTGCAAGAGACCGTTCGGCTCTGGAAGCACCCGTCTTTTGAGCTTTCTTCTCCACTGCAGCTGCTCCTTCGACGTGGACCTGCAGGGCAGCGGTCCATACTGGAGCATTGGCCATGCCCTAAGATTAACCTCCCCGTGCCCATTGACCAGGATTACCTTGCCTCGTCCCGGCGTCGGCATCCGATTGCCTGCTTTGGGAATTCACGGGCAGGTGCCCATCTGGCGGTGAGGATGGTGCTCTAACTACCATGCTCCGGGGTATCTGCAAGTCTACAAGAGCACACCTCGTCGTTGGTAATCACCATTTTCTTGACGACGATACTCCTTATATGGTGCACCGATCCGTTCTGGCCATTGGTTAATCTTATTTGTTGCCTCGACACAAAAATCCAAAAGATTTGGAGAAGAGTTGAGGAACCCTCATTCTCAAATTGAGGGAGGAGGGCGAAGAAGGTCGTCTAGAATATGCAGAAGATGCACTTGACGGAGCACAATAGGGCGGAGCAGGAGGAGATTTATGTTTGGAAAAAAGATTGATATTTCTTGATTGATCCGATGTTTTTGCTACAGCTTCATTGAATCGTGTGGGCACGTGACTCACCCGAAAGGCAGAATTTCTATAGCATATAATCTATTTAGACTATAATTTGAAAGTCAAAGGGGGTAGCTTTACGGGTCAACCAGGCTAGGGTTAGGCCGGTCCGGGGTCAGAGAGCGGTAGCTATGCCATTAAAACTTGCCTTGTGCCCTCATAAATGTTTGAGAGTGTGGTGGGATGTTTAAAGTGTTGGAAATATGCCCTAGAGGCAATAAATAAAGTTTTTATTATTATATTTCCTTGTTCATGATAATTTTTTATTATCCATGCTTGAATTGTATTGATTGGAAACATGGATACATGTGTGGATACATAGACAACACCGTGTCCCTAGTATGCCTCTAGTGAACTAGCTTGTTGATCAGAGATGGTTAAGCTTTCCTGACCATGGACATAAGATGTCATTTGATAACAGGATCACATCATTAGGAGAATGATGTGATGGACGAGACCCAAACTACAAACGAAGCATCTGATCGTGTTAGTTTATTGCTAGTGTTTTCTTCATGTCAAGTATATGTTCCTATGACCATGAGATCATGCAGCTCACTGACACCGGAAAAATACCTTGTGTGTATCAAACATCGCAACGTAACTGGGTCACTATAAAGGTGCTCTACAGGTATCTCCGAGGGTGTCTGTTGTGTTGGCATGGATCAAGACTGGCATTTGTTACTCCGTGTGACGGAGAGGTATCTCAGGGCCCACTCGGTAATACAACATCACAACAAGCCTTGCAAGCAATGTTACTAAGTGTTAGCCAAGGGACCTTGTATTACGGAATGAGTAAAGAGACTTTCTGGTAATGAGGTTGAACTAGGTATGGAGATACCGACGATCGAATCTCGGGCAAGTAACATACCGAAGAACAAAGGGAACGTTATACGGGATTAACCGAATCCTTGACATAAGAGGTTCGACCGGTAAAGATCTTCATAGAATATGTAGGAACCAATATGGGCATCCAGGTCCCGCTATTGGTTATTGACCGTAGAGGTGTCTCGGTCATGTCTACATAGTTCTCGAACCCACAGGGTCTGCACCCTTAAGGTTTGGTGACGTTTCAGTAGTATATATTTATGCATGGTGGTGACCGAAGGTTTTTTGGAGTCCCGGATGAGATCCCGGACATCACGGGGAGATCCGGAATGGTCCAGAGGTAAAGATTCATATATAGGAAGTCCTGTTTTGGTCACCGGAAAAGTTTCGGGCTCATTGGTAGTGTACGGGGTGTGCCCGTAGTGTACCGGGAGACCACCGGGAGGGGTATTTCGACCCAAGAGGCTTCATGGGCTGTGGGAGAGTGAATACCAGCCTTAGTGGGCTGATGGAACTTCCACACAAGGCCCATGCGGCTAGAGAAGAAAATCCCAAAAGGAAAAGGTGGAAAAAGGCAAAAAGGGAGGAATCCTAGTCCTACTAGGATTGGAGGAGGAGTCCTCCTCTCCTCCCCACTTCGGCCGAAACAAAGGAGGAGTCCTTGCGCCAAGCCTCTCCTCCTCTCCTCCTATATATACTGGTGGGTTTTACGGTTTTGCACTAGTTTTTTTAGCCACGTGCTACCCGTTCCTCGAGTGCATAGTTTCTCCTCTAGATCGGATTTCTGCAGTGCTTAGGCGAAGCCCTGCCGGAATAGCTCCACCACCATCGCCAGAGCGTCGTCACACTGCTGGAGAACTCTTCTTCCTCTTCACTTTCTCTTGCTGGATCAAGAAGGCGGAGATCGTCATCAAGCTGTACGTGTGCTGAACACGGAGGTGCCGTCCGTTCAGTGCTTGATCGGCACAAAGCGTGAGGACGGATCGTGATTGTATCGCGGGACGCTCGGCGATTTGGATCACGAAGATGTTCGACTATACCAACCGCGTTTCATAATGCTTCCCGCTTAGTGATCTACAAGGGTACGTAGAACCACTCTCACTGTCACGCCCAAGATGCGCGCCTATCCGTTTTGGGACACGAGGGCCTCGCAAAGGGATAGAGGTGCATCTTGCCGTTAGCAAGAATAGTAACATTGCAACATACAATACTGAAAGGGATGAGTATACAAGATTGGCTTACACTCGTGACATGCTAAATTACAATCCACTCAATCATAGCATCAAGTTTAAGACAGGGTCCGGCTACAGACGAAGATAAACGAGAAGAGAAACAATTGCAAATGAAACTATCAAGCTATCCCAAGGATCATGACCAGGTCCTCTACTCGTCTGGATATGTCACATACCTACGGCCACGCTCCTCATCATATTCCCACTGCAGCTGCATGAGATCATCCTGCTCAACCATATCTGCACCTGTACCTGGAGTGTTGTAGTAAACAGTGAGCCATAGAGGACTCAGCAAATGAAGCCACCGGGTTCTGAGACTATGCAAGCTAATGGGTATGAAAAGGGTAAGTGTTGAGTTTGCAGCAGCACTAAGCATATATGGTGGCTAACTTACGCACAATTAAGTTAAATATGAGTGGCCTACGATGAACGTTCGATTACTACAAATCTCTAAGAGATCCTAAACACATACTTACGTCAATCATAACCCCACCGTGTTCTCTCTCGGTTCATGTTCACGAGCAGAGACGATCATGGTTACTCACACGTTGGTGCATTTTATTAGAGTTTACTTCAAGTTAACTATAACCGGGTGTTAAACAATAATCCAAGTTGCCACATAACCGCGGGCATGGCTTTCCGAAAGATTTAACCCTGTAGGGGTGCTCCAACTAATCCATTACCAAATTAACCACACTCCGTGGGAATAGCCTTGATCACGGATATCGCGATCATCATCGGTAATTCCAAAGGAATTCCAACACCTCGAGTAAACCCGAAGAAAGTCAGAGTCCACACGCAAGACATTCGATAAAGGTAAAACAAATCCAGCAAGACCACCCGACGTGTTGACGATCCCGATAAGAGTCGCGTATCTCAGTCTTAGGACACGACGGATAAGCGACGCATACGGAGGCCTGATAGAAATCTCCCAAGTTGCCCTGGGTTGGCCCCACACAGTGCTCCAATTTGGACCAACACTCTTGAGGAGCACTGGCCCGGGTTGTTGATTAATTATCCACGGGGTAGCAAATCCCTATGCAAGTTTTATTAAGTTATTAGCAAATGTAGTACCAATGTTGGGTCTTGCCAGACAAGTTTTAATCTCAACCGACTAAACAAGGGGGTCCCCATAACAACCCCGAGCATGTTAGGAGCGCAAAGTATGGAAAACATAACACCGATAACCAAGAACTATGGCGGTAACAGCAGAACAAAACACTTGGCAAAAGGCCAAGCCTTCCACCAATACCAAGATATCTAGGTGCATTAATTTAAATAACAGAATTAAAGATGATATCCAACTCCATGTTATCACATGGCACAACCTTCACCTGCAACTAAGAACGCTATAAGAGGGGCTGAGCAGCGGTAACTTAGCCAAACAAGGTTTGCCGGGAAGTGGAGGTTAAAGGCTGTCATGGCAATTAGAAGGCTGAGATCAAGTGGTAGGTAATGCAGTTGTAACGATAAGAGCGGAAATCTAGCAAGCAAGAATAGTAATAGAATCCGGGCATGATCATCTTGCCTGTTGGTTCCTCAGTGTAACAAGTAGCTGGGTCCTCGTAGTGGTACTCTCCGGGATCCTCGTACTCAGATTTAACACTCGCGTCTACCCAAGAGAAACAGCAACAATAAACAACCAAACAAGGTGCAATGCACAATCAAGATGATGCATGATCCATTTATGAAGAAATATGCATGGCAATCCAAACTAGTCATGTTTCACATGCAAAGTTGATAATTTAGTGAATCTGGACAGAACCTCTTGTTAAGTTATTTTAACATGCATGAACATGGAAGAAATGAATGCACGTGCAAAATCAATGAAAATGCATATAAAGATCATAAGAAACGGAGTTACGGTTCTCGAGATACGCTCACGATAAGGTACGGAGGCAAAACACAAGATCAAACAAAACCTGGGCTCACACTTGGCATTCCAAGGCAGCCACTGGATAGGTGATGAAAAATCAACCATATTAGGCTCAAGAATCAATTGATTTCGTGGAGTATAGCTTCCACAACACTCAAAACAATAAAACACTAAATCTGCCACAAAACAGCAACATAGCAACTTCTACAGCTCACAACTTGAGCTACAGGAATCCTATAGCCGCAAAAAGATAAGGACATGATCTACTCAACATATACTCCAATAACTTCAATTACACCCACAGTAAAAGAAGCACACAGCAATAAGCAAGTTGCACTCAAGTTGGCATGATGAAACAGTCTTTAGGGACTTAGTGAAAATTCCAGTTTTTCTGGAATCTGGGTTTATAAAGTAGCAGATTGACAGCACTGGTTAAATATGCTAGAGAGCTCCAAATGGCATGAAAAATAACAGGATGGTAGATGGCAATATGTAATCCAAATAACTAACACTGGGCATGGTCAAATTCACAACACATCACTAGATTCAACCAGATCTTCCAGGCAAAACAATAACAGCAGATTCTCCAGACTTAGCCATTTTCAAGCTAGCTGGACAGTAACAGAAAGTAGCCAACTAAACAGCATGGTAGCTATTGATCTGGTGACCCAACATATATAAAAAAAACTACATGGGTGTTCACAGAAACTTTGACTAACAAATTCATGTTGGCAAGAACTACATAGCATGCATAGATTAAATCATATGAAAAAGACAAAAGGGCATCACAGCATAAAAATGCATTTTTGTCAAGTTGCCCCAAAGTCAAATCTAACTTCACAGATGCATAGAGGGGTTTAAAACACCCCAAAGTCATTACTCATACCTATATGCTTGCATGGAACATGATGGAGCAATGCTAGGTCGAAATTTGACCCTATCTCCCATGAATGACTTATGACACAAAGTAACTTGATGCAAAAGGCCCTAAAATGACAAGTGCTCCATAGATACATGTTGGAAGGGGTTATTTAGCATATTAGTGGCATGAGAACATGGCATAGCATATAGAACAAGAATGAAACTAGCTAGAAATGGAATCATGCTCATATGATGTATTAGGTGATTCTACACATGAAACTACAAGACCATGGATGAGTGTATGTAGAACATACACACATCCCCAACACACATACAACACATGCATACACTCTCATATGCATTTCACTCAAGAAGGGGGGGGGGTTACATTGCACCTCATGTGTGTATATGCTCATGACATATACACCATCTCATCCTGCACATGGATATGAGCAAATAGCTCACACACACACAAAACCTACATACATGCACATATAGATCATCTACACATGCACACACACCCCACTATCTTAGCACTAACACACACAAACATATAGGTGGGCATATGCACAAAGTGCATATACACACATACATGTGCTACACACACACACTCACAAAACACCCACACATCCACATACACCCAAAGGCTTGCATACATACCCACATGAGTGTATAAGACACACACACATGCACACACCTACTCATGCCATCTACTAGCAACATACATACACATGTATGTGTGTATGAAAACACACACACACACTCATATCAACACACACATGTGTGTGTAGGCACACACATGCACTCACATATGCATGTGCACCTAGCACACACACATCTGCACACACACACACACAAACTTGCATACACACACATACAAATACCCTGTTTTGCAAAAAAGAACAAAAGAAAAGAAAACAATAAGAAAAGAAAACAAAACAATACCAGAAAAAAAGAAAAGAAAAGGGGAGGTTCAGGGGGTCGAACCCCTGACCTCGGGGTCGAGCACACGCACCCACACCAGTGCGCTACGGTGCCGGGTCTTGATAGGAAGGGGAAACCACCGCTCTAATACACACATGCGCCTACTAAGCCTGACGAAACTGAAGAAAAGCCGGCCACGGAGACAGGGGAACGACGGCGACGCTCTCCGACGAAACACGGCCGAATCAACGACAACAACTGCACCCACTCACCCACGGGCAACCCATGTCTCCATTCCCACCTTCATCTAGCAAAGAGGGGGACCGGAAGCGAGGCCACGGTCGACGAAAGGTATCGGCGGCAACAAGCTACAGCGAGGCGACGACGGCGAATCAGGACCCTGCGCGAGCTACTCCGGCAACCTACGGCGCGATTAGCACTAGGGGACGGATGCAAGAACTACGGCGAACTCATCCCCTTGCTCACCTTGCGACGAGGGGGACGGAGGTGGCCAGCCGGTGAACAACAGCGGACGGCGGCGACAGGTACTACGTGGCACGCAACAGAGGAGGGAGAGGGGGAGGATCTCCGACTGCTCACCTCGAGGGGCTCGAGGAGAAGCGGAGCGCGAAGACATAGAGGAAGGAGAGGCGGGGACGCGTCGGCGACGGAGAGGAAGAAGAAGGCGGAGCAGGACGTCCGGCAACGACGTGCTCCTCGCTACGGGGCTCCTCTTGGGCCCTTAGCGACGGGAATGGAACGCCGGGACGAACCCCGACCTCCACACCATCCTGGACGCGGCGGATACCCACCGGAGACGCTTTGCGATGGCGACGACGACGGCAAAGCTCTCTGAAGTCTCTGAAAACCCACCTTGGCAGGGAGGAAGAAGAGAGGCGGGAGAGGAGGAGGAAGCTCGATGGGGGCTGCGGCGGCGGCGGAGGGGAGAGGAACCCTAGGCAGGGACGCACGCACGCCGAGGGGGAACTTATAGGCACGGGGATGACGGCGACGGATGACGGAAAAGGCGACGGCGACATCTCTGCTCTCTCTGAAGCTCTCTGACGGAAGGAGACGGGAGCAGGTGCCCGTTACTGTGGCAATGGGCTGGGCCAAGCCCACTGACTCCCTCCCTCTCTCGCTGGAAGAAAGGCTTTCTTTTAAAATAAAACAAAGAAGAGAAAAGAAAGAAACCAGAGAAAGGAAAAGATATTTGGGAAAAATAAAATAGTTTTGCAGAGGAAATTAAATGCCCATATTTAATAAAATAAGAAGTAGATTAAAGAGCAAGTTTAATATTTTTATTAATTAATAAAACAGCCCTGTTTTAAAAAGAAAAAGACAACCAGATTATTTCAAACACTCAAAACACCATGACAATAATTCAAAGCACTTAATGGGCCACCACATGAACATTTTTAAAAGGAGTTCAAACCAATTTAAAATCTGCCAATAATTTATATTGAAAAGAAAGGCATATTGGAGGGGTTTTTGAAAGAGAAGAAAGAAGAGGGGTAGAAGAGGGAGACAAGCACATTCAAACCACCACTCTCACACAAAAACCACACAAGGCACTTGATCCAATATCAAACCCACATCACAAGCCAAAATCATGAAGGACATGATGAAACAATGATGATGAAAAGATGGATGCATTATGATGGTGATGAATGGCATGATGAATGTCATGATGCAAGAATGCTAACCACACATGGAGATCAAGGTGCATCACATACAAGATCTCATGACACAAGGTTCATACATAGGGATTACATGCCAATTAAGGTAGGGACATCACTTGGGATGTCACACTCCCTCTCGTAGATGCTCATCACAATGGATAGATCTGCGTGTGCGTAGGAATTTTTTTGTTTCCCATGCAACGTTCCCCAACAGTGGCATCATGAGCTAGGTCTATGTGTAGATGAGATCTAGAGTAGAACACAAAAGGTTTGTGGGCATTGATGCTTAGATTGCTTCCTCCCTTGGTCGTGTTTTGGTTCAGCGGTATTGTGGGATGAAGCGGCCCGGACCAACATTACTCGTACGCTTACGAGAGACCGGTTCCCTCAACTGCAACTTGTTGCATAGATGGCTGGCGGGTGATAGTTTTTCTCACTTTAGTTGGATCAGATTCGACAAAGGCGGTCCTTGAGAAGGCTGAAAAGCAAACTAATGTATCACCGTTGTGGTTGATGCGTAGGTGAGAATTGTTCTTGCTAGATACCCGTAGCAGCCACGTAAAACATGCAACAACAATTAGATGATGTCTAACTTGTTTTTGCAGGGTATGTTGTGATGTGATATGGCCAATTACATGATGTGATATATGTTATGTATGAGATGATCATGTGATGTATAGAATATCACGATGTGCATGTCGATGAGTACGGCAACCGACGTGCATATCGTGATTGGATCGCGGGACGCTCGGCGACTTGGATCGCGAAGACGTTCGACTACACCAACCGTGTTTCATAACGCTTCCCGCTTAGCGATCCACAAGGGTACGTAGATCCACTCTCCCTCTCGTAGATGCTCATCGCCATGGATAGATCTGCATGTGCGTAGGAAATTTTTTGTTTCCCATGCAACGTTCCCCAACATAAAGAGGCGATACGCAGCTTTGGAGTGTGACCCCCTTCACAGGCGACGATAATACCGAAGTAATGTTCGGCATTTTTGCCGTTATAGTTGCATTGGTTGCTCATGTATGTTTGTTTAATGTTTATATCACTGGATAGCAATTAAAAATCAAGTGTTCAGTGTGAAATGTTTAATTATTAGTTTGGTGTTTTGCTCCAATAGAGAAAGCTACCCCCCCAATTTCCCTATCAATCGGCCTAGGGTTAGGTCACTTAGGGGCCTGGGGGGCTGTCAATCCCACCAAAACTTGCATTGGGTCCTCATACATGTCTAAAAGTGTGGTGATAGGTTCAAACGCCCAACACGCAGCTCCGGAGAGTGACCCCCTTCACGGACGACACTACCGTCAACACTTAGAGGGGGAACTACGACGGAGGTTCGACCCGGAGGGAATCTTGTGGTTGGTTGGGCCCAAACTTGGTTTTAGAATGTTCCCAGGGGCTGACCTATCATAACTAGGTAGAAAAGTCAATTGGTCAAGGGCCATCCAGTGAAAGTCAAAGGGGGTAGCTTTCTAGGTCAACCAGGCTAGGGTTAGGCCGGTCCGAGGCCAGAGAGGGGTAGCTATGCCATCAAAACTTGCGTTGTGCCCTCATAAATGTCTGAGAGTGTGGTGGGATGTTTAAAGAGGCGATACGCACCTTCGGAGTGTGACCCCCTTCACGGACGGCGATAATACCGAAGTAACGTTCGACATTTTTGCCGTTATAGTTGCATTGGTTGCTCATGTATGTTTGTTTAATGTTTATATCACTGGATAGCAATTAAAAATCAAGTGTTCAGTGTGAAATGTTTAATTATTAGTTTGGTGTTTTGCTCCAATAGAGAAAGCTACGCCCCCCCAATTTCCTTGCCAATCGGCCTAGGGTTAGGTCACTCGGGGGCCTGGGGGGGTGGCCATCCCACCAAAACTTGCATTGGGTCCTCATACATGTCTAAAAGTGTGGTGATAGGTTCAAACACCCAACACGCAGCTCCGGAGAGTGACCCCCTTCACGGACGACACTACCGTCAACACTTAGAGGGGAGAACTACGACGAAGGTTCAACCTGGAGGGAATCTTGTGGTTGGTTGGGCCCAAACTTGGTTTTAAAATGTTCCTAGGGGCTGACCTATCACAACTAGGTAGAAAAGTCAATTGTTCAAGGGCCGTGCAGTGAAAGTCAAAGGGGGTAGGTTTCCGGGTCAACCAGGCTAGGGTTAGGCCGGTCCGGGGCCAGAGAGGGGTAGCTCTGCCATCAAAACTTGCCTTGTGCCCTCATAAATGTCTGAGAGTGTGGTGGGATGTTTAAAGAGCCAATACACAGCTTCGGAGTGTGACCCCTTCACAGACGGTGATAATACCTATATATGCTTGCCCATTAAAATAAAGTGCCTAAATATGCCTACGGTTAAACTGTAGGCATATTTTCTTATCCATTTTTTTCCTGGTACCTTATCCACTCATAGCCCACCTCCACCTCTTGTTCCTCACCCCGTGCACGCAGCCGCCGCTAGACCCGCACGCAACCGCCGCCCGCCCGTGCTCCCCTCGCCGCCTCGCCCTCGGCCGCTGTCGGCCGCAGCTCCTCCCGTCGCCCACCCACCCCAGCTCCCCTCGCCGCAACCACGACAGCTCCCCTCGCCGCTGCCCGCCGCAGCTCCTCCCGTCGCCGCCCGCCGCAGCTCTTCCGTCGCCGCCGCCCGCCCCAGCTCCCCTCGCCGCCGCCTGCTCACTTCACCTCGCCCCTGGCCGCCGTCCCGCCTCAGGTCCTTCCCCGACTGTTCTGCCCCGCCCCGTCGCTGCCTGCTCTACCCTGGCCGTCATCTTGCCCCGCCCCCGCCTTGCACCTCCCTGACCCCGACCCCCGTCGGTGAGGCCCCTCCCTCTCCCTCGATGCTGAGCTTTGTGCATGTTCTTCATAGTTTGACAGGGTTAAAACAACACTATAGCTAGCTAATTTACTTTGCTAGCTAAAGATAAAACAACTAGCTAGGTAATTTACTTTGTTTCACACAACATTAGCCAAACATGCTTCAAAAATGAATTAATTTTGTGTTCATGGATGCTAAACTACAAGTCTCCCAATTAGCATCACATCCGAGGGAGTGTTCTATCAAGAGCAACATGATTAAGTGAACCCAAACGTTCAGGAAAACGTACACTTGGGTGATGATGATGTGGACCAAGATGATGACGATGCACGGTGTGATGGTGAGGTAGTTGTCAATATAAAGGACATAGATATGCTTGAGAAGTTACATGATGGCGATGACGACATAGATGAACATCCACCCCTCTCAGACAATGATGATGATATGCATGATAGTGATGATGAGACCGGTTGAGGAATGGATTACAACAGTGATGATTCGTATGGGTTCTAGCAGATGTACGTTTTATGTCTTTTTGTATGGTTTATTAATATGCTTCTTTTTGCATGTAGAATTATTAATATGCTTCCTTTCTTTGCATATACTTACCAATTGATTATTATTTAACAATGCAGGTGACTGAACCATGGGCAAGGCTAGTTCCAGCGGCTTGGTTGACACACTTCGCGATAATCTGACTCGAAGAGGAAGAGCTAGCACTGTTCCCTCTCGACTACGTGGCTCTGACGGGGAAAGACCCCCTAGAGGAGCAGGGGCAAACGAGGAGGGGGAGGACAAGGAGGGGGATGGTCCTCTATAGACGAAACGCATGTCTAGAAACTGCGCTCCATGTCAGACATAGGGCCTCGGACGTCCTCTAGTAAGGTGCCCTCTGCCAGTGGCATCGCGGGCGAGGACGAGGAGTATGAGCAGGAAGGGGAGGACTCAGAGAGTGAGGAAGTTCAGGGTGAGGAGGGGGCGACCGAGGATAGGAAGGAGGTTGAGGATGAGGAGAGGGCGGAAGGAGAGGATGAGGAGAGGGCGGAAGGGCAGGAGGGGGAGGAGGAGGGTACGGGCCAGGAGGGGTGGCTGCGTGGAGTGGCTACCCTCCCTCGACGTCCTGCTACCGAGGCAGAGAAGACCCTCATTATTCCCAATGGGATAGAGTAAGTTTTTTTTGTTTCTTCAAATTTATTTTATTTTCTTTGTTTTTTATTCTAATCAATCCACACATATGAATATTTTGATTCTTCTGTAGCAATTGGGAGATTGTCGGGAAGGGTCGGATTCCAAATGACGTGATTACTATTCTGCTGAGGAAATATTGGCCGGGCCTATTCAACCCACGCCCTGACGCGTACCCGCCATGCGAGGAGAGGGTGTTAGCAGTACACTGGCATCACTATGAAGATGCCAGGCTTGCGAACTACGGGACTCATGCTAAGGCCGTGAGGGATCATTTTTGGGTAAGTTTCTTCACAAGTTCTCCCATCAAATATTGTGTCCACATCGTTCATAGTTAATCATTTAACTCATGACTTGTTTCATCCTGGTTATATGCATGACTCGAGGAGTTCTATAGAGTTTTGGAGGAGCACAAGGCCAGAGCCGACCAGGTCTTCGAGGCGGCTGCGACTTTGAAGCTCCGTTAGATGACATACGAGGCGCGCTGGGTGGCCATCACACAGTTCTACCACACTATTCTGCACCAGAAGATGACCAAGACGAAAGCGAGGGTGAAACGCCCCGCTATGACCAAGGAGCAGTACATGGACCTAAGTAGCACATCCTTCTTGTTCTCACGTTTGTGCTAAATTTGATTGTTTGATCTTGAAATCCCATGCTTTCCTTGTTTAGGTGATTCCGGGTTGGTGCGATGGAAAGGCTGATGGATGGTCGGCGTTGGTGGATAGGTGGCTCGGGGAAGATGAATTGTTTGCGGCCACGATCACAATCAACACGAAAAACCGGGGATCTGACGGAACACACATTCAAGGAAACCGTAGCCACCATCACTTTAAGAAGCACAAGGTATATATATATATATATATATATGAAACATCATTGCTTTCATTTCCTGTCATGTTGGTATGCATGTGTAACATCTTTTTGCCGTTGCAGGAGGCCGTGTTGAATAGGTCCATCTCACATATTGAGGCATGGTCGCTTGGCCGTGTGCGGAAAGACCCTAAGAAGGGGGAGATCCCTTACTATGGCAGGTCAGAGGAGCATCCGACAAACTATAAGGCATCGTTTAGTGAGAGGAACCCTCCTGGTGCTGATCCCATAGTGTCAGAGACCGACGAGACATCGGTGGTTATGTCTACACACGACAGGCCACATGGCCGCTCGGGGGTTCTTAGCAGCGTGTTCCGGCCCACTATCAGTTACGTCTAGCTCCGGGCTTCAAGCACTGGCGCGAGTGCGGCTAGACCGCCCCGGGCACGTCCTAGTCGTTCCAAAGAGGAAGAAGTAAGCATCTCTCCTTTTCATCCTCGTTCACACATTTCTTTTGTGCATGGTTAGGCTGCTTACATTCATTGTGTTTAATTGTAGGACTATTCTAGGTATGTCAGAGATTATCGTCAAGAGTTCGCTGAACACGAAGCGAAACGGGCTCGGCTCGAGGAGTACCGCGCCCAACAGTTGCAGGTTAGTTAGTTTTCCCCGTTAGAGCCAAGCTAGCCAAATTTTGTGCTTTCAATATTTTTGACTTCCGTCTTTGCTTTGTCAACTAACATGCAGAATATGTATATTTGGATGGAACATGGCACTCGGGCTGCACCAATGGGACCGGCACCACCCAATCCTGGGCCAACCCCAGTAATGCTAACGATCGAGGAATTCTTGACACGTGGTGATGATGAGACTCCGGTTAGTACATTGCCAAACACGTCAAGCATTACCTATCATTTTTTCAACAAATAGATTGAGATCTCTTAATGTCACTTTCGAACACAATGTAGGGATCCGGACAAGCATCAAACACTCCTGGTGATGGTACTCCTGCTTCACGGAGCTTGGTGACCCCAGTTCATAACCCAGGTTGTGGTGGTTCTACCTCGAGCCGTGGATCACCTCTTTTTGTATGTCCCCTACTCCCAAGATGCATTTTTTGTAGTTATAACATTTCCAAAGACGCAAACTTAGAACTAGACAAAATGCCATCATCCTAAATGGTTGTGATTATTCATTTTGTAGTGATGATGCTATTTGGAGGTGGACTTCGGGTTCTGGCGGTGGGCGTTGCTTGTCGGCCGAGGGTCTTTGGCTAGGACTTCGATATGATGCTCTATTGATGCTATGTAGTGGATACTCTATGTTTGGTGTTCATGCTATATCGATGCTATGTACTGGATACTCTATGTTTGGTGCTATGTAGTGGATGCTCTATATTTTGTTTCAATAGATGATTTGATAATGCTATATAGTTGTGTGATGCAAATGCTGATATATATATTGGTTTTGCTGCTGTACCTATTTTATTTGCTGTGCAAATGCAAAAACAGCAAAAACAAAAATTTAGCCAAAACTATGCGTACGGTTAAACCGTAGGCATAAACCCAAGGTCGAATCACCAGATCGTGACACGTGTCCTCTATGCCCACGGGGAATCGTAGGCATATGGCATATATATGCCTACGGGGGAACTGTAGGCATAGACATCAGACTGGAGGCACGCCGGATGCCGCCACGTGTCAAACATACGCCTACGGGTCAACCGTAGGCATAAATACTATATACGCCTACGGTATAACCGTAGACATACAGTAAACACGTGTCAGGATTTGAGGTATACACGTGTGCGTACGGCACTTGACAGACGCGCCGTTAAATATTTTTTGCCGACGGTATATATGCCTACGGTAACCGTAGGCATAGATAAGATATGCCGATGGTTTTTCTATGCCTACGGGCGGTGCAGGTTTGCCGATGCTATCGATGCCTACGGGTATATGCCTACGGGGATCGTAGGCATAGGGTCTTTGCCTACAGTTTAAACCGTAGGCATATTCGATGATTCCTGTAGTGTCGTGTCCGGCCGGAGTAGATCTGGGCCACCATCGGCAAGAAAGCAGTGCACCCGCGTGTCTTCATCGACGGCCAGCTCACGCTCCACGAGGACGGTCGCGTCACCTCCCTCCTCCAGCTGTGGTTGCCTTTGCTTCCATGTTGCGGCGGCAAGCAACAACAAGATGAGTGCAAGACATGCATGGGCTGGCGTTCGTGGTATGCGGCGACTGCGGCAATGTCTGGTGTGGTGGATGCAACAAGAACGGCCTCGTCATGTGCACGCTTTGCTTGTACCCCTAGCAGAAGTAAAGTACATTAATCATTAGTAACTAGCGGTTAATTGGCAATTACTACATATATATGAAATTACCAATACCAGTTCGGGTTCGAGTGTATAAATGGTTGGACGTTCCGTGGGAATTTTATTTTATAAATGTTATCTGTGTTGCTCCAAGCAAGACGGTTGAGGTAACTTTCAATTTATCTGTGGGAGTACTTGTCAATTCTCAGTAGATTCCGTTGCTAAAATGTATCAAGTGATGTACCACTGTTTGTTTAAAATCCCTTAGTAATTTTCACTGTTTGCTTATAATTTTCGCTGTTTGTTCTCATCATCTCAAGTTGATATTAAATCTTATTATTCTCATTTTTTTGAGAAATATTCTCATCATTATTTTAGGTATTTCTCATATTTTTCTGAGATTGTGTGTGTTGTGTATAACAAGTCCTTATGTTTGGTCCAAGCACAAATAGTGCAAAAAATTACAAATGAAATTGTTAGTCATAGAAAATGAATTAATTATAAAAAATCTTATAAAAGGACCAACTTTTACTAATTTTATCGTCCGTTGCAACGCACTGGCATTTGTACTAGTTAACTCTAACGGAAAAGACATATTTTCTTTGTTCCTAAATATAAGTCATTTAAGAGATTTTATTATGGACTACATGTCATGGGACTGATTCCGACATTAGAGAGGGGTATCGGAGCATGATCTATCGAGGTGCAAATGGGTGACACGATGGTTTTAGCGAGTTCGGGCCTCTCACGGTGGAGATAACAACCCTACGTCTCGTGCTCCAGAGAGGCTTTGCTTATTTGTCATGAACATGGAGTTACATGGTGTATTTGAGAGAGAGGGGGAAGGGAGAAGAAGGAGCGCCCCCGGGCTATGTGGTGGGGGTGGGTTATATAGAGTGCGCCACCCCCTCACCTCCTATGTTACAAGATGAGGCATTGATGCCATAATGCCATCCCACTATGAAACCTCTGATGATGCTCCGACTGCCTTGTTGACTGTTAGTCTTCTCATATTCGAGTGGGTCATATGTCCGAGTGGTCGACTGTCATCCGAGTGGATGAGACATTGCTTGTCTGAGTGAATAGTATGTATGTATTTGTTTGGAACCACCTTACGTGTGGGCCCATGCTTCTATGATATTTCGACCTTTCATGGGCCTACCTATTTTGTGTATCCCTGACAGTATCCCCTCAGACTTTGATTGATTGCTGGCAGTCGGTTGGAGTCGGCAGAGTTTGTTAAACTTGAATGTTGACGAGGATATGTACATGGGGTAGGGTCCTAGGCAATGCCCACGTACCCTTCCTAAGGACACTGCAATGGATGACTTGAAGATCAAGCATGAACGTCCGAGTGTGTTCCTCGAAGTGCCTAAAGGTCACTCGACAGTACTTCACTCGAAAGCCCTCCTCTCACTCGGCAGTCGCGTTCCATTCGGCACACCTCGCTACACTCGGCGCCAGAAGACCAGAAGCCATTATGAAGAGCCCAACGGGTAGACGCTGGTTTAATGGTCATTATTAGCCTTTACTACGTATGTTACCGGTAACGGCAGACTTTAAACCCCACGATCAGCTCGACTGCAGGACAATTATGAGGGGTAGAGCACTCTATATAAGCCGCCCCTCCCCTCCTGTACAAGGGTTAGAGACTCTATTGTAATCTCCATATTCCACACGACATAAGCTCCTGAGCACTGAGACGTAGGGCTTTTACCTCCACGAGAGGGGCCTGAACTCATACATCTGTGTGTACACCCTCGTTGTAGCTAGGACTCTGCCCTCTCCTTACGTACCCATACCTTCTACGGTCAGACTCGTTCCCACGACAGTTGGTGCCCACCGTAGGGCAGGCGTCTAAGAGACTTCCGGCGAGGTTGCGATTTTCTTATTCCAACATGTCTTCCGGTGATGTTTTCGCTCTGGGCCGCGAGATCCGTTTCGGCGCGCTCACCTTCATCGCCGACGATTCAACATGGCTCCAAGAGGCAGCTCTCGACATCGAGGCGCTCCCGACCCGCGGGGCCGCGCACTTCCATGCGAGTCCCTGCGACGTGTTGCTGCGTCAGCCGTCGATCCCTTATGAGTCGGCCCCTCTCGCTGTTCGTAGTCGGAAGCGGTCCGGCCGCTCACGACTTCAGCGTTGGATTGAGCATGTGGCGGCGCGCCAAGCTTCTCTTCAGGTTGCAGCGCTCGAGCCCGCCGAGTCCCTTCACGGCGTGTTTGAGTCGGATTCCGATCCGTCTGATGTACCGTCCGAGTGCGAGAGCTGTGACCCTGCAGCGAAGGTCCTGATGGCGGGCTCTCATTAGAGTACGCCGCCTGGCTTCGGCCATGGCAAGCGCGAGGCTGGAGGTCCATCGTCTGGGAAGCCGCGTCGTGATGAGGAGTTTCTCCATACTCCCATCGTCGGCACATGCGCTGAAGCCCAGGCCCTGGAGGCCGCGCGCATTCGACTGGAAGAGCTCCAAGCGGAGATCGAGGAGCGCGCTCGTCAGCGTCCTCCTCGTCCCAATCGACACCAGCGGAAACCTTACGACAATGTCGAGGTATACCGAACTCCCGTCCTGAACATTGTTGCTGCTGCAAGGATAGCAGATTCCATTCAGCCGTCCCGGTCAGAGGCTGGAAGGGGGTTGATCCAGATCAGAGCGTTGCTAGATGCAGCACAGCGTCAGAACTCGGCAGTTTCTCAGTCCCGCCACATGATTCACATCAATTCACCCAAGGCAGAGACCGTTCAGTCGGCACACAACCCTGGGTCTCCCTTGCGTTGTTGAGGCGGCGATCACTACGAGGGGCGAGATAGAGATCAGTTCCACCATGATGGTCACCATCGAGTGCCTACTCCTCCGCGGAGTGGTCCGTACGTGCCCCGGCACCAGGACGACAGGCGCTCCTTCGGTGGCGAGCGAGATGCAGACTTTGATGCCCGCACATACCTTCTCCAGAAGAGGATCGACAAGAGTAGAGCGCACAAAGATGGACTCGACCGAGATGTTCCGAGTGGGAGCTAGGCCATGGTGTCGGGTCCCGAGTGTTTTAGCAGAGCTATACGTTCTGCAGAGATTCCCCCCAATTTCAGGATGGCAGCGGGAATCGGAAAGTTTTCCGGCAAAACAAAGTCGGAGACCTGGTTAGATGATTACCGACTGGCGGTGCAGATCAGCGGTGGGAACGACAACGTCGCGATGAAGCACCTTCCTTTGATGCTAGATGGCCCGGCCCATGCGTGGCTGAACCGTTTGGCTCCGTCCAGTATATATTGCTAGGAGGACCTCACCCAAGTGTTTGTTCGGACCTTCGAACGCACGTGCAAGCTCCCGGCAGGCCTGGTCGACTTGCAACACTGTGTCCAGAAGCCCAACGAGACTCTCAGAGATTACATTCAGCGATGGTCCACTATGCACGACACTGCGGAGAATGTGTCAGAACACCAGGCCGTTTGTGCTTTCAAGGCCGGTGTGAGATACAGAGAGTTGTACCTGAAGTTCGGGCGGACGGGTGATATTTCACTCGGAAAAATGATGGAAATTTCCACTCGGTACGCCAATGGCGAGGAAGAAGACCGCCTCCGAAGCGGCAAAGGAAAGGGCATCGCCAATGAAGGCAATGGCGGCAATGGCAATAACCGCAAGCAAAAGGGGAAGGCCGAAGACCCGACACCGGCAGAGGTAGCAGTGCTGTCGAATCAGCCGAAGAACAAGGGCAAGGCCAAGGCTCAGTACACCCCTAAGAAGGGGAAAGGTCAGTCAGGAACTGACATTTTGGATCAGCCGTGTGTGATTCACACGAAGAAAGATGCTGAAGGCAATTTGATTTTGCCCAAGCATACCACTCGGCAGTGTCGGACCCTACTCCAGCAGTTCAAGGGCAACCAGTCGAGTGAGAAGTCTCCTCAAAAGGAAGACGAAGAAGAAGAAAAGGAAACATTCCCAGATGTCACCGGAATGCTGGTGATTTTTGCTGATGTCGAGAGCAAGAGCAGGTTGAAAGTCATAAATCGAGAGATCAATATGGTTGTGCCCGACACCCCAACTTACCTCAAGTGGTCCCAGTACGCCATCACATTTGACCAGAAAGACCACCCTGCACATGTGGCCACACCTGGTCGCCAGGCTCTGGTAGTCGACCCAGTGGTGCACGGGACTCGACTCAGGAAAGTCCTGATGGACGATGGCAGTGGCTTGAATATTCTGTATGCAGACATGCTGAAAGGGATGGGCATTCCGATGTCTCGTTTGAGCGAGCGCAGCATGCAGTTCCACGGGGTCATCCCCGGAAAGAAGGCCAAGTCACTCGGCCAAATAGCCTTGGATGTGACATTCGGAGATAGCAAGAATTTCCGAAAAGAAAAGTTGACTTTTGAAGTCGTTGATTTCAAGAGTGCCTACCACGCCATTCTGGGGCAACCCGCTTATGCACGTTTCATGGCACGTCCATGTTACGTGTATCTTAAGCTGCAGATGCCAGGCCCTAAGGGCATGATCACGGTCACCGGCAATCGCCAGCGGGCGGAGGAGTGCCTCTAGCAGGGCTCCAGAATCGCTGATCAGTAGATGGCCATGGTGGAGCTTGAGGAGCACAAGAAGACCACCGATCCTGCCGACTTGCTCTGCGCAAAGAAACCGGCTTCCGAGTCGGCATTTCAGTCAGCAGGAGAGGTGAAGAAGGTGCATGTTCACCCGACAGATCCCGACGCTGCCCCGACGAACATTTCAACGATACTCGATAGCAAATAGGAAGGCGAGCTCATCCAGTTCCTCCGTAAAACTGGGATATCTTCGCATGGAAGCCTGCTGACATGCCGGGGATTCCCAGGGAGCGGGTTGAGCACCGTTTGCGAGTGGATCCAAAAGCCAAACCAGTTCGGTAGCACTTGCGTCGATCCGTGACAGAGAAGTGCAAGGCGATCAGAGAAGAAGTGGCCCATCTCTTGCAAGCCAAGTTCATTCGGGAGATTTACCACCCCGAGTGGCTCTCGAATGTAGTGATGGTGCCGAAAAAAGATAAGTCATTGTGCATGTGCATCGACTTCAAGCATCTCAACAGACTGTGTCCTATAGACCATTTCCCTCTCCCTCACATAGATCAAATTGTTGACTTGACAGCAGGGTGCGAGCGGTTATCGTTTTTGGATGCATACTCCGGGTACCATTAGATCCGTCTGTTTGGCCCGGATGAAATAAAAACAGCTTTCATCACCCCTTTTGTGTGTTTTTGTTACATCACCATGCCTTTCGGTCTTAAGAACGCCGCCGCTACTTTCATGCACATGATTCAGAAGTGCTTACTTGATCATATCCCTCAGAATGTTGAGGCTTATATGGACGACATAGCGGTTAAGTCACGCAAAGGTTCCGACCTGCTGACTGACCTGGCCGAGACATTCGCCAATCTGAGGCGATTCGACATAAAGCTGAATCCGGCTAAGTGCACATTCGACGTCCCTGGTGGCAAGCTACTCAGTTTTCTCATTTCCGAGCGGGGAATTGATGTTAATCCTGAGAAGATCGGTGCTATCACCCGAATGAGACTCACGTGCGAGTGCACGACGTGCAGAAGCTCACAGGCTGCTTTGCGGCATTGAGTCGATTCATTTCCCGCCTTGAGGAGAAAGCTCTGCCCTTATACCAGTTGATGAAGAAGTGTGACACATTTGTCTGGACTGACGAAGCCGAAGCAGCGTTTGCAGAGCTCAAAGCCCTGCTTTCCACCCAGCCGGTGTTGGCCTCTCCTGCCAGCAAAGAGCCTTTGCTCTTGTACATCGCGACTACAAATCAGGTCGTCGGTACTGCGCTGACTGTCGAGCGAGAGGAGGAAGGAAAACCGTTCAAGGTTCAGCGGCCAGTGTATTATGTCTCGGAGGTATTGTCCCCTTCAAAGCAAAGATATCCACATTATCAGAAGCTGGTGTATGGTATTTACCTATCAACGAAGAAGGTGGCACATTACTTCCAAGATCATTAGATTACAGTCGTCAGTGATGCTCCCTTGTCAGAGATCTTCAACAATCGCGACGCTTCAGGTCGAGTGGCCAAATGGGCTATAGAGCTTGGTTGTTTTGATATTAGGTTCGAGGCCAAAAAAGCTATCAAGTCCCAGGCGTTGGCAAATTTCATGGCCGAGTGGATCGAGCAACAACAGCCTATCCAAGTTCACTTGGCGCATTAGACTATGCTCTTTGATGGATCTAAGATGCTGAACGGATCCGGTGCTGGAGTTTTCCTGATCTCTCCTAAAGGCGACAAGCTCAGCTACGTCTTGCAGATTCACTTTGATTCCTCCAACAACGAGGCTGAATACGAGGCACTTCTGTATGGATTGCACATGGCTATCTCACTCGGCATAAAGCGCCTGATGGTTTATGGCGATTCAGATCTGGTAGTGAATCAAGTGATGAAGGAGTGGGACGTCAGAAACCCCTCTATGACTGGATATTGCAACGCAGTCCGAAAGCTTGAGAAGAAATTTGAGGGCCTGGAACTCCACCATGTCCCCCAACTGAAAAATCAGGCGGTTGATGAGTTGTCCAAGATCGGTTCCACTCAACGGGCGGTTCCGAGTGGTGTGTTCTTGGAGCATTTGCACACTCCTTCGGTTCAAGAAGATCCCTTCACCGAAGAACCCCCGCAGGCTCTGAGTTCCACTCACTCGACTGAAGTCGATATTCCTGCCGTGATTAACCTCGTCATGGAGATCCTGGTTATCATCCCCGACTGGACTGTGCCGTACATCGCATACATTCTCAGACAGGAGCTCCCAGATGATGAAGCCGAGGCTCGCCAGATTGTGTGCAGGTCCAAAGCTTACACTGTTATGGGAGATCAGTTGTTCCGAGAGAGTGTGACTGGCGTCACCCAGCGCTGTATTTCCCCCGAAGAAGGTCGAATGATCTTGGAGGATATCCACTCGGGTACTTGTGGTGACCATGCCTCTTCCAGGGCAATTGTCGCTAAGGCGTACCGAGCTGGGCTTTATTGGCCCCGTGCTAATGAGATGGCCAAAGACATCGTAGATCACTACGATGGGTGCCAATTCTATGCTAACCTCTCGCACAAGCCAGCTTCTGCCCTGAAGACAATTCCTCTCGCTTGGCCGTTTGCAGTTTGGGGACTCGACAGGTTGGTCCCTTCCGACCCAGAAAAGGAGGATTCACTCACTTGCTGGTGGCAGTCGACAAATTCACTAAGTGGATTGAAGCCAAACCCATCAAGAAGTTGAATGCTAGAACTGTAGTTACGTTCGTGAGGGAGATCATTATCCGGTATGGCATCCCACACAACATCTTCACAGACAACGGCATGAACTTCGATTTGAAAGAATTCAGAAGTTTTTGCAACTCCAAGGGCACCCGAGTGGACTACGACTCCGTTGATCATCCTCAAACCAACGGGCAAGTCGAGCGGGCGAATGGACTCATTCTGCAAGGATTGAAGCCCCGCCTTATGCGTTATTTGGGTCATGCTGCTGGAGCCTGGGTAACTGAACTGCCATCTGTCTTGTGGGATTGAGGACAACACCCAACCGGTCGACAGGACGAATTCCTTTCTTCCTTGTTTATGGAGCAGAGGCTATTCTGCCGAGTGATCTAGCTCACAATTCCCCCCGAGTGGAACTCTACAATGAGGCTGAAGCTGAACATGCGAGGCTAGATGGAGTAGATCTTGTGGAGGAGTAGCGTGAGATGGCTCTAATCAAAACTACTGCTTATCAGCAAGATCTGTGACGCTTCCACGCAAAAAATGTCAAGAGTCAGGCGTTCCACAAAGAGGATCTGGTGCTCCGAGTGAATCACCATCGTCCGCACAAGCTAGCTCCTGCATGGGAAGGCCCTTTTATAGTCACTAAGGTGTTAAACAACGATGCCTATCACCTGTACAATCTCATGAAGCAGATGGACGAGCCCCGAGCTTGGAACGCAGATTTGCTTAGGCATTTTTACACTTAAGAGTTTACTGATGTAATAAGACACTTTTCATCAATGCAATGCGAATCTCTGCGACAAGTTTGTCGACTCAGGTCATACAATTGCGTTTTGCGGAATACTCCGAGTGATGAGCAATCCTCACGCTTGGGGGCTTAGCCGCGAACACATTTCACCTAAGTTAAAAACCCTGTCGGGTGGATAGCAGTCCATTCACTCGACATCTTAGCTGCGAATCTACATTCGCCTAAGTTCAGAAATACTCCGAGTGATGAGCGATCCTCACGCTTGGGGGCTTAGCTGCGAACATGCTTCGCCTAAGTTAAAACGCGTCGAGTGGACAATAGTCCACCTACTAGACACCTTAGCTGTGAATCAACATTCGCCTAAGAAAAAAAACACTCGGAGTGATGAGCGATCCTCACACTCGAGGGTTTAGCTGCGAACATGCTTCGCCTAAGTTAAAACGCGTCGAGTGGATAATAGTCCAACTACTCGACACCTTAGCTGCGAATCAACATTCGCCTAAGATCAAAAACACTCCGAGTGATGAGCGATCCTCACACTCGGGGGCTTAGCTGCGAACATGCTTCGCCTAAGTTAAAACTTGTCGAGTGGAAAATAGTCCAACTACTCGACACCTTACCTGCGAATCAACATTTGCCTAAGATCAAAAACACTCCGAGTGATGAGCGATCCTCACACCTGGGGGCTTAGCTGCGAACATGCTTCGCCTAAGTTAAAACGCATCGAGTGGACAATAGTCCACCTACTCGACACCTTAGCTGCGAATCAACATTCGCCTAAGATCGAAAACACTCCGAGTGATGAGCGATCATCACACTCGGGGACTTAGCGGCAAACAAACTTCGCCCAAGTCAAACGCGTTGAGTGGACGAAAGTCTAAGTACTCGACAAGCTCAGTGACGAGCCGAT
This sequence comes from Hordeum marinum, assembly GCA_022496015.1. NCBI lineage: Eukaryota > Viridiplantae > Streptophyta > Magnoliopsida > Poales > Poaceae > Hordeum > Hordeum marinum. The sequence goes on along the minus strand of CM039676.1, from coordinate 334,561,027 downwards.
GATCGCTTGAGTTAAAAATCAAACATCAGCCAAACAGAAGGTCGAAAACCAAATTCAAATTGAATTAAAAGGGTTAAAACCATGGCGGATGTTCTAGCAAAAGCAAGTGTACTCAGGCTTAAGGCCTGAATGAAGTTTTAAGGGATACAGATACACTCGGCATACCGAGGCATATAGATACTCTCTCTCAAAGACCAAGTTCTCAAGCAGGCGAAGGGCTGGAGGGCTCGACAAAGGTGTCCAGGTCGATGCCGTCGGCAATCCTGGTAGCTGCTTCAATGAAGGTCTCCATGAAGTCCTCAAATTGCAGCTTCTTTGTGTTCACTACCTCGAGCTCCTTCAGCTTTTCCTCCCGCACTTCCTGGCAGTGCACCCGGACAAGGGACAAAGCCACGTCTGCCCCGCAACGCGCTTCTAATTTCTTCCATGCTCCGACTCGACCAGGAAGATCATTCAGTCGAGTCATCATGGCGTCGAGGTCCAGCTGCAGAGTGTCTTCTGGCCAGAGCTCCTTGTCAATCCTCTCCATGGCGGACTTGAGCCGAGCAATATGAGCCTGGACGCCTTGGAGTCTAAAGTTGAGCCGCAACATGTTCATCGCCACCGCGTCAGCCACAGGCGACTTGGCGGGGTCAAGGTTGGGCTCAACCTCCTCTGTTTCTTTCTCAAAATCACGACAGAACTCTAGATGGAAGAATGGGAAAGAATTCAGTCGACGACGAAAAGCTTGCACAAGGCAGTCGGCATAAAAAAACTCATCGTCGAGCATCAGATACATCTTCCTGGAGAACTCGCCCAAATGCCTCTCCAGGCCAATGCTCCTTTTTGTCAGCCTCTCGATTGTCTTGGCAAGGTCTGCGTTCTCCTGCTTCAGCTTCACGCTCGCATCTTCAAGTTTTTTCGCGGCCTCCATCTTCCGGTTTGCGGCTTCGGTCTTCTCCTTGGCCGCCCGCTGAGCGTCAGCAAGTGCCTTGTCCTTCTCCTCCAGTGCCCTTTTCATGGTATCTAATGAAATAACATTGTTGAGTTGCGCTTGGATTCAGCGGTTTTCATCACGCACGTCTGCTCGAGGGAAGGCTCTCGGTTCAAAATAAGTCGAGTAAGGAAAGAAATGTGCAAGATCAGCCATCATTACCTTCCAGAGTCTTCACCTCATCATGAGGCCGCTCCAAGGCATTATGGGCGACTGCCAGATCCACCCGCAGCCGGTTCCGCTCATCCTCCATATCCTTGTATTCTGCTCCCAGTTCGCAAGCCTTCTGGAATCGACACAAGACGGAGTTTCAGTCAACAATTGATAATTCAGTCAGTCGACTGAGCATATTCAAGAAAGTTCAAACAAAAGTGCACTCGACATGTCGAGTGGTTATGCCGCTTCACGCGTCATAAAACAAGCTTCAAAGTCTTCTTTATTAAGACCACTGCCAGTGCAAGCACTCGACAGTGGCCTCGGGGACTACACCTAGTGGGTGCGCTTAGAGCGCCCCCACTGAGACAGTTGACTCTCGATGCATCGAGCAACTCGTCAGGAAAAATAAAAAACTTGACATGTCGAGTGACACTACCGTTGCAAATGGAAAAGCCTACGGTTTGTCGTCCGCGACGAACTGTCTGTCAGAAGACCCCTGCGAATGCAAGCACTCAACAGCGGCCTCGGGGACTACACCGAGTGGGTGCGCTGAGAGCGCCCCCACTGAGGCAGTTGAATCTCGATCAGTCGACTCAACCGGCAATAATTAATAAAACTTGACATGTCAAGCTGCGCCACATGTGCTATCCATATCTACAACAATACGATCTATTCAAGGAAAAGTACACTCTCTACAACAATCACCCAATGGGTGCAAGGCAACAAAGAGAAGAGGTAAATTCACTCGACAATGGACTTACTATAGAACTTACTCGGACGTTGGTGCGGAGCGCCGAGCTAACGTCAAACGCTAGCTTGCTCGCCTTGAACGCTTCCTTAGACTTCTGCATCAGTTGCTCTGCCTGAATAAGAGCTTCCTTGGCAGCCCCAGTTTGATCTTCCGGGGTGCGATGCAGAGAGAAAGCCGTCACAAGAGGAGTTGACGTAGTCATTGGAGCAGTCGGGGCAGCCTCAACAGTTCCCGTGGGAGTCATCGTCACTACCGTCGAGATGGTTGGAGGTGCATGCGATGGAAGCACAGCAAATTCGACTCGGGGCTGGGTCGAGCCACCTGCCCCTTGAGAAGACTCCACAGCTGGGTGTTGTGGCGCTTGCGTCGAAGAAGCCCTGCGAGCGCGAGGACGCGAAGCGACCTGCTGCTCCTCGTCTTCCTCCACCTGGATAACCTCTGCGGCTACAATCGACAAATGTCAACAATCATATATGTCGAGTCGCATACACACAAGCCAGCAGTTCACTAACCACGGTGAGAAGTGCCCGCGTCTGCGGTGTCAATTTCCATAGCATCCCCACCGTCCCTCGGAGGCGAGGTCATGAACGTCGTGGCTCTGAAAGACCATACAACATACAACATTCAATAAGCAATTCAATACTTCAGTCGACAGAAATTTTCAAAGAAAAGCACTTACGTGGAGACGACCGGAACAACCATCCTCATCCGGGGCAAGGCTTTGCGGGGTTTAGCGGCAGCTGGCTTAGGCTGCTTGGCCGGCTTCTCACTCGGCTCAGCTGTCGAGGGGCGACTCCGCTTTGGGTTCCTGTCGCCGGGGCCTGGGGCCGGCTCCTCAACGGTTGTGGGGTCCTGGCGGGCCTTGGTTCGAGCTTCGCGTTGGGGACGGAGCTTGACTTCTCCCTCTTCGCCTGAGTCCTCGTAGTCGCCCACGGAGTCGGAGGAGCTGTCGCCGTTTGCAGTCTCGCCGTCGCTCGCCACGCCTTCCTCCATGTGGTCCCAATTGGGAACGGGCGAGTTCATGTTCGTCCACTCCTGCAAAATTCAAACGGGTGTCAGTCTACGAGACAATATACCACTCGACGATTTCTACAGACGAGTCGACATAATAACACTCACCAGGTTCTTCGGGGGGGGGGTTGTCATCGGAATACGGCTTGATCCTTTTGGCCCCCATAGGGTTGTCGCGAGCTCCAGTGATTCTCCGAAGCCACTGCTCGACAACCTCCTGGGTAACCTCTTCAGGGTGTGCCCTGGTCATGTTATCCATGCCGGTGTAATGCCACATAGTGTGGTCTCTGGCTTGGAGGGGTTGAATGCGTCGACCCAGGAACGTCTCCAGAAGGTCCAATCCCGTCACCCCGCCTTAGATCAGCTGCACTACCGCCTCGACCAAGATTCCAACCTAGACGTGCTCCGCTGTTGTTTCCTTCAGAGACTTAGGGGTGGCAGGGCGATCCAACGTGAAAGGGGGGAGACCAGTCGACATATTTGGTGACGCCGCGTCCTTGCAGTAGAACCAGGTCGACTGCCACCCCCGAACGGACTCAGGCATGGTGATGGGAGGAAAGGAGCTACGGACTCGTTTTTGTACATTAAGACCCCCACACAGCTGGAGGAGATGAGTCTTCCCGTCAGCTAGGAGGGCCTTCTTCACGGTCTGAGATCTGACCGTGAAGATGTGTTTCAACAATCCCCAATGGGGAGAGCAACCAAGAAAGCACTCGCATAGAGTGACGAATGCGTACAAATAGGTGATGGTGTTCGGCGGCACGTCATGCAGCTGTGCCCCGAAGAAATTCAAGAATCCTCGGAAGAACGGATGGGGAGGCAGAGAGAAACCCCTTTCTACGTGGGATAAGAGGAGTACCCGTTCTCCTTCGCGCGGCTCCGACTCGATCTCGTCCTTGGGAAGCCTCCACGCTCCATGGGCCACGAGCCCGTCGGCGACGAGACCGTCGACGTCCTCGTCAGTGGCGACGGAGGGGAGGAAATCCCCCTGCATCTAGCCCGGCGGCGCCGTGAACCGGGCGGTCAAGGGCTTCTTGCCCTTGCGTGTTGAAGAGCCCCTCTTGGCCCGCTCAAGCTTTTCGGTGGCGTTCTTCGTCATTCTTTGCGGTGGCTGTCGTCGGAGAGGAGCAAGAGGCGGCGGCGGAGCAGGGAGGCGGAAGAAAAGAGGCAAAAGACTGCGACGGATGCTGCACGAACCGTGATGAGGGAAGCTTTATACGCTGTCGAGCGAGTCACTGATCAGTGGACCCGCGAGATAATCGTGCACGCTAACCGCTGAATGCGCCCGATACATGGCGAAAAGTCTGGCACAAAGATCGAGGCGTCATGCGCTCACTTGCCCAGATCGTGTCGTCATCCTCGCACGTGCGCGCTTCCCAAATTTTCGTATCCTAGAAAATCCTGGCCTGATAGGCCGACCCGTCACTTCTCAAAGATACCCTCAGTTCACTCGGTGCAAGACAGATCTCGAATACCCGCTCGGACACTTTTGAGGCTGAATAGATCCGGGCGAGCGGACAAGAATTCAGTTAGCGCAAATTCCGCTGATGCCTCGAATATCATTCGGAAGGTTTTTTATGGCAAATCCAATTAGATTCCGAAGGTCAAGATCCAATTGACATAAAGTTCACAGAAGCACAAGATGCTTCTCCGAAGATTCGACGCCCCGGCTCGAGATCAATGTTGAAGCCTTCTTTTCCCGCTCATACCCCGACCCATTCGGGGGCTAATGACGTGGATATGTACCTAGGGTAGGGTCCTAGGCAATGCCCACGTACCCTCCCTAAGGACACTGCAATGGAGGACTGGAAGATCAAGCATGAACTTCCGAGTGTGTTCCTAGAAGTGCCTAAAGGTCACTCGACGGTACTTCACTCAAAAGCCCTCCTCTCACTCGGCAGTCGCATTCCACTCGGCATACCTCGCTACACTCAACGCCAGAAGACCAGAAGTCATCATCAAGAGCCCAACGGGCAGACGCTGGTTCAACGCTCATTATTAGCCTTTACTATGTACGTTACCGGTAACAGCAGACTTTAAACCCCACGATCAGCTCTTGACTGCAGGACAATTATGAGGGGTAGCGCACTCTTTATAAGCCGCCCCCCTCCTGTACAAGGGTTAGAGACTCTATTGTAATCTCCATATTCCACACGACATAAGCTCCTGAGCACTGATACGTAGGGCTTTTACCTCCACGAGAGGGGCCTGAACTCATACATCTGTGTGTACACCCTCGCCGTAGCTAGGACTCTGCCCTCTCCTTACATACCCATACCTTCTACTGTCAGACTCGTTCCCACGACAAATGTTGTTGTCGAACCTGACCGAGCAGAATGTTTCTTTTATTTCTCCTCCAGTAGGGTACGCTGAGTGCACCCACTGGGTGTAGTCCCCGAGCCTCTGTCGGACTAGATGAGTCGGGCAGAGGGTTTATGTCTTCCAGTGTGGAACTAAACTAAACAGGTGAACTCTGATGCGCTTGGCGTAGTAAATTGTTGCCATCTGGAGCTGAATCAGTCGTACTAATCCTTGTGCGTTGGGCACGGTAAATAGATATAACCTGGAACTCGGCCAGTCGGGTAAATCTTCGTGTGGTTGGCATGCTGAATGCTTATTGGGTCTACTTTATATGATTTCTGGATCAAGGATAAGTCCCCGAGCGTGGACGACGTCCTCACTCAGAGTACTTTCTAACTTAGGTGAATCAGGTTCGCAGCTAAGGCCCCGAGTGTGGGTCATGTCCTCACTCAGAGTAGTTATTGACTTAGGCGATACAGAATTGCAGCTAAGCCCTCGAGAGTGGAGGATGTCCGCACTCGGATGAGTTTTTGTCTTAGGCGATACGAATCACACCTAAGCCCCTGAGTGTGGAGGATGTCCGCACTCGGAGTAGCACTCGGATTAGTTTTTGACTTGGGCGATACGGAATCGCATCTAAGCACCCGAGAGTGGAGGATGTCCTCTTTCCGAGTAGTTTTTGACTTAGGCGATACGGAATCGTAGCTAAGCCCCCGAGTGTGGAGGATGTTCGCACTCAAAGTAGTTTTCGACTTAGGCAATACAGATTCACAGCTAAGCCCCCGAGTGTGGAGGATGTCCGCCCTCGGAGTAGTTTTTGACTTAGGCGAAGTCAGGTTCGCTAAGACGAGCGATGGCGCGCGGGGCGGCCGAGTGATGAAGATGTGCCACACGGAGTGGGGATGCGCGGGGCATCCAAGTTATTTAGATGAGTCCGGCCGAGTGGCTACGTGCGGGGCGGCCAAGTGTTGTATGTCGAGGAGGCGTATGACCCAGTGACGGTACGCGGGGCAGCCGTGTCCAATACGTCATCAAGGGGGCGTCCGAACACGTGACGACGCATGAGGCGACCGAGTCAAGCATGTCGTCACAGAGGCATCCGAACAAGTGACGATGCGCGGGACGGCGAGACCAGTATGTCATCGAGGAGGTATCCGAACAAGTGGAAACACACGAACGACCATTGTGGCAACTGAGCCTGAGTAGCCACAAAGATGGCGCACAGATGGATCAAGTGATCTCGTAACCTGTGTATGAAAAATAGCACAAGCCAACATAAAAATTTATCAAAGTAATTTGATATTTTGCCAAAATAATTTGTGTAAATAACACCCATAGACACCCGCTGGGTGTGCCAGGTGCTTGTTGGTTCGAGACCAGCAAGGGTCTAACAGAGTGCAAGATCCGACTGTATTTGTGCAAGTGAAGGATCTGACTGAACTCGTTTGAGTACTGGACCCAAGCGAAGCGGAAGTGAATGTTCCCACATAAAAATAAACAACCGTGGGCAGAGGTATACTCGGTGGCGTGGCTTCCGAGTGAATGTCATGTGTGACTTCCTCGACACCCGGTGATGCGGAAACAACTATTTAATTGAATGCAGCATATGAAGAATGACTTAGCTGTCTGATGGTGCAGGAGCGGCCGAGTGACGACGGAGCGTCCAGCTGAGTGACGACGCACGGAGCGACCGAGTGATGAAGGAGCGTCCAGTTGAGTAATGGTGCGCGAATCGGCCAAGTGACAAAGGAGCGTCCAGTTGAGTGACGTTGCGCGGAGCGACCAAGTGACGAAGGAGTGTCCAGCTGAGTGATGGCGTGCGGAGCGGCAGAGTGACGAAGGAGCGTCCGGCTAAGTGATGGTGCGCGGAGTGACCGAGTGATGCAGGTCTGTCTCACCGAGTGGCGACGCGCAGGGCGGCCAGGTGCTGAAGATGTGCCGCACGAAGTGGCGATGCGCGGGGCGGTCAAGTATCGGCGCGCAGGGCGGCCAAAGTCGGGAATGTTGTCGCGGAAGCATCCGACCAAGTGACTGTGTGTGGGGCGGCCGAGTCCAGCATGTCATCGAGAACGGCGCATAGAGGCGTCCAGGTAGCCAGTGTATGAAAAATAACACAAGCTAACATAAAAAATTCTTGAAGTAATTTAATGTTTGTTGAAATGATTCGTGTAAATTACACCCATAGAGACCCGCTGGGTGTGCCAGGTGCTTGATGATCCAAAACCAGCAAGAGTCTAAAGGGTGAATGATCTGACTGAACTTGTGAAAGTGAAGGTTCCGACATGAAGATAAAGAACCGAGCGCAGAGGTACACTAGGTGGCGTGGCCTCCGAGTGAATGTCATATGCGAGTTACTTGACACTCGGTAATGCTTAAATAATTATTTATTTGAATGCAGTGTGTGAAGAATGTCTTAGCTGTCTGACGGCGCACGAGGCAGTCAAGTGAAGTAGACGTGTCGCACTGAGTGGCGACGCGTGGAGCGTCCAAATGATGTAGACGTATCCCGTGTAGTAGCAATGTGCGGGGATGCTAAATCCTGTAGACGCATCCATCGGAGTGGCTACGCACGGGGCGTTTGAGTGCTTTAGAAGCATCCGTTAGAGTGGCACGCGCGAGGCGACTGAGTGCTGTAGAAGCATCCGTTGTAGGGGCGACGCACGGGGCGGCAGAGTAATGAAGGCGTGGCTCACCGAGTGGCCATGCGCAGAGCGGCCAGGTGATGTAGGTGCATCTCATCGAGTGGCGACACCGGGGCGGCCGGGTGATGAAGGAGTGTCTCGTCGAGTGGCGGTGCGCGGGGCGGCCGACTGATGAAGACATGTACAACCGAGTGACGAAGATGTGTCTCGCCGAGTGGGGGCATGCGGGACGGCCGGCTGATTAAGACGTGTATAGCCGAGTGACAGCGCGCGAAGCAGCCAAGTGACGAAGGAGCGTCTAGCTGGGTAATGGTGCGTGGAGCGGTTGAGTGATGACGACGCGTGCAGCTAGGACACCGCGTGCAGAGAGGCCGAGTGACGAAGGCGAGTCCAGCTGAGTGACGGAATGCGAGGCGAGCGAGTGTCGATGGATCATCCGGCTTAGTAATGGTGCGCGGAGCGGTGACCAGTAGGGTGCTAGCCCTTGAGCTTGTGTTGGTTTGCCCTTGAAGAGGAAAGGGTGATGCAGCGAAGTAGATAAGTATTTCCCTTAGTTGTTGAGAACCAAGGTATCAATCCAGTAGGAGGAACAAGCAAGTCACCAATGGTTGGACCTACACGAACAGTCAAACTCTTGGACCCAACGCTATAAAGTGTTGTCAATCCGTTCACGGTTATTTGCAAGGATTAGATCTGAAAGAGATAGATATAAACGAGTGCGGAAAGTAAAAGATAAATAAATTGCAACAAGGTATAGATCTAAAAGTATATGATGGAAAATAGACCTGGGGCCATAGGTTTCACTAGAGGCTTCTCTCTTGAAGACACATATCATGGTGGGTAAACAAAGTACTGTCAAGCAATTGATAGAAAAGCGAATACTCTTGTAGTTATCGAAGGCAATGATCATGCATATAGGCATCCCGTCTGTGACAAGTAGACCGAAATGATTTTGCATCTACTACTATTACTCCACACATCGACCAACTCCTGCCTGCATCTAGAGTATTAAGTTCATGAAGAACAGAGTAACGCATTAAGAAAGATGACATGATGTAGAGGGATAAACTCAAGCAATATGATGAAAACCCCATCTTGTTACCCTTGATGGCAACAATACAATACGTGCCTCGCTACACCCACTATGTCATTGGGTGAGGACACCACAAGATTGAACCCAAAACCAAGCACTTCTCCCATTGCAAGCATTACCAATCTAGTTGGCCAAACCAAACGAATAGCTCGAAGAGCTTTGCAAGGATATGAAATCATGAATATAAGAAATCAGAGGAGATTCGAATAAGATTCATGGATAATCTGAAAGTAAACTCACAATTCATCGGATCTTTACAAACACACCATAAAAGAGGATTACATCGAATAGATCTCCATGAAGATCATGAAGAACATGGTATAGAAGATCAAAGAGAGAGAAGCCATATAGCTACTAGCTATGGACCAGTAGGTTTGTGGTGGACTACTCACGCATCATCGGAGGGGCAATGGAGTTGATGTAGATGCCCTTCGTGATCGGAACCCCCTCCGGCAGATTACTGGAAAAGGCTCCAAGATTGGATTTCTCGGGAACGGAGGCTTCCGGCGGCGCAAAGTATTTGTGTGGCTCATTCTGATGTTGGGGGAATATTTGGGTATTTATAGGACAAGAATCAGGGTTAGGAGACCTGCCGGCAGTTGACAAGCCTACTAGGCGCGGCCAGGGGGCGCGCCTAGCAGGCTTGTGGCGCCCTGGCACCTCCCGTGACGTGCAATCCAAGCTTGATCGACTTGTTTCCTTCCAGAAAAATTCCTTCTGAAGGTTTTATTTTGTTTGGACTCCGTTTAATATGCCATATCTGCAAAACTCAAAAACAAGGAAAAAACAGAAACTGGCACTTGGCTCTAGATTAATAGGTTAGTCCCCAAAATAATATAAAATAGCATATTAATGCATATAAAAAATCCAAAACAGATAATATAATAGCATGCCATCATAAGAAATTATAGATATGTTGGAGACGTATCAACATCCCCAAGCTTAATTCCTGCTCGTCCTCAAGTAGGTAAATGATAAAAACAGAGTTTTTGATGTGGAGTGCTACCTAACCTATTTATCCATGTAGTATTATTTTATTGTGGCATGAATATTCTGATCCGTAAGAGTCAAAACAAAAGCTTAATATTGATATACAAATAATAACATTTCAAGCATACTAGCAAATCAATTGTATCTCTTCAAAATTTAATGGCAAAATAAAGTTATCCCTACAATATCATATGGTCTGGCTATGCTCCATCTTCTGCACACAAAGTATTTATATCATGCACAACCCCAATGAAAAGTCAAGCAATTGTTTTCACACCTTTATTTTCTCAAAGCTTTTCAACTCTCACGCAATACATGAGTGCGAGCCATGAATATAGCACTATAGGTATAATAGAATATGATGGAGGTTGTCAAGGAAAGGAAGAAGATAGTCTCACATCAACTAGGCGTATCAACGAGCTATGGAGATGCCCATCAATAGATATCAATGTGAGTCAGTAGGGATTTCCATGCAATGGATGCACTTAGAGCTATAAGTGTACGAAAGCTCAAAAGAAAACTAAGTGGATGTGCGTCGTGAAGAAAAATTTCCACTAGCTATATGAAAATGACAAATAGGAGACTCTCTATCATGAAGATCATGGTGCTACTTTGAAGCACAAGTGTGGAAAAGGTAGTAGCAATGTCCCTTCTCTCTTTTCTATCATCATTTTTTGTGGGCATCTAAGGCCTCTATTATTCATTTTTTATTCGGGCTTCGATGGCCTCTTTTTTTCATAAAGTCTGGAATCTCATTCCCATTTGTGAGGGAATCATAGCTTCCATCATCTTTTCCTCGCATGGGACATGCTCTATTAAGGATAATCATCACATTTTTATTTACTTATAAGTCAAAAGAAAATTACAACTCGATACCTATGACAAAATATGACTCTATATGCGATATGGAAGTGATGGTGCATGCCATAAAAGGAAATGGTGGAAGTTGCATGGCAATATATCTCGGAATGGCTATGGAAATGCCATAATAGGTTGGTATGGTGGCGGTTTTGAGGAAAGATATATGGTGGCTATTTTGAGCAAGGTATATGGTGGCTGTTTTGAGGAAGGTGTTTGTCGTGGGAACGAGCCTGACAGTAGAAGGTATGGGTACGAAGGGAGAGGGCAGAGTCCTAGCTACGGTGAGGGTGTACACACGTATGTATGAGTTCAGGCCCCTCTCGTGGAGGTAAAAGCCCTACGTCTCAGTGCTTGGGAGCTTTATGTCGTGTGTAATATTGAGGTTACAATGGTTTCTAACCCTTGTGCAGGAGGGGAGGGGCGGCTTATATAGAGTTAAGTACTTCCGAGTGAAGTACTGTCGAGTGGTGTTTAGACGTCTCCAGGGATACACTCGAAAGTTCATGCTTGATCTTCAAGTCCTCCAATGCAGTGTCCTTAGGCAGGGTATGTGGGCCTTGCCTATGACCATACCCTAGGTACATATCCTCGTCATTAACCCCCGAATGGATCGGGGTTTTGAGTGGGGAAAGGAGGCATCAACGTCGACCTTGAGTTGGTGCGTCGAATCCTTTGAACGGTATTTTGGAGTTTCTGTGAACCTTGTGTCGATTGAATTCTGACCGTCAGAGTCCATTCAGATTTGTCATGAAAAATCTTCCGAATGATATTCGGGGCTTCAGCGAAATTTATGCCGACTGGGTTCTTCTCCGCTTGCCCGGATCTATTCAGTCTCAAAAGTATCCGAGTGAATATTCGGGATCTCTTTTCCTCGGAGTGAACTGAGAGTGTCTTGTGAAGCGACGGGTCAGCCCATCCGACCCGGATTTCCCGGGATACGAAAATTTGGGAAGCGCGCGCGTGCGAAGATGACGCCACGATCAGGGCAAGTGGGAGCACGACGCTTCGATTCTCATGCCAGACATCTCGCCATGTACCGGGCGCCGTCAGCGGCTGGCGTGCACGGTTATCTCACGGGTCCACCAGTCAGCGAGACACTCGACAGCGTATAAAGCCTCCCGCGGCGCGGTTCGCATAGTATCCTCCGCCTCCCCTGCCTCCGCCGCTGCACACTGCTCCTCTCCGACGAAAGCCGCCGCGCCCGATGACTAAGAACGCAACGGAGAAGCTGGAGCGGGCGAACAGGGGGTCATCGAAGCTCAAGGGCAAGAGGCCCTCGACCGCTCGGTTCACTGCACCGGCGGGCTAGATGCAGGGGGATTTCCTCCCCTCCGTTGTCACCACCGAGGACATCGAGGGCCTCGTCACCGACGGTGTCGTGTCTCATGGTGCCTGGAGGTTGCCGGGAGAGGACCGCGAGCCGGAGCCGCGTGACGGGGAGCGGGTACTTCTCCTCTCTCATGTAGAAAGGGGATTCTCCCTGCCTCCCCATCCATTCTTTAGGGGATTTCTGATCTTCTTCGGGGCACAGTTGCATCATGTCCCGCCAAACACCATCACATATCTGTCGGCATTCATCACTCTGTGCGAGTGCTTCTTAGGATGTTCTCCCCATTGGGGGTTGTTTATGTTGGGAGACGTAGTAGTAAATCAAAATTTTCCTACGTTCACCAAGATCTATCTATGGAGAAACCAGCAACGAGAGGGGAGAGATTGCATCTTCATACCTTTGAAGATTGCTAAGCGGAAGCGTTACAGGAACGCGGTTGATGGAGTCATACTCGCAGCGATTCAGATCGCGGTAGATCCGATCAAGTGCCGAACGGACGGCACCTCCGCGTTCAACACACGTGCAGCCCGGTGACGTCTCCAACACCTTGATCCAGCAAGGAGGAAGGAGAGGTTGGGGAAGGGCTCCAACAGCAGCACGACGGCGTGGTGGTGGTGGAGTAGCAAGGTATTCCGACAGGGCTTCGCCTAAGCGCTGCGGAGGAGGAAGAAGAGAGGTAGGGCTTCGCCGTGAGAGAGAGATCAAATCTTTTCTCAAAACATCCAAAACCTCAAGTATATATAGGAGGAGGTACGTGGAGGGCTGGCTTGGCCCCTCCTCCAAGGAGGAGAGGTTCGGCCGAGCTAGGGATAGAGTCCACCTCCCACAAGGGAGGTGGATCTCCTCCCTTTTAAACTCTTTAGCCTTTATCTCTAGTTCCCAGCCGCATGGGCCTTTCTAGGAGGTCTTGGACGGCCCAATATGGGCTGGCACACCTCCTCTAAGGGCCCATGTAGTCCTCTAGTCGTCACACCCCTCCCGGGGGTCTTCCGGCACCCTCCCGGCACTCCCGATACAATACCGATGAGCCCGAAAACTTTCCGGTGACCAAAACTGGACTTCCTATATATCAATCTTTAACTCCGGACCATTCTGGAGCTCCTCGTGACGTCCGGGATCTCATCCAGGACTCCGAACAACCTTCGGTAATCACGTATACCATTTCCCTATAACCCTAGCGTCATCGAACCTTAAGTGTGTAGACCCTACGGGTTCGGGCGACACGTAGACATGACCGAGACACCTCTCCGGCCAATAACCAACAGCGGGATCTGGATACCCATGTTGGCTCCCACATCCTCCACGATGATCTCATCGGATGAACCACGATGTCGGGGATTCAATCAATCCCGTATACAATTCCCTTTGTCTATCGGTATGGTACTTGCCCGAGATTCGATCGTCGGTATCCCTATACCTTGTTCAATCTCATTACTGGCAAGTCTCTTTACTCGTTCCATAATACATCATCCCGTGGCTAACTCCTTAGTCACATTGAGCTCATTATGATGATGTCTTACCGAGTGGGCCCAGAGATACCTCTCCGTCACACGGAGTGACAAATCCCAGTCTCGATTCGTGCCAACCCAACAGATACTTTCGGAGATGCCCGTAGTGCACCTTTATAGCCACCCAGTTACGTTGTGACGTTTGGCACACCCAAAGCATTCCTACGGTATCCGGGAGTTGCAAAATCTCATGGTCTAAGGAAACGATACTTGACATTGAAAAGCTTTAGCAAATGAACTACACTATCTAGTGCTATGCTTAGCATTGGGTCTTGTCCATCACATCATTCTCCTAATGATGTGATCCCATTATCAACGACATCCAATGTCCATGGCCAGGAAACCGTGACCATCTATTGATCAACGAGCTAGTCAACTAGAGGCTCACTAGGGACATGTTGTGGTCTATGTATTCACACATGTATTATGGTTTCCGGTTAACACAATTATAGCATGAACAATAGACAATTATCATGAACAAGGAAATACAATAATAACAATTTTATTATTGCCTCTAGGGCATATTTCCAACAGTCTCCCACTTGCACTAGACTCAATAATCTAGTTCACATCACCATGTGATTAACACTTACATCACCATGTGATCATATCATCATGTGATTAACACCCAATAAGTTCTGGGGTTTGTTCATGTTCTGCTCGTGAAAGAGGTTTTTAGTCAACGGGTCTGTGACATTCAGATCCGTGTGTACCTTGCAAACTTTCCATGTCATATTTGTAGATACTGCTCCCATGCTCCACTTGGAGCTATTCCAAATGGCTGCTTCACTATACGTAGCCAGATTTCTACTAAGATTCATCCGGATTGGTTTTAACACTTTACGATGAACTCTTTATCACCTCCATAATCGAGAAATATTTCCTTAGTTCTCAAGTTACTAAGGATAACTTTGACCATTGTTCAGTGATCCACTCTTGGATTACTCTTGTACCCCTTGACAGACTCATGGCAAGGCACACACAGGTGCGGTACACAGCATGGCATACTATATAGAGCCTATGGCTAAAGCATAGGAGATGACACTCATCTTTTCTTTATCTTCTGCCGTGGTCGGGTATTGAGTCTTACTCAATTTCACACCTTACAATACAGTCAAGAACTCCTTCTTTGACCCATCTATTTTGAACTCCTTCAAAAACTTGTCAAGGTATGTCTTCGTCGAAAAAACTTATCAAGCGAATAGATCTATCCCTATAGATCTTGATGCTCAATAAAATAGTAGCTTTATCTGGGTCTTCCTTTGAAAAAACTCTTTTCAAACAACCCTTCATGCTCTTCCAGAAATTCTACATCATTTCCTATCAATAATATGTCAACTACATATTCTTATAAGAAATTCTATAGTGCTCCCACTCACTTTCTTGCAAATACAAGTTTCTCATAAACTTTGTATAAACTTAAACACTTCGATCACCTCATCAAAGCATATATTCCAACTCCGAGATGCTTGCTCCAGTCCATAGAAGGATCGCTAGAGTTTGCATATTATTAGCATCCTTAGGATTGACAAAACCTTCTGGTTGTATCACATACAACTCTTCCTCACAGATACCATTACGGAAACCTTATTTTGTCATCCATCTGCCAAATTTCATAATCAAAAAATGCAGCAACTGCTAACATAATTTTAATAGACTTTTAGCATCGCTACAGATGAGACAATCTCATCGCGGTCAACTCCTTGAACTTGGCGGAAACCCTTTTTGCGACAAGTCGAGCTTTATAAACGGTGACAATTCACCATTAGCGTCTATGTTCATTTCAAAGGTCCATTTGTACTCAACAACCTGCCATTCAATAGGAAAGTCACCAAAGTCCATACATGGATCCTTTCTCGGATTTCATGGCTCCCAGCCATTTGTTGGAATCCGGGCCCACCATCGCTTCTCCATAGTTCGTAGGTTCATCGTTGTCCAACAACATGATTTCCAAGACAGGGTTGTCGTACTACTCAGGAGCAGTACGCGTCCTTGTCGACCTACGAGGTTCGATAGTGACTTGATCTGAAGCTTCATGATCATCATCATTAACTTCCTTTTCAACTGAGTAGGCTCTACAGAAACATGTTTCTGTGTTGCGCTATTCTCTGGTTGAAACAAAGGTTCAACAACCTTATCAAGTTCTATGTTCCTCCCACTCAAATCTTTCGAGAGAAACTCTTTCTCGAGAAAGGATTCGTTCTTAGCAACAAACACCTTTTGCGCTTGGATCTGAGATAGAAGGTATACCCAATGTCTCATTAGGGTATTCTATGAAGATGCATTTGTCTGCTTTG
This sequence comes from Hordeum marinum, assembly GCA_022496015.1. Taxonomy (NCBI): domain Eukaryota; kingdom Viridiplantae; phylum Streptophyta; class Magnoliopsida; order Poales; family Poaceae; genus Hordeum; species Hordeum marinum. The sequence continues at coordinate 334,545,114 of CM039676.1, read as the reverse complement.
GGTTCGAGCTCGCTAGGTGAAAAACCCATTTTCACATAAGCGTCGCAGCCCCAAACATTAAGAAATGACAGCTTAGGCTTCTGTCAAACCATAATTCACATGGTGTTATCTTAACAGACTTTAGATGGTGCCCTATTTAAAGTGAATGGATTTGTCTTTAATGCATAACCCCATAATGATAGTGGCCAAACGATAAGAGACATCATAGTACTCACTATATCCAATAGAGCACGACTACGACGTTTGAACACACCATCACACTATGGTGTTCCAGGAGGCATGAGCTGTGAAACAATTTCCACATTGTCTAAAATTGCATACCAAACTCGTAACTTAGATATTCACCTCCACGATCATATCGTAGACATTTCATATTCTTGTCACGATGATCTTTATCTTCACTGTGAAACTCCTTGAACCTTTCAAACATTTCAGACTCGTGTTTAAGTAAATATCCCCATATTCACTCAAATCATCAGTGAAGGTAAAGAAAAATAACGATATTCACTGTGCGTTTTAACACTCATTGGACCACATACATCAACATGTATTAATTCCAATAAGCCACTAGTCCACTCCATCATACCGGAAGACAGGGTCTGAGTCATCTTGCCAAAAGGGCATGGCTCGCATGTCTCAACCGATTCAAAATCGAGTGAGTCAAAAATCCATCAGCATGGAGTTTCTTTCATGCAATTTATACCAATATGACATTTTAGCGGCAGTGCCACAAGTATGTGGTACTATCATTATTAACTTTGTATCTTTTGGTACCAATGTTATGAACATGTGTACTACTACGATCATGATTCGATAAACCATTCCGAGTGGGTGCATGACCATTGAAGGCATTATCCATGTAAACAGAATAACCATTATTCTCTAACTTATATGAATAACCGTATTGCACTAATCATGATCTAATCACGTTCATGCTCAACGCAAACACCAAATAACATTTATTTAGGTTTATCACAAATCCCGAAGGTAGAGAGAGCCTGCGATGGTGATCACATCAATCTTGGAAATACTTCCAACACACATCGTCACCTTTCACCTAGCTAGTCTCCGTTTATTCTGTAGTTTTATTTCGAGTTGCTAACACTTAGCAACCGAACTGGTATCCAATACCCAGGTGCTACTAGGAGTACCAGCAAGGTACACATCACTAACACGTATATCAAATATACTTCCATTGACATCACCAGCCTTCTTATCTACCAAGCATCTAGGGTTTTTCTGCTTCAGCGAACATTCTCCTCATAACAGAAGCACTTAGTCTCGGGTTCGGGCTCAACCTTGGGTTTCTTCAGTAGAGCAATAACTGGCTTGCCATTCCTGAAGTTTTCCCTTCTTGTCCTTGCCCCTTTTGAAACTAGTGGTTTCACTTAACCATCAACACTTGATGCTCCTTCTTGATTTCTACCTTCGTGGTGTCAAACATCACGAACAACTCAGGGATCATCTTATCCATCCCTGGCATGTTATAGTTCATCACGAAGCTCTAGTAGCTTTGTGGCAGTGACTTGGAGAACTACATTAATCACTATCTCATCTGGAAGATTAACTCCCACTTGATTCAAGTGATTGTAGCACCCAGACAATCTGAGCACACGCTCACCGATTGAGCTATTCTCCTTTATCTTGCAGACAAAGAATCTTGTTGGAGGTATCATACCTCTCAACATAGGCACGAGCCTGAGATCACAATCTCAGCTCCTAGAACATCTCATATGTTCCGTGACGTTCAAAACGTTTTGGAGCCTCAATTCTAAGCCGTAATGCATGACGCACTGAACTATCACGTAGTCAACAAAAAGTGCCTGTCATATGTTCACAACATCTACAGACAACGCTTGAGGGAGTGGTGCAGTTAGCGGTACATCAAAAACATAAGTTTTCTGTGCAGCAATGAGGACAATCCTCAGATCACGGACCCAGTCCGCATTATTGCTACCATCAACTTTCAACTTACTTTTCTCTTGGATTGTATCAATAAAACTGGGGAGCTACAGCGCGAGCTATCTACGACATAATTTGCAAGGAAATTTTTAGACTAAGTTCATGATAATTAAGTTCATTTAATCAAATTATTAATGATCTCCCACTTAGATAGACATCTCTCTAGGCTTCCAAGTGATACATGATCCATGTCAACTAGCCCGTGTCCGATCATCACGTGAGACGGACTAGTCATCCATGGTGAACATCTCTATGTTGATCGTATCTTCTATACGACTCATGTTTGACCTTTCGGTCTTCCGTGTTCCGAGGCCATGTCTGTACATGCTAGGCTCGTCAAGTCAACCTAAGTGTTTCGCATGTGTAAATCTGGCTTACACCCGTTGTATGTGAATGTTAGAACCTATCACACCCGATCATCACGTGGTGCTTTGGAACGACGATCCTTAGCAACGGTGCACAGTTAGGGTGAACACCTTTCTTGAAATTTTATTGAGAGATCATCTTATTTACTACCGTTGTTCTATGCAAATAAGATGTAAACATGATAAACATCACATGCAATCAATATAGTGACATGATATGGCCAATATCATCTTGCTCCTTTGATCTCCATCTTCGGGGCACCATGATCATCACTGTCACCGGCACGACACCATGATCTCCATCATCATGATCTCCATCATTGTGTCTTCATGAAGTTGTCTCGCCAACTATTACTTCTACTACTACAGCTAACGTTTAGCAATAAAGTAAAGTAATTACATGGCGTTTATGATTGACACGCAGGTCATACAATAATATAAGACAACTCCTATGGCTCCTGCCGGTTGTCATAGTCATCGACATGCAAGTCGTGAACCCTATTACAAGAACATGATTAATCTCATACATCACAATGCATCACATCACATCCTTTTGTCCATATCACATCACAAGGCATATGCTGCAAAAACAAGTTAGACGTCCTCTAATTTGTAGTTGCAAGTTTTTACGTGGTTGCTATAGGTTTCTAGCAAGAACGTTTCTTACCTACGTCAAAACCACAACGTGATATGCCAATTGCTATTTACCCTTCATAAGGACCCTTTTCATCGAATCCAATCCGACTAAGGTGGGAGAGACAGACACCCGCTAGCCACCTTATGCAACTAGTGCATGTCAGGCGGTGGAACCAGTCTCACGTAAGCGTACGTGTAAGGTTGGTCCGGGCCGCTTCATCCCACAATACTATCAAATCAAGATAATACTAGTAACGGCAAGCATATTAACAAAATCGACGCCCACAACAACTCTGTGTTCTACTCGTGCATAGATTCTACGCATAGACCTAGCTCATGATGCCACTTTTGGGAGACGTAGTAGTAAATCAAAATTTTCCTACGTTCACCAAGATCTATCTATGGAGAAACCAGCAACGAGAGGGGAGAGATTGCATCTTCATACCTTTGAAGATTGCTAAGCGGAAGCGTTACAAGAACGCGGTTGATGGAGTCGTACTAGCAGCGATTCAGATCGCGGTAGATCCGATCAAGTGCCGAACGGACGGCACCTCCGCGTTCAACACACGTGCAGCCCGGTGACGTCTCCAACACCTTTATCCAGCAAGGAGGAAGTAGAGGTTGGGTAAGGGCTCCAATAGCAGCACGACGGCGTGGTGGTGGTGGAGTAGCAAGGTATTCCGACAGGGCTTCGCCTAAGCGCTGCGGAGGAGGAAGAAGAGAGGTAGGGCTTCGCCGTGAGAGAGAGAGAGATCAAATCTTTTCTCAAAACATCCAAAACCTCAAGTATATATAGGAGGAGGGACGTGGAGGGCTGTCTTGGCCCCTCCTCCAAGGAGGAGAGGTTCGGCCGAGCTAGGGATAGAGTCCACCTCCCACAAGGGAGGTGGATCTCCTCCCTTTTAAACTCTTTAGCCCTTATCTCTAGTTCCCAGCCGCATGGGCCTTTCTAGGAGGTCTTGGCCGGACCAATATGGGCTGGCACACCTCCTCTAAGGGCCCATGTAGTCCTCTGGTCGTCACACCCCTCCCGGGGGTCTTCCGGCACCCTCCCGGCACTCCCGGTACAATACCGATGAGCCCGAAAACTTTCCGGTGACCAAAACTGGACTTCCTATATATCAATCTTTACCTTCGGACCATTCCGGAGCTCCTCATGACGTCCGGGATCTCATCCAGGACTCCGAACAACCTTCGGTAATCACGTATACCATTTCCCTATAACCCTAGCGTCATCGAACCTTAAGTGTGTAGACCCCACGGGTTCGGGAGACACGTAGACATGACCGAGACACCTCTCTGGCCAATAACCAACAGCGGGATCTGGATACCCATGTTGGCTCCCACATCCTCCACGATGATCTCATCGGATGAACCACGATGTCGGGGATTCAATCAATCCCGTATACAATTCCCTTTGTCTATCGGTATGGTACTTGCCCGAGATTCGATCGTCGTTATCCCTATACCTTGTTCAATCTCGTTACTGGCAAGTCTCTTTACTCGTTCCGTAATACATCATCCCGTGGCTAACTCCTTAGTCACATTGAGCTCATTATGATGATGTCTTACCAAGTGGGCCCAGAGATACCTCTCCGTCACACGGAGTGACAAATCCCAGCCTCGATTCGTGCCAACCCAACAGATACTTTCGGAGATACCCGTAGTGCACCTTTATAGCCACCCAGTTACGTTGTGACGTTTGGCACACCCAAAGCATTCCTACAGTATCCGGGAGTTGCACAATCTCATGGTCTAAGGAAACGATACTTGACATTGAAAAGCTTTAGCAAATGAACTACACGATCTAGTGCTATGCTTAGGATTGGGTCTTGTCCATCACATCATTCTCCTAATGATGTGATCCCGTTATCAACGACATCCAATGTCCATGGCCAGGAAACCGTGACCATCTATTGATCAACGAGCTAGTCAACTAGAGGCTCACTAGGGACATGTTGTGGTCTATGTATTCACACATGTATTATGGTTTCCGGTTAACACAATTATAGCATGAACAATAGACAATTATCATGAACAAGGAAATACAATAATAACAATTTTATTATTGCCTCTAGGGCATATTTCCAACAGTCTCCCACTTGCACTAGAGTCAATAATCTAGTTCACATCACCATGTGATTAACACTTACATCACCATGTGATCATATCATCATGTGATTAACACCCAATAAGTTCTAGGGTTTGTTCATGTTCTGCTCGTGAAAGAGGGTTTTAGTCAACGGGTCTGCGACATTCAGATCCGTGTGTACCTTGCAAACTTTCCATGTCATATTTGTAGATACTGCTCCCATGCTCCACTTGGAGCTATTCCAAATGGCTGCTCCACTATACGTAGCCAGATTTCTACTAAGATTCATCCGGATTGGTTTTAAAGCTTGCATCATCGTAACACTTTACGATGAACTCTTTATCACCTCCATAATCGAGAAATATTTCCTTAGTTCTCAAGTTACTAAGGATAACTTTGACCATTGTTCAGTGATCCACTCTTGGATTACTCTTGTACCCCTTGACAGACTCATGGCAAGGCACACACAGGTGCGGTACACAGCATGGCATACTATATAGAGCCTATGGCTAAAGCATAGGAGATGACACTCATCTTTTCTTTATCTTCTGCCGTGGTCGGGTATTGAGTCTTACTCAATTTCACACCTTACAATACAGTCAAGAACTCCTTCTTTGACCCATCTATTTTGAACTCCTTCAAAAACTTGTCAAGGTATGTCTTCGTCGAAAAAACTTATCAAGCGAATAGATATATCCCTATAGATCTTGATGCGCAATAAAATAGTAGCTTTATCTGGGTCTTCCTTTGAAAAAACTCTTTTCAAACAACCCTTCATGCTCTTCCAGAAATTCTACATCATTTCCTATCAATAATATGTCAACTACATATTCTTATAAGAAATTCTATAGTGCTCCCACTCACTTTCTTGCAAATACAAGTTTCTCATAAACTTTGTATAAACTTAAACACTTCGATCACCTCATCAAAGCATATATTCCAACTCCGAGATGCTTGCTCCAGTCCATAGAAGGATCGCTAGAGTTTGCATATTATTAGCATCCTTAGGATTGACAAAACCTTCTGGTTGTATCACATACAACTCTTCCTCACAGAAACCATTACGGAAACCTTGTTTTGTCATCCATCTGCCAGATTTCATAATCACAAACAACTGTTCCTTGGTTGACGTATCCAGCCCCTCCAGGCCGGAGACCACACCATGTGGCATTATGCCGGCCCAGAAGACACGACCAGGTCACACTCAGAAGAGGTCACACAGGAAACCGTCGACAGTGGCTTCGGAGCATCACTGGAGCTTGCGACAATCCTGTGGCAGCCAAGAGGATCCAGCCTTATTCTGCCAAGAACCCCCCGAAGAACCTGGTGAGTATTGTCATGTCGACTCATTTGTTGATACCGTCGAGCGGTACAATGTTTTGTAGATTGACTCCCTTGTTTGAACCATGCAGGAGTGGATGAACATGCACTCGCCCGTTCCCAACGGAAACCATGTGGAAGACGGCATGGTGAGCGAGGGCGGAAGCATGGACGGCGATGGCCCTTTCGACTCTGAAGGCGAATACGAGGACTTTGGTGACGAGGAAGAAGTCGAGCTACCTCCCCGGCGCATAGCTCGCACCAAGGCCCGCCAGGACCCGACGATCATTGAGGACCAGACCCCAAGCCCCAGCGAAAGGAACCCGAAGCGGAGCCGCCCCTCGACTGTCGAGTCAAGTGAAAAGCTGGCCAAGCAGCCCAAGCCAGTCACCGCCAAACCTTGCAAGGCTCTACCCCGCATGAGGATGGTCGTTCCTGTCGTCTCCACGTAAGTGCTTGGCTCTAAATTTTTATGTCGACTGAAATCTTGAGTCGCTTCTTATCGAATGTCGTTCAATCTTTCAGAGCTGCTACGTCCATGACCTCGCCTCAGAGGGATGTCGTGGATGCCCTTGAAGTTGACACTGCGGATGCAGCCACCTCTCACAGAGGTTAGTGAGTTGTTGATTTGTCTGGATGTGACTCGTCATATGCAGATGTTGACAATGTTGATTGTTGTTGCAAAGGTCATTCAGGTGGAGGATGATGAGGAGCAGCTGGTCTCTTCGTGTCCTCGCGCTCGCAGGGCTTCGTCGACGCAGGCGTCTCAGTGTCCAACTGTGGAGTCCTCCCAGGGGGAGGTGGCCCGACCCAACCCCGAGTCGAACCCACCATACTTCCGTCGCATGCTCCTCCAGCTGCCTTGATCATTGTGACATCGACTCCAATAGGTCCTGTCGAGACTACCTCGGCTGCCCCAACGACCGCGCCGACTCCACCCGTGACGGCCTTCTCTCTACATCACACCCTAGAAGATCAGACCGGGGCTGCAAAGGAAGCCATGATTCAGGCGGAGCAGCTCATGCAGAAGACCAAGGAGGCGTTCGAGGCGAGCAAACTGGCGTTTGATGTCAGCTGATCCCTCCGCAACAATGTCCGAGTAAGTTCTATTGTAAGTCCATTGTCGAGTGAATTTCCGTCTTCTCTTTGTTGCTTTGCACCCACTAGGTCACTGCTGTAGAGTGTGTGAACTTCTTTCGCTCGAATAGATCGGATTGTAGTTGAGATTAATAGCATGTGTAGCACCGCTTGACATGTCGAGTTCTTGTGTTTTTCTGACGGGTGACTCGACGGGTCAATCAACCGTCTCAGTGGGGGCGCTCTTAGCGCACCCATTGGGTGTAGTCCCCGAGACCGCTGTTGAATGCTTGTGTCGGCAGGGGTCTTAGAGTTTGTTGTATACAGGATACATACTTCTTGCAATCGCACCACTCTGCAGCTTCCATGCAGATTTCATGGACATAATTGACAAACCATGATAGGACGCTGCATAAGTATAGATTGAACTTCGCAGAGTAGGGAGGTGCATCACTCGACGGGTCAAGTGTACTGATAGGGCAGACCTTGTCGAATGTTTTAGTAACCAGTGGGGGCACTCTTGGTGCACCCACTGGGTGTTGTCCCCGAGACCGCTATCGAGTGCTTGCACTTGCAGGGGTCTTCTGTAAAGACCGTTCATCGCGGACGATAAACTGTGGATTTGAACACTTGCGATATTAGTGTCACTCAACATGTCCATTTTTTTTATTTCTGACGAGTTGCTCGATGGATCGAGAGTCAACCGTCTCAGTGGGGGCGCTCTTAGCGCACCCACTGGGTGTAGTCCCCAAGACCGCTGTCGAACGCTTGCATCGGCAGGGGTCTTAATAGAGATAACTTTGAAGTGTGTTTATGACGCGCGGAGCGGTATAGCCACTCGACATGTCGAGTGGACTTTTTGTTTGAATTCTTTGAATATACCCAGTCGACTATCACAATTACCACTTGCTAAATGAAATTCTGTCTTGTGCCGACTCCAGAGGGCTTGTGAACTGGGGGCGCAGTACAAGGACATGGAGGATGAGCGGAACCGACTGCAGGTGGATCAGGCTATTGCCAACAATGCCCCGGAACGAGCACGTGCTGACGTGAAGACCTTGGGAGGTAATGATTACTGACTTTCCACATTTTCTTCTTCACTCGACTTATTTTGAACCGAGTGCCTTCACTCGAGCGGACGTGCGCAATGAAAACCATCGACTCCAAGCGTGACTCAACAATGTTGTTTCTTTAGATTCCATGAAAAAGGCGCTGGAGGAGAAGGACAAGGCGCTTGCTGACGCTCAACAGGTAGCCAAGGAAAAAGCTGAAGCTGCAGACCGGAAGATGGAGGCCGCTAAGAAGCTCGAAGACGCAAACGCCAAGCTAAAGCAGGAGAGCGCGGACCTCACCAAGAAGGTCGAGCAACTGACCAAGAGGAGCAATGGTCTGAAGAGGCATCTGGGCGAATTCTCCAAGAAGATGTATCTTTTTCTCAACAGTGAGTGTTTCTTGTCGACTAACTTGTGCAAACAATTTTTTTTGAGTTGTCGACTGACTCCTTTCCTATTCCCCTTTCTTCAACAGACTTCTGCCAGGACTTTGAGAAGGAGACGGAAGAGGTTGAGCCCAATATTTACCCTACCAAGTCGCCGGTGGTTGACGCGGTGGCGATGAACATGTTGTGGCTCAACTTCAGGCTTCAAGGTGTCCAGGCCTACGTCGCTCGACTGAAGTTTGGTATGGAGAGAATCGACAAGGAGCTTTGGCCCGAGGACACTCTTCAGCTGGACCTTCACGCCATTATGACTCGCCTGAATGAACTCCCCAGTCGAGTGGGAGATTGGTAGAAATCTACAGCTCGCTGCGAGGCCGATATGGCCTTATAACTCATCAGGGTGCACTGCAGGGATGTGCGGGAGGAGAAGTTGAAGGAGCTCCAGGTGGTGAACACAAAGAAACTCTAGTTTGAGGATTTCATGAAGACCTTCATTGAGGCGGCCACCAGAATCGCAGCCGGCATTGACGTGGACACCTTCGTCGAGCCCGCTAGTCCATCTCCCGCTTGAAAACTTGGTTCTTGAGAGAAAAAAAGTTAAATTTGCCTCAGTATGCTGAGTGAATCTGTATCTTTAAAACTTCATTCAGGCCTTAGGCTTGAGCACATTTGCTTTCGCATGAAACATTTACCCATGGTTTTACCCTTTGGATTCTATTCGAATTTGGCTTTCAACCTTCTGTTTGGCTGAGTTTTATTTTTAACTTAGGCGAATGTCGATTCGTAGCTAAGCTGTCGAGTGTGTGGACTATTGTTCACTCGACGCGTTTTAACTTAGGCGAAGCGTGTTCGCAGCTAAGCCCCCGAGTGTGAGGATTGCTCATCACTCGGAGTATTATGAACTTAGGTGAATGTCGATTCACAGCTACGCTGTTGAGTATATGGACTATGGTCCACTCGATGCGTTTTAACTTAGGCGAAGCATGTTCGCAGCTAAGCCCCCGAGTGTGAGGGTTGCTCACATTCGGAGTATTTTTGAACCTAGGCGAATGTCGATTCATAGCTAAGTTGTTGAGTAGGTGGACTATTGTCCACTCGACGCGTTTTAACTTGGGTGAAGCATGTTCACAGCTAAGCCCTCGAGTGTGAGGATTGCTCATCACTCGAAGTATTTTGAACTTAGGCGAATGTCGATTCGCAGCTAAGCTGTCGAGTATGTGGACTATGGTCCACTCAATGCGTTTTAACTTAGGCGAAGCATGTTCGCAGCTAAGCCCCCAAGTGTGAGGATTGCTCATCACTCGGAGTATTTTTGAACTTAGGCGAATGTCGATTCGCAGCTAAGCTGTCGAGTAGGTGGACTATTGTCCACTCGACGCGTTTTAACTTAGGTGAAGCATGTTCACAGCTAAGCCCCCGAGTGTGAGGATTGCTCATTACTCGGAGTATTTTTGAACTTAGGCTAATGTCGGTTCGCAGCTAAGCTGTCGAGTAGGTGGACTATTGTCCACTCGACGCGTTTTAACTTAGGTGAAGCATGTTCGCAGCTAAGCCCCCGAGTGTGAGGGTTGCTGATCACTCGGAGTATTTTGAACTTAGGCGAATGTCGATTCATAGCTAAGTTGTCGAGTACATGGACTATTGTGCACCCAACAGGTTTTTTAACTTAGGCGAAGCATGTTCGCAGCTAAGCCCCCGAGTGTGAAGATTGCTCATCACTCGGAGTATTCCCAAGAACGTAACTGTATGATCGAAGTCGACAATGTAAGTTGCAGGAACGTTCATTGTATTGATGAAGGCAATCTTATTACATCAGCAAACTCTTGTCTCAAGCGTAAAAACGTCTAAGAAAATCAGCATTCCATGCTCGTGGCTCATCCATCCGCTTCACGAGATTGTACAGGTGATAGGCCCCATTGTTTAGCACCTTAGTGACAACATAAGGGCCTTCCCACGCAGGAGCAAGCTTGTGAGGTCGATGTTGATTCACTCGGAGCACCAGGTCCCCTTCAAGGAATGCTCAACTCTTGACATTCCTCGCATGGAAGCGCCGCAGGTCTTGCTGGTAAGCAGTAGTCCTGATCAGAGCCATCTCACGCTCCTCCTCCAGAAGATCTAGTCCATCTTGCCTTGCCTGTTCAGCTTCAGCTTCATTGTACAGTTCCACTCGAGGAGAATTGTGAGCCAAGTCACTTGACAGTATGGCCTCTGCTCCATAGACAAGGAAGAAAGGATTTCGTCCTGTCAACCGGTTGGGCGTTGTCCTCAGTCCCCACAGAATAGACGACAGTTCAGTTACCCAGGCACCAGCAGCATGATCCAAATCACGCATAAGACGGGGCTTCAAACCTTGCAGAATGAGACATTAGCCCGCTCGACTTGCCCGTTGGTTTGAGGATGAGCAACGGAGGCATAATCCACTCGGGTGCCCTGGGAGTTGCAGAAACTTCTGAATTCTTCTGAATCAAAATTTGTGTCGTTGCCTGTGATGATACTATGCGGGATGCCATACCGAATAATGATCTCTCTCATGAATGTAACCGCGGTTCGGGCATTCATCTTCTTGATGGGTTTGGCTTCAATCCACTTGGTGAATTTGTCCACTGCTACCAACAAGTGAGTGAATCCTCCTTTTCCAGGTCGGAAGGGCCCAACCATGTCGAGTCCCCAAACCGCGAACGGCCAGGCGAGAGGGATTGTCTTCAGGGCAGATGCTGGCTTGTGCGAGAGGTTTGCATAGAATTGACACCCATCGCAATGATCAACGATGTCTTTGGCCATCTCATTAGCTCGTGGCCAGTAGAAACCAGCTCAATATGCCTTAGCGACAACCACCCTTGAAGATGCATGGTGACCACAAGTTCCCGAGTGGATCTCCTCCAAGATCATTCGACCTTCTTCAGGGGAAATACATCACTGGGTGACACCGGTTACACTCTCTCTGAACAACTGATCTCCCATCACAGTGTAAGCTTTCGACTTGCACACAATCTGCCGAGCCTCTGCTTCATCATCGGGGAGCTCCTGTCTGAGAATGTATGCAATGTACGACACAGTCCAATCGGGGATGATAACCAAGATCTCCATGACGAGGTCAATCACAGCAGGAACATCGACTTCAGTTGAGTCAGTGGAAGTCAAAGCCTGCGGGGGTTCTTCGGTGAAGGGATCCTCTTGAACCGAAGGAGTGTGCAAATGCTCCAAGAACACACCACTAGGAACAGCCCGTCGAGTGGAACCAATCTTGGACAGCAGATCAGCCGCTTGATTTTTCAACCGGGGGACATGGTGAAGTTCCAGGCCCTCAAATTTCTTTTCCAACTTCCGAACTCCATTGCAATATCCAGTGATAGACGGGTTTCTGACGTCCCACTCCTTCATCACTTGATTCACCATCAAATCCAAGTTACCATAAACCATCAAGCGCTTTACGCCGACTGAGATGGCCATGCGCAACCCATATAGAAGTTGACGGGGTTCATACCCCCGGGTAGGCCAAAGCGACGGAGTCCTCCGCTCGGTGCTTCGAAGAAAAACCAAATGGCCGGCTGGGCGAGGCCGGCTGGGGACACGCCACGCGGGCCGTCCCCGGTTGGCGCTTCGCCCGGCTGGCCTAGCAGCCGGGCGTGCTCCCGCCCGGCTGGTCATGGAGCCGGCTACCCACGAGCCGGGCTTTCTGTTGACTTGGGGACGGACACGCCCTGTCCCGTCCCCCTGTCCGCGGGTACGGCAACGCGACGTGACTGGCAGGACAGGTGACCCTGTGGTCACAGTGGTTGCTGACGCGCCGTCCCGCATGGTTACAGTCCTTCCGACCGGTCCGCTGGCCTCTGTGAGCGGGACAAGACGGGGAACAGTTCCAGCATGCCTCCGCCACTCGAGTGCCTGCCCCGGCGTGGCTATAGTGCCGCCGGCCATACCGACGACCTCGGCCGGCTAGCGCTAAACGACGCCTCCCCGGGTGACCCGTGCCGGGGTAGGTGGAGGCTGGCCAATCGCGGCGCCCGTTGGCAGGTCCCAATAGGGATGGAACCGCTCGGCCAAAGGGTCCCGCCCACGAGGAGACAACACAAGCCGTGGGACCCCCTGGCCAGGCGGAGAGGCTTCCAACCGGGTCCCTCCATCCTAGTACCTAAATCATATTGTAAGAGCCGGGGGGTTGGCCTATAAAACCCCCCGAGCCGCCCATGCAACAGGGACGATGGACTCATCAAGGATCCGCGAAACGCCCGATCGTGAGCATACACATAGGGAGCTCCCATTTCATCCTTAGCATCAGAGGAAGACGAGTCGTCTGCTCCCTTCTTCCTCCTCCGAACACAGCTCCAGGAGCAACCCTATATACCTATCCACCCATCCAACAAATCCAAGCAGGACTAGGGGTATTACCTCCCATGGAGGGCCCCGAACCTGGGTACATCGCGTGTCACCACCTTCTTGTGCCCAATCTCGTACCCGGAGCCCATCGGCGTCCAATGGCCCCAACACCACCGATAAGACACACTATGGCATCTGTTGTGACAAAACGACGGCAGTTGGCGCCCACCGTGGGGCCATCCGCGGCGCCGTTCGGGTTCATGCTCCAGGCGGGACCTCTCGCCATTCCCTGTCGTCGTTGCTCGGCCCAGCGAAACCATGGGAGGCTCGTGGGGCTTGCCGCGGCACTCCGTGCGGGCAACTCCGACGGCCCAGCGGCTGAAATTGACACGCTCACCAAGCGTTTTGACAGGCTTAGCCTTGCCGAGGCCTCGGCCACGGGTGAGTACCCCACGGGGGTGCTCATTTGCGCCGGCCCGCCCATAGCCGTGGGCGTACTCGCTGCGGCCCGCCCCAGCGGGTCCCGCGATCATGAGGTGGTGATGGACATCACCTCCTCCACCGCCTCTGGACGGGCGCGGGTGGCGGCTACCGCTGCTGCCGCCCACGTCGGCACGTCCGACCCGGTCGGCGCGGCCCTCCAGGGCTTAAGCACCCCGATCGCCTCGGCGGAAACCTCGATACGGCCGTGGCCGACCTCAAGGCGGCTCGTCGAATGCTCTTCGAGGATGCCACGGCCCTCGCCGCCATGCACCGCCACATGGAGGCGGCACAGTAGGAATACGCTTCCGCTTACGGCCTTACCCCGGCTGGCGCCGAGCCCAACCGGCGTGGGGCCGTGCGTGACCGCGACCGCGTGGGCACCGAAGTCCTTGGAGGCAAAATGCCCATCTACAACACCCCCGCAGCTAACCTGCGGGCCCTAAAGGTGGCCTACGAAGAGCTGGAAACCTTGGAGGGCGAAGAGCGCGCCGCTCATGAGCGCCACATCAAGGAGCTTATTGATGCTGCTGATGCACAACAGCATCGGCTCGCGCCAGGCGGCACCGCTGCTGAAGGCCCCCGGCCCGAGCGCGAGGGCACGGGAACTGCCGGCCGCCAGGCGGCTCAATACTCCTGTTGCCCTCGCGTCTCCGGGCGTTGGATCGAGAGGCACGACCCTCGGCCCTCTCAGCCGTCGGAGAGTGAGCAACCGGCTGTCAGCAGCCGGCGCACCAACGAGCCACCTCGCAGCGGCCGCTACCGCGAAGCGCCGGCATCCGGTAGTTGGCGTAGCCGGGAGCATACACCGCCCCCGTGACGCGGGTCGCGGCAATCAATGCCGCCCACCATCCGTCCTGAACTCTCAGCCCAGCTCGGGCCACGCATCCCGCGCAGCAAGGACGATGCTCGCAACCTCATCGAACAACTCGCGCAATACTCTCTCCTCAAAGAGGAGGGCTCGATTGGCCCGGGTTGCTTTGGCCCCTGGATCCACACCGAGCCATTCCCGAAGGGCTTCACGCTCCCTAGGGACACCCCGAAGTACAACGGGGCCGCCAAGCCCGAAGACTGGCTAATCGACTACACCATCGCGGTGGGCATCGCCAGGGGAAATAAACGTGTGGCCGTTCGCTACACCCCCCTCATGCTCATCGGCTCGGCCCGCACCTGGCTCAATATCCTAGCGGCTGGCAGCATCAACACATGGACGGACTTCGAGGAGGCCTTCGTCCGCAACTTCACCGGCACTTATAAGCGGCCCAGACGGCCCCGCGAACTCGCCATGTGCGTTCAAGGGCCGGACGAATCCCTCCGCGACTACCTCACTCGGTGGACCGAGCTTCGCAACTCCCGCGAAGGAGTGCATGAGGTGCAAGCCATACAATACTTCATCAAGGGCTGCCGAGACAACACTCCTCTCAAGCACAAGCTCCTATGCTCTGAGCCGACCATGCTGGCGGAGCTCATGACCAAGGCGGACAAGTACGCCACGGCCGACTCGGCCATCCGGGTCAAGACGGCCCCGCCAACCAAGGCGACAACGACGCCGGCTGCAGCCCAGCAGGTTGCCGACAACCGGCAGCCCCAAAGCAACAAGCACAAGAGTGACCAGCCGGATCCTCGGTACGGGAGCCAGTAGGTTAACACTGTCGAAGATCAGGAGCCGGCTGCCCAGCCTTCCAGCCAGCGCCAGCGCACCGGCAAGGCTGCCTGGCAGCCAAAGCTCACCTTTGAGAAAATGCTCAATCTTCCATGCAAGAACCACTCGGGGGCCTGGGGGGACGGCCTTCCGGCTCCTCCCGCGCCGCCAGCCCGCATGCCGGCCCCAGCCCAAGCTGCCGCCCCGGCGACGGCGACTGCCCCAAATGACGGTCACCTAGTTGACCAATACCCCAACCAGGACGGTTGCTACGTTGTCTTCACCAGTGAAGAGACGGAAAAACACGCGGAGCGCCGGCTCCGTCGCGAGGTGAATGCCACCATGCCGGCAACTCCTGGTTCATGCACTGGTCGGAGAAGCCGGTCACATGGAGCCAAGCTGACCATCCTGCGGTGATGCCGAACCCCGGCAGCTATGCCTTGGTCCTCGACCCCACCATCGCCACCAATGGTCAGGCATGCGCTTCACTTGGGTACTGATAGATGGTGGCAGCAGCATCAACATTCTGTACCTCAACACGATGCACAAGCTGGGGCTGAAGATAGAAGACCTGCAGGCGAGCCGGACGATTTTCCACGGCATCGTGCCTGGAAAGTCCTGCTCCCCTGCAGGCAAGATCATGCTCGACGTCCTCTTCGGCGGACCCGGCCACTTTCGCCGCGAGCCAGTACTGTCCGAGGTCATGGATCTCGCAAGCCCCTACCACGCGCTACTGGGCCGGCCCACTTTGGTCAGCTTCATGGCGGTACCGCACTACGCCTACCTCAAGCTCAAAATGCCGGGACCCAAGGGAGTCATCACCGTCAAGGGAGACTAGAAGATGTCGCTCGAGTGTCCTCGAGACGGCAGCCGGCTGGCAGAGGCCCTGGAAATCGCCGAGGAGAAGTGGCAGCTCGACCGGCTCGTGGCTCTCGCCGCCAACCAGCCGACCGTGCCAACTCCTCCCTCGCAATCCGCTGGCGAGGCCTCCTTCTAGCCGTCCAGGGACACGAAACAAATCCCGCTCGACCCGGCCAACTCGGCTCAGTGCGTCACGATCGGCTCCTGCCACGACAGCAAATAGGAAGGCGAGCTCGTCGAGTTCCTCCGTGAGAATCAGGACATCTTTGCATGGTCCCCCAAGGACATGTCGGGTGTTCCGAGGAAGTTCGCCGAGCACAAACTACACGTCCGGCCGAACTCCAAGCCGGTCAAGCAGCCCCTATGCCGCTTCTTCGAGGAGAAGCGGCGCACCATAGGAGAAGAGATTGCCTGGCTGCTCGCGGCCGGGTTCATCATGTAAGTGTTCCACCCGGACTGGTTGGCTAACCCGGTCCTAGTGCTGAAGAAAAACAAGACCTGGCGCATGTGTATCGACTACACGAGCCTGAACAAGGCATGTCCCAAGGACCCATTCGCCCTGCCGCGGATCGATCAAGTTATTGACTCCACGGCCGGCTGCGACTTGTTGTTCTTTCTGGACGCATATTCTGGCTACCACCAAATCAAGCTAGACCCGGAAGACCGGCTCAAGAACTTCTTCATCACGCCCTTTGGGGCGTACTGCTACATCACCATGTCCTTCGGCCTGAAGAACGCAGGAGCCACCTTCCAACGGTGCATGCAAAAGTGCCTCCTGCCTCAGATCGGTAGGAACGTCCACGTCTACGTCGACGACATCGTTGTCAAAACCAAGAAGCATTTCAGCCTCCTCGACAACCTCCGAAAAACCTTCGCGAACCTGCGTGAATACAAGATCAAGCTCAACCCAGAGAAGTGCGTCTTCGGGGTCCCCTTGGCCAGCTCTTGGGTTTCTTCGTCTCCGCCCGCCGCATCGAAGCTAACCCCGAGAAGATCCGCGCGATCGAGCGCATGCCGAAGCCGACCCGGCTCCGCGACGTCCAGAAGTTCACCGGCTGCCTCGCCTTGCTCAGCCGGTTCGTCAGCCGGTTGGGGGAAAAGGCCCTACCCCTCTACGGGCTCCTTCGCAAGACGGCCCTCGTTGAGCCAGGTCAAACCAAGAAGCCAGGTGTCTTCGACTAGCCCGACGAGGCAGACGAAGCCTTCCGCAGCCTCAAAAAGGCTCTCACCCGCGCGCCAATCTTGGCCGCGCAGGCTGAGAAGGAACCTTTGCTCGCCTACATCGCCGCGACTAACCGGGTCATCAGTGTCGTGTTGGTGGTCGAGCGATCGGAGGAGGGAAAAACCCTGCCGGTCCAGTAACCCATTGACTACCTCAGCGAGGACCTCTCCGCGTCCAAGCAGAACTACCCCCACTACCAAAAGATGTGTTAAGGCATGTACTTTGCCGCCAAGAAGGTCAAGCAGTACTTCCAAGAGCATACCATCACCGTGGTGAGCACGACCCCGCTCAGCGAGATTATGAGTGGCCGGGACTCCACCGGCCGGATCGCCAAATGGGTGATCGCCCTCGCCAATCACGAGATCCAGTACGAACCAAGAACCGCCGTCAAATAACAGGCATTGGCAGACCTCCTCGTCGACTGGGCGGAAACGGAGTTTGTTCCGCCTCCTCCCGACTCCATGCATTGCCGAATGCACTTTGATGGCTCGAAGGTGAGGACCGGCCTGGGTGCCGGCATAGTCATCTCCTCCCTAAAAGGCGATCAACTCAACTATGCCCACCAGATCCACTTCGTCGCCTTCAACAACGTGGCGGAGTACGAGGCCATCGTCCATGGCCTCCGGCTCGCCAAGGAGATCGGCATCAGACGCATCCTCTGCTTCGATGACTCCGACCTTGTGGCGCAGCAAGTCTCTGGCGAGTGGGACACCAGGGATGCAAACATGGCCAGCTACCGCTTCCTCGTTCAACAGCTCACTAGATCCTTCGAGGGCCGTGAGTTCCACCATGTCCCCCGAGCAGAATCAGAGTCAATCCACGTGCCGAAAAGTGCCGCTAGCCCGCCAACGGCTCCGGCTGTCGCTCTCACGACCTTGCCGCCGGCTCTCGAACCATCGGCCGCCCCGCCGGCCCCGGTCGGGCCGGAGGCGCACGGGGCGGCTAGTCTTGACGGCACGGCCGTCATGATGGTCGTTGATCAGCCGACCTCAAGGACCGGCGGGCCAGACCCAGGGGCTGATCAACCAGTCTCGAGGGCCCTCGAACCGGGCCCGGGGGCTGACGGGCCGGCCCCAGGGGCTGATCAGCCAGTCCCAGGGGATCCCGAACCGGGTGCCGTCGCGGTCCCCTCATGGTCCCAACCCATCTTGGCTTTACTTCTTCAAGGCAAGCTGCCCCGGGACAAGGCTCTGGCCAGGCAGATCCAGCGCCGGGCCTCGGCCTACTGCGTCATCAACAACGAGCTCGTCCACCACAGTGCTACCGTCGTCTTCCAGCGGTGTGTCGAGCCGAAAAAAGGCCTGGAGATCCTCCTCGACATCCACCAGGGGGAGTGCACGCATCACACCGCTTCCCGGGCCCTGGTGGCCAAGGCTTTCCGCCACGGCTTCTACTGGCCCACGGCTCTCGAGGCGGCCAAGAAACTGGTTGACGAGTGCGAAGGCTGCCAATGTTTCAGCGCGCAAAGCCACCTGCCGGCGTCGGCCCTCCAAACCATCCCCCCCTCGTGGCCCTTTGCCGTTTGGGGGCTGGACATGGTGGCTCCATTCAAAACCACTCGAGGCGGCATGACGCACTTGCTAGTGGCCGTGGACAAGTTCACCAAGTGGATCGAGGCGCGGCCCATCAAGAAGCTGGACGGCCCCACGGCCGTTCGGTTCATCGATGACACTACGGTACGCTACGACATCCCCCACAGCATCATCACTGATAACAACACCAACTTTGCCAAAGGCGTGCTCGCGCGTTTCTGCTCCAAGCAAGGGATCCGGCTCGACCTGGCCTCCGTCGCTCATCCGCAATCAAACGGCCAAGTCGAGAGGGCAAACGGCCTCATCTTATCCGGCATCAAGCCCCAGCTCGTGACGCCGCTGGTCAGGTCGGCCGGCTGCTGGATCGACGAGCTGCCGGCCATCCTTTGGAGTCTCAGGACCACCCCGAACCGGTCAACCGGCTACACCCTGTTCTTTCTCGTGTATGGGTCCGAGGCGATCATCCCCACCGACATAAAATTCGACTCACCTCGGGTAGCCCTATACACGGAAAAGGATGCCAAGGAGGCAAGAGAAGACGGAGTCGACCTGCTCGAGGAGGCTCATGAGCTAGCCTTGAGTCGGACGACAATCTACCAATAGAAGCTCCGACACTATCACAGCAAGCGGATCCGGCCACTCTCGTTCTGCGAGGGGGACCTGGTCCTCAAGCGGATCCAACGAACCTCCGGCTAGCACAAGCTGTCATCCGCATGGGAGGGCCCGTTCATCATCAGCAAGGCACTGCACAACAACGCGTACTACCTAATAGATGCCCAGAAGCCACAGAAGCGCAAGAGAGACGCCTCGGGCGAAAAAACGGAGCGCCCGTGGAACGCGGCACTCCCACGCCCGTTTTACTGCTAAAAGAAGAACCAATGTATGTATGTATCCCCGTCCTTTTGGGCCTATGAATACAATGGGCACCCCAAGCCGGCTCTTCAGGCATGCCCCGTTTCGTTCATCTCGAAAGCTTTCCACACTCACCGGCTCCCCGGTCCGGCTCCCGGGCCCGGGGGCTAGCCGGCCAGACCTAGAAGTATCTCTCCGCGAAAAAGACTAAGTAAATGTGAGCCAGCCAAGCCTCCCCACCCTTACCAGCTATAGACCGGCACCCGACTGTCCGGCTGACGGGGCCTCAAGGCGGCGAGGTTCGACTCGCACCAAAGGTCGAAACATGAAGGGGGTTTTTCTAGGCCCGGCCGGATCCTTGCCGTGTCTCTAGCTGCCTCACTTACCCCGAACCCCCCCCCCCCCCCCGCGATTCCTAAGTGCTGAAACGTCTCCCTCGAGGCGGATGCCCCGACCCAACCACAGACCGGCCCCCGGCTGTCGGGCTGGCGGGGCCGAGGCGAAAGGGGAAAAGGAGTAGAGAAACAAAGAATCGTGGTGGGCGAAAAAGGGTAAGGTTGAGGCGGCAAGATTCACAAGGCAAAAAGCACAAGTACTTGTAACATAAAAGAAAACGGCCCACAGCTGGCATTCGGTTCATTACATGCACACCCCCAGTGGGTGGATCAAATCTAAGATCAAAAGTGCAGGGAAAAGAGAAGGAAAAAGTGAAACAAGAAGATGCCCGGGGGCTCAAGCCACGGGCACGTCGCCAGCCGATGCGCCCCTAGCCAGCACATCGAGAGGCGGCTCGGTCCTCGTCCCAGAGGTGCTCGCCGCCTTCGGGTCGGCCACTTTGCCCTTCGAGGCGGTCTCCTTAGTATATGTCGTCTCGCCGCTCGAGTCGGTACTCCCGTCGGCGACTTCGGTGTCGTTCGGGCCTTGGGCGATGCCGAAGGAGTCTTCGGGTAGCGGCTCGCCGTCTTCTCCTAGGGGTGGCAGGAACTCATCTGCGTCGACGTACGACGCGAGCTCGTTCACCCGCAAGACAAGGGCCGGCTCACGAGCCTCCCGCTCTGCAGCCGGCACGTCCCGCATCGTCGCCAGCTGGGCGAGGTCCACCCCCTGGTACCACGAAGTGACAAACCGAAGCGCCATCTGCGCTCTGGCTCGAGCAGCCAAGGCCTTCTAGGCCTCGAGGTGGGAGATGGCATGCTCAAGCCATTGAGCCACATGGTGCGTCGAGGCCCCTCCGCGGTCTGGCAGAAGCGCGGCAATGACCTCCTTGCCGGTGGTCTTGAGCCGCTCCATACTCCGCTCGAGATGGGTCATCCGCACCTCGACGGCGAGCCAGATCTCGTCCATGTCCCATGGGGCGTGCTCATCAATGGAGCGGCCATACCCCCGGAGGTGCCCCCGGTGCTCCTCGATGGCCCGCGTGGCGCGACGATGGGTTTCTCGGAACCGCACTGGAACAAGGAAGAAAGAAAGGAAGAAAAAGCCAGATGAAACTCAAAGAGGCGGCGGGAAAAAGGCAACCAACTGAGAGAGAGAAGCGGGCGCTTACCTTCGATCGCGTCATCGACGCTGATGGCGAAGTTGAGCGCCGCCGCCCACTCGGCCACCTGAGCCTCCTCTGCGGTGGCAAGAGAGCCCTTGAAATCCTCGAGCGACTTCTCGAGGCGGGTCACCTCCCCTTGGAGGGCGAGGTCCTCAAGGAGGTGTAGGCTGCCTCCGTGATGGACGTATCCCGGGCCGCCACCTCCTTCGCCGCCTCGGCCTTGAGCCGGTCGCGGACCGCCTCGCCATCAGCCAGCAGCGCGGCCAGCCGACCTGTCTCTTGCGCGGCCGTCTGGGCATCCGGCGCCAGCCGGTCCCGCTCGGTGACGAGCCCGGTCTTCTCCTCCCGACGGGCGGTCAGCTCGCATGCATTATACGATCAGCATCAGCGAACAGGCGAAACGCTGCCGACTCCCGGGGGCTACACGCCTCCACCCGCAAAGTACAACTCACCTTGCACGCGGGCTAGCTCCTCCTCTAAGCGGTAGAAGCCATGCTTCCCACGGTCATGGATGGCGACCGCCTCCACGAAGAGCCTTTGCCACAGGGAGGCTCCCTCTTGTTGCAAAAGGGAGAGAATGTCAAAAACACGCTCGAGGAGATCCGGCCCAGCTGCTCGTCAGCCGGTCAGCCGGCCCGCATCTCGGGGGCTACACCCAGTGGGTGCGCTTCCGTGCCTCCACTAGAAATTCTAAGGATAGGAGACGACGCTTACCTCAGCACATCGAAGGGTGGTGTTCGCTGCCTCCGCGAACCGGGCCACCTCCTGCCGGCACCGGTCCAGGACATTCCCCAGATCCCCAAGGGAGGGGACCGGGCCACCCGCCGGAAGGGTCGGCACGTTCGCCAGCGCCTCCCGGTCTCGGCTGACCTCCTGCATCGACCATAGGGTTCGCCGTTGCCGGCCGCCGTTGCCGCCCTAACTCGCTGCGGCTCCGGCCGCTAGGGGCGGGTTGATAACGGCAAGGGACCGGGAGTCGCCCCCTTCCGATCCCCTGCCTGGCGCTGACACCGCCTCTCCTGCCAGCCGCTTCGGCGCGTCAGTCGCACCGGAAGGCCGTTCCACCTCCATGATGACCGCCTCCGGCATCGCCTCCGAAGCCAGCGGGATCACCTCCGACACCTCCGCTGGGGCCGGCTCGGGAGTCGGCGGGGTCGCCTCCGGCACTTCGAGCTGGGCCACCTTGGGGGCCGGCTCCGCCGCCACCTCCCGCACGGGCGGGGGTGGCGGCAGATCCACCGCCGCGTCTCGTGGCTCACTCGAGGGGGCCCTTGGCATACGGACGGACTCCGCCACCGAGTCTGTCGCCCGCGGCGGCTCGGTCGCCCCTCTGCGCCGCCGGCTTCTTGAGGTCCCGGAGCACGTGGCGCCACCCCACGCGCACGACCGGGAGGCTCGCAGCTCCGCAAGCCTCCTCTTCTCCTCCCGCTGGGTCGCCGCGTGCTCGCGGGCCAGCCGTCCGGCGGCATCCGCCTACTCGTTGACCGCCCCCTCCTCCTGGAGCTCGATGGAGTCACTGCAACGCCCATGCACCGGTCACCGACCGGCTCGCGAGCCGGGAACAGAGGAAGCTTAAGAAGGAGTATGGAAGCTTACGCGATGACAAGGGGTAAGGCCCGCTTGGCACGGGGCGGCGGCTTCTGCGCGGCCACCTTGACCCGCTTAGGGCGGGGCGGTGGAGTTGCCGGCCCCCCTGGGCCGGCCTCTTCCCTCTGCTGGCCGGTTCGGTGATCGGGCCTCGAGCCGGGCGCTCCTCGCTCCACCGGTCTTGGCGCACTGCAGGAGGGGTCCCATCCAGGATCATCAGCTCATCATCATCGTCATTGTCGTTATCCGTCCAATCACGGATGGAGGGGACAAGAGGGTACTCACCCGCTCCGTTAGATCCTCCGGCCGCTCCAGACCCTCCGGCACCGCCACGGGCACCGTTTCGCGGTTCCGATGGCTCGTCAGCCTCTCCGGAGGAGTCCACCCCCTCCTCCGCGGGCCCCTCCGTCAAGAAGTCCCAGGTGTCGGAGTCCTCCCGCTCCGCCTCGAAGACCTGCGGGTGCGGACCGTCCGGAGTATTCTGTCGTACCAGCAGCTGTGATCAGCATTCCAGCATAAGTCCTCCAGCCGGCTGCCGGTTGGGGAATGATGAACGAATATGAATAGCTGCATCGATAAACTTACCAGGGAAGGCCGGTTGATGCGGTCGTACGGCTCCATGCCGAACGACCATGAGGAGGGCTTCAGCTTGAACGTCGTGAGGGCGTTCACCCGCCTTGCCACCTGCGCTGGCGTCAGCTCGATAGTGGACTGCCGGCAGGGGTCGTGCCGGCCGGACATGTCGCAGATCCGGTGTGGCCTCATCTGGAGAGGCGACACCCCGTGCGATATGAAGGCCGCCACCAGGTCGGAGGCAACCAGCCCCTTGGAGCTCTTCAGCTCCCCGAGCCGGCCCAGCTCCACCAGGGTGACGCTGTGCGGGGACGACGCCAGCCAGTTTTGCCGGGACAACCGTCGGTCCTCGAAGGGAGGCAGCCGGATGTAGTCTGTTGCCAAGTCAACATTCCTCACGTAGAAGAATGTGCGGTGCCACCCCTTGACGGAGTCAGTCAAAGAGAGGGGGGAAGTGGGCGACGCCGCGGCAGCACACTATCGTGCCCCCGCAGACATTGCTAACCAACGGCTTGAGGTAGAAGAGCGCGTTGAAGAGACCAAGAAAAGGAAGAACTCCCAAATACCCCTCGCACAACGCCACGAAGGCGGAGAGATACAAGATGGCATTGGGACCAAGGTTGTGGGGTTGAATGTCGAAAGTGTCAAGAAAGAGGCGAAAGAAGTTACTCACCGGGAGCACGAAGCCCCAGGAGAAATGCCACAGGAACACTACTCGTTCCCCTGGCTGCGGCACCAGCACCAGTTCGCCACCCGGCGCGCGGGCGACCACCCGCTCGGGCGGTGGCAACATCTGTGCTTTGCGCAGCTTCGCGATATTGGCGTCCGTGACGAAGGAACCTCCCTAGCTGCCGCCGTGTCCGTCAGCCATCTTAGCGGTGAAATGGCGTGCGGGCGCACGCGCGAGCTCGAGCACGGCAACACGGGAGAGGTGAGGTCAGGAAGCAAGGAGCAATGGCGAGAAGGGTAGCAAGGGGGCAAGTGGGATGCGGGTACCTCCGCCCGCTGCCTTCCTCTCCCTTTTATAGGGGAAAACACGATCGGGGACGTGGGATCATCTGCGCCCATGTTCCCCAAAAATCCCGTGCGAGTGGGTCACTTCGGGCCGTAACGGCCGTATCAGGGCGCATGGGATCCGGCCCCGGCCCTGAGGCCTATCGGACTAAGCCTGGGCCCTATCGGGCTAGGCCTGGGCGACATCCTGTGTCCCCGCATGCGCTGGGTTCAGCACATCATAACACGCCGCGTGGCGAGTCGCGTGCCGACGCCTGCCTCGGAATGACGCGCCAAAACCCAAGGCGTCGGGTCTTGTGGCTGACCAGGCTGCCCCTTCGCCTTCGAGTCGGAGGTGGGCTAAGTTGGGGAGAAGCTGCCGTCACCCCACCGTCCGTCGGACGTGGGCCCCCGCCGGCTTCGGGGACTACTGACAGGGTTCATACCCCTGGGTAGGCCAAAGCGATGGAGTCCTCCTCTCAGTACTTCAAAGAAAAGCCAAACGACCGGCTGGGGACACGCCACGCGGGCCGTCCCCGGTTGGCACTTCGCCCGGCTGGCCCAGCGGCCGGGCGTGCTCCCGCCCGGCTGGTCATGCAGCCGGCTGCCCACAAGCTGGGCTTTCCGTTGACTTGGGGACGGACACGCCCTGTCCCGTCCCCCTGTCCGCGGGTACAACAGCGCAACGTGACTGGCGGGACGGGTGACCCTGTGGCCCCAGTTTTCACTAACGCGCCGTCCCGCATGGCTACAGTCCTTCTGACCGGTCCGCTGGCCTCGGTGAGCGGGACCGGATGGGGAATAGTTCCAGCATGCCTCCGCCACTCGAGTGCCTGCCCCGACGTGGCTACAGTGCCGCCGGCCATACCGACGACCTCGGCCGGCTGACGCTAAACGACGCCTCCTCGGGTGACCCGTGCTGGGGTAGGTGGAGGCTGGCCAATCGCAGCGCCCATTGGCGGGTCCCAGCAGGGATGGAACCGCTCGGCCGAAGGGTCCCATCCACGATGAGACAACACAAGCCGTGGGACCCCCTGGCCACGCGGAAAGGCTACCAACCGGGTCCCTCCACCCTAGGACCTAAATCATATTGTAAGAGCCCGGGGGTTGCCTATAAAACCCCCGAGCCCCCCATGCAACGGGGACGATGGACTGATCAAGGATCCGCGGAACGCCCGATCGTGAGCATACACATAGGGAGCTCCCATTTCATCCTTAGCATCGAAGGAAGACGAGCCAACTGCTCCCTTCTTCCTCCTCCGAACACACCTCTAGGAGCACCCCTGTATACCTATCCACCCATCCAACAAATCCAAGCAGGGCTAGGGGTATTACCTCCCACGGAGGGCCCTGGACCTAGGTACATCACGTGTCACCACCTTCTTCTATCCAATCTCGTACCCGGAGCCCATCGGCGTCCAATGGCCCCAACACCACCGATAAGCCACCCTATGGCATCTGTTGTGAGAAAACGACGACAGAAGTGCTTCGCATTCTGCCTCATTGTTGGAGGAATCAAAGTGAATCAGCAGGACATAGCTAAGCTTGTCGCCTCTAGGAGATATTAAGACAACACTAGTGCCGGATCCATTCAGCATCTTAGAGCCATCAAAGAACATTGTCCAATGTACCGGGTGAACTTGGATAGGTTGCTGCTACTCAATCCACTCGGCCATGAAATCTGCCAATGCTTGGGACTTGATTGCTTTTTTGGCCTCGAATCTGATGTCAAAACATCCAAGCTCTATAGCCCATTTAGCCTCTTGACCAGAAGCGTCGCGACTATTGAAAGTCTCGGACAAAGGAGCATCACTGATGACTGAGATCGAGTGGTCTTGGAAGTAATGCCCCACCTTCTTCGCTGATAGGTAAATACCATACACCAGCTTCTGATAATGTGGATATCTTTGCTTTGAAGGGGACAATACCTCTGAGACATAATATACTGGCCGCTGGACTTTATAGGCTTTGCATTCCTCCTCTCGCTCGACAGTGAGCACAGTACTGACGACCTAATTTGTGGCCGCGATGTACAGGAGCAAGGGCTCTTTGCTGGCAGGAGCGGCCAGCACCGGCTGGGTGGAAAGCAGCGCTTTGAGCTCTACAAACGCTGCTTCAGCTTCGGTAGTCCAGACGAATGTGTCATACTTCTTCATCAATTGATATTAGGGCAGAGCCTTCTCACCAAGGAGAGAAATGAATCGACTCAATGCCGCCAAGCAACGTATGAGCTTTTGTACGTCGTGCACTCGCACGGAAGTCTTCATACGGGTAATGGTGCTGATCTTCTCGGTATTGATATCAATTGCTCGCTCGGAAACGAGAAAACCAAGTAATTTGCCGCTAGGGACGCTGAAGGTACATTCAGCCGGATTCAGCTTTATGTCGAATCGCCTCAGATTGGCGAATGTCTAGGCCAGGTCAGTCAGCAGGTCGGAACCTTTGCGGGACTTGACCACTATGTCATCCATATATGCCTCGACATTCCGAGGGATCTGATCAAGTAAGCACTTCTGAATCATGCGCATGAAAGTAGCGCCAGCATTTTTGAGACCGAAAGGCATGGTGATGTAACAAAAGCACCCGAAAGGGGTGATGAAAGCTGTTTTTATTTCATCCGGGCCATACCGACGGATCTGATGATACCCGGAGTATGCATCCAAAAGCGATAACCGCTCGCACCCCGTTGTCGAGTCAACAATTTGATCCATGCGGGGGAGCGTAAAATGGTCTTTAGGACACACCTTATTGAGATGCTTGAAGTTGATGCACATGCGCAACGACTTGTCCTTCTTCAGCACCATCACGACATTCGAGAGCCACTCGGAGTGGTAAATCTCCCGAATGAACTTGGCTTGCAAGAGACGGGCCACCTCTTCTCCGATTGCCTTGCACTTCTCTGCCGCGGATCGATGCAAGTGCTCCCGAACGGGTTTGGCTTTCGGATCCACTCGCAAACGGTGTTCAGCCCGCTCCCTGGGAATCCCTGGCATGTCAGCAGGCTTCCATGCAAAGATATCCCAGTTATCACGGAGGAACTGGACGAGCTCACCTTCTTATTTGTTGTCGAGTGTCGTCGAAATGTTCGTCGGGGCGGCATCTGGATCTGTCAGGTGGACGTGCACCTTCTTCACCTCCCCTGCCAACTGAAATGCCGACTCGGAAGCCGGATTCTTTGCACGGAGCAAGTCACCAGGGTCGGTAGTTTTCTTATATTCCTCCAGCTCTACCATGGCCATCTGCTGATCGGCAATCCCGGAGCCCTGCTGGAGGCACTCTTCAGCCCGCTGGCGATTGCCTGTGACCGTGATCACGCCCTTAGGGCCAGGCATCTTCAACTTAAGATACATGTAACATGGACGTGCCATGAAACGTGCATAAGCGGGTCGACCCAAAATGGCATGGTAAGCACTCTTGAAATCCACAACTTCAAAAGTCAATTTCTCTTTTCGGAAATTTTTGTTATCTCCGAATGTCACATCCAAAGCTATCTAGCCAAGTCACCTGGCCTTCTTTCTAGGGATGACCCCGTGGAACTGCATGCTGCTCTCGCTCAGACGAGACATCGAAATGCCCATCCCTTTCAGTGTGTCTGCATACAGAATGTTCAGGCCACTGCCCCGTCCATGAGGACTTTTCTGAGTCGAGTCCCTTGCACCACCGGATCAACTACCAGAGCCTGCCGACCGGGTGTGCCCACATGAGCAGGTGGTCTGTCTAGTCAAATGTGATAGCATATTGGGACCATTTGAGGTAGGTGGGGGTGTCTGGCACAACCATATTGAGTTCTTGGTTGATGACTTTTAGCCGACTCTTGCTCTCGATATCAGCAAAGATCACCAGCATTGCAGTGACATCTGGGAATGTTTCCTTTTCCTCATCTTCATCGTCCTTTTCAGGAGACTTCTCACTCGAGTGGTCTCCCTTAAACTGCTGGACTAGGGTTTGACACTGTCGAGTGGTGTGCTTGGGAAAAATCAAGTTGCCTTCAGCATCTTTCTTCATGTGAATTACACACGGCTGATCCAAAATGTTAGTTCCTAACTGACCTTTCCCCTTCTTGGGAGCATATTGAGATTTGGCCTTGCCCTTGTTCTTCTGCTGAGTCGACAGTGTTGCTGCCTCTGCCGGAGTCGGGTCTTCAGCTTTCTGCTTCTGTTTCCGATTGTTGCCGCTCTCGCCATTGCCTTCATTGGCGACTGCCTTTCCTTTGCCGCTTTGGAGGCAGTCTTCTTCTTCGCCATTGGCGTACCGAGTGGCGATTTACATCATTTTGCCGAGTGAAATATCACTCATCCGCCCAAACTTCAGGTACAGTTCCCTGTATCTCACACCGGCCTTGAAAGCACAAATGGCCTGGTGTTCCGACACATTCTCCACAGTGTGACGCAGAGTGGACCATCGCTGAATATAGTCCCTCAAGGTTTCATTGGGTTTCTGGACGCAGTGTTGCAAGTCGACCAGACCTGTCGGGTGTTTGCACGTGCCTTCAAAGGTTCGAACAAACATTTGGGTAAGATCCTCCCAGCAGTGTATACTGGATGGAGCCAAACGGTTCAGCCAAGCACGAGCCGGACCATCTAGCATCAGGGGAAGGTGCTTCATTGCGACATCGTCATTCCCGCCGCCAATCTGCACAGCCACTCGGTAGTCATCCAACCAAGTCTCTGGCTTTATTTCGCTAGAAAACTTTCTGCTTCCCGCCGCCATTCCGAAATTGGGGGGGGGTCTCTGCAAAACGTATAGCTCTGCTAAAACACTCGGGACCTGACATCAAGGCTGAGCTTCCACTCGGAACATCTCTATCATGTCCTTCTCTGTATGCTCTGCTCTGATCGATCCTCTTCTGAACGAGGTACGCGCGGGCATCAAAGTCTGCATCTCGCTCATCACCGAAGGAGCGTCTGTCGTCCTGGCGCCTGGGCGCGTATAGACCACTCCGCGGAGGAGTAGACACTCGACGGTGGTCATCACAATGAAACTGATCTCTATCTCGCCCTTCGCGGTAGTCGCCGCCTCGACGACGCAAGGGCGAACCATGGCTGTGTGCCGACTGAACGGTCTCCGCCCTGGGTGAATTGCTGTGGATCCTGTGGCAGGACTGAGAAACTGCTGAGTTCTGACACTGCGCCGCATCTAACAGTGCTCTGATCTGAATCAACCCTCTTCCAGCCTCTGACCGGGACGGCTGAATGGAATCTGCTATTCTTGCAGCAGCAGCAATGTTCAGTACAGGAGTTCGATATACCTCAACGTCGTCATGAGGTTTCCACTGGTGTCGACTAGGACGAGGGGGGCGCTCGCGAGCACGCTCGTCGATCTCTACTTGGAGCTCTTCCAGTCGAATGCGCGGGGCCTCCAGAGCATGGGCTTCGACGGTCGCGCCAACAATGGGAGTGTGAAGAACCTTCTCATTGCGACGCGGCTGCCCAGTCGACGGCCTCCAACCTCGCGCTTGCCATCGCCGAAGCCAGGCGGCGTACTCTGATGAGAGCCCACCATCAGGACCTCCGCTGCAGGGTCGCAGCTCTCGCACTCGAAAGGTACATCAGACGGAACGGAATCCGACTCGAACATGTCGTGAAGGGACTCGGCGGGCTCGAGCGCTGCAATCTACGGAGAATTTTGACGCACCGCTGCGTGTTCAACCCAAAGCTGAAGTCGTGAGCAACCGGACCGCTTTCGACTACGGACAGCGAGAGGAGCCAACTTGTAGGGGGTCGACGGCTGACGCAGCAACACGCCGCAGGGACTCGTGCGGAAGTGCGCGGCCCCGCGGACCGGGAGCGCCTCGACATCGAGAGGCGCCTCCCGGAGCCATGCCGAATTATCGGCGATGAAGGTGAGCGCACCGAAACGGATCTAGCGGCCCAGAGCGAAAACATCACCGGAAGACATGTTGAAAGATCAAAATTGTAACCTCGCCGGAAGTTGCTTAGACGCCTGCCCCACTGTGGGCGCCAACTGTCGTGGGAACGAGCCTGACAGTAGAAGGTACGGGTACGAAGGGAGAGGGTAGATTCCTAGCTACAGCGAGGGTGTACACACGTATGTATGAGTTGAGGCCCCTCTCGTGGAGGTAAAAGCCCTACGTCTCAGTGCTCGGGAGCTTTATGTTGTGTGTAATGTTGAGGTTACAATGTTTTCTAACCCTTGTGCAGGAGGCGAGGGGCGGCTTATATAGAGTTCGCTACCCCTCATAATTATCCTGTATCTAAGGGCCTGATCGTGGGGCTTAAAGCCTGCCGTTACTGGTAACGTACGTAGTAAAAGCTATTAATGACCATTGAACCAGAGTCTGCCCATTGGGCTCTTGATGATGGCTCTTAGTCTTCTGGCGTCGAGTGAAGCGAGGTCTGCCGAGTGACACGCGACCGCCGAGTGAGAGGAGGACTTCCGAGTGAAGTACTGTCGAGTGGTCTTTAGACGTCTCCAGGGATACACTCAGAAGTTCATGCTTGATCTTCAAGTCCTCCAATGCAGTGTTCTTAGGTAGGGTATGTGGGCCTTGCCTAGGACCCTACCCCAGGTACATATCCTCGTCAGTGTTTGTTGTACTGACGAAAGTTGCGCGGTACTAGAGAGGCTAGCTAAAGTGGAAGGGTGAGAGTGCGTATAATCCACGAACTCAACATTAGTCATAAAAAACTCACATACTTATTGCAAAAGTCTATTAGTCATTGAAGCAAAGCATTAAACGCATGCTCCTAGGGGGGAGGTTGGTAGGAGTTAACCATCGTGCGCCCCCGACCCTCACATAAAGGCCGACAATCTATAAACAAGTCATGCTCCGACTTCCTTACATAACGGTTCACCATACGTGCATGCTACGGGAATCAAAAACCTTTACACAAGTATTTTTACCAAATCACAATTTACTTCCTAACATGTCTCTTAACATTACCATCTCCATATCTCAAAACTTTATGCAAGGAATCAAACTTCTCATAAATACTCAATGTACTTAATATGGAAGTTTTTATTATATCCCTTTTGGATGCCTATCATATTAGGACTAAATTCATAACTTATACCAATTACCATGCTGTTTTATAAACTCTAACAATAATATAAGTGAGGTACGAGAGTTCAAGTATTTCTATAAAACGCAAACACCACCGTGCTCTAAAAGATATAAGTGAAGCACATAAAGCAAAATTGCCCAAATCAAAAGATATAAGTGAAGCACATAGATTATTCTAATAAATTCATGTTCAGCGCGTCTCTCTCAAAAGATGTGTGCAGCAAGGATGATTGTGGCAAACTAATAAGGAAATAGTCATATCATACAAGACGCTCCAAACAAAACACATATCATGTGGTGAATAAAAAAATAGCCTCAAGTAAATTTACCGATGGATTGAAGACGAAAGAGGGGATGCCTTCCGGGGCATCCCCAAGCTTAGGCTCTTTGGAATCCTTGAATATGACTTGGGGTGCCTTGGGCATCCCCAGGCTTAGACTCTTGCCACTCCTTATTCCATAGTCAGTTAAATCTTTACCCAAAACATGAAAAGTTCACAACACAAAACTTAACAGAAAACTCATGAGATCCGTTAGTATAAGAAAATAAATCACCACTTTAGGTACTATTGTGAACGCATTATTTATTTATATTGGTGTTATACCTACTGTAATCTAACTTCTTCATTGCTCATACCACACGATACAACCCATAGATTCATCAAAATAGGCAAACAACTCAAAGAAAACAGAATTTGTCAAAAACAGAACATTCTGTAGCAATCTAAAAACTTAGTATACTTCTGTAACTCAAAAAATTCTGAAACATTAGGAACCTAGGTAATCTATATATCAATATTGTGTTAAAATTTCAGATCAATTCGGCGCTCTGAAAAAATCAGAAAATTCCTGGACTGAGTGCAAAAGTTTCTGTTTTTCAGCAAGATCAAATCAACAACTACCATAGATCATCCCAAAGGTTTTACTTGGTTCAAACACTAATTAAAACACGAAAACATAATTACTACAGAAATAATAATGTGGGAAACACTCAAAAACAGAAGAAAAAACAGAACATAAAAAATAAAATTGGGTTGCCTCCCAACAAGTGCTATTGTTTAACACCCCTAGCTAGGCAAAACACAATAGATCTATGTATTGTCATCTTTGGTATGCAATTCCTCAATTGCACACCTATTAGCCCTAGAAGGCATGTTGTTCTTATCAATGATAATACTCCTAGGTAAAAAATCAAGTGATTCAATGGTGACAATTGGTTCCTTGATAATATTGAGAAAGTTAGGGTGAATACTTATCATCTTAAGATCTTCATCTTTACTAGAAGATTCACACTTATTTTTAGGAACATAAACAAACTTGGAGGCCTTAGGAGGCGAAGGAGTTGGGGGTAGTTTGAACCAAAGCGAAAGCGGATCCCAAGTTAGTAAAATAGCATCTAGCTTGCCAATTCTAGAGGATTCTGGTTCCAACTTTTCATTAACTAAGGGTTCCTTTTCCTTAAGACTTTTTAAGCTAACTCTTACTTTAGATCCATATTGAGTAATGTGATTATGAATCTTTTTTTCAATAATATCAAGCCTTCGCATCACATGTTCTAGAGTCAAGATTGTTACATTAACCATAATTGTGGGTGAACCTAACAAATTTATCATAGCACTATAAGAGTCAAAGGTATGACTTCCCCAAAAATTCCCTCCCATGATGGTATCTAAAACATATCTATTCCTAGGAGTAATACCCACGTCAAAAATTGTGAAGAAGAACGGTAGTAGATTGCTTACAAATAGATCTATTTTGAGAATTGCAAATTCTGTACAAGGCATCTTTTAAGTTTTCTCCTTCCCTTTGCTTAAAATTAAGAGCCCCATACTCGCGAGTACGGGTTGTAGTGGTAAGGCTAGCCATGAGTTCAAGCAATCCAACCCACGAGCAAATGAAAGAAGGGCGAATAAAAAGGCAAATCTTTTTGGTATTTTCTGAAAATCGTTTTAGAAGTGGGGGAGAGGAAAACGAGAGCCAAATGGCAAATAAAGTAAATGTAAGAGATGAGTTTGTAATGGGTACTTGGTAGGCTTGATGTGTATCCTCCCCGGCAACGGCGTCAAAAATCCTTCTTGCTACCTCTTGAGCTTGCGTTGGTTTTCCCTTGAAGAGGAAAGGATGATGCAGCGAAGTAGATAAGTATTTCCCTCAGTTGTTGAGAACCAAGGTATCAATCCAGTAGGAGGAACAAGCACGTCACCAATGGTTGCACGTACACAAACAATCAAACTCTTGCACCCAACACTACAAATGGGTTGTCAATCCCTTCACAGTTATTTGCAAGGATTAGATCTGAAAGAGATAGATGTAAACAACTGAGGAAAGTAAAAGATAAATAAATTGCAGCAAGGTATAGATCTGAAAGTATATGATGGAAAATAGACCCGGGGGCCATAGGTTTCACTAGAGGCTGTCGGGGAACGTTGCATGGGAAACAAAAAAATTCCTATGGTGTCGTCTCAACGAATTTCGATGGTGCCCTATTTAAAGTGAATGCAGCTGTCTCTAATGCAAAACCCCAAAACGATAGTGGCAAATCAGCAAGAGACATCATAGAACGCACCATATCTAATAAGGTCCGATTACGACGTTCAGACACACCATTACGCTGTGGTGTTCCGGGCGGTGTTAACTGAAACAATTCCACACTGTCTTAAGTGACTACCAAATTCGTAACTCAGATATTCACCTCCTCGATCGGATCGCAGGAATTTAATCTTCTTGTTACGATGATTTTCAACTTCACTCTGAAATTGCTTGAACTTTTCAAACGTTTCAGACTTGTGTTTCATTAAGTAAATATACCCATATCTACTTAAGTCATCAGTGAAGGTGAGAAAATAACGATATCCACCACGCGCTACAATATTCATTGGACCACACACATCGGTATGTATGATTTCCAATAAGTCGCTTGCCCATTCCATTGTTCCAGAGAACGACGTTTTAGTCATCTTGCCCATGAGGCATGGTTCACAGGTGTCAAGTGATTCAAAATCAAGTGACTCCAAAAGTCCATCAGGATGGAGCTTCCGCATGTGTTTTACGCCAAGATGACCTAAACGGCAGTGCCACAAGAAAGTGGTACTATCATTATCAACTCTACATATTTTGGCATCAATGTTATGAACATGTGTATCATCACTATCAAGATTTAAGATGAATAAACCCCTCACACTGGGTGCATGACCATAAAAGATATTACTCATATAAATAGAACAACCTTTATTCTCTGATTTAAATGAGTAACCGTCTCGCAATAAACAAGATCCAGATATAATGTTCATGCTTAACGCAGGCACTAAATAACAATTATTCAGGTTCATCACTAATCCCGATGGTAATCGAAGAGAGAGCGTGCCGACGACGATCACATCAACCTTGGAACCATTTCCCACGCGCATCGTCACTTCGTCCTTTGCGAGCCTCCGTTTATTCCGCAGTCCCTGTTTTGAGTTGCAAATGTGAGCAACCAAACCGGTATCAAATACCCAGGCACTACTACGAGAGCTAGTAAGGTACACATCAATAACATGTATATCATATATGTCTTGTTTGTCTTTGGCCGCCTTCTTGTCAGCCAGGTACTTGGGGCAGTTCTGCTTCGAGTGACCAGTTCCCTTGCAATGAAAGCACTCAGTCTCCGGCTTACCTCCATGCTTAGGCTTCTTTACAGGAGTAGCAACTGCTTTGCCATCCTTCTTGGTTTTACCCTTCTTGCCTTTGCCTTTGCTGTTTTTCTTGAAACTAGTGGTTTTATTGACCATCAACACTTGATGTTCTTTCTGGGTTTCAGAATCAGCGACTTTCAGCATTGCAAACAGCTCGGGGACTGACTTGTTCATCCCGTGCATGTTATAGTTCATCACAAAGCTCTTGTAACTAGGTGGCAATTATTGAACAACTCTGCCAGTGATCTCCTCTTGCGGAAGGATAATTCCTAACTCTGCCAAATGAGTCGAGTACCCAGACATTCTGAGTACATGTTCACTGATAGATCTATTCTCCTCCATCTTGCAAGCATAGAACTTATCGGAGGTTTCATATCTCTCAATCCGGGCGTTCTTCTCAAAGATAAACCTAAACTCCTGGAACATCTCATATGCTCCATGACGTTCAAAACATCGTTGAAGCCCCGATTCTAAGCCATAAAACATCGCGCACTGAACTATTGAGTAATCTCCAGCACGTGCTTCCCAAAAGTTCTTATCGTCTTCGGAAGACACGGGAGCGGGTGGGTCGCCAAGCGGTGCATCAAGGACATATGATTTCCGGGAAGCCGTGCGGATAATCCTTAGATTACGGGCCCAGTCAACAAAGTTACTTCCATCATCTTTCAGCTTAGCTTTCTCTAGGAACGCATTAAAATTCAGGGGCACTACTGCGCGAGCCATTGATCTACAACATAAATATGCAAAGGTTACTTAGACTATTGTTCAAGATAATGAGTTTAGTTAATCAAATTACTAAAGCTCCCACTCAAATTGACATCCCTCAGGTCATCTGAGTGTCACATGATCCAAATTCACCAACTCAAGTCCGATCATCACATGAGTTAAGGTGGCTTCATTGGTGAACATCACTGTGTTGATCATATCTACTATATGACTCATGCTCGACCTTTCGGTCTCTTGTGTTCTGAGGCCATGTCTGTACATGCTAGGCTCGTCAAGTTTAACCCGAGTGTTCCGCTTGTGCAAATCTGTCTTGCACCCGTTGTATGTGAACGTAGAGTCTATCATACCCGATCATCATGTGGTGTCTCAACACGACGAACGTTCGCAACAGTGCACACTCGGGGAGAACACAATTTTATCTTGAAAATTAAGTGAGGGATCACCTTATAATGCTACCGTCGTACTAAGCAAAACAAGGTGCATAAAAGGATTAACATCACATGCAATTCATAAGTGACATGATATGGACATGAACTTGTGCTTAAGATCTCCATCTTCACAGGACCGGCATGATCTCCATCGTCACCGGCACGACACCATGATCTCCATCATCTTGATCTCCATCAATGTGCTGCCATAGGGATTTGGGTGCCAGCTGCTTCTACTTCTATTGCTACCGTTTAGCGATAAAGTAAAGCATTACATAGCTCTTAATGATTGACATGTAGGTCATACAATAATTAAAGACAACCCTATGGCTCCTGCCGTTTGCCGTACTCATCGACATGAAAGTCGTGAAATTCTATACATCACATGATCATCTCATACATCACATATATCTCATCATGCAATTGGCCATATCATATCACAACATACCCTGCAAAAACAAGTTAGACGTCCTCTAGTTGTTGTTGCAAGTTTTACGTGGCTGCTACGGGTATCTAGCAAGAACGATTCTCACCTGCGCAAAGCCACAACGGTGATACATAGATTGCTTTTCAACCTTCTCAAGACCGCCTTTGTCGGATCCGATCCAACTAAAGTGAGAGAAAATGTCACCCGCAAGCCATCTAACACACAAGTTGCGTCGAGGGAACCGGTCTCTCATAAGGGTACGAGTAATGTTGGTCCGGGCCGCTTCATCTCAAAATGCCGCTGAACCAAAATACGACCAAGGGAGGAAGCAATTTAAGCATCAACGCCCACAAACCTTTTGTGTTCTACTCGAGATCTCATCGAACCATCAACCCAGCTCATGATGCCACTGTTGGGGAACGTTGCATGGGAAACAAAAAATTTCTTACGCACACGCAAACCTATCCATGGTGATGATCATCTATGAGAGGGGGAGTTGATCTACATACCCTTATAGATCGCTAAGCGGGAAGCGTTGAGAAACGCGGTTGGTGTAGTCGTACTTCTTCGTGATCCAAATCGCCGAGCGTCCCGCGATCCAATCACGAACCGTCCCGCGATCCAATCATGAACCGTCCCGCGATATCGTCATGATCCGTCCCGCGATCCGATCACGAACGTCTCGTGGCCTTGATCACGATCCTTTCGATCTAGTACCGAAAGGACGGCACCTCCGCGTTCAGCACACGTGCAGCATGATGACGATCTCCACCGTCTTGATCCAGCAAGAGGAGATGGAGAGGTAGAAGAGTTCACCGGCAGCGTGACGGCGCTCCGGCGATGGTGGTCGAGCAATTCCGGCAGGGCTTCGCCTAAGCACTGCGGAACTACGATCTAGAGGAGAAACTATGCACCGGTGAATTGGGTAGCACGTGGCCGGAAATTCTGTCCAAAAACCACCCACCCCACCAGTAGATAAAGGAGGAAGGAGGAGGCAGCCTTGGCGCAAGGCCAAGGCCTCTAGGAGTCAGCCGGCTAGGAGAGGAGGAGTCCCACTCCTTCCTCCAATCCTAGTTGGACTAGGATTGCTTCCTATTGGCTGATTTTTCCACTTTTTCCTTTAGCACTTTCTCTCCCTGCGCCATGGGCCTTTGTGGCTGTTTTTCCAGCCCACTAAGGGCTGGTTATTGTTCTCCCACAGCCCATGGACCTCTTGGGGTCGAAATACCTCTCCCGGAGGCCTCCCGGTACACTACCGGCACTCCCGGTACACTACCGATGAGCCCGAAACTTTTCCGGCGACCAAACTGGGACTTCCTATATATGAATATTTACCTACGGACCATTCCAGAGCTCCTCGTGATGTCCGGGATCTCATCCGGGACTCCGAACAACCTTCGGTCACCACCATACATAACTCTATACTACCGAAACGTCACCAAACCTTAAGTGGGCAGACACTGCGGGTTCGAGAACTATGTAGACATGACCGAGACACCTCTACGGTCAATAACCAATGGCGGGACCTGGACGTCCACATTGGTTCCTACATATTCTATGAAGATCTTTATCGGTCGAACCTCTATGTCAAGGATTCAGTTAATCCCGTATAACGTTCCCTTTGTTCTTCGGTATGTTACTTGCCCGAGATTCGATCGTCGGTATCCCAATACCTAGTTCAACCTCGTTGCCGGGAAGTCTCTTTACTCGTTCCGTAATACAAGATCCTGTGACCAATACTTAGTCATATTGCTTGCAAGGCTTGTTTGTGATCTTGCATTACCGAGTGGGCCCCGAGATACCTCTCCGTCACACGGAGTAACAAATCCTAGTCTTGATCCATGCCAACCCAACAGACACCCTCGAAGATACCTGTAGTGCACCTTTATAGTCACTCAGTTACGTTGCGACGTTTGATACACACAAAGTATTCCTCCGGTGTCAGTGAGTTGCATGATCTCATGGTCATAGGAACATATACTTGACATGCGGAAAACAGCAGCAATAAACTGACACGATCATATGCTACGTTTGTAATTTGGGTCTTGTCCATCACATCATTATCCTAATGATGTGATTCCGTTATCAAATGACATCTCATGTCCATGCCTAGGAAACCTTAACCATCCTTTGATCAACGAGCTAGTTCACTAGAGGTATACTAGGGACATAGTGTTTTGTCTATGTATCCACACATGTATCCATGTTTCCAATTAATACAATTCTACATTGGATAATAAACAATTATCATGAACAAGGAAATGCAATAATAAACACGTTATTTATTGCCTCTAGGGCATATTTCCAATAGAGGCTTCTCTCTTGAAGGCAAATATCATGGTGGGTACACAAATTACTGTCAAGCAATTGATAGAAAAGCGAATAATCATTCAGTTATTCAAGGCAATGATCATGCAAATAGGCATCACGTCTATGACAAGTAGACCGAAACGATTCTGCATTTACTACTATTACTCCACACATCGATCGACTCCTGCCTGCATCTAGAGTATTATGTTCATGAAGAATAGAGTAACGCATTAAGAAAGATGACATGATGTAGAGGGATAAACTCAAGCAATATGATGAAAACCCTATCTTATTACCCTTGATGGCAACAAGACAATACGTGCCTCGCTACCCCTACTATGTCACTGGGTGAGGACATCGCAAGATTGAACCCAAAACCAAGCACTTCTCCCATTCAACAATTACCAAACTAGTTGGCCAAACCAAACCAATAACTCGAAGAGACTTGCAAGGATATGAAATCATGCATATAAGAAATCAGAGAAGATTCAAATAAGATTCCTGGATAATTTGAACATAAACTCACAATTCATCGGATCTTGACAAAAACACCACAAAAGAGGATTACATCAGATAGATCTACATGAAGATCATGAAGAACATGGTATTAAAGATCAAAGAGAGGGAAGAAGTCATCTTGATACTAGCTATGGACCCGTAGGTCGGTGGTGGACTACTCATGCATCATCAGAGGAGCAATGGAGTTGATATAGATGCCCTCCGTGATCGGACCCCCTCCGGCAGATTACCGGAAAAGGCTCCAAGATCGGATCTCTCGGGAACAAAGGCTTCCGGCGGCGGAAAAGTATTTGCGTGGCTCGTTCTGATGTTGGGGAAATATTTGGGTATTTATAGGCCAAGAATTAGGGTTAGGAGACCTGCCGGGAGGCGACAAGCCTGCTAGACGAGACCAGGGGGTCGTGCCTAGCAGACTTGTGGCGCCCTGGCATCTCCCCCGACGTGCACTTCATGCTTGATCGACTTGTTGTCTTCCAAAAAAATTATTTCTGAAGGTTTTATTCCGTTTGGACTCCGTTTAATATCCTATATCTGCAAAACTCAGAAATAAGGAAAAAACAAAAACTGGCACTTGGCTCTGGATTAATATGTTAGTCTCCAAAATAATATAAAATCGGGCTTGCTAAAAATCAGTCGACTCAGACTTCGCGAAGTCTCAATCGACACTACAATCCGTTGATCTTGCATCGAGATTCGTGTAAACAGTATTTTTTTTCTTTTTTGCATGCTATACTATTTGACTGAGACTTCGCGAAGTCTCAGTCGACTGAGACCTAGACACTCCCATATAAAATATCGTATTAATGCATATAAAGCATCCAAAACTGATAATATAATAACATGCCATCATCAAAAATTATAGATACGTTGAAGACGTATCACGGGGCAGCCGAGTCACCACATATTAGGTGTGTTACTCTTTTGAACGAAAGTCTGATCGAGTGAACTACCGTCCGAAAATGACGACGTGACGAGTGACCCTGCAAGGTAGTAACAAGTTTAGCTACGAATATTTTTTAATGAATTAAAATGTCCCTACACAAATGCTAGCCACTTGAATGCATCCATGTACTATCATACAGGAGCTATGGATGCATGCATCAGTCGACTCTGTTGGAGGATGCCAAAAGACATGCATATGCGACCTCACTATCATGCACGGACACCCTGAGTAATTATGCATAGTGGGACATGCGAAAAGGTCGTGCACCCACAGAGGGAGAGCCCCACGCGGAGTCATGCATGACGTCCATTAATTGGCTGCAGTAAATAAGGTAACTGTTGTTGTAAATCCTCAGTAATTCGTAGTAGGTAACTAACGTGAGTTATGGGCGGAAATTGATTAAGGGAAGGACGGAACCGTCATGGTGGAGTGGTCGGCCCCAATTATGCCGTTGTGTCGGCCCTGTGCTTCCATCGTAGCAGCCACCGTTGGACTATCGATGTCGGGGACGCCGGTCGGACGTGCGCCTTCACGGCGCGCAGGCCGCTGACGAGCAGTCGACGGGACGGAGGAGACCCGCATCGCTGGTTGCTGTGATATGCTGCTCGAGGAGCGAGGCAGCCGGTCAAGCATGCGCCTCCGCGGTTGTGGGCGCCGACGAGCATTTGCCCAGAGGGAGGAGATGCCGCCGTCAAGCACGTAGCCAGGACCGGCACCCGCGCATCGCAGCCGTGTCTCCGCCTGCAGTCGACCGCACGGGGAAGTGTCATGGTCGGGGATGCGGCCAGCCTCATCGTTTTAACCCTTCATGGTCGGGGACGCGGCCAGCCTCGACGCCGACGCCGGCGCCGGCGCCACGTTGATCGGTTGACGCTGTAGGGAGAATCCATAGGTCCGTGCCTCCTCCACCGAGGTCATCGTTGATCCGGCGTAGGAACCGCCAAGCGCAAGGACGCGGACAACCCCGTTATCTGCGCCATGTCTGGTCCGCACCTCCATGGAGGAAGCCCCCGTTGTGTAGTCGACCGGAGCAGCCGGATCGTCGATCGTGTTCTTGCATGAAGATCGGGAAAAAGTGGATCCACCGGGAGGTGGAGGGACGTTGTTCCTGTCGTGAATGGTGTGATGCGCTGATGGCCGGAGCTCCACCGATCGAATTGTTTGTCATCGGTGGACAATATCGGATCACCGAGGTGTTTCTGTTCTTGGTAAAAGTAAGATGTATCAAAAACAGAAAATAGATGTAAGTGTGAATACAAACAGTATGCATCATGGTTTGATAGACGACATGTCCCATGGTGGGCATCAAATATCGTAAGAATGATTCCGACATTAGAGAGGGGTAGAATAATGGAGCATGATCTATCGAGATGCAAATAGGTGACACGGTGGTTTTAGCAAGTTCGGGCGTCTCACGGTGAAGATAACAACCCTACGTCTCGTGCTCTGAAAACACTACACACGTAGCAAAATGAATGAATCTACATTTAAAAAAATATTTATACACATTAATATGTACTTTATAGTGAAATATTTAAAAATACTTATATTTAGAAACGGAATGGCTGCGTAACGAGGTTACCTCGTTACACAATGTCTACATAGTTGAGCTGCCACCACACGAAATGGCGGCAGGTTCGACGTCAACATGCCATTTCGTTGCAAGTGCTCGCCTTTCTCGATTTCTAGCTAAACACGGGATGCAATCATTGGATGTGTTGGCAGTCTCCCAGATCCTATCGCCTCCAGTTGTGGCCGCATGTGCCACGTGTTGGTTGTCTGGTCCATCGTTAGGGTAAATTTGTAAATAACATTCGAGCGTGGTCTTTTCTGTCGATATGATGGTGCGGGTGATCTAAGAGTATCTTCAACGGACACTCAAAAAAATCTCACGCGTTAAAAACTGTTGGCTTTTTC
This sequence comes from Hordeum marinum, assembly GCA_022496015.1. Classification (NCBI taxonomy): domain Eukaryota; kingdom Viridiplantae; phylum Streptophyta; class Magnoliopsida; order Poales; family Poaceae; genus Hordeum; species Hordeum marinum. The sequence continues at coordinate 334,502,658 of CM039676.1, read as the reverse complement.
GCCGGAGACAAAAATAGAGCTCGAGAAGACGTTGTAAAACAGAGCGCGCAAAAAAATATTAGCGTCCGCGCTGCAAATCTTGGACGTGTCTGCTCGCGTGCTGCAAATTTGGGCCATCATATTATATGCGCTGGCTGCTCCTAATGGAGCCGCTAGATTGGGCGGCGTGTTTTTGTGCATATGGAAAACCTCTTCGTCACTCTAGCGCGTAAAAATACTATTTCAATGTTGTAATTTTTTTAGCGTGTCACGCTATCGCGTGTCTGTTGGAGATGCTCTAGGAGCATCTATAGACAGACCTGGCGAATCCGGTCCTTATTACATCCGTAGACGTGTCCGGGCACGTCCGCCGACGTATCCGGACGGCCCCTTATATTTCGCTTCCACGCATCCACATGCCTCATACCCAAACTCTTAAATTCATACAAAACCATTCATGCCGATCACAAAAATCATTATCGCATGTAAATAACAAATGTTGGTACCAAACATAGATAGTATTTACATAAAACTTATTTGAAGTGCACGATCAATCATCTGTTCTTTGGTTTTTATTGTAGGTCCACATATGCTCCACTAAATTATTGAGTAGTTGCGTGTACCTGATGATCTCACAGATTCTGATTCATTTGTAGAATTCATAAGTTGAGATGCATCTTGATCTTCCGGGATTTCAACTTATTCTCCATGTGCTCCAAAATCATTGGTTTGGGCTACACCATCACTGTCATCCTTGACAGTCATATTGTGCAAAATAACACAACATGTCATGAGCTGCCACAAAATTTCTGATTCAGACATCATTGCAGGCCCACGAACAATTCACCAACGAGCTTGCAGCTCTCCAAATGCCCTCCCTAGTTGCTTCCTGCATTGATGTGAAGTGCTTTTGTTTGTTTCCCCATGGTTCGGATACGATCTTCACAAACACAACCCACTGAGGATAGATGCCATCTGCAAGATAGCATCCCATGTTGTAGTCTCGGTCGTTGACGATGTAGTTGCATGGCGATGATTCCCCATTGCAAAGCCTCTTGAACACCAGAGATTGTTGAAGCACGTTCGTGTCATTGTGAGAAGCCGGTATTCTAAAGAAAGCATGCCAAATTCATAAGTCATGTTGAAAGGATCGATATGGTTGACTAGAGTGGGGGGGTGAATAGGCAACTACCAATTTTTAAGATTTTCCTTACAAATTAGGTTTAGCAACAAATAGGTTGACTAGATATGCAACTACGTGTGCAACCTATATGATGCTAGGAACAACAACAACAAGATATAAACTTGCTCAAAGTAATGGTAAGAAATAACCACAAGGGGAACCGTTGGAGATGAGGATGTGTTACCGAAGTTCCTTCCCTTTAAGGGAAAGTATGTCTCTGTTGGAGTCGTGTGGAGGCACAATGCTCCCCAAGAAGCGACTAAGGCCACCGTATTCTCCTCATGCCCTCACATAATGCGAGGTGCCGTGATTCCACTAGTGGTGCACTTAAAGGCAGCAACCGAACCTTTACAAACAAGGTTGGGGCAATCTCCACAACTTAATTGGAGGCTCCCAACTCCAATAGATTGTGGCTCTGAGGTGACCTCAACCGTCTAGAGTGCTCAAACACCCAAGATTAACAAGATCCGCAAGGGATTAGTGGGGGGAATCAAATATCTCTTGGTGGAAGTATAGATTGGGGCCCTCTCAACCAAACCCTAGAGTATCAACAAGTTTTGTTGGCTAGGGAGAGAGATCGGGCGAAAATGAAGATTGGAGCAACAATGAAGCTTAAGAATGGAAGAGGTGGTCTTCTTGAGGAAGAAGACCCCCTATATACAGTGAGGGGACATTTCCAACCGTTACCCCCACTCAGCCCATGCACCAGCGGTGCTACCGCTCCTGGGAGTGGTACTACCGTTGGGGTAGCTGAGAAAGGGCATTTAAGCAACAGAAGGTAGCCGGTAGTAGTGAGCGGTACTACCGCTGGCTACTACCGCTCTACTACCGCGTTACTTTTCTGCCAAAAGTTGGGAACAGAACCATAGGCGGTAGTACAGAGCAGTACTAATGCCCTTGAGCGTTACTACCGCTCACACGAGCGGTACTACCGCTATCCACATTCAAATGCTCAAACATCGGAGGAAACAAAGCGCCATTGAAGTGAGGAAAAGCACGGGTTCACATGATCGTGTACGTGATGATTCCACCCAAACCTTTTCCAAAGCGGACCCCCTCTTGATAGTACGATTTTCCTACGACTCAACTCCACCGAGAACGAAACATAAAACAGAAATCGTCTTTACTCTTACCCACTGAGGGGCTTGAATCGTCTTGTGCTTATAAGATGAATTATCTGAAAGGCTTAGCGCACATGATTAGTCCGCAAATACATTGTCATCAATCACCAAAACTACCGGGGTAAAAGTATGCTCTTACAATCTCCCCCTTTTTGGTGGATTGGTGAGAATGAGGGATTTGCAAATAACAAGTACCATAAGATAAACTGGCAAGACCCCAAAGTCGATACAAATTAGACGGAGCTCCCCCTTGATGTGTGCCCTATTTGAGTATGCCTTTGGAATGCAAAGAGCACACACAAGGATCAATGCTCCCCCCATACTTTATAGACAAGAAACACTAACTTGAAGTATACATTTTGCAAGGGGTGACATGTGAGGGTAAGTAATGGCACAAAAGAAATATAGCTCACATCATAAGACAAAGATAATTAAAGTATATCATATGTCTCACACCATATGACGAAGTCTCATGATCATAAGACAAACCGAAGCAAAGCAACTACACAAAAAGTTCACAAACGAAGAGACCAAAAGAGCAACGGAGAGCAAATCCTACTCTCACCCCCTTTGGCATCAAGACCCCAAAAAGGATAGAGAGACCTAGAAAACAATGGCCCGAGGTGGTAGCAGCAGCCAATGGAACATCAATGCTCGCCAAACTCGGAGGTCTGCTCAACATCAGAGTCCCACTTGTAGTTCTTGGCAATCCAAACCTCCTCATCATTGATAGACCACTCGGAGCCACTCCGGATTTCCATCCCCAAGTGCCTACCAAAAGCCTTGTGTCTTTGTCTTGCCTCCTTTGCTGCAACATGATATTATTATCCATCACGAGTTTGCACGCAAAACATCTTCTTCAGCTTCTCCGTAAGTTTCTTAGCCCAAGATAGCTCAACCTAAGGGGCAAGGAGCTAGAAGCAGTTGTGTCCCCAACAACAAAGTCAGCATCAGCATCATCCTCATAATCCTCATCAGACTGATCCTCAGGAAGATCCACCTATGGAGCAGCATGAGTGGACCATTTGTTCTTCTGGGAAAGCTGCACAACCTCATGAGGAACTAAATCACCAGATTCAGCGAACATATTAGGAAAAGTGGTCTCCCAGGTCCTCTCAATTAGAAGCATGAGGTAGGGACCATCGATAGGGCATTTCTGCTCAGAGATGGCAGAGAATTTCGGACCACATGATATGAGAGACATCAAAGACCTCAAACTCAGCTTCATTCCTCATGTTTTGACAGTAAATGAGCATATCCACCAGGAAGGAGTGTACCCGATCCAGGTTACCCACACGAGGGAACATAGTATGCCTGAAGATGCGATGCATAACATCCAGGAATGGTTCAAGCACATAGGTGGGCTTGCCCGTCATGGTGGAGATCTTCTTAGTGGAGTAGGGCCAAGGAGCGTTCTTGTGAGTCGATGTAGTTTCCCGGTATGGACGGAAACCAAGTGGGGTGTGGAATTCCTTGTCCTCAAACCCAAGCAAATTCATGAACTCCTTCCAAGTGGCAGACAACTAACGGTTATTAGTCATCCACGTGAGAGTTCGGTCTTCGTCGGTACGAAGATGAACAGTAGCATAGAACACAGCTAGAAGCTCTGCATCAAAGTCCTTGTTGAACTGCATCGGGCTGATAATACCAACTTTCTCACACATGCTTAGAGCCTCTCCAAAGTATTGGGCATTCTTATGGAGATAATCCATATAAATGGTTTTCACATGAGGAACATAGAGATTCTTCTTGTTTTGAATGACCTCATGATAGATAGACGCTTGTGCTTGGTACGGAAGGGACGGTTGCGGAGAACGGGCTCCTGAGGTAGTTCATACTGATTGCGACAATGAAGGTCCCAAAACTCCTTGACAGGTATCTCAGACAAAGTAGGACCTTTCCTTGGCTTGGTAGCAACCTTCTTGGCCTTCTGCTTTGGAGGAGCATTGGGGTTGGTGCCGTCATCACTGGGATTGCGGAATCGCTTCAACCCACCATCACGAGAGGGGTTCGAACGACGCTCACCACCACCTGAGATCAACTAGAACACAGAAGGGAAAAGGCCAGTGTAAACCAATTGCATAAGACATGAAAAAAATGAGCAAATCTGGAGTGAATGTGAAAAACAAGTATAGTTAGTAGCACCAACGATAGTACCGCGGCCATAGCGGTAGTACCGCTCCAGGCTTGAGCGGTAGTACCGCACTAGAGAAGACCATGGGTCATCTATAGCCGCCGGTCAGATCCGGTAGTACCAGTGACACTAAACATCCAAATTTTCCAAAGAAACTACAGATCTACTCCCTAGCCATCTTTCACACCAAACTCATGCATCGATTTTGACATAATCGAGTAATGCCCCAAATATTATCCAATATCTAGATTCAAAAGGGGGAGAACCAAGGGAAAAAATGGGAAAATACCGGCAACCATCGCAAGAGGTGATGGAGGGGAATGATTCCTCCAGTTGAAATCATGGAAGAATGGCCGGAGAGGGGGTGTCCGGCGGAGGCGGCATGTGCTTTGGAGTCGCCTGAGAGACCAGACACGGGAGGAGTGGGGTGAATGGGTATGGGGTAGTGGGAACAACCCCTGCCCCGCCCCATAACCCCCTGTGCACAGTCGAGCGGTAATACCGCCCTGGTCGACGGTATTACCGCTGCCAGCAGTAGTACCATACACGAGGGAGCGGTAGTACCGCTCAGGGTAACTGCACAAGATTGTATCTCAAAAATAAAGGTTTATGCAGAGATTTTTTTGTTTCAAATAAAGGATTAAATCCCAACAAAGACCAGAAAAACACACGATAGAGCAGATAAACTCAAATACCTTTCTAAGGGGGCAGTGGCCGAGGCCACCTATGTTTGAGTCAATTGGTATGGCACCGCGAAGAGTTTAAACTTGGGCCCATGACCAAAAATCGTATTTGAAGCACTAGTACCAAGAAATCATGGTCAAAGTGAAAGACTTGATCAACTTATGCATAATAAGAGGAGGGATAGTTCAATGAGAGAACTAGACTGCCCTAAGTTCATGCCTACATCTAAACAAGACATAATGATGAGTGTGATGCGGTGTGCACACGTTCAAACCTCATTGCTCGAATCAATGATATTTAGCTCATGCCTTAAATCGCGAAATCTTGCTTCATCCAATGGCTTCATGGAGATATCAGCAAGCTGCGCATTAGTGTTGAGGTGGATAAGATTGATATCTCCTCGCTTGACGTGATCCCAGAGAAAGTGATGACGAATCTCAATGTGCTTCGTATTGCAATGTTGAACTGGGTTGTTGGAAATCATAATAGCACTTTCATTGTCACAGTAAAGAGGAACTTTGTCACAAATGACACCATAATCCTTTAAAGTTTGCCTCATCGAAAGAATTTGTGCACAGCAACTAGCAGCAGCTACACAGTCGACCTCGGTGGACGAGAGAGATACACAATTTTGTTTCTTTGAAGACCAACTTACCAGAGAGCGACCAAGGAATCGGCAACCTCCATAAGTTGACTTTCTCTCCACACGGTCTCCCACCCAATCCGAGTCCGTGTATCCTATGATATCAAATGAGGCACCTTTCGGGTACCATAATCCAAAGTTTGGGGTATGAGCTAAATATCGAAAGATTCGCTTGACTGCCACACAGTGGCTGTCCTTAGGTGCAGATTGAAAACATGCACAAATTCCCACAGCCAACATAATATCCGGTCTAGATGCACAAAGGTAAAGCAAGGAGCCAATCATGGAGTGATATACCTTTTGATCCACAACTTTACCATTGGGATCAGTTTTCAGGTAGCATTTGAGAGGCATAGGAGTGTTGGCCTTGGGCGGATTGACTTCATTCATGTTGAATCTGTTGAGCATGTCTTGAGTGTATTTAGCTTGATTGATGAAGGTTCCTTGACTTCATTGCTTGACTTCCAATTCAAGGAAGAACTTCAACTCTCCCATCATAGACATCTCAAACGTATTTTTCATTAGTGTGGCAAACTCTTCATTGAAAGTTTTGTTAGGAGAACCAAATATAATATCATCAACATATAGTTGGCATATGAACAAGTTCCCTTTGACCCTCCTTGTGAAAAGAGTGGGATCAATTTTCCCAACTTCAAACCCACGGTCTTGCAACATCTCGGTAAGGTGCTCATACCACACACGTGGGGCTTGTTTAAGGCCACAGAGAGCCTTATCGAGAACGTATGCATGATTGGGGAACTTGGGATCCTCGAACCACGAGGGTTGCTTAACATATACCAACTCCTTAAGAGGACCATTAAGAAATGCACTTTTAACATCCATTTGATATAATTTAAAGTTGTGATGAGAAGCTGATACATCCATTTTTCATCATGCTTCTATATTGATATTTATTGCATTATGGGATGTTATTACACATTATGGTACAATACTTATGCATTTTCTCTCTTATTTTACAAGGTTTACATGAAGAGGGAGAATGTCGATAGCTGGAATTCTAGACTGGAAAAGGAGCAAATCTGAGAGACCTATTCTGCACAACTCCAAAAGTCCTGAAAAGTGAGAGATAATTGTTATGGAATATATTAAAAATATTGGGAAAAGAAATACCAGAGGGAGCCCACCAGGAGGTCACAAGCCTGCTGGGCGCGCCTACCCCCTGGTCGCGCCTTTCTGGCTTGTGGCCCCCTGGTAGGCCTCTGGTGCCCATCTTCTGCTATATGACGGGTTTTGACCTGGAAAAAATCAACAGAGATTTTTTGGGACAAAGCGCCACTGTCTCGAGGCGGAACTTGGGCAGAACCAAACTAGGGCTCCAGCAGAGTTGTTCTGCCGGGGAAACTTCCCTCCCGAAGGGGGAAATCAAAGCCATCATCATCACCAATGATCCTCTCATCGAGAGGGGTTTAATCTCCATCAACATCTTCACCACCACTATATCCTTTCCATATCCTAGTTCATCTCTTGTATCCGATTTTTGTCTCAAAATCTCAGATTGGTACATGTGGGTTGCTAGTAGTGTTGATTACTCCTTGAAGTTGATGCTAGTTGGTTTACTTGGTGGAAGATCATATGTTCAGATCCTTTAAGATCATTAATACTCCTCTGATTATGAACATGAACATGTTTTGTGAGTAGTTACGTTTGTTCCTGAGGACATGGGATAAGTCTTGTTATAATTAATCATGTGAATTTGGCATTCGTTTGATATTTTGATGAGATGTATGTTGTCTATCCTCTAGTGGTGTCATGTGAACGTCGACTACATGACACTTGACCATTATTTGGGCCTAGGGGAATGCATTGGGAAGTAATAAGTAGATGATGGGTTGCTAGAGTGGCAGAAGCTTAAACCCTAGTTTATGCGTTGCTTCGTAAGGGGCTGATTTGGATCCATATGTTTCTTGCTATGGTTAGATTTATCTTAATTCTTCTTTCGTAGTTGCGGATGCTTGCTTGAGAGGTTAATCATAAGTGGGAGGTTTGTGCAACTAAGGGAAGCACCCAAGCACCGGTCCACCTACACATCAAATTATCAAAATAACGAACGCGAATCATATGAGCATGATGAAAACTAGCTTAACAGAAATTCCCATGTGTCCTCAGGAGTGCTTGGCTTTACATAAGAGTTTGTTCAGGCTTTTCCTTTGCTACAAAAAGGATTGGGCCACCTTGATGAATCTTTTCTACATTTATTACTTGCTACCCGTTATGAATTACCTTATCACAAATCTATCTGTTACCAATAAATTCAGTGCTTGTAGAGAATACCTTACTGAAAACCACTTGTCATTTCCTTCTGCTCCTTGTTGGGTTCGACACTCCTACTTATCGAAAGGACTACGATAGATCCCCTATACTTGGGGGTCATCAGAAGCATATGCCAGCAACATGTGAATATATTCAAGGCGAGCAACAGGAGCAAAGGTTTCACTGTAGTCGAGACCCTCGACTTGGGAGTAGCCTTGTGCCACCAATCTTACCTTGTTGCGAATGGCAACACCATTCACATCTTGCTTGTTTTTTAAGATCTATTTAGTTCCAATGACATTGTGGTTCTCCTTTGGTCTTGGCACCAATCGCAACACATTGTTGGGCTCGAGGTTGTTGAGTTCATCGTGGATGGCTTCAACCCACTCCATGTCCTCGAGCGCATCTTGTACCTTGATGGGCTCAATGAAAGAAACAAACATGTCATGTTCACAAAAGTTTGTTAATTGTCTATGATTGATTACCCCTCTATTTAAGCTTCCGTAGAAGTTTTCCAACAAATGTTGGTCATGCTCAAGCTTAGCAACCCTTTTGTGGCTCGTCTCTCTAAGATCTCTGATGTCTACTACGCAACCTTCTTCTTGTAGACTTGTGTTGGGCCTCCAAGCGTAGAGTTTTGTAGGACAGTGGCAATTTCCCCTCAAGTGGATGACCTAAGGTTTATCAATCCGTGGGAGGTGTAGGATGAAGATGGTCTCTCTCAAACATCCCTACAACCAAATAACAAAGAGTCTCTTGTGTCCCCAACACACCCAATACAATGAAAAATTGTATAGGTGCACTAGTTCGGCGAATAGATGGTGACACAAGTGCAATACGGATGGTAGATATAGGTTTTTGTAATCTGAAAAATATAAAAACAGCAAGGTAGCAAGTAACAAAAGTGAGCAAAAACGGTATTGCAATGCTTGAAACAAGGCCTAGGGTTCATACTTTCACTAGTGCAAGTTCTCTCAACAATACTAACATAGTTGAATCATATGTAAATCTCTCACGCGCGAAAAAGAGTTCACTTCAAAGTCGCAAATAGCAGAGAACTAACGAAGAAATTATTGTAGGGTAAGAAACCACCTCAAAGTTAACTTTTCCGATAAACTTATGAGATATCCCTATAAATGTCACGAACAGCCCTAGAGTTCGTACTAAAATAACACCTTAAGATACACATCAACCAAAACCCTAATGTCACCTAGATACTCCAATGTCACCACAAGTACCCATGGGCTTGATTATACAATATGCATCACACAATTTCAGATTCATCATGTTCAATCCAACACAAAGAACTTCGAAGAGTGCCCCAAAGTTTCAACCGGAAAGTCAAGATAAAAACGTGTGCCAACCCATATGCATAGATTCCCAAGGTCACGAAACCCGCAAGTTGATCACCAAAACATACATCAAGTGGATCAATAGAAAATCCCATTGTCACCACGGATATCCCATCGCAAGACATACATCATGTGTTCTCAAATACTTAAAGACTCAATCCGATAAGAAAACTTCAAAGGGAAAACTCAATTCATCACAAAAAGATGGAGAGGGGAAAACTCCATATGACTCACCCATATTAATAAAGCTCGCAGTACATCAAGATCTTGCCATCTCAAGAACACGAGAGAGAGAGAGAGAGAGATCAAACACATAGCTACTAGTACATACCCTCATACCCGAGGGTGAACTACTCCCTCCTCACAATGGGGACCTCCGGGATGATGAAGATGGCCTCCGGTGATTGTTTCCCCTCCGGCAGGGTGCCGGAATGGGTTCCCAATTGCTTTTTCGTGGCTCTGGAGGCTTGCGGCAGCAGAATTCCTGATCTAGGTTTCTTTTCGTAGGTTTGGGTATTTATAGGAGTATTTGGCATTGGTCCCACATCGAGAAGGTTCTCGAGGAGGTCACAAGCCTGCTAGGCGCGGCCAGGGGGGTTGCCACGCCCTGGTGGCTTGTGACTCCCTCGGGACTCTTCTCCGGTATCTTTTTGCTCCAGTATTTTTTCTATTTTCCAAAAATATTCTCCGTAAATTTTCATCCCATTCCGAGAACTTTTATTTCTGCACAAAAACAACACCACGGTAGTTCTGCTGAAAACAGTGTCAGTCCGGGTTAGTTCTAATAAAATCACACCAAAATCATATAGAACTATTGTATACATGGCATGAATACTTCATAAATTATAGATACATTGGAGATGTATCAGCACCCCCAAGCTTAATTCTTGCTCGTCCTCGAGTAGGTAAATGATAAAAGAAATAATTTATGAAGTGTGAATGCTAGCATAGTTCAAAAATTTGATCAATGATAGTTCCAAAAAAAATTCTAGCATCATTATATATCATAAATAGTATCTCATCTCATAAAACATCTCATGATGAAGTAACAAGCTATTCACATGTTAAAGTATAGACCATAAAGTTTCTTGAAAACTAACAAACTATGCTTTCAGTCACCAAACAATTGCAATTCATCTTATTTCCAGGAAGGGTCTATGTAAGAGCTTTGATTTAGCAAATTCCACATGCTCAACCATCATATAGTCTTCCATGATTGCTAACTCTCAAAGCATATTTTTAGAGCTAATGTCATCCGTCGAACACAGAGAAAGATAGGGGCTTAAAGTTTCACCTCCCAACTTATTTATCATATAGATAATTTTCAACAATAATAATTCATGACCAAATACATTTGAATGGCCATATATGCTTGGATCTTTCCCCACCACATGATGCTTGCCAAGAGAAAAAAGCGAAATATAGTGTAACATCCCAAAATTCCATTTTGGAATGTTATGAAATATAGCTATGCATCCATCTGCATCATTGCTTGAATACATGTATTGTTGAAATGCCTTCTCTGAATTTCTGAAAGCCCTTTTCTACTTTCCCCAAGTTGCTTTCACCTATTTGAAATCTTGGTATAATGTTCAAAATAAGAGGGGAGTAAAATGACACTCCACACTAGGGTCATCTTGGTGATGTATTTGAAAAATAAAAACCTGGGGTTATTTTGAAAATATTTGCAAAAAAGGTTTTAAGATCAATTAGGCAATTTTGAAAATAATATTTTCTTGAAAGTGTTCGAATGACAGAATAAAAATGTTCATTAAATAGAATTTATTATTCTGTTAATTTTGATATATAATACCCCTATATTTAGATATGATTTGAATGCTTTAAATGTTTTTGAATCTCTCTGGAAAATCATTAAAGGAAAAAACGGTAACGGTTAGTATTAAACGGGCCGGCCCACGGCAGTTACTCGCGAATTTATTACCGGCCGGCCGACCGACGCGCAACGGACGCGCTCCCTCACTCTGACACCGGGCCCCACCCCGACCGACCGTTAGCCCGAACGGTCATCTCCCTCCTCCCCCGCACGCGCCGACGACCTCGCCGGCCGTTTCCTCCCCCTCCCGGATCTCTCTCCTCTCTCCTCCCCCGCACCCCCCGAGCACCCTATAAGTAGTGCGGCCCCTACTCTCTCCGTTCACCCCCGATCCCCCTCTCTCCCTCGACGAGGCGCTGCGCAATTGCTCGCCGGAGTTGCGCCACCACCGGAGCTCCCCTACGCCGTAGCCATCGCCCCGGTCGTCCTCGCCCCTCCCCGACGCCTCCGTTCGACGCCTACATAATGATCAATATTTCAAGACTCCAAGTTTTCAACATACCTCTGGGTGGATGATGGTTGAACGGCGCCCTGGAGAAACCAGTGGTTAGCCTAGGTGATGCTGGAGATGGACAGTATTCACGCGGAAAGATCCACCCAGGCACAAAGAGATGGATGGGTGCTTCAAGACCCAAGGCTTACCTGCACAGCCACAAGTCATTATGGGCTCTGGCTTGGTTGGATACGTGGTGACCCTGGACAGGCGGTGCTACGAGAGGTAGAAGAACGGTAGAAAAGGATGGGCACCGACAGAGTCGCAGGGAAACCACTTTGGAAGACCATGTTTTGGTCATTCGTTTCTCAAACACCCTGAAGTGCGAGAAATCAAATGGAGGCGACCAAATCTTGTGGGGAACGTGTGCAAAACTCTGCAGAGTATTCAAACCTAATCGATTAGCCGTGTCCACGGTCATGGACGACTTGAGCCAAAGGAACTGAAACTTCCGGAACTCTCAACACAATTAGTATGATGATGTCGGTATTAACAATTTGGGTATGAGAATTGGTTGGTGGAACCATCTCATTAATCAACCAACTTAGTAATATTTTGCTTAGCCCCTCCCTTGATGTAGGAAAAACTTGGCTTTACCCAAAAATTTACCTCCCCACCTGCCATATATGCATATAGACTAGATGATTATCTTTTCACCCTTCTCTTGTGACTTTGCCGGCATATTCCATATGCTGACCTACATGGCTGCAACGTATCATGTTGCAGAGTACTTTTCCGACCAGGAGTGAGGACGCGTTCTATGCTCAGTGAGATGCCCTTGGAGTCGGATGGACTCATCTACCTTCGACGCTTCCGCAAGATTTAGATATTCTCATGAGTTGGCTTTTAGCCACTTTATTGTAATTTTTATTGTAATAAAGGACTCTAAATGAGATTTCGATTAATATAATGCTGTGTGATTTCCCTTTGATATATACATTGATGTACCGTGTGTGTACCAGCATGATCTTGGGATGGTACGGAAACACCGGAGATTCGACCTTTCAGGTCGGGTCGCTACAGAAATGGTATCAGAGCACATGCTGACCGTAGGACATAACCTCTAGGACTAGAAAGCCTTAGGATTGTTTCTCTTTGTCTTTAAAATTCTTATACTCTCATCTATTCGTTTCTGACTCCTCTCCGATTATTTCAAAATTTATAGATGGCCACCTTCATTCCAGTGTTGATCACGGAGTTTTGCCAGCCTGACGCAACGATGCCCTTTGGTAAGGAGCTGATGAGGATCGTCAAGGACGTAAGGATTGCTTTGTCGAGCATCACCGGGATTCCTATCATGTCATTTCCCCAAGATGGACGTTACAGGATCGAGGTGCATATCCCAGGGAAGACTTTTGGGAACCGGAAGGAACCCATCGACCTCAAGTTCGTGGCACCCAGTTGGATACTTGGGAGAGACATGGCCATTCATCGTGCCCTTGGACGTATTCAGGAGGAATACAGAGGTGGAACCATTTCACCAGGACTCAGCGTGGTTTGTCGCAGGGATGTCCATGGAAACATCATAACTCCTCCCACTGCAGACACCACTATTTCCTATATCCAGACCCTGGACACTCACATCAGGACTCTAGAGCTTCGAGTTCATGCTGATACGAAGACAATGAAGAATCTAATGAACCGTGAGATTGACCTTGAAGCTGATTTGCGGGAAGCCAGCTATGAACATGAATATGAGGTGAAGGATTTCTTAGAGAGGATCAACAAGTTGAACATTCGCATCGCCACTCTGGAGGAACAGATGGACATGGGTGAAAATCTTCATCCTGAGGGAGACTTGGCTCCTTTCATCAGCGACGATGATGACTATGAGGAGAGCACCACTGGAGGAGACTCAGTCACCATGTACTTCTGAGGAAAACATTAGTTATGCCCTCCATGTATCTTTTCAACGTTAAAAGCGTAGGTCGATGCTTAGTTTGATTGAGATTTGTATTCCCGATGTTTGACATTGATTGAATAAATGAATGAGTGTTTGGTGTGATATGTTTGTTGCATTGCATATGGGTAGTGAATTTCTTCTTTAGACCCTTGTTCTATTCTAAATTCTCACCCCTCTGAAAACAGCAAGATGCCTCCACGACGTGAGACCGACTTCACTTTCCCGCCGGAACTCACTCAACTCCTTCAGCAGCAGAATGCACTGATGCAGCTATTGATCCAGAATCAGACCAACAACCAGAACAACAACAACCACCATCCACCCCAGACTGACAATCTCACCCGTTTTCTGAGGTTGAACCCTCCAACTTTCTCCAGCAGCACTGAGCCCATTGTGGCAGATGACTGGCTCCGTAAGATGGAGAGAGAACTTGTCACCGCTGGATGTACTGATGCTGAGAAGGTGCGCTTTGCCGCACATCAACTTGAAGGACCAGCAGCTTCATGGTGGGAGAATTACATCACCACCTATCCTATTGCTGATGTAACTTGGGAGCAATTCAAGCTTGATTTTCGCACCGCACATGTTTCAGCTGGAGCCATGAGTCTGAAGAAGCGCGAGTTTCGCAACTTGCGCCAGGGAAATCGCTCTGTGGCCCAATATGTGGACGACTTCAACACATTGGCACGTTATGCACCAGGAGACGTGGCCGATGATGCAGCCAAGCAAGAGAAGTTTCTAGAAGGACTCAACGATGAGTTGAGCATACAGCTGGCAGTGGCTACTTTCAACAACTACCAAGAGCTGGTGGATAAGGCCCTCATCTTGGAGGGAAAGCAGCAGCAAATTGAGAACCGCAAGAGGAAGTACACTCAAGGGAAGTTTAACTCTGGAACTCATCAGAAGCCCCGCTACTCCCCGTACTCAGGAAATACTGGATCAGGTACCGGTAAGTTTGGAAGGCACACTCATGTTATGCACAACCATGGAGGCCACAACCATGGAGGAAATGGGAACAATCGTCCCAACCATGGCAACTTCAAGACTGACAATGGGAATGGGAACAACAATCAGCACCGTCAAGTTCCTACTCAGAAGGATCTGAGTCACATCACTTGTTTCAAGTGCCAGAAGACAGGGCACTATGCTACTGAGTGTCCCCAGAGCAAGCAGGGAAATGGAAACGGCAACTCCGCAGCCAAGAAGCCAAACCCTTTTCCTCATGCCTAGGTGAACCATCTCGACGTGGAAGAAGTCTATGATCAACCCGAGACTGTGGTTGGTAAGTTTTTATTGCATTCACGTCCAGTTACAGTACTTTTTGATTCTGGTGCAACTCATTCATTCATATCAAGGGTAGTTGTGGATAAGTATGGTTTGCCCACCAAAACCCTTAGTCAGCCCATTAAGGTCAGTTCCCCAGGAGGTATGATGATGGCAGGGATAGGATGCCATGCTTTGAAACTCAATATAGGAAACCATGTTTTTCCCACTAACCTTATCGTTTTAGAATCCCAGGGATTGGATGTAATCCTAGGCATGGATTGGATGACCAAGTATGAAGGAAATCTTGATTGCCCTAGCAAGTCTGTTTCACTCACCACCCCGGAGAACAAGAGGATTAAGTATGTATCCCGACGCACACGTATGAGTGCTCGGTTAAATTCTCTCATGGGAGTCGTTTAGAAGGAAGTACCTGTGGTAAAAGACTTTCTGGATGTATTTCCGGAAGAATTACCAGGCATGCCACCAGATAGGGAGATTGAGTTCCTAATAGAGCTACAGCCAGGGACAACCCCAATTTCTAAGAGACCCTATCGGATGCCCGCAAATGATCTGTTGGAAATCAAGAAGCAAATTAAGGAGTTATTGGACAAAGGTTATATACGCCCAAGTTCTTCACCTTGGGGAGCCCCAGTTCTTTTGGTGGAAAAGAAGGATAAAACCTTGAGAATGGTAGTCGATTATCGTGCCTTGAACGAGGTGACTATCAAGAACAAGTACCCTCTACCGATGATTAATGATTTGTTTGATCAGCTAGTAGGCGCCAAAGTATTCTCCAAGATCGATCTTCGATCAGGGTATCATCAACTGAAGATTCGTGAACAGGATATACCCAAAACAGCTTTCACAACAAGGTATGGCTTATACGAGTATACAGTTATGTCCTTTGGTTTGACTAATGCTCCTGCCTACTTCATGAATTTGATGAACAAAGTGTTTATGGAATATTTGGACAAGTTTGTCGTGGTGTTCATCGATGACATTTTGATATTCTCCAAGAACGAGGAAGAACACAAGGAACATCTACGTTTAGTTCTGGAGAAGCCAAGAGAGCATCAGTTATATGCCAAGTTCAGCAAATGTGAATTTTGGCTGACGGAAGTCGGATTCCTTGGACATGTTATTTCCGGAGAAGGAATAGCCGTAGACCCCGCTAAGGTTGAAGCCGTCACCGAGTGGAAGTCACCCACATCAGTTAAGGAGATCCACAGTTTCCTTGGACTAGCTGGATATTACCGGAGATTCATTGAGAATTTCTCAAAGATTGCCAAGCCCATGACAGAGTTGTTGAAGAAAGAATCCAAGTATGTTTGGACTGAGGAATGTGAAGCCAGTTTCCAGGCGTTGAAGAAACGTTTGGTCACAGCCCCAGTGTTGATTTTGCCCAATATTCGGAAGGACTTCCAAGTTTATTGTGATGCCTCACGTCAAGGACTTGGAGGAGTACTCATGCAAGATGGAAAGGTTGTGGCCTATGCATCCAGACAACTACGACCTCATGAGCTGAATTATGCCACCCATGATTTGGAACTAGCAGCCGTAGTGCACGCACTCAAGACCTGGAGACATTTCCTTATCGGAAATAGTTGTGATGTTTACACCGACCATAAGAGCCTGAAATATATTTTCACGCAGAAAGAGTTGAACCTCAGACAGAGAAGATGGTTAGAGTTAATCAAGGACTATGACATGAGATTACATTACCATCCAGGTAAGGCTAATGTTGTAGCCGATGCCTTGAGTCGGAAAACTTATGTGAACACACTCACAGCTGGAGGATTACCTCAAGAGTTAGTCGATGATCTCAGAGAGCTCAAGCTAGAGATAGTTCCAAGAGGATATGTTGGTACACTGGAAATTCAGTCCACCTTGACCGAAAGAATTCGAGAAGTCCAGAAATCGGACAAGCAGATAGCTGAGATTAAACAGAGAATGGAAGATGGTAAAGCTAATGGTTTTCGTGAGGATGAACATGGAACTTTGTGGTTTGAGAACCGAATCTATGTGCCCAATGACCTAGAGCTCAGGAAGTTGATACTTCAGGAAGCCCACGATTCACCTTACTCGATACACCCAGGCAACACCAAGATGTATCTGGATTTAAAGGAAAGTTATTGGTGGACAGGTATGAAGAAAGATATTGCGGAACATGTTGCAATATGTGATGTTTGTCAGCGAGTAAAGGCAGAACATCAGAAACCAGGAGGGTTACTCCAACCTTTGCCGATACCCGAGTGGAAATGGGAAAAGCTTGGTATGGACTTCATCACAGGATTACCCAGGACCCGTTCAGGTTATGATTCCATCTGGGTAGTGGTAGATCGCTTGACCAAGGTAGCTCATTTCATTCCAGTGAAAACCACCTATACCAGTGCTAAGCTAGCCAAGATATATATGACCAGAATCGTATGTCTGCATGGAGTTCCGAGGAGTATCATGTCAGATAGAGGAACATAGTTTACCTCAAAGTTTTGGCATCAGTTACATGAAACTTTGGGTACAAGGCTAGAGTTCAGTACAGCCTTTCATCCGCAGACAGATGGACAGACTGAGAGAGTCAACCAGATTCTGGAAGACATGTTGAGAGCTTGTGCGCTAGATTATGGATCTAGTTGGGATGACAACTTACCTTACGCAGAATTCTCGTACAACAACAGTTATCAGACCAGTCTGAAGATGGCCCCTTTCAAAGCTTTATACGGAAGGAGGTGCAGAACACCACTGACATGGGATGGTGTTGGATACCGACAACTTTTTGGTCCCGACCTTATCCGAGATTCTAAAGAGAAAGTCAGGTTGATTCGCGACAGACTCAAGATAGCTCAATCCCGGCAGAAGAGCTATGCTGACAACAAGCGCAAGGAAGTAACGTATGAAGTGGGAGACCGAGCATATCTTCGTGTGTCCCCGCTTCGAGGAATCAAGAGGTTTGGTGTTAAAGGGAAATTAGCACCCAGATTCATAGGCCCCTACAAAATTCTTGAACGTAGAGGCGAAGTTGCATACAAGCTGGAATTGCCAAAAGGATTATCCGAAGTTCATGATGTGTTCCACGTGTCCCAGCTGAAGAAATGTCATGCCGAGATGGCTGATATCCCTTTGAGAGACACCGTGCCCCTAGAGGCCATCCAGCTCGACAGTGATCTGACTTACGAGGAGAAGCCTGTCAGAATCCTCGAGACTGCCAACAGAGTTACCCGCAGCAGGATCATCAAGTTTTGTAAGGTTTTGTGGAGTCATCACACCGAGGAAGAAGCCACCTGGGAACGCGAAGAAGATCTTCGTAGAGACCACCCGCACCTATTTTCTAGCCAACCCAAATCTCGAGGGCGAGATTCATCTTAAGGTGGGTAGGTTTGTAACATCCCAAAATTCCATTTTGGAATGTTATGAAATATAGCTATGCATCCATCTGCATCATTGCTTGAATACATGTATTGTTGAAATGCCTTCTCTGAATTTCTGAAAGCCCTTTTCTACTTTCCCCAAGTTGCTTTCACCTATTTGAAATCTTGGTATAATGTTCAAAATAAGAGGGGAGTAACATGACACTCCACACCAGGGTCATCTTGGTGATATATTTGAACAATAAAAACCAGGGGTTATTTTGAAAATATTTGCAAAAAAGGTTTTAAGATCAATTAGGCAATTTTGAAAATAATATTTTTTTGAAAGTGTTCAAATGATAGAATAGAAATGTTCATTAAATAGCATTTATTATTCTGTTAATTTTGATATATAATACCCCTATATTTAGATAGGATTTGAATGCTTTAAATGTTTTTTGAATGTCTTTGGAAAATCATTAAAGGAAAAAAACGGTAACGGTTAGTATTAAACGGGCCGGCCCATGGCAGTTACTCGCGAATTTATTACCGGCCGGCCGACCGACGCGCAACGGACGCGCTCCCTCTCGCTGACATCGGGCCCCACCCCGACCGACCGTTAGCCCGAACGGTCATCTCCCTCCTCCCCAGCACGCGCCGACGACCTCGCCGGCCGTTTCCTCCCCCTCCCGGATCTCTCTCCTCTCTCCACCCCCGCACCCCCCGAGCACCCTATAAGTAGCGCTGCCCCTACTATCTCCGTTCACCCCCGAGCCCCCTCTCTCCCTCGCCGAGGCGCAGCGCAATTGCTCGCCGGAGTTGCGCCACCACCGGAGCTCCCCTACGCCGTAGCCATCGCCCCGGTCGTCCTCGCCCCTCCCCGACGCCTCCGTTCGACGCCGGAGGGCCGCCGCTGTCGCCCGACCCCCTTTACTGCCTTCCCCGACCACCGGAGCCACCTCCGGCGAATTCCTCGACCCCCGGCCGCCGCCTCCATCGCCGTAGTTCTTCCTCCCCACCGGATTAGAACATTAAAACGGCGAACCGTTTTCTCCTTGGTCTCGGTCGCCCACTCGAAACTACCTAACGCACGCGCTAGCCAGCCAGTAGAATCGCGCCACGTCACCCCTGGCCGTCCGTTAGATTTAGTCTTTTTTCTGATTTCTTTTAGTAAACATAACCTATTCTAAATTTGTTTTAGCTATATATTTTAATCTATTTAGTGTTTTGAGTTGATTATTTTTGCAATAGCTCACATTTTTCATGTAGTTTCACCCTGTACTTTTAAATTTTAAATTTGAACTATAAAATTTGAATTGAATCAAATTTGCTCAAAACATTCAAATCTGAATAACTAGAGTTTGAAAATAGATTTTGATATGAACCTTTTTGCTACTGTTTGATATTGGTTAGGACTATCATCATGTTTAGTTTGAGGATTTTTAGGATGATTTTGAATAGTGTTCTAGCTATAAATAGAATCTGCCTAGTATTACAATATAGTTTTATTTACTTAGTTTTAGTTAGTTTAATTTAGATTTGGTTTTATTTGTTTATTAGGTTCTGTTAGTAAAAATTTAGTGTTTTTACTCATTGTTAATAAAAATATAAAATTGTTTAGTTTATTTCCTTGTTAAGATAGGAATCACAACTTCTTTTCAAATAGGTTATTTTTGATTAAAACAACTAGTTAGTAATAGTTTTGTTTTCAAACAAAGTTTTATATAATTTAATTTTGTTTTCTAAAACAAGTTTATTTGTAAATTATTTTCTGTTAAGAACATGTTTTACTAATAAATAATAAGTTTTGTTCTCTTGTTAGTAAAACTATATTTTTTCCATTTAGTGCTTATCAAAACTTTTACAAACTTTACAAAAGCTTTCCCAAGAAACTTAAATTGATTTTCTTCTGTTTGTTAACAAAAATATTTTATTGTTTTCTTGCTGTCAACAATTGCTTTGGTTATTTCAAAATAGTTTTATTATGTTAGTAGTGTTTTATCAATCACCTCCTAGTAAACAAAACTTTGTGTGTTTTTCTTACTTGTGATTTGTGCATAGTTTTGTCTTGATTTGTTTACTAGTTCTTGGTTGATGTTTGTGAGTTAAAATATTTTGTTGTATGCTTATTGAGTGCTTGTTTGCTTCGTTAGATTATCCGGAGTGCGAAGCTTGTTACTTAGAGTCACTCACGTACGAAGACCATCAATCAGGCAAGTCACCTTGATCATATTCTACCCATGTTTTATATGCATTAGTTCTACCATCTTCCCCAAATTGCATGCAAGATAGGTTAGTTGGAAACTGGGTTACATTGTAGTAGTATCATGTGGTAGGTATCCCTCTCAACCCCTTTGACAACATTGGCCCCGGGAAACGTTGTTTTACTTTTGCTATGCTATTAGTAGACGGGGTTGGTTGTGTGATTCATGAGAGTTGAGAGAGTTAATAATTTCAAGACCTACATAATGATCAATATTTCAAGACTCCAAGTTTTCAACATACCTCTGGGTGGATGATGGTTGAACGGCGCCCTGGAGAAACCAGTGGTTAGCCTAGGTGATGCTGGAGATGGCCAGTATTCACGCGGAAAGATCCACCCAGGCACAAAGAGATGGATGGGTGCTTCAAGACCCAAGGCTTACCTGCACAACCACAAGTCATTATGGGCTCTGGCTTGGTTGGATATCGTGGTGACCCTGGACAGGCGGTGCTACGAGAGGTAGAAGAACGGTAGGAAAGGATGGGGACCGACAGAGTCGCAGGGAAACCACTTTGGAAGACCATGTTTTGGTCATTCGTTTCTCAAACACCCTGAAGTGCGAGAAATCAAACGGAGGAGACCAAATCTTGTGGGGAACGTGTGCAAAACTCTGCAGAGTATTCAAACCTAATTGATTAGCCGTGTCCACGGTCATGGACGACTTGAGCCAAAGGAACTGAAACTTCCGGAACTCTCAACACAATTAGTATGATGATGTGGGTATTAACAATTTGGGTATGAGAATTGGTTGGTGGAACCATCTCATTAATCAACCAACTTAGTAATATTTTGCTTAGCCCCTCCCTTGATGTACGAAAAACTTGGCTTTACGCAAAAACTTACCACCCCACCTGCCATATATGCATATAGACTAGATGATTATCTTTTCACCCTTCTCTTGTGACTTTGCCGGCATATTCCATATGCTGACCTACATGGCTGCAACGTATCATGTTGCAGAGTACTTTTCCGACCAGGAGTGAGGACGCGTTCTATGCTCAGTGAGATGCCCTTGGAGTTGGATGGACTCATCTACCTTCGACGCTTCCGCAAGATTTAGATATTCTCATGAGTTGGCTTTTAGCCACTTTATTGTAATTTTTATTGTAATAAAGGACTCGAAATGAGATTTCGATTAATATAATGTTGTGTGATTTCCCTTTGATATATACATTGATGTACCGTGTGTGTACCAGCATGATCTTGGGATGGTACGGAAACACCGGAGATTCAACCTTTCAGGTCGGGTCGCTACATATAGGAAGTGGTGAAGATCACAGTGACTCTTGTATAAAGGTAAGTACTACAAAGTAAAAGATAGGCCCTTCACAGAATGATAGTGAATCAACACATATCGTGTGAATAACCAGCCTAGCATGGAAGATACTGACTGCCCCTAGTCACTATGTTAGTGATTCGGACATACAAAACAGAATATTATTTGAAGGTTTAGAGTTTGGCACATGCAAATTTACTTGGAACGACAGGTAAATACCGCATATAGGTAGGTATGGTGGACTCATATGGAACAACTTTGGGTTTAAGGGTGTTTGTATGCACAAGTAGTATTTCTACTTGGTGCGGAAGTTTTGGCTAGTATGAGGTGGAAGCAAACACCACATGTTGGAGGATCCATAACAATATAACTTCTATACAAATATACCCAAGCATAACTCATCACGTTGCCTTCCTTGTTCAACTTCAACTAATTTTATCAAGTTTGAAAATAATTAATGGGTATTCACAATCATATAAGATGTCCAAGATGGCATATTTATATGTGAAATCTCTCTTCCTTCAATATTCTTTCATGAATGGTTTAAGTGACCAATGCGGTTTTTGCTAACTTTCAATAACTTTTACCACCTATACTTCTTATATGTGAAGTCATTACTCCCCATTTCATAAGCATATAAAATATATATAATTTCAGATTTATGATATTCAATTTATTCAACCATTTACTCACATAGGATATAAGTGAAGCACGAGAGTAAATGACAAAACTACTCCAAAACATATAAGTGAAGATCAATGAGTAGTCAAACAATTAAGTAGCTATGTGAGGACTTTCTTTCTCTCTCTCAATAAATATTTTCAGATCTGAGTATTTTATTTAAACAGCAAGCAAAATAAAAATATCACTCCAAGAATAGGATGCCTCATGTGAACAAATAAAAATTTAGGCTCAACATAGGCTAACCGATAATTGTTGATGAAGAGAGGTGGGATGCGTAGCATCCCTAAGTTTAGATGCTTGAGACTTCTTGAAATATTTACTTGGGGTGACGAATCCCCAAGGTTGAGATTTTATATCTCTTTCAATCCTCTCATATCCCGGTTTCACCTATTCTCAAAAACTTCATCCACACAAAACTTGAAAAGAACTCGTGAGATAGGTTAGTGCACTCAAGAATAAATCAAAACTTCATGTAATGCCAAGACAAGTTGCATAATAATTTCCAAACATTAGGTACTGTATTATATCATTTCCACAATTTATATCTACCAATATAGTCTATGGAAACTATAGGATAAGTAGATAACAAATCTATGACAACAATCTGTCCAAACAGAACAGTCTATAGAAATCTATTAAACCAGTGCACTTATGTAACTCAAAAAATATGAATATTTAGTACATTCTAAGTAATTTATATGAAAATATTGTGTGAAAATTTCAGAAACTTTCCACGTTCTAGTAAAATATGAAAAATGCAAACACTACAGCAGAAGTTAATGTTTTTACCCAGCACATATCAAAACATGCAATGCAACCATCCTATGGCCATTCTTGGAAATTTTTATTGAAAAACAAGATTATAAATAACACCTAATATAGAACAACAAAATAAAATGACACTCCAAGAAAAACTCATATTATGTGACGAATAAAAATATAGCTCCAAGTAAGATATACCGATAGTGTTGAAGACGAAAGAGGGGATGCCTTCCGGGGCATCCCCAAGCTTAGAAGCTTAAGTCTTCATTGAATATTACCTTGGGGGTGCCTTGGGCATCCCCAATCTTAGGTTCTTGTCACTCCTTATCCGCATCATATCGGTGTCTCACCCAAAACTTGAAAACGTTAATCACACAAAACTTAACGGAACTTCATGAGAAGGGTTAGCATAATAAAGATAGACCATTCACTTAGGTACTGTCAATACAAGATTCATAATTATTCCCACATGATACCTAATGTACTCCATCATTACCAGACTTTATATTACTCAATTTAAGCTATAGGAACACTTGAAACAAGCAAACTATGCATGCAAAACACAATCTGTCAAAAACAGAACAGTCTGTAAAGATCTGAATGATCACCAAACTTCCCTAACTATAAAATTTGGAAAAATTAGTAAAACTCAAGGAATTTGTATACAAATTTCAGAATTTTTTGATGCTCTAGTAAAACCAAATAATTTATATACTGGACGCAAAACTTTCTGTTTTTGCACAGAATCAAACAAGCACGTATCCACACTATCCCAAAGGCTTTATTTGGTACTTTATTGAAATAAAAGAAAAAAAACATGATTAATACAGTAGCTTAATCATGTGAACACATAAAAACAGAATGTAAAAGTGTTGGGTTGTCCCCCAACAAGCGTTTTTCTTTAATGCCTTTTAGCTAGGCATGATGATTTAAATGATGCTCGTATAGGAATAATAATTGAAACATGCAAAAGAGCATCATGAATATCATGACAAGAACATTTAAGTCTAACCAACTTCCTATGCATAGATATTTTGTGAGCAAACAATTTATGGGAGCAAGAATCAACTAGCATAGGAAGGCAGAACAAGCATAACTTCAAAACCTTGAACACATAGAGAGGAAACTTGATATTATTGCAATTCCTACAAGCATATGTTCCTCCCTCATAATAATTTTCAGTAGCACCATGAAGGAATTTAACAATATAACTATCAAATATAGCATTTTCTTCATTATCCACAAGCATAGAAATTTTGTCACTCTCCACATAAGCAATTTTCTTTTCATTCATAATAATGGGAGCAAAGTCAACAAAATAACTATCATGAGATACTTGATTGACATAACCACATTCAATATTAAAATCATGATGACAAGTTTCATGGTTACTATCACTCTTTATAACATACATGTCATCATCATAATCATCATATATAGGAGGCATGCCATAATCATAATAAATTTGCTCATCAAAACTTGGGGGACTAAAAATATCATCTTCATCAAACATAGCATCCCCAAGCTTGTGGCTTGGCATATCATTAGCATCATGGATATTCAGAAAATTCATACTAACAATATTGCAATCATGCTCATCACTCAAAGATTTAGTGCCAAACATTTTAATAACTTCTTCTTCTAACACTTGAGAACAATTTTCCTTTCCATCATTTTCATGAAATACATTAAAAAGATGAAGCATATGAGGCAACCTTAATTCCATTTTTTGTAGTTTTCTTTTATAAAACCAAACTAGTGAAAAACAAGAAACTAAAAGATTTGATTGCAAGATCTAAAGATATACCTTCAAGCACTCACTTCCCCGGCAACGGCTCCAAAAAAGACCTTGATGTCTACTAAGCAGCCTTCTTCTTGAAGACTCGTGTTGGGCCTCCAAGCACAGAGTTTTGTAGGACAGTGGGAATTTTCCCTCAAGTGGATGACCTAAGGTTTATCAATCCGTGGGAGGTGTAGGATGAATATGGTCTCTCTCAATCAACCCTGCAACCAAATAACAAAGAGTCTCTTGTGTCCCCAACACACCCAATACAATGACAAATTGTATAGGTGCACTAGTTCGGCGAAGAGATCGTGATACAAGCGCAATATGGATGGTAGATATAGGTTTTTGTAATCTGAAAAATATAAAAACAGCAAGGTAGCAAGTAACAGAAGTGAGCAAAAACGGTATTGCAATGCTTCAGAACAAAGCCTTGGGTTCATACTTTCACTAGTGCAAGTTCTCTCAACAATACTAACATAGTTGAATCATATGTAAATCTCTCACGTGCGACAAAGAGTTCACTCCAAAGTCAAAAATAGCGGAGAACTAACGAAGAAATTATTTTAGGGCACGAAACCACCTCAAAGTTATCTTTTCCGATCAATCTTATGAGCTATCCCCATCACTGTCACGAACAGCCCTAGAGTTCGTACTAAAATAACACCTTAAGATACACATCAACCAAAACCCTAATGTCACCTAGATACTCCAATGTCACCGCAAGTACCCATGGGCTTCATTATACGATATGCATCACACAATTTCAGATTCATCATGTTCAATCCAACACAAAGAACTTTAAAGAGTGCCCCAAAGTTTCTACCAGAAAGTCAAGACAAAAATGTGTGCCAACCCCTATGCATAGATTCCCAAGGTCAGGGAACCCACAAATTGATCACCAAAACTTACATCAAGTGGATCAATAGAACATCCCATTGTCACCACGGATATCCCATCAGAAGACATACATCAAGTGTTCTCAAATCCTTAAAGACTCAATCCGACAAGAAAACTTCGAAGGGAAAACTCAATTCATCACAAGAAGATAGAGAGGGGAAAACTCCATATGATTTATCTATATTAACAAAGCTCGCGGTATATCAAGATCGTTCCATCTCAAGAACACGAGAGAGAGAGAGATCAAACACATAGCTACTGGTACATACCCTCAGCCCCGAGGGTGAACTACTCCCTCCTCATCATGGAGACCGTCGGGATGATGAAGATGGCCTCCGGTGACGGTTTCCCCCTCCGGCAGGGTGCCGGTACGGGTTCCCGATTGGTTTTTCGTGGCTCTGGAGGCTTGCTGCGGCGGTACTCCTGATCTAGGTTTCTTTTCAGAGGTTTGGGTATTTATAGGAGTATTTGGCATTGGTCCCAAGTCCAGAAGGTTCCCAAGGAAGTCACAATCCTGCCAGGCACGGCCAGGGGGGTGGTCGCGCCCTGGTGGCTTGTGACTCCCTCGGGACTCTTCTCCGGTATCTTTTCGCTCCAGTATTTTTTATATTTTCCAAAAATATTCTCCTTCAGCCCATTCCGAGAACTTTTATTTCTACACAAAAACAATACCATGGTAGTTCTGCTAAAAAAATCAGTTCGGGTTAGTTCTAATAAAATCATACGAAAATCATATAGAATTGTTGTAAACATGGGATGAATACTTCATAAATTATAGATACGTTGGAGGCGTATCAATCTCCTCCTTGGACGGTTGAGGGACAATATCCGGAGGAGCACCTTCTTGATTATCTTGAGCGCCTTCATGAGCTTGCTCTTGATCTTGGAAAAGGACTTGATGTTGAGCTTGCTCGGGGATGTGGACTTGATCTTGGAAATCACTTGGTAAGATACCATCATCATGAGATTGATCTTTCCCTTTATCTTGTCCATGTGGTTGAGGGCCTTCATTTTGTTCTTCGGAAGCGTGTGGGTCACGCGTAGGTGATGGCTCCATGAGAGTGGAGCATTGTCCTTCTCCTTCGGCCACAAGGGGTTCCTCAATGGGTAGGAGGTGTCCCACGCCCATTATTCTTATGGCTTGGGGGGAATTTCATCACCTATATCACAAAGACCACTTTGCTCCACTTGGGAGCCATTATTCTCATCAAACTCCATGTTACACGTCTCCTCAATGAGTCCATTGGACTTATTGAGGACACGGTAAGTGTGAGAGTTTGTAGCATAACCAACAAATATGCCATCTTGAGCTCTAGGTTCAAATTTAGACAAACGAACACCTTTCTTGAGAATGAAACACTTACACCCGAACACCTTGAAGTACTTGAGATTGGGCTTGTTACCGGTAAGAATTTCATAAGGAGTCTTGTTCAAGCCTTGGCAGAGATAGAGCCGATTAGATGCATGGCATGGTGTGTTGATGGCTTTGGCCTGGAAATTGTATGGAGATTTGAATTCCGCCATCATGGTCCTTGCCACGTCCATGAATGTCCGGTTCTTTCTCTCTGCAACACCATTTTGCTGAGGGGTATAAGGTGCAAAGTATTGATGCTTGATCCCCTCATCACTAAGGAACTCATTCCGGGTGTATTTCTTGAACTCGATGCCGTTGTCACTTCTTATCATCGGAATCTTTGCCTCATGTTGTCGTTGAGCTTCATTGGCAAAGTCGATGACCGTTTGTTGAATCTCACTCTTCCTTTTGAAGAAGTATACCCAAGTGTACCTTGAGTAGTCATCCACTATCACCAAACAATAATTTCTTCCCCCAAGACTATCGAAGGATGGTGTACCAAAAGGATCCATGTGAAGGAGATCCAAGGGCCTCTTCGAGTAGATGGTAGTCGTGGGGTGGTGAGTCTTCTCATGTAGCTTTACTTCAATGCAAGCATTACAAGAACGATCTTTGTCAAAACTCACATTTATTAGTCCAAGAATGTGATCCACTTTGAGAAGACTTTGCAAAGATCTCATATTGGCATGGGCTAGCCGGCGATTCGAAAGCCATCCCACATCAAATTTAGCCATTAGGCAAGTCGTAGTCTTAGTGGGTCGCTCAAAGAAGTTAACCACATAGAGACCATTCTCGACATGCCCAACAAAGGCTACTTTAAGAGACTTTCTCCACAAAAGGGTCACGGAGTCCACACCAAAAAAGTTACAAAAAACTATGAGTGCAAAGTTGATGAACAAAAAGTAAATTTTATTCAAGTGTCTCAACAAGCATATCATTCTCTATGAAGAGTTCCGGAGAGATTATCACCTTGCCAAGACTCAATACCTTTGAAATTGCGTCATCACCAAATGATACTTGAGTGGCCACGGATGGGTTAGGATGAACATCCACCATCAAGTCATTGCTTCCGGTCATATGATTTGTTGCTCCGCTATTGAGCAACCATGACACTCCTCCGGAAGCAAACCCCTACAAGAGATCAATGCTTGGTTTTAGGTACCCATTCTTTAATAGGTCATTTTATGTTAGCAACAAGGGTCTTAGGAACCCAAATACACCATTCGATGTACTCATAAGAAGAACCAACATATTTGGCATAAATATGCCCATCACTAGCTCAACATAAAACATAAGAGGGGTTAAAGTCGCCGACTTTGTTGGGGTGGGTGGTCTTGCCCCTCTTGGCATTACCAATCACAACCTTGTCTTTCTTATTCTCATGCGGAACATCTCCTGCTCTGACAAAGGTTTCCTTGAGCGGTAGAACTTGCTTGGTTTTCACCTTCTTCTTGTTGTTGTTTTTGGGTGCAAATCCAACCCCTTCTTTTGCAACAACTTCCTTTTGGTTACTCAAAAGGTCATTGAGATTCTTCTCACCTTGGATACATGTCACGAGGCCTTTCTCAAGATGCTCTTTCATCTGAGCATTTTCCTCCACAAGATGTGCATGCTCACAACATGGGTTAGTAGAAGAGGCATTATCAATTAAAACAAAAGGAGGACACATGGCAATTTCCTTAGTGAGTTTTACTTGGAGTTGATCATGCGACTCCTTAAGAGAAGCATGAGCACTCTTCAATGCCTTGTGAGCATTTTCAAGCGAGACAAACACATCCTTGAGTCGATCATGGCCAATCCCAAGTGCAACTTTTTCAAATTTGAGCACATGGTTAAGAACTATAGCATGATCATAATCTTTATGTAATTTAGCAAGGTCATCATTTTGTGACTCCTCAAGAGTCACACGAAGACCTCGGTCTTCCTCAAGAGCAATCGAAAGATCCGCTATCTCGTCGGCATAATCACGACTATGCCCTCTCAACTCCTGAAGGCATTCTTCTTGAGACTCAATAGTGTCATTGGCCTCACAAAGTTGTTCCAAGAGATCAACAAAGTGCTTCTTGGATTCTCCCTTGAGTTTACAAAAGAACTTGTCAAACTCATTTTCACCCTCTTTCGCCTCCTCATGTTCATCCACACAATCTAACAAACACGGAGTGGAAAAAATAGAAGTTTTAATGTTTGAGGTTTTGGCGTTGGAGGTTACCTTGGTGATACCTTTTTCCATGAGGCACCTAGCAATATGGTTCTCGTTCAGAGCATCAAAGCGTGACACCTTTGTTGGGGTGGAAGATGCAATTGCCACCGATGCCAGCAATTCCTTCACCACTTGTGTCTTCATTATCATCATCGTCATCATCGGAGACATACTATTCTTGAGCCACCAACACTTTGTGAGGAGTCTTCTTGGTGAAGTTGGTCTTGTTGGGAAAGACTTGGCCTTATCTTTGCGGATGAGCTTGTCACCATTGTCTTCCCCCTTATCATATGGACAATCCACCACAAAGTGACTAACATTACCACAATTGTAGAAAGTCCTCACACATTTCTTGCCCTTTGACCCACCTGAGTTGTTCTTGGAGAAGTTGGTCCTGGTGTCTCTCTTGTTGCCCCAAAATTGCCTGGACGCTAGAGCCATATGCTCATGGTAAGCATATTTGGTGTCCTCGGGGCAACCTTCTTCTTCTTCTTCTTCTTCTTCCTCTTGACTGACCTTGGCCTTCAAAGCAAGGTTGGGAGATGATCTCTTTGACCGTTGCACACGAGGAAGGGAATTGTCTGCGGTTGTGTTCAGGATGTTCATGGCAATAAATTCATCCAAAACATCGCCAGAGGACAAGGTATGGAAATACAGTCTTTGACGGATGACGGCGGACATGGCCTTGTTGATGTCGGAAATATTCCCTAGAGGCAACAAATAAAGTGTTTATTATTATATTTCCTTGTTCTTGATAATTGTTTATTGTCCATGCTATAATTGTATTGATTGGAAACACATTACATGTGTGGATAAATAGACAACACTTTGTCCCTATTATGCCTCTAGTGAACTAGCTCGTTGATCAAAGATGATCAAGGTTTCCCAGCCATTGACATGTGATGTCATTTGATAACGGGATCACATCATTGGGAGAATGATGTGATGGACAAGACCCAAACTACAAACGTAGCATATGATCGTGTCAGTTTATGGCTACTGTTTTCTGCATGTCAAGTATATGTTCCTATGACCATGAGATCATGCAACTCACGGACACCGGAGGAGTGCCTTGTGTGTATCAAACGTCGCAACGTAACTGGGTGACTATAAAGGTGCTCGACAGGTATCTTCGAGGGTGTCTATTGTGTAGGCATGGATCAAGACTGGGATTTGTTACTTTGTGTGACGGAGAGGTATCTCAGGGCCCACTCGGTAATACAACATCACAATAAGCCTTGCAAGCAATGTGACTAAGTATTATTCATGGGATCTTGTATTACAGAACGAGTAAAGAGACTTGCTGGTAACGAGGTTGAACTAGGTATGGAGATACCGACGATCGAATCTCGGGCAAGTAACAAACCAAAGAACAAGGGGAACATCATACGGGATTAGTTGAATCCTTGACATAGAGGTTCGACCGATAACGATCTTCATAGAATATGTAGGAACCGATATGGGCATCCAGGTCCCGCTATTGGTTATTGACCGTAGAGGTGTCTCAGTCATGTCTACATAGTTCTCGAACCCGCAGGATCTGCACACTTAAGGTTTGGTCACATTTCGGTATTATAGAGTTATGCATGGTGGTGACCGGAGGTTGTTCGAAGTCCCAGATGAGATCCCGGACATCACGAGGAGATCCGGAATGGTTCGGAGGTAAATATTGATATATATAGGAAGTCCTATTTTGGTCGCCGGAAAAGTTTCGGGCTCATCGGTAGTGTACCGGGAGTGCCGGTAGTGTACCGGGAGACCATCGGGAGGGCTAGTTGGACCCAAGAGGCTACATGGGCTGTGGGAGAGTGAATACCAGCCCTTAGTGGGATGGTGGAAGTCCCACATAAGGCACATGCGGCTGGGAAGAAAAGCCCAAAGAGAAAAAGGTGGAAAAAGGCGAAAAGACCAAAATAAGGAGGAGTCCTAGTCCTACTAGGATTGGAGGAGTAATCCTCCTCTCCTTCTTGGTTCGGACGAAACCTAGATGGCTTGGCCCTTGGGACAAGCCTCCTCCTCTCTTAATCTTATATATACTAGAGGTTTTAGGGTTTTTGGCACTGGATTTTCAGCCACGTGCTACCCGTTCCTCTAGTGCATAGTTTCTCCTCTAGATCGGTTTTCTGCAGTGCTTAGGCGAAGCCCTGTCGAATTGCTCCACCACCATCACCGCGGCACCGTCACGCTGTCGGAGAACTCATCTACCTCTCCGCTCTCTCTTGCTGGATCAAGAAGGCGGAGATCGTCATCAAGTTGTACGTGTGCTGAACGCGGAGGTGTCGTCCATTCGGTGCTTGATAGGGACGGATTGTGATTGGATCTTGGGATGCTCGGCGATTTGGATCGCGAAGACGTTCGACTACACCAACCGTGTTTCTTAATTCTTCCCGCTTAGCGATCTACAAGGGTACGTAGATCCACTCTCCCTCTCGTAGATGCTCATCACCATGGATAGATCTTGCGTGTGCGTAGGAAATTTTTTGTTTCCCATGCAACATTCCCCAACAGTGGCATCATGAGCTAGGTCTATGTGTAGATAAGATCTCGAGTAGAATAGAAAGAGTTTGTGGGCGTTGATGCTTAGATTGCTTCCTCCCTTGGCCATGTTTTGGTTCAGCGGTATTGTGGGATGAAGCGGCCCGAACCAACATTACTTGTACGCTTACGAGTGACTGGTTCCCTCAACTGCAACTTGTTGCATAGATGGCTGCACTAGTAAAAACAGGGCTTTGGTTCAGGCCTGGCCAGCCCATTAGTCCTGGTTCAGACACGAATCGGGACCAATGGGGACAACGGTCCCGGTTCGTGAGGCCAGTGGGCCGGCCGGGCCTCGTGGGGCATTGGTCCTGGTTCGTCTGGATCCTTTGGTCCCGGTTCCACACACGAACTAGGACCAATGCGCCTCTCTCATGGCCCACAACCATTCTTCCCGGTTCGTGGCTGGAACCGGTACCAAAGGGGGTCCTTTAGTCCCGGTTCCAGCAACGAACCGAAACAAATGAAATGCCTATATATACCCCCTCGCCGGCGAGCAGAGCAGTCCACACTGCTCTGTTTTTCAGGCTGGCAAGGGGAGACCTTTGTGGTGCTATAGCTCACCTCCTATGCACATGAAGTGTTTGATGAAATGCCCGAGCCACACTACTTAAGCTTTCTCCACTACAAACTCGACCTCCAAGCTCCATTTTCCTCAAGATTTGTCCAGATTTAGCGGTCCGTCACTTCCCATCCCCGTCTTCACCGCCGTCGATCGCCCGCGCCGATCTCGTCACCGGCACCACCGTGGTGAGCCTCTTGTTCTTATCTTCTTTATGAAAGAAAAAAAATTCTTACTTGTATGATTAGATAGATAATTGTCTAATTTTCTTACTTGTATTATTGCTTGTTATTATATAGTGCGATGGTTTTGGTATCCTCCCCCGTCGGCCCTCATCCTGTCTATGTGCGATGGTTTTATGGTTGCGATTATGATCGTATTTGTTGTTGCATTGAAATGTTTTACATAGTTTCAATGTATGGTTTAATTAGATGCTCTGGAGAGCTATATGTTGTGCAATGAGAACTATGTATGTACTTTGGTTTTAATGTGATGATGAACTTCTATTAATTTGGTCACTTATCTATTCATGATGTTCTGTAATGGTTTTTGACACACTTAATGCACGCAGATGAACCGACAAAGGATGTACAGTGATAGACACACCTCCGAGTACATTGAGGGCATGCATGATTTTCTCGAAGTGGCTGAGGCAAACAAGTAGAATGGTTTTATGTGTTGTCCATGCTCTATATGTGGGAATACAAAGTCTTACTCTGACCAGAAAACCATTCACGCCCACCTACTTTATAAGGGATTCATGCCACACTATAATGTTTGGACCAAGCACGGAGAAATAGGGGTTACGATGGAATACGGCGAAGAAGAAGAGTACGGTGACAACTATGTGCCCCCTGAATACGGTGATGCTGCAACGGGGGAAGCTGAAGATCAAGAGGAACCGGATGATGTGCCCGATGATGATCTCCGCCGGGTCATTGTTGATGCAAGGAGACGGTGTGAAAGTGAAAAGGAGAAGCTGAAGTTCGATCGGATGTTAGAGGATCACAAAAAAGGGTTGTACCCCAATTGCGAAGATGGCAACACAAAGCTCGATACCGTACTGGAATTGCTGCACTGGAAGGCAAAGTATGGTATACCTGACAAGGGATTTGAGGATGTACTGAAAATATTTAAGAAGAGGCTTCCAAAGGATAACGAATTTCCCGACAATATGTACGCAGCAAAGAAGGTCGTATGCCCTCTAGGATTGGAGGTGCAATAGATACATGCATGCCCTAATGACTGCATCCTCTACCGTGGTGCGTACGAGGATTTGAATGCCTGCCCGGTATGCGATGCATTGCGTTACAAGATCAGACGAGATGACCCTGGTGATGTTGACGGCGAGCCCCCCAGGAAGAGGGTTCCTACCAAAGTGATGTGGTATGCTCCTACAATACCACGGTTGAAATGTCTGTTCAGGAACAAAGAGCATGCCAAGTTGATGTGATGGCACAATGAAGACCGTAAGAAATACGGGAATTTGAGACACACCGCTGATGGGTCGCAGTGGAGAAAAATCGAGAGAAAGTACCGGGCTGAGTTTGGAGATGACCCAAGGAACGTATGGTTTGGTTTAAGCGCGGATGGCATTAATCCTTTCTCGGAGCAGAGGAGCAATCACAGCACCTGGCCCGTGACTCTATGTATGTATAACCTTCCTCCTTGGGTGTGCATGAAGCGGAAGTTCATTATGATGCTACTTCTCATCGAAGGCCCTAAGCAACCCGGCAACGACATTGATGTGTACCTAAGGCCATTAGTTGAAGAACTTTTACAGCTGTGGAATGGAAACGGTGTACGTGTGTGGGATGAGCACAAACAGGAGGAATTTGACCTGCATGCGTTGTTGTTTGTAACCATCAATGATTGGCCTGCTCTCAGTAACCTTTCAGGATAGACAAACAAGGGATACCACGCATGCACGCACTGTTTAGCTGACACCAAAAGTATATACCTAGACAAATGCAGGAAGAATGTGTACCTGGGGCATCGTCGATTTCTTCCGACCAACCATCAATGTCGTAAGAAAGGCAAGCATTTCAAAGGCGAGGCAGATCACCGGAAGAAGCCCGCCATGAGTACCGGTGATCAAGTACTTGCTATGGTCAATGATTTACACTTAATATTTGGAAAGGTTACGGGCGGACTATCTGTTCCGAATGATGATGAGGGACGCACACCCATGTGGAAGAAGAAATCTTTATTTTGGGACCTACCCTACTGGAAACACCTAGATGTCCGCTCTTCAATCGACGTGATGCACGTGACGAAGAACCTTTGCGTGAACCTCCTAGGCTTCTTGGGCATGTATCGGAAGACAAAAGATACACCAGAGGCATGGGAGGACCTGCAACGTTTGCATGAAAAAGACGGCATACCTCCAAAGCAGTATGAAGGTCCTGCCAGCTACGCGCTTACCAAACAAGAGAAGGAAATCTTCTTTGAATGCCTGCTCAGTATGAAGGTCCCGTCTGGCTTCTCATCGGATATAAAGGGAATAATAAATATGGCCGAGAAAAAGTTTCAGAACCTAAAGTCTCATCACTGCCACGTGATTATGACGCAACTGCTTCCGGTTGCATTGAGGGGGCTTCTATCGGAAAACGTTCGATTAGCCATTGTTAAGCTATGTGCATTCCTCAATGCAATCTCTCAAAAGGTGATCGATCCAAAAATCCTACCAAGGCTAAGGAGTGATGTGGCGCAATGTCTTGTCAGTTTCGAGCTGGTGTTCCCACCATCCTTCTTCAATATCATGACGCACGTCCTAGTTCATCTAGTCGACGAGATTTTCATTCTGGGCCCCGTATTTCTACACAATATGTTCCCCTTTGAGAGGTTCATGGGAGTTCTAAAGAAATATGTCCGTAACCGCGCTAGGCCAGAAGGAAGCATTTCCGTGGGCCATCAAATAGAGGATGTCATTGGGTTTTGTGTCGACTTCATTCCTGGCCTTAAGAAGATTGGTCTACCTGAATCGCGGTATGAGGGGAGACTGACTGGAAAAGGCACGATTGGAAGGGGCTCAATAATATGCAGGGACGGACATTCTTGGTCTCAAGCACACTACACAGTTCTACAGAACTCTATCTTGGTGGCCCCGTATGTCGATGAACACAAGAACAGTTTGCGCTCCAAACACCCGGAGGAGTGTGACGACTGGATTACACACGAACACATCAGGACTTTTAGCGATTGGTTGGAAACACGTGTCAGAGGTGACAACACTGTTTCTGATGAGCTGTTCTCGTTGTCCAGGGGACCATCTTCAACTGTATTGACTGACAAAGGATACGAGATAAATGGGAATACATTTTACACGATCGCCCAAGATCAAAATAGCACCAACCAAAACAGCGGTGTCCGCTTTGATGCAGCAACCAAGAGGGGAAAGGACACATATTATGGTTACATAGTGGACATATGGGAACTTGACTACGGACATGATTTTAAGGTCCCTTTGTTTAAGTGCAAATGGGTCAATCGGTCAGGACGCGGGGTACAGGTAGACCCACAGTACGGAATGACAACAGTGGATCTGAACAATCTTGGGTACATAGACGAAACATTCGTCCTAGCCAATGATGTGGCGCAGGTTTTCTATGTGAAGAACGTGTCTACCAAACCAAGAAAAAGAAAAGATATGGAAGGGAATACATCATGCAATGATCCAAAGCGCCACATAGTTCTTTCAGGAAAAAGAGACATCGTGGGATTGGAGGGCAAGACAGACATGTCTAGAGATTATGAAAAGTTTCATGAAATTCCTCCCTTCAAAGTCAAGGCTGATCCAAGCACCATGTTAAGCGATGAGGAATATCCATGGTTACGGAGCAATAAGCAAAGAACACAAGCGAAGAAAAAGTGCAGACTGATGAAGTCAATAAGTTCAGAAAAATGAAATGCCTTTGTAACAGACGAGTTTTCGTCCGAAACCTACTTCGAAAGAGATGGTCCAGTTTGCACACGAAGTGCATCCAGTTTTTGCGGTAATCCTCTCAACTTTTGCACACATGTTATGTGGGTCAAATGATGATACCATGCCAAGTTTCAACCTATTCTGAGTTCATTTATAGTGCTTTCCAATTTCAGGGTCATTTAGCTCAAAATAATCATTAAATGCATGAAAAATAGCAAATTAAGTCAGAAAGGGTTGAAATTTTAGTATGTGGCTTTGAATGGTGCATATTGAATGCACAAAAATTCTTGAGTTCAAATAAGTTTAGAAAAATGAAATGCCTTTGTAACAGACGAGTTTTCGTTCGAAACCTACTTGGAAAGAGATGGTCCAGTTTGTACACGAAGTGCATCCAGTTTTTGCTGTAATACTCTCAACTTTTGCACACATGTTATGTGGGTCAAATGATGATACCATGCCAAGTTTCAACCTATTCTGAGTTCATTTGTAGTGCTTTCCAATTTCAGGGTCATTTAGCTCAAAATAAACCATTAAATGCATGAAAAATAGCAAATTAAGTCAGAAAGGGTTGAAATTTTAGTATGTGGCTTTGAATGGTGCATATTGAATGTGTAACCCTCGTATTTCGAAAGAGATGGTCCATTTTGTACACGAAGTGCATCCGGTTTTTGCCGTAACCCTCTCAACTTTTTAGCGCATGCTATGTGGGTGAAATGATGATACCATGTCAACTTTGAACCTTTTCAGAGTTCATTTAAAGTTTTTATCAATTTCAGGGTCATTTAGCTCAAAAAAATCAGCAAGTGCATGAAAAATACCAATTGATCAAGTCAGAAAGGGCTGAAAAATGATGATGTGGCTCTGAATGGTGCATTTTGAACACACAAAAAGTATGGAGTTCAAATAAGTTCAAAAAATGAAATCCCTTTGTAACAGATGAGTTTTCGTCCGAAACCGTGGTACTTTGAAAGAGATTGTCCATTTTGTGCACGAAATGCATCCAATTTTTCTGAGTTCATTTGAAGTGCTTTTTAATTTTTTTCAAAACATCGTGGGAGTGGAGTTCAAAAAACAATCAACTAAAAAGCTTTTATAAACCTCTAGTATTTCTGAAACTATAATTATATAAACATTATGGAACTAAAATATCAAATGAAGTCGGAAAGGGTTGGAAATTGATGATGTGGCTTTGAATGGTGCATTTTTAACACAATGTGGTCAATAATTTTAATGTTAGAAAACCAGCGGGGAGGAAGATGGAAAAGAGCAAGACCAACAGTTTTTTTCACCATTCATACAAGCTTGTTAAAATGAAATCATGAAGGGTTGAAAGTTATTTTTGTTAAAAAAATTAATAGCAGAAAGTGAAAATAGATGCGGTTACGCTGAAATTCAAGCTAAAATTGAAAGCCAACCACTTTGAACTGGTTGAACTTCCAATTTTAGCTTGAAATTCCAGTATAAGGGCATCTATTTTCACTCAATTAGCAGCTGCGGTGGGGCTTATAAACAGGTGCGGTCTCCCCTCGACTAGCGAGGTGGGACTAAACATAAATCAAAAAACAAAACAAAACACTGATTTTTTTAAAAAATAT
This sequence comes from Hordeum marinum, assembly GCA_022496015.1. Lineage (NCBI taxonomy): Eukaryota > Viridiplantae > Streptophyta > Magnoliopsida > Poales > Poaceae > Hordeum > Hordeum marinum. The sequence goes on along the minus strand of CM039676.1, from coordinate 334,464,612 downwards.
GCCACCTACTGGGCCACCACGGCCTGAATATGACTAGAAACCCAACCAGCTTGTTGGGCCAGGATCCAGGCCCGTAGAAAGCCCAATAGGCCCACAGGCAGTGACACATTAGGCCCAGAAGCCTACAATTGAGAGGAGCTCGAGAGGGTGTGTGCATCAGCGCTTATAAACCACTCTCGAGCTCTCTCGGCTAGCAAGGTGGGACTAAAAATTTGGCTCCGGGCAGCACAACCCTTTGGTCCCGGTTGGTGGAAGCAACCGGGACTAAAGGACCCCTTTAGTCCCGGTTGCTACCACCAACCGGGACCAAAGGTATGCTTCCCGCCCTTTGGGCTGACGAAAAGGGACCATTGGTCCCGGTTGGTGGCACCAACCGGGACCAATACCCACCTTTAGTCCCGGTTGGTGCCACCAGCCAGGACCAAAGGTCTCTGCTTCCCGCCCATTGGGCTGACGAAAAGAGACCTTTGGTCCCGGTTGGTGGCACCAACCGGGACTAAAGGGGGCATTGGTCCCGGTTGGTGTCACCAACCGGGACCAATGCTCTCTGTATATAAGCGACAGTTCTAATTTTTTCAGATTTCATCTAGCACTTGCCCCCGATGACATCGAGCACATCGACGCTGCCAGGCTGCCCGAGCTAACCGTCCTCATCGCCTCCCCGTCGCCGGCCCCGTCCTCATCGTCGGCCCCGTCGCCTCCCCGAGCCACCGGCCCCGTCGCCGCCGTCCTCGTTGCCTCCCCGTTGCTGCCGTCCTCGTCCCTATCGCCGTCGTCGCCTCCTGTCGTCTCCCCGTCCCCGTCGTCAGTGTCGCCTCCCCGCCCCCGTCGTCACCTCCTCATCACCGTCGTCGTTGCCATCGTCGCCTCCCCATCGTTGTTGCCTCCCCGTCGTTGTCACCATCGTTGCCTCCCCGTCCCCATCGCCTCCACATCGCCGTCGTCGCCTCCCCGTCGTCGCGTCGTCGTTGTCGCCTCCCCGAGCCCTCCGTACTTGTCGTCGTCACCTGTCCGGGCGCCTGCCGTCCTCGTCCCCGTCACCGCGTGCTCCCCCGAGCCCATCGGCCTCCAGCCATCGCCACCGGCCACTCAGTGAGCCCCCCTTTCGCATGGTCCCCTGCTCCCCGTCACCGCGTGCCGCCCCGTCATCGTTTAGGTTTTTTTTGCGGGCATGTATATGTGTATATGTTCATGTAAAATGTCTTTGTTGTTTTTCATATGTACGAAAATGTAGAGTGAAAACGACAACAAGGCCAGGTTTTTCATATGTTGGCATCGGCTCTATCTATCAACAAGGCCACGGGAGCACCCCGGCCCCCTATCATCACGTTGGCATCGACTCTCCAAGAGCTTTCCAACGGATCCGGAACGTATGTCATTGTCGATATACCCCCTCTCCGATAACTTCGACATGAGGGGTGGTCTATATACCCCCTCCTCGATAACATTTTTTTCTAAGTTACTAAGGTAAAATGTTCACCCCCGTCTCGATATCTGGGCGACCAACTCTCGAGGCCACCCAAACCCAAGGAAAAAACTGGTATATTTGCTCATTGTTTATGTATGATTTTAGTTTAAAGCATTTATATATTCCTCATATATGAATATGGTAAATTTCCATTTTCGATCCGATTCCGTTCCGTTACCGTACCGTTTCCGAATCCGCCTAATCCGGTATTCGAATCCGCATTATCCGGTATTCGAATCCGCATCTGTTCCGCTTCCGAATTCGAAAATAAATATGGAATAGGATACGGTATAGAGATTATCCGTCCGAATCCGATCCGGTTTCACCCCTAGTCACGTTTTCCATCAGACATCGATTGCACGGGTGTCTGGCTCCGGGCGCCATCTTATATAGGTTTATTGTCGTGCCAAAAACTGGTGTCAACACATGCCCCCATGTTTTTCGGCAAAACTTGTATGTTTGGCACACTAATATATCCATGCTATATCATGTTTGTATATTAAGTGTCATGTTGTAATTAATATTTTGCAGAAACTATGGACGATCGTCAAAGAAACTTAGAAGAAGAAGAGATGTTGGGGGAAATCATTCGCCAAGGACCATTGTTGGTGGGCGACATCGTCCGGGAAGGAGGTAATGTCTTCGAGTTTCTGAACGACACCGATGGTCTGGAAGAAGAGGGTGAAGCAGGCTTCGGTGATCGGACAGAGGTGGAAGGACATGCTTATGATGGCTCCTGTGAGCGAACAGAGCAAGGAGACCGTGATGACGGCTCCGGTGAGCGAACGGAGGAAGGAGTTGTTGGAAAGTCCGGCGAGGTATATATAATAATTAAGCCTGTGCTGACTAGCTAATTGATGCATTAATTGTTTTGGTATGTGTACACATATTAACTCTCTTCTTTCTTCTTTTCTAGCCCTCCGTATCCGGATCGAGCCAAACTTCGGTAACGAGACGAGGCCTGAAGAAAAAGTTGCACCCAGATGAAATATTCACGATCACCGGCATCAATAGAGATGGCCAACCGATTGAACCCAGCCGGACCAAGGATGCATTTTCTGCTCAGTGCGGGGTTCTTGTTAGGGACATGATCCCGATCACCATCCACCAATGGAATAAGCCGAAGGCCGGAGACCCTGAAGTGTCTTTTGTCACCGATAGACAGAAAGATGATCTTTGGACCGCGCTGAAGGCAAATTTCACCCTACCGGAAGAGGAGCATCCGAAAAAGCCAGTTATAGAGCAAAAGGTCAAGACTCATGCTCTTAAGAAGATGGCAGAGCTATTCAAGAGGTGGAAGAATGAGTTAAAAACAAAGTTTGTCAACAAAGAGAAGACTCCAATATTCGAAGGCCGATTTGAAAAGATAAGAGAACAGTGGCCCGCATTTGTGGCCCACAAGACATCGGAGAAGAGTAAGAAGATGTCAGCGATAAACAAACTAAATGATGCAAACAAGAAGCATCACCATCGCACGGGGTCAGGTGGCTACCACAAAGCCCGGCCGTTGTGGGACAAGGCTGAAAAGGACCTTCTTGACAAAGGGATCGTACCAGCGACAATGAACTGGCCAGAGCGTGGAAGGAATTGGTTCTTCGGGGTTGGGGAAACCTTGGACCCTGAAATAGGGAAGTGCTGTTGGAGGAACGAACAACTGACAGTACCGATCACCAAGCTTCAGGAGTTAATCGCCAAAACGGAGAAAGGGACGTTCGTTCCCGACAGAGAGAACGGCGAGCTCACAATGGCCCTCGGGAATCCTGAGCACCCAGGAAGAACACGAGGCACGGCACGCTCCGTTCCATGGAAGCATGGGTTTCCCGACGCAAGCGGTTACAAAAGCAGGGAGAGGAAGAGGAAATAGGAGCAAAGCGAAATACAGAACCTAAATGCAAGAGTACACGCGCTAGAGGAGAGGCATCAAGCTGAAGAAGCTACCCTAGAAGCTACCCCGCCATCTCAGCGGAGAAGCAGCGTGGCTCCCACCGAGCTCATTGTGCAGCCTGATTTGACGGCTCCCAGGTACCCCGTGGATGAAATCACGGAGTCTCAAGATTGCCACCTTAAGAAGCAATTGGTGATGAACCTCAAACCCACGGTGGCTATCGGCCATGTTGCACCTCCTCGACCCAACGGAACTTTTCACTGTCGTCCGATTCCAGAAGGCTATGCTGTTGTGATGGTCGAAGAAATATTGGAGGGATATGAGGAGCTCACACTTGACTACCCTACCGGCGAAGGGGAAACTCTCCTAGAGAATGCTCTGAGGACTTCATCTCTATGGCCAAAGGAATTCATCAAGCTTCCGAACTGGACAGCGCCTCCGCCTTCTCCTCCTCCGGCGAGTAAGGACCCGCCTCCTCCTCCGGCGAGTAAGGGCCCGCTTCCTCCTCCGCCTCCTCCTCCGGCGAGTAAGGGCCCGCTTCCTCCTCCGCCTCCTCCTCCGGCGAGTGATCAGGGCACGCCTCCTTCTCCGACTCCTCCTCCGGCGAGTGATCGTTGCACGCCTCCTCCTCCGCCTTCTCCGCCTGCGTCGGCGCGTCCGAGCAACCCGTCTCCTCCTCCGCCTCGTCAGCAAGAGCAGAAGAGAGCCGCCGCCGCCGCTCCGGCAGCTCCGGCGCCTCTTAAGCAACAAAGGAAAATAGCAGCCATCGCTTCGGCGTCTAGCACTACAACCAATGGTGGGAGGCCATACCAATACGGTCCATCATCTCTCAAGCCTCTTGAGTCGTTACCATACGAGAGGAGCGATGAGGAAAACGCGAAGATCTCTAAAGGCGAAGTGGATGCCCATTTTAAAAAGAAAAATCCACCTCCGGAGGAGAAGATAGATGTGGTGAAACTGAAGCGCACTTTGGATGCCCTGAAGCGACCAGCACCGGCTCCGCTGGATGACTACCATGTCCGCGCTCTTAAAAAGAAAGTGCAAGAAGCGCGCTGGTCCGGAACCATTGCAACTGCCAAAAGGAGAGGGGAAAAATTCCCTAGCTCGGCGAACAGGCGAAACAATCATGCCCCCGCTGCAGGTGTCTAGCGATATCGTCGTCGCAAATCTGCCGGCCGGGATGGTGCCCGGTACCAATGCTGCTGATTACCTGCCCGACGATATACGTTTTGATGCACTAGAGGTGGACGGACACAAATTCCGGCACGGGTATCCTCTCGTCAGACGTAATCAACAGCTACCAACGATGATGCGAAAATTCCATCAGTGGTACATGGACACCTGCAAGAGCTCTGGGTTGGATAATGTGATGATTATGGTTAAAGACAAGCACGACCTCGTTGGAATTGACGTGTTGTGTGTTCCATTTGAGGAGTTATTCCAGCTTTTCAATCAAAAGGCCATCGATAAAGTAATCATCACTTGCTACTGTCTGTAAGTACTACTTCTTTAATTAAGTCTCTATATATAGCTCAGCTCTTTCATTGCATGTACATATAATTCACTATATCATGCAGATTGAAGATCGTCGAATGCAAGCAAAGAGAAATCTATAATATTGGGTTCATTAACCTAAATATCTTTGATGGATGGGATATGAAAAATAATCCCAAACAAGCCGAGGCCAACTTTCTACAATCGTTGCTTCAACATCAAAACAAACAAAAAATAATCTTTCCTTACAACTTCGAGTGAGTGTTATACTGTGCATATTCGGTTTTCCTTTATTTACTCGAGGTTATAGTAATGTAATTGATGAGTTATGCATGCGTGCAGAGCTTCCACTATATTCTCCTAGAGATAATGCTTGAGGAGGGACTAGTAACCGTCTTAGACTCAAGATGAAAAGATCCCAAGATGTATGCGATCATCACTGATATGCTTAAGAAGTAAGTTCAATCGATTATTATCGCACCATTTCGGCAACTTTGTTCATTTAATGATATCAGGTAATAATTATTTTCTATGTCTGGCAGGGTTTGGATACCGTTCACCACAAAATCTCCGGGACTGCCGAAGGAGCTGAAATTTACACACCCGAAAGTAAGTACTACTAGCTAGTTCGGCGCATCTCCCATTATATTGATTCTAGCTAGTTTCATCAATACCATTTATATAATGTTTGATTATCAGTTTGATTGACCTCTATTTCTCGTAAAGTGGTTGTGGCAGGAACCAGGGACTAACCTTTGTGGATACTACGTATGCGAGTGCATCTACAACGCGACGATCTCTAAGCAGGGCGGCTACTCTAAAAAAGATGTGTGTAAGCAATAGTATTCACAATTTTATTTTAGTACCATCATTTGTGTTGAGTTTCATTCATATATATGTATTGACCCCCTTCTTCGAATTAGCTTTGGGAGCTGCAGGAACAACTCCTACCACAAGATCGCATAATAGCTATTCAAGAGGAATTGGCGGGATTCTTTCTTGAACACGTCATCAGGAAAGAGGGAGTATACCATATGGAACTTGATTTCAGATGTTAGGATATTGTAAGAGATCTTATATTGTATATATGTAGCCAGTAGCGTCGGATAGATATACGAAAACTTGATGTTCGAACAATCTCACTTCTCTCTGTATATGTTCATGACGATCTTCTGTACTTAATGGTTTAATTCCTTCATTTGCTTACTAGCTAGCATGTCGAGTCCTCTCTATATGTATAGTACGTAGCGTCGACCAAGCACGGAGATAAGAGAGGACACCTCTCTCTATTAGCTAGCTAACACAATATATTAAACCCCAAAATTAATCCTACAAAACCCCTATCCCCCCCCTCTCTAAAAAAACGCCAGCCTCGGAACTGCTGACGCGTGGATGAATTTTGGTCCTGGTGGTGCTACCAACCGGGACAAAAGGCCCTCCTGCCCGGGCAAGCCGCAGAGTCCACGTGGAGGCCCATCTGTCCCGGTTCGTGGGCAAACCGGGACTAAAGGTTTTGGGCATTAGTAACGACCCTTTAGTCTCGGTTCCAGAACCGGGACAAATGGCCCTCTAGAACCGGGACAAATGGGCCTATTTCTACCAGTGCTAGCGGGTGCCGGTTTCTCCTACTTTAGTTGGATCGGATTCGACAAAGGCGGTCCTTGAGAAGGTTAAAAAGCAACTAATGTATCACCGTTGTGGTTTATGCGTAGGTGAGAATTGTTCTTGCTACATACCCGTAGAAGCCACGTAAAACATGCAACAACAATTAGCGGAAGCCTAACTTGTTTTTGCAGGGTATGTTGTGATGTGATATGGCCAATTACATGATGTGATATATGTGATGTATGAGATAATCATGTGTTGTATAGAATATCACGACTTGCATGTCGATGAGTAGGGCAACCAGCAGGAGCCATAGGGTTGTCTTTAATTATTGTATGACCTGCGTGTCAATCATTAAGCGCTATGTAATGCTTTACTTTATCGCTAAACGGTAGCAATAGTAGTAGAAGCATGATAGGCGCGACAAACCATATGGGGACATGTTGATGGAGATCAAGATGATGGATATCATGGTGTCGTGCCGGTGATGATGGAGATCATGCCAGTGCTTTCAAGATGGAGATCAAAAGCACAAGTTCATGGCCATATCATGTCAGTTATGATTTGCATGTGATGTTAATCCTTTTATGCACCTTGTTTTTCTTAGGACGACGGTAGCATTATAAGGTGATCCCTCACTTAAATTTCAAGATGAATTGTGTTCTCCACGAGTGTGCACCGTTGCGAAAGTTCGTCGTGTCGAGACACCACGTGATGATCAGGTGTGATAGACTCTACGTTCACATACAACGGGTGCAAGCTAGTGTTGCACATGCAGAACACTCGAGTTAAACTTGATGAGCCTAGCATGTACAGACATGGCCTCGGAACACAAGAGACCGAAAGGTCAAGCATGAGTCATATAGTAGATATGATCACCATGATGATGTTCACCATTGAAACCACCTCAACTCACATGATGATCAGACTTGAGTTGGTGAAATTTGGATCATGTGACACTCAGATGACCTGAGGGATGTCAATTTGAGTGGGAGCTTTAGTAATTTGATTAACTAAACTCATTATCTTGAACAATAGTCTAAGTAACCTTTGCATATTTATGTTGTAGGTCAATGGCTCGCGCAGTAGCACCCCTAAATTTTAATGCGTTCCTAGAGAAAGGTAGGTTGAAAGATGATGGAAGAAACTTTGTTGACTGGGCCCGTAATCTGAGTATTATCCTCATGGTTTCCAAGAAATCATATGTCCTTGATGCACCGCTTGGTGACCAACCAGAAGACATGTCATCCGAAGACGTTAAGAACGCTTGGGAGGCACGTTCTGGAGATTACTCAATAGTACAGTGTGCAATATTGTATGGCTTAGAACCGGGACTTCAAAGACATTTTGAATGTCATGGAGCATATGAGATGTTCCAGGAGTTGAAGTTTATCTTTCAGAAGAATGCTCGGATGAAGAGGTATGAGACCTCCGATAAGTTCTATGCCCTTTCGTCAGAGGCGATCACTGACAGAATTCTTCAATCAGCTGGCAAAGGATGAAGTGACGATGCGTGTGGGAAATGATTCCAAGGTTGATGTGATCGACATCGGCACGCTCTCTCTTCGATTACCATCGGGATTAGTGATGAACCTGAATAATTGTTATTTAATGCCTGCGTTGAGCATGAACATTATATCTGGATCTTGTTTATTGTGAGACGGTTACTCATTTAAATTAGAGAATAAAGGTTGTTCTATTTATATGAGTAATATCTTTTATGGTCATGCACCCAATGTGAGGGGTTTATTCATATTGAATCTTGATAGTGATGACACACATATTCATAACATTGATGCCAAAAGATGTAGAGTTGATAATGATAGTACCACTTTCTTGTGGCATTGCCATTTAGGTCATATTGGTGTAAAACACATGAGGAAGCTCCATGCTGATGGACTTTTGGAGTCACTTGATTTTGAATCACTTGACACATGTGAACCATGCCTCATGTGCAAGATGACTAAAACACCGTTCTCTGGAACAATGGAACGGGCAAGTGACTTATTGGAAATCATACATACTGATGTGTGCGGTCCAATGAATGTTACAGTGCGTGGTGGATATCGTTATTTTCTCACCTTCACTGATGACTTAAGCAGGTATGGGTATATTTACTTAATGAAACACAAGTCTGAAACGTTTGAAAAGTTCAAGAAATTTCAGAGTGAAGTTGAGAATCATCGTAACAAGAAGATTAAATTCCTACGATCTGATCGAGGAGGTGAATATCTGAGTTATGAGTTTGGCAGTCACTTAAGACAAGGTGGAATTGTTTCACAATTGACACCGCCTGGAAGACCACAGCGTGATGGTGTGTCCAAACATCGTAATCGAACCTTATTAGAAATGGTGCGTTCTATGATGTCTCTTGCTGATTTGCCACTATCGTTTTGGGGTTATGCATTAGAGGCAGCTGCATTCACTTTAAACAGCTAGGGCACCATCGAAATCCATAGACATGAAACCATATGAACTATGGTTTGGCAAGAGCCCAAAGTTGTCGTTTCTTAAAGTTTGGGGATGTGATGCTTATGTCAAAAAGCTTTAGCCTGAAAAGCTGGAACCCAAAGCGGAGAAATGCGTCTTCATAGGATACCCGAAAGAGACAGTCGGGTATACCTTCTATCTCAGATCCGAAGGAAAAGTGTTTGTCGCTAAGAACGGAACATTTCTTGAGAAAGAGTTTCTCTCGAAAGAATTAAGTGGGAGGAAAATAGAGCTTGATGAGGTGATTGAACCTTTACTTCAACTAGAAAGTGGCGCAGCGTAGAAAGATGTTTCTGTGGAACCTACGACGGTTGAAGAGGAAGTTAATGATGATGATCATGAAGCTTTGAATCAAGCTACTATTGAACCTCGTAGGTCGACAAGGGCGTGTACTGCTCCTGAGTGGTACGGAAACTGTGTCTTGGAGGTCATGTTGTTGGACAACAATGAACCTACGAGCTATGGAGGAGCGGTGATGGGCCCGGATTCCGGGAAATAGTTAGAGGCCATGAAATCCGAGATGGGATCCATGTATGAAAACAAAGTATGGACTTTGGAAGTATTACCTGAAGGGCGAAAGGCCATTCAGAACAAATGGATCTTTAAGAAGAAGACGGACGCGGACGGTAATGTCACCGTCTATAAAGCTCGACTTGTGGCAAAGTGTTTTTCACAAGTTCAAGGAGTTGACTACGATGAGACCTTCTCACCCTTAGCGATGCTTAAGTCTGTCAGAATCATGTTGGCAATAGCTGCTTATTTCGACTATGAAATTTGGCAGATGGATGTCAAAACAGCGTTCCTCAACGGTTTCCTTGAGGAAGAGTTGTATATGATGAAACCAGAAGGTTTTGCCGATCCAGAGAATACTAACAAAGTTTGCAAACTCCAGCGATCTATTTATGGGCTGGTGCAAACATCTCGGAGTTGGAATAAGCGCTTTGATGAGGTGATCAAAGCGTTTAGGTTTATACAAGTTTATGGAGAAGCTTGTATTTACAAGAAAGTGAGCGGGAGCTCTATAGCATTTCTAATATTATATGTGGATGACATATTGCTGATTGGAAACAATATAGAAATGCTGGAAAGCGTGAAGGAATATTTGAACAAGAGTTTTTCAATGAAGGACCTAGGAGAAGTTGCTTTCATATTAGGCATTGAGATCTATAGAGACAGATCGAGACGCTTAATAGCACTTTCACAAAGCACATACCTTGATAAAGTTTTGAAGAAGTTCAAAATGGATCAGTCCAAGAAGGGGTTCTTGCATGTGTTACAAGGTGAGAAGTTGAGTAAGACTCAATGCCCAGTGACTGCAAAAGATAGAGAAAAGATGAGTGTCATACCCTATGCTTCAGAGATAGGCTCTATCATGTATGCAACGTTGCGCACAAGACCCGATGTCAGCCTTGCCATAAGTATGGCCGGAAGGTTTCAAAGTGATCCTGGAATGGAGCACTGGGTGGTGGTCAAGAATATCCTTAAATACCTGAAAAGAACTAAGGAAATGTTTCTCGTTTATGGAGGTGATGAAGAGCTCGTCGTAAAGGGTTACGTCGATGCAAGCTTTGACACATATCCGGATGACTCTAAGTCACAAACCGGATACATATTTATTCTCAACGGGGGAGCGGTAAGCTAGTGCAGTTCCAAGTAAAGGGTGGTAGCCGATTCTACGTGCGAAGCGGAGTACATCGCAGCCTCGGAGGCGGCAAAGGAAGGTGTGTGGATGAAGCAGTTCATGACAGATCTGGGAGTAGTGCCCAGTGCACTGAATCCAATGAACTTGTTCTGTGACAACACTGGTGTCATTGCTCTAGCCAAGGAACCAAGGTTTCACAAGAGGACCAGACACATAAAGCGACGCTTCAACTCCAGCCGCGATTACATCAAGGAGAAGGACATAAATATTTGCAAAGTGCACACGGATCTGAATGTTGCAAACCCGTTGACTAAACCTCTTCCAAGGGCTAAACATGATCAACACCAGAACTGCATGGGTGTTCGATTCATAACAATGTAAATCACGTAGTGATGTGAACTAGATTATTGACTCTAGTGCAAGTGGGAGAATGTTGGAAATATGCCCTAGAGGCAATAAATAAAGTGTTTATTATTATATTTCCTTGTTCATGATAATTGTTTATTGTCCATGCTATAATTGTATTGATTAGAAACACATTACATGTGTGGATAAATAGACAACAATTTGTCCCTAGTATGCCTCTAGTGAACTAGATCGTTGATCAAAGATGGTCAAGGTTTCCTAGCCATTGACATGTGATGTCATTTTATAATGGGATCACATCATTGGGAGAATGATGTGATGCACAAGACCCAAACTACAAACGTAGCATATGACCGTGTCAGTTTATTGCTACTGTTTTCTGCATGTCAAGTATATGTTCCTATGACCATGAGATCATGCAACTCACGGACACCGGAGGAGTGCCTTGTGTGTATCAAACATCGCAACGTAATTGGGTGACTATAAAGGTGCTCTACAGGTATCTTCGAGGGTGTCTGTTGTGTTGGCATGGATCAAGACTGGGATTTGTTACTCCGTGTGACGGAGAGGTATCTCGGGGCCCACTCAGTAATTCAACATCACAATAAGCCTTGCAAGCAATGTGACTGAGTGTTAGTCACGGGATCTTGTATTACGAAATGAGTAAAGAGACTTGCCGGTAACGAGGTTGAACTAGGTATGGAGATATCGACGATCGAATCTCGGGCAAGTAACATACCGAAGAACAAAGGGAACATCATACGGGATTAACTGAATCCTTGACACAGAGGTTCGACCGATAAAGATCTTGGTAGAATATGTAGGAACCAATATGGGCCTCCAGGTCCCGCTATTGGTTATTAACCATAGAGGTGTCTCGGTCATGTCTACATAGTTCTCGAACCCGCAGGGTCTGCACACTTAAGGTTTGGTGACGTTTCGGTAGTATAGAGTTATGGATGGTGGTGACTGAAGGTTGTTCGGAATCCCGGATGTCACGAGGATCTCTGGGATGGTCCGGAGGAAAGGATTGATATATAGGAAGTCCTAGTTTGGTCGCCGGAAAAGTTTCGGGCTCATCGATAGTGTATCGGGAGTGCCGGGAGTGTACCGGGAGACCATCGGGAGGGGTATTTCGACCCAAGAGGCTACATGGGCTATGGGAGAGTGAATACCAGCCCTTAGTGGGCTGGTGGAAGTCCCACATAAGGCCCATGCAGCTGGGAAGAAAAGCCCAGAGAGAAAAAGGTGGGAAAAGGCAAAAAGACCAAAATAAGGAGGAGTCCTAGTCCTACTAGGATTGGAGGAGGAATCCTCCTCTCCTCCTTGGTTCGGCCGAAGCCTAGATGGCTTGGACATTGGGCCAAGCCTCCTCCTCTCTTCCTCTTATATATACTAAAGGTTTTAGGGTTTTTGGCACTTGATTTTCAGCCACGTGCTACTCGTTCCTCTAGTGCATAGTTTCTCCTCTAGATCGGTTTTCTACAGTGCTTAGGCGAAGCCCTGCCAGAATTGCTCCACCACCATTGTCGCGGTGCTGTCATGCTTCCGGAGAACTCATCTACCTCTCCGCTCCCTCTTGCTGGATCAAGAAGGCGGAGATCGTCATCAAGGTGTACATGTGCTGAACACGGAGGTGTCGTCCGTTCGGTGCTTGATCGGGATGGGTCGTGATTGGATCGCGGGACGCTCGGTGATTTGGATCGCAAAGACGTTCGACTACACCAACCGCATTTCTTAATGCTTCCCGCTTAGCGATCTACAAGGGTACGTAGATCCACTCTCCCTCTCATAGATGCTCATCACCATGGATAGATCTTGCATGTGCGTAGGAAATTTTTTGTTTCCCATGCAACGTTCTGCAACAGTTGAAGGGCATGATGGCCTTCAGAAACTTACGCTTGACCCAGGTGTCATCCACATCCTTGCTGCCATGATCTCGTAGGGCAAGGACAAGAGTAGTTACCCACGTATAAAGCTCACGTGGTTCCTCATCTTCTATCATAGCAAACTCATCTTACTGATCAAGCACCACCTCATAATTCGATCGTTGAATGCTTGAACTGCCCTTGTAAATGGAGATAATGTGTTCCCAACGCTCTTTAGCAATAGTGAAGGGACGCAGGTGAGCTAGATCTTCGGTAGGAACAACAGCTTGGAGAATGAACAAGGCAGAGGAATTTAGCTGTTTATCAGCCTCTTCTCTTGGGGTGAGGTTGCCTGGATCACGGGGATAGTATCCTTCTTCAATGACTCACATGAGTTGAATTGAGCTGTGATCCAAATGATACTTGATACGAAAAACCCAATTAGCAAAATCATTCTTAACAAGTTTAGGAGGAGGACCGAGATTAATGATATGAGGTGGGTGCACTGGTCCTCCGTAGACCCAGGGAGGGGGAACCGAGGCAAAGGTCCCCAACCCATTAATTCCTTGAGACCAAGTGTCCTTATCAGCACTAGCCCCCTCCTTGCCGGAGTTGACATCCGATGTGGATTTAGTGAGATTAGCCACTTGCACCGCATTGGTGGAAAGTCTAAGAGTATCAAGGAATTATTTAAACATGGATTTGACCTCGGTCATCATGGAGGATTTAAGCAAGGACATGGCCTCATTCAAATCCTCACGAGAGACCATGTTCACACCCACGACCACGGGGAGTTCTACCTCCCGCTCCCTGTCATCAACCATACTCTTTGGGTGGTGAAACCCTTAATAAAGAAACGCGGCTCTGATACCAATTGAAAGAATCAATATGTTCAACTAGAGGGGGTGAATAGGCAACTACCATTTTTTAAGCTTTTGTTTACAAATTAGGTTTAGCAACTAATAGGTTGACTAGATATGCAACTATGTGTGCAAGCTATATGAGGCTAGCAACAACAACAACAAGATATAAACTTGCTCAATCTAAAGGTAAGAAATAACCACAAGGGGAACCATTGGAGACGAGGATGTGTTAATGAAGTTCCTTCCCTTTGAGGGGAAGTACGTCTCCATTGGAGCGGTGTGGAGGCACAATGCTCCCCAAGAAGCCACTAAGGCCACCGTTGTCTCCTCACACCCTCACACAATGCGAGGTGTCGTTATTCCACTAGTGGTGCACTTGAAGGCGGCGACCGAACCTTTACAAACAAGGTTGGGGCAATCTTCACAACTTAGTTGGAGGCTTCCAACTCCACCACGAAGCTTTACCATAATGGATTGTGGCTCCGAGGTGACCTCAACCGTCTAGGGTTCTCAAGCACCCAAGAGTAACAATATCCGCAAGAGATTAGTGGGGGGAATCAAATATCTCTTGATGGAAGTGTAGATCAGGGCCCTCTCAACCAAACCCTAGCGTATCAACAAGTTTTGTTGGCTAGGGAGAGAGATCGGGCGAAAATGGAGCTTGGAGCAACAATGGATCTTAAGAATGGAAGAGGTGGTCTTCTTGAGGAAGTAGACCCCCTATATATAGTGGGGGGGGGGACATTTCCAATTCTTACCCCCACTCAGCCCACGCACCAACGGTACTACCGCTCCAGGGAGCGGTACTACTGTTGGGGTAGCTGAGAAAGGGCATTTAAGCAACAGAGGGTAGCCAGTAGTAGCGAGCGGTACTACCGCTGGCTACTGCCGCTCTACTACCGCGCTACTTTTCTGCCTAAAGTTGGGAACGGAACCGTAGGCGGTAGTGGGGGCGGTACTACCGCACTACCGTTCTGCCCAAAACTTGGAACAGAACCGTAGGCGGCAGTACATAGCAGTAATACCGCCCTTGAGCGGTACTACCTCTCACACAAGCGGTACTACCTTTGGCCACCTTCAAATGCTCAAACAGCGGAGGAAACAAAGTGCCATTGAAGCGAGGAAAAGCATGGGTGCACAAGATCGTGTACGTGATGATTCCACCCAAACCTTTTCCAAAGCGGACCCCCTCTTGATAGTACGGTTTTCCTACGACTCAACTCCATCGAGAACGAAACGTAAGAAAGAAATCGTCTTTACTCTTATGCACCGAGAGGCTTGAATCGTATTGTGCTTAGAAGATGAATTATCTGAAAGGCTTAGCGCACACGATTAGTCCGCAAATACATTGTCATCAATCACCAAAACTACCGGGGTAAAAGTATGCTCTTACACATGTGATGCCACCGTACTAGTATGACGGTGGCCTCTCTAGTGTGACCTTGATACATTCCTCGTAAACCTTCGGGGCAGTTCTTCCACGGCCAACACATGCAATCAATTGATCCGAGCATTCTTGAAAACCCTCTGACCTCTCCAATGGCCAACAACTTCTTCATGTCCTGCGCATTTGGTTCTCTCAGATACTCTACTCCAACCACAACACGGGCAAATTTGGCAGTAGTCTTCAGGCATGTGCTCTCCACCATCCTGACCATCTCACTAAAGATATCTGTCTAGTACCAAGTGCAAGCATTTTCAGAGCAGTCGTGCACTTCTGCTTGGCAGAGAAAGAGAGTTGACCGCATCAATACCTTGTGATCTTGAAGTAGCTAGTCATCGTGTGCCTCCACCTCGTCCACAATGCGCAAAAGAAAAGAGATTGAAGACCGGCACCGACGACAGACGTGCCGTAGACTCCTCCGAGGTCGAGTAGGGCATAGGAGGGCGGCAGGGCATTGTGTCCCAACTGGGCCGGTCCGTCTTTTATGTCCCAGCCTCCCTCGTTGGCGAACCTTCACTTCATGGGTCGTAAACCCTGTCGGCGCTCATAGAGACGACAACTGGAGGACGTAGTTGCCGATGCGGAATACAAATACCAGGGCGCCGCCGTAGGATTGGTCTATGTCTGATCGCTCTTTTTCAATGAAAAATGTCTAATTGTAATGAATGTGTTTCAGCTTATACGAAATAAACCGGTTTGTATGAATTACATCTGATGTATTTAAAGTCGCTTCGAATTACATGCGGTAGCATTGGATGCCCGACTTTCGTATCCGTTTTCGCAGACCAATCTTCACTTTTCATAACTTCCCTTTCCATGAACTGACACGGGAACAAATTTGCGGGTTGAAGATGTCCTAAGCATGAAAAGTTTCGTAGCTTCCTGTAGCCGTTCATAGGTCTAGCAACTTTTTTCTTACATGACTGGTTGAGTTTAGTTAGTCAGTTGCCACTTGCCAAGTTTTCCGACAGTCCACGTAGGTAGTGGTTGGGTTGCATGCACCGTGTGCTCCCACGTACCCAAGTTGGCCCCGTCAGGCCTTGGCCTTTAATTGCGATCGCGTGCTCTCGAATCATCATCACTCATCAGGGTCCCTTTTGGATCGGTCCCGTGAGCTCACCGTCGTGGCGCTTTTGCCTCCGTTCCCGCTCGACCACACGCTGCACCTACCCCATGGAAAACAAAAGCTAGGTCCGAGTATCGTTTATATGCCCGCGCACGAGCACCAATGGAACGTACGGACCCTGCCAAGTCGAAGAGGCCAAGGGAAACTATACGCGACCAAGCTCCGCTATGGGCTCGGAGCAGAAGCCGCACGTGGTGTTCGTGCCGTTCCCGGCGCACGGCCACGTCCTGCCGCACACGCAGCTCGCGCGCGCCCTCCACGCCCGCGGCTTCCACGTCACGCTCGTGCACACCGAGCTGCACCACCGCCGCCTCGTGCTCGCCAAGGCCGCCGCCGCCTCACCCGCCTGGCTCCGCGTCGAGGTCATCCCGGACGGGCTGTCGCTGGAGGCGCCGCCGCGGACGCTGGAGGCGCACCTCGACGCGCTCGAGCACAACTGCCTCGAGCCGTTCAAGGAGCTGCTGCGCACCATGGCGCGCAGGCCCGGCGTGCCCCCCGTGAGCTGCGTCATTGCCGACGCGCCCATGTCGTTCGCCTCCACGGCTGCGGGGGACGTCGGCGTCCCCGACGTGGTGTTCTTCACCGCGTCGGCGGCCGGGCTCATGGGGCACTTGCAGTTCGAGGAGCTGGTGAAGAGGGGCCTCGTCCCGCTGAATGGGGCCGGGTACAAGACCGACGGCAGCCTCGACGCGCCGGTGGACTGGGTGCCCGGGATGGAGGGCATGCGGCTCAGGGACATGCCGACCTTCTGCCACACGACGGACGCCGACAGCGCGCTGCTGCGCATCCACATCCTCCAGATGCGCGTCGTCGCCGCCTCCAAGGCCGTCGTCATCAACACGTTCCACGACATGGAGAAGGACGTCGTCGACGCGCTCGCTGCCGTCCTCCCGCCCGTCTACACCGTCGGCCCTCTCTCCAGCATCGTATCGTCGCTCCCGGCGGGAAGCGGCGACTCCTCGAGCTCCACGGACACCCCGAGCCTGTTCCAGGAGGACCCGGAGTGCATGGCGTGGCTGGACGGGAAAGAGGCTCGCTCCGTCGTGTACGTGAGCTACGGGAGCCACGCCGCCGCGGGCGCCGACAAGATAAAGGAGTTCGCGTCCGGGCTGGCGAGGTGCGGCTCTCCCTACTTGTGGGTTCTGCGGTCCGACATGGCCGCCGGCGTTGAGGTCGGGAAGAACGGGCTCATCGTACCTTGGTGCGCCCAGGAGGCGGTCCTTGCCCACCCGGCCGTGGGGCTCTTTGTTACGCACTGTGGGTGGAACTCCATCTTGGAGACCGTGATCGCCGGCGTGCCAGTGCTCGGTTGGCCAATGATAGCCGAGCAGACGACCAACTGCCGGCAGGTAACCACGGCATGGAACATCGGAGCGGAGCTGCCGCAGGAGGCGGGGGGCCATGAAATAGCCGCACTCGTAAGGGAGATGATGGTCGGAAAGAAGGGGATGGATGCGAGGGAGAAGACGTTGGAGTGGAAGAGGCTCGCTGAAGCTGCTACCAAAGAAGGCGGCTCGTCCTGTGCTAACCTTGATAGGTTCGTTGAGGATGTGCTGCTCAAGGGGTTATGATTTTATTTTACTGTATTTGTCTATAGTTCATTCTATCAATTCGTTTTCTACCTAATAAGTGAGCTAGCGCGAGTCATTAGCATGAGCTACTGATGAATGAGCTTCTAATAATCTGCCAATTTAAGAGAAATTGAGCTTCACTTTTTTGCACATATATAAATGTTGAATAAGCTGAGAAGTAAGTCTAATGGCTAAGAGCATCTACAGTTGGACACAAATCCGACACACCAAAGCCCGCGAACGCATTCGGATGGGTCCGTGGACACTAACCAGTCACTTCTCAAATAATGCATTCTACAACCAGATATCTCAAATTAGAAACCTCAAATCCATATTATTAAATACAAAATAAACCTAATATAAGCGGAGCTCGTCCGGTGAGACAGCGATGCCGGATCCAGGCAAAGATTGTGCCGGCGCAATGGATTCTCGATGTTGCGAGTCCGAGTGCTATCATTGGGCGCCCGACTCCTCGGAGCGACGGAGCACAAGCCGAACGGTCATATCCTCCTCGGGGATGCATGGGATGAACTTGTGGTCGAGGGATCTGGAGGTGAAGGACTCGGATCCACTGCCCGACATGCCGGAGAAGGATGGAGATCATCGGATGTGAGCTTGGATGGCGGATGGGAGTGAAGGCAAGCAGAGTGAAGTGGCTAGGGTTTGGTCCGGCGAGCGGACGGGAACGAATATATATGGGATCGATGCAGACCATGCCGATGTGGAGGCCGTGCCCAGACGCCCCATATTTGAGCTGAATATGAGGGGTGCCGGTAAGCCCGGACGTTTGAGGCCCGTTTGAGACGTCCGGTTGGGTCAAAATTTCATGAACGGTCAGTGATCGAGCGACCTACCCGAACGTCAGACACAGGTATAAGGGGTCCGGTTATAGATGCTCGGATTAATCGGTGCCTCTATAACATACGGATTACTTATCTAATCAAAGAAACCCTACGGTGCCAAGATCAATTGTACCATACTTCAAGCACGTATTTTGTCTCAAGATCAACTTCTACTAGAGTGAACTCTTTTGCCTTTGAAAGGCCAAAAAACGAGAATCAACGCAAACAACTAGTATTTGGTGAGATGTCTAGCACTTTTCCTTCTAGACCTTGGTATTTCAATGCATTTAAATTTCTTGATAAGGAATGAAAAGCCATCGAGGATCGCCTTTTCTCAAAGTTGGGTTGTTGGATTAGTAAGCTCATGTCTTATGAGGCAAGGCTCATCCTAGTAAATGTTCTTCTCACAAGTCTATCTATGTTCATGTTACCTTTCTTTAAAATACCTAAAGGGCTCATCCTAGTAACCGGTCACTTCTCAAATAATGCATTCTACAACCAGATACCTCAAATTAGAAACCTCAAATCCATATTATTATGTAAAACGTAAACCTAATATAAGCGGAGCTCATCCGGCTCTGCCATGTCCATGTGTGGCTGGTTGCGCCCCTCGTAGTGTCGGCCCGGTTGCCGACGAGGTAGAGTAGTACAATAGGACATGGCACACTAGTCGGCTCATCAGAGTCGAGCTCCCGACGTCTCCCATGTCATATTCTTCCTCGTCAGAGCCCATAACTCGGACAATGTCGGTTGACGTTAGGTCGATGATGGATCCTTCCTGAGAGGAGATGATGTCCACCATGACGCGGTTGCAGTGCCCACACCAGTGCAGCATACCTGGGGCCAGGGAGTGTACCGCCTCTCCAACGTTCGTCGCACCGAGGGCCTCCGCCGCCTCCCGCGCCCGCCGCCTCACACGACGGACATGCCGCGCTATGTTAGCATCCGAGGATGCCCATGGCGCGTCTTCGGTGCGCCAATGGAGGGGTTGCGTGTCCGCCACGACATTCAGACGCCAGATGGACAGCACCCCTCCGATGAGGCAGCGATGCCGGATCCAGGCACAGGTTGTGTCGACGCAATGGATTCTCGATGTTGCGAGTCCGAGTGCTATCATCGGGCGCCCGACTCCTAGGAGCGATGGAGCACAAGCCGAACGGCCATATCCTCCTCGGGACGCATGGGATGAACTTGTGGTCGAGGGATCTGGAGGTGAAGGACTCGGATCCACTGCTCGCCATGCCGGAGAAGGACGGAGATCGTCGGATGTGAGCTTGGATGGTGGATGGGAGTGAAGGGAAGCAGAGTGAAGTAGCTAGGGTTTGGTCCGGCGAGCGGATGGGAATGAATATATATGGGATCGATGCGGACCATGCCGATGTGGAGGCCGTGCCCAGACGCCCCATATTTGAGCTGAATATGAGGGGTGCCGGTAAGCCCGGGCGTTTGAGGCCCGTTTGAGACGTCCGGTTGGGTCAAAATTTCATGAACGGTCAATGACCGAGCGACCTACCCGGACATCAGAGACAGGTATAAGGGGTCCGGTTATAGATGCTCGGATTAATCGGTGCCTCTATAACATACGGATTACTTATCTAATCAAAGAAACCATACAGTGCCAAGATCAATTGTACCATACTTCAAGCACTTATTTTGTCTCAAGATCAACTTCTACTAGAGTGAACTCTTTTGCTTTTGAAAGGCCAAAAAACGAGAATCAATGCAAACAACTAGTATTTGGTGATATGTCTGGCACTTTTCCTTCTAGACCTTGGTATTTCAATGCATTTAAATTTCTTGATAAGGAATGGAAAGATATTGAGGATCGCCTTTTCTCAAAGTTGGGTTGTTGGAGTAGTAAGCTCATGTCTTATGAGCCAAGGCTCATCCTTGTAAATGTTCTTCTCACAAGTCTATCTATGTTCATGTTACCTTTCTTTGAAATACATAAAGGGATCATCCTAGTAACCGATCACTTCTCAAATAATGCATTCTACAACCACATACCTCAATTTAAAAACCTCAAATCCATATTATTACATACAACGTAAACCTAATACAAGCGGAGCTCGTCCGGCTCTTCCATGAACATGTGTGGTTGGCTGCGCCCCTCGTAGTGTCGGCCCAGTTGCCGACGAGGTAGGGTAGGAAAATAGGACATGGCACACTAGTCGGCTCACCGGAGTCGAGCTCCCGTCGTCTCCCATGTCCTACTCTTCCTCGTCGGAGCCCATAACCCGGACAGTGTCGGTGGACGTTAGGTCGATGATGGATCCTTCCTGAGAAGAGTCTACGTCCACCACGACGCGGTTGCAGTGCCCACACCCGTGCAGCATACCGGGGGCCAGAGAGTGTACCGCCTCTCCAACGTCCGCCGCCCCGAGGGCCTCCGCCGCCTCCCGCGCATGCTGCCTCACAAGGAGGTCATGTCGCGCTATGTTAGCATCTGAGGACGCCCATGGTGCGTCTTCGGTGCGCCAATGGAGGGTTTGCGCGTCCGCCACGACATTCAGACGCCATATGGACAGCACCCCTCCGGTGAGGCAGCGATGTTGGATCCAGGCACAGGTTGTGCCGACGCAATGGATTCTTGATGTTGCGAGTCCGAGTGCTATCATCGGGCGCTCGACTCCTGGGAGCGATGGAGCACAAGCCGAACAGCCATCTCCTTCTCGTGGACGCATGGGATGAACTTGTGGTCGAGGGATCTGGAGGTGAAGGACTCGGATCCACTGCCCGCCATGCCGGAGAAGGACGGAGATCGTCGGATGTGAGCTTGGATGGTGGATGGGAGTGAAGGGAAGCAGAGTGAAGTGGCTAGGGTTTGGTCCGGCGAGCGGATGGGAATGAATATATATGGGATCGATGCGGACCATGACGATGTGGAGGCCGTGCCCAGACGCCCCATATTTGAGCTGAATATGAGGGGTGCCGGTAAGCCCGGGTGTTTGAGGCCCGCTTGAGACGTCCGGTTGGGTCAAAATTTCATGAACGGTCAGTGACCGAGCGACCTATCCGGATGTCACAGACAGGTATAGGGGGTCCGGTTATAGATGCTCGGATTAATCGGTGCCTCTATAACATACGGATTACTTATCTAATCAAAGAAACCCTACAGTGCCAAGATCAATTGTACCATACTTCAAGCACTTATTTTGTCTCAAGATCAACTTCTACTAGAGTGAACTCTTTTGCTTTTGAAGGGCCAAAAAACGAGAATCAACGCAAACAACTAGTACTTGGTGATCTGTCTGGAACTTTTCCTTCTAGACCTTGGTATTTCAATGCATTTAAATTTCTTGATAAGGAATGGAAAGATATTGAGGATCGCCTTTTCTCAAAGTTGGGTTGTTGGATTAGTAAGCTCATGTCTTATGAGGAAAGGCTCATCCTAGTAAATGTTCTTCTCACAAGTCTATCTATGTTCATGTTACCTTTCTTTGAAATACCTAAAGGGGGCAAGAAAACAATTAGATTACTACAGATCAATGTTTTTTTAGCAGTGTGATGAACATAAACGTAAATAATGCCTCACAATGTGGGATGCGATATGTGGCCCTAAAGACCAAGAAGGTCTAGGCGTGGAAGATCCTGAGATTAAAAATAAGTGTTTGCTGAGCAAATGGCTATGCAAGATACTTATCGGGGAGGGGATTTGACAGAAATTAATTAGGGATAAGTACCTATGTTTTAAAGCCCTCTCGGTGGTTAAGGCCAAACCAACAAACTCATTTTTTTTTCTAAAAAGGTCTCATGGGTCTCCGCAAAAAAAAGGTCTCATGGGATAAAGAAACGTCTTTTTCCATAAAAGGGGCGTTTGTGGTAGACAATGGCCTAACAATTAGGTTATGGCAGTATACATGGCTAAGGGACACATCATTAGTCTTGCAATACCCGCAACTCTATCATATTGTGTAGGAGAAAGATGCCTCTATTGCCTCTATGATGGGCCAGGTATTAATTGTTGAGTGTTGCCTTCCGAAGACCACTGATCGGGGACAAATGGAACGACTAGTTAAATCTTGTTGAAACTTTGACGATGGTTAACCTTTCATAGGAATCAGACATATTGTGCTAAAAGTTGATTGCTTACGGTGCCTTCAAGGTCAAATCCATGTACTGAGACCCCATCAATGATGGTCAACATTTCCACCACAAATATATTTGAAAAATGAAAGTCCTGATGAAAACAAAAATCTTCATGTGGTACTTAGATCGCATGGTTATCCCGAGAAAAGATCATCTGAAAAAACGGAATTGGCAAGAATGCACCGAGTGTTGCTTTTGTGGTAAAGATGAGTTGATCCAGCATATATTCCTTCACTCCCCACTTGCTAAGCTATTGTGGAGATCTGGCAAAATAACTTTAGTTTAATTTCATCATAAGTGAAACATTCAATTTAAATGCCCCGTATATTTCATCAAAAAGGTGCACATGTTGATACGGACCTCTGTACCATCCCCTCTGAATTGCTTACTCAGTGGCATGTTGACTAAACTTGGGTTGATTTATTAAGTTTCACAATTAGGTTCCGGGCCTACAGATATGAAGGTACCTTTGGTAGGTGGTCCAGATATCTTAATTGCGGCAAGTTGATACAGATGCTCATACTCAGCCATGGTTGCCCAGAACCTACAAAATAACCTAACACGCATAATAAAACAAAACTTAAAACAAAGACCAAAAGTGCTTATTGCTTTTCTTGAAGTAAGAGTATCAATCCCACCTGAGCACATGGAGTGGTATTTGAATCTTGTAGATATGTTATTGTGGCGTGCCTGCAAAAACAGACATGAAGGCTGAAATATTGCAAGTGTTTAGTGACTAAAACTAAGAGCGTAAGAATAATTAAAGTAACAAAAGAGTAATACAAACGTTGAAATTAACAATAAGGCTAAGATGTTCTCGTGGGTACGAATTCACCACCAGTTGCATCTAATGTAATTATGTGAACGCATAATTCTAGGTTCAGATCACTAAGCTACCTCACATCGTTTCTATAAGTTGGTAGAGCCTGATACAACATACATGCATGCATGTAGAGCTATGTATCATACATGCCACCAACTTCCCTCCCCACATTCAGCTTATGATAGTGATGATTAAGGGTCTCTTCGTGGACGCGGCCAATGAGCGATCTTTGCTATTTAGCGGAGAAATGGTTAGCCATAATTCTTTTTCGTGGCGTGTCATTTCTCACCAATGCTAGCATTAATATTTTTAAATAGTGTTGACGTTGCCTAAATTTGTACGCCATAGCTATTTGCTTAGTGTTGGCGTTGCACATTAGGCCCATTAGACCCACGCCAACACTAGTCGCTTCTAACAGCTTGCGGTGCAGTAAAAAAAACTTATCCTTTCGTCCTCACTATCTTGATCCCCAACTCTGCTCGTCCTCCTCTCGATCCCCGTCGCCGCTGCCATCCGACATGGCCCGTCTCTGCCAGACGACGCCCCGCCCGTCGCCGCCCGTCTTCATCAGAGGAGGAGACAAAGAACCACCAAAATCAGCCACCACCCAACACTCAAGCATAGGTACATCAAATCTGTCATCCCCACCAAATATGTACATCATCTTGATTGTTACCACCCCTAGGAGTGGTGTGGCCATGCTTAGTTAGTTCCAGATTCATTCAAAATTAGGTAGCTATGCTTAGTTAGTTCTAGATTTAGTTCCCTGTGGGTTTTTTAAAGCACCATCCTACGTTGGGACAAATTAGTTGGTGTGCCGATGATATAGTTGTGGTTGGAACAGTGGGAGTGGAGTGGCCATGCCTAGTTAGTTCTAGATTTAGTTCCCTTTTAGCCCCCTAAACTAGCCATCCTACCTATTCAATCTGCCTTGGTGTTTCCCCTTTAATTGTGTAGTGGCATCTACGGTGTGGGTACAAATTGTCATGATTGATAACAGTATACGAATTTTGGACATTGAATTGACAATTCAAAAGAGCACACTATGACATGTTATTAGTGAAATAGTGATAAAAGTATATGCTTAGTAAGTCTATGTAGTCTATGAATTGTCATTGAATTGATAAAAGTATATGCCTAGTAAGTCTATGTAGTCTTATGTAGTACAACATATATGAGCATGTTATTAGTGAGGTTCATATGAATTATTTGTAATGCATGTTATTTTTAAATTCTTTATTCTAATTAATATGGTGAGGTTCATATGAATTCTAAGATATGTTTTCAGTGCTTTATATTAAATGGATTTGAGAACAATATGTCTCAATCTTGTAATGTTTATATTAGGTAGTAGTTGATTTGCAATTGCTACTAAAAGTTTTAATTTGCTTGTGTACATAATTTGAAACATGACATATGGACAACTCTACAAGCAACAACAAATCGGTGTACGACACGGACAAGTGGAATACGTGGCGCTTAGAGCAGTCACATTGGTACATCAAAAAATAGGAAGAAAACAATACGTATGTGAAGAATGAAATAGATAATTGCTCACAGAGGGTGCTAATGCCCTCGTTAAGTCAAACAAACCAAGGAAGCAGAGGGATAAGTTGCTTGAGGAGAGGGATAATCTGAAGAAGGAGAAAAAACTACTTAGGACAAAGATTGTTGACCTACATACAGAAGTTGCTCACTTCAAAATGATGGAGAGAGCAATCGGAAGATGATTCGCCAGCTGGGGATAATCCTTGATGAAGAGTAGTTTAAATATTTCAGTATCTTTTGAAGTTTTAGACTTTGAACTTTATGAGCATGTTTAATTGATCAGTACTAATTTGTGAACTCTGAAGTTTATGAGTATGTTTAATTGATCAGTACCTTTTGTGAAGTTTAAACTCTTAGTTTATGAAGTATTGTTTTTTCTGTTATCCAAAAAAAATTTGTTGGCGTTGGACTACGTGGACGCCAGCAACATGTAATATATTGTTGGCGTTGTCTCCAGCATCACAACTATTTTTTAACTGTGGCGTCATATTGGTGGCGTCGGGTGTCGACACCAACAAGGCTTTTTTGCCACGCCATAGCTAGGCTTTTCTACACTAGTGTATCAATTTCTGAGGAAGGAGGGCAGTAGTTATTGTCATCTATGTGCTTCCACAACCCACCATCACAACAATAATGATATCCTTCACATATGTAAGACAATATGTTGACTCATTGACTTCACACAACATCGTGAAGAACATAAACACAAACATAAGAAAGAAGATCGTGTATCCTATCTGTGTTTAACACCTAAACATTCTATGATTCACGTATATCCCTGAGAACTAGAGGGTTTACTTAGACATAGAGACAACAAACATCATAGGTATAGCCATGGCAATCATAGATAAACAATCGTTATAATACACGTAGAAATCCACCTATGTCTTCGGTATTACAAAGAGCCGAATAGAGGGGTTGTGACGCCCCATTCTTACCATACACTAATCATACACTAATCATGTGCGATCACGAACGGTGAGTCCACATTAATATTATAACACAACTCTACAACACAAATCAGAACATAAATCTTTATATTACAAACCAAATCTGAACATAAATCTTTATATTACAAACCAGGGTCAGGAGGACCCATAATACATTGGTACAAATAGTAAGTTCAGTCTGGGTACATACAAAGTTAAACAAGTTTGTCATAAGAAGGCTGGGCATAACAGTAACACTAGACCGAAAAGACGCATGCCTCCTGTCTGGGACCTCCGAACTACTTGTCGACATCTAACTCCACGTAGTAGACATCCTCGAGATTACCTGCATCCGCTGTGCTACTAGTTGCTGCAGCAACCAGGTTGAACTAAAATAATATCAAAGCAGTACTCATCCAAAGTAATCGCAAGACTTACATCAGATCTATACTACATATGCATGAGTATCAAATGAATGGGGATATATCTTTGGACTATACTGCAGAAATGCCAAAATAAGGGGGGGGAGCTCAATGTAACGAAGACTACTAGCATCTTGCAAGAGAGGAGCATATATAATACCAATTTGTACTTACATATAGAAACAACATACACTAAGATCCTCACTTGACTCCCTGTGAGAAAACAATCACCAGGTATTCCTAGCTATTACTTGGTGTGTTTTATCAAGTATATGGTTTAGGTGTTTAGAGGTCGGGATACAACTCCAAATCGTCCTGTTATCGTGGACACTGCTATTCAAATAGTTTAACTTCCCTATAGGGATGCACCATAAAACCTGATACGGTGGATTACCCTATGGCCGAACACACTTTTCTAGGTAATGCCTAGCCTCACGCAATTAGCACGTCTAAGTCCTGCCCCAGCTCTCCAGGTAGGTCACTTGTCGGTCTACATCCTAAGCGCAAAGGTGTCATTCAGGCACTCACCCTAAGCACTCCTGGCATGTTGTGTGACTGGTCGGGGACCAAGCCTACCTCTACATCAGTAGCAGGCAGTATGTGCTCACCCCAACAATCAGCCCGCATCTCTGAACTATGACATCTGATAGAACTTTGGGAAGGAACTGACGATACCAAGGGCGCCATAACCATTATCCCGCGTGGCGGTTAGTGCGTATATGCCAATGGCATCAATTACGTAGAACTCGTTAAGTGTGTTATTGTTAAACAACTTAGTGGTTCACTGTTTTTGAAAAGTTCTTTATGTAATTTTAAAAAGTGTTTGCACTTTAAAAATATAATTTAAACGGTGTTCATTCCTTTTCAAAAATGTTTATGTAATTTTAAGAAAGTGCTCGTGCATTTTAAAATGTTTGTTTAGTTTTAAATCATACATTTATTTAAATAATGTTCATATAACTTCAAGAATGTTCACCCTTTTTTTAAAAGTGCTATTGTAATTCTAAAAAGTGTTCGCGTGCTTACAAGTTCTTAATTTAAAAATATAAAGCATTTTTAAAAGTGAATGTGATTTCAAAAAATAACGCAGATGTCCAAAAAATGTTTAGAAGCTCAAACAATGTTCCTACTAGTATTTTTTTATTCACAAATTCAAAAAATATTTGTATATTTCCAACAAATGACCGCCTTTCAGAAAGTATTCATAATTTTAAAAAACTGTTTGGGTTTTCAAATTTTATTCATGAATTTTTAAAAAGTGTTCCTGTTTAAAAAATGTTTGTGTTTTATGAAAGAGATTTTTTAAAAATTCCTGGACACTTTTTGAAACACAATTTTTTTATGTAAATCACGAACAAATTTTGAGAATGAGACTATTTTTTTAAGCACGAACATTTTACAACATTTGTGAACAAAATTTGAAAAGGAGAACAATTTTTGAAACACAAATATTTTTAAGAAATCATGATTTTGTTTGAAAACAAGAAAATTTTCATAAATCCCTGATTTGTTTTCAAAAGATGGACATTTTTTAAAACTCGTGCAGTTTTTTGAATATGAGGACATTTTTGAAACACGGTCATTTTTTAAAATATGTACACATTTTAAAAGCAAGAACATTTTTTGCAATTCCTGATAATTTTTTGAAGCACGGACATTTGAATAAAACTTGTGAACAAAATTTTGAACACACAAACATATTTTGAAATTTAGAGCACAAATTTGAAAATGTCACACAAAAGAAAATAGGAAAAGGAAAAAGGAAAGGAAAAAAAATCATAAACGAAAACAAGAACATTCTTTGAAAATCAAGAACATGTTTTGAAAAACAAGAACATTTTTGGAAAATCCCGAACATTTTTTGAAGTTATGAACAATTTTTAAAAAACGACTTTTTTAAAATTTTAGTATTTTTCTAAAGCAGGAGCATTTTTCGAAATGTAAGAACAATTTTCGAACATGAACTTAGTTTTAAAAGGGTAAAATAACCTTGAAACCGAAAAACATAAAAAAACAAAGAAATTGGAAAGTGCAAACAATTTTTTGGAATTTGTAATATTTATAAAAAATGAACATTTAAATAAAATGGAAAAGGAAAAAATAAAATAAAAAAGTTAAGGAAAAACGAACTAAAAAGGAAAAAAGGAGAGAAAAAGAAAAAAAGAAATAGGAAAGAAGATAAAAGAAAAAGTGACAAAAATGGAAACATAAAAAGGAAGAAAAAATCATTCAGGAACCTTCTAGAAGTTCCCCAAAACCGGAAGAAACCGTCTAGGAATCTCTAGAAGGTTCCCAAAACCGGGATAGCAGAAACGGTTAAGAGGCCGGCCCAGTTCGCATCGCTAGCTCCTGAAGCCTGTGCGAAACCTAGCCAACTTGATGCAATCGTGCGTCGTGTAGGATTTTCCCGCTGGTGTGTCCCAGTTTCATGTGTTTCGTGCAGTGGCCATGATCATTGAATTGGAATTGATCATGTTCAAACGCATTGCAATCAGGTGAACACCATGACCACTATCGATGAGGATGTGAAGGAGTACAATTTGAACTCGAGGCCATGGACCTTTGAAGGGGTCATGAGTTGTGCTTATTGATCTACGGCATATGAATTTTTTTCTCCCGATGCAACGCACGGGCATATTTTGTATGATAAATAAAGAAGTCATCACAACAGTCCATCCACATCTTCTCCATGCAACCAAACAAAAGTTCCTGGCTATCCTTCTACCTCCTATCCATACAACCAAACAAAAAAATTGGTTATCCCCAACCACATGGTTAGGGATATCCTCAGTTAGTACCTCGCCACCATCAAACCAAGCACCATCTAAATGTCTCTACGAATTCCAAAATTGTCCAACATGATATAAAGAGTAAAAAATGATCCTGGCCGAGATTCTAACAGCAGTATGGTCAACCCGAGTCATCGAAAACGATTAGAGACAACATAAATAAGTGGTTGAAATATATAAGCAACAAAAGAAAGTAAATATTTAGGACAACAGATCAACGCAGGCCCAGAGAGAATGGAATCAGCGCAGGCCTAGAGAGAACGGTCCGGACAAATTTAGAAGATGGTTTATTCTCAAAAAATTATGTGCAGTTGATTTTGAATGTGGTCATATTCAGTGGAAGAGTCTACCAATAGTACATCATAATTGGACCTATAGATGTAAAAAATGTTCAATTGCCCATGGGCAAATCTTGAACGTTCAGGATTTATCATTTCCGAAAACTTATATGCCATGCTGTTTGTGCCAACAACTCATAAGTTTTAAGACATGTTCAAGCATAGTAATAACAATAAGTACTTGATCACAGGCGGAAAAGCAAACAAGCCCCTACAAGTCCATTCATCCAGAACTCTATGATCAACGAAGCGCTGCTTCAAAAATTGTTCAGGGGCACTTGGTCACAGGCGGTGATAGAGGGTGCTATCTCCTGCAGAAAACAGAAAATCAAACTCAATGTAATAAAAAAACAAATACACAAACTAGAAACAACATTTTAAAAGGGTAAAAAAACAAAGATAAAAAATAATGGAATTTTGCTTCTTAAACATCTACAAAGACAAGGGTGGAAACCAACCATGGGGCATATTTCTATGCTGTTACTAATGAATTATTTAGTGTGTTTTGCAATTATTTAGTGTGCACTGATTTATAATTATTTAGTGCGAACTCTGCAATGCTCACATATGAATATTAGCATGTGTGCAAGCCCGACCTCAAGCATTTCAGTCAATTAGATCATGTTTTGAAGTCACAGCCACAACACCCACACCTAACAGCTGCCACGACATCAGCATTTGTTTTCTGCTCACATAAGGGTGAACATGGGGCCCATATCCCAGGATCATACAAATCTGTTACAAGAAACGTCCCAAACCAAAGCAAGCCAAATTCACTCGTCACTGCAATCAAACAAGTGGTTGCGTTTAGAAACTGGTATCACCAAGCTTACCCAGCCATCTCCTATCCATTTCTGAAACTATTTTCAGATTTGCGCACAAAAATTATGTGTTTCAACATCATAAAACAATGCTCATAGAAAAATCCTGTGCCACTAATACAAATCCCAAATCCGTGTACTAAAACAAATGTCAATTTGTGCATCAAACAATAATAGTTTTTTTAGGAACATCAACCAACAATAGTTAATGAACATTAACTTAGTTTCACACTTTTTCATAATGTCATGCCTTTATTAAAACCATCCGATTGGTATTTAATTAAGTGAGCTTTTGACTTAGTTTCACACGGTGTTGCACATATGTTAAAACCATCCATCAGTGTCACACGATGTTGCACATATGTTTCACAAGATTTTTGTTAAAACTGAAACACGAGATGAATCAGCCAATAATAAAGTTGAGATACCTTCATAGCTTTTGCTATTTCTTTCGCTTCAGCACTGCTTCTGCAGTGTTCACGGACAGGCTTGAAACAAATGTCACAAACATATTAGTGTCAAAACAAGTAGTTAGAATAAGCACGGTCAAATAAGCTAAACTTCACAAATAATAGGTATATTAGTATACACATTACATAAGATTTCATTTAGCTGCTTGTTTTAGACATGTACTCATAATGTATTGCAAATTTAATGCATCCGAGTAAAATGAAACCATGGTCCCCCAAACCTCAGGGGCATGTCAATTTCGCCAATTGTCCAAATACTTGGGTGCAACTTTCATTGCATGATCTAATGAAACCATTGTCCCTAAACCTCACGACAGGTCAATTCTACCATTTGTGCAAATACTTGGGTGCAAGATCTATTTCCCCCTACGTGCTTCGTTTAAGCAGTTAACTAGGTTGTCCATCAATTTCGCCAATTGTCCAAAACTTGGGTTCAACACATAGTTTGTTGCATGCGAGTAAAATGCAGTCTTCAAGAAAGCATTTTTAAGCGACGCTTAAGTTAAGCGCTGAGCGATGGCAAAATGCTTTGGCTTTGGCCCTATGGCCAAAGTTCACCTGTTTTTGAGCTACTTATCTGGCTGCGTTCGCAATAACAGCAATAGGCCATTTGTCTTATTAGGGTATGTTCTGGAACTACTTTCTCTATTAGGCTATGTCTGCTTGATCTATGTTAGAGTATTATATATAGTCATGTGACCTTTTGTATTTACCCTATTGTATAAGGGGTTTCCTGCATATATTCCATACTTGTATATGTATATATACTGGCCTTTGGCCTCCTGAAAATACAAGTTGCATATTTCCTACCATGGAATCAGAGCATAGGTTCTTTTTTCGCACGCGCAACTCGTGCTCCTCCCGATCCAATCTCTTGCAAAGCTGCCGCCGTGCTCCTTCCTTCCCTGCCTGTTCTCCCAATCCGATCTCCTCCGAGTCCTGCTCAATCCCGTGGCTGGATCTCGCTGCGGCCTCCCGCTACAACCGCTGATCCCGCTGCTCCTCTCGATCTCGAAATCAATCTGGTGGCCCGTTCCGTCGCCGCCCATGTACCGCTTCGGACCGGAGCTCGTCGCCCTGGCTCGCGCACCTGAGCCCGTTGCCCCCGCTTGCGACCGAAGCCCGTCGCCCCCGCTCGCGGCCGGAGCCCATAGCTTCCGCTCGCGCGGACCGGAGCCCGTCGCCCCCGCTCGGGTCTTTCCACCCACTCGCCCCCGCTCGCCCGTCCGCTGCGGGGACCGGAGCCCGTCCCGTTCGCTCCGCCCCTGACTCCCACACACGTGGCCGAGGTCTCCAGATCGAGCCCTCCTCCCGCCTCGCTGGTTCCTGAATCGTCTGGTACTACTGCCTGCCAAAAAAAGATGTCTTCGTCATCAGGCTATGTTGTTGTTCCTCGCTGTCCGCTAATATTTGATGGTACCGACTACACTGAGTTTGTTGGTTTTATGCGCATTCATATGTGTGGTCTTCGTCTTTGGGGCGTTCTTTCTGGCGAGGTCCC
The DNA here is from genome assembly GCA_022496015.1 of Hordeum marinum. Lineage (NCBI taxonomy): Eukaryota > Viridiplantae > Streptophyta > Magnoliopsida > Poales > Poaceae > Hordeum > Hordeum marinum. Next base: position 334,432,218 of record CM039676.1, on the reverse strand, counting down.
TAGTCCGTCGTGTCCGATTCTTCCTGTGGCTCCTACTCAGCCGACGCCACCAGTTCTTCCAGCGGACGCTACTCAGGTTGCGAAGGATGCTACTAAGCTTGCTGACGAGGCTGCTGTTAGTGCTTATGATGAGCGGGTTTCGACTTATGAGGAGGCTCTTTCTACTTATCATCAGGCTCTATCTTCTTACACCCAGTGGCTCGATGATGATGCTCGCGCTGCAGCTGTCCTCACTGCTAGTGTTTTTCCTTAGTTTGCCTCTGAGTTTCTGGGCCTACCTATTGTCTTTGAGATGTGGACCCGTCTTAGTCAACACTATCAGCCCTCTGGTGATGCTTTATATTTGTTTGTGGTTCGTCAGGAGCATGCTCTTCAACAGGGTGACTCTGCTATTGATGATTTCTATGCACAGAGTTTTGCTATCTGGCGTCAGCTTTATTCTTTCTGCACTGCTGGTTGTCGTACTTGCCAGTGCTGCCAGGCTGTCAGGGCTGATTTGGAGTTTCATCGTGTCTATGAGTTCTTGTCTCGGCTCCGTAAGGAGTTTGAGCCCCGGCGTGCTCAGTTATTTGCTCGTGGTCGTATCTCCCTCATGGAGGCGCTTTATGAGATTCGTGCAGAGGAGACTCGCCTACGTGGCTCTGGTTTACTTGAGGTTCCTTCTGTGCTCGCTGCCCGGTTTCCTGCTCAGTCGCATGCTCCACCGACTCCTTCCCGCCCCAGTGCTCTGCCACTCTTGCCTACTCCTACGGGCGGTCAGGGTCACTCTCGTCCTCACTGCGGCTCTGCAATACGGATGGTCATGTTGAGTCTCGGTGCTTCCAGAAGAAGAAACACCTGCGTAAGGCACGATCATCAGCTTCAGGGACTTCTTCTTCTACTTTGACATCTTCAGCCACCGCTTTGACTGAGCAGGATATTTTGCAACTTAAGCGTCTGATTGCCGCTTCAGGATCTCCTTTGACGGGTACTGCAGGTTCTGTGACTGATGCTTCCCGTACTGAGCAACCACCCTCTACACAGTCAGGTACATCCTCGTGGGTTCTGGACTTCGGAGCTTCTTTTCATATGTCTTCTCATTCTTCCAATTTGTCCTCTCTTAAATCGCTTGATTTTCCTGTTCATGTACTCACTGCTGATGGTACTCCTCTTTTTTGTTGCTAGTCAAGGCAATCTTACCACAACTTCTTATACTGTTCCTGATGTTGCTCATGTTCCTCGACTTACCATGAATCTGTTTTCTGCTGGTCAACTTACTGATTCTGGTTGTCCGTCATCCTTGACGTTGACTCTTTCTCTGTCCAGGATCGTCGAACGCACACTTTGGTTGGGGCTGGCCCTCGCCGCCATGACTCTCAGGGTCTTTGGGAGCTTGACTGGCTTCATGTTCCTTCCGCTGCCACCACCATCGCCAGTTCATCCGCTTTTGTCGCTTCAGCTACCGGCTCCTTCCAACAGTTGCATCATTGACTTGGTCATCTTTGTGGTTCTCGTTTGTTGTCTCTAGTTCGTCGAGGCCTTCTCGGGTCTGTCTCGGGAGATGTCTCTTTAGAGTGTCAGGGTTGTCGACTCGGTAAACAAATTCAGTTATTGTATCCTACTAGTGAGTCAGTGTCCCAACGTCCTTCTGATTTAGTACACTATGATGTATGGGGTTCAGCTCCCTTCGCTTCGAAAGGGGGTCATCGATACTATATTATTTTTATAGATGATTTCTCTCGTTACACTTGGCTATACTTTATGATTTCTCAAAGTGAATTTCTCTCTATATATAAGCATTTTGCTGCCTAGTTCACACTCAGTTCTCTTCGCCTATTCATGTGTTTCGTGCTGACTCCGCTGGCGAGTATATTTCCAAGATGTTGTGTGGTGTTCTAGCTGAGCAAGGAACTCTTTCTCAGTTTTCTTGCCCTGGAGCTCATGCTCAGAATGGCGTGCCTGAACGCAAGCATTGTCACCTTCTTGAGACGGCTCGTGCATTGATGATCGCCGCCTCTCTCCCCCTCACGTTTAGGCTGAGGCCATCTCCACCTTCCACTATCTCATCAATCTCTAGTCATCCGCTGCTCTACAGGGTGGCGTTCCATTCGAGCGTCTTTTTGATCGTTCTCCTGATTATTCGACTCTTCGGTTGTTTGGTTGTGTTTGCTATGTTCTTCTTGCCCCTGGCGAATGCACCAAACTGACTGCTCAGTTTGTTGACTGTGTCTTCTTAGGCTAAAGTGATGAACATAAGGGCTATCATTGTTGGGATCCTATTGGTTGTCGGATGTGCATTTCTTGGGATGTGCCTTTCAATGAGTCTCGTCCCTTCTATCCGCGTCCATATTCCTCTACTTTTTCAGTGGAGGATATCACTTTCCTCATCTTTCCTGACACACCTATCACCCCCACCGAGCCTTTATCTATCAGTCCTGCTAATCCTCCTTCTCCACCTATTGCCGATGATTTGCTGCCACCATCTCCCACGGTTTCCTCATCTCACATGTCACCGGATTCCACACCTTCATCCCCGGTGCCTTCTTCGTCTCCACCCCCTGATTCTACCTCGACGATTTCTCCTCGTATTCTTCCATCTTTTCCTCAGTATTATACTCGTCAATCACGTAATATGGATACATCTACTAACATGCCCTCCTCCTCGTCTCACCCTACCTATGGCTTACGTTCTCGTCTGCTTTCGCCTGTTGATCGCTATGGTTTTTCCACCGCTGGTGCTGCTATTCTTGAGCCGACTTCTTATCGCCAGGTTGTTGTTCATCCTGAATGTCAGTTTGCGATGGCAGAGGAGATTGCTGCTCTTGAACGCACCGGTACATGGGATCTTGTTTCTCTTCCTTCAGGTGTTCGTCCCATCACTTGCAAGTGGGTCTACAAGGTTAAGACTCGCTCCGATGGTTCTCTTGAGCGTTACAAAGCTCATCTTGTGGCTCGTGGATTTCAGCAGGAGCATGGTCGTGATTACGACGAGACTTTTGCTCCTGTGGCCCATATGACCACTATTCGTACCCTCCTTGCAGTGGCCTCTACAAGCCACCGGTCTGTATCTCAGCTTGATGTTAAGAATGCCTTCCTTAATGGTGAGCTGCGTGAGGAGGTCTACATGCAACCACCACCAGGGTATTCTGTTCTTGATGGCATGGTATGTCATCTTCGTTGCTCTCTCTATGGCCTTAAGCAAGCCTCTCGCGCCTGGTTTGAGCGTTTTGCCTCTGTGGTGACTGCCGCTGGTTTTTCAGCGAGTGCTCATGATCCAGCGTTGTTTGTCCACCTTTCACCTCGTGGACGTACTCTTCTTCTTATCTATGTTGATGACATGATCATCACTGGTGACGACCCCGAGTATATTGCCTTTGTAAAGGCCCGTCTTAGTGAGCAGTTTCTTATGTCTGATCTTGGATCTCTTCGCTACTTTCTTGGGATTGAAGTCTCTTCTACCTCTGATGGATTTTTTATATCTCAGGAAAGTATATACATGATCTTCTTGCTCGTGCTTCTCTTACTGATGAGCGCACTGTTGAGACTCCCATGGAGCTCAATGTTCACCTTCGTGATACTAATGATGACCCCTTGCCTGACCCGACGCGTTATCGTCATCTTGTTGGGAGTCTTGTCTATCTAGCTGTCACTCGTTCGGATATCTCTTATCCGGTTCATATTCTGAGTCAGTTTGTCTCTGCTCCCACTTCAGTTTACTATAGTCACCTCCTTCGTGTTCTCCGGTATCTTCGGGGCACGATCTCTATTATTTCCTAGCTCCAGTTCTTTACAGCTTCAGGCCTATTCAGATGCTACATGGGCTAGCAATCCTTCCGATCGCCGTTCACTTTCTGCTTACTGTGTTTTTCTTGGTGGTTCTCTCATTGCGTGGAAGACGAAGAAACGAACTGCAGTTTCCCATTCGAGTGCAGAGGCTGAGTTACGAGCTATGGCTCTTTTGACGGCAAAGGTGACTTGGTTACGGTGGTTACTTCAGGGTGTTTTTGTCACTACACCTACCCTGCTTTTATCCGACAGTACAGGTGCTATTAGCATTGCGCGTGATCCAGTGAAGCATGAGCTCACCAAGCATATGGGTGTTGATGCTTTCTATGTGCGCGCTGGTGTGTAGGATCAGGTTATTGCTCTTCAATATGTGCCTTCCGAGTTACAGTTGGCGGATTTTCTGATGAAGGCCCAGACTAGAGCGCAGCATGGCTTTCATCTCTCCAAACTCAGTGTTGTTCACCCACCATGAGTTTGAGGGGGGAGTTAGAGTATTATATATAGTCATGTGACCTTTTGTATTTACTCTATTGTATAAGGGGTTTCTTGCATATATTCCACACCTGTACATGTATATATACTGGCCTTTGGCCTCCTGAAAATACAAGTTGCATATTTCCTAACAATCTAAACTGCATATATGATTGAAACGAGTCAAATCATGGACAATTTTTCCATAATACTTAAGCTTGCTTAAACACCCATTGCTCTAAGTTGTGGCCATCCACTTCGCGCTTTTTTGGACATTGATAAAATAGAACCAGTCCCCAAACCTCATACCAAGTCAATTTCACCAATTGTTCCAAATACTTGGCTGCAAGATCTATAACACCCTACTTGCTTCTTTTATGCGGTTAACTAGACTCTCGCGAGCGACCGAGGCAGAATACCCTAGCCGCCAGCCATCTCCCCCCGCCCTCCCCCTCCCCCCATGCCATTGCTGATTCATGCCGTCGGGTAAAGCCCTATTGGTACTGGTGGCAGCGGAGCCTTCTCTTGCCGCTCATGGGGGCTTGGTGCAGGCCGGCGACACCAGCGGCGACGCGGTGCTAGTATAGGGCGTGGCGATGCATCGACGCATCCACGAGTTGAACGACGACTCTAACTCAGGCGTGAAGGGCTAGTGTGGTGGTGGTTGGTGGAGGTGCGTGCTCGGGGTGCTGGTGTCGACTCTGGCTGGGTCTGCTGTGCAGGCGGCACGGGCTGTGACTGCTCTATTTGAGCTGGGCCAGGTGGCTTACGCGATGGTGCCTGGCTACGGGGCGTCCTAGCGTCACAACAGTGGTGTGGGTCAATGTGCTAGCTCCTCTGGTGGCCTTCTTCAGCGGTAGGGTGTGATTGATCCGGCGGCCCTCACTGGTGGACGGGTGGTTGTCTCTCCCTCGCATGGATCTGGTAGGAGGCTGTGTTAGGGCATCAGGGGTGACCCAGAGGAGGCTACTGGAGGGACGGGTTGCCCAACTACCTGTCACTGGCACTGGGTGCATCGGTCCGGACGAGCTCTGCTCCCTCTCCCCTTTTCCATGCCTAGTAACTCATGGATGCAGATCGTTTCGGGGCGGGACGATCATTGGCGGCAACGATGGTGCTAGGGATCTGTCGGGGGGCTCAAAGCTCGTATCTTTGATGGTCTCTGGAGTGTCTTGATGCATGGCGACGACCTTGGTGGAGGGAGCTGCGGGCTCGTGGCCGGAGCTCATGGCTCGGATGATGGCGGGCTCACTGTCATGGCCACGTGGGCGGCATGGGCGGGTTTCGATAATCTACGATGGTGGTGCAGTCAGCGTTGTCATGTAGGATTGTACCTCGGGCGAAGGCGGAGGGTGGTGGCCGGGTGAAAACCCCTTCTGGATTTGGCCAGACCGATGCAACACGTCCATGTGTCGTTCTCTTCTTGAAGCATGCATCACCGGTGACCCTGCGTCCTTCGTGTTACTCTGGATGAAACCCTCGATTCAGTGGATCGGACGGTGGCGACTCTTCGGTGTTGTTTCTTTTCTGAAAGCACCGTTTTGGAGTCCCTGGTTCGTTGAGTTTCAGCTTCGCCTCCTTGCGGTGACTCGTTCATGGTGGAGAGCTCCTTAGATCCTTAGCTATGCTTTATTTGTCTACTAGTTGTTTGCTTTGGAGTTTTGGAGTAGTGTTGTTGTTCGTCAACTCCCTTGTATCTGCCTTGGGTGTGTGTGTGATGTGACGGTGACCCGATCTTTCGATGAGAGTGGCGATAACTATTGATTTGGTGGATTTTGACCTTGACGATCCGGTTATACCGTACCTGACGATACGCCTCGACAATCGCTAAACCAATCTCTGATGGTTATTGACCTTGCCGTAGGCACGATCAACCTGAACAACGAGGTTCGAGTTCCTGCAAGCAACCGAAGGACCAGCAAGAACAATGATAATTGCAATCTGAAATTGCGGATAATAAACCGAGCACACGAACTAGATGGAAAAGTTGGGGTTCCACTGTGGATCTGACAAGGCGATAGTCCTACACGTCTCGTAGATGCGATTTGTAGCTATACCTAGACAATACAATAAAACTCACATCTAAATTTAAAAATACTAGCTATTAATTAAGAGGGACGACCCTGCTCGTATCACGGACGCCGGGCCATAGGGCGACCGGACACTGCATGGCTCCGCAAGACGGTACTCCTCTTGGTCCACGTAAACAAAAGCTATTTGTGTGGGTCCTTGTGGTTTGCCTTCTTGCACCGTACATGCATGATGGATTGGATGGCCGGTTTAGTAGGAGTCATGCATGTAACGAGTGATTTTTGCTATTCTGCTTGATTCTTCAATCCCTTGGTTCTGTATATATTTCCTGATTCTTCATCTCTAATCTCTCCTTTATTTTTGAGTACAATCAAATCCAAACATGAGTGTAGCATCATATTTTTGTCAGTCAAATCATGTGTACGAAGGAGAAATAGTACCTGGCCATTTGTTTGACGCACACGCGCTCTAGTCATTGGTCCAGACGGAACTGATGAAGGAGTCATGGCGGGTGTAACAGTAAAAGAGATGTCCTCATCATCATCCTCTTCTTGAGTCGAAGTCGTCCTCGACGGTATCTCGTCAGCCTCACCAAGGTATGGTTTTAAATCTGCAATATTAAATATGGGGCTAACCCCAAAATCTACAGGCAAATCAAGCTTATATGCATTGTCATTAATTTTATCAATCACTTTATAAGGTCCATCGGCACGGGACATTAATTTTGACTTCCGTAAATCAGGAAAGCCCTCCTTTCGCAAATGTAACCATACTAAATCAGTTGGTTCAAACACAATACTTTTCCTACCCTGACTACCAGCAAGTTTATACTTGGCATTCATGCGTTCAATATTTTTTTAGTCAACTCATGCATTTTTAATACTAACTCAGCACGTTCTTTAGCATCAAGGTTTACCTTCTCCGAAAATGAAATAGGTAATAAATCAATAGGCGCACGCGGTATAAATCCATAAACAATCTTAAAAGGGCATAACTTTATGGTAGAATGAACTGAACGATTATAGGCAAACTCTATATGAGGCAAACATTCTTTCCACATTTTTAAATTCTTTTTCAAAATAGCCCTAAGCATAGTAGACAAAGTACGATTAACCACTTCAGTTTGACCATCAGTTTGAGGATGACATGTAGTACTAAATAATACCTTAGTCCCCAATTTTGTCCACAACACCCTCCAAAAATGACTAAGAAATTTGGTGTTACGATCAGAAGCAATTGTATTGGGCACACCATGTAAACGAACTACTTCTCTAAAGAATAAATCAGCAATGTGAGTAGCATCGTCACTTTTATGACAAGGTATAAAATGTGCCATCTTAGAAAATCGATCGACGACCACAAATATACTATCCCGCCCCGTCGTGTCCTAGGCAGACCTAATATAAAGTCCATAGAAATATCTTCCCAAGGAGTGCTAGGAACAGAAGAGGCATATATAAACCATGCGGGTTCAATCGTGACTTAGTTTTTTGGCATATCGTGCAGCGTGCAACATATCTCTCCACATCCCTTCTCATTTTGGGCCAAAAAAATGACTAGCAAGGATATTTTCTGTCTTCTTGACACCGAAATATCTCATAAGTCCTCCTCCATGCGCCTCCCATAACAACAAAAGACGAAGAGAGCTATCTGGGATGCATAGCTTATTAGTACGAAAAACAAATCCGTCATTAACGACGAACTTGTTCCAAGTTCTACCTTCTCTGCAATTGAGTATATCTCTAAAATCAACATCATTAGTGTATTGTTGTTTTATAGTTTCAAGTCCAAAAAATTTAAAGTCAAGTTGTGATAACATGGTATAGCGTCTAGACAATGCATCGGCAATAACATTATCCTTCCCTTTCTTGTGCTTAATAACATAAGGAAAAGATTCAATAAATTCGACCATCGTGCATGTCTACGGTTCAGTTTGCTTTGTCTTTTAATATGCTTGAGTGATTCATGGTCAGAATGTATGACAGACTCCTTAGGCCATAAATAATGTTGTCATGTCTCGAGAGTCCGAACTAGAGCATAAAGTTCTTTATCATATATTGAATAATTAATACTAGGCCCACTGAGTTTTTCACTAAAGTATGCTACTGGTTTACCTTCTTGCAATAAAACACCGCCTAAACCAATGCCACTAGCATCACATTCTAATTCAAACATCTTATTGAAATCAGGTAATTGCAACAATGGGGTGTGTGTGAGCTTATCTTTAAGAATATTGAAGGCTTCCTCTTGTGCATCGCTCCAAACAAATGGCACGTTTTTCTTTGTGAGATCGTTGAGCGGCGCTGCGATGGTACTAAAATCCTTCACGAACCGTCGGTAGAACCCAGCAAGTCCGAGAAAAATCTGTACCTGTGTGACCGAGTTAGGGGACGGCCAACCCTGGATTGCTTCAACCTTGGCTTTATCAACTTTAATTCCCTGTGATGTCACAACATAGACAAGAAAAGAGACTCGATCCGTGCAAAAAGTGCACTTCTCGATATTACCAAATAAACGTGCATCACGTAGAGCAGAAAAAACAACACGCAAATGGTCTAAGTGTTCCTCTAGTGACCTACTATAAATCAAAATATCATCAAAGTATACTACCACAAATTGTCCAATGAAAGCTCGAAAAACTTCATTCATGAGTCTCATGAAAGTACTAGGTGCATTAGTCAATCCAAAGGCATTACTAACCACTCATATAAGCCAAATTTAGTTTTAAAAGCAGTTTTCCATTCATCACCTAGTTTCATACGAATCTGATGGTAGACACTACACAAGTCAACTTTAGAAAACACAACTGAGTCACTAAGTTCATCAAGCATGTCATCTAATTTAGGAATAGGATGACGATATCGAATTGTAATATTATTAATGGCTCTACAATCAACACACATACGTGATGTACCATCCTTTTTGGAAACAAGTAAAATGGGTACAGCACATGGACTTAAGGATTCGCGAATGTAACCTTTGTCGAGTAGTTCTTGAACTTGTCGCTGAATCTCCTTGGTCTCATGTGGATTAGTCCGGTACGGCGCACGATTGGGAAGTGAAGCACCAGGTATCAAATCAATTTGGTGTTCAATTCCTCTCATAGGTGGTAACCCCGAGGGTACTTCCTTTGGAAAAACATCACGATACTCCTGCAAAAGGTTAGCAACGACAGGAGGCAAAGAAGAAGGCATATCCTCAAATGAAAACAAAACTTGTTTGCAAACAAGTGCATAACATTCATCAGTGTGAGCATCTAACGCAAAAAATTCAGCACGTGTTGCTAAGAAAGAAGCACCTTTCAATTTAATTTCATTAGACGTCCTAAGTTCAGATTTGTGCATATTATTAAATTGGTCTAACTCGTCAATGACTTGTTGATTTTCAGATTTAGCACATTCAATATTTTTGTTCCTACTAGCCCTAGCAAGATCATCTTTTAAAATTTGCTCAGGAGACATAGGGTGTAGAATGATTTTCTTCCCTTTATGTGTGAGCGTGTACTGATTAGTTCTACCACCATGTAAACATTCTTTATCATACTGCCATGGCCTTCCTAGTAACATTGAACAAGCTTGCATAGGCACAATATCGCAGTTAATAGTATCATGGTATGAACCTAAAGAAAAAGGAACTCTCACCATGCGTGTGTTGGGGAACGTCGCATGGGAAATAAAAAATTTCCTACGCACACGCAAACCTATCCATGGTGATGAGCATCTACGAGAGGGAGAGTGGATCTACGTACCCTTGTATATCGCTAAGCGGGAAGCGTTAAGAAACGCGGTTGGTGTAGTCGAACTTCTTCGCGATCCAAATCGCCGAGCGTCCCGCGATCCAATCACGAACCGTCCCGCGAACACATCATGATCCGTCCCGCGAACTCATCACGATCCATCTCACGATCTTGATCACGATCTGTCCCGCGAACTCATCACGATTCGTTCCGTGATCACATCACGAACCGTCTCGCGATCTCGATCACGGTCCTTCCGATCTAGCGCCGAACGGACGACACCTCCGCGTTCAGCACACGTGCAGCTTGATGAAGATCTCCACCGTCTCGATCCAGCGAGAGGAGGTGGAGAGGAGAGAGAGTTCACCGGCAGCGTGACGGCGCTCCGGTGATGATGGTGGAGTGATTCCGGCAGGGCTTCGCCTAAGCGCTGCGGAAAACCGATCTAGAGGAGAAACTGTGCACCGGTGAAACGGGTAGCACGTGGCCGGAAATTCTGTCCAAAAACCACCCAATCCACTAGTATATATAGGAGGAAAGGAGAGGAGAGGCAGCCAAGGCCTTTGGGTCGGCCGAAATAGGAGGTGGGAGCAATCCTACTTCACCTCCAATCCTAGTTGGAGTAGGATTGCCTCCTATTGGCTGATTTTCCACTTTTTGCTTTAGGACTTTCTCTCCTGCGCCATGGGCCTTTGTGGCTGTTTTCCCAGCCCACTAAGGGCTGGTTATTATTCTCCCACAGCCCATGGACCTCTTGGGGTCGAAATACCCCTCCCGGAGGTCCACCGGTACACTACCGGCACTCCCGGTACACTACCGATACTCCCGGTACACTACCGATGAGCCCGAAACTTTTCCGGCGACCAAACTGGGACATCCTATATATGAATATTTACCTCCGGACCATTCCGAAGCTCCTCGTGACGTCCGGGATCTCATCCGGGACTCCGAACAACCTTCGGTCACCACCATACATAACTCTACACTACCGAAACGTCACCGAACCTTAAGTGTGCAGACCCTGCGGGTTCGAGAACTATGTAGACATGACCGAGACACCTCTACGGTCAATAACCAATGGCGGGACCTGGACGTCCACATTGGTTCCTACATATTCTACGAAGATCTTTATCGGTCGAACCTCTATGTCAAGGATTCAGTTAATCCCGTATAACGTTCCCTTTGTTCTTCGGTATGTTACTTGCCCGAGATTCGATCGTCGGTATCTCCATACCTAGTTCAACCTCGTTACTGGCAAGTCTCTTTACTCGTTCCGTAATACAAGATCCCGTGACTAACACTTAGCCACATTGCTTGCAAGGCTTGTTGTGATGTTGTATTACCGAGTGGGCCCTGAGATACCTCTCCGTTACACGGAGTAACAAATCCCAGTCTCGATCCATGCCAACTCAACAGACACCATCGGAGATACCTGTAGAGCACCTTTATAGTCACCCAGTTACGTTGCGACGTTTGATACACACAAGGCACTCCTCCGATATCCGTGAGTTGCATGATCTCATGGTCATAGGAACATATACTTGACATGCAGAAAATAGTAGCAATAAACTGACACGATCATATGCTATGTTTGTAATTTAGGTCTTATCCATCACATGATTCTCCTAATGATGTGATCCCGTTATCAAATGACATCTCATGTCCATGGCTAGGAAACCTTAACCATCCTTTGATCAACGAGCTAGTCAATTAGAGGCATACTAGGGACATGGTTTTGTCTATGTATCCACACATGCATTTAAGTCTCCGATCAATACAATTATAGCATGGATAATAAACGATTATCATGAACAAGGAAATATGATAATAACTAATTTATTATTGCCTCTAGGGCATATTTCCAACAGCGTGTTACCTTTACTTTTCCACCATCATTGAACCATTGAATGTAGTAAGGTTGTGGATGTTGTCAGGAAGGTAGCGAGAGCTTCTCTACCATGTCAATGCTTGCTAAATTGTTACAACTCCCTCCATCAATGATTATGCGAACAGAATGCTCCTTGAAGACTCCTTTGATGTGTAAGAGGTTGTGACATTGATATTTCTTTGCTTTGACAATCTGAGCACTAAGTACATGATGTGATATAAGGCTCATGTACTTATCGGCGTCTTCAGCGGTCACATGTTCTTCCTCTTGTGCCGATCTTGTGTCAACTTCTTCATGTGCAACGAGCAAAGCATATGTTTCCTCATCAAAATCACTAGCAGAGTCGTACTCACCGTCTTCACGAATGATCAAGACACGCTTATTAGGGCAATCCTTCATGACATGGCCAAATCCCTTACAAGTATGGCACTGGATATCCTTTGTTCTTTTGGAGGAAGCAGACGATGATGACAAACTTTTTATTGGAGTTGGTGGAGTACTTTTCATTGGTACCGGAGTGTGTGATGTTGGAAATATGCCCTAGAGGCAATAATAAATTAGTTATTATCATATTTCCTTGTTCATGATAATCGTTTATTATCCATGCTATAATTGTATTGAACGGAAACATAGATACATGTGTGGATACATAGACAACACCGTGTCCCTAGTATGCCTCTAGTGAACTAGCTCGTTGATCAAAGGATGGTAAAGGTTTCCTAGCCATAAACATGAGATGTCATTTGATAACAGGATCACATCATTAGGAGAATGATGTGATGGACAAGACCCAAACTACAAACGTAGCATATGATCGTGTCAGTTTATTGCTGCTGTTTTTCGCATGTCAAGTATATGTTCCTATAACCATGAGATCATGCAACTCACTGACACCGGAGGAATGCTTTATGTGTATCAAATGTCACAACGTAACTGGGTGACTATAAAGGTGCTCTACAGGTATCTCCGAGGGTGTCTGTTGGGTTGGCATGAATCAAGACTGGGATTTGTTACTCCGTGTGACGGAGAGGTATCTCAGGGCCCACTCGGTAATGCAAGATCACAAACAAGCCTTGCAAGCAATGTGACAAAGTGTTAGTCATGAGATCTTGTATTACGTAACGAGTAAAGAGACTTGCCGGTAACGAGGTTGAACTAGGTATGGAGATACCGACGATCGAATCTCGGGCAAGGAACATACCGAAGAACAAAGGGAACGTTATACGGGATTAACTGAATCCTTGACACAGAGGTTCGATCGATAAAGATCTTCATAGAATATGTAGGAACCAATATGGTCATCCAGGGCCCGCTATTGGTTATTGGCCGTAGAGGTGTCTCGGTCATGTCTACATAGTTCTCGAACCCGCAGGGTCTGCACACTTAAGGTTTGGTGACGTCTCGGTAGGATAGAGTTATGTATGGTGGTGACCGAAGGTTGTTCGGAGTCCCGGATGAGACCCCGTACGTCACGAGGAGCTCCAGAATGGTCTGGAGGTAAAGATTCATATATAGGATGTCCCAGTTTGATCGCCGGAAAAGTTTTGGGCTCATCGATAGTGTACCGGGAGTGCCGGTAGTGTACCGGGAGACCTCCGGGAGGGGTATTTCGACCCCAGAGGGTCCATGGTCTGTGAGAGAGTAATAACCAGCCCTTAGTGGGCTGGTGGAACAGCCACAAAAGGCCCATGGCGCCAGGAGGAAAAAAGCCTAAAGAAAAGGTGGAAAAAAGGACCAATAGGGAGCAATCCTAGTCCAACTAGGATTGGAGAAGGAGAGTCCTTCTCTCCCTCCCTCTTGTGGCCGAATTGGCTTGGCCTTGCGCCAACCCTCCTCCTCCTCCTCTCCTCCTATATATAATAGTGGAGGGCTAGGGTTTTGCACTAGTTTTTACGGGCACGTGCTACCCGTTCCACCGGTGCTCCTCTAGATTGGTTTTCCGCGGTGCTTAGGTGAAGCCCTGCCGGAATTGCTCCACCACCATCACCGGAGCGCCGTCACGCTGCCGGTGAACTCTTCCTCCTCTCCACTTCCTCTTGTTGGACCAAGACGGTGGAGATCGTCATCAAGCTGCACGTGTGCTGAACGCGGAGGTGTCGTCCGTTCGGTACTAGATCGGACGGATCGTGATGAGATCGCAGGACGGATCATGATGAGATCGCAGGACGGATCGTGATGAGTTCACGGGACGGATCGTGATGAGATCGCGGGACGGATCGTGATGAGATCGCGGGACGCTCGGCGATTTGGATCGCGAAGATGTTCGACTACACCAACTGTGTTTCTTAACGCTTCCCGCTTAGCGATCTACAAGGGTATGTAGATTCACTCTCCCTCTCGTAGATGCTCATCACCATGGATAGGTTTGCGTGTGCGTAGGAATTTTTTTTGTTTCCCATGCAACGTTCCCCAACATGTGACGCTGAAGTTGATGAAGTAGGCCCCGAGCGAGAGGTTGCGGGTGTTGTTGTAGAGGTGCGAGTGGACGGGGTAGCAGAGGTGCGTGATGCCCATGTGGAAGTACGACCTGCAGAAAAATTAGAACGCATTCTCGAACGACCCTGCACTTCATGTTCAGCATGTATAGCAAGATGGAATAAACGGGTTATTGAATTATAATCCTTATAAGCAAGTATGTCATAAATTTCTCTATTCAAACCACCCAAGAACCTAGCCATAGAAGCTTCCTCTGTCTCAACTAAACCACAACGTAACATGCCCATTTGCAATTCTTGATAATAGTCTTCCACATATTAGATCCTTGGTTCAAGCGTTGTAGTTTATTTAGCAAGTCACGTTCATAATATCCAGGAACAAACCGGTGGCGCATTATTAATTTCAAAACTTCCCAAGTGGCAGGAATATTATTAGGATGTTTGCGACAATGTTCTCTCCACCAAACAGAAGCAAAATCACTAAACTCGCTAGTGGCAGCTCTAACTCTTTTATCTACTGGAAAATCATGGCAAGCAAATTTTTGATCAACTAATAATTCCCAGTCAAGATAAATATCAGGATCATACTTCCCGTCAAAAGGAGGCATGACAAATTTAATTCTACCTAAAGAGTCATCATTTCCACGTACCTCAGGACGACGGTGTCGTCCCATACCTTGTTGATTATTGTGTTGTCGACGATGATCATGATCATTGTTATAGTTAACTCCATCAGGATCCTCGGAATCACCATCATAGTTGTCATCTTGGATCTCCTCATGAGGGGCGGCTACCGAATTGGCGTTGCGAGGACGGGCCTGGTCGACGGCGTCGGTGTATGAAAGAGGGTGGCTCGGGTCCCCTGGGAGCACCCGACGAGCTCGTTGTAGACATGTGTTGGTGGCTGGAAGACGCGGAGGGGGCACGGGGGCGGCGCCCAGCCGGGCATCCTGAGCATCGAGACGTTCCATAATAGCTGCAAGTGTTTGAGTAAATGTCTCATTGCTATCCTCGATCGACTTGAAACGCTTATCCAGCGCGCCCTCGAATGTCGTGAACCGTTCAGTGTATGCACGGACATCCTCCTCAAGGCGCGCCATAGTGGCTTTCACATTATCTTCGTCACCTGCCATGGTTAGTATGAAGAAAGAACAAAATCACAAGTATATTGCTCCTACAATAACTACGATGAGGTGGTGGACAATGTCTCTCAACTCGCTAGCAATGACCAAGCTCTTACCAGTTCTTACCGTGCTGCAGTGGTTGTCGGCCGTTGGCGATGTCAAAAGTTATCAAAAGATTGATATAGCGATTACCAAGTGACCGAACAAGGTACAATATAGGAAGTGGAGCTTGGTGAAGGTTTCCTCAACTCACAATATGTGACACAATTAAGCAAAAAGTAATGCAAGTTGAATAATTGCTCAAACTCCTAACTAGTGCTGGCAGTCGACTAGTAAAAGAGAAAACAATGTAAGCCCAGATACGGAATCAAATGAATGAAACGCGTCAAGAAAAATATATGTTGATTCGAAATGGCGAGAGACACATGAGTGTATAACAAGGCTTAAAATAGATGATCCGGTGTGATGGTGAAGCTCGTAACAGTACAAAGAATATCACGAATATGAACAGATGTATTTTGTTTTCCCAAAACAGATGCTAGAGCCGGCCTGGATGTTTGCACTTTTTCCACTCTTTTTTTTTCGTTTTTCCTCCTTTTTTCTGCTCTTTTTTTTACTTTTTTTTGAGCTCGCTCTCTCTCTTTTTTTTTTTCCTTTTTTTTCTTACCAGGCTGGTTAGCAAACAAGACAAAGATGGAAACGTTCCAAAACAACTTGAGTGCTTACTCTTCCCGGAACCGTATAGTACTAGAGATCAAAAGGTCAACTAGGCAGGAGAAAAGCAAGACACAACTTGTGTGTGTGATGATACGTGTGCTGCTAGCTCTGGCACTAAACAAGTAATGATTGATTGCTAACCTGATGGAATTGAGATGCTTGATCGCTAGCGGCGGAAGACTGGGGCGTGGGCGCGGCAGTAGCGGCAGCACAGAAACAAATGATTAAGGTCGATGGGACGTGGCTACAGGTGCAGCTGGCTCAGACGCGTGTGCGGTACTGAATGCCGACCAAAAACGACGGACGGTGCGGGATAAAAGAAACTAATGAACACAGAACTTAACAGATGACGCGGTGCACAGACGATGCGGCAGGCGGATGGACTGGTGAGATGTTTGTATGCGTGTAACAATGCAATTTTTTTCTAGATGACGAACGAGTTTGTGACGGAAAAATATGATGGACAAAAACAAAGTGCGATCTAGTAAACAATTTTCTTACAAACTAATCTAAACCAGCACTAATCTAGGATGAATGTAACGAAAGATTCAACAAAGCGAATGCTAGATGCAAAAATTGCTAAAGGCTAAAAAGATAGGCGTAAAAGATGAACTAATGTATATATATTTTTTTGGATTTTTTTGTGGGTATAGGACAGAAAAACAAACTAATCTATGAAAACTATAATCTCTCACCGATAAACCTGAAAACTGATACCACTTGATGTGACGGTGACCCGATCCTTTGATGAAAGTGACGATAACTATCGATTTGGTGGATTTTGAACTTGACGATCCGGCTATACCGTACCTGACGATACGTCTCGACAATCGTTAAACCAATCTCTGATGGTTATTGACCTTACCGTAGGCACGATCAACCTAAACAACGAGGTTCGAGTTCCTGCAAGCAACCGAAGAACAAGCAAGAACAATGATAATTGCAATCTGAAATTGCGGATAATAAACCAAGCACACGAACTAGATGGAAAAGTTGGGATTCCACCGTGGATCTGACAAGACGGTAGTCCTACACGTCTCATAGATGCGATTTGTAGCTATAGCTAGACAATACAATAAAACCCGCGTCTAAATTAAAAATTACTAGCTATTTATTAAGAGGGACGACCCTGCTCGTATCACGGACGCCGAGCCGTAGGAAGACCGGACACTGCATGGCTCCGCAAGACGGTACTCCTCTTGGTCCATGTAAACAAAAGCTATTTGTGTGGGTCCTTGTGGTTTGCCTTCTTGCACCGTACATGCATGATGGATTGGATGACCGGTTTAGTAGGGGTCATGCATGTAACGAGTGATTTTTGCTTTTCTGCTTGATTCTTCAATCCCTTGGTTCTGTATATATTTCCTGATTCTTTATCTCTAATCTCCCCTTTATTCCTGAGTATAATCAAATCCAAACATGAGTGTAGCATCATATTTTTGTCAGTCAAATCATGTGTACGAAGGAGCGATAGTACCTGGCTATTTATTTGACGCGCACGCGCTCTAGTCATTGGTCCAGACGGAACTGATGAAGGAGTCGTGGCGGGTGTAACAGTAGAAGAGATGTCCTCATCAGTGTGTGGTGTGTGATATGCATTATGTATGCCGATCGTTGCTTTATATATAAAGTAGGTTGAAAACCTTTTTCAGTATGTGATTAACTAGGCTGAAACACGAAAGAAAATTGGTCACTATCAACGCTCATGACTAATAGAATCAACATGGATTCATAAGGAAGGCGACACCAAGATTTCTTTCCGATAGAGAAGCAGGTGTTGTGGCAGCCAACCACTTCGCACAAACACGATACTTCCTACCCTTCTGTGACTCGAGTCGCATCCTCAAAAAGCTATGATCCAATGCTCCAGGCCCAGAGATATGTGTGTGGGGTGGGGTGAGGGGGGGGGGGGCAAAGCTCGGGAGGCTTACACGTGGATCACGCTGACTACTCTCGGGGCAGTCAACTTATACCAAATACAAACATAACTGCTGAAAGCCCTTTCAGAAATTTATGGTGGTACTCATAAAGCTATGGTCACTTTGTTAACGATTGTGGTGCACCCACTTCCGTTTTCCTTGCCAGCACATAACTTAGTGGCAAGAGTGAACAAGTGATTCAATGCTGCAGGTCAAGAGATATATGTGAGGGGAGAGGGGTTGGGCAAAGCTCAGGAGGCTTTCATAAGGATCACGCTTACTGTTGGCTTGGGGCCATCAACTTACCAAGTACTTCCTCTGTAAAGTAACATTAAAGGTCCTATATTACTTTACAGAGGTAGAAAAAACCGAGCTGGTGAAACCCCTTTCAGAAATTTATGGTGGTATGAATATGTTTCTTATAGTTTTGTTGCAATTGTTTTTAAAATGACAAGGAAAATTCCGACCGCATATTTACACTAGCAGCACTCAAGTTGTGAGGGCACCCTGACTCGCGGATCTTAAGAAAAGCGCTAAACCCATGTCAAGCAGTGGTATAATTCTACAGACTGTCAATGTGAATACTTGTGATAACCCAATAACTCAAATAAAAACCTGATTACAATACCTTATGTTAATGAGTTGTAAATACATCTAGTAGGATAAAACTATGTCCATGAAAAAGAGTTGGAAATACATCCAAATCTAAAATAATACACTCATGAAAACATTTCAAAACAACAAAAGACTTTGGGTCCCATCAGATTGGTAAAAAAGGATGTATTTTCATGCTTATGAAATCATGAGCTGAGTTAATGTTGATAGACATTAATGCTATAGGGCATACATATCTCCTTACTAAGTGCACCATTCTACACACATTTCAGCCCACACTATTAACCTATATATTAGAGCTAAGTATGAATAATGATACATGTAAATGCCAAGTGAACATATTGTCTCCCTACAAACTAAGTGAACCAAACTAACAGCTACAAAGGAGCATAAATGAACAACAATCCTAAGAATCTTAGGTACCGCATGTCCATGATCATAAAAATATTCGGAGGCTTCCTGATTACTACTGACCATAATTTGGGAGTGACATTTTACTGAAATGTTAGAGGCTCAATCCTAAACTGGCCTATACTTTTGGTGTCTGCAATGAAATTTGGGAGTGTTTTGTTTAGCCCAAAGCTGCGAACTTACCCTGGCAAATATTTAGCTAGAAAGACGGGAAAGAAAAATGAATTAGAATGGTCATTGAGTCGATGGCATGCCCAACAATTAGCAACCAATGAAACATACCCGTTTTTGGTCATGACAAGTTTGATAAGGATACTTTGTCTACCATTCAAACACGCCCTTCTTCCCCTAATGCCTTCAGTATGGTATATCTAGCACTAATAGTACATCTTTTAGCACTAGTCTCAACCAACTGAACTGTGCCTTCCTCACATTTGATATCTAATGACAGAAGAATGACTCAATAATTATAATATAAAAAAAGTTACCTGCAATATCAAGTTAGTGGCCTTGATAAGAGCCACCTTCAAATCAGCAGGATGTAGAGCGCCACTTTTATAATCAGCAATAATCTCCTCTATGCTCAAGAAGATTCTGTGTAAGGTAGCAGCTGTCAGTTGTCACAAAATATGAACAACCGTATATTTTTCACAAATTTTTGGTTAGTGAACTTGCGAATTACGTAGAAAAAACTTACTTGCTGCAACTATTATCATCCGTCCGAACAACCTCAAATTTTCTAAACCAGGGTAAGATTATATACTTTATGTACTCCAAACATGGATTGTCTTCTGCAAATTTTAGAGGGCAGAAAGCTTTCTCTATTTTTCTACTGACATGTTCCTGTGATAAATAGAGGGCAACTATTGAAGAATCGTCATTCAATATGTTAGAACAGAGTAATACATTACAGCTAGAATCGCCATTCAATATGTTAGAAAATGGCTGATTATGTTAGTTGTTTTTCTTAAACCTGAATATAAAAAATGTGCAGCTCTTCCTTACACAAGGATGGAGAGAAATTTGATACTTAGTTCTGCTCTTCTATTTCATTACCTTTCAAATGGTACAAGAGGGGGGCATAGTTCCATTTCAAACAACAAAAATGAATGTTCTTTGCTTCGCTTCTTGAGTTGTATGTAACTAGGGCTGCAAACGAGTCGAGTTCGAGCGAGTTGTACTGGCTCGGCTCAAGTCATATCAAAACCCGAGCAAGCTCAAACTGAGTGAAGCTCAAGGTCGAGTTGTAAAACATGACTCGTGCTCAGCTTGTAACGATCTCGAGTCGATCTCGAGCTAGTTTCGAGCTAAATGGGATAGTAAAAAATATAAGATCGCTAGGGACTATTTCAGCTAGATAAGGCACATCATGACATAAGAAAGCACTAAAAATATTATTCCAATGAAAGACGGTGATTATGTACGTTATTCTTATTCTCCCTTAACCAAAATTCTAGCATGAACATAAGATGACAATTCACTGCAGATATATAATTGGAGAAACAAATTATTCGTCAAAGATCATAAAAAAGTAGTTGCATAGTGTAGGCTTCGTGGAACAAAGACACGGAAACGAAGGTCATATGCTTGAGATTTTTTCCCAAAAACAACAAGCTATTTAACACACCGAATCATGTACCATAATAAGGCCTAAATTTATCTAGTCTTAATTAAACTTCCATATTTGCTACTAAATAAAAAAAATCATGGACAACATATACGGTAATAAATTACCCTATTTATATTTCATATATTGTGTGATAATTTACAATAATGACATTATGCCAAGTTATGGAGCTAAATCGAGCTAGCGAGCATTGGCTCAAGATCGGTTCGTTTCTCAAACGAGCTATATAAAATGTTCATACTCAGCTCGTTTATTTTTGAATCGATCTCGAATCGAGCCAAAAGACGAGTCAATCTCGAGCGGCTCACGAGCCTCGAGCTTTTCTTGCAGCCCTATATGTAACAGCCGTTTGAAAAATAAATCCTTAAGAGTCACAGTAGCCATGAATTTTACATGCAGCAGCTGATATTGTTTATTGGTGAAAAAGATAAAAGGGGATGTGAGCCAGAATTGGGTAACTGGGGAGGCATTGGCTGACAAAAGAAAAATGCATTTTTTTAAATACTACCTTGAAGGCTCTTTGACAACGTTTGTTATGTGCGAGAACGTCTTACCCTCGTTGGAGGGGACGGCTGCATGTTTATAGGCAGGGGCGTAATAACCCTGAGGCGCATACAATGTTGTTGAGATTACACCGAAGATTTGAGAGGAAGAGATAAGGTACAATATTAAGGTGATGAAAATCTATTTCAAGATGCTTTGTTCTGGCATGAAAGACAGGATTAGCAGATAGATAAGTAGCACCAAGGTTATCACACCATAAACATGGAGCCTGAATGCTCTTAACACCAAGTTCTTTCAACATGGACTGGACCCATATGATCTCAGCTGTGGCATTTGCTAATGCCTTGTACTCTGCTTCTGTACTGGACCTGGAGAGAGTAGCTTGTTTTTTTTGCACACCATGAAATTAAGTTAGGGCCAAAGAACACTGCAAAGCCACCTGTTGAGCGTCTGTCATCTAGACAACCTGCCCAGTCAGAGTCTGAAAAGGCACTAACAAGTGTTGATGAAGACTTACTGAACTTGAGACCAATATTTAGAGTGTTCTTGACATATCTAACTATGCGTTTTGCTGCAGTCAAATGAACTGAAGTAGGTGCATGAAGGAATTGGCAAACTTTATTAACAGCAAAATATATATCAGGTCTGGTGAGTGTCAGATACTGAAGTGCACCCACGAGACTTCTGTATTTGGTGCTGTCATCTTGGTTGAGAGGTTGCCCCTCGGTCAGAGATAGTTTTTCTGAGTTGGATAAAGGAGTGGGTGAGGGTTTACAACCTTGCAAGCCAGCCTTCTTTACCAAATCCATTGCATATTTTTCTTGAGAGAGATGAAGTCCATCAACATGTTTCTTCACCTCAATCCCGAGAAAATAGTGCAAGTCCCCAAGATCCTTGAGAGCGAATTCTAAGCTGAGGTCTTTTAACAATCCTATGATAGCCTCATCAGATGAACTTGTGACAATTATGTCATCAACATATATAAGAACAAATATGTGTGTTTTGTGCTTATGATAAATAAAGAGTGAGGTATCAGACTTGGAGGGAACAAAACCAAGTTTTTGCATTTTGTGACTGAGACGAGAGTACCATGCCCTTGGAGCTTGCTTTAGTCCATATAGTGACTTGTCGAGCTTACACACATAAGATGGATGGTGTTTGCTCAGAAACACAGGAGGTTGCTTCATATAAACCTCTTCTTCCAGAACACCATGGAGAAACGCGTTCTGCACATCTAGCTGTCTAAGACTCCAGCCCCTGAAAACAGCAATAGACAAAACAAGACGGATAGTGGCAGCCTTTACAACTGACTAAAAGTGTCCTCATAGTCTATACCATCCCGCTGTTTAAACCCTTTTGCAACAAGCCTAGCCTTGTAACGATCAATGGTTTCATTAGATTTCCTTTTAATTCGGGATACCCACTTGCAGTCAATAAGGTTTTTATCTTGCTATGGAGGAACCAAGTGCCATGTTTTATTTTTCTGCAGTGCTGCAAATTCTTCATGCATAGCCTTTTTCCACTTGTCATCGCCAAGTGCCTCTTCAAGTGTTCGTGGTTCACCTGATTCACCTGTGGAGCAAACCATGCCATACTTGGTTACATGTTTATAGTTGAGAGATTGTATTACCCCTTTTTGTAGTCTGGTGCGAGGCGCCGCTGCAACTTGTGGCACAGAAGATCCTGTGTCGGGCGCGGTGTCAGGCGCCGAATCTGCAGCAGTTGTCGATCCCGAGATGGATCCAGGTGCAGTGGCAGTAGCGTCAGGTGAAGCCGGATCTTCTGTGGCAGTAGAAGGAGCCAGCGGTGATGCAGCGGCCACAGCGGATCTAGGCCTGCAGGCCTCATCATTGCTGCATGATGGCGCAGTACCATCGAAAACAACAGTGGGCCTAGCGCCTGTCGAACGACTAGCCTCGCGCCGTGTGTAGACAATTGGTTGGGCCAGGTACCGTGTATCCGAAGCACCACCGGCGGATGCTGCTGGCGCAGCTGGCAGCGCTGATCCCGAGAGGGATTTGCTCCCTTCGCTGCAGCACATGTGATATGGCGCTGTTGAGCCAATTTTTGCGCCATTTGGACTCCTGTTTTTTTCGATGTCTCCTGTATCATCACATGGCTCACACACGGGGTTAGTCAACAATTGATCATCACAGTTATGATCTCCGCGATCAAGACCAATAAGGTTGGGAGATAAGAGGAGGGTCTCTTTTTGGAGAAGAGCACCGGCATTGGGATGAAGATCTGCAAAGGGGAATTTGGTTTCATCGAGGACAACATCACGAGAGATGTAGACATCGCCAGTATCCACGTCAAGGCATTTGACCCCTTTGTGGTGAGTACTATAACCAATAAAGACACATTGTTTTGACCGGAACATGAGCTTGCGAGGATTATATGGGCGTAGATTTGGCCAGCAGGCACAACCAAACACACGGAAGGACTTGTAATCACGTTTGGTGTGAAAAAGTCGTTCTAGAGGCGTTTCATTGTTGATGACACGACTAGGGAGTATGTTGATGATGTGAACCGCGGTGATGAAGGCTTCATCCCAAAATTTCAAGGGCATAGAAGCACCGGTTAAGAGAGCAAGCCCAACTTCAACGATATGACGGTGTTTGCGTTCAGCAGACCCGTTTTGTTTGTGAGCATGGGGATATGACACATGATGTGAGATGCCAAGGGTTTGGAAGAAGGAATTTAACTTCTCATACTCCCCTCCCCAGTCCGATTGGACAGCAATGATTTTGCGATCAAGTTTACGTTCTACTAGTGCTTGGAAGTTCTGAAAGACTTGGGAGACATCAGATCTCTTCTTAAGGAGATAGATCCACGAGAATTTACTGTAATTATTAATGAAACTGACGTAATAGGTGTGTCTACCAACAGAACTAGGGGCGGGACCCCACACATCCGAAAAAATTAATTGCAAAGGTTGTGTAGAAACACTAGTAGAAATAGGGTATGGTAACTGTTGACATTTTGCACGTTGGCAAGAATCACAAATAGTTTCATTATTTCGCTCTCCAACAAACGAGAGCTTATTCTTTCTAAGCAATCGTTCAACTAGGGAAAAGGAAGCATGTCCTAGGCGATCGTGCCATCGTGTGGAAGATAATTTGATGGCACCATAAGCTTGTTTATTGAATCTTGTAAACTCCAGAAGCAACGGGTAAAGCCCTCGAACACATATACCTCGATATAGTGTTTTCTTCGTGACCTGATCCTTGAAAAACGGATGAAACTCAAGGAAGACATGATTGTCAATAGCAATTCTATGAACGGAGAGAAGATTCTTGTGGGCACTAGGGACATGCAAGATTTTCCTAAGGTGGATTTTTCGGTGAGGAGTATGTATAACTGACTAATGCGCATACTTGCACCATCGGCAGTGTGGATGTGATCCTTGCCATGGTATTTTTCTCGGAGCGTCACCTTGTCGAGCTCACTGGTGAGGTGGTTGGTGGCGCCGCTGTCGAGGTACCACTTGGTATCGACGCCATAGGAGCCATCGGCCGCCGCAGCGACCTTCTCTTCATCTTGAGAGTCGTCTTCATCCTCATCGTAGCGAAACCAGCAATCTTTGGCGATGTGGCCTGGCTTGCCGCAGATTTGACAGATCGGTGCGGTCGAGCGAGTCCTTCCAGAGTCGCCTCCACGACGACCCCGACTGCCAGAGCGCCCGCCATCGCCGCCACCGCCGCCGTTGTGTGGCCTGCTGGATTTCCCTTTGCCACGAGAGGAGCCACACGAGCGGTAGCCGCCACGACCACGGATCGCGGCGTTTGCAGAAGACTTGAAGCCGCCACCGCCCGAGCTGTGGAACAGCGCCAGGCATTGCTCGAGATTGCTGAGCATGGAGAAGATCTCGTCGAGGGAGGCAGGGGTGACCCGAGCGCCGAGGGCCAAGACCAGGGGTTGATAGTCCTGATCCAGCCCGTGGAGGATGTACGAGATGAGTTCGTCGTCTTGAATTGGTTTGCCGGCCGCGGCCAGCTCATCGGCGAGGCCCCGCATGGAGGCGAAGTAGGCGGCGGCGGACTGGTTGCCCTTCTGGGCATTGATGAGGGAGGTACGGATGTTGTTAACACGACTCAGTGATTGCAACAAGTACATGCCCGCCAGCGTCGTCCAGAGCGCGTGCGCCGTGGTGACCGTGATCACCGTGACGAGCACCTCTTTGGAGAGGTTGCTCAGCAGGTATCCGAAGACCTTCTGATCCTCCCGGACCCAGATGGGGTGGAGAGGGTTGGCCGTAAAATTCTCCTTGCCGTCCTTGTCCTTGGTGGCGAGAAGCTTTGCCGGCTCCGGCGAGGTGCCGTCGACATAATCGAAGACACCGGCGCCAGGCAACTGTGGCGTGATCTGTGTGCGCCATAGCACGTAGTTCGTGCGGGAGAGTTTCTGAATGACCTGCCCAGTGAGGCTAGGGTGAGATGCGCCGGAGGAGGAAGACATGGTTTGGGGGCACGATGGAATCGAGGAAAGCTAGATGGGAAGAAGAACAACTCTGGTTACCATGTGCGAGAACGTCTTACCCTCGTTGGAGGGGACGGCTGCATGTTTATAGGCAGGGGTGCAATAACCCTGAGGCGCATACAATGTTGTCGAGATTACATCGAAGATTTGAGAGAAAGAGATAAAATAGTTACAAGAGGATAAGTGTTTGAACTAACTAGCTAATCTCTACCAATCTCTACCAATCTCTACCACCGGTGGACCTCCTAAATATATGCGTGTCTAACATGTTATTGTTAAGAAAAATATGAGTTTTGCTTCGGTACACCCCTTAACACAAGAACGGTCCAGATCGCACGATACCTTTTCATAATCAGGGGCACGATCGGCATAGTACTTAGAAAAGTCCTCCCCGCCTGCCGGCTGATACGTATACGCATACGGTTTTTTTCCACTGGATAACGCTGCACGACACGGTGGCGAGCCGCGGCATGCACGCACCTGCCCCTCTGCCCGCACGCACCTGCCCCGCTGCCTGCATGCACGCGCTCTGCCATTGCTTTCAATCTTTCTTGCATGCAAGAGCCTGCCGGTCGATCCCTACTATCGTGCTATGGTCCATATTCTAAGGCGCACATGCATGTATTTCATTTTCAATCTGTAACAACTAACGATCCCTATTTAATAGGAAAGAAAATCGTGGATCCCTTCCATTTTTTTCTGAATCGTGGCTGCCTCCCGAGGAAAGTGAGAAAATGAAAGAGGCGGTTCCTATATCCACAATTAGATCAACATAGCAACGTTTCAGAGTGTCGGAGGTTGTTCCGAAGCACGGTTTTTTCATCGGAAAAATCATAGGAAATGCATCGGACGTCGGAAAAATAAGAAAACTGGCATGCGTGCCGTCGATGGTGATAGCAAAGCGTGGAAAAAGTTTTGGGCCATTTCACAGAGTCAGAAGAACAAACGTGCTTCGGAACCCCCCCCCCCCCTCCGGCACACCGAAACAGAGCTGATTGCACATGGTCTACGTGATCGCATGCATGCAGTTGCACCAAACCGTGCACACATGCGGGCACGGCCAACATAGGCCCCCACACAAGTTTTGAACGAAATACGACATCGAACGAAGGTCGCGTCACGTTCGGCCAGTGTTCTAGGGTTTTTCACCGGGAAAATCCAAGGAAATGCATCAGGATCGGAAAAATAAGAAAACTGGCATGCGTGCCATCGATGGTCATGGCAACGCGTGGAAAAAGTTTCGGGCCATTTCACGGAGTCGGAAGAACAAACGTGCTTCGGAACCCTCCTCCGGCACACCGAAACGGAGCTGGTTGCACATGGTCTACGTGATCGCATGCATGCAGTTGCACCAAACCGTGCAGACATGTGGGCTTTGTCACACAGGCCCCCACGCAAGTTTGGAACAAAACCCGACACCGAACGAACGTCGCGTCACGTCCGGCCAGTGTTTTAGGGTTTTTTCACTGGGAAAATCCTAGTAAATGCATCGGGCGTCAGAAAAATAAGAAAACCGGCATGCATGCCTTCGATGGAGACGGCAACGCGTGGAAAAAGTTTTGGGCCGTTTCATGGAGTCGAAAAACAAATGTGCTTCAGAACCCCCCTCCGGCACACCTAAACGGAGCTGGTTGCACATGGTCTACGTGATCGCATGCATGCAAGATTGCAGGCGTGTGTGCACGACCAATGTAGGTCCCCACGCAAGTTTTGAATGAAATCCGACACCGAACGAAGGTCGCGTCACGTTCGGCCAGTGTTCTAGGGTTTTTTTCACCGGGAAAATCCAAGGAAATGCATCAGAGGTTGGAAAAATAAGAAAACTAGCATGCGTGCCGTCGATGGTCATGGCAACACGTGGAAAAAGTTTTGGGCCATTTCACGGAGTCGGAAGAACAAATGTGCTTCGGAACCCTCCTCGGCACACCAAAACGGAGCTGGTTGCACGTGGTCTACGTGATCGCATGCATGCAGTTACACCAAACCGTGCAGACATGTGGGCTTTGCCAACCCAGGCCCCCACGCAAGTTTGGAACAAAACCTGACACCGAACGAACGTCACGTCACGTCCGGCCAGTGTTTTGGGGTTTTTTCACAGGGAAAATCCTAGGAAATGCATCGGGCGTCGGAAAAATAAGAAAACCGGCATGCATGCCGTCGATGGAGATGGCAACGCGTGGAAAAAGTTTCGGGCCGTTTCATGGAGTTGGAAAAACAAACGTGCTTCGGAACCCCCCCTCTATCACACCTAAACGGAGCTGGTTGCACATAGTCTACGTGATCGCATGCATGTAGTTGCACCAAACCATGCAGGCATGTGTGCACGGCCAAGGTAGGCCCCCACGCAAGTTTTGAACGAAATCTGACACTGAACGAACGTCGCGTCACGTCCGGCCGGTGTTCTAGGGTTTTTTCACCGGAAAATCCAAGGAAATGCATCGGGGGTCGGAAAAATAAGAAAACTGGCATGCGTGCCGTCGATGGTCATGGCAACGCGTGGAAAAAGTTTCGTGCCGTTTCATGGAGTCGGAAAAACAAACATGCTTCGGAACCCCCCTCTGGCACACCGAAACAGAGCTGGTTGCACATGGTCTACGTGAGCGCATGCATGCAGTTGCACCAAACCGTGCAGACCTGGGGGCATGGCCAACGCAGGCCCCCACGCAAGTTTGGAACGAAACCCGACACCGAACGAACATCGCGTCACGTTCGGCCAGTGTTTTAGGGTTTTTTCACCGGAAAAATCCTAGGAAATGTATCGGGGGTCTGAAAAATAAGAAAACTGGCATGCGTGCAGTCGATGGTCATGGAAACGCGGGGAAAAAGTTTTGGGCCGTTTCATGGAGTCGGAAAAACAGACGTGCTTCGGAACCCCCCTCCGCCACATCGAAACGGAGCTGGTTGCACATGGTCTACGTGATCGCATGCATGCAGTTGCACCAAACCGTGCAGACATGTGGGCACGGTCAACGCAGGCCCCCACGCAAGTTTGGAACGATACCCGACACCGAACGAACGTCGCGTCACGTCAGGCTAGTGTTTTAGTATTTTTTTTCACCGGGAAAATCCTAGGAAATGCATCGAGGGTCGGAAAAATAAGAAAACTGGCATGCATGCCGTCGATGGTCATGGAAACGCGGAGAAAAAGTTTCGGGCCATTTCATGGAGTCGGAAAAACAAACGTGCTTCGGAACACCCCTTCGGCACACCGAAACAGAGCCGGTTGCACATGGTATACGTGATCGCATGCATGCAAGATTGCGATAAGACCTGGGGGCACGGCCAACGCAGGCCCCACGCAAGTTTGAAATAAGATCAAATTTGAATATATTTTAAATGTTATTAAAATTAATGAAACATATTCCAGTCATTTCTAAATAACAAATTTCACTCGTTTCTTAAAAACTGAATGCTGAATATATTCCAAACATTGGTTTCACTCATTTGAAAACGCTGATTTCACGCATTTCAAAAGACTTGTTTCACTCAATTCAAATAAATAATTTCAAAATCTGGTTTGATCCATTGCAAAAACATATTTCACTCATTAAAAATATATTCGTAATGTTTCATCATGTTCCACAAATGGTTTCATCATTTTAAATCAAGCTTTCAGTTCATACGATAAAATGATTTCAAACTTTGAAATCACATGAAGGCATGGGTGTGTGGTGCCTTTCATGCTAGAGTGGGTGTATGATATTAGCCTCTAGAGTCTAGACCTCTGCCAAAGCTGCCTGCACAAGCATGTATGATACGCGTATACGTATACGGGGAAGGTGGTTGCATGCACTCGGATCTCCCAGGGAATGCACTCGGATCTCCCAGGGAAGCAACGGCGGATGGAGGCACGGGACCTCCCGTGCACGTAGGACTCTCTTTTCTCCCCTAATAACCTGTGTAGACGTGGGTCTAGCCTTCATATCCTAGCCATCACGCACGCACCCGCACGCACCCGCCTCCATATCCTCCCAGCCCTAGCTATCAACCACGCCGCCACCTGCCCGCACATCGCCGCCACCTGCCCCACGTCGCCACCCCGCCCTTGCTCCATCGCGCCGACGCCCCCACCCTTGCTCCATCACGCACGCCGCCACCCCGCCCCTCCACTCGCGCACGCCACCCCGCCCCTCCATCACGCACGTCGCCGCCACCCGCCCGGCGCCGCCACCCCGCCTCTCCACTCGCGCACGCCTCCACGCCCCTGCCGCCTCCACCATCGTCGCCGCCGCCGACTCCACGATCTCCGCCATCGCCACCGCAGGAGCCTACATGGTCGCCGCCGCCTCCCCGATCTCTGCCGCCGTCACCTGCACGACCGTCAGACGCAGTCGCCGTGTCCACGATCCGCCGGCCCCCACGCACGACGCCGGCCCCCACGCACGACACCGGTCCCCGACGTAGAAGCACGACGCCGGCCCCCGACGGACTAGGTAAAGTGTTCTTTTTGAAATTTGTAGTGTTATTATTTTTCTTGTCGTGGTTGTTTGTTAAATAGCTGATACTTCATGTAATTTTTTTTGTTTAGTATGGAAGAATATGGAGAGATTTATTGTTCTGTAGAGAAGTGGTGCATGTTGGTGAGCAAGTTAAGCTCAAGGCAACGAAAGCGGCTAGGTGATACCGGCTTACAGAATTTTTTGCAAATACCTTGTGTGCTAATGCGAAAGTGTTTGCTAAAATACATCATTAAAACATATGACCCAATTTAAAAAAAATCGTGCGGAGTGTGACGAAAGGTGACATATCCTTGCGCACAGATGATGTCTTTCATATATTTGGCATAGAGAACAAGGGCAAAGATATAATGAAGGCATTAGACAAAGTAGGTGAGGATGCGAAGGAAAAGGTTCCTTCTCGGTTTGTAGATGCGCGCAGTGGAGAAATAGTGATCGATAAGTTGATCGAAAATATAGTTGTGAATGGGATGTATGACGACGACTTTGTGCGGCGAGCGGTATTGGTCCTCATTGGCACAGTTATAGCACCGCACTCCACCAGACATGTTCCACATTGTTTTTACAAGTTGGTGGAGGATGTCAATGCCATTAAGTCATATAATTCGAACGTGTTCACTTTACGCGTCTGCATTAATGGCATCATGAAGACGGTTAAAGATGTTGAAAAGTTCAAGTGGCCGGTGGGAAACCTAGCGCTCATTCAGGTATGCCATAATTTTATCGTGTATTCCTTTTTTTTACCGCAAGATTACTAATTCGTTTGATGTTTATGCAGTACATGTACTGGGAGAAAGTGCAGCCAACTACAGTAGAAACGTTCGATCCTTTGTCGTCGGAGTACCCATTGATGGTAAATTGGTCTGAAATAGAGGCTAAGAAGCGTGACAGTTACGACACACAGAATGGCCGTGGTCATGGCATGGTAAATATTTATATCTTATAGTGCATGCATTCATTCGGGTATTTAACGGATCAGTTATTTTTAATTTGTTGAACGTTTCACAGATTGATGATTTAATAAGCGAACAGTATAGACATGCCAAAATAGAACAGTATAGACATGCCAAAATAGCAAAAGAAGCAAAAATCCAAGAGGAAGATACTGAGCCACCTAAACGTAAAGGTAATGGCAGAAGTAGAAAAGATAGCAAACCCGAGGTTTCCTCTAGCAGGTGCAATCGAATGGATCAAGTGTTGAAATTGATGAAAGAAATGCAGAAAGAGATTCGTCTCATTCCTGATAAATATGCTGAGGTAATGACTAATGTGTGTATTATTTTACGCGTGCACGTATATAGTATGTGCTGGACGTAACGTTTTGCATGTGTTCATGCAGGAAATGATCAAGAAGCTGAGTAAGAAAGGAATGTTGTTGAAGCCAACCCACAAGTTCAGTGATCAGTTTGCGGACGACACTGATGAGTGGATGAGAAAGTATAAGCCGAAAGACTTTTCAGAAGTTAATTCAACTCCTTTGGAAGATCGCACGGAGGGGAAGAATGAAGCATCCTTCACGGATGCAAAGCGTACAGAATTTCCGACTGATACAGGCGTTAAGTACAGTACACCCGGTAATGGTGATGAAGCCGACCCCTACATTATTGAGGATAATGGTTCACCCAGGGAATTAACACCATCATTAGCTACAAATGAGTTTCCTTCTATTACTAGAACCCCACAAAATGAAAATGCAGTATGAGGTGGGTGTATGAACTGACCAGTCAACGCAAACGTGTGAAAAAAAGTAAGTTAAATGTCTCACAAATTTAAAGCTAATTGTGTCCTACCATTTACAGTTAATTAACAACTCTATGCACGTTAGGTCTATTTGGTATAAAAGATGTTCTTATAAGTACGGACTACATTACTGAGGATCACATAGAGGCCGCGAGGGTTTATATCCAGACGCTAACAAACTCGCCGAAGCATCGTAAACAGACCGTGGTCCACATGACGGTCCACATGACGGGAATAGGTGGGGAAATGTGTACGGCGGAAATGCTTCAAGCCATCACCTCGGCAGTGTAAGTATGAGTATTAAATTTATGTTCTTTACACTTGTGTTGTAGTAAGCGGATTTTGTAACAATCATATTTTGCTTATCAATTCTTTCAGGTCATAAATTGTTATTGCAACCACATGAAGAGCCGCAACGCGCTGAAGGAAAGGTTAAAAACTCAAACATGCACTATATGGAACATTTCATGAACAGGTCAAACACTGTCTCAAGCGTAAGAGATGAGTATTTCGTAAAAGAAAAGGTATTGCAATTCAAACGACTGTGTAGGCTTTTTTTTAACTCTCCATCAGGTTACCCATAGTCCTGTGTAGGCTTTTTTAACGTGGCATACTGGCACACTTATTAATGTACTGTATCACATGAGCCCAATACCTAGTGTTAATTTAATTATTCTATTCATGCATGTAAACTAGAGGCAGCCATTTTCTCCTGGTGTACTTTACCATCAGAAAAAAGTGTCACAAAATGTTGATATTTGAATGTTGTATAAAAAAACAAGTAGAAGGGGTTCAAATTTGTAGAAACGCAGCCAAACTTCATCTGTTTGTACAGATCACATACATTTGAATTATTTGCATGAAAGTTTGTCAGTTACATGTGTGACTTTTTAACAAATGAAAAAAACATGAATTTAATTTAGGCATAGTATTCCAAGTTCATGCATGTCCATCGTCCAGCACAATATTTTTCATAACTTTACTGTTTCGTAGGCATATTTTCCTTTCAATGTGGACAAGTCACATTGGATAATAATTGTCATGCACAATATGAAGAAAGAGTTTCAAGTCCTAAATTCTACTGGTAAAATCAGCAAGAAAGTTCGTTCGGACATTGCTGTGTTGGTAAGTTAACATTTTTCCATAACACGAAATGCATTACATTACTACTTTCGTAAGGTGTTCATTTTTTACGCACTAAACTTTTTTGTGACAATTTTCAGAGGGCAGAAATCGCTAATGATACAAAGGAGGTAAACTCAGCTATAGGTACAGATCATCCTGATGTGTCTAACTGGCCAATAAGGAAGTACAAGAGGCCGAGACAAAGTGACGGGTAAGCTCATAATTAAATGCATATGTAATTGTTCCTTTCATCATTACTTGACTCGTGTTTCTATTTCAGAGTGTCTTGTGCACTTTTTGTGATGAAATGCATCGAATACTGGGACGGGGATGGGTGGACATATGATTTTAAGCAGGCCGAGATTAATTCTTTAAGGGGACGCATTCTCGCAGAAATTATTTTTTCAGAGAGCAACACACTGAGCAAGGTGAAGGAGAAGATACTGAAAATCATGGACAAGGAATAAGTGCTAGGATGGGCTTAGGGTTTTTGCCCCATACAAAAATTATCCCTATTCAGTATTTGGTACAATTTTATTATTGTAATAATGGCAGAATTTTGGTTTTTGCCCCTTAGATGATTCTGCCTATTTGGTACTTGGTACAATTTTATTATTGTAAAATGGCAGAATTTTGGTTTTTGCCCCTTAGATGATTCTGCCTGTTCGGCACTTGGTACAATTTTATCATTGTAATAATGGCACACTTTCGGAGTTTGCCACAGATTATTATGCCTATTTGGTGATTTGGAGAATTTTTTTTTTAGAATGTGTTGCGGATTTTTCGTCATGAATTTGCTAGTGTTTTTATGTTAGAAGTGATTACGCCTATTTGGTATAAAAATTCACTGGCTAATCGTTTTTCCGTTCCAAGTAATTATGCGTGGCTATATCATCTGTTAGAAATGATTAAGCCTGTTTTGTATTAGAAAAATTAGCCTAGTCGTTTTTTGTTCCAAGTCATTATGCGTGGCTATATCATCTATTAGAAATGATCAAGCCTAGTTGCTATTAATAAAATAAGGCTAATCAGCTTCGGCGTCTAACTTAATTTTGTAAAAAATTTGTGGCTATATCATCTATTAGAAATGATCAAGCCTGGTTGGTATTATAAAAATAAGGCTAATCAAGGCAACGGACCAGCAGCTAGGTCCAACGAGGCTGCGGGTTGGGCATTTTTTTTAAAGTTCGAAAATACTAACCAACAAAGTAAACAGTTTGTTTATACTGTGAACATTTTTTTCAAAGTTCGAGAATATCAAAACAGTAATGATCATTACTGGCACTAACTAACAAAGTAAACAACTTGTTAATATTGTGAACATTTTTTAAAGTTTGAAAATATACAAAACAGTAATGATCATTACTGGCACTAACTAACAAAGTAAACAGTTTGTTAAAACTGTGAACGAGACATTACAAAAAAAATGCTCATGTATAAATAACATGAAAATTAATTCACTGCATATGATAGATGTCAAGCACTAACTAACAAAGTAACGAGACATTACAAAAAACATGTCCATATGAATAAACAAAACGATTATTAAGTTCTCTGGTGCCGCACACATGTTCACATAAATAAAGAACATAGGTTATTTCGACATGACTGTTGCAACCAGTTTTCTTCTTCTCACGATCGATCTCTACGCCCAATTCCTAAAGGAAATATAAAAAACCATGTGAGAAAATATAGCCCGAAAAAACAAACAAACAACATAGCAGAAATAAGAATGTAAAACTTACTTCTCGTTTAGACTACATGTCGCCTTATTATGACCTGGCAAATGACAAAGACTGCACAATGGACCACTTTGCTTTTCTCTAAAATCTTTTGGTCTCCCATTTTTCGTAAGGTCAGGGCCACCCTTTGACCGGCCTTTTTTAGGTGCACCCCTGGTCGAAACTTTCTCAGGATCCCGTATACCTGCTGCATCTTCTTCCGTTTGAATTGCCTACTTCGCCATTAGAGCACACCTTCTACGTCCTATGAGTTCCTCTTTCGGGATCTTCTTCTTTGATATTATATCGTCCAGGCACTTCATCAATTCATCAAACAAGAAGGGATCATTTGCTGCAACATGAGCAGCTTCTGCTGTTTTTATGCTCACTTGACTGTATCGTTCTCTCTCCTCTGGCCCAGACCAACCCCAGCCAAAAAGATCACTCTTGCGCTGCACTGGCAACCCATCTCTAGCATTTTTCGACAACCGATTGAGTACACAACACTTTGGTAATTCAGATAATTTAAGATGATGCAGGACAAAGAGAATGTGTTTGCAAGGCAGCCCTTTCCGAACCATCCGGAGACACGTGCATGATATAGTTTCTTCTGAGTTACCTGGTTCGTACACAACATTGTACATGAACTTGTGGTTATCCTGCCATGTCACGGTGAATGTCTGACGCTCAATTCCTACTAGTGTCTCAAATATCTCCAGTTGTCCCATCTTCTTCAGATCATCTTGCAGAATGTAGAAATTAGCAGGAGTGAATACCTTCGCAGCATGCTGTTCAATGTCCTTATACTCAGTAACCGCCGGTGGTACTTTCTGATTAGCCTCACGGTCATCATGCGCCTCGTTCTCACGGAGGCAAACATAATGCACTACCAGATCAACTATGGTCATACCATAGTCGAGGTGAAGGTGAAGGAAGGAGTTGAGGCTTTCACTCCCCTGGTTACTACGCATACCAAGGAAAAAACCATCCGAAAGATATGATGCGGTCCAAAGCCTCCTCTTCCTATACATCCTGTTCAGCCACTGTTCGGTTTTTTCCGTCGTCTTCCATTTATCTACAAAGGTGGCCCATCTCCGCTCAAAGTTGTCTCGAGAGGTTGCATAGTACAGGAGTGATCTGAACTCATCGAGTGACTTGTAATATAGGTGCCTCTGCATATTTTTCTCGATATGCCACGAGCAAATATGATGTAGCACATCTGAAAGGACACTCCGACTCACTCGGATCCTTGCAGCGTCACCGTCCGTGATTATTGACTTTGGCTTCTGCTGACAGTTTGCCCTCATGAAAGTCCGAAGCAGCCACACATACGTCCCTTCGGTCTCATCGGAAACAATGGCACAACCAAAAACAGTTGTGCAACGGTGGTTATTAACACCAACAAAGGGGATGAATGGCATACCATATCTATTCATCTTATACGTGTTGTCAAACACTACCACATCTCTGTAGTCCTGATAGTCCCTTCGCGACTGTGCATCGCACCGGAACATACTCTTCAATCGCCCTTCCTTATCTAGCACTTACTCGAAAAAGAAGTTTGGGTCCTTCGCCTTTCTGCTCCTCATAATGCCCACTGCCGTCTCAGCATCACCCTTTGCAATGAGCTTCATTTTCTCTCTGCAACAAAGATTGTACACGTCCCGCCTAATAAGGCCGCATTTACCGTACAAACCATACCTACTGATGAAGTTGTCCACTATTATATGCTTCCTGATTCCAGCCCCTTGCATAGCCAGTACCTCTAACCTCTTGCCATCTCCAATCCGTCTGTGTGACCACAAAATGGAACCTCGTCGGGTCGAGCCACCGCGTGGTTGTGATCATCCACGAATGACGCAACGAACCAAAGTCCACGTGCCCTGTCCAATTTCACCACCATCTGCGCACCGCAATCACATCAAGTCTCGGGTCTAAGCCTGCGGGTGCGACCCTCCATGGTTATGAATTTGATCTGCCTTCTCCTTGCCCTAGAGCAAATGAACCGCCTGAACCGTATTATTCCCGAAGCACCCTTCCCTCGTTTCACCTTTGCTCTTCTGATGTTGAACCCACGCTCTTTGGCATGCTTGTTGTAGAATATGTATGCATCACCTTCGGACCGAAAAGTCATAGCCATAACCTTCCAATGTGTCTCCAACATCCGCTGCTGGTATTGAGCCTCCTCAATGTCCATCTTTGCACCATCAAGACCATCTGAGCCCTCCTACAAAATTACATATGAAACTATGTCAGTTATTATCATGTATTACAAACTACCGCGTGGGGTACAAAATGTTTGAACGAACCTGGCTCAAGTTACCGGCCCCCGATTCCTCATAATTATTTTGCTCATTCTCAATATCCACATCTTCCTGTAAATTAAAAACACAAACAAATAATTACACATACCGTACTCTGCCAATTGAAAAATGGAATCAAATAGAATTCACTTACGTTTTCACTGTTTTCACCATGTTCATTATTTTCAAAATCCTCTGAAGGTAAGTTATCATATGCAGACCACGATTCGTTATCGCTGTTGTCATCATCTTCATTACTAGGATCATTATCGGTCCGACTGACCTTATTCGTATCATTATCATCGGCCGTAAATGAGGTTTCTTCATCCATTTAAACACATGTTACTACCAACATTGCACATCGTTGTAAATTTATCCCACGTTAAATGCTAACTTCATACATTGGGTCATACTGATGAATAAATTGCAACATTTAACCTATGGTCATTTAAAATGATTTCTTTCTAAATAGAACTTATTTTGATACTGGTGCAAGGGTTAGATGACAAACCGTGTGCGGCGGTGTCGACGTCTCCGGCGTGATTCAAGACGGCGGCGACGTGGAAGACGACAAATTCACCTACCGGGTTACCGGACGGATCCGCGGCGGAGGATGAGTGCGGTCACTGCCGGCGTTGTACGAGTGCGGTGGCCGGCGTGGGCCGTCGGGGCGGTTAGATGAGGCGTGTGATGTCGGGGTGGTTACAGGCGACGGACACGGTCCCGGCGATGTCAGGTCACTACCATGTGGGCCCAGGATGTCAGAGAAGCAGCATAGTGGCCGGAGCCGAAGAAGACGCCCCTGATGCGCGGCGGCGCGACGGAGAGTCGAGGGGGAGAGAGGGAGCGGCGCTGCTGCGCAGGGGAGAGAGAGGCGTGAGGGAGAGGGGGATGCTGTGGCGAGGTGGAAGACGTGCGCGAGAACCGGTGGCTAGAGGTAGACGACGTGTCGTAGCAGTTTTCTCTGTTGCATGCAAGCAGTCTATTACGTGCATGAGCCCACGATTACCTGCGTACAACCTTGCCGTGGTGAGTGGATCAGACTGGACGTGGAGTTAGTTATGGGATGGCTCCGTGATTCTTGGATCGAACCTATTTCTTTCCTTAGTCGTGGGCAGTTATTCTCATATATGTGTAGCAACAAATAATCGTGGGATAGCACCGTGATTTTCGGATCGAATCTGTTTCTCTAGTTCATTTATCTCCTCTGGCCATCGCATGGAGGAAGATGGTGACCGCGTGACTACGATCTCGAGCCGGGCCAAAAGCCCGCTCGTGTCGTCCACCCTGAGCCAGGCGACCCCACGACGAACTAGATGAGCAGCCGCGTGATCACCGGACGGCAGGCCAAATCGATCGGCGTTTTTTTTTCTTCTCTACGCGGGCTCGATCGTGGGCAAGTTTACGTGTACGGCTCGATCGTGGGCATGTTTGCGTCCCGTCCACGTCCCATACAGGCGGGCTTGATCGTGGGCAAGTTTGCGTCCCGTACGGCTCGATCTTAAGCAATTGTATTCATACGGCCGGTGGGTATACGATACGAGAGGTGGGTATACGTTTCTCTCCGTATGACGATTCTGCCCTTCTATGTTTTGTGTGTGTGTGTGGGGGGGGGGGGGGAGGGGGTTGTACCGAAGCACTTCTCGACAAATATTACCTTGAAGGCAACAGGGAGGCATAGGCTGGCATTAGAAAAACTGATTCGTTTTGTTTTTCTTCAAGTTAAGTACTCCATAAATAACAATCGACAAAGGAGAACAAACCTCGTCATCTTCCATGAAGATTGGCCATTTCAGGTTCCCCCACTCCTCCCATTCTGGGTCTTGCAGAAAATCAGGTGGCATATCTGTGGCCACATACATGAATTTGTGGGTGTGATGCACATGGAAGAGAGATAATTGTGTGGGACAGAAGATAATACAAAACGTAAGATACTTTGAAACAGAAGATAATACAAAACGTAAGATACTTTGAAACAAAGCAATTTGCTCATTTTCCAACTGCATGAGGTCGCAGTATTCTCTAGCTAACATGTTGGCCACACGCTGATCCATGCCCAACATCCATATGTCCACCTGCAGTAAAAAGGTATTGTGGCTTCAACTAAGCAAGCCAAAGTATAATGTAGGAGTACAAATACCAGAAACACATGTAATGTATCAGATACTCTAGACCCATGTCTGCACAGATTATCTAATCTAATGAATCACAAGACATGCATACTACTAGGACAAAAATAGATGTTACGGTGAATATGTTAGACCCAACAGGAAGTTATCCACTTCCAAGTATAACCCATCTAATTGCTAATCAATGCCCTTCCTTATCCTATAGAATTTTTGTAAGCCTTGGCAAGATTGCTAAGGCGTGAAGCATGTGCAATATGGTCAAATAACATATTACCTCCGTCCCATAATGTAAGACGTTTTTGACATTACATTAGTATCAAAAAGTGTCTTTACATTATGGGACGAAGGGAGTAGAAGTTATGTTCACAAACAGTTATAAGATTCTATGATGGATGTGTGACAGAAGAAACCAACCTCTGGAAGTAGTATAACTGCACTCTGCAAGCAAGGATACAATGTGTCAGCAGGAGTAAATTTTCTCATCACAAATGGATCTGTACTCCCATATCCAGTGCTTCATAAAAAAAGGTCAGTAGCATGTATCAAAAAATAATACGACTTGCATGTTAAAAAAAATAGCATGACTTGCATGTATACAATGAATAACTTACAGTACATGTATATTTTTTTAACATGGAATGCGTGTTTAAGAAGCAATGATCCAACAATCATTGATTAAATTAGAGGATTTGAGTGAAATGAATCTCAACAATTAAACAAGATACCTTGCATCTTCTGATGCGTGAATACCGAAACATCTTTTAATTTCACTAAGATTGCTATTTCTTGCAATATCCATGGCAACTGGGAAGTACTCCTCTGCATGGCAGCTTATTAAATCTGACAACTGCAGAAACTCCACCCCATCGAGGATCATGCCAGATGCTCTCACCATCTCAATATTGTACTTGCCAATAGTGTGCACTTTGCAAATGCTACCACCAATCTTAGGGTCCATTAGAGCAAACCAATCTGCCATTAACATTTTAACTTTGCATCCAGCTTTAACCAACTTATTAACATTAATTGTCATTGAAATTCCCTGCACAACAAGGATAAATTCATTTAAAACATATAGTGAAGATCGAATACAAGCTTGAAAAGATCCCCAGAACTACATACATCATCAGCATTAAGGCAAAATGAAATCATCTCAAATATAAATTGTTGAATGAAAATAAAAAGCAGAGGTAACAGATTTAGTAGTTAATATACTTTAGGACATGTGAAAGGTGAACATTTAATTTATAACAATAAATTTCTATTTGATCTAACCACCCTTTACATTTAAAGATGTTTTGATTTGTTACTTACCTTCTACTGTCATTAATACAACGAGTCGTGCCATGCAATGAGATCCATAGATACTATATTGAAATCCAGAAAATGTAGCATACTTGCAAAGCAAATTACCATGGTAAAGGTTTTTGCCACAATACATAGTAAGACATGAAGATTGAGAAGGTGATACCCCTATTTATAGGATTAAGATAGTTGGCACCTGAATTCATCCTAACTCTTGATATTTAAATGTATGACGCTACAAACGTTATATCAATGAAGGATTATTTTTCGGAGATTCCTATAACAGAATTTAAAACCTAGTGACCAGAAACAAAGTCTAGCTAGTTATTCATATACCTGGGTTATAGTCATCCAGGGGGAGGGATCACACCAGACATAGCAAATGGGAGCGCTTTTCTTCTTCAAGAGGAGCTCATCGTCACTAGCATGCTCCCCAACACTCCGTAGTGTGGCCAACCTTTGATCAAAGCTCCCACAAACAGTGTTGTTTGGTTCTGTTTCGAGAACAGTGTTGTTTGGTTTGAACATACATGCTGAAGGAGCCACCCTGTATTCAACAGATAAAGGGCAACAGAAAACATATAAGATTATAATTACTCCCCTCCTTGTCTTTTACGTAAATAATTATATTAACCACTCATTCATTCGTGTGAATATCTAGTATTATTATATGATCAATCAACCTCATTATGAGTGAATAAACCTCATTATGATTCATAGTGGCCAATTACAAATTAATAATATATCAATAATGGATAAAAGTTGTGGCACTAGAATGCTTTTCGCTAATATACGTGATTCTCTAGTATACAGTAAAATATAAAAGGGCATTTCGGACACATCTAGATGTGTCGTAGTTATTGCACATGTAAGTGGATCAATCAAACTAGAAGGAGAAGAAAAAGGACAAAAGAAAATGGTTGCATGAACCTCCGCATGAGATCAATGACATATAGGACTTACATGTGCTACCCGCAGAAGGTAATACTTTTAACCAAGAACAAGTATTATTCCGGTTCCACATTTTATCGAATGTAGAAGTTAAATATTTTTTGAAAATTGTATTACATCGCCCCAGTGCCAATGGTTTGTAACAACCATAGGTGCCATTTTCGAGTATTATTCCGGTTCCCCATTTTATCGCATGCAGAAGTTAAATCTCTTTCAAACAATTGATTTACATCGCCCAGTCCCAAAAATGGTTTGTACCAACTCTACATGCAGAGGTGCCATTTTCAAGTATTATTTCGGTCCTCATTTAATCGCATGCAAAAGTTAAGCTCTTCTGTTTCTTTGACACAAAAATGGTTTGTACCGGATAAATACAAGCCTTGCCATCTCTTCAACCAAGTATATATATATCCTAAGCTCCGACCAATCGACCCAACCAGTCATCCGCACGCAGGCTACATAAAACCACCCGGTCCACGCGCCTCCATGAAAACTCAATCGTAATGAGCTAAGAAAATTAAAACCAGTAGCAACAGATTGTCCCTCCCAAGCGCGTAACCCCTGGCCTCAGTGATCACCCAGTAATGAACTAATGGAATGTAGTACTGGAGAGTAATAATTAGGAAAGAGACCATATTACTACCACTGAGACCAATTTTCATGCAACTGCAGTAAACCAAAAGAAATACTCCCTCCGTTCCGAAATAAGTGTAGCAAATTTAGTACTATATAAGTTAGAATAAATTTGATACTAAAGCCACAATACTTAGAGCAAGTATAATAGGATGACATAGGCGGGCTATAAGACTTAAAATAGTATATTTTTGCTGAGTTGGAAGAGAGAGAAGAGGAGAAAGAAGAGAAGCGGACTATAAACTAATAGCCGGTTGTAGCACGTGCTTCTAGGCACTTTGTGAGAGAGGAATGTGGGTCATGTATCAATAAAGTAGTACTTATATACATCTAACTATTATACTTGCTGACTATAAACACTACAAGGATACCCCTATAAAGCAACACATATTCTACAACGGTTTCACTATATGTTGCAAAATTCACAAGAGATACACATATAAGTGTTGTAGCATATGCGTTGTAGAGGTGCAACTCGTGACCATAATGTCCTACACGGACCGCAACAGATCTTACATGTTGCTATGTATGTGTTGTAAATTATACTCCCTCCGTTTCTAAATATTTGTCTTTCTAAAAATTCAACTACGGACTACATACGGAACAAAATGAATGAATTTACATACTAAATTATGTCTATATACATCCGTATGTGGTATGTAGTAAAACGGAAATTGGTTTTGGGTCATAGGTGCATATGCACCTATTGCGCAAGTACACATTTGGAAAAGTTAAAAAATTATGACGAAAAATCCCGTGTCTAAATACGGCCAATATATGCGCGTGCACAAAGTTTCGGTGAAAAAGGAAAAATTTTGTTGCTTGTGTAAAAAAGACAAATTTTTATCCCTGATTATAGCTATTCACGAGGTATTTTTTTGTCTTTTTCGTACATGTCACAAAAAATGATCTTTTTCACCGAAACTTTGCGTACGCGCATATAGTGTCCGAATGTACACATCAGATTTTTTTCTCCAAATTTATTTACTTTTTGAAATGTATTTTTTACATATTTTTTATAATAGGTGCATATGCACCTAGGAGCCAAAACGCCGCTCTCGGTAAAATCTCTACAAAGACAAATATTTAAAAACGGAAGGAATATTTGTTATAAGACTGTAAATACCTCTATTATTAAAATTTAATATTTATTATACACATCGGTGCACCTAAGGATGTGGCGCAAAAAATTGTACTAGAGCAAAAACCAAATCGCGCAAATCATGTATGTTCTCGATCCATAACATTGGCGAAGCTGGCACGGGATGGGCAACGTTCCATGCTAGGAATTCGGCCTGGCCAGTATACCACGTAGGTAATAGGAGATGGCCTTGGAGAAAAGAATCAGCCCGGTAAGAGCCTACTCTGCTCATCGTGCGAAGCGAACGCTCGATAGACTCAGATCAAAAGAAAAAAAAACACGCACCATCGGTCAACTCTCTTTCTCCAATCTCGCGAATACTCTACCCGTCGCCTGGAGCCAGCCAAGCCGCCCGCCTCGCCGTCCCTGTCCGGCCGCCAGAGCCACCGGTAGACCGCCCTGTGACCCTGACCGGCGCGAAGGCTGACTCCCGCGACCTGCCGCTGCCTACCCCGCTTGGCGCCGGCCGGCTGCTGTCCGCGCAGGCGGGCACGGCGCACCACCACACAGGATCGCGCCCTGCTGACCGGACTGCCGGAGCCGCCCAGTGCGCTCGGCGGTAGCCTCCTCAACTACTGATCATCCGGTCCTACGCAATCCCCATCCCCTGCTCAGCTCAGAGAGGTACCACATCCTATCGTCCCCTGAACTCTGAATCATA
The DNA here is from genome assembly GCA_022496015.1 of Hordeum marinum. Classification (NCBI taxonomy): domain Eukaryota; kingdom Viridiplantae; phylum Streptophyta; class Magnoliopsida; order Poales; family Poaceae; genus Hordeum; species Hordeum marinum. The sequence goes on along the minus strand of CM039676.1, from coordinate 334,388,330 downwards.
TGTGCAGTAATGACCTAGTTTGGCAGAGAAATTCAGAGATCGCCTAGTTTGGCAGTGTAGTTTTTGAAATACCGCAGTATTCCAAAACTTTGGTATTATAATGTATGGTCAATGAATACTATATAGTTTCTGAAAACATCAATTTTCTCAGTTTTAGTGAAACTACCGATATGTTTGGCCGGTACTATTTTAATTACAGTAGTTTTTGACTTCTTACCCAACTGAATCTGAATTAGGTAGCTATACCTAAGGAGCTACGCGACCGGATCAATAAGTGCATGCGACGCTGACCTAGGAACTTGCGGACGCGATTAATCGGACAAAGAATAGGAACCAGTAGCATGTTTAACTAGTGTGGAGCATGTTGTGCAGAGGAATGGATCACTAATACAAAAGAGATACTGCCATTTGTTAATTGTGCTTACAAGTTATAAATCAAGCTGCTTGGTAGTCAAGGACAGGATGTCACGAGTGTTGTTTTTCTCAGTTTGAGAAGAAAGAGGTCTGGACCTCTTTTTATAAAACATAAAAAAAACACTATATCAGGAATAACGCAACTGGTTATGAAACTACAGTTGTTGGTTTAGCAAAACACCTCACAGTATTTAAAAGATTTTCTAGAAACCATATTATTCTGATTATACTTTATGTCCAAATGGGTCCTAATATTTGTTATTTTTATGAAGTGTACAATGAATTTAGAATCCACCAAATTACTATTGCAATTTCCAAGAGAAAGTACACAGTACTCGGCTGGTGTAGATGAATTTCTGGAGTTTGCATATAAAGATATACCAACAGATACAATGATCCGATGTCCATGTGAAGATTGTGTTCATACTTCAGTACTATCAAGGGGTGATGTTCGTGGGCATTTGATGTGGAACGGAATGCTTCAGAGCTATAACAAATGGGTTTTTCATGGCGAGTCTTCACCCGATCGCAATGATGATCAACAACCACAAGCTAAAGCTGAAGGAAATGCTAATATGCATGAAATGATTATGGATTCAATTAGGAAAATATATGATGGTGATGTGCCTATGAGTGATAGTACAGATTTTTCAAATCCACTTCCGGATGGAGCAACTAAAGAAGCAGAAGCATTGTACAAATTAATTCATGATTCAGAGAAGCCTTTGTGGCCAGGATGTGAATTGTCTTAGCTTTCCTTACTTGCTCTTTTGTTCAATACAAAATCCATGAACAAATGGTCTGATAAGTCATTTGGAGATCTACTCAAGATTCTGCACATGGCTATTCCAAATGGAAAAGCTCTGCCCCAAAAATTTTACGAGGCCAAGAAGATCATATCGAAGTTTGGATTAGGATATCAAAAAATTCATGTCTGCCCAAATAACTGTCAGTTGTTCTGGAAAGAGACGGAAAATGATGATTTTTGCTCTAAATGCAAGGCTTCTAGGTGGAAAGATAAAATGCCTGAAACCAAGTTAACTAAAAAGGAAAGAAAGAGAGCTACACCAATGAAAGTTCTGAGATACTTTCCAATCAAAGAGTGGCTGAAAAGGATATTCATGTGCAAAGAAACAGCAACTCTAGCTCGATGGCACGATGAGGGGCGCACCAAGCAACATGGAGTGGTACGACATCCAGCAGATTTCGAGGCATGGAAGAAATTTGATGAGAAGCATGGATTTGCAGATGATTGTCGTAATATCCGTTTTGGCCTAGCAACAAATGGATTTAATCCATATGGGATGCTGAGCAATAAATATAGTTGTTGGCCAGTTGTGCTAGTCATGTATAACCTGCCTCCATGGCTATGCATGAAGAAATCTTATCTGTCATTGCCTTTAATTATTCCTGGACCTAAGAGCCTTGGAGATAAGATTCATGTTTTTATGCAGCCTATTTTGGAAGATTTGAGAGATCTTTTCGTGAATGGGATGACAACCTATGATGCATCCAAACAGAGAACATTTAAACTCAGGGCGGCTGTCTTGTGGACCATAAATGACTTCCCAGCATTAGGAATGCTTGCTTCACATATGGTGCATGGAGATTATGCATGTCCACCTTGCGGTGCAAATGTATGGACCAAGCGCTTGAAATATGGCAAGAAAGCTTGTTTTATGGGTCACCGGCGATTTCTGCCACCTGATCATGAAATTCGTAATGATGCTTCTGCTTTTGATGGAACAACTGAGAATAGAACAGAGCCTATAACCTGTTATGGTCGTTCCGTATTAGATGACATAGCTGCATGTGGAGATTTTAGTACCTCAAAAACTTACAAAGGAAAAAGTAGTCTATTCACATTACCGTATTGGGACAGTAATCTCCTTCGACATAATCTAGATGTGATGCATATAGAGAAGAATGTGTGTGATAATATTTTAGGCACACTTCTCAATTTGGATGGAAAGTCAAAAGATAATGTTCAGGCTCGTCAAGATCTTGAAGATATGAATATTAGAGGGGAGCTCCATCCATAGAAAAAACCTTCAGGCAAGTATTACTTGCCACCAGCTATCTTTACCATGTCTAAGAAAGAAAAGCAATTATTTTGTAAGATTATTTATAGTATAAAAGTTCCTGATGGATATTGTGGAAATATATCTAAATGTGTGAATTTTATTGAAGGAAAAATTAGTGGCCTCAAAACACATGATTGTCATGTCCTATTGCATCAATTTTTGCCAATTGCTGCGAGAGGTATTCTTCCAGATGACGTTACAACGGTACTATTTGAACTGTCATCGTATTTTCGAGGCATATGTTCAAAAGTTCTTCGTGTTGATGAGCTTGACCGTTTGGAAGAAAGAATCAAACTTACACTCTGCAAAATGGAGATGTTATTTCCTCCTGGTTTTTTCACAGTTATGGTGCATTTAGTTGTCCATTTAGCAAGTGAATGTAAAATAGGAGGACCAGTTGCATATCATTGGATGTACTTCATTGAAAGGTAATTTATTGCATATACAAATATAACCTATTATAGTCTTCACTCCTAAACTTATTACAATCTTTTTTTTGCACATACATTTATAACTTATTGGATATATATGTGCATAGGTATCTTGGTGAGCTAAAGTCCTTTGTTCGGAACAAAGCTCGTCCAGAGGGTTCAATAGCAGAATCTTTTTTAGCGGATGAGTGCATGACCTTTTGTTCAAGATATCTACAGGGTTTCTCCACCAAACATAACCAACCATCAAGGAATGATGACAACCCAGAGGACTCTGAATCTTCACTATCTATACAACAATCTATGTTGTTTCCTCCAGTAGGGAAACCATTGGGAAGACCAATGGTATACACTTTAACGGATAAGGAGGCAACACAAGCCCACAGATATGTGTTGTTCAATTGTGATGCTGTGAAGCCATATTTGGAGTAAATGTCACGCCACTACCCCTGCATTTGTTAGTTAATAAGTTTTGAACTGAAATAGTGGTTGTTTCTATTTTGTAGAGAACATGGCGCTTATTTGAGAAGGAAGAATCGCAAGAAACGCATAGATCCAAGGACCTTTGAGAAGATGCAACATGAGCAATTTCCTGAATGGTTCAAAGATCATGTAAGTATAATGATTCAATTTATGTAGGATTAGAATTTATCTTATGCACTCTATTATTTTGTGTTCCTATAGGTGATGCAGTTGGAGAGGGAGAAAGGTAGTGATAGCATTGGTGAGGAAATTAGATGGTTTGCACGTGGTCCACTTGAGGTTGCAATGAAATATAGAGCATTCAATATTCAAGGATACAAATTTAGACCGAAGCGGTATGACAAGGTAACTCAAAATAGTGGAGTTGTTGTGACAGCAAAAACATCAAGCTACTCTTCTGCACGTGATAGAAAACCTATTCTTGGAGATGTCATGTACTTTGGAAGGATTGTGGACATAATTGAGTTAGACTATTTCCGAAAAATTTTAGTGGTGCTATTTAAATGTGAATGGGTTGATGTTACCGAAGGAAAAAGTATGCAGATAGATAAGTATGGGTGTAGACTTGTGAATTTCTCTAGTCTAACTCACACTGGTAAAAAGGCAGAGGATGAACCTTTTGTATTTGCCAATCAAGTTGACCAAGTATTCTACGTGGATGACCATCTTTATCCAGGATGGTCAATTGTTTTGACGATGATGCCTCGAGATAATTTTGATATGGGTGAAGAATGGAATGATGTGGAAACAGAACCTTATCATGTCAGTAAATTCTTTCAGCTTTTTGATACTGCCCATGAGAAACATAATTGGATGAGAAGAGATATAGAGGGAGAAACTGTAGATGCTCCTATAGTGTCAAGTGATGACACAGTACCTGAATAAAGGTCAGGTTACAATCTGATTTTATTATTTACATTCGTAGTATCATTGATGTAACTTATGCCATTTTGGACAAGAAACTTACTAATGTATTGCTTCTGAATGCAGGTTTGATGGATAACGTAGAAGTCACCTATCTGAAAGTGTGGAGCCTAGTTAAAGTGACGAATTCCTTAGTGTTATTGCTATTTTTCTTTGATGTGTATGTACTTTCTAATCAGGACAAGACGATTTGTAGGTGTGACAGGCCTAAAGTTTTGTACGCTATTGATAATTACACTTTATTGTTACAAATGTAATATGTACCTACATATGGGTTGATTCTTGTCTCTTAAACAACATAGTAGTGTTAAATAGGTTGCTTCCACGAGACTGAGACTGAGAAAGAGGAAAAGAGTGAGAAATTAGAAGCATATAGTTACATAAATGTGAAAAAAATGGCCCCAGCAGTGGATAATCCAGCACACCAAGAGGGAGGCTGGAGATTTCATGCGCGAGACTAGACAGCCTCGCTGTTATGTGTCTGGTTGGAGGCGCGACCTCCCTGGTTCCTTATTTTCTTTTCTCCCGTCGATCCAAGAAAAAATAAATAAATGTTGCGACCATAAATGTACATAGATATCCTCCGTTTTCAAATATAAGTCTTTTTATTTTTTGCTATAAATTGTAGGCAAAGCAAAATGAGTGAATTTACATTTTAAAATATGTCTATATACATCCGTATGTAGTACGTAGTAAATCTCTAGAAAGATTATATATATAAACGAAGGAATTATAATTAAGTCATCAAATCTGGGAAAGTTTGTGGACGTCCATTCTCATGCTAATGTATGCAGTCCCACCAAAGCGTTCTCGAAATTGCGCCAGTGCATGGATGTCAATTAACCACTCCAGAGCAGACGTGACTCAACAGCCTTCATGGCGGTCAAAGCGACAAGATAGGACGGGAGGGCGACACCTCTTGTGTGCGGGAGTGGCAACCGAGAAGCCTACTTCAGAGTTCAGACACTGCGCCTCATTGAAGCAGTGTCGGTCCGTCTACCAGAGCTAAGAGCATCCACCGGACGGCCAAGCCTGCCACAAACGCCCGGGCGGACAGTCCGGTCAGTGACCGGTCACAAAAAACGTGACCCAGACGGACTCCTTAAACCGTCCTCAAATGCTCGGGCTGACCGACACCCCTCATATCCAGCCTAGATATGAGGCGAATATGGAGAACCTCGGGTGCGTCCGGACGCGTCCGTCACGTCGGACCCGATCCACGCTAGCCTACCCGACCCCACATATATTCGTTCTGATCCCCTCCCTGGATCAAATCCTACCCACTCCACTCCCCTCAACTCCACTCCAGTCCCCTCCACTCCACTGCACCACCCAAGCCGGCATGGCATGCAGCGGATCCAAGTCCTACACCTCCAGATCCATCAACCATGAGTTCATACCACGCGACCCGACGAGGAGATTACCATAGAGCTTGTGCTCTGTTGCTCCTGGGGGAAGGCCACCCAACGATGACGCTCAAACTCCTTCCATCGGCAGCGGATGCACAACTAGCACATGGGTCCGCCAGTAGGGGTGCAATAGCCGCCTCACCGGAGGCGGTGCGATCCATCTAGCACACGAACGCAATGGCGAACACGCAACCCCTCTGTTGGTGTCGCCTTGAGTCCCATGAGCAGGTCCATGTCTCATGTCCTACTGTACAACGCCGATGAGTGGACCAACACTCTGGGGACTGCAGCCGGTTGTCGGACATGGGCACGACAAAGGCGGATGATAGTCGCTTAAAGATCATTTTACATTGCATGTAATAGTTTGAATTTGAGGTATCATGTTGTAGAGGGATTATTTGAGGCTTGACTCATTGTCCGTAGACGCATCCGGGCACATATGCGGGTGTTTGTGGGGTTGGATTTGCCAAGTCCGACGGCTCGTGGTCTTTTGGCATGTCGTCCTCTTTTACGTTGTCGAAGGAGGAGGGCGTGCTCTCCTCAAATGACGAAGAGGAGTTCCATCGACAGATTGAGCTCCGTTTGTGACTGCGGTTTGGCGCCACCCACATTGCCTCACTACTGACATCGCCGGCCTGTCGGTGCCCGACCGTCGCTGCCCTACAAATGTATGTACAAATATATATCGTCGGTTATAGAAATAGAAATCATTTTTACTTCACCCCATCTAGCATTAAATTTGTACAAACGTAAAAGAAACATCTTGTGTGCTTCGGACAAATTACAAATATATGTATAAGTGCGTGTCAAGGCCAGCTGATAATAATAAAAATTATATTAATTTATTTCACTTTAAATTTTTACTCACTCATATTTCTTTTTTTGTTTCGCTCCAATTTTTCCTTTTCCTCTGTTCTCTCCCGCCAATAGGGACTAATTCTGGTCAAAAGAAAACAGGTGCGCGCTTAATTACCATGGCCCCATCTGTCATTCGACTCAAGAGCGAAGACTAACATCAGGTCTCGCGAGGTTAGTGCGCCGGCAAAATCGGAAACCTCTCGCCCCTCCCCCATATCAACACAGTTCCCTTCCTCATCTTGTACGAAGGATCCATCATTCTACCTTACCTTGAGCAGATCGAGCATGGTCTTCCTCCCTCCTAAACAGCATAGCTGGCCCCGTCGATTCCACCATTGTGGTTGAGGGCACAAGAGGCGTGTCTTGTTCAGCAACCGGGACGGAAAGCAGATCATCCCCACCCCGATTCATAGAAACACAAGGTAAATACTGGTATGACTTGAAGATTTTACCTCCTCCTCCCTTCTTTGTTCAGATCTGTCCCTTCTATGTTTTCTAATTACTCCTCTCTTGAGTGAATTTGATAGTGCACACCAAGTGTTTGATAGTTGTCCTCTGTTATTGGTTTAGAATTTTGGGGGCCCTTCAGATAGAGGGATCTGTTTCTGATTCTTGCTACCTTTTCATTTATAATATTACACCTTTCCTATACTCGATTGAAATTAGCTTTCTAGGTTTTATTCATTACTATCCTCATGCTTATTTGTTTTGGTGTCTGCAGATTTAGCGGAACATAATAGGTAGCTTAAATCTGGTAACTGTTGGGCTGTCAGGTGTGGACGCGTGCAATATCTCAATCTAGTTCTGCACCACTACATCGTTGGTGAGTTCAATCTCTTCATAGACTTACTTTATGGAACTCCAATTCTGACTATCCTGTTCTTGTTGGGCAGTACAGTAGGGTAGTACAGTTTTTTAGCACATATATAAGCATGGATGACTAGAATAGTTGATTGTCAGTTCACTTATATTTCTCATACGGAAAGGAGCAGCAATTTTACTTTACACGTGTTTCTCGAGCCCATGGTGACAGGCCTCTGTGATGTTATTCTTTCAGGAAAGCTTTACTCAAGTTGCCACTCATGTCACAGTGTCCATAATACAGAACACATAAGTTAAACCAAGACAACGATTTTGTTCTTTTAGCCAGAGTCATGTTCAGATTTGTTCACTCTGAATTTTTTGGGCACACCCAACAAGCAAGCTTGCACGTATTATTTAACTGAACCAAACGGCAGCTAATGTACGAGTGTTTCATTCTTTGTTCTGAATAAATGCAGCTATAATACTTTGTATTTGATCCGAGTAAAGGTGCAACGAATTGAAGTTATTTTGAAGAACCTACACCTGAGTATATATGTTCTGTTTTTATAGCCTCCAGAGTCTACGTTTTGTGAATCGTTTTGTTACAGTTTCCATTAGTATAGAGTCTATACTGTATCAGCTTTTTAAAGGAATATCAGGTTATTTACTATGCAGATATGTCACGGACAAGAGTTAACCTTGTTGAATCCAATGATGAATATATGATGGAAAAACCGATTGAACATCAGAATTCTGCTGAAAAAGATCTCGAATCATCCGATGTCCATGAAAGAACCACTAATGATGAAGAAGGCTTCACCGATTGTGATGATGCTGATGCGGATGAAAATGAAGATGGTAAGTTTGTTGCTCATTACTTACCGTCTGCAATATATGATTATTCATCATCGTAACATATAATTCATGGTTCTATTTATTCAACTGAAAATGCAGAAACAAAAGAGCGTAAGAATAGGAAGCTGAAATATATTTGGAACCTTCCAAAAGGGAAAAGGATAATGGTTCACTGCAATGAAATAGATCAGCCAATTGGAAAAGAGGCTAAACACCTTGGGGACTTTCTTGGCTCAGTTGCAAGGAATGGATCATTGTGTTGCTTGAGCTACAAGGATTGGAGATTGCTCAAAACTAAAACGAATGTAACGGCTATACTAGATCAAGTGAAGGTAAAATTTATTCCATTGAATATCCTTTACTAGCTTCTTCTATGTTGCCTTACATTGCATTCACCCTATTTATGTTGTAATTGTTTTGTAGATGAGGTTCCTTTACCCTCCTCGCATGGAAAAATATATATTAAAGACAATTGGAGACAGATGGAGGCAACATAAGTCTGATCTGAAAGCTATGTATTTTGATGAGAAAAAAAACACCGAAGTTAATTACAACAATAAACCAAAATCGGTGACTCCGGATCAGTGGAGATCTCTAGTTAATCATTGGACAACCGAGAAAGCGAAGGTACTTAAAAGAATTCCATTTTCAACTTTCCTTGTTGGACTTTATATATTGTTGTGTAGATACCATAAAAGATATGCACATAATTGCTTTGATTCATTCTTTGGTAGGGGGTTAGTGCTACAAATAGAAACAATTGTTCAATGAGGAAGTCTACACATACTAGTGGGACAAAAAGTTTCCCTCGTATGAGGGAAGAAATGGTAAAATATACTAACTTCATGCGCCTCTCTTCCATTCATGTCTTGTAATGTAATTCCTGTTTACATTACTTATCAACAGAAAGACGCAGATCCTGAAAAGAAGTACCCTCATAGGGCTCACATGTTCATCCATACACACAAGCCAAAAACTTGCAAGAACAAAATCCTTAATGCTCATGTGGTACATTTACAACTCTCAACCACTCGTATTTGAATTTGATATTATATATATTCTTATTATTTACACTGTTCTTGTATTTAGGAGGAGTTGAAGGATATTATGGATAAGAACCCTGAATTAGCAGATAACAGCGATGGAAAGACTGCATGGAAAGGAGATGTGTTGAACAAAGTATTAGGGGATGACAAGCCTGGCCATGTACATGGTTTGGGACAAGTTCCAAACCCAAAAAAACTTTTTGATGTTTCTACTTCACGTGCATTCCAGAATACACATTTTACTTCGGTGGAGGATACACCAAATGAAGATATGCTAGCTTTTAGAGTTCAAATGGAAAAATTACAACAAGTAAATAAAAATCAAGATGCTAAAATTATGGAACTCGAGGAGCAGATGAGAAGAATGGAAAGACAACACAATCAGGTAAACTTCTAACAACTATAACCATCATTTATTTTGTGGACTGACCTTTATGTATTCCTATCATAGGAAATTTCAGATCCAATGGCTACAATTGGGCTTGAACCTTCGGTTGATGGACACAACTCAAACAGAAAAGTTTGTATCTTGTCAAAGTACACAGTAAAATTCCTCAAATTTCACTCAAGAAATTATTTGTCAATTAATATTTATGTTATGCTATCTGTAGAGAGTGCTTGCTCCTCTGGTTGATGGACTCCAACGTGTTAAAAAACCATCTAATTTACACAACAAGACAAGTGTGTCAAATGATTCAGATTTGCAAGCATCAAACAAGAATTTTGTTTCAGATAAGGTTTGTCTACTTAAAGTCTTAAATAATCTTTAGAACATGTCATTGCTGAGTTTTAAGTTGTTGTGCTTGCACTTTTTGCAAAGTGGATATATAATACCCAAAACTTGATGTGTGTCTTTTTATCCTAGAACAAAGAAAGAAAAATGTTTTGCTGGACACAAGGTATCATCATAGTCCCATATACAAAATCATGATCAAACTACAATGCTCCCATGTTTATGTGTTTACTTGTTGCTATCAGAATGTTGTGCAAAACCAAGAAACTTTGGATCATAGTTATAGTGCTCAGCAAGGGGAGATAAATTCTGCTGCACATAAGGTATGTTTCCATTACCATACACAAAATTTTCAAAATATATTGCTCCGATGGTTTTGTATCTGTTGGGCATCTTGCTATCAGAATGTTGTTCAGAACAAAGAAACTTTGCTTGAGAATTTCAATACACGGCAGGGAGGAAAAAGTTTGCTGCAAACAAACTGGTATCCTTTCATAATCGCATACACATTTATGTTCAAACTATAGTGCTAGCTTTTGTATTTGCTTATTACTTATTTGCTATCAAACTCTTGTCCAGACCAAAACAACAACAAAAGGTGCTAATGCAAGCAGTAAGAGTGCTCAGAGTAGTTCGTTGGGCTGGTTGGGTGCCACTGAATTACCTGTAAGAGTGCTCATTCATTTCATATGTTCCTATGTTTTGTTTCTGTTTTTTCATATGGTTACTTTTATTTTCTTGAACAGGTAGGAACTAAAGTATTCTTGAAGAGCCTGAAAAAAAATATAACAGGCACGCAGCTCTTGCTACAATTGTAAGTTGTGATCCTAAATTTAAACTTGATGGTGCTGAAATTGGAAGTGAATTTTGGGCGGTGCATGTTGATATGGCACTTGTGAAAACTGAAAATTTGGTACGGAGTCGCAAAAACTGCAATACTCTCGGTAATGCGGAAAAAACAAAGATTGCATGGCCCTCAACCTTTGTACGTCACTAATATCTTGCCTCTATTACTACTTGCATTATGTCAATGCATTATTTGTTAACAATTTATTTTGTTTTCTTGTTTGTAGATTAAAAAGATAAATGGATGAGTATATGGATGCGTGGCAAGTATACTGCAATGATGATGTTGATGTTCTCTTTCATGATGGGGATGATGATGGATTCTTTCAGTTTTAGTTATGTTGTGCGGATGACATTCATGTTGGATGTTGTTCCTCAATTAAGTTTTAGTGAAATTCTAGGGATGTTGATGGATGCTTTCGGTTAAAGTTTCATTGTCAAGAAAATAATTAGATTATGCATCACATTTGATGATGTTCCTCTTGTTATATCCACTATTGTAATCCAACAATTTTATCTCATATATGATTTCTTCCTCTTGTAAGTATATTCTCTTGTTTTTGCTTCGCTTGAAATACGTAATTACACCAAGCATTTATTACATGAATACATATCTATATAACTATAATAATAACTATATTGTTAATCATAATAATAAAAATAAAAACAGCAACATCATATAACTTGGCTATAGATGACATGACAACATCATATAACCAGCAGCTGGCTATACTATTAACCATGCTCTTATTTGGTGGTAACAAATTACCAGAGGGTCCATTGACTTGACTTAAGCTTACTAGATCCAAACATTGACTACAACCACATTTCCTACATTACCATAGACAAACTAGAATTAGTGCACGGCACCGTAATAATTTTAGTCCATTTATCATATACTCCTTTTATTTCATTATATAAAAGCGTTTTCAACACTAGTGTGGTGTAAAAGACGCTCTTATATTATAAAACAGAGGGAGTACGTGAATATTATTTACCATGGTTAATTAGTGGGTGACGATGCATGCAATCCATTAATATATTAGTTGGTACCTTTCACTGCCATAACCGGTTGGAGCCGCAGAGCGAAAATGATGCATCTGTGTCTGCTAATAGTATTTAATACATTACTACATGTCGTAGTGTTTATTACTTTATTTTCTAAACCGACGTGGGACGAGCGGCTTAGTGACCGGCGCGTAGGATAAAGTGTTATGCGCATAGTTTAGCGCCACCGTATACTTTACCTATAATAATTTACTTATATATATATATGTGTGTGTGTGTGTTTGTATACTTTACCCTACGTAAAATTTCGCATAAGAAAACAAAAATACAGGTCTTTTTTATGTATGTTTTACACTATGTTTTTATGTTTGTAACCAGAAAACGTAAAATTTGGCACAAGAAAATTTGCATTTATGTATGTTACACTATGTTTTTATGTTTGTAACTTTACGAACTTAGAATATTTTTTACGACGATTATATATTTTCTTAAGTTCTCTTTTTACGTATGAAATAAGATATAATTTACAAAATGTAAAATTACGATACATTGATGTTAAAATAGAGAAGGGTGACGAATAGCGCGACCCTTTGGCAACATTTAGATGCCCAGGCTTCTTTCCTTTTCATCGTTAGATTGCATTTAGATACGTGTCCTTATATGGATATTAAAGTTTAACGGGTATACTTATTTGGAAATATTTACAACGTTAATCATAAAATGAATATTATTAGCCCACGCCACGCATGGTAATATATTTCCAGCATGCAAAATAAATGACATACATTCCATCCTTCCTTGTATATAATTAGGAGAGAGGAAAACTAGAAATTAATGCCTTATGATTATATCATAAGCAGTGTAAATGTCCATATACTTGGGTATATGCACATTTTATTTTGTATGTGTATGATCTGAGGTATGTCCATATACTTGGATACCTATAACATTTTTGTATTGTTTACATAGCCGGGTATATACAAGTGTTCGACGTGATTTTGTACAATTTTCTCGTGCCAAACAACAAGTACAGAAATATTTGGGTCTACTACTGATGTATGCCAACCTAACATTTTCGAGTATATCGTGCATCTCAATTTTTTAGCCGGGTGTATATATATAGGTGTTCATATACATATTTTACTTTGGATATACAGGTCGACTAAATACCTACAACATTTTCGTACCATTTACATAGCAGGGTATATAAATGTACAAATATATATATATTATTTTGGATATCATATTTTCCGGTACGTCGTACATCTCAAAATTTAAGTAACGTAACATTTCTGGTTTCTCATATTATAAAACTATAAACATACTTAAAAGGGTAAATGAGTACATCATTTTAAGTTTGTTATATGTAGATAAGATAGTCGTATGTACGTATTAAGAAGTCTTTTCTTTGCATGGATGTACTAATAAGTCGCACCTACCCAAAAAAATATTGGGTATAGGCATACCCGAGACTTGGCCACTAAAATATATATACTTGCAAATACTATATTTATAGGTGTATATATACAAATTAATTGTGCATATTCAAGATATTTGCAGGTATCTACATACTATACTTATAGGTACAAATATATGTCGTACGATATAACAATGCACATTCCCATATGCTGGGAGGCCCGGGATTCAAATTAGCATATAAAAGATTGCCTACATGGAATATGTAACATGCAGCGTATTTTCTGGAATTGAATCAATTGACAACAAGCAATTAGCATGCAAACGTTTTTGGAAGGCAATCAATTGGCATGGAGGTGCTAATGCATGCATAGATAATTTGGAAAGTGAAACATTGAATGATCAAGGTGCCCAGACACCTAGGTGCCCCATATATATACAACGAACGCAAAAGAAACGACAAACAACCAGCAAAAGATAATAAATATAACCTATTCAAGTATAATTTGAATTATGCAATTTCCCACTTAAATTGTAATAAAAATACTTTGTAAATAAATATAAGATATTTTAGGTCGCTACATTTGTTCTTGCAAATGATAAAGTCATAATAACGAATGTGTGCACATGAAACCTAACATCCTCATGGCATCCACTACGCAGCAGCGGGCGCCTCACCCTAAATAAAACACTTCATAGCCCGCGAGCGGGCACCGGCACTAAAATAAGACATGCACTATGGAGTGCATGGAACAGGGAGCCTAAAATTAAAAACTAAAATAAGGCATGGAAATATGGAGCCCGGGAAAGGTGGGCACTGAAGATGCACCCTGAGAGCGCCCTGCCCGCTCCTGCGAGTGGGGAGGGCAAACCCTAGCGCCGCCGGACCAGCTTCTCCCCTCCCTCGCTGCCACCGGTACACGCTGCCGGGCAAAGCCCGGCTAGCGCCGGTGGCGGCGGGGGCCTTCTTCCCCTTCCTCGCAGTGTGGGCTGGCGCGGGGCAGCCCGCGCGGGGGCGCGCGGCTCTGCAGGGCGGCACGACGTGGCGGTGGCCGGGGCTTCCCGGCATGGTGTCCTGCTCCAGCGGTGCGGGTGGTTGCACGACAGGGATTTGGCGGGGTGTGCCCGCGTGGGTGGCTGGGAGGGGCACCTCGACCGAGATCTGGATCGGGCGATGCCTCCGATGGGCTGCAAGCAGGCGGTGCGGGCTGCGGCGGCATGGCCCGGCCGTAGCCGGTGGTCGTGCTGCTGGTGGCGGCTGGCGTTGGGGCGCGCCTGGTGGGGTGGTCCAGCTACGACCGTGGCTGTGGGCACCTCGCCAGTAGCGCAGATCGGGTGGACGACGCGCTCGGCTGGGTGTCCTGCTCTCCCCGGTGGCGTTGGGGGCATCAACGGGCTTTGGTTGCTGCTCCGGACGGCCGACCTTCGATCCATCTCCTCGTCGTCCGGGTGCCACTTTCGTTGAAGGGTTGGCGATCTTCCAGCTCCGGTCCATCGTGTGTCTCGCGCCTGGTGTAGCAGGACCGAGCTCGTCTCGCGCCCGATGCAGCAGGACTATGCTTGTCTCGCGACCGCTCCGCTCTCATTCTTCGTCCAACCTCGAAGAAATTGTCTTAGATGTCGAATCTTATTCTGCCATCTGTCAATATTAGACCCACCCCCGGAAGCTAGTCCCCATTCTCTCACTATGAGGTCGATGAAGCCTTCTCGTTCGAACCATGCCAACTCAAACGAGAAGTAATCTTTGTTGCCCACATGGGTGAGCCCTCCGGAGTCTACATATAATGAGGTATGGTCCGAGATCACCCTTGGCAATGCTCGAACAGTGACCCGTGGGAATTTCTGCTCCCATTCTACATTGGTTAGGACTCTATCCAATTTCTCGAAGGTTGGCTTAGGTAACGAGTTAGCCCATGTGAATTTTCTGCCTGTGAATTCTATCTCCCTTAGATCCAGGCTTTGGATGATAGTATTGAACATGAATGACCATCTGCCATCAAAGTTGTCATTATTTTTTTCATCTCTACGCCTGATGATATTAAAGTCACCACCCACTAGGATTGGTAACCTCTCGTTCCCACATATACGAACCAAGTCTGCGAGGAAGTCCATTTGAATTTTGGCTGCGCCACACCGTACATGGCCACTAACGCCCAAAGGAACCCATCCTCCTTGGATCGTACTCTAAACTTGACTGCAAAGTCCCCCAAAGCCACATTTCGTACTTCCAGGGTCTCGCATCGTACCCCAAGTAAGATCCTTCCAGATCTTCCTCTTGGTGGTATGCAATGCCAGTCAAAATCAGCACCACCCAAAATCGTGTTAAGAAACTGTGAGGTAAAGTTGTCTCTACCCGTTTCCAATACTGCTATGAAGTCCAGCCTGTGCTCGATTGTTGCTTCTGCAAGAAATCTACTTTTAGCCAAGTCTTCAAGACCTCTGCTATTCCATAATATACCTTTCATATTTCATCGTGGAATTTCTTTGCAGTCTTGAATCTAGCACTCCGGCAAACTGCCGACACTGGGTATACTTTCCTCTTCCAAGATCTTTTGGGTCTTTCAGGGACCGCATCCTGTTCCACATAACCAGGTGCTAAAAGAGAACTCCCATTCAGTTCTGGTGGGGCCATATACCCCTCCGTACTTATGTTCTCATCGTCCTCAACTACTAGTGATAGAGGAACAAGGTCTTCACATAGACGTTCCATGTCATCCATCCCTAGCTCATTAATCTCATCATCGTTCATAGGTTTTATAGATGCAATCTTTCGCAACATAATCATGGCTCTCTCAGCCTCTAAGTCCAACAGGTTATTAATTGGATTGGAAACCTCTTTTTCATTGCTACCCAAAGATACCCCTAACAAATTTGCATTTGAAACAATATTTGTATCGGAAAAGTATAATAATGAACAAGCCGTATTGACGGTCATACCTGTCGTGGCCTCGATATCGCGCAGCTTGGCCGCCCTCATAGCACGACCCATGAGTGGGTCGTCCGCATCCGGCTGCTCCTGAAGGCGTCGACTTGACCGCCTGTCGCCAGTAGCCGGATCCTGAATGTTGTCGTAGGCGATCACGTCAGCGGTCGAAGGCCCGGTGGGCAATGTGCCTCCTGCCCCTTGCTGTACCGTGTGGTCTCCCTGCATCATCGGCGGCTCGTATACCCCGTCACCATTGGTGCGTCCCTCTGTAGGCCGCTGTTGGGCGGCATCAGTCGGGAGGCTGGCCACCGTCGGTCGCACGTCCGCTGCCTGTCTAGTTTTGGCGGTCGTCATGGCACCTCCAGCCATGCGACCACTTGGCGATGGCCTCGGGTGGACATGACTAGGGTCTGCCCCTAAAGTCCCCAGTCCCGTACTCACCGATCCCGCGCTGCCAGCGGGAGTCGCGTGATCCGAACCAACACGTGTGAAAGTCTCCCCTCTGACCGCAAGCTTTTTATGATCGGGAGCCCCAGATATAATAGAACCCCGCCTTAGGTAGCGACGGAGCTGCCGGTTACCGGTGGTGATATCAGGCCCGTGGGTGAAACTCGCGGTAGCTCGAGCTCCATCTGGTCCTCACTGTCGACCCTCGACCCCCACAACTTGCTTGGGTCCGAAAATGCGTCAAACAAACCAAACTGCACCTGCTGTGTGGAAGAAGAACCATGGGGCCGGTTAGAACCTCCCGCCGAATCCGCCTTCTTGGCCGGCGGCGTAACACCAATTTCCTTCTGAGCACTCGTCGGTCCCTCCTTCTGTGTCATCCCATCCCCACCGTTACCCTCATCAGTATCCATGTCCACCTGTCTTGCCAAGTCTTGGAACTCAGCATTCTCCTCGATCTCAATATCCAACATGTAGGACTTACCATCGTAAACCCATCTGACCGAGTCTAGAATGTGCTCAATACTAATAACACTTACAAATACACGGGCCACTCCATTAGCACGTGTGAGAGGCATGTCCACCTTCTCCGTCTTACCAATAAGTGAGCCAAGGCTCCAAGTAATCCTGACATCATCAAGTGCCACCTAGGGTGCCCTCGAAAGCTTAATCCAAAGTTGTGGTAAAGGGATTCCAACTAGCTCCTGGCGTGTCCACGGTTCAAACTCAAGCACACATGGACTGTTCGGAACCTTGCTCATTCCAAAAGTCAGCAGGCGCCAAGATCCTCCTTGGTGGGAAAATCCACCCTGAACACCTGATCCTCCAGACTAACCAAGTCCCACTAGAAAGTCGCGGGCATCAACTCTCGTAGGCGCTGCAGCACCTGTTCAGACGTCATCCTTCCACGAGTAACACGAACAACCCTAGTCCGGGAACTCTCAGGAGTGGGCGCCGTTGAAGATGACCTGGAGGACTCGAAGAACATCAATTCCTGACAGCAGACACCGTATATGTTAACCATAGGCTTAGGCCCCAGAAGAAACGGGCAATCCCCTGAATCATGCTTAGGTTTTCTGCACAAGTCGCACAACTCGACCTTGCACTCCGCAGCGAAGTGTCCCGGGCCACCGCACCGGTAACACGACATCTTCTCTTTCTTCCTAGCCCACTTGGTAGTTCTTTCGCCTTCTTATTCTCCCTTAACCAAAATTCTAGCATGAACATAAGATGACAATTCACTGCAGATATATAATTGGGGAAACAAATTATTCGTCGAAGATCATAAAAAAGTAGTTGCATAGTGTAGGCTTCGTGGAACAAAGACACGGAAACGAAGGTCATATGCTTGAGATTTTTTCCCAAAAACAACAAGTTATTTAACACACCGAATCATGTACCATAATAAGGCCTAAATTTATCTAGTCTTAATTAAACTTCCATATTTGCTACTAAATAAAAAAAATCATGGACAACATATACGGTAATAAATAACCTATTTATATTTAATATATTGTGTGATAATTTACAATAATGATATTATGCCAAGTTATCGAGCTAAATCGAGCGAGCGAGCATTGGCTCAAGATCGGCTCGTTTCTCAAACGAGCTATATAAAATGTTCATAGTCAGCTCGTTTATTTTTGAATCGATCTCGAATCGAGCCTACGAGTCAATCTCGAGCGGCTCACGAGCCTCGAGCTTTTCTTGCAGCCCTATATGTAACAGCCGTTTGAAAAATAAATCCTTAAGAGTCACAGTAGCCATGAATTTTTACATGCAGCAGCTGATATTGTTTATTGGTGAAAAAGATAAAAGGGGATGTGAGCCAGAATTGGGTAACTGGGGAGGCATTGGCTGACAAAAGAAAAATGCATTTTTTTAAATACTACCTTGAAGGCTCTTTGACAACGTTTGTTATGTGCGAGAACGTCTTACCCTCGTTGGAGGGGACGGCTGCATGTTTATAGGCAGGGGCGTAATAACCCTGAGGCGCATACAATGTTGTTGAGATTACACCGAAGATTTGAGAGGAAGAGATAAGGTACAATATTAAGGTGAAGTCATTAAAAGAGTACATTCAATATGATCTCGAATACAAAAAGGAAGAAAAATATGATAAAAGTGGTATAGTAGAGACATACCTGAATGTGCCTGATAGACCCTATTTTTCATGAAAATAAAGATATGAATAACAGTATCGCAGGTTTCTTTTTGGTATCTGTGAGATTGAAGATATGATAAATGGTTGCCAGCAGGTATCATTTGAATTCACGTGATTGTTTCAGCAGATATAATTGAGCATGAACAATATTATCATGGTAAAGTTTTTGCCAAAACCATAGTATTCCAAGATTGTTGGCACCTGACATCATCTTAACTCTAGATATTTAAATGTTCATACGTCAGTGACATATTTTAGATTCCTGCAAGATTTTAAAGTGCGACAACATCTATTAACAGCTCTAGTGATTGCACACACACACACATCTCGATTCCTATACCTGGGTTATATGCATCCAAGGGGAGGGGTCACACCAAACATAACAAACAGGGACAGTTATCTTCTTCAACAGCAGATTGAGCTCATATTCACTGACACACTCCCCAATGCTCCTCAGTGTGGCCAACCTTTGATCAAAGCTCCCGCAAACAGTACCGGTTGGTTCGAACATACAGGCTGACGGAACGCCCCTGTTTTCAACCAGTACACAGAACAGAAAACATATAAGATTACAATTGTTTCCCCTTCTAGGGCATTTTTTTTAAAGGAGGAACGAAACCCCTAGCCTCTGCATCAATCGATGCATGCAGTCATTTTATTAAGCAGGTTCAAACAAAATACCCAGGTCCACAAATGCGCTTAAGCGTTAATAAAATACAGAAGCAAATAAAAATTATCACATGCGGCTTAACTGAACATAGACTACGATGCCTATACACCTAGCCTATTGTTAGCATGCCATCCAAACCGGTTGAAGATAACTCGTGCGACCATCTCCCACCGGTTGCACCCAGTAACCATAAGCTCCCTGACTTCCGCATGGCTGAGTAACGATCACGTACGGATCCAAGATGTTGCTCTGAAGATTACCTACAAAAAGTTATTAAAATTCTTGCCATTAAAAATCATATCATTGCTGGTATTCCAAATAGCCCATAATAAAGCATAACTCCCAATCCGAATAAGATTCGCTATAGTAACGTCTACTCCATTGAACCACGTCCCAAATAAGGATATAATACATGTTGGTGGATTGACATTAAAGGCTATCTGAATCGTTCGCCATAGCAGTTTTGCAAGCGGACAATCAAGAAAGAGGTGTCTTATTGTTTCATTTTGATCAGAATAGCAACAGTTTGGCCTTCCTATCCATCTTCGTTTTGTCAAGTTGTCTTTGGTTAAGATCACTTCGTTGTGAACAAACCATATGAAGATTTTTATCCTGAGTGGTATTTTGATTTTCCAGATGTGCAAATAACTCGAGATAGGTCCAGTGTTAATCATAAACGTGTACATGGACTTCACCGAGAATATACCATTCGAGGTTAAAGTCCAACGTACGCTATCTGTCTGGTCCGGCAACTGAACATCCATCAGCCTCCTAACCAGATGTAGCCATGAATTCCAGCGTGTTCCAACTAGTGCTCGCCGGAATTGAATATTTAAGGGGACCATTTGTAATACATTTGCCACATATTCATCTTTCCGTTGAGTGATATGACATAGCTCAGGATATTGAAGTGCTAATGGAGTATCTCCTAGCCAGGTATCTTTCCAAAATCTTTTAGAAGTCCCATCCCCAACTACAAATTTCACCTTTTGAAAAAAGGTAACTTTCACCTTCATTAACCCTTTCCAGAAAGGTGAATCGTTTGGTCTAACTGTAACGTGGGCCAATGTTTTGGATTGTAGGTATTTATTCTTCAGTATTTGTACCCACATCCCTTCGTTTTCCGTAGACAACCTGTATAGCCATTTGCTTAGCAGGCATCTATTCTTTACTTATAGATTTTCAATGCCAAGCCCCCCTTGGTCTTTAGGCCTGCAAATAATATCCCACCGCGCCAACCTGTATTTATTCTTAGCTTCATCACTTTGCCAGAAGAAACGAGAACGATAAAAGTCTAGTCTTTTTCGTACCCCTACCGGTATTTCAAAGGAAGACAATAAGAACATGGGCAGACTTGTTAAAACTGAGTTTATTAACACTAGCCTCCCTCCGTAAGACATTAGCTTGCCCTTCCAGCAACTCAGTCTTTTCTCAAATCGTTCCTCAATACATTTCCATTCCTTATTCGTCAAACATCTATGATGAATAGGAATCCCGAGGTAACTAAATGGAAGCGATCCCATTTCACATCCAAAGAGTTTCCTATAAGCGTCCTGTTCCTCCTTTGCCTTCCCAAAGCAGAACAATTCGCTTTTATGGAAGTTAATCTTTAGTCCAGATAATTGCTCAAATAGATATAAAACTAACTTCATGTTTCTTGCCTTAGCCATATCATGTTCCATGAATGGAATTGTGTCATCAGCGTATTGTAGTATGGACACCCCACCATCAACTAGATGAGGAAAAAGTCCACCTACTTGTCCTTTGTCTTTAGCCCTCCCAATAAGGATTTCCAACGTATCCGCTACAATGTTGAACAACACCGGAGACATAGAGTCTCCCTGTCAGAGGCCCTTGCGTGTTTGAAAGAAGTGACCAACGTCATCGTTGATTTTAACGCCCACACTTCCTTTCTGAATGAAAGCGTCCACCTGATCCCTCCAAGATTCATTGAACCCCTTCATCCATAGAGCCTCCTGAAGAAATGGACACTTGACTTTATCATACGCTTTCTCGAAATCCACCTTAAAGATAACCCCATCAAGTTTCTTTGTATGTATTTCGTGCAACGTTTCATGTAGAACCATAACCCCTTCTAGGATGTGTTTCCCAGGCATGAACATTGTCTGCGTTGGTTGAACTACAGAATGAGCAATCTGTGTCAACCTATTTGTGGCCACCTTAGTGAAAATCTTGAAACTAACATTGAGTAAACAGATTGGTCCGAAATGCTCGATACGAACAACTTCCACCTTCTTTGGCAACAACGTTATTGTTCCAAAATTGAGGTGGAATAGCTGTTTGTGACCATTGAATAAATCATGGAACATAGGCAAAAGGTCATCCTTGATTATATGCTAGCATTTTTTGTAAAACTCTGCTGGGAATCCATCTGGGTCCGGTGCTTTGTTTTGTTTCATTTGTGCTATTGCATCAAACACCTCTTTCTCAGTCAAAGGAGCAGATAATATCTCATTCTCATCAGAATTTAACTGCGGTATATCATCTGTTGTGCACTAGTAGAATGTCGATCAGTAGTCTCGGTCCGGATGGGCCTTTAGTACCGGTTCCCCAACCGATACTAAAGGGTCGGGACTAAAGGTCCAGACTTTTAGTACCGGTTGGCCCACGGACCGGTACTAAAGGCCCACCATGTGGCTGCCTGCGCGGGCCGGTGGTGGAGGACCTTTAGTACCGGTTGGTGATACCAACCGGTACTAAGTGTTTTGTTTTTTTAGCTTTTAATTAGGTTATAGTTTTCCTCTCTATTTATTGTGTTTTCCATTCATTTCAAATTTATTTTACGGTGCTACATACTATAAACATTACACAAATTGATGCATATATATATATACATATATATATATAATATACAATATCTTATACACAGTATATATACAAATGGAATTACACATCCAAATATATTCTGGACTTATAAATTAAGGTCCAAAACCCGTCCGGGACTAGCTAGCTAGTGCTCCGGATGAAATCTAAGTTTTCTACTACTGATTTCCTGGCATTATTGAGGCGGGAGTAAGGAATAGTGCTCTTCGTTTACATCAATGACATGTCGAAGAAGAAATGCCGCAAATTCCTCTTGAAGTGCTAGAAAGCTTTTCTCTGTTGAGAGCTTCGATATCATCTGCCAAACCTGGAGTTGTCTTTCACGTGCTCCTCTGCGACGTATACGGCTTTCGGTCTGGATTCGAATGTTCTCGCAGAGGAAGTATCCATATAAATTTGTCCCCTGTGGCTGCTTCGTGCAATTTGCAAAATAATAGAATTCAATAACATAATTAATAATCAAGCATGATAATGGTATTGAAACTAGAATTAAAGAGATGCGTGGACCTAGTAGTACTACTTAATTACCTGCATCTTTTTCCACTTCAGCTTCGGTTTCCATTGACGACTGTGGTTTTTTTCTATCATCTTTTTCTAAACACTACGCGACAAAGAAAAAGAACGAAAGAGTGATTATAATTACTTTTGATATCAGGAAATAATGAAAGAAAGCGAGGTCGATAAAGATTGAAATTACCGTTCTATCATAAAATACAAGTCCACGTATGATTGTTCTAGTGTATCTAGTGAGTCGTACACTTGAACAAGTCCATCTGCGAGGATAATATTTAGAAGGATATAGTGGTCTCTGCACAGAAGTTTATATAATTAAGCAGGCATGCATATAACTCATCAACTACACTTGACAACGAGCTAGTAAGCAAAAAAAGAATTTGTAGTATACAAGAGAGTAAACACTCATCCCATGTTGTAAGGAAATATTATAGTAGATTTGGTATTCATTAGTGCCTCTAGAAAATTTTCCAAGAGCTCTTTTGTGTCCTTGGCATAATGTTTTACCACATGACCATTAACGGTATTTGGGTCGATGAACCCAATGTCATCGACTCCCTCTTGTTTCAATTCCCACATCTTCAATCTGCATAATAGCGTAGAAAAGAACATATATAGTGAGTATAAGCCAATGAACGATATATGAGCTAGAGACTTAAATTATTAAAGATATAAATCACTTACAGACAATAGCAACTGATGAGAGATTGATAGAGTCCATGTGGTATAAGTGTAAAAGTTCCCTGAATTCAAGACATATTTCACATCCATTGACGTAATGCTCTTTCCTTACTTTGACCATGACCGTCGTCTCCCCTCACTTTGCTTCACGCAGGTACCAATCATGCAATCGTCGCATCGCAGTTGGTAGTTCCTTGTACTGCTCGGGTGTGACAAGTGGTTTTCCGACGGCATATTGCAGTGTACTCAGTTGCATCGTACCCGCGGATTTCCTCGGTGCCAAGGATTTGATCAAGAGTGAGACCTGCGGCCTCTACTTCTTCGAGGTCGATTGGGTTGCCTTGCACGTCGACTGCTTGGATCGATTGCTTGCTTGGATTGGTACTCACCTTGAGTGGAGAGATCGATTTCTTGGATTGTTCTCCGAGCTGGGGAACTATTTTCCCGCTAGTAGTACCACATGTCGTTGATGTACTTCCTCGTCTTCTTCCTTGGGCTGGGCCGACTTCTCTGATCACTTGCCTTCTGAATCTGTCGCTCATAGTCTGTCGGCATACGCTCCACATATGCAGGGGGTCGACCAATAAAGTGTTCCATAAAGTGCTCTTGGACTTCCTTGGGTATTACCTCTTTTAGCGGCAGGGTCTTCTTTGCAAAAAAGGCTTTAACTTGGCAATTGCTTTCAATTTTGGTTCCCTCTGGTGTCATGTCGTAAGGCAGCTTCCTTTTGACCGGAGGCTCGGGTTTCTTCTTTGCTTTCTTCCGAAGAGGACTACTGATGGCCTTCCTCTTTTGGGAGCCCTGCTGGCGGGACCGCTGTCGGGGTGGAGTCGGCTCACGCGGTGGAGATCGATATCAACGATATGGACTCGCGTCGTGCTCCGTCCCGAGGTTGGGTGGACTCGCGCTGTGATCCATATCGAAGTGGGACGCCTCTAGAGGTGAGGAGGACTGCTGGCGAGGTGGGGAGGGCTGCAGGCGAGGTGACTGCTGGCGCTGCGATGCCTCTGGCTGGGATCCCTCGCGCTGGACATCGATACTCAGAGGAGCCGGTGGCCTTAGCACCGAGTGTGGAAAGACGATGCAGTCCTTACTCCATAGAATGAGACCACGGCTGGCTTCTGCCAGTGTGGACTCCCCCTCACCTCCAGGGATGTCAAGCTGTAGTTCATCATATCCTGGCTCTATTGCGTCCACCGCGACATGAGCATACTCGGCTGGAACCGGATTGAAATGCCAGAGAACATCAGGTGTATTTGGTAAAGCATAGCCTGTCGTGACCCACACGGGTATGTTCTTCATTTTCTGGATTAGCTCACAAGATGTCTTCTCGGTGGTATCATCCACGGGGGTGTGACCTAGCGGTGCCCCCGTGGAACCCACGCTGCTTTTCGGCAGTGTTGTTGGAAATATTCCCTAGAGGCAATAATAAATTAGGTATTATCATATTTCCTTATTCATGATAATCGTTTATTATCCATATTATAATTATATTGAATGGAAACATAAATACATGTGTGGATACATAGACAACACCGTGTCCCTAGTATGCCTCTAGTGAACTAGCTCGTTCATCAAAATATGGTTAAGGTTTCCTAGCCATGGACATGAGATGTTATTTGATAAAGGGATCATATCATTAGGAGAATGATGTGATGGACAAGACCCAAACTACAAACGTAGCATATGATCGTGTCAGTTTATTGCTACTGTTTTCTGCATGTCAAGTATATGTTCCTATGACCATGAGATCATGCAACTCATTGACACCGGAGGAGTACCTTGTGTGCATCAAATGCCGCAACGTAACTGGGTGACTATAAAGGTGCTCTACAGGTATCTCCAAGGGTGTCTATTGGGTTGGCATGGATCAAGACTGGAATTTGTTACTCCGTGTGACGGGGAGGTATCTCAGGGCCCACTCGATAATGCAACATCACAACAAGCCTTGCAAGCAATGTGACTAAAGAGTTAGCCACAGGATCTTGCATTACGGAACAAGTAAAGAGACTTGCCGATAACGAGGTTGAACTAGGTATGGAGATACCGACGATCGAATCTCGGGAAAGTAACATACCAAAGAACAAAGGGAACGTTATACGGGATTAACTGAATCCTTGACATAGAGGTTCGACCGATAAAGATCTTCATAGAATATGTAGGAACCAATATGGTCATCCAGGGCCCACTATTGGTTATTGGCCGTAGAGGTGTCTCGGTCATGTCTACATAGTTCTCGAACCCGCAGGGTCTGCGCACTTAAGGTTTGGTGACGTTTCTGTAGTGTAGAGTTATGTATGGTGGTGACCGAAGGTTGTTCAGAGTCTCGGATGAGATCCCGGATATCACGAGGAGCTCCAGAATGGTCTGAAGGTAAAGATTCATATATAGGAAGTCCCAGTTTGGTCGCAGGAAAGGTTTCGGGCTCATCGGTAGTGTACCGGGAGACCTCCGGGAGGGGTATTTTGACCCAAGAGGCTTCATGGGCTGTGGGAGAGTAATAACCAGCCCTTAGTGGGCTGGTGGAACAGCCACAACAGGCCCATGCAGCTAGGAGAAAGAAACCTAAAGGAAAAAGGTGGGAAAAGGGCAAAAAGGAGGAATCCTAGTCCTACTAGGATTGGAGGAGGAGAGTCCTCCTCCACCTCCCACTTCGGCCGACTCCTAGAGGGAAGCCCTTGCACCAAGGCTGCCTCTCCTCTCCTCTTATATATACTAGTGGAATAAAGGGTTTTTGCATAGATTTTATGGCCACGTGCTACCCGTTCCACCGGTGCTCCTCTAGATTGGATTTCTGCGGTGCTTAGACGAAGCCCTGCCGGAATTGTCGCCGGAGCGCCGTCACGCTGCCGGAAAACTCTTCCTAATCTCCACTTCCTATTGCTGGACCAAGACGGTGGAGATCGTCATCAAGCTGCACGTGTGCTGAACGCAGAGGTGCTGTCCGTTTGGTACTAGATCGGAAGAACCGTGATCAAGGCCGCGGGACGGACCGTGATGAGATCGCAGGACAGATCGTGATGTGATTGCCGGACGGATCGTGATGAGATCGCGGGACGGATCGTGATGAGTTCACGGGACGGATCGTGATGAAATCGCGGGACGGATTGTGATGAGATCGCGGGACGCTCGGCGATTTGGATCACGAGGATGTTCGACTACACCAGTCGCGTTTCTTAACGCTTCCCGCTTAGCGATATACAAGGGTATGTAGATCCACTCCCCCTCTCATAGATGCTCATCACAATGGATAGATCTGCGTGTGCGTAGGAAATTTTTTGTTTTCCATGCAACATTCCCAGCAGTGGCATCATGAGCTAGGTCTATGTGTCGATGAGATCTCGAGTAGAACACAAAAGGTTTGTGGGCGTTAATGCTTAGATTGCTTCCTCCCTTGGTCGTATTTTGGTTCAGCGGTATTGTGAGATGAAGCGGCCCAGACCAACATTACTCGTACGCTTACGAGAGACCGGTTCCCCCGACGCAACTTGTTGCCTAGATGGCTAGCGTGTGGCAGTTTCTCTCACTTTAGTTGGGTCAGATCCGACAAAGGCGGTCCTTGAGAAGGTTGAAAAGCAAATTATGTATCACCGTTGTGGTTTATGCGTAGGTGCGAATCGTTCGTGCTAGATACCCGTAGCAGCCACGTAAAACATGCAACAACAATTAGCGGACGTCTAACTTGTTTTTGCAGGGTATGTTGTGATGTGATATGGCCAATTACATGATGTGATATATGTGATGTATTAGATGATCATGTGATGTATAGAATTTCACGACTTGCATGTCGTTGAGTACGGCAACCGGCAGGAGCCATAGGGTTGTCTTTAATTATTGTATGACATGCGTGTCAATCATTAAGCACTATGTAATGCTTTACTTTATCGCTAAACGGTAGCAATAGTAGTAGAAGCATGCAGGGCGTGACAACCCCAATGGCGACATGTTGATGGAGATCAAGATGATGGAGATCATGGTGTCGTGCTGGTGACGATGGAGATCATGCCGGTGCTTTCAAGATGGAGATCTAAAGAACGAGTTCATGGCCATATCATGTCACTCATGATTTGCATGTGATGTTAATCCTTTTATGCACCTTGTTTTTCTTAGGACGACGGTAGCATTATAATGTGATCCCTCACTTAATTCCAATATAAATTGTGTTCTCCCCGAGTGTGCACCATTGCGAAAGTTCGTCATGTTGAGACACCACGTGATGATCGGGTGCGATAGACTCTACGTTCACATACAACGGGTGCAAGCCAGTGTTGCACATGTAGAACACTCGGGTTAAACTTGACGAGCCTAGCATGTACAGACATGGCCTCGAAACACAAGAGACCGAAAGATCGAACATGAGTCATATAGTAGATATGATCAACATAATGATGTTCACCATTGAAACCACCTCAACTCACGTGATGATCGGACTTGAGTTGGTGAATTTGGATCATGTATCACTCGAATGACCGGAGGGATGTCAATTTGAGTGGGAGTTCTTAAGTAATATGATTAATTGAACTCATTATCATGAACATAGTCAATAGTGTCTTTGCAAATTATGCCGTAGACTACTAGCTCACGCTGTAGCTCCCTTGTATTTTTATGTTCCTAGAGAAATAGAGTTGAAAGATGATGGTAGCAATATTGCGGACTGGGTCCGTGATCTGAGGATTGTCCCCGTTGCTGCACAGAAAGGCTTATGTCCTTCATGCTCCGCTCGGTGCGCCACCCCCTCTAGCGTCGTCTGTAGATGTTGTGAACATCTAACAGGCACGTTCCGATGACTACTTGATAGTTTAGTGTGTCATGCATTGCGGCTTAGAATTAAGGCTCCGAAACGTTTTGAACGTCCCGGATACATATGAGATGTTCTAAGAGCTGAGATTGTGATCTCAGGCCCATGCCCGTGTTGCGAGATATGAGATATCCAACAAGATTCTTTTCTTGCAAGATGAAAGAGAATAGCTCAATCGTTGAGCATGTGCTCAGATGTCGGGACCCCGATCCTAAGTCATATGATTCCACACTGTAACAAGTCACATTGCTTTGCGGCCTCACGCACGGTAACCTCCACGGCTGCCACCTTACCTTGGCCGGGAACATTTGCGTCTTTTGGCACACGGATGCGATCATGTCGCTGGCAATCACACAACAAAGAACCTGGGCTGACATGACTAGTCATAGAACCCAAGTGGTACATCCGTACGAAAGCAGGCATACGTAACCCAGCAATGCAAGTGTCGATCTCAAGCGAGTGATGGCGAGTCGTAGCAAGCTACAAGGACTCTGTTACACCGCGAGACATTTCCCCGAGGGGACAGACACAGCAGCAAACAAGGATACATGCCGGTCAACCAATGTGTCCGGAGCAGTAGCAAGCTACCAGGGCTCGTGGAAGCACAAAGGGGCAGTTTCCCGTAAAGAGTACTACTAAAGGCACACGACTAGGTGTCGGATCCCATACATACCGTTGCACGTCACACATACGCACGACATGCCCGATATGCATAGATACAACTATGGCATCACAACATAACCATACATTGATACAACTTTTATTTAGAAGACCCAGAAGACCCAGAAGAGTCTAACATGTTATGTTCATACAAGCAGGGGTCACATGACCCAACACACCAGTCATACAAACTTGTTCATACAAGCTAGCGGAAACTTAAACTATCCGTGTACGGACAGTGAAATGGAAAAGAAGGCACATGGCAACCTTCAAGCGGAAGCCCAGCGAGGGAGTCGGCCACGAACGTCAATCACTAAAGACAACTATTACAGGCTACCGCCTATTTGAGACTGAACCCGCACGGAAGTCCGACCGAAGTTTCCGCAACGGCCCCAAACGATGTGTGCAGGGTTCCCAAGTCCACCGTTCGGGTGACCCTTGGTACACCGTGCCACTACCTACCGCGTCGTAAACCACCCCGAGGGTCAGCGCTACGCACGGCCTCCAGCATGCTATAAACGCCAGAAACTACTTGCAATACCTGGACCAAGGACTAAGCAACTGATAAGTCGAGAGGGGTCATATTTCAGGGCCCACTATGTGGTAGTATCTAGTCTTGGATCACAAACACGGAACTCAGTTCCTAAGAACGGTCCCGCTGAGACAACCCGCTATGTACTCCTACATAGCCCCTCATCGCTACCTTTTACCAAATCGTGTTCATTTAATCATATCACATTAGGGTCACATGGTTTCACTCCGGTTCATCACCCAGATGAATCAGACCTAACACAACTCTAAGCATAGCAAGCATGGCAGGCAAGTAAGGTAAGCATATCATGGCACAAGCATCTACCAGGTATGCTAGGTTGCAAGGTTTAGCTATTTACAGTGACAAAATCAGGTCATGCAAAAGACTGGGTACTTCTACCGTATATGACTAACATGTGATCATCGTCCTAATGCAATGAATAAGAGCAGGAGCGAGAGAGTGGGTGTTATCGGAATGATCAATGGGGTTGCTTGCCTTGCTGGGTTGCGGAGGAGTTCTCTCCTTCGTCGGGATATCCGGTGATATCGTCTGGATTGGGTCCTACCGCAACGCATATAATAACATTCAGTACACACGAATGCAACAATATGATGCATGATCATGGCATGGTAGTATGCATGGTGGGCTAGTGCAACTAGTGATCATGTCAATTTAAATACATTTGAATATAGGTTCAAAGTTGTTCTTATTTGCAATTCCCGTATATTAACCTAATGGAAATTGTCCATGTTCACCTATTTAGATTGCTCTAACATGTATGATATAGCACCATTGGATTCATTGGATTTTTCTGATCAATTTTCATATATAAATTATTGTCATCTGACTTACAGATTATTTTATATGATTTTTCAAAGTTTTAGACATTTTCTAGAATTATTTTAAATCAGAAAATAGTTTATTGCGTCAGCCATGCGTCAGCATGATGTTAGCCTGGTCATCTGACCTGGTCAGGACAAACCTGACATGGGGGCCCCACTGGTCAGTGTCACGGGGGTTAATCCCGCGCTGACCAGGGTTAGACCCAGCTCTAGGGGCCCACTATCAGTGGCTGGGCTAAGCTAATTGGGGTAATTAGCGGCTAACTGACCGACCACGTCGGCACTGGCCGGAGGGTGGTCGCCGGCGACCATACGACGTGGCGGAGGCTCGCCGAAAGCCTCTAGAGGGCTCAGATCGGCACGGGGAGAGCACCGAGAAGAAGCCCGTGCTCGACCGCGTCGAGTGGGCTGGTCAGGGAGGACCTGCGGTCACCGGAGGCTTGCCGGGGAGCACTTCCGTGGCGGCGCCCGAATGGCCACAACGGCGAGAAGCGCCAGGGAGCACAGGGAGTCCAGGGGAGAGAGAGAGGAGGACGGGGCGCTCACTGGGAAGCTACAGGGGGCTTAGAGGGCTCGGAGACGACCGGCGATAGCAGGAACGGCGACGAAGGTCCGACGGGTCCTGAGGTTGAAGATGGACGCGGCGGCGGCCTTGAGGGGCTCTCGGGTCCTTCTGGTGCCACGGGGAGGACGAGAACATCGCGGCGGGTCTACTTATGGGCTCGGAGGGGAGCGGGGGTGGCCAGAACAGCGGCAATGGTGAGCGGCGACTACGGCGGCGCTCGGCAGGGAGGAGGGCAGAGAGGGGGAAAGGGAAGCGAGGGAGAGAGCGGCAACGAGAGAGAGGGAGAAGGCATGGTACGGTCATCCGGAGGGCACCACGGCAGCCAGGCGAGCAGGAGCTGGCCGGAGAGGGGCAGGCAGGCAGGGAGGAGGTGGAGGCCTCGCCGTGCCCTCCTTTGCCTCTGCCTACTGGCGGAGGTAGGAGACGACTGGCACATGGGCCAGATGGGCTGCCCAGTGCTAGGCCTCAGGCCCCCCTCTCTCTTTTATTTTTATTTTTCTCTGATATTTTTGCAATCTGTTTTATTTTAGTTTAGGTACTAAAACATTTTAGAAAAACTTGAAACTTTTTATGGGCACTAGGGTAAATATCCTAATGGCCCTGAACAATTTTCAAATTTATTTGAGCTCTAGTTTTATTTATAACATTTAATAGCTCCAATTCAAATAACTATTGATTTAATTCAATAGACCTAGTTGGCATGGAAAAATATAAATCATCTCTGGTTTATGTTTTCACATTTTTCCAGAAATGAAGAACATTTTAGAAGGCCACTTTGGATCATTGAAAATTATTTTGGTTGAGCCTATTTGATTTCAATTTGGTGCTAGGGTTTGATCATCCCCATTTCATTTTAAAAGAATTTAAACACGATGCAAACCCAAACAAGCATCCTAATGCATGCTAAGGCTAGGGGTGTGACAACTCACCCCCACTCAAAAGAATCTCGTCCCGAGATTTTGAAGTCATCGGAAGAGCGCAGGGCACTCTAGTCGAAGACGATCTTCTCTTTCCCATGTCGCCTCCTTCTCGGAATGATGTGACCACTGAACCTTGAGAAACTTGATGTTCCGTTGTCGAGTGGTACGCTCAGCTTGATCAAGAATACGAAAAGGGTATTCTCGATATGTAAGGTTATCTTGGAGATCAAGCGTTTCGTGGTCCACTTCTCGGACAGGGTCCAAAAAGCAACGCCTGAGTTGCGAGACATGGAAGACATCATGAACTTTGGAAAGATGTGATGGGAGTTCCAATTGGTAGGCAACCTCTCCTCGTTTAGCAAGAATGCGAAAAGTTCCAATGTAACGAGGAGCCAACTTGCCTTTGATACCGAAGCGATGGGTACCCTTCAGAGGTGTAACCCGAAGGTAAGCCTTCTCGTCAACCTCATAAGTCACAGCCTTATGATGGCGATCATATTGGCTATTTTGACGAGATTGGGCTGTTTTCAACTTTTCAGGAATAATGTGAACTTGCTCTTCTGCATCCTGAATCATATCCGGGCCAAAGAGTTGCCTATCTCCGGTTTCTGACCAGTTAAGAGGTGTTCGACACCTTCGTCCATAGAGAACTTCAAAAGGAGCTTTGCCCAAGCTTGACTGATAACTATTGTTATAAGCAAATTCGGCAAATGGAAGGCATTTCTCCCAATTCATACCAAAGGATATAACACAATCTCGGAGCATGTCTTCGAAGATTTGATTGACTCGCTCAACTTGACCACTTGATTGCGGGTGGAAAGCAGTGCTAAAGGATAGATGAGTCCCCATAGGGTTTTGGAAGCTTTCCCAAAATCGAGAAGTAAAAATACTTCCACGGTCTGAGTTAATCTCCAAAGGAACACCATGAAGAGAAACTATTCGAGATACATACAACTCTGCTAGCTGGCTAGCAGTTATGCTCTCTCGAACAGGAAGAAAATGAGCCACTTTGGAAAGGCGATCAATGACTACAAAAATAGCATTGTTCCCTCTCTTGGTCCTGGGAAAACCAGTGATGAAATCCATACCGACCTTATCCCATTTCCAATCAGGAATAGCTAAAGGTTGAAGGGTGCCAGCAGGCCTTTGATGTTATGCTTTCACACGATGGCATACGTTGCAGTTAGCAACGAACTGAGCAATTTCTCTCTTCATCCTAGTCCACCAGAACCTCTGGCGTAGGTCCTGATACATCTTAGTACTACCCGGATGAATTGTGAGAGGAGAATCATGAGCCTCCTTAAGAATCAACTGCCGCAGATGTTGGTTCTTAGGAACCACCACACGGTTCTGAAAGAACACTACACCTTGATCATCAATGGAGAAGTCCTTAGCAAAACCGCTAACGAGATTCTCTTTGATCCGGGAAATACCCTTATCTCTCTTTTGGCCAGCTATGATTTGTTCCTTAAGAGAAGGTGTCACCACCAAGTTGGATAGGAATCCTTGAGGAACAATGTGAAGGTTCAACTTCCGAAATTCCTTATGGAGAAGTGGTTGACCTTGTTGTAGCATCAGGTTGTTACAATAAGACTTACGACTTAGTGCATCAGCCATGACATTGGCTTTCCCCGGGGTGTAAGTTATCCCTAAGTCGTAGTCCAAGATCAACTCTACCCACCCTCTTTGCCTGAGATTCAAATCCGGCTGGGTGAAGATATATTTTAGACTTTGGTGATCTGTGTAAATTTCGCAACGATTACCCAGAAGATAATGTCGCCATGTTTTCAGTGCATGGACTACAGCTGCAAGTTCAAGATCATGTATGGGATAATTATCCTAATGTGGATGCAACTGACGAGATGTGTATGCAATCACATGACGGTCTTGCATAAGAATGCAACCTAATCCTTGTCTCGAGGCGTCGCAATAGATAACGAAGTCCTTCGAGAAATCTGGTGGCACCAAAATGGGAGCAGAGGTCAGACGTCTTTTCAACTCCTGAAAGTTGTGCTCACATTGTGGAGTCCACTCGAACTTCTTATCTTTCTTGAGGAGTTCATTCAGAGGTTTTTCAACTTTGGAGAAATTTTCGACAAAGCGGCGAAAATAGCTCGCTAAGCCAAGGAAGCTCCGTACTTGCTTAACCGATTCAGGTTGAGTCCAATCAAGGATGGCCTAAACTCTCTCGGGATTGACAGCAATTCCTTTACCAGAGATTACGTGGCCCAGATAGGTCACTTCTGGCAACCAAAATTCACACTGGGAGAATTTGGCATACAGACGATGCTCTCGAAGTTTCTTCAATACTAGCTTTAGATGCTCGGCATGTTCCTGTTCATTCTTCGAGTAGATGAGAATATCGTCGAGGTAAACCACGACAGATTTATCTAAATACTCCATGAAGATTGAATTCATCAAGCGAGAGAAAGTGGCAGGAGCATTGGTTAAATCGAAGGACATGACGGTGTACTCGTATTGGCCATAACGAGTAACAAAAGCCGTCTTTGGAATGTCCCCGTTTCTGATTCTGATTTGATGGTATCCCAACCTCAAATCCATTTTGGAAAAGACAGAGGATCCAGTGAGTTGATCATACAAGTCGTTGATCTTGGGTAGCGGATACTTGTTCTTAATGGTGACCAGATTCACTGGCCGATAATCCACAACCATCCGTTCTGATCCATCCTTCTTCTTAACAAAGAGGACGGGACAAGCTCAAGGAGATGAACTAGGACGGATGAAACCTTTCTTCAAAGCTTCATCGAGTTGAATTTTAAGCTCGGCTAGTTCTAAGGGTGCCATCTTATAGGGTCTTCTGGCTATTGGGACAGTTCCTGGAATGAGTTCTATCACAAACTCGACATCTCTAACAGGTGGAATACCTGACAGTTCTTCTGGAAAGACATCCAGAAAGTCACGGACTACCGGAACATTTTCTAACTCTGGAAGAGGTCTTGCATTGAGCGAATAGAGTTGGCGTTTGGTTGTTCGAGTAGAGACATTAACTGTCTCACCCGAGGGATGTGTAAGTTGAACATTCCTAGAATGAGTATCAATCTTGGCGTAATGAGCTGACATCCAGTCCATGCCCAAGATGATATTGATATCCGAAGACTTAAGAGCTATCAAGGATGCTAGAAAGACTAATCTATCCACAAGGATCTCATTTCCATGGCTCACTCTAGAAGTTTGCCATTTTGAACCAGGAGTCTGAACTACTAGAGGTGTTGGCATATCACAAAAAGACACGTTATGCAACCGTGCATAACTTTCTGAGATGAATGAATGAGATGCTCCAGTATCAAACATAACAGATGCTGAATGGCTATTGACAAGGAGCGTACCTAGAAGAACATCAGGATCTTCCACAACTTCTTCAGCAGATACATAATTAACTCGGCCACGAGCAGGAGTTGGCTTCACGAAGAAGGCTTTTCCCGACTTTCCTCGTCCAGCCGGCTTGATATTGTTCTGAGGACACTCACGAGAATAGTGTCCCGGCTCTCCACACTTATAACAAACCACATGGGGACGGGGAGCGGTGTTGGCGGTTGGACCTCCAAATGTCCTGACCAGAGGGTTAGGTTGAACTGGGTGAGGCGCCTGAAAGGATGGCCTCAAAGTATATCTCGGTGGCAGGGCTGCATTGGGCACCCATACTTGGCGCTTATTGGAGCCGGAACCAGATCCAGAACTAAAGTCACGGTTATGCTTCCTGGTTGCCTCATAATCCGTCTGTCCGGTCTCAGCATTGATTGCCTTGTTGACGAGGGCTTGGAAGGTGGCGCACTCATGAAGGCGCAGATCATGACGTAGCTCTGGACTAAGTCCCTTGCGGAACCTAGCTTGCTTCTTGGCATCAGTTGACACTTCCTCCGGGGCATAACGAGCGAGATTACCAAATTCCCGGCTATAAGCATCCACGGTTAGTCTGCCTTGGGTGAATGCACAGAATTCCTCCCTCTTGCGTTCCATCAGCCCTTCCGGGATGTGATGGGTACGGAAAGCCTCACTGAAGTCTGCCCAAGTTGGTGCAGGGCCTATAGGTCGCATAGCTTCAAAGTTCTCCCACCACAGATTGGCGGGTCCTTCCATAAAGTATGTCGCAAAGGTCACCTTGTTGGCCTCTGAAACATTTGCAGCTCGAATCTTGCGTGTCATACTGGTCAGCCAGTCATCCGCATCAAGCGGGTCGACCGAATGATAAAACTTTGGCGGACACAGCTTAATGAAGTCATGGAGGGATACACCCTCAACACGGTCATTGCGGGGAGCGCGGGCAGTGTTTTGCTCAATCCTTTCCAACAGTCTGTTGGTCTCGCTTTTGTTCCTTTCAGCCTCTAACATCACCTCCGCGAGAGAAGGTGCACGGGGAAGGTCCTCTTGCCTTGGCTGGCTTCCTTCGCCCTGTTCAGGGGCATGCACAGGGGTATTCCTAGTCGCGGCCACCATCCTGGGAAACAATCCACAACTTAGACGACAAGGCAACAACTCTAAGGAAATGATAGGGAATGTACTGGAAAACATGGCATGCAAGGGAATTAAAACCCCGATTAACATGGTAACATCAACTGCTGTACAAACCATGATTCATACACACCATGACATAGTTCAGTACAAGCCAAAGCTGGAATACAACCTACGGAGATATGACACAACTCATCGGAGGCATTGCAAGCTTCCTATACATTACCTATCTACACCTCCGGAACTCAACTCTCAACTCCGTCATATCTCACAAGACACACAGGACTGTGATGATACGACTACTACCATACTAGTACTAACATCCACGCACTTCAAACATCACCATAGAATGCCTCATACAGGTTACCCCCATGACTCGGGAGCTGAACCTGAGGATCTGGAAACACTCTAGCCTGTGATCCCTGGAAACCAAAAGGACACGGATGTGGCCTTGGTCCCCTTGCTGGTGGCAACAGCGGTCCTCGAAGAGGTGTGATGCCTCCAACATCGGGCCAGTCTACGCGTGCTGGCAAATGAGTCCGTGATGGGTTCAACATCTCCAAATCTCCATAGCCTGTCTGCACAACAGGTGCTAACTGAGTCAAAACTGTCCAAAGACGCGCACGTGTAGCATAAAGTTCCATACAAAGAGCACGTGCATCTCGATCCCTGTTCTCCAACATCTGAGCAGTCACCTGCAGCCTAAGGTCTTCATGGGAATGATCATAGTAAGCTGCACTGAAGTAGCATCCTCTCCTCCCTGTGAAGCAGGAACATAGCAAAACTCCGTGTTCTGAAGCAGTCCATGGGTGAAACCTCATGATAATCAGCATAGTGAAAGCGTCCTCCTGAACTGCCATATCAATGGTCACACCTAATCCATAGGTCCAGTGAAGCGGCTCTGCAGCTCCAGGATAAGGCGAATAGATCCTAACAGTACACAGATACTAACTTTGGTTGAAATCCCGATACTGCTCCTCCACTGTGTACTCCAGGTACCAGCGATATCCAGCTTCCATCATGACTCTAACCAACATGGCCATGTGACCTGGTACATCAATGCACCTAGTCAAACGGACCACCTGACGGGAGGGACGAGGGGGCATCTGAAACAGAGAATGATGCAAAGACATTAGAGATTCTAGAAGAAATCGGACAACATAACGGCTGTAATTTCTCAAAAAGGATTTTGAGACAACTGCAAAAGATCAGAAATGCATAACCACTCAACTATCCAGACTCAATTCTCTTCTCCAT
The DNA here is from genome assembly GCA_022496015.1 of Hordeum marinum. Lineage (NCBI taxonomy): Eukaryota > Viridiplantae > Streptophyta > Magnoliopsida > Poales > Poaceae > Hordeum > Hordeum marinum. Next base: position 334,350,730 of record CM039676.1, on the reverse strand, counting down.
CTGATTGTCACACCAACAATACTCAAATACTAGTGTATGCTTCTAGTCAAACTAGCTAGTAGTCTATGGCTAGTAACTCATCATCCTAAGTATTAGAGAAGAAGCCTAGTTCTTAACCCTGTAGATTAGATGAGAATGACCCAACATAGAATACAATGGGATGAGGAGTAAAGAGAGTCTTACGTTCCCTTCCACAAACAATTCCCCTACTTTTCTATAGTGTTTCTAGACTCAACTTCGACCAGTTTGGCTTGGTAGTCCTACAGTCAGTCAGGCTCTGATACCAACGTTGTCGGGACCCCGATCCTAAGTCATATGATTCCACACTGTAACAAGTCACATCGCTTTGTGGCCTCACACACGGTAACCTCCACGGCTGCCACCTTACCTTGGTCGGGACCGTTTGCGTCTTTTGGCACACGGATGCGATCATGTCGCTGGCAATCACGCAACAAAGAATCCGGGCCGACATGACTAGTCATAGAACCCAAGTGGTACATCCGTACGAAAACAGGCATACGTAACCCAGCAATGCAGGTGCCGATCTCAAGCGAGTGATGGTGAGTCGTAGCAAGCTACAAGGACTCTGTTACACCGCAAGACATTTCCCCGAGGGGACAGACACAACAGCAAAGAAGGATACATGCCGGTCAACCAATGTGTCTGGAGCAGTAGCAAGCTACCAGGGCTCGTGGAAGCACAAAGGGGCAGTTTCCCGTAAAGAGTACTACTAAAGGCACACGACTAGGTATCGGATCCCATACATACCGTTGCACGTCACACGTACGCACGACATGCCCGATATGCATAGATACAACTATGGCATCACAACATAACCATACATTGATACAACTTTTATTTAGAAGACCCAAAAGAGTCTAACATCTTATGTTCATACAAGCAGGGGTCACATGACCCAACACACCAGTCATACAAACTTGTTCATACAAGCCAGCAGAAACTTAAACTATCCGAGTACGGACAGTGAAATGGAAAAGAAGGCACATGGCCTGACTATGTACAGACCGCCACACGGTCAAGATCGTAGCTGGGACACCAGCTATTCGGCGTCATCAACGTCTAGATAGAACCCACCTGATGGGTCCTGGTTCTCTTCTGCAACATTTATTAAGCAAGGATGAGTACAATCATACTCAGCAAGTCTTTAAATCGGACCTAGTCTATTATGCTCAAGTATCAATAAAGGGGGAGGTGGAGTTCATGCAAAATGCCAGCTTTGACCTGTGGCTATCCTACACTAGTCAAAGTTATTCTTTCGTTAACATTTTATTATCGCACACGAGTCCACTAACTCCACATTAATACACCACCATGGATTACTTCCGTCACCTACGGGAGTTCCATCCACGGTACTCACACTTGTCTTGATATTTTTATCAGTATCCAGTTGATTATCTATGAACAACATAAGATCTCCAAGTAGTCCATAACCGAGGACGCGGCTATTCGAATAGTTTCATAACCCTGCAGGGGTGTACTTCTTCACACACGCTCTCGCCACTTATCGATGTGTGCTCATAAAACCATGCACCTCGGCAACCTTCAAGCGGAAGCCCAGCGAGGGAGTCGGCCACGACCGTCAATCACTAAAGACCACTAGTCCAGGCTACCGCCTATTTGAGACTGAACCCGCACGGAAGTCCGGCCGAAGTTTCCGCAACGTCCCCAAACGATGTGTGTAGGGTTCCCAAGTCCACCATTCGGGTGATCCTTGGTACACCGTGCCACTACCTACCGCGTCGTAACCCACCCCGAGGGTCAGCGCTACGCACGGCCTCCAGCATGCTATAAACGCCAGAAACTACTTGCAATACCTGGACCAAGGACTAAGCAACTAATAAGTTGAGCGGGGTCATATTTCAGGGCCCAGTATGTGGTAGTATCTAGTCTTGGATCACAAACACGGAACTCAAGTCCTAAGAACGGTCCCAATGAGACAACCCGCTATGTACTCCTACATAGCCCCTCATCGCTACCTTTTACCAAATCGTGTTCATTTAATCATATCACATTAGGGTCACATGGTTTTACTCTGGTTCATCACCCAGATGAATCAGACCTGACACAACTCTAAGCATAGCAAGCATGGCAGGCAAGTAAGGTAAGCATATCATGGTACAAGCATCTACCAGGTATGCTAGGTTGCAAGGTTTAGCTATTTACAGTGACAAAATCAGGTCATGCAAAAGACTAGGTACTTCTACCATATATGACTGACATGTCATCATCGTCCTAATGCAATGAATAAGAGCAGGAGCGAGAGAGTGGGTGTTATCGGAATGATCAATGGGGTTGCTTGCCTTGCTGGGTTGCGGAGGAGTTCTCTCCTTCGTCGGGATATCCGGCGATATCGTCTGGATTAGGTCCTACCGCAACGCAGATAATAACATTCATCTGACCTGGTCAGGACAAACCTGACATGGGGGCCCCACTGGTCAGTGTCACGGGGGTTAATCCCGCGCTGACCAGGGTTAGACCCAGCTCTGGGGCCCACTGTTAGTGGCTGGGCTAAGCTAATTGGGGTAATTAGCGGCTAACTTACCGGCCACGTCGGCACTGGCCGGAGGGTGGTCGCCGGCGACCATCCGACGTGGCGGAGGCTCGCCGGAAGCCTCTAGAGGGCTCAGATCGGCGTGGGGAGAGCACCGGGACGAAGCCCGTGTTTGACCGCGTCGAGTGGGCTGGTCAGGGAGGACCTGCGGTCACCGGAGGCTCGCCGGGGAGCACTTCCGCGGCGGCGCCCGAACGGCCACAACGGCGAGGAGCGCCAGGGAGCACAGGGAGACCAGAGGAGAGAGAGAGAGAGGAGGACGGGGCGCTCACTGGGAAGCTGCAGGGGGGCTTAGAGGGCTCGAAGACGATCGGCGACGGCAGGAACGGCGACGAAGCTCCGGCGGGTCCCGAGGTTGAAGATGGACGCGGCAGCAGCCTCGAGGGGCTCTCGGGTCCTTCTGGTGCCACGGGGAGGACGAGGACGTTGCGGCGGGTCTACTGATGGGCTCGGAGGGGAGCGGGGGTGGCCAGAACGGCGGCAACGGCGAGCAGCGACTACGGCGGCGCTCGGCAGGGGAGGAGTGCAGTGAGGGGGAAAGGGAAGCAAGGGAGAGAGCGGCGACGAAAGAGAGGGAGAAGGCACGGGACGGCCACGCGATGCATCCGGAGGGCGCCACGGCAGCCAGGCAAGCAGGAGCTGGCCGGAGAGGGGCAGGCAGGCAGGGAGGAGGTGGAGGCCTCGCCGTGCCCTCCTTTGCCTCTGCCTACTGGCGGAGGTAGGAGACGACTGGCACATGGGCCAGATGGGCTGCCCAGTGCCAGGCCTCAGCCCCCCCTCTCTCTTTTATTTTTCTTTTTCTCTGATATTTTTGCAATCTGTTTTATTTTAGTTTAGGTACTAAAACATTTTAGAAAAACTTGAAACTTTTTATGGGCACTAGGGTAAATATCCTAATGGCCCTGAACAATTTTCAAATTTATTTGAGCTCTAGTTTTATTTATAACATTTAATAGCTCCAATTCAAATAACTATTGATTTAATTCAATAGACCTAGTTGGCATGGAAAAATATAAATCATCTCTGGTTTATGTTTTCACATTTTTCCAGAAATGAAGAACATTTTAGAAGGCCACTTTGGATCATTGAAAATTATTTTGGTTGAGCCTATTTGATTTCAATTTGGTGCTAGGGTTTGATCATCCCCATTTCATTTTAAAAGAATTTAAACATGATGCAAACCCAAACAAGTATCCTAATGCATGCTAAGGCTAGGGGTGTGACATCAGATTGTCTGGGTGCTACAATCGCTTGAATCGAGTGGGAGTTGATCTTCCAGATAAGATAGTGATTGACATAGTTCTCCAAGTCACTGTCACTAAGCTACTAGAACTTGGTGATGAACTATAAATTGCCAAGGGTAGAAATAATGATTCCCGAGCTGTTCAAGAAGGAGCATCAAGTGTTGACGGTTAGTAAAACCACTAGTTTCGAGAAGGGCAAGGGCACGGAAGGAAACTTCATGGATGGCAAGACAGTTGCTGCTCCAGCGAAGCAACCCAAAGTTGAACCCAAACCCGAGACTAAGTGCTTCGATTATGAGGAGAGCGGTCACCGAAGCGGAACAACCCTAGATACTTGGTAGATAAGAAGGCTGGCAACGTCGACAGAAGTATATTTGATATACGTGTTATTGATGTGTACCTTGCTAGTCCTCCTAATAGCACCTGGGTATTGGATACCGGTTCGGTTGCTAAATGTTAGTAACACGAAATAAAAGGTACGGAATAAACGGAGAACTAGCTAAGTGTGAGGTGACGGTGTGTGTTGGAAATGTTTCCAAGGTTGATGTGATCAACATCGCACGCTCTATCTACCTTCGGGATTAGTGACGAACCTAAATGTTATTTGGTGTTTTGCGTTGAGCATGAACGTGATTAGATCGTGTTTATTGCAAGACGGTTATTCATTTGAGTTAGAGAATAATGGTTATTCTGTTCAAATGAATAATACCTTCAATGGTCATGCACCCAGTGAGAATGGTTTTATGAATCTTGAGTTTAGTAATACACATGTTCGTAACATAGATGCCAAAAGATACAAAGTTAATAATGATAGTACCACATACTTGTGGCATTGCGGCTAAATGTCATATTGGTGTAAAGCGCATGAAGAAACTCCCTGCTGATGGATCTTTGGACCCATTCGGTTTAGAATCGGTTGAGACATGTGGACCATGCCTTTTGGGTAAGATGACTAAACCCCGTTTTCCGGCTTGATGGAATGGGCAAGTGACTTATTGGAAACAATACATGTTGATGTATACGGTCCAATGAGTGTTTGTAGCTTGCGGTGGATATCGTTATTTATTTACCTTCACTGATGATTTAAGTAGATATAGTGTATATTTACTTAATGAAACACAAGTCTGAATCATTTGAAAGGTTCAAGCAAATTCAAAGTGAAGTTTAAGATCGTCGTGACAACAAGATAAAAATGTTTGCGATATGATCGTGGAGTTGAATATTTGAGTTACGAGTTTGGCATACAACTTTAGACAATGTGAAAGTTGTTTCACAACTCACGCCACCTGGAACACCATAGTGTGATGGTGTGTCAGAACGTCATAGTCATGCTCTATTGGATATGGTGCTTGCTATGATGTCTCTTATTGTTTTGCTACTATCATTTCGGGATTATGCATTAGAGACAACCACATTCACTTTAAATAGGGCACCATCTAAATCCGTTGAGATGACACCGTGTGAATTATGGTTTGATAGAAACCTAAGCTATCATTTCTAGATGTTTGGGGCTATGAAGCTTGTGTGGAAAATGTTTTCACCTAATGAGCTCGAACCCAAAGTGGACAAATGCATCTTCATAGAATACCCCAAGAACAGTTGGGTATACCTTCTATCTCAGATCCGAGTGCAAAGTGTTTGTTGCTAAAATGGGTCCTTTCCCGAGAAAAGGTTTCTCTCGAAAGAATTGAGTGGGAGGAAGATAGATCTTGATTAGGTTATTGAACCTTTGTTTCAATGAGAGAGTAGCGCAGCGCAGGAAGTTGTTTCTGTGAAGCCTACGTTAGTTGAAGAAGTTAATGATGATGATCATGAAGCTTCGGATCAAGTTACTATCGAAGCTCGTAGGTCAACAAAGGACGTGTACTGCTCCTGAGTGGTATGACAACCCTGTCTTAGAGGTCATGTTGTTGGAAAACGATGAACCTACGAGCTATGGGGAAGGGATGATGGGCCCAGGTTCCGACAAATGGTTAGAGGCCATGAAATCCGAGAATGGATCCATGTATGAAAACCAAGTATAGACTTTGGTAGACTTGCTCGTTGGATGAGAGGTCATCAAGTACAAATGGATTTTTCAAATGAAGATAGACGTTGATGGTGAATGTCACCATGTATAAAGCTCGACTTGTCGCAAAGAAATTTCCGCCAAGTTCAAGTTGACTGCGATGAGACTTTCTCACTCGTAGTGATGCTAAAGTCTGTTGGAATTATGATTAGCAGTTGCTGCGTTTTTCAATTATGAAATCTGGCAGATGGATGTCAAAACATCATTTCCTTCCTTGAGAAAAGGTTGTATGAGATACAATCAGAAGGTTTTGTCAATCCTAAGGATGCTAAAAGGTGTGTCCAAGCTTCAGTGATCCTTCTATGGACTGAAGCAAGCATCTCGGAGTTGGAATATGCGCTTTGATGAAGTGATCAAAGTTTTTGTAGTTTATACAAAGTTTATGAGAAACTTGTATTTACAATAAAGTGAGTGGGAGCACTATAGAGTTTCTGATAAGCATATGTGGTTGACATATTGTTGATCGGAAAAAATGTAGAATTTCTGGAAAGCATAAACGGGTGTTTGAGAAGTGATTTTCAAAATAAAGACCTAGATAAAACTACCCAATTGTTGATCATCAAGATCTATAGAGATAGATAGAAATGCTTGATGAGACTATCAATGAGTACACACCTTGACAAGATTTTGAAAGAGTTCAAAATGGATCAGTCAGAGAGAAGTGTTCTCGCCTGATTTGTAAGGTGTGAAGTTGAGTGAGACTCAAAGCTCGACAACGGCAGAAGAAAGAGAAAGGACGAACGTCGTCCCCTATGCCTTAGCCATAGGCTCTGTATAGTATCCCATGCTGTGTACCGCACCTGTATGTTCCTTGCCATCAAGGTGTACAAGAGTGATCCAGAAGTGGATCACTGGACAACGGTCAAGATTATCCTTAGTAACTAAAAGACTAAGGAGATGTTTCTCGATTATGGAGGTGGTAAAGAGTTCGTCGTAAAAAGTTACGTCGATGCAAGATTTAACACCGATCCGAATGACTCGTAGTAGCAATCTGGATACGTATAGTGGAGCAGCCATTTGGAATAGTACCAAGTGGAGTGTGGTAGTAGTGTTTACAGTTTGACATACAGATTTGCAAAGTACACACGGATCTGAATCTCGTAGACCCGTTGACTATAAAGACCTCTCTCACAAGCAAAGCATGATCGAGCCCCATAACTTATTGGCTGTTAGATTCATAACAATGCGAAATATGCAAGTGGGAGACTGTTGGAAATATGCCCTAGAGGCAATACTAAATTAGTTATTATCATATTTCCTTGTTCATGATAATCGTTTATTATCCATGCTATAATTGTATTGAAAGGAAACATAGATACATGTGTGCATACATAGACAACACCGTGTCCCTAGTATGCCTCTAGTGAACTAGCTCGTTGCTCAAAAGATGGTTAAGGTTTCCTAGCCATGGACATGAGATGTCATTTGATAACGGGATCATATCATTAGGAGAATGATGTGATGGACAAGACCCAAACTACAAACGTAGCATATGATCGTGTCAGTTTATTGCTACTGTTTTCTGCATGTCAAGTATATGTTCCTATGACCATGAGATCATGCAACTCACTGACACCGGAGGAGTACCTTGTGTGTATCAAACGTCGCAACATAATTGGGTGACTATAAAGGTGTTCTACAGGTATCTTCGAAGGTGTCTATTGGGTTGCCATGGATCAAGACTGGAATTTGTTACTCCGTGTGACGGGGAGGTATCTCAGGGCCCACTCGGTAATGCAACATCACAACAAGCCTTGCAAGAAATGTGACTAAAGTGTTATCCATGGGATCTTGCATTACGGAACGAGTAAAGAGACTTGCCCGTAACGAGGTTGAACTAGGTATGGAGATACCGACGATCGAATCTCGGGCAAGTAACATACCAAAGAACAAAGGGAACGTTATACGGGATTAACTGAATCCTTGACATAAAGGTTCGACCAATAAAGATCTTCTTAGAATATGTAGGAACCAATATGGTCATCCAGGGCCCGCTATTGGTTATTGGCCGTAGAGGTGTCTCGGTCATGTCTACATAGTTCTCGAACCCGCACGGTCTGCACACTTAAGGTTTTGTGACGTTTCGGTAGTGTAGATTTATGTATGGTAGTGACCGAAGGTTGTTCGGAGTCCCGGATGAGATCCCGGACATCACGAGAGCTCCAGAATGGTCTGGAGGTAAAGATTCATATATAGGAAGTCCCAGTTTGGTCGCCGGAAAGGTTTCGGGCTAATCGATAGTGTACCGGGAGTTCCGGTAGTGTATAGGGGGACCTCCGGGAGGGGTATTTCGACCCAAGAGGCTTCATGGGCTGTGGGAGATTATTAACCAGCCTGTAGTGGGCTGGTGGAACAGCCACAACAGGCCCATGCAGCTAGGAGAAAGAAACCTAAAGGAAAAAGGTGGAAAAAGGCAAAAAGGAGGAATCCTAGTCCTACTAGGATTGGAGAAGGAGAGTCCTCCTCCACCTCCCACTTCGGCCAACTCCTAGAGGGAAGCCCATGCGCCAAGTCTGCCTATCCTCTCCTCCTATATATAATAGTGGAATAGAGGGTTTTTGCACAAATTTTACGGCCACATGCTTCCCATTCCACCGGTGCTCCTCTAGATCGGATTTCTGCGGTGCTTAGGCGAAGCCCTGCCGGAATTGCTCCACCACCATCGTCGGAGCGCCGTCACGCTGCCGGCGAACTCTTCCTAATATCCACTTCCTCTTGCTGGACCAAGACGGTGGAGATCGTCATCAAGCTGCACGTGTGCTGAATGCGGAGGTGCCGTCCGTTCGGTACATGATTGGAAGAACCGTGATCAAGGCCGCGAGACGGACCGTGATGAGATCGTGGGACGGATCGTGACGTGATCGTGGGACGGATCGTGATGAGATCGCAGGACGGATCATGATGAGTTCACAGGACGGATAGTGATGAGATCGTGGGACGGATCGTGATGAGATCGCGGGACGCTCGGCGATTTGGATCGCGAAAATGTTCGACTACACCAACCGCGTTTCTTAATGCTTCCCGCTTAGCGATCTACAAGGGTATGTAGATCCACTCCCCCTCTCGTAGATGATCATCATCATGGATAGATCTGCGTGTGCGTAGGAAATTTTTTGTTTCCCATGCAATGTTCCCCAGCAAGTGTAGATGGGACGGATTCTGATGCCTCCTGCCGTGGAGTTTCACTTTGCTAGGTCAGTACATGTATCTGCAGCTGCTGCTGCTCGTATTTTTGTTCCAACTTTGAATGTCGATCTGCTTCCACCTTCTTTTTTCTCGAACGGCTTTTATAACTGTCCTTCCATCCCGCAAACCCCTCATACCACGGAACAACACCCACGCCTTGTGTTCGTCCGCCGTGTTCGGGATTCCCGAGAGCGCGTGTAAGCTCGTCGTTCTCTCTATCGGGGTGAAACAGTCCTTCTTGGGCATCTTTTATTGCTTGAATCAACTAATCAGATGCATGCTTCAGACTGGCCAGTGCAATAATCTTCTCTGTTGCTGGGTCCAACTTTCCCCCATGCGCAAAAAACCAATTCCTGCATCTCCGGGGCCAGTGGAAGGTTACTGGAGTGATCCCTTCAGCATGCATCTTATTCTCTAATGCATCCCACTTAGGAATGGCTGACTTGTATCCACCTGTCCCTAGTTTATGGTGATACTTTTTTCTCCACATTAATCTTATTCTTTGCCGACTTCTCCATAGCTGCTTCCGATGTCTTGTTCTCGATAAATGCATCCCAGTGATTCCTTACCTTCTCGTATATTTGTGTGAATTCGGGCGCCTTCTTGCCTCTAGCGTTGTACTTGGTACATAATCTTTTCTTCCAAGTCTAGAACGTGCCGGCCATCTTATGGAGAGCAAACCCCTTGACTTTGTCCCTTTGGCACTTTGAGAGAGAATCTAGTAGGATGAAATGCTCCATGAGATCTCGCCAAACGGCATCTTTAATTCTTTTATCGACATAATTCACTCCTGGTTTTGGGTTGTTTGGCATAATCCATTCTTGCATTGTGATCGGGACGGAGTCCCTAACAACCACTCCGCATTGATGCACAAATGTCTTGGCATTGGCTTCAGGGTGAGTCGGTGCGCCATCATGTTTGAAAGCATCAAGATTGAGCTTTATGTTGTTGTCCAATATTTTGGCACCGCCTCATACCTTTCAACTAGATTGGCTCGATCCGGAGGGCTGATAATTAAAAGAAGAAAGATTTGTTAATTTATATATATATATACACAAATCAATTAATATACATGTAATGATCACCAGAGGCTCATATGTGTATATACCTCGCCGAACATTGTTAGTTGTTTCGGATTTTGGAACATAAGTTGTTCTTCCTCTGCCTCACATCCATCGCCGTAATCGTTTAGATATTGTGAGCCATCATCATCATGTGATTCACACAGAAGGTCCGTTGGGTTCTCGGAGGAGCGTATCATGTCGAAGATGTCCTCTTCATGAGCTCTACCAGTATTGTCCATAGCTTAATAACTAATCCATAATAATATAGATAAAACAAATTAGTATTCAAATTAACATGCATGCAAGAAGCAAAATAACTGATAGTTAATTAATAATGCATCATCGAATACATATATAGTAGTTCTTATAAAAGATCTCATCTCATAATCTCGGATAATAGTTAATACATCAGCTAATCCATCGATCTAGCTAATACATCATAATAATACATATATAGTAGCTAATATATCGATCTAGCTAGAACCCTAGCGCCCGATGGATATCGGGGCGGGCGGTGGACACCCAAAGAGAAGGAACCATCATAGGAACATAGCTCAAGTGAGATCGCTGAAGAATCTGCCAGGTATTGTCGGACCTGGCCTCCAAAGCTGCCATGTAGCAACAGACGTGCTCGTTCTCCTTGCTGACATGGTACTGTACCACCTCCGCGGGGGACTCAAGCCTCCTTTTCGTCCGTGGACCATGCGGCCGCCACCACAGAACCTCCGGGTCGACGACGGGCTGGCTCGTCACCAAGCTGCGTCGCCCGGAAAGCAGCACCTCCCAGTACCAGCCTGGCGGAGCCCAGTCCCGGACAGGGCCCCTCGGCTCAAGAAAGTGACCTCCATCGCCGACTCGACGATGAGGATGGGGGATCGGTATCGTCGACGTCGAGAAGAAACACTTAATTATGAAAACAAATTGAATAAAACTGAGCAAAATTAACACTTAGCATCTAAGATAGACCTTGAAAGTAACACTTAATTAGGACATATAAATTTACATAGAAAATCCTTTGAAGATTGATATCTTTTGAACCAAAATTCCATTTCTATTTTTTTACATATAAATATTCAAAAATAATTAACATCCAAAAATCATCATATCAACATTTTCTCTATATATATATATACATCCATCAACATTTTCTATATAAAATCATCATATAACTTTCATATTAAAATCATCTAACATCTCATACATATAAAATCATCATATAATTTTCTATATAAAATCATCATATCATTTTCTATATAAAATCATCATATCACTTTCATATTAAAATCATCTAACATCTCATACATATAAAATCATCATATCATTTACTGTATAAAATCATCATATCATTTTCTATATAAAATCATCATATCTCTTTCATATTAAAGGACCGGCAGGGCTCGATCGTCGGGGCTCACCGGCGGGCGGATGGATCGTCGGGCGGGCCGGCGGGACGACGCGTTTTGGGGAGGGCTTGGCGACGGTGTCGATCGGGGGCGACGACGAGGAGCGGGCCGGCGGCTCGGGGAGGAGGGAGAGGCAAAGTCCGGCGACAGCGTCGGGCAGGGCTCGGGGATGGCTTGAAGGCGACGGCGTCGGGCAGGGCTCGGGGATGGCGTCGGGGGCGGCGACGAGGAGCTGGCTCGGGGAGGAGGGCGACGAGGTTCGGCGACGAGGGACTCCGGCAGCCTGGCGGCGCAAATAAGCTTCTCCCAGTGCGTGGCTCGCACCGGGATGAGGCCTCCACTATTTATATGTGGAGGACTTTTAGTACTAGTGCGTGGCTCGCACCGGTACTAAAGACCCTTTTAGTACCGGTGCGAGCCACACACCGGTACTAAATGTCCACCCCAAAAAATGCGCGGGGCGGTGGACCTTTAGTACCCGCGCGTGGCTCGCACCGGTACTAAAGATTTTTTTAATTCATTATTAGTTATTATTTTCAGAAAAAATCCTAAACTTTAGAAAATCATAGAAAAAATCTATGACTCCAATGGAAATAAATAATATATGAAAAAATATCATAAAAATATAAAGAATCTGTTTATGGCATTTCCATGCATGTTTGATCCCCTTTCTAACTTCATTTGATATTTTTCATGCATTTAATGATTTACTTTGAGCTAAATGGCCCTAAATTTGAAAAGCAGTACAAATGAACTCTAAAAAGGTTGTAACTTGTCATGACATCATAATTTCACCCACATAGCAACTTCTAAAGAGTTGAGAGGGTTACGGTACAAAATGGATGCACTTCGTGTACAAACTGGACAATCTCTTTCGAAGTATGAAGGTTTCGGACGAAAACTCATCTATTACAAAGGGATTTCATTTTTAATATCTTATTTTAACTCCATAATTTTTCTGTGCTCAATATGCACCATTCAAAGGCACATCATCAATTTTTAACCCTTTCTGACTTCATTTGATATTTTTCATGCATTTAATGATTTATTTTGAGCTAAATGACCCTGAATTTGAAAAGCAGTACAAATGAACTCTGAAAAGGTTGTAACTTGGCATGACATCATAATTTCACCCACATAGCAACTTCTAAAGAGTTGAGAGGGTTACGGGAAAAACTGGATGCACTTTGTGTACAAACTGTTATAAAGATACCATGCTAGAAAATGCATGCATGTCCTTCACATAGAAAGTGATGACGGTGAAGCCGGTCACATCCGAGAGTGGGATCTCGCGGTGTAAGTATTTTTCTTCGTGTTTGTCCCTTGCTTATGATTGCGTTGTAACCATGGAGAATCTTCATCATTTAACAGGATGCTTGGGTCAGTCTTCACTCTGAAGGGAGGGATTTCATGAAACTTTTCATAATCTTCTGACACGTCTGTCTTGTCCTCCACTCCCACAATGTTTCTTTTCCCTGAAAGAACTATGTGGCGCTTTGGCTCATCGTATGATGTATTCGCTTCCTTGAATTTTTCTCCTCGGTTTGCTAGACATGTCCTTCACATAGAAAACCGGAGCCACATCATTGGCTAGGACGAGTGAGTCGTCTGTGTACCCAAGATTGTTGAGATCCACTGTTGTCATTCCGTACTGCGGGTCTACCTGTATCCCGCCTCCAGTATATTTGACCCATTTGCACCGAAACAAAGGGACCTTAAGATCAGGTCCATAGTCAAGTTCCCATATCTCCTCTATGTAACAATAATATGTGTCTTGATAGTTCGTTGCATCATAGCGGACACCACTATTTTGGTTGGTGCTCTTTTTATCTTGGGCGATCGTGTAAAATGTATTCCCGTTTTTCTCATACCCTTTGAAAGTCGTTACAGTCAAACTTGGTCTCTTGGCCAACTAGTACAGTTCATCTGGAACATCGTTGTCATCGATGAGCTTTGTTTGCAACCAACCAACGAAAGTCTCCATGTGTTTACGTTCAATCCAGGGTTCAGACTGCTCCGGGTTCTTGGACCATACAATATCCTTGTGTTCCTCGATATATGGAGTCGCCAAGGTGGAATTTGTAGAACCGTGTAGTGTGCTTGAGTGAAACAATGCCCGTCCATATTTATTGCTTCTTTCTTTCCTAGTGTGCCTTTTCCACCCAGTCTTCCCTCATGCCGCGATTCAGGAAGACCAATCGGCTTAATGTCAGGAACAAAGTCAACACAAAACTCAATAACCTCCTCTATTCCATATCCCTTGGCGATGCTTCCTTCTGGACTAGCACGGTTATGAACATATTTCTTTAAGACTCCCATGAACCTCTCGAAGGGGAACATATTATGTAGAAATACAGGACCCAGAATGTTAATCTCTTCGACTAGGTGAACTAGGAGGTGCGTCATAATATTGAAGAAGGATGGAGGGAACACCAACTCGAAACTGACAAGACATTGGACCAGGTCATTATGTAACCTTGGTAGGATTTCTGGATCGATTACCTTATGAGAAATTGCATTGAGGAATGCGCATAGCTTCACAATGGCTAATCGAACATTTTCCGGTAGAAGCCCCCTAAGTGCAATCAGAAGTAATTGCGTCATAATCACATGACAGTCATGAGACTTTAGATTTTGAATTTTTTTCTCTGCCATATTTATTATTCCCTTTATATTCGACAAGAAGCCAGACGGGACCTTGATACTGAGCAGACATTAAAAAAATATTTCCTTCTCTTCTTTCGTAAGTAAATCATGACACTATAGAATAACTAACAATAATACAAGTAAGTAAATCATACACGCAGCTATCTAAATCATACAAGTAATTTTTTAACAAAAAGGTTTTAAGAAGAACAAGAGGCTCACCAAGGTGGCCGGTGCCGCGACGAGACGGTGCGGACGATCGACGGTGGTTAGGACGGGGATGGGAAGGCACCAAATAAACCACACCTACACATATGCAACCTAACAAGTTAATTAGAGCTCAAATTGCATATAAATCAAATAAACTCCCACATAATGATCACTCCTCCAAAACTTAGCTAAAACCCACAAATCACATATCTTTGAGCATACCACAAGCTAACCATGCAATGAGAGATGAAGGGGCAAAGTTGCTAACCTTTGTGAACACTTGGATAGATGGGGTGCCTTTAAATCTTGAAAAATCCTTGGCAAAATGGAGGATGAGCTTCGATCAAGAAGAAGAACAGGGGAGAAAACAGAGAAATGAGAACCCCTTCGATCGGCTGCGGATGAAGCATATTATATATAGGAAGTCTTTAGTACCGGTTGGTGACACCAACCAGTACTAAAGGTTGCCCTTTAATACCGGTTGGTGTCACCAACCGATACTAAAGAGGCACGCGGGGCCCAAGTCTGACCAAAAGCCTGGCACGCCCCCTTTAGTACCGGCTCGTGACACGAACCGGTACTAAATATCCCTTACGAGCCGGTACTAAAGGTCGCCTTGCTCCTAGCCGTTGGAGCCAGCATGAACCGGGACTAATACCATCTTTAGTATCGGCTCGTAACCAGACTGGGACTAATGCTTGGGACGATAGGTCTGTTTTCTACTAGTCATCCAAAGAGACAAAATTCTCTTCTGGTTTACCAAATAATCTCCTATAGTACTCGGTGATGTACAATTTTAGGTTATCATGTCCTACAATTGTACCCTCATCTTGATCCGGTTGAATTATTTTCTTCTTCCTATGTTTGCCATTTGCAATCATATGAAAGAATGGTGTGTTATCATCTCCGTGGACTACCTTCGTCACCTTAGCTCGAAGTGCCCATTTCATTTCTTCCTCCATCAGAAGACTTTGTAGTTTTTTCTCAGCCTCAACCTTAGTCTTCCGATCCGCTATGTTAAGAAGAGATGATTTAGCCTTCACATCTAATTAAGCGATCAGCCGAATAAGTCGATCTCTCTCTACTTTGTACACTCCGCTTTGATTCTTGGCCCATCCTCTCAAGAACTGGCGCAAGTGTCTGATTTTGTTCTGCCATCTTTCCATGTTTGACGTGCTACCAGGATCCTTAGCCCATTCATTGGCTATGAGCTCCATGAAGCCTTCTCTCTCAAACCAACTTAATTCAAAAGAGAATGAATTTCTATTACCCTCATGATTCGGCTCCCCTGAATCAACCATGAGGGGTGTGTGGTCTGAGATTGCTCTCTGAAGGGCATGTACTGAAACCAATGGGTATTTCTGTTCCCATTCTACATTGGTTAGTACCCGGTCCAACTTCTCGTATGTTGGTACTGGTAGAGAATTTGCCCATGTGAATTGTCTACCAGTGAGGTCAATCTCCCTCAAATCGAGACTTTCAATAACCATGTTGAACATGAGTGACCATCTTCCATCGAAGTTGTCATTGTTCTTTTCGTCCTGTCTCCTAATGATATTAAAGTCTCCCCCAACCATAATAGGGAGTCTTTATTCTCCACATATTCTCACTAAATCGGCAAGAAACTCAGTTTTTAACTCAGGTTGCGCCGCACCATATACAGCCACCAAAGCCCATCTGAACCCATCAACTTATGACTTCACTCGAAATTTGACGGAGAATTCACTGTATATTACACTCAACACCTCTAGAGTTTCGCATTTGACCTCAAGTAAGATTCCTCCGGATCTCCCCCTTGGAGGTAAGCAATGCCAATCAAAATCAACTCCTCTAGATAAGTTGTTTAAGAACTGGGGTGTAAAGTTATCTCTACCCCTCTCTTGTAATGCCATGAAATCAAGTTTATGTTCTACCGATGTATCTCGAAGGAACCTCCTTTTAGCCAAGTCCGCTAGACCTCTGCTATTCCAAAATATTCCTTTCATATTTCATCATGGAATTTTTTCTTTTGCTTGACACGCGCACTTCTCCATACCGCTGACACGGGATATACCTTCCTTTTCCAAGGTCTCTTAGGCTTATCCTGTATAGATCGTGTATCATTTTGTGAGGATGCTTCATGTGAATGACATCCAGCACCTAGAGAGGCCATATACCCCTCTGAGCCCATGTCATCCTCATCCTCTTCCTCTCCCTCTACGTGTAATAAATCAGCACATAAATTTTGTAAGTGTGTCCCTCCCAAATCATTTATATCTGCCTCATTCATCGGTTTTACCGCAGCTATGTCTTGACTAATCTCAATGGCTCTATTTGTTTCTAAGTTTAAAATGTCATTAATGGACTTAGCAATTTGTTTTTCACTACCACCCAGAGAGATACCTATGTCGCTAGCATTTTGTAAAATTTCTGAATTAGAAAAATGAAGGATGGAACAACTAGTATTAACAGACATACCTGTAATTGTCTTGACGTCTCGCAGCTTGGCGGCCCTCACAGCACGGCCTAGCTGCATGTCGTCAGCATCTGGCTGCCCCTGGATGCATTGATTGAAGCGTTGATCTAAAGATGTAGGGTCTGGAATCCCTTCAAAGGAAATCACACCCTCCATAGGAATCGTTAACTGGTTGTGGCCTCATACCTCAGCCCCAACAGCCAAAGCGCAAGCTCTAGGTGAAAAAGTCTCATCTGATGGAACAGCCGCCTCTCGAGAAACGACCGTCCCTGAGTGCAGCTGCTGCGACCCCACGATCCGTCGACTGTTTGGAAAACAAGGAGATGTAGGACGAGTCACCTGCTCATGATCCTGAGAGAAGAGTCGAACTGGAGATGATGGAGGCGCTGCATGTGGCCGGACCTCCTCCCCGGTTCACGCAGTCAGTCACCTCGGCTTGAGGAGGCCCATGCTTCGGCTGAGATGGAGAGACACACCGACGGGCTAACTCCCGGGTAGGAGACGATCGGCGCGTGCCCCCACTCGGCACGACTCTCCCATCAAGTTGTCGCTGCTGCCGAACCTATGCAACTAGCGTCCTGATATCTGTGCTCATGAACCAACCATCCATCAGCTATCGGAGTGTCCTCAGACTCACTCTCCACCTGGTCTCCCCACAAGTGGTTGGGTGCAGACACCGCCTTGAAAGACCCGAATCGTAAAGAATCCATGGTGTCGAGGGTGGTGCGGTCTCCTTGTGCACCGTCTTATCTAAAGATGTAGAAGATGAGGGTGATTGTCCCTTATGACTGGACCCGTCAGCACTCTCATCGGGTTTCGCATCCTCATGATTCACACTCCCATCGCCACCATCCATCATATCAACATCATCATTGAGAGTATCTCTTTGGATTTCCTCTTCTATCTATACGTCCAGGTCGTAATGCAAACCATCATAGAACCAAGGTACATAATCGGGCACGTACTCAATGTCAAGCACACTCACAAGCAGTCTAGCAACCCTGTGCTTACGTGAGAAAGGCATATCAACTTTCTCCGTCTTGCCCACCAACGAGCCCAAACTCCAGACAACAAGAAAGTCATTCAGAAGTACCTCTAGAACGCCTGAAAATCTGATCCACACCTTTTGTAAGGGTGATCCGGTTGACTCTAGTTTCTTACATTCCTCAAATTCTACCATACATTTACTGCCACTTACTTTGCTTACCCCAAAAGTCACTAAGCGTTGAAGGTCCTCCTTCCGAGGGAACTCAACTCGGTATATTTGCTCGTCCACTCTAACCGGAGACCAGTTGTATGAATCAGACACAAGTCTCCTCAGCTGTTGAGATATTTGCTCCTCCGTGAGCGTGCCATTTGTTACCTTGACCAAGACCATCCTCGATCTCTCCAAGCGAGGATACATGTTAACGGACGCTGACACTGGAGTTTCGAAGAGCATAAGATTACCCTGGCAAACTCCGTATAAGTTAAGCACCGGCTTAGGTGCCTTTAGCAGAGGGCAATTGATTAGCGTCATTATGTCCGGGTTTCAGACAAATATCACACAACACGGCTGTGCAATCTATCTCAAAATGTCCAAGAACCCCACATCTGTAACATGTCAGTTTTCCCTTCTTACGAGCTGCTTTATTTGCCCGTGAAACATCAGATTTGTCATTGCCCTTATCACTCTCTTTATCTCGATCATTAGAAGCTGCGACAGCCGGTGGTATCTCGACCGTCGCTAATGCCTTAACTGCCAAAGTCACCGCCTCTGGAAGAGCTTTCGATGTTCCTGCTTTGGTGCCCGTGGTAGCAGCCACCCCATTGCACGTCTCCGGTATTTCAGCCACCTTCTCAGCATACATCGGGCGACATGGTGGAAACCTCCGGCCGCCTCCTTGGCCACCACCACCGTGGCCCTTGTACAACCCTGCAAACCTTGCTCCCTCGACGAAGTTGCCTGTCGGCGGTTGAAAGTTGCGCTGCCACTTATTTGGACCAAAGCCCCGGCCACCTCCATCATACCAAGAGCCATCCTCAGCCCATAGATTCCACGCCGGACTTTTACCATGATACTGCCCGTCACCTACAGCACGACCAGCCCCAACGTAGCGCCTAGCCGGACCGTCTCCACGTCCTGTGATGAGTCTTCCGCGACCGGCGTTCATACCCTCGCCACGAGCAGCATTGCATCCGTCACCCCGCGCAGCCCCGAAGCCTCCTCGCCCCTTGGCCTCTCCGCGACCACCGGCGACGCCGCGGCTAGGCCCGTTGCCACCACCAGCTGTCGCGGTGCGATCATCTCCCTCCTCTCGACCTGCCATGGCCGCTGAAGGAGGATCAGTCTTGGGCGAGACTCGTGCCGCCCGTCCGAGCAGTATAGGAAAGCCTACACTGCCCCGTCTAAAAGGACCACGATGTCGCCTAAAGGGGGGTGAATAGGCGTTTTAAAATATTTTACGGATTTGGCTATATCCTAATGCAGAAATAAACTAAGCGGATACTTTTCAAGCACAAATCCTAAATATACTAGGCTCACAAAGTGCACCAACAACTTAGGATAAACAATTTGAGAACAACGAGGATATGAGTAAGCACAAGTAGGTTACACAAACTTACTCAATGTATATCACAAGATATGGAAATGAATAATACACACAACTATAAGTAAGCAATACAAGCTTACACAAGTTAAGTCACAAGATATGGAAATGAATGTTACAATCTAGCAATTCATACTAAGCACAAGATAAAACAACAGTAGCAAGTATGAATTGCGGACTATAAGGTGTTGGTCTAAATGATCTCTTCGATATGGTAACCAAAACAATATAATGAGGACAACAAGATATAGTGAATGCAAGGTCAAGTGACCAAAGTAAACCACAAGTAGTGGCTAGGGTTAGAAATAACCAAAGAGGTGGAGACGAGGATGTATCTCGATGTTCACTTCCTTGGAGGGAATCTAGTCACCGTTGGAGGGATGGATGTTACCACGAAGGCACACCAACGCCACGAAGGCTCACCCTATTCTCACCTTGAGATATCAACACGAAGGCGATTCACAACCACTAGTGGTAGACCTTGAGGCGGCCTCCAAACCTTCACAAACTTTCTGGGGGACAAATCACAAGTTGATTCCTCACCGGAGCACTCCTACCGCCTAGGAGTCTCCAACCTCCAAGAGTAACAAGATCAAGGGGGAAATGCTCAAGACTTGCTCAAATCATGAATTCCTTTGGTCAAGAGAGGGAGAGGGAGTGGATCTATCACTTGATTGGAAAATCTCTCCGGGATCTAAGATTTGGTGTAGGAGAAGTGAGAGGGAGCCTTTTTGTGTTCTAGGGTTCCTATGAATTTGTTGCTCAACCCCTCCACGAAGTGATGAAGGGGTATATATAGTGTGGGTGCAAATATAGTCGTTGTCGTGTAAGTGGCTGTGTCAGGCCGAACATCCGGGCCAAGGGCCGAACATCCGGCGGCTCTGAAGTGTGCACACGAACACAGAAAAACAGAGTCAAGGTACAGGGCCCGGACATCTGGCCAAGGCCCCAGACATCTGGCCAAAGTTGAGGCCCCGGACATCCGGACAAGGCCCCGGACATCCGGGGGACACAAACAACATTTCGTTGGTTTCTGGACATCGGCAGCCCGGATTTCCGGGGAAGATCCCGATATCCGGGAGAGACAAAAACTGCAGGCACCCCAAAAGTAAAACATGCGTAACTTTCTCATACGAACTCCGATTTTGATGATCTTGGGCTTGTTTTGAAGCTAGTGAAAAACTCCAGGTCCTCACATAGAGAACCACCTAAGATAAGACAAATTGGAAAGTGCAAAGTATGCATATGTTAGATCACATACTTTGGGGAACCTAGTTGGCTATGAATTGCTTCCGTAAATAGGATAGGAGTGGAATTGTGCATAGAAGATGTTGACTTGAGCAAGTCCATCCTGAACCCCTTTGATCCCCTCTTAATAGTGTGGGATCCCTATAACTCAAGAATCATAAAAGAGCTACACTACATAGCTATCGATAATCCATACTTCAGTGTATATGTTTCTTCGGTGGTCATCATCCTACAACACTAACGCCAAAGGAACTAATACCTTTGACCCGAGCCTTTCACTTGAGCTTAATGTTGATGTTTTTTCTTGGCTCAAGTTGAAGGCAAGACATTGGTGAAGTCTTCAAGTAGATCTTCCATACACAATGTGGGAAGCTTTGCCTTGTATTCATCTTCACTTTGTCCATCATGTGATCATCCACAAGCTTCAAGCATGTGATCCTTCGGGATGGTTATATTGAACTTGCCCTTGTCAACCATGATCATGAACACTTGATGTCATCCTCTTATGGACACTTGGAATCTCTCTCTTGATGCGAGCCCATGAGAATAACCTAACCCTCATAAACATAGACAACACATAGCATGGGTTGGTACACAAAGTGCAATTGACAATTTCTTATCATACCACAAGATCCTATATGATGCATCGTTTGCACTTGTGTGTTGACCAGTTAAAGTTTGATTCTTTGATCTTTATCTTGGTCAACCTTTCTCTTTACTCCATGCTTAATATTGATGCCTTGAAGGCCATATTGAATTCTTCACTATGCTTCATTTCTTCAAGACATGATTACTCATATCTCAATTATCATATGACCATATAGAGTTTATCCATGAATACCATATTGTTCATAATTTGTTAACCTTCATGCTCCATCACAATCTCTTGAGAGGCGCACCAAATTCTTCACATGAATTACTTGCTTCAAGACATAATCTTCCATGACTCAATATATGAGCACATCATGATCCTATCTTCAAGACATATGTAGAGTTCTTCTCTTTAATCATTCTCTCAAGATCACGATCCATCATGGCTCAACCATGATGCACAGCTATATGTATATGGAATTCATTCCGAATCCGTTCAAGCTCCTTCTTGCATCAACCATGGAACAAACATCTTTCAATTTATCCAATATTCTTCATGCATTGCAAATGGAAATTTCCTTAAATGTATAACTTAATGCAAACATTAGTCCATTAGGATTGTCATCAATTACCAAAACCACACATGAGGACTACATGCACTTTCAATCTCCCCCATTTTGGTAGTTGATGACAATCTCAATAAGAGGGTTTATATAATGAATTTTAGAACAACTATGCAATTAATCCGAGGATAAATTGTATACTTCAGGTGGTTTTCACAGCATCAAGTGCCACAAAGATACTTGAAATTATCAAAACCGGTTGTATTAGCATCAAAGACTACACAAGCATTTGATGATAGCACACCCACAATATATAAAGAAAACTCCCCCACAATATATGCATGTGTGAATGAACTTTGAATGTCATTGCATATATTGGTTAACACAAACTAGGTGAAGTTTTCTCTATATAGTATATACAATACTCATCCATGCAACACACATATATAACAAGGGCAGGTAAGCATGCGTGACAACAAGCAAACTAAGAACACTTATCTTTAAACCCACTAACTTCTCCCCCATTGGCAACAAATGCCAGAAATGGGAAAATCTAGAAGCCAATATAGTATGAGTTCCTCCTTCATGTGTGCATGTTACAAAATGTGAGTGAAAATCAAATGCACATATTCAATGATGAAAATTTGAGGAGCTTAGGATCTACAGAATGCAACAAGATACTATGCTATGAGAATAATCATTCAAAAGATCGGACAAAAACATATCTCAAGAAGATATAATATCAATACCCAATTTGATCATCATGATAAGTATGGGTCCAACATATATTCAAAACACATGAGTACACAAGATTATATGCAAAACGTACAAGAACTCACGTCTCACCCTCTTACCAAGACCACCACCGAATCAAAGAAAGGAAACAAACGAGGTGACCGGCAAGGAGTAAATGATATCAAGGTAAGATCTGAACTTTCTTATGTATAAATTTAAGTGGAAAATAGTAGTCTATGTATCCACAAAGAAACTTGCATACACAAAATAGTCGCAATTGGTAAGAACATGATATGCACAAGTGAATCCATTATTATACAACTATGATCCTAGCATAAGAGCAAGGCACATGGCACAAATCACATGGAACAAATTGATCTCATTTGCATAAAAATGAATTACTAAGTAAGATAGCAAATACCACAAGCAAAGTGTTTTTGCAATTTCATCAAAATTACACATGAGAGAACATTTTAGGAATAGATATGCAATGAATAGCTTAATGGGCATATTTTGGGATAAGTGAATCATGAATATAATTTTATGGATCCTCATTATATGCTTCTTCTCAAATGACTCGCAATTTCAATAAAGTGGTATTTTTTAAGAACATGCAAGAAGCACAACTTTTAACAAGTAGTAATCATGCCACGATGCAACCTACACAAGGTTGACTCTATTTATGTATATGCATGAAGTAAATACTTGTTACCGAGAAAGCATTGGTATGAATTAGCAGATCAATGAGTCATCAAAGCTTGGTGCTAATTCCTTGTGGTGACGCCACCTTATTCATAAATAAGCCAAGAACACAATGTTTCTCCAATGTACCTAAAACAATTTAAGTACAATATGGTCATCAAACTTATTGGGTCTGAAGTAGTTAGCATAACTACAAACGTAGGGCAAAACCACTTAAATATGTGCATATGGGTATGGATTTGAATTTCATGCACATCTTAACTATTAAGGATTAGATGGATTTACCTTATATATTGGATCAAATAAGGAAAACAAGGCATGTAGATATACACATAATAAATATGCATGCACAAGCCTACCAAGATCCAAAGAGATACAAGTAAGACAAAAGAACACATAAACCATGAATACTACAATAACATCATAAATTATTCATGTTGTCCAAATTGCAAATAAGTAACAATCTCAACACATGATAGCGCACAAAGTTCTACATATGAACTAAGCAAAACCAATGAGCATGTGAATATACATTACACACCTCTCATAGGCATATCTCATTCAAGTGGATATAAGATAGTACAAGCAATGAGATAACTACCTCCCATAACTTCATAAAACCAAGAAGATGAACTCGAACAAAGGCAAGGGAGATTACCGAGAGGCAAATGAATTTCTCGGCTAGATATAAAATGCAAGTTGAAACAAAAGCCGAGAAGAAGATGATCAATAAATTCTACCACATGAACGAATACCAAGTTTAATGATATCAAGGATAACATTTGGTGATAGAAAGCAAGAATATGTAAAATTAACTTCAATATCCAAAGCATGTGAGAAGAGTTTTAGAATTAAACACAGTGCTTGGATAGCGTATTCATGACATTCCAATTAGGTAGATAATCATGCATAGCAACAATTGGAATGGCTTAAATCAAACGCTTTTACAAATATAATTTTAAGATAAATCACGTGTAAAAAACCACACAAGAATACCATACTCAAATAAAGCATTGCATGCCACAGAGATATAAGGTAATCTCAAATATGAATTCTAAGTGGCAGTCCTCAGTTGTTCACAATTACAAGGATTGTGATATGCACAAAGCACATCGCTCCCCCATAATGTGATTTTTCGTATATTATTCAAGGGGCAACCGAAATCCAACCAAATATATTTAATGAATGAGAATTGAATTTCAAATAAGCTTAACATACCACATGGTAACTAGATAATATTGCACTAACAATACTAGGTGGTATCCCACATATATACACATTTAAGGTTTGTGATATGCATAAACATAACACTCACCCATAATGTGATGATCCATTAATATCTCACAAGAGCCAAATAAGATTCAACTAATGAATCAATAAAAGCTCGAAACCTCTCACACAAATATATGAAGTGCATTGCGACCTACACATGCTAGATAACTCAAATCAAGCATACTAGGAAGCACGACATATACAAACACATTCTAGGTATAAAACCTAAACATGAAAGGGAGTAGTAACTTTCAATGTAGACAGTATAAATAACAAGTTACTGCCACGAGGGGCATTGGAATGGCAAATATGATGATAATCCACTTGACTTGGCTTGAACCATAATACATGGTGAAAATAATTTTTCTTCATTAATTAGCCAAGTCTCCAATGTCCTCCACACACCTATTGATCAAGTTTGAGCTTGATGGTCCACAACCAAGTTGGGTCCTAAGAAGTTAGTCACAATAGGCTTGGCAACCCAAATGGTCTTTTCTTTACCCAAACCACTTTGGGTGCCCACAAACTTGGCAAACAAATTGCCAACATTATCCTTTCTAAGTGAATAATGATCATTGACAATCGGAGGCTTAGAGACATTACCGTTGGGACATGATGAAGATATGTGTCCCTTCTCACGGCAAATATAGCAACATGTGATCCCCTTTATGTTGTTCTTTACCTTCTCAACTTGGAGAATATTATCTTGGTTAAGCATGGAAAGAGGCCTTTCATTTTCTTGAGATTGAACTTGAGGCCACTTCCCTTGATTCTTCACACTTGAAGCCTTCTTCTTCAGTGGACAAGATCTCACATGGTGTCCAACATTATTGCACTTGAAGCAACTAATGTTGGTTGAATTCTTGACTTGATCTTGTCCCTTCTTCCTATTCTTGGACTTCTTCTTGTTGGAGATGAAATCAAATCCTATTTTGTCTTGAGGGTCCTTTTGCACACTCAAGTTATTATCGCAACATTTTTCCAAGTCTTTTTTCAAACTAGTGACTTGGGCCTTGAGCTCTTTAGTTTCCTCTACAAGGTTAGTATTAACAAAAGAACTAGAAGAAGTAGAAGCTTCATTGTTAGAGCAACAAGGCATGGTGAGCAATTCATCACAAGATGTATCAATATCATGTAGAGAGTAATTGCTAGAACTAGCACATGGAAATCAGGCATTTCGAGTAGAAGATGTGCTAATGTCCACATGAGACTCACAAGATTTTACCTTGGTGACCATAGCCTCATGAGCTAACTTTAGCTCATCATGAGATATTAAAAGATCCTCATGAGTGCCCGAAAGATTTTCATGACTTTCTTCCAATTTCCCATACTTGCTAGTTAGAAAATCAAGTTGAGTCCTCAACTCAACATTTTATTTCAATATCGATGCTTAACACAAGATAGAGTTAGTAGCACAAGCATCATTATCAATATGAGAGGAGCATGTAGAAACTAGAGACTCCTCATGAGTAGCTTGAAGTTCCTCATGAGACTTAGAGACTTTGGTGAGCTCTCCTTTGACATTCTTGTAGCCAAGGTCAAGGTGCTCAAAATCCTCTTTAAGTTTACAATGAGTAACTTCAATCTCTTCTTTTGAAGACCTCAAGTTACTAAGAGATTGATAAGCCTTATCAAGTTCATGTTCAAGTTGTTCACTTTATGCTTTCTCATTAAGAAGTAAATCATTACGTTTTTCAAAGCAAGCAAGGACATCTTGGAACCTTTTATAAGTGTTATTTTTAGCTCTATGAAGAGTTTTCTCAATCTCATAGAGATTTTGAGTCAAGTCATCATCATCATCATCTTCCTCATTACAACTATCATCATTATCACTAAGAGAAGATGATACCTTGTCATTAACTCTTTCCATGAGGCACATGTGAACAAAGGGGGTTGATGATGATTCTTTTGGAGAAGAAGGTTCTCCATCAATCAAGTGTTCCTTGTCTTCCTTGATTTCCTCTACATGGTTAGTCATAGAACAACTAGAGGAAACCAAGGCATTTTGAACATGGCAACACAAATTACCAAGCATATCATCACAAGAATTTATGAGTGAATCATTAGATGATATGTATGGACTATCTACACAAGAATGTATGACATTTTTGGTGCTAGATGTGATCAAGTCCATGTAATCTACAATACTATCATTTACATGTAAAGGATAATCAATGACATTGTCAACATCATCATCATACAACATTTCTCCACTCACCTTGACATTACCTTGTGACAAGCCACATATTGGTGAAGTGGAAGATGTTGAAGTGTCTAGGCAATCGGATGTGGAAGCAATAGAGAGCTCTTCATGATATAAAAAGGTGGAGAACTCCTCCATTACTTCCTTCCAAATAGCATTGACTCCCACAAGGTTGGACCCACCATATGTAACTTCAAGTTTGGTCCAAGCCTCATGAGCCAACGAACAAGTCGAAATTGACTTGAACACCTCGAAGAATATAGCTTGGTGAATGGCACTCAAAACTTGACTATCAAGATGCATATCCTCAAGTGATGAAGATTGTCCATCCTTTAGAATTGAATCCCCTACAACAACAATCCTCAAAGAATTTGGACCCATGGCCTGAAAGGGACAAAGCATGCGTAATCTCCATGTAATGTAATTTGTGCCATTAAAACAATATGTGTCATCGTGCACTAGTTCACTAGTCGACATCGTTACTCTCTAGGCGGTGAGGCCTAATAAGGAGAGACCTTGCTCTGATACCAATTGAAAGGACCACGATGTCGCCTAGAGGGGGTGAATAGGCGTTTTAAAATCTTTTATGTATTTGGCTATATCCTAATGCAGAAATAAACTAAGCGAATACTTTTCAAGCACAAATCCTAAATATACTAGGCTCACTAAGTGCACCAACAACTTAGAATAAACAATTTGAGAACAACGAGGATATGAGTAAGCACAAGTAGGTTACACAAACTTACTCAATGTATATCACAAGATATGGAAATGAATAATACACACAACTATAAGTAAGCAATACAAGCTTACACAAGTTAAGTCACAAGATATGGAAATGAATGTTACAAGCTAGCAATTCATACTAAGCACAAGATAAAACAACAGTAGCAAGTATGAATTGCGGACTATAAGGTGTTGGTCTAAATGATCTCTTCGATATGGTAACCAAAACAATATAATGAGGACAACAAGATATAGTGAATGCAAGGTCAAGTGACCAAAGTAAATCACAAGTAGTGGCTAGGGTTAGAAATAACCAAAGAGGCGGAGACGAGGATGTATCTCGATGTTCACTTCCTTGGAGGGAAGCTAGTCACCGTTGGAGGGATGGATGTTACCACGAAGGCACACCAACGCCACGAAGGCTCACCCTATTCTCACCTTGAGATATCAACACGAAGGCGATTCACAACCACTAGTGGTAGACCTTGAGGCGGCCTCCAAACCTTCACAAACTTTCCGGGGGACAAATCACAAGTTGATTCCTCACCAGAGCACTCCTACCGCCTAGGAGTCTCCAACCTCCAAGAGTAACAAGATCAAGGAGGAAATGCTCAAGTCTTGCTCAAATCACGAATTCCTTTGGTTAAGAGAGGGAGAGGGAGTGGATCTATCACTTGATTGGAAAATCTCTCAAGAACTCTCACGAATCTCTCCGGGATCTAAGATTTGGTGTAGGAGAAGTGAGAGGGAGCCTTTTTGTGTTCTAGGGTTCATATGAATGTGTTGCTCAACCCCTCCACGAAGTGGTCAAGGGGTATATATAGTGTGGGTACAAATATGGTCGTTGTAGTGTAAGTGGCTGTGTCAGGCCGGACATCCGGGCCAAGGGCCGGACATCCGGCGGCTCTGAAGTGTGCACACGAACACAGAAAAACAGAGTCAAGGTACAGGGCCCGGACATCTGGCCAAAGTTAAGGCCCCGGACATCTGGACAAGGCCCCGGACATCCGGGGGACACAAACAACGTTTCGTTGGTTTCTGGACATCGGTGGCCCGGATTTCCGGGGAAGATCCCGGATATCCGGGGGACACAAAATTTGCAGGCACCCCAAAAGTAAAACATGCGTAACTTTCTCATACGGACTCCGATTTTGATGATCTTGGGCTTGTTTTGAAGCTAGTGAAAAAATCCAGGTCCTCTCATAGAGGACCGCCCAAAATAAGACAAAATGTAAGGTGCAAAGTATGCACACATTAGATCATATACTTTGGGGAACCTAGTTGGCTATGTATTGCTTCGGTAAATAGGATAGGGGTGGAATTGTGTATAGAAGATGTTGACTTGAGCAAGTCTATCATGAACCCCTTTGATCCCCTCTTAATAGTGTGGGATACCTATAACTCAAGAATCATAAAATAGCTACACTACATAGCTATCGAGAATCCATACTTGAGTGTATATGTTTCTTCGGTGGTCATCACCCTACAACACTAACGCCAAAGGAACTAATACCTTTGACCCGAGCCTTTCACTTGAGATTGATGTTGATGTTTCTTCTTGGCTCAAGTTGAAGGCAAGACATTGGTGAAGTCTTCAATTAGATCTTCCATACACAATGTGGGAAGCTTTGCCTTGTATTCATCTTCACTTTGTCCATCATGTGATCATCCACAAGCTTCAAGCATGTGATCCTTCGGGATGGTTATCTTGAACTTGCCCTTGTCAACCATGATCATGAACACTTGATGTCATCCTCTTATGGACACTTGGAATCTCTCTCTTGATGTGAGCCCATGAGAATAACCTAACCCTCATAAACGTAGACAACACATAGCATGGGTTAGTACACAAAGTGCAATTGACAATTTCTTATCATACCAAAGATCCTATATGATGCATCATTTGCACTTGTGTGTTGACCAGTTAAAGTTTGATTCTTTGATCTTTATCTTGGTCAACCTTTCTCTTTACTCCATGCTTAATATTGATGCCTTGAAGACCATATTGAATTCTTCACTATGTGTCATTTCTTCAAGACATGATTACCCATATCTCAATTATCATATGACCATATAGAGTTTATCCATGAATACCATATTGGTCATCATTTGTTATCCTTCGTGCTCCATCACAATCTCTTGAGAGGCACACCGAATTCTTCACATGAATTACTTGCTTCAAGACATAATCTTCCATGACTCAATATATGAGCACATCATGATCCTATCTTCAAGCCATATGTAGAGTTCTTCTCTTTAATCATTCTCTCAAGATCATGATCCATCATGGCTCAACCTTGATGCACAACTATATGTATATGGCATTCATTCCAAATCCATTCAATCTCCTTCTTGCATAAACCATGGAACAAACATCTTTCAATTCATTCAATATTCTTCATGCATTGAAAATGGAACTTTCCTTCAAATGTATAACTTAATGCAAACATTAGTCCATTAGGATTGTCATCAATTACCAAAACCACACATGGGGACTACATGCACTTTCACCGTCGTCTAACCCTAGGATCGATGTCGCGGAGATCTTTTGTTTTGTCGAAGACAACGCTCGTCTGCACCTGTCGATCGATAAGGCTTCCGTGTCCCGGTCGTTCCTGCGCAGCGTGGGTCTGGGTCGTATACCCAGATGCCACCAGGCCTACCTCATGCTCTTTTGGCCCATTGAGGCCCAAAATCATATTCAACCGTGCCTGCCTGACCTGACGACCAACTTATCGCATCGGACGCCAACGACTGCAACGACGGTTTCACTGTCACCGGCTGGACTTTCTTCCGGCGAGCCAGTTGTACCTTCCACGTTTTAATGAAATCTGAGAGAGTAAGAGTCGGTAAACTTACCTTCGGTAGTGGTCCTCTCCATGGCTTCACTGTGATAGGTGTCGTTCTCCGATGAACTATCCGTCGGACGACCTCCACCTTGGCCGCACCGTCGAGCCCCATCCACGCAGCGTGCGTCACCGGCAAGATCTCCTTTAAATTATGTGCGATCTGATCCTCCGTTAGGCCCTCGCGTAGAGACTCACAGACGATGACAGATGGTGTAGGCGAATGTTCTCCGCCGACGAGCGGCCGGTCATCGTCGTCGTCGGATTCATCCGTGTCCTCCCCGGCAAGTGCCCAGAATCGGCTGCCGCGACGGTGTAGAAGAATGTTACGAGATTCAGATTATTAATTGAATTTAGTATAAATACAAGACATATTAGAACTCTAAGCATGTTTCATCTGGTGATCAATCAAAAATAAGTAGACACTAAAAGGAAGTACATGCTCTCTTCATGGGAAGAGAGGGAGAAGTGCATAATTATGTAAACAACAGGTGCGGCATATATAATTTAACGCTCTCTACAAAAACCCTATGCTACCACCTTAGCCGTACAAAAATTTACCATTCCCACTCTTGACTACGGATTTATAATGATTCAGCAAATTAGGCCCAAGTTAAGGCTTATGAAAACTGCTTACGTTGAACTATATATGAAAAATAAATTTAATAATGGATAAACTTGTATTCGGCACTACTCCCTTCATTTCTAAACTCATTTCGCTCCGTATGTGGTCCATATTGAAATCCCTAGAAAGGCTTATGTTTAGGAACAGATGAAGGGGTATATACTAATAAAACTTACATGGCTGCACAATTTGCAAAAATAAAAAACCTATCAGGAAATCACGCTGCTTGTGGAAAAAAATGTCAGAAAATTATTACTCGTGAAGCCCCTCAAAAACATTGCTTCATCAATAGTCTAATCGAGAGGATTCCGAATCCCTCACGGGTTACTGACAAGTAAAACTATGGGTGTGTCTAGAGCTCATCTAGATGAGACTTAACCAAGTCACATCTAACTCATATACCACTTGATTTTCATAAAGATTCATGCAGTTATTTTATTTTTTATACTTCATTTGATTACTTAAATGATGTGTGGGAGTTAGATGAGACAGACTTTGCTATTTCTCGTCTAGACGAGAATTAGCAAATCCGTAAAACTATTGCTGTGACGCGGGAAGAAGTGTGACAAAATAAACTTACCTGCCGCTATGCACTTGGGGAAAAGCAGCGGATGAGACTGGCTGACAATGTAGCAGGTGAGCCTGATGCAGGAATTTTTTTCAAAACTAGTACGAAAATTATACCAAATTAGAAAAAAGTATGACCAGTTGAAAAAAATTCAAAAATAGTACCCCGTCGGCCTTAGCTGGGCCGACCGGGGACCTATCGGCTTAGCCCAGGACGAATAGGTCCCATCGGCCTACACGAGGCCGAAGAGTGGGTCGTCGGCCCACGCCAGACCGAAGAGGATCCGTCGGCTGCCAGGAGGCCGAAGAGCCCTTGGATAAGGCCGACGCGGTCGGCTCCCTCTTCTTCCTCCTCCTGCCTCCTTTCTTCCTGTGTGTTCGTTGTTCTTGGCCGAAATCCCCCGCCCCCTGATCTCCTTCTACATCCACCCATTTTTCGTTTCAATCCACTGAAATAATAGATTGTCTTCGTCTCCCCCGCCCTACGGTTTCATTTTTTGCAATGTGGTAGTGTGTTGTTCGTTTGAAGGAGACACGGTGTGGTGATGGAGGTGTGAATGGTGAGAAGGTGGAGTGGTGGAGAGGAAGAAGAAGGTGGAGAGGAAGAAGAAGGGCACTCACGCGTCGAAGGTATACATTTTTTCTGTTAGTTTAGGTTAGTTTTATGTTAGTTTTTTTAATGTACGTAAAATTAGATTAGGTTACTTTTATTAGTGTAGTGATTTTAGTGTATGTTCTCCGAGTGTAGGCTTAGTTAGTGTAGTCATCTTAGTGTCGGTTTATTTAGTGTATGTGAGTATATTTTACTGTCGGTTTATTTAGTGTACGTGAGTATATTTTAGTGTAGGTTTTTTTAGTGTAGGTGAGCATATTTTAGTGTAGGTTTATTTTTGTGAAGTTCATTTTAGTGTATGTTTATTTAGAATACGTAGGTATATTTTAGTGTGCGTTTATTTTAGTGTGGATTTATTCGTTGCGAATAATGAGAAGCTGGCAATGTCTGACAGGTGAAAATGTCTGAATCCGTAAATTTCACTGTGTATTACGGCCCTGGTAATGTTCGATATAATGAGTTGGGGGTTGATCTTAGCGAGTTTAAAAAAGGCGAGATGACACTTTGAGACTCGGATAGACTAGACATTAGACAGTTGAAGCACTGGTTGACAACTAGTTTTGGCCTGGATCCTGAAGTTTGTTCCGTCAGTATTCATGCCTGGCGGACCAAATCCCGTAAAAATGTCAAGTGGGAGTTGATTTCGATTGATAGGAGCCAGCAATGGTTGTCTCTGTTAAGTCGTTCCAGAGACCGAAGAATCCATCCGTATGCCCTAGTGCAACCAGCGGCGAAGGAGGAGAATATCGTACCACCCACCGTGGGGTATGAACCAGGCCAGAGTAGTCAAGTGGCTAACGATATTTATGTATCCGGGTCACAGCCATCGGATGTGAATGCTAGCCAAGCCGAGAAATATTCAGATTATGTGCCACACAATGTTAGTGGTCATGCTGCTGGTCAGAGTATTCAGTCGATAGTATTAGCTGCCTCTGTTGTTGCTGATGGGGATGAGGAAGGTGATGAAATGCAGAGGGTGATGGAGGAAGAGGACGAGGATGGGATTGTAGAGCAACTTGATTCTGAAAATTCTGAGGATGAGGAGGAGGTACCAATTCTTGCTGCATGGGAGCAGGACATATCCTCCAGCTTTACTGTCAACGATGGCCATGAGACTCCATGGCAATATAATCTGAACCAAGTCCAGATCGGGGCTATGTTTGACACAAAGAAGAAAATGAAGTATGCGGTGATAAAGTGGGCTACGTCTACGCAGAGGGTTTTCCGGACACACATATCTAGTCCAACGAAATATACCGTGAAGTGTGTTGAATCAGGTTGCCCTGCGAAGATGCACGGCCACGTGCCAAAGTATAACATCCACTGGGTTGTGACAAATGTTGTCCCACATAATTGTGTGAGGAAAAACATGTTGGTTCGTCATCCGAACCTTACTTCAACTCTCATATCTCAACTCATGTATACTGAGATAGTGACGAAGAAAGATATGGAAGCAAAACACATCCAGACAACAGTGAAGGTCAGATAGAATTATGACATTCCTTATGGGAAGGCTTGGAGGACTAAGCAGAAGGCTATGGAGGAAAGGTTTGGGATGTTCTTCGACTCCTATGATAATGTTGTCCGTCTACTTGACATACTGAAGGAGAGGAAACTCGGCACTTATGTTAACATTCAGCACACGAGGTTGGATAGTATACCAGATTACAAGGTGTTGAAACGAGTTTTCTTCTCTTTCGGTATGTGCATCAAAGCTTTCAGGCATTGTCCTCCTGTGATGTTTGTGGATGGTACATTCCTGACTAGTCAGTACAAAGGGCAAATCCTGACTACTATTGGTGTGGACGGGAACAACCAAATCATCCCACTAGCCATGGCATTTGTGGAGGGTGAGAACTTTCCGAGCTGGGTATGGTTCTTCCAGCAAGTTAAAATTGCGATCGTGAAGGCCCGATCAAATGTGTGTCTAATTCATGACAAACATCCCGATATATTGAAGGTCGTGAAGACACTGAGTAATCCAGCTGCTGACGAGCCAACACTTTGGAAGGACTTGCAAAGCCGATGGTGCATGCGCCATCTGGGTGCTAATTTTTCCTCATAGTTCAAGAACAAACGGTTGATGAACTTGTTCAAAAAGTTATGCAAGCAGAACTAGCGGTGCAAATACGGTTTTATTTGGTCAAAACTAGATGAGTTCACTAAGAAGCGGGTCCTTGCTAGGAAGAAAATGGAAAAAGACCAGGTTAAATTAACAGCACTCATTGCGGAGCTTGAGGAGCCAGTTGGTCTTTGTGACTTGCCAGCACTTGACCCTCCTAATACGAAGAGAAAGAAGGGCAGGACAATAAAGAGGTTTTCTGAGTGGATAGAAAAAGAGCCTCCGGTGAATTGGTCTTTTCTGCATGACACCCATGGAGCTAGGTATGGCCACATGACAACCAATCTTGCATAGATCTATAACTTTGTACTCAAAGGGAATAGAGCATTGCCACTGACAGCTATTGTGGAGGGTGTATTCCATGGCACTGTGAGATATTTCAGAGAAAGGCACGAGTTAGCAAAGAAGCATATTGCAGATAATCAGAACACTCCTTATTGTATCCGTGTCATGGAGTACATGGCTGAGAAGATAAAGAAAGCAAAAAAGCACACTCTCACACTCATAGGTAATCAGGAAAGGAGGTATGGGATTCATCTTCCTACTGATGGTTTTGGTTCTGCAAATGAGGTGAAGACGCATGAGGTTAAAATTGGAGCAGAATTTTATCCAACTTGTGAGTGTACATGCAACAAACCGTAGTTATTACACCTGCCTTGCTCACATGTGTTGGTTGTCTGTGGCCAGATTCAGTTGGACGCTATCTCCTTCGTGTCTCCGTACTATTCGAAGGAGGCAGTACTCAATGTCTGGACAGGTGAGATGACAGGGTTTAGAGTCGTCGGCAATTTTGTAGCGACCCGACCTGAAAGGTCAAGTCTCCGGTGTTTCCGTACCATCCCAAGATCATGCTGGTACACACACGGTACATCCATGTATATATCAAAGGGAAATCACACAGCATTATATTAATCGAAATCTCATATCGAGTTCTTTATTACAATAAAAATTACAATAAAGTGGCTAAAAGCCAACTCATGAGAATATCTAATTCTTGCGGAAGCGTCGAAGGTAGATGAGTCCATCCGACTCCAAGGGCATCTCACTGAGCATAGAACGCGTCCTCACTCCTGGTCGGAAAAGTACTCTGCAACATGATACGTTGCAGCCATGTAGGTCAGCATATGGAATATGCTGGAGAAGTCACAAGAGAAGGGTGAAAAGATAATCATCTAGTCTATATGCATATATGGCAGGTGGGGTGGTAAGTTTTGCGTAAAGCCAATTTTTCCTACATCAAGAAAAGGGGCTAAGCAAAATATTACTAAGTTTGTTGATTAATGAGATGGTTCCACCAACCAATTCTCATACCCAAAATTGTTAATACCCACATCCTCATTATTAATTGTGTTGAGAGTTCCGGAAGTTCCAATTCCTTTGGCTCAAGTCGTCCATGACCGTGGACACGGCTAATCGATTAGGTTTGAAATACTCTGCAGAGTTTTGCACACGTTTCCCACAAGATTTGGTCGCCTCCGTTTGGTTTCTCGCACTTCAGGGTGTTTGAGAAACGGATGACCAAAACACGGACTTCGAAAGGGTTTCCCTGCGACTCTGTCGGTGCCCATCCTTTCCTACCGTTCTTCTACCTCTCGTAGCACCGCCTGTCCAAGGTCACCACGATATCCAACCAAGCCAGAGCCCATAATGACTTGTGGCTGTGCAGGTAAGCCTTGGGTTTTAAAGCATCCATCCATCTCTTTGTGCCTAGGTGGACCTTTCCGTGTGAATACTGGCCATCTTCAGCATCACCTAGGCAAATCCACTGGTTTCTCCAGGGTGCCGTTCAACCATCATCCACCCAGAGGTATTTTGAAAACTCGGAGTCTTAAATCTTGATCATTATGTAGGTCTTGAAATTATTAACTCTCTCAACTCTCATGAATCACACAACCAACCCCGTCTACTAATAGCATAGCAAAAGGTAAAACAACGTTTCCCGGGGCCAATGTGTCAAAGAGGTTGAGGGGGTACCTACCACATGATACTACTACAATGTAACCAAGTTTCCAACTAACCTATCTTGCATGCAATTGGGGAGATGGTAGAACTAATGCATATAAAACATGGGTAAAGCATGATCAAGGTGACTTGCCTGATTGATGATCTTCGTACGCGAGTGACTCTAAGTAACAAGCTTCGCACTCCGGATAATCTAACGAAGCAAACAAGCACTCAAATAAGCATACAACAAGTATTGTAACTCACAACATCAACCAAGAACTAGTAAACAATCAAGACAAAACAATGCACAAATCTCAAGTATGAAAGCACACAAAGTTTTGTTTTCCAAGGTGAGGAATGAAAACACTATGGACATAATGAAACCATTTGTAATAACAAAACAATTGTTGTCAGCAAGGAAACAATAGAAGATTTTATTAATAAACAGAATATAATCAATTTAAGTTTGTTGGGAAAAGTTTAGTAAAGTTTATACAAGTTTGTGATAAACACTATATGAATCAACTATAGTTATATTAACAAAAGAATGAAAAACTAAACTTATTATTTATTAGCAAAACATGTTCTTAACAGAAAATAATTTAAAATTAAACCTTTCTTAGAAAGCAGAATTAAATTATATAAAACTTTTTTTGAAAACAAAACTATTACTAGTTAGTTGTTTTAATCAAATTATGCCTATTTGAAAATAAGTTGTGATTCCTATGTTAAATAAAATTAAACTAAGCAAATTTATATTTTTATTATCAGTGAGTGAAAACACTAAATGTTTACTAACAGAACCTAATAAACAAATAAAACCAATTCTAAATCAAACTAATTAAAATTGAGTTTATAAAACTATATTATAATACTAAGCAGATTCTGTTTATAGCTAAAACACTATTCAAAATCATCCTAAAAATCCTCAAACTAAACATGGAGATAGTCCTAACCAATATCAAACAGTAGCAAAAAGAATCATAACAAAATCTATTTTCAAACTCTAGTTATTCAGATTTGAAGATTCTGAGCAAATTTGATTAAATTCAAATTTTATAGGTCAAATTTGAAATTTAAAAGTACAGGGTGAAACTACATGAAAAATGTGAGCTATTGCAAAAAGAATCAATTCAAAACACTAAATAGATTAAAAGATATAAGCAAAACAAATTTTGAAAACATTCTGTTAATTAAAACAAAACAGAAAAAGAAAACTGACTTTGCAACAGCCAGGGGGCTACGTGGCGCAATCCTATTGGCTAGCGAGCGCGTGCGGTAGGTGATTCCGAGCGGGCGACCGATCGGAAGAGAATACCGGTTCGGACTTAAGTCCGTTCTAATCTGGGTCGTTGATTCGGGATCCGATGGTCAAGGGAGCTTACGGAGGGAGGTTGCCGGCGTCGGGGTTTCTCTGGCGATCCGAAGGCGGCGAGGACGACGACGAGGTGCTCCGGTGGTCGGGGAGGACGGGGAAATGGTCCGGGCGACGGCGACGGTTCTCCGGAGTCGATTGGTGGCGACGGTGGGGCGAACGGTGGACGGACGTGGTGGCTACGGTCGATGGCAGGTCCGGTGAAGGTGGGAGCTCCGGCGAGCAATTGGGGCAGCGTCTCGGTGAGAGAGAGAGGGGCTCGGGGGGGAAATGGATGAGGGGGAGTGAGGCTCTTTATAGGGGTGCGAGGAGATGCGGGGGAGGAGAGAGGAGAGAGATCCGGGAGGGAGAAACTGCCGGCGACGGCGCGCGCGGAGGAGAAAGGCGACGACCGTTTCAGGGCAACGGTCGGACGGGTGGGGTCCAGCGTCAGAGAGAGAGGGAGGCGTTACTGCGCTCGGTCGGCCGGCTTCTAATTAATTCGCGAGTAACTGTCGTGGGCCGGCCCGTTTAATACCGGAAACGGTTACCGGTTCTTTTTAATAATTTTCCAAAGACATTCAAAAGCTTTTAAAGCATTCAAATCGTCTCTAAATATAGGGGTATTATATATCAAAATTAACAGAATAATAAATTCTATTTAATGAACATTTCTATTCTGTCATTTGAACATTTTGAGAAAATAATATTTTCAGAAATTGCCTAATTGTTTTTAAACCCTTTTTGCAAATATTTTCAAAATAACCCCTGGTTATTTTTGTTCAAATAAACCACCAATTAGTCCCTGGTGTGGAGTGTAATGTTCCTCCTCTCTTATTTGAACATTTAACCAAAAATTTCCAATAGGTGAAAGCAACATAGGAAAAAGTAGAAGGGACTTTCAGAAAGTCAGAAAAGGCATTTCAACAAACACATACATTCAAGCAATGATGATGATAGATGCATAGCTATATTCATAACATTCCAAAATGAAATTTTGGGATGTTACAAACCTACCCACCTTAAGATGAATCTCGCCCTCAAGATTCGGGTTGGCTAAAAAAATAGGTGCGGGTGGTCTCTACGAAGATCTTCTTCGCGTTCCCAGGTGGCTTCTTCCTCAGTGTGGTGACTCCACAAAACCTTACAGAACTTGATGATCTTACCGCGGGTAACTCTATTGGATGTCTCGAGGATCTTGACAGGCTTCTCCTCGTAAGTCAGATCACTTTCAAGCTGTATGGCCTCTAGGGGCACTGTGTCTCGCAAAGGGATATCAGCCATCTCGGCATGACATTTCTTCAGCTGGGAAACATGGAACACATCATGAACTTCGGATAATCCTTCTGGCAATTCCAGTTTGTAAGCAACTTCGCCTCTATGTTCAAGAATTTTGTAGGGGCCTATGAATCTGGGTGCTAATTTTCCTTTAACACCAAATCTCTTGATTCCTCGAAGCGGGGATACACGAAGATATGCTCTGTCTCCCACTTCATATGTCACTTCTTTACGTTTGCTGTCAGCATAACTCTTCTGTCGAGATTGAGCTATCTTGAGTCTGTCACGAATCAACCTGACTTTCTCTTCAGAATCTCGGATAAGGTCGGGACCAAAAAGTTGTCGGTCTCCAACACTATCCCATGTCAGTGGTGTTCTGCATCTCCTTCCGTATAACGCTTCGAAAGGGGCCATCTTTAGATTGGTCTGATAACTGTTGTTGTACGAAAATTCCGCGTAAGGTAAGTTGTCATCCCAACTAGATCCATAATCTAGCGCACAAGCTCTCAACATGTCTTCCAGAATCTGGTTGACTCTCTCAGTCTGTCCATCTGTCTGCGGATGAAAAGCTGTACTGAACTCTAGCCTTGTACCCAAAGTTTCATGTAACTGATGCCAAAACTTTGAGGTAAATTGTGTTCCTCTATCTGACACGATACTCCTCGGAACTCCATGCACACATACGATCCTGGTCATATATATCTTGGCTAGCTTAGCACTGGTATAAGTGGTTTTCACTGGAATGAAATGAGCTACCTTGGTCAAGCGATCTACCACTACCCAGATGGAATCATAACCTGAACGGGTCCTGGGCAATCCTGTGATGAAGTCCATACCAAGCTTTTCCCATTTCCACTCGGGTATCGGCAAAGGTTGTAGTAACCCTGCTGGTTTCTGATGTTCTGCCTTTACTCGCTGACAAACATCACATATTGCAACATGTTCCGCAATATCTTTCTTCATACCTTTCCACCAATAACTTTCCTTCAAATCCAGATACATCTTGGTATTGCCTGGGTGTATCGAGTAAGGTGAATCGTGGGCTTCCTGAAGTATCAACTTCCTGAGCTCTGGTTCATTGGGAACATAGATGCGGTTCTCAAACCACAGAGTTCCGTGTTCATCCTCACGAAAACCTTTAGCTTTACCATCTTCCATTCTCTGTTTAATCTCAGCTATCTCCTTGTCCAATTTCTGGGCTTCACGAATTCTTTCGGTCAAGGTGGACTGAATTTCCAGTGTAGCAACATATCCTCTTGGAACTATCTCTAGCTTGAGCTCTCTGAGATCATCGACTAACTCTTGGGGTAATCCTCCCGCTGTGAGTGTGTTCACATAAGTTTTACGACTCAAGGCATCGGCTACAACATTAGCCTTACCTGGATGGTAGTGTAATCTCCTGTCATAGTCCTTGATTAACTCTAACCATCTCCTCTGTCTGAGGTTCAACTCTTTCTGCGTGAAAATGTATTTCAGGCTCTTATGGTCGGTGTAAACATCACAACTATTTCCGATAAGGAAATGTCTCCATGTCTTGAGTGCGTGCACTACGGCTGCTAACTCCAAGTCATGGGTGGCATAATTTAACTCATGAGGTCGTAGCTGTCTGGAAGCATAGGCTACAACTTTTCCATCTTGCATAAGTACTCCTCCGAGTCCTTGACGTGAGGCATCACAATAAACTTGGAAATCCTTCTGAATATCGGGCAAGATCAATACTGGGACTGTGACCAAACGTTTCTTCAACTCCTGAAAACTAGCTTCACATTCCACAGTCCAAACATACTTGGATTCTTTCTTCAACAACTCTGTCATGGGCTTGGCAATCTTTGAGAAATTCTCAATGAATCTCCGGTAATATCCAGCAAGTCCAAGGAAACTGCGGATCTCCTTAACTGAGGTAGGGGACTTCCACTCGGTGACGGCTTCAACCTTAGCGGGGTCTACGACTATTCCTTCTCCGGAAATAACATGTCCAAGGAATCCGACTTCCGTCAGCCAAAATTCACATTTGCTGAACTTGGCATATAGTTGATGCTCTCTCAGCTTCTCCAGAACTAAACGCAAATGTTCCTTATGCTCTTCCTCGTTCTTGGAGAATATCAGAATGTCATCGATGAACACCACAACAAACTTGTCTAGGTATTCCAGGAATACTTTGTTCATCAAATTCATG
Organism: Hordeum marinum; assembly: GCA_022496015.1. Taxonomy (NCBI): domain Eukaryota; kingdom Viridiplantae; phylum Streptophyta; class Magnoliopsida; order Poales; family Poaceae; genus Hordeum; species Hordeum marinum. Next base: position 334,309,729 of record CM039676.1, on the reverse strand, counting down.
AAGTAGGCAGGAGCATTAGTCAATCCAAAGGACATGACAGTATACTCATACAAGCCATACCTTGTGGTGAAAGCTGTTTTGGGTATATCCTGTTCACGAATTTTCAACTGGTGATACCCTGATCGAAGATCGATCTTGGAGAATACTTTGGCTCCTACGAGCTGATCAAAAAAATCATTAATCATCGGCAGAGGGTACTTGTTCTTGATAGTCACCTCGTTCAAGGCACGATAGTCAACTACCATTCTCAAAGATTTATTCTTCTTCTCCACCAAAAGAACTGGGGCTCCCCAAGGTGAAGAACTTGGGCGAATATAACCTTTGTCCAATAACTCCTTAATTTGCTTCTTGATTTCCAACAGATCATTTGCGGGCATCCGATAGGGTCTCTTGGAAATTGGGGCTGTCCCTGGCTGTAGCTCTATTAGGAACTCAATCTCCCTATCTGGTGGCATTCCTGGTAATTCTTCTGGAAATACATCTGGAAAGTCTTTTACCACAGGTACTTCCTCCTGAACAACTCCTGTGAGGGCATTTAACCTAGCACTCATACGTGTGCGTCGGGATACATACTTAATCCTCTTGTTCTCCGGGGTGGTGAGTGAAATAGACTTGCTAGGGCAATCAAGATTTCCTTCATACTTGGTCATCCAATCCATGCCTAGGATTACATCCAATCCTTGTGACTCTAAGACGATGAGGTCGGTGGGAAAAACATGATTTCCTATATTGAGTTTCAAAGCATGGCATCCTATCCCTGCCATCATCATACCTCCTGGGGAACTGACCTTAATGGCTGACTAAGGGTTTTGGTGGGCAAACCATACTTATCCACAACTACCCTTGATATGAATGAATGAGTTGCACCAGAATCAAAAAGTACTGTAACCGAACGTGAATGCAATAAAAACTTACCAACCACAGTCTCGGGTTGATCATAGACTTCTTCCACGTCGAGGTGGTTCACCTGGGCACGAGGAAAAGGGTTTGGCTTCTTGGCTGCTGAGTTGCCGTTGTTGTTGCCGTTTCCATTGCCTTGCTTTCTCTGGGGACACTCATTAGCATAGTGCCCTGTCTTCTGACACTTGAAACAGGTAATGTGACTCAGATCCTTCTGAGTAGGAACTTGACGGTGCTGGTTGTTGTTCCCATTCCCATTGTCACTCTTGAAATTGCCATGGTTGAGACGGTTGTTCCCATTTCCTCCATGATGGTGACCTCCATGGTTGTGCACAGCATGAGTGTGCCTTCCAAACTTACCGGTACCTGATCCGGTATTTCCTGAGTACGGGGAGTAGCGAAGCTTCTGATGAGCTCCAGAGTTGAACTTCCCCTGAGTGTACTTCCTCTTGCGGTTCTCAATCTGCTGTTGTTTACCTTCCAGAATAAGTGCCTTATCCACCAGCTCTTGGTAGTTGTTGAAATTAGCCACTACCAGCTGCATGCTCAACTCATCGTTGAGTCCTTCCAGAAATTTCTCTTGCTTGGCTGCATCATCGGCCACATCTCCTGGGGCATAACGGGCCAACATGCTGAACTCTTCCACATATTGGGCCACAGAGCGATTACCCTGGCGCAAGTTGTGAAACTCGCGCTTCTTCAGATTCATGGCTCCAGCTGAGACATGAGCGGTGCGGAAAAAGCAAGCTTGAACTGCTCCCAAGTCACATCTGCAATAGGATAAGTGGTGGTGTAATTCTCCCACCATGAAGCTGCTGGTCCTTCCAGTTGATGTGCGGCAAATCGCACCTTCTCATCATCAGTACATCCAGCGGTGACAAGTTCTCTCTCCATATTACGGAGCCAATCATCTGCCACAATGGGCTCAGTGCTGCTGGAGAAAGTTGGAGGGTTCAACCTCAGAAAACGGGTGAGATTGTCAGTCTGGGGTGGATGGTGGTTGTTGTTGTTCTGGTTGTTTGTCTGATTCTGAATCAATAACTGCATCAATGCATTCTGTTGCTGAAGGAGTTGAGTGAGTTCCGGTGGGAAAGTGAAATCGGTCTCACGTCGTGGAGGCATCTTGCTGTTTTCAGAGGGATGAGAATTAGAATAGAACAAGGGTCTAGAAGAATTTCACTACCCATATGCAATGCAACAAACATATCACACCAAACACTCATTCATTTATTCAATCAATGTCAAACATCGAGAATACAAATCTCAAACAACTAAGCATCGACCTACGCTTTAATGATTAAAATAAAAGATACATTGGAGGGCATAACTAAGGTTTTGCCTCAGAAGTGCACAGTCGTAGGTCCTCCGGTGGTGCTTTCCTCATAGTCTTCATCGTCGCTGATGAAGGGTGCCATGTCTCCTTCGGGGTGAAGGTTTTCCCCCATGTCTAGCTGCTCCTCCAGAGTTGCGATGCGTGCATTCTGCTCATCAATCCTCTCTAGGAAGTCCTTCACTTCATGCTCGTGTTCATAGTTGGCCTCTCGCAGATCAGCTTCAAGGTCCAGCTCGCGGTTCATCAGATTCTTGATTGTCTTTGTATCAGCACGAACTCGAAGCTCCAGAGTCCTGATGTGAGTCTCCAAGGTCTGGATATAGGAAATAGTGGTGTCTGAAGTGGGAGGAGTTATGATGTTTCCATTGGCATCTCTGCGACAAACCACGCTGAGTCCTGGTGAAATGGTTCCACCTCTGTATTCCTCCTGAATACGTCCAAGGGCACGATGAATGGCCATGTCTCTTCCAAGTATCCAGCTAGGTGCCACGAACTTGAAGTCAATGGGTTTCTTCCGATTCCCAAAAGTCTTCCCTGGGATGTGCACCTCGATCTTGTAGCGTCCATCTTGGGGAAATGACATGATAGGAGTCCCGGTGATGCTCGGCAAAGCAATCCTTACGTCCTTGACGATCCTCATCAGCTCCTTACCAAAGGGCATCGTTGCGTCAGGCTGGCAAAACTCCGTGATCAACACTGGGATGAAGGTGGCCATCTATAAATTTTGAAATAATCGGAGAGAAATCAGAACCGAATAGATGAGAGTATAAGAATTTTAAAGACAAAGAGAAACAATCCTAAGGCTTTCCAATCCTAGAGGTTACGTCCTACGGTCAGCGTGTGCTCTGATACCATTTCTGTAGCGACCCGACCTGAAAGGTCAAGTCTCCGGTGTTTCCGTACCATCCCAAGATCATGCTGGTACACACACGGTACATCCATGTATATATCAAAGGGAAATCACACAACATTATATTAATCGAAATCTCATATCGAGTTCTTTATTACAATAAAAATTACAATAAAGTGGCTAAAAGCCAACTCATGAGAATATCTAATTCTTGCGGAAGCGTCGAAGGTAGATGAGTCCATCCGACTCCAAGGGCATCTCACTGAGCATAGAACGCGTCCTCACTCCTGGTCGGAAAAGTACTCTGCAACATGATACGTTGCAGCCATGTAGGTCAGCATATGGAATATGCCGGCAAAGTCACAAGAGAGGGGTGAAAAGATAATCATCTAGTCTATATGCATATATGGCAGGTGGGGTGGTAAGTTTTGCGTAAAGCCAATTTTTCCTACATCAAGAAAAGGGGCTAAGCAAAATATTACTAAGTTTGTTGATTAATGAGATGGTTCCACCAACCAATTCTCATACCCAAAATTGTTAATACCCACATCCTCATTATTAATTGTGTTGAGAGTTCCGGAAGTTCCAATTCCTTTGGCTCAAGTCGTCCATGACCGTGGACACGGCTAATCGATTAGGTTTGAAATACTCTGCAGAGTTTTGCACACGTTCCCCACAAGATTTGGTCGCCTCCGTTTGGTTTCTCGCACTTCAGGGTGTTTGAGAAACGGATGGCCAAAACATGATCTTCCAAAGGGTTTCCCTGCGACTCTGTCGGTGCCCATCCTTTCCTACCGTTCTTCTACCTCTCGTAGCACCGCCTGTCCAGGGTCACCACGATATCCAACCAAGCCAGAGCCCATAATGACTTGTGGCTGTGCAGGTAAGCCTTGGTTTTAAAGCATCCATCCATCTCTTTGTGCCTGGGTGGACCTTTCCGCGTGAATACTGGCCATCTCCAGCATCACCTAGGCAAATCCACTGGTTTCTCCAGGGTGCCGTTCAACCATCATCCACCCAGAGGTATGTTGAAAACTCGGAGTCTTAAATCTTGATCATTATGTAGGTCTTGAAATTATTAACTCTCTCAACTCTCATGAATCACACAACCAACCCCGTCTACTAATAGCATAGCAAAAGGTAAAACAACGTTTCCCGGGGCCAATGTGTCAAAGAGGTTGAGGGGGTACCTACCACATGATACTACTACAATGTAACCAAGTTTCCAACTAACCTATCTTGGATGCAATTGGGGAGATGGTAGAACTAATGCATATAAAACATGGGTAAAGCATGATCAAGGTGACTTGCCTGATTGATGATCTTCGTACGCGAGTGACTCTAAGTAACAAGCTTCGCACTCCGGATAATCTAACGAAGCAAACAAGCACTCAAATAAGCATACAACAAGTATTGTAACTCACAACATCAACCAAGAACTAGTAAACAATCAAGACAAAACAATGCACAAATCTCAAGTATGAAAGCACACAAAGTTTTGTTTTCCAAGGTGAGGAATGAAAACACTATGGACATAATAAACCATTTGTAATAACAAAACAATTGTTGTCAGCAAGGAAACAATAGAAGATTTCATTAATAAACAGAATATAATCAATTTAAGTTTGTTGGGAAATGTTTAGTAAAGTTTATACAAGTTTGTGATAAACACTATATGAATCAACTATAGTTATATTAACAAAAGAATGAAAAACTAAACTTATTATTTATTAGAAAAACATGTTCTTAACAGAAAATAATTTAAAATTAAACCTGTCTTAGAAAGCAGAATTAAATTATATAAAACTTTGTTTGAAAACAAAACTATTACTAGTTAGTTGTTTTAATCAAATTATGCCTATTTGAAAATAAGTTGTGATTCCTATGTTAAATAAAATTAAACTAAGCAAATTTATATTTTTATTATCAGTGAGTGAAAACACTCAATGTTTACTAACAGAACCTAATAAACAAATAAAACCAATTCTAAATCAAACTAATTAAAATTGAGTTTATAAAACTATATTATAATACTAAGCAGATTCTGTTTATAGCTAAAACACTATTCAAAATCCTCCTAAAAATCCTCAAACTAAACATGGAGATAGTCCTAACCAATATCAAACAGTAGCAAAAAGAATCATAACAAAATCTATTTTCAAACTCTAGTTATTCAGAGTTGAAGATTTTGAGCAAATTTGATTAAATTCAAATTTTATAGTTCAAATTTGAAATTTAAAAGTACAGGGTGAAACTACATGAAAAATGTGAGCTATTGCAAAAAGAATCAATTCAAAACACTAAATAGATTAAAAGATATAAGCAAAACAAATTTTGAAAACATTCTGTTAATTAAAACAAAACAGAAAAAGAAAACTGACTTTGCAACGGCCAGGGGGCTACGTGGCGCAATCCTATTGGCTAGCGAGCGCGTGCGGTAGGTGATTCCAAGCGGGCGACCGATCGGAAGAGAATACCGGTTCGGACTTAAGTCCGTTCTAATCTGGGTCGTTGATTCGGGATCCGATGGTCAAGGGAGCTTATGGAGGGAGGTTGCCGGCGTCGGGGTTTCTCCGGCGATCCGAAGGCGGCGAGGACGACGGCGAGGCGCTCCGGTGGTCGGGGAGGACGGGGAAATGGTCCGGGCGACGGCGACGGTTCTCCAGAGTCGATTGGTGGCGACGGTGGGGCGAACGGTGGACGGACGTGGTGGCTACGGTCGATGGCAGGTCCGGTGAAGGTGGGAGCTCCGGTGAGCAATTGGGGCAGCGTCTTGGCGAGAGAGAGAGGGGCTCGGGGGGGAAATGGATGAGGGGGAGTGAGGCTCTTTATAGGGGTGCGGGGAGATGCGGGGGAGGAGAGAGGAGAGAGATCCGGGAGGGAGAAACTGCCGGCGACGGCGCGCGCGGAGGAGAAAGGCGACGACCGTTTCAGGGCAACGGTCGGACGGGTGGGGTCCAGCGTCATAGAGAGAGGGAGGCGTTACTGCGCTCGGTCGGCCGGCTTCTAATTAATTCGCGAGTAACTGTCGTGGGCCGGCCCATTTAATACCGGAAACGGTTACCGTTTCTTTTTAATAATTTTCCAAAGACATTCAAAAGCTTTTAAAGCATTCAAATCGTCTCTAAATATAGGGGTATTATATATCAAAATTAACAGAATAATAAATGCTATTTAATGAACATTTCTATTCTGTCATTTGAATATTTTGAGAAAATAATATTTTCAGAAATTGCCTAATTGTTTTTAAACCCTTTTTGCAAATATTTTCAAAATAACCCCTGGTTATTTTTGTTCAAATAAACCACCAATTAGTCCCTGGTGTGGAGTGTCATGTTCCTCCTCTCTTATTTGAACATTTAACCAAAATTTTCCAATAGGTGAAAGCAACATAGGAAAAAGTAGAAGGGACTTTCAGAAAGTCAGAAAAGGCATTTCAACAAACACATACATTCAAGCAATGATGATGATAGATGCATAGCTATATTCATAACATTCCAAAATGAAATTTTGGGATGTTACAAATTTCAACAAGGTAAACGATGGTGATAGAGTATACATCCGGGATCCTAGACTACGGCGAGCTAGCAGGGGCAGGCGTAAGGTAAAGCGCATCCAGAACGATATGGACCAATCTGAAGCTGGTGGAGCAACCAGACAATGTTTGCTCTGCGCGGCTTATGGGCATGGGATGAAATATTGCCCCGGCCTGAAGAAAGACAGTGCTTCCACATCGACGAGTGCTTCCACATTGACGACTGCAACAACAGTTGCAAGAGGAGGTCCTGGCAATCATGGTGGACGTGGCTCTCGAGGCCGAAGGGGCAGACGAGGAATGAATAGCTCAGAAGCTACATAATCTATGGGACTATGTTTTAATTCGTAATATGTCGGACTATGTTTTTATTTGTAATATGTGAGACTATGTTTTAATGTGTAATATGTGAGACTAAATTTTTATTTGTTATATGTGAGACTATGTTTTTATTTGTAATATGCAAACACCTATGTTTTATTTTGTAATATGTGTGGACTATGTTCTAATTGCAGATATGGCTTCGTATCCGTTGCTCAATGGTAATATCGATAGAGGGCACCGAGGTGCACTTACGGAATCGAGCACGAACTTAGACGTGTTGATCACTCTCACCCCAAAGTCTAACTGGATGATACACCCTTCATGGGTTCATAGGTATGTGTCGGTATAATCACTTACTATGTTCAATATCGTTTTGATAGAAGCTAATTGTAAGCTACATTCTGTTTATTTTGTAGGTTAATTGGGCTCAACTTCTACCCTTGGCACGACTAGTTGAGGGTACATTGGATGAGTGGGTTGATCACCCGGACTTGGATGATGCAGGTGAACCAATGCAATTGCACAAGAGGCAAGTATCACGCTTCTCTTATCACAGGTCACTCCTTACCTGTTTAGTAGTTAGATGGAGACCAGAGACACATATGTTTCACTTTCCCTGGGGAGAGATGGCTCCTACTTTACAGGATGTGTCTTACTTGTTGGGATTACCTCTGGCCGGTGCTGCCATAGGACCTTTAGAGGCAGAAACTGGTTGGCTAGCATCTATGCATGCCCGTTTTCTGGCTGCGGTGCCAACTACCAACGCGCTAGACAACGATCGGCACGAGCTTCTTTTCAGGTGGTTGAGCCAGTTTCAGATTGTCGCCTTAGGATATCCCACTGTTCAGTTGTCACAGGCACAGATTGGTTGGTCCGTAGAGGCATATATTATGTGGTTGTTTGGCAAGACGATGTTCACAGAGAACCACGTGACCACTGTAGATGCACGACTCATCGGTGTTGCACGAAAGATAGCTAACGCACGTTCCCCAGACAACATTGTGCAGAGGAGTTTTGGTTCTGCTGTGCAGAATAGTTCTTGCCACTCCACCTCCACCATCGACATAGGAGACATAGACACCGACGGACGAGGTGTTCTATGGTTGTGGTCATCGTGACACTCGTCCACTACCTCAACACTTATCGCCTTCCGGTCCACGTTCAAGGAAGCCCAAGATTCGTCGTCGTCCCCAGCAGTGATATGGTCATCTACGTACGAGACATGACTATCTATTTATGTATGAGACATATGTAGCCTCTATGTATCGGACATATTCATGTATGAGACATATGTAGCCTATATATATCGGACATATTCATGTATGCGACATATTCATGGTTGAGACTTATTTGGTTTAGAGAGAGAAAAATAGTAACGCAAACCAAATGCGTCCAAATGAATTAGACGGTACAACTGAATTAAACGTTACAACTGCATTAAATGTTACAACTGAATTAAACAGTAGAACTGAATTAAATGTTACAACTTAATTAAACAGCACTACAGAAAACACCACTACAGAAAATAGTACTACATGAATGCATCATCATCATCCGTCGATGCAGATCTCTTGCCCTTTGTCGATGCAGAACTATTGCCCTTCGACGATGCGGTCGTCTTCACCTTGGTACTCGGCATGAAGATGTCATCTTCGTCCTCCGTCGATGCATAACTCTTTGCCTCCATCGATGCAGAACTCTTCCCCTTCGTCGATGCAGAACTCTTCACATTGCTGCTCAGCATGAAGAGGTCGTCCTTGTCCGCACTTTCTGCTGACCATAAACCTGAATTATTCATAGCAATCCTGAGGTAAGCTTCACCCTTGTGCAGTTGCTTTTGTCATCTGGCGTGCAACCTCAGAAGTTCTTTCCGTATCTCCTCAAAAGTCCTCGGAGGCCACCCACTCCTAGCTAATTGGTGAGCCAACTCATTCATTATGAAGTCACTACTAATGAGTTCCTCCCATGGAACTACTCTATCATTCATCTTGAAATTGGCAGCTAGACGAAGAAGACGATCGGACATATCCTTGTGGAAACTACGATCAAAAGGATAGTGAGGATGAGGAGGATGAGACATCTCCATGAAAGGATGGCGAGAGCGAAAGGATGGCAGAGCGAAAGGGAAAGGAAGGGCCTGCTCACCCTCCTTACTGCGAATGTGGTTATATAGGCGGGAAAGAAATTGGCGGGAGAGAAAGGCGGGAAAGACAATGGCGGGAACGAATGGTGGGAGAGAATGACAGGAGAGAATGGCGTGAGAGAAAGGCAGGAAGACAATGGTGGGAAAGAATGGCGGAAAGGAAAGTGGTGGGAGAGAATGGTGGGAAAAAGGTGGCGGCAGAGTATGACGGAAAATAAAAACGGGAATAGTAGGGCCTGCTGAAATTAAGATACAATTTGCTGAAGTTAAGATACAACTTGCTGAAGTTAAGATACAACTTGCTGAAATTAAGATACAACTTGCTGAAATTGAGTTACAAGAATATAAATCTACAGAGTCCAACGTGGATATTTTCCTTTTCCATCTCCAGCTTCTTCTGCTGCCTGGGCTGCACGAGCCCTCTCTTTCTTTCTCTGCCTCTCAGCCTCACGGGCCTCCTCTCGCTGCCGGTAGACCTCCGCCAGTCGAAGTTGATTTTCTTGTTTTTTCTTATTCATCTTAGCAAGAAAAGCCCTCTACTCCACACAGTACTCTTGCCCATGCTCTCTCCTGCTCTGTTTTCTCCTCTGCTGCCACCTTCTCGCGGCACTCCTCCAAGTCCAAACTTGCCCACGCACGACGACCTCTTTCACTAATCTCAGTCACCGTCCAGTCCGGCATTTTTGTGTCTATCCAATGATAGTACTAGCACAGGGGCGGAGGAGACTACAAAAGAAACAGAAATATAAAAATCAAATCAACAAAAATATCAATAACGTGTTTATTCTGGGTGACTGAAACATACCGGAGGCGTGATGTACGGTGAAGGACCAACGGGTGGATCTTCCTCATAATTAGCCTTCATGCCCAACCAATCTGAAAAATCCGTCACCTCCTTCACCTTGCAGAGATCCTCGCACCAACAATGAACTGCTTCTACCCCCCCGAGGCAACTTCGCACTCTTCCATTTGCTAGGCCTAATGCTTTGATCTGAACAAGGCAAACTCATAATGACTACCGCGCTGGTTTTTTCGAGTGTTGGTGGCCAATGAAGGAAGGCAGTTACAATGCCTCTTTTTATAGGCAGATGACAACAGCAATGGCGGGAAATCGGGCGAGAAAATTTGGCGGCAAAAAGTGGCGGGAAAACATGGCCGGGAAAATTTGGCGGGAACACTTGGCGGGAGAAAATGGCGGGAGGGAATGGCGGGAGAAAATGGCGGGAAGGAAAGTGGCGGGAGAGGATGGTGGGAAAAAGTTGGCGGTAGAGTATGGCGGAAAATAAAAATGAGAATAGTAGGGCTTGCTGAAATTAAGATACAATTTGCTGAAATTAAGATACAACTTGCTGAAATTAAGACACAACTTGCTAAAATTGAGTTACAAGAATATAAATCTAGCGAGTCCAACGTGGATATTTTCCTTTTCCATCTCCAGCTTCTTCTGCTGCCTGGGCTGCACAAGCCCTTTCTTTCTTGCTGAAAACAACAGCTACCTCCTATTCACGCTCTTTGAATGTTATGAGCACCAAATTGTTGACTTCAATAGACGATGCCAGCAGAAAATTATCGAAACCTTCCTTCTTCAACACCATTCGATCACCCAAGCCAATGAAGTAGGAACAAGGAATGCTCACAAATATATCATCATCTTCTGAATCCAAAGTAATTTGAAGAGTTAAAGAACCAGCCCTAGGAATAGGCACAAATTCCATCAAACTCCTCACAACCATGGTAGGAATAACCTGACAAAAACAAGCAAGTTATATGATCCATCCTATGAACCAGCAAAGAACAAACAAATAAAAAAACTGAAACCAAAGCTTACCATATGTTGAGAAATAACATTCATGCGATCCATCCTATGAACAAAAGGAGTGCACATTATGTAGTTGTCATCAAAGAGCTGTCGTGACATGACATACATTTGATGATAATTCAGAGTGACACCACGACTATAAAAACAGTTGTCAACAAGTTCCCTCTGAGTTTCACTCAGATCCTCAAGAGCTACAAAAAATGATTTCACTAACTGAGATGAACAGCAAAACGTATAAGCTGAAACAAAACTGAAAATCGGTCAAACAAATAACTTACCAACATGGGGTAAAGGAAACAACATAACACCATCCCGATGAAATTCGACACTAATATAAGTTCCATAGTGCTCAAGCATAACAGTCATCATGTCACTATGGCGGAGACCATAATCATTCACAAGTTCCTCCCACGAAGGACCATGGAATTTACTGCTCATCCTACCATGTCTAAATATAACATGGTATAAGTTACCCTCACTGTTGTGCAGAGCAAGATCAATATCTATGTCACCTCTTCGAATAGCTAAAGCTCTGCACTCCTCAATGTAACGAGAAAGATGTGATCTAACACTGCACAAAACATACTACAACAAGGATGGAAGAAAACATCATAATCATATAAACAAAGGCATTCGAATATGCCACAATCAGATAAACAAGATATAGAATCTTACAACACGTCTTGAACATCGACGATCCAGCACCATAGTAAATACAGACGCACCGGAATCAACGGCAGCACAAGGGCCACCTGGAGCTCGGCAAAATGGGCAAGCCATTTACCTGCAGATGGACGGTGACCAATAAGACTAAATCCACTACCGACTTGAGAGTTCTCATTTGATTGAGTTGGAAGTCGAAAAATATACCGTAGGCCGGTGGAGAGCGCCCTGATCTATTGTTTACGCGGGTAGGATAACAAAATGGATGGTCGAGCGAAGAGATCGGCGAGGCGGTGGAAGCACCGGAGAGCAATGGGACTGAGAGGTGGAGAGGGACTGGCTACTGGACGGGAGAGGGTGAAACGAGTGGTCAGAGGAGGAAGAAAGAAGGCCTAGGCCTTATCCAAGGGCCCATCGGCCTACCACAGGCCGATAGGTGGCACTTTGGCCCCCCTCTGGCCGACAAGCCTGTCCCCGGCTTCTGATTGGCCGACAGGGGGCTCTTCAGCCTAGGGTTGGCCGACAGGGGGCTCTTCGGCCTGGTACTTGCCGACGGGCCCCTCTTCGGCCTGGTGCTGGCCGACGGGGTGCTATTTTTGAAAAAAAATTCAACTGGACATACTGTTTTCAAATTTGATATAATTTCCGTACTAGTTTTGAAAAAAATTCCTGATGCAGCATGCGGGAGGAGCGGCGAAGCGCCCCTGGGCCACGGACCGACAAATTCCTGTCGAACTGCGAAAGGGCGCCAAACGCGCGGCGTAAGGCCTGCTGCACGGAGAGGTCCGCCGGGAAACTGCTCTTGTAACCAAACGTCCGCGACAACATTGTCAAGACCTCCGCCAGGGGCCAGCAAAACCTAGAGGCAACAGTCGAATTTAGCGTCTCCCCTCAAACTACGATCAGCACGCGTTCAGCCATCACCGTCGTCGAGGAGCTATGAAGGTTTTCTCGCTCTGGAGTGGAAGGGTTAGGCTTGGAGAGGAGGCTAGGGTTTGTGTGGTCTTTATTTACGTATTTATTTATTGAGAAGCGTAAAATAATCTTTGAAATCTTGCGTATCCATTTTTTGAGCAACTTGCCTCTTCATTTTAGACCTCCAAAGCGCTTGCCACGGTGGGTCAAATCTTGCGTATCCTTGAGCCCTTGTTTGGTCAGCCTGGGAAAGCGAATTCCGGCCCCGATTGCCGCTACATGGGTGGCCCACATAGCCACCCTCTCGTTCGTTAGCCTGGCTCAGCTGGCTGGGTTCGCTCTCGTCTCCCACGCTGCTCCGCTCGTCTATCTTATTTTTTATTCTTTTCTTTTTCGCTTGTCCGTATGAAAATAAAAACATATGCTAGCTTACAAAATGGGACTACAGAATTTTTGATAGATTTACAAAGTGCGGAATATAAAATATTGAAATAACTCGAAATAATCTTTGAAATAGAAAATGTTCATGATTTTAAAAAAGGCTCGTGAATTTTAAGAAGTCATGGATTTTATGAACCTTATTAATGTTCACGAACATTGAAAAAATGTATTTAAATGTTCATACTTTAATAATAAATGTTGATAAATTTAAAAAATATTCGCATGTTATAATTAATTTGTGGATTTCGAAATATGCTCGAGAGCTTTGAAATATTTGTAAATTTAAGAAATATTTAAGAAAAATAAATATATGATTCTTTTTAAAATGTTCACAAGCTTAAAAGATAAAAAAATGAAAAAACAAATACCATAAAAGAAACACAAATAACATAAAAAGAAAACTACTAGAACCTCCTTGAACCCGTCTGGTAAGCCTAGAAAAGTGAATTCTAGAGCCAGTCTATTTGGATCATTCTAACAGACACTCTTTAGGGACAAGAACCTATTTGACAAACAGGTTTGACTGTATGGAACGCTCACCCCCACTTTTAGCCTTCGTTTGTAGCGGGTGAGCTCATCTATGCACATACAATTTTTGGTTTTGTGTTTCAACTTTGGAAAGGCTTGTTTTCTTTTTAGTTTTTTTGGTTTAATCTGGTTTTCCGATTCCTTTTTCTTTCATTTTGCAAAAGAAGGACTCAACATCATAAGTGGGGCCCCACTGGGGCTTTGGCAAGCTTGCCACTCTTACTAGCACCTCGGATTTGCCCCTTCTTCCTCGCCTTATCCTTCTTCCTGAAGTTGGTTGTTCTATTCACCATCACCACATGACTTTCATCCTTCTGAATCCCACTCTTGATAGTGTTTTTAGCATGGTGAACAATTCACTCATTCATTTATTTATCCCATTCATGATGTAGTTCACGGACCTGATTAATCTAAAAGGCACGGCTGCCCCTCCCTCCCAACCCTAGCTGCCCCCGGCCTCACTCCCTCCCCCCTCCCTTCCTCACCGCCGCCTGAGGCAGCCGTCGGGCAAGCCCAGGGTGCCAAGGATGGTGGCGGCGGGGCCTCAGCTCTCTGCCTCTGCGCGGGGACCCCCGGATCAGGAGCGGTGGCTCCATTGGCGAGGCATGGCAGGCTAGCAGCCGTGCGGGCGGTGGATCTGGCGTCTTGGCCGTGCGGGCAGTGGGATCCGGTGGTCGTTGGCGGCCGGCGACGGCTTCTGCGATGACCGATACGCGCGATCTAGCGCCTCCCCTCCTTCCCCGTTTGGCGTGCGGGCTAGCCTGGTCGGGCCGCGCTTCCTTGGGTCACTGGTTCTGTACAGGAGGTGCTGCTGGTGGCAGGGATCTAGTTTGGGCGAAATCCCTGACTGGCCCTGGCCGGCCGCGTCGACGGCGACGCCTGAGGGCGATGTTCCCCTCCTTGGAGGCATCGGTTTGGACTGATCCCCTCACTTCCCCTTCCCCTAGGTCTCCCGGGCGAAAGCCCTAACTTTGTTGGGCGGCGGTGGCGCTCACGGCATCGTTCACTTCCTGAAGGCGCTGCTTTGGGAACCTTGGGGCTGGGTGGTTCTTGCGGGTGGTGGGCGACGGCGGTGGTGCGGCCCTGTCCTAGCATGGATCCACGTCCGCTGCTTGGAGATGGACTCGCGTAGGTGGAGGTCGTCGTTTGGCGTCATGGTGGCGACGATGGCGGAGGCACCTGCCAAGGCTGGTGATACGTCTCCAACGTATCTATAATTTTTGCTTGTTTCATGCTGCTATATTATCATTCTTGGATGTTTTACAATCATTTTACCACAACTTTATATTATTTTTGGGACTAACCTATTGACCTAGAGCCCAGTGCTAGTTCTTGTTTTCTCCTTGTTTCTAGGTTTTACAGAAAAGGAATATCAAACGGAGTCCAAACGGAATAAAAATTTACGGTGATTTTTTTTGGGACCAGAAGAGACCCACGAAGCATCGGAGTTGGGCCATAAGACCCACAAGGCAGTCATAAGCCTCAGGGGCGCGGCCACCCCCCTGGGCGCGCCCTACAGGCTTGTGACTCCCTCGTGGCCCATCCGGACTTATTTCCACCGCCATAAATTCCTATAAATACCAAAAAGCCCAACGTAGAACCTAGATCGGGACTTCCGCCGCCGCAAACCTCCAGAGCCATGAAAAACCAATCGGGATCCCGTTCCGGCACCCTGCCAGAGGGGGAAACCATCACCGGAGGCCATCTTCATCATCCTGACGCTCTCCATGACGAGGAGGGAGTAGTTCAACCTCGGGGCTGAGGGTATGTACCCGTAGCTATGTGTTTGATCTCTCTCTCTCTCTCTCGTGTTCTTGGGATGGCACGATCTTGATGTACCGCGAGCTTTGTTGATATAGATTGAATCATATGGAGTTTTACCCTCTCTATCTTGTTATGATGAGTTGAGTTTTCCTTTTGAAGTTTTCTTATCAGATTGAGTCTTTAAGGATTTGAGAACACTTGATGTATGTCTTGTGATGGTATATCCGTTGTGACAATGGGATGTTCTATTGATCCACTTTATGTATGTTTTGGTGATCAACTTGCAGGTTCCATGACCTTGGGAATCTATGCATAGGGGTTGGCACACGTTTTTGTCTTGACTTTCCGGTAGAAACTTTAGGGCACTCCTTGAAGTTCTTTGAGTTGGATTGAACATGATGAATCTGAAATTGTGTGATGCATATCGTATAATCAAGCCCATGGGTACTTGTGGTGGCAATGGAGTATCTAGGTGACACCAGGGTTTTGGTTGATGTGTATCTTAAGGTGTTATTTTAGTACGAACTCTAGGGCTGTTTGCGACACTTATAGGGATAGCTCATAAGATTGATCAAAAAAGATAACTTTGAGGTGGTTTCGTACCCTACAATAATTTCTTCATTAGTTCTCCGCTATTTGTGACTTTTGAGTGAAGTCTTTGTCGCTCAACTATGGTAATATTGTTGAGAGAAATTGCACTAGTGAAAGTATGGACACTAGGCCTTGTTTTCAAGCATTGCAATACCGTTTGTGCTCACTTTTGTTACTTGTTACCTTGCTGTTTTTATATTTTTAGATTAAAAAAACCTATATGTACCATCCATATTGCA
The DNA here is from genome assembly GCA_022496015.1 of Hordeum marinum. NCBI lineage: Eukaryota > Viridiplantae > Streptophyta > Magnoliopsida > Poales > Poaceae > Hordeum > Hordeum marinum. The sequence goes on along the minus strand of CM039676.1, from coordinate 334,293,684 downwards.
CTTGTATCACCATCTCTTCGCCGAACTAGTGCACCAATACAATTTGGCATTGTACTGGGTGTGTTGGGGACGCAAGAGACTCTTTGTTATTTGGTTGTAGGGTTGTTCGAGAGAGACCATCTTCATCCTACGCCTCCCACAGATTGATAAACCTTAGGTCATCCACTTGAGGGAAAATTGTCATTGTCCTACAAAACTCTGCGCTTGGAGGCCCAACACGAGTCTACAAGAAGAAGGTTGTGTAGTAGACATCAGCTGGCACCTCAATCTACTCTGAAGATGAACCGATGGAAGATGGTGGCAACGACACATGTGAGTGCGTCAGACCTGTTTGTGCCCCGGACCCGATATGTGGCTCGGTCGGAGCCTCTGTCTTTAGATGTTAGGCTCAGATGAGAGGTCTGGGTATTTGGCCCATCTTGCACTCCTTCATCATATGGATAGGAGTAGTAGCAGATGTTGCCAAGATGGCGGATTCCGACATATTGGTGTACTACTTTGTAAGGTCCTCGGGAATAATCAATAAAATGGCTGCATGCATCTCTCAGATGCAGAGGCTGGGGGTCATCCTCCTTTTCTAAAAAAATGATGTAGTTCACGATGAAGCCATTATAGCTTGGTGGGAGGTAAGCAAGAACAAGATTAGTGCCCAACTCTTGGAGATTGGAATACCCGGTGTATCCAGCCTTTGCTCATACCTAGACAACTTGAGTATGTGCTAACACATTGATCTATCATCTACCATCTTGCAATCAAACATGGCTTTAGATATCTCATATCTTTCGGTACTTGCTCATTTCTGAAATAAACCTTTCAACTATTAGATTATCTCATATGCACCCCCAATTCTTAATTGGGTTCCATGTAGGCAGGTGACGAGTGTTATTTTTACGCTCGCAAAACCTAAGTTTAAGCCGAGTTTATAAAAACCAAGATATCTGCTACGATGGTTCAAACATCATAACAAGAGTGATGGCATATTGGCATACATGGATGGATGATTCAAATAACACACAAAACACTACTAGGGAAAACCCTAGTAGTAACATGTGAGGCCGCGCTACTGCTAGGGCGCTACATCTAACTATTATCGGTAGCGCCCATTATACATGCGCTATTGCTAATACGCTTATGAGTAGCGCGGCATGTTGATCCACGCTACTACTATTAGTCTGTAGTTCATTTCTTCTGTTTTGTGTTGTATTATACACTGTTATACAAATTTTGTTATAGTAGCAATTAATAGATTTTTATATCATTATGATCATGATAAGTTACCTCTACTTAATAATAAAGCAAAAAACTGTTTTTGGGCGTCCGTCATCCAGATTACCCACTAAGTTGGCAGGAATTACCCACCAATGCCACCCGAAAAGTGATAAAAAGCCGTTTCACACAGGGTAATACATGCCTGGCCTGCCCATTTAGTAGAGACCTCCTATACAAAGCCTTGGGCGCTTGGAGAAGACGCAGTGCGCCAGTTTGGGCCAGCTCATGTCCAGACGGCCTTTTTCTAAATTTTTGTTTTTTTTATTTGTTTTCGTCTCTATTTTTTACTTTAAATAATTTAGGACTTTAAAAAAGTTCTGAAAATTAAAAATTTAATATAAATGTTTAATAAATCATAAAATATTTGTGCATTCAGAAGAAGTTGGGATTTTGTAAAAACAATGTTTGCTTATTTAAAAAATGTTTGCAATAATTAAAACAAGTGTTCAGAAAATAATAAAATGCTCATGATTTTTTAAAAAGTTCATGTATTAAAAAATGTTAATGAAATTGAATAAAATTTCACCAACTCAAAAAATGTTCATCAATGGATAAATAAACTATTCGTGACTTACAAAATAGTTAATTCACTCGAAAAATGTCATTGCATTTCAAAAAATGTTTGTTAAAATTTAAAAGTGTTCTTTAAATCAAAAAAATGTTCGTGACTTTAAAAAATTGTCCATCAAATTCCAAAAAATGTTTGTTGATTCTCGAAATGTTCATCGATTCAAGACAATTTTCTAAAAAAATTCACAATTTTTATAAATATATTTGCAATTAGTATTAAATGTCCATGATTTCAAAAAACATTCTTGATTTTACAACATGGTCATGAATTCATAAGTGTTCACGAATTTGAAAAATGTTCATGCTTTCAAATATGTGCACGGGTTTGAAAAAATGATCATGATTTCACGAAATTGAAAGTGATAGTGTATCTCGGTGATGCAGCAAAATTTGTTCATGGCCATTGGAGATTATGATTATTTTGACTCCCGTTGCAATGCACGAACCCTTTTGCTAGTTATATCAGTGGGTGGAAGAAACAGGGGTTAGATTCAAATGGATAGATCCAACCAAGTTGGATTAGAGCTTGATCACTTTCCATCCATCCACTTCAATCTAATCCATGTTTCTTCCATCCACTGATATAATAACTCATCATCATAATAATAACAACTCATCGTCACAATAACAACTCATCATCATTATCATCATCATCATAGTCATATAACAACGCATCATTCTAACACATTCTACTATGTAACTCATCATCATAATAATAACAACTCATCATCATCATTGTCATAACCAGCACTAGTTAATTGTTCTTAGCGCATGATGAGTCTACCTAGGAACTACTCCTCTCTCTTGGGTAAAATAGCATAAAACATGCAAACATGTCCATCTCCATAATGAATAATGGAGATCCACGTGTCTCCAACTTGTGGCTTGCGCACATTCATGTTGTCTCCAATGGGTTGCGCACACACATTCATTACTTTGCTCCATTCTTTGATATTGAGTTGTCCATCTTCTAAACAACTCGAGTATGCACTATGCTAAGCTACCGGCAGAGTGGGTCGTAAGCTAACCATATGCATATCCCTTCGGTAAACATCAAGTCAGGCACAACCTCCTTAGGGAGCTTCTCTTGAAAAAAAATCGTAACATATATAGTTAGCAATGTTGTGCACTTAAGAATAATCTATGCAACTATAGTTAACAAAATCATACCGTCTTTTTGCAATGAAGTTACCATCATGCAACTCGTGGACTAGTGGCACATATCCACTTATATTTGGGCTGACTTGATAATTGGTCTTAAAAGTCTCAACATCATTTATAAATGAGATATGAGATTCTTTCTCCTCACAAGTTAGCTCAGAGCGATAACTATATTAGGTCTTGTCTACAACATTTCGAGTTTTTTTGGAGAACTGAAATGAGCTGTCAATTATAAATAAACAAGATTAGTAGGGATGATCACCAACTATTTTTAAATAAACAATATAAATTACTAAACAAATATGTTTGACAAACTCACATAGAGGTGAAACTTGAAGCATATCCACATCCACCAAATGTCAATATCATCTTCATGATGAATATCTAAGGTTATTTGCATATCCTCCTTAAATCCATATGCCTAGCCTAGAGCTTCCTAATTTAAGCAACCAAAATGTGAGTGATTAACTGCATTGTATAGCTTAACCCGAAATGTGAGTGATTAACTGCATTGTATAGCTTAACTCGAAATGCATAATCATGTTTAGTCCATAGATAAGCTCTCCTCGTCTCCATATTCTCAATATCTTCGAAATCGAGCTTTTCCAAGACATACCGTCTTGCATGGTAGTGGATGCACTAGTCAAATTATAAAAAAACAGAAATTACACGTTGAAGAAAAAGAAACACAAGTCATGATTAATTTCAAAAAAATAATTGTCATTGTTGCGTATCATAAAAACATTGAAGGTATCGTCCAGCTTGATGGTGAAGAACCTACCATTTTGCAGATGAGGCATGTCACACATTTCCTGTTTTCATGATTCAAAGATAACAAATCGACGACAATTATACTAGGAATTATTCAACATGGGTTGACTATCAGTGTGTCGAGGCTTCCTTGAAAACTATAATATCTCATGGTGTAAATGGTGCGCACTCCCTCACACTAATATGATGGTGTATGTGGTGGACACTCCTCTCAACAGAAATTTCGATGATGTTCGCTCCTCCCTTCGTCCTCGCGTGCATTACCAAAATGTGTAGCACACGAGGAAGAAGGAGGAAGCGACACCCATGACAACAGTCGGGATTCTTCCTCTGATATTTCGATTGTCGGTGTTGGTTGCTTCCTCTTCCTCTCTCATGCATTATACCAAGGTATATATCATGAGAAGAGGAAGAGGAAACGAGCCCCACGACAACATTCGGGATTTCTCCATCAAGAACATATTGAAAGTTACACAAGGATCGAGCTCCGACAGACTGAAAGTCAACTCTATAAACATCAGTCAATTAACATTACATTAATGGAGGAATGACAGAAAATGAAACGGCCTATGTTTTGTCGGAATGTCATAATCACGGGCACTCGATATTTTCTACTTTCTAGAACAAGTCATGCAAAAATGCACGGAAAATTTTGGCATGACGTTTTATAAAAACAGGACATATCAAGCGCCTGAAATTTGCCGGAACAAGAGTGAATAAACATTCCGACAAAACATAGTCCACTTGGAGGTGTTTCCTACAAAATCATACACGCATGTCCAATACATTTATGTATTGAAAAAACCTATTTGATACCTAAAACATTTCTATAATCAAAAAACCTATTTGATACCTAAAACATTTGAAGGTATTTCTATTGTCCTACTAAATCTTTTGCTTAAAATTTGTATTCTATTGCAAAAAAATACTAAAATTTTTATATCGTATTATTTGTTTTTATATTCTATTCTATTACTTGTTTTTAGAATTTATTTTCTACTCAATTACTAAATTTTGTATTCTATTACTAGTTAAATCGAAGTGTTTTTTATCAACTAAAATTTTAACTAATTAAGTAAACTATAAAATATAAACTATTTCGATAGACCATAAACAAGGAACTAATTTTTAACTAATAGGAGGGCGGGAGGAAGGAACGAGGAAGAAGGAGGTGGAAGGAGAAAGGAGGGAGGAGTGCGGCGGTGAAAGGACATGGATGCCGCCTAGAGGGGGGTGAATAGGCGCTTTAAAAATAATTACGGTTTTGGCTTGAACCAACGCAGATTAAAACTATCATTTAATTAGTCAAGCACAAAACCTAAAATAACTAGTCTCACCTATGTGCACCAACAACTTATGCTAAGAAAGATAAACAACTAAGTGATAGCAAGATATATAACATGAAACAATATGGCTATCACAAAGTAAAGTGCATAAGTAAAGGGTTCGGGTAAGAGATAACCGAGGTACGCGGGGACGACGATGTATCCCGAGGTTCACACCCTTGGAGATGCTAATCTCTGTTCGGAGTGGTGTGAAGGCACAATGCTCCCCAAGAAGCCACTAGAGCCACTGTAATCTCCTCATGCCCTCGCACAATGCAAGATGTCGTCATTCCACTAAGGGACCCTTGAGGGCGATCACTGAACCCGTACAAACAAGGTTGGGGCAAACTCCACAACATAATTGGAGGCTCCCAACAACACCATGAAGCTTCACCACAAAGGATTGTGGCTCCGAGGTGACCTCAAATGCTCGAGGAAATCTCCACAACCTAATTGGAGACCCGAAGCTTGCCCGGAGCTTTGCACCACAATGATTGAGCCCCGAGGCACCACCAACCGTCTAGGGCGCCAAAGCATTGAAGAGGAACAAGTTCTAGGGTGATCAAACACCCAAGAGTAATAAGCTTCTCAACTTCTCACTTCCATGTATCACCGTGGAGAACTCAAACCTATGCACCAAATGCAATGGCAAGGGCACACGGAGTGCCCAAGTCCTTCTCTTCCAAATCCCACCACAACAACTAATGCTATGGAGGAAAGTGAGAAGAAGAACGAAAAAGAACACAAAGAACTCCAAGATATAGATCCAAGCACCAAATGCAATGGCAAGGGCACACGGAGTGCCCAAGTCCTTCTCTTCCAAATCCCACCACAACAACTAATGCTATGGAGGAAAGTGAGAAGAAGAACGAAAAAGAACACAAAGAACTCCAAGATATAGATCCAATGGGTTTGCCTCACTTAGAGGAGAAACTGATTGGTGAAAATGTGGATCTAGATCTCCTCTCTCTTTTCCCTCAAAAAGGAGCAAAAATCATTGGAGATATTGAGAGATAGCAAGCTCAAAGAGGGTCAACAATGGGGGGCAAACACGAGCTCAAAAGATGGGGACCATTGGGTAAGAAGACCCCCTTAAATAGGTCCCCATGAATCTGCCCATTATGTGCAGAATCACATAGGAGCGATACAACCTCTCTTCTCATCGGTACAACTGGTAGTACCAATTATACCGGAATAACCGGCCTACAATCGCCCAATAACCGCTCCAAAACAGAACCGAGTCCGGTGGTAGAGTGGTACATGGACGGTACAACCTCCGCACCAGTTCTAGAACGGTACAACCGCTGCAAACACCGGTTGTACTGGTCAACCGGTATAACCTCTCTATGGGACGGTACAACCTCTCTACGTAAAACAGGTAATACTAAAACAGCCACAACTTTCGCATACGAGCTCCGATTTGAGCAAACTCAAGCTTGTTGGATAAAGGACAACGAACGCTATCCAACAACGACTAGTTAAATTAAGAACAAGAAATGGGGAATAAATGCCACTAGGATAAGGAAGATGACCTTCCCAATAAATATCCGGCCAAATCTCCAACACCAAAAACACAATATGATGCATACGAAATCTGTTTTCGATGAGCTTAAACTTATCACGATGAAGACCGTAAGCTGAAAAACTCACATAGAGAAACACCAAATAAGGACCAAGAAAGATGATGATTCAAGGATGCAAATGGTTTGAGATCTCAACGAACGATACGATGAAGCTACTCACTTGAGAACCCTCCTTGATAGTACGGCTACCGATCCTATAACCCGGTCTCCCAACTACCACTATGAGACCGGTAAAATGGAAACCCTTATCAAGGTCAAACCTTTGCCTTGGGCATAGTCCACTTGATCTAGATGATGATGATCTTGTCCTTCTCAAGATGGAACACCTTTCTTGATTGCGCCGGCTCGATGAAGACTAGTAGATTGCTTCCCCATACTCCACTATGGGTGAGCCACTCTTCGGCACATCTTCACAAGTCCATTGTCACCACAATGGACGACAAGCTTCAAGTATGATCTGTCCGTGATGATTCACTTGAACTTGCACACCACAACCTTGATGATGATCACCACTTGATGTCATCTTTCATGGGTTGTATGGGATCTTCCTCTTGATGCAATCTCACGGAAATATCCTAACCCCACAAAGAACTCCCACAAGGAACATGGGTTAGTACACAAAGCGTAATGGACAATGCTTACCATACCATGGGATCACTGTTGGAAATATGCCCTAGAGGCAATAATAAATTAGTTATTATCATATTTCCTTGTTCATGATAATCATTTATTATCCATGCTATAATTGTATTGATCGGAAACTCAGATACATGTGTGGATACATAGACAACACCATGTCCCTAGTATGCCTCTAGTGAACTAGCTCGTTGATCAAAGATGGTTAAGGTTTCCTAGCCATGGACATGAGATGTCATTTGATAACGGGATCATATCATTAGGAGAACGATGTGATGGACAAGACCCAAACTACAAACGTAGCATATGATCGTGCCAGTTTATTGCTACTATTTTGTGCATGTCAAGTATATGTTCCTACGACCATGAGATCATGCAACTCACTTACACCGGAGGAATGCCTTGTGTGTATCAAACGTCGCAACATAACTGGGTGACTATAAAGATGCTCTACGGGTACCTCCGAGGGTGTCTGTTGGGTTGGCATGGATCAAGACTCGGATTTGTTACTCCGTGTGATGGAGAGGTATCTCAGGCCCCACTCGGTAATGCAATATCACAAACAAGCCTTGCAAGCAATGTGACTAAGTGTTAGCCATGGGATCTTGTATTACGGAACGAGTAAAGAGACTTGCCGGTAATGAGGTTGAACTAGGTATGGAGATACCGACGACCGAATCTCGGGCAAGTAACATACCGAAGAACAAAGGGAACGTTATACGGGATTAACTAAATCCTTGACATAGAGGTTCGACCGATAAAGATCTTCGTAGAATATGTAGGAACCAATATGGTCACCCAGGGGCCTGATATTGGTTATTGGTTGTAGAGGTGTCTCGGTCATGTCTACATAGTTCTCGAACCCGCAGGGTCTGCACACTTAAGGTTTGGTGACGTTTCGGTAGAGTAGAGTTATGTATGGTGGTGACTGAAGGTTGTTCGGAGTCCCGGATGAGATCCCGGAAGTCACGAGGAGCTCCGGAATGGTCCGTAGGTAAAGATTCATATATAGGAAGTCCTATTTTGGTCGCCGGAAAAGTTTCAAGCTCATCGGTAGTGTACCGAGAGTGCCGGTAGTGTACCGGAGGACCATCGGGAGAGGTATTTTGACCCAAGTGGCTACATGGGCTGTGGGAGGGTGGAAACCAGCCCTTAGTGGGCTGTTGGAAGTCCTCTAAGAGGCCCATGCGGCTGGACTTGAGAGAGAAAGAAAAAACGCAAAGGTGGAAAGAGATTCCAAGTAGGAAAGGAGAAATCCTAGTCCTACTAGGATTGGAGGAGTCCTCCTCCAATCCTCCTTGCGCAAGGGCAGCCTTGGCACCAGTCCTCCTCCTCCCTCTGTCTTATATATACTAGAGGTATTGGGTGTTTTGCACTTGATTTTACAGCCACGTGCTACCCGTTCCACCGGTGCTCCTCTAGATCGGATTTCTGCGGTGCTTAGGCGAAGCCCTGCCGGAATTGCTCCACCATCATCGCCGGAGCGCCGTCACGCTGACGGAAAACTCTTCCTCCTCTCCACTTCCTCTTGCTGGACCAAGATGGTGGAGATCGTCATCAAGCTACACGTGTGCTGAATGCGGGGGTGACGTCCGTTCGGTACTAGATCGAAAGGACCGTGATCAAGACCACGAGACGATTCATGATTGGATCGCGGGACGGATCATGACGTGATCGCGGGACGGTTCGTGATGATATCGTGGGACGGATCGTGATGTGTTCACGGGACGGATCGTGATGAGATCGCGGGACGCTCGGCGATTTGGATCGCGAAGATGTTCGACTACACCAACCTTGTTTCTTAACGCTTCCCGCTTAGCGATCTACAAGGGTATGTATATCCACTCCCCCTCTCGTAGATGCTCATCACCATGGATAGGTCTGCGTGTGCGTAGGAATTTTTTTGTTTCCCATGCAACGTTCCCCAACAATCACTTGACCCCTCTCTGTACATCTTGTACGCTTTGTGCGTTGATCAACTTGATTCACTCTTTGACTTAGTCTTGATCAACCTTATATCTTATCTTTTCTCTTCATAAATATGATGTATTGAAGGTAATCATGAATGCTCACGCAATCTTCTTCATCAAGACATGATTGCAATAAGCTCAACTCTCACATGACCAATCTTTTGATAAACCTTGAATACCACCTTGATCATCATATAAACTCCTTGAAACCCAACAGATGGACTTCAAGAAGTGCCTATGGACAAATCCTTCGAATATAACTCAAGGCAACCATTAGTCCATAGGGGTGTCATCAATTACCAAAACCACACATGGAGAAATATGCTCTTACAATCTCCCCCATTTTGGTAATTGATGGCAAACACTTTCAAGAGATTTTATATAAGGAAATAAGCACAACCAAGCACACACATATGCAGAGTAGTGCATGGGTGTGAGATGCAAATGCTTAAGAAATAAAAGCAAAATTCTCTAAGCTTTCCGAACTAAACTCTCTAAACTTCTTCCCCATTGGCATCAATTGCTAAAATGGGCGAAAAGCTTAGAAAGCCAATATAATAGGTGTTCCTTCAAAAGGTGTGTATTTCTCAAAATATGAGTGTAATAAATACACATATCCAATGATAAGTAGTTGGAGGGAAAAAAACTATACTGAGGATCCAAAGATTTCGAAAAGGATCGTATGGAACAAAGACATACACCAGAGTGAAGCAAGCAATCAAAAGAAACCAATTGGGACAAACAACCACATGGTCCTACGAGCCATATGAATGAAAGATATTATGATATGGGAAAAAGAGTGTTTATAAAGAAACTAGAGGAGCTCCCCATGATTTGTGCACAATTAAGAATTTTTGTATTTGACTACAAGTGCACAAAATAGGATCATGACTACCCCAAAATCAATATAAACACACAACAAGTGCAAGCAAGTAGATAAGACAATAAGAATATCACTTACACCAAACATATGGTTAAGAAACATGTAAAAGAGGTTCAAGAATAGGCTCAACCAAAATGATGTGTGTGAGTCATGGCAAAGCACTTGAGAAGACTAATATAAGGATGAGCATTAAGCATCAACATAGTCTTGATGAAATGAGACATAAAGTGCAAGACATATCCTTCCCACACACACAAGCCACTAGAATATGGGTTCACAAGCTTACTAATAAGAAAATTAAAAATAAAAGCTTGTGACAACCCCTGGTGAAGATAGGAAATAATAGCCTTGTCAAGAGGAGGAATACCAATCGAGATGGCAAAACCCTCGTGAAGACAAGCATGAGGAAAATAATCTTCACCACCAAGGAGTGCATCAAGATGCAAGGATATAAGATCCACACTCAAGACAAATTCTTTCACGAAACCACCAAGGGAATAAAAAGGGAATGCAACGATGGATGTGAAAGAAAAGAGGATATCAACTAGAGATGTAACTTCTCCCGTGTGTATAAAATTCTAGGTAGAGGACAATCATGATGATATATCCACAAAGAATGATGTACACACGAAATAGTTACAAGAAGGAATGAACAAGATATCCAAAAGGAAGTCATAAATATACCAATAAGATCTTTGCTTGAAAGCATATCACATAGCCTAATATTCTCTTATTGTACATAAATGAACTCTCAATACACGAACATCAAAGACATCACAACTAGCAATATGCCATCATCGTTGAGACGCTTTGAGAAAGGAAACAAGTACCACAAGAAAGACTCAAGAAGTTCATGCCATGATGCAACATATAGAAGGTTGAATGCGAGAAATGCATGCATGAAGTAGATACTTGTTACCAAGATAGCATTGGATTCATGAAGTAGATAGTGGTTCATTGATCATCCTAGCTTGGCTCCAATAAGAACATGGTGTCAACACCTTCCTTGTAAGTGAGCCGAGCATCCAAGGTATCTCCAATTGTTCCTAGAACAACGACACAAACAAAATGGTACCCAAACTCATTGGGACCAAAAAGTTAGTGGACCAACAATACACAGGACAAAACTCCACATAAATATGTGCATATAGATATGAAATTGAATTTCATACACACTTTAGCCAATTTATGTCGTAGTGGAGTATCCCCTATATATTGGGTCAAGCAAAGAGAACATGCCAACGAAAGTACATGTAGAAAATATGCATGCTAAAGGCTTTCAAGAATCAAATCAACACACAGTTGATAAGATACCGAACGATAAGGAATCAAGTGAAAATAAGATACCAAATGAAAAATTATCACTTTACGAATACCAACTAAAATATACATCAAGGAATGAGATATCCATTGACACATGCCAAATAGAAGGAAACAAGATACCAATTGAAGGAAAACAAGAGGTACCAAGTTCCCAAAAGAGAGCTAGGTTCCAACCAAACCAAACCCTCCGCAAATTTTCATGATGGCACAAAGCACCATAGAGAAAAGGCTTGCCACCCACCAACACACACTTGATGAGTATCAAAATATTTTATGACAAATACATAAAGAGAGTGTTCTAAAGAAAATAGGAGGGCTCCCCCAAGAGATGTGCATTATATAGAATTTGCATTTGGATACAACATGCACGTGATGGGATCATCACTTTCCCTATATCTATAGAAACACTAGACATGCTCAAAAATATCCACAAGAGCCAAGGAAGACAAACGGGAAACAAAATACAATGTAAAGATGATTAGCAATTTCTACCACATAAAAGGATACCAATTGTCAAAGGACAAAGGATACCAATTGTTAAAGGACAAGAAGTAATTCGAAGTATTTCCTATTGGTAGATTGCAAAGATATCCAACATCATCTTCACACATAAATCATAAGAAAATGACACTTGTAGAGCTAACATGCCACTTAGGAACAAGATAAATTATAATATGAACTCTAAGTGGCAATATCTCAAATGTACACATTCTCTGGGCTTGTAATATGCACATAGTATATTACTCCGCCATAATGTGGTAACCTAACGTTATTAACAAGTGGTACATGAAATCCAACAAGAGATGATTAATGGACCATTTATAATTTGAATTTCTCATGAGAAGACATACCACATAGAAGCTAGATAATCTTGTGATATCAAAACTAGGTGGTATTCCTCATGTACTCACATTTGTAAGATCATGAGGTGCACAAAGCAAATCCTACCCCAAAATGGGATAATCCATTAACTCCTCACAAGAGCCAACTAAGATAAGAGAGGATGTAGAAAGGCTCAACACAATACACACACATACATGATGTGGAAACCAACATACCCATACTTGATTACTCAAGATAAGCAAGCCGGAGGCACACCATATACAAACACATGCAAGGTACAAAACCACAACATGCAAAGGGGCAAGTAACTAACAATGTAAACAATTTATGTAAAAGTTACCGCAAGGAGGCACATTAGTTATAAGATAGAGACTTGATGATCCAAATGACTTGGCTTGAAATACTATGAATGATGAAGATCCCTTAAATCTTCATGATGTAGCCAAGTCACCAATGCCCTCCAACAACACCTATTGATCAAGTTTGAGCTTGTTGGTCCCCAACCAAGTTGGGTCCGAAGAGGTTAGTCACAATAGGCTTGGATACCCAAATGGTTCTTTTCTTCACACCACTTTGCGTGCCAACACATTTATTAAATGCATTGCCAAGCTTATCCTTCCAAAGAGAATAGATACCCATGATTGGGTTGGATGAGATACCTTTTGTGCAAGAAGAAGCAAAGTGAACCTTCTCACGACATAAGTAGCAACATCTACCCTTTACTTTCTTCTCAATTGATTTCTCAACTTGAGGAGTGGTGACTTGGGTCTTATTGGGAAAAGGCCTTTCTTCAACTTAAGGTTGAGCATGCGATTGAACTTGTGGCCGCTTCCCTTCTTGCTTGTTACTTTGAGGCTTCTTCTTCAATGGGCAAGATCTTACATGGTGCCCTTCTATTTTGCACTCGAAGCAAATAATCTTGGCCGAATTCTTGACTTGTTATTGGACCTTCTTCTTATTGTTTGTGGACTTCTTGTTCTTGTAGTTGAATCCAAGTCCACATTTGTCATTTGGGGATTTTTGCACACTCAAGATATTGTTGAGTGAGGACTTTCCTTCATGATTCTTTTCCAAGTCTTTCTTCAAAGAAGTGACTTGGGCCTTGAGCTCATTGATTTCCTCTACATGGTTAGTATGAACACAAGTACTAGAGGAAGTATAAGCTTCATCGTTAGAGCAACAAGGCAAGGAAAGTAATTAATCACAGGACATAACAACATTATGAGTAGATGAACTACGAGGAGTAGCACATGGCAATAAAGCATATCTACTAGATGTAGTGCTAATGTCCACATGAGGCTCATTAGATGTTACCTTAGTAGTACTAGACTCATGAGCTATTTTTAGCACATTATGGGATACTAGAAGATCACCATGAGAGCTCGAGAGCTTTTCATGACTTTCTTCCAATTTCGCATAATTGCTACATAGCAACTCAAGTTGAGCCCTTAGCTCAACATTCTCCTTCAAAATGGATGCTTCACAAGGAATAGAGTTAGTAGCACAAGCATCATCATTAACAACAAGAGGAGAAGGCAACTTGGCAAGCTCTTTAGCATATTAAGCTTCAAGTTGAGCATGAGACTCAGTGAGTTCAATGAGCGAACTCTTAATGACCCTTAAGCCATTTTCAAGGTGCTAAAAGTCCTCAAGTAGTTTAGCATGTGCAACTTCAAGCTTGTCATTTTTAGTTATAAAATCATTGGCCACCTCAAGAGCTCTTTCATGCGATTCCTTTAATATAGATAATTCTAGAGCAAAGGTCTCATCAAGAGATTTCTTGGTGGTTTGTTCATTTTCAAGAGCTTGAGATAGCTCCACGATCTCATTAGCGTAATCCCGTTCATGACCTTCCATTTTATCAATGGTGGTCTCATGCTCCTCGGGATGAGCTTCCAACTCCTCAATATATTTCTTGCCCTCAATGGCAATAGGCATGATTTCCATGAAGTTGGAACGAGCAATTTTATTCTTATGAAGAGCTTTAAAAATCATTTCACTCCTAATTTTTAAGGAAGCAATATTATCACACTCTTCATTGTTATCCTCATCCTCATTACATCAACATCATCATCATCATGAGATTTATTAGGATTCAAAGTAGGAGATACCTTTGAAGCCTTAGCCATAAGGCAAAAGTGAGAAATAATAGATGATGATGTAGGATCCCTTGAAGCACCATTCAAGACCACATCTTGTTCCATAGAGTGTTGGGTTTCCTTTACATTGTTAGCACAACAACTCGAGGAAATAGATACATTTTTATCATGACAACAAGATATAGCAAGCATATCATTATGAGATGTAGTCAAGCAATTTATACATGATATGCAAGGACTATCGACACGAGCATGTGAAACATTAAGAGTGCTCGAATTGTTAAAGTCTTAAGATGAAGCATTGCAATAAGATAGTGATGAAGGATAAAAAACAATTAGCCCATTATCACCATTAAAATGGTCATCACTACTCACCATATCATTACCTTGTGGCAATTCACATGTAGTTGAAGTAGATGAAGTCGAGAATGCAATACGGCCGGAGGTGGAGGGAGAACAATCATCCCTACAAATCTTGGACACACCATATTTATCTTGAATCTTTGTCCACAACTCATGAGCATCTCGGAATGGCATGAGTTGAAATATAACTACATTGCTGAAAGCATCAAAAAGCACATTAGAAGCTTGAGCATTGACATACGAGTTTTCTCTTCCTCTAAAGATATGTGTTGAGAATCCTTTGGAGGAGAAAAACCCATATCTACAATTCTCTCTAAATTTGGGGCCATGACCCTAAAGTGATTAAGCATGTGAATTACCCAAACATCAAAATTTGTGCCATTAAAACTAAGAGTGTTAGAGAATCCTAATCCCCTAGTCGACATATATACTCCCTAGGTTGTTAAACTTAATAATGAGATACCTAGCTCCGATACCAATTGAAAGGACGTGGATGCCGCCTAGAGGGGGGGTGAATAGGCGCTTTAAAATAATTACGGTTTAGGCTAGAACCAATGCGGAATAAAACTATCGTTTCATTTGTCAAGCACAAAACCTAAAACAACTAGGCTCACCTATGTGAACCAACAACTTATGCTAAAAGAGATAAACAACTAAGTGATAGCAAGATATATATCATGAAACAATATGGCTATCACAAAGTAAAGTGCATAGGAAAAGGGCTCGGGTAAGAGATAACCGAGGCACACGGGGACAACGATGTATCTCGAAGTTGACACCCTTGTAGATGATAATCTCCATTCGGAGCGGTGTGGAGGCACAATGCTCCCCAAGAAGCCACTAGGGCCACCGTAATATCCTCACGCCCTCGCACAATGCAAGATGTCGTGATTCCACTAAGGGACCCTTGAGGGAGGTCATCGAACCCGTACAAACAAGGTTGGGGCAAACTCCACAACTTAATTGGAGGATCCCAACAACACCACGAAGCTTCACCACAAAGGATTGTGGCTCCGAGGTGACCTCAAATGCTCGGGGCAATCTCCACAACCTAATTGGAGACCCCGAAGCTTGCCCGGAGCTTTGCACCACAATGATTGAGCTCTGAGGCAACACCAACCGTCAAGGGCACCAAAGCACCCAAGAGTAACAAGCTCTAGGGTGCTCAAACACCCAAGAGTAATAAGCTTCTCAACTTCTCACTTCCACGTATCACCGTGGAGAACTCAAATCTATGCACAAAATGCAATGGCAAGGGCACACGGAGTGCCCAAGTCCTTCTCTCCCAAATCCCACCACAACAACTAATGCCATGGAGGAAAGTGAGTGGAAGAACGAAGAAGAACACGAAGAACTCCAGGATCTAGATCCAAGGGGTTACCCTCACATAGAGAAGAAATTGATTGGTGGAAATGTGGATCTAGATCTCCTCTCTCTTTTCCCTCAAAAAGGAGCAAGAAACATTGGAGGGATTGAGAGATAGCAAGCTCAAAGAGGGTCAACAATGGGGGGCAAACACGAGCTCAAAAGATGGGGACCATTGGGGAATCACATAGGAGCGGTACAACCTCTCTGCTCACCGGTACAACCGGTAGTACCAATTATACCGGAATAACCGGCCTACAATCGCCCAATAACCGCTCCAAAATAGAACCGGGTCTGGTGGTACAGTGGTACATGGCCGGTACAACCTCCGGACCAATTCTGGAGCGGTACAACCGCTCCAAACACCGGTTGTACCGGTCAACCGGTACAACCTCTCTCTGGGGCGATAAACCTCTCTATGTAAAACAAGTAATACTAAAACAGCCACAACTTTCGCATACGAGCTCCGATTTGAGCAAACTCAAGCTTGTCGGATAAATGAAAACGAAAGCTATCCAATAATGACTAGTTAAATTAAGAACAAGCATTGAAGAATAAATGCCACTAGGATAAGGAACATGACCTTCCCAATTAATATCTGGCAAAATCTCCAACACCAAAAACACAATATGATGCATACGAAATCTGTTTTTGATGAGCTTACACTTATCACAATGAAGACCATAAGCTTAAAAACGCACATAGAGAAAAACCAAATAAGGACCAAGAAAGATGATGATGCAAGGATGCAAATGGTTTGAGTTCTCAACGAACGATACGATGAAGCTCACTTGAGATCCCTCCTTGATAGTACGGCTATCGATCCTATAACCCGGTCTCCCAACTGTTGGAAATATGCCATAGATCCAATAAATAAAGTGTTTATTATTATATTTCCTTGTTCATGATAATTGTTTATTATCCATGCTATAATTGTATTGGTTGGAAACACATTACTTGTGTGGATAAATAGACAACACTTTGTCCCTAGTATGCCTCTAGTGAACTAGCTCGTTGATCAAAGATGGTCAAGGTTTCCTAGCCATTGACATGTGATGTCATTTGATAACGGGATCGCATCATTAGTAGAATGATGGGATGGACAAGACCCCAACTATAAACGTAGCATATGATCGTGTCAGTTTATTGCTACAGTTTCTGCATGTCAAGTATATGTTCCTATGACCATGAGATCATGCAACTCATAGACACCGGAGGAGTGCCTTGTGTGTATCAAACGTCGCAACATAACTGGGTGACTATAAAGGTGCTCTACAGGTATCTCCAAGGGTATCTATTGGGTTGGCATGGATCAAGACTGGGATTTGTTACTCCGTGTGACGGAGAGGCATCTCAGGGCCCACTCGGTAATACAACATCACAATAAGCCTTGCAAGCAATGTGACTAAGTGTTAGTCATGGGATCTTGTATCATGGAACGTGTAAAGAGATTTCCCAGTAACGAGGTTGAACTAGGTATGGGGATACCGAGGATCGAATCTCGGGCAAGTAACATACCAAAGAACAAAGGGAACATCATACGGGATTAATTGAATCCTTGGCATAGAGGTTCGACCGATAAAGATCTTCGTAGAATATGTAGGAACCAATATGGGCATCCAGGTCCTATTATTGGTTATTGACCGTAGAGGTGTCTCGGTCATGTCTACATAGTTCTCGAACCCGCAGGGTCTGCACACTTAAGGTTTGGTGACGTTTCGGTAGTATAGAGTTATGCATGGTGGTGACCGAAGGTTGTTTGGAGTCCCGGATGAGATCCCGGACATCACGAGGAGCTCCAGAATGGTCCGTAGGTAAAGATTGATATATAGGAAGTCCTGTTTTGGTCGCCGAAAAAGTTTCGGGCTCATCGGTATTGTACCTGGAGTGCCGATAGTGTACCGGGGGACCATCGAGAGGGGTATTTCGACCCAAGAGGCTACATGGGCTGTGGGAGGGTGAATACCAGCCCTTAGTGGGATGTTGGAAGTCCCACACAAGGCCCATGCGGCTGGAAAGAAAATCCCAAAGAGAAAAAGATGGAAAAGGGCAAAAGACCAAATAAGGAAGGAGTCCTAGTCCTACTAGGATTGGAGGAGGATTCCTCCTCTCCTCCCTTCGGCCGAAGCCTAGATGGCTTGGACCTTGGGCCAAGCCTCCTCCTCTCTTCCTCTTATATATACTAGAGGTTTTAGGGTTTTGGCACAAGATTTTCAGCCACGTGCAACCCTACTCTCTAGTTCGTAGTTTCTCCTCTAGATCGGTTTCAGTTGTGCTTAGGCGAAGCCCTGCTGAGATTACTCCACCACCATCGCCGCAACGCTATCATGCTGCCGGAGAACTCATCTACCTCTCCGCTTCCTCTTTCTGGATCAAGAAGGCGGAGATCGTCATCAAGTTGTACGTGTGCTGAACGCGGAGGTGTTGTCCCTTCGGTACTTGATCGGGACGGATCGTTATTGGATCGCGGGACGCTCAGCGATTTGGATCGCGAAGACGTTCGACTACATCAACCGCGTTTCTTAACGCTTCCCGCTTAGCGATCTACAAGGGTACGTAGATCCACTCTCCCTCCCGTAGTTGCTCATCACCATGGATAGATCTTGCGTGTGCGTACATGCAACGTTCCCCAATAGTGGCATCATGAGCTAGGTCTATGTGTAGATGAGATCTCGAGTAGAACACAAAGAGTTTGTGGGTGTTGATGCTTAGATTGCTTCCTCCCTTGGCCGTGTTTTGGTTCAGCGGTATTGTGAGATGAAGCGGCCCGGACCTACATTACTCGTACGCTTACGAGAGACCGGTTACATTGACTGACGTGTAACCTGGTTGCACAAAGATGGTTGGCGGGTGTCTGTTTCTCCTACTTTAGTTGGATCGGATTCGACTAAGGCGGTCCTTGAGAAGGTTGAAAAGCAACTTATGTATCACCATATGGTTTATGCGTAGGTGAGAATTATTCTTGCTAGATACCCGTAGCAGCCACGTAAAACATGCAACAACAATTAGAGGACGTCTAACTTGTTTTTGCAAGGTATGTTGTGATGTGATATCCCCAATTACATGATGAGATATATGTGATGTATGAGATGATCATGTGTTGTATAGAATATCACGACTTGCATGTCGATGAGTACGGCAACCGGCAGGAGCCATAGGGTTGTCTTTAATTATTGTGACCTGCGTGTCAATCATTAAGCGCTATGTAATGCTTTACTTTATTGCTAAACGGTGGCAATAGTAGTAGAAGCATGGTGGGCACAACAACCCCGATGGTGACACGTTGATGGAGATCATGGTGTCGTGCCGGTGACGATGAAGATCATGCCAGTGCTTTCAAGATGGAGATCAAAAGCACAAGTTCATGCCATATCATGTCACTTATGATTTGCATGTGATGTTAATCCTTTTATGCACCTTGCTTTGATTAGGACAATGGTAGCATTATATGGTGATCCCTCACTTAAATTTCAAGATGAATTGTGTTCTCCCCGAGTGTGCACCGTGCGAAAGTTCGTCGTGTCGAGACACCACGTGATGATCAGGTGTGATAGACTCTATGTTCACATACAGCGGGTGCAAGCTAGTGTTGCACATGCAGAACACTCGGGTTAAACTTGACGATCCTAGCATGTACAGACATGGCCTCGGAAGAGACCGAAAGGTCGAACATGAGTCATATAGTAGATATGATCAACATGATGATGTTCACCATTGAAACCACCTCAACTCACATGATGATCGGACTTGAGTTGGTGAATTTGGATCATGTGACACTCAAATGACCTGAGGGATGTCAATTTGAGTGGGAGCTTTAGTAATGTGATTAACTGAACTCATTATCTTGAACAATAGTCTAAGTAACCTTTGCATATTTATGTTGTAGATCAATGGCTCGTGCAATAGCACCCCTGAATTTTAATGTGTTCCTAGAGAAAGCTAAGTTGAAAGATGATGGAAGTAACTTTGTTGACTGGGCCCGTAATCTGAGGATTATCCTCACGGCTTCCTAGAATCATATGTCCTTGATGCACCGCTTGGTGACCAACCAGAAGACATGTCATCCGAAGACGTTAAGAACGCTTGGGAGGCACGTTCTGGAGATTACTCAATAGTTCAGTGTGCAATATTGTATGGCTTAGAACCGGGACTTCAAAGACATTTTGAACATCATGGAGCATATGAGATGTTCCAGGAGTTGAAGTTTATCTTTCAGAAGAATGCCCAGATCGAGAGGTATGAGAACGGGTCTATCAGTGAACATATACTCAGAATGTCTGGGTATTCGACTCGTCTGGCGGAGTTGGGAATTGCCCTTCCGCCAGAGGCGATCACTGACAGAGTTCTTCAATCACTGCCACCTAGTTACAAGAGCTTTGTGATGAACTATAACATGCACGGGATGAACAAGTCAGTCGCCGAGCTGTTTGCGATGCTAAAATTCGCTGTCTGAAATCCAGAAAGAACATCAAGTGTTGATGGTCAATAAAACCACTAGTTTCAAGAAGAATGGCAAGGGCAAGGGCAAGAAGGGTAAAACCAAGAAGGACGGCAAAGCAGTTGCTACTCCTGTAAAGAAGCCCAAGGCTGGACCCAAGCCAGAAACCGAGTGCTTTCTTTGAAAGGGAACTGGTCACTGGAAGCGGAACTGCCCCAAGTACTTGGCTGACAAGAAGGCGGCCAACGACAAACAAGGTATATATGATATACATGTTATTGATGTGTACCTTACTAACTCTTGTTGTAGTGCCTGGGTATTTGATACCGGTTCGGTTGCTCACATTTGCAACTCAAAACAGGAACTACGGAATAGACGAAGGCTGGCAAAGGACGAAGTGACAATGCGCGTGGGAAATGGTTCCAAGGTTGATGTGATCGCCGTCGGCACGCTCTCTCTTCAATTACCATTGGGATTAGTGATGAACCTGAATAAATATTATTTAGTGCCTGCATTAAGCATGAACACTATATCTGGATCTTATTTATTGCGAGATGGTTACTCATTTAAATCAGAGAATAATGATTGTTCTATTTATATGAGTAATATCTTTTATGGTCATGCACCCAATGTGAGGGGTTTATTCATATTGAATCTTGATAGTGATGATACACATGTTCATAACACTGATGCCAAAAGATGTAGAGTTGATAATGATAGTACCACTTTCTTGTGGCAATGCCGTTTAGGTCATATTGGTGTAAAACGCATGAGGAAGCTCCATGCTGATGGCCTTTTGGAGTCACTTGATTTTGAATCACTTGACACATGTGAACCATACCTGATGGGCAAGATGACTAAAATGCCGTTTTCTGGAACAATGGAACGGGCAAGTGACTTATTGGAAATCATACATAGCGATGTGTGCGATGCAATGAATGTTACAACGCACAGTGGATATCGTTATTTTCTCACCTTCACTGATGACTTAAGTAGATATGGGTATATTTACTTAATGAAACACAAGTCTGAAACGTTTGAAAAGTTCAAGCAATTTCAGAGTGAAGTTGAGAATCATCGTAACAAGATTATTAAATTCCTACGATCTGATCGAGGAGGCGAAATCTAAGTTATGAGTTTGGTAGTCACTTAAGACAGTGTGGAATTGTTTCACAGTTGACACCGCCTGGAACACCACATCGTAATGGTGTGTCTGAACATCGTAATCGAACCTTATTAGATATGGTGTGTTCTATGATGTCTCTTGCTGATTTGCCACTATCATTTCGGGGTTATGCATTAGAGGCAGCTGCATTCACTTTAAATAGGGCACCATCGAAATCCATTGAGACGACGCCATATGAACTATGGTTTGGCAAGAGGCCAAAGTTGTCGTTTCTTAAAGTTTGGGGATGTGATGCTTATGTCAAAAAGCTTCAGCCTGAAAAGCTGGAACCCAAAGCAGAGAAATGTGTCTTCATAGGATACCCGAAAGAGACAGTCGGGTATACCTTCTATCTCAGATCCAAAGGCAAAGTGTTTGTCGCTAAGAACGGAATATTTCTTGAGAAAGAGTTTCTCTCGAAAGAATTGAGTGGGAGGAAAATAGAGCTTGATGAGGTTATTGAACATTTACTTCAACCAGAGAGCAGTGCAACGCAGAAAGATGTTTCTGTGGAACCTACGACGGTTGAAGAGGAAGTTAATGATGATGATCATGAAGCTTCTGATCAAGTTACTATTGAACCTCGTAGGTCTACAAGGGCGCGTACTGCTCCTGAGTGGTACGGCAACCCTGTCTTGAAGGTCATGTTGTTGGCAAACAATGAACATACGAGCTATGGAGGAGCGATGATGGGCCCGAATTCCGAGAAATGGTTAGAGGCCACGAAATCCGAGATGGGATCCATGTATGAAAACAAAGTATGGACTTTGGAATTATTACCTAAAGGGTGAAAGGCCATCCAGAACTAATGGATCTTTAAGAAGAAGACGGACGCGGATGGCAATGTCACCATCTATAAAGCTCGACTTGTGGCAAAAGGGTTTTTCAAAAGTTCAAGGAGTTCACTACGATGAAACCTTCTCACCCGTAGCGATGCTTAAGTCTGTCAGAATCATGTTGGCAATAGCTGCTTATTTCGACTATGAAATTTGGCAGATGGATGTCAAAACAGCGTTCCTTAATGGTTTCCTTGAGGAAGAGTTGTATATGATGCAACCAGAAGGTTTTTTCAATCCATAGAATGCTGACAAAGTTTGCAAACTCCAGCGATCCATTTATGGACTGGTGCAAGCATCTCGGAGTTGGAATAAGCGCTTTGATGAGGTGATAAAAGCGTTTGGGTTTATACAAGTTTATGGAGAAGCTTGTATTTACAAGAAAGTGAGTGGGAGCTCTATAGCGTTTCTAATATTATATGTGGATGACATATTGCTGATTGGTAACAATATAGAAATGCTGGAAAGCGTGAAGGAATATTTGAACAAGAGTTTTTCAATGAAGGACCTAGGAGAAGCGGCTTTCATATTAGGCATTAAGATCTATAGAGATAGATCAAGACGCTTGATAGCACTTTCACAAAGCACATACCTTGATAAAGTTTTGAAGAAGTTCAAAATGGATCAGTCCAAGAAGGGGTTCTTGCCTGTGTTACAAGGTGTGAAGTTGAGTAAGACTCAATGCCCAGTGACTGCAGAAGATAGAGAGAAGATGAGTGTCATCCCCTATGCTTCAGCCATAGGCTCTATCATGTATGCAATGTTGTGCACAAGACCAGACGTCAGCCTTGCCATAAGTATGGCCGGAAGGTTTCAAAGTGATCCTGGAATGGAGCACTGGACGGCGTTCAAGAATATCCTTAAGTACCTGAAAAGGACTAGGGAAATGTTTCTCGTTTATGGAGGTGATGAAGAGCTCGTCGTTAAGGGTTACGTCGATGCAAGCTTTGACACTGATCCGGATGACTCCAAGTGGCAAACCGGATACGTATTTATTCTCAACGGGGGAGCGGTAAGCTGGTGCAGTTCCAAGCAAAGCGTGGTAGCCGATTCTACATGCAAAGCCAACTACATCGTAGCCTCAGAGGCGGCGAAGGAAGGTGTCTGGATGAAGCAGTTCATGATAGATCTTGGTGTAGTGCCCAGTGCACTGAATCCAATGACTCTATTCTGTGATAACACTGGTGCAATTGCTCTGGCTAAGGAACCAAGGTTTCACAAGATGACCAGACACATAAAGCGATGCTTCAATTCCATCCGCGATTACATCGAGGAGAAGGACATAAATATTTGCAAAGTGCACACGGATCTGAATGTTGCAGACCCGTTGACTAAACCTCTTCCAAGGGCTAAACATGATCAACACCAGAACTGCATGGGTGTTCGGTTCATTACAATGTAAATCACATAGTGATTATAACTAGATTATTGACTCTAGTGCAAGCGGGAGACTGTTGGAAACATGCCCTAGAGGCAATAAATAAAGTGTTTATTATCATATTTCCTTGTTCATGATAATTGTTTATTATCCATGCTATAATTGTATTGGTTGGAAACACATTACATGTGTGGATAAATATACAATACTTTGTCCCTATTATGCCTCTAGTGAACTAGCTCGTTGATCAAAGATGGTCAAGGTTTCCTAGCCATTGACATGTGATGTCATTTGATAACGGGGTCGCATCATTAGAAGAATGATGGGATGGACAAGACCCAAACTATAAACGTAGCATATGACCATGTCAGTTTATTGCTACAGTTTCTGCATGTCAAGTATATGTTCCTATGACCATGAGATCATGCAACTCACGGACACCACAGGAGTACCTCGTGTGTATCAAACGTCGCAACGTAACTGGGTGACTATAAAGGTGCTATATATGTATCTCCAAGGGTATCTGTTGGGTTGGCATAGATCAAGATTGGAATTTGTTACTCCGTGTGACGGAGAGGTATCTCAGGGCCCACTCGGTAATACAACATCACAATAAGCCTTGCAAGCAATGTGACTAAGTGTTAGTCGCGGGATCTTGTATTACGAAATGAGTAAAGAGACTTGCCAGTAACGAGGTTGAACTAGGTATGGAGATACCGACGATCGAATCTCGGACAAGTAACATACCGAAGAACAAAGGGAACATCATATGGGATTAACTGAATCCTTGACATAGAGTTCGACCGATAAAGTTCTTCGTAGAATATGTAGGAAATAATATGGGCATCCAGGTCCCGCTATTGGTTATTGACCGTAGAGGTGTCTCAGTCATGTCTACATAGTTCTCGAACCCGCAGGGTCTGCACACTTAAGGTTTGGTGACGTTTCGGTAGTATAGAGTTATGCATGGTGGTGACCGAAGGTTGTTCAGAGTCCTGGATGAGATCTCGGACATCATGAGGAGCTCCGTAATAGTCCGTAGGTAAATATTGATATATAGAAAGTCCTGTTTTGGTCGCCGGAAAAGTTTTGGGCTCATCGATAGTGTATCGGGAGTGCCGGTAGTGTACCCGGGGACCATGGGGAGGGGTATTTCGACCCAAGAGGCTACATGGGCTATGGGAGGGTGAATACCAGCCCTTAGTGGGCTGGTAGAAGTCCCACATAAGGCCCATGCGGCTGGAAAGAAAAGCCCAAAGAGAAAAAGGTGGAAAAAGGCAAAAAGACCAAATAAGGAAGGAGTCCTAGTCCTACTAGGATTGGAGGAGGATTCCTCCTCTCCTCCCTTTGGCCGAAGCATAGATGGCTTGACCCTTGGGCCAAGCCTCCTCCTCTCTTCCTCTTATATATACTAGAGGTTTTAGGGTTTTGGCACAAGATTTTCAGCCACGTGCAACCCTACCCTCTAGTTCGTAGTTTCTCCTCTAGATCGGTTTCAGTTGTGCTTAGGCGAAGCCCTGCCGAGATTACTCCACCACCATCGCGGCAACGCCGTCACGCTACCGGATAACTCGTCTACCTCTCCGCCCCCTCTTGCTGGATCAAGAAGGGGGAGATCGTCATCAAGCTATACGTGTGCTGAACGCGGAGGTGTTGTCCGTTAGGTACTTGATCGGGACGGATCGTGATTAGATCGCGGGATGCTCGGCGATTTGGATCACGAAGACGTTCGACTACATCAAACGCGTTTCTTAACGCTTCCCGCTTAGCGATCTACAAGGGTACGTAGATCCACTCTCCCTCTCGTAGATGCTCATCACTATAGATAGATTTTGCGTGTGGGTATGAAATTTTTTGTTTACCACGCAACGTTCCCCAACACCAACTACCACTATGAGACCGGTAAAATGGAAAACCTTATCAAGGTCAAACCTTTGCCTTGCTCATAGTCTACTTGATCTAGATGATGACGATCTTGTCCTTCTCAAGATGGACCATCTTTCTTGATTGCGCCGGCTCGATGAAGACTAGTAGATTGCTTCCCCATACTCCACTATGGGTGAGCCACTCTTCGGCACATCTTCACAAGTCCATTGTCACTACAATGGACGACAAGCTTCAAGCATGATCTCTCCGTGATGATTCACTTGGACTTGCACACCGCAACCTTGATGACGATCACCACTTGATGTAATCTTTCATGGGTTGTATGGTATCTTCCTCTTGATGCAATCTCATGAAAATATACCTAACCCCACAAAGAACTCTCACAACGAATATGGGTTAGTACACAAAGCATAATGGACAATGCTTACCATACCATGAGATCACTTGACCCCTCTTGGTACATCTTGTATGCTTTGTGTGTTGATCAACTTGATTCGCTCTTTGACTTAGTCTTGATCAACCTTGTATCTTATCTTCTCTCTTCATAAAGATGATGTCTTGAAGGTAATCATGAATGCTTAGACAATCTTCTTCGTCAAGACATGCTTGCAATAAGCTCAACTCTTACATGACCAATCTTTGGATAAACCTTGAATACCATCTTGATCATCATATAAACTCCTTGAAACCCAACAGATGGACTTCAAGAAGTGCTTATGGACAAATCCTTCGAATATAACTCAAGGCAACCATTAGTCCATAGGGGTGTCATCAATTACCAAAACCACACATGGAGAAATATACTCTTACAATATCCCCCATTTTGGTAATTGATGACAACCACTTTCAAGAGACTATATAAGGAAATAAGCACAACCAAGCAAACACACATGCATAGCAGTGCATGGGCATGAGATGCAAATGCTTAAGCAATAAAAAGCAAAACTCTCTAAGCTTTCCAAACTAAACTCTCTAAACTTCTCCCCCCATTGGCATCGATTATTAAAATGGGCGAAAAGCTTAGAAAGCCAATATAATGGGCGTTTCTTCAAAATGTGTGTATTTATCAAAATATGAGTGTAATAAAATATACATATCCAATGATAAGTAGTTGAAGAAAAATAAATTATATTAAGGATCCAAAGATTTCAAAAAGGATCGTATGGCACAAAGACATGCACTAGAGTGAAGCAAGCAATCAAAAAAAATCAATTGGAACAAACAATCACATGGTCCTACGAACCATACGAATGAAAGATATTATGATATCGGCAAAAAAATGTTTATAAAGAAACTAGAGAAGCTTCCCATGATTTGTGCACAATTAAGAATTATTGTATTTGATTACAAGTGTATAAAATAGAATCATGACTTCTCCAAAATCAATATAAATACACAACAAGTGCAAGCAAGTAGATAAGACAATAAGAATATCACTTACACCAAACATATGAACAATTGAAAAACATGTAAAAGAGATTTAAAAATAGACTCAATCAAAATGATACGTGTGGTGCGGTCTAGCCGTGGCATTGGTCGCACTAGCCGTCTAGCCGTCGTCGCCGTCGCAGGCCGTCTAGCTAGCTCGCCCCTCCTCCTGCCGCCGCCGCTCGATCGTCCCGATCCGATCCGACGGTGCTCGAATGGTAATAAATCGATGTTGGTAGATTGCGTAATCAAGTACAGAAGACAGGCATCATAGAAGCTGCCGCCAGAACGACCATAACGATAAGGAAAACTCCATTCCCCTCCCCTCTTCTGTTTTCTTTACTCCCCTCCCCTCTCCCCTGCTTCCTCCCCACTTCCACTCCTCCCTCCTCGGCTGGATCTCCGAGATCGAATCCCAGGAATCCCCGATCCTCATAGCCCCGCCATGCGCTCCCGACAACCCCACCAGCTCCTGCCTCGCGTCCCCCTCCCAGCTCCCTGATCCCATCTTCCTCCCAGGGCCGCCGCTGACGCCAATTGGCGCCGGACGGCATGGACTCCGGCGCCAACAGCGTCGGCTCCGTCGGCGAGTCGCCACCGCCGGTATCCCCTCCTGTTCGCCCGGTAGCCAAGGGCCGCGGCCTCCGCCGGTGGCGCCGTATCCCCCGCGAGCTCCACGACGACGAGGGCGGCTCCCCCGCGGGCGGCCCCGTCGCCGCCGCAGCCGCAGCCGCAGCCGCCGTCCCTGGCGCTGTTGGCGCTGACGTGGACCTGGCGCAGCTCCATAAGCGCCGTCTCCCCGTCGGCGCCGACGCGCCCAAGGGGAAGCAGGAGGCGGCGGCCGAGGAGGACAGCCCGGTCGCGTCGGTCGAGTCCAGCTTCGTGCCGCCGGAGGCCACTCCGTCGCCGTCCCCGGCTACGACACCGGCTCCGGCTCCGACTAGTCTGGACCCGGATCTCGGCCTCCTGATCGCGTCCGCCGGCTTCTCGGTGGGCGCCGGCGGCGCCGACTCGGACAACAGCGACGACCGGACCAGCAAGTCCTCCACCGCGCTCCCGCGCCACGACTTCTCGCTCGCCGGCTTCGGCCGCGACCGCGACAGGGCGCGGTCCCGAGCCCCTGGCGCCGCTGCTCACGCCAAGAACCTCCGTACCGCACGCGCCCGTGGCGCCGGTGCGCGCGCTGCCTCTGCGGCCTCCTCCACGGTGGAACCGGAGAACTCGCGCTCCAGTGTCGAGTCTGACCTCCGCAGCACTGGCGCTGCTCACGCGCGAAAATCAAGCGCTGGCATCAGCAGTAATGGCGTTCACAAGTTTCTCTACACTGATGGAGACCACAGCGACGATGAAGCTCCAAGTGAGCACTTGCGATCTGCAGCAGGAGGTTTCTATAAGGAGAATGGGAGTGCAGTAGGGAGAATGGCAATGGGGAATGGTGATTTGTATGCCCATGGTCATGGATTTCATGAAGGGAGCATTGGCAAGGGTGAGAATGGAGGGATCCATTCAGGTCTTGATGCCTACTCGGACTCAATTTCGATGCTTCAGTCAGCACAAGAAGCACTTGAGAATGGTATGATCATATTCCCCTTTAGTTTATTCTCGCAAAATATCCCCTTCACTTTAGCTTCATGCGCTAATGAGTTTGTTCCATTAGAGTGAGCAAGTGTTTGTTACCGACATGGAAATCTGTATTTCACGTAGCCTGCTTACTATCTTAGAGCTTAGAGGGCGTAGTTCAGAATTTCTGCTATTACTGAGTATTTTTGTTCAGCTATTCATTTTGAGATTAAACCGTTTGGTTTCAACGGCCTAGTTTATTAGCTCGAAATAACTGAACACTTGGTGCATTATAGTGACCAACAATAAATGGGACAGTACATACATTCATGATGTTTGTAGAGGGTCCTAGATACTAATTTTTGACAAGTTTAATCCACTGTGGCCTCATGCTTTGTTCATACCCAAGTTTAATCCACTGTGGCCTCATGCTTTGTTCATACCCAAGTTTAATCCACTGTGGCCTCATGCTTCGGTCATACCAATTGCTGTGAATTCAGTAACATGTCAATTCTGGAGAAAGTGTATCATCTTCAATAGCCATTATTAGGACAAAAGTGGTCATTCTCCTAACCTGTTGCTGCTGATTCGCTCTCATGTTGGATCTGCAAGATGTGGTTACATCAGTCTCTTTCTATTCTTGGTACACCAACACCCCACCCATATGTTTGGCCTCTTTGATGCAGTGACTTCTTGTCCGATGTGCACAAGCATGCCAGCTAACACCTTTTGGACATTCCGAAAAAGAAACCAGTTCTGTGTTTCCTGCCTAGTGGTTTCACTGAAAACCACAGTTAAATTTAATTTGTTAAGTCTTGTCAAGGGGGGAATATGAATGCTGTTTTTTTTCTTCGTTTCCCTCATGGAAGCCTAGTGATAATGAGCCATATAATTAACCGAATTGAGATGGAAGAGGAGTTGATGATTTAGTAACCGATGTTTCATCAACATATCCAGCTTTTAGTAAGAATTGAGATGGAAGAGAAGAGAAGTTGATGTCTGATAGGAAAAGAACCCGGCGAAGAAGAAATTACTTGTAGTAATGGAGATGATGAACTTCCAACCAAATTTAGAGCAGACATGATTGTGAGTTACTTCCTCCGTTCCTAAATATAAGTCTTTTTAGTTTTAGTGATTCTAATATGAACTACATACAGATATATATAGACATATTTTAGAGTGTAGATTCACTCATTTTACTCCGTATGTAATCCATGTTGAAATCTTTGAAAAGACTTGTATTGAGGAACGACGGTAGTAGAGGTTAGGACACATCGATGCTACTTAGCGATGTGAGGGTCTCAGCTGTGGCGTGAATACAAAGCAATGGTGGCGGAAGAGGGAATGGAGATTACGGTTGTTATAATAATATAAGGGCTACAGGGAAGGGCGTGTCTCCACTTTTCAATGAGCTTGCTCCCATGGAAAAATATGGCAAACTTCGTGTAGAACTTGGGCTCACATTATGTTAGGACATCCTGCCAAAACAGTCCTTGCTGATATTTTATTCCAGTTTAATTTTAAGGCGAGGTGTTAACGGTGATAACAATGCTTGTTTAAAAAGGAATACAGTATGCATGTTCTTTTTTTGCTGTTTAACACATCAGACTATCAACAGTTAAGTGGTGACTTGTTGAGTTGATCAATGCCTTAGTTCAATTCTCTGGCAATTTATTACTGCCATTGTGGAATTTCCCATTTCGTGAGAAAAGATCTCTCTTGTGTTTTATATCATTATATTTTCTGTGGCAATCTTTTAATGTGTATTTCATATCAGATCAAACGGTTTGTACTCTGCAGTCTGCAAGGTTACTTCCTAGTAGTTTCAGTAGCAGCCATTGTAGCATTAAAAAATGTGTAAAAGCATCTGGTTGCCCTGCATGTTCTGGGAAGTTTCCTTAGTTCATTTCCTATTATAAATTCGTGAGTGCTCTGTTGCCGTATCATTGCAGTTGGACGAAGATGTTTTGTTCAAAACATGAAATCATCTTTTGCTTCAGTCAAAGTGTTTTTTTGCAATAACTGTTTGCTTCTGCATATTTCTGCAGAGCTCCAAATGTTTGTGGAAATCGGGAAAGAAAGCAGTGATAATTCCACAGACATTTATGATGAAAACGAATGGAGCAGTTCACCCAATTGCGAAGATTTTTCAGAAGAAATAAGTGAAAAGTTGAAGCTTCTAGAGTCCAAACTGGAAGAAGCTTCCTCTCTCATCGATGAGAAGGATTCAAGAATACATGAACTTGATACCCTCAACAAGACACAACCAGGGGAAGCCGCACTATACAATAGCAAGCTGCTGTCCCTGCAGTCTGAAGTTGATCAACTGCTCATGGAGAAGATGGAGGCGGAGATCCAGTGCTTCATCCTGAAAAGAGCTTCAGAAGCTTGGCAACCCCAGACCGAGAGTCAGGGCACCCTTCACGAAGCACAGAAGTCTCTGTCTGAGGATCACAAACAGCTGGAGGTCAAGCTTCGGCACACCGAGAACAGAGCGAGGACGCTAGAGGAGATGGTTGAGAAGCTAGAGTCGCAGTGCAAAGAGCTCTCGAATGCTTCAGAGGTCCTGAAGCTGCAGGCCGGAGCAAGTCGAGCTTCGCTTTTTTGTTCCGTTCAGTTAGTGCTGCTGTGCGTCGCGGTGTGGACATTCGTTGCGCGGTTCTTGCCCTCTCCTCCCGAATTTGTACCTACTTGATGAGGTTAGAAAGTTTCTCTGCGGATGAGCCTCTGTGTAGACATTATTGAAAGTTACTTCCTGTAATCTATTAGGCATTGGTGGCCTTATAAATTTTCTGTTTGTAACATCAACTCAGATTTTGCTACTTACCATCACTTTACTGTACTTATTCACAAATCTTCTTGCTGGTTCTCTCTTCTCTGTATCCTGGAAATGTTAATGAGAATTACAATATCCCAGTGTAAGACACTGCATGCTGTCATCATCTTCAAAATATCTCTGGACTGGCTCGATGGGCACGCTCAGATTGACAGAGGAGACGAGAGGGATGCGAGCTCTGTACCTGCTTCTTCTTCCGTCTCCACTAACCTTTTCCCTAATCTCTTTTTTTCCTTCTTCTTTCTAATCTACACAACAGTGTTTCGATTCGAGATAAACTCTATATGAAAAAGATGCATATTGATGTTACGGTTTCATTTGTACGATTGGTTTATTAGTTTTGTCAACTGTAAATGCTCAATTTTATGTTCATGTTTGGAGCTATTTTGGACGATTTTTTTTATTCTTCGCGTACGGTCGTCCGTTTGAAATTACCTTTGACCAAAAGCTTCATCACGCAGTTTCACATAACATTCAAGTTGCAAGTTTTTTGTTTCGACGATCCTACCGCACTTGCACCGCAATTACGCGCATACTGTATTTATTCTCCTCTATCCTCTGTCTCAAAGCCCTCATGTTCGTCCCTTCAACGCCGATGTCGTTCCTCTTGACCTCCTTACCCACATCCTACTATATTGGAGTCATTTTCGACGTCGGTCATCTTGGCCGCTTCTCTGCCGTCCTACTGCATTCACGTTGTCGTGGCGCAAGCACTGCATTTCTCCTTTGTCCAATGTCTCCATGCAGACTTTTTCTGCGGCGACGAGGCTAGCAACTAGTTCGCCGCACCATCGACAGGGTCGCTCGCACGCAACTCCGTGCATATCATGTCGGACGCGGCGCCACGACCACCATCCATCGCAGTCGTCATGATCTGACACACACTGCATTTCTCCTCCTCCGCCCTCTGCATCAGCTTTCTTCGCATGGACTTTCTCTGCAGCAACGATGCTAGCAACTAGTTCGCCGCGGCGCCGACAGGAGTGCTCGTCCGGGACTCCGTGCTCATCATGTCGGACGCGGCGCCGCAGTCACCGTCCATCGCAGTTGCGAGGCCCAGTGTGTGCGCTAAGTATAAGTGTTAGCTCTTAATCATATCCCATGTATTCAACCAAACACCATATAGTTGCATTAGCCGAGTCAATGCAGGAAACCAAACGCCATGCCAAAGTTGCTCCCCTAATGCGAGAGAACTAGATACGGACAAACTATGTGCAGATGTTGGTTTAGAGGTCATACTTGCTCACCCAGCCTTCGGTGAGCCAGGGTGTAGCCAGGCCCAGCCGCCAAACGCGTCCATAAGGTTCTGTCTTTCCACCGCGCTCTCTCTCTCTCTCCACACACCACCGGGTAGCCCCTGTTGTGCCCCATGTCAATTGCCTGTAAAAAGTGAGAATTTTTTTGAAAAGTGTAACTATAAATATTGAGATTGGTTTATCTACCATGCACGGGATATTTTTAGGATGGATCCACTGTCCGTGGTTGCTTTGAGATTCGTGTCATGTTTTTGAAGTTGTCAAAATTCATTTCGATTCAAAATCTCTGGTTCGATTTTTTTTCTTTTTTTGAGTCCACTGTCCGCACGTTTTTAAACAAGACAAATTCAGAAAACAGTCAAAGAATTTTTTTTGGCACGGATCTCAAAGCAACCACGTCCGGTGGATCTATGCACAGGATATCCCTTGCATAGTAAAATTGCTTTTCTACTATGGAGAAAAGAGAGATAAAATCATTCATGTGGCACTGCATACGCTGATAAATCTTTCATCATCTCACATACATACATACTCATGACAGCACATCATCAGCGTATATAGAACTAATGAAAACACGGCGGATTACAAGAACAAAGCCGCTCCGGCCGGCACGCAGGGGAGACGGACGGATCAGCCGAAGAATGGTGGGTCGTATCCGTTGCTGGTGGTGGCGAGGATGTAGTAGGCGACGATGTGGCCGATGGAGCCCCAGGCGAGGACGTCGACGAGGTTGAAGCCGACGGGGTCGTTGGACTTGAGGATCCCGGCGAACTCCTTGGCGCGCTCGTCGCCGGCCTCGAAGTGGGTCTTGCCGTTCTGCTCGGGGACCTGCTTCGCCACGTTCTCCCGCTGGAAGTTGAAGAAGACGAAACGGCCCATCACCAGCGACAGCCCCGTGCTGAGGCTGATGACCACCGACGGTTCCAGCGCGGCCCGCGCCGCCACGGACCGCCGCGCCGGCGGCGAGCACCCCCGGAACGAGGCCGCCGCGCGCGGGGACGGCGCCAGGCGGAGCCCGGCCACGGCGGGCGGGGACAGCACGGCGGCGGTCGAGGCGGCCATGGTCCTCCCTCCTCCTTCGGAGCTGTGTGGGTGCTCAAGCTCAAGGACCAACGTGCGGCGAGTTCTTGATCTCGGTAGGGCGCTACGTACGTGGTGTTTGGTGGTGTGGGTATATAGGGGGGTGGTGACGTGGGGGATATGGTGGGGGCGCGGGAATGCGAGGTTAGTGGTGGAGGGGAGCGGGATTTCGTGGTGTGCTCATGGAGTGTGGCCATTGGAGGGTGCTGGATAAGGTATCTGAGCCATACCCTTTTTTTCTGCACTTCTCTTTTCACGGCAAGTCAGCACTGCGTCGTGTCACTTGTGTGCCCCTCGAGAGTTACATGGATGGCCAACTGGCCACCAGGCCAAGACTACGTCAAGGTGTCTGTGTGCCAGGGTGCCTCGTATGAACCTCGCAAGTTCAGATTTTTATTTTTCTCTTTTCCTAATCCTGAGGCAACCCAAAAAAACAGTTCGATCGACTCGTTAAACACACAGTAGCGTCCAAGCTGGAGACGGGATGACGGCCCGCTGGGCCGTCTTCGACGAGGGCAAGCCAGGAACGAGCCAAAGATGACACCGTTGGTCTCGACGGAGGTGAGGAGGAGGTTGACGGGTGCGGGTCGGGAGGGGCCACCGGGAGTGGAGAGGGGAAGGGGATGGGGGTGGGGTAGGAGGTTAGAGGGATGCCAACTCAGAGGAGGTGTCGACTCGGATAGGGAGGTGCACCCAACAAGTGAGAGAGCGGCATTGACCGCGTTGATGACAATTAGGTTGACATTAGCATGCGGCGAAGGGGCAGCATGTCAGCGACGCCATGGAGAGGATGAGGAAGGACACCAAAAGAAGGAGGATGAGGAAGGGGACATAGAGTAAAAAACTAAGCAATTGGCATATCTCCTCCCTTTAAATTTAGGAATTTGTGACCATGCGAAGGCTCGTGTTCTTTTTTTGTGTGTTTACTGGTATTTATTATTTGTTAGCGGGCTTAGCCATCTGAGTCACTCGTGGTTTGTGCTGCTTTTGACCTCACTCGAATGAGCATTGCCTTCCTAAAGGGATGCTCGGGAAGTGTGTCGCATCTCTATTCCTATCAATGACTACGACTTGAGTTCCATTGAGGGGAATAAGTTTCAAGCTAGGTATGCTGGTGTGATGAAGTTAGTCGTCTCTTCATCTCATAGGGTTGTTGCAGCGTAGGATGACCTGGCTTACAAGAAGGACAACTCGACTAGGATAGTGAAGGGGGTGGCCGAATGTGTATCTAATTATGTTGGTGGATCTTAGACATTAATGTAAACATCTTAAGAGACTAATGTTTTAACTAGCTTATCTCAAGAAAGTTTCCTTAGATTGCAACAAAGAAGATTAATAGAGACCCCCTCCCCCCATTTTTTTTCTCATGAAGACTATTGTTCACAATGATCCAAGATCGCATTGAGCCCATAAGCATTTCGATACCATCAAAAGAAAAACGAGGTTGCTAAGCTGAGTTTGTTTCTCTTTCTGCTTAAAGATCAAACCCCAATGCTCTCAAAATACTTTCATACCTCCACTATATCTACCTGTACTTCAACACTTCAGAGATTTCAAATTCTTCCAGTTGGAACCATCGAGTTCTTCATACACCATAACTTATATTCGTGTAACAACTATATGACATAACTTGTATTGTTACTTATGCATTATTTCTTTGTTCTTTTATTTTAATATGATCCATCTATTTATATCAAGTTGTATCATTCATAAGAATCTGTTTACTCTTTCTCATATGAGGTGATTGAAACATGCTAGGCGATGGCAACAACAAGGGCCTTAGTAAATTGGTGCAGAAAATCATGCATGTTCTACATGAAATTGCTTACGTGGTTGCTCCTCCAACGGTTGACACGTCTGCGAAGAAGGGAAAACCGATGGTGAAGGCTTTACACAATGCTATTGCCACCAAGAGGAACAAAATATCGATGACTGCAAAACCATCCACACAGAAAGGAATGGAGAAACGAACAGGAAGGTTGCACAAAGGCCGGGGAAGGCCACTTGCTCAGCTTTGTCGTATACCCTCTGCTCCAGTGGGCGGTGAGTGTAGGATCGAAAGGATCAATCTAGAGGGCGGGGGTGAATAGACACTAACAAGCAAAAGGTGTAATTTTCAATTTTCTTGATATTCAGACATATTTTAGCACAAGTTGAGTGGCTAGCACTACAATCAACACATGCATATCTAGAGTATGGGCAGCGGATAATAGACAGCATACAGGTGCAAGAAAGTAAGGGGTGGAGTTTGGATATGATCAAACACAATGAAGAGATGGTGATTTTTGGGGTGGTTCCGATAGGTGGTGCTATCGTACATACACGTGATGAAGACTTCAACCCATGGAGGGTAACAGTTGCGTGAGTCCATAAAGGGATCCATCCACAAAGAGCCCACGAAGAAGCAACCTTCTCTATGCCATCATGGCTTACGTCCACAAAGGACTAGCCTCACTTGGGGTAGATCTTGACAAAGTAGGCAATCACCTTGTTCGTACAAACTCCTTGGTTCAACTCCACAAGATTCGGAGGGTCCCAAGTGTCACCTAACCAATCTAGGAGACACCACTCTCCAAAAACTAATAGATGTTGTCGTTGTTGATGAACTCCTTGCTCTTGTGCATCAAAAGATAGTCTCCTCAACACTCAGTCGGTCTCTCACAAATTCGGCTATCTGGCAGGAGAAAGAATTGGAGTGGAAAGCAATTTGGGGAGGCTAAAAATCAAGGATCAAAATTGGAGTGGAATCCCCTTGATCTCAACAAAAGTTTAGGTGGTTCTCTCTCAAAAGATGTATATGGGAAGTGGTAGCTTCGTCATGGTTCCTCTCTTTGAGAAGGTGGAGTGGGTGGGGGTATATACATGCATCACCAAAAATCTAGTCATCACACAACTTTATGCACTACTCGGTGGGACCGAGTGAAATCACTTGGTGAGACCGACTAGTACAAAAGTTTTAAAATTCCAAGTTTTTCGATAAGACCGGATGGAACAACTCAGTGGGACCAATGGATGATGACCTAAGAACTATTCACATTTCGGTGCGATCGATCAAAACTATTCGAAAATTCCGAAGTGATATTGATAGGCAAGAGAAGCTTGGCAAGTGCACATCGGTGGGACCGGTGGGTCATCTTGGTGAGACGGAGTTTCTAGGGTTTAGGCAGTGGCTATGTCAAGTGTAACTAAGTGAATTCGGATATGGATATTTTGGTGAGACCGAGTTTGACTTTAGGGTTCAGGACATGGATGCAAATGAGTATGTGGCTAGGGGTTTTGGAGCAATATCTCTAAGCACTTGAGAAAATAGTTCATGATCAAAACCCCATCCCTTTTAATAGTATTTGCTTTCCTATGGACTCAATGTGATCTTGGATCACTTAACCAAAAATTTAGATTCTTGAAGCTTTGCCAAAAAAATCCTTAGAGGGGTCCACATCTCTATACATTTACTTGCCTAAGTTTAACTTTTTCTAAAATGTGCTTAAGAAAAACATTAGTCCAACACAATGTATGTTGACATAAATTACCAAAATCACCAAGGGAGCCAATGTTCTTTCAATGAGCCTACTACTACTATGGAGGAGGACAGGGAGGTGACAAAGAAGGATACAGAGGAGGGGGAGGATGTGCGGCAATTGGTTGTTCGTCGGGATCCATAGGGTGGGGATGTGCCTTCACAAGTGCCGACTAATAAGGACCATGAGGTGGAGGTGAAGTCTCTGGTCCCGTGGAGCTCTTCATTCTAGATGTGTTTCTGGTCACGTGGTGTCTCTGTTCTCTTTACCATATGTACGGGTGTGCTCGTACCAAACGACATCTTGCGTTTTGGAGGCCTCTATGCGAGCCTTCTCTTCTTCCGAATGTTTAAAAAATTTATGCTAGTATTTTATCATGTTAATTAACATGATTTTATCACCATAAACCGAGTTCTTTGCTTAATAGCCTAGATTATTCCCGTATACGATATAATAGCAAAAACATACAAAAAGAAGTGTGTGGACGCCGGTAAAATCCAAAGAATCCTATACTACGAAACGGAATTAAAGGTGTAAATTGTCGGATTTCGGGCTCCGCAAAACCCAAAGAGGTTCGAACTGAGGGGCATGTGCGAAGACCCCCACCAGCTCCGGCCTCAAGCTCACCACACGACAACCTAGCCTGACGACCTCACTCAATCACGGGAAGAGGGCTAGCACACGAGGATTTACCCAGGTTCGGGCCGTTGCGAAGCGTAAAACTCTACTCCTTCCTTTGGTGGATTGCCTCACGAGGAGGCTTGCGGATGAACTAGTAAAGTGGTAGTTAGTCTCTTGAAGGTGCTCAAGTGGTGTTCAATCTATATCCCACTCTACTGAGCAGCCTATCCTCTATTTATAGTGGCCTGGGTCCTCTTCCCTTATCGCAAGGGCTGGAAGGGATCCCACAACGACCAAATTCGAAGGGGGCCAAGGAGTACATCCTTATCCCGACTAAAGGTGGTCTTCGCCTGCAAAGTAACCGATGGTGATGCAGAGGTGGGCTCGGCGATGACGTCCGTCCTGTCGGTCTCGTGGTCTTGGTCTTGGTGCGCCAGAATGGAAACCTTTGGGGGGTGCTTTGGGAACCTGCGTGCATCTTTGCGTCCTTTGCACCAAAGAGGAAACTGTCTCATCTGTGCACGCTGGTGCCTACCTGGCCTAGCTTGCGTCACCCCTGACCTCCCGAGGCTGAGCGTTGGATAGAGATCTCCGCCCTTCGTGAGGTGACCTGGGGAGGCCTCTTCCCCCCGGGGGTCTTGGCGTCGTTCCCCTGCGAGGGTGGGGCTCCCGCGAGGAATTTCTTCTTGAGTGGGACCGCACTGGTCCGTACCAGACCGTCGAAGTGGGTCACGCCCTGGGTCGCAGGCAGGCAGTTCTGGGTACCCCCATTCCCAGTACGCCGACAGTAGCCCCCGTGCCCAAGGTGCGCTTGGGTTGGCTTCAGGGTGAAGCCGGAGAAGATGGCCTGAAGCGCAGCGGACCCCTAATGCCTACGAGCCCAGTTTGTCGTATGGCAAATAACGAGGCGCGGATGCCTCTGCTTCCCGAAGACGTCGGGAACCGCTTCGAGCCGGGCTGATGCGACGGTTGCGCGCCGCGTCGGCAATCATTGTCCTTCCTTGAATGCAGCTTTCTCCTTACGTCTTCACACCTTGGGCCACGCGGATGTGACCCGTTGAGGGAAGATGGAGCGACATGAAGCAGGGCTACACACCGACCGAGTCTGTCATGCGGTGCCCGAGGACCGCATGACACTTGCACTCCCCATGGCGCCTCGACAACCGCTCCATGTGACCCACAACTAGCGCACGTCGTAGGGATATCAT
Source organism: Hordeum marinum (assembly GCA_022496015.1). Classification (NCBI taxonomy): domain Eukaryota; kingdom Viridiplantae; phylum Streptophyta; class Magnoliopsida; order Poales; family Poaceae; genus Hordeum; species Hordeum marinum. Next base: position 334,254,312 of record CM039676.1, on the reverse strand, counting down.
TGCCTGGGATGGGGAGGGGTGCCGGTTGGCCTCCACCCAGTTATAAATGGGTGGAGAGGACGGAGCCCCCATCCCATTCCTACTCCTCGCTCCCCCGCCTTCGTCCTCTGCTTTCTTGCTCATGACGCCGGTGAGGAGGTTTTCTGCTGCCGGGAAGGGGAAAGCCTGCCAGGAGGGGCCGGACCAACAACCTCCCAAGAGGAACCGGGGCCTCCCTCACAAGTGCACCGAGGCCTCGACGGCGGCGCCCCGTGGGTGCGGCTGTGTCTCCGTGTGGGCTAGTGCCTTCACTGGCGTAGCTAGAAGCGGCAGGCGTGGCGGGCATGGCCGAGGAGGGAGACCCGCAGCAGGTGCTCGGCCACCACGCCCGCGAGCCCGCACGACCGATGCGGTCAGGAGTTCCTAGTGCTGGTGGAGAGGTCATCGGTCACCCGGTTGCAGCTTCCGCGCTTCTTCGTGGAGACACTACGGGTTAACAAGCCCGCATGTCTATGGCTACAGGCCGATGGTTGTTGTAGTGGTGCATTGTGGGTGGAGGTCGAGATTACCCCCGTAGGTCACGCCTTCTTGAGCCGTGGGTGTGCTAAATCTTGAGCTTGTGTAGGTTTTCCCTTGAAGAGCGAAGGGTGATGCAGCAAAGTAGATAAGTACTTCCCTCAGTTGATGAGAACCAAGGTATCAATCCAGTAGGAGGAGCAAGCAAGTCACCAATGGATGCACCTACACAAACAATCAAACTCTTGCACCCAACGCTATAAAGGGGTTATAAATCCCTTCACGATTATTTGCAAGGATTAGATCTGATAGAGATAGATGTAAACGAGCATGGAAAGTAAAAGATAAATAAATTGCAGCAAGGTATTTTTGGTATTTTGGTTTATAGATCTGGAAATATATTACGGAAAGTAGACCTCGGGGCCATAGGTTTCACTAGAGGCTTCACTCTTGAAGGGAATATCACGGTGGGTAAACAAATTACTGTCAAGCAATTGATAGAAAAGCGAATAATCATGTAGATATTCAAGTCAATGATCATGCATATAGGCATCACGTCCGTGTCAAGTAGACCGAAACGATTCTGCATCTACTACTATTACTCCACACATCGACCGACTCCTACCTGCATCTAGAGTATTAAGTTCATGAAGAATAGAGTAACACATTAGGTAAGATGACATTATGTAGAGGGATAAACTCAAGCAATGTGATGAAAACCCCATCTTGTTACACTTGATGGAAACAATACAATACGTTCCTCGCTACCCCTACTTTGTTAGTGGGTGAGGACACCGCAAGATTGAACTCAAAACTAAGCACTTCTCCCGTTGCAAGAATTACCAATCTAGTTGGCCAAACCAAATCAATAACTTGAAGAGACTTGCAAAGATATGAAATCATGCATATAAGAATTCAGAGAAGATTCAAATAAGATTCATGGATAATCTGAACATAAACCCACAATTCATCGGATCTTGACAAACACACCGCAAAAGAGTATTACATCGGATGGATCTCCATGAAGATCATCAAGAACATAGTATTGAAGATCAAAGAGAGAGACGAAGAAAACTAGCTACTAGATATGGAGCCATAGGTCTGTGGTGGACTACTCACACATCCTCGGAGGGGCAATGGAGTTGATGTAGATGACCTCCATGATCGGATCCCCCTTCGGCAGATTACCGGAAAAGGCTCCAAGATTGGATCTCTTGGGAACGGAGGCTTCTGTCAGCGTAAAAGTATTTGCGTGGATATTTTTGGTGTTGAGGGAATATTTGGGTATTTATATGATGAAGAATAGGGTTAGGAGACCTGCCAGGAGACGACAAGCCTACCAGGCGCGACCAGGGGGGTGGTCGCGCCTCTAGGCTTGTGACCTCCTGGCAGGTGCCCTGGCGTGCACTCCAAGTCTGGTAGATCTCTTTCCTTCTAGAAAAAATCATTCAAAGATTTTATTCTGTTCGGGCTTCCTTTAATATTTCATATCTGCAAAAGTCAAAAACAAGGAAAAAACAGAAACTAACACTAGGCTCTAGATTAATAGGTTAGTCCCAAAAATAATATAAAATAGCATATTAATGCATATAAAACATCCAAAACAGATAACATAATATCATTGCTACCTCTTGAGCTTGCGTTGGTTTTCCCTCGAAGAGGAAAGGGTGATGCAGCAAAGTAAATAATTATTTCCCTCAGTTTTTGAGAACCAAGGTATCAATCTAGTAGGAGGAACAAGCAAGTTACCAATGGATGCACCTACACAAACAATCAAACTCTTGCACCCAACGCTATAAAAGGGTTGTCAATCCCTTCACGGTTATTTGCAAGGATTAGATCTGATAGAGATAGATGTAAACGAGAACGGAAAGTAAAAGGTAAATAAATTGCAGCAAAGTATTTTTGGTATTTTTGTTATATAGATCTAAAAATATATTATGGAAAGTAGACCCGGGGGGCATAGTGTTCACTAGAGGCTTCTCTCATGATGGCAAGTATTACGGTGGGTGAACGAATTACTGTCGAGAAATTGATAGAAAAGCGAATAATTATGGAGATATACAAGGCAATGATTACGCATATAGGCATCACGTCCGTGTTAAGTAGACCGAAACAATTCTGCATCTACTAGTATTACTCCACACATCGACCGACTCCTGCCTGCATCTAGAGTATTAAGTTCATGAAGAACAGAGTAACACATTAGGTAAGATGACATGATGTAGAGGGATAAACTCAAGCAATATGATGAAAACCCCATCTTTTTATCCTTGATGGCAACAATACAATACGTGCCTCGCTACGCCTACTATGTCACTGGGTGAGGACACCGCAAGATTGAACCCAAAATTAAGCACTTCTCCCATTGCAAGAATTACCAATCTAGTTGGCCAAACCAAACCAATAACTTGAAGATACTTGCAAAGATATGAAATCATGCATATAAGAATTCAGAAAAGACTCAAATAATATTCATAGATAATCTGAACATAAACCCACAATTCATCGGATCTTGGCAAACACACCGCAAAAGAGCATTACATCGGATAGATCTCCATGAAGATCATGAAGAACATGGTATTGAAGAGAAAAGAGAGAGAAGAAATCATCTAGCTACTAGCTATGGGGCCGAAGGTCGGTGGTGAACTACTCACACGTCATCGGAGGGGAAATGGAGTTGATGTAGATGCCCTCCGTGATCGAATCCCCCTCCAGCAGATTACCGAAAAAGGCTCCAAGATTGGATCTCACGGGAACCGAGGCTCCTGGCGACAGAAAAGTGTTTTAGTGGATACCCCTGGTATACAGGGAATATTTGTGAATTTATAGGCCAAGGAAAAGGGTTAGGGGAGCTGCCATGGGCCCACAAGCCAGGGGGCGCGCCCTACCCCCCTGGGCGCCCCCCTTTGGCTTGTGGCCACACGGCGGCTCTCCGGACTTCATCTCCAAGTATTCTGTGTTGCTTCTCGTCCAAGAAAATTATCCCGGAGATTTTATTCTGCTTGGACTCCGTTTAATATTCCTTATCTGCAATACGCAAAAAAAAGAAAAAAATAGAAATTGGTACTAGGCTCTAGATTAATAGGTTAGTCCCAAAAATGATATAAAATATCATATTAATGCATATAAAACATCCAAAACAGATAATATAATAGCATGGAACAATAAAAAATTATACATACATTGGAGACGTATCAAGCATGACATCATCAAAAATTATAGATACGTTGGAGACGTGTCAGCATCCCCAAGCTTAATTCTGCTCCTCCTCGAGTAGGTGAGTGATAAGAACATAATTTTTGATGTGGAGTGTTACCTAACATATTTATCCATGTAATATTCTCTATTGTGGCATGAATATTCAAATCCATAAGACTCAAATCAAAAAGCTCAGTATTGATATAAAAACAATAACATTTGAAGCATACTAGCAAAGCAATTGTATCGCTTCAAAATATAATGGCAAAAGAAAGTTATCCCTACAATATCATATGGTCTGGCTATGCTCCATACACTACTGGAATCAGTGACTTTGCCGTCTGCCAGCTCTTTGCCGTCTTCTGGCAGATGGCAAACAGGTTGTTTGTCATTAGCTTTGGCAAGGCAGACGACAAAGATCTGACAGACGACAACGTCACGCTTTGCCATCAGCTAGCTCTTTGCCGTCAACCAGCGGACGACAAAGACGTGGGGTGGCCCCCGTGGAGGCCAGTTAACTGCAATGGCCAACCCCACCTCTTTGCCGTCTACCAGCGGACGGCAAAGAAACTTTGCCGTCCGCTGGCAGACGGCAAAGAAGATAACCCCCTAACGGCCGTTACCCCCCACCTCCTCGCTCTCTTCTCTCTCTCCCTCTCGCTCTTCTCTCTCTCTCCCGCGCCCTATCCCCGACCCCCGCCGCCACTGCCCGACGTTCCCCCGACCCCCGCCGCCGCCGCCCGATGCTTCCCCGCCCCTCCCCCTCCGCCGTCCCGCGCCGCCGCCCCGCATCGCCCCTGCCCCCCGGAGCCCGTCCCGTCGCCGTCCGCCCCGCCCAGCGGACCTAGGCCACGGCGGCCGCCCTGCCCCGCCCCATCGCCGGAGCCTTGTCGCGGCGCGTCGCCCCGCCCCGCCGTCGTCGGTGCCAGCTCCCCCACCCGTAGCCATCCTCCTCCCCTCAACCACCTCCCCCCCACCCGCAACCACCGGAAGGTAAGCCCAGCTCCTCCCCTGTTCTTTTTGTTCCGTTTTTATCTTCTTATTTAGGTTTAATTTGCTCTCTTTGTATTAGTTAGATTTAATTTTTAGGTTGATTTAGATTTAGTTTTAGATTTGTTCTCTGTTTTTATTATTTAGATAATAGGAGTAAGATAGGAAATAAAAGAAAAGGACACCCCGACACCCCGACCCCGACACGGCACCCCGACCCCGACACCCCTGACACCACGACACCCCCGACACCCCTGACACCCCAGACACGACACCCCCGACACCCCGACACCCCTGACACCCTGACACCGACACCCCTGACACCCCGACACGACACCCCGACCCCGACACCACTGACACCACGACACCCCCGACACCCCTGACACCCCGACACCGACGCCCCAGACACGACACCCCCAACTCCCCGACACCCCTGACACCCCGACATCGACACCCCTGACACCCCGACACCGACACCCCGACACGACACCCCGACACGGCACACCGATCCCGACAACCCGAGACCCCGACACAGCACCCCGACCCCGACACCCCCGACACCCCTGACACCCCGACACCGACACCCCAGACACGACACCCCCGACACCCCTGACACCCCGACACCGACACCCCAACACGACACCCCGACATGGCACACCGACCCCGACACCCCGAGACCCCGACACAGCACCCCGACCCCGACACCCCAACACCCCAACACACCATGAGATATGAGTGTCTTCAATCATCAGTCTATAGGTGTCTTCAATCATCAGTCTTTTGTGTGTGTCCAGTAGCTAGGCAAGATGAGTGATTGTGGGCCGATGTACATCGGTATAATGCATGTGTGACTTTCGGTCCATCGAGGCTTTCCTTAAATAACTTTCATGTGTGTTCTCGATGGACTAATCCCGACTGTTGTCATGGGGGGCACCTCTTCTTTTTTCTCTTCTGTGCGATATACCCGTCGATAGTTTGCGCAAGAAGAGGAGAGAAGAGGCGTCCATCACCAGTGGTCAAACTATTACTGTGAGAGAGTGCCCACCAACATATATACACCACCATATCAGTGTGAGAGAGAGCGCACCAACACACCATGAGATATGACAGTTACTTAAGGAAAGCCTCGACGAACCGAAAGTCACACACGCATTATACTGATGTACACCGACACGACACCCCGACACCCCGACACGACACCCTCGACCCCCAACACCTCTTCGGCCTCCTGTTGACCGAAAGGGTGCTCTTCGGCCTTCCAGAGGTCGACGGGGTCATATATGTGTGAATTATGAGTTAGGTCATATAATTTCCGATTTTGTTATGAAAACCATCATATATATATTTGTGTTTATCGGGTGGATTTAGATGTGTAGTTGTTTCGTCCCTGCAAGGGTTTGGTGTTCGACAACCTCCCCGTGCGTTCGACGAGCTCCGCCCCTGCGTTTGTGGGTGAGCACAGACATCTCCTCCTCCCCTTTCATTTGCTCTGTTCTGGTCTTCATGCCGATGAAACTTGCTAGATGTAGGTACATTGAATCATCAGTACGCGTGAACACTATGCGTCTCCCGTTCGAAAGGGTTACATCTATAAATATGCATACATTTGCATATTTATAACCGTGATTCTTTCGAATTGTCCAACGTTATCCATGGACAGCCCGAGTATGTGTATATTGGGTTCGTTTTCCCATATGCTATGCTCCGGATCTGATGCAGAATTTCGTCAGTGGCTCCTTGTTGTTCTCCGGGTACACATCCTCTCTGCTTATTGCCGAGACGTGTATCAGGAGAACAGCGGGAAGGTGCTGCCAAAATTTTGCATCGGATCCGGAGCAGAGCATGGGAAAACTAACCCAATCTACACATACTCGGTGGGATTAGGACCTATCTTTACCTACTAGCGTCTAGGTTGCATCGACGTAATGAAACTGACAAACTCCATTAACTGATGAATATGGTTTGCTGAATTATGTATATATTTTGTGTGTGTCCAGTAGCTAGGCAGGATGAGTGATCGTGGGTGGATGTACACCGGTCACACTAGTCAGAAAGACATGACCCGTGAATGGTTAACAAAAACCAAGGAGTTTGTGAGAGTCACATTTGCAAATGGACAGAAAACAACCTGGTGCCCTTGTGTCGATTGCGACAACCATAAGAAGAAGTCAGAGTTTGAAATGATCAAACACCTATAGAAGTGGGGTTTTACGACCAATTATACGGTCTGGACATTTCATGGTGAGTCTGCCCAACGTGCCAGAGCCGAGGTGCTTCGTCGTTGCACCGACGAGCATGGTACCAGGATCGAAGACATGGTGCAAGACTTTGATGATGCTCGGGATTCGGACGATGAGATGGAGGAATCTGCAAAGGCCTTTTATGAAATGTTGGAGTCTTCAAAATGTCCTCTCCACGAGCACACTGAGCTTTGTCAGATGGATGCCATCTCGCAAGTAATGGCTCTAAAGGCTCAGTTCAACCTGGGCAGAGAATGCTACGACACGATTATGACGATATTTGGACGCTTTCTACCCAAAGGCCATGTATTGCCACCAAACCTGTACCAGTCGGACAAAATCCTGCGTGCGCTTAAGATGCCCTATGAGAAGATAGATGCCTGTGAGAATGGATGTGCCTTATTTAGGCTTCAGTATGCGGGTTTGAACTATTGCCCCATTTGCAATGCTTCCAGGTATGTTCTGGTAGACAACGGTATGGGTGAGAAGAGTCTGAACAAAATCCCCATTAATGTTCTTTGGTATCTGCCAATCATACCAAGACTTCAACGACTTTTCATGGTCGAAGAGACGGCTAGACAGATGACGTGGCATAAATTGGGCAAAAGAACAGAACTGGATGCAGATGGGAATCCGATGTTGGGACACACTTTGGACGCTTTTGCGTGGAAGCACTTCGATGCATTACATAAGGATAAAGTGGCAGAACCAAGACATCCTCGAGTTGCCATCAGCACGGATGGGTTCAATGTGTATGGTATGATGGCAGCACAATACAGTTGTTGGCCTGTATTTGTCATTCCACTCAATCTCCCCCCGAAGAGATTATGAAAAGAAAGAACATTTTCCTGACCCTGATAATTCCAGGGCCCAAATATCCGGGGAAGAATATGAATGTGTACATGCAACCGCTTAAGGATGAATTGCAAGAAGCCTAGGATAATGGGATCAAGACATACGACGCCGCTACAAAAAAGAACTTCAAAATGCATGTGTGGTACATGTACTCGATGCATGACTTGCCGGCGTATGCGCTATTCTTGGCTGGTGTGTGCATGGAAGGTTTCCGTGCCCCACATGCAAGGCATCTCTTCAGTTCCGTTGGCTGGAGGCGGGTCACAAGTTTTCTTGCTTCGACCAACATAGATAGTTCCTGGATCCTGACCATAAGTTCAGAAAAGACAAGAAGAATTTCATCAAAGGTAGAGTTGTCAAAAACATTGCACCACCTGCGTTGACAGGCCAATAGATCCTAGATCAGATAAACGCTCTCGAGCCGGATCCAAATCGTCCAGGGTATTTCAAAGGGTATAATACAGAACATGCCTGGACTCACAAGATATGTTTGTGGGATCTGCCTTACTTCAAAGACCTCCTTTTCCCACACAACATCGACGTGATGCACACTGAAAAGAATGTCGCGAAGGCCCTTTTGGTACATTGTTTGGCATAGAGGGGAAGTCAAGGATAATCCTAAGGCTAGAGTCAACCAAGAGGCTCTATGTGATAGACTGTTACAAAACATTCGACAACCGAAAGGAAAGAAAAACTGGAGGAAGCCAAAGGCATGGTTCAATCTTGGAAGGCCAGCTATGAGGAAAATGATCTTGTGGGTGAAAATGCAGTTGATGTTCCCCGATGGGTATGCAGCAAATCTAAAGAGGGGAGCGATTCTTGAAAAATTGAAAATATTTGGTCTCAAGAGTCATGATTGGCACATATGGCTTGAGCGGGTAATGCCGGTGATGTTGCGTGGCTTTATCCCTGAGGATGAATGGCTAGTACTGGCAGAGCTGAGCTATTTCTTTCGTGCTCTGTGTGCGAAAGAACTATCGCCTGACGTGCTAGATGAACTGGAAGAGTTGGCGCTGGAGTTGATCTACAAGTTAGAAAAGATATTTCCACCGGGCTTCTTTAATCCAATGCAGCATTTGATTTTGCATCTCCCGACTGAGGCAAGATTGCGGGGGGCCCGTGCAAAATCGTTGGTGCTTCTCAACTAAGAGGATGCAGAAGACGCTTCGAGCAAAATGTAAAAACAAATGTAGAGTTGAAGCATCGATGGCCGAGGCATTCATTACTGAGTAGGCGGCAAATTTGTGACAGCACACTACACAGCCCAGAATCGTCATTTGCATAATCTGAAGCCTCGGTACAATGATGGCGATCGTGAAAAAGGTCGATCCAACCTCAGCCTATTCAAAGGGAAGCTCGCACCAGCCGGTGCTTCGAAATCAATAGGGTTGGATGTCGAAGAATGGAAGACCATTTCGTTGTATATCCTCAACAACCTAACAGAAGTGCGGCCGTACATCGAGTAAGTTCTTGGTACATTGTTTCACAACTTCTAATTCCTTTGAAATGCTCTTATTCCTGGATATATATGTGATACAATCGATACGTCGCCAAATTCTCGGCTGGAGCGGTGATCCAAAAGGATCCCTTCGAAGAGTATGAGCTTTTGGCCAAGCATGGAGGCACCTATCCCGGTTTCATCTCTTGGTTCAAGCAAACGGTAATTTCCATTAATTAGATGATTTCATTTCTTCGCCTAGTTTGAGGCTAATGCAACAATCCTTTGGTATTGAACTTGTAGGCTAATGCAGAGTCTATGGACTCCGAACTGAGACAAGTCGCTAATGGTTTTGACTTTAAGGTCCGTTCATTTGACAAATACGACATCAATGGGTATCGCTTTCGTACTTTTGGCAAAGAGCTATCTATGGCTGACCTAAAGACTACAAATTGTTGTGTCTCCGTTGTCGGCGAAGGAGGGGTCGAGTATTATGGAAGAGTTGAAGCAATTTATGAACTTACATTCTTTGGTGAAAACCCACCAGACGTCGTAGTCTTCAAATGTTATTGGTTCCAGCCGAAGGAGACTAGAAGGACTCATGAACATATAGGGCTAGTCGAAATCAAACAAAGCACCCATTTGGATGTTCCCGATGTCTATATTACGGCTTAACAGGCGACCAAGTTTTCTATCTACCATGGGCCTGCCAAACGGATCCAAATTTGAAAGGTTGGGATGTCCTTTATGATGTGCCGCCACATTTTAGACCACCTCCCCTCAATGAAGATGATTATGAACCTCACATTAACCCAGACACATATGAAGGAGAATTCTTTCAAGAAACACGTGTTTCCAAAAAACACTTCAAGAACCGCTCTACTTCACCACAGAACATTGAGGTCGACGGCGACAGTGAACCCGACTTCACCCCTGAGCAGGAACAAGAAGAGACGGAAGAAGAAGAGGTTACTACTGTGGATGACCTAACAATGCTTGACCGATTACATAGAGGCCTTCCACATGTTGATGTATTTATTGATGATGCTCATGAGCACGTCATTACTGATAGTGATGATGATTATGCATTTATTGATTCCGGAGCATATATAGACGATGAAGATTAATATTAGTAATGTGAGGTATTATATTATTATTATGTACATTTATATTATTAATTAGTTCATGTTATTAGGTATTCAATTTTTTATGTTGAACTAATTTCGTTCACTCCTTGTCGTTGTAGGTGTTGACAGATGGTGGGCGGGGGTCGAGAGCGCTCTGAGCCTCCTTCCTCGGTGCATGCTGGGAGGGGTGCTATTATTCCACCCCAGCAACTCCGGAGAGCGCTGGTACACAACATGTAGACACCGGCGGGCGCTTATTCTTCGACCGGGAGAGGTCGGGGGAAGACGAAGAGAGGTGCTAGAGGTAGGAAGGCTGCTGCACCTTCCTTGCCGCCACCCCCAGCTGATTCTCCCGACCACAGGAGTGCTCCGTCTCAGGTGGACCCGTCTGACTTGGACCCGTCTCGGACTCCGGTCCACGAGCCTCAGGTCGACGAGCCTCTGGTCATCGAGCCTTCGTCCCAGGAGACTCGGGTCCCAGAGTCTTCGTCCCAGGAGACTCGGGTCCCAGAGTCTTCGTCCCACGTGACTCCGGAGGCCAGTGGCCATGCCGATGGTGGTGAGGACACTTACTTGTCTGAGGACACCTATAGCAAGGGCGAGCTGGTTGAGGAGGGCAAGAAGGTCTACCGACGTGGTTGTACAAAGTTGCCTCCCGTGCCGATGACCCGCGAGCAGAGGTGGTTGATTGCGCCTAATGCGGAGAGGTAAGTGCACTCTTTTTTAACATTTTGCCTTCATGTTTCTTCAAATTAATATCTAATGTGTTGGCCTTGTCCTACTACAGGGGTTGGATATATGAGCGTGGTGTCCGCAGGCCCAACCAGGTCCTTGGTGTGCTTCTCCGGCACCACTTCCCAGGGAAGGTCCAGTTGCCCGGTGAGGGTGAGTCTCCACAGGTAGCACTGACCTAGGAGTTGTACAAGGCTGCCCCGGCCCCGCCGGAGGAGATGGTTGATGGTGTCTTGTGCGAGACGGTGGCTGACATTGTGATCCGTCGCTTCTGGGTAATTTCTCCTTCTCAACAACACCTAGTGATTGTACTAATCAGTGTCTAATGTGTTGTCTTGTTTGATTGCAGACCTTCTACAGGTGTCTTGAGGAAGACGAGGCGAGAGCGGCTTTTGTTCTCGAAGCAGAGTGCAAGCGCCTACTTCAGAACTTACGGCACGAGGCTCGGGTGCAGGCTATTCGAGACTACTACGCCTCGAGTAACATTAGGAGGGCCAAGAAGAAGTGCCGCAATAATTATCTGAGTAAGGAGAAGTTTATGAAGGTAATTATCTATTCTTAAGGCCTTGTACTTAACTTCTTTGGTTTGATTCGTAGGCGTAGCGCTAAAATTTCTCGTGTCTAACTTAGGTGCCCCCGAGATGGTGTGCAGATAGGATGGACTGTTGGAAGGCATTGGTGGATGAGTGGTGCTCTCCCGGATGGCTAGCCGAACACAACAAGGCCAAGGAGAAACGTGGCCAAATGAAAGGTGTGCCACACCATCAAGGGAGCTCCAACCTGTTTGAGTTCGGGGATCACTGGGTATGTGGTTTGCTTCATGATTCATGCAATTTCATTCTTCATGCTAGCTTGCCCTTAACTAATATTTTGTTCACTTCTTTTAGGTGCGACACAACAAGAAGGAGGTGCCACCTCTATTCAACCTCTATGCCATGGCCCATACTGCCTCGTACAAGAAGGCCAAGGTATTCTCTGAGGATGACCTCAATCATCCAGAGAGCTTCAGCAACATCTCCTCCCACAACAAGCTCGTGAGGTATAGACATTTTGGGAAGGCGAGGAACGGGGAGGACTTCAACCCGAGCTAGAGTCCTTTTGATCCAGAGCTCGTGATGATATCTGGTGGTGGGAGGCCCTATGGCTCGATAGCCATTGGGGATGGACTGATACGTTGTCCTAGAACTCTCCCGGAGATCAAGAAGTGCCAGAAGAGCTCTGATCCTGAGATAACGCCTCGTCCACGGCTAATGGAGCTCGCCATTGAGGCTAGGGCCCAGGAGCTTCTGGCGGAGGCAAACAGGCAGGCGGCACAGAGGGAGAGGGGCATGTAGGAGAGGACGGCTAGGCTGTTGGAGGAGGAGAGGAACCGGAACGACGCGTCTCACCGGGCCCTATACGAGCTCCTCGTGGTAAGTTTCTCCTACATATTAGACAAATCATGCACGTAATGTTTGTTTCATCACTAACTAATATGAATGACTCGTGAAAACAAAATGTATAGACCGTGTGCCAGAACAATGGTCAGACCCCTCCGTCGATGCCCCATATTGCTATAGCACCCACGGCGAGTTTCATTTAAATGGTCATTAGTTACTAGTATTCACATTTCAGTTGCATCATGCTAAGGAGACATTGCAAATGATCTTTGGTGCAGTGTGCCTCCCGACAAGCATCGACCGATCCTTCTGCGTCTGCAGCAACCCCGACCGGTCCTTCTACGTCTCACCCTGGCCCAAACCCTACTGGTCCTTCTACGTCGCACCCTGGCCCAAACCCTACCGGTCCTTCACCTCCGTGTTGATGGTAAGTTTTCCCAAGTGTTTTCATTAACAAATGCATACTTAGCTTAAGAAATGAACTACTTAGCTCCAAAATGACTTGACATGCTTAGTTAGCTAGAAAATGGTATATTATGCCTAGGATAGCTAGAAAATGACCTATACTTAGCATTTTTTCCTCCAAAATGACTTGATATGCTTAGTTAGCTAGAAAATGGCATTAGTAGCTAGTATAGCTCAATAATGATCTATAGCTAGTTCATTTATGACATAATTAGCTCACTTAGGTAAATGGCATAACTACCTAGGATACCTCAATAATGGTCTATAATTATCTTAGGTAGTTCATTTATGACATAATATGCTCACTTAGGTAAAAAAAATGGCATAATAACCTAGGTTTACCTCCAAAATGACGTATACTTACCTTATTTTCCTGAAAAATACATAATAACCTTACTTACCTCCAAATTGATATATTCTACCTAGGATAGCTATAAAATGACCTATACTTAGCTTATTTAGCTCCAAAATGACTTGATATGCTTAGTTAGCTAGAAAATGGTATATTATACCTAGGATAGCTATAAAATGACCTATACTTAGCATTTTTTCCTCCAAAAATACTTGATATGATTAGTTAGCTACAAAATGGCATTACCACCTTGGAGAAGAGGAGAGGAGAAAAAGAAATACAAGATAAATTCTTCTTCTTCTTCTTTTCTTCATTTTCTTCTTCTTCTTCTAGCTAGTCTTCTTCTTCTTCTAACTATATCTTTCCTACTTTGCAGATTTGCTATAGATGAGGAAGAGTGCATTGATGGACTGTACTCTTCTACTTCTGCTACCTTTATGTTTATGGAACACTTGCTTTGGATACATATGTATGGATATGTTGTTGGAAACCATATTGTGTGTTGTTGGAAACTTGTATATATGTTGGACTTGTATGTTGGAACTTAATTATTGGTCCACCTATGCTTGTTTCAACTTATTTGGTATGCTTGTTGGAACTTGTTGAATGATATGTATGTTCTGGATATGTATATGTTGGATATATATGAATTTTCTGTCAAATTTAATGATTTTAAGAAATAAAAAAAACAGGGGCTATATGGCCACTTTGCCGTCTGCTGGCAGACGACAAAGTGGCCACGTGGCAGCTAGCTGTGTAAACTAGGGCTGGCCTAGGAGGGTTCTTTGCCGTCCATTGGCAGACGACAAAGAACCTTAGGTCTTTGCCGTCCGCGAGCGAACGGCAAAGAGCCCACCTAGGGCAGCCCCAGCTATCAACAAAAAGGTGCTTTGTCATCCGCTGGCGGACGACAAAGAACTAAGGTCTTTGCCGTCGGCCAGCGGACGGCAAAGCACGCCGTTAAGCCCCCTAACGGAGCTAAGTGCCCACGTGTGCCGTCCAGGCTCTTTGCCGTCGGCCAACGCACGACAAAGAACCTAAGGTCTTTGCCGTCCACCAGCAGACGACAAAGCGGCCTTTACCGTGGATTATTCAGCCGGATGGTTTGTCGTCTGCTGGCGAACGGCCAAGGCTTTGCCGTCTGTGGTTTATGCCTTTGCCGTCCGGGATGGCGGACGGCAAAGTACCTGTTTCCTGTAGTGATCTTCCCCACACAAAGTATTTATATCATGCACAACCCCGATGACAAGTCAAGCAATTGTTTCACACTTATTATGTTTTCAAACGTTTTCATCTCTCACGCAATATATGAGCGTGAGCCATGGATATAGCACTATAGGTGGAATAGAATATGAAGGAGGTTGTCAAGGAAAAGGAGAAGATAGTCTCACATCAACTAGGCATATCAACGGGCTATGGATATGCCCATCAATAGACATCAATGTGAGTGACTAGGGATTTCCATGCAACGAATGCACTTAGAGCTATAAGTGTATGAAAGCTCAAAAGGAAACTAAGTGGACATGCATCAAGAAGAAAAAATTCCAGTAGTTATATGAAAGTGACAAAATAGGAGACTCTGTACAATGAAGATCATGGTGCTACTTTGAAGCACAAGTGTGGGAAAAAAATAGTAGCATTGTCCCTTCTCTCTTTTCTCTCATTTTTTGGTGGGCATCTAAGGCCTCTTTTATTCATCATTTTTTTATTTGGGCTTCGCTGGACTCTTTTATTTTTCATAAAGTCCGGAATCTCATCCACACTTTTGAGGGAATCATAGCTTCCATCGTACTTTCCTAACAAGGGACATGCTCTAATAATGATAATCATCACTTTTATTTACTTACAACTCAAAAGTAAATTACAACTCGATACCTAGAACAAAAACTGAAAGTGATGGTGCATGTATTGATAAAAGGAAACGGTGGAAGTTGCATGGCACTATATCTCGGAATGGCTATGGAAACACCACAATAGGTAGGTATGGTGGCTGTTTTGAGGAAAGATATATGGTGGCTGTTTTGAGGAAGGTATATGATGTCTGTTTTGAGGAAAGTGGATTTGTTGTACCGACGAAAGTTGCGCGGTACTAGAGAGGCTAGCAAAGGTGGAAGGGTGAGAGTGCGTATAATCCATGGACTCAACATTAGTCATAAAGAAATCACATACTTATTACAAAAGTCTATTAGTCATCGAAGCAAATTATTAGACGCATGCTCCTAGGTGAGACGTTGGTAGGAGTTAACCATCGCACGCTCCCGACCCTCACACAAAGGTAGACAATCTATAAACAAATCATCCTATGACTTCCTTACATAACGGTTCACCATACGTGCATGCTACGGGAATCACAAACCTTTACACAAGTATTTTTACCAAATCACAATTACTTCCTAACATTACTCTTAACATTACCATCTTTATATCTCAAAACTTTATGCAAGGAATCAAACTTCTCAAAAATACTCAATGCACTTAATATGGAAGTTTTTATTATCTCCCTTTTGGATGTCTGTCATATTAGGACTAAATTCATAAACTAGACCAATTACCATGATGTTTAAAGAATCTCAAAATAATATAAGTGAGGTAAGAGAGTTCAATTATTTCTATAAAATGCAAATACCACCGTGCTCTAAAAAATATAAGTGAAGCATATAGAGCAAAAATGCCTATCTCAAAAGATATAAGTGAAGCACATAGAGTATTCTAATAAATTTATGATTTAGAGTGTCTCACTCAAAAGATGTGTGCAGAAAGGATGATTGTGGTAAACTAAAAAGAAAATAATCATATCATACAAGACCCGCCAAACAAAACAGAAAGCATGTGGTGAATAAAAATATAGCCTCAAGTAAATTTACTAATGCATTGAAGACGAAAGAGGGGATGCCTTCAGAGGCATCCCCAATCTTAGGTTCTTTGCAATCATTAAATATGAATTGGGTTGCCTTGGTAATCCCCAAGCTTAGGCTCTTGCCACTCCTTATTCCATAGTCCATCAAATCTTTACCCAAAACTTGAAAACTTCACAACACAAAACTTAACAGAAAACTCGTGAGATCCGTTAGTATAAGAAAATAAATCACCACTGGTACTGTTGTGAACTCATTATTTATTTATATTGTTTTAATACCTACTGTATTATAACTTCTCTATGGTTCATACCCCATGATAAAACCCATAGATTCATCATAATAGGTAAACAACTCAAAGAAAACAGAATCTCTCAAAAACAGAACAGTCTGTAGAGATCTGAAAACTTTGTATACTTATGTAATTCAAAAGATTCTGATAAATTATTAAAACCTGGGTAATTTATATATCAATCTTTTGTAAAAAATTAGACTCATTCATAACTCTAAAAAATTTAGAAAATTCCTGGACTAAGCACAAAAGTTTCTGTTTTTCAGCAAGATCAAATCAACAACCACCATAGATCACCCAAAGGTTTTAATTGGCTCCAACACTAATTAGAACACAGAAACACAATTACTACAGAAGTAATAATGTGTTAAAAACTCAAAAACATAAGCAAAAAACATAAGACAAAAATAAAATTGGGTTGCCTCCCAACAAGCGCTATTGTTTAACACCCCTAGCTAGGCAAAACGCAATAGATCTAGGTATTGTCATAATAATGAGGGAGATCATCCATGCTCATTTCATACTCCCTTATTTAAGCAGCGAGTTTCCTTTGTGGCAAGAAAAAATAATCAAAAGTTATGAATTTAATAGGATAAGTATGCTTAAGATCAAGTGCGGGAGGGATAGGTTCCTCCTTTGGCCCCTATAGTGTATAATCAATTCATCGTTATAAGTTTTCCTTTGGGTAAAGGTCGTAAGCCTTTTTCTTAGAATGAACTCTAATCCATTGTTTCGTATAGAAAAATTATCATTGAGTTCAGAAATCTTATCAACCAAAACCTCAGTGGGGACCCTTTTTCTCAAATTTCCATTATAAGCAACATAATCCGAAGATTGTAATCTCATTATCTCGTCTTGATTAAAAAGGATCTCCTCTAGGGGGGACGTCCACCATTAATTTTATAATGAGCAAAAAAAATTCTAGCCTCTTTCATGATAAATCTAAACTCGTGGGCTAGGAATATAGTGGCAGCACGCTTAACGGAAGAATGTTGAATATTCGAGAACTCAAGAAAAATCCTTTGTATGCAAGGATGCATATGAATGAATTGCCTCTCAAGCTCAATTATTAACAAGGTTATAGCATCCGCAAGACTATTAGTTTTATTGAGAATGTAACCTCCTAAGGTGGGAAGCGTTCCCGCACAAGTAAAGAAGTCTTGAATAACACCTTTTCTAATGATATTTCCACTACCTATACGGAATTGTTTTTGTATGAGTGATAGTAGGTTCTTTATGAGGGTTGTTATTAGCAAAGTCATCAAAATTCCCATCAAGATTATTACTATCTTTTTTGATGGAAGTCTCCCTAGGTTTTTACATGATGGCTAAGCAAGCGATCAAGCACACACAAGCAAGAAAAAGGCAAACTAAAAGGCGAACGGAAGAAGTCGAAGAAAAAGGCAAATATTTTTTTGGAAATCGTTTTAGCAGTGGGGGAGAGGAAAACAATAGGCTAATGGCAAATAATGTAAATGCAAGAGATGAGTTTGTGATGGGTACTTGGTAGGCTTGATGTGTATTCTCCCCGGCAACGGTGCTAGTATTCCTTCTTGCTTCCTCTTGAGCTTGTGTTGGTTTTCCCTTGAAGAGGAAAGGGTGATGCAGCAAAGTAGATAAGCATTTCCCTCAGTTGATGAGAACCAAGGTATCAATACACTAGGAGGAACAAGCAAGTCACCAATGGATGCACCTAAAAAAACAATCAAACTCTTGCACCCAACGCTATAAAAGGGTTGTCAATACCTTCACGGTTATTTGCAAGGATTAGATCTGATAGAGATAGATGTAAACACGTATGGAAAGTAAAAGATAAATAAATTTCAGCAAGGTATTTTTGGTTTATAGATCTTAAAATATATTATGGAAAGTAGACCCGGGGGCCATAGGTTTCACTAGAGGCTTCTCCCTTGAAGGAAAATATTACGGTGGGTAAACAAATTACTGTCAAGCAATTGATAGAAAAGCAAATAACCATGTAGATATCCAAGGCAATGATCATGCATATAGGCATCACGTCCATGTCGAGTGGACCGAAACGATTTTGCATCTACTATTATTAGTCCACACACCGACCGACTCCTACCTGCACTAGAGTATTAAGTTCATGAAGAATAGAGTAACGCATTAGGTAAGATGACATAATGTAGAGGGATAGACTCAAGCAATATCATGAAAACCCCATCTTGTTATCCTTGATGGCAACAATACAATACGTGCCTCGCTACCCCTACTTTGGCACTGGGTGAGTACACCGCAAGATTGAACCCAAAACTAAGCACTTCTCCCATTGCAAGCATTACCAATCTAGTTGGATAAACCAAATCAATAACTCGAAGAGACTTGCAAAGATATGAAATCATGCATATAAGAATTCAGAGAAGATTCACATGAGATTAATGGATAATCTGAACATAAACCCACAATTCATCGGATCTTGACAAACACACCGCAAAAGAGTATTACATCGGATAGATCTCCATGAAGATCATGAAGAACACGGTATTGAAGATCAAAGAGAGAGAAGAAGCCATCTAGCTACTAGCTATGGACCCGTAGGTCTATGGTGGACTACTCACGCATAATCGGAGGGGCAATGGAGTTAATGCAGATGCCCTCTGTGATTGGATCCCCATCCGACAGATTACCGGAAAAGGCTCCAAGATTGGATCTCTCGAGAACGGAGGCTTCTGTCAGCGGAAAAGTATTTACGTGGCACTTTTTGGTGTTGGGGGAATATTTGGGTCCTTATAGGACGAAGAATAGGGTTAGGAGACCTGCCAGGAGATAACAAGCCTGCCAGGCGGGACCAGGGGGTGGCCGCGCCTCCAGGGCTTGTGACCTCGTGGCAGGTGCCCTGGCGTGCACTCCAAGTCTGGTAGATCCCTTTCCTTCCAGAAAAAATCATTCCGAAGATTTTATTCCGTTTGAGCTCTGTTTAATATTCCATATCTGCAAAACTCAAAAACAAGGAAAACAACAGAAACTGGCACTGGGCTATAGATTAATAGGTTAGTCCCAAAAATAATATAAAATAGCATATTAATGCGTATAAAACATTCGACACAGATAATATAACATCATGACATCGTCCAAAATTATAGATACGTTGGAGACGTATCAGGGTGGCACACCTTTGCCCACGCCCACGGCTTGGAGGGGAGGCTCACGCTCGTGTTCAAGCACGATGGTGCCGCGGCGCTTTTCGTCAAGATCTTTGGGGAACACGGCATGCGCTTGGGGTGCTGCCCAAAGGGAGACATCGGCGGCGACCTTGGAGGTGAGCTTGCCATTGGTGACGGCCGTCATGCTTCCAGTAGCAGTGACACCTCCTTCGAGGAGAGTCCGAGCGATGGTAGCTACGACGCACCGCCGCGTTGGCATGCTCGGACTTCGAGGGTAGCTGGCGGTGTCCTAGACTAGGGAGTACTCACCACGTCGTCTCCCTAGCAGTGGGTCGGATCGAGGACTCCCATGGCAACTCACTAATGGGCCACTTTGGGCAGCCCATGTCTAATACAAGGAGGATTCCACAAGACTTGGTGCCCAAGACAAGCACTCCTCAAAACCCTAGGCATGCGGTGCATATATAAATGATACGTCTCCAACGTATCTATAATTTTTGATCATTCCATGCTATTATATTATCAACTTTGGATGTTTTATATGCATGGATATGCTATTTTATATTATTTTTGGGACTAACCTATTGATCTAGAGCCCAGTGCCAGTTCCTGTTTTTTCCGTGTTTTTGACCTTTTTCAGATAGGAATATCAAACGGAGTCCAAACGGAATAAAACTTTCACCGTGATTTTTTATGGAAAATATCAAAAATAACAGAAGAAAAAGATACCGGAGAGGAGTCCCGAGGAAGCCACGAGCCTGGGAGGCGCCCCCCCTGGGTGCACCTGGGAGGCTCGTGACTCCCTCGTGGGTCCCCCTGACTTGTTCTTGACGCCATATGGTCTTATAAATACAGAAACCTCTAGAAATATACCTAGATCAGGAGTTCCGCCGCCGCAAGCCTCTGTAGCCACCAAAAACCAATCCAGCACCCTGTCGGAGGGGGAATCCATCTCTGGTGGCCATCTTCATCATCCCGGCGATCTCCATGACGAGGAGGGAGTAGTTCACCCTCGGGGCTGAGGGTACGTACCAGTAGCTATGTGTTTGATCTCTCTCTCTCGTGTTCTTGAGATGTCTTGATCTCTATGTACCGCGGGCTTTGCTACTATAGTTGGATCTTATGATTTTCTTCCCCCTCTCCCTTCTTGTAATGAATTGAGTTTTCCCTTTGAAGTTATCTTATCAGATTGAGTCTTTAAGAACACTTCATGTATGTCTTGCCCGTGTCTATCTGTGGTGACAATAGGATATTCATGTGAGTACTTGATGTATGTTTTTGTGATCAACTTGTGGGTTTCGTGACCTCGGGAACCTATGCATAGGGGTTGGCACACGTTTTGACTCTCCGGTAGAAACTTCGGGGCACTCTTTGAAGTTCTATGTGTTGGTTGAATAGATGATTTTGAGATTGTGTGATGCATGTCGTATAATCATACCCACAGATACATGAGGTGACAATGGAGTATCTAGGTGACATTAGGGTTTGGGTTGATGTGTATCTTAAGGTGTTATTCTAGTACGAACTCTAGGATAGATTGAACGGAAAGAATAGCTTCGTGTTATTTTACTACGGACTCTTGAATAGATCGATCAGAAAGAATAACTTTGTGGTGGTTTCGTACCCGACAATAATCTCTTCGTTTGTTTTCCACTATTAGTTACTTTGGAGTGACTCTTTGTTGCACGTTGAGGGCTAGTTATATGATCCAATTATGTTATCATTGTTGAGAGAACTTCCACTAGTGAAAGTATGAACCCTAAGCCTTGTTTCCAAGCATTGCAATACCATTCGTGCTCACTTTTACTATTAGTTACCTTGATGTTTTTATATTTTCAGATTACAAAAACCTATATCTACTATCCATATTGCACTTGTATCACCATCTCTTCGCTGAACTAGTGCACCTATACAATTTACCATTGTATTGGTTGTGTTGGGGACACAAGAGACACTTTGTTATTTGGTTGCAGGGTTGTTTGAGAGAGACCATCTTCATCCTACGCCTCCCACGGATTGATAAACCTTAGGTCACCCACTTGAGGGAAAATTGCTACTGTCCTACAAACCTCTGCACTTGGAGGCCCAACAACGTCTACAAGGAGAAGGTTGCATAGTAGACATCAAGATCTTTTCTGGCGTCGTTGCCGGGGAGGTTAGCGCTTGAAAGTATATCTTTAGATCTTCCAACCGAATATTTTAGTTTCTTGTTTTATCACTAGTTTAGTTTATTAAAAAAACAAAATGGAATTAAGGATACCTCATATGCTTCATCTTTTTAATGTCTTTCATGAAAATGATGGAAAAGAAAATTGTGCTCAAATGCTAGAAGAAGAATTACATAGGATGCTTGGCATAAAATATGTGAATGATGAGCATTATTGCAATGTTGTTAGTATGAATACTTTGAATATCCATGATGCTAATTCTGATTGCACTATTCATGACGAAAATATTTCCTATAAGCATGTTGATTTTTGTGGAATACATAGAGTTTGCAAATATATACCAAAAAGGGAAGATAGATTTTGTAAGACACATAAGTATTTAGAAACTAAGTCGTTGCATGTGAGGCTAGATGATTGAGCTGAAATATTTAATATTGATAGCCGTCCTTGTGAACTTTGCGATGAACATGGTCATTTAAATCTCCAATGAAAATTGTTTAATGATCAAATTGTGTCCAAATATTGTGATTACTTGATTTCCCTTGCGTATCATAATGAACTTAGTTTGCTTCTGAGATATGAAGAAATGAAACGTATAACTAAGAGCCTCCCAGATTGGGCTGTCATGAATATGCTTGATTATGATCTAGAAGAAATTTATTTATATTGTGCGGTAAATTGCATTGAGAATCCTTATATCGCCAATTACTTAAAGGCAAGAAAACAAATGGAAGATAAAGATAATACTAACGAAGGGGAAGAGGTTTCCCAATACCCTCCTATTATTTCTTATGATGAATCAGGTAACGAGGAGGAGATTTCTATTCAACCAACCTCTCCAAAAAGAATCTTGGAAACATTAAGTAAACCTCCACATGATGGGGTGAAGAATAAGAAAAGAAGAAAAAGTAAAGGTAAAGAGGTATCTCTCCCAAATAATGTTGCTCCTATTATTGATATGTCTCATGAGAATGAATCAAAAATAAATGTGGAGAGTGATAATAACTGTTATACTATTGGTGCTATTCACACTACTAATGATGAGAGTGATTATGTCTATGATATGCAAAACCACAAGCTTGGGGATGCTATGTTAAATGAAGATGATCCTTTTAGCCCCCCCCCCCACTTTGAGTGATCAAATTTACTATGATTATTGCATACCTCCTATCTATGATGATTATTGTGATGATACTTATGCTGTAAAGAAGAATGATGATAAAACTTGTCAGAATTATGAGTACCCTTTTGCTAAACATCACTCTTTTAATGTGGAAACAATTTGTAGTGCTCAAGTCTTTTACGATACTCCCACTATTAATCATGAGAATAAATTTGCTTATGTGGAGAGTAGTAAAATTTCTATGCGTGTAGATCATGAAAAGAATGCTTTAGGTGCTGGTTATATTGTTGAATTCATTCATGATGCTAATAACGGTTATTATGAGAGAGGATCATATGCTTCTACATATTGCAATAATGTCAAGTTTCCTCTCTATGTGTTGAAATTTTTGAAGCTATGCTTGTTTTGCCTTCCTGTGCTAGATGATTCTTGCTCCAATAAGTTGTTTGTTCACAAAATACCTATGCATAGGAAGTGGGTTAGACTTAAATGTGCTAGTCATATGCTTCATGATGCTTCCATTATGTTTCAATCATTATCTTTTATGTGAGCATCATTGAAATCATCATGCCTAGCTTGAAAGGCATTAAAGAAAAGTGCTTGTTGGGAGACAACCCAATATGTATCCTTATGGTTTTTGGGTGTTCACATGATTAAGCTTCTGTATTAATCATGTTTTATAGATTTTATTTCAATAAAGTGCCAAGTAAAGCCTTTATGATTAGTTTGGGTGATAGTTGTTTGATCATGCTGAAAAAGACAGAAACTTTGCGCTTACAAAATTATTTTTAGTTCCTATCCAGAGAGTGATTTTAGGTTTATTATTTTTTATTATGATTTATGTACAAATTTCCTTAATTGGCATAATTGTTTCAGAATTTTTGGAGGTGCAGAAGTATGGTTATCATTCAGATCATTACAGACTGTTCTGTTCTTGACATATTCTGTTTTCAATGCATAGTTTGCTTGTTTTATTGTTTCCATAGATTATATTAAGTGATATAATATGTGGAAATGATAAGATACAGTATTAATTGTGTGGGAACATTTATGAATCTTGTCTTGACAGTACCAAAATGAATGATTTGTCTTTATTATACTAACCCATCTCACGAAGTTCCGTTAAGTTTTGTGTTGTGAAGTTTTGGGTAAAGTTCGGATGGAAAACGGAACAAGGAGTGGAAAGAGCCTAAGCTTGGGTTTGCACAAGGCATCCCAAGACATATTCAAGGACACCAAAGAGCCTAAGCTTGGGGATGCTCCGGGAAGGCATCCCCTCTTTCGTCTTCAATCCATCGGTAACTTTACTTGGGGATATATTTTTATTCACCACATGATATGTGTTTTGCTTGGAGCATCATTTTCTTTTATTAGTACTCACTTGCTGTTATTTATATTAATGTTAATGTTTTTCATCATTTAGTTCAATAAAAATGTCAAGGATAGCCTTTACCATGCTTAATTTGCAAGTATAGGAGTTGCTGTTCCAAAACAGAAAGTTTGCTTGTAGTGGAAAAATTCCCTACAATTTTCTGTATGTCAGAATAACTTGAAATTTGGACAAAGTGTGATCTTATAAATTCCATACAGCGTGGAATGTTTTCAGATTTTTTGGAGTTAATTAAGTATGGATCTTGCTGCATTCTTCACAGACTGTTCTATTTAGGCAGATTGCTGTTATGTTTGCATTGTTCGCATATGTTTGCCTTTTCAATGATTCCATTTGATGATGGGAGTTTTAAATATGCAGAGGCATTTAGTATGCAATGTCAAATAATAATCTTAGTGATTTTCTACAGTAGCGGATGATAAATTTTTGCGTTGATTTATACTAACCTATCTCACGAGTTCTTGTTGAGTTTTGTGTGGATGAAGTTTTTAAGATTTTGGAAACCGTCATATGAGAGGAATTAAGGAGACACAAAAGCTCAAGCTTGGGGATGCCCAATTCATCCCCAATCCATATTTCAAGGAGTCTGAAGCGTCTAAGCTTGGGGATGCCCCGGTTGGTATCCCACCTTTCTTCTTCAACAATTATCGGTTAGTATCGGTTAAACCTAAGTTTTTGCTTCTTCACATGATTCGTGCTATCCTTGGAGTGTCATTTTATTTTGTTTGAATAAGGTACTTAGTATCTGAAATTCTTTGATGGGGAAGTCTTCACATAGCCAAATAATTATTCGACTACTCATTGATCTTCACTTATATCTTTTGGAGTAGTTTTTCTTTTGCTCTAGTGCTTCACTTATATCTTTGTAGAGCATTGCTATGAACTTATTTTATAGAAATAGTTGAACTCTCATGCTTCACTTATATTATTTTGAGAGTCTTAAACAACATGGTAATTTTCTTAGGTTATGAATCTAGTCCTAATATGATGGGCATCCAAGAGGGATATAATAAAAACTTTCATATAGAGTGCATGGAATACTATGAGAAGTTTGATTCTTTGCACATAGTTTTGAGATATAAGGATGGTGATATTAGAGTCATGCTAGTGAGTACTTATGGATTGGTAGAAATACTTGTGTTAGATTTTTTTGATTCTCGTAGCATCACGTATGGTGAACCGCTATGTTAGGAAGACGGAGCATGATGTTTTTATTGAATGTCATCCTTTGTGTGGTGGTCGGGATCGCGTGATGGTTAACTCCTACCAACCCTTCCCCTAGGAGCATGCGTCTAGCACTTTGTTTCAATTACTAATAAAACTTTTGCAATAAGTATGTGAGTTCTTTATGACTAATGTTGAGTCCATGGATTATACGCACTCTGACCCTTCCACTATTGCTAGCCTCTCTAGTACCGCGCAACTTTCGCCGGTGCATACACCCACCATATATCCTTCCTCAAAACAGAAACCATACCTACCCATCATGGCATTTCCATACCCATCCCGAGATATATTGCCATGCAACTTCCACCGTTCCGGTTATTATGACATGCATCATCATTGTCATATTGCTTTGCATGATCATGTACTTGACATCGTATTTTTGGCAAAGCCACCGTTCATATCTTTCATACATGTCACTCATGAGTCATTGCACATCCCAGTACACTGTCGGAGGCATTCATCTAGAGTCATATCTTTTGTTCTAAGTTTCGAGTTGTAAGTAAATAAAAGGGTGATGATCATCATTACTAGAGCATTGTCCCATGTGAGGAAAGGACGGAAGCTATGACTCCCTCAAAAGTTGGGATGAGACTTCGGGCTTCAAATAAAAATAAAATAAAAGAGGCCAAAGAGCTCACCAAAAAAATGATGAAGGAAAAAAATGAAAAAAGAGGCCAAAGAGCCCAAACAAAAAAATGAGAGAAAAAGAGAGAAGGGACAATGCTACTATCCTTTACCACACTTGTGCTTCAAAGTAGCACCATGATCTTCATGATAGAGAGTCTCATATATTGTCACTTTCATATACTAGTGGGAATTTGAAATATAGAACTTGGCTTGTATATTCCAATATTGGGCTTCCTCAAATTGCCCTAGGTCTTCGTGAGCAAGCGAGTTGGATGCACACCCACTTAGTTTTTTTTGAGATTTCATACACTTATAGCTCTAGTGCATCCGTTGCATGGCAATCCCTACTCACTCACATTGATATCTATTGATGGGCATCTCCATAGCCCGTTGATACGCCTAGTTGATGTGACCATCTCCTCCTTTTTTCTCCCTCACAATCTCCACTATATTCTATTCCACCTATAGTGCTATGTCCATGGCTCATGCTCATGTATTGTGTGAGAGTTGAAAATGTTTGAGAAAGTAGAAGTGTGAAAACAATTTCTTGACTAATACCGGGGTTGTGCATGATTTAAATACGTTTTGTGGGGAAGATGGAGCATAGCCAGACTATGATATTGTAGGGATAACTTTCTTTGGCCATGTTATTTTGAGAAGACATTATTGCTTTGTTAGTTTGCTTGAAGTATTACTATTCTTATGTCAATATTAAACTCTTTATCTTGAATCATATGGATCTGAATGTTCATGTCACAATATATGTTAGGTAGCATTCCACATCAAAAATTATGTTTTTATCATTTACCTACTCGAGGACGAGCGGGAATTAAGCTTGGGGGTGCTTGATACGTCTCCGACGTATCTATAATTTTTGATCGTTCCATGCTATTATATTATCAACTTTGGATGTTTTATATGCATGAATATGCTATTTTATATTATTTTTGGAACTAACCTATTGATCTAGATCCTAGTGCCAGTTCCTGTTTTTTCCGTGTTTTTGACCTTTTTCAGATACGAATATCAAACGGAGTCCAAACGGAATAAAACTTTCGCTGTGATTTTTTATGGAAAATATCAAAAATACCAGAAGAAAAAGATACCGGAGAGGATTCCCGAGGAAGCCACGAGCCTGGGAGATGCGCCCACCACCCCTGGGCGCGCCTGGGAGGCTCGTGACTCCCTCGTGGGTCCCCCTAACTTGTTCTCGACGCCATCTGCTCTTATAAATACAGAAACCTCCAGAAATAAACCTAGATCGGGAGTTCCGCCGCCGCAAGCCTCTCTAGCCACCAAAACCCAATCAGGAGCCCGTTCCAATACCCTGCCGGAGGGGGGATCCATCTCCGGTGGCCATATTCATCATCCCGGCGATCTCCATGATGAGGACGGAGTAGTTCACCCTCGGGGCTGAGGGTATGTACCAGTAGCTATGTGTTTGATCTCTCTCTCTCGTGTTCTTGAGATGTCTTGATCTCTATGTACCGTGGGATTTGCTACTATAGTTGGATCTTATGATATTCTTCCCCCTCTCCCTTCCTGTAATGAATTGAGTTTTCCCTTTGAAGTTATCTTATCGGATTGAGTCTTTAAGAACACTTGATGTATGTCTTGCCCGTGTCTATCTGTGGTGACAATGGGATATTCATGTGAGTACTTGATGTATGTTTTGTGATCAACTTGCGGGTTTCGTGACCTCGGGAACCTATGCATAGGGGTTGGCACACGTTTTGACTCTCTGGTAGAATCTTCGGGGCACTATTTGAAGTTCTATGTGTTGGTTGAATAGATGACTTTGAGATTGTGTGATGCATGTCGTATAATCATACCCACGGATACTTGAGGTGACAATTAAGTATCTAGGTGACATTAGGGTTTTGGTTGATGTGTGTCTTAAGGTGTTGTTCTAGTACGAACTCTAGGATAGATTGAACGGAAAGAATATTTTTGTGTTATTTTACTACGGACTCTTGAATAGATCGATCAGAAAGAATAACTTTGTGGTGGTTTCGTACCCGACAATAATCTCTTTGTTTGTTTTCCACTATTAGTTACTTTGGAGTGACTCTTTGTTGCACGTTGAGGGCTAGTTATATGATCCAATTATGTTATCATTGTTGAGAGAACTTCCACTAGTGAAAGTATGAACCCTAGGCCTTGTTTCCAAGCATTGCAATACCGTTCGTGCTCACTTTTACTATTAGTTACCTTGCAGTTTTTATATTTTCAGATTACATAAACCTATATCTACTATCCATATTGCACTTGCATCACCATCTCTTCGCTGAACTAGTGCACCTATACAATTTACCATTGTATTGGGTGTGTTGGGGACACAAGAGACTCTTTGTTATTTGGTTGTAGGGTTGCTTGAGAGAGACCATCTTCATCCTACGCCTCCCGCGGATTGATAAACCTTAGGTCACCCACTTGAGTGAAAATTGCTACTGTCCTACAAACCTCTGCACTTGGAGGCCCAACAACGTCTACAAGGAGAAGGTTGCATGGTAGACATCAATAAACCGAGGTCAGGCTAGTTGATAGATCATTACATTACATCTCATATCATCACTATAATCTCGTGGTCGATACCTGTACTATGTACTATCCCCATATGAATATAATAAAAAGCAGGACGTAGGGTATTATCTCCTTGAGAGAGCCCGAACCCAGGTAAAATCCTTTGTCCATGTTACCATCGCCCCAAGACGCCTAGCTTAGGACCCCTACTACGACATATGCCAGATTTGACACCGACATTGGTGCCTTCATTGAGATCCTATTGCGTAGTCGCCACGGTGCGATGGGAATTCAGATTGGCTCCATCGCAATCTACGCGTCAGAGCCGAGCTACATCGTCAACATCGGCATCTTCGTCGCCGACTTAACTGGTCACCTCGGCTATGCCGAAGACTGTGCTCCACGTCGGATCATATAGATCGGACGGGGGTATTCATCAACATCAACTCCAATCTCAACTGATATCATGGAAGAATCCTCCATGGTGCTCGGGGGCTCAACGTCAACATTGCCCTCGCGCGATCATGCAGTTTTTCTAGACAACAGATTCGTTTTCATCATCCCTGCCTCCTTGAGTGTTGTTTTGATGATTGCTTCGGTGGAATTGTGCGGAATTGAGTCTAGAACAACCCTGCAAAATTCATCGCGTTCTGGTAGAGGATCTTCGGCGATCTTCAATATACCGGAGCCCTGTCGAGTCTGGAAGGGAATCTGGATGAGTTTAGGGCGAGGTGTCCAGTATCTAACTCGGACATCCATTAGAAAATCCCACCGTTCATCAGCTGGTGGATTCCTATATCGAGCACCCCTCATAATTTCAGCTCGATCCGACCGTTCAAACTTCGGGAAACGTCCGATGAGTACAACAAATTTTGGATCTATTTTCTGCGCGAAAACGAATCCGACCCGAGTTCATCTTGTTCATGAACGGGTTGTCGGACGTCCTTTTTTAAGGAAATTTTCTCACCATCTCGGTCATCCGACCAAGAGTTGAATAATCATCAAGCGAACCTATTCATCCACGGGTTGTACGGATCGGGCGCTCTGTTGCTTCATCAAGCCAGCATTGACCTCGTCAAAAATTCCGACCTGTGTCGGCATTGTCGTGCCATTAATTTTTCAAGCTGACGTCCAGCACGCCGACCTTCTTTGACACCTCGGCTGGCGTGAGACTTCGGCATCACCAGCCAACCAGCTTCGACACTTCGACTGGCCTGAGACTTCGACGTCACCAGCCGACCTGCTCTGTCACCTTCGCTAGACCGGGGCTTTGGCATCCCTTCATCAACCTGCTCCGGGGACTTTGGCGTCACCAATCGACCAGCTTCGACACTTTGGCGGGCCTGAGACTTCAGCGTCACCAGCCGACCTGCTCTGTCACCTCGGCTAGACCGGGGCTTTGGCATCCCTTCATCAACCTGCTCCGGGGACTTCAGCGTCATCAGCCGACCTGCTTTAACACCTCATCTGGCATGAGACTTCGGGATCACGAGCCGACATGCACAAGACTTCAGCGTCCGCTGATCACAGCACCGCCATGCTAACTGGACCGAGGACTTTATCTCGCCACATCGATCGTACAACGTCGGCACTTTGTCAAGCCGAACTATTCGTTCAGGCACCTCGGGACCCAGGCCATATTCATGTACTTATTTGCTTCACTTCAATTAACTAAGTAAAAGAGTTTTTAATATATTATTATCTCTTGCTCGCACTATTTTATGTGTGCAGGTAATCAGCTTCGGCTGCGTCACGCGGTCAGTTCGGCGTCACCTTACCAACCTACTCCGCCACCTCGGCTGGTCCAGGGGTTCGCCTCACCACATAGGCTGAGCCGTGTCACTACTTCGGAATTCTAAGCTGCTCGCTCGATCATCTCAGGCTTGGGGGCTGCTACTTCTCGAGCATGCGTTGGTTTCTCATGAATAGGAACGGTTTGATGCAGCAAAGTAGATAAGTATTTCCCTCGGTTTTTGAGAACCAAGGTATCAATCCAATAGGAGACACAAGTGAGCCACCAATAGATATACCTGCACAAGGAATCAAACTCTTGCACCCAACGCTATAAAGGGGTTGTCAATCCCTTCACAGTTATTTGCAAGGATGAGATCTAGTAGAGATAGATATAATAGGATGCTTGAACGGAAAGTAAAACTAAAAGTAAAAAACAAGGCATCAAGTATTTTTTGTGTTTTTGGTTTGATATCTGAAAATATAATATGGAAAATAGACCCGTGGGCCATAGGTTTCACTAGATGGCTTCTCTCATGATGGCAAGTATTACGGTGGGTGAACAAATTACTGTCGAGCAATTGATAGAAAAGCGAATAATTATGAAGACATCCAGTGAAATGATTATGCATATAGGCATCACGTCCGTGACAAGTAGACCAAAACGATTCTGCATCTACTACTATTACTCCACACATCGACCGACTCATGCCTGCATCTAGAGTATTAAGTTCATGAAGAACAGAGTAACACATTAGGTAAGATGACATGATGCAAAGGGATAAACTCAAGAAATATGATGAAAATCCCATATTTTTAACCTTGATGGAAACAATACAATACGTGCCCTGCTACCCCCAATATGTCACTGGGTGAGGACACCACAAGATTGAACCCAAAACTAAGCACTTCTCCTATTGCAAAAATTACCAATCTAGTTGGCCAAACCAAACCAATAATTCGAAGAGACTTGCAAAGATATGAAATCATGCATATAAGAATTTAGGAAAGACTCAAATAATATTCATGGATAATTGTAACATAAACCCACAATTCATCGGATCTCGACAAACACACCGCAAAAGAGTAATACATCGGATAGATCTCGATGAAGATTATGAAGAACATGGTATTGAGAAGCAAAGATAGAGAAAAAGCCATCTAGCTACTAGCTATGGACCCGTAGGTCTGTGGCGAACTACTCACGCATCATCGGAGGGGCAATGGAGTTGATGTAGATGCCCTCCGTGATCGAATCCCCTCCGGCAGATTACCGGAAAAGGCTCCAAGATTGGATCTCTCGGGAACGGAGGCTTCTGGTGGCGGAAAAGTGTTTGCGTATCTTGTTCTGATAATGATGGAATATTTGGGTATTTATAGGATGAAGATCAGGGTTAGAGGAGGTGCCAGGGGCCCACTAGCCTGCCCGGCACGAGTGCCCCCTGGCCGCGGCAAGCGGGCTTGTGGCCCCGTGGCAGCTCCTTTGCCTTGGTTCTCAAGTCTTGTGGCTTCCATATTTTCCAGAAAAAATCTTTCCAGAGGTTTTATTCCGTTTGGACCCCGTTTAATATTCCTTATCTGCGGAACTCAAAAACAAGGAAAAAACAGAAACTGACACTAGGCTCTAGATTAATAGGTTAGTCCCTAATATAATATAAAATAGAATATTAATGCATATAAAACATCCAAAACAGATAATATAATAGCATGGAACGATCAAAAATTATAGATACGTTGGAGACGTATCAGGGGCTGGGACCTCGGTCATGCCATAGACTATGCACCATATCAGATCTGTCAAAAGTTTGATGGGCGTCCTCATCCCGCCACAAGCCCGGATCGCGTCATCGACACGGAGCACATTAACCACCTAAGTCGCTTTCATTTTAAAATATTTTCAGCTTTCTAATTTTGTTCAGTTTGACCAAGCGTTATACTTTTTTGACAAAAAGTTGGTTGTGAAAAACTTTCTTTGTCAAAACTTTCTTTGTTACAAACAAATTCAAATACCCCGTTTACTTGGGGGCTTCCTTTATGAAACCTTTTCTCTTTGCATGTGATTATTATTGTACATCTTATTTCCTTGCTCATGTATTATGCCAAAATATGCATCATGTTGACTTAAGTGTTCCGCAAAGCTGGGTTGCCTGGCTCTTGTGCTTCACCCTATGTTCCCGATTGTTCGGCTAGGGAGTAAAGGGAGCACCTCTGCGATTTTCACGACCGAGTCATCCGAACTCATACCTCAGACGGGTGAAGCCGAAAGCTAGCACTCTTATTGTTTTCAACTATGGTCAGCACACGATGGAACTCACGCGTACACAAATCTATTGCACAAGTCTCATAGTAATAATGAGCGACCAAAGAAAGGTACCGTTGGGGGCACTATTTTCTTTGAAGATGCTTC
Organism: Hordeum marinum; assembly: GCA_022496015.1. NCBI lineage: Eukaryota > Viridiplantae > Streptophyta > Magnoliopsida > Poales > Poaceae > Hordeum > Hordeum marinum. Next base: position 334,221,570 of record CM039676.1, on the reverse strand, counting down.
TTACGTTACATAAGTAATATAGCATAAATTCCCTAGGTGCGCTTTGTCTATTACAGCCTCATGGCCTGAGTGCTTGGTTATTCGAAACACCGCCGATATTCTCGGTAGGCAAAGTAGATAGCACTTTTCGGCCCTTGGCCGAAGAGGGAAAATCCGACGGTCGGTTAAGGCGCGTTCAAAGTTCGGGCGAACACATATATTATATAAGTACTTCGGTACATACAATCATTATACATAAAATTATTTTTCCCAAGTCACTTGGGGGCTCTTAAATTAATATGAGTATAATAGATGTTTTCTTCTTAGTCGTTGCAAAGTATTTTCTCTACCACTCCTTTCTCGACTCAAGTGCATGATAAATAGTTGGGTAGCATGGTTTCTCTCTAAAGCTGCTCGCATTTAGTTTGCTAAACTGGCCTAAGAAACACTCCGCCTTTGGGATAGGGAGGTTGAAGCCAAAGGCTGGCCCACTTGAAGTCTAGAGATCAGATGTGTCATGTCAAATCACGACGAAAGTACAATTTTAAGACCAATTTCATATTGGCACCAAAAAACTTGATTCAATCTAGACGTAAAGTTGTTAATGCAGGTTTCTTGGTCTTTTGAGCTTATAACATCTTTCACCTATTTTATGTTTTCCTTCCAGGAAGCGGGACATTCTCTTGGTTGAGGTGTTCGGCGTGAAACTCTTTTCTAAACTACAGTTCGGCATCTTTCCTGCTGAACTTCACCTCTGTATTGTCAAAACATACATGACAGTTGAACTAGTTCTTGAGGAGGTATGATCCTAGGGTCAGTCATGCTGCCCAACCCAAGTCTCGGGGGCTACTACATTGACAATTCAATGCAGAAAATTTAAGTGCAATACAGTTTCCGAGGAGATTATGGTCCTCGGGTTGGTCGACCGCACCCAACCTGAGTCTTGAGGTTTGTGCACACCACTTTTGTGTTCCGAAGTATGCTGCCAAGCTAGGAGTTGATCCTCGGGCCAATTTTGCGAATCGACCTGAGTCTTAGGGGCTACTGGGATCAGCGGTTTTATGTCATCCTTCAGGTGCATCTCGGGCTTTAGACCGACACACACATCCTGAGGGCTACTGGCTATATATCTCGGCAGAGAATAAATTGCACCAATCGAAAATATCCAGAAAAAATCAGCCCACGGCCGGGGTGGTGCACCACCTCAGAAGCAGTCCGGCATAAAGCTCGGGCGCAAGTGGCTGGCTTCATAGAGAGCATTTCTGACATTAAGCTCGGATGAATTCCTTTAATTTTTAAGGTCCAAGGTAATTTATGATACCTCGGACGCTAATCATCATTGGAGCTCACATGCAGTCCGAAGTTGGAGCTCATAAGCAGTCCGGCATAAAGCTCAAGATCGGAGACGCCTCAAAAGCAGTCCGGCATAAAAGCCCGGATGTGAATGGCTAGCTCCATAAAAGACTATTCCGGCATTTAAGCTTGAATGAATTCCTTCAAATTTCCAGAGACCAAGGTAATTTATGACACCTCAGATGCTGGCCAGCGTTGGAGCTCGGATAGAATCCGACATTGGATCTCGGACGCAGTCCGTCATTGGCACTCAGATGCCGATCAACATTAGACTTCGGCTACAAAAAGACACCTCGGACGCAGTTCGACATCAAGCTCGGACATGAGTGGTTGTCTCCCTAGAGGGCTTTTCCGACATTATGTTCGGTTGAACTCCTTTAAACTTTTCATGACCGAGGTAGTCTATGACACCTCGGATGCCGACCAGCATTGGAGCTCGGCTAAAAATACACCTCGGATGCAGTTCGGCGTTGGAGCTCGAATACAGGAGGATATCGCCCCATGGGAAAAAAATACCATAGGTGTGGCGTAAAAATTACAACGCATTGATAAAAGCCGATAATTTAAAGGGGCTCCTCGGATGCCCGACGTATGAACTCTTCGGATACACATCGGCGATTCTTGAGATCGGAGATGGGAAGATTTGTTGAATCAGTTTTCAAGACCGACGACCAAAGACAAACAACAAAGGAGCGTCCCCAACTTGAAGACCAGTTCAGGGGGCTGCTGACGGTGTCCTGGACTAAGGGGTACTCACCATGTTGTCTCCCGACCAGTGGGTCGGGCCGAGGACCCCCAGGGAGACTCACTAATGGGCCACTTCGGGCAGCCCATGCCGAATACAAGGAGGATTCCACAAGACTTGGCACCAAAGATAAGGACTCCTCTAAACCCTAGGCCTGCGGTGCATATATAAATCGAGGCCAGGCTAGTCCATAGATCATTACATTACATTACATTTCATATTCATTACTATAATCTCGTGGTAGATACATGTACTATGTACTATCCCCATATCAATACAATGAAAAGCAGGACGTAGGGTATTATCTCCTTGAGAGAGCCTGAACCTGGGTAAAATCCTGTGTCCATGTTACCATCGCCCCAAGACGCCTAGCTTAGGACCCCTACTACAGGATATGCCAGATTTGACGCCGACAGAAGCCAACCGCAACGACGCCGCTCCCCTGCCCGGGAACGGCTACGCCGGCGTGCCACCATGGGCCTGGCATGGAAGAGGAGGACTGCGAGTGAGCGCTAGCGCGCCGGAGCCAGGGACTCAGGAGTGGCAGCCCCCGAGGGGGGATCCTTCGCCTTCTTCTTCCTTTCCTTTCCCTATAACCAAAAATTCATGAGGGGCTTTTAGGCGTGTAATGAACTTTGGCGCTTGCGCCCTTATTTAGTACTCTCATCATGTATTCCGGTCCTTGTGTTACTGCTAATTGGGACTTGCTATGGGTCGTGATTAGGGTAATTAGCTCGACGCCTCCGAGGCGGGCTTCTGTGTCATAAGGTATGGCAGCGGCACCTGGGGAGCTTGCGGGTCTTGGGGGGTTCTTCCTTCTTGCGAGTGAGGCGGTTTGGGAGCCCTTTCAGCACTCTACGTCGGCCGGGCCCAATCCTGCGCATTCCTCGACCACTGTTGGGTAATACGTCTCCATCGTATCCACTTTTCCAAACTCCTTTTCCCTTGTTTTGGACTCTAATTTGCATGATTTGAATGGTACTAACCCGGGCTGACGCTGTTTTCAGCAGAATTGCCTTGGTGTTATTTTTGTGCAGAAATAAAAGTACCCAGATCATCCTGAAAATTTATGGAGAATATTTTTGGATTTAATAAAAAATACTAGCGCAAGAATTAACCAGAGGGGGCCACCTGGAGGCCACAAGCTTGCTAGGCATGGCCATCCCCCTGGCCGCGCCTAGCAGGCTTGTGGGGCCCTCATGGCTCCTCCTACCACCTCTCCACCTTCATATAACCCTATTCACGGAGGAAAAAATCAGAGAAAAGAGATCATCACGTTTCATGAGACGAAGCCACCGCCACCTCCTGTTCTTCCTTGGGAGACCAGATGTGGAGTCTGTTTTGGGCTCCGAAGAGGGGAAATCGACGCCATTGTCATCACCAACCATCCTTCATCACCAATTCCATGATGTTATCTGCCGTTCATGAGTAATCCCATCATAGGCGTGCTGAACGGTGATGGGTTGGATGAGATTTATCATGTAATCGAGTTAGTTTTGTTAGGGTTTGATCCCTAGTATCCATTATATTCTGAGATTGATGTTGCTATGATTTTGCTATGCTTAATGCTTGTCACTAGGGCCCGAGTGCCATGATTTCAGATCTGAACCTATTATGTTTTCATGAATATATATGTGTTCTTGATCCTATCTTGCAAGTTGTATACACCTATTACGAGTTATGATCTGCATCCCCCACGGTGACAATAACTAGGATTCTTTCCGATGATTATCATAGTTTGAGGAGTTCATGTATTCACTAAGTGCTAATGCTTTGGTCCGATTCTCTATTAGAAGGAGGCCTCAATATCCCTTAGTTTCCATTAGGACCCCGCTGCCACCGGAGGGTAGGACAAAATATGTCATGCAAGTTCTTTTCCATAAGCATGCATGACTCTATATGGATTATATGCGTACATTACATTGATGAACTAATGCTAGTTCTGTGTCACCCTATGTTATAACTGTTGCATGATGAATTACATCCAACATAATTATCCATCACCGATCCATTGCCTACGAGCTTTCCACATATTGATCCTTGCTAAGTTAATTCTCCGTTGCTACTATTACAATCACTATAAAACTGCTACTGTCACTTTTGCTACCATTACCGATACTTCCATACTACTTTGCTACTGAATACTTTGCTGCAAATATTAAGTCTTTCAGTTGTGGTTGAATTGACAACTCAACTACGAATACTCGAGAATATTCTTTGGATCCCCTTGTGTCAAATCAATAAATTTGGGTTGAATACTCTATCCTCGAAAATGGTTCTGATCCCCTATATTTGTGGGTTATCAAGACCTTTCTTATTGCGCCGTTGTTGGGGAGCACTTGTGGGTTATCCCCTATTCTTTGAGTCACTTGGGATTTATATCTGTTGATCACTATGAAGAATCTGAAATATCCAAAAACCAAGATCTATACCTCTACTATGAGGGGGGGGTAAGGAACTGCCATCTAGCTCTGCACTTGATTCACCTTATGTTATGAGTAAGCTTGCAACACCACCACCTGCTATTAATTCTGATATGTCACAAGTAATTGATGATGCTACTTTTGCTATGCATGATGCTTATGATGATACTTTGCTTGATAATATTGTGCCACTGGGTGAATTTCTTGATGAACAAATTGCTAGAGTCAATGTTGAAAATTATGATACTTCTGAAACTGATGAAATTATTGAAACTGAACACTTTGAGACAGCATCTAGACCTAGCTCTCCTAGATATGAATTGCTTGATATTCCTGAGGGTTATGTTATGGAAGGATAGGTAGCTAGGGACTTTCTTTCTTGTAATGGTAGAGATGATCTTAAGAAATTACTATGCAAGTGGAAAGAAAAATCTTTGAATGCTAGAATGAAATATGATCCTAAGTTTGCTACTTCACCTATCTTTGTTACTGATGAACCACAAGTATAGGGGATCTATCATACTCCTTTCTATAAGTAAGAGTGTCGAACCCAACAAGGAGCAGAAGGAAATGACAAGTGGTTCTGAGTAAGGTATTCTCTGCAAGCACTAAAATTATCGATAACAGATAGTTTTGTGATAAGATAATTTGTAACGGGTAGTAAGTAAAAATTGTAACAACGGTGCAGCAAGGTGACTCAATCCTTTTTATAGCAAAGGATAAGCCTGAACAAAATCTTATATAAAGCAAAGCGCTCCTGAGGACACATGGAAATTTATGTCAAGCTGGTTTTCATCATGCTCATTTGATTTGCGTTCGCTACTTTGATAATTTGATATGTGGGTGGACCGGTGCTTGGGTGTTGTCCTTACTTGGACAAGCCTCCCACTTATGATTAACCCCTCCCAAAAGCATTCGCAACTAGGAAATAAGAATTAAGATAAATCTCACCATAACATGAAACATGTGGATCCAAATCAGCCCCTTACAAAGCAACACATAAACTAGGGTTTAAGCTTCTGTCACTCTAGCGACCCATCATCTACTTATTACTTCCCAATGCCTTCCTATAGGCCCAAAAAATGGCGAAGTGTTATGTCGTAGACGTTCACATAACCCCACTAGAGGAAAGACAACATACATCTCATCAAAATATTGAACAAATACCAAATTCACGTTATTACTTATAACAAGACTTATCCCATGTCCTTAGGAACAAACGTAACTACTCACAAAGCATATTAATGTTCATAATCAGAGGAGTATAAGTGATGATCAAGGATCTGAACATATAATCTTCCACCAAGTAAACAAACTAGCATCAACTACAAGGAGTACTCAACACTACTAGCAACCCACAGGTACCAATCTGAATTTTTGAGACAAAGATAGGATACAAGAGTTGAACTAGGGTTTGGAGAGGAGATGGTGATAAGGAAGATGTTGCTGGAGATTGACCCCCTCTCGATGAGAGGATCGTTGGTGATGACGATGGCTTCGATTTCCCCTTCCGGAGGGAAGTTTCACTGGCAAGATCGCCCTGTCGAAGCTCTATATTGGTGCTGCCCAAGTTTTGCCTCGAGTTAGCAGTGCTTTGTCCTGAAAGCTCTGATATGACTTTTTTTCAGGACGAAACCCTCAATATAGAATAAGATGGGCACCGGAGGGCTGCCAGGTGGGCCACAAGCCCCAGGGGCGCGGCCAGGGGGTGGCCGCGCCCAGCAGGCTTGTGGCTCCCTGGTAGGCCCCCTGATGTATTTCTTTTGCCCAGTATTTTTTATACATTCCAAAATAATTCTCCGTAGATTTTCAGGACTTTTGGAGTTGTGCAGAATAGGTATCTCAGATTTGCTCCTTTTCTAGTTGAGAACTCCAACTGCAGGCATTCTCCCTCTTCATGTAGACCTTGTAAAATAAGAGAGAAAATGCATAACTATTGTACCAAAATGTGTAATAACATCCCATAATGCAATAAATGTCAATATAAAATCATGATGCAAAATGGACGTATCAGTTATTGATAAGGATTATAAATTCTCTGTTGATCCCGAGTTAATTACTTTGGTTGAATCTGATCCTTTCCATGGTTATGAATCTGAAATTGTTGTGGCGCATCTTACTAAACTAATGATATAGCCACCCTATTTACTCATGAGGAAAAAATCGTTATTACTATATCCTTAAGTTGGTTCCTTTCTCATTAAAGGGTGATGCTAAGATATGGTTTAATTCTCTTGCTCCTGATTGTGTGCGTAGCCCCCGGGATATGGTATATCACTTCTTTGAAAAATATTTTCCTACCCATAAGAAACAAGTTGCCTTGCAGGAAATATTTAACTTTGTGCAAATTGAAGAAGAGAGTCTCCCACAAGCTTGTGGGAGGCTTCTCCAATTAGTTAATGCTTTGCCTAATCATCCTCTCAACAAAAATGAAATACTTGATATCTTTTACAATGGACTAATCGATGCTTCTAGGGACCACCTAGATAGTTGCACTGGTTGTGTTTTCAGGAAACGAACTGTTAAACAAGCTCAAATACTATTGAATAATATATTGAGCAATGATAATGATTGGACTATTCTCAAACCACCTCCAAAGCCAACTCCGAAGAAAAGAAGCATTCTATTTCTAAATCCTGAAGATATGCAAGAGGCAAATAAATCTATGAAAGAAAAAGGTATTAAAGTTGAAGATGTTAACAATCTACCACCTATTGAATAAATACATGGTCTTCATAACCCGACACAGGTAGTATAGGTAAATTCTCTTCGTAGATTTGATGAAAGTGATATTCCTTATAATAAGTCCGCTATCCAATGCTTGGATGAGTTTGATAATTTTGTTGTGAAGCAAGAAAATTTTAGTGCTTATGTTACTAGACAATTGGAACATAATGCTTTCATGCTTGATCTCTTAGGTGATTATATGAGTAGAACTATCAATGATCTTAAACTGATTAGTAAACATGCTTCCATGGTAACTTCTCAAGTAGAACAAGTACTCAAGGCACAGAATGATTTGCTTAATGAGATGAATAGTAAGAACAATGATCATTCTATTAAAGTTGTGACTAGAGGTGGAAGAATCACTTAGGAACCTTTGTATCCTGAGAGCCATCCTAAGAGAATTGAGCAAGATTCTAAAAGGAGTAACATTTATGTACCTAGTCGTTCCAATAATAAGAGAAATAAGGATGATGATAGAACTTTGCATGCTGCTAGTGAACATGTTATAGATACACCTGAAAACCCAAATGATATTTGTGTTTCTGATGCTGAGACACAATCTGGTGATGAACATGAGCCTAGTGATAATATTAATGATGATGTTCATGCTGATGCTCAACCTAGTAATGATAATGATGTGGAGATTGAACCTGCTGTCGATCTTGATAACCCACTACCTAAGAATAAAATATATGATAAAAGAGATTTTATTGCTAGGAAGCACGGTAGAGAAAAAGAACCATGGGTTCAGAAACCCATGCCTTTTCCTCCTAAACCATCAAAGAAAAAGGATGAAGAGGATTTTGAGCACTTTGTTGAAATGCTTAGATCTATCTTTTTGCTATGCGCTTGACCGATATTCTAAAAATGTCTCCTTATGCTAAGTATATGGAAGATATTGTGACTAATAAAAGGAAGATATCGGAAGCTAAGATTTCCACCATGCTTGCTAATTATACTTTTAAGGGTGAAGTACCAAAGAAATTAGGAGATCTAGGAATACCAACTATACCATGCTCTATTAAAGGGAATTATGTTAAAACTGCTTAATGTGATTTGGGAGCTGGTGTTAGTGTTATGCCTTTCTCTTTATATCGTAGAATTGATTTGAATAAGTTGACACCTACTGAAATCTCTTTGTAAATGGTTGATAAATCAACTGCTCTACCTATCGGTATTTATGAGGATGTACCTGTCGTAGTTGCAAATGCAACTATCTTGACGGACTTTGTTATTCTTGATATTCTCGAGGACGATAGTATGTCGATCATCCTTGGTAGACCCTTTCTGAATACTGCAGGGGTTGTTATTGATTGCAACAAGGACAATGTCACTTTTCATATTAATGGTAATGAACATACGGTACACTTTCCGAAGAAAAAACCTCAAGTTCATAGTATCAACTCTATTGAAAAAATTCCAACGATTGTTATTGGAGACTTTGAATTCCCTCTTCCTACTGTCAAGAAGAAAAATGATATACTTATTGTTGGGGACATGCATATCCCCATTGAGGTAACTTAGTGTTATTAAAAAATCTTTGGTTTCATGTTATTCGAAAGAAGTTTGTTAATAAGACTTGATCAACCTTATTGATGGATTCCTTTTGATGAGCATGAGATGGATGAATTTAGAAAGCACAACTTTCTACACCCAACTTTTAGTTTCTGTTAGTAAGATTGAATTAACTAAAATGCTATTATTTTTCTACTTTCCGAGTTTTTCGTTCAATAGAAAAATGACCTGAAAATCAAAGTTCTTCAAATGCCCTGAAAATGCAGTATGATTTTTTTGGAATATTTAAAAATATCTGGCACTCAGCACACTACAGAGGCTGCACCAGTGGGTCACAAGCCCACTAGGTGCGGCCACCCCTTGGCCGCGCCTAGCAGGCTTGTGGGTCCCACATGGCCCCCCTTCACTTATTCCAGCACCCATCCACTTCATCTTCCTTTAGAAAAAATCCCACCATTGCTAAAACCCGTGTTCTAGATCATTTTGCTGCCATTTTCGATCTCCTTGCTCAAAGCTTCATTTGCAAAACTGTTTCGGGAGATTGTTCCTCGGTATGTGACTCCTCCAATGGTCCAATTAGTTCTTGTTCTAGTGCTTTATATATTGCAAATTTTTGCTGCTGTGGTGACCTTGTTCTTGAGCTTGCATGTCAAATTTTTGTGGTCCCAAGTAGTTTTGATGCATGATATAGCCTCTAGGCACTTGAGGGAGTAGTTGCTATGAGCTTTGTTGAGTTTTGTTCACCTTTATTTTGGGTCACTAAAAATTTCAGAATTTTTCAGAAATGTTGAGGAGATTATTAAGAGGATCTTCAAGCCGGAGTTCTAAGGAAGATGAAAATGAAATGAGGGAGAAACCAAAGTATAATATTCCTCGCGTCGCAGAAGTTCAACCATGTGAATGGCCGTGTGACACATTCTTGTGGGCGTCTAGAATTTATGAAGATTTCTATTATTTGGTCGAGAATGCAGGCATCACTGACTTCCTCAACGATAAGTGTGACCAGTACCTCTTACTCACGAATACCTTTGTGCAAAATTTTCACTTTCATTCTAGAGAAGACCCTCCTATAGTAGAATTTCACTTATACGATGTGCCTAACAAAATGAACCTTTATGCTTTTTGCAATGTTTCCAAAATACCCTATGAGGGCAGCATCAGGGAACCACGTCCTCATGACATGGAAGATTTTATTGCCGCACTCACTGTAGGGGAAGAGAGAGGTGTGTCAAAGGCAAGAGCGGCTAGTTTACATTTTCCTGTGCTATGTTATTATTCACTATTTACGGGAAGATGTTTAGTTGGTCGCTGCGAGAGTGGAATTCTTAGTGCCCTTGACCTCGCCATTTTGCGCCATGCTTTATTTGCTGATAGAACCTTTAGTCTGGGCGCTATGGTGGCACAATGGTTGAACACCAACCGTTCGAAGGGGCATGTATTCCGAGGTATCTATGCATCTCGTTTAGCCAAACATTTTGAGATACCCATTAGACTTCACGAGAAAGATGAGAGGCTGCTACCCGAAAAGTTTTTAGATTATGACCATATGGTAGTCCATGATGTTATTAAGAAAAATGATGATAGGAGGCTGCTTTACAATTTAGTTTTTAGCTAGGGTACTTGTGAAATTATTACTCTGCCTACTTATTCTTTGTTCGATATTTGCTCAAGCAGGTACACCATAATGCCCAAAGACATTTACAGGTATTAGGGTCTGATGCAACCCCCAGCTCTGGAGCCGGCACCAGCCTTTGATCTGTACCCGAAGCCAGTCTTTCAGTGGGAGCCGCAGGAGTTAGCCAACCAATGGAACTATGAGGACGCGCGTGAGTATCCGGGAGGGAGCTCTTTCCAGCCATGGCCATAGACCAACTTAGGCCACAAGCCTAAGCTTGGGGGAGTATGAATTTCTCACTGAATTTACATTCAAGTTCACACACTCATCTTACTAGTCGGTGTTCATACTCTTTCATTGTACCATCCATGGTAGTTTATTTTCTTGTTTCACTTTCTTCTTGTTTGTTTAATTAACTTTGAGAAAAATACAAAAAAATATCTCTAGCTTTATTTCCAGTTGCTTAGTTGTAGCATTGAAAAGAAAACCTAAAAAGATTTTTCGTTCTTCTTCTACTTGTTGGGAGCTTTCCCGTGTAAATAGTTTTTCTTGTTCATATTTTGACATAAGGAGAAGAGCACAATGAAAATGTCAATTGGATCTCATATGCATTTTTGTTTACCTATTAGAGAGCCCATATTGCCTTGTCTTCTCCTTTGAGTTATTGTTTGCAGATTCCAGCTTAGTCTAATGCACGTGCACTCTTATTATTATCCACATCGTTCGGTCGTGCAAGTGAAAGGCAATAATGATGATATTTGATGGAAAGATTGAGATGGAGAAAAGCCGGTATGAACTCGACATATCTTGCTTTTGTAAATATTTAGCATATCGTTCCGACTTTAGTTCATCATGGGTGAAACATATTTGCAATGACAATTAGAGATTATAGTTATTCATGCCATGCTTAATTAGCTAAGAGTGGATAATGGTTTGTTTTCGGTGCCAACATGCATATTAAAATGGTTGTGATGTAGTATGATGGAGTGGTATCCTCCTCTGAATGATTCAAGTGGCTCGACTTGGCACATGTTCATGCATGTAGTTGAAACAAAATCAACATAGCATTCACGATATTTATGTTCATAGTGATTTATATCCTACTCATGCTTACATTCAATGTTGGCTAATCTCAAGGCATGTTGATGACTGTGTCGCTCTCTAGTTGGTCGCTCCCCAGTCTTTTGCTAGCCTTCACTTGTACTAAGCGGGAATACTGCTTGTGCATCCAATCTCTCAAACCCAAAGTTGTTTCATATGAGTCCACCATATCTACCTATATGCGGCATTTACCTGTCGTTCCAAGTAAATTTGCATGTGCCAAACTCTAAACCTTCAAAAAAAATCTGTTTTGTATGCCCAAATCGCTCATGTGGCGACTGGGGGACGTCAGTATCTTCCATGCTAGGTGGGTTATTCTCACGATATGTGTTGATTCACTATCATTCATGAGAAAATGGCCGGTAATCGGGATGCCCAGTTCCATGCTCGAAATAAAAAGAAAAATATAGTTAAACAAAACTCCCCTAGAACTGTGTTTGTATGGACGGTACCCATGGATTCGGCTCGCCATGGAGTGTGACTGATTTGTGGAGGGGGAGTAAAAACTTTATCATTCTGTTTGGAACCGCCTATAATGTATCTAGCATGCAAGATGTTGAAAACCTCTTGGTCGTTATGTGATCAATGAAAGCATACGCTCAAAAATCATTACTTATCTCTGTTTTAAAAGCTCGAGCTCTGGCATCTCTCCAAATCAATGCTTCCCTCTGCGAAGAGCCTTTCCATTTACTTTATTGTTGAGTCATCATCTTATTATAAAAGGCACCAGTTAGAGAGCACCACCATCATTTGTATGCTTGCTATTAATTGATATTGAGTATGAGAATGACTGGATCTCTTTCATCGTGAATTACAATGTTTAGTCAGTCCTTATTCTTTAGAGGTGCTCTGCATTTATGTTTTGCAGTCTCAGAAAGGGCTAGCGAGATACCATTTTGTCATATTGTATCATCATTGTTTTGAAAAAGTGTTGTCATCCGAGATTTATTATTATTGCTCACTAGTTGATTATGTCATTGATATGCACAAATGTGAGACCTAAATGTTATTGTGAACATGGTTAGTCCATGATCTTTGTTGAAAATCGGAACATCAGTTAGACGTATTTACAACAACAAGATCAAACAGAGTTTGTAAAAGTTTTTCTTTATCACTTTCAGTTTATCAACTGAATTGCTTGAGGACAAGCAATGCGTTAAGCTTGGGGTAGTTGATACGTCTCCATCGTATCCACTTTTCCAAAATCTTTTGCCCTTGTTTTGGACTCTAATTTGCATGATTTGAATGGAACTAACCCGGACTGACATTGTTTTCAGCAGAATTGCCTTGGTGTTATTTTTGTGCTGAAATAAAAGTTCTCGGATCATCCTAAAAATTTACAAAGAATATTTTTGGATTTAATAAAAATACTGGCGCAAGAATTACCCAGAGGGGGGGCACCTGCAGGCCACAAGCCTACTAGGCGCGGCCACCCCCCTGGCCGCGCCTAGTAGGCTTGTGGGGCCCTCATGGCTCCTCCAACCTCCTCTCCAGCTCCATATAACCCTATTCATGGAGGAAAAAATCGGAGAGAAGAGTTCATCGCGTTTCACGATACGGAGCCGCCGCCATCGCCAGTTCTTCCTCGGGAGACTAGATCTGGAGTCCGGTTTGGGCTCCGAAGAGGGGAAATCGACACCTTCGTTATCACCAACCATCCTTCATCACCAATTCCATTATGCTCCCCACCGTTCGTGAGTAATCTCATCGTAGGCTTGCTGGATGGTGATGGGTTGGATGAGATTTATCATGTAATCAAGTTAGTTTGGTTAGGGTTTGATCCCTAGTATCCACTATGTTCTAAGATTGATGTTGCTATGACTTTGCTATGCTTAATGCTTGTCACTAGGGCCCGAGTGCTATGATTTAAGATCTGAACCTATTTTGTTTTCATGAATATATGTGTGGTCTTGATCCTATCTTGCAAGTTGTAGACATCCATCGCTGATCCATTGCCTACGAGCTTTCCCTATATTGATCTTTGCTAAGTTACTTTTCCGTTGCTATTATTACAAACACTACAAAACTTCTACTATCACTTTTGCCGCTGTTACCGTTACTTCCACACTACTTTGCTACTAAATACTTTGCTACAGATATTAAGTCTTACAGGTGTGGTTGAATTGACAACTCAACTACGAATACTCGAGAATATTCTTTGGCTCCCCTTGTGTCGAATCAATAAATTTGGGTTGAATACTCTACCCTCGAAAACTGTTGCGATCCTCTATACTTGTGGGTTATCATTGGGGCATCCGGATCACCAGGACGAGACCAAGGGGGAGGACTCGACCACCATTGGGGTGTCTAGATCACCAGGACGAGACCAAGAGAGGGGCTACATGACTAGTGAGTCTCCTGAGGTGCGTTGCTCAGGAGTCCCCCTTGACGCTCAAGCAACGCTCTATGTCGGCAGGGCCCAGTCCTGCACATTCCTCGACCGTCGTTGGGGCATCCAGATCACCAGGACAAGACCAAGGGGCAAGGCCTCAACCACCATTGGGGCGTCAGTATCACCAAGACGAGACCAGGGGTGAGGGGCTACGTGACCAGTGAGGCTCCTGAGGCGTGTTGCTCAAGAGTCCCCCTTTGACGCTCAAGCGGCTCCCATACCTTTTTGCCGGTTCCTGCCCCAGGAGGCGTGAGCCTCCAGATGCTTCAAAATAGTGCTCCAGGATGTGGCGGAGCCCTCGTGCGAGAGTGAGGCAATACGCGTCTTTGATAACCCACAAGTATAGGGGATCGCAACAGTTTTCGAGGGTAGAGTATTCAACCCAAATTTAATGATTCGACACAAGGGGAGCCAAAGCATATTCTCGAGTATTAGCAGCTGAGTTGTTAATTCAACCACACCTAAAAAACTTAATATCTGTAGCAAAGTATTCAGTAGCAAAGTAGTATGTAAGTAACGGTAACAGCGGCAAAAGTGATAGTAGTAGTTTTGTAGTGTTTGTAACGGAAAGGTAACTTAGCAAAGATCAATATAGGGAAAGCTCGTAGGCAATGGATCAATGATGGATAATTATGTCGGATGGCATTCATCATGCAACAGTTATAACATAGGGTGACATAGAACTAGCTCCAATTCATCAATGTTATGTAGGCATGTATTCCATATATAGTCATACGTGCTTATGGAAAAGAACTTGCATGACATCTTTTGTCCTACCCTCCCGTGGCAGCAAGGTCCTATTGGAAACTAAGGGATATTAAGGCCTCCTTTTAATAGAGAACCGTACCCAAGCATTAGCACTTAGTGAATACATGAACTCCTCAAACTACGGTAATCACCGGAAAGAATCCCATTTATTGTCACCCTGGGGGATGCGGATCATAACTTGTAATAGGTGTCTAAAACTTGCAAGATAGGATCAAGAACACACATATATTCATGAAAACATACTAGGTTCAGATCTAAAATCATGGCACTCGGGCCCTAGTGACAAGCATTAAGCATAGCAAAGTCATAACAACATCAATCTCAGAACATAAGGGATACTAGGGATCAAACCCTAACAAAACTAACTCGGTTACTTGATAAATCTCATCCAACCCATCTCCGTCCAACAAGCCTATGATGAGATTACTCACGAACGGTGGAGAGCATCATGGAATTGGTGATGACGAAGGCCTCGATTTCCCCTCTCAGGAGCCCAAAACGGACTCTAGATCTGGTCTCTCGAGGAAGAACAGGAGATGGCGATGGCTCCATATCGTGAAACGCGATGAACTCTTCTCCTTTATTTTTTCTCCCCGAATAGGAATATATAGAAGTGTAAACGAGATTGGAGGAGCGTCAGGGGGGCCACAAGCCACAGGCAGGCGCCCTAAGGGGGTGGGCGCGCCCACCAGGCTTGTGGCCAGGTGGTGGCCCCCTGCAGTTGATTATTTCTCCAATATTTTTAATATTCCAAAAATATTCTCCGCAAATTTTCCGGTCAATCCGAGAACTTTTATTTCTGCACAAAAAATAACACGAAGGCAATTATGCTGAAAATAGCGTTAGTCCGACTTAGTTCCATTCAAATCATGCAAATTAGAGTCCAAAACAAGGGCAAAAGAATTTGGAAAAGTAAATATGTTGGAGACGTATCAGCCTGCTAGCTCACTCGAGAACGCCACGCAAGGACTAGGGCGCCAAGGCCTTGGTGAGCTGAGCACACCGTACCCCATAGCCCCCGCTCGCGGCGTGCAAGAGGGAGACGCTGGCAGGTGTTCAACCTGAAGAAAGAAACTTGAAGATAGGGAAGTTCAAGGAGAAAAATCGCCGCCCCTTTTTTCTTAAAATACGGTTGAAAAGCCTCGGGTTTCATTCTAGAAAAATGGAAAATTCGAACACAAGAAAAGCAAGGAACAGCCGCTTCTGGCATCTATGCTAGTCTTCATGTTCGTCTTCCCCCGGTGTGGAGCATAGGGCATCCACGTTGCATGTGCATAATCATTGGAGGACAGTGTTGTCAGCCAGCGCGGAGCTGTTGGGGAACGTCGCATGGGAAACAAAAAATTTCATACGCACACGCAAACCTATCCATGGTGATGAGCATCTACGAGAGGGAGAGTGGATCTACATACCATTGTAGATCGCTAAGCTGGAAGCATTAACAAACGCGGTTGGTGTAGTCGAACATCTTCGCGATCCAAATCGCCGAGCGTCCCACGATCTCATCACAATTCGTCCCGCAAACTCATTACGATCCGTCCCGCAATCTCATCACGATCCGTCTCACGATCTGTCTCGCGAACTCATCACGATCCGTCCCGCGATCTCATCACGATCCGTCCCGCGATCTCATCACGATCCGTCTCACGATCTTGATCACGATCCATCTCACGATCTTCATCACGATCTGTCCCGCGAACTCATCACGATCCGTCCCGCGATCTCATCACGAACTGTCTCGCAATCTCGATCACGGTCCTTCCGATCTAGCACCGAACGGACGGCACCTCCGCGTTCAGCACACGTGCAGCTTGATGACGATCTCCGCCATCTTGATCCAGCAAGAGGAGGTGGATAGGAGAGAGAGTTCACCGGCAGCGTGACGGCGCTCCAGTGAAGATGGTGGAGTGATTCCGGTAGGGCTTCGCCTAAGCACTGCGGAAAACCGATCTAGAGGAGTGCCGGTGGAACGGGTACCATGTGGCCGTAAAATCTGTGCAAAAACCCTCTATTCCACCAGTATATATAGGAGGAAGGGAGAGGAGGACGCAGCCTTGGCCTCCAAGGCTGTTTGGTTCGGCCGAGCCACAAGAGGAGGAGTCCTACTCCTTCCTCCACTCCTAGTAGGAGTAGGACTGTTCCTTTTTGCCTTTTTTCACCTTTTTCCTTTAGGACTTTTGCCTCCTGCGCCATGGGCCTTGTTGTGGCTGTTTATCCTGCCCACTAAGGGCTGGTTATCGCTCTCCACAGCCCATGGACCCTCTGGGGTCGAAATACCCCTCCCGGAGGTCTCCCAGTACACTATCGGCACTCCCGATACACTACCGATGAGCCCGAAACTTTTCCGGCGACCAAACTGGGACTTCCTATATATAAATATTTACCTCCGGACCATTCCGGAGATCCTCGTGACGTCCGGGATCTCATCCGGGACTCCGAACAACCTTCGGTCACCACCATACATAACTCTACACTACCGAAACGTCACCGAACCTTAAGTGTGCACCCCCTGCGGGTTCGAGAACTATGTAGACATGACCGAGACACCTCTACGGTCAATAACCAATGGCGGGACCTGGACGTCCACATTGGTTCCTACATATTCTACGAAGATCTTTATTAGTCGAACCTCTATGTCAAGGATTCAGTTAATCCCGTATAACGTTCCCTTTGTTCTTCGGTATGTTACTTTCCCAAGATTCGATCGTCGGTATCTCCATACCTAGTTCAACCTCGTTACTGGCAAGTCTCTTTACTCGTTCCGTAATACAAGATCCTGCAACTAACAATTAGTCACATTGCTTGCAAGGCTTATTGCGATGTTGTATTACCGAGTGGGCCCTGAGATACCTCTCCGTCATACGGAGTAACAAATCCCAGTCTCGATCCTTGCCAACTCAACAGACACCCTCGGAGATACCTGTAGAGCACCTTTATAGTCACCTAGTTACGTTGTGACGTTTGATACACACAAGGCACTCCTCCGATATCCGTGAGTTGCATGATCTCATGGTCATAGGAACATATACATTGACATGCAGAAAACAGTAGCAATAAACTGACACGATCATACGCTACGTTTGTAGTTTGGGTCTTGTCCATCACATCATTCTCCTAATGATGTGACCCCATTATCAAATGACATCTCATGTCCATGGCTAGGAAACCTGAACCATCTTTTGATCAACGAGCTAGTCTATTAGAGGCATACTAGGGACATGGTTTTGTCTATGTATACACACATGCATCTAAGTCTCTGATCAATACAATTATAGCATGGATAATAAACGATTATCATGAATAAGTAAATATGATAATAACTAATTTATTATTGCCTCTAGAGCATATTTCCAACAGTCTCCCACTTGCACTAGAGCCAATAATCTAGTTCTCATCACCATGTGATTCGCATTGTTAACATCACCATGTGAATCTAACACCCAATGAGTTCTGGGGCTCGATCATGTTTTGCATGTGAGAGAGGTCTTATAGTCAACGGGTTTGTAACATTCAGATCCGTGTGTACTTTTCAAATCTCTATGTCAAACTATAAACACCGCTACCACACTCCACTTGGTACTTTTCCAAATGGCTGCTCCACTATACGTATCGAGATTGCTACTACGAGTCATCCGGATTAGTGTTAAATCTTGCATCGACGTAACTCCTTACGACGAACCCTTTATCACCTCTATAATCGAGAAACAATTCCTTTAGTCTTTTAGTCACTAAGGATAATGTTGACAGCTGTCCAGTGATCCACTCCTGGATCACTCTTGTACCCCTTGACAGACTCATGGCAAGGCACACATAAGTGCGGTACACAGCATGGCATACTATACAGAGCCTATGGCTAAGGCATAGGGGACGATGTTCGTCCTTTCTCTTTCTTCTGCCGTGGTCGAGCTTTGAGTCTCACTCAACTTCACACCTTACAAATCAGGCGAGAACTCTTTCTCTGACTGATCCATTTTGAACTCTTTCAAAATCTTTGTCAAGGTATGTACTCATTGAAAGTCTCATCAAGTCATCTTTGATCTATCTCTATAGATCTTGATGCTCAACAATTAGGTAGTTTTATCCAGGTTTTACTTTGAAAGTCACTTTCCAAATAACTGTTTATGCTTTCCAGAAATTCTACATTATTTCCGATCAACAATATGTCATCCACATATACTTATCAGAAATTCTATAGTGCTCCCACTCACTTTATTGTAAATACAAGTTTCTCGTAAACTCTGTATAAACATCAAAACTTTGATCACCTCATCAAAGCATACATTCCTACTCCGAGATGCTTGCTTCAGTCCATAGAAGGACCACTGAAGCTTGCACACCTTTTAGCATCCTTAGGACTGACAAAAACTTTCTGGTTGTATCACATACAACCTTTCCTCAATTAAACCGTTAAGGAAATGATGTTTTGACATCCATCTGCCAGATTTCATAATTGAAAAATGCAGCAACTGCTAACATAATTCCAACAGACTTTAGCACCGCTACGACTGAGAAAGTCTCATCGTAGTCAACTTCTTTGAACTTGTCACAAACATCTTTGCAACAAGTCGAGCTTTACAAATGGTGACATTCACCATCAGCGTTTGTCTTCATTTTAAAGATCCATTTGTACTCAACGACCTACTGTCCAACGAACAAGTCTACCAAAGTCCATACTTTGTTTTCATACATGGATCCTATCTCAGATTTCATGGCCTCCAACCATTTGTCGGAATCCGCGCCCATCATCGCTTCTCCATAGCTCGTCGGTTCATCGTTATCCAACAACATGACCTCCAAGACAGGGTTGCCATACCGCTCAGGAGCAGTACACATCCTTGTCGACGTACGAAGTTTGATAGTAACTTGATCCTGAAGCTTCATGATCATCATCATTAACTTCCTCTTCAACTAACGTAGGCTTCATAGAAACAACTTTCTGCGCTGCGCTACTCTCTGGTTGAACAAAGGTTTCACAACCTCATCAAGTTCTATCTTCCTCCCACTCAATTCTTTCGAGAGAAACATTTCCTCGAGAAAGGATCCGTTTAAGCAACAAACACTTTGCACTAGGATCTGAGATAGAAGGTTCACCCAACTGCTCTTAGGGTATTCTATGAAGATGTATTTGTCCACCTTGGGTTCGACCTCATTAGGTGAAAACATTTTCCACACATGTGTCGCAGCCCCAAACATTAAGAAATGACAGCTTAGGTTTCTATCAAACCACAATTCACACGGTGTCATCTCAACGGATTTAGATGGTGCCCTATTTAAAGTGAATGTAGTTGTCTCTAATGCATAACCCCAAAATTATAGTAGTAAAACGATAAGAGACATCATAGCACTCACTATATCCAATAGAGCATGACTATGACGTTCGGACACACCATCACACTATGGTGTTCCAGGTGGCGTTAGTTGTGAAACAACTTTCACATTGTCTTAAGTTGTATGCCAAACTCGTAACTCAGATATTCACCTCCACGATCATATCGCAGTCATTTTTATCTTCTTGTCACGATGATCTTAAACTTCACTCTAAATTTGCTTGAACCTTTCAAACGATTCAGACTTGTGTTTCATTAAGTAAATATACACTATATGCACTTGAATCATCAGTGAAGGTAAGAAAATAACGATATCCACTGCACGCTACAAGACTCACTGGATTGCATACATCAACATGTATCATTTCCAATGGATCACTTGCCCGCTCCATCCAACAGGGTCCTTTAGTCATCTTGCCCAAGAGGCATGGTTCGCATGTCTCAACCGATTCGAAATCGAATGAGTCCAAAGATCCATCTGCATGGAGTCTCTTCATGCGCTTTATACCAATATGACATTTAGCGGTAGTGCCACAAGTATGTGGTACTATCATTATTAACTTTGTATCTTTTGACATCACTTTTATGAACATGTGTATTACTACAATCAAGATTTCAACAAACCATTCTCACTGGATGCATGACCATTGAAGGTATTATTCATGTAAACAGAATAACCATTATTCTCTAACTTAAATGAATAACCGTATTGCAATAAACATGATCTAATCATGTTCATGCTCAACGCAAAACACCAAATACCATTTATTTAGGTTCGTCACTAATCCTGAAGGTAGAGAGAGCGTGCGATGTTGATCACATCAACTTTGGAAACATTTCCAACACATATCGTCACCTCACCCTTAGCTAGTTCTCCGTTTATTCTGCAGCTTCTATTTCGAGTTACTAATATTTAGCAACCGAACTGGTATCCTATACCCAGGTGCTACTAGGAGTACTAGCAAGGTACACATCAATAATTCGTATATCAAATATACTTCTGGCGCTGTTGTCAGCCTTCTTATCTACCAAGTATCTGGGGTTGTTCCGCTTCAGCGACCGCTCACCTCATAACAGAAGCACTTAGTCTCGGGTTTGAGTTCAACTTTGGGTTGCTTCACTAGAGCAGCAACTAACTTGCTATCCATGAAGTTTCCCTCCTTGCTCTTGCCCTTCTCGAAACTAGTGGTTTGATTAACCATCAACACTTGACGCTCCTTCTTGATTTCTACCTTTGCGGTGTCAAACATCGCGAACAACTCAGGAATCATTATTTCTATCCCTCGCAATTTATAGTTCATCACCAAATTCTAGTAGCTTAGTGACAGTGACTTGGAGAACTATGTCAATCACTATCTTATCTGTAAGATCAACTCCCACTTGATTCCATTGTAGCACCCGGACAATCTGAGTACATGCTCAACGATTGAGCTATTCTCTTTCATCTTGCAGGCAAAGAATCTTGTTGGAGATATCATATCTCGCAACACGAGCACGAGCCTGAGATCCTAATTTCAGCTCTTAGAAACATCTCATATGTTCCGTGATGTTCAAAACGTTTTGGAGCCTCAATTCTAAGCCGTAATGCATGATGCACTAAATTATCAAGTAGTCATCAGAACGTGCCTGTCAAATGTTCACAACATCTACAGACGACGCTAGAGGGGTTGGCGCACTGAGCGGTGCATTAAGAACATAAGCCTTCTGTGCAGCAATGAGGACAATCCTCAGATCACGGACACGGTCCACAATATTCCTACCATCATATTTCAATTCTATTTCTCTAGGAACATATAAAAATGCAAGGGGGCTACAGCGCGAGCTAGTAATCTACAACATAATTTGCAAAGTCACTACTGACTATGTTCATGATAATAAGTTCAATTAATCATATTACTTAAGAACTCCCACTCAAATTGACATCCCTCCGATCATTCGAGTGATACATGATCCAAATTTCACCAACTCAAGTCCGATCATCACGTGAGTTGAGGTGGCTGCAATGGTGAACATCATCATGTTGATCATATCTACTATATGACTCATGTTCGACCTTTTGGTCTCTTGTGTTCCGAGGCCATGTCTGTACATGATAGGCTCATCAATTTTAACCCGAGTGTTCTACGTGTGCAACACTGGCTTGCACCCATTGTATGTGAACGTAGAGTCTATCACACCCGATCATCACGTGGTGTCTCAACACGACGAACTTTCGCAACGGTGCACACTCAGGGAGAACACAATTTATCTTGAAATTAAGTGAGGGATCACCTTATAATGCTACCGTCATCCTAAGCAAAACAAGGTGCATAAAAGGATTAACATCACATGCAAATCATAAGTGACATGATATGGCCATGAACTTGTGCTTTTGATCTCCATCTAGAAAGCACCGGCATGATCTCCATCGTCACCGGCATGACACCATGATCTCCATCATCTTGATCTCCATCAACGTGTCGCCATCGGGGTTGTCACGCCCTGCATGCTTCTACTACTATTGCTACCATTTAGCAATAAAGTAAAGCATTACATAGCGCTTAATGATTGACACGCAGGTCATACAATAATTAAAGACAACCCTATGGCTCCTGCCGATTGTCGTACTCATCGACATGCAAGTCGTGATAATCTATACATCACATGATCATCTCATACATCACATATATCACATCATGTAATTGGTCATATCATATCACAACATACCCTGCAAAAACAAGTTAGACGTCCTCTAATTGTTGTTGCATGTTTTACATGGCTGCTACGGGTATCTAGAAAGAACAATTCTCACCTACGCAAAAACCACAACGGTGATACACTAGTTGCTTTTCAACCTTCTCAAGGACCGCCTTTGTCGGATCCGATCCAACTAAAGTGAGAGAAACTGTCACCCGCAAGCCATCTAGGCAACAAGTTGCGTCGAGGGAACCGGTCTCTCGTAAGCGTACGAGTAATGTTGGTCCGGGCCGCTTCATCTCACAATCCCGCTGAACCAAAATACGACCAAGGGAGGAAGCAATCTAAGCATCAATGCCCACAAACCTTTTGTGTTCTACTCGAGATCTCATCGAACCATCAACCTAGCTCATGATGCCACTGTTGGGGAACATCGCATGGGAAACAAAAAAATTCCTACGCACATGCAAACCTATCCATGGTGATGAGCATCTACGAGAGGGAGAGTGGATCTACATACCCTTGTAGATCGCTAAGCGGGAAGCGTTAAGAAACGCGGTTGGTGTAGTCGAACATCTTCGCGATCCAAATCGCCGAGCGTCCCGCGATCTCATCACGATCCATCTCACGATCTTGATCACGATCTGTCCCGCGAACTCATCATGATCCGTCCCACGATCTCATCACGATCTGTATCACGATCTTGATCACGATCTGTCCCGCGAACTCATCACGATCCGTCCCGCGATCTCATCACGAACTGTCTCGCGATCTCGATCACGGTCCTTCCGATCTAGCGCCGAAAGGTCGGCACCTCCGCGTTCAGCACACGTGCAGCTTGATGACGATCTCCACCATCTTGATCCAGCAAGAGGAGGTGGAGAGGAGAGAGAGTTCACCGGCAGCATGACGGCGCTCCGGTGAAGGTGGTGGAGTGATTCCGGCAGGGCTTCGCCTAAGCACTGCGGAAAACCGATCTAGAGGAGTACCGGTGGAACGGGTAGCACGTGGCCGTAAAATCTGTGCAAAAACCCTCTATTTCACCAGTATATATAGGAGGGAGGGAGAGGAGGACACAGCCTTGGCCTCCAAGGTTGTTTGGTTCGGCCGAGCCACAAGAGGAGGAGTCCTACTCCTTCCTCCACACCTAGTAGGAGTAGGACTCTTCCTTTTTGCCTTTTTTTCACCTTTTTCCTTTAGGACTTTTTCCTCCTGTGACATGGGCCTTGTTGTGGCTGTTTCTCCAGACCACTAAGGGCTTTTTATCACTCTCCACAGCCCATGGACCCTCTGGGGTCGAAATACCCCTCCCGGAGGTCTCCCGGTACACTACCGGCACTCCCGATACACTACCGAGGAGCCCGAAACTTTTCCGGTGACCAAACTGGGACTTCCTATATATAAATCTTTACCTAAGGACCATTCCGGAGCTCCTCATGATGTCCGGGACTCCGAACAACCTTCGGTCACCACCATACATAACTCTACACTACCGAAATGTCACCGAACCTTAAGTGTGCAGACCCTGCGGGTTCGAGAACTATGTAGACATGACCGAGACACCTCTACGGTCAATAACCAATGGCGGGACCTGGACGTCCACATTAGTTCCTACATATTCTACGAAGATCTTTATCGGTCGAACCTCTGTGTCAAGGATTCAGTTAATCCCGTATAATGTTCCCTTTGTTCTTCGGTATGTTACTTGCCCGAGATTCGATCGTCGGTATCTCCATACCTAGTTCAACCTCGTTACTGGCAAGTCTCTTTACTCGTTTCGTAATACAAGATCCCGCAACTAACAATTAGTCACATTGCTTGCAAGGCTTATTGTGATGTTGTATTATCGAGTGGGCCTTGAGATACCTCTCCGTCATACGGAGTAACAAATCCCAGTCTCGATCCATGCCAACTCAACAGACACCATCGGAGATACCTGTAGAGCACCTTTATAGTCACCCAGTTACGTTGCAATGTTTTATACACACAAGGCACTCCTCCGATATCCGTGAGTTGCATGATCTCATGGTCATAGGAACATATACATTGACATGCAGAAAACAGTAGCAATAAACTAACACGATCATACGCTACGTTTGTAGTTTGGGTCTTGTCCATCACATCATTCTCCTAATGATGTGACCCCGTTATCAAATCACATCTCATGTCCATGGCTAGGAAACCTTAACCATCTTTTGATCAATGAGCTAGTCTATTAAAGGCATACTAGGGACATGGTTTTGTCTATGTATCCACACATGCATCTAAGTCTCCGATCAATACAATTATAGCATGGATAATAAACGATTATCATGAACAAGGAAATATGATAATAACTAATTTATTATTGCCTCTAGGGCATATTTCCAACAAGAGCATGGGGCTTCCACTTAGGCGCGGGTAAGAACCCCTCCACATCATCAGGGGGCTCCGGGCGTATACAGCCCACTCATTATTACGTGAGAGTGTCGCGAGTAGAACTCGCGGAGGTGCTGGATGTTCTAGGCATTCTGGATGGGAACCCCTTCTTGAGTCTCCAAGTGCACGACACTAGGCTTGGAGACGCGGGCCACCCTGAACGGGCCTTCACACATGGGCAAGAGCTTGGGCAAGCCCTCCCTGGAAAGGACCCGCCTCAGGACGAGGTCTTCGGCGTTGAGGGCTCTGGAGCGGATGTTACAACAATGGTAACACCACAGCGCCTGCTGGTACCTCGGAGCGAGGCTTGGCAATGGGCCTCCTCCCCAAGCACGAGGTATGTTCCCCACAAGGCATCCTGGCGCTCCTCATTGAACGCCAAGACCCACAGGGACCGATGCTTGACCTCGTGTGGGAGGACGGCTTCAGCTCCGTAGCGAGGAAGAACGAGGTCTCGCCGGTGGGCTTAGTCATGGTGGTGCGGATGGACCACAACACGGACTGAAGATCATCGAGCCAACCCCTGTCGTAGGCCTCAACCTTCTTCTTGAAGCTCCTTGCCTTGAGGCCCCGCAGGAACTCCGCGTTGTCGCACTCGACCTGACCATTGCTTCATGGGTGTGCTACAGAAGTGTAGCATATCTGTGTTTCAAGGTTAGTACAATATGTCCTCAAAAGGTTACTCGTGAACTGCGAACCATTGTCGGTGATGATGAGGTTGGGGATGCCGAAGTGGCTCACAAGGCCCTTGATGAATTTGACGGCCGGGACGGCTGGGATGGTGCAGACGGACTCCACCTCCGCTGACTTGGTGAACTTGTCGATGGCAACATAGAGTTAGTGGTACCCGTCGGCCGCTCGCGGAAAGGTCCCTAGTATATCTAGTCCCCAGACCGCAAAGGGCCAGGAGAGCGGGATGGTATGGAGGCCCTGTGCAGGATGATGAAGTTGCTTGGCATGGAACTGGCAAGCCTCGTAGGACCGGAACAGCTTGATGGCATCATTGCATGATGTAGGCCAGTAGAATCCACTACGGAACGCCTTCCCTACAAGGGTGCGCGACGAGGAGTGGTGCCCGCAGTCTCTGCTACCTCTTGAGCATGTGTTGGTTTTTCCCTTGAAGAGGAAAGGGTGATGCAGAGAAGTAGATAAGTATTTCCCTCTGTTGTTGAGAACCAAGGTATCAATCCAGTAGGAGGAACAAGCAAGTCACCAATGGATGCACCTACACAAATAATGAAACTCTTGCACCCAACGCTATGAAGGGGTTGTCAATCCCTTCATGGTTATTTGCAATGATTAGATCTGATAGAGATAGATGTGAAAGATTGCAGAAAGTAAAAAGGAAATAAATTGTAGCAAGGTATTTTTGGTTTATAGATCTGAAAGTATATTATGGAAAGTAGACCCGGGGGCCATAGGTTTGACTAGAGGCTTCTCTCTTGAAGGAAAGTATCACAGTGGTAGAACAAATTACTGTCGAGCAATTGATAGAAAAGCAAATAATCATGAAGATATCCAAGGCAATGATTATGTATATAGGCATCACGTCCGTGTCAAGTCGACCGAAACGATTCTTCATCTACTACTATTACTCCACACATCGACCGACTCCTGCATGCATCTAGAGTATTAAGTTCATGAAGAACAGAGTAACGCAGTAGGTAAGATGACATGATGTAGAGGGATAAAGTCAAGCAGTATGATGAAAACCCCATATTTTTACCCTTGATGGCAAAAATACAATACGTGCCTCGCTACCCCTACTTTGTCACTGGGTGAGGACACCGCAAGATTGAACCCAAAACTAAGCACTTCTACCATTACAAGAATTACCTATCTAGTTGGCCAAACCAAACCAATAACTCAAAGAGACTTGCAAAGATATGAAATCATGCATATAAAAATTCAGAAAAGACTCAAATAATATTCATGGATAATCTGAACATAAACCCACAATTCATTGGATCTCGATAAACACGGTGCAAAAGAGTATTACATCGGATAGATCTCCATGAAGATCATGAAGAACATGGTATTGAAGCACAAAGAGAGAGAAGAAACCATCTAGCTACTATCTATGGACCCGTAGGTCTATGGTGGACTACTCACACATCATCGGAGGGGCAATGGAGTTGATGTAGATGCCCTTCGTGATCGAATCCCCCTCCAGCAGATTACCGAAAAAGGCTCCAAGATTGGATCTCTCGGGAATGGAGGCTTCTGGCGGCGAAAAAGTATTTGTGTGGATCCTTTTGGTATTGGGGGAATATTTGGGTATTTATAGGATGAAGATTAGGGCTAGGAGACCTGCCAGGAGGTGGCAAGCCTGCCAGGCGCGACCAGGGGGCTGGCCGCGCCTCCCTGGCTTGTGACCTCTTGGCAGGTGCCCTGGCGTGCACTCCAAGTCTGGTAGATCTCTTTCCTACTAGAAAAAATCATTCCGAAGATTTTATTCCGTTTGGACTCCGTTCAATATTTCATATCTGCAATACTCAAAAACAAGGAAAAACAAAAACTGGTACTGGGCTCTAGATTAATAAGTTAGTCCCAAAAATAATATAAAATAGCATATTAATGCATATAAAACATCCAAAATAGATAATATAATAGCATGACATCGTCAGAAATTATTGATATGTGGCGTATCAATCTCCTCTGTGGATGTCGGCCAGCAGCTCGTGCCCCTATTCTCTGGACACGCATCGCAACACGATACTGTTCGGACGCCTGCGGTATAGCTCGCCGTCCCTCAAACAACTATGTTGTGGCCTGACGTGCCACGCGCTCTGCGTCTTCCTCCTTTTCTGGTAGTGTGTTGTGGAGCAGGTACGTTAGGAACTCCTGTGTCCAGTCGTTGGCCTGGGGCTCCAACGCTAGGAGCAGCCGGGCTCCCGAGGCCGGGCCACAAGCTGGAGCCCCCGAGGGCGGTGCTAGGGCCAACACTTCACTCTACTATGCCTGGTCCGCAGTCGGGGGGTGTCGCGAATGGCTTGAAGAGCCGTTCCTTGAAGACGCCTGGCAACTGAGGCTCGCGACGCAACGCCCTCTTGGCGATGTCATCGGCCTCCTTGTTCGCTCCGCGCGGGATGTGCTGCAATTTCAAGCCCTGGAAATGCTTTTCAATCTTACATACCTCTTCCAAGTATGCCTCCATGTGCTCTTCCTTAGGCGTATACTCCTTGTTGGAGAAGTTGACGAGGAGTTGGGAGTCGCCCTTGATGGTGAGGCGTTGAATCCCCAAGGCCGCCACGGCCTTGAAGCCAGCAATCAGTCCCTCATATTCCGCGATGTTGGTTGAGACCTTCTCGCCATGTTGGAAGCAAAGCTGTATGACGTAGTAGAGCTTGTCCCTGGTCGGGGAGATGAGCACAACTCCAGCCCCCGCTCCCCTGCGTGCAAAGGCCCCGTCAAAGTGCATGGTCCAACCATCGGGCACCTCGTCACCTAGGGTGAGGGACTGGCCCTCGTCCAGCCCTCGGTCAGGGGCGCTCGTCCACTCGGCCACAAAGTACGCCAGGGCTGCTCCTTTGATGACCTTGGTCATGCTGAACTCTAACTCGAAGGCCTGCAGCTCGATGTTCCACTCCGCGACTCTCCCCACGGCGATGGGGTTGCGCAACACTTTCTCCAAGGGATACGCAGAGACAACCTTGATGGGGTGGGCCTAAAAGTAATGGTGCGGTTTCCTTGAAGCGACGAGAAGTGCAAGCAGGAGCTTTCGATTCATAGGGTAACGCAAGCGCGCGTCCCGCGGTACGATACTAATGTAGTACACCAGGTGTTTGATGAGGGAGAAGTCTTCCGCGCCGCCCTGATACGTCTCCAACGTATCTATAATTTTTGATTGTTCCATGCTATTATGTTATCAACTTTGCATGTTTTATATGCATTTATATGCTATTTTATATTATTTTGGGGACTAACCTATTGACCTAGAGCCCAGTGCCAGTTCCTGTTTTTTCCGTGTTTTTGACCTTTTTCAGATAGGAATATCAAACGGAGTCCAAACGGAATAAAACTTTCGCTGTGATTTTTTATGGAAAATATCAAAAACACTAGAAGAAAATATACCGAAGAGGAGTCCTGAGGAAGCCACGAGCCCGGGAGGTGCGATCACCCCCTGGCTGCGCCTGGGAGGCTCGTGACCTCCTCGTGGACCCTCCTGACTTGTTCTCGATGCCAAATGGTCTTATAAATACAAAAACCCTCAGAACTAAACCTAGATCAGGAGTTCCACTGCCGCAAGCCTCTGTAGCCACCAAAAACCAATCGGGAGCCCATTCCGGCACCCTGCCGGAGCGGGAACCCATCTCCGGTGGCCATCTTAATCATCCCGGCGATCTCCATGACGAGGTGGGAGTAGTCCACCCTCGGGGCTGAGGGTATGTACCAGTAGCTATGTGTTTGATCTCTCTCTCTCTCTCGTGTTCTTGAGATGTCTTGATCTCTATGTACCGCGAGCTTTGCTACTATAGTTGGATCTTATGATGTTCTTCCCCTCTCCCTTCTTTTAATGAATTAAGTTTCCCCTTTGGAGTTATCTTATCGGATTGAATCTTTAAGAACACTTGATGTATGTCTTGCACGTGTCTATCTGTGGTGACAATGGGATATTCATGTGAGCACTTGATGTATGTTTTGGTGATCAACTTGCGGGTTTCGTGACCTCGGGAACCTATGCATAGGGGTTGGCACACGTTTTGACTCTCCGGTAGAAACTTCGGGGCACTATTTAAAGCTCTATGTGTTGGTTGAATAGATGCTTTTGAGATTGTGTGATGCATGTCGTATAATCATACCCACGGATACTTGAGGTGACAATGGAGTATGTAGGTGACATTAGGGTCTTGGTTGATATGTGTCTTAAGGTGTTATTCTAGCACGAACTCTAGGATAGATTGAACGGAAAGAATAGCTTCGTGTTATTTTACTACGGACTCTTAAATAGATCGATCAGAAAGAATAACTTTGTGGAGGTTTCATACCCGACAATAATCTCTTTGTTTGTTCTCCGCTATTAGAGACTTTGGAGTGACTCATTGTTGCACGTTTAGGGCTAGTTATATGATCCAATTATGTTATCATTGTTGAGAGAACTTCACTAGTGAAAGTATGAACACTAGGCCTTGTTTCCACGCATTGCAATACCGTTCGTACTCACTTTTATCATTAGTTACCTTGCTGTTTTTATATTTTCAGATTACAAAAACCTATATCTACTATCCATATTGCACTTGTATCACCATCTCTTCGCCGAACTAGTGCACCTATACAACTTACCATTGTATTGGGTGTGTTGGGGACACAAGAGACTCTTTGTTATTTGGTTGCAGGGTTACTTGAGAGATACCATATTCATCCGACACCTACTGCGGATTGATAAACCTTAGGTCACCCACTTAAGGGAAAACTGCTACAGTCCTACAAACCTGTGCACTTGGAGGCCCAAAGAAGTCTACAAGGAGAAGGTTGCGTAGTAGACATCAAGCTCTTTTCTGGCGCCGTTGCCGGGGAGGTGAGTGCTTGAAGGTATATCTTTAGATCTTGCAATCAAATCTTTAGTTTCTTGTTTTATCACTAGCTTAGTCTATTAAAAGAAAACTACAAAAAATGGAATTAAGGTTACCTCATATGCTTCATCTTTTTAATGTCTTTCGTGAAAATGATGGAAAGGAAAATTGTGCTCAAGTGTCAGAAGAAGAAGTTATTAAAATGTTTGGCACTAAATATTTGAATGATGAGCATGATAGTAATATTGTTACTATGAATTCTCTGAATATCCATGATGCTAATGATATGGAAAGCCACAAGCGTGGGGATGCTATGTTTGATCAGGATGATATTTTTAGCCCCCCAAGTTTTGATGAGCAAAACTATTATGATTATGACATGCCTCCTATCTATGATGATTATTGTGATGACACATATGCTATAAAGATTAATGGTAACCATGAAACTTTTCATCATGATTTTAATATTCAAAGTGATTATTTCAATCAAATTTGTCATGATAGTTATTTTGTTGAGTTTGCTCCCACTACTTTGAATGAGAAGAAAACTGCTTATGTGGAGAGTAGTAAAATTTCTATGCTTGTAGATCATGAAAAGAATGCTTTAGGTGCTGGTTATATTGTCAAATTCATTCATGATTCTACTGAAAATTATTATGAGAGAGTATCATATACTTCTACATATTGCAATAATGTCAATTTCCTCTCTATGTGTTGACATTTTTGAAGCTATGCTTGTTTTACCTTCCTATGCTAGTTGATTCTTGCTCCAATAAATTTTTTATTCACAAAATCCCTATGCATAGGAATTGGGTTAGACTTAAATGTGCTATTCATATGCTTCATGATGCTTCCATTATGTTTCAATCATTATCTTTTATGTGAGCATCATTGAAATCATCAAGCCTAGCCTGAAAGGCATTAAAGAAAAGTGCTTGTTGGGAGACAACCCAATATGTATCCTTACTGTTTTTGTGTGTTCACATGATTAGTATACTGTATTAATTATATTTTATAGCTTTTATTTCAATAAAGTGCCAAATAAAGCCTTTATGATTAGTTTGGGTGATAGTTGTTTGATCATGCTGAAAAAGACAGAAACTTTGTGCTCACGAAATTATTTTTCATTTTTATCCAGAGAGATATTTTGAGTTGATTATTTTTTCTTCTGATTTATATACAAATTTCCTTAATTTTCATATTTTTCAGAATTTTTGGAGGTGCATAAGTATGGTTATCATTCACATCATTATAGACTGTTCTGTTCTTGACAGATTGTGTTTTCAATGCATAGTTTGCTTGTTTTAGTGTTTCCATAGATTATATTAAGTGATATATATTTTTTAAATGATAATATACAGTAATAATTGTGTGGGAACATTTATGAATCTTGTCTTGACAGTACCAAAATGAATGATGTGTCTTTATTATACTAACCCATCTCACGAAGTTCCGTTAAGTTTTGTGTTGTGAAGTTTTCAAGTTTTGGGTAAACTTCGGATGGAAAATGGAACAAGGAGTGGAAAGAGACTAAGCTTGGGGATTCCCAAGGAATACCAAGCCATATTCAAGGACAACAAAGAGCCTAAGCTTTGGGATGCCCCGGGAAGACATCCCCTCTTTCGTCCTCAATTCATCGGTAACTTTACTTGGGGCTATATTTTTATTCACCACATGATATGTGTTTTGCTTGGAGCGTCATTTTATTTTATTATTACATTATTGATTCTATTCATATTAATGTTTTTCATCATTTAGTTCAATAAAAATGTCAAGGATAGCCTTTACCATGCTTAATTTGCAAGTATAGGAGTTGCTGTTCCAAAACAGAAAGTTTGCTTGTAGTGCAAAAATTCCCTAGAATTTTATATATGTCAGAATAACTTGAAATTTGGACACAGTATTCTCTTATAAATTACATACAGCATGTAATGTTTTCAGATTTTTTGGATTTAATTAAGTATGGATCTTGCTGCATTCTTCACCGACTGTTCTGTTTAGGCAGATCGTTGTTATGTTTGCATTGTTTGCATATGTTTGCATGTTTAGTGATTCCATTTGATGATGGGAGTTTTAAATATGCAGAGGCATTTAGTATGCAATGTGAAATAATAATTTAAGTAATTTTCTACAGTAGAGGATGATAAAGTTTTGCATTGATTTATACTAATCTATCTCACGAGTTTTTGTTGAGTTTTGTGTGGATGAAGTTTTTAAGATTTCGGAAACCATCATATGAGAGGAATTAAGGAGACACAAAAGCTCAAGCTTTGGTATTCCCAAGGCACCCCAATCCATATTTCAAGAAGTCTCAAGCATATAATATTGGGGATGCCCCGGTTGGCATCCCACCTGTCTTCTTCAACAATTATCGGTTACTATCGGTTCAACCTAAGTTTTTGCTTCTTCACATGATTTGTGCTATCCCTTGAGTGTCAATTTATTTTGTTTGAATAAGGTACTTAATATCTGAAATTCTTAGATGGGAGAGTCTTCACATAGCTAAATAATTATTCAACTACTCATTGATCTTCACTTATATCTTTTGGAGTAGTTTGTCTTTTGCTCTAGCGCTTCACTTATATCCTTATAGAGCATTGCAATGATTATATTTTAGAGAAATTGATGAACTATCATGCTTAACTTATATAATTTTGAGAGTATTAAACATCATGGTAATTTTCTTATGTTATGAAACTAGTCCTAATATGATAGGCATCCAAAAGGGATATAATAAAAACTTTCATATTCAAGTGCATTGAGTAGTAAGAGAAGTTTGATTCCTCGCAATTAGTTTTGAGATATGGATATGTTAATATTAGAGTTATGTTAGTAGGGTGTTGTGAATATATAAATACTTGTTTTGAAGTTTGTGATTCCCGTAGCATGCACGTATGGTGAACCGCTATGTTAGGAAGTCGGAGCATGATGTTTTTATTGATTGTCATCCTTTGTGTGGCCGTCGGGATCGCGCGATGGTTAACTCCTACCAACCCTTCCCCTAGGAGTATGCGTTTAGCACCTTGTTTCGATTACTAATAAAAATTTCGCAATAAGTATATGAGTTCTTCATGACTAATGTGAGTCCATGGTATAGATGCACTTTCACCTTCCACCATTGCTACCCTCTCTAGTGCCGCGCAACTTTCGCCGGTGCACAAACCCACCATATACCTTCCTCAAAACAGACACCATACCTACCTATTACGGCATTTTCATAGCCATTCCGAGATATATTTCCATGCAACTTCCACCGTTCTGTCTCATGACATGTGCCATCACTTTCATTCATATAGAGTCATTGTTGTTCTAAGTATCGAGTTGTGAGTAAATAAAAGTGTGATGATCATCATTATTAGAGCATTGTCCCATGTGAGGAAATAAAAAAAGAGGCCAAAGATCCCAAACAAAAAAAGAGGCCAAAGAGCCCAAATAAAAAAATAAGAAAGAGGCCAAAGAGCCCAAATGAGAGAAAAAGAGAGAAGGGAGAATGCTACTATCTTTTTCCACACTTGTGCTTCAAAATAGCACCATGTTCTTCATGATAGAGAGTCTCTTGTTTTGTCACTTTCATATGCTAGTGGAAATTTTCATTATGTAACTTGGCTTGTATATTCCAATTATGGGCTTCCTCAAATTGCCCTAGGTATTCATGAGCAAGCAAGTTGGGTGCACACCCACTAGTTTCTATTTTTGAGCTTTCATACACTTATAGCTCTAGTGCATCTGTTCCATGGCAATCCCTACTATTTCACATTTATATCTATTGATGGGAATCTCCATAGCCAATTGATACGCCGAGTCGATGTGACCATCTCCTCCTTTTTGCCTCACAACCTCCACCACACTCTATTCCACCTATAGTGCTATATCCATGGCTCACGCTCATGTATTGCGTGAGAGTTGAAAAAGTTTGAGAAAGTAAGAGTGTGAAAACAATTAATTGGCCAATAATGAGATTGTGCATGATTTAAATTTGTTGTGTGGGGATGATGGAGCCTAGCCAGACTATATGATTTTGTAGGGATAACTTTCTTTGGCCTTGTTATTTCAAAAGTTCATGATTACTTTGCTATCATACTTGAAGTATTATTGTTTTCATTTCAATATTAAACTATTGTTTTGAATCTTATGGATCTGAACATTCATGCCACAATAAAGAAGTTACAAAGAACAAATATGTTAGGTAGCATTCCACATCAAAAAATTCTATTTTTATCACTTCCCTACTCGAGGACAAGTAGGAGTTAAGCTTGGGGATGCTTGATACATCTCCAACGTATCTATAATTTTTTATTGTTCCATGCTATTATGTTATCAACTTTGGATGTTTTAT
Source organism: Hordeum marinum (assembly GCA_022496015.1). Taxonomy (NCBI): domain Eukaryota; kingdom Viridiplantae; phylum Streptophyta; class Magnoliopsida; order Poales; family Poaceae; genus Hordeum; species Hordeum marinum. Next base: position 334,186,682 of record CM039676.1, on the reverse strand, counting down.
ATGCTATTTTATATTATTTTTGGGACTAACCTATTGACCTAGAGCCTAGTGCCAGTTCCTGTTTTTTCCATGTTTTTGACCTTTTTCAGATAGGAATATCAAACGGAGTCCAAACGGAATAAAACTTTCGATGTGATTTTTTATGGAAAATATCAAAAATACCAGAAGAAAAAGATACCGGAGAGGAGTCCCGAGGAAGCCATGAGCCCGGGAGGCGTGGCCACCCCCCTTGGCTACACCTGGGAGGCTCGTGACCTCCTCGTGGACCCTCCTGACTTGTTCTCGATGCGAGACGGTCTTATAAATACAAAAACCCTCAGAACTAAACCTAAATCGGTAGTTTCGCCTCCGCAAGCCTCTATAGCCACCAAAAACCAATCGGGAGCCCGTTCCGGCACCCTGCCGGAGCGGGAACCCATATTCGGTGGCCATCTTCATCATCTCGGTGATCTCCATGACGAGGAGGGAGTGGTCCACCCTCGGGGCTGAGGGTATGTACCAGTAGCTATGTGTTTGATCTCTCTCTCTCTCTCTCGTGTTCTTGATATGTCTTGATCTCTATGTACCGCGGGCTTTGCTACTATAGTTGGATCTTATGATGTTCTTCCCCCTCTCCCTTCTTGTAATGAATTGAGTTTCCCCTTTGGAGTTATCTTATCGGATTGAATCTTTAAGAACACTTGATGTATGTCTTGCACGTGTCTATCTGTGGTGATAATGGGATATTCATGTGAGCACTTCATGTATGTTTTGGTGATCAACTTGCGGGTTTCATGACCTCGGGAACCTATGCATAGGGGTTGGCACACGTTTTAACTCTTCGATAGAAACTTCGGGGCACTCTTTAAAGTTCTATGTGTTGGTTGAATAGATGCTTTTGAGAGTGTGTGATGCATGTCATATAATCATACCCACGGATACTTGAGGTAACAATGGAGTATGTAGGTGACATTAGGGTCTTGGTTGATATGTGTCTTAAGGTTTTATTCTAGTACGAACTCTAGGATAGATTGAACGAAAAGAATAGCTTCGTGTTATTTTACTACGGAGTCTTGAATAGATCGACCAGAAAGAATAACTTTGTGGAGGTTTCGTACCCAACAATAATCTCTTCGTTTGTTCTCCACTATTAGTGACTTTGGAGTGACTCATTGTTGCACGTTGAGGGCTAGTTATATGATCCAATTATGTTATCATTGTTGAGAGAACTTCACTAGTGAAAGTATGAACCCTAGGCCTTGTTTCCACACATTGCAATACCATTCGTGCTCACTTTGATCATTAGTTACCTTGCTGTTTTTATTTTTCAGATTACAAAAACCTATATCTACTATCCATATTGCACTTGTATCACCATCTCTTTGCCGAACTAGTGCACCTGTACAACTTACCATTGTATTGGGTGTGTTGGGGACACAAGAGACTCTTTGTTATTTGGTTGCAAGGTTGCTTGAGAGATACCATCTTCATCCTACACCTCCCGCGGATTGATAAACCTTAGGACACCCACTTAAGGGGAAACTGCTACTATCCTAGAAACCTCTGCACTTGGAGGCCCAACAACGTCTACAAGGAGAAGGTTGCGTAGTAGACATCACGCCCCGCTCCACAGCGGGTTCATGAGATCCTGGTGCCTCAGGAGTCGCTGGGGCGGCCGAGGCCTCAGGAGCGCCATCTTGGAGAGAGGAGGGCTTCGGGGCATCCTATGAGTCACCTTTCTTCGTGGCCGAGGATCCGCCTGCGCCTCAGGGTGTTGCGCGCGCGTCAGCACGTTCCTCCCTGACGGTCAGGTACATCAATAGGGGATCCTGTAGGCGGGGTGCCACCATTACCGGTGGGATCGTGAGGTACCGCTTGAGGTCCTCGAATGCCGCATCTACCTCCGGAGTCCATTCGAAGGGGCCCTTCCTCTTCACGAGCTTGAAGAACGGCAAGGTGCACTCGCCAAGCTTGGATATGAACGCCCCAAGGAGGTCGCACAGCCCGCCAGCTTCTGCATTTCCTTGACGGTCTGTGGCGGACTCATCTTGCTTATAGCCTTGATTTTCACCGGGTTGGCCTCGATCCCCCAGTGCGACACCAGGAAACTGAGTAGTTTACCCGACGGGACCCTGAAGACACACTTCTCAGGGTTCAGCCTCAGGCTCACTCGCCATAGGCTGGTGAACGTTTCCTCCAGGTCCTCGATTAGGGTCTTGGCTTCTCGGGACTTGACCACGATGTCGTCCACGTAGGCCTCGGCGTTCCTTTCGAGCTGCTACCCCAGGGAAATGTGCATCAACCGCTGGAAGGTTGTGCCTACGTTCCGGGGCATGCACATGTAGTAGAACACACTACACGTGGTGAGGAAGGTCGTCTTCTCGACGTCCTCCACCACCATTTTGATCTGATGGTACCTATAGAAAGGCGTCAAAGAAGCATAGGAGGTCGCACTCGGTGGGGGAGTCCATGATTTGGTCGATGCGCGGCTGCGGGAACGGGTCTTGGGGGCAAGCCTTGTTGAGGTTCGTGAAGTCGATGCACATGCGCTCCTTCTCGCCCTTCTTCGGGACGACCACTAGGTTGGCCAGCTATTCCGGATATTGCACCTCTCGGATAACCCTGAATTCCTTCAGCTTGCTGACCTCCTGGGCGATGAATGCTTGCTTCTCATGGGCATGTCTCCTCACCTTTTGCTTTAACGGACGTGCGTTAGGACACACCATGAGGTGGTGCCCAATCACATCCCTCGGGACCCCCACCAGGTCAGATGTGTTCCACACAAACGCATCCTTGTTTGCGCAGAGGAAGGCCACCAATGCCTCTTCCTGCTCTAGAGGGAGGCCAGCTCCGATGGTGAAGGCGAGGCCAGGGTTCTTGTCGTCTACACGCACCTTCTTTGTCGCAGCCCGGTTCTGAGAGAACGGTTGCTTCTTCTTTACTGGCGTGGCGTTGGCAGCGTCCCCAGCATCCTCTAAAGCCTGCGTGGCGTCCCCAGCGTTAGGGTGCGCGGCATTCGCGGCCTTGTAGGCGAGCTTGAGTGCATGGACCGCGTCCATGGCGGCTCCTGCGATGGAGATGATGCCGTTACACCCAGGCGTCTTGATGACGTTGTAGCTTGGGTGCGTTCTTGCCATGAACTTGGCGAGAGCGGGGTAGCCAAGGATCGCATTGTAAGGGAGGTGGATGTGGGCGACGTCGAAGTCGATCTGCTCGGTGCGGTAGTTGTAGCGGGTGCCAAAGGTGACAAGGAGGCACACCCACCCCAATGGGGCGACGGAGCCCCTGGCCACTCGAAAGAAAGTCCTGGAGGGGGTGATCTGGTTGTAGGGCACCCAAAGCGTGTTGAAGGCTTCCATGTAGAGGACATTGAGGTTGGCTCCACTGTCGATGAGGGTCTTGGTGACGGTCACGTTGCTTATGGTTGGTGTGCACAGCATGGGGAGCGTACTGGCGGCGGCCGTTGTCCTAGGGTGGTTGTCGGGGCCGAAGGTGATGTCGACCTCCTTTCACGTTCAAAGCTGTGGGGCCTCGAGCTGTGGCCGAACCGCGCTCACCTTGTGGAGGAATCACTTGACCTGGCGGTTGGAGGCGGGCGCCCGCGATCCGCCGAGGATGCATGCAACCGCGAGCCGGCCAGGCAAACCGGGGCGCTCCCGCACGTCATGGGCTGCTTGGCCTCGGAGGTGACACCGTCCATGGAGCCGATGAATCGAGGCCTGACTGCAGTCGCGGATGGAGAAGCTTCGGCATGCCCCTACCTGGCGCGCCAAATGTCGGATTTTGGACTGGGCAAAACCCAAAGAGGTTCGAACTCAGGGGCATGTGCGAAGATCCCCACCAGCTCCGGCCTCAAGCTCACCACACGACAACCTAGCCTGGCAAACTCACTCAATCACGGGAAGAGGGCTAGCACACGAGGATTTACCCAGGTTCGGGCCGCTGCGAAGCGTAAAACCCTACTCCTGCCTTTGGTGGATTGCCTCACATGGAGGTTTGCGGATGAACTAGTACAGTGGTGGTTAGCCTCGTGAAGGCGCTCGAGTGGTGTTCGATATGTGTCTCACTCTACTGAGCAGCCTATCCTCTATTTATAGTGGATCAGGTCCTCTTCCCTTATCGCTAGGGCGGGAAGGGATCCCACAACGGCCAAATTTTAAGGGGGACAAGGAGTACATCCTTATCCTGACTAAAGGTGGTCTTCGCCTGCAAAGTAACTAGTGGTGATGCAGAGGTGGGCTCGGCAACGACGCGTCCTGCCGGGCTTGTGGTCTTGGTCTTGTTGCGCTAGAATGGAAACCTTTGGGAACCTGCGTGCATCTTTGCCTCCTTTGCACCAAAGAGGAAAATGTCTCCTCTGCGCACGCTGGTTCCTTCCTAGCCTGGCTTGTGTCACCCCTGACCTCCCGAGGCTGAGCGCTGCATAGAGATCTCCGCCCTTCGGGAGGCGACCTGGGGAGGCTTCTTCCCCTCGGGGGTCTTGGCGTCGTTCCCCTCACGAGGGTGGGGCTCCCGCGAGGACTTTGTTCTTGAGTGAGACCGTGTTGGTCCGTACCAGGCCGTCAAAGTGGGTCGCGCCCTGGGTCGCAGGCAGGCAGTTTTGGTACCCCCGTTCCCAGTACGCCTACAAAAATCATCACATAAATAGGACTCATATGTCGTCAAGTACCTTTTTCTGCTGAGTCGCCTCTTTAGAATTGGGCAAAGTGTTTGTCAAGTCCCCAACAGTTGGCACTCAACAACATGGCCTTGACGTGTAGGGTGCGGGCCGAGTACCCTAAGCTGAGAGTTGGACTCAACAAACTAAGTTTAAATCGGCTTGTGTTGAGTTTTCTAGGCACTTGGCAAATACAATAATTATAGTAGTGAATTCCGGGCTGCACTAAATAGGTGGGACATCAACATGAAAAATTACACTGTTTTGTCATGCGAACTTCAACTTTAATGATCGTGGAACCATTTTGAAGCTATTGAAAATCCCAAGGTCCTAACATAGAGAACCACCCAAGATCACTTCAAAAAGGGGATGAAAACATGTTGAGATTTGAGCAATCTACGCACAGCGTGAACAAGCTACACACGTGAATGCCCTTCTTAATAGTATAACTATCAATCCTATAATCCAATCTCCCACCAAGTGGTGACCCACGTCCTTCCGATAAGTAAAATGTCGAACCCAACAAGGAGCGGTAGGAATTGATAGGAAGTTTTCATCCAGGACTTCACTTCAAGTGTTGTAAGATAGTTTTGATAGATAGTTTGATAGCAAGATAATCTGTAATAAGGTAACAAGTAACAAAGTAGCAATGTGCAAAAGGTATCTCAATCCTTAGTTGTGTTAAGGACAAGTCGGTGATACTAAAACTCATACCTACTTATGATTATACTCTACAGCAAGCATATGCAACTACAAGAGAAGTAATTAAGATAAATCTAACCATATCATTAAGCAATTGGATCCAAAACAGTCCTTTATGGAATAATTCATAAGCTCGGGTTCAGGTTTCTATCACTCCCGCGGCCCATCATCTATAAGCTAATTCACAATGCCTTCCCCTACTCCCAAACGTGGTGAATGGTCATGTAGTTGACATTCACATAACATCACTAGAGAAAGAACAACACAACATAATATCAAAACAATGAACGGTAGTCAACTTCATATGATTACTAGAAACAAGGCTTCTCCCGTGTCATCAAGAACAAATATAACTACACACAACTCATCATATTGTTCAAGATCATAGGGTATAAATATATGATTAGTAATATGAACATAGTAATCTTCCACCAATTAAACTAACAAGCATCAACTACAAGATGTAATCAACACTACTAGCACCCTCGAGGTATCAATCTGAGGTTTGATACAAATATTGAACACAATGGAAGACAAAGGTTTTGATATGCGATGGTGATGATTAGGATGATGATTCCCACGATGAGAGGAGTGTTGGTGATGATGAAGGCTTCAATTTTGCCCTCCCGTAGGGAGTTTCCCTAGCAGAATCTCTTCGTCGGAGAGAAAAACTGCTCCGCCTCTATTTCGCCTCACAGATGGCAGCGTAAGGTCCCATAAGTGTTCTCTTTATTTAATTTTTCTAGGTTAACTGGGATTTTATGCTCAAAGGACTTCAGGAGAGGAGGCTTAGGGGGGCCACAAGCCCAGGTGGCACAGCCAGGGGGTGGTTGCACCACATGCCCTTGTGGATAGCAAGTAAGCACCCTCTGGTATATCTTTGCTCCATAATTCCTCATATATTCCAAAATAATTCTCCAAAAAATCCATGATTCATTTTGAGTTGTGGACAATTACTATCTCTGTTGTTGCTTCTTCAGGTCATAATTTCAGTTGTTGGTAATCCCCCTCTCTTGGTGGAACTTGCATTTTAAGAGAGAAAGACATTAGAATTGCATGATAATGTGAAATATAACATTGAAATAAGATAAGTTACAGTAGGAAATCCTGATGCAAAATGGGTGTATCACTAAGCACCTTAAAACCGATGAAATTAGGAAAGCCTAGCATATGTATACCATTGCCTTGGGTATTCCACTTGAGCTTGATGCTGATAATCACGCTTGTCTCAAGATGGAAACATGGCCTAAATTACATCTTGTGCATCACGTGGATTTCATACTAACTATATTATATACAATCATAAACTTAGTCTTGATGCCTCCGATTCCATTTCTTTTGCTTCCTCTTGATCATAATATATTTATCACTAGAACTCAATGATCTTGATGTTGATGGCATTCATTCCAAATCCATCCAATCTTCTTCATGCATCACATATGGAATATATATTCATATATATCTCAATGCAATTATTGTTTCATAGGAATTGCCAATCACCATCAAGACTCAATGCATATCTTTACCTTGGTGAATTTCATCAATCCATCAAATATTCTTCATGCATTGCCTATCGAACTTTACTTGAAATACATCTCAATGAAAACAATAGTCCATATGGATCATTATTAATTATCAAAACCACACATGGGTACTAATGCACTTTCAGTGGTCTTTGGTTCAACGGTAGAAGCACAAGGAGCTTCTTTTCGCGACATATATCGAGCTACGGAGGACACCAGATAGCCAAGGATATGTTTAGCCACTTATATGGAAGTTGGTTTAATACTCTTCAGATAAAACCTCCGGTACCTTATGTTGTCTTCCATTCGCTAAAACACGTAGGTTTGCTTTTAGAGTGTGTGAAGCATATATTTTGGTATGTGTATACCTTGTTATATCTGTGAAGACTGGGTTTATTTAGCAAAAATAGCAGGGAAAACCCCTAATGTAATTCTTTTTCATTATATAAATCAGGACTAATTACAGATGGTGCTGCTAGCATCAACTAAGATACAATGTTGTCTACAAATAATCGAGCCATGTTTGAATGCCCTCTTGGACACTAGGTTTTTTCCTTTTGACCACCATAGCCAAATTCTCCTTGAAGTTATAGATACTGAAATCTAGACTTCTCTTCTTACGGTGAAACATGATATTGTTCATGTGTTTCCATATGCACCAGCGTCCAGCGATCATGCATTCTTTGAAGCATGGAATAGTCATTATTTATTTGGATTCAATCATCCTCTCCAATAGGTTCACATCGGTAGTTTTCCATTCAAATCTAAGGCCAATCCAGAAGTTTTGAGTGAAGTCACAAGAGAATAAAAGGTGGATGAATCCTCGTTTGGTTCATCGTCACAAAGCACACACCTAGAATTTTCCACATAGAAACTTTTCCTTGTCAACACGTCTCTGGTGTTCAGTCTGTCTTGGAGGAGAAGCGAGAAGAAACTTTTATGTTTAGGGAGACAACTTGATTTCCAAATCCCATTGAATTGCTTAGCAAAATCTTATTGTTTTCCTGCAAATTCAAAATAAATTTACTTTTGTGGAGTATTTAGTAGTAGACCAGTAGAAATTCCAGGAGTCATTCATATTGTTGCCATGCAGACTGCTGAGGGAACTAAACTGTGTTGGACTGCAATAGAGGACACACACACAGATGGGACATTTCATAGAAATCACTATTTGAGTATTCTAGAGCAGTGGCAACTATGATATTTTTGTTAACACCAAATGAATAAAGTTCTCGATATTGAGGCATCCTTATCATCTTGTCATTTGCCCTGACAAAGTTTCATAGTATACCATTTCCCACTTTATACATGGTCATTATCTTGTAACCATTGAGAATGGAGCAACAATCTCTCCACCAGAATGACCCCACATTTGTGCGGTAACTAGGCATCTGACCATTATTGTAATAGCTACTCCAAATTAATTAGACCCATGGTATGTCATGATGATTAATAATTTATAAAAACATGTTGTAAGTAATGCTTTATTTTGTTTTCTTAAGTCAAGAACACCAAGGCTACCAGCTTTCTTCGGAAGGCACGCTTTATCCCATTTAACCATACATTAGCCATGCTTGTTAATTTATTTGCCATACCATACGAAGCCTCTTCAATACAGCTTTGAGATGCAGTCTACCAGCATAGGACATCATGGAAGCAATCCCTCATACTCTCTTGACAAGCTTAATGACTATGGGCATTAAATTCTCCCCATACGCAATCCCAAGTATGTAAATGGCATGGCTTCCATTTTACAGTCAAGTAGAATAGCTAGTTGATTGGCATTTTCATCACACATATTCATAGGGACAAGTAATGATTTATTGTAGTTTACTTGAAGTGCAATAAAACCAGAGAAAATGTCGAGGATACCTTGAAGATTTGCAATTTAAGTCTCATGAGAAGACATGATAATTAATGTGTCATCAGCATACTAGATGATTGGATAGGACATGTTATATTGACTATCAACACGGAGATTCAAGTCACTAAGTTGGCAAGCCTCATTTATAAAAATTTAAAGGATTTCAACAGCTAGCACATATAAAAGGGTGACAAAAGATCACCTTGTCTGGCACCTCTCAAACATCTGATGGTTTTGCAAGGAACTCCATTTATGATAACATATGTAGGAGCATTAGAAAGGATCTGGTAAATCCATCTAATCCATTTCTCACCAAATCCCATATGCTTAAGCATGTATAGATAGCATTGTGTTCAACTTTATCAAATGCAGAGGCGGGTTGTGAACTCTACGCGGTTGTTTTGCCTCGAAACAACATTTGGAGTCAAGAAAGATCCCATTATCGAGGAACAAAATCTTCATGTTTAGTGAGCTAGAGAAATAGAGGGGACGAGACAGGGGCTCACATGTTGGATGATGTAGCGTCGTACCAATGGTGAACCTAGCCCACTATGCCCAGGATGGGCCAGCAGTACTATTGAACATATGCATTTATTTATTCTTTTACTTTTTTAGCCTTTCTCCTATATGATACAAAATTAATTTTCCAATCTCAGGATGGGCCCTGGCCACCCTCTACCTTCGCCACTGCGCCTTACTCAATACCACGGTGCCACGGTGGTTAACATTTATGTCCAATCTTTTTGTATCGGAGTGAGAAGCTGATTATAATTCTATGTAAATCTGGTTTAATCGTTTCATAAAAAACAAATACAGTTCAAACTATCACAGTGCAACAAACATTTAGCTCAAAGTTGAATCTACTAAATAACTACTACATAGCAACTTTAATCCACAATCTAACTATCGAAGTGTTCATAACGAATTTCAAAAATTCAACGTCCATGTCGTGGGCATCCTAGCGGAATTGATGGGAGGCGCACTGCGAACATTTATGTCGAGCGGCAGCATCCGGTACTCAATGTCAAGATCTCTCAAGATCTTCATCATCTCTTGGATGATGAGCTCCCTCCTGTCGAACCTCATCCCCATGTCCTGGAAGTTGATGGTGTGCCGACACCAGATGGATATTTTCAGCCTGTTGGTGTCGTCGATGTCGCGGAGCACGACCATGGAGCCAGGGTACCAGTGCTCTTTCTTGTTGTCAAGGTAGCTGAAATTTGAAATGGACATAGGCTTAATACATTGCTCATGACAAAGTGGGTTTTGACAGCAAATTTCAGTTGAGCAAGGAGCAAGGACACGTACTGCATCAGTCTTTCCTTCATGAGGGCCAGTTTCTCCGGCGGCGTGGCGACGTTGACAGAGAAGTCGACGGCGTCTCCCATGTCCGGGCTTCTGTAGTAGTTCATGATGGGCAAGGTGGCGAGCTTGCTGTTGGGATAGTAGACCTTGAGGTTGTCGTAGCGTAGGAAAATGGTGGTCATGATGTTCATCTCCTCTACAACCACCTGAAATTCCCAACAATCTGGAGCCACGTCAATCAGTGCAATCCTTGGACGCAGGCGGATGAGGTAGAATCGACAGGAAGGATTTTAACCTGCATCCCGTCGACCTCGCACCGATCGCCGACGTCGAAAGGGTGCATGACGAAGAGGAAGATGATGGCCTCGAAGATGGTCTTGAGGGTGTTGCCGAAGATGAAGGCGGCGACGAGGAGCTGCGAGCTGAGGAAGACGAAGGTCTTGGTGGTGGCGAAGCCGAGGATGAGGAGCCAGAGCGCGAACACGATGAGCGCGACGACGACGTTGGCCATGTGGTGGAGCTTGTTGACGGCCGTCTTGGTGTCGTTGAGCGTGAGGGCGAGGGCCTTGCGCTCCCGGAACGCGTTCACCACCCAGTTCTTGAGCGATCTCTTGCTCACCCTGTTGTGCTCCTGCGCCCCCTCGAACAGGTCCATGGCCTTGAGGGCCTCCTCCTGCCTCATGAAGCGCATCAGGTCCGACAGGTATATGTGCCTGCAGTGCACCATTGATTCACAACTGGATCAGTGCCGATCTTGGCATTGCAAGCAAAGATCGGTAATGGCGGAATAAGTAGAATGCGACCGACTTGGATCCAGGTTTGGCGACGTTCTGGAAGATCCTCTTGGCGGCGACCTTGGCCTCGTACTCGCTGTGTATCTGCGTGGCCAGCTCGTCCTCCTGGTCGGGCCCCGTCGCGTGCTTGATCTGCTCGTCCATGGTGGTCAGCGCCCCGTACCGGACGATCTTCATCAGCCTCTTCATGCTCCAGGCGGAGATGTTCTTCTGGCTCAGCCTGTGGAGCTGGTCGATCGAGATGGAGTTCTCTTCCAGGTGGCGCTCGCTCTTCTGCCTCTGCAGCTGCTTGCTGGCCCCTCTCCGGGACGCCGCCGCCGTAAGCCGCGCGCTCTTGGGCGGCGCCGGGGCGGCGGCGGCCTTGCTGGGCATGGCCGCCGCCTGGAGGTCGCTCGGGATGGACGCCCCGGCGCTCTGCAGGCGCTGCACCTCTGCAAGCATGCGGCTCTCGTCAACCAAGGGCGGGCCGGAGAGCGTCTCGATGACGTACTGGTTGAAGAGCGCGTCCTGGATCCTGTCGAAGAAGGTGGAGACGTGGAAGGACGAGGCGAGCACCTTGAGCAGCAGCGTCTTCACCAGCCTGATGGCGGTGGCCACCAGCAGGCAGCACAGCACCTTGGTCACGTAGGGGAGCACCAGCGTGTGCGTCTCCTGCTGCGCGTCCTTGTCGAACAGCAGGTGCCACGCCACCAGCGCCACGCCCAGCCAGAGCACGTTGCGCACCGCGCGCCGCACGCCGTACACGAAGTAGAGCACCTTCTTCCGGAGCAGGAAGTTGCGCTCCACGAAGAAGACGGCGATGCGGATGATCCAGCCGGACATGAGCCGGCCGCAGATGAGCACGCAGATGAGCACCTCCCACTTCCACAGGTGGAGCCCCGAGAGCTTCTTCCTGGCCAGCGTCGGGATGGTGACGCTGCACACCAGCAGGACCAGGATGATGACCAGGCCCACCCACTCCAGGATGATGAGGCAGTCCACCGTGTCGGGCTTCGAGTCGGCAGCGAGGTCCTCGTCCACGAACGGGTCGTCGTCCTCCTCCACGTCGTGCCCGCCGCCGGGCTTGCCGAGGAACCCCGACCTGTTCAGGAGGCCCGACCGGAGCTGCCCGGACTTGGGCGGCACGCCGCCCTGCATGACGAACGACTTGCGGTCCCGCTGCTCCCCCTCGGTGGTCGAGCCGCTCGACGGCGGTGGGGGGTCCATTAGCCGGGACCGCGTCTTGCAGCGCGGCAGCAGACCGGCGGCGCCCATGGACGACGAGCAGCGTAGCACCTCGGCTGGGTCGGATGCCGCTCCCGCTTTGGCGGCCTTCTTCCGGGTGTTGGCGCCGCCGGCGTCGGACGAGGAGGAGGAGGAGCCCGCCGTGGTCGACGACGGGCAGAAGCGCTTGCGCGGATCCTGCTGGAAGGAGACGCGGGAAGGGGAGGGGACGTTGAGGAGCCGCCGCATCTCCTCCATCTCCAGCTCGGGGTCGAGCGCGAGCTCGCCGCCGGCAGCGGCCTGCTTCCGCAGGAAGTTGCCGATGAGGCGGCTGGGCGGGTCGTCGCTGCACTCCCCCTCGGCGCTCTTGGGCGAGGGAGGGGACTGCGGCGGGCGGTTCTTGAAGCTGAAGGACTCGGCGAAGCGGCTCCCCGCGCCGGTGGGCGAGGCCGGCGCGCTGGACCCGCCCGAGCCGGTCCCGGGGACGGCGCTGTAGTCCGGCCCGCCAGGCCCTTTGAGGGAGAAGGAGCTCGCGCCCGCGCCGGCGATGCTGACGCTGTCGTTGATCTTGACGACGACCTCTCGGCGGTTGCGGTCCTGGTCGAAGTCGAAGGACGCCGACCGCGACGAGCCGTACGACTTGATGCTGCCCTTCCGCGGAAGATCCATCGCGCCTCCGCCTCAGTCCCGGCAGGATCAAGCTAATAGTGCTCGGCGACGTACGTGTGATGGATCGGCTCGGCGTACGTGTGGGTGTGGAGATCGCTTGGCGCGCGCCGGAGGGGACGCCGGACGCACGTCGGGCCGCCTCCGATCAGGCACGTACGTAGCTAGGCGCGGCCCGCCCGGGCGGATCGAGCGGGGAGGCGGCGTGTAGTGGCCGTTCAGGGGATACATGCAACGGGCAGTGGAGGGAGGGAGGGGAGGGAGTGTCACCTAGCCTGACCTTTACGACGGATGTGCTCCGGCGAGTGAAAAGTGGAAGCTGTCGAGGGTGGAGTGGGGTGGCATATATCGGGCCGGGGCCGGGGAGGCGCATGCATGCGATGCAAGCGGAACGCTCTCCGCGACCAGCGGCGAGGAAATCAAGTAGGGACTGTGAGACCGCCGCGGTGGCCGCTAGCTGCGCTGCACAGTGCCGGTGGTGGTGGTGGTGAGTGGTGACGAGCTACGGAGGCCTATTCTGGGGTGGTGGATACGGTCTCGCTCGCTGCTGATTCCATTCCTCGTCGGTCTCTTCTCTCGGTGCTTCTCCCATGCATGCATGCATGCATGCATGTGCCCGGCCCCCGATGGTGATAATGATGGTGATGGTGGATGCAAAAATGTTGGGCAGGCATGCACCTCTGTCCCGCACATCTATCAAACCGTTGTTTTTCCCTTTTCAACATAGAATCCATGCATGCATGACAAAGGTGCATCGAGAGGAGACCACGTCGTGTCGTCGTTGAGGTAAAGGATAGTGCGCGATGGGCAAAGAAATCAAGCTCGGCTATGGGCTAGCAGCATGATTTTAGAACAACTATAATGAAGCGACTCATTTCGTCCGTCATCGTTTGTTTGGGTCGGTGCAGACAAAAGTGACGGTCCAACGTGTCGACTCAAACTCAAATCACGTTCGCTTCGCGTCCGCGTCGACACATTTGCGGTCCAAATTTGCGCCCCAAATGTGTCGACACGAACGCAGAACGGACGCCTCGCGCGCCTTCTCGGTGTCCACCGCGTCCCCACCTGGCGGCCGTCCAACTATCCGCTGTCCATGCGGTCAGCTTAATTTATGACCATGGGCCCACGCGTCAGCGACGACGGCCGTCCTTTTTTAAGCCGATCATGCGACGGGGCCGTCCTCATCCAAACTCGCCGTCCACATCTAGCAAGCTCTACTCCCCCATCACCGACAAACCCTAGCCACCACCATCACAGCAAGATGACGCTCTTCTCCGACGCCAGCGGCAGCAAGGCCAAGGGCAAGGCCCCTGCCATCCTTTTCCCCTCACAATTCCTCCCGCCTCCGCCGGCGTCGGCGCATCGCCGGCAGAGGCAGCGCGTGAACGTGCCAGTGCACCAGGCGGAGTGGCACTGGCAGCACCGCGTGCCTCTTCCGTACCTCGACGCCACCCTGTCACACGACTGGCATCTGGATCCGGATAGGATCCCAGTGCCGGCGGCGCCGCGGTCGGCTCAAGCTCACGCGGAGGAGGTGCGGCGCCGGCGGGCGCTGCTGACACCGGAGCAGCACCGCGACCCCGCCTACGCAACCGACTCGCCCAACTGGGCGAGGTGGTTCGCCTTCGAGCACGAGGAGGCGAGGCGACGGGACGTGCGCGAGGTCGACCGCAGCATGCCGCCGCCGCCTCTCATCGCCCGCGAGGAGGACCAGGCGAAGGAGGACGCCTACCAGGCGGCCCTTGCTGTCGTCTACCGGGAGAGCGAGGAGGACGAGCGGCGCAAGGCGGCGGCGACGAAGGAAGAGGAGGCTCGGTACGAGGCGGCAATGGCGCAGGCCATTGCCCTCTCCGCGGCTGGCAACTGCGTGTTGTCACCGCCAGCCCCGCCGTCCCCTCCCCGACGCCGCGTCAAAGGCGAGCCGAAGCCGTCCCCCATCGAGAGCTACACCTGGACGGGAGTAGTGCGCGAGTGGGTCTCCGCGCCACCGGTTTGGATGGGGGCGACGCCGACGCAGGAGGCGGCGTACCTCGAGCACTGACGCCAGATCCGGCTGGCCGAAGAGCGCGAAGAGGGCAATTACCTCGCGATGCTCGAGCGCGAGGCCGAGGAGGAGGAGGAGGCGCGGCAAGCCGCGGCAGCCCAGGCGGCGGCACTGCCCGCGCCGGCACAGCCCGCGCCCGACATGAACACGCTCTGGAACACGGCGTTCCCCTGGGCCGGTCCGGCGCCGACACTCATCGACCTCACAGACCACGAGGACGACGACGCCGCCGCCTAGGGAAGCGCGCCGCCTCGTAGTTTAGGGTTTTTTTCTTAAATGCAAATGTGGACGCGTGGACTCTTGCCGATCTTCGTGACCGGCTTTAATGTTTAATTAATGTTTTTTTAAAATATGCATGCGGTTTTTTCTAGTGCCGTCAAAATGGGTCGGGCCAGCGTTGGGCGCACGCGTCGACCCAAACAAGGAAGCGGACGTTCGTCCGTGTCCGCCTGGCCGACCCAAACGGACAAAAGGCGGACAAAATCGTCGTCCGTTTGGGTCGGCCCGTTGGAGTTACTCTTACTCTCTTTTTTCCGCATTTACCACTCACTCCGCCCCAAACTACTTGATGCGAAAATGGATAAAAATTGATGTATCTAAAATTAAAATATATATCTACATACAATATATTGGTTTCTGCAACAAATAATTCTGAACAAAGGAAGTATTTTGTAAGTCACCGGAATCTATTTCGGTTTTTTTTTGGTGAAGAAGGAGGTGAGTAGAGGGCTACGGGACGACAAGGCTGGCCGCGACATTCGTGGTGAGGCATTGGCTGGAGCAAGCAGTAGAGGTGAGGGGTAGTCTGCTGGCTCTGGAGAAGAGTGGTGGGATTGCGGGTGGGGGTTGAGGGATGGTCGTGGCGACGACCACACAGAGCAGAGGGCGGTGAGGCCATCGGTTAGGCTAGGTTGGTGGGCAGCTCGACGCGATAAGGAAGAAGAAACTCCACACTCAATCAAGTCACGACAACAACAAAACTTGATCCATCGACGGTCCCTTTTTGTTTTCCCTCGTTAACATTTTCGGCTTTTTCATTAAGTCTTGGTTACTTTTCTATTTGTTTTTGCATTTTATATGGGGCAGCCTATAGCACACGTGTTTGATGGGGCACATCACGCTTGGACGATCGGGACAACGTCGTGCACTCAATCAGTCGATAGATTTAGACCATTTACCAAATATTACGCACTAGTTGGTTGGCCGAAAACAATAAATGTTTTCCTTTTGAGGATTTATGATTTTTGTTTTCGCTCACTCGGGCTTTTTCATTAGCTTTTTTTTTTGGTATTTGTTACAATATTATTTTTGCGCAATTTTTTACTTCTATTTTCTGTTATTTGTTATCAGTTGTTAACTTTTGAATCTAGTTATGGCGCACTAGAGTGACTATGTAGCAACGCTCATGCACACCTAACTTCAGTTTATGCTCATGCATCAAGGTCACCAACCGCTAGTTCTGTTCGAACCCATAACTCGTGTGGTATCTTTCATGTATCCCTTTGGATTTGTTGCAATTGATGGAATGGTTTAGAGCAAACACATGAGGAAAATGATGGCCATCGGGTTAGGGTTGGGGAAACATATGTCGTCCCCTAATAGCACTGAAAATCACGGTTGTGCAAAATGCTTTTCTAACATACCCTGTTTCTACCTGTAGGCACATCATTATACTATGGGTGTACAAGGTTCAAGGAAAAAAAATTGCACGGATCGTCATGTAAAATCAAAGGTATATAACATCGACTAAAATATAACAAAGTCTCAATCGACTGAGACTTAACAAAGTTGTCATACTATGTGTGTGGCACTTAACGAAGTCTTGATCAAGTGATAGGATAGAACATATAAAAAAAAGAAATAAAAATTCAAAAGAAAATTTTACACAGGTCTTCATGTAAGATCTGACGAATATAATTTTAAGGAACTGAGATTTAGCAAATACCGTCATACTATATGATGCATTAGATTCCCTTGCAAAGTTGCAATTTTAAGAAACTGAAGGTCTAGAGGATCTGATGAATGGGGTCTAGTCCCTTAAACCTTTTATTTTTTGCCTCAAATATAACTTTCGAGGAATCTGGTAGAGATGCTCTACCGAGGAAAACATCACGTGGAAATCTGACAAATACGATGGGACTGTATACTACCATTGCCTCAGCCCGGTATTTTATTTTTACCCAACTAGCCGCGGTCACACATCCCAAACGAGAAAGATACCAGGACCACGTCTGCTCCGTTGCCATATGGCCACTCTCATAAACAATCTCATACACTGACATTATTGCAAAAACTACAAAGAAATAGGACTACCAGCAACCCAAACGATCACTTTGGTTTTGCTCGACCCCATGGAATTGATATATCTTTGTAATTCTCTGTTGGAGAGAGGATTTCCAGAGGTATTTGGATCCTGCAAATTTCTGCATACGCTTACAAAACTATTCGCCCATCTGATTCACTTACTGTGCTCGTTAAGGTAACACAAAACTCATACATTCGGCGGTAAAAAGGTGACGGCAAGCAAAATCATTCACTGCTTCCAGAGAATGGGACAACCTTAAGCAAGGCATGAAATGTCTCAGCTACCAGCAGTTACATATGACATGCCTATCTTACTCTGGACTATCTGTCTTCATGGCTTCAACGGTTCAGCAGATGTAGAAAACATGTTACATATGACACAGGACAATTATCTGCAACGGTGAAAAGTCATTTTAGGACGCACATAATATTTGATCAACTTGGTCGTGGGAAAATAAAGTGGGAACCATGGCGTAATTGAATCACACTAATCATTTTGGGCCAAGCAACAAATATTTCTTGGTTCAAATACTTCCATGCAAAGCTTCAAGTTAATACTACAAACTATGTTCAGATGTTTCTGAAGAACAAATAACTACTAGAAGGAAATAATAATAGTAATATCAGGATATCCTCCATTTTATCTTTCTTAAGACCTTCAGAATTTAACTTCAATGCTAAAAGATTATGCAAGCTCCACCAAGTTTCAACTCATTTGTTTCAGCAGAAGTACATTTACTGGTTGGAGATTAAATGTTAGGAAGATGGATATACAGGTTACTATTTTATCAAACATCTTGAATCGTTGTCTGTCTTATCCGATTTTTTTTTTCAAAACATGTCAATCGAAGATGAAAATCAAAGAGATATGCATTTACATCTACATTATTTTGAAAGCATGGATATCCCAGTTAATATGAAGGTATCAACAGATATGTCACTAAACTCATATGGATAGAGATATGTATTTACATCTACATTTAAGTAGATAGGAATGATAGTTAATTCCATATCTACAGACATGTCATCAAAGAGTACTCATTTTTTTCTCGATGTAATGCATTGTGATAATTACCAATAAATTTATCCAATTCATACAATATAACACGAGAATCAGTATGGCCACTTACATTAGCCGTATGGAAGATGGTCCTGTAACAGCAGCAACTTTCTGAGCCTTCTGTGTTTCAAATTTATACAGTTCTTTGAGCTCTTTCTTTGCTTTCCGGGCTTCTCTCTTCTCTTCTTTTACCGCAGACTAGGAAAATAGGGCATAGGATAAGGTTGTCAAAATTAATAAACAAATGTTATCTCAATCAGGTTTGCAGAAGATAAATGATTTATGTATACATATGGCTTTACAGATCCATTAACAACCAAGCATGAAAGCACCGCCAACAGAGCCATATTATGGATCAGTAATTCAGTATGCAGTTCAAAATTACAACCAAGAAACATGACTGTCCCTCCTATGATCCATGCATTTTCTGGATTGGAATTTGGTAATGCTTGACAAACAATTAGTCCATCAGTGTATAGGTTTTGTGATGACAGATTACATCGGATGTTTATTTGGAATTACCACGATTTGGTAAAGCTATGAACAAATCAAATATGTTGTAAAAGAATTAACAGTCCAGATTTAATTTCAGAGACTAACAAGTTAAATCTCCCCTAAGCCGACATCGGTTTATCACATGTAGCTGGTCAATTTTTAAGAATGGTGACACGTCAAGTCAACAATACTAACATGTTCTCGCATTTCTCCATCTCAAATGTTAGCTGATCAAATGAACACATGATCATATCATCACAAGGAACAGAAAACCAAATATATGTTTACCTTTCTAGCTTTCTTTTCATCTTTTGTTTCCTTCTGAACTACTTTTTTGAAATATTCAGCATCTGAAGCTTCTTCTGTGGGCTTTGCTTTCTTCTCCTTTTCAACTTTTCTTTTCCTCTGTGGCAGATAATCTACAGGAAGTTTCTCTTTACCATGAAGCTTGATGATGTCTTTCGTTGTAGCTGTTTCCCCAGGGAAAACTTTGGGAAGACGATTTCTAGGATTCCCTGGAGTTTGAATTTTGCCAGGGTGATTGTCCAGGTTAGTGTACGTGGAAACAATGGTCTCACAGTCCCAAACTTCAGATTCATCACTGCTTTCTGAAACAAGCAAGACCTCTTCATCTTCTGCATTTTCATTTAAATACCTTTCAGCATATTCAGCACACTTTTGGATCACATTAGCAGATTCATCCACCTCCTCAGCGGTGGTTGAGTCAAGTTTTCCACGAACAAAATCTGCTGGCGTTCTATATTCTTCATCAACGCATACATTTTGATTGTGGAACAACTTCAATTCATCTAGAACCTCAGTCGGGAGTTCATGTTCCCCATCTCTAACAGGTCCATCATCATCATCACTAGCTCCATATTCTTCCAAAGCAAGCTACAAATTGGTCAACGACATGTTAAGATCTGAAGTATATCCTTTTATAAAATAAAATAACATGTGAAGGTTCAAAGCGTAGAACAAGATTTCCAGCCTAAATTTCAGAAACAGCAGGCGGCTAATGATACATGCAATACAAGATACTCCATTCCATAAGTTCAATTGAATAGTTACAAGGCAAATTTAAATTTCCATATAGTCCTACTCTACAACAGGACAGTGCCTAACACAGTCCTGTCAAATCTTCTATATGGAGAACGTGTTGGATCTACTGAATGGTTCAATGCAAATGACAAACAAGCAAGGAAAGATTGTTATAAAATATACAAAACAGATATTTCCATATCATATTGTACTTAATTCTCCATAACAGCAGGGGGTACAGTTGCAACAAAAGGAAAGTATTCAACGCTGACAGTAACATACTAAAGCTGCAGCCTCACCATTGTGTGTTAGCAAGTTATAGTATCAGTTAAATTTACCAGAAATTAGTGTTCTTCTTTTCAGAAACAAGCTAGAAATCAATCAATCATAAACTTTAAATAACAAGATAACAGTTTTCTCACACCATATTGCAAAGCAAACTGACAGAATTATCATACGAAATAAGCTCACCAAATCAAATTGCTCATCCAGCAAACGTGGCACCCTCGGCTTGGGTTCACCCTCTTCATCCTCGAACTCCTCATTTTCCACATCACTGAACACACCACCACCCTCTTCCTCACTTTCATCCTCCATATCATCCCCTTCGGCTTGGTTTGCCATGATGACGAAATCCTCCTCCAAACCCTCATCCTCGCTCTCATCGAGCAACCTTGCAACGTCAGGGTCGACGGCCTTCTCGACTCGCCTCACTGGTGCCGTCTTTGCAGCCACCTTACACATGGTCCTCCCCTCGTCCAACTCTTCCTCGACCTTGCCAGAAGCAACCCGCACCTTGCTTGCATCATATGCCTGCACACAAAAGCGACATTAGGCACTCAAATGGCAGACTTGGATGAGCTTTTGAGAAATAACCAACCTTCACGTCCAGGGGGAGGTGCTCTGGGCGGGCGGTATGGTTGGGTACGAAGGAGGAGGGCACAGCGGAGGGCCGCAGCTCACGGAGATGGAGAAGGTAGTTGTAGCCATCGTCGGGGAGGCCGAGCTCAAGGATCTGCTGGCGGACGTGGTCGGGGAGGGGGCCAGAGGTGGAGGAAGGGAGTTGGTCGGCGGCGGCGGTGGGGGAGAGGGAAGGGTCTTCGTCGTCGCCGAAGCCGGGGATGGTGTAGGCGTTGTTGTCGACGCGGACGAAGACGCGGTCGTTGGGGTCGGCGGCACCGTCGCGGGGGAATAGGCGAAAGGTCGCGAAGTTGCGAGCCTTGCGGCCGCCGACTCCTGCTCCTGCCATGGCGGCGGCGGCGGCGGCGGCAGCGGAAGTAGGTGCTGTGGTTAGGGTTTGGGGATTTGGGTTTTGGAGGTGAGAGTGAGACCGTGGGAGCGTGAAACGGACGAATAGAAATCTGGGGGGAGAAATTTTGTTGTCGCCGCCCCTCTAGGTTTTGCCTATTCCTACTTTTCTTATGCCACTCCAAAATTTGACATGTCACTTCGAATTATATAAGTTAGAATGGCAAAAACAGAACAAAATCAAATTTGTGTGGGCTCGAAGTATAAATTGAAGGAATTTGATGGATCTGGACTATCTAGATCGAGACAAACAGGTTACAATCGCACCAACGGGAAGATCGAATGACTAAAATTTGTTCGAGTGGGGAGGGTCCAAGGAGCCAAGTAGTTAGCCTTGCATAAAGTTGGAGGGGATTTTGAGTTGTTTGTTTGGTTTGTGTTCACTTGTTTTCATCTTCATTATTGCTTTTGAAATTCTACCTGGTCTGAAACACATTCACTGACTGCTCTATCAGTCACGCAATTGATAACATGTCATTTCCTTTGATGCAATGGATGGCAAGAGTACAAAAAGTATTTGCTCTAGCAAGAATACTCGGCATATATGAATAAGGAATGCACTTTATATCAGGATAAAGAAGAAACATAGGCAAGTTCAAGAAGAGCTCACGTTAGAAAATAGTGTGATGGTTTGATAGTACCCAACTGGATATAGGATTATTTCTACCAATGCAAACGAAAATGATGGGAAAAATCACGCATACATATTATACCACACATTGAACGTCCCGTGATTTGGGCATGTGAGAGAAATAGGGAGAGAGAGAAAGAAAAAATACCATATCAGTGTATGCAGGTATATAGGGAATGGACCCCACCTGGACCACACCCCACCAAATAAAACTCCACCCACACGTCTCTTTCTCTCACACACATGCCGCGCACTCTCTCTCTCTCACTCGTCTAACCCCCAAAAAATCTCACCACGCACCGGCTCTTTCTTTTCCCCGGATCTGATCTAGATCTCAGATCCAGATCGAGGCAAGACGTTGCCTTCGTCGCCCCTTCACCACAAGGATCTCGCTATCGACCTCCCCTCTAGCCTCCTTCCCTAAGTTCCCATCACTCAACAGTCACCGTGCACGTCCCCATCTGGATGGTGCATCAACACATCCAGTCGTCGATCCGCCATCGGCAACACGAGCTCGACGGGGAATGTCACGTGGGGCTACCCCATGGTGTCTTCCTCCTGGATCTTGATATCCATGGGTTCCTCGCATCGGTCTCACCTTGGAAACGCTCGTCATGGCGCATGTCCTCCTCACCGTCATGGCCCATCCTCCTCTCCTCCGACATGACAGTTCGGACCTGTCCTCCTTTACAACCTGGTTCGCCCTTCGCTCCACGCTACTGGTGTTGGTCATCATCACGGGGATCTTGTGTCACCATCATGCGTGAGATTAGCCACAAAGCAATCTTCCTCCATGCGCAGGTACACCTCCCTTCTCTCTTTCTTTTCTCTAGATCCGATCTCTCAAATCCAGATCGAGGCGAGACGTTGCCTTCGTCGCCCCTCCACCTCAAGGATCTCACTGTATCGACCTCCCCTGCCTCCTCCCCTAGTTCCCATCACCCAACAGTCACTATGCACGTCCCGATCTGGACGGGGGCATCAACACATCCATTCGTCGATCCGCCTTTGGCAACACGAGCTCGGCAGGAGTGTCACGTGGGGCTACCCCATGGTGTCTTCCTCTTGGATCTTGCTATCCATGGGTCCTCGCATTGTTCTCACCTTGGAATCGCTCGTCATGGTGCATGTCCTCCTCACTGCCATGTCCCATCCTCCTCTGCTCTAACATGGCAGTTCGGAACTGTCCTCCTTTGAACCCGGTTCACCCTTCGCTCCACACCACTAGCGTTGGTCATCATCACGGGGATCTCGTGTCACCGTCGTGCATGAGATTAGCCACAAAGCAACCTTCCTCCATG
Source organism: Hordeum marinum (assembly GCA_022496015.1). Taxonomy (NCBI): domain Eukaryota; kingdom Viridiplantae; phylum Streptophyta; class Magnoliopsida; order Poales; family Poaceae; genus Hordeum; species Hordeum marinum. Next base: position 334,163,805 of record CM039676.1, on the reverse strand, counting down.
CGCAGGTGCACCTCCCTTCTCACCTTCCGTACATCCCCCTTGAATAATGTTAGCATGAGATTGCACTTTTCAGGCAGGAGGTAAGCGTGAGATTGATTTTCTTTAGGCTACTATTTAACATGCTAGTATTTTTTGTAAATAATATGATCTTCGAATTAACTTAAAATGTGAACACCATGATCATGAATTTGTTCATGCTTTTTATATTATGCAATGATGATTTGCATAGGATATTCTCTCGGATTTTACATGGATGACTTCATGTGTCTGCAAATACCATGTTGTGTTAGCTTATGATATACGATGACGTGGTGGTACCGGGGTCGGGCGGTACTTCTAGGCTTTAAACTGTCATCCTGCTTTTCTAGTTTCAACTAACAATATATCATGGTGTTGCTTCAACATTATTTTGTTTCTTAATGGGAAGTTCCAACATTTTTCACCAACTACAATCTATTTTTGGTGATAGTCTTGTATGGGTTTCCCTAATTGTCATATGATGTTACGCTGCAATTAGTTCTCTGGTCAGATTAGTTCCATACATTAGTTTAGTCAACAAATGTTTTTGGTTATATGATGTTACAGTGCAATTATGTTGTTAGGCTTTAGCACTATTTGTCAACAATACTATCTTGGAATAAGGCTTGTGCAATTAGTTCCCTGGTCAAATTATGATGTCATTATGTTTACTTGTGGGTAATCCGTAATCGACACACTACATTTGTTGATAAACGGATCTAGTGAAAATGGTTGTAGTATTGACTCATAGTTTTGAATCATTTTATAATACATAGCTTCGTTATCCTTTCTTTGTATCCATGGCATCTCTGCTTTTTGTTCAACTTCGAGGGAATGCATAAATTTGACAACCATTACTAGTTATCCCTTTCTCTGTCAATAGCATCTTTGTTTTCCGTTTAGCTTCATGTAAATGCATTTTACATCTCTTGTATCTGTTGGCAATCTTTCAGTGTAGTGTTACTAAAGTGCCTTTTGTGTGCACGAACTGCTTAGCTACTCTCGCAACTAGATTAAATTATGTTGATGCGCTATGCTTGCACTTTCTGACCCATATTCGACATCATATGAGTTGTAATTTTGCACATAGAGTGTCGAATATGAATCAGAGAGTGCAAGCATGGTGAATCAACATAATTTAATCTAGTCATGAGAGTGACTAATATGTTATTTCACATAAAAACCTGAAAGGCGCTTTAGTGACACTGCACTAAAAGATTGCCATCAGATAGAGGAGGTGTAAAATTTATGCATTCCTAGGAAGCTAAAAATAAAATCAAAGATGCTACAAAAACAAAAAGGAATAAAAAACAATAGTAGTTAAATTTCTGTATTCCCTCGAAGCTGTAAAAAGAAGAAAAGATGCTACAAATACAAAAAAGATAACAAACCTCTGTCTTATATAATGATTCAAAACTCTGAGACAATGATGCAACCATCTTCACTACATCAGTTCAATCAGCAAATGCAGTGCAGATTACGGATTACGTGCAGGTAAACATAATGTCGTCATAATTTGATTAGGGAACTAATTGTAGGGGCCTTATTACAAGAGAGTACTCCTGTCAATTAGTGCTAAATCTTGACAAAATGATTGTAGTGTGACATCATATAACCAAAAGCATTTGTTGATCAAACGAACGTAACAAACTAATTCGACTATGGAACTAATTGCGGTATAACAAGATATAACCAAAAGCTCATTTAGGGAAACCCAGACAAGACTATCTTCAAAAACAGAATGTAGCTAGTCAAAAATGTTGAAGCTTTTCGTTAAGAAACAAAATAATGTTGAAGTAACACCATGATATATTGTTAGCTCGAACTAGAAAAGGAAGCTAGCAGTCGGTCCTAAAGCCTAGAAGTATTGCCTAGCTCCGATACCACCGCGTCACCATCTAGCACAAGCTAAAACGATAGGAGTATTTGTAGACACATGAAGTCGTCCATGGAAAATGTGTGAATAGACTATTAAGCTCAACAATGGAGACTTTTACAAATTTGAATTTCATAGTAATTTGAAGCTTTTCTAGAAATCTATAGAGCATCCCACGCATTTATATCCAGAGTAATAGGCAGCGGAATGTAAAAAGTGGAAGTGCAAAGGTAAAGGAGTAGAGTTGAGATAATCCCAAACACAATAGGCTCGATGAGATTTTTTCGTGGTTTGGATAGTTGGTGCTATCTTACATCCAAGGTGATGGAGTCTCCAATCCACGAAGGATCTAGAATCACAAAGGATTTCGGTTGCGAGATTCCACAAAGTAATGGCCCACTAAGGACACTCACCCATTAAAGGGTCCACTTATGAGCAACCTACCTATTCCACCATGGCTTACGTCCATGAATGACATCCTACCTACCCAAATGTGGCTATCTGAATTGGTAGAAGTTGTACCTCATATGGAGATGGTTAAGACCTTAGTGAATTTATGAGCAATTTGGTGGGCTAGGAGGAAGGTGATTCATGATTAAGAATTGCAAAGCCCTCTTTCAACATACTCCTTTATTCAACATTTGTCGCAAAGATCTAGAGATGTCTAAGAGGCTCAAAAAAGACCGGCCAAACCGGTACAAAAAATAACTGGGGAAGTGGCTTTCTCCCATTGAAGGTTGCATGAAGATCAATGTGGATGGGGGACTCTCTCTCTAGGGACAAAGGGGAACTATCAATGCCATATGCAGGGATGGAGCAGGCAAGTTCATGGATTCTTCGGCAATTGTGATGGACGATATGGTTGATCTTGCTACCTAGGATGCCATTGCATGAAGGGAAGCTTCGTCGTTACTTGTTGGTCTGAACATTAATCGAGTCTATGTGGCGACCAATTATCTCGAAGTTGTACAGAACATGAAGGAGAAGACCTATGCAAGTATGTTACAATCATTCATGAATTCTTGTTGAAGAAAGAATGCCTGTGCAAGGTGGAGTTGTTCCATGAGTCACACACATGCAATATGGAATACATAGCCTTGTGAAGGCAACGACATTGTTGGAGAGTGGTAACCAATGTGGCTTACCTCACCACTTATAGCTTGTATCCCTAGTGACATTATGCAATAAAGCTTTGAGGGTCTTCTAAAACTTAATATTATGTCTTCCTCTTGCTCATGCTCTTTCCAGTGCCCTTTTCTTCTCAACCAATCCGCCTCATGTTCTTCGTCATATCTACAATGGAAATGTGGATTTGGTGGTAGGATAGCCGCTCATAGGGGTGACCTAGTTATGACCTGTTGACCACCGCCACCGTTGTCAACTGCCTCCATGAGAGCCATCATCATCCGCTTGCCGTCGGCTAACTGGTGCCTGATACGTCTCCAACGTATCTATAACTTTTTATTGTTCCATGCTATTATATTATCATTCTTGGATGTTTTATAATCATTTTATAGCAACTTTATATCATTTTTTGGGACTAACCTATTGACATAGTGCCTAGTGCTAGTTGCTGTTTTTTGCTTGTTTTTTACTTCGCAGAATATTAGTACCAAACGAAGCCCAAATGCCATGAAACTTTTTAGAGATTTTTTGGACCATAAGACAACTTGGGAGCCAAGGAAGCACCTAGGGGGAGGCCTGTGGGGCCCACAAGACACCGGGGCGCGGCAGAGGCCCCAGCGCGCCCTGATGGATTGTGGGGCCCATGGAGGTCTCCTCCACTGCCTCTCAGCTCTATAAATCCGCACAAATTCCAGAAACCCCAGAGGAGTCGACGAAACACAATTCCAGCCGACGTAAGTTCCAGAACCACGAGATTCAATCTAACACCATCACGGAGGGGTTCATCATCCTCATTGGTGCCTCTCCGATGATGTGTGAGTAGTCCACCATAGATCTACGACTCCTTAGGAAGTAGCTAGATGGCTTCCTCTCTCTCTCTTTTGATTCTCAATACAATGGTCTCTTGGAGATCTATTGTTGATGTAATGACTTTTTACGGTGTGTTTGTTGGGATCCGATGAAGTTTGAGTTCATGATCAGTTTCTATCCATGAATATTATTTGAGTATTCTTTTGATCTATTATATGCATGATTATTTATAGCCTTGTTTTTCTTCTTTGAAACTTTTGTTTAGTTAGGCCAACTAGATCGATTTTTCTTGCCATGTGAAGAGGTGCTCTGTGATGGGTTCGATCTTGTGGTGTCCTCTCCTAGTGACAAAAGGGCAGCGAGGCACGCATGTATCGTTGCTATTATGGATAACAAGATGGGGTATATTCCTACATGAATAGATCTTGTATACATCATGTCATCGTTCTTATTGCATTACTCTGTTTCTCCATGAACTTAATACACTAGATGCGTGCTAGATAGCGGTCGATGTGTGGAGTAATAGTAGTAGATGCATAATCGTTTCGGTCTACTAATCTTGGACGTGATGCCTATATATTGATCATTGCCTTGGATATCGTCATGAATATTTTATTTTCTATCAATTTCCCAACAGTAATTTGTTTACCCACCGTGTGTTATTTTCTTGAGAGAATCCACTAGTGAAATCTACGGCCCCGAGTCTATCCTTTTAATATATTGCTTTCCGATCTATCTTTTTATGCATTTTTTCAGATCTATTATTCCAAAAACCCAAAAATACCTTGCCACACTTTTATTTTGTGTTGTTGTGCGATCTATTTGTCCAACCTCATACAAACTAATCTATCTTTTAGCGAGAAGAGATTGACAACCTCTCTTATGTGTTCTGTTGCAAGTATTTGTTCTTTGTGTGCAGGTACCATTTACGTAGTGTTACTTGGTTCTCCTACTGGTTCGATAAACTTGGTTTAATAATTGAGGGAAATACTTACTGTAGCTCTGCTGCATCATCCCTTCCTCTTTGGGGAAATATCTACGCGGTCTTAAGCCACGTCAGTGCCATCGTTTGGAGTCAGCACAATTCACATCACTGATGGTGTCATACAGCGGGGGAGCACTAGTGTGGATCGCGATAGCGGACAATGTGAGCGAAGACAATCAGAAGGCACCTTCTTTCTCCTTGCGCCTTGATAACCCACATGTATAGGGGATCGCAACAGTTTTCGAGGGTAGAGTATTCAACCCAAAATTTATAGATTCGATACAAGGGGAGGCAAAGAATATTTGACAGTATTAGTAGTTGAGTTGTCAATTCAACCACACCTGGATATAAATATCTACAGCAAAGTGATCAGTAGCATAATAATATGATAGTTTGATAGCTATAGTAACAATAACAGTAGCGGTAACAATAGCAGTAATAGTTTTGTAGCAAGTGCAATAGTAACAGCAGCAGTAGTAACTTAGAAAGGACAATAAGTGGAAAACTCGTAGGCACCGGATCGGTGTATTCGTTGGACAATATTCATCATATAACAGTCATAACCTAGGGCGACACATAACTAGCTCCAGTTCGTCAATATAATGTAGGCATGCATTCCGTAAATAGTCATATGTGTTTATGGAAAAGAACTTGCATGACATGTTTTGTCCTACCCTCCCGTGGCAGCGAGGTCCATAAAGAAACTAATGGATATTAAGGCCTCCTTTTAATAGAGAATTGGAACAAAGCATTAACACATAATGAATACATGAACTCCTCAAACTATGATCATTACCGTGAAGTATCCCAAATACTGTCACTATGGGGTTGACGGATCCTAACACGTAATAGGTGCATATGACTAGGCAAGACCGGATCAAAAACATAGATATAATGATGATAACATAAATGATTTAGATCTGAAATCATGGCACTGGGGCCCTAGTGACAGGCATTAAGCATGGCAAAGTCATAGCAACATCAATCTTAGAACATAGTGGATACTAGGGATCAAGCCCTAACAAAACTAACACAATTACACAATGAATCTCATCCAACTCCTCACTGACCAGCAATCCTACGAAGGAATTACTCACTACCGGTGGGGAGCATCATGGAATTGGTGATGAAGGAGGGTTGGTGATGATGAAGACAGAAGATTCCCCTCTCCGGAGCCCCAAACGGGCTCCAGATATGGCCTCCCGATGAAGAACAGGAGGTGGCGACGGCTTCGTATCGTGAAACACGATGAAACTTTCTCCCTGATTTTTTCTGGAAAAATAGGATTTTATAGCGCTAGAATTAGGGCCCGGGGGCACGAGGTGAGCACCACCCACCAGTCCGCGCCAGGGGGGCTGGCGCGCCCTAGTGGGTGGTGGGCACCCTCGACCCTCTCTGGTGGCTTCTGGCTCCAATATTCCTCATATATTCCAAAATAATCCTCCAAAAAGTTTCGTTCCATTCTAAGAACTTTTATTTCTGCACAAAAACAACACCATGGTAGTTCTGCTGAAAACAGCGCCAGTCCGGGTTAGTTTCATTCAAATCATGCAAATTGGAGTCCAAAACAAGAACAAAGTTGTTAGGAAAAGTAAATACGATGGAGACGTATCAACTCCGCCAAGATTAAACCCTTGCTTGTCCTCAAGAAATTCAATTGAGAAACTGAAAGTGAGAAAGAAAAACGTTTACAAACTCTTTTGTTCTTGTTTACATACATATGCTTAAGTAGCACCCAAGTTTTCAACAAAGATTATGACTAACCATGTAAACAATAACTCTTAATGAGCATATTAACTCATATCAATGTCACAAGAAACTAGCGAGCAATAGTAAGATATCTCAAATGCAAACATTTGACAAAACAATCATGATATAATATGACAATAGTGGTATCTCGTTAGCCCTTTCTGAGACCGCAAAACATAAATGCAGAGCACCTCCAAAGTTCAAGCAACGACTAAAAATTGTAATTCATGGTAGAAAATATCCGGTCATGATGCATCCAACATTCACTATACACAATGCATGAGGATGACAATAGTGCTCTCAGATCTGGCGCTTATTTGAGAAGGTGATGACTCAACATTAAAGTAAATAGATAGTCCCTTCATAGAGGGAAGCAGGGATTTGCAGAGGTGCCAAAGCTCAAGGCTTAAATAAGAGATAAGTATAATTGTGAGAGGTACACCCTTCCCGTGACATCCCAAGTGATGTCCCTATCTATTTTGGCATGTAAACCCATTGTTGAACCTTGTATGGACCTTGTGTCATGAGCTATGAGATGGTTTGCACATTGTTTCATGTGATTGAAATGCATTCATGCATCATGGCATCCATCATTTCATCATCATGCCATTCATCATGCTTGCTATGTTGTGTGTCTTGGATTGGATCTTGTGTTGTGATGTACTTGGTGTTGAGGTGGTTCGTGTGTGGTTGGGGTCATGTGTGCTTTCCTCTTCTCCCTCTCTTTCTACAACAACATCACCTCCCATCTTCCCTCTCTTCTTTAAAATTATATGACCAGATTTAAGTTGCTAATTAAATGATTTTAAAAATGTTCACGTGGTAGCCCAATATGACTCATAAATATTGGAAGTGAAGTTTTTGATATTTGATGTGTTTGGATTTTGAAACCTATTTAAAACAGGGGCTGTTTTTTAAAATATTAAAAATAACTTGTGCAATAATTCCATTTAACATTTTTATAAACAGGAGCATAATATTTCCTTCCCAAATCTATTTTGTTTCCAACCAAACCTTTTTATTTTGCTCTGGGCATTATTATTTATCCTGGCTCTTTTATTTAAAGAAAATCCTGCTCTGTTTATTGTTTGAGAGAGAGTGAGAGGTCAGGTGGGCCGAGGCCCAGCCCATCCGAACAGTGACGACCACTTGCTCACGTTCCTTCTCCGTCAGGTTCAGCAAGAGAGAGCGCGCGCCCGCTGCTCCTTTCCGTCGTCGTCGCCGTCAGCTTGAGGGTATTTAGCCTCCCCTCGGCGTGCGTGCCCCCTCGCCTAGGGTTCCTCTCCCTCCAACCGTCGCCGCCGCTCCTCTTTCTTCCTCCATCACTCTCCCTCCTCGTTTCTTTCCCCTGTTAGGTAAGGGTTCAGAGAGGTTCAAAGAGCGCAGAGACGTCGCCGATGATCAGCTCCTCGTCTCCGTCGAGCCCGTCATCGTCCATGGCGTCTAGGACCTTCGGTGTTGTGCCGATGTTCCATTCCGGGCGCTAGAAGGCCTTGGGAGGTCTTCTTCTTCCTCCTCGTCGTCGCAGCGCGGCCGGGTCTTCTTCCCTCCGTCGCTGTCGCGTCCTCGCCTCTTCTTCCCCTCCGTCGCCGTCGCTTCGTGACCGGTTCGTCGTCACCATCCCCTAGGTGAGCCCACGGTCTCCGTAGGCCTTCTCCTCCGCGCATAGCTCGTTTCGGTCGCCGCCGTTGCTTGTCGCCGCCGGTAGCTAGTCGAGCTCCTGCCGCTCGCCTCCTTCCTCCTCACCGCGAGGTGAGCAGGGGAATGGATCCCCCGTGCACCCTGTAGTCAGCGCCGTGTCTTGCCTTCGCCAGAGTTGCCCTGTAGCCGCCGTGTGCTCGCCGGAGATCCACGGTCGCCGTAGCTCTGTTTCGTTCTTCAGTTTTGTTAGGGTTATATGTGCGTGTGAGTGTATTAGAGAGAAGAGGACCCCCTCTGTTAAGCAACGGCAGCGCAACACAGTGGTAGAGTGTGTGTGGTGAGTCTAGGGGGTCTGGGGTTCGAATCCCCTTCTCCACCCCTTTTGTTTTCTTTTCTTTTTTGCTTGTTTTCTTTCCTTTTATTTGTTGAGTGTGTATGTATGTATGTGTAGGATCAGGTTCCTTTTTTTAATTTTTTCTGTCTCATGTATGTATGTGTGTGTGCCTTAGAGTGTGTGCATGTGTGATGGTGCATTGTAGTGTGTGGTGTGGGTGTGTGGTGCTCCATACATGTGTGTGTTCTTGTAAGTGTAGGTTAGTGAGTGTGTGTGTGTGTCACCGACACATGCTTGTGTGTGTGGCTTGGTGGTTGTACATGTGCTTGCTCTTTCACCTATCCTAGTGATGTTAGCATAGGTGTGGATGGTTGTGCCTTCTTATATACATATGTTGTGGATGTGTGTGTGTTTAAGGGTAGGGATGCATGTGTAGGTTTCTTTCATGTGTATATGTGCATGTATACCTCTCCTAGATAGTTTCATCCTTGATATTGATGCCATGCCATGCTATCATGTCCCTAGGGTGCTAAATAACCCCTTCCAACATGTATCTATGGAGCACCTATCTTTTTGTGGCATTTGCATTAAGTTCCATAAGTGACATAAGTCACCCATGGCCTAGGGAGGTCCAATTTCGACCCCCCTTTGCTCCCCCTTGTTCCATGCAAGAATATAGGTATGAGTAATGATTTTGGGGTATAATCAACCCATGTATGCACCTGTGAAGTCAGATTTGACTTTGGGGCAACTTGACAAAACTGCATTTTTATGCTGTGATGCCCTTTTGTCTTTATCATATGAATTAATCCATGCATGCTTTCAAGTTCTTGACAACATGAGTTTGATAGTCAAAGTTGTTGGGAATGTCCCAGTATTTTTGTTATTCATGTTAAGTCACTAGATAAGTGGAAACCATGCTGTTCAGTGGCCTACTTTCTGTTTCTGCCAACCTGCTTTGAAATGGCCAAGTCTGGAGAGTCTGCTGTTATTCTTTTGCCATGTAGAGTGGGGTGTAGCTAGTGATGTGTTATGAATTTGACCATTCACAGTGTTAGGAATTTGTACTAGATATTTATATCTACCATCCTGTTAATTTTCATGCCAATAGGAGCTCTCTAGAATATTTAACCAGTGCTGTCAACTTGCTACTTTATTAACCCAGATTCCAGAAAACTGGAATTTTCACTAAGTCCCTGAAAAACTGAATCATCATGCCAACTTGATTGCTCCATGCATATTGCTGTGTGCCTCTTTTGCTGATTGCATAGTTGGATAAGTTGATGTGGGTGTTGAGAAGATTCTGTCCATGTCTTGGTTGTGGCTGTAGGGTTCCTGTAGCTCTAGTTGTGAGCTTTTCAAATTGCTATGTTGGTGTTTGTGGCAGATTTGGTGTGTTTTTGTGTTGTGACTTGTGGGAGCTATACTCCAGGGAATTGGGTGATTCTTGAGTCTATTGTGATTGATTTTTCATCACCTGTCCAGTGGCTACCTTGGAATGCCAAGAATTAGCCCAGGTATTTGGTGATCCTGTGTTTTACCTTCGTACCTTGTCGTGAGCGTATCTCGAGAACCGTAGCTCCGTTTCTCGCGGTCCTTATATGCATTTCCATTGATTTTGCATGATGCATCCATATTTTCCATGTTCATGCATGTCTAAATAACTTTACATGAAGTTCTGTCCAGATTCATTAATAAACAACTTTGCATGTGTAACATGAATAGTTTTGGATTGACATGTTATAATTCTTCATAAATGATCATGCATCATTTTGATTGTGTATTGCACCTTGGTTCGATGTTTATTGTTGCTGTTTCCCTTGGGTAGACGCGAGTGTTGATACTGAGTACGAGGACCCAAGAGAGTACCACTACGAGGATCCCGCTACTTGTTCCGCTGAAGAACCAACAGGCAAGATTATCGTACCCGGGTCCCAATACTATATTTGCTTGCTAGTTTCTCGTTCTTATCGTTACAATTGTGCTACCTACCACATGATATCAGCCCCCCATGTTGCCATGACATCCTCTAACCTCCATATCCCAGCAAACCGTTGATTGGCTAAGTTACCGCTGCTCAGCCCCTCTTATAGCGTTCTTAGTTGCAGGTGCAGGTTGTTCCATGTGACAACATGGATTGGATATCACAATAATTCTGTTATTTAATTTAATGCACATATATATCTGGTATTGGTGGAAGGCTTGGCCTTTTGCTGAGTGTTTTGTTCCGCTGCTACCGCCATTAGTTCCTTGTTACTGGTGTTATGTTTTCCATACTTTGCGTTCCTAACATGCTCGGGGTTGTTATGGGGACCCCCTTGTTATTCGGCTGAGATTAGAACTTGTCTGGCAAGACCCAACATTGGTACTACATTTGCTTAACAACTCAATAAAATTGCATAGGGTCTTGCAAACCCATGGATAATTTAATCAACTCCCGGGCCAGTGCTCCGCATGAGTGTTGGTCCAAACTAGAGCACTATGCGGGGCCAACCCAGGGCAACTTGGGAGATTTCTATCAGGCCTCCGTACGCGTAGCTTATCCGTCGTGTCCTGAGACTGAGATACGCGGCTCTTATCAGGTTCGTCGACACGTCGGGTGGTCTTGCTGGATTTGTTTACCTTTATCGAGTGTCCTGCGTGTGGAGTCTGACTTTCTTCGGGTTTACTCGAGGTGGTGGAATTCCTTTGGAATTACCTATGATGATCGCAAGATCCGTGGTCGAGGTATTCCCACGGAGGATGGTTAATTTGGTAATGGATTAGTTGGAGCACCCCTGCAGGGTTAAATCTTTCGGAAAGCCGTGCCCGCGGTTATGTGGCAACTTGGATATTTGTTTAACACCCGGTTATAGAAAACTTGAAGTAAACTCTAATTAAAATACACCAACCGTGTGAGTAACCGTGATCGTCTCTGCTCGTGAGCATGATCCGAGAGAGAGCACGGTGGGGTTATGATTGACGTAAGTAAGTGTTTAGGATCTCATAGAGATTACTCTAGATTCGATCGCTAAACGTAGACCACTCACATTTACATTCCTGTTGCGTAAGTTAGCCACCATATAATGCTTAGTGCTACTGCAAACTAAACATCACCCCTTCCATCCTAAAGCTTATATAGTCTTGGTACCCGGGCACATGATAGCTGAGTCCTCTGTGGCTCACACTTTACTACAACAATCCAGGTACAGGATCAGATGAGTTCGTGCAAGATGATCTTACCCAGCTCCAGTGGGAGTATGACGAGGAGAGAGGCAGGATGTATGTGATATATCCGGATGAGTAGAGGACCTGGTCATGATCTTTTGGATAGCTTGATAGTATCATTTGCAACTTCTTTTTCGTTTAATTTCATCCGTAGTCGGACCCTGTGTTCAACTTGATGCTATGATTTGAGTGACATTGTAAGTTAGCATGTGGCGAGTGTAAGCCAACTTGTATATTCTTCTCATTCAGTATTGTATGTTGTGATGATACTATTCTTGCTAACGGCAAGATGCGCCTCTATCCCTTGCGAGACCCTCGTGCCTTAAACGGATAGGCGCGCATCTTGGGCGTGACAAGTTGGTATTCAGAGCCATACGACCATAGGAGCCTTTGCTTGTTCGAACTTGGCCGAGCTGTGTCTAGTAAAACTATTTTGACTCTAGTTATATCGGAGAGTAGGATTGTTTTTTCTCCTCTTCTATGCTCTGGTGAGGGTTCCGAAGTAGGAATTTTGATTCTACTCCTCTTCTTGCTCAAAAAACTTTTAGGATCACGCGGGTATTTTGGAATCTATATGATGTCGATGTGACAGGATTCTGTCTTGGTGCCTCCTAACTGACTTGATTTCTTCCGGGGAGTTGAGTTCCAGGGAATGTTGGCACATCGTTATCATTCAGCTTCCTTGATATCTCAGGACGGAGAATGTTCGAAATTACTTCAATACTTATCGTGGTGAGATAAGGTCGGAGTCACCTAGTACCGCGGAGGTGTCCGGGGTACCACCATGGTTTAGTATCGTGGTGAGTTCGAGGATTCGAGATTAGACGAGTTTGCGAAATGTCTTGAATTATGGTGTGGAAGGTTGCGGATGCAGTCGCAGCTGATTGCCTAGGGCATGTTCCTGATTCCGCAACCCGAATCGCATAAACAAGAAAGTTTTCGGAAACTCATAGGTGGGGAATCTTGTAGTCATCTAGGATCATCTTCTTCAGATGTATATGGGCATGTACATTTGTTCCAGGCGCGTAGCTCAATACTTTGGTGTTATCGCAAGTGGCTTCTAATTTCTGATGATGTTATCATAACCGAAGAAGCATTCTTACTAATTTTTCAGTAGGAAGGCTATGTTGTTAATTGTTCAATTTTGTTCAAGCATTTGATTCAGCTTATGATTCATCTTATCTATGAGGTGCTGATGCGTTTTGTTCATCTTCAGGATGGCTCCACCAACTCGCAGCAATCCGGGTCGTGGTGAGGAGCAGACTGATGTTCCACCACCACCCCCGCCACCGCCTCCTCCGCCTCCTCCTCCAGAAGCTTGGCAAGATGTGATGGCCGCGACCAATGCAAACACTCAGATGTTGCTCAGGCTGTTGCAAGAAAGGGAGCAGGGCCAGCAAGGTTTTCAAGGCAATTTTCAAAATCGGCTTCAATTTGCGTCTCTCAATCAGTTCCTTGCCAACCAGCCCAAGACTTTCACCTATTGTGAGCAGCCTCTAGATGCTGATGATTGGCTTCGTGATATGAGTAAGCATTTTGAGTGCAGCAATGTCAGGCCAGAGGACTTTGTTAGGTTTGCATCGTTCCAGCTAAAGGGTCAATCAGCTGACTGGAGGCAACAGTACAAGGATTCCAGGGGCGATCGTGTTGTTACTTGGGACGATTTCCGTCGTGACTTCAGGGCTCATTACATTCCGACAAGCTTTGTCGAGGAGATGCGTGAGAAGTTCAGGCACCTGAAGCAGGGAAGTAAGTCTGTCTACCAGTACAACATCGAGTTCTAGAATCTAGCTCGTTATGCCAAGTAAGATGTTCCAGATAATAAGGCTATGATCTATCAGTTCAGAGGTGGTCTCAAGGATGAGCTTCTGCCAGGCCTTGTTCTTCAAGAGCCTCGTGAGTTTGATCAGTTCTACAACATGGCTTTGACGATTGAAGCAGCTCAGCTCAAGTTGGAGAACTCTAAGAAGCGTTCAAGGGATTCATATTCTTCTTCTTCCGGCTCTCAGATGGTTCCTAAGCAGCAGAAGTATTGGGCGCCAAATCCTCTTCCATTTCTTCCTCCTCAGCAGCAGAAGCAGTTCGGTGGTCGTGGTTCTTCCCACCCACCCAACCCAGGTTTCCAGCAGAAGAACCAGGTGTCCAAGGCTGTTCTTGTTCCTCCTCCAGGTAATGTTTGTCCGCTTTCTGAGGTGACTTGTCACAAGTGTGGTCAGAAGGGCCACTATGCTAACAAGTGCAACCAGCAACGTCTTCCGCCTCCTCCTCCCGTCAAGCCTCCAGGCAATGCTATGGTAAAGCATAATGCCAAGTCAGTCAGAGTGAATATGGTGAATGCAGCTGAAGCAGAGCAGGCCAATGATGTGATTATGGGTAATCTCTCAGTTAATGATTTTCCTGCTAAAGTATTGTTTGATTCTGGTGCATCGCATTCATTCATTTCTAAACCTTTTGCTTGGAAGCATGATTTCAATTCAGTAGTTCTTCCTAGTCCTTTTCGGGTTGTGTTCCCAGGCCAGTTGATGAGTTCCAATGTGGTTGTTCCGGATGTTTCTATCAAGATGGGCAATTATTCTTTTTTGACTTCTCCAATTGTTCTCGGGAATTTTGATATTGATCTCATTCTGGGCATGGACTTCCTGGCTATGAATAAGGCTCATATTGATTGCAAAGCAAAAGAAGTCAAGATGACTCATCCTTCAGAAGACGTGATTATTTTCGCAGCTTGCGATGACACAATCCGTCTCTTTGCTCTCAACAAGAAGGGTGAGATCTCGGCGATTTCTCAAATCCCGGTGGTTTGTGAGTATGAAGATGTCTTTCCAGAAGAGTTGCCAGGAATGCCTCCGCACCGGCCAGTCGAGTTCGTGATTGATCTCGAGCCCGGTACCGAACCGGTATGCAAGCGCCCGTATAAAGTGGCCCCAAAGAGCTGAAAGAGTTGAAGAAGCAGCTAGATGAGCAAGAACATCTGGGTCTGATCAGACCAAGCTCTTCTCCGTGGGGTTGTGGAGTTTTGTTTGTCAAGAAGAAGGATGGCACGGATCGTCTTTGTGTGGACTATCGGCCACTGAACAAGAAGATAATCAGAAACAAGTACCCACTTCCCAACATCAATGAGTTGTTTGAGCAACTGAAAGGTGCCAAGGTTTTCTCGAAGCTTGACTTCGCATGGGTTATCATCAAATTCGCATTCGCGAAGACATTCCCAAGACCGCTTTTAGGACGAGTTTTGGCTCTTATGAGTACACCATTATGTCATTTGGTCTTGCGAATGCTCCTCGAACCTTCTCAAGAATGATGAATTTAATCCTCTCTCCTTTGAAGAATGAGTTCGTCTTGGTCTATCTGGATGATATCCTTGTGTTCTTGGAGACAGAAGAAGATCATGCAGAGCATCTCCGCCTTGTGCTTGACAAGTTAAGGGAACATCGGTTCTATGCCAAGTTTTCCAAGTGTGAGTTCTGGCTCAATGAAGTGGTGTACCTCGGGCATGTCCTCTTTGCCGAGGGAATTAAAGTGCACCCTGAGAAAGTTGAGGCAATCTTGAAGTGGGAGCCTCCTCAGAATGTGAAGCAGCTTCGGAGCTTCCTCGGGCTTGCTAGTTATTGCAGAAGATTCGTGGAGAACTTCTCTCAAATTGCTAAGCCTCTGTCCAATCTCCTCCAGAAGAGCGTCAAGTATGTTTGGTCTCCTGAGTGTGATGTGGCATTCAATACGCTCAAGCAGAGACTGACTTCATCTCCAGTTCTTGTTCCTCCTGAGTAGTCCAAGCCTTTCCAAGTTTTCTATGATGCTTCTCTCCAAGGTCTTGGTGGTGTTCTCATGCAAGACAAGTAGATTGTTGCTTATACCTCGCGTCAGTTGAAGCCTGCCGAGAAGAATACCCCACTCATGATCTTGAGTTGGCGGCAGTTGTGCATGCCCTATGACTTGGAGGCATTTGTTGTTGGGTAGACCAGTTGAGGTGTACACCGATCACAAGATCTTGAAGTACATTTTCACTCAACCCAATCTCAATCTTTGGCAGTCTCGTTGGGTGGAAATGCTTGAAGACTTCAATCCAAGCATTGAGTATACGCCGGGGAAAGCAAATGTCATTGCAGACACGCTCAGCCGTAAGGCGTACTGCAATAGTCTCATTCTGAAGCCTCTTCAACCCGAGCTTTGTGAAGCATTCCGTAAGCTCAACCTTCAGATGATTCCGCAAGGATTTCTTGCCAATCTTCAAGTCTCTCCGACTCTGGAAGATCAGGTTCGCCAAGCACAGTTGCTATACGCTATGGTGAAGAAAGTGAAGAAAGGTGTGGCCAAGAGCATTCCGAAGTATAAGTGCTTTAGTGTCGATGACAAAGATACCTTGTTCTTTGAGGACCGTCTTGTGGTTCCAAAAGGTGATCTTAGAAAGGTTATCATGGACGAAGCACACAATTCTCTTCTATCCATTCATCCAGGCAGTTCCAAGATGTATCAGGACCTCAAGCAGACCTTCTGGTGGACTCGCATGAAACGTGAAATTGCTCAGTTCGTGAACGAGTGTGATGTGTGTCGCAGAGTGAAGGCGGAGCATCAGCGTCCAGCAGGTCTTCTTCAGCCTTTGCCTATCCCAAAGTGGAAATTCGATCACGTGGAGATGGATTTCGTAACTGGGTTTCCCAAGTCCAAGACGGGCAACGATGCCATCTTTGTGGTTATCGACAAGCTGTCAAAAGTTGCTCATTTCCTGCCAGTCAAAGAATCTATCTTGGTAGCTTAGCTTGCAGAGTTGTATACGTCAAGGATAGTGTCTTTGCATGGCATTCCTCAACTCATCTCTTCTGACCGTGGAAGTCTCTTCACTTCCAAGTTTTGGGAGTCCTTCCAGACTGCTATGGGTACTAAGATCCATTTCAGCACGACGTTCCATCCGCAGACAAGTGGTCAAGTTGAGAGAGTCAATCTGATTCTTGAAGATATGCTCAAAGCCTTTGTGATTTCGTTCGACATGAAGTGGGAAGACTGCCTCCCTTATGCGGAATTCTCATACAACAATAGCTTCCAAGCTAGCTCAGGCAAGGCCCCTTTCAAGATTGTCTACGGCAGAAAGTGTCGTACCCCGCTTAACTGCTCTGAAACCAGTGAGCGTCAGATTTTGGGCAATGACATGATCACTGAAGCAGAAGAAATGTGCCATGTCATTCGTGAGAACCTCAAAGCAGCTCAGTCCCGACAGAAGAGTTATTATGATAACAAACATCGGGATGTTTCTTTCCAAGTGGATGATTTAGTCTACCTCAGAGTCTCTCCCATGAAAGGCACTCAACGATTTGGAATAAAAGGGAAGCTAGCTCCTTGTTTCGTTGGTCCTTTCAAAGTTGTTGGCAAGAGAGGTGGTCTTGCATATCAACTAGAGCTTCCTCCAAATTTCGCAAATGTGCACGATGTCTTCCATGTTTCTCAGCTCCGGAAGTGCTTCAAGACTCCTGAGTGGACCATTGACCTCCAACACATCGATCTTCAAGAAGATCTCTCTTATCGTGAGCACCCAGTCGCTATTCTTGAAGAAACTGAGCGTAAGACTCGCAACAAGTCTATCAAATTCCTCAAGGTGAAGTGGTCTCATCATTCCGACAAAGAAGCTACTTGGGAACGCGAGGTCCTGCTCCGTTCTGAATTTCCGGACTTCTTTCGTTCCTAGATCTCGGGTCGAGATCCTCTTGTAGTGTGGGAGAGTTGTGACATCCCAAGTGATGTCCCTACCTATTTGGCATGTAACCCCATTGTTGAACCTTGTATGAACCTTGTGTCATGAGCTATGAGATGGTTTGCACCTTGTTTCATGTGATTGAAATGCATTCATGCATCATGGCATCCATCATTTCATCATCATGCCATTCATCATGCTTGCTATGTTGCGTGTCTTGGATTGGATCTTGTGTTGTGATGTGCTTGGTGTTGAGGTGGTTCGTGTGTGGTTGGGGTCATGTGTGCTTTCCTCTTCTCCCTCTCTTTCTACAACAACATCACCTCCCATCTTCCCTCTCTTCTTTAAAATTATATGACCACATTTAAGTTGCTAATTAAATGATTTTAAAAATGTTCACGTGGTAGCCCAATATGACTCATAAATATTGGAAGTGAAGTTTTTGATATTTGATGTGTTTGGATTTTGAAACCTATTTAAAACAGGGGCTGTTTTTTAAAATATTAAAAATAACTTGTGCAATAATTCCATTTAACATTTTTATAAACAGGAGCATAATATTTCCTTCCCAAATCTATTTTGTTTCCAACCAAACCTTTTTATTTTGCTCTGGGCATTATTATTTATCCTGGCTCTTTTATTTAAAGAAAATCCTGCTCTGTTTATTGTTTGAGAGAGAGTGAGAGGTCAGGTGGGCCGAGGCCCAGCCCATCCGAACAGTGACGGCCACTTGCTCCCGTTCCTTCTCCGTCAAGTTCAGCAAGAGAGAGCGCGCGCCCACCGCTCCTTTCCGTCGTCGTCGCCGTCAGCTTGAGGGTATTTAGCCTCCCCTCGGCGTGCGTGCCCCCTCGCCTAGGGTTCCTCTCCCTCCAGCCGCCGCCGCCGCTCCTCTTTCTTCCTCCATCGCTCTCCCTCCTCGTTTCTTTCCCCTGTCAGGTATGGGTTCAAAGAGGTTCAGAGAGCGCAGAGACGTCGCCGGCGATCAGCTTGTCGTCTCCATCGAGCCCGTCGTCATCCATGGCGTCCAGGACCTCCGGTGTCGTGCCGACGTTCCATTCCATGCGCTAGAAGGCCTCGGGAGGTCTTCTTCTTCCTCCTCGCCGTTACCGCTGCGTCCCCGCCTCTCCTTCCCCTCCGTCGCCGTCGCTTCGTGACCGGTTCGTCGTCGCCATCCCCTAGGTGATCCCACGGTCCCGGTAGGCCTTCTCCTCCACGCGTAGCTCATTTTGATCGCCGCCGTTGCCTGTTGCCGCCGGTAGCTAGTCGAGCTCCTGCCGCTCGCCTCCTTCCTCCTCACCGCGAGGTGAGCAGGGGAATGGATCCCCCGTGCACCCTGCAGTCAGCGCCGCATCTTGCCTTCGCCAGAGTTGCCCTGTAGCCGCTGTGTGCTCGCCAGAGATCCGCGGTCGCTGTAGCTCTGTTTCGTTCTTATGTTTCATCAGGGTTATATGTGCGTGTGAGTTTATTAGAGAGCAGAGGCCCCCCCTCTGTTAAGCAACGGCAGCGCAGCGCATAGGTAGAGTGTGTGTGGTGAGTCCAGGGGGTCTGGGGTTCGAATCCCCTTCTCCACCCCCTTTTCTTTTCTTTTCTTTTTTGATTGTTTTCTTTCCTTTTATTTGTTGAGTGTGTATGTATGTATGTGTAGGATCAGGTTCCTTTTTTTATTGGTGTTTGTGTTTGTGGCAGATTTGGTGTGTTTTTGTGTTGTGACTTGTGGGAGCTATACTCCATGGAATTGGGTGATTCTTGAGTCTATTGTGATTGATTTTTCATCACCTGTCCAGTGGATACCTTGGAATACCAAGAATTAGCCTAGGTATTTGGTGATCCTGTGTTTTACCTTCGTACCTTGTCGTGAGCGTATCTCGAGAACCATAGCTCCGTTTCTCGCAGTCCTTATATGCATTTCCATCGATTTTGCATGATGCATCCATATTTTCCATGTTCATGCATGTATAAATATTTACATGAAGTTCTGTCCAGATTCATTAATAAACAACTTTGCATGTGTAACATGAATAGTTCTGGATTGCCATGTTATAATTCTTCATAAATGATCATGCATCATTTTGATTGTGCATTGCACCTTGGTTGGATGTTTCTTGTTGCTGTTTAACTTGGTTAGACGTGAGGATTGATACTGAGTACGAGGACCCAGAAGAGTACCACTACGAGGATCCCGCTACTTGTTCCGCTGAAGAACCAACAGACAAGATGATCGTACCCGGGTCCCAATACTATCTTTGCTTGCTAGTTTCTCGTTATTATCGTTACAATTGCTCTACCTACCACATGATATCAGCCCCCCATGTTTCCATGACAGCCTCTAACCTCCACATCCCAGCAAACCGTTGATTGGCTAAGTTACCGCTGCTCAGCCCCTCTTATAGCGTTCTTAGTTGCAGGTGGAGGTTGTTCCATGTGACAACATGGATTGGATATCACAATAATTCTGTTATTTAATTTAATGAACATATATATCTAGTATTGGTGGAAGGCTTGGCCTTTTGCTGAGTGTTTTATTCTGCTGCTACCGCCATTAGTTCCTTGTTACCGGTGTTATGTTTTCCATACTTTGCGTTCCTAACATGCTCGGGGTTGTTATGGGGACCCCCTTGTTATTCGGTTGAGATTAAAACTTGTCTGGCAAGACCCAACATTGGTACTACATTTTCTTAACAACACAATAAAATTGCATAGGGTCTTGCAAACCCGTGGATAATTTAATCAACCCCCGGGCCAGTGCTCCACATAAGTGTTGGTCCAAACTAGAGCACTGTGCGGGGCCAACCCAGGGCAACTTGGGAGATTTCTATCAGGCCTCCATATGCGTAGCATATCCGTCGTGTCCTGAGACTGAGATATGCGGCTCTTATCGGGTTCGTCGACATGTCGGGTGGTCTTGCTGGATTTGTTTTACCTTTATCGAGTATCTTGCGTGTGGAGTCTGACTTTCTTCGGGTTTACTCGAGGTGGTGGAATTCCTTTGGAATTGCCTATGATGATCGCGAGAGCCGCGGTCAAGGTATTCCCACGGAGTGTGGTTAATTTGGTAATGGATTAGTTGGAGCACCCCTGCAGGGTTAAATCTTTCGGAAAGCCGTGCCCACGGTTATGTGGCAACTTGGATATTTGTTTAACACCCTTTTATAGAAAACTTGAAGTAAACTCCAATTAAATACACCAACGGTGTGAGTAACCGTGATCGTCTCTGCTCGTGAACATGATCCGAGAGAGAACACGGTGGGGTTATGATTGACGTAAGTAAGTGTTCAGGATCTCATAGAGATTACTCTAGATTCGATCGCTAAACGTAGACCACTCACATTTACATTCCTGGTGCGTAAGTTAGCCACCATATAATGCTTAGTGCCACTGCAAACTAAACATCACCCCTTCCATCCTAAAGCTTGTATAGTCTTGGTACCCGGGCACATGATAGCTGAGTCCTCTGTGGCTCACACTTTACTACAACAATCCAGGTACAGGATCAGATGAGTTTGTGCAAGATGATCTTACCCAGCTCCAGTGGGAGTATGACGAGGAGAGAGGCAGGATGTATGTGACATATCCGGACGAGTAGAGGACCTGGTCATGATCTTTGGGATAGCTTGATAGTATCATTTGCAACTTCTTTTTCGTTTGATTTCATCCGTAGTCGGACCCTGTGTTCAACTTGATGCTATGATTTGAGTGACATTGTAAGTTAGCATGTGGTGAGTGTAAGCCAACTTGTATATTCTTCTCATTCAGTATTGTATGTTGTGATGATACTATTCTTGCTAACGGCAAGATGCGCCTCTATCCCTTGCGAGGCCCTCGTGCCTTAAACGGATAGGCGCGCATCTTGGGCGTGACACTTCCTGTCAATGTTATGACCAAGAGCTATCAATATCTTCCATGTTAAACAAATTGGCGGCGGTTCCCAAGCGGTAAAAGTAAAGGTTTACCCCCCCCTCCACCAACAAACACACTCCACTGCGATCCTAATCCACGGGTACCATCCAAACCAACAACATTCCTAGGGGAGTTTTGTTTAATTATTTGCATTTCTTTTGATTTCGGGACTAGGAATCCCTATTACCGCCCTTCTCATGCAAGGACGAGTGAATGAACACTCATCATGAGAGTAACCCGCTTAACATGGAAGATACTGACCACCCCGTGTCACTCCATGAGAGGTCCAGGCACACAAAACAAATGTTCATTTGAAATCTTAGAGGTGGCACATGAAAATTTACTTGGAACAGCAGGGTAATACCGCATATAGGTAGATATGGTGGACTCATTTGGAATAACTTTGGTTTAAGGATTTTGATGCACAAGCAGAATTCCCACTTAGTACAGGTGAAGGCTAGGAAATAGATTGAGAAGCGACCATCTAGAGAGCGAATACAATCATAAACATGCATTATGAATAATAAATATTGAATGCTATAATGAGTAGTATATGGACACCATGAACATAAATATCATGAAGGCTATGTTGGTTTTGATTCAATTACATATGTGAACATGTGCCAAGTCAAGCCACTTGAAACATTCATAGGAGGATACCATATCATCATACTACATCACAACCATTTTAATGCATGTTGACATATAGGATAAATCATTATCCACTCCTAGCTACCTGAGCATGGCATGAGCAACTATAATGTCTAGTTGTCATTGCAAACATGTTCAATGATAATATGTTGAATCATGGATACTAGGTTAAACATATTTACAAAAACAAAAAGAAGTTGAGTTCGTACCAGCTTCTCTCTGCCACAACCAATTCATCAAATATCGTCACTATTGCCTTTCACTTGCACGATCAAAGGATATGAAGATAATAATAATGCAAGAGTGCCATGGACTAAGCTAGAATATGCAAACATTTTATTCAAGAGGAGAAGGCAGAGTAATATGGGCTCTTTGTTAGATTAACAGTAAAGCATATGAGAGCCACTCAACATTTTCATCGCGGTCTTCTCCTTGATATGACTCAATAAAAAGGAAGAGAATTTCAGAGAAACACACTGAAATATTTTTGGAGTTTTTAGTTTTTCTTGAAGAAAGCAAATAAGAGAAGCAAAAACAAAAACGAGAAAAACTATTTACACGAGAGAACTCCCAACAAGCAAAAGAATTTTGGGTTTTCTTTTAACACTACCACTAACTAAACTGAAAAGAAAAACCGAAAAGAAACAAGAATTATTTTTGGATTTTCTCAAAGTTTTTCAAACACACAAGAAGAAAGCAAGAAATAAATCTAACATGGATAATACAATGAAAAAGTGTGAACACCACAACTGGAATGAAATGTGTGAACATGAATATAATGGTGGTAGAAACACGTACCCCCAAAGCTTAGGCTTTAGGCCTAGCTTGGTAATCACCATCTGTAGCCTTGATAATAGTCTGAGTTGATGCTAGGTGGTGGTGGCACCTGAGCGCCCCCCTCCTAGGGTTCCTCCTCACCTACAACTAGGTTGTTTCGGTAGGCGATAATGTCATCTGGCATAATTCTATATCCATTCCTGGCAACAAAATCAAATAAGGCAGATGCAGGAAACAGGATAACATCACGGGTTACGACGCTAAATACTAAGTTGTAGCAAATATTATGAGAGAGATCAGCTTTATCAATAAAGTGGTGGTCCTGCAACGACCTGCGATCTAGATAAACCTTGGGCAAAATATAATCATGTGGGCGTATCTAAACTTCGAAACGACTCGCTAAGCGAGTAGCATAAATGCCACCATGTATCTTGCCCTTACTCTTGTTAAGGTGTAGGCGTCGTGCAACAATAGCTCCTAAGCTAAAAGTATGATTATTGTGCAATGCACGACGTAAAATAGCGAGGTCAGGGGCACTGAGTAGTGAACAGCAGGAAAATACAAACTGGTAGCAGTGGCTTTTGATATGCCTCTTTCGTCACCCACTGTTAAAGTGAGGAGAAAGTCCTCAAACTCTACTAGTATAGGCTCTCTTAATTCCCCGTCAGAAGGGACATATGTTACATAAGTTGGCAAGTGATATCTTACAATTTTCAGCATAAAGATTAAACTAAACTTCAGGAGGATCATTCTTGCTTAGAGAATAAAAACTTTGCACAAAGGAATTTGTAGGGATGTGATATTGGTCACACTCATCTGCAAGGAAGTTAGTAAGCCCAGCATTTGCAACTAATTGGGAAAATTCTTGATGGAACCCGGCCTCCTCCATAAAGGGAGTATGTGGCCATTCGCACGGACACACTTCTTCCTTCCTTGCAGTGTCGAGGTTGCTATCAGACAATTCCCCAACGAATCCTCTAGCATTCTTCTTGGAGGAGTACTTCCTAAAGAAATTCATCTTATTTTCTATAAATAAATTTCTGAAAATTTTAGTCCACAAAATTTTTGTCAACAAAACTAAATAAGATTGATAGCAATTACTCCTAGGGTTGCATAGAGGCCATATCAAGCATTCAAACTACTTAGAACACTAAGAATTCAACATGCAAGCTCATCTACAACAGCACCATGGTTAGCTAATTATTCTTAAAATAAACCACTAAATCAAAAACTAATTGTAGCATCTTTAATATTTCAGTTAAGTGGGTACGCAAAAAAGAATCCTAATCATTTCAGCGAAGCGTTCAAATTCTTCATGTTCCTTTTTCTTAGATGTTTTAGGTGGAAAAGGCATGGGTTTCTGAACCCATGGCTCTCTTTCTTTACCATGTTTTCTAGCCACAAATTCTTTTTTATCATATCGTTTATTTTTAGGTTGTGGGTTATCAAGATCAACAACAGGTTCTATTCCTACATCATTATATGGTTCTTTACCATTACTAAGTTGCGTATCCTCATGAACATCACTATCATTATCATTATCACTAGGTGGATGTGATTACCAGATTGAGTTTCAGCATCAGAAATAGAGACATCATTATTATCATCAGGAGGTTTTTCTATCTCAGGTTCACTAGAAGCATGCAAAGTCCTATCATTTTTTGTTTTCTTTTTCTTCTTAGAAGGACTAGGTGAATCAACATTAATTCCTTGAGAGTCTTGTTCAATTCTTTTAGGATGACTTTCAGGATAAAGAGGTTCTTGGGTCATTCTACCTCCTCTAGTCACTACTCTAATAGCATGATCATTCATATTATTATTCATTTCATCAAGCAATTCTCTTAGAGATTTAGCAACTTGTTCTAACCAAGTTTGAACCATAGAGGCATGTTTTCCTACACCTCTAACATCATTACTGATTCCAAATAACAAGTCACTCAAGCGGGCAATCATATTAGAATTATATTTCAATTGTTTCAAAACATTTGCATTGAAGTGTTCTTGTTTCATAATGTAGTTATCAAACTCATATAAGCATTGACTAGGATGTTTATTGTAAGGGATATCACCTTCATCAAACTTTAATAAAGAATTTACCTCTACCACCTGTGGAGGTGGTTGTGTGTTGAGTCCATGTATTTCTTCAATAGGTGGTAAGTTCTTAACATCCTAATACCTTTTCCCTTCATACATTTCTTTGCCTATCGCATATCTTCAGGATTGAGAAATAAGATACCCCTCTTCTTCAGAGTGGGTTCAAGTGGTGGTTCAGGGAGAGTCCAATCATCATAATTATTCATTATATTATTCAATAGTTCATTAGCTTGTTCAACGGTTCATTCCCTAAAAACATAACCAGCACAACTATCTAGGAAGTTCCTAGAAGCATCGGTTAGTCCATTATAGAAGATATCAAGTATTTCATTTTTCTTAAGAGGATGATCAGGCAAAGCATTAAGCAATCGGAGAAGCCTCCCCCAAGTTTTTGGGAGACTCCCTTCTTCAATTTGCACAAAGTTAAATATTTCCTGTAAGGTAGCTTGTTTCTTATGAGGAGGAAAATATTTTTCAGAGAAGTGATGAATCATATCTTGGGGACTACACACACAACCAGGAGTGAGACTATTGTACCGTATCTTAGCATCACCCTTTAATGAGAACAGAAATAATTTGAGAATATAATAGTAGTGAATCTTCTCATCATGAACAAATAGGGTGGCTATATCATCCAGCTTAGTAAGATGTGCTACCACGGTTTTAGTTTCATAGCCATGAAAAGGATCGGATTTCAAGTGGTGAAGTAGCAAACTTAGGATCACATTTCATTTTAGCATCCAAAGTCTTTTCTTTATACTTGCATAGTAGTTTCTTGAGATCATTTCTATCCTTACATGCAAGAATCTCTCTATCTATTTCTCCATCTAAAACATAACCTTCAGGTATCTTAGGCATTTCAAATCTAGGTGATCTAGGCCTAATAGGTGTTTCATAATCATCAGTTTCAAAGATCTCATCAGTTTCAGGAGTTTCATGAGTTTCAGTGATTTCATTCTCTCTAGATCTAGCAATTTTTTCATCAAGAAATTTACATAGTGGCACATTATCATCAAGCATGGTACTAGCATCATCATAAGCATCATTCATAGCAGAAGTAGCATCATCAATATCAGGATTACTATCATGTGGTGGTGTTGCAAACTTACTCATAATAGAAGGTGAATCAAGTGGAGAGCTAGATGGCAATTCCTTACCTCCCGTCGTAGTAGAGGGGAAAATCTTGGTTTTAGTATCCTTAAGATTCTTCATAGTGATGGATTGATATAAATCCCAAGTGACCAACAAATATAGCTATGTTCACCGGCAATGGCGCCAGAAAAAGGTATTGATAACCCACAAGTATAACAGATCGCAAGAGTTTTCGAGGGTAGAGCATTCAATCCAAATTTATAGATTCGATACAAGGGGAGACAAAGAATATTTGAGAGTATTAGGAGTTGAGTTGTCAACTCAACCACACTTGGAGTTAAATATCTACAACAAAGTGATCAGTGGCACAGTAATATGATAGTTTGGCAAGAATAGTAATAGTAACAGTAGCGGTAATAGTAGCAGTAATAGTTTTGTAGCAAGTGCAATAGTAACAGCAGCAATAGTAACTTAGCAAGGACAATAAGTGGAAAACTCATAGGCACTGGATCAGTGTATTCGTTGTATGATATTCATCATATAACAGTCATAACCTAGGAAGATGATAGTCCCCAAGTGCAAGGAATCATCGTAGCAATTTACAAAGGTGGAAGTGATAAGTATGGAGTGTCGAACCCACAAGGAGATAAAGGTAAGATCAATATTCTCTCAAGTCGTATCTGCCACCGATATGACTCTACGTACATCAAACATTTGCTTCCAACTAGAAACGAGAAATAAAACTACGTTATGGGTATGAAGAGGATAGCTTTGCATGATATTGGAGAACTAAAATATAAATATAGGTGTTGTTATCATAATATTACATATATTACAAATACCAAGTGTGGAATAATTATGGGTCGGTGTGCAGAATTATCCTAGGCAATTGTTAACAAGATCAGAAATCATTATTGCAATTTTATATGAGGGAGAGGCATAAGCTAACATACTTTCTCTACTTGGATCATATGCACTTATGATTGGAACTCTAGAAAGCATCCTTAACTACTAAAGATCATTAAGGTAAAACCCAACCATGGCATTAAAGCATACGGTCCCCTTTATCCCATACACAACACCCTCCTTACTCGGGTTTATGCTTCTATCACTCAAGCAACCCCACTATAAGCGAATCATGAATGTATTGCAACACCCTACAGCGGGAATCCTTCATGTTTGCGCGGCATGGAAGGCACCATAGGACAACACCAAAATAAACATACAACTCAAACCAATCTAGATCATCAATCAACCCAAAGGACAAAAGTAATCTACTAAAAACATCATAGGATGGCAACACATCATTGGATCATAATATGTAGCATAAATCACCATGTTCAAGTAGGTTATTACAGCAGGGTGCGGGAGAGTGGATCGCTAAAAGGAGATGAGGATGGTGATGAAGAAGGTGATGTTGATGAAGACGATCACCACGGTGATTGTTGGGGATATAACCCCGTGATATGACCCAGCTGGAAGGTTTCGGTTGATAAGAATTGGTTATGAGCTGGCCCACGAAGACATGTATCAGCTGGAGGCCCAAGAACTTTGGCGGCTCTTGAGGTGGGCCGGACGACAGAGACCCGGGTGCGCAAGACCTTCCAAAAGATAACTCAGTTGGTAAGATAGAGACGGGTTCGGAGATGTAAAGCGTGATCCGGTTGTACAATTGTAAGACCCGACGGCTCTGGCCTCTTATATAAAGGCAGAGCCGGGGCGGCTTAGAGAGGGGGATCGAAAACTAGGTCAAGCGTTTAGCCCTTTGTAACCGATACAACAAGCAATAACAACACAAGCAGGACGTAGGCTTTTACCTCGGCTTGAGGGGCCGAACCTGGGTAAACTCGTGTCCTTTGTCTCAATCAACCCCTTTGAGTCCACTACCATGGTGATGGCTCGGAACTCAAGTCTGGTAACCCGGACATCTGCCGTGACAAAACCACGACAGTTGGCGCCCACCGTGGGGCTCGCATTCGGTGGTGTTGAGTTCTCAAAGGGCTCCGTTCCAAAGCTCGAAGGTTACATAGTTGGGAGGATGAGCAAGAGTCGCCGCGGCCGGATCTACATCGACGACGCCGGCTGGGGGCTTGATGCTGCTTCCGTGGAGTATGGTTTCAGGGTTCCGTTCGGCGGGATCCAGGTGTTCATCGGAAAGATTGACAGATCTACACCCGGGCCGGACGTCTACACCAAGATCGTTGAGCCAGCTCGGCGTCTCTAGCCCGCACGTAAGGTAGGCCCTGCCCATGTTAACCCGGTTCAGGAGCATGTATTCATGGGCTTCACTCAAGGGATGGATCGGGAAGCATCCGGATCTCAAGGGACTCTCGTGCACTCCGATGATGAGTCGTCAAGTGGGGAAACTGAATCTGTGTACCAACTCAGCAATGGTGGCCTTGGGGGCTACGTTGACACTTGCCCCGAGTTAGAGCACAGTGAATCAGATGAGCCGGAGCAGCCGTCTCACGCGGCGGTATTCATGGCAGGGCCAGGGGCGTCCGGGTCGGAAGCTAACCCTCCCCAGCCGCCGGCTCAGGGCCTTGTGGAGTTGATGGATGAGCTTGAGGCTTTGTTAGCTACAGAGGTCACACCAGATAATCAGGTGGCTCGCAACGCAGAGATCACAAGGATCAAGGGACGGATGGCCGAGGAGCGTCAGAGGTTAACTGATTTAAACTCCCAGATGGAGGCAGAGGCAGCACGGCTCAAGGCCGACGCTTTTCGTTTGGGGCTGGAACAGTTTTCAGCGGCGGCTGTGCACCGCAGGAGGCATCAATCTCGTCTGCCGGAGCGCTATGAGGCGAGGAATCTCTTCAACACCCCCGGCTCTGGGAGAACGGCGGCTGCCCCTGGGGAAGGGCGAGCCGCGTCTCACATGGCCCCACCCGGAGGGTTTACGACGCCGGCGGGTCATTATTCTAACCCGGCCGAGAACATGGTAGCAGCAGCCACCCAGCTTGGAATGATCCCTATCCCAGATGAGGCACCCTTTGCGGAGGAGGTGAGGAACGCTATCGGATATTTACAGACGGCCGTGGATCAACAAGAGAAATATACTCACAGCCGGAGCCGGATCCACTCCACCCCTCTCCATAGTCAAAGTTTCAGCCGGCGCTATGAGTCGCCGGCGGTTTCAAGCAGTGGCCCGCATCATGGGCAAAGGGGACGCGCGACACTAGACGCACAGGCCCTGGTGGGCCGGGCAAGAAACAGGCGAGGACAAGAGGCAACAATAGTTCCCCTGAGTCTTGGGCCCTCAGTGTTGACGAAGGCCGGAGCGGTTGGTAGCGATAGAGCCGCGGGAGTTCCATGCTTAACTCCGGCTCTATGGAGCGAGAGGTTGCCTAAGGATTTCAAGGGGCCTCGGAAGGTTCCAAATTACACGGCGGATCTCCCTCCCGAGGCTTGGGTCGAGAGCTATGAGCTAGCTATGGAGATGCTAGACGTCAGTGAGGCTGTTTTTGCAAAATATTTTATCATGATGCTCGAGGGTCCGGCTCGCACATGGTTAAAGGGCTTACCACCCAACACTATAAGCTCTTGGGCCGAATTGAGGGCAAAGTTCATCAAAAATTTCCAAGGGACTTGCAAGCAGCCTATGACCATTGTGGATTTGGATCATTGCGTTCAGCAGGAGAATGAGTCGGCTCATCATTGGGTTCGGCGGGTGTCGACCGTCATTCACTCGTCGGAACAGATCACGGCGGCTCAAGCGGTGCTCATTCTGGAGAAGAATTGTCATTTCATTCCACTAAAGCAGAAGCTTGGCCGGCTTAAACGTACGTGTCAAGACATGGGAGAGCTTATGACGGCTCTAACGAAGTACGCCGGCTCAGACAACACCAAAGATCCGGGTTCGGATGAGGAGAAGTCGAATCAGGGAAAGAAGAACAACCAAGGCAAGAGTTTTGGGAACAATGGGAATCAAAGCAGACAGAGGAACGCTGGCGGTGGGTCAGAGCTGGTGGCAAATGCTAACACAGGGCCGAATGTTCCTAAGGGGAACGGGCGTTACAAGCCGTACCAGCGGGATAACAGGCCCCCTTTCAATTTGGAAGCGGTGCTTAGGAAACCCTGCCCAGAGCACAACACACCTGATAAACCAGCAACGCATGCATGGGGCGATTGTTTTATCATGCATAGATTTAAGAATCAACACTTTCAACCACCTCATAATCAGGGCGGTGGGCCGCCTGGCGGATCAGGGCCTGGCGGTTCAGGTAACGGTGGGTCAGGTGCCAGCTTTGGTGCTGGAGGCTTAAGAGCAGGTCATCCGGGTCAACACCAACACAATAATCAGCAGCATCAACAGCATCCTCGCAACAACAATCATAATAACCAGCAGCAGCAGCAGCATCAGCAGCAGCAACGCAATCAGTCTGGATTCCAGGATAACCCGAAGCAGCTCAGTTCGGGGCAGTATCATGTGTTTACGACTGGTAACAGCAAGCGAGATGAGAAGCTACGGAGGCAAGCGGTTAATACGATCGCGCCGGCTCTCCCACGATACCTGCCGTGGTCAGAGTATGACATAACGTGGAGCAGGCAAGATCACCCGCCACGGGTGGATGACCCGGGCCGACTCGCTCTGGTGGTGGCCCCTCAGATACATGGTTATGGAGTAAACAAAGTGCTCATGGACGGAGGTAGCAGTATCAACATCTTGTATTATGACACCTTCCGGCGGATGAAGTTGGTAGACAAAGATCTCAAAACTTCTTCTACTGTGTTTCATGGCGTGGTGCCTGGTAAGTCGGCATACCCAGTAGGAAAAATCTCTTTGGAGGTGGCTTTCGGCGATAAGTATAATTACAGGGTGGAGACCTTATGGTTCGAGGTGGTCAAGATCAAGAGCCCTTATAATGCGTTGTTCGGGCGGCCGGCTTACGCCAAGTTCATGGCTAGGCCTTGTTATGTTTATTTGCAGCTTAAGATGCCCGGCCTAAAGGGCACGATTACAGTTCATGGCAATCGAAAAATGGCTCGTGAGTGCAAGGAAGGTGAGGCGGCTTATGCTGAGGCTAGCTGTGCACAAGAGGAGCTGAAGTTCTATAAGGAGAACATTGACCCGGAGGACATGACCCCGTTGAAAAAACCAAATACAGAGGCATAGCCGCCATTCAAGTTTTCAGCGGATGATACTAAAACAGTGGACTTTACTCCGGGCGACTCATCCAAGCAGTTCACCATCGGGGCTCACATGGATCCCAAATAGGAAAGCGCGCTCATCGAATTCATCCATGAGAATTGGGACATCTTTGCATGGAAACCTTCTGACATGCCGGGTGTACCGAGAGAGTTCGCTGAGCACAATCTTAATGTGAATCTGAAGTTTAAGCCGATCAAGCAGTTCCTGCGGCGGTTCAATGAGGAGAGGCGCAAGGCTATCGGGGAAGAGGTTGCCCGGCTCTTAGCCGCTGGGTTCATAGTTGAAGTTTTTCACCCGGAATGGTTGGCTAATCCAGTATTGGTGCTTAAAAAGAATAGTACGTGGCGTATGTGCATAGATTACACGGACCTTAACAAGGCTTGTCCGGCTGATCCCTTCGCACTCCCTCGCATTGATCAGATTATTGATGCAACAGCCGGTTATGAGAATTTGTGTGTTTTGGATGCTTATTCAGGGTATCATCAGATCAAAATGGCAGTCAAGGATCAGGAGAAGACATCGTTTATCACACCTTTTGGGGCGTTCTGCTACGTCTCCATGCCTTTTGGGCTCAAGAGTGCCCAGGCGACTTACCAGCGGTGTGTGCAGAACTGTCTCCACAACCAGATTGGTCGTAATGTTCATGCTTATGTGGATGACATAGTGGTGAAGTCTAGGAAGAAGGAAACCCTCTTGGAGGACCTGAAGGAAACTTTTGACAATCTCCGGGTGTACAAAATGATGCTTAACCCGGCAAAATGTGTCTTTGGTGTCCCTGCAGGAAAGCTTTTGGGGTTCTTGGTTTCTGAGCGTGGCATCGAGGCTAACCTGGATAAAATCAAGGCTATCACCTCTTTGCGAGAACCGACATGCATCAATGACGTTCAACGTATTGCAGGTTGGATTGCAGCGCTGAGCCGGTTCATAAGCCGGCTTGGGGAGAAAGCCATCCCCTTGTATCAGATGATGAAGAAGACGGACAAGTTTAAGTGGAGCAAGGCAGCCGCAGAGGCGCTGGAAGCTCTTAAGAAGCAATTGACTGAGCCGCCAGTATTAGCCGCTCCGGCTGAGAAAGAGCCGCTACTCCTATATGTAGCAGCTAACAGCCGGGTGGTCAGTGTGGCGATTGTTGTTGAACATAAGGAAGCAGGGAAAGAGCATCCCGTTCAGAGGCCTGTTTACTACGTCAGTGAGGTCTTGGCTGAGTCCAAGCAGCGATATCCGCATTGGCAGAAGCTTGTATACGGGGTCTTTATGGCTAATCGTAAGCTGAAGCACTACTTTTTGGGCCATCCAATAACTGTAGTAAGCTCTGCCCCGTTGGGGGATATTATTCAGAACAAAGAGGCTACGGGAAGGATTGCCAAGTGGGCTTTAGAGTTGGGGCCTCTTAACATCAGTTACACCCCTCGTACAACAATTAAGTCTCAGGCCTTGGTGGATTTCATAAATGATTGGACAGAGTGCCAGGCGCCTGAAGAGAAGCCGGACAACACATACTAGACTATATATTTTGACGGGTCTAAACAACTTGAGGGGTCTGGTGCCGGTGTGGTTCTCACCTCCCCGAAAGGTGATAAGTTTTGTTATGTGCTCCGGTTGATGTTCCCCTGTACTAATAATGCTGCTGAGTATGAAGCTTTGCTCCATGGTTTGAGAGTCGCTAAAGAGATGAATTTAAGCCGAGTTAGATGCCTGGGCGACTCAGACCTTATGGCTCAGCAAGTTTCAGGTACTTGGGATTCTAAGGACCCACGAATGGCGGCTTATCAACAGGCGGTTCATGTTGTTGCAGGTTATTTCAAAGGGTATCAGGTGGATCATATTGATCGTCGGCGGAACGAGGCGACTGATGCATTATCACGACTCGGATCTCAGCGTAAGCCGGTGCCGCCTAATGTTTTTCTTGACGTGTTATATCATCCGACTGTCAAGATGCCTTCTGAGGAGGATCTGGCAATTCCTGACCTGGAGGCGGTTCTAGTGGCAGCTCTACATGTTATTCCGGATTGGACTATTCCTTATTTAGCGTACTTAACGCGCGGCGAGTTGCCGTATGATGAGAGCCGGGCTCGGGAGATCACCCGTCGTTCTAAGTCCATGACAATTATCAATGGTGAGTTACACAAATGCAGTGTGACAGGTGTTTTTGCAACACTATGTGTCACGAGAAGAGGGCCAGCAGATCTTAAATGAAATTCATGCTGGCGACTGTGGACATCATGCCGGGTCAAGATCTTTAGGGGCTAAAGCTTTTCGGCATGGATTTTTCTGGTTGACGGCTCACAAGGATGCAGAGGATCTGGTTCGTAAGTGTGACGCTTGTAAGAAATCTGGCCGACGTGCTCATGTTTCGGCTCAATAGTTGAGGATGATACCTATCACTTGGCCGTTTGCGGTCTAGGGGCTTGATATGGTAGGACCCTTCAAGAGGTCCAAAGATAAGAAAACACACCTCTTGGTGGCGGTTGATAAGTTTACCAAGTGGGTTGAGGCTGAGCCAGTAAGCAAGTGTGATGCAGCTACATCAGTTGAGTTTGTTAGGAAATTGATCTATCGTTTCGGATATCCACACAGTATTATCACTGATAATGGTACAAATTTGTCCAAGGGGGCTATGAAGGTATTCTGTGAGAAGGAGCATATCCGGCTTGATGTTTCAGTCGTGGCACATCCACAGTCCAATGGCCAGGCTGAGCGGGCTAATTAGAAAATCATGCGAGGGGTTAAACCCCGGCTCATGGTCCCTTTGAGACGGACAACCGGGTGTTGGGTTGATGAGTTGCCTTCCGTTTTATGGAGCATCCGGACTACACCTAACAGGTCTACAGGTTTTACACCTTTTTTCATGGTCTACAGGGCTGAGCCGGTTCACAGAGTTGACGGCCAATCTCGCCTTAGAGACCCTGAACTGATGTTACTCTTACCAGTCAATCTCGCTTTAGAGACCCTGAGCCGGTTCACAGAGTTGACGGCCAATCTCGCCTTAGAGACCCTGAACTGATATTACTCTTCCCAGTCAATCTCGCTTTAGAGAACCTGAGCCGGTTCACAGAGTTGACGGCCAATCTCGCCTTAGAGACCCTGAACTGATGTTACTCTTACCAGTCAATCTCGCTTTAGAGACCCTGAGCCGGTTCACAGAGTTGACGGCCAATCTTGCCTTAGAGACCCTGAACTGATGTTACTCTTACCAGTCAATCTCGCTTTAGAGACCCTGAGCCGGTTCACAGAGTTGACGGCCAATCTCGCCTTAGAGACCCTGAACTGATGTTACTCTTACCAGTCAATCTTGCTTTAGAGACCCTAAGCCGGTTCACAAAGTTGACGGCCAATCTCGCCTTAGAGACCCTGAACTGATATTACTCTTACTAGTCAATCTCGCTTTAGAGACCCTGAGCCGGTTCACAGAGTTGACGGCCAATCTCGCCTTAGAGACCCTGAACTGATGTTACTCTTACCAGTCAATCTCGCTTTAGAGACCCTGAGCCGGTTCACAGAGTTGACGGCCAATCTCGCCTTAGAGACCCTGAACTGATGTTACTCTTACCAGTCAATCTCGCTTTAGAGACCCTGAGCCGGTTCACAGAGTTGACGGCCAATCTCGCCTTAGAGACCCTAAACTGATGTTACTCTTACCAGTCAATCTCGCTTTAGAGACCCTGAGCCGGTTCACAGAGTTGACGGCCAATCTCGCCTTAGAGACCCTGAACTGATGTTACTCTTACCAGTCAATCTCGCTTTAGAGACCCTGAGCCGGTTCACAAAGTGGACGGCCAATCTCGCTTTAGAGACCCTAAACTGTTGGAAGTTAAAAGTTAAGCTCTTATAAGTCAATCTCGCCTTAGAGACCCTGAGCCGGCTCACAGAGTTGACGGCCAATTTCGCTTTAGAGACCCTGAACTGGTATGGTGCACAATTGGCTTTATGCCTAGTTTGAGTACATTAAGCGATGTTATTGATGGAGGCTTCCTACCTTTGGTATAGCTTAAAAAATTCCCCTAAGGCAACAGCGTGTACATCAAATTCTAGTTGCTTATCAACTGCGGCTATCAAGGGGGCTTCTTACCGACGGGTATCGCTTATCTCACCCTAATGGTCGGCTTTATGCCACTTCCGGTTACTTATTAACCGCGGTTGTCGAAGGGGGCTTCTTACCGACGGGTTCGCTTATCTCACCCTAACAACCGGCGTTTACGCCAAAAATAGTTGCGGAAGGAGGCTTCTTGCCCTTGGGTATAGCTTGCATAAGCCCTTCACGCAGCCGGCTAGTACAATTACTAGTCACGGCTGTCGAATGGATGCTTCTTGCCATAAGGTATAGCTTACATAATACCATCGACAGCTGGCCCTATTCAACATTGGCTGAGTGGAGGAGGCTTCTTGCCTTCGGGTATAGCTTACATCACCCTCCAACAGCAGGCTTTCTTGAGCTGCGGTTGTCAGTAGAGGCTTCTTACCTTTGGTATAGCTTACATAAACCTATTTACAACCGGTGTTGGAATACAATGGATAAAGTATTTGCTGTTAAAAGGAGGTTTTTTACCATCATGGTACAGTTTACATCACCCCTCATGCAGCCGGCGGTAGGCCGCTTTACAGTTTTCAACAGTCGTCGTTGTCACATGCAGGCTTCCTACCGTCAGGTATAGCTTACTTTATCTTATGGAAGCCGGCTCTTCCATGGCATCTCATTATAAGAAAAGGGAAGTCACGCTGCTCCGGTTGATGGAGTAAATTTCCCGGGTCTAATAACTTCGGGTGACGGATAGACGTCTCAGACAAATTACGCATTGGTTTATCAATAGCCGCATTTGTTCATGGAGGCTATTTGCCAACACAGGTATTATCCGGTTTTAAAAAAGAGTTTTGAAGACTTCCAAGTGCCTCTCATGAATCATTGGCAGATTTATCAAAGATGGAAGCAAAGAGCTGAGAAAGATGATTGACAGTACTATAAAGTAAACTACCGGCAAGTGCATTCAAATGTTAAAAGGCTGTTACAAAAGATGTTCTCAGAGGGAACAAACAATGTTTCTCACGAAGTTTCAAAACACCATGGGCGGATGATTACAAGAGCCAATACTTGCTCTGACTATTGCAAGGTTCAGTCACTCGGCCGGCTCATCCTGCTCCGGATCTTCCGCGGTTCGGATCTGAAGATTGCCGAGTTCCCAGTTGCAGTTAGAGACGACAGCAAATGACCCTTCAAAGAAAGGCGCGACATTAAGCTCACCAGGGAAGAGATCTTTGCTTCGGGTGGGTGTTAGGTCTTTACACTCGTAAAGAGGCCCGCGGATCCGTTTATTTTCCCAGTCGTATGCTGCTTGGTAGTTCTTCAAGTCATCCTCCACCTCATCAGCCATTACAGACGCTAGATAGCGAGAGTCCTTGATGACTTTGAAATAGTCTTCATCGGAGAATTCTGAGCCGTCCACCTTCTTCGAAGGATATCCACCCATCATCTCATCTGGTGTGAGATCCGGCGCAAAGGCCATGGCCCGGATCAAACCCGCAATGGCTCTAGAGCGGAAAGCCGACTTCTTCATCTCTTGTATTTGCTTGGGCACGGTGGAGAATAGTTCTAACACCCCTTTCAGGGCCTTGGGAATCTTCTCCTTATACTGTATGCTTTTGATGGTGAACATTGCTCCGCAATACATCTGCTCTGTAAAGGTGTATATGGCCTTCAACGATAGGATGCTGTCATCTGCAAGCTGCCGGTTCAAAGGTCCTACATGAGCCGGAAGAGACGGGTTCGTCGTTAGTTGTTTCATAAAAGATATTAAGTAAAAGAGTACAGGAATGATGGACTTACCAAATAAGGCGGCATACATCTTAGCGATGTGCCGTTTGAGCCCTTGGAGCTCCTCAGCAACGGCGATGAGCCGCTGATCGGCATCATCTACCCGTTTGATCAGTGCGGCTTTTTCAGAATCAACTGTCTCTTTCAGTATTGTTAGCTCGGAGGTGATCTTGGCTACTTCTTCGGCTAAGAGCCGGCATCTCTCATCAGCAAGGCTTCGTGCTTCCTGTTGAGCTACCAAGTTGGTTTTGAGATCCGCCAGCTGAGAGCCGGCGGTGTTTAGAGCGTCCTGTGCATATCAAAGGCAAAGTATAAGCTATTGCAGCAACAAGAGTACTCATATGCATAAAGTTTCATAGTTCAAGTTCTACAAGTCTCAAACAGATTGCAAGCAATATATTTGACACTTGGGGGCTAATGTATATTTGATCTGTTCACATATACAGTTCCGGCTCATCTTCCTGAAAATTGACCCGGAACTTGGGGGCTATACATTGGCTCTCTTTTAAACTCAAAAGTCCCGACTCACATAAATTTGAGCCGGCCCTAGGGGGCTACAGTTGGCAGTATGCAAGTGTTGATGGTATTTAAAGCAAAGTGTTTTCTACATAACCTTCGAAAGAAGACCCGAATTCAACTCTATGTTAGATTAAATCCGGCCCTTGGGGGCTGGGGAAGGTTATGGCTAAAGAAAAGTAACATACCTCATATTTTGCCTTCATCATACTGACCAGCCGGAGTTCCAAGTCTCGATTGGTGTTGACCCGGTTCATGTAGCCGGAGTGTAGTTCTTCGGCTGTCATTTTGTTGTACGACGAGTCAAACTCAAGTTTCCGCGAAGCTTCAGACAGCTCCGTATGCCGGGTTAAGACATGCGCTGGTGAAGGAGGTTTTTGAGAAGACCCGGTGATGATAACATCTGGAGTCGCCGGGGTCCTGGCGGGTGTAACCGGCCTTGAAGGAGCAGCTGGGGAGTTCTCCTTTATGACGTCATCTACCGCCGGCTCAGTAGAAGCTGCTGGTGGAATTTCTTCTTCCGCCGGAGTTTCCTCCGGCTGTTCAGTATCCGGTTGAGCCGGGGCCAACTGTTCAGGCTTTTGATTGTCAACGATAGGGCTGGAGGAAGGTTGATGGGTCTTGTGGCGTTTCTCCTGGGCACTGCAAAGTAAAGGGTTAGCATTTAAAGGAGATTGGTATCTCATCAAAGACATCCGGATATTTTAACACTTACAGAGGATTAATCTTTGGTGGAGGTATGACTGAGGCTGAAGAGTCGCCCGATGAGGGTGTTTTCTGAAAAATCGAGACACGGACATGATAAGACATTCGGACATGAGGAGAAACGAAAAAGGGAAGTATGGATACTAACCTCTGCAGGACGCTTCTTAGGAGCTGGCGAATTTGGTAGTCCCGATGCAAGCTCTGTAGAGCCGGCGCTCCGGGTCTGACGTCGTTCAGCTTGCTGTTGCTTTTTTGAAAGGAAATCAGGAGCCAGATGAGCGAGAGGGTGAGATAGAGGAAACTTTCTAACAACCCACCGCGGCTTTCGGAAGAAATATTCTGAGTCGGAATACATGCAAGTTACCTCAGGAGCGTTGGCGTTACTAGTTTCTACTTCATCCTGTGAGACACGGAAAAATATTATTAAAGAGCCGACAAGACAAAAAGTTAAGTAAGTAAAGTTCAAGGATCTTACCTCCGACTCTGAAGAAGTAGGGTGTTCGAACTAGTTCTCTTGGGGAGCTGCCTTCTTTGGTTTCTTGGCGGCGACTTTCTTCTAGGTTGTCTTCAGAAGAGGAACGTATTCCTTCTTCCAGAAGTCGGAGTCAGCCTGTACAAATTGTTCCGGAGGAAGAATATCAAGCTTTCAAAAGGAGTATATAAATCTACAATAGGCGGAGGAAAGATAAAAATACTTACAAGAGGCGCCGGGTTGGTCGCGCAGAAGGGCGCTAAGCCGATGGTGCTGCATGAGCCGGAGGTCTCGTGCACAAGACATCGGATGGTCATACAGATGTCATCCTCAGGCAAAGTGGTGGCGTTGAAGCACAGTTCGCTGTCGTAAAATCCTGGATATTCATACATGAGCCGGTTACGGCGGCTCAAAGGTATGATCCGCCATTGTACCCAGCAGCGGATAAGGTCCGTTCCAATAAGGCCGTTGGCCAGGAGAGCCTTCACTCTGGCGTGGGGCTTCTCATATCTAGCACGGTCGGCAGCTGAGAGCCGGTCGGGCAGTGAGGTGTCGGTTGACAGCCGGGAAGGAGGATAACCCGGCAGACGATGTTCCGAGTCCGGAGACGTGTCTTTGCAATAGAACCACGTCTTATTCCAATCTTTTGGGTGGCTGGGCATCTGAACAGCCGGAAAGGTGATACCCCTCCGGCGCTGGATGGTGATTCCTCCAAGTTCCAAGCTTGGCCCGCTCTTGTATTCAGTCTGGTGGTTGGCATTGAAGAACTCTCTAAAGAATCCGACTGACGGCCTTGATTGAAGGTATGCCTCGCAGAGGACTTGAAAGTGGCAAGTGTTTGATACAGAATTCGGTGCCAGATCTTGGGGATGCAGCTTGTACAGGTGCAAAATGTCGCGAAAGAATTTTGACCCGGGTGGCACGAATCCTCGTTCGATATGATCTGTAAAGATAACCTCCCCTTTCTTTGGGGCGGGGCAAGTCTCACCAGTCGGAACACGCCAGTTGATCACTTCCTTTGGAGGAAGGGTGCCAGCGGCTACTAAATCAGATAAATACTCTTCGGTCACACAGGAGCCGACCCAATTGCAGGAATTAGTGGCACGTGTCATCTTGGCGGCTTAAAAGTACTGTGTAAAAAGGAAATGGTGACTAATCAAACAAAGAGCAGATAGCAAATGGCGGCTTACAAATTACAGGGTTCTAAAGGCCTTAAGAGGTTCGGCTGACAAAGAGCCGGAGGGGGTCTAGCGGCTCACTATGGGTGGAAGAGCCGGAAGTCATCAAGACTCGGACAAACAAGTTTCACAAATCGATACTAAGGTTTTGGATCTATCGAAGCGGAAAAGGGAGTTCTACGTCAGCCTAAGCCAAGAACAGTGAAAGTAAAAAATTGACCTACAGCTTTAACCGACAGCACATTGCGCACGGGCGGGCCATGTACGGTGGCGGTGATGGCAATGCAGCCTAAAAAGAGGCGCGGCGGGCCCCGAGACTTGGCCGTGCGACCGTACCGAAGAACGAAACGCACGGTGGAGGTCCGTCGACGGAAACCCTATCTTGCTACCGATCTAAAAGCTGTGGGAGGAGGTGCTTACCAGAGGCAGAGACGGCGGCGGGTGAGATTCTGGTGCAAACAGGTTGATGCAGCAGCCTGGGTTGGTGACGGACGAGCGGAGGCACCGGAGCGGAGCGGACGAGCTCAAGTGACAGACGGGCGACAGGAAGAAGAAGAAGAGGCGCACGAGCGGGAATACCTTGGTTTGGCTCCTACGGGTCCTATTTAACAGGGAAACAGTGCGGGTTCCCAAGCGTCAACACCGATCTTGCCGAAACGGATGCCTCGATTTTCAGTAAATGGTTAAATGTGAGAGATTTGGTGATATGTGAGTGTATCTGTGACGTCACGCCGGGTCATTCCTGGCAACTCTCAGACAATTACAACAGACGGATGAAATGAGCTGGCTCACTTCAGCCTGGGGCCTAATGTTGGGGATATAACCCCGTGATATGACCCGGTTGGAAGGTTCTG
Organism: Hordeum marinum; assembly: GCA_022496015.1. Taxonomy (NCBI): domain Eukaryota; kingdom Viridiplantae; phylum Streptophyta; class Magnoliopsida; order Poales; family Poaceae; genus Hordeum; species Hordeum marinum. The sequence goes on along the minus strand of CM039676.1, from coordinate 334,123,183 downwards.
GTTGATAAGCATTGGTTATGAGCCGGGCCACGAAGACATGTATCAGCTAGAGGCCCAAGAACTTTGGCGGCTCTTGAGGTGGGCCGGACGACAGAGACCCGGGTGCGCAAGACCTTCCAAAAGATAACTCGGTTGGTAAGATAGAGACGGATTCGGAGATGTAAAGCGTGATCCGGTTTTACAATTGTAAGACCCGATGGCTCTGGCCTCTTATATAAAGGTAGAGACGGGGCGGCTTAGAGAGGGGGATCGAAAACTAGGTCAAGCGTTTAGCCCTTTGTAACCGATACAACAAGCAATAACAACACAAGCAGGACGTAGGCTTTTACCTCGGCTTGAGGGGCCGAACCTGGGTAAACTCGTGTCCTTTGTCTCAATCAACCCCTTTGAGTCCACTACCATGGCGATGGCTCCGAACTCAAGTCTGGTAACCCGGACATCTGCCGTGACAAAACCACGATAGTGATGGTTCCCCCGATCGCACTCCGGCACCACCAAGAGAGAGGGGGGAGGTTCTCCTCTTTGTGCTTCCTCCTTCATGGCCTCCCCCTCTGTGGGGAGAGGTTCTCCCTTTGGTCCTTGGCCTCCATGGTGTTGATGGCCCCTCCGGGAAGATGAAGATGGCCTCCGATGATGATGACCCCCTCCGGCAGGGGCTGGAGAGGGCCAAGATTGGTTTTTCGTGGTTCTGGAGGTGTGCGGCAGCGGAACTCCCGATCCAGGTTTCTTTTCGGTGGTTTCTGGATTTATAGGAATTTTTGGCATCTATCTCGCGTCAAGGGGGCCCACAAGGGAGTCACAAGCCTGTTAGGCACGACCACCCCCTGGCCACACCCGGCAAGCTTGTCGCCTCCTCGTGGCTCTTCTCGCCCAGCTCTAATGCTTTGGGGGTCTCTTTTGGTCCACAAGAAATCATACTAAATTTTCAGCCCATTCCGACAACTTTTATTTCTGCACAAAAAATGACACCATGGTAGTTCTGCTGAAAACAGTGTCAGTCCGGGTTAGTTTTAATAAAATCATACCAAAATCATATAGAATTACTGTAAACATGGCATGAATACTTCATAAATTATAGAAACTTTGGATACGTATCATCATCCCAAGCTTAATTCCTGCTCATCCTCGAGTAGGTAAATGATAAAATAAATAATTTCTGAAGTGTGAATGCTAGCAAGTGCACAAGTTTGATCAATGATAATTCCAATCACTTTTTCTAGCATCACTACATATCATAAACAGTAGCCCATCTCATAAAACCTCTCATGATGAAGTAACAAGCTATTCACATGTTAAAGTATAGGCCATAAAGTTTCTTGAAAACTAACAACTATGCCTTCAATCACCAAACAATTGCAATTCATCCTATTTTCAGAAAGGGTCTATGTAAGAGCTTTGATTTAGAAAATTCCACACACTCAACTATCATATAGTCTTCCATGATTGCTAACTCTCAAAGCATATTTTTAGAGCAAATGGCATCCATCGAACACAGAGAAAGATAGGGGCTTAGAGTTTCGCCTCCCAACTTATTTATCATATAGATAATTGTCAACAATAATAATTCATGATCAAATATAATTGGATGGCCATATATGCTTGGATCTTTCCCCACCACATGATGCTTGCCAAGAGAAAAAGACGAAATATAGGAAGTGGTAAAGATCACCATCACTCTTGTACAAAGGTAAGTACTAGAAAGTGAAAGATAGGCCCTTTGCAGAGGGAAGCAGAGGTTGTCACACGCTTTTTGTTTTTGGATGTGCAAACTCTTAATGCAAAGGAACGTCAAGTTGTATTTCCCTTTGTGATAGAAACCTTTATTATGCAGTCTGTTGCTTTTATTTCTTTACCATCACAAATTCGTACAACACTTTTTCCCTCACAATAAAAGATCTTACATATTTAGGAGCAATTTCTATTGCTTTTTTGCACCGATGACAACTTACTTGAAGGATCTTATTCAATCCATAGGTAGGTATAATGGACTCTCATGGCAAAACGGGTTTAAGGGTGTTTGGATGCACAAGTAGTATTTCTACTTGGTGCGGAAGTTCTGGCTAATATGAGGTGGAATCAAGGACCACATGTTGGAGGATCCAAAACAATATAACTTCTATACAAATATACCCAAGTATAACTTATTACGTTGTCTTCCTTGTCCAACTTCAACTAATTTGCTCAAGTTTTGAAATAATTAATGGGTATTCACAATCATAGAAGATGTCCAAGATAGTATATTTATATGTGGAATCTCTCTTCCTTCAATATTCTTTCATGAATTGTTCAAGTGACCAATGCAGTGTTTGCTAACTTTCAATAAATTTCACCACCTATACTCACTATGTGTGAAGTCATTAATCCCCATGGCAAATTTCAGATTGATGATATTCAATAAATTTCACATATAAATTCCACCTATACTCAATAAATTTCAGATTGATGATATTCAAATCATTCAACCATTTACTCATAGGATATAAGTGAAGCACGAGAGTGAATGGCAAACTACTCCAAAAAGATATAAGTGAAGATCAATGCGTAGTTAATTAGTTAAATAGCTATATGAGGACTCTATATTATTCAAAATTTCATATAAAATATTTTATTGAAACATCAAACAATATAAAATAGCATTCCAAGAATAGCACACATCATGTGAACGAATAAAAATTTAGTCTCAACATAGGCTAACCGCTAATTGTTGATGAAGAGAGGTGGGATGCATAGCATCCCTAAGCTTAGATACTTGAGAGTTATTAAAATATTTTCTTGGGGTTCCTTGGGCATCCCCAAGCTTGAGCTTTTTTATCTTGTTCAATCCTCTCATATCCCAGTTTCACCTATTCTCAAAAACTTCATCCACACAAAACTCAAAAAGAACTCGTGAGATAGGTTAGTATACATAAGAACAAATCAATACATAATGTACTGCAAATACAAGTTGCACAATAATTTTCAAACATTAGCTATTGTATACTATCATTTCCACAATTTATATCTACCAATATAGGATATGGAAACTATAGGATAAGTAGATAACAAAACTATGACAACAATGTGTCCAAACAGAACAGTCTGTAACAATTTATTATAACAGTGTACCTCTGTAACGAAAACAATTCTGAAACTTTAGGACATTCTTAGAAATTTATATGAAAACACTGTGCAAAAATTTCAGAAACTTTCCATGTTCGAGTAAAATATGAAAATTCAAACACTACAGCAAAAGTTTCTGTTTTTTACACAGCACACATAAAACATGCAACGCAAGCATCCTAAAGCAATTCTTGCAACTTTTTATTGAAAAACAAGATTATAAATAACACCTAACATATAAAAATAAAACAAAAGTACGGTCCAAGCAAAACTCATATTATGTGACGAATAAAAATATAGCTCCAAGTGAGATATACCGATAATGTTGAGGACGAAATATGGGATGCCTTCCGGGGCATCCCCAAGTTTAGATGCTTGAGTGTTCCTTGAATATTACCTTGGGGTGCCTTGGGAATCCTCAATATTGGGTTATTGTCACTCCTTATTCCCCTCATATCGGTATCTCACCCAAAACTTGAAAACTTCAATCACATAAAACTTAATGGAACTTCGTGAGAAGGGTTAGTGTAATAAAGATAAATCATTCACTTAGGTACTGTAAAGACAAGATTAATAATTTCACCCCCATTATAACTAATGTATTATATCATTCCCATAATTTATATTTCTCAATATAATCTATAGGAACACTTGAAACAAGCATACTATGCATGCAAAACAGAAGCTATAAAAAACAGAACAATCTGTAAAGATCTGAATGATCACCAAACTTCCCAATCTCTAAAAATTCTGAAAAATCAGGAAATATCACATAATTTTCATATAAATGTTTTTTTAAATTTCATAATTTCTTGACTCCCCAGTAAAATCATATAATTCAAATACTGGACGCAAAACTTTCTGTTTTGCACAGAATCAAACAAGGAAGTATCCACACCATCCCAAAGGCTTTACTTGGAAATTTATTGAAATAAAAGGCACAAAACATGATTAATACAATATATTAATCATGTGAACACATAAAAACAGAAAGTAAAAGTGTTGGGTTGTCTCCCAACAAGCGCTTTTCTTTAATGCCTTTTTAGCTAGGCATGATATTTCAATGATACTCTTCCAAGCCAAATTCCGATGATCATTTTATTCATACTCTAAAAGATATAAGTGAAGTTAATAGAGAATTCTAAAATTAATATAGATTAACCAATATCCAATCTCAAAATATATAAGTGAAGCACACAAAGCATTCTATAAAGCCATACTCAGAAGGTTTAAGTGAAGCACAAAGAGCATTCTATAAAGCCATACTCAAAAGATTTAAGTGAAACAGAAAGAGCATTCTACAAATCCGTACTCAAAAGATTTAAGTGAATCACAACGAGAATTCTAAAAATCCATCAAGGTCTATCTCATAAAGGAAAAGACAAACATTAAAGAAACATATCATGTGAACAAAACAAAAACCGAGGTATACCGATAATGGTTGAAGAATAAAGATGGGATGCCTTTCAGGGCATCCCCAAGCTTAGGTGCTTGAGTCTCATTGAAATATTTACTTGGGGTGCCTTGGGAATCCCCAAGCTTGAACTCCTGTCTCTCCGTATTCTTCTTATATCGATACCTCCTCGATCTTCGAGCACTTCATTCACACAAAACTTAACAAAACCCTCGTGAGATCCGTTAGTATAATAAAGAAAATTACTACTTTAAGTACTGTCTTGAACTCATTAGAAATTCATATTAGCATTATATCTACTATATTCCAACTTCACCAGGGTTCATACCCCCCGATACAAGCCATATATTCATCAAAATAAGAGAACAATGCATAGAAAACAAAATCTGTCAAAAACAGGACAGTCTGTAGTAATATGGAAACTTGGTATACTTATGTAACACAAAAAATTCTGAAAATTTAGATAAAAACTAAAAAACAAATCATATCAGTACTATGTGAAAATTTGAGAAACTTTTGACATTCCAGTAAAAAATGTAAATTCACGCACTATAGCCAAAGTTTGTGTTCTTGCACTGCCCACACCAAACAAGCAATCTAATCATCCTAAAAGTAAATTTTCGCACATTATTTTTATAATAAAGTAGATATATACAAGGTGATAATTATTTTCCAGAATCTTCCATGAAAAATTCTACATTTTTTCCATGAGCATGAACACTAGTGTTCAAGGTCGACCCTCACTTCTCCAATGCACAACCTTCCAATCACTTCTCTTTTTGAAAAACTTCTTAGGCGAAAAGGGCAAGTAACTCTTTTTGTATTTTTCATTATTATTTTTGTTTATTTCACCCACAACTACAGAATGTAAAAAGGTAAAACAAAATCTATTTAGTGAAGAAAGCAAACAAGTATACACGAGAATATCAACCCCACGCTATTCCTCCCCACCAACGGCGCCAGAAAAGAGCTTGATAGTCCCCAAGTGCAAGGAATCATCGTAGCAATTTCCAAAGGTGGAAGTGATAAGTATGGAGTGTTGAAACCACAAGGAGCTAAAGGTAAGATCAATATTCTCTCAAGTCCTATCTGCCACCGATATGACTCTACGTACACCGAACGTTTGCTTCCAACTAGAAACGAGAAATAAAACTACGTTGTGGGTATGAAGAGGATAGCTTTGCATGATATCGGAGAACTAAAATATAAATATAGGTGTTGTTATCATAATATTACAATATATTGCAAATAGCGAGTGTGGAATAATGATGGGACGGTGTGCGGAATTATCCTAGGCAATTCTTAACAAGATCAGAAATCATTATTGCAATTTTATATGAGGGAGAGGCATAAGCTAACATACTTTCTCCACTTGGATCATATGCACTTATGATTGGAACTCTAGCAAGAATCCGAAACTACTAAAGATCATTAAGGTAAAACCCAACCATAGATTTTAAAGCATCAAGTCCCCTTTATCCCATATGCAACAACCCCCTTACTCGGGTTTATGCTTTTGTCACTCAAGCAACCCACTATAAGCGAATCATGAACATATTGCAACACCCTACAGCGGGAATCCTTCACATGTGCATAGCACGGAAGGCACCATAGGATAGCACCAAAATAAACATACAACTCAAATCGATCTAGATCATCAATCAACCCAAAGGACAAAAGTAATCTACTCAAAACATCATAGGATGGCAACACATCATTGGATCATAATATGTAGCATAAATCACCATGTTCAAGTAGGTGATTACATCGGGGTGTGGGAGAGTGGACCGCTAAAAGGAGATGAGGATGGTGATGAAGAAGGTGATGTTGATGAAGACAATCACCACGGCGATGGTTCCCCCGATGGCACTTCGGCACCACCGGGAGAGAGGGGGAGAGGTTCTCCCCATTGTGCTTCCTCCTCCATGGCCTCCCCCTCAGTGGGGAGAGGTTCTCCCTCTAGTCCTTGGCCTCCATGGTGTTGATGGCCCCTCCAGGACGATAAAGATGTCCTCTGGTGATGATGACCCCCTCTGGCAGGGTGCCAGAGAGGGCCAAGATTGGTTTTTCGTGGCTCTGGAGGTGTGCGGTGGCAGAACTCCCGATCCAGGTTTCTTTTCGGTGGTTTCTGGATTTATAAGAATTTTTTGGCGTCGATCTCACGTCATGGGGGGCCATGAGGGAGTCATAAGCCTGCTAGGCGCGGCCACCCCCTGGACGCACCTGGTAGGCTTGTCGCCTCCTCGTGGCTCTTCTAGCCTAGCTCCAATGCTTCGGGGGTCTCTTTTGGTCCACAATAAATCATACTAAATTTTCCGCCCATTCCGAGAACTTTTATTTCTGCACAAAAAACCACACCATGGTAGTTCTGCTGAAAACATCGTCAGTATAGGTTAGTTCTAATAAAATCATACCAAAGTCATATAGAATTATTGTAAACATGGAATGAATACTTCATCAATTATAGATACGTTGGAGACATATCAGGCGACACAGAACTTGCTCCAGTTCGTCAATATAATGTAGCCATGTATTCCCGTAAATAGTCGTACGTGCTTATGGAAAAGAACTTGCATGGCATATTTTGTCCTATCCTTCCGTGGCAGCGAGGTCCATAAGGAAACTAAGGGATATTAAGGCCTCGTTTTAATAGAGAACTGGAACAAAGCATTAACACCTAGTGAATGCATGAACTCCTCAAACTATGGTCATCACCGTGAAGTATCCCAAATATTGTCACTATGGGGTTGAGGGATCATAACACATAATAGGTGCATTTGACTAGGCAAGATCGGATCAAGAACATAGATATAATGATGATAACATAAATGGTTTAGATCTGAAATCATGGAACTAGGCCCTAGTGAAAAGCATTAAGCATGGCAAAGTCATAACAACATCAATCTTAGGGATCAAGCCCTAACAAAACGAACTTGTATACATGATGAATCTCATCCAACTCCTCACCGACCAGCAAGACTACAAAGGAATTACTCACTCCCGGTGGGGACCATCATAGAATTGGTGACGAAGGAGGGTTGGTGATGACGAAGACCGAAGATTCCCCTCTCCGGAGCCTCAAACGGGATCCAAATCTGGCCTCCCGATGAAGAAAAAGAGGTGGCGGCGGCTCCGTATCGTGAAATGCGATGAAACTTTCTCCTTGATTTTTTTCTGGAAAAGTAGGATTTTATAGCACTGGAATTAGGGTCAGGGGGCCCCACGAGGTGAGCACCGCCCACCAAGAAGTGCGAGGGGGGGGGGGGGGTTGGCACGCCTTGGCGGGTGGTGGGCACCTTGAGCCCCCTCTCTGGTGGCTTATGGCTCCAATATTCCTCATATATTACAAAATAATTCTCCCAAAAATTTCGTTCCATTCCAAGAACTTTTATTTCTGCACAACAACAACACCATGGCAGTTCTGCTAGAAACAACGCTAGTCCGGGTTAGTTTCATTCAAATCATGCAAATTAGAGTCCAAAACAAGAACAAAAGCGTTAGGGAAGTAGATCCGATGGAGACGTATCATGCCTCTTCTCTCCCTAATTTTCCTTCCACCCTTTCCTCTGATTTCGGCCAATTTTTTCGGTAATATCTAACAACATTAACTTATGCATGATTTTCATTACTTCATGCCAAATATGAAGGCTTATATCATACATGCAAAATTAGGCTTTATCTTTGTTTTTCGTGTGGTTCTTGCTGAAGTTTTTATTGTTACTTCAGCACGTTGAAAACCATTCATCGTGAAAATATGAGACATATCATGCCACACTCTTCTTGTTGTTGATAAAGTGAACCAAAAAAATTCTCTTGACATTGAAACCACTGTGAACCGTATATGCTCACAAGCCCTTCCTTGGCATACATCTTCACTTCCAAGCCACCTACGAATGCCGCCAATGTTCTCCTCCTTTACTCTGCCCTTCCTGGCCACAACAACCATCGTATCACCTTGCAGACCATAAAAGTAGGAGGATTGGGTGCGAACTAGGTCCGTGTCTGCAATGGAGGGATGGTTGGAGCTACACTTCACGTTGTTGGGCAAGAGGGTCGAGAGATGCGAGTGTAGGAGGAAGCGATGGAGATGGGAGAGTAGCCGAACACGAGACCGATGTGGTAGGTGAGTAGGGTGGTGGTGTAGAAGCAAAGATGTTGTGTGTTCAATATATGGTACATGACATTACCTGTGGAGGCAACAATAAAAAAAGAGTGAGAAAAGGTAGAGACTCCTTTTTTCAGGTAAAAAGGTTGGGACTCCGGATTTAGGAAAAATGAGGACACAATACAAAATAGTTGAATGGGGATGGAGCTTTCCATCTGGTCAAGACCTCATACCTCGCTGGAATGTGGGCACAATACATGGCGGGACCAAAATGTCAATGTTAAAAGGGACACTGACCACGGTAGCAAGAACATCACTTGCCTATTCAAACTGTATCATCTAGGTGATCTCCAGTGAAGATCAAATGACTTTGAATGCATCTAGTGGGAATGACCTCAAAATGTGGGTCATGAGCTGATCTTAGTTGGAGCAGACATGGACAAAAAAAGAACCCATTTCCCGCCCTAGCATGGTGGATGCCAAAGCTGAAAATTGAGCGGTGCCGGTATGTACTAGCACCTACCTAGCCAACCAGCTAGTGATACCTTGGATAGTATACTTATTCATATTTTTCTATAAGAAAGTTTTTTACTTGTTTTAGAAATATAGGTATTTCAGCAGCTGGCCCACAACTATGTAACTTTACATGCAGGAGCACCTTAATATGTCATACCCATTCTCTTTCTTCTCTCAAGAAATAAATTCAAACTTTTCTTTCACCTTGACTAATTTGAAGCATCCATATTTTTAAGGGATTTATATTTTCATGCCTCTCATTGTTTAGTCTTCCTTAGTTTTGCCCACACTCTTTGGCAATCCTCACTTTTCCCCTCCACCGTGCGGACCACCCTCACAAAAGCCCAAACGGGGTTTGCCATTGGGTCAAAGCCATTGACCATTGCTTGGTGCGGTTACTGGCGCATGGGACACCCCTGGCAGTGGGGCACACTCGTAGATGGTTTGCGGTGTCACTGACGCGTAGGACACCCATGTCAGCGGCATCACAGTCGTCGATGGTGGGTGTAGTTACACGTGCGTGGGACATGTTTGTTAGTGGGATGCACTCGTAGATGGTTGGCTATGTCACTGATGCGTGGGACACCCATGTCAGCGACAACGTGGTCGTCGGTGGTGGCCGCAGTTACAGGCACGTGAGACACCTGGGTTATCAAGGCGAGTTCGTAGATGGTTGGAAGTGTCACTAATGCATAGGACACCCATGTCAGGGACGGTGCGGTCGTCGATGGTGGGTGCAGTTACAGGTGCATGGGATGCCAACGGCGGGCCCATCTGCAGTTGTTGTGCGGTGCTTTGTGGTAGATTTGGCAAGAAAGAGGTGTCTTATTAAGCTAGGAAGAGTACTCAAACTTGAGACTAGACGCTCAAAGAGAGGCGCAAGGGCCAACCGGCCAAGTATGTGTATGTTTCTTTTGAAACATTCTTGGCCTTTTTATTTGCAAAAGGAAGTGAAGGATGGTCCCATCATTCAGTCATTCTATGTATTATACCATCTAGTGTGTGAATTGCTTTCCCTTTGTTCAAACCATTTGGTGTGATGGATGCACTTGAGTCAACCAAATTAGTTTAGTCCTAAATATATTGGTTTGGTGGATGAACTTGGGAGAAGCAAAGTAACAATTTTGAAACAAAAACATTATAAATACTTCATGTTTGACCCTATTATGGTGTCACCACACATACATGGCATAATCCATGATTATTTATCCGAATTTGGCACAACTACCGGTGTTACCATTATGGAGATTGTTTCCATAGGATTATGCAATTATTTGGTAATAGAAAGCAAAATTTTCATTTTCCAAGTCCTAGAAATGACTTTTTTTTGCGAAGGAAGTGCATCAAATAGTTTTGAAATTTGTTCCATTTCATTTTGCACGAAAATTAGGTCACATTGGATGGCCACTGACCAAGTTTCAGTAATTTCAGAGTACCATTGCTATATTCCATCATTTAGTTGACTTCTTGTCAATTGATAGAAATTGCCTAAGTTTGAACTACAAGTGTGATGTAGTTTGGTCCAAAAAATTGCAAAAAATCATTTTATGCTCTAATGTTGGTGGTCTACGGACTTGGTACAAAGAAAGTAGGAATTCCATACCTTTTTGTATCAATGGTTAACACTTCAAGTTCGATCCATTATGGAAAAAAAGAGAAAATGAAAAAAGGCTCAAAAATGAAATTCCTTTTCATGGACCCATCTTGTGTGCATTAGTTTGTGGGGAAAATATTAAACTTGAAATACAACATGTTTGTAAAAATAACTTCACAAAATGGCCTATCTAGTATGAACTTGTGTGGATTCCAATGCATATGCACATGGAAATGGCCACATACATGGCATAATCCATGATTATTTGTCAAAATTTGACACAAATATTGATGTTACCATTGAGGACAATGTTTCCATAGGAATCTGCAATTATTTGGTAATAAAAAGCAAAAATTTCATTTTCCAAGTCCAGAAATGACTTTATTGTGAAGGAAGTGCCTCAAATAGTTTTGAAATTTGTTCCATTTCATTTTTCACAAAAAGTAGGTCACATTGGATGTCCACTGACTAAGTTTCAGTAATTTTAGAGTACATTGCTTTATTCCATCCATTTAGTTCACTATTAGTGAATTATCAGAAATTGCCCAAATTTGAACTACAAGTGTGATGTAGTTTGGTCCGGAAAATTGCAAAAAATCATTTTATGTTCTAATGTTAGTGGTGGATGAACTCGGGAGAAATAAAGTAGGAATTCCAAACCTTTGTGTATCAATGGTCAACACTTCAAGTTTGACACCATTTTGAAAAAAGAGAAAATGAAAAGGGCTCAAAAAATAAAATTCCTTTGCATGGAGCCATTTTGTGTGCACTAGTTTGTGAGAAAAATATTAAACTTCCAATACAACATGTTTGAAAAATAAACCCTTCACAAAAAGGCCTATCTAGTATGAACTTGTGTGGATTCCAAGGCATGTGAACATGGAAATGGTCACATACATGGCATAATCCATAATTATTTGTCCAATTCGACACAAGTATTTGTGTTACCATCGTGGACAATGTGTCCATAGGAATCTGTAATTATTTGGTAATAAAAAGCATTTTTCATTTTTCAAGTTCTAGAAATGATTTTTTTGAAGGAAGTGCCTCAAATATTTTTGAAATCTGTTCCGTTTAATTTTTCACCAAAAGTAGGTCATATTGGATGGCCACTGGCCAAGTTTCAGTAATTTCAGAGTACGATTGCTATATTTCCGAAACATTGTTTCCCCCGCCACAAGTTTGTGTTCCATCGTGTGCCCATCCGGAGCCCTGTTCCGGTGCCCCATCGGAGGGGAGATCAATCACGGAGGGCCTCTACATTAACCTTGTTGCTCCCATGGTGATGCGTCAGTAGTTCACCATAGACCTACAGATCCACAGTTAGTACTTAGATGGCTATCTCTTCTCTATATGTTCTTCAACACAAAGTTCATCGCATCTTCGCGATGATCTATTTGTTGTAATCACTTTGTGTGGTGCGTTTGTTGGGATCCGATGAATTATGGGTTTATGTTCAGATTGTTCATGAAAATATACTGATTTCCTTGTCGGTCCTTTCATATATATGCATGATTAAATGATAACTTCATAATTCTCTTTGATCTGTTGATATAGTTTGGCCAACTAGATTGATTTATCTTCAGTGGGAGAGGTGAATTGTAGTGGGTTCATTCTTGCGGTTCTCAATCCCAATGAAAGAAAGGGACATGTCACGCATTTGCATTTCTGCCAATAAGGATAAAATGATGGGGTTAATTCATATTAGTTGGATTTACTTTGTCTACATCATGTCATTGTTCTCCAAGCATTACTTTGTTTTACTTAATACTCTAGATGCATGCTGGATATCGGTCTATAGGTGGAGTAATAGTAATAGATGGAGGCATGAGTCGATCTACTTGCTTATGGACGTGATGCCTATATGTAATGATCATTGCCATGAATAAATATTGCATAACTATGCACTTTTCTATCAACTGCCCAACAATAATTTGTTTACCCACTATATGCCTTCTACATGAGAGATTTCTCTAGGGAAAACTATGGCCCCTAGGTCTGTTCACAAATATATTTACAAATGCTCTTATTTCCTTGCGACCTTTTATTTGTTTTCCTTTTATTTTTCAATTTATAATTATCAACTATCATCTACACTATTTATCGCTTGCAAGTAACGAGTTCAAGGGGATTGACAACCCTCTTGCACGCGTTGGGTGCAAGTGTGTGCTCTTTTGCGTGTAGGCACTGAAGGCGGAAAATTGCTTGGTTATCCTATTGGTGCGATAACCTTGGGTCTCACTTAGGGAAATACTTACCTATACTGTGATGCATCATCCCCTCCTCTTCGGGGAAAACCCAACTTAGGTCACAAGTATCAGGAAGAATTTTTGGCGCCGTTGCCGGGGATTATCATCAATTTCCTATCAAGTACATTCGCACAAATTATCATCAATTTGTTCTACTTTTTATTTTCTGTTATATTTTTCTTGCTGTAAAAAACGAAAATATGAAAATATTAATCTTTGCTAGTTTGCTAGTTTGCTAGTTTGCTTGTTGTTATGCCTAGTTCTCCTGCGGACATGCCCCTCCCTCCTTACTTGGGATAAGGTTTCGAAGTTCTAGATTTTAAATGCTTGGGTGATGACTATTTAAAGGAATCTTGGGATAGTTTACTAGTGATACAAATTAGAGCGAATCCCAAGAGTCATATTAAAATACTTCTTAGAAGTTTTTACGTTGGCTTACCTCTATTTCATAGATGTGTTATGGATTCCATGTTTGAAAAAGATTTTCTTGGGAATAATGCTTTAGACACTTATGAAAAGATGAAAAATGTATTCAGGCAACCAAAGATAGAAACCATTGAACCTACCATATTGGTTAGCTACCGTCAAACTGAGCTAATAAAATAAACTAAGGCCACTATGGAAACCAACCTTAGAGGTTTATAAAACATGCTTACAAAAATTAATGGGAACATAGTGCCACAAAACAGGAGATTTGATACTTTAGATCAAAAGATGGAGGATCTTGGTGTTTTTAAAGATGAAATGAAAATTCTCATTGACAAACTGGAACAACTTGTTCACATTATCAATGATGTAAAAGAGAGCCCAATTGCTAATGGTGGTGTCACTTGAAATTATGCATTACGCCTAGCTAGGGGCGTAAAACAATAGTGCTTGTTAGGAGGCAACCCAATAGTTATTTTATTTTTCTTCTACTACTTTATGTTCGTGTGATATAACATGATTATTGCTAATGTAATGATTGTGTTTTCCAGTTTAAATTAGTGTTTGCGCCAAGTAAGGCCTTTGGGATGATTTGAATGAAAAGTAGAATAGATATAATGCAAAAACAGAAACTTTTGCATCCAGTGCATAATTTCTCTGATTTTACTGGAATGTATTTTTGATCTTCATTTTTACATAGTATTTCTACACAAATTCCTTAGGTTGTCGTAATTTTTCAGAATTTTTGGAGTTACAAAAGTATGGTGTCTTTGCTGATCACTACAAAAAGTTCTGTTTTAGACAGATTATGTTTTTTTGCTTGCATAGTTTGCTTGTTTTGATGATGTTATAGATTGTGCCGGGTGGTATAAGCCATGTAGAAGTTATAATACAGTACTTTATGTAGTAATAATATATTAATCAATTTGTAATAGTACCTAATGTTTATAGTTTGCCTATCCTACTAATGGATCTCATGAGTTTTCTATTAAGTTTTGTGAGCTGGAGTTTTCATGTTTTGGGTGTTATCATGATGCATGAAGGAATAAGGAGTGGAAAGAGACTATGTTGGGGATGCCCAAGGCACCCCAAGTCAAATTCTAGGAATACTCAAGCGTCTAAGCTTGGGGATGCCCCATGAGGTATCTCCTCTTTCGTCTCAAATTCATCGGTATGTCGCTTGGAGCTACATTTTTATTCATCACATGATATGAGTTTTGCTTGGAGCGTCCTTTGCTTCAGTTTTTTTTGTTTTTGTTTTCCATAATCATTTTTGCTGGACACACCCACTTGAGAGACACATGATCACCCTAATTTGTTAGAATACTCTTTGTGCTTCACCTATATCTTTTGAGCGAAGCAGTTTCTCTAGTACTTCACTTATATCTTTTAGAGCATAGTGGCGTATAGATATAAATAATTGCATTATCTTTATTCACTTAATTTTTTTTGAGATTTAATAGATAGTGACGTAATTTGCATGGGATATAAGCTTAGTCCAAAAATAATAGGTTTTCAATGAGTGCATAATCAAAACCTTCATGTAGCACATAAAACAGAAATTATGAGTTAATGGCATTGATGTGGTAATATGAAAGGGCGTGAGTGCATGGTTGTGCTGGGGAACGTTGCATGGGAAACAAAAAATTTCCTATGCACACGCAAGATCTATCCATGCTGATGAGCATCTACAAGAGGTAGAGTGGATCTACATACCCTTGTAGATCGCTAAGCGGGAAGCATTAAGAAACGCGGTTGATGTAGTTGAACGTCTTCGCGATCCAAATAGCCAAGCGTCCCACGGTCCCATCACGGTCCATCTCGTGGTCCCATCACAATCCGTCCCGTGATCCCATCACGATCCGTCCCGCGATCAAATCATGAATCGTCTCGCGATCTTGATCACGGTCCTTCCGATCTAGCGCCAAACGGACGACACCTCCGCGTTCAGCACACGTACAGCTCGATGACGATCTCCGCCTTCTTGATCCAGCAAGAGGGAGCATAGAGGTAGATGAGTTCTCCGGTAGCGGGACGGCCTGGCGGCAATGGTGGAGGAACAATTCCAGCAGGGCTTCACCTAAGCACCGCTGAAACAATCTAGAGGAGAAACTACAATCTAGAGGAGAGGTCGCACATGGCTGTTTTCTATGTCTCAAAACCCTCAAAACCTATAGTATATATAGGAGGAGGGAGAGAGGAGTCTTGGCGCCCAAAGGTCCAGCCCTTATCCTTGGCGCAAGGAGGAGAGGAGGAGTCCTCCTCCAATCCTAGTAGGATAAGGACTCCTCCTTCCCACTTGGAAACTCTTTTCACCTTGAGTTTTTTCCCTCTCAAACCACTCCAGCCACATGGGACCTTAGGGGAGGCTTCGGCCAGCCCACCAGGGGATGGTTTACCTTCTCCCACAGCCCATGTAGCCTCTTGGGTCGAAACACCCCTCCCGATGGCCCCCCGGTATGCTCTCAGCACTCCCGATACATTACCGATGAGCCCGAAACTTTTCCAGGGACCAAAACAGGACTTCCTATATATCAATCTTTACCTCCGTACCATTCTGGAGCTCCTCATAACATAAGGGATCTCATCCGAGACTCCTAACAACCTTCGATCACCACCATACATAACTCTATACTACCAAAATGTCATCGAACCTTAAGTGTGCAGACCCTACGGGTTCGAGAACTATGTAGACATGACCGAGACACCTCTACGGTCAATAACTAATAGCGGGACCTATATGCCCATATTGGTTCCTACATTTTCTACAAAGATCTTTATCGGTTGAACCTCTATGTCAAGGATTCAGTTAAATCCGTATGTTGTTCCCTTTGTTCTTTGGTATGTTACTTGGCCGAGATTCAATCGTCGGCATCTCCATACCTAGTTCAATCTTGTTACTGGCAAGTTTCTTCACTCGTTACGTAATAATGGATCCCGTGGCTAACACTTTAGTCACATTGCTTGCAAGGCTTGTTGTGATGTTGTATTACTGAGTGGGCCCTGAGATACCTCTCCGTCACACGGAGTAACAAATCCCAGTCCTAATCCATGCAAACCCAACAGACACCCTTGGAGATACCTATAGAGCACCTTTATAGTCACCCAGTTATGTTACGACGTTTGATACACACAAGGTACTCCTCCGGTGTCAGTGAGTTGCATGATCTCATGATCATAGCAACAGATACTTGACATGCAGAAAACTGTAGCAATAAACTAACACGATCATATGCTACGTTTATAGTTTGGGTCTTGTCCATAACATTATTCTCCTAATCATGTGATCCCGTTATCAAATGACATCTCATGTCCATGTCTAGGAAACCTTAACCATCTTTGATCAACAAGCTAGTCCATTAGAGGCATACTAGGGACATGGTGTTGTGTATGTATCCACACATGTATCTGAGTCTTGGATCAATACAGTTCTAGCATGGATAATAAACGATTATTATGAACAAGGAAATATGATAATAACTAATTTATTATTGTCTCTAGGGCATATTTCCAATAGTCTCCCACTTGAACTAGAGTCAGTAATCTAGCTCACAACACCATGTGATTTGTTATGAATCTCACACCCAATGAGTTTTGGGGTTCGATCATGCTTTGCATGTGAAAGAGGTTTTAGTCAACGGGTCTGAGACATTTAGATCCATGTGTACTTTGCAAATCTCTATGTCATACTGTAAACACTACTACCACACTCCACTTTGAGCTATTCCAAATGGCTACTCCACTATACGTATCCGGATTGGTGTCAAAGCTTGCATCAACGTAACTCTTTACGACGAACTCTTTATCACCTCCATAATCGCGAAACATATCCTTATTCCTTTGGTTACTAAGCATAATTTTTACCGCTGTCCAGTAATCCACTCTTGGATTACTCTTGTACCCCTTGATAGACTTATGGCAAGGCACACACAGGTGCGGTACACAGCATGGCATACTATATAAAGCATATGGCTAAGGTATAGGGGACGACGTTCGTCCTTTCTCGTTCTTCTGCCGTGGTTGAGCTTTGAGTCTCACTCAACTTCACACCTTACAAATCAGGCAAGAACTCTTTCTTTGACTGAGCCATTTTGAACTCTTTCAAAATTTTGTCAAGGTATGTACACATTGAAAGTCTTTTCAGACGTCTTGATCTTTCTCTATAGATCTCGATGCCCAACAAGTAAGTAGCTTTATCCAGATCTTCCTTTGAAAAAATCTTTTCAAACAACCCTTTATGCTTTCCAAAAGTTCTACATCATTTCTGATCAACAATATACCATCCACATATGCTTATCAGAAACTCTATAGTGCTCCCACTCACTTTATTGTAATACAAGTCTCTCATAAACTTTGTATAGACTCAAAAACTTTGATCACCTCATCAAAGCGTATATTCCAACTCCGAGATGCTTGCTTCAGTCCATAGAAGGATCGCTGAAGCTTGCACACCTTTTAGCATCCTTATGACTGACAAAACCTTCTGGTTGTATCTCATACAACCTTTCCTCAAGGAAGGAAACGATGTTTTGACATCCATCTACCAGATTTCATAATTGAAAAACGCAACAACTGCTAACATAATTCCAACAGACTTTAGCATCGCTACGAGTGAGAAAGTCTCATCATAGTCAACTCCTTGAACTTGGCAGAAACTTCTTTGCGACAATTCGAGCTTTATAAATGGTGACATTCACCATCAGCGTGTGTCTTCATCTTAAAGGTCCATTTGTACTCAACGACCTGCCGTCCAACGAGCAAGTCTACCAAAGTCTATACTTGGTTTTCATACATGGATCCTTTCTCGGATTTCATTGGCCTCTAACCATTTGTTGGAATCTGGGCCCATCATCGCTTCTCCATAGTTCGTAGGTTCATTGTTGTCCAACAACATGACCTCTAAGACAGGGTTGCCGTACCACTCAGGAGTAGTACGCGTCCTTGTCTACCTACGAGGTTCGATAGTAACTTGATCCGAAGCTTCATGATCATCATCATTAACTTCCTCTTCAACTAAGGTAGGCTCCACAGAAACATCTTTCTGTGCTGCGCTACTCTATGGCTGAAACAAAGGTTCAACAACCTCATCAAGTTCTATCTTCCACCCACTCAATTCTTTCGAGAGAAACTCTTTCTCGAGAAAGGACCCAGTTTTAGCGACAAACACTTTGTACTCGGATCTAAGATAGAAGGTATACCCAACTTTTCTTAGGGTATTCTATGAAGATGCATTTTTCCACTTTGGGTTCGAGCTTATCAGACATAAGTGTCGCATTCCCTAACTCTAAGAAATGACAGCTTAGGTTTCTGCCAAAACATATGTCGTCATCTCAATGGATTTAGATGGTGCCCTATTTAAAGTGAATGTATTTGTCTCTAATGCATAGCCCCAAAATGATTGTGGCAAAACAATAGGAGACATCATAATTCACACCATATCCAATAGAGCACGACTACGACGTTCGGACACACCATCACACTATGGTGTTCCAGGTGGCGTGAGTTGTGAAACAACTTTCACATTGTTTTAAGTTGTATACCAAACTCGTAACTCAGATATTCACCTCCACCATCATATAGTAGAGTTTTTTATCTTCTTGTCATGATGATCTTAAACTTCACTCTAAATTTGTTTGAACTTTTCAAACGTTTCAGACTTGTGTTTCATTAAGCAAATATACTCATATATACTCAAATCATCAGTGAAGGTAAGAAAAATAATGATATCCACTGCACGCTACAACACTCATTGGATCGCATACATCAACATGTATTATTTCCAATAAGTTACTAGCCCGCTCCATCATACTAAAAAGGGGTCTTTGGTCATCTTGCCCAAGAGGCATGGTCCGCATGTCTCAACCGATTCGAAACCGAATGAGTCAAAAGATCCATCAAGATGGAGTTTCTTCATGCGATTTATACCAATATGACATTTAGTGGCAGTGCCACAGCTATGTGGTACCACCATTATCAACTTTGCATCTTTTGGCATCAATGTTATGAACATGTGTATTACTACGATCAAGATTCAACAAACCATTCTTATTGGGTGCATGACCATTGAAGGTATTATTCATGTAAACAGAATAACCATTATTCTCTCACTTAAATGAATAACCCTATTGCAATAAACACGATCTAATCATGTTCATGCTTAACGCAAACATCAAAAAACATTTATTTACGTTTGTCACTAATCCTGGAGGTAGAGAGAGCGTGCGATGTTGATCACATCAACCTCGGAAATATTTCCAACACACATCGTCACTTCACCCTTAGCTAGGCTCCGTTTATTCCATAGCTTTTATTTCGAGTTACTAACATTTAGCAATCGAACCTGTATCCAATACCCAGGTGCTACTAGGAGTACTAGTAAGGTACACATCAATAACACGTATATCACATATACTTCTGTCGACGTTGCCAGCCTTCTTAACTACCAGGTATCTAGGGTTTCTCCGCTTCAACGACCGCTCTCCTCATAATAGAAGCACTTAGTCTTGGGTTTGGGGTTCAACTTTGGTATGCTTCACCGGAGCAACAACTGGCTTGCCATCCATGAAGTTTCCCTCCTTACCCTTTCCCTTTTCGAAACTAGTGGTTTTACTAACCATCAACACTTGATGCTCCTTCTTGATATCTACCTTCGCGGTGTCAAACATCGCGAAATAGCTCAGGGATCATCATTTCCATCCCTGGCATAATTATAGTTCATCACGAATTCTAGTAGCTTAGTGATAGTGACTTGGAGAACTATATCAATCACTAACTTATCTGGAAGATCAACTCCCACTCGATTCAAGTGATTGTAGCACCTAGACAATCTGAGCACATGCTCAATGATTGAGCTATTCTCCTTCATCTTGCAAGCAAAGAATCTTGTTGGAGATCTCATATCTCACAACACGGACACAAGCCTGAGATCCCAATTATAGCTCTTAGAACATCTCATATGTTCCGTGACGTTCAAAACCTTTTGGAGCCTCAATTCTAAGCCGTAATGCATGACGCACTGAACCATCAAGTAGTCATGGGAATGTGCCTGTCATATGTTCACAACATCTACAGATGATGCTAGAGGGGGTGGCGCACTGAGCGGTGCATTAAGGACATAAGCCTTCTGTGCAACAGTGAGGACAATCCTCAGATCACGGACCTAGACTGCAATATTGCTACCATCATCTTTCAACTATATTTCTCTAGGAACATATAAAAATTCAAGGGAGCTACTGTTGGAAATATGCCCTAGAGGCAATATATAAAGTGTTTATTATTATATTTCCTTGTTCATGATAATCGTTTATTATCCATGGTATAATTGTAGTGATTGGAAACACATTGCATGTGTGGGTAAATAGACAACACAATGTCCCTAGTATGCCTCTAGTGAACTAGCTCATTGATCAAAGGATGGTTAAGGTTTCCTAGCCATGGACATGAGATGTCATTTGATAATGGGATCACATCATTGGGAGAATGATGTGATGGACAAGACCCAAACTACAAACGTAGCATATGACCGTGTCAGTTTATTGCTACTGTTTTCTACATGTCAATGTATATGTTCCTATGACCATGAGATCATGCAACTCATGGATATCGGAGGAGTGACTTGTGTGTATCAAACGTCGCAACGTAACTGGGTGACTATAAAGGTGCTCTACAAGTATCTCCGATGGTGTCTGTTGAGTTGGCATGGATCGAGACTGGGATTTGTTACTCCGTGTGACGGAGAGGTATCTCGGGGCCCACTCGGTAATGCAACGTCACAATAAGCCTTGCAAGCAAAGTGAATAATTGTTAGTTGCGGGATCTTGTATTACGGAACGAGTAAAGAGACTTGCCGGTAACGAGGTTGAACTAGGTATTGGATACCGACGATCGAATCTCGAACAAGTAACATACCGAAGAACAAAGGGAACGTTATACGGGATTAACTGAATCCTTGACATAGAGGTTCGACCGATAAAGATCTTCGTGGAATATGTAGGAACCAATGTGGACGTCCAGGTCCCGCCATTGGTTATTGACCGTAGAGGTGTCTCGGTCATGTCTACATAGTTCTTGAACCCGCAGGGTCTGCACACTTAAGGTTCGGTGACGTTTCGGTAGTGTAGAGTTATGTATGGTGGTGACCGAAGGTTGTTCGGAGTCCCAGATGAGATCCCGGACGTCACGAGGAGCTCTGGAATGGTCCGGAGGTAAAGATTCATATATAGGAAGGCCCAGTTTGGTCGCCGGAAAAGTTTTGGGCTCATCGGTAGTGTACCGGGAGGCCTCCGGGAGAGGTATTTAGACCCCAAGAGGTCCATGGGCTGTGGGAGAACAATAACCAGCCCTTAGTGGGATGGGGAATCAGTCACAAAAGGCCCATGGCGTAGGGAGAGAAAAAGGCTAAGGAAAAGGTGAAAAATCAGCCAATAGGAGGCAATCCTACTCCAGCTAGGATTGGAGGTGAAGTAGGATTGCTTCCCACCTCCTATTCGGCTGACCCAAAGGCCTTGTCTGCCTCTCCTCTCCTCTCCTCCTATGTATACTAGTGGATTGGGTGCTTTTGGACAGAATTTCCGGCCACGTGCTACCCGTTCCACCGGTGCATAGTTTCTCCTCTAGATCGTAGTTCCGCAGTGCTTAGGCGAAGCCCTGCCGGAATTGCTCCACCACCATCACCGGAGCGCCGTCACGCTGCCGGTGAACTCTCTATCCTCTCCACCTTCTCTTGCTGGATCAAGACGGTGGAGATCGTCATCAAGCTGCACGTGTGCTGAACGCGGAGGTGTCGTCCGTTCGGTACTAGATCGGAAGGATCGTGATCAAGGCCACGGGTCGTTCGTGATCGGGTCGCGGGACGGATCGGGACGAGATCGCGGGATGGTTCGTGATTGGATTGCGGGACGGTTCGTGATTAGATCGCGGGACGCTCGACGATTTGGATCGCAAAGAAGTACGACTACACCAACTGCGTTTCTTAACGCTTCCCGCTTAGCGATCTACAAGGGTACGTAGATCCACTCTCCCTCTCGTAGATGCTCATCACCACGGATAGGTTTGCATGTGCGTAGGAAATTTTTTGTTTCCCATGCGACGTTCCCCAACAGTGGTATCAAAGCTAGGTTGATGGTTCGATGAGATCTCGAGTAGAACACAAAAGGTTTGTGGGCGTTGATAATTAGATTGCTTCCTCCCTTGGTCGGATTTTGGTTCAGTGGGATTGTGAGATGAAGCGGCCCGGACCAACATTACTCGTACGCTTATGAGAGACCGGTTCCCTCGATGCAACTTGTTGCTTAGATGGCTTGCGGGTGACAGTTTCTCTCACTTTAGTTGGATCGGATCCGACAAAGGCGGTCCTTGAGAAGGTTGAAAAGCAATCTATGTATCACCATTGTGGATTATGCGTAGGTGAGAATCGTTCTTGCTAGATACCCGTAGCAGCCACGTAAAACATGCAACAACAATTAGAGGACGTCTAAGTTGTTTTTGCAGTGTATCTTGTGATGTGATATGGCCAACTACATGATGTGATATATGTGATGTATGAGATGATCATGTGATGTATAGAACTTCAGGACTTGCATGTCGATGAGTACGGCAACCGGCAGGAGCCATAGGGTTGTCTTTAATTATTGTATGACCTGCGTGTCAATCATTAAGCGCTATGTAATGCTTTACTTTATCACTAAATGGTAGCTATAGTAGTAGAAGCATGCAGGGCGTGACAACCTCGATGGCGACATGTTGATGTAGATCATGGTGTCGTGCCGGTGACGATGAAGATCATGCCGGTGCTTTCAAGATGGAGATCTAAAGCACAAGTTCATGGCCATATCATGTCACTTATGAATTACATGTGATGTTAATCCTTTTATGCACCTTGTTTTCCTTAGTACGACGGTAGCATTATAAGGTGATCCCTCACTTAAATTTCAAGATAAAATTCTGTTCTCCCCGAGTGTGCACTGTTGCGAAAGTTCGCCGTGTTGAGACACCACGTGATGACCGGGTGTGATAGACTCTACGTTCACATACAACGGGTGCAAGCCAGATTTGCATGCGCAGAACACTCAGGTTAAACTTGATGAGCCTAGCATGTACAGACATGGCCTCGGAACGCAAGAGACCGAAAGATCGTACATGAGTCATATAGTAGATATGATCAACATAATGATGTTCACCATTGAAACCAGCTTAACTCACGTGATGATCGGACTTGAGTTGGTGAATTTGGATCATGTGACATTCAGATGACCTGAGGGATGTCAATTTGAGTGGGAGCTTTAGTAATTTGATTAACTAAACTCATTATCTTGAACAATAGTCTAAGTAACCTTTGCATATTTATGTTGTAGATCAATGGCTCGCGTAGTAGCACCCCTGAATTTTAATTCGTTCCTAGAGAAAGCTAAGTTGAAAGATGATGGAAGTAACTTTGTTGATTGGGCCCGTAATCTGAGGATTATCCTCACGGCTTCCCAGAAACAATATGTCCTTGATGCACCGCTTGGTGACCAACCAGAAGACATGACCTCCGAAGACGTTAAGAACGTTTGGGAGGCTCATGCTGGAGACTACTCACTAGTTCAGTGCGCAATATTGTATGGCTTAGAACCGGGACTTCAAAGACGTTTTGAACGTCATGGAGCATATGAGATGTTCCAGGAGTTGAAGTTTATCTTTCAGAAGAATGCCCGGATCGAGAGGTATGAGACCTCCGATAAATTCTATGCTTGCAAGATGGAGGAGAACGGGTCTATTAGTGAGCACATACTCAGAATGTCTGGGTACTCAAATCGTCTAGCGGAGTTGGGTATTACCCTTCCGCCGGAGGCAATCACTGATAGAGTTCTTCAATCGCTGCCACCTAGTTACAAGAGCTTTGTGATGAACTATAACATGCATGGGATGAACAAGTCAGTCGCCGAGCTGTTTGCGATGCTGAAAGTCGCTGAGTCTGAAATCCAGAAAGAACATCAAGTGTTGATGGTCAATAAAACCACTAGTATCAAGAAAAATGGCAAGGGCAAAGGCAAGAAGGGTAAAACCAAGAAGGATGGCAAAGTAGTTGCTACTCCTACAAAGAAGCCTAAGCATGGACCTAAGCCAGAAACTGAGTGCTTTCATTGCAAGAGAACTGGTCACTGGAAGCGGAACTACCCCAAGTACCTGGCTGACAAGAAGGCGTCCAACGACAAACAAGGTATATATGATATACATGTTATTGATGTGTACCTTACTAGTTCTCGTAGTAGTGCCTGGGTATTTGATACCGGTTTGGTTTCTCACATTTGCAACTCAAAACAGGAACTACGGAATAAACGAAGCCTGGCAAAGGACGAAGTGACGATGCGCATGGGAAATGGTTCCAAGGTTGATGTGATCGCCGTCGGCACGCTCTCTCTTCGATTACCATCAGGATTAGTGATGAACCTGAATAATTGTTATTTAGTGCCTACATTAAGCATGAACATTATATCTGGATCTTGTTTATTGCGAGACGGTTACTCATTTAAATCAGAGAATAAAGGTTGTTCTATTTATATGAGTAATATCTTTTATGGTCATGCACCCAATGTTAGGGGTTTATTCATATTGAATCTTGATAGTGATGACACACATGTTCATAACATTGATGCCAAAAGATGTAGAGTAGTTAATGATAGTACCACTTTCTTGTGGCACTGCCGTTTAGGTCATATTGGTGTAAAACGCATGAGGAAGCTCCATGCTGATGGACTTTTGGAGTCACTTGATTTTGAATCACTTGACACATGTGAACCATGCCTGATGGGCAAGATGACCAAAACTCCGTTCTCAGGAACAATGGAACGGGCAAGTGACTTATTGGAAATCATACATACTGATGTGTGCGGTCCAATGAATGTTGCAGCGCGCGGTGGATATCGTTACTTTCTCACCTTCACTAATGACTTAAGTAGATATGGGTATATTTACTTGATGAAACACAAGTCTGAAACTTTTGAAAAGTTCAAGCAATTTCAGAGTGAAGTTGAGAATCATCGTAACAAGAAGATTAAATTCCTAAGATCTGATCGTGGAGGAGAATATCTGAGTTATGAGTTTGGCAGTCACTTAAGATAGTGTGGAATTGTTTTACAATTGACACCGCCTGGAACACCACAGCGTAATGGTGTGTCTAAACGTCGTAATCGGACCTTATTAGATATGGTACGTTCTATGATGTCTCTTGCCGATTTGCCACTATCGTTTTGGGGTTATGCATTAGAGACAGCTGCATTCACTTTAAATAGGGCACCATCGAAATCCGTTGAGACGACGCCATATGAACTGTGGTTTGGCAAAAGGCCGAAGTTATCATTTCTTAAAGTTTGGGGATGTGATGGTTATGTCAAAAAGCTTCAGCCTGAAAAGCTGGAACCCAAAGCGGAGAAATGCGTCTTCATAGGATACCCGAAAGAGACAGTCGGGTATACCTTCTATCTCAGATCCGAGGGCAAAGTGTTTGTCGCTAAGAACGGAACATTTCTTGAGAAAGAGTTTCTCTCGAAAGAATTGAGTGGGAGGAAAATAGAGCTTGATGAGGTTGTTGAACCTTTACTTCAACCAGAAAGTAGCGCAGCGCAGAAAGATGTTTCCGTGGAACCTACGACGGTAGAAGAGGAAGTTGATGACGATGATCATGAAGCTTCGGATCAAGCTGCTAGTGAACCTCGTAGGTCGACAAGGGCGCGTACTACTCCCGAGTGGTACGGCAACCCTGTCTTGGATGTCATGTTGTTAGACAACAATGAACCTACGAGCTATGGAGGAGCAGTGATGGGCCCGGATTCCGAGAAATGGTTAGAGGCCATGAAATCCGAGATGGGATCCATGTATGAAAACAAAGTATGGACTTTGGAAGTATTACCTGAAGGGCGAAAGGCCATTCAGAACAAATGGATCTTTAAGAAGAAGACAGACGCGGACGGTAATGTCACCGTCTATAAAGCTCGACTTGTGGCAAAGGGTTTTTCACAAGTTCAAGGAGTTGACTACGATGAGACTTTCTCACCCGTAGCGATGCTTAAGTCTGTCAGAATCATGTTGGCAATAGCTGCTTATTTCGACTATGAAATTTGGCAGATGGATGTCAAAACGGCGTTCCTGAACGGTTTCCTTGAGGAAGAGTTGTATATGATGCAACCCGAAGGTTTTGTCGATCCAGAGAATGCTGACAAAGTTTGCAAACTCTAGTGATCCATTTATGGACTGGTGCAAGCATCTCGGAGTTGGAATAAGCGTTTTGATGAGGTGATCAAAGAGTTTGGGTTTATACAAGTTTATGGAGAAGCTTGTATTTACAAGAAAGTGAGTGGGAGCTCTATAGCGTTTCTAGTGTTATATGTGGATGACATATTGCTGATTGGAAACGATATAGAAATGCTGGAAAGCGTGAAGGAATATTTGAATAAGAGTTTGTCAATGAAGGACCTAGGAGAAGCTGCTTTCATATTAGGCATTAAGATCTATAGAGATAGATCGAGACGCTTAATAGCACTTTCACAGAGCACATACCTTGATAAAGTTTTGAAGAAGTTCAAAATGGAACAGGCCAAGAAGGGGTTCTTGCCTGTGTTACAAGGTGTGAAGTTGAGTAAGACTCAATGCCCAGTGACTGCAGAAGATAAAGAAAAGATGAGCGTCATCCCCTATGCTTCAGCCATAGGCTCTATCATGTATGCAATACTGTGCACAAGACCCGATGTTAGCCTTGCCATAAGTATGGCTGGAAGGTTTCAAAGTGATCCTGGAATGGAGCACTGGCAAGCGGTCAAGAATATCCTTAAGTACCTTAACAGGACTAAGGACATCTTTCTCGTTTATGGAGGTGATGAAGAGCTCGTCGTAAAGGGTTACGTCGATGCAAGCTTTGACACTGATCCGGACGATTCTAAATCGCAAACCGGATACGTATTTATTCTTAACGGGGGAGCGGTAAGCTGGTGCAGTTCCAAGCAAAGCATGGTAGCTGATTCTACGTGCGAAGCGGAGTACATCGCAGCCTCGGAGGCAGCGAAGGAAGGTGTCTGGATGAAGCAGTTCATGACAGATCTTGGAGTAGTGCCTAGTGCACTGAATCCAATAAACCTGTTATGTGACAACACTGGTGCCATTGCTCTAGCCAAGCAACCAAGGTTTCACAAGAGGACCAGACACATAAAGCGACGCTTCAACTCCATCCGGTTCTACATTGAGGAGAAGCACATAAATATTTGCAAAGTACACATGGATGTGAATGTGGCAGACCCGTTGACTAAACCTCTTCCAAGGGCTAAACATGATCAACACCAGAACTGTATGGGTGTTCGATTCATTACCATGTAAATCACATAGTGATGTGAACTAGATTATTGATTCTAGTGCAAGTGGGAGACTGTTGGAAATATGCCCTAGAGACAATATATAAAGTGTTTATTATTATATTTCCTTGTTCATGATAATCGTTTATTATCCATGCTATAATTGTAGTGATTGGAAACACATTGCATGTGTGGGTAAATAGACAACACAATGTCCCTACTATGCCTCTAGTGAACTAGCTCGTTGATCAAAGGATGGTTAAGGTTTCCTAGCCATGGACATGAGATGTCATTTGATAACAGGATCACATCATTGGGAGAATGATGTGATGGACAAGACCCAAACTACAAACGTAGCATATGATCGTGTCAGTTTATTGCTACTGTTTTCTACATGTCAATGTATATGTTCCTATGACCATGAGATCATGCAACTCACGGATATCGAAGGAGTGCCTTGTGTGTATCAAACGTTGCAACGTAACTGGGTGACTATAAAGGTGCTCTACAGGTATCTCCGATGGTGTCTGTTGAGCTGGCATGGATCGAGACTGGGATTTGTTACTCCGTGTGACGGAGAGGTATCTCGGGGCCCACTCGGTAATGCAACGTCACAATAAGCCTTGCAAGCAAAGTGTAATTGTTAGTTGCGGGATCTTGTATTACGGAACGAGTAAAGAGACTTGCCGGTAACGAGGTTGAACTAGGTATTGGATACCGACGATCGAATCTCGAGCAAGTAACATACCGAAGAACAAAGGGAACGTTATACGGGATTAACTGAATCCTTGACATAGAGGTTCGACCGATAAAGATCTTCGCGGAATATGTAGGAACCAATGTGGACGTCCAAGTCCCGCCATTGGTTATTGACCGTAGAGGTGTCTCGGTCATGTCTACATAGTTCTCGAACCCGCAGGGTCTGCACACTTAAGGTTCGGTGACGTTTCAGTAGTGTAGAGTTATGTATGGTGGTGACCGAAGGTTGTTCGGAGTCCCGGATGAGATCCCGGAAGTCACGAGGAGCTCCGGAATGGTCCGGAGGTAAAGATTCATATATAGGAAGTCCCAGTTTGGTCACTGGAAAAGTTTCGGGCTCATCGGTAGTGTACCGGGAGTGCCGGTAGTGTACCGGGAGGCCTCCGGGAGAGGTATTTCGACCCCAAGAGGTCCATGGGCTGTGGGAGAACAATAACCAGCCCTTAGTGGGCTGGGGAATCAGTCACAAAAGGCCCATGGCGCAGGGAGAGAAAAATGCTAAGGAAAAGGTGAAAAATCAGCCAATAGGAGGCAATCCTACTCCAACTAGGATTGGAGGTGAAGTAGGATTGCTTCCCACCTCCTATTCGGCCGACCCAAAGGACTTGGCTGCCTCTCCTCTCCTCTCCTCCTATATATACTAGTGGATTGGGTGGTTTTTGGACAGAATTTCCGGCCACGTGCTACCCGTTCCACCGGTGCATAGTTTCTCCTCTAGATCGTAGTTCCGCAGTGCTTAGGCGAAGCCCTGCCGGAATTGCTCCACCACCATCACCGGAGCGCCGTCATGCTGCCGGTGAACTCTCTCTCCTCTCCACCTTCTCTTGCTGGATCAAGACGGTGGAGATCGTCATCAAGCTGCACGTGTGCTGAACGCGGAGGTGTCGTCCGTTCGGTACTAGATCGGAAGGATCGTGATCAAGGCCATGGGACGTTCGTGATCGGATCGCGGGACGGATCGTGACGAGATCGCGGGACGGTTCGTGATTGGATCGCGGGACGGTTCGTGATTAGATCGCGGGACGCTCAGCGATTTGGATCGCGAAGAAGTACGACTACACCAACCGCGTTTCTTAACGCTTCCCGCTTAGCGATCTACAAGGGTACGTAGATCCACTCTCCCTCTCATAGATGCTCATCACCATGGATAGGTTTGCGTGTGCGTAGGAATTTTTTTGTTTCCCATGCGACGTTCCCCAACAGCTACAACGCGAGCTAGTAATCTACAACATAATTTGCAAAGACACTACTGACTATGTTCATGATAATGAGTTCAATTAATCATATTACTTAAGAACTCCCACTCAAATTGACATCCGCCCGGTCATTCGAGTGATACATGATCCAAATTCACCAACTCAAGTCCGATCGTCATGTGAGTTGAGGTGGTTTCAACGGTGAACATCATCATGTTGATCATATCTACTATATGACTCATATTCAACCTTCCGGTCTCTTTGAGTTGTCTGTACATCCTAGGCTCGTCAAGTTTAATCCGAGTGTTCCGCATGTGCAACACTAGCTTGCACTCGTTGTATGTTAACGTAGAGTCTATCACACCTGATCATCACATGGTGTCTCGACACGACAAACTTTCGCAACGGTGCACACTCAAGGAGAACACAATTTATCTTGAAATTTTAGTGAGGGATCACCTTATAATGCTATCGTCGTCCTAAGCAAAACAAGGTGCATAAAAGGATTAACATCACATGCAAATCATAAGTGACATGATATGGCCATGAACTTGTGCTTTTGATCTCCATCTATAAAGCACCGGCATGATCTCCATCGTCACCGGCATGACACCATGATCTCCATCATCTTGATCTCCATCAATGTGTCGCCATCGGGGTTGTCGCGCCCACCATGATTCTACTACTATTGCTACCGTTTAGCGATAAAGTAAAGCATTACATAGCGCTTAATGATTGACACGCAGGTCATACAATAATTAAAGACAACCTATGGCTCCTATCGGTTGCCGTATTCATTGACATGCAAGTCGTAATATTCTATACAAAACATGATCATCTCATACATCACATATATCTCATCAGGTAATTGGCCATATACATTCACAACATACCCTGCAAAAACAAGTTAGACGTCCTCTAATTGTTGTTGCATGTTTTACGTGGCTGCTATGGGTATCTAGCAAGAACAATTCTCACCTACACATAAACCACAAGGGTGATACATAAGTTGCTTTTCAACCTTCTCAAGGACCGCCTTTGTCAAATCCGATCCAACTAAAATAGGAGAAACAGACAACCGCCAGCCATCTTTGTGCAACAGAGTTACACGTCAGTCGATGGAACCGGTCTCGTAACCATACGAGTAAGGCTGGTCCGGGCCGCTTCATCCCATAATACTGCTGAACCAAAACACGACCAAGGGAGGAAGCAATCTATGCATCAACGCCCACAAACTCCTTTGTGTTCTACTCAAGATCTCATCTACACATAGACCTAGCTCATGATGCCACTGCTGGGGAACGTTGCATGGGAAACAAAAAAATTCCTATGCACACGCAATATGTATCCATGGTGATGAGCGTCTATGAGAGGGAGAGTGGATCTACATACCCTTGTAGATCGCTAAGTGGGAAGCGTTAAGGAATGCGGTTTTTGTAGTCGAACGTCTTCGCGATCCAAATCGCCGAGCATCCCGCGATCCCATCACGATCCATCTTGCAATACCATCATGATCTGTCATGCGATCCCATCACGATTCGTCCCACGATCAAATCACGAATACTCTCGCGATCTTGATCACGGTCCTTCCGATCTAGCGCCGAACGGACGGCACCTCTCGTTCAACACACGTACAGCTCGATGACGATCTCCGCCTTCTTGATCTAGCAATAGGGAGCGGAGAGGTAGATGAGTTCTCTGGCAGCGCGACGACATGACGGCGATGGTGGTGGAACAATTCCAGCAGGGCTTAACCTAAGCATCGCTAAAACGATCTAGAGGAGAGGTAGCACGTGGCTGTTTTCTGTGTCTCAAAACCCTCAAAACCTCTAGTATATATAGGAGGAGGGATAGATGAGGCTTGGAGCCCAAGGGGCCAGCCCTTGTCCTTGGCGCAGGGAGGACAGGAGGAGTCCTCCTCCAATCCTAGTAGGATTAGGACTCCTCCTTCCCACTTAGAAACTCTTTCCACCTTGAGTTTTCCCCCTCTAAAACCACTCCAGCTGCATGGGACCTTAGGGGAGGCTTCGGCCAGCCCACCAGGGGCTGGTTTACCTTCTCCCATAGCCCATGTATCCTATTTAGTCAAAACACCCCTCCCGATGGCCCCCCGGTACCCTCCGTGCACTCCCGGTACATTATCGATGAGCCCGAAACTTTTCCGGCGACCAAAACATGACTTCCTATATATCAATATTTGCTTCTGGACCATTCTGGAGCTCCTTGTGATGTCCAGGATCTCATCCAGGACTCCGAACAACCTTCGGTCACCACCATACATAACTCTATACTACCAAAACGTCACTGAACCTTAAGTGTGCAAACCCTAGGGGTTCGAAAACTATGTAGACATGACCGAGACACCTCTATGGTCAATAATAAATAGCGGTACCTGGATGCCCATATTGGTTCCTACATATTCTATGAAGATCTTTATCGATTGAACCTCTATGTCAAGGATTCAGTTAACCCCGTATGATGTTCCCTTTGTTCTTCGGTATGTTACTTGCCCGAGATTCGATCGTCGGCATCTCCTTACCTAGTTCAATCTCGTTACCGGCAAGTTTCTTTACTCGTTACGTAATACAATATCCCGTGGCTAACACTTTAGTCATATTTCTTGCAAGGCTTGTTGTGATGTTGTATTACCGAGTGGGCCCTGAGATACCTCTCCTTCACACGGAGTAACAAATCCCAGTCT
Source organism: Hordeum marinum (assembly GCA_022496015.1). NCBI lineage: Eukaryota > Viridiplantae > Streptophyta > Magnoliopsida > Poales > Poaceae > Hordeum > Hordeum marinum. The sequence goes on along the minus strand of CM039676.1, from coordinate 334,090,803 downwards.
TGATCCATGCCAACCCAACAGACACCCTTGGAGATACCTGTAGAGCACCTTTATAATCACCCAGTTATGTTGCAACATTTGATACACACAAGGTACTCCTCCGGTGTTAGTGAGTTGCATGATCTCATGGTCATAGGAACAAATACTTCACATGAAGAAAACTGTAGCAATAAACTGACATGATCATATGCTACTTTTATAGTTTGGGTCTTGTCCATCACATCATTCTCCTAATGATGTGATCCCGTTATCAAATGACATCTCATGTCCATGGCTAGGAAACCTTAACCATCTTTGATCGATGAGCTAGTCCATCAGAGGCATACTAGGGACATGGTGTTGTCTATGTATCCACACATGTATCTGAGTTTCCGATCAATACAATTCTATCATGGATAATAAACGATTATTATGAACAAGGAAATATGATAATAACTAATTTATTATTGCCTCTAGGGCGTATTTCCAACAGGTTGTTGGTTAGTAAAAATATTTATAGTTAAAGGGTGTTAATTTGCTGTTCAACTAAATATTTGTTATGGCATGGTGATGTTGTGTGAGCATTCTTATTCCTCATTGAAATCCTAGTGTTGTTTAGGTCGGGGGCACGTGATGGTTAACTCCTACCAACCTCCTCCCTAGGGGAATGCGAGTAGTACTTTGCTTTGAGAGAGCTAATAAAACCTTGCAATAAGTATGCAAGTTCTTTATAACTAATGTGAATCCATGGATGTACGTACTCTCACCACCTCATATTTGTTAGCCTCTTAGGTACCGTGTATTGCTCATTCTCATCTCGAGGATCGATGCAACCTTCACCGGTGCATCCAAACCCCATGACATGATACGCTCAGTTGCACATAAGCCACTTTATATCTTCCTCAAAACATCCACCATATCTACCTATCATGGCATTTCCATAGCCATTCCGAGATATATTGTCATGCAACTTCCACTGTTACATTATATAACTAGCACGCCCATTGTCATATTGCTTTACATGATCGTAAGATAGCTAGTATGGTATTTCCATGGCTTGTATGCTTGTTTATATCCATACTATGCTCGATCATTGCACATCCTGGTACACTACCAGCGGCATTCATATAGAGTCATATTATTTAGTAGCTTTTCATATCAAGTTGTAAGTAAATAAAAATGTGATGTTCATCATTATTAGGGCACTATCTTAGTGAGGAAAGGATGATGGAGACAATGATTCCCCCACAAGTCGGGATGAGACTCCGAACGAAAAAAAAAAAGAAAAAAGGAAAAAAAGAAAAAGAAAGAAAAAAAGGAAAAAAGGAAAAAAGAGAAAAAATGAGAGAAAAGAAAGAAGGGGCAGTGTTGCTACATCCTTTTACACACTTGTGCTTCAAAGTAGCACCATGTTTTTCATATAGAGAGTCTCATGTTTTGTCGCGTTCATACGCTAGTGGGAATTTTTCGTTATAGAACTTGGCTTGTATATTCCGATGACAGGCTTCCTCAAATGCCCGAGGTATTCATGGGAAAGCAAGTTGGATGCACACCCACTTAGCTTCAGTTGAGATTTCATACACTTATAGCTGTAGTGCATCCCTTGCATGGAAATCCCTACTCCTCGCATTGATATCAATTGATGGGCATCTCCATAGTCCGTTGATCTGCCTAATTGATGCAAGACTTTCTTCTCCAATTTTACCCCTTTGAAACCTATTAGAATATTCTATTCCACCTATATGTTATATCCATGGTTAACGCTCATGTATTTTATGAGTAATAATAAGTTGAAGCACGTTAAAAAGTATGATCCAACTGTCTGGCTTAACACCGTGGTGCTTGACATTTGTATTTTTGTGGTGAAGACAGAGCCATGCCATGCTAATATGACAAAATGAATGGGGAGGGTAAGCATTCTTTAAGAATCATACATCTTGTAAACCGATGATTATGTTACTTGTGTTTATGGATATTACTATGTTGATGTTTGTTAATTCATCGTTTCTCAGTGATCATACCTCCAATATATTACATATTGGGTAGCATGTCAGATCAAAAATTCCATTTATATGTGAGTATGAGCAAGAATTAAGCTTGGGGATGCTGATACATCTCCAACGTTTCTATAATTTTTAATTGTTCCATGCTATTATATTATCATTCTAGGATGCTTTTTAGGCATTTACTTGCTAATTTATATTATTTTTAGCACTAACCTATTAACCGGTGCCAAGTGCCAGTTGTTATTTTCTGCATGTTTTTAGATTTTCAGGAATACTGTACCAAACAAATTCGAAATACCACAAAACTTTTTGATGATCTTTTCTGGACGAAGATAAGACCTAGAAGCTTCGGAGGGAGACCGGAGGGCACACGAGGTGGCCCCAAGCCAACAGGGCGTGCCCAGGGGGCTGGCCACACCATGATGGCTTGGGGCCACATCGCCGGCCCTCTGGCATTGTTCTCTGGCTAATAAGTTCTCTTTGACCCTAAAACCAACATGGAGCCCCCCGAGATACTTTTTCCATTGCCGCAAGTCTCTGTTCCGTCGTGTCCCCATCTAGAGCCCTGTTTTGGTGCCCTACCGTAGGGGGGATCAATCATGGAGGGCCTCTACATCAAACATGTTACTCCCATAGTGATATGTGAGTAGTTCACCACAAACCTATGGGTTCCTAGTTAGTACCTAGATGGCTATCTCTCTCTTTTTGTTCTTCAATACAAAGTTCATCGCATCTTCGCGATGATCTATTTGTTGTAATTACTTTGTGCGATGCGTTTGTTGGAATCGATGACTTGTGGGTTTATGTTTAGATTGTTCATGACATTATATTGAGTTCCTTTCTGGTCCTTTCATATATATGCATGATTATATGATAGCTTCATAATTCTCTCCGATCTATTGATAGTTTGGCCAACTAGATTTTATTTATCTTCAGTGGGAAAGGTTCGTTGTAGTGGGTTCAATCTTGCGGTGCTCAATCCCAGTGAAAGAAAGGGATATGACACGTATTTGTATTGCTACCACTGAGGTTAAAACAATGGGGTTAATTCATCTTAATTGGATTTACTTTGTCTACATAATGCCACCGTTCTCAAAGCATTACTCCATTTTACTTAATACTCTAGATGCATGCTGGATATCGGTCGATGGGTGGAGTAATAGTATTAGATGCAGGCAGGAGTTGATCTACTTGCTTACGGACGTGATGCCTGATGTCTACTGTACAACCTTCTTCTTGTAGAATCGTGTTGGGCCTCCAAGCGTAGAGTTTTGTAGGACAGTAGCAAATTTCCCTCAAGTGGATGACCTAAGGTTTATCAATCCGTGGGAGGCGTACGATGAAGAAGGTCCCTCTCAAACAACCTTGCAACCAAATAACAAAGAGTCTCTTGTGTCCCCAACACAACCAATACAATGGTAAATTGTATAGGTGCACTAGTTCGGTGAAGAGATGGTGATACAAGTGTAATATGAATGGTAGATATAGGTTTTTATAATCTGAAAATATAAAAACAGCAAGGTAACAAGTAACAAAAGTGAGCACAAACGGTATTGCGATGCTTGAAAACAAGGCCTAGGGTCCATACTTTCACTAGTGCAAGTTCTCTCAACAATACTAACACAATGGAATCATATGTAAATACCTCTCGTGTGACAAAGAGTTCACTCCAAAGTCACAAATAGCGGAGAACTAACAAAGAAATTATTGTAGGGTACGAAACCACCTCAAAGTTATCTTTTCTGATCAATCTTATGAGCTATCCCTATAAGTGTCATGAACAGCCCTAGAGTTCATACTAAAATAACACCTTAAGACACACATCAATCAAAACCCTAATGTCAACTAGATACTCCAATGTCACCACAAGTACCCATGGGCTTGATTATACGATATGCATCACATAATTTCAGATTCATCATGTTCAATCCAACACAAATAACTTCAAAGAGTGCCCCAAAGTTTCTACCAGAAAGTAAAGACAAAAACATGTGTCAACCCCTATGCATAGATTCCCAAGGTCACAGAACCCGCAAGTTGATCACCAAAACATACATCAAGTGGATCAATAGAATATCCCATTGTCACCATGGATATCCCATCCAAAGACATACATGAAGTGTTCTCAAATCCTTAAAGACTCAATCTGATAAGAAAACGTCAAAGGGAAAACTCAATTCATCACAAGAAGATAGAGAGGGGAACACTCCATCTGATTCAATCTATATCAATAAAGCTCGCGATACATCAAGATCGTGTCATCTCAAGAACATGAGAGAGAGAGAGAGAGATCAAACACATAGCTACTGGTATATACCCTCAGCCCCGAGGGTGAAATACTCCCTCCTCGTTGTGGAGAGCGTCGGGATGATGAAGATGGCCTCCACTGATGGTTTCCCCCTTCCGACAGGGTGCCGGAACGGGATCCCGATTGGTTTTCGTGGCTCTAGAGGCTTGCGGTGGTGGAACTCTCGATCTGCGTTTCTTTTCAGAGGTTTCTATATTTATAGGAATTTTTGGTGTTGGAAACACGTCAAGGGGTGCCACAAGGTGCTGACAAGCCTGCCAGGCATGACGAGGGGGTGGCCGCACCTGACAGGCTTGGGACCTCCCCGTGGCTCTTCTGGCCCAGCTCAAATGCTTCGGGGGTCTCTTGTGGTCCAGAAAAAATAGTACTATTTTTTTAGCCCATTTCGAGAACTTCTATTTCTGCACAAAAAACGACACCATGGTAGTTCTGCTGAAAACAACGTCAGTCCGGGTTAGTTCTAATAAAATCATACCAAAATCATATAGAATTATTGTAAACATGGCATGAATACTTCATAAATTATGGATATGTTGGAGACGTATTTGCCTCTCCTCTCCTCTCCTCCTATATATACTAGTGGATTGGGTGGTTTTTGGACAGAATTTCCGGCCACGTGCTACCCGTTTCACCGGTGCACAGTTTCTCCTCTAGATCGGTTTTCCGCAGCGCTTAGGCGAAGCCCTGCCGGAATTGCTCCACCACCATCACCGGAGCGCCGTCACGCTGCCGGTGAACTCTCTCTCCTCTCCACCTCCTCTCGCTGGATCGAGACGGTGGAGATCGTCATCAAGCTGCACGTGTGCTGAACGCGGAGGTGCCGTCCGTTCGGCGCTAGATCGGAAGGACCGTGATCGAGATCGCGAGACAGTTCGTGATGAGATCGCGGAACGGATCGTGATGAGTTTGCGGGACAGATCGTGATCAAGATCGTGAGACGGATCGTGATGAGATCGCGGGACGGATCGTGATGAGTTCACGGGACGGATCGTGATTGGATCGCGGGACGGATCGTGATGAGATCGCGGGACGCTCGGCGATTTGGATCGCGAAGATGTTCGACTACACCAACCGCGTTTCTTAACGCTTCCCGCTTAGCGATCTACAAGGGTATGTAGATCCACTCTCCCTCTCATAGATTCTCATCACCATGGATAGGTTTGCGTGTGCGTAGGAAAATTTTTGTTTCCCATGCGACGTTCCCCAACAGTGGTATCAGAGCTAGGTTGATGGTTCGATGAGATCTCGAGTAGAACACAAAAGGTTTGTGGGCGTTGATGCTTAGATTGCTTCCTCCCTTGGTAGGATTTTGGTTCAGCGGGATTGTGAGATGAAGCGGCCCGGACCAACATTACTCGTACGCTTACGAGAGACCGGTTCCCTCGATGCAACTTGTTGCTTAGATGGCTTGCGGGTGACAGTTTCTCTCACTTTAGTTGGATCGGATCCGACAAAGGCGGTCCTTGAGAAGGTTGAAAAGCAATCTATGTATCACCGTTGTGGTTTATGCGTAGGTGAGAATCGTTCTTGCTAGATACCCGTAGCAGCCACGTAAAACTTGCAACAACAATTAGAGGACGTCTAACTTGTTTTTGCAGGGTATGTTGTGATATGATATGGCCAATTACATGATGTGATATATGTGATGTATGAGATGATCATGTGATGTATAGATTATCACGACTTGCATGTCGATGAGTACGGCAACCGGCAGGAGCCATAGGGTTGTCTTTAATTATTGTATGACCTGCGTGTCAATCATTAAGAGCTATGTAATGCTTTACTTTATCGCTACGGTAGCAATAGTAGTAGAAGCATGCAGGGCGTGACAACCCCGATGGCGACACGTTGATGGAGATCATGGTGTCATGCGGGTGACGATGGAGATCATGCCGGTGCTTTCTAGATGGAGATCAAAAGCAAAAGTTCATGGCCATATCATGTCACTTATGATTTGCATGTGATGTTAATCCTTTTTATGCACCTTGTTTTGCTTAGGACGACGGTAGCATTATAAGGTGATCCCTCACTTAATTTCAAGATAAATTGTGTTCTCCCCGAGTGTGCACCGTTGCGAAAGTTCGTCGTGTTTAGACACCACGTGATGATCGGGTGTGATAGACTCTACGTTCACATACAACGGGTGCAAGCCAGATTTGCACGCGCAGAACACTCGGGTTAAACTTGACGAGCCTAGCATGTACAGACATGGCCTCGGAACACAAGAGACCGAAAGGTCGAGCATGAGTCATATAGTGGATATGATCAACATAATGATGTTCACCATTGAAGCCACCTTAACTCACGTGATGATCGGACTTGAGTTGGTGAATTTGGATCATGTATCACTCGAATGACCCGAGGGATGTCAATTTGAGTGGGAGTTCTTAAGTAATATGATTAATTGAACTCATTATCATGAACATAGTCAAAGTGTCTTTGCAAATTATGTTGTAGATTACTAGCTCGCGCTGTAGCTCCCTTGTATTTTTATATGTTCCTAGAGAAATAGAGTTGAAAGATGTTGGTAGCAATATTGCGGACTGGGTCCGTGATCTGAGGATTGTCCTCATTGCTGCACAGAAGGCTTATGTCCTTAATGCACCGCTCGGTGCGCCACCCCCTCTAGCGTCGTCTATAGATGTTGTGAACATCTGACAGGCACGTTTCGATGACTACTTGATAGTTTAGTGCGTCATGCATTACGGCTTAGAATTGAGGCTCGGAAACGTTTTGAACGTCACGGAACATATGAGATGTTCTAGGAGCAGAGATTGTGATCTCAGGCTCGTGCCTGTGTTGCGAGATATGAGATCTCCAACAAGATTCTTTGCCTGTAAGATGAAGGAGAATAGCTCAATCGTTGAGCATGTACTCAGATTGTCTGGGTACTACAATCGCTTGAATCAAGTGGGAGTTGATCTTCCAGATAAGATAGTGATTGATATAGTTCTCCAAGTCACTGTCACTAAAGCTACTAGAACTTAGTGATGAACTATAATACACCAGGGATAGAAGTATTGATCCCTGAGCTGTTCGCGATGTTTGACACCGCGAAGGTAGAAATCAAGAAGGAGCGTCAAGTGTTGATGGTTAATCAAACCACTAGTTTCGAAAAGGGCAAGAGCAAGGAGGGAAACTTCATGGATAGCAAGTCAGTTGCTGCTCGAGTGAAGCAACCCAAAGTTGAACTCAAACCCGAGACTAAGTGCTTCTATTATGAGGTGAGAGGTCGCTGAAGCGGAACAACCCTAGATACTTGGTAGATAAGAAGGCTGGCAACATCGACAGAAGTATATTTGACATACGAGTTATTGATGTGTACCTTGCTAGTACTCTTAGTAGCACCTGGGTATTGGATACCGGTTCGGTTGCTAAATGTTAGTAACTCGAAATAAAAGCTACGGAATAAACGGAGAACTAGCTAAGGGTGAGGTGACAATATGTGTTGGAAGTGTTTCCAAGGTTGATGTGATCAACATCGCACGCTCTCTCTACCTTCAGGATTAGTGACGAACCTAAATAAATGTTATTTGGTGTTTTGCATTGAGCATGAACATGATTAGATCATGTTTATTGCAATACGGTTATTCATTTAAGTTAGAGAATAATGGTTATTCTGTTTACATGAATAATACCTTCAATGGTCATGCACCCAGTGAGAATGGTTTGTTGAAATCTTGATCGTAGTACTACACACGTTCATAACATTGATGTCAAAAGACACAAAGTTAATAATGATAGTACCACATACTTGTGGCACTGCCGCTAAATGTCATATTGGTATAAAGCGCATGTAGAAACTCCATGTTGATGGATATTTGGACTCATTCGATTTCGAATCGGTTGAGACATGCGAACCATGCCTCTTGGGCAAGATGACTAAAGGACCCCGTTGGATGGAGCGGGCAAGTGATTCATTGGAAATGATACATGTTGATGTATGCAATCTAGTGAGTCTTGTAGCGTGCAGTGGATATTGTTATTTTCTTACCTTCACTGATGATTTGAGTAGATATAGTGTATATTTACTTAATGAAACACAAGTCTGAATCGTTTGAAAGGTTCAAGCAAATTCAGAGTGAAGTTTAAAGATCATCGTGACAAGAAGATAAAAATGACTGCGATATGATCGTGGAGGTGAATATCTGAGTCACGAGTTTGGCATACAACTTAAGACAATGTGAAAGTTGTTTCACAACTAAACGCCACCTGGAACACCATAGTGTGATGGTGTGTCCGAACATCATAGTTATGCTCTATTGGACATGGTGCGTAATATGATGTCTCTTGTCGTTTTACTACTATAATTTTGGGGTTATGCATTAGAGACAACTACATTCACTTTAAGTAGGGCACCATCTAAATTCGTTGAGATGACACCATGTGAATTATGGTTTGATAGAAACCTAAGCTGTCATTTCTTAATATTTTGGGATGTGACACTTGTGTGGAAAATGTTTTCACCTAATGAGGTCGAACCCAAGGCGGACAAATTGCATCTTCATAGAATACCCTAAGATCAGTTGGGTGAACCTTCAATCTCAGATCCTAGTGCAAAATGTTTGTTGCTTAAACGGATCCTTTCTCGAGGAAATGTTTCTCTCAAAAGAATTGAGTGGGAGGAAGATAGAACTTGATGAGGTTGTTGAACCTTTGTTCAGCCAGAGAGTAGCGCAGCGCAGAAAGATGTTTCTGTGAAGCCTACGTTAGTTGAAGAGGAAGTTAATGATGATGATCATGAAGCTTCAGGATCAAGTTACTATCGAACTTCGTGGGTCGACAAGGATGTGTACTGCTCCTAAGTGGTACGACAACTCTGTCTTGGAGATCATGTTGTTGGACAACGATGAACCTACGAGCTATGGAGAAGCGACGATCGGCCCGGATTCTGACAAATGGTTGGAGGCCATGAAATCCGAGATAGGATCCATGTATTAAAACCAAGTGTAGACTTTGGTAGACTTGCTCGTTGGACGGCAGGTCGTTGAGTACAAATGGATCTTTAAAATGAAGACAGACACTGATGGTGAATGTCACTATTTGTAAAGCTCGACTTGTTGCAAAGATGTTTGTGACAAGTTCAAGGAGTTGACTACGATGAGACTTTGTCACTCGTAGCGATGCTAAAAGTCTGTTGGAATTATGTTAGCAGTTGTTGTGTTTTCAATTATGAAATCTGGCAGATGGATGTCAAAACATCGTTTCCTTAATGGTTTACTTGAGGAAAGGTTGTATGTGATACAACCAGAAGGTTTTGTCAGGCCTAAGGATGCCAAAAGGTGTGCAAGCTTCGGTGATCCTTGCATGGACTGAAGCAAGCATCTCGGAGTTGGAATATACGCTTTGATGAGGTGATCAAAGTTTTGATGTTTATACAAAGTTTATGAGAAACTTGTATTTGCAATAAAGTGAGTGGGAGCACTATAGAATTTCTGATAAGTATATGTGGATGACATATTGTTGTTCAGAAATAATGTAGAGTTTCTGGAAAGCATAAAACGGTTATTTGGAAAGTGATTTTCAAAGGAAGACCTGGATAAAGCTACCTAATTGTTGAGCATCAAAGTCTATAGAGATAGATCAAGATGCTTGATGAGATTTTCAATGAGTGCATACCTTCACAAGATTTTGAAAGAGTTCAAAATGGATCAGCCAGAGAAATAGTTCTCGTCTGATTTGTAAGGTGTGAAGTTGAGTGAGACTCAAAGCTCGACAACGGCAGAAGAAAGAGAAAGGACGAACGTCGTCCCCTATGCCTTAGCCATAGGCTCTATATTATGCCATGCTGTGTACCGCACCTATGTGTGCCTTGCCATGAGTCTGTCAAGGGGTACAAGAGTGGTCCAGGAGTGGATCACTGGACAGCGGTCGGAATTATCCTTAGTAACCAGAGGACTGAGGAAATGTTTCTTGATTATGGAGGTGATAAAGAGTTCGTCGTAAAGAGTTACGTCGATGCAAGCTTTAACACCTATCCGGATGACTGGTAGTAGCAATCTGGACACGTATAGTGGAGCAGCCATTTGGAAATAGTACCAAGTGGAGTGTGGTAGCAGTGTTTACGGTTTGATATAGAGATATGCAAAGTACACACGGATGTGAATATCGCAGACCCGTTCACTATAAGACCTCTCTCACATGCAAAGCATGATCGAGCCCCAGAACTCATTGGGTGTTAGATTCATAACAATGCGAATCACATGGTGATGTGAACTAGATTATTGACTCTAGTGCAAGTGGGAGACTGTTGGAAATATGCCCTAGAGGCAATAATAAATTAGTTATTATCATATTTCCTTGTTCATGATAATCGTTTATTATCCATGCTATAATTGTATTGATCGGAGACTTAAATGCATGTGTGGATACATAGACAAAACCATGTCCCTAGTATGCCTCTAATGGACTAGCTCGTTGATCAAAGGATGGTTAAGGTTTCCTAGCCATGGACATGAGATGTCATTTGATAACGGGATCACATCATTAGGAGAATGATGTGATGGATAAGACCCAAACTACAAACGTAGCATATGATCGTGTCAGTTTATTGCTACTATTTTCTGCATGTCAAGTATATGTTCCTATGACCATGAGATCATGCAACTCACGGATATCGGAGGAGTGCCTTGTGTGTATCAAACGTCGCAACGTAACTGGGTGACTATAAAGGTGCTCTACAGGTAATTTATGAAGTGTGAATGCTAGAATAGTGCATAAATTTGATCAATGATAATTACAAACACTTTTTCTAGCATCATTACATATCATAAACAGCAGCTCATCTCATAAACCTTCTCACGATGAAATAACAAGCTATCTACATGTTAAAGTATAGACTAACAAACTATGCTTTCAGTCACCAAACAATTGCAATTCATCTTATTTTTAGGAAGGGTCTATGTAAGAGCTTTGATTTAGAAAATTCCACATACTCAACTATCATATAGTCTTCCATGATTGCTAACACTTAAAGCATATTTTTAGAACAAATAGCATTCATCGAACATAGAGAAAGATAGGGGATTAATGTTTTGCCTTCCAACTTATTGATCATATCGATAATTGTCAACAATAATAATTCATGATCAAATATATTTGAATGGCCATATATGCTTGGATCTTTCCCCACCGCATGATGCTTGCCAACTAAATTATAATTGAGGTTGAACTAAAAAGGAATACTATTGACTCTTGCATAAAAGTAAATACATGAAGGTAAAAGATAGGCCCTTCGCAAAGGGAAGCATTGATTCGTAGAGGTGCGAGAGCTCGAGCTTTTAAGACAGAGAAGAATAATTTTGGGCGGTATGCTTTCATTGTCACCATAAAAACCGAGAGATCTCGGTATCTTCCATGCTAGATACATTATAGGCGGTTCCCAAACAGAATGGTAAAGTTTTTACTCCCCCTCCACCAATCAATCACACTCCACGGCGAGCCGAATCCACGGGTATCGTCCATACCAACAACATTCCTGGGGGAGTTTTGTTTAATTATATGCATTTTTTCTTTTTTGGGAATCCCTATTACCAGCCACTTTCTCGTGAATGATAGTGAATCAACACATACCGGGAGAATAACCCACCTAGCATGGAAGATACTGACAACCCCTAGTTACTATATGAGCGATTCAAGCATACAAAACAGAATATTATTTGAAGGTTTATAGTTTGGCACATGCAAATTTACTTGGAACGGCAGGTAAATACCACATATAGGTAGGTGTGGTGGACTCATATGGAACAAATTTGGGTTTGAGGGGTTTTGTATGCACAAGTAGTATTTCTACTTGGTGCGGAAGTTTTTGGCTAATATGAGGTGGAAGCAAGCACCACATGTTGGAGGAACCATAACAATATAAATTCTATACAAATATACCCAAGCATAGCTCATTACGTTGTCTTTCTTGTCCAACTTCAACTAATTTGCTCAAATCTGAAAATAATTAATGGGTATTCACAATCATAGAAGATGTCCAAGATAGTATATTTATATGTGAAATCTCTCTTCCTTGAATATTCTTTCATGAATGGTTCAAGTGACTTTGAATAAATTTTACCACCTATACTTCTTATATGTGAAGTCATTAGCCCATGGGCTAAGCATATAAAACATATATAATTTCAGATTTATGATATTCAATTCATTCAACCATTTACTCATAGGATATAAGTGAAGCACGAGAGTAAATGACAAAACTACTCCAAAACATATAAGTGAAGAACAATGAGTAGTCAAACAATTAAGTAGCTATGTGAGAACTTTATCTCTGTCTCTATCAATAAAATTTTCAGAACTGATTATTTTATTTAAACATCAAGCAAAACAAAAATATCACTCCAAGAATAGCATGCATCATGTGAACAAATTAAAATTTAGGCTCAACATAGGCTAACCGATAGCTGACAACGAGAGGTGGGATGCGTAGCATCCCCAAGCTTCGATGCTTGAGAGTTCTTTAAATATTTACTTGGGGTGCCTTGGGAACCCCAAGCTTGAGCTTTTGTATGTTGTTCAATCCTCTCATATCCCGGCTTCACCTATTCTAAAAAAACTTTATCCACGCAAAACTCGAAAAGAACTCGTGAGATAGGTTAGTACACATAATAATAAAATCAACTCTTTATGTACTACAAAGACAAGTTGCACAATAATTTTCAAACATTAGATATTTTATACTATCATTTCCAGAATTTATATCTACCAATATAGGCTATGGAAACTATAGGATAACTACATAACAAAACTATGACAGCAGTCTGTCCAAATAGAACATTCTGTTGAAATTTATTAAACGAGTGTACTTATGTAACTCAAAAAATTATGAAAATTTAGGAAATGCTATTAATTTTATATGACAACACTGTGTAAAAGTTTCAGAAACTTTTGACATTCCAGTAAAATATGAAAATTCAAACACTACAGCAGAAGTTTCTGTTTTTACCCAGCACATATCAAAACATACAATGCAAGCATCCTAAGGAAATTCTTGGAATTTTATTCAAAAACAAGATTATAAATAACACATAACATAGAAAAACCAAATAGAATGATGCTCCAAGCAAAACACATGTTATGTGACGAATAAAATATAGCTCCAAGTAAGATATATCGATAGTGTTAAAGACGAAAGAGGGGATGCCTTCCAAGGCATCCCCAAGCTTAGACGCTTGAGTCTTCCTTGAATATTACCTTTGTGGTGACTTGGGCATCCCCAATCTTAGGTTCTTTTCACTCCTTATTCTCCTCATATCGGTGTCTCACCCAAAACCTGAAAACTTCAATCACACAAAACTTAACGGAACTTCGTGAGAAGGGCTAGTGTAATAAAGATAGATCATTCACTTAGGTACTGTCAAGACAAGATTCATAATTATTCCCACATGATACCTACTGTATTAAATCATTCCCACAATTTATATTATATAAGCTATAGGAACACTTGAAACAAGCAAACTATGCATGCAAAATAGAATTTGTCAAGAACAGAACAGTCTGTAAAGATCTGAATGATCACCATACTTTCCTGACTCTAATAATTCTGAAAAATTAGTAAAACTCACTCAATTTGCATATAAATGTTGTGTACAAATTTCAGAATGTTTTGACGCTCTAGTAAAGTCATATAATTCATATACTAGACCCAAAACTTTCTGTTTTTACACAAAATCAAACAAACAAGTTTCCATACTATCCCAAAGGCTTTACTTGGCACTTTATTGAAATTAAAGACACAAAACATTATTACTACAATAGGTTAATCATGTGAACACATAAAAAATGAAGGTAAAAGTGTTGGGTTGTGATACATCTCCAACGTATCTATAATTTTTGATTGTTCCATGCTATTATATTATCTGTTTTGGATGTTTTATATGCATTAATATGCTATTTTATATTATTTTGGACTAACCTATTAATCTAGAGCATAGTGTCAGTTTCTGTTTTTTCCTTGTTTTTGAGATTTGCAGATAAGGAATATTAAATGGAGTCCAAACAGAATAAAACCTTTAGAAGGAATTTTTCTGGAACGAAAGGAAACCAGGAGACTTGAGAACCAAGGCACGGGAGCCACCATGGGGCCACAAGCCCTAGGGGCGCGCCCAGGGGTGTAGGGCGTGCCCAGGGGTGTAGGGCGCGCCAGGCAGGCTTGTGGGCCCATGTCCGCTCTCCTAACCCTAACGTTCGACCTATAAATTCCCAAATATTCCATCATTATCAGAATAAGCCACGACAACACTTTTTCGCCGCCAGAAGCCTCCGTTCCTAAGGGATCCAATCTTGGAGCCTTTTCCGGTAACCTGCCGGGGGGGATTCGATCACGGAGGGCATCAACATCAACTCCATTGCTCCTTCGATGATGGGTGAGTAGTTCACCACACACCTTTGGGTCGATAGATAGTAGCTAGATGTCTTATTCTCTCTCTTTGCTCTTCAATACCATGGTCTTCATGATCTTCATGGAGATCTATCCAATGTAATACTCTTTTGCAGTGTGTTTGTTGAGATCCGCTGAATTGTGGGTTTATGTTCAGATTATCCATGAATATTATTTGAGTATTTACTGAATTCTTATATGCATGATTTCATATCTTTGCCAGTCTCTTCGAGTTATTGGTTTGGTTTGGCCAACAAGATTGGTAATTCTTGCAATGGGAGAAGTGCTTAGTTTTGGGTTCAATCTTGCGGTGTCCTCACTCAGTGACAAAGTAGGGGTAGCGAGGCACGTATTGTATTGTTGCAATCAAGGATAAAAAGATGGGGTTTTCATCATATTGCTTGAGTTTATCCCTCTACATCATGTCATATTGCCTAATGCGTTACTCTGTTCTTCATGAACTTAATACTCTAGATGCAGGCAGGAGTTGGTTGATGTGTGGAGTAATAGTAGTAGATGCAGAATCATTTCGGTCTACTTGACACGGACGTGATGCCTGTATGCATAATCATTGCCTTGGATATCATCATAATTATTCGCTTTTCTATCGATTGCTCGACAATAATTTGTTTACCCATTGCAATACTTGCTATCATGAGAGAAGCCTCTAGTGAAACCTATGGCCCCCGGGTCTATTTTACATCTTATACTTTCAGATCTAAAACCAAAAATACCAAAAATACTTTGCTGCATTATTTTTACCTTTTGTTTTACTTTCCGTTTAAGCAATCTATCTCTATCAGATCTCATCCTTGCAAGTAACCCTAAAGGGATTGACAACGCCTTTATAGCGTTGGGTGCAAGAGTTTGATTCCTTGTGTAGGTACACCTATTGGGGACTTGCTTGTATATCCTACCGGATTGATACCTTGGTTCTCAACAACTGAGGAAAATACTTATCTACTTTGCTGCATCACCCGTTTCTCTTCACGGAAACCAACGGATGCTCGAGAAGTAGCAAGAAGGATTTTTGGCACCGCTGCCGGGGAGATCTACATCAAGTCTACCAAGTACCTATTACAAACTCAACTCTTGCATTTACTTTATTTTCCATTTGCCTCTCTTTTTCCTCGCCCTTTTTCGTTCTTCTTTTTTTTTGCTTTTTGCTTGCTTGTGTGTTAGACCGCTCAAACTCATGGATAGCCTTGCTATTATCGCTATTACTTTCGAGAATGAAGTTCTTAATTTTAAGCAAAGGGAGGGAGAAAACTTAAAGGATGCTTGGTATAGAATTTGAAATGCTCAAAATAGATCTATTCGTAAGCAATATACTACCGCTCTCCTTCGCAATTTTCATGTGGGCGTTTTGGATACCACTATGGGAGGAAATTTCTTGGGAAGCAATACCTTTGATTCCTATAATGCTATGATAAATTTGGTGGGCTCACCCCCTCTCATGGTTAATGAAACAATCTTAACTTTGGAACATGTTATGCGAAGGCTAGATATCATTGAAAATAAAGTTGCTACTATAGAGCTCATTGAAAACTGGGATAAAAAGATCCATAATCATATCACTCAATATGGATCTAAGTTAGGAGTTACTCTAAAAACCCTAAGGGAAAAGGAACCTATAGTTAATGAAAAATTGGACCAAGATTCCTCTAGAAGAGGAAAGCTAGAAGACATCATTACCAACTTGGGTTCCGCTTTTTCCGCTATTCAAACCACTCCTAAGTTTCCTCTTTCTAAGGCTGCCAAGTTTGTTCACATTCCCAAGAATAAGGGTGAATCCTCTAGTAAAAGAGACGAAGAACTTAAGATGATAAGTGTTCACCCTAACTTTATCAATATTGTTCGGGAACCGATTGCTACAAAAGAATTTCTTGACTTTTTGCCTAGAAGTATGGTTATTGATATAACCAAGGAACCTCCTGAATTTGAGAAGGTCCTCACAAAAGTTGCCAATACCAAAGATGACAATACCTAGATCTATTGTGTTTTGCCTAGCCAGGGGCGTTAAACAATAGCGCTTGTTGGGAGGCAACCCAATTTTATTTTGCGTTTTGCTTTTTTCTTCTGCTTTGGTGTGTTTTGCACATTATTAATTCTATAGTAATTTTGTTTTTCTGTTTTAATTATTGTTTGAGCCAAGTAAAATCTTTGGGGTTATCTATGGTAGTTGTTGATTTGATCTTGCTGAAAAACAGAAACTTTTGCGCTCAGTCCAGGAATTTTCTAAATTTTTCAGAGCATCGAATTGATCTGAAATTTTTACACAAGATTGATATACAAATTACCCTGATTTTCCTAATTTTCAGAATTTTAAGAGCTCCATAAGTATTCAAAGTTTACAGATTTTTACAGACTATTCTATTTTTGATAGATTCTGTTTTCTTTGTGTTGTTTGCTTATTTTGATGTATCTATGGGTCGTATCGCGGGGTATGAGTCATGGAAAAGATAGAATACAGTAGGTATTACACAAATATAAATAAATAATGAGTTCACAACAGTATCTAGAGTGGTGATTTGTTTTTCTTATACTAACGGATCTCATGAGTTTTCTGTTGAGTTTTGTGTTGTGAAGTTTTCAAGTTTTGGGTGAAGATTTGATGGACTATGGAATAAAGAGTGGCAAGAGCCTAAGCTTGGGGATGCCAAGTCATACTCAAGGATACCAATAAGACTAAGCTTGGGGATGCCCAAGTCTCCCAGGGTCATATTCAAGGATACCAAAAAGCCTAAGCTTGGGGATGCCCCGGAAGGCATCCCCTATTTCGTCTTCAATCCATCGGTAAATTTACTTGAGGCTATATTTTTATTCACCACATGATATGTGTTTTGCTTGGAGGGTCTTGTATTATATGAGTCTTGCTTTTTAGTTTGCCACAATCATCCTTGCTGCACACACCTTTTGAGAGAGACACGCTGAATCGTGAATTTATTAGAATACTCTATGTGCTTCACTTATATCTTTTGAGCTAGGCAATGTTGCTCTAATGATTCACTTATATCTTTATAGAGAATGGTGGTGTTATATTTTATAGAAATTATTGAACTCTCGTTCCTCACTTATATTATTTTGAGAGTTTCTTAAAACAACATGGTAATTTGTTTAGGTTATGAATTTAGTCCTAATATAATGGCATCCAAGAGGGATATAATAAAAACTTTCATATTAAGTGCATTAAAAACTTTGAGAAGTTTGATTCCTTGCATATAGTTTTGAGATAATAGGGATGGTAATATGAGAGTCATGCTAGTGAGTAGTTGTGAATTGGAAGAGATACGTGTGTTAAAGCTTGTGATTCCCGTAGCATGCACGTATGGTGAACCGTTATGTAACGAAATCGGAGCATGATTTGTTTAGTGATTTTCGACCTTTGTGTGAGGGTCGGGAGCACGCGATGGTTAACTCCTACCAACCTCTCCCCTAGGAGCAAGCGTCTAATGCTTTGTTTGATAACTAATAGACTTTTGCAATAAGTACGTGAGTTCTTTATGACTAATGTTGAGTCCATGGATTATACGAACTCTCACCCTTCCATTTTTGCTAGCCTCTCTAGTACCGTGCAAGTTTCGCTGGTACATCAAACCCTCCTTCCTCAAAACAGCCACCATATATTCCTCAAAGCAGCCACCAGACCTACTTATTATGGCATTTCCATAGCCATTCCGAGATATATTGCCATGCAACTTCCACCATGTAGTTTTTCATGACTTGCGTCATCACTTCATATTTGCATATAGAGTCATACTTTGTCATAGGTATCCATGTAGTGGTAATTTTTCTTTTTTGAGTTATAAGTAAATAAAAGTGTGATGATTTTTCAGCAATAGAGCATTGTCCCATGAGAGAAAAGGATGATGGAGGCTATGACTCCCTCACAAGTTGGGATGAGTATCCGGACCTTACAAAAAATAAAAGAGGCCAGCGAAGCCCAAACAAAAAAATAAAAGAGGCCAAAGAAGCCCACCAGAAAAGGGAAAAAATAAAAAAATTGAGAGAAATAGAGAAGGGACAATTGCTACCACATCTTTCCACACGTGTGATTCAAAGTAGCACCATGATATTCATGATAGAGAGTCTCCTATTTTGTCACTTTCATATAACTAGTGGATGTTCATTTTGCACGACCACTTAGTTTTCTTTTTGAGCTTTCATACACTTATAACTTTAAGTACATTTGTTGCATGGCAATCCCTACTGACTCACATTGATATCTATTGATGGGCATCTCCATAGCCCGTTGATACACCTAGTTGATGTGAGACTATCTTCTCCCTTCTCCTTGCATCTCCTCCATATTCTATTCCACCTATAATGATATATCCATGGCTTATTTTCATGTATTGCGTGAGAGTTGAAAAGGTTTGAGAACACCAAAAGTGTGAAACAATTGCTTGACTTGTTCATCGAGGTTGTGCATGATTTAGATACTTCGTGTGGGGAAGATGGAGCATAGCCAGACAATATGATTTTGTAGGGATAACTTTCTAAGGCCATGTTATTTTGAAAGGACATGACTACCTTGTTGGTGTGCTCGAAATATTACCATTTTTATGTCAATATTAGACTATTTTTTTGAATCTTCGGATCTGAATATTCATGCCACAATAAAGAATATTACATGGATAAATATGTTAGGTAGCATTCCACATCAAAAATTATGTTTTTATCATTTACCTACTCGAGGACGAGCAGGAATTAAGCTTGGGGATGCTGATACATCTCCAACGTATCTATAATTTTTGATTGTTCCATGCTATTATATTATCTGTTTTGGATGTTTTATATGTGTTAATATGCTATTTTATATTATTTCTGGGACTAACCTATTAATCTAGAGCCTAGTGCCAGTTTCTGTTTTTTCCTTGTTTTTGAGATTTGCAGATAAGGAATATTAAACAGAGTCCAAACGGAATAAAACCTTCAGAAGGAATTTTCTGGAATGAAAGGAAACCAGGAGACTTGAGAACCAAGGCAAGGGAGCCACCATGGGGCCACAAGCCCTAGGGGCGCGCCCAGGGGGTAGGGCACGCCGGGCAGGCTTGTGGGCCCACGACCGCTCTCCTAACCCTAATCTTCGGCCTATAAATTCCCAAATATTCCATCATTATCAGAACAAGCCACAAAAACACTTTTCCGCCCCCAGAAGCCTCTGTTCCCGAGAGATACAATCTTGGAACCTTTTTCGGTAATCTGCCGGAGGGGGATTCGATCTCGAAGGGCATCTACATCAACTCCATTGCCTCTGCGATGATGCGTGAGTAGTTCACCACAGACCTTCGGGTCTATAGCTAGTAGCTAGATGGCTTCTTCTCTCTCTTTGCTCTTCAATACCATGTTCTTCATGGAGATCTATCCGATGTAATACTATTTTTGTGGTGTGTTTGTCGAGATCCGCTGAATTGTGGGTTTACGTTCAGATTATCCATGAATATTATTTGAGTCTTTCCTGAATTCTTATATGCATGATTTCATATCTTTGCCAGTCTCTTCGAGTTATTGGTTTGGTTTGGCCAACTAGATTAGTAATTCTTGCAATGGGAGAAGTGCTTAGTTTTGGGTTCAATCTTGCGGTGTCCTCACCCAGTGACAAAGTAGGGGTAGCGAGGCACGTATTGTATTGTTGCCATCAAGGATAACAAGATGGGGTTTTCATCATATTTCTTTAGTTTATCATTCTACATCATGTTATCTTACCTAATGCGTTACTCTGTTCTTCATGAACTTAATACTCTAGATGCAGGTAGGAGTCGGTCGATGTGTGGAGTAATAGTAGTGGATGCAGAATCGTTTTGGTCTACTTGACACGGACATGATGCCTATATGCATAATCATTGCCTTGGATATCATCATAATTATGTGCTTTTCATCAATTGCTCGATAGTAATTTGTTTACCCACCGTAATACTTGCTATCATGAGAGAAGCCTCTAGTGAAACCTATGGTCCCCGGGTCTCTTTTACATCTTATATTTTCTGATCTAAAATGAAAAATACCAAAATTACTTTGCTGCATTATCTTTACCTTTTCTTTTACTTTCCGTTTAAGCAATCTATCTCTATTAGATCTCATCCTTGCAAGTAACCTTAAAGGGATTGACAACCCCTTTATAGCGTTGGGTGCAAGAGTTTGATTCCTTGTGTAGGTACACCTATTGGGGACTTGCTTGTATCTCCTACTGGATTGATACCTTGGTTCTCAACAACTGAGGGAAATACTTATCTACTTTGCTACATCACCCGTTCCTGTTCACGCAAACCAACGCATGCTCGAGAAGTAGCAGGTTGTCTCCCAACAAGCGCTTTTCTTTAATGCCTTTTAGCTAGGCATGATGATTTCAATGATGCTCGTATAGGAATAATAATTGGAGCATGCAAAATAGCATCACGAATCTAATGACAAGCACATTTAATTCTAACTCACTTCCTATGCATAGGGATTTTGTGAGCAAACAATTTATCGAAACAAGAATCAATTAGCATAGGAAGGCAAAACAAGCACAACTTCAAAACTTTGAACACATAGAGAGGAAACCTGATATAATTGCAATTCGTACAAGCATATGTTCCTCCCTCATAATAATTTTCAGTAGCATCATGAAGGAATTACACAATATAACCATCACATAAAGCATTATTTTCATGATCTACAAGCATAGAAAGTTTACTACTCTCCTCATAAGCAATTTTCTTCTCATTCATAATAGTGGGAGCAAACTCAACAAAATAACTATCATGAGATACTTGATTGACATAACCACTTTGAATATTAAAATCATGATGATAACTTTCATGGTTGTTGTTACTCTTTATATCATACGTGTCATCACAATAATCATCATAGATAGGAGGCATGTCATAATCATAATAGTTTGCTCATCAAAACTTGGGGGACTAAAAATATCTTCTTCATCAAACATAGGATCCCCAAGCTTGTGGATTTGCATATCATTAGCATCATGAATATTCATAGAATTCATACTAACAACATTGCAATCATGCTCCTCACACAAAGATTTAGTGCCAAACATTTTAATAACTTCTTCTTCTAACACTTGAGCACAATTTTCCTTACCATCATTTTCACGAAAGACATTAAAAAGATGAAGCATATGAGGCAACCTCAATTCCATTTTTTTGTAATTTTATTTTATAAAACTAAACTAGTGAAAAACAAGAAACTAAAAGATTTGATTGCAAGATCTAAAGATATACCTTCGAGCACCCACCTCCCCGGAAACAATGCCAAAAAAGAGCTTCATGTCTACTACACAACCTTCTTCTTGTAGACTCGTGTTGGGCCTCCAAGCATAAAGTTTTGTAGGACAGTAGGAAATTTCCCTCAGGTGGATGACCTAAGGTTTATCAATCCGTGGGAGGCATAGGATGAAGATGCTCTCTCTCAAACAACCCTGCAACCAAATAACAAAGACTCTCTTGTGTCCCCAACACACCCAATACAATGGTAAATTGTATAGGTGCACTAGTTCGGCAAAGAGATGGTGATACAAGTGTAATATGGATGGTAGATATAGGTATTTGTAATCTGAAAATATAAAAACAGCAAGGTAACAAGTAACAAAAGTGAGCACATACGGTATTGCAATGCTTGAAACCAAGGCCTAGTGTCCATACTTTCACTAGTGCAAGTTCTCTCAACAATACTAACATAGTTGAATCATATGTAAATACCTCTCGTGAGACAAAGAGTTCACTCCGAAGTCATAAATAGCGGAGAACTGACGAATAAATTATTGTAGGGTACGAAACCACCTCAAAGTTATCTTTTCAAATCAATCTTATGAGCTATCCCTATAAGTGTCACGAACAGCCCTAGAGTTTGTACTAAAATAACACCTTAAGACACACATCAACCAAAACCATAATTTGACCTAGATACTCCAATGTCACCACAAGTACCCATGGCTTGATTATACGACATGCATCACATAATTTCAGATTCATCATGTTCAATCCAACACAAATAACTTCAAAGAGTGCCTCAAAGTTTCTATCGGAAAGTCAAGACAAAAACGTGTGCCAACCCCTATGCATAGATTCCCAAGGTCACGGAACCCGCAAGTTGATCACCAAAACATACATCAAGTGGATCAATAGAACATCACATTGTTACCACGGATATCCCATCGCAAGACATACATCAAGTGTTCTCAAATCCTTAAAGACTCAATCCGATAAGAAAACTTCAAAGGGAAAACCCAATTCATCACAAGAAGATAGAGAGGGGAAAACTCCATATGATTCAATCTATATCAATAAAGCTCGCGGTACATCAAGATCGTGTCATCTCAAGAACACGAAAGAGAGAGAGATCAAACACATAGCTACTGGTACATATGCTCAGCCCCGAGGGTGAACTACTCCGTCCTCGTCATGGAGAGCATCGAGATGATGAAGATGGCCTCTGGTGATGGTTTCCCCCTCCAATAGGGTGTCGGAACGGGCTCCCAGTTGGTTTTTCATGGCTTTGGAGGATTGCAGCAGCGGAACTCCCGATCTATGTTTCTTTTTTGGAGCTTTCTATATTTATAGGAATTTTTGGCGTTGGAATCACGTCAAGGGGTGCCACGAGGCGGTGACAAGCTGTGACGCCCCCAATTTTGACCGTACGCTCACATACACACAATGCATACGACCAAGATTAGGGACTCACTAATCAACATCGCAACACAACTCTAGACACAAATTAAAGTCATACAACTTCATATTACAAGCCAGGGGCCTCGAGGGCTCGAATACAAAGCTCGACAAGCACGAGTCAGCGAAAGCAAAAAATATCTGAGTACAGACATAAGTTAAACAAGTTTTGCCTTAAGAAGGCTAGCACAAACATAAGTAGCGGATCGAAAGAGGCGAGGCCTCCTGCCTGGGAACCTCCTAAACTGCTCCTGGGCGTCGGCAATCTCCACATAGTAGGCTCCAGCGGTGGTGTAGCAGTGGTCTCCGGCGTACTCCATCTCTTGGGCTCCATCGTCTGAACACAAAATCGAATTGAGGGGGAAAGAGCAAGAAAAGCATCGGTGAGTACTCATCCAAAGTATTTGCAAGACTGACATCAGAACTATGCTAAGTATGCATCATTATCAAGGGGAGGGGTGATATCTGGACTGAATGCAGAAATCAAGAATAGGGGGAAGGCCTAGTCCTATCGAAGACTAGCAAATTCAGCATCTTGCCGCATTAGAAGAGAGTAGACTGGTAACTAAAATATAGTCATATTATTAGCATATTTTTATTAAGTAACCACGCCCAGAGATTCTTCCTTGACTCCCTGCGAGGAAGCAATCCCGGAGCCAACATTTCAAATTAGAGTCACAATTGTAGTTGTATAAGGTCAAGGTACAACTCCAAGTCATCCTGTTACCATGGACACAGCTATTCGAATAGATAAGTTCTTCCCTGCAGGGGTTCACAAAGTATTCCCCAACACGCTTAAATCACCTCCGGTCGGACACACTTTTCTGGGTCATGCCCGACCTCGGGATATCAAAACGTCGTTGCCCAACCTAGACTTAGCGAAGAGGCCAGCCCGCCGGTCTAAATCCTAAGCGTGCAGGGGTCATGGGCCCACTCACCCTTTGCACTCCTACATGATGCGAGGGTGGCCAAGGTCAGTCCTAGCACCCCTTATAACAAGCGCGATGCCGTTGCGGACCACTCGGGCGCGCGCCACTCCATTGCTGACGTCCGAAGAGCTTCGGCTGATACAACGACGCTGAGTACCCATAACTTCTCCCACATGAAGGTTAGTGCATAATTAAGGCCAAGGATCTAACTCAGATGAAGTACCCAACCCATTAGCATTTTATTAATGCAGGGCAAGCGTGACCCATAAAGTGCGGTCGCGTCACCCCGTCTCGAGGATGTGTGGCAAAGGCCTCTCTCGCCAGTCCACGCCTCATCATCATCAAACCGTGGGTACCCCTCAGGGCCGACCCATCACCAACATGTTTTTGTAACCAGGTCATAGTAACTCTGTGTATAAAACATCAAGGCAGGAACTAAGGAATCACCCTCAACGGTCCCCGCTCGATCTAACCGTCAAGGTGGAGTTAAAGGAATCACCCTCGAAGGTCCCACACTAGAGGGGTTGCACGACAGAGACATCATAAGGAATGGTGAAGGAGGAATCACCCTCGATAACCACGACCGACTAGCTGCACTACAGGACTAGCATCATGAGTACTTCACGAGGTGTCACCCTCGGTACTCGATAGTAGCACTGAAGAGTCATACAACTAAGGGGGAGTACGGTGATGTGAGGGGCCTGGCTTGTCGGTCGGTTGACTGGGTCTTCGAGTCTTCGAGTTGTCGGGTCATCGATGAAGAAGCAGGGGCAACTGAGACTAAGGGGGGTCACTAGGGAATTCACTAACCAACCTATACTAAGTAGTTGGTATGATTGCAGGTATAGTAGTAGTTCATCAAAACAGGCTATGCATCAGATTAGGAGCTAACTAATAAAGTAGCAAAAATCTAATGCAAGAATAAGAGGGAAGGGAATAGGCGATATCGGAATGCTCAAGGGGGTTTGCTTGCCTTGCTGCTCTAACACAACGACGTAGTCGTACCCGACCGCACCGTCAGTCTCGGGGTGGAAGGGAATCTGCGGCAAAAGGCTGATCGTCAGCGACGTAGTCGTACCCGACAGCACCGTTAGTCTCGGGGTCTACCGGAGAGAAGAGGGGGAAGAAACAATAAATATAAAGCAAACAGGTGCACCACGATGCATTACATGGCAATATGCAGAGCTAGGTATGCACTAACGCAATACTACACGTTGCAGACGAAGTGAGAGAATATTTGACGATATTTCCCGGTTCCGTGGATTTATCAGATAGACGATTCGGAGGGGAAAGTTCCAAGTTCATCATGCTAGGAGCATGTGACATATGAATGAATGGCATATTCAGATTTGTGGGATTTGTTTGATCAATTTTCATGTATAAAGTTTTTTCATCTGAGCTACAGATTAATTTCTATGATTTTCTAAAGTTTTTATTAATTTCTAGAATTTAATTCTATTTATTTAATTTAACATTATCCAAAACAGTGAATGATGACATCAGCATGACATCATCACTGCATCAGCAGTCAACTCTGGCTGACCAAAGTCAAACCTGACATGTCGGGGGCACATGTCATAGACTCACGGTTATTTCAGTGTATTAATTAAACTAAACATGGTTAATTATCTAGTGGGGCCCATCTATCATAAGGTCATTAAGCTAAAATAATTAATTTTAATTAATCTAATTAACTAATTTAGCTACTGGCGGGGGTGGCCCACCTGTCATACACATAGGGGGGTTGGGGCCCCACGTGTCATGGACGGGCAGTGCCTAATCAGCACGGTTGACCCGGTCAACGGGTCAACGGTAACCACGGGACCCAGCTGCCAGTGACCCTGGAAGTGGCCCCGACCTGGCCACGTGGGCGGCGGCACCGGCCGGCCACCGAAGTAACTCCGGCGAGCACCCGAAACGGTGGCGGGGCTCGAGTTTCGCGTACAAGGCGTCAAATCGCGTGCGGTTGGGCGCGTTCGAACGGTCGTTCAACGCCGCGTCGATCCCGGGCGGTAGCGTCATCGGACCTAGTCGGAAACGGCGCCAGCGATGACGGCAAGCAGCGGCGCTTACGGGAGCACGACGGGGATGGCTGTAGGAGGCACGAACGGGCGCGTGCGTGGGCGCGTCGTGCTCCTGGGAGCATCGTGAGCTCAGGGTTGTGCTCAGGCGAGCCCAACGGCGACGATGGCAATGAGAAGAGCTCGGTCATGGTGGCGGCTAGCTAGAGGGCGTTATGGGAGCGCACAAAGGGAGAGGCATGGCGAGAGGATCTCACTAGCGTTGCTGGGGAGGTCCGGGGAAGCCGGAGTTCACGGGGAGGAGCGAATCGACGACGGTGGCGTTTGGGCCCGAGGAGGAAGAAGGTCGATGGTGATGGCGTGGGAGCTCCCGGGGCTCGATCCGATGCTCAGGGAGGTCGACGTAGCCGATGCGGAGCTCCAGGGCTAGTCGGTTAGGGAGGAGGTGGGCGGTGGCCACGTGCTTACCACGGCGCCGCCATGGATCCGCTCGGGCGAGCTCGAGCACGAGCGAGGAGAGGGACGGAGAGGGGGCTAATGGGTCCTAGGGTTTCGAGGGTGTGAGAGAGAGTCTAGGGGGCGTTCTTATCCTCACGGGATCGCATGGATGGCCGACAGCGTGACGATCGCCATTCGGACGGCGCCGGCGCCATGGCCTTCCTCCGTTGGCGCGAGGAGGAGGAAAAGGCCGGCGCTAATGGGTTGGGCCAGCCTGTAGCACTTGGGCCATAGTGCCCAATAGCTCTTTTTCTTTTTCCATTTCTTTTTTTCTTGCTTTTTGTTTTATTCTTTTCTGTTTCCTTTTATTTACAGTATACATTCACCTCCGAAAAATGTGAGACCTGGTCCAATAATTAAGTGGCAACAACCAGCACTGCCTAAAAAATAATTGGGTTCATTCGAAATTGTTTGTATTTTCCATTCAATTTAAGGGCAAATTTAAATGCTTTAAGGCTCTGTTATTGATGGTGGGGTCCACTCCAGTATCAAGGTGATGTTGTGTTCCTTAACGACATTTGTTTTGTGATTTATAACAAGGTGATTTATAACAAATGCGCAACAATTTTCTGTTGCTGTTTGCAACTTTATTTTATCACAATAAAATTCAAGGCATTTTGAGGTGGAATTTGAAAGGATATATGACTCCATTGTGATCATGCACTGTTTAGCAAAAGGGGTTAGCTTAAACATGGCCATTACTGTAGCTTAATTACATTGACCACTCTAGCATAATTCCAGGGTGTCACAATTCTCCCCTACTAACAAGAATTCTCGTCCCGAGAATTAAGAAGTAGATGGAAAGAGCCCAGGGTATTCTGCACGAACATGATCCTCGCGTTCCCAACTGGCCTCATTTTCAGAATGATTTTCCCACGGCACTTTGAAGAACTTGGTAATCTTCTAACGAGTTCGATGTTCGGTTTCATCAAGAATGCAGACTAGTTGTTCTTTGTAGGAAAGGTCTTGTTGCAGTTCAAGCATATCATGGTCCACTGCTCGGATAGGATCCTTGAAGCAACGACAAAGCTGTGACACATGGAACACATCGTGAACCTGAGAAAGGTTTGGCGGTAGCTCCAGTTGATATGCCACTTTACCACGCCTTTCGAGAATAGTGAAAGGACCAATATAATGAGGAGCCAGCTTGCCCTTGATCCCAAAATGGTGTGTACCTCTCATTGGCGTGACTCGAAGATAAGCCTTTTCGCCAGGTTGATAGACCATATCTTTGTGATGACGGTCATACTGACTCTTCTGACGAGACTGAGCAGCCTTCAGATTTGCATGAATAATGCGGACTTGATCTTCGGCATGTTGGATAATATCCGGACCGATAAGTGTATGTTCCCCAGTTTCTGAGCAATTCAGAGGAGTCCGACACTTACGTCCACAAAACACTTCAAAGGGAGCCATCTTCAAACTAGCTTGATAGTTATTGTTGTAGGAGAACTCAACACATGGGAAATATTCCTCCCATTTCTTGTCGAAAGAAATGACACAAGCTCGAAGAATATCTTCGAGAATCTGATTGACTCTTTCAACTTGTCCCTGGGATGGAGGGTGAAAAGCGATGCTAAATGACAAATGAGTTCCCATAGCTTCCTGGAAACTTGCCCAGAATCTTGAAGTGAATAATTTGCCACGGTCTGAACGAATCACCAATGGAATACCATGGAGTGAAACAACTCTGGACATATATAGATCTGCCAGCTGACTAGCAGTGATCGTTTCTTTGACGGCTAGAAAATGTGCCACATTGGACAGCCGGTGAATGACAACAAGAATAGCATCATTACCTTGGATGGTGGCTCGGGGTTAGCATACGAAGCCAAGTGCAACAAAACTTGGATTTAAGGATGTACAAGAGAGTTAGGTTTCGATCCTGTGGAACTTTGGGTTATGGGCCCGCCATGCGGGTTAAGAGTAGGAAGAGCGGTGACATCTTGCACGGTCATGGTAGTAAGATCTGCTAGAGGAGAGCATATCAGTTAAATTGGCAACAACGTCGTTACCAAGGGCGGGGGACGAATAGAACTATTTTCCTGCTCGTTGAAACGAGGCGGACCAATAGGCAAAGTTCTCGTCCACCGGCGGTTACTGGAATGTTATCAACAATAGTAACAGGGCCTTACTGACAGACTTGTTCACTAAGGTGTTTACCTAAGCAGAGAATTATTACTGCTTAGATCATATAATCTCAAGAAAGGTTGAACAGACCAATGGAAAGGAAAATGTGATTATACTCAAGTTTTAGGAGTATATATTTCCCATGGGTAAGCATAGCTTGAATAACATCATAGGACAGCAAATGCATATCCCCTTGGATAAAAGGAGCAAGGAAAAACATGACGTTTACCCATTCAATGAGGTTTGGAAAATGATCACGAAACATTTAGCACTGAGTTTCCAATGTTCTTTTTGATGATTGGAGTATCGCAGCCATGCTTTGGGGAAGCATCGACATGGTCATCAAATAAAGGACGGACTTCAAGATCTCAAAGTATCCATCACGAACAACTTATACAATAAGTCTTACAATTTCCTCATGGGAGAAAAGGCGAATCTTGCACAAAAAGGAAACTATAATAATAGATCCTCTAGCCAGGTGTGTTAGGCATGGCATCACCTTATTGGGTCATCAAAGGACCAATTATTATAACTCCTGGAAATATGTTCCAACCATCATGTCTAACCGAGATTCAGATCTGATTGGTGTTAGGATACCTCAGACTCGGGATGCCCAAGAAGAGAAGGTGCAATTCAAATCATCGAGAGGACATAGGAAGATTCCTAGAAAATGAACTATGGAAGCAGGTCCCCGAAACAATAGTTCATCATTAAACCAAGGAGAGGATGAGGAGGTAGTTGATGGACTCAATGACAATTCATCGAGAATTCCAGACGGATGGATTCCCACAATTTTATGAACAAGGAGA
The DNA here is from genome assembly GCA_022496015.1 of Hordeum marinum. Classification (NCBI taxonomy): domain Eukaryota; kingdom Viridiplantae; phylum Streptophyta; class Magnoliopsida; order Poales; family Poaceae; genus Hordeum; species Hordeum marinum. Next base: position 334,061,073 of record CM039676.1, on the reverse strand, counting down.
TGCCATTTGTCAGCTCAAATGATATAATGTTGTATGATCAAGGAAAACATACATCATTAATCATTGGTTGATAAGTGTGTCCTAAATATGACCTTAGGCAGCAAGATCAATGTTAGAGTGACGATTCAATAACCAACAGCCTAAAAACGAACTGTCAATCACTGACTACAAAGCAATAGGGTTGCTAGAAGTTAGAATCAAAGCAGTATCGTTTGATGGTGACAAGTATCACTATGCCAAGAATTTCTAAGAGGTGGAGCAATCCTCATAACATTTTCAACACAATGGGCAGTAATACTTCAGGGTAGAACATAACACCAGCTGGATAGCAAGTTGCATCCATATCATGGACAAATTTGTGATGAAAGGAAGTCTAGGAGGTTGTCAAGGATAGCAAAAATCATCGAGGGCAAGGAAGGTATTTCTCATCAAGAGCTCAGTTGACGCCTCAGAAGAAGTAAAATTGTGGATGATGATCACGACACCTTTTGTCGAGAGTTTTCAAGATAATGCAACCGAACAACAGTGGCATCAATTAAGGGGATGACAACCTCGAAGGTTATAGGAACAACAGATAAGACGTAAGCTCAATATTAGGGTTGCTTTTCAAGACAAACAACATGTTGTTGAAAGCTCGACGTAAGCAATGCTCACACTCTAAAGAATTTGCGCACCATAGAAGGGCGAGGTAGCACAGTCGATGATAGCAAGACAAGGATGTAGCTGATAGTCTAGGAATGACCAAATTGACTTTGATATTCCCAATAACAATTACAAGGGGTATTAAATTGCAGTGTGGAATAATTTTTCCAATTGGTGTTTTTGGTTGACAACAATCCCAGAACCCGTGGAGTGATTAAGAAAAGGAAAATTATTACCTCATCAAAGTTAATAAGATGTAGTGCAAAGGCGTGATCTCCTTGACATACCAGAGTGTAAAACTCGAAGGTAGAAAATAATAGAAGTAGAGTTGGGTCATTGACCTGCGACAGCAGATACTTTAACCTTGTCAAAAATTGATGAGGTACCGGAATGAATTACTTTCGGATAAATTGACAAGGGTAGCATGGTCGGAACCAGAACTGCAATCCATCAAATTAAGGATACCGAAAGAATCATACGGGTGAATAATTATTTTGCAAGGAGCTTCTGAGACGGTCTACATCATTTCCATGGGCATGATCACAAGTTCAATGTCGACTCACACTTCATCAATGTATAACATTTCATTCATTTCTTGCTTTGGACAATGTTGTAGCGTTGAAAATTTATCTGGGAAGACTCCATAAGAGTATGACTCGTAAACACATTCGGGTTCTCATGGATTAGGGAGGGCATAGGTTCAACCCATTGGGGTATCTTAGGAACATATACCACGAGCTTCAAGATAATTAACACAAGCTCGAAGGTAGAGCATGGTTGGCAAAACAGAGGATACAATTCACCAAAGACAATGTGTATCAAGGGAAGAACTCACAAGGTGATTGAATATGAACGACACTGTAGGATAATAATCCAACAATGGATCGAGCGATCCACAACGAAGTTGATGAGAGTACTAGTACTCAATCAGTGGAGGAAAGAATGCAGGGGTATTGGATTCAAGAAAACCTGAATATTCCGATGCTTAAAATACGAAGGAATTATGATTTCCAAAACTAAGGATCAGAAGCAGACGCTCTGATCAAGGATGGATAAGTTGAAAAGACTTAGTCAGACAATCAATAAAGGTTTGAATTGTTGAGAACCAACTCATGTCTGTAAGGACATCTGAGCTACAAAGATAATTTACACGGATCACCTGATGGTTGCGTGCATACGCACATATTGAATTAATAGGCTTAAAATGGCAAAGACAAGGGATGTCAACGAAGACTACTAGTCTTATGGAATTAACCATAATGCGAGAAGGCAAGAATTTCAAGAGCAACAAGCTGTAGAGGATTTTTGGAAGATCGAAAAGTATTTCGAAGAATTTTATGAAACACATGAACAACTGGGATGAACGGACCCTCGACAATTGTGAGGAATTATCCGTAAGGCTTCTATGCGGAAAAGAACTATAAGGCAGTAAACTCGAAGGGTTATCAGGGAAATGGAGAGTATTCGAGGCATCTTGTAACAACAAGATCAACAAGAAAAGATTGTATGAATGACAAGTGCAATTAGTCATCCATAGGGACTTATCGGTGGTAGGGAATTGCAAATCCGATGAGCACAAAGTCTCGGAAAACATCAAAAAGGGTATCCTTAGAATCTTCTGATGGAGCAGGTGATCTTCTGGTATGAGGGCTCTCTGGGAGAAGTAGTTACGAGAACCTAGAATTAGAGTTAATAAAATCTTTAACCTGAAAGAGAAGAGAGATCAGAGCACAGAGTATAGACAAGGAATAAAAGATCCTAATACCACCCGGTTGAGATGTGGGCCCGTAAGCCACACAACAATGTTAGTAAAAGTTTTTCAAGTACTAGACTCAACTTTGGCCAAGGAGATGGAAAGGGGGCTCCCTACAGGCAGTGTCTCTGATACCAACTTGTGACGCCCCCAATTTCGACCGTACGCTAAACATAAACGCAATGCGTATGACCAAGATTAGGGACTCACTAATCAATATCACAACACAACTCTAGACACAAATTAAAGTAATACAGCTTCATATTACAAGCCAGGTGCCTCGAGGGATCGAATACAAAGCTCGACAAGCACAAGTCAGCGGAAGCAAAAAATATCTGAGTACAGACATAAGTTAAACAAGTTTTGCCTTAATAAGGCTAGCACAAACATAAGCAGCGGATCGAAAGGGGCGAGGCCTCCTTCCTGGGAACCTCCTAAACTGCTCCTGGGCGTCGGCAATCTCCACATAGTAGGCTCCGGCGGTGGTGTAGTAGTTGTCTCCGGCGTACTCCATCTCCTGGGCTCCATCGTCTGAACGTAGAAGCAAATCGAGAGGGAAAGAGAAAGCAAAGCAGCAATGAGTACTCATCCAAAGTACTCGTAAGAATGACATCAGAACTATGCTAAGTATGCATCATTATCAAGGCAAGGGGTGATATCTGGACTGAATGCAAAAAGCAAGAATAGGGGGAAGGCCTAGTCCTATCGAAGACTAGCATCTTCAGCATCTTGCAGCATTATAAGAGAGTAGACTGGTAACTCATATATAGTCATATTATTATAGCAGATTTTTATTAAGTAACCACGCCCAGAGATTCTTCCTCGACTCCCTGTGAGGAAGCAATCCTGGAGCCAACATTTCAAATTAGAGTCACAATTGTAGTTGTATAAGGTCAAGGTACAACTCCAAGTCGTCCTATTACCGTGGACATGACTATTCGAATAGATAAGTTCTTCCCTGCAGGGGTGCACAACATATTCCCCAACACGCTTGAATCACCTCTAGCCGGACACACTTTTCTCGGTCATGCCCAACCCCCGGATATCAAAACGTCATCACCCCACCTAGACTCAACGAAGAGGCCAGCCCGCCGGTCTAAATCCTAAGCGTGCAGGGGTCATGGGCCCACTCACCCTTTGCACTCCTGCACGATGCGAGGGCGGCCGAGGTCAGTCCTAGCACCCCTTATAACAAGCGCGATGTCGTTGCGGATCACTCGGGCGCGCGCCACTCCATTACTGACGTCCGAAGAGCTTCGGCTGATACAACGACGCTGAGTACCCATAACTTCTCCCACATGAAGGTTAGTGCGTAATTAAGGCCAACGACCTAATTTAGATCAAGTAGCCAACCCATTAGCATTTTATTAATCCGGGGCAAGCGCGGCCCATAAAGTGCGGTCTCGTCACCCCGTCTCGAGGATGTGTGGCAAAGGCCTCTCTCGCCAGTCCACGCCTCATCATCATCAAACCGTGGGTACCCCTCAGGCCGACCCATCACCAACATGTTTCTGTAACTAGGTCATAGTAACTGTGTGTATAAAACATCATGGCGGGAACTGAGGAATCACCCTCAACAGTCCCCGCTTGATGTAACCGTCAAGGTGGACTTAGAGGAATCACCCTCGAAGGCCCCACACTGGAGGGTTGAGCGATAGAGACATCATCAGGAATGGTGAAGGAGGAATCACCCTCAATAACCATGACCGACTAGCTGCACTACACGACTAGCATCATGAGTACTTCTGTCACCCTCGGTACTCGATAGTAGCACTGTAGAGTCGTACAACTAAGGGGGAGTGCGGTGATGTGAGGGGCGTGGCTTGTCAATCAGTTGACCGAGTCTTCGAGTCTTTGAGTCGTCGGGTCGTCGATGAAGAAGCAGGGGAACTGGGACTAAGGGGGGCTGGGGAATTCACTAACCAACCTATACTAAGTAGTTGGTATGATTGCAGGTATAGTAGCAGTTCATCAAAACAGGCTATGCATCAGATTAGGAGCTAACTAATACAATAGAAAAAATCTAATGCAAGAATAAGAGGGAAGGGAATATGCGATATCAGAATGCTCAAGGGGGGTTTGCTTGCCTTGCTCCTTTGTGGCAAAAGGCTGATCGTCAGCGACGTAGTCGTACCCAACAGCACCATCAGTCTCGGGGCCTACCGGAGAGAAGAGGGAGAAGAAACAATAAATATAAAGCAAACAGGTGCACCACGATACATGACATGGAAATATGCAGAGCTAGGTATGCACTAACGCAAAACTACACGTCGCGGACGAAGCGAGAGAATATCTGACGATATTTCCCGGTTCTATGGATTTATCGGATAGACGATTCGGAGGGGAAAGTTCCAGTTCATCATGCTAGGAGCATGTTAAATATGAATGAATGGCATATTTAGATTCGTGGGATTTTTTTGATCAATTTGCATGTATAAAGTTTTTTCATCTGAGCTACAGATTAATTTCTATGATTTTCTAAAGTTTTTATTAACTTCTAGAATTTAATTCTATTTATTTAATCTAACATTATCCAAAACAGTGAATGATGACATCATCACTGCATCAGCAGTCAACTCTGGCTGACCAAAGTCAAACCTGACATGTGGGGGGCACATGTCATAGACTCAGGGTTATTCTAGTGTATTAATTAAAATAATCAGGGTTAATTATCTAGTGAGGCCCATCTATCATAAGGTCATTAAGCTAAAATAATTAATTTTAATTAATCTAATTAACTAATTTAGCTACTGACAGGGGTGGCCCACCTGTCATACACACACGGGGGTTGGGGCCCCACGTGTCATGGACTGGTAGTGCCCAGTCAGCACGGTTGACCCGATCAATGGGTCGACGGTAACCGCGGGACCCAACTGCTAGTGATCCTGCTAGTGGCCCTGACCTGGCCAGGTCGGCGGCGGCGCCGGCCGGCCATAGGAGTAACTCTAGCGAGCACCCGAAACGGTGGTGGGGCTCGGGTTTCGTGCACAGGGCGTCAAATCGCACGCGGTTGGGCATATTCGAACGGGCGCTCAACGCCGCGTCGATCCCGGGCGGTAGCATCACCGGACCTGGCCAGAAACGGTGCCGGCGATGATGGTAGGCGGCGGCGCTTACGGGAGCACGGCGGGTATGGCGCTAGGAGGCACGAACGGGCGCGTGTGTGGGCGCGACGTCTTCCTGGGAGCACCGTGAGCTTGGGGCTGTGCTCAGGCGAGCCCAACAGCGACAGTGGCGATGAGCACGCGCTCAACTACGGCGAGTAGAGCTCGGTCATGGTGGCGGCTAGCTAGAGGGCATTACGGGAGCGCACAGAGGGAGAGGCACGACGAGAGGAGCTCACTAGCGTTGCTGGGGAGGCCCGGGGAAACCGGAGTTCACGGGGAGGAGAAAATCGACGACGGTAGCGTTCGGGCCCGAGGAGGAAGAAGGTCGATGGCAATGGCGTGGGAGCTCCCGGGGCTCGATCCCATGCTCGGGGAGGTCGACGTAGCCGATGCGGAGCTCCAGGGCTAGTCGGTGAGGGAGGAGGTGGACGATCGCCGCGTGCTTACCACGGCGCGGCCATGGATCCGCTCGGGTGAGCTCGAGCGCGGGTGAGGAGAGGGACGGAGAGGGGGCTAATGGATTTTAGGTTTTCGGGGTTGCGAGAGAGAGGCTGGGGTCGTTCTTATCCTCGCGGGAGCGCGTGGATGGCTGACAGCGTGAAGATCATCGTTCGGATGGCACCGGTGCCATGGCTTTCCTCCGTTGGCACGAGGAGGAGGAAAAGGTCGGCGCTAACGGGCTGGGCCAGCCTGTAGCACTTGGGCCATAGTGCCCAGTAGCTCTTTTACTTTTTCCATTTCTTTTTTTCTTTGTGTTTGTTTTACTCTTTTCTGTTTCCTTTTATTTATAGTATACATTCACCTCTGAAAAATGTGAGACCTAGTCCAATAATTAAGTGGCAACAACCGGCACTGCCTCAAAAATAATTGTGTTCATTTGAAACTGTTTGTATTTTCTATGCAATTTAAGGGCAAATTTAAATGTTTAAAGCTCTTCTATTGATTGTGGGGTCCACTCCAATATCAAGGTGATGTTGTGTTCCTTAACAACATTTGTTTTCTGATTTATAACAAATGTGCAACAATTTTCTTTTGTTGTTTGCAACTTTATTCTATCACAATAAAATTCAAGGCATTTTGAGGTGGAATTTGAAAGGAGATATGACTCCATTGTGATCATGCACTATTTAGAAAAAGGGGTTAGCTTAAACATGGCTATTATTGTAGCTTAATTACCATGACCATTGTAGCATAATTCCAGGGTTTCACACAAGCCTGCTAGCCGCGGCCAGGGGGGTGGCCGCGCCTGGCAGGCTTGTGACCTCCTCGTGGCTCTTCTGGCTCAACTCGAATGCTTCGGGGATCTCTTTTGGTCCAGAAAAAATCATACTAAATTTTCAGCCCATTCTGAAAACTTTTATTTTTGCATAAAAAACGGCACCATGGTAGTTCTGCTGAAAACAAAGTCAGTTCGGGTTAGTTATAATAAAATCATACCAAAATCATATAGAATTATTGTAAACATGGCATGAATACTTCATAAATTATAGATACATTGGAGACGCATCGGCATCCCCAAGCTTAATTCCTGCTGGTCCTCGAGTAGGTAAATGATAAAAGAAATAATTTATGAAGTGTGAATGCTAGCATAATGCATAAATTTGATCAATGATAATTCCAAACACTTTTTCTAGCATCATTATATATCATAAACAGCAGCTCATCTCATAAACCTTCTCATGATGAAATAACAAGATATCTACATGTTAAAGTATAGACTAACAAACTATCCTTTCAGTCACTAAACAATTGCAATGCATCTTATTTTCAGGAAGGGTCTATGTAAGAGCTTTGATTTAGAAAATTCTACCTACTTAACTATCATATAGTCTTCCATGGTTGCTAACTCTCAAAGCATATTTTAGAACAAATAGCATTCATCGAACACAGAGAAAGATAGGGGCTTAATGTTTCGCCTCCCAACTTATCTATCATTTAGATAATTTTCAACAATAATAATTCATGATCAAATATATTTGAATGTCCATATATGCTTGGATCTTTCCCCACCACATGATGCTTGCCAACTAAAGAATAATCAAGGTTGAACTAAAAAGGAATACTATTGACTCTTGCATAAAAGTAAATACATGAAAGTAAAATATAGGCCCTTCGTAGAGGGAAGCATTGATTTGTAGAGGTGCCAAAGCTCGAGCTTTTAAAACAAAGAAGAATAATTTTGGGCGGTATGCTTTCATTGTCACCATAAAAACCGAGAGATCTCAGTATCTTCCATGTTAGATGCATTATAGGCGGTTCCCAAACAGAATGGTAAAGTTTTTACTCCTCTCCACCAATCAACCACAGTCCATGGCAAACCAAATCCACGGGTACGGTCCATACCAACAACATTCCTAGGAGAGTTTTGTTTAATTATCTACATTTTTTTTGTTGATTTCGAGACTGGGAATCCCTATTACCAGCCACTTTCTCGTGAATGATAGTGAATCAACACATATCGTGAGAATAACCCACCTAGCATGGAAGATATTGACAGCCCCTAGTTACTATATGAGCGATTCAGGCATACAAAACAGAATATTATTTGAAGGTTTAGAGTTTGGCACATGCAAATTTACTTGGAACGGCAGGTAAATACCGCATATAGGTAGGTATGGTGGACTCATATGGAACAACTTTGGGTTTAAGGGTGTTTGGATGCACAAGTAGTATTTCTACTTGGTGCGGAAGTTTTTGGCTAATATGAGGTGGAAGCAAGCACCACATGTTGGAGGATCGATAACAATATAAATTCTATACAAATATACCCAAGCATAGCTCATTACGTTGTCTTTCTTGTCCAACTTCAACTAATTTGCTCAAATTTGAAAATAATTAATGGGTATTCACAATCATAGAAGATGTCCAAGATAGTATATTTGTATGTGAAATCTCTCTTCCTTCAATATTCTTTCATGAATGGTTCAAGTGACTTTGAATAAATTTTACCACCTATACTTCTTATATGTGAAGTCATTACTCCCCATGGATAAGCATGTAAGACATGTATAATTTCAGATTTATGATATTCAATTCATTCAAAATCATACCAAAATCATACAGAATTATTTCTGCACAAAAAACATGTATAATTTCAGCCCATTCTGAGAACTTTTATTTCTGCACAAAAAACGACACCATGGTAGTTCTGCAGAAAACATCTTCAGTACGGGTTAGTTCTAATAAAATCATACCAAAATCATATAGAATTTTTGTAAACATGGCATGAATACTTCATAAATTATAGATACGTTGGAGACATATCAATGCCTATATGTAATGATCATTGCCATGAATTAATATTGCAACTATGCGCCTTTCTATCAGTTGCACAACCTTAATTTGTTTACCCATCGTATGCCTTCTACATGAGAGATGCTTGTAGGGAAAACTATGGCCCCTGGGTCTATTCACAAATATATTTATGAACGCTCTTATTTCATTGCTGCTATTTGTTTGTTTTCATTTTATTTTGCAATTTATAATTATATACTATCATATACACTACTTATCGCCTACAAGTAACGAGTTCAAGGGGATTGACAACCCTCTTGCCCGCGTTGGGTGCAAGTGTGTGCTCTTTTGTGTGTAGGTGTCGAAGAAAGGAAATTGCATGGTTCCCCTATTGGTTTGATAACCTTGGTTCTCACTGAGGGAAATACTTATCTATACTGTGATGCATCATCCCCTCCTCTTCGGGGAAAAACCCAATGCAAATCACAAGTATCAGTCACCAGTTGTCACACACAAGCAAACATGGCACAAATTGGACATACAAACATGCATAGGTACTGACATTCAATTTGGACATTCAAACAATACCAAATTTCGTGATAAGTTTAAAATGTGTACAAACATAAACCCTCAACCTAGGTACTCCTCGTTGTCCACGTTGGAGACATTGCTGATGCCGAAGGAGGAGGAGCCGCCCTCATCACCCCCATGCTTGTCGTCATCCTCGTCGTTGCTCACGTGGTCGATGGTGACATTGGCCACCGAGGTGACGATCGCCTGTCACAGGCCAGACGAGTCCACCAGGTCATCGTGGTGGCGCTACAGCCCCTTTGTTGATTCGCGCAATGCGAGGAGGAGACCCGACATGTATGCAAGGTCACCGTCTTTGCTGCCCATCGCACCCTGTACTCCGCCAGTAGTGGCGACTTCGAATCCGGTTTGGGATCGAGCAGCGGGCCGCGCGAGCTCGTCCCGGGCTCCGGTTTGGGCACGAGCAGGGGTGCACGAGTTCGTCCCGGGCTCGGGATTAGGGACTAGTAGAGGGGCGCTACAGGAACTAGCGATGCGCGGGCCGGCGTCGCATAGTGCAGAGCTCATCCTCGGTGAAAGTACAATATGCTCCCTTGGTGGTTTTGATAATTCATGACAACATACATTGTCTCTTGGACTATTACTTTCATCTAGTGTATTTCATATAAAGTCCATAGAGAGAGATGGGTTGGCAAAAGGAGTGTGGGGAGTATCCCCATGAAGAAGGAGAAGAAATAGCATTGGCAAAGCTTCAAGCAAGAGGACTCTACATTTTACTATGTGAGAATCACTTTGAGTCCATAGGAAAGCCAAAACTATCAAAAGGGGGTAAGGTACTGTTGGTGAACAAAATGCTCATATGTGCACAAGTGATAGTCACCACATACACCCACAAACTCTTCCACAAAAGTTTGTCCGAAGTCAAATATCCGAAATCGGTGCAACCAGCAATCCCTGCTCGGTGCTACCGATTCTCAGCCTTAAACAGACTCAGCCAAACCCTAGTCCTTCGGTGCAACCGATTTTGATTTGGTGCCACCAAGTTTGGGTAGCCAACTTTCTGTTACACAAATTCACAAAATCTGTCCCACCGAGTTTGTTGAATCGGCATCATCGAGTCTCGCAATCTGACTGTTGGTCACCTTATCGGTGCAACCGAGTTTTATGTATCGGTCTCACCGAGATTCAAAAGTTGCCACCTTTTAGGCAACTCGATACCATCGAGATTAACACATCGGTGTCACCAAGTTGGACTTATTAGGTGTACCGGTTTGATTTTTGGAGATGCCTACATATACCCCTCCACCACCACTCACTTGCAATAGAAGCACTCAGAACAGATCCCCACTCATACCAACTGATTTTCTGAGAGAGAGAGACACCTACTCATGTGTTGAGATCATGACATTCCATTCCAACCATATGAATCTTGATCTCTAGCCTCCCAAAGTTGCTTTTCACCCAATCAATCTCTTCCACCAAAGCCAAATCTTTGAGAGAGAGATTGTGTGTTGAGGAGTCTATCATCTTGAAGCACAAGAGCAAGGAGTTCATCGACATTATTGAGCCTATTACATTTTGGAGGGTGGTGCCTCCTAGATAGGTTAGGTGTCGCTTGGGAGCATCCTACTTCATGTTGTGGAGTGAACCAAGAAGTTTTTAAGGGCAAGGAGATCGCCTACTTCGTGAAGATCCACCCATAGTGAGGCTAGTCCTTCGTGGACAGAAGCCCTTATGGAATAGTCAAGGTTGCTACTTCGTGGACCCTTATGGGTGGATCCCTCCGTGGACTCTCGCGATCGTTACCCTACATGGGTTGAAGACTCCATAAACATGGACGTACGATAGCACCACCTATCGGAACCACGGGAAAAATCTTCGTGTCCTTCATGTGTTTGATCTTCCTATCTCTACTCCTTACTTCCATGTGCAATGTCTTTACTTTCCGCAGCTATACTTGATGACTTGCATGTGTAGGGTGTGCTAGATTTTCTATAATTGCTAAAATCTGCCAACACTTAACTTTGGATATTGTGTAGATTTTAAATTCCTGCTAGTAGTCTATTCATCCCCTCTAGACATACTCTTCTAGTGATCCCGCAATTAGTATCAGAGCATTGGTCTCCATTGCTTTAGTTTCATCACCGTGGAGGAAGATGGATCTGTCTAGTGTGGAAAGTTTGAGTTGTAGAGTGCCCATTCTTGATGGAGAGTACTATAGTCAATGGACGAATGCCATGACTGATCTATTTTACAAATTCCATTTGAGAAAACATATTGAAAATCCCTGTCCTCCCCATTGATGAATTGCATCCCACACACGAACAGGAAATTAACATGCTTGGTAACCTTAGAACTGTCAATCTAATTGTTAGAGGTTTACCAAGGTTTGTTCTCTCTCAATTGAAGAACTTTGCATGTGCTTATACTTTGTGGAATGATTTGGAGAAGCGATATCCAAATCTTACATTAAGTAATCTTGATGAAATTCTTCATAAAGCTTTTCACAAAATGAAGCCTAGTGATCCAAACTTTGATAAATGCCTATTTGAGCTACGTGATCTTATGCGTGCTAAAGGATATGTCACAACTATCAACAACATTATTATTGAAGCCATTCACATTCATAAACTTGAACATTGTCATGGTTAGGATTCTCACGAGTCTCTTGGTTTCTATGACGAGGAGATTCCAGAAAATGATGACAATGAAGCACATGTCTACTATGATGAATATGAATTGTTCAACATGGAGCATGAAAAGATCATGAATAATCTAAGTCTAATGGCAAACTTCAAGGATTACATGTCCAGTGGAAAAGAGTGGATTATTTACAGTGGATGCACCGATCACATGACTGGAGATAAAGACATGTTCCAAGAGATCACGCCTAATCAAGGTCCTCGGAGGTACGTGACCTTTGGAGGAAACTCTAAGGGTAAGGTACTTGGCCTTGGTAAGGTGGACATATATCATGACAGCTCCATTCAAAATGTGATGCTTGTTGAATCCCTTAGCTACAATCTTCTTTCCGTTTCTAGACTAGCAGACTTCGGTTTCAATGTGCTATTTACCAAAGTAGACTGCCAAGTGTTTCAATTTGATAATCATAAAATTTTCTTTACCGGTATTCGTAGAGGTGATTTATACATTGTCGATTTCACTAAAAAGGCCCAACCTCGTACTTGTCTCATTGCAAAATCTTCTAAAGGTTGGCTATGGCATAGAAGGCTAGGACATGTAGGCATGCACAATCTAGATAAGCTTATCAAGGGCGGTCACATTCTTGGTGTTAAAGATGTTCTCTTTGACAAAGATAGACTTTGTAGCACCTATCAAGAAAGAAAGCAAGTAGGTGGAAGTCATCCGGTCAAGAACATCATGACCACTAGGAGACCACTCGAGTTACTTCATATGGATCTTTTTGGTCCCAATGCTTACAAGAGTCTCGGTGGAAACTCTTATGGTATAGTTATAGTGTTGGAAATATGCCCTAGAGGCAATAATAAATTGGTTATTATCATATTTCCTTGCTCATGATAATCGTTTATTATCCATGATATAATTGTATTGATCGAAAACTCAGATACATGTGTGGGTACATAGACAACACCATCTCTCTAGTATGCCTCTAATAGACTAGCTCGTTGATCAAACATGGCTATGGTTTCCTAGTCATGCACATGAGATGTGCTTTTATAACGACATCACATAATTAGGAGAATGATGTGATGGACAAGACCCAAACTATGAACGTAGCATATGATCGTGTTAGTTTATTGCTACAGTTTTCTGCATGTCAAGTATCTGTTCCTATGACCATGAGATCATGCAACTCACTGACACCGGAGGAGTACCTTGTGTGTATCAAATGTCGCAACGTAACTGGGTGACTATAAAGGTGCTCTACAAGTATCTTCAAGGGTGTCTGTTGGGTTGGCATGGATCAACACTGGGATTTGTTACTCCATGTGACGGAGAGGTATCTCAGGGCCCACTCGGTAATACAACATCACAATAAGCCTTGCAAGCAATGTGACTAAGTGTTAGCCACGGGATCTTGTATTATGGAACGAGTAAAGAGACTTGCCTGTAACGAGGTTGAACTAGGTATGGAGATACTGACGATCGAACCTCGGTCAAGTAACATACTAAAGAGCAAAGGGAACACCATACGGGATTAACTGAATCCTTGACATAGAGGTTCGACCGATAAAGATCTTCGTAGAATATGTAGGAACCAATATGGGTATTCAGGTCCCGCTATTGGTTATCAACCGTAGAGGTGTCTCGGTCATGTCTACATAGTTCTCGAACCCGCAGGGTCTTCACACTTAAGGTTCAGTGACATTTCAATAGTATAGAGTTATGTATGGTGGTGACCTAAGGTTCTTCGGAGTCCCGTATGAGATCCCGGACGTAACGAGGATCTCCAGAATGGTCCGAAGGTAAAGATTGATATATAGGAAGTCCTGTTTTGGTCGCCGGAAAAGTTTCGGGCTCATCGGTAGTGTACCGGGAGTGCCGGTAGTGTACCGGGGGACCATCGGGAGAGGTATTTCGACCCAAGAGGCTTCATGGGCTGTGGGAGGACTAATACCAGCCCTTAGTGGGCTGGCCAAAGTCCCACATAAGTCCCATGCGGCTGGGGAAGAAATTCCAAAGGAGAAAAGGTGGAAAAAGGCAAAAAGGTGGAAATAAGGAAGGAGTCCTAATCCTACTAGGAGTGGAGGAGGAGGATTCCTCCTCTCCCACTTCGGCCGAAGCCTAGAGGGGCTGGCCCTTGCGCCAAGCCTCCTCCTCCTCTCCTCCTATATATACTAGAGGGTTTTAGGGTTTTGACACAAGATTTTTAGCCACGTGCAACGCTACCCTCTAGTCTGTAGTTTCTCCTCTAGATCGGTTTCAGGTGTGCTTAGGAGAAACCCTGCTGAGATTACTCCACCACTATCACCGCCGCGTTGTCACACTGCCGGGGAACTCATCTACCTCTCTCCTCCCTCTTGCTGGATCAAGAAGGCGGAGATTGTCATCGAGTTGTACGTGTGCTGAACACGGAGGTGTCGTCTGTTTGGCGCTAGATCGGAAGGACCGTGATCAAGATCGCGAGACGGATCATGATGAGATCGTGGGACAGATCGTGATGAGTTCGCGGGATGGATCGTGATTGGATCGCAGGACGGATCATGATGAGATCGCGGGATGCTCGGCGATTTGGATCGCGAAGACGTTCGACTACACCAACCGCATTTCTTAACGCTTCCCGCTTAGCGATCTACAAGGGTATGTAAATCCACTCTCCCTCTCCTAGATGCTCATCACCATGGATAGATCTTGCGTGTGCATAGGAAATTTTTTGTTTCCCATGCAACGTTCCTCAATAGTGGTATCAGAGCTAGGTCTATGTGTAGATGAGATCTCGAGTAGAACACAAAGAGTTTGTGGGCGTTGATGGTTAGATTGCTTCCTCCCTTGGTCATGTTTTGGTTCAGCGGTATTGTGGGATGAAGCGGCCCGGACCAACCTTACTCGTACGCTTACGAAAGACTGGTGCCATCGACTGATGTGTAACTTCATTGCACAAAGATGGCTGGCGGGTGTCTGTTTCTCCTACTTTAGTTGGATCGGATTCGACTAAGGCGGTCCTTGAGAAGGTTGAAAAGCAACTTATGTATCACCGTTGTGGTTTATGCGTAGGTAAGAATTGTTCTTGCTAGATACCCATAGAAGCCACGTACAACATGCAACAACAATTAGAGGACGTCTAACTTGTTTTTGCAGGGTATGTTGTGATGTGATATGGCCAATTACATGATGAGATATATGTGATGTATGAGATGATCATGTATTGTATAGAATATCATGACTTGCATGTCGATGAGTACGGCAACCGGCAGGAGCCATAGGGTTGTCTTTAATTATTGTATGACCTGCGTGTCAATCATTAAGCGCTATGTAAGGCTTTACTTTATCACTAAACGGTAGCAATAGTAGTAGAAGCATGGTGGGTGCGACAACCCCGATGGCGACACGTTGATGGAGATCAAGATGATGAAGATCATTGTGTCATGCCGGTGACGATGGAGATCATGCCAGTGCTTTCAAGATAGAGATCAAAAGCACAAGTTCATGGCCATATCATGTCACTTATGATTTGCATGTGATGTTAATCCTTTTATGCACCTTGTTTTGCTTAGGACGACGGTAGCATTATAAGGTGATCCCTCACTTAAATTTCAAGATGAATTGTGTTCTCCCCGAGTGTGTACCGTTGCGAAAGTTCGTCGTGTCGAGACACCACGTGATGATCGGGTGTGATAGACTCTATGTTCACATACAACGGGTGCAAGCCAGTGTTGCACATGCAGAACACTCGGGTTAAACTTGACGAGCCTAGCATGTACAGACATGGCCTCGGAACAGAAGAGACCGAAAGGTCGAACATGAGTCATATAGTAGATATGATCAACATGATGATGTTCACCATTGAAACCACCTCAACTCACGTGATGATCGGACTTGAGTTGGTGAATTTGGATCATGTATAACTCGAATGACCGGAGGGATGTCAATTTGAGTGGGAGTTCTTAAGTAATATGATTAATTGAACTCATTATCATGAACATAGTCAGTAGTGTCTTTGCAAATTATGTTGTAGATTAATAGCTCACGATGTAGCTCCCTTGAATTTTTATATGTTCCTAGAGAAATAGAGTTGAAAGATGATGGTAGCAATGTTGCGGACTGGGTCCATGATCTGAGGATTGTCCTCATTGCTGCACAGAAGGCTTATGTCCTTAATGCACCGCTCGGTGCGCCACCCCCTTTAGCGTCGTCTGTAGATGTTGTGAACATCTGACAGGCACGTTCCAATGACTACTTGACAGTTTAATGCGTCATGCATTACGGCTTAGAACTGAGGCTCCAAAACGTTTTGAACGTCACGGAACATATGAGATGTTCTAAGAGCTGAAATTGGGATCTTAGGCTCGTGCCCGTGTTGTGAGATATGGGATCTCCAAGAAGATTCTTTGCCTGCATGATGAAGGAGAATAGCTCAATCGTTGAGCATGTGCTCAGATTTTCTAGGTGCTACAATTGCTTGAATTGAGTGGGAGTTGATCTTCCAGATAAGATAGTGATTGATATAGTTCTCTGAGTCACTATCACTAAGCTACTAGAACTTTGTGATGAACTATAATTATGCCAGGGATGGAAATGATGATCCATGAGTTGTTCGTGATGTTTGACACCGCGAAGGTAGAAATCAAGAAGGAGCATCAAGTGTTGATGGTCAGTAAAACCACTAGTTTCGAGAAGGGCAAGGGCAAGGAGGGAAACTTCATAGATGGCAAGTCAGTTGCTGCTCTAGTGAAGCAACCCAAAGTTGAACCCAAACCCGAGACTAAGTGCTTCGATTGTGAGGAGAGCGGCTGCTGAAGCGGAACAACCCTACATACCCTGTAGATAAGAAGGCCGGCAATGTCGACAGAAGTATATTTGATATACGTGTTATTGATGTGTACCTTGCTAGTACTCCTAGTATCACCTGGGTATTGGATACCGGTTCGGTTGCTAAATGTTAGTAAGTCGAAATAAAAGTTATAGAATAAATGGAGAACTAGCTAAGGGTGAGGTGACGATGTGTGTTGGAAATGTTTCCAAGGTTGATGTGATCAACCTCGCACGCTCTCTCTACCTTCGGGATTAGTGACGAACCTAAATAAATGTTATTTGGTGTTTTGCGTTGAGCATGAACATGATTAGATCATGTTTATTGGAACACGGTTATTCATTTAAGTTAGAGAATAATGGTTATTCTGTTTACATGAATAATACCTTCAATGGTCATGCACCTAGTGACAATGGTTTGTTGAATCTTGATCGTTTTAATACACATGTTCATCGATGCCAAAAGATACAAAGTTAATAATGATGGTACCACATACGTGTGGCACTGCCGCTAAATGTCATATTGATATAAAGCGCATGAAGAAACTCCATGCCACTGGATCTTTGGACTCATTCGATTTCGAATCGGTTGAGACATGCGAACCATGCCTCTTGGGCAAGATGACTAAGGATCCCGTTTTCCGGATTGATGGAGCAGGCAAGTGATTTATTAGGAAATGATATATGTTGATGTATGCAATCCAATGAGTCTTGTAGCGTGCGGTGGATATCGTTATTTTCTTACCTTCATTGATGATTTGAGTAGATATAGTGTATATTTACTTAATGAAACACAAGTCTGAATCGTTTGAAAGGTTCAAGCAAATTCAGAGTGAAGTTTAAGATCATCGTGACAAGAAGATAAAAATGTCTGCGATATGATCGTGGAGGTGAATATCTGAGTTACGACTTTGGCATACAACTTTAGACAATGTGAAAGTTGTTTCACAACTCATGCCACCTGGAACACCATAGTGTGATAGTGTGTTCGAACATCATAGTCGTGCTCTATTGGATATGGTGCGTGCTATGATGTCTCTTATCATTTTGCTACTATGATTTTGGGGTTATGCATTAGAGACAACTGCATTCACTTTATATAGGAAACCATCTAAATCCGTTGAGATGACAGCGTGTGAATTATGGTTTGACAGAAACCTAAGCTGCCATTTCTTAATGTTTGGGGCTGCGACGCTTGTGTGGAAAATGTTTTCACCTAATGAGCTCGAACCCAAAGCGGACAAATGCATCTTCATAGAATACCCTAAGAACAGTTGGGTGAACCTTCTATCTCAGATCCAAGCATAAAATGTTTGTTGCTAAAACTGGGTCCTTTCTCAAGAAAAATTTTCTCTCGAAATAATTGAGTGGGAGGAAGATAGAACTTGATGAGGTTATTGAACCTTTGTTTCAACGAGGGAGTAGCGCAGCGGAGGAAGATTTTTCTGTGAAGCCAACGTTAGTTGAAGAGGAAGTTAATGATGATGATCATGAAGCTTCGGATCAAGTTACTATCGGACCTCGTAGGTCAGAAAGGACGTGTACTGCTCCTGAGTGGTATGACAACCTTGTCTTAGAGGTCATGTTGTTGGACAACGATGAACCTACGAGCTATGGAGAAGCGATGATGGGCCCAGAATCCGACAAATGGTTAGAGGCCATGAAATCCGAGAAAGGATCCATGTATGAAAACCAAGTATAGACTTTGGTAGACTTGCTCGTTGGACGGCAGGTCGTTGAGTACAAATGGATCGTTAAAATGAGGACAGACGCTGATGGTGAATGTCACCATTTATAAAGCTCGACTTGTCGCAACTAAGTTTCCGGCAAGTTCAAGGAGTTGACTATGATGAGACTTTCTCGCTCATAGCGATGCTAAAGTCTGTTGAAATTATGTTAGCAGTTGCTGCATTTTTCAATTATGGAATCTGGCAGATGGATGTCAAAACATCGTTTCCTTAACGGTTTACTTGAGGAAAGGTTGTATGTGATACAACCACAAGGTTTTGTCAGTCCTAATGATGCTAAAAGGTGAGAAAGCTTCAGTGATCCTTCTATGGACTGAAGCAAGCATCTCGGAGTTGGAATATACACTTTGATAAGGTGATCAAAGTTTTTGAGTCTATACAAAGTTTATGAGAAACTTGTATTTACAATAAAGTGAGTGGGAGCACTATAAAGTTTCTGATAAGCATATGTGGTTGACATATTGTTGATCGGAAATGATGTAGAATTTCTAGAAAGCATAAAGGGTTGTTTGAAAGGAGTTTTTCAAAGTAAGACCTGGATAAAGCTACCTAATTGTTGAGCATCAAGAACTATAGAGATAGATCAAGATGCTTGATGAGACTTTCAATGAGTACATACCTTGACAAGATTTTGAAAGAGTTCAAAATGGATTAGTCAGAGAGAAGTGTTCTTGCCTGCTTTGTAAGGTGTGAAGTTGAGTGAGCCATAGGTAGAAGAAAGAGAAAGGACGAACGTCGTCCCCTATGCCTTAGCCATAGGCTCTGTATAGTATGCCATGTTGTGTACCGCACTTGTGTGTGCCTTGCCATCAGTCCATCAAGGGGTACAAGAGTGATCCAGGAGTGGATCACTGGACAACGGTTAAGATTATCCTTAGTGACTAACAGACTAAGGAAATGTTTCTCGATTATGGAGGTGATAAAGAGTTCGTCGTAAAGAGTTACGTCGATGCAAGCTTTAACACCAATCCGGATGACTCTTAGTAGAAATCTGGATACGTATAGCGGAGCAGCCATTTGGAATAGCTCCAAGTGGTGTGTGGTAGCAGTATTTACAGT
Organism: Hordeum marinum; assembly: GCA_022496015.1. Taxonomy (NCBI): domain Eukaryota; kingdom Viridiplantae; phylum Streptophyta; class Magnoliopsida; order Poales; family Poaceae; genus Hordeum; species Hordeum marinum. The sequence continues at coordinate 334,041,547 of CM039676.1, read as the reverse complement.
TTAACATGGAGATTTGCAAAGTACACACGGATCTGAATGTCGCAGACCCGTTAACTAAAAGACCTCTCTCACATGCAAAGCATGATCGAGCCCCAGAACTCATTGGGTGTTAGATTCATAACAATGCGGATCGTATGCTGATGTGAACTAGATTATTGACTCTAGTGCAAGTGGGATACTGTTGGAAATATGCCCTAGAGGCAATAATAAATTGGTTATTATCATATTTCCTTGCTCATGATAATCGTTTATTATCCATGCTATAATTGTATTGATCGGAAACTCAGATACATGTGTGGATACATAGACAACACCATCTCTCTAGTATGCCTCTAATAGACTAGCTCGTTGATCAAAGATGGCTATGGTTTCCTAGTCATGGACATGAGATGTCATTTGATAACGGATCACATCATTAGGAGAATGATGTGATGGACAAGACCCAAACTATGAACGTAGCATATGATCGTGTCAGTTTATTGCTACAGTTTTCTACATGTCAAGTAATGTTCCTATGACCATGAGATCATGCAACTCACTGACACCGGAGGAGTACCTTGTGTGTATCAAACGTCGCAACGTAACTAGGTGACTATAAAGGTGCTCTATAGGTATCTTCGAGGGTGTCTGTTGGGTTGGCATGGATCAAGACTGTTATTTGTTACTCCGTGTGACGGAGAGGTATCTCAGGGCCCACTCGGTAATACAACATCACAATAAGCCTTGCAAGCAATGTGACTAAGTGTTAGCCACGGGATCTTGTATTACGGAACGAGTAAAGAGACTTGCCGGTAACGAGGTTGAACTAGGAATGGAGATACCGACGATCGAATCTCGGGCAAGTAACATACCAAAGAACAAGGGGAACATCATACGAGATTAACTGAATCCTTGACATAGAGGCTCGACCGATAAAGATCTTCGTAGAAATATGTAGGAACCAATATGGGCATCCAGGTCCCGCTATTGGTTATCAACCGTAGAGGTGTCTCGGTCATGTCTACATAGTTCTCAAACCCACAGGGTCTGCACACTTAAGGTTCGGTGACGTTTCGGTAGTATAGAGTTATGTATGGTGGTGACGTAAGGTTCTTCAGAGTCCCGAATGAGATCCTGGATGTCACGAAGAGCTCCGGAATGGTCCATAGGTAAATATTGATATATAGGAAGTCCTATTTTGGTCACCGGAAAAGTTTTGGGCTCATCGATAGTGTACCGGGAGTGCCGGTAGTGTACCGGGGGACCATCGGGAGAGGTATTTCGACCCAAGAGGCTTCATGGGTTGTGGGAGGACTAAAACCATCCCTTAGTGGGATGGACAATGTCCCACATAAGTCCCATGCGGCTGGGGAAGAAATTCCACAGGAGAAAAGGTGGAAAAAGGCAAAAAGGTGGAAATAAGGAAGGAGTCCTAATCCTACTAGGAGTGGAGGAGGAGGATTCCTCCTCTCCCACTTCGGCCAAAGTCTAGAGGGGCTGGACCTTGCGCCAAGCCTCCTCCTCCTCTCCTCCTATATATAATAGAGGGTTTTAGGGTTTTGACACAAGATTTTCAGCCACGCGCAACCCTACCCTCTAGTCCGTAGTTTCTCCTCTAGATCGGTTTTAGCTGTGCTTAGGCGAAGCCCTGCTGAGATTACTCCACCACCATCGCCGTAGCACCATCATGCTGCCGAAGAACTCGTCTACCTCTCCACTCCCTCTTGCTGGATCAAGAAGGCGGAGATTGTCATCGAGTTGTACGTGTGCTGAACGCGGAGGTGTTGTCTGTTTGGCGCTAGATCGGAAGGACCGTGATCAATTGCGAGACGGATCATGATGAGATCGCAGGAAGGATCATGATGAGTTCTTGGGACGGATCGTGATTGGATCGCGGGACGGATCGTGATGAGATCGCGGGACGCTCGGCGATTTGGATCGTGAAGACGTTCGACTACACCAACCGCGTTTCTTAACACTTCCCGCTTAGCGATCTACAAGGGTATGTAAATCCACTCTCCCTCTCGTATATGCTCATCACCATGGATAGATCTTGTGTGTGCGTAGGAATTTTTTTGTTTCCCCTGCAACGTTCCCCAACATATAGTTGATGATTTTTCCAAATTTAAGTGGGTATTCTTTCTCGATGATAAGTCGCAGGTACAAAATATCTTCAAGAACTTTGCACGCAAAGCGCAAAATCAATTTGAAGTGAAGATCAAGAAGGTTCAAAGCGATAACGAAGACCACTCGAGTTACTTCATATGGATCTTTTTGGTCCCAATGACTACAAGAGTCTCGATGGAAAATCTTATGGTCTATTTATAGTTGATGATTTTTCCAGATTTACATGGGTATTCTTTCTTGATGATAAGTCGCGGGTACAAAATATCTTCAAGAACTTTGCACGCAAAACACAAAATCAATTTGAAGTGAAGATCAAGAAGGTTCGAAGTGATAACGGATCGGAGTTCAAGAACACCCATGTGGATACCTTTCTTGACGATGAGGATATCTCACATGAGTTCTCGGCTACGTACACGCCTCAACAAAATGGAGTTGTTGAGACAAAGAACCAAACCCTCATTGAGATGGCAAGAATGATGGTTGACGAATACAATATTCCAAGACACTTTTGGGTAGAAGTCATGGAAACAGCATGTGATGCCACCAACCGACTCTACTGGCACAAGCTTCTCGGTAAAACGGCATACGAGCTTCTCACCGATAACAAACCCCAAGTTGGATACTTTCGGTTATTCGGCTCTAAGTGTTACATTCTTGATACGCATCGCCGTGCTAAATTTGCTCCCAAATCTCATGAAGGTTTCCTACTAGGTTATGGATCAAACTCTCACACCTATCGTGTCTACACCAACTTCACTCGAAAAGTTGAAGAGACGGTAGATGTGAAGTTTGATGAGTCTAATGGTTCGCAAGTCGAACAACTGCCAAATGATGTAGGTGATAAAGATCCTTAGGAAGATATCCAAGATTTTCCCATCGGCAAGATTTGTCCCATGGAGGTGAAGGAAAGTACTTCATCAACCCAAGTGGAAGATCCTACTATGGATCAAGGCTACCGACAAAACGACATGGAAGCATCCACAAGCGGTACACGACAAGATGAAGGAGAGGAGGAAGTACATCATGAAGATCCACCCCAACCTCCTTCACCAGCACCTCAAGGAGATGAACACTACGACAACAACGGAGATGAAGGTGATGATGATGAAGAAGAAGCTCCTCCAACTAACAAGCCAAAGCTACCCCGAGTTCGAGCACAAGTGACCAAGAACCATCCCCTAAACCAAATCTTTGGTGACATACAAACATGGAGGATCACTCGCTCTAAAAGTCGCTTGGCTAACTTTTGTGAGCATTATTCTTTCATATCTAGCATTGAACCCTCGAAGGTTTAACAATCTCTTCAGGACGCGGATTAGGGGAATGCTATGCATGAAGAGCTTCACAACTTTGAGAGGAACAAAGTGTGGATACTTGTGGAGAAGCCCAAGGACGAGCAAAACATCATCGGCACGAAATGGGTATTTCGGAACAAGCAAGATGAAGACGGTCAAGTTGTATGCAACAAGACTCGTCCCATAGTTAAATGATATATGCATGTCGAAGGTATGGACTACGATGAGACCTACACCCCCGTTGCTAGACTAGAAGCCATTCACATTCTTCTTGCTTATGCCAATCACCATGACATCACTCTTTACCAAATGGATATTAAAAGTGCCTTTTTAAATGGATAAACAAAGGAGGAAGTCGATGTTAAACAACCTCCCGGATTTGTAAATCCTAAGAAACCTGACCATGTTTAAAAACTTCGCAAAGCTTTATATGGTCTTAAGCAAGCTCCTCGTGCTTGGTATAAATGTCTCATGAAGTTTCTTATTGAAAAATTATTTGAAATTGGTAAAATTGATGCAACCTTATTCACAAAGAGAGTTAATGGTGAATTATTTGTGTGCCAAATTTATGTGGATGATATTATCTTTGGATCTACTAACCCACAATTTAGTGAGAAATTTGGAAGGTTGATGTTAGAGAAGTAAGAGATGTCTATGATGTGTGAACTGAAATTCTTCCTTGGTCTACAAATCAAGCAAACAATAGAAGGTACTTTCATCTCTCAAACAAAGTACACCAAGGGCTTGATCAATAAGTTCAACATGCAGGAGGGCAAAGTTATGAAAACTCCCACGCCCACTAGCGGACACGATCATCTTACTAAGGAGGGTGAACCGGTTGATCAAAAGGTTTATCGATCAATGATTGGCTTATTTCTATATCTATGTGCCTCCCGTCCTGATATTATGCTTAGTGTTTGCATGTGTGCTAGATATCAAGCTGCACCGAAAGAATGTCATCTTAAGGCTATGAAACGCATTGTGAGATACTTGATACATACACCAAACTTTGGCATTTGGTATCCCAAGGGATCTTCTTTTAATCTTGTTTGCTACTCCGACTCGGACTATGCTGGTGACAAGGTTGATAGAAAATCCACCTCGGGTACATGTCAATTTCTTGGTAGATCTCTTGTGTCTTGGTCCTCCAAGAAACAAAACTTGATATCTCTATCTACCGTCGAAGCTGAATATATTTCTGTCGGATCATGTTATGCGCAATTATTATGGATGACACAAACGCTTAAAGATTATGGAATCTATGTTAAAAATGTGCCATTACTTTGTGACAATGGAAGTGCTATTAAGATTGGTCATAATCCTGTGCAACATTCTCAAACCAAGCATCTTCAAGTTCGACATCATTTCATTTGTGATCATGTTGCCAAAGGAGATATTAATCTTAAGCATGTTCGCACTAACAAGCAATTGGCCTACATATTTACTAAGCCACTTGATGAAAAAGTGTTTTGTCATTTGAGGAGTGAGTTGAACACCATTGATGCTTCAAACTTGAGCTAAGCTCACTCGAATGCTTGCAAGGGGATGAGATTTATTGTATATTCCATGCTAATATTATCTTTAATATTATATCTTGTAATTCTATGCTCCCTTGTCTTGCATCTAACCCTTTTGTAGGTACTTGGAAGAACAACACTCCACAAGATTGCCATCAACTCATATCTTAAGCAATCTTGTCATGACCAAGTATCCACAACATCGCTTTGATGATGAAAGGAAGAAGACAACAAAACATATCATTGCCATAAATTTCTCAATTGGTATCAACTCACAATTGGTATCATGTCATTTGGATATATCATGTTCTTCCTTGCATGACTAACCTATGTAGGTAAACAGTGAACGAAAACAACAAGGATTGCTCCCAACTCAAGATGATCTTCATCAACCTCGAGCATCCTCATCAAGTTCACCTACAACAATATCACTCAAAGGTATGTACTCATATCCTTGAAAAGGGCTTTACTCCAAGTCATGAGATAAAGCAACTCAAGTGATAATGAAGACATTAAAATGCTTAATCAAAAAATGGTAACCCCATTTTGAGCTTAACGATGAGTATGACCTATGATCAAGTATTCTTGCTTGGCTCCTAAGTCAATATACTCTAATATAGGTGACCTAGTCACCGCCCATCATCTAGTTAAGAATCTTGTTTGGTTCATTCTCTATTGCAAGGTTTCTTGGAACCATTCAAATCTTCTCTAGTTGATATCACCTTGGAAAAATCTTTTGCATTTCCTCTACAAAATCGTTTTGATGCTTCATTACAATTTTTCAAATAAATTTGCAAGTTTCTCAAACTTTGTCAAGTTTCTGTTTTGTGCCTCGGAGCCTTCGATGCAAAGGACTCGGTTATACCAAGTCAGCAAATGAACTGCATAACATCATATCTGTACCACCAACAAATTTGTCTCGGAGCCACCGACTTACTATCATGTTTTAGTCTGTGTTTGTATCTGTAAATCTTTGTAATCCTTCTATGATATTTTCAATCCTTCGATGATTCCTTATTATCGAAAAAAAACTTGGGAAGGGGGAGAAATACGTTCAAGGATCCCTAACTCAAAGGAGGACAAGTTCTACAAATTCTCAGTTTAGCCAAAGGGAGAGAAATTATTTTCAATGATTCCCTCATTTTTCTCATGATTTTCAAATTCTATGAATCCTACATTTTATGACCCTTGTTCTCAAGGATCCCTTCTGAATCAATGATCCCTGTATCTGACCCTATATATGACCTTTTTGGCAATTAATGCCAAAGGGGGAGAAAATACCAAAGCTTGAAAGCTAAAGAGGGAGATACATGCTTATGCAAAGGGGGAGATATAATTTAGGGGGAGAGAAAATGTCAAAGTTTATACTTATATAGACAAGGGGAGAATACCAAAGTAGGGGGAGAAAAGTCTAACATTCGTGAATAGTTTTGTCACCCTATCCAATCCCAATATCTACATGCTACGATTCAGGGGAGATGATGAAATACTATTTCATATCTAGGGGAGAAAGTTCTAAATGATATTGGTGACATATCAATCTTAAGGAATACTACCTTCTATATGTTTTCCATATCTTGGTACTTTTGAGTTCTATTGCTTTTGATTGGTAGAATACTCTTGTGTTTCCTAACATTGTTTTCTCAAGTGTATCTCTACTACTAGAATGCTCAAGAACTCAAGGTATGTATATGCATCATACACTTAATCAAGATGATCTCTTGCTTCTTGCACATATTGTTTGCAAGAGTGAAGTCTTGAACAAGGTTACACCTCATTCATATATATTTCATGCGTATAGCCAAGATACACATGACTTATTATATCCCTTCTACTATATGTGTGTCCATGCAGTCCAAAGCAACTATCCTTTAAAGGGATTGCACACATTTAGGGGGAGCAAGTCTAAGTCATGTGTCTCTCAAAGTCTTCATTATATACATGCATATCTTTATTTGAAGCTTTGGTTGTATGTTCTCATCAATTACCAAAAATGGGGAGATTGAAAGTACAATATGCTCCGTTGGTGGTTTTGATAATTCATGACAACATACATTGTCTCTTGGACTAATACTTTCATCTAGTGTATTTCAGATAAAGTCCATAGAGAGAGATGGGTTGGCAAAAGGAGTGTGGAGAGTATCCCCATGAAGAAGAAGGAGAAGAAATAGCATTGGCAAAGCTTCAAGCAAGAGGAATCTAAATTTTACTTTGTGAGAAATCACTTGGAGTCCATAGGAAAGCCAATACTATCAAAAGGGGGTAAGGTACTGTTGGTGAACAAAATGCTCATACATGCACAAGTGATAGTCACCACATACACCCAGAAGCTCTTCCACAAAGGTCTGTCCAAAGTCAAATATCCAAAATCGTGCAACCAACTATCCCCACTCGGTGCCACCGATTCTCAGCCTCAGACAGACTTAGCCAAACCCTAGCCCTTCAGTGCAACCGATACTGATTCGGTGCCACCGAGTTTGGGTTGCCAACTTTCTATTACGCAAATTCACAAAATCGGTCCCATTGAGTTTGTTGAATGGGCATCACCGACTATGGCAACCTGACCATTGGTCACCTTATCGGTGCAACCGAGTTTTATGTATCGGTCTCACCGAGATTCAAAGTTGCTACCTTTTAGGCAACTCGGTACCACCGAGATTAACACATCGGTGTCACCGAGTTGGACTTATTAGGTGTAATGGTTGGATTTTTGGAGATGCCTATATATACCCCTCCACCACCACTCACTCGCAAGAGAAGCACTCAGAATAGATCCCCACTCATACCAACTAATTTTCTGAGAGAGAGCCACCTACTCATGTGTTGAGATCATGCCATTCTATTCCAACCATATGAATCTTGATCTCTAGCCTCCCCAAGTTGCTTTCCACCCAATCAATCTCTTCCACCAAAGCCAAATCTGTGAGAGAGTGATTGTGTGTTGAGGAGTCTATCATCTTGAAGCACAAGAGCAAGGAGTTCATCGACATTATCGAGCCTATTACGTTTTGAAGGGTGGTGCCTCCTAGATTGGTTAGGTGTCGCTTGGGAGCCTCCTACTTCGTGTTGTGGAGCGAACCAAGAAGTTTGTAAGGGCAAGGAGATCGCCTACTTCGTGAAAATCTACCCATAGTGAGGCTAGTCCTTCGTGGACGGAAGCCATTATGGAATAGTCAAGGTTGCTACTTTGTGGACCCTTATGGGTGGAGCCCTCCGTGGACTCTCGCGATCGTTACCCTCCATGGGTTGAAGACTCCATAATCATGGACGTATGATAGCACCACCTATCGGAACCACGGGAAAAATCTTCATGTACTTCATGTGTTTGATCTTCCTATCTCTACTCCTTACTTCCATTTGCAATGTCTTTACTTTCCGCTGCTATACTTGATGACTTGCATGTGTAGGGTGTGCTAGATTTGCTATAATTGCTAAAATCTGCCAACACTTAACTTTGGATATCGTGTAGATTTTAAATCCCTTCTAGTAGTCCATTCACCCCCCTCTAGACATACTCTTCTAGTGATCCCGCACTTGGCTCCGGGTTTAGAATGCGCAGGTCGGCGCCGCGCACTGCAGAACTCGTCCCCGGCGTCCCTGGCTCCGGCTTTGTAACACGAAGGCCCTGACTAGGACTTGGACCGCCACCGCCTCCTGTAGATGTGGGCATGGCCCTCGGCATGAGTCAAGGTGTGGCCCGTGACGACGAAACCTGGTCACCCTCCTTCATCCCGAGCTGCACACGGCACGTGACCATGACATCGGGGAAGCTACGCCCTTCCCAGAAGGCGCACCTCTGCATGATGTTATTCCGTGAAGGAGAGTAGCGACCGCTGTAGTGCTGGATCCGAGCGGCGTATTCCTCCACCAGAACTCCGACCATCGTTGGCTGCTTGGCACGTAGCGAGGCTTGGACCGCTCCTCCGGCAGCTTCCCGAAATGCGTGTATCGCGCGTGACATGGACGGCGTGTCGATGAGGGGACATGACCCACCGTGAGCCCCCCAAGCTCATGTGCTAGCTGAGCGACACGCACGTCTCCGACGACACCATGACTCCACAGTGGGCGAGGAGCGACACCTCTTCGACCATGAGGGTGCGCGACATGCCCTGAATGAACAACGCGTGGCACCCCCGGCTACTGCTTCCCGCCCCACCACCATGGCTGTCCATTGCTCCGGCTGCTAAAGGGGAGACGGCTAGGGTTTAGTGGAGGCACACAATGAAGAAGGTTGTGGGGTGGCGAGGGAAGGGGAGGGGATGAGACACGAGTGGGTGAACGTTGGTGTGTCGCGTGACAATAAAATGCATTAACATGCGACTGGTGGGCATGCCGGCAACGCGACTCCTCACATGGGAAACCGCGTGGTGCGAAAATGCCGATGTGACCGCGATGTGACTACACTGCATGGCACGGTGTGTCCCACTCGCCAGTAATAACGACGGCTAACAATCAACTCCATTGACTAACGTCGAACCACCGTTTGGGCATTGACAAGGGAGGTGAAAAGTGAGCAAAAAAACTTGGCGTGGGCAAAACTAAGGAGGACTAAGCAATAAGGGGCACACAAATAGAAATCCCATTTTATTAAACCATACATTTGTTTTTGAAACTTTTTTATAATTGAACTCCTTGCGCCAAAACCTTTAAAACGAGACCGATCTTTGATATTTTTCAACAACGTTTAAATTTGAATGTATATTTCACATTTTGAATAATCCATTTCACACTGCTACATTACATTTTCACTTTCTGTAGTTACTATTTCACAAATCCAAACTTACATTTCACTTTCACTAGTTTGTCTCACAAAAATGACATCTATTTTAATTCTCAAATAACCCATTTCACTCTTTTGAAAAAAAAAAACGTTTCACATTTTCAAATAATTAGTTTCACACGATGCATTACAATTTTATTTTATGTGGTTACTATTTCACAATTCAGAACCGACATCCCACTTTTGATTGGCTTGTTTCACAAAACTATCTATTTCAATTGCATGTTTCTCAAATAACCTATTTCACTCTTTCGAAATAAATTGTTTCAAATTTTCAAATAATCAGCTCCACGTTGATAGTACATTACAATTTCTCCTTTTGTGGTTACTATATCACAATTCAGAAACTAAATTTCACTTTTCACTGGCTTGTTTCACACACAAAAAAACATCTATTTCGACCGCACATTTCTCAAAGAACATATTTCGCTCTTTTAAAATAAATTGATTCACATTGATACATTACAAATTCACTTTTGTGGTTAGGGTCTCACAATTCAGAATCTACATTTCACTTTTCGCTGACAAGTTTCACAAAAAGTATATATTTCAAGTGAAATGTTTTTTTCACATACAAATGTGAAATTTTGAAATTTAAATGTGTTCAAAATGTATCCAAGATTGGTCAAGTTCTAAACGTCTTGCCGCTAGGAGTTCAAATATATAAATTATTTCCAAAATGAACTTATGATTTAGAAGATATGAATGTTTTTAATTGTCTAAGATTAAATAAAGTCTACATATTTGTTTGCGAGAGAAACGACAATATCCTTGTCTCACAAAAAGTAGTACTCCCTTTGGTCCTTTTTACTCCGCTATTAGATTTGTATCAAGTCAAACTTTACAAACTTTAACCAAATATATATTAAACAATATAGATATGTATAATACCAAAAATATATTTCATGAAACTATATTTCGTAGTGAATCTAACAATGTTGATTTCGTATTGTGAATATTGATACTTTTTTCTATAAGTTTGGTCAAAATAAAAATACTTTCACTTTGATCAAAACTCATATGCAGACTAAAAAGGACCGAAGAGAGTACACCGATACCATTAGACTGACAGAAATAGTACATTACTATGGATGCTTAAGTGGGATCTGGTAGATGTATTTAATCAGGTATATTTTCTGTATAGCAGAGTAATGAGAATAAGAGGGCAACATTTGCACATAATGCACATGTGAATGGCAGATGGGTTACCGGTAGCAACGTTAATGCTTTAAACGAAGAGTTTGTCTTGGTTTCAAAAAAAAAAAAATACCCGAAGAGTTTGTGTTGTGGAGGCCTTCGAATTCTCTTGTAAACCCGCAAAAGAAGAGTTTTCTTTCAAAATAATTCACAAATATTTCAAAACCAAGACAATTGATCTTGTAAAGAAATTGAAACATGCATCCTTTATTTTTAACAGGCATACATCACTCCATAGAGTGCTTAGCCACGTACAGTGGAAGTGGAAGGAACAGATAATACAACAGCTATACCAATGAGCGTTATACGGTCCCAGAGATACGAGTTCACCATATGGATACGGTCATCCACAGTCGGACACGACAGACACGAGGGGCCACTTAGTTGGAGGCGGGGCTCTTCCCGTTCAAGGCCGGCAGGACCTGCGCGTCCGGCACCGCGTGGCAGACCGCCGCGCCGCCGGGCTTCACGCCGAGGAGCCGGAAGGCGGCGTGCTCCGGGTCCCACCGGGACGCGTCGGTGCGGCACACGGCAACCGTGGTCATCGCAGCGTGCCCGCGCTCGCCGTCCAGGGCCAGGACGTAGGCCCTCGCCAGGCCGGTGGCGCGGCACCCGTACACGGCCCCTTCGCCGGCTTCACCCCGGCACAAGACGAAACTGGACCCCTCGACCGCCCTCACGGAGCGGACGGTGTACAGTTCCAGCGGCTGCTCTGCCGACGCCTCGGCAGCGGTGGTGGCCCGATGGATCATGTGGAAGGGCAGGCTCTCCCCGACGCGCACCGCGTCCTCGAGGAAGAACACCGTCGACGACGGCGCGACGACGGCATCGCGGTTCAGTAGGACGTCGGGGGAGGGGGCGCTGGTGGCTTCGCTCCGGGGCAAGGCGTCGTCGTAGTCGTAGTTGAAGTTCATGGGCGGCGGCGGCGGGTCCTTTTTCTCCACGGCCTCGACCGCGTCTTCCGGAGTGTCGGTCTCTGCATTCATGTACGCGCCCTGTTCCGTTGATGCGTGGTGATCACCGTGGTGCAGGAGCTCGAGGATGGCGTCCGGCATGGGGGCGTCGGCTAGGGCGGAGCGCCAGAAGGCCTCCGCCGGCGACGTCCGCGCAGCAGACGCCGGCTGCCCGGACTGAGCCTGGAGGATTCAAGAGACAAAAAAAACGCAACAATCAAATGTTAGACAAGACATGACAGATGTCTGAGCCATGCATGGCCGGCTCTGCTAGCTGTTCCACACCATGAGAACCGAGGCCGTGACGGCAAGAACGAGGAGGCGCGCCATCGTCGGAGCTGCACGGAGGAAGGGGCCGAGCCAAGCTAGTTAAACCCACACGACCTCGAGGAAGCTTCGCTGCTCCTTGTGTGGAAACCTAGAGAGGTCGTGCCGATTTTATAGAGGGTGCCATGCGCGTAAGCGGCGAGTGGCGACGGCGACATGAAACGGAAAGCGTCCGGAGCTGGGAATATAATCTCGGCGACGATTGTTGCATGCGGGAGCAGAGAGCCACACGAGACAGGCGTCTCCGATCTCTGCATTCTGCACTTCACCACCCCGTCTGGTCTGGGGAAAGAAACGATCGATGATGACCTACCGATCGGCTGGACGGCGCCGCGCGCCATCCGAGTGACCCGACGATGGCCGGGACGATCGGAATATAATCTTCGGTGACGACGGTTGCCGTGAGGATGTCATGTGCAACGCTCAGACGGTACAAAAACTTCTTTTCTGCAAATTGCAGTGATCAAAGAATCAGTAGTGCTACGGTTACGAACTGAAACTTCCGGATGATGTGATATCGTCCGGATGGAAATCACAGGGAACCACAAGGGCTAGGGCATCTCCAACATGTACCGGCAATCGTCCGGACCGAGCTGTCTGAACACAGTTTGCTATCCAACACTCTGCTCCATCGATCCAAGGATGCCTCAGGTTGTTTAAAATCCCGCAAACAGGAAGCAAGTCAAGAGGCGTCCTGATCGCCACCACGCCCGAAACCCGAGGCCCACCGAAAAACCTCTGTTTGTGGAGATCGATGCGGAGGCGAACAAAGAGGAGGCCCAGACAATCATAGACGTCGCCAGCTCCGTGTCGGTCACGCCGCCTGTGCGGTTGGCCCCCGACCACATGGGCCATCCATATCGAGTGGCGTTGTCGACACGAAGGACTCTGGCAAGCAAGAGTAGGACATGACACATATAAGTGGGAACGTCTCGTATCCATTGTCGTCATTGTCCCATGTCCTACTCTTTCCTTTCGACAGCTTCACTTTCCGAAACTCACGGTCATTGAGTTTGCTGGACATGAGGAAGGCATGATATGGTAAAAGAACACATCCACAACCGACGGATATTTAGACTAGGAAAAAAACCATCCACTTTTGTTTAGTTGAAATATATACTTTGATCAGGTTTCAACAAAAATCGTACTTAGACGGATACAGTGTCCTTTTTAAGGGTCCATGTTGTAGATGTCCGGAAAAGACACATGCGTCTGTAGTTTTTAATATGTTAGTCCCAGTTATAAGTTCTCGCTTTAGTTTATTTTCTTTATTTTGCGAAGGAGCCGAAGCTCTATATTAATCAAATACCAGCATTATCAAAAATCCCTAAAATGCAATTTAATATTGGGACAATCCTTCATCCTCGCTACTCCATCCCGTGAACGCCGATGTTACTACTATTGGAGTTCCATGTCGTGGCCAGAACAAAAGAGTAGTATCAACACATACAACCGGGAAGGGAAGCGTCAGCAATGTCGATTCTAAAGGATCCATGACCCGGAGAAGAAGATAATGTTGAATCGATAATTACCTAGACTTACCTCGGAGTCAACGAAATAACCAGATCAAAGCAGTCTCAACCCAATGAAGACACAACCAATTCGCCACGTTTCCACGTAGAGAAATTGTCACAGCCCTAGTTTATTTATGATTGCCATTGCATTCATGCATGCATTTAATTTTCTTTGAAAATAAATTGAGGAAATGACCAAGCCTTAGAAATCATTTTTGCCAAAATAAGCATTATAAAAATTGCTTCAAACAGATCCAAGAAAATGTTCTGGTGTTCTGATAAAATATTGGCATGATGTAAAAATGTCAATCAATATTTTTGTATCACAGAAACATTTTATTTGGGCCTTTGAATTAACCAAACAATTAATTGCATTGGACTTATATTATTATATATAAAAGTATGAGTTCAATAATTCTGAAACTTATTACGTGGCACTAGTTATTTATACCTAGGTCACATGATTTTTTTTTTGGGATTTTAAGAAATGGTTAAGCATTTTTATTTTAGCCAAAACAAATGTGAGAAACTGGAACTGGAAAAGAAAGAAAAAAAGGAAGGAAAGCCTACCTCTGCCTGACCCAGGAGGGAAGCGAGACCAGCGCACCAGGGGCAGGGGGTCTTCTTCCTCCTCCTACCAGAAGGACCAGGCAGGTGCGTGGTGAGCGTCTGCGCTGCCTGGCCACCTCCTGCTTCCCCTGACTCTTCTAGCGACGCCTTGGCCTTCCTCGAGCTCATCCCTTCACCCTACTGCCTCTCCCTCCCTCTCTGCTCCCTCTCCCCCCGGACCCGAGCTCCCTTAGCTCGTCGCCGCCGTAGTGCCGCTCCCCAACCTCTCTATCCACCCCACGAGGTTCACCTTGACGCCCAGAAGCTCCAAGCCAAAGGAATCGAGCCCGGGAGCCCCTCAGCATCGACACCGTCGCCGCCTTCCACCTCAGTCACCGGCGATCGTCTTTGCCGATTTGCCGCGAGCGTATCCTCCCCGAGCTCTCCGATGTTGCCATCAGACCTGTTGTGAGCTCCTGGCCGTTTTCCCTCGCTCCCCCTTCTCTCCCATGTCCTGTGGCATCGAGCCCGTGGTCGACCGAACCCCGACCACCCCCTGACCCATGGGTGGGTTAGGTGGATGCGCGCGGCTGCGGGCTACCACATGGTGGCCTCGGCTTGCCCATCCGCCGCTCGTTTGGTCGCCGACGCCGTCGTCCCATACGCTGCCACCGCACCGTGGTCGCCGGCGTTGAGCTGATGACGTGGCCGTCATTAGCCCAGTTAATTAGCCACTAATCCCCGTCATCAGCCATTGACATTTGGCCCCACAAGCTAAACTAACTACGGGTTTAGCTAAACCCTTTTAGTTAGAGCCATTGACGCTGACATGAGGGCCCCACAGTGTCATGTTTGACCTGGCCTGGCCCTTTGACTGGCTGATGTCATGATGACGTCATGCTAACACAGTAAATAATTTCTGTAATAAAAATATCCCAAAAAATGATATAAACTTCAAAAATTCATAGAAAATAATCTGTAAGTCAGATTAAATAATTTTTATATGAAAATTTATCAGAAAAATCCAAAGAATCTGATGGTACCATTTTCATGCATGTTAGAGCAAACTAAATAGGAGAACTTCGACATTTTGTTCGAACCACATTATTTAACCTCACATATGGAGTTGAATTTGAACCTTGGGTTCAAACCATCTCCATTTAACCTGTTAATAGATGCATTAGACCAAACAAACAACATATTGACATGTCATACTCATGCATCATTGTGAAGCATTTGCCTTGCTTAAGTTGTACCTTGTTTGATCTTGTCGATAGACTTGCGAGACGTAGTTATCGACGATGTCGAAGAACAGATGAGTTTTTCTGATCAACAGGCAAGCAAAACCCCTTGAGCATATTCTATACAGTCCCACTCTCTCGCTCTTGCTCTTATTTCAATGCATTAGGACAATGCGATTCAATTGTTACTTGTGTTGCGGTAAACGAACCCACTCCTTTGCATGACCTGTCATTGTCACGGTAAATAGCTAAACCAAGCAACCTAGCATACCTGGTAGATGCTTGAGCCATGTTGTGCTATAACCCTGTTATGCTTGCTATGCTTAGAGTTGTGTCAGGTTTGATTCATCTGGGTGATGAACCAGAGTGAAATGGATGTGTCCTGATGATGAGGGTTAAGTCTTGAACCTATTTCGGTAAAAGTAGTGATGAGAGGCCATGTAGGAGTACATGGTGGGTTGTCTCATTGAAACCGCTCATAGGACCCGTGTTCCGTGTTTGTGTTCCAAGACTAGCTACTGCCGCACATTGGGGTCCGGTAACTCGACCCCTCTCGGTCTATTAACCTACCATGTTCTCAGTCCAGGAGTCGCAGTAGTTCAAAATGTTGATAGGTGTGGCCGGGCCTGCGAAGTGAATGAACGACCCAGTCGGGACCGGCTTGGGGCCCTGTACACAACGTTTGAGGCCATGTTGGAAACCTCGGCCAGACTTCCATTATGGGTTCCAACTCAGATAGGCGACTACCTTGGACGTGAGTCATTTTAAGTTAACGTCCGTGGCCGACTCCCTCGCTGGACTTCCGCTTGAAGGTTGCCGAGGTACCTTTTTACGTGCATATGGCGATAACTCGCGGGAGCATGTGTGACGAAGTACACCCCTGCAGGGTACACTATCTATTCGAATAGCCGCGTCCTCGGATATGGACTACTTGGAGACTTGCATTGTTCATAGATAACATTAAATGGATACTCTAAAATGCTCTAGATAAGTGTGAGTGCTATGGATGGCTTCTCGTAGGAAGATGAGAGAGGATCCATAGTGGTGTATTGATGTGGTGAATATGTGGACTTGTGTGTGATACGCCACCTCAAAGAAAGTACTCATAGTCGTAGTACAAGTTAGCCAAGAGTCAAAGCTGGCTTGCTGCAATAAACCCCACAACCCCCTTTGTTGAAAATGATGCATATGTAGATAGTTCTGATGTAAATCTTGTTGAGTACCTTTGTACTCACGTTTTCTTATTTATGTTTTTGCAGATGAGACTTTGGTCTCATTAGTGATTCTTATGACGTGAAGTTTGATGTTGACTGGATTAGCTTGGGAATCCCAGACAGAGGTCTGGCTCCCTTGGTAGGGTCGTCGTAGCTTTTCAGGCTTCTCTAGCCACTTTTAGTAGATGTCTGTACTCAGACATGTTTTTTCTTCCGCTTTTTGCTTGTATGACTTGAGTGTTGGGTCGTATGACCCCTGTTGTAATACCACATTATGCTAACTCTTATGAGTCTTAATAAATACTTGAGGCATAGAGTTTTGTTGTGATGCCATGTTGTATCTACACATATCGTCCATATTATGTGTATGTTTGAAATGCATTGGTATGTGTGGGATTCGACACCTAGTTGTGTGCCTATGGTAGCCTTCTTTACGGGGAAATACCTCTTTTTGCTTCCATCGAGCCTTGTAGCTTGCTACTACTCCGGACACATTGATTGACCGGCGTGTATCCTTCTTTGCTGTTGTGTCTGACCCTTCGGGGAAATTTCTCACAATGTAATGGAGTCCCTGTAGCCTACTAAGACTCGTCTACGTGCAGTGATGACATTAATGTCTCACAGCATAATGGAGTCCTTGTAGCTTGCTATAACTCGTCTACACACGCTGATGATCGACACTTGCATTGTTGGGTTACGTATGCCTGTCCTTGTACGGTTGTGCCACTTGGGTCTATGACTAGTCATGTCGACCCGGGTTCTTTGACGTGTGAATGCTAGCGACATGTTCATATCTGTGAGCCAAAAGGCGCAAACGGTCCAGGCCAAGGTAAGGTGGCAGCCGTGGGTTACCGTGCGTGAGGTCGCAAAGTGGTGTGATATATTACAGGCTGGATTTATATGGCTTAGTATCGGGGTCCCGACAGAAATGTGAACCCATCCGACGACGCACACACTGCGAAGCCGGAGAAAAGGACAAAGGAGAACTTATTTAACACCGCCACTGCCACCACTGCCAAAGGGCTGAAGTTGCGGACAACAAAGACCACATGTGCAGCATATCTTGGCTATGGATCCAATGACACACGTACCACCGAGATCGAAGAAGAATTTGGAGGACCATTATTTAACATCGATGCCACCATCATCGGAAGGGGCCAAAGTGACAGATAAAGAGAGATGTGCCTAATGCCCCAAGAAAGGAAAACTATAACTTCCATCGATAGATCTGGGCCTCTTGCACACCTCCACCAACGAAGGCGATGGAGGAGAAGGAGACCGACAATCTACCAATGAAGGCTGGTGACGGCGAGGAACAGTAGATCACCTTTGGGGTTGGGACTTGCGCGCGTTCCGTGCATTTTCATTTTGTCGGCTCTAAAATATTTTGGGACCACCCATATTCTGTCTCCAAAATTGTTCTGTTGCTTGAAAGAAATGAGTACAAAAGAACATATAAATGCAAGTTATATGAAATATGGGAACATACTAATCCAGTGCCTGTTTTTATTTTTTGTGTTCCTAGTATTTTAGTGTTTCGTGGGTGTCATCCCTAGTCTCGTGATCTGTGCATGTGAGAGAAATAGGGAGAGAAAGGAAAATTGTCACATCGGTTTGTGCAGGCTTACAAGGAATGGACCCCATCCAAACCGCACCCCAATTAATAAAACTCCACACACCTATCTCTTTCTCTCACACCAGAAGCCACCCACGCCGAGATCTCTCTGGTTCATCCCTCAAAATATCTGCCAACCCGGTTCTCTCGTTTCCCTTGATCTGATCCATATCGGGGCGAGACGTCCCCTTTGCCATAGCTCTACCTCCAGGATCTAGACATCTCGACCTTCCCTCTAGCCTGCTCCCCCAATGTCCAATGCCCATCCTTCACTATGCACATCCCCGATCTGGAGGGGGGGGTATCCACACATCCAGTTGTTGATCTGTGACCAGTATCACGATCTCGATGGG
This sequence comes from Hordeum marinum, assembly GCA_022496015.1. Lineage (NCBI taxonomy): Eukaryota > Viridiplantae > Streptophyta > Magnoliopsida > Poales > Poaceae > Hordeum > Hordeum marinum. The sequence continues at coordinate 334,022,886 of CM039676.1, read as the reverse complement.
AGCACCAAGTGGGGCTACACCATGTTGTCTTCCTCCTGGATCTTGCTAACCATATATAGGTTCCTCACCTTGATCTCACCTTGGCATTGCTCATCATAGTGCATGTCCTCCTCTGCACTCGCCATAGCATGTCCTCCTCTACTCGAGATGCACCAAGTCAGCCCCATCCCCCTCTACAACCCGATTCTCCCATGTCTTCACACCTCTGGCATTGGTCGTCTTCACAGGGAGCTCGTCTCACCGTCGTGTGTGAGATTAGCCACCAAGCAATTTTGCTCCATGCGTGGGTACACTTCCCTTCTTTCCTTATGTACACACCCATGTGAATAATGTGAGCACGAGATTGCACTTTACATGAAGGAGATAAGCATGAGACTGCCATTTTTGTTTAGCCTAGCTATTCAACCCGCTACTATTTTTTGAATAATACGGTCTTTGTAATTATTTTTAAATTCAAATGTGAACACTATGATCATGAATCTATTCACACATTTATGTTTATGCAATGGTGGTGTGCATGGGATATTTTCTCATGTTTAACATGGACGACTTCAAATACTCATGTTGCGTTAACTTGCGCTAGATGCTGACATGGTGGTACCGGGGTCGGGCAATACTTCTAGGCATTTAGCACTAACTGTCAGATTGCTTTTCTAGTTTCAACTAACAATAGATTATGTTGTTTCTTCAACATTATTTTGTTTCTTAATGGAAAGTTTCAACATTTTGGACTAACTTCAGTATGTTTTCGGAGATAGTATTGTCCGGGTTTCCTTAAATGTGCTTTTAGTTATATGCTGATTATTTTGCAGTTGGAGATATTATTGTCCAAATCCTTAAACTACACTGGACTCCATTATTCCTTTCCATGCCTTCAAATGTACTCATTCAAAGAACTCTATAGAGTTAATTTTGTGTGTGGTCTAGGATCCATATGACGGTTATTTTGCAGTTTGAGAGCATTTGACAATTTTTGGAGTTGCTCTAGCATATATCAATCATCAAGAGTAGATGGTAATCCTCTTGGAGGCTTGAGAGAAAAATGTGGAACTTTCTCATACAAAGAATTTTGTAGGATTATTTTTGTATTATGCAATATGAGAGTATTAGGGGAGTTCGCTAGATTTGCTCTAGCATGTATCAGTCGTCTAGGTAGTAGCTGGTACTCCTCTTGGAGACTCGAGAACGAAATGTAGATCTCTCATATGAAGAATCTGCTAGATTTATATTTTTGTCTGTTTGATGCTCCATAAGGTGGTTGTTATAGAGTTTCAGAGGATTGGTGATTTCGCGAGAGTTATTTTAACACATCTCTATCATCCAAGTAGTAGCAGGTACTCCACAATACTAACATGGTGTAACAAGATCCTTCCCCATGCCTTCGGTTGCTACAAAGTTATGAATATAAGTGATTGGTATACATATTTATTTTAGCCTTAACCTGATAGTGTTCTCGTGTTTGCTAGGCATGCGGATTTTCTCTCTAAAACACAACCCTCAGGGATCTATTCATGAATTAAGAAGAATAGATTTTTCTAGTTAATCAATGGAAAACCAGGCAAAAAGCCATGATACTTCTTTTGATTAGGCACACATAAGGTACAACACACAACACTAGGAACAAATGTCAACGAGATTGCACACTGGTGTCATCGTCATCACTTTTCCTCGATTAAGCGATCACGACTTTGCTGCAAACGGCCGAGACCAAGCCCACACCACAGAGGCCGTGAGAAGCCACATAAATATCCATGCCAAGTAACCAACAACCCATGTGGATGACGCAATTTCAATTATGATATTGATCTAAGAAGGAGCGCTATACAAGGCCGGTGCCATGGAAGATCATTGAACAGTCATCTTTCGGATGGCATCTCCACATGCCCAACTTCACAACAACAAACAATATGAGACAAATCCACACACACGTCAAAGATTTGAGTATTGGAAACTCTATCATGACCCCGACAATCCCCGACACCACCACTGCCACACATGCACTGGTCGCTCCCCCGGTGACAACTCCAAGAATAACACCCCTAATGGGGAGCATGACACAAAAGCTTCACTATCGTTTGAACCCAAAGAGATATGATGTTTCCCCAACGTTATATGAGAGGTTGAATGGACACCACACTTGAACAACTTCTTCAATAATAAATGGCATCCGAGGGCGTTGCCATTGCCAGCCTTGGCCAAGGCGAAGATTTCACCTATTGTACACATTGCCATCCAAGCCTCGACCTGAGTGGGTCACCAACCCACACATCGATCCACTCAATTGGACCACCTAGCGAAGCCGCTTCCTTGACACCCCTCCACTCCACATGCAACCTTCTCATAGGCTGGGAAGCATCTTCGCTTGTAGCCATTGCCATCCGCATGGACGGAGCAGCTTCCATGCTTCCCCTAGCCTCCCCCTACCCACATCCCAATCAAGAATGTGGTGATGCAAATATAGCTACTTCAAATATGTGCAAAATTGCGAGAACAACAAAAGTAACATAATGGGGAACTTACCAGAAATATCAAATGTTAGAGATACTATGACCTTGTTTGTTTGGGTTTCAGCTTCAACAAAATCTGTTGCGGATTCGTGATTCATGACCCAAAAGTATAGGGGATCTATCGTAGTCCTATAGATAAGTAAGAGTGTCAAACCCAACGAGGAGCAGAAGGAAATGACAAGTGGTTTTCAGTAAGGTATTCTCTGCAAGCATTGAAATTATCGGTAACAGATAGTTTTGTGATAAGATAATTCGTAACGGGTAGCAAGTAATAATGTAGCAAAGGTGCAGCAAGGTGGCCCAATCATTTTTGTAGCAAAGGACAAGCCTGGAAAAATTCTTATATAAAGCAAAGCGCTCCCTAGGACACATGGGAATTTCTGTCAAGCTAGTTTTCATCATGCTCATATGATTCACGTTCGTTACTTTGATAATTTCATATGTGGGTGGACCGATGCTTGGGTGCTGCCCTTATTTGGACAAGCCTCCCACTTATGATTAACCTCTCTAGCAAGCATCCGCAACTACGAAAGAAGAATTAAGATAAATCTAACCATAGCATGAAACATATGGATCCAAATCAGCACCTTACGAAGCAACACATAAACTAGGGTTTAAGCTTCTATCACTCTAGCAACCCATCATCTACTTATTACTTACCAATGCCTTCCCCTAGGCCCAAATAATGGTGAAGTGTCATGTAGCCGACGTTCACATAACACCACTAGAGGAGAGACAACATACATCTCATCAAAATATTGAACGAATACCAAATTCACATGATTACTTATAACAAGACTTATCCCATGTCCTCAGGAACAAACATAACTACTCACAAAGCATATTCATGTTCATAATCAAAGGAGTATTAATTATCATTAAGGGTCTGAACATATGATTTTCCACCAAGTAAACCAACTAGCATCAACTACAAGGAGTAATCAACACTACTAGCAACCCACAGGTACCAATTTGAGGTTTTGCGACAAAGATCGGATACAGGAGATGAACTAGGGTTTGGAGAGGAGATGGTGCTGGTGAAGATGTTAATGGAGATTGAATCCCTCTCTATAAGAGGATCGTTGGTGATGATGATGGCTTCGATTTCCCCCTCCGGGAGGGAAGTTTCCCTAGCAGAACAGCTCCGTCGGAGCCCTAGATTGGTTCTGCCAAAGTTCCGCCTCGAGACGGCGGCGCTTCAGACCTAAAGCTCTCTTCTAATTTTTCCAGGTCAAAACCCTCCATATAGCATAAGATGGGCACTGGAGGGCTGCTAGGGGGCCCACAAGCCACAGGGGCGCGCCCTGGGGGGTAGGGCGTGCCCCCGGGCTTGTGACCTCCTGGTGGGTCCCCTCTGGTATTTCTTTCGCCCAATATTTTTTATATATTCCAAAATAATTCTCTGTCACTTTTCAGGACTTTTAGAGTTGTGCAAAATAGGTCTCTCATATTTGCTCCTTTTCTAGTCCAGAATTCCAGCTGTCGGCATTCCCCCTCTTCATGCAAACCTTGTAAAATAAGAGAGAAAAGACATAAGTATTGTACCATAATGTGTAATAAGATCTCATAATGCAATAAATATTAATGCAAAAACATGATGCAAAATGGACGTATCAACTCCCCCAAGCTTAGACCTCTCTTGTCCTCAAGTGAAAGCCGAGATCGATAAATATGCCCACAAGTTTAGAGATAGAGGTGTAGATAAAACAAAATACGAACATGAGAGCATCATGATCATCTTAAGAACAACAATACTTATTGATATATAATTTCTTATACTAGAGTAACAATTCATTCACAAGGCAAAGTATGAACCAAGAACTCTATTGAGAACCAACAAACTATGCTCTCAGTCATTGAAGCAATTGTAATTTATCATAACATCGGAAAGAGTCAACATAAGAGCTTGTAAAGCAAATCCACATACTCAATCATCTTTTAGTCTTTCATAATTGCTAACACTCACGCGGTTCTCATGAGGTAAAAGCTTCAATTGGACACAGAGAAAGATAGGGACTTATAGTTTTGCCTCCCAACTATTTACCGCAAGGGTAATGTCAATAGAAATAACTCATGATCACCCACATACAAGTGGATATATGTGTCTAGATCATTCCCCAACACATGACGCTTGCCAAGAGATAAAAGCAAAATATAGGAAGTGGTGAAGATCACCATGACTCTTGCATAAATGTAAGTACTAGAAAGTAAAAGTAACGAATAGGCCCTTTGTAGAGGGAATCAGAGGTTGTCATGCGCCTTTTGTTTTTGGATGTGCAAACCCTTAATGCAAAGAAACGTCATGTTGTATTGCCCTTTGTGATCGCAACCTTTATCATGCAGTCCGTCGCTTTTATTTCTTTACCATCACAAGTTCGTAAAACGCTTGTTTTCCCTTACAATAAAAGATCATAAATATTTAGGAGCAATTTTTATTGCTTTTTGCACCATGACAACTTACTTGAAGGATCTTACTCAATCCATAGGTAGGTATGGTGGACTCTCATGGCAAAACTGGGTTGAGGGTGTTTGGATGCACAAGTAGTATCTCTACTTAGTGCAGAAGTTTTGGCTGATATGGGGTGGGAGCGAGCATCACATGTTAAAGGATCTATAACCATATAACTTCTATTCGGAAATAAGCAAACATAACACATTATGTTGTCTTCCTTGTCCAACATCAACTTCTTAGCATATAATATTTTAATGAGTACTCACAATTATAACAGATGTCCAAGATAATATATTTATATGTTAAGCTCTCTTTCTTTATTACCTCCTTTCAATTGCAACAATGACCAATCTATATTTGTCAACTCACAACAAATTTCAATCGACATACTTCTTATATGTGAAGTCATCACTCCACATAAGATCATCATATATAATCTTTGCTTTTATTCTATACTTATTTTATTTCTTTTTCTTAAGATCATAGCCGCAAGCAAAGCCCTCAACTCAATACTACTTTTTATTAAATAACTCTCGGACTCACTTACATATGGGGAACATAAAGCAAAACTCAAAGCTAGATCGTACTAAAAACTTTATTCTACTAGATCAAGATATAACCAAAAGGATCCAACTAGGAAAAACGATAAAAGTAAAAGATGTGATGGTGATACGATACTGGGGCACCTTCCCCAAGCTTGGCACAAGCAAAGGGGAGTGCCCATACCCATGTGTTTAGTTGTCTTTCTTCTCAGGTGTGATGGTGGAGAAGGATCTTTAAGCTTGTTCAGTTTCCTCTTAAGCATAAAATTATGTTCCCTTAGATCGTCAACTTCCTGCTCGAGCTTCAATATCCTTTGGCATAATTCTTGCTTGCTCTCCTATAGAAAACGAGAAGGGATAAATAGAACCTTGGGTTTTCTCCTTGTATTTGGGAGGCTTGATTTCCTGAACTCCACTTGCATATCTCCTGCTTGAGGCAGAGGGATCTCTTCTTCATCCAAGCTTTCTTCCTCATACTTGCCTCCTTGTTCCTCCTCCAAGAATAATCTAGGGTGCACAATAAGTTGTTCTTCACCCGAGGTAATTTTACGAGTGTTCCATAAATAAATTACGTTTGGAATACAAATAGTTACATTTATATTGATCACTACGTAAAATTTAATATAAGAAAACAAAAATACAGGTGATAAGACCAGAAAATTTGCATTTTATGTATATTTTACACTATGTTTTTATATTTGTAAATTTACGCGACTTGAAATATTTTTATGGTGATTTTTTATTTTCTTACGGTCTCTTTTTACATATGAAACAAGGCAAAATTTACATAACGTAAAATTACGGTGCATTAATGTTAAAATAGAGGGGGGTGAAGAATAACTATTCCTCACCCAGGGTGACGAATAACGTGACCAGAATATTTTTTCTAAGGAATAATGAATTAGTGTCATTTTTTATAATGAACACAGTAGGAGAGCTTCCTACTAGGAGAGCTTCCTACTGCATATATATATATATATATATATATATATATATATATATATATATATATATATTACCAACCAAATATGGGAGTTATACATTTTATACAAAAAGGGGGGCACCCATTGGAGGTGTGCCAGAAAGAAAACAAGACTAGTGTAAGTAGGGAGACTAAGTGGATACAAGAGAGGCCAACACAGCAGTAATAAACTGCTTCTTATTCTTCGGAGCTTTATATTGGATACATATTTTATACAATTAGTGGCATTTTTATTACACTTAAATAAGAAATAACTGAAAGAAAACCCCAAAAAATGAAATATAAACTAAAACAAAGAAAATCAAAATATGAAGTTTCCAAGGAACAAATAATTGTGGCATATGTATTCTCCTTTGCTAAGGAACAAAATAAGAAGTAAAGACAAAACAATCAATGTCAAAATTAGCACACAATTTACACAATAATGCAATTTTCTATATAATTTCCAATAATAAGATATAATAGTGAAATTTTCGCAAAAAGGAAGTTTCTTATAAAGGAATGAATTAGTGACATTGATATTACCATTCAAGAAGAATGAAAATAAAATATAAACTAAAACAAAAACAAATTAAAGAAGAGTTCCAAGTAAGAATGAATTACTGACATTTGTATTATACCCTTTAAAAGAATAAAGTTAAACAAAAACTGAAACAAACTAAAAATAATGAAGTTTTAAGAAAGAATAAATTAGTGGCTTGGTATTACCCTTTAAGCAGAAAGAAAATGAAATAAAACAAAAGAAAAATCAAAACGATGAAACTTAGAAAGAGGGAATTGGTGACTATGGATTTCTCTTTAAAAATAAAGAAAGTGAAATAGAAGCAAAAGGAGACTAAAAATGAAGTTTTATAAGAAAGAATTAACTAGTGGATTTCGTATTACCTATTAGGAAGCAGCAAAGTGAAAAACAAATCAAAGAGAAACATGAGAAAATTTGCACACGGTATACAGAAAATACCCTTTAAGAATTAAGAAAATGATTAATAAACAAAAAATGAAACTAAAGTTTTATAAGGAACGATCAATTAGTGGCATTGGTATTGCCCTTTAAAAGGAAAATAAAATTGTAATAAGAAATTGAAAAACATGCACACAACTTTGCATTGTAATTGTACCTTTTGTACCATGCGAGGAATAAGCGTGCACTTTTCACACATATTGTATAGTATCTGGGTGTATACATTTAGACTCATGCAACATTTCAAAAATACCCACAGAATAAAAATAAGAATCAACCAATACAGGAAAATTAAAAAGGAAAAGCCAAACGCATAAAAACAAAGGCGGGAGGGAAGTGTTAGTTCACACATGTAAATGGCCTCGGCTCTTTAAGGAATTGACTGGCCAATAATAGAGATCAATAAATTATTCCCACACCAAAACAAGGGGAGCTCTTTGTGTTAAATAGACTCGTGCATGATGTCTACTACACAACCTTTTACTTGTAGACTCGTGTTGGGCCTCCAAGCGCAGAGTTTTGTAGGACGGTGGTAATTTTCCCTCAAGTGGATAACCTAAGGTTTATCTGTTGGGAGACGTAGTAGTAAATCAAAAAAAATCCTACGTGTCACCAAGATCTATCTATGGAGAAACCAGCAACGAGTGAGGAGAGATTGCATCTTCATACCTTTGAAGATCGCTAAGCGGAAGCGTTACAAGAATGCGGTTGGTGGAGTCGTACTTGTAGCGATTCAGATCGCGGTGGACTCTGATCTTAGCGTCGAACAACGGCGCCTCCGCGTTCAACACACATGCAGCCTGGTGACGTCTCCTACGCCTTGATCCAGCAAGGAGGAAGGAGAGGTTGGGGAAGAGCTCCAACAGCAGCACGACGCGCGTGGTGGTGGTGGAGCAGCAAGGTATTCCGGCAGGGCTTCGCCTAAGCACCGTGGAGGAGGAAGAAGAGAGGTAGGGCTGCGCCGTGGGAGAGAGATCAAATCTTGTCTCAAAATAGCCAAAACCTCAAGTATATATAGGAGGAAGGAGAGGGAGGGCTGCCTTAGCCCCTCCTCCAAGGAGGAGAGCTTCGGCCGAAGCTAGGGAGGAGTCCACCTCCCACAAGGGAGGTGGATCTCTTCCTTTTGAATCTCCTTTAGCCTTATCTCCTTATCCCTAGCCGCATGGGCCTTTCCAGAAGGACTTGGACAGCCCAATAAGGGCTGGTACACCTCCTCTAACATCCCATGAAGTCCTTTGGTCGTCACACCCCTCCCGGGGGTCCTCCAGCACCCCCCCGGCACTCCCGGTACACTACCGATGAGCCCGTAAACTTTCCGGTGACCAAAGCTGGACTTCCTATATATCAATCTTTACCTCCGGACCATTTCGGATCTCCTCGTGATGTCCGGGATCTCATCCGAGACTCCGAACAACCTTTGGTAATCACGTATACCATTTCCCTATAACCCTAGCGTCATCGAACCTTAAGTGTGTAGACCCTACGGGTTCGGGAGACACGTAGACATGACCGAGACACCTCTCTGGTCAATAACCAACAGCGGAATCTGGATACCCATGTTGGCTCCCACATGCTCCACGATGATCTCATCGGATGAACCACGATATCGGGGATTCAATCAATCCCGTATACAATTCCCTTTGTCTATCGGTATGATACTTGCCTGAGATTCGATCGTCGGTATCTCTATACCTTGTTCAATCTTGTTACCAAAAAGTCTCTTTACTCGTTCCGTAATACATCATCCCGTGGCTAACTCCTTAGTCACATTGATCTCATTATGATGATGTCTTGCCGAGTGGGCCCAGAGATACCTCTCCATCACACGGAGTGACAAATCCTAGTCTCGATTCGTGCCAACCCAACAGACACTTTCGGAGATACGTGTAGTGCACCTTTATAGCCACCCAGTTACGTTGTGACGTTTGGCACACCCAAAGCATTCCTACGGTATCTGGGAGTTGCACAATCTCATGGTCTAAGGAAACGATACTTGACATTGAAAAGCTTTAGCAGACGAACTACACGATCTTGTGCTATGCTTAGGATTGGGTCTTGTCCATCACATCATTCTCCTAATGATGTGATCCCGTTATCAATGACATCCAATGTCCATGGTCATGAAGCCGTGACCATCTATTGATCAACGAGCTAGCCAACTAGAGGCTCACTAGGGACATGTTGTGGTCTATGTATTCACACATGTATTATGGTTTCCTGTTAACACAATTATAGCATGAACAATAGACAATTATCATGAACAAGGAAATACAATAATAACCATTTTATTATTGCCTCTAGGGCATATTTCCAACATTATCAATCCGTGGGAGGTGTAGGATGAAGATGGTCTCTCTTAAACAACCTTGCAATCAAATACAAGAAATCTTTTGTGTCCCCAACACACCCAGTACAATGCCAAATTTATAGGTGCACTAGTTTGGCGAAGAGATGGTGATACAAGTGCATTATGGATGGTAAATATAGGTTTTTGTAATATGACAATATAAAAACAGCAAGATAACAAATAGTAAACAACGAGCAAAACGTTGTACAAATGCTTGGAAACAAGGCCTAGGGTCCATACTTTCACTAGTGCAATTTCTCTCAACAATATTGGCATAGTTGAATCATATGTAAATACCTCTTGTGCAACAAAGAGTTCACTTCAATGTCACAAATAGCGGAGAACTAACGAAGAAATTATTGTAGGATACGAAACCACCTTAAAGTTATATTTTCTGATCAATCTTATGAGCTATCCCTATAAGTGTCACAAACAGTCCTAGAGTTCGCACTAAAATAACACCTTAAGATACACATCAACCAAAACCCTAATGTCACCTAGATACTCCAATGTCACCACAAGTACCCATGGGCTTGATTATACGATGTGCATCACATAATTTCAGATTCATCATGTTCAATCCAACACAAAGAACTTCAAAGAGTGCCCCAAAGTTTCTACCGGAAAGTCAAGACAAGAATGTGTGCTAACCCCTATGCATAGATTCATAAGGTCGCGGAACCCACAAGTTGATCACCAAAACATACATCAAGTGGATCAATAGAACATTCCATTGTCACCACGAATATCCCATCGCAAGACATACATCAAGTGTTCTCAAATCCTTAAAGACTCAATTCGATAAGAAAACTTTAAAGGGAAAACTCAATTCATCACAAGAAGATAGAGAGGGAGAAACTCCATAAGATTCATCTATATCAATAATTCTCGACGGTACATCAAGATCGTGTCATCTCAAGAACACGAGAAAGAGAGAGATCAAACACATAGCTACTGGTACATACCCTCAGCCCCGAGGGTGAACTACTCCCTCCTCGTCATGGAGACCGCCGTGATGATGAAGATGGTCTCTAGTGATGGTTTCCCCCTCTGGCAGGGTGTTGGAACGGGCTCCCGATTGTTTTTTCGTGGCTTTGGAGGCTTGAGGCGGCGGAACTCCCGATCTAGATTTCTTTTCGGAGTTTCTATATTTATAGGATTTTTTGCCGCTGATCTCACGTCAAGGGGGGGCCACGAGGCGGTGACAAGCCTGCTAGGCGCGGCCAGGGGGTGGCCTCGCTTGGCAGGCTTGTGACCTCCTCGTGGCTCTTCTGGCCCAACTCCAATGCTTCGGGGGTCTCTTTTGGTCCAAAAAAATCATACTAAATTTTCAGCCCATTCCGAGAACTTTTATTTCTGCACAAAAAACAACACCATGGTAGTTCTGCTGAAAACAGCGTCAGTCCGGGTTATTTCTAATAAAATCATATAGAATTATTGTAAACATGGCATGAATACTTCATAAATTATAAATACGTTGAAGACTTATGAGCGCCACACCTACTAGCTCTAACTGGGTCGTCCGAATTGCGTGCAACGGTACGATGAAAAAAGGCGTGGAAAAAGATCACAATTGGGGTCGAACACATGACCTCTCCAGGTTGCGTTACCAACCAGAAGAACTACAAATCATATGTGAACAATGAGCAATGTCGAATCTTTAAGAACTGATCGAAGTGTTATATCCGAACACTTTAAAGGTTTTTGGACATTTCTTGGAATATTTGAAATTTTTAAAACCTCAATGACGCTTGAAAATCCAACAATATTTGAACACATCGAAAAGATTATCAATTTTCAAACCTTCTTTTACAAGCGTGAACATTTTTTGTAAGCACAATTTATTTTGGTATTTTGAGAACAAAATTTTGAAACCGATAAGAATTTGAAAATCCTGAAGAAAATTTGAAAACTCAAATATTTTTTGAATTCATGATCTTTTTTATTAAGATGGAAACAATATTTGAAAGCTATAAACAATTTTGAAGTTCGAACAAACGTTGGAAAAAATGGATTCTTGTTTGAAGTGTGACCAAATTTTGGAACCATGAACAATTTTTGGAATTTTGATTTTCTGGAAATGATATATTTTTGAAATTCCAAACAATATTTTCAAATTATATATCTTTGAATTTTTGAATATTTTATGAAATTCTATTTTTGAATTTTTGAAAATTATCATAATTTCAAAGAATAATTTAAAACAGTATAGTTTTATTTTTGAACTAATTTTGTAAAATGCGAACATTTCTTAAAATTCTGAATATTTTTCGTAAAAGAAAAAGTAAATTCTATGCGATGCGCCTGCAATTCGCGACAGGGAGCAGTGAATAGGGTTTTGCCAAGACAATATGCACCACAAATAGAAAAAGAAACGGTAGTGATAAATCCCAATCGTTTGTATTTTAGTATTTCGTCCCGAACTGACAACTTTAGTTGCCATCAGGTGGCAAGTTTAGTTTATAGGATGTGGCAACTTTAGTGGCAAACAGAAAAAATTTCTGAACTAGGACAAAGTTAAGATGTCTTAACAACTAAAGTTACCACCTCGCGTCAACTGAAATTGCTTTGAAAAACGTTCGGGTTGAAATGCTAAAATCCGAACGTTCATAACTTATTGAACCCCAAAAGAAATGCAGGACGAATCTCAGTGCTAATATCAGCGACCAAGAAACTTAAATCCAGTTGACTGACGTATAGCTAAAGTGCTATTGAAAATGCCACGACATAGTAGCCACCTACTTATTTTGCTGCAAATGTTGCATCTTCGTTGTCAAAAAGTACTATGCCTATCTACATTCTCAATCATCGTGTCCCAGGTCGAGACGGACCAAATCCAGCCACATGTTAGCGCCCAGCATCTCCGGCGCCATACTTCTCCACATCGGTGGCAGCCACAGCCGCCGCCGCCTTCTCATCAGCCGCAGCGTCCTCGCCGTAGTCTACCCCTTGCTCCTCCACCTCCTCGTGCGCGACGTCGTACGTGGCGTGCAGGCCGACGAGCACGTAGTAGAGCAACATGACGGCGGTGCACACGCCAAAGCGGACGAACGCCTGCGCGCCGAGGGAGCCCATGAGGAAGATGTTCGTAGCGATGGATAGCGCAGGTAGCCACGGCACGAGCGGCACGCCCCATTGCCTGGGCGTCCGGGCCACGGGCACCAGCAGCTGGATGCCGAGCGTCGCCGCGGCCCACGCCGGCACCAGCACGGCGTAGCCTTTCCACTGCTCCGGCGCCGCGCCCCAGCATCCCGCGATGCCCGCCGATGAGCCGACGATCGCCAGCACGAGCGCCGCCAGCCTTCGCGCGTGCGACCGGCTCGTCACGCCCCTCGCGTGGTACCGGCGGACGAGGAGCGCGGTCGCTATCATGACGAAGATAAAGAGCGTGCTGATGGAGAGGAGGCTGGCGAGCACGTCGAGGCTGGAGAAGAACGCGACGCAGGCGCTGGCGGCGGTGATGAGCGCCGTGGCGTGCACCGGCGTGCCGGTCTTCGGGTGCACCAGCGCGAACACCGGCGGGATGATGTGGCTCCGGGCGATGTGGGTCGCGTATCGTGCGTTCCCCAGCGCCCCTACAAGCAGCACCGTCGTCATCCCCTTGAGCGCGCCCACGGCCACCACGTACTGCATCCACCGCATCCCCAGCGCACCGAACGCCACCGAGTACGCCGCGCTCCGGTCGATCGCCGTGTACGGCTGCATCATGGTCAGAGCCAGCGCCATGGTGCAGTAGATGGCCGTGATCACCGACATGGACCCGATCAGACCCAGCGGGATGTCCCTGGACGGGTTCTTGGTCTCCTCCGCCATGTTGGCGATGCTGTCGAAGCCGCCGTACGCGAAGTACACGACCGCGGCCGACCGGAACACGCCCGGCACGCCGTACGGCACGAACGGGGTCAGGTTGCTCGGCTTCGCGTGGATGAACCCGACCACGATGATGAACGCTATCACGAGCAGGTGCACTGTTGATGCCACCCAGTTGAAGCGGGAGCTGCCCTTGGTGCTGAGCATGGCCATGATCGCCGTGGCCAATATCACCGCCGACGCGATGGGATCCAGCTCGTTGTACCCGTCGCCGAGCGACGGCACGTGCACGCGGAGCGCGCTCACCGGCCTGTTGACGAGCGACGCGAGGTACGACGTCCAGGCGCGCGCCACCGCGGCCGTGCCGATGACAGTCTCGAGGATGAGGTTGGCGGCCGCGACGAAAGCCGCGACGTCGCCCAGCTCGACGCGGAGGTACGCGAAGGAGCCGCCGGCGACGGGGATCTCGACGGCGAATTCGGCGTAGATAAGCACGGAGAGCATGGCTGAGATGCCGGCCACCGCGTAGGACAGCACGACGGCGGGCCCCGCGCGGTCGCGGGCCTCCTGGCCGGTGAGCACGAAGATGCCGGCGCCGAGGTGGCAGCCGAAGCCGAGCCACGTGAGGTCCCACCACGTGAGGCAGCGGCGCATCTCGTTCTCGCTCCGGCGCCGCATCGCGCCGAGCTCCGCGGCGTCGGTGGAGCGGCCGGCGAGGAGGCGGTCCCTGAGCCTGGCGGGCGTCGCGCCCAGCGCCCCCATGTACGCGCCCCAGCTCGCGAACGACGGCTCCGGGAAGAATTCATCCTTGCCCCACCGCCAGTAGCCCCTCGCCGCGGCCGCTGGCTTATCCTGCGGCGCTCCCACGGGCTCCATGGCCTGGAGCTCCGGGTCAAGCAAAGCACAGCTGTTTGTCCGCGCAGGTGCAGGACAAGTTATTCTGGACCGTCGTCTCGAGAGGTGAAGTGAATGCAGACAGAACAAACCCGTTGTCTTCGTTGTGGACTCCCAGTCCGTCCTATCATTATCGTGCACCAGAAATCACATATCAAGCACGAATTTTGCTCTGACGATTGGCTAGAAAACAAAGCGATACCACGATGTAATCGTGTGGACACAACTTCGTACAGTAGAAGACACAGGTTACATCTGTTCATCAAACAATCGCACTAGCGGGACCAGGATTAGCATACGCCTCAGGAAGACCCATGTAGCAACAGTAGCCATAGTATGACATCACGTGTGTATGTGCTAGTAATGTGTGCAGTGCACTTACGCGAGAATGGCTACACTGCATCCTGGCTGCATCCAGGGCGCAGCCAGGATCTGGATGCAGGGAGGGACGAAGAGGCAAAGGATTGAGGGCCTATTTGGTTTGTGATTAAATTTGTTAAAGGTTATCACATTTAAGGTTAGACAAGTTTAACCAATTTAGGTGGGTGTTTGGTTTGAGCCACACCTTTGGCAAGCCATATTAGGATCTCACATTACATACACACAAAAAATGTGGCAAGATTTTCTTAGGCTTACCAACTTATGGCTCTTATTTTAAAAAACTAACGTTAGACAAGTGTGACAATATTGTATGGTAAAATGTGGCATTGCTAGGTATAGAACCAAACAGCCCCTGAGTCTCACACCCACATAGCAACATACATTTGTCAATAACATTACTTGCATAATTTGTCAAAGTTATACAAGGGCAATTTCGATCCGTTTTTTATCATCCGGTGTGTCCAATGCGGCCGACACATTAATCTGTGCGGTCTTAAAAATACTAAATAAATATATAAAATTAAATTTAAAACATGCAAATTAATAAAAACATAATTGTACATAATAAAATCATCGATCAAAGTCCATTTCAAACATAATTAAACATAAAACTACAAACTTTTAAAAAAAGTCTCAGCCGCCCTCGTCATAGCCTTATGTGTCGTCCTCGTCATTGGAGTGGGTGAGGTTGAAGAACTCCGACGGCTGCGCCCAGGGGAATGTTGTCTAGTAGGTCGTCAGCGTGCGCTTCTCCAGCGTCTGTTGTTGTGGTGGCTCTACCTGGCGCCGCACACGCCTGCTTCTCTCGTTCCCATCATTCCTCCTCCTTCTCGTGCGCTGAACGTTGTCGGTGCTCCCCCTCCTTGTTCTCATGTTGCACCCTGCAATCCCCGTCGGCCCACTCCTTTTTCAGCGCGTGGTCCCTTCACTACACGAGGTAGGCCTCCTCCTCTTCCGACGCGCCTAGCCACACGGGTGGCGTGCTGACCCACTCTTGTAGGGCGTCGGTCCACTGGTAGCTCTCGAGGACGCCATCGGGTGCGAGCAGCGCGGCGATGCCGGTGGTGACGGTGGGTAGACACTGTTGTCGACCGTAACAAGGTGGAGCGCCTCCTCTAGGCCAGGACATCTGGCGTCTTCCTCGCGCTTTGAATCCTTGAGCGCACATTGGAAGCCCTCCTCCAATGCGGCCTAATACGCCGCCTCAGCCTCCTTGTCTTCCTCCCTCACCACCGACAATGGTGGTGGAGGGCGAGCCTCAATCTGGATGGTGCCATGTCGGCGCACGTCATGCTCGGTGGTGAACCAGACATCCAAGTTTGGGGAGTTTGGCGCGTACATGAGGTCGCGCGCTGCTCCGGCATGAGGAGAGCACGCCGCTTGAGTATTTGCTCCGCATGTGCCTGCTCGGACTGTGGTACGGCCGACACCGAAACGTGGTGGGGGTCGATGTGCCAGTCGTGCGGAGGTTGACATCTATCGATGGCAGCGGCACGCGTTACTCCTAGTGGTACTGCGCGTGGTGCATCAGGATGTACATCTGGTCCCGTGGCTGGCGAGCCCTCCTCCCACCCCCACGACACCAAAGTCAAGGCGACTGACCCTCATGATGAGCCCGCCTCAACATCGGTCTTGGCCTTTTCTTTCCCCTTGTTGAAGAAACCCATGGAGGTGACTCGGCCTAAGGTTTTTGTCATCGGAGAGGAACGCGCGTGGCAAGACAGGAGTGGGAGGAGAAGTGGATGAGACCCTCCCCATGCTTGCCATTTTATAAGAGTGTGGACTTTGGACGCTTCTAGATGTTGTCATGCTGGCTCGAGTTAGATGACGTCATCGATTATGATTGTGTGGGGTATTTGAGCGGTTAACACGTGCGCCCGAGAAGAATATCGAGCGGACGCGCAACGCGTCTGTTTCGTGTCCGTGATGAACGCAAATCAAACACAAATTTAACCAAAAATGTGTTCACATGTATAACGAGCGGACAAGATCTATGTTTGCATTGGCTTGTTGGGCTGGTGTTTTCGCTCATTTCAATCCAAATGGATATGCGCAGACCAAATGTGCGGCATGTTGGAGTTGCCCTAAGTCGCAAACGACAAATGTTACAGATTGTATTTTTAAATTTAGCCTTGCATACATTTATTTTCTTTATTCTTATTTTCTCTCAAGGTTGAACTAGACAACCACAGTATAGCTTGATAGACGCAACAGACAAATTAGATCTGTATCTCATCTCAGGATAATAACTATTATAAATTGCTGCATCAGATAGAAGTAGATTAGCTGTATGTATGCACCTCAAGGAACAATCTTGCTGGAGAGTTCACTTCACGGCGGCCTTTGTACGTGCGGAAAACCAGGGACGGCGAAAAGAGGCCGCCGTTGAGTGGCCAGGCTGAAATTAGTACTCCGATCGTCTGCTGGTGTGCTGCTGGTATGTTATTTGACGGCGGCGTGGCGATAGGCGGCTGGTGCCTGGTGGCCACAGGATGCGTCCTAGACCTGGATTCCCGTATAGCAGCGATACGCACGCAACATCGGTCGATCTGATCGATTGCATCGCAAAAGAACCGCATAGAGGCAAAGCCACAATGTTACATGGGCTGGGCTTCTATAGTTCTGTGCGTTGTTGATCACGCATTGCTAATATATATTCTAGTCTTAAAGAAGAAGTTGGTACTACTTTCATTTGGTTTGATTTCGCTTGTAGTCAATAATGTCAAAATTGTCTCAATTATCTCTTGTTTAATTCATGCCTTGCCCATAGTTGCATGCAATTAATTAGTCAGACAAGATTCGTTTAATACTCCCTTCGTTTCTTTATGTAAGGTGTATAATATTTAGCGCGAAAACAAAGGCATGTATTTGAAAATTTAAGACAAAATTACCATGAGCTAATTCATTGATTAGCATCAAGTAAATCGTTTAGGCTTGAAAAAGAAAAGATACACACAATCAAAAAAGAGATATTTTCTTTTTTTTCTCTCTATAAGAATAGATACATGCAATCGGCAGAGAGATAATTTTCATTGTCTCAATGGTTAAGAAGGGAATTACGTGGAATTATAAGAAATACACTTTAAATTACGAAATACACTTTAGTTGTGAAATTTTATCATAAATAAATACACCTTATATAAAGGAACGAAAGAAGTACAAAGTATAATCGATGAGAGGATCACATTAATTATGAAGAGTATCATTGGTTGGTCCGAAGAATCACACTAATTATGAAGAATACCATTATTTGGACGAAAGGATCATGTGAAAAGTATCATCGAGCGTTTGACAAAGGAATAAGTTTAATTAGGTAGAGTATTATTTTTGGGGCAGAAGAATCACGTTAATTATGACAAATATTATCGAGTGGACGAGAGGATCACGTTAATTAGAGAGAGTATTATTTCTTGGATGTGAGTATTACATTAATTCTGGAAAGTATTATCGAGTCTTGAGCAGGAGTATCATGTTATTTATAAAAAGTAAACATTCAATCATTAATACCAAACAACATGGAAATCAAGCACCAAATTAATTTGGAAGTCAAACCAGTAATGCAACTAATAAACTAGATTATTAATTACACGTGCAATTAATTATGTCTAGTGATTTTTTCAGGTCAAATCAATTATGAAATTGAGTCATTAATACAATTAATTAAATAGTCAGACAATCAATAGGGCTCCAGATAATTAGAAGGGGATTTTTTTCAACCGTGTCTCTACTATTACAAGGGAGTTGGGGACTGCACGTGCTACGCCCGGTACGTCCAACTCCCCTTCTCTTGATCCCCACGGAAAAAACCATCCATCACCATTTTCCCACACATACAATAAAACCCATCTCCCTAGCCTCACGCAAAAAGAAAAGAAAAGAAAACAAAAAAAACCTCTCGTCCCCCTCCCCACGATGATCCGCTGCCTGCCGCACCATCGAGCTGGCATCCTTTCAAACAACGACACACCTCATGGTTGATCCAGTTGCTGACATGCGTCATCAGAGAAGGTGTCCAAGGAGCATGCCTCAGGGTCAATCTAGTCAACATGCAGCTCTGGGAAGAGTCTTCGCTCGATCAACGTCCCTTGCACCATCATCTTCCGATCCACGCATTATTTTCGTCATGGGCGAGTGGGGCAGCGAATGGACGGACAAGCACAGATGGCTCGACCTAGCACACACCACCCTAAGAGCACAAAGTGAGTTGTGGGGAATCTGCATACGTCGGCGTGACATCAATGAATGAGGTCATGTGCCGACGCTCATATGGAGGCCGTCATGGATGACCACTTCAACGAGCTCCCTCGGCAGGTACCATCACACAGATCTCCTAGCAGACCGCTACCTCCATATTCCTAATCTAATCAACATTGTAACAGATTGATGTCATGTGCAACATGTTCCACTAAAAGCTACTATTAATTGAAATGTCGGTATCAGAACAACTGCTCAGTTCTGGTATTGGAACTGTTTATTGTGTAACAGTATTATCCATTTTCTATTATGGTTGGAAGGAACACCATTTATGAACAATGAGACGGATGAGGTCACAAGGTAAGGAAAAAAAATACACATTCTCAATAAATTGTAGTAAATTTACATGTTCTCAATGCTAATCGGGCAAAATTTTAGAAACCTCAATTCAGTTGGACCAAATTTTGGGAGATAATGACAATTTTAGTTTACTGGTTGATGTGTCGTTTTTTTAGAGTATGCCAAAGTGTACCTTAGCTTTATAGAGGGCATAAATATTCATAAGAGGGCACAACAAGGTGTAGGTCACCACACATCGGTAACCTGTAGCGACTCCACTCCAAACCCAACTAGTCGACTACTCGCTATGTCTTAGAACTCCAGATCTCCCCGCTAAAGCCAACATTCTAAGGTCCACAAAATTGAGTTGGACCATGCCCCACACATTGCATACGGTGCCTGAACCAAAAACTCGTTTGTTTTGATGTTTGTAGAGTGTCCAACAAATGAGCATAACCAAGGTATCGAACCCTTTCCCGTCTTGCTTGTGAATATGTTGTCGTCGAGATATCCGCCAATGTTCCAACACGTCTCGAGTAGATGGTAAGATGGTGAGGTCAAGCTCCACCTTCGATAAGCATAGGTACCACACATGTCGTGCAAACAAGCATGGCAAAAACAAGTGATTGACCGCATCTTCCTCCCGATTGCATAAGAAGCAATGCAGAGTCTCTTCTTTCAATCCATGTATGAGTCATCTATCCAACGTCCATAATTTATATTGCATCATGCCACTGTTGGGGAACGTTGCATGGGAAACAAAAAATTTCCTATGCTTCACCAAGATCAATCTAGGAGATGAGCATCTACAAGAGGGGAGAGTGGATCTACACACCCTTGATCAACGAGCTAGTCTACTAGAGGCACACTAGGGACAAAGTGTTGTCTATATATCCACACATGCAATGTGTTTCCAATCAATACAATTATAGCATGGATAATAAACAGTTATCATGAACAAGGAAATATAATAATAAACACTTTATTTCTTGCCTCTGGCGCATATTTACAACAGTCTCCCACTTGCACTAGAGTCAATAATCTAGTTCACATCACTATGTGATTTACATTGTAATGAATCGAACACCCATGCAGTTCTGGTGTTGATCATGTTTAGACCTTGAAAGAGGTTTAGTCAACGGGTCTGCAACATTCAGATCCGTGTGCACTTTGCAAATATTTATGTCCTTCTCCTCGATGTAATCACAGATGGAATTGAAGCGTCGCTTTATGTGCCTGGTCCTCTTGTGAAACCTTAGTTCCTTGGCCAGAGCAATGGCACGAGTGTTGTCACAGAACAGAGTCATTGGATTCAGTGCACTGGGCACTACTCCAAGATCTGTCATGAACTGCTTCATCCAGACACCTTCCTTTGCTGCCTCCGAGGCTGCGATGTACTCCGCTTCGCATGTAGAATCGTCTACCATGCTTTGCTTGGAACTACACCAGCTTACCGCTTCCCCGTTGAGAATAAATACGTATCCGGTTTGCGACTTAGAGTCATCCAGATCAGTGTCAAAGCTTGCATCGACGTAACCCTTTACGACGAGCTCTTGATCACCTCCATAAACGAGAAACATTTACTTAGTCCTTTTCAGGTATTTAAGGATATTCTTGACCGCTGTCCAGTGCTCCATTCCAGGATCACTTTGAAACCTTCCGGCCATACTTATGGCAAGGCTGACATTGGGTCTTGTGCACAACATTGCATACATGATAGAGCCTATGGCTGAAGCATAGGGGATGACACTCATCTTCTCTCTATCTTCTGCAGTCACTGGGCACTGAGTCTTACTCAACTTCACACCTTGTAACATAGGCAAGAACCCCTTCTTGGACTGATCCATTTTGAACTTCTTCAAAACTTTATCAAGGTATGTGATTTGTGAAAGTGCTATCAAGCGTCTCGATCTATCTTTATAGATCTTAATGCCTAATATGAAAGCAGCTTCTCCCAGGTCCTTCATTGAAAAACTCTTGTTCAAATATTCCTTCGCGCTTTCCAGCATTTCTATATTGTTTCCAATCAGCAATATGTCATCCACATATAATATTAGAAACGCTATAGAGCTCCCACTCACTTTCTTGTAAATACAAGCTTCTCCATAAACTTGTATAAACCCAAACGCTTTGATCACCTCATCAAAGCGCTTATTCCAACTCCGAGATGCTTGCACCAGTCCATAAATGGATGCTGGAGTTTGCAAACTTTGTCAGCATTCTCTGGATCGACAAAACCTTCTGGTTGCATCGTATACAACTCTTCGTCAAGGAAACCGTTGAGGAACGCTGTTTTGACATCCATCTGCCAAATTTCATAGTCGAAATATGCAGCTATTGCTAACATGATTCTGACGGACTTAAGCATCGCTATGGGTGAGAAGGTCTCATCGTAGTCAACTACTTGAACTTGTGAAAAACCCTTTGCCGCAAGTCGAGCTTTATAGACGGTGATATTACCGTCCGCGTCCGTCTTCTTCTTAAAGATCCATTTGTTCTGAATGGCCTTTCGCCCTTCAGGTAATACTTCCAAAGTCCATACTTTGTTTTCATACATGGATCCCATCTCGGATTTCATGGCCTCTAACCATTTCTTGGAATCCGGGCCCATCATCGCTCCTCCATAGCTCGTTGGTTCATTATTGTCCAACAACATGACCTCCAAGACAGGGTTGTCGTACCACTTAGGAGCAGTATGCGCCCTTGTCGACCTACGAGGTTCAATAGTAACTTGATCCAAAGCTTCATGATCATCATCATTAACTTCCTCTTCAACTGTCGTAGGCTCCACAGAAACATCTTTCTGCGCTGCGCTACTCTCTGGTTAAAGTAAAGGTTCAATAACCTCATCAAGCTCTATTTTCCTCCCACTCAATTCTTTCGAGAGAAACTCTTTCTCAAGAAATGTTCCGTTCTTAGCGGCAAACACTTTGCCTTCGGATCTGAGATAGAAGGTATACCCAACTGTCTCTTTCGGGTATCCTACGAAGACTCATTTCTCCACTTTGGGTTCCAGCTTTTCAGGATGAAGCTTTTTGACATAAGCATCACATCCCCAAACTTTAAGAAACGACAACTTTGGCTTCTTGCCAAACCACAGTTCATATGGCATCGTCTCAACGGATTTTGATGGTGCCCTATTTAAAGTGAATGCAGCTGTCTCTAATGCATAACCCCAAAACGATAGTGGCAAATCGGCAAGAGACATCATAGAACGCACCATATCTAATAAGGTCCGATTACGACGTTCAGACACACCATTACGCTGTGGTGTTCCAGGCGGTGTCAATTGTAAAACAATTCCACACTGTCTTAAGTGAATGCCAAACTCATAACTCAGATATTCTCCTCCACGATCAGATCTTAGGAATTTAATCTTCTTGTTACGATGATTCTCAACTTCACTCTGAAATTGCTTGAACTTTTCAAACGTTCAAACTTGTGTTTCATTAAGTAAATATACCCATATCTACTTAAGTCATCAGTGAAGGTGAGAAAATAACGATATCCACCACGCGCCTCCATGTTCATTGGACTACACACATTATTATGTATGATTTCCAACAAATCACTCGCCCATTCCATTGTTCCAGAGAACGGTGTTTTAGTCATCTTGCCCATGAGGCATGGTTCACATATGTCAAGTGATTCAAAATCAAGTGACTCCAAAAGTCAATCAGCATGGAGCTTCCTCATGAGTTTTACACCAATATGACCCAAACGGCAGTGCCACAAGAAAGTGGTACTATCATTATCAACTCTACATATTTTGGCATCAATGTTATGAACATGTGTATCATCACTATCAAGATTCAATATGAATAAACCCCTCACATTGGGTGCGTGACCATAAAAAATATCACTCATATAAATAGAACAACCATTATTCTCTGATTTAAATGAGTAACCGTCTCGCAATAAACAAGATCCAGATATAATGTTCATGCTTAACGCAAGCACTAAATAACAATTATTCAGGTTCATCACTAAACCCGATGGTAATCGAAGAGAGAGCATGCCAACGGCGATCACATCAACCATGGAACCATTTCCCACGCGCATCGTCACTTCATCCTTCGCCAGCCTTCGTCTATTCCGTAGTTCCTGTTTTGAGTTGCAAATGTGAGCAACCGAACCGGTATCAAATAACCAGGCACTACAATGAGAGCTAGTAAGGTACACATCAATAACATGTATATCATATATTCCTTGTTTGTTGTTGGCCGCCTTCTTGTCAGCCAGATACTTGGGGCAGTTCTGCTTCTAGTGACCAGTTCCCTTGCAATGAAAGCACTCAGTTTTCCGCTTGGGTCCACCCTTGGGTTTCTTCACTGGAGGAGCAACTTCTTTGCCACCCTTCTTAGAGTTATCCTTCTTGCCCTTGCCATTCTTCTTGAAACTAGTGGTTTTATTGACCATCAATATTTGATGTTCTTTCTGGATTTCAGACTCAGCGACTTTCAGCATCGCAAACAGCTTAGCGGCTGACTTGTTCATCCCGTGCATGTTATAGTTCATCACAAAGCTCTTGTAGCTAGGTGGCAGTGATTGAAGAACTCTGTCAGTGATCGCCTCTGGCGGAAGGGGCATCCCTAACTCCGCTAGACGAGTCAAATACCCAGACATTCTGAGTATATGTTCACCGATAGACCCGTTCTCCTCCATTTTGCAAGCATAGAACTTATCGGAGGTCTCATACCTCTCGATCCGGGCATTCTTCTTGAAGATAAACTCCAACTCCTCGAACATCTCATATGCTCCACGACGTTCAAAATCTCTTTGAAGTCCCGGTTCAAAGCCATACAATATTGCACACTGAACTATTGAGTAATCTCTGGAACATGCCTCCCAAGCGTTCTTAACGTCTTCGGATGACATGTCTGCGGGTTGGTTACTAAGCGGTGCATCAAGGACATATGACTTCTGGGAAGCCATGAGGATAATCCTCAGATTACGGGCCCAGTACACAAAGTTAATTCCATCATCTTTCAACTTAGCTTTCTCTAGGAATGCATTAAAATTCAGGGGTGCTACTACGCGAGCCATTGATCTACAACATAAGTACGCAAAGGTTACTAAGACTATTGTTCAAGATAATGAGTTTAGTTAATCAAATTACTAAAAATCCCACTCAAATTGATATCCCTCAGGTTATCCGAGTGATACATGATCCAAATTCACCAACTCAAGTCCGATCATCACGTGAGTTGAGGTGGTTTCAATGGTGAACATCATCATGTTGATCATATCTACTATATGACTCATGTTCGACCTTTCGGTCTCTTGTGTTCCGAGGCCATGTCTGTACATGCTAGGCTCGTCAAGTTTAACCCGAGTGTTCCACACGTGCAATACTGGCTTGCACCCGTTGTATGTGAACGTAGAGTCTGTCACACGCGATCATCACATGGTGTCTCGACACGACGAACTTTCACAACGGCGCACACTCGGGGAGAACACAATTTTACCTTGAAATTTAAGTGAGGGATCACCTTATAATGCTATCGTCATCCAAAGCAAAGCAAGGTGCATAAAAGGATTAACATCACATGCAAATCATAAGTGACATGATATGGCCATGAACTTGTGCTTTTGATCTCCATCTCGAAAGCACCGGCATGATCTTCATCATCACCGACATAATACCATGATCTCCATCATGATGATCTCCATCATTGTGTCGCCATCGGGGTTGTCGCACCCACCATGCTCATACTACTATTTCTATCATTTAGCGCTAAAGTAAAGCATTACATAGAGCTTAATGATTGACACACAGGTCATACAATAATTAAAGACAACCATATGGCTCCTGCTAGTTGCCGCACTCATCGACATGCAAGTCGTGATATTCTATAAATCACATGATCATCTCATACATCACCTATATATCATCATGTAATTGGCCATATCACATCACAACATACCCTGCAAAAACAAGTTAGACGTCCTCTAATTGTTGTTGCAAGTTTTACGTGGCTGCTATGGGTATCTAGCAAGAACAATTCTCACCTACGCAAAACCACAATGGTGATACATAAGTTCCTTTTCAACCTTCGCAAGGACCGCCTTTGTCGAATGTGATCCAAATAAAGTAGGAGAAACAGACACTCGCCAGCCATCTTTGTGCAACAAAGTTACACGTCACTCGATGGAACCGGTCTCTCATAAGCGTACGAGTGAGGTTGGTCCGGGCCGCTTCATCCCACAACACCGCTGAACCAAAACACGACCAAATGAGGAAGCAATCTAAGCATCAACGCCCACAAATTCTTTGTGTTCTACTTGAGATCTCATCTACACATAGACCAAGCTCATGATGCCATTGTTGGGGAACGTTGCATGGGAAACAAAAAAATTCCTACGGTTCACAAAGATCAATCTAGGAGATGAGCATCTACGATTGGGGAGAGTGGATCTACATACCCTTGTAGATCGCTAAGTGGGAAGTGTTAAGAAACGCGGTTGATGTAGTCGAACATCTTCGCGATCCAAATTGCCGAGCATCCCGCAATCCAATCATGATCCGTCCTGATCTAGCACCGAACGGATGACACCTCCGCGTTCAGCACACGTACGGCTTGATGACGATCTCCACCTTCTAGATCCAGCAAGAAGGAGCGGAGAGGTAGACGAGTTCTCCGGCAGCGCGATGGCGTTGCGGCGATGGTGGTGGAGAAATTCCAGTAGGGCTTTACCTAAGCACCGCTGAAGACCGATCTAGAGGAGAAAACGATCTAGAGGAAGAAGAGGGAAGCACGTGGAAATTAGGGTTGGGGCTGCCCTCAAAACCTCTAGTATATATAGGAGGAGGGTAGGGAGAAGACTTGGCTCCCAAGGATCCAAATATGGTTCGGCCTAAGTGGAGGAAGTCCTCCTCCTCCTCCACTCCTAGTAAGATTAGGACTCCCTTATTTTCCACTTTTGCCTTTCTTTCCACCTTGGGTTTCTTCCCTAACCGCATGGGATTCCTGTGGGCCTTCGGCCAGCCCACTAAGGGATGGTATTCCTTCTCCCACAACCCATGTAGCCTCTTGGGTCGAAACACCCTTCCCGATGGTCCCCCGATACCCTCCCGACACTCCCTGTACATTACCGATGAGTCCAGAACTTTTTCGGTGACCAAAACAGGACTTCCTATATATCAATCTTTACCTCTGAACCATTCCGGAGATCGCCGTGACGTCCAGATCTCATCTACGACTCCGAACAACCTTCGGTCACCACCATGCATAACTCTATACTACCAAAACGTCATCAAACCTTAAGTGTGCAGACCCTGTGGGTTCGAGAACTATGTAGACATGACCGAGACACCTCTACGGTCAATAACCAATAACAGGACCTGGATGCCCATATTGATTCCTACATATTCTATGAAGATCTTTATCGGTCGAACTTGTATGTCAAGGATTCAGTTAAT
Organism: Hordeum marinum; assembly: GCA_022496015.1. Classification (NCBI taxonomy): domain Eukaryota; kingdom Viridiplantae; phylum Streptophyta; class Magnoliopsida; order Poales; family Poaceae; genus Hordeum; species Hordeum marinum. The sequence goes on along the minus strand of CM039676.1, from coordinate 333,996,054 downwards.
CCTGTATGATGTTCCCTTTGTTCTTCGGTATGTTACTTGCCCGAGATTCGATCATCGGTATCTCCATACCTAGTTCAACCTCGTTACCGGCAAGTCTCTTTACTCGTTTCCGTAATATAAGATCCTGTGACTAACACTTAGTCACATTGCTTGCAAGGATTGTTCTGATGTTGTATTACCGAGTGGGCCCTGAGATACCTCTCCGTCACACGGAGTAACAAATCCTAGTGTTGATCCATGCCAACCCAACAGACACCCTCGGAGATACCTGTAGAGTACCTTTATAGTCACCCAGTTATGTTGCGACGTTTGATACACACAAGGCACTCCTCCGGTGTCCGTGAGTTGCATGATCTCATGGTCATAGGAACATATACTTGACATGCAGAAAACTGTAGCAATAAACTGACACGATCATATGCTACGTTTATAGTTTGGGTCTTGTCCATCCCATCATTCTCCTAATGATGTGATCCCATTATCAAATGACATCTTATGTCAATGGTTAGGAAACCTTGACCATCTTTGATCAATGAGCTAGTCTACTAGAGGCACACTAGGGACAAAGTGTTGTGTATATATCCACACATGAAATGTGTTTCCAATCAATACAATTTTATCATGGATAATAAACAATTATGATGAACAAGGAAATATAATAATAAACACTTTATTTATTACCTCTAGGGCATATTTCCAATAGCCACCACGAGCCACATGAAGATCTTGCAAGCTAGCGGTGCCCCACTATCCCAGATCGCCGTCGAAGGCTGGAACTTGATGTCCTCCTCGTAGAGCATCTTATATGCTGAAGCCATAGTGTATTCACCTATGGCATTCCAGACCCATACCGATTTGTCCTCTGTACCTGGATGAATCTCGAACTCTATAAGGCATTCCTAGAGATGGATGAATTGGGTCAGCTCGTCAGTGTTCAGTTCTCCCGAGGCATCAAGCTTCCAAGCGTGATCTAGCATCCCCTCCTTCACCAATCTCCTGTTAATGATTCTAGTCTTGACTTTGGCCATGATACAAGGAGAAATTTCCGCTATCCTCTTCCCATGTAACCATGATCATTGCAAAATAGGATTTTTGGCACCATCTCCCACTTGCCAATGCACTAGATTGTTGAAGGCTTCCCTGACCCGACGATCCTGCTAGGGCCTTGACTCGTCCACCCTCCGAAGCCTTTCCCATATAAGCCTTAGGGCAAGGCCATGCTTCTGGAGATCCGTCACTCCAAGTCCACCTAGAGATTTGGGGTGGTAGACCCTTTTCTAGGATACTGTGCATTTCCCTCCACTGATCTCCTTCAATCCAACCGAAAAACGCCCTGCAGCCTTTGTCAATTCTTTTGAGAGCCGACTTCGGAGCCTCAGTGAATCAAGTGGTGGTGGGTCACGCTCGCATGACCTGGTTTACCAGGATCCGTCTTCCAGGCCGTGTCACCATACCTTGTTGCCATCCAGGAAGGATCTTGAGAGCCACATCGATTGCTTGCCACTCAGAACGAGTCAATTGCTTAATACTAAGCTGTAAACCCAGTCACTTGCATGGGAAACAGTCAATCTTCCAAGGAAGGGCGCTCCTAACTAGCTCCTCATCTCCATGTTCCGCTCTGATCAAAATCACCGACGATTTGGTAAAATTAATTATCGGGGGATGACCCAAGGTAGGCTCAAGTGTTGGGGAACATTGCATGGGAAACAAAAAAAATTCCTATGCACACGCAAGATCTATCCATGGTGATTAGCATCTACAAGAGGGAGAGTGGATCTACATACCCTTGTAGATCGCTAAGCGGGAAGCATTAAGAAACGCGGTTGATGTAGTCGAATGTCTTCGTGATCCAAATCGCCGAGCGTCCCGCAATCCCATCACGATCCATCTCACGATCCGATCATGATCCGTCCCACGATCTCTTCATGATCCGTCCCTTGATCAAATCACGAATGGTCTTGCGATCTTGATCACGGTCCTTCCGATCTAGCGCCGAACGAACGGTACCTCCGCGTTCAGCACACGTACAGCTCGATGACGATCTCTGCCTTCTTGATCCAGCAAGAGGGAGCAGAGAGGTAGATGATTTCTCTGGCAGCGCGATGGCGTGGCAGTGATGGTGGTGGAACAATTCCAGCAGGGCTTCACCTAGGCATCGCTGAAACGATCTAGAGGAGAAACTACGATCTAGAGGAGAGGGTAGCACGTGGCTATTAGGGTTAGCTTTTCCCTCTAAATCCTCTAGTATATATAGGAGAAAGGGAGGAGAGGAGGCAGCCTCAAACCCTCAAGGTTTGGTCGAAATTGGAGGTGGAGGAGTCCTACTCAATCCTATTAGGAGTAGGATTCCTCCTTTCCACTTGGAAACTCTTTCCACCTCTCCACCTTTTGGGTTTTTCCAACCCCTAGCCACATGGGCCTTAGTGAGGGATTAGTCCAGCTCACTAGGGGATGGTTTGACTCCTCCCACAGCCCATGAGGTCCTTTGGGTCGAGACACCCCTCCCAATGGTCCCTGTCACCCTCCCGACACTCCCGGTACACTACCGATGAGCCCGAAACTTTTCCGGTGACCAAAACAGGACTTCCTACATATCAATCTTTACCTCCGGACCATTCTAGAGCTCCTCGTGATATCCAGGATCTCATCCGGGACTCCGAACAACCTTTGGTCACCACCATACATAACTCTATACTACCGAAACGTCACCGAACCTTAAGTGTACATACCTTGCGGGTTCGAGAACTATGTAGACATGACCGAGACACCTCTATGGCCAATAACCAATAGCGGCACCTGGATGCCCATATTGGTTCCTACATATTCTATCAAGATGTTTATCGGTCGAACCTCTATGTCAAGGATTTAGTTAATCCCGTATGATGTTCCCTTTGATCTTCGGTATGTTAGTTGCCCGAGATTCGATCGCCGGCATCTCCATACCTAGTTCAATCTCGTTACCGGCAAGTCTATTTAACTCATTCCATAATACAAGATCCCGTGGCTAACACTTAGTCACATTGCTTGCAAGGCTTATTGTGATGTTGTATTACCGAGTGGGCCCTGAGATACCTCTCCGTCAGACATAGTAACAAATCCCAGTCTTGATCCATGCCAACCCAATAGATACCCTTAGAGATACCCGTAGAACACCTTTATAGTCACCCAATTACTTTGCAACATTTGATACACGCAAGGTACTCCTCCAGTATCAGTGAGTTGCATGATCTCATGGTCATAGGAACAGATACTTGACATGTAGAAAACTGTGACAAGAAACTGACATGATCATATGCTACGTTTATAGTTTGGGTCTTGTCCATCACATCATTCTCCTAATGATGTGATCCCGTTTATCAAATGACATCTCATGTCCATGGATAGGAAACCTTAACCATCTTTGGTCAACGAGCTAGTCTATTAGAGGCATACTAGGGACATAGTGTTGTCTATGTATCCACACATGTATCTGAGTTTCCGATCAATACAATTCTAGCATGGATAATAAACGATTATCATGAACAAGGAAATATGATAATAAATAATTTATTATTGCCTCTAGGGCATATTTCCAATAGTCTCCCACTTGCACTAGAGTCAATAATCTAGCTCACATCGCCATGTTATTTGTTTATGAATCTCACACCCAATGAGTTCTGGGGTTCGATCATGCTTTGCATGTGAGAGAGGTCTTTTAGTCAATGGGTTTGTGACATTCAGATCCGTGTGTACTTTGCAAATCTCTATGTCATACTGTAGACACTGCTACCACACTCCACTTGGAGCTATTCCAAATGGCTGCTCCACTATACGTATCTAGATTTCTACTAAGAGTCATCCGGATTGGTGTTAAAGCTTGCATCGACGTAACTCTTTATGACGAACTCTTTATCACCTCCATAATCAAGAAACATTTCCTTAGTATTTTAGTTACTAAGGATAATCTTGATCGCTGTCCAGTGATCCACTCCTGGATCACTCTTGTACCCCTTGACGGACTCATGGCAAGGCACACACAGGTGCGGTACACAACATGACATACTATATGGAGCCTATGGCTAAAGCATAGGGAACGACCTTCGTCCTTTCTCTGTCTTCTGCCATGGTCGAGATTTGAGTCTTACTCAACTTCACACCTTACAAATCAGGCAAGAATTCTTTCTTTGACTGATCCATTCTGAACTCTTTTAAAATCTTGTCAAGGTATGTACTCATTGAAAGTCTTATCTAGCATCTTGATCTATCTCTATAGATCTTGATGCTCAACAATTAGGTAGCTTTATCCAGGTCTTCCTTTGAAAAACTCTTTTCAAACAACCGTTATTGTTTCCAGAAATTCTACATCATTTTCGATCAATAATGTGTCAACCACATATGCTTATCAAAAATACTATAGTGCTCCCACTCACTTTATTGTAAATACAAGTTTCTCATAAACTTTGTATAGACTAAAAAACTTTGATCACCTCATCAATCCAACTCCGAAATGCTTGCTCCAGTCCATAGAAAGATCACTGGAGCTTGCACACCTTTTAGCATCCTTAGGACTGACAAAATCTTCTGGTTGTATCTCATACAACCTTTCCTCAAGGAAGGAAACGGTGTTTTGACATCCATTTGCCAGATTTCACAATTGAAAACGCAGTAACTGCTAACATAATTCCAACAGACTTTTAGCATCGCTACGGGTGAGAAGGTCTCATTGTAGTCAACTCCTTGAACTTGGCGGAAACTTCTTTGCGACAAGTCGAGCTTTACAAATAGTGACATTCACCATCAGCGTCTGTCTTCATCTTCAAGGTCCATTTGTACTCAACGACCCGCCGTTCAACGGGCAAGTCTACCAAAGTCCATACTTGGTTTTCATACATGGATCCTTTCTCGGATTTCATGTCTCCTAGCCATTTGTCGGAACCCGTGCCCATCATCGCTTCTCTAAAGCTCGTAGGCTCATCGTTGTCCAACAACATGACCTCCAAGACAGGTTTGCCGTACCACTCAGGAGCAATATGCGTCCTTGTTGACCTACGAGGTTCGATAGTAACTTGATCTGAAGCTTCATGATCATCATCATTAACTTCCTGTTCAACTAACGTAGGCTCCACGGAAACAACTTTCTGTGCTGCACTACTCTCTGGTTGAAACAAAGGTTCAACAACCTCATCAAGTTCTATCTTCCTCCCACTCAATTCTTTCGAGAGAAACTCTTTCTCGAGAAAGGACCCGTTTTTAGCAACAAACACTTTGCACTGAATCTGAGATAGAAGGTATACCCAACCATTCTTAGGGTATTCCATGAAGATGCATTTGTCCGCTTTGGGTTCGAGCTCATTAGGTGAAAACCTTTTTCGCATAAGCATTGCAGCCCCAAACATTAAGAAATGACAGCTTAGGTTTCTATCAAACCTTAATTCATATGGTGTCATCTCAACAGATTTAGATGGTGCCCTATTTAAAGTGAATGTAGTTGTCTCTAATGCATAACCCCAAAATGATAGTGGAAAAACGATAAGAGACATCATAGTATGCACCATATTCAATACAACATGACTATGACGTTCGGACACACCATCACACTATGGTGTTCCAGGTGGCGTGAGTTGTGAAACAACTTTCACATTGTCTAAAGTTGTATGCCAAACTCGTAACTCAGATATTCACCTGCATGATCATATCGTAGATATTTTTATCTTCTTGTCACGATGATCTTAAACTTCCCTCTGAATTTGTTTGAACTTTTCAAACATTTCAGACTTATGTTTCATTAAGCAAATATACTCATATATACTCAAATCATTAGTGAAACATCAACATGTATTATTTCCAATAAGTTACTAGCCCGCTCCATCATACTGAAAACGGGGTCTGTAGCCATCTTGCCCAAGAGGCATGGTCCGCATGTCTCAACCGATTCAAAATCGAATGAGTCCAAAGATCCATCAGCATGGAGTTTCTTCATGCGATTTATACCAATATGACATTTAGCGGCAGTGCCACAAGTATGCGGTACTATCATTATTAACTTTGTATATTTTGGCATGAATGTTATGAACATGTGTATTACTACGATCAAGATTCAACAAACCATTCTCACTGGGTACATGACCATTGAAGGTATTATTCATGTCAATAGAATAACCATTATTCTCTAACGTAAATGAATAGCCGTGTTGCAACAAACACGATCCAATCATGTTCATGCTTAACGCAAACACCAAATAACATTTATGTAGGTTTGGCACTAATCCCGAAGGTAGAGAGAGCGTGCGATGTTGATCACATCAACCTTGGAAACATTTCCAACATACATCATCACCTCACACTTAGCTAGTCTCCCTTTATTCCATAGCTTTTATTTTGAGTTACTAACATTTAGCAACCGAACCAGTATCCTATACCCAGGTGCTACCAGGAGTACTAGCAAGGTATACATCAATAACACATATATCAAAATATACTTCTGTCGACGTTGCCAGCCTTGTTATATACCAAGTATCTAGGGTTGTTCCGCTTTAGCGACCACCCTCCTCATAATAGAAGCACTTAGTCTCGGGTTTGGGTTCAACTCTGGGTTGCTTCATTGGAGCAGCAACTGACTTGCCATCCATGAAGTTTCCCTCCATGCCCTTGCCCTTCTCGAAACTAGTGGTTTTACTAACCATCAACACTTGATGCTCCTTCTTGATTTCTACCTTCGCGGCGTCAAATATCACGAACAGCTCAGGGATCATTATTTCCATCCCTGGCATTTTATAGTTCATCACGAAGCCCTATTAGCTTAGTGACAGTGACTTGGAAAACTATATCAATCACTTTCTTATCTGGAAGATCAACTCCCACTTGATTCAAGCGATTGTAGCACCCAGACAATCTGAGCACATGCTCAATGATTGAGCTATTATCCTTCATCTTGCAGGCAAAGAATCTTGTTGAAGATCTCGTATCTCACAACACGGGCATGAGCCTGAGATCCCAATTTCAGCTCTTTAGAACATCTCATATGTTCCATGACGTTCAAAACATTTTTGGAGCCTCAATTCTAAGCCGTAAAGCATGACGCACTAAACTATCAAGTAGTCAGCAGAACGTGCCTGTCAGATGTTCACAACATCTACAGACGACACTAGAGGGGCTGGCGCACCGAGCGGTGCATTAAGGACATAAGCCTTCTGTGCAGCAATGAGGACAATCCTCAGATCAGAGACCCAGTCCGCAATATTGCCACCATCATCTTTCAACTCTATTTCTCTAGGAACATATAAAAATTCAAGGGAGCTACAACGTGAGCAAGTAATCTACAACATAATTTGTGAAGACACTATTGACTATGGTCATGATAATGAGTTCAATTAATCATATTACTTAAGAATTCCCACTCAAATTGACATCCCTCCGGTCATTCGAGTGATACATGATCCAAATTCATCAACTCAAGTCCGATCATCACATGAGTAGAGGTGGTTTCAATGGTGACCATCATCATGTTGATCATATCTACTATATGACTCATGTTCGACCTTTCGGTCTCTTGTGTTACGAGGCCATGTCTGTACATGCTTGGATTGTCAAGTTTAACCCGAGTGTTCTACATGTGCAACACTGGCTTGCACCCGTTGTATGTGAACGTAGAGTCTATCACACCCGATCATCACGTGGTGTCTTGACACGACGAACTTTCGCAACGGTGCACACTCGGGGAGAACACAATTTTACCTTGAAATTTAGGTGAGGGATCACCTTATAATACTAGTGTCGTCCTAAGCAAAACAAGGTGCATAAAAGGATTGACATCACATGCTAATCATAAGTGACATGATATGGCCATGATCTTGTGCTTTTGATCTCCATCTTGAAAGCACCGGCATGATCTCCATCATCACCGGCACAACACCATGATCTCCATCATTGTGTCGCCATCGGGGTTGTCGCGCCCACCATGCTCATACTACTATAGCTACCGTTTAGCGATAAAGTAAAGTATTACATAGCGCTTAATGATTCACACGCAGGTCACACAATAAATAAAGACAACCCTATGGCTCCTGCCGGTTGCCGTACTCATTGACATGCAAGTCATGATATTCTATACAACACATGATCATCTCATACGTCACATATATCTCATCATGTAATTGGCCATATCACATCACAACATACCCTGCAAAAACAAGTTAGGCGTCCTCTAGTTGTTGTTGCAAGTTTTATGTGGCTGCTACGGGTATCTAGCAAGAACAATTCTCACCTACGCAAAACCACAACGGTGATACATAAGTTGCTTTTCAACCTTCTCAAGGACCGCCTTTCTCGAATCCGATCCAACTAAAGTAGGAGAAATAGACACCCGCTAGCCATCTTTGTGCAAAGAAGCTACACGTCAGTCGATGCAACCGGTCTCTCGTAAGCGTATGAGTAAGGTTGGTCCAAGCCGCTTCATCCCACAATACCTCTAAACCAAAACACGACCAAAGGAGGAAGCAATCTAAGCATCAACGCCCACAAACTCTTTGTATTCTACTCGAGATCTCATTTACACGTAAACCTGGCTCTGATACCACTGTTGGGGAACGTTGCATGGGAAACAAAAATTTTCCTACGCACACGCAAGATTCATCCATGGTGATGAGTATCTACGAGAGGGAGAGTGGATCTACATAGCCTTGTAGATCGCTAAGTGCGAAGTGTTAAGAAACACAGTTGATGTAGTCGAACATCTTCACGATCCAAATTGCCGAGCGTCCTGCGATCCCATCACGATCCATCTCGCGATACGATCACGATCCGTCCTGCGATCAAATCACGAATCGTCTCGCGATCTTGATCACGGTCCTTCCGATCTAGCGCCGAACGGACGACACCTCCGCGTTTAGCACACGTATAGCTCGATGATGATCTCCGCCTTCTTGATCCAGCAAGAGGGAGCAGATAGGTAGATGAGTTCTTCGGCAGCACGACGGTGTGGCGGCGATGGTGGTGGAACAATTCCAGCAGGGCTTCGCCTAAGCACCGCTGAAACGATCTAGAGGAGAAACTACGATCTAGAGGAGAGGGTAGCACATGGCTATTAGATTTAGCTTTTCCCTCCAAATCCTCCAGTATATATAGGAGGGAGGAAGGAGAGGAGGCAGCCTCAAACCCTCAAGGTTTGGTCGAAATTGGAGGTGGAGGAGTCCTACTCCAATCCTATTAGGAGTAGGATTCCTTCTTTCCACTTGGAAACTCTTTCCACCTGTCCACCTTTTGGGTTTTTCCCACCCCTAGCCGCATGGGTCTTAGTGGGGACTTAGTCCAGCCCACTAGGGGCTGGTTTGACTCCTCCCACAGCCCATGCGGTCTTTTGGGTCGAGACACCCCTCCCGATGGTCCCCCAGCACCCTCCCGGCACTCCCGGTACACTACCGATGAGACCGAAACTTTTCCCGTGACCAAAACAGGACTTCCTATATATCAATCTTTACCTCCGGACCATTCCAGAGCTCCTCGTGATGTTCGGGATCTCATCCGGGACTCCGAACAACCTTTGGTCACCACCATACATAACTCTATACTACCGAAACGTCACCGAACCTTAAGTGTACAGACGTTGCGGGTTCGAGAACTATGTAGACATGATCGAGACACCTCTACGGCCAATAACCAATAGCGGGACCTGGATGCCCATATTGGTTCCTACATATTCTATGAAGATGTTTATCGGTCGAACCTCTATGTCAAGGATTTAGTTAATCCCGTATGATGTTCCCTTTGATCTTCGGTATGTTAGTTGCCCGAGATTCGATCGCCGGCATCACCATACCTAGTTCAATCTCGTTATCGGCAAGTCTCTTTAACTCGTTCCATAATACAAGATCCCGTGGCTAACACTTAGTCACATTGCTTGCAAGGCTTATTGTGATGTTGTATTACCGAGTGGGCCGTGAGATACCTCTCCGTCAGACGGAGTAACAAATCTCAGTCGTGATCCATGCCAACCCAAGAGATACCCTCGGACATACCTGTAGAGCACCTTTATAGTCACCCAGTTATGTTGCAACGTTTGATACACAAAAGGTCCTCCTCCGGTGTTAGTGGGTTGCATGATCTCATGGTCATAGGAACAGATACTTGACATGCAGAAAACTGTAGCAATAAACTGACACGATCATATGCTACGTTTATAGTTTGGGTCTTGTCCATCAAATCTTTCTCCTAATGATGTGATCCCGTTTATCAAATGAAATCTCATGTCCATGGCTAGGAAACCTTAACCATCTTTGATCAACGAGCTAGTCTATTAGAGGCGTACTAGGGACATACTGTTGTCTATGTATCCACACATGTATTTGAGTTTCCGATCAATACAATTCTAGCATGGATAATAAACGATTATCATGAACAAGAAAATATAATAATAACTAATTTATTATTGCCTCTAGGACATATTTCCAACATCAAGGACACTTGTCCCTTTTTCAAAACATCGGGGGCCCTACGCCTCTCAGTCCGGCTCACACTGGCCGGCTCCCACGGCGTAGTCCGGCTCATCATAAGCCATCTCGTGGCCCGGTTCCGGGTGCGAGGCAGCAGCCGGCGGGTCAGCACCCGTCCCATCGCTTCGTGTGACAAGACCTCGCCATGACGAGGAGGTGTGGCAACAGTGGCCCCGATATCGCTGAGTAGGGAACGCGTGGCTACAGTGAAGGTGACCGTACTATTGACCTCGACGGAGCGACCCGGCCCTGTAGCGGCGTGCGCTTCCTACTTCATGACGTCGTTAACGTGTGGCATCATTGACGGGAAGCCGATGGGCCCCACCAGCAACGGGACCTTGCAGTCGGCGGTCCCTACCTTCCACAAGACTTCGCAGCCGACGGGCCCCACGGCCGGCTAGAGAGACTGCCAGTTGGGGCCCGCCCCCATTTCCCTCACATATTGTAAGTTAGGGTTGGCCTATAAACCTCCCAGCAGCCCTCCTAGAGGGGGCTGGCAGTTGCACACACACACACACACACACTCCACATATAGGAGAGGCAAGAGGGAAGAGCTAGCTCCTTCTTCCTCTCCTCCGACGAATAGCTCTAGGAGCATCATTGTATTACTCTCATCTCATATAGTTGATCCGACGGGACTAGGGGTGTTACCTCCCATGAAGAGCTCCGAACCTGGGTACATCACGTGTCTTGCACCGCTTGTCCCCAATCACGCTTCTGAAACCCATCGACGTCAATCAGCCCAAACCACACTTGATAAGCCACCCCATGACATCTGCCGTGAGTTCACCATGGCATTATTGTTCAGTTCTGATGCCTTGCCAAAGATCGTAAGCATCTCCTTAACAAAAAGAATGCCTGTAATTTTATTTTAGGGCTTGTTGAGCTGTGCCCTCAGCAGAACCCTCCATACTTGGTGTTGCACTTCCTTGGGTATGTGTTTGTGTGTGTTCGGATTTAAACACATGCTTATATTTTTGGTCCGACGATTTATTTTATATATAAAACGGGACGAGAGCCTTTTCGGTAAAAACAATCTTTGCATGGGACGTCAACCTATCAACTTTTCCAGGACCTCGAGCTCATGAGCCTTGAGCACAATCGCCGTGAGAATGTCCATCGCAATCACAAACAAGAACGGGAACAGTGAATCTCCTTGCCGCAATCCACACGCATGCATGAACTTGTCCGTAGCACATCCATTTACCACAACACGGGAGCTGGCTGAAGTGAGCAAAGTTGCAAGCCAAGCTAGCCATCTCTCCGAAAAAACCATAAGTGCACTTACAAGCAAGACCCACCTGTAGAAAATCACATCAGCTTAGGTGTAACGGATTACACCAATATCTGAGGGTCTGTGCAACAAACCCATAAAATAAGTATTATGTGAAAATCAAACACCAATAGTTGATGGTCTGTGCAATTTTCTCTTTGATAGCCTGGCCGCTTTCTCCTATCATTGTCACTGCGCTTATCATTTTGGTAGACGGTCCACTAGGTTCTGCATTTACTCATCAGAATTGCTCTAAATAACAAGCATGGTGTCAAACGGATGTGGACGTTTGGTGCATAGGTGTATATACATCCTATAAAAAACAAATTATTGATAAAAAAATTCAATTCCAAAAAGATTCTAAAATAAAATTGACCTTTCATTATGCTTGTGAAAAAATTCTACAAAAACTAAAAACATCTTTGATTTCTTTTAGAAAAAAGAAGTTCGGCCAAATACTAAGAATAGTGATATATAATAGCAAATAAATCTTTTGTTTTGCCCTGAATTGAACGCTGGTTTTTTATTCTTGAAACTTATATACAAATACAAAAGAAAGTCAAGTTTGTTCTAGTAAAACTTCTGAATGATTTTGCCTATTTTGTAGTATTATTTTTCCTAGATACTCCCTCCGTTCCTAAATATAAGTCTTTTTAGAGATTTCACTAGAAGACCACATACGAAGCAAAATGAATTAATCTACATTAAGTCTATATACATCTATATGTAGTCCCCTAATTAAATCTTTAAAAGGACTTATATTTAGAAACAAAAAGAGTAAATTGTAAATACAATCAGAAATCAAGGTGAATTTCCCCTATTTGACAAACAGGCTATTGTTTTCTTTTTCTTAACACATACGCGCCACTCACCTCCGCAAAAAAGAAAAAGAAAACACGCACCATTCAGGCCGGCTAGGAAAACGCTTGACAACGGTCCGTCGGCCGAAGCTTCGGCCGGCCGCACACGCGTCACTCGATGGCGCAGGGATCCGGCGCACACACGACTCCTAGTTCAGATTTCATCTAGTTTTTTTCTTCCTTGATCCATCATGTGTCTTTTGACCCATCATGACCGTTTTCTTTCTCAGATTTTCTACTGCTTTCGTCTGGAAATATTTGTCATAAAAATTGATGTATCTAGATGTATTTTAGTTTTAGATATATTTATTTACTCATTTGTGCAACAAGTAATTTCAAACCAAGAAAGTAGTTTTTTTTCCTCCTTGGTCCATCATGTGCCTCCATCATGTGCCTTTTGACCCATCATGCCTTTTTTTTTCTCAGCCATCTTCTTTTATCTTCTTCCCCATGTCGTCTTCAAAATCCATATTCATCACTGTAGTTTTTGATACATGTTTCAACCAGTGTTGAAATTTGCTACAAATGGCATTGTATACTGCTGCAACCGGCATCATGTTTTGCAGCAATGCACAATTAACGTCGTGTTTTTGCTATAACTGATGTTGCTTTTTGCTACAACCTTTTTAATTTTTTTGCTACATACGTTTACCACTGAGCTGCGACCCGCGACGGTGGCGATGACTTTTTTTGCTACAATCATAGGATATTTTGCTATGCCCAACAACATTTTTTGCTATATCCATTCATTTAGATGCAATATGCTGCGACTTGCGACAACGAGCTACAGCCATCAACAATGATGACAATGTTTTTTGCTGCAATCATTGTCTCTATTTGCTATGAAGGAAGATGAGTAAGATTTACAATCAACGGGCGCGCCGACGAGCGGCTTTTGCGAGCTGCTAGCAGGAGGCGCTGAGAGGTCAGGAAGATTTACACGAACAAGGGAAATTTTTCCTTAGATCCAACGTTACATGTGCCTGTATCATACACTAGGGTGCTGACCGTGGAAAATTTTGACCGGTGCGCAGGCGCGTAGCAGTTGCCGGCCGGTTATTGCTTTTTGTTCTTAACACGCACCATTGGGTCGTTCGGTCTGTAGTGGCTGTGTTTGGCTTTCTTGTACTACGTACTTTTAGGACACGTTTGGTTACCTGCATAGAGTCCAACCAGGCCCGCGTGGGATGAAATGAGCCATTTAGTTGCCTGCATTGAGGCTTGGCTCGCATCCGCACATAACTCAAAGCACCCTAGAGTCTGGCTCGCTGGAAACGCTTGAATCGACAGTTATCAGCGAGCCAGGATGAGTCGGGCGGAAAAGGGGAACGTGGCGTAGCGCACTGTGCGGGGTGGGATTGGGTTGGAGATGACAGGAAGGCGAAATCTGTGGAGGCGGGATGGCGCCAAATGTACGCTCACCACCTCATTTGCTCGCTCACCCCTAGATCTAGGACAAGCCATCCTCTATTATTGGCACTGGTGGCGGCGATGACTCAGATCTGCGGCTGCGATGGAGGTGCCAGCAGCGTTGGCACTCCCCGACACCGGCACCTGCTTCTCCCCTTCTTCTTCGACTCCGTACGCCCATCCTCGTCTTCGGCATGCCTCCCATGCTCCGGAATCTGGTAAGCCTTCATATGTTGTTTCTGTTCTTGTTCTAGCCATAACACCATGTTGTAATGCCATTCCAGGATTGCATTGGCGCAAAGATGGTACTCATGTCACTGCCAGAGTGCCAAGGTCACAAGCTGCAGCATATAGAGGGAGAAAGCACTACACAAGCCAAAATGTGATTGCTGATGTTGACTTTGATCTGAAGTTTACATATGTCTTGGCAAGCTGGGAAGGATCAGCACATGATGCTAACATTCTCAGTGACATCATGTGTAGACCTGATGGCATCAAAAACCCAGATGGAAAGTTCTACCTAGGAGATGCTGGCTATGCTTGCCGGCCAGGTGTTCTTCCACCTTCCAAGAAAACCTGGTACCATCTGAACGAGTTCTCTGATAGTAACTATTCTAGGACTCCACATTAGTTGTTCAATCTCACACACTCCAGCATTAGATTGACTGTTGAAAGGGCATTTGAAGCTCTGAAGAACATGTTTAAGATCCTGGATCAGAAGCCATTCCAACCTTACCCTACCTAGTTCAAGCTTGTTGTTGCATGTTGCATCATTCACAGCTAGATCCTGTAACGGGGAACTGATGAACATGCGTTGAAGGAGGAGGATGTGACTCCCGATGAGGTGATCAGCTCCGGCCATGGTGTGAAGGCGTTTGACAAAGAAGCATGGAAGACCAAAATGATGGAGTGGGCTTACACAATGTGGGATAACAGAGGTCAAACAAGATCAGAAGAATACGAGGATGAGGCAACAACGACAGCAGAAGAAGAGGGAGAGAAGAAGGAGAGGAAGAGGAAGAGGAGAAGGAACTTCCACCTAGTTAGTATAATTGAACTTTGGACTATTCGGCCATATTGGCACTTAATAATTTGTACTGTCATATACTAGTAGATAGGATAAATTGTCATTTGTTTCCTAGCTAGGGGAAGACAATGCTCTGAGTATGTGATAAGGTCACCACCAGTAAAAAGTGGTGATCACATCTTTACCGGGTCGCAACCAAACAACATGTTATTTCTCTAACAACACCGACACAGACAACCAAACAACATGCTAACATATTGATCCCCTCATGCAAATAGGCTAATGCGGACAACCAAACTACATGTAAATATCGATTTTTAGCCTGCATTAGTCCAGCTAGGTCCAACCGTGACAAGTATAAAAAACGCAAAAAACAAGATGTAAACCAAATGCGTCCCTAGTAATTAACCTACATCTGTGCTGCTCTATTACATACACTGACCTGTCAGGCCGGCTATTGATGCAGTCACAAAGCTTAATTAGCTGGGTTCCTATGGCACACATAGGAAGTGAGTTCATCACCTTAATACAAAGAAGCGTATGTTACAGAGCTTAAGAAAAAAGTGACTAAAAAAAAAGCTTAAGACAAACGTGAGTTCAGCGGTATGAGGAGAAGTCACGAATGTGGGTGTGCCGCAAAAGCTCTCGTGTGTATCCATTGATCTTGGGGCCAAGCCAGTATCCATCTCTCATGACGTAGCTCTTGTATCTTCACCATTGCTCTTGTACGTAAATCTTGGACTCTTCTGCCAGCGGCCTGCCCGCATGCGACACACCACACACTTTTCCATTATTTTTCCCGGGCGATTGCGATCATGTTGACTGACATGTCTGGCAGGTTTCACTCAGCTCCATGCGTGACAGGTTTGATCAGCTGCGCCCATCTCTCTCGGAATCTTGTCTTGGGCGTTGTATGCCGAATTTTTTTCAAGAACTAGTACAGATTTTGTAGCAATTTTGAAAACAGGTGTTTGAGTTGAAAAAATATCAAAACTAGTATCCTGTCGGCCAGTAGCAGGCCGAACAGGGACCTGTCGGCCACCACCAGGCCGACCAGTGACCAGTCGGCCACCTGTAGGCCGAAGAGCCCCTGTCGGCCAATCAGAGGCCAGGGAAGAGGCCTGTCGGCCAGGGGTAGGCCGAAAGGCACCTGTCGGCCAGTGGGAGGCCGATGGGGCCCTGGATAAGGTCCGGTCCTCTTTTCTTCCTCCCCTGACCACTCGTTTCATCCTCCCCGTCTACTAGCCTTCTCCTCTTCCCCTCTCACTCCCGTTGCTCTCTGGTGGTTCGACCGCCTCGCCGATCTCCTCGTTGGACCACCCATTTTGTTATCCTACCCGCGTAAACAATAGATCAGGGCGTTGTCCACCGGCCTACGGTATATTTTTTGCTTCCAACTCAATCGAATGAGAACTGTCAAGTCGGTAGTGGATTTAGTTCATATTTGTCACCGTCCGTTTGCAGGTAATGGCTTGCCCATTTTGCCGAGCTCCAGGTGGCCCTTGTGCTGCCGTTGATTCCGGTGCGTCTATATTTACTGTGGTGCTGGATCGTCGATGTGCAAGACGTGTTGTAAGATTCTGTGTCTTGATTATCTAACTATGGCATATTCAAATGCCTTTGTTTATAAGTTTATGATCCTTACTTCCATTCTTGTTGTAGTATGTTCCGTGCAGTGTTAGATCACATCTTGCTCGGTAAATTGAGGAGTGCAGAGCTTTAGCTATTCGGAGAGGTGACACAGATTTTGATCTTGCTCTGCACAACACTGAGGGTAACTTATACCATGTTATATTTACACATGGTAGGATGAGCAGTAAATTCCATGGTCCTTCGTGGGAGGAACTCGTGAATGATTATGGTCTCCGCCACAGTAACATGATGACTGTTATGCTTGAGCACCATGGAACTTATATTAGTGTCTAATTTCATCGGGATGGTGTTATGTTGTTTCCTTTACCCCATGTTGGTAAGATATTTGTTTGACTGATTTTCAGATTTGATTGAGCTTATACTTTTTGCAGTTCATCTCAGTTAGTGAAATCATTTTTTTGTAGCTCTTGAGGATCTAAGTGAAACTCAGAGGGAACTTGTTGACAACTGTTTTTATAGTCGTGGTGTCACTCTGAATTATCATCAAATGTATGTCATGTCGCGGCAGCTCTTTGATGACAACTACATACTGTGTACTCCTTTTGTTCATAGGATGGATCGCATGAACGTTATTTCCCAACATATGGTAAGCTTTGGTTTCTGGTTTTTATTATTTGTTTGTTCTTTGCTTGTTCATAAGATGGATCATATAACTTGCTTGTTTTGTCAGGTTATTCCTACCATGGTTGTGAGGAGTTTGATGGAATTTGTGGCTATTCCTAGGATTGGTTCTTTACTTCTTGAAATTACTTTGGATTCAGAAGATGATAATATATTTGTGAGCATTCCTTGTTCGTACTTCATTGGCTTGGGTGATCGAATGGTGTTGAAGAAGGAAGGTTTCGGTAATTTTCTACTGGCGTCGTCTATGGAAGTCAACAATTTGGTGCTCGTAACATTCAAACAACGTGAACAGGAGCTAGCTGTTGTTTTCAGCTATCTGCCATAGTGAGAAAGAAAGACAGGGCCCGTGAAGCCCAGGTACCAGAAGAAGCTGGAGATGGAAAAGGAAAATATCCACGTTGTACTAAGTAGATTTATCTTCTTGTAACTCAAATTTCAGCAAGTTGTATCTTAATTTCTGCAAGTTGTATCTTAATTTCGGCAAGATGTATCTTAATTTCTGCAAACATGTAAGGAATGACTTACGAGACTAAATTTTGTAAAAGAATATACAAAGTTAAGTTACCTAGGTCCATCTGCTGAAGCCAGAAAGAGTCCGCGGGCTGTGAAGGAGGTGGCTGCTGGTAGAAATAGCCCCCGAGCTGTGAAGTAGGTGGCTGCTGGTTGAAGTAGCCCCCTGGCTGCTAGGAGGAGCTCCCTGACTATGAAGGAGGTGCCTGCTGCCAGGAGGAGCCCCCTGGCTGTGAAGAATGTGCCTGCTGCCAGGAGGAGCCCCCTGGCTATGAAGAATGTGCCTGCTGCTAGGAGAAGCCCCCTGGCTGTGAAGGAGGTTCCTGCTGCCAGGAGGAGCTCCCTGGCTGTGAAGGTCGAGCTTCTGAACGCTGTAGAGAGGGGTGTGGCGGACGATGTGCTGCACGAGTGTGAAAAACATCGGTAGATCGTCTACATGTAACAGCTGCGGCGATCCTGCGTATCTTTGCTTGAAGACTCTTCAACCTTGTTATTGCATCTCGCGGTGGGATATTTTCTCCTCTCTCAAAGCGGTCCACTAAAGCAATAACCTCCTCTAGCGCCTGAGATGACAATTCACCCTGTACGCAGAAAGTTAACCAATTGTACATGTTCATGTATAGGGAAAACATAGGATGTGAGAAAACTGAGGACATACCGCGTGGTGTCTGGTTCCCACAAGTGAGGAAGTTGGGAACAGATCGCTAGCGAGAGGAACTGGGATATGTTCCGGAGCAGATGATGGAACCAAGTAGATCCTCGTGCTCTATTTGTAACGCTTTAGATACAACCCGTACCTGTCCCAGTCGAAGACACGAACTTCATCCCATATATTTGTCGGGCAGTATTCCATTCCTCGAGGTAAGGTCTGATATCGCGAACCCAAGAAGTATGGGACTTGTTTCCTCCGCTACGACTGTACCTGAGATTGAAATGCACGTTAAATGATTAGCTATAAGTAGACCAAATAGTCTCAATAACCTATTAGTGTAGAGATGAGAACCAAAGTAGTATTACTTACTTGTGCACGTGATCTGGTAATCGTGAAATAACTGGAATGTCAGGCTCTGGAACAAACCGAACTGTCTCATCACCCTATTAATAGCCATCTCCTCAACTGTCACATCGAAGACCAACTTGGCCTTGGTCATTTAGTAATGCTGATCTCTAGTGCAGTATCCAGAAATCCCACCTGGGTACCTATCTGAAATAGCCTTATGGGTGTATGGTTCCCATATAACCTGATCCTCGTGCAGACTATCAAACCGCGCCGTGAAGGAGGGGTAGCAGCCCCTCACCTGGCTAGGCGTAAACTGTCTCTGTGCATCACAACAAACATTAGTACATGATATTGAATAGCGAGAAATAAACATTACCAATTCATATTGTTAATAATAAAAATACCTCTCTCCGTGCCCAAACAGATCCCATAGTAGGCAAGTCACCGATAGAAGGCATGTAATGTCTAGCCATGTGCTCATTACCAAAAGGATTGTCAACGCTCACGTAGGGTTGACCAATAGGGAATCTCTCATAAGACCAAAGCTGCAACAGAAGTGGACATCCGAGAAGACCAGATTTCCTAGACCTCAACTGGCAAGCTTTGCAGAGGCCTCTATACGTAGCTGCTGGCAGAACCAAAACTCCTTCGCACAATGTTCTCAGGGGAACGTGCCTCAGCTATCTCTCGTGCAATGCCGATCAGTCGTGCATCTACAGTGGTCACGTGGTTCTCTGTTAACATAGTCTTGCCAAACAACCACATAATATATGCCTCTAGGGACCGGTCAATCTGTACCTTTGACAACTGATAAGTGGAATATCCTAAGGCAACAATCTGAAACTGGCTCAACCACCTGAAAAGAGGCCCGTGCCGATCGTTGTCTAGCTCCGTGGTAGTTGGCACCGCAGCCAGAAAACGGGCATGCATAGATGCTAGCCAACCAATTTCTACCTATAAAGGTCCTATGACAGCACCGGCCAGAGGTAATCCCAACAAGTAAGACACGTCCTGTAAAGTAGGAACCATCTCTCCCCAGGGAAAGTGGAACATATGTGTCTCTGGTCTCCATCTATCTACTAAGCAGCTAAGGAGTGACCTGTCGTAAGAGAAGCATGATACTTGCCTCTTGTGCAGCTGCATTGGTTCGCCCGTGTCATCCAATTTCGGGTGATCAACCCACTCATCCAATGTACCCTCAACCAGTCGTGCCAAGGGTAGAAGTCCAGCCCAATCCAGCCTACAAAATGAAGAGAATGTAGCTTACAATTAGCTTCTATCAAAACGATGTCAAACGTACTAAGTGATTGTACCGACACATACCTATTCACCCATGCAGGGTGTATCATCCAGTTAGACTTTGGGGTGCGAGTGATCAACACGTCTAAGTTCGTGCCCGATTCCGTAAGTGCGCCTCGGTGCCCTCTATCGATATTACCATTAAGCATCGGATACGAAGCCATATCTGCAATGAGAACATAGTAAAAACATATTACAAAATAAAACATAAATGTTTGCATACTAACAATAAAAACTTAGTATCCGAAAGGCATTAGAACATAGTCTCACATATTACAAATAAAAACATAATGCACACATATTACAAATAAAACCATAGTCCGACATATTACAAATTAAAAACATAGTCCCACAGATTAAAAATAAAAACATAGTCCCACAGATTATGTAGCTTCTGAGTTATTCATTCCTCGTCCGCCCCTTCGGCCTCGAGAGCCACGTCCACAAGGACTGCCAGGACCTCCTCTTGCAACTGCTGTTGCAGTCGTCGATGCAGAAGCACTCGTCGATGTGGAAGCACCGTCTTTCTTCAGTGTGGGGCAATATTTCATCCTATGCCCATACGCCGCACAGAGCAAACATTGCCTGGTTACTCCACCAGCTTCAGATTGGTCCATATCGTTTCGGATGCGCTTTACCTTACGCCTGCCCCTGCTAGTTCGCCGTAGTGCAGGATCCGAGATGTATACTCTATCGGCATCGTTTACCTTGTTGAAATTGCCGACGACTCTAAACCCTATCATCTCACCTGTCCAGACATTGAGTACTGCCTCCTTTGAATAGTACGGAGACACGAAGGAGATACCGTCCAACTGAATCTGGCCACAGGCAGCCAACACATGTGAGCAAGGCAGGTGCAACAACTGCGGCTTGTTGCATGTACACTCACAAGTTGGATAAAATTCTTCTCCAATTGTAACCTCATGCGTCTTCACCTCATTTGCAGAACCAAAACCATCAGTAGGAAGCTGAACCTCATACCTCCTTTCCTGATTACCTATGAGTGTGACGGTGTGCTTTTTTGCTTTCTTTATCTTCTCAGCCATATACTCCATGACACTGCTACAGTAAGGAGTGTTCTGATTATCTTCAATATGCTTCCTTGCTAACTCATGCCTTTCTATGAAATACCTCACAGTGTCATGGAATACACCCTCCACAATAGCTGTCAGTGGCAATGCTCTATTCCCTCTGAGAACAAAGTTATAGATCTCTGCAAGATTGGTTGTCATGTGGCCATACCTAGCTCCATGGGTGTCATGCAGCAAAGACCAATTCACTGGAGGCTCTTTCCCTATCCACTCAGAAAAATTCTTTATTGCCCTGCCCTTCTTTCTCTTCGTATTAGGAGGGTCAATTGCTGGCAAGTCACAAAGACCAACTGGCCCCTCCATCTCCGCAATGAGTGTTGTTAATTTAACCTGATCTTTTTCCATTTTCTTCCTAGCAACGACCTGCTTCTTAGTGAACTCATCTAGTTTCGACCAAATAAAATCGTATTTGCGCCGTTGGTTCTGCTTGCATAACTTCTTGAACAAGTTCATCAACCGTTTGTTCTTGAACTGTGAGAAAAAATTAGCACCCAGATGGCGCATGCACCACCGGCTTTGCAAGTCCTTCCAAGGTGTTGGCTCGGCAGCAGTTGGATTACTCAGTGTTTTCACGACCTTCAATAATACCGGCATGTCTGTCATGAATGAGACACACATTTGGTCGGTCCTTCACGATCGCAATTTTAATTTGACGAAAGAACCATACCCAGCTCAGAAAGTTCTCACCCTCCACAAATGCCATGGCTACTGGGATTATTTGGTTGTTCCCGTCCACACCAATAGCAATCAGGATTTGCCCTTTATATTGACCAGTCAGGAATGTACCATTCACAAACATCACAGGAGGACAATGCCTGAAAGATTCTATGCACATACCAAAAGAGAAGAATACTCGTTTCAACACCTTGTAATTCGGTATGCTTTCCAACCTCGTGTGCTGAATGTTAACATAAGTGCCGAGATTCCTCTCCTTCAGTATGTCAAGGAGACGGACACCATTATCATAGGAGTCGAAGAACATCCCAAACCTCTCCTCCATATCCTTCTACTTAGCTCTCTAAGCCTTCCCATATGGAATGTCATACTTCCATCTGACCTTCACTGCTGTCTGGATGTGCTTTGCTTCCATATCTTTCTTCGTCACTATCTCAGTATACATGAGTTGCGCTATGAGAGTTGAAGTAAGGTTTGAATGATGAACCAACATGTTTTTCCTAAAACAATTATGCGGTACAACATTTGTCACAACCCAGTGGATGTGATACTTTGGCACGTGGGCGTGCACCTTCGCAGGACAACCTGATTCAACACACTTGACGGTATATTTTGTTCGACTAGATATGTGTGTCCGGAAAACCCTCTGGGTAGACATAGCCCACTTTATCACCGCGTACTTCATTTTCTTCTTTGTGTCAAACATAGCCCCGATCTGGACTTGGTTCAGATTATATTGCCATGGAGTCTCATGGCCATCGTTGACAGTGAAGCCGACGGATATGTCCTGCTCCCATGCAACAGGAATTGGTACCTCCTCCTCCTCCTCGGAATTTTTAGAATCAAGTTCCTCTGCAATCCCATCCTCATCCTCTTCCTCCATCACCCTCTACATTTTCTCGCCTTCCTCATCCCCATCAGCAACACCAGAGGCAGCTAATACTACCGATAGAATACTCTGACCAGCATTAGCATAATCTGACTCATTGTCGGCTTGAGTATCATTCACATCCGTTGGCTGTGACCCGGATACATAAATCTCGTTAGCCACTTGACTACTCTGGTCTGGATCATACCCCACGGTTGGCGGTACGATGTTCTCCTCCTTCGCCACTGGTTGCACTAGTGCATAAGGATGGATTCTTCGATCTCTGCAACGACTTAACAGAGACAACCAATGCTGGCTCCTATCTATCGGAATCAAATCCCACTTGACATTTTTACAGGATTTGGTCCACAAGGCATGAATACTGACGGAACAAACTTCAGGATCGAGGCCAAAACTAGTAGTCAACCAGTGCTTCAACTGCCTAATGTCCAGTCTGTCCGGGTCTGAAAGTGTCATCCCGCCTGTTTTAAACTCGCTAAGATCAACTCCCAACTCATTATATCGAACAGTACCAGGGCCGTAATACACAGTCAGATTTACGGATTCAGACATTTTAACCTGTCAGACAATGCCAGCTTCTCATTATTCGCAACGAATATATCGACACTAAAATAAAACATACAATATAATATACCTAAAAAAACCTACACTAAAATGAGCTACACAAAAAATAACTGACACTACTATGACTAAACTAACTAAACCTACACTACTAAAACATAAACTAAAACCCGATACTAATATGACTACACTAACTAAAACTACACTAATATGACTATACTAAAATCATTACACTAACACAAGTAACCTAAAATAACTACACTACTAAAAATAACATAAACTAATTGTACGTACATTACAAAAATAACAAAAAAAACCCAAAAATAACAGCAAAAATTTATACCTTCGACGCGTGAGTGCACTCCTTCTTCCTCTCCACCTTCTTCCTCTCCACCACTCCACCTTCTCACCGTTGAAACCTCCACCACCACACCATTTTCTCCTCCGCACGAACAAACCAATACACCGTTGCGAAAAATAAAACCGTAGGACGGGGGAGAAACACACGCTCTATCGTTTCATCGGATTAAAGCGGCAAATGAGTGGACGGAATGGGAGATCAAGGGGGGGGGGGATTTCGGCCTAAACTATGCTAGAGGAGGAAGAAGGAGAGGTGGCCGACGGGGCCTTATCCTGCCACCTTTCGGCCGGCAGGAGGCCGACAGGGGGGCCTCGGCCAGGAGCGGGCCGACTGCCCGGCACGTCGGCCTGGCTATGGCCGACTGGCCTGTTTCGGCCCCGTTTAGGCCGACGGGCCTCCAGTCGGCCCACAATCGGCCGACAGGGTACTAGTTCTGAATTTTTTTTACCTCGCAGCATTTTTTTCAAATTGCTATAAAAATAGTACTAGTTTTGAAAAAAAAATCTTGTATGCGTGGAGGCCACATGCATGTGCATGAATTTAATCCGGGAAAGGTAATCAAAAGCTGCTTAAGTCAAATCTGCTGGCTGACTCGATAAGGAGAGGCGATTAGGGTTGCCGATAATTGCACGACATGCATACACATTCACACCATCGTGCCAGTGTGGTTCACAGGTGTGTCGTGTGCGCAGTACTACTTCCGAGTAGGGATGCACCGCGTCCACAACCCTGCCTTTCAAGCATTTCACGCGTGTCAAGACTGCATTCTCGCAGCATGCGCACGACCCTAGACTGGGCTTGCTCCAGTGACGTCGTCCTCATTCACACCATCTGGGCTTGCTCCAGACTGCATGCTTGAGGACATTGTATACGAGAGCATCTACAGTCTCGGATTTAATAAATCCGACTATTCAAAAGTCCGTGTACGTGGTCAACATGGGATATGAGAGCATCTATGACCGCGTCTTGCAAATTCAACCCTCCAGCAGCGCATGCGAACGCGTCCGGACGCGTTCACAGACACTGATCGGATATTTTTCAAATTCACGCCTTCACACCCATGTATCTCATATTCGACACCCTATATTCATACAATTTATGAATATAGTATGTAGATCATTAAATGATCAAAATCGACAGGAAACGGACATATGAACCGATACCAAACGGGCATAATTCACATAAACATTACCTAATGGGTATAATTCACACAGTTCAGCGATCCGACACATTCTAATTAACTACATACTAGAACTAGATTATCTAAAAGGAGAGGGCGAGCTTCACCACTTCCTCGCCGGCTCTTTTCCCTTCCGGTTGCCCGCGATGTTGTAGGCGTCCATAGCAGGAGGTGGGGCGACATCGGAGCCGTCGGAGTCAAACCCGTCGGAGGAGGAGGAATCGGAGATGACGATGTAGCTTTTCAAGCACCGGATGATGTGGTCTTGCTTGCGCTTGAGCTTGGACACCCTTGACGCCTCTACCACTGCCTCCGCCGCTACCTCCGCCCGGATTGCTCAATGCCGAGCGGGAGCTGCTTGGCATTGATCCTCCGGAGCCTCCGGGTGTCCGTCTCCGCCGTGCTAAGTGACGCTTATGGCGGAGACGGACACCTCCACCATGTCCAAGTTCCATTTTTTTCGAAAAAGGAGGAATACAAGTAATCATGTGAAGACCATATAACGCTTATGGCGTAGGAGGGAAAATTCGAAGATCATGATGTCATCCATGTCAAGTAAAAGTATCCCTCACCGTAATCTCGAAGCATGTACACACGTCCGTAAATAGGTCTCGATTCTCCACATATTATAGAAACGATCATAAATGAAGTGTATAGGTACATCTATAGATAACCTACAACATAGAAGAACTTTTATTGTTAAAACCCGTATCATTACTACATTGCCAAAGCAGCCACGTCATGACACACACTCTCACCCTAAGAAGAACTATAAACTTGTTATTAATCCCATGTAACCAGTTGCCAAAAATATTAGCAATACTACATGGAACATACAACAAAGAATCTACCTCGATTACTTAACTAGAACGAGCCAATTTGCATTGAAAAAGCAAGTGTTTATGGTCTCATCATCGTGACAAACAATACATTACACACTTCCATGACAATTCCCCTTAATAAGAATATCTTTGGTAAGAATGACTCTCAACGAAGATACCACACAAAGATTTCATTCTTGAGTGGTATATTCATCTTTCAAATTATTTTATTATTATCAACACACACCTCTAACTGGGTCCATGCTCTAAGAAACACTACATGTAGAATACACACCATAAGCTACTTGGATGACTGGCCATATAGAATGAGTCAATTTGCATTGGAAAAACAAGTGTTTCATGGTCTCATCATGATGACTAAAACACATTGCACGCTTGCATGCCCATTCCTCTTAATAAGTTGTTTTTGGTAAGAATGACTCCCCGACAAAAATATCACACAAAGATTGTATCCTGACTAGATCAACATTTTGTTATTATAAACAACTACTAATTCAACTCACATTAATAGAAACAAAAAAAGACAAAATCAGATGTAAATAGTGTGAAAGTACTATTCACCCAAAGCTGCTACTATTCACATTTGATTTTGTCTTTTTCGAATCTCTAAATGTACATCAATTTTTGAGCTGAATTTTTTGAGGTTATACACATAACCCACATGAATGTTGTCAAATAATTTCATATTTTTCAAATGTCTAAATATGATTTTTTTAGGTTGATCTCACGATCTCACCTAAATGTAAGGTCTCATACAAGTCTCCTGTAAAGCTATGTACCAAATTGAAGAAATGAAAGCTCCCGGACCGACGGGCTTCTGATACGTCTTCAACGTATCTATAATTTTTGATTGTTTCATGCTATTATATTGTCAATCTTGGATTCTTTATATTCAAACTATATACTAGTTCATTGAAGGTTCAATTTACAACAGGGCAAGCGGAAAAATAAATGAATCCTCTTAAGTTTAAAAACGCTTTTGTAAAATGAGTTCTCCCGAGATTCATGTTTAACTAGCATATCACATAAAAAGTGAAGTGATGCTCTTAAACATGTCCCAATGCCAAGAGACCAAAAATGCTTAAAGAATATTGGATCCCTGTAACAAAATAGGAGAAAGAACCTTCGTCTGCCTACCCTATTGAAGTAATAATTGTTGGAAATATGCCCTAGAGGAAATAATAAATTAGTTATTATCATATTTCCTTGTTCATGATAATCGTTTATTATCCATGCTATATTTGTATTGATCGGAGACTTAGATGCATGTGTGGATACATAGACAAAACCATGTCCCTAGTATGCCTCTAATAGACTAGCTTGTTGATCAAAGATGGTTAAGGTTTCCTAGCCATGGACATGAGATGTCATTTGATAACGGGATCACATCATTGGGAGAATGGTGTGATGGACAAGACCCAAACTACAAATGTAGCATATGATCATGTCAGTTTAATGCTACTGTTTTCTGCATGTCAAGTATCTGTTCCTATGACCATGAGATCATGCAACTCACTGACACCGGAGGAGTGCCTTGTGTGTATCAAACGTCGCAAGGTAACTGGGTGACTATAAAGGTACTCTACAGGTATCTCTGAGGGTATCAGTTGGGTTGGCATGGATCAAGACTGAGATTTGTTACTCTGTGTGACGGAGAGGTATCTCAGGGCCCACTTGG
Source organism: Hordeum marinum (assembly GCA_022496015.1). Classification (NCBI taxonomy): domain Eukaryota; kingdom Viridiplantae; phylum Streptophyta; class Magnoliopsida; order Poales; family Poaceae; genus Hordeum; species Hordeum marinum. The sequence continues at coordinate 333,968,655 of CM039676.1, read as the reverse complement.
TAATACAACATCACAACAAGCCTTGCAAGCAATGTGACTAAGTGTTAGTCATGAGATCTTGTATTACGGAATGAGTAAGGAGACTTGCCGGTAACGAGGTTGAACTAGGTATACAGATACCGACAATCGAATCTCGGGCAAGTAACATACCGAAGAACAAAGGGAATATCATACGAGATTAACTGAATCCTTGACATAGAGGTTCGACCGATAAAGATGTTCTTAGAATATGTAGGAACCAATATGGGCATCCAGGTCCCGCTATTGGTTATTAACCGTAGAGGTGTCTCGGTCATGTCTACATAGTTCTCGAACCCACAGGGTCTGCACACTTAAGGTTTGGTGACGTTTCGATAGTATAGAGTTATGCATGGTGGTGACCAAAGGTTGTTCGGAGCCCCAGATGAGATCCCCAGACGTCACAAGGAGCTCCGAAATGGTCCGGAGGTAAAGATTGATATATAGGAAGTCCTGTTTTGGTCGCCGGAAAAGTTTCGGGCTCATCGGTAGTGTATCGGTAGTGCCGGTAGTGTACCGGGAGACCATCGGGAGGGGTATTTCGACCCAAGAGGCTACATGGGCTGTGGGAGGATGAATACCAGCCCTTAGTGGGCTGGTGGAAGTCCCACACAAGGCCCATGCAGCTGGGAAGAAAATCCCAAAGGAAAAAAGTGGAAAAAGGCGAAAAGGACCAAATAAGGAAGGAGTCCTAATCCTACTAGGAGTGGAGGAGGAGGACTCCTCCCTCCTTGGTTTGGCCGAAGCATAGAGCTGGACCCTTGAGGGCCAGTCATCCTCCTCCTCTCCTCCTATATATACTAGAGGGTTTTAGGGTTTTGGCACAAGATTTTCAATCACGTGCTACCCGTTCCTCTAGTGCATAGTTTCTCCTCTAGATCTGTTTTCTGCAGTGCTTAGGCGAAGCCCTGCCAGAATAGCTCCACCACCGCCGCAACGCCGTCACGCTGCCGGAGAACTCTTCTACCTCTCCGCTCCTTCTTGCTAGATCAAGAAGGCGGAGATCGTCATCAAGCTGTACGTGTGCTGAACTTGGAGGTGCCATCCGTTCGGCGCTAGATCGAAAGGACCGTGATCAAGATCGCGAGACGGATCGTGATGAGTTCGCGGGACGGATCGTGATGAGTTCGCGGGACGGATCGTCATTGGATCGCGGGACGGATCGTGATGAGATCGCGGGACGCTCAGCGATTTGGATCGCGAAGACGTTCGACTACACCAACCGCGTTTCTTAACGCTTCCCGCTTAGCAATCTACAAGGGTATGTAGATCCACTCTCCCTCTCATAGATGCTCATCACCATGGAGAGCTCTTGCATGTGCGTAGGAAATGTTTTGTTTCCCATTCGACATTCCTCGTCAGTGGTATCAGAGCTAGGTCTATGTGTAGATGAGATCTCGAGTAGAACACAAAGAGTTTGTAGGCATTAATGCTTAGATTGCTTCCTCCCTTGGTCATGTTTTGGTTCAACGGTATTGTGGGATGAAGCGGCCCAGACCAACCTTACTCATACGCTTACGAGAGACTGGTTCCATTGATTAACGTGTAACTTCGTTGCACAAAGATGGCTGGAGGGTGTCTGTTTCTTTTACTTGGACCGGATTCGACAAAGGCGGTCCTTGAGAAGGTTGAAAAGCAATTTATGTATCACCGTTGTGGTTTTGCGTAGGTGAGAATTGTTTTTGCTAGATAACCGTAGCAGCCACGTAAAACATGCAACAACAATTAGAGGACGTCTAACTGGTTTTTGCAGGGTATGTTGTGATGTGATATGGCCAATTACATGATGAGATATATGTGATGTATGAGATGATCATGTATTGTATAGAATATCACGACTTGCATGTCGATGAGTACGGCAACCGGCAGGAGCCATAGGGTTGTCTTTAATTATTGTATGACCTACGTGTCAATCATTAAGCACTATGTAATGCTTTACTTTATTGCTAAACGGTAGCAATAGTAGTAGAAGCATGATGGGCGCGACAATCCCAATGGCGACACGTTGATGGAGATCAAGATGATGGAGATCATGGTGTCATGCCGGTGACGATGGAGATCATGCCGGTGCTTTCAAGATGGAGATCAAAAGCACAAGTTCATGGCAATATCATGTCACTTATGATTTGCATGTGATGTTAATCCTTTTATGCACCTTGTTTTGCTTAGGACGACGGTAGCATTATAAGGTGATCCCTCACTTAAATTTCAAGATGAATTGTGTTCTCCCCGAGTGTGCACCGTTGTGAAAGTTCGTTGTGTCGAGACACCATGTGATGATCGGGTGTGATAGACTCTACATTCACATACAACGGGTGCAAGCCAGTGTTGCACATGCGGAACACTCGGGTTAAACTTGACGAGCCTAGCATGTACAGACATGGCCTCAGAACACAAGAGACCGAAAGGTCGAACATGAGTCATATAGTAGATATGATCAACATGATGATGTTCTCCATTGAAACCACCTCAACTCACGTGATGATCGGACTTGAGTTGGTGAATTTGGATCATGTATCACTTGAAGGACCGGAGGGATGTCAATTTGAGTGGGAGTTCTTAAGTAATATGATTAAATGAACTCATTATCATGAACATAGTTAGTAGTGTCTTTGCAAAATTATGTTGTAGATTACTAGTTCACGGTGTAGCTCCCTTGAATTTTTATATGTTCCTAGAGAAATAGAGTTGAAAGATGATGGTAGCAATATTGCGGACTGGGTCCGTGATCTGAGGATTTTCCTCATTGCTGCACAGAAGGCTTATGTCCTTAATGCACCGCTTGGTGCGCTAACCCCTCTAGCGTCGTTTGTAGATGTTGTGAACATCTGACATGCACGTTCTAATGACTACTTGATAGTTTAGTGCGTCATGCATTACGGCTTAGAATTGAGGCTCTGAAACGTTTTGAACGCCACGGAACATATGAGATGTTCTAAGAGCTGAAATTAGGATCTCAGGCTCGTGCCCGTGTTGCGAGATATGAGATCTCCAACAAGATTCTTTGCCAGCAAGATGAAAGAGAATAGCTCAATCATTGAGCATGTGCTCAGATTGTCTGGGTGCTGCAATCGCTTGAATCGAGTGGGAGTTAATCTTCCAGATAAGATAGTGATTGATATAGTTCTCCAAGTCACTGTCACTAAGCTACTAGAACTTGGTGATGAACTATAAAATGCCAGGGATAGAATAATGATCCCTAAGCCGTTCGCGATGTTTGACACCGCGAAGGTAGAAATCAAGAAGGAGCATCAAGTGTTGATGGTTAGTAAAACCACTAGTTTTGAGAAGGGCAAGGGCAAGGAGGGAAACTTCATGGATAGCAAGTCAGTTGCTGCTCCAATGAAGCAACTCAAAGTTGAACCCAAACCCGAGACTAAGTGCTTCGATTATGAGGAGAACGGTCACTTAAGCGGAACAACCCTAGATACTTGGTAAATAGGAAGGCTAGCAACGTCGACAGAAGTATATTTGATATACATGTTATTGATGTATACCTTCCTAGTACTCCTAGTAGCACCTGGGTATTGGATACCGGTTTGGTTGCTAAATGTTAGTAACTCGAAATAAAAGCTACGGAATAAACAGAGAACTAGCTAAGGGTGAATTGACGATGTGTGTTCGAAATGTTTCCAAGGTTGATGTGATCAACATCGCATGCTCTCTCTACCTTCAGGATTAGTAACGAACCTAAATAAATGTTATTTGGTGTTTTGCGTTGAGAATGAACGTGATTAGATCGTGTTTATTGCAACACGGTTATTCATTTAAGTTAGAGAATAATGGTTATTCTGTTTACATGAATAATACCTTCAATGGTCATGCACCCAGTGAGAATGGTTTGTTGAATCTTGATTGTAGTAATACACATGTTCATAACATTGATGCCAAAAGATACAAAGTTAATAATGATAGTACCACATACTTGTGTTACTGCCGCTAAATGTCATATTGGTATAAAGCACATGAAGAAACTCCATGCTTATGGATCTTTGGACTCATTCGATTTTGAATCGGTTGAGACATGCGAACCATGCCTCTTGGGCAAGATTTCTAAGGACCCTGTTTCCAGATGGATGGAGAGGGCAAGTGATTTATTGGAAATGATACATCTTGATGTATGCAATCCAATGAGTCTTGTAGCGTGCGGTGGACATTGTTATTTTCTTACCTTCACTGATGATTTGAGTAGATATAGTGTATATTTACTTAATGAAACACAAGTATGAATCATTTGAAAGGTTCAAGCAAATTTAGAGTGAAGTTTAAGATCATCGTGACAAGAAGATAAAAGTGTCTGTGATATGATCGTGGAGGTGAATATCTGAGTTACGAGTTTGGCATACAACTTTACACAATGTGAAAGTTGTTTCACAACTCACGCCACCTGGAACACCATAGTGTGATGGTGTGTCCGAACGTCGTAGTCGTGCTCCATTGGATATAGTGCAAACTATGATGTCTCTTATCGATTTGCCACTATAGTTTTGGGGTTATGCATTAGAGACAACAACATTCACTTTAAATAGGGCACCATCTAAATTCGTTGAGATGACACCGTGTGAATTATGGTTTGATAGAAACCTAAGCTGTCATTTCTTAATGTTTGGGGCTGTGACGCTTGTGTGGAAAAATGTTTTCACCTGATGAGCTCGAAACCAAAGCGGATAAATGCATCTTCATAGATTACCCTAAGAATAGTTGGGTGAACGTTCTATCTCAGATCCAAGCATGATGTATTTGTTGCTAAAACTGGGTCCTTTCTTGAGGAAAAGTTTCTCTCGAAAGAATTGAGTGGGAGGAAGATGGAACTTGATGAGGTTATTGAACCTTTGTTTCAACGAGAGAGTAGCGCAGCGCAGAAAGATGTTTCTGTGAAGCCTACATTAGTTGAAGAGGAAGTTAATGATGATTATCATGAAGCTCAGGATCAAGTTACTATCGAACCTTGTAGGTCGACAAGGATGTGTACTGCTCCTGAGCGGTACGACAACCCTGTCTTGGAGGTCATGTTGTTGGAAAACGATGAACCTACGAGATGTGGAGAAGTGATGATGGGCACGGATTCCGACAAATGGTTAGAGGCCATAAAATCTGAGAAAGGATCCATGTATGAAAACCAAGTATAGACTTCGATAGACTTGCTCGTTGGACGACAGGTCGTTGAGTACAAATGGACCGTTAAGATGAAGACAGACGCTGATGGTGAATGTCACCATTTATAAAGCTCGACTTGTCACAAAGAAGTTTCCGCCAAGTTCAAGGAGTTGACTGCGATGAGACTTTCTCACTCGTAGCGATGCTAAAGTCTGTTTGAATTATGTTAGCAGTTGCTGCATTTTTCAATTATGAAATCTGGCAGATGGATACCAAAACATCATTTCCTTCCTTAAGTAAAGGTTGTATGAGATACAACCAGAAGGTTTTGTCAGTCCTAAGGATGCTAAAAGGTATGCAAGCTTCAGTGATCCTTCTATGAACTGAAGCAAGCATCTCGGAGTTGGAATATAAACTTTGATGAGGTGATCAAAGTTTTTGAGTCTATACAAAGTTTATGAGAAACTTGTATTTACAATAAAGTGTGTGGGAGCACTATAGAGTTTCTGGTAAGCATATTTGGTTGACATATTGTTGATCAGAAATGATGTAGAATTTCTGGAAAGCATAAACGATTGTTTGAAAAGAGTTTTTCAAAGAAAGACCTGGATAAAGCTACCTAATTGTTGAGCATCAAGATCTATAGAGATAGATCAAGATGCTTGATGAGACTTTCAATGAGTACATACCTTGACAAGATTTTGAAAGAGTTCAAAATGGATCAGTTAGAGAAAGAGTTCTCGCCTGATTTGTAAGGTGTGATGTTGAGTAAGACTCAATGCCCAGTGACTGCAGAAGATAGAGAAAAGATGAGTGTCATCCCCTATGCTTCAGCCATAGGCTCTATCATGTATGCAATGCTGTGCACAAGACGCGATGTCAGCCTTGCCATAAGTATGGACGGAAGGTTTCAAAGTGATCCTGGAATGGAGCACTGGACAGCGGTCAAGATTATTCTTAGTAACTAAAAGACAAAGGAGATGTTTCTCGATTATGGAGGTGATAAAGAGTTTGTCGTAAAGAGTTACGTCGATGCAAGCTTTAACACCAATCCAGATGACTCGTAGTAGCAATCTGGATACGTATAGTGGAGCAGCCATTTGGAATAGTACCAAGTGGAGTGTGGTAGCAGTGTTTATAGTTTGACATAGAAATTTGCAAAGTACACACGGATCTGAATGTCGCAGAGCCATTGACTATAAGACCTCTCTCACATGCAAAGCATGATCGAGCCCCAGAACTCATTGGGTGTTAGATTCGTAACAATGCGAATCACATGGTGATGTGAACTAGATTATTGACTCTAGTGCAAGTGAGAGACTGTTGGAAATATGCCCTAGAGGCAATAATAAATTAGTTATTATCATATTTCCTTGTTCATGATAATCATTTATTATCCATGCTATAATTGTATTGATCGGAGACTTAGTTGCATGTGTGGATACATAGACAAAACCATGTCCCTAGTATGCCTCTAATAGACTAGCTCGTTGATCAAAGATGGTTAAGGTTTCCTAGCCATGGACATGAGATGTAATTTGATTGTAAGAATGGTGTGATGGACAAGACCCAAACTACAAACGTAGCATATGATCGTGTCAGTTTAATGCTACTGTTTTCTGCATGTCAAGTATCTGTTCCTATGACCATGAAATCATGCAACTCACTGACACCGGAGGAGTGCCTTGTGTGTATCAAACGTCGCAAGGTAAATGGGTGACTATAAAGGTACTCTACAGGTATGTCAGAGGGTATCTGTTGGGTTGGCATGGATCAAGACTGGGATTTGTTACTCCGTGTGACGGAGAGGTACCTCAGGGCCCAATCAGTAATACAACATCACCACAAGCCTTGCAAGCAATGTGACTAAGTGTTAGTCACGGGATCTTGTATTATGGAACGAGTAAAGAGACTTGCCAATAACGAGGTTGAACTAGGTATACAGATACTGACGATCGAATCTCGGGCAAGTAACATACCGAAGAACAAAGGGAACATCATACGGGATTAACTGAATCCTTGACATAGAGGTTCGGCCGATAAAGATCTTCATAGAATATGTAGGAACCAATATGGGCATCTAGAATCCGCTATTGGTTATTAACCATAGAGGTGTCTCGGTCATGTCTACATAGTTCTCGAACCCGCAGGGTCTGCACACTTAAGGTTCGGTGACGTTTCGGTAGTATAGAGTTATGTATGGTGGTGACTGAAGGTTGTTCGGAGTCCCGGATGAGATCCTGGACGTCAGGACAATCTCCATAATGGTCTGGAGGTAAAGATTTATATATAGGAAGTCCTGTTTTGGTCGGCGGAAAAGTTTCAGGCTCATCGGTAGTGTACCGGGAGACCATCGGGAGGGGTATTTCGACCCAAGAGGCTACATGGGCTGTGGGATGATGAATACCAGCCCTTAGTGGGCTGGTGGAAGTCCCACACAAGGCCCATGCAGCTGGGAAGAAAAGCCCAAAAGGAAAAAGGTGGAAAAAGGCAAAAAGGACCAAATATGGAAGGAGTCCTAATCCTACTAGGAGTGGAGGAGGAGGACTCCTCCCTCCTTGGTTCGTTCGAAGCATAGAGCTGGCCCCTTGAGGGACAGTCCTCCTCCTCTCCTCCTATATATACTAGAGGGTTTTAGGGTTTTGGCACAAGATTTTCAGCCACGTGCTACCCGTTCCTCTAGTGCATAGTTTCTCCTCTAGATCAGTTTTCTGCAGTGCTTCGGCGAAGCCCTGCCGAAATAGCTCCACCATCGCCAGAGCGCCGTCATGCTACTGGAGAACTCTTCTACCTTTCTGCTCCCTCTTGCTGGATCAAGAAGGTGGAGATCGTCATAAAGCTGTACGTGTGCTGAACGCGGAGGTGCCGTCCGTTCGGCGCTAGATCGGAAGGACCGTGATCAAGATCGCGGGACGGATCATGATGAGTTCGCGGGACGGATCGTGATTGGATCGCGGGACGGATCATGTTGAGATCGCGGGATGCTCGGCGATTTGGATTGCGAAGACGTTCGACTACACCAACCGCGTTTCTTAACGCTTCCCGCTTAGCGATCTACAAGGGTATGTAGATCCACTCTCCCTCTCGTAGATGCTCATCACCCTGGATAGATGTTGCGTGTGCGTAGGAAAATTTTAGTTTCCCATGCGACGTTCCCCTTCAATAATGAACTAGGATATGAAGCTGTTAGCTATCCACAATAAAATTGAGTGACAATGTGTGGATGACTTCATGAGCATTATGATAGTAAAGATGAGCTATTATTTTTCATAAACCCTCTTATCCCTACTCGTTCCTATAAGCAGTAATGGACTCATACTTCTTTCATATATGTATTTCATAAATATCAAGTTGACCTTGTTCTTTACAAGCTACGATAATTTCCCGGGGAAGAGAAAGACTTAAGCTTGGGCGAGTTGATGAGTCCAATTTATGTGATAATTTTAGCAAGTATTTTATGCCTACATGTTAGGCTTTGTGGACTTTTATCGCGTTCACGCAACACTTTTTGTTGATAATCTATGAGGTAACCTTTTTTGGACCAATTAGCATAATATGGATAATATCCCGAGAAATGGTAGTGAATAACACATTTAAAGTGATAATAAGCTACCATAAAAGAATCAAGCAAGAAGATTGAAGGAGAAATCGTCGCTGCGCTTCCAGAGCAAAAGACGATGTTCCATACGACCACACCCGCTCGTATGGCGGTCGTATGGAGCGTCAACACCTCCGCCATGTCAACTATTATAGCCCCATGAAATTAGATCATGCATCAGACACCCACAGACACCAGCAACTCGTCCAGAACACAGAAGCCTAGCCTCTGGAGTTCATCTGGAGGAGGATTCAAAAGGAGAAGAGGGCCATGTTGCTCACCGCGCATATGGGGGCTTCAACATCATCACCACTATCATCATCATCACCACTGACATCGTAATCATCGTCCACATCCTTATCATTGTAACATCAGGAACCCTAGTGGTTCATCTTTTGTGTTATTTCAAGCACCCGTCCATGTATGCCACAAGTCTGGTTATGATGTTTGTCGTCTTCATGTGTGAGTAGACCCCTAGTTTTTGGGGATATGGATGAACCTTGGTATGTGTAGGATCTGAAACATTATTTTGGATATAAGGTTCATTGTTGAATGCTTAGTTTAATAATTTCATGAATGTTATGAACGGGGCCCCACTCAACATCTGTGTCTTATTGCCACAAAGTATATCACTGTCGTTGTAAAGGGCTAGGATGTGGAGGTAATTCGAGGTGACTATAAAAGCCTTTTGATCCTAATCTTTGTAGTTGATACGGGAATTACAAAGAACCCTTAGCAAGTTCCGTCCACGGGGTAACCCTTAATTATCATGACTTATAACCCTATGGGGGAGACTATGATGGTGGCGTGCGTGGCACGAAGTCTACCTTGAGTAGAACATGTTCTATCCCGGCTCCATCCAGCATAGTCGTCAACAGTGGCTCAAGTATCCATACGATACTATGCCCAAGCATAAGCGCACCATACTATGCCCAAGCATAGGCGCGCTAGAAACATATCAATGGGGATTCTAGACTCCGTGAGAACGCCTTACTCCTCTGTTGTCTCATCAGTCATTCAGTCGTTGCTATTTATTTACTTTTATGTTATTTACTTTAAAGACTGTTCCACTACTCAATTACAATTTATTTTCATCCTCACTTTTCTTTAAGTCTATAATTATCTTCAGGCATAAAAATACATAATTCATACAAGAGGCAAAAGTTGGATTCATGTGCTCCCTGTGGGATCGGTACTCTTACTTTGAAAAGGGTACAACTAAATGTTGTGCACTTGCAGGCCATCAATATCTGTCTTCATGGTGGTGACGAAGCGGTTAAGGGCCCACATGACAGCGAGGTCTAGGTCATTACGGACCTATTCAGTGCCATGTTCACAAAGTGGTGAGCGGTGTTGTGCCGGTTGTATCGCACATGTTGACTCATCGCAGGTCCTTCTCAGACACAACGGACCTCGAGCTCGAGGGACTGTTGCCACCGCCACCTCCGAGGTAATGAAGGAAGCGACCGGGCGCCTTCATGATCGCGGGCGGCAGCTCGTATTTTATGCAGTGGTTAGGCAGGGTGGTGACATAGGCCCGTTGATACGGGCATATCAGCTGCGGTGAGGCCGGGTCCTCCTTCACGTGGCTCACAATCTGGACACCGACATAGTGGTTGGGGTGAGGGCTCCTCCGGGATGCGACACACGATGTAGAGGACATTGCGGTTGCGCGCGGGGATGCGGGCTCCTCCTTGACCCGCCAGGGTAGGGACGCCAGCTTCTACTTCATGCGGTAGCGCGGTGGGAATGACGGCTCCTCCTTGACTGCACGCGCCGATGCTGGTGACACAGGGCCCATCTGATGGTGTGATCGCTCGACATCAATGTCGATCACTGCATACTCTGGGTCGGCATGAATGCGACGCGGGAAATGTCGCGTGCATCAAATAGATAATGAGGGAGAGGAGAGATGATTTTTTATGGACCATTGCAGTTAGAAATGGACGTGAAAGTGGTCCGAACGCTCGTAAAACTCACGTGTGTCTTTCGATTGCAAGAAAAAGTGTCGGGACCGTTGAACCACACGGGTGGTTTGAGAGTTGGCTTTACATGCTCTAATCCATGTATACCGTGCTTGGAGCAATCATAAAGTGTGGTTTCAAAGAAAAAATCAATAAAGTGTGGGTTTCCCTTAAAAAGAACAACAATCCCTATCTGTTCCCGGTCCAAGGCGTAGATGTGCATCCTTCTCTGATCGCCTGGACTGTGGATGCTGGGCTGCCGTAGCGCGTAGCAGTGCAGCCGCGGGAGGGGAGATGCAGTTGCCGGCCGCTGCTATAGGGAAAACTGGCCGTGAGGCCGCCACCGAGCAGATTCATGGTGCCCACGGAGGTGAGGTCAACCACCTGACTTTGTTTTTGAGGAACCGGCAGGAGCACTGTCTTTTCATTTCAGACGAAAAAGAGTGTCTCTGTACATAGATGACATGTTTTCTTGGAGAACTTGACAAAACACCCCATTATGACCTGAAAGATACAACTAAGCAAAACTAAGTCAACCAATTCCGGTCACCTCTTGACTTTCATCAACCCATTGTTTTGTTAGTGAGTTCGTCAGATTGATATGGCTTTACCTCTGTTTAACTAGCACATTCTACTACAGAAATCAACTTTTGGATCGACATGCATCTAAACTGACATTATTACTTCAATGTACATAAACCATATTTGTTTCTCATCATATATAATACACCACATTGCCTGGGAGAAGGATAAAGTTAGACAATTACTAGTTAATAATCCCCACAAAAAAACTAGTTAACTAGGAAATAAAAGTGCCAGGAATGCTGTGATACTTGGTGACATGCATCCGCCTGAAATATGGTGTCTGGTATGGTGTTTCTATAATAGATTCTTATACCAGGTAGTGGATCCTTGGTTTTTTAGGCAAACCAAAATAGTTTCCTTTCTTTGTTTGTAAGCCAAAAGGTAATACATTCTGCAGGCTGCAACTTCAGCCTTCACCACAATGGTATCAATCACATGGTAATCTCAACTTGGATGTAGCGACCCGACTCAAAACGAGTCAAGCCTCTGTGTTTTCTGTGCCATCCCTGGATCAGTATGCTGGCACACACAGTACATCAATGTATATATCAAAGTGCAACCACATGTAAATAGCGTAAAACTGATATATACCTTAAAATAGCAGCGGATACAGTCAACGGGAGTGGAGTCCCAATAACACCAACGGCAAGTTGAGTGCGGACCGTAACCCTGAATCGTACTCTTACCCGTCGTAGAAGAGTATCTGCAACATAAGACGTTGCAGCCGTGTAGGTCAGTACATTGAATGTAGTGGCAAGATCACCATAGTAGAACAGAAAAATAAAGTCTATTCTATATGCAAAGGCTTTGTGGCTCTGTGTCTGAGTTTTTGCGTAAAAGCTGATTTTATTTTCCTACAACAAAAGAATATCAGGAATTTCACTATAGAGTTACCTATCATGACATGGTTCCGCCAACCAATGTCTCAATGCCCATAAGTATCATAAGTTGCCCACAATTAGTTATCAGTCCAGTGTTGAGAGTTCAGAGATAGATCCAAGTCTATAAGCTCAAATTGTCCGTAACCGGGGACACGGCTAATCGATTAGGTTTAACTCTGCAGAGTGTTGTGTACTTTACCCACAAGATTCTTTCCCTCCTGGTAAGTCCTCGCACTGCCTGGTGTTTGAGAACAGGATGAAAGAAACATGGTCTTTCAGAGTGCTTCCCTGACTGTCCGACAGTGCCCATCCCAATCCTAACGTCGACTACATCTCGTAGCACTGCCCAGCAGAGTCACAACAAAGATCAACCAAGCCAGAGCCCATAATGACTTGTGGCTACACAGGTAAGCTTCTGGGCATGAAGTATTCATCCTTCTCTTTGAGTCTGGGTGAAGCTTCCGCAAGATGTCATGGCGCTTCTCCATGCATCCCGGCCACTCACTGGTTTCTCCAGGGTGCCCAATCAACCATCCTTCACCCAGTAGTGTGTATTGAAAACTTGTCTTCTCGAGTCTTGAAGTCTTGAGGTCTTGAAGATGCAGGACTTGAAGATGTCTTCGTGAAGTCGTCGTTTTGACGTGGAGTCCTTCTTCACACCACTCACGAACACTCATAGCAGACCCTGTCTACTTTAGCATAGCATTGCACTAACTAGCGTTCCCGGGGCTTTAGTAACCAGTGGTGGGTTCCTACCTCATGCATTCTACTCAACTACAAGAATTTCAATAACACTACGGGAGGGATGTGCTGAATGATGTCACTACATGCAATAAAAACATAGGTATGAAATAGATGGTCAAAGTGAACTTGCCTGTACTGTTGATGAAGATAAAGATCGCTCTCAGAAATAACTTGATAGACTATTCGTCACTCTCCGATGAAATCTATAATCAAACATTGCATTCATATAAGCAATCATACTAACAATCAGTTCTAACAATCAAAAGTAACACAAAACAAAAGCAACAAGGTTGATGGAAGAAATACTTAAGACAAAGTTGAAACACAAAACTCCAACAAATTCAAAAGTAACACAAAACCCAAAACAAAGTAAAATATAATAAAAGGATTTTAGTAAATATTTTGTTAGCAAAATTAATTACTTTTGAAGAACAAGTAAAACTATGCAAACAATATTCTAAACAACATAAGTGTTTGCCTAATGAACTTAACTACAAGCACAACCATAAACTAAGAGAAAACAAATTATGAAACAACTTAGTTAACAGAAAGTAATTAAATAAAATCTTTATTATAAAACAGAATTAAGTCATCTAAAACTTTGTGAAAATAATTTCTATGAAAAACTAAATTGTTTTATAAGACATTACCTAATGATTAAGGATATAGTTTTCCTATCATAATAGAGCAAAACTAAATTATTTTATTAACAAAACATTACTTAACAGAAAGGAATTACTACAAATTTTATTTGAAAATAGAATCTAATTATATAAACTTTAGTTAAAAGTATTCTTACTAACTAATTTGTTTTAAATAAACTATACCTATTTGAAAAAGGGTATAGATCCCTACAACAAAATTTATAAACTAAGCAAATTAACTTTTGTTAGCAGCAAGTAAATTACTAAGGTTTGGAACAACAAAACTAAATGAAATCTGAAACTTAATATAAATCATATTCAGATTTTCAAAATAAAACAAAGTAAATCAATATAAATAAACTAATATGAAACTAAACAGATTCTGTTTGATTTGAAAATACTAGTTAAAACTATTATAAAAAATTTCAAACTCTACCAAATGATAGCTATGGTTACTAGTGACAAGTAGGAAAAAGAATCATTCAAAAATTCATTTTAGAACTCAAGATATTCAGAAAACAAAATTTAAATCAAATCTGTTCAAATTCAAATTTAAATGTTCAAACATGGCCAAATTTGATATATACAGAAACCAGATGAGATTTGTGACACTATATAAAAAGAATCATTTAAAAACATTAAACAATTTAAAAGATATAAAGGAAATAAAATCAGAACTTATTCTGGAAACAGAAATTAAAACAGAAAAGAAAATGCGTTTCTATCGGTCAGGGGTACACGTGTCGCTTCCTGATTGGATAAAGGGGTGCGCACACGGTGTGTTACGGGCGGACGACCGATCGCTAGGGGAAAACGATTCGCGAAATAAAATTTCTAATCGTGGCCGTTCATCTGGATCCGACGGTTGAGGGGGTGGTGGAGCTCACCGTGGTGGTTGCCGGCAACGGCGAAGGCTCCGGCGATGGCAGGGTCGTCGAGGTCGTCGGGGAGATGGCTTCCAAGGGTCTCCGGTGTTGGCACCGGCACTGGTCGACGTAGGGGATCTCGGCGAAGGCTATGATGGCGTCGGAGGGGTGAGGGGGCGATGGTGTTGACGGGTAGGAGCTCCTCGAGCTTCGGGGGCGCTCCAAGCTCCGGCGAGGTTGCGGATACGGCTGCTCTGGTGGGTCTCCGGTGAAGGCAAGGGTATGGGGTGGTGCGCACGGGTGCGGGGAGGTCGTCTACGGCCTCAGAGGGCTCGGGGATGGTGAGGTGGGGTGGCAGGGGAGCAAGAGCGCGGCGGCTACCGGTTGCTCCGGCGAGCGATTCCGGCGAGGAGAGACGTCGGGGTTGGGGGAAACGAGGGGGAATGGGAAGAGGAGAGGCAGGGGTACTTATAGGGGCTCGTGGGTGGTCGGGGAAGTAAGGAGGGAGGAGATCACGGGAGAGAGATCACCGGAGGTCGTCGGGGGCGTGGAGGGATGAGGATGACCGGCGACGGTTTCGGTCGGGCGGCGGGTCCCACATGTCAGCGAGAGGGGAGCGGCGATTGCGCGTCGGTCAGCCGACCGGTAACGGTCTCGGCTTTAAAGCCGTTGGGCCGGCCGTTTAATACAAAACCGTTACCGTTTTCTATTTATGATTTTACCAGAGCGTTTCAAAAACCTTTAAAGCATTCAAATCGTCTCTAAATATAGGATTATTATATATCAAAATTAACAGAATAATAAATTCAATTTAATGAACATTTTTATTATGGCATTTGAATATTTTGGAAAAAATATTATTTTCAGAAATTGCCCTTTTGCTTTTAAATCCCTTTGCAAATATTTTTCAGAATAACCCCTGGTTTTTATTATTCAAATAAATCACCAAGAAGTCCCTGGTGTGGAGTGTCATGTTACTCCTCTCAAATTTTTTGTCAGGGGTTTGAATACTTTGAAAATTTTGAATAGGAACCAAATATGAAATGATTCCAAAAGAAAATCCAGAGATTTTCACATTCACTATTCAAAGATTTATTTTAAACTTCCAACTCATATTTCATATAATTTGAAGAAGTCATTTTATCTTCTCTCATGAAAATCATTGAGTTGCATAAAGTTTTCTGAATTTGAAATATTTTTCAAATGAAATTCAAATTCTTTTCAAATCCCTTTTCATTTCTTTAAATGGAAGAAGTCATGTCATCTTCACTCTAGGGTTTTGTGATGAAATGAATTTGAATTCCTGGTGATCAAAATGCAAAGTGAAAGTGTGGGAAATTCATTTCATTCCCTCTCATTAAACTTTCAAAAGGTTCAAATTTCACTCACTTTCAATCATTCAAGCAAACAAACAATCATTCTATATTTATTATAACATTCCAATGTTTGGGATGTTACAAATCTACCACACTTAAAATGAATCTCGTCCTCGAGATTCGGAAGGGCTAGAAAGAAAGGTTAGGGTTTGGGGTCTTCTAACAAAACTCCATTGACCTAGAAATGTGGGTCTACCACACTTGAAATGAGAGTTACTGGTCCTTCAAAATCTTGATAGTCCTATGGTGCATCTGTCTGTTCACATTCTTCACAGCATCTTCCTTGGTGATGATATCAAAATCTTGTGTCCTCACAACAAGGTGTACTTCCTCCAATACTGGGTCTTCTTAACTGACAGGTCTTGCGTTCATTCTAAGTAACTTATCGATAATCTCATGGTGGTCTACCATTGGTGGTCATCCTGTAGTGAAATGGGTCTTGGCTTTATTCCTCACCGTAAAATTTCCTACGTGTGACAACAACTGTCAATGTACTAGGTATTTCATCCTACCATTCTAAGGCTTAAACAAAAAGCTTCAAAGAACGTCGTCTCTTTACTATGGGTAAGTCACTCAGATTTACCTTTCCGAATAGCAAGAGAATGATAAGAGTAAGTCGTCATGGTGGCCAAGCCATGCCGCACTAAAATCATTACCTTGTATAAGGTTTAGTAATCTCGTATTCTAACACTTGGGCTTCCTCACTAGCGTTGCAAAAAATTTCTCTTGTCAACGAACAAAGTTCGGATAAATCCATTGATTCTGCAAGCTAAGCAAAAACATCTATCGTTTCTTCACAACTCTCAGGTTATCGTATGCTCCTAAGAAAACGTTTGCGGATCAGTCGTAGCTTCTTCCAAGTTTCTTCCTTCACAAAGGTGGGGCTTGGTCCTTATCAATCTTGAGGTTAGTGACTTGTGGATTCACTTGAATTCTTGAACAACTTCATCTCACCCGTGGGGTGGCTATCGATCCATATTCCAGCATTACCTTCAGTTCACTACACCATACCCTTGAGGTAACAAATCTCAGACTTATTCTTGTCTAGATTCCACTCTGCAGAATCCATTTTCCTTTCCATTGGTTTGTTTAACCTTGGGTGTGGTTTTCACCATAATCATTCCGTTTCTCAGCATTCCAGCTTCGAAAACTCTTTGTCTCAAAGGTTATTATCCGGATAGTTTGCGGTGATTCCACATTCTCTTCATCCGTATTCACCGATCCAAATTACTTAACCGGGAGGTACCTATGGTCACTACCACACTTATAATGAAATGCACTCTTGTATGCATAGACAATATTTTCTTATATCCTCGAAAATGGTCAGAGATCTTTGGTCATAGAGTAACAACTCACATATTTCAACATAAGATAAATCATGACACCATAATTTCCATTGACTCATGAATTTATTACAAACTCTGAGACTTCCGTTACAAGATAAGCTCATGAAATTAGAAGTGCTTCATGATACAGGTATTTCCATCTTCGAAACTATCCCATTCTTCTCATATTCAATCCTTGGTTACATTCTCAATCACTTCTTAAAACTCCTAGAAAATACTTTATTACAAATGCTTCCATCCACATAGTTTGGTATGGTCTAGCATCCACTCTCAACTTTATTCATTCATCTCCCTTTGGATATATTTTAGTACCACTGAAAATTTCCGATGTGCTCCTTGAAATCCTCCATATTTTCCTTGATTAGGGTGGACATGAGCTTCATCTCCATCATCTCCGTATGCACCTCTTGCAGGCATTCCTGAGTATGACGGAGTCTTGCTTCAAGTATTTCTCCAATATGGCGTGTGGCTTCCATGGCAGCTTCACGAACAGCGTCAAAGAAAATAGCTTGTGGTACACGAGATATGTAAAAGTATCGTCCAGTAGTCTTTGGGCAAACTCCCTTTGCACGGTGAAGGTGTACCTCCACATACCAAAGTTTCACTCCATTATCCATGAATGGGTAGCCTTTGTAGACTGCATCTCCTTCAAGATGGATGTGCTTCATCATATCCTTCAGGATCCTTGGGTAGTCATGATCACTGGTCAGGGTCATGATTGTTTCCGGGCCTTTGAGGAAAGACTCATAAAGGGTGGTCATCTGCGTGTGTCAGAAAAGGTACTCAGAATTGACATATGTCTCGACTTGGGTAAACATCCATGTTATTCAAAATCAAACTTCAATTTCACTTTCCAACATCTTTAGAGAGTATTGTCATCCTTAAAACAAATGGATTATCCATTACATAACCTCAAAGGATAAGAGTGCTACCTATTACATTTGGTACATCCAGAATCCAAAACTCAGACTACTCATGCTTAGCCATTCTTCTCTGGACAGGTATAGGAGTAGGGTCATGTCTTCTTGCACCGAAAACAAATGATTTCTGACATATCTCGGGTCTTCTTGATGTTGGTTTTTGCTCTTGGGAGTTCTGGTTCCTTTCTTGGGCACTTATTGGCATAGTGGCCCATATCCTTACACTTATAACATCTAATATGACTCAGGTCCTTCTGTTCAGGGGCTCGTCTCTTCCTAAGGTTCTTTGTTCCGATCAAAGCTTCAATTTCCTGTGGATCAAACTCCACTTCTTCTATCGGGAAGTTTCCCAGATACTCTTTTCTTTCCTTCGTACAGTCTTGTGAGAAATGTCCTTCTTCTCCACAAGAATAGCAGGCATTGGAGTAAAATCTGGTTAATCCTTCCCCATCAGGGTCTTCAACATCTTCCTTCATCACAAGTTCTCCTAACTTTTCTCTGAAGGCTTCCTTCATGGCTTTCTTCTGCTGTTTGATGACTTCTTGTACCTTGGGGTACTCCTGGCATTGAGCAGGGTAATGTGTAGTTCCTTCACACAAGAAACATGTCACTTGCCCAGTTGGGCAGTCCTCAGCAGGGTGATTCTCTTCACAATGAGGGCATCCTTTCTTGTGTTCTTCCTGGGTGTGTCCTATTTCTCCATAGATTTTACATGCTCGGGTCTTCTTCATCGGGATAACACAATGCTTCTGAATGAGACGGGATCTTAACAGAGTCTTCTTGAGTTCTTCCCAATTCTTTGCTCCATTAAATCCTTGTATGGCATGATGCATTTTCCACCAAGTTGCGGCACTTTGGGTAAAGTGCTGGAGAGCATTTTGAACCTCATACTTCTGTGCTATCGAGTTGCTCCTGAAGTGATTCTCCATGTCGTGTATCCATACTTCTGCCTCTAACTGGGTCATTGGTCCAGAAAGTACAAGACCAGCTTCATATGCCATCTATTGGGTTCAAGGTTTTGGGATGAGATGGTAGAGAGAAAGGAGGAGATACACACAATACAAACAATGGTTTTTGAAAATAGATTTTTTTGTTGTTGTGGCTGTCGAAAATAAAACTTACACTCAAATGACAGCTCACAAATCATCGTATCTAACGTAAGTATACAACAGGGGTTTGGTCTTCTAGGGGCATAATATCTTGGAAAATTCTTCATGGTCTTCAATTTCTTCGGGTCTTCACAGTCTTCAACACGTGTAGCTTCAACTCTTCTAATGCATGGTGAAATCTTCTTTACTTTGAAGTGACCATCAGTTGTTTCGATATCTTGTCCTTCTTGGAGTGGCTTCAGTTGATCCTTCGTGTGGTCAAGGGGAAAGAGTATTTTCTAACTTTTTGAAGTAGGAGAGATGATTTGATAAAGCTCAAATAAGATGAGAAGTAGAAGGTCTTTTGAATTTTTTTTTCGAGAAATCATTTCCTAAGGGCTTTCCAGTTTCTAGGGTCACGTCCTACAGTCAACATGTGCTCTGATACCATTTCTGTAGCGACCCGACTCAAAACGAGTCAAGCCTCTGTGTTTTCTGTGCCATCCCTGGATCAGTATGCTGGCACACACAGTACATCAATGTATATATCAAAGTGCAACCACATGTAAATAGCGTAAAACTGATATATACCTTAAAATAGCAGCGGATACAGTCAACGGGAGTGGAGTCCCAATAACACCAACGGCAAGTTGAGTGCGGACCGTAACCCTGAATCGTACTCTTACCCATCGTAGAAGAGTATCTGCAACATAAGACGTTGCAGCCGTGTAGGTCAGTACATTGAATGTACTGGCAAGATCACCATAGTAGAACAGAAAAATAAAGTCTATTCTATATGCAAAGGCTTTGTGGCTCTGTGTCTGAGTTTTTGCGTAAAAGCTGATTTTATTTTCCTACAACAAAAGAATATCAGGAATTTCACTATAGAGTTACCTATCATGACATGGTTCCGCCAACCAATGTCTCAATGCCCATAAGTATCATAAGTTGCCCACAATTAGTTATCAGTCCAGTGTTGAGAGTTCAGAGATAGATCCAAGTCTAGAAGCTCAAATTGTCCATAACCGGGGACACGGCTAATCGATTAGGTTTAACTCTGCAGAGTGTTGTGTACTTTACCCACAAGATTCTTTCCCTCCTGGTAAGTCCTCGCACTGCCTGGTGTTTGGGAACAGGATGAAAGAAACATGGTCTTTCAGAGTGCTTCCCTGACTGTCCGACAGTGCCCATCCCAATCCTAACGTCGACTACATCTCGTAGCACTGCCCAGCAGAGTCACAACAAAGATCAACCAAGCCAGAGCCCATAATGACTTGTGGCTACACAGGTAAGCTTCCGGGCATGAAGTATTCATCCTTCTCTTTGAGTCTGGGTGAAGCTTCCGCAAGATGTCATGGCGCTTCTCCATGCATCCCGGCCACTCACTGGTTTCTCCAGGGTGCCCAATCAACCATCCTTCACCCAGTAGTGTGTATTGAAAACTTGTCTTCTCGAGTCTTGAAGTCTTGAGGTCTTGAAGATGCAGGACTTGAAGATGTATTCATGAAGTCGTCGTTTTGACGTGGAGTCCTTCTTCACACCACTCACGAACACTCATACCAGACCCCGTCTACTTTAGCATAGCATTGCACTAACTAGCGTTCCCGGGGCTTTAGTAACCAGTGGTGGGTTCCTACCTCATGCATTCTACTCAACTACAAGAATTTCAATAACACTACGGGAGGGATGTGCTGAATGATGTCACTACATGCAATAAAAACATAGGTATGAAATAGATGGTCAAAGTGAACTTGCCTGTACTGTTGATGAAGATAAAGATCGCTCTTAGAAATAACTTGATAGACTATTCGTCACTCTCCGATGAAATCTATAATCAAACATTGCATTCATATAAGCAATCATACTAACAATCAGTTCTAACAATCAAAAGTAACACAAAACAAAAGCAACAAGGTTGATGGAAGAAATACTTAAGACAAAGTTGAAACACAAAACTCCAACAAATTCAAAAGTAACACAAAACCCAAAACAAAGTAAAATATAATAAAAGGATTTTAGTAAATATTTTGTTAGCAAAATTAATTACTTTTGAAGAACAAGTAAAACTATGCAAACAATATTCTAAACAACATAAGTGTTTGCCTAATGAACTTAACTACAAGCACAACCATAAACTAAGAGAAAACAAATTATGAAACAACTTAGTTAACAGAAAGTAATTAAATAAAATCTTTATTATAAAACAGAATTAAGTCATCTAAAACTTTGTGAAAATAATTTCTATGAAAAACTAAATTGTTTTATAAGACATTACCTAATGATTAAGGATATAGTTTTCCTATCATAATAGAGAAAAACTAAATTATTTTATTAACAAAACATTACTTAACAGAAAGGAATTACTACAAATTTTATTTGAAAACAGAATCTAATTATATAAACTTTAGTTAAAAGTATTCTTACTAACTAATTTGTTTTAAATAAACTATACCTATTTGAAAAAGGGTATAGATCCCTACAACAAAATTTATAAACTAAGCAAATTAACTTTTGTTAGCAGCAAGTAAATTACTAAGGTTTGGAACAACAAAACTAAATGAAATCTGAAACTTAATATAAATCATATTCAGATTTTCAAAATAAAACAAAGTAAATCAATATAAATAAACTAATATGAAACTAAACAGATTCTGTTTGATTTGAAAATACTAGTTAAAACTATTATAAAAAATTTCAAACTCTACCAAATGATAGCTATGGTTACTAGTGACAAGTAGGAAAAAGAATCATTCAAAAATTCATTTTAGAACTCAAGATATTCAGAAAACAAAATTTAAATCAAATCTGTTCAAATTCAAATTTAAATGTTCAAACATGGCCAAATTTGATATATACAGAAACTAGATGAGATTTGTGACACTATATAAAAAGAATCATTTAAAAACATTAAACAATTTAAAAGATATAAAGGAAATAAAATCAGAACTTATTCTGGAAACAGAAATTAAAACAGAAAAGAAAATGCGTTTCTATCGGTCAGGGGTACACGTGTCGCTTCCTGATTGGATAAAGGGGTGCGCACACGGTGTGTTACGGGCGGACGACCGATCGCTAGGGGAAAACGATTCGCGAAATAAAATTTCTAATCGTGGCCGTTCATCTGGATCCGACGGTTGAGGGGGTGGTGGAGCTCACCGTGGTGGTTGCCGGCAACGGCGAAGGCTCCGGCGATGGCAGGGTCGTCGAGGTCGTCGGGGAGATGGCTTCCAAGGGTCTCCGGCGTTGGCACCGGCACTGGTCAACGTAGGGGATCTCGGCGAAGGCTATGATGGCGTCGGAGGGGTGAGGGGGCGATGGTGTTGACGGGTAGGAGCTCCTCGAGCTTCGGGGGCGCTCCAAGCTCCGGCGAGGTTGCGGATACGGCTGCTCTGGTGGGTCTCCGGTGAAGGCAAGGGTATGGGGTGGTGCGCACGGGTGCGGGGAGGTCGTCTACGGCCTCAGAGGGCTCGGGGATGGTGAGGTGGGGTGGCAGGGGAGCAAGAGCGCGGCGGCTACCGGTTGCTCCGGCGAGCGATTCCGGCGAGGAGAGACGTCGGGGTTGGGGGAAACGAGGGGGAATGGGAAGAGGAGAGGCAGGGGTACTTATAGGGGCTCGTGGGTGGTCGGGGAAGTAAGGAGGGAGGAGATCACGGGAGAGAGATCACCGGAGGTCGTCGGGGGCGTGGAGGGATGAGGATGACCGGCGACGGTTTCGGTCGGGCGGCGGGTCCCACATGTCAGCGAGAGGGGAGCGGCGATTGCGCGTCGGTCAGCCGACCGGTAACGGTCTCGGCTTTAAAGCCGTTGGGCCGGCCGTTTAATACAAAACCGTTACCGTTTTCTATTTATGATTTTACCAGAGCGTTTCAAAAACCTTTAAAGCATTCAAATCGTCTCTAAATATAGGATTATTATATATCAAAATTAACAGAATAATAAATTCAATTTAATGAACATTTTTATTATGGCATTTGAATATTTTGGAAAAAATATTATTTTCAGAAATTGCCCTTTTGCTTTTAAATCCCTTTGCAAATATTTTTCAGAATAACCCCTGGTTTTTATTATTCAAATAAATCACCAAGAAGTCCCTGGTGTGGAGTGTCATGTTACTCCTCTCAAATTTTTTGTCAGGGGTTTGAATACTTTGAAAATTTTGAATAGGAACCAAATATGAAATGATTCCAAAAGAAAATCCAGAGATTTTCACATTCACTATTCAAAGATTTATTTTAAACTTCCAACTCATATTTCATATAATTTGAAGAAGTCATTTTATCTTCTCTCATGAAAATCATTTAGTTGCATAAAGTTTTCTGAATTTGAAATATTTTTCAAATGAAATTCAAATTCTTTTCAAATCCCTTTTCATTTCTTTAAATGGAAGAAGTCATGTCATCTTCACTCTAGAGTTTTGTGATGAAATGAATTTGAATTCCTGGTGATCAAAATGCAAAGTGAAAGTGTGGGAAATTCATTTCATTCCCTCTCATTAAACTTTCAAAAGTTTCAAATTTCACTCACTTTCAATCATTCAAGCAAACAAACAATCATTCTATATTTATTATAACATTCCAAAGTTTGGGATGTTACATTTGATCATAGAAGCATTGAATTGATGTTTGAGTATGTGCAAGATACAAAAATAGCACTACATCAGCGGCAAATTTGTCCTGTAAAAATATTTTGAAAAATCATTGGCAAACATAGAGAACACGAAGTGCTTCTCAGCATCACTAGATCAAGCAGTGCCTCACATTCTGGCTACAAAAATTAGCTTCCATGTTTCCCCCGTTTTCCTTTAGGATTGTCTTGATCACTGGATTTCAATTTTTAAGCTCATGTTTCACCCTTTTTGCTTTAGGACTCCCTTGAAGACTAGATTTCGATCTTGATGTCTCGTGGTGGTAAAAAGGCTCTAGAGAGCAATATGAGTTTGAGTAAGAGGTATGTTTTGTGTAATAGAGTATTGGTTTTGTTGTACTCATGACCTCGACTGCTATTCTCACTTTTGAATTGGATGGTTGTTTTATGCTGATTGTGGCTCATCATCCAGTAATTTATCTTTCCTGAAATGTTGTAATGTTCCTTACTTTCTAGAAAACTCATTAGTCCAACACATTGTGCTTGATAGTTTAGACGATTTATTAAGAAAGATTTATCAAAAATAGCATAGGATCTTTGTGCTGCATATTGTTCAACCTAGAAAACTCAGTAGTCCAATATATTTTTGTATTGTTTAGTGCCGCAGTTCATTTCTATGGGATTCTACTACTACTATTTTTGTACTACACATTATCAGATACATAAATTGGTCTGGTGATTATGATAAGCTGTAGTGTTCATTGTTTACTTTTCTCTATGTTTGTAATGATATTATGGGGTTATACTTATTTCCTTATTTTCAATGCTTCTAATGATATGATTGGTCTGGAAGTTTATGTTCCCTAATCTTTAAAGTTTTGCCTTTGGTCCTAGAGCTTTCTCCCGGTTCACCAAGTGTATTACAAGAACATGTTGATCCACCACTAATAGAGATTGAAACACAAAAATCACCGGGTTCTTGAGATCCCTGACCTTTTGCACGCGAGATATGTCTGCTCCTCCTAGAAATTGGTGTATACAAGAATACTTAACATTAGACCGCAGACACCATGCCTCCTCTACAATTCAGAATCAGCTGTTGAGAATGTTGCTTGCTATTGGGGCCAGACAACAACAATGAGCTACATGAATTCACCAACATGGCAAATATGCACACCACATAGCCCCCTCCACTTGTGATGAAATTTGAGGACGGCTTCAACCAACAAGTAAGCGGAAGAATAACACAAACAACATGCACATGTGACACAAGATTTAATGTGGAAAAACCTCCTCAAGTTGAGGATTAACAAACCAGGATTGTGGACCGACCGGTCCACACAACTTCACTATGAGAATGATGAGTACAAAGTCTTCTCTACAACCTCTAGATAGATTTACAACACACTCTCCACATTGCCAACCGGCAACAGCAACAACAACCACAAGAGGCAAGATTTCGGCAAAGCAGAGTACACACATCTTATGCCCCCTTTAGTGTTTTGTAAACGGCTCTTAAACTGCTCAACCAAACATCACAAATTTTGCAGAAAAGCAGACACATGAGTTACCGAGTTCCCCTCCAAATTTCATCTTAATCCGACATTGTTTGCCTACCCAAACTGTTAGTCTCCCAAAAGCACTCTGTTGTGAAACTGCTGCAGTCAGAGCTGACAAAACCACTCTCAAATCTTATGCTCCACTGAACCAATCCTCAAACCAGCTAACCAGATCGAAGTACTCAAAGTAAGGAACATGCTCACCAAGTTTGGGGGTCCATCCAAGCACTTTTGAGCCTCCAATCACCAGGTTGAACACTGTCTAGTCAGATGCAGCAAATCTGGATAGAACCTCCACTTCTTCTTCTTCCTCTCTCTCTCTCACAAGTTGTGTTTATCTTGTGTGTTCTCCCACTCTCACGAATGACAGCCAGCACTAGCAGGGGTGGAGTGGCTAGGGTTTTCTTCTGGCTTCCCTTCCCCTGGAAGCACTCTCAACCATTGGATGCAGCGAGGATCAACGACTGGCATTGTTGGACTTATGGACTGATGTTGGGCTACCAACGCACATCCATGTGGAGGGACTTAGCCCAACAAACTCCCCCTCCTAACATCATGGAGGGTCTCACTGCCTTCTAGCAGCCATGCCAGTGAGCCGGCAATATAATTCGAGCTTCTTCTTAGTCACCACTTTAGTCAACATATCAGCCCCATTGTCATCAGTGTGATCCTTCTCAAGTTACATTTGCTTGGAATACAACACATCTCGAATCCAATGATAGAGGACTTCTATATGCTTAGACCTTGAATGAAAAGTTGCATTCTTACTCAAGTGGATAGCACTTTGGTTGTCACAAAACAACACATACTTGTCTTGCTTAAAACGAGGCTCACAAGCCAACCTTTTCTGCCACAATAGCTCTTTGCTCACCTCTGCTACTGCAATGAATTCAGCTTCAATTGTATTCAGTGCCACACACTTTTGCAGCCTGCTTTGCCATGACACTCCTCCCCCTGCATAGGTAACCAAGTAACCTGAAGTAGACTTCCTTCTGTCAACATCTCCAGCCATGTCACAATCTGAAAAAGCAATCAGCTTGTCCTCACCACCACCAAAGCAAAGCTTTAGATTTGTGCTACCCCAAAGATATCTCAAAATCCACTTCACGGCTTCCGAATGATGTCTTCCTAGATTAGACATAAATTTGCTCACAGTACTGATAACCCACAAGTATAGGGGATCGCAATAGTTTTCAAGGGTGGAGTATTCAACCCAAATTTATTCATTTGACACAAGGGGAGCCAAAGAATATTCTCGAGTATTCATAGCTGAGTTGTCAATTCAACTACACCTGAAAGACTTAATATCTGCAACAAAGTATTCAGTAGCAAAGTAGTATGAAGTAACGGTAACGGTAGCAAAAGTAACAGTAGCAGTTTTATAGTGATTGTAACAGTAGCAACAGAGAATAACTTAGCAAGGATCAATATGTGGAAAGATCTTAGGCAATGGATCAATGATTGATAATTATGCTGGATGGCATTCATCATGCAACAGTTATAACATAGGGTGACACAGAACTAGCTCCAATGCATCAATGTAATGTAGGCATGTATCCCATATATAGTCATACATGCTTATGGAAAAGAACTTGCATGACATCTTTTGTCCTACCCTCTCGTGGCAGCGGGGTCCTAATGGAAACTAAGGGATATTAATGCCTCCTTTTAATAGAGAACCGGACTAAAGCATTAGCACTTATTGAATACATGAACTCCTCAAACTACGGTAATCACCAAAAAGAATCCCAGTTATTGTCACCCCGGGGGATGTGGATCATAACTTGTAATAGGTGTCTACAACTTGCAAGATAGGATCAAGAACACATATATATTCATGAAAACATAATAGGTTCAGATCTAAAATCATGGCACTTGGGCCCTAGAGACAAGAATTAAGCATAGCAAAGTCATAGCAACATCAGTATCAGAACATAATGGATACTAGGGATCAAACCCTAACAAAACTAACTCGATTACATGAGAAATCTCATCCAACCCATCACCGTCCAGCAAGCCTACGATGAGATTACTCACGAACGGCAGAGAGCATCATGGAATTGGTGATCAAGGGTGGTTGGTGATGACGATGGCGTCGATTTCCCCTCTTCGGAGGCCAAAACGGACTCCAGATCTGGTCTCCCGAGGAAGAACAGGAGGCGGCGGCGGCTCCGTATCGTGAAATACAATGAACTCTTCTCTTTGTTTTTTCTCCGTGAAATAGGGTTATATGGATCTGGAGAGGAGGTCGGAGGAGCCACGAGGGCCCCACAAGCCTGCTAGGCGCGGCCTGGGGGTGGCCGCGCCTAGCAGGCTTGTGGCCTGTAGGTGGGCCCCCTCTGGTTATTTCTCATGCCAGTATTTTTTATAAAATCCAAAAATATTCTCCTTATATTTTTAAGACGATCCAAGAACTTTTATTTCTCTAGAAAAATAACACTAATGCAATTCTGCTGAATACAACGTCAGTCCAGGTAAGTTCCGTTCAAATCATGCAAATTAGAGTCCAAAACAAGGCAAAAGAATTTGGAAAATTGGATACAATGGAGACGTATCAAGTACTAACCGTGTGAGCAATGTGAGGCCTTTTACACACCATAGCATACATCAAACTCCCAACCACTGAAGCATAAGGAACATGATGCATTTCCTTTTTCTTCTCATCAGTAGTAGGACATTGTTTTTTGCTCAACTTGAAATGGGCTGCTAGTGGACAACTCACAAATTTAGCATTCTCCATCCTGAACTTCTGAAGTACCTTCTCAATATACTTCTCTTGAGACAAGTACAACTTGTTGGAATTTTTGTCTCGCTCAATTCTCATTCCGAGAATGTTCTTTGCTAGACCTAAGTCTTTCATGGCAAAACATTTGCTCAACTCTTTCTTCAACTTAGCAATCCTAGAGACATTATTGCCAACAATCAGCATATCATCAACATAGAGAAATAATATGATGAAATCATCACCTGAGAACCTCTGAATAAACACACAATGGTCTGAGCTACACTTCTTGTAGCCTTGCTCCCCCATGTTAGTTTCAAACTTCATGTACCATTGTCTTGGTGCTTGTTTCATACCATAGAGACTTTTCTTAAGCTTGCACACATAGTCTTCTTTGCCTTTCACAAGAAACCCCTCAGGTTGCTCCATGTCTATTTCTTCCTCCAATTCACCATGAAGGAATGCAGTCTTCACATCCATTTGCTAAACCTCCAAGTTGAGACTTGCTGCCATGCCAAGGAGTACTCTAATGGATGTCATCTTCAAAACCGGAGAAAAGATCTCATCATAGTCAATGCCTTTTCTCTGGTCGAACCTTGGATGTGATGTGTACTCTTCTTGCTTGATTCTGTAGACCCACTTGTTCTTCAAAATTTTCTTGCCTTTTGGCAACTTCACCAACTCATAAGTATGATTCTTATGCAAGGAATCCATCTCTTCTTGCATAGCATTTTTCCACTCCTCCTTGTGCTCATATTCCATTGCGCCTACAAAGCATTCGGGTTCTGAACTGTCAGATAATAACACCACGTATTGATCTGACGGATACCCTTTGGAAGGAATTCGACCCCTATTGGATCTTCTAAGTGGAGCGGCTAGTGGACTTTCTGGTCCTGGTGCTTCCTGCTGATCCGGATCATCAACTTCAGCATCATACTCTTGTTGCTATTGGGGAGCATCTTCTTCACCTGCACTACCATGTACATGATACGTCTCCAACGTATCTACTTTTCCAAACTCTTTTTCCCTTGTTTTGGACTCTAATTTGCATGATTTGAATGGAACTAACCCGGACTGACGCTGTTTTTGGTGGAAATATGCCCTAGAGGCAATAATAAAATGGTTATTATTATATTTCTTTGTTCGTGATAATTGTCTATTGTTCATGCTATAATTGTATTAACCGGAAACCGTAATACATGTTTGAATACATACACCACACCATGTCCCTAGTGAGCCTCTAGTTGACTAGCTCGTTGATCAATAGTGGTTTATGGTTTCCTGGCCATGGACATTGGATGTCGTTGATAACAGGATCACATCATTAGGAGAATGATGTGATGGACAAGAATCAATCCTAAGCATAGCACAAGATCGTGGAGTTTGTTTGCTAGAGCTTTTCTAATGTCAAGTATCATTTCCTTAGACCATGAGATTGTGCAACTCCCAGATACCGTAGGAATGCTTTGGGTGTATCAAACTCACAACGTAACTGTGTGACTATAAAGGTGCACTACAGGTGTCTTTGAAAGTGTCTATTGGGTTGGCACGAATCGAGACTGGGATTTGTCACTCCGTGTAACGGAGAGGTATCTCTAGGCCCACTCGGTAATACATCTTCATAATGAGCTCAATGTGACTAATGAGTTAGTCATGGGATCATGTGTTATGGAACGAGTAAAGAGACTTGCCGGTAACGAGATTGAACAAGGTATAGGGATACCAACGATCGAATCTTAGGCAAGTAACATACCGATGGACAAAGGGAATTGTATACGTGATTAATTGAATCCTTGACATCGTGGTTCATCCAATGAGATCATCATGGAACATGCAGGAGCCAATATGGGTATCCAGATCCCGCTATTGGTTATTGGCCGGAAAGGTGTCTCGGTCATGACTGCATGGTTCCCGAACCCGTAGGATCTACACACTTAAGGTTCGGTGACGCTATAGTTGTAATGGGAATTGTATGTGGTTACCGAAAGTTGTTCGAAGTCCTGGATGAGATCTCGTATTTCATGAGGAGTTCCGAAATGGTCTGGAGGTGCAGATTTATATGTTGGAAGTCCAGATTCAGTCACCGGAAAGGTTTCGAGGTTTATCGGTGTTGTACCGGGACCGCCGAAGGTGTTCTGGGGGGTCCACCGGCCCCGGTGGACCTAATGGGCTGTAGTTGGGTGGGAACCAACCCCTTAGTGGGATGGTGTGCCCCCCAAGGGCCAAGGTGCCTAGGGTTGGAAACCCTAGGGGTGGGGGCAAGTCCCCCCCCTGGGGGGCCCCTAGATGGATCCTGGGGGATCACCGCTCCCCATCTAGATGGATCTAAGGGCGGCCGGCCCCCGGGGGGCCATCGCCCCCCCTCTAGATGGATCTATGGGGGCCGGCCCCCTCTCCGCCCTATAAATAGTGGGGGGATGGGAGGGAAGCCACACCCCTTCCCCTGGCGCAACCCTTCCCCCTCCTACACCTCCTCCTCCTCCTCCTCCGTAGCGCTTAGCGAAGCTCTGTCGGAGAACCACGAGCTCCCCGCCACCACTCCGTCATGCTACCGGAGCTCTTCCTCAACTTATCATCCCCCCTTGCTGGGTCAAGAAGGAGGAGACGTCCCCGGGCTATACATGTGTTGAATGCGGAGGCGCCGTCCGTTCGGCTCTTGGATCGAATCTTCCGCGATTTGAATCGCCGAAAGTACGACTCCATCAACCGCATTCTTTGTAACGCTTCCGCTTAGCGATCTTCAAGGGTATGAACATTTACTCCCTCTCTCTTGTTTCTAGCATCTCCTAGATTGATCTTGGTGACACGTAGGAAATTTCTAAATTATTACTACGTTCCCCAATAGTGGCATCATGAGCTAGGTCTATGCGTAGATTCTATGCACGAGTAGAACACAATTAGTTGTGGGCGATGATTTGGTCAATTTGCTTGCCGTTACTAGTCCTATCTTTATTCGGCGGCATTGTGGGATGAAGCGGCCCGAACCGACTTTGCACGTACGCTTACGTGAGACTGGTTCCACCGCCTGACATGCACTTGTTGCATAAGGTGGCTATCGGGTGTCTGTCTCTCCCACTTTAGTCGGATCGGATTAGATGAAGAGGGTCCTTATGAAGGAGAAATAGCAATTGGCATATCACCGTTCTGGCTTTTGCGTAGGTAAGAAACGTTCTTGCTAGAAACCCATAGCAGCCACGTAAAACTTGCAACAACAATTAGAGGATGTCTAACTTGTTTTTGCAGGGTATGCTATGTGATGTGATATGGCCAAAAGGATGTTATGAAATATATGTGATGTATGCGATTGATCATGTTCTTGTAATAGGAATCACGACTTGCATGTTGATGAGTATGACAACCGGCAGGAGCCATAGGAGTTGTCTTAATTTATTGTATAACCTGCATGTCAATCAAAAACGCCATGTAATTACTTTACTTTATTGCTAACCGTTAGACATAGTAATAGAAGTAATAGCTGGCGAGACAACTTCATGAAGACACGATGATGGAGATCATGGTGTCGTGCTGCTGACGATGGTGATCATGTCGCGCCCCAAAGATGGAGATCGAAGGGCAAGATGATATTGGCCATATTATGTCACTTTTATGATTTGCATGTGATGTTTATCATGTTTTTACATCTTATTTGCTTAGAACGACGATAGCATAAATAAGATGATCCCACACTAAAATTTCAAAAAATGTGTTCCCCCTAAGTGTACACCATTGCGAAGGATCGTTGTTTCGAAGCACCACGTGATGATCGGGTGTGATAGATTCTAACGTTTGCATACAATGGGTGTAAGCCAGATTTACAGACATGAAACACTTAGGTTGACTTGACGAGCCTAGCATGTACAAACATGGCCTCGGAACACGGTAGACCGAAAGGTCGAACATGAGTCGTATAGTAGATGCGATCAACATGGAGATGTTCACCATTGATGACTAGTCCGTCTCACGTTATGATTGGATACGACCTAGTCGATGTGGATCATGTATCACTTAGATGACTAGAGGGATTTCTATCTGAGTGGGAGTTCATTAAATAATTTGATTAGATGAACTTAATTATCATGAACTTAGTCTAAAATGGTCTTTACAATCTATCTTGTAGATCCAATGGCCCACGCTAATGTTGCCCTCAACTTCAACGCGTTCCTAGAGAAAACCAAGCTAAAAGACGATGGAAGCAACTATACGGACTGGGTCCGTAACTTGAGGATCATCCTCATAGCTTCCAATAAATTATATGTCCTTCATGCACTGCTAGGTGATGCACCCATTTTTGCAGCAACTCAAGACGTTATGAACGCCTGACAGACGCGTAGAGATGATTACTCCCTGGTTCAGTGCGGCATGCTTTACAGCTTAGAACCGGGGCTCCAAAAGCGTTTTGAGCAACATGGAGCATATGAGATGTTCCAAGAGCTGAGAATAGTTTTCCAAGTTCATGCCGGGTCGAGAGATATGAAGTCTCTGACAAGTTCTTCAGTTGTAAGATGGAGGAAAATAGTTCTATCAGCGAGCACATACTCAAAATGTTTGGGTTGCACAACCGCTTGTCTCAGCTGGGAGTTAATCTTCCGGATGACTCGATTATTGACAGAATCCTCCAGTGGCTTCCACCTAGATACAAGAGATTTGTGATGAACTACAATATGCAAGGGATGGAGAAGTCCATTCTTGAGTTATATTCAATGCTAAAATCAGCGGAGGTGGAGATCAAAAAGGAACATCAAGTGTTGATGGTGAATAAGACCACCAGTTTCAAGAAAGCCAAGGGTAAGAAGAACTTCAAGAAGGAAGACAAAGCTGTTGCCGCGCCCGGTAAATCAGTTGCCGAGAAGAAGCCCAAGAATGGACCCAAGCCTGAGAGTGAGTGCTTTTATTGCAAGGGAACCGGTCACTTGAAGCGGAACTGCCCTAAGTACTTAGCGGATAAGAAGGCCGACAATGTCAAATGTATATATGATATACATGTTATTGATGTGTACCTTACCAGCGCTCGTAGTAGCTCCTGGGTATTTGATACCAATGCGGTTGCTCACATTTGTACCTCAAAACAGGAGCTGCGGAACAAGCGGAGACTGGCAAAGGACGAGGTGACGATGCGCGTCGGGAATGGTTCCGAGGTCAATGTGATCGCCGTCGGCACGCTACCTCTACATCTACCTTCGGGATTAGTTTTAAACCTCAATAATTGTTATTTAGTACCAGCTTTGAGTATAAACATTGTATCTGGATCTCGTTTGATGCGAGATGGCTACTCATTTAAATCTGAGAATAATGGTTGTTCCATTTATATGAGAGATATGTTTTATGGTCATGCCCCGCTGGTCAATGGTTTATTTTTATTGAATCTCGAACGTGATGTTACACATCTTCATAGTGTGAATACCAAACGATGTAAGGTTGATAATGATAGTCCCACATACTTGTCGCACTGCCGCCTTGGTCATATTGGTGTCAAACGCATGAAGAAACTCCATGCAGATGGACTTTTGGAGTCTCTTGATTATGAATCATTTGACATGTGCGAACTATTCCTCATGGGCAAGATGACTAAGACTCCGTTCTCCGGAACAATGGAGCGAGCAACCGGCTTATTGGAAATAATACATACCGATGTATGTTGACTGATGAGCGTTGAGGCTCACGGTGGCTATCGTTATGTTCTCACCCTCACTGATGACCTAAGCAGATATGGGTATGTCTACTTGATGAAACACAAGTCTAAGACCTTTGAAAAGTTCAAGGAATTTCAGAGTGAGGTAGAGAATCAACGTGACAAGAAAATAAAGTTCTTACGATGTGATCGTGGAGGAGAATATTTGAGTCACTAGTTTGGCACACACTTAAGGAAATGTGGAATTGTTTCACAACTCACGCCGCCTGACACACCTCAGCGTAATGCCGTGTCCAAACGTCGTAATCGCACTCTATTCGATATGGTGCAATCTATGATGTCTCTTACTGATTTACCGCTATCATTTTGGGGATATGCATTAGAGACTGCCGCATTCATTTTAAATAGGGCACCGTCTAAATCCGTTGAGACGACACTGTATGAATTATGGTTTGGGAAGAAACCCAAGCTGTCGTTTATGAAAGTTTGGGGATGCGATGGTTATGTCAAGAAACTTCAACCTGAAAAGCTCAAACCCAAATCGGAAAAGTGCGTCTTCATAGGATACCCTAAGGAACCTATTGGGTATACCTTCTACCTCAGATCCGAAGACAAGATCTTTGTTGCCAAGAATGGACCCTTTCTAGAGAAAGAGTTTCTCTCAAAAGAAAGTAGGAGGAAAGTAGAACTTGATGAGGTAATTGTACCCCCTCTCGAACTGGAAAGTAGCACAACACAGGAGAGCGTTTCTATGGTGCCTGCACCGACTAGAGAGGAAGTTAATGATGATGATCATGAAACTTCTGATCAAGTTAGTACTGAACTTCGTAGGTCCACGAGGACACGTTTCGCACCAGAGTGGTACGGCAACCCTGTCCTGGAAATCATGTTGTTAGACAACAGTGAACCCTCGAACTATGAAGAAGCCATGGTGGGCAGAGATTCCAACAAATGGCTTGAAGCCATGAAATCCGAGATAGGATTTATGTATGAGAACCAAGTGTGGACTTCGATGGACTTGCCCGATGATCGGCAAGGCATAGAAAATAAATGGATCTTTAAGAAGAAGACTAGCGTAGATGGTAATGTGACCGTCCATAAGGCTCGACTTGTCACTAAGGGTTATCGACAAGTTCAAGGAGTTGACTACAATGAGACGTTCTCACCCGTAGCGATGCTAAAGTCCGTCCGAATCATGTTAGCACTTGCCGCATTTTATGATTATGAGATCTGGCAAATGGACGTCAAAACGGCATTGCTTAACGGTTTCCTTAAGGAAGAATTGTATATGATGCAGTCGGAAGGTTTTGTTGATCCTAAGAATGCTGACAAGGTATGCAAGCTCTAGCACTCCATCTATGGGCTGGTGCAAGCATCTCGGAGTTGGAACATTCGCTTTGATGAGGTGATCAAAGCGTTTGGGTTTATACAGACTTATGGAGAAGCCTGTATTTACAAGAAAATGAGTGGGAGCTCTATAGCATTTCTCATTTTATATGTGGATGACATATTGTTGATGGGAAATGATATAGAACTTTTGGAAGGCGTAAAGTCCTACTTGAATAAGTGTTTTTCAATGACGGACCTTGGAGAAGCTGCTTACATATTAGGCATCAAGATCTATAAAGATAGATTGAGACACCTCATTGGTCTTTCACAAAGCACATACCTTGACAAGATGTTGAAGAAGTTAATTATGGATCAGTCCAAACAAGGGTTCTTGCCTGTATTGCAAGGTGTTAGATTGAGCACAGCTCAATGCCCGACCTTGGCAGAAGATAGAGAAAAGATGAGTGTCATCCCCTATGCCTCAGCCATCGGCTCTATTATGTACGCCATGTTGTGTACCAGACCTGATGTGAACCTTGCCATAAGTTTGGTAGGGAGGTACCAAAGTGATCTCGGAACGGAACACTGGACAGCGGTCGAGAATATCCTTAAGTACCTAAAAAGGACGAAGGATATGTTTCTCGTTTATAGAGGTGCCGAAGAGCTAGGTTATGTCGATGCTAGCTTCGACACAGATCCGGATGACTCCAAGTAACAAACCAGATACGTGTATATTTTTAATGGTGGGGCAGTGAGGTGGTGCAGTTGCAAGCAAAGTGTCATGGCGGCATCTGCATGTGAAGCGGAGTACATAGCTGCTTCGAAAGCAATGCAGGAAGGAGTCTAGATGAAGGATTTCATCATCGACCTAGGAGTGATTCCCAATGCGTCGGGCCCGATGACTCTCTTCTGTGACAACACTGGAGCTATTTCCATTGCCAAGGAGCCCTGGTTTCACAAGAAGACCAAGCACATCAAGCGTCGCTTCAACTCCATTCGTGGTTACATTCAGGATGGACATATAGATATTTGTAAAGTACATACGGATCTGAATTTCGCTGATCCGTTAACTAAACCTCTTTCACGAGCGAAACATGATCAACACCAGAACTCTATGGGTGTTAGATTCATCAGAATGTAACTAGATTATTGACTCTAGTGCAAGTGAGAGACTGTTGGAAGTATGCCCTAGAAGCAATAATAAAATAGTTATTATTATATTTCCTTGTTCATTATAATTGTCTATTGTTCATGCTATAATTGTATTAATCGGAAACCATAATACATGCATGAATACATAGACCACACCATGTCCCTAGTGAGCCTCTAGTTGACTAGATCGTTGATCAATAGATGGTCATGGTTTCCTGGCCATGGACATTGGATGTCGTTGATAATGGGATCACATCATTAGGAGAACGATGTGATGGACAAGACCCAATCCTAAGCATAGCACGGGATCATGGAGTTCGTCCGCTAGAGCTTTTCTAATGTCAAGTATCATTTCCTTAGACCATGAGATTGTGCAACTCCTGGATACCGTAGGAATGCTTTGGGTGTATCAAACGTCACAACATAACTGGGTGACTATAAAGGTGCATTACAGGTGTCTCCGAAAGTGTCTGTTGGGTTGGCACGATTCGAGACTGGGATTCGTCACTCTGTGTAACGGAGAGGTGTCTCTGGGCCCACTCGATAATACATCATCATAATGAGATCAATGTGACTAAGGAGTTAGTCATGGGTCATGTGTTACGGAATGAGTAAGGAGACTTGTCGGTAACGAGATTGAACAAGGTATAGGGATACCGACGATCGAATCTCGGGCAAGTAACATACCGATGGACAAAGGGAATTGTATACGAGATTAATTGAATCCCCGACATCGTGGTTCATACGATGAGTCATCATGGAACATGCGGGAGCCAATATGGGTCTCCAGATCCCTCTATTGGTTATTGGCCGGAGAGGTGTCTCTGTTATGACTGCATGGTTCCCGAACCCGTAGGGTCTACACACTTAAGGTTCAGTGACGCTAGAGTTGTAATGGGAATTGTATGTGGTTACCCAAAGTTTTTTGGAGTCCTGAATGAGATCCCGGACGTCACGGGGAGTTCTGGAATGGTCCGGAGGTGAAGATTTATATATGGGAAGTCCAGTTTCTGTCACCGGAAAGGTTTCGGGATTTATCGGTATTATACTGGGACCACCGAAGGGGTTTCGGGGGTCCACCGGGAGGGTCCACCTGCCCCGGTGGACCTAATGGGCTTTAGTTGGGTGGGAACCAGCCCCTTAGTGGGATTGTGCGCCCCCAAGGGCCCAAGGCGCCTAGGGTTGGAAACCCTAGGGGTGGGGGCAAGTGCCCACCGGGGGGCCGCCGCCCCCCTAGATGGATCCCGGGGGGCCGCCCCGCCTCTAGATGGATCTAGGGGGCCGCCCCCGGGAAGCCGCCACCCCTCGCCCCTCTAGATGGATCTAGGGGGACGTCCCCCTCTCCCCTCCCCTCTATAAATAGTGGGGGGTGGGTGGGAGGGCACCCACACCCCGTCCCTTGGTGCAGCCCTTCCCCCTCCTACACATCCTCCTCCTCCGTAGCTCTTAGCAAAGCTCTGCCGAAGAACCATGAGGTCAACCGCCACCATGCCGTCGTGCTGCCGGAGCTCTCCCTCAATTCTCCTCCCCCCTTGCTGGATCAACAAGGAGGTGACGTCTCGGGGCTATACATGTGTTGAATGCGGAGGCTCCGTCCGTTTGGCGCTTGGATCGGATCTTCCGCGATTTGAATCGCCGCGAGTACGACTCCATCAACCGCATTCTTTGTAACGCTTCCGCTTAGCGATCTTAAAGGGTATAAAGATGCACTCCCTCTCTCTCGTTGCTAGCGTCTCCTAGATTGATCTTGGTGACACGTAGGAATTTTTTGAATTATTACCACGTTCCCCAACAATTTTCAGCAGAATTGCCTTTGTGTTATTTTTGTGCAGAAATAAATTTCTCGGATTGACCTGAAAATTTATGGAGAATATTTTTGGAATTAATAAAAAATATAGGCGAAAGAATCAACTACAGGGGGCCCACCACCTAGCCACAAGCCAGGGGGCGTGCCCACCCCCTAGGGTGCGCCCCTGTGCCTTGTGGCCCCCCTGTCGCTCCTCCGACCTTGTTTCCACTTCTATATATTCCTATTCGGGGAGAAAAAAATCAAGACGAAGAGTTCATCGCGTTTCACGATACGGAGCCGCCCCCACCTCCTGTTCTTCCTCGGGAGATGAGATCTGGAGTGTGTTTTGGGCTCTGGAGAGGGGAAATCGACGCCTTCATCATCACCGGTTGGGTTCTACTGTAGGTGTATCGCATGCCAAATAAAATTTCCTATGCGTAGAACATCCAAGAACTTTCTACGGAGATGGATCACAGATTGTTACCACTAGACGCACAATGCCGTGCAGCGGAAGTAGAGTTGGGGCAGCGCAGTCGTGTGGTTCGTCTCCTCCTCGTCCGATCTCCCTCGAATAGCCGTTCCGATCTCCCTCGAACAGCCGGTCACCAGATCCCACGTACAAGTTCATCCGAGCGGCGCAAGTGCACCGCCTCTAACGATATCCGCACGTGCAGGAGGAACACCTGTGCGGCGGACAGCTAGGTCCGATCACACGGTCGGCGGCGGCGAGTGGAGGTGGCTAGTTGCAACTCATGCAAAGCCTTAATGACGGTGCCGAAGAGATCAACCGGATGGGTGTGCCACACCTCCACTATATATAGGCATCCGACGCGGGCTCAACTCTTGGGCCTCGCACGGATCCTAAAGCCCACGCGTTCCTTCCCTTAAGCGCGGGACCCTTTAGGTTCTCGTCCACTTGGTCGCGATTCAGATGACATCCGACTCGACCGGTCGGTAGCAGCCTCTAGCAAGACGTGCCGACTCCAAGTGTCCGATGAAGCTGGTTAGGCGAACCTATACTTCACACTTTTGTTCCCTTTGCCACACGATATATGTTCTTGTGCACAAGGCGACATGGTGATCCTTGTTGCAGCCCGACCTCTTTTTCGTTCCGGTGAATCTGACCAACACTTCGGATTATATCATAATCCTCGTTGCATGGCCATGCTTATCCAGGCCGGATCATCCGATGGGGCCCAGAGTATATCTCTCCTGGTAGGAGGGGCAAATCCCATCTTGCTCGACCATGTCTCGCAACATGGGTCTGAACAAGCCCGAAACCTACCTTTGTAACTACCCAATCACGGAGTAGCATTTGGTCGGCCCAAAGCAAGTCCGTCACCATCTCAAGTACATGCGCCAGCTCAGGTCTTAGGACATAGAACGTATGTTGTACTAGAGACTCATAGATGACTTATCGCTGCGTCTCATAGTTGGGTCTGTCCAACTCAGACTTTATCTCGACTCGGATCCGACTATGACAAATCCGACCAGACCTTTGTGAGTCCATATTATCCGGCTAGCATCCAATGCTACATGGTTAGTGAGACCCAACCATCCACCGTGTCATATGCTAGTCCGATTAGTTGTGCATCCACACAACCCTTTCGACTAGGGACCATTTAGGACAGTTATCATACAATGCATAGTCTCACAAACAAGTCACATACTTATTGATACAAATCACTGATAATGTCCAAGGGCTATCTTTATTCATAAACACATAGGAAATATCATCATACATGATTGCCTCTAGGGCATATCTCCAATAGTCTCTGTTGGGGATATAACCCCGCAATATGACCCACCATTAAGGTTCCGGGTCACATTGATGTCTCGTGAGCCGGCCCAAGGGTGAGCCGTAAAGTCTACGACCCGGGAAGATAAGCGGCTCAAGGTGTGGGCCGCAAGGTGGCCCGGACGGAGAAGACCCGGGCATGTAAGCCGCTCGGGGACAGCTTGGACAAGAAGATAGAGGAAGACTTGGATAGACAATGAGACTCGGTTAGACAATTGTAAAGACCCGTGGTCCTGACCTCCTATATAAAGTCAGACCCGGGGCGACTTAGAGATGAGGTGATCGAGAACTAGGTCAAGCTTTAGCTCCCTTGTAATCGGTACAACAAGCAATACAAGAACAAGCAGGACGTAGGCTATTACCTCGACTTGAGGGGCCGAACCTGGGTAAACTCGTGTCCTTCGTCCCAATCAACCCCTTTGGGTCCATCACGTTAGCGATGGCCTCGTATCCAAGTCCGTTCACCCGGACATCTGCCGTGATAAATCCACGATAGTTGGCGCCCACCGTGGGGCTTACGCTTGGTGGTGTTGAGTTATCAAAGGGCTCTCTCCCAGGGCTCGAGGGATACGTGGTCAGAAGGATGAGCAAGAGTCGCCGCGGCCGGTTCTACATTGACGATGCCGGCTGGGGGCTTGACGCCGAGTCCATGGAGTATGGATTCTGGGTTCCGTTCGGTGGGATCCACGTTTTCATCGGAAAGGCTGATGGATCTCCTCCCAGGCCGGACGTCTTCACCAACATCGTCGAGGCGGTTCGGCTTCTCCAATCTGCAAGTAACGTGTGGCCTGCCCGTGCCAATCCGGGTCAGAGGCATGTCTTTGTAGGCTTCACTCAAGGTATGGATCTGGAAGCATCCGGGTCACAGGAAACCCTTGTTTATTCAGAAGATGAATCTTCAAGTGGAAAAATAGAATCAGTGTACCAGCTCCACAACGGTGGCCTTGGGGGCTACGACCAAGCATACCCTGAGTTGGATGGCTTTGACTCGGATGTTATGAAACCTCCAGTTCATGCGGCGGTGTTCATGGCGGGATCAGCCCCAGCCGCAAGTAACGCAGCCGCGGGAGCCGCCACTTCGGGTGATAACCCGCCGCCGCCGGCTCAAGTTCTTGTGGAGCTGATGGATGAACTCGCGGCTCTCATGGCCACTGAAGTCGCACCAGATAATCAAGCAGCTCGGAATCTAGAGATTCCAAGGATCAAGGGCCAGACGGCAGAGGAACGACAAAGGATGGCTGAGCTGAAGGTCCAGATGGAAGAAGAGGAAGAACATATCAAGACAGATGCTTTCCGTCTAGGGCTGGAGCAAATGTCACCAGTGGCGGTACACCGGAGGAGGCATCAGTCCCGTCTACCAGAGTGTTATGAAGCGAGGAACCTCTTTAATACCCCTGGCGCGGGGCGAGCCGCGGGCACGCCCGAGAGCCACCCAACGAAATGGCCGGCGACTCATCCGGCCCAATGTAACGAAGCTTTACTTGGGGGCTTTCCAATGCCGGCGGGTCATTATTCTAGCCCGACCGTGAATATGGTAGCAGCTGCCACCCGGCTTGAGATGATCCCTATCCCGAATGAAGCACCCTTTGCAGAGGATGTGCGGAACGCCATCGGGTACTTGTAGACGGCCATGGCCCAGCAGGAGAGATATGCTCATAGCCGGAGCCGCGTCCATTCAACCACTCTTCCTTGCCATAGTTTTAGCTAGCGCTATGAGTCACCAGCAGGTTCTAGCAGCAACCATCACAGAGAGATTCCAATAGGTCACCGACCGCGAAGAGATACACATGCATGTGTAAACCATGCGGGAAGCCCGCAAGAGGCGCCAGCTAGGCCGGCTTACCAAGAGCCCGGGCCTTCCGTTTCTGTAGGGGCAGGAGTAACCCCCAGGACGGGAGGGCTGCCGTGTCTATCGTCAGCTCTCCGGAGCGAGCGGTTGCCGAAAGACTTCAAAGGTCCCCGCAAGGTCCCAAATTACACCGCTGATTTACCCCTAGAGGCTTGGGTGGAAAGCTATGAACTGGCCATGGAGATGCTGGATGTTAGTGATGCGGTTTGTGCCAAGTATTTCGTCATGATGCTTGAAGGCCCGGCTCGTACATGGCTAAAGGGGTTACCACCTAATACCATCAATTCATGGGCAGAGCTCAGGGCTCGATTCATTAAAAACTTTCAAGGGACGTGCAAGCAGCCTATGACTATTGTGGATATTGATCATTGTGTCCAATAGGAGAGTGAGTCGGCTCATCATTGGGTACGGCGGGTCTCGACAATTATTCACTCATCAGAGCAGATCACAGTGGCTCAAGCGGTGTTGATCTTAGAGAAGAACTGTCACTTTATTCCTCTAAAGCAGAAACTTGGCCAGCTAAAGCGTACGTGTCAGGACATGGGAGAGCTCATGACAGCTGTCACGAAATACGCCGACTCAGACAACACGATGGATCCGAGTTCTGATGAGGAAAAGGCTAGTCAAGGCAAGAAGGGCAACCAAGGCAAGGGTGCGGTGAACAATGGTAGCCAGAGTAAGCGCAAGAATCCGAAAGCAGGATCAGAGCTGGTGGCCAACACAAATGCCCAGCAGAATCATCCCAAGGGCAACAGGAGGTTTGGACCGCCCTCGGGCAGGGATAATTTTTCCTCGAACATGGAAGAGTTGCTTAAGCGACCTTGTTTGAATCACAGTTTGCCTGATAGGCCGGCAAATCATACATGTAGAGTTGTTCTTTTATGCAGAAGTTCAAGAGGTATGTCACACAACCTAACCATCGCGGTGGCGGCCCATGACATGGCGGGTCAGGAGCTGGATTTGGTTCTGGCGGTTCAGCATCCGGTCATCCGAGTGAGGATAATCACGAGGAACAGCAGCTACACTCTGGTAATAATAATCAACAACAGCAGCAACAACGGAATTCGTCCGGTTTTCAGAGTAACCCGAAGGAGCTCAGCTCCGGGCAGTACCACGTCTTCACGACTAGTCTCAATAGACGGGGCCAGAAGTAGCGAAAACGGGCGGTCAATGCGGTTACACCAGCTCTTCCACAGTATCTAAAGTGGTTTGAATATGACATAACATGGAGCCGTGAAGATCACCCGCCATGCGTTGATGACCCGGGGCGGCTGGCTTTGGTTGTAGCCCCCCAAGTGGGTGGATATATGTTGAACAAGGTGCTCATGGATGGTGGCAGCAGCATAAACAACCTTTATTATGACACCTTCTGGCGGATGAAGTTGCTCGACAAGGACTTAAAACCTTCGTCCACTGTTTTTCATGGTGTGGTGCCGGGTAAGTCGGCGTATCCGATGGGCAGGATTTCGGAAGTGGCTTTTGGCGATGAATACAACTACAGAGTGGAGTCCTTATGGTTTGAGGTGGTTAAGATCAAGAGCCCTTATCATGCCTTGTTTGGACGGCCGGCTTATGCTAAGTTCATGGCTTGGCCCTACTATGTTTACTTATAGATCAAGATGCCCGGCTTAAACGGTACCATCACCGTTCATGGTAACCGAAACACGGCTATTGAGTGTGAAGAAGGAGATGCGGCTTATGCAGAGTCCAATTGCGCCCAAGAGGAGCGTAAGTTTATAAGGAGAATGTTGATCCGGAGGATATGACCCCCCCTGAAAAAGCCAACCACGGAGGTTGAGCCGGAAGTTTTCAGCAGATGATACCAAGGCAGTAGATTTCAATCCGGGTGACTCATCTAAGCGGTTCATCATTGGAGCTCATATGGATCCCAAATAGGAAAGCACGCTCATCGAATTCATCCGTGAGAATCGGGACATCTTTGCATGGAAGCCCTCTGACATGCCAGGTGTATCAAGAGAATTTGCTGAGCACAACCTTAATGTGGATCCAAAGTTTAAGCCGAATAATTTCTGCGGCAGTTCAATGAGGAGAGACGCAAGGCTATTGGGGAAGAAGTTACCCGACTCTTGGCTGCAGGTTTTATTGTTTAAGTTTTTCACGTGGAATGGTTGGCTAGCCCAATGCTGGTGCTCAAAAAGAACAACACATGGCGTATGTGTGTGGATTACACGGACCTTAACAAGGCTTGTCCGGCTGATCCCTTTGCCCTCCCACGTATTGATCAGATCATTGATGCTACAGTAGGATGTGAAAGCTTATGCTTCCTGGATGCTTATTTCGGTTATCATCAGATCAAGATGGCAGTGAAAGACCAGAAGAAGACGGTGTTCATTACACCCTTTGGGGCGTTCTGTTATGTCTCTATGCCTTTCGGGCTCAAGAGTGCCCAGGCGACCTATCAACAGTGCATACAAAACTGCCTTCACCGTCAAATTGGCCGTAATGTTCATGCTTATGTGGACGACATCGTAGTCAAATCCAGAAAGAAGGAGACTCTTTTGGATGACCTAAAGGAAACCTTTGACAATCTCTGGGTCTACAAGATGATGCTTAACCCGACCAAATGTATCTTTGGGGTTCCAACAAGAAAGCTTTTAGGTTTCTTGGTCTCTGAGCGTGGCATTGAGGCTAACCCGGATAAAATCAAGGCTATTACTTCTCTAGGAGAGCTGGTGTGCATTAATGACGTTAAGCGCCTGGCAGGTCGGATTGCTGTGTTGAGTCGGTTCATAAGCCGCCTTGGAGAGAAGGCTATTCCTTTATATCAGATGATGAAGAAGACAGACAAGTTTGTCTGGAGCAAAGCGGCGGGTGAAGCACTTGAGGTGCTTAAGAAACAGTTGACTGAGCCGCCAGTGTTAGCCACTCCGGCTGAGAAAGAACCGTTGCTCCTTTATGTGGCGGCTAACAACAGGGCAGTCAACATTGCAATTGTGGTCGAGCGCAAGGAGGCTGGGAAGGAGTATCCCGTGCAAAGGCCAGTTTATTATATCAGTGAGGTCCTAGCAGAATCTAAGCAAACATATCCGCATTGGCAGAAGCTGGTATACGGAGTTTTCATGGCCAACTGCAACTTAAAACACTACTTTCTAGGGCACCAGATAACTGTGGTCAGTTCTGCTCCGTTGGGGGATATTATCCAGAACAGAGAAGCCATAGGAAGGATTGCTAAATGGGCGTTAGAGCTAGGACATCTTAATTTAAAGGACATTCCTCGCATGGAGGTCAAGTCCCAAGATTTGGTGGATTTCATAAATGATTGGACAGAGTGTCAAGCTCTCGAAGAAAAGCCGGATAACACATACTGGACTATACGCTTTGATGGATCCAAGTAGTTAGAGGGGTCTGCAGCAGGGGTTGTCCTGACATCCCCACAGGGTGACAAGTTTTGTTATGTGCTC
The DNA here is from genome assembly GCA_022496015.1 of Hordeum marinum. Lineage (NCBI taxonomy): Eukaryota > Viridiplantae > Streptophyta > Magnoliopsida > Poales > Poaceae > Hordeum > Hordeum marinum. The sequence continues at coordinate 333,923,695 of CM039676.1, read as the reverse complement.
CGGCTGATGTTTCCCTGCACTAATAATGCGGCTGAGTACGAGGCTTTGCTTCATGGTCTTAGATTAGCCAAGGAGATGAATTTGAGCCGGGTCAGGTGTTTGGGCGACTCAGATCTTGTGGCTCAACAAGTTTCTGGCATTTGGGACTCCAAGGATCCGCGGATGGCGGCTTATAGGCAGGCGGTTGATATTATTGCGGGTCACTTCAATGGGTGTCAGGTAGATCACATTGATCGTCGCAAGAACGACGCTGCTAATGCTTTATCACGGCTAGGTTCCCAACGTAAGCCGATGCAGGCTAATGTCTTTGTGGACGTCTTATACCATCTGACTGTCAAGATACCTTCAGAGGAAGATTTGGCTGTTCCTGACACGAAGGCAGAATTGGTGGCGGCTCTACATGTTATCCCAGATTGGACTATTCCTTATCTGGCCTATTTAACCCGGGGCGAGTTACCTGAGGATGAGGATCTGGCCAGGAAGATCACCCGACGTTCTAAGTCTATGACAATAGTTAATGGTGAGTTACATAAATGCAGTGTGACGGGAGTTTTCCAACGTTGTGTTTCACCAGAGGAAGGCCGACAGATCTTGAATGAGATTCATGCTGGCGATTGTGGACACCATGCCGGCTCGAAGTCTTTGGTGGCCAAGGCTTTCCGGCATGGATTTTTCTGGTTGACGGCTCACAAAGATGCAGAAGACCTAGTCCGTAAGTGCGATGACTGTCAGAAATTTGGCCGACGTGCTCATGTCCCGGCTCAGGAGTTAAGGATGATACCAATTACTTGGCCGTTTGCGGTCTGGGGGCTTGACATGATGGGACCTTTCAAGATATCCAAGGACAAGAAAACACACCTTCTAGTGGCAGTTGACAAGTTTACCAAATGGGCAGAGGCAGAGCCGGTCAGCAAGTGTGACGTGGCTATGGCGATTCAGTTTATTAAAAAATTGGTCTACCGTTTTGGTTACCCCCACATCATCATCACTGATAATGGTACAAATCTATCCAAGGGGGCTATGAAAAAAATTCTGCGATGAAGAGCATATCCGGCTTGATGTTTCAGAAGTGGCGCACCCACAGTCCAACGGTCAGGCGGAGCATGCCAATCAGGAAATTTTAAGAGGGATCAAACCGCGGCTTATGGTTCGTTTGCAGCGAACACCCGGGAGTTGGGTAGAAGAATTACCCTCTGTCTTATGGAGCATCAGGACCACCCCTAAAAGATCTACGGGTTTCACGCCTTTCTTTATGGTGTACGGGGCCGAGGCAGTTTTGCCCAGTGACATCCGGCATGACTCGCCAAGGGTGGCGGCTTATGTTGAGGCGGACAATGAGACGGTACCTCAAGACGCATTGGATGCTCTAGAAGAGGCGCGAGAGTTAGCAGCGGCCCGGTCGGCAATTGATCAACAAGGCTTGCGTCGCTATCACAGCCACAGGGTCAAGACCCGGACGTTCCAGGAGGGCAACTTAGTGCACCGGCTGATTCAGGACCAGAAAAATATGCATAAGCTCTCTCCTCCATGGGAAGGACCTTTTGTAGTCAACAGAAATCTCAACAATGGGTCATATTACCTCATCGATATCCGAGATGACTCAGATACAGCAGGTCAGGAGACCCGCCGGCCGTGGAACATCGCGCATCTCCGGCCTTATTTCACTTAAGGGTGTAGAGACCCCTCATCGTACACTATCATTGTACATGTCACATTTATATCAAATAGTGTCACTGTCAAAGTAAAATCCTGGCTCAGGAAAATGAGTCGCGGCACCAGGAGTTATGCCACAAAATCTCGGCTCACGAAAATGAGTCGCGGCACCAGGCATTATGCCACAAAATCCCGGCTCAGGAAAATGAGCCGCGACACTAGGCTTTATGACACAAAACAAAATCCCAGCTCAGGAAAGTGAGTCGTGGCGATGGCGGCTTCTTACCTCCGGGTAATGCTTCTAACGCCTATCCGCCGGCGGGTCACGCCGTATTGCTGAGGGGGGCTTCTTACCGACTGGTACCGCTTCTAACACCCTATGAGCCGGCTTTATGCCATCTCCGGCTAACCAGTTTAGGCGGGGTTATGAGAGGTTTTTTACCGACGGTAGCTAACATCTCATGACCCACGAACGGCGGCTTCTTATCTCGGGGTACAGCTTCTAATGCCTATTAGCCAGCGTAAGGCCATGTAAAAACAGCTAAGGTAAATTAGCTGTGGTGAACGGCGGCTTCTTACCTTTGGGTACAGCTTGTAATGCCTATTAGCTGTTCGTATTAAAATCCGGCTAAGGAAAATTAGCCGCGGCGAGGGCGGCTTCTTACCTTCGGGTACAGCTTCTAATGCTTATCCGCCGGCGTTTACGCCATATTATTACATCCGGGTGTATCTTCTAAAATGCCTTATCATCCAGGCTTTACGCGATCTCCGGCTGACCAGATTAGCCGTAATTACCAAAAAGGGAGTCACCACCTCCGGGTGTAGCTTACCTAATCTTGGCTGCAGGTGTCTTCTATGATGACAAGGCAAGTCTAAATGATTCAAAGCATACAAAGACAAATAGTAGCCAAAAACCGGATCATCTTATAAAAACATCATGACAAGTTTCATCTAGCTATTAGACTCCCAGGGGAGATCAAAATTTTGGGCAAGTTTTCAAACCGCGACACGAAGGGTTAAGCTGATACAAGTTCTTAAGCAGAAGCTAATTAGCTGATGGGTCATCCTACGCCGGCTCTTCTGTGGCCCTGATCTGGAGGTTTTCCAAATCCTAATTGCAGTTTGTTAGAGCCGCAAAAGAGCCTTCGAAATAAGGTGATGGGTCAAGATCTGGAGCAAAGAGGTCCTTACGCCGAGCAGGCGTCAAATCTTTGCACTCGTACAGAGGACCGCGGACTCTCTTCTGCTTCGGGTCGTATGCTGCTTGATAAGTTGACAGATCAACCTCCTCCGCCAAGACAGAAGCTAACACCCGGGACTCCTTCATGCACCGGCTGTAGTCAGCGTCAGTAAACTCTGAGCCGTTATCTTTTCATGAAGGGAAGCCCTCCATCATCTTGGTGGTTGTTAGTTCCAGAGGCAAAGGCCAATGCCCGGCTGATGCCTGCAATGTCCCCTTGGCGGGCGACTGACTTCTTGAGCTTGGCGATCTGCTTCGGCATGGTGGAGAAGAGCTCTAAGACACCCTTGAGAGTCGCCGGAATTTTATCCTGATAGTGCAGATTGCACCACAGTACAACTACTCAGTTAAGGTATAGATGGCCTTCAACGGCAGCAGGCTATCAGAAGCCAACTGCCGGCTCCTAGGACCTGTATAAACCGGACAATTCGGATGAGTCGCTAGTCTAACTAAAGATGTAGCCATTTGAAACACAACGTTCTCAGAAGCTTACCAAAGAGGGCCGCTGACATCTTGCTTATGTGGCGCTTCAAGCCTTGGAGTTCATCCGCCATAGCTATCAGCCGCTGGTCGGCGTCATCCGCCCGTTGGGTCAAAGCAGTCTTCTCAGATTCAGCTGACTCCTTAAGAGCGGCAAAATCGGCCTTGATTGTGGCCAGCTCCTTAGAGAGAAGCCGACACATTTCATCGGCGATGCTGCGGGCCTCTTGTTAAGCCGCCAGGTTGGTCTTCAGGTCCATCAACTGCGACCCAGCTTCATTTAAGGCTTCCTGTGACATATCAAAATACAGAATAAGTCGCCAGAATGGAAATCGTATCAAATGATGAAGGTTAAAGACAAACTTATACAAGTCTCTAGCAGATTGCAAGCAATATGTTTGACACTTGGGGGCTAATGTATATTTGATCTTCGAGAAATCAATACAGTTCCGGCTCATCTTCATCAAAGTAAATCCGGAACTTGGGGGATACAATATGGCTCTTCAAATTGACTTATAATAAAAGCTCTGACTCAACATTATCAAGTTTGAGTCGGCCCTTGGGGGCTACAAGTGGTTCTTCAGGTTATCTACATTAAAGCTCCGACTCAACTTTATCAAGTTTGAGTCGGCCCTTGGGGGCAATGGATTTGGATTTTCTACAGAGGATCAGAAAAGACCCGGTTCAACTCTTAAGCTAGAATTGAACCGGCCCTTGGGGGCTAAGTAAGGTTATAGCAAGAGGAGGAGTAACTCATATTTTGTCTTCATCAAGTTGACCAGCCGAAGTTCTAGATCTTGGCTGGTGGAAAGCCGGTTCGTATACCCGGCGTGGAGTTCTTCGACCGTCATCTTCTCAAAAGAAGAGTCGAAGTCCAGCTTCTTGGAGGCCTGGGCCGACTCTTTATGCCTGGTCACCACGTGAGCTAGAGGAGACTGAGGAGTAGAACCGGTGATCACGACTTCCAGAGTTGCAGTGGTCTTGGCAGGACTTGGTGGTTTCGAAGGACCCCTTAGAGGGCTCTCCGGGATGATATCTTCAGCAGCCGGCTCAGTGGAGGCAATTGGCGGATCTACATCCGGTTGTGGCTCCTCTGGTTATTCTTGCTCCGGCTCTTGAGCAGCAGGGCCAGGGGAGGGCTTGTTGGTCTTCCGACGCTGTGCTTGAGCACTACAAGATAGAAAGATCAGAATCCAAAGGATATTACTACCCTACAAAGAACCGGATGTTATAGTGGAAAAACACTTACAACGGGTTGATCTTGGGAGGCGGCAGAGCGGTCACCGAAGAGTCGCCGGAAGAGGGCGATTTCTAAGATGAAATTTAAGAAAGATGAGACAACACCAAGGTTATAAAGAGAAATGAATCAAACAGGAACACATACCTCTACGGGGCGTTTCTTCGGAGCTGGCGAGTTCGGCAAGCCGGACATAAGCTCAGTGGAGCCGACGCTCCGGGTCTAGCGACGTTCAACCTGTTGTTGCTTTTTCAAAAGAAAGTCGGGAGCCAGGTAAGCGAGAGGATGAGAAAGAGGAACTTTTCTGGTAACCCGCCGCGGCTTTCGGGGGACAAAATACTCTGACCCGGAAGAAACATAGTTTACCTCAGGGGCATTGGCGCGGCTGGTCTCCACATCATCCTGTGTGTAAAACAAGCATTGGTAAAACAAGAAGGCAAAATATCAAGCAACCAACTAAAATTTTACCTCTGAGCTGGATGACTGTGGCGGATCGAACCATTCCTCTCACGGTGCGTCTTTCTTTGGCTTCTTGGCTGGGGCCTTCTTCTTGAGCTTCTTCGGAGGAGGGACGTACTCCTTCCAGAAATCAGAGTCGGCCCGCGAAAATAACCCGGAGAAGAGTAATAGATCAGCAAGGTATAAACAAAAATCCAAGAGATGGATGGGAAGAAATTGACTTACATCTGGAGCCAGATTGTTGACGCTGAAAGGCACCAGGCCAATGGCGCTGCATGAGCCGGAGGCTTCATGGACAAGGCTCCGGATGACAGTGGTAATGCCATCATTTGTTAGGGTCGATTGGCTGAAACATAAGGATCTGTCATACTTGCCTTCATATTCACACATAAGCTGGCTTCTATGGCTTAAGGGCATGATCCACCAAGAAATCCAGCAGCGGACCAAATCCAATCCAGTTAAACCATTGGCCATGAGTGCCTTGATCTTGGCATGAGCCGGCTCATACCTAGCATGCTCCGAAGCTGAGAGCCGACCAGGAAGTTCTGAATCTGTCCTGAGCCGGGAGAGACGATAACCCGGCAATGGGCGCTCATTCTCAGAAGAGGTGTCCTTGCAGTAGAACCAAGTCTTGTTCCAATCCTTCGGATGACTCGGCTTTTGCGCAGCCAAAAAGATGATGTCTCTGCGTTGTTGAATGGAAATACCGCCAAGCTCCAGACTCGGACCGCCTTTCATTTCGGTTTGGCGGTTGGCATAGAAGAACTCTTGAAACAAACCTACAGACGGCTTGATTTGTAGGTAGACTTTGCAGAGCACTTGGAAATTGCATATGTTTGAAACGGAGTTGGGGGCCAAGTCTTGAGGGTGAAGCTTGTATAGGTGAAGAACATCACGGAAGAATTTCGAGCCGGGTGGCACGAATCCTCGCTCGATAAGTCAGAGAAAACTACTACATATCCTTTTTGGGGAGAGGGCCGTGTTTCGTCAACCGGAAGCCGCCAATGAAGGACCTCCTTGGAAGGAAGAGTGCCCGCGCCAAAAAAATCCGTTAAATACTCTTCCGTGAAGCAAGACCCGACCCAGTTGCATGAGTTGGAGGCGCGAGACATACTGGCGGCTTAAAGGCTGTGCAAAATTAAATACGCGACGAGTTAAGAGCAAGCAGATATCTGTGACGGCTTAAAATTTTAAGGGCTTTACAAATACTATGCCATAGTCTAGCTGATGAGAGCCGGAGAGGCCTGGCGGTTCAACAAGGAAAGGAGGAGCGAAAATCGGCTAAGTCCTGAAAACAGGTTTTGCAAACTACCGCTATGATTACGGATCTACAAAAGCAGGAAAAATGTTCTTATTCTTGACCTAGCGAAGAAGATACGAAGCAGAAGAAAGAAAACAGAGCCGCGACGATCCGCGCATTGCGCACGGCCACCCCGTACGCGGCGACACGGAAAGGATGTGCGTTAAAGGCATCAACAACTTTGGGAGTACACCGACGATGGTGCGGACGGAGCCCGAGCAGCGGCGGAGCTTCCGCAAACCCTACTACGGTGGCGATGGATCTAAGGAGGAGCATGGGCTTACCGATGATGGAGTGGCGGACACGGAAGAAAAACTAGAACGAGATAGGTTGATGCAGCGGCCTGGTTGACAACGATGCGAAGACGGAGCCGGAGCAGAGTGCGCTGGAGCAGAGGCGATGAGAGGAAGAAGATGAAGAGCGAGCAGGAGAAGGAAAGGTTTTCACCTACAACGGGTCTTCTTTAAAGCGAGAACGAGACATGCACGGAAATCTAGGCGACAGAAACCATTTGACCGAGGCGGACACCTCGATTCTCGGGCTGACCATTTAATAAAAGATTTGGTGGCATGTCAGCGGATCTCTCTCGCAGGGACTATCTGACATCACGCCGGGTCATCACCGGGCGACTCGCCGAAGAGCAGTAGAAAGGGATGAAATGAGCAAGCTCAATTCAACCTAGGGCCTAATGTTGGGGATATAACCCCGCAATATGACCCGCCATTAAGGTTCCGGGTCACATTGATGGCTCGTGAGCCGGCCCAAGGGTGAGACGTAAAGTCTACGGCCCAGGAAGATAAGCGGCTAAAGGTGTGGGCCACAAGGTGGCCCGGACGGAGAAGACCCGGGCGTGTAAGCCGCTCGGGGACAGCTTGGACAAGAAGATAGAGGAAGACTTGGATAGACAATGAGACTTGGTTAGACAATTGTAAAGACCCGTGGTCCTGACCTCCTATATAAAGGCAGACCTGGGGCGACTTAGAGATGAGGTGATCGAGAACTAGGTCAAGTTTAGCTCCCTTTTAATCGATACAACAAGCAATACAAGAACAAGCAGGACATAGGCTATTACCTCGACTTGAGGGGCCGAACCTGGGTAAACTCATGTCCTTCGTCCCAATTAACCCCTTTGAGTCCATCACGTTAGCGATGGCCTCGAATCCTAGTCCGTTCACCCGGACATCTGCCGTGATAAATCCACGACAGTCTCCCACTTGCACTAGAGTCAATGAAATAGACATTGAGTGCCCATAGCTCTAACGTGCCCCTCATGCTTGGGTTGTGGAAGCGGCTTAGTCAACGGATCTGCAACATTTGCATATGTATGAATCTTGCACAAGTTGGTCTCACCTTTCTCTACGAGCTTTCGTATCAAGTGATATTTTCGGTATATGTGCCTGGTCTTGTGGTGTTGTCTCGGCTCCTTGGCCTATGCGATGGCACTTGAATTATCACAATAAAGGTCCAACTGTTTTGACCAGCCCAGGAAAACACCAACATCTTCCAGGAACTTCCTAATCCAAACACCTTCCTTTGCGGCTTCACAAGGCGCAATGTATTCAGCCTCTGTTGTGGAGTCAGCCATCGTATCTTGCTTGGAACTCGTCTAGCTCACTGCTCTTGCATTCATGACATACACGAATCCAGTTTGCGATTGACAACCATCCCTATCAGTTTGGAAACTAGCATCAGCGTAACCCTTTACGCAGAGCTCCTCCTCACCTCCATAAACTAGGAACATCTCTTTAGTCCTTTTCAGGTACTTCAAGATAGTTTCCACCGTTGCCCAATGACTCTCACCTGAGTCGGCATGGTATCTACTTGTTAAGCTTATTGCATAAGCAACATTAGGCCGTCTACATAGCATGGAATACATGATGGATCCAATTGCCGAGGCATATGGAATCCTACTCATCCGGTTTCACTCATCAGAAGTCGTAGGACTCTGATTCTTGCTTAGCCTTATACCATGTGAGAAGGGTAAGAACCCTTTCTTATCCTCACTCATCTTGAACCTCTTCAACACTTTGTCTATGTACGTGCTCTGGCTTAAGCCGAGCAGCCTCCCTGATCTATATCTATAGATCTTGATGCCTAAAATGTACACTGTCTCTCCAAGGTCTTTCATCAAAAACTTGCCATTCAATGATTCCTTGACTGAGTTCATCATTGAAACATCATTTCCGATCAATAGTATGTCATCCACATACAGGATCAAAAATACTACCGAGCTCCCACTAGACTTCTTGTATAAACAATAGTCCTCTTCTTTCTTAATGAAACCAAGGTCAACGATGACTTCATCAAAACGAATGTTCCAACTCCAAGCAGCTTGCCTCAATCCATAAATGGATCTCTTGAGCTTGCATATTTTACCTACGTTAGTTGGATCGACCAAACCTTCGGGTTGTATCATGTATACATACTCTTTTAAATTTCCATGAAGGAAAGTCGGTTTGACATCCATCTGCCATATCTCATAATCAAAATATGCAGCTATAGCTAGTATGATCCTCATCGACTTTAGCATCACTACCGGCGAGTAGGTCTCGTCGTAGTCAATTCCTTGAACTTGTCCATAACCTTTAGCAACAAGCCGAGCTTTGTAGATCTGAACATTTCCATCCACAACGGTTTTCTTCTTAAAGATCCATTTGAAACCAATGGTAACTAAGCCAGGTGGCGGATCAACCAAGTCCCAGACTTGATTCTCATCCATGGACTTTAACTCGGATCTCATGGCCTCTAGCCATGCCTCGGAATCTGGGCTCACGATCGCTTCTGCATGCATGACCGGCTCATCGCTTTCCAACAAAAATACATCGCGCACTCTGCGCAATCTTTTTGACTTACGTGGCTCCGGTGCCGACTCCACTACGGGTTCCTTGATCAACTCCGATATGATCTCATCACCAGCCGAGTCGTCCCCGAGTGGCTCTCGAATTTCTTCGAGTCGCACCATTCTCCCACTGGCCTCCCAATTGAGAAACTCTTTCTCTAGGAAAACCCCGTTCCGAGAAACAAACACTTTGTTCTCTTCTCGGTTGTAGAAGCTGTATCCCAAGGTTTCCCTCGGATATCCCACAAATACGCATTTATCCGACTTGGGTGTAAGCTTGTCTTACATGAGTCACTTGACAAATGCTTCACAACCCCAAATCTTTAGAAAAGACAAACTAGGAGTCATCCCAATCCACATCTCATGTGGTGTCTTGTCAACGGATTTTGATGGTACCCTATTAAGTGTGAAAGCTGTAGTTTATAGAGCGTATCCCCAGAATGACAAGGGTAAATCTTATTTGCTCATCATCGATCGGACCATGTCCAACAAGGTTCAATTTCTCCATTCTGACACACCGTTTCTCTGTGTTGTATCCGGAGGTTTGAGCTGAGGTACTATACCTTGGCTTTTCAGATGATTATCAAACTCCTGGCTCATGTACTCACCTCCACGATCTGATCGTAGAAGTTTTATCATCTTCCCGAGCTGATTTTCAACCTCGTTCTGAAACTCTTTGAACTTTTCAAAAGTTGCCGACTTGTGCCTCATCAAATAGATATATCCATATCTACTCAAGTCGTCAGTAAAAGTCATGAAGTACTGATAGCCACCTCTGGCTGTTATGCTCATTGGACCACACACATCATTGTTTATAAGCTCCAATAGCTCGAACGCCCTCTCGCAACTCTTTGCAAAATGAGACTTAGTCATCTTGCCTAGCAAGCATGATTCGGATGTCTTGAATGACCTGAAGTCGGACGAAGTTAGGAGTTCATCATCATGGAGCTTCTTCATGCGTTTTAGACTAATGTGTCCAAGCCGGCAATGCCAGAATTATGTCGGATTTATCTCATTAGGCTTATGCCTCTTGACATTCACGTTATAGACTGGTTCCATTTCTAGATTTAAAATAAATAGCCCATCTACTATGGGTGCATAGCCATGGAACATACCATTCAAATAAAATGAACAACCATTGTCCTTTATATTGAATTCATAACCTTGACTCATCAAACATGAGGCAGAAATAATGGTCCAACTAAGTGCGGGAATGTAATAACAATTATTCAATTCCAAAATAAATCCAGAAGGAAGCTTGAGCTGCATCATCCTGACCTCCAACGCAGCAACTCTTGCTTTGTTGCCGACCCTAATGTCAATCTCCCCTTGTGTCACACACCTAGTTCTTACCAGCCCCTGCATTGAGTTGCGAATATGAACAACCGATTCCGTATCAAATACCCAAGAGCTACTAGGTATGTCAGCAAGGTAAATATCTATAACATATGTAACAAGTGTACCTATGCCTGAAGAAGCGTCTCCGGCCTTCTTGCCGTGCTCAGCAAGCCACTTGCTACAGTTCCTCTTACAGTGACCAGCTTCCTTGCAGTGAAAGCAAATGGTCTTTGAGTTCGGTCAGGACTTTGGCTCAGTGGAGGAGACACCCTTCTCCATGCTCTTTGCCTTACCCTTTTTCTTATACCAACTCTTCTTGAATTTAGCTTAGTTCTACACCATCAACACTTGATGCGTGCCTTTCTTAATATCTTGCTCTGCCGCCTTGAGCATCCCATGTAATTCAGTGAGATTCTTATCCATGCCATGCATATGTTAGTTCAAGACGAATGTCCCATAGCAAGGTGGAAGAGAACCCAAAATTGCATCCGTGGATAGCTCGTCCCCAAGTGGAAAGCCCAACCGATCCAAAGCTTGCACGTACCCGATCATCTTGATCACATGCGGGCTCAGTGGATCACCCTCCTTTAGCTTACAATCCGTCAAGGACTGCCAGACGTTGAACCTTTCGGTCCCAGCCTGTACCTGAAACATGCTCTTCAAAGTCTCGATGATATCGAAAGCCTGAATGTTTTCGAAATGCTGTTGCAAATCGGGCTCCATACAAGCCAACATGAGGCAGCTGATCTCGTTTGATTCATCAACGAGTTTATGGTGGGCATTCTTGGTTGTGGCATTAGCATTCTCGACAGGTTCCTCTGGAAGTGGATCCTCTAGAACATGTTCCTTTTAATCATGCTTGAGAACAATTCTCAGATTTCTATACCAGGTGGTAAAGTTTGTTCCATTCAGTTTATCCTTTTCCAGAATTGATTTCAATGCAAAGTTGGGTTGAGCAGGTGGTGCCATTAATCTACAACAGAAAATATGCAATCACTAAGTAATGTGTTTCTGTAGAGTAATTCAATCCTTAAACAGAACTACTCCTACTGAAGTCAGGATCCCTCCGCAAACTCTCATTGATTTAGGACCTGTCTAGCGCGAGCGACTAGTGAGCTTTAGCATCACTGCTATCCAACTTGCCTATTCGGTAAGCAACTCCTTGCTAATCGTATCTGTATATGACTCCTGTCGGTTGGGTAGGTATCTCATACCCCGGCTCCCAACCTTCTTTGCCACAAGGCCCAAAACCGTTTTGATAGCCTTGTCAAGTTAACCTGATGCAGTGCATGTATGTGTCCGACACGAACCCTCCAGTTCAAGGACACCTAGTAGCACCTCAATTTTATGAGCCCACAACTAGACGTACTTGACATGCGAAGGTGCAACATTCGGAATGGCAATGTGCTTGATATTAATGAGGGATCTTTCTACCATACTAACATGCATAGAAACAAGAAGCAATATCAATCACATATAAACATAAATATGTGAAATAGTATGTCTCCTTCATGGACATCCTTCCAGGTCGTCTCCAACTCCGATGACCAAGGCGGAACTCCATCTTGTCCATCTCACCAGGACGCCAAAGCCTCGAACTTGATCTCTGTCCTCCAACTACTACAACTAGCAATGAATTTACTGAGAATCACAAGTCGACACGCAGGTCGTTATACAATATAATGACAACACTTTGGCTCCTGCCGTCTGACAATCATGACACGCAGGTCATGTTAAATTACACACATGCATCACATACATATGAGCCATACTATTCACATCAAACCAGCAAAACAAACTTATGCATACAATCGCATTCTACCGATTTGTTTGATCGTGTACGAAATACATGGCATTACACACATTTTCGGAAATCACAGATCGCATCTGCACTCCGATCATGCCGAATTTTCTGATCTGACCGATCTCATCGATCATCGCGAACCCAGTTCGGATTTACGTTTCATGGTTAAACCCGACGGCGGGTATCGACCGGTAGGGGTAGGTCGTGTCATGACCTTACCGATTCTGATTGACAGAAAACATAGCCTCAACGATCCAGATGTGCAGTTGATCTCATCAACCATGCACATAGACGATCTGAACGACGATAGATCACATCCACCGCCGTCACATATCACATATGCTACCGATCTGAATCCAAAACCTATAGCAGAGGCTCTGATACCACTATTGGGTTCTAGCGTAGGTGCATCGCATGCCAAATAAAATTTTCCTATGTGTAGGACATCCAAGAACTTTCTACGGAGATGGATCACAGATTGTTACCACTATACGTGTAGTGCCGTGCAGCGGAAGTAGAGTTGGGGCAGCGTGTTCATGTGGTATGTCTCCTCTTCATCCGATCTCCCTCGAACAGCCGTTCCGATCTCCCTTGAACAACTGGTCACCGGATCCCACGTACAAGTTCGCCGGAGCGGCACAAGTGCTCCGCCTCTAACGGTATCCGCACGTGTAGGAGGAACACCCATGCGGCGGACTGCTAGGTCTGATCACACAGTCGGTGGTGGAGAATGGAGGTGGCTAGTTGCAACTCATGCAAAGCCCTAATGACGGCGCCAAAGCGATCAACCAGATCGGTGTGCCGCACCTCCACTATATATAGGCATCTGGTGCGGGCTCAACTCTTGGGCCTCACACGGATCCTAAAGCCCACGCGTTCCTTCCCTTAAGCACGCAACCCTTTAGGTGCTCGTTCGCTTGGTCGCGATTCATATGACATCCAACATGACCGGTTAGTAGCGGCCTCTAGCAAGATGTGCCGACTCCAAGTGTCTGATCAAGATGGTTAGGCGAATCTGTACTTCACACTTCTGTTTCGTTTGCCACACGATATATGTTGTCGTGCACAAGGCGACATGGTCATCCTTGTTGTAGCACGACCTCTTTCTCGTTCCAGTGAATCCAACCAACACTTCGGATTATCTCATAATCCTCATCGCATGGCCATGCTTATCCAGTCGGATCACCCGAGGGGGCCTAGAGTATATCTCTCCTGGTAGGAGGGGCAAATCCCATCTTGCTCGACCATGTCTCGCAGCATGGGTCTGGACAAGATCAAAACCTACCTTTGTAACTACCCAGTCACGGAGTTGCGTTTGGTCGGCCCAAAGCAAGTCTGTCACCATCCCGAGTACATGCGCCAGCTCAAGTCTTAGGACATAGAATGTATGTTTTACTAGAGACTCTTAGATGACCTATCACTGCATCTCATAGTTGGGTCTGTCCAACTCAGACCTTATCTCGACTCGGATCCGACTATGTCGAATCTGAATAGACCTTTCTGAGTCCATATTATCCGGCTAGCATCCAATGCTACATGGTCAGTGAGACCGAACCATCCACCGTGTCATATGCTAGTATGATTAGTTGTGCGTCCACACAACCCTTTCGACTAGGGACCATTTAGGACAGTTATCATACAATGCATAGTCTCACAAACAAGTCACGTACTTATTAATACACATCACTGATAATGTCCAAGGCCTATCTTTATTCATAAACACATAGGAAATATCATCATACATGATTTCCTCTAGGACATATCTCCAACATCACCAACCATCCTTCATCACCAATTTCATGATGCTCTCCACCGTTCGTGAGTAATCTCATCGTAGGCTTGCTGCACGGTGATGGGTTTTGATGAGATTTATCATGTAATCGAGTTAGTTTTGTTAGGGTTTGATCCTTGGTATCCACTGTGTTGTGAGATTGATGTTGCTATGACTTTGCTATGCTCAATGCTTGTTACTAGGGCCCGAGTGCCATGATTTCAGATCTGAAGCTATTATGTTATCATGAATATATATGTGTTCTTGATCCTATCTTGCAAGTTGTAGACACCTATTACGAGTTATGATCCACATCCCCCAGGGTGACAATAACTGGGATTCTTTTCGGTGATTACCGTAGTTTGAGGAGTTCATGTATTCACTAAGTGCTAATGCTTTGGTCCGATTCTCTATTAAAAGGAGGCCTTAATATCCCTTAGTTTCCATTAGGACCTCGCTTCCACGGGAGGGTACGACGAAAGATGTCATGCAAGTTATTTTCCAGAAGCACGTATGACTATATATGGAATACATGCCTACATTAAATTGATGAATTGGAGCTAGTTCTGTGTCACCCTATTTTATAACCATTGCGTGATGAATGCCATCCGACATAATTATCCATCACTGATCCATTGCCTTCGAGCTTTTCACATATTGATCTTTGCTAAGTTACTTTTCCGTTGCTATTGTTACAATCACTACAAACTACTACTATCACTTTGCCACCATTACCGTTACTTCCATATTACTTTGCTACTGAATACTTTGCTGTAGATTAAGTCTTCCAGGTGTGGTTGAATTGACAACTCAGCTGCTAATACTCGAGAATATTCTTTGGATCCCCTTGTGTCAAATCAATAAATTTGGGTTGAATACTCTACCCTCGAAAACTGTTGCGATCCCCTATACTTGTGGGTTATCAATACATCAGCTTGTACATCTTCTGCATCTGCTTCAACTTGCATAGGAGCTGGAGCTGCAGGAACTGGGTCAGAATCAATCATGTATTGCTGCTGCTGAGGAGGAACCTGCCCCTTTGTCTTCACAATATCCTCAATTGTTTGGTCTTCTACAAACGCAACATCATGGCTTCTCACAACTTTCCTTGCTATAGGGTCAAACAGCTTGTAGCCAAACTCATCACCTCCATAGACAAGAAAGATGCACTGTCGTGTCTTTGAATCAAGCTTTGACCTTTCATCTTGAGGAATATGAACAAAGGCCTTGCACCCAAAAACTTTAAGGTGGTCATATGAGACGTCCTTGTCACACCAAACTCTGTTAGGAACACCCGCCTGCAAAGGATAACTTGGTGAGAGATTAATAAGATAAATTGCAGGCATCAAAGCCTCACGCCAAAAGTGTTTGCATAGGTTTGCACTTGACAACAAACATCTAACTCTCTCCACAATTGTCATGTTCATCCTCTCAGCAAGACCATTCAGCTGTGGTGTCTTCGAGGGAGTAAATTGATGCCCAATACCTTGCTGCTTGCAATATGCATCAAATGGCCCAATATAGTCTCCTCCATTATAAGTGTGAAAGCACTTGATCTTCTTCTCAGTTTCTCTCTCAATTGAGGCTTGGAATTGCTTGAATACACCTAGTACTTGATCTTTGGTTCTCAACGTGAAGGCCCAAACTTTCATGGAAAAGTCATCCATAAAAGTTAGTAAGTAATTTGCACCACCAAGATATCTTACCGACATTTTGCAAACATCGGAATGTACCAAGTCCAGCTTCTCGGGCTTCTTGTGAGGCGGTAGAGTCTTGAAGGCAACTCTGTGTTGCTTCCCTGCAAGACAATCTAGACATTTATTGATGTGCACTCCTTTCACACCCTTCAACAATTTTTTTCTTCATTATCACTATCATCCCCTTCTCACTCATGTGCCCAAGTCTCTTGTGCAGTAGAGCACAATGATCATCCTTCTCTAGTGCATTGACAGAAGCACTAAAGAGCTTAGTATGGACATGATACAAAACTGAGACCATTTTACCTCTTGCAATAATCATGTTGCCTTTGGTGAGCTTGTACTTCCCTTTTCCAAAACTGCTCAAGTAATCATCTCCATCAAGAAAACCAACTGAGATAATATTGAGACGAAGTGCCTCAACATGCCTCACAGACTTGAGGACTAACCTTGTACCATTCGCAGTCTCCAAATGCACGTATCCTTTCCCAGTGATGGCTGCCCTATCATTGTTCCCCATCTTCACAACACCAGAATCACCGGATATATAGTTAGTAAAGATCTCTCTGTGAGATGTGGCATGAATGGTAGCACCGTAGTCCGGTATCCAAATCATCTCGTCACCATCCACAAGGTTGACGGTTTCATCAGAAACAGCATTGATTCTCTCCTCAATAGTGGAACCAAATCTGCCCCCATTTTCTTCATGCATAACAAGGAAGATGCCCTATTCTACTACAGTAACTCGGTTTCCCTCTGTGTCACAATCACTATCTGCTTGCTTCGGATCTTTCTTCTTGTATTTCTTCCACTTGTCATATTGCCACTTAATGTGGCCCTTTTGATGGCAGTGATGGCACTCATAATCAGCATACTTGCCTCTTGATTTGGTCCTACCTCTTTCTGCCCCTTTACCTGGACCTTTGCTCCTGCTTCTCCCCCTGGACCGAGTGACCAGCACCTCCGTATGTGAGGAAAAACTAGCTTCATCTACCTTTCTGGATTCTTCATTTAGTACCCGGGTTTTCACAAGAGTCCAAGTGACAACTCTGTTAGGTGCTGAATTGCAAACCGTGACCTAAAAGGTCTCCCAGCTATCCGGTAATGAGCCTAGTAGCAGCAAGGCTCTGACTTCATCTTAAAATGTTATTCCCATTGAAGAAAGCTGATTTATAATGCCTTGGAATGTATTCACATGATCTGCAATTAGAATGCCCACTTTGTACCTCAAACACATCAATTGTTTGATCAAGAACATCTGGTTCGTACCTTCTTTTTGAGCAAACAACTCTTCCAATTTCTGCCATAAGGTTTGTGTAGGTGTCTCATCAATGATATGGTTCAAAACATTGTCATCGATCCATTGCCGAATAAATCAACGAGGTTGGTGACAAAGTACCTTCCACCGGCCTTCTTCAATGCCCTCTGGCATCTTAGTGGAAAACACTAGCTTCCAGTATTCTTTCACATATATGAAGTCCTCTATCTTTCCCTTCCATGCTTTCTAATTTGTACCATTCAAAGATATCATCTTGCTGGTATTCACTTCCGTCTTTCACCACAAGAAACTCAGCAATTTGCGCAAGCAAACCAAGGCTCTGATGCCACTTTATTGGTGCTGGACAACAACAATGAGCTGCACAAATTCAACGACACGTTAAATATGCACACTACACAGTCCCCTCCACTTGCGATGAACTTTGAGGATGGATTCAACCAACAAGTAAGCACCAGAATAACACAACAACATGCACATGTGACACAAGATTTAACATGGAAAAACCTCCTCAAGTCGAGGAGTAAAAAACCATGGTTGTGGACCGACCGGTCCACACAAATTCACTATGAGAATGATGAGTACAAATTTTTCTCTAGAACCTCTAGAGAGATTTACAACACACTCTCCACATTGCCAACCGACAACAGCAACAACAACCACAAGAGGCAAGATTTCAGCAAAGCAAAGTACACACAGCTTCTGTCCTCTTTAGTGTTTCGCGAACTGCTCTTAAACTGCTGAACCAAACAGCACCAAATTTGGCAGACAAGTAGTCACACGAGTTCCTGAGATCCCCTCGAAATTTCAGCTTAATCCGACACTGTTTGCCTACCCAAACTGGTCGTCTCCCAAAAGTAATCTGTTGTGAAACTGCAGCGGTCAGAGCTGACAAAACCACTGTCAAATCTGATGCTCCGCTGACCCAATCCTCAAACCAGCTAACTAGATAGAAGTACTCAAACTAAGGAACGAGCTCATCAAGTTTGTGGTCGATCCAAGCACATTTGAGCCTCCATTCACCAGGTTGGACACTGTCTAGTCAGATGCAACAAATTTGGATAGAACCTCCACTTCTTCTTCATCCTCTCTCTGATAGGTTGTGTTTATCTTCTGTGTTCTCTCACTCTCACGAATGGCAGCCACCACCAGCAGGGGTGAAGTGGCTAGGGTTTTCTTCTTGCTTTCTGTCCCTTGGAAGCACTCTCAACCGTTGGATGCAGCGATGATTAACGGCTAACATGTGTTGGACTTATGGGCTAATGTTTTGCTGCCAACAAACCTCCATGTGGAGGGACTTAGCTCAACACTTGCCTATACAGCCTTGCAGAGGAATGGGCCGACAAATTAACCCTCCCCGAGCCACCTATCCAGTGTAGGTATCTGATTGGGTCTTTGCAAGGTGGGTGATTACTGTCGATGAGCGGTCTGAGATGCACGACATCAATCCGATCACTCGTGAACAGATTGCGCTCCCTTCTGTGATCACCATTGAGCAAGTGGCGCCCATTTACGACAACACGGGAGTGATATGCGGGTACCATTACTCAAAGGGCACCACAAGGTCGGTTACTAGACCGCCTTGAAACTCGGTCTCGAGAAGCTGCGGTACTACCTACACCATAAGGCACTTATGTTTTTACGATGAATCCGTAGGGACCTATATTGTGGTGTTCATCCACAATCCATTTTGCCAGATCTTATTTTCTTGGTTAGAGCAACTCCAGTGGGGAGACCCATTTTGTGTGCCTGCATCCATTTGGGTCGGTGCGGACAAAAGTGGAGGCCCAACGCGTCGACCCAAATCCAAATCGCGGTCGCTTTGCGTCCGCACCGATGCATTTTCGGCCCAAATTTGGCGCCAAAATGCGTCAGTGCAGATGCCACACAAGCCTTCTCTGTGTCCGCCACGTCCCACCTGGCAGTCGTCCAACCACCCAGCGACCAGTTTGGTCAGCTTAATTTATGACGATCGCCCACCTCTGTCCCATGTGTTAGTGACGACAGTTGTCCTTTTTTAAGCCGACCATGCGTGGGGAGGGGGGTCCCATCCGCTTCCGGAAAACCTCCCATCCTCATCTAGCACCCCCTTTGGTGGCAACCCTAGCCACCCTAGTCAACCCCGATGGGTTCTTCTCTGGCGCTCGTAGTAGCAAAGCCAAGGGCAAGGCACCTGCATCCCTTTCCGCCATGACCTCCTCCCACCTCTGCTGGCGCCAACTCGTTGGCCGAGGCAGCTCGCCAACGTGCCAGTGCACCAGGTGGAGTGGCACTGGCAGAACCGCGTGTCTCTCCCATACCCCGCCGTCACCCGGCCGCACGACTGGGATCTAGATCCGGAGAGGATCCCAGTGCCGGCGGCGCCGCGGTCGGCTCGGGCGCAGGCGGGGGAGGTGCGGCGCCGGTGGGCGCAGCTGGCGCTGGTGTAGCACAGCGACGCCGCGTACACCTTTGACTCGCCCAACTCGGCTCGATGGTTCGCCTTTGAGCACGAGGAGCTCAGGCGGCACGGTGTCTGAGAGGTCGGCCATAGGTCGAAGCCGACCCCCCTCGTCGTCCGCGACGAGGACCAAGAGGCGGAGGCCGCCTACCAGGCAGCCATGGCGATCGTCCTTTGGGAGAGCAGGGAGGAGGAGAGTCAAAGGGAGGAAGAGGAGGCAGTGTATTAGGCGGCCATGGTGGAGGCCATGGCCCTCTCCGCGACGGGTGACTGCGTCATGTCGTCGGTGGCCCCACCTTCCGTCGTCAAGGCCGAGCCGGAGATGGCGCCGACCCCCATCGAGCGATACAAATGGATCGGACTAGTGCACAAATGGGTTAGTGCTCCGCCAGTCTGGATGGGGGCGATACCGGCAGAGGAGGGGGAGCGCGTCGAAGAATGGTGCCAGCGATGGCTAGATGAGGAGGGCCGCCACGGCGAACTCCTCAAGAAGCTCGAGCGTGAGGCCGAGACGGAGCAGTGCGAGGCCAAGGAGGAGGCGCGCCAGGCACAGGAAGTGGTGTCACAGGCAGCGGCGGCACAGTCCATGCCCGACATCAACGCCCTCTAGAACACGGCGTTCCCCTAGGCCAGCCCTACGCCGACATTCATCGACCTCACCGGCCCCGCCGCCTACGAGGACGACTAGGGCAGCATGCCGCCTCCTAGTTTAGTTTTTTTATGTTTATATGGGCGCGTGGACTATCGCCGGCCTTCGTGGCCGGCTTTAATGTTTAACTATTGTCAGTTTTCATTTTCAAAATGTGTTGGGCGCACGCGCCGACCCAAACGTGGAAGCGGACGTTAATGTCCGTCGGGCCGACCCAAACAGACAAAAAGCGGACAAATCCGCCTTACGTTTGGGTATGTGTGTTGGAGTTTCTCTTAGGGGATGAGAAGTGGACGCCACTACCATCGCACACACATTTTCAGGACTGCATCTACAAGGACGACCTTGTTGTATGCGGTGACACCATTTGGCGAAATTATTGCCTTCGGTCTTATCGGAACAATGGTCACGATGAAGATGATTATTGTCGGTGTTCTAGGGACGGGGGTACCCAGACCTGCCAGCCTGCAGCCCAGGGCGTGGCCCACTTTGGTACCCTGGTACAGACCAGGGCGACCTCACTCAAGAACAAAGTCCTCGCGGGAGCCCCACCCTCACGAGGGGAATGACGCGAAGACACCTGGGGGAACAGGCCTCCCCAGGTCGCCTCCTGAGGGACGGAGATCTCTATGCAGCACTCAGCCTTGGGAAGTCGGGGGCTACGCAAGCCAGGCCAGGTGTAACAGCCCAGGACCGACGCTCCAGAAGATTCCAGAAGATTCCCCTTTCTTTTCCGTTTCTTCTGTGTTTCGTTTTGGCTGTTGCATTCGTCACCGCATCATTTGCATCATCTGCATTGCATCATCACCCGTTTTTGAAAACTCGCATTCGTTCGTAGTTTCCGGTTCTCTCTGTTCTTGCCCTTGCCTGTTTCGAGACCAGCCACACACGCCCGCGCCCGCGACATCGTTTAAATAAAACCTTTTTTAAGTGCGCGCAAAAATATTCTCGGATCTAGTTGAAACTTGTCGTGCGGTCTCGTTATATTGTAGGTAGACCGCCCGTCGATTTTCGTCGCGTTCTGAGTTCGTTTGATGCCCCGTCGGTAATCCGTAGGAGTGCGGTCATCGGTTATCGTCGGACGTTTTTTGCTGTTTTAAATATTCGTGCCGCGTCGCATCGTCTCTCTCTCTCTTCTCCCCGTAGCCCTGTACACAGTCGCCGTAACCCCCATCTCCGCTTCCGGACGTCGGGTCGACACCCAGCAGTCCGAAAACGGACAGTGTCGTACCCTAGCCCCTAGCCTATTTATAGCCCCTCACCTACCTCGTTCCGCGTGCAACCCTAGCCAGCCCCTCCTTCTCCCTCCTCCAGCCTCCAGCCCGCCAGAGCCCATCTGGGCCCGTTCATGCCGTTCCGGGCCCGGATCGCGTCCCGGAGCTCTGCGGAGCTCTCCCGAGCTCCCATGGGGGCTCTCCTCCCGCAGCTCCTCCCGTGCCATGGCCGCCAGCTCGCCGCAGTCGCCGGACCTCCTGGCCGCCGGAGCTCCCTCTCCTCTCTTCCTCCCTTCTCCTTCCTCCTCTCCCTCTCTCCCTCACCTCCGGCGCTCTCCCTGTGCAGGATGCTTGCCGTCGCCGCCTAGCTTCGCCACAGGCCCCCCGAGCCGCCGCCGCCTCCCGTCGCCGGATCCGCAGCCGCCGCCGCCGTTCCAGGCCCCCTGTGCCGCCCCGTTGGCCGGCCTCGCCAACCATCGCCGCCGCCGCTCGAGCCTCCCGCTCGGGAGCGGAGGACGAAGCCCCCATTGACCCGCTCGCCTCGCGTGGATCGCGGCCCAGCTGCGCGCCCCAGGCCGAGCACAGCTCCTCCAGCGCCTACTCCCAGCCGGCCCAAGTGGCCCAAGGGTGAGCAGCCCCCCTGTTGCGTTTTTTTTATTTTATTTGGCCCATTGCGATTTAAAATGAGGATAACTAAATAACCGCACATAGAAATAAAATGTTTCGTACATGTAAAATTCTTAGAATAAAACATAGATTAATAATATGCCATTTTCTTCCATGTTAGAATTAATTAACCTGTCATTTTCATGTCATATTGCATATTGCCATTAATTGCATTATCATAATTAATTAGCTGTGCATCGAAATTACTCATATCGCAAATTAAAAATGTTCATCTCATTCGCATCATATTTTCATGCGTGGGAAAAATGTGGTCATGATGTGTGCATTTATTTTTCATTGTAAAATTGCTTTAAGATGATTAGGCCATAATCCCGCATATTTAATTGTGATTAATTTTCTACATGAACCTAATCATATTATATATGTTTTCGGGGTAGAAAAATCCATAGGATTCATCCATGCATTTAGTTTTGCCATTTGAGCATGTTTGCATGCATGTCATTTATGCCGTGATGCCTTTTGTCATTTTCGTGTGATTTAATCCGAGCATGATATGAATTATTTTTCAACATGAAAGTTGCTCTTGGATATGTGTCCTAGCCCATGGACATTTTGCTTGTCATAGATATGCATCTTTAGTTATTGTTTTGGTGTTTTTAACTTGCTATGAAAATCTGCCATTTTGAGGGTCCAAAATATTTCTAAGTCTGGAATCTGTTATATTTTGTTGCTGTCTTGCCATGTGATTTGCTAGTGATCTAGAACTCTTTTGAGACAGTTGCAATGGAGTTGTTTGTTGTTGATGTTGTCCTCTAGCTTGCTGTTAAGTTTCATGACATTTCATGACTTGTAGCATATAGTTTCACTGCTGTCAATATGCCTTCATGATAAAAACTGCACTGTCTTAAACTGCTATTTTCACCAAGTCTGAAACTGTTATTAAGTAGCCTTCTTGTGAGCTTCCTACCAAGTGATCCATGCATGTTTTGAATATGATTTGTCAAGATGAAATGAAGTGGATGTTGTATGCTATTGCCCCATGATTAGTTTGTGCATTTTGGATTATTGTAACTTGTTGTTTGCATAAGTTCAAAATGCCATGTTGCTGTTTTTGGCAGATTTCAACTTGCTTTGATGTTTGTGGTTGAACCGTAGCTCCATTTTGGACATTCCATATATGAAACTTTCTTAGAATCTCACGTAGTTTCATAATAACTTGTTGTGTTCATGATTTGAAATGGTTGTGGTGGTTTTTCCCATACATTTGCATTCATGGCATGTGCATCTTGTGTTGCTCATAACTTTTAGACCGTAGCTCCGTTTGAGATGTTCTATATATGTAAATCGACTAGAATGACGTGTAGAATAACATGGTATGCTTTATTCTGCTGTTTAACCAATATAAAATATGATTAGTTCAGATCTGGACCAAATTCATAATTAACATATGCGGTCATTTCGGAAGTGCTATAAGTTGTTTCCGGCCTCATTTAAGATGCCTAGATAGAATAGTTTACTTATGCTTCACCCTTGCCATGTCTAACAACATTTAATATTGTCGTGTACCTAACGAGAGTGAACTAAATATTTCGAATGTGGAGTTTCTTCAATATGTAACTCGTTGCATATTGAGCTTCACTTTAATGTGTACAATTTGATTGTTGTGAATTGTCGTGCATTGCATATTAAACCGGCCATGCATCATAATTGTTGTGCATCGTGTTATGCATATGTTGTGGTGTATCGTGTGTTGATTGTTGTTCCTTTCGGTTTGTTTCTTCTCGATAGAGCTTCCGAACCGTTCGGAGTGTGAGGATTCGTTCGACTACGTTGGTTCTTCTTCTTCATGGACTCGGTCTTCTTCCGAGCGGGATCTCAGGCAAGATGACACATTTCCTTGGATACCATTACTATCATTGCCATGCTAGTTGTCTCGTTCCCTATCGTTATGTCTCGCTACCTACCACTTGTTTTGATAAGCCTCCCAACATTGCCATGATAAGCCTCTAACCCCTCCACATCCCAGCGAACCTTTGTTTGGCTATGTTACCGCTTGCTCAACCCTTCTTATAGCGTTGCTAGTTGCAGGTGCATTTGCTTCCATGTGCCAACATGGACCTTCTTTTGTTATATCACAATATTGCTGCTATTTAATTTAATGCACATATATACTTGGTAAAGGTGGAAGGCTTGGCCTTTTGCTTGGTGTTTTGTTCCACTCTTGCCGCCTCTAGTTACTTGTGAACCGGTGTTATGTTCCATAAATGAGCGCTCCTAACATGCTCGGGGTTGTTATGGGGACCCCCTTGATTTTCGGGTTAGAATTAAACGTGTCCGGCAAGGCCCAACATTGGTACTACATTTGCCTAATAACTAATGAACTTGCATAGGGCATGATCACCCCGTGGATAATTTAATCAACCCCCGGGCCACTGCTCCGCATGAGTGTTGGTCCAAACCAGAGCAGCTTATTAACGCTACCCGGGGCAACTCGGTGTTTGGCGTTGTAACCATCCCTCATCCGATTGTGCCCTGAGAACGAGATACGCGGTTCCTATCGGGATTGTCGGCATGTCGGGCGGCCTTGCTGGATTTGTTTTACCTTTCTCGAACGTCTTGAGTGAGGAACTCTGATTTCTTCGGGCTATCTCGAGGTGTTGGATTTCCTTTGGAATTGCCTAGGAAGATCACGAGATCCTTGGTTGAGGTTATTCCCACCGAGTGTGGTTAATTTGTGATGGACGAGTTGGAGCACCCCTGCAGGGTTAAATCTTTTTGAGAAGCCGTGCCCGCGGTTATGTGGCAGACTTGGATACTTTGTTTAACACCCGGTTATAGCAAACTTGAAGTAAACTCTAATAAAATACACCAACTGAGTGAGTAACCATGACTGTCTCTTCTCGTGAGTCCTTATCCGAAAGAGAACACGGTGGGGTTATGTTTGACGTAAGTAGGTGTTCAGGATCAGTTAGTGATCATTTCTGGTTCCCGTCCGTCATGCGTAGACCACCATACTTTAATTTCTGTACTCGTAAGTTAGCCACTCAAATAAATGCTTAGTCGCTTGCTGTAGCCTCACCACTTAACCACACCTCACCTATTAAGCTTTAATAGTCTTGATACCCTTGGAAATGAGATTGCTGAGTCCCTGTGGCTCACAGATTACTACAACAACAGTTGCAGGTACAGATAATGTGATGATTTGACGTGAGCGCGTTGCTTGACTTGATTTGGAGTTCTTCTTCTTCTTCACCAGTCTTGGATGGGTTCCAGGCGGCAGCCTGGGATAGCAAGGGTGGATGTCATTTTATCATTTGATTTCGTCCGTAGTCGGACCCTGCTCTTATGTATGATGTTTGAGATGTTATTGTATTGCTGTGACTCTGATGTAGCTTGTGGCGAGTGTAAGCCAATTCCATATACTCATCTCTTCTGTACATGTACTTGTAATGATATCCATTCTTGCGAACGCATCGAGATGCACTTCTATCCCTGTTGAGACCCTCGTGCCAAATAAGGATAGGACCCCATCTTGGGCGTGACACATGGCAGGCACCAGCGGGCGCAGAGGAGACAGTTTCCTCTTTCGTGCAAAGGAGGCAAAGACGTACGCAGGTTCCCAAAGCACCCCCAAAGGTTTCTGTTCCAGCGCAACAAGACCAAGACCATGAGCCCCGCAGGACGGACGACATCGCCGAGCCCACCTCTATATCATCACCGACTACTTTGCAGGCGAAGACCACCTTTCGTCAGGATAAGGGTGTACTCCTTGTTCCCCTTTGAATTTGGACGTTTTGGGATCCCTTCCCGCCATTGCGACAAGGGAAGAGGACCCAGGCCACTATAAATAGAGGATAGGTTGCTCTATAGAGGAGGAGAGATCGAACATCGTTCGAGCGCCCTCGCGAGGATAACCACCATTGTACTAGTTCATCCACAAACCTCCTCGTGAGGTGAGGGAGTCCTGGATCAAGGGGTCCTCGGGAGGCCAACCTATTTCTATGGGCCAGACTATACGAGCCACTTATCGAACATATGAATATTCGAAGGCCTAGTCTCCAAGATGGAAGCTTCAGGAAGCACGGCTTGTACTCCATGTTTGATGTAGCAAATAGGCATGTTTATCTCCTCGGCATCTAACCAACCATGTGTAAACCCTGGGCATCCTCGGCATCTATATAAGCCGGAAGGTTTTAGGGTGTGGAGACAGAACAACTCATCTAGGGTTATCTATTCGATCTCGACGTAGATCAACTCTGTAACCCCCCATATTATCAATACATCCAAGCAGGACATAGGGTATTTCCTCCAGAGGAGGGCCCAAACCTGGGTAAATCTGTGTCCCCTTCGTCTCCTGTTACCATCGATCCAACTCTCACAGTTCGGGACCCCCTACCCGACATCCGCCAGTTTTTGACACCGACATTGCTGCTTTCATTGAGAGATCCTCTGTGAGCAAGAAGGAATCGATGTATCACCTTGTCCTCAACAAGGAGGTCCGCAACATGGACACTTTCGTCCCCGGACAGATCTTCGCCTTCGACAGTGTTGTGCTGCATGCTGATCCCATCGGCCATCTAGGTCGTGTTGAGAGCTTCGCCCCTAATCGAGAGGTCAGATTCGGAAACCTAGAGTTCTCCATTGATTCTCAGGGTGACTTGTGACCGGGCTCACAGCTTGATCTATCTAGGCACATCACCGGGCTCGCAACTTTGCCTGTAGCACCCGAAGACTCTGAGGCTTTAACCTCGAGTTCCTTCTTCGAACACGCCAATGGGGTTATCCACAGCGATGGGACGATCTCTTGTCTTGGTCCGGCCATTGTGTCAGAAGACGAGACATGTGATCTTGCTGAACACTCCCCACGTTCGGGTACTTCGGAGGTAAACTCCGTAAGTTCCGAACAGACTGAACCGATCAGGCTCTCAGCGGTTGACGAGGCCCTCGATCGGATCTCGTCGATGAAGATCATTGACAACCCAACCCCGATCTATGCTCGGATCGGTTACGGTGTGGGTCGAGATGAATTTTTCGGCCCACCCACCACCCACTTGATAGCCAGCGTTAAAGATCTAACCGACATGCTGGACTATGCCTCTGAGGAGGCAGAATACATGGATGAAGTGGACGGTGCTCCCACCCCCATTAAAACCAGGCAATGGGCCGCCACCTCCACATACGACGTCTACATGGTGGACACTCCTAAAGGCGAGAAAATGCCTAATAATGATGGTGATAAGTCGGGTGACGCCCCGTCAAGGCGCCGAACGCCGTATAAGCGGTCCAAAGGAAAAAAGGGAAGGAAAGCTATTATCGGCACCGGGGACGGAGTTACCCTCGGGGATCGCAGCGACCCTGATAACCCCGAACACCCGTTAGAGGGTCAAGAAAGGCCGGAGGACCAGAACAAACCCGACGACTTCAACAGTTTCGAGGACGACAATTACCTTCCCCCTGTCGAGGAGGAGGATATCACGGAAGCTGACGACATGGACATCCCTGATAACCATGAAGATTAGGAACAATTCAGACAACAACTCATAGAGATGGCTTGCAATCTGAGATCCAAGGAACGATAGCTTAAAGCCGAACATGATGACCCTCAATGATCGATGGACAAGAGTCCTATCGGCAGAGGAAGGACATGTCACGGTCTGTCAGACCAGACCAAGAGCTATCCGCGGAGAAGGCTGCTGCCACAATTATTCGACGAGCTCACTAATACTCTGTCTCCAAAGCATACTCCATATGACAGGCCAGACAACCCTCCTCGCGGGCGCGATCGGATAGCTGATGATGCCAGTTATAGACCGGTAATACCCCGAAGACAGGGAAAGGAGCCACTAGAGCGCAATGATATGTTTGACCTGCGAGATGACTTGGATCACAAAGTAGGCCGCACAGGATCCATTTACGGATACATCGAATACTCATCAGATAGATGGGATGAGTATAGATGATGGCTAGACCGAAGAAATAACAAAGACCGGGAACACAACCAAGCTACAGTAGACGCCGATTACAGGTGCGACATAGCTCGGGTTCGAGGCGCCACCCACCCACTATGTTTCACAGATGAGGTGATGCGACATCAGTTCTAGGAGGGGTTTAAACCTGTGAACATCGAATAGTACGATGGAACTACTGACCCAACCGTATGGATCGAGGACTTCCTCCTCCACATCCACATGGCTCGAGGAGATGACCTTCACGCCATCAAATACCTTCCCCTTAAACTTAAGGGGCCAGCTCGGCACTGGCTAAACAGCCTCCCCAAAAACTCCATTGGATGTTGGGAGGACCTGGAAGATGCTTTCCGCTCCAACTTCTAGGGAACCTATGCTCAGCCACCGGATTCTTCCGACCTCAGCAACATCGTCCAGAATCCCGGGGAGTCTTCTCGGCAATTCTGGAACCGGTTCTTGACTAAGAAGAACCAGATTGTTGACTGTCCGGACGCTAAGGCCATAGCCTCCTTTTGACATAATATTCGGGTCGAATGGCTGGCTCGCCAGCTCGGCCAGGATAAATCTCGGACCATGTCCGCCCTAACTTCCTTGATGACCCGCTTCTGCGCGGGTGAAGACAATTGGCTGGCAAGACGTAGCCACAACTCTAAAGTGCCCGGAACTTCACATGTTCGGGATGGCAACGGGAAACCCAAGCGAAACAAGAACAAGCATCGGCACAATAACAACGATGCCAATGATATGACCGTCCATGCCGGATTCCACAACTCCCACCTAGGACAGCGGAAGAAGCCTCCCAAAGGCAATTGCGATGGACCCCCCCCCCCCCGCTGGAGAAAATCATGGACATGCCTTGTCAAATCCACGGACCCAAGAGAAGCCCGGGAACCACACACACCGCAATTGTTGGGTGTTTAAACAGGTCGGCAAGCTCCCACCCGAGGATCAAAGCAAGAGCCCTCATAGCAAGGACGAGGATGAGCCTCGGGGTCCGATTGGTGGCAACCAAAAGAAATTTCCTCCGGAAGTCAAGAAAGTAAACATGATATATGCCACCCATATACCCAAGGAGAGGAAGTGCGCCCATATACCCGGTGGCCCCAAAGTATAACCCATGGTTGGCATATCCGATCACTTTTGATCAGCGCGATCACCCGACCAGTATCCGTCACGGGGGTTCGGCCGCACTTGTCCTGACCCCATTATCAATGTGTATCACCTCACAAAAGTCCTAATGGATGGAGGAAGTAGCCTTAATCTGATTTACTCAGACATGGTGAAAAAGATGACGATAGACTGGTCACGGATTAAACCCAATAACACCACCTTAAAAGGGGTGATTCCAGGTGTCGAACCCGGTGCACGGGCTCCATAACCCTAGAGTTGTGTTCGGCTCACCCGATAACTTTCACAGGGATGACTTGATCTTCGACATCGTACCCTTCTGCAGCGGCTATCACGCCCTGCTTGGCCGGACATCGTTCGCTCGCTTCAACACCGTCCCGCTTTATGCATACCTCAAGCTCAAGACGCATGGCCCCAAAGGGGTCATTACTGTGAACGGCAATACAAAATGATCTCTACGAACTGAGGAGCATGCACTAGCCCTGGCGGCCGAATTTAGTTACAAAGATGATCGACAGGTTCCGGCATCTGTCGTAAAGACACGCAAGGTCGGGAAGCAAGCTCGGCTACATGCCGAACTCTCAGAACCCTCCTCTACCCCCAAATAGGGACTCACACCCCATCTCACGCACCTAGGACCAGCTAAATACATGCCAAGAAAGCACAACTTTGCGCTTAAAGTTCCATGGGCAACGGTGGGGAAACAAAGGTGGGAGTTTGGCTGGACCAGACTACTACCACAAAATATGTCTTCGGACACAATGTAGGGACCATTGAAGGGACCACCATGGGCATAAAGCATATCCATAGTTTGACAACTTCTCAAGACCTTGTTTGCAAGATCCGCTCTCAGAATAATGCCACCCATCGAGGCACACCAAAGATCAGGAGTAAACTAGCAACACGGCATATCGAGGACGTAAGGCCATCAATCGAAGACCCCTGGTACAACCACTCCTGTAATCTCTTTTCTTCATATACCTGTATGCAGTTCCTTCGACACTCCGAATAATAAGAGTTATTGAGAAAAATATAGCATCATTTTACTTGTTTCTCTGTTTGTCCTTCTTGGCACATGTTTTCCTTTTCTCCCTCTGTCGGTGTCACAACCGGCGGATCTCGGGTAGGGGGTCCCGACCAGTGAGACTAGAATCCACGATAACAAGAGACAAAGGGGACACGGATTTACCCAGGTTCGGTCTCTCCTATGGAGGTAATATCCTACGTCCTGCTTGGTTGTATTGATGATGTGGGGGTTATAGAGTTGATCTACCTACTGATCGAATAGCTAACCCTAGATGAGTTGTTCTATCTCTATACCCTAAAACCCTTCGGCTTATATAGATGCCGAGGATGCATAGAGTTTACACATGGTCAGTTACATGCCAAAGAGATAAACATGCCTATTTACTACATTAAACATGGATCGTAAGCCGTGCTTCCCGAAGCTTCCATCTTGGAGACTGGGCCTTCAAATCTTCCACTGTTCGGTAAGCGGCCCATATAGTCCGGCCCATAAACAATAGGTCGGCTATCCGAGGACCCCCTAATCTAGGACTCCCTCAGTAGCCCCCGAACTTGCCTCCAACACCAAGGGTCTTCAGCTCCCATTGCTTCGCTAATAGAGTCTTCGTCTTGTGAGGTGAGTTCCTTCCCGCCGAACGATACTCCGGCCTCCGATGATAAGATGTTTTTCGCATAGTGGCACATCCGAATACATCAAAATGAGAGGCCTTGAATGCCAAACATCATGGGGTAACCAATGTGCCTCTGACCACCTTTCTGACGAAAGGCTACGGCCCACCACGACCGCTAGGCTAGTTTCATAGACTTGATTCATGGTTTGATGTCGTTTGAATCATCACGATCTATTAATAAACCAATCGTGTCCCATTTTATACGGGATATACTTAATGACGTGCACGCAATGGCTCGCGCGTCTTAGGAAGTGGAGGGATTCATGACACAACAAGGGGAGCCCAAATCGATAGGCCTCATAAAAAGAGGAGGAAAACCCCAAAGGCTTTTCATGGTCTCTATTCGACTTCTCCGTGTCCCATTCCCTTGGGCCTCCAAAGCACAGATCTAGGTCTCTTCGACCCCACCTCCAAGCTCATCAATGGCGTGCTCCAATGGCCAATGGGAAGCTTGCACGGTCAACGACCGGGATATTCTTGACCTCAACAAGGCTGGCTACCTCCCCGCTAACATCCCTCACCGCGTAGCGGAGGAGGGCCAAGTGTTCCCCACCCCCAAGAGAGGCGAAAGGGTGGTGTTCATCCCCCACTTTATCAAGGGGATGAGCTTTCCTCTCCGCCCCTTCATCAAGGGGCTGATGTTCTTCTATGGCTTCGACTTCCACGACCTCCCGCCGAACTCCATCTTGCACATCTAGGCGTTCATCCTCGTCTGCGAGGCCTTCCTGCGCATCGAGCCACACTTCGGGCTCTGGCTGCAGGTGTTCAACATCAAGCCCAAATGCGTCGGTAGCAAGCACGCTGATTGCGGCGGGGCCGTCATCGGCAAGCTCACCCGTGTCGGGTGGCCGTCGGGCACCCTCATCGACACCATCAAGGGGTGGCAAAAGGAGTGGTTCTATGTCACCGAACCACAAGAAGAGGGTCAGCACCCTGCCGCCGCATTCAGATCCGGTCCCCCACCAGACCGGCTTCATGACTCTAAAGGGCCTCGTATGGGGATCGGGCAAGGAGGTGAGCGACCTGTAGAAGCGCATCCACTCTATGGTCGAGGGGGGCACCAAGTTGACCAATGTGGTCTAGGTGATGCTCCAAAGACGCTTCCTCCCCTGCCAACGCCAGGACACCCCCATGTGGGCTCGTGAACTCGAAGCCGAGCCCACAATCCGGAATCTTTGCCGCACTACGCGGGATAAGTTATGGAAGGCGCTCTTCAAATCATAAAAGAGCTGGCCATCCGAGGAGGACAACAAGGGTCTGCATGCCGCTAAGGCTGATTCCGAGGTACGATACACCCCAGCTTGGCTGGCTTTACTTCATAGAAGATTCCTATGACCCCTTATCCGGCCTGTCTTTGCAAAGATGGCTGAAGAAAGCCGTCAACATTAATAATGCGACCCCTTAGCCCGAAGACGAGAGGACCGGGCTGTTAGCCAAAATGATTGTGGTACAGCCTTACGAGGCTCCCATGAAGAAAGAGAAGAAGAAGAAACCGGGCTAGGATGGCATCCGCATCAGGAACCAGCCTGATGCCGCATCCGAGGAAACACCCGCCTCCTCAAATAAGGAGGATCCTGAGGAGGAGGAAGAGGAAGAGGAGGAGGAGGAGGCCGAGGTCGAGGGCGAGGGGGAGGCAATTCCCCCCGTACCAGGAAGAGAGCGGCGTCTTCAGACGCCCCGGAGCAGGTCGCTTCTCCTGCCCACAAGAGTTTACTAACACACAGGTTATCAGCCTCGCAGCCTGTCACACCCTGTATTTTGGCACATTGTATGTTTGGGTTTTATAAAATTTGGGACCAACTAAAACTTTTTGAGTGCATGCTTGTTTGATTGCTTGGATGATCAAGTTTGGCACTATCAAGTTCTACTCCTCTCCACCTTCATCTTACTTGATCCAAATTCCTTGCCCTATGATCATGCCATGTAAATATAGCTCAAAAATATTTTTATCAAAATTTATTTTCACCAAAAAGGATTTATTCAATTTAAGTTCACTAAAACCCCTGAATTGAGGTTTGAACTACAATTCCTCAATTTAGGTGGATCTTTTCTTCCCAAATGCTTTATTTGAAACCTACTATATATATGACTTCTCAAAACCACCAAAGATTATTTTTAAAGATTATTTTCATATTTTATTTAAAGGCTTTTTCTTAAGAACAGAAATGGCTTTTCCTAAGGGAAAATTATTTAAATGCTTTGAAAATATTTGAGAAAATTTAGAGAGACTCAGTGGACATATATTTTCCATATATAGGAGTTTCAACACAAGGGCTTGATCATAACATGGGCAAACCCCCTCAAAACCCTTCCTGATAGATCAAACTTTTGGAATGTTTCTGCAAGAAATATTCTCAATAAATTCCAAGAACATTCTAGCAAGTCAACACTATCATCGGTGATGATCTTGCAAAGTTTCATCTCAATACAAGTTGGTTTGCTTCATCAACCCAACCCAAATCCATTTCTATCCAGATTCAAATTTTGACAACTTTACATTGTGAAGTATCTTCCCTCGGCCTCAAATTTTGTGGGCATGCTCTAATGGCCAATTAGTGATGATCCACTAAGTGGTGCATCAAGGGTTAAAGCCTAACCCCTTTGAATCTATAGAAAACAAATTTTGTCTATTTCTTGGTTCTCCCTAGGTCCCATTATGAACTTTTTCTCTTAAGCTCAAACTTGGTGATCACTCTTGTTTTCCACCCTAAACATCATCAAACACCTTCTGCCAGAAATGTAAAACTGGCATTTTTCACCACAAATCCTTTTACCCTTGCCTCCTCCTTTTCACCACAGCTCCACCCATACCCCCAGCACCTCCAGTAGCAATCCCAACAGCTAGCTCCATGATTGAGATGGTGAAAACCCCCATTTTTACCCTCTGGTCCACCTGGCAGGACCTCTTTTCCCTCTCTCCCTCTATTCTAATCCCTCCCCAAAGCATCCAAGGGCCTAGCCCAGTTAGTTTTCTTCCCCTAGATCCCCTGGACATGGGTGGACGCGCAGAAGGCACCAAGGGCATGCCATGGCCTGCAATAGCCGCGCTCGAGAGCACACTACAGTGCCGACCAGCATTGTAGCCGCTGGCCACTGCATGGCCCTGGCCGCCTTGAGCCTCGCTCCTCCGCACGTGCCTGCCGCCGCCCAAACCGGCCAATGCGGGAGCTCGCATGCGCGCGCTCCTCCCCTCCATCTCTCCCTTCCTTCGTGCCTGGACCCCTCCCAGGAACGCCCTAGACAAGCCTCAGCTCGCCCCCGTGCTCTGTGCCGAGGGCTACGACCTCACCGGCTCATGGCGTCCTCGGTGGACCGGCCCCCGCCTATATAAGGCCCCCCCGGACCTCCTTCTCCCTCTCTGCCGTCTCTCTCTCACCCCAATCGAGCCCCCACTCTGCCCCCGCAAGCTCCCAGGGCCCAAGTCGCCGGGATCGAGCCGGAGATCGCCGCGGTGGCCCGCAGTCCATCTCGCGGTACGGTGCCCCTCCGGTTCCCCTTCTCCGCCAGTTGCTCACCTCTCTCCTCTCTGACCGTTTCCCCGCTCCCTCCGCTCGCTTTGCAGGGCAAAAAGGGCCGGAGACCTCCTCCCGATCCTCCCTCCGCTGCGGGTTCTTCGTCACCGGCGACCAGGACCTTCCCGCCGGTTCCCTCCACCTCCACCCGATTGGCGGCAAGCCCGTGAGCACGGCGGTGCCCTCCGTTCATCAGCCCATGCCCTGTAGCCACCGGTGAGCCCTCTCGCCTCCCCCTGGCCCGAGGAAGGTGATGACAAGCAGGCCCCACTTGTCATCCTCCCTAGGTCCCCCGCCTCTCTCCCTCTCGCTGACCAGCCTGGCCTGCTGGTCAGGTTTGAACTGGCACGCGCCGCACGCCTGGGCTGGTTCCCTCCCTGGGCCGGCTCGGCTGGGCAGATCTGGCCCATAGGGCACAGTGCCCTTCTGCTTTTTCTTTTTTTCTGTTATTTTCCAAAAATTCCACAGGCTGGATTATTTGCCCAATGCAAATATTTTCTCCACCATAAATCTGAGAATAATCTATAGAATTTAATAGTGCCATTTGTATAACTTATTGAAAAACTTTTATCTACTGGTTTGTTTTAAAACCTATTAAAGGCATTCTTTTTGCCTCTGTTATTTTGTTATAAAAAGATTTTTCACAACAAAACCTTTTGTAGATATTTTTAGTAACCTTCGGTATTAAACAAAATAGGTAAACATTTTTGTTGAGTAGTTTGAGTGCTCTGTTTGCATGCTTATTTACTTATTATCGTTTATTTCGCGACGATAGAATGCGCCGTTGACGGACAAGTTGGACTCGAAGACTTCGAAGACCCCGGAGAATTTGTCGAGCCAGGCAAGCAGCCCTTTGACCATATCAAGAAACTATTTTAACTTGCATGTCATATAGCACTTTACTTCTGGCATTATAGATCATATGATGTGGTGGTTTCCCCTTCGGTGGGATGCCTCCGGTTGTTTCCGTTGATACTTGCATCGAGCACGACCCTACCACCTTATGAGGGTTGTGCGGGTGGGAGTAGATAGGTTGCTAGTTGATGCTACGCAAGTAGGATGGGACTTATGCATGGTGATACCGAAAGGTGTGTGTTTTCAATACTCTTTCGAAAACCCCGTCGGGTGTCTCTAATGCCCGAGGGAGATGATGATGAGTTGGGTGACCACTTGAGAAAGAAGTGGTGTACCGGAACAAATGGGTGTGTGTTTTCAAAAACGGATTAGATTTAAGGTCTGCTGACCGTCCCAACATTACATGTGCAACCACGATACCCCTTATGGGACGGGGCTTTGTTGATTACCTTGGTGGGTACTGGCAAGGAGCCCGCATTACTAGTGGCGGGAGTGGTGTGGTCACTCTCGATATGGGGTCATACCGGATGTACGATCATGCGCTGTCTATACAGGCACCGGGCACACCGTTGGTCCCCTCATGGATGGTACGGTTTGAGCAAGGCTCGTGTGATGTACGTCAGTAGGGCTGGGTACCAATCGAGTGGACTCTTTGTTTAGTATCGCCGGGGGAAAGGCATTGTTCGGGTGCTGACCTCGAGTATGTATATACCGCGAGTCGTGGATGACACGGAAGTTCCCCGAGTCTTGTGGGTAAAGTGTGCAACCTCTGCAGAGTGTAAAACTATTCGAATAGCCGCGTCCACGGTCATGGACAGTTGGAGGTCCTTCTTAGACTAAGTCCGAATGTTTTCGTGAAATATTGGTGTGAGTATGGGTGTGTTAGTGACAAGAGGTCACCTGAGTCAAGTCCGATGACTTGGCATGAGAAATGAACCAAGTCCGATGACTTAGCGTGAACATGATGTGTTCAACTGATACCGTGATGGTATCGACAATGTGTTATCATGAATACTTGGTTAGTTGTTGATGCATACTTACTATTACTTGATCATGTCCCTTGCATACAAAATCAGCTTTCCGCAAATTACGTATAGTGCTATATCATGCACCATTATTGCCTCGTTCCACTCTTGGGTTGCTTGCGAGTACATTCAAAGTACTCATTGGATTGCCACTGGTTATTTAATTGGCCAGGCATGGAAGAACAGGAATATTTCGAAGATTTCATTGGAGACGAACATGCGAACTAGGACGCTTCCCAGTCAGAGTGCCTGTAGGTTAAGGCAGATGGCATGGGTTCACGCTTTCGACGAAGATTTCCGCTGCTTGTTCTAGACTT
Source organism: Hordeum marinum (assembly GCA_022496015.1). Classification (NCBI taxonomy): domain Eukaryota; kingdom Viridiplantae; phylum Streptophyta; class Magnoliopsida; order Poales; family Poaceae; genus Hordeum; species Hordeum marinum. Next base: position 333,887,171 of record CM039676.1, on the reverse strand, counting down.
AGTGTTTGGCCCAAGTGGCCCTATCCGTGTAAGACTGAGACCTTCGTGGTCATCATTTTTGTAAGACGTTAAGTGTGGATGTAAGACTCTTTTATTCAGCTTCTGTGTGTTTAGTGAGCATTGATCTCTGGGATCACTGTACACTTGCATTCGGTGATCTCGACTTATGAGTCAGGGTCCCCACAGAGCTGGCATCAGAGCCATCCTGACTGTAGGAAGCCCTTAGTTAACATGGACATTAGTAGGATTAAAGCCGTTTTCAAAACTACACCTAGCTTTGGAACTTAGGAATTCTGCACTATTTATCTCTCCTATGCTTCACACAACACTTTGCTGACTCCCCACTTTTCAAACCTTTGTAGATGTCCGTCGTACCCGAAGCCTTGCTGACATCCGGCTTTCCCTTACTGCTTGGGGATAGCCTGGAGAAGTGCCAGTTTTGCCAACCACCCATTTTCCTCTACCACGAGAACTGGGTCGATGTCGTCACGAAGGAGTACCACGTGGATGTGGTCGTGAAGGCAACCGACTCCCCGACCAGTTGGTTCTTTGAAGGACCACGGATGGAGACTATGATACTTGCCGTCGAGACAGCTGCACACAAGTCACTCCTACACCTTCGAGAGATCATTCCAGAGATGGCTGATGAACCAGCTACTCGCTACCTTCCCTTCAGGAAGGATGACTTGGGCGAGAGTTGGACGCTGATTCCGACCAAGGAGGATGGCGCATCACTCCGGTTCCATACCTACTTCAGTCTCTCCACCGATAGTTTGGTTCACAACTTGGTGAAGGAATCGGTGAAGCTCCGCGAGGAACTTCACCACACCCGAGGGCTACTTCGACAAGCCAAGACCAAGCCAGACAAGATCAAGAAGGATGGAGCCCCAGAGGGACGACCAGTTGTCGCTTATCGAGGAGGAGTACCCCCAGCCAGTGATGCACCTGCACGTAGTCGTCGCATGAGTGCGAAGGAGTACCGTAAGCTCTTCACCGACCCGCACGTAAGGCGTCGTTGGGATGGGCCTCCTCGTTCCCCGACCCCGTCGACCGGGAACGATGCTTGTTCTGAGGATGAGCCAGAGGAAGACCCAAAGGAGCGTGACTACGAGACCGAGCACTCCACCACCTGAATCCGAGAACCCCTAGGGTAGGATCAGTCATGTATCCCCTCATGCGTAGTCGAGTTCGTGTAATGGTTCATATGAAGCCATGTGTTCTTGTTGTTTGTTTTGTTGTTTTTGTGTTCCAATGTAAGTCGCGCTTTTGCCTTGGGAAACATGTAAGAGACTACATCATCTATCTTAATATATGTTGTTGGTCTTTTGACCTTTGTTTCAACACATTTGCACTTGACCGACCCCCTTAGGCGCACTTTGCCGTTATTGCTTATCCCCTTGTCGACCCCAGTTGTTTGACTTGGCTGCTCCAAACAGGATGGTGACTGCTACCCGCAACAGCTTCACCAACCCCGAAACCGGCAACTCGAGCCAGCAACAGGGTGATGGTGGGACTGCTGACGCTGGAGAACACCAGGAGCAGCCTCAAGGCGGCATTCCCCCCCCCCCCCCACCACCTCCACGGGAGAACCTGACCATAGCTCAGTTTCTCCAAGTTCTCCGGGAGGAGCGCCAGGCCAACAATGCTGCTCTCGAGCAGATGGCCCAGGCTCTCGTGAACAACCAGCAGCAAGGTAGGAACGGCAATGGCCGCTCCACGCTGTCTGAGTTCATGAGAAACTCGCCCACGACCTTCACTGAGACTGCTGAGCCGTTGGATGTTGATGACTGGATCCGCACCATCGAGGACCTCCTTGCCCTGGTCAACTGCAATGAGGATTGTGAGAAGGTGCTTTATGCCTCTCACTGCCTCGGAGGTACCGCCCGAGCATGGTGGGATGGATTCAAGGTGATGTAGGGAGAGCGTCTGATCACGTGGAATGACTTCAAGGAAGGATTCCGCGCTGCCCATATTCCATCCGGGATCATGGCTATAAAGAAGAGAGAGTTCCGAGCGCTGTAGCAAGGAAGTGGCTCTGTCAAGGAGTACCTGCAGAAGTTCAACCTGCTGTCAAGGTATGCACCTGAAGAGGTCAGCACGGAGGCTGCCAAGAAGGAACGCTTCATGGAAGGACTTCAGCAAGTTCTGCAGTATCAGCTCATCATCTGCGACTGCCGCACCTTCTTTGATTTGGTAAACAAAGCCCTCATGTTGGAGGACAAGCGTCGTGCCATCGACGACACTGGAAAGCGCAAGATGATTAGCAAAGGAAGCTCAAGCAACCAGAAGCCTCGCCCGTGGCAGCTAGCTCCAGCCAAGCCAACCTATGAGCCACAGCAGGCTAGGCCTCTTGCGCCTCGTCCGAGCTGCCAGCCTCAGCAGTATGCCAATCCCAGGCCAGCATACAACAGCAACCCCAATAACAAGAATGGTGGCAGGAACCTGAACAACAACCCTGGGCAAGTCACTTGCTTTGGATGTGGTCAGTCTGGACACATCTCTAGGCTTTGTCCCAATAAGAAGCCTGATGCACCATGCCCCAATGCGCCAGCTCAAGGACAAGCCCGGGGAGCACCGCCAAGGAACCCAGCTCCCCGCAACCAGCCTAACAATGGCAAAGGTCGTGTGAATCACGTCACCGCAGAGGAAGCCCAGGAAGACCCGGATGTCATGCTGGGTACGTTCCTGGTCAACTCAACCCCAGCAACAGTATTGTTTGATTGTGGAGCTTCGCACTCTTTTGTCACCCAAAAGTTTGCACTAGAGAGTGGCATGGAACCTACACCCCTGGGTAGTCGTATGCTGATACAAACCCCCGGTTCAATTATGAAGTCTAGGGTAGGGTGTAAGGGAGCGAAGATTGACATCAATGGGGTAGAATTCCTAGCCGACCTTATCATCCTAAAGTCGGAAGGCTTGGGTGTATTCCTAGGCATGGATTGGTTGAGCAAGCACCAAGGCCTGTTAGACTGTGCCAAGAGGACTATCATCATGACTAACAGCCAAGGTGTGGAAGTCAAGTATGTCCCCAACCCTGTCTCCATGCAAGCCCCTCAGGTTAACTGCCTGTCGGGAGTTGAGTTGGATCAAGTGCTAGTAGTATGCGAATACCCGGATGTGTTTCCTGATGAGCTTCCCGGGATGCCTCCTGACCGCGACATTGAGTTCATCATTGAGCTTATGCCCGGATCAAGGACCATCTATAAGAAGACCTACAGGATGGGATCCGACGAGTTGGCTGAGTTGAAGAAGCAACTAGCAGATCAGCTCAGGAAAGGATTTATTCGCCCTAGTTCCTCTCCTTGGGGATCTCCTGTTCTATTTGTGTCAAAGAGAGACGGCACAATCAGACTTTGGATCGATTACCGTTCTCTCAATGAGGTCACAATAAAGAACAAGTATCGACTCCCCAAGATTGAAGACCTGTTTGATCAGTTGAATGGAGCTAAGGTGTTCTCCAAGATCGATCTCAGGTCTGGGTACTATCAGCTGAAGATCAGACCTCAAGAGATTCCGAAGACGACATTTGTGACCCGGTATGGCCTATATGAATACACGGTCATGTCATTCAGATTGACGAATGACCTGGCCTACTTCATGTACCTCATGAATAAAGTCTTCATGGAATACTTGGACAAGTTCGTTGTTGTCTTCATTAATGACATCCTTGTCTTCTCCAAGTCGGAAGAGGAGCATGAAGAGCACTTGAGGTTGGTCCTAGAGAAGCTTCGAGAGCACCAGCTTTATGTCAAGTTTAGAAAGTGTGAATTCAGGCTGCATGAAGTTGGATTCTTGGGTCATATGTTGACTGTGGAAGGATTATCAGTAGACCCTGCCAAGATTGAAGCCGTGACTGAATGGCAGACCCCAACCATAGTGAAGGAAGTCAGGAGCTTTCTCGGACTCGCGGGATATTACCGCAAGTTCGTAGAAGGATTCTCAAGAGTCGCCCGACCAATGACCCAGCTCCTGAAGAAGGACAAGAAGTTCAAGTGGACTGCTAAGTGCGAAGAAAGCTTCCAAGAGCTCAAGAACAAATTGACCACAACCCCTGTTTTGGCCACCCCCGATATTCACAAGGAATTTGTGATTTATTGTGATGCATCAAGAACTGGACTTGGAGGTGTTCTGATGCAAGAAGGCCGAGTCGTAGCATATCTGTCCCGACAGCTACGTCCTCATGAAGAGAACTACGCAACTCACGATCTCGAGTTGGCAGCTGTGGTTCATGCCCTAAAGACATGGCAGCATTACATTCTGGGGAAGCGATGTGAGATATTCACTGACCACAAGAGTTTGAAGTACATCTTCACTCAAAGAGAATTGAACATGAGGCAGCGAAGATGGTTGGAGTTGATCAAGGACTATGACCTCAGTGTTCAATACCACCCCGGAAAGGCCAATGTGGTAGCTGACGCCTTAAGCAGAAAGGCTTGTTCCTTGAATGCTATGATTAAAGAAAGGCTAGCCGTGTTGTATGAAAAGCTTGAGAGCTTCGTCTTGGAACTGGTCGCACCAGGATTCCTCGCCAACCTTGAAGCAAAGCCTACCTTGCTGGACGATATCAAAGAAGCCCAGAAGGGAGCCAAGAGCATTGAAGGCATCAAGAGGAAGATCAAGGCAAGCAAGGCCCCAGGATTCTCAGAGGATGAACAAGGAGTTGTATGGTTCGGGAAGCGCATTTGCGTACCCAACAGAGAAGAGCTCAAGAACCTGATCTTAAAAGAAGGTCATAGCACTCCCTACTCCATCCATCCTGGAGGAACCAAGATGTATCAAGACCTCAAGGCAAGATTCTAGTGGCATGGCATGAAGCGGGAAATAGGCACATTCGTGGCTAAGTGTGACGTATGCCAGAGGGTCAAGGCTAAGCATCAGCGACCCGCTAGACTAATGCAGCCCCTTAATGTGCCTGAATGGAAGTGGGATTAAATCGGGATGGACTTCATCACCGGTTTACCAAGGTCAAGCAAGGGACATGATTCCATTTGGGTTATTGTCGACCACCTGACCAAGGTCGCCCATTTTGTTCCCATCAAGCCCACCTATGATGGCAACAAGTTAGCCAGCCTCTACATAGAGCGGATCGTGAGTCTTCATGGAGTACCAAAGGAGATTGTGTCATACCGAGGGACCCAGTTCACCTCAAGGTTCTGGAAGAAGTTTCAAGAAGCTATGGAAACCAAGCTCTCCTTTAGCACTGCTTTTCACCCCCAGACCGGTGGGCAAACGGAACGAGTAAACCAGATACTCGAAGACATGCTCCGCGCTTGTGTTCTGGCATATGGAGCCAAGTGGGAAGATTGCTTACCATTCGCCAAGTTCTCCTACAACAAATCCTATCAGCCAAGCCTTCAGATGGCACCATTTGAGGTGTTGTATGGATGCAAGTGCCATACTCCCCTCAACTGGTCGAAGACCGGAGAAGGATTAATATTTGGACCAGATATCCTCCGCGAAGCCGAAGAGCAAGTTCAACTCGTTCGTGAGCGCCCCAAGACCGCTAAGTCAAGACAGAAGAGACACGCCGACTCTCATCGCCGAGAACTGAACCTCGACGTTGGAGATTATGTCTACCTCCGCGTCACGCCTCAAGGGAACCAAGCGTTTTCATGTCAAAGGACCAAGCGTTTTCACGTCAAAGGAAAGCTCGCGCCAAGGTATATCGGACCCTTCAGGATCACTGGTAGACGAGGAGAAGTTGCTTATCAGCTAGAGTTACCTTCCGAGCTATCGGATGTGCACAACATCTTTCACGTGTCACAGCTCCGGAAATGTCTGCAAGTTCCCCAACCGCCCCGACCTTTACAAGGACATCGATCATCAAGCGATCGACCTTCAGCCGGATCTCACTTATCGTGAGAGGCCTGTCCGCATTTTGGATGAAGCTAAGCGCTACACCCGAAGCCGCACCATCAAGTACTTCATGGTCCAGTGGAGCAACCACACGGAAGCAGAAACAACATGGGAGCGTGAAGATTATCTCAGATCAGAGTTTCCATATCTTTTTAGCGCTTAGCCTAGGAATCTCTGGGACGAGATTCTTGTAAGGGGGGAAGGTCTGTCACACCCTGTATTTGGCACATATGTTTGGGTTTTATAAAATTTGGGACCAACTAAAACTTTTTGAGTGCATGCTTGTTTGATTTGATGCTTGTTTGATTGCTTGGATGATCAAGTTTGGCACTATCACGTTCTACTCCTCTCCACCTTCATCTTCCTTGATCCAAATTACTTGTCCTATGATCATGCCATGTAAATATAGCTCAAAAATATTTTTATCAAAATTTATTTTCACCAAAAAGGATTTATTCAATTTAAGTTCACTAAAACCCCTGAATTGAGGTTTGAACTACAAGTCCTCAATTTAGGTGGATCTTTTCTTCCCAAATGCTTTATTTGAAACCTACTATATATATGACTTCTCAAAACCACCAAAGATTATTTTCATATTTTATTTAAAGGCTTTTTCTTAAGAACAGAAATGGCTTTTCCTAAGGGGAAATTATTTAAATGCTTTGAAAATATTTGAGAAAATTTAGAGAGACTCAGTCAACATATATTTTCCATATATATGAGTTTCAACACAAGGGCTTGATCACAACATGGGCAAAACCCCTCAAAACCCTTCCTGATTAGATCAAACTTTTGGAATGTTTCTGCAAGAAATATTCTCAATGAATTCCAAGAAAATTCTAGCAAGTCAACACTATCATAGGTGACGATCTTGCAAAGTTTCATCTCAATACAAGTTGGTTTGCTTCATCAAACCAACCCAAATCCATTTATGTCCAGATTCAAATTTTGACAACTTTACATTGTGAAGTATCTTCCCTCGGCCTCAAACTTTGTGGGCATGCTCTAATGGCCAATTAGTGAAGATCCACTAAGTGGTGCATCAAGGGTTACAGCTTAACCCCTTTGAATCTATAGAAAATAGATTCTGTCTATTTCTAGGTTTTCCCTAGGTCCCATTATGTACTTTCTTCTCTTGAGCTCAAACTTGGTGATCACTCTTGTTTTCCATCACCCCATGACCTTGTCAAATCTCAAGATGATCCAAGTTCATTTGACCACCCTAAACATCATCAAACACCTTCTGCCAGAAATGTAAAACTGGCATTTTTCACCTCAAATCCTTTTACCCTTGCCTCCTCCTTTTTACCACAGCTCCACCCATACCCCCAGCACCTCCAGTAGCAATCCCAACGGGTAGCTCCATGATTGAGATGGTGAAAACCCCCATTTTTACCCTCTTGTCCACCTGGTAGGACTTCTTTTCCCTCTCTCCCTCTATTCTAATCCCTCCCCAAAGCATCCAAGGGCCTAGCCCAGTTAGTTTTCTTCCCCTAGATCCCCTGGACATGGGTGGACGCGCAGAAGGCGCCAAGGGCATGCCATGGCCTGCAATAGCCGCGCTCGAGAGCACGCTACAGTGCCGACCAGCACTGTAGCCGCTGGCCACTACATGGCCTTGGCCGCCTTGAGCCTCCCTCTCGCGCCGTCTGGTCGGCCTCGACGTCTGCAGCCCTGCAGGCGAGCGGCCCCCTCCTCCCTCTCTCTCCTTCTCCCACCTCCGTGTGTGCCCGCCGCCGCCTGAACCGGCCAATGTGGGAGCTCGCATGCGCGCTCTCCTCCCCTCCATCCCTCCCTTCCTTCGTGCCTGGACCCCTCCCAGGAATGCCCTAGACAAGCCCCAGCTCGCCCCCGTGCTCTGTGCCAAGGGCTATGACCTTACCGGCGCACAGCGTCCTCGGTGGATCGGCCCCCGCCTATATAAGGCCCCTCGGACCTCCTTCTCCCTCTCTGCCGTCTCTCTCTCACCCTAATCGAGCCCCCACTCTGCCCCACAAGCTCCCAGGGCCCAAGTCACCGGGATCGAGCCGGAGATCGCCGCGGTTGCACATAGTTGATCTCGCCGTATGGTGCCCCTCCGGTTCCCCCTCTCCTCCAGTTGCTCACCTCTCTCCTCTCTGACCGTTTCCCCGCTCCCTCCGCTCGCTTTGCAGGGCAAAAAGGGCCGGAGACCTCCTCCCGATACTCCCTCCGCCGCGGTTTCTTCGTCATCGATGACCAAGACCTTCCCGCCGGTTCCCTCCACCTCCACCCGACTGGCGACGAGGCCCTGAGCACGGCGGTGCCCTCCGTTCGTCTCCCCGTGCCCTGTAGCTGCCGGTGAGCCCTCTCGCCTCTCCCTGGCCCGAGGAAGGTGATGACAAGCGGGCCCCGCTTGTCATCCTCCCTAGGTCCCCCGCCTCTCTCCCTCTCGCTGACCAGCCTGGCCTGCTGGTCAGGTTTGAACTGGCACGCGCCGCTTGCCTGGGCTGGTTCCCTCCGTGAGCCAGCTCGGCTGGGCAGATCTGGCCCGTAGGGCACAGTGCCTTTCTATTTTTTCTTTTTTCAGTTATTTTGCTAAAAAATCCACAGGCTGGATTATTTGCCCAATGCAAATATTTTCTCCACCATAAATCTCGGAATAATCTCTAGAATTTAATAGTGCCATTTGTATAATTTATTGAAAAACATTTATCTACTGGTTTATTTTAAAACCTATTAAAGGCATACTTTTTGCCTTTGTAACTTTGTTATAAAATGATTTTTCATAGGAAAACCTTTTGTAGATATATTTAGTATAACTTTGGGTATTTAACAGAATAGGTAAACATTTTTGTTGAGTAGTTTGAGTGCTTTGTTTGCATGCTTGTTTATTTATTATCGTTTATTTTGCGACGATAGATTGCGCCGTTGACGGACAAGTTGGACTCGAAGACTTCGAAGACCTCGGAGAATTTGTCGAGCCAGGCAAGCAGCCCTTTGACCATATCAAGAAACTATTTTAACTTGCATGCCATATAGCACTTTACTTCCGGCATTACCGATCATATGATGTGGTGGTTTCCCCTTCGGTGGGATGCCTCCGGTGCTTTCCGTTGATACTTGCATCGAGCACGACCCTACCACCTTATGAGGGTTGTGCGGGTGGGAGTAGATAGGTTGCTAGTAGATGCTATGCAAGTAGGATGGGACTTATGCATGGTGATACCGAAAGGTGTGTGTTTTCAATACTCTTTCGAAAACCCCGTCGGGTGTCTCTAATTCCCGAGGGAGATGATGATGAGTTGGGTGACCACTTGAGAAAGAAGTGGTGTACCGGAACAAATGGGTGTGTGTTTTTGAAAACGGATTAGATTTAAGGTCTGCTGACCGTCCCAACATTACATGCGCAACAACGATACCCCTTATGGGATGGGGTTTGTTGATTACCTTGGTGGGTACTGGCAAGGAGCCCGCATTACTAGTGGCGGGAGTGGCGTGGTCACTCTCGATACGGGGTCGTACCGGATGTACGATCATGCGCTGTCTTTACAGGCACCGGGCACACCGTTGGTCCCCTCGTGGATGGTACGGTTTGAGCAAGGCTCGTGTGATGTACGTCATGAGGGCTGGGTACCAATCGAGTGGACTCTTTGTTTAGTATCGCCGGGGGAAAGGCATTGTTCGGGTGCTTACCTCGGGTATGTATATACCGCGAGTCGTGGATGACACGAAATTTCCCCGAGTCTTGTGGGTAAAGTGTGCAACCTCTGCAGAGTGTAAAACTATTCAAATAGCCGCATCCGCAGTCATGGACAGTTGGAGGTCCTTCTTAGACTACGTCCGAATGTTTTCGTGAAATATTGGTGTGAGTATGGGTGTGTTAGTGACAAGAGGTCACCTGAGTCAAGTCCGATGACTTGGCATGAGAAATGAACTAAGTCCGATGACTTAGCGTGAACATGATGTGTTCAACTGATACCGTGATGGTATCGACAATGTGTTACCATCAATACTTGGTTAGTTGTTGATGCATAATTACTATTACTTGATCATGTCCCTTGCATACAAAATCAGCTTTCCGCAAATTACGTATAGTGCTATATCATGCACCATTATTGCCTCGTTCCACTCTTGGGTTGCTTGCGAGTACATTCAAAGTACTCATTGGATTGCCACTGGTTATTTAATTGGCCAGGCATGGAAGAACAGGAATATTTCGAAGATTTCATTGGAGACGAACATGCGAACTAGGACGCTTCCCAGTCAGAGTGCCTGTAGGTTAAGGCAGATGGCATGGGTTCACGCTTTCGACGAAGATTTCCGCTGCTTGTTCTAGACTTAGTGTTTGGCCGAAGTGGCCCTATCCTTGTAAGACTGAGACCTTCGTGGTCATCATTTGTGTAAAATGTTAAGTGTGGATGTAAGACTCTTTTATTCAGCTTTTGTGTGTTCAGTGAGCATTGATCTCTGGGATCACTATACACGTGCATTCGGTGATCTCGAATTATGAGTCGGGGTCCCCACACAGCCCCCATGTGTTATCCCCATCGAGGTGATATCGAACGGGGAGACCTCGCCTGCTGAACTAGCGGAGAGCGGGGATGCCTCGCATCCCACCAGTCTAGGCGCCACGAAGGACGCCATGGAGGTGTCGACCCAGCCCACTCCTATGGAGCCAGACACCGGTGGCGAGGGATATGGCATCATGGCCGAGGCTAACGCCTCAACCACTGAACACCAGGGGGTAACACCCCACCTGGATACCGAGGAGGCCGGACATGCATACAGTCAGTCCCCTCCGAAGACATCTCCGGAGCACACTATGCCTCCAGAGGCATCGGTCCAATCCTCGATTGGTGATCGGGGAATCCGATCATCACTGGCACCACCGACCAACAGGTGGTCGGTCGTGGAGGAGGCTCTATCGAGCGCCTTCATCCCTGATGAACACCGCACCCTTATGGGTGCGGTACTATATAGCATCCAGTCCATTGACAACAGACTGAAGGAGGCCTTCAAAGGTCTTCTTACAGGTTTTCAAGTAAGTCACCCAATGTGTTTATTTGCAAAGATTTTATTTATTCACATTATATACATGGCAGCCCTCGAGCCCTAGGTGAGGTGAAAAAGCTCACCTAGGGGTCACATCTGAATCCGATACCGAACTAGATGCACTTTAAGTGTCTGACATGTTAGAATAACTCGACACATGATCGGATTGTCTATAATTCGGGAATTGAGAGCCCATGTAATGTATTAACTGTGTGTGTAATGCACGATTCTTCATCGGCGACGTCCGTAAATGGCGCCGAGCTGGAAGAGCTAAATCGGAAGGTGAAGTGCTCCGAAGACGAAGCTGAGGCCCTTAATCGAAGGCTCGACGAGGCTCAAGGTATGTCAAAATAGAATCCGAATGCCTTTGTCTGAGCGATATTGTCCGAATACTACCGTTGCAGCTTCTTCACATTGTATAATGCATGCGCAGGCTCGGTGAAGGAGATGGAGAGGCTCGAGGCTGAGCTCCAGCACACGAAGGACGAAATGGCCGCCGAGAGGGCGGCAGCTAAGGAAACGACTGTCGCCATTTCCGCCATGCGAGCCACTAGTAGAAAGCATGAAGCTCTCATGGCAGAGGTCCAACAGGAACTCGAAGATGCCAACAAAAGATGCGTGGACTTGGAGTAGAAGAATAAGGCAAGCTCGGCCGAACTGTCCACCTTGAATACCGAACTCCAGAAGGAGCGGATGAACGGACAGTTCTACGAGGAGCAAGTGCGCCAGGCCAAGGGCATAGCAGATGGTAAGACGTACTCACTAAAGTGTCTATTCAGGGATAGCAAATTCGTATTGTTCACCCGGGTGTGGCGATCCTCAAGCATAGCCTCCGATCTCCAGAAGAGCGTGGCGGACGCCAATCAGTTGTTCGCCTCACGGGGAGTAGGAGATGAAGCTCGTCTTTTCTAGGCACAATTCGGAGCCCCTAAGCATTCTCCTCTTCTGGTGGAGCAGTTGAAACAGCTAATGGAGCCACACCATATGGCAGAGCCGGCCATGAAGGACCTATACATTCGTTTATGGCCCGGCGAGTCGCTGCCAGGCATCTACTTTGGCCTGGTGCAGAGGTTGATCGCTGCATCGCCCCGCCTCGATGCCGTCAAGCGCTCCTCCTGCATCGAAGGAGTGCGGATGGCCCTTGCCAAGGCTAAAGTGCACTAACCGGGGCTAAATCCGATGAAGGTAGCCACCGACCCGTCGCCACTCGGGAAGGAGCATCGATGCCCCGAGCTATACTTTGATGGAGTGATGGAGAGTGCTCGGATGATAGCGTCGTATTGTTCGGGTGATAAATTGTTTGAATGGGCTGTAACGCGTCCAAAGACTTGCCCAAACTTTTTAATGATATTAGTATTCGTTCTCATTTGGTTTTCTATTCCTTTGTAACTCCTTTGTGTCTATTTAATACTAAAAGATGCGAGTCGTCGGTTTCAGCCCCCACGTAGATACTACATGGGGTGTCGATGCCAATGCACTATGTCCCTTAGCTGTATTATCAGAACCCGAAGGCGGTATAGTGCGTCAGACTAGGAAATCGGACTATAGTGCTTTATTTCTTTCACTTAGCCAGAGGGGCGTGAGAAGGACTATGGGAAGCGTACGATTAGCCACAGGAGTGTTGTGATGTTCGGACGAACCGTGGCCAAAGCTGGTATCACAATGTCTGCACAAAGGGCAAGTTCCTCGTATAACATAGAATAACTGCTTACGAGGATTGAAGTATAACACTTCCATCTCGGGGTTCACAGATCAGATCACGCATACTATGACAGTCCGTTTTTGGCTTTCTCCCCTGAGGTGCTTGACCAGACTATCCGCAAGCACAATCGCAGGGGTTCTCCCATTGCCCTTTTAACCGAACGAGCAGAACGTAAAGGGGCAAGCACAGGAATCAGGCAACCCAACTTATTGACCAAAAAAATAGTTCGGAACCGATGCATATAAAGTGAATGCCAAGACGCCGAACACATGATAGATAAGGCGATTTGTGTTTGAACTCAAGGCCCTGGTCTATTAGCCGGTTACCTCGCGTCATACCGAACAGGTTCACGAGAAGAGGGAGAAAGGAGAAAAAATATGCGTCAAAAAAAGGACAGATGAGGCAAACTTGCACCATGCAATTTTGCCCTTTCTCAGCAACTCTTATAACTTGGATTGCCGAAGCATCTGTTTACTTGTATGTGAAAGAAATAAAAGTATACAGGAGTTGTTGTACCAGGGGTCTTCGATTGGTAACCCCACGTCCTCGATATGCCCCGTTGCTACTTGACTCCTGCTCTTAAGTGCACCTTGATGGGTGTTAGTGTTCGGCGGGCGGATTTGCTAACGAAATCTTGAGAAGCCACCGAATTGTACGTGAGCTTTACGCCATAGGCAGGCTCTTTTAGGAGCGCCTATATTTTGTCCGAAGACGTGTTGATGGTAGAAGTTCGGGCCAGCCGAAACCCATCTTTATTTCCCCACTGCTACCCATGGAATCTTAAGTGCAAAGTTGTGCCTCCTCGACACATACTTTGCTGGTGTTGAGGTTGTGTGGTGGGAGGCGAGTCGCTATAGAGGGGAGGAGGAAGGATCTGAGTTTCCGGTCTGAAGTCAAACTCGCTTCCCAGCCTTGTGTGTCTTTATGGAGGGTCTCGGAACTTGCCGATCTTCTTTGTAGCTAAATTTAGCCGCTAGGTTCACTGCACATTCCTCAGTTCTAAGGGAACGCTCTGTATTCCCGTTAACTGTAATGACTCCCTTGGGGCCCGAAATTTTGAGCTTGAGGTACGCGTAGTGTGGAACTGCATTGAAACGAGCGAACACTGTCTGACCAAGCAGCACGTGATATCCGCTACGGAAGGGAACAATGTCAAAGATCAAATCTTCATTGTGAAATTTATTGGGTGAGACGAAAACAACTTCCACAGTTATGGAATCACTCCTTTGAAGGTAGTGCTGCTAGGTTTGATCCTTGACGGATCTATGCCCATCTTTCTCACCGTATATGAGTAAATCAGGTTGAGGCTACTTCCTCCGTCCATTAGGACTTTTGTGAGATGGTACCCATCTATAATGGGGTCTAGGACAAGGGCCACCGAACCCCCATGGAGGATACTGGTCGGATGATCACGCCAATCAAAGGTGATCGGGTATGCCGACCATGGGTTGTACTTAGGGGCTACGGGTTCCACAGCATACACCTCCCGAAGGGCGCGCTTCCTCTCCTTCTTGGGTATATGGGTGGCGTATATCATGTTCACCGTTTTGACTGCGGGAGGGAATATCTTCTGTCTGCCACCAATTGGACCCCGAGGCTCATCCTCGTCCTCGATGCGAGAGCTTTTGCCTTCGTCTTCGGGTGGTATCTTGCCGGCCTGTTTAAACACCTAGCAGTTGCGGTGTGTGTGGTTGGCGGGCTGTCGTCGTTTTCTCACGACAGATGCCATGGGGTGGCTTATCGTGAGTGGTTGGGGCCGAGGGATGCCGACGGGCTCTGGGTGAGAGATTGGGCACAAGCGGTGGTGATACACGATGTACCCAGGTTCAGGGCCCTTCGTGGGAGGTAACACCCCTAGTCCTTCTTGGTCTAGTTAGATGGATGGGTATGTGTACAAGGGAGCTCCTGGAGCTGTGTCTAGAGGAGGAAGAAGGAGCAGCCGGCTCGTCTTCCTCTGCTACTAGAGGAGGGAATGAGAGTTCTGTGGATGCGTGTATGTGACCATTCGTCCGTCCCCGTTGCAATGGGGGATCGAGGGGTTTTATAGGCCAACCCCCGGCTCTTACAATATGTCATATGTACAATGGTGGGGGGACCCGGCTGGTAGTCTCTCCCGCTAGCCAGAGGGTCCCGCTGCTTGCGCCATCTTGTCGTGGGCAGGACCCGCCGGCCGAGCGGTCCCATCTCCCGTTGGGGCCTGCCAGCCGGCTCTATGATTGGTCCCTGCCCACCTGCCGAGGCACGGGCCGCCCGGGGGGCGTCGTCTAGCGCGAGCCGGCCGAAGTCTCCAATACGGCCGGCGGCACTATAGCCATGCCAGGGCAGGTAATCAACTGGCATGGGCGTGCCAGCATTGTTCCCCCGCCCAGTCATGCTCACCGAGGTCAGTGGCCCGGACGGTTGGACTGTAGCCATGCGCTGCGATGCGTAAGCGGCCACTGTAGACATACGGCCACCCATTGTGTCGGTCACGTCGCGTTGTCGTACCTGTGCGCAGAGGGACGGGATGGGGCATGTCCGTCCCAATGTCAATGGAAGAGCCTGCTCGTGGGCAGCCGGCCGGATCCAGCGGGCCAAGGGCCCAACCGGCTCCTTGATCAGACTATCGGGGCGCCAGCCGGCACTGGCTTGCGCTGAACGTCCTCCTGCTGGCCATGGCTAGCCGGCCGCATAGTTTTTCTTCGAAGCAAAAAGGGGAAGACCCCGTTGCTTTGGCCTACCTAGGGGTATAAACCCCGTCTGTAGTCCCCGAAGCCGCCGGGGGCCCGCGTCTGGCGGACGGTGGGGAGCCGGTGGCTTCCCCTCATCACCAGCCGCCCCCGGCTCGAAGGCGAAGGGGCAGACGGGTTGGCCATTGGATCCAATGCCTCGGGTTCCGACGCGCCGCCTTGGGTCCCGCGTTGGCACATGGCACGCCACGCGGTGAGTAACGATGTCACGGGTACCGCGCACACGAGGAGACGGGACATCACCCAGGCCTAGCCTGGTAGGACCCAGGCGTAGCCCTCGTAGGCCTCAGGGCGCAGGACAGGATCCTTTATGCCCCGAAGCGCCCGTTACGGCCCGAGGCCACCGACGCGCGCGGAATTTCCGGGAGGAGTGGGCGCAGACGATGCCACATCCCCCGGTCGTGCCCTCCCCTATAAAAGGGGAGGAAGGGTAGGAGCCGGAGGTACCCGCGCCCCACTTGCCTCCTTGCCGCCTTCCTTTGTCGTCGCTTCTTCCCTTCCCTTGCACGCCGTCGCACCCGAGCCCGCGCCCACGCCCGCACACCGCACCAGCGCCACGATGGCCGATGGATGCGGAGGCAGTTGGGCTGGCTCCTTCGTGGTTGAGGCGGACATCGTCGAGCTGCGCCGCACACGCATGTTGTCATCGGCGGAGCGGGTGACCGCATGTGCGCCAGGCGATGAGATAGCGCCGACACCGCAGCTAGGGGAACATGTCGTGTTCCTCTAGCACTTCTCCCGGGGCTATTGTCTGCTGGTGAGTCTATTTTTTCGTCTTCTTCTTGACACTTTTGACCTCCAGGCGCACAACCTCGGGCCGAATTCGATCTTGTACCTCTTCGCCTTTGTGACGTTGTGCGATGGGTACCTCGGCATCCTCCCATTCATCGAGTCTTTAATGCCCTCTTCTATCTCAAGTCTTTGAAGAGCGACACGTGCGGGGGCATGGTGGTGTGCTGCCGCGGCATCGCTCGCTTTCCCCCTCTCTCTCTGATCGAGTCCGTCAAGGGGTGGCACCGATCGTTCATCTACATGAAGAACGTCGACCCGAGGACAGATTACATGCGTCTGCCACCGTTCGAGGACAGGCAGTCCTCTCAGCAGAACTGGCAGGGACCTGCCCCGCGGGGCATGGCCTTGGACGAGCTCGCCTGGCTCTCGCAGCTGAAGAGCTCCGAGGGGCTGGTTGCCGCCGACCTGGTGGTGGCCTTTGTCTCGCGCTGGGTGTCGCCCCTCCAGATGAGGCCACACCGGATCGTCGACATGTCTGTTCGGCACGACCCCTGTCGGCAGTCCACCGTTGAGCTGACGCTGGCCCAAGTGGCAAAGCGGGTGAATGCCCTCACGACGTTCAAGCTGAGGCCCGCCTCGTGGTCCTTCAGCATGGAGCCGTACGACCGCATCAACTAGCCTCCCCTGATGAGTTATTTCGTCGAGGCGGTTCTTTCCCGCATCAACCGGCCCCACGTTGAAGTGCTGACCGCAGCTGCTGGTTGGACAGAACATGTCGGACGGCCCGCACCCGCAGATCTTCAAGGCAGAGCATGAGGACTCCGACTCTCGAGACTTCCAGACGGAAGGCCCCCCCAGAGGAAGGAGTGGACTCCTTGGGGGGAGTTGGCGGATCCGCAAGGCGGCGCTCCTGGCGGGGCCGGAGGGTCTAGCGCAGCTGGGGAACCCAGCGGAGCGGGTGAGTTCCCTCTTGTCCCCTCCATCCGGGACTGGACAAACGACGACGATGATGATGAAGATTTGATGATTCTAGACGGACCTCCTCCCGTGGCATGCCAGGACCGGATGAGCAAGGAGCGACCGGCTCGAGGCCCGGTGGCCGAAGCGGCCGGTCGGGGAAAGAGGCCGGCTCACGGGGGGCCGGCGACCTCGCCACCCGGCCCGAAGCAGGTGAAGGTGGCCGCGCGGAAGCCGCCGCCACGCGCTAAGCGGGCCCTGCCCCTGGTTATTGCGTAAGTTCTTCATCTTTGTGCGAGTTTTTGCTTTCGCCTGGCGAGCCAGTTAATGACCGGTTTTTCGAACCTGTAGTGACCCCATCGAGCTCCAAGATGAGGAACCGATGGGGGAGACGACGGATGTCGCCGGCCGGCTAGCCCGCGAGCATGCGGCCACCCAGCGGGAGGAAAAGAGGAGGCTCGCGGAGCTGCGAGCCTCCCGGTCCGGCACGCGAGGAGGGGCCACGCACTCCAGGACCTGAAGCGGCCAGAGGCGGAGGGGGTCGACGGACCCCTCATAGGCAAGGGACTCGGCTGCGGAGTCCACCCACATGTCGAGGCCTCCGTCAAGCGAGCCGCGAGGGCGGCCATGGACTCACCAGCGCCTTCGCCCAGGCAAGAAACGACCCGGGCGAGGCAGGCGACGATGGAGTCGGCTCGAGAGGCGATCCGACCTGAGGTGCCGGAGGTGACCCCTCCTATGGCCGAGCTGGCCCGGGTCGTGATGCCGAAGGTTCCGGTGGTCTCGGAGACGGCGTCGGAGGCATCGCCGGAGACATCATCCATGGAGGTGGAGGTACCTTCTGGAGCGACCGTTGCACCAGAGCGGCCGGGAGAGGAGGCGGCTGCGGCACCGGACGGGAGGCCGGCGGGAGGCGATTCCCGGCCTCATGCCGTCATCAACCCGCCCTCGGCGGCTAGAGTCGCGGCAAGCCCAGGTGGCAGCGGTGGCCGGGCCCGGAGGGCCCTGTGGTCAATGCAGGATGTCATCCGGGACTGGGAAGCGCTGGCGAGCATGCCGGCCCTGCCGGCCCCCTAGGCAGGCGGCCCGGTCCCGTCCTTCGCGGACTTGGACAGTGTCCTGGACCGATGCCGGCAGGAGCTGGCCCGGTTTGTGGAGGCGGCGGACGCCGCCCTTCAGCGTGCAGAGGTAAGCCGTCACTTTTGCCTTAGAGTTTTCAGTGGGGGCGCGCAAGCGCACCCACTGGGTGTAGCCCGATGCGGGCCGGCTGACCGTTTGACGGACAGCCGGGCCAGATCTCCTGTGAGCACGTCTTGACCTTTGCCCCTTTCTTTCAGTAGGAGGGAGCTTCTCTATGGCAGAAGCTGTTTGCGGAAGCGGTCGCCATCCACAATCGTGGCAAACATGGGTTATACTGCCTGGAGGAGGAGCTGGCGCTCGTGCAAGGTAGGTTGCACTTTGTAGGAGCGGTATATAGCTCCTGGGTATCGGCTGATGTTGGTTGCGTCTTGCAGGCGAGCTGGCCACCCTCCGGGGGGAGAATACCGGGCTTGTTGCCGAACGGGACCGGCTGACGAAGGACGTCTAGGCGGCCGCGGAGGAGAAGGATCGGCTGGCCACGCTGCTGGTCGACGGGGAGGCGGTCCGGGACCAGCTCAAGGCCGAGGCGGCAAAGGAGGTGGTGGCCCAGGAGGCGGCCTTCAAGGAGGCGGCTGATGCTTCCCTGAGGACCGCCACCCTTCAAGGCGAGGTGACCCGTCTTGAGAAGACGCTCGAGGAGGTCAAGGGTTCCCTCGCCACCTCGGAGGCAGCTCAGAAGTCGGAGCGCGAGGCGGCGCTCCACTTCGCCATCGGGGTGGACAACGCGATCAAAGGTAGGTGCCAATCTCTCTCTTTCCCCAGCCGGTTGCTCTTCCCTTTGCCGTTTCTCGTGCTTCATCTTGCTTTTTCTTTCCTTCTCTTCTCCTTCCTTCCAGGGCGTTTCCCAGAAACTCATCGCCATGCTGTGCGCGCTGTTGAGGAGCACCAGGAATACCTTCAGGAGTGCGGTCGCCCCATCGAGGAGCACGTCGCGTGGGACATGGATGAGATTAGGATCGCCGTCGAGATGCGGATGACCCATCTCGAGCGGAGCGTGGAGGGCTCAAGACCGCTGGCAAGGAGGTTATCGCCACGCTGAAGCCGGGCCGTGGGGGAGCTCTCACGCACCGCGTGGCTCAGTGGCTGGAGCACGCCGTCCCCCGCCTCGAGGCCTGGAAGGCATCGGCTGCCCGAGCCAGGGCGCAGATGGCGCTCCGGTTCGTGACGTCTTGATACCGTGGCGTGGACCTGGGCTGGCTGGCAACCATGCGGGACGTGCCGACCGCAGAGCGGGAGGCCCGTGAGCCAGCCCTTGTCCAGTGGGCCAACGAGCTCGCGTCATACATTGACACGGACGAATTCCGACCGGCCCTTGGCGAGGATGGCGAGCCGGTGCCCGAGGACTGCTTTGGCATCCCTCATGGCCCGACGGATGACTTAGTTGCTGACGAGAGCACTGACTCGAGCGGCGAGACAGCCAAGGCCAAGGATCCCGCCTCGAAGGCCAAGGAGGCCGATCCAAAGACTGCGACCACCTCCGAGGCAGGGACCGAGCCGCCTCGCGACGCGCCAGATGGGGGCGTGCCGGCTGGAGATCCGTCGGTGGCCTAAGCCCTCGGGCATCTTTGTTATCTTCTTTTTTCCTTGTATGTAAAAACTTGAATCCATCCACTGGGGGTGTTTGTGTAACTAACCGAATGTTGGCCATGGGCCACTTTTGCCTTAATGTTTATGCCATGATTATTCTGTTGTGTTTGCCTTGTGGCTCATGCCGCCTCGTCCTTATCCCTTTTCGCCCGCCTCGACTCTTTCAGTTTCTACTCCTTTTCCCCTTTGGTTTTGGCCCCACCAGCCCGCCAGCCGGGAGCCGGTCTGTAGCTGGGTCGAGGCGTTTGCCTTAGGGGAGCCAGTTCAAAACTTAGGAATCACGAGGGTTTTTGGGATAAGTATAGTGGTAGAGTCGCGGCGAGGGTCCGGCTGGGCCTCGAAGGGGTCTCCCTTTGTTTCGACCTTTCGTGTGAGCCAAACTTTGCCGCCCCGAGGGCCTGTCAGCCGGACAGCCGGGGCCCAGCTCTGTAGTTGTTAAGGGTGGGGAAGTTTGGACGGCTCATGCTACTTAGCCGTTTTTTAGAGAGGCACTTCTAGGCCCATCCGGCTAGCCCCCGGGCCCAAGAGCCAGGTCAGGAAGCCAGTGAGTGAGGAACACTTTTGAAAGAAACGAAACGGGGGGCGCCCCAAGAGCCGGCTTAGGGTGCCCATTGCATTCATAAGCCCAAAAGGACGGGGATACATACATACATTGATTCTTCCTCAGCAGTAAAACGGGCGCAAGAGTGCTGCGTTCCATGGGCTCTCCGTTTCTAGGCGTCCATCAGGTAGTACGCGTTGTTGCGTAGCGCCTTGTTGATGATGAACGGGCCCTCCCATGGGGAGGACATCTTGCGTTGTCCGGCGGTTCGCTGCATCCGTTTGAGGACCAGGTCCCCCTCGCGGAATGAGAGTGGCCGGATCCGCTTGCTGTGGTAGTGCCGGAGTTTCTGCTGGTAGATCACCGTCTGGCTGAAGGCAGTTCGCGAGCTTCCTCAAGTAGATTGACGACATCTTCTCTTGCCTCCTCTGCGTCCTTCTCCATGTACAGGGTGACCCGAGGCGAATCGAACACGATGTTAGTGGGGATGATCGCCTCGGACCCATACACAAGGAAGAAGGGAGTGTATCCGGTTGACCGGTTCAGGGTGGTCCTGAGAATCCAAAGGACGGCCGGCAGCTCGTCGATCTAGCAGTCGGCCGACCTTACCAGAGGCGTCACGAGCCGGGGCTTGATGCCGGATAGGATGAGGCCGTTCGCCGTCTCGACCTGGTCGTTGGACTGCGGATGAGCGACGGAGGTCAGGTCGAGCCGGATTCCTTGCTTGGAACAGAAACGCGCAAGTGCGCCCTTTGCGAAGTTGGTGCCATTATCGGTGATGATGCTATGGGGAACGCCGTAGCATACCGTGATGTCATCAATGAACCGGACGGCCATGGGGCCGTCCAACTTCTATATTGGTCGCGCCTCGATATACTTGCCGAATTTGTTGATGGCCACCAGCAAGTGTGTCATGCTGCCTCGAGCGGTCTTGAATGGGCCCACCATGTCCAGCCCCCAAATGGCAAAAGGCCACGAGAGGGGGCTGGTTTGGAGGGCCGTTGCCGGCAGGTGGCTGTGCACACTGAAGCGTTGGCAGCCCTCGCACTTGTCGACCAATTTCTTGGCCGCGTCGAGAGCCGTCGGCCAGAAGAAGCCATGGCGGAAAGCCTTGGCCACTAGGGTCTGGGAGGTGGCATGATGCCCGCACTCGCCCTAATGAATGTCGAGGAGGATCTCCAGACCCTTTTCCGGCTCGACGCATCGCTGGAAGACGCCGGTGGTGCTGTGGTGGAAGAGCTCATTGTTGAAGATGTCGTAGGCCGTGGCCCGGTGCTGGATTTGCCTAGCCAGAGCCTCGTCCGGAGGTAGCTCGCCCGGTAGAAGGAACACTAAGATGGGTTGGGCCCACGAGGGGGCCACGACGACGGCCGGCTCGGGAGCCCTCGGGACTGGTTGATCAGTCCCCGGGGCCGGTTCGCCAGCTCCAGGGGCTGGCTCGCGAGCCCCCGTGGATGGTTAGCCAGCCCTCGGGTTTGACTCGCCGGCCCCTAGGGCCGGTCGGCTGGTGATCACCATGACGGCCGTGTCGCCGGGTCTGGCCACCTCGGTCGCCGCCGGCTCGATCGGAGCCGGCTAGGCAGCCGACGGTTCGAGAGCTGGCGGTGAAGTTGCTGGAGAGGCGACCGGGACCGTCGGTGGGCCAACGACTCCCGCCGGCACCAAGATTGACTCCGATTATGGGGAAGGCTTGATCGACGGCTTGAGCAGCCGCTCGAGGGAGACGCCGGCTGGGATGGCCAGGCGGGTAGAGCCAATCTTTGCCAACGCATCCGCCGCCTCATTGTCCGCCCGTGGGACATGATGAAACTCACAGACCTTGAAGGAGCCGGTGAGCTGGTGTACGAGGAAGCGGTAGTTAGCCATGTTGGCATCGCTGGTATCCCATTCATGAGAGACTTGCTACACCACGAGGTCGAAGTCGCCGAAGCAGAGGATGCGCCTGATGCCGATCTCCTTGGCGAGCCGGAGGCCATGGACGATGGCCTCGTACTCAGCCACGTTGTTGGAGGCGGCGAAGTGGATCTATAGGGCATATTTGAGTTGATCACCTTTCAGGGAGAAGAGGACTATGCCGGCACCCACGCCGGTCCTCATTTTCGAGCCGTCGAAGTGCATGCGCCAATGCGTGGTGTCTGGGGGAGGCGGGATGAACTCCGTCTCCGCCCAGTCGACGAGGAATTCCGCCAACGGCTGTGACTTGATGGAGCTTCTTGGCTCGTACCAGATCTCATGGTCGGTGAGGGCGATGACCCACTTGGCAATCCAGCCGGTGGAGTCCCGGCCACTCATGATCTCGCCAAGCAGGGCTGTGCTCACCATGGTAATGGTATGCTCTTGAAAGTATTCCTTGACCTTCTTGGCAGCGAAGTATACGCCGTACCACATCTTTTGATAGTGGGGGTAGTTCTGCTTGGACGCGTAGAGGACCTCACTGAGGTAGTCGACGGGTCACTGAACCGTCAGGGACTTGCCCTCCTCCGGCCGCTCGACCACTAGAACGACGCTGATGACGCGGGTGGTCGCCATGATGTAGGCGAGGATGGGTTCCTTCTCAGCCGGCACGCCCAGGATGGGCGCGCAGGTGAGAGCCTTCTTGAGGTTGCGGAAGGCCTCGTCTGCCTCGTTAGGCCAGTTGAAGACGCCCGGCCTCTTGGTTTGACCCGGGTCGATCAGAGCCGTCTTCCGAAGGAGCCCATAGAGGGGCAGGGCCTTCTCTCCGAGCAGGCTGATGAACCTGCTGAGCGAGGCGAGGCGGCCGGTGAACTTCTGGACGTCGTGGAGCTAGGTCGGTTTCGGCATGCGCTCGATCGTGCTGATCTTCTCGAGGTTAGCTTCGATGCCGCAGGGAGACACGAAGAAACCCAAGAGTTGTCCGGCGGGGATGCCGAAGACACACTTCTCCGGGTTGAGCTTGATCTTTTACTCGCATAGGTTCGCGAAGGTCTCCCGAAGGTCGTCGAGGAGGCTGAAGTGTTTCTTTGTTTTGACAATGATGTCGCCGACGTAGACATGGACGTTCCTGCCTATTTGAGGGAGGATGCACTTATGCATGCATCGTTGGAAGGTGGCGCCAGCATTCTTCAGGACAAAGGACATTGTGATGTAGTAGTAGGCCCCGAAGGGCGTGATGAAGGAGGTCTTGAGCCGATCTTCAGGATCCAACTTGATTTGGTGGTAGCCTAAGTAGGTATCCAAGAAGGATAGAAAGTCGCAGCAGGCCGTGGAGTCGATGGCTTGATTGATCCGCGGCAGGGCGAACGGCCAGGGCTTCTTCAGGCTAGTGTAGTCGATGCACATGCACCAGGTCTTGTTCTTCTTCAGTACAAGGACTGGGTTTGCTAGCCAGTCTGGGTGGAATACTTCCATGATGAACCCGGCTACGAGTATCTAGGCAATCTCTTCACCTGTTGTACGCCGCTTCTCCTAGGTGTTGCTTGACCGGCTTGACATCCGACCGGACGTGGAGTTTGTGCTTGGCACACTTCCTCGGAACACCCGGCATGTCCTTGGGGGACCATGCAAAGATGTCCCAATTCTCACAGAGAAAGTCGACGAGCTCGCCTTCCAATTTGCTGTCGAGGCGGGAGCCGATGGTGACGCACTAAGCCAGTTTGGCCGGGTCGAGCGGGATTTGCTTGGTGTCCTTAGACGGCTGGAAGGAGGCCTCGCCGGTGGATTGCAAGGGTGCAGCCGGCATGGCCGGCTAGCTGGCTACAAGGGCCACGAGCCGGTCTAGCTGTCGTTTCTCCTCGGTGATCTCTGGGGCCTCGGCCAGCCGGTTGCCATCTCGAGCGCATTCGAGCGACATCTTGCAGTCGCCCTTGATGGTGATGATCCCCTTTTGTCCCGGCATCTTGAGCTTGAGGTAAGCATAATGGGGGACCGCCATGAAGCTAACAAGAGTCGGCCGGCCCAACAACGCGTGGTAGGGGCTCGTGAGGTCCATGACCTCGAACAACACTGGCTCACGGCGGAAATGGCTGGGTCCGCCAAAGAGGACGTCTAGCGTGATCTTGCCGACAGGGGAGCAAGACTTCCCAGGCACAATGCCATGGAAAACCGTCTGGATCGCCTGCAGGTCTTCTATCTTCAGCCCCAGCTTATGCATCGTGTCGAGGTAGAGAATGTTGATGCTGCTGCCGCCATCTATCAACACCCGCGAGAAGTTGTAGGCTCGCTCCTTTGTGGCGATGGTGGGGTCGAGGACCAGGGCGTGACTACCGGGATTCGGCATCATGGCGGGGTGATCGGCCTAGCTCCAAGTGACCAGCTTCTCCGACCACTGCATGAACTGAGGATTTGCCGGCATGGTGGCGTTCACCTCATGGCGGAGCTGGCGCTGAGCATGTTTGCCCGTTTCTTCACTGGTGAAGACGACGTAGCAACCATCCTTGTTGGGGAACTGGTCGATCAGGCGACCGTCATTCGGAGCCGTTGCCGGCGCCGGGGCGGCTGCTTAGGCCAGGGCCGGCACGCGGGCTGGCGACACGGGAGGAGCCGGAACACCGTCCCCCCGAGCCAATCGCCGTGAGAAGGTGCACTACCGGAGCATGTGTGTAGTGGGCTGGGCCTCTAAATGGTTCTTGCAGGGGAGATCAAGCATTTGCTCGAAGGTGAGCTTCGGCTGCCAGGCAGCCTTGCCGGTGCGCTGGCGCTAGTCGGAAGGCTGGGCAGCCAACTCTTGATCCTCGACGGTATTGACCTGCCGGCTCCCGTGGCGGGGATCCGGCTGGTCGTTCTTGCGCTTGTTGTTCTGCAGCTGCCGGTTGTGGGCAGCCGGCCGGGTCGTGGCCGGCGTTGTTGTTTCCTTGGCGGGCGGGGTCATCTTGACCCGGATGGCCAAATCGGCCGTGGCGTATATGTCTGCCTTGGTCATGAGCTCAGCGAGCGTGGCCGGCTCGGAGCACAGGAGCTTGTGCTTGAGAGGAGTGTCGTCCCGGAAGCCCTCGATAAAGTACTACACGTCTTGGACCTCGTGCACCCCCTCGCAGGAGTTGCGGAGCTCGGTCCATCGGGTGAGGTAGTCGTAGAGGGACCCGTCCGGCCCCTAAATGCACATGACGAGTTCATGGGGATCGCCAGGCCGCTTGTAGGTACCGGTGAAGTTGCAGACGAAGGCCTCCTCGAAGTCCGTCCAAGTGTTGATGTTGCCGGCCACCAGGCTGTTGAGCTAGGTGCGGGCCGAGCCGATCAGCATAAGGGGGCGTAGCGAACGACTACGTGCTTATTCCCCCTGGCGATACCCACCGCAGTGGTGTAGTCGATCAGCCAGTCTTCGGGTTTGAGAGCGTGAAGCCGGTTGGGAACGGCTTAGTGCGAATCCGGGGGCCAAAGTAGGCCAGACCAATCAAGCCCTCCTCCTCGAGAAGGGCGGATTGCGCGAGTTTGTCAATGCGGTTGCGGGCATCGTTCTCACTGAGGGGGACGCGCGGTCCGAGCTGAGCCGAGAGTTCGGGGCGGAAGGTGGGCGGCGCCGACTGCCGCGACTCGCGCCGCGAAGGCAGCGTGCGCCCCTGGTTGCGCCGGCTGCCGGATGCTGGTGCTTCATGGTGACGGTTGCTCTGAGGCAGCTTGTTGGTGCGCCGGCTGCTAACACCCGGCTGCTCACTCCCCAACGTTTGAGAGGGCCGGGGGTTGTTTGCTTCGACCCGGCGGCCGGAAACGTGAGGGGAGCAGGAGTACTGGGTGCTACTGTGCGTTAGTAGCATCGATGAGCTCCTTGATGTGGCGCTCGTGGCCGACACACTCTTCGCCCTCCAAGGTAGCCAATTCCTCGTAGGCCACCTTGAGAGCCCGTAGGTTAGCTGCAGGTGTGTCGTAGACGGGTATTTTGCCGCCGAGGATTTTGGCGACCACGCGGCCGTGGTCGTGCACAGCCACACGCCTGCTGGGCTCGGTGCGAGCCGGGGTGAGTCAATAAGCGGAAGCGTACTCCCGCTGGGCCGCCTCTTTGCGGCACCGTGTGGCAGCGAGGGCGGTGGCATCCTCGAACAGGATGCGGTGAGCCTTCTCAAGATCGGCCGCGGCGGTGTCGGGGTTCGTCATCAGGGCGATCGGAGTGCTCAAGCCCCGGAGGGCTGCACCGAGCGGGTCGAACGTGCCGACGCAGGCGACGGTCGCGGTAGCCGTGACCCGCGCCCGTCCGGACGTGGTGGAGGAAGTGATGGCCATCACCCCCATGCGATCATGGGACCCACTGGGCTGGGCCACAGCGAGAGTGCCCACTACTGTGGGCGGGCCAGCGCAGACGAGCACCCCCACGGGGTATTCGTCAACGGTCGGAGCCTCGGCGAGGCTGAGCCTGCCGAAGTGCTCGGTGAGCGCGTCGATGTGAGTTGCCCGCAGGGCGTGCTGAGGCAAGCCCCACGAGCTCCCCACGGTTTCGCAGGGAATGGTTAGGAGTCCCGCCCGGAGCATGAATCCGGCCGGCACCGCGTATGCGCCCACGATGGGCACCAACTGTCATTGTTTTCTCACGACAGATGAAATGGGGTGGCTTATCGTAAGTGGTTGGGGCCGGAGGACGCCGATGGGCTCCGGGTGCGAGATTGGGCACAAGCGGTGGTGATACACGATGTACCCAGGTTCAGGGCCCTTCATGGGAGGTAACATCCCTAGTCCTGCTTGGTCTAGTTGGATGGATGGGTATGTGTACCAGGGTGCTCCTGGAGCTGTGTCTAGAGGAGGAAGAAGGAGCAGACGGCTCGTCTTCCTCTGCTACTAGGGGAGGGAATGAGAGTTCTGTGGATGCGTGTGTGAGACCATTCATCCATCCCCGATGCATGGGGGGCTCGGGTGGTTTGATAGGCCAAACCCGGCTCTTACAATATGTCATAAGTACAATGGTAGGGGGACCCGACTGGCAATCTCTCCGGCTGGCCAAAGGGTCCTGCCGCTCGCGCCGTCTTGTCATGGGCAGGGCCCACCAGACGAGCGGTCCCATCTCCCGTTGGGACCCACCAGCCGGCTCTGTGATTGGTCCTCGCCCACCTGCCGCGGCACGGGCCACTCTAGCGCCAGCCGGCCGAAGTCTTCGGTATGGCCGGCGGCATTGTAGCCTCGCCAGGGCAAGTACTCAAGTAGCGAGGGCGTGTCGGCACTGTTCCCCCGCCTAGTCGCGCTCACCGAGGTCAGCAGCCAGGATGGTTGGACTGTTGCCATGCGCTGCAGTGCGTAAGCGGTCACTGTAGCCACAGGGCCGCCCGTCATGCCGGTCATGTTGCGTCGTCATACCTATGCGCAGAGGGATGGGACGGGGCATGTCCGTCCCGATGTCAACGAAAGCGTCGGCCCGTGGGCAGCCGGCCGCGTCCAGCCGACCGAGGGCCCAACCGGCTCCTTGATCAGACGGCCGGTGCGCTAGCCGGCATTGTCTTGTGTTGAACATTCTCCAGCCAGCCACGGCCAGCTGGCCGCATAGTTTTTCTTCAAAGCAAAAAGGGGGAAGACCCCGTTGCTTTGGCCTACCTAGGGTTATAAACCCCGTCATGGGCTTTTCCGAAGTCCCATGGATTTGGCAAGGCCTTTCCATTATCTTCTCGAGATGAGTGGGTCCATCGCGATTGCCTTTAGGAGGATTCTTCTACTTCCCAGGTCGGGAGTTGCGGAATCCGACATTTACAGCCATATCATCGGCATCGCTATTATTCTGTCGGCGCTTATTCTTATTGCGCTTTGCTTTTAAGTTGCCATCCCGGGATTGGGGTGCTATAGGATCTTCGGAATTTTGGCTGCGTCTTGCCAGCGAATTGTCTTCGCCCGTGCAAAAGTGGCTCATGGGGGAGGTAAGGGTGAACATGGTCCGAGGCTTGTCCTGGAATAGGTGGCTATGGCATCCGGATAGTCGACGATTTGGTTCTTCTTAGTCAAGAACCGATTCCAAAATTGCTGAGCAGACTCGCTGGGCTTCTGGATGACGTTGGTGAGATCGGAATAGTCCGGCGGGCAGACATAGGTTCCTTGGAAGTTAGAGCGGAACGCATCTTCCAGGTCTTCCCAGCATCCAATGGAGTTTTGGGGAGGTTGTTTAACGAGTGCCGAGCTGGCCCCTTAAGATTAAGAAGGAGGTATTTGATGGTATGGAGATCATCTCCTCGCGCCATGTGGATATGGAGGAGGAAGTCCTCAATTCATACAATTGGGTCAGTGGTCCCATCATACTGTTCTATATTCATGGGTTTAAACCCTTTGGGGAACTGATGCCACATTACCTCATCTGTGAAGCACAGTGGGTGAGTGGCGCCTTTGACCTGTGCTATGTCGCGCCTATATTTGACGTCTGTATGGGGTCGGTTGCGTTCTTGGACTCTGTTGTTTTGGTCGAACCATGTACTGTATCCGCCCCGTCTATCGGGCGAGTACTCTCTGGATCCATAGATGGATCTTGTCCGGCCTGCTCTGTGATCCAGATCATCTCATAGGTCGAACCTGTGATTGGGCTCTAATGGCTCCCTACCTCGTCTTTGGGGCACTGTTGGTATATAACCGGTGTCGTCAGCCGTCCTGTCCCGACCGCGAGGGGGGCCGTCCAGCTTGTCGTATGGAGTATGGTTTGGAGACAGAGTATCAGCAAGTTCATCATCGAATTGCGGCAGCAGCCTTCTCCGAGGGTAGCTTTTGGGCTGGTTTGACAGACCGGTGCCGTATGCTTCCTCAGCTGAGAGGACCTTCGTCCATCGATCATTGAGGTCATCTTGTTCGGCTTTGATTTGTCGTTCTTTAGCCTTTAGGCCGCTAGCCATTGCTATGAGCTGTTGCCTGATTTCTTCCTGATCTTCAAGGTTATCAGGGATGTAAAAGTCATCGGCTTCCGGTATATCTTCCTCCTTGATGGGGGGGGGAGGTAATCATCGCCTTCAGAGTCATTGATGTTATCGAGGTTGTATTGGTCCTTAGGCCCTTCCAGACCCTCTAACATTGTTGATAATAGCTCTTCTTCCCTTTCTGCTTTTGGACCGCTTATGCGATTTTCGGCGCCTTGATGGCGCATAGCCCGATTTGTCGTTGTCGTTGTGAGGCATGTTATCGCCATTGGTGGCAGGAGTATCTACCATGTAGACATAGTATGTGGAAGTGGCAGTCCAACTCCCAGTGTTAACAGCCGTGGGAGCATGGTCCTGTTCATCCATGTATTCTGTCTCCTCGGAGGCATAGTCTAGCATGTCGGTTAAATCCTCGACTGTGGCTATCAAGTGGGTGGTGGGTGGGTCGAAAAATTTGTCCTGGCCCGCACCATAACTGAACCGAGTGTAGATCGGGGTTGGGTCGGCATCCAGAATGTCGGTGATCTTCATCGACGAGAATTGATCTAGGACCTCGTGGACAACTGAGGGCCCGATCAGATCCGGCTGTTCGGAACTCGTGGAGTCAACCTCCAAGATGTCCAAACATGGGAAGTGTTTGGCAAGAACATGTGTCCGGTCATCTAGCTTAATGGCCGGACCAGGATAAGAGATCGACTCATCGCCATGGGTGACCCCATCGGCATGTGTGAAGAAGGGGCTCGAGGTTAAAGCCTCAGAGACCCAGAGGCTACACATGAAGCTACGAGCCCGATTGATGCCGAGTCACCCCAAGAGTCGACAGAGAACTCTAAGCTTCCAAATATGATCTCTCGACCGGAGGAAAATCTCTCAACGTGACCTAGATGGCCAGCGGAATCAGCGTGCAACACAATGATGCCGAAGGCGAAGATCTGTCCGGGGAATTAAGCGTCCATGTTGCGGACTTCTTCGTTGATGACAAGGCAAAGCATCGATTCAATCTTGCTCACAGAGGAACTCTCAATGAAATCGGCGGATCTCGGGTAGGGGTCCCAACCTATGAGACTAGAATCGATGGTAACAGGAGACGAAGGGGACACGGATTTACCCAGGTTTGGGCCCTCCAATGGAGGTAATACCCTACGTCCTGCTTGGTTGTATTGATGATGTGGGGGGTTACAGAGTTGATCTACCTCGAGATCGAATAGCTAACCCTAGATGAGTTGTTCTATCTCTATACCCTAAAACCCTCTGGCTTATATAGATGCCGAGGATGCCTAGGGTTTACACATGGTCGGTTACATGCCGAAGAGATAAACATGCCTATTTACTACATCAAATGTGGAGCGCAAGCCATGCTTCTCGAAGCTTCCATCTTGGAGACTGGGCCTTCAAATCTTCCACTGTGCGGTAAGCGGCCCATATAGTCCGGCCCATAAACAATAGGTTGGCTATCAGAGGACCCCCTAATCTAGGACTCCCTCACCCTATTCTCACAAATGAATTCGATTTGTTACAATGCGACCGGATAATACATCGGGGGCTCAAACTTACAAACAAATCGCCTTACATATTGTTCATTATGTGTTCGGCGTCTCGGAGTTCACTTCATATGCATCGGTTCTGAACTGTGTCTTGGGTCAATAGTTGCGTTTCCCGGCTCCTGTGCTTGCCCCTTTACATTCCGCTCGTTCGGTTGAAAGGGCAAAGGGAGAACCCCTGCGATTGTGCTTCTGGATAGTCTAGTCAAGAACCTCAGAGGAGAAAGCCGAAAACTGACTGTCATAGTATGCGAGATCCGGTCTGTGAACCTGAGCTGGCAGTATTATACTTCAATTCTCATAAGCGGTTATTGCATTTTATACGAGGGGTTTGTCCTTTATGCAAACCTTGTAATATCGGCTTTAGCCGCGATTCGTCCGAACATAACAACGCTTTGGTAGCTAATTGTAAGCTCCCCACAGTCCTTTTCGTGCCCCTACGGCTAAGTGAAAGAAATAAAGCACTATAGTCTGATTGCCTAGTCTGCCGCACTTTACCGCCTTCGGGTCCCGTTAACTTGGCTAAGGGAGATAGTGCATTGGCATAGACACCCCATGTGGTATCTACATGGGGGCTGAAGCCGTCGACTCGCATCTTTCAGTATTATACGACCACACCAGAGTTATAAAGGAATGCAAAACTATAAAACCATAATAATTTATAACATCAAAAGTTTCGATAAGTCTTCGGACGTATTACATATCATTCGAATACATCCTCGCCCGAACACTGAGAAGCTATCGCCCGAGCACCTTCCATTACTCCGGCGAAGTATAGCTCGGGGCGCCTACGCTCCTTCCCAAGAGGCAGCGGGGCAGTGGCTACCTTCATCGGGGTACCTTAGCCTTAGCAAGGGCCATCCAGACTCCGTCTCTGTAGGAAGAATGCTTCACATTGTTGAAGCGGGGCGAGGCAACGATCATCTTCTGCACCACGCCAAAGTAGCTGCCTTCCAGCGGTTCGGCGGGCCATAAGAGGATGCAGAGGTCCTTCATAGTCGGCTGTGTCATCTGGTGCAGCTCTATCAATTGTTTTAGCTGCTCGACGAGAAGAGGCGAGCTCTCGAGGGCTCCGAACTATGCCCAGAACAGCCGAGATTCGTCTCCTTCTTCCCTCGAGGCGAATAGCATATTGGCATTCACCACGCTTTTCTAAAGATCGGAGGATGGGCCTAAAGAACACCACACCTAGGTAAGCAATTTGTATTTCCTATCCCCAAAGACGCACCGTAGTAAGTATGGCTTACCATCCATTATACCCTTCGATTGGCAGACCTGCTCCTCATAGAACCGCCTATCCACCTGCTCCTTGTGCAGATCGTTCTTCAGGGTGGACAGTTCGGCCGTGCTCTCCTTGCCCTTCTGCTCATGGACCTCGCACTTCCGGCTGGCGTCCTTGAGCTCCTGGTGAACCTCCATCACACGAGCCTCGTGCTTCTGGATGGTGGCTCGCAGGTCAGAGAGGGCGGTCGTTGCTTCTCTGGTCACCGATCTCTCGACGACCGCATGGTCTTTTGCTTGTTGGAGCTCGACCTTTAGCCTCTCCACCTCCTTCGTCGAAGCTATTCAAACATTAAGACATTATGCAAAACTGCATGGACAGTGTTCGGGTAAAGGTGTTCGGACAAAGGTATTCGGACAAAGGTATTCGGATTTTGTTTGCTTGTGCCTTGTCGAATCTTCGGTTGAGGGCCTCAACTTCATCCTCGGAGGGTTTAAGCTTCTGATTCAGCTCATCCAGCTCGGCGCCATTTGTTGTCGCCACTAATGACGATGCCTACAGTACACATACAGTGGACATGTTACATGGGTTTTCAACTCCCGCATTATAATCAATCCAAACATATGTTGGACCTTATTAGGGGCTACCCTAACATGCCGGACACATAAATTGTATCTAGTCCGGTATCGGATACATGATTGACCCCTAGGTAAGTTTTTTCAAACTCACCTAGGGCTCGGGGGCTGCCACGTATATAACAGAAATAAATAAAAACTTTGCAAATAAGAGTATCAGGTGACTTACTTGAAAACCCGTCAAGAGACCCTTGAAGACCTCCTTCAGCTCGTTGTCAACGAACTGGATGCTCTTTAATACCGCACCCATGAGGGTGCGGTACTCCATGGAGACGGTGGCGCTCGATAGAGCCTCCTCCATGACCAGCCACCCTTTGGTTGGTGGTGCCAGAGGTGATCGGATAACCCGATCACCAACTGGGGTTTGAACCAGTACCTCTAGAGGCGTGGTATGCTCCGGAGATGCCCTCGGAAGGGACTGAGCGGCAGCTTGCCGGGCCTCCTTAGTGTTCGGGCGAGGTACCTCCCCCCGGTCTTCGGTAACTAAGGTGTCAGCTTCGTCCATTATGTCTTCTCCCCCCCCCCCCGCACTGGTGCCCGCCTCCATAGGAGCATGTTGGGATGACACCTCCACGGTGTCCTTCGCGGTGCCCGTAGTGGCGGGATGCGAGGCATTCCTGCTCTCCGCTAGTTCGGCGGGTGGGGTCTCCCCATCCGATAAGTGATCAGTGGGGGGGGGGGACGCACGGGGGCCTACTAAATCCATAAGTGCCCACGTGTTAGTAAATTCTAAACTTGTTAAAAGAACAAACAAGGGGTCTTCGGATCCAAACCTTCGTGCCTGAGGTTCCTTTGTGGAACCGGGGATATAACCCCACGGTGAGACCCGCCCTGGAGAGCTCCGGGTTAAACCGGACGGCTCGTAGCCAGCCCAAGGATGAGCTGTGAGGACCGGAGGGCCCAACGAGCGTAGCAGCTCACAAGATGGGCCGGTAGGGTGGCCCGGATGAGAAGACCCGGGCATGTACGCCGCCCGGGGACAAGTTGGTCAGGATAGGCAAGAGAAGATAGAGGCAAACTCGGACGTGTAATGAGAGTTGGCCACAACTTTTATGACCTGTGGTCTTGACCTTAGTATATAAAGGCAAGACCCAGGGCAACTTAGAGGTCAGGTGATCGAGGGTTAAGTCAAGCTTTAGCTCCCTTGTAGTCGATACAACAAGCAATACAAGCACAAGCAAAACGTAGGCTATTACCTCACCTTGAGGGGCCGAACCTGGGTAAACTCATGTCCTTCGTCCCTGTTAACCCCTTTGAGTCCATCACGTTAGCGATGGCCTCAAATCCAAGTCCGTTAACCCGGACATCTACCATGATAAATCCATGACAGTTGGCGCCCACCGTGGGGCTGACGCTTGGTGGTGTTGAATTCTCGAAGGGCTCTCTCCCGGGCCTCGAAGGATACGTGGTCTAAAGGATCAGCAAGAGTCACCATGGCTGGTTCTACATCGATGATGTCGGCCGGGGGCTTGATGCTGAGTCCGTGGAGTATGGATTCCGGGTTCCATTCAGCGGGATCCACGTCTTCATCGGAAGGGTTGATGGATCTACACTCGGGCCGGACGTCTGCACCAACATCATCGAGCCGGCTTGGCATCTGCGACCTGCGTATAACATGCATCCTGCCCGTGCTAATCCGGGTCAGAAGCATGTCTTCATAGGATTCACTCAAGGTACGGATCTGGAAGCTTCCAGATCACAGGAAACTCCCATCTATTCGGAGGACGAATCTTCAAGTGGAGAAATGGAGTCGGTGTACCAGCTCCGAAACGGTGGCCTGGGAGGCTATGATGACGTCTGCCTTGAGTCAGATCACTCAGAGTCAGATAATCTTGAGTTTCCGGTTCATGCTGCCATGTTCATGGCGGGGTCAGCCTCGGGCATGAGTAGTACAGCCGCAGGAGCCGCCACCTCGGGTGATAACCCACCGCCGCCGGCTCAAGTTCTTGTGGAGCTGATGGACGAGCTCGCGGCTTTAATGGCCACTAAGGTCACACCAGATAATCAAGCAGCTCGGAATTTAGAGATCACAAGGATCAAGGGCGGGATGACAGAGGAACGGCAAAGGATGGCTGAGCTAAAGATCTAGATGGAGGAAGAGGCAAAACGTATCAAGGCAGACGCTTTCCATCTTGGGCTGGAGCAGATATCAGTAGCAGCAGTACATCGAAGGAGGCATCAGTCCCGTCTTCCAGAGTGCTATGAAGCAAGGAACCTCTTCAATACTCCTGGCCCGAGGCGAGTAATGGACGCGCCCGAAAGCCGCCCCACGGGGCGACCAGTGACTCATACGGCCCGACGTAACCAAGCATCACCCAGCGGCTTTCTGACGTCGGTGTGTCATTATTCTAACCCAGCAGAGAATATGGTGGCAACGGCCACATGGCTTGAGACAATTCCTATCCCAGATGAAGCACCCTTTGCAGAGGATGTGCAGAACGCCATCGGGTACCTGCAGACGACAGTGGCCCAGCAGGAGAAATAACTCACAGCCGGAGCCGTGTTTATTCAACCCCTCTTCCTAGCCGCAGCTTTAGCCGGCGCTACGAGTCACCAACAGGTTCCAGCAGCAACTGGCACAGAGCAATTCTGACAGGTCACCGGCCGGGTAGAGACACGTTAGCATTTGTAAACCATGTGGGAAGCCCACAAGAGACGCCAGCTAGGCCGGCTCACTAGGAGCCTGTACCTTCCATTTCGGTAGGGGCAAGAGTAAATTCGAGGACGGGAGGGCTGCCGTGTTTGTCGCCGGCTCTGCGGAGCGAACGACTGCCAAGAGACTTCAAAGGGCCCCGCAAGGTCCCAAATTATACCGCTGATCTACCCCCGGAGGCCTGGGTGGAGAGTTATGAACTGGCCATGGAGATGCTGGAGGTCAGTGAGGCGGTTTACGCCAAGTATTTCGTCATGATGCTTGAAGGCCCGGCTCGCATGTGGCTAAAGGGGTTACCGCCTAATACCATCGATTCATGAGCAGAGCTCCGGGCCTGGTTCATTAAAAACTTTCAAGGGACGTGCAAGCAACCGATGACCATTGTGGATCTTGATCACTTTGTCCAACAGGAGAACGAGTCGGCCCATCATTGGGTACGGCGGGTCTCGACAATCATCCACTCCTCAGAGCAGATCATGGCGGCCCAGGCGGTACTGATCTTGGAGAAGAACTGCCATTTTATTCCTCTGAAGCAGAAACTCGACGGCTCAAATGTACGTGCCAGGACATGGGAGAGCTCATGACGGCTCTCACGAAATATGCCGACTCTGACAGTACGAAGGATCCGGGTTCTGATGATGAGAAAGCTGGCCAAGGTAAGAAAGGCAATCATGGCAAGGGCGCGGCAAACAATGGTAACCAGAGCAAACGTAAGAATCCAGAGGCCGGGTCAGAGCTGGTGGCTAATACAAACACCCAGCAGAATTACCCCAAAGGCAATAGGAGGTTTAGACCGCCCTTTGGCAGGGATAGCTCTTCCCCGAACATGGAGGAGTTACTCAAGCAACCTTGTCCAAATCACAGTCTGCCTGATAAGCTGGCAAACCACACATGGGGGAATTGCAATTTCATGTAGAAGTACAAGCGGTATTTCACACAACCTAACAATCGAGATGGTGGTCCGTCAGGCGGCTCAGGACATGACGGGTCAGGAGCTGTTTTTGGTTCTGGTGGCTCAGGGTCCGGTCATCCGGGTCAGGATAACCAAGGGGAACACCAGCCGCATTCTGGTAACAATAATCAGCAACAATAGCGTAATCGGTCTGGTTTTCAGAGTAATCTGAAGCAGCTCAGCTCCGGGCAGTACCACGTTTTCATAACCGGTCTCAACAAACGGGACCAGAAGTTGCGAAAGCGGGTAGTTAATGGAATTACACCGGCTCTTCCATAGTACTTAAAGTGGTCTGAATATGACATAACGTGGAGCCAAGAAGATCACCCGTCGCGTGTCGATGACCCGGGACGGCTGGCTTTGGTTGTAGCCCCCCAAATGGGCGGATATATGGTGAACAAGGTGCTCATGGATGGCGGCAGCAGCATAAACATCCTTTACTATGACA
This sequence comes from Hordeum marinum, assembly GCA_022496015.1. Taxonomy (NCBI): domain Eukaryota; kingdom Viridiplantae; phylum Streptophyta; class Magnoliopsida; order Poales; family Poaceae; genus Hordeum; species Hordeum marinum. Next base: position 333,850,698 of record CM039676.1, on the reverse strand, counting down.
CTTTCCGTTGGATGAAGTTGCTTGAGAAGGATTTAAAACCTTCATCCATCGTGTTTCATGGTGTGGTTTCGGGTAAGTCGGCGCGTCTGGTGGGCAGGATTTCTGTAGCGACCCGACTCAAAACGAGTCAAGCCTCTGTGTTTTCTGTGCCATCCCTGGATCAGTATGCTGGCACACACAGTACATCAATGTATATATCAAAGTGCAATCACATGTAAATAGCGTAAAACTGATATATACCTTAAAATAACAGCGGATACAGTCAACGGGAGTGGAGTCCCAATAACACCAACGGCAAGTTGAGTGCGGACCGTAACCCTGAATCGTACTCTTACCCGTCGTAGAAGAGAATCTGCAACATAATACGTTGTAGCCATATAGGTCAGTACATTGAATGTACTGGCAAGATCACCATAGTAGAACAGAAGAATAAAGACTACTCTATATGCAAAGGCTTTATGGCTCTGTGTCTAAGTTTTTGCGTAAAAGCTGATTTTATTTTTCCTACAACAAAAGGAATATCAGGAATTTCACTATGGAATTACCTATCATGACATGGTTCCGCCAACCAATGTCTCAATACCCACAAGTATCTTAAGTTGCCCACAATTAAGTTATCAGTCCAGTGTTGAGAGTTCAGAGATAGATCCAAGTCTAGAAGCTCAAATTGTCCGTAACCGGGGACACGGCTAATCGATTAGGTTTAACTCTGCAGAGTGTTGTGTACTTTACCCACAAGATTCTTTCCCTCCTGGTAAGTCCTCGCACTGCCTGGTGTTTGAGAACAGGATGAAAGAAACATGGTCTTTCAGAGTGCTTCCCTGACTGTCCGACAGTGCCCATCCCAATCCTAACGTCGACTACATCTCGTAGCACTGCCTAGCAGAGTCACAACAAAGATCAACCAAGCCAGAGCCCATAATGACTTGTGGCTACACAGGTAAGCTTCCGGGCATGAAGTATTCATCCTTCTCTTTGAGTCTGGGTGAAGCTTTCCGCAAGATGTCATGGCGCTTCTCCATGCATCCCGTCCATCCACTGGTTTCTCCAGGGATGCCCAATCAACCATCCTTCACCCAGTAGTGTGTATTGAAAACTTGTCTTCTCGAGTCTTGAAGTCTTGAGGACTTGAAAATGTCTTCATGAAGTTGTCGTCTTGACGTAGAGTCCTTCTTCACACCACTCACGAACGCTCATACCAAACCCTGTCTACTTTAGCATAGCATAAAAGTAACTAACGTTCCCGGGGCTTTAGTAACCAGTGGGGGGTTCCTACCTCATGCATTCTACTCAACTACAAGAATTTCAATAACACTACGGGAGGGATATGTTGAATGATGTCACTACATGCAATAAAAACATAGGTATGAAATAGATGGTCAAGGTGAACTTGCCTGTACTGTTGATGAAGATAAGATATCGCTCTCAGAAATAACTTGATAGAACTATTCGTCACTCTCCGATGAAAATCTATCGTAAGCAAATAACATTCAATAAACATTCATGCCAAAACAAAGAACTGAAAAACGCAAGAACAAAACATGTCTTGGTGCGAAAATAACAACATACTAAGGTTAAATAAGAGAAGATAGGTTCTAACCGATCCAAAGTATGGGAGAACAACATGAATGTTGTTTGACAAATAGTATAAGGCATAAGACTTTATTTGTAGAAAGAATTTAATTGAAAAGGTCAAAATAAGTTGAACTGTAAATTCAAGTATGAATTGAATCTGAATTCAGAAAGGTCAAAATAAGTTGAACCGACGTACGATGGTTATGAATAAAAATATATGACACGGATATTTAGGGCAAAAAGAATCAATTAAAAAGGTGTTACAGTTTGCAAGATATGATCAAATGAAGGTTTGGATTCAAATTGAATCGCTCCAATTTGAAAGGTTCAAAGATTGAAACTAATGATGTTACTATATATGGGAAGTCAATATGAACGTGTAGAAAAAAGAACTACTAGGTTCAAAATGGTGGATCAAAAGTTATAAGCAATTCAATATGGCATTGAGTTAGCTTAGTACAGTGTGTGAACACATTTTGGGACCAATAGAGAAGTATGAGCAAGATCAAAATTATATGTTGAAACGATAACACTAATGATGTGAACGGAAAGATTACTTTGATACGGATCCGACGCAATTGGATTCATCGGAAACGGAGCTACGGATAAAAAGATATGATCAAAAGAAGTTTGAATATAAATCTGAATAAATTTCGAAATTTGAAATTTTGAAAAAAATTGACGTGATAGATTGATCGGATAGGTGAAGTCAAGACGAAACTCTAGGCGTTGGTTTCATCTAATTCTGATAAACGAGTAAAAAGTTATGGCTATTTGAAAAATGTGGGCCAAGCTGTTTTACGGAGGAAAAATGCTATGTCTAAAATAATTCTAGGACTAATGAGTAAATATGGAGACTAATTAATAATCTAATTACTCTACCGTATACTACTATAGAAATACTGGTCTAGGGATATTAAACTACAGGAGTATAAAAGAAAATACGAAGAGAATACCTTTATATGCAGAGAAGATATAAATCCAAAGAGGAGACGACTTTCAGAAATCCCGCCGGAGAGAAGAATTTTTTTTTATAAAGCTAGTCAAACCGAAACGATTCGATTCAACCCGAAGTGGATGACTTTTGGGTGCAACTATGGTTCTATATTTATAGGTGGAAAGAAGGTACAAAGATCTAAAGCTAAGCAAGGTGGGACTAAAATCATACACAAAGAGGAAAAGAGAGAAGAAGAGGGCCACATGGGCTGATTCAGCCGGCCGGGGCGCAGCCCAGTTTTTTTTTTTTAATTTTTATTCTCGGATGAATAGTGTCCTGCAATCAACAGTGTTTTCAGTTTTTTTTTTAAAACCAGCAAAGAAAAAAAAATAAAAAAAATAGAAAAACATTTTATATAGGCATATTATATGTCAAAATTTTCATAAAAATATTTCCTAAAACATGAACATTTTCTTAAGGCCGAATAAAATACTTTAAAAAAATATTATTTTTTTGCAATAACTCCAAAATGAAAAGAAACTAGAATTTCAAATAAATGGCAAATAGTTTTTTTTTATTTTAAAATTTGAGTCAAAACATTGTATATGATTTTTGAGTGTCATTTACCTCCTCTCATTTGATTTTATAAGAGGGTTTTGAAAATATTTGAACTCAAATTGAATAGGGATTCGAAATAGAAAATTTTGGGAAAGTCATTTTATTCCCTCTCATTAAAATTTCAAAATTTTCAAAATTCCACTCAATTTCAATCACTCAAGCAAACAAACAATCATTCTAATAATTATTATAACATTCCAAAATTTGGGATGTTACAATTTCGTTGGAAGTGGCTTTTGGCGATGAGTACAATTATAGGGTGGAATCCTTGTGGTTCGAAGTGGTCAAGATCAAGAGTCCTTGTCATGCGATATTTGGACGGACGGCTTATGCTAAGTTCATGGCTAGGCCTTGCTATGTTTACTTGCAACTCAAGATGCCCGGCGTAAATGGTACCATTACCTTTCATGGTAATCGAAATACGGCTATTGAGTGTGAAGAAGGAGACGCAGCTTACGCGGAGTCCAATTCCGCCCAGGAGGAACTTAAGTTCTATAAGGAGAATGTTGATCTGGAGGATATGACCCCGCTGAAAAAGCCCACCACAGAGGTTGTGCCGCCCCTCAAGTTTTCGGTGGATGATACCAAGACAGTAGATTTCATCCCGGGCGACTCATCTAAGCAGTTCATCATCGGATCTCACATGGATCCCAAATAGGAAAGCGCGCTCATCGAATTCATCCGTGAGAATCGGGACATCTTTGCATGGAAACCTTCTGACATGCCGGGTGTACCGTGAGAGTTCGCTGAGCACAACCTTAATGTGGATCCAAAGTTTAAGCCGATCAAACAGTTTTTGCGGCGGTTCAATGAGGAGAGGCGCAAGGCTATTGGGGAAGAAGTTGCCCGACTCTTGGCAGCAGGTTTTATCATTGAAGTTTTTCATCCGGAATGGTTGTCTAACCCGGTGCTCGTGCTCAAAAAGAATGGCACATGGCGTATGTGTGTGGATTACACGGACCTTAACAAGGCTTGTCCGGCTGATCCATTCGCTCTCCCGCGTATTGATCAGATCATTGATGCGATGGTGGGGTGTGAAAGTTTGTGCTTCCTGGATGCGTACTCAGGTTATCATCAAATCAAGATGGCGGTTAAAGCCCAGGAGAAGACGGCTTTTATTACACCCTTTGGGGCGTTCTACTATGTCTCTATGCCTTTCAAGCTCAAAAGTGCCCAGGTGACTTACCAGCGATGCGTGCAGAACTGCCTTCACAGTCAGATTGACCGTAATGTTCATGCTTATGTAGATGACATCGTGATCAAATCCAGAAACAAGGAGACTCTCTTGGAGGATTTGAAAGAAACTTTTGATAATCTCTGGATCTACAAGATGATGCTTAACCCGACCAAGTGTGTCTTTCGTGTTCCGGTGGGCAAGCTTTTGGGTTTCCTGGTCTCTAAGCGTGGTATCAAGGCTAACTCGGACAAAATCAAGGTTGTTACTTCTCTAGGAGAGCCGGCTTGCATTAATGATGTTCAGCGCTTGGCAGGGCGGATTGCTGCGTTGAGCCGGTTCATAAGCCGTCTTGCAGAGAAGGCTATTCCTTTATATCAAATGATGAAGAAGACAGACAAATTTGTTGGAGTAAAGCGGCGGGTGAAGCACTTGAGGCGCTTAAAAAACAGCTCACTGTGCCGCCAGTGCTGGCTGCTCCGGCTGAAAAAGAACCGTTACTCCTTTATGTGGCGGCTAATAACCGGGTAGTGAGTGCTGCAATCGTGGTCGAATGCAAGGAGGCTGGAAAGGAGTATCCAGTGCAAAGGCCGGTTTATTATATCAGTGAGGTCCTGACAGACTCTAAGCAAAGGTATCCACATTGGAAGAAGCTGGTATATGGGGTCTTCATGGCCAACCGCAAGTTAAAACACTATTTCTTAGGGCACCAAATAACTGTGGTTAGTTCTGCTCTGCTGGGGGAAATTATCCAGAACAAAGAAGCCACAGGAAGGATTGCCAAGTGGGCATTGGATCTGGGACCTCGCAATGTAAAATATGTGCCTCGCACAGCTATCAAGTCCCAAGCCCTTGTGGATTTCATAAATGATTGGACGGAGTGTCAAGCTCTCGAGGAAAGCCGGATAACACATACTGGACTATACACTTCGATGGATCCAAGCAATTAGAGGGTCAAGGGTAGGAGTTGTTCTGACATCCCCCAAGGGTGATAAATTTTATTATGCTCCGGCTAATGTTCCCCTGCACTAACAATGCGGCTGAATATGAACCTTTGCTTCATGGTCTTCGGTTAGCCAAGGAGATGAATTTGAGCCGAGTCAGGTGTTTGGGCAACTCAGATCTGGTGGCTCAGCAAGTTTCTGGCACTTGGATTCCATGGACCCGCGGATGGCGGCTTACCGTCAGGCAATTGATGTTATTGCAGGGCACTTCAAAGGATATCAGGTAGATCATATTGATCGTCGCAGAAATGAGGTGGCTGATGCCTTATCACGATTAGGCTGTCAACGAAAGCCGGTGCCACCCAATGTCTTTTTGGATGTCTTACACCATCTGACTGTCAAGATACCTTCAGAAGAAGATTTGGTTGTTCCTGACCCGGAGGCAGTATTAGTGGCGGCTCTGCATGCTATCCCAGATTGGACTATTCCCTATTTGGCCTATTTGACCCAGGGTGAGTTACCTGAGGATGAAGACCTACCTAGAAAGATCACCCGACGTTCTAAGTCCATGACAATAGTCAATGGTGAGTTGCATCAATGCAGTGTGACGGGAGTCTTTCAACGTAGTGTTTCACCAGAGGAGGGCCGGCAGGTCTTGAATGAAATCCATACTGGTGATTGTGGACACCACGCCGGCTCGAAATCTTTGGTGGCCAAGGCTTTCCGGCACGGGTTTTTCTGGTTGACGACTCATAAATATGCGGAGGACCTAGTCCGTAAGTGCGACGGCTATCAGAAGTTTTGCCGGCGTGCTCATATCCCGGCTCAGGAGTTAAGGATGATACCAATTACTTGTCTGTTTGCGGTCTGGGGGCTTGATATGGTGGGACCTTTCAAGAGATCCAAAGATAAGAAAACACACCTCCTAGTGGCGGTGGATAAGTTTACCAAGTGGGTAGAGGCAGAGTCGGTCAGCAAATGTGACGCGGCTACGGCGGTTTTATTTATCAAAAAGTTGATCTACCGTTTTGGTTACCCACACAGCATCATCACTGATAATGGTACAAATCTTTCCAAGGGGCTATGAAAAAATTCTACGACGAAGAGCATATCCGGCTTGATGTTTCAGCAGTGGCGCATCCATAGTCCAACGGTCAGGTGGACCGTGCCAATCAGGAAATTTTCAGAGGGATCAAACCACGGCTTATGGTTCCTTTGCAGTGAACACCTGCGTGTTTGGTAGAAGAATTGCCCCCCGTCTTATGGAGCATCTGGACCACCCCTAATAGATCTACGGGTTTCACACCTTTCTTTATGGTGTATGGGGCCGAGGCAGTTTTGCGCAGTGACATCCGGCATGACTCGCCAAGAGTGGCGGCTTACGTTGAGGCGAACAATGAGACGGCACGTCAAGATGCATTGGATGCTCTGGAAGAGGCGCGAGAGTTAGCAGCAACCCGGTCGGCAATTTATCAACAAGACTTGCGTCGCTATCACAGCCGCAGGGTCAAGACCCGGACGTTCCAGGAGGGTGACTTAGTGCTCTGGTTGATTCAGGACTAGACAAATATGCATAAGCTCTCTCCTCCATGGGAAGGATCGTTTGTAGTCAGCAGAAATCTTAACAATGGGTCGTATTACCTCATCGATTTCTGAGATGACTCAGATACGGCGGGTTAGGAGACCCGCCGGCCGTGGAACATCGCGCATCTCCGGCCTTATTTCACTTAAGGGTGTAGAGACCCCTCATTGTACACTATCATTGTACATGTCACAGTTATATCAAATAGTGTCACTGCCAAAGTAAAATCCCGGCTCAGGAAAATGAGTCGCGGCACCAGGCATTATGCCACAAAATCCCGGCTCAGGAAAATGAGTCGCGGCACCAGGCGTTATGCCACAAAATCCTAGCTCAAGAAAATGAGTCGCGGCACCACGCGTTATGCCACAAAATCCTGGCTCAGGAAAATGAGCCGCGGCACCAGGCTTTATGCCAGAAAACAAAAACAAAACGGTCAGGAAAATGAGTCGTGGCGAGGGCGGCTTCTTACCTTTGGGTACAGCTTCTAATGCCTATCCGCCGGCGGGTTACGCCGTACTGCTGAGGGGGGCTTCTTACCGACGGGTATCGCTTCTAACACCTTATCGGCCGGCTTTATGCCAAATTTCTGGCTAACACGTTTAGCCGCGGTTATGAGAGGTTTTTACCGATAGGTAGCTAACATCTCATGACCCATGAACGGCGGCTTCTTACCTTCGGGTATAGCTTATAATGCATATTAGCTGGCTTTAGGCCACGTAAAATGGCTAAGGTAAATTAGCTGCGGCGAACGGCGGCTTCTTACCTTCGGGTATAGCTTATAACGCCTATTAGCCGGCCTTATGGCACAAAAATCTGGCTTAGGAAAATGAGTCGCGGCGAGAGCATACAAAGCAGTATAAAAGGTTCAAGAGCATACAAGGACAATGTCAACTAAAAAGACGGATCATCTTATCAAGCTAAAAAGCGGGTTAAGGAGAGTCGGTTGTTACAAGTTTTTTCAAGAAGGGACTAACTAGCTGTCGGGTCATCCTGCTCTGGCTCTTCGGTGGCCCTGATCTGGAGGTTGTCCAAATCCCAGTTGCAGTTCGTTAGACCCGCAAAAGAACCTTCGTCAAAATAAGGAGACGGGTCAAGGTCAGGAGCGAAGAAGTCCTTACTGCGGGCAGGCGTCAAGTCTTTGCACTCGTAAAGTGGGCTACGGATTCTTTTTTGATCCGGGCCATAAGCCGCCTGCTAGGTCGTCAGATCAGCTTCTTCCGCTAAGACGGAAGCTAGTACTCGGGATTCCTTCATGCACTGGTTGTAGTCAGCATCAGTGAACTCTGAGTCATCATCTTTCTTTGAAGGGAAGCCATCCATCATTCCGGCTGATGTTAGACCCGGAGAAAAGGCCAAAGCCCGGTTGATGCCCGCAATGGCCCCTTGGCGGGCGGCTGTCTTCTTGAGTTCATTAATCTGTTTAGGCATGGTGGAAAAGAGCTCCAAGACGCCCTTGAGAGTCGCCGGAATCTTGTCTTTGTATTGCACGGCTTTAATAGTGCACACCGCGCTGTAGTACAGTTGCTCAGTCAAAGTGTAGATGGCCTTCAACGGCAGCAGACTATCAGAAGCCAGTTGCCGGCTCCTAGGGCCTGCATAAGACGGACATTTCAGGATGAGTCGCCAGTACAAGTGTTATATAACCATTGAAGCATAAGTTGTCAGAAGCTTACCAAAGAGGGCGGCTATCATCTTGGTAATGTGGTGCTTCGGGGCTTGGAGTTCATCGGATACGACTATCAGCCATTGATCGGCGTCATCCGCCCGTTTGGTCAAAGAGATCTTCTCAGACTCATCTGACTCTCTGAAAGCAGCAAAGTCGGCCTTGATTGTGGCCAACTCCTCAGACAGGAGCCGGCACTTTTCATCGGTGGCGCTTCGAGCCGTTTGTTGAACCGCCAGGTTGGTCTTCAGATCCGTCAACTACGACCCGGCCTCATTTAAAGCTTCCTATGGAATATCAAAATGCAGAATAAGTCACCAGGATGGAATTTTATCAGATGATGAAAATTAAGACAAAATTATGCAAGTTTCAAGCAGATTGCAAGCAATATGTTTGACACTTGGGGGCTAATGTATATTTGATCTCCAATATTACAGTGCAGTTCCGGCTCATCTTCATCAAGTTAATCCGGAACTTGGGGTCTACAATTGGCTCTTAAAACTATCCACATTGAAGATCCGACTCAACTTTATCAAAATTGAGTCGGCCCTTGGGGGCTACAATTGGCTGTTCACAATATCTACAACGAAGCTCCGACTCAACTTTATCAGAGCTGAGCTGGCCCTTGGGGACTATGGATTTAGGTTTTCTACAAAGGAAAGACCGAGTTCAACTTTTAACTAGATTGAGTCGGCCCTTGGGGGCTAAATAAGGTTATAGCAAGAAGCGGAGTACCTCATATTTTTTCTTCATCAAGCTGACGAGCCGAAGCTCCAGATCTTGGCTGGTGGAAAGCCGGTTCACATAACCGGCGTGAAGTTCTTCGGCCGTAAACTTCTCAAAGGAAGAGGAGTCAAAATTCAATTTCTTTGAAGCCTCTGCCGGCTCTTTATGCCTGGTCAGCACATGAGCCGGGGGAGACTGAAAGGCAGACCCGGTGATCATGACGTCCAGGGTTGCAGTGGTCTTGGTCATCTGGGCAGGACTCGGTGGGATCGAAGGACCCCTTGGAGGGATCTCCGGGATGTTATCTTCAACAGCCGGCCCAGTGGATGCGGCTGGCGGATCTACATCCGGTCGTGACTCTTCCGGTTGTTCACTCTCTGGCTCTTGGGTTGCAGGGCTAGGGGAGGACTTGTTCGTCTTGCGACGTTTCGCTTGAGCACTGTAAATGTGAGGATCAGAATCCAAAGGATACTGCTGCCGCATAGAGAGTCGGATGTTATAATGGGAAATACTTACAGCGGGTTGATCTTGGGAGGCGGCAGAGCGGTCGCCGAAGAATCGCCAGAAGAGGGTGATTTCTGAGAGACAATTTAAGAAAGATGAGATAGCGTCGAGGTCGCAAAGTGAAATTAATTAAACCGGAGATGCATACCTCTGCGGGGCGTTTCTTCGGAGCTGGCGAGTTTGGTAAGACGGACAAAAGTTCAGTAGAACCAGCGCTCCGGGTCTGGCGATGCTCAACCTGTTGTTGCTTTTTCGAAAGAAAATCGGGAGCCAGATAAGCAAGAGGATGAGAAAGATGAACTTTTCCAATAACCCGCCGTGGCCTCTGGGGGATAAAGTATTCTGAGCTGGAAGAAATATAGATTAACTCAGGGGCGTTGGCGCGGCTTGTTTCGACATCATCCTGTGAGTAAAACAAGTGTAAGTAAAATAAGGTAAGAAAATGGTAGAAAGCAGCCAAGTTTTACCTCTTAGTCGGACGATTGCGGCGGGTCAAGCCATCCTTCTTGTGGGGCGGTCTGCTTGGGCTTCTTCGCCGGGATTTTCTTCTTGGGCTTCTTCAAAGGAGGGACATACTCCTTCTTCCATAAATCAGAGTTGGCATGGAAAGGTTAAAATGGTTAAACAGTAACGCATCAGAAAGGCATAAGTGATAAGGTGAAAAGTGGTGAAGAGTCGCCTTACATCTGGAGCCAGATTTTTGGCGTTAAAAGGCGCCAGGCCAATGTCGCTGCATGATCCGGATGTTTCATGGACAAGGCTCCGGATGACGATGGTGATGTCATCCTCCGTCAGGGTTGATTGGCTGAAGCATAGTGAAGTATCATACTTACCTTTGTATTCACACATGAGCCGGCTTCTATGACTTAAGGGCATAATCCGCCAAGAAATCCAGTAGTGGATCAGATCCAGCCCAGTTAAACCGTTGGCCATAAGGTCCTTGATCTTGGCGTGAGCCGGCTCGTACCTTGCACGTTCCGAAGCTGACAGCCATCCTGGAAGCTCTGAAGTTGTCTTGAGCCGGGGGGTGATAACCCGGCAGTGGACGCTCGTTCTCAGGAGAGGTATCCTCGCAGTAGAACCAAGTCTTGTTCCAGTCCTTTGGATGACTCGGCATCTGCATGGCTGGAAAAGTGATATCCCTACGCCGTTGAATGGAGATCCCGCCAAGCTCTAGACTCGGACCGCCTTTCACCTCAGTTTGCCGATTGGCATAGAAAAACTCTTGAAATACCCCACAGATGGCTTGGCATGCAAATAGACTTCACAGAGCACTTGAAAATTGCATATATTGGAGTCGGAGTTGGGGGCCAAGTCTTGGGGGTGAAGCTTGTAAAAGTGAAGGACGTCACGAAAGAACTTTGAGCCGGGGGGCACGAATCCTCGCACGATATGATCAGAGAAGACCACTACTTCGCCTTCTTGTGGGGTGGGCCACGTTTCATCACCCGGGGCCTGCCAATTAAGGACCTCCTTGGAAGGAAGGGTACCCGCGTGAACAAAATCCAATAAGTATTCCTCCGTGATGCAAGACCCGACCCAGTTGCATGAGTTGGAGGCGCGAGACATGCTGGCGGCTTAAGGACTGTGCAAATTAAAAAGTATGGCGAGTCAAGAGCAAAACAAATATCTACGACGGCTTACAATTTTAGGGGTTCTACAAATAATATGCCGGCTGATGAGAGCCGGAGGGGCTTGAGGAGTCAACAAAGAAAAGAGGAGGAGCGAAAAATGGCTAAGTCCCAGGAAACAGATTTCGTGATGTTTAGCTAAAATAACAGATCTACAAAAGCAGGAAAAATGCCTCTATTTTTAGACCTGAGGACGAACGGGCAAGGCGGATGAAAACCTAAAATGGCAGGATGAGTAGGGACCGATCTATGTGTTACTACTCACTACCTATTATACAGCGGCGCCGCGAGGCCGGAGTTCATACACTGGGCATAGCCTGCGGCAATGGAGTTCGAGTTCCAAGCAAAGACGGCGGCGGAGCTTATGGAAACCCTACCAGGGACGGTTATGGATCTAAGGGAAGAAGACTTACCGGCGACAGGAGCGCGAGATGGGCTCTGGTTCGCAACAGGTTGATGCAGCAGCCAGTCGACGGCGAGATGGAGATGGCGCCGGAGCAGGAGCGGAGGTATCAGAGCAGAGGGAGATGACAGCGCGAGCGGGAGAAAGGAAATGCCACCCACAGTAGTCCTATTTAAAAGGAGAATGGGGCAGGCGCGAAAATCCAGGTGACACAAATCGTCCGACCGAGGTGGACGCCTCGATTTTCGGGCTAACCATTTAATGGAAGGATTTGGCGGTGCGTCAGCAAATCTTTTTTGCAGAGTCCACATGACGTCACGCCGGGTCACTGCTGGGCGACTCACTGAGGAACAGAAGAGAAGGATGAAATGAGCAAGCTCAAATCAACCTGGGGTCTAATGTTGGGGATATAACCCCACAGTGAGACCCGCCCTGGAGGGCTCCGGGTTAAACCGGACGGCTCGTAGCCAGCCCAAGGATGAGCTATGAGGACCGGAGGGCCCAGCGAGCATAGCGGCTCACAGGATGGGCTGGTAGGGTGGCCCGGATGAGAAGACCCGGGCGTGTAAGCCGCCCGGGGACAACTTGGTCAGGATAGGCAAGAGAAGATAGAGGCAGACTCGGTCGTGTAATGAGAGTCGGCCACAACTTGTATGACCCGTGGTCTTGACCTCAGTATATAAAGGCAAGACCCGGGGCGACTTAGAGGTTAGGTTATCGAGGGTTAAGTCAAGCTTTAGCTCCCTCGTAGTCTATACAACAAGCAATACAAGCACAAGCAGGACGTAGGCTATTACCTCACCCTGAGGGGACGAACCTGGGTAAACTCATGTCCTTCGTCCCTGTTAACCCCTTTGAGTCCATCACGTTAGCGATGGCCTCGAATCCAAGTCCATTAACCCGGACATCTGCCATGATAAATCCACGACACACCTCGAGGTTATCGGACTCAGTATCTGAGTCTGAGCTGTCGTCGGACAGGATCACCTATGCCCAATGCGTCCTCTTCGGGGCAGGAGGGGGAACCTCCTATGGAGCATCCAATGATGCCTCCCTCTTTCTTGCAAGGGGGGAACTGCCTTCCCCCTCGACTTTGCCCTTCTCCTCATCCTCCTCCTCTTCCTCTTCCTCGTCCTCCTCGTGCTCCTCTCGATTTGAGGAAGCGTTCGTCTCCTCGGACACAGTCTCTGACTCGTCCTTGATGCGAAGGTCGCCTCGGCATGGTTTCTTCTCCTCCTTCTTCTCAGGGGCTTTGTACGGCTTCACCACGAGCATCGCCGCTAATAGCCCGGACATAGTGTCTTCGGGCTGGGGTGCCGGATGATACGTCTCCAACGTATCTATATTTTTTGATGATGGCATGCTATTATATTATCTGACCTAGCGTCTTCAGGCTGGGGTGCGGGATGATACATCTCCAACTTATCTATAATTTTTGATGATGGCATGGTATTATATTATCTGTTTTGGTTGTTTATATGCATAATTATGTTATTTTATTTTATTTTTGGGACTAACCTATTAATCTAGAGCCAAGTGCCAGTTTCAATTGCAGGTATGGAATATTAAATGGAGTCCAAACGGAATAAAACCTTCATAAGAATTTTTCTGGCAGGAAACAAGTCATCCAAGTTTGGAGTGCACGTCAGGGGAGGTGCGAGGGCTCCACAAGCTAGCTAGGCGCGGCCCCCTGGCCATGCCTAGCAGGCTTGTCGCCTCCTGGCAGGTCTACTAACCCTAATTCTTGGCCTATAAATACCCAAATATTCCCCCAACAGTAGAGAGAGCCACGCAAATACTTTTCCACCACCGGAAGCCTCCGTTCCCGAGAGATCCAATCTTGGATCCTTTTCCGGTAATCTGTCGGAGGGGGTTTCAATCACGGAGGGCATCAACATCAACTCCATTGCCCCTCCGATGATGCGTGAGTAGTCCACCACAGACCTACGGATCCATAGCTAGTAGATAGATGGCTTCTTCTCTCTGTTTGATCTTCAATACCATGTTCTTCATGATCTTCATGGAGATCTATCTGATGTAATCCTCTTTTGTGGTGTGTTTGTCAAGATTGGATGAATTGTGAGTTTATGTTCAGATTATCCATGAATCTTTATTTGAGTCTCCTCTGGTTTCTTATATGCATGATTTCATATCTTTGCAAGTCTCTTCGAGTTACTGGTTTGATTTGGCCACCTAGATTGGTAACTCTTGCAATGGGAGAAGTTCTTGGTTTTGGGTTCAATCTTGAGGTGTCCTCACCCAATGACAAAGTAGTGGTAGCGAGGCACGTTTTGTATCGTTGCCATCAAGGGTAAAATGATGGGGTTTTCATCATATTGCTTGAGTTTATCCCTCTACATCATGTCACCTTTCTTAATGCATTACTCTGTTCTTAATGAAATTAATAGTCTAGATGCAGGCAGGAGTCGATCGATGTGTGGAGTAATAGTAATAGATGCAGAATCGTTTCAGTCTACTAGATACGGACGTGATGCCTATATGCATGATCATTGCCTTGGATAACTACATGATTATTCGCTTTTATATCAATTGCTTGATAGAAATTTGTTTACCCACCATGATATTTGCCTTCAAGAGAAAAGCCTCTAGTGAAACCTATGGCCCCCGGGTCTATTTTCCATCATATATTTTCAGATCTATATTTGCTGCAATTTATTTACCTTTTACTTTCCACACTTATTACATCTATCTCTATCGAATCTAATCCATTCAAATAACTATGACGGGTTTGACAACCCCTTTATAGCGTTGGGTGCAAGAGTTTGATTTTTTGTGTAGGTGCATCCATTGTTGACTTGCTTGTTCCTCCTACTAGATTGATACCTTGGTTCTCAACAACTCAGGGAAATACTTACCAACTTCGCTGCATCACCCTTTCCTCTTCAAGGGAAAACCAACGCATGCTCAAGAGGTAGGACCGGACTATTGATAGTCACGACCTTCTTTAGCCATGACTACAGAGCGTGATCGGAGGGAGTGTTAGAAGTCTTCTCTATGGAAAATGAAGCCGAACAAGCAAAGTTAATACCGTACCTCGGAGGCGGGCTTATTAGCGTGAAGACCTTTGCCTTCTTCTTCGGATGGCCAGCTCTTCTGTGATTTGAAGAGCGCCTTCCACAGCTTCTCCCACATAGTGCGGAAGAGATTCTGGATCATGGGTGCGTCGTCAAGATGACAAGCCCACAAGGGAATATCGTGGGAATGGCAGGGGTGGATGCCTCTTCGGAGCAAGACCTGGACCACATTGGTCAGGGTGATGCCCTTTTCGACCTTGGTGCTGATGCGCGTCTGTAGGTCGCCCACCTCCTTGCTCGATCCCCAACTTAGGCCTTTTTCAAGCCACGAGGCTAATCTGGTGGGGGGACCGGATCTGAATGGGGCACGGGGATCTGACCTTCTTCTTGTGGTTCCGTGATGTAGAACCACTCCTTCTGCCATACCTTGATGGTATCAATGAATGTGTCGGACGGCCATACAACGCGAGTAAGCTTGCCGATGACAGCTCCGCCACAATCCGTGTGCTTGCCACCAACGTACTTCGGCTTAACGTTGAATACTTTAAGCTAGAGCCCAAAGTGTGGCTTGACCAGAAGAAACGCCTCGTAGACAAGGATGAAAGCCGATATATGCATAAATGAATTCGGCGGGAGGTCATGGAAGTCAAGACTGTAGAAGAACATCAACCCCCTCACAAAGGGGTGGAGCGGAAAGCTCATCCCCTGTATGAAGTGGGGAAGGAAGACCACCCTTTCACCTGGCTTGGGGGAGGGGATCACTTGAACCTTCTCCGGCGCGCGATGCGGGATGTCGGCGGAGAGGTATCCAGCTATC
The DNA here is from genome assembly GCA_022496015.1 of Hordeum marinum. NCBI lineage: Eukaryota > Viridiplantae > Streptophyta > Magnoliopsida > Poales > Poaceae > Hordeum > Hordeum marinum. The sequence goes on along the minus strand of CM039676.1, from coordinate 333,835,089 downwards.
TTCAGGTCCTGGATGTCTTTGTTGGTCATCGTGGAGGCCTCCCACTTGTCGTTGGAGCCGGAAGCTGTCATTGGTGAGCTTGGAGGTGGGTGGCGGAAGATATAGATCTAGATGTCGGGAGCTCAGAGGAATGGATGCAAAGGAAGCGGATGAGGAGCGTGATTAGCTTTGGGGGTTTTCGTCCCTTTTTATGAGGCTTGTCATTTGGGATCCTTCCACCATGCCGTGAATCCCTCCACTTCCCAGACGTGCATGCGGTTGCACATGCGTGATTAAACATATCTCGTGTAAAACGGGGCACGATTTGCACATTGATAGATCGTGTTGATGGAACGGCCTCGAACCGCGCATCGAGTTTTTGTAACTGACCTAGTGGTCCTAGTGGGCCGTGACCTTTTGTCAGAGAAGTCGTCAGGGGACATTATGTTACCCCTTGATGTTTGGTCTTCGAGTCCAACCCCTTCACAGTGTTCGGGCGCACATTTATTCGGAAGCTACTTGTCATCGGAGGTCAAAATTTATTCGGCAGAAGGAACTCACCTCACAAGCCGAAGACTCTGATCGTATGAAGCATTTCAAGCTGGGACCCTTGGAATTGGAGGCAAGTTCGGGGGCTACTGAGGGAGTCCTGGATTAAGGGGTCCTCGGGAGGCCGACCTATTTCTATGGGCCGGACTATACGGGCCACTTACCGAACACAGGAATATTTGAAGGCCCAGTCTCCAAGATGGAAGCTTCAGGAAGCACGGCTTGAACTCCACGTTTGATGTAGCAAATAGGCATGTTTATCTCCTCGGCGTGTAATCGATCATGTGTAAACCCTAGGCATCCTCGGTGTCTACATAAGCCGGAGGGTTTTAGGGTGTAGAGATAGAACAACTCATCTAAGGTTAGCTATTCGATCTCGAGGTAGATCAACTATGTAGCCCCCCATATTATCAATACATCCAAGAAGGACGTAGGGAATCACCTCCATAGGAGGGCCCAAACCTGGGTAAATCTATGTCCCCTTCGTCTCCTGTTACCATCAATCCAAGTCTCACAGTTCGGGAGCCCCTGCCCGAGATCCGCAGGTTTTGACACCGACATGAGGCAATCCACCAAAGGCAGGAGTAAGGTTTTACGCTTCGCAGCGGCCCGAACCTAGGTAAATCCTTGTGTGCAATTCTTCTTCCCATGATTGAGTGAGTTCGTCGGGCGAGGTTGTCGAGCCATGATCATGAGGCCGGAGCAGGTGGGGATCTTCGCACACGCCCCTAAGTTCGAACGTCTTTGGGTTCTTCGGAGCCCGAAATCCGATATTTGGCGCACCAGCTAAGGGGCGTGTCGGAATCCTTACACAAGCTTCACCTCGCCTCCGGTCGCCATCTCCATGGCCAAAGGACACTGAGCCCGCACTGAACGACGGGCTGCTCGCGTTGCTAAGGCGACGCGAGCAGGCCTTGGCATCCCGTGTCGCCTTGCCCCCCGGTGCCAGGCATCATTGCCAGCCCGACCATCGACAATCACCGGGGGCTTCTGCCCTCATTAATCGTGCAACACGTTATCGTCGCCCCGCCTCCCCCCTCCCCCACGTCCGCGTCACGTCATCATCCTCCTGAGTCCGCCACGACCTGATGCACAAGAGAGTCGTGCTCCTCGTGGCCCGCGAGCTGTAGCGTTTTCACGGTGTGCGCGGACGCTAAGACGACTGGGTATGTCGTGCGCCCAGGCGCACCACCACCGCCGGCGAAATCCAGGTGTTTCCCCATGGGACGGGCCTGGGGGCTCGCGTCCGTGTAGTCGCTCAACTAATCGGCATGGCCCTGGGGGCATGTTGGCGCCCTTGGGAACACTATTAGCAGAAATCTTATAGACAGGAGCCTACTAGTAGCGCTAGAAAAATAAAACCGCTACTGCTAATTTCCAGTAGCGTTGTATTTTGGCAACGCTACAACTAAGGGATTATTAGTAGCGTTGGGTGCTAAGAAAGCGCTACTGCTAAGGTGGCCCCGATGACCCCACCGACACTATTTGTAGTAATAGCGCTGGGAGGGAGAATGCGCTAGTGCTAAGACCACTACCAGTAGCGCTTTCTGACATGCAAGCACTACTGCTAATGTGCCACACCTAGTAGTAGCGCTTTTCCAGGGAAGCACTACTACTAAGTACCATAGTAGCAGCGTGTTTTTGTAAGCAGCGCTACTGCTAGTTGCGGCTGCTGCCACCTTTTCACCCCCTCCCTCTCCCCCACTTTGCCCTCTCCCGTCCTTTCCCCTCTCCACTCTCCACCATTGTTGCTGTTCTTCTCTCTTCCTCCAACCTCTCTAATTCTCTCCTCATTAATGTCCCCCTCCACCATAACTCTCCTTCATAAATGGCCTCTCTCACATTATCTCTCTTTTACGTACCTCTCTTCCTCTCCCCCCATTAATGTCCCCCTCCAACATAACTCCCTCTCCATTAGTTAGCTAGCTAGATTCACCTCTCCTCCCCAAGAACTAGATCTGGCTAGCTATTTAGCCATCCACACGTCTCGATCAGTCTCTCTCATCATCTAATGAACGGCGTGCTCTCTCGATCGGTATCGCTCTCAGGAGATATATAGGTGAGTAAAAAGTTGTTCATTTCAAGAATGGGAATATGTGTTTGAATGCGAATATGTGTGTTTGGGATATATGGAGAGATTTGTGTGAGTGACATGCCCTCGAGTTGCTTATGTTTCCCCGAGATGCCGATATATTTCGGTTTCGGTGAATTTCGAGCAAACTCAATATGTCCTATTTTTAGGCAAGGTCATGCCAAAATTTTATATGACTTTGAAGCATGCATGCATTATTTATTTTATATCCCTTTTGCTTGTTATACCGTGCAGTCGGTCATGAAGGTGAGTGGATGGAAGGTGGAGCGGTACATGCAATCCACAGTGATGGACATGTACGCAAATAATCGGACTAGGATTAGATGTCTGTGTGCAAGATGCAAGGAAGGAGTCCTTTTGGACCCTTTTGATTGGGGAACTTTGAAGGCGCACCTGCTGAAGAATGGTTTCATGGATGGCTATACTTAGTGGATAAGTGAATAAGCTGATGATGATGAGGACGTCCACATGGCAGGGAATAACGACATGGGGCTCGATGAAGAGATGACCGATCGACACGACTTTGGTGCCGAGGAAGAGTTTGGAAATGACAGAATCGGAGAAGATTCCGGACATGGTGAAGAAGAGTCCGGACATGGCAGAGAAGAGGTCACGTCGCAGTCTTCGCTGCTACTAAGTGCAGTCGTGCAGGACCCTCATGTTCGAGACCTCCTTCGCAAGAGTACGACTAGCGAGAGAGCTGCTTCTAGAGAGGAGGCCAAGCTGGCGCAACTTGAAGTAGACTCGAAGGCTCCATTATATGACGGTTGCGATCCCGAGGTGACCTGCTTGAGTTTCACACTCGAACTTGTGAAGACGAAGGCCAAAAACAAATGGACAGATAAAATACTCGATGAGCATTTGAAGTATCTACATAATAAAGTTCTTCTCGCGGGGAACCTATGTCCTACTAGTGTCGAGGAGGCCAAGAAAATCGTTTGCCCTTTTGATTTGCCGCACATTAGGTACCACGCATGCATCAACGATTGCATCATTTATCGGGGGGAGCACGCGGAAAAAACCAGATGTCCAGTGTCCAAAGAGTACCGTGACTATGCGAGCAAGTACCTCGGCAGATTCATGATCGCTAATAAGGACAAGGAAGCGCTTCTGCTGCCTTATCATCCCACATAAGTCATCCGCGCATATCCTTTCATAAGTGTTAATCATTCCTTTGCAAGCATGGAGGCTAATTAGAGGTGTACTTCATTTGCGTAGAGGGGGCGGCGCCGTGCTCATCGTTCTATACCCAGAATACTCCCATGCTATATACTTGGACTCATGAAGAACATCAAGAAAAAGGATTTCACGCACATAAAGAGAGTTCTCAATAGTGCCCTGTTTACCTTCAGCATGTCTGGTGGATATATAAAGGTGAAAAGGAACAGGAAGGACGGGTTGGTTTTCCGTAATAAGACCGACGTCTGCTGCATCCAGCAACCGCACACCAGTCAGGCTGATGGATTCAACCTCATGCATCACCTGCTCGAGTACAGAACGGATAATCAACGCCTCGCATGTCACCTACTACCGAAGATGTCGAGATTGTCAGCTGGGCCACAAGCATAGGACAGACACCGGATCATCGACTCCGAGTTGAGTTTTATCACATATAGTGTGAACTTGCCCAAGTGATGATGAAGCAGGTCCTCGAACCAACATGGATGTTCTACCATGGGCCAACAATGACGCGGGATGATGTCTGAGCACTGCTACTCGCTCAGCGTCTGGACCTTAAGCCTTTCACGAAGCTCAGGTGCTTCATACCTAACTATGAATATTGGACCGCCAACATGGAGGGCTGATCGCTCTAGCTAGTTAATTAGTTTGGGTATATATGAGGAACTTCGTCACTTATGTTTACTAGAAGTTGCTTGTATTTTTCTAATTATGCCTCTTTGTTTTCTTGAGTACATTATGTTGCATATTATTGTTCAATTGATCAACTGCCAATGCAGGTACATAGATTAGAGATGGCAAAGGACTGGCACGTCATGTTCGTTGGGAGGGTTCCAGGAGTCTACGACCACTGGCCACACGCTCAGGCCGAGGTGTACAGGTACCCGGGTGCTAGCCACAGAGGGTTCGACAGCAGAGCCGAAGTGGAAAGTAGTTACTTGAGGTGGATACTCCGGCATGAGCGGGGGTGGGACCGCCGGTGCCACAAGTACTACCTAGTCACACTCTTGCTCATGATGATCGCTCTTCTCCTCTATGTCACGCCCAAGATGCGCGCCTATCCATCTTAAGGCACGAGGACCTCGCAAGGGATAGAGGCACATCTTGCCGTTCGCAAGTATAGAATCATTGCATCATACATTACAGAAGAGATGAGTATACAAGTTGGCTTACACTCGCCACATACTAAATTACAATTCCACATAGAGTTCAAATCATCAAGAAGAAGACAGGGTCTGACTACGGACGAAATCAAACGATAAAACGGATGCAAATGATACTATCTCGCTATCCCAAAGATCACGACCATGGTCCTCTACTCATCCGGGTAAGTCACGTACATCCTGCCTCTTTCCTCATCATATTCCCACTGGAGCTGGGTAAGATCATCCTGCACGAACTCATCTGTACATGTACCTTGAGGGTTGTAGTAATCTGTGAGCCACTAGGACTCAGCAATCAAGCGCCTAGGTACCAAGACTATTCAAGCTTAAAGGTTGGGATGGGGTATGTGTTTAGTCTGCAGCAGCACTAAGCATATATGGTACCTAACTTACGTAACATGAAAATAAATAGAAGTGGCCTACGATGAACGATCGAATCTAGTATGACCTCTGTGAGATCCTGAACACTTACTTACGTCAATCATAACCCCACCGTGTTCTCTCTCGGATCATGTTCACGAGCAGAGACGATCAAGGTTACTCACACAGTTGGTGTATTTTAATTAGAGTTTACTTCAAGTTTACTATAACCGGGTGTTAAACAAATACCAAGTTGCCACATAACCGCGGGCACGGCTTCTCAAAAAGATTTAACCCTACAGGGGTGCTCCAACTAATCCATCACAAATTAACCACACTCCGCGGGAATACCCTCGACCACGGATCTCGTGGTCATCATAGGTAATTCCAAAGGAATTCCAACACCTCGTGAAAACCCGAAGAAAGTCAGAGTCTACACGCAAGACACTCCATAAAGGTAAAACAAATCCAGCAAGACCACCTAACGTGTCGACGAACCCGATAAGAGCCACGTATCTCGTTCTCAGGACACGACAGATAAGCGACGTGTATGGAGGCCTGATAGAAATCTCCCAAGTTGCCCTGGGTTGGCCCCGCATAGGTCTCTAGTTTGGACCAACACTCATGAGGAGCACTGGCTCGGGGGTGGTTAATTATCCACGGGGTTGCAAAGCCCTATGCAAATTTTATTAAGTTATTAGCAAATGTAGTACCAATGTTGGGTCTTGCCAGACAAGTTTTAATCTCAACCGAATAAACAAGGGGGTCCCCACCACAACCCCGAGCATGTTAGGAGCACAAAATATGGAAACATAACACCGGTAACAAGAAACTATGGCGGTAACAGCGGAACAAAACACCTAGCAAAAGGCCAAGCCTTCCACCAATACCAATATATATATTGCATTTAATTAAATAACAGATAATATTGTGATATGCCAAATCCATGTTACCACATGGAACAACTGCACCTGCAACTAAGAACGTTATAAGAGGGGCTGAGCAGCGGTAACTTAGCCAATCAAAGGTTTGCTAGGAGGTTGAGGGTTAGAGGCTTTCATGGAAATTAGGAGGCTGAAATCAAGTGGTAGGTAGCGCAATTGTAATGATAAGAACGAGAATCTAGCAAGCGAAAATAGTATCGGGATCCGGGTACGATCATCTTGCATGTTGGTTCTTCAGCGGAGCAAGTAGCGGGATCCTCGTAGTGGTACTCTCCTGGGTCCTCGTACTCAGTATCAATACTCGCGTCTACCCAAGAGAAACAGTAACAATAAACATCCAACCAAGGTGCAATGCACAAACAAGATTATGCATGATCCATTTATGAAGAATTTAACATGGCAATCCAAAACTAGTCATGTTTCACATGCAAAGTTTGTTTATTAATGAATCTGGACAGAACCTCATGTTAAGTTATTTAAACATGCATGAACACGGAAAATATGGATGCAGCATGCAAAATTGATAAAAATTCATATAAAGAGCGCAAGAAACGGAGTTATGGTTCTCACGATACGCTCACGACAAGGTACGAAGGCAAAACACAAGACAACCAATACCATGGGCTAATTCTTGGCATTCCAAGATAGACACTGGTTAGGCAATGAAAACCAACCACAATAGACTCAAAGATCAATCAATTCCATGAAGTATAGCTCCCACGAGTCACAAAACAATTAAACAAACTATCTGCCACAACACAGCAACATAACAACTTACACAGCCCACAACTTGAGCTACAGGAATTCTACAGCCACAAACTAGGTATTGACAGAAACTACATAATATTCTTATGAAATTATCCAACTACAAAATCTGCAAAGGAGGCACACATAAATAAGCATGAAGCTAGCAAGTAGGCATGATGAAATAGTTTTCTGGGACAGCGAAAATAACAGTTTTCTAGAATCCGAGTTAATCTGGTAGCATGTTGACAGCATAAGTTAAAGGTTCTAGAGACCACCTCTTGGCATAAAATTTAATAGGGTGGTAGTAGACAACATCTACTCCAAAATACTAGCACTGAGCATGATCTAATTCACAACACATCACAAGATACCAACCACTCTACATGGCATAAAAATAACAGCAGATTCTCAGACAGAAATATTTAGCACGTTGAAAACAGAAACATTAAGTTGGGCACTTTGCAGCATGTTTCCCACTTATATGGGTGATTTTCATGTTAAACAAAAATACCACAACATAATAGACATAAAACCCTAGCACTTCCTAGTGGGCACATGCCCCAAAGAAAGCATGGATTAAATCATGCAAAAATGACAAAGTAGCATCACAGCAGAAATGACAGTTTCATAAACTTGCTCAAAAGTGAAATCTGACAGCACCAATGGATTCATTAGCTCTTTTGACCCCAAAAACATGTGTCATACTCATATGTTCATGTGAAGCTTCAAGGCACAAACTATACTAGTAAAATAGCATCTACTCTTATAAGTGATATGATACTCTAAAAGGCACATGAGCAAATATAGACATAACCAGTTTTAGAAACTTAGATAGAAATGGAGATGCTCTAACAATTCACAAAACATGCATATCTACCACAAAGGGGTATGTCAAGTGGGGGAACCCACTAGTCCCCACACACACATACACTCTACACACACCACTACATAGCAAGCACACACATGCTCTATATATGCCCAAGGGCATATGAGCACAAATACCACCATGGTCATACCACCCATGAGGGGGTGTTCATCCACACATCACTCACATGCCCATATATGCATAATGCATATAGGCACACACATACACACTCTCACTCATACACACATGCATACATACATACACACACATACATCTATATACATACCACATACACACATGCACTCTCTCCACCTACACATACACACAAGTATGTATGCATAAGCACACACACCCACAAGCACATGCATATGTGCATACTCACATGCACATACACAAACATATACACCACCCTACATACACATAAGCACATGCATAGTGCATACCACATACACACACAATATACAAAAGAAAAAACAGAAAACACCTACACATGCTCAGGTTGCATATACACACACAATACATGAGCAAAAGAGAAAACAAAGAAAACAAGAAAGAAAACAAAAGAAAAGAAAAAAGGGGGAGGGGTCGGGCTCGAACCCACGACCACCAGGTCATCCCCCCCCCCCCCCCCCCGAGCAACCACTCCGCTACGCACACGATCGTTAACAGAGGAGGGGCGCTGCCTCTGATATACACACGCACAAAACAACTGACGAAACTGAATCACGACACTGGCGACAGTCACCACGACGATGACCAAACGCGGACTCCGGTGACCACACGAGCGGCGGAGGCCCTTACTGGACGCACTGCTCCTGCCCGCACATGCACACACAGCACAGCCACCAAACGCCGGCGAGAACGACACCGGCGACGACAACAGAAACGACACCGGAGATGACAACAGAACGCCATGGTGGGGGCTTGCACACGATTCGCACGGCGATGACCCAGACAAGGAATCGGACGGGGCGGAGCGGAAACGGGCCCCTGCGAGAAGCAGGAACTCGCACGCTACACCCGGGAGCACCAGGTCGACGGTGCACTCGTTGGAGACGAGGTCCAACGGCGGCGGAACGCACCTAACGCGGGCACGCACTACAACGAAGCTAGAAGGCTTGGGATCGGGTGAGGACGGATGATGAGCTCACCGAGACATGACCGCGCAGCCAATTGAGCTCGAGGAAGCACGACGACGGGGAATTGCCGCAGCGGAGGAGCTCGACCGGAGGGGAAGAAGACAAAGCAGAGGCGTGGCCTTGGCGTCCCACGCAGATGCCGAGGACGTCGGGGAAGCAGATGGCGATGGCGACGCGATCTCGATGATCTCCTGCTCGAGGGGCTCGCCGGAGAAGCTCCCGCGGCGACAAGCTCCCACTGAACCTCACTGCACTCTCTCTGAATTTCTTACCTGGCAGTGAGGAAGAAGAGAGGGAGGAGGGAGATAGAGAGGGAGATGGGAGCTGTGTCGGCGGCGGGGAAGAGAGGAAACCTAGCCGAGGGGGCACGCACGCCGAGGGGGGCTATATACCCACGGGCTGACAGCGACGGCGCCGGAAAAGGGGAATGGCGGAGCGGCTCTCTCTCTGCGCTCACTGACGGAGAAGGAGGATGGGGCTGGTGGCCGTCTCCCTCGAGCGGGCTGGGCCGCAGGGGAGGCAGGCCCACACACACACACTCTCGTAAATCAAACAAACAGAAAATCTTTTTCTTTTTTTAAAACACCACAACACAAGGGGAAAACCCTAGAGAGAATATAACGGATTTTTGTGCCAAACAAAATACTTTTGCAAAGAAAAATAATATGCACTATTTAATAAAATATTAAGATGATTTAAAATAACAGCTCCTATAATTTAAATGCCACAAATACATAAAGCTCAAAACAATAAAAGATCAACACTCACATGCTCAAAACATATTAGGCTAGCACTTGAACATTTTTAAATAATTTAAATAGCAACTTAATTCTGTTTATCAAATAACATGAAATTTAATGGGGGGGTATTGGAAGGGTTGTTTGAAAAGAAAAGAGAGGGGAAAAGTAAGGAGGGTTGCATCACCAATCCCCGAGCACATCACACAACACAAGAACACACCCACAACAAACCACAAGATTCAAGGTCACTTCACAACTAGGCATGGCATGATGAATGCATGATGCATGATGCATGAATTTAAAACAAGCATGGCATGACAAGGTGCAATTCATTCATAAATCTCATGACACAAGGTTCATACAAAAGATTACATGTCATAAAAGGTAGGGGCAGAACTTGGGCTATCACAACTCTCCCACACTACAAGAGGATCTCGACCCGAGATCTAGGAACGAAAGAAGTCTGGAAATTCGGAACAGAGAAGGTCCTCATGTTCCCAAGTAGCTTCCTTGTCGGAATGATGAGACCCCCTCACCTAGAGGAATTTGATAGACTTGTTGCGAGTCTTAGCTCAGTTTCTTCAAGAATTGCAACTGGATGCTCATGATAAGAGAGATCTTCTTGGAGATCGATGTCTTGGAGGTCAATTGTTCGCTCAGGAGTCTTCAAGCATCTCCGGAGCTGAGAAACATGGAAGACATTGTGCATGTTCGCAAAATTTGGAGGAAGCTCTAGTTGATATGCAAGACCTCCTCTGTTGCCAACAACTTTGAAAGGACCAACAAAACGAGGAGCTAGCTTCCCTTTAATTCCAAACCGCTGAGTGCCCTTCATGGGAGAGACTCTGAGATAGACTAAATCATCCACTTGAATGGAAACATCCCGATGTTTGTTATCATAATAACTCTTCTGTCGGGACTGAGCTTCTTTGAGGTTCTCGTGAATGACATGGCACATTTCTTCTGCTTGAGTGATCATGTCATTGCCCAATATCTGACGCTCACCGGTTTCAGACCAGTTGAGCGGGGTACGACACTTTCTGCCGTAGAGAATCTCGAAAGGGGCCTTGCCTGAGCTAGCTTGAAAGCAATTGTTGTATGAGAATTCAGCATATGGAAGGCAGTCTTCCCACTTCATGCCGAACGAAATCACACAGGCTCTGAGCATATCTTCAAGGATCTGATTGACTCTCTCAACTTGACCACTTGTCTGCGGATGGAACGCAGTGCTGAAACGGATCTTGGTACCCATAGTAGTCTGGAAGGACTCCCAAAACTTGGAAGTAAAGAGGCTTCCATGGTTAGAAAAGATGAGCTGAGGAATACCATGCAAAGACACTATCCTTGACGTATACAACTGGTAGGGAGCTGCCCTGAGCAAGCACCTAGGTCTATAGACCGAGGGTCACCTACCTAGGGACGGAGGGTGGAACACACGCCCATGTCCCCAGGATAGGCGCCCCCATCCTGGAGACGGAGGGTGGAATACATGCCCATGTCCCCAGGCCAGGTGTTCCCAGCCTCGAGACGAAGGGTGGAACACACGCCCATGTCCCCAGGCCAGGTGCTTCCAACCTCGAGACAAAGGGTGGAACACATGCCCATGTCTCCAGGGCGCGCGTCGCCTGCCCGGAGACGGAGGGTGTAACACATGCCCATGCCTCCGGGCCAGGCCTCGCTCGACCACCGGCTGGGGATCACGTACTCGCCCATGTCTCCGGGTCCGACTCAGTCCACCCGGGGATAGGGAACCGGGTACCTATTTGAGGCTCTCGGGCACCCCAGCGAGGCGGAGTGGGGCACTGCCTTGGGCGCCAGCCTCACGCATAGAAGAAGGGCCCCACTGAGCCCTACCGGCACCCCATGGGGCAGCGGCGCTAATGCAACGACAACATCCGACCTTGGGCTTTGGAGCACCCGAGGCCCTGTTCCAAGGCGAGCCTTCCCTGCGGAGAACATGGGGGACTCCCCCCGTGCTAGAGGGCCCATCCGGAGCTGACACCATTTAGCCGCACCAAGCCTAGGGGCAGGAAGTGGGCTCCATGTTCAGGAGGCATGGAGCTCCCTATGCACCCCCAGGTCCAATCCGTGACACTCTCACGTAATAATGAGTGGGTTGTATATGCCTAGAGCCCCCCGAGGACGCGGAGGGGTTCCATTGCAGGCCCGAGTGGAAGCCCCAAGCTCCGTGCTGGCGGACAACACTGTCCTCCAATGACTATGCTCACGCAACGTGGATGCCCTATGCTCCGCGCTGGGGGAAGACAAAGACGAGAATTAGTCTAGGTGCCGGACCCGGCTATTTCTTGCCCTTTCCATATTCGAACTTGCCGCCTTTTGGAATGAAACTTGGAGTTCTTGCGGTTTTCTTCTGGACAAAGGGGGTGCTATTCTTTTTTGTAACGATTTCCGTTTTGCATCACGCTTTGTTTGGGAAGTTCGGCAATGGCCGGCCCCTTCCACTCCCGTGGGCGACCTGTAAGCGGAGGCTGGACGCGGTGGACGCGCTACCATGCACACCACGCCAAGTCTTGAATGCCTGAACGCTCACGCGACACGATCATTCGGATCAGTAGGAACACTTGGCAAAAGGGATTACGGTGCTATGCATCATGTCATATGGGAGTACCCTCAATTGTCTTTCCAAACATACATTCAAGTCGCCATAGGGCCACACTCATAACCCGGATAGGTAAACATGAAGACTACCCATGGAGACTTTCCGTCATCGTCGCCCTCATCACCACCACCACCGTCGGGCTCGCGCTCCCCAACTTCAGCATGGTCCTCTGGTTCATCAGAAGAAAACCCCCTGTAAAGTCATCCACATGGTCCTCCACCAACTCGGCAAGGGCGCCTCGAATCACTTGGGGCACGGGGCAAGCACCGCCTCAAAGTGGAAGTGCAGATCGAGGTGAAGGAGATGGCTGAAGATGCACGAGCCTGCCCACGCGAGGCAGTCATGGCGCTTCTCCTCAACGAGCTCGCAGATCTCCTCTGCACCACCCTCAAGGCGCTCCATGACCCTAGAAAAGATGCCCTGGTACCCGGCATCTCAGGAACGAGGGTGCTCGTGACGCTCTCGCCGCAGATGTTGCTCAAGGCTAGTGGGCCCTCTTCTCGAGGGATTGGAACATCTTGGAGCGCGTGTATTGAAGGCCGCAGGCACGATCCTCCTCGTCCGAAGCCTTCTCCATGAGGGAAGTGTCGCCGTTCACCTGCTTGTAGAGGAAAGACAGCCAGCTCGACGATGTTGGTGCAGACGTCCGGCCCGAGCGTAGATCCATCAACCTTGCCGATGAAGACGTGGATTCCGCCGAATGGAACCCGGAATCCATATTCGACAGAGTCGGCCTCAGGGCCCCAGCCGGCATCGTCGATGTAGAGCCGGCTGCGTCAACTTTTGCTCATCCTTCCAACCACGTATCCCTTGAACCCTGGGAGAGATCCCTTTGAGAACTCAACACCATCGAGCGCTAGCCCCACGGTGGGCGCCAACTGTCGTGGTTTTGTCATGGCAGATGTCCGGGTGAAAAAACTTAGATTCGAGGCCATCTCTAAGATGATGGACTCAAAGGGGTTGATTGGAACGAAGGACACAGGTTTACCCAAGTTCGGCCCCTCAAGTAGAGGTAAAAGCCTATGTCCTGCTTGTGCTTGTATTGCTTGGAATCTCGATTACAAGGGAGCGGGGTCGCTTGACCTAGCTCTCGATTAGTTAGTCTCTATCTAAGTCGCCCTGGGTCTCGCCTTTATATAAGAGGTCAAGACCACGGGTCATACAAGTCGTAACCGACTCTCACAACATGTTCGAGTCTATCTCTACGTTGTCTTGCCTTCTTAAGCAAGCCGTCTCCAGGCGGCTCACTGCCCGGGTCTCCATACCTTCTCTGTCCGGGCCCCATCTTAGCCCATCTTGACAAGCCGCCCAATGTCTTGGGCTTAAATATTCAACGCCCATCCTTGGGCTGGTCTATGATTCGCCAGGTGTGACCCGGAGCCTCCGGGGCGGGTCTCACCACGGGGTAATATCCCCAACATTAGGCCCCAGGTTGATTTGAGCTTGCTCATTTCAACCTCCTTAATTGGCGGCGAGTCTCGCTTATGTCACCTGAAAGTAAGACAAAATGACCTGCCATGACATCACATCAGATATGTTAAAAAGATCCTATGACGACCGCAACAGATCTTTCCCTTATTAAATGGATTGCCCGAGAATCGAGGCATCCTCCTCGATCAATCAATATTTGTCGCCTGGATTCTCGCGCCCGTTTCCACCTTTTGCCTATTAAATAGGACTACGAGGAACGGATTTCATTTCCTTCTCCGCTTTGCACTTCTTCTTCTTCCTCCCAACGCCGCCTCTCCAGCGTATTTTGCTCCAGTGAAACTTCCACACCGACGTCACTCCAGGCCGCTGCATCAACCTGATCGTACCAGAGATTCTCTCGCGCCCGTCGCATCCCTTTCCATGAGTTCTTCTCCTCCCATAGATCCGAAATTCTTGGTAGGGTTTCTTGGAGTCCTCCGCCCGCGTAGAACACGAGCTTCTCCATAATGGTAAATAATGCCTACAATGTTGAATATGATATTGCCTTCTTTTCCATTGTGGCGCACCGTAGGAGAGTGACAATAGCACCACACAGATCTGTAGTTGCTCTGTTTGCTCTCTTCACGGACGTCACTGGTTTGACTGTTCATCAATAAGTCTAGGATAAACCTGATTTTCCTCTGTTTTGTAGATCTATAACTGCATAGGTATTTTGTAAAACTTGTTTTCCACACTTAGTGAAATTTTACTTCGTCTTCTCATAGACTTGACCCGCCAGCGAATTCCGTCTTTCGCCAAACAGCTCTTGGCGGCTTAACTTTATAGAACCTTGAAGCTTTTAGCCGCCCTTAGTCACCTGACATCTCCTGACTCACCACACGTTGTTACTTTGTGCAGTTTCGAGTCGCCGCCATGTCTCGTGCATCCAATTCAGGCAATTGGGTCGGCTCTGCTATCACAGATGAGTTCCTGATGGATTTTGTAAACGTGGGTACCTTACCCGCCAAAGATGTCATCCATTGGCGGGTTCCGGGTAATGAGCTAAAGCTTGTTCCTCAAGAGGGTGAGGTAGTTGTATTTTCAGATCATCTTGAGCGCGGGTTTGTCCCCCCCCCCGGCTCAAAATTCTTCCGGGACGTTCTTCACTTCTTCAAACTGCACCCTCAAGACCTCTCTCCTAGTTCCGTCTCCAACATTTGCGACTTCCAAGTACTCAGTGAGGTTTACTTGCATGAAGACCCATCCGTTGGTCTATTTCATGAGTTATTTTATGCAAACCGCCAGATAGAGGTGAAGGCCGGTCCAAGCTTAGAGCTTGGCAGGATTTCCATTCATAGGTGATGGGACATAACCTTTCCGGCTATTCAGATGCCGAGTCATCCTTAAGACTGGAATAAGACTTGGTTTTACTACAAAGACACCTCCCTAGAAGGAGAGCATCCCTTTCCGGGTTATCGTCCATCCCAGCTCAAGACAACCACTAAGCTTCCTAGCTGGCTGTCAACCACTGAATGGGCGAAGCACGCTCCGGCTCATGCAAAAATTAAAGCCCTTATGGCCAATGGACTAAGAGGGCCTGGATTTAATCCGCTGCTCGATTTCCTGGAGGGTCATGCCCGTGAGCCGGCACTGCCGCCTCATGTGTGAATATACAAGCCAATCTGATGACCCCCTTTTCTTTAATCAGACAACATTATTAGAAGATGATATTGTGGCTGCCATCAGGAGCCTTGTCCATGAATCTTCAAGAGCTTGCAGTGCCATTGGGCAAGCACCTTTCTGTGCCACAAACCCAGCCCCAGATGTAAGGGCGACTCTCGATGTCCTTATCTCTATATTAACTTTTACATTGTAATCTCTCAAACTTTTGTCGGTTTATACTTTTAGGCGAATTCCAGCTTCTAGAAAAAGAAGTACGTTCCTCCTTCGAAGAAGTCAAAGAAGAAAACTAACGGCCGGAAGAAGAAACCTGCACCCCAAGAATAGCCCGAGGAACAACAGGAAACTTACGACTCAGAGGTAGAGCCTGATTCTTTTGGTCGCCTCTTTATGCACCTTATTGACAATAATTATTCATCGGACGAAACAGAAATGAGCCACGCCAATGTTGCTGAGGTAACTTATGTTTCATCTGACTTAGAACATCTTGTACCATAGAAGATACGGCGGGTCATCCGGAAAGTCCCACTTTCTCATCCTCTTGCTCACTTAGACCCCCACTTTCTTTTCAAAAAGCAACAACAAATCTTCCGACACCAGACCCGGAGCACCGGCTCTAACGATCTCATGGCCGTATTATCTCCGACTCAGCGGAAGCGGCCAGCTGAGGTACCTATTCAACCTGACTTTGTTTGTCCATCTTGTGTTTTGCAAGTCAACATTGTCTTATATTGTCTTAAATGATTTTCAGGAATCACCCCCTTCGTCGGGCGACTCTACCGGAACTGCTCTGCTGCCTCTGAAGATTAACCCAGAGTTTGTGTCTTTTATGCTTATGTTCAAACTTGTGTTATATATGAAGCTCGAACAATGACCTCCTGCGCTTTCCAGGGCCCAAGCAAAACGAAGGAAGACCAACAGGTCTACCCGTAGACACAAAGCTCAAGATCCGGAGCCTGCCCAGCCGGATTCTCCCATGCCGCATGTTGACCCCTTAGTGGCTTCCAAGGAGGCACCTGAAGAGGCTCGTCATTCTCCCGAACCGACGGCCGATGATATGATTCCTGAGAGTCCTCCAAGGGCCCATTCCAAGCCCCCGAGCCCTTCAAAGGCTGCTGATGAATCAACTACTCCAAACGTCTTTGTTACCGGCACCGTCTTCCAAACTCCTCCGGCTCGTGTTTTGACAAAACATACTGAAAAGACCGAGGCTTCAGAGAAGATGGACTTTGAATTCACCGTGCTGGAAAAGTTAACAGCTGACGAGCTGCACGCCGGCTATTTAAATCGCCTCTCCATTAGCCAGGACATGGAACTCAAGTTTGTTAACTTAATGAAGAAGAAATATGAGGTACTCATACTCTGTTACCTTCTACCCTTACTTAGCCCCCAAAGGCCGGCTTAGTATTGACTAATGATAAGCCGGGTCTGCAAGTCTTGTTTAGAAGTAGAAATAGCTAGCCTGTAGGCCTATATCAAAGTGTCATCCTTAGCCCCCAAGGGCCAGCTCAATTTTTATGAAATTGAGTCGGAGCTTCAATAGAGATGTTTGAAAAGCCATATGTAGCCCCCAAGGGCTGGCTCAATCTTTGATAAAGTTGAGTCAGAACTTCAATGTAGATGTTTGAAAAGCCATATGTAGCCCCCAAGGGCCAGCTCAATCTTTGATGAAGTTGAGTCAGTACTTCAATGTAGACAGCTTGAAGAGCCTTGTGTAGCCCCCAAGTTCCGTATTAACTTTGACGAAGATGAACCGGGACTGCATTGTAGTATTGGAGAGCAAATAGACATTAGCCCCCAAGTGTCAAACATATTGCTTGCAATCTTCTTGAGACTTGCATAACATTGTCTTAATCTTCATCAACTTATAATATATCATTATGACGACTTAATCCTCATTTTGCTTTCAATATGTCACGGGAAGCTTTAACTGAGGTCGGCTCTGAACTAACCGGTTTGAAAAGCCAGCTAGCCACTCAACAAGCCGCCCGAAGCGAAGCCGATGAGAAGTGCCGGCTCCTTGCCGAAGAACTGACAAAGATTAAAGCTGAATTTGATGCCTTCAAAAAATTGGCTGAGACGGAACGAGCTGCCCTGGCTCAATGAGCAGACGATGCTGACGAGCGGCTCGTGATCGTATCAGAGGAGTTATAGTCCTTGAAGCGCCATATCAGGAAGATGTCAGCCGCCATATTTGGTAAGCATTTAAATACGTAGCAAAAATATTTGTATGAATACTTATACTAACGACTTATGACCAAAAATCTGGCTTACCCAGGTCCAAGGAGCCGTCAACTTGCTTCTGACAGTTTGCTGCCTCTCAAGGCTATCTATACTTTGATAGAGCAGCTATACTGCGGAGCTGTCTGCACGATCAAGACGGTACTTTATAAGGATAACATCCCTCCGACTATGAAGGGGGTCATACAACTGTTGTCCACCCTGCCGAAACATATCCGAGAGCTGAAGAAATCATCCGCCCGATAGGGAGCCATCGCAGCCATAAGCCGGGCGTTGGCCTTTGCTCCGGAATTGACTCCTGAAGACATGATGGACGGGTTTCCCTCCAAGAAGGATGATAGCTCAGAGTTTACGGAGGCTGACTATGCACGGTGTGTGAAGGCTTCCAAAGTCCTTGCTTCCCTGTTAGCAGAGGAAGTACACTTGTCAACATGCCAGGCGGCTTACGGTGCCGACCAGAAGAGTATCTGCGGCCCCCTCTTTGAAGCCAAGGACTTGACGCCTGCTCGCAGTAAGCACCTCTTTGCTTCTGATCTTGACCCGTCCCCCCTCTTTGAAGAGGGAAACTTTGCAGCTTTAACCCACTACAACTGGGACATCTACAATCTTCAGATCGTGAAGGTCGAAGACCCGGAGCAAGGTGACCCGCCAGCCAACTGACGGATTTGGTGATGCCATGGATGAGCCGGCTCTATGACCCGCCATGAGCAGTGTAAAAGACTTTGAATCAGTTTTGAGCTCTACAAAGAGCGTCTATAATAGGCTTGTAGTAAACTGTGCCTTTGCCCGAACTTGTGCCATCGTGCACATATTAAATTGTCTAGTTTAATATATGACATCTTCCTTGCACTTTCATATTGGATGTTTTGCTGGCTCTTGGCGGTTTAATCCACCTGCAAGAATAGATGTATCTTCACATTGTTACGAGGGTGGCTTATGATAGAGTCACCCAAAGATGTTGTATCTTTCCTAACTTGTTTTTTTATAACAGCTCATGTGTCGGTTCTACTGGGTTGACTCGCCACTTAAAACTCCTTAATAGTACAGGGTCTCTGTGGAGATTGGCTGTTAAGTTTTTGAACCGGCTCAGGGTCTCTAAGCGGGATTAACTGAAAGGAAGTGTGACATCCTAGAAGAGACATGGCAGGGCATGAGTACCCTGATAGCCCAAAAACTGCCTCTCACATGACATAAATCCATCGTTTTAACCTTAAACAGTATAGGGTCCTCAAGGATTAACTGTCTAAGAGTACGAACAGGCCACATAGCGGAGAGCCGGCAGTAGATGGGAAAGTTTATCCTTGCTTTTCGTAAGCCAGCCCTCACGTGACAAGAGCCGCCGTTTTAACCTTAACCTGTACAGGGTCTCTATGGAGATTGGCCGTCAATTTCTTTGAACCGGCTCAGGGTCTCTAGGCAAGATTAACTGGTAAGAGTTTGGCGGGTCACCTAGCAGAGTAGCATCAGCTTACACGCAGGTTTAACCTGGTTTGGCTTGTGAGCCGATCAAGTGGGTATGTAAGCTACACCCGGTGGGTGGGAAGCCCCCAAGTGACCTTTGTTGACGGAATCAACTGTTTGGCTTAAGAACCGACCGATAGGGTTTGATAAGCTACACCCGGTGGGTGGGAAGCCCCCTGGACGAACATGTTGACGGAGTCAACTATTTGGCTTGAGATCTGACCGATAGGGTTTGATAAGCTACACCCGGTGGGTGGGAAGCCCCCAGGACGGTCATGTTTTTGCACAGATTGAGATATGCGAAATGGCAGAGGCCCCGGCTTGTAGGGATGCCAACTTTTATTCATATATAAATATGATATGTACAATGATAGTGTACGATGTCGAGTCTCAACAACTTAGGTATAGTAAGGCCGTAGATGCGCTATGTTCCTCGACCGGTGGATCTCCTGCCCCGAGGTATCTTAGTTGTCTCAGATGTCAATGAGGTAGTATGACCCGTTGTTGAGATTTCTACTGACCACGAAAGGTCCTTCCCATGGAGGAGACAACTTATGCATATTTTTCTGGTCTTGGATCAACCGCAACACTAAGTTGCCTTCTTGAAACGTCCGGGTCTTGACTCTGCGGTTATGATAGCGGCGCAGGTCTTGCTGATAAATCGCTGAACGAGCCGCCGCCAGATCACGTTCCTCCTCCAGGGCATCCAACGTGTCTTGACACGCTGTCTCATTGTCCGTCTCAACGTAAGCCGCCACTCGTGGCGAGTCATGATGGATGTCACTTGGTAACACGGCCTCTGCATCGTAAACCATGAAGAAAGGTGTATAACCCGTTGATCTGTTGGGGGTAGTTCTGATGCTCCATAAGACTGACGGCAACTCCTCCACCCAACAACCCGGCGTTTGCCGTAAAGGAACCATAAGCCGGGGCTTGATACCTCTTAGGATTTCTTGGTTAGCACGCTCCGCCTGACCGTTGGATTGTGGATGAGCAACCGCAGAAACATCAAGCCGGATGTGCTCAATGTCGCAGAACATTTTCATAGCCCCCTTGGACAGGTTTGTACCATTGTCTGTGATGATAGTATGAGGGGAACCAAAATGGTAGATCAGCTTTTTAATAAACTGAACTACCGTAGCCGCATCACACTTGCTGACCGGATCAACTTCTACCCATTTGGTAAACTTGTCAACCGCCACCAAGAGGTGGGTCTTCTTGTCTTTGGATCTCTTGAAAGGCCCGACCATATCGAGCCCCTAGACTTCCTTGCCTCCTCAGGTGAGACACAACATTGAAACACGTCGGTGACGCTGCACTTATGTAACTCGCCATTGACTATCGTCATAGACTTAGACCGTCTGGTGATCTGTCTGGCCAGATTTTCATCATCAGGTAACTCGCCACGAGTTAAGTATGCCAAGTAAGGCACAGTCCAATCCGGAATAGCATGCAAGACCGCCACCAGCTGCCCTTCGGGTCAGGAATGGCTAAGTCTTCCTCTGAAGGTAACTTAACTAATGGGTGATGTAAGACATCCAAAAATACGTTAGGCGGCACCGACTTTCGTTGAGAGCCTAACCTTGACAGGGCGTCAGCCTCCTCGTTCCTGCGACAATCAACATGATCCACCTGATAACCCTTGAAGTGACCAGCAATGACATCCACCGCCTAACAATAAGCCGCCATCCGCGGATCCTTAGAGTCCCAAGTGTCTAAAACTTGCTGAGCCACAAGATTTGAGTCGCCGAAGCACCTAACCCGGCTTAAGTTCATCTACTTAGCCACCCTGAAGCCATGAAGCAGGGCTTTGTACTCAGCTGCATTGTTAGTACAAGGGAACATCAGCCGTAGCACATAACCGAACGTGTCACCCTTGGGGAGGTTAAGACGACTCCTGCCCCTGATCCTTCCAACTGCCTGGACCCATCAAAGTGTATTGTTTAGTATGTGCTATCCGGCTTTTCTTTGGGTGCCTGACACTCTGTCTAGTCGTTTATGAAATCCACTAGGGCTTGGGACTTGATAGCCGTATGAGGTACGTATTTCAGATTGAGAGGTCCAAGCTCCAATGCCCACTTAGCAATCCTGCTAGTGGCTTCTCTATTCTGAATTATGTCTCCCAATGGGGCAGAGCTGACCATGGTGACTTGGTGCCCTAAGAAATAGTGCTTCAGCTTGCGGTTGTCCATGAACACACCATATACTAGCTTCTGCCAATGTGGATATCTCTGCTTGGACTCTGTCAGCACCTCACTGATATAATAAACCGGCCTCTGAACCGGATACTCCTTCCCTGCCTCCTTGCGCTCAACCACGATTGCAGCGCTGATACCCCTATTGTTAGCCGCCACGTACAAGAGCAAGGGTTCTTTCTCAACCGGAGCGGCTAAGACCGGCGGTTCAGTGAGCTGCTTTTTGAGTGCCTCAAATGCTTCACCCGCCGCCGTGCTCCAGACAAAGTTGTCTGTCTTTTCATCATTTGATATAAAAGGATGGCTTTCTCACCAAGGCGGCTTATAAACCGGCTCAACACGACGATCCGTCCTGCCAGGCGTTGAACATCATTGATGCACGCCGGCTCAGCCAAGGAGGTGATAGCTTTGATCTTATCCGGGTTAGCTTCAATGCCACACTCAGAGACCAGAAATCCCAAGAGTTTGCCTGCCAGAACACAAAAGACACACTTCGCCGGGTTAAGCATCATCTTATAAACCCCCAGATTGTCGAAGGTCTCCTTCAGGTCGTCAAGCAGAGTCTCCTTCTTCCTTGACTTGATCACAATGTCATCCACATATGCACGAACGTTGCCCCCAATTTGGCTGTGAAGACAATTCTGCACACAGTGTCGGTAAGTCACATGGGCACTCTTGAGCCCAAAAGGCATAGACACGTAGCAGAAGGCACCAAAAGGCGTGATGTAAGCCATCTTCTCTTGGTCCTTGACTTCCATCTTGATCTGATGATATCCAGAATATGCATCCAGGAAGCATAAACTCTCACAACCCGCCGTAGCATCGATGATCTGATCAATGCGAGGGAGACCTAAGGGATCAGCCGGACATGCCTGTTAAGATTCGTGTAATCCATGCACATACGCCATGTGTCATTTTTCTTGAGCACGAGCACTGGGTTAGGAAGCCACTCCGGGTGAAAGACCTAGACGATGAAACCCGTCGCCAAGAGCCGGGAGACCTCTTCCTCGATGGCCTTGCGCCTCTCCTCGTTGAACCGCCGTAGAAATTGCTTGATAGGTTTGAACTTAGGATCCACATTAAGGTGGTGCTCAGCGAACTCTCTCGGTACACCCGACATGTCGGAAGGTTTCCATGCGAAAATGTCCCGATTCTCACGGATGAATCCGATGAGCGCTCTTTCCTATTTGGGATCCATATTGGCCCCAATAGTGAACTGCTGAGATGAATCACCCGGAGTGAAATCCACCAACTTGGTATCATCCGCCGAAAATTTCAGGGGTGGCTCAACCTCTGTGGTAGGCTTTTTCAGCGGAGTCATGTCCTCTGGGTCAACATTTTCCTTATAGAACTTGAGCTCTGCCTCAGCACAACTTGATTCCGCATAAGCGGCGTCTCCTTCCTTGCACTCAATAGCCATATTCCGATCACCATGAACAATAATCGTCCCTTTTAAACCGGGCATCTTGAGCTGCAAATAGACATAACAGGGCCTAGCCATGAACTTGGCGTAAGCCGGTCGCCCAAACAAGGCATGATAGGGGTTCTTGATTTTGACTACTTAAAACCACAAGGACTCTACCCTGTAGTTGTATTCGTCACCAAAGGCAACTTCCAAGGAGATCCTACCCACGGGGTAAGCTTACTTGCCAGGCACAACACCATGAAAGACTGTCGAGGAGGGCCTAAGGTCTTTATCAAGCAGCTTCATCCGCCGAAAGGTGTCATAGCACAGGATATTGATGCTACTGCCACCATCCATAAGAACCTTATTCAACATATATCCTCCCACTTGGGGGGCAACTACAAGGGCCAGTCGCCCCGGGTCATCAACACGTGGCAGGTGATCCTCCCGGCTCCATATGATGTCATACTCAGACCACTTCAAGTATTGCGGTAGAGCCGGCGCGATTGCATTAACCGCTCGTTTGCACACCTTCTGATCCCGCTTGTTAAGGCTAGTCGTAAAAACATGATACTGGCCCGAACTGAGCTGCTTTGGATTACTCTGATACCAAGACTGATTATTATGTTGTTGATTATGATCACCAGAGTGCTGAGGATGTCCTCCTTGGTTGCCCTGGCCATGATGACCGGAACCTGAGCCGTCGGACCCAAACCCGTCTCTTGATCCGCCCGGTCCTGAACCGCCAGGCGGGCCACCACCATCATTGTTATGTTGTCGCATGTTGTAATCCTTGAACTTTTGCATGATGTGGCAATTGCCCACGTGTGACCCGCCGGTCTGTCGGGCCGGCTGTGCTCCGGACAAGGTTTATTGAGCATCTCCTTCAAGTTGAAAGGAGTCTTACCCTTGTTAAAAGGTGGTCTAAACTTCCCGTTGCCCTTAGGACGATTGTGGCCGGTGCTGGCGTTGGCCACCAATTCTGACCCGACATCCGGGTTCTTCCTCTTGCTTTGGTTACCATTGCCTGCCGCACCCTTGCCATGGTTATTCTTTTTACCCTGACCAGTTTTCTCCTCATCAGAGCCCGGATCCTTTGTGTTATCAGAATCGGCATACTTTGTGAGAGCCACCATGAGGTCCCTCATGTCTTGACACGTGCGTTTGAGCGGCCGAGCTTCTGCTTCAGAGGGACAAAGTGGCAGTTCTTTTCCAGGATCAACACCGCTTGAGCCGCCGTGATCTATTCAGACGAGTGGATGATGGTCGACACTTGGTGGACCCAATGATGAGCCGACTCATTCTCCTATTGAACACAATGATCCAAATCCACAATTTTCATAGGCTGCTTGCAAGTTCCTTGAAAAAAATTGATGAACCTTGCCTTCAGCGCAGCCCATGAGTTGATGGTATTGGGTGGCAAACCCTTCAACCATGTGCGAGCCGTACCTTCTAGCGTCATGATAAAGTATTTGGCGCAAACCGCGTCACTGACATCCAACATTTCCATAGCCAGCTCATAACTTTCAATCCAGGCCTCTGGTGGTAGGTCTACAGTGTAGTTTGGGACCTTATGAGGGCCTCTGAAATCCTTCGGCAGACACTCGTTCCGTAGAGCCGACACCAAGCACGGGACTCCCACAGCCCTGGTGGTTACTCCCGCTCCAACTGAGACGGAATGCGCGGGCTCTTGATGAGCCGCCCCTGCCAGAGCCGCTGCCTCTCACTGTACTCTCGCCCGGTTTACGAGCGCGTGCACATCCAGAGCCGTCTGATCATCTCACGTTAGCCCCTGGCACCGACCACTGCTAGAACCTGCCGGCGACTCATAGCGCCGGCTGTACCTGCGGCTGGGGAGGGGGGTTGAATGCACGTGGCTCCGGCTGTAAGTATATTTCTCTTGCTGGGCCATCTCCGTTTGAAGGTATCCAAGGGCGTTCCGCACCTCCTCTGCAAAGGGCGCCTCGTCAGGAATATGGATTGTTTCAAGTCGGGTTGCTGCCACCACCATGTTCTCCGTCGGGTTTGAGAAGTAACCTGCCGGCGTTGGAAAAGCCGCTGGTGAGGCCTGGTTTCGTCGGGCGGGTTAAGCTGTTGTCGAGCCGCCGGCTGACTTCCACGCGCGTCCGCTATCCGTCCTGTTCCTGGCATGTTAAAAAGATTCCTGGCCTCGTATTGTTCTGGTAAGCAGGGCTGATGTCTCATCCGCTGCACCGCAGCTGCTGACTGTTGCTCTAGCTCAAGGCGGAAAGCATCTATCCTAAGGCGCTCTGCCTCCGCATTCATCTGAGCCTTTAACTCACCAATCCCCTGTTGGACTTCCGCCTTCCGGTCCTTAAGTCTTGTGATCTCCAAGTTTCGGGCCGCTTGATTATCTTGCGTAACTTCAGTCGCCATCAGGGTTGCGAGCTCGTTCATCAGATCTAGAAGAACCTGAGCCGGCGGTGGCGGA
Source organism: Hordeum marinum (assembly GCA_022496015.1). Lineage (NCBI taxonomy): Eukaryota > Viridiplantae > Streptophyta > Magnoliopsida > Poales > Poaceae > Hordeum > Hordeum marinum. The sequence continues at coordinate 333,809,868 of CM039676.1, read as the reverse complement.
TCAGCCCCCGTGTTTGCGACTCCGGCGGCTATGCTGCTCGTGCCCGACGCTGAACCCGCCATGAACACGGCCGCATGGATCGGCAGCCCGTGATCCTCCGGCTCAGAACGCTCCGACTTAGGGTAAAGCTCGTCGTAGCCCCCGAGCCCACCATTGTGAACCTGGTAGATTGATTCCGCCTCTCCGCTCGAAGATCCGTCCTCTGAATAGAAGAGAGTCTCCTGCGACATAGAAGCCTCAAGATCCATCCCTTGACTGAAACCCACGAAGACATGCTTCCGGCCCGGGTTAGCACAGGCAGGTCGCACGTGTTGGTGGGTTGCGCGCGCCAAGCCGGCTCGACGATGTTGGTGCAGACATCCGGCCCGGGCGTAGATCCGTCAACCTTGCCGATGAAGACATCAATTCCGCCGAAGGGAACCCAGAATCCATATTCGACAAAGTCGGCCTCAGGACCCCAGCCTGCGTCGTCGATGTAGAGCTGGTCGCGGCGACTTTTGCTCATCCTTCCGACCACTTATCCCTTGAACCCTGGGAGAGAGCCCTTTGAGAACTCAACACCACCGAGCACTAGCCCCATGGTGGGCGCCAACTGTCGTGGTTTTTTCACGACAGATGTCCGGGTGAACGAACATCGATTTGAGGCCATCTCTAAGGTGATGGACTCAAAGGGGTTGATCGGGATGAAGGACACAGGTTTACCTAGGTTCGGCCCCTCAAGTAGAGGTAAAAGCCTACGTCATGCTTGTGCTTGTATTGCTTGGAATCTCGATTACAAGGGAGCGGGATCGCTTGACCTAGCTCTCGATTAGTTGGTCTCTATCTAAGTCGCCCCGGGTCTCGCCTTTATATAGGAGGTCAAGACCACGGGTCATACAAGTCATAACCGACTCTCACAACGTGTTCGAGTCTATCTATACATTATCTTGCCTTCCTGAGCAAGCCGTCTCCAGGCGGCTCACCGCCCGGGTCTTCATACCTTCTCCGTCCGGGCCCCATCTTAGCCCATCTTGGCAAGCCACCCAACGTCTTGGGCTTAAATCCTCAATGTCGGTGCCTCAAGTAATACATAGTCGCGCTCTTGCTCATGCTGATCGCTCTTCTCCTCTACATCATGGTTTAGATAGAGATGATGAAAACTTGTGTTTGTGCCATGACCATGCATTTGCACTTATTCGAGACATGACATGATCACTCTTGTGTATCACTATTTTCGAGATGTGATGATATTTGTGATGAATGATGATGATGGTGTGACGAGAGTACTGTATGTCTATGATATGATGATAATAGTGTATGTTTAGTATGATCTGATGAAACTACTGTATAGATCCTGTATAAATACATCACAAATACGTAGAGGGTGTAAATCTACGAAAGCAGGAATACTAGCAGTAGCGCTGGAAATCATCTAATAGCAGCGCTGGATTAGCAGCAGCGCTTCGTTTGTCCAAGCGCTACAGAAAGTTACAGTAGCGCTGGCCTGGCAAGCGCTACTGCTAACAGCACATAGTAGTAGCGCTGGCCTGGCAAGCGCTACTGCTAACAGCACATAGTAGTAGCGCTTGCCAGGCTAACGCTACTACTAAAATTTAGCTATAGCGCGATAGAAGTAGCACTGGACCCAGTGCTACTACTATGCATATTTCGAGCGCTACTACTAGGGCTTTCACTAGTAGTGGAAGCGCTTTGCGACCCAGTTCGTCGGGCATGCAGGAGTTAGCCCCAGGCTCGGACGAAGACCGATGGGGGATGCTGGCCGCGTGGGAGGGCGCCGCATCACGCCTCCATCATGCCCATCAAGCCCGGGGTGGACGCCCGGTGTCTCGTATACACCCGCGGCTGGGGGCTCGAGCAACTCTACAATGACCATGTTGACGAGCTCCCATACTACGAAGGGAGCAGCGACAGCCACCACGATAACGGGAGGAGCATACGCGACCTCGCGAGCGGCTTTCGCCGGGGCTAGCATGCACAGCCTCGCAAGGGCAGCTGGCGGGGTCGGTCTTGTGAGGGTGCCTGGCACTGGCAGCCTCATGAGGCGCACCCGCTAGTAGGGAGCTATCCTGAGCAAGCACCTAGGTCTATAGACCGAGGGTCACCTACCTAGAGACGGAGGGTGGAACACACGCCCATGTCCACAGGACAGGCGCCCCATCCTGGAGATGGAGGGTGGAACACACGCCCATGTCCCTAGGCCAGGTGTTCCCAGCCTAGAGACGAAGGGTGGAACACATGCCCATGTCCCCAGGCCAGGTGCTTCCAACCTCGAGAAAAAGGGTGGAACACATGCCCATGTCTCCAAGGTGCGCGTCGCCTGCCTGGAGACGGAGGGTGGAACACACGCCCATGCCTCTGAGCCAGGCCTTGCTCGACCACCGGCGAGGGATCACGTACTCACCCATGTCTCCGGGTCCAACTCGGTCCACCCGGGGACAGGGAACCAGGTACCTATTTGAGGCTCTCGGGCATCCCAGCGAGGCGGGGTGGGGCACCGCCTTGGGCACCAACCTCGCGCATAGCAGAAGGGCCCCGCCAAGCCCTGCTGGCAGCGCATGGGGCACCGGCGCTAATGCAACGACGACATCCGACCTCGGGCTTTGGAGTACCCGAGGCCTTGTTCCGAGGCAAGCCTTCCCTGCGGAGAGCATGGGGGACTCCCCCCATGCTAGAGGGCCCATCCGGAGCCGACCCCATTTAGCCGCACCAAGCCTGGGGGTGGGAAGTGGGCTCCATGTTCAGGAGGCATGGAGCTCCATGTGCACCCCCAGGTCCAATCCGTGACACTCTCACGTAATAATGAGTGGGTTGTATATGTCCGGAGCCCCCCGAGGACGCGGAGGGGTTCCATCGCACGCCCAAGTGGAAGCCCCATGCTCCGTGCTGGTGGACAACACTGTCCTCCAATGACTACGCTCATGCAACGTGGATGCCCTATGCTCCGCGCTGGGGGAAGATGAAGACGAAAATTAGTCTAGGTGTCGGGCCCGGTTGTTCCTTGCCCTTTTTGTATTTGAACTTGCCGCCTTTTGGAATGAAACTTGGAGTTCTTGCGGTTTTCCTCTGAACAAAGGGGGTGTTATTCTTTTTGGTAACAATTTCCGTTTTGCATCTCGCTTTCTTTAGGAAGTTCGGCAATGGACATCCCCTTCCACTCCCGCGGGCGACCCATAAGCGGAGGCTGGACGTGGTGGACGCGCTACCGTGCACACCATGCCAAGGCCTAAATGCCCGAACACTCGCGCGACATGATCATTCGGATCAGAAGGAACTCTTGGCAAAAGGGAGTATGGTGCTATGCATCATGTCATATGGGAGTAACCTCAATTGTCTTTCCAAAAAATACATTCAAGTCGCCATAGGGCCACACTCATAACCCTGATAGGTAAACATGAAGACTACTCATGGAGACATGCCGTCATCGTCGCCCTCATCACCACCACCACCATGGGCTCGCGCTCCCCGGATTCGGCATGGTCCTCTGGTTCATCAAAAGAAAACCCCGCTATAAAGTCTTCCACATGGTCCTCCACCAACTCGGCAAGGGTTCCTCAAATCACGTCGGGCACGGTGGCAAGCACCGCCTCGAAGTCGAAGTGCAGATCAAGGCGAAGGAGATGGCTGAAGATGCGCGAGCCTGCCCGCGTGAGGAAGTCACAATGCTTCTCCTCAACAAGCTCACGGATCTCCTCTGCACCACCCTCAAGGTGCTCCATGACCCTGGAAAAGAAGCCCAGGTACCCGACATCTTAGGAACGAGGGGGCTCGCAACGCTCTCGCCACAGATGTTGCTCAAGGCCTGGTGGGACCTCTTCTCGAGGGATTGGAACATCTTGGAGCGCGTGTATTGAAGTTCGCAGGCACGATCCTCCTCGACCAAAGCCTTCTCCACGAGGGAAGTGACTCCCTTCACCTGCTTGTAGACGAAAGACAGCTCGGCCTCGGCAGCAGCCTGGGCATCCATCGCAGCTTTCTGGCATCGCTCCGCCTGATCTAACCTTCTCGTGAGGTCGTCGGCCTCACTTTCAGGTGGTCACGTCGCTTGTAGAAACAAGATTCCTGAAGCTTAAGCTTGGCACGATAATCCTGGAGAAGGGAGTGTCGAACCTCCACCACCTTGTCGTTGATCTCCTCTTGAACCTTCTCCTCACGGGTGGCGAGGGGGTCCTCGGCGAGGGACACCTAGTGCTCCCTCACCTCTAGTCTCTCGCGCTCCAAGCTCTGCTCCAGCGCCTCCATCATCAGCACGTCTTTGAGCACGCGGGACCCGCACTGCCAGTGGGCGACTTTGTCATCAGGTCATCAAGTGCGGCCCCTGTGCAGCTGGATTCTCCTTTCAAGGGTGGCTTTGGAGGCTTGAAGCTCCTCCAAGCGTTTCTCTAAGGCCTTGCGTCGGCTGTCAACAACTTGGGCCTCTGCAAGGGCGCGGTCGCGGTCCTCCACTTTCGTGGCAAGGGACCCATTAGCATCTGAACGGGCGCACTCGCGTTGCAGGCGGCCGAGATTTACAGCGACACCAAGACGGTGCCATTCCCATGCGAGGTGCTGGCGCTCCGCCTCATGGCGGGTGTCGGTGTCAGCGAGCTCCGCCCCCAGGCGCCCCAACGCATTCACTGTGGTTTGGAGCAGACCACGCCGCACGGCGCTTTGGTCACTTGCGAGCTCCAGGGCCCAACCAGGATCTCCGCCTTCCCCTGGACCAGTGGGGAAGGCATGCGAGGGGCCGCATGACCCCGACGCGCACCCGAAGGCTGGGGGCTCCCCCTTTCCTCCCCAGGTGGAAGTCGCGCCCCCAGAGACCCGCGTCTTCACTCGAGGAGGGCCCAAGGGCACGGCACAGCCCGTCCCGTCCCCCGGGAAGACCGTTAGCGGGGGGCGTAGCCCCTCCCCTATGAGTTGGAGGACACGTATGAAGAAGATCACGGGAAGCTTGCGTTCTGGACCTCCCGAGGGCAACACGAGCTCGGGTATGGGCGCCCTTCTACATGGAGTTCTGCAGCCCGCGGAAGACAGGGTCACGATGGGCCCGGCAGCCTTAGGAGGTGGTGGTGACGTCACATCTCTCCCTTCGTCAGGGAGGAACCTGCGGAATAGAAATTCAGAAGGAACACACCAAGGGAAGGCTGAGGGGGCACTAACGCCTACTCATCCACAACGATCCACTTTCTCTTCATCGGCACCCACAGAGCCGAGCAACGGCTACCCCCGGGCTCCTTCCTCTTGTGGCAAGCGCCGGGGGCCGGGGACGTCGCATCGGCGACCAACGCCTGGCGCCCTGCAGCAGAGGCGACGACCACCTTCATCGACAGGGTGTCATCCTCCTCCCCGGGGTGGGCCGTAGCAAGAGCCCGGGGAATGGGCGACGCAGGACACCCCACCTCGGCCAAAGGAGGAGCCATGGCCTTAGGACCCTAGGACCCGAGGCCCTCGCGGAGGGATCTCCCTGGGGACCCGCTCCCTCCGGAGGAAGAAACCCCCACTCATCGAAGCGCGACATCTTCCGGACAAAGGCTTCCCCATCCTTGTGGTTGTACAAAGGGAGGCTGTCCCGGGGAGCTCATCCGGTTCCTCGCCGGCCAGGCGACGGAGGAGTTCGCGCAGCACGCTGGGAGGGAGAGAAGGGACCTGGAGCCTCATGGAGTCGTGAGGGCCTGCAGAAGTCCATATCGGGCGGGAATGACACTGAAGAGGAGCAATTCATCGGGCGGGAGAACTCCTGCACCACCATCGCCATTGTCATGCCCGCCGTCTTTAGTTCCGCCAGCCTAACCAAGACCTGTGCGAGCCGCGGGTCGACAAGCTCCTCGTGTTTCCACCCAGGACTCGGCACTGCAGGAACCGACGGGGGTTGGAGCAGGGGGCGGCCTCGGCAGCATCGTTGTACACCCACTACCTCCGGAATCCTTCTGTGCTCAGGGAAAGTCGGGCGTCGAAGGCCCCGTCGGCCATTGCATTGGCCGCTCTCAGGGACACGCAACCTGAACAATGTCCCCCAGGGTTCAGCTGGAGGGAGAAGAAGTGGCGAAGCAGGGCCACAGAAGGGGGGTACGCCCATGAAGGCCTCACACAGGAACGTGAAGGCGAAAAGGAGGACGATGGAGCCGGGGTCAAGATGAAGCACATGAACCTGATAATGCGAGAGCATGGCGGAAAAGAAGTCCAAGAATGGTGGCAGCGAGCCATAGAGGAGGGCATGGAGATGAAGGGGAATGGTGGTGGCCTCCATCTCGGTTAGAGGTCGCGAGCCTAGCCAGATCTTGGTCGCCCCCACTCGTTGGAGCTGGCAGCGACCGCTAGTCAGACCTTCTCCAACCCTTCGAGATTGACCACCGAGGATCGACCTAACGCGGGCTCCGACACCGATGAAATCCCCGGCGTATTTGGAGCCTCGTCCTCTCTCTTCTTGGGGGCCATGGCAGGCAGCCAGGTCAGGATGGACGCAAGATTTGGCGGAGAAGGCGCGAGCCGCGGGAAAGGGGAGAACGGACGACAGGACTGTTGGGGAACAAAGACAGCTCGGTGGCGTGCGCTAGGCTATTTGACAACCTGAGTAGTTGCCAAGGCAACATGAAGAAATGGAGGCATCAGCATCTCGGAGGGTGCCGCGTATCAGGCCTGGCCCGCAGGCGGTTGGGGCCCGCGACGCTTCGGGCCGTCTTCTATGGCTTCGCCCAGAAGCCACCTCGAGCGCCCCTTGGGCCCGGGGGCTGTTGTCGGCGTTTTGGGGACGAGGGTACCTAGACCTGACAGCCTGCGACCCAGGGCGTGGCCCACTTTGGCGGCCTGGTATGGAGCAGCGCGGTCTCACTCAAGAACAAAGTCCTCGTGGGAGCCCCACCCTCGCGAGGGGAATGACGCCAAGACCCCTCAGGGAAGAGGCCTCCCCAGGTCACCTCCCAAGGGGTGGAGATCTCTATGCAGCACTCAGCCTCGGGAGCTCGGGGGTGACGCAAGCCAGGCCAGGCAGGCACCAGCGCACGTAGAGGAGACAGTTTCCTCTTTGGTGCAAAGGAGGCAAAGACATACGCTGTCTCCCAAAGCACCCCCCCCCCCCAAAGGTTTCCGTTCCGGCGCAACAAGACCAAGACCACGAGCCCTGCAGGACGGACGTCATCGCCGAGCCCACCTTTGCATCATCACCGGCTACTTTGCAGGCAAAGACCACCTTTCGTCAGGATAAGGGTGTACTCCTTGTTCCCCTTCAAATTTGGCCGTTGTGGGATCCCTTCCCGCCATTGCGATAAGGGAAGAGGACCCGGGCCACTATAAATAGAGGATATGATGCTCTGTAGAGGAGGAGAGATCGAACACCATTCGAGTGCCCTCGCGAGGTTAACCACCACTGTACTAGTTCATCCCCAAACCTCCTCGTGAAGCAATCCACCAAAGACAGGAGTAGGGTTTTACGCTTCGTAACGGCCCGAATCTGGGTAAATCCTCGTGTGCTATTATTCTTCCCGTGATTGAGTGAGTTCGTCGGGCGAGGTTGTCAAGCCGTGATCGTGAGGCCGGAGCAGGTGGGGATTTTCACACATGCCTCTGAGTTCGAACCTCTTTGGGTTCTTTGGAGCCCGAAATCCGATAATTATGGAAAGGGTAAAGGATCATTATGGTAGGGAAAGGGTTCAATTGTTCAGGCTCCATGGGGTGACCTGCTTCACGTTTGGAGACCAGAAGTGTGGACAAAAGATGAGGTAACATTTAGAAACATAATCAAATGGATGGAATTATATAAAGTTTGTATGGTGATGAAAATGCTGGTGCGAATAAACAGCTTCGGCGATCATGTATTGTTTCTGGGGAGTAATCAGTCACTCTGCTCCCATGCCAAGGGATATCCGCAATTGAAACTGAATCACGTCTACTTCACGGATGATCTCGAGGGTGTGGCATGTAGCTGCGAGCAAGGTTGCCGCCTTAATATCGGAGTCCTTGATTCTGGAAACAAGAGCGTGGAAGAAATTATATTCCCTCGGCCTTGGTCCAACTGCCTGGCGCCGTTGTTCATTGTACCAAGTCCCAGGAAGATGGATTTGGCGTTGCACATTTAGATACAAGTATTCTTAGGGGCTAAAATCCTTTCCCTGACGTTGTTTTCTAGGAGTACTTGCAAAACATCTTTTCCTTGGTTTTGGTAATTTGGCAAGATACTTTTATAATGTATAAGAATAATTAGGATTATGGTAGCAAAAGGGAGCGCTAGTGTTAGAGGTGGTGCATAGCTGCAAGAAATGTTACTATCAGGTACTAGTGCATTCTGTAACAAGATTTAATGGTTTTCCAATAGTATGCACTTTTCCTTATTCACTGCACTCTTTGTCACCGGCTCACCGCCGAACTAAAATTGTCCTAATTGTCAACTAGTCTGTGAATATCGGAGGCCATGAGGGAAAGGTTGACAAATGTGAAGCACCCAAATACCAGCATCCATCTACCATCCCCGCGTCACTCACAAAGGCGACTCGGGAGAACCCTAGTCCCGCTGGCCGCTGGCCCTCCCCTCCAGCCTCTCTCCCTCGCTGACGCCGCGATGGTCTCTGCCGGGCAATGCCGGCGGTGGCGGGGCCTTCCATGGGTGGCGTGGTGCTGTGAGGCTCCGGCGGCGGCGCTGCTCGATGACTAGCGTGGTGGGGTGTACTCTGCTCAATGGTGTGCCCCAGCACGTAGTGATGGCTTGGGATGTCGATCTCTTCGATCTATATGGATCGGTTGGTGGAGCTCGGCCCAAAGCTGCGATCGGCCCTGTTCCTTGTCGACTGATGCAGTCTGGGCCTCTAGTCCACAGGCTTCAGGCCATGGATGTTGGCAGGCAGGCGACAACGGGCTGGCGGGGGTTTGTTGCCATGATAATAATGGTGGCTATCCTCATGCTCTTCTCACATCACGACAACGTCCTACATGCTCATTCCTCCTTGATCTAGTCATCGACGTGTTCCAGAACTGCTACCGGAGATCACACAAAAGATATCTCGGTCAGATAGAATTCGATCGTGTCCATCCATATCAGCCTACGAGGCTCCATGAGGGCGTGGCGCGAAGCTCTCTTGTTTGTTGACACCATGGGACATGTCGGTTTCTCGATTTCTGTGGTGTAGACAGTTGTGGAGAAGATCATTGTGGCTCACATCGAAGGATCGGTTAGAGGGACGGGGCCTTCGATGCGATGGAGTCCAGGTGTTTGGTGACTCTGAGGAGCAACAGTGTCAAGTCGGGGTGGCATCACTGGAGGAATTCATTTTTGATGGTGCTCCCCGAGTGTCGAGCTGTGACTTTCATGCTAAAAACCTAAGGTCTAACATTCATTGGTTGTGTGTGGCAAATGACTTGCTAAAGGAGTTGTTTTGAGAGTTCGGACTTGTCCAGGGTGAAAACCTAAGATCTTCGATCGAGCAACGATGGTGCTTGTGCACTGTTTTCGTCTTGAAGGCATTGTTTTTGGAGACCTTTTATGTTTTCAGGTGTTGTATTTGGTGGTGGTTGTGTGCGGCTGCTAAGAGGAGTCAGTAGCTATGGCGGGACCTTTGTTTTTCTTTCTTTCTTTTTCTTTGGTTGTGTGCATCCTGAATGTTTTTGCGAGATCTTGTAGGGTAGATCCTTGATGTAATTGGTATCTATGCGATATTAATATATTCCATTTTTCAAAAAAAAATCTACCATCTATGTACTGATATGGGGGAAGACTTGTATGCAATCTCACATTAGGTGAGATTGTGAGATCAACCTAAAAAAACATATTTATATGTTTCAGAAAAATCTAAAATTATTTTGACAACATCCCTGTGGTCTACGTCTACAACTCTGAAAAAATCAGCTCAAAACACGGTGTACATTTAGAGATTCAGAAAAGACAAATTTGAATATCCGATTATGTCTTTTCTGTTTCTATTAATGTTTGTCAAATTAGGAGCCGAAACTTTTGGGGGTTCTATATCATTCATTGACATGTGTACAAATTTTGAGAATGTTTGGACATGTATTTTTTTATAAGAAAAATCGATCACATTGCTCTCACTTAATGTGAGGTATCATACACGCCTCCCCCTTGATACAGGGAACGAAAATCCATGACGTCCTATTCTGCAAGCGAGAATATCAGGCCACAAGAACAAGCGAGACAAAATCGATGCGAGAAACCAAACACACCCTGGTGTATAGGTATGCACGAGAGGCAGCTATGCTGAAAACAAACCGAGCTTGATGACTAAACTGAACAAGCGAGCGCCTTATGGCAGGGTCCTGAGTAAAGCCGTTTAAAAATGCTACTTCCCCTATTCGCAAATATAAGATGTTCCAACTTTTTTCTGAATCAGATGTTATGTTTTACTGTGTTTGTTCATCCATTTCAATCCATATGTGGTCCATATTGAATTATCCAAAACATCTTTATGTTTGTCAATGGAGGGAGTACATGACTGCAGTCCTTGCATTGTTATAATTAATGGCACTAGTTGCACAAATTTGGTGGAAGAGAACACATACTACTTCTCCAATTTAGTGATAATGGAGCACTACCAAAGTAATGGTCCAAAGGCCACTACTAGTACGACGATGATGTCACAACAGTTAACTATGAACTCATAAATCTAGGATCATATATTCAGTTGTAAATTCTCCAATGTAGCCTCCACTTATTTTCATTACTTGTGCCCTATTAGGGATATTACAACTAGTAACACAGACTGCAAAGCTACTCGTTAAACATATGACCTTTTGATAAACATGTCGGCGCCAAGCTGTAGAATAATCGATAAAATTCTCAAAAAAAAAACTGTTGATCACATACTATGCATAATTGTAATACTTATCATATTAGTATACTGGGCAACATCAAGACTGCACAAACTAGCTAGAATAGGGCACATGCTACTATAATTTGGTGAAAATGGAATGATTATTGCTGAAGTATTCAGTGGGCCATAGGCCAAAAAAGATCCACGCTAGCACATTACAAAAGTTGATTCTGAACTAGGAAAATATAGAATGTATTTCCAATTATAAATTTCTCCATTGCAGCCAACAGTTATTTGCACTAGTAGTGCCCTGAGGATGCACTGGTAGAATTGCAAACATATCGCAAAGTACAAAATATGGCCTTTCGATAAATATATTGGTCATCCGCTGAGCTGAACAACTGAATTCTCAAAAAGAAGCAAAAACAAGAAATGTAAGAAGCTATACATACTTCTAGCATTTTGAATTTCAGTGTTCAATAGTAAATCTTGCTTCAAAGCAAACACGAGAGAACATTATAGGTTATTAAAGCCAGAATGTTGAAAAGTAAATCTTGCTTGAAATAATGCAAGAGGCTATACTTCTATCCACATTATCTTATTACCACACCAATATGAAGCAAGAACCTATGTCAGTCAGATATTACAATCAATTTTCTGCAGTTCCCACATTTTGCTTCCGAGGCTTAATTACAACAACCCTTGCTTGAAAGCATACATGGGAGAACCTTGCAACCTAGTAATATGCAGTAATCACAGCACAGCACTGCCATAGAACAACAAAAAACTGGTGCACGGTGAAAATGAAAACACAAATACATAGTAGCCATGAGAGGCACTGCATAATGGTCATCACATTACACTGGGCGGCCAGTTAGTCATGCACTACCGCAGCAATCACACGGCCTCCGCCATTACAACAATCCTAACGCAGCACATACATACTAGAACCAAACAGCTGAATTCATAAGCTCAGGGGATGCCCATAAATCTTATTACGCCGCCGCGACAACAACAGCATCAAGGACAGTCACAGAACAACACATTCTCGGCTTAGAAATGCGCAAGTTTGGGATGATACATTACTGCTGGGGGACATAGTAGTATGCCATACTCGGGTCGGTGGCAGGCACGCCGGCGGCTGGGCGCGGGATCCCGGCGGCCGCCGTGGCCATGGCCGCGGCGGCGGCCGCCTCGACGTCCTTGGCGTCGTCCCGGGGCACGATATCCACGAGGAAGTCGAAGACCTCGGTGCGCGCGATGGCGGCCGCAATGTCGGACTTCTGGAGCGTGCGGCGCTTGTTCTCCTCGGCGTGCGCCCAGCCGCGGTGGGTGAGCTCGAGGATGAACATCTCGCAGGCGCGGGCGAAGACGACGGGGGCCTCGGCGGCGATCATGCGGACGTCCTCGTCGGCCTTCATGATCTTCTTGATCCGGGCCAGCGGGAGGTTGTGGTTCTTGAAGTCGGTGGTGGCCTCGATCTCGCGGTACTGCTCAGCCCAGAACACCTGCAGCTGCTGCTGCTGCTGCACCGCGGCCTGCTGGGCGGCGGCGGCGCCCGGCGGCGCGTAGAGCTGCGGGGGGTAGGCGGCCGGAGCGGCGCCCGGCGGAGGAGGGTATGCCCCCGGTGGGTAGCCGACGGGCGCGCCCAGGACGGGGGGCGGCGGTGGGGTGCTGGATTTGGTGGGATCCATGGGTTTGGGGGAGCTAGGGTTGTGGGTGGGGAACGGAAGGGGATTGGGGATTGGGGGTTGGGGGGAGGAAGGGGATGATGCTTTTCAGCTGGAGCTGATTTTGGTGTTTGGATTTGCTGGTGCTGGTGCTGTGGTGCTGGTGTCATTATCCCTTTTTTGCAGAAAGAGTAGTTTTGTTAGTGCTATTAATTGTGTGTGGGGGGTAGATAGTTACAGAATTTTCAAGTCTTTTTTTTCCATAGGTTAGGTTTATCATAGGAATAAAAAAATTGTAGGAAATGAGATGACATGCATCTTAAATCCTATGATTTGGATTAGGAAAAGAAATGTCATTCGGTTCACATCATAGGAATTTTTTTCATTGAGTCTACGTTCTTATTTTATTTTCCTTTGAAATATGAAGGATAGGAACCAACCTGAATATGAATGCATTCCTATGAACCAAAAAGCTCTAAAAAATATTCCTACAAGAATCCTATCCTATAGAATTTGTATGAAATTCCTTTAAACCAAAGAAGGCCTACAAGTGCAAGGAACAACATTATTTCATTTTGAGATATAGTAATCTTACTACTTTCACAAACAAGAATCAAATTGCTTGACACGGTGCGAAAATGGTTTGATGGATTCACAATTACAGCTTCCATGTTTAAGTCTAAAACTAAAACATTTTTAAGTCTAAAACAAAAAGATTTTGTTGATGTCATATGTTTGATGTGTCAAGATAAATGGTTATAGAGACGTGTAAACTATGTTGCCTCATGCCACACGTGTGGACGTTATCATTTAGGTAAATCTATAATGTCGCATTGGTTTGGATCCTACATGATCTCCGTTTGTGTAATTCCATAAAAAAACACTTTCCAAGATGTTTTAAAGCATCTTTAGCTCAAAGATATGGCTTGTAAGTTTTGTATGTTCCATTTCTTAGCAGTTTTTCTACAAAGTTTGTTCTGTTTGTCAGATTCAAAAGTCAAGACCATATAATATTTTCCTATGGTATATTTTACTTGCAATTCCAAAATAAATTGTTCATCAAGTCAAACCTTATGAAATTTTCCTTTGTTTACACACCGGTAAGATCAACACTGAATCCATGAGGGAATTCCTGCATTAACGGCTCCTTTGATTCAAAAGAATTCCATGGGATATTTGGAGTGTTGGAATCCTTAGGATTTTTTTCTATGTTGGTCGTTTGATTCACGTGGTTGAATCCTATAGGATTTTTTTCTATGGAATCAAGTGTACTGCATTTATTGGAAATGAAGCATCCATTCCAACCTTTTTTTATAATTCCGTTTTTCTATGACATCAAACGCCTATGCTAATTCTATAAGATTCAGATGGACATGTCACTCAAACCTTGTATTTTTTTCTATTCCTATGTTCTGAAAATCATGTAAATCAAAGAGGGCCTTAACCTATGTTGCAACCATACAACTTTTTTTGAGGACCATGGAATAGACTACACCAAGGTAGGATTACAATCGTCCAGCATAACTTGTCTGGCATTTACGTGGACACCAACAATAAGCAGGTGGTCTCCCTGGTCTCTGGGCGTGGAAGCAATTTTCATGAGCGAGTTTGTTTCTTTGGCGAGAGACAACCTTGATCTCTATGGAGGAAAAACCAGCCGATTTTCTCTTGATGTCAGATATCATGGCCAAAGCATGTCGATCTGCTCATTCCGTTTTGTGTCGGTTCACGAGCAACAGCAGCGCAATCCATCTCAAGAATGAGGGGCACAGAGTACAACTTCTACATGGATTCATGTATTTTTTTTCAATTTCTATGAGATCCATTTTGGCATTACACTTTTAGAAGCATTATACCAGTGGACTGGTGACACGACAACGAAATAGCAAGAGCCCATCGTGCTAGCTCGATCAGACATGGGTGGCAACCTAAATCATACGTGCGCATCAAGCACCTTTCCTCCCTCCTCCTCCTCCTCATCGCCGGAGGAAACGGATAGGCGAAACCCAGTGTGGCAAACGGTTGCCCTCCCCACGGCCACCCACCTCTTGGAGCAAGGGTCTTGGGGTCTGTCCGTATATAGCACGGCGGGCCTTCCGGTCTACCGTGGCTAGCAACAACGTGGTGTGAGGCCGCGATATGGTGACTTTGTTGTTGTCTATGCCAGATCTGGACGGTGGAGGTTGCTATCTCGCGTGATGAGAGGGTGGCGATGCGATGATTGTTGTTGTTTTCTATGGCAAATGAGAGGGTGGCGATGCGATGATTGTTGTTGTTTTCTATGGCAAATAGGCAGCAGGGGTTGTTAGCTGACTTGGTGGAATCAGAACATACTATGTGTCTTTGAAAACTTTTCTCCTTTCAAGATGAACTTCCACAAAAGTGAAACATATCGCAGGGATTTAGTCCCAGTTTCTCAGAGGCCTTTAGTCCCAGTTCTGAAATCGGGACAAAACAAGCGGGACTAATACCCAAAACCTTTAGTTCCGATTCGTGACCAAAGGGGCTCCACGTGGCCGCTGCGAGGCGACCAGGTAGGAGTACGTTTAGTCCCGGTTGGTAACACCAATCGGGACCAAAAGTCCGCCATGCGTCAGGTGCTAGTTTTTTTTGGAAGGGTGTTTAGGGGGTTTGAAGGGTTAATTTCGGGGTTTCATATTGTGTTACCTAGCTAATAGAGAGAAGTGACATCTCTTTCTCCGTACTTGGTCGACGCTGCTAGCTACTAAGCAAATGAAGGAAATCATTAATTACATAAGATCTAACAACTCATCATCATCAGCTTAATCATACAAAGTTAAAATCTCATAAAACAAAAATAAAATAAAATGACATAGTCTTCCCTCATAGGACCTAGTCCTCCCTCATAGGTAAAATGACATGAAAAGGAATAACACTTATGTCTCCATGATGAAGCAAAGAGATCCAATGGTCTTCAACTTGTGGCTTGCGATCCTTCTTTATTTGTCTACATGCTTCAATTTGGAGCCGTCTTGGTGGTTTACGCTCAGTCGAGTATGCAAACGAGAACTCGGGATGGAAGGGGCTTTTAAGTGTCATATTACCTTCGGGTTGCATCAACGGTGGCATAACTTCATATGGCAATTTCTGTTGAAAAACATAATAGTAGCCTAGTTATCAATGTAATCAATATCATTTACGCAACAGTACTAGTGTACTTAATTGTCAACTCTTACCAAGATATTTCGACGAATGTCATCCATCCTCAACCTATGCACTAGTGTCCTGTACAATGTATAATTTGGGCCAGTTTCCAAATTAGACGGGAAGATCTCCCTACCAACTAGGACACCAATAACAAAGTTGATAAGATCATCCTTCTCCTCCCAAGTTAGATGTGATCCATAAGTGTAGTGTGTCGTGTCGATTATGTTCTGTGTTTCACCCGAAGAAACGAAATAAGCTGTAAATTATAAATTAACAAATTTAGTACGGATGAACACCAAATATTTTTAAATATAGAATGAAAATTACTTGACAAATATGCATGGTTGACAAACTCACATGGAGGTAAAACAGGAAGCATATCGACATCCACCCAAATGTCGATGTTTCCTTCAATATGATCTTCAGGACGAAGATCGAAGGTTATTTCCATATCCTCCTGAAATCCATATGCCTTGCAAAGAGCTTTCCAATTTGAGCACCCAAATTCTGTGTTATTAGGTGCATTCATTACTTTCACAAGAAATATGTGACCATGTTTAGTCCTCAGGTTGGCTGTCCTCGTCTCGAAACTCTCGTGTTGTTCGAAACCGAATCTCTCCAAGAAATACCGTCTAGCATGACAGGGGATGAACTAGTCAAATTGTATAAAACAGAAATTATGCGTTGAAGGAAAGAAACAAAAGTCATGCTTAATTACGAAAAAACAGTTGTCATTGTTGCGTGCCGTAGAAATATAAAAGTCCTCGTAAAGCTTCATGGTGAAGAACATGCCGTCTCGCAGCCCAGGCTGGTCGCAAAGACCCTTATCTTCACCACAAAATTCACATGCTTGGATCCTATCGTCGCCTGATGACGACAATATTTTCTGTGTTCATGATTCAAGAATTACGGCACGCTTGGATCCTAATGCATGTGTGACTTTTGGTCCATCGAGTCTTTCCTTAAATAACTCTCATATCTCATGGTTTGTTGGTGCGTACTCTCTCACACTGATATGATGATGTATATATGTTGGTGGACACTCTCTCACAGTAATAGTTCGACCGTCAATGATGGACGCCCCCTCTTCTCTTCTTGCGCATTATACCGACGAATATATCGTAAAGAAGAGAAGAAGAGGAGGCGCCCCCACGACAACAGTCGGGATTCCTCCATCAATAACACACATGAAAGTCATACAAGGAGCAATGACAGGCCGAAAGTCACACATGCATTATACCGATAAAATATCACTAATACATTTATAATAAACTCGAATATAATATCACTAATACATCATCTCGAATAATCCAATTATTAATGCATCATCAAATATTAACTAATACATCTCGAATATTATCATATGAGATCACTAATACAGATCGAATACTATCGAATAATCTAAGTCACTAGCGGTTCCCGAGTCGCGGGTGGTGGACACCCAAAGATAAGGAACCATCACGGGATAATAACTCGGGTGAGATCCCTGAAGAATCTGCCAGGTATTATCGAACCTGGCGTCCAACGCCGCCATGTAACGTCGGACGTGCTCGTCCTCCTCCCTAACACGACAACGTACCACCTCTGCAGGGGCTCGCTCCCTCTGCACCGAAAGTGGCCCACGTGACCGCCACCAAAGAAGCTCCGGGTTGACAATGACAGCTGGATTCCTCACCAAGCTTCGAGCCCCAGAAGGTAGCACCTCCTAATGCCAGCCCAACGGAGCCCAGTCCCGGACATGACGCCTATCAAACAGGCTCTCGCGGACCACTCGACGACGAGGATGCGGGCCGGGCATCGTCGATGTCGAGACAAATTCCTATGAGAACATTTTCTTATCGTTTAATCACTATTTTTTCCAAAACCTAAGATTTTTTCTCTAATCTAACATACACATACTAATTTTTCCTAGGACTCTTGATTAACTAAAAACATAAAACAACTAAAACATAAAAAGAATCATAAACAAAATCATCTAGCAATATTAATATACTTATCCATCTACGCACTACAATTTTCTTAACACCTTGTTTAATGAAAAAATGTTGCATACCAACCACAAAAATTTGCACGTTTTTAAATAATGTGTGTGTGTGTGTGTGCTTGCGGCATCGTCGGAGATGGACGGGCCGGGCGGCAGGGCTCCTACACCGGAGATGGATGGGGCGACGACTCTCGGGCATCTCCGGTGGTGGCTCTAGGTGGGGACGGGATGGGCTTGGTGAGGGGCGGCCATGCATGGCGGCAATGATGGACGGGGAGGGGTGGCCATGCATGGCTGGACGCAATGGTGGATGGGAAGGGGCGGCCATGCATGGCGGCAATGACGGACGGGGAGGGGCTTCATGAGGAGGGGAGGAGAGGGAGGAGAGTGGCTCACAGCAGGCTCGGCGGCAAGGTCGAGGCGACAGCAAGGTCGGCCGGAGCGAGCGGGTCGGGGACGACGATCTCCGGCGGGAGGCAGCGCGAAGGCTAGGTCGAGGGAGAAGAGGCGTGCGTCGAGCACCGACAGGTTGTCGACGTCGGGGCAGAGGCGACATTGGGGCAGGGGCGGCATCAGGGCAGGGGCGTCGTCACGCAGAATGGGAGAGGTTAGGGAAGAAATGATAATGTCCTGGATATATAGAGGGACTCTTTAGTCCCAGGTCGTGGCACCAGCCGGGACTAAAGACCTTTAGTCCCGGTTGGTATCCCAAACCGGGACTAAAGGTCCTCCCGGATTCCGTGCGGGAAGGTCTTTTTCGGCCGCCTAAATTCCACGCGGGAAGGGACCTTTAGTCCCCGTTGGTAGTACCAACCGGGACTACAACTGTATTTTCTCTTTTTTGTTTTGTTTTGTTTTTCTAATTTATGTTTTTATATTTGGAATAATAGTTAGAATATTTATAGTATTTTAATGAATATTTTTGCTTTAGGTCAAAACAATTGCAATTTTTCTGTTAGTGCGAGTAGTTTTCAAATTAAAATAGTTTAATTTGAATTCATTTGAAATTTGTGTGAAAGTGTAATTTGTGAATAACTTTAGTTTAAAAATAGATATTTGAGTGATAGTTTTTCCTGTTGTTTAATATTACTATGTTTTATTATTATGTTAAAGTTGGGAATTTTTAGGATAATTTAAATAGGTGTTTTAATGAAAATCAGATTCTGTTTAACTCTTTTAGTTTTATAGCTTCATTTGTTTTAATCAAAATCACCCAACTAAATTCTGAAAAGGTTAAAACTTGGCATGGTATCTTAATTTCACCCACATAGCATGTACTATAAAGTTGAGAGCGTTACGGCAAAAACTGAATGCATTTCGTGTACAAAAATGGACAATCTCCTTTGAAGTATCGGGGTTTTGGATGAAAACTCGTTTGTTACAAAAGGATTTCATTTTTTAAACTTATTTCAACTCCAGACTTTTTTGCATTCAATATGAACCATTAGAAGCCACATACTAAAATTTCAACCCTATCTAACTTCATTTGCTATTTTTCAAGCATTTAATGATTTGTTTTGACCTAAATGACCCTGAAATTAAAAAGCACCACAAATGAACTCTGAAAAGGTTGCAACTTGTCACGGTACCATCATTTAACCCACATAGCAAATGGTAAAAAGTTGAGAGGGTTACGGTAAAAACTAGATGCACTTCGTGTACAAAATGGACAATCTCTTTCAAAGTATCGGGGTTTCGGATGAAAACTTGTCTGTTACAAAAGGATTTCAACTTTTTTAACTTATTTCAACTCTAGACTTTTTGTGAATTCAATATGAACCATTAGAAGCCACATACTAAAATTTTAACCCTATCTAACTTTATTTGCTATTTTTCATGCATTTAATGATTTGTTTTGAGCTAAATGACCCTGAAATTAAGAAGCGCCACAAATGAACTCTGAAAAGGTTGAAACTTGGCATGGTATTATCGTTTCACCCACATAGCATGTGCTAAAAGTTGAGAGCATTACGGCAAAAACCGGATGCACTTCGTGTACAAAATGGACAATCTCTTTCGAAGTATCGGGGTTTCGGATGAAAACTCGTCTATTAAAAAAGGATTTCAACTTTTTAAACTTATTTCAACTCCAGACTTTTTGTGCATTCAATATGAACCATTATAAGCCACATACTAAAATTCCAACCCTATCTAACTTCATTTGCTATTTTTCATGCATTTAATGATTTGTTTTGAGCTAAATGACCCTGAAATTAAAAAGCACCATAAATGAACTCCGAAAAGGTTGAAACTTGGCATGGTAACATCATTTCACACACATAACAAGTGGTAAAAAGTTGAGAGGGTTACAATAAAAAAGGATGCACTTCGTGTTCAGACTGAACCATCCCGACTACTCACCAGAGAAGAAAAGTGATGACGGTGCAGCCAGTCACATCCCAGAGTGGGATCTTGGGGTATAAATTTTTTTCTTCGCGTGTGTCCCTTAATTTTTGCGTAGTAACCATGGACAATCTTCATCATTTAACATGATGCTTGGGTCAGTCTTCACTACGAAGGGAGGAATTTCATCAAACTTTTCATCATCTCTTGGCATGTCTGTCTTGTTCTCCACTCTCACGATGTTTCTTTTTCCAGAAAGAACTATGTGGCGCTTTGTATCATCATATGATTGTCGTCATTTTCTCACGACAGATGCCATAGGGTGGCTTATCGTAGGTGGTTGGGGCCGAAGGACGCCGACGGGCTCCGGGTGCGAGATTGGGCACAAGCGGTGATGACACACGATGTACCCAGGTTCAGGGCCCTCCGAGGGAGGTAATACCCCTAGTCCTGCTTAGTTTAGTTGGATGGATGGGTATGAATACAATGGTGCTCCTGGAGCTGTGTCTAGAGGAGGAAGAAAGAGCAGTCGGGTCGTCTTCCTTCGCTGCTAGAGGGGGTTTGGTGTGTGCGGGTGATCGTCCCTCCTTGTTACATGGGGGGCTCGGGGAGTTTTATAGTCCAACCCACCGGCTCTTATAATATGTTCTAAGTACAAGGGAGGGAGGACCCGGCTGGCAGTCTCTCCGGCTGGCCAGGGGGTCCCACCATTCGTGCCATCTCATCGTTGGTGGGGTCCGATGGTTGAGCGGTCCCATTTCCCGTTGGGGCCGCGAGCCGACTCTGCGATTGGCCGTCGCCCACCTGCCGGGGCACAGGTCGCCCGAGGGGGTGTCGTCTAGCGCTAGCCGGCCAAAGTCTCCGGTACGGCCGGCCGCGCTGTAGCCACGCCGGGGCAGGTCATCGAGTGGGTGTGGGCGTGCCGGCACTATTCCCTCGCTCGGTCGCGCTCGCCGAGGTCAGCGGCTGGGACGATTAGACTGTAGCCACATGCTGCAGTGCGTCAGCGGCCACTATAGCCACAGGGCCGCCCATCGTGTCGGTCGCGTCGCGTCGCCGTACCTGCGCATAGAGGGACGGGACATCGCATGTCCGTCCCGGGGTCAACGGAAGAAGCGGCCCGGAGGCAGCCGGGCGAGCCCAGTCGGCCGAGGGCCGAGCCGGCTCCTTGACCAACCATCTGGGGCGCCAGCCAGCACTAGCTTGTGCCGGACGTCCTCCAGCCGGCCACGACCAGCCGACCGCGTAATTCTTCGAAGCGAAAGGGAGTAGCCCCCGTTGCTTTGGCCTACCCAGGGGTAATAACCCCGTCAGTAGTCCCCGAATCCGGCGGGGTCCCGCATCCGGCGGACGGAGGGGAGCCGGCGTCTTCTACCCAGTTATACCCGCCTCCGGCTTGGAGCCGAAAGGGCAGCCGGGTCGGTCATTGGACCCGACGCCTCGGGTACCGGCGTGCTGCCCCGAGACCCGCGCCGGCACGCGGCGTGCCCCACAACGAGTGATGATGCCGCAGGCCCCGCGCACGCGGGGGGACGGGACGTCGCCTGGGCCTCGCTCGCTAGGCCCAAGGCGTAGCCAAGTAGGCCTCGGGGTGCAGACTGGGATCCTCTATGCCCTGGAGCGGCCGTTACGGCCCGAGGCCACCCACGCGCATGCGGAGTTTCCAGGAGGAGTGAGCGCAATTAATCCCACGTCCCCCGTTCGTGGCCTCCCCTATAAAAGGAGAGGAAGGGCAGGGGGCGGAGGTACCCGTGCCTCACTCGCCCCCTTGCTGCCCGTCTTCTTGCTTCCTTGCCTTCCTCTCGCGACGTTACACCCGAAATCGCAACTGCGCACGCAAGCCGTGTCGCTACTGTGATGGCCGACGGACGCGGCGGGAGCTAGGCGGGCTCCATCGTGGTCGAAGCAGACATCGCCGAGCTGCGTCGCGTGCGCATGCTGCCGCCGGAGGAGCGGGTGGTCACACGCGCGCCGGGCGACGAGGTAGCGTCGGTGCCACGGCTAGGGGAACACGTCATGTTCCTCTGGCACTTCTCCCGGGGCTTCGGGCTCCTGGTGAGTCATCTCTTCCGCCTCTTCCATGATACTTTCGATCTTCAACCACATAATCTTGGCCCCAACTCGATTCTCTATCTTTCTGCCTTCGCGACGCTGTGCAAGGGGTACCTCGGCGTCCTCCCTTTCGTTGATTTCTTCAATACTCTTTTTTATCTCAAGCGTCTGAAAAGCGACGCCTGCGGGGGCACGGTGGTGTGCTGCCGCGGTGTCCCTCGCTTTCCTCCTCTTTCCCTTATCGACTCCGTCAAGGGGTGGCACCAGACGTTCTTCTACATGAAGAATGCCGACCCAAAGACGGACTATATCCGGCTGCCGCCATTCGACGACAGGCAGTCCACCCAGATCAACTGCCTGGCGTCCGCCCCGCGCGGCGTGGCCCTGGAGGAGCTTGGCCGGCTTGCGCAGTTGAAGAGCTCCGAAGGACTGGTCGCCGCCGACCTGGTGGCGGCCTTCATCTCGCGCCGGGTGTCGCTCCTCCAGCTAAGGCTGCACCGGATTTGCGACATGTTCGGCCGACGCGACTCCTGCCGGCTGACCACTGTCGAGCTGACGCCGGCTCAGGTGGGGAAGCGGGTGAACACCCTCACGACATTCAAGCTGAAGCCCAATTCATGGACATTCGGCATGGATCCACACGACCGCATCAACCAACCTTCCCTGGTAAGTTTTTCGTCGAGGCGGTTTCTTTTTGTTTCATACTTCCCGGCCGGCAGCCGTCGGGAGAAGTTACTTTGACGTGCTGACCGTAGCTGCTGGTGCGACTGAACACACCGGACGGCCCGCACCCTCAGATCTTTGAGGCGGAGCGTGAGAACTCTGACTCCGAAGACTACGAGACGGGAGGCCCCCAAAAGGAGGGGGTGGACTCCTTGAGAGGAGCCGACGAGCCGGTGGACCCACGAGCCTGCGCTCCCAGTGGAGCCGGGGGGTCCGGCGCGACCGGGGAGCCCAGCGGAGCGGGTGAGTTCCCTCTTGCCCCCTCGATCAAGGACTGGACGGATGATGACGATGATGACAATGAATTAATGATTCTGAACGAGCCCCTCCCTCAGCGCGCCAGGGTCAGAGGAGCGGCCGGCTCAAGCCCCGGTGGCCCGAGCAGCCGGGCGGGGGAAGAGGCCGGGTCAGGGGGGCCGGCGGCCCCGCCGCCAGGCCCGAAGTGGGTGAAGGTGGCCGCACAGAAGTCGCCGCCACGTGCCAAGCGGTCCCTGCCCCTCGTCATCGGGTGAGTATTTATCTTATGCAAGTTTTTCTTCCGCCTCGCGAGCCGGTTGATGACCGGTCCTTGGGCGCTGTAGTGACCCCATCGAGCTCCACGATGAAGAGTCGGCAGGGGACCAGACGGAGCCGCCAGCCGGCTGGCCCGTGAGCACGCGGCCACCTAGCGGGAGGAGAAGAGGAGGCTCGTGGAGCTGCGAGCTTCAAAGTCCGGGACGCGAGGAGGGGCCTCACACTCCGGGACCTCGAGCAGCCGGAGGCGGACAAGGTCCGTGGATCCTCCGCGGGCGTCGGACTCGGTAGCGGAATCAACCCGCATGTCAAGGTCTCCATCGAGCGAGCCGCGAGGGGCGGCCGTGGACCCGCCAGCGCCTCCGTCTGCACAGGAGGCGGCCCCAGCGAGGGCGACGATGACGGAGCTGGCTACCGAGGCGGCCCGGCCAGCAGTGCTGGAGGTGACCCCGCCTGTGGCCGAGCCGGCCCGGGTCGAGGTACCGGAGGCCCTGGTGGACCCGGAGGCGGCATTGAAGGCAGTGCCGGAGGTGGCGGCCATGGAGGTGGAGGTGCCCTCCGACGCGATCATCGCGCCGTAGCGGCAGGAAGTGGAGGCGGCGACAGCGTTGGGCGGAGGGCTGGCGAGAAGCGACTCCTGGACCCTTGGTGTTGTCAACCCGCCCCCGGCGGCTGGCGCCACGGCGAGCCCAGGCGGCGGCAGTGGCTGGTCTAGGAGGCCCCTGCGATTGATGCAGGAGGTGCTCCAAGACTGGGAAGCGTTGGCGAGCGCACCGACCCTGCCGGCTCCCCAAGCAGGCGGCCCGGTCCCCTCCTTTGCAGACTTGGGGAGTGTCCTGGACCGGTGCCGGTAGGAGCTGGCGTGGTTCGCGAAGGCGGCAGACGCCACCCTACAACGTGCAGAGATAAGCCGACTGCTTTGACTTAGAACCTTAAGTGGGGGGGGGGGGCGTGAGTGCACCCATCGGGTGTAGCCCCCGAGATGCGGGCCGGCTGTCCGGCTGACGGGCAGCCGGGCCGGATCTCTTTTGAGTGTGTCTTGACCTTTGCCTTTTTGCGGAAGGAGGGAACCTCCCTACGATAGAAGCTATTCACAGAGGCGTTCACCATCCACGACCGCGGCAAATACGACTGCTACCACCTGGAGGAGGAGTTGGCTCGCGTGCAAGGTGAGTTCCACTTCGCAGGAGGGGCACGTAGCCCCCGGGAGCTGGCTGACGCCTGTCGTGTCTTGCAGGTGACCTAGCCACGCTTCAGGGGGAGAAGACCGGGCTTGTCTCCGAGTGGGACTGGCTGGCGCGAGACGTCCAGGCGGCCGCGCAGGAGACAGGCCGGCTGGCCGCACTACTGGTAGACAGGGAGGTGGTCCGGAACCGGCTCAAGGCCGAGGCGACGAAGGAGGTGGCGGCCCAGGAGGCGGCCGTCAAGGAGGTGGCTGACACCGCCCTAAGGACCGTCGCCCTTCAAGGCGAGCTGACCTGCCTTGGGAGGACGCTCGAGGAGGTCAAGGGTTCCCTTGCCACCTCGGAGGCGGCCCTGGTGTTGGAGCGCAAGGCGGCACTCAACTTCGCCCTTGGGGTGGATGACGCGATCGAAGGTAGGTGCTGGTTTTTCTCTTCTTCAGCCGGTTCCTCTTTCCATTGCTGTTTCTTGTGTTTCAACTTGTCTTTCTTTTCTTCCCTTCTTCCTTCTTCAAGGGCGTTTCCTGAAAACTCAGCGCCGCGCTGTGCGCGTTGTTGAGGAGCACCGAGAATACCTTCGGGAGTGCAGTCGCACCATCGAAGAGGAGGCCGCATGGGACGTGAACGAGATCGGGCTCACCATCGAGATGCGGATGACCCATCTCGAGCGGAGTGTGGAGCGTCTCAAGACTGCCGACAAAGAAGTCATCGCCGTGCTGTGGCCGGGCCGCGTGTCACGCCCAAGATGCGCGCCTATCCATTGAAAGACACGAGGGCCTCGCAAGGGATAGAGGCGCATCTGTTGGGGAACGTCGCATGGGAAACAAAAAATTTCCTACGCACACGCAAACCTATCCATGGTGATGAGCATCTACGAGAGGGAGAGTGGATCTACGTACCATTGTAGATCGCTAAGCGGGAAGCGTTAAGAAACGCGGTTGGTGTAGTCGAACATCTTTGCGATCCAAATCGCCGAGCGTCCCACGATCTCATCATGAACCGTCCCGTGATCCAATCACGATCCGTCCCACGAACACATCATGATCCGTCCCACAAACTCATCACGATCCGTCTCACGATCTTGATCACGATCTGTCCCCAAACTCATCACAATCTGTTCCGTGATCACATCACGAACCGTCTTGCGATCTCGATCACGGTCCTTCCAATCTAGGGCCGAACGGACGACACCTCCGCGTTCAGCACACGTGCAGCTTGATGACGATCTCCACCATCTTGATCCAGCAAGAGGAGGTGGAGAGGAGAGAGAGTTCACCGGCAGCATGACGGCGCTCCGGTGATGGTGGTGGAGCAATTCCGGCAGGGCTTCGCCTAAGCGCTGCAGAAAACCGATCTAGAGGAGCACCGGTGAAACGGGTAGCACGTGGCCGTAAACTGTGTCCAAACAGCACCCAATCCACCAGTATATAAAGGAGAGAGATAGAGGAGGGTTGGCGCAAGGAAAAACTCCAATAGGAGTCGGCCAAACTAGAGGGGGAGGAGTCCTACTCCTCCTCCACTCCTAGTAGGAGTAGGACTCTTCCTTTTTAGCCTTTTTTCCACCTTTTCCTTTAGGACTTTTACCTCCTGCACCATGGGCCTTGGTGTGGCTGTTTTTCCAGCCCACTAAGGGCTGGTTATTATTCTCCCACAGCCCATGGACCTCTTGGGGTCTAAATACCCCTCCCGGAGGTCCCCCGGTACACTACCGGCACTCCCGGTACACTACCGATGAGCCCGGATCTTTTCCGGCGACCAAGCTGGGACTTCCTATATATGAATCTTTACCTCCAAACCATTACGGAGCTCCTCGTGACATCCGGGATCTCATCCGGGACTCCGAACAACCTTCGGTCACCACCATACATAACTCTACACTACCGAAACGTCACCAAACCTTAAGTGTGCAGACCTTGCGGGTTCGAGAACTATGTAGACATGACCGAGACACCTCTACGGTCAATAACCAATGGCGGGACCTGGACGTCCACATTGGTTCCTACATATTCTACGAAGATCTTTATCGGTCGAACCTCTATGTCAAGGATTCAGTTAATCCCGTATAACGTTCCCTTTGTTCTTCGGTATGTTACTTGCCTGAGATTCGATCGTCGGTATCTCCATACCTAGTTCAACCTCGTTACTGGCAAGTCTCTTTACTCGTTCCATAATACAAGATCCCGTGACTAACACTTAGCCACGTTGCTTGCAAGGCTTGTTGTGATGTTGTATTACCGAGTGGGCCCTGAGATACCTCTCCGTCACACGGAGTAACAAATCCTAGTCTCGATCCATGCGAACTCAACAGACACCATCGGAGATACCTGTAGAGCACCTTTATAGTCACCCAGTTACGTTCCGACATTTGATACACACAAGGCACTCCTCCGATATCCGTGAGTTGCATGATCTCATGGTCATAGGAACATATACTTGACATGCAGAAAACAGTAGCAATAAACTAACACGATCATATGCTATGTTTGTAGTTTGGGTCTTATCCATCACATCATTCTCCTAATGATGTGATCCCGTTATCAAATGACATCTCATGTCCATGGCTAGGAAACCTTAACCATCCTTTGATCAACGAGCTAGTCCATTAGAGGCATACTAGGGACATGGTTTTGTCTATGTATCCACACATGCATTTAAGTCTCCGATCAATACAATTATAGCATGGATAATAAATGATTATCATGAACAAGGAAATATGATAATAACTAATTTATTATTGCCTCTAGGGCATATTTCCAACAGCATCTTGCCGTTAGCAAGTATAGTATCATCACATCATACAATACTGAAAAGATGAGTATACAAGATTGGCTTAGACTCGCCACATGGTAAATTACAATCCACTCAGAGTTCAAATCATCAAGATGAAGACAGGGTCCGACTAGGGACGAAATCAAACAATAAAATAGATGCAAATGATACTATCTCGCTATCCCAAAGATCACGACCATGGTCGTCTACTCATCCGGATAAGTCACGTACATCCTGCCTCTTTCCTCATCATATTCCCACTGGAGGTGGGTAAGATCTTCCTGCATGTACTCATCTGAACCTGTACCTGGAGTGTTATAGTAAACTGTGAGCCACAAGGACTCAGAAATCAAGCGCCCGGGTACCAAGACTATTCAAGCTTAAAGGTTGGAATGTGGTAAGTGTTTAGTTTGCAGCAGCACTAAGCATATATGGTGGCTAACTTACATAACATGAAAATAAATATGAGTGTCCTACGATGAACGGGCGAATCTAGTGTGATCTCTATGAGATCCTGAACACCTACTTGCGTCAATCATAACCCCACCGTGTTCTCTCTCGAATCATGTTCACGAGCAGAGACGATCATGGTTACTCACACAGTTGGTGTATACTATTTATTGTTTACTTCAAGTTTACTATAACCTCGTGTTAAACAAATATCCAAGTTGCCACATAACCGTGGGCACGGCTTCTCGAAAAGATTTAACCCTGCAGGAATGCTCCAACTAGTCCATCACAAATAACCACACTCCGCGGGAATAGCCTCGACCATGGATCTCACGGTCATCATAGGTAATTCCAAAGGAATTCCAACACCTCGAGAAAACCTGAAGAAAGTCAGACTCCACACGCAAGACACTCGATAAAGGTAAATCAAATCCAGCAAGACCTCCTGACGTGTCGACGAACCCGATAAGAGTCGCGTATCTCATTCTCAGGACACGACGGATGAGCGATGGTTACCACGCTAATCACCGAGTTGCCCCGGGCGGCGTTAATAAGCTGCTCTAGGTTGGACCAACACTCATGCGGAGCACTGGCCCGGGGGTTGATTAATTATCCACGGGTTTGCAAGGCCCTATGCAATTTTATTAAGTTGTTAAGCAAATGTAGTACCAATGTTGGGTCTTTCCAGAAAAGTTTTAATCTCAACTGAATAAACAAGGGGGTCCCCATAACAACCCCGAGCATGTTAGGAGCACAAAATATGGAAAACCATAACACCGGTAACAAGAACTATGGCGGTAACAGCGGAACAAAACACTTAGAAAAAGGCCAAGCCTTCCACCAGTACCAAGAAATATATGTGCATTAAATTAATGACAGATAATATGGTGATATCCAAATTCATGTTAGCCCATGGAACAACCTGCACCTGCAACTAAGAACGCTATAAGAGGGGCTGAGCAGCGGTAACTTAGCCAATCAAAGGTTTGCTAGGATGTGGAGGTTAGAGGCTGGGATGTGGAGGTTAGAGGCTGTCATGACATTTAGGAGGATGATATTCAAGTGGTAGGTAGCGCAATTGTAATGATAAGAGCGAGAAACTAGTAAGCGAAAATAGTATCAGGATCCGGGTACGATCATCTTGCCTGTTGGTTCTTCAGTGGAGCAAGTAGCGGGATCCTCGTAGTAGTACTCTCCTGGTTCCTCGTACTCAGTATCAACACTCACGTCTAACCAAGAGAAATAGCAACAATAAACATCCAACCAAGGTGCAATGCACAACCAAGATGATGCATGATTTATTTATAAGAATTTAACATGGCAATCCAAAACTAGTCATGTTTCTAGTGCAAAGTTTGTTTATTAATGAATCTGGACAGAACCTGATGTTAAGTTATTTAAACATGCATTAACATGGAAAATATGGATGCATCATACAAAATCGAAAGGAATGCATATAAGGAACGCAAGAAACAGAGTTACGGTTGTCACGATACGCTCACGACAAGGTACAAAGGCAAAACACAAGTCAACAAAGCCATGGGCTAATTCTTGGCATTCCAAGGTAGCAACTGGTTAGGAAATGAAAAACCAACCACAATAGACTCAAAAATCAATCCATTCCATGGAGTATAGCTCCCACAAGTCACAAAACAATTAAACAACGATCTGCCACAAAACAGCAAGATAGCAACTTACACAGCCCATAACTTAAGCTATAGGAATCCTATAGCCACAAACAAGATATTGACAGAAACTACACAACACATACATCAACTTATCCAACTACTCAATCAGCAAAGGAGGCACACATCAATAAGCATGATGCTATCAATTTGACATGATGAAATAATTTTCTGGGACTTAGAGAAAATAACAGTTTTCTGGAATCTGAGTTAGTAAAGTAGCAAATTGACAGCAGTAGCTAAATATGCTAGAGAACACCTATGGGCATGAAAAATAACAGGATGGTAGTAGACAACATCTACTCCAAAACACTAGCACTGAACATGCTCAAATTCACAACACTTTACAAGATACCATCCACTCTACATGGCATAAAAATAACAGCAGATTCTCAGACTTGGTAGTTTTTAGCATGCTGAAACAGAAACATTAAGTTGGCTACTTAACATCATAGTTCCCACTTATATGGGTGATTCTCAGGTTAAACAGAAATACCATGGCATAATAGATACAAAACACTAGCACTTCCATGTTGGCACATGCCCCAAGGCAAGCAAGGATTAAATCATGCAAAAATGACAAAGTAGCATCACAGCTGAAAATGACAGTTATATGAACTTGCTCAAAAGTGAAATCTAAAAGCACCAATGGATTCCTTGGCTCTTTCTACCCCAAATACATGTGTCATACTCATATGTTCATGTGAAACAACAAGGCACAAACAAGGTAGCAAAAACAACCACCTATTCTCATAAGTGGATCATAACTCTAATTAAACATGCATAAATGATCAAACCAGCTTTGTATCTTAGCTAGATATGGAAATGAGCTAACAAATTACAATCATGTATATAAACAATAAGGGGTTATCAAGTGGGGAAACCCACTAGTCCCCCCTCCCCCCCACACACTCTACACACACACCTCAAGCAACCACACACATGCTCTATATATGCCCAAGGGCATATGAGCACCAACCTCATGAACATACCACACAAGAGGGGGTATTCATCCACACACACATTCACATGGCCATATATTCATAAGCATATGTCACATACACACACAACACTCACAATGCACTAGGCACAACCCCCCCCCCCCACACACAAGCTCATGTATGTGGGTGGTCATCCACACTCATATGCATACATGTATGTACATTGCATATATGCACATGTATATGTGTATGGTAACACACACACACACACACACTCCCACAAACAAACATGCATATAAACTCACTACTACTCACATGCCTACACATACACACACATGCAAATACATCTATGGGCATACTCATATGCACCTACACACACTCACAAACACACTTACACACATGCATGTGTATGCACCATACCATGTGGCACATACACATATGCACATACGCCCATGTGTATGCATCACACCATGTGACATATACACACACACTACAAGAAACGGAAAAAAAGAGATCAAACCCTACAAATACATACATACACACATGTATACCAAAGAGAAGAAAAACAAATAAAACAAACAAAAGGAAAACAACAAAAAAATGAGGGGAGGCTCGGGCTCGAGCCCATGACCTGTTGGTCATCCTTCCCCGAACCAACCACTCTGCTACGGCTGCGATCGACAACAAAGGAGGGGGACTAATGCTCTAGTACACACAGTCACGCTTATGACTCACGAAACTGAAGAAGAATGACACCTGTGCTACAGAGCACGACGGCGGCCAGACGGGGGGACTCCGGTGACCATACGAGCGGTGAAGGCGCACACTGGACGCCCTGCTCCTGCCCACACACATACACACACACACTAGCACATCCACCTAACACAGGCGAGAACGCTACCGGCGACGACGACAGAATGGCAACGGTGGCAACCTGCACATGAATCGCACGGCGACGAACCAGACAAGGAATCGAACGGGGCGGAGTGAAAACAGGCCCCTGCGGGAAGCAGGAACTCGCACGCGACGCCCGGAAGCATGAGCTCGTCGGTGCACTCGTCGGAGACGAGGTCCGACGGTGGCGGAACACTCTCTAACATGGGCACGCACTACAGCAAAGTTAAGAGCTCGGGATCGGGCAAGGATGGATGGGGAGCTCACCTAGATGCGATCGCGCAGCCAATTTAGCTCGAGGAAGAACGGCAACGGAGAATTGCCGCGGCGAAGGAGCTCGGTCGGAGGGGAAGAAGATGAAGCAGAGGCGCGGCCTTGGCGTCCCACGCGGATGCAAAGGACGTCGGGGAAGCAGAAGGCGATGGCGACTCAATCCTAGCGATCTCCTGCCCGAGGGGCTCGCCGAAGAAGCTGCCGCGGCGACGAGCTCTCTCTCTGAATCTCACTGAACCCTCTCTGGGCCCTCTGAACTCATGCTTACCCGAGACAAAAGAGAGGGAGAGATGGAGGCCGGCAGCGCGGGGGGGGGGGGGGGGGTGGGTGGGTGGGAAGAGGGAACCCTAGGGGAGCGGCACGGACGTCGAGGGGCTTAAATGGGCTCGGGAACAGACGGCGACAGCGACGGAAAGGGGACGGCGGAGCACTCCCTCTCACACTACCTGATGGAGGAGAACGGGAGCAGATGGCCGTCTGTTCTTGCTAGGCCCATGGGGCAGCTGGGCCACGCTGCGGCAAGCCCACTCTCTCAGAAAAGAAAACAGAGAAGGTTTTTATCTTTTTATTTAAAAACAACACACACAAGGGAAAAAACCCAGGGAAAAAATAAAGGGTTTCTGGTGCAACCAAAATAATTTTGCAGAGAAAATAATGTACCCCATTTAATAAAAATATTAAGTTGAATTTTGAACAAGTAATTTTAAATATTTGAAATAGGCAGCCCCTCTGTTATTTAAAACTCACAAGCATACAAACTTCAAACATCAAAGCAACCATACTTAAAATTCATAAAACATATAGGGCTACCTCTTGAAGATTTTGAAATCATTTAATTAGCAACTTAATTCTGCTTATTACACAACATGGGAATAAAAGGCATTATGATGGGGGTTTGAATGGAAAGAAGAGAGGGAAGGGAAGGGGGGTTGCACACATGATCCAACCACAAACAAACCACATCACAACTCATGTCACTACACAACAACCACATCAAGCAAAGACACATGAAATAAGCAAGACAAGATGAATGCTATGATGGATGATATGATGCATGAATGCAAAACAACACATGGGACAAGGTGCAATACATATCATAGCTCATGACACAAGGTTCATACAATGGGTTACATGCCAAATAAGGTAGGGACAGCACTTGGGCTGTCACACCGTGGGTGAGCACCAACAAACCACGTGGCTCAGTGGCTGGAGCATGCTGTCCCCCGCCTCGAAGCCTGGAAGGCGTCGGCCGCCCGAGTCGGGGCACAGATGGCGCTCCGGTTCATCACGTTGTGGTACCGCGGCGTGGACCTGGGCCGGCTGGCGACTATGTGGGATGTGCCGGCCGTAGAGCGGGAGGCCTGCGAGCCGGCCCTTGTCCATCGGGCCAACGAGCTTGCGTCGTATGTCGGCGCGAGCGAGTTCCTGCCGGCCCTTGGCGAGGATGACGAGCTGCTGCCCGAGGACTCCTTCGGCATCCCCCAAGGTCCGGTGGACGATGATGTTGCCAACGAGAGCACCGACTCGAGCGGCAAGATGGCCGAGATCGAGGATCCTGCCTCGAAGGCCAAGGAGGCCGACCCGAAGGCCACGACCACGTCTAAGGCGAGAGCCGAGCCGCCCAGCGACACGCCGGATGGGGGCACGCCGACTGGCGACGCGCCGGCGGCCTGAGCCCCTGGGCGTTTTTTATCTTTCTCTTTTTTTTCTCCCTGCATGTTAAGCTTGAATCCACCCACTGAGGGTGTTTATGTAATGAACTAACGCTGGCTGTGGGCCGCTTTTGTCTTAACATTTATGTTGTGAACATTTAGCATGTTTGCCTTGTTGCTCATGCCGCCTTGTCCTTATCCTTTTTTGCCCGCTTGACTCTTTTCGGTTCTTCTCCTTTTCCCCTTTGGTTTCGGCCCCGCCAGCCCGATAGCCGAGAACCAGTTTGTAGCTGGGTCGAGGCGACTGCCTCAAGGGAGCCAGTTCAAAACTTAGGAATCACGAGGGTTTTTCGGGATAAGTAGAGTGGTAGAGACATGGCAATGGTCCGGCTGGGCCTAGCCGGGTCCTCCCTTTGTTTTGACCTTTCGTGTGAGCCGAAATTGGCCGCCTCGAGGCCCCATCAGCCAGATAGCCGGGAGCCGGTTCTGTAGCTGGTAGGGGTGGGGAGGTTTGGCCGGCTCACATTACTTAGCCAATTTCTGGGAGAGGCACTCTAGGTCCAGCCAGCTAGCCCCCGGGCCCGGGAGCCGGGTCGGGGAGCCGGTGAGTGAGGAACACTTTTGAGGGAAACAAAACTAGGCATGCCCCAAGAGCCGGCTTGGGGCGCCCATTGCATTCATAAGCCCAAAAGGGTGGGGATAAATACATACACTGGTTTCTTCAGCAGTAAAATGGGCGCAGGAGGGCCGCGTTCCATGGGCGCTCCGTCTCCTCACCGGAGGCATCTCTTTTGCGCTTCTATGGCTTCTAGGCATCTATTAGATAGTATGCATTGTTGTGCAGTACCCTACTGATGATCGATGGGCCCTCCCATGGGGAGGACGGCTTGTGTTGTCAGCTGTTCGCTGGATCTGCCTTTGGACCAGGTCCCCCTCGCGAAATGAGAGTGGCTGGATCCTCTTGCTGTGGTAGTGCTGGAGCTTCTGCTGGTAGATTGACATACGTCTCAAGGTAAGTTCGCGAGCTTCCTCAAGTAGGTCAACACCGTCTTCTCTTGCTTCTTTTGCGTCCTTCTCCGTGTATAGGGCGACCCGAGGCAAATCGAACTTGATGTCGGTGGGGATGATCGCCTCGGACCCATACACAAGGAAGAAAGGCATGTGTTGGGGAACGTTGCATGGGAAACAAAAAATTTCCTACGCACACGCAAGATCAATCCATCGTGATGAGCATCTATGAGAGGGAGAGTGGATCTACATACCCTTGTAGCTCGCTAAGCGGGAAGCGTTAAGAAACGCGGTTGGTGTAGTCGAACGTCTTCGTGTTCCAAATTGCCGAGTATCCTACGATCTCATCATGATCCGTCCCGCTATCCAATCACAATCCGTCCTGCGAACTCATCACGATCCGTCACGCGATCTCATCACGATCCGTCTCACGATCTTGATCACGGTCCTTCCGATCTAGCGCCGAACGGACGGCACCTCCGCGTTCAGCACACGTACAGCTCGATGATGATCTCTGCCTTCTTGATCCAGCAAGAGGGAGTGAAGAGGTATACGAGTTCTTCGGAAGCACGACGGTGTTGCGGCGATGGTGGTGGAGGAATTCCAGCAGGGCTTCGCCTAAGCACCGCTGAAAACCGATCTAGAGGAGAAACTACGATCTAGAGGAGAGTTAGCACGTGGCTATTAGGGTTAGCTTTTTCCTCTAAATCCTCTAGTATATATAGGAGGGAGGGAGGGTATGAGGCAGCCTCAAACCCTCAAGGTTTGGTCCAAATTGGAGGTGGAGGAGTCCTACTCCAATCCTATTAGGAGTAGGATTCCTCCTTTCCACTTGGAAACTCTTTCCACCTCTCCACCTTTGGATTTTTCCTTCTCAAACTACTCCAGCCGCATGGACCCTTGGAGGAGGCTCCGTCCAGGCCACCAGGGGATGGTTTACCTCCTCCCACAGCCCATGTAGCCCCTTGGGTCGAAATACCTCTCCCGATGGTCCCCCGGTACACTACCGGCACTCCCGGTACACTACCGATGAGCCCGAAACTTTTCCGGCGACCAAAACAGGACTTCCTATATATCAATCTTTACCTCCAGACCATTCCGGAGCTTTTCCTGACGAACAGGGTCTCATCCGGGACTCCGAACAACCTTCAGTCACCACCATACATAACTCTATACTACCGAAACGTCACCGAACCTTAAGTGTGCAGACCCTACGGGTTCGAGAACTATGTAGACATGACCGAGACACCTCTACGGTCAATAACCAATAGAGGGACCTAGATGCCCATATTGGTTCCTACATATTCTACGAATATCTTTATCGGTCGAACCTCTATGTCAAGGATTCAGTTAATCCCATATGATGTTCCCTTTGTTCTTCGGTATGTTACTTGCCCGAGAATCGATCGTCGGTATCTCCATACCTAGTTCAACCTCATTACTGGAAAGTCTCTTTACTCGTTTCGTAATACAAGATCCCGTGACTAACACTTAGTCACATTGCTTGCAAGGCTTGTTGCGATGTTGTATTACCGAGTGGGCCCTGAGATACCTCTCCGTCACACGGAGTAACAAATCCCAGTATTGATCCATGCCAACCCAACAGACACCCTTGGAGATACCTGTAGAGTTCCTTTATAGTCACCCAGTTACGTTGCAACGTTTGATACACACAAGGCACTCTTTTGGTGTCAGTGAGTTGCATGATCTCATGGTCATAGGAACAAATACTTGACATGCAGAAAACAGTAGCAATAAACTGACACGATCATATGCTACGTTTGTAGTTTGGGTCTTGTCCATCACACCATTCTCCTAATGATGTGATCCCGTTATCAAATGACATCTCATGTCCATGGCTAGGAAACATTAACCATCTTTGATCAACGAGCTAGTCTATTAGAGGCATACTAGGGACATGGTTTTGTCAATGTATCCACACATGCATCTAAGTCTCCGATCAATACAATTATAGCATGGCTAACAAACGATTATCATGAACAAGGAAATATGATAATAACTAATTTATTATTATCTCTAGGGCATATTTCCAATAGTCTCCCACTTGCCCTAGAGTCAATAATCTAGTTCACATCACCTTGTGATTCACATTGTTATGAATCTAACACCCAATGAGCTCGGGGGCTCGATCATGCTTTGCATGTGAGAGAGGTCTTATAGTCAACGGGTCTACGACATTCAGATCTGTGTGCACTTTGCAAATCTCTATGTTAAACTGTAAACACTGCTACCACACTCCACTTGGAGCTATTCCAAATGGATGCTCTACTACATTATCCGGATTGCTACTAAGAGTCATCCGAATTGGTGTCAAAGCTTGCATCGACATAACTCTTTACGACGAACTCTTTCTCACCTCCATAATCGAGAATCAATTTCCTTAGTCTCTTAGTTACTAAGGATAATCTTGACCACTATCGAGTGATCCACTCCTGGATCACTCTTGTACCCCTTGACGGACTCATGGAAAGGCACACAGGTGCGGTACATAGCATGGCATACTATACAGAGCCTATGGCTAAGGCATAGGGGACGACGTTCATCCTTTCTCTTTCTTCTGCCGTTGTCGAGCTTTGAGTCTCACTCAACCTCACACCTTACAAATCAGGCGAGAACTCTTTCTCTAACTAATCCATTTTGAACTCTTTCAAAATCTTGTCAAGGTATGTACTTATTGAAAGTCTCATCAAGCATCTTGATCTATCTCTATAGATCTTGATGCTCAACAATTAGGTAGCTTTATCCAGGTCTTCCTTTCAAAAAAACTCTTTTCAAACAACCGTTTATGCTTTCCAGAAATTCTACATCATTTCTGATCAACAATATGTCAACCACATATGCTTACCAGAAACTCTATAGTGCTCCTACTCACTTTATTATAAATACAAGTTTCTCATAAACTTTGTATAGACTCAAAAACTTTGATCACCTCATCAAAGTGTATATTCCAACTCCGAGATTCTTGCTTCAGTTCATAGAAGGATCACTGAAGCTTGCACACCTTTTAGCATCCGATGTTTTGGCATCCATCTGCCAGATTTCATAATTGAAAAATGTAGCAACTACTAACATAATTCCAACAGACTTTAGCATCGCTACGAGTGAGAAAGTCTCATCGCAGTCAACTCCTTGAACTTGGTAGAAACTTCTTTGCGACAAGTCGAGCTTTATAAATGGTGACATTTACCATCAGCGTATGTCTTCATTTTAAAGGTCCATTTGTACTCAACGACCTGCCGTCCAACGAACAAGTCTACCAAAGTCTATACTTGGTTTTCATACATGGATCCTATCTCGGATTTCATGGCCTCTAACCATTTGTCGGAATCCAGGCCCATCATCACTTCTCCACAGCTCGTAGGTTCATCGTTGTCCAACAACATGACCTCCAACACAGGGTTGTTGGACCACTCAGGAGTAGTACGCATCCTTGTCGACCTACGAGGTTTGATAGTAACTTGATCCGAAGCTTCATGATCATCATCATTTACCTCCTCTTCAGCTGACGTAGGTTCCACAGAAACATCTTTCTGTGCTGCGCTACTCTTTCGTTGAAACAAAGGTTCAACAACCTCATAAAATTCTATCTTCCTTCCACTCAATTCTTTCGGGAGAAACTTTTTCTTGGGAAAGGACCCGTTTTAGCAACAAACACATTATGCTTGGATCTGAGATAGAAGGTTCACCCAACTGTTCTAAGGGTATTCTATGAAGATGCATTTGTCCGCTTTGGGTTCGAGCTCATTAGGTGAAAACATTTTCCACACAAGCGTCACAGCCCCTAACATCAAGAAATGACAGCTTAGGTTTCTATCAAACCGTAATTCACACGGTGTCATCTCAACGGATTTAGATGGTGCCCTATTTAAAGTGAATGTAGTTGTCTCTAATGCATAACCCCAAAATTATAGTAGCAAAACGATAAGAGACATCATAGCATGCACCATATCCAATAGAGCACGACTATGACGATCGAACACACCATCACGCTATGGTGTTCCAGGTGGCGTGTATTATGAAACAACTTTCACATTGTCTAAAGTTGTATGCCAAACTCGTAACTCAGATATTCACCTCCACGATCATATCGCAGCCATTTCTTCTTGTCACGATGATCTTAAACTTCACTCTGAATTTGCTTTGAACCTTTCTAATGATTCAGACTTGCGTTTCATTAAGTAAGTATACACTATATCTACTCAAATCATCAGTGAAGGTAAGAAAATAACGATATCCACCGCACGCTACAAGACTCATTGGATTGCATACATGAACATGTATCATTTCCAATAATTCACTTGCCCACTCCATCCATCCGGAAAACGGGGTCCTTAGTCATCTTGCCCAAGAGGCATGGTTCGCAAGTCTCAACCGATTCGAAATCGAATGAGTCCAAAGATTCATTAGCATGGAGTTTCTTCATGCGCTTTATACCAATATGACATTTAGCGACAGTGCCACAAGTATGTGGTACTATCATTATTAACTTTGTAACTTTTTTTGCATCAATGTTATGAACATGTGTATTACTATGATCAAGATTCAACAAACTATTCTCACTTGTTGCATGACCATTGAAGGTATTATTCATGTAAACAGAATAACCATTATTCTCTAACTTAAATGAATAACCGTGTTGCAATAAACACGATCTAATCACGTTCATGCTCAACGGAAGACACCAAATAACATTTATTTAGGTTTGTCACTAATCCCGAAGGTAGAGAGAGCGTGCGATGTTGATCACATCAACCTTGGAAAGATTTCCAACACACATCATCACCTCACCCTTAGCTAGTCTCCGTTTATTCCGTAGCTTTTACTTCGAGTTACTAACATTTAGCAACTGAACCGGTATCCAATACACAGGTGCTATTAGGAGTACTAGCAAGGTACACATCAATAACACGTATATCAAATATACTTGTGTCGACGTTGCCAGCCTTCTTATGTACCAAGTATCTAGGGTTGTTCCGCTTCAGCGACCGCTCACGTCATAATAGAAGCACTTAGTCTTGGGTTTGGGTTCAACTTTGGGTGGCTTCACTAGAGCAGCAACTAACTTGCCATCCATGAAGTTTTCCTCCTTGCCCTTGCCCTTCTCGAAACTAGTGGATTTACTAACCATAAACACTTGATGCTCCTTTGTTTATTTCTACCTTCACCGTGTCAAACATTGCGAACATCTCAGGGATCATTATTTCTATCCATGGCATTTTATAGTTCATCACCAAGTTCTAGTAGCTTAGTGACAGTGACTTGGAGAACTATATCAATCACTATCTTATCTGGAAGATCAACTCCCACTCGATTCAAGCGATTGTAGCACCCAGACAATCTGAGCATATGCTCAACGATTGAGCTATTCTCCTTCATCTTGTAGACAAAGAATCTTGTTGGAGATCTCATATCTCACAACATGGGTATGAGCCTGAGATCCCATTTTCAGCTCTTAGAACATCTCATATGTTCCATGACGTTCAAAACATTTTGGAGCCTCAATTCTAAGCCATAATGCATGACACACTAAACTATCAAGTAGTCATTGGAACGTGCCTGTCAGATGTTCACAACATCTACAGACGACGCTAGAGGGGGTGGCGCACCAAGCGGTGCATTAAGGACATAAGCCTTCTGTGCAGCAATGAGGACAATCCTCAGATCATGGACCCAGTCCGCAATATTGTTACCATCATCTTTCAACTCTATTTCTCTAGGAACATATAGAAATTCAAGGGAGCTACAACGTGAGCTAGTAATCTACAATATAATTTTGCAAAGACACTACTGACTATGTTCATGATAATGAGTTCAATTAATCATATTACTTAAGAACTCCCACTCAAATTGACATCCCTCCAGTCATTCGAGTGATACATGATCCATATTCACCAACTCAAGTCTGATCATCACGTAAGTTGAGGTGGTTTCAATGGTGAACATCATCATGTTAATCATATCTACTATATGCCTCATGTTCGACCTTTCGGTCTCTTGTGTTCCAAGGCCATGTCTGTACATGCTAGGCTCGTCAAGTTTAACCCGAGTGTTCTGCATGTGCAACACTGGCTTGCACCCGTTGTATGTGAACATAGAGTCTATCACACCCGATCATCACGTGATGTCTCGACACGACGAACTTTTGCAACAGTGCACACTCGGGGAGAACACAATTCATCTTGAAATTTAATTGAGGGATCACCTTATAATGCTACCGTCGTCCTAAGCAAAAGAAGGTGCATAAAAGGATTAACATCACATGCAAATCATAAGTGACATGATATGGCCATGAACTTGCGCTTTTGATCTCCATCTTGAAAGCACCGGCATGATCTCCATCGTCACCGGCATGACACCATAATCTCCATCATCTTGATCTCCATCAATGTGTCGCCATCGGGGTTGTCGTGCCCACCATGCTTCTACTACTATTGCTACCATTTAGCGATAAAGTAAAGCATTACATAGCGATTAATGATTAACACGCAGGTCATACAATAATTAAAGACAACCCTATGGCTCCTGCCGGTTGCCGTACTCATCGACATGGAAGTCGTGATATTCTATACAAAACATGATCATCTCACACATCACATATATCTCATCATGTAATTGTCCATATCACATCACAACATACCCAGCAAAAACAAGTTAGACGTCCTCTAATTATTGTTGCATGTTTTACGTGGCTGCTACGGGTATCTAGCAAGAACAATTCTCACCTACGCAAAAACCACAATGGTGATACATAAGTTGCTTTTCAACCTTCTCAAGGACCGCCTTTGTCGAATCCGATCCAACTAAAGTAGGAGAAACAGACACCCGCCAGCCATCTTTGTGCAACAAGGTTACACGTCAGTCGATGGAACCGGTCTCCCGTAAGCGTACGAGTAAGGTTGGTCCGGGCCGCTTCATCCCACAATACTGCTGAACCAAAACACGACCAAGGGAGGAAGCTATCTAAGCATCAACGCCCACAAACTCTTTTTGTTCTACTCGAGATCTCATCTACACATAGACCTAGCTCTGATACCACTGTTGGGGAACGTTGCATGGGAAACAAAAAATTTCCTACGCACATGCAAGATCTATCCATGGTGATGAGCATCTACGAGAGGGAGAGTGGATCTACATACCCTTATAGATCGCTAAGCGGGAAGCATTAAGAAACACGGTTGGTGTAGTCGAATGTCTTCGCGATCCAAATCACCGAGCAGCCCGTGATCTCATCACGATCCGTCCCGTGATTCAATCACGATCCGTCCCACGAACTCATCATGATCCATCCCGCAATCTCACCACGATCCGTCTCGCGATCTTGATCACGGTCCTTCTGATCTAGCGCCGAACGGATGGCACCTCCGTGTTCAGCACACGTACAGCTCGATGACGATCTTGGCCTTCTTCATCCAGCAAGAAGGAGCAAAGAGGTAGACAGGTTCTCCGGCAGCGCGACAACGTTGCGGCGATGGTGGTGGAGGAATTCCAGTAGGGCTTTGCCTAAGCACCACTGAAAACCGATCTAGAGGAGAAACTACGATCTAGAGGAGAGGTAGCACGTGGCTATTAGGGTTAGCTTTTTCCTCTAAATCCTCTAGTATATATAGGAGGGAGGGAGGGGAGGAGGAAGCCTCAAACCCTCAAGGTTTGGTCGAAATTGGAGGTGGAGGAGTCCTACTCCAATCCTATTAGGAGTAGGATTCCTCCTTTCCACTTGGAAACTCTTTCCACCTCTCCACCTTTGGATTTTTCCTTCTCAAACCACTCTAGCCGCATGGTCCCTTAGAGGAGGCTTCGGCCAGCCCACCAGGGGCTGGTTTACCTCCTCCCACAGCCCATGTAGCCTCTTGGGTCGAAATACCTCTCCCGATGGTCCCCCGGTACACTACCCGCACTCCCGGTACACTATCGATGAGCCTGAAACTTTTCTGCGGACCAAAACAGGACTTCCTATATATAAATCTTTACCTCCGGACCATTCCGGAGCTCGTCTTGACGTCTAGGATCTCACCACCATACATAACTCTATACTACCGAAACGTCACCGAACCTTAAGTGTGCAGACCCTACGGGTTCGAGAACTATGTAGACATGACCGAGACACCTCTACGGTCAATAACCAATAGCGGGACCTAGATGCCCGTATTGGTTCCTACATATTCTATGAAGATCTTTATCAGTCGAACCTCTGTGTCAAGGATTCAGTTAATCCCATATGATGTTCCCTTTGTTCTTCGGTATGTTAGTTGCCCGAGATTCGATCGACGGTATCTCCATACCTAGTTCAACCTCGTTACTGGAAGTTTCTTTACTCATTTCATAATACAAGATCCCTTAACTAACACTTAGTCACATTGCTTGCAAGGCTTGTTGTGATGTTGTATTACCGAGTGGGCCCTGAGATACCTCTCCGTCACACGGAGTAACAAATCCCAGTCTTGATCCATGCCAACCCAACAGACACCCTCGAAGATACCTATAGAGTACCTTTATAGTCACCCAGTTATGTTGCGATGTTTCATACACACAAGGCACTCTTTTGGTGTCAGTGAGTTGCATGATCTCATGGTCATAGGAACAGATACTTGACATGCAGAAAACAGTAGCAATAAACTGACACAATCATATGCTACGTTTGTAGTTTGGGTCTTGTCCATCACACCATTCTCCTAATGATGTGATCCCGTTATCAAATGACATCTCATGTCCATGGCTAGGAAACCTTAACCATCTTTGATCAACGAGCTAGTCTATTAGAGGCATACTAGGGACATGGTTTTGTCAATGTATCCACACATGCATCTAAGTCTCCGATCAATACAATTACAACATGTATAATAAACGATTATCATGAACAAGGAAATATGATAATAACTAATTTATTATTGCCTCTAGGGCATATTTCCAACAGTGTGTAGCCGGTTGAATGGTTCGGGGTGGTTCGGAGACTCCAAAGGACGGCCCGCAGCTTGTCGATCCAGCAGCCGTCCGACCTTACCGGCGGCGTTACGAGTCGGGGTTTGATGCCGGACAGGATAAGGCCATTTGCCCTCTTGACTTGGCCATTTGACTGCGGATGGGCGACGGAGGCCAGATCGAGCTGGATCCCTTGCTTGGGGGCGAAGCGCACGAGTGCGCCCTTGGTGAAGTTCGTGCCGTTGTCGGTGATGATGTTGTGGGGAACACCGTAGCGCATCGTGATGTCGTCGATGAACCGGATGGCCATAGGGCCGTCCAGCTTCTTGATTGGTCGTGCCTTGATCCACTTGGTGAATTTGTCGACAACCACCAATAAGTGCGTCATGCCGCCCCGAGCAGTTTTGAAGGGGCCCACCATGTCCAGCCCCCAGACAATGAATGGCCACGAGAGGTGGATGGTCTGGAGGGCCGACGCTGGCAGGTGGCTCTACATGCTGAAACGTTGGTAGCCCTCGCACTCGTCGACCAATTTCTTGGCCACCTCGAGGGTCATGGGCTAGAAGAAACCATGCCGGAAGGCTTTGGCCACCAGGGTCCTGGAGGCAGCATGATGCCCGCACTCGCCTTGGTGGATGTCGAGGAGGATTTCCAGGCCCTTTTCCGGCTCGACGCATCGCTGGAAGACACTGGTAGTGCTGCGATGAACGAGCTCATTGTTGATGATGGTGTATGTCGAGGCCCGGCATTGGATTTGCCTTGCCAAGGCCTCGACCGAAGGGAGCTCGCCTCGCAGGAGGAACACCAGGATAGGTTGGGCCCATGAGGGGGCCGAGATGGGGCCCGACTCGGGAGCCCTCGAGACTTGTTGATCAGCCACTGGGACCGGCTCTCCAGCCCCTAGGACCCGCTCGGGAGCCCCCGGGGCTGTTTGATGAGCCCCTGGGTCTGGCTCGCTAGCCCCCGAGGCCGGCTGGTCGATGATCATCATGACGACCGCGTCGCTGGGGCCGGTCGGCTCGGGCGCAGCCGGCTTGATCGGTGCCGGCAGGGCGGCCGGTGGTGCGAGAGCCGGTGGCGAAGACACCAGAGGGGCGGCCGGGGCCTGCGACGGGCCGGCAACGCCCGCCGACACGAATATTGACTCTGAGTCTAGGGAAGGCTTGATTGATGGCTTGAGTAGCCACTCGAGGGAGATGTCCGCTGGGATGGCCTACCGGGTGGAGCTGATCTTTGCCAGCGCGTCAACCGCCTTGTTGTCCGCCCGTGGGATGTGATGAAACTCACAGCCCTCGAAGGAGCCGGTGAGCTGTTGTACGAGGAAGTGGTAGCTGGCCATGTTGGCGTCCCTGGCGTCCCATTCGCCAGAGACTTGCTACACCACGAGATCGGAGTCCCCGAAGCATAGGATGCGCCTGATGCCAATCTCCTTGGCGAGCCGGAGGCCGTGGACGACGGCCTTGTACTCGGCCACGTTGTTGGAGGTGGCAAGTGTATCTGGAGAGCGTACTTGAGCTGATCACCCTTGGGGGAGGAGAGGACTATGATGGCACCCAGGCCAGTCCTCATTTTCAAGTCGTCGAAATGCATGCGCCAATGCGTGGAGTCTAGGGGAGGCGGCACGAACTCCGTCTCCGCCCACTCGACGAGGAAGTTAGCCAACGCTGTGACTTGATGGCGGTTCTTGGCTTGTACCGGATCTCATGATTGGCGAGGGCGATGACCCATTGGCGATTCGGCCGGTGGAGTCTCGGCCGCTCATGATCTCGCCGAGTGGGGCCATGCTCACCATGGTAATGGTATGCTCTTGGAAGTATTGCTTGACCTTCTTGGCGGTGAAGTATATGCCATAGCACATCTTTTGGTAGTGGGGGTAGTTTTGCTTGGACGCGGAGAGGACCTCACTGAG
The DNA here is from genome assembly GCA_022496015.1 of Hordeum marinum. NCBI lineage: Eukaryota > Viridiplantae > Streptophyta > Magnoliopsida > Poales > Poaceae > Hordeum > Hordeum marinum. The sequence continues at coordinate 333,764,986 of CM039676.1, read as the reverse complement.
GTAGTAGACGAGCCGTTGAACCGGCAGGGACTTGCCCTCCTTCGGCCGCTCGACCACCAGGATGACGCTAATGACGCGTGTAGTCACCGCGATGTAGGCGAGCAGTGGTTCCTTCTCAGCCGGCGCGGCCAGGATGGGCACGCGGGTGAGCGCCTTCTTGAAGCCGCGGAAGGCCTTGTCCGCCTCATCAGGCCAATCGAACATGCCCGGTTTCTTGGTGTGGCCCGACTCGATCAGAGCCGTCTTGTGAAGGAGCCCATAGAGTGGCAGGGCCTTCTCCCCCAGCCGGCTGATGAACCGACTAAGCGAGGCGAGGCAGCCGATGAACTTCTGGACGTCATGGAGCTGGGTCGGCTTCGGCATGTGCTTGATCGTACTGATCTTCTCGGGGTTAGCTTCGATGCCGCGAGCGGACACGAAGAAACCCAAGAGTTGGCCGGCTGGGACGCCAAAGACACACTTCTCCAGGTTGAGCTTGATCTTGTACTCGCGCAAGTTCGCGAAGGTATCCCAGAGATCGTCGAGGAGGGTGAAGTGCTTCTTGGTGTTGATGACGATGTCGTTGATGTAGACGTGGACGTTCCTGCCTATGTGAGGCAGGAGGCACTTTTGCATGCACCGTTGGAAGGTGGCGCCTGCATTCTTCATGCCAAAGGACATGGTGATGTAGCAGTAGGCCCCGAAGGGCGTGATGAAGGAGGTCTTGAGACGGTCCTTCGGGTCGAGCTTAATTTGGTGGTAGCCTGAGTAGGCGTCCATGAAGGACAGCAAGTCACAGCCGGCCGTGGAGTCAATGACTTGATCGATCCGTGGTTGGGCGAAGGGGTCCTTGGCACATGCCTTGTTCAGGCTTGTGTAGTCGATGCACATGCTCCAGGTTTTGTTTTTCTTCAGCACCAGGACTAGGTTGGCCAGCCAGTCTGGGTGGAACACTTCCATGATGAACCCGGCTGCGAGCAGCCGGGCGATCTCTGCGCCTATAGTACGCCGCTTCTCCTCGGAGAAGCGGCACAGGGGTTGCTTGACTGGCTTGACGTCCGGCTGGATGTGTAGTTTGTGCTCGGCATACTTCCTCAGAACACCCGGCATGTCCTTGGGGGACCATGCGAAGATGTCCCGATTCTCACGGAGGAAGTCGACGAGCTCGCCTTCCTATTTGTTGTTGAGGCGGGAGCCGATGGTGACGCACAGAGCCGGGTTGGCCAGGTCGAGCAAATTTGCTTGGTATCCTTGGACGGCTGGAAAGAGGCCTCGCCGATGGATTGTGAGGGTGGAGCCGGCACGACCGGCTGACTGGCGGCAAGGGCCACGAGCCGGTCGAGCTGTTGTTTCTCCTCGGCGATTTCTAGTGCCTCAGCCAACCGGCTGCCGTCTCGAGCGCACTCGAGTGACATCCTGTAGTCACCCATGATGGTGATGATTCCTTTGTGGCCCGACATCTTGAGCCTGAGGTAGGCGTAATGGGGAACCGCCATGAAGCTGATGAGGGTCGGCTGGCCCAACAGCACATGGTAGGGGCTCGCGAGGTCCCCGACCTCGAACAACACCGGCTCGCGACAGAAGTGGTTGGGTCCACTGAAGAGGACGTCGAGCGTGATCTTGCCGACAGGGGAGCATGACTTCCCAGGCACGATGCCGTGGAAGACCATCCGGCTCGCCCACAAGTCTTCTATCTTTAGCCCCAGCTTGTGCATCGTGTTGAGGAAGAGGATGTTGATGCCGTTGCCACCATCTATCAGCACCCGCAAGAAGCGGCAAGTTCGTTCCTTTATGGTGATGGTGGGCTCGAGGACCAAGGCATAGCTGCCGGGATTCGGCATCATGGAGGGATGATCGGCCTGGCTCCAAGTGACTGGCTTCTCCGACCAGTGCATGAACTGGGGAGTTGCCGGCATGGTGCCGTTCACCTCGTGGCGGAGCTGGCACTGAGCGTGTTTGCCCGGCTCCTCACTGGTGAAGACAACATAATAACCATCTTGGTTAGGGAACTAGTCGATCTGACGACCGTCGTTATGGGCCGGAGCCGGAGCCAGCGCCGGGGCGGGAGCTTGGGCTGAGGCCGGTGTGCGGACAGGCGGCGCGGGGGGAGCTGGAAGGCCGTCCCCCCGGGCCAGTCGTTGTGAGAAGTTGCACTGCCGGAGCGTGTGCGTAGAGGGTTTGGCCCTTGAATGGTTCTTGCAGGGAAGGTCGAGCATCTGCTCGAAGGTGAGCTTCGGCTACCAGGCAGCCTTGCTAGTGCGCTGGCACTGGCTGTAAGGCTGGGCAGCCGACTCTTGCTCCTCGACGGTGTTGACCTGCTGGCTCCCATAGCGGGGATCCGTCTGGTCACTCTTGCTTTTGTTGTTCTACGGCTGCCGGTTGTCGATAGCCGGCTGGGACGTGGCCGGTATTGTCGTTGCCTTGTCGGGCGGGGTCGCCTTGACCCGGATGGCTAAATCAGCCGTGGCGTATTTGTCCACCTTGGTCATGAGCTCAGCAAGCATGGCCGGCTCGGAGCACAGAAGCTTATGCTTGATGGGGGTGCCGTCTTGGTAGCCCTCGATGAAGTACTGCATGGCTTGCACCTCGTGCACCCCCTCGTAGGAGTTGCGGAGCTCGGTCCATCGAGTGAGGTAGTCGCAGAGGGATTCGTCCGGCCCTTGAACGCACATGGCGACTTCACAGGGACGACCCGGCTGCTTGTAGGTGCCGGTGAAGTTGCGGACGAAGGCCTCCTCGAAGTCCGTCCAAGTGTTGGTGTTGTCGGCCTCCAGGCTGTTGCGCCAGGTGCGGGCCGAGCCGATCAACATGAGGGGGGCGTAGCAAACGGCCACGCGCTTGTTCCGCTGGCGGTGCCAACTGCGATGGTGTAGTCGATTAGCCAGTCTTCGGGCTTGGCGGCCCCATTATATTTTGGGGTATCCCTAGGGAGCGTGAAGCCGGTCGGGAATGGCTCGGTGCAGATCCGGGGGCCGAAGCAAGCTGGACCAATCGAGCCCTCCTCCTCAAGGAGGGCGGGTTGCGCAAGGTGGTCGATGCGGTTGCGAGCGTGGTTCTCGCTATGGGGAACACGCGGTCCAAGCTGAGCCGAGAGCTCGGGACAGACGGTGGGTGGCACCAACTGCCCTGACTAGCGCCGCGAGGGCGGCGTGTGCTGTGGCTGCGCTGGCTGCCAGATGCCGGCGCTTCGTGGTGGCGGCCTCTTCAAGGTAGATCGTTGGTGTGCCGGCTACTGACAGCTGGCTGCTCGCTCCCTGGCGCCTGAGAGGGCCGGGGGTTGTTCGTTTCGGCTCGGCAGCCAGAAATGCAAGGGGAGTAGGAGTACCAGGCCGCCTAATGGCCGGCAGTTCCCGTGCCCTCGCGTTCGGGCCGGGGGCCTTCGGCAGCTGCGCCGCCCGGCGCGAGTAGATGCTGCTGCGAATCAGCAGCATCGATGACCTTCTTGATGTGGCACTTGTGGGCTGCACGCTCTTCGCCCTCCAAGGTGGCCAGTTCGTCGTAGGCCACCTTGAGGGCCCGCAGGTTGGCTACAGGGGTGTCATAGACAGGCATTTTGCCGCCGAAGATTTCGGTGACCACGCGACCGCGGTCGCCAGCCCCACGCCTCCTGGGCTCGGCGCCAGCCGGGGTAAGGCCATAGGCGTAGGCGTACTCCCGCTGGGCTGCCTCCATGCGGTGCCATGTGGCTGCGAGGACGGTGGCATCCTCGAACAGGACGTGACCTGCCGCCTCGAGATTGGCCGTGGCGGTGTCGGGGTTCACTGTCGGGGCGATAGGAGTGCTCAAGCCCCGGAGGGCCACGCAAAGCGGGTTGGAGGTGCCGACGCGGGCAGCGGCAGCGCTAGCCACGGCCCGCGCACATCCGGAAGCGGTGGAGGAGGTGATGGCCATCACTCCCACGCGATCGTCGGAGCCGACGAACTAAGTCACAGCGAGTGCGCCCACGGCCGTGGGTGGACTGGCGCAGACGAGCACCCGCTCGAGGTACTCGTCAACGGACGGAGTCTCGGCGTGGTTGAGCCTGCCGAAGCGCTTGGTGAGCGCGTCGATGTCGGCAGTGAGGCCGATGGAATCGCCCGCAGGGCGTGCCTGAGCAAGCCCCATGAGCCCCCCACGGTTTCTCCTAGACGAGCAGCAACAGCAAGGAATAACGAGGGGTCCCGCCTGGAGCATGAATCCGGCGGACGCCGCGTACGGCCCCACGATGGGCGCCAACTATCATCGTTTTCTCATGACATATGCCTTAGGGTGGCTTATCGTAGGTGCTTGGGGCCGAAGGACGCCGACAGGCTCCAGGTGCGAGATTGGGCACAAGCGGTGATGACACACGATGTACCTAGGTTTAGGGCCCTCCTAGAGAGGTAATACCCCTAGTCCTGCTTGGTTTAGTTGGATGGATGGGTATGAATACAATGGTGCTCCTAGAGTTGTGTCTAGAGGAGGAAGAAAGAGTAGTCGCGTCGTCTTCCTCCGCTGCTAGAGGGGGTTTGGTGTGTGCGGGTGATCGTCCCTCCTTGTTGCGTGGGGGCTCGGGGGGTTTTATATGCCAACCCTCGGCTCTTATAATATGTTCTAAGTACAGGGGCTGTGGGACCCGGCTGGCAGTCTCTCCGGCTGGCCAAGGGGTCCCACCATTCGTGCTGTCTTGTCGTCAGTGGGGTCCGCCAGCTAAGTGGTCCCATCTCCTGTTGGGGCCTGCCAGCCGGCTCTGCGATTGGCCTCGCCCACCTGCCACGGCACGGGTCGCCCGAGGGGGCATCGTCTAGCGCTAGCCGGCCGAAGTGTCCGGTACGGCCAGCCACGCTATAGCCACGCCGGGGCAGGTCATCGAGTGGGCGTGGGCGTGCCGACACTATTCCCTCACTCGGTCGCGCTCGTCGAGGTCAGCGGCCGGGACGGTTAGACTGTAGCTACGCACTGCAGTGCATTAGCGGCCACTGTAGCCACATGGCCGCCCATCGTGTCGGACGCGTCGTGTCGCCGTACCCGCGCACAGAGGGATGGGACGGCGCATGTCCGTCTTGGGGTCAACGGAAAAGGCGGAGGCAGCTGGCCGAGGGCTGAGCCGGCTCCTTGACCAACCATCCGGGGCGCCAGCCAGCACCGGCTTGTGCCGGACGTCCTCCATCCGGCCACGACCAGCCGGCCGCGTAATTCTTTGAAGCGAAAGGGAGGAGACCCCATTGCTTTAGCCTAACCAGGGGTAATAACCCCGTCAATGATGTATCCGCTTTATTATCTTTCCTTTTTCTCGGTTTGGTAGACATGTCCTTCACATAGAAAACTTGCGCCACATCATTGGCTAGAGAGAATGGTTTGTCTCTGTGCCCAAAATTGTTGAGATCCACTATTGTCATTTCGTACCGCGGGTCTACCATTACCCCTCCTGTAGTCATATTGGCCCATTTGCACCAGAACAAAGGGACCTTCAAATCACCTCCATAGTCAAGTTCCCATATCTCCTCTATGTAACCATAATATGTGTCCTTTTCCTTGGTGTTTGCCGCATCGTCAAAGCGAACACCACTGTTTTGGTTCATGCTCTTTTTATCTTGGCGATCGTGTAAAATATATTCCCATTTATTTTGTACCCTTGGAAAGTCAATATAGTCGAAGATGGTCTCTTGGCCAACAAGTACAAGTCATCTTCAACATTGTCGTCATTCATGAGATGTGTTCGCAACCAACCGCCGAAAGCCTCAATGTGGTACGTTGAATCCAGGGGTCAGACTTCTCTAGGTTCTTCGAGCGTATAATTGTATTCTTTTTCAACCAAATTTAACTTCTCGACAAGAATTTCTATGTCAGTTGTAATTTCCGGTTCACATAACTCCTAGATAAAAACATCTATGTCACGTTGGTCGGCATAATTTTTGTAAACACTAAATGAAATAAATAGTTATAAAAGATAATATACCACATCCGAATCATAGACAGGACGAGGGCCGACGGGGGAGGATACCAAAACCGTGGCACTATATAATAACAAACAATAATAAAAGTAAGAAAATTGTACAAGCATCTATCTAACTCATACAAGTAAGATTTTTTTTCTTTACAAAGAAGATAAGAACAAGAGGCTCACCATGGTGGTGCTGGCGACGAGATCGGCATGGGCGATCGATGGAGGTGAGGACGGGGACGGGACAGGAGAGACAGCCAAACCTAGACAAATCTTGAGGAAAATGGAGCTTGGAGGTCGAGCTTGGAGAGGAGAAAGCTTAAGTGTGGCTTGGGCATTTCATCGAACACCTCATATGCATAGGAGGTGAGATCTAGAGCAACACACACCCACATGTCTACGTCCAAAAAACAGAGTGTGAGTGGGCAGGGGCAGGGCGGGAGTATATATAGGCTTATATCTTTAGTCCCGGTTGGTGGCCAGAACCGGGACGGAAGACACACTTCTAGTCTCGGGTCCAGCTACCAACCGGGACTAAAGGTGCTGGTCGAGGAGCGAGGCCCATTGGTCCTAGTTCTTGTCTGGAACCGGGACCAAAAGTGTGAGAAAAACCATGACCAATGACATCCGAGGCCCTGCCGGCACCCTGGCCTCACGAACTGGGACTGATGCCCCTTTAGTCCTGGTTCGTAAGTGAACCAGGATTATTTCCCTTATCATAGCCTCAACCAAAGCCCTGTTTTTTACTAGTGTGTCTTGGAGTGGCAGTTACCAAAGAACCAAAATACATGAAAATATTCACATCTAGTGTGGGTTCTCTTCCATTGCATTACCTTGGCATGCATAGAAAAAAAGGGCTGAGTAATGCCCAATGGCGTTTTGTGGAAAAATATATTGAAAAGGGCAATATCAATCTCAGAACATAGTGGATACTAGGGATCAAGCACTATCAAAATAACTCAATTACATGATCAATCTCATCAAATCCCATCACCGTCCAGCAAGCCTACAAAGGAATTACTCACTCCTAGTGGTGAGCATCATGGGGGGTGTTGATGAAGAGGGGTTGGTGATGACGACGACGAATCCCCCTCTCTGGAGCCCCAAACAGACTCTAGCTCAGCCCTCCCGAGGAAGAACATGAGGTGGTGATGGCTCCGTCTCGTAAAACGTGATGAAAACTTCTCTCCTATTTTCCCCACTAATAGGAATTTATAGGACTAGAACTAGGGTTTGCGGAGCCACCATGTGGTCCTAAGCAATCAGGGCACACCGGGGGGGGGGCTGTTCGCTAGGAACCAACAGGTGCCCCCCTCAATGGGTCTTCGCTCCAGTATTTTTGTATATTTCAGGAAAATATGTTTCTTCCAATTCCAAGAACTTTTATTTCTTTACAAAAACAACACCATGGTAGTTCTAGTGAAAACAATGTCAGTTCGAGTTAGTTTCATTCAAATCATGCAAATTATTGTCCAAAGTAAGAGCAAAAGTGTTTGGAAAATTAGATACGTTGGATACATATCAATATGTGTGGGTGGGGGACATGAGAAAGTACTCCTACTGGGCTTGGACTTACCAGCAAAGAATGCAACACGTATTGATGTTAGATTACAAAATGCTCATTGTCGAAGAGGCTAGCAATATGTAGGTAACATGAAATTAAACATGACATTAACTCACATAGTCATGAGAACTCAATAACTTTTTCTTAGATGGTCACTCTTAGTGCTTTTGATTTGGTCAGGCCTCTTGAAGACGTTGATGATCTTGTAAGGGGTTGGCTAAATATCTCCCACCCCACCATGGGAAAAGTGGGCCTGATTGCTTGGGCATCACAATATTGGATGAGATACAAAACTATGAATAGTGCATATTTTGAAATGAAAATGCTAGATGATCTTGCAATTGTTATTTTCAGTTTCTGCTATTATCTCGCTAGCTGGCTAATATTGCACACGGACAAAATCAAGGAAACATGGATGAAGGATTCACGAAGATCAAGCAGGTGATGTAGGATATCTTCAATAAAGCTCATGGATGGATGCTTACATTACCTAGGATTGCCTTAGTGTGATGTTGCCGACATCTATTGTGTCATGTTGTTAGTTCTTTGCAATTATCTTTCTTTCTGCACGCATGGTTTACTTTTATCTGTAATATAATATGTACACTAGCTGATATTGGTGAGATTTTGCTCTTTCTGTGTATGCTATTTGACATAGTTGCTTCTAGTTTGTTGTGTGACTAGATTCCCATGACCTTCTGTGCTTACATGTTGCTTCATATTGATATTTACACCTTCTCTTGTTTTGAGGGTGTTGGTCTCTCTCTCTTTGCTTTTTGGGTTGTCCTGAAAACACAGGCGATTTATCTAATATAAATCAATGAGGCGTCCTTGTTGTTGAAAAGAATAATCCCGAATCATGTTCCCCTGCTCCTTCGACTATCAACTACCACCACACCGACTGCTTGTCATTGCATCTACACCAAGCGCCTGGTGCTGCTACACATGCATTCATTTTTCAAAGCAAAGAGAGGTTAAGAACAACTGAACAAGAGCAATCATCAGCTCATACTTCTCATGATGCTCTAGCGTTGGAGCAATTAGTAAGTTACGTTGTGGGTTTTGACTATATATGTTATTTTCTGTTTTAACAAATTCAATATTAAAAACCATAACCTTTTCTATTTTCTATTAATATGTATATATCTGTACCATGATATTTTTTTAATATGGTGCATTTTTGCATATGTATTAAGATGCTTGTCCTGATTTCTAATTTGTACAGAGTTTTATATGTTGTTTTCTTGCAATTCCAAGAAAATCTTGGATTGACCATACAACGTGTCTCGCACGCGTCCATTATTATTTTTGACTTTTCACCTAACCTACCTTTTTGACTAGCAGCTTGTGAACCAGCTTTGTTTTCCAGGTATGGAAACACCCACCCTTGAGGTGTTTAACCACCTTTTCCAAGTGTATGGCATTTTATTCGTAAATAAAGAGGTTGTGTTCTATGAAGTCACAGAAATGATAGATTTTCACCTTTAGGAGGCTAATGGAATTTCTAGAGGCCTATGATGTTACCGAGATTTGTGATGTGTTTTTTTTGGGTGAAAATACACTCGAAAGTCTAAGGGATGATTTTCTCGACAAAATGGAATTCTTCTAATCCCAGATCCTATAGAAGTTTTGAGGAAACAGGTTCGGGTGACTGACCTTCATACCAAGTCTTCCCCCGCCACCAACTCGACATCGTCATAAGCAATTTCAACCAAACTTCAATGCTCACTTTTGAACATATTTTCATGTATATTCGCATTTTGTTGAAATTGCCCCTCCCACGTAATTGCTTGTCATCCTCTACCACTGCGCATTACTCGACTCATTTGTTGGTTGAAAGACCTTGGGGATGGGGTTCTTGTTGGAAATAAGCCCTACAAGTAATAATAAATTGGTTATTATTATATTTCCTTGTTCATGATAAATGTTTATTATCCATGCTAGAATTGTATTGATTGAAAACTCAATTGCATGTGTGGATACATAGACAACACTGTGTCCCTAGTATGCCTCTAATACACTAGCTCGTTGATAAAAGATGGTCAAGGTTTCGTAGCCATAGACATGAGATGTCGTTTGATAATGGGATGACAACATTAGGAGAATGATGTGATGGACAAGACCCAAATTATAAACATAGCATAAGATCGTGTCAGTTTATTGCTATAGTTTTCTGCATGTCAAGTATGTATTGCTATGACCATGAGATCATGCAACTCACTGACACCAGAGGAATACCTTGTGTGTATCAAACGTCACAACGTAACTGGGTGACTATAAAGATGCTCTACAGGTATCTCCGAGGGTGTCTATTGAGTGGGCATGGGTCAAGACTGGGATTTGTTACTCCGTGTGACGGAGAGGTATCTCAGGGCCCACTCGCTAATATAACATCACAATAAGCCTTGCAAGCAATGTGACTAAGTGTTAGCCACGTGATCTTTTATTACGGAACGAGTAAAGATACTTGCTGGTAATGAGATTGAACTAGGTATAGAGATACCAAAGATCGAATCTCGGGCAAGTAACATACCGAAGTACAAAGGGAACGGCGTACGCGATTAACTGAATCCTTGACATAGAGGTTCAAACGATAAAGATCTTTGTAGAATATGTAGGAACCAATATGGTCATACAGGTCCCGCTATTGGTTATTGACCGTGGAGGTGTCTCGGTCATGTCTACATAGTTCGCGAACCCACAGGGTCTACACACTTAAGGTTCGGTGACATTTTGTTATAGTAGAGTTATGTATGATGGTGACCTAAGGTTGTTCGGAGTCCCATATGAGATCCTGGACGTCACGAGGAGCTCCGGAATGGTCTGTAGGTAAAGATTGATATATAAGAAGTCCTATTTTGGTCATCGGAAAAGTTTTGGGCACTTCGGTAATGCACAGGGAGTGCCGGGAGGGTACCAGGGGCCATCGGGAGGGGTGTCTCGACCCAAAGGACTTCATGGGCTGTGGGAGGATTCAAACCAGCCCCTAGTGGACTGGCAATACCCCCCACCAAGGCCCATGAGGCTAAGGATGGGAAAAACCCAAAGGTGGAAAGGTGGAAAGGGTTTCCAAGAGGAGAGGAGGAATCCTACTCCTAGTAGGATTGGACTAGGAATCCTCCATCGCCAATTTTGGCCAACCCTTGAGGTCTTGAGGTTGCCTCCTCCCCTCCCTCCCCCCTATATATACTAGAGGAGTTAGAGGGGATATCTAACCGTAATTGCCACGTGCTCCCTCTACTTCCTCTAGATCGTTTTCTAATTTAGTCTAGTTTCGGCGGTGCTTAGGCGAAGCCCTGCCAGAATAGTTCCACCACCGCCGCCGTCGTGCTGCCAGAGAACTCTTCTACCTCTTTTCCCCTCTTGCTGGATCAAGAAGGCAGAGATATTCATCGAGCTGTATGTGTGCTGACCACGGAGGTGCCGCCCGTTTGGTGCTAGATCGGGAGGACCGTGATCAGGATCGCGAGACGATGCGTGATTTGATCAAGGGACGGATCATGATGGATGATTGGATCGCAAGATGGATCATGATGCAATCGCGGATGGATCATGATGGATGATTGGATCGCGAGATGGATCATGATCGAATCGCAGGACGCTCGGCGATTTGGATCGCGGTGACGTTCAACTACATCAACCGCGTTTCTTAACGCTTCCCGCTTAGCGGTCGACAAGGGTATGTAGATCCGCTCTCCCTCTTGTAGATGCTCATCACCATGTATAGATCTTGCGTGTGCGAAGGAATTTTTTCGTTTCCCATGCAACGTTTCCCAATAGTGGCATCATGAGCTAGATCTATGTGCAGATGAAATCATGAGTAGAACACAAAGGAGTTTGTGGGCGTTGATGCTCAGATTCCGTCCTCCCTTGGCCGCTTTTGATTCAGCGGTATTGTGGGATGAAGCAGCCCGGACCAACCGTAATCGTACGCTTACGAGCGACCGGTTCCATCGACTGACATGTGACTTTGTTGCATAAAGATGGCTGGCGGGTGTCTGTCTCTCGTACTCTAGTTGGATCGGATTCGACAAAGCGGTCCTTGAGAAGGTTGAATAGAAATTTTTGTGGTGGTTTTTGCGTAGGTAAGAATTGTTCTTGCTTGATACATGTAGCATCCACGTAAAACTTGCAACAATAATTAGAGGACTTCTAACTTGTTTTTATAGGGTATGTTGTGATGTGATGTGATATGGCCAATTACATGATGAGATATATGTGATGTATGAGATGATCATGTATTGTATAGAATATCACGACTTGCATGTCGATGAGTACTGCAACTGGTAGGAGCCATATGGTTGTCTTTAATTATTTTCACCATTTTGCTTTACTTTATTGCTATGAGTTAGCAATAGTCGTGGAAGCAACAGTCGGCGTGACAACCTCATGGCGACATATTGATGGAGATCATGGTGTCATGCTAGTGACGATGGAGATCATGTCGGTGCTTGGGAGATGGAGATCAAAAGCACAAGTTTATGGCCATATCATGTCACTTATGCTGGAATTTTCTCTAAAAATGGGCCAGCCCAATAACAATTTTTAGAATTCCTAATAAATCCTAGAGGCCCACTAAGGCCATTCGTGCAAGGCAAGAGGTGGGACAAAAGTTTAGTCCCACATTGCTAGTTTAGTAGGAGTTGGACCTCCTTATAAGGGAGGATGTTTCTCCACATGTATGAGCATGAGAACAAGAGGGACATACACGCGCGCTCCTCCTCTGCCACCTGCCTTGGCATGCCATGCCACGCCACGCCACGCCTCGTCATGCCTCGCCACGACGCGCCGCACCACGGGTTGCGGGAATGAGCCATGCTAATGTCTAAATTTTTGTCACGCACGACTGGTATACGAAAGGTCACTCAGGAGTTGAAAGGCTTAGCTGTAGTGGAGATTAAATACGACGTTGCACCCTTCGGCTGTTGCCTCTTCGTTTCATCTCCCTCTTTTGCTTCCCCTCCCATCGTTGCCTGTTTGCCTCCTTCTTTTCTGCCTATAAAAGGAGGTCGCTCCTTCTTCCTCACGCCCTCAAGTTCCAAACTCTGAGTTGCTGCTAGGTTCTTCCCCATCCCGGCTTGCGGCATGCACCACAGGTCAGGACAGTAGGCCTCCGAAAACCCACCGCTTTGAGTCCTATACGGGAGAAGGGTGATAAGGTTTTTGTGGAGCGCTCGGAGTGATTACTGGCTTCTTCATCACGGACGCCACGGATACCGACGATCACTTCCAAACGATGACTTCTTCCCCGACATCAGTGACCTCTTCGACGACATGGCCGATGATGACGTCAATGCCAACCCAGCTGCTGCCACCGCTTAGTACGTATTCATGTTTTTCATGTTCGAGGTTCTGCTAGAATTACTTGGTCTAGTTTCTATGCTAACTATGTTTCGGTATAGTTCAAATGTTCACATATATTCACCTACTATACTTTAGTTTCCCTAATAAGTTTCGTTCCTCTTATTGTGGCATATTCTCCTCTAAGTCGCATGACTAGTGTTGCCCTTTCTACTATAATCTTGTTTTATCAGCTGCTTATTTCATTTAAATCTTTTGGTAAATTGCTCATATTTCCAACAATCCAAAACCCTTATTTTTGGCAAGTTACCCCGAGTGGTTTTGCTGCTTCCATGAGGCCTCCTATGTTTGAGCATGTGCACTATAAGAGGTGGCGTGTGAGGGCTGTCCTATGGTTTCAAACCATGAGCTGCTATGAGGCCACTCTTGGCAAACCTGAAGGAGATCTTAATCCTCAAGAGGAACAAGTTTTTTAGAAAAAGGATACCTTCCTTAAGGCTGCTCTTTTGAGTGTTCTTGGTGAGAACATAGTTGATGCTTATGCGTCAGTTGACAATGGAAAAGATATGTGGGATGCACTCGAGGCCAAGTTTGGGGTCTCCGATGCTAGCACTGAGATGTATATCGTGGAACAATTCTATGACTACAGGATGACTGAGGAGCGCTCCGTGGTTGAGCAAGCTCATGAGATACAGTCGTTTGCTAGAGAACTTGAGCACTTCAATTGTATGTTACGAGACAAGTTTGTTGGCAGAGGTATCATTACTAAGCTCCCTCCCTCGTGGAGGAACTTTGCTAGCTCTCTGAAGCATAAGAGACAGGAGTTTTCCGTTCCGGATCTCATTGGTACTCTTGATGTGGAAGAAAAGGCGAGAGCAAAAGATTTACGTGCTCGAGGTATTGAGGGAGGTTCTAGTGCCAATTTGGTACAGAAGAAAAACTTCCAGCCCCACAATTTCAAGAACAAGGGCAAGTTTGATGGCAAGGGAAAGTTTGATGGGAAGAACAAGGCTTTGCAACACACCAACTTCAAGAAGAAGACTGACAAGAAGAAAGGTGTGTGTCATGTCTGCGGAGATCCTGATCATTGGGCCCCTAGCTGCCCTAACCGTTATGACAAGCGTCAACATGGGAAAGGCGACAAGATCGCAAATGTTGTCATTGGTGAGGCTGAGATGAAGTATGTTGGGTACGGTATACTTCCCACTATTCTCTTAGTATGTCTTTCTCCTGATTGGTTGATTGACACGGGTGCTAATGTGCATGTATGTGGTGATATTTCCATGTTTTCTTCTTATCAGGCCACAAGAACTACTTCCATGATGATGGGCAATGGTTCAAGTGCTTCTGTTCGTGGTGTTGGCACGGTCGATGTAAAGTTTACTTCGGGGAAGATCGTGCGGCTGAAGAACGTGCATTATGTCCCCTCCGTCAATAAAAATCTTGTTAGTGATTCTCTTCTCTGTAGAGATGGCTACAATCTTGTTTTTGAGTCCAAGAAATTTGCAATATCCAAGTATGGAACTTTTGTTGGAAAAGGTTATGAGTAGGAGGCTTGTTCAAACTATCTCTGTCAGATGTTTGTAATAAACTTGCTCATCATGTTTGCAAAAATAGTGAATCAAATGTCTGGCATTCACGTCTCTGTCATGTTAATTTCGGTTGTATGACACGGCTAGCCAAGTTGAACTTAATCCCCAACATCACTGTTGTGAATGGATCTAAGTGTCAAGTTTGTGTGCAAGCTAAGCAACCTCGTAAATCTCATACATTTGCGGAAACAAGAAATCTTGCACCACTAGAACTCATACATTCAGATCTTTGTGAAATGAATGGTGTTTTGACAAAAGGTGGAAAGAAATATTTCATGATGTTAATTGATGACTCCACTAGATATTGCCATGTGTATCTTTTGAAATCAAAAGATGAGGCTTTGAATTTTCCCAAGAACTATAAAGCTGAAGTGGAAAATCAACTTGATCAGAAAATCAACAGGCTTAGCTCCGATCATGGTGGAGAGTATTTTTCCAACAAATTTGATTCTTTTTGTGAGGAACACGGAATAATCCATGAGAGGACGCCTCCCTATTCACCTCAGTCAAATGGGGTAGCCGAAAGAAAGAACCGTACTCTAATTGATTTGGTTAACGCCATGTTAGACACATCAGGTCTCTCTAAGGCATGGTGGGGGGAGGCGATATTGACTGCATGTCATGTCCTAAACTGAGTTCCCACAAAGAACAAAGAGATAACTCCATTCGAGGAATGGGAGAAGAAAAGGTTAAAACTCTCTTACCTACGTACTTGGGGCTGCTTGGCAAAAGTGAATATACCAATTCCAAAGAAGCGAAAACTTGGACTAAAAACTGTAGATTGTGTTTTCCTGGGCTATGGTTTTCATAGCATTGGTTATAGATTCTTGATTGTAAAATCTGAGGTATCGGACATGTGCATTGGTACAATCATGGAGTCGAATGATGCGACTTTCTTTGAAGATATCTTTCCCATGAAGGATATGGGCAGCTCATCCAATCAAGAGTTGCCTACTTCATCGAGTCAAGATATAGTTGAAATTTCTGAACCTATCATTTTGACACAACGGCTTGAAGATCCCGTGGAGGACAATGATGACTGATGAGACTCCTAAAATGAGCAAGAGACAGAGGACTTCAAAGTCCTTTGGTGATGATTTTCTTGTATATCTCATAGACGACACTCCCAGTTCTATTTCAGAGGCCTATGCATCTAAAGACGCCGACTACTGGAAGGAAGCGGTCCGTAGTGAGATGGATTCCATTTTGGCAAATGAAACTTGGGAGATAACAGATCGACCTTATGGGTGCAAACCTATAGGGTGCAAATGGGTATTCAAGAAAAAGCTTAGGCTTGATGGTAATATTGAGAAGTATAAGGCACGGCTCGTGGCCAAGGGTTATACCCAAAAGGAAGGTGAAGACTTCTTTGATACTTATTCACCTGTGGCTCGACTGACCACTATTCAAGTGTTACTATCACTAGCTTCCTCACATGGTCTTCTTGTTCATCAAATGGATGTTAAGACATCTTTCTTGAATGGAGAGTTGGATGAGGACATTTTCATGGAACAACCTGATGGGTTTATCATGGACGGTCAGGAAGGAAAAGCGTGTAGATTGTTGAAGTCTTTGTATGAACTCAAACAAGCACCTAAGCAGTGGTATGAGAAGTTTGAAAGAACTTTAACAACTGTAGGCTTTGTTGTAAACGAAGCTGACAAATGTGTGTACTTTTGCCATGGTGGGTGTTGGGGATATAACCCCGTGGTGAGACCTGCCCAGGTGGGGCCGGGTCATACGTAGCGGCTCATGGGCCACACCAAGGATGGGCCTCGAGACAAAAGCCTAGACATGTGGTGGCTTACCAAGATGGGCCAAGGCGAGGCCCAAACAAGGAAGGCATGAAGACCCGGGCGGATAAGCCGCCCGGAGACGACTTGCTCAGGAAGGCAAGACGACATGGAGATAGAGTCGGACACGTTGTAAGAGTCGGTATGAGACTTTTGTAACCCGTGGTCTTGACCTCCTATATAAGGGCGAGACCCGGGGCGACATAAACAGAAACCAACTAATCGTGAACTAGGTCAAGCGAATCCTCTCACTTGTAATCGATACTCCAATCTATACAACACGAGGAGGACGTAGGCTGTTACCTCTTCTTGATGGGCCGAACCTGGGTCAACTCGTGTCCTTCATCCCAACCAACCCCTTGGAGTCCATCACCTTAGCGATGGCCTCGAATCTAAGTCCTCGGACATCTACCATGACAAAACCACGATAGTTGGTGCCCACCATGGGGCCAGCGCTCGGTGGTGTTGAGTTCTCAGAGGGCTCTCTTCCAAGGATCGAGGGATACGTGATCCGAAGGATGGACAAAAGTCGTCGTGGCCGGATCTACATCGATGACGCCGGCTGGGGTCCGGAGGCCAATTCTATCGAGTATGGGTTTCGGGTTCCCTTCGGCGGAATCCATGTCTTCATCGCCAAAGTCGGCAGATCTACACCCGGGCCGGACGTCTGCACCGACATTTTCGAGCCGGTCCGGCACGTGCAACACGCCCGACACGTGCAACCCGCCCATGCTGACCCGGGCAGGAAGCATGTCTTTGTTGGCTTCACTCAAGGTATGGATCTTGAGGCTTCTATGTCGCAGGAGACTCTCATCTGTTCGGAGCATGGATCTTCGAGTGGAGAGGCGGAATCGATCTACCAGCTTCACGACGGCGGGGTCGGGGGCCACGATGAGCTTTACCCCGAGTCGGAGCATTCTGAGCCGGACGATCATGGGCTGCCGACTTATGCGGCTATGTTCATGGCGGGAACAAAACCGGGCCCAAGCAGTACAACCGCCGGGGCGAAAGACACGGTGGCTGACCCGCCGTCGGCTCAGGTTCTTCTGGATCTTATGAACGAGCTCACAACTCTGATGGTGACTGAAGTCACGCCTAAGAATCAAGCCGCCCGGAATCTGGAGATCACAAGACTGAAGGACCAGATGGTGGAAGTCCAGCAGGGGATCAGCGTGTTAAAGGCTCAGATGGATGCAGTGGCAGAGCGCCTTAAGGCGCGTACTTTCCGCCTTGAGCTAGAACATCAGTCGGCAGCCGCGGTGCAGCAGATGAGGAATCAGTCCCGCCTGCCAGAACAATATGAGGCCAGAAACCTTTTTAACATGCCAGGAACGGGACGGACAGCAGAAGCACCTGGAAGTCGGTCGGCGGCTCGGTGGCAGCTTAACCCGCCCCGACGATATCAGACCTCACCAATGGCTTTTCCAACACCGGCGGGTCATTATTCAAACCTGACAGAGAACATGGTGGCGGCAACAACCTAGCTTGGAACAATCCCTATTCCTTACGAGGTGCCTTTTGTAGAAGAAACACGGAACGCTATTGGATACCTACAAACAGCGATGGCCCAGCAAGAGAAGTATATCTACAGCCGGAGTCGCGTGCATTCAAACCCCATCGCCAGCCGTAGCTTCAGCTAGCGCTATGAGTTGCTAGCGGTTTCTAGCAGTGATCGGCACTGGGGCCCGCCGCGAGATGATGAGGCGGATTTAGATGCTCAGGCACTCGTAGACCGGGCAAGAGCACAGCGAGAGGCGGCGACTCTAGCTGCGGCAGCTCATCAAGAGCCTACGCCCTCTATCTTAGTTGGAGCAGGAGTAACCACCAGGGCCGTGGGAGTACCATGCTTGGTGCCGGCTCTGCGGAACGAGCGTCTACCAAAGGACTTCAAAGGCCCTCGCAAGTCCCAAATTACACTGCCGATCTACCCCCGGAGGCCTGGATTGAAAGTTATGAGCTGGCCATGGAGATGTTGGACGTCAATGATGCGGTATGTGCGAAGTATTTATCATGATGCTAGAAGGACCGGCTCGCATGTGGTTGAAGGGTTTGCCACCCAATACTATCAATTCATGGGCTGAGTTAAAGGCGAAGTTCATCAAAAACTTTCAAGGAACATGCAAGAAGCCTATGACGATTGTGGATTTGGATCACTGCATACATTAGGAGAATGAACCAACTCATCATTGGGTCCGGCGGGTCTCGGCTATCATCCACTCGTCTGAGCAGATCACGGTGGCTCAAGCGGTTTTGATTCTGGAAAGGAATTGCCACTTTACCCCTCTGAAGCAGAAGCTTGGCCGACTCAAGCACACATGTCAAGACATGGGGGAGCTCATGGAGGCTCTCACGAAGTACGCCGACTCTGATAATACGAAGCATTTGGGCTCTAATGAGGAGAAACCTGGTTAGAGTAAAAATAATAACCATGACAAGTGTGCGTCAGGCAATGGTAACCAAAGTTAGAGGATGGCAGGTCAGAATTGGTGGCCACGCCAGCACCGGCAACAATTGTGCTAAGGGCAACAGGAAGTTCAGGTAGCCTTTTAATAAGGGTATGACTCCTTTTAATTTGGAGGAGATGCTCAATAAACCTTGTCCGGAGCACAGTCGGCCCGACAGACCGGCGGGTCACACATGGGGTAATTGCCACGTTATGCAAAAGTTCAAGGACTACAACTTACGATAGCGTAACAACGATGGTGGCCCGCCTGGTGGCTCAGGACCAGGCGGGTCAGGAGCCGGGTTTGGCTCCGACAGCTCAGGATCCGGCCATCACGGCCAAGGCAACCAGGGAGGACATCATCCGCACTCTGGTGGCAACAATCAGCAACAGAATAACCAGTATGGATATCAGAGTAATCCAAAGCAGCTCAGCTCGGGTCAGTATCATGTTTTTATGACCAACCTTGACAAGCGAGATCAGAAGTTGCGTAAGCGGGCGGTTAATGCGATCATGTCGGCTCTACCACAATACTTAAAGTGGTTTGAGTATGATATAACCTGGAGCAGGGAGGATCACCCGTCGCATGTTGATGACCCAGGACGGCTGGCATTGGTAGGTGCTCCCCAAGTTGGAGGCTATGTGTTTACCAAGGTGCTTATGGATGGTGGTAGTAGCATCAATATTTTGTACTAAGACACTTTCCGCCGGATGAAGTTGCTTGATAAGGATCTTAAACCGTCCTCAATAGTTTTTCACGGCGTGGTGCCTGGCAAGTCAGCTTATCCAGTTGGGAGGATCTCTTTGGAAGTCACCTTCAGTGACGAACACAACTACAGGGTAGAGACCTTGTGTTTTGAGGTGGTCAAGATCAAAAGTCCGTATCATGCTCTGTTTGGACATCCGACTTACGCCAAATTCATGGCTAGGCCTTGTTATGTGTACTTGTAGCTCAAGATGCCGGGCCTAATGGGTACGATTACGGTGCATCGTGATCGAGAGACGACTATTGAGTGTGAGGAAGGAGACACGGCTTATGCAGATTCCAGTTGTGCTGAGGCGGATCTCATGTTTTACAAGGAAAATTTTGACCCGGAGGACATGACTCTGCTGAAAAAGCCCACCACAGCGATTGAGCCGCCCTTCAAATTTTCAGCGGATAATACTAAATTGGTAGATTTCACACCGGGCGACTCATCTCAACAGTTCACTATCGGGGCTAATATGGATCCCAAATAGGAAAGCGCGCTCATCGAATTCATCCATGAGAATCGGGACATCTTCGCGTGGAAACCTTCTGACATGTCGGGTGTACCGAGAGAGTTCGCTGAGCACCACCTTAATGTGGATCCTAAGTTTAAACCAGTCAAGCAGTTTCTATGGCGGTTCAGTGAGGAGAGATGCAAGGCCATTGGGGAAGAGGTAGCCCGGATTCTGGTGGCGGGTTTCATCATCGAGGTCTTTCACCCGGAGTGGCTTGCTAATCCGGTACTAGTACTCAAGGAAAACGACACGTGGCGTATGTGTGTGGACTACACGGATCTTAACAATGCATGTCCGGCTGACCCGTTTCCTCTCCCTCGTATTGACCAGATCATTGATGCAACGGCGGGTTGTGAAAATTTATGCTTCCTAGATGCTTATTCTGGTTATCATCAGATCAAGATGACAGTCAAGGATCAAGAGAATACGGCTTTCATCATGCCTTTTGGTGCCTTCTGCTACGTGTCTATGCCTTTTGGGATCAAGAGTGCCCAGGTGACTTACCAGCATTGTGTACAAAACTGTCTTCACAACCAAATTGGGCACAACGTTCATGCATATGTGGATGATATTGTGATCAAGTCAAGAAAGAAGGAAACTCTGCTTGACGACCTGAAGGAGACTTTCGAAAATTAATGGGTCTACAAGATGATGCTTAACCCGCCTAAGTGTGTCTTTGGCATTCCGGCAGGCAAGCTCTTGGGATTTCTAGTCTCTAAGCGTGGCATTGAAGCTAACCCAGATAAGATCAAGGCTATCACTTCCCTGTCTGAGCCAGCATGCATAAATGATGTTCAGCGCTTGGCAGGACAGATTGCTGCATTAAGCCGGTTTATAAGCCGCCTTGGTGAGAAGGCCATCCCTTTATACCAGATGATGAAAAAGATGGACAACAGTGTCTGGAGTATGGCGGCGGGTGAAGCATTTGAGGTGCTCAAGAGATAGCTCATTGAGCCGCCGGTCTTAGTCGCTCCGGTTGAGAAAGAACCCTTTCTCTTATACTTGGCGGCTAGTAACAGGGCTGTCAGCGCCGCAATCGTTGTCGAGCGTAAGGAGGCAGGGAAGAAATATCCGGTTTAGAGGCCGGTTTACTATATCAGTGAGGTCCTGACAGAATCCAAGCAGACGTATCCACATTGGCAGAAGCTGGTGTATGGGGTGTTCATGGCAAACCACAAGCTAAAGCACTATTTCCTGGGGCACCAGATTACAGTGGTTAGCTCTGCCCATTGGGAGATATAATTCAAAACATAGAAGCTACTGGCAGGATTGCTAAGTGGGCATTGGAGCTTGGACCTCTCAATTTGAAATACGTACCTCGCACGACAGTCAAGTTAGGCGCCGAGGAGAAGCCGGGCAATAGATACTGGACAATCCACTTTGATGGATCCAGGCAACTAGAAGGATCAGGGGAAGGGGTTGTCTTAACTTCCCCCAAAGGTGATAAGTTCTGTTATGTGCTAAGGTTGAAGTTTCCTTGTACTAACAATCCAGTTGAGTATGAAGCTCTACTTCATGGCCTTCGGGTGGCTAAGGAGATGAACCTGAGCCGGGTTAGATGCTTCGGCGACTTAGATCTCGTAGCCCAGCAAGTCTCAGGCACTTGGGACTCCAAGGACCCGCGGATGGCGGCTTATCGTCAGGTGGTGGATGTCATCGCTGGTCACTTCAAGGGTTATCAGGTGGATCATATTGATTGTCACAGGAACGAGGCGGCTGATGCCCTATCAAGGCTGGGTTCTCAACGTAAGCCGGTGCCGCCTAATGTTTTCATAGACGTACTACATCACCCGTCAGTTAAGTTACCTTCAGAGGAAGACTTGACTATCCTTTGCCAGGAGGGACAGCTGGTGGTGGCTCTAAATGCAATTCCTGACTGGACTGTGCCTTATTTGGCATACTTGACTCGCGGCGAGTTACTTGATGATGACAATCTCGCCAGACAGATCACCAGGCGGTCTAAATCTATGACGATAGTCAATGGCAAGTTACATAAGTGGAGCGTCACTAGCGTGTTTCAACGTTGTGTTTCACCTGAAGAGGGCAAAGAAATCTTGAATGAAATTCATGCTGGTGATTGTGGTCATCACGCCAGCTCAAAATCTTTGGTGGCCAAGGCCTTTTGACATGGCTTCTTCTGGCTGATGGCTCATAAGGATGCGGAAGACTTGGTCTGCAAGTGCGATGGATGTCAAAAGTTTGGCCGGCGTGCTCATGTCCCGGCTGAAGAGTTGCGCATGATTCCAATTACTTGGCTGTTTGTAGTCTAGGAGCTTGATATGGTCAGGCCTTTCAAGAGATCCAAGGACAAGAAGACCCACCTCTTGGTGGCGGTTGACAAATTTACCAAGTGGGTAGAAGCTGAGGCAGTCAGCAAGTGTGACGCGGCCATGGCGGTTCAATTTATTAAAAAGCTGATCTACCATTTTGGTTACCCTCACAACATCATCCCTGATAATGGTACAAACCTATCCAAGGGGGCTATGCGAGCGT
Organism: Hordeum marinum; assembly: GCA_022496015.1. NCBI lineage: Eukaryota > Viridiplantae > Streptophyta > Magnoliopsida > Poales > Poaceae > Hordeum > Hordeum marinum. The sequence goes on along the minus strand of CM039676.1, from coordinate 333,742,656 downwards.
TCTGTGAAAGTGAACACATCCGACTTGATGTCTCCGCGGTTGCTCATCCACAGTCAAATGGTCAGGCAGAGCGTGCTAACCAGGAAATCTTGATAGGTATCAAACCCCGGCTTATGGTTCCTTTGCAGCAAACGCCAGGTTGTTGGGTGGAGGAGTTGCCGTCCGTCTTATGGAGTGTCAGAACCACTCCCAACAAATCAATAGGTTATACACCTTTCTTCATGGTTTATGAGGCAGAAGCCCTGTTGCCAAGCGATATCCGTCATGACTCGCCACGAGTGGCGGCTTACGTTGAAGCGAACAATGAAATGGCGCGTCAAGATGCATTGGGTGCCTTGGAAGAAGAACGTGATCTAGCGGCGGCTTGATCGGCGATTTATCAACAAGACCTGTGTCGCTATCATAGCCGCAGAGTCAAGACCCGGACATTTCATGAAGGCGTGTTGCGGTTGATTCAGGATCAGACAAATGCACACAAGTTATCCCCTCCATGGGAAGGGCCTTTCGTGGTTAGTAGAAATCTCAACAGTGGGTCGTATTACCTCATTGACATCCGAGACGACTCAAGCACTTCTGGGCAGTAGACGCGCCGACCATGGAACATAGCGCATCTACGGCCTTACTATACTTAAGTTGTCAAGACTTGACATTGTACACATTCATTGTACATATCATATATATATATGAATAAAGTTGGCATCCCTGCAAGCCGGGGCCTCTGCCATTTTGCGTATCTCAGTCTATGCAAAAAGGTCAATCAGGTAGCTTCCAACCCATCGGGGCTTAGCTTATCAGACCCTATTGATCGGCTCTCAAGCCAAATAGTTGACTCCGTCAACATGATCGTCCAAGGGGCTTCTAACCCACTGGGTTTAGCTTATCACACCCTATCGGTCGGCTCTCAAGCCAAATAGTTGACTCCGTCAACATGATCGTCCAGGGGGCTTCCAACCCACCGGGTTTGGCTTATCACACCCTATCGGTCGGCTCAAGCCAAATAGTTGACTTCGTCAACATGATCGTCCAGGGGGCTTCCAACCCACCGGGTTTAGCTTATCACACCCTATTGGTCGGCTCTTAAGCCAAACAATTAACATCATCAACAAAGGTCAATTGGGGCTTTCAACCCACCGGGTTTAGCTTGCACACCCTCTTGATCGGCTCTTAAGCCAAACAGGGTTAAACCTGCCTGCAAGCTAATGCTGCTCCGCTAGGTGACCCACCAAACTCTTACCAGTTAATCTTGACCCTGAGCCGGCTCAAAGAAATTAACGGCCAATCTCGATAGAGACCTTGTACTGGTTCAAGGTTAAAACAACGGCTCTTTTCATGTGAGGGCCGGCTGACGGAAAGCGAGGATAAACTCTCCCATCTAATGCCGACTCTCCGCTATGTGGCCCATTCGTACTCTTAGACAATTAATCTTTTAAAGACCTTGCACTGTTTAAGGTTAAAACGACGGATTTATGTCACGTGAGAGGCAGTTTATGGGCTACCAGGGTACTCATGCCTTGCAGCGATGGCTCCTTTTCTGGCAGCTGATTTTTTGAGCTCTTGGATTTTTTTAGGCACGTTGGATAGCAACTCTATGACTCCCTTCATAGTTGGGGGAATACTATATTTATAGAGCACCGCCTTGATTCTGCAGAGAGCTCCGCAATACAGTTGCTCTGTTAAAGTATAGACGGCTTTCAATGGCAACAAGCTATCAGTAGCAAGTTCACGGCTCCTTTGTCCTGCATAAGATGGAATTTCGGTTATAAGTCGCCAGCATAAGTACTCACATAAGAGTATTGGCTAAATATTTAGTACTTACCAAAGATGGCGGCAGACATCTTTGCAATGTGGCACTTGAAGGCATGTAACTCATCAGACACAACCATGAGCCGCTAGTCAGAATCGTCTGCTCGTTGTGCCAGGGCGGTTTGTTCCGTCTCAGCAGATTTCTTGAAGGCGGTGAAGTCAGCTTTAAATTTAGCAAGTTCTTCGATGGTGAGCCGGCACTTCTCGTCTGCCTCGCCTCGGGCGGCTTGCTGAGTGGCCAGACTGCTCCTCAAGCCGGTCAATTCAGACTCAGCCTCGTTTAAAGCTTCCCATGACATATAAAAAGCAAAATGAGGGCTAAGTCGTCAGGATAGCATACTACGAAATGATGAAAATTAAGATAATATAAAGCAAGTCTCAAGCAGATTGCAAGCAATATGCTCGACACTTGAGGGCTAATGTATATTTGATCTCCAAGGCTACAATGAAGTTCCGGCTCATCTTCACTCATCTTCATCAAGTTAAGCCAGCCCTTGGGGGCTATAGATGGCCCTTTGATCTATCTACAATGAAGTTCCGGCTCATCTTCATCAAGTTAAGCCGGCACTTGGAGGCTACATATGGCTCTTTGATCGATCTACAATGAAGTTCCAGCTCATGTTCATAAAGTTAAGCCGACACTTGGAGGCTACATATGGCTCTTTGATCTATCTACACTGAAGTTCCGGCTCATCTTCATCAAGTTAAGCCGGCCCTTGTGGGCTACAGATTTCCCTTTCAACAACTACTTACGCACTAAAGCATCGGCTCAATATTTAGGTTTTAGGCCGACAATTGAGGGCTACAAGCTAAGTGTTCTACTTATAACAAGACTCAAAGACCAGTCTTACCATTAGCAAATACTAAACCAGCTCTTGGGGGCTACGTAAGGATATAAGGAAAATAGAGCAAGAGTACCTCATATTTTTTCTTCATCAAGTTAACAAGCTTGAGCTCCATGTTCTGGCTTGTGGAGAGGCGGTTTAGATAACCAGCGTGAAGCTGATTAGCGGTTAACTTATCTAGCGTGGGGAGCTCAAAGTACAGCTTCTCGGAGGCTTCAGTCTTCTCAGTGTGCTTTTTCAACACATGAGATTGAGGAGAGTGAAAGCCGACACCAGTAATGATGACGTCCAAAGTAACCGAATCATCAACAGCCGGTGAAGGACTCAGCGGCTTAGTATGGGTCCTTGGAGGACTCTTAGGAATTATGTCATGGGTTGCCGGCTCAGCAGAGCGACGAGCGTCTTCAGGCACATCCTTCGAGGTGGCAGAGGGATCATCGTGCATTGCAGGAGTGTCCGGCTTAGTAGGCTCCATCTCTCGAGCCTTGGGAGCAGGGGTAGACCTGTCGGTCCTCCTTCGTTTCACTTGAGCCCTGGAAAACCTAGAAGGTCATGGTCTAAACTTTACGGCTAACAAAGGACGGAATGCAAGCATGAAAGGCACGCACTCTGGGTTGATCTTCAGAGGCAGAAGAGCAGTAGCTCTAGAGTCGCCCAATGAAGGGGGTGATTCCTGAAAACAGTTAAGGTAATATAAGACAGGGTCAAAGTATAAAGGCAAGGTTGACAAACTTAAGCCAATTGAAACAAATACCTCAGTTGGCCATTTTCGTTGAGCCGGAGAGTGAGATAACCCGGTCATGAGGTCGTCAGAGCCAGTGCTCCAGGTCTGGCGTCGGGAGAGTTGCTGTTTCTTTTTCAAAAGAAAGTGGGGTCTAAGTAAGCAAGAGGATGAGAAAGTGGGACCTTCCGGACGACCCGCCGTATCTTCTCTGGTGCAAGATGTTCTGAGTCATATGAAACATAAGTTACCTCAGGAACATTGGTGTGGCATGTCTCCGTTTCGTCCTGAGAAGTATTATTGTCAGTAAGGTGCATGAAGAGACGACCAAGAGAGTCAAGTTCTACCTCCGAGTCGTCAGATTTCGGTTGTTCTTGCGGGGCGGTTTTCTTCTTTCAGCCGTTGGTTTTATCATTTGATTTCTTTGGAGGAGGAACATATTTCTTTTTCTAGATGCTAGAATTGGCCTGAAAGTAAAAGCCATTGAAAGCGATCAAAAGATTGCAAAGTATATATGGATAGCTAACACGGAAGTAAGGAGATCGAGAGTCGCACTTACATCTGGGGCCGGGTTTGCGGCACAGAAAGGTGCTAACCCGGTGGCGCGGCAAGATCCTTCAAATTCATGAACAAGGCTTTTGATGGTGGCCATGATGTTGTCTTCTGATAACATGGTAGGGTTAAAGCAGAGGGGATCATTAGCATCACCCGTATACTCACACATGAGGCGGCTTCGCCAGCTCAGAGGCATGACTTTCCAAGAAACCCAACAGCGGGCGAGATCCATCCCTATCAGACCATTGTCCATAAGGGCCTTGATTTTTGTGTGAGCCGGAGCATACTTCGCTCGTTCAGAGGCTGACAGCTGGTCAGGGAGTTCGGTTGTAGTCTTAAGTCGTGTCGGACAATAACCCGACCAGGAATGTTCTCCTTCTGGAGAGGTGTCTTTGCAGTAAAACCAGGTTTTATTCCAGTCCTTGGGATGACTTGGCATCCAAATAGCCATAAAGGTCACGTCCCGTCTTCTCTGAATTGAGATTCCGTCAAGGTCTAAGCTTGGACCAGATTTTACCTTTGTCCGGCGGTTTGCGTAGAAAAACTCACGGAAAAGACCAACGGATGGCTCTTCTTGTAAGTAAACTTCACAGAGGATTTGGAAGTGGCACATGTTTGAGACAAAGTTTGGGGCGATGTCTTGACGGCACAACTTAAAGAAATGAAGGACGTCTCGGAAGAATTTTGAGTCGGGGGAGCTGAAACCGCGTACAAGGTGATCCGCGAAAACAACTACTTCGCCCTCTTGAGGAATGGGTTTCTTTTCATTGCCTGGAACCCGCCAATGGATGACATCTTTGGCTGGTAAGGACCCCATGTCTACGAAGTCCTTCAAAAACTCTTCGGTAATGGCAGAGCCGACCCAGTTACAAGAACTGGACGCATGAGGCATGGTGGCGTCTCAAAGCTGTGCAAGGTAACAATGTGTGGCGAGTTAGAAGGTAAAAAATGACTAAGGATGGCTAAGGAAATCTAAGTTCTCTAAGGCTAAGTCGCCGAAGCAGTTTGGGTGAGAGTCGGAAGTTCAATGGCGAGTTAAGTTTGCAAGGAAACAAAGCAAAAGTTACTAACTGTGGAAATCAGGTTTCACAAGCTATCTATATAATTATGGATCTACAAAACAAAGAAAAAGGTGGGTTTATTCTAAACCTAACGAAGAACAGAGTAACTAGCGACGTTTGAAGACAGTAAAAAGGGGCAACTACAGATCTGTGTTGTTCTATTATTGACTACCTACGATCTGCCGCAATGGAAAAAGGAGCATTATCAAGTCCACTAATCTACCTATTATCTGATATTGCGAAGAGCTCGTGTTCTAGTAGGCGGAGGAACGCAATGAATACCCTACCGAAAGTTGCAGATCTAGGGGTGGAGAAGAACATACTGGAGATGACGCGACGGGCGCGGGCAGTGCTCTGGTCCGATCAGGTTGATGCAGTGGCCTGGGTTGACGACGGAGTAGAAGCCTCACCGGAGCAAGGAGACTCTGGAATGACGGCGTCGGGAGGAAGAAGAAGAGGCGCAAGTGGAGGAAGAAATGAAGACCCCCCCTTCACGGTCCTATTTAAGAGGCAAAAAGTGGAAACGGGCGCGAGAATCAAGGCGACATAAGTTGATTGACCGAGACAGACGCCTCGATTTTTGGGCCATCAGTTTAATAAATGGAAAGATCTATTGTGGTCATCAGGGAATCTTTTTCATATATCCAATATGACGTCACGACGGGTTATCTCTCTTATTGTTAGGTGATGATGAGCGAGACTCGCCGCCAAGTGAGATGGAAGGTTGAAATGAGCAAGCTCAAATCAACCTGGGGCCTAATGTTGGGGATATAACCCCGTGGTGAGACCCTTCCAGGTGGGGCCGGGTCATACCTGGCGGCTTATGGGAAAGACCAAGGATGGACCTCAAGACATAAGCCTATACGTGTGGCGGCTTACCAAGATGGGCCAAGGCGAGGCCCATAGAAGGAAGGCATGAAGACCCGGGCAGATAAGCCGCCTGGAGATGGCTTGCTCAAGAAGTCAAGATGACATAGAGATAGAGTCGGACACGTTGTAAGAGTCGGTATGAGACTTGTGTAACCCGTGGTCTTGAACTCCTATATAAGGGCGAGACCCAGGGCGACTTAAATAGAAACCAACTAATCAAGAACTAGGTCAAGCGAATCTGCTCCTTTATAATCCATACTCCAATCAATACAACACAAGGAGGACGTAGTATTTTACCTCTTCTTGAGGGGCCGAACCTGGGTAAACTCGTGTCCTTCGTCCCAACCAACCCCTTTGAGTCCATCACCTTAGCGATGGCCTCGAATCTAAGTCCTCGGACATGTGTCGTGACAAAACCACGATAGTGGGACGAGGGAGTTATCCTTGGCCTATATGTTGATGACATACTGATTTTCGGAACAAATCTGAACGTCATTGAGGAGGTCAAGAAGTTCCTATCTCATTGTTTCGAGATGAAGGATTTAGGAGCAGCTGATGTTATTTTAAATATCAAGCTGTTGAGAGATGATGATGCCGGGACTACATTGCTTCAATCTCACTATGTGGAAAAGATCTTGAGTCGCTTTGGTTATAGTGACTGCAAGCCCTCTCCGACACCTTATGATGCTAGCGTGTTACTTCGAAATAATCAAAGAATTGCAAGAGATCAACTTAAATACTCTCAAATTATTGTATCACTTATGTATTGAGCCAGTGCCACGAGACCTGACATCTCTTTTGCTGTTAGCAAACTGAGTCGGTTTGTCTAAAAACCGGGAGATAATCATTGGAAAGCTCTAGAAAGAGTGATGCGCTATTTGAAGGGCACTACGAGCTATGGAATTCACTACACTGGGTAACCAAAGGTGATTGAAGGGTATAGTGACTCAAACTGGATCTCTGATGCTGATGGGATAAAGGCCATGAGCGGATATGTATTCACTCATGGTGGTGGCACTGTTTCTTGGAAGTCTTGCAAGCATACCATCTTAACAAGGTCAACAATGGAAGCAAAACTCACAACACTAGATACAGCTACGGTCGAAGCAGGTTGGCTTCGTCGGTTCTTGAATGACTTACCGGTTGTGGAGAAACCTATACCGGGTATTCTTATGAACTGCGACAATCAAACTGTGATCACAAAAGTGAGTAGTTCAAAGGATATTATGAAGTCATCAAGACATGTTCAGAGAAGGTTAAAATCTGTCAGGAAAATGAGAAACTCGGGAGTTATTGCATTGGATTATATCCAAACTGAAAGTGCGTTATATCGACTAGAGGGGGGTGAATAGGCGGATTTTACAAATTCATCACGTGAGGAATTTCAACTTTGAGAAATTTTAAATGTGATGAATAACTAGCAGCGGAATAAGTACTCAAGTGCATGAGGAACATAGTAACAACATAGTCTTCATGATGAAATGAAACATGCACAAATAGTAAGTAGCGTGATACAGGATAAGCAGTGATGAACAAGGTAACTTGAATAATTTGAGGTGAGGATTTTGTGAAAGTCTTCAGTCAAATTCTAAAAACAGTAACAATCAATTTCATCAACAAGTATATGAGGAATAGAGGGGTTGAGGAAATAGAACGAGATAGCTCGATGAAGACAATGGTTTGATGACCCAGTTCCAACTGTTGTGACAGTCGTACATGTGGTTTGGAGTGGCCTGGTATTTAAACCAGAGGACACACAGTCCCAGGACACACAGTCCTTACCGTATTCTCCTTGAGCTAAGGTCACACAGTCCTCGCCCAACACTCGTGTTAAGTCTTCAGGATAGACTTCCAAAACCCTCACAAACTGGTCACCGAGCGATCCACAATTTACTGTTGGATGCTTTAGACCAAGGTCACTTCGTGATCCCCAATTGATCGCTGGAGCACTAGACCATGACGCCTAACCGTCTGGAGGATGCACAGTCCTCAAAGGTAACAAGCGTGGGATCCACACATGAATTTCTTCAGTGATGCTCAATCACTATGGGTTTGGTGGTTTGGTTGTGGGTTTTTCCTCACTGATGATTTTCTCTCAAAGTCCTTGGTGGATGGGTTGCTCTCAAATGACAAGTGTCAGTTCTCTCTCGGAGCAGCCAACCAACTAGTGGTTGTGGGGGTGGCTATTTATAGCCAGGGTGCAACCTAACATGATAAGACATAAATGCCCCCAATGATATGACCGTTATCTGGATATTTGTGATTGGGGACAGCTGGCGCTAAACACAGCAACGGGCAGATTTTCGAACTATGAAACTCCTCACGCTTATCATGTTCCTCACTTGTAGGCAATTCGCACTGGCGATTTTCTAACTCCTCAATTAGATCAATTTCCTCGGAGACGAGAAGAACTTCATCTCTATCACTAAAGAACTTGTCTGAACCATAAGAGATTTCCGAAGGCTTCACTCGAAGAATTGTATAGGTTGAGGATTTTGGAGTTCACCATTAGTTGGAATTTTTCCTTAGTATTACCTTGGCCCCCTTTAATAGTACAGTATTTCCTATGACTCAAATAAGCAAATGAAACTACGAAAACAAAAGTCTTCATGCTTCATATTCCTCGTTCATATCTTCAAGGTCACACCAACTTCTTCATTTTCAAAGTCTTCACAAAGTCTTCACCAAAGTCTTCACAAAGTCTTCAGTTGAAGACATACATTTTTAGGGGTCGATAATTTACGAATATATCAAACACCTCATCGACTAATAGAGCCTGTGTATACTGACAAACACATTATTACCTTAACCTATAAGTCTTCAATACACCAAAATCACTAAGGGGCACTAGATGCACAAACAATCTCCCCCTTTTTGTTGATTGATGACAAATAGGTTAAGTTTTCACCGGGGATAAACATATGAAGTGAAAGTATTGAGTTTGAGGAATTTGATTACAAGATATAGAAGAACTCCTCCTGAAGATGTGCATATTTGAGGAATTTGCTTTGGACTGCAAATGCACATGGCAGGTTAAAACATGGAGAACTCCCCCTATATCTTGTAATTTATCCACGCATATGATATGAAGCATTTGAAATGCGTGAGGAAAAATGGTGTGTGACGAAATTCAGTATGTATGCATTAAAGTACTTGAGGAAATAAACATGCGAGGAAATAGTTCAAAAGTGTCAGACCACCATTAGACTTAAGTTTACAACTCAACCAGCAAAAGTTTCAGAAGAGCGAGAGTTGTAACTTAAACAAAAAATAGCCCATATATAGAGACCCGCTTGAAGACTAACTGAAATTTTCTCCCCCTTTGTCATCGAAGACCAAAAGGGAAGAAAAAGTGAGGACTAACGCCCCTTTGAAGGATTTCATCGTGTTGGTGAGGAAGGAGCGCCAGCGTTGTCGGGTTCGTTTGTCAATGCAAGGCCTGCTGCAGTGTCGTCAACGTCTTCATCTTCATCTCTCTCACGAGATGAAGAATATGAACTTGTGACCATCATAGGAACTTGAACTTTCTTGAATTTCTTGTTTGGTTGACGAGCCCAGTCAGGATGTTGATCAAGATCCAGCTCATTCAATTCTTCAGAAGACTTGAGCTGAGACAATATGGCCCAAGTGCGATTGAGGTTTTCAAAGTGGTGAGCCCTTTAGCAGCAGAATGATCTTCATCTTTTTCATCTGGAATGACATAGTCAACCCCACATGGTACAAGTTCATAGGCAGGTGCAGAGGAAATTGTTGTAGCATCAATGGTTCCAGTTGAAGAACTTGGCATAGTCTTCAACTTCTTCACAGCTGAGGATTCCGACATTGATGCTTTTCTCTTGAGAGTCTTTTCCTCTGCAGTTTCAGCTTCTTCAGGTACGACTGATGCAGTCGCCATGGTGGGTTCAGGTTCTTAAGGCGCAGCAAAAGCTTCAGCTGGAATTTTAGTTTTTTCAGGCACAATAGTGATGGTTGTCCTGGCATGGTCATCAGTGGTCTGAGTTTCCTCGGCAGCACTAGTCGTTGCTTCTGTTGCAGAAGCATTCTCATCAGCAGTCACATCGGGCTGAGCAGTTTCATCAGCAGCCTGAGGAATTTTATCAGATTGAGGATTTTGTGGTGCGATCGAGCTGCAACCCTAGTGTTGTGATCCTTCACAGCAGCTTGAGCAGCCCTGATGAATCTCACCTTGGTGCCCTTCCATTTAGCATTGAAAGAGCGTTATATCGGCTAGAGGGTGGGTGAATAGGCGATATTTACAAATTCAGCATTTGAGGAATTTCAACTTTGAGGAATTTGAAATGTGATGAATAACTAGCAGCGGAATAAGTACTCAAGTGCATGAGAAACATAGTGACAACATAGTCTTCATGATGAAATGAAACATGCACAAATAGATAGTAGCATGATACAGGATAAGCAGTGATGAACAAGGTAACTTGAAGAATTTGAGGTGAGGAATATGTGAAAGTCTTCAGTCAAATTATTCAAACTATAACAATCAATTTCATCAACAGATATATGAGGAATAGAGGGGTTGAGGAGATAGAACCAGATAGCTTGATGAATACAATGGTTTGATGACCCAGTTCCAATTGCTGTGACAGTCGTACGTCTGGTTTGGAGCGGCCTGGTATTTAAACCAGAGGACACACAGTCCCAGGACACACAGTCCTTATCGTATTCTCCTTGAGCTAAGGTCACACAGTCCTCGCCCAACACTCGTGGTAAGTCTTGAGGGTAGACTTCCAAAACCCTCACAAACTGGTCACCCGGCGATCCACAATTTACTGTTGGATGCTTTAGACCAAGGTCACTTCGTGGTCCCCAATTGACTGTAGGAGCACTAGACCATGACGCCTAACCGTCTTGAGGATACACAGTCCTCAAAGGTAACAAGTGTCGGTTCCACACATGAATTTCTTCAGTGATTCTCAATCACTATGGGTTTTATGGTTTTGTTGTGTGTTTTTCCTCACTGATGATTTTCTCTCAAAGTCCTCAGAGGATGGGTTGCTCTCAAATGACAAGTGTCAGTTCTCTCTCGGAGCAGCCAACCAGCTAGTGGTTCTGGGGGTTGGCTATTTATAGCCAGGGTGCAACCTGACATGATAAGACATAAATGCCCCCAATGATATGACCGTTATGTGGATATTTGTGATTGGGGACAGCTGGCGCTAAACACAGCAATGGGCGGATTTTCGAACTATGAAAGTCCTCAGGCTTATCATGTTCCTCACTTGTAGGAAATTCGCACTGGCGAAATCCTAACTCCTCAGTCAGATCAATTTCCTCGGAGACGAGAAGAACTTCATCTCTATCATTGAAGAACTTGTCTGAACCGTAAGAGATTTCTGAAGGCTTCACTCAAGGGATTGTATAGGTTGAGGATTTTGGAGTTCAGCATTAGTTGGAAATTTTCCTTAGTATTACCTCGGCCCCCTTTAACAGTACGGTATTTCCTATGACTCAAATAAGAAAATGAAACTACGAAAACAAAAGTCTTCATGCTTCATATTCCTCGTTCTTATCTTCAAGGTCACACCAACTTCTTCATTTTCAAAGTCTTCACAAAGTCTTCACCAAAGTCTTCACAAAGTCTTCAGTTGAAGACATACATTTTTAGGGGTCGATAATCTTCAAATATATCAAACTTCTCATCGACTTATAGAGCCTGTGTATACTGACAAACCCATTAGTACCTTAACCTATAAGTCTTCAATACACCAAAATCACTAAGGGGCACTAGATGCACTAACAATCTCCCCCTTTTTGTTGATTGATGACAAATAGGTTAAGTTTTCAACGGGGATAAACATATGAAGTGAAAGTACTGAGTTTGAGGAATTTGATTACAAGATATAGAAGAACTCCTCCTGAAGATGTGCATATTTGAGGAATTTGCTTTGGACTGCAAATGCACATGGCAGGTTAAAACATGGAGAACTCCCCCTATATCTTGTAATTTATCCACGCATATGATATGAAGCATTTGAAATGCGTGAGGAAACATGGTGTCTGACAAAATTCAGTATGTATGCATTAAAGTACTTGAGGAAATAAACATGCGAGGAAATAGTTCGAAAGTGTCAGACCACCATTAGACTTAAGTTTACAACTCAACCAACAAAAGTTTCAAAAGAGCGAGAGTTGTAACTTAAACAAAAAATAGCCCATATATAGAGACCTGCTTGAAGACTAACTCAAATTTTCTCTCCCTTTGTCATCGAAGACCAAAAGGGAAGAAAAAGTGAGGACTAACACCCCTTTGAAGAATTTCATCGTGTTGGTGAGGAAGGAGCGCCAGCGTTGTCAGGTTCGTTTGTCGATGCAAGGCCTGTTGCAGTGTCGTCAATGTCTTCATCTTCATCTCTCTCACGAGATGAAGAATATGAACTTGTGACCATCAGAGGAACTTGAACTTTCTTGAATTTCTTGTTTGGTTGACGAGCCCAGTCAGGATGTTGATCAAGATCCAGCTCATTCAATTCTTCAGAAGACTTGAGCTGAGACAATATGGCCCAAGTGCGATTGAGGTTTTCAAAGTGGTGAGCCCTTTAGCAGTAGAATGATCTTCATCTTTTTCATCAGGAATGGCATAGTCAACCCAAAATGGTACAAGTTCATAGGCAGGTGCAGAGGAAATTGGTGTAGCATCAATGGGTCCAGTTGAAGAACTTGGCATAGTCTTCAACTTCTTCACAGCTGAGGATTCCGACATTGATGCTTTTCTCTTGAGAGTCTTTTCCTCTATAGTTTCAGCTTCTTCAGGTACGACTGATGCAGTCGCCCTGGTGGGTTCAGGTTCTTCAGGCACAGCAAAAGCTTCAGCTGGACTTTCAGTTTCTTCCGGCACAATAGTGATGGTTGTCCTGGCATGGTCATCAGTGGTCTGAGTTTCCTCGGCAGCACTGGTCGTTGCTTCGGTTGCAGAAGCATTCTCATCAGCAGTGACATCGGGCTGCGCAGTTTCATTAGCAGCCTGAGGAATTTCATCAGACTGAGGATTTTGTGGTTGCGACTCGAGCTGCAACCCTAGTGTTGTGATCCTTCACAGCAGCTTGAGCAGCCCTGATGAATCTCACCTTGGTGCCCTTCCATTTAGCATTGAAAGCGCGTTATATCGTCTAGAGGGGGGGTGAATAGGAGATTTTTACAAATTCAGCATTTGAGGAATTTCAACTTTGAGGAATTTGAAATGTGATGAATAACTAGTAGCAGAATAAGTACTCAAGTGCATGAGAAACATAGTGACAGCATAGTCTTCATGATGAAATGAAACATGCACAAATAGAGAGTAGCATGATACAAGATAAGCAGTGATGAACAAGGTAACTTGAAGAATTTGAGGTGAGGAATTTGTGAAAGTCTTCAGTCAAATTCTTCAAACTATAACAATCAATTTCATCAATAGATATATGAGGAATAGAGGGGTTGAGGAAATAGAACCAGATAGCTTGATGAAGACAATGGTTTGATGACCCAGTTCCAATTGCTGTGACAGTCGTACGTCTGGTTTGGAGCGGCCTAGTATTTAAACCAGAGGACACACAATCCTTACCGTATTCTCCTTGAGCGAAGGTCACACAGTCCTCGCCCAACACTCATGGTAAGTCTTCAGGGTAGACTTCCAAAACCCTCACAAACTGGTCACCCGGCGACCCACAATTTGCTGCTGGATGCTCTAGACCAAGGTCACTTCGTGGTCCCCAATTGATTGTAGGAGCACTAGACCATGACGCCTAACCGTCTGGAGGATACACAGTCCTCAAAGGTAACAAGTGTTGGTTCCACACATGAATTTATTCAGTGATTCTCAATCACTATGGGTTTTATGGTTTTGTTGTGGGTTTTTCCTCACTGATGATTTTCTCTCAAAGTCCTCAGAGGATGGGTTGCTCTCAAATGACAAGTGTGAGTTCTCTCTCGGTGCAGCCAACCGGCTAGTGGTTGTGGTGGTCGGCTTTTTATAGCCAGGGTGCAACCTGACATGATAAGACATAAATGCCCCCAATGATATGACCGTTATGTGGATAAGAACGATTGGGGACAGCTGCCTCTAAGCACAGCAACAGTCACAATTTCGAACTATGAAAGTCCTCAGCTTATCATGATCCTCACCTGTAGGCAATTCGCACTGGCCAAATCCTAACTCCTTAGTCAGATCAATTTCCTCAGAGACCACAAGACCTTCGTCTCTGTCACTGAAAAACTTGTCTGAACCGTAAGAGATTTCCAAAGGCTTCACTCGAAGAATTGTATGGGTTGAGGATTTTGGAGTTGAGCATTAGTTGGAAATTTTCCTTAGTATTACCTCGGCCCCCTTTAACAGTACGATGTTTCCTATGACTCAAATAAAGGAAATGAGACTATGAAAACAAGAGTCTTCACGCTTCATATTCCTCATTCATATCCTCAAGGTCACACCAACTTCTTCATTTTCAAAGTCCTCACAAAGTCTTCACCAAAGTCTTCAGAAAGTCTTCACCAAAGTCTTCGCTTCAAGACATAAATTTTTAGGGGTCGATAATCTCCAAATCTATCACACTCCTCATCGACTTATAGAGTCTGTGTACACTCACAAACTCATTAGTGCCTTAACCTATAAGTCTTCAATACACCAAAATCACTAAGGGGCACTAGATGCACTAACAATCTCCCCCTTTTTGGTGATTGATGACAAATAGGTTAAGTTTTCAACGGGGATAAACATATGAAGTGAAAGTATAGATTTTGAGAAATTTGATTGCAAGTTATAGAAGAACTCCCCCTGAAGATGTGCATATTTGAGGAATTTGCTTTGGATTGCAAATGCACATGGCAGGTTCAAAACATGGAGAACTCCCCCTATATCTTGTAATTCATACACGCATTTGAATGTATGAAATGAAGAATTTGAAATGCGTGAGAAAAATGGTGTCTGACGAAATTCAACATGCATGCATTAAGGTATTTGAGTAAATAAACATGCGAGGAAATAGTACAAAAGTGTCAGACCACCATCGGACTCAAGTTTACAACTCAATAACCAAAAACTTCAGAACAGCGAGAGTTGTAACTTAAACAAAAATAGCCCATATATATGTAGACCCGCTTGAAGACTAACTCAAATTTTTCTCCCCCCTTTTCATCGAGGACCAAAAGGGAAGAAAAAGTGATGACTAACGCCCCATCGAGGAATTTCATATTCAGTCTGAGCAATTTCTTTAGCCTGAGTCTTTTGTGGTTGCGATCGAGCTGCAACCCTGGTGTTGTGATCCTTCACAGCTGCTTGAGCAGCCCTGACAAGTCTGACCTTGGTGCCCTTCCATTTAGCATCATATTTCTGTTGATTGAGAGAGAGTGCGAATCTCGGACTGAACTGTGACGAGTTGATTTGGGTTCAAATTCATCACATTTTCGCGCAGAAACTTTTCTTTGCGAGTCTTGTTCCTCTTAGCTCTCTGAGCTTGCTCTCTCTTCCATTGCTCTTCAGAGATGAAGTGGGTGAGGATATGATCCACTTCAGGAGGCAGATTTAGTGAGGAAAGTGGAGTGCTTGGGTCCTCATGCCATATATCAATGAAGGTGAGGATCATCTTGGGATCCAGCATGAGAGGAACAGAGCTACCCTTTGTTTTAGCAGCCCTGTGCTGACTCTGTCTGATGATTTCTACCAATTCCTCATCATCAGCTTCATCATCATCACTATGATTGTCCTCAGAATGTGAGGGGACTGTAACCAGAGCCTTGCTGGTGTGATGACTTGGTCTTGACCACGTCCAGCTGTCTTCTTCAGTTTAAGCGCAGAGGGACTGGTTGAAGACTTTGCAGTAGTGGAGGGGCTTGCAGTGAGCTTCGGAACTATCGTGAAACCCTCAGTCCTTTTGCATGTAGCCAGATGCACTGGGTTGAGGACTTTTTGGCTGTTGCAGATGACTGAGCAGCAACAGTTCCAGGTGCTGAAGGTTTTCTGGGCTGAGACCTTTGACCTTGAGGAATTTGCATTGAGGATTTTGAAGAGCCAATTTTCAGAGCAGATTTCTTTACCATCTTGTTCGGAGCACTAGAAGAAGCTCCGGCACAGGCAGCAGCAGCAGAATCCTCATTGAATTTCTTCACTGCCTCTTTGGCTTTCCTCGCCAACTTGGCTTGTTGCTTCCCCCACATGTCAGGAAAGTCCTCACTAGTTTTGAGGCTAGTAGGATCAGCAATTTGGTTAGGAGCAAGAGGAGGCCTGCTGCAAGGTGGTTTCACAGCGAATTTCATCATGTATTTTGGAGTTACATAACGATATTCTCTCTATTCTTTGGCCCATCTCCTCTCAATCTTTTGTAGACGGATCTTCCTCTGCTTGGTGGTCTCCTTTCCATGAGTTCCTTCGTCAGGTGTGCAATATTCATCATACAGATCCTCAAGGATCTCAAATGCAGTGTGCACATCTGGCTTTTTCCCTCCTTTCTGAGGTTTCTTTCCATCAGACATTTTCTTCACTTGAGGAATATGAACTCTTGAAGATTCTGAAGAGGTACACAGTTTTTCTTCAAGTAGCGCTGCAAATGAGTTAAGTTGATGAGAACCTAGTGATTCATCAGCGGACATGTTGTACCTGTGAACAGAGTATAGGTGCGAAGAATTTGAAGAGGTCATATGCGTTCTCAGAAATTTTAAGGGAGATAGGTGTGAGGAATTTTACCATGGTTGTCTTGAGGAATTTCACTAAGTGTTCTTAGCCTTAGGTTCCAGAGTTGTGCAAATTTAAGAATTCGCACAATTGTGGAATCATGAAGAAATTCATTACTTAGGGAAAATCATCAAGTATCAATTATGCGCAGATGTAAGGTGCTTGTGTATTTGATTTATAACGTATAAACACCTATTGAGGAATAATAGTTGTAGTCGAGGATCAAAGGGGCAGTAAAAAGAAATTATAATTACCCTGGTGAAGAACACGACGAACATAGAGATGAATGAGGAAGTTTGTCCATTCAGATCTCCCACGCCCTATCTTGGCAGAAGGAGACAGCTACAGCAGCGGCGAGATGAAGATTTCCGCGGCCGATGCAAGTACGGCGACGACGAGGTTGAGGCAGCGAAGCTCTTCCTCACCGGCGACGATGACTTTAGCGGCGGCGCTAGGTTGGAGCTCAGGAGAGAGATGAGATGAGGAGTAACCGAGCACAGTTGATGGGAAGGGGGCATTTATGGAGGAAGTGAAAACTGATCCTCTCGAAGATTTTGGACAGGATTGCCCCTGACCCTTGCTCTCCATGCGACAGGTGTCACCCACGGTCTGGTAGTGAAGATTGTGGAGGATCGTGGGTTATCCAGGTGCGGGAATCGGAACAGTTTGAGGGGGAACCACCGAAAATTTTGGTAGTGAAGATTTCAAAGTTTTTGTTCGCAAATTCTTCAGCTGTCATGGACACAGTGAAGACTTTGAACAAGTTTCAAAGTAGAACGCATATGAGGAATTTGTGAACAGACTGGGTTGAGTTTAGCATAGACGGGGAAAGGGTCCGATCACATTCACTTACATGAAAATCAACTTGAAGAACTAGCAATAAGTGAATGTTGTTGAGGACATTGAAAAACTCAAATATATATATATATATATAGTCAATGAAGAATATGACTCTCAAAAGTTTTGAAGAATTTCAAAAGTTGATGAATTTGAAAACTTGAGGAATTTGCAAATTTGAGGAATTTGATAATTTGAAGAATTTGCAACAGTGCTCAATTTTGAAGAACTTCAACTTTTGGTTGGTGGCGTAACCCACCGTATAAGAATGATGATTTCAGACACCGCTTACAATTGTCGTAGAGTTCTGAGAATCAAATTCTTCGTTAATTTCTTCACACTTAGAGATTTATTCTTCATTGATTGAAGAAAAACATTACTTTGTGTGTTGCACATCTAAGTCATCGATTTTGCATACGTGTTGGGATGTGTGTTCTTCATCAAAGAACACTCAAAGATTCTAAGATATTTAGCTCACACCGCCACTTGCAAAACCTCTTTTCATCCAAGAGCTTTGTGAACATATCGGCCAGTTGTTCTTCAGTAGGAATATGATTGATGGAGATGTCGCCCTTGAGTACATGATCTCGAAGAAAGTGATGACGAATCTGGATGTGCTTGGTCTTGGAGTGCTGAACAGGGTTGTACGCAATCTTGATGGCACTCTCATTGTCGCAGTAAAGAGGCACATTTTTCAGCTTGATTCCGTAGTCCTTTAGGGTTTGCTTCATCCATAGTAACTGAGCACAACACGAGCCAGCAGCAATGTACTCAGCTTTTGCAGTAGAGAGTGAAACGCAGTTCTACTTCTTCGAGGACCAATATACTAAGGATCGTCCGAGGAAATGACATGTGCCTGAGGTTGACTTGCGATCCACACGATCTCCAGCATAGTCAGCATCAAAGTATCAGACGAGGTGAAGATTTGAGCCCTTGGGATGCAACAATCCAAGTGTTGGTGTGTGAGCTAAGTATCGAAGAATATGTTTCACAGCCTTATGGTGTGATACCTTCGGTGTTGCTTGGAATTGAGCACACATGCACACACTTAATATTATATCAGGCCTAGATGCACATAGGTACAATAAGGAGCCAATCATGGAGCGGTATACCTTCTGATCGAAATCTTTAACATTTTCATCAATGTAGAGATGGCCTTTTGAAGCAATTGGAGTTTTGACGCCTTTGCAATCTTGCATGTCGAATTTCCTCAGAACATCTTTGAACTATTTCTCTTGTGAGATGAAGATGCCATTGTCTTGCTGATGAATTTGAGGACCTAAGAAGAATTTCAACTCTCCCATCATAGACATTTGATATTCTTCACTCATCATATAGGCAAATTCATCACTGTAATGTTTGTCAGTACATCCAAAGATAATATCATCAACATATATTTGGCATATGAACAGTTCATTGTCATAGGATTTTGTGAAAAGAGTAGGGTCGATTGAACCGGGTTTGAAGCCTTTCTTCATGAGGAATTCCTTCAAAGTGTCGTACCACGCTCGAGGGGCCTGCTTGAGGCCATAGAGGGCCTTGTTTAGTCTGAAGACTTTGTCAGGATGCTTAGGATCTTCAAAACCTGGGGGTTGAGCAACATATACTTTTTCCTCAAGCTTACCATTGAGGAATGCACTTTTCACATCCATTTGATATAAGATGATATTATGATGGTTAGCGTAAGCCAGTAATATGCGAATAGCTTCAAGTCTAGCAACAGGTGCAAAAGTTTCATCAAAGTCAATTCCCTCAACCTGTGTATAGCCTTGAGCTACAAGTCGAGCCTTATTCCTTACCACAAGACCATTTTCATCTTTCTTGTTGCGGTAGATTCACTTGGTACCTATGATGTTATACTTGTGAGGATCTGGCCGCTTGACAAGGTCCCACACGTTGTTGAGCTTGAACTGATGCAATTCCTCTTGCATAGATTGAATCCACTCGGGATCCTTGAATGCTTCATCAACTTTGGTGGGCTCTAAGATAGAGACAAAGGCAAAGTGAAAGTTAGTTAGATGTGAAGCGTTTGAGCGTGTGAGAGGACCCGGTGCATTGATGTCATCGATGATTTTCTCAATCTACACTTCATTTGCTACTCTTGGATGAGTAGGTTGACGAGGCTGAGAAGTTTCATCAGCACCATTTTCTTCAGGTATGTCAGCATGAGAGTCTTCATTTGTTGGAATGATTTCCTCAGTGGGTATGACATCTTCAGTTGCCTTCAGCTTGATGGATTCCTCAGGAGATTGTTCATCTAACACAGAAGGCATGTGCTCTCTTTGCAAGCCATTAGTTTCATCGAACCGCACATCTACAGTTTCAACCACCTTGTGATGGTAGGTGTTGAAGACTTTGTAGGTGTGGGAGTCCTTTCCATAACCAAGCATAGAACCTTCATGTGCTTTTGGTGCAAACTTAGAACTATGGTGAGGATCTCTGATCCAGCATTTTGCACCGAAGACTTTGAGATAACTTACATTGGGTTTCTTGCCTGTCATGAGCTCATATGAAGTCTTCTTGAGGAATTTGTGAAGATATACCCTGTTGATGATGTGGCATGCAGTATTAATTGCTTCAGGCCAGAAGCGACGAGGGGTTTTGTATTCGTCAAGCATGGTTTGAGCCATCTCAACAAGAGTCCTGTTCTTGCGCTCCATGATGCCATTCTACTGAGGAGTGCAAGGAGCAGATAACTCATGAGTAATACCAAATTCATCAAGATATTCATCAAGGTTAGTGTTCTTGAATTCAGGCCCATTATCACTCCTGATATGCTTGATCTTGACGCCAAAGTTGGTGGAGGCCCTTGAAGCAAATCATCTGAAGACATCCTGTACTTCATTTTTGTACAAAATGATATGCACCCATGTGTAACGAGAGTAATCGTCAATAATGACAAATCCATACAAACTTGAAGAATTTGTTAGTATGGAGTAGTGAGTGGGACCAACGAGATCCATATGAAGCAATTCAAAAGGTCACGTAGTGGTCATGATTGTCTTCGAGGGATGCTTGGATCTGGTCATCTTCCCAGATTCACATGCACCACAAAGGTGGTCCTTGAAGAATTTTACACCCTCGATGCTAATGACGTGCCTTTTCTTCACGAGTGTGTGTAGATTCCTCATACCAGCATGTCCAAGTCTTCGATGCCACAGCCAGCCTTCCGAAGCTTTTGCAAGTAAGCAAGTAGCAGGTTGAGGACCTGTAGAGAAATCAACAATATACAAGTCTCCTCTCCTAAAGCCTTCGAAGACTTTGGAATTTTCAGATTCCATGATGACAACACAACAATATTTTCCAAATACGACAACCATATCAAGATTACATAGCATTGAGACAGACATAAGGTCGAACTCGAGGGATTCAACAAGCATCACCTTGTCCATGGTTCGGTCCTTTGAGATAGCAACCTTACCAAGTGCCAATACCTTGATTTTTTCCTTTGTCTGCGTAGGTGATATGCTTCAGAGGAGATGGAGTGAGTGGCAAATTCATTAGTAGATTCTTGTCACCCGTCATGTGGTTTGTGCATCCACTATCAAGAACCCACTCAGTAGCTTTTAAAGTATCATCCTTTTAGAGTATCACATAATCATCATTGCTGACGTCAGAGTCATTGGACTGGTCATATTCTTCATTGTTGAAGATGGACTTGCTGACGAACGCAGTAGCGAGAGCAAGGCTAGCGACACAAGATTCTGATTTCTCCTCAGATTCTTCCTCTTCTTCATATTCCTCAGATTCTTCCTCAGAATCCATTTCTTTGCCGATGAATGCTCGAGTCTTTCTGGAACCATTCTTCTTGTGCTTTGAGGACTTTGAAGATGAGGACTTTGCAGATGAGGATTTTGAAGATTTCTTCTTTTTCTTTGAGTCATCAGAATTGTCATCCTTGTATTTCTTCTTCTTCTTTGAGTCTTTTCCCCAGAGAGGACAATAAGAGATAAAATGGTCAGGCTTCTTGCAACGATGACATGTTCTCCTTTTGTAATATTCTGAGGAATCTGATTTCCTCAAGCCACTTTTTGATGACTTTCCAAATCCACCTCTTCTTGAGAACTTATGGAATTTCCTCACAAGCATAGCAAGTTCTTGGCTTAGTTCTTCAGGATCACCAAGGCTGCTGTCTGAATCTTCTTCTTTAGATGAGGAAATTGCTTTTGCCTTCAGAGCACGAGATCTTCCATAGCTTGGCCCATAGAGATCTCTCTTTTCAGCTTGTTGGAATTCATGAGTATTGAGTCTCTCAAGAATAGTAGACGGATCAGGAGCTTTATAATCTCCATGTTCTTGAATCATCAAAACGAGACTATCAAATGAGGAATCGAGAGATCGTAGCAGTTTCTTCACCACTTCATGGTCAGTGATATCAGTGGCACCCAATGCTTGAAGTTCATTGGATATATTAGTGAGGCGATCAAATGTTTGTTGAACATTTTCATTGTCAAGTCTCTTGAAGCAGTTGAGGAGATTGCAAAGAACATCAACACGAGAGTCACGTTGAGTGGAAACACCTTCGTTGACTTTGGATAGCCTATCCCAGATAAGCTTAGCAGATTCCAAAGCACTCACTCTGCCATACTGACCTTTGCTCAGATGATCACAAATGATATTCTTCGCTTGAGAATCGAGTTGCTTGAATCTCTTCACATCAACAGCTGTAACAGTGGGAGCGACAAAGGGCACACCATTTTCCACAACGTACCAGAGATCGTTGTCAATAGCTTCAAGGTGCATACGCATCGTGTTCTTCCAGTAGGGGTAGTTTGTCCCATCGATAGTAGGACATCCCGTGGAAACCTTGATCATACCTACACTCGACATAACTAGAACTCCAGGTGGTTAAACCAAAATCACACAGAGCGAGGGAGTACCTGCTCTGATACCAATTGAAAGTGCGTTATATCCGCTAGGGGGGGAGTGAATAGGCGATTTTTACAAATTCATTACGTGAGGAATTTCAACTTTGAGGAATTTGAAATGTGATGAATAACTAGCAGCAGAATGAGTACTAAAGTGCATGAGAAACATAGTGACAGCATAGTCTTCATGATGAAATGAAACATGCACAAATAGATAGTAGCATGATACAGGATAAGAAGTGATGAACAAGGTAACTTGAAGAATTTGAGGTGAGGAATTTGTGAAAGTCTTTAGTCAAATTCTTCAAACTGTAACAATCAATTTCATCAACAGATATATGAGGAATAGAGGGGTTGAGGAAATAGAACCAGATAGCTTGATGAAGACAATGGTTTGATGACCCAGTTCCAACTGCTGTGACAGTCGTACGTCTGGTTTGGAGCGGCCTGGTATTTAAACTAGAGGACACACAGTCCCAGGACACACAATCCTTACCGGGTCCTCCTTGAGCTAAGGTCACACAGTCCTCGCCCAATACTCGTGGTAAGTCTTCAGGGTAGACTTCCAAAACCCTCACAAACTGGTCACCCAGCGAACCACAATTTTCTGCTGGATGCTCTAGACCAAGGTCACTTCGTGGTCCCCAATTAACTGTAGGAGCACTAGACCATGATGCCTCACCGTCTAGAGGATACACAGTCCTCAAAGGTAACAAGTGTCGGTTCCACACAGGAATTTGTTCAGTGATGCTCAATCACTATGGGTTTTATGGTTTGGTTGTGGGTTTTTCCTCACTGATGATTTTCTCTCAAAGTCCTCAGAGGATGGGTTGCTCTCAAATGACAAGTGTCAGTTCTCTCTTGGAGCAGCCAACCTTCTAGTGGTTGTGGGGGTCGGCTATTTATAGCCAGGGTGCAACCTGACATGATAAGACATAAATGCCCCCAATGATATGATCGTTATGTGGATGAGAACGATTGGGGACAGCTGGCGCTAAGCACAGCAAAGGTCAGAATTTCGAACTATGAAAGTCCTAAGCTTATCATGATCCTCACTTGTAGGCAATTCGCATTGGCGAAATCCTAACTCCTCAGTCAGATCAATTTCCTCAAAGACCAGAAGACTGTCGTCTCTGTCACCGAAAAACTTGTCTGAACTGTAAGAGATTTCCAAAGGCTTCACTCGAAGAATTGTATGGGTTGAGGATTTTGGAGTTGAGCATCAGTTGGAAATTTTCCTTAGTATTACCTCGGCCCCCTTTAACTGTACAGTGTTTCCTATGACTCAAATAAAGGAAATGAAACTACGAAAACAAAAGTCTTCACACTTCATATTCCTCATTCATATCTTCAAGGTCACACCAACTTCTTCATTTTCAAAGTCTTCACAAAGTCTTCACCAAAGTCATCAGAAAGTCTTCACTTGAAGACATATATTTTTAGGGGTCGATAATCTCTGAATATATCAAACTCCTCATCGACTTATAGATCCTGTCTACACTCACAAACTCATTAGTGCCTTAACCTATAAGTCTTCAATACACCAAAATCACTAAGGGGCACTAGATGCACTATCAAGCATCATAACTTTCTTGATCCTCAAAGAGTGTGCGAATTTTAGACTGAACTGTGACGAGTTGATTTGGGGTCAATTTCATCACATTGTCTCTCAGAAACTTTTCTTTCCGAGCCCTGTTTCTCTTAGCTCTCACAGCTTGATCTCTCTTCCATTTTTCTTCAGAGATGAAGTGGGTGAGGACATGATCCACACCAAGAGGCAGATTCAGTGAAGAAAGTGGGGTGTTTGGATCTTTATGCCATATATCGATGAATTTAAGGATCATCTTGGGATCCAGCAGGAGAGGAACAGAGCTGCCCTTGGCTATAGCAGCCCTCTGCTGACTTTGACTGATGATTTCCTCCAATTCTCCATCATCAGCTTCATCATCATCATCATCCTCATATCCTGAGGGTATGGTTACCATAGCCTTGCTTGAGTGAGGACTTGGTCTTTGACCTTGTCCAGCAGTTTTCTTCAGCTTCAACACTGTAGGGCTAGTTGAAGACTTTGTTGTAGTAGAGGGGCTTGCTGGGATCTTTGGAACTTTTCTGAATCCCTCAGTCCTCTTACATGATGCCAGATGCACTAGGGTTGAAGACTTTCCAGCTGCAACTGAGGACTGAGCAGCAATAGTACCAGCATCTGAGGCCTTTGTAGGTTGAGGCCTTTCGACTTTAGGAATCTGCTGCGATGGTTTTCAGGTTGAAGAACTTGTCTTCACAACAGCTTTCTTCATCATTGATTTCTTTGGAGCACTTGTAGAGGCCCCGGCAGAGGTAGCAGCAGCAGAATCTTCATTGAATTTTTTCACTCCCTCTTTGGCTTTCCTCACTAGCTTGGCTTGCCGCTTCTCCCACATATGAGGAAAGTCCTCACCAGTCTTGAGGCTAGTGGGATTAGCAATTTGATTTTGACCCAGGGGAGGCCTGCTGCAAGGAGGTTTTACAGCGAATTTCATCATGTATTTAGGAGTTACATAACGATATTCCTTCCATTCCCTTGCCCATCTCCTCTCAATTTTCTACAGACAAATTTATCTCTGCTTGGTCGTTTCTTTGCCATGAGTTTCTTCATGTAGCGACCCGACTCAAAACGAGTCAAGCCTCTGTGTTTTCTGTTTTTTTAAAACCAGCAAATAAAAAAAAATAGAGAAAAAATTTATATAGGCATATTATATATCAAAATTTTCAGAAAAATATTTCCTAAAACATGAACATTTGTTTAAGGCCGAATAAAATACTTTAAAAAAATTGTATTTTTTTGCAATAACTCCAAAATGAAAAGAAACTAGAATTTCAAATAAATGGCAAATAGTTTTTATTTTAAAATTTGAGTCAAAACATTGTATCTAATTTTTGAGTGTCATTTACCTCCTCTCATTTGATTTTATAAGAGGGTTTTGAAAATATTTGAACTCAAAATTGAATAGGGATTCGAAATAGAAAATTTTGGAAAAGTCATTTTATTCCCTCTCATTAAAATTTCAAAAGTTTCAAAATTCCACTCAATTTCACACAATCAATCACACAACATTCAAGCAAACAATCCTACTTATTTATTTAATATAACATTCCAAAATTTAGAATTTTGGGATGTTACAAACTACCACACTTAAAATGAATCTCGTCCTCGAGATTCGAAAAGGCTAGAAAGAAAAGGTTAGGGTTTGGGGTCTTCTAACAAATCCACTGACCAAGAAGGTGTGGGGTCTTCTAGAACCATTGACCAAGAAGGCGTGGGGTCTACCACACTTAAAATGAGAGTTACTAGTCCCTCAAAATCATGATAGTCCTCTGGGTGCATCTGTCTCTTCACATACTTCCCGATAGCTCCTTCGATGACGCTCTTCCGTTTTAAAATCAAAATCTCGTGTTCTCATAACAAAATCTATTACCACCGATACTGGGTCTTCTTAGCTGGCAGGTCTCGCGTTCATTCTAAGTAACTTATCGACGGTCTCATGGTGGTCTACCATTAGTGGTTATCCTACAGTGAAATGGGTCTTGGCTTCATTCCTCATCGTAAAAAATCCTATGTATGACAACGACTGCCATGTACAAGGGTTTTACATCATACCATTCTAAGGCTTAAACAAAAGCTTCAAAGAACATCGTCTCTTTACTATGGGTAAGTCACTCAGATTTACCAATCCGAATAGAAAGAGAATGATAAGAGTAAGTCGTCATGGTGGCCAAACCATGTCGCACTGAAATCATTACCTTGTATAAGGTTTAGTTAATCTCGTATTCTAGCACTTGGTCTTCCTCACAAGCGTTGTAGAAATTTCTCTTGTCAATGAACGAAGTTTGGATAAATCCATTTATTCTGCAAGCTGAACAAAAACATCTATCGTTTCTTCACAACTCTCAGGTTTTCGTATACTCCTAAGAAAAACTTTTGCTAGTCAGTCGTAGCTTCTTCCAAGTTTCTTCCTTCACCAAGGTGGGGCTTGATCCTTATCAATCCTGAGGTTAGTGACTTGTGGATTCACTTGAATACTTGAACAACTTCATCTCACCCGTGGGGTGAACATCGGTCCATATTCCAGCATTACCTTCAGTTCACTCCATTATACCCTTGAGGTAACAATTTACAGACCTATTATTGTCTGGATTCCACTCCACGGAATTCATTTTCCTTTACATTGGGTTGTTTAACCTTGGGTATGGTTTCATCACAATCATTCCGTTTCTTAGCATTCCAGCTTCAAAAACTCTTTGTCTCAAAGGTTATTATCCGGATAGTTTGCGGTGGTTCCACATTCTCTTCATCCGTATTCACTTATCCAAATTCCTTAACCGGGAGGTACCTGTGGTCACAACCACACGTAAAATGAAATGCACTCAGGTCTGCTTAGTCCAAATTTTTTTCTCATATCCTCGAAAATTGGTCGGAGACTATTGCTCTTAGAATGGCAACTCATATAGTTCAACACAGGAGAGTCATGACATCATAAATTCCATTGATCTCATGACTTTTATTATAGACACTGAGACTTCCATTACATAACTTCAATCTCTTCTTAAAATTCCAAAATACTTTATTACAAGTGCTGCCATCCACATAGTTTGGTATGGTTCAGCTTCACTCCCAACTTTATTCCTTTATCCCCTCTTGGAGATATGTTAGTACCACTGGAACTTTGCGATGTGCTCCTTGAAATCACCCATCTTCTCCTCGATCTGGGTGGACTTGAGCTTCGTCTCCGTATGCACCTCATGCAGGTATTCCTGAGTATGACAGAGTCTTGCTTCAAGTATTTCTCCAATCTGACGTATGGCTTCCATGGCAGCTTCACGAACAGGGTCAAAGAACGTTGCTCGTGGTACACGAGATATGAAAAAGTATTGTCCCATAGTCTTTGGGCATACTCCTTTCTCCCGGTGGAGGTGTACCTCCACATACCAGAGTTCCACTCCAGTTTCCATGAATGGGTAGTCTTTATAGACTGCATCTCCTTCTAGATTGATGTGCTTCATCATATCCTTCAGGATCTTTGGGTAATCAGGGTCACTAGTCAGGGTCATGATCGTCTCAGGCTCTTGAGAAAAGACTCATTGAGGGTAGTCATCTGTAGGTATCAGAAAAGTACTCAAAAATTAACATGTGTTTCTTCTTGGGTAAGCATCCTTATCATCCAAACCAAACTTATACTTCCGAACATGTTGCAGAGTA
The DNA here is from genome assembly GCA_022496015.1 of Hordeum marinum. Taxonomy (NCBI): domain Eukaryota; kingdom Viridiplantae; phylum Streptophyta; class Magnoliopsida; order Poales; family Poaceae; genus Hordeum; species Hordeum marinum. The sequence continues at coordinate 333,715,200 of CM039676.1, read as the reverse complement.
CTGACACCCTCAAAAATAGTCGGAGATCTTTGTTCATGGGGTAACAACTCATAGAAAAATCATGACACAACAAATTTCATTGATTTACGAAGTTGTTACAATCTCAGAGACTTCCGTTACAAAATAATGTCATGAAACCAAGAGTGCTTCATGATACACTTATTTCCATCTTCAAAAATTTACTAACTCATTCTAGCTTTCTTCTCCTTTGGACATTGAATAGCATAATGTCCTGCTTCCTTGCTACGAAAACAGATGATTTCTGACAAGTCTCGGGGCTTCTTGATGTTGGTGTTTGCTCCTTGGAGTTCTGGTTCCTTTCTTGGGCACTTATTGGCGTAGTGGCCCATATCCTTACACTTGAAACATCTGATATGACCCAGGTCCTTCTGTTCAGGGGCTTGTCCCTTCCTGAGGTGCTTTGTTCCAATCAAAACATTAATTTCCTGTGGATCAAACTCCACTTCTTCTGTCGGGAAGTTTCCTAGATACTCTTTTCTTTCCTTTGTACAGTCCTGTGAGAAATGTCCTTCTTCCCCACATGAATAGCAGACATTGGAGTAAAATCTAGTTAGGCCTTCTCCATTAGGGTCTTCAACATCTTCCTTCATAACAAGTTCTCCTAATTTTTCTCTGAAAGCTTCCTTCATGGCTTCCTTCTGCTGCTTGATGACTTCTTGTACCTTGGAGTACACTTGGCATTGAGCAGGGTAGTGATTGGTTCCTTCGCACAAGAAACAGGTCACCTGCCCAGTTGGACAGTCCTTAGCAGTGTGATTGTCTTCACAGTGAGGGCATCCATGCTTGTGTTCTTCCTGGGTGTGTCCTATCTCTCCACATATCTTACATGCACAAATCTTCTTCACATCTTTGCTACGGGGCTTCTGGGTGTTGGTGACAACATGAGACTTTTGTAGAGTCATCTTGAATTCTTCCCAAGTGATGGATGCTTGGCTATCATGGATAGCTTCATGCATCTACCACCAATTTGCAGCTCCTTTTGCAAGGTACCGAAGAGCATACTGGACTATCTCGTTCCTTGCAACATGGTTACTCCTTAGATGATCCTCCATGTTCTAAATCCATTCTTCTGTCTCTAACCGAGTCATCGATCCAGAATACACAAGTCCAGCTTCATTCGTCATCTATTGGGTTCAAGGTTTTGGGGATGAGAGAGAAAGGAGCGGATAAACACAATACAAACAATGGTTTTGAAAATAGACTTTTTTGTTGTGGCTGTCGAAAATTTACACACAAATGACAGCTCACAAATCATGGTATCTAACATAAGTATACAATAGGGGTTTGGTCTTCTAGGGCATAATATCTTGGAAATTCTTCATGGTCTTCAATTTCTTTAGGTCTGCATAGTCTTCTACTTGTGTAGCTTCAATTCTTCTAATGCATGGTGAAATCTTCTTTACTTGGAAGTGGCCATCCATTGTTTCGATATCTTGTCCCTCTCAAAGTGGCCTCGGTTGATCGTTAGTGTGGTCAAAGGGGAAAGGGTATTGTCTAACCATTTTGAGGTAAGAGAGATCATTTGATAAGGCTCAAATAAGATGAGAAGTAAAGGGTCTTTTGAAAACAATGTTTTTTGAGAAATCATTTCCTAAGGGCTTTCCAGTTTCTAGGGTCACGTCCTACAGCCAACATGTGCTCTGATACCATTTCTGTAGCGACCCGACTCAAAACGAGTCAAGCCTCTCTGTTTTCTTTTTTTTTAAAACCAGCAAAGAAAAAAAATAAACAAAATTATAAAAATATTTTATATAGGCATATTATATATCAAAATTTTCAGAAAAATATTTCCTAAAAGATGAACATTTTTTAAGGACGAATAAAGTACTTTGAAAAAATAGTATTTTTTTGCAATAACTCCAAAATGAAAAGAAACTAGAATTTCAAATAAATGGCAAATAGTTTTTATTTTAAAATTTGAGTCAAAACATTGTATCTGATTTTTGAGTGTCATTTACCTCCTCTCATTTGATTTTATAAGAGGGTTTTGAAAATATTTGAACTCAAAATTGAATAGGGATTCGAAATTGATAATTTTGGAAAAGTCATTTTATTCCCTCTCATTAAAATTTCAAAAGTTTCAAAATTCCACTCAATTTCACACAATCAATCACACAACATTCAAGCAAACAATCCTACTTATTTATTTAATATAATATTCCAAAATTTAGAGTTTTGGGATGTTACACTTCATCGGGTGTGCAATATTCCTCATACAATTCATCTGAAATCTCAAAAGTAGTGTGCACATCTGGCTTCTTTCTACCTTTTTGAGGTTTCTTTCTGTCAGACATTTTCTTCACCTGAGGAATTTGAACTCTTGAGGATTCTAAAGAAGTACACAATTTTTCCTCAAGGAACACTGAAAATGAGGTAAGTTGATGAGAACCTAGTGATTCATCAGCGGACATGTTGTACCTATGAACAGAGTATAGGTGTGAGGAATTTGAAGAGGTCAGATGCGTTCTCAGAAATAAATTTTAAATAGAAATTGTTGAGGAATTTGACCATGGGTGTCTTGAGGAATTTCACTAAGTGCTCTTTGTCTTAGGTTCCAAAGTTGTGTAAATTTTGAGGATTCACACAATTGAGGAATCTTGAAGAAAATCATTACTTAGGTAAAATCATCAAGTATATGAAGATCTAAGGTGCTTTAAAATAAGATTCATGACGAATAAACACCTTTCGAGGAATATGAAGAGCATTCGAAGATCAAACAAGGACAGTAAAAATAAATTTTATTTACACTGGTGAAGAACACGACAAACTGTGAGATGAGATTGGGAAGTTCGTCAGTTCAGATCTCCCACGCCCTAGCTTGGCATAGGGAGACAACTACAACGGCGGCAGGATGAGGACTTCCGTGGCCGATGCGAGTACGACGACGGTGAGGTCGAGGCAGTGAAGCTCTTCCACACCGGCGACGATGATTTCAGCGGCGGCGCTGGGTTGGAGCTCGGGAGATAGAGGGTAGAGATGAGGAGTAACTGAGCATAGTTGAAGGGGAGGGCGTATTTATAGTAGAAGTGAATGCCAATCCACCCGAAGATTTTGGGCAGGATTGCCCCTGACCCTTGCTCTCCACACGACAGGTGTCACTCACGTACTCAGAACTGGCAATAGTGGGAGATCGTGGGTTATCTAGTCATGGGAATTGGAATCGTTTGAGCGGGAACCGCTGAAGATTTTGATAGTGAAAATTTCAAAATTTTCAATTGCAAATTCTTCAGCTGTCAAGGACACAGTGAAGACTTTGAACAAGTTTCAAAGTAGAACGCATATGAAGAATTTGTGACAGACTGGGTTGAGTTTAGCATAGAGGGGAAAGGGTCCGATCACATTCACTTAGATCAAAATCAACTTGAATAATTTAGCAATAAGTGAATGTTGTTGAGGACATTGAAAACTCATATATATATATGTAGTCAATGAAGAACATGAGTTTCAAAGTTTGAAGAATTTGAAAAATTGAGGAATTTGAAAACTTCAGGAATTTGAAATTTTGAAGAATTTGAAAAATGACAAAAACTCAATTTTGAAGAATTTCAACTTTGATTGGTGGCGTGACCCACCGTATAAGAATGATGATTTTAGACACTGCATACAATTGTCCTAGGGTTCTGAGAATCAAATTCTTCATTAATTTCTTCACACTTAGAGGGTTATTCTTCATTGATTGAAGAAAAACGTTACTTCGTGTGTTGCACATCTAAGTCATCAATTTTGCATAACTGTTAGGATGTGTGTCCTTTTTCAAAGAACATTTGAAGATTCTAAGATATTTAGCTCACACCGCAACTTGCAAAATATCTTTTCATCCAAGGGCTTTGTGAAGATATCGGCCAGTTGTTCTTCAGTGGGATGTGGTCGATAGAGATGTCGCCCTTGAGTAGATGATCTCGAAGAAAGTGATGACAAATTTGGATGTGCTTGGTCTTGGAGTGCTGAACTGGGTTGTAAGAAATCTTGATGGCACTCTCATTGTCACAATAGAGAGGCACATTCTTCAACTTGATGCCGTAGTCCTTGAGGGTTTGCTTCATCCATAGTAACTGAGCACAACATGAGCCAGCAGCAATGTACTCAGCTTCAGCAGTAGCGAGTGAGACATAGTTCTACTTCTTCGAGGACCAACATACTAAGGATCGTCCGAGGAAATGACATGTGCTTGAGGTTGACTTGCGATCCACATGATCTCCAGCATAGTCAGCATCAGAGTATCCGATGAGGTGAAGATTTGAGCCCTTCGGATACCATAATCCAAGTGTTGGTGTGTGAGCTAAGTATCGAAGAATATGTTTCACGGCCTTATGGTGTGATTCCTTCGGTGTTGCTTGGAATCGGGCACACATGCAAACACTCAGCATAATATCAGGACTAGATGCAAATAGAGACAATAATGAACCAATCATGGAGCGGTATACCTTCTGATCGAAATCTTTACCATTTTCATCAGTGCAGAGGTGACACCTTTGCAATCTTGCATGTCGAATTTCGTCAGAACATCCTTGAGGTACTTCTCTTGGGAGATGAAGATGCCATTGTGTTGCTGACGAATTTGAAGACCTAAGAAGAATTTCAACTCTCCCATCATAGACATTTGATATTCTTCACTCATCATATAGGCAAATTCATCACTGTAACGTTTGTCAGTACATCCAAAGATTATATCATCTACATATATTTGGCATATGAACAGTTCATTGGCATAGGATTTTGTGAAAAGAGTAGGGTCGAGTGAACCGGGGTTGAATCCTTTCTTCATGAGGAATTCCTTCAGAGTGTTGTACCACGCCCGAGGGGCCTGCTTGAGGCCATAGAGGGCCTTGTTGAGTCTGAAGACTTTGTCAGGATGCTTAGGGTCTTCAAAACCTGGGGGTTGAGCAACATATACTTCTTCCTCAAGCTTACCATTGAGGAATGCACTTTTCACATCCATTTGATATAAGATGATATTATGATGGTTAGCATAAGCAAGCAATATGCGAATAGCTTCAAGTCTAGCAACAGGTGCAAACGTTTCATCAAAGTCAATTCCTTCAACATATGTGTAGCCTTGAGCTACAAGACGAGCCTTATTACTCACCACAAGGCCATTTTCATCTTGCTTGTTGCGGCAGATCCACTTGGTACCTATGACGTTATGTTTGCGAGGATCTGGCCGCTTGACAAGTTCTCACACGTTGTTGAGCTTGAACTGATGCAATTCCTCTTGGATAGCATGAATCCACTTAGGCTCCTTGAATGCTTCATCAACTTTGGTGGGCTCTATGATGGAGACAAAGGCAAAGTGCCCACAAAAGTTAGTTAAATGTGAAGCTTTTGAGCGAGTGAAGGGACCTGGTGCATTGATGTCATCAATGATTTTGTCAATCTACACTTCATTTGCAACTCTAGGATGAGCAGGTTGACATGGCTGAGGACTTCCTTCAGCACCATTTTCTTCAGGTGTATCAACATGAAAGTCTTCCTTCGTTGGAATGACTTCCTTAGTGGGTATGATATCTTCGGTTGCCTTCAGCTTAATGGGTTCCTCAGGAGGCTGTTCATCTAACATAGAAGGCAGGTGCTCTCTTTGTGAGCCATCAGTTTCATCGAACCGCACATCTACAGTTTCAACAACCTTCTGATGGTAGGTGTTGAAGACTCTGTAGGTGTGCGAGTCCTTTCCATAACCAAGTATAAAACCTTCATCTGCTTTCGGTGCAAATTTAGAACTGTGGTGAGGATCTCTGATCCAGCATCTTGCACCGAAGACTTTGAGATAACATACATTGGGTTTCTTGCGAGTCATAAGTTCATATGAAGTCTTCTTGAAGAATTTTTGAAGATATACCCTGTTGATAATATGGAATGCAGTGTCAATTGCCTCAGGCCAAAAGCGATGAGGAGTCTTGTATTCATCAAGCATGGTGCAAGCCATCTCAACTAGAGTCCTGTTCTTGCGCTCCACGACACCATTCTGTTGAGGAGTATAAGGGGCAGATAACTCTTGAGTAATACCAAGTTCATCAAGATATTCATCAAGATTAGTTTTCTTGAACTCAGTCCCATTAGCACTCCTAATATGCTTGATCTTGACGCCAAAGTTGGTGGAGGCCCTTGAAGCAAATCGTCTGAAGACATCCTGCACTTCGTTTTGGTACCAAATAATATTTAGCCAAGTGTATCGAGAGTAATCATCAACAATCACAAAGCCATACGAACTTTAAGAATTTGTTAGTATGGAGTAATGAGTGTGGCCAAAGAGATCCATGTGAAGCAATTCAAAGGGTCGAGTCGTGGTCATGATTGTCTTCGAGGGATGCTTGGATCTGGTCTTCTTCCCAGATTCACATGCACCGCAGAGATGGTCCTTGAGGAATTTGACACCCTCGATGCCAATGACGTTCTTTTTCTCCACGAGCGTGTGCAAGTTCCTCATACCCGCATGTCCAAGTCATCGATGCCACAACCAGCCTTCTAAAGACTTTACAAGTAAGCATGTGGCAGGCTAAGGACCTGTAGAGAAATCAACAATATACAAGTCTCCTCTCCTAAAGCCTTCGAATACTTTAGAATTGTCAGATTCCATGATGACCACACAACGATATTTTCCAAATACGATGATCATATCAAGATCACAAAGCATTGAGACCGACATAAGGTTGAAACCAAGGGATTCAACAAGCATCACCTTATCCATGGTTCGGTCCTTTGAGATAGCAACCTTACCAAGTCCCAATACCTTGCTTTTCCTTTGTCTGCGTAGGTGATATGCTTCAGAGGAGATGGAGTGAGTGGAAAATTCATTAGTAGATTCTTGTCACCAGTCATGTGGTTTGTGCATCCACTACCGAGGACACACACGGTAGCTTTTGGAGTATCATCCTGCAGATGAATAGTACAACTTACAAACTCATATGCTTCAGAGTGAAGAATATGACATCAATTTCATCACATAGGATTTCATCACACAAGATAGTAAGCAGGTAGTGTCAGGACGTGAGAAATGAAGAATTCATTTCCTCACGGTTAGCTTGCGTCCTTTCAAGCATTTCCTCAGGTCTCCAGCAAATTCATCAGATGTTCAATTTCATCTGGAGACCTGACTCTGCAGAAGAAATTAGTTCAATTTCTTCACCACCCACATTTGGAGGGGTGGCAAAGAGTTCATCATTCTGCGAGCACCATATGAGAAGGGAGGCATTGAAGCAAGTGCGCTTCGTTTCACAGGGCGAGGGTTAGAGTACTCAAATTAATAAGCAGAGAAATTCTTCGAGGACTTATGAACATAATGGTTTGAAGAATAATGCACATATTCATAACTCTTAGATTTTCCCTGCGAAACAGAAGCATTAGCGCGATAATGACATTTTTGACCATTTGAGGAATTTGGTCCAAGTGAGGACTTTGGTCCATATGAGGAATTTGATCTGGGGTTCCTATTCTTCATGAGTGATGTCGTGAGGACATTCACTTGAAGATTATGTAGGTAGCTCTTGGGAACCCAGATTTTCTTCATAGGAGAACCGTTCCTGTAGTTAGTTCCAACAAATCTAGCAAATACTTCACCTTTCTGATTTTTGAAGAATTTGTAGTTGGAGTCAAGTGACTCATCAGAGGAATATGAAGTTTCACAAGTAAAGCTAGATAAAGTGGATGGATCTACAGGAGATCCTTTCGCAGCAACCCATGAGTTTTGGAGTACTGCTCAGGTGTCCAGTAGGATCCATCAGCATTGAGTTTCCTCATAAAGGCAATACCCTCTTTCCTAGGGTTCCTGTTCAGAATCTGCCTTTTGAGGACATCGCAAAGGGTTTGATGCCCTTTGAGACTTTTGTACATGCCTATCACATACAATTCCTTCAACCCTGCATTATCGTCAGTGATACTTGTGGTATCCTCAGATGAGGAATTTAAGACCACTAGAATAGTTGAAGAATTTGCAGCAATAGAAGTATTTGAACATTCAGGTGAAGAATTAGTAGTTTCACGTTCTATGCATTTCAAACAAGGTGAACAAATTCTTCCTGAGCAATACTAATCTGTTGAGCCAGTAAGGAATCGTTTTCCCTTTGGAGATCCTCATGTGACACCCTCAGTTTCTCAAAATCTTGCTTTCTTTGAAGAAATTCATAAGAAAGCTTCTCATTATCAGCTAAGAGGTCGTTATGATGACTCTGAAGGTTATCATACTTTGTCTAAAGACTTTTGATATCGTCCTATAGACTTTGAGTCCGATCCACTTATGGTTCAACAGATCATCGCTTTTGTCTAGCATTTTCTGAAGCTTTTCAAGTGCACTTTGTTGGTTAGTGGCAAGTTTAACAAGTTTAGCATAGCTAGGTTTCACATATTCATCGGATTCACCTTCACTTGATTCAGAAGAGGAATGATGTTTGTGTACCCTTGATCCTTTTGCCATGAAGCAATAGGTGGGAGCATAATCGTCATTGCTGACGTCAGAGTCGTTGGAGTAGTCATATTCTTCATCGTTGAAGATGGACTTGCTGATGAAAGCAGTAGCGAGAGCAAGGCTAGCGACACCAGATTCTGATTACTCCTCAGATTCTTCCTCTTCTTCATATTCTTCAGATTCTTCCTCAGAATCCATTTCCTTATCGATGAATGCACGAGCCTTTCTGGAATCATTCTTCTTGTCTTTTGAGGACTTTGAAGATGAGGACTTGCAGATGAGGACTTTGAAGATTTCTTCTTTTTCTTCGAGTCATCAGAACTATCATCCTTGTATTTCTTCTTCTTCTTTGCATCTTTTTCCTAGAGAGGACAGTTAGAGCTAAAGTGACAAGGCTTCTTGCAACGATGACAGGTTCCTTTCTTGTAGTCTTCTGAGGAATCTAATTTCCTCAAGCCACTTTTTGATAAATTTCCAAATCCACCTCTCCTTGAGAACTCTTGGAATTTCCTCATGAGCATTGCTAGTTCCTAAAGATCACCAAGGCTGCTGTCAGAATCTTCTTCTTCGGATGAGGAAATTGTTGTCGCCTTCAGAGCACGAGATCTTCCAAAGCTTGGCCCGTAGAGGTCGCTCTTCTTAGCTTGTTGGAATTCATGAGTATTGAGTCTCTCAAGAATATCAGTATGATCAAGTGACTTGTAGTCTCCACATTCTTGAATCATCAAAACCAGAGTATCGAATGAGGAGTCAAGCGATCTTAGCGGTTTCTTCACCACTTCATGGTTAGTGATATCGGTGGCACCCAATGCTTGAAGCTCATTGGAGATATCAGTGAGAGAATCAAAAGTTTGCTGAACATTTTCATTGTCAAGTCTCTTGAAGTGGTTGAAGAGATTGCAAAGAACATCAACGCGAGAGTCACGTTGAGTGGAAACACCTTCGTTGACTTTGGACAGCCTATCCCAAATAAGCTTAGCAGCTTCCAAAGCACTCACTCTGCCATAGTCACCTTTGCTCAGATGACCACAGATGATATTCTTCGCTTGAGAATTGAGTTGCTTGAATCTCTTCACATCAGTAGCTGTAACAATGGGAGTGACAGAGATCACACCATTTTCCACAACGTACCAGAGATCGTTGTCAATAGCTTCAAGGTGCATACGCATCTTGTTCTTCTAGTAGGGGTAGTCCATCCCATCGAAGGTAGGACACCCCATGGAAACCTTGATCATACCTGCAGTCGACATAACTAGAACTCCAGGTGGTTAAACCAAAATTACATAGAGCGAGGGAGTACCTGCTATGATACCAATTGAAAGTGCGTTATATCGACTAGAGGGGGGTGAATAGGCGATTTTTACAAATTCATTAGTTGAGGAATTTCAACTTTGAGGAATTTGAAATGTGATGAATAACTAGCAGCAGAATAAGTACTCAAGTGTATGAGGAACATAGTAACAACATAGTCTTCATGATGAAATGAAACATGCACAAATAGTAAGTAGCATGATACAGGATAAGAAGTGATAAACAAGGTAACTTGAATAATTTGAGGTGAGGATTTTGTGAAAGTATTCAGTCAAATTCTTCAAACGGTAACAATCAATTTCATCAACAGGTATATGAGGAATAGAGGGGTTGACGAAATAGAACCAGATAGCTCGATGAAGACAATGATTTGATGACCCAGTTCCAACTGCTGTGATAGTCGTACATCTAGTTTGGAGTGGCCTGGTATTTAAACCAGAGGACACACAGTCCCAGGACACACAGTCCTTACCGTATTCTCCTTGAGCTAAGATCACACAGTCCTCGCCCAATACTCGTGGTAAGTCTTTAGGGTAGACTTCCAAAACCCTCACAAACTGGTCACCGGCGATCCACAATTTATTGCTGGATGCTCTAGACCAAGGTCACTTCGTGATCCCCAATTGACTACAGGAGCACTAGACCAAGACGCCTAACCATCAGGAGGATGCATAGTCCTCAAAGGTAACAAGCATCGGATCCACACAAGAATTTCTTCAGTGATGCTCAATCACTATGGGTTTGGTGGTTTGGTTGTGGGTTTTTCCTCACTCATGATTTTCTCTCAAAGTCCTCAGAGGATGGGTTGCTCTCAAATGACAAGGGCTAGTTCTCTCTCGGAGCAGCCAACCAACCAGTGGTTGTGGGTGGTGGCTATTTATAGCCATTGTGCAACCTGACATGATAAGACATAAATGCTCCAATGATATGACCGTTATGTGGATATTTGTGATTGGGGACAGCTGGCGCTAAGCACAACAATGGTCAGATTTTCGAACTATGAAAGTCCTCAGGCTTATCATGTTCCTCACTTGTAGGCAATTCACACTAGCGAAATCCTAACTCCTCAGTCGGATCAATTTCCTCGGAGACCAGAAGAACTTCGTCTCTGTCACTGAAGAATTTGTCTGAACCACAAGAGATTTCCAAAGGCTTCACTCAAAGGATTGTATAGGTTGAGGATTTTGGAGTTGAGCATCAGTTGGAAATTTTCCTTAGTATTACCTGGGCCCCTTTAACAGTATGGTGTTTCATATGACTCAAATAAGCAAATAAAACTACGAAAACAAAAGTCTTCACGCTTCATATTCCTCGTTCATATCTTCAAGGTCACACCAACTTCTTCATTTTCAAAGTCTTCACAAAGTATTCACCAGAGTCTTCACAAAGTCTTCAGTTGAAGACATACATTTCTAGGTGTCGATAATCTTTGAATATATCAAACTCCTCATCGACTTATAGAGCCTGTGTACACTCACAAACACATTAGTACCTTAACCTATAAGTCTTCAATACACCAAAATCACTAAGGGGCACTAGATGCACTAACACAAACGTCTAAAAATCTGTCAGATCCTTTTACAAAAGTTCTATCACGTAATGTGATAGATAATGCATCAAAGGAGATGGGTATGAGACCCACAACATGAGTTGTTCATAGTGGCTACCTATTCTATGTGATCGGACATCCCGTGAATTAGATGTGGAAGAGAATCTGTTGGTCAACTGAGAGGAAAGTATCCTTACTACTAATAATTCCACTCCATGAAGATGCAATAATTTCCTAATCTGCATGGCAGGTTGATATAAATCTTAATGTATTCTAAGTGGCTTATTTAAGCAGAGATGTTGTCCGGCAAAACATCTTTTGAAGAACACACCTATATGAGTCTGATTGTTAACGTCGCAATCTATGAGAGTAGGGTGCTCTCTAGTAAACTCATGAAAGGTCTCGAAGCATGATGCATAAGCTCCACCCGCGGGGAAGACCCACGGCAGCCTAGTATCGGTCAAGGCGTCGTGTGAAGCTAGATTCGCAGAAAACTTGCAGTTCAAGGCATAGTCCACTATTCAAGTTGCTTACTAGTGTAGCATAGAGTTCTAGGTGGATGTTCAACTTAACAGTCTCCACTACAGTACCGGTATATAAACAGTGTTTTGGAACCAAAGGCAAATTTTTGTGTGCCTATTGGATCTGGTGGGGGATTGCTGGAATTTGCTCTAAAAATGGGCCAGCCCAATAACAATTTTCAGAATTCCTATCAAATCCAAGAGGCCCACTAAGCCCATTCATGCAAGGCAAGAGGTGGGACAAAAGTGTAGTCCCACATTGCTAGTCTAGTAGGAGTTGGACCTCCTTATAAGGGAGGATGTTTCTCCACAAGTATGAGCATGAGAACAAGAGGGACATACACGCGCGCTCCTCCTCCGCCGCCCGCCTCGCCACGCCATTCCTCGTCACAACGCATCGTGCCGCGGGTTGCGGGAATGAGCCGAGCCGATGTCTAAATTTTTTTCACGCGTGTCTGGTATACAAAAGGTCAATCGGGAGTTGAAAGGCTTAGCTGTAGGGGAGATTGAATACGACACTGCACCCTTCGGCTGCTGCCTCTTCGTTTCATCTCCCTCTTTTGCTTCGCCTCCCGTCACTGCCTGTTCGCCTCCTTCTTTTGTGCCTATAAAAGGGAGGTCGCTCCTCTGCAGAGAGACACCAAAACTTCTTCTTCCTCACGTCCTCAAGTTCCAAACTCTAAGTTGCTGCGAGGTTCTTCCCCCTCCCGGCTTGCGGCGTGCCCCACGGGTCGGGACAGTAGGCCTCCGAAACCCCACCGCTTTGAGTCCTGTATGGGAGAAGGGTGATAAGGTTTTTGGGGAGCGCTCGGCGGGACTACTGGCTTCTTCATCACGGACACCACGGATACTGCGATCACTTCCCAAACGACGACTTCTTCCCCGATGTCAACGACCTGTTCGACGACATGGTCGGTGATGACATCAACGCCAACCCAGCTGCTGCCACCGCTCAGTACGTATTCATGTTCTCCATGTTTGAGGTTCTGCTAGAATTACTTGGTCTAGTTTCTATTCTACCTATGTTTCGGTATAGTTCACATGTTCACATAATATTCACCTACTATACTTTAGTTTCCCTGATAAGTTTCGTTCCTCTTATTGTGACATATTCTCCTCCAAGTCGCATGACTATTGTTTCCCTTTTTACAATAATCTTGTTTTATCAGCTGCTTATTTCATTTAAATATTTCGGTAAATTTCTCATATTTCCAACAACTTATGATTTACATGTGATGTTAATCCTTTTTTGCATCTTATTTTTCTTAGGATGACGGCAGCATTATAAGGTGATCCCTCACTTAAATTTCAAGATAAAATTGTGTTCTCCCCAAGTGTGCGCTGTTGCGAAATTTCGTTGTTTCGAGACACCATGTGATGATCGGGTGTGATAGACTTACGTTTGCATGCAATGGGTGCAAGACAGTTTTGCATGTGCGGAACACTCGGGTTAAACTTGACGAGCCTAGCATGTACAGACATGGCCTTGGAACACAAGAGACTGAAAGGTCGAACATGAGTCATATAGTAGATATGATCAACATGAAGATGTTCACCATTGAAACCACCTCAACTCACATGATGATCGGACTTGAGTTAGTGGATTTGGATCATGTGACACTCGAATGACCAAGGGATGTCAATTTGAGTGGGTGTTTTTTTAAGTAATATGATTAACTAAACTCATTATCATGAACATAGTCATAATGTTGTTGCAAATTATGTTGTAGATTACTAGCTCGCTCTATAGCTCCCTTGAATTTTTTATATGTTCGTAGAGAAATAGAGTTGAAATATGATGGTAGCAATAATGCTGACTGGCTCCGTGATATGAGGATTGTCCTCATTGCTGCACAGAAGGCTTATGTCCTTAATGCACTGCTCGGTGCCCCCCCATCAAGCATCGTCTATAGATGTTGTGAACATCTAACAGGCATGTTCTGATGAATACTTGATAGTTGAGTGCGTCATGCATTACGGCTTAGAACTGACGCTCCAAAACATTTTGAACGTCATGGAACATATGAGATGTTCTAAGAGCTGAAATGGGGATCTCAGGCTCGTGCCCGTGTTGAGAGGTATGAGACCTCCAACAAGATTCTTTTTCTGCAACATGAAGGAGAACAGCTCAATCGGTGAGCATGTGCTCATATTGTCTGGGTACTACAATCGCTTAAATCGAGTGGGAGTTGATCTTCCAGATAAGATAGTGATTGATATAGTTCTCCAAGTCACTATCACATAGCTACTAGAGCTTCCTGATGAACTATAAAATGCCAGGGATGGAAATAATGATCCCTGAGCTATTCTCAATGTTTGACACCGCAAAGGTAGAAATCAAGAAGGATCATCAAGTGTTGATGGTTAGTGAAACTAGTAGTTTAGAGAAGGCAAGGGCTAGGAGGGAAACTTCATGCATGGCAAGTCAGTTGCTGCTCTAGTGAAGATACCCAAGGTTGAACCCAAACCCAAGACTAAGTGCTTCTATTATGAGGAGAACGGCTGCTGAAGTGGAACAACCCTAGATACTTGGTAGATAAGAAAGCTAGCCACGTCGACAGAAGTATATTTGATATACGTGTTATTGATGTGTACCTTGCTAGGACTCGTAATAGCAACTGGGTATTGGATACCGGTTTGGTTGCTAAATGTTAGTAACTCAAAATAAAAGCTACGGAATAAATAGAGGCTAAGCTAAGGGTGAGGCGACGATGAGTGTTGGAAGTGTTTCCAAGGTTGATGTGATCACCATCGCACGATCTCTCTACCTTCGGGATTAGTGATGAACCTAAATAAACGTTATTTGGTGTTTGCGTTGAGAGTGAACGTGATTAGATCGTGTTTATTGCAATACGATTATTCATTTAAGTTAGAGAATAATGGTTATCTGTTTACATGAATAATACCTTCAATGGTCATGCACCCAATGAGAATGGTTTACTGAATCTTGATCGTAGTGATACACATGTTCATAATATTGATGCCAAAAGATACAAAGTTAATAATGATAGTACCACATACTTGTGGCACTGTCGCTAACTGTCAAATTGGTGTAAAACGCATGAAGAAACTCCATGCTGATGGATCTATGGACACATTCGCTTGTGAATCGATTGAGACATGCGGACCATGCCTCATGGGCAAGATGACTAAGACCTCGTTTTCCGGTATGGTAGAGTGGGCAAGTAACTTATTGGAAATGATACATGTTGATGTATTCGGTTCAATGAGTGTTGTAGCGTGTGGTGGATATCGTTATTTCACTAATGATTTGAGTAGATATGGGGATATTTACTTAATGAAACACAAGTCTGAAATGTTTGAAAAGTTCAAACAAAATCAGTGTCAAGTTTGAGATCATCATGACAAGGAGATAAAATGCCTACGATATGATCATGGAGGTAAATACCTGAGTTACGAGTATTGGTATACAACTGAAGACAATGCGGAATTTGTTTCATAGCTCATGCCACCTAAAACACCATAGTATGATGGTGTGTCCAAACGTCATAGTCGTGCTGAATTGGATATGGTGCGAACTATGATGTCTCTTATCGATTTGCCACTATGATTTTGGGGTTATGCATTAGAGACAACTATATTCACTTTAAAAGGGGCACCATCTAAATCCGTTGAGATGACACTGGCGTCGATTTGTCACGGCAAGATGTCCGGGTTAACAGACTTAGGTTCGGGGCAGTCGAAACTATGTGGCGGCATGAGAGGAGTTGGTCTGAATCGAGAGACGCGAGTTTCACCCAGGTTCGGCCCCTCCGATGGAGATAAAAGCCTACGTCCTGCTTGTTTGGTATTGATGATGAAGAAGATCTCTCAGTTACAAGGGTGCAGAAATTGCTACCTCTAATCTCGAGTATCTCTAATCTGTCTATCTCTCGTGACTTGTCTATCTAAGACCTGTCTATTGAGACCTCTAAAACCTTTTTTCTCTCGGCGTGACTTGCCCCTCCTTATATAAGTACAAGGGGCGGCTTACATGTAGAGTCTAAGTCGGATTTAGACTTAACCTATGATGACTTCCCGTTGTGGGATTCTCTTCATGGGCTTCCGAGTCCCAGGCTTCTTTTCTCAGACGGGCGGCTTACACCGGGCAGCTTACAACCGGGCGGCTTAACCGGGCGGCTTACAACAGGGCAGCTTAGAACCGGGCAACTTACGTCGGGCAGCTTAGGACCCGGCGGCTTACGCCGGGCAGCTTAGAACTGGGCGGCTTATGCCGGGTGGCTTACGCCAGGGCAGCTTAGAACTGGGCGGCTTACAACAGGGCAGCTTAGAACCGGGGACTCATCTTCAGGGACTTACAACCAGGGATTATCTTCGAGACTCATCTTCAGGAACTCATCTTCAGGTACTCGTCTCCAGGACTTTAACTTTCAGCCGGGTCATAACTGTCACCGGGTTATAAGTGTCTCTCGGGTCATACTGTGGGGTATATCACCGACATTAGCCCCCAGGTTAGCTTGAATTTATTCATGGTAACCTCCTGAAATAGGAATAGTAAATATGTTAAGTGGCCAGCTTGCTCCTTTGGCCGGCTTATGAAGTGGCCCTAAGAAATCCAGGTCTTTTCTATAGATGAATGAGTCGTCTTGAAAATCGTCTTGCTTGTCAGTGTCCTTTGAAAAATATTGGGAATAGAATACCCATATGCCACTGAGTCCTCGAAGACCCGCGGGTCAAAGGACACTAACAAGTAAGACAATTTTCAAGACGACTCATTCATATGCAAAAAAGAACTGGATTTCCGAGGGGCCACTTCATAAGCCAGCCAAAGGAGCAAGTTGGCCACTTAACATATTTATTATTCCTATTTCAGGAGGTTACCATGAATAAATTCAAGCTAACCTGGGGGCTAATGTCGGGGATATACCCCGCGGTATGACCCGGGAGACACTTATAACCCGGTGACAGTTATGACCCGGCTGAAAGTTAATGTCCTGGAGATGAGTCCCTGAAGATGAGTCCCTGAAGATGTGTCCCTGAAGATGAGTTCGTGAAGATGAATCCCTGAAGATGAGTCCCCGAAGATGAGTCTTGAAGATAAGCAATGGTTGTAAGTCCCTAAAGATGAGTCCCCAGTTCTAAGTTGCCCTGTTGTAAGCCGCCCAGTTCTAAGCTTCCCTGGTGTAAGCCGCCCGGCGTAAGCCGCCCAGTTGTAAGCTGCCCAGCATAAGCTGCCCGGTTCTAAGCTGCCCGACTTAAGCCGCCCGGTTCTAAGTTGTTCTGTTGTAAGCCGCTCGGTTAAGCCGCCCGGTTGTAAGCTGCCCGGTGTAAGCCGCCCGTTTGAGATAAGAAGCCTGGGACTCGGAAGCCCATGAAGAGAAGCCCACAACGAGAAGTCATAATAGGTTAAGTGTCAACCCGACTTAGACTCTACATGTAAGCCGCCCCTTCTAGTTATATAAGGAGGGGCGGGTCATGCTGAGAGAGAAAAAGGTTTTAGAGGTCTGAATAGACAAGTCTTAGATATACAAGTCACGAGAGATAGACAGATTAGAGATACTCGAGATTAGAGGTAGATACTTTTGCACCCTTGTAACCGAGAGATCTTCTTCATCATCAATACTAGACAAGCAGGACGTAGGCTTTTTACCTCCATCGGAGGGGCCAAACCTGCGTAAAACTCGCGCCTCTCGATTCCGACCAACCCCTCTCAAGCCGCCACATAGTTGCGACTGCCCCGAACCTAAGTCCGTTAACCCAGACATCTTGTCGTGACAAATTCACGACAGACACCGTATGAATTTTGGTTTGGCGGAAACCTAAGTTGTCATTTCTTAATGTTTGGGGCTGCGATGCTTATGTGAAAAATGGTTTTCACCTAATGAGTTCGAACCCAAAGTGGACAAATGCATCTTCATAGAATACCCTAACGTAATCATTGGGTAAACCTTCTATCTTAGATCCAAGCACAAAGTGTTTGTTTCTAAAACGGGTCCTTTCTCAAGAAAGAGTTTCTCTCGAAAGAATTGAGTGGGAGGAAGATAGAACTTTATGAGGTTGTTGAACCTTTGTTTCAACCGGAGAGTGGCGTAACGCAGAAAGTTGTTTCCGTGGAGCCTACGTTAGTTGAAGAGGAAGTTAATGATGACGATCATGAAGCTTCGGATCAAGTTACTATCAAACCTCGTAGGTCGACGAGGATGCGTACTGCTCCTGAGTCGTACGACAACCCTGTCTTAGAAGTCATGTTGGTGGATAACGATGAACCTACGAGCTATGGAGAAGCGATGATGGACCCGGATTCTGAGAAATGGTTAGAGGCCATGCAATCCGAGATGGGATCCATGTAAGAAAACGAAGTCTGGGCTTTGGAAGTATTACCTGAAGGGGCAAAAGGCCATTCAGAACAACTGGATCTTTAAAAGGAAGACGGACGCGGACGGTAATGTCACTGCCATAAAGCTCGACTTGTGGCAAAGGGTTTTTCACAAGTTCAAGGAGTTGACTACAATGAGACATTCTCACCCGTAGCGATGCTAAAGTCTGTTGGAATTATGTTAGCAGTTGCTGCATTTATCGATTATGAAATCTGGCAGATGGTTCTGAAAACATCGTTCCTTAACAGTTTCCGTGAGGAAAGGTTGTATGTGATGCAACCGGAAGGTTTTGTCAGTTCTAAGGATGCTAAAATATATGCAAGCTCTAGCGATCCTTCTATGGACTGGAGCAAGCATCTCAGAGTTGGAATATACGCTTTGATGAGGTGATCAAACTTTTCTGAGTCTATACAAAGTTTATGGAAACTTGTATTTATAATAAAGTGAGCGGGAGCACTATAGAATTTCTGATAAGTATATGTGGATGACATATTGTTGATCGGAAATGATGTAGAATTTCTGGAAAGCATAAAGGTTGTTTGAAAAGGAGTTTTTCAAAGGAAAACCTGGAATGAATCTACTTAAATATTGGGCTTGTTGATCTATAGAGGTAGATCAAGACGTCTTATAAAACTTTCAATGAGTCCATACCTTGACAAGATTTTGAAAGAGTTCAAAATGGACCAGTCAAAGAAAGAGTTATTGCCTGATTTGTGAGGTGTGGAGTTGAGTGAGACTCAAAGGTCGACCACGACAGAAGAAAGAGAAAGGACGAAGGTCATCCCCTATGCGTTATCCATAGGCTCTGTATAGTATGCCATGATGTGTACCGCACCTGTGTGTGCCTTGCCATGAGTCTGTCAAGGCATACAAAGAGTGATCCAAAAGTGGATCACTGGACAATGGTCAATATTATCCTTAGTAACTAGAGGACTAAGGAAATATTTCTCGATTATGGAGGTGATACAGAGTTTGTCGTAAGGGGTTACGTCGATGCAAGCTTTAACACCAATCCGGATGACTCTGAGTAGCAATCCGGATACGTATAGTGGAGCAGCCATTTGGAATAGCTCCAAGTGGAGTGTGGTAGAGTGTATACAATATGACATAGAGATTTGAAATGTACACACGGATCTGAATGTCGCAGACCTGTTGACTAAAGACCTCTCTCGCATGTAAAGCATGATCGAACCCAAGAACGCATTGGGTGTTAGATTCATAACAATGTGAATCACATGGTGATGTGAACTAGATTATTGACTCTAGTGCAAGTGGGAGACTGTTGGAAATATACCCTAGAGGCAATAATAAATTGTTTATTATTATATTTCCTTGTTCATGATAATCGTTTATTATCCATCCTATAATTGTATTGATTGGAAACTCAATTCCATGTGTGGATACATAGACAACACTGTGTCCCTAGTATGCCTCTAATACACTAGCTCGTTGATCATAGATGGTCAAGGTTTCCTAGACATAGACATGAGATGTCATTTGAGAACTGGATGGAATCATTAGGAGAATGATGTGATGGACAAGATCTATCCATGGTGATGAGCATCTACGAGAGGGAGAGTGGATCTACATACCCTTGTAGATCGCTAAGCGGGAAGCATTAAGAAATGCGGTTGATGTAGTTGAACGTCTTCGCGATCCAAATCGCAAGCCGTCCCACGATCCCACAATGATCCGTCCCACGATCCAACCACGATTCGTCCCGCGATACCATCACGATCCATCCCGTGATCCAATCAGGATCCGTCGCACGATCCAGTCGCGGTCCTTTCGATCTAGTGCCGAACGGATGACACCTCCGCATTCACCACACGTTCGGCTCGATGATGATCTCCGCCTTCTTGATCCAGCAAGAGAGAGAGGAGAGATAGATGAGTTCTCCGATAGCATAACGACATGGTGGCGGTGGTGGTGAACTAATCCTGCAAGGCTTCGCCTAAGCACCGCAGAACTAATCTAGAGGAGACACTGATCTATGGAAGAAGAGGGTAGCACATGGCAGTTAGGGTTGGGGGCCGCCCTAAAAAACCCTTAGTATATATATGAGGAAGAGGAGAGGAGGCAGCCTAGCCCCTCCTACAAGGAGGGCTTCGGTCGAAGCTAGAGGGGAGGAGTCCACCTCCCACAAGGGAGGTGGACTCCTAGGAGGACTCTCTCCTACTTGCCCCCTACTCCTTCCTCCTGCGCATAGGCCTTCTTGGGCTGGCTACCTAGCCCACCTAGGGATGGTGCACCACCACTAAGGCCCATGTGCCCCCTTGGGGTGTGTTGGCCCCAGTTGTGGTCCCCTGGAACCCATTTGTCACTCCCGGTACACTGCCGGAAATTCCCGAAACCTTTTCGGAGTTCAAACACCACTTCATATATATCAATCTTTCCTCGGGACCATTCTGGAGCTCCTCATGACGTCCGGGATCTCATTTGGGACTCCTAACAACCTTCAGTCACCATCATCCGGCATGCCCATACTGTTTCCTACATATTCCACGAAGATCTTTATCGATTGAACCTCCATGTCAAGGATTCAGATAATCCCATATGTTGTTCCCTTTGTTCTTCGGTATGTTACTTCCCCGAGATTCGATCATCGGTATCTCTATACCTAGTTCAATCTCGTTACCGCCAAGTCTCTTTACTCATTCCGTAATACAAGATCCCTGGCTAACACTTTAGTCACTTTGCTTGCAAGGCTTGTTGTGATGTTGTATTACCGAGTGGGCCCTGAGATACCTCTCCGTCACAGGAAGTAACAAATCCCAGTCTTGATCCATGCCAACCCAACAGACACCCTCGGATATACTTTTAGAGCACCTTTATAGTCACCCAGTTACGTTGCGATGTTTGATACACACAAGGTACTCCTCCGGTGTGAGTGGGTTGCATGATCTCATGGTCATAGAAACAGATACTTGACATGCAGAAAACTATAGCAATAAAATGACATAGTCATATGCTATGTTTATAGTTTGGGTCTTGTCAATCTTTGATGTGATCCTGTCCATGGCTAGGAAACCTTGACCATCTTTGATTAACGATCTAGTCTATTAGAGGCATACTAGGGACATGGTGTTGTCTATGTATCCACACATGTATCTGAGTTGCCGATCAATACGATTCTAGCATGGATAATAAAAGATTATCATGAACAAGGAAATATAATAATAACCAATTTATTATTGCCTATAGGGCATATTTCCAATAAACGCAATATCTATCCCGCCATGGTTGCATGGGGCTAAGCCGAAAGACATGACCTGCTTATCTTTTTACACTTGTTTCCTCGAGAAGGAACTGGAAGGTGATGGAGGCATTGCATTATGATGCTTGGTTAGGAAATAACAAGTTGATAGAGGCCTTCACCATGGAGCATGTGAGGCAATTCATCAACCTTTGGATGGAGCTTAGTGAGGTCAATGTTGTGAAGGCGTCCAAGGACACCATCACTTGGAAGCACATGAATAATGGCGAGTACTCCATGACATCAGTGTACAAGATACAATTCTTGGGAATGACACTTACAGAGATGAACAAAACTATTTGCAAAGCCTGGCCCCTATGAGGATCAAGTTTTTTGCATGGCTTGCCATTCAAAGTAGAGTTTGGGCCACTGATCGCTTGGCCCAAAGGGCTTGGCAAAATTGTGGCCCAAGTCCACCTTGCAAGAGGCTGGAGGAATCGACAACCCATATCTTATTCAAATGCCGATACACCTCGCGTCTTTGAAAGATGGTAAAGGAATGCCTCTATATCCATAGCTTGGGCACTTTTGTTTGGATGACGAAGTGATCTATAAAGGATTGGTGGACCAACAATGGTATAGTCTTTCTTAAGATGCTTGTTGGATGGACCATTTGGAACAAGAGAAAATGCCAGAATTTTCCGTGACAAATTCATGCCTCCTAGTATTCTCCTCAACTCCGTCAAGAACAAGGATAGTCTTTGGGTCATAGCAGGGTGAAATATTTGGGGTACCAATTCCAAGAGAGTAGTGACCTTTCACAATAATCTTGTACTTTCTTGCAAATTCTCGCTATGCTGCTTAATTAACAGATGCTTTGTGGGCATTCGTAGTTAATGTATGAGGCAAAAAAATTGTCGCAGCGCTGGTGGCAACTTCTAGCTGGGGCATGACAAACGTTCAGGTTGATTTGTATTATCAGGTACTTCCTTTATTCCATAATGTAGTGCATCCACGAATACGAATACAGTGATATAATTCCTACTGCCGTCGTAGTCGGTCTTGTCGGTTAAATTTATGATCAAACTTAGATCTTAAGAAGTACGAATGCACCACACCATGGAATGAAGGGAGTACTATTTAAGGATTTACAGGGATAAGGGATGGATCTTGCTGCTGAAGGCGCCCTGTTTAGAGAGATTAGACAATTTGCCAGACTAAATTTCACTCGTGTTGTCTTTTCCTTTGCCTCGAGGACATTTAATAAGCTAACTCATGTTTTAGCTGGCTTCGGTGCTTGCAATCAGGCAAGTGGAGAGACCTGATATGAGGATCTTCCACAAGATGTATCCATCAACTTGGCCAGCAGTATGGTTGGACTTTTGTGATGTATGGAATCGCTGTGTTCCATTTCAAAACAAAGAAAAACGAAAAAAAGACTTCAACCTTTAAGCTGAAGTCCACCCCCCACATTTTTGCATATGGAACAATCATTGATCCATATTTTAAGAAACGATAAAGAATTTCAGCTAGAACATACCAGGCTTGGTACACTACTAGAATAAACACCTATGCCGACGGTTCAGGCCATCAGCATAGGCCTGATTCCCGTCGGGATATATCTATGCCGACAGGCACCGTCGGCGTAGGGTCGTCGGCAACATATACATCGGCATACCCCATGTAACCGTTGGCATAGAAAGGCCGTCGGTGTAGATGACTCCCCTACGGCGTCCGTAAACTATGTAGATGGCTTGAGCCGTTATCAAAGTTCCACGCCAAACAACGTCTAATGGCTGCGCCGTCAAGAGCGCCCAATCAGTGGCCACCACATGGCGGTCACTGGCAGTTCCTGGGGCATAGCAACGCCATCGGCTAGGACATCGGCATAGGCTACAACTAGGCCGTCAGCATAGGCCTCGCCACGTGGCAGCCACTGGCAGTTCCTCGGGCGTAGCTACTCCATCGGCTAGGCCGTCGGCATAGGCTAGAACTACGCCGTCGGCAAGGCCATCGGCATATGCTACAACTACGCCATCGGCAGAGGTGTCACATGGCGGCCTCTGGTTACTCGCACACTCTCTATGCCGATGACTAAGCCGTCGGCGTAGTTTTTGTTTGATTTCCCCCCTTTTTCCTATTTCATATCAATTCATTTCAATTCAAATAGGATGTATATACAATGAAATAGACATGCACAGCACCAGCATCACAACCAAGAGCACCACCATCAAGAGCATCATAAATATATATGTTCTCACAATCAACATCACCACCATCACATCCTCACAACGAACAACATAAGCATATCAGAAACATAAGCATCTAGCTAAGAAACATGCAAGTCATATGAAGTAGCGTAAAAGGGCAGAAGTAATCTAAAGAGCACAAGTCATCGACATTCTTAAGCGCCAGTACGTCCACCTCTACCGCCAAGGTTGTCACCGCCAAGTCCGCCAAAGCCCAGGTCATCACTACTAGCGGCAACACTACCGCCAAGACCGCCACTGCTACTGCCTCGATGGATTGGAGTGACCGGCTTCGTGACTCGGGAGTATTGCGAAGACCGGCACCACCACCAAGAGATGATCCATAGGTTCCCTGGATGTTTGAAAAGACATGTTCAGTGGATGTTATTCTGTTGAATAAATAGTAAGTGGTGGTTGAATAGTTTGGGGATATACTAACCACCATTGTCCCCGGTTGCTGTGCTAGAAATTCCTCAAAGTTAAGCACCACTGGTTGTGGTACTACAGGTGGTGGTGGTGCTTCTATTTCAGGAATCGTGTCGTTCCTAATGCTCTTAAAAATGACTTGCATGTTAATTGACAAAGAAAACACGAATGTCAGAAGAAATTAAAGTGCAAATATGGAAATTGAATGAAAGGGGCTAAACTAACCGTCATCATGTGAGTGTTGTGGTCCTAGATGGCTGCAACTCTCGCGCTCCATGCCATGGTCTCCTGACGTGTGTACTCCATGTAGGCCTACAATATGACATGATGGAACTCATTAAACATCTCAATGCGCAAAATAAAGTGACAAATGAAGATAAAAGGTAAAAATACTTACAGAGTACCGCTCGGCTAGGAGCGACTATGACTCCACAGTGGTCGTGGTCGTGCATTGTCTCAGGCTCGGGTTGGTAGCTGAAAGCAATGTGAAGGAGATAGGAGGAGTGACCACAGCATCTAGAACCGGCTACCGACCATGAGCCTTTGTCCCCATGCTAGCCACCACCCTATCGTCCAAAGGCGCCTTGATGGGGTCAGGTGTGCCAGGATGTAGCTTCATATACACCACAGAGTAGTCCTTCTTCTTCTCCGCGGTGTTGCCGTAGTACTTGGCCTCGCTAGGCTTGGGCCTCCTCCGACTATGGGCGATCTCCCATGCCTCCATGTGTGAGAGCATCTGCTTTAGTTTCTCCTCCTCCACCAACAAACAGAGGTTAGTCATACATAAGAAAGTGACAATAAATAGAAGAAGAAGATTGTTTAATGAGGTTAGTCATACCTGAAGTGTCTTGTGGAGAAAGTGGTTCCGGTTTCCCTCAGCATGTACTCCCTCCTTCCCTCAGTTAGCCTTATTTTTGCTGCTTGTAGCCGCCCAGGCTCCATCCTGACCATGCCACAGATCCACCAGTGCCACCCAGGACTCGTCTTTTCCATAACACTAATTTGGACACACCTACATAATGAAAGCATAATGGCATGTGTAACACAAAACGATGAAATTTACCACAAACGTCGGAATGAAAATTCTTCAATACTTACTGCCAAGTACTCGTGCCTCTCCAAGGTAATGTCCCCCGTATTTGCTTCTTCCTTGGGCATCTTCACACCAAGAACGTCGTGATAGTATTGCGTGATGGCTACCCAACGCACCTCGTACTGCATCTGGCGGGCCTTCTTCTTCGCTTGGCACAACACGATCTCGTCGGCAGTGGCCTTGTGCTCCTGAAGAACTCGATAGTATTTCTACAATCATTCATGAAACCAGAATGGAAGAAGACATGAGTTAAATCATTCAAGAAACCAGAATGGACGTGTGCTTGTGAAGAGAAATCACCCAAAAATTAGTGATCACGGCCTTAGCATGGGTCACATGCTCCATGCGGGGCTTCCCAGTTGTCACGCCCAAGATGCGCGCCTATCCGTATTAAGGCACGGGGCCTCGCAAGGGATAGAGGCGCATCTTGTCATTTGCAAGTATAGAATCATTACATCATACATTACAGAAGATAAGAGTATATGAGTTGGCTTACACTCGCCACATACTAAATTACAATTCTACACAGAGTTCAAATCATCAAGATGAAGACAGGATCCGACATCGGATGAAATCAAACGATAAAACAGATGCAAATGATACTGTCTCGCTAGCCCCGAAGATCACGACCATGGTCCTCTACTCATCTGGATAAGTCACGTACATCCAGCCCATTTCCTCGTCACACTCCCACTGGAGCTGCGTCAGATCATCCTGCACGAACTCATCTGTACTTGTACCTGGTGTGTTTTCGTAATCTATGAGCCACAAGGACTTAGCAATCATGCGCCCGGGTACCGAGACTATTCAAGCTTAAGGTTGGGATGGGGTACGTGTTTACTCTGCAGCAGCACTAAGCATATATGGTGGCTAACTTACGTGACATGAAGATAAATGTGAGTGACCTACGATGACTGATCGAATCTAGAATGACCTCTATGAGATCCTGAACACTTACTTCCGTCAATCATAACCCCACCGTGTTCTTTCTCGGATCATGTTCACGAGCAGAGACGATCACGGTTACTCACACAGTTGGTGCATCTTATTTAGAGTTTACTTCAGGTTAACTATAACCGGGTGCTAAACAAATTTCCAAGTTGCCACGTAACCATGGGCACGGCTTTCCGAAAGATTTTACCCTGCAGGGGTGCTCCAACTAGTCCGTAACAAATTAACCACACTCTGCGGGAATAGCCTCGACCACGGACCTCGTGATCATCCTAGGCAACTCCAAAGGAATTCCAACACCTCGAGATAACACGAAGAAAGTCAGAGCCCTCACGCAAGACACTCGATAAAGGTAAAACAAGTCCAGCAAGACCACCCGACGTGTCAACGAACCCGATAAGAGCCGTGTATCTCGTTCTCAGGACACGACCGGATGAGCGCAGCGTACAGTGGCCTGATAGAAATCTCTGGAGTTGCCCCGTATTGGCCCCGCACACGACTCTAGTTTGGACCAACACTCATGAGGAGCACTGGC
Organism: Hordeum marinum; assembly: GCA_022496015.1. Taxonomy (NCBI): domain Eukaryota; kingdom Viridiplantae; phylum Streptophyta; class Magnoliopsida; order Poales; family Poaceae; genus Hordeum; species Hordeum marinum. The sequence goes on along the minus strand of CM039676.1, from coordinate 333,688,612 downwards.
CCGGGGGTTGATTAATTATCCACGGGGTTGCAAAGACCTATGTAATTTTTATTAAGTTGTTGAGAAAATGTAGTACCAAAGTTGGGTCTTGCTAGACAGGTTTTAATCTCAACCGAGTAAACAAGGGGTTCCCCATAACAACCCCAAGCATGTTAGGAGCGCAAAGTATGGAAACATAACACTGGTAACCAGAAACTATGGCGGTAACAGCGGAACAAAACACGTAGCAAAAGGTCAAGCGTTCCACCAATACCAAGATATATATGTGCATTAATTTAAATAACAAATAATATTGTGATATTCCAAAACCATGTTTTCACATGGCACAACCTGCACCTGCAATAAGAACGCTATAAGAGGGTTGAGCAGCGGTAACATAGCCAATCAAAGGTTTGCTAGGATGTGGAGGGTTAGAGGCTATCATGGCAATTAGGAGGCTGATATTGAAGTTGTAGGTAGCGCAATTGTAACGATAATAGTGAGACAACTAGCAAGCGAAAACAGTATCGGGATCCGGTGACGATCATCTTGCCTGTTGGTTCTTCAGTGGAACAAGTAGCGGGATCCTCATAGTTGTACTCGCCTAGCTCTAAGTACTCAGGTACAACGTTCGTGTCTACCCAAAACAAACAGCAAGAATGAACAAACAACCATGGTGCAATGCACAAGCAAGAATGATGCATGCTTAGGTGAAGAATTTAGCATGGCAATCCTATCTAGTCATGTTTCACATGCGAAGGATTGGTTATTAATGAATCTGGAAAGAACCTTATGATAAGTTATATAGACATGCATGACCATGGAAAATATGGATGCATCATGCAAAAACGATAAAAATGCATATGAAGAACGTAAGAAATGGAGTTACGGTTCGCACGATACGCTCCCGGCAAGATACGAAGGCAAAACATAGACAAGAAGGGCTATTCCTTGGTATTCCAAGGTAGCCACTGGAGAGGCAATGAAAAACCAACCATAATAGAGCCAAAGATCAAGAAATTCCATGGAGTATAGCTCCCACAAGTCGCAAAACAATAAAACAAACAATCTGCCACAGAACAGCAACATAGCAACTTGCACAACCCACAACTTGAGCTACAGGAATCCTGCAACCACAAACACGGCATTGAAAGAAACTACATAACATGCTTATCTACTTATTCAACTAAACAAACTGGAAAGGAGGCACACATCAATAAGCATGAAGCTCACAAGTTGGCATGATGAAACAGATTTCTGGGACTTAGTGAAAATAACAGTTTTCTGGAATCTGAGTTAATCTGGTAGCATGTTGACCGCAACAACTAATGGTGTTATAGACCACCTCATGGCATGAAAATTTACTGGACAGTAGTAGACAACATATACTTCAAAACACTAGCACTGAGCATGAGCCAATTAACAACATACCACTAGATAACAACCACTCTTCATGACATAAAAATAACAGCTGATTCTCAGACTTAGAATTATTTAGCATGGTGAAAACAGTAACATTAAGTTGGCTACTTTGCAGCAAGTTTCCCACCTATATGGGTGATTCTCATGACAAACAAAAAATACCATGGCATAAAAGACATAAAACACTAACACTTCCATGTTGACACATGCCCCAAAGCAAACGTGGATTAATTCATGCGAAAATGACAAAGTAGCTTCACAGTAGAAAATGACAGTTTTATAAACTTGCTCAAAAGTGAAATCTAATTGCACCAATGGATTCCTTGGCTCTTTCTACCCCAGGATCATGGATCATACTCCTATAGCCATGTGAAGCAACATGTTAAAACTATGCTAGCAAAGCAACCATTCACTCTCATAAGTCAAAACATACTCTAAATGGACAAGATCACAAATGGGCCTAACCAGATTTGGAGTCTTTGCTTAAAATGTAATGATCTAATAAATCCTACAAAACATGGTATAAACAAAAATAGAGTGTATGGCAAGAGGGGGAAGAACCCACTTGTCACCCACACACACACACACTCTACACTCACACACTACACAAGCATGTACCCACCTAGCTCCATATACCTAAGGGCATATGAGCACAACCACACCCATGAACACACCACCCAAGAGGGTGGGTGTTCATCACACACACACATTCACCATATATGCACAAATTCATATAGGCACATACACACTAGCCACACATGCACAAGTGCACATGAGAACATACACACTCATGAAAACCACTCCTGGGGGTGTGGGTGTTCCTCACACACACACACACATATACACACATATATGCACAATGCATATATGCACATATATATGCAAGTATAGCACACACACACTAAGCAAGTATATATGCACACTCACATATATGCACTACACACCACCAACAACACTCCACACACACACATACAATCGGAAAAGAAAGAAAAACACCCCACAAACATGAAGGTATGCACATACTCACATATACATGGCAATAACAAAAGAGGGAAAAAACAAAAGAAAGGAAAAAAGGGGGGAGGGGTTCGGGCTCGAACCCATGACCGGCTGATCGCTTCCCCGCGCGCATACCACCACGGTACGACTACGGTCGTTAAAAGGAGAGGCCATCGACCCCTCTAATACACACCACCTATGATCTATATAACGAAAGTGAAATAAGAACACCAGGGCGACCACAAATGCAGCGGCAACTCCGGTGGCTACAAGGCATCTCCAGCGACACAAATCAGCTGCGGGGAGCATGGGGACCTAGGGGAACCCATCCCCGCCTCGGAGAACGGCTGGATGCGGCGCAAGGGGCGCTCGAGCTCGAGCTGCTGCTCTGCTCGGGGCACGGCGGCGGCAAACACGATGGCGTCAATTCGCGGGCCTACGCGGGGAAGAAGGGCTGCGGGGGAACGGTTGCTCACCGAGGGAGTCTCCAGAGGCGTGGGGACACGGACGGCGGCGAGACGAAGGGGAAGAAGAGTAAGAAGACGGCCCGGCGACGAGCTCCTCTATCGCGGACGATGGCGTTGACGGAGCGGCACTGCAGAGGAGCTAGGGCCTCCCTAGCACCGGGAATGGAGCGTCGGCGGCACCAGGAACCTCCCCACCATCTCCAATGGCGCCGAGCAGGACACCGGAGGCGCAGACGATGACCCGAAGAATCACCGGCGACGCGCTGAACTCTAAACCTCTCTCCGAACCTTACCGGAAGGGGGGAAGAAGAGAGGAGAAAAAGGGAGAAGGGGAGCAGTGATGGCGCGAGGAGAAGAGGGAACCCTAGGGGGGAAAGGCATGGACGTCGAGAGGCTAAATAGGCTCGGGCACTGATGGCGTTCCTCGGCATCCATGAACGCACGGTGGGCGCTCTCTCTGCTCCACCGACGGAGAAGAAACGGAGTAGGTGGCCGCTTGGCACCTGGGCTGGGCCGTGCAGGGAGGAGCCGGCCCAGCTCTTCCTCCCTCTCAAAGAGAATAAAAAAAACACAGAGTTTTCCTAATAAATAAAGCAGCAAGAAAAGAAAAACTCCTAGAGAAAATCAGAAAGGATTTTTGATAAGGCAAAAATACTTTTGACTAAAATAAAATGAGAACTATTTAATAAAATTGTCAAGGGGATTTTTGAAACAATTATTTTAAATGGTTTTTAAAATAACAGCCCCCTTGTATTTAGCAAGACCCATGAGCCCAAGTTCAAACAGCACAAGGAGCTATACATTCACACTCAAAATAATATACCCTCATACCAGAACATTTTTAACCAATTTAATTTAGCACTTGATTAAGAGATTAATGGCAATGGAATAAAGAGAGAACTAGGGTTTTGTAGAAAAGAAAAGAGAGGGGAAGTAGAAGGAGATGCACCACCCACACTCTAACCATAACACACCACACAAGGACACACTCAACCACAACAAGTTCACATCACACAAAGACATGGCATGATGGATGAAATGATGCATGATGCATGAATGCATGAACAAGACATGGCAGAACAAGGTTCAACTCATATCATTAAACTCATGACCACAAGGTTCACTTAAGATACATGCCATAAAAGGTAGGGACAACACTTGGGCTGACACAACTCTCCCACACTACAAGAGGATCTCGACCTGAGATCTAGGAACGAAAGAACTCTGGAAATTCAGAATGGAGGAGGTCCTCGCATTCCCAAGTAGCTTCTTTGTCAGAATGATGAGACCACTTCACCTTGAGGAACTTGATAGATTTCTTGTGAGTCTTACACTCAGTTTCTTCGAGAATTGCCATTGGATGCTCACGTAAGAGAGGTCTTCTTGGAGATCAATGTCTTGGAGGTCAATGGTATGCTCGGGGGTCTTGAAGCACCTCCGGAGCTGATAAACATGGAAGACATCGTGCACATTTTTGAAATTTGGAGGAAGGTCTAGTTGATAAGCAAGTCCACCTCTCTTGCCAACAACTTTGAAAGGACCAACAAAGCGGGGGGCTAGCTTCCCTTTAATTCCAAACCGCTGAGTGCCCTTCACGGGAGAGACTCTGAGGTAGACTAGATCATCCACTTGAGAAGAAACATCCCGATGTTTGTTATCGTAATAACTCTTCTGTCGGGACAGAGCTGCTTTGAGGTTCTCACGAATGACACGACACATCTCTTCTGCTTTAGTGATCATGTCATTGCCCAATATCTGACGCTCACCGTTTTCAGACCAGTTAAGCGGGGTACGACACTTTTTGCCGTAGAGAATCTCGAATGGGGCCTTGCCTGAGCTAGCCTGGAAGCATTGTTGTATGAGAATTCAGCATATGGGAGGCAGTCTTCCCATTTCATGCCAAACGAAATCACACAGGATCTGAGCATATCTTCAAGGATCTGATTGACTCTCTCAACTTGACTACTTGTGTGCGGATGGAATGCAGTGCTGAAATGGATCTTGGTACCCATAGTAGTCTGGAAGGACTCCCAAAACTTGGAAGTAAAGAGGCTTCCATGGTCAGATGAGATGAGCTGAGGAATACCATGCAAATATACTATCCTTGATATATACAACTCTGCAAGGTGAGCTACCGAGATAGATTCTTTGACTGGCAGGAAATGAGTAACTTTTGTCAGCTTGTCGATAACCACGAAGATGGCACCGTTGCCTCTCTTGGACTTGGGAAACCCAGTGACGAAATCCATCTCCACATGATCGAATTTCCACTCTGGGATAGGCAAAGGCTGAAGAAGACCTGCTGGCCATTGATGCTCTGCCTTCAGTCTACGACAAACATCACACTCATTCACGAACTGAGCAATTTCGCGTTTCATGCGAGTCCACCAGAAGGTTTGCTTGAGATCTTGATACATTTTGGAACTGCCTGGATGAATGGATAGAAGGGAATTGTGTGCTTTGTCCATGATAACCTTTCTCAGATCACCTTTGGGAACCACCAGATGATCCTCAAAGAACAAGGTGTCTTTGTCATCAATTCGAAAGCACTTATACTTCGAAATGCCCTTGGCCACACCTTTCTTCACTTTCTTCACCATAGCGTCAAGAAGCTGCGCTTGGTGAACCTAATCTTCCAGAGTTGGAGAGACTTGAAGATTGGCAAGAAATCCTTGCGGAATCATTTGAAGGTTGAGCTTGCGGAGGGCTTCGCAAAGCTCGGGTTGAAGAGGCTTCAGGATGAGACTATTGCAGTACGCCTTACGGCTGAGCGCGTCTGCAATGACATTTGCTTTCCCAGAAGTATACTCAATGCTTGGATTGAAGTCCTCAAGCATTTCCACCCAATGAGACTGCCGAAGATTAATATTGGGTTGAGTGAAAATGTACTTCGAGCTCTTGTGATCAGTGTACACCTCAACTGGTCTACCCAACAACAAATGCCTCCAAGTCATTAGAGCATGCGCAACTGCCGCCAACTCGAGATCATGAGTGGAGTAGTTCTTCTCGGCAGGCTTCCACTGGCGCGAGGTATAAAAAACAATCTTATTATCTTGCATGAGAACACCACCAAGACCTTGGAGATAAGCATCACAGAATAATTGGAAAGGCTTTGACTACTCGGGAGGAGCAAGAACTGGAGCTGAAGTCAGTCTCTGCTTGAGCGTATTGAACGCCACATCACACTCAGGAGACCAAACATACTTGACACTCTTCTGAAGGAGATTGGACAGAGGCTTAGCAATTTGAGAGAAGTTCTCCACGAATCTTCTGCAATAACTAGCAAGCCTGAGGAAACTCTGAAGCTGCTTCACATTCTGAGGAGGTTCCCACTTCAAGATTGCCTCAACTTTCTCAGGGTGCACTTTAATTCCCTCGACAGAGATCACATGCCCAAGGTACACCACTTCATTGAGCCAAAACTCACACTTAGAAAACTTGGCATAGAATCGATGCTCTGTTAACTTGTCAAGCACAAGACGGAGATGCTCTACATGCTCTTCTTCTGTCTCCGAGAACACAAGGATATCATCCAAATAGACCAAGATGAACTCATTCTTGAAAGGAGAGAATATGAAGTTCATCATTCTTGAGAAGGTTGGAGGAGCATTAGCAAGACCAAATGACATGACGGTGTACTCATAAGAGCCGAAACTCATCCTGAAAGCGGTCTTAGGCATGTCTTCTTCGCGAATGTGAATCTGATGATAGCCCATGCGAAGATCAAGCTTCGAGAAAACCCTGGCACCTTTTAGTTGTTCAAACAACTCATTGATGTTGGGAAGTGGGTACTTGTTTCTGATTATCTTCTTGTTCAATGGATGGTAACCGACACAAAGCTGGTCCGTGCCATCCTTCTTCTTGACAAACAAAACACCACAACCCCATGGAGAAGAACTTGGTCTGATTAGACCCAGACGTTTTTGCTCATCTAGCTGCTTCTTCAACTCTTTTAGCTCTTCGGGGCCAAGTTTATAAGGGCGCTTGTAGACCGGTTCAGTTCCGGGCTCGAGATCAATCACGAACTCGACTAGCCGGTGCGGAGGCATTCCTGCCATGTCTTCTGGAAAGACATCTTCATACTCACAAACCACCAGAATTTGATAAATGGCCGAGATTTCACCCTTCTCATTAAGAGCAAAGAGATGGATTGTGTCCTCGCGAGCCACGAAAATACTCACATCTTCTGAAGGATGAGTCAGCTTGACTTCTTTTGCTTGACAATCAACATATGCCTTATTCATAGCCAGGAAGTCCATGCCCAAAATGAGATCAATGTTGGAATTACCGAGAACAATTGGAGAAGCCAGAAAAGAATAATTGCCCATCTTGATAGAAACATCCAGAACAATGCGATTGGAATTCAACATCTTACTGGGCGACACCATAGACAAGGACATAGGCAAATCTTGATAATCGAACTCATGCTTGACAAAGAATGGGCGAGACATGAAACAATGTGATGCCCCAATATCAAACAAAACTTTTGCAGGAATAGAATTCACTGAGAGATTACCCATGATCACTTGAGAAGAATCCTCTGCCTCTGCTGCATTCACCATATTCACTCTTACAGTCTTGGGATTATGCTTCACCATTGCATTGCCTGGAGGCCTGTCTGGAGGAGGAGGCGAAAGACACCACTGGTTGCACTTGTTTGCATAGTGACCCTTCTGGCCACACTTGTGACAAGTAACCTCAGAAAGCGGGCGAACATTACCTGGAGGAGGTACAAAAACTGCCTTGGATGCCTGGGGTCTCTACTGAAATCCTGGGTTGGGTGGGTGGGAAGAACCATGGCCACCGAACTGCTTCTTCTGCTGAGGAGGAAGAAATGGAGGAGGATTTGGCACCTAATACTTCTGCTGCTTAGGAACCATCTGAGAGCTAGAAGAAGATGAATATAAATCCCTTGAACGCTTCGTTGAGTTCTCCAACTTGAGCTGAGTTGCCTCGACCTTCAAAGTCATGTTGTAGAACTGATCAAACTCACGAGGCTCTTGAAGAACAAGGCCTGGCAGAAGCTCATCCTCGAGACCACCTCTGAACTGATAGATCATCGCCTTGTCATCTGGAACATCTTGCTTAGCATAGCGGGCTAGATTCTGGAACTCGGTGTTGTACTGATAGACAGACTTGCTTCCCTGCTTCAGGTGCCTAAACTTCTGACGCATCTCCTCGACAAAGCTTGTCGAAATGAATTGAGCCCTAAAGTCACGACGGAAATCGTCCGAAGTAACAACACGATCGCCCCTGGAATCCTTGTACTGCTGCCACCAATCAACTGCTTGACCCTTGAGCTGGAATGATGCAAATCTGACAAAGTCCTCTGGCCTGACATTGCTGCACTCAAAATGCTTACTCATATCACGGAGCCAATCATCAGCATCAAAATGCTGCTCACAACAGGTGAAAGACTTGGGCTGGTTGGCAAGGAACTGGTTGAGCGTCACAAACTGAGGTTGATTCTGAAAATTCCCTTGAAAGCCTTGCTGACCCTGAAGTCTTTCTTGCAACAGCCTAAGCAACATCTAAGTGTTCGCATTGGTTGCGGCCATCACAGCTTGCCAAGCTTCTGGAGGAGGAGGCGGGGGCGGCAGCGGTGGTGGAACATCAGCCTGCTCCTCACCACGACCCAGGTTGTTGCGAGTTGGTGGAGCCATCCTGAAGATGGACAATAACATCAGCACCTCATTGATAAGATGAATTCAAAAGCTGAATCAAATTCTTGAAAGAAATAGAAAGAATAACATCATAGCCTTCCTACTGAAAAATTAGTAAGAATTCTTTCTTCGATTTCGCGACAACATCATCAAATATTAGAAGCCACTTGCAATAACACAAAAGTATTGAGCTAACTGCTCGGAACAAATGTACATTCCCACATACATCTGAAGAACATGATCCTAGGTAACTACAAGATTTCCCACCTAAGAACTTCCGAAAACTTTCTAGTTATGCAATCCGGTGTGGGGGATACAAGGAGGAAATATCTCACACAACTAGAAATCCTACACCCCAACTATATACATCCTTCAACACATAACCAGAGGCTTTCGCAAATTCATCTAACTCGAATCCTTGAACTCACAACGATACTAAACCATGGTGGTACCCCGGACGCCTCCCCAGTACTGGGTGACTCCGACCTTATCTCACCACGACAGGTATTGAAGTAATTCCAAACACTCTCCTGTTGGGGAACGTCGCATGGGAAACAAAAAATTTCCTACGCACACGCAAACCTATCCATGGAGATGAGCATCTACGAGAGGGAGAGTGGATCTACGTACCCTTGTAGATCGCTAAGCGGGAAGCGTTAAGAAACGCGGTTGGTGTAGTCGAACATCTTCGCGATCCAAATCGCCGAGCGTCCCGCGATCTCATCACGATCCGTCCCGTGATCCAATCACGATCCGTCCCGCGAACACATCATGATCCGTCCCGCGAACTCATCACGATCCGTCTCACGATCTTGATCACGATCTGTCCCGCGAACTCATCACGATCCATTTCGTGATCACATCACGAATTGTCTCGCGATCTCGATCATGGTCCTTCCGATCTAGCGCCGAACGGACGGCACCTCCGCGTTCAGCACACGTGCAGCTTGATGACGATCTCCACCATCTTGATCCAGCAAGAGGAGGTGGAGAGGAGAGAGAGTTCACCGGCAGCGTGACGGCGCTCCGGTGATGGTGGTGGAGCAATTCCGGCAGGGCTTTGCCTAAGCGCTGCAGAAAACCGATCTAGAGGAGCACCGGTGAAACGGGTAGCACGTGGCCGTAAATTGTGTCCAAACAGCACCCAATCCACCAGTATATAAAGGAGGGAGAGGGAGGAGGGCTGGAGCAAGGAAAAACTCCAATAGGAGTCGGCCAAACTAGAGGGGGAGGAGTCCTACTCCTCCTCCACTCCTAGTAGGAGTAGGACTCTTCCTTTTTGAGCCTTTTTTCCACCTTTTCCTTTAGGACTTTTGCCTCCTGCGCCATGGGCCTTGGTGTGGCTGTTTTTCCAGCCCACTAAGGGCTGGTTATTATTCTCCCACAGCCCATGGACCTCTTGGGGTCGAAATACCCCTCCCGGAGGTCCCCCGGTACACTACCAGCACTCCCGGTACACTACCGATGAGCCCGAAACTTTTCCGGCGACCAAACTGGGACTTCCTATATATGAATCTTTACCTCCGGACCATTCCGGAGCTCCTCGTGACGTCCGGGATCTCATCCGGGACTCCGAACAACCTTCGGTCACCACCATACATAACTCTACACTACCGAAACGTCACCGAACCTTAAGTGTGCAGACCCTGCGGGTTCGAGAACTATGTAGACATGACCGAGACACCTCTATGGCCAATAACGAATGGCGGGACCTGGACGTCCACATTGGTTCCTACATATTCTACAAAGATCTTTATCGGTCGAACCTCTATGTCAAGGATTCAGTTAATCCCGTATAACGTTCCCTTTGTTCTTCGGTATGTTACTTGCCCGAGATTCGATCGTCGGTATCTCCATACCTAGTTCAACCCCGTTACTAGCAAGTCTCTTTACTCATTCCGTAATACAAGATCCCGTGACTAACACTTAGCCACATTGCTTGCAAGGCTTGTTGTGATGTTGTATTACCGAGTGGGCCCTGAGATACCTCTTCGTCACACGGAGTAACAAATCCCCGTCTCGATCCATGCCAACTCAACAGACACCATCGGAGATACCTGTAGAGCACCTTTATAGTCACCCAGTTACGTTGCGACGTTTGATACACACAAGGCACTCCTCCGATATCCGTGAGTTGCATGATCTCATGGTCATAGGAACATATACTTGACATGCAGAAAACAATAGCAATAAACTGACATGATCATATGCTATGTTTGTAGTTTGGGTCTTGTCCATCACATTATTCTCCCAATAATGTGATCCCGTTATCGAATGACATCTCATGTCCATGGCTAGGAAACCTTAACCATCCTTTGATCAACGAGCTAGTCTATTAGAGGCATACTAGGGACATGGTTTTGTCTATGTATCCACACATGCATTTAAGTCTCCGATCAATACAATTATAGCATGGATAATAAACGATTATCATGAACAAGGAAATATGATAATAACTAATTTATTATTGCCTCTAGGGTATATTTCCAACATCTCCGTCCTGAGATATCAAGGAAGCTGAATGATAACGATGTGCTAACATTCCCTCGAGCTCGACTCCCCGGAGGAAATCAACTCAGACAGGAGGCACCAAGACAGAACCCTCTCACATCGGTATCATATAGACTCCAAAATACCCACGTGATAAAAAAATTGAGCGAGAAGAGGAGCAGAATCAAAATTCCTAAGTCGAATACCTCACCAGAGCATAGAAGAGGAGTAAAAAGAATCCTACTCTCCGATATAACTAGACTCAAAATAGTGTTCTAGACTCGACTCGGCCAAGTTCGATCAAGCAAAGGTTCCTATGGTCGTATGGCTCTGAATACCAACTTGTCACGCCCAAGATGCGCGCCTATCCGTATTAAGGCGCGGGGCCTCACAAGGGATAGAGGCGCATCTTGTCGTTTGCAAATATAGAATCATTACATCATACATTACAGAAGAGAAGAGTATATGAGTTGGCTTATACCCGCCACATACTAAATTACAATTCCACATTGAGTTCAAATCATCAAGATGAAGACAGGGTCTGACTACGAATGAAATCAAACGATAAAATAGATGCAAATGATACTATCTCGCTAGTCTCGAAGATCATGACCATGGTCCTCTACTCATCTGGATAAGTCACGTACATCCTGGCCTTTTTGTCGGGGATATACCCCGTGGTATGACCCGGCCTGGCGACTCACAGGAGACCCGGTAAAGACATGACATCTCATTAATGACCCGGTAGGCGGGTCGCAGGACGACCAGGCCCAAGACCCGACGTGTAAGCCGGCGCCAGGCGGCTCACAAGAGAAGGCCCAAAGAGAAAGATACTACCTGCCGAAGGAAACAAGACCCGGAATAGGATTCTAGAGGGACTAGTCCTAATCCTACTCCTAGTAGGACTCTATTTGTAAACCTACCCTCTCCACTTATATAACGAGGGGTAGAGCACCCTTAGAGGGACAAGATCCACAAGTACACAAGTTTAGACAACACAAGTTTAGACAGATTAGAGGCTCTCGTGATTAGAGATAGCAACCAACACCCTTGTAACCGAGAGATCTCCTTCATCATCAATACTAGACAAGCAGGACGTAGAATTTTACCTCCATCGGAGGGGCCGAACCTGGGTAAACTCCGCCGACCAACCCCTTCAAGCCTCCACATAGTTGAGCTTCTACCCCGAACCTAAGTTCGTTCACCCAGACATCTGCCATGACAAATCCACGACAGTTGGTGCCCATCGTGGGGCCCTCGCAAGGTGATGTTGTGTTCTTGAAGGGATCTCCATAGGGATCGAGAAGCTCGCAATTAGCCAGGTGAAGAAGAGCCAGCGTGACAGGATATGCATCGACTTCAGGTACATCAGTTGAAGATTGAAAAGGATTCCGACGGTAACATGATCAGACTAGAGTCAGAAAGTAATGTTGGTGGCGACTAGCACCAATCTAACCTATGATTAGACTCAGACGACTTGGTTTTTGTGGCTACAAATAAGCGATCTGCTCAAGTCAACTTTCGATGAAAAGCATGCCATATGTCAATGTAGTTACTAAGCCACAAGCAGAACAAAAGGAAAAAAAGGAAGATACTGGTACGGATTCGTCCAGCCAGCCAGCCACGATTCGGAAGTAGACATACACAGGGACTCGTCTCCACCGCCGCACCTATTCGGCCTCGAGCCAACCGCCATGTCGCCTGCCACGCCGTGGTCGATTCAGACACGGTCGTCTCCGTTATGATCTCGCTTCAACTCCGACTCAACCCGGCGGTCGGCCAAACCGCCACACTCCCCGCCTCCACACGGCCCTACTCGCGTGCCCGTCACTGCTCTGAGCCGATAGGGTTCCGGCGGTGCACGTCTAAGCCGCCCAGCGGACCGCGGCCTGTGGCTCTCCCGTGCTCGCCGGCTGTCGTCGCCTCGCTCTGCTTCTCCCGCGCCTGGCCGACTTTCACGCGCCCGTTTCCGCCTCACCTTCCTGCATCCATCGTGGCGTGGTGCCGCTTCCGCTCCAGCCTCCCGCCGACCCGCCGCGTCTGCACCACAACCACATCCAGCCGGACTGACTCGACCTCCCTGTGTGCTAGCTCAGCCTCCGATGTCGCGCGTCCGAACCGCCGGGGCCTCGACCTCGCCCCCTCTCATCTCATCCCACGCCTTCGCCGATCTGCCGGCGGCCTCTCCAAGCTGCCACGAGCCGCCCCTGTGCCGCCGAGCCGCCGCAACGACCCTCGCCCCCGCCGTCGTGGCCTCGCCTCACCACCGTCGCCTCGAGTCTGAGCCGTTGTAGTTCTCCGCCTCCACAGCCATCGCGACTCACTGTTGGCTTGCTTCGCCTCTGCACCCACCGGCCGCAGCTGCGCCCCGCCGCTGGCTTCGCCTCGCCTCACGGGCGCCCTGCTTTCACACGCCCGTGCTGGCCCTGACTGCAGCCTCTTCCCCCCGCGAGCTACAGCTCGGGAGCCGCTAGACATAGCCATGCCTCGCCGATCCTGCCTGCACCGCCGTGGTTCACCTCTCCGCCATGGCTCCGCCTCCAGCAGCAGCCGCGCCTCCGGCTTCGCCTACACCGCTTCCACTCTCGAGCTGCCAACCTCCGCACACCGGCTGGCCAGATTTTTCCTGCTTCGTGTGCGTGTCGCGCGCGCATCTTCGATGCCAGCCCCTCATGGCAGCACGAGGCTGGGGAGGTGAATTATGCATTGTTGGGCTAGAAAAGAATATGCAGTACAAGTTCTCCATGAAAGGTTCAGCAGGCCGCCCTCTTTTGCGTACGCTTTGTTCAGCATGCTCACGATGAGTTTCCTATTCGCATAGGCTGTGTCGGGCAGTGCCACGTCCAGTTTATCATCGTCTAAAAGGCCAGCCTGCTTGCACAAATCTTAACAAAACAGGGTTTCAGGTTTGCTTCATCGGCAATGTTGCAGAGCGCACGCAGATATCAATTGCCATAGACAGATTAGCATGGCGAGAAGGTTCCACATTCCGCTGCTCGGCAAGGGAGTATCTTGAAAAAAAGAGGCATAAGGCCGACGGTCGATGCCATCGTCAAAGCAACCGAAGGAACAAAACATGCTCTTGGATTGCACAAGCTTCACGTTTGAGTCAATTTTTTCAAACGTAATGACCTGAGTCAATGCAAAAGTACTAGAAAGGCTATTACAAGTTGAGGAACGGTGCAAAGTATGCATATAATGTTGCATGTCAAGGCATTTACACTTGGAGCAGAGACAACGAAAAAAAGGGCCCACATGGATACTGTAATTATATTGGAAGTACACCTAGGCGATCGTCCAGTATTATCCAGCGCTGGTGTCCGCATTCATCCGACAAATAAAATACCAGGTGATATTTATCCTATCAATTTCTCAATATATTTTTCATCTAAGAATAATTACTTTATCTTTGTAAAAAAATTACACAGGAAAATTATTCATTGCTAAAGTGGCATCTATCATGGAGATGGAGCTGTGTGTACATCATTCTACACACGTGCTCGTCCATGTCACGTCACTCAACGGACCCGCGCACCGGCCTACAATGTTGGCCGTCTCTCATGACTGCACCGGCTTACAACGCCGTGGCCGTCTCTCGCCATCCGTGCCGGCTTACAACGTCGTGGCCATCTCTCGCCATCCGCGCCGGCTTACAACACCGTGGCCGTCTCTCGCCATCCGCATCGGCTTACAGCGCCATGGCATCTTTCACAATAGCACCGGCTTACAATGCCATGGCCGTCTCACGCCATCCGCGATGGCTTACGATGCCGTGGCGTCTTTCACAACAGCACCGGCTTACAATGCCACGGCTGGTTTCTACGTCTACATCAGCACACCAGTGGCTGCATACACTGGTACGAGCCGCCCAACGGACGGTTCTGAATCGCCACCCACAATTTGATCTACATCAACATATTGGTGCCGTGCTCGTCGGTACAAGCCGTCCAATGGACAAGCGCATAAGTCACCGCCATTACAGCTTGGTTCACTTCAACAACCAGCCGGGATGAACCATCGACCGGATTATTGAAACAATTCATACGGGATCATCTATAACCCGCCACGGTCAACCTTGACCATCAGTGGAGACTCTCAAGCCGCCTGTTCGAGTCAACTTAAGACTCGGGGGCTACAGACATGGCAAGACTCATTTGGTCGTTTTCAACGAGAACCTCACGTCTTTGCAAGAGCTATTACATTATTGTCGGAAGATTAAAAAGTTACCCAAGAAGATGAACCGCCGTGATGCACCATTCAAACATGGGTGCCCGGATTTATTGGATCATCATAAAGTCACTTGGAGTTTCTGCATTTCTTCATACAAGATGGCGGTTTACAAGATGGCGACTTACAAGATGGTGCACAAAACTTGGTTGTCGAAGGGGGCTTCCCACCTTTGGGTGTAGCTTATCTAACCCTAAGAACCGGCTTTCAAGCCAAAAAATATTGACAAGTCAACATTAGCTATCGAAGGGGGCTTCCCACCTTTGGGTGTAGCTTATCTAACCCTAACGGCCGGCTCTTATGCCAAAAAAGTTGACAAGTCAACTTTGGTTGTCGAAGGGGCCTTCCCACCTCCGGGTGTAGCTTATCTAACCCTAACAACCGTCTTTCAAGCCAAAAAATATTGACAAGTCAACATTAGTTGTCGAAGGGGGCTTCCCACCTTTGGCTGTAGCTTATCTAACCCTAACAGCCGACTCTTCTGCCAAAAAAGTTGACAAGTCAACTTTGGTTGTCGAAGGGGGCTTCCCACCTCCAGGTGTAGCTTATCTAACCCTAACAACCGTCTTTCAAGCCAAAAAATGTTGACAAGTCAACATTAGCTGTCGAAGGAGGCTTCCCACCTTCTGGTGTAGCTTATCTAACCCTAACAGTCGGCTCTTATGCCAAAAAAGTTGACAAGTCAACTTTGGTTGTTGAAGGGGGCTTCCCACCTCCGGGTGTAGCTTATCTAACCTAACAAATGGCTTTCAAGCCAAAAAAATGTTTAGAAGTCAACATTAGCTGTTGAAGGGGGCTTCCCACCTTCGGGTGTAGCTTATCTAACCCTAACAGCCGGCTCTTATGCCAAAAAAGTTTACAAGTCAACTTTGGTTGTCGAAGGGGGCTTCCCACCTCCGGGTGTAGCTTATCTAACCCTAACAACCGGCTTTCAAGCCAAAAATGTTGACAAGTCAACATTGCATCATATATTGCATCATACATTGCATTGCATCATATATTGCATTGCATCATACATTGCATCATATTCACATGTCATGCCGGCTTATCAAGCCGGGTCAGAGCAAGATTATGAAAGAAGGAGCAATGTTATCAACGATTTTAACATCTCCGAGTTATGATTTTTCAAGCCGCCCTTACAACAATGTAGAATATATTCTATCTTGTTCATTTTTGCAGGCTTGATCTCTTAAGATGAGCCGTTGTTAAGTATTCTGCAAAAGAAAATGGATATTAATAGACAACCTTGGATGGATCTTCATGGTTTATCATAACCGGTACTAAATGATTGGGGGTTTTATGCCAGCTTGGAGAATTCATTATTTTTCAAGAGCTGCCCTATCAGATATAATGACGTGTCATCTAATCGACCGGTTCTAGGATTTCTTTAATTGTGCTCTATAGTAATCTACAACACTCATGGATTTCTCAAACATATATTTGCTAGTTTGCACAGCAACCACGAGCAAGGATTTCATGTCAAAGACAAATAAATTATTCCAGGATATTCATTTCGGGTTATATTACAACCACGGTTAAGGATTCATCCAATAAATTGTGGTGAGTCATATTATTCTTACATAGTCCTAAGTCGTCGCAGGCAGACGACCCGGCACTTGGGGGCTACACTATTCAAAGCCAGTTTATATCAATTATGCAAGTCCCATGTCGCTGAAAGCACGCACCACGGCACTTGGGGGCTAATGCAAGCCGGTTTTCAAATCATTACATTGTCAACAAGACCATAATATTCTCAAGGAGATGAGCCGGCCTTTCTATATTTCTAAGTCCCAGCCCAGTATTCTTACTGACCCGGCACTTGGGGGCTACACCGCTCACATCAAATTTTCTAAAGTCCCAAGTCGCCGCAGGTGTGCGACCCGGCACTTGGGGGCTACAGTATTCAGCTGTTTAACAGATTATGAGGTTCAAATTGAAGACCCGGATCATCACATGATGATGAGACGGCCCTTGGGGGCTACACCCGCTGAAGCTTTATAAGGTATAAGACAGTTATAAGTCCTAGGTTGCTGCAGGCACGACAACCCGGCACTTTGAGGCTACACAGTCCAAAATATTTTTGCAAAGCACCAAGTTATCACGGATCATCTCCGATCTTGGGGGCTATAGGTAATATGGACATATCAAAAACTTTGAGGAGAATTTTCAAGATGTTAACTATGGAGTTCAGTTGTTATACCCGGTGTCACCAAACATTCATGACCTGGTGTTATCAAAAGATCATCACCCGCCAGATTTTATATAAGCCACCCTGCTTCACAAAAATGGAGGTCTGGTTCTACATCAGATGGATTTTCACCCCAATATTTTTATCAAGTCAGTTGGATTCTAGTTATTTGACCCGGCGTCACCAACGATAATGACCTGGCATCATCAATGATTATGACCCGGCAGAGATGACCCGCCAAGAGTATTGGAAGCCGACTCAATGGCATATGGGTGTTCTATTCTCAATATTTTTCAAAGGA
The DNA here is from genome assembly GCA_022496015.1 of Hordeum marinum. Taxonomy (NCBI): domain Eukaryota; kingdom Viridiplantae; phylum Streptophyta; class Magnoliopsida; order Poales; family Poaceae; genus Hordeum; species Hordeum marinum. Next base: position 333,670,876 of record CM039676.1, on the reverse strand, counting down.
CATTGAAAAGAAAGATGATTATCAAGATGACTCATTCATATGCAGGAAAGACCCAGATTTCTGAGGAGCCATTTTATAAGCCGGCCAAAGGAGCAAGCCGACCACTTAACATATTTGTTACTCTTATTTCAGGAGCTTAGCATGAATAAATTAAAGCTAACCTGGGGGCTAATGTCGGGGATATACCCCGCGGTATGACCCGGCCTAGCGACTCACAGGAGACCCGGTAAAGACATGACATCTCATTAATGACCCGGTAGGCGTGTCGTAGGACGACCAGGCCCAAGACCCGGCGTGTAAGCCGGCACCAGGCGGCTCACAAGAGAAGGCCCAAAGAGAAAGATACTACCTGTCGAAGGAAACAAGAGCCGGAATAGGATTCTAGAGAGACTAGTCCTAATCCTACTCCTACTAGGACTCTATTTGTAAACCTACCCTCTCCACTTATATAAGGAGGGGTAGAGCACCCCTAGAGGGACAAGATCCACAAGTACACAAGTTTAGACAACACAAGTTTAGACAGATTAGAGGCTCTCGTGATTAGAGATAGCAACCAGCACCCTTGTAACCGAAAAATCTCCTTCATCATACATATCAGACAAGCAGGACGTAGGTTTTTACCTCCATAGGAGGGGCCGAACCTGGGTAAACTCTGCGTCTCTCGATTCCGACCAACCCCTTCAAGCCACCACATAGTTGCGCTTCTGCCCCAAACCTATTTCCGTTCACCCGGACATCTGCCGTGACAAATCCACGACACTTTTCCTCATCATACTCCCACTTGAGCTGCGTCAGATCATCCTACACGAACTCATCTGTACCTGTACCTACAGTGTTGTAGTAATCTGTGAGCCACAAGGACTCAGCAATCATGCGCCTGGGTACCGATACTATTCAAGCTTAAGGTTGGGATGGGGTATGTGTTTAGTCTGTAGCAGCACTAAGAATATATGGTGGCTAACTTATGTAACACAAAGATAAATGTGAGTGGCCTACGATGAAGATCGAATCTCGAATGACCTGTATGAGATCCTGAACACTTACTTCCGTCAATTATAACCCCACCGTGTTCTCTCTCGGGTCATGTTCACGAGCAGAGACGATCAAGGTTACTCACACAGTTGGTGCATTTTATTTAGAGGTTACTTTAGGTTGACTATAACCGGGTGTTAAACAAATATCCAGGTTGCCACATAACCGCGGGCATGGCTTTCTGAAAGATTTGACCCTACAGGGGTGCTCCAACTAGTCCATCACAAATTAACCACACTCCGTGGGAATAGCCTCAACCACGGACCTCGTGATCATCCTAGGCAACTCCAAAGGAATTCCAACACCTCGAGATAACCCGAAGAAAGTCAGAGCCCTCACGCAAGACACTCGATACAGGTAAAACAAGTCCAGCAAGACCACCCGACGTGTCGACGAACCCGATAAGAGCCGTGTATCTCGTTCACAGGACACGACCGGATGAGCGCAGCGTACAGCGGCCTGATAGAAATCTCCGGAGTTGCCCCGGGTTGGCCCGGCACACGACTCTAGTTTGGACCAACACTCATGAGGAGCACTGGCCCGAGGGTTGATTAATTATCCACGGGGTTGCAAAACCCTACGCAATTTTTATTAAGTTGTTAAGAAAATGTAGTACCAAAGTTGGGTCTTGCCAGATAGGTTTTAATAACAATCGAATAAACAAGGGGGTCCCCATAACAACCCCGAGCATGTCAGGAGCGCAAAGTATGGAAACAAAACACCGGTAACCAGAAACTATGGCGCTAACAGCGGAACAAAACACCTAGCAAAAGGCCAAGCCTTCCACCAATACCAAGATATATATGTGCATTAATTTAAATAACAAATAATATTGTGATATGCCAAAACCATGTTTTCACATGGCACAGCCTGCACCTGCAACTAAGAACGCTATAAGAGGGGCTGAGCAGCGGTAACTTAGCCAATCAAAAGTTTGCTAGGATGTGGAGGGTTAGAGGCTATCATGGCGATTTGGAGGATGACATTCATGTGGTAGGTAGCGCAATTGTAACGATAAGAGTGAGACAACTAGCAAGCAAAATAGTATCGGGATCCGGTTATGATCATCTTGCCTGTTGGTTTCTAAGTGGAACAAGTAGCGAGATCCTCGTAGTTATACTCGCCTGGCTCTTCGTACTCAGGCTCAACGTTCGCGTCTACCCAAAAGAAACAGCAAGAATGAACAAACAACCATGGTGCAATGCACAATCAAGAATGATGCATGCTTAGGTGAAGAGTTTTAGCATGGCAATCCTATCTGGTCATGTTTCACATGCGAAGGATTGGTTATTAATGAATCTGGACAGAACCTTATAATAAGTTATTTAGATATGCATGAACATGGCAAATATGGATGCATCATGCAAAAACAATAAAAATGCATATGAAGAACGTAAGAAACGGAGTTACAGTTCTCACGATACTCTCACGACAAGATACGAAGGCAAAACACGGACAAGAAGGATCTGGGCTATTCCTTGGCATTCCCAGGTAGCCACTGGATAGGCAATAAAAAACCAACCACAATAGAGCCAAAGATCAAGCAATTCCATGGAGTATAGCTCTCACAAGTCGCAAAACAATAAAACAAACAATCTGCTACAAAACAGCAATATAGCAATTTGGACAGCCTACAACTTGAGCTACAGGAATCCTACAACCACAAAGAAGGCATTGACAATAAATACATAACATTCTTATCAATTTATTCAACTACACAAACTGGAAAAGGGGCGCACATCAATAAGCATGAAGCTCACAAGTTGGCATGATAAAACAGATTTCTGGGACTTAGTGAAAATAACAGCTTTCTGGAATCTGAGTTAATCTGGTAGCATGTTGACAGCAAAATCTAATGGTGTTATAGACCACCTCATGGCATGAATATTAACAGGATGGTATTATACAACATCTATTTCAAAATACAAGCACTGAGCATGAGCCAATTCACAACATATCACAAGATAGCAACCACTCTTCATGACATAAAAATAACAGCTGATTCTCACACTTAGAAATATTTAGCATGGTAAAAACAATAACATTAAGTTGGCTACTTTGCAGCAAGTTTCCCACTTATATGGGTGATTCTCATTACAAACAAAAATACCATGGCATAAAAGACATAAAACACTAACACTTCCATGTTGGCACATGCCCCAAAGCAAACGTGGATTAATTCATGCAAAAATGACAAAGTAGCTTCACAGCAGAAAATGGCAGTTTTATAAACTTGCTCAAAAGTGAAATCTAATTGCACCAATCGATTCCTTGGCTCTTTCTACCCCAATATCATGTATCATACTCCTATAGTAATGTGAAGAAACATGTCAAAACTACGCTAGCAAAGCAACCATTCACTCTCATAAGTCAAAACTTACTCTAAATGGACAAAATCACAAATGGGCCTAACTAGATTTGGAATCTTTTCTTAAAATGTAAATTATCTAATAACTCCTACAAAACATGCATAAACCAAAACAAAGTGTATGGCAAGAGGCGGAAGAACCCACTTGTCACCCCCCCCACACACACATACTCTACACTCACACACTACACAAGCATGCACACACCTGCCTCCATATGCCTAAGGGCATATGAGCACAACCACACCTGGCTCCATATGCCTAGGGGATTATGAACACACCATCCAAGAGGGTGGGTGTTCATCACACACACACCCATGCACCATATATGCACAAATGCATATAGGCACGTACACACTAGCCACACATGCACAAGTGCACATGGGCACATACACACTCATGAAAACCACTCCTAGGGGTGTGGGTGTTCATCATGTTGGGGAACGTCGCATGGGAAACAAAAAATTTCCTACGCACACGCAAACCTATCCATGGTGATGAGCATCTACGAGAGGGAGAGTGGATCTACATACCCTTGTAGATCGCTAAGCGGGAAGCGTTAAGAAACGTGGTTGGTGTAGTCGAACATCTTCGCGATCCAAATCGTCGAGCGTCCCGCGATCTCATCACGATCCGTCCTGCGATCCAATCACGATCCGTCCCGTGAACTCATCACGATCCGTCCCGCGATCTCATCACGATCCGTCTCACGATCTTGATCACGATCTGTCCCGCGAACTCATCATGATCCGTTCCGTGATCTCATCACGAACTATCTCGCGATCTCGATCACGGTCCTTCCGATCTAGCGCCGAACGGACGGCACCTCCGCGTTCAGCACACGTGCAGCTTGATGACGATCTCCACCATCTCGATCCAGCGAGAGGAGGTGGAGAGGAGAGAAAGTTCACCGGCAGCATGACGACGCTCCGGTGATGGTGGTGGAGTGATTCCGGCAGGGCTTCGCCTAAGCGCTGCGGAAAACCGATCTAGAGGAGAAACTGTGCACCGGTGAAACGGGTAGCACGTGGTCGGAAATTCTGTCCAAAAACCACCCAATCCACTAGTATATATAGGAGGAGAGGAGAGGAGAGGCATCTAAGGCCTTTGGGTCGGCCGAAATAGGAGGTGGGAGCAATCCTACTTCACCTCCAATCCTAGTTGGAGTAGGATTGCCTCCTATTGGCTGATTTTCCACTTTTTGCTTTAGGACTTTATCTCCTGCGCCATGGGCCTTTGTGGCTGTTTTCCCAGCCCAATAAGGGCTGTTTATTATTCTCACACAGCCCATGGACCTCTTGGGGTCGAAATACCCCTCCCGGAGGTCCTCCGGTACACTACCGGCACTCCCGGTACAATACCGATACTCCCGGTACACTACCGATGAGCCCGAAACTTTTCCGGAAACCAAACTGGGACTTCCTATATATGAATCTTTACCTCCGGACCATTCCGGAGCTCCTCGTGACGTCCGGGATCTCATCTGGGACTCCGAACAACCTTCAGTCACCACCATACATAACTCTACACTACCGAAACGTCACCGAACCTTAAGTGTGCAGACCCTGCGGGTTCGAGAACTATGTAGACATGACCGAGACACCTCTACGGTCAATAACCAATGGAGGGACCTGGATGTCCACATTGGTTCCTACATATTCTACGAAGATCTTTATCGGTCGAACCTCTATGTCAAGGATTCAGTTAATCCCGTATATCGTTCCCTTTGTTCTTCGGTATGTTACTTGCCCGAGATTCGATCGTCGGTATCTCCATACCTAGTTCAACCTCGTTACCGGCAAGTCTCTTTACTCATTCCATAATACAAGATCCCGCAACTAACAATTAGTCACATTGCTTGCAAGGCTTATTGTGATATTGCATTACCGAGTGGGCCCCGAGATACCTCTCCGTTACACGGAGTAACAAATCCCAGTCTCGATCCATGCCAACTCAACAGACACCATCGGAGATACCTGTAGAGCACCTTTATAGTCACCCAGTTACGTTGCGACGTTTGATACACACAAGGCACTCCTCCGATATCCGTGAGTTGCATGATCTCATGGTCATAGGAACATATACTTGACATGCAGAAAACAGTAGCAATAAACTAACACGATCATATGCTATGTTTGTAGTTTGGGTCTTATCCATCACATCATTCTCCTAATGATGTGATCCCGTTATCAAATGACATCTCATGTCCATGGCTAGGAAACCTTAACCATCCTTTGATCAACGAGCTAGTCCATTAGAGGCATACTAGGGACATGGTTTTGTCTATGTATCCACACATGCATTTAAGTCTCCGATCAATACAATTATAGCATGGATAATAAACGATTATCATGAACAAGGAAATATGATAATAACTAATTTATTATTGCCTCTAGGGCATATTTCCAACACATCACGCACACACATATACACACATATATGCACAATGCATATATGCACATATATATGCAAGTATAGCACACACACACACACACACACACTAAGCAAGTATGTATGCACACTCACATATATGCACTACACACCACCAACAACACTCCACACACACACATACAATCAGAAAAGAAAGAAAAACACCCCACAAACATGAAGGTATGCACATACTGACATATACATGGCAATAACAAAAGAGGAAAAAAACAAAACAAAACAAAGGAAAAAACAAAACAAAAGGGCGGGAGGGGTTCGGGCTCGAACCCATGACCGGCTGGTCGCTTCCCCGCGCGCATACCACCATGCTACGGCTACGGTCGTTAACAGGAGAGGGCATTGACCCCTCTAATACACACCACTATGAGCTATCTGACGAAACTGAAATAAAAACACCACGGCGACCACAAATGCAACGGCAACTCCGGCGGCTACAGGGCATCTCCGGCGACACAGATCACCTGCGGGGAGCACGGGGACCTAGGAGAACCCATCCCCGGCTCGGAGAATGGTTGGATGTGGCACAAGGGGCGCTCGAGCTCGAGCTACTGCTTGGCTTGGGGCACGACAGCGACGAACACGACGGTGGCAATTCGTAGGCCTACGCGGGGAAGAAGGGCTGCGAAGGAACGGCTCCTCACCGAGGGAGTCTCCGGAGGAGTGGGGACGCGGACAGCGGCAAGACGACGGTGTTGACGGAGCGACGCTGCGGAGGAGCTAGGGCCTCCCTAGCACCGGGAACGGAGCGTCGACGGCACCAGGAACCTCCCCACCATCTCCGATGGCGACCAGCAGGTCACTGGAGGCGGCGACGACGACCCGAAGAATCACCGGCAATTCGCCAAACTCTGAACCTCTCTCTGAACCTTACGTGAAGGGGGATGAAGAGAGGAGAAAAAGGGAGAAGGGGAGCGGTGGCGGCGTGAGGAGAAGAGGGAACCCTAGGGGGAAAGGCATGGACGTCGAGAGGCAAAATAGGCTCGGGCACTAACGGCGTTCCTCGGCGTCCGTGAACGCACGAAGGGCGCTCACTCTCTCTCTGCTCCACTGACGGAGAAGAAACGGAGCAGGTGGCCGCTTGGCTCCTGGGCTGGGCCGCGGAGGGAGGAGCCGACCCAGCTCTTCCTCCCTCTCACAGAGAATAAAAAACACAGAGTTTTCCTATTAAATAAAACAGCAAGAAAAGAAAAAATCCTAGAGAAAATCAGAAAGGATTTTTGATAATGCAAAAATACTTTTGAGTAAAAGAAAATGAGAACTATTTAATAAAATTGTCAAGGGGATTTTTGAAACAAGTATTTTAAATAGTTTTTGAAATAATAGTCCCCTTGTATTTAGCAAAACCCATGAGCCCAAGTTCAAATAGCACAAGGAGCTATACATTCACACTCAAAATAATATACCCTCATACCAGAACATTTTTAACCAATTTAATTTAGCACTTGATTAAGTAGATTAAAGGCAATGGAATAAAGTGGGAAGTAGGGTTTTGTAGAAAATAAAAGAGAGGGGAAGTAGAAGGAGATGCACCACCCACACTCTAACCACAACACACCACACAAGGACACACTCAACCACAACAAGGTCACATCACACAAAGACATGGCATGATGGATGAAATGATGCATGATGCATCAATGCATGAAAAAGACATGGCATAACAAGGTTCAACTCATATCATTAAACTCATGACCACAAGGTTCACTTAAGATACATGCCATAAAAGGTAGGGACTACACTTGGGCTGTCACACGAGTGGTCCCAGTTCGTGGCCAAAACCGATGGTCCGGGTGCCTGACTGGATCCGGACAGTATAGCCCCGGCCAGTATTCCTTTCGCAAGATGGTGATGATGCCCTTGGTAACACGGGCCCCTTTAGGATGTGGTCAGTTACTGCAAAAAATTTAACGAATGAAAATATTAGCATGTGACAAGCAAAATAAATAAAAATAGACGCCACTGATATTACTCGATTCCAACGGATAAAACAACTGTACATCCACTGATTATATGCCATCCTCTGCTTTATTGGGAGCCACAAAACAAAATTAAGGATTCATATAAATTAATCACATCAAAATTTTATTTTCTACTATGTTGAATCCACCAACATCTCTAATAGGTAAAGATGGGTCCTAATCTCACCCGAGGATGTCTAGATTGAGTACGTTCTCCATGCTCTACACCGTTCCGAGAAAAAAATTTGGCACCACCTCCCCGTTGTTTTCCAGATACACGTCTCGGTAAATAGCCGAGAGAATGTGATTCGAAGAACAATGGGGAGGCGCCGCCGAAATCCTGTCTCGGAATTGGGTAGAACATGAAGAACGTACCCAATCTACACATCGTTGGGTTGTCTGTGGAAAACGCTAGATAATCCGAAAGAGCTACGGTCATAAATATGCAATTGAATGCATAATTATCAATGCAACCCTTTCGAACAGGAGACGCCTAGGTTACACGACTTGACTTGAAAATAAAATCTAGTGACATGAAAAAATGGAGGAGATGGATTTGTAGCTCACCCTCGGCTATAGGGGAAGTAGTACAACAACAGAGGGATGCTCAGGGACCAATGCGTTGGACGACAGTCACTCGGATGAAATGTGACACCATCGCGGCAAAAATTTAGAACATCACAAACTCATAGAGCATATTTAAAAAAATTTACACATGCATTCATTCATCGCGATAAAACAACCGCAGCGACCGACCGACCGAGCCCGGGCGCGCGAGTGAGGGCCAGAGGATTGGGCACGGATAAGACCGGACAACCGAGCGCGCGCGTGCCCTTCCAATACCCCCCCCCCCTGCCGCCACCACTGCTCCCATGCCCTCCCCTTAACTATCTATCTAACTAACTATCTATCTAACTTAACTGTCTATCTATCTAACTATCTATCATCTGCAAAATCATGAAAAAAATGCCGTGGGTGGTGGGTCTCACCGGCGAGGGGGCGCAGGGGCGGGGCAAGGCGGCCGGGGGGCAGGGTTGGGCCGTGGCGGGGGGGTCGGGGCCGGCCTGGACGACGCGGAGCAGTGGGCTAGCGAGGCCAAGGCGACGATGCGGGGTCGGTTGGGGGCAGGACGGCGTGGCGTGGGGCGGGGGTGGGGCGAGGGCGGGGCGGGGCGGCATGGCGTAAGGGCGAGGCGGGGGCGGCCGGGCGCGGGGTCGAGTAGGCGTAGCGCGGCACGGGGGCGGGGCGGGGAGGAGGGCAGCTGCGCGGGGCGGGGAGTAGGGCGGCGGGGGGAGGGGCGGCCGGCGCGGCGCGGGTGGAGGAGATGGGTGCGAGGCGAGAGGGAGACAGGGGAATGACTAGAGGAGGAGGAAGACCCGAGGGGATAAGGTTACCCTATGCCGATGGCCTAGCTGTCGGCGTATCTGTGTCACGTGGCCGGCGCTGGTAGCACGTGGGGCGTATCTACGCCGACGGCCAAGCCGTCAGCATAGACTCTCGCACTGCCACGTCATCGATCTGCGTGCTATTCCACCTCTTAGACACGTGGGTGTATCTATGCCGACAGCTTAGCCGTCGGTATAGATTTTCTGCATATTTTTCCTATTTAATTATTTTGTCTTTTTTTAAAACTTAAATGTGGCTTATCTAAACTAAAAACATACCTCGATTATTTATTTTTTGCACACCATCGCAACACCTGGCGGCCTTGCTACCCCTCCTCTAGGCACCCTGTCCCGTCTAACCTAACACAGTCTACCGACGGATCTAGCCCTTTGACTTTTCTGGGGCGGGGTTTGACCGCTGGACCTTTTCACTAGGTTGTAATAGCCCAGCCCATAACTATGCCCCCGAACACGGTCCCGACCCGTCTAACCCTTATTCCCTCCGTGTCGGCCGTTTCCCACTCCGTGACACGGCGGCAGCGACGACCGTGAGGGGGGGCACACCATGGAGCCGCGTGCGGGGTGCTTGCGCCTGCCACCACGCTTCCACAACCATAAGAGGGCCCACCGCAACACCAGGGCGGCCATGCTACCCTCCTAGGCACCCCGTCCCGTCTAACCCCCACATAGTCGACCGACGGATCTAGCCCTTTGACTTTCGGTGGGCGGGGTTTGACTAGTGGACCTTTTCACCGGGTTGTCATGGCCCAGCCCATAGCTATGCCCCCGAACATGGCCCCGCCCCGTCTAACCCTGATTCCCTCCATGTTGGTCGTTTCCCCACTCCGTGACACGGCGGCAGCGACGCCCATGTGTGGGGGGGCACACCCAGGAGCAGCGTGCCGGGTGCTTGCGCCTGCCACCATGCTTCCACAAGCGTGGGAGGGCCCACCTCCACACCTGGTGGCCTTGCTACCCCCCTAGGCACTTCAGCCCGTCTAACCCTGATACAGTCGACCGATGGATCTAGCCCTTTGACTTTCGCTGGGCGTGGTTTGATCGGTGGACCTTTTCATCGGGTTGTCATAGCCCAGCCCATAGCTACGCCCCCGAACATGGTCCCGACCCGTCTAACCCTGATTCCCTCCATGTCGGTCGTTTCCCCACTCGGTGACACAGCGGCAGCGATGCCCGTGAGGGGAGGCACACCCCGGAGCGGTGTGCTGGGTGCTTGCGCTTGCCACCATGCTTCCACAAGTGTAGTAGGGCCCATCGCAACATCTGGCGGCCTTGCTACCCCCGGCCACCCCGTCCCGTCTAACCCTTCCACAGTCGACCGCCGGATCTATCCCTTTGACTTTCACCCGGCGGGGTTTGACCGGTGGACCTTTTCACCGGGGTGTCATAGCCCAGCCCATAGCTACGCCCCCGAACACGGGCCCGGCTCGTCTAACCTTGACTCCCTTCGTGTCGGCCGATTCCCCACTCAGTGACACGACGGCAGCGATGCCCGTGAGGGAAGGCACACCCCGGAGCCGCGTGCCGAGTGCTTGCACTTGCCACCACGCTTCCACAAGCGTAGGAGGGCCCACCGCAACACCTGGCGGCCTTGCTACCCCCCAGGCACCTCGTCCCGTCTAACCCTGATATAGTCGACTGGCGGATCTAGCCCTTTGACTTTCACCGAGTAGGGTTTGACCGGTGGACCTTTTCACCAGGTTGTCATAGCCCAACCCATAGCTACGCCCCCGAACATGGTCCCGGCCCGTCTAACCCTGATTCCCTCCGTGTCGGCCGTTTCCCCACTCCGTGACACGGCGACAGCGACGCCCATGAGGGGGTGGGGCAATTAATATATAATTGAGGAATGTTTTTTTGTATAGATAAGCCACATTTAAGTTTTGAAAGAAAGAGAAAATAGATAAAATAGGAAAAAATCGCAAAAAATCTATACCGACGGCTAAGCCGTCGGCATAGTTACACGCACGGATCGATGAGGTGGTGTAGCACGCGGATTGATGGCGTGGCAGCGCAAGCATCTATGCCGACGGCCCCCTTTAGCTCCGTCGGCGTAGGACCGATGTCATCAAACGACCGTCGCTGACCGGCTGGCCGGGCCCGCGGCTATGCCGACAGCCTGGTATATGCCGACGGCTACCATTGGCGTACGAACATCTTTGCCGACGGGACATTTATGCCTACGGCCCCCATCGGCATAGACAGACGTACGCCAACGACTTTCCTATGCCTACAGCTGGACATAGGCCGTCGGGATATATCAATCTATGCCTACGGGAGTCGTCGGCATAGAACCGGCCATCGGCAATTAGGTAAATTCTGGTAGTGAAGTCTCATTTGTCACTTCCCTCTGACAGCATTGCCCCATCACAAACAGCACGCGGGTAGTTCCACATACGTACAGTTTAGGAAACAACTTACACATGGGTCTATCTCTTTTCAATTTTTTTGGCAACTTACACATGGGTCTATCTCAAATCCAGATATCTTCGAAACAAAAGTTCTGGATCCATTCCCAACTACCGTACGACAACAAGTAGCAAAAATGTCTTCTTTACTACCTGCATAAGTTCAGCATATCTTCGCATAGAGCCAACAGACATTTCTTAACAAAGTCATTTCATTTTCTAATTCATAATTTCTAAAACCAACAAAGGAAAGAAAACCTACTCATCCAAACCGCTCTTATATATTTTTATGGAGGGAGTGATTTCTTTAAATTAGCACATGGATATGCCTTCGCACCGACGTTATGTAGTAACTGCACGGTCACGATAAGCTCATGCCCCGGGCGTCACAGTCACAGCTTACTATACGCGGCCGCGGATTTCACTCCACGGCAATCAATTCCTGCCGCCTGATCCACCACTACCAGAGCTTTTGGGCTGGATCGCAGAAATTAAATCCGCCCAACCCCCCAACCAACCCACGCAGATAGTCCACTTCAAAATGATATCTCCGCAATTATCCGCAATCAATTATGCTCCACAACAGAAAGTAGTAGCACTAGACCAAAAGCAAATCGTCTGCTCGAGAAAGAGATTGTACAGCAGTTCCTGTGATTGTGAAATTTGCACATGATCAGGCGAGGAAGAGTAGAATCGGGACTAATTCTTGCAGCCAAAGCGGGAAGCAGGATCAAACGCACAAACGCTAGCTCCCTCTTATTGTCTTCACAAAGGGGAGAGAGATACTCATACTACTACTAGATCATACTTGCTCATCTCATCGATCGACCACCAATCGCTAAAACTATGTACAGGCTACGAGAACGGAGCTCCCCGGAGAAGAAGAGAAGAGGAGTTCTTCATCACACCACATCATAGATAGATGATGATACTAGTACTGCTACTTTTGAGTTTTGACTCTCGATTACAAGGAAGTTACCAACGAACCAGACGTACGCTAGTCTGGCTAGTCGACGCAGGAGCCGCAGAGGCCGTAGCCGCCGCTGCAGCGTGGCCCGGTGCCGTCGCAGAGGCGCTCGGCGCCGACGAAGACCTTGGTGTCCCGGCGGCCCTTCCTGCGCCTCCCGTCGTTGTCGCCGCCGACACAGGTGAAGATGATCCACGACATGACGGACAGCCACAGGATGATGGCGCAGTAGAGCGCGTCCCCGCCGACCCCGCCCGCCTCCCTCGCCCCCAGGAACTCTACCGGCGCCGACGCCATCCGATCCCGCACGATCCCTCCGAACGAAACTAAGCAGACGAGACGAGCAGTGTTGCTTGTTGCGGCTTGGTTGCTGCCTGAGTGTGGAGTGTGTGCGCGTGTCGCCGTTATCGTCCGGCCCGTGGTGGCGCCGCCTTTATAGCCCCGTGCCGGGGGGGCGGTGGGGTTTTGGTCCGGTGGTTTTGGGTAGGGCTAGCGACGTGACGTGACGTCCATGGCCCTCCCATGAGCAGCCAGCCAGTCAGTCGCGTGCCGCCACGGGCGGGCGGTTTTGCTTAGCGCGGAGGGGTTCGTTCGTCGATCGGCTCGATCATCTGCTGGTAGTACGTACCTGTGGGCGCCCCCTCCGTGGAACGGAACCGGTCCAGTTTTCCGCGCGACGCCACGTCGCCTCGCGTATCCTACTGGCCGGCCGGCGTATCCATCCGCGCGTTTCTGCGGGACTAATCAATGCTTACCCCACTATATTTGTGTACTACAGTATCGAGTGTGCGATCGCTGGCCAAGTCAAGCCCCGTGACGCCCCTGCTGCAGCAATTTAACACGGCGACGTTGACACGCCCAAGGTTGTTTCGTTTTGGTGGTAGTACTAGCGGTGGTTGGGCGTTCGGGCTAAGCTAAGCTAAGCTACCTGACACACATTACTGCCTTCTATATAGGATAATATACTTCTAAAAATACTAGGTTCCTCTTAAAAGATGGTTGTTTTCTGACGTTGTCGTCGGGCTGGTTTTGGCTTTGGTTTACTTGCTCGTGAAACGATGGCGATCGGGCGCCGTTTACTTAACAATTAAGCGAGGGGAATGGTTGGTTGTTTTTGCGCATGACATTGCAGCGGCCGTCACGGGAGGTTTGTCACGGGGTGCGACTGCGTGAGGAACCAGTGTGGTCATCGGCTCGCGGCAGCAGCCAGCGGGCTGGACTTTCTCGCGCCGGTCGTCGGCCTTGACCGCTGCCGTCCGTCTCCTTCCGCAGGTGCACCGAATTCCGTGAAAAGATGCAGGTTCGGTAGGGAACCTGAGAAGGGCAAAATCAAACACGGGGTGGAGAATTTGGAAGGAAGGAAACGCTCGGCTCGAGCATGGGAAGAAATGAAGGGTCGAGCCGCTGGCGAAACGCGAATTGTTTCTTTAAGGCGAAACAATGGGGAAAACCTCTCTGCAGTTTTTTATAATTGTATATGACAAGTGTGAGAAACGAGAGAGGGAAGTTTTATGCGGCATACTTTATTCCATCACGATCAACAGAATTTATGCAAGGTGCGGCGGTACATGGATCAGCTAACAAGAGCCCTAACTAGCAGGAGATCATGTGGGAGGTGGGTTAGAAAAACTCTAGCAGACCCCGTAAAACGCCGAACCGTCCTTCAGATTGATGTACCAGATGCTTCGCTTCGGCGGGGTGGAGGTGAGCTTCGCCGCTGAGACGTGGAGCTCAAGTGCTTCCTCGAGGATGAAATTCTTCTGTTGGCTCCTCGCTCTACGCCGCATCCACACGCGAGACGTACTCGCGCGTAAGTGCATTGTGGTCGCCGAGGACGCGGGCTGCCCTTTGTGTCCTGTTTCTTTGGAGACCACGGATCATCTGATGTTTGGATGTCCCTTCGCGATGCCTTTCTGGAGGAGCGTGAACGTGGACGTAACGGGACTCTTGGTCGGGGAGATGGCCTCTCTCGCAACTGCTGCTACTCTGGTGGTCGACTTTGGCATTGAGTTTGTACTCATGTGCTGCTGGCATCTGTGGAAGCACACGAACGTCGTCGTGTTCCACCACCTGCGGCCCTCTCTTGGTCGTGTGCGTGGCTGTTGCAGGGAGGATGCGGTGCTGTGGCGAGCGCGTCTACCGGAGGCGAGACGCCACCACCCCGACTCCTGGCTCGCTGCGCTCTCTCCGTAGCCCCCCCCACCTCTCTCTCTCTCTTTCGCCCTCTCCCGTAGTTGTAATTCGGTATACACATATCTGGGATTTTAGCCCACTTTGAGTAATATATTCAGGTGGGGGAAGCTCTCCCCCCTCGGTGAAAATTCAAAAAAAACCGCCAAACCGCATAAGGCTTTTGCAGTTCGTGGAAAAAGGTATATGCGTGTTGAGTATATTAGTTAAATTAGGAAATATGAGATTGATTAGGATTTGTCCTACCTTGTCTTGTACTCCAAGTTTGTCATTATACTCCTATACATATGCCCATGAGGCTCAAGCAATACAACAACTATTCCACCAAATCCCTTTCTCTCTTCTAACATGGTATCTGCCGCAAGTTCTTACACCTAGCCGCCGTCCACCCCTTCCGCACTGCACGCCGCCCCTGGGGCAGTTGGCCTCCATGACCGCCGTCGGGGGCCGCACCGCCCGTACCTAGGGTTCGTCTGCCGGTCGTGTTGACCGGTTGCCCTAAAGAGTCTTTTCCTGATCTCTTGATCCGGGTTTTCTCTCTTTCATCGGTCGCTTTGATCTGCATTTTCTTTTCGGTTTTCCGATCTTAGATCGGTTTGCGTCGCCCGTCGTCGTCGTCGAGCACCGCGCCTCTACTCTGACATCAGCGTGACCCAGCCTCTACACTCGACCCGGCGGCCTCTCAACGCCTCCGTTCGCGCGCCGACACGCCTATCGATCTACGTCGGCTGTCATCGCCCTGCTCCGTTTGGGACTCCTGCATCGCCCTGACCAGACGGCCTCGCGCCATGCGGCGGCCCATCATAGCCGTCGTTCACGCGCAGGCCTTCCCATCGATCTTCACCGTTGCCTCGTCCGATCGCGCACCGGCTGCCCCGAGCCAGCCGCGTCGGGCCGGCTCGCGGCTCCGTCCTCGCCGGCTGTGTCGGCCTCGCCGACTGCCTCGCGTCGGCCTTGTCCGCTACCTCACGACGGCCGGCTGTTTCGGGCCAGCTGCCGGCTGCAGCCGCCACCCCGCCTCCATTAGGCGACGTCCATGACCTCGCGCGCAAACAGATTGATCACCCGCTCACTGCCGTGATCCGCGTCATCTACGCCGTGCCACCGACCTGGCCCGTCGGTTGCGCGCGCCTCCACATGTCCCGTGAAGACTGTCCCAAGTACAGTGCGCCCCTCCACCGATCGAGCACTGGGCTGCCACTACGTCGCCCTGTCGGGCTACAGTGTCGTCGCCCCGTGGTTCTCCCTGTGGATGCACCAACCCGCGCGCTACCGTTGCGTCGCCCCTTCGAGCCGTAGTGTCACAGCTCGCAGTCTACTAACACCCCGAGGCCGTCCGCTCCAGGTCGTCCCCGTGGCTACACCGACCCTCGCGTTGCCGTTGCATCGCCTCATAGCGCCGTAGCGAGTGTGGCTCGCGGTCTCCGCCGCTGTCGGAGGCCGTCTCCGCGGCTGCACCGACTCGTGCGTCGCCGCTGTGTCGCCCCTTCGGGCCATCGCGCCGCGGCACGCGGTCCACGCAGCATCCCCAAGGTCTTCCCGTCATCGCCCCTAATGACGCGCTGCCGTTTCGTCGCTCCTTTGGGGCGTAGCGCCGTGGCGCGTGGTCCTCTCCGTCGTCCCGGTGCGTCGACTTCCATGTGGTATGTGCCGCGCTGCCTCCCTTGGTGTGGGAATGCCACCGTCCGTGCTGGTCTTCGTCATGCTGTCGGGTTCTTCATTGCCTACTTCGAGCATCGCCGCCGCGCTCCTAACGAGCCGCGGCCGCCGTGCTTCTAACTAGCCACGGCCACCGCCGTCAGGTCGCCGCCGCCGCTCTTCTTCGGTGTTGTTGCATCTCGTTCACCTGAGCCACGTCGCCAGTCCACCCCCTTCTTCTTCGTCCAGCACCAACTCACCGCCAGCATCGCCGTCATCTACCCCGACCACTTCATCTACTCCGACCACCGCGGGCGACACCGGCCCCTTGCCGATTTGCGCCGCAATCGTCGTCAAGTCCTTCTCTGCTAGCCTCCTCGACATGGCGTACACGTTGTGTGCAGGTCCCCATCTATGCATGCCCGGTGCTGGTAACACCTTCGCGTGTCTTCGTCCCCAGTGTGTTCCCAGGTCTGGCAAGCCTGGAGCGACGTTAACATCGACTTTTTCCGTCTACGCATGCGCGGTGCTGGCAACACCGATGCGTGCCTTGGTCCACGATGTGTCCCCGGGCTTGGCAAACCTGGCGTAACGCGTCTCAGTTACGTCTTCTTCCCAGCGCACCACTTGTTCAACACCACTGCGCCCATAACTAACTCGGCGCCTCCTTGCGCCCGCGGCTCCTCGGCGACTTCCTCGACACCGGCTACCCCGACTTGACATCGACCATGGCATTTTTCGCACGGCTACCTCGACCACAGCTACACCACTCTACGCTCCTGGCTACCTCGACAAACGCACAAAGGGCTACCGCCTTGTTTGAGCAACCTCGTCGGTTTCCACTCCACCCACAACTTCCGCGATGCATCAACCGTTTCGACTATGGGGGGATGTCCGTCGGCTTACCTTTGTAATCTTCTCCAGTCTCACCATCTGCGTCGCTACCTGTAACATCCCAAACTTTGGAATGTTATAATAAATAATAGAATGATTGTTTGTTTGATTTAGTAATTGAATTTGAGTGAAAATTTGAAACTTTTTGAAACTTTTGAAAGTTTAATGAGAGGGAAAGAAATGACTTTCCCAAAACTTTCAATCTGCATTTTGATCACCAGGAATTCAAATTCTTTTCAACACAAAACCCTAGAGTGAAGATGACATGACTTCTTCCATTTAAAGAAATGAAAAGGGATTTGAAAATGATTTGAATTTTCATTTGAAAATATTTCAAATTCAGAAACTTTAAGCAACTCAATGATTTTCATGAGAGAGGATAAAATGACTTCTTCAAATTATATGAAATATGAGTTGGAAGTTTAAAATAAAGCTTTGAAAAGTGAATGTGAAAATCTCTGGATTTTCTTTTGGAATCATTTCATATTTGATTCCTATTCAAATTTTCAAAGTATTCAAACCCCTGACAAAAATTTGAGAGGAGTAATAAGACACTCCAAACCAGGGGAAATTTTGTGAAGTATTTGAACCATAAAACCCAAAGGGTCATTTGGAAAATATTTGCAAAAAGATTTAAAACCAAATAAGCATTTTCTGAAAATAATATTTTTTTTAAGGTTATCAAATGATAGAATAAAAATGTTCAATAAATGGCATTTATTATTCTGTTAATTCTGATATATTTATTCCCTATATTTAGAAAAGGTTTGAATGCCTTAAATGATTTTGAAACACGCTGGAAATTAATAAAGAAAACGGTAACGGTTTTATAATAAAAACGGCCGGCCCAACGGCTTAAAGCCGAGACCGTTACCGGTCGGTCAACCGACGCGCTAACAGCTCGCCTGCCTTCACTGACCAGTGCAGTCCACCCCCGACCGAAAATCCCGTCGGTCACCTCCTTCCTTCTCCTTCCCGAGCAAGCAACGTCGGCGAACCCTCGCCGGATTTCTCTCCTCCCCTTCCCTGAGCACCTGACCCCTCCTATAAATAGCCCTCGCTCCCCTCTTCCCATTCCCCCTCGTTGCCCCCAACCCGACGTCTCTCCTCGCCGGAGCAACCGGTAGCCGCCGCGCTCTTGCTCCCCTGCCACCCCACCTCACCATCCCCCAGCCCTCTGAGGCCGCACTCGCCCGCACCTCCACAACCACCTGCCCGAGCCCCTGACCCCCTGGAATGCCGTAGCCATCGACCTCGCTGGAGCTCCACCACCATCCCGAAGCTTCCACAAGCTCGTGCCGCTCGCTCCCGTCGTCCCCGAGCTAATCTGATGCTACCATCGTCATCTTCACGCTCGCGCACGTCGACTGGGCCCTTTCTCCGACGCCGAAGACCACCGGAGCGTCGTCCCCGTCCACACCCGAGCCGTCGCCATCGCCGGAGCCGTCAACACCGCGGTGAGCTCCACCACCCCTCTCTCCCGTTTGATCTGGATCTGACGATCCAGATTAGACCCCTTTAAAGTCCCGAACCGTTTTTCTTTACGGTTCAGTTGACCACTCGTATTCGCCCGCACGCACACACCCGTAGCCAATAGCAGAGCGCCGCGTCACCCCCTGACCGTTAGTTTAGTTTTTTTTTCTGTTTTGTTTTAGAAAACAGAGAAGGTTCTGATTTTATTTTCTTTATATGTTTTAATATATTTAATGTTTTTAATTGATTCTTTTTGCATAGTGTCACAAATTTCATCTAGTTTCTGTACATATCAAATTTGGATATGTTTGAATACCTAATTTGAATTTAAACTGATTTGATTTAAATTTTGTTTTCTGAATATCTTGAGTTTTAAAATGTATTTTTGATTGATTCTTTTTGCTACTTGTCACTAGTGATATTAGTTATCATTAGGAAGAGTTTGAGATTTTTTAGAAGAAAATTGATTAGGGTTTTAACTAAAAACAGAATCTGTTTAGTTTCCTATTAGTTTAACTAGATTGATTTACTTTGTTTTGTTTTGAAAATCTGAATATGATTTACATTATGTTTTAGATTTCATTTAGTTCTGTTGTTCTAAATTTAGGATTTATACTTGCTGTTAAAAAAATAATAATAATTTGCTTAGTTTATTACTATGTTGTTATAGGAACATTATAGTTTTAACTAAGCATAGTTTGGTAAAAACAGACTAGTTAGTAATAGTTAATTTTAACAAAGTTTTAAGTAATTAGATTCTGTTTTCAAATGAAATCTGTAGTAATTCCTTTCTGTTAAGAAATGTTTTAAACAAAAATAGTTTAGTTTTACTCTATTATTATAGGAAACTATATTTTCTTCATTAGGTAATGTTTTATAAAACAATTTAGTTTTAGTAGAAACTCATTTCACAAAAGTTTTAGATGATTTAATTCTATTTTATAATAAAGATTTTATTTAATTACTTTCTGTTAACTTAGTTGTTTCATAATGTGTTTTCTTTTAGTTTATGGTTGTGCTTGTAGTTAAGTTCATTAGGCAAACAATTATGTTGTTTAGGATGTTGTTTTCATAGTTTTTACTTGTTCTTCAAAATTAATTCTTTTTGCTAGAAAAAAATATTTACTAAAATTCTTTTGTTATATTTTACTTTGTTTTTGGTTTTGCTTTGTTGAAAATAGTTGCTTGTAGTGGGAAATTACCTTAGTTGCTTTTATGAAAACTTTGTTGATTTTGTCTTAAGTATTTCCTTCATCAACCTTGTTGCTTTGGTTTTGTGTTACTTTTGATTGTTAGAATTGATTGTTAGTATGATTGCTTATATGAATGCAATGTTTGTTATATAGATTTTCATCGGAGAGTGACGAATAGTCTATCAAGTTATTTCTGAGAGCAATCTTTATCTTCATTCAACAGTACAGGCAAGTTCACTTTGACCATCTTTTCATACCTATGTTTTATTGCATATAGTGACATCGTTTCAACAAATCCCTCCCGTAGTGTTTTTGAAATTCTTGTAGTTGAGTAGAATGCATGAGGTAGGAACGCACCACTTGTTACTAAAGCCCCGGGAACGCTAGTTAGTACAATGCTATGCTAAAGTAGACGGGGTTTGGTATGAGTGTTCGTGAGTGGTGTGAAGAAGGACTCCACGTCAAAACGACGACTTCATGAAGACATCTTCAAGACCTGCATCTTCAAGACCTCAAGACTTCGAGACTCGAGAAGCAAGTTTTCAATACACACTACTGGGTGAGGGATGGAATTGATGGGCACCCTGGAGAAACCAGTGAGTGGCCGGGATGCATGGGGAAGTGCCATGACATCTTGCGGAAAGCCTCACCCAGACTCAAAGAGAAGGATGAATACTTCATGCCCGGAAGCTTACCTGTGTAGCCACAAGTCATTATGGGCTCTAGCTTGGTTGATCTTTGTTGTGACTCTGCTGGGCAGTGCTACGAGATGTAGTCGACGTTAGGATTGGATGGGCACTGTCGGACAGTCAGGGAAACACTCTGAAAGACCATGTTTCGTTCATCCTGTTCTCAAACACCAGGCAGTGCGAGGACTTACCAGGAGGGAACGAATCTTGTGGGTAAAGTACACAACACTCTGCAGAGTTAAACCTAATCGATTAGCCGTGTCCCCGGTTACGGACAATTTGAGCTTCTAGACTTGGATCTATCTCTGAACTCTCAACACTGGACTGATAACTAATTGCGGGCAACTTAAGTTACTTGTGGGCATTTGAGACATTGGTTGGCGGAACCATGTCATGATAGGTAACTCCATAGTGAAATTCCTGATATTCCTTTGTTGTAGGAAAATAAAATCAGCTTTTACGCAAAAACTTAAACACAGAGCCACAAAGCCTTTGCATATAGAATAGCCTTTATTCTTCTGTTCTACTATGGTGATCTTGCCAGTACATTCAATGTACTGACCTACACGGCTGCAACGTCTTATGTTGCAGATACTCTTCTACGACGGGTAAGAGTACGATTCAGGGTTACGGTCCGCACTCAACTTCCCATTGGTGTTATTGGGACTCCACTCCCGTTGACTGTATCCGTTGCTATTTTAAGGTATATATCAGTTTTACGTTATTTACATGTGATTGCACTTTGATATATACATTGATGTACTGTGTGTGCCAGCATACTGATCCAGGGATGGCACAGAACACACAGAGGCTTGACTCGTTTTGAGTCGGGTCGCTACAGAAATGGTATCAGAGCACATGTTGACTGTAGGACGTGACCCTAGAAACTGGAAAGCCCTTAGGAAATGATTTCTCGAAAACTGTGTTTTCAAAAGACGCTTACTTCTCATCTTATTTTAGCTTTATCAAATGATCTCTCCTACTTCAAAGAGTTAGAAATTACCCCTTTTCCCCTTTTGGCCACACTAAGGATCAACTAAGACCACTTCGAGAAGGACAAGATATGGAAACAACTGATGGTCACTTCAAAGTAAAGAAGATTTCACCATGCATTAGAAGAGTTGAAGCTACACGTGTTGAAGACTGTGAAGACCCGAAGAAATTGAAGACCATGAAGAATTTCCAAGATATTATGCCCTAGAAGACCAAACCCCTGTTGTATACTTACGTTAGATACGATGATTTTGTGAGCTGTCATTTGTGTGTAATTTTCGACAGCCACAACAAAAATCTATTTTCAAAACCATTGTTTGTATTGTGTGTATCCGCTCCTTTCTCTCTCATCCCCAAAACCTTGAACCCAATAGATGATGATTGAAGCTGGACTTGTGTATTCTGGATCAATGACTCGATTGGAGACAGAAGAGTGGATTCAGAACATGGAGAATCACCTAAGGAGTAACCTTGTTGCAAGGAACGAGATGGTCCAGTATGCTCTTCGATACTTTGCAGAAGGTGCTACACACTGGTGGAAGATGCATGAAGATATCTATGATAGACAGGAATCAATCACTTGGGAAGAATTCAAGATGACTTTGCAAGGATCCCATGTTGTTGCCAACACCCAGAAGCCCTGTGGCAAAGATGTGAAGAAGATTTGTGCATGCAAGATATGTGGAGAGATAGGACACACCCAGGCAGAACACAAGGATGGATGCCCTTACTGTGAAGAGAATCACCCTGCTGAGGACTGCCCAACTGGGCAAGTGACATGTTTCTTGTGTGAAGGAACTACACATTACCCTGCTCAATGCCAAGTGTACCCCAAGGTACAAGAAGTCATCAAACAGCAGAAGAAAGCCATGAAGAAAGCCTTCAGAGAAAAATTGGGAGAACTTGTGAAGAAGGAAGATGATGAAGACCCTAATGGAGAAGGATTAACCAGGTTTTACTCAAATGCCTGCTATACATGTGGAGAAGAAGGACATTTCTCACAGGACTGTATGAAGGAAAGAAAAGAGTATCTGGAAAACTTCCCGGTAGAAGAAGTGGAGTTTGATCCACGGGAAATTGAAGTGTTGATCAGAAAAAAGAACCTCAGGAAGAGACAAGCCCCTGAATAGAAGGACCTGAGTCATATTCGATGTTTCAAGTGTAAGGATATGGGCCACTATACCAATAAGTGCCCAAGAAAGGGACCAGAACTCCCAGGAGCAAAAACCAACATCAAGAAGCCCCGAGATATGTCAGAAATCATTTGTTTTCA
The DNA here is from genome assembly GCA_022496015.1 of Hordeum marinum. NCBI lineage: Eukaryota > Viridiplantae > Streptophyta > Magnoliopsida > Poales > Poaceae > Hordeum > Hordeum marinum. Next base: position 333,647,951 of record CM039676.1, on the reverse strand, counting down.
GTGCAAGAAGACAGGACACTACTCCTATACCTGTCCAGAGAAGAATGGCTAAACATGAGTAGTCTGAGTTTTGGATTCTGGATGTAATAAATGTAATAGGTAGCACTCTTACCATTTTGAAGTTATGTAACGGAAGTCTCAGAGTTTGTAATAAATTCATGAGTCAATGGAAATTATGGTGTCATGATTTATCTTATGTTGAAATATGTGAGTTGTTACTCTATGACCCAAGATCTCCGACCATTTTCGAGGATATGAGAAAATATGGTCTATGCATACATGAGTGCATTTCATTTTAAGTGTGGTAGTAACCATAGGTACCTTTTCCGGATTAAGGAGTTTGGATAAGTGAATACAGGTGAAGAGAGTGTGGAACCACCTCAAACTATGTAGATGATAAGCTTTGAGACAAAGTGCTCTTGAAACTGAAATGATGAGACAAGGAATGATGGTGATGAAACCATACCCAAGGTTAAACGAACCAATGGAAAGGAAATTCGATTCCATAGAGTGGAATCTAGACAAGAATAAGTTTGTGATTTGTTACCTCAAGGGTATAATGGAGTGAACTGAAGGTAATGCTGGAATATGGATCGACAGTAACCCCATGAGTGAGATGAAGTTGTTCAAGTATTCAAGTGAACCCACAAGTCACTGACCTCAGGATTGATAAGGATCAAGCCCCACATTTGTGCAGGAAGAAACCTGGAAGAAGCTACGACTGATCAGCAAACGTTTTCTTAGGAGCATACGATAACCTGAGAGATGTGAAGAAATGATAGATGTTTTTTTTAGCTTGCAGAATCAGTGGATTTATCCGAACTTTGTTCGTCGACAAGAGAAATTTCTGCAACGCTTGTGAGGAAGCCCAAGTGCTAGAATACGAGATTCACTAAACCTTATACAAGGTAATGATTTCAGTGCGGCATGGCTTGGCCACCATGACGACTTACTGTTATCATTCTCTTGCTATTCGGATTGGTAAATCTGAGTGACTTACCCATAGTAAAGAGACGACGTTCTTTGAAGCTTTTGTTTAAGCCTTAGAATGGTATTAAGAAAACCCTTGTACATGACAGTTGCTGTCACACGTAGGAATTTTACGGTGAGGAATGAAGCCAAGACCCTTTTTACTGCAGGAATAACCACTAATGGTAGACCACCATGAGGTCATCGATAGGTTATTTAGAATGATCACGAGACCTGTCAGTTAAGAAGACCCAGTATCAGAGGAAATACACTTTGATGTGAGAACTCAAGATTTTGATATAACGGAAGAGCGTCATCGAAGGAGCTATCGTGAAGTATGTGAACAGACAGCTACACCCAAAGGACTATCATGATTTTGTGGGACCAGTAACTCTCATTTTAAGTGTGGTAGACCCACCCTTCCAGGTCAATGGAGTTTTGTTGGAAGACCCCACACCTTCTTGGTCTGTGGATTTGTTAGAAGACCCCCAAACCCTAACCTTTTCTTGCTAGCCCTTTCGAATCTCGAGGACGAGATTCATTTTAAGTGTGGTAGGTTTGTAACATCCCAAACTTTGGAATGTTATAATAAATAATAGAATGATTGTCAGTTTGATGTAGTAATTGAATTTGAGTGAAAATTTGAAACTTTTGAAAGTTTAATGAGAGGGAATGAAATGACTTTCCCAAAACTTTCAATCTGCATTTTGATCACCAGGAATTCAAATTCTTTTCAACACAAAAACCTAGAGTGAAGATGACATGACTTCTTCCATTTAAATAAATAAAAAGGGATTTGAAAATGATTTGAATTTTTATTTGAAAATATTTCAAATTCAGAAACTTTAAGCAACTCAATGATTTTCATGAGAGAGGATAAAATGACTTCTTCAAATTATATGAAATATGAGTTGGAAGTTTAAAATAAAGCTGTGAAAAGTGAACCTCTCTTCGATGGGGATTCTATGTCAATCATCTTCCACTTGTCGCACTCTTTGAGCAAGTCCCAACAATGGTCTAGTTTGAAGAATTTGCCTTACGAAGCTTCCATGTCTTTGTATCTATGTCGGGCAATTTTGTCCTACACAATTTAAACAAAGTCAAATGATGCAGTCATTTCATATGATGCAATATAATGTGCACAACTTGGGACGTGAAAACGAACTCACATAGTTGGATTCCACGGTTCCACTTGGAGGTGCATTGCGTACTTGTTCCAAGCAAGCTGCCCAACGGCTGAAAATCGGCTTGGTCACGTCCCAACGCCCTTGGGGTGACCGAAAGGTGCGTGGAGTCCAATTGGGATATTTTGCCATCATGTTGAAGTATTGATCTTCGATCCTTTGCCAATACCTCTTGGCGGTTTGAGACGTACCCGTGCAAGCATCAAGAGTAACCGCACTCCAAGCCTATATCAAGATTTGATCTTCCAAGATCGTGTAGTTCTTCGATCTCTGGCTTTTTTTGCTTGCACTTGCTCATACGCACACTCATTTATCTCCTCCAATTCTTCTTCACCACCGTGATCATCCACGCTGCCCTCTGTTTCATTGTAATCGAATGCAGCGAACGGTGCTTGATCGATGTCAACAACGTTGGTGTCCAACAAGTTCACGAACTCGGTAGTGGCATTGCTCGAACCACCGCTATAGTGAGCGAGAACAAGTCACGAGCTACGACAATGGCGAAAAACAAAGAAAATTGAAGGGGGCAAAGAGGCATACCTTCCGGCCATTTCGTCAAACACCTCGCTAGCGGCGGAAGCAGCACCGTTGAACGGCATCGCCGAGGAACCTCTTGCCGGGGCGAAGGGAGTGGATGAAGGAGCCGACCTCTTTGTAGCTGGATTCCTCTTCCGCTTTACGCCCGAGACCTTGCCGGCCTTCTCCGCCGCCGGCCGGGATCACACAGCAGCGTTGGCGCCCGGAACGCCGGCCGAGACCCTCACGGACACGTTGCCCTGTCGCTTGTGGGCACGTGCAGTGCTGCCTTGGGCGATGGTGGGGCCAACATGGCCGGCGAAGAGATCCGTCGGAGGGGATTGAGTGTGCGCGACCTCCACGGTGACGAGGGACAGCACGGAGTCATCCATGGCGATGAAGAGCCGCCGAGGATGATGCCCCGGAGCGGGCGGTGGTCGGGGCAATGGTGGCAGAGGGGTGGGGGGAGCGGTAATGGCCGCGCGGCAATGTCCCTCGCGCCAAATCTCGCTGCGGATAGGGGCTGAGCTCGGGTCGGCTCCCACCTCATGAATCTGAAGGTTGGGGGAGACCGTTTGTCGCGCCCCGCAAAAAAAATTACGGGTCTGGTCAGGCAGGATTTTCCGTGCTGACCCGTATTTTGGCAGCCATTTTGCGGGTCGCGGCTATATACGGGGTCACGTATGTGCGGACTAATGGCAGCCATGCTGGGTTGGCGTTACGCGCAAGTTCGGCTGCCACGGTGGGCGCTGTACAAGGCATGTTTCAATACCTTCGCAGTGGAAGCTGATACATCTCCAACGTATCTATAATTTATGAAGTATTCATGCCATGTTTTCAACAATTCTATATGATGTTGGACTGATTTTATTAGAACTAAACCGGACTGACGCCGTTTTCAGCAGAACTACTATGATGTCGTTTTTTGTGCAGAAATAAAAGTTCTCGGAATGGGCTGAAAATTTATGGTGATTTTTTATGGACCAAAAGAGACCCCGAAGCACAATAGCTGGGCCAAGAAGTGGACGAGGAGGCCACAAGCCTGCTGGGCACCCCCCTAGGTCGCGCCCGTGTGGCTTGTGGACTCCTTGAGCACCCCCTTGACGTGAGACCGATGCCAAAAATTCCTATAAATACCAAAAACCCCAGAAAAAAATCCTAGATCGGGATTTCCGCCACCTCAAGACTTTGTAGCCACGAATAACCAATCAGGAGACCGTTCTGGCACCCTGCCGAAGAGGAAAACCATCACCAGAGGCAATCTTAATCATCCCGGCGGTCTCCATGACGAGAAGGGAGTAGTTCAACCTCGGGGATGAGGGTATGTACCAGTAGCTATGTGTTTGATCTCTCTCTCTCGTGTTCTTGAGATGGCACGATTTTGATGTATCACGAGCTGTATTGATATAGATGAATCATATGGAGTTTTCCCCTCTCTATCTTCTAGTGATGAGTTGAGTTTTCCCTTTGAAGTTTTCTTATCGGATTGAGTCTTTAAGGATTTGAGAACACTTCATGTATGTCTTGCAATGGGATATCCATGGTGACAATGGGATGTTCTATTGATCCACTTGATGTTTGTTTTGGTGATCAACTTGTGGCTTTCGTGACCTTGGGAATCTATGCATAGGGGTTGGCACACGTTTTCGTATTGACTCTCCGGTAGAAACTTTGGGGCACTCTTTGAAGTTCTTTGTGTTGGATTGAACATGATGAATCTGAAATTGTGTGATGCATATCGTATAATCAAGCCCATGGGTACTCGTAGTGACATTGGAGTATCTAGGTGACATTAGGGTTTTGGTTGATGTGTATCTTAAGGTGTTATTTTAGTATGAAATCTAGGGCTATTAGTGACACTTATAGGGATAGCTCATAGGATTGATCAGAAAAGATAACTTTCAGGTGGTTTTGTACCCTACAATAATTTCTTCGTTAGTTCTCCGCTATTGGAGTGAACTCTTTGTCGCGCATGAGAGATTTACATATGATTCAACTATGTCATTATTGTTGAGAGAAATTGCACTAGTGAAAGTATGAACCCTAGGCCTTGTTTTCAAGCATCGCAATACTGTTTGTGCTCACTTTTATCACTTGTTACGTTGCTGTTTTTATTTTTTCAGATTACAAAAACCTATATCTACCATCCATATTACACTTGTATCACCATCTCTTCACCGAACTAGTGCACCTATACAATTTACCATTGGATTTGGTATGTTCGGGACACAAGAAACTCTTTGTTATTTGGTTGCAGGGTTGTTCGGGAGAGACCATCTTTATCGTATGCCTCACATGGATTGATAAACCTTAGGTCATCCACTTGAGGGAAATTTTCTACTGTCCTACAAAACTCTACGCTTGGAGGCCCAACACGATTCTACAAGAAGAAGGTTGCATAGTAGACATCAGAAGCCTCGCCGTTGGAGATGCTGAGACTGGAAGAGAACTCCTTGAATACCGACGATGAGAGCCCCCTTTTCATCACATCATCGAATTGTTGGGCGGTGGGTACATGAAGAACACAGGCATGCTCGAGCGCAACCTTGTCGCAGACGAAGTGGATATCAAGCTTGATATTCCTAGTACGGCGATAATGAACTGAGTTGACAGAGAGGCACACCTCTGAGAAATTTTCACATTAGACCACCATGGCCTTGGCGACGCCGCAGTTGAGCTCAGTTAAGATCTGGCGCAGCCAAAAGCACTCTGCAACCGCATTGGCAACGACACGGTACTCGGCTTCGACACTAGAGCGAGACACGATGGACTTTCGTGTAGATGACAAAGACACCAATGAAGGCCCCATGTAGATGCAGTAGCCATAGGTGGAGCAGTGCATGTCGGGGCATCCTGCCTAGTCGGTGTCGACGTAGGCGATGATGTCCAGCCATAATGAAGCGCAGAGGGTGAGCCCAAGTGAAGGCGTCCCATAGATGTACCACAAGATCCGCTTCACCAAAATCCAGTGGATGTCATGCGGGGCATGCATGTGCAGGTAGACTCAAGTGCAAATTATGTGCTATGTCCTAATTTTTCCGAATTTTTAGAGTTAGGGAAGTTTGGTGATCATTCAGATCTCTACAGACTGTTCTATTTTTCACAGTTTTTGTTTTACATGCATAGTTTGCTTGTTTCAAGTGTTCCTATAGCTTATACTGAGTAATATAAATTGTGTTATAAATATGCCCTAGAGGCAATTAATAAAGTGTTTATTATTATATTTCCTTGTTCATGATAATCGTTTATTATCCATACTATAATTGTATTGATTGGAAACACATTACATGTGTGGTTAAATAGACAACACTTGGTCCCTAGTATGCCTCTAGTGAACTAGCTCGTTAATCAAAGATGGTCAAGGTTTCCTAGCCATTGACATGTGATGTCATTTGATAACAGGATCACATCATTAGAAGAATGATGTGATGGACAAGACCCAAACTACAAACGTAGCATATGATCGTGTCAGTTTATTGCTACTGTTTTCTGCATGTCAAGTATAAGTTCCTATGACCATGAGATCATGCAACTCACGGACATCGGAGGAGTGCCTTGTGTGTATCAAACGTCGCAACGTAACTGGGTGACTATAAAGGTACATTACAGGTATCTCCGAGTGTGTCTGTTGGGTTGGCATGGATCAAGACTGGGATTTGTTACTCCGTGTGACGGAGAGGTATCTCAGGGCCCACTCGGTAATACAACATCACAATAAGCCTTGCAAGCAATATGACTAAGTGTTAGCCACGGGATCTTGTATTACAGAATGAGTACAGAGACTTGCCGGTAACAAGGTTGAACTAGGTATACAGATACCGATGATCAAATCTCGGGCAAGTAACATACCGAAGAACAAAGGGAACATCTTACGGGATTAACTGAATCCTTGACATAGAGGTTCGAACGATAAAGATCTTCAGAGAATATGTAGGAACCAATATGGGCATCCAGGTCCCGCTATTGGTTACTGACCGTAGAGGTGTCTCAGTCATGTCTACATAGTTCTTGAACCCGCAAGGTCTGCACACTTAAGGTTTGGTGACGTTTCGGTAGTATAGAGTTATGCATGGTGGTGACCGAAGGTTATTCGGAGTCCCGGATGAGATCCCGACATCACGAGGAGCTCCGGAATAGTCCGGAGGCAAAGATTGATATATAGGAAGTCCTGTTTTGGTCGCCGGAAAAGTTTCGGGCTCATCGGTAGTGTACCGGGAGTGCCGATAGTGTACTAGGGGACCATCGGGAGAGGTATTTCGACCCAAGAGGCTACATGGGCTGTGGGAGGGTGAATACCAGCCCTTAGTGGGCGGGTGGAAGTCTCACGCAAGGCCCATGCGGCTGGGAAGAAAAGCCCGAAAGGAAAAAGGTGGAAAAAGGCAAAAAGGACCAAATAAGGAAGGAGTCCTAATCCTACTAGGAGTGGAGGAGGCGGACTCATCCCTCCTGGTTCGGACGAACCATAGGGCTGGACCCTTGAGGGCCAACCCTCATTCTCCCCTCCTCCTATATATACTAGTGGTTTTGAGGGTTTTTGCACAAGATTTTCTGCCACGTGTTGCCCTCTCCTCTAGTGCATAGTTTCTCCTCTAGATCAGTTTTCTGCAGTACTTAGGCGAAGCCCTGCCGGAACAGCTCCACCACCATCGCCGGAGCGCCGTCACGCTGCCGGAGAACTCTTCCACCTCTCCGCACCCTCTTGCTGGATCAACAAGGCGGAGATCGTTATCAAGCCGTACGGGTGCTGAACGCGGATGTGGTGTCCGTTCGGTGCTAGATCAGGACGGATCGTGATTGGATCGTGGGACGCTCGGCGATTTGGATCGCGAAGACGTTTGACTACATCAACCGCATTTCTTAATGCTTCCCGCTTAGCGATCTACAAGGGTACGTAGATCCACTCTCCCTCTCGTAGATGCTCATCAGCATGGATAGATCTTGCTTGTGCGTAGGAAATTTTTTGTTTCCCATGCAACGTTCCCCAACAGTGGTATCAGAGCTAGGTCTGTGTGTAGATGAGATCTCGAGTAGAACACAAAGAGTTTGTGGGCGTTGATGCTTAGATTGCTTCCTCCCTTGGTCGTGTTATGGTTCAGTGGTATTGTAGGATGAAGCGGCCCGGACCAACATTAGTCGTATGCTTACGAGAGACCGGATCCATCGACTGACGTGTAACTTCGTTGCACAAAGATGGCTAGCAGGTGTCTGTTTCTCCCACTATAGTTGGACCGGATTCGACAAAGGAGGTCCTTGAGAAGGTTGAAAAGCAACTTATGTATCACCTTTGTGGTTTATGCGTAGGTGAGAATTGTTCTTGCTAGATACCCGTAGCAGCCACGTAAAACATGCAACAACAATTAGAGGACGTCTAACTTGTTTTTGCAGGGTATGATGTGATGTGATATGGCCAATTACATGATGAGATATATGTGATGTATGAGATGATCATGTGTTGTATAGAATATCATGACTTGCATGTCGATGAGTACGGCAACCGACAAGAGCCATAGGTTTGTCTTTAATTATTGTATGACCTGCGTGTCAGTCATTAAGCGCTATGTAATGCTTTACTTTATTGCTAAACAGTAGAAATAGTAGTAGAAACATGGTGGGCGTGGCAACCCCGATGGCGACACGTTGATGGAGATCAAGGTGATGGAGATCATAGTGTCATGCCGGTGACGATGGAGATCATGCCGGTGCTTTCAAGATGTAGATCAAAAGCACAAGTTCATGGCCATATCATGTCACTTATGATTTGCATGTGATGTTAATCCTTTTATGCACCTTGTTTTGCTTTGGACGACGGTAGCATTATAAGGTGATCCCTCACTTAAATTTCAAGATGAATTGTGTTCTCCCCGAGTGTGCACCGTTGCGAAAGTTCGTCGTGTCGAGACACCACGTGATGATCGGGTGTGATAGACTCTACGTTCACATACAACGGGTGCAAGCCAGTGTTGCACATGCAGAACACTCGGGTTAAACTTGAAGAGCCTAGCATGTACAGACATGGCCTCGGAACACAAGAGACCGAAAGGTCGAACATGAGTCATATAGTAGATATGATCAACATGATGATGTTCACCATTGAAATCACCTCAAACCACGTGATGATCGGACTTAAGTTGGTGAAATTTGGATCATGTGACACTCAGATGACCCGAGGGATGTCAATTTGAGTGGGCGCTTTAGTAATTTGATTAACTAAACTCATTATCTTGAACAATAGTCAAAGCAACCTTTGCATATTTATGTTATAGATCAATGGCTCACGCAGTAGCACCCCTGAATTTTAATGTGTTCCTAGAGAAAGCTAAGTTGAAAGATGATGGAAGTAACTTTGTTGACTAGGCCCGTAATCTGAGGATTATCCTCATGGCTTCCCAGAAATCATATGTCCTTGGTGCACCGCTTGGTGACCAACCAGAAGACATGTCATCCGAGGACCTTAAGAACGCTTGGGAGGCACGTTCTGGAGATTACTCAATAGTTCAGTGTGCAATATTGTATGGCTTAGAACCAGGACTTCAAAGACGTTTTGAATGTCATGGAGCATATGAGATGTTCCGGGAGTTGAAGTTCATCTTTCAGAAGAATGCCCGGATCGAGAGGTATGAGACCTCCGATAAGTTCTATACTTGGAAAATGGAGGAGAATGGTCTAGCAGTGAACATATACTCAGAATCTCTAGGTACTCGACTCGTCTGGCAGAATTGGGAATTGCCCTTCCGCTAGAGGCGATCACTGACAGAGTTCTTCAATCATTGCCACCTAGTTACAAGAGCTTTGTGATGAACTATAACATGCACGGGATGAACAAGTTAGTCGCCGAGCTGTTTGCGATGCTAAAAGTCACTGAGTCTGAAATCCAGAAAGAATATCAAGTGTTGATGGTCAATAAAACCACTAGTTTCAAGAAGAATGGCAAGGTCAAGAGCAAGGGCAAGAAGGGTAAAACCAAGAAGGATGGCAAAGCAGTTGCTACTCCTGTAAAGAAGCCCAAGCATGGACCCAAGGTAGAAACTGAGTGCTTTCATTGCAAGGAAACTGGTCACTGGAAGCGGAACAGCCCCAAGTACCTGACTGACAAGAATGCGGCCAACGACAAACAAGGTATATATCATATACATGTTATTGATGTGTACCTTACTAGCTCTCATTGTAGTGCCTGGGTATTTGATACCGGTTCGGTTGCTCACATTTTCAACTCAAAACAGGAACTACGGAATAAACGAAGGCTGGCAAAGGACGAAGTGACGATGCGCGTGGGAAATGGTTCCAAGGTTGATGTGATCGCCGTCGGCACGCTCTCTCTTCGATTACCATAGGGATTAGTGATGAACCTAAATAATTGTTATTTAGTGCCTATGTTAAGCATGAACATTATATCTGGATCTTGTTTTTTGCGAGACGGTTACTCGTTTAAATCAGAGAATAATGGTTGTTCTATTTATATGAGTAATATCTTTTATGGTCATGCACCCAATGTGAGGGGCATATTCATGTTGAATCTTGATAGTGATGATACACATGTTCATAACATTGATGCCAAAAGATGTAGAGTTGATAATGATAGTACCACTTTCTTGTGGCACCGTCGTTTAGGTCATATTGGTGTAAAACGCATGAGGAAGCTCCATGCTGGTGGACTTTTGGAGTCACTTGATTTTGAATCACTTGACACATGTGAACCATGCCTCATGGGCAAGATGACTAAAACGCCGTTCTCTGGAACAATGGAACGGGTGAGTGACTTATTGGAAATCATACATACTGATGTGTGTGGTCCAATGAATGTTACAACGCGTGGTGGATATCGTTATTTTCTCACCTTCACTGATGAGTTAAGTAGATATGGGTGTATTTACTTAATGAAACACAAGTCCAAAACGTTTGAAAAGTTCAAGCAATTTCAGAGTGAAGTTGAGAATCATCGTAACAAGAAGATTAAATTCTTGCGATCTGATCGAGGAGGTGAATATCTGAGTTATGAGTTTGGCAGTCACTTAAGACAGTGTGGAATTGTTTCACAGTTGACACCGCCCAGAACACCACAGCGTAATGGTGTGTCCGAACGTCGTAATCGAACCTTATTAGATATGGCGTGATCTATGATGTCTCTTGATGATTTGCCACTATCGTTTTGGGGTTATGCATTAGAGACGGCTGCATTCACTTTAAATAGGGCACCACCAAAATCCGTTGAGACGACGCCATATGAACTATGCTTTGGCAAGAGGCCAAAGTTTTCATTTCTTAAAGTTTGGGGATGTGATGCTTATGTCAAAAACTTCAGCCTGAAAAGCTGGAACCCAAAGTGGAGAAATGCATCTCCATAGGATACCCGAAAGAGACAGTTGGGTATACCTTCTATCTCAGATCCGAAGGCAAAGTGTTTGTCGCTAAGAACGGAACATTTCTTGAGAAAGAGTTTATTTCGAAAGAATTGAGTGGGAGGAAAATAGAGCTTGATGAGGTTATTGAACCTTTACTTCAATCACAAAGTAGCGCAGTGCAGAAAGATGTTTCTGTGGAAGCTACAACGATAGAAGAGGAAGTTAATTATGATGTTCATGAAGCTTTGGATCAAGCTACTATTGAACCTCGTAGGTGGACAAGGGCGCGTACTACTCCTGAGTGGTACGGCAACCCTGTCTTGGAGGTCATGTTGTTGGACAACAATGAACCTATGAGCTATGGAGGAATAGTGATGGGTCTGGATTCCGAGAAATGGTTAGAGGCCATGAAATCCAAGATGGGATCCATGTATGAAAACAAAGTGTGGACTTTGGAAGTATTACCTAAAGGGCGAAAGGCCATTCAGAACAAATAGATCTTTAAGAAGAAGACGGACGCGGACGGTAATGTCACCGTCTATAAAGCTCGACTTGTGGCAAAGGGTTTTCACAAGTTCAAGGAGTTGACTATGATGAGACCTTCTCATCCGTAGCGATGCTTAAGTCCGTCAGAATCATGTTAGCAATAGCTGCTTATTTCGACTATGAAATTTGGCAGATGGATGTCAAAATAGCGTTCCTCAATTGTTTTCTTGAGGAAGAGTTGTATATGATGCAACCAGAAGGTTTTGTCGATCCAGAGAATGCTGACAAAGTTTGCAAACTCCAGCGATCCATTTCTGGGCTGGTGCAAGCATCTCAGAGTTGGAATAAGCGCTTTGATGAGGTGATCAAAGCGTTTGAGTTTATACAAGTTTATGGAGAATCGTGTATTTACAAGAAAGTGAGTGGGAGCTCTATAGCATTTCTAGTATTATATGTGGATGACATATTGCTAATTGGAAACAATATAGAAATGCTGGAAAGCATGAAGGAATATTTGAACAAGAGTTTTTCAATGAAGGACCTAGGAGAAGCTGCTTTCATATTAGGCATTAAGATCTATAGAGATAGATCGAGACGCTTAATAGCACTTTCACAGAGCACATACCTTGATAAATTTTTGAAGAAGTTCAAAATGGATCGGCCAAGAAGGGGTTCTTCCCTGTGTTACAAGGTGTGAAGTTGAGTAAGACTCAATGCCCGATGACTGCAGAAGATAGAGAAAAGACGAGTGTTATCCCCTATGCTTCAGCCATAGGCTCTATCATGTATGCAATGTTGTGCACAAGACCCGATGTCAGCCGTGCCATAAGTATGGCCCGAAGGTTTCAAAATGATCCTGGAATGGAGCACTGGGCAGCGGTCAAGAATATCCTTAAGTACCTAAACAGGACTAAGGAAATGTTTCTCGTTTATGGAGGTGATGAAGAGCTCGTCGTAAAGGGTTACATTGATGCAAGCTTTGACACTAATCCGGATGACTCTAAGTCACAAACGGGATACGTATTTATTCTCAACAGGGGAGCGGTAAGCTGGTGCAGTTCCAAGCAAAGTGTGGTAGCCGATTCTACATTTGAAGCGGAGTACATCGCAGCCTCAGAGGCAGCAAAGGAAGGGTTCATGACAGATCTTGGAGTAGTTCCCAGTGCACAGAATCCAATGAACCTGTTCTATGACAACACTAGTGCCATTGCTCTGGCCAAGGAACCAAGGTTTCACAAGAGGACCAGACACATAAAGCGACGCTTCAACTCCATCCACGATTACATCGAGGAAAAGGACATAAATATTTGCAAAGTGCACACGGATCTGAATGTTGCAGACCCGTTGACTAAACCTCTTCCAGGGACTAAACATGATCAACACCAGAACTGCATGAGTGTTCGATTCATTACAATGTAAATCACATAGTGATTTGAACTAGGTTATTGACTCTAGTGCAAGTGGGAGACTGTTGGAAATATGCCCTAGAGGCAATAAATAAAGTGTTTATTATTATATTTCCTTGTTCATGATAATCGATTATTATCCATGCTATAATTGTATTGATTGGAAACACATTACATGTGTGGGTAAATAGACAACACTTGGTCCCTAGTATGCCTCTAGTGAACTAGATCGTTAATCAAAGATGGTCAAGGTTTCCTAGCCATTGACATGTGATGTCATTTGATAACGGGATCACATCATTAGAAGAATGATGTGATGGACAAGACCCAAACTACAAACGTAGCATATGATTGTGGTAGTTTATTGCTACTGTTTTCTGCATGTCAAGTATATGTTCCTATGACCATGAGATCATGCAACTCACGCACACCGGAGGATTGCCTTGTGTGTATCAAATGTCGCAACGTAACTGGGTGACTATAAAGGTACATTACAAGTATCTCCGAGGGTGTATGTTGGGTTGGCATGGATCAAGACTGGGATTTGTTACTCCGTGTGACAGAGAGGTATCTCAGGGCCCACTCGGTAATACAACATCACAATAAGCCTTGCAAGCAATGTGACTAAGTGTTAGCCATGGGATCTTGTATTACGGAACGAGTTAAGAGACTTGCCGGTAACGAGGTTGAACTAGGTATACAGATACCGACGATCGAATCTCGGGCAAGTAACATACCGAAGATCAAAGGGAACATCATACGGGATTAACTGAATCCTTGACATAGAGGTTCGACCGATAAAGATCTTCATAGAATATGTAGGAACCAATATGGTCATCCAGGTCCCTCTATTGGTTATTGACCGGAGAGGTGTCTCAGTCATGTCTACATAGTTCTCGAACCCGCAGGGTCTGCACACCTAAGGTTTGGTGACATTTCGGTAGTATAGAATTATGCATGGTGGTGACCGAAGGTTATTCGGAGTCCCGGATGAGATCCCGGACGTCACGAGGATCTCTGGAATGGTCCGAAGGTAAAGATTGATATATAGGAAGTCCTGTTTTGGTCGCCGGAAAAGTTTTGGGCTCATCGGTAGTGTACCGGGAGTGTCGGTAGTGTATCGGGGGACCATCGGGAGAGGTATTTCGACCCAAGAGGCTGCATGGGCTGTGGGAGGGTGAATACCAGCCCTTAGTGGGCTGGTGGAAGTCCCACACAAGGCCCATGCGGCTGGGGAGAAAAACCCAAAAGGAAAAAGGTGGAAAAAGGCAAAAAAGACCAAATAAGGAAGGAGTCCTAATCCTACTAGGAGTGGATGAGGAGGACTCCTCCCTCCTAGTTCGGCCGAACCATAGGGCTGGCCCCTTGAGGGACAAGCCTCCTCCTCCCCTCCTTCTATATATACTAGTGGTTTTGAATGGTTTTGCACAAGATTTTCTGCCACATGCTGCCCTCTCCTGTAGTGCATAGTTTCTCCTCTAGATCGGTTTTCTATAGTGCTTAAGCGAAGCCCTACCGGAACAGCTCCACCACCATCACCGGAGCGCCGTCATGCTGCCAGAGAACTCTTCTACCTCTCCGCCCCCTCTTGTTGGATCAAGAAGGCGGAGATCGTCATCAAGCCGTACGTGTGCTGAACGCAGAGGTGCCATCCGTTCGGTGCTAGATCGGGACGGATCGTGATTGGATCGCGGGATGCTCGGCGATTTGGATCGCGAAGACATTCGACTACATCAACCGCGTTTCTTAACGCTTCCTGCTTAGCGATCTACAAGGGTACGTAGATTCACTCTCCCTCTCGTAGATGCTCATCACCATGGATAGATCTTGCGTGTGCGTAGGAAATTTTTTGTTTCCCATGCAACGTTCCCCAAGAAATTGTGGGAATGATGGAATACAGTAGCTATCATGTGGGAATAATTATGAATCTTGTCTTGGCAGCACCTAAGTGAATGATCTATCTTTATTACAATAACCCTTCTCACGAAGTTCCGTTAAGTTTTGTGTGATTGAAGTTTTCAAGTTTTGGGTGAGACACTGATATGAGGAAAATAAGGAGTGACAAGAACCTAAGCTTGGGGATGCCCAAGGAACTACCAAGATGATATCCAAGGAATACTCAAGCGCCTAAACTTGGGGATGCCCCGGAAGGCATCCCCTCTTTTGTCTTCAACATTATCGGTATATCTTAGAGCTATATTTTTATTCATCACATAATATGTGTTTTTCTTGGAGCGACATTTTATTTTGTTTTTCTCTGTTAGGTGTTATTTATAATCTTGTTTTTCTATAAGAATTTCCAAGAATTGCCTTTAGGATGCTTGAATTGCATGTTTGATGTGTGTTGTGTAAAAACAGAAACTTCTGCTGTAGTGTTTGAATTGTCATATTTTACTGGAACGTGGAAAGTTTCTGAAGATTTTACAAAGTATTTTCATATAAATTATTTAGCTTGACATAATTTTTCATAATTGTTTGATTTACATAAGTACACTATTTTCATAAATTACTACAGACTGTTCTGTTTGGACAGATTGCTGTCATACGTTTGTTATCTACTTATCCTATAGTTTCCATGGCCTATATTGGTGGATATAAATTGTGGAAATGATAGGATACCTCTAGGACCACCTTACTTGTGAAGGATTTTCTCTATGTACCCAAGACCGTATACCACCTTCTGACCAAAACCCTCAGTCCTCTCAAGGGTCACAACTCTGAAGAAGAAGAAGTGGATGGACTCATGAAGAATATGCTATTTGCTACCTCTGAGCATGCGTTGGTTTTCCCTTGAAGAGGAACGGGTGATGCAGCAAAGTAGATAAGTATTTCCCTCAGTTTTTGAGAACCAAGGTATCAATCCAGTAGGAGGAACAAGCAAGTCACCAATGGATGCACCTACACAAATAATCACACTCTTGCACCCAACGCTATAAAGGGGTTGTCAACCCCTTCACGATTATTTGCAAGGATTAGATCCGATAGAGATAGATGTAACGAGTGTGGAAAGTAAAAGGTAAATAAATTGCAGCAAGTATAGATCTGAAAATATATGATGGAAAATAGACCCAGGGGGCATAGATTTCACTAGAGGCTTCTCTATTGAAGGCAAATATCATGGTGGGTCAACAAATTACTGTCAAGCAACTGATAGAAAAGCGAATAATCATGTAGTTATCCAAGGCATTGATCATGCATATCAGGATCATGTCCGTATCAAGTAGACCGAAACGATTCTGCATCTAGTACTATTACTCCACACATCGACCGACTCCTGCTTGCATCTAGAGTATTAAGTTTAGGAAGAATAGAGTAATGTATTAAGAAAGATGACATGATATAGAGGGATAAACTCAAGCAATATGATGAAAACCCCATCTTGTGACCCTTTTTGGAAACAATGCAATACATGCCTCGCTACCCCTACTTTGTCACTGGGTGAGGACACCGCAAGATTGAACCCAAAACCAAGCACTTCTCCCATTGCAAGAATTACCAATCTTGTTAGCCCAACCAAACCAATAGCTCAAAGAGACTTGCAGGGATATGAAATCATGCATATAAGAAATTAGAGGAGATTCAAATAATATGCATGGATAATCTGAACATAAACCCACAATTCATCGGATCTTGACAAACACACCACAAAAGAGGATTACATCGAATAGATCTCCATGAAGATCATGAAGAACATGGTAGTGAATATCAAAGAGAGAGAAGAAGCCATCTAGCTACTAGCTATGCACCGGTAAGTCTGTGGTGGACTACTCACGCATCATCGGAGGGGCAATTGAGTTGATGTAGATGCCCTCCGTGATCGAAACCCCCTCCGACAAATTAACAAAAAGGCTCCAAGATTGGATCTCTCGGGAACGGAGGCTTCCGGTGGCGGAAAAGTATTTGCATGGCTCTTTTTGATGTTGCGGGAATATATGGGTATTTATAGGCCACAGAATAGGGTTAGGAGACCTGTGAGGAGGCGACAAGCCTGCTCGGCGTGACCAGGGGGCCCGCGCCTAGCAGGCTTGTGGCGCCCTGGCACCTCCCCTAATGTGCACTCCAATCTTGGATGACTTGTTTCCTTCCAGAAAAAATTACTTCCGAAGGTTTTATTCCATTTGGACTCCGTTTAATATTCCATATCTGCGAAACTCAAAAACAAGGAAAAAACAGAAACTGGCACTTGGCTCTAGATTGATAGGTTAGTCCCAAAAATAGTATACAATAGCATATTAATGGATAAAAAACATCCAAAATAGATAATATAATAGCATGTCATCATCAAAAATTATAGATACGTTGGAGACGTATCACTATTCAACATCATTCATGGAATTCCCATCAATTACCATGATTTCTTCATGAGGACTTTGGCCAATGCTGCTTTAGCCCATTGAAGCCATATGCTCCCTGGATCATGAAATTCATCCGATCAAGGTCTTCAATTCCATTTAAGGCTTATTTTCAGAATGACTTTAGTTTTCTGCCGCCGATTGAAGTCCTTAAGAACACATTTTCTTCAGTTGAGGGAAAAGGCAAAGCTTTCATTGATGAAGGTACTTGTCCATTGGATGGCCAGTTTCACAAAATTCTATCTTATTCCACCAATAATGACACTGCTACCCAAGATTCTGCTGCAAAAGCCTCAGTGCAAAATCTTCAAGAAGCTGGCCCTCGTGTGATGGCCGACCGAGAGCTTCTCCTAAGTCTTCATCAGAAGGTTGATCGCAATCACACGTGGGTAAAGCGTCAGTTTGGTTCACTTCTTCGAGACATGACCGTCATGCACAACATTGTGAGGAAGAACCAATACTATCTTCATGAAGTCTTGAACCGCACTTGGGCCATTCGGTCTCACCTCAAGACTCCTTGAGAAGAACCTTGACAGGGCTCATCCTCCTCTGAACAAATTCAATAAAGTTCAAGTTCCACAGCTGGTTACAAGTTCCTATTCTTCATCGCACGAGGAGGATGAAGCCGAGGATATTGACGACACTGTGACAGGCCCTGCATCGATAAACAACCTCGACAACATTGGCGCTCCTCCATCTCCTTCAAGATGAAATTCTTCAAGGGTGTTAGTCCTCAGTTTTCATCCCTTTTGGTCTTCAATGACAAAGGGGAGAAAATTTGAGTTAGTCTTCAAGCGGTTCTCTATATATGTGCTGTTTTTTTTGTTTAAGTTACAACTCTCACTCTTCTGAAGCTTTTGTTGGTTGAGTTGTAAACTTAAGTCCGGTGGTGGTCTGACTCTTTTGAACTACTTTCCGCATGCTTATTTGCTCAAGTACCTTAATGCATGCATGCTGAATTTTGCCAAACACCATTTTCATCATGCATTTCAAATTCTTCATATCATATGTTAAATGCGTGTATGAATTACAAGATATAAGGGGAGTTCTCCATGTTTTTAACCTGCCATGTGCATTTGCAGTCCAAAGCAAATTCCTCAAATATGCACATCTTCAGGGGGAGTTCTTCTATATCTTGCAATCAAATTCCTCAAACTTAGTACGTACACTTCATATTTTTATCCCCGTTGAAAACTTAACCTATTTGTCTTCAATAACCAAAAAGGGGGAGATTGTAAGTGCATCTAGCGCCCCTTAGTGAGTTTGGTGTATTGAAGACTTATAGGTTAAGAACCTGATGCGTTTGTAAGTGTACACATGCTTTATAAGTCGCTGAGGAGTTTGATATATTCAGAGATTATCGACCCCTAAAAATGAATGTCTTCGACTAGAGACTTTGGTGAAGACTTTGGTGAAGACTTTGGTATTTCCTGAAGACTTTGAAAATGAAGAAGTTGGCGTGACCTTGAAGATATGAACGAGGACTATGAAGCGTGAAGACTTTTGTTTTCATAGTTTCATTTCCTTTCTTTGAGTCATAGGATACACCGTACTGTTAAAGGGGGCTGAGGTAATACTAAGGAAAAGTTCTAACTGATGCACAACTCAAAAGCCTCAACCTATCCAATCCTTCGAGTGAAGCCTTTGGTAATCACTTACGGTTTAGTCAAGTTCTTGAGTGATAGAGACGATGTTCTTCTGGTTTCTGATGAAATTGGTCTGACTGAGGAGTTAGGATTTCACCAGTGCGAATTGCCTACAAGTGAGGAATATGATAAGCCTGAGGACTTTCATAGTTCGAACTTCCGACCGTTGTTGTGCTTAGCGCCAGCTGTCCCCAACCATCCTATCCACATAACGTCATATTATTGGGGGCATTTATGTCTTATCATGTCAGGTTGCACGCTGGCTATAAATAGCCGCCCCCACAACCACTAGTTGGTTGGCTGCTCCGAGAGAGAACTAACACATGTCTTTTGAGAGCAACCCATCCTCCAAGGACTTTGAGAGAAAATCATCAGTGAGGAAAAACCTAAATCGAAACCACCAAACCCAATGTGATTGAGCATCACTGAAGAGATTGTTCCTGTGTGGAACTGACGCTTGTTACCTTTGAAGGCTGTGTATCTTCCAAATGGTTAGGCGTCATGGTGTAGTGCATCCTGTAGTCAATTGGGGATCACTGAGTGACCTTGGTCTAGAGCATTCAACAATCAATTGTGGATCGCCGAGTGACCAGTTTGTGACGGTTTTGGAAGTCTACCCTGAAGACTTACCACGAGTGTTGGGCAAGCACTGTGTGACCTTAGCTCAAGTAGAATACTGTAAGGATTGTGTGTCCTGGGACTGTGTGTCCTCTTGGTTTAAATACGAGGACGCTCCAAACCATATGTATGAGTGTCACAACTGTTGGAACTGGGTCATCAAACCATTGTCTTCATCGAGCTACCTAGTTCTATTTCCTCAATCCTTACATTTCCTCATATACTTGTTGATGAAATTGATCGTTACTGTTTGAAGAATTTGACTGAAGACTTTCTCAATTTCCTCACCTCAAATTCTTGAAGTTACCTTGTTCCTCACCTGCTTATCCCGTGTCACGCTACCTGTCATCTATGCATGCTTTATTACATCATGATGACTATGCTACTGCTATGTTTCTCATGCACTTGAATACTTATTCTGCTACTAGTTATTCATCACATTTTGAATTCCTCAAGTTGAAATTCCTTAGTGATGAATTTTTAAAAATCGCCTATTCACCCCCCTCTAGTCGACATAACGCACTTTCAATTGGTATCAGAGCAAGGTACTCCCTTATTCTGAGTGATTTTGGTTTAACCACATGGAGTTCTAGTTATGTCGACTGTAGGTATGATCAAGGTGTCAGCAGGCTGTCCTACCTTCGATGGGTCAGACTATTCCTACTGGAAGAACAAGATGCGCTTGCATCTTGAGGCAATTGACAATGATCAATGGTACATTGTCGAAAATGGTGTTCCCTCTTTCACTCCCACTGTTACTGTTGCTGATGTGAAAAGATTCAAGCAACTCGATTCTGATGCAAAGAATATCATCTCTGGCCATCTGAGCAAAGGTCAGTATGGCAGAGTGAGTGCTTTGGAGTCTGCTAAGCTTATCTGGGATAGTGTCACACCCTGTGTTTGTAGCACATTGTTATGATTGGGTTTATAAAATTTGGACCCAACTAAAACTTTTTTCTATGTGTTTGTGCTTATGCTTGCTTGTTGTGTTGATTGCTTGCTTGTTGATTGAGTTTTATGGCAGTACTAGGTTCCACTCCCCTTCATAATCATCTTCCTTGATCCAAACCCCTTGCCCTATGATCATGCCATATGAATAGTGTCCAAAACTATTTTTATGAAATTTTGCTTTAACCAAAAATGATTTGTTTAATTTAAGTTTCCAAAACCCCCCTGAAATGAGGTTTGCACTACCAGTCCTCAAATCAGGTGGACCTTTCTTTCCCAAAGGCATTGTTTCAAACCCACTATTTATATGACTTCTTAAAACCCCCAAACATTGTTTTCAAAGATTAGTTTCAGATTTTATTTAAAGGCTTTTTCTTAAGGCCAGAAATGGTCTTTCCTAGGGAAAAAATTATTTGAATGCTTTAAAATAACTGAGAAAATTTAGAGAAACTCAGTGGACATATATTTTCCATATGTATGAGTTTCAACACAAGGGTATGATCAGATCATAGGCAAAAACCCTCAAAACCCTTTCTGTTCAGATCAAACTTTTGGAATATTTCTATAAGAAATATTCTTGATAAATTCCAGGAAAATTCTAGCAAGTCAACACCATCATGGGTGATGATCTTGAAAAGTTTCATCCCAATCCAAGTTGGTTTAGTTCATCAAGTCATCCCAAAACCATTCCTGTCCAGAATAAAATTTGAGCAACTTTACATTGTGAAGTGTCTCCCCTTGGCCTCAAACTTTTTGGGCATGCTCTAATGGACAAATAGTGATGATACACTAAGTGGTGCATCAAGGGTTAAAGCCTAGCATCATTGGATCTACAGAAATCAGTTTCTGCCAATTTCTTGGGTTCACCAAATTTCCATTATCAACTTTTCCCCCTTGAGCTCAAATTTGGTGGAGCATCTAATTTTTACCTAACCATTGACCCTAGTAAAAATCTCAGTAATATGGTAGTTATTTATTGCCCAAAACTTCACCAAACACCTTTTGGTGATTTGGTAAAACCCCTATTTCTACCTCTTATCTTTTTACCCTTGGCCACAGCCTTTTACCACAGCCTCTCCGAGTTACTAGCTACCTCCAGTAACTCTCCCTAGGCAAAGCTCCATGGGTAAGTGGGGTAAAACCCCCATTTTCACCCCTGGTCAGCCCTATTTCTACCTTTTCTCCCAGTCTTCCTTCTCTCCTAAGGCCTCCCACATCATCCAATGGTCTATTCCGCATTGTTATCTCCCCCTAGATCCCCTAGGCATGAGTGGCCACACAAAAGACACCGTTGGCATGCCAAACATTGTCGGCACTGTAGCCGCTGGGCAATGCATGGCTCCGGCGGCCTCGGGCCTCCCCTTGCGCCAATTGGTCCCCCTCGGCGTCCGGGCCACGCCACCCCTGTTGGCCCCTCCTCTCTCTCCTTCCTCCTCCCTCATCTCGCACGCGTCGCGACCGCCCGAACTGGCCAACCGTGGGGCTCGCACACGCGCGCTCTCTCGCCCCCTCTCTCCTCTCCCTCTGGTCATGGGCGACGCCCAAGAACGCCACGAACCCCTTCTCTCGCTTCCCCGAGCCCTCGAGCAAGCACCACATCCTCATCGTCGCACGGGTCCACGGTGGTCCGCCCCTCCCTCTATTTAAACCCCCCGGGCATCTCTCTCCTCTCTTTTGGCCCCCTTTCATCCTTCATAGACCGCTCTGAACCCCCTTTGGAGCCCCCCGAGCACCAGTGCTCGATATCGACCGAGGCGCCACCATGGCGGAGCTCCGTTGATCTCGGCACACAAGCCCGCTCCCGTGCTCTCCGCTCCTTCTTTGACCCTGTAGCTCACTCCTAGCTCGTTTCCCCCTCTTCCCCGCTCATTTTGAGGCAGGAAACGCCGGCCCCGACCCCTCCCAAAACTCTTCCGTTGCAGTCATCTCCCTGCCAGCGACTCCGGCCACCTCCGGCCACCCTTCCACCTCAAGAGGACCAGCGGGTCGAAGCCAACTCTGTTCCTGGCTCCAGGTCCCCTCGCCACGCCTCCCCTCGCCGCCGGTGAGCCCTCCCTCCTCTCTGTCCCGAGGTGGGAGAAGGACCCGACAGGTGGGGCCCACCTATCGGCCTCTCTTCCCCTCTCCCGCACTCTCTCTGCTTCCCCTCATGCCGCTGACAACCGGGCCCCGCACGAGGCCGGCTGGCTGGCCAGCTGGGCTGACCCAGCCTCTGGCCTAGGTCCCAGTGGCCTTTCTTTTCCTTTTTTTTTGTAGACTTCGCAAAAATTACATAGAATGAAATATTTATCCAATGGCATTATTTTTCCACCTAAATTCATAAAATAATCCCTAGAATTTAATAGTGCCATTTGTAAAAATGTTTGAACATATTTTAATACTAGTTTATTTTAACCTATATATAGGCACCATTTTGCCTTTGTTATTTTATTTCAAAAATGGTTTTCACAACAAAACTCTAAGAGGATATTTTTAGTATGACTCTTCGTATTTATCAGAGTAGGTGGACATTTTTGGTAGTGGTTTGAGTGCTCTGTTTTGTGTGTTTACTTATTTTTATCGTTATTTTATCGTGACGATAGATTGCACTGTTGACGAAGAAGTTGGACCCAAAGACTTCGAAGACCCCGAAGACTTTGTTGAGCCAGGCAAGCAGCCCTTTGACCATGATAAGAAACCATTCTATTGCATGTCATATAGCACTTTACTTTCATTGTATTTGTTCATGTGTTGTGGTGTTCCCCTTTCGGTGGGATGCCTCCGGTACTTTTCCATTGACACTTGCATCGTGCTTGACCCTACCACCTTATGAGGGTTGTGCGGGTTGGAGTAGTTTAGGTTGAAAATAGATGCTACGCAAAATGGGATGTGACTTATGCATAGTAATGACAAGAAAGACGAGATTTCAAAGACTTTTCGAAACCCCGTCGGGTGCCACTAATACCCGAGGGAGATGACAATGAGATGGGTGACCACTTGAGAAAGAAGTGGTGTGTCATAATGAGATGAGTATGTCTTTTCGAAAACGGAGGGTTTAAGATTCGTCGACCGTCCCAACCTTACATGCGCGACCACGATACCCCTTATGGGTTGGGGCTTTGTTGATTACTATGGTTGGTACTAGCAAGGAGCCCACATTACTAGTGGCAAGAGTGAAGTGGTCACTCTTGAGACGGGGTCATCCCTGAGTGGAAGGTCATGCACTGTCTTTACAGGCACCGGACACACCGTTGCGTGCCCCCATGGATGATACATGTGATGTATATCATGAGGGATGGCACCAACGAGTGGACTCTTTGTTTAGTATCACCATGGGAAAGGCATTGTTCGGGTGCTTACCTCGGGTATGTTATATACCGCGAGTCGTGGATGACACGAAAGTTCCCCGAGTCTTGTGGGTAAAGTGTGCAACCTCTGTAGAGTGTAAAACTATTCGAATAGTCGTGTCCATGGTCAAGGATAGTTGGGTGGTGCAGCTTATGCCACGTCTGGATGTTTTCATGAAACTTTGCGTGAGTATGGATGTGATGGTGACAAGAGGTCACACGAGCTAAGTCCGATAACTTAGCATGAGAAATGAACTAAGTCCAATGACTTGGCATGAACATGAGATGTTCAACCGATACTTATGATGGTATCTGAAATTTGTCCACATGAATACCTGCTAGATGTTGATGCATTCTCACTAGTTACTTGATCATGACATTGCATACAAAATTAGCTTTCTGCAAATTACCTACTTAGTGCTATATCATGCATCTTTGTTACCTCGTTCCACACTTGGGTTGCTTGCGAGTACATTCAAAATACTCCTTGGCTTGCCACTAGTTATTTAATTGGCCAGGCATGGAAGAATAGGAGTATGTTGAAGAGTTCGTTGGACACGACCATGCGAACTAGGACGCTTCCTAGTCAGAATGCCTATAGGTTAAGGCAGATGGCATGGGTTCACACTTTCGACCAAGATTTCCACTGTTTGTTCTAGTTTAAGTGTTTGGCCCGTGTGGCCCTATCTATGTAAGACTAAGACCTTCGTGGTCATTATTTGTGGGAGACGTTAAGTATGGATGTAAGACTCTTGTTATTCAGTTTCTGTGTGTTCAGTGAGCATTGATCTATGGGATCACTGTACACGTGCATTCGGTGATCTCGACTTATGAGTCGGGGTCCCCACAGAGCTGGTATCAGAGCCATCCTGACTGTAGGAAGCCCTTAGTTAGCATGGACGTTAGTTAGGATGAAATTTGTTGTCAAAACTACACCTAGGATTGGAACTTAGGAATTTTGCACTGTTTACCTCTCCTATGCTTCACACAACACTTTGCTGACTCTCCTCCCTTCAACCCTTTGTAGATGGCCGTCGTACCGGAAGCCTTCCTGACATCCGGCTTTCCCTTAATCCTTGGGGATAGCCTGGAGAAGTGCCAGTTTCGCCAACCACCCATTTTCCTCTACCACGAGCACTGGGTCGATGCCGTCACGAAGGAGTACCACGTGGATGTGGTCGTGAAGGCAAACGACTCCCCGACTAGTTGGTTCTTTGAAGGACCAGAGAAGGAGACCATGATGTTTGCCGTCGAGACAGCTGCACGCAAGGCACTCCTACACCTTCGAGACACCATTCCGGAGATGGCTGACAAGCCAGCTACTCGCTACCTTCCCTTCAAGAAGGATGACTTTGGCAAGAGTTGGACGCTAATTCCGACCAAGGAAGATGGCGCACCACTCAGGTTCCAGACCTACTTCAGCCTCTCCGCCGATAGTCCGGTTCACAACTTGATGAAGGAGTCTGTGAAGCTCCACGAGGAACTTCACCACACCCGAGAGATACTTCGACAAGACAAGACGAAGCTAGATAAGATTAAGAAGGATAGAGCCCCCGAGGGACGACCAGCTGTCTCTTACCGGGGAGAAGTACCCCCAGCGAGTGATGCACCTATGCATAGTCGTCGCATGAGTGCGAAGGAGTACCGTGAGCTCTTCACCGACCCGCCTGCAAAGCGTCGTCGGGATGGGCCTCCTCGTTCCCTAACCCCTTCGACCGGAACGATGCTTGTTCAGATGATGAACCGGAGGAAGTCCCAGAGGAGCGTGACTACGAGACCGAACACTCCACCACCTGAGTCCGAGAACCCCTAGGGTAGGATCAGTCATGTATCCCTCATGAGAAGTCGAGTCCGTGTATTGGTTCATATGAAACCATGTGTGCTTGTTGTTTTTCTTGTTGTCTGTGTTTTGATGCAAGTCGCGCTTTTGCCTCAGGCAACATGTAAGCGACTCCATCGTCTATCTTAATATATGTTGTTGGTCTTTTGACCTTTGTTTCAACACACTTGCACTTAACCGACCCCCTTAGGCGCGCTTTCCCGTTATTGCTTATCCTCTTGTCGACCCTAGTTGTTTGACTTGGCTACTCCAAACAGGATGGTGACTGCTACCCGCAACAGCTCCTTCACCAACCCTGAAGCCGGCAACTCGAGCCAGCAACAGGGAGCTGGTGGGGCTGCTCATGCTGGAGAACACCAGGAGCAGCCATAAGGCGACATTCCCCCACCACCACCTCTGTCGGAGAACATGACCATAGCTCAGTTTCTCCAAGTTCTCCTTGAGGAGCGCCAAGCCAACAATGCTGCTATCTAGCAGATGGCTCAGGCTCTCATGAACAACCAGCAACAAGGCAGGAACGACAATGGCCGCTCCATGCTGTCCGAGTTCATGAGAAACTCGCCCCCAACCTTCACCGAGACTGCTGAACCGTTGGATGCTGTGACTGGATCCGCACCATCGAGGACCACCTTGCATTGGTCAACTAAAATGAGGACCGTGAGAAGGTGCTTTATGCCTCTCACTGCCTCAGAGGTACTTCCCGAGCTTGGTGGGATGGATTCAAGGTCATACAAGGAGAACGTGTGATCACGTGGAATGACTTCAAGGAAGGATTCCACACTGCCCATATTCCTTCTGGGATCATGGCTATCAAGAAGAGTGAATTCTGAGCGTTGAGGCAAGGAAGTGGCTTTGTCAAGGAGTATCTATAGAAGTTCAACCTGCTGTCAAGGTATGCACCTAAAGATGTCAGCACGGAAGATGCCAAGAAGGAACGCTTCATGGAAGGACTTCAGCTGGTCCTACAGTATCAGCTCATCATCTGCGACTGTCGTACCTTCTTTGACTTAGTGAACAAGTCCCTCATGCTGGAAGACAAGCGTTGTGCCATCGACAACACTCGCAAGCGCAAGATGATCCGCAAGGGAAGCTCGAGCAACCAGAAGTCTCGCCCATGGCAGCCAGCCCCAGCCAAGCCAACCTATCAGCCGCAGTAGGCTAGACCTCCTGCACCTCGTCCGAGCTACCAGCCTCAGCAGTATGCCAATCCCAGGCCAGCCTTCAACAACAGCCCCAATAACAACAACGATGGCAAGAACTTCAACAACAACCATGGGCAAGTCACTTGCTTTGGATGTGGTCAGTCTGGACACATCTCTAAGCTTTGCCCCAACAGGAAACCAGATGCACCGCGCCCCAATGCGCCAAACCAAGGTCAAGGCCGTGGGGCACCACCAAGGAACCCAACTCCCCATAACTAGCCCAACAATGGGAAGGGTCATGTGAATCACGTCACCATAGAGGAAGCCCAGGAAGACCCGGACGTCATACCGGGTACATTCCTCGTCAACTCAACCCCAGCAACAATATTGTTTGATTGTGGAGCTTCGCATTCCTTTGTCAGCCAAAAGTTTGCACTAGAGAGTGGCATGAAGCCTACGCCCCTGGGTAGTCGTATGTTGATACAAACACCCCAGTTTAGTTTTGAAGTCTGGGATAGGGTGTAAGGGAGTGAATATTGACATCAACGGGGTAGACTTCCTAGCATACCTTATAGTTCTAGATTCACCAGGCTTGGATGTTATCCTTGGCATGAACTGGTTGACTAAGCACCAAGGCTTGTTAGACTGTGCCAAGAGGATTGTCCCCATGACCAATAGCCAAGGAGTGGAAGTCAAGTATGTCCCCAACCCTGCCTCCACTCAAGCCCCTCAGGCTAACTGCCTATCGGGAGTTGAGTTGGATCAAGTGCCAATGGTATGTGAGTACCCGGATGTGTTTCATGATGAGCTGCCCGGAATGCCTCCTGACCGTGACATCGAGTTCATCATTGAACTTATGCCCGGGTCAAGGCCCATCTATAAGAAGGACTACATGATTGGATCCGAAGAGTTGGCTGAGTTGAGGAAGCAACTAGCGGAGCAGCTCAGGAAGGGATTTATTCGCCCTAGTGCCTCTCCTTGGGGATCGCCTGTTCTATTGGTGTCAAAGAGGGATGGAACTATCAGACTTTGTGTCGATTACCGTTCTCTCAATGAGGTCACGATAAAAAACAAGTACCCACTCCCCAAGATTGAAGACCTGTTTGATCAGTTAAATGGAGCCAAGGTGTTCTCCAAGATCGACCTCAGGTCTAGGTACTACCAGCTGAAGATCAGACCGCAAGATATCCCTAAGATGGCATTCGTAATCCGGTATGGCCTGTATGAGTACACGGTCATGTCATTCGGGTTAACTAATGCTCCCGCCTACTTCATGTACCTCATGAATAAGGTCTTTATGGAGTACTTGGACAAGTTCGTTGTTCTCTTCATTGATGACATACTCATCTTTTCCAAGTCGGAAGAAGAACATGAGGAGCACTTGAGATTGGTCCTAGAAAAAGCTTCGAGAGCACCAGCTTTATGCCAAGTTTAGCAAGTGTGAATTTTGGCTGCATGAAGTTGGATTCTTGGGTCATGTGTTGACTGCGGAAGGATTATTAGTGGATCCTACCAAGATTGAAGAAGTGACTAAATGGCAAACGCCAACCACCATGAAGGAAGTCAGGAGCTTCCTCGGACTCGCGGGATATTACCGCAAGTTCATGGAAGGGTTCTCAAGCATTTCCCGACCCATGACCCAGCTTTTGAAGAAGGACAAGAAGTTCGAATGGACAACAAGTGCAAGGAAAGCTTCCAGGAGCTCAAGAAGAGATTGACCACAGCCCCTGTTTTGGCCACCCTTGATATTCACAAGGAGTTTGTGATTTATTGTGATGCATCAAGAACCGAACTTGTAGGTATTCTGATGCAAGAAGGCAGAGTCGTACCATATCTATCCAGACAACTACGTCCTCATGAAGAGAACTACGCAACTCATGATCTCGAGTTGGCAGCCATGGTTCATGCCTTGAAGACATGGCAGCATTACATTCTGGGGAAGTGATTTGAGATATTCACAGACCACAAGAGTTTGAAGTATATCTTCACTCAAACGGAGTTGAACATGAGGCAGCGAAGATGGTTGGAATTCATCAAGGATTACAACCTCAGTGTTCAATACCACCCCGAAAAGGCCAATGTTGTAGCTGACGCCTTAAGCAGAAAGGCTTGTTCCTTGAATGCTATGATTAAGGAAAGGCTACCCGCCCTGTATGAACAACTTGAGAGCTTCGGCCTGGAACTGGTTGCACCAGGATTCCTCGCCAACCTCAAAGTGAAGCCTACCTTGATGGATGATATCAAAGAAGCCCAGAAGGGACACAAGAGCATTGAAGGCATCAAGAGGAAGATTAAGGCAGGCAAGGCCCCAGGATTCTCGATGGATTAGCAAGGAGTTGTATGGTTCGGGAATCGCATATGCGTACCCAACAAAGAGGAGCTCAAGAACCTGATCTTGCAAGAAGCTCATGACACTCCCTACTCCATCCGTCCTGGAGGAACCAAGATGTACCAAGACCTTAAGACAAGATTCTGGTGGCATGGCATGAAGCGGGAAATAGGCACGTTCGTGGCTAAGTCTGACATATGCCAGAGGGTCAAGGCTGAGCATCAACGACCCGCTGGGCTACTGCAGCCCCTCAAAGTGACTGAATGGAAGTGGGACAAAGTCGGGATGGATTTCATCACTGGTTTACTGAGTTCAAGCAAGGGACATAACTCCATTTGGGTCATTGTTGATCACCTGTCCAAGGTAGCCCACTTCATCCCTGTCAGGACCACCTACGATGGGAGCCAGCTCGCGAATCTCTACATCAACCACATTCTGAGTCTTCAGGGAGTTCCAAAGGATATCGTGTCAGATCGAGGAACCCAGTTCACCTCAAGATTCTGGAAGAAGTTTCAAGAAGCTATGGGAACCAAGCTCTCGTTCAACACTGCTTTTCACCCCCAGACTGGTGGGCAAATGGAACGAGTAAATCAGATACTTGAAGATATGCTCCGCACTTGTGTTCTGGCATATCGAGCCAAGTGGGAAGATTGCCTACAGTTTGCCGAATTCTCATACAACAACAGCTATCAGTCGAGTCTTCAGATGGCACCATTTGAGGTGTGGTATGGACGCAAGTGCCGTACTCCCCTCAATTGGTTGGAGACCAAAGAAGGGTTAACTTTTGGACCGGACGTCCTCCACGAAGCCGAAGAGCAAGTTCAACTCGTCTGAGAAAATCTGGAAGCCGCCAAGTCAAGACAAAAGAGCCACGCTGACTCTCACTGCCGAGAAGTGAACTTCTGTGTCGGTGACCATGTCTACCTCCGGGTCACGCCTCTCAAGGACACCAAGCATTTCCACGTCAAAGGGAAGCTAGCACCAGATACATCGGCCCCTTCAAGATCACCGCAATGCGAGGAGAAGTTGCCTACCAGCTGGAACTACCTCCCGAGCTGTCAGATGTGCACAACGTCTTTCATGTGTCCCAACTCTGGAAGTGTCTGCAAGTTCCCAACCGCCCCGACCTCTACAAGGACATCGACCATCAAGCCATCGATCTCCAACCAGATCTCACTTATCACGAGAGGCCAGTTCGCATCTTGGATGAAGCCGAGCGCTGCACCCGAAGCCGCACCATCAAGTACTTCAAGGTCCAGTGGAGCAACCACACTGAAGCTGAAGCAACCTTTGAGCGTGAAGATTATCTTAAATCAGAGTTCCCTTATCTCTTTAGCGCTTAGCCTAGGAATCTCGGGGACGAGATTCTTGTAAGGGGGGAAGGTCTGTCACACCCTGTGTTTGTAGCACATTGTTATGATCGGTTTATAAAACTTGGAGCCAACAAAAACTTTTTCTGTGTGTTTGTAGTTATGCTTGCTTGTTGTGTTGATTGCTTGCTTGTTGATTGAGTTTTATGGCACTACTAGGTTCCACTCCCCTTCATAATAATATTCCCTGATCCAAACCCCTTTCCCTATGATCATGCCATATGAATAGTGCCCAAAACTATTTTTATGAAATTTTTCTTTAACCAAAAATGATTTGTTTAATTTAAGTTTCCAAAAAACCCTGAAATGAGGTTTGCACTACAAGTCCTCAAATCAGGTGGACCCTTCTTTCCCAAAGGCTTTGTTTCAAACCCAATATTTATATGACTTCTCAAAACCCCCAAACATTATTTTCAAAGATTATTTTCATATTTTATTTAAAGGCTTTTTCTTAAGGCCAGAAATGGTCTTTCCTAGGGAGAAATTATTTGAATGCTTTAAAAATATTTGAGAAAATTTAGAGAAACTCAGTGGAGATATATTTTCCATATGTATGAGTTTCAACACAAGGGCATGATCAGATCATAGGCAAAACCCCTCAAAACCCATTCTGTTCAGATCAAACTTTTGGAATATTTCTATAAGAAATATTCTCAATAAATTCCAGGAAAATTCTAGCAAGTCAACACCATCATGCGTGATGATCTTGAAAAGTTTCATCCCAATCCAAGTTGGTTTGCTTCATCAAGTCATCCCAAAACCATTCTTGTCCAGAATCAAGTTTGAGAAACTTTACATTGTGAAGTGTCTCCCCTTGGCCTCAAACTTTGTGGGCATGCTCTAATGGATAAATAGTGATGATACACTAAGTGGTGCATCAAGGGTTAAAGCCTAGCATCATTGGATCTACAGAAATCAGTTTCTGCCAATTTCTAGGGTTCACCAAATTTCCATTATCAACCTTTTCCCCTTGAGCTCAAATTTGGTGGAGCATCTCATTTTTACCTCACCATTGACCCTGGTAAAAATATCAATAAGATGGTAACTCTTTCTTGCCCAAAACTTCACCAAACACCTTCTGGTGATTTGGTTAAACCCCTATTTCTACCTCTTATCTTTTTACCCTTGGTCAGAGCCTTTTACCATAGCTTCTCTAAATTACTAGCTACCTCGAGTAACTCTCCCTAGCCAAAGATCCATGGGTAAGTGGGGTAAAAACCCCATTTTCACCCCTGGTCAGCCCTATTTCTACCTTTTCTCCCAGTCTTCCTTCTCTCCTAAGGCCTCCCGCAGCATCCAATGGCCTATCCCGCATTATTATCTCCCCCTAGATCCCTAGGCGTGAGTGGCCATGTAGAAGACGTCGTTGGCATGCTGTGGCATGCCAAATGCGTGCTCTGGAGCGCGCTACAGTGCCGACAGGCACTACAACCACTAGCCACTGTATGGCTCCGGTGGCCTCAGGCCTCCCCCTGGCGCCACTTGGTCCCCCTCGGCGTCCGGGCCACGCCACCCTTGTCGGCCCCTCCTCTCTCTCCTTCCTCCTCCCTCCTCTCGCACGCGCAGTGGCTGCCCGAACCGGCCAACCGCGGGGCTCACACGCGCGCGCTCCCTCGCCCCCTCTCTCCTCTCCCTCTAGTCGTGGGCGACTCCCAAGAACGCCGCGGACCCCTTCTCTCCCTTCCCCAAGCACTCCAGCAAGCGCCACATCCTCACTGGCGCACAGGTCCACTATGGTCTGACCCCTCCCTCTTTTTAAGCCCCGCGCATCTCTCTCCCCTCCTTTGCCCCCCTTTCATCCTCCATAGACCGCCCCGAACCCCCTTTGGAACCCCCCGAGCACTAGTGCTCGAGATCGATCGAGGCGCTGCCGCGGCGGAGCTCCGTCGATCTCGGGACACAGGCCCAATCCGGTGGTCCACTCTCCTCCTTTGAGCGTGTAGCTCACTCCTAGCTCGTTTCCCCTCTTCCCCGCTCATTTTGAGGCAGGAAACGCCGACCCCGACTCCCCTCCCAACCCCCTCCGCTACGGCCATCTCCCCGCCGGCGACTCCGGCCACCTCCGGCCACCCTTCCACCTCAGGAGGACCAATGGGTCGACACCAAGTCCATTCCCGCCTTCAGATCCCCTCGCCACGCCTCTCTCGCTGTCGGTGAGCCCTCCCTCTCTGTCCCGAGGTGGGAGAAGGACCCCATAGGTGGGTCCCACCTGTCGGCCTCTCTTCCCCGCTCCCGCGCTCCCTCTCCTTCCCCTCGTGCCGCTGACGACCGAGCCCCACGCGTCAGGTTTGAAGCTCACAGTGCGTGAGGCCGGCTGGCTGGCCAGCTGGGCCGGCCAAGCATCTGGCCGCCTCTGGCCCAGGTCCTAGTGGCCTTTCTTTTCCTTTTCTTTTTTTCTGTGGACTTTGCAAAAATTCCACAGAATGAAATATTTATCCAATGACATTATTTCTTCCACCTAAATTCATAAAATAATCCCTAGAATTTAATATTGCCATTTGTAAAAATGTTTGAATATTTTTTTAATACTAGTTTATTTTAAAACCTATATATAGGCACCTTTTTGCCTCTGTTATTTTATTTCAAAAATGGTTTTCACAACAAAACCCTAAGAGGATACTTTTAGTATGACTCTTAGTATTTATCAGAGTAGGTGGACATTTTTGGTAGTGGTTTGAGTGTTCTGTTTTGTGTGTTTACTTATTTTTATCGTTATTTTATCGCGACGATAGATTCCGCTGTTGAAGAAGAAGTTGGAGCCGAAGACTTCGAAGACCCCGGAGACTTTGCTGAGCTAGGTAAGCAACCCTTTGACCATGATAAGAAACCATTCTATTGCATGTCATATAGCACTTTACTTTCATTGTATTTGATCATGTGTTGTGGTGTTCCCCTTTCGGTGGGATGCCTCCGGTACTTTTCCATTGACACTTGCATCGTGCGTGACCCTACCACCTTATGAGGGTTGTGCGGGTGGGAGTAGTTTAGGTTGCAAATAGATGCTACACAAAATGGGATGTGACTTATGCATAGTAATGACAAGAAAGAGGTAATTTCAAAGACTTTTCAAAAAACCCGTCGGGTGCCACTAATACCCGAGGGAGATGAAAATGAGATGGGTGACCACTTGAGAAAGAAGTGGTGTGTCGGAATGAGATGAGTATGTGTTTTCGAAAACGGAGGGTTTAAGATTCGTCGACCGTCCCAACCTTACATGCGCGACCACGATACCCCTTATGGGTTGGGGCTTTGTTGATTACTATGGTTGGTACTAGCAAGGAGCCCGCATTACTAGTGGCAAGAGTGAAGTGGTCACTCTTGAGACGGGGTCGTCCCTGAGTGGAAGGACATGCACTCTCTTTACAGGCACCGGGCACACCGTTGCGTGCCCTCATGGATGATACGTGTGATGTATATCATGAGGGATGGCACCAACAAGTGGACTCTTTGTTTAGTATCACCATGGGAAAGGCATTGTTCGGGTGCTTACCTCGGGTATGTTATATACCGCGAGTCGTGGATGACACGAAAGTTCCCCGAGTCTTGTGGGTAACGTGTGAATCCTCTGCAGAGTGTAAAACTATTCGAATAGACATGTCCATGGTCAAGGACAGTTGGGTGGTGCTGCTTATGCCACGTCCAGATGTTTTCGTGAAACTTGGCGTGAGTATGGATGTGATGGTGACAAGAGGTCACATGAGCTAAGTACGATAACTTAGCGTGAGAAATGAACTAAGTCCAATGACTTAGCGTGAATATGAGATGTTCAACCGATACTTATGATGCTATCTGAAATTTGTCCACATGAATACCTGCTAGATGTTGATGCATGCTCACTAGTTACTTGATCATGACATTGCATACAAAATTACCTTTCTGCAAATTACCTACTTAGTGCTATATCATGCATCTTTGTTACCTCGTTCCACACTTGGGTTGCTTGCGAGTACATTCAAAGTACTCATTGGCTTGCCACTGGCTATTTAATTGGCCAGGCATGGAACAACAGGAGTATGTTGAAGAGTTCGTTGGAGACGAACATGCGAACTAGGACGCTTCCCAGTCAGAATGCCTGTAGGTTAAGGCAGATGGCATGGGTTCACGCTTTCGACCAAGATTTCCGCTGTTTGTTCTAGTTTAAGTGTTTGTCCCGTGTGGCCCTATCTATGTAAGACTAAGACCTTGGTGGTCATTTTTTGTGTGAGACGTTAAGAATGGATGTAAGACTCTTGTTATTTAGTTTCTGTGTGTTCAGTGAGCATTGATCTCTGGGATCACTGTACACGTGCATTCGGTGATCTCGACTTATGAGTCGGGGTCCCCACAGATAGGCTGTCCAAAGTCAACGAAGGTGTTTCCACTCAACGTGACTCCCGTGTTAATGTTCATCGCAATCTCTTCAACCACATCAAAAGACTCGACAATGAGAATGTTCAGCAAACTTTTGATCGTCTCACCGATATCTCCAATGCGCTTCAAGCACTTGGTTCCACTAACATCACCAACCACGAGGTGGTGAAGAAACCGCTGAGATCTCTTGATTCCTCATTCAATACACTAGCTTTGATGATTCAAGAGTGTGGAGACTACAAGTCACTTGATCCTGCTGATATACTTGAGAGACTCAATACTCATGAATTCCAACAAGCTGAGAAGAGAGACCTATACGGGCCAAGCTATGGAAGATCTCGTGCTCTGAAGGCAAAAGCAATTTCCTCATCGGAAGGCGAAGATTCTGATAGTAGCCTTGGTGATCCTGAAGAACTAAGTCAGGAGGTGGCAATGCTCGTGAGGAAATTCCAGAAGTTCCCAAGGAGAGGCCGATTTGGAAAGTCATCAAAAAGTGGTTTGAAGGAATTAGATTCCTCAAACGACTACAAGAAGAGAACTTGTCACAAATGCAAGAAATCTAGTCACTTTATGCCTGACTGTCCTCTTTAGGAAAAAGAATCGAAGAAGAAGAAGTACAAGGACGATAGTTCTGATGACTCGAAGAAAAAGAAGAAATCCTCAAAGTCCTCATCTGTAAAGTCCTCATATCCAAAGTCCTCAATGCACAAGAAGAATGGCTCCATAAAGGCTCGAGCTTTCATTGGCAAGGAGATGGATTCTGAAGAAAAATCTAAAGAATATGAAGAAGAGGAAGAATCTGAGGTGGAATCAGAATCTGGTGTTGCTAGCCTTGCTCTCGCTACTGCTTTCGTCAGCAAGTCCATCTTCAACGATGAAGAAAATGACTACTCCAACGACTCTAATGTCAGCAATGATGATTATGCTCCCACCTATTGCTTCATGGCTAAAGGTTCCAAGGTACACAAGCATCACTCCTCCTCTGAATCAAGTGATGATGAATCTGATGAATATGTGAAACCTAGGTATTCCAAACTTGTTAAATATTGTCACTAAACAACAAAGTGCACTCGAAAAGCTTCCAAATCTGTTAGACAAAAGCGATGATCTGTTGAATGAGGAAGTGGATCGAACTCAAACTCTGTCTGATGATCTCAAATGTCTTCAGTTAAAGTATGATAACCTTCAGAGTCATCATAATGCTCCCTTAGTCGATCATGAGAAGATTTATTATGAATTTATTCAAAGAAAGCAAGATATTAAGAAACTAAGAGTGTCTCATGAGGATCTCCAAAAGGAAAATGATCCATTACTGGCTCAACAGATTTGTACCGCTTAGGAAGAATTTGTTCCACCTTGTTTGAAATGCATCAAACATGAAACTACTAATTCTTCACCTGAATGTTCAAATACTTCTATTGCTGCAAATTCTTCAACTATCCCCATGTTCACAAATACCTCATCTGAGGATACCACAAGTATCACTGACGAAAATGCAGGGTTGAAGGAATTGTATGTGACAGGCATGTACAAATGTCTCAAAGGGCATCAAACCCTTTGCGATGTGCTCAAAAAGAGGATCCTGAACAGGAACCCTAGGAAAGAGGGTATTGCATTTGAGAGGAAACTCAATGCTGATGGATCCTACTGGACTCCTAAGCAGTACCCCAAAACATCATGGGTTGCTGCAAAAGGACCTCCTGTAGATCCATCCACTTTATTTGGCTTTACTTGTGAAACTTCATATTCCTCTGATGAGTCACTTGACTCCAACTAAAAATTCTTCAAAAATCAGAAAAGAAAAGTATTTGCCAGATTTGTTGGAACTAACTGTAGGAACGGTTCACCTATGAGGAAAATCTAGGTTCCCAAGAGCTACTTGGAAAATCTTCAAGTGAATGCCCTCACTGCACCACGTATGACGAGAAGGAACCCAGATCAAATTCCTCATATGGACCAAAGTTTTCACTTGGACCAAATTCCTCAAATGGTCAAAAGTATCATTCTCGTGCTAATGCATCTGTTTCGCGGGGAAAGTCTAAGAGTTCTGAATATGTGCATTATTCTTCAAATCATTACATTCATAAGTCCTCGAAGAATTTCTCTGCTTATACATATGAGTACTCTAACCCTCGTCTTGGGAAACGAAGTGCACTAGCTTCAATGCCTCCTTTCTCATATGGAGCTCGCAGAAGGATAAACTCTTTGCCACCCCTTAGTATGTGGGTGGTGAAGAAATTGAACTGATTTCTTATGCAGGGTCAGATCTCCAGATGAATTTTAACTTCTGATGAATTTGTGGGAGACGTGAGAAATTGCTTGAAAGGAAGCAAGCTAATCATGTAGAAAGGAATTCCTCATATCTCACGTCCCCACACTACTTTACTTACTATGTTGTGTGATGAAATTCCACCTGATGAATTTGATGTCATATTCTTCACTCAGAAGCATATGAGTTCGTAAGTTGTACTAATTCATCTGCAGGATGAAACTCCAAAAGCTACTGAGTGGGTCCTCGACAGTGGATGCACCAGCCACATGACTGGTGACAAGAATCTACTAATGAATATACCACTTGCCCCATCTCATATGAAGCATATCACCTACGCTGACAAAGGAAAAAAATCAAGGTATTGGGTCTAGGTAAAGTTGCAATCTCAAAGGACCGACACATGGATAAGGTGATGCTTGTTGAATCCCTCGGGTTCAACCTCATGTCTGTCTCAATGCTTTGTGATCTTGATATGGTTGTCTTCTTTGGAAAATACCGTTGTGTTGTCTTCATGGAATCTGACCATTCCAAAGTCTTCGAAGGCTTTAGGAGAGGAGACTTGTATATTGTTGATTTCTCTATAGGTCCTCAGCCTGCCACGTGCCTACTTGCAAAGTCCTTAGAAGGCCGGCTATGGGATCGACGACTTGGACATGGTGGTATGAGGAACTTGCACACGCTCGTGAACAAAACAGCACATCATTAGCATTGAAGTTGTCAAATTCCTCAAGGACCACTTATGTGGTCCTTGTGAGTCTGGGAAGATGACCGGATCCAAGCATCCCTCGAAGACAATCATGACCACTACTCAACCTTTTGAATTGCTTTACATGGACCTCTTTGGCACCACTCATTATTCCATACTAACAAATTCTTCAAGTTTGTATGGCTTTGTCATTGTCGATGATTACTCTAGTTACACTTGGGTTCATATTATTCTGTACAAAAATGAAGTGCAGGATGTCTTCAGACGATTTGCTTCAAGGGCCACAACAAACTTTGGCGTCAAGATCAAGCATATCAGGAGTGATAATGGGACTGAGTTCAAGAACACCAATCTTGATGAATATCTTGATGAACTTGGTATTACTCAATAGCTATCTGCCCCATATACTCCTCTACAGAACGGCGTCGTGGAGTGCAAGAACATGACTCTTGTTGAGATGGCTTGCACCATGCTTTATGAATACAAGACTCCTCGTCGCTTCTGGCCTGAGGCAATTGATACAGCTTGCCACAGCATCAACAGGTATATCTTCACAAATTCTTCAAGAAGACTTCAAATGAACTCATGACTAGCAACAAACCCAATGTAAGTTATCTCAAAGTGTTCGGTGCAAAATGCTGGATTAGAGATCCTCACCACAGTCCTAAATTTGCACCGAAAGCACATGAACATTTTATGCTTGATTACGGGAAGAACTCACACACCTACAGAGTCTTCAACACCTACCATCACAAGGTTTTTGAAACTGTAGATGTGCGGTTTGATGAAACTAACGGCTCACAAAGAGAGCACCTGCCTACTATGCTAGATGAAAAGTATCCTGAGGAATTCATTAAGTTGAAGGCTACTGAAGATATCATACTCGCTAAAGAACCTCAACCTACTGAGAAAGCCATTCCAACCAATGAAAACATTCATGCTGATACACCTGAAGAAAATGGTGATGAAGAAAATCCTCAGCCACATCAACCTGCTCATCCAAGAGTTGCAAATGAAGTGCAGATTTACAAAATCATCAACGACATCAATGCACCAGGTCCCCTCACTCGCTCAAGAGCTTCACATTTGACTAACTTTTGTGGGAGCTTTACTTTTTTATCTATCCTAGAGCCCACCAAGGTTGATGAAGCATTCAAGGAGCTTGAGTGGATTCAAGCTATGCAAGAGGAATTGCATCAATTCAAGCTGAACAACGTGTGGGAACTTGTCAAGCGGCCAGATCCTCGCAAGCATGACATCATAGTTACCAAGTGGATCTACCACAACAAGAAAGATGAAAATGGCCTCGTGGTAAGGAATAAGGCTCGTCTTGTAGCACAAGGCTACACACAGGTTAAAGGAATTGACTTTGATGAAACTTTTGCACCTGTAGACTTAAAGCTATTCGCATATTGCTTGTTATGCTAACCATCATGATATCATCTTATATCAAATGGATGTGAAAAGTGCATTCCTCAATGGTAATCTTAGGAAGAAGTATATGTTGTTCAACCCCCAGGTTTTGAAGACCCTAAGAATCCTGACAAAGTCTTCAGACTTAACAAGGCCCTCTATGGCCTCAAACAGGCCCCTCGGGTGTGGTATGACATTGTGAAGGAATTCCTCATGAAGAAAGGCTTCAAACCTGGTTCACTCGACCTAATTGTTTTCACTAAATCCTATGACAATGAATTATTCGTGTGCCAAATATACATAGACGATATTATCTTTGGCTGTACTGAGAAACGTTATAGTGATGAATTTGCCTATATGATGGGTGAAGAATATCAAATGTCTATGATGGGGGACTTGAAATTCTTCTTAGGTCTTCAAATTCATCAACAATGCAATGGCATCTTCATCTCTCAAGAGAAATACCGCAGGGATGTTCTAAGGAAATTCATGCAAGATTGCAAAGGAGTCAAAACTCCACTGCCTTCAAAAGTCCACCTCTGCACTGAAGAAAATGGTAAAGATTTTGATCAGAAGTTATATCGCTCCATGATTGGCTCTTTATTTTATCTATGTGCATCTAGGCCAGATATTATGCTAAGTGTTTGCATGTGTGCACGATTCCAATCAACACCGAAGGAATCACACCATAAGGCTGTGAAACATATTCTTGATACTTAGGTCAAACCCCAATGCTTGGATTATGCTATTCCAAGGGCTCAAAAATTCACCTTATCGGATAATCAGATGTTGACTATGCTGGAGACCGTGTTGATCGCAAGTAAACCTCAGGCACATGTCATTTCCTCGGACGATCCTTAGTCTGTTGGTCCTCGAAGAAGCAGAACTGCATGTCACTATCTACTGCTGAAGCCGAGTATATTGTTGTTGGTTCATGTTTGTAGTGACCCGACTCAAAACGAATCAAGCCTCTGTGTGTTCTGTGCCATCCCTGGATCAGTATGCTGGCACACACAGTACATCAATGTATATATCAAAGTGCAATCACATGTAATTAATGTAAAACTAATATATACCTTAACATCTCAGCGGAAACAGGCAACATTAGTGGAGTCCCAATAATACCAATGGCAGGTTGAGTGCGGACCGTAACCCTGAATCATACTCTTACCCGTCGTAGAGCTTATCTGCAACACAAGACGTTGCAGCAGTGTAGGTCAGTACATTGAATGTACCGGCAAGATCACCATAGTAGAGCAGAAGATAAATACTATTCTATATGCAATAGGGCTTTGTGGCTCTGTATCTGAGTTTTTGCATAAAAGCTGATTTTTCTTTTCCTACAACAAAGGAATGTCAAGAGTTTTCACTACAGAGTTACCTAACATGACATGGTTCTGCCAACCGATGTCTTATTGCCCACAAGTATCATAAGTTGCCCACAATTAGTTATCAGTCCAGTGTTGAGAGTTTAGAGATAGATCCAAGTCCAGAAGCTCAAATTGTCCGTAACCGTGGACACGGCTAATCGATTAGGTTTAACTCTGTAGATTGTTGTGTACTTTACCCACAAGATTCATTCCCTCCTGGTAAGTCCTCCTTCTCACACCACTCACGAACACTCATACCAGACCCCGTCTACTATAGCATAGCACTGAAATAACTAGCGTTCCCAGGGCTTTAGTAACAAGTGGTGGGTTCCTACCTCATGCATTCTACTCAACTACAAGAATTTTCAATAACACTACGGGAGGGATTTGTTGAATGATGTCACTACATGCAATAAAACATAGGTATGAAATACATGGTCAAAGTGAACTTGCCTGTACTATTGATGAAGAATAATATCGCTCTCAGAAATAACTTGATAGGCTATTCGTCACTCTCCGAGGGAATCTATATAATCAAACATTGCATTCATATAAGCAATCATACTAGCACTCAATTCTAACAATCAAAAAGTAACACAAAACCAAAAGCAACAAGGTTGTGATGAAGGAAATACTTAAGACAAAACTCAAAACAACCAAACTTTATCATCACAACCAACGGTTGGTTTACTCTACAAAATAATCCTATCCTCAAAAGTAAAAAACACAAAAACAAAGCAAATATAACAAAATTATTTTAGCAAATATTCTACTTAGCAAAAAGAATTACTTTTGAAGAACAACTAAAAATTATGAAAACAACACTCTAAACAAAATAGGTTTTTGACTAATAAACTTAACAACAAGTAAACAAAAAGTAGAATATTAAAATAACAGAAACAAAATATGTAACAACTAAATTAATAGAAAGTATATTTTATAAAATAAATTTTATTAAAGGTATTTTCAAGTAGCAAATCAAACTAACAATGAAAATCAATTGCAAGTTATAATTGAACTAGAATTGATTCCATGCAAGCAAAACTAATAAATAACTTAGAAATAATTTGGTTGAAAATATTAATTCTAACTAACAGAAAACAATGTAAAACTTGCCAACTAATATAAAATAAAATAAAGTAAAACAATTTAAAACAAAAGAAATATAAATAATCCTAAAAAGAACTGAAAGAGAATCTGTTTTGCATGAAACCCTAATTGAAACTATTCTAAAAATTCTCACATTATACCTACTGTTAACTAAATTCACTAGTGACAAGTACCAAAAAGACTCAACTAAAAATCTATTTTGAAACTCAAGATATTTAGAAAATAAGATTTAAATCAAGTCTGTTTGAATTCAAATTTAAATTATTCAAATATGGTCAAACTTTGTATCAACAGAAACTAGATAATTTTTTTGACAAGATGAAAAAAGAATCAAATTAAAATAATTAAAAACATAAAAGATATAAAGAAAACGAAAATAGCACTATTCTGTTTTAAAACAGAAAACAAAAAAAAGAAAAAAAATCTAACTAACGGACAGGGTACACGTGGCGCTCTCTGATTGGCTGAAGGGGTGTGCGCGTGGGTGCTAACGAGCGGACGGCCGAACCATAAAAGAAAACGGTTCGGGAATAAAATGTTCTAATCTGGATCGTTGATCCAGATCCGACGGTTGGGGAGGGAGAGAGAGCTCACACAGGGAGGGGTTGCCGGCGATGGAGTTTCTCCGGCGAGGCCGAGGCGGCGAGGTCGATGGGGAGGGCGTTGCGGTGGTCGGGGATGACATCCGAGGGGTCCTGTCGATGGCGGCGGACCTCCGGCGTCCGTTGGTTGTGACGGTGGGGTGTGGAGGCAAAGGGGGCGATGGCCACGACCTCCAGGAGCTTCGATGGGGAGCCGAGCTCCGGCGAGGTGGTTCGGGTGCTCTCGCGATGGGATCGGGGCGTGTGGGGGTGGAACGGGGTGCGAGGACGTCGGGGCTTTTATAGGAGGGGTCAGGGGTGCTCCAGATGGCAAGGGGAGGAAAATCCGGTGCGGTGGGATCTCCGACGGCATGGAGGGGACAGAGAAGGGAGGCAAGCACGGGATTAGTGGGATCGGACGGTGGGGTCCACCGGCCAGTGGGAGAAAGAGAGGGTGAGCGGCGTCGGTGGCCGATCCGAAGGAGGTCGGCCTCGGTGGACTTTCCTAATAAAACTATTTTCCTTTTATAAAATAACAGAGAATGGAAACTAACTTTATGGCAATCAAATCATTTCCAAAAATGAAGATTTAGATATTATAGTGACCAGGGGAATAAATGCAATTTAATAAACATTTTTCCACGGCCAAAATAAATACTTCAAAAATATTTTTCAGAAAAAAATGCCTAATTGGCCTTTAATTTCTTTTGCAAATAAATTTGCAAATAACCCCCTGGGTTTTATGGTTCAAATACTTCACAAAAATAACCCTGGTGTGGAGTGTCATATTGCTCCTCTCAAGTTTTGTCAAGGGGTTTGAATTCTTGCAAAATTTAAAATGAAACCAAATATGAAATGAATTCCAAGAAGAAAAATTCAGACATTTTCAAATCCACTTTTCAAATTCCTTGTTTATGAAGAAGTCATGTTATCTTCTCTCACTGATTTGAAATGGAATTGAATTTGAAATCAAACACAAAGGGAAAGTCATTTTATTCCCTCTCATTCAAAAGTTTTCAAAAAGTTTCAAATTTCACTCAATTCAATCACTCAAGCAAATAAACACTCAGTCTAATATTTATTATAACATTCCAAAATTTGGGATGTTACAAACCTACCACACTTAAAATGAATCTCGTCCTCGAGATTCGAAGAGGCTAGAAAGAAAAGGTTAGGGTTTGGGGGTCTTCTAACAAATCCATTGTCCTGGGAGTGTGGGGTCTACCACACTTAAAATGAGTGTTACTCGTCCTTCAAATCAAGGCAGTCCTCTGGGTGCATCTGTCTGTTCACATACTTCAAGATAGCTCCTTCGGTGATGCTCTTCCGTTTTAAATCAAGATCTCGTGTTCCCATAACAAAATGCACTTTGCTCCGATACTGGGTCTTCTTAGCTGACAGGTCTCGCGTTCATTCTAAGTAACTTATCGAAGATCTCATGGTGGTCTATCATTTGTGGTTATCCTATAGTGAAATGGGTCTTGGCTTCATTCCTCACCACAAAATTCCTACGTGTGACAGCAACTGCCATGTACAAGGGGTTTTCATCATACCATTCTATGGCTTAAACAAAAGCTTCAAAGAACATCGTCTCTATACTATGGGTAAGTCACTCAGATTTACCATTCTGAATAGCAAGAGAATGATAAGAGTAAGTCTTCATGGTGGCCAAGCCATGTCGCACTGAAATCATTACCTTGTATAAGGTTTAGTGAATCTCGTATTCTAACACTTGGGCTTCCTCACAAGCGTTGCAGAAATTTCCCTTGTCAACGAACGAAGTTCGGATAAATCCATTGATTCTGCAAGCTGAGCAAAAACATCTATCGTTTCTTCACATCTCCCAGGCTTTTAGATACTCCTAACGAAAACGTTCACTAATCCAATCAC
Organism: Hordeum marinum; assembly: GCA_022496015.1. Classification (NCBI taxonomy): domain Eukaryota; kingdom Viridiplantae; phylum Streptophyta; class Magnoliopsida; order Poales; family Poaceae; genus Hordeum; species Hordeum marinum. Next base: position 333,603,788 of record CM039676.1, on the reverse strand, counting down.
AACTTCTTGTTTCATGATCTTTGGGCAACCTTCATGAAACCATGAGATCCATCCTTGATACAGGTTCTATTCCTTGAATATGTTTTTCCTTTCCATTGTCTGTTTACCAATAACAGTTTTGGTTCATCATATTCAAAATCCAAGGTATTTTATTTCAGGTGTTGTCATCCACATAGTTGGATATGGTTCCACATTCTCTTCACTTGTAGTCACTTATCCAAACTCCTTAACCAGAAATGTACCTGTGGTTACTTCCACACTTAAAATGAAATGCACTCATGCCTGCATAGACCATATTTTCTCATATCCTCGAAAATAGTCAGAGGTCAATGTTCTTGGGGTAACAACTCATCATGACACCATAAATTCCATTGACGCATGAATTTATTACAAACTCTGAGACTTCCGTTACAAAATAATCTCATGAAAACAAGAGTGCTTCATGATACAGTTATTGCCATCTTCAAAACTTAACTACTCCATTCTAGCTTTCTTCTCATATTCAATCCTTTGTTACATCCTCAATCACTTCTTAAAACTTCTAAAAAGTACTTTATTACAAATGCTACCATCCACAAAGTTTGGTATGGTCCAACATCACTCCCAACTTTATTCATTTATCCCCCCTTGGAGATATTTTAGTACCACTGGAAATTTGTGATGTGTTCCTTGAAATCATCCATCTTGTGCTTGATCAGGGTGGACATGATCTTCATCTCCATCATCTCCGTATGCACCTCATGCAGGTATTCCTGAGTATGACGGAGTCTTGCTTCAAGTATTTCTCCAATCTGACATATGGCTTCCATGGCAGCTTCACGAACAGCGTCAAAGAAAATTGCTCGTGGTACACGAGATATGAAAAAGTATTGTCCCACAGTCTTTGGGCAAACTCCTTTCACACGGTGGAGGTGTACCTTCACATACCAGAGTTCCACTCCATTCTCCATGAAAGGGTAGCCGTTGTAGACTGCATCTCCTTCTAGATGGATGTGCTTCATCATATCCTTGAAGATCCTTGGGTAATCATGATCACTAGTCAGGGTCATGGTCATCTCCGAGCCCTTGAGGAAAGACTCATAAAGGGTGGTCATCTACAGGTGTTAGAAAAAGGGTACTCAAAATTAACTTATGTTTCTTCTTGGGTAAGTATCCAAACCAAGCTTCTGATTCACTTCCCAACATTTTACAGAGTATTGTCATCCTTACAACAAAATATGTTATCCATTTACCATATTCTATTATATCCTTGTACTTTAGCAAAATCCCAATTTATGCATCGACAACTATTTTTCATCCATGTTTTGAATCCAATCTTCTACTTCCAGCTGGGTCATTGGTCCAGAGAATTCAAGTCCAGCTTTAGTCACCATCTATTGGGTCTAAGGTTTTCGGGATGAGATGCGAGAGAGGGGTAGAGAAGGGATACAACAACTCAAAGACACAAAACATCAAACTCAAGTCCACACATTCATAAAGTTCAATCAAACTATAGTATCGCCACCCACATAAGGTTGGTACGGTCGATCACTCAAATCGTAAAAATGTTTATCCTTTATTCTCTCATGGTGGGGCAACTACTAAGCTAGTCTATATCATGTCTTCGTCCTCAGTGTGCTTCTTCTGGTCATGCTTGATATTCTCAAGTTCTTCTACCAGATTTTCCCTGTTGATGCGGAGTTTCCGGTGTCATCCCTGTAGTTCCAGGAGTTGGTTCTTGAGCTTCTGAATTTCAACGTCTCCAGCATGAGCCATGGGTTGACTGTTCTTCAAGTCTTGACGAAGCTTCTGAATCTCGGGATCATGTTTCTTCAGATTGGCTACCTTCAACTTCTCGTTCTTGAGGCTCTCACGAAGTGCTTCATTCTCAAATAACTCTGAGAGAAGGTCCATCTCTAGGTTCTTGATGTAGTGCTCCAGTTCTTGATTGTACACAAGTACGGGTCAAAACTTCATCTTCTATTCGTCGGTCAGGTCGATGAGTGCTCCATCAGGCTTCTCCCATCCAAGCCTTCCAAAGTAGTGGTTGCACAACTCAGCACGATGACGATAGCTCAAACGTGCGATGGCATCATGGACGGTAGTGTTTATGCCCATCTCACATTCATGGTTCAATGTGCCATAGTTGATGTCTTCAGTCTTGGGGTCTTCTTCACGTCCAAAAACTTTAGTTTTGATGCCCCAGAATCTAGACTTCCTCTTAGTCGCCTTGATCCCAGGTAGCAGCAGCTTCACCATCTGCACTAGCTCAATGAGGAATGAGCCTCCGAGGACATCTTCGTAGTCCTCTCTTTTGTTCAGGGTGTAGTTCTCCATCTATAGTTCGAAACAGGGAGGGTTCAGTAAAAGAATTTAGAAGCTACGGGAATAGTGAAAAAACAATAGTTGTTCCTATCAAGGTCTTCCTATTTCTAATCCATTTCCTAGGGTCACATCCTACAGTCAACATGTGCTCTGATAACATTTCTATAGCGACCCGACTCAAAATGAGTCAAGCCTCTGTGTGTTCTGTGCCATCCCTGGATCAGTATGATGGCACACATAGTACATCAATGTATATATCAAAGTGCAATCACATGTAATTAACGTAAAACTAATATATACCTTAACATCTCAGCAGAAACAGTCAGCAGGAGTGGAGTCCCAATAATACCAATGGCAGGTTGAGTGCGGACCGTAACCCTGAATCATACTCTTACCCGTCGTAGAGCTTATCTGCAACACAAGACGTTGCAGCAGTGTAGGTCAGTACATTGAATGTACCGGCAAGATCACCATAGTAGAGCAGAAGATAGATACTATTCTATATGCAATAGGGCTTTGTGGCTCTGTATCTGAGTTTTTGCATAAAAGCTGAATTTTCTTTTCCTACAACAAAGGAATGTCAAGAGTTTTCACTACAGAGTTACCTAACATGACATGGTTCTGCCAACCGATGTCTTATTGCCCACAAGTATCATAAGTTGCCCACAATTAGTTATCAGTCTAGTGTTGAGAGTTTAGAGATAGATCCAAGTCTAGAGGCTCAAATTGTCCGTAACCGTGGACACGGCTAATCGATTATGTTTAACTCTGTAGATTTTTTTGTACTTTACCCACAAGATTCATTCCCTCCTGGTAAGTCCTCCTTCTCACACCACTCACGAACACTCATACCAGACCCCATCTACTATAGCATAGCACTGAAATAACTAGCGTTCCCAGGGCTTTAGTAACAAGTGGTGGGTTCCTACCTCATGCATTCTACTCAACTACAAGAATTTTCAATAACACTACGGGAGGGATTTGTTGAATGATGTCACTACATGCAATAAAACATAGGTATGAAATATATGGTCAAAGTGAACTTGCCTGTACTATTGATGAAGAATAATATCGCTCTCAGAAATAACTTGATAGGCTATTCGTCACTCTCCGAGGGAATCTATATAATCAAACATTGCATTCATATAAGCAATCATACTAGCACTCAATTCTAACAATCAAAAAGTAACACAAAACCAAAAGCAACAAGGTTGTGATGAAGGAAATACTTAAGACAAAACTCAAAACAACCAAACTTTATCATCACAACCAACGGTTGGTTTACTCTACAAAATAATCCTATCCTCAAAAGTAAAAAACACAAAAACAAAGCAAATATAACAAAAGTATTTTAGCAAATATTCTACTTAGCAAAAAGAATTACTTTTGAAGAACAACTAAAAATTATGAAAACAACACTCTAAACAAAATAGGTTTTTGCCTAATAAACTTAACAACAAGTAAACGAAAAGTAGAATATTAAAATAACAGAAACAAAATATGTAACAACTAAATTAATAGAAAGTATATTTTATAAAATAAATTTTATTAAAGGTATTTTCAAGTAGCAAATCAAACTAACAATGAAAATCAATTGCAAGTTATAATTGAACTAGAATTGATTCCATGCAAGCAAAACTAATAAATAACTTAGAAATAATTTGGTTGAAAATATTAATTCTAACTAAATGAAAACAATGTAAAACTTGCCAACTAATATAAAATAAAATAAAGTAAAACAATTTAAAACAAAAGAAATATAAATAATCCTAAAAAGAACGGAAAGAGAATCTGTTTTGCATGAAACCCTAATTGAAACTATTCTAAAAATTCTCACATTATACCTACTGTTAACTAAAGTCACTAGTGACAAGTAGCAAAAAGACTCAACTAAAAATCTATTTTGAAACTCAAGATATTTAGAAAATAAGATTTAAAACAAATCTGTTTGAATTCAAATTTAAATTATTCAAATATGGTCAAACTTTGTATCAACAGAAACTAGATAATTTTTTTGACAAGATGCAAAAAAGAATCAAATTAAAATAATTAAAAACATAAAAGATATAAAGAAAACTAAAATAGCACTATTCTGTTTTAAAACAGAAAACAGAAAAAAGAAAAAAAATCTAACTAACGGACAGGGTACACGTGGCGCTCTCTGATTGGCTAAAGGGGTGTGCGCGTGGGTGCTAACGAGCGGACGGCCGAACCATAAAAGAAAACGGTTCGGGAATAAAATGTTCTAATCTGGATCGTTGATCCAGATCCGACGGTTGGGGAGGGAGAGAGAGCTCACACAGGGAGGGGTTGCCGGCGATGGAGTTTCTCCGGCGAGGCCGAGGCGGCGAGGTCGATGGGGAGGGCGTTGCGGTGGTCGGGGATGGCATCCGAGGGGCCATGTCGACGGCGACGGACCTTCGGCGTCCGTTGGTTGTGACGGTGGGGTGTGGAGGCAAAGGGGGCGATGGCCACGACCTCCAAGAGCTTCGATGGGGAGCCGAGCTCTGGCGAGGTGGTTCGGGTGCTCTGCGATGGGATTGGGGCGTGTGGGGGTGGAACGGGGTGCGAGGACGTCGGGGATTTTATAGGAGGGGTCAGGGGTGCTCCAGATGGCAAGGGGAGGAAAATCCGGCGTGGTGGGATCTCCGGCGAGGTCCGGGGCGGGATGTAGGGGACAGAGGAGGGAGGCGAGCGAGGGATTAGTGGGATCGGATAGTGGGGTCCACCGGCCAGTGGGAGAGAGAGAGGGTGAGCAGCGTCGGTGGCCGATCCGGAGGAGGTGGGCCCCGGTGAACTTTCCTAATAAAACTATTTTCCTTTTATAAAATAACAAAGAATGGAAACTAACTTTATGGCAATCAAATCATTTCCAAAAATGAAGATTTATATATTAAAATGACCAGGGGAATAAATGCAATTTAATGAACATTTTTCCACGGCCAAAATAAATACTTCAAAAACAATGTAAAACTTGCCAACTAGTATAAAAGAAAATAAATTAAAACAATTTAAAACAAAAGAAATATAAATAATCCTAAAAAGAACTAAAACAAAATCTGTTTTGCATGAAACCCTAATTGAAACTATTCTAAAAATTCTCAAATTATACCTACTCTTAACTAAAGTCACTAGTGACAAGTAGCAAAAAGACTCAACTAAAAATCTATTTTTAAACTCAAAATATTTAGAAAATAAGATTTAAATCAAATCTGTTTGAATTCAAATTTAAATTATTCAAATATGGTCAAACTTTGTATCAACAGAATCTAGATAGACAAGATGCAAAAAAGAATCAAATTAAAATAATTAAAAACATAAAAGACATAAAGAAAACGAAAATAGAACTATTCTAGTTTAAAACAGAAAACAGAAAATAGAAAAAAATTCTAACTAACAGATAGGGTACACGTGGCGCTCTCTGATTGGCTGAAGGTGTGTGCGGGTGGGTGCTAACGAGCGGCCGGCCGAGCCATAAAAGAAAACGGTTCGGGAATATAATGTTCTAATCTGGATCGTTGATCCAGATCCGACGGTTGGGGCCGGAGATAGAGCTCACAGAGGGAGGGGGTGCCGGCGATAGAGTTTCTTCGGCAAGGCCGAGGCGGCGAGGTCGATGGGGAGGGCATTGCGGTGGTAGGGGACGGCGCCCGAGGGGTCCTATCGACGGCGGCGGACCTCCGGCGTCCGTTGGTGGTGACGGTGGGGTGTGGGGGCAAAGGGGCGACGGCCGTGACCTCCGGGAGCTTCGATGGGGAGCCGAGCTCCGGCGAGGTGGTTCGGGTGCTCTCGCGATGGGATCGGGGTGTGGGGGGGGGACGGGGTGCGGGGACGTCGGCGCATTTATAGGAGGGGTCAGGGGTGCTCCAGATGGCAAGGGGAGGAAACTAGTGCGGTGGGATCTCCGGTGAGGTCCAGGGCGGGATGGAGGGGACAGAGGAGGGAGGCGAGCGAGGGATTGGTGGGATCTGATGGTGGGGTCCACCGGCCAATGGGAGAGAGACAGGGTGAGCGGCGTCGGTGGCCGATCCGGAGGAGGTGGGCCTCGGTGGACTTTCCTGATAAAACTATTTTCCTTTTATAAAATAACAAAGAATGGAAACTAACTTTATGGCAATCAAATCATTTCCAAAAATGAAGATTTATATATCAAAATGACTAGCGGAATAAATGCAATTTAATGAACATTTTTCCATGGCCAAAATAAATACCTCCAAAAATATTTTTCAGAAAAAATGCCTAATTGGCCTTTAATTTCTTATGCAAATAAATTTTCAAATAACCCCCTGGGTTTTGTGGTTCATATACTTCACAAAAATAACCCTGGTCTGGAGTGTCATATTGCTCCTCTCAAGTTTTGTCAAGGGGTTTGAATTCTTGCAAAATTTAAAATGAAACCAAATATGAAATGAATTCCAAGAAGAAAAATTCAGAGATTTTCAAATCCACTTTTCAAATTCCTTGTTTATGAAGAAGTCATGTTATCTTCTCTCACTGATTTGAAATGGAATTGAATTTGAAATCAAACACAAAGGGAAAGTCATTTTATTCCCTCTAATTCAAAAGTTTTCAAAAAGTTTCAAATTTCACTCAATTCAATCACTCAAGCAAACAAAAACTCATTCTAATATTTATTATAACATTCCAAAATTTGGGATGTTACAATGTTGCGCTCAGTAGCTGTGGATGAAGCGAACCCTCAAGGACTATGCAATCAAGGTGAATAATGTGCCTCTCTTCTGCGACAATGAGAGCGCTATCAATATTGCTTATAACCAAGTTCAGCACACCAAGACCAAGCACATACAGATTCGTCATCTTATTCTTCGAGATCATGTATTCAAGCGAGAGATCTCCATCGACCACATCCCCATTGAAGAATAGCTAGCTGACATCTTCACTAAGCCCTTAGATGAAAAGAGATTTTGCAAGTTCCGGTGTGAGCAAAATATCTTAGAATCTTCAAATGTTCTTTGAAAAGACACACATCCTAAAACTTATGCAAAATTGATGACTTAGATGTGCAACACACGAAGTAACGTTTTTTCTTCAACCAATGAAGAATAACCCTCCAAGTGTGAAGAAATAAATGAAGAATTTGATTCTCAAAACCCTACGACAATTGTACGCGATGTCTGAAATCATCATTCTTATACGGTGGATCACGCCACCAAGCATAGTTGAAATTCTTCAAAGTTGAGTTTTTCGTGATGTTGCAAATTCTTCAAATTTTCAAATATCTCAAGTTTGCAAATTCCTCAAAGTTTGCAAATTTCTCAAATTTTCAAATTCTTCAAACTATGAAACTGATGTTATTCATTGACTAGATACATATATATTTGAGTTTTCAATGTCGTCAACAGTATTCACTTCTTGCTAATTCTTCAATTTGATTTTCAACTAAGTGAATGTGATCGGACCCATTCCCCCTCTATGCTAAACTCAACACACTCTGTTCACAAATTCTTCATATGCGTTGTACTTTGAAACTCCTTCAAAGTCTTCACTGTGTCCTTGACAGCTTTAGAATTTGCGAATGAAAACTTTAAAATTTTCACTATCAAAATTTTTCGGTGCTTCCCACTCAAACCGTTCAGATTCCCATGATTGGATAACCCACGATCCCCCACTATCTTAACTACACAGTACGTGGGTGACACATGTCGCTTGTACAGCAAGGGTCAGGGGCAATCTGGTCCAAAATCTTCGGACTAGTCCATTTTCACCTCCGCCATAAATACCCCTTCCCTTTCACTATGCTTGAGTTACTCCCCACTTCCCTCTCTCTCCCAAGCTTAGACCTAGAGCCACCGCCAAAAATCATCGCCGCCGGAGAGGAAGAGCTTCACTGCCTCGACCTCGTAGTTGCCGTACTCGCATCGGTCGTGGAAATCTTCAATCCGCCGCCGCTATAGCTGTCTCCCTCTACCAAGCTAGGGCGTGGGAGATCTAAACCGACGAGCTTCTTCCCCTTTGACCATCGTTCGTCGCGTTCTTCATAAAGGTAATTAAAATCTGATTTTATTGCCCTATTTTGACCTTCATGTTCTTACACAAATTCCTCAAAGGTGTTTATTCCTCAAGTATCATCTTCTTAAAAACCCTATAACCTTATTTCCCTTGATGTGTTTCTCTAAGTTATGATTTTCTTCAAGATTCCTCAATTGTGTGGATCCACAAATCTGCACAACACCGGAACCTAAGTCAACAACACTTAGCAAAATTCCTCAAGATATCTATGGTCAAAATCCTCAACTTGATGTGTTTTGAAAAATTTCTAAGAACGCATACGACCTCTTCAAATTCCTTGCACCTATACTCTGTTCACAGGTACAAAATGTCTTCTGTTGAATCACTAGGTTCTCATCAACTAAACTGATTTGCATGGTTCCTTGAAGATAATTTGCACACTTCCTCAGAATCTTCAAAAATTCAGAATCCTCAGCCGAAGAAAATGGCTAAATGGAAAAAGGCATAGAAAGGTGGAAAGAAACCTGAAGTGCAAACTGCATTTGAGATACCTGATGAATTGTATAAGGAATATTGCACACCTGATTAAGAAACTCATGGCAAGGAAACCAAAAAGCAACGAAAGATTCACATACAGAGAATTGAGAGGAGATGGGCACGAGAGTGGAAAGAATATCGATATGTCACTCCGAAATACATGAAGAAATTCGCTGTTAAACCCCCTTGCAATAGGCCACCATTGAAGACTTTCCTCAACAATGGGAAAGACAAGAAGCCAAGATGGCAAAGAAGGCAAAAGAGGTTGTGAGGAAATTCGATGAAGACTTTGCTGCTCCTACCTCTACCGGAGCCTCTGCTAGTTCCCCGAAGAAATCCATTGTGAAAAATTCTGCCGTGAAGCCAAAGTCCTCAACTTCCAAGTCCTCCCTTTAGAATCCTAAAGCAAGTTCCTCAAAGGGAACTGCCATGCCTTCAATAGCTGCACAATCCTCAGCCGCAACCTCAAAGTTCTCAACTGCAGTGCATCTTGCAACTTGTTAGAGGACAACAGGATTTTCTATTGCTTAGGGGGCTTCAGCAAGTTCATCTGCCCAAGCACATTCTTCAACAAGCCCCACTCTGTTGAAGATAAAGAAAACTGCTGGACGAGGTCAGAGACCAAGTCCTCACAACAGCCAAGCTATTGTGAATGTACCCTCGGGATCTGAGGATGATGAAGAACTAGAAGAAATCATCAAGAAAAGACATCACAGAGCTCCAATTGCTAAGAGCAGCTCTGTTCCTCTCATGCTGGATCCTAAGTTGATCCTCAACTACATCGACATATGGCATGAGGATCCTAACATCCACTTTCCTCACTGAACTTACCTCTTGGTGTGGACCATGTCCTCACTCACTTCATAGATGAGAAAAAATGGAAGAGAGATCAAGCTCAGAGAAGTAAAAGGAGCAGGGCTAGAAAAGAAACTTTTTTGAAGAACAATGTGATTAATTTGACTCCGAACCAACTCGTCATAGTTTAGTCTGAGATTTGCTGCCTCACTTAAGAACAAGATATATATGATGCTGAATGGAAAGGCAGCAAGGTGAGGTTTGTCAGGGAAGCACAAGCAGCAGTCGAGGACCACAACACAAGGGTTAAAGTGCAAATGCAACAACAAATTCCTCAGGCTGAATCCTCTACTCAGCCTACTGAAGAAACTACTCGTGCAACTGAAGAAATTCATGCTGCTGAAGAACCTGTCAGGGCAACCTACACTTTTGTGCCTGAAGAAATTGCCAGGCCAGCTAAAGTTTTTGCTGCGCCTGAAGAAACTTCTCCTCCTTCACCCTCTGCTGAAACTGCAACATCTTCAAGGGTGGAGAATATCAACCTTCCTTCTACATTAGAAGCGACGAAAACAAAGGATGGGGAGAAGAAGGCTGCACTAAAGAGAAAAGCATCAACTTTAGATTCCTCAGCAATGAAGAAGTTCAAGACTCTGCCCAGTTCTTCAAGTGAACCAATTAATGCAACTCACATCTCCTCCCTGCCTGCCTATGAGATAGTTCCGTTCGGTGTTGACTATGTCATCTCAAATGATGAAAATGAAAGAGATCATTCTGCTGCTTCCTTAGAGTAGATTGATGAACAAATTGAGGTGGAAGCTGATACGTATGCAACGTATCTATAATGTATAAAGTATTCATGACATGTTTACAATAATTCTATATGATTTTTGTATGATTTTATTAGAACTAACCAGGACTGATGCTTTTTTTAGCAGAACTACCATTGTGTTGTTTTTGTGCAGAAATAAAAGTTCTCGGAATGGGCTGAAAATTTACGGAGAATATTTTGGAAAATATAAAAAATACTAGAGCGAAAAGATACTGGAGTAGACTCCCAAGGGAGTCACAAGCCACTCGGGCGTAGCACCCCCTAGTCGCGCCTAGCTTGATTGTGACCTCCTCGGGGACCTTCTAGACGTGGGACCAACGCCAAATACTCCTAGAAATACCCAAACCCCTGAAAAGAAACCTAGATCGGGAGTTCTGCCGCCACAAGCCAGAGCCACAAAAAACCAATCAGGATCCCATTCCGGGACCCTATCGGAGGGGGAAACCATCACCGGAGGCCATCTTCATCATCCCGGCGGTCTCAATGGCAAGGAGGGAGTAGTTCATCGCCGGGGCTGAGGGTATGTACCAGTAGCATTGTGTTTGATCTCTGTCTCTCATGTTCTTGAGATAACACGATCTTGATGTATCATGAGCTTTCTTGATATGATGAATCATATGGAGTTTTCCCCTCTCTATCTTCTTGTGATGAATTGAGTTTTCCCTTGAAGTTTTCTTATTGTATTGAGTCTTTAAGGATTTGAGAACACTTTATGTATGTATTATGATGGGATATCCGTGGTGACAATGGGATGTTCTATTGATCCACTTGATGTATGTTTTGGTGATCAACTTGCGGGTTTCGTGACCTTGGGAATCTATGGATAGGGGTTGGCACATGTTTTTGTCTTGAATCTCTGGTAGAAACTTTGGTGCACTCTTTGAAGTAATTTGGGTTGGATTGAACATGATGAATCTGAAATTGTGTGATGCATATCATATAATCAAGCCCATGGGTAATTGTGGTGACATTGGAGTATCTAGGTGACATTAGGGTTTTGGTTGATGTGTATCTTAAGGTGTTATTTTAGTACGAACTCTAGGTGTGTTCGTGAAACTTATAGTGATAGCTCGTAAGATTGATCGGAAAAGATAACTTTGAGGTGGTTTCGTACCCTACAATAATTTCTTTGTTAGTTCTCCACTATTTGTGACTTTGGAGTGAACTCTTTGTCACGCATGAGAGATTTACATATGATTCAACTATGTCATTATTGTTGAGAGAAATTGCACTAGTGAAAGTATGAACCCTAGGCCTTGTTTTCAAGCATCGCAATACCGTTTTTGCTCACTTTTATTACTTTTTACCTTTCTGTATTTTATATTTTCAGATTACAAAAACCTATATCTACCTTCCATATTACACTTGTATCACCATCTCTTCGCCGAACTAGTGCACGTATACAATTTACCATTGTATTGGGTGTGTTGGGGGCACACAAGACTCTTTATTATTTGGTTGCAGGGTTGTTCGAGATAGACCATCTTCATCCTATGCCTCCCACGGATTGATAAACCTTAGGCCATCCACTAGAGGGAAATTTGCTACTGTCCTGCAAAACTCTACGCTTGGAGGACTGACACGAGTATACAAGAAGAAGGTTGCATAGTAGACATCCGAAGCCTCATCGTTAGAGATGCTGAGATTGGAACATATCTCCTTGAACATCGAAGATGAGAGTCCCTTTGTCATCATGTCAGCGAATTGTTGGGCGGTGGGAACATGAAGAACACAGGCATGCCCGAGCGCAACCTTGTCGCAGACGAAGTGGATATAAAGCTTTATATGCTTGGTACGACGATAATGAACCGAGTTGGCGGAGAGGTACACCGCCAAGACATTGTCATATTAGACCACTGTGGCCTTGGCGACGCCGCAGTTGAGCTCAGTTAAGATATGGCACGGCCAAAAGCACTCTGCAACCGCATTGGCGATGACATGGTACTTGGCTTTGCACTAGAGCGAGACACGGTGGACTGTCGTTTAGATGACAAAGACACCAATGAAGGCCCTATGTAGGTGCAGTAGCCATAGGTGGAGCAGCACGTGTCGGGGCATCCTGCCCTGTCACTGTCGGAGTAGGCGATGATGTCCAGTGATGGTGAAGCGCAGTTGGTGATCCCAAGTGAAGGCGTCCCACAGATGTACCACAAGATCCACTTCACCAAGGTCTAGTGGACGTCATGAGGGGCATGCATGTGTAGGCAGCCTTGTTGGGCCGTGTACTGAAGATTAGGGCAGGTCAGCATCAAATACTGAAGTGCATCGATGCTGTAGTAGAAGGAGGCATCAGCAACATGACTGCCATCCTGATCGGAGACCTTGCCTGAGGTGTTGATGGGGGGACGTTGGCTTGCAGTTGGTCATGCCAACGCATTCCATCGGCTCGAGGGCGTACTTCTTCTGACAGAGGAAGAAGCCATCTGGGTAGCGCGTAACCTCCAAACTCAGGAAGTAATGGAGCGCGCCAAGGTCCTTCAGGGCAAACTCGCACTAGAAAAGGCCGACAAAGTGACGAAGGGGCGTGTCGGTAGAGACAGCCAAGACGATGTCGTCAACATAAAGAAGAATGTACATCATGTCGTTGCTGCGGCGATATACGAACAACGACGCGTCACACCGAGTGACAACAAAGCCGATCTACACCGGGAATGCAACACTCCATTGGTACCAGGCGCGCGGAGCCTTGTCGGTGTACTAAAGTTTGGGCTCTTAGTACCCCATACTTGTCCGCGGGTAGTTGTAGCCACACCAGCGGCAAGGCCTGCCAAGGAACTGCTGGAAGAAAATATAAAGACGACGTGGAAACACTCAAGACAACAAGCACATGACCGAAGGCCAAAGGCTGGAACCCTAGGAAGATCTTGCCGGGGGTGTCTTGCAGAGCCCCAACAAGGAGTGCACCTGGCAAGACCTCGCCACCCTGCCAGCGTAGAGACCAGGTGTCAACCCACCAGGATACGTGTCAAGGCGATGGAGATGGAGAGGCTAAGCGGTGCCGATGGGATGAGCTCCTATCCCGTAGAAGGTCAGGGACACGTGAGGGAGCATTAAATGCATTTGTCCTACACCGTCAGTGTTAGGTATGATAACACTTTAGCACTGTACACCTCGTGCATGCACTTTACGCCACTGTTGGGATCCCCTTATTCATATAAAAGGAGGCCCAAGGCGTTACGAGAGAGGATCTTTTCTTCCACCTTCTGGTTCACGCGCATAGCAGCTGTTCATAGCGCTCCTGTAGCAGAACCCTAAAAACACCCATAATACCCTAAAGCGGGAGTAGGATTTTACGCTTCTTAGCGGCCCGAAGTTGGGTAAAATCTCCCTCGTGCCGCTCGTTTGATCTGCTCTTGGTGGATACCTATCCCCCGCCAAACCACAAAGGGATCCACGCTATCCCATAGGTGTCGTACCCCGACATCTTTGGCGCTCCAGGTAGGGGGTAAAGATTGTGTGAACCTGATCAAACGATCGATGCGCCAGTTCTTTCGTCATCTTCATCGCCATGGACCCTAAGAAGAAGGGTTTCATGGCGGTTGATCCGTCCACGTCATGTGCGCCTGTAGCCACATGGATAGGTGACAGTGTGGATGCAGGCAGAGGTCTCGAACCTCCATGACGTTCTGGTGATTAAGGCCAAGCTAGCGGCACCGTTCGCAACCATGATGGCAACCCGCGCGCCGCTGGATCTCAAGCCGGAGCTGTGGTGCCTACAGGCAACACAGTGAACTCCAGGGATGGAAGGGCGCCTTCCAAGACACCTACACCGGCACACACACTATGGCCTTCTCAGGTTGCACGCGATGAGCAGCACGGCAACGTCGATGGTTCTAGGCGCCCCCATGGAAAGGCTCATGTGCATCACTCCCGCGATGCGTGGGAGCAACATGCGTGCCAAAATGCTGGCAGACATAGCATGCGGTCACGGGACCGTGATAGAGCTCCTTCTAACACGGTTAGGAGTCAGAGCACCTCACGTTCATGGCACCTTCCCCTGCTAACCTCATTAGTAGAAGCGTTGGCGCGAGCAAAGCTACTCTTGAATTTCCCTCCTATTGCGGAGAAGCTTGATCAGTGGAGAGACACTATCCAAAGCCTCGTCAGCTTCGCTGATAGGGATGGGCTGCAGCGGGCGGAGCCTTCACAGCAGCGGTCCATCGAGTCAGCGTCTACCAATGGCGACAAGGCCGGCGGTGGCACGACCACGGTGCACTCTCCTCCGCGGCAGCAACGGTGGTCGTTGACTCGACCGGTCTGTGCCGGTGGTGACGATTCAACGGCGTTGTCTGATCCATGAACTCGCTGCGATCAACGTCAAGTTCTCTGGGAGTGAACCAAAGAAGACGCTCGGACCACCATCGAGCGACAACGGGAAACGTGCCATCAATCTCATAAGGATGCAAGACCCACTATAGATAAGCTTGCGCCAGGGTATCCTATCGACCTGCCTTATGAGGTAGGTAGTCCAGCGTTTACCCGTGAGGTGCGGCGAGTCTAGTGGCCCAATTCCTTAACGTTCAAACCGGAGGTCCTGGAGAAATACGACCGCAAGACCCACCTGTTGGAGTTCTTGAGCATCTACACCATTGCGGTGCAGGCTGCCGGGGCTCACGACGAGAAGATACTCGCCAACTACTTCCCATTGGTGCTCAAGCCCAATGTGAGGTCGTGGTTGATGCATCTGCCAGAGAATTTCCTCTCTTCCTGGGCAGATATGTGCCATGAGTTTGTTGGTGGCTTTACCGGGGGCCACCAAGCTCTTGGCCAAGAAAGTGATTTGCATCTCATCCCCCAGAAGAAAGGTGAAACCTTGCGCAAGTACATTAGAGATTCAGCTGAATACATCACAACATCCCAAACATTCATCCTACTGGTGTTATTAGCTCGTTTCATAGAACGTGTGTAACCGCAGGATGCACGAAGAGCTGGCAATGAACAAAGTTAAACATATCGCCGAGCTCTATGCTCCAGCTGATAGATGTGCTCGAGCTGAAGAAGGGAGGAGACTCCCCGGCGAGGATGCCGGTGCTGGAGTCAAGTCTGACGAAGACACCATTGCCCCAGCAAGGAAAGGCCGACAGCGGAATAAGAAATGCAAGGACAAGGATGTGCTTGCTATCGAGGAATCTGGCAACCTTAATGTCACTAAGAAGACCAAGGTTGATAGCCTCGGCAAGGAGGTTGCCGAGTGCGCCTCTTGTCAGGCCTTGGCAGTTGGCGACAAGCCGGAAGGCTCCGACAAGCAGTATTGCAAGATCCATCGCACTAAGGGACATGATCTCCAAAACTGCCGACAAGTCGAGTAGCTTGCTGAGAGGCAGAAAGCTGAGTACGTGAGGCGAGACAAGGAGAAGTCCCAAGAAGGTGCAGAGGGGTCTGGCAAGAAACACGGTGGCCGAGGAGGTCGCTATGATAAGGCCAAACGGCAGGAGAGGCCCGCTCGAGGCCGCGACTAGGAAGAGGGGGATGACGACGGCATCGAAGAGGACGATGATTCAATCAAGCTTGAATTTCAAAGAGCTACATATGTCATGTGCGTCGACGAGGGCACCTCGTTGCATTCTTCCCGCCACCAACTCAAAAAGTGGGCGCACGAGATTAATGCGACAGAGCCATCTGTTAAAGCTCGGAAACCACTGAGCTGGTCCCACGCGCCTATCATTTTTTATGCCGAGGATCACCCTGATCACACAACTACGGTCGGCTGTTTGCTATTGTTGGTTTCGCTAACAATTCAGAACCTCAAAGTGACGAAAATTCTAGTTGATGGTGGAGCCGGTTTGAAGTTGATCTCGTGTGATGTGATCAGAAGGTTGCAAATTCCTGATGAAGATCTCGAGGAGACGGGCACTTTTCAGGGGATCAATCTAGGGTGGACTCAGCCGAAGGGAAAGATCACCCTACCGGTAACATTTGGTAGTGACATGAACTTCAGGACAGAGAAAATTGTTTTCGACATCGCAAAGATACCATTGCCATATAATGGGATCCTTGGACGCCCAACGCTGGCCAAATTCATGGCGGCATCACACTATGCTTATAATGTGTTGAAGATGCCCGGGCTGATCAGCGTCATCACAATCAACTCTCACAAGAAGGATGCACTTATCTATGCCGACCAACTTTACCGGGAGGCATTTGCAGCACCTTCTACCAAGGCACCTGCTCCTGCCCTTGAAGCTCCCGTGGGGGGAGAAGACCGGCAAGACCTCTGGTGCACACTCTGGCAAGCATGCCTCTTCGGAGTGCTGCGCTCCCGTTGACGATGTGCCAGAGAGCTCCACCGGAAAGAACAAGAAATCCGCTCCACCAGAAACGAAGAAGGTGGCTGTCAAGGAGGATGATACGGGAGGAAATTTCACCATAAGTACCACCCTCGATGACAAATAGGAAAGCACGCTCATTGCCTTCGGGTGGGCGAATGTCGATGTGTTTGCCTGGCAAGCATCTGATGTCCCCGGTGTTCCCAGGGAGGTAATTGAGCACCACCTTGATGTATGTCCTCATGCATGGCCCGTCAAGCGGAAACTTAGGAAGCAAGCCTTGGAGCGGCCAGAATTTATTGCCAAGGAAATCAGGAAATTGGAAGCAACAAGTTTGGTCAGAGGAGTGCTCCATCCAACATGGTTGGCCAATCTAGTTGTGGTGCGCAAGGCAAAGTGAAAATGGAGGCTGTGTATTGACTATACAGATCTCAATAAGGCCTGTCCAAAAGATCATTTCCCCTTGCCACGCATCGACCATATTGTGGACTCCATTGCATGCTATGATATGCTATCATTCCTCAATGCTTATTCAGGATACCACCAGACCTACATTTCCAAGGAAGACGAAGAGAAGACTGCATTTATCACCCCGTGTGGTATGTATTTGTAACAGCCCGGGACCGACGCTCCAGAAGATTCCCCTTTTATTTCCATTCTCGTCTGTGATTCGTCTGGTTGTTGCATTCATCATCGCATCATTCGCATCATCTGCATGGCATCATCACTTGTTTTCGAAAACTTGCATCCGTTCGTAGTTGCCGGTTCTCTCCGGTCGTGTCGTCGACCGTTTCGAGCCCAACCACACACGCATGTGCCCGCGGCATCGATAAAATATTGTTTTAAAAATTTCTCGGATTGGGCCAAACCCTGGCGTGCGGTCTTATTATAGTGTAGGTAGACAGCCTGCCAAATTTTGTCGCATTCCGAGGTTGTTTCATACCCCATCGATCAACCGTAACAGTGCGGTCATCGGTTTATTATCGGACGTATTCGGTGTTTTTTTTAAAATGATGTCACGGGCCACCACCTCCCTCTATTCTCCTCATAGCCCATCTACATAGCCACACAACCCACCTAGCTGCCCCTCTGCTTCCGGACCATTAGATCGAGGTCCGAAGGTCTGAAAACGGACAAAACTGCTCACCCTAGCCCCTAAACCTATAAATAGGCCCCCTCCCCTTCCTAATTTGGACCTAACCCTAATCCTCCTTGTTTCCTGTGCCAAACCAGCCTCCCACCACCCTCAGCCGCAGCCTCCCTCCTCCCATCCATAGGGCCTGCCAAGCCCAGATCCAGGCCCGCCCGGGCCCGAACCAGGCGAGGCGCCCGAGCTCCCGT
Source organism: Hordeum marinum (assembly GCA_022496015.1). Classification (NCBI taxonomy): domain Eukaryota; kingdom Viridiplantae; phylum Streptophyta; class Magnoliopsida; order Poales; family Poaceae; genus Hordeum; species Hordeum marinum. Next base: position 333,585,746 of record CM039676.1, on the reverse strand, counting down.
GGTCGCGCTTCCGCGTCCGACCTCCTCGCCGCCTCGCGTCGGGGCTGCCCTCGCCGGAGCTCCACCGGAGTCCGCTCTGACCGTCCCTCGCTACCCTTCTCCTCCTTTCCTTCCTCTCCTCCTTCCCCTTCACCTCCTTCCCCTTCTCCCCCTCTCACCTCTCTGCTTCTGTGCCTGCAGGTGCAGCCGTCGGAGTTCCGCCGCCTCGCCTTAGAACCCGCCGGAATTGAGGCCCGCCGGCCAAATCCGGCCTCGCCGCGCTCGCCGCCCTCTGCAACCATCGAGTCCCGCCTGCCGCCTGCCGCTGCCATGGCCCGCGCCCCTGCCTTCCCCGATCTGATCGGGATCAGGAGGAGGAGGACGACGCTGCTCCTGCTCGCCCGTTGACCCGCAGCTAGGATGGGCCCAACTCAACGCCAGATCTTCCGGTGCATGATGGCTCATGGGTCAACTGCCCCTGCAGCCCTATTTCTTGCCCCGTGCACATTTTATTATCCTGCGCCCATGTGTCCTGTTTCGGCCCGTAGCAGCTTTGGCCCATAGTTTTTTTTTCAGTTCGGCGATTTTCTAATTAACCTGTGAATTTTAGCTTTACACATAAACACATGTTTTTAAATTGTTAATAACTTTTTAACCGTGCATCGGATGAAAATACTTTATATATGCAACTTGACTAAAATTTCTTGTAGATTCGTAATTTCCAACTTTCACACATGATAAAAATGTTTAAACTTGTTGTTTGCATTGATTTGCGTAAATGACATGTTAAATGATCTATTCCATAACTAAATAACCGTAGCTCCGTTTGCCATGTTAAACAACATTTAATATTGTCGTGTACCTAAACGAGAGTGAACTAAATAATTCGAACGTGGAGTTTCATGAATATGCAACTCGTTGCATATTGAACTTCACTTAATGTGTAGTAGTTGTTTGTTGTTCCTGCCATGCCATGCCATGCCTTGCATATTAAACCAGACGTGCATCATATTTGTTTGTGCATCATGTCTTGCGTATGTTGTGGTGCATATTGTGTTGATTGTTGTTTCTGGATTGCTTCTTCTCAATAGAGTATCGAAAGCGTTCGGAGTGTGAGGATTCGTTCGACTGTGTTGGCTTATCTTCTTCATGGACCCTTCTTCTTCTGAGCGGGATCTCAGCCAAGATGACACATTTCCCTGGATACCACTACTATCATTGCCATGCTAGTTGTCCCAATTTTATCGTTATGTCTCACTACCTACCACTTGTTTTTCAAGCCTCCCAACATTGCCATGAAAGCCTCTAACCCTCCACCTTCCTAGCAAACTTTTGTTTGGCTATGTTACCGCTTGCTCAGCCCTTCTTATAGCGTTTCTAGCTGCAGGTGCAATTGCTTCCATGTGTCAACATGGACCTTCTTTTGTTATCACAATAGCATTGCTATTTCATTTAATGCACTTATACACTTGGTAAAGGGTGGAAGGCTTGGCCTTTTGCTCGGTGTTTTGTTCCACTCTTGCCGCCCTAGTTACTTGCGAACCGGTGTTATGTTCCATAATTGAGCGCTCCTAACATACTCAGGGTTGTTATGGGGACCCCCTTGATTTTCGTTTTAGGATAAAGCTTGTCTGGCAAGGCCCAACATTGGTACTATTTGCTTAATAACAACTAAAATTGCATAGGGCATGATCACCCTGTGGATTAATCAACAACCCGGGCCAGTGCTCCTCATGAGTGTTGGTCCAAACTAGAGCACTGTGCGGGGCCAACCCGGGGCAACTCGGGAGATTTCTATCAGGCCACTGTACGCGTCGCTTATCCGATGTGTCCTGAGAACAAGATACACGGCTCCTATCAGGATCATCGACACGTTTGGAGGCCTTGCTGGACTTGTTTTACCTTTCTCGAATGTCTTGCGTGAGGAACGCTGATCTTCTTCGGGCTATCTCGAGGTGTCGGAATTCCTTTGGAATTGCCTAGGATGATCATGAGATCCATGGTCGAGGTTATTCCCGCTGCATGTGGTTAATTTGTGATGGATGAGTTGGAGCACCCCTACAGGGTTAAATGTTTCGGAAAGCCGTGCCCGCGGTTATGTGGAAAACTTGGATACTTTGTTTAACACCCGGTCATAGCAAACTTTAAGTAAACTCTAATAAAATACACCAACTTTGTGTGTAACCGTGACTGTCTCTTCTCGTGGGTCCTTATCCGAAAGAGAACACGGTGGGGTTATGATTGACGTAAGTAGGTGTGCAGGATCATTTAGTGATCATTTCTAGTTCACGTCCGTTATGCGTAGACTACCATACTTTACTTTATGTACTGATAAGTTAGCTACTCAAATAAATGCTTAGTCGCTTGCTGCAGCCTCACCACTTAACCATACCTCACCTATTAAGCTTTAATAGTCTTGATACCCTTGGAAATGCGATTGCTGAGTCCACGTGGCTCCCAGATTACTACAACAACAGTTGCAGGTATAGGTAATGCGATGAGTTGACGTGAGCGTGTTGCTTGATTTGATTTGGAGTTCTTCTTCTTCTTCTTCATCAATCTAGGATGGGTTCCAGGCGGCAGCCTGGGTTAGCAAGGATGGATGTCATTTTTGTCGTTTGTTTTCGTCCGTAGTAGGACCCTGCACTTCTGTATGATGTTTGGACATGTTGTTGTATTTATGTGATATTGATGTAGCTTGTGGCGAGTGAGCCAATTCCATATACTCATCTCTTCTATACATGTACTTGTAATGATATCCATTCTTGCAACACGATGAGATGCGCTTCTATCCCTGTCGAGGCCTCATGTCAAAATGAGGATAGGGTCGCATCTTGGGTGTGACAGTATTGCTTTGTGTGTATGCCTTTCGGGTTGAAAAGTGTTGGTTCAACATTTGCAAGAGCAGTCCAGATTGGTGTTAGCCTCAGCTCCGTACAAATATGGAAGCTTATATGGATGACATTGTGGTTAAAACCAAGGACAAAGCAACAATCATGCAAGATCTAGAAGAGATGTTTGCAAATCTGCGCAAGATCAACTTGAAGCTCAATCATGAGAAGTGTGTGTTTGGTGTTCCGCCCGGTAAGCTTCTCGGGTTCTTTGTGTCTTAGCGTGGGATCGAGGTGAACCCAGACAAGATCAAGGCAATTGAGCAGATTGAAGCACCAAGACGCGTCAAAGATGTGCGTCGTCTTGTCGGTTGTGTTGCATCTTTGAGTAGGTTCATCTCAAAATCTGCTGAGCGCGCCCTGCCCTTTTTCAAAATCCTGAAGAAGGCGGGTCCAATGAAGTGGACATAGGAAGCGGAGGCAGCACTGCAGGATTTGAAGAGGTACCTCTCCTCTTTGCCAATACTAGTCGCACCTAGACCACAAGAGCCCTGGTTGCTATACCTGGCGGCAACAAATCAAGTGGCTAGTGCTGCGTTAGTGGCACAGAGAGAAGTCAATGAAGAAGCAACGATAGAGGCAGGACCGCCAAGCGACGAACCAGGATCTTCCCCAACAGGGGCTGGTGCCGACAAGTCGGGATCTTTGCACATGACCAAAGTGACACAGAAGAAGAAGATATATGGTGCAGCACCCAATGTATTTTGTCAGCTCCCTTTTGCAAGGTGCCACGTCAAGATACTCTGGCGTCCAAAAATTGGTTTTTGGCCTCCTCATGGCCTCAAGGAAACGGCGCCATTATTTCCAAGCACATGAGATCACCATCGTCACTCGCTTCCCGCTGCAACGGATTTTTCGAAATTCAGATGCGACCGGCAGGATTGTGGAGTGGGCTTTGGAATTGTCAAGCTTTGGTCTCAGGTTTGAAAGTACTTCGACTATCCAGAGCAGAGCCTTGGTAGAATTCATTGCAGAATGGACTCCAACGCCAGATGAAGAGGTCCAAGAAATGACCCTCCTCGACAAGGAAACAAACCAAGAATGGGTTATCCATTTTGATGGGGCTTTCTCCCTGCAGGGACCGGTGCTAGCATGCTGCTTGTCGCACCCACCAGAGAGCACCTCAAATATGTAGTCCAGATGCACTTTTCCCGAGAGAGGTCGACAAATAACACCTTGGAATATGAGGGCCTGCTTGCCGGTCTTAGGATCGCGGCCGACGTTGGGATCAAGAAGCTCATTGTCAGGGGAGATTCATAGCTCGTTGTCAAGTAAGTCAACAAGGATTATTAGATACCATTCATGAAAGCCTACATAGATGAAGTGAGGAAGTTGGAAGAGCGCTTTGACGGTCTACAAATAGAGCATGTTCCTCGTGTAGAGAATTGTTGGGGAACGTCGCATGGGAAACAAAAAATTTCCTACGCACACGCAAACCTATCCATGGTGATGAGCATCTACGAGAGGGAGAGTGGATCTACATACCCTTGTAGATCGCGAAGCGGGAAGCGTTAAGAAACGCGGTTGGTGTAGTCGAACATCTTCGCGATCCAAATCGCCGAGCGTCCCGCGATCTCATCATGATCCGTCCCGCGATCCAATCACGATCCGTCCCGTGAACTCATCACGATCCGTCCCGCGATCTCATCATGATCTGTCTCACGATCTTGATCACGATCTGTCCCGCGAACTCATCACGATCCGTTCCGCGATCTCATCACGAACTGCCTCGCGATCTCGATCACGGTCCTTCCGATCTAGCGCCGAACGGACGGCACCTCCGCGTTCAGCACACGTGCAGCTTGATGACGATCTCCACCATCTTGATCCAGCAAGAGGAGGTGGAGAGAAGAGAGAGTTCACCGACAGCGTGACGGCGCTCCGGTGATGGTGATGGAGTGATTCCGACAGGGCTTCGCCTAAGCGCTGCGGAAAACCGATATAGAGGAGAAACTGTGCACCGGTGAAACGGGTAGCACGTGGCCGGAAATTCTGTCCAAAAACCACCCAATCCACTAGTATATATAGGAGGAGAGGAGAGGAGAGGCAGCCAAGGCCTATGGGTCGGCCGAAATAGGAGGTGGGAAGCAATCCTACTTCACCTCCAATCCTAGTTGGAGTAGGATTGCCTCCTATTGGCTGGTTTTCCACTTTTTGCTTTAGGATTTTCTCTCCTGCGCCATGGGCCTTTGTGGCTGTTTTCCCAGCCCACTAAGGGCTGGTTATTATTATCCCACAGACCATGGACCTCTTGGGGTCGAAATACCCCTCCCGGAGGCCTCCCGGTACACTACCGGCACTCCCGGTACACTATCGATGAGCCCGAAACTTTTCCGGAAACCAAACCGGGACTTCCTATATATGAATCTTTACCTCCAGACCATTCCGGAGCTCCTCGTGACGTCTGGGATCTCATCCGGGACTCCGAACAAACTTCGGTCACCACCATACATAACTCTACACTACTGAAACGTCACCGAACCTTAAGTGTGCAGACCCTGCGGGTTCGAGAACTATGTAGACATGACCGAGACACCTCTACGGTCAATAACCAATGGCGGGACCTGGACATCCACATTGGTTCCTACATGTTCTACGAAGATCTTTATCGGTCAAACCTCTATGTCAAGGATTCAGTTAATCCTGTATAACGTTCCCTTTGTTCTTCGGTATGTTACTTGCCCGAGATTCGATCGTCGGTATCTCCATACCTAGTTCAACCTCGTTACCGGAAAGTCTCTTTACTCGTTCCGTAATACAAGATCCCGCAACTAACAATTAGTCACATTGCTTGCAAGGCTTATTGTGATGTTGCATTACCGAGTGGGCCCCGAGATACCTCTCCGTTACACGGAGTAACAAATCCCAGTCTCGATCCATGCCAAGTCAACAGACAGCATCGGAGATACCTGTAGAGCACCTTTATAGTCACCCAGTTACGTTGCGATGTTTGATACACACAAGGCACTCCTCCGATATCCGTGAGTTGCATGATCTCATGGTCATAGGAACATCTACTTGACATGCAGAAAACAGTAGTAATAAACTGACACGATCATATGCTATGTTTGTAGTTTGGGTCGTATCCATCACATCATTGTCCTAATGATGTGATCCCGTTATCAAATGACATCTCATGTCCATGGCTAGGAAACCTTAACCATCCTTTGATCAACGAGCTAGTCCATTAGAGGCATACTAGGGACATGGTTTTGTCTATGTATCCACACATGCATTTAAGTCTCCGATCAATACAATTATAGCATGGATAATAAACGATTATCATGAACAAGGAAATATGATAATAACTAATTTATTATTGCCTCTAGGGCATATTTCCAACAGTCTCCCACTTGCACTAGAGTCAATAATCTAGTTCACATCACCATGTGATTCGCATTGTTATGAATCTAACACCCAATGAGTTCTAGGGCTCGATCATGCTTTGCATGTGAGAGAGGTCTTATTGTCAACGGGTCTACGATATTCAGATCCGTGTGTACTTTGCAAATCTCTATGTCAAACCGTAAACACTGCTACCACACTCCACTTGGTACTATTTCCAAATGGCTGCTCCACTATACGTATCCAGATTGCTACTACTAGTCATTCGGATAGGTGTTAAAGCTTGCATCGACGTAACTCTTTACGACGAACTCTTTATCACCTCCATAATCGAGAAACATCTCCTCAGTCTCTTAGTTACTGAGGATAATCTTGACCGCTGTCCAGTGATCCACTCCTGGTTCACTCTTGTACCCCCTGACGGACTCATGGCAAGGCACACACAAGTGCGGTACACAGCATGGCATAATATAGAGCCTATGGCTAAGGCATAGGGGACGACGTTCGTCCTTTCTCTTTCTTCTGCCGTTGTCGAGCTTTGAGTCTCACACAACTTTCACACCTTACAAATCAGGCGAGAACTCTTTCTTTGACTGATCCATTTTGAACTCTTTCAAAATCTTGTCAAGGTATGCACTCATTGAAAGTCTCATCGAGCATCTTGATCTATCTCCATAGATTTTGATGCTCAACAATTAGGTAGCTTCATCCAGGTCTTCCTTTGAAAATCACTTTCCAAATGACCGTTTTATGCTTTCCAGAAACTCTACATTATTTCTGATCAACAATATGTCACCCACATATACTTATCAGAAATTCTATAGTGCTCCCACTCACTTTATTGCAAATACAAGTTTCTCGTAAACTTTGTATAAACATCAAAACTTTGATCACCTCATCAAAGCGTATATTCCAACTCCGAGATGCTTGCTTCAGTCCATGGAAGGATCACCGAAGCTTGCACACCTTTTAGCATCCTTAGGCCAGACAAAACCTTCTGGTTGTATCACATACAACCTTTCCTCAAGTAAACCGTTAAGGAAACGATGTTTTGACATCCATCTGCCAGATTTCATAATTGAAAACATAGCAACTGCTAACATAATTCCAACAGACTTTAGCACCACTACGAGTGAGAAAGTCTCATCGTTGTCAACTCCTTGAACTTGTCACAAACATCTTTGCAACAAGTCGAGCTTTACAAATAGTGACATTCACCATCAGTGTCTGTCTTCATTTTAAAGATCCATTTGTACTCAACGACCTGCCGTCCAACGAGCAAGTCTACCAAAGTCTACACTTGGTTTTCATACATGGATCCTATCTCGGATTTCATGGCCTCCAACCATTTGTCAGAATCCGGGCCCATCATCGCTTCTCCATAGCTCGTAGGTTCATCGTTGTCCAACAACATGACCTCCAAGACAGGGTTGCCGTACCGCTCAGGAGCAGTACACATCCTTGTCGACCTACGAAGTTCGATAGTAACTTGATCCTGAAGCTTCATGATCATCATCATTAACTTCCTCTTCAACTAACGTAGGCTTCACAGAAACATCTTTCTGCGTTGCGCTACTCTCTGGTTGAACAAAGGTTTAACAACCTCATCAAGTTCTATCTTCCTCCCACTCAATTCTTTCGAGAGAAACATTTCCTCGAGAAAGGATCCGTTTAAGCAACAAACACTTTGCACTTGGATCTGAGGTAGAAGGTTCACCCAACTGATCTTAGGGTATTCTATGAAGATGCATTTGTCCGCCTTGGGTTCGACCTCATTAGGTGAAAACATTTTCCACACAAGCGTCGTAGCCCCAAACATTAAGAAATGACAGCTTAGGTTTCTATCAAACCATAATTCATGCAGTGTCATCTCAACGGATTTAGATGGTGCCCTTTTTAAAGTGAATGTAGTTGTCTCTAATGCATAACCCCAAAATTATAGTAGTAAAACGACAAGAGACATCATAGCACGCACCATGTCCAATAGAGCATAACTATGATGTTCGGACACACCATCACACTATGGTGTTCCAGGTGGCGTTTAGTTGTGAAACAACTTTCACGTTGTCTTAAGTTGTATGCCAAACTCGTGACTCAGATATTCACCTCCATGATCATATCGCAGTCATTTTTATCTTCTTGTCACGATGATCTTTAAACTTCACTCTGAATTTGCTTGAACCTTTCAAACGATTCAGACTTGTGTTTCATTAAGTAAATATACACTATATCTACTCAAATCATCAGTGAAGGTAACAAAATAACGATATCCACTGCATGCTACAAGACTCACTAGATTGCATACATCAACATGTATCATTTCCAATGAATCACTTGCCCGCTCCATCCAACGGGGTCCTTTAGTCATCTTGCCCAAGAGGCATGGTTCGCATGCCTCAACGATTCGAAATCGAATGAGTCCAAATATCCATCACCATGGAGTTTCTTCATGCGCTTTATACCAATATGACATTTTTACGGCAGTGCCACAAGTATGTGGTACTGTCTTTATTTAACTTTGTATCTTTTGACATCAATGTTATGAACATGTGTATTACTATGATCAGGATTTCAACAAACCATTCTCACTGGGTGCATGACCATTGAAGGTATTATTCATGTAAACAGAATAAGTATTATTCTCTGACTTAAATGAATAACCGTATTGCAACAAACATGATCTAATCATGTTCATGCTCAACGCAAAACACCAAATAACATTTATTTAGGTTCGTCACTAATCCTGAAGGTAGAGAGAGTGTGCGATGTTGATCACATTAACCTTGGAAACATTTCCAACACACATCGTCACCTCACCCTTAGCTAGTTCTCCGTTTATTCCGTAGCTTTTATTTCGAGTTACTAACATTTAGCAACCGAACCGGTATCCAATACCTAGGTACTACTAGGAGTACTAGCAAGGTACACATCAATAACTCGTATATCAAATATACTTCTGTCGATGTTGCCAACCTTCTTATCTACCAAGTATCTAGGGTTGTTCCGCTTCAGCGACCTCTCACCTCATAATAGAAGCACTTAGTCTCGGGTTTGAGTTCAACTTTGGGTTGCTTCACTGGAGCAGCAACTGACTTGCTATCCATGAAGTTTCCCTCCTTGCTCTTGCCCTTTTCGAAACTAGTGGTTTGATTAACCATCAAAACTTTACGCTCCTTCTTGATTTCTACCTTCGCGGTGTCAAACATCGCGAACAGCTCAGGGATCAATACTTCTATCCTGGTGTATTATAGTTCAGCACTAAGTTCCAGTAGCTTTAGTGACAGTGACTTGGAGAACTATATCAATCACTATCTTATCTGGAAGATCAACTCCCACTTGATTCAAGCGATTGTAGTACCCAGACAATCTGAGTACATGCTCAACGATTGAGCTATTCTCCTTCATCTTATAGGCAAAGAATCTTGTTGGAGATCTCATATCTCGCAACACAGGCACGAGCCTGAGATCACAATCTCTGCTCCTAGAACATCTCGTATGTTCCGTGACGTTCAAAACGTTTCGGAGCCTCAATTCTAAGCCATAATGCATGACGCACTAAACTATCAAGTAGTCATCGAAACGTGCTTGTCAGATGTTCACAACATCTATAGACGACGCTAGAGGGGGTGGCGCACCGAGCGGTGCATTAAGGACATAAGCCTTCTGTACAGCAATGAGGACAATCCTCAGATCACGGACCCAGTCCGCAATATTGCTACCAACATCTTTCAACTCTATTTCTCTAGGAACATATAAAAATTTAAGGGAGCTACAGCACGAGCTAGTAATCTACAACATAATTTGCAAAGACACTTTGACTATGTTCATGATAACGAGTTCAATTAATCATATTAATTAAGAACTCCCACTCAAATTGACATCCCTCCGATCATTCGAGTGATACATGATCCAAATTCACCAACTCAAGTCCGATCATCACGTGAGTTGAGGTGGCTGCAATGGTGAACATCATTATGTTGATCATATCTACTATATGGCTCATGTTCGACCTTTCGGTCTCTCGTGTTCCGAGGCCATGTCTGTACATGCTAGGCTCGTCAAGTTTAACCCTAGTGTTCTGCGCGTGCAAATCTGGCTTGCACCCGTTGTATGTGAACGTAGAGTCTATCACACCCGATCATCACGTGGTGTCTCAACACGACGAACTTTCGCAACGGTGCACACTCGGGGAGAACACAGTTCATCTTGAAATTCAAGTGAGGGATCACCTTATAATGCTACCGCCGTACTAAGCAAAACAAGGTGCATAAAAGGATTAACATCTCATGCAATTGATAAGTGACATGATATGGCCATGAACTTGTGTTTAAGATCTCCATCTTCGAAACACCGGCATGATCTCCATCGTCACCGACACAACACCATGATCTCCATCATCTTGATCTCCATCAATGTGTTGCCATTGGGGTTGTGGTGCCAGCCCTGCTTCTACTTCTATTGCTACCGCTTAGCGATAAAGTAAAGCATTACATAGCGCTTAATGATTGACACGCAGGTCATACAAAAATTAAAGACAACCTTATGGCTCCTGCCGGTTGCCGTACTCAACGACATGCAAGTCATGAAATTCTATACATCACATGATCATCTCATACATCACATATATCTCATCATGTAATTGGCCATATCACATCACAACATACCCCGCAAAAACAAGTTAGACGTCCTCTAATTGTTGTTGCATGTTTTACGTGGCTGCTACGGGTATCTAGCAAGAACGATTCTCACCTACGCATAAACCACAACGGTGATACATAGATTGCTTTTCAACCTTCTCAAGGACCGCCTTTGTCGGATCCGATCCAACTAAAGTGAGAGAAACTGTCACCCGCAAGCCATCTAAGCAACAAGTTGCGTCGAGGGAACCGGTCTCTCGTAAGCGTACGAGTAATGTTGGTCTGGGCTGCTTCATCTCACAATCCCGCTGAACCAAAATCCGACCAAGGGAGGAAGCAATCTAAGCATCAATGCCCACAAACCTTTTGTGTTCTACTCGAGATCTCATCGAACCATCAACCTAGCTCATGATGCCACTGTTGGGGAACGTCGCATGGGAAACAAAAAATTTCCTACGCACACGCAAACCTATCCATGGTGATGAGCATCTACGAGTGGGGGAGTGGATCTACATACCCTTGTAGATCGCTAAGCGGGAAGCGTTAAGAAACGCGGTTGGTGTAGTCGAACATCTTCGCGATCCAAATCGCCGAGCGTCCCGCGATCTCATCACGATCCGTCCCGCGATCCAATCACGATCCGTCCCGTGAACTCATCACGATCCGTCCCGCGATCTCATCACGATCCGTCTCACGATCTTGATCATGATCTGTCCCGCGAACTCATCACGATCCGTTCCACGATCTCATCACGAACTGTCTCGCGATCTCGATCACGGTCCTCCCGATCTAGCACCGAACGGACGGCACCTCCGCGTTCAGCACACGTGCAGCTTGATGAAGATCTCCACCATCTTGATCCAGCAAGAGGAGGTGGAGAGGAGAGAGAGTTCACCGACAACATGACGGCGCTCCGGTGATGGTGATGGAGTGATTCTGACAGCGCTTCGCCTAAGCGCTGCGGAAAACCGATCTAGAGGAGAAACTGTGCACCGGTGAAACGGGTAGCACGTGGCCGGAAATTCTGTCCAAAAACCACCCAATCCACTAGTATATATAGTAGGAGAGGAGAGGAGAGGCAGCCAAGGCCTTTGGGTCGGCCGAAATAGGAGGTGGGAAGCAATCCTACTTCACCTCCAATCCTAGTTGGAGTAGGATTGCCTCCTATTGGCTGATTTTCCACTTTTTGCTTTAGGACTTTCTATCCTGCGCCATGGGTCTTTGTGGCTGTTTTCCCAGCCCACTAAGGGATGGTTATTATTCTCCCACAGCCCATGGACCTCTTGGGGTCGAAATACCCCTCCCGGAGGCCTCCCGGTACAATACCGACACTCCCGGTACACTACCGATGAGCCCGAAACTTTTCCGGAAACCAAACCGGGACTTCCTATATATGAATCTTTACCTCCGGACCATTCCGGAGCTCCTCGTGATGTCCGGGATCTCATCCGAGACTCCGAGAAAACTTCGGTCACCACCATACATAACTCTACGCTACTGAAACGTCACCGAACCTGAAGTGTGCAGACCCTGCGGGTTCGAGAACTATGTAGACATGACCGAGACACCTCTACGGTCAATAACCAATGGCGGGACCTGGACGTCCACATTGGTTCCTACATATTCTGCGAAGATCTTTATCGGTCGAACCTCTATGTCAAGGATTCAGTTATTCCCGTATAACGTTCCCTTTGTTCTTCGGTATGTTACTTGCCCGAGATTCGATCGTCGGTATCTCCTTACCTAGTTCAACCTCGTTACCGGCAAGTCTCTTTACTCGTTCCGTAATACAAGATCCCGCAACTAACAATTAGTCACATTGCTTGCAAGGCTTATTTTGATGTTGCATTACCGAGTGGGCCCCGAGATACCTCTCCGTCACACGAAGTAACAAATCCCAGTCTCAATCCATGCCAACTCAACAGACACCATCAGAGATACCTGTAGAGCACCTTTATAGTCACCCAGTTACGTTGTGACGTTTGATACACACAAGGCACTCCTCCGATATCTGTGAGTTGCATGATCTCATGGTCATAGGAACGCATACTTGACATGCGGAAAACAGTAGCAATAAACTGACACGATCATATGCTACGTTTGCAGTTTGGGTCTTGTCCATCACATCATTCTCCTAATGATGTGACCCCGTTATCAAATGACATCTCATGTCCATGGCTAGGAAACCTTAACCATCTTTTGATCAACGAGCTAGTCTATTAGAGGCATACTAGGGACATGGTTTTGTCTATGTATCCACACATGCATCTAAGTCTCCGATCAATACAATTATAGCATGGATAATACACAATTATCATGAACAAGGAAATATGATAATAACTAATTTATTATTGCCTCTAGGGCATATTTCCAACAAGAATAGCATTGCTGACGAACTGTCGAAGCGTGCTGCCCTCAAGTTACCTATGGAACCAGGGACTTTCGTGCTCCAATTGACTCAGCCATCTGTATCACCGTCGGCAAAGCAGAACAAGAGAAGGAATTTGAATTCCGTCTAGTACTTTCCCGCAGAGCTCCCAGCAACTTCAGGCAAGGAAGTTGCCGGGATCGACAGCAAGCTTCCGGGGGGGCAACAGGCGCTGGTAGGGCCTCAAGCCCTTGCCATAGAGACAAGCGCCCGCGCGGCAGAAGACATGCCTTTAGTCGTTGCCGTCGAGCCTCAATCTCCAGCATGGGCACAACGCATTGTTTAATTCCTTCAAATAGGAGAGCTCCCTGAGGAACAGGAGAAGTAGAGAAAGTAGACCTTCAGTCTAATATGTACAACTTTGTGGATGACATCCTGTACTAAAAGTGATCGAACGATGTGAAATTGAATTGCATTCCTCGGGAGAATGGACTGGAGCTGTTGGCAGAAATACATGGATGCATATGTGACTCCCACATAGGATTAGGAGCTCTTGCGGGGAAGGCCTTACGGCAAGGTTTCTTTGGACCCACTGTTCTCCAGGATGCAACTACACTAGTAACCAAGTGTGAAGCATGCCCGTTCCATTCAAAGAAACTACATCAACCAGATCAAGCTCTTCAGACAATCCCTCTTTCCTGGCCATTTTCGGTTTGGGGCCTAGACATCGTGGGCCGCTTTTGCCGTGCTACCGGGGGCTTTGAGTACTTGTACGTTGCAATCGATAAGTTCACAAAGTGCCTGTAAGTGGAAGCAGTGAGAAAGGTGACAGCACAATCAGCCGTCAAGTTCTTCAAAGGACTAGTTTTCCATTTTGGTGTACCACATAGGGTCATCACTGACAGCGGCACACAATTCACGAGCCGCACCTTCATGCAATATGTCCAAGTCCTTGGCAGCAATATTTGTTTTTCTTCTGTTGCTCATCCAAGGAGCAATGGCCAAGCGGAAAGGGCAAATGCTGAAGTGTTGCAAGGGCTTAAGATAAGAACTTTCGATAGGTTGTGCAAGTGCGACAGACGTTGGATTGATGAGCTGTCGGCGGTTCTTTGGTCAATCAGAACGACGCCAAATCGAGCCACCAGCTAAAAAACCTTCTCCCTGGTGTATGCAGCAGAGGGAGTTCTCCCCATAGAACTCATATACAGGTCACCTCGAGCGCTCGCTTATGATGAGCCTGAGCAAGAGCAGTTGCACCAAGATGACATAATGCTCCTTGAGGAAGATAGTCTTCAGGCTGCTGTGCGAGCTGCATGCTACTAGCAACCTTTGCGCCACTACCTGAGCCGCAAAGTTCATGCCCGAAGTCTTGAGGAAGGCGACCTTGTTCTTCGGCACGTTCAGTCGGCGAAGCATTCTAACAAGTTGACGCCAAAGTGGGAATGCCCTTACCGGGTACTAAGAGTCACTAGGCCTAGCACAGTCCGCCTGGAGACTGAAGATGGGGTCCCAGTGAGCAACTCCTGGAACATCGAACATCTTCGTAAGTTCTATCCATAAGGCACAATTGCCGAGCCCCCCCCCCCCGACAACCACCTTTTGTACAAGTCTTGCCGGCAAGGCATGTCATCCTTTGTACAAAGCCAGGCGCAGACCCTATGCATAGTTGAATAAGATCATGCGTCCTACAACTCTTGTCCATTTCCATGTTTCCTTACATGCATATTTATCTGAGATGTTGCATTACGCTTATTCCTAGCAAGTGCTAACGAACCGCCAAGGTTCCACACCTCTATTTTCGCTTCTTTCTTTTTCTTAAAGGATAGAAGGTTCCCCTGCGTACAAGTTTGCCAGGGGGATGAGATAGTGTGTACACCAACATGCGACGTTCGAAGTTGACACCTTGCGGAAAGGAGTACAGTCACAAAAGGCTAAGCTGCAAAACTCTAAGTAAATTTTTACCATGAGGTTATTTTCCTTGGACGATTTCAAGTTTTGTATGGGAAACCTACACGCGAAGGAACCTCGTCGTGATCGGTTGCGCCCTTACTCTAAGTAGATTTTTCTTTCTTCACTAAGTAGATTTTTTTTCCATTTTTGATTTATTTAGTTGTGGTTGAAACAAACAAAAAAATTAAATAATGAAAAATACAAAAATAATTAGTTTCCTCTTATGCCTAAGAAGTTTTTCAAAAAGAGAAATGATTGGAATGTTGTGCATTGGAGAAGTGAGGGTTGACCTTGAACACTTGTGTTGATGCTCATCGAAACAATGTAGAATTTTTCACGGAAGCTTATCAAAATAATTATCCCCATGTATATATCCATTGTATTATAAAAATAATGTGCCTAGATTTGCTTTTAGTATGATTAGATTGCTTGTTTCCTATGTGCGGTGCAAAAACAGAAACTTTGGTGCCCAGTACAGAATTTTTATAACTTTACCAGGGAGTCAAAAGCTTCTGAATGTTTTACACATGATTTATATACAAATTTCCTAGGTTTTCCTAATGTTTTAGAATTTTTGGGGTTGCATAAGTATGGTCATTGTTCAGATCATTACAAAATATTCTGTTTTTGACAGAATCTGCCTTGTTTGCATAGTTTGCGTGTTTTAGCATTTCCATGGCTTATATTAAGTGATATAAATTGTGGAAATGATAATTTACATTACACATTATTCAAGAAAAATTATGCTTCATATACTTATCCCTTGGGGAGTAATGACTTCACACATAATAAGTATAGGTGTAATTTTTTTTAAAGTTAGCAAACACCGCATTGGTCAGTTGAAC
Organism: Hordeum marinum; assembly: GCA_022496015.1. Classification (NCBI taxonomy): domain Eukaryota; kingdom Viridiplantae; phylum Streptophyta; class Magnoliopsida; order Poales; family Poaceae; genus Hordeum; species Hordeum marinum. The sequence goes on along the minus strand of CM039676.1, from coordinate 333,569,731 downwards.
AATTCATGAAAGAATATTCGAGGAAGAGAGATTCCACATATAAATATACTATCTTGGACATCTTCTATGATTGTGAGCTCATTAATTATTTTCAAACTCAAGAAAATTAGTTCAAATTGTACAAGGAAGACAACATCATGAGTTATGTTTGGGTGTATTTGTATAGAAGTCATATTGTTATGGATCCTCCAACATGTGGTGCTTGCTTCCACCTCATACTAGCCAAAACTTCTGCAACAAGTAGAAATACTACTTGTGCATCCAAACACCCTTAAACCGGTTTTGCCATGAGAGTCCACTGTTTACCTACCTATGGATTGAGTAAGATCCTTCAAGTAAGTTGTCATCGGTGCAAAAAGAAATAAAAAATGCTCCTAAATATGTATGATCTTTTATTGTAAGGGAAAATAAACATTGTACAAAATTGTGATGGTAAAGAAATAAAAGCGACGAACTGCATAATAAAGGTTGCTATCTCAAAGGGCAATACAACGTGACGTTCCTTTGCATTAACGGTTTGCACATAAAAAAAAGCGCATGACAACCTCTGCTTCCCTTTGAGAAGGGCCTATATTTTACTTTCTAGTACTTACCTTTATGCAAGAGTCATGGTGATCTGCACCGCTTCCTATATTTCGCCTTTTTCTGTTGGCAAGCGTCATGTGTTGGGGAATGATCTAGACATATATACCCATACAAATATATTTGATCATGAATTATTATTGTTGACAATTATCTGTATGATAAATAAGTTGAGAGGCGATACATTAAGACACTATCTTTCTCTGTGTTTGATGGACGCTATTTGTTCTAAAAATATGGTTTGAGTGTCAATAATCATGGAAGAGTATATGATAGTTGAGTATGTGGAATTTGCAAAATCAACGCTCTTACATAGACCCTTCCTGAAAATCAGATGAATTGCAATTGTTCGATGACTAGGAATGTAGTTTGCTAGTTTTCAAGAAACTTTCTGGTCTATACTTTCACATGTGAATAGCTTGTTACTTGATCATGAGAAGTTTTATGAGATGAGCTACTATTTATGGTTTATATTGATTCTAGAAAAAGTGATTGGAATTCTCATTTATCAAACTTGTGCACTTGCTAGCATTCACACTTCATAAATTATTTCTTTTATCATTTACCTACTCGAGGACGAGCAGGAATTAAGCTTGGGGATGTTGATACATCTCCAACGTATCTATAATTTAGGAAGTCTTCATGCGATGTTTACAATAATTTTATATGATTTTGGTATGATTTTATTAGAACTAACCCGGACTGACGTTGTTTTCAGCAGAACTACCATCGTGTCGTTTTTTGTGCAGAAATAAAAGTTCTCGGAATGGGCTAAAAATTTACTGTGATTTTTTATGGACCAAAAGAGACCCCCGAATTTTATGGACCAAAAGAGGCTATGAAAATAAAAGATTCCTATAAATACCAAAACCCCTAGAAAGAACCCGAGATCAGAAGTTCCGCCACCACAAATCTCTGTAGACACGAAAAATAAATATTGGCCCTCTGCGGCATAATGTCGGGGGGTCACCATCACCGGAGACCATGAAGGAGGAAGACGGAGGATCCATCATCACCATGGACGCCAAGCACGAGAGGGAGAACCTGTCCCCACCTAGGGGGAAGGCTATGGAGGAGGAAACACAAGGGGGAGACCCTCTCCCCCTCTCTCTAGGTGGCGCCGAAGTGCCATCAGGAGAACCATCGCCATAGTGATCGTCTTCATCAACATCACCTTCTTCATCACCGTCCTCATATGTTTTCAGCGGTCCACTCTCCCGCATCCTGCTGTAATCCCCTACTTGAACATGGTGCTTTATCCCACATATTATGATCCAATGATGTGTCGCCATCCTATGATGTTTTGAGTAGATTTCTTTTGTCTTATGGTTTGATTGATGATCCTGATTGGTTTGAGTTGTATGTTTATTTTGGTGCTGTCCTATGGTGCCTTCCATGCCGCGCACACATGAAAGATTCCTGATATATGGTGTTGCAATACGTTCATGATTCACTTACAGTGGGTTGCTAGAGTGACAAAAGCTTAAACCCGAGTAAGGGTTTGTTGTGTGTGGGATAAAGGGGACTTGATGCTTTAATGCAATGGTTGGGTTTTACCCTGATGATGTTTAGTAGTTGTGAATGCTTGCTAGAGTTCCAATCATAAGTGCATATGATCCAAGTAGAGAAAGTATGTTAGGTTATGCCTCTCCCTCATATAAAATTGCAATAATGATTACCGATCTTGTTAACAATTGCTTAGGACATTTCCACACACCGACCCATCATTATTCCACACTCGCTATTTGTAATATATAGTAATATATTCTATCTTTATGATAAAAGCACCTATATTTATATTTTAGTTCTCCGATATCATGCAAAGATATTCTCTTTATACCCACAATGTAGTTTTATTTCTCGTTTCTAGTTGGAAGCAAACGTTCGGCGTACGTAGAGTCGTATCAGTGGTAGATAGGACTTGAGAGAATATTGATCTTACCTTTATCTCCTTGTGGGTTCGACACTCCATACTTACCACTTCCACCTTTGGAAATTGCTACAATGGTTCCTTGCACTTGGGGATTATTAGTTCCACAACAGCGCTTTGCATCATGGGCGCTAGTGAGGGTCCTAGAGCGTCGAGTAACCGGAGGCCTGGGACGGCGATGGATCGGCCATGGTAATTGTGCTGATGTACTCTTCGGAGGAGTACTTCCAGCTGGGATGATGGATGCGCGCATGTGCATGGGTGACGATCCTGAAGCAAGCAGGATCGGCAATGGGGGTGACCGCCCGGCCAAGGGAGGCCGAGGCACCACGTGTAATCCAGGATAAAGCCGGGTTGGAGGAGGTCGTGGCATCGGGATTAGCATCTGGAGGCGTGGTAGGGGCACCGACCTGGCCTTGAGAATAAGCGGGGAAACCACGAGCGTCAAGTGAGGAGGCATCCACTCCTAGCAAGGCCCCTGCTACAGAGGGGCTGCGAACAGGAGGGTCCAGCGCCAAAGCAGCGCGGCTAGTGCCACGAGCAGCAGTAGGAGAAGCACGAAGACTGCCGCTAGCGTGAGTGGGCACAGCAGAAAGGATGACCATAGGAGACCACCGCAGTGTGGGTGGCGTGATTGGCGGCGGCACAGTTGACGAGTCAGAGTCCTATTTAAACGGAAAGACAGATTTTTCAAGTCACACATGCCTAGAGATGATGACACACCCTGATTCCGAATTCTATTAACGAAATCCCTTGGTATTGGGGGGTAGCCAAAAAAGACGCAGGGAACAGATAGGGGGCAAGTTTGAGGGGGGGGAGAGGTGGCAAGAAGATTAGGATAGCAGAGGCAACAAAATACCCGGAATTTATCGTAGGAAGGAGGGTGACCGGAGAAGAGGTGGTGGGGCGTGAAGTTGTCGCGCGTGCGGCAAGGGTGAACATTGAGGTATGCGTGGTGGTGGAGAGTGCCTCGGGCCAGAACCGCAATGGGATGCTGGGGTCAAGAAGGACTGTGCGAATACTATCGTTAAGGGTGCGGAGGACGTGTTTCGCGCAGTCGTTTTGCTATGAGGTGTATGGGTAAGTGAGATGAAGAATGGCGTCGTGCAGGAAGAGCAGGGTGTGCACGCCGTGGTTGTCGAATTCGCCCCCATTGTCAGTTTGAAGGCCGAGGATGGAACGAGAGAACTGCGTACAAACAAACGCAAATAAGGAGGCGGGCGTGTGAGCACGTCCGATTTGTGACTTAGAGGGAAAGACCATACAAAATGAGAAAAATCATCAAGGATGACCAAGTACCATTGGAAGCTAGAATTACTAATTATTAGAGAAGACCATACATCACAACGTAACCATTCAACAGGAAAGCTAGAAACATGATGTGAATCAAAAAATGGGAGGGAACTTCTCTTGCCCAAGTGGTTCGTTGAGCAGATGTGTTTCACACTTTTACTACACTAAAAAATCACTATGAAGAAGCGATGCATAGTCGAGGTGCTAGGCTGCCCTAAACGCTCATACCAGAGATCAAAATCAGAGGTGAGCATGACGGGCGCGTGGGTGGAGAGCGACGGCTGCCTCTGATAAAGGTCGATGGGGCTTGATGTCTACTACACAACCTTCTTCTTGTAGACTTGTGTTGGTCCTCCAAGCATAGAGTTTTGTAGGACAGCGACAATTTTCCCTCAAGTGGATGACCTAAGGTCTATCAATCCGTGGGAGGTGTAGGATGAAGATGGTCTCTCTCAAACAACCCTACAACCAAATAACAAAGAATCTCTTGTGTCCCCAACACACCCAATACAATGGTAAATTGTATAGGTGCACTATTTCGGCGAATAGATGGTGATACAAGTGCAATATGGATGGTAGATATAGTTTTTTATAATACGAAAATATAAAAACCGCAAGGTAACAAATAACAAAAGTGAGCACAAACGGTATTGCAACGCTTCAACACAAGGCCTAGGGTCCATACTTTCACTAGTGCAATTTCTCTCAACAATATTAACATAGTTGAATCATATGTAAATCCCTCACGTGAGACAACGAGTGTCATGCCCAAGATGCGGTCCTATCCTTATTTTGGCACGAGGGCCTTGACAGGGATAGAAGCGCATCTCGTCGTGTTGCAAGAATGGATATCATTACAAGTACATGTACAGAAGAGATGAGTATATGGAGTTGGCTTACACTCGCCACAAGCTACATTAGAGTCACATCAATACAACAACATACTCAAACATCATACAGAAGAGTAGGGTCCGACTACGGATGAAATCAAACGATAAAATGACATCCATCCTTGCTATCCCAGGATGCCGCCTAGAACCCATCCTAGATTGATGAAGAAGAAGAAGCAGAACTCCAATTCAAACAAACATCATGCTCACGTCAAATCATCGCATTACATGTACCTACAACTGTTGTTGTAGTAATCTGTGAGCCACAGGGACTCAGCAATCTCATTTCCAACGGTATCAAGACTATTAAAGCTTAATGGGTGAGGTATGGTTAAGTGGTGAGGCTGCAGCAAGCGACTAAGCATTTATTTGAGTGGCTAACTTACGAGTACAGTAAAGAAATTATGGTGGTCTACGCATAACAGAGTGAACTAGTGATGATCACTGACTGACCTTAACACCTACTTACGCCAAGCATAACCCCATCGTGTTCTCTTTCGGATAAGAACTCACGAAAAGAGACAGTCACGGTTACGCACACAGTTGGTGTATTTTATTTGAGTTTACTTCAAGTTTGCTATGACCGGGTGTTAAACAAAGTATCCAAGTTTACCACATAACCACGGGCACGGCTTCTCGAAAAGATTTAACCCTGCAGGGGTGCTCCAACTCATCCATCACAAATTAACCAAACGCAGCAGGAATAACCTCAACCACGGATCTCGTGATCATCCTAGGCAATTCCAAAGGAAATCCGACACCTCGAGATAGCCCGAAGAAGATCAGAGTTCCTCACTCAAGACGTTCGAGAAAGGTAAAACAAATCCAGCAAGGCCTCCCGACGTGTCGACAACCCCGATAGGAGCCACGTATCTCGTTCTCAGGACACGGCGGATAAGCTAGTGTACGGTGGCCTCATAGATATCTCCCGATTTGCCCCGGGTTGGCCCCGCACAATGCTCTAGTTTGGACCAACACTCATGAGGAGCACTGTCCCGGGGGTTGATTAATTATCCACGGGTGTCGTCGGGTCCCTATGCAATTTTATTAATTATTAGGCAAATCTAGTACCAATGTTGGGCCTTGCCGGACAAGCTTTATCCCCAAACAAAAATCAAGGGGGTCCCCATAACAACCCTGAGCATGTTAGGAGCGCTCAATTATGGAACATAACACCGGTTCACAAGTAACTAGGGGTGGCAAGAGTGGAACAAAGCACCGAGCAAAAGGCCAAGCCTTCCACCTTTACCAAGTATATATGTGCATTAAATTAAATAGCAGAAATATTGTGATATAACAAAAGAATGTCCATGTCGACACATGGAACTAATTGCACCTGCAGCTAGAAACGCTATAAGAAGGGCTGAGCAAGCGGTAACATAGCCAAACAAAGGTTTTGCTGGGAAGGTGGAGGGTTAGAGGCTTTTCATGGCAATGTTGGGAGGCTTGACAAACAAGTGGTAGGTAGCGAGACATAGCGATAAAAACGAGACATCTAGCATGGCAATGATAGTAATGGTATCCAGGGAAATGTGTCATCTTGCCTGAGATCCCACTCGGAAGAAGAACGAGTCCATGAAGAAGACGATCCAACGTAGTCGAACGAATCCTCACACTCCGAACGCTTTTGGAACTCTATCGAGAAGGAAATAATACGGAAACAACAATCAACACACGAGAAACACCACAACATATGCATGACATGATGCGCAAACAAATATGATGCATGTCCACTTTTAAATATGCAAGGCATGACAAGCAAGAGCAACAACCAACTACTACATATTAAGTGAAGTTCAATATGCAACGGGTTGCATATTGACGAAACTCCACGTTCGAATTATTTAGTTCATTCTTGTTTAGGTACTCACCAACGTTAAATGTTGTTAGGCATGGCAAGAGGTGAAGCAGAAGTAAACTATCTATCTAGGCATCTTAAATGAGGTCGGAAACAACTTATAGTATTTCCGAAATGACCCCATATGTTAATTTCAAAATTGATCCAGATCTGAAATAACCATATTTTATATTTGTTTAACAACAGAATAAAGCATACCATGACATTCTTCACATCATTCTAGTTGATATACATATGTAGAACATCTCAAACGGAGCTACGGTCTAAAAGATATGAGCAACACAAGATGCACATGTCATCAATGAAAATGCATGGAAAATACAATCACAAACATTTCAAATCATGAATGCATCAAGTTATTATGAAACTACATGAGATTCCAAGCAAGTTCATGTATGGCATGACCAAAACGGAGCTACGGTTCAACCACAAACACCAAAACAAGTTTTACATGAAATCTGCCCAAAACAGCAACTTAGCAATTTGCACACATGAAAACAACAAGCTACAAGATCTTAAAATGCACAAGCCAAGCATGGGGCCATATCATATAACACACACTTCATTTCATCTTCACACATCATATTCAAAACCTGCATGGATCACATGGTAGGAAGCTCACAATGTGGCTACTTGAAAACAGTTTTAGGCTTAGTGAAAATAGCAGTTTTTGACAGCGCAGTTTTATCACGAAGGCACATTGACAGCAGTAAAACTATATGCTACAGGTAATATTATGGCATGAAACTTAACAGCATACTAAACGACAATATCTAGTACAAATATCCTCATTACACCAACCCCAAAGGAGTTCTAGATCACTAGGAAAACACGTGGCAAGTTAGCAACAAAATATTACAGATTCTAGACTTAGAAATATTTTGAACCCTCTAAACAGGAGAATTTTTATAGCATGTTGTCAATAAGAAAATAACACCTATACATGCATTTCTATGGAAAGCAAAATGTCCAGGGGCTAGGACACATATCAAAGGGCACATCTCATAGCCAAAATTATTTCAAATCCTGCATGTATTAAATCACACGAAAATAACAAAAGGCCATCACAACAAAATGACATGCACCAAAAATAATCAAATGGCAAAACTAAATGCACAGATAAATCATATGGATTTTTTCTACCCCGAGAACATATATAATATGCATAGGTTCATGTGGGAAAATAAGTCACAATTAATTATGTAAGTTATGGCATAATTTATTACCAAGTCATTTTATGCAAAATAAATGCAAACACCCTTCCAACATTTTTATCGTGCATGAAAATGCGATATTAATAATATACACATTTTACATTTAAAGTTTGAATATTTGGGGTGCATGATTAAATATATATGCGCAATGTTAAATATGGCATATATGCAAATTGATGCAAGCAACAAGTATAAATATCCTTATCGTGGTTGAAAATGACATATGGTTAATCTACGCATTTTACTAAGCATTTTTTCATGTATAAAATATTTGAATACGAAGTATGGTTGATTATATATTGGTAATTTTAATTTATGCAATTATCTAAAATTAGAGAAAATGCAACGAGCCTAAAAGGGAATAAACAAAAAAACGCACAGGGGGGCTGCTCACCAGGCCTCATGGGCCGGCTGGGGCGGATCTGGGCCACGTGGGCGAGGGAGCTGGGCCGGCCCAGTCGTGGGAGGCAAGTCAACGGGCGCTCGGAGCGAGCCGGGCTGGGCGTCGCCCTCCTCCTCCCTATCGAATCGAGGAGGCAGGGGCGGCGCCAATGGCGGCGGCTATCGACAGGAGGCGGCGGCGGAGGTCGGGGTGGCCGGATCCGGCGAGGGTAGGCCACTCCCGATGGTGGCGCGGCAGCTTGGAGGCCATGGCGACGGGTCCTGCAGCAGAGAGGGGGAGAGACGAGGTGAGGGAGGAATGGGAGGAAGAAGGTCCGACGGCAGGGGGTCATGGCGCTCGCCGGCGGCGGCTCCGGTGGTCGGCCGACGTGAGCAACGGGAGGCGCGGGGCTATGGGACCATCGGGAGGCGTGGCCATGGGAGCTCCTGCTCGATCGCTAGGAGGCGGCGGCGCCTCGGGCCCAGATGGGCTCGGGCGGGCCCGACTGGGCTCCGGGCGGGCCTGCTCGAGGAGGAGGGAGGAGCTGCGACTGGGAGGAGGCTGGGGCACGGATTTTGAGGGAGAATTAGGGTTTAGGTCCAAATTAGGCAGGCTAGGGTGTCTATTTATAGTTTAAGGGCTAGGGTTAGCAGTTTCTGTCCGTTTTCGGACCGTTCGATCTCGATCGGACGGCCCGGAAGCGGAGGGGGCTACGGTGGCTGTGTAGATGGGCTAGGTGGGGAAGAGAGGGAGGTTTGGCCTATGACACGAAGTTTTAGAACACCGAAAATGTCCGATAATAAACCGGTGACCGCACTGCTATGACTTACCGACGAGCTATCAAACGAACTCAGAACGCGACGAAATTCGACAGGCAGTCTACGTACACTATAACAAGACCGCATGCCAAGTTTTGACCTAATCTGAGAATATTTTTAGCGTGCCTTTTAAAACATTTTAAAACGATGCCACGGGCGCATGCATGTGTTGTTGGTCTCAAAATGGTCAGCGACGACAACGAAGAGAACCGGCAACTGCGAACGGATGCAAGTTTGAAAACAAGTGACGATGCTATGCAGATGATGCGAATGATGCGATGATGAATGCAACAACCAAACAAATCACAGACGAAAACAGAAAGAAAGGGAAATCTTCTGGAATCTACTGGAGTGTCAGTCCCGGGCTATGACAATGAGTTCACTCCAAAGTTACAAATAGCAGAGAACAAACATAGAAATTATTGTAGGGTACGAAACCACCTCAAAGTTATCTTTTCTGATGAATCTTATGAGCTATCCCTATAAGTGTCACGAAAATCCCTAGAGTTCGTACTAGGAGAACACCTTAAGATACACATGAACCAAAACCCTAATGTCACCTAGATACCCCAATGTCACCTCGAGTACCCGTGGGTTTGATTATACGATATGCATCACATAATTTCAGATTCATTAATCCAACACAAAGAACTTCAAAGAGTGCCTCAAAGTTTCTACAGAAACGTCAAGATAAAAACATGTCCCAACCCCTATGCATAGATTCCCAAGGTCACGGAACCCGCAAGTTGATCACCTAAACATACATCAAGCGGATCAATAGAACATCCCATTGTCACCACATATATCCCATCACAAGACATACGTCAAGTTTTCTCAAATCCTTAAAGACTTAATCCGATAAGTGAACTTCAAAGGGAAAACTCAACTCATCACAACTAGATAGAGAGGGGAAACACTCCATATGATTCAATATATATCAACAAAGCTCGTGGTACATCAAGATTGTGCCATCTCAAGAACACAAGAGAGAGAGAGAGAAAGATCAAACACATAGCTACTGGTACATACCCTCAGCCCCGAGGGTGAATTACTCCCTCCTCGTCATGGAGAGCGTCGGGATGATGAAGATGACCTCCGGTGATGGTTTGCCCCTCCGGCAGGGTGCCGGAATGGTCTCCCGATTGGTTCTTCATGGCTCTGGAGGCTTGCGGTGGCGGAACTCCCGATCTAGGTTCTGCGTTGGGGTTTCTGGAATATTTGACGAATTATAGAGCTAAGAGGGAAGTCGGTGGACTCTCGAGGGGCCCACAAGACTAGTGGCCGCGGCCAGGGGGTGGTCATGCCCCTGGGGCTTGTCCTCCTCGAGAACCTTCTGTCCCAACTCTGCTGCTCCGTAGGTCTCTTCTCGTCCAACAAAAAATCACCGTAAAGTTTTATTCCGTTTGGACTCCGTTTGATATTCCTTTTCTGTAAAACTCAAAAACAAGGAAAAAACAGAAACAGGCACTGGGCTCTGGGTTAATAGGTTAGTCCCAAAACTATTATAAAGTTGTGGTAAAATGATTGTATAACATCCAAGAATGATAATATAACGACATGGAACAAGCAAAAATTATAGATACGTTGGAGAATTATCAGCATCCCCAAGCTTAATTCCTGCTCATCCTCCAGTAGGTAAATGATAAAATAGAATTTTTGATGTGGAATGTTGCCTAACATGTTCATCATATTCTTTTCTTCTTTGTATAGTATGGACATTTGGACAATGTAAATAATTCAAAGCTATGGTCTAGTTTTAACATAATGACTTCAATACTCAAGCATGTTAACAACCAACCATGTCTTTCAAAATATCAACACTATAGAAAGTTATCCCTAGCCCATCATGCTCAATCATTGATCCATTCATGAAACACACTCAAATATTAGCTATTCCCAATGCTCAAGTACGATCATAGTGCCCCCTAGTTGGTGCTTATAAGAGAATATGGAGACTCAAAGCTAGAATAAAAATTGCATAAAGTAAATAGATAGGCCCTTCACAGAGGGAAGTAGGGATGTGTAGAGGTGCCAGATCTCAAGGATTATATTGAGAGAGAAAAATATTTTGAGTGGCAGGCTTTTCCTGTCAACAAAAAACGACGAAGTAGCTCACAATACTTTCCATGCTAGATACATTATAGGCAGTTCCCAAACAGAATAGAATAGTTTTTACTCCCCCTCCACCAATCAATCACACTCCACGATGAGCCAAATCCACGGGTACCGTCCATACCAACAACATTCCTGGGGGAGTTTTGCTTAATTATTTGCATTTTTTTCTTTCTTTGATTTTGGTACTGGGAATCCCTATTACCAGCCACTTTCTCGTGAATGATAGTGAATCAACACATATCTTGAGAATAACACACCTAGCATGGAAAAATATTGGATACTCCCCACCGTTTCATGAGTGGTATGGGCACACAAAAGAGAAAGTTTATTTTGAAGATTTAGAGATGGCACATACAAATTTGCTTGGAACGGCATGGAAATACCGCATATAGGTAGGTATGGTGGAATCATAAGGCAAAACTTGGTTAAGGATTTTGGATGCACAAGTAGTATTTCTACTTAGTACAAATGAAGGCTAGCAAATAGATTGGGAAGCAACCAAACCGAGGAATGAAAAATCACATAAGTGAGCATTGAGTCATAACTAACACCGAATAATGCACCATAAGTAGGATGTAACTTCATCGCATAACTATTGCCTTCCATGCATGCATAGGGAATCACAAACCTTAACACCAATATTCTTACTAAGCATAATTACTCACTAACATGACTCATATATTACTATCATCATGTTTCAAACTATTACAAAGAATCAAGTTTAATTTTGTCCCATGATCTTCATGAAAGTTTTTGTTATATCCTCCTTGGATATCTATCACTTTGGGACTAGCTTCATGTATTCCCATTGTTTTTCCGACAAGCTCAAAAAAAATTAAAGTGAAGCACATGAGCAAATGACAAGTTACTCTCAAAAGATATAAGAGAAGATTAATGAGTAGTCAAACAATGAAGTAGATATGTGAAGACTCTCTTTCCCTCAATACATATTTTCACATCTTAAGTACTTTATTCAAACATCAAGCAAAAGAAAAAATAGCACTCCAATAATAGCACGCATCATGTGAACGAATAAAAATTTAGGCTCAACATAGGCTAACCGATAATTCTTGATGAAGACAGGTGGGATGCATAGCATCCCCAAGCTTAGATGCTTGAGTGTTCTTGAAATATTTACTTGGGGTGCCTTGGGCATACCCAAGCTTGAGCTTTTGCATCTCGTTCAATCCTCTCATATCATGGTTTGACCTATTCTCAAAAACTTCATCCACACAAAACTCGAAAAGATCTCGTGAGATAGGTTAGTACACATAATAATAAATCAGCTATTTATGTAATGCCAAGACAGGTTTCATAATAATTTTCAAACATTAGGTACTGTATACTATCATTTCCACAATTTATATCTACGAATATAGCCTATGAAAACTATAGGATAAGTAGATAACAAAACTATGACAGCAATCTGTCCAAACAGAACAGTCTGTACTAACTTATGGAAACAGTGTACTTATGTAACTCAAAAAATTATTAAAATTTAGGACCTGCTATAAAATTTATCTGACATCACTGTGTCAAAAATTCAGAAACTTTCTACGTTCCAGTAAAATATGAAAATTCAAACACTACAGCCAAAGTTTCTGTTTTTACACAGCACTCATCAAAACATGCAATGCAAGCATCCTAAGGCAATTATTGGAACTTTTTATTGAAAAACAAGATTACAAATAACACCTAACAGAAAGTAAAAAATATATAATGATGATCCAAGCAAAGCACATATTACCTTGGGGGTTACTTAAGAATACCCAATATTAGGTTCTTGTAACTCCTTATTCTCCTCATATCGGTGTCTCACCCAAAACTTGAAAACTTCAATCACACAAAACTTAATGGAACTTCGTGACATGGGTTAGTGTAGTAAATATAGATCATTCACTTAGGTACTGTCAAGACAAGATTCATAATTGTTAACACATGATACCTACTGTATTACATCATTCCCACAATTTATATTACTCAATATAAGCTATAGGAGCACTTGAAACAAGCAAACTATGCATGCATAATAGAATCTGTCAGAAACAGAATAATCTCCAAAGATCTGAATGATCACAATACTTCCCTTAATATAAATTTTTTGAAACATTTGTAAAAGTAAAATAATTTTCATATAAATGTTTTATAAAAATTTCATACTTTTTTGATGCTCCAGTAAAATCATATAATTCATATACTGGACGCAAAACTTTCTGTTTTTGCACAGAATCAAACAAGCAAGTATCCATACTATCCCAAAGGCTTTACTTGGCACTTGATTGAAATAAAAGACACAAAACATAATTAATACAGTAGATTAATCATGTGAACACACAAAAATATAAAGTAAAAGTGTTGGGTTGTCTCCCAACAAGCGCTTTTCTTTAATGCCTTTTAGCTAGGCATGATGACTTCAATGATGCTCACATACGAATAGTAATTGAAACATGAAAAAGAGCATCATGAATCTCATGACAAGCACATTTAAGTCTAACCCACTTCCTATGCATAGGGATTTTTTGAGCAAACAATTTATGGGAACAAGAATCATCTAGCATAGGAAGGAAAACAAGCATAACTTCAAAACTTTGAACACATAGAGAGGAAACTTGATATTATTGCAATTCCTACAAGCATATGTTCCTCCCTCATAATAATTTTCAGTAGCATAATGAAGAAATTCCACAATATAACCAGCACATAAATCATTATTTTGATGATGCACAAGCATAGAAAATGTGTCACTCTCCACATAAGCAATTTTCTTCTCATTGAAAATAGTGGGAGAAAACTCAACAAAATAACTATCATGACATACTTGATTGACATAACCACTTTGAATATTAAAATCATGATGAAAAGTTTCATGGTTACCATTACTCTTTATAGCATACGTGTCATCACAATAATCATCATAGATAGGAGGTATGTCATAATCATAATAGTTTTGCTCATCAAAACATGGGGAACTAAAAATATTGTTGGGACCCCGATCCTAAGTCATATGAATCCAGACTGTAACACATCACATCACTTTGCGGCCTCACGAACGGTAAACTCCACGGCTGCAGCCTTACCTTAGCCGGGACCGTTTGCGTCCTTTGGCTCACATATGTGAACATGTCTCTGGCAATCAAACGATAGAGAACCCGGGCCGACATGACTAGTCATAGAACCCAAGTGGCACATCCGTACGGGAACAGGGACTTCATTACACTGCGAGACATTTCCCTGGAGGGACAGACATAGCAGCAAAGAAGGATACGTGCCGGTCAATCAATGTGTCCGGAGCAGTAGCAAGCTACCAAGGCTCGATGGAAGCACAAAGAAGCAGTTTCTCGTAAAGAGTACTAGTAAAGGCACATGACTAGGTGTCGGATCCCATACATACCGTTGCACGTCACACATACGCATGACATGCCCGATATGCATAGATACAACTATGGCATCACAACATAACCATTCATCAACACAACTTTTATTTAAGAGGCTCAGAAGAGCCTTGCATAATATGTTCTTACAGGTATGGTTCACATGACCCAACACTCAAGTCATACAAGCAAGTTCATACAAACCAAGCGGAAGCATAAAGCTGTCTGAGTACAGACAGTTGAAAGGGTAAAAAGGGACATGGGCTGACTATCTACAGCTCGCCACAGGGCATAAGGTTGTAGCTGGGACACCAGCTATTCAGCATCGTCGACATCTATATAGAACCCACCTGATGGGTCCCGAGTCTCATCAGCAACATTTATTAAGCAAACATGAGTACAAACGTACTCAGCAAGTCTTTAAAGCGGACCTAGACTATTCATGCTCGAGTATCAATAAGGGGAGTGGTGGAGTTTATGCAGCAATGCCAGCTTTGACTCATGGCTAACCTATACTACACCATTTTAACTCTTTGTTTAGATTTTAGATTTTGCACATGAGTCCACTAACTCCACATCAATACACCACCATGGATTCACTTCCGTCTCCTACGAGAGTGCCATCCACGGTACTCACACTTGTCTTGATATTTTTATGAGTATCCATTAAATTATCTATGAACAGCATAAGTTCTCCAAGTAGTCCATATCCAAGGACGCGGCTATTCGAATAGTTTCATACCCTGCAGGGGTGTACTTCTTCACACACGCTCTCGCCACTTATCGTTGTGTGCTCATAAAACCAAGCACCTCGGCAAGCTTCAAGCGGAAGCCCAGTGAGGGAGTCGGCCACGACCGTCAATCACATAAGACCTCTAGTCCAGGCTATCGCCTATTTGAGACTGAACCCGCACGGATGTCCGGCCGAAGTTTCCACTATGGCCCCAAACGATGTGCGTAGGGTTCCCAAGCCCACCATTCGGGTGACCCTTGGTACACCATGCCACTGCCTAACGCGTCGTAACCCACCCCTAGGGTCAGCGCTACGCACGGCCTCCAGCATGCTATAAACACCAGAAACTACTTGCAACTCCTGAACCAAGGACTAAGTAATTCATAAGTCGAGCGGGGTCATATTTCAGGGCCCAGCATGTGGTAGTAACTAGCCTTGGATCACAAACACGGAACTCGGTTCCTAAGGACGGTCCCAATGAGACAACCCGCTATCTACTCCTACATAGCCTCTCATCGCTACCTTTACCAGATCGGGTTCATCATAAGCTTATGACATCAGAACAATATTGTTTCACCCCAGTTCATCACCCAGATGAATCAGACCTGACACAACTCTAAGCATAGCAAGCATAGCAGGCAAAGTAGGTAAAGCACAACATGGCTCAAGCATCTACCAAGTATGCTAGGTTGCAAGGTTTAGCTATTTACTATGACAATGATAGGTCATGCAAAGGAATGGGTTCATCTACCATGTATGACATACAAGTGAACGTTTGTCCTAATGCAATAATTAGGAGCAGGAGCAAGATAATGGGATGTTATCGGAATGATCAATGGGGTTGCTTGCCTTTCTAGGAAGCGGGAAGGTTTTCTCCTTCGTTGGAATACTCGGAGGTATCCTCAGAAGCAGGGCCTACCACAATGCAGATAAATAGCAATCAATACATGGCAAGTGCAACAATATGATGCATGATCATGACATGGCAGCATGTATGGATGAGCTAATGCAACTACTGTCCAAGTTAAATGAAGTGATTTTGACTATAGGTTCAAAATCATTCTCCATTTCATATTTCATATGTTAACCTATTAGTAAATGTCAATCTTCATCTACATAGGTTGCTCAAACACACATGATAACAGCATCATTGGATTCATTGGATTTTTCTGATAAGTTTTCAAATATAAATTGTTTCAATCTGAGTTATAGATTAATTTCTATAAATTTTATAAGTTTTAAATAGTTTTTGAAATTAATTTAATTCAGAAAATTCTTTATTCCATTAGCATGACATCACCATGACATCAGCTGGTCAACAGACCGTTGATAGGTCAAACCTGACAAGTGGGGTCCACTGGTTAGTGACCCAGCTACTACCAGAGTTAGTTAAAATACTAATTACTAATTAGTTAGGGTAGGGCCCACTGTCAGTGGGTCATTAACTTAATTAAATTGATTGATTAAATATTTAAACTAATCCTAATTAGCAGAGCCCGGCCCCACTTGCCAGTGACCCAGGGGTCAAACCCCCGTGGTCAACTCCGGCCAGACCCACCGGCGTTGAGCCGCTGGTGGCTCTAGAGACGATGGAGGGGTCGGGTTTCCTCCTCCGGCAACCAAATGGTCGGCCGAGGGCACTGATCGGCTCTGCGTGCTCGCGCGCGTCGAGCCCGACACCTCCCAGGGGCTGGGATGGCCAGAATCGGCGCCGACGATGAGCACGGCGGCTTCCGGAGCTCGAGCGAGCACGCTCGTCAAGCCGGAGCTCGAATGACCCAACTAAGGGCTCCTAAGGCTACCTAGGTCCTCCTGAGCATGACTACGTGCTCACGTGCGAGCTTGGGATGCCGCTGCAACGGCCACGCCCTCGCCGGTAGCGAGAAGCTCTCGGACCCAAGGGGATCCGGCGCTAGAACACGCTAGCAAAGGGGGTAAAGGGGGAGAAGGAGCAGGGGCTCACAATGGATGCGATGGCGACGAGATCGGGCTCGGGGAGGCCTTCATTGCGACGAACAGACGGCGGTGGTCTCCAATGACCGAGGAGGAAGAAGGCGTCGAGGTCGATGCTGGGGGCCTCCGGGCTGGATTCTTTCGGCGGAGAGGTTCAGCACGTTGAGGTGGAACTACAGGGGGGCTCAGGGGCGAGAGGGAGCGACTTCAGCGGCAGCTACGGTGGCGAGAAGGCGGCCGCCATGGCGGGCAAAGGAGAGGGAAGAAGGAGGGGGCGAATGGGCGATAAAGAGAGCGATGGGGATGGCAGCGGCGTCCTCATCCTCTCGCCAGTGCGCCGGGGGATGCAGGCACGCAGGGAGCTGCGTGGCAGCACTGGCACGGGCGCACAGCGAGCACACGCTCGTCCTCCTGGCCGCCAGGAGGTCGACGACGGTACTGGGCCAGATGGGTCGGCCCAGGTGGCTTCCTCCTTTTCTTTTTTTAAAAATTCCAGTTTCTGTTTTATTTTTCTGACATTTGTTTTATTTATTTTTAGGCATAAAATATCCCAAATATTTTATAGAACATAGTTTGAATATTTCAAACTTCTATAAAAAAGTTTTAGAATATTTTGAAAACTAAAATAATTATAATGCTTTATTTGGCATTTTTAGTAGCTTTAATATTTATTTTTGAAATGCTATAAATACTCAAATATTTAGAATGACCCCGGGAATATTCATGTCCACATTTATCAGACATAGGGGACATTTTTATGGGCATTTTGGATTTTTTGTTTTTTCACAATCATTAAATTGGTTTGATTCATATCAGGTGTTTGGGGGTTTTGTTAATCCCCTTTTTAATTTGATGCAAATAGTGAAACGTGATGCACACACATGTTGTCCTAAGTAAGCTAGCTAGGGACGTGACAAATATCATCTTCATCAAACATAGCATCCCCAAGCTTGTGGCTTTGCATATCATTAGCATCAGGGATATTCAGAGAATTCATACTAACAATATCACTATCATGCTCATCATTCAAATATTTGGTGCCAAACATTTTTAATAACTTCTTCGTCTAACACTTGAGCACAATTTTTTTTCCATCATTTTCACGAAAGACATTAAAAAGATGAAGTATATGAGGCAACCTTAATTCCATTTTTTGTAGTTTTCTTTTATAAAACCAAACTAATGAAAAACAAGAAACTAAAAGATTCATTTGCAAGATCTAAAGATATACCTTCAAGCACTCACCTCCCTGGCAGCGGTGCCAGAAAGAGCTTGATGTCTACTACACAACCTTCTTCTTGTAGACTCGTGCTGGGCCTCCAAGCGCAGAGTTTTGTAGGATAGCAGAAATTTTCCCTCAAGTGGATGACCTAAGGTTTATCAATCCGTGGGAGGTGTAGGATGAACATGGTCTCTCTCAAACAACCCTGCAACCAAATAACAAAGAGTCTCTTGTGTCCCCAACACACCCAATACAATGGTAAATTGTATAGGTGCACTAGTTTGGCGAAGAGATGGTGATACAAGTGCAATATGGATGGTAGATATAGTTTTTTGTAATCTGGAAATATAAAAACAGAAAGGTAACAAGTAACAAAAGGGAGCACAAATGGTATTGCAATGCTTGAACAAAAGGCCTATGTAACATCCCAAAATTTCATTTTGGAATTTTATGGTATATATAGCTATGCATCATGATCACATTGTTTGAGTGAATATAATGGTTGAAGTGTTTCTGTTGAATTTCTGAAAGGCACTTTCATCGTTCCCTTTTTCTTGTTTCACCTATTTGTAAACCTTTGGAAAAGTTCAAAGAAAAGAGGGGAGTAACATGACACTCCACACCAGGGACATCTTGGTGAAATATTTGAGCAATAAAACCAGGGGTATATTCGGAAGTTTATCTCAAAAAGGATTTAAAATCAAATAGGAATTTTCTGAAAAATATTTTTTCAAACTATTCAATATGACAGGGGAAAAATGTTCATTGAATAGCATTAATTCTCCTTATCACTTTGATATATATATTTCCTATATTTGGAAATGTTTTGAATGCTTTTAAAAGAGGTTTACTGCACTGGATATTAAAAAGGAAACGAATTTATTTGAAACAGGCTGGCCCACCTGCGTTTAATTCCCGAAACTGCTCCGAGCCGACCGACCGACGCACTGACGGCGCCCTCTCTCTCTCTGACGCCCCGTCCCCACCGCCCGATCCCGAAGACGCCGTGGTCACCTTCCTCCTCGCGTCGACAGGACCTCGCCGGAGATCTTTCTCTTGATTGATACTATTAAATGGTTTTAGTATTGTTTGTTTAACCTTGCTGAATTGTGTGAATTGTTTTTTATTGATGCTTATGGTGTGCTCTTGTTTGATTCGTTAGATCATCTAGAGTGCGAAGCTTGTTATCTAGAGTCACTCGAGTACGAGGATTGTCAGCAAGGCAAGTCACTTTGACCATGTATACCTATGTTTTATTGCATTAGTTCTTCCATCACCCCAATTGCATGCAAAGTAGGTAAATTGGAAACTTGGTTACTTCTTGTAGTACCATGAGGTAGGTACCCCTCAACCCTTTGACACATTGGCCCCGGGAAACGTTGTTTTACATTTTCCTATGCTATTAGTAGACGGGGTTGGTTGTGTGATTCATGAGAGTTGTGAGTTAATAATTTCAAGACCTACATGATGATCAAGTCTTCAAGACTCCAAGTTTTTTTCAACTTACCTCTGGGTGAATGATGGTTGAACGGCGCCCTGGAGAAACCAGTGGTTAGCCTAGATGATGCTGGAGAAGTGCCAGTATTCAAGCAGAAAGGTCCACCCAGGCACAAAGAGATGGATGGATGCTTCAAGACCCAAGGCTTACCTGCACAGCCACAAGCCATTATGGGCTCTGGCTTGGTTGGATATCGTGGTGACCCTGGACAGGCGGTGCTACGAGATGTAGAAGAACGATAGGAAAGGATGGGCACCGACAGTGTCTCGGGGAAACCCTTTAGAAGACCATGTGTTGGTCATCCATTTCTCAAACACCATGAAGTGCGAGAAGTCCAACGGAGGCAACCAAATCTTGTGGGGAACGTGTGCAAAACTCTGTAGAGTACCCAAACCTAATCAATTAGCCGTGTCCACGGTCATGGACAGTTTGAGCCAAAGGAACTAAAACTATCTGGAACTCTCAACACAATTAATTATATTGATGTGGGTTAATAATGTCAACTTGGGTATGAGAATTGGTTGGTGGAACCATCTCATTAATCAACCAACATTGTAGTAATTATGCATTTGCCCTCTCTTGTTGTAGGAAAAATTTGGCTTTATGCAAAAACTTACTACCCCACCTGCCATATTTGCATATAGACTAGATGATTACTTTACCCCCTCTCTTGTGACTTTGCCGGCATATTCAATATGCTAACCTATACGGCTGCAACGTATCATGTTGTAGAGTACTATTCCGACTAGGAGTGAGGATACGCTCTACGCTCGGTGAGATGCCCTTGGAGTCAGATGGACTCATCTACCTTTGGAGTTTTCGCAAGTTTATGGTTTAGTTTATCTCATGAGTTGGCCTTTAGCCACTTTATTGTAATCATTGTTGTAATAAAGGACTCGATATGAGATTTCGATTAATTAATGATGTGTGATTTCGCTTTGGTATATATATTGATGTACCGTGTGTGTACCAACATGATCTTGGGATGGTACAGAAACACCGGAGATTCGACCTTTCAGGTCGGGTCGCTACAGAAATGGTATGAGAGCACACGCTGACCATAGGACGTAACCTCTAGGATTGGAAAAGACTTAGGATTTATTTCCCTTTTGTCTTTAAAATTCTTATACTCTCATCTACTCGTTTCTAACTTCCCTCCAATTATTTCAAAATTTATAGATGGCCACCTTCATCCCAGTTTTGATCATGGAGTTTTGCCAGCCTGACGTAACGATGCCATTTGGTAAGGAGCTGATGAGGATCGTCAAGGACGTGAGGATAGCTTTGCCGTGCATCACCGGGACTCCTATCATGTCTTTTCCACAAGACGGATGCTACAGGATTGAGGTGCACATCCCCGGGTAGACCTTTGGGAATCGGAAGGGACCCATCGACTTCAAGTTTGTGGCACCTAGCTGGATACTTGGGAGAGCCATGGCCATTCATCGTGCCCTTGGACGTATTCAGGAGGAATACAGAGGTGGAACCATTTCACCAGGACTCGGCGTGGTTTGTCGTAGGGATGTCAACGGAAATATCGTAACCACTCCCACTGAAGACACCACCATTTCCTATATCCAGACCTTGGAGACGCACGTCAGGACCTTGGAGCTTCGGGTACGTGCTGATACGAAGACGATCAAGAGGCTGATGAACCGTGAGATTAATCTCGAAGCTAACTTACGGGAAGCCGAGTACGAGCATGAGTATGAGGTGAAGGATTTCTTAGAGAGGATCGACAAGCTGAACACTCACATCGCAACTTTGGAGGAACAGATGGACATGGGTGAAAATCTTCATCCCGAGGGAGACATGGCTCCTTTGATCAGCAACAATGATGACTATGAGGAGAGCACCACCGGAGGAGGCTCCTTCACCATGTACTTTTGAGGACAACTTTAGTTATGCCCCCATGTATCTTCATTTTCGTCGTTAAAGCGTAGGTCGATGTTTAGTTTGTATGGAGAACTATATCTCGATGTTTGACCTTGAGTTGAATAAATGAATGAGTGTTTGGTGTGATATGTTTGTTGCATTGCATATGGGTAGTGAATTTCCCTTTTAGGTCATTGTTCTATTCTAATTCTCACCCCTCTGAAAACAGCAAGATGCCTCTACGACATGAGCCCGACTTCACCTTCCTGCCAGAGCTCACCCAACTTCTTCAGCAGCAGAACGCCCTGATGCAACTGTTGATTCAGAACCAGACCAACAACCACCCTCCACCTCAAGGCGAGAACCTCACCCGTTTTCTGAGACTGAATCCCCCAACCTTCTCCAGCAGCACAGAGCCCATTGTGGGAGATGATTGGCTCCGCAAGATGGAGAGGGAACTCACCACCGCACGATGCACTTAGGCTGAAAAAGTGTGTTTTGCCGCCCATCAACTGGAGGGACCAGCAACTTCATGGTGGGAGAACTACACCACCACGTACCCCATTACCGGTGTGACTTGGGAGCAGTTCAAGCAAGCTTTCCGCACCGCACATGTCTCAGCTGGAGCCATGAGTCTGAAGAAGCGTGAGTTTCGCAACTTACCCAGGGGAACCGTTTCGTGGCCCAGTACGTAGAAGACTTCAGCACGTTGGCTCGTTATGCACCAGAAGATGTGGCCGATGATGCAGCCAAGCAGGAGAAGTTCTTGGAAGGACTCAATGATGAGTTGAGCGTGCAGCTGATGGTGGCTACCTTCAGCAACTACCAGGAGCTGGTAGACAAGGCCCTCATCTTGGAGGGGAAGCAACAGCAAATTGAGAACCGCAAGAGGATGTATGCACAGGGGAAGTCTACCTCTGGAGCTCATCAGAAGCCCCGCTACATCCCGTACTCAGGAAATACCGGATCAGGGACCGGTAAGTATGGAGGACACACACATCCCGTGGACAACCATGGAGGCCACAACCATAGAGGAAATGGGAATAATCGTCCCAACAATGGCAGCTTCAAGAATGGTAATGGAAGTGGAAATGGCAACCAACACCGTCCCGCTCCAGCTCAGAAGGATCTGAACCATGTCACCTATTTCAAGTGTCAGAAGACAGGGCACTATGCCACTGAATGCCCTCGCAACAAGCAAGGGAATGGAAACGGCAACTCTGCAGCTAAGAAGCTAAATCCGTTTCCTCGTGCTCAGGTGAACCACCTCGACGTGGAAGAAGTCTATGATCAGCCTGAGACTGTGGTTGGTAAGTTTTTATTGCATTCACGTCCAGTTATGGTACTTTTTGATTCTGGTGCAACTCATTCATTCATATCAAGGGTAGTTGTGGAAAAGTATGGTTTACCCACTAGAACCCTTAGTCAGCCCATTAAGGTCAATTCCCAGGAGGTATGATGATGGCTGGGATAGGATGCCACGCCCTGAAAATCCACATAGGAAACCATGTTTTTCCTACCGACCTCATCGTCTTAGAATCCCAGGGATTGGATGTAATCCTAGGCATGGATTGGATGACCAAGTATGAAGGAAACCTTGATTGCCCCAGCAAGTCTATTTCACTCACCACTCCGGAGAACAAGAGGATTAAGTATGTATCCCGACGCACACAGATGAGTGCTCGGTTAAATTCCCTCACTGGAGTTGTTCAGGAGGAAGTACCGGTTGTACGAGACATTCCAGATGTATTCCCGAAGGAATTACCAGGCATGCCACCAGATAGGGAGATTGAGTTTCTGATAGAGCTACTACCAGGGACAGCCCCAATTTCCAAGAGACCCTATCGGATGCCCGCAAATG
Organism: Hordeum marinum; assembly: GCA_022496015.1. NCBI lineage: Eukaryota > Viridiplantae > Streptophyta > Magnoliopsida > Poales > Poaceae > Hordeum > Hordeum marinum. Next base: position 333,546,136 of record CM039676.1, on the reverse strand, counting down.
ATTTAGTGGAAATCAAGAAGCAGATTAAGGAGCTATTGGACAAGGTATATATCCGCCCAAGTTCATCATCTTGGGGATCCCCAGTTCTTTTGGTGGAGAAGAAAGAGAAAACCTTGAGGATGGTGGTCGATTATCGAGCATTGAACGAGGTGACTATCAAGAATAAGTACCCTCTACCGATGATTAATGACCTGTTTGACCAGCTAGTAGGCGCCAAAGTATTCTCCAAGATCGATCTTCGATCAGGGTATCACCAACTGAAGATTCGTGAACAGGATATACCCAAAACAGCTTTCACCACTAGGTATGGCTTATACAAGTATACAGTCATGTCCTTTGGTTTGACTAATGCTCCTGCCTACTTCATGAATTTGATGAACAAAGTGTTTATGGAATATTGGGACAAGTTTGTCGTGGTGTTCATCGATGACATTTTGATATTCTCCAAGAGTGAGGAAGAACACAAGGAACACTTGCTTTTAGTTCTGGAGAAGCTTAGAGAGCATCAGTTGTATGCCAAGTTCAGTAAATGTGAATTCTGGCTGACGGAAGTCGGATTCCTTGGATATGTTATTTCCGGAGAAGGAATAGCAGTAGATCCCACTAAGGTCGAAGCATTCACTGAGTGGAAGTCACCCACCTCAGTTAAGGAGATCCGCAGTTTTCTCGGACTTGCCCGATATTATCGGAGATTCATTGAGAATTTCTCAAAGATTGCCAAGCCCAAGTTCAAGACTCCAAGTTTTTTTCAACTTACCTCTGGGTGGATGATGGTTGAACGGCGCCCTGGAGAAACCAGTGGTTAGCCTAGATGATGCTGGAGAAGTGCCGGTATTCATGCGAAAAGGTCCACCCAGGCACAAAGAGATGGATGGATGCTTCAAGACCCAAGGCTTACCTACACAGCCACAAGCCATTATGGGCTCTGGCTTGGTTGATATCGTGGTGACCCTGGACAGGCTGTGCTACGAGATATACAAGAACGGTAGGAAAGGATGGGCACCGACAGAGTCTCGGGGAAACCATTTAGAAGACCATGTTTTGGTCATCCGTTTCTCAAACACCATGAAGTGCGAAAAGTCCAACGGAGGCGACCAAATCTTGTGGGGAATGTGTGCAAAACTCTGTAGAGTACCCAAACCTAATCGATTAGCCGTGTCCACGGTCATGGACAGTTTGAGCCAAAGGATCTGAAACTATCTGGAACTCTCAACACAATTAATTATATTGATGTGGGTTATTAATGTCAACTTGGGTATGAGAATTGGTTGGTGGAACCATCTCATTAATCAACCAACATTGTAGTAATTATGCCTTTGCCCTCTCTTCTTGTAGGACAAATTTGGCTATATGCAAAAACTTAATACCCCACCTGCCATATTTGCATATAGACTAGATGATTACTTTACCCCCTCTCTTGTGACTTTGCCGGCATATTCAATATGCTGACCTATACGGCTGCAACATATCATGTTGTAGAGTACTTTTCTGACCAGGAGTGAGGATACGCTCTACGCTCGGTCAGATGCCCTTGGAGTCAGATGGACTCATCTACCTTTGGAGCTTCCGCAAGTTTATGGTTTAGTTTATCTCATGAGTTGGCCTTTAGCCACTTTATTGTAATCATTATTGTAATAAAGGACTCGATATGAGATTTCGATTAATTAATGTTGTGTGATTTCCCTTTGATATATACATTGATGTACCATGTGTGTACCAGCATGATCTTGGGATGGTACAGAAACACCGGAGATTCGACCTTTCAGGTCGGGTCGCTATAGCCTAGGGTCCACACTTTCACTAGTGCAATATCTCTCAACAATATTAACATAGATGAATCATATGTAAATCCCTCACGTGCGACAACGAGTTCACTACAAAGTTAGAAATAGCAGAGAAAAAACGTAGAAATTATTGTAGGGTACGAAACCACCTCAAAGTTATCTTTTCTGATAAATCTTATGAGCTATCCCTAGAAGTGTCACGAAAAGCCCTAGAGTTCGTACTAAGATAACACCTTAAGATACACATCAACCAAAACCCTAATGTCACCTGGATACCCCAATTTCACCTCGAGTACCCGTGGGTTTGATTATACGATATGCATCACATAATTTCAGATTCATTAATCCAACAAAAAGAACTTCACAGAGTGCCTCAAAGTTTCTACAGGAACGTCAAGATAAGAACGTGTGCCAACCCCTATGCATAGATTCCCAAGGTCACGGAACCCGCAAGTTGATCACCTAAACATACATCAAGTGGATCAATAGAACATCCCATTGTCACACATATATCCCATCGCAAGACATACATCAAGTGTTCTCAAATCCTTAAAGACTCAATCCGATAAGTAAACTTCAAAGGGAAAACTCAATTCATCGCAACTAGATAGAGAGGGGAAACACTCCATATGATTCAATCTATATCAACAAAGCTTGCGGTACATCAAGATCGTGCCATCTCAAGAACACGAGAGAGAGAGAGATAAAACACATAGCTACTGGTACATACCCTCAGCCCCGAGGGTGAACTACTCCCTCCTCGTCATGAAGAGCGTCGGGATGATGAAGATGACAACCGGTGATGATTTCCCCCTCCGGCAGGGTGCCGGAACAGGCTCCCAATTTGTTTTTCGTGGCTCTGGAGGCTTGTGGCTGCAGAACTCCTGATCTAGGTTCTGCGTTGGGGTTTCTGAATATTTGACGATTTATAGAGCTGATAGGGAGGTTAGTGGACTCTCAAGGGGCCCACAAGCCTAGTGGTCACGGCTAGGGGGGTGGCCGCGCCCCTGGGTCTTGTGGCCTCCTCGGGAACCTTCTGGTCCAACTTTGATGCTCCGTAGGTCTGTTCTGGTTGGAAAAAATCACCGTAAAGTTTTATTCCGTTTGGACTCCGTTTGATATTCCTTTTCTGTAAAACTCAAAAACAAGGAAAAAACAAAAACTAGCACTGGGCTCTGGGTTAATAGGTTAGTCCCAAAAATAATATAAAGTTGTGGTAAAATGATTGTAAAACATCCAAGAATGATAATATAATAGCATGGAACAACCAAAAATTATAGATATGTTGGAGACGTATTAGGGCTATAACATCAGAGTAGCACCGTCATGGTCTGCAGGTCCTTGATAAAGAAACAAAATGAAAAATTCAAGTGAACATGATTTTGACAAGTGAGAGCGCAAACGGAGACAAGATAATTATGTTGGGGAACGTTGCAAGGGAAACAAAAACTTTCCTACGCACACGCATGATCTATCCATGGTGATGAGCATCTACGAGCGGGAGAGTGGATCTACATACCCTTGTAGACCGCTAAGCGGGAAGCGCTGAGTAACATGGTGGATGTAGTCGAACGACTTCACGATCCAAATCGCTATTTCATCCCGTGATTGCTACCTCTTGAGCTTGTGTTGGTTTTCCCTTGACGAGGAAAGGGTGATGCAGCAAAGTAGATAAGTATTTTCCTCAGTTGTTGAGAACCAAGGTATCAATCCAGTAGGAAGAACAAGCAAGTCACCAATGGATGCACCTACACAAATAATCAAACTCTTGCACCCAACACTACAAACGGGATGTCAATCCCTTCACGATTATTTGCAAGGATTAGATCCGATAGAGATAGATGTAAACGAGAACGGAAAGTAAAAGGTAAATAAATTGCAGCAAAGTATTTTTGGTATTTTTGTCTTATAGATCTGAAAATATATTATGGAAAGTAGACCCAGGGGGCATAGATTTCACTAGAGGCTTCTCTCTTGAAGGAAAATATCATGGTTGGTAAACAAATTACTGTCAAGCAATTCATAGAAAAGCGAATAATCATGTAGTTATACAAGGCAATGATCATGCATATAGGCATCACGTCTGTGTCAAGTAGACCAAAACAATTCTGCATCTACTACTATTACTCCACACATCGACCGACTCCTGCCTGCATCCAGAGTATTAAGTTAATGAAGAACAGAGTAACACATTAAGAAAGATTACATGAGGTAGAGGGATAAACTCAAGCAATATGATGAAAACCCCATCTTGTTACCCTTGACGGCAACAATGCAGTACGTGCCTCGCTACCCCTACTATGTGAGGACACCGCAAGATTGAACCCAAAACCAAGCGCTTCTCCCATTGCAAAAATTACCAATCTAGTTGGCCAAACCAAACCAATAACTCGAAGAGACTTACTAGGGTATGAAAACATGCATATAAGAATTCAGAGAAGGTTCAAATAAGATTCATGGATAATCTGAACATAAACTCAGAATTCATCAGATCTTGACAAACACACCACAAAAGAGGATTACATAGGATAGATCCCCATGACGATCATGGAGAACATGGTATTGAAGATCAAAGAGAGATAATAAGCCATTTGGCTACTAGCTATGGACCTGTAGGTCTATGGTGGACTACTCACGCATCATCGGAGGGGCAATGGAGTTGATGTAGATGCCCTCCGTGATCGAAACCCCCTCCGACAGATTACCAGGAAAGGCTCCAAGATTGGATCTCTCAGGAACAGATGCTTCTGGCGGCAGAAAAGTATTTGCATGGATCGTTCTGGTGTTGGGGGAATATTTGGGTATTTATACGATGAAGAATAGGGTTAGGAGACCTGCCAGGAGACGACAAGCCTCCTAGGCGTGACCAGGGGTGTGGACGCGCCTACCAGGCATGTGACCTCCTGGCAGTTGCCCTGGCGTGCAGTCCGATCCTGTTGGATTTGTTTCCTTCTAGAAAAAATCATTCCAAAGATTTTATTCCGTTTGGACTCAGTTTAATATTCCATATCTGCAAAACTCAAAAACAAGGAAAAAACAGAAACTGGCACTAGGCTCTAGATTAATAGTTTGGCCCAAAAATAATATAGAATAGCATATTGATGCATATAAAACATCCAAAACAGATAATATAATAGCATGACAGCATCAAAAATTCTAGATACATTGGAGACGTATCAGCGATCCCATCATGATTTGTGTCGCGATCCAATCATGATCCTTTCGATCTAGTACCAAACGGACAGCACCTCCACGTTCAGCACATGTCCAGTTCGATGAGGATCTCCTCCTCCGTGATCCAGCAACGAGGGTGGAGAGGTAGATGAGTTCTCTGGCAGCACAACGGCGTGGTGGCGGTGGTAATGGAGCTGATGCCTGCAGAGCTTCGCTAAGCCGTATCAAACAGATCTAGAGGATAAGCTATCTAGAGGGAGAGAGGGCAGCACATGGCTTTTCAGCTGGGCTGCCCTCTCTCTCCCTCCACTATATATAGGAGGAGAGGAGGAGGTGGGCGCCCTAAATCCCAACTAGGAGTGGCGGCCAAGGCAGAGGGGGGCGCCCCCTAGGGAAACCCTAAGGTGACTTGGCCCCCAAGTTACCTAGTGGCAGCCCCTTAGATGGGCTCCCCCACCCTTGGCCAAAGTGAGATAGGGTTTGGGTGGTGCCCATCCCCCTTGTGGGCTGGTGGGACCCCTCCCCTTGGCCCATGAGGCCCCCCAATACTTGTCGGGGCCCCCCAAAACACCTTTCGGTACTCCCGATCATAACCCGGTACTCCCAGAATGTTTCCGGACTCCGATTCCCTTCGTCCAATATCGATATTCACCTCCGGACCATTCCAGAGTTCCTCGTCACGTCCGGGATCTCATCCGGGACTCTGAACAACCTTGGGTCACCAACACATATAACTCAATACTACTGAAACATCACCAAACGTTAAGTGTGCAAACCCTGCGGTTCGGGAACTATGCAGACATGACCAAGACACCACTCTGGTAAATAACCAATAGCGAGACCTGGATGCCCATATTGGTTCCTACATATTCTATGAAGATCTTTATCGGTTGAACCTGTATGTCAACGATTCCGTTAATCCCACATGATGTTCCCTTTGTTCTTCGTTATGTCACTTGCCCGAGATTCGATCATCGGTATCTCTATACCTAGTTCAATCTCGTTAACGGCAAGTCTCTTTACTCATTCCATAATACAAGATCCCATGGCTAACTCTTTAGTCACATTGCTTGCAAGGATTATAGTGATGTTGTATTACCGAGTGGGCCCTGAGCTAGCTCTCCATCACACGGAGTAACAAATCCCAGTATTGATCCATGCCAAGCCAACAAACAACTTCGGAGATACCTGTAGTGCACCTTTATAGTCACCTAGTCACGTTGCGATGTTTCATACACACAAGGTACTCCTCCGGTGTTAGTGAGTTGCGTGATCTCATGGTCATAGGAACAAATACTTGACATGCAGAAAACTATAGCAATAAACTGACACGATCATATGCTATGTTTATAATTTGGGTCTTGTCCATCACATAATTCTGCTAATGATCTGATCCCGTTATCAAGTGACATCTCATGTCATGCCCAAGATGTGATCCTATCCTCATTTTGGCACGAGGGCCTCGACAGGGATAGAAGCGCATCTCATCGTGTTGCAAGAACGGATATCATTACAAGTACATGTACAGAAGAGATGAGTATATGGAATTAGCTTACACTCGCCACAAGCTATAGCAAGTTCACATCAATACAACAACATACTCAAACATCATACAGAAGAGCAGGGTCCGACTATGGACGAAAACAAACGACAAAATGACATCCATCCTTGCTATCCAAGGCTGCCGCCTGGAACCCATCCTAGATTGATGATGAAGAAGAAGAACTCCAAATCAAACAAGCAATGCACTCACGTCAAATCATCGCATTACCTGTACATGCAACTGTTGTTGTAGTAATCTATGAGCCTAAGGGACTCAGCAATCTCATTTCCAAGGGTATCAAGACTATTAAAGCTTAATAGGTGAGGTATGGTTAAGTGGTGAGGTTGCAGCAAGCGACTAAGCATTTATTTAAGTCGCTAACTTACGAATACAGAAAGTAAAGTATGGTGGTCTATGAATAACGAACGTGAACTAGTAATGATCACTAACTGATCCTGAACACCTACTTATGTCAATCATAACCCCACCATGTTCTCTCTCGTATAAGGACTCATGAGAAGAGACATTCACGGTTACACACACAGTTGGTGTATTTTATTTGAGTTTACTTCAAGTTTGCTATGACCAGGTGTTAAACAAAGTATCCAAGTTTGCCACATAACCGCGGGCACGGCTTTCCGAAAGATTTAACCCTGCAGGGGTGCTCCAACTCATCCATCACAAATTAACCACACGTCACGGGAATAACCTCGACCACGGATCTCGTGATCATCCTAGGAAATTCCAAAGGAAATCTGACACCTCGAGATAGCCCAAAGAAGATCAGAGTTCCTCACGCAAGACATTCGAGAAAGGTAAAATAAGTCCAGCAAGGTCTCCCGATGTGTCGACGATCCTGATAGGAGCCGCGTATCTCGTTCTCAGGACACGGCGGATAAGCTAGTGTACGGTGGCCTGATAGAAATCTTCCAAGTTGCCCCGGGTTGGCCCCGCATAGTGATCTAGTTTGGACTAACACTCATGAGGATCACTGGCCTAGGTTGTTGACTAATCAACGGGGTGATCATGCCCTATGCAAATTTTAGTTGTTATTAAGCAAATAGTACCAATGTTGGGCCTTGCCAGACAAGCTTTATCCTAAAACTAAAATCAAGGGGGTCCCCATGACAACCCCGAGCATGTTAGGAGCGCTCAATTATGGAACATAACACCGGTTCACAAGTAACTAGGGTGGCAAGAGTGGAACAAAACACCGAGCAAAAGGCCAAGCCTTCCACCCTTTACCAAGTGTATAAGTGCATTAAATTAAATAGCAATAATATTATGATAACAAAAGAATATCCATGTTATCACATGGAAGCAATTGCACCTGCAGCTAAAAATGCTATAAGAAGGGCTGAGCAAGCGGTAACATAGCCAAACAAAGGTTTGCTAGGAAGGTGGAGGGTTAGAGGCTTTTCATGGCAATGTTGGGAGGCTGGACAAACAAGTGGTAGGTAGCGAGACATAACGATAAAAGCGGTACAACTAGCATAGCAATGATAGTAGTGGTATCCAGGGAAATGTGTCATCTTGCCTGAGATCCCGCTTGGAAGAAGAACGATTCCATGAAGAAGACGATCCAACGTAGTCGAACGAATCCTCTCACTCCGAACGCTTTCAGAACACTATCAAGAAGAAGCAATCCAGAACAAACAATCAACACATGGTACACCACAACATATGCATGACATGATGCACAGAACAAATATGATGCATGTCCATTTTAAATATGCAAGGAATGGCAAACACAACAAACAACTACTACATATTAAGTGAAGTTCAATATACAAAGAGTTGCATATTGACGGGACTCCACGATTGATTATTTAGTTCACTCTCGTTTAGGTACTCATCAATATTAAATGTTATTAAACATGGCAAGAGGTGAAGCATAAGTAAACTACAATAACTAGGCATTTTAAATGAGGCCGGAACAACGAATAACACAAATCAATTGCCACAGTTGTGACCCATTCATAAATTTAGATTTGGTAAACAGCAAAATAGATGCCACCATGTGATTCTACACATTTTTCTAGTCAAGTTACATATGGGGAACATTTTTATCGGAGCTACGGTTTTGTAGTTATGAAATAAATCATTTTAACACGGCATTTACGCAAATCAATGCAAACAGTAAGTTTAAACATTTTAAACACATGTGAGAGTTGGTTATTGTGAATCTACACGAAATTCTAGTCAGGTTTCATATATAAAGTTTTTACATATGATGCACAATTAATTATTTATGAGCCTCTCAAAAACATGTATTTTTATGAAAATATGCAAAACTTGGACAAAAGATAAATCTCACGAGACAAAAAAAACATGTGGGCCGAATGCAGCGCACTGGGCAAGCCCAGCCACGGATCAGGCCCGAACAACTGAATGTGTGTGTGTGCATAAAAGGAATAAAAACATGGCAGAAATATTGGTCTGCTGGGACTCGAACCCAGGAGCTCCTAGATGGATACATGCACGGGTTACCACTAGGCTGCGTTCTGAACTTCGCTAACTCATTGATCTTGCGCTAGATGAATCTGAATAACGCGTGCACCTGAACCAACACATGACGAAATGGCCAAAAGAAAATGGGGCACTTGGGATTCGAACCCCAAACCCCACATATCAATGGTGGAGGAGCTGCTTGAACGTCGGCGCAGGAGAGCTCCGAGGCCATGGCGTAGCTCCTGATTCAGAGAGAGATGGTCAGGGAGAGAGAGCAAGGGAGGGAAGCGGGAGGAAGGAGAAGGGAAGGGCGAGGCATGACGCTGGACCTGCGGCTCCGGTGCTCACAGACGAAGGCCCTTGCAGGGCTACAGGCACGCTGGACCTCGGCATCCAAGGCGGTTGTAGCTTTCCTGAAGAAAGAGAGGACAGAGAGAGAGAAAATTCAGAAAGGAACAGGGAAAGGAAGACAAGAGGGATGAAGGTGCAGGGCTCCTACTGGTGGTGGCGTCGCCGGATGCTGGCCGGGGATGAGCTTCGCCGGACCATCGATCGACCTCGGGGATAGCCATGGGGTTTGTTCCCTACACCCAAGAAGACAGAGCAAGAGAAAGAGGTGAGGAGTAGCAGGGACGGGAAAACGGAAGGAGAGGGAGAGCATAGCAGGGAGGTCCTGGCTTGACGATCGCCGGTAGCGGGGCAAGCTCCTGCTCCTGCACGAGGTGGTTGGGAAGCCTCGAGTGGCTGCGATCAACAGGAGAGATGGAGGGATGGGTTGGTCGGTGCAAAATTTGTGGGAGGTGGTCGGAGGCTGCTGGTTGGGAGATGGATCCCGAGGGGAATTGGAGTGCGGCCGCGCTGAGACAAACAGAGGGGATCCCTAGAAATTAGGGTTGGTCTAGAGATGGACTAGGGTCTATATATATGGATGGGACTAAGGTGGGATGAATTGCGTGCGTCCGATAACGATCCGACGTCAAGTCAGATAGGTGGGTTGGCTGGGCTTGGTGGCTTTGTAGAGTGGCCATGGGCTGAGATGAGAGGGAGATTGTGGCCCCGCATCGAGTTTTCCACACTGAAAATGTCCGACGAAATAATCAATGACCGCACTGTTATGACTGACCGTTCGTATATCAAACAAACTCAGAATGCAACGAAATTTGGCAGGCAGTCTACCTACGCTCTAATAAGACCGCACGCCAGGTTTCGACCCAATCCTGGAATATTTTATACCCATTTTTAAAAACAACATTTTAACGATGCCGTAGGCGCGTGCATGTGTGGTTGGACTCGAAACAGTCGACGACATGAATGGAGAGAACTGGCAACTACGAATGGATGCAACTTTTTGAAAACTCATGTTGACAAAATGCCGATGCTATGCAGATGATGCGATGATGAATGCGACAACCAGACAAACACATGACGAGAATGGAAACAAAAGGGGAATCTTCTAGAGCGTCGGTCCTGGGCTGTTACATCTCATGTCCATGGCCAGGAAACCTTGACCATCTTGGATCAACGAGCTAGTCTATTAGAGGCATACTAGGGACATGGTGTTGTCTATGTATCCACACATGTATCTGAGTTTCCGATCAATACAATTCTAGCATGGATAATAAACAATTATCATGAACAAGGAAATATGATAATAACTAATTTATTATCGCCTCTAGGGTATATTTCCAACAGTCTCCCACTTGCACTAGAGTCAATAATCTAGCTCACATCGCTATGCGTTTCGATATGAATCTCACACCCAATGAGTTTTGGGGTACGATCATGTTTTGCATGTGCAAGTGGTTTTATTCAATGGGTCTGCACATTCAGATCCATGTGTACTTTGCAAATCTCTATGTCATAATGTAGACACTGCTACCACACTCCACTTGGAGCTATTCCAAATGGCTACTCCACTATACATATCCGGATTGCTACTAAGAGTCATCCGGATTGGTGTTAAAGCTTGCGTCGACGTTATCCTTTACGATGAACTATTTATCACCTCCATAATAGAGAAATATTTCCTTAGTAGTCTAGTTATTAAGGATAAATTTGACCGATGTCCAGTGCTCCACTCCTGGACCACTCTTGTACCCCTTGACAGACTCATGGCAAGGCACACATAGGTGCGGTACACAGCATGGCATACTATATAGAGCGTATGGCTAAGGCTTAGGGGATGACCTCCGTCGTTTCTCTTTCTTCTGCCATGGTCAAGTTTTGAGTCTTACTCAACTTCACACCTTACAAATCAGGCAAAACTACTTCTTTGACTGATCCATTTTAAACTCTTTCAAAATCTTGTCAAGGTATGTACTTGTTGGGGATATAACCCCATGGTAAGACCCGCCCAGGTGGGGCCGGGTCATACCTGGCGGCTCATAATCCAGACCAAGGCAGATGGGCCAAGAGACGTAGGCCTGGCCGTATGGTGGCTTACCAAGATGGGCCAAGACAAGGCCCGGACGGAAGGTGGTATGAAGACCCGGGCGGTTAAGCCACCCAGAGGCGGCTTTCCCAAGATGGTAAGGCGACATAGAGATAGACTCGGATATGTTGTAAGAGTCGGTATGAGACTTGTGTAACCCGTGGTCTTGACCTCCTATATAAAGGCGAGACCCGGGGTGAGTTAGACAGAAACCAACTAATCGAGAACTAGGTCAAGCGAATCCGCTCCCTTGTAATCAATACTCCAATCAATACAACACAAGCAGGATGTAGGCTTTTACCTCTTCTTGAGGGGCCACACCTGGGTAAACACATGTCCTTCGTCCCAACCAACCCCTTTGAGTCCATCACCTTAGCGATGGCCTCGAACATAAGTCCTCGGACATCTGCCATGACAAAACCACGATAGTTGGCACCTACCATGGGGCCAGTGCTCAGTGGTGTGGAGTTCTCAAAGGGCTCTCTCCTAGAGATCGAGGGGTACATTGTTGGCAGGATGAACAAAAGCCGTCACGGACGGCTCTACATTGACGACACCAGCTGGGGCCCCGAGGCTGACTCTATCGAGTATGGTTTCCGGGTTCCCTTCGGTGGAATCCACGTCTTTATCGGCAAGGTCGGTGGATCTACACCCAGGCCGGACGTCTGCACCAACATCGTCGAGTCGGCTCGGCGCACGCAACCCGCCCGACACGTGCGACCCGCCCGTACTAACCCGGGCAGGAAGCATGTCTTCGTTGGCTTCACTTAGGGCATGGATCTTGAGGGTTCCGTGTCGCAAGAAACTCTCGTCTGTTTGGAGGATGGATCTTCCAGCGGAGAGACGGAATCAATCTACCAGCTTCACGATGGCAGTCTTGGGGCCAATGACAAGCTTTACTCCGAGTCGGAGTATCATGAGGCGGAGGACCCTGGGCCGCCGATGCATGCGGCCGTCTTCATGGCGGGTTCAGCACCGGGCCCAAGAAGTATAGCCGTCGGGGCAGCTGGGTCGAGGGCCGACCCGTCGCCGGCTCTAGTTCTTATGGACCTGATGAATGAGCTTACAGCCCTCATGGAAACTGAAGTAACGACACAGAATCAAGCCGCCCGGAACGCAGAGATCATAAGGCTAAAGGACCAGATGACTGAAGTCCAACAAGGGATCAGCGTGTTGAAGGCTCAGATGGATGCGGAGGCAGAGCGCCTTAGGGCGAACGCTTTCCACCTTGAGCTAGAGCAACAATCTGTAGTGGCGGTTTAGTGGATGAGGCATCAGTCCTGCTTGCCGGAGAAGTACGAGGCCAGAAATCTTTTTAACACGCCGGGAACGGGACGGACAGCGGAAGCACCTGGAAGTTGGCCAGCGGCTCGACAACAGCATCTTAACCCGCCCCGACAGAACCAGGCCTCACCAATGGCTTTCCCAACGCCGGCGGGTCAGTATTCAAACCCGGCGGAGAACTGATGGCAGCAGCAACCTAGCTTGGAATGATCCCTATCCCGGACGAGGCGCCCTTCACAGAAGAGGTGCGGAAAGCTATACCTGTAGACGGCGATGGCCCAGCAGGACAAGTACACTTACAGCCGGAGTCACGTGCATTCAACCCCCATCCCCAGCCGCAGCATTAGTCGGCGGTATGAGTCGCTGGCGGTTTCTAGCAGTGATTGGCACCGGGACCCGTGACGAGATGATCAGGCGGTGCTGGATCCTCAGGCGTTGATGGACCGGGCGAGGGCACAGCGCGAGGCAGTGGCTCTAGCGGCGGCGGCGGCTCATCAAGAACCTGCACCTTCCATCTCGGTAGGAGCAGGAGTAACCACCAGGGCCGTGGGAGTGCTGTGCTTAGTGCCAGCTTTGCGGAACGAGCGTATGCCGAAAGATTTCAATGGCCCTCGCAAGGTCCCAAATTACACTGTTGACTGCCTCCGGAAGCGTGTATTGAGAGCTATGAGCTGGCGATGGAGATGTTAGACGCCAACGACGCAGTATGTGCCAAGTATTTTATCATGATGCTGGAAGGGCCGGCTCGCACGTGGTTTAAGGGCTTGCCACCCAACACCATTAATTCCTGGGTCGAGTTAAAGGCGAAGTTCAACAAAATTTTCCAAGGAACGTGCAAGCATCCCATGACGATTGTGGATTTGGATCATTGTGTGCAATAGGAGGCTGAGTCGGCTCCTCATTGGGTCCACTGGGTCTCAACCATCATCCACTCGTCTGAACAGATTACGGCGGCTCAAGCAGTTTTGATTCTGGAGAAGAATTGCCACTTTACGCCTCTGAAGCAGAAGCTTGGCTGGCTCAAGCGCTCGTGTCAGGACATGGGCGAGCTCATGGCAGCTCTCACGAAGTACGCCGACTCTGACTATATGAAGGATCCGGGCTCTGATGAAGAGAAGCCTAGTCTGGGCAAGAAGAATAACAATGGCAAGGGTGCGGCAGGCAATGGCAACCAGGGCAAGCGAAAGAATCCAGATAGCGGGTCAGAATTGGTGGCCAACACCAGTGCCGGGAACAATCGTGCTAAAGGCAAAGGGAATTTCAGACAACCCTTCAATAAGGGTAAAACTCCTTTTAACTTGGAGGAGATGCTCAATAAGCCTTGTCTAGAGCACAGCCGGCCTGACAAGGTGGCGGGTCACACGTGGAGGAATTGCTACATTATGCGACAGTTTAGGGACTACAGCTTGCGGCAGCATAACAACAATGGTGGTGGCCCGCCAGGCGGCTCAGGACCAGGCGAGTCAGGAGCAAGCCTTGGTTCTGGAGGCTCAGGATCAATCTATCAGGGCATGGGAAATCAAGGAGGGCATCATCAGCAATCTGGTGGCAATAATCAGCAGTAAAGTAACCAGTCTGGGTATCAGAGTAATCCGAAGCAGCTCAGCTCGGGTCAGTATCATGTTTTTACAACCAGCCTTGACAGGTGAGATCAGAAGTTGCGCAAGTGGGCTGTTAATGCGATCACACCGGCTCTCCTACAATACTTGAAGTGGTCTGAGTATGACATAACTTGGAGCAGAGAGGATCACCCGCCACGTATTGACGACCCGGGACGGCTGGCTTTGGTAGTTTCCCCACAAGTTGGAGGATATGTGTTTACTAAGGTGCTTATGGATGGCGGCAGCAGCATTAATATTTTGTACTATGACAGTTTCCGCCGGATGAAGTTGCTTGATAAGGACCTTAGGCCTTCCTCGATAGTCTTTCATGGTGTGGTGCCTGGCAAGTCAGCTTATCTAGTGGGTAAGATCTCTTTGGAAGTCGCCTTTGGGGACGAATACAACTACAGGGTCGAGACCATGTGTATTGAGGTGGTCAATATCAAAAGTCCATATCATGCCCTATTTGGACGTCCGGCTTACACCAAGTTCATGGCTAGACCTTGCTATGTCTACTTACAGCTCAAGATGCCGGGTTTGAACAGGACGATTACAGTGCATGGTGACCGGGAGACGGCTATTGAGTGTGAGGAAGGAGACGCAGCTTATGCAGAGTCAAGTTGAGCTAAAGCAGAGCTCAAGTTCTATAAGGAAAATGTTGACCCGGAGGACATGACTCCGCTCAAAAAGCCCACCACATAATCTGAGCTGCCCTTCAAGTTTTCGGAGGATGATACCAAGCTGGTGGATTTTACTCCGGGCGACTCATCTCAACAGTTTACTATTGGGGCCAATATGGATCCCAAATAGGAAAGCGCGCTCATCGAATTCATTCGTGAGAATCGGGACATCTTTGCATGGAAGCCTTCTGACATGCTGGGTGTACCGAGAGAGTTCGCTGAGCACCACCTCAATGTGGATCCTACATTTAAACCGGTCAAACAGTTCCTACGGCGGTTCAATGAAGAGAGGTGTAAGGCCATTGGGGAAGAAGTGGCCCGGCTTCTGGTGGTGGGTTTCATCGTTTAAGTGTTTCACCCAGAGTGGCTTGCCAACCCGGTGCAAGTGCTTAAGAAGAACAGCACATGGCATATGTGTGTGGATTACACGGATCTTAACAAGGCCTGTCCGGTTGACCCGTTTACTCTCCCCCGTATCGACCAGATCATCGATGCAACAACGGCTTGAGAGAGTTTATGCTTCCTGGATGCTTATTCTGGTTATCATCAGATCAAGATGGCAGTCAAGGACCAAGAGAAGACGACTTTCATCATGCCTTTTGGTGCTTTCTTCTATGTGTCCATGCCTTTCGGGCTAAAGAGTGCCCAGGCTACTTAACACCGTTGTGTACAGAACTGTCTTCACAGTCAAATTGGGTGCAACGTTCATGCATATGTGGATGATATTGTGATCAAGTCAAGGAAGAAGGAGACTCTGCTTGACGACCTGAAGGAGACCTTTGACAACTTACGGGTCTACAAGATGATGCTTAACCCGGCTAAATGTGTTTTTGGCGTTCCTACAGGCAAGCTCTTGGGATTTCTAGTCTCTGAGCGTGGCATTGAGGCTAATCCAGATAAAATCAAGGCTATCACTTCCCTGTCTGAGCTGGCGTGTATCAATGATGTTCAGCGCCTGGCGGGGCGGATCGCTGCGTTAAGCCGGTTCATAAGCTATCTTGGTGAGGAGGCCATCCCTTTGTACCAGATGATGAAGAAGACATACAACTTTGTCTGGAGTACGGCGGCGGGTGAGGCGTTTGAGGCACTCAAGAGACAGCTTACTGAACCGCCGGTCTTAGTAGCTCCGGCTGAGAAGGAACCTTTTCTCTTATATGTGGCGGCTAATAATAGGGCAGTAAGCGCCGCGATCGTCGTTGAGCATAAGGAGGCAGGGAAGGAATATCTGGTTCAAAGGCCAGTTTACTACATCAGTGAAGTCCTAATAGAGTCCAAATAGAGGTATCCACATTGGCAAAAGCTGGTATATGGCGTATTCATGGCTAATCGTAAGCTGAAGCATTATTTCCTGGGGCATCAGATCATAGTAGTCATCTTTGCCCCGTTGGGAGACATAATTCAAAACAGAGAAGCCACCGGCAGGATTGCTAAGTGGGCACTGGAGCTTGGACCTCTTAATCTGAAATACGTGCCTCGCACGGCGGTCAAGTCTCAAGCCTTAGTGGATTTCATAAACGATTGGACGGAATGTCAGGCGCCCGAGGAAAAGCCGGATAACACATATCGGACAATCCACTTTGATGGATCTAGGCAACTGGAAGGATCAGGGGCAGGAGTTGTCTTAACTTTCCCTAAAGGTGACAAGTTCTGTTATGTGCTAAGGCTAATGTTTCCTTGTACTAACAATGCAACTGAGTATGAAGCTTTGCTTCATGGCCTCCAAGTGGCTAAGGAGATGAACCTGAGCCGGGTTAGATGTCTCAGCGATTCAAACCTTGTAGCCTAGCAAGCTTCAGGCACTTGGGATTCAAAGGACCTGCGGATGGCGGCTTATCGTCAGACGGTGGATGTCATTGCTGGTCATTTCAAGGGTTATCAAGTGGATCATCTTGATCATCGCAGAAACGAGGTGGCTGACACCTTACCAAGGCTGGGTTCTCAGCGTAAGCCGGTACCGCCTAACATTTTCTTAGATGTACTACATCACCCCTCAGTTAAGTTACCTTCGGAGGAAGACTTGGCTATACCTGGCCCGGAGGGGCAGCTGATGGTGGCTCTACAAGCTATTCCTGACTAGATCGTGCCTTACCTGGCGTACTTGACTCGCGGTGAGTTACCTGAGGATGAAAACCTGGCAAGTTAGATCATTAGGCGGTCTAAGTCTATGACAATCATCAATGGTGAGTTACATAAGTGGAGCATCACTGGCGTCTTTCAACGTTTTGTCTCGCCTGAAGAAGGCAAGGAAAACTTGAATCAAATGCATGCTGGCGATTGTGGTCATCACGCCGGCTCAAAATCTCTGGTGGCCAAGGCTTTTCGACATGGTTTCTTCTGGCTGACAGCTCATAAGGATGCGGAAGACTTGGTTCGCAAGTGCGATGGATGTCAGAAGTTCGGCCGGTGTGCTCACGTCCCGGCTCAGGAGTTGCGCATGAATCCAAGTACCTGGTTGTTTGCAGTCTGGGGGCTTGATATGGTTGTGCCTTTCAAGAGATCCAAGGACAAGAAGACCCACCTCTTGGTGGCCGTGGACAAATGTACCAAGTGGGTAGAAGCTGAGCCATTCAGCAAGTGTGACGTGGCTATGGTGATTCAGTTTGTTAAAAAGCTAATATAGTGATTTGGTTACCCTCATAGTATCATCACAGATAATGGTATGAACTTATCCAAGGCTATGCAAGCATTCTGTGAAAGTGAGAACATCCGACTGACGTTTCTGCGGTTGCTCATCCACAATCAAATGGTCAGGCAGAGCGTGCTAACCAGGAAATCTTGCGAGGTGTCAAACCCCGGCTTATGGTTCCGTTGGAGCAAACACCGGGTTGTTGGGTAGACGAGTTACCATCCATCTTATGGAGCATCAGAACTACTCCCAACAGATCAACAAGCTAGACGCCTTTCTTCATGGTTTATGGCGCGGAAGCCATGCTACCAAGCGATGTATGTCATGACTCTCCACGGGTGGTGGCTTACATTGAGGCAGATAATGAAACGGCACATCAAGACGCGTTGGATGCCTTGGAGGAAGAGCGTGATCTGGCGGCGGCTCGATCGGTGATTTATCAGCAAGACCTGCGTCTCTATCATCGCCGCAAAGTTAAGACCCGAATATTTCAAGAAGGCGACTTAGTGTTCCGGTTGATTCAAGATCAGATAGATGCACACAAGTTATCCCCTCCATGGGAAGAATCTTTCGTGGTCAGCAGAAATCTCAACAATGGGTCATATTACCTCATTGACATACGAGACGAATCAAGCACGTCTGGGCAGGAGACCCGCCGGTCGTGGAACATAGCTCTCTATGGCCTTACTATACTTGAGTCGTCAAGACTTGACATTGTACACCATCATTGTACATATCATATATATATATGAATAAAGTTGACATCCCTGCAAGCCGGGGCCTCTGCCGTTTCACGTATCTCAATTTGCGCAACAAGGTCATCCAGGGGGCTTCCAACCTGCCGGGTTTAGATTATCAGACCCTATCGATCGGCTCTTAAGCCAAAAAGTTGACTCCATCAACAGGTCATCTAGGGGGCTTCCAACCCGCCGGGTTTAGCTTATCAGACCCTATTGATTGGCTCTTAAGACAAAAAGTTGACTCCATCAACAGGTCATCTGGGGGGCTTCCAACCCGCCGGGTTTAGCTTATCAAACCCTATTGATCGGCTCTTAAGCCAAAAAGTTGACTCCGTCAATAGGTCATCTAGGGGGCTTCCAACCCGCCGGGTTTATCTTATCAGACCCTATTGGCGGGTTATACACCCAAAAAGTTGAATCCGTCAACAAGGTCATTTGGGGGCTTCAGACCTGCCGGGTTTAGCTTATCAGACCCTATTGATCGGCTCTTAAGCCAAAGTCAGGCGGGTGATACACCCAAAAAGTTGACTCCGTCAACAAAGTCATTTGGGGGCTTCCAACCCACCGGGTTTAGCTTACATACCCTCTTGATCGGCTCTTAAGCCACCGCAAGCTCAGGTTAAACCTCCCTATAAGCTGATGCTGCTCCGCTATGTGACTCGTCCAACTCTTACCAGTTAATCTTGCTTAGAGACCCTAAGCCGGTTCAAGGAAATTGATGACCAATCTTGATAGAGACCCTGTACTCGTTAAGGTTAAACCGACAGTTCTTGTCACGTGAGGGCCCGCTTACGGAAAGAGAGTATAAACTCTCTCATCTACTGCTGACTCTCTGCTATGTGGCCCGTTTCGTACTCTTAGACAGTTAATCTTTTAAAGACCCTGCACTATTTAAGGTTAAAACGACAGATTTATGTCACGTGAGAGGCAGTTTATGGGCTACCAGGGTACTCATGCCCGGCCGCATCTCTTTTTGGGACGTTACACTTCCTATCAGTTAATCTCGCTTAGAGACCTTGAGCCGTTCAAAGAAACTGACGGCCAATCTCGATAGAGACCCTGTACTGATAAGGAGTTTTAAGTAGCGAGTCCACCCAAAAGAACCAGCACATGAGTTATTTAAAAAGCAAGTCATGAAAGTTATAACATCTCCGGGTTGTGCTATTCTAAGCCGCCCTCCGAACAATGCGGAAAGTATTCTGCTCTTAGAGGCTATTTTCTTAAGAAGAGCCGCCACGACATCAGGTATGAATTGAAGAACAAGGCAGACATAATATGTTAAAGCCGTGCGATTTCCTATGTGCAAATGGTGCAATTCAGGAAAGACAAGGTTTTTCCTAAAGGCCTATTACAACGCTCTCCATAGAGCTCAAAAAGCATGACTTAAAGTTTTTACACCTCCCCAAATTTCGGCGGGTCACGAAGCCAGGTTATACCATGGCATTATCAAGTTGATCAACTGGACGGCGGGTCATCCTGCGATGGGTCTTCGACCTCCTCGATCTGGAGATTGTCCATGTCCAATTTGCAGTTGGTTAAAGCTTCAAAGTTGGCCTCTTAAAAGAGGGGAGACAGATCAATGTCAGGGGCAAAGATATTCTTACAACGTGCGGGAGTTAAATCCCTGGCCTCGAAGGTTGGGCCGCGCACTCGCTTGTTCTCAACGTTGTAAGCCGCCTGATATGTTGACAGATTCACTTCTTCCGCTAACACTGATGCACGGACCCTGGAGGCCTTCATACAATGAGCATAGTCGGCTTCTGTGAATTCTGACCCGTCGTCCTTGTTTGACGCAAAGCCATCCATCATCTCTTCAGGAGTTAGCTCTGGGGCAAAAGCCAAAGCCCGACTTATTGCAGCAATGGCTCCCTTCCGGGCGGCTAATTTTTTGAGTTCTTGGATTTGCTTTGGCAGGGTGGACAACACTTCTATGATGCCTTTCATGAACTTGGGGATGCTTTCTTTGTTCAGCATAGCCCTGATGGTGCAAAGGGTCCCGCAGTACAGCTGTTCTAACAAAGTGTAGATGGCTTTCAACTGGAGCAAGCTGTCAGCACCAAGTTGGCGGCTCCTTTGACCTACAAAGGATGAGTCTTGAGTGATAAGCCGCCGGCACAGTTTTTTAAGTAAGAATATCGGCTGTGTTTTTAGTACTTACCAAAGATAGCAGCCGTCATCTTTGAGATATGGCCCTTCAGGGAGTGCAACTCGTCTGATACGACCATGAGTTTCTCATCAGCATCGTTCGCACGTTTGGCCAGAGCAGTTTCCTCCGCCTCAGCAGCTTTTTTGAAAGAAGCAAATTCAGACTTAGCTTTTGTAATCTCTTCGGCGGCAAGCCAGCACTTCTCTTCTTCTTTGCTTCGGGCGGCTTGCTGGGAGGTCAGATTGCTTTTTAAGTCGGTCAGTTCAGACTCGGCATTCCTTAAAGCTTCCTGTGACATACAAAAAGCAAATGAGGGGTAAGTCGCTAGGATAACATATTACCAGATGGTTAAGTTAAGAAGATATAATGCAAGTCTCAAGCATATTGCAAGCAATATACTCGACACTTGGCGGCTAATGTATGTTTCTTCTCCAAGACTACAAATAAAGTTTCGGCTCATCTTCGTCAAGTTAAGTCGGCAGTTGGGGCTACAACGATGTTTTCCACGACTACAAATAAGTTCCGGATCATATTCATCAAGTTAAGCCGGCACTTGGGGGCTAAAGCTATGTTTTCTAAGTCTACAATGAAGTTCTGGCTCATATTCGTCAAAGATAAGTCGGCATCTGGGGGCTACATATGGCTCGTTGTTCAAATCTACAGGGAAGTTCTCGCCCATTATTTCTATACTGACCCGAACTAGGGGGCTACCATTGATCAATTACTTAACACTGAGTACCAACGCCATATTTATATATTAACCCAATACTTGGGGGCTATAGGCTAAGTGGTTCTATTTATGACATGGATTGGAAGAGCCAGTTTACCATTTGCAACTATTGAACCAACTCTTGGGGCTACATAAAGCTATAAGGAAAAGAGAATAGGAGTACCTCTTTCTTCATTAAGCCAACAAGTTTGAGATCCATGTTCCGGCTTGTGGAGAGGCGGTTCACGTAACCCGCGTGTAGCTCATCAGCAGTTAACTTCTCTAGCACAGGGAGCTCAAAGTCTAGCTTGTCAGAGGCTTCAGTTTTCTCAGTGTGCTTTGTCAACACATGAGGTTGAGGAGTTTGTAAGCCGGTACTGGTAATGATGACGTCCGGAATAACTGAATCGTCAACGGCCATTGAAGGGCTTGGCGGCTTAGAGTTGGTCCTCGGAGGACTCTCAGTGGCCGTCTCATGGGTCGGCGGCTCGACAAAACAACGAGTGTCTTCAGGCGCATCCTTTGAGACTGCAGAGGGATTAGCGTGTGCAGCAGGAGAGTCCGCCTTGGCAGCCTCTGGCTCTTGGGCAGTGGGGGCAAAGGTAGACCGTCTTCTGTCATTTTGCTTGAGCCCTAGAAATCACAGAAGGTTATTGTATAAGATTCAAGGATAATTGTGACAGCCCAAGTGTTGTCCCTACCTTTTATGGCATGTAATCTATTGTATGAACCTTGTGTCTTGAGTTATGAAATGAGTTTGCATCTGGTTATCCATGTGTTGTCTTGCATTCTTGCATCATGCATCATAGCATTCATCATGCCATGCTTGTTTTTCTTGTGTCCTTGTTTGGTGTGGTTGGTTGTGAGTGTGACTTGTGTTGTGATGTGGTAGGATCATGTGTGCAACCTCCTCCTCTTCCCCTCTCTTTTGCTTCTCAACAAACCCAACCTTATGCATCTTTTGCTATGTTAATTGATCAACAGAATTAATTTGTTATTTTAAATGTTTAAAAATATTCAAGAGGTAGCCCTATATATATTATTTTAGAGTATGGTTCTTTTGATGTTTGGAGTTTGTATGTTTGTGACATTTAAATAACAGGGGGCTGCCTATTTTAAAATATTTAAAATTACTTGTCCTAAAAATCATCTTAATGTTTTTATTAAATGGGGCATATTATTTTCTTTGTAAAAGTATTTTGTTCTGCCCCAAAATCCTTTTTATTTTCTCTGGGGGTTTTCTTTTCGTTCTGTTTTGTTTAAAAGGAAAACCCTGTGGTTTCTTTTTCCAGAGAGAGAGAGAGCCAAGTGGGTCTCGCCTCTCCCGCGGCCCAGCCCGCTCGAGCAGACGGTCACCTGCCCCGTCCTCCTTCTCCGTCAGGTTTCAGTGAGAGAGAGGCTCCGGCGTCACGTTTTCCGTCGCCCATCACCGTCAGCCCGTGGCTATATATCCCCCCTCGGCGTGCGTGCCCCCTCGGCTAGGTTTCCTCTTTTCCCCGTCACCGCCGCAGCTCCCATCTCCCCCTCCATCTCTCTCCCTCCTCGCTACTTTCCCCCTATCAGGTAAGGTTTCAGAGAGAGCTGTGAGGTTTAGAGAGTGTCGCCGGTCATCGTCGCCGCCGTCGCCGCGTCTTCGGTGGGTCTCGTCCCCGGTGGTGATGGCGTGGACCTCGAGGTTCTCCCCGCGTTCCATTCCCGCCACTAGGAGGTGAGGAGCACCTCTCCACGGTACCAATTGGCGTCGCCACCGTCCGCAAGGAGCGGGTCGTCGCCGGCTCTTTCCTCTTCGTCTTCGCCGCGTCCCGACCCCTCCGTCATCTTCGCTTCGACCGGCTCGTCATCACCTTTCCCTAGGTGAGCTGCCGCGTCTTCCCCTCCTGTTGCTGTTGCTAGCAGTGCCGCCATAGCTGCTCGCCGCTGTCGTCCGCAAGGCAGAGCCTTGAGGGCTGCCTCCGTCCTCCTCGTCGCAAGGCGAGCAGGGGATTGGGACCCCGTAGCTTCCCGTAGGCCCCGCTATAGCTTCCCCTTGCCGGAGACCCTCCTAGTCGCTAGAATCGTCGTCGCTGCGTTCTCTGTCACCGGTGTCGTCAGTTTCGTCAGTTAGGAGCATGTGTGTGTGTATTAGTGGGCTCGTGCCCCTCCTCTGTTAAGTGTCGAGAGCGTAGCAGAGTGGTTGTGCTCGGGGGAGGTGACCCTGAGGTCAAGGGTTCGAGCCTGACTCCTCCCCCTTTTTTGTTTTTCTTTTCTTTTGTTTTTTTTGTTTTCTTCCTTGCCTTGTAGTGTGTGTTGAGTGTGTGTATGTGTGTATACATAAGTGTATATATGCATGGGTATTGAGTGGGTGTGTGTGGCAGTTTGCACACATGTAGTGTGAGTGCATATGTATGTGTTCTTGTGTGCATGTGTGTTTGTGGGAGTGTGTGTGTTACCATACACATATGCATGTGCATATATGCATTGTGCATATATGTGTGCATATGTGTGTGGATGACGACCCATACACATGAGCATGTATGTGAGTGTATGTGCCTAGTGCACTTGTGAGTGTTGTGTGTGTATGTGACATATGATTATGCATACATGGTGCATGTGAGTGTGTGTGTGTGTGTGTGTGGATGAACCCCTCCCCCCTCATGGGTGGCTTGCTCATGGTTGTTTTTGTGCTCATATGCCCTTGGGCATATATAGAGCATCTGTGTGCCTGCCTTGTAGTGTGTGGGGGGGGGACTAGTGGGTTTCCCCACTTGACATACCCCTTTGTTGGTTATGTTTGATAGTAGTTTTTGTGGTATTTTCCATGCTATCCAAGTTACCAAATCTGTTATGTTCATGTATTGCTTATGTCCATTTAGAGAGATATCTCACTTATGAGAGTAGGTGGCATTTTGCTAGTTAGATTGTACCTTGTTGTTTCACATGAACATATGGGTATGACACATGATTTTGGGGTAGGAAGAGCCAATGAATCCATTGGTCCTTTCAGATTTCATTTCTGAGTAAGTTCATAAAACTGTCATTTTCAGTTGTGATGCTATTGTCATTTTTGTATGATTTAATCCATGCTTGCTTTGGGGTATGTGCCAACATGGAAGTGCTAGTGTTTTATATCTATTATGCCATGGTATTTTTGTTTAACATGAGAATTACGCATATAAGTGGGAAACATGCTGCTAAGTAGCCAACTTGATGTTTCTGTTTCAGCACGCTAAAATTTACTATCTCAGAATCTGCTGTTATTTTTATGCCATGAAGAGTGGGTGACATTTAGTTGTATGTTGATAATTAGATCATGCTCATTGCTAGTATTTTGGAGTAGATGTTGTCTACTACCACCCTGTTAATTTTCATGTCAAGAGGTGCTCTCTAACATATTTAACTTATGATGTCAACTTGCTACTTTATTAACTCAGATTCCAGAAAACTGTAATTTTCACTAAGTCCCAGAAAACTGTTTCCTCATGCCAACTTGATAGCTTCATGCTTGTTTATGTGTGCCTCCTTTGCAGATTGTGTAGTTGGATAATTTGATATGCTTGTTATGTAGTTTCTGTAAATACCTTGTTTGTGTTTGTAGGGTTCCTATAGCTCAAGTTGTGGGTTGTGTAAGTTGCTATGTTGTTGTTTGAGGCAGATTGTTGTTTTATTGTTTTGTGACTTGTGGGAGCTATACTCCATGGAATTGATTAATCTTTGAGTCTATTGTGGTTGGTTTTTCATTGCCTAACCAGTGGCTACCTTGGAATGCCAAGAATTACCCCATGGTATTGATTGTCTTGTGTTTTGCCTTCGTACCTTGTCGTGAGCGTATCGTGAGAACCGTAACTCTGTTTCGTGTGTTCTTTATATGCATTTCTATCGATTTTGCATGCTGCATCCATGTTTCCCATGTTCATGCATGTTTAAATAACTTAACATGAGGTTCTTTCCAGATTCGTTAATAAACAAACTTTGCATGTGAAACATGACTAGTTTTGGATTGCCATGTTAAATTCTTCATAAATGAATCATGCATCATCTTGTTTGTGCATTGAACCTTGGTTGGATGTTTATTGTTGCTGTTTCTCTTGGGTATACGTGAGTGTTGATACTGAGTACGAGAACCCAGGAGAGTACTACTATGAGGATCCCGCTACTTGTTCCACGGAAGAACCAACAGGCAAGATGATCGTACTTGGATCCCGATACTATTTTCGCTTGCTAGATTCTCGCTCTTATCGTTACAATTACGCTACCTACCACTTGAATATCAGCCTCCTAATTGCCATGAAAGCCTCTAACCCTCCACATCCTAGCAAACCTTTGATTGGCTAAGTTAGCGCTGCTCAGCCCCTCTTATAGCGTTCTTAGTTGTAGGTGCAGTTGTTCCATGTGATAACATGGATTCGGATATCACAATATTATCTGTTATTTAATTTAATGCACATATATATCTTGGTATTGGTGGAAGCTTGGCCTTTTGCTAGGTGTTTTGTTCCGCTGTTACCGCCATAGCTCTTATTACCGGTGTTATGGTTTCTATATTTTGCGCTCCTAACACGCTCGGGGTTGTTATGGGGACCCCCTTGTTTATTTGGTTGAGATTAAAACTTGTCTGGCAAGACCCAACATTGGCACTAAATTTGCTTAATAACTTAATAAAATTTGCATAAGGCTTCGCAACCCCATGGATAATTAATCAACCCCCGGGCCAGTGCTCCTCATGAGCGTTGGTCCAAACTAGAGCACTGTGCGGGGCCAACCCAGGGCAACTTGGGAGATTTCTATCAGGCCACCGTACACTAGCTTATCCGTCGTGTCCTGAGAACAAGATAAGCGGCTCTTATCGAGTTCGTCGACACGTCGGGTGGTCTTGTTGGATTTGTTTTACCTTTATCGAGTGTCTTGCGTGTGGAGTCTGACTTTCTTCGGGTTATCTCAAGGTGTTGGAAATCCTTTGGAGTTACCTATGATGATCACGAGATCCGTCGAGGCTATTCCTGCGGAGTGTGGTTATTTGTGATGGACTAGTTGGAGCACCCCTGCAGGGTTAAATCTTTTCGAGAAGCCGTACCCGCGGTTATGTGGCAACTTGGATATTTGTTTAACACCCGGTTATAGTTAACTTGAAGTAAATTCTAATAAAATACAACAACCGTGTGAGTAACCGTGATCGTCTCTACTCGTAAACATGTTCCGAGAGAGAACATGGTGGGGTTATGATTGACGTAAGTTAGTGTTCAGGATCTCATACAGATCATACTAGATTCGATCGTTCATCGTAGGCCACTCATATTTATTTTCATGTTATGTAAGTTAGCCACCATAAATGCTTAGTGCTGCTGCAAACTAAACACACACCCCATCCCAACATTAAGTTTGAATAGTCTCGATACCTGGGCACTTGATTGCTGAGTCCTTGTGGCTCACAGATTACTACAACCCTCCACGTACATGTACGGATGAGTACGTGCAGGATGATCTTACCCAGCTCCAGTGGGAATATGATGAGGAAAGAGGCAGGATGTCCGTGACTTACGCGGATGAGTAGAGGACCATGGTCGTGATCTTAGGAATAGCAAGATAGTGTCATTTGCATCTGTTTTTATCGTTTGATTTCGTCCGTAGTCGGACCCTCTCTTCATCTTGATGATTTGACCTCTGTGTGGATTGTAATTTAGTATGTGGCGAGTGTAAGCCAAACTTGTATATCCATCTCTTCTGTAATGTATGATGCAATGATTCTATACTTGCAAATGGCAAGATGCGCCTCTATACCTTGCGAGGCCCTCGTGTCCTAAAATGGATAGGCGCGCATCTTGAGCATGACAATAACAAAAGATAGGATGCAAGCATGAAAGCAAGTACTCTCGGTTGATCTTCACAGGCGGCAGCTTAGTTGCTGTAGAGTCTCCTGATGAAGGGGGCGATTCCTGAAAGCAGTTAAAACAATATAAAGGCAAAGTAAATTGGTAAGGCAAGGTTGAAAAAATTAAACCAAGTTAAACAAATACCTCAGCCGGTCGTTTCCGCTGAACCGGAGAGTTGGACAACCCGGCCATAAGATCTTCAGAGACGGCGCTCCGGGTTTGGCGTCGGGAGAGGTGTTGTTGCTTTTTCAAGAGAAAGTTGGGGTCTAAATAAGCAAGAGGATGGGAAAATGGGACTTTTAGGATGACCTGTCATATCTTCTTTAGTGGAAGATGTTCTGAGTCAGATGAAACATAGGTTATCTCAGGAACGTTGGCATGGCTTGTCACCATTTCGTCCTGTGAGTTATCACAATCATTAAGGTGCATAGTAAGATGGTCAAAGAGAGTCAAATTCTACATCTGGGTCGTCAACCTCAGGCTGCTCTTGAGGTACAGTTTTCTTCTTTCAGCCACCGTCCTTATCCTTCGACTTCTTCGGAGGAGGGACGTATTTCTAAACTATCGTGGGTTTTTCATGGCAGATGTCCGAGGACTTATGTTCGAGGCCATCGCTAAGGTGATGGACTCAAAGGGGTTGATTGGGACGAAGGACATGAGTTTACCCACATTCGGCCCCTCAAAAAGAGGTAAAAGCCTACGTCCTACTTGTGTTATATTGATTGGAGTATCGATTACAAGGGAGCGGATTCACTTGACCTAGTTCTCGATTAGTTGGTTTCTGTCTAAGTCGCCCCGGGTCTCGCCTTTATATAGGAGGTCCAAACCACGGGTTACACAAGTCCCATACCGACTCTTACAACGTATCTGAGTCTATCTCTATGTCGCCTTACCATCTTGGGCAAGCCACCTCCAGGCGGCTTAACAGCCCTGGTCTTCATACCACCTTCCGTCCGGGCCTTGTCTTGGCCCATCTTGGTAAGCCACCATACGGCCAGGACTACGTCTTGTGCCCCATCTGCCTTGGTCTGGATTATGAGCCGCCACGTATGACCCGGCCCCACCTGGGTGGGTCTTACCACGGGGTTATATCCCCAACAGTACTCATTGAAAGTCTCATCGAGCGTATTGATCTATATCTATAGATCTCGATGCCCAACAATTAAGTAGCTTTATCCAGGTCTTCCTTTGAAAAATACCTTTCAAACAACCCTTTATGCTTTCCAGAAATTCTACATGATTTCCGATCAACAATATGTCATCCAAATATACTTATCAAAAATTCTATAGTGCTCCCACTCACTTTCTTGTAAATACAAGTTTCACATAAACTTTGTACAAACACAAAAACTTTGATCACCTCATCAAAGCGTATATTCCAACACCGAGATGCTTGCTCTAGCCCATAGAAGTATTGCTGGAGCTTGCACAACCTTTTCTCACGGAAACCATTAAGGAAACTATGTTTTGACATCCATCTGCAAATTTCATAACCCAAAAATGCACCAACTACTATAGGTGAGAAATTCTCATCGCAGTCAACTCCTTGAACTTCACGGAAACTTCTTTGCGACAAGTCAAGCTTTATAAATGGTGACATTCACCATCAGCGTCTGTCTTCATCTTAAAGGTCCATTTGTACTCAACGACCTGCCGTTCAATGGGCAAGTCTACCAAAGTCCATACTTGGTTTTCATACATGGATCCTTTCTCGGATTTCATGGCCTCTAACCATTTGTTGGGATCCGGGCCCATCGTCGCTTTTCCATAGTTCGTAGGTTCATCGTTGTCCAACAACATGACCTCCAAGATAGGGTTGTCGTACCACTCAGGAGTAGTATGCATCCTTGTCGACCTATGAGGTTCGATGGTAACTTGATCCAAAGCTTCATGATCATCATCATTAACTTCCTCTTCAACTGACATAGGTTAGACAGAAACATCTTTCCACGTTGTGCTACTCTCTAGTTGAAAAAAAGGTTCAACAACCTCATCAAGTTGTACGTTTCTCCCACTCAATTATTTCGAGAGAAACTCTTTCTCAAGAAAGGATCCATTTTTAGCAACAAACACTTTTGCCCTCGGATCTGAGATACAAGGTATACCCAACTGTTACCTTAGGGTATCCTATGAA
This sequence comes from Hordeum marinum, assembly GCA_022496015.1. Taxonomy (NCBI): domain Eukaryota; kingdom Viridiplantae; phylum Streptophyta; class Magnoliopsida; order Poales; family Poaceae; genus Hordeum; species Hordeum marinum. The sequence goes on along the minus strand of CM039676.1, from coordinate 333,516,987 downwards.
TATGCACCTTTCCACTTTGGGTTCGAGCTCATCAGACATAAGCGATGCATCCCCAAACTCTGAGAAATGACAGCTTAGGTTTTTGCCAAACAATAATTCATATGGTGTCATCTCACTGGATTTATATGGTGCCCTATTTCAAGTGAATGTAGTTGTCTCTAATGCATAACCTCAAAACGATAGTGGCAAAACAATAAGAGACATCATAGTACGCACCATATCCAATAGAGCACGACTATGATGTTCGGACACACCATCACACTGTGGTGTTCTAGGTGGCGTGAGTTGTGAAACAACTTCCACATTGTCTTAAGTTGTATCCCAAACTCGTAACTCAGATATTCACCTCCACGGTCATATCCTAGACATTTTTAGCTTCTTGTCACGATGATCTCAAACTTCACTATAAATTTCTTGAAATTTTCAAACGTTTCAAACTTGTGTTTCATTAAGTAAATATGCCCATATGTACTCAAATCATCAGTGAAGGTAAGAAAATAGCGATATCCGCCGCACGCTACAACACTCATTAGACTGCATACATCAACATGTATCATTTCCAATAAGTCACTTCCCCTCTCCATCATACTGGAAAATAGGGTTTCAGTCATCTTGCCCAAGAGGCATGGTCCGCATGCCTCAACCGATTCGAAATCGAATGAGTCCAAAGATCCATCAGCATGGAGTTTCTTCATGCGCTTTACACCAATATGACATTTAGCGGCAGTGCCACAAGTATGTGGTACTATTGTTATTAAGTTTGTATCTTTTGGCATCAGTGTTATGAACATGTGTATTACTACGATCAAGATTCAATAAACCATTCTCATTGGATGCATGACCATTGAAGGTATTATTCATGTAAACAGAATAACCATTATTCTCTAACTTATATGAATAATTGTATTGCAATAAACACAATCTAATCACATTCATGCTCAACGTAAACACCAAATAACATTTATTTAGGTTCATCACTAATCCTAAAGGTAGAGAGAACGTGTGATGGTGATCACATCAACCTTGGAAACACTTCCAACACTCACCGTCACCTCACCCTTAGCTAGCCTCCGTTTATTCCGTATCTTTTATTTCGAGTTACTAACATTTGTCAACCGAATCGATATCTACTACCCAGGTGCTACTAGGAGTAATAGCAAGGTACACATCAATAACACGTATATCAAATATACTTTTATTGGCATTGCCAACCTTCTTATCTACCAAGTATCTAGGGTTGTTCCGCTTCAGCAACCGTTCTCCTCATAATAGAAGCACTTAGTCCTGGGTTTGGGCTCAACCTTGGGTTTCTTCACTAGAGCAACAACTGGCTTGCCATTCCTGAAGTCTTTCCCTTCTTGCCCTTGCCCTTCTTGAAACTAGTGGTTTTACTTAACCATCAACACTTGATGCTCCTTCTTGATTTCTACCTTCGCGGTGTCGAACATCGCGAACATCTCAGAGATCAAGATGTCCATCCCTGGCATTTTATAGTTCACCATGAAGCTCTAGTAGCTTAGTGATAGTGACTTGGAGAACTATATCAATCACTATCTTATCTGGAAGATCAACTCCCACTCGATTCAAGCAATTGTAGTACTCAGAAAATCTGAGCACATGCTCACTGACTGAGCTATTCTCCTTCATCTTGTAGACAAAGAATCTTGTTGGAGGTCTCATACCTCTCAACACGGGCATGAGCCTGAGATCCCAATTTCAGCTCTGAGAACATCTCATATGTTCCGTGACGTTCAAAACATTTTGGAGCCTCAATTCTAAGCCGTAATGCATAACGCACTGAACTATCAAGTAGTCATCAGAACGTGCATGTCATATGTTCACAACATCTACAGACGACGCTTCAGGGGGTGGCGCACCGAGCGGTGTATCAAGGACACAAGCCTTCTATGCAGCAATGAGGACAATCCTCAGATCATGGACCCAGTCCGCATTATTGCTACCATCATCTTTCAACTCTATTTCTCTAGGAACATTCAAGGGAGCTATAGCGCGAGCTAGTAATCTACATCATAATTTGCAAAGAAATTTTGACTATGTTGATGATAATGAATTTAGTTCAATCATATTACTTAAAAACTCCCACTCAAATTGACATCCCTCCGGTCATTCGAGTAATACATGATCCAAATTCAGCAACTCAAGTCCGATCATCATGTGAGTTGAGGTGGTTTCAATGGTGAACATCATCATGTTGTTCATATCTACTATATGACTCATGTTCGAACTTTCGATCTCTTGTGTTCTGAGGCCATGTATGTACATGATAAGCTCGTCAATTTTAACCCGAGTGTTCTACACGTGCAACACTAGCTTGCACCCATTGTATGTGAACGTAGAGTCTATCACACCCGACCATCATGTGGTATCTCGACATGACAAACTTTTGCAACGGTGCACACTTGGGGAGAACACAATTTATCTTGAAATTTAAGTGAGGGATCACCTTATAATGCTACCGTCGTCCTAAGCAAAACAAGATGCAAAAAAGGACTAATATCACATGAAAATCATAAATGACATGATATGGCCATGATCTTGTGCTTTTCATCTCCATTCTTAAAGCACCGGCATGATCTCCATCGTCACTGGCATGACACAATGATCTCCATCATCTTGATCTCCATCAACCTGTCACCATCGGGGTTGTCGCGCCCACCATGCTTCTACTACTATTGCTACTGCTTAGCGATAAAGTAAAGCATTACATAGCGCTTAATGATTGACAGGCAGGTCATACAATAATTAAAGACAACCCTATGGCTCCTGCCAGTTGCCGTACTAATCGACATGCAAGTCGTGATATTCTATACAAAACATGATCATCTCATACATCACATATATCTCATCATGTAATTCTCCATATCACATCACAACATACCTTGCAAAAACAAGTTTGACGTCCTCTAATTGTTGTTACATGTTTTACGTGGCTGCTACGGGTATCTAGCAAGAACGATTCTTACCTACGCAAAACTACAATGGTGATACACAAATTGCTATTCAACTTTCTCAAGGACCGCCTTTGTCGAATCCGATCCAACTAGAGTAGGAGAGAGTTACAGCCGCCAACCATCTTTATGCAACGAAGTGACATGTTAGTTGATGGAACCAATTTCTCGTATGTGGACGAGTAAGGTTGGTCCGGGCCGCTTCATCCCACAATACCGCTGAATCAAGAAAAGACTAACGGAGCAAGCAATCTGAATATCAACGCCGACAAACTCTTTTGTGTTCTACTCAAGATATCATCTACGCATAGACCTAGCTTTGATACCACTGTTGGGGAACCTTGCAAGGGAAACAAAAAATTCCTACGCACACGCAAGATCTATCCATGGTGATGAGCATCTACGACTGGGAGAGTGGATCTACATACCCTTGTAGATTGCTAAGCGGGAAGCGCTAAGTAACGCGGTTCATGTAGTCAAACGTCTTCATGATCCAAATTGCTAGTTGTGTCGCGATCCCCTGACGATCCGTGCCGCGATCCAATCACGATCCGTCCTGCGATCCGATCACGATCCTTCCGATATAGCGAAGAACAGACGACACCTCCGCGTTCAGCACACGTACAGCTCGATGATGATCTCCACCTCCTTGATCCAGCAAGCGAGTGTGGATAGGTAGATGAGTTCTCCGGCAGCACAACGGCGTGGTGGCGATGGTGGTGGAGCTGATCTGGCAGAGCTTCGCTGAGCCGTACCGAACAGATCTAGAGGAGAAGCTATCTAGAGGGAGAGAGGGCAGCATGTGGCTTTTCAGGTGGGCTGCCCTCTCTCTCCCTCCACTATATATAAGAGGAGAGGAGGAGATGGGGATCCCTAGATCCCATCTAGGGAGTGGCGGCCAAGGCAAAGGGGGGAGCCCCCTAGGGAAACCCTAGGGTGGCTTAGCCCCCAAGTTACCTAGTGGTAGCCCCTTAGATGGGCTCCCCCACCCTTGGCCGAAGTGGGATAGGGTTTGGGTGGCGCCCAGCCCCTTATGGTCTGGTGTGCCCCCTCCCCTTGGCCCATGAGGCCCCCCAACACTTGTCGGGGCCCCTCGAAACACCTTTCAGTACTCCCGGTCATAACCCGGTACCCCCGAAACGCTTCCGGATTCCGATTCCCTTTGTCCTATATATCGATCTTCACCTCCAGAAAATTCCGGAGTTCCTCGTCATGTCCAGGATCTCATCCGAGACTACGAACAACCTTCGGTCACCAACACATATAACTCAATACTACTGAAACATCACCGAACGTTAAGTATGCACACCCTGGGGGTTCGAGAACTATGTAAACATGACCAAGACACCTCTACGGTCAATAACCAATAGTGGAACCTGGATACCCATATTGGTTCCTACATATTCTACGAAGCTCTTTATCGGTTGAACCTTTATGTCAAGGATTCAGTTAATTTCGTATGATGTTCCCTTTGTTCTTCGGTATGTCACTTGCCCGAGATTCGATCGTTGGTATCTCTATACCTAGTTCAATCTCATTACCGACAAGTCTATTTACTCATTCCGTAATACAAGATCATGTGGCTAACTCTTTAGTCACATTGCTTGCAAGGCTTATAGTGATGTTGTATTACCGAGTGGGCCCTGAGATACCTCTCCGTCACACAGAGTAACAAATCCCAGTCTTGATCCATGCCAACCCAACAGACACCCTCGTAGATACCTATAGAGCACCTTTATAGTCACCCAGTTACGTTGCGATGCTTGATACACACAAGGTACTCCTCCGGTGTCAGTGAGTTGCATGATCTCATGGTCATAGGAACGGATATACTTGACATGCATAAAACTATAGCAATAAACTGACACAATCATATGCTATGTTTATAGTTTGGGTCTTGTCCATCATATCATTCTCCTAATGATGTGATCCCATTATCCAATGACATATCATGTCCTTGCCCAGGAAACTTTGACCATGTTTGATTAATGAGCTAGTCTATTAGAGGCATACTCGGGACATGGAGTTGTCTATGTATCCACACATGTATCTGAGTTTCTGATCAATACAATTCTAGCACGGATAATAAATGACTATCATGAACAAGAAAATATGATAATAACTAATTTATTATTGCCTCTAGGGCATATTTCCAACAAATTAATCAAGTGAGGAGAAACAAGAACATCATAAAGCCGAATATGAGGGAGTGTGAAGAGGGAAGGGAAAGGTCACCACGATGAGTGATGTGCAGAGAGGAGCCATTTCCCACCATAATGCGAGTAGAGGTAGGATAGGGTTGGGAATGAGTGAGTATACCAGGGTGGGAGGCCATGTGTGAGGATGCCCCGGTGTCCATGAACCACTCGCCATTGCCAGTGGAGTTGGCAGACGAATGAGCCTGGTGGAGAGCCGCGAGGAGTGCGGGGTCGTGAGACGTGGCGGGCCTGGCGTTCTAGCCGAGCCAGGCTGCGGAAGGCGCAGTGGGGCACACATTAGGTGGCGACATGGGGTAGCCGCCAGGTTGGGGCGCGACAGTCAACACCTAGTGGCCGGCGGGGCACGGTCCAAGTTTGTCGGGGTGCAAAGCGCACACCGATGGCATCGCCTAGGTGTGAATGACCCCAGTCCAAGGATTCACCCCCCCCCCAAACCAAGGCGTCGAGGAAGTGCCAGGCGACGCGAAGGGATGCCTGACAGGAGCCTGACTTGCTGTGTGATGACGCCCGCCAGAGCCCCGATTCGTCTTGCGGGCGTGCCCGGGTGTAAAGGAGCTGGCCGCAGGTGGGGGCACAACATGAGAGGTCGCCAGGGTGCTGGTGGCGCGATGTGGGCGTTGGGGGCAGCCTAGTTGGGCTATATCATGGAAAGTCACATCCGTTTCTCCTCAATGCGCAGGTAGTTGACGGCACAGGCGAACGTCGACTCGGTGAGGAGGTTGTGGTTGGAGCCAACATGTGCGATGTCCGGGACGATCCCGCTGATCAAGTTAGTGAGCATGGTGGCATCGGATATGAGGGCACCCACATCGCGGAGCTCATTGGCGAGCACCTTGAGGCGGAGGCCACAGTCAAAGAGGCCCATGACGTCCTAGGAGAGTATGTATAACTCAGTGATGAGAAGTACCCCACACTGTAGCTGGTTGTAGGACTGAAAGTAGGTCTAGAGGGGGGATTAGACTACTTGACCAATTAAAAGTTTTGCCTATGCCAAGTTTTAGGGTTGACAGTTTTTAGCATTTCATGGCAATTCAAGTACAACCTACACATGCAAGTCTAAGAGTATATAGCAGCGGAAAGTAATAACAAGCATGTATAGAAGGGATAGGGTAGGAAGATCAAACGCAATTGTAGACACGATGATTTTTCTCGTGGTTCCAATAGGTGGCGCTATCGTACATCCACGTTTATGGAGTCTTCAACCCACGGAGGGTAACGGTCACGAGAATCCACGGAGGGCTCCACCCAAAAGGGTCCACGAAGTAGCAACCTTGACTATTCCATAACGGCTTCCATCCACGAAGGACTAGCCTCACTATGGGTAGATCTTCACGAAGTAGGCGATCTCCTTGCCCTTACAAACTTCTTGGTTCAATCCACAACACGAAGTAGGAGGCTCCCAAGCGACACCTAACCAATCTAGGAGGCACCACCCTCCAAAAGGAAATAGGCTCAGTAATGATGATGAACTCCTTGCTCTTGTGCTTCAAGATGATAGACTCCTCAACACACAATCTCTCTCACACAGGTTTGGCTTGGTAGAAGAGATGGGATTGGTGGAAAGCAACTTGGGGAGGCTAGAAATCAAGATCCATATGATTTGAGTGGAAGATCTTGACCTCAACACAAGGGTAGGTGGTTCTCTCTCAGAAAATCTGATCGGATATGTATGGAATAGTTCTGAGTGCTTCTCTTTCGAGTAAGTGGTGTTGAAGGGGTATATATAGGCATCCCCAAAAATCCAACCGTTACACACAAAATGACCAACTCGGTGACACCGATGTGTTAAACTCGGTGGTACCAAAGTGATAAAAGATGGCAACTTTTGAATCTCGGTAAGGCCGATATACAATTCTCGGTTGCACTGATAAGGTGACCAACGGTTAGATTTCCAATCTTGGTGACACCGATCCAACATTCTCGGTGGGAACGAAAATGTGAATTGGCGTAACAGAAAGTTGGCAACCTAAACTCGGTGGCACCGGTATGGAATCGGTTGCACCGAAGTGGCTAGGGTTTGGTAGAGTCTGTCTAGGTTCTGAAATCGGTGTAACCGAAATGGGAAAGTTTGTTGCACCGATTTCGAGTGTTGGGTATAGAACAGACTTTGGTGGGAGAGTTTGTGGATGTTTTTGGTGACTATCACTTGTGCACGTTTGAGCATATTGTTCACCAACAAAACCTTACCCCCTTTTAATAGTATTGGCTTTCCTATGGACTCAAAGTGATTTCTCACAAATATAAAATGTAGAGTCCTCTTTCTTGAAGCTTGGCCAACCTATTTCCTTACATCTTGGGGTATGTCCACAATCTACTTTTGCCAATCCTCTCATTGAACATTTCCTGAAATATACTTGGTGGAAACATTAGTTCAATGACTTATATGTTGTTATTAATTACCAAAACCACCAAGGGAGCAAATGTGCTTTCACTGTTTGTCGAGAAACAGCTGACAGATGGAGGTCCATACACCCAGCGCCGAGTCATCATCGCGGATCACGTGCGAGAGGATCTCGCGGCTGACCGTGCGGTACATCCACTTGACAATAGTGGCGTCCACCCCGATCCAGTTGGCGTCATCGTGTATGGCACGAGCGTCAACCGAGACGTCGACTTGATCCCAAATCCGGAATTCACGAAACGTCAACGAGAATTACGTGCGCCAGGTGAAGAAGAAGGGGGTGTGAAGATCCAAGGTGATGGAAACGTGGTCCTGGATGTGGATATGGTGGAGGTTGGTGGCAGAGGCGGGCTCGAGAACGACAAAGGGGTCGACATTGCTAGGGAGAGTGGAGCGTGAGGGGGCCACGGCCAGCGCAAGAGGGAACGGAAGCGTGAATGATCAGTAGAGAACAACCGATACCATGTGAGAAATGAGAAAGAGAAGTTTTATGCGGCACACTTTATTCAAAAACGATCAACATAATTTATACAAGGTGTGGCGGTACATGGATCAGCTAACGAGAGCCCTAACTAGCAGGAGATCGGGCGGGGAGGTGGGCTGGCCAATCTCAGAGAATTGGTCGCGTACCTGCAGACTAACATCAGCCACGCTGGGCTAGCGTGATGAGCAAGTTGTGTTGCCACGGTGGGCTCTGTACAAGGCCCGTTTCAACAAAAAAGGACTATGTACATAATCAGAGATTGTGCACGTTCATGCAGGATGTTCTTCCTGATCAAGGGTGTGCTTGGTTGATTATCAAGGACGTGTTATATTATGGGACGGAGGAAGTAGATGATACCCCACGTGTTGTGCAGAAAGTTCTATAGTGTTTTTACAAGTATTGAATGAAAATCCATTGAGTGGCAAATAATGAAACTATGCAAGTCACTCTAGATTGTAGTTGCAGGGTCTGCCATCAGTTTAACGAATACAAATCAAAGTGATTATTATATCGATAGGAATATTAAAGATTTGATATGAAAATAGAAATTGCCCGAAAGGGGAGTAATGGGATTTTTTCTTGATTTTAAATTATGATGACCACTCTAGCAGGGGCCAAACCCCCCAACCGTTCGCCCCCTCCCCCCTCATCAGGAGAGCAACTAGTTAGCGAGCGCTTCTTCGGAAGTCTTCCAACGATCACTCTCACGCGCCGCCACTTGATACGTTCTCAGCCGCCATCACGAGTCGTGCTTTGAGCGTTTTTTCAATTTTTTTTTATCACACACATTTTCGTCTTTTTAGGTGTTTTTTTTTGAATTTTTTCAATGTTTTGGTTTTTCACCGGTCTTTCTAAGCTTTTGGACGCAAATTGTTTTTGTCAAAAAACGTGTTTTTTTCTTTCTCGAAAATCACGGTATTTCTTCCACGAGAGGCATGCACAGTTTTACTTTCGCGAGAGGCATGACCGTGCCTCTCGAAAACAAAAAAAACGCATTTTCTGTTTTTTTCGCGAGAGGCACGACCGTGCCTCTCAGAAACGGAAAAAATGCGTTTTCTATATTTTCTTTCGAGAACCACGGTTTTGCTTTCACGAGAGGCACGCTCAGAAACGGGAAAAAGTTTTTTTTCCTGAGAGGCACATTTTTGGTTCCGCGAGAGACACGGTTGTGCCTCTCGAAAACGAAAAAAAACACGTTTTTTCTTCCTTCCGTGAGAGGCATGATTTTTTCGTGATTTTTTTTATCAAAATTATCAACATGAGATCTAGTTTTAAATATCTTGACACGAGAAATCTAATGATGAAAACGGTTCGAAAGTTGAACGCACGGTGTAAGAGATAATACGTTTTGAAAATACGGATCTACGAATAAAAGGAAAACTCTCAGATTGCGACAACACATATGCAGTGTGTCACTTGTGGCAACCTGAAAAAGTGCAGTAACCTTTAAAAGAAATACTCCTTAATTAGTGATTTAGCCTCATCAGCAATTTACGTGAGGTGCTAGGCTGCTTTTTTTTTTCGAGGGAATGAGGTGCTAGGCTGCTTAAGCCCAATATAGAAGTAGATAGTAGCAAACTACATAAGCCCAAGCCCAATACGAGTCTGACACTCATATAACTCTTACGCCATCGTGGCTTGCAAACTGCCTGCTCTTTTCCACCATAGCGATCTGGCGCCGCCATTGGAAACAACCAGTTCATCGTAAATTTGTGCCTCGCTGCTAGGGCTTAGGGCACTAGGCCAGCCGCTGCTCCCCGTCCGCATGCGCCTAAGGATACCAGACCAGGGAACCGCCGTGATTCAGCCGTGGTGCTAGGAGCTCATGCACGCCGTTGATTTTGCACTCCCGCCGGCTGACCGGCCAATCAGGTATTTTATCACCGTCTGTGTATCTATTTACTTGATGAAGCACTGAATTTTAAAACCAGATCTGTCTACACAATATACCACTAGTAGTACTATTTAGATGATTGTTAGTGTTGGAAAGAAATATGTATACTAGGTCAATTTGTACTCTTATCATATAAAGCAATGTACTAATTTGTTGATTAGACATGTGTTTATTTTTCTAACAAAATATGCATCACATGATTGTTAGTGTTGGAAAGAAATACCAAAAAAGGTCGACTCGAATGAGATCGTCAGCTTGCCTGTTGAGCTAGACATGGTCACCATAGAGATTAAGTTAAAATAAATGTATTTTTATTGCCAAAGCACATATATATAGATACGCTTGGCTATCAATATGCTATCTATACCGAGACCTACTGTATCATAACGTGTGATGTTTTCTTCGCCTCCCTCAAGTCTAAGTCCTGGCTACGCCCCTTCACACTCTAGTGGTAACTAATTTTAAATTTGAGCGAGGAGTTACTAATTTTAGGTACAGGTCCTAGTGTAGTTTGTGAGATGCTTGTTTGCGTAGCTGACCATGAAGTATGTGAGGTCGCCATGGTAGCTTTCTTCTTCATAAATAACTAATAGAGAGCACTGCATCTTCTATATGTAAGCTACATATAGAATGCGTCCATAACATCAGGCCGGCCTCTATAATACAAGGAAAGAATGTGAACAAAAATAGGATAGAAGTATGTGCACGTACAAAAACAGAATTTTATAATCTTTTGCTGTCAAAAGATATAACACCCATTACTTGTTACCCTCCTAATTACAAATGAAATATTGAATGTAACTAAATCTGATAAGAAACTCACTACCGACGAGTGAACTAATTTGATAGAATTCATGTTCTTCTATCACCCTCCTAACTACAAATGTTTCTTCTATGAAGGGATCATCATCTGCTATGACAACAAAGATTCTTTTTTTTCTTCTAGAAAAGCATTGCACGATTTCAATAGAATACTGCCATGAGTGATAATACCACATCCTATATACTACCTAAAAGATTCATCCCCACTGACCAATTTATCTTAACATGCAACTACTCCACTTCAGCAAATGCAGCCACATCATGTGCTTCCCCAAATCCTCCAACCCACTTATTCCTGATGCCACATCGTCATCTTCAGTTGATTGGGTGTTTCTAAGACTATCCACAATGAATAGTAACATAGAGTAATAACATGCATATATTATTAGTGTGAGTTACTATCTCCATAGTGTGTAGTAACATAGAAATGGTAACATAGATGTTTTTATTTATTAGATTATATACTCATCTTGTCTTGGTATGTATGATGTTACTTATATTATGAGTAACTCGCTATGTTAATTAATTTGTCTCTCTTCTCATTAATCAGCTGCGCATCATCTTTTTCGCTGAGATGACATCGATGTTATTACCTATATTATTTTCATTGTAGGTAGTCTAAAAACATTAGTGTGCCAATTTATTCCAGCCATAAGTTCAACGATTTCTAACCGAGGGACACCATATTCTTGGAACCCATTGTTTCCCCTTACTTACTAGGCAGTTCACATTGTCTTCTTCACCACGTCGGCTTCATCACACCACTTCTTCATGCCACGGCCGGGATCTTCCTCTTACACCTTTAGGGTTTGCACTGGCTATACTCATCGACGATGACCTCCCGGCGGTGCACTCTTCGTCGGATAGGTCGATGGTGCTCAGCCTGCCCTTCCATCCTATCTCGATGTACCCATCCTCCCTAATCCGTTCCTTCCAAGTCTGCCAGCCCTTGCTTCACCCTCGAACCCCATCTAATTCTTCTGTGTCTCCCTGCCCTTCCGCCCCATCTCGCTTTTGCCCAGGCGGAGGGAAGACTCTCTTACAAAGTGAAACGCAAGATACAACAAGAATATTAGAGCTAACGCAACAACTCTCCTAGGACCAACAAATGACATCAAAACTTCGCGACAATGCCCCCAAGAGGGTGACGGCGCAATACGTCGCCGCTGCCGAGTCTGAGAACAGACAAGGGTTTTCTCCCGGAGCCCTGACACAAGAATGTGACCCACGACTACGCCTTCAAGAAGGGAACGACACCCACGGGCGCCGCCGGCGCCGGCGCCAAGCGCTAAGCTTTTGCTCGGGACGTCGCCAAAATCACCAGGAGGCGCCACTGCCACCACCGCGCGAGAGTCGGGCCAGCCCCGCCAAATCCGAGAACGAACAGAGCATGCAAGAGTCTTCCACCCCTACCCCCCCCCCCCCCGCCACCCACACGGCCGAGAGGAGTAGGCACCACTGTCACCATGGAGCCTGCCGGAAAGCTCATCGTGGATACCGCCATCCCTGCTTCCTCCGACAAGTCAACACCGACGCCAAAACATGCAGCCGCCTCACCAACCAAGCCCCGAGCCTCCACCTTGACCGGGACAGAGAAGGACGAGACATGCGCAAGATAGCAACCAGCCCACGGTCGGGGGACCAAGTCAAACCCCTGCACCGGCGGCCAGCCTACGCCGTCGGCCAACTACCAACTAGCGCTACCAGGAGAGGCGGTGGTCGCCCCATCAGATCCGGCACCTCCAGATCCAAACAAGGGGACCCGTGGCATCTGGCACCTCCGGCTACCCGGTGGTAGCCGGTACCTCCGGTCGCCAATCACCCAACTCCGTCGGCTCCCCGCGACATGCTCCACCCCTCAACACCACACCCTAGGGTCACCGCTCCCACCTACAACACCCAGCCACCACGCGCCCGCGGTCGAACATCGTCACCGCCCCCTCGACATCGTTAGGGCAGCGCCACCACCATCACGCCACAGCCAGCTCCGCCCACGAGCAAGGAGGAGGCTGTTGCCCGCGGCCCAAGCCGAACCGCAGCCCGCGCCACCCGACAACTGCCCCAGCGGCAACCGTTCGTCCAAGGCAGCCCCGGTCCGCACCGCCGCCACCACCACCACGCCGTAGTTACCTCCCTCCAGCAGCAAGGAGAGAACCGCCGACCGTGGCCCAAGCCACCGGGAGCCGCAGGCTGGGCCTCGATGTACCTTCGCCCCCAGGCCACACCACCACCGCCACCACCACACCTCTCCACCCCAGCCAACAACATGGCGGGGACGACCATTTGGAGGGAATCAAGGAAGCCTATGTGGGCTGAGCAAGTCACCTTTCCAAGAAAGTAAGGAATATAATGGGATTTCATTGAAGTTGTGTACACAAGCGGTCTGTATTGTAATAGTATATTTGAATATATTCTTATTTTGATGCCCTCCAGGTCATGTTGATTTTTTTATCCCTTCTTTGATTAACATATTTATATGCAGATAAATTGTTATTTGGTATTATTTTTCTGTTAGCACATCAGGTTGCATTGTCCTCTTTCCATTGTGACCAACAAAGTAATTTTGGTCATCCAATAAAATACTTAGATCATTCCTCACAAAAAAGCAATAATACTTATTATATCATGTACAAATTTGGCACCACTGATTGTACAGAATAAGCTGATTTCAGGGTTACACGAAAGCTACCTTCTTCGGTTTCTCTTGCTTCAGTAACCAGAGGTAAAAAACTCATGCCCTACAAACATTTCCTCTTTCATTTATTTAGATAGATTGTTGTTTGCTAATATTTTTATCTAAGCACATCAGGTTGTATTGCCCACTTTCCATTGCGATTAACAAAGTACATTTGATCATCCAATAAAATATTAAGATCATTTATAGATTATGCCACCAATCTGATTGTCCCGAGTAAGGTGATTTCAGAATTGCATGCAAGCCATGTTCTCCGGTTTTCACTTGCTTCCTTAACGAAGGTACAAAAAAAACAGGCCACTACAAACATTTTTTCCTTTATTTTCTATCTACTTATTCTTTTTTACACACACCTTTCTTTTAAGATCTTTGTGACACTACCATCCCGCCGCAACACGCATGATATTATCTAGTACACATACAATACCATGCGAGATGTCCAAGCCATCCGCACGAAGCACGCTGCAAAAATATTGTGATGGCTTCGGGGGAAGCGCTCCATCAACCAAGCTTGCCGCACCGCACCTCGCCAAGCTACACTGCCGCCGGTGCTCATGTCAGAACAGGGACAGGAAATCGACAGCGCGATAATAAGGAGCACCATCACAAGAATTTTCAGACCGCAATAATTACCGGAGCAAAGGAGTTTTTCCCCTAGTTGATGAACACGGTCTTTTTGTCTGATCGAACCACATGCTCCTCCGACCAAATCACCTCCAACGATCGCCGGAAATCATATGAGAAGCCACTCACCGCTTCAGCACAATCCATACACCGTTGCCCCTCACCTCAAGGCAAAAAAGGACTACTGTACATTGTATGATTATCCCCACATACCTGGCGGCACCAGCATCATGGAGCAAAAGAACTTACACGATCATGAGAGGACTAGAATCGGAGAGCTATAGTGCTCTGCAGCTCACCCTCCTCCACCTGAGATATGTCATGAGAAAAATCCTAGACACAACTCTGCACTTTCCTCTAGCGATCCACCTCCATCGTCCATTGTCAATCTGACGAGAACGACCGTGTAGGCGAGATAGAATGACAAATTTGGACACCGCAAGTCATCCTCTTGAGTTGCCTTCTCTTTGGCCAAGATATACGGCATAGGCGAGATGGTTGGAGAGAATTCGCAATAAAAGGAAAGATAATAAAAAGAGATTGATTGCTTCGATTTTTGGTGTTGCTTGGAGAGACAAATCTGTTCGAACTCATTCTATTCCATTGATGATCAACATATTTATACAAGGGTAACCAACGCCATGAAGAATTGCGTCTGTTTGTGGGGACAGGAGGAGCGGACGTGACGGTTTCCTGAAGAGGCCTCCGCACACAGTTGCCTAGAGAGGCTCCCACGCGTATGGTAGTTTACAAGGGAGAATTATCCCTAAATACTAGGAATTATTTCAAATTCTAACACTCCCCCTAATCCTAGCTTGTCCTGAGAGTGATATCCTTGAAATATTCTCCTCCTAAACTATGGGGGGGGGGGGGTTGAGAATAAAATATACAATATGGCATGAAAACTTTTTCTAAAACACAGTGGCAAAGTAAGGAGATCATGACATATACTCCCTCCGTTCTTTTATATAAGGTGTATTAGTTTTGACACGGTGACCAAGGCTCATAATTATAGACATGTTAAGACTAAATTATCCTTGGCAATTTTGTTGGTTAGTGAAAAGTGAGACAATTAGTCCAAAAAAATATGAGATACATGCAATCGACAATGAGATAGTTTCCTTCTTTTGCTATAAGGAGAGATATAGGCAATTAGAAAAAAAACTTTTCTTGTTTTAGAGGGCTAACAAGGGAATTATGAAGAATTAGAAGAAATGCACCTTTCAATTTGGAATTTTATTAAAAACAAATACACCTTATATAGAGGAACGTAGGGAGTATCGTCCATGCTTGCATTGATATTACCTCACTAAAAACCGTAAATGAGAAACCATTTGGAAAAACTCACAAAGGTAAAGAGTGTAATACTAAAGATCTCATTATCTTAGAGCATGGTTAATAGTATAGTCAACTGCTGGCTATATGGTGTTGCCATGTCATATATAGTCATCACTTGTAGGCATCCATACAATAATGTTAGCTCTAAGGTTGGCTATAAGAGTACTATTTTTTCTCATCTTCTCTCTATCTCTTTCTTCATATTTAATGTATTGGTCTAGGAATCCACATATATCTAGGCTCTTGCATGAGAGTCCACTCCTCTTACCTTTTCATGTCTCTCTTCTCCACATAAGCAAAATTGCCATGTAAGCGGGCTATAAGCCTCCTATTGTACTTGCTCTTAACAGGTTATATCCTAGGATATATCTCCCCCTGAATTTTGCAAGTCTCAAAGTCATCTCATACCGATTCCATTTACATATTTATGAAAAAGAGAACTTGGTAAGGACTTAGTAAACAGATCAGCAAGATTATGACATGGCTTCGTTTGCAAAAATACATATGCCCCTTCTCTTGGAGATCATGGGATAAAATAATTTAGGAGAAATATGTTTTGTAATATTGCTCTTAATATAACCCATTTGCATTTCTGCAATACAAGTAGTATTATCTTGATAGATAATGGTGGGTGATTTCAACGAATCAATCTCACTTGAACTTTGGACAGAGTTCATCATTCTCTGAATCGTACACATTCACCTAGTGCTTCAAACAAAGCAATTATCTTAGAATGATTGGTGGACGTTGTGACTAAGGTTTACTCTTTTGACTTCAAAGAGAAGGACGTACCTCCATGTAAGAAAATAAAACCAGTCTCCGATCTGGCATCATAGGGATCTGATAAATATCCAGCATCGCTACACCATGGTACTCTATTGATTTTTCTAATAGAATAAACCAAGATCTTTGGTGACTTGAAGACATCTAAAAATATTCTTCACACCAGCCCGATGACTTTTCGTTGGTGATGATGCGTTGTATGTAGCCAGTAAATTAACTGCAAAAGCTATGTCAAGTCTAGCGCAGTTTCCTAGATACATTAGTGCACCAATGGCACTGATATATGGAAACTCTAGTCCCAATATCTCTTCATCATCACCCTTAGACCAAAATGGAGCTTGATCTCTATCAAGAGATCTGACGACCATATGTGTTTTTGATGGGTATGCTTTATTCTTATTGAACTTTTCCAATATCTTTTGGTTGTAAGAAGACTTATGAACAAATATTCCCAAAGAAAAAATGTCAAGTTGCAAACCAATACATAATTTGGTTTTACTCAAATCTTTCGTCTTGAGTTCTGTCTTCAAATGATTACTTGCCTCATGCATTTCTCGTGTGGTCCCAATGATGTTCAAATCATCAACATCCACACAAATCTTACAAAATCCATCAGTTGATTTCTTGATGAACGCACATGGGCAATCAGTGTTGTTTGAGTAACCCTTCTTCAAAAGGAACTCACTTAGTTGGTTATACCAAATTCTACCCGATTGTCTGAAGTTGTATAGCGACTTTAGTAGCTTTCAGAAATAAATGTTATGATTAGCTTTCGGATCAAGAATATTTAGGCCCTTAGGAACTTTCATATAAATATCCATATTGAGTGACCCATATAAATTAATATGCAGTCACCACATACATCAATTGGATATAAAAATTCATTTGTATTGCCGGTAATATCAAGTATCAGTACTGATTCTGTCGTGGATTTGTCACTGCAAGATGTTCGGGTTAGCAGACTTAGGTGTGAGGCCATCGCAACTATGTGACGGCTTGAGAGGGGTTGGTCGGAATCGAGAGGCGAGGTTACCCAGGTTCGGCCCCTCCGATGGAGGTAAAAGCCTATGTCCTGCTTGTGTTGCATTGATGATGAGGAAGATCTCTCGGTTATAAGGGTGTTGTCTTGCTACCTCTAATCTTAAGAGCCTCTAGTCTGTCTATCTCTAATGACTTGTGTCTGTTTAACTTGTCCCTCTAGGGGTGCTCTACCCCTCCTTATATAAGTGGAAGGGGTAGGTTTACATGTAGAGTCCTACTGGGAGTAGGACTAGGACTAGTCTTTCATGAATCCTAATCCGGGTCTTGTTTCCTTTGTGAGGGAATCCTTTCTCTCCTTGGGCCTTCTCTCGTGAGCCGCCTGGCGTCGGCTTACACGTTAGGGCTTGGGCCTTGTCGCTCGTCTAACCCGCCTGCCGGGTCACCAATGAACTGCCAAGTCTCGACCGGGTCTCCAGTGAGTCACCAAGTCCTGGTCGGGTCATACTTCCGTTCGGGTTTATACCGCGGGGTATATCCCCGACAGATTCCACTCATCGCACGAGAATATGTTTCATCATAATTGATGCTAGGTTTCTGTGTAAACCCATGTGCTACAAGCCTCGCTTTATATCTCACCACCTCATTGTTTTTGTTCCTTCTACGAACAAAAACCCATTTTTCCCCCACACAGAAAACATTGTGAGGAGTAGGTATTACTGTAGTAAATACCCCTCTCTTGGCAAGCGAGCACAATTCACCCTCTATTGCAACCTTCTAGTTGGACAAGTCTGAGCGTTTCATACACTCTGCCATGGACTTAGGTTCACGATCTAATGCCACGTCATTTGCAATCTTTGAGGCGAAAAATATGTCGAAAATTTTAGTCTTTATATTGAATTATTCTCCCAATTCAACATATTTTAATGAAATCTCATTAATACCTTCCGACTCATCGTGATTTCCCACAACAATCGAGTTAAAGTGTACCGATGTGCCAGCACCAATTTTTGCATGCACACTTGTGCTGGGTTATGGATGCATAACATCCATTAGGTGTCTTTCAACACTAGGTTGAATATCAACTCGTGGTTGACCTCCATTTACTAGAGGGATCGTCACTTCCCGCTGACGCTTCTGAGGAGCTTGTCCTTTTTGTCAAGTTTTCTCCCCATCTTGGGCGGTTGAGGGGTATTATGAGATATGTCAAGTCCCTCTGGAACATTAATTGCGGGCACATGGAATTTAGTGACACCTATATAGTCAGTAAATGCATCTAGCAGATTATTTGAAATATTTTGTAAATTAATAATCTTCTGAACTTCTAGTTCAGATTCATTCGTACATGGATTTGAGGACTGAATGCCTTTGACATTCCAATATATTTCCCAGCATTATTTGTGGGTTTTTTCTGCCCCTAATGTAGAAAATTGTCTTCGTCGAAGATACAATCAGCATACTAGGCTGTAAATAGATCCCCCGTTAGAGGCTCCAGGTACTTTGCATCCCCATTTTACTATGTGGACCCATCGACGTACGTTGAGGTGGTGATATCGGTACGTACACAACGCAATCGAATCTTCGAAGATGGGAAATACTTGGTTGATTTACATGTACTAACTTCACCGGGGAGGCCGTATGATATGCAGTTGGTCAAATTTGTATCAATTCCACAGCATGCAATACCGCATGTCCCCAACAAAATGTTGGAAGATTACAGTTCCGTAGGAGAAGTCTTGCTATCAACTTGATCCTCTTGATAAGTGATTCCGCAAGACCATTTTGTGTGTGTACACATGATACAAAATTCTCCACAGTTATGCAGCTAGGCAGTAATCAATGAGTTCTCGTGAACCAAATTTAGTGGCATTATCCATTCTGACGGATTTTATCTTGTGTTCAGGATTATTTGCCCTCAGTTTAATGATTTGTCCAACCAGCTTTGAAAAAGCATGCTTCCTTGTTGATAATAAACACACATTGGACCATCTTGTTGATGCATTAATGAGCATGATAAAGTATCTAACTGGTCCCGATAACGGTTGAATTGGACCACATATATCTCCTGAATGCATTCAAGAAAATTAAGTGGTTCATTCTTGATCTTTAGATATGAAGATCTTGTGATTATTTTCTGAGTTGCACATGTAGTGCATACGAAATCCGAGGATTTGGGAAATTAGCAACCATTATGTTGTGTCAAGTCGAACCATCAATAATTTTCCCATCATCCCCACACCCGGATGACCGAGGTGATCATGCCATATCTTGAACTTGTCAAGATTCTGAAAATTGTTTTGTATGCCAAATGTTGCTCTGGCTTGATGTATGTGTAATACAGTCCAGAAGATAGAGCGGGTAGTCTCTCAAGGGTTTCCTTGTTGGATCCCTTATGCCGAGTTATGAGAAGACTTTCAACCACATTGTCTTCATAAGTTTCAATGTGGTAGCCATTTATGCGGAAATCCTTAAAACTCTATAGGGTACGAGTTGAAACCGGATGCGATAATGCCTTCTAGATTTCAAGTTTTGTACCATTCGGGATGTAAATGTGGCTTGACCAGAACCAACAATTACCGTGTCATGACCACCAATTGTCATAACACTTCCCTTAGTCTTTTTGAGACTTCGGAAGTATTTAACCTCCTGTAGAATTGTGTTAGAGGCACATCTGTCCACTAAACAAATTTCCTCTTCCATTGGATTGTTTCCTCTTTCTCAAAGTTTCCTACAGAGTAAAAGAATAAAATTCAGTATTTTTCCAATCTCACGTAGAATTAACACATACATTACATATTTGTATGTTTGCTTACATATTATAATACATTATGTTTAAGGACGTAATTATCACAATACCATATGTGTGAGGACATAATTATTTTACAACATACAATATAACTAATGACATCATCACAATACTTATGACATTATTGGAAAATCAAAGTACATCTCCATATTCATTAGTAGAAACGAAATCCACTATAATGTCATCAATAATGAGTGGTGGTCCTTCCTATTGCTAAGCCCGATCTTGGTTCTCCATGTTGTCATGAACTTCGTTCTGATGAACGTGTTGAGAACTTTCAATCATTTGACCAGTCAATTGAGCTTCATACCAGTTCCCTCGAGGCTTCTTTCCCTTGCTAATTAAGTGCTGATACAGCGTCACCAAATTCATAGAAGTTGTACACTTCCATGCAAGATGAGTAGTACAACCACATTTATAGCAAGCTTAAGAGGTGCTACTCTTATCTTTTTTTCTTAGAACGATTCTTGCCCTTTTGAAATCCATTCTTTTATGATTCTAGTTGTGTCTCCACTTTCCTCTAAACTTCATATGGTTCCTTTTGAGACCAGGGGACTTTTGAGTATTCTAAGAACTAAAATGTGCTTCACGCAGCGGCAGTGTTCCTGTTGGATGGAACATATTATTCTTATCAAGAATTTCACTGTATTTTTCTACCTGAAAACGGCATATATCAACTCAGAATATTTCTTGTATTTATGTTGACGATGTTCTTTAACAAGAATCCTCATATTATAATGGAAAGTAGAGAGTGTCTTTTCAATGAGATCTGCATCCGAGACTGTGCTATTACAGAATATCAACTTAGAGTTGATTTGGTGCACGAAGAATTTGTATACTGATAAGTGATCATTATCTTTGCGCTTCAGGCAACATCACCGAACTTTGTTCATCATAACACTTCTTTAAGGAGTTCCACAATGATAGAGGAATTTCCTCCATAATGTACTCTTCTTTCATAGAAAGATCAAGGTGGTGTCGAATGAAGTGCAAAGAAGCATACTTTATTGTATCTGTGACAGCAGGAGCTCGTTGAGCAGGTGTGGTTATAGTGCTGATCAGATTCCTGGCCGCCAAGTTAATCTTGACATCCATGCCCTAGGTCAGATAGTTTATGCCAGCAATGGCATGCTCAGCAAACTCCTTCTTGGATATGTCAGCCATACCCTGCATGAAATGTCATGCATAATGATTTACTCTCATGTAAATAAATTGTGTGTAAAATAAAATGCTTGATTCAAATATAAAGGTGTAGAAAAATCCTAAATAACCCAATATATGATTTTCTACAAAAGATAATCACCATAAAATGGTGTAGATCTTTGTTTTATAGAACACATAGAGGTAATCACCACAAAGTGGCATAGACACTCGTATGTCTAGTTTCATGCCATAATATGTGTGCTTTCATTTTTTGCTTTGAGCTAATCACTATTACGTACCGTCGACCTTAGTCTCATGATACTTTCTACAACCTTCTGTTATTAAAACACTTTGGAGATAATCACCATGTGGTGTAGTCCTCATAGTTGTGAACAAACCATATATTGCCTTAAATGAAATCCATAAGATATGTGCAAGAATTGGAAGTAGTCATATAATTTTGAAGCATAATCACATGTAGCAATTAAAAAATGCATCCATACACATCTTGACATACAAAGCATATATTACATAGTACTGTGTAAGTAAATACTAACAAACACATATGTACAAAACCGAAAATGCCAAAAGCTAATCAGAAAAAGAAAACAAAAAATAATGGCAAATGCCAAAACAGGAAAACCTACTATCCATGGCTAAGCCGCCTTTTCTTTTTGTTTTTGATTCTTTTTCTTCTACTGCTCGTACATGGGCCAGTGTCTGCCGTGATGGCTATCCAATGGTCCATATGCACGCATGAGTGGAATAGGGAGGCGACGAGATTTCTCGTTGGCTGTCTCACCGGCATAAAGTAGAAGGCCTCGGTGTGGTGTCCTCCTCCTCGGAAGAAAATCAACCATGAAGGAGTGTCCCAGGTGTGACTCCATTGGAGTGGCCATTGGTCAGCCCGTGAGACACCGACTTCGTTCTACCGGCCGATGACCGGCACGCTGCAGCATAGCTTTTGACACTATGTGCTAGTGATGGGCCCCGATGGGCCGTTGGAGCTACTCGATCCATTGCCGAAGAAGTCCCCACTCTCAGCAACCAGTGCGGGGAGGCACAGCCCGAGGCTAGCGCCCGACAAAGAAGCGCATGCGTCCTTGGTCATGGCACGTGCCTTGACCGGCATGGGCAGCCGCATCCCCAGGCCGAAGCTTGTCACTAAGGCCCTAGAGACCACTGCCTCGTGCGTTGACGTCGATGACGGAAGACGTGGCGAGTCCAACTGTGTGGGCTCCGCGAGAGCCGCGGGTGGTGCGAGCTTCGCCTCTTCCTTGACCTCGTAGTCCTGGACGTCTCACTCTTGCGGTGGAGACGACAACGGGTCGGCCATGGCCCCGAGCCGTGCACCAGGCACGGGCGCGATGATGAAGGAGCTAGAAGTGTCGGCTTAATGCCGCCGGCATCGACATCCATTGCTTTGACCTTAGGCTCCATGACATCGTCTGCGTGCAACATCAGAGTTGTTGGTCTGCCCGAAATCCAGGCCGGAGCGGCACTGCCACTGGCACGACTAGTTCAGCAGAGCACTAGAAGGCACAAAACTATGATGAGCATCAAGACCAAGACTTGGACCACGGTGATGCCCTCTGTACTGACGGGAACCATTTCAACGACCTCTAAACTGTCGAATGGTGCGGGTGTTGTGGTTGTGACGGCATAGTCTGCCAATCCCATGGTAACGATAGCATATTTGATGACGGTGACGACAATCGTCATGATGAAGTCGCAGAAAGAGGGACATGAGACCATGAGGCATCCTCTTACCTTTCCTTTTCTTCCTTTTGGTCTTTTTTGGCAATCATCGTCGGGGTAATCTGCCTATGTGTGCTCTTGGCAGACACAAGTGTTGATAATGTGTTTGAGAAATCAAAGATTTGACGAACTCATCCTATTCTGTTTATTATCAACATATTTATACGTAGGATAATGTGTTTGAGAAAGATTTGACGAACACTTGTTTATGCCAAGAACACGCATAGGCAGATTACGCCGGCGATTATCGACGGAAAAAGACTAGAAGGAAAAAGATAAAGGTAAAGGTAAGAGGATACGTCGTGGTCTCATGTCCCTCTTCATGTGAATTCTTCGTGACGACGGTTGCCACCGTCATCAGATACACCGTCGTTACCACAGGGTTGGCAGAATACGCCGCCACAACCGCAATACCTGCACTATTCGACAGTTCAGAGACTGCCAGAACGGTTTCTGTCGGTACAGTCGGTACAGAGGGCATCGTCGTGTCCCAAGTCTTGGTCTTGCTGCTCGCCATGGTGTTGTGCCTTCTGATGCTCCGCCTGAACCGGCTATGCTGGCGGCGGTGTCGTTGCCGGCCTGGATTTTGGTCGGACCAACCGATGTGATGTTGCACACGGATGAGGTCATGGAGCCCAAGGTCGACGCAATAGATGTCGACGCCGTCGGCATTGAGACAGGACTTGCGGCTCTTTCACCACCACCCGTGCCTGGTGCATAGTTAGGGACCATGCCTTACCCCGTCGCCGTCTCCACCGCAAAACTATGTTGTCCAGGACTACGAGGTCTAGGAGGAGTCAGAGGAGGTGGAGCCCGCGTCATGCGCGCCGCTGGACTCGCCATATCTTCCCTCGCCAATGCCGGTGCATGAGGCTATGGTTGTTGGGGGCCTCTATGGCAAGCTTCGGCCTAGGGATGCGCCTGCCCACGCCGGTCAGGGCATGCGCCATGACCATGGATGCGGACACTTCTTCATCGAGCACTAGCCCAGGGCCATGACTCCCCACGCTAGCTGCTACGCATGGGGACGTCTTCGGCAACGCAGCGAGAAGCTCCACCAGCCGATCGACGTCTCACCGTTTGCACATAGTGTCGCGCGCTGTGCTGCAGCGCGCCGGTCGTCGGCTGGGAAAATGAAGCCTGGTGACTCTCGGGCTGGCCAATGGCCACTCCAATGGAGTCATGCTTGGAACAGTCCTTCCTGGTGGATCTTCTTTCAAGGAGGAGGACGCCGCGTGAGGTTCTTCTACTTCGCACCGGTGAGACAACCGTCAGTGGCGGAGGTTGTTGGTGGTGGTGCAGACGGTCGCCGCTTAAGTTGGATTGGGGACGATTTGTCGATGGGAACAACAAATATCCCATCGCCTCCCTTATCCACTCATGTGTGTGTTTGAGTTGTTGGACAGCCATCACGCCGGCCACTAGCCCTTGTTGTACGAGCAGTAGAAAAAAATCAAAACGAAAAGAAAAGGTGGCTTAGCCACGGATAGTAGGCTGTCCCGTTTTGGCCTATTGTCATTATCTTCGTTTTCTTTTCTGATTAGCTTTTGCCTTTTTCAATTTTTGTACATATGTGTTTGTCACTATTTCCAAACATAGTACTATCTAATATTTGTTTTGTTTGCCAAGATGTGTATGGATGTATTTCTTTAATTGCTACATGTTGATTATGCTTTAAAATTATACGAGTACTTTCAATTTTTGCACATATCTTATGGATTTCATTTAAGGCAATATATGATTTGTTCACAACTATGAGGTTTAAACTACATGGTGATTACCTTTCAAAGTGTTTTAAATAACACAGCGTTGCACAAAGTACCATGAGACTAAGGTATACACTACTTAATAGTGATTAACTCAAAGCAAAATTGATAGCACACATATTATGGCATGAAACTAGCAACATGAGTGTCTATGCCACTTTGTGGTGATTACCTTTGTGCGTTCTACAAACAAAATCTACGTCATTTTATGGTTATCATCTTTTGTAGAAAGTTGTATTTTGGGTCGTTTAGGCTTCCTAGACCTATATATTTGAATTAAGAATTTTATTTTACACACAATTAATTTACATGAGAGTAAATTAATGTGCATGACATTTATGCAGAGTATGGCTGACATATCCAGGGAGTTTGCTTACCTTGCCATTGATGGCATAAACTATCTGACCTAGGCCATGGATGTCAAGATTAACTTGGTGGCTAGCAATCTAATCAACGCTATAACCATAGCTTCTCAAGGAGCTCCTGCTATCGCAGATATGTCGAAGTATGCTTCTTTGCACTTCATTCGACACCACCTTGATCTTGCTTAGAAAGAAGAGTACATTCTGGAGGAAAGTCCTCTATCAATGTGGAACTCCACGAAGGAGCATTATGATCAACAAAGGTCGGTGATGTTTCGTGAAGCATAAAGAGAATGAGCACTTACACATTTCCTTTTAAGCCCGTTCCAGCAAATCATTTTGTCGTGCGTCAAATCAACTCTAAGTTGAGATACTGCAACAATGTAGTCTTGGATGCAGATCTCATTGAAAAGACACTCTTTACTTTCCATCCTAATATGAGTATTCTTGCCGAACAACATCGTTAGCAGAAATACAAGAAGCATTCTGATATGATATATGCACTTCTTGAGGCAGAAAAGCAAAGTGAAATACTTAATAAGAATAATATGTCTCGTCCAAGGGGAGCACTGCTGCTGCCTGAAGCACATGTCAGTTCTCAGACTACTCCAAAGTCTCGTGGTCCCCAAAGGAGCCAAAGGAAGTTTAAAGGAAAGTGGAGACACAATGAGAATCAGAATATCAATAGAGTTCAAAAGGGAAAGAATCATTTTAAGAAAAAAAATATAAGGATAGTACCTCTCAAGCTTGCTATAAATGTGGTTGTACTACTACACATGCAAGGAAGTGTACAACTTTTAAGCATTTAGTAACGTTGAATCAGCAATCAATTGGCAAGGGCTAACGTTGTATCAGCAATCAATTGCATGATTTGAATGAAACTAACTCGGGTTGATGTTGTTTTCAGCAGAATCATCATGGTGTTATTTTTGTGTAGAAATAAAAGTTTCCGGATTGTGCTGAAAATTTACGGAGAATATTTTCAGAATATATTAAAAAATACTAGCAAAGAGACGTACTAAACGGGGGGCACCTAGGAGCCACGGGATCAGGGTGCGTGCCCACCCCAGGGTGCGCACTGTGAGCTCGTAGGCCCCTCAAGCCTCCGTTTGCCCTAACTCCAACTCCATAAGTACCGTGTTGGAGAGAAAAATAAAATAAGAGAGAAACTTTCGTCGCGTTTTGTGAGACGGAGCCGTCGCCATCTCCTATTCTTCACCGGGAGGGGGATCTGGAGTTCGTTTGGGGCTCCGGAGAGGGGGATTCATCGTTGTCATCATCACAAACTCTTATCCATCAACAATTCCATTATGCTCACCACTAGGAGTAAGTTTCCTTCGTAGGCTTGTTGGATGGTGATCAAGTTGGATGATATTTTTCATGTAATTGAGTCAATTTGTTAGGGCTTGATCCCTAGTATCAGGGCCCCGAGTGCTATGATTTCAGATCGGAACCTATTATGTTTTCACGAATTTGAGAGTGTTTTGGATCCTATATTCCTAGTTGTATGCACCTATTACATGTTATGATCTGTAGACTCCAAAGTGGCAATAGTTGGGATCATCTCCGGTGATGACCGTAGTATAGGAATTCATGTATTTACCATGTGTTAATGCTTTGTTCCGATTATCTATTAAAAGGAGACTTTAATATCCCTTAGTTTCCCTTTCGTCCTCGCTGTCATGGGAGGATATTACAAAAGATTTCATGCAAGTTCTTATAATAAGCATGTATGACTATATACGAAACACATGCCTACATTACATTGATGAATTAAAGCTAGTTTTGTGTCGTTCTAGGTTCTAACCTTACATTATGAATGTTATCCAACATAAAATATCTATTCTGGTCCAATGCCTAAGATTTTCGCATATTGATCTTTGCTAAGTTATTAATGTTGTTGTTGTTGTTGTTGTTGTTGTTGTTACAAACATCACACATCATTACTATTACTGTTCTTGTTACTATTGCTAATGTGTTAGTAAACATTTTGTTGCAGAAAGATATTCTAAGTGTGGTTGAATTGACAACTCAACTGCTAAGACATAAATATTTATTGGCTTCCCTTGTGTCGAATCAATAAATTTGGAAGAAATGCTACCCTTAAACATTGTTATGATTCCCTATACTTGTGGGTTATCATGTAGTACAGCCCAACAACCATAAATCGAGTCGAGTCGTCGAAGGCAACATGCGGGACGAAACAGCGAATGCGCAAGAAGTCTCGGTCGTGGCAAAGAAGTGACCTGGTAGTGGCATCGTGCATGTTAAGAATTAGACTCATGTGAACGTTTCTTACATGGCATGGACAGTGTGCTAATAACCCGCAAGTATAGGGCATCGTTTCTAGACTTTTCGATAAGTAAGAGTGTAGAATCCAATGAGTAGCTAGAGGTGGAAATTAATATTGTCTCAAGTTCTATCGACCACTAATATAACTTCACGCACGCTAATGCTTACTTTACCTAGAAAAAAAATAGTTTGCAACAATAAAACTAGAAGTACTTTGCGAGATAGTAAAAGTTAGTGAGTTTTTTGTGATACAAGATAAAGGTTGTCCATAGGCAATTGAATATGATAAGTGTGATACTTATTAAATGCAATGAGGGAGAGATATATGCTAACGTACTTTTCGTACTGTGATCATATGCACTTATGACTAAAACTGTAGCAAGCATCCGCAACTATTGTAATCAAATTATGAACGTATTACAACCCCTTACTCAGGTTCCAGCTTCTGTCACTCTCGCAACCCACTGTGAGCAAATTATGAACATATTGCAGCACCCTCCAACGGAAATTCCCACATGTGTGCGCGACATGGAAGGCACCATAGGACAACATCATATCAACATAGAACTCATATCAATCACACCATACCACAATTAACCCATAGGATAAAAAGGATCTACTCAAACATCATAGGATGGACACATATCATTGGGTAATAATATATAGTATAAAGCATCATGTTCAAGTAGAGATTACAACGGGGAAAAGAGGTATTACACCGCTTCATAGAGTGACGGCCACGAAGTTGTTTATGTAGATCACCATCACGATGGTTCCCCCGGCGGCGCTCCGGCACTGCTAGGAAAGAGAGGGAGAAGTCCCACCTCCTTATTCCATATCCTTGACCTTCTCCCTAGATGGGAAAAGGGTTCTCCCTCTAGTTCTTGGCCACCATTGCTCTCGGAGGGCAGGAGCCCCTTTCGAGATTGGATCTCTCTCTCTCTCTGTTTCTTCTCTATTTCACGATCTTGTTTTCTAGCCCTTCACCATTTCTTAAATTCCTGAAGATTCGTCACTCCGGTTGGGCTGAAATTTTGAGGGAATTTTTATCTGGATATTAGCTTCCTTATGGCCAAAGAAGAGTCCCAACCAACTTATAGTAGGGCGCGTGTTGTGCGAGCTTGTGGGGCCCTCGAGCACCATCTTGTGGATTCTTTTTCCCAAAAATCACATATATTCCGAAAAAATCTTCATAAAATTTTATCATGTTTGGACTTCATTTAATATGGTTTTTTCGGGAAACAAAAAACATGCAAAAACATGAACTCACATTGGGCACTAGGTTAATATGTTATTCCCAAAAATAATATTAATTGTTGCCAAAAAAATTTGAAAGTTGTAGAATATTGGCATGATTTTTTTATATAAACGACGGATATGTATCATGTGTATGTTGAGAAAACTGATAGTAGTGGAGATCAACTTCTTAAGAATGTAAGATTGGTTCCACCGGAAAGAATATTCTTCCTAGACGGGGAACTATGCCATAACATAAAATTTGTCCAAGAGATCTCCAACACTGACCTACAAATTTTCTCTCGCGTCCGCTCGTGGATAGGAGGACCAATCAGCTGACACGCACAAGGAAGGTGACCATACAACGCTGTCTCCATACATTTCAACAACAATTAGAACTAATCGGATGACATTTGTGTAAAATGGGCGGATTTCATATAAAACCGTAATAGAGTCGTGCAAACACGACCGATTTCATATAACCATGACAAAATGTATTACAAATTTGAATATCTTTCATAAAAAGCGACAAAATTCATTACATTTTAAACTAAATCCTACTCTAAACCTAATCTAAATGATTGTCGGTGTCCGTTTCCATGTCCGACCATGAGCCCCAAGAAATGAAGCTCCGGCTCTTCCCTTCACCTTCTCATGTTCCGCATCGATGCTCTCTAGCTCCACCTTTGTAACTTCCTTCTCCGGAGCCCCGAAAAGTGAAGTTGTCCGCCTCCACTACGCCACCAAGAGGGTAATCGGCCGATGATGTTGACGCCACCAAGCGTGGCTTAAACAGGAGGGGAAGAGTGGTGGCCTTCTTGGGACTCGAGCGGCGGCGACCGACCATGTACTACTCTTCCTCGCTGCAGCGACGGCCACGGACATACCGGCTTCGTGGTCGTGGAGACTGGGAGTGGACTTCGTAGAGCCGTCGATGCCCTCCTCGTCGTCGCTATTGCCCCACACCTTTCGTCGTCTTGTGTAACTCCTTGTAGACAGCCTCGAGTTCTACCTGGTGTTGGCGGTACCATCAGCGGTCGAGGCAAAGCTCGCGGGGGGAGCAGTAGGACTCGAGAAGTGATGCCTGCTCCGCCATGTCCGCGTCAGGTTGATCTCCTTATCATCGTCGAGTTGTGATCCGCCTACCGGTGCTCCTTGAGGAGCTTGAGGTTGTAGCCCGTGTCGTCCTACGCCTCCTGGAACTGCTCCTCCTGCTCATCCTGCACCATGTCCATGAAATGGGCATGGGCCTCACCGTTGGTCATGGTGCAATGCACATGCCAGGAGGGTGTCGCTGGCTTGCCATCATTTGCATCCTCCATTGGGATGGCGGCGGCCTCCGGCAGCTTGCCAGCTTGCCAGCAAGCAACAATGGCATCCATCTCCTTCTTCTGCTCCAGTGTGAGCCCGTCTCAGTGAGCTTTGGAGTGCGAGGAGGCCATGGTGGGAATGGTGTGGATAGGAGAAAGAGAAGGGAGGACGACGAGTGTCGGCTCTGGCCAAGGCTGGAGTATATATAGCAGGACGAATGGCAATGGTGGGTGGCATGATAGATGGGCGGCGCAAAAGTAGGTTTCTCGGCAACCGCTTGTGATTAATGTGGGCGGCAGAGGGCACAAATGGGTGGTCGTGGTGTCGTTTGAATGCGAGCAGACATGTGCACCAAGAAGCGCCACGAGCAACTTTCTCTCGGTTGACCCGCTGCTTCAATGTCGGCGGTAGTGAGAGGTTGTGTCCGCTCTGGTCGGGGCATGAATGTGGCCACTCATGCTGTAGGGCGACGTTGACCGTTTTCGGGCGGGAAGCATGTGCGAGCAAGGGAGGGTGGTTTTTTTTGTGGGTCATGGTGGTCAAAAGTGGGCAGGTCGCGGTCTAGACGTCTGCAGCCCCCCTCCTCACATGTTTTCTTTCGGTTTGCGTGAAAAAACATGTATGGACCATTTAGCGAACCGATACAGGCCCATGTTGGATGGCTTCCGCAGTCCATACCATGCGGCACGGACGTATTCAGGAGGTTTGAGGTCGGCGTTGGAGATGCCCTAATGCACCGGTTCCTCAGTGGACACAGGCTCATGTTATCTCAATGACCCAACTCTTGCCATGTTCCAAGCTCACTCACCGGTGAGAAAAAAGAGAGAGAAACAAAACAAACGCCTCTTCTTCCCTTCTTTGCGAGGGCGAACCACAATAGTAGCAGCAGTGGAAGGAGGTGACAAAGAAATATCTCATTGTCGGTTACATGTATCAAACTAACTTCAAGTTTGGACACAATAATAAAAATCTTACAGAAGTGCAAAGTCCTCGGGGGAGGGAGGAGGGAGGGTCAATTGGAGCGTGTGAGTAAGGACACGCGGTATCAGTGTCATTTGAGGGAAGATGGCAACCATCAAGTGGGAAATTAGTTGCCTGGTGTACCTGGGGTGGAGTGGAGCATCATCTTGGCAAACCGGTGGGGTCGACAATCATAACGCCATTTTTCCTCTCCTGCTTGGATGACCCCACGTACCCGACTCTCTAGCTTGGCTTTTCATGTCAAGCTCGACATATAATGATTCTCTATGTATGTTGCACCGCAACACCAATTCACGATTTGGTTGTATCTTCATGCGAACTGACATGTTTGTATGGCCTATAATAAACTTGGTTGCTTTTGTATGAAGTGTGTTATATATGCCTATTCATATTGTCTTATAAAAAGGCATCGAACGATGCGTTATGCGTGATGACATATATTTGTTACACTTGTGATTGTACATTGCTAATTTTTTATGTTGCAGATACAAATGAAATGTTGTTGAGAATTCAAATAATATGTTGTCAAAAAGTCGAAGGGTTATACTTGTTCATATAGTAAACTCACCACTCCTATGGAAGAGGTGAGTTGAATCAAATTTCTTTCATTCCACTTGTCTAGCCCAACATCGTAGCAAAAATATTACATTCCATTTTTTAATCCACCTATTAAATGTAAGAAGGAGCAAACACCAAGTTGTCTCATCGTAATTGAACCATAACATTCCATTTAAGGCTGGCCAGGTTGGTACCACATTCCTGAATTTGGTTGGTTGGTGTAATGGATTTAAATGATTATGTTTTAGCGTCCATGAAACCATGTAAGTTATTGCTCTTAAAATTCATTCTCATTCATGAAACCATGTCTCGAAAGTTCTTTGCCACAAACTCCCTCCGTCCGAAAAAGGTTCTGACACACATTGTAATGGTGTTTTTGCAAAAAGGCTCTCGGAGTTCTAAAACTGTTCCAAACAGATCCCTGTCTCCATCTTCCTCCATTGTCCCCGCGCGTCGCTTGGGCAGGTGCCGCTAGCTGTTTCCGCCGCCGCCCACCAGCATGAGGTAAACTGTGCCTCTAATTCCGCCGCCGTCCACCGGTGCGAGCAGCAACTGGGCCGTTCACCGGAACCGCGCGTTGCCAGGGCCACCGTCGTAGGATTCTTCACATGCTCCGTCCAGGAACTGCTCCACCACCGCTGAGGACCGGCGCCGGAGCGTTCCCCTTCCCCCACGACCCCCTCCGCGCGTTCCCTTGCCGCCTTGAGCCCCTCGCGAGTTCCCCTCCCGCCAGGATCCCCTCCGCGCGTTGCTGGAGCCTCCCGCCGTGACCCGGATGAGGTCGTCCTCCTCGAGCTCCGTGTGCTCCTAGGTGTCGATCGCCCAGACCATGAGTCTGTGCTGTTGCTCTCTGCCCTGCTCCTCGTGCTCCTGTATGTCGATCGCCTGGACCAGGTGTTCGTGTTGCTGCTCTCTACCTTGCTCCACTGCCTTGCTCGAGCCCGTGTTGCTACTCCTCTCTGTCATGCTCCTCCGCCAAGATCCGGTGTTGCTGCTCTTCAGTAAGAAGGAAGTCGTTCTCTGCATAAATAATTCAAATGGGCGATTCAGTTTGATTATGTCACTGTTCATGTCCTTAGTTCAGTCATTGTTCGTGTTCAACCGTGATTGTTTGCTGTCAATTGATTCTTGTTGTCTAGACCAAACTTGAGATGTTGTCAGTTGAGATGTATGGATTAAATCAAACTGAATCAAACAGGACAAGACGCAAATTGGACAAGAATCAATGTTGCAAATTACTGGAGTAGAAATGATTCAGTAAAATTCAGTTTAATGATCAGTAAAGTTCTGTCAAGTTTTATGTTGCCATGTTGATCAGTCAACTAGTCCAAATTTTGGACAAATTTTTGATCTGTAAAATGTTCTGAAATGGCAGCTATTTGTTTGTGTGAAATGGTCTAAAATGGCAGCCATTTTGTTTCTGATCACGGTCTTTTTCATTACAGTGGACAATTTTGTTAGTATCATTAAAATGATCATGATCTTTTGCATTACAATGGACGATTTTGTTTTTGAACTGTAGCATTAAAATAATCATGGTCTAAAATGGGAGACAAAATTGATGCATTCACTACTCCTGTGTAAAATGGGAGAAACAAATTTGATCTTGCAAGATAAAGAACTGAACTAAACTGAACTCTTAAATGATGCATTCAGTACTTCTGTGTAGGTGATCCAACAGATGTTCAGTTAGAGCAAAATTCAGTTATACAGAAATCGCCAAGGGTAGCAAACCAAGGAGTATTTCTTGTTATACATAAATAAAGGGAGCAGACCAAGGAGTAGGAGTAATTCAAAACTTTGATCAGTTACCTCTCAAGAAAACATACACTAATCTTTCTTCAGTTCACAGTGGCAACTCCAGTAGCTTTACGAAAAAATTGAGCATGACATCTACATGTTACAAAAAATTGAGCATCAGGATACAAAATTTGAGCATCTTCTCTGCTTTTATAAAGCATTAGGATACAAGAATCGGGATATTCTATCCAGCACCACATCATATAGCAGCACCACTTCATATAGCAGCAGTACCACATCAGGATTAACACTTTGCAAAAACAGAGGAGATCCTTGACAGTTTTGACACATGCAAATTTGAACTGATGGCCATTTCAAATTTGTCATTCAGTATCATAGTGAGTACAGTAAAACTTGACACAGAAATAAAATTTGACATCAATGAGTGAATACAGTTTGGACAGTACACCACTGTCAAATTTTCGGTGAGCAAAATTCAGTTTTGAGGACAGATGGAAGTGACGTGCTCATGTACTCCTTGTTAAAGTGACATGTTAACTGCCAAATTTTGGATTAACAGAGCTACAATCAGATTAACATAGCTACTCGCAAATTTGGAAACATGGCACTTGTGACTACTCATGGGAACACAAGGCAGCGACATGATTCCCTCCTGCTTCAACCAAAGATTCAGGAAATAATATCACTTTTCAGGAAATAAAATCTTAAACTCACTAGTAAGAACAAAATCTAAGCAAGCAAATGAAACCAAATGTTCAGAGAGCAAATAACATGCAGCTACTGATTTGAACTTGCAATTGGAGTACTGCGTTCACTGAAGATGTTGATTACCTAGATTGTGCAGTGGGAAGAAGAAATTTGTCGACTTGGCGTCCGCACTAGTAGAAAACTGACCTTTCGTCCCAAGCATTAGTCCCGGTCTGGTTACGAGCCGGTACTAAAGATGGTATTAGTCCTGGTTCGTGCCGGCTCCAACGGCTAGGAGCAGGGCGACCTTTAGTACCGGCTCGTAAGGGATCTTTAGTAACGGTTCGTGTCACGAGCCGGTACTAAAGGGGGCGTGGCAGGCTTTTGGTCAGACTTGGGCCCCATGTGCCTCTTTAGTACCGGTTGGTGACACCAACCGGTACTAAAGGGCAACCTTTAGTACCGATTGGTGTCACCAACCGGTACTAAAGACTTCCTATATATATGCTTCGTCCGCAGCCGGTCGAAGGGGCTCTCATTTCTCTGTTTTCTCCCCTGTTCTTCTTGATCGAAGCTCATCCTCCATTTTGCCAAGGATTTGTCAATATTTAAAGGCACCCCATCTATCCAAGTGTTCACAAAGGTTAGCAACTTTGCCCCTTCATCTCTCATTGCTAGATTAGCTTGTGGTATGCTCAAAGATATGTGATTTATGGGTTTTAGCTAGGTTTTGGAGGAGTGATCATTATGTGGGAGTTTATTTGATTTATATGCAATTTGAGCTCAAATTAACTTGTTAGGTTGCATATGTGTAGGTATGGTTTATTTGGTGCCTTCCCATCCCCGTCCTAACCACCGTCGATCGTCCGCACCATCTCGTCGCGGCATCGACGACCTTGGTGAACCTTTGTTCTTCTTAAAACATTTTTGTTAAAAAAATTACTTGTATGATTTAGATAGCTGCATGTACGATTTACTTACTTGTATTATTGTTAGTTATTCTATAGTGTCATGGTTATGGTATCGGCCCACGTCGGCCCTCGTCCAGTCTATGATTCAGATGTGGTATGTCGTTATCTTTTATAACTATTTCTCACATCATCTAATGTCTATGACAATTAATTATGCCACCAAATTGACGTAGATGTTTTTATCTATAGGAAGTAGTTGAACCAGAAATTCCCACCGACTATGCAATTCTGCTCGAGAAATTAACACAAGCTGAAAAAGAAATTAATCATTTGAAAGAAAAATTGAAAAGAACTGAAGATGAGAAGATGGGATTGGAGTTGCATGTTGCCGATATCGTCGATGATCACAAGAACAAGATGGCTGGAATGCGCTTGAAGCTTAGAAAGATTAGAAAATATGTCATTGTAAAAAGGCTTGGTATCATTATGCCGTTGGTTCAATTGTTACCTTAGTTGCGATTATGAACGCATTTGTTGTTGCATTTACATGTTTTAGATTGTTGTATGTTGTTTTATGAGATGTATGTATGAACTATAAGTATCTATTATTTGCAGTAATAACATTTGGTCACTGGTAGCTCTACTTTGGTTGTAATGTGATGATGAAGTTGTATTAATTTGGTCACTTCGATGTTGTGTAGTGAATATGAGCCGGCAATGGATGTACGATGACCGACTAAGTCCAAGGTTCCTTAATGGCTTGCATGATTTTATTAGTGTGGCTGAGGCAAACAAGCAGAATGGTTTCATGTGTTGTCCATGTCGTGACTGTAAGAATGATAGGAATTACTCTACCTCAAAAATCCTTCACTACCACCTGTTGAAGTCCGGTTTCATGTCCGGCTATAGCTGTTGGACCAAGCACGGAGAAAGAGGGGTTATAATGGAAGACAATGAAGAAGAAGAGGATGATGACAACTATCCTTTCGCCGATACAACAATGGGGGAAGCTGAAGAAGAGGCATCAAATGAGCCCGCTGATGATTTGGGTCGGGTCATTGCTGATGCAAAGAGAAACTACGAAAGTGACAAGGAGAGGTTGAAGTTGAAACGCATGTTAGAGGATCACAAGAAATTATTGTATCCAAATTGTGAAGATGACTAGAAAAAGCTGGATACCACGCTGGAATTGCTACAATGGAAGGCGAAGAATGGTGTAACTGGCAAGGGATTTCAAGAATTGCTGATAATGATAAAGAAGATGCTTCCAAAGGATAACGAATTGACAAAAAGAACGTACGAAGCAAAGAAGGTTGTCTGTCCTCTAGGATTAGAGGTGCATAAGATACATGCATGCTCTAATGTCTGCATCCTCTACCACGGTGAGGAGTACGAGAATTTGGATACATGCCCGGTATGCGGTGCACTACGCTATAAGATACCCTGCGATGACCCTGGTGATGTGGAGGGAGAACGCCACAGGAAGAGGGTTCCTGCCAAGGTGATGTGGTATGCTCCTATAATACCACAGTTGAAACATTTGTTCCAAAACAAAGAGCATGCCAAGTTGTTGCGATGGCACAAAGAAGAACGTAAGAAAGACGGGATGTTGAGAGCACCCGCTGATGGGTCGCAGTGGAGAAAAATCGAGAGGGAGTTCGAGGACTTTGCAACTAACGCAACGAACTTATGATTTGATCTTAGTACAGACGGCATGAATCCTTTTGGAGAGCAGAGCTCCAGTCACAGCACCTGGCCCGTGACTCTATGTATCTACAACCTTCCTCCTTGGTTGTGCATGAAGCGGAAGTTCATTATGATGCCAGTGCTCATCCAAGGCCCTAAGCAACCCGGCAACGACATTGATGTATACCTAAGGCCACTAGTTGATGAACTTCTACAGTTGTGGAAAAAACCAGGTGTACGTGTGTGGGATGCGCACACACAGAAGGAAATTGACCTACGAGCATTGTTGTTTGTAACCATCAATGATTGGCCTGCTCTTAGTAACCTTTCAAGACATACAAACAAGGGATACAATGCATGCACGCACTGTTTAGATGATACTGAAAGTATATATTTGGATAAATGTAAGAAGAATGTGTACCTGGGACATCGTCGATTTCTAGCGATCAAGCATATCTTAAGAAAGGCAGGCAACCATTTCAAAGGTGAGCCAGATAACCGAAAGAAGCCTGGCCTCCGTACTAGTGAATATATATTTGATATGGTCAAGGATTTACATGTAATCTTTGGAAAGGGTCCTGGCGGACAATCTGTTCCGAATGACGCTAACGGACACACCAATGTGGAAGAAGAAATCTATATTTTGGGAACTTGAATATTGGAAAGCCCTAGAGGTCCGCAATGCAATCGACGTGATGCACATGACGAAGAATCTTTGTGTGAACCTGTTAGGCTTCTTGGGCGTGTATGGAAAGACAAAAGATACGCCGGAGGCATGGGAGGACAAGCAAAGAATTAAGAAAAATACGGCATGCCTCCAAAGCAGTATCAAGGTCCTGCCAGCTACGCTCTTACGAAAGAAGAGAAGGAAATCTTTTTTGAATGCCTGCTCAGTATCAAGGTCCCGTCTGGCTTCTCGTCGAATATAAAGGGAATAATAAATATGGCAGAGAAAAAATTTCAAAATCTAAAGTCTCATGACTGCCACGTGATTATGACGCAATTACTTCCGGTTGCACTTAGGGGACTTCTACGGGAAAATGTTCGATTAGCCATTGTGAAGCTATGAGCATTCCTCAATGCAATTTCTCATAAGGTAATTGATCCAAAAATCCTACCAAGGTTATAGAATGACCTGGTCCAATGTCTTGTCAGTTTCGAGTGGTATTCCCTCCATCCTTCTTCAATATTATGATGCACGTTCTAGTTCACCTAGTTGAAGAGATTGACATTCTAGGTCATGTATTTCTACACAATATGTTCCCCTTTGAGAGGTTCATGGGAGTCTTAAAGAAATATGTTCATAACCGTGTTAGGCCAGAAGGCAGCATCGCCAAGGGATATGGAACAGAGGAGGTTATTGAGTTTTGTGTTGACTTTGTTCCTGACATTAAGCCGATTGGTCTTCCTGAATCGCGGCATGAGGGGAGACTGGGTGGAAAAGGCACACTAGGAAAGAAAGAAGCAATAAATATGGATGGACATTCTTTCATTCAAGCACACTACACGGTTCTACAAAATTCCACCTTGGTGACTTCATATATCGAGGAACACAAGGATATTGTACGGTCCAAGAACCCGGAGCAGTCTGACCCCTGGATTGAACGTAAACACATGGAGACTTTCGCCGGTTGGTTGCAAACAAAGCTCATCAATGAAAACAATGTTCCAGATGAACTGTACTGGTTGGCCAAGACACCATGTTCGACTGTAACGACTTTCAAAGGGTACGAGATAAATGGGAATACATTTTACACGATCGCCCAAGATAAAAAGAGCACCAACCAAAACAGTGGTGTCCGCTATGATGCAACCAACTTTCAAGACACATATTATGATTACATAGAGGAGATATGGGAACTTGACTATGGACCTGATCTTAAGGTCCCTTTGTTTCGGTCAAATGAGTCAAATATACTAGAGGCGGGGTACAGGTAGACCCGCAGTACGGAATGACAACAGTGGATCTCAACAATTTTGGGTACACAAACGACTCATTCGTCCTAGCCAATGATGTGGCTCAGGTTTTCTATGTGAAGGACATGTCTAGCAAACCGAGGAGAAAAAAAGATAAGGAAGTGAATACATCATACGATGAGCCAAAGCGCAACATAGTTCTTTCAGGGAAAAGAAACATTGTGGGAGTGGAGGACAAGACAGACATGTCAGAAGATTATGAAAAGTTTCATGAAATCCCTCCCTTCAGAGTGAAGACTGACCCGAGCATCTTGTTAAATGATGAAGATTCTCCATGATTACAGCGCAATCATAAGCAAGGGACAAGCACGCAGAAAAAGTCTTACACCGCGAGATCCCACTCTGGGATGTGACCGGCTTCACCGTCATCACTTTTTATGTGAAGGACATGCATGCATTTTCTAGCATGGTATCTTTGTAACAGTTTGTACACGAAGTGCATCCAGTTTTCGCCGTAACCCTCTCAACTCTTTAGAAGTTTCTATGTGGGTGAAATTATGATGCCATGCCAAGTTACAACCTTTTCAGAGTTTATTTGTACTGCTTTTCAAATTCAGGGTCATTTAGCTCAAAAGAAATCATTAAATGCATGAAAAATATCAAATGAAGTCAAAAAGGGTTGAAAATTGATGATGTTCCTTTGAATGGTGCATATTGAACACACAAAAAGTATGAAGTTAAAATAAGTTATTAAAAATGAAATCCCTTTGTAATAAATGAGTTTTCGTCTGAAACCCTCATACTTCGAAAGAGATTGTCCAATTTGTACATGAAGTGCATCCAGTTTTTGCCGCAACCCTCTCAACTCTTTAGAAGTTGCTATGTGGGTGAAATTATGATGTCATGCCAAGTTACAACCTTTTCAGAGTTCATTTGTACTGCTTTTCAAATTCAGAGTCATTTAGCTCAAAATAAATCATTAAATGTATGAAAAATATCAAATGAAGTCAGAAAGGGTTGAAAATTGATGATGTGCCTTTGAATGATGCATATTGAACATACAAAAAGTATGAAGTTAAAATAAGTTATTAAAAATGAAATCCCTTTGTAATAGATGAGTTTTCGTCCGAAACCCTCATACTTCAAAAGAGATTGTCCAATTTGTACACGAAGTGAATCTAGTTTTTGCCGTAACCCTCTCAACTCTTTAGAAGTTGCTATGTGGGTGAAATTATGATGTCATGCCAAGTTTAAACCTTTGCAGGGTTCATTTGTACTGCTTTTTAAATTCGGGGTCATTTAGCTCAAAATAAATCATTAAATGCATAAAAAATATCAAATGAAGTCACAAAGGGTTGAAAATTTATGATGTGCCTTTGAATGGTGCATATTGAACACACAAAAAGTATGGAGTTAAAATAAGTTATTAAAAATGAAATCCCTTTGTAATAAATGAGTTTTCGTCCGAAACCGTCATACTTCGAAAGAGATTGTCCAATTTGTACACGAAGTGCAACTAGTTTTTATCGTAACCCTCTCAACTCTTTAGAAGTTGCTATGTGGGTGAAATTATAATGTCATGCCAAGTTACAACCTTTTCAGAGTTCATTTGTACTGCTTTTCAAACTCGAGATATCACATTTCAAATGCCATTTAATCAAATTGTCTTATACAGAAGTTTAAGTTGTTCAAACATGCATGGAAATGCCATAAACAGATTCTTTATATTTTTTCTGATATTTTTTCATATATTATTTATTTTCATTGGAGTCGTAGATTTTTTTCCTATGATTTTCTAATGTTTAGGGGTTTTCTAAAAATAATAATTAATAATAAATTAAAAAACCTTTAGTACCGGTGCGAGCCACGCACCGGTACTAAAGGTCCACCGCCCCGCTCATTTTTTGGGGTGGACCTTTAGTACCGGTGCGTGGCTCGCACCGGTACTAAAGGGTCTTTAGTACCGGTGCGAGCCACGCACCGGTAACAAAGGTCCTCCACGTATAAATAGTGGAGGCCTCGTCTCGGGCCAAGCCACGCACCGGGAGAAGCTTATTTGCGCCGCCACCAAGCTGCCGGAATCCGTTGTCCTTGTCACCGGACCTCCTCGCCCTCCTCCCCAAGCCAGCTCCTCGTCGCCGACACCGACGCCGTCCCCGAGCCCTACCCGACGTCGTCGCCTCCGAGCCGTCCCCGAGCCCTACCTGGCGTCGTCGCCGGACTTCCTCTCCCTCCTCCCCGAGCCCGCTCCTCGTCGCCGCCCCCGACACCGTCACCGAGCCCTCCCCCAACGAGTCGTCCCGTCGGCCCGCCCCGACGAGCCCCAACGATCCATCCCGCCGGTGAGCCCCGACGAGCCTTGCCAAAATGTACTATGATGAAAAAGCTGATTTTTAGTAATTTTACGAATTTAACTATGGATTAGATGCTGGAATTTTAGGAATTTTAAGAATTTTAGGAATTTTAGGAATTTTAGATGGATAGATAGATATGTTGTGGCAAAGTTGGTAGATGGATGTTTAGATTTTTAGATAGATATGTTGTGGCAAAGTTGTTAGATAGATATGTTAGATGGATAGATAGATGGATAGATAGAGATGTTTAGATATTTTTTTGCATTAGAGTTCATTTTTTTGCAGTACAACTTTGGATAGATAGAGATGTTAGATGGATGTTTAGATGGATGTATATATATAGAAAATGTTGTGATGATGATTTTTTTTTTGTTCATAGAATTTTTTATGTTCATAGAATTTTTTTGTCCATGTATGTATGTATGTATGTATGTATAGAGGGATGGATTGATGTATATAGAAAATGTTCATATGTAGACTTCGGGAAAACATTCCCGGATGTTATTCCCCATCCGTTTCATTTGTTAGAAGCTAAGTGTTAATTTTGCTAAGTGTTATTTAATTTATTTTCATAATTAAGTGTTTTTTCTCAATGTCGACAATGCCGATCCTGCATCCTTGTCGTCGAGTCGGCGGAGAAGGTCACTTGCTTGAGCCGAGGGCCCAGTCTGGGACTGGGCTCTGCCGGGCTGGTACTGGGAGGTGCTGCCTTCCGGGCGACGCAGCTTGGTGAGGAGCCAGCTCGTCGTCGACCCGGAGGTTCTGTGGTGGCGGCCGCATGCGCCACGGACGATTCAGAGGCTTGAGTCCCCCGCGGAGGTGGTACAGTACCATGCCAGCAAGGAGAACGAGCACGTCCGTCGCTACATGGCAGCTTTGGAGGCCAAGTCTGACAATACCTGGCAGATTCTTCAGGGATCTCACTCGAGCTATGTTCCTGTGATGGTTCCTTCTCTTTGGGTGTCCACCGCCCGCCCCGATATCCGTCGGGCGCTAGGGTTCTAGCTAGATCGATATATTAGCTACTATACATGTGTTATTATGATGTATTAGATAGATTAGCCGATGTATTAACTATTATCCGAGATTATGAGATGAGATCTTTTCTAAGAACTACTATATATTTATTCGATGATGCATTATTAATTAACTATCAGTTATTTTGCTTCTTGAATGCATGCTAATTTGAATACTAATTTTTTTATCTATATTATTATGGATTGGTTATTAAGCTATGGACAATACCGGTAGAGCTCATGAAGAGGACATCTTCGACATGATACGCTCCTCTGAAAACCCAGCGGACCTTCTGGGTGAATCACATGATGATGATAGCTCACAATATCTGAACGATTATGGTGATGGATGTGAGGCCGAGGAAGTATAACTTATGTTCCAACATCCGGAACAACTAACAATGTCCGGTGAGGTATATACACATATTAGCCTCTGGTGATCATTACATGTGTATTAATTGATTTGTGTGTGTGTGTGTGTATATATATATTAACAAATCTTTCTTCTTTTAATTATCAGCCTTCTGGATCGAGCCAATCTAGTAGAAAGGTACGAGGCGGTGCCAAAATATTGGACGGCAACGTAAAGCTCAATCTTGATGCTTTCAAACATGATGGCGCAACGACTCACCCTGAAGCCAATGCCAAGACATTTGTGCGTCAATGCGGAGTGGTTGTTAGGGACGGAGCCCCGATCACAATGCAAGAATGGATTCTGCCAAACAAACCAAAACCAGGAATGAATTATGTCGATAAAAGAATTAAAGATGCCCTTTGGTGAGATCTCATGGAGCATTTCATCCTACCAGATTCTCTCTCGGAGCGCCAAAGGGACAAAGTCAAGGAGTTTTCTCTTCATAAGATGGCCGACGCGTTCCAGACTTGGAAGAAAAGATTATGGACCGAGTACAACGCTAGAGGCAAGAAGGCGCCCGAATTCAAAGGAATATACGAGAATGTAAGAAATCACTGGGACGCATTTATCGAGTACAAGACATCAGAAGTTGCTATGGAGAAGTCGGCAAAGAATAAGATAAATGCAGAGAAAAAAAGTATCACCATAAACTAGGGACAGGTGAATACAAGTCAGCCATTCCTAAGTGGGATGCATTAGAGAATAAGATGCATGCTGAAGGGATCACTCCAGTAACCTACCACTGGCCCTGGAGGTGCAGGAATTGGTTTTTTGCACATGGGGGAAAGTTGGACCCAACAACAGGGAAGATTATTGCACTGGCCAGTCTGAAGCATGCATCAGATGAGTTGATTGAAGCAATAAAAGCTACCCAAGAAGGATGGTTTCACCCCGATAGAGAGAATGATGAGCTTACACGCACCCTCGGGAATCCCGAACACGGAGGACGAACACGAGGCGTGGGCATTGTTCCGTGGTATGAGGGGTTTGCGGGATGGAAGGACAGTTATAAAAGCCATCCGAGAAAAAAGAAGGTGGAAGTAGACCAACTTTCAAAGTTGGAACAAAAGTACGAGCAGTAGCAGCTGCAGATACAGGTGTTGACCTAGCAAAGGGCAACTCCACGGTAGGAGGCGTCGGAACCCATCCCATCTACACTGCCGAAAAGCAGTGCGGGTTCCACGGGGGCACCGCTGGGTCACACCCCCATGGATGATATCACCGAGAAGACATCTTGTGAGCTAATCTAGAAAATGAAGAACATACCCGTGCGGGTTGCGACGGGCTATGCTTTACCAAATACGCCTGATGTTCTCTGGCATTTCAATCCGGTTCCAGATGGGTATGCTCATGTCGCGGTGGACGCAATAGAGCCAGGATATGATGAACTACAGCTTGACATCCCTGGAGGTGACGGGGAGTCCACACTGGCAGAAGCCGCCCGTGGTCTCATTCTATGGAGTAAGGACTGCATCGTCTTTCCACACTCGGCGCTAAGGCCACTGGCTCCTCCGAGTATCGATGTCCAGCACGAGGGATCCCAGCCAGAGGCATCGCAGCGCCAACAGTCCTTCCCACCTCGCTAGCAGTCCTCCCCACCTCGCCAGCAGTCCTCCCCACCTCAAGAGGTGTCCCACTTCGATATGGATCCCAGCGCGAGTCCACCCAACCTCGGGACGGAGCACAACACGAGTCCATATCGTCGATATCGATCTCCGTTGCGTGAGCCGACTCCACCCCGGCAGCGGTCCCGCCAGTAGGGCTCCCAAAAGTGGAAGGCCATCAACATTCCTCTTCGGAAGAAAGCAAAGAAGAAACCCAAGCCTCCGGCCAAAAGGAAGATG
Organism: Hordeum marinum; assembly: GCA_022496015.1. NCBI lineage: Eukaryota > Viridiplantae > Streptophyta > Magnoliopsida > Poales > Poaceae > Hordeum > Hordeum marinum. Next base: position 333,472,976 of record CM039676.1, on the reverse strand, counting down.
CCTTACGACATGACACCAGAGGAAACCAAAATTGAAAACGATCGCCAAGTGAAAGCCTTTTTTGTGAAGAAGACCCTGCCGCCAAAGGAGGTAATACCCAAGGAAGTCCAAGAGCACTTTATGGAACACTTTATTGATCGACCCCCGACATATGTGGAGCGTATGCCGACAGACTATGAGCGACAGATTCAGAAGGCAAGTGAGCAGAGAAGTCGGCCCAGCCCAAGGAAGAAGTCAGGAAGTACGGTATCGACGACAGGTGGTACTACTAGCGGGAAAATAGTTCCCCAGCTCGGAGAACAATCCAAGCAATCGATCTCTCCGCTCAAGGTGAATACCAATCAAAGCAAGCAATCGATCCAAGCAGTCGACGTGCAAGGCAACCCAATCGACCTCGAAGAAGTAGAGGCTGCAGGTCTCACTCTTGGCCAAATCCTTGGCACCGAGGAAATCCACGGGAACGGTGCAGATGAGTATGCAATGCAATATGCCGTCGGAAAACCACTTGTCGCACCCGAGCAGTAGGAACTACCAACTGCGATGTGACGGTTGCATGATTGGTACCTGCATGAAGCAAAGCGAGGGGAAACGGCGGTCATGGTCAAAGTAAGGAAAGAGCATTACGTCAATGGACGTGACATATGTCTTGAATTTTCAGAACTTTTCCAGATATACCACATGGACTCTATAGACAAAACTCTCATCAGTTGCTATTATCTGTAAGTGATTTATATCTTTAATAATTTAAGTCTCTAGCTAAGATATGGTTCATTGTCTTATCCTCACTATATATGTTCTTTTCTACGCTATTATGCAGATTGAAGATGTGGAAATTGAAACAAGAGGAAATCGATGACATTGGGTTCATCGACCCAAATACCGTTCATGGTCATGTGGTAAAACATTATGCCAAGGACACAGAAGATATCGTGCAAAATTTTCTAGAGGCACTAATGAATACCAAATCTACTATAATATTTCCTTACAACACGGGATGAGTGTTTACTCTCTTGTATACTACAAATTCTATTTTTGCTTACTAGCTCGCTGTCAAGTGTAGTTGATGAGTTATATGCATGCCTGCTTAATTATATAAACTTCTATGCAGAGACCACTATATCCTCCTAAATATTATCCTGGTGGGTGGACTTGTTCAAGTGTACGACTCACTAGATACACTAGAATAATCATACGTGGACTTGTATTTTATGATATAACGGTAATTTCAATCTTTATCAACCTCGCTTTCTTTCATTATTTCCTGATATCAAAAGTAATTATAATAACTCTTTCGTTCTTTTTCTTTGCTGCGTAGTGTTTGGAAAAAGATGATAGAAAAAATCATCACGGTCGTCAATGGAAACCGAAGCTGAAGTGGAAAAAGATGCAGCTAATTAAGTAGTACTACTAGGTCCGCGCATCTCTTTAATTCTAGTTTAAATACCATTATCATGCTTGATTATTAATTATCTTATTGAATTCTATTCTTTTGCAAAGTGCGCGAAGCAGTCATAGGGGACAAATTTATGTGGATACTTTCTCTGCGAGAACATTCACATCCAGACCGAAGGTCGTATAGGTCGCAGAGGAGCACGTGAAAAACAAATCAAGGTTTGGCAGATGATGTCGAAGCTCGAAGCTCTCACCCAAGAAACGCTTTGTAGCACTTCAAGAGGAATTTGCGGTATTTCTTCTTCGACATGTCATTGATGTAAATGGAGAGCACTATTACTTACCGCCGCCTCAATAATGCTAGCAAATCAGTAGTAGAAAACTGATATTTCATCTGGAGCACTAGCTAGCTAGTCCCGACCCGGTTTTGGGCCTTAATTTATAAGCCGAGAATATATATGGATGTGTAATTCCATTCGTATATATACTGTGTATGAGATATTGTATATTATATTACATATATATATATATATATGCATCAACTTGTGTAATGTTTACACTATGTAGCACCGTTAAATAAATTTGAAATGAATGGAAAACACAAAAAATAGAGAGGAAACCTAAAACCTAATTAAAAGCTAAAACAAAAAACAAAACACTTAGTACCGGTTGGTATCACCAACCGATACTAAAGGTCCTCCACCACCAGCCCACGCAGGCAGCCACGTGGTGGGCCTTTAGTACCGGTCCATGGGCCAACCGGTACTAAAGGACTGGACCTTTAGTCCCGACTCTTTAGTACCGGTTGGGGAACCAGTACTAAAGGCCCATCCCGACCGGGACTACAGATCGACATTCTACTAGTGGCGTGATCCCACCATGCCATAGCATACATACCCCCAGTCAACTGCCTCCGCTGCGTCCTCCGCGCGATGGTTGTTGCCTCATGCCGCCGAAACCTGCGCACGTGCCCCAGCCTCCTTGGTCGCCTCCAAAGGTCCCACCGCCTGCTCCCCAGCATCCAGCATAGCCGCCACTCCCGCTGCTCCAGCCACCAGCATGGCCGCCGGGCCTGACACCCTAGACAAACCCACCGACGTGGCCGCCGAGCCTGCCGAAGACGGAGCCTCCACTTCAGCTCCGCCCTCCGCCTCCTCCTCCACCGGACACAAAACTGTCGATCCATCCGGGTGCCGGCACTCATGCTATCCCCATGCCCTCTAGAGGAGAAAAATTATTTTTTTCCTGTGCAGGGAAGCGAGAGGAGGCGTAGGGGTCTTGCACGGGGAATGGAACGATGGGAAGCTGCGCAGGGGACCGAGAGGATGCGCGGGCAGGGGTGGGGGAGCTGTGCGGCGCGGGTGAGCTGCACGGTGGCGGGCGATGGTGCGGCAGAGCAGGTGGCGACGCGGGAGGGGATGGGAGTAGCAGCGAGGATCGCAGGTTCTGTCGGAAGAAAGGAAAGGGCATTTTTGCAAAAAGACCATGGTGACAAGCTTTTTCGGATGGAGGGGGCACATACTAACCAAATCCAACTCGTTCAATCACTACCACAAGTCCACAACCAACACGTGAAAGCCCCATAATTTTCAAAGCATTCCTTTACATTCCACCTCATTTCCTAAACCACAAACGTCGTATATTTTATGCAAGCTACAATCATATGGTGGAAGCAAGTAAAATTGTGTTCTATCATAGCACTTGACATTTTTGTAATAAAAATTACAAAACATAAGCGGTTAATTTATATAAACTTTAGCACAATGAAGTTCGGATAAATGATTCTTCATTGAATACACAATATACCTAATTGCTAGTGATGGAGCTCAAAATTTAAGCAAATCTTTAACCATATTCGGCTGCGAGAGCTTAGAGGAAGACGTGTCAAGCTATCCCCCAGGAAAAGCAAAAGAAGTTTACACTTCGTCGAATCCAAAGTACAAATCATTTTAGCATTTTATGGGTCAGATACAACACTGTAACACCATTGTTCTAGACTTCCAGTGAGGCTGTGTTTGGTTTGAGATAACTCGAGGCAGTGCAACACATTTAAACCGTAGTGTTTGGTTTTAGTAAGTCAATCTCACTTTAAAAGATTGGCCAAAAGTTTTGGTCAAGAATTTTATTATCCAAATTTTAGTTATGCTTAGTTTTCATATACCTAAGTCAACGTGGCGAGATAACTATGTGTTGAGATTAAGATGAAGAAATATTAGATTAGAGCATACTCAAATGTAATTTTTCCTCACTTTAAATGAGCAATTAAAAATATTCTCACGGTATATGAGAAGGGAACTGGACAGTTACGTAGCCTGGATAAGTGCTCCATGATGTTTGGGAAAAAGTGCAGCTTGGAGAACCAAGTGAATATTATGGCTATTAAAAATTAGGGTTTTTTACATCTGTGCTCCTGGTTCCTTAGCTCTACTCATTCATCCCCGCTCTCTTAACTTTTGCTCAGTATTCCCCACTTCCTTGCCCGAAACCCTCAGAATAGGTCACAACGGACGTTGTCGTCGGGTCAATGGCTTGACCGTTAACTCTGACGAGTGGAGCTGCGTTGGGCGGTGTCGCTGTTCGACCGTGGTTTCGTTGGACCGTGGTTTTGTTGGGTCGTCCCTCGCATTAAACCGCCTACGCGCGCCGCCATGACAAAAGCCTGCTATGCATGCACCCAGCAAGCCTGCTTGTATGGGTTGATGCGTGCTGCCACGATGCGTTGATCGAGCCTGCATGCGCCGATCAAGCCTGCATGCGCCGATGCGTGTCGCCACGATGCACTGACCGAGCCGCTTTTGTGCACGCCAGCCGCTGCTACTAGTTACTCTCTTCTCGCATGCTTGTCTCCTAGATTTAGAGCATCGTTTTTACGATCAGTTTCAGCCTTTTCGTTGTGGCTACATGCACTAGGTGGTAACTAACAAAGCGAGCTCTCTAAGAAAACAATCAACAAATATGTAGATAGGGCCAACAAGCCCATAGCACGATCATATAGTTCAAACTAGCAAGAACATAAAAATAGAATAGATAGAAAACATAATAATAGAACTTAATAAAAGGGCCAACAAGCCCATATCTCCAACATAGTTCAATTACAACTTAATTAACATAACATAGATTAAAAAACAGATAGCGGATTTAGAGCCCTAGCCGCCGCCATCTCCACCTCGCTCCTCCTTCGTGTGCCCTTCACTGCTCCTCCGAGGCATTGTCGATGGGGTACGGAAGAGTGTGCATGCGCGACGGGTGGGGAAGATGTTGGTTTACTCCGTAAACATGTTGTGGGTGGTGAAAGCGATGAACTCACAGCCACACCAAAACACCCGGTCGAGGAGGTAGAAGGCATCGAATGTGTTGGTGAAGTGGGCAACGAGAGCAACCACCACCCCGTTTTGGATGACCTCCTCGACGCGGAACATCGTTAGAGATCCCCGCGGGAGGTGTCTGTAGCCGGCCCCGAGGAAGAACTCGGTGAATTTCCTTATGGTACTCCACCTTGATATCGCCCACACACGTAGTGTGCGCTCAACATACACGCCGGTAGGATAGAGCCTCTACGGCATGGTGGGTGGGAAGCGGTAGTTTGGTCCGGTGTACTACATGGCTGAGGGATGTGAAGAAGAAGGAGAAAGGGGCGAAGAGCAAGAAGGGCAGATGGCAGAGGATGGAAGATGGATGAGGGATGGCAGAAGCAGATGGTGGCTTAAATAGCCGTAGTGCTATGTGTTATTTGGTCATGGCAATAACGGGGTCAAATGTGAAGTAGCCCGTTTTCAAACCCACAGCAGCATCGGGAGTGTACACGCGTGGGAAATGGCGGTTTGAAAAGAAGAAGAAAAAGAAGCTAATTGCACGTGTGGGAATCCATGGTCATATATATTAAATGAACAAGTACGTCAAAAAAATCCCCCAAAAAATATACTATATGAACAAAAAGCGACATTTTTTGAATAGTTTGTGGCTATTTTGCATGATAAAAATAAATTTGGCCCTTATAAATTTGGTCATTTTGCATTTGTATAGAACAAAAAGAACTAAATTTTCTACACAATGTCAATTGTTGTGTAATGTCAAACAATGCAACCAAGAAACAGAGCCAGTACGTTCACAAAAAACAGAGCAAACGATGCAAAAAATGACGCAATTCGACAGCCCAACCAGAGCTTGGTTTCCTTTTGGGCCCAATAACAATTCGACGGACATGATCCTTTTTTTTCGCGGAGTCAGTGGTGGACAAGCAGCCGAGAACAACCAATAGGATCGCCTCTCGCAGATTGCCCCATGATCCAACGATGTGGAGCCGTCCTTGTGATCCAACGGCGTTGGGGTATGATCAGATGGCTGACGTTCGGAGCTAGGGTTAGGCGAAACCCCGCGGGGTTTAGAGCTGGTCAACAGGGTTTTGAAGGCTTTGACTGAGCATAACTAATTTAAATAAAATCGAAAAATATGAAACCTTTGCCGTTCGTCGTTTTATAAGACACACTAATGAGGAAAAATACTAAACTTGGTCTATGGTCATTTTCATGAAAAAAAAAACTAGCTGGCACAATCGAGGTCAAATGAGCACCATTAATTTGAAAAAAATATAACCTGCGCACAATGTTGTTTTATGTGACATGTTACCAAGCAAAAATCTTAAACTTGGTCTATGGTCATTTTCATGAGAAAACCTTCACACATATGAGCTATCACGTACAAGATTTCATGAAGTTCAAAGAGAGGAGGTAGGGTTACCTACAGGGTGTGAAAAAATTAAAAAAATCACAAAAATCACCAAAGCTGTATTTCAAAGTGAATAATAAGAATCTGAACTTAGTTTTCCATTTTCATATTTTAAACATGTTTTTAATAGTTTTTATATTAAAGCATATTTTCTCGAAAGAAAATGTAAAAACATGAAGAGTAATTCAAAAAATAGTGAGACTTCAAATCGACACTATATAGATTTAATAGGTGTTAATAAAAAACATTTGGATCATTTAGAGTAGGTTCAAAAAAACTTGATTACAAAATGGGTTGTTTACCCTAGCCTCGGAGCTCATTTGGAGCATATTTCTCAAATTCAAATTTCTTTGACCTCCTCTAAATCACCTCAAATTTTGCACACATGATCTCCTACACAAACATAGATAGTTTGTCAAGGTTTTTTTGTATTTTCTTGAATTTATATTGTCCTGTGGAATGTCACTTCAAAACATCAGATAATGAGACATGCTGGTGGGAAAAAGCATGCATTTGATTATTAAACATGAGACAAATAATTTTTGTATTCCTTTATTACAAAAATCATTACATCTTCATTCAAATGTTGTTTTTTGCTCTGTTATTGAAATATTTGATAAATGATGAACTATTTGCTCTTTTTTCTTATTCTTTGTAGCATGTCTGATCAGTGAAGCAACACTGAAACAACATGTGTGATCATTGCAGCACCTAAACTTTGAAAATAAACACTGAAACAAATCATAGCAGACAAATTTAAAAACACACAAATAAGCAATATAGATAGCCACATGCATATGTAGAAGACCACGTAGTACCATACCATCCATAGAACACATCCAGTTCACAAACAAAGTTCCAAAACAACCAAACACACAAAGTTCACATTAAAACACATCATCAATTAGTTGGGAATGGGAGTCAGGACTTTTGCAAGGGTAGCATGCTGGCCCGTGATCTTGTAGTCCTCGTCATGGATTGATACATCTTCTGCATGAGCTAGAAGGTGAACGAAGCGGCCGAACTTTGGCATTGCCTTTGTGGTGCAGTAGGGGCAGCGCCAAATTTTGGTCCTGCTCTTGTAGTAGTAATCATCTCCCTTGGCCCTGATCTTCTCCTCTTCCTTCGCTTTGAAGGACTTGAAGTTGTCCACATCCACATCTTCTCTAGAGATGTACTGCACACACGAATGAATTTAGATATATATACATTATAGTTTCATATACACCATGTCAAAGGAACTAGGATAAATGAACAATCTAAATTTCAAGCAGGCTTAACTCACACTCTTGGTCGATCCAATACCCTGGATCGTACGGGTCCTTGAAGTCAATAGGGTCCGGCTTCCTCTTTTTTCCCCAACCATCATCCTCCTGAATATACAATTACATCCCATTGAAAATTTAGATATGCATTTTACATTGATCATAGGGCTAATATACTATGATCCTATTTGCATCTTCCATTGTCATGCACACACATTGAACAACATAGCTAATATAAGTACATATTGTGGACAAATTTATATACTAATGAATCAGATAACTTCTTAATCAATGGATTCCATTTGGGCATATGACATTCAAAACCGCAATCTGAGTAGCATTCAAAAACAAATCTAATAGAGACCCAATCTAATAAGCATACATGTCTGTAGCATTAAAAAATCCAATCTGTGAGCATTAAAAACAAAATCTAATAAGCATACATCTGTGTAGCATTGAAGCACAGAGATCCCTATCTCTCATACAGATCTATCGAGCATTTTTGTAAAGAATGTAATCCAAAAAACCCTAGTACAAAACCCCCAATCCCCCCGATATAGAAAACCCCGGCCCATTTGTCAAACCAACTACTCTAACCATCTGAACTACCGTATGAATCACAATCTAACCAATGCAACTAACTCTACAAGCTAATATCCTAAAGCAAGTGCAAATACCTCCTGCTCCTCGCCAGGCTGCGCATCGGGGGTATCGGGATGGACTGCGCCGCTCGACGCCGTCACCTTCTGCAGCACTGAGGCGGAGCCCGCCACCTCCTTCTCCACATCCGCAGCGGTTGCGAGTTTCCCCGCACCGCCGTGGACGCCGCCAACGTCCTTCACTTCATCCGCGGTCACCGCGCCCTGCAGCTCCACTACATCTCCGGCCGTTGCGCCGGCGTCGCCACGAGCTTTCGCCATCGGACAGATGTAGGCGATGAAGGTGAGGAAGAGGATGCGGTGGGGGAGAGTGAGACGGTGCGGTGGAGGCAATGGAGGAGAGCAAGACGACGCCGGTGGGGGAGAGGAAGACGATGCGGCAGGAAGGGGCTTTGGGGGGAAATGGTAGGGCGATGGAGGTGGCTGCCCCTCTTTATACGATGTGACGTTTTGGGCAAGTCTCATGGACACGTGCTACCCCACGACCGTGGTCAGCTGCATGCGTGGGAGCGGCCCCACTCATCAGAGTTAACGGTCAGAGGCATTGACCCGACGGCAATGTTCGTTGTAACCTGTTCTGAGGGTTTCGGGCAAGGGTGTGGGGAAAAGTGAGCAAAAGTTAAGAGCATGTGGATGAATGAGTAGAGCTAAGGAACCAGGGGCACAGAAATAAAAATCCCTAAAAATTACCGTGGAGAGGTTTGAGGACAAATATCTTGGTTTACCAGTCCCAGAGGGAAGAATGAAGGCTGGTAAGTTTCAGTACACGAAAGATAAGTTTTTGAAAAGGCTTTATGACTGGATTGAAAAATATGACTCTTGTGGAGTCAAGGAAGACTTAATCAAAATAATAATTCAGGCTCTACCTGTGTATGCTATGGGGATTTTCAAATTTCCGGTTTCTCTTTGTGAGGAGTTGTCCCAGATCATAAGGAATTTTTTGTGGGGAGATGAAGAAGATAAGGAAAACACATTGGTTAGCGTGGGACAAACTAACAAGGCCTAAAGGTAAGGGTGGGATGGGCTTTCGTGATCTCAGACTTTTTAATCAAGCTCTTTTGGCTAAACAGGCATGATGTTTGGTGGTGTATCCTGACTCGCTATGTGCGAAGCTAATGAAGGCAAAGTATTATCCTCATGGACATATTTTGGATACGGTGTTTCCTCATGCTACTTCAGTGACTTGCCTAGGGATTGCTCGTGGTCTGGAATTGCTTAAGAAGGGGATCATTTGGCGGGTTTGCGATGGTTCTAGTATTAATATTTGAAGAGCTAATTGTATACCAAGGGGAGATGGCCTAAAAATCTCAGCTAGAAAGCATAATACCATAGTGAAGTGGGTATCTGATTTGTTCATGAGCGGGCGTAAGAGTTGGGACGAAAATTTGATTAAGTATTTTTTTTATCCACATGATGCAGAGGAAATACTTAAGATTCATATTCAATTTTCTAGGGATGGTGATTTTGTTGCGTGGCACCATGAAAAGAATGGGTTTTTTTTTCCGTTAAAAGTGCGTACAATTTGACGCTTAAATTGAAGGATGGTCAGGATGTTGTTGGACAATCTAGTGGTCAACTAGACGGGGTTAGGGGCGATTTGGGAGTTAATCTGAAAGGCTAATATCCTTCAGAAGATCAGAATTTTTGCATAAAGAGTTGCAACTAATAGCTTGGCGGTCCAAATGAATAGAGTTAAGCATCATCAGGCTAAGTTAGGTATGTGTACTATTTGTGGTGTAGAAGACGAAAGCACTTTTCATGTTCTACTAAACTGCTCAAAGGCTCGTGCTTTGCGACTCGCCTTGAGATAGTTGTGGAACATTCCGAATGAGGAGTTCTTCAAATGCTCGGGTCCAGATTAGTTATTGATTTTGTTAAATCAGTTTAGCATGCAACAGAGGGAGCAATTATTATTTCTTTTCTGGCAATCATGGCATTTGAGAAATGATTTAATTTTTGGCAACGGGAAAGAATCCATATTGCCTCTGCTCGATTTGTGGATAATTATTGGGTTACTTTCACATCCTGTCACGACACTGTTCAGTCGGACGCTGATAACAAAGATAAGGAGAAGTGTTGTAACTGATTATGCTCCGTTAAAAGAAACATGTGGCGCAAGTTTTGTGAAGAGTACTAATGCAGCCAGTGTGGGGGTTGTAGCCCGCATTTCTTTGGGAGAAATTATTGTTTCATCTTGAGATTTTATTGATTGTTGTACCGGTGTGAATGAAGTTGAGCTCTGCGCCTGCCTCGCAGGATTTTATATAGGTATCACCCTTCACCAGTCTATTACTTTGAAAACTGATTGTGCTTTCGTACATTCCCTCCTTGCGAATGAGAAACTTGACAGGTCTCCCACGACTGATATGATGAATGAGGCTTTGAGTATACCGAGGATGATTGCAAATTTTCTTATTTCAAAGGTAAATAGGATTGTCAATGGGGTGGCACATGAGATTGCTAAGTTTAGCTTTAGCACTAGGTCTGATGGGATTCTTTTTAATTATGTTCCGTCATGGGTGGTGTATGCTGTAACAATGATTGTAAGCACTTTTTTTGGATTAATTAATATATGGGATGTTTTTCAAAAGAAAAATGTAATTTTTCTATATCTAAGTCGATGTAATAATCTGATGACTCGTGGGACTGGTCGCCTCGAGTTACCGAGCGACCTCCACCCTTCAACTCGAACTTTCGCTTACGTATTTCTCTTGTTTTGATTTATTAGCCTTTTAGGGGAATACGAGGGTCTGGAATACACTTCGGTTCTTCCCAGGAACAAGCAGACGCCAACTAAATAGCTCTTATTAAGAAGAATAAAGGTTAGATTATACATGATTCAAATCAAATAAACCAAAGTGTTGAGTAAGTACAGTGAAAACAACATTTCTGGAAACCGAAATTTTCATAAGAACGAAGACATTTGTAGGATTAAATTTGGTACCGATCGAGGCACTGACATAAGAAAACCAAGAACGAATAACACCACTATGGAATGTAGGAAGACCAACTAACTAATCGAAACACGAATCCGCAGCCAACGAACACAATGGCTGTACTCCATGGTCGTAACACATAATCCTGAAATTAACACCACTAGACTAACTTAACTAAAATGAACACGCATGCATGCAGCCATTAATACGCGTGCACGCATGCCGCCAGCCCGCCACAAGGCCGAATGAATGAACCCTCCAACTTTAGCAGCCTCCGCCACCACCACCTCCTCCGCATCCGCCACCGCCACCACCACCACCACCGCAGCCGCCGCCGCCACCACCACCACCGCAGCCGCCTCCTCCTCCGTGGCCGTGGCCATGGCATCCACCGGAGGCATAGGCGGTTCCGTGCCACCCCGTCGTGCCGACCACCGTGCTCCCAGACCTCGACGACCTCACCTTGGTGGGCGCGATGCTCGCTGGCTTGCTCGCCTTCGGGGCCGTGGCAGCAGTGGCGCGCTTCTTCCTGGGGACGTCGTCGTCGTGCGAGCTGCTGCGGCCGCAGAGGAACACCGCTAATGAGACGACCCAGACCGACGCCACTACCATGCCGAGCGCCGCGAGCCAAGGCTGCACGTCTGCGGACTCCAGGAGTGCTCTCGCTATCGTGAACGGTGAAGAGAGTTAGAACGATGTGCACGTACTAGCAAACTTCGGAAGCATCAACGAGAGAGCGTATATATAGGCATAGATATGATGCCATGGATGCGAATCGGACAAACCAATCTTAACTAATCGCCGACTAACTAGAGATTGGATAAGGAGTTATGTTGAGATTAGGGTCTTCTTGTTAGGATAAGGCACTGGATTTCCTCGTTTCCAGTTGTGCGGGGCGGCACAATCAACAGAGAACGAGATGAGTCCACTTGTGAAATGACGGTAGGCAACAAGTCACAAGAACTTTGCTCAAATTAAGTGGTCAACCCTCTACCGGATTGTTGAAATGAAGTGATGAACCTTCTACCGGATTGGTAAAGAGGTATATACGAGTATATGTGAAAGACTACAAGGTAAAAACGCCCGTGATACGTAAACTTGCGCGTTATGTACAAAGTTGCAAAATAAAAAAAAATGGTCCAAAAACTTGTGCGTACTAGCAAGCGTGCACGTGCAACGCACGTATGTACGGCAGCATGTGTGTGATAACCCCAGAAACGGTACCAATTAAGTATGTGGAGTAGTGGATGTCGAGGCAGTGGCCTTGCAAGCTTTTCAACTTCAACGACATGAACCTTGTGTCGTGTGGATTGCAACTATTGAAGACATATGCAGAATGCTTATCTTTTTATTACTCCGGGAGAGTGCTTCGTGACTTCTTTTTCGACTATGATGGAAGAGAGGCTTTTTGGATGGAGCGAGTGTCCTAACCTAGTGTGTGTTTGTGTGGTTTTCCTTTATTAACCGGACAATCTTCTTAATAATCATTAAACATCAAAGTTTTTTGCTTCATGTATGAATTTATTTACTCATAATCATTTACTCAACTAAAATTCATATATATCTTCATGTATGAATTTGTTTACTCATAATCATTTACTCCAACTAAAATTCAGATATATCGAATGTGTTTTTTACTAGTAAATTTTTATCAACTTTTATAGGTATTATCTATAAAAAAAGCTTTTAAATCATCAAATGCTTATGACTATAAAAATAAAGAATTTTTATTAGAAGAATGTGAGGTGAATCAGACACGTCCGATGAAAAGAAGATAGTTTTTTTTTTGTTCGGACAACGTTGTGGTCAATCACAATCTCTCCCATCGCTGTCTAGTACAGTAATATTAAGAAGAAAACTTCAGTTTTCTCAAAAAAATCAGTCATCCTCTCCACTGCTCCCTCACGTTTCTTCTCTGGATAGTTCCCCACCACTGCCTCACAATCTTATCCGTTCCCCATTCTCTCCTCCACAGCCAGCGCTCCCTGGCCGCCCTTCCCATCGTCACCAGCATCGCCGCCTCCTGGCAGGCCGCCCCTCCGCTTCGAATCAGGTCGCAGAAGTGGCCGAGGAGGCCCTCGAGCCCGGCATGCTCATGCCAGCGCAGAGGCGCCATCGGATGCAGAGGCGCGGAGGCGCGGGACTTGCACATCCAGCCCCGAAGTGCTCGAGGAGGCGCTCGAGCTCCATATGTTCACCGGCGACGTCGGGTCCCTCCATCCTCCTCACGCCCTCGCCGCCGCCAACATGAGCCTCTCCACCCTCTCCCGTGCGATGGTCTAGGTCCAGGTAATCTCTCTCTCCGACCGTGCCATCTGCTCCTCCCCGTCAATCCGGTTAGTCTCCAAGTGCATCACCTCAATGAGAAAGTGAGAAATCACCATGAATGTTCCTTTTCAAGACTGTGCATAATTTGTTTTGTTATAGGGCTTTGTTAGAAAGTCTGATTTAACTCGGTATTATTCTGCTCTAGATTGCAGCACCTTCTGGTTGTGAGTGGATCCAAGAGTTCACATGATGCAGTATCTTTTTGAAGGGCAATTCTATCTTAGCATTTGCCATCACGTTCATGGTAAGATATAGAGATGTTCTCCCTCTGTTTTGCTTATCATTTACTTGGTTCCAGTATATAGTTAAATGACCTGAAATGGCAATTTCAGAGAAAGAGGAACAAACTCTTCTGGGTCTGTTCTGTTGCACCTGTACTTGTTGTTGCATCATCACTTCTGTACTTAACAGTTAGATATTGTAACACATCTTCTATTTGTGTGCACATGATGCAGCCCTTAGTGGTTCAGATTTCCCCAGGGAGAAGGAGGTGCCGAAAGAGGATGGGAGCAACAATTCCAAATTGAAGAGTATGTTTTGTTGTAGACCTTCATGGAATGCTGTTGCTAGCTAGTAACCAAGCTTGCCTTCTCTTTAGTTCCTCTAAGGAAGTAGCATCAAATTGGGATTTTGATGATGATCTGCAAAGCTTAATTCAAACATAAGTCTCTCAGTTACCACTTCTGCAAATTGTGATTGTTAGTTGAAGTCGATTAATACGACCCAGACACAATCAACCGCTTCTCATAAATATATGTGAACTCTTTTGATACTTTGTGGATCTCTTTAGTCTCTCCTGTTAATATTTTTTAATGTAATTTTTCTTTCACCTGGAGATTCATTATTTCTGGTTGTTTAGAAATGACAATATAGCTCAGTTTGAGCGTGAGTGATAGCAGTCTTGTAGCTTATGTTTAGCATGCAAATTTTACTTGGAAGAAATGTTGATGGTTGTTTCTATGTTTTCAGTGGAACCAATTTTTTTCATCCCTCGATAAAAGTTAGAAGAGGTATTCTCTAGAGTTCCTAGTAATTGGTTTGATGTATGTTGGAACAGGTATTTTGGCCCACTTTAATTATCCAGCATGTTAGTCTGTTACATGATTCATTCCAGTATCTACATGTCATATCTTCTTTTTGAATACTCTATGGTAATTCTTACTCTCATTACGGTCTGCATGTTTGAAGAATAGATCACAGATCATTACATAGCAATACAATTGGGCCATATATCATGAAGTTAATCATCATTACCTTGTGATACAGCCAGCCGTGTGTGTGCCCCATTAAATCCTGGAACGGGTGTGCGCCCCGTTGGGAGTGGTTGGATATAAATGAGTTCACATGACATCATAGTAAAAATCTCAAAATATTTAAATGGCTATAAAATATTTTTCAAAAGTGTGACATATTTGAGATCCAAACACACAAATATTTTTCTGAATCTGATTTTTATTTTAGTGAGTTTTCCCACCGAGCCATTTAAACGTGTGTGATGCCCAACGAAATGAGAACGTGTGTAACACACGATCCAGAAACATGTGTCTGCATAAATTCACGTTCACCTAATAATTGTATTATGATGGTTACAAAAATATAATTTAAAAATCAGAACTAAGCATGTCTTGAAGGTCCATCTTTTGAAGCAATGAAGGTCCATCTATAGATGCAATCTATGAGGAGACAACTTTTTTATCTTGATCCAAGACAAACAATAGAAATAGACCAAAAATATCCCAAGGTGATAAAATCTGCAATGATGCATACATTTATAAATACATATGACCAAATATACCAGTGTTATAAAAAACTAAAACTAAAATCTTACCATATCACATTGTGATATATGATACTCATTGCTGTCATGCCAACTATGAAACAACCGTTTGAACGTAGCAATGTCCATATTTTCATATGACTTGAGTCTCGTGCATAGTGGAACATCGACTAAAATAAGAATAAGAAAATATTAATGCTATGAGAAAAAAATGTAATACGTGATTATAGTATCTTACACAAAAGTTTAGATCCATGTAGTGAGATGGAATGTCTCTGAGAAGCTGGACTTCGTGGCGCACTAGTATCCGTACAGCCATATTGGAGCAATCAATGTCCATATATTCATCATTGTTCAATATCTTTTTTATTTGTCTCAACTTTAAGCTAATAGGGTAAGGATCAGAGCTTTTCACCCATTCGCTCCTGTAAAATCAAAATTGTATCAATTATAGTGACATCCGAATAATTTTTTGAATACAAAATGAACTAAAAGTGTGACTTACTCTAGTAAATCGTCATCATCAACCATACTGATGAACAAGCAAAGTTCGTCTATTAAGTCATCGTTTGTTGGATTGATAGACGGTGAAAGGATATATGACTGCGAGATGAGCTCAACATCTGATGATGTATTAGATGCTTTGAGATTCTTAGGGGTCCATCCAGAATCATACAATCGGTGGGATCTGTTTTATTTTCGTCATCTTTCATGTCTCGATTTCTTATATTGTCATCGTTCAGTTCCGAGTCCACTAAAATGACAGCTAGTTTTGTTCTAAAATCTGTCATATTATCCTATTAAAATAGTACTCCATAAAATTTACCATCCACAGACCACAAGATGACCTGCATGATTACAAAGTTATATAAAAAAAGTTTTAAAATCATCAAATAGTCATGACCGTAACAAGCCATGGTGATAACAAAAAATCTCACCAACCGCAAGTGAATCGGACATGCCCTAAAAAAATAGTCGATGTTGCTATAAAAAAGGGATTTTTTTTGTTTTTTAAAGATTTCACTATGGACTACATACACATGTATATAGACATAATTTAGAGTATAGATTCATTCGTTATGCTTCGTGTGTAGTCCATAGTTGAATCCCTACAAAGACAAATATTTTGGAACGGAGGGAGTAGAAGATAAATGGTTGGACTTTGTCTGAATCGAAGAGTATACCCATCTATCTGCAGTCTGCTTGTAATACACTCTTCCCATGGCCATGTTGTTAGGTCTTTCCACTTATCTGATTTTAGTTCCATTTGAAGCGATGCATATTGGAATACATTTTGCAGTCCTTCCAGCTGTTCCATGAAAAAATGTCAAAGTATTAGCATCACAAGCGAACAATAACAAACATGGTCTTATCAAAAGATGGTGCAGTGGGACTAATAACTAACCATAGCGGTGAGGTCTTTGCGTTGCATTCCTGGGCCTAGCGAGTCGAGCACCTGGATACATTGCAGCTTGCTATTTATAACTGCTAGGTACCAATGAAAGTCTTCAATGTTTACTGGAAGGAATATCTGAAAAAGGGGTTTTGTTAGTTTAGGTCCCATCTATACAAACATTCGTCCTCTATTGAATTCATAGTAGTATGTAAGGAACCGAGACTCACCATATCATGTTCCAAATAAGTAACAGCTTTCTGTAATACCCATCTTGGTGCATCATCATGTATATAGCTAAATTCCTTTATCAACTTAGAGATGCATGCATTCTCTAAGAACACACTACCACCTGACCTCATCTGTAGATGCTCTTTAGCACTTATGCAATGTATGTATGCGTCTATGATCTGCAATATGAAGTGAACACCTTGGTTAAAGGATATAATAGAAACTCATGTTAAAATAGCATCGTCTCGTCATAAAGCTAAATATACTTACTTCGTCGCCAAGAAATTCTCCAGGGATTAAAAGACGTTCTAACTGTCTTCTTTGGAGATTTGAGTCGTCAATGCTCACTAAATTTCTTTTATCACTTGGTTCAGAGATGATATTTTCAATCACTGTTGGAAATATGCCCTAGAGGCAATAATAAATTAGTTATTATCATATTTCCTTGTTCATGATAATCGTTTATTATCCATGCTATAATTGTATTGATCGGAGACTTAAATGCATGTGTGGATACATAGACAAAACCATGTCCCTAGTATGCCTCTAATGGACTAGCTCGTTGACCAAAGGATGGTTAAGGTTTCCTAGCCATGGACATGAGATGTCATTTGATAACGGGATCACATCATTAGGAGAATCATGTGATGGATAAGACCCAAACTACAAACATAGCATATGATCGTGTCAGTTTATTGGTACTGTTTTATGCATGTCAAGTATATGTTCCTATGACCATGAGATCATGCAACTCACGGATATCGGAGGAGTGCCTTGTGTGTATCAAACGTCGCAACGTAACTGGGTGACTATAAAGGTGCTCTACAGGTATCTCCGATGGTATCTGTTGAGTTGGCATGGATCGAGACTGGGATTTGTTACTCCGTGTGACGGAGAGGTATCTCAGGGCCCACTCGGTAATACAACATCACAACAAGCCTTGCAAGCAATGTGGCTAAGTGTTAGTCACGGGATCTTGTATTACGAAACGAGTAAAGAGACTTGCCAGTAACGAGGTTGAACTAGGTATGAAGATACCGACGATCGAATCTCGGGCAAGTAACATACCGAAGAACAAAGGGAACGTTATACGGGATTAACTGAATCCTTGACATAGAGGTTCGACCGATAAAGATCTTCATAGAATATGTAGGAACCAATGTGGACGTCCAGGTCCCGCCATTGGTTATTGACCGTAGAGGTGTCTCGGTCATGTCTACATAGTTCTCGAACCCGCAGAGTCTGCACACTTAAGGTTTGGTGACGTTTCGGTAGTGTACAGTTATGTATGGTGGTGACCGAAGGTTGTTCGGAGTCCCGGATGAGATCCCGGACATCACGAGGAGCTCCAGAATGGTCCGGAGGTAAAGATTCATATATAGGAAGTCCCAGTTTGGTCGCCGAAAAAGTTTTGGGCTCATCGGTAGTGTACCGGGAGTGCCGGGAGTGTACCGGGGGACTTCCGGGAGGGGTATTTCGACCCCAAGAGGTCCATGGGCTGTGGGAGAATAATAACCAGCCCTTAGTGGGCTGGAAAAACAGCCACACCAAGGCCCATGGTGCAGGAGGCAAAAGTCCTAAAGGAAAAGGTGGAAAAAAGGCTAAAAAGGAAGAGTCCTACTCCTACTAAGAGTGGAGGAGGAGTAGGACTCCTCCCCCTCTAGTTTGGACGACTCCTATTGGAGTTTTTCCTTGCGCCAGCCCTCCTCTCTCCCTCCTTTATATATTGGTGGATTGGGTGCTGTTTGGACACAGTTTACGGCCACGTGCTACCCGTTTCACCGGTGCTCCTCTAGATCGGTTTTCTGCAGCGCTTAGGCGAAGCCCTGCCGGAATTGCTCCACCACCATCACCGGAGCGCCGTCACGCTGACGGTGAACTCTCTCTCCTCTCCACCTCCTCTTGCTGGATCAAGATGGTGGCTATCGTCATCAAGTTGCACGTGTGCTGAACGCGGAGGTGTCGTCCGTTCGGCGCTAGATCGGAAGGACCGTGATCGAGATCGCGAGACGGTTCGTGATGTGATCATGGAACAGATCGTGATGAGTTCGCGGGACAGATCATGATCAAGATCGTGAGACGGATCGTGATGATTTCGCGGGACGGATCATGATGTGTTCGCGGGACGGATCGTGATTGGATCACGGGACGGATCGTTATGAGATCGCGGGACGCTCGACGATTTGGATCGCGAAGATGTTCGACTACACCAACCGCGTTTCTTAACGCTTCCCGCTTAGCGATCTACAAGGGTACGTAGATCCACTCTCCCTCTCGTAGATGCTCATCACCATGGATAGGTTTGCGTGTGCGTAGGAAATTTTTTGTTTCCCATGCGACGTTCCCCAACAGTGGCATCATGAGCTAGGTTGATGGTTCGATGAGATCTCGAGTAGAACACAAAAGGTTTGTGGGCGTTGATGCTTAGATTGCTTCCTCCCTTGGTCGTATTTTGGTTCAGCGGGATTGTGAGATGAAGCGGCCCGGACCAACATTACTCGTACGCTTATGAGAGACCGGTTCCCTCGACGCAACTTGTTGCCTAGATGGCTTGCGGGTAACAGTTTCTCTCACTTTAGTTGGATCGGATTCAACAAAGACGGTCCTTGAGAAGGTTGAAAAGCAAACTAGTGTATCACCGTTATGGTTTATGCGTAGGTGAGAATTGTTCTTGCTAGATACCCGTAGCAGCCACGTAAAACATGCAACAACAATTAGAGGACGTCTAACTTGTTTTTGCAGGGTATGCTGTGATATGATATGGCCAATTACATGATGTGATATATGTGATGTATGAGATGATCATGTGATGTATAGATTATCACGACTTGCATGTCGATGAATACGGCAACCGGCAGGAGCCATAGGGTTGTCTTTAATTATTGTATGACCTGCGTGTCAATCATTAAGCGCTATGTAATGTTTTACTTTATCGCTAAACGGTAGCAATAGTAGTAGAAGCATGCAGGGCGTGACAACCCCGATGGCGACACGTTGATGGAGATCAAGATGATGGAGATCATGGTGTCATGCCGGTGACGATGGAGATCATGCCGGTGCTTTCTAGATGGAGATCAAAAGCACAAGTTCATGGCCATATCATGTCACTTATGATTTGCGTGTGATGTTCATCCTTTTTATGCACCTTGTTTTGCTTAGGACGACGGTAGCATTATAAGGTGATCCCTCACTTAATTTCAAGATAAATTGTGTTCTCCCCGAGTGTGCACCGTTGCGAAAGTTCGTCGTGTTGAGACACCACGTGATGATCGGGTGTGATAGACTCTACGTTCACATACAACGAGTGCAAGCCAGTGTTGCACATGCAGAACACTCGGGTTAAACTTGACGAGCCTAGCATGTACAGACGTGGCCTCGGAACACAAGAGACCGAAAGGTCGAACATGAGTCATATAGTAGATATGATCAACATGATGATGTTCACCATTGCAGCCACCTCAACTCACATGATGATCGGGATAGTTCTGCTTGGAGGCGGAGAGGACCTCACTTAGGTAGTAGACGGGGCGCTAGACCGGCAGGGATTTGCCCTCCTCTGGTCGCTCAACCACCAAGACGACGCTGATGACACGAGTGGTCGCCGCGATGTAGGCGAGCAGGGGCTCCTTCTCAGCTGGTGCGGCCAGGATGGGTGTGCGGGTGAGAGCCTTCTTGAGGCCGCGGGAGGCCTCGTCCGCCTCGTCGGACCAATCGAACATGCCCGGTTTCTTGGTGTGACCTGGCTCGACCAGAGCCGTCTTGCGAAAGAGCCCATAGAGGGGCAAGGCTTTCTCCCCCAGCCGGCTGATGAACCGGCTGAGCAAGGCGAGGCAGCCGGTGAACTTCTGGGCATCGCGGAGCCGGGTCATCTTGGGCATGCGCTCGATCGCGCTAATCTTTTCTGGGTTAGCTTCGATGCCACGGGCGGACACGGAGAAACCCAGGAGCTGGCCAGTTGGGACGCCGAAGACACACTTCTCCGCATTGAGCTTGATCTTGTACTCGTGCAGGTTCGCGAAGGTCTCCCGGAGATCGTCGAGGAGGCTGAAGTGCTTCTTGGTGTTGACGATGATATTGTCGACGTAGACATGGATGTTCCTGCCTATCTGAGGCAGGAGGCACTTCTGCATGCACCGCTGGAAGGTGGTGTCTGCGTTCTTCAGGCCAAAGGACATGGTGATATAGGAGTAGGCCCCGAAGGACGTGATGAAGGAGGTCTTGAGCCGGTCCTCCAGATCCAGCTTGATCTGGTGGTAGCCGGAGTAGGCATCCAGGAAGGACAGCAACTCGCAGCTGGCCGTGGAGTCGATAACTTGATCGATCCATGGCAGGGCGAATGGGTCCTTGGGGCATGCCTTGTTCAGGCTAGTGTAGTCGATGCACACGCGCCAGGTCTTGTTCTTCTTCAGCACTAGGACTGGGTTGGCCAGCCAGTCCGGGTGAAAAACTTCCATGATGAAGTCGGCTGCGAGCAGCCGGGCGATCTCTTCTCCTATGGTACTCCACTTCTCCTCACAGAAACGGCATAGGGGTTGCTTGACCGGCTTGACGTCCGGCCGGACGTGTAGTTTGTGCTCGGCGAACTTCCTCGGAACATCCAGCATGTCCTTGGGGGACCATGCAAAGATGTCCCGATTCTCACGGAGGAAGTCAACGAGCTCGCCTTCCTATTTGTTGTCGAGGCGAGAGACGATGGTGACGCACTAAGCGGGGTTGGCCGGGTCGAGCGGGATTTTCTTGGTGTCCTTGGACGGCTGGAAGGAGGCCTCGCCGACGGACCACGAGCCGGTCGAGCTGCCGCTTTTCCTCGGCTATCTCCAAGGCCTCGGCCAGCCGGCTGCCGTCCCAAGCACACTCGAGCGACATCTTTTAGTCTCCCACAATGGTGATGATTCCCTTGGGGCCTGGTATCTTGAGCTTGAGGTAGGCGTAATGGGGGGACCGCCATGAACTTGACGAGAGCCGGCTAGCCCAACAGCGCGTGGTAGGGACTCACGAGGTCCACTACCTCGAACAGCACCGGCTCACGGCAGAAGTGGCCGGGGCCGCCGAAGAGGACGTCGAGCATGATCTTGCCGACAGGGGAGTAGGACTTTCCAGGCACGATGCCATGGAAAACCGTCCGACTCGCTTGCAGGTCTTCTGTTTTCAGCCCCAGTTTGCGCATCGTGTTAAGGTAAAGGATGTTAATGCTGCTGCCACCATCAATCAGCACCCGCGAGAAGCGGCAGGTGCGCTTCTCGGTGGCGATGGTGGGGTCGAGGACCAGGGCATAGCTGCCGGGACTCGGCATCACGGCGGGGTGATCTGCCCGACTCCAGGTGACCAGCTTCGCCGACCAGTGCATGAACTGGGGAGTCGCCGGCATGTTGGCGTTCGCCTCACGGTGGAGCCGGCGTTGAGCATGCTTGCTCGTCTCTTCACTGGTGAAGACGACGTAGCAACCGTCCTGGTTGGGGAACTGGTCATGCAGACGACCGCCGTTTTGGGCCAAAGCCGGAGCCGGTGCCTGGGCCGGCATGCAGGCAGGCGACGTGGGAGGAGCCGGAAGGCCGTCCCCCCGGGCCAGGTGATGTGAGAAGCTGCACTGTTGGAGCGTGTGTGTGTGGAGGGCTTGGCCCCGGAGTGGTTCTTGCAGGGAAAGTTGAGCATCTGCTCGAAGGTGAGCTTGGGCTGCCAGGCAGCCTTGCCAATGCGTTGGCGTTGGCTGGAAGACTGAGCAGCCGGCTCCTGCTCCTCGATGGTGGCGACCTGCCGGCTCCCATAGCGGGAGTCCAGCTGGTCATTCTTGCGCTAGTTGTTCTGTGGCTTTCGGTTGTCGGCAGCCGGTCGGGACACCGCCGGTGTCGGTGTTGCCTTGGCGGGCGGGGTCGTCTTGACGCGAATGGCGGAGTCAGCCGTGGCATACTTGTCTGCCTTGGTCATGAGCTCGGCGAGCGTGGCCAGCTCAGAGCACAGGAGTTTGTGCTTGAGGGGGGTGCCGTCACGATAGCTTTCGATGAAGTATTGTATGGCTTGCACCTCGTGCACCCCCTCGCAGGAGTTGCGGAGCTCGGTCCATCGGGTGAGGTAGTCACGGAGGGACTCGTCCAGCACCTGAACGCACATGGCCAGTTCACGGGGGCAGTCAGGACGCTTGTAGGTGTCGGTGAAGTTGCGGACGAAGGCCTCTTTGAAGTCCGTCCAGGTGTTGATGCTGCCAGCCGCCAGGCTGCTGAGCCAGGTGCGGGCCGAGCCGATTCTCATGAGGGGAGCGTAGCGGACGGCTACGCGCTTGTTCCCCCTGGCAATGCCAACTGCGGTGGTGTAGTCGATCAGCCAGTCTTCGAGTTTGGTGGCCCCATTATACTTCGATGTGTCTCGGAGGAGTGTGAAGCCGGTTGGAAACGGCTTGTTGCGGATCCGAGGGCCGAAACATGCCGGCCCAATCGAGCCCTCCTCCTCGAGGAGGGCCGAGTGTGCGAGCTGGTCGATGCGGAGGCGAGCATCATTCTCGCTATGGGGGACACGTGGTCCGAGTCGAGCAGAGAGCTCGGGGCGGATGACTGGCGGAACTGACTGTTCCGGCTCGCGCCGCGGGGGTGGCGTGTGCTCGCGGCTGCGCCGGCAGTCGGCAGCCGGCGCCTCATGGTGGCGGCCGCTACGAGGAGAGTCATTGGTGCACGTGCTGTTTACAGCCGGCTGCTCGTTCCCCAGCAACTGAGAGGGCCGGGGTTGTTTGCTTCGGCCCGGCGGCCAGAGAAACGAGGGAAGCAGGAGTGCTGAGCCAGCTGACGGCCAGCAGTCCCCGTGCCCTCGCGCTCGAGCCGAGGGCCTTCGGAGACGGCGCCGCCTGCCACGAGCAAGTGTTGCTGCGCGTCAACGACGTCGATCAGGTCCTTGATGTGACGCTCGTGGGCGGCACGTTCTTCGCCCTCCAAGGTAGCCAAATCCTCATAGGCTACCTTGGTGGCCCGCAAGTTGGCTGTGTGGATGTCATACACGGGCATGTTGCCGCCCAAGATTTTGGTGACCACGTGACCGCGGTCGCGCACAGCCCCACGCCGGCTGGGCTCAGTGCCAGCCGGGGTGAGACCGTAGGCGGAGGCGCACTCCCGCTGAGCGGCCTCCATGTGGCGTCGCGTGGCCATGAGGGCGCTGGCGTCCTCGAACAGGAGGCGGCGAGCCGCCTCCAGCTTGGTCGTGGCGACATCAGGGTTTGTCGTCGGGGCAATGGGAGTGCTCAGGCCTCGGAGGGCCGCACCGAGCGGGTCGGAGGTGCCGACGCGGGTCGTGGCGGCGTCAGCCTCGGCCCGCACACGTCTAGAGGAGGTGGAGGAGATGATGGACATTTCTCCCACGCGATCGTGGGAGCCGCTAGACTGGGTCGCAGCGAGATGCGCCCACAGCCGTGGGCGGATCGGCACAGACGAGCACCTGGCTAGGGTACTCATCGGTGACCGGAGCTTCGGCGAGGCATAGCCTGCCGAAGCGCTCGATGAGCGCGTCGATGTCGAGCGCGAGGTCGATGGAGCTGCCAGCAAGGCTTGTCGGAGCAAGCCCCACGTGTCTACGGTTTCTCATGGACGTGTGGCGGCAGCGGGGAATGGCGAGGGGTCCCTTCCGGAGCATAAATCCATCCGGCGCCACGTACGGCCCCACGATGGGCGCCAACTGTCGTCGTTTTCTCACGACAGATGCCATGGGTAGGCTTATCGAAGGTGGTTGGGGCCGGAGGACGCCGACGGGCTCCGGGTGCGAGATTAGGTACAAGTAGTGGTGACACACGATATACCCAGGTTTAGGGCCCTCCGTGGGAGGTAACACCCCTAGTCCTGCTTGGTCTAGTTGATGGATGGGTATGTTACAAGGTTGCTCCTGGAGCTGTGTCTAGAGGAGGAAGAGGGAGCAGCCGGCTCGCCTTCCTCCGCTATGAAGGTGTGACTGTGAGGAAAGTGTCCCGTGGGTGTGTGCATGAGACTTGTCGTCCCCGTTGCATGGGGGGTCGGGGGTTTTATAGGCCCCCCCCCCCCCGCCCCCCCCCCCCGGCTTACAATATTCCTAAGGTACATAAGTGAGCGGCCCGGCTGACAGCCTCTCTGGCTGACCAGGGGGCCCGCCCCTCGAGCCGTCTCATCGCCCGTAGGGTCCACCGGTTACGCGGTCCCATCGCCCCGCTGGGGCCCGCTAGCCGGCTCCGCGATTGGCCCCCGCCCACCTGCTATGGCACGGGCCGCCCGGGTGGCGTCATCTAGTGCCAGCCGATCGAAGTCTCCGGTACGGCCGGCTGCACTGTAGCCACGCCGGGATAGGTAATCGAGTAGGTGGGGCGTGCCGATGCTGTTTTCCCGCCCGGTCGCGATCACCAAGGTCAGCGGCCCGGATGGCCGAACTGTAACCATGCGCACCCGTGTGTCAGTGGCCACTGTGGCTACAATGGCGGCCGTCGTGACGGTCACGTCGTGTCGCCTTACCCGTGAGCAGAGGGACGGGACGTTGCTTGTCCACCCCGGGGTTAACGGAGGAGGTGGCCCGTAGGCAGCCGGTCACGCCCAGCCGGCCGGGGGTCGAGCCGGCACCTTGACCAGCCGTCCCCGAGCCAGCCGGCGATCCCTCCTGCCGGTTGTGCTCCAGCCGGCCGGGGCCAGCTGGTCGCGTACTTTTTCTTCGAAGCGGGAAGGAGAACCCGGTGCTTTGTCCTACCCAGGGGTAATAACCCCGTCAAAAGGTGTTTCTTTGAGATGTAGCGGTGTGGGGTTTGGTGGTCGTTGTGTGGTGGGTTTGGTTGTTACTTGTCAGGATGATCGTGTGTGTATGAAGTATACTCTTATGAGTAGTTCATATGTGATGAGTTTGTATCGGTTTTCATCTATTTTTTCGTTAATTAACTGGATAATTCTTTTCTGTTTAATTAATTGATGAGGTAAATCTTTTGCCTTCATTTCCATAAAAACGGTAGGTTAGAACTGTGCGAGCGATTTTCTGGGTATCTCGGCCGTGGGACGAAGCAGGAGTGGTCTGACGATAGGTTTCTACCGGATGATAGAAAGTGTTCCCGCTCGCTAAAAGAACACCATGATCGTAACATAATCCTGAATTAACACCACTAGCCTGACTTAACTAAGATAACCACGCATGCATGCAGCCATTAATACGCCGTCATGCATGCCACCACAAGACATAATGGATCAATCTGAACTTTAGCAGCCTCCGCCACCTCCTCCGCCGCCGCCACCGCAGCCGCCGCCACCGTGGCTGTGGTGGCATCCACCTGAGGAGTACGCGGCTCCGTACCACCCCGTCGTGTCCACCACCGTGCTCCCGGACCTCGACGACCTCACCATCGTGGGCGCGACGCTCGCCGGTCTGCTCACCTTCGCTGCCGTGGCGACACTCGCCGGCCTGCTCACGTTCTCTGCCGTGGCGACACTCGCCGGCCTTCTCACGTTCGCTGCCGTGGCGACACTCACGGGCCATCTCGACTTCGGGTCCGTGGCGACACTCACGGGTGTGCTCGGGGCGATACTCGCGGGCGCGCTCGCCATCGAGGCAGTGGAGAACTCGCGGGAGCGCTCGTCATCGAGGCCGTGGCGACATTCGCGGATCGGCTCGCCATCGGGTCCGTGGCGACACTCACAGGCGTGCTCGCCATCGGGGCCGTGGCGACACTCGGGGATCGCCTCGCCATCGGGGCCGTGTAGACACTCGCGGGCATGCTCGGGAAGACACTCGCGGGCGCGCTCGCCATCGGGGCCGTGGCGACACTCGCGGGTCGGCTCGCCATCGTGTCTGTGGCGACACTCGCTGGCGTGCTCGGGGCAAAACTCGCGGGCGTGCTCCCCGTCGGGGCCGTGACGACACTCACGGGTCGGCTAGCCATTGGGTCCGTGGCGACACTCATGGGCGTGCTCGCCATGGGGTCCGTGGCGACACTCGCGGGTCGGCTCGCCATCGGGGCCGTGGCGGCGCTCGCGGGCGTGCTCGTCTTCGGGTCCGGGGCGACACTCACGGAGCTGGGCGCCTTCGGTGCCGTGGCAGCAGGGGCAGGCTTCTTCCTGGGCACGTCGTCATCGTCGCGCGAGCTGCTGCGGCCGCAGAGGAACACGGCGAACGAGACGATCCAGACCGACGCAACTACCATGCCGAGCGCCGCGAGCCACGGCGGCAGGAAGCCCCACGCCGCCGCGGGGCCGCCCGCGGACTCCAGGAGCGCTCTCGCCATCGTGAATGGAACGGAGCAGAGTTGAACAGATCAGAACGATGTGCGTAGGTTGCGAAACTTCGGAAGTATCAGCAAAGAGAGCGTATATATAGGCATACATATGATGCCCGTGGATGCGGATCGGCGAAACGAATCTCAACAAATCACCGGCTAACGAGAGATAGGATAAGGAACTCCGTTGGGATCAGGGCTCGTTTTCTTGTTGAGCCCTGCACTATCTTGTTAAGGCACTGGATAACCTCGTGTTCAGTTCGATTTGATCACATCCTGAACGGTCCATTGCTGAAGCTGGGAGCCAACGTTTGCAACCTCGGTTCATCTGGGGCGGCAGAACAGCGGATGAGTTGACTACACTTAAAAAAAACGAGTTGACTACACTTTTTTTTTCGTAACCTATTGCAGTATGCATGAACTGGACGTATATTTTTTTTTAACAAAGGCACCCAAAAGTATCATAGATCTGATTAATACGAATAAAAACAAACGTCGGTACTATTATACCAAGCTTTAAAAAACGCATCCACTTGCCTCTTAACACGAGATCTAAAAATGGTTGAAACAACATCTCCATACAGAATAAACTTACAATCACCGAGCCAAGTAATAAAACAAGAAGTCACCACACCAATTTCCTATGGCGTTCTAGGCCGAACAGTGTCAAGGGCATGCCCTTGGTGAATTGGAGCACGGTTTGCCGCCCTAAGCATCTTGCTGGCCTAGGCATTCTTGACATCAGGAGGTTCAATAGGGCCATGCGTCTTTGTTGGAAGTGGTATGACTGGACCGACACGGGGGCGCCTTGGGCTGGGTCTGAATTGCCTTGTGACAAGGTGGATCTTGCACTTTTCTCAACCTGCACTTTCATTAGAGCATCTCTAGCCCGTTCGTCCTCAGGACGCAGAAAAAGAATGGCCTGGGCGAACCGGCGCTAAATTAGTCTTGGGGACGACTTCGTTACCAGTCGTCGGTCCACAGGTCGCCGCGGGGTCGGCGATTTTACGTTTAAAATTATGTAAACTCGACGATTTTTGCACGAACTCGACGATATTTCATTGATATTTGTATAAAAACATTAAAATCATGCAAACTACCCTAAACTACGCCGTCGCCGTCGTCGTCATCGCCTACATGCCGAGAAGCCTGTAGAAGCGGGTGTAGTCGCCGCCGTCGTCGCGTGCCTCGCCTGCACCGTCGCCGTCCCTGCTGCAGCCCTGGCCGGGGTCGCTGACACGCGGTGGGGCACTGGACGGCCCAGCCTCGTCCTCCTCGTCGCTGTCGAGGACGATGACGCTGCCCTCCTTCTCGCGGCGACGGGCCTGGAGCTTCAGATACTCGCAGCGCTGGCGGCGCACCTGCTCACGGACGTAGTCCTCCTTCGCCCACTTGAGGGCGGACTCGTCGTCGAGGGCCACCATGTCGGCGTGCTCCGGCTTCACGGGGAGCAGCTTCGACGATGGCGAGGGCGGGGGATGACGCCGTTGGTGGAGGCGATCTGTTCCTTGCGGCGGCGCGCGAAGTACATGGACCACATTGTGTGGTTGTCGGCGGCGTACCGCTGCTCGTTCCGCTACTCCTCCGTCATGGACGAGCGGATGCGGGCGATCTCGGCCGCCGTGCCGCCCCTTCGGGCACAGGCGGCACTAGGACGCCGGCGATGCTTAGCCTCCACACCCCCGGCACCCGCATGTCCGGGGGCGTCAGGTACTCGACTTCGTAGAGGAGGTGCGCCTCCGGTTCTTGGAGATGGCGGCGGCCGAAGCCGTTCGCCGCCGCGCCGTCGCCTGGAAACCTCTCGGCCATGTTCGTCGGCGGGAAGGCAGGAGGGGGAGAGTGTAGGGGGTTGTGCGCCGGAGTAGGGGGGAGTGAGGCCTTCGCCGCCCACCGGCGAGGACGTCGCCTTTTATAGCCGCAGCGGGGTGGGTAGAGGCTGCATACCGGGCAACGCGTGGCGGGACACGCGGCGCGGCGCCTTCACTGTGCCGTCCGTGAGGCATCAATGGAGGTGACCGGCACGGCAACGCGGCAGCCTTCGCATTGATTCCCGTGGGAACCAAGGCGATGAGG
The DNA here is from genome assembly GCA_022496015.1 of Hordeum marinum. NCBI lineage: Eukaryota > Viridiplantae > Streptophyta > Magnoliopsida > Poales > Poaceae > Hordeum > Hordeum marinum. The sequence continues at coordinate 333,444,005 of CM039676.1, read as the reverse complement.
ACGACGAAGCGGCGTCTCGCTGACTCAGCGGGCCCATCTTTTTTCGTGCCAAAATTGCCTGCCCCGGTGCCCTCAGGCGCCCCCCAGCGCATCGGGTTCGGCTTGGGTCCGTCGACGCCAGTTTCGACCCAAACCGACGAAAAACGGTCTCCTGAGGACGCCGCTGGGTCGATTTTTTGGGCGCCGACGCGAAAAAACGCCTAGAGGGAGCCTATTGGGGGCGCGGCTGGAGATGTTCTTACTACTAGGGGTAGGGGCGCCACCTGTGACGCCTCTTGAGAGGAAGTTTGTACGGTGCCAGATTCACAAGCGACCCTTCCACCCCATTTTTCTCTGATTGTCTACTAACATGCAAATATAAGCAAGGAACTTGCAATAGAATTTACAACTTATAACAAAACAAACAACAATATTTTAGAGACCTTGATCCTCTTGGATGGTGGATTATTCCCAACCAGATTAATCACAATTTTACTAATAACAACAGAAAATTGTAAAACCAATCTGGCATAAAACAAACTTTTGCACTCCTTCCGGTCCTTTTTAGTCTGCATATAAGTTTTATCCGAAGTCAAAGCACCTCTATTTTGATCAAACTTATAGAAAAAAGTATCAACATTCACAATGCCAAATCAATATCGTTAGATTCATTATGAAATGTAGTTTCATGGTATATGTATTTGTTATTGTATATGTTTATACTTTTTAACATACATACATACATACATATATATATATATATATATATATATATATATATATATATATATATATATATATATATATATGATCAAAGTTTGCAAAGTTTGACTTGATAAAAATTTAATACGCGGAGTAAAAAGGAACGGAGGGAATACACTCGAGGGGCTAGAAGGTTGAAGCTCGGCAAGCAGTGGAAGTTTATGATGATTGTTAAGGTGAACATGGGAATATGCCAAATAGTGGGGAAAATAGTTAACCATGTCTCCAAAATGAAAGCTGACAGTAAAACTAACAAGTTCGATATAAATCAAAAAATCATGTTGGCATAATTTTGCAGTGTCTTTTGTTTGATTTGCGGAACTGACTTGTCCCTCTGTACTAATTGTAAGGTTCACCGGATAGGGAGCTTATTATTGTATAAAACCTTGCCAGTATATAACTGAGTTGCATAGAGAGAAATGCAATGCACATCATGTGATTCCACTCCTTCCTCTGCCTAGTTATTGTATAAACCCTTGTCATCATGTGAAATGCAATGCACAGAATGAAACGCAATGCACATGAGAGAATGCCCCATAGGGACCTTTCTTTGGATAACAAGATTTCTGACATCTTATCCTCTTGAGGACAAATTACTTCTCTTAGGAACACATACAAGAAAAAGGATAAAGGAGAAGACCTAATTAGGAGGAACATGTCGATACATAATTTTTTGAACAGACTACAATACTTGAAATAGAAAGGGGAAAGCACAGATCAGTATGAAAACCATGGATATGGGAAGGAAATAGAACAAAACATGTATTTGGAAGCCATGCCTTTGTAGACCCGCTTCTAACTGCAGTGCTATGTGTATAATTATTTTCTTATAAAGAACAAGCCCACAAAAACTACAATATCATTGAATGTATTGTATGCGGAGAACCATAATGAGCATATCCAGAAAAAAAGACCTTTTCCCACCGGCATTTGGAGACAATATGAGCAACAGACACATTTGGACGTTGAGAATGAAGAGTTGGTACCAAACAGCATACCTCACAGGTCGACCGGCACAGCAAGTGTCCGCTCGAGGTGGTCGATGGCTATGGTAAGGAGGCTGCTGCCACCGAGTATGCCGGTGCATATGAGTTGCACTCAGATCAACCATATGCTTATCATAAGGGAGTTATGCCGGGTTTTTTTTTTACAAAATGTCATTCTTTTCAACTGAATATACCATACTTTTAAAGAATGTCAATGCATTAAATACACAGTTCATGTTGTCTTTAAAATTGTATGAGTTGAGGGTTCATAGTATGTATGTACGTGCAATATAGACAGTTCCAGTTGCGGAGCTCTTCATATTGAGCAGTATCAGTACAAAGTTTTATCCACAACATTGGTTAAACTAATTTCCTCTCCATCTGATTTGCCTTCTTCCTCTGAGTTCAGGTGAGGGCAGAGCTTCTATCTGCAGATGGGAAAATGGTCACGGCTTAGAATCAACAATGCATGCTAAAGTTCAAGAGCGTCCACATGCACTTCATGAAAAAATCATCCAAAATGTCTCTCTTTTGTCAGGCTATTCTCGGAATCTCAGGTGATCAGACTAAAAATGACGGGCATGAAGAAGGCTTTTGAGCCAATAACAGGAGAAACACGTACCTCGTCAGCTGCGTTGCTCGCGCAGGTTAAGCCCGCCCAGATGGCGCACCATCGCCCACCGGTTTTCCAGACCACGCTTGGTCGCCATGCCGCCAGATCGCGCCCCGCCGCCGCCCACGACTTAGCCTTGCCTTCTCCACCCGCGACTCTGTGACGCTGGTTGCAGCACGGCCTGCTGGCTCCACTCTGCTGCGCCCGCGAGGGCCGCCCCGTCCGCTCCCGTGATGCGCCGATCCGCTTCACCGCCGTCGGCCGCTGCTCCTCCTCCGATGCCGGTCGCTGCAGCTCTCCATGAGCCCGTCGGCCACCGCTGCTCCTCCTGCGGCCGCATCTTTCCTCGAGCGAGGTGTGTGAGGAGGAAAACGACTGGTTTCGTACGGGATGAGGCAACTGCGAAGCTTCCTGGAAATTTCCTGTCGTTACCTCGTTTTAATTAGCTACTTCATCGACCAATAGCATGCAGTGAGCGAGAGCCAATCACAAGTGAACAAGTGAATAGTGCATCTCACGATGACGTGGATAGGCCGAGAGAGCGTCCTTTCAGCGTAGCTTATTGTTTTGGATTGGCAATGATCTCACGGCCAGTTTCTGGCACGACCATTGGCTCGAGGGTTAGGCTCCGTGCACCCTTGCTCATGACATATCCAAACTCTGGTTTCGCTAGACAATTTCTATACACGATGCCATTGCTAACCAAAAATGGATGTTGGGTTTGCACCGCACCTCTCAGCCGGCGGAACTTCGTTAGCTCTTCACCTTGTGGAGAGGTAAGACTCGATTGCTTGGATTGAAATGACTCCAAGATGTACACGGCTGCCTCCGCTTATCAATGCCAATTTATTGGTTCCTTCGCCAACATGCACTTCGACAAGCTCTGGTCTGCTAAGGTTGAGCCTAAGTGTCACTTCTTCATGTGGGTGCGGCTGCGAGGTAGGATCCTCACCAACAATAATCTGGAGACACACGGAATTCCACACTCTGAAAAGTGCAACCTCTATGACCAACAAGATGAGACCTCTCTGTGGACAGGAACTTTTGAAACCTGGGTGTGTATATACATCCTATATGCAAAAAAAAAAAAATCAACAAGAAGTCAAAAAATTCTGAAAATATTTTTGAAATAAACTTTACAATTCATTGTACTTGTAAGAAAAATTCCATAGAAAGAAAACTAAACTTTGACTTCTTTTCAAAAAAGACAAAATTTTGGTCAAAATAGTGTGAATAGTGGCCTATAATAGCAAATAAATTTTGTCTTTTTTTTCCTAGAAGTCAATGTTGACTTTTTTTATGAAAATTTATATACTGGTGCAAAACAAACTCAAGTTTAATCTAAAAATACTTTGAAACTATTTTGACTTTTTAATAATTATTAAAAAATAATCTCCATATAGGATGCATATACAATCAGGAACCAAAGTGTATTTCCCACCCCTCTGCACCTTATTCTCCGATGCCCACCTTATTCTTGGTGAAATAATTTCGCATGCAACCTGGGTAAGAAGGCAAAAGGCGTAGCCATCTACACCGCTTGGAACATACGGAGGGAAAGAAATCGGCGGGTCTTTGATCACAAGGGTTTTGCAAGAGTCTGCCATCCTCCAGCTTAACAAACAAGACATTTTGCAGCCTACCCATTGGCTCTCGGATGTCAAGAACAGCTCGGAACCTGAACCTGATTGATATATTTTCATTTATTGTGGGGGACACCTTAAAACCTGGTCTGTAATGCACTTTTGTATCACTTCTTTTTCTCCCTCATAATATGTAGGTAGTACAATCTGCCAATTCCTTAAAAATATAGCCAGCCAACAGTTCTTGAAACACACAAACCACCAAGATCTGGAAGGAACAACAGATCTGAGGACACAAACTCTCCCTTCATCGACAGATCAGACATCGTCGAGGTAGGAAGAGACCGAAAAGACCTTATTCCAACACGCCATCATCGCCACCACCTCATCGATGTCACCAGAAGCATAGGAACAATAAAACAAGATGAACTGGACATAATTTTGCTATCTTGTTGCATTAGACGGGAGGAAGAGGGGACTTAGCTACATCCACATTAGTAAGTACAAAAACATAATACAACCTACGTGACTCTTAACTGGAGCGTGTGTCTGTCTCGTTCTAAATCCTACCACTAAACAGCTGGCACCTTTACAGTTGGTTATAGGAGGAACGGGCACCTTTACGACCCAAAAACAATAATTGTAGATGCTCTAGATATCTTACAAAACCTAGAGCATAAAGAATTAACCTATAGCAAGCGAAAAAAGAATAATGAAACCATACACAAAGTGTTTGCCACTCAGGGATTTATGTTGCACTCCCGTATAAACACTTGGTCGTAATTGACATGCCGCGACCAGTATTTTCGGTATTTCGAAAGCCCAATCTCAAGCCAGGGTTTCAGGTTTCCATTGTAGTGGATGACAGATGCCCGCCTGATCTCCTTCTCGTTCACGTTTGGGTTGTACCCGAGCCCCAAAAGATGCCACGAGCGATCCAGGGGGAACGTGCGGTTCCAAAACGTCACAAGGCCTGCAGGGAGGCTGCCTAGCTTCCATAGCAGCCGATCTTCGTTCTGCACAAATAAGTTAAGCCATGGGTCAAATACCACTGAAGAAAGGGGGGGAGGGGGGGGTCACAGTGTTGGTCAAGTGCAGAGATTTCCTTGTAGATCAAAATATGGCAGAATGGCTGAAAGCTTATTAGGGGACATACTCTGCTCAGCTCTTGGTGGAGAATATATATTTTTATAAAATATTCTTTTCATAAGCTCATAAACTCACCAGGTTCTGCCAGGTGTGGTAGACGTCGGTGATGTTTTGCTTTCTCCACTCGGACAAATCAAACATGTTCATGCCATATGCCCAACCGCAAGCTTGTGGATTAAAATTGCTGGCAATTAGAGGATTGGAGAAGTTGAGGTATTTATCAAACCTGTGGAAGCTCTCTCCACAGGTCTCAACAGCACCATTGACCTTGCCTTTGAGATCTATCGACCAAAGTGCACTTAGGTCCTGCTGCACCACGGTATCGTCGTCTAGAAACAACACCTTGTCAAGCTTCGGAAATATCTCAGGGAGATAGAACCTTAGATGATTGAGAATCGACAGGTATTTTGGGTTCCGGAATTTCGGATTTTCACCCGGCCTAGCCTTCCCACTCCCGAAGTAGTAATCAATCATCGAACTAGATTCTAACTGCTTCAGAACTGGACTGTAGCTTGAGTTCAGCCACGTAAACTCTTCAACGTTCTGAACCTGAACCGCAGCTTCACCCAAGGGATTAGCCAAGAACCACATCTTCATTGCAGCGTAGTTAAGCCTATCAGTCACAATGTGGAAGACATGGTTTGCTGGTTTCTGCAGAACAGAGTATTGAGTACATATTAGTCCTTTAGGTACAAATTGAAATACAGTTGGATTTACAGTACAACAGAAGTCGATTCACAGTCATTAATCAGCAGTCTAGCTAGCTATATATCTCGTTGACCAAGTGGTATACCTTAGCATGAACAAGAGTGGAGTTCACAACCACAGCAGCAGCCAATACGTTATCTGAGAAAACTGCATAGTGATGGAGTTTGGGGTTTTCCAACTTTTCCATATTTGGAAAATCCTTATTGTTGGAGTTGCTGGAATAATACTCATTTGTAAGCCGCAATGGGAGACAATGGAGTCCTTTGGGTAAAGATTTTGCTGCTAGTTGAGCAAGATAGTTGGCATCCTTTCTGTGAGATTGAAGACGCTCCTCTGTTGAATGAAGGGATGTACGGAGCCTGTTCACAGCACCTGAGCAACCATCATGCATTCTCTTGATCCTACCCAGTGTCTGCTCCATCGCTTTTATTTTGCCATGGACACTTCATGCAACAGAAAGTTCTGTAAGTTCAGAGATAATTACCCCAATACAAAGTACAAGACACCAATAATGACAATAGAAATTCAGTAGTACAGTGAAAGGGAAAGTACTTCTGAGGAAGCATCCCATCATTGGTTGCATCGCCAAGTGCTCGTTGGATATCCTTCATTCGTGCACGTAACTCCTTGGCAGTACCATGATTTCCTCTAGAAGCTAGAACGCCAAGATATGTCTTTGCTCTTATCAATTGGTCCTTGATGATGCGGATTGTAGCATCTGGAGAAGTTGCGGAATGAACAGTGCTACTTGCTGATGTGGCGAGATCAGCATTGATACTAGCATGATCAGATAATGTATCAGCAGAGCTTTCCTGGACAATTAAATATTAGATGTTAGAAATTAGAACACATGATCTCTTGCGACTGACTAAACAAGCTATAGTATAAAGATAACTGTCAATATAGTTTAAAATATAAGAGTGAATTTTCAGGACATCTAATTGCTCTTAACTCAGTGTTCTAGTTCTAATGTTCATAAAGAGGTAAGAAACAGACCACAGAACAGTACCGCTGCTAAATGGGAATGAAAATGATAGGCATATCTTTGCCAATGTATTAAGATGGCTGCAATGTCTTTGGGAGTAGTCATAGAATAACTTTGACTTACAATAAACAATATCACCTCTATTCCCAGTTCATTCAGTGCACAAATATTTCACCTTCATACGATGAGTATGAGCTTAGGTACTGAGTCGTAATATAGATGTGATGGAAAAAGGTTTAATCCTAGGTTAGTTTTGCGTCCAGGATTCAGTCTTCCCGTATTTACCCCCTCCCTTAGAAGGGGCAAGGGCTTGATAGTCCTTACCAAGCAATAGATTGATACTCTCTAATAAGTTTTACCTTTTCCAAAGAAGATGCCAGGTTTGTAGTAGTATGTGTTCCAGCAATGTTATTCTCGGATGCACCGAATCCATCTTTGTGCTCTAGCTCAGTTGCATCCTGCAACGCTTTTTCATCCGTCCCTTGTCCATCCTGCTCTTCAGCTTCCTTGTGATCGCCAGGATCACGAAGTCCATCTGCTCGTCTGTCGGTGCTAACAACTTCCTTTATCATGCCATCCCGTGTTGACTGAGCACTGTCATTTCCCACAGCAACCACCTGATCGGCGTCCCGCGACACAGGGTCCTCCCAGGTATCGATTTTCATTTCTGATGGATGGCTCCTGGCCACCTCAACTGCCTGCCAGTCGTCAGTCGCCGACAGCACCCGGTTCTTGTGCTCCCCTAGCCTCTCGATTGTCAAATCTGCAAAAGCAATTCACCCAGAGTTCCAACAAAAATCAGATGCGGTGGCCGAAGGACGACTCAACTGGCGACTGCTTCACCAAAAAATGTGCATGAAGTTGGCTTATCTGTTGTTATTACTGGCTACCGAGGTGAAAACAGGCTCAATCTATCTCTACCGCTATCACGATCTACAGTCAGTGAAGCGCATGCCTTCCCTCCGGGACGAGATTGGGCGAGCAAAACGAAAGGGGGGAGGGAAAGCGGGCTCACCTTTGGCGAGAGAAACCTCGGACGCGGCCATATGCGGCCACACGAGACTGGAGCCGGACCCGTCCCCCCGGTCGAAGGCGCCCCTCGCCGCTGCAAGACAAGACAAGACACCCAAACCAAACCAAACCAAATCAAACCAAGCGCGGATCTTCGCCGCATTGCAGCCGGCGGCCGGGACCCTGGGCGAGCCGCACGTACCGGTGGAGTCCGGGAGGGACGGGACGGGGGAGCGGCCGTAGAGCACGAGCGGCGCGAGCACGGACGCGACGAGCAGCAGCAGCACCGCGCCCCGGCACCGCCGGCCCCGACCGCCCCCCGCCATGCCCCCGCCCCCGCAGCAGGTGGACCGAGAGCTTCAGACGGCCGCCGCCGGAGGAGGAGGGGAGGGGAGGGGGGTTGCTTTTCCGGCGCGGCGGGCGCTTGATTTCGGGAAGGGCAGGGTTCGGGCGTCGGCACGCGCGGACGCGAAATTCCGGGGCAGCAGTCTGTCTTCTGTCAGGATGGGTAATGCGATGCGTGATGCGGAGGGGTAGTTTCTTTTCTTTTCCACCGGCAGGCCGCAGGGGCACCACCTTTGCCTGCTTTTCACGCGCTGGATCGCAAGAATTTTCTATTCCCGTGGCCCTGCTGTTGCTGCGGGGTAGATGGATTTCTTGGGGATGTTTCTCTCCAGATTTGCTACGATACGGAGATAGAAATAAGATCGTACGTACTGTATTTATTACAAGCATTTGGTCAGTTTTGGATTTCCCCGTAAAAAACAGAGTAGAAAAAGAGACATAGTACTGTGTTATTTGCTAGGCATTTGGTCAGATTTGGTTCGATGTTTGGGTAGAAAAAGAGAGTTGGTGTTTGGATTTGGAAGCGGTGGTCTGTGGGCGCATGGGACACCAAAGGCGTCACGGACCACACGGGCAGAGATGGATAGACCGAGTTAACGAGGCCACACAGATAGACTGTTTTTTTTTAGGGTGGAGATGGACCGAATTAAATGGGTGAAAGTGACAGCAGTGAGATAAGCATATTTCCGAGTGACAGTTTGAGTGTAGAGGGTAGGAGAAGAAAGGTATGGTATCTTTGTTTGCGTGATTCCCATTCATTCAGACTTCAGAGCCGGCACCGTTCATTCTTTGGTGCTTTCCTCTCCGGATCGGGCGATCCATCTGCTCGTGCGCACGTCCATTCAGATCGCTACGAATCGCCAAAACCTTTGGCAGACAGACTCGTTGTGCCGCCCGTCTCAGTACAGGCAGGATCTGTGCACCGGGCGGGCTTGCGGGCGGGCCGTGTGCATGCGCGGGTCCCAGGTACGTACAGGCAGTTGCAACTGCCAGGATATGCCTACGTGGTAGAGTACGTTGTGAGGCGCGCGTAGCAGTTGCTCGTACTACTAGCTGACAGCGTGAGAAGGAAAACAGGACGCAGGCCACCGAAAAGGAAGAAAAGGCATCGTACGTACGTGCCGTGTGTATCGGCTTTCTCTTCTTGTGATGATAGCAATGCAGCGAATGATGATCGGGCTGTGTGGAGAAGGGGCACGGACGACCGAGAATCATCATCCCAGTCGCCACACGCGCTGGCTGGCTGCCGAACCCGTGCAGCAAGCTAGCTACTACCCCGACATGAGCTATAGCCTCGTGCAGTGCTGCACCCGTTGTTGGGCCGTGCCGCACGAGTTTGTCAACGCATGCAGCCACCACTAAACCTCGCCATAAGAGCAACTCGAATGCAGCGACCTAGACGGACACATGGTTTTAAAAACGAGTAATTGCTTTTTTCCGACCCTTGCTGCCCAACCGGAGAGCGGACATTGGTCCTCGAGTGCAAAGGCAGAAGAAGCTTCACTGCAAGACTCACCCGTCGAGCAGAGACGAAAGTCGGCCTTATTGATCCAAGTAGAATATCGGTCAGCTAGAGACCACCGGTTACTGGATCTAATCCTCCACAAAAAGTCAGAAATTCTGCGTATTTGGACCAATTTAAAGTGAAAAAAGAGGTTGCTTCGTTTTTTGTGTGTTTGAGTCGGCCGAGCGGACCCTGGTATCCGCTTTTGTAAATGGATCGGCTAGTCCGCCCAATGCAGGCGTGGACCTAAATTTCAAATTCGCATTTTGAAAAAAAACGGTTGCTCAAACAACGATATTTAAACATAATTATACACTAAAACACCGATTGAAGCCGGCCCAAATTCATATAAAACTTAATTAAAAAAGTCTCGGCCGCTTGCCCTGCCCCGTGCATCGTCGTCCTTCATCATCCTGACCGTCGGGGTTGGTGAGGTTGATGAGCTTCGGCGCTGGCCCAGCCTAGGGAAATGCCGCTTCCCAGGCCTGAGCATCGTCCTGTGCCGGCAGCATCGGTGGCTGGGGACGCAAGCTGACGTGCTCGCTCCTCTGCCTCCCGCTCCCGACGCTCCTCCTCCTCCTCCAACGCCCACCGGCGCTCCAGCCTCATCTACGCCTTGCCCTCGGCACGCTCCACCGTCAACGCGCGTGACTTCCAGTGCAGGAGATACACCGTCTCCTGCTCCGACGTGGCCTGAAGACAGATGGGAGGCACATACACCCACTCTCAGAGCTGGTCGGTCCACTTGTAGCACTTCGGCTGGCGCTCCTCCGCCTCGACCTTGGGCTCGTGAAGCGTCGGAGGCGCCGGCGGAGCTGGAAGAGGAGGCAGGACGCAGTCGCCCGCCGCAGACAGTGTGAGGGCTTCGTCGAGCCCCCTCCCCCCAGTGCGCGTCCTCATCGCGCCTACTCTGCTCGATGGCGTAGGCCAGTGCCTCCTCGGGGGTGGACTGGTAGGCAGTCTCCTCCACCTTCGGCTTCACCTCGGGGGGGGGGGGGGACGGCCGCACCGAACTAGACGCCGTGGAGGCGCTCCTGCTCATGCTCCAGGGCAAACCAAGCCTCCTAGTTAGGGGAGTTGGCCACGTATGCCGGATCACGTCGTTGCTCGGGGGTGAGGAGCTCGCCCTGCCGGCGGACCTCCTCCACGTGCGCGCGCAAACCGCGGCACGACGGGGACGGGGATGCGGTCGGGGTCCAGATGCAAACCATGGGGGAGGTTGACATCTGGGTGGGCAGACATTGCCTCTACTGCAAGTGCCACCGAGCTTGGTGGACTATGATTTACAGGCGCTCCCGTGGTGGCGCATCACGGCAAGGTGGCGCAGACGTCCGGGGCGAGCTTGTGCCCGGGGTGAGCTTGCCCTTACCCTTGTCGAAGAAGCCCATGAAAGACGGTGGTGCTGGCTGGCTAGGGTTTCCTGGTCTCCACCGGGGAGTAAAAGTGGCCAGCTATGGACAGGAAGTGGAAGTGGATGAGGTCGGCCCCGTCGCACGTTTGGATTAAAAAGGACGACGACCAACAGCTTACTGCCGCTGCTAGGTGGGCCCGAGGTTGGTGGTCTCGTTTAATACGGTGGCGGGTGCTAGTTGTGCGGCTGACATGTGGACCCGAGGCAGGCGCGATGAAGACGCGGGGCGCGTCCGGTTCATGTCCGCGAAGATGCATTTCAGGCACATTTCGTGCCGGAAATGGATCAACACGGACGTGAATAGGATGCTTTTGGGGTTTGGGTCGGAGCATGATGTCTACTACGCAACTTTATTCTTTTAGAATATGTTGGGCCTCCAAGCGCAGAGTATTGTAGGATAGTAGTGATACGTCTCCAACATATCTATAATTTTTACTTGTTCCATGTTGTTATATTATCAATCTTCGATGTTTAACAATCATTTCATAGCAACTTTATATCATTTTTTGGGACTAACCTACTGACATAGTGCCAAAGTGCTAGTTACTGTTTTTTGCTTCTTCTTTTTACTTCGCAAAAAATCAGTACCAAACGGAGCCCAAACAATGCAGGGATTTTTGTGGAATTTTTATGGACCAGAAGGAAGCACATGGTTCAAAGATCACCAGAAGAGGGGGGGCAGGGTGGCCACCCTCCACCAGGGCGCACCAGAGGCCCCTAGCATGGCCTGGTAGAGGGTGGGCGCCTCGGGAGTCCCCCCCAACCGACTATCATGCCTATAAATCCCTAAATATTCAGAAAACCCTAGGAGAGTCGACGAAACACAATTCCAACTGCCGCAAGTTCCAGAACTTCGAGATCCAATCTAACACCATCATAGAGGGGTTCATCTTCTTCATAGGTGCCCCTCCGATGATGCGTAAGTAGTCCACCATAGACCTACGGGTGTGTAGGAAGTAGCTAGTTGACTTTCTCTCTCTATGTTTCTCAATATAATGGTCTCTTGGAGATCTATTTTATGTAATGACTTTTGCGGTGTGTTTGTTGGGGTCCGATGAATTTTGAGTTCATGATCAGTTTCTATCCATGAATATGATTTGAGTCTTCTTTGATCTCTTATTTGCATGATTACTTATAGCCTCATATTTCTTCTTCGAATCTTTGGTTTAGTTAGGCCAACTAGATCGATTTTTCTTGCCATGGGAAGAGGTGCTTTGTGATGGGTTCGATTTTTCGGTGTTCTTTCCCAGTGAGAGAAGGGGCAGCAAGACACGCATGTATCATTGCCATTAAGGATAACAAGACGGGGTCTATTCCTACATGAATAGATCTTGTCTACATCATGTCACCATTCTTATTGCATTACTCCGTTTCTCCATGAACTTAATACACTAGATGCATGCTGGATAGTAGTCGATGTGTGGAGTAATAGAAGTAGATGCAAAATCGTTTTGGTCTACTTGTCTTGGACGTGATGCCTATATAATGATCATTGCCTGGATATCATCATGATTATTTGATCTTCTATCAATTGCCCAACAGTAATTTGTTCACCCACCATGTGCTATACTCATGAGAGAAGCCACTAGTGAAACCTACGTCCCTCGGGTCTACTTTTCCAACATATTGCTTTCCGATCTACTATTTGCATCTTTTATTTTTAGACATATAAAACCAAAAACCAAAAAATACCTTGCTGCACTTTTTGTTTACCTATTTTATTTTGTGTTCTTGCGAGATCTATTTGCCAAAACTATCACTTCATAATCTATCGTATTACCGTGGAGAGCTTGACAACCTCTCTTTCGCGTCGGGTTGCAAGTATTTGTTGTTTTTGTGTAGGTGTTGTTTACGTGGGTGCATGATCTTTCTATATGGATTGATACCTTGGTTTCATAAACTAAGGGAAATACTTACCGTCGTTGTGCTACATCATCCCTTCCTCTTTGGGGAACTACCGATGCAGTCTCAAGCCACGCCAAATGAATTTCTAGCATCGTTACCGGGGAGGAAGCAATCTCATCTACCAAGTTCCTAATCGCAATTCTCATCTCCTTGCAATTTACATTATTTGCCATTTGCCTCTTGTTTTCCTCTACCCCACTTCACAAATTTGCCGTTTTTTGCCCTCTCTTTTTCGTTTGCCTTTTTTCACTAGATCTCTTGTTCGTCAACCTTTTCATCATGGCTAGTTCCTCCGTTATTGCGTTTACCACCGAGAATGAGGTTCTTAATTTTAAACAAAGGGGAGGAGAGAATCTTAAAGATGCTTGATAAAGGATTTGCAATGCTCATAATAGATCTATTCGCAAAGAATCTACCATTGTTCTTATTTACTGTTTTTATGTGGGCATCACCACTTGGTATAGATTCGTCCTTGATACGATTACCGGTGGAAATTTCTTGATGTGCCCCACTTTGGATGCTTATAATACTATGGGAAATTTAGTTGGTTTCCCACCTATCATTGTCAATGAAACAGTTTTAACTCTTGAGCATGTTATGAAAAGGTTAGATGCTATTGAAAATAAAATGCTCACCGAGGAAAGTATTGATAATTTGGATAAAAAGATGCATAATCTTGCTAATGGAATTGTCTCAAAGGCGGGAGATGCTCTTAAAATATTAAGGGAAAAAGAACCTGTAGTCAATAAAAGAATTGGAGAAAGCTCCACTAGAATTGATAAGTTGGAAGAAATCTTTCGTACTTTAGGTTCGGCTTTCTCTACCGATAAGACTATTGAAAAAACTCCCATTAGTAAAGATTCCAAATCCACGCAAGTTCCTAAAAACAAGGGTACCACTTCTAGTAGAAACAATGAGGATCTTAAAATGATTAGTATTCATCCCAATTTTGTTGAAGTGGTAAACAATCTTCATTACAAGAACAAAATTTTCAATCTTATTACTAGAAGTATTGTTATTGAAAATATGCATGATAGATTCTTGAGGAATTCTCATTGTATGCTTAAGGAGTTGGAAACTAAGGATGACAATACTTGAATCTATGTGTTATGCCTAGCTAGGGGCGTAAAACAATAGCGCTTGTTGGGAGGCAACTCAATGAATATATCATTTTTTATCTTTTCCTTTATGTTTTTGAGTGTTTGCACAATTATGCTTCTGTTATGATTGTGTTTTTATGTTTTATTCAGTGTTTGTGCCAAGTAATGCCTTTAGGATGATCCATAAGATGAGTAGAAATAATGCTAAATCTGAAACAGAAACTTTGTTCCCAGCATGAATTTTCATTCTTTACTGGAACATGATATTGAGCTCCAATTTTAACACAGTATTTCTATACAAATTATTTACGTTTTCATTTTTTTATTAAATTTAGAGTTCCATAAGTATGGGTAGAGTACAGATTACTACATACTATTCTGTCTGAAACAAATTCTATTTTCGTTGCATTGTGTGCTTGTTTTGATGAATCTATGGATTGTATTGGGGATATAAGTCATGGTAAAGTTAGAATACAATAGGTATAATGCAATAAACTATGAATGGACTTACAACGGTACCTAAAGTGGTAATTTGCTTTATTATACTAACGGACCTCACGGGAATTTTGTTAAGTTTTGTGTGATTGAAGTTTTCATGTTTTGGGTGAGATCACAATGGATGAAGGAATAAGGAGTTAGAAGAGCCAAAGCTTGGGGATTCTACAACACCCAAGTTAATGTCCAAAGAGTAACAAGCAACTAAGCTTGGGGATTCCCTGATTGGCATCCCCTCTTTCTTTTAACAACCATCGGTATACTACTTGGAACTATATTTTTATTCGTCACATATAGTTTTGCTTGGAGCGTCTTGTATCTTTGATTGTTTGCCTTTTGCATTTCAATTAGTATGCTTGCTGGACACACCTATTTGGGAGACCAAAATATGCTATGATTTGTTAGAATTGCTCTTTATGCTTCACTTAAATCTATTGAACAAAGGAATTGCTCTAGTGCTTCACTTATATCTTTTTGAGCACGACGTGCTTTTACATGTTTGAATAAATCCTATCATGCTTCACTTATACTATTTTGAGATATGAAACTTGTATGCTCATGTTCTTCACTTATATCCATGTGAGCTTGTCAAAAGCAATTGCAATATATGAAAATAGTCCCAAAGTGATAGATATTCAAGAAGGATATAATTAAAACTTTCATGAAGATCATTGGGCAAATTAAACTTGATTCTATTTTGAGACATGACAATAGTGATATGTGAGTTATATTTGTGAGTAATTATGCTTAGTAAGAATATTGGTGTTAAGGTTTGTGATTTCCTATGCAAGCACGAAAGTCAATATTTGTGCTACGAAATTACATCCTACTTATGGTGCATTATTCAGTGTTAGTTATGCTTAATGCTCGCTTATGTGAGTTTTCATTTCTTGGTTGGATGCTTCTCAATATATTTCCTAGCCTTCACTTGTAAAAACTAGAAATACTACTTGTGCATCCAAAATCCTTAAAACCAATTTTGCCATATGAGTCCACTATACCTACCTATATACAATATTTCCATGCCGTTCCAAGAAAATTTGTACGTGCCATGTCTAATTTTCAAAATAAACTTTCCTTTTTGTGTGATCGTACCGCTCATGAAACGGTAGGGAGTGACCCGTATTTTTCATGCTAGATGTGTTATTCTCAAGATGAGTGTTTATTCACTTGTCATTGCATGAGAGTTTGTCAGTAATAGGGGTGCCCAGTCCTGAAATGAAATGAAAAAGAAAAGAAAATTACTTTATGTTGTGAAATAATAAATTTCTTGGAAAGTGTTGATATGGAAGGCAGCCGTGGATTCGGCTAGCCATGAAAAGTGAAAGTATGGTGGAAAAAGGAATAAACTTTATTTTCTGCTTGGGAACCGCCTATGATGCATCTAGTGTGGAAAGATATTTAAATCTCTCGGTCGTTTTCGTTGACAGGAAAGGCATGCCACCCAAAATATTTTTTCTCTCTATCAATTTAAACACTTGAGCTCTGGCACCTCTACAAATCCCTACTTCCCTGTGCGAAGGGCCTATCTATTTCTTTATGCAATTTTTATTTTTCAATTTGAGTCTCCATCTTATTTTATAAAAACCAACTAGGGGGCACTATGATTGTACTTGAGCATTAGGTGTAGCTAATATTTGAGTGTGCATTGTGAATGGATCAATGATTGAACATGATGGGCTAAGGAAAATTTACTTTAGCGTTGATATTTTGAAAGACATGGTTGCTTGTTGATATGCTTGAGTATTAAAGTTTTCATGTCAAAACTACACTATTGCTTTGAATCATATGAAAAGTCCAAATGTCCCTGCTATAAAGAAAAGAATATGTGATGAACATGTTAGGTAGGATTACACATCAAAAGTTCTGTTTTTACCATTTACCTACTCGAGGAAGAGTAGGAATTAAGCTTGGGGATGTTGATACGTCGCCAACGTATCTATAATTTTTGCTTGTTCCATGTTTTTATATTATCAATCTTGGATGTTTTGCAATCATTTTATCGCAACTTTATATCACTTTTCGGGACTAACCTATTGACATAGTGCCAAAGTGCCAACTGATGTTTTTGCTTGTTTTTTACTTGTACCAAATGGATTAACCTATTGACACATTACCAAATGGAGCCCAAACAGTGCGGGGATTTTTGTGGAATTTTTATGGACTAGAAGGAAGCAGATGGGACAAAGATCACCAGAAGAGGGGGCCCAGGGTGGCCACCCTCCACTAGGGCGCGCGAGAGGCCCTTGGCGTGGCCTCGTAGAGGGTGGGCACCTCGGGAGACCCCCCCAACCGACTATCATGTCTATAAATCCCCAAATATTCAGAAAACCCTAGGGGAGTCGACTAAGCACAATTCCAGCCGCCGCAAGTTCCAGAACCTCGAGATCCAATCTAACACCATGATACGTCTCCAACGTATCTATAATTTTTGATGATGGCATGCTATTATATTATCTGTTTTGGATGTTTAATATGCATTAATATGCTATTTTATATTACTTTTGGGACTAACCTATTAATCTAGAGCCTAGTGCCGGTTTTTGTTTTTTTCCATTTTTTTAGTTTTGTAGATATGAAATATTAAATAGAGTCCAAACGGAATAAAACCTTCGGAAGGAATTTTTATGGAAGTAAACAAATCAACCAGGCTTGAAGTGCACGGCAGGGACCCTGCTAGGGAGTCACAAGCCTGCTAGGCGCGGGGCCCCCATGGTCGCGCCTAGCAGGCTTTGCCGTCTCCCGGTAGGTCCCCTAACCTTAATCTTTGGCCTATAAATTCCTAAATATTCCCCCAACATAAGAACGAGCCACGCAAATACTTTTCCACCGCTAGAAGCCTCCATTCCCAAGAGATCAAATCTTGGAGCCTTTTCCAATAATTTTCCGGAGGGGGTTTCGATCAAGAAGGGCATCTACATCAACTCCATTGCCCGTCCGATGATGCGTGAGTAGTCCACCACAGACCTACGGGTCCATAGCTAGTAGCTAGATGGCTTCTTCTCTCTCTTTCTCTTTGATCTTGAATACCATGTTCTTCATGATCTTCATGGAGATCTATCTGATGTAATCCTCTTTTGTGGTGTGTTTGTCAAGATCCGATGAATTGTGAGTTTAAGTTCAGATTATCCATGTATCTTATTTGAATCTTATCCGAATTCTTATATGCATGATTGCATATCCTTGCAAGTCTCTTCGAGTTATTGGTTTGGTTTGGCCAACTAGATTGGTAATTCTTGCAATGGGAGAAGTGCTTGGTTTTGGTTTCAATCTTGCGGTGTCCTCACCCAGTGACATAGTAGGGGTAGGGAGGCACATATTGTATTGTTGCCATCAAGGGTAACAAGATGGAGTTTTCATCATATTGCTTGAGTTTATCCCTCTACATCATGTCATCTCTCTTAATGCGTTACTCTGTTCTTCATGAGCTTAATACTCTAGATGCGGGCAGGAGTCGCTCAATGTGTGGAGTAATAGTAGTAGATGCAGAATCATTTCCGTCTACTTGATACGGATGTGATGCCTATATGCATGTCAGGGATCACTGGAAGAGTGTCTAGAGGGGGGGGGGTGAATAGACTACTAGCAGTAATTTAAAACCTAACCTTTCCCAAGTTAATTGGTTGGCAGATTTTAATAGTTTTGGCAAAGCTAGCAAGTCTAACAGCCCTACACATCCATGTCAACAAATGTGGCAGCGGAAAGTAAAGACATTGCATATGAAGTAAAGTGTTGAGATAGGTAGATCAAACGTAGTTGGAGATGCATGGATTTTTCCCGTGGTTCCGATAGGTGGCGCTATCGTACATCCACGTTTATGGAGTCTTCAACCCACGGAGGGTAACGGTCGCGAGAGTCCATGGAGGGCTCCACCCAAAAGGGTCCACGAAGTAGCAACCTTGACTATTCCATAACGGCTTCCATCCACGAAGGACTAGCCTCACTATGGTTAGATCTTCATGAAGTAGGCGATCTCCTTGCCCTTACAAACTTCTTGATTCACTCCACAACACGAAGTAGGAGGCTCCCAAGCGACACCTAACCAATCTAGGAGGCACCACCCTCCAAAAGGTAATAGGCTCGGTAATGACGATGAACACCTTGCTCTTGTGCTTCAAGTGTTGCAAATATGCCCTAGAGGCAATAAATAAAGTGTTTATTATTATATTTCCTTATTCATGATAATCGTTTAATATCCATGCTATAATTGTATTGATTGGAAACACATTACATGTGTGGGTAAATAGACAACACATTGTCCCTAGTATGCCTGTAGTGAACTAGCTCGTTGATCAAAGATGGTCAAGGTTTCCTAGCCATTGACATGTGATGTCATTTGATAACAGGATCACATCATTAGGAGAATGATGTGATGGACAAGACCCAAACTACAAACGTAGCATATGATCGTGTCAGATTATTGCTACTGTTTTCTGCATGTCAAGTATATGTTCCTATGACCATGAGATCATGCAACTCACGGACATCGGAGGAGTGCCTTGTGTGTATCAAACGTCGTAGCGTAACTAGGTGACTATAAAGGTGCTCTACAGGTATCTTCGAGGGTGTCTATTGAGTTGGCATGGATCAAGACTGGGATTTGTTACTCCGTGTGACGGAGAGGTATCTCAGGGCCCACTCGGTAATACAACATCACAATAAGCCTTGCAAGCAATGTGACTAAGTGTTATTCATGGGATCTTGTATTACAGAACGAGTAAAGAGACTTGCCGATAACGAGGTTAAACTAGGTATGGAGATACCGACGATCGAATCTCGGGCAAGTAACATACCGAAGAACAAAGGGAACATCATATGGGATTAACTGAATCCTTGACATAGAGGTTCGACCGATAAAGATCTTCGTAGAATATGTAGGAACCAATACGGACATCCAGATCCCGCTATTGGTTATTGACCGTAGAGGTGTCTCGGTCATGTCTACATAGTTCTCGAACCCGCAGGATCTGCACACTTAAGGTTTGGTGACGTTTCAGTAGTATAGAGTTATGTATGGTGGTGACCGAAGGTTGTTTGGAGTCCTAGATGAGATCCCGGACGTCACGAGGAGCTCCGGAATGGTCCGAAGGTGAAGATTCATATATACGAAGTCCTGTTTTAGTCGCCGGAAAAGTTTCGGGCTCATCGGTAGTGTACCGGGAGTGCCGGTAGTGTACCGGGAGGCCTCCGGGAGGGGTATTTCGACCCAAGAGGCTTAATGGGCTGTGGGAGAGTGAATATCAGCCCTTAGTGGGCTGGTGGAAACTCCCACACAAGGCCCATGTGGCTGGAGAAGAAAACCCAATAAGAAAAAGGTGGAAAAAGGAAAACAGGAGCAATCCTAGTCCTACTAGGATTGGAGGAGGATTCCTCCTCTCCTAGTAGGTTCGGTCGATGCCCTTGGCTTGGGAAGACAAGGCTGCCTCCTCTCCTCCTCTCCTCCTATATATACTGGTGGTTTTAGGGTTTTTGCACTAGTTTTTCAGCCACGTGCTACCCGTTCCTCCGGTGCATAGTTTCTCCTCTAGATCGGTTTTCTGCAGCGCTTAGGCGAAGCCCTACCGGAATTACTCCACCACCATCGCCGGAGCGCTGTCATGCTGCTAGAGAACTCTTCTCTCCTCTCCGCTCCCTCTTGCTGGATCAAGACGGCGGAGATCATCATCAAGCCGTACGTGTGCTGAACGCGGAGGTGTCGTCCGTTCGGTGCTAGATCAGAAGGATCGTGATCAAGTCCATGAGACGGATCGTGATCAAGTTCTTGGGACGGATCGTGATCAAGTTCACGGGACGGATCATGATTGGATCGTGGGACGGATTGTGATTGGATCGCGGGACGCTCGGCGATTTGGATCGCGAAGACGTTCGACTACACCAACCGCGTTTCTTAACGCTTCCCGCTTAGCGATCTACAAGGGTACGTAGATCCACTCTCCCTCTCGTAGATGCTCATCACCATGGATAGATCTGCGTGTGCGTAGGAATTTTTTTGTTTCCATGCAACGTTCCCCAACATCAAGATGATAGACTCCTTAGCACCCAATCACTCTCTCACAGATTTGGCATGGGGGAAGAGATGGGATTGGTGGAAAGCTACTTGGGGAGGCTAGAGATCAAGATCCATATGATTGGAGTGGAATATCTTGACCTCAACACAAGGGTAGGTGGTTCTCTCTCAGAAAACTAGATGAGGCAAGTGTGGAATAGTTCTGAGTGTTTCTCTTTCGAGTAGGTGGTGGTGAAGGGGTATATATAGGCATCCCCAAAAATCCAACCGTTATACACAAAATTACCAACTCGGTGACACTGATGTGTTAATCTCGGTGGTACCGAAGTGACCAAAAGGTGGCAACTTTTGAATCTCGGTGAGACCGATATAGGAAACTCGGTTGCACCGATAAGGTGACCAACAGTCAGATTTCCAATCTCGGTGACGCTGATCCAACATTCTCGGGTGGTACCGATAATGTGAATTTGCGTAACAGAAAGTTGGCAACCTAAACTCGGTGGCACCGGTATGGAATCAGTTGCACCGAAGTGGCTAGGGTTTGGCTGAGTATGTCTAGGTTCTGGAATCGGTGGCACCGGTATGGGAAAGTTGGTTGCACCGATTTTGAGTGTTAGGTATAGAATAGACTTTGGTGGGAGAGTTTGTGGATGTTTTTTGGTGACTATCACTTGTGCACATTTGAGCATATTGTTCACCAACAAAACCTTACCCCCTTTTAATAGTATTGGCTTTCCTATGGACTCAAAGTGATTTATCACAAATATAAAATGGAGAGTCCTCTTGCTTGAAGCTTGGTCAACCTATTTCCTTGCATCTTGGGGTATTCCACAATATCCTTTTGCCAAACCTCTCTATAGACTGTATGTGAATTAGACTAGGTAAAAGTATCAGTCCAAGAGACAATGTATGTTGTCATGAATTATCAAAACCACCAAGGGAGCATGTTGTGCTTTCAATCTCCCCCTTTTTAGTAATTGATGACAACATACAATCAAAGCTTCAAATAAAGATATGCATGGTTATACTAAAGACTTTGAGGGACACATGACTTAGACTTTCTCCCACTAAATGTGTGCAGTCCTTTAAAGGATAGTTGCTTTTGAATGCATGAACACACATAAGGTAGAAGGGATATAACAGGTCATGTGTATCTTGGCTATATGCATCAAGTATATATGAATGAGATGTATCATCGTTGAAGACATCACTCTTGCAAACAATATGTGCAAGAAGCAGGAGATCATCTTGACCAAGGATATGATGCATATACTTACCTTGAGTTCTTGAGCATCCTGGTAATAGAAACACACTTGAGAAAACAATGTTAGGAAACACAAGAGTATTCTACCAAACAGCAAGGCAATAGAACTCAAAATTGCCAAGATATGGAGGACATATAGGAAATAGTATTCCTTAGAATTGATATGTCTCCAAGATCATTGAGAATTTTCTCACCGTATATATGAAAATAGATTATCCTCTCCCCTTGAATCTTAGCATGTAGATATTAGGATTGGATAAGGTGAGAAAGGTTAACAATTTTCTTCTCCCCCAACTTTGATATTCTCCCCCTGTTTATAAAGGTATGAGTATTGATATTGGCTCTCCCCCTTGATCATATCTCCCCCTTTGCATAAGCATGTATCTCCCCTTTAGCATGAAGCTTTGGTCTTCTCCCCCTTTGGCATTAATTTCCAAAAAGGCCAAAAACAGGGATAGATTCAGGGATCATTGACTGAGAAGGGATCCTTGAGAACAAGGGTCATCAAAATGTAGGATTCATTAAAATGAAAATTGAGAAAGTCATGGAAAATGATTGTTATTCTCCTCCTTTCTTCATTAAAGATAGGGATCCTTAAAAAAATTCTCTCCTTAAGATTAACTTTAGTTCTTCTCCCCCTAAGTAATACAAAGTTTTTTAAGGATCATCGAAGTAATAGAAGTATTACAAGAAAGATCACTAAGAAAACATAGAATTGCAAAAATGAATTCAAATGAAACAGAATGAAAATCGGTCACTCTGAGACAGATAGATCGGTGGTACTGAGATTTTGTAGTGCAACTTGTCTGCAATTTTGGTAGAACCGAGATATCTGAGTCGGCGGCTCCAAAGGAGAAACCAAGTTTCTATTTTCACAGAGTCAAGGTTAAGATTTTCAATGAAATATGAAGTTTTTACAAGGGACATCAACTAGAGAAGATTGGAGTAGTTATGAGAAATCATGCAATAGAGAGCAAACCACACCAGATTCTTAACTAGATGATGGGCGGTGACTAGGTCACCTATATTAGAGTATATTGACTTAGGAGCCAAGCAAGAATACTTGATCATAGGTCATACTCTATGTTAAGCTCAAAATGGGGTTACCATTTTTCGATTAAGCATTTTAATGTCTTCATATCGCTTGAGTTGCTTTCGCTCATTTCTTGGAGTAAAGCCTTTTCAAGGACATGAGTACATACCTTTGAGTGATGTTGACAACGTAGCTTGTAGATGAACTTGTTGAGGATGCTCGAGGTTGATGAAGATCATCTTGAGTTTTGAGCAATCCTTCTTGTTCTAGTACACTAGTTACCTAAAAAGATTAGTCATGCAAGGAAGAGCAATAGATATATCCCACTAACATGATACCAATTGAGAAGCTGCAATTTTGATCAAGTATATGTCAACTATATGGTTGAGTGGCCTTCTTCCTTCCATCATCAAGAGGGTTGTGGATACTTGGTAATGACAAGATTGCTTATGATCAGAGTTGATGGCAATCTTGTGGAATGAAGTCTTTCCAAGTACCTACAAGAGATTAGATGCAATACAAGGGAGCATAGAATTCCATGGCATAAGATGAAATGTTAAGATACATGGAAATATCAAGAAAGCTCATGCCCTTGCATGCAACCGAGTGAGTCTAGCTCAAGTTTGAAGCATCAACGATGTTCAACTCCTTTGGCAACATGATCATGAATGAAATGTTAAGATATCGGCCAATTGCTTGTTAGTGCGAGCATGCTTAAGATTAATATCTCCTTTGGCAACATGATCACGAATGAAATGATGTCGAACTTGAATATGCTTAGTTCGAGAATGTTGCACAGGATTATGACCAATTTTAATAGCACTTTCATTGTCACAAAGTAATGGAACATTTTTAACATGAATTCCATAATCCTTAAGTGTTTGTGTCATCCATAGTAATTGCGCACAACAAGATCCAGCAGCAATATACTCAGCTTCGGCAGTCGATAGACATACCGAGTTTTGTTTCTTAGAGGACCAAGATACAAGAGATCTGCCCAAAAATTGACAAGTACCCGAGGTGGATTTTCTATCAACCTTGTCACTGGCATAGTATGAATCAGAATAGCCAACAAGGTCAAAAGAAGACCCCTTGGGATACCAAATGCCAAAATTTGGCGTTTGTATCAAGTATCTCACAATGCGTTTTACAACCAAAAGATGACATTCTTTTGGTGCAGCTTGATATCTAGCACACATGCAAACACTAAGCATAATATCGGGACGAGATGCACATAGATATAACAATGAACCAATCATATATCGATAAACTTTCCGATCAACCGGCTCATCCTCTCTGGTAAGATCAATATGTCCGCTAGTAGGCATAGGGTTTTTCATACCTTTGCACTCCTGCATGTTGAACTTTCTGATCAAGTCCTTGGTATACTTAGTTTGAGAGATGAAAGTTCCTTCTTTTGATTGCTTGATTTGCAAGCCAAGAAAGAATTTCAGCTCACACATCATGGACATCTCATACTTCTCGGACATCAACCTTCCAAATCTTACACTAAATTGAGGGTTAGTGGAACCAAACATAATATCATCCACATAGATTTGGCACACAAATAATTCACCATTAACTCTCTTAGTGAATAAGGTTGCATCAATTTTACCAATTTCAAAACCTTTTTCGACAAGAAACTTCGTTAAACATTTGTACCAAGCACGAGGGGCTTGCTTAAGACCATAAAGAGCTTTACGAAGCTTGTAAACATGATTAGGTTTCTTAGGATTCACAAAGCCAGGTGGTTGCTTAACATAAACCTCTTCTTCAATCTCACCATTTAAAAATGCACTTTTAATATCCATTTGATAAAGCGTGATATCATGGTGATTGGCATAAGCAAGAAGAATGTGAATAGCTTCAAGTCTAGTGACGGGGGCGTAGGTCTCACCGTAGTCCATACCTTCGACTTGCATATATCCTTGAGCTACGAGGTGAGCCTTGTTGTGCATGACTTGACCGTCTTCATCTTGCTTGTTCCGAAATACCCATTTGGTTCCGATGATGTTGTGTTCATCCTCGGGCTTCTCCACGAGTGTCGATACTTCGTTCCTTTCGAAGTTGTGAAGCTCTTCATGCATAGTGTTCACCCAATCCGCGTCTTCAAGAGCTTGTTCTACCTTCAAGAGCTCAATGCTAGAGATGAAAGAATAATGCTCGTAGAAGTTTGCTAGATGAGTTTTAGAGCGAGTGATCCTCCCTGTTTGTATATCACCAAAGATTTGGTTTAGGGGATGGTTCTTGGTCACTTGTGCTCGAACTCGGGTCAGCTTTCGATTGTTGGTTGGTGGAGCTTCTTCTTCTTCATCATATCCTTCATCTTCGTTGTTGTTGAAGGTGTCGTTCCCTTGAGGTGGTGGTGAAGGATTTTGTGGTGGATCTTCATGATGCACTTCCTCCTCTTCATCATATTGTCGTGTACCGCTTGTGGATGCCTTCATGTCATGTTGTGGTTCACCTTGTTGTGAAGTAGGGGCTTCCACTTGAGTTGATGAAGTACTTTACTTCACCTCCATGGGACGGATATTGCCGATGGGTAAATCTAGGATAACTTCCGAAGGGTTCTTATCACCTACATCATTTGGCAATTGTTCGACTTGCGAACCATTAGATTCATCAAACTTCACATCTACCGTTTCTTCAACTTTTCGAGTGAAGTTGTTGTAGACACGGTAAGTGTGAGAGTTCGATCCATAACCAAGTAGGAATCCTTCATGAGATTTAGGAGCAAATTTAGTACGACGATGCTTATCAAGAATGTAGCACTTGGAGCCGAATACCCGAAAGTATCCAACTTGGGGTTTGTTACCGGTGAGTAGCTTGTATGCCGTTTTACCGAGAAGCTTGTGCAAGTAAAGTCGGTTTGTGGCATGACATGCTGTTTCCACGACTTCTGCCCAAAAGTGTTTTGGCGTCTTGTATTCGTCAAGCATCGTTATTGCCATCTCAATGAGTGTCCGGTTCTTCCTCTTAACAAATCCATTTTGTTGAGGCGTGTACGTGGCCGAGAACTCATGTGAGACACCTTCTTCATCAAGAAAGGTACCCACATGGGTGTTCTTGAACTCCGATCCGTTATCTCTCCGAACCTTCTTGATCTTCACTTCAAACTGATTTTGCGCTTTGTGCGCGAAGTTCTTGAAGATCTTTTGAACCTGTGACTTACCATATAGAAAGAATACCCACGTAAATCTGGAAAAATCATCAATTATAACTAGACCATAAGAATTTTCACTGAGACACTTGTAAGCATTGGGACTGAAAAGATCGATGTGAAGTAACTCGAGTGGTCTCCTAGTAGTCATGATATTCTTAACAGGATGACTTCCACCTACTTGCTTTCCAGCTTTACAAGCACTACAAAGTCTATCTTTGTCAAAGACAACATCTTTAACACCAAGTATATGATCACCTTTGATAAGTTTGTCTAAATTACGCATGCCAACATGTCCTAATCTTCTATGCCAAAGCCAACCTTTAGAAGATTTAGCAATTAAACAAGTGCGAGGTTTGGATCTCTTAGTGAAATCGACAATGTATAAATCACCTCTACGGATACCGGTAAAGACCATTTTATGATTATCTTGACGAAACACTTGGCAATCTATTTTTTCCTGAATAACACATTGAAACCGAAGTCGGCAAGTCTAGACACGGAAAGAAGATTATAGCCAAGAGATTCAACAAGCATAACATTTTGAATAGAACTATCATGGGATATGGCCACCTTACCAAGAACAAGTAGCTTACCTGTGGAGTTGTCTCCAAATGTTATGTACCTTCGTGGTCCATGGTTTGGTGTAATATCCTCAAACATTTCTCTATCTCCGGTCATATGATCGGTACATCTGCTATCGAGAATCCACTCTTTTCCTCCGGACATGTAATCCTTGAAGTTTGCCATGAGACTTAGATTCTTCATAATCTTCTCATACTCGATGTCGAACAGCTCATCTTCATCATAGTATCCATGTTCCACATTGTCATCATCAAGTGGGAAATCCTCATCATAAAGAAGAAGAGATTCGTTAGGATGGTGATCATGACAATGTTCAAGTTTATGAATGCGAAGGGCTTCTATAATGATATTGTTGATAGTTGTGACATCTCCTTTAGCATGCATGAGGTCTCTAAGCTCAAATAGACAAATATCAAATTTAGGATCACTAGGTGACATTTTGTGAAAGGCAATGGTTTTATGAAGAATTTCTTCAAGATTACTTAATGAATAATTTGGATATCGTTTCTCCAAATCATTCCACAAAGTGTAAGCACATGCAAAATTCTTCATTTGATTAAGCATATTTCTAGGCAATGCTCTAACAATGAGATTAACAGTCCTAAGATTGCATAGCATATCAATTTCCTCTTCGTGTGTGGGATGCAAAGGATCAATAGGAGGCTCATAGGGACGCATAACATATTTTCTCAATTGAAATTCATTAAACAGCTCAAGCATCAAAGATTTCCATTGACTATAGTACTCTCCATCAAGAATGGGCACTCTACAACTCAAACTCCCTATACTAGACACATCCATCTTCCTCCTTGGTGATTAAACCGAAGTAATGGAGACCAATGCTCTGATACCATTTGAGGGATCACTAGAAGAGCGTCTAGAGGGGGGTGAATAGACTACTAGTAGTAATTTAAAACCTAACCTCTCCCAAGTCAATTGGTTGGCAGATTTTAACAGTTTTGGCAAAGCTAGCAAGTCTAACAGCCCTATACATGCATGTCAACAAATGTGGCAGCGGAAAGTAAAGACATTGCATATGAAGTAAAGTGTTGAGATAGGTAGATCAAACGCAGTTGGAGACACATGGATTTTCCCGTGGTTCCGATAGGTGGCGCTATCGTACATCCACATTTATGGAGTCTTCAACCCACGGAGGATAACGGTCGCGAGAGTCCACGAACGGCTCAACCCAAAAGGGTCCACGAAGTAGCAACCTTGACTATACCATAACGGCTTCCATCTACGAAGGACTAGCCTCACTATGGGTAGATCTTCACGAAGTAGGCGATCTCCTTGCCCTGACAAACTTCTTGGTTCACTCCACAACATGAAGTAGGAGGCTCCCAAGCGACACCTAACCAATCTAGGAAGCACCACCCTCCAAAATGTAATAGGTTCGGTAATGACGATGAACTCCTTGCTCTTGTGCTTCAAGATGATAGACTCCTCAGCACCCAATCACTCTCTCACAGATTTGGCATGGTGGAAGAGATGGGATTGGTGGAAAGCTACTTGGGGAGGCTAGAGATCAAGATCCATATGATTGGAGTGTAATATCTTGACCTCAACACAAGGGTAGGTGGTTCTCTCTCAGAAAACTAGATGGGGAAAGTGTGGAATAGTTCTGAGTGCTTCTCTTTCGAGTAGGTGGTGGTTAATGGGTATATATAGGCATCCCCAAAAATCCAACCGTTACACACAAAATGACCAACTCGGTGACACCGATGTGTTAATCTCGGTGGTACCGAAGTGACTAAAAGGTGGCAACTTTTGAATCTCGGTGAGACCGATATAGGAAACTCAGTTGCACAGATAAGGTGACCAACGGGCAGATTTCCAATCTCGGTGACGCCGATCCAACATTCTCGATGGTACCGATAATGTGAATTTGCGTAATAGAAAGGTGGCAACCTAAACTCGATGGCACAGGTATGGAATCGGTTGCACCAAAGTGGCTAGGGTTTGGCTGAGTCTGTCTAGGTTCTGGAATCGGTGGCACCGGTATGGGAAAGTTGGTTGCACCGATTTTGAGTGTTAGGTATAGAATAGACTTTGGTGGGAGAGTTTGTGGATGTTTTTTGGTGACTATCACTTGTGCACATTTGAGCATATTGTTCACCAACAAAACCTTACCCCCTTTTAATAGTATTGGCTTTCCTATGGACTCAAAGTGATTTCTCACAAATATAAAATGTAGAGTCCTCTTGCTTGAAGCTTGGCCAACCTATTTCCTTGCATCTTGGGGTATGTCCACAATCTCCTTTTACCAAAGCTCTCTATAGACTGTATCTGAAATACACTAGGTAAAAGTATCAGTCGAAGAGACAATGTATGTTGTCATGAATTATCAAAACCACCAAGGGACCATGTTGTGCTTTCAGCATGATTATTGCCTTGGATAACTACATGATTATTCGCTTTTCTATCAATTGCTTGACAGTAAGTTGTTTACCCACCATGATATTTGCCTTCAAGAGAGAAGCCTCTAGTGAAACCTATGCCCCCCGGGTCTACTTTCCATAATATATTTTCAGATCTATAAACCAAAAATACTTTGCTGCAATTTATTTACCTTTTGCTTTCCGTTCTCATTTACATCTATGTCTATTAGATCTAATCCTTGCAAATAACCATACAGGGATTGACAACCGCTTTATAACGTTGGGCGCAAGAGTTTGATTGTTTGTGTAGGTGCATCCATTGGTGACTTGCCTCTTCCTCCTACTGGATTGATACCTTGGTTCTCAACAACTAAGGGAAATAATTATCTACTTTGCTACATCACCCTTTCCTCTTCAAGGGAAAACCAACACAAGCTTAAGAGGTAGCAAGAAGGATTTCTGGCACCGTTGTCGGGGAGGATACATAGTAAGTCAAGCATCTAACCTACCAAGTACCCATCACAAACTCATCTCTTGTATTTACATTATTTGCCAGTTGCCGCTTGTTTTCCTCTACCACACTTCACCAATTTGCTGTTTTATTCGCCCTCTCTTTCTCGTTTGCCTTTTTCTCGTCAGATCTTTTGTTTGCTTGTGTGGCCATGTGCCTCCTATTTGCTTGCATCTTCGCTTGCTAAAAATCTATTGATATGGATCCTCATCCACTTGCTAATCTTTTGAAAATACCAAATTATGATGAACCAATTGCTAGTGGGTTGAGTGCACTTGATTATCTCTATGAAGTTTTGCTTGAAAATCATGAAAATTTTGATGAATTGTTGAAAGAAGAAAATTATAAAGTGATTCATGATATCTCCTTGAAGAAAAGCACGATTGCCATGTTATTAGTATGAATTCTCTGAATAACCATGATGCTAATGATATGCAAAACCACAAGCTTGGGGATGCTATGCTTGATGAAGATGATATTTTTTGTTCCCCAAGTTTTGGTGATGACACGTATGCTATAATTGATCATGAGAGAATGCTTTGTGTGATAGTTATATTGTGAGATTCGTTCATGATGCTACTGAAAATTACTATGAGAGAGGAACATATGCTTTTACATATTGCAATCATATCAAGTTTCCTCTCTATGTGTTCAAAGTTTTGAATTTATGCTTGTTTTTCCTTCCTATGATAGTTGATTTTCGTTCCCATAATTTGTTTGCTCACAAAAACCCTATGCATAGGAAGTGGGTTAGACTTAAATATAGTTACCATGTGATTCATGATGTTCCTATTGTTGCAAATAGGAATTATGTGCCCGTAGATCTCATTGTTCTTGATATAGATTGCAATCCTACATGTCCTATTATTCTTTGTAGACCTTTCCTTAGAACGATTGGTGCAATTATTGACATGAAAGAAGGAAACACTAGATTTCAATTTCCATTAAGGAAAGACATGGAACACTTTCCTAGAAAGAAAATAAGATTGCCTTATGAATCTATTATGAGATCTACTTTTGGATTGCATACCAAAGATGACAATACCTAGATCTATTGCGTTTTGCCTAGCTAGGGGCGCTAAACAATAGCGCTTGTTGGGAGACAACCCAATTTTATTTCTGTGTTCTGTTTTTGCTTCTGTTTTTGAGTGTTTCCCACATTATTACTTCTATAGTAATTGTGTTTTGGTTTCTTAGTTAGTGTTTGAGCCATGTAAAACCTTTGGGGTGATCTATGGTAGTTGTTGATTTGATCTTGCTCAAAAACAGAAACTTTTGCATTCAGTCCAGGAATTTTCAAAAAAATTCAGAGCGTCGAATGAGCCTGAAATTTTTGCACAAGATTGATATATAAATTTACCAGGTTTTCCTAATGGTTAAGAATGTTTTGAGTTACATAAGTATACGAAGTTTTCAGATTTCTATAGACTGTTCTATTTTTGACAGATTCTGTTTTCTTTGAGTTGTTTGCCTATTTTAATGAATCTATGGGTTGTATCATGGGGTATGAACCATGGAGAAGTTAGAATATAGTAGGTATAACACCAATATAAATAAAGAACGAGTTCACAACAGTACCTAAAGTGGTGATTTATTTTCATATACTAACGGATCTCACGAGTTTTCTATTAAGTTTTGTGTTGTGAAGTTTTCAAGTTTTGGGTAAAGATTTATGGACTATGGAATAAGGATTGGCAAGAGCTAAGCTTGTGGATGCCCAAGGCACCCCAAGTCATATTCAAAGATGCCAAAGATCCTAAGCTTGGGGATGCTCCGGAAGGCATCCCCTCTTTCGTCTTCAATCCATCGATAAATTTACTTGAGGCTATTTTTATTCACCACATGATATGTGTTTTGCTTGGAGCGTCTTGTATGATATGAGTCTTTGCTTCTTATTTCACCAAAATCATCCTTGCTGCACACATTTTTTGATAAGGACACGTTGAATCGTGAATTTGTTAGAATGCTCTATGTGCTTCACGTATATCTTTTGAGTTAAGCAAGTTTGCTTTATGTGCTTCACTTACATTTTTAGAGCACGGTGGTGTTTGCGTTTTATAGAAATAATTGAACTCTCGTACCTCACTTATATTATTTTGAGAGTCTCTAAACAGCATGGTAATTGGTTTAGGTTATTAATTTAGTCCTAATATGATATGCATCCAAAAGGGATATAATAAAAACTTCCATATTAAGTGCATTGAGTATTTATGTGAAGTTTGATTCCTTGCATAAAGTTTTGAGATATAAAGATGGTAATGTTAAGAGTCATGTTAGGAAGTAATTGTGATTTGGTAAAAATACTTGTGTAAAGGTTTGTGATTCCCGTAGCATGTACGTATGGTGAACCGTTATGTAAGGAAGTCGGAGCATGACTTGTTTATAGATTGTCGACCTTTGTGTGAGGGTCGAGAGCGCGCGATGACTAAAAGACCTTTTCAATTGGTCGAGAACTCCTACCAACCTCTCCCCTAGGATCATGCGTTTAATACTTTGCTTCAATGACTAAAAGACTTTTTCAATAAGTATGTGAGTTCTTTATGACTAATGTTGAGTGCATGGATTATACGCACTCTCACCCTTCCACCTTTGCTAGCCTCTCTAGTACTGCACTACCGCGCAACTTTCCCCGTTACAACAAACACCTTCCTCAAAACAGCCACCATATTCCTTCCTCAAAACCGCCACCATATATCTTTCCTCAAAACAGCCACCATACCTACCTATTATGGCATTTCCATAGCCATTCCAAGATATATTGCCATGCAACTTCCACCGTTTCCTTTTATGACTTGCACCATCAGTCCCGTATTGCATACAGAGTCATATTTGGTCATAGGTATCGAGTTGTAATTTTCTTTTGAGATGTAAGTAAATAAAAGTGTGATGATTATCATTATTAGATCATGTCCCGTGTGAGGAAAGGATGATGGAAGCTATGATTCCCTCATAAGTGGGGATGAGATTCCGTACTTTATGAAAAATAATAAAAGAGGACAGTGAAGCCCAAATAAAAAATAATAATAAAAGAGGCCTTAGATGCCCACGAAAAAAATGAGAGAAAATAGGGAAGGGACATTGGTACTAACTTTTTCCACACTTGTGCTTCAAAGTAGCACCATGATCTTCATGATAGAGAGTCTCCTATTTTGTCACTTTCATATAACTAGTGGAATTTTTCTTCATGATGCACATCCACTTAGTTCCTTTTTGATCTTTCATACACTTATAGCTCTAGTGCATCCGTTGCATGGCAATCCCTACTCACTCACATTGATATCTGATAATGGGCATCTCCATAGCCCGTTGATACGCCTAGTTGATGTGAGACTATCTTCTCCCTTTCCTTGACAACCTCCACCATATTCTATTCCACCTATAGTGCTATATCCATGGCTCACGCTCATCTATTGTGTGAGACTTGAAAAAGTTTGAGAAAATAAAGGTGTGAAAACAATTGCTTGACTTTTCATCGGGGTTGTGCATGATATAAATACTTTGTGTGAGGAATATGGAGCATAGCCAGACTATATGATATTGTAGGGATAACATTCTTTTGCCATTATATTTTGAAGATTACAATTGCTTTGCTAGTATTATTGAAGAGTTATTGTTTTTATATCAATATTAAGCTTTTGTTTTGAGTCTTACGGATCTGAATATTCATGCCACAATAAATAATATTACATGGATAAATATGTTAGGTAGCACTCCACATCAAAAAAATTGTTTTTATCATTTACCTACTCGAGGACGAGCAGGAATTAAGCTTGGGGATGCTGATACGTCTCCAATATATCTATAATTTTTTATGATGGCATGCTATTATATTATCTGTTTTGGATGTTTTATATGCATTAATATGTTATTTTATATTATTTTTGGGACTAACCTGTTAATCTAGAGCCTAGTGCGAGTTTCTGTTTTTTCCTTGTTTTTGAGTTTTGTAGATATGGAATATTAAACAGAGTCCAAACGGAATGAAACCTTTGGAAGGAATTTTTCTGGAAGGAAACAAATGAACTAGGCTTGGAGTGCACGGCAGGGACCCTGCCAGGGAGTGTTGGAAATATGCCCTAGAGGCAATAATAGTTATTATCATATTTCCTTGTTCATGATAATAGTTTATTATCCATGCTATAATTGTGTTGATTAGAAACTAAATACATGTGTGGGTATATAGAAAACACTGTGTCCCTAGTATGCCTCTAGTAAACTAGCTCGTTGATCAAAGATGGTCAAGGTTTCCTAGCCATTGACATGAGATGTCATTTGGTAACGGGATCACATCATTAGGAGAATGATGTGATGGACAAGACCCAAACTATAAACATAGCATATGATCATGTCAGTTTATTGCTACAGTTTTCTACATGTCAAGTATCTGTTCCTATGACCATGAGATCATGCAACTCACTAACACCGGAAGAGTACCTTGTGTGTATCAAACATCGCAAAGTAATTGGGTGACTATAAAGGTGCTCTAGAGGTATCTCCGAGGGTATCTGTTGGGTTGGCATGGATCAAGATTGGGATTTGTTACTCCGTGTGACAGAGAGGTATCTCAGGGCCCACTCGGTAATACAACATCACAATAAGCCTTGAAAGCAATGTGACTACGTGTTAGCCATGGGATCTTGTATTACGGAACGAGTAAAGAGACTTGCTGGTAACGAGGTTGAACTAGGTATACAGATACTGACGATCGAATCTCGGGCAAGTAACATACCAAAGAACGAAGGGAACAACATACGCGATTAACTGAATCCTTGACATAGAGGTTCGACCAATAAGGATCTTCGTAGAATATGTAGGAACTAATATGGGCATCCAGGTCCCGCTATTGTTTATTGACCGTAGAGGTGTCTCGGTCATGTCTACATAGTTCTCGAACCCGTAGGGTCTGCACACTTAAGGTTCAGTGACGTTTCGATAGTATAGAGTTATGTATGGTGGTGACCGAAGGTTGTTTGGATTCCCGGATGAGATCCGGACGCCATGAGGAGCTCCAGAATGGTCCGGAGGTAAATATTGATATATGGGATAATAGTGTTTTGTCTCCGGAAGGGTTTCGGAATTCACCGGAAATAGTTTTGGATGTTTCCCAAAATGTTTGGGGTACAAGGACACTTTATTTGGGCCAAGGGGTAAAGCCCATGAGGCTTTAGGAAGGTGCAAAAGATGTTTTGCGGAGGCCAAGGGCCAGACGCCAGGGACGTTGGCGTTTGGGGAAAGATGCCGAGGACCTTGGCGTCTGGTCCTGGAGTCCGAGGAGGACTCTTGCCTTGCGGGCAAACCGACCTTGAGGAGGATTTTTATCCAAGTTTCGAACCCAAGGCTCAGCATATAAATAAAGGGGCGGGGCTAGCACTTGGAACACATCAAGAAACCCTAAGCCACGTGCTGCCTCTCCTCTAGTTCGTAGTTTCTCCTCTAGATCGGTTTCAGCGGTGCTTGGGCGAAGCACTGCTAGAATTACTCCACCACCATTGCCCCAATGCTGTTGCACTATCGGAGAACTCGTCTACCTCTCCGCTCCCTCTTGCTAGATCAAGAAGGCGGAGATCGTCATTGAGCTGTACGTGTGCTGAACGCGGAGGTGTCGTTCGTTCGGCGCTAGATCAGAAGGGTCGTGATCAAGATCGCGAGACGATTCGTGATTGGATTGCGGGACGGATCGTGATGAGATCGCGGGACGGATCATGATTGGATCGCGGGATGGATCGTGATGGGATCGCGAAGACGTTTGACTACATAAACCGCGTTTCTTAACGCTTCCCACTTAGCGATATACAAGGGTATGTAGATCCACTCTGCCTCTCGTAGATGCTCATCACCATGAATAGATCTTGCGTGTGCATAGGATTTTTTTTGTTTCCCATGCAACGTTCCCCAACAGTGGCATCTGAGCTAGGTCTATGTGTAGATGAGATCTCGAGTAGAACACAAAGAGTTTGTGGGTGTTGATGCTTAGATTGCTTCCTCCCTTGGTCGTGTTTTGGTTCAGCGGTATTGTGGGATGAAGCGTCCCGGACCAACCTTACTCCTACGCTTCCGAGAGACCGATTCCATCGAGTGACGTGTAACTTCATTGCACAAAGATGGTTGGTGGGTGTCTGTTTCTCCTACTTTAGTTGGATCGGATTCGACAAAGGCGGTCCTTGAGAAGGTTGAAAAGCAACTCATGTATCACCATTGTGGTTTTGCGTAGGTGAGAATTGTTCTTGCTAGATACCCGTAGCAGCCACGTAAAACTTGCAACAACAACTAGAGGACGTCTAACTTGTTTTTGCAGGGTATGTTGTGATGTGATATGGCCAATTACATGATGAGATATATGTGATGTATGAGATGATCATGTGATGTATAGAATATCATGACTTGCATGTCGATGAGTACGGAAACCGGCAGGAGCCATAGGGTTGTCTTTAATTATTGTATGACCTGCGTGTCAATCATTAAGTGTTATGTAATGCTTTACTTTATCGCTAAACGGGATCTATAGTAGTATGATCATGGTGGGCACGACAACCCTGATGGCGACATAATGATGGAGATCATGATGATGGATTTCATGGTGTTATGCCGGTGACGATGGAGATCATGTCGGTGCTTTCAAGATGGAGATCAAAAGCACAAGTTCATGGCCATATCATGTCACTTATGATTTGCATGTGATGTTAATCCTTTTATGCACCTTGTTTTGCTTAGGATGACGGTTGCATTATAAGGTGTTCCCTCTCTTAATTTCAAGATAAATTGTGTTCTCCCCGAGTGTGCACCGTTGCGAAAGTTCGTCGTGTCGAGACACCATGTGATCATCGGGTGTGATAGACTCTACGTTCACATACAATGGGTGCAAGCCAGTGTTGCACATGCAGAACACTCGGGTTAAATTTGACGATCCTAGGATGTACAGACATGGCCTCGGAACACAAGAGACCGAAAGGTCGAACATGAGTCGTATAATAGATATGATCAACAAGATGATGTTCATCATTGAAACCACCTCAACTCACGTGATGATCGGACTTGAGTTGGTGAATTTGGATCATGTATCACTCGAATGATTGGAGGGATGTCAATTTGAGTGGGAGTTCTTAAGTAATATGATTAATTGAACTCATTATCATGAACATAGTAAGTAGTGTCTTTGCAAATTATGTTGTAGATTACTAGCTCACGCTGTAGCTCCCTTGAATTTTTATATGTTCCTAGATAAATAGAGTTGAAAGATGATGGTAGCAATATTGCGGACTGGGTCCATGCTTTGAGGATTGTCCTCATTGCTGCACAGAAGGCTTATGTCCTTAATGCTCCGCTCGGTGCGCCACCCCCTCTAGCGTCGTCTGTAGATGTTGTGAACATCTGACAGGCATGTTCCGATGACTACTTGATAGTTTAGTGCATCATGCATTACATCTTAGAATTGAGGCTCGGAAACATTTTGAATGTCACGAAACGTATGAGATGTTCTAAGAGCTGAAATTAGGATCTCGGGCTCGTGCCCGTGTTATGAGATATGAGATCTCCAACAAGATTCTTTGCCTGCAAGATGAAAGAGAATAGCTCAATCATTGAGCATGTGCTCAGATTGTCTGGGTGCTACAATCGCTTGAATCGAGTGGGAGTTGATCTTCCAGATAAGATAGTGATTGATATAGTTCTCCAAGTCACTGCCACTAAGCTACTAGAACTTGGTGATGAACTATAAAATACTAGGGATAGAAATAATGATCCCTGAGCTGTTCGCGATGTTTGACACCGCGAAGGTAGAAATCAAGAGGGATCTTCAAGTGTTGATGGTAAGTAAAACCACTAGTTTCGAGAAGGGCAAGGGCATGGAGGGAAACTTCATGGATGGCAAGTCAGTTGCTGCTCCAGTAAAGCAACCCAAAGTTGAACCCAAACCCGAGACTAAGTTCTTCTATTATGAGGAGAGCGGTCGCCGAAGCGGAACAACCCTAGATACTTGGTAGATAAGAAGGCTGGCAACATCGACAGAAGTATATTTGATATACGTGTTATTTATATGTACCTTGCTAGTACTCCTAGTAGCACCTGGGTATTGGATATCGGTTCGGTTGCTAAATGTTAGTAACTCGAAGTAAAAGCTACGGAATAAACGAAGACTACCTAAGTGTGAGGTGACGATGTGTGTTGGAAATGTTTCCAAGGTTGATGTGATCAACATCGCACGCTCTCTCTACCTTCGGGATTAGTGACGAACCTAAATAAATGTTATTTGGTGTTTTGCGTTGAGAATGAATGTGATTAGATTGTATTTATTGCAACACGGTTATTCATTTAAGTTAGAGAATAATGGTTATTTTGTTTACATGAATAACACCTTCAATGGTCATGCACCAAGTGAGAATGGTTTGTTGAATCTTGATCGTAGTAATACACATGTTCATAACATCGATGCCAAAAGATACAAAGTTAATAATCATAGTACCACATACTTGTGGCACTGCCGCTAAATTTCATATTGGTATAAAGCGCATGAAGAAACTCCATGCTGATGGATCTTTGGACTCATTCGATTTCGAATCGGTTGAGCC
Organism: Hordeum marinum; assembly: GCA_022496015.1. Lineage (NCBI taxonomy): Eukaryota > Viridiplantae > Streptophyta > Magnoliopsida > Poales > Poaceae > Hordeum > Hordeum marinum. The sequence continues at coordinate 333,405,964 of CM039676.1, read as the reverse complement.
ATGCGAACCATGCCTCTTGGGCAACATGACTAAGGACCCCGTTTTCTGGATTGATGGAGCAGGAAAGTGATTTATTGGAAATGATACATGTTGATGTATGCAATCCAATGAGTCTTGTAGCATGTGGTGGATATCGTTATTTTCTTACTTTCACTGATGATTTGAGTAGATATAGTGTATATTTACTTAATGAAACACAAGTCTGAATCGTTTGAAAGGTTCAAGCAAATTCAGAGTGAAGTTTAAGATCATCATGACAAGAAGATAAAAATGTCTGTGATATGGTCATGGAGGTGAATATCTGAGTTACGAGTTTGGCATACAACTTTTGACAATGTGAAAGTTGTTTCACAACTCACGCCACCTGGAACACCATAGTGTGATTGTGTGTCTGAACGTCATAGTCGTGCTCTATTGGATATGGTGCGTGCTATGATGTCTCTTATCGTTTTGCCACTATCGTTTTTGGGGTTATGCATTAGAGACAACTACATTCACTTTCAAAGGGGCACCATCTAAATCCGTTGAGATGACACCATACGGTTTGGTAGAAACCTAAAGTTGTCATTTCTTAGAGTTTGGCAATGCGACACTTATGTCTGATAAGCTCGAACCCAAAGCGGACAAGTAAATCTTCATAGAATACCCTAAGAACAGTTGGGTGAACCTTCTATCTCAGATCCAAGCATAAAGTGTTTGTTGCTAAAACTGGGTCCTTTCTCGAGAAAAAGTTTCTCTCAAAAGAATTGAGTGGGAGGAAGATAGAACTTGATGAGGTTGTTGAACCTTTGTTTCAACCAGAGAGCAGCGCAACGCAGGAAGATGTTTCTGTGAAGCCTACGTTAGTTGACGAGGAAGTTAATGATGATGATCATGAAGCTTCGAATCAAGTTACTATCAAACCTCGTAGGTCGACAAGGATGCATACTGCTCCTGAGTGGTACGACAACCCTGTCTTGGAGGTCATGTTGTTGGACAACAGTGAACCTACGAGCTACGGAGAAGCGATGATAGGCCCGGATTCCGACAAATGGTTAGAGGCCATGAAATCCGAGAAAGGATCCATGTATGAAAACCAAGTATAGACTTTGGTAGACTTGCTCATTGGACGGCAGGTCGTCGAGTACAAATGGACCTTTAAGATGAAGAGATGCGCTGATGGTAAATGTCACCATTTATAAAGCTTGACTTGTTGCAAACAAGTTTATGACAAGTTCAATGAGTTGGCTGCGATGAGACTTTCTCACTCGTAGCGATGCTAAAGTATGTTGGAACTATGTTAGCAGTTGCTGTATTTTTCAATTATTAAATCTGGCTGATGGATGTCAAAACATCATTTCCTTAATGGTTTACTTGAGGAAAGGTTGTATGTGATACAACCAGAAGGTTTTGTCAGTCCTAAGGATGCTAAAAGGTGAGCAAGCTTCAGTGATCCTTCTATGGACTGAAGCAAGCATCTCGGAGTTGGAATATACGCTTTGATGAGGTGATCAAAGTTTTTGAGTCTATACAAAGTTTATTAGAAACTTGTATTTGCAATAAAGTGAGTGGGAGCACTATAGAGTTTCTAATAAGCATATGTGGATGACATGTTGTTGATCAGAAATGATGTAGAATTTTTGGAAAGCATAAAGGGTTGTTTGAAAAGAGTTTTTCAAAGGAAGACCTGGATAAAGCTACCTAATAGTTGAGCATCAAGATCTATAGAGATAGATCAAGATGCTTGATGAGACTTTCAATGAGTACATACCTTGACAAGATTTTGAAAGAGTTCAAAATGGATAGTCAGAGAAAGAGTTCTTGCCTGATTTGTAAGGTGTGAAGTTGAGGAAGACTCAAAGCTCGACCACGGCGCAAGAAAGAGAAAGGACAAAGGCCGTCCGCTATACTTTATCCATAGGCTCTATATAGTATGCCATGCTGTGTACCGCAACTGTGTGTGCCTGGCCATGAGTCCGTCAAGGGGTACAAGAGTGATCCAGGAGTGCATCACTGGACAGCGGTCAAGATTATCCTTAGTAACTAAAAGACTAAGGAAATGTTTCTCGATTATGGAGGTGATAAAGAGTTTGTCGTAAAGAGTTACGTCGATGGAAGCTTTAACACCAATCCAGATGACTCTTAGTAGCAATCCGGATACGTATAGGGGAGCAACGATTTGGAACAACTCGAAGTGGAGTGTGGTAGCAGTGTCTACAGTATGACATAGAGATTTGCAAAGTACACACAGATCTGAATGACGCAGACCCGTTGACTAAAATACCTCTCTCACATGCAAAGCATGATCGAGCCCCAGAACTCATTGGGTGTTAGATTCATAACAATGCGAATCACATGGTGATGTGAACTAGATTATGGACTCTAGTGCAAGTGGGAGACTGTTGGAAATATGCCCTAGAGGCAATAATAAATTAGTTATTATCATATTTCCTTGTTCATGATAATCATTTATCATCCATGCTATAATTGTATTGATTGGAAACTAAATACATGTGTGGGTATATAGACAACACTGTGTCCCTAGTATGCCTCTAGTAAACTAGGTCATTGATCAAAGATGGTCAAGATTTCCTAGCCATTGACATGAGATGTCATTTGATAATGGGATCACATCATTAGGAGAATGATGTGATGGACAAGACCCAAACTATAAACGTAGCATATGATCATGTCAGTTTATTGCTATAGTTTTCTCCATGTCAAGTATCTGTTCCTATGACCATGAGATCATGCAACTCACTAACACCAGAGGAGTACCTTATGTGTATCAAACGTCGCAACATAACTGGGTGACTATAAAGGTGCTCTATAGGTATCTCCGAGGGTGTCTGTTGGGTTGGCATGGATTAAGACTGGGATTTGTTACTTCGTGTGACGGAGAGGTATCTCAGGGCCCACTCAGTAATACAACATCACAATAAGCCTTGCAATCAATGTGACTAAGTGTTATCCACGGGATCTTGTATTACGTAACGAGTAAATAGACTTGCTGGTAACAAGGTTGAACTAGGTACAAAGATACCGACGATCGAATCTCGGGCAAGTAACATATCGAAGAACAAAGGGAACAACATATAGGATTAACTGAATCCTTGACATAGAGGTTCGACCGATAAAGATCTTCGTAGAATATGTAGGAACTAATATGGGCATCCAGGTCCTGCTATTGGTTATTGACCGTAGAGGTGTCTCAGTCATGTCTACATAGTTCTCGAACTCGTAGGGTCTGGACACTTAAGGTTCGGTGACATTTTGGTAGTATAGAGTTATGTATGGTGGTGACTTAAGGTTGTTCGGTGTCTCAGATGAGATCCCGGACACCACAAGGAGCTCCGGAATGGTCCGTCGGTAAAGATTGATATATGGGATAATAGTGTTTGGTCTACGGAAGGGTTCCGGAATTCACCAGAAATAATTTTGGATGTTTCCCGAAATGTTCGGGGTACAAGGACACTTTATTTGGGCCAAGGGGTAAAGCCCATGAGGCTTTAGGAAGGTGCAAAAGATGTTTTGCGGAGGCCAGGGGCCAGATGCCATGGACCTTGGCGTCTGGGGCCAGATGTCGAGGACCTTGGCGTCCGGTCCTGGAGTCCGAGGAGGACTCTTGCCTTGCGGGCAAACAGATCTTGAGGAGGATTTTTCTCCAAGTTTCGACCCCAAGGCTTAGCATATAAATAAAGGGGTGGGGCTAGCACTTGGAACACATCAAGAAATCCTAAGCCACGTGTTGCCTCTCCTCTAGTTCGTAGTTTCTCCTCTAGACCAGTTTCTGCGGTGTTTAGGCGAAGCCCTACTGGAATTAATCCACCACCATCGCCGCAAAGCCATCGCGCTGCCGAAGAACTCATCTACCTCTCCTCTCCCTCTTGCTGGATCAAGAAGGCGGAGATCGTCATTGAGCTGTACGTGTGCTGAACGCGGAGGTGCCGTTCGTTCGATGCTAGATCAGAAGGACCATGATCAAGATCGCGGGACAAATCGTGATGAGATCGCGGGACGGATCGTTATTGGATCACGGGACGGATCGTGATGGGATCGCGGGATGCTCGGTGATTTGGATCGCGAAGATGTTCGACTACATCAACCGCGTTTCTTAACGCTTCCTTCTTAGCGATCTACAAGGGTATGTAGATCCACTGTCCCTCTCGTAGATGCTCATCACTATGGATATATCTTGTGTGTGCATAGGAAATTTTTTGTTTCCCATGCAATGTTTCCCAACAAGGAGTCACAAGCCTGCTAGGCGAGGGGCCCCCTTGGTCATGCCTAGCAGGCTTGCCGTCTCCCGGCAGGTCTCCTAACCCTAATCTGTGCCCTATAAATTCCCAAATATTCCTCCAACATCAAAACGATCCACACAAATACTTTTCCGTCGCGAGAAGCCTTTGTTCCTGAGAGATCCAATCTTGGAGCATTTTCCGGTAATCTTCCGGAGGGGGTTCCGATCACGGAGGGCATCTACATTAACTCCATTGCCCCTCTGATGATGCGTGAGTAGTTAACCACAGACCTATGGGTCCATAGCTAGTATCTAGATGGTTTCTTCATGATCTTCATGGAGATCTATCCTATGTAATCCTCTTTTGTGGTGTGTTTGTCAAGATCCGATGAATTGTGAGTTTATGTTCAGATTATCCATGAATCTTATTTGAATCTTCTCTGAATTCTTATATGCATTATTTCATATCCTTGCAAGTCTCTTCGAGGAATTAGTTTGGTTTGGCCAACTAGATTGGTAATTCTTGCAATGGGAGAAGTGATTGGTTTAGAGTTCAATCTTGTGGTGTCCTCACCCAGTGACTAGTAGGGGTAGCGAGGCACGTATTGTATTCTTGCTATCAAGGGTAACAAGATGGGGTTTTCATCATATTGCTTGAGTTTATCCCTCTACATTATTTCATCTTTCTTAATGCGTTACTCTGTTCTTCATGAACTTAATACTCTGGAGGCAGGCATGAGTCGGTCGATGTGTGGAGTAATAGTAGTAGATGCAGAATCATTTCGGTCTACTTAATACAGACATGATACCTATATGCATGATCAGTTCCTTGGATAACTACATGATTATTCGCTTTTCTATCAATTGCTTGACAGTAATTTGTTTACCCACCATGATATTTGCCTTCAAGAGAGAAGACTAGTGAAACCTATGGCCCTCGGGTCTACTTTCCATAATATATTTTCAGATCTATAAACCAAAATACCAAAAATACTTTGCTGCAAATTATTTACCTTTTACTTTCCATTCTCGTTTACATCTATCTCTATTGGATCTAATCCTTGCAAATAACCATGAAGGGATTGACAACCCCTTTATAGCGTTGGGTGCAAGAGTTTGATTGTTTGTGCAGGTGCATCCATTGGTGACTTTCTTGTTCCTCCTACTGGATTCATACCTTGGTTCTCAATAACCGAGGGAAATACTTATCTACTTCGCTGCATTACCCTTTCCTCTTCAACGGAAAACCAACGCAAGCTCAAGAGGTAGCACACCATCATGGAGGGGTTCATCTTCTTTATAGGTGCCTCTCTGATGATGCGTGAGTAGTCCACCATAGACCTACGTGTCCGTAGGTAGTAGCTAGATGTCTTCCTCTCTCTCTATGTTTCTCAATACAATGGTCTCTTGGAGATCTATTTGATGTAATGACTTTTGCGATGTGTTTGTTGGGATCCGATAAATTTTGAGTTATCTTCTTTGATCTTTTATTTGCATGATTACTTATATCATCGCATTTCTTCTTCGGATCTTTGGTTTCGTTTGGCCAACTAGATCGATTTTTCTTGCCATGGAAAGAGGTGCTCTGTGATGTGTTCGATCTTGTGGTGTTCTTTCCGAGTGACAGAAGGGGCAGCAAGACACACATGTAACGTTGCCATTAAGGATAACAAGATGGGGTCTATTCTTGCATGAATAGATCTTGACTACATCATGTCACCGTTCTTATTGCATTACTTCGTTTCACCAGGAACATAATACAGTAGATCCATGCTGGATAGCGGTCGATGTGTGGAGCAATAGAAGTAGATGCAAAATTGTTTCGGTCTACTTGTCTTGGATGTGATGCCTATATAATGACCATTGCCTAGATATCGTCATCATTATTTGATCTTCTATCAATTTCCTGAAAGTAATTTGTTCAGCCACCATGCACTATACTCATGAGAGAAGCAACTAGTGAAACCTACGACCCCCGGGTCTACTTTTCCAACATATTGTTTTCCGATCTACTATTGGCATCTTTTATTTTCAGATCTATAAAACAAAAAACCCCAAAATACCTTGCTGCACTTTTTGTTTACCTATTTTATTTTGTGTTCTTGCGAGATCTATTTGCCAAAACTATCACTACATAATCTATCTTATTACCGTGGAGAGCTTCACAACCTCTCTTTCGCGTCGGGTTGCAAGTATTTTTTATTTGGTTGCATGTGTTGTTTATGTGGGTGCGTGATCTTCCTCTACGGATTGATATCTTCGTTTCATAAACTGAGGGAAATACTTACCGCCATTGTGCTGTATCATCCCTTCCTCTTTGGGGAACTACCGACGGAGTCCCAAGTCACGTCAAGTAGAAATTTTTCCCTCAAGTGGATGACCTGATGTTTATCAATCTGTGGGAGGTGTAGGATGAAGATGGTCTCTCTCAAACAACTCTACAATCAAATACAAGAAATCTCTTGTGTCCCCAACACATCCAATACAATGGCAAATTGTATAGGTGCACTAGTTAGGCGAAAAGATGGTGATACAAGTGCAATATGGATTGTGGATATAGGTTTTCGTAATCTGGAAATATAAAAACAGCTAGGCAACAAGTGTAAAATGGCGAGCAAAACATTGTATAAATTCTTGGAAATAAGAGCTATGATTCATACTTTCATTAGTGCAATCTCCCAACAATATTAACATAGTTGAATCATATGATCATCCCTAAACGTGCAACAAAGAATCACTCCAAGGTTCATATCTAGCAGAGAATAATAAGATGAAATTGGTGTAGGTAGTAGAACCACCTCAAAGTTATTCTTTCTGATCGATCTATTGGTATATTCCTATAAGTGTCACAAACATCCCTAGAGTTTGTAGTAAAATAACACCAATGATATATACCAATCAACCCTAATGTCACCTAGAAACTCCAATGTCACCTATACGACATCCATCAAACAATTTCAGATCTATCATATTCAATCCAACACAAAGAACTTCAAGGAGAACCCCAAGATTTCTATCGGAGAACGTGGTACGAGAACATGCAATCAACCCCTATGCATAGATCCCCTAGGACACCGGAATCCGCAAGTTGATGCCTCAACATATATCAACCGAATCAATAGAATACCCTAATGTCACTAGGGGTATCCCACACAAGATGTACATCAAGTGTTCTCAAACCATAATATTCAATCCAACATAAGGACATATCAAAGAGAAAGATTCAATTCATCACAACAAGATAGCAAGGGAGATACATCATATGATCAGACTATATTAACTAAGCCCATGATACATCAAGATCATGACATCTCAAGAACACGAGAGAGATAGAGAAAGAGAGATTGAACACATAGCTACTGGTACATACCCTCAACCCCGAGGGCGAACTACTCCCTCCTCATCATGGCCTCCGCCGGGATGATGAAGATGGCCACCGGATGATGATTTCCCTCTCCGGCAGGGCACAGGAACGCCTCCAGAGTGATTTTTCATTGATATAGAGAGTTGCGGCGGCGGAACGAGGAGTCTCTATTTATTTTTGGCTTTTTTTGGTATTTATAGGTTTTTTAGCGTTGAAATCACACGCAAAGAAGACACATGGGCCCCAAGGGGTGCGCCTTGATGGCTTGTAGCCCATAGGTGGATCCCCTCCGATGGTTCTTCGCTCCAATGTTTCTTATTTACTTCATAAAAAATCACAAAAAAGTTTCGGGCGATTCCGAGAACTTTCATTTTCTGCACAAAAAACACCACCATGATAATTCTACTAAAAACATCGTTGATCTGAGTTAGTTCCAAATGAATCATATAAAGTGCATCAAAATTCTATATAAGTATTGTAAACATAGGTGAATATGGCATGAATACTTCATAAATTGTAGATACATTGGAGATGTATCAGCATCCCCAAGCTTAATTCCCGCTCGTCCTCAAATAGGTAAATGATAAAAGAAATAATTTATGAAATGTGAATGCTAGCATGGTGAATAGTTTTGATCATTCATAATTTCAGTCACTTTTCTACCATCATAACCAACAATTTTTTCTCATAAAAATCATCATGATAGATGATAATCCTCAAGTATAGGGGATCGCAACAGTTTTCAAGGGTAGAGTATTCATCCCAAATTTATTGATTCAACACAAGGGGAGCGAAAGTATATTCTCGAGTATTCGCAGCTAAGTTGTAAATTCAACCACACCTAAAAGACTTAATATCCACAACAAAGTATTCAGTAGCAAAGTAGTATGGAAGTAACAGTAACGGTGGCAAAAGTGACAGTAGGAGTTTTGTAGTGAAAGTAACAGTAGCAACAGAAAAGTAACTTAGCAATGATCAATATTTGGAAAGCTCGTAGGCAATGGATGAGTGATGGATAATTATGTCGAATGGCATTCATCATGCTACAGTTATAACATAGGGTGACACAGAACTAGCTCCAATTCGTCAATGTGATGTAGGCATGTATTCCATATATAGTCATATGTGCTTAGGGAAAAGAACTTGCATGGCATCTTTTGCCCTACCCTCCCGTTGCAGTGGGGTCCTAATGGGAACTAAGGGATATTAAGGCGTCCTTTTAATAGAGAACCGAACCAAAGCATTAGCACTTAGTGAATACATGAACTCCTCAAACTACGGTGATCACTGGAAAGAATCCCTGTTATTGTCACCCTGGGGGATGCGGATCATAAATCGTAATAGGTGTCTAAAACTTGCAAGATAGGATCAAGAACACATATATATTCATGAAAACATAATAGGTTCAGATCTTAAATCATGGCACTCGGGCCCTAGTGACAAGCATTAAGCATAGCAAAGTCATAGCAACATCAATCTGAGAACATAGTGGATACTAGGGATCAAACCCTAACAAAACTAACTCTATTACATGATAAATCTCATCCGACCCATCACCGGCCAGCAAGCCTACGATGGGATTACTAACAAACGGCGGAGAGCATCATGAAATTGGTGATGAAGGATGGTTGGTGATGACGATGGCATCGATTTTCCCTCTCTGGAGCCCAAAACGGACTCCAGATCCGGCCTCCCGAAGAAGAACAGTAGGTGGAGGCGGCTCCGTACCATGAAACACGATGAACTTTTCTCCTTGATTTTCCCCCTCCGCGAATATGAATATATAGGAGCATAATTAAGGTCGGTGGGGCCACAGGGGGCCCACAAGCTTGCTAGGCGCAGCCAAGGGGTGGGCGCACCTGGTGGGCTTGTCACCTGTGGGTGGCCCCCCTCTAGTTTATTCTTTTGCCAGTATTTTTATTAATTCCAAAAATATTCTCCATAAATTTTTAGGTCAATTCGAGAACTTTTATTTCTGCACAAAAATAACACCAAGACAATTCTGCTTAAAACAACGCCAGTCCGGGTTAGTTCCATTAAAATCATGCAAATTAGAGTCCAAAACAAGGGCAAAATGGTTTGGAAAAGTACATACGATGGAGACATATCAACTCCCCCAAGCTTAACCCATTGCTTGTCCTCAAGCAATTCAATTGATAAGCTGAAAGTGATAAAGAAAAACTTTTACCAACTCTGTTTGATCTTTTTGTCGTAAATATGTCTAACTGATGTTCAGATTTTTAGCAAGGATTATGGACTAACCACGTTCACAATAACCTTTAGGTCTCACATTTACTCATATCAATGGCTTAATCAACTAGCGAGCAATACTAATAACTCTCGGATGACAACACTTTTATCAAAACAATCATGATACAATATGACAAAATGGCATCTGGCTAGCCCTTTCTGTGACCGCAAAACATAAATGTACAGCACCTCTAAAGAACAATGACTGACTAGACATTGTAATTCACGGTAAAAGAGATCCAGTCATACTCACACTCAATATCAATTAACAGCAAAGCATACAAATGACGGTGGTGCTCTCTAACTGGTGCCTTATTATAAGAAGAGGATGACTCAACAATAAAGTAAATAGATAGGCCCTTCGCAGAGGGAAGCATTGATTTGCAGAGGTGCAAATCTCGAGCTTTTAAAACAGGGATGAAAAATAATTTTGAGCGGTATGCTTTCATTGCCAACATAGCGCCCAAGAGTTTTCACCATCTTCCATGCTAGATGCATTATAGGCGGTTCCCAAACAGAATGATAAAGTTTTTACTCCCCCTCCACCAATCAATCACACTCCACGGCGAGCCGAATTCACTGGTACCGTCCATATAGACACAATTCCTAGGGGAGTTTTGTTTAATTATTTGCATTTTTTCTTTGATTTTGGGACTGGGAATCCCTATTACCAGCCACTTTCTCGTGAATCATAGTGAATCAACACATATCGTGAGAATAACCCACCTAGCATGGAAGATACTGAGAGCCCCCAGTCCAAAGTTGTTAGAATCGAGATTCTAAATCAGGTTGGAGCTACGTTGGTAGGATCATGAATCGTAGAATCATAACTAGCGGGATCATAGAAACTTAGATTCCATGAGCAAAATCGTAGAATCGTAGGCACTAATTTGGATCCTAAAGTCTTAAGATTCTAAGACTTGAGTCGCGATTCTGACAACTTTGCCCCAGTCGCTACATGAGCGATTTGGGAATACAAAACATAATGTTTATTTGAAGGTTTAGAGTTTGGTACATGCAAATTTACTTAGAATGGCAAGTAAATACGACATATAGGTAGGTATGGTGGACTCATGTGGAACAACTTTGGGTTTGAGAAATTGGATGCACAAGTAGAATTCCCGCTTAGTACAAGTGAAGGCTAACAAAAGACTGGGGAGCGACCAACTAGAGAGTGACACAGTCATCAACATGCTTTGAGATTAACCAACATTGAATGCAAGCATGAGTAGGATATAAATCACCATGAACATAAATATCATAGAGGCTATGTTGATTTCGTTTCAACTACATGCATGAACATGTGGCAAGTCGATCCACTGGAATCATTCAGAGGAGGATACCATCCTGTCATACTACATCACAACCATTTTAACATGCATGTTGGCACTCGAGACAAACCATTATCCACTCTTTGCTAATTAAGCATGGCATGAGTACTATACTCTCTAATTGTCATTGCAAATATGTTTCACCCATAATGACCTGAATTCGAAGCGATTAGCCAATCATATTTACAAAAGCAAAATAGGTCGAGTTCATACCAGCTTTTCTCCATCTCAATATTTTCATCATATATCGTCATTATTGCCTTTCACTTGCACGGCCGAATGGTGTGGATAATAATAAGAGTGCACGTGCATTGGACTAAGTTGGAATCTGCATACAATAACTCAAAGGAGAAGGAAAGGTAATATGGGCTCTCTGGTAGATAAACATTAATGCATATGAGAGCCACTTGACATTTCATTGTGGTCTTCTCCTTACGACCCAAAGAAAGAAAATTCAAAACAAGAACAAGAAAAAACTATTTACACGGGAAAGCTCCCAACAAGCATAAGAAGAACGAAAAATCTTTTTGTTTTTTTTTCTTTTAATGCTACAACTAAAAAAACTGGAAGATAAAGCTATAGCTAATTTTTTTGAGTTTTCTCAAAGTTAATTAAACACACAGGAAGAAAGCGGAAAGAAGAAATAAACTACCATGGATGGTATAATGAAAAAGTATGAACACCGACTACTAAGATGAGTGTGTGAACATGAATGTAAAGTCGGTGAGAAATACATACTCCCCCAAGCTTAGGATTTTGGCCTGAGTTGGTCTAGGGCCATGGCTGGAAGTAGCTTTCTCCTGGACACTCCGAAGCGTCCCCACAGTTCCATTGGTTGGTGAGCTCTTGTGGTTCCCACTGAAAAACTGGCTCAAGATATGGATCAAGGGTTGGCGCCAGTTCAGGATCTGGGGGTTGCGACAGACCCCAATATCTGTAAATATCTTCGAGCATAATGGTCTACCTGCCTGAATGGATATTGAACAAAGAGGAAGCAGGCAGAGTAATAATATCGCAAGTACCTTGACTAAAAACTAAGTTGTAAAGCAGCCTCCTATCATCATTCTTCCTAATAACATCATATATTACCATACGGTCGTAGTCTAAAATTTTTGAGGGTAGCAGCATCTGCTCTTCCTCGCTGAGCCTAAAGGGTATCTCAAAGTATTTGCTAGAAAAGATGCATAGATACCTCCGAATATAGCCCCCCTCGTACAGTTTAAGTTCAACTATTGGGCCACCATAGAGCCCAAACTTATCGTTGAGGAAGTCGGTGATACGTGCATTCCCGGCCAAATAATAGAAATCTTCATAAATGTCGTCCGCCCTTAAGAATATGTCATTTGGCCATTCACATGTCCAGACTTCTGCAACACGAGGAATATTATACTTGGGTTTTTTCTTCATTTCATTTTCATCTTCCTTAGAACTCCGGCTTGAAGAGCCTCTTAACAATCTCCTCAGAATTTCTTTTCTGAAAAATTCGGAAAATTTTAGTGACTCAAAATAAAGGTGAACAAAACTCAACCAAACTCATAGCAACTACTCCCACGAGTGCCTAGAGCCTATCTATGCATCAAAACTACTTGAGACCATACAAATTTGAAATGCAAGCTCAAGAACAAGGTCACCAAAGCAGCAAAAAATTGTAATAAATAAAGCACTAGAAAAAACTAATTGGACCATTGGAGGAGTCATATACCCAAGAACAATCTCCCCAAATAGATTTGCGAATGGAGCTTTGCACAAGGCGATCGAAAATGGCAGCAAAATGAGCTGGAACACGGGTTTGAGCAATGGCGGGATTTTTTCTGGAGGAAGACAAAGTGGATGGGTGCTAGAATAAGTGAAGGGGGCCATGTGGAACCCACAAGCTACCTAGGCGCGGCCAGGGGTGGTGGCTGCGTCCTATGGGCTTGTGACCCACTGGTGCAGCCCCTGTTGTGTGCTCAGTCCTAGATATTTTTAACTATTCCAGAAAAAATCATATTACATTTTGAGGGCATTTGAAGAACTTTTATTTTCAAGTCATTTTTCTATTGCACGGAAAACTCAGAAAAAAGAAAAATAATAGCATTTTTACTTTATTCACTCTAACTAACAGAAAGTAAAAGTTGGGTACAGAAATTGTGCTTTCTAAATTCATCCATCTCATGCTTATCAAAAGGAATCCATTAATAAGGTTGATCAAATCTTATTAACAAACTTCTTTAATAACATGAAACCGTTTTTTTCGAATAACACTAAGTTACCTCAATGGGGATATGCATATCCCCAACAATAATTATATCATATTTCTTCTTTACGGTAGGAAGAGGGAATTCAAGGTCTTCCATAATAATCATTGGATTTTTTTCAATGGAGTTTATACTATGAACTTGAGGTTGTTTCTTCGGAAAGTGTACCGTATGCTCATTACCATTAATATGAAAAGTGACATTGCCCTTGTTGCAATCAATAACAGCCCCTGCAGTATGCAAAAAGGGTCTACCAAGGATGATCGACATACTACCGTCCTTGGGAATATCAAGAATAACAAAGTCCGTTAAGATTGTAGCATTTGCAACTACAACAGGTACATCCTCACAAATATCGATAGGTAGAGAAGTTGATTTATCAGCCATCTGCAAAGAGATTTCAGTAGGTGCCAACTTATTCAATTCAAGTCTACGATATAAAGAGAAAGGCATAACACTAACATCAGCTCCCAAATCACATAAAGCAGTTTTAACATAATTCCCTTTGATAGAGCATGTTATAGTTGGTTTTCCTGGATCTCCTAATTTCTTTGGTACTCCACCCTTAAAAGTCTAATTAGCAAGCATGGTGCAAATCTCAGCTTCTGGTATCTTTCTTTTATTAGTCCCAATATCTTTCATCTACTTAGCATATGGAGACATTTTCAGAATATCAGTCAAGCGCATACGCTAAAAGACAGGTCTAAGCATTTCAACAAAGTGCTCAAAATCCTCATCATCCTTTTTCTTGGATGGTTTAGGAGGAAAGGGCATGGGTTTTTGAATCCATGGTTCTCTTTCTTTACCATGCTTCCTAGCAATAAAATCTCTTTTGGCATATCTTTTATTCTTAGGTTGTGGGTTATCAAGGTCAACAACAGGTTCAGTCTCCACATCATTATCATTACTAGGTTGAGCATCAACATGAACATCATCATTAATATTATCACTAGGCTCATGTTCATCACCAGATTGTGTCTCAACATCAGAAACTGAAATATCATTTGGATTTTTAGGTGTATCTATAACGGGTTCACTAGCAGTATGCAAAATTCTATTACCATCCTTATTCCTCTTATTACTGGAATGACTAGGTGCATCAATATTACTCCTTTGAGAATCTTGCTCAATTCCCTTAGGATGGTCCTTGGGATACAAAGGTTCCTGAGTCATTCTACCACCTCTAGTCACAACTCTAACAGAATGATCATTGTTTTTACTATTCATCTCATTAAGCAAATCATTATGTGCCTTAAGTACTTGTTCCACTTGAGTAGTTACCATGGAAGCATGTTTACTAATAAGCTTAAGATCATTGATAGTTCTACTCATATAATCACCTAAGCGATCAAGCATGAAAGCATTATGTTACAATTGTATACTAACATAAGCATTAAATTTTTCTTGCTTAATAACAAAGTTATCAAACTCATCCAAGCATTGGCTAGCAGACTTATTATAAGGAATATTGCCTTCATCCAATCTACGAAGATAATTTACCTCTACTACCTATGTCGGGTTATCAAGACCATGTATTTCTTCAATAGGTGGTAGATTCTTAACATCTTCAGCTTTAATACCTTTTTCTTTCATAGATTTCTTTGCCTCTTGCATATCTTCAGGACTGAGAAATAGAATACCTCTTTTCTTTGGAGTTGGCTTCGGAGGTGGTTCGGGAATAGCCCAATCATTATCATTGCTCAATATATTATTCAATAGTAGTTCAGATTGTTCAACAGTTCGTTCCCTGAAAACACAACCAGCACAACTATCTAGGTGGTCCCCAGAAGCATCAGTTAGTCCATTATAAAAGATATCAAGTATTTCATTTTTCTTGAGAGGATGATTAGGCAAAGCATTAAGTAACTGGAGAAGCCTCCCCCAAGCTTGTGGGAGACTCTCTTCTTCATTTTGCACAAAGTTAAATATTTCCTGCAAGGCAGCTTGTTTCTTATGGGCAGGAAAATATTTTTTAGAAAAGTAATATATCATATCCTGGGACTACGCACACAACCAGGAGCAAGAGTTGAACCATATGTTAGCATCACCCTTTAATGAGAAAGGAAACAACTTAAGAATATAATAATAACAAAAAAATTCCTCATGAGTAAATAGGGTGGCTATATTATTCAATTTAGTAAGATGTGCCACAACTATTTCAGATTCATAGCCATGGAAAGGATCAGATTCAACCAAAGTGATTAACTCAGGATCCACAGAGAATTCATAATCCTTATCAGTAACAAAGATAGGTGATGTCACAAACTTAGGACCATATTTCATTCTAGCATTCAAGGATTTTTTCCACTTGCGTAGCAATTTCTTAAGATCATCTCTATCCTTACAAGCAAGAAAGTCCCTATCTACCTCTCCTTCCATAACATAACCCTCGAGTATATGAGGCAATTCATATCTAGGAGAGAAAGGTCTAGTAGGTGTATGATAGTGTTCAATTTCAATAATTTCATCAGTTTCAGAAATATCATCATTTTCAGCACTGACTCTAGCAATTTGTTCATCAAGAAACTCACCCAGTGGCACGGTATTATCAAGCAAAGTATCATCATAAGCATCATGCATAGCAGAATGGCATCATCAATCACTTGCGACATATCAGAATTGCTAGCAGGTGGTGGTGTCCAAAACTTACTCATAACAGAAGGTGAATCAAGTGTAGAGCTAGACGGCAGTTCCTGACCTCCCCTGATAGTAAAGGGATAGATCTTGGTTTTTGGATCTTTCAGATTCTTCATAGTGATCAACAGATATAAATCCCAAGTGACTCAAAAAATAGATCTATGCTCCCTGGTAACAGCGCCAGAAAAAGGTCTTGCTAACCCACAAGTATAGGGCATCAAAACTATATAGAAGTATTGTAAACATAGGTGAATATGGCATGAATACTTCATAAATTATAGATACGTTGGAGACGTATCAGCATCCCCAAGATTAATTCCTACTCGTCCTCGAATAGGTAAATGATAAAACAAACAATTTATGAAATGTGAATGCTAGCATAGTGAATAGTTTTGATCATTCATAATTTCAGTCACTTTTCTAGCATCATAACCAGCAAATTTTTCTCATAAAAATCATCATGATAGATGATAACCCACAAGTATAGGGGATCGCAACAGTTTTCAAGGGTAGAGTATTCAACCCATTGATTCAACACAAGGGAGCCAAAGAATATTCTCGAGTATTTGCAGCTGAGTTGTCAATTCAACCACACCTGAAAGACTTAATATCTACAACAAAGTATTCAGTAGCAAAGTAGTATGGAAGTAACAGTAATGGTGGCAAAAGTGAGAGTAGCAGTTTTGTAGTGAAAGTAACAGTAGCAACAGAAAAGTAACTTAGCAAGGATCAATATGTGGAAAGCTTGCAGGCAATAGATCAGTGATGGATAATTATGTCGAATGGCATTCATCATGCAACAGTTATAACGTAGAGTGACATAGAACTAGCTCCAATTCGTCAATGTAATGTAGGCATGTATTCCATATATGGTCATACGTGCTTATGGAAAAGAACTTGCATGACATCTTTTGTCCTACCCTCCCGTGATAGCGGTGTCCTAGTGGAAACTCAGGGATATTAAGGCCTCCTTTTAATAGAGAACCGGACCAAAGCATTAGCACTTAGTGAATACATGAACTCCTCAAACTGCGGTAATCACCAGAAAGAATCCCAATTATTGTCACCCTGGGGGATACGGATCATAACTCATAATAGGTGTCTACAACTTGCAAGACAGGATCAAGAACACATATATATTCATGAAAACATAATAGGTTCAGATGTGAAATCATGGCACTCAGGCCCTAGTGACAAGCATTAAGCATAGCAAAGTCATAGCAACATCAATCTGAGAACATAGTGGATACTAGGGATCAAACCCTAACAAAACTAACTCGATTACATGATAAATCTCATCCAACCCATCACCGTCCAGCAAGCCTACGATGGTATTACTCACGAACGGTGGAGAGCATCATGAAATTGGTGATGAAGGATGGTTGGTGATGACGATGGCGTCGATTTCCCCTCTCCGGAGCCCAAAACGGACTCCAGATCTGGCCTCCCGAGGAAGAACAGGAGGTGGCGGCGGCTCCGTATCATGAAATGCGATGAAATCTTCTCCTTGATTTTTTTGCTTCGCGAATATGAATATATAGGAGTAGAATTGAGGTCGGTGGAGCCACGGGGGGGCACAAGCTTGCCAGGCACGACAAGGGGGGTGGCCGCGCCTGGTGGGCTTGTCAATTGTGGGTGGCCCCCTCCAGTTGATTCTTTCGCCAATATTTTTTATTAATTCCAAAAATATTCTCTATAAATTTTCAGTTCAATCCAAGAACTTTTATTCATGCACAAAAATAACACCAAGGCAATTCTGCTGAAAACAATGTCAGTCCGGGTTAGTTCCATTCAAATCATGCAAATTATAGCCCAAAACAAGGTCAAACGGGTTTGGAAAAGTAGATACGATGGAGACGTATCAATAGAGTAGTAATCAATTCACATGTCATGGTTCAAACAATTCATTCACTTGAAACTTAACAATCTATGTTCTTGGTCACCAAACAGTTTCAATGCATCATAAAGTACAAGAATTCCACATACTCAATTATCATATAGTCTTTTATGATTGCTAATACTCAAGTCATATTTTTATAACAAACAATATACATCGAACACGTACAAAGATAGGGGCTTAATGTTTTGCCTCCCACATGCTTATCATAAAGATAATTGTCAACAATAACAAATCATGATCAAATATATTTGATATTTCATTAATTCACAATTTCCTCATAGGATATAAGTGAACCACAAGAGTAAACAATCAAACTGCTCTCAAAAGATATGAGTGAAGTTCAATGAGTAGTCAAACAATTAAGTAGCTATGTGAGGAGTCTCTCCCTTAATAAATATTTTTAGATCTGAGTATTTTATTCAAACAACAAACTAAACAAAAATAGTACTCCAAGAATAGCACAAATCATGTGGACAAATAAAAATTTAGGCTCAACATAGGCTAACAGATATTTCTTTGATGAAGAGAGGTGGGATGCATAGCATCCCCAAGTTTAGATGCTTGAAACTTCTTGAAATATTTACTTGGGGTGCCTTGGGCATACCCAATCTTGAGCTTTTGTATCTCTTTCAATCCTTTCATATCACGGTTTCACCTATTCTCAAAAATTTCATCCACACAAAACTTGAAAAGAGCTCGTGGAAAGATTAGTGCACATAAAATTAAATCAACTCTTCATGTGATGCAAAGACAAGTTGCATAATAATTTTCAAATGTCATCTACTGTTTACTATCATTTACACAATTTATATCTACCAATATAGGCTAATGAAACTATAGGATAAGTACATAACAAAACTATGGCAGTAATCTGTCCAAAGAGAACAATCTGTAGCAATATATTAAACCAGTGCACTTATGTAACTCACAAAATTATGAAACTTTAGGACACAATAAATAATTTACATGAAAATACTTTGTGAAAATTTCACGTTCCAGTAAAATGTTAAAATTTAAACACTACAACAAAAGTTTTTGTCTTTACACAACACACATCAAACATGCATTTCGAGCATCCTAAAGGCAATTATTGAACAATTTTATTGGAAAACAAGATTATAAGTAACATATAACAGAGAAAAACAAAATAATGATGCTCCAAGAAAAACACATATTATGTGATGAATAAAAATATAGCTCCAAGTAAGATATACCGATAATGTTGGAGACGAAAGATGGGATGCCTTACGGGGCATCCACAAGCTTAGACGCTTGAATCTTCCTTGGATATTAACTTGAAGATGCCTTGGGAATCACCAAGCATAGTTACTTTATGCTCCTTATTCACCTTATATCGGTATCTCACCCAAAACTTGAAAATTTCAATCACACAAAACTTCACGAAACTTCGTGAGATGGGTTAGTATAGTAAATATAGATCATTCACTTAGGTATTTTCAATACAATATTCATAGTTGTTATCACATTATACCTACTATATTCTACCATTCCCATAATTTATATCACCAAATATAAGCTATGGAAACACTAAAGCAAGCAAACTATGCATGCAAAACAGAATGTGTCAAAAATATAACAGTCTCTGAAGCTCTGAATGAACACCATACTTCCCTCACTCTAAAAATTATTATTTTTAGGAAAACTTAGATAATTTGCATAGATATTTTGTGTAAAAATTTCAGAATTTTTGGACGCTCCAGTAAAATCACATAATTCATATACTAGACGCAAAAGTTTATGTTCCGCATAGAATGAAACAAACAAGTATCCACACTAGCCCACAGGCTTTACTTGGCACTTTATTGAAATAAAAGTTTAAAAACATGATTAATACATTATATTAATCATGTGAACACACCAAAACATAAATTATAAGTGTTAGGTTGTCTCCCAACAAACGCTTTTCTTTAATGCCTTTTAGCTAGGCATGATGATTTTAATGATGCTCGTATAATAATAATAATTGAAACTTGCAAGAGAGCATCATGGATCACATGTAAAGCACATTTAAGTCTAAAACACATACTATGCATAGGTATTTTGGTATCAAACAATTTGTGGGAGCAAGAATCAACTAGCATAGGAAGGCAAAAATAAGTGCAACTTCAAAACTTTGAACACATAGAGAGGAAACTTGGTATTATTGCAATACCTACAAGAATACGGTCCTCTCTCATAATAATTTTCAGTAGCATCATGAAGGAATTACATAATATAGCTATCACACAAATCACTCTTTTCATGATCCAAAAGCATAGAATTTTTATTACTACCCACACAAGCAAAATTCTCCCATTCAAAGTAGTGGGAGCAAACTCAACAAAATAACTATCATGAGACACTTGACTGGCATAATCCCAAGGTTGTCAGAATCACGATTTTGTTATGCGATTCTACGACTTTACGATCCAAATTAACCCCTATGATTCTATGATTTTACTTCATAGAATCTACGTTTCTACGATCCTGATAGTGAAGATTCTACGATTTGCGATCCTACCATCGGAGTTTCGATCCGATTCAGAATCGCAATTCTGACAACCTTGCATAATCCAAACGAAAATTAAAATCATGGTGACGTATTTCATGGTTAGCATACTTGTCATCACAATAATCATAATACATAGGAGGCATGCTATAATCATAATAAATATCATTATCACAAGTAGGGGGCTAAAAAGATCATTTGCATCAAACATAGCATCCCCAAGCTTGTGGCTTTGCATATCATTAGCATCATGGATATTCAGAGAATTCATACTGACAATATTACTATCATGCTCATCATTCAAGGAATTCATATTAAGCATTTTCTTAAAAAATTCCTCTAACAATTGAGCATAATTTCCCAAACCATCATTTTCACAAAAGACATTATAAAAACAAAGCAAATGAGGCAACCTAAACTCCATTTTTTGTAGTTTTATTTTATAAAACCAAACTAGTGAAAACGATAAACTAAAACATTTAATTGCAAGATCTAAAGATATACCTTCAAGCACTCACCTCACCGGCAACGGCGCCAGAAAAGAGCTTCATGTCTACTATGCAACTTTATTCTTGTAGACTATGTTGGGCTTCCAAGCACAGAGTTTTGTAGGACAGTAGAAATTTTCCCTCAAGTGGATGACCTAAGGTTTATTAATCTGTAGGAGGTGTAGGATCAAGATGGTCTCTCTCAAACAACCCTGCAATCAAATACAAGAAATCTCTTGTGTCCTCAACACACCCAATACAATGGCAAATTGTATAAATGCACTAGTTCAACAAAGAGATGGGGATACAAGTTCAATATGGATTGTGGATATAGGTTTTTGTAATCTGAAAATATAAAACAACAAGGTAACAGGTGTAAAACAATGAGCAAAACATTGTATAAATGTTTGGAAATAAGTCCTAGGGTTTATACTTTCACTAGTGCAATCTCCCAGCAATGCTAACATAGTTGAATCATATGATCATCCCTCAATGTGCAACAAAGAATCACTCCAAAGTTCCTATCTAGTGAAGAATAATAAGATGAAATTGGTGTAGGTAGTAGAACCACCTCAAAGTTATTCTTTCCGAACAATCTATTGGGCTATTACTATAAGTGTCACAAACAACCCTAGAGTTCGTAGTAAAATAACACCAATGATACATATCAATCAACCCTAATGTCACCTAGATACTCCACTAGCACCTGAAGTATTTGTGGGTAAATTATACGACATGCATCAAACAATTTCAGATCTATGATATTCAATCCAACGCAAAGAACTTCAAGGAGCACCCCAAGATTTCTATCAGAGAACGTGGTATGAAAACATGCAATCAACCCCTATGCATAGATCCCCTAGGTCACCCGAATCCGCAAGTTGATGCCTCAATATATATCAAGTGAATCAATAGAATACCCCAATGTCACTACGAGTATCCCACGCAAGACACATCAAGTGTTCTCAAACCATAATGTTCAATCCAACATAACGAGATCTCGAAGGGAAAGATTAAATTCATCACTACAAGATAGCAAGGAAGATACATCATATGATCTGACTATATTAACAAAGCATATCATACATAAAGATCGTGACATCTCAAGAACACAAGAGGTAGACATTAGACACATAGCTACTGGTACATACCCTAGTCCCCGAGGGTGAACTACTCCCTCCTCATCATTGCCTCCGCCAGGATGATGAAGATGGCCACCGGATGATGATTTCCCTCTCCAACAGGGTATTGGAACACCTCCAGATTGGTTTTCCGTCGATACAGAGAGTTGCGGCGGTGGAACAAGGCTTCTCTGTTTATTTTTTGGGTTTCTAGGATTTATAGGATTTTTTGGCATTGGAATCACGCGCAATGGAGCCATGTGGGCCCCACAAGCCACCAGGGCACGCCCCTAGGGGGCACATTGTTGGTTTGTGGCCCACAGGTGGCTCCCCTCTGGTGGTTCTTTGCTCCAATGTTGCTTATTTCCTCTAGAAAAAAAAGTTTTTGGGCAATTCCGAGAACTTCCATTTTCAACACAAAAAACAACACCACGATAATTCTACTGAAAACAACATCAGTCCGGGTTAGTTCTAAATAAATCATATAAAGTGCATCAAAACCATAAAAAAGTATTGTAAACATACGTGAATATGGCATGAATACTTCATATATTATAGAAACGTTGAAGACATATCAGCGCACTGGGCCTCCACTTTTGTCCATGCCGACCCGTACGGACACAGGCGGACGATTTGGCTCGCTGAGTTGGAGTTGCTCTAAGAGCGTCTACTTCTAGAACTTATAAATGCAGCCTATCAAATGCCCGCGTACGTGTCTGTGCGTGTCCGCGAACATTGACCGATCATGTCTTAAATAATGCATTCTACATCCGGACACTTCAAATCTTATATCTCAAATCCATATAAATCATGCAACTACTACATCGATGCATTGAACACATCGTCTAGTGATACGTCTCCAACGTATCTACTTTTCCAAACTCTCTTGCCCTTGTTTTGGACTCTAATTTGCATGATTTGAATGGAACTAACCCGGACTGACGTTGTTTTCAGCAGAATTGCCTTGGTGTTATTTTTGTGCAGAAATAAAAGTTCTCAGATCATCCTGAAAATTATGGGGAATATTTTTGGAATTAATAAAAAATACTGGAGCAAGAATTAACCAGAGGGGGGCCACCAGCACGCCACAAGCCTGCTAGCCGCGGCCATCCCCCTAGCCATGTGGGGCAGGCTTGTGGGCCCCTCGTGACTCCTCCGACCTCCTCTACAGCTCCATATAACCCTATTTGTCGAGGAAAAAATCAGAGAGAAGAGTTCCTCACGTTTCACGATATGGAGCCGCCGCCATCACCTGTTCTTCCTCGGGAGACCAGATTTGGAGTGCGTTTTGGGCTCCGGAGAGGGGAAATCGACACCTTCGTCATCACCAACCATCCTTCATCACCAATTCCATGATGCTCTCAGCCGTTCGTGAGTAATCTCATCGTAGGCTTGCTGGACGGTGATGGGTTGGATGAGATTTATCATGTAATCGAGTTAGTTTGGTTAGCGTTTGATCCCTAGTATCCACTATGTTCTGAGATTGATGTTGCTGTGACTTTGCTATGCTTAATGCTTGTCACTAGGGCCCGAGCCATAATTTTAGATGTGAACCTATTATGTTTTCATGAATATATGTGTATTCTTGATCCTATCTTGCAAGTTGTAGACACCTATTATGAGTTATGATCTGCATCCCCTAGGGTGACAATAATTAGGATTCTTTCTAGTGATTACCGTAGTTTGAGGAGTTCATGTATTCACTAAGTGCTAATGCTTTGGTCCGTTTCTCTATTAAAAGGAGGCCTTAATATCCCTTAGTTTCCAATAGGACCCCGCTGCCATGGGAGGGTAGGACAAAAGATGTCATGCAAGTTCTTTTCCATAAGCACGTATGACTATATATGGAATACATGCCTACATTACATTGATGAATTGGAGCTAGTTCTCTGTCACCCTATGTTATAACTGTTGCATGACGAATGACATCCGACATAATTATCCATCACTGATCCATTGCCTACGAGCTTTCCATATATTGATCTTCGCTCAGTTACTTTTCGGTTGTTACTGTTACAATCACTACAAAACTGTGACTATCACTTTGCAACCGTTACCGTTACAACCATATTACTTTGCTACTGAATACTTTGCTGCAGATATTCAGTCTTTCAGGTGTGGTTGAATTGACAACTCAGCTGCTAATACTCGAGAATATTCTTTGGCTCCCCTTGTGTCAAATCAATAAAATTTGGGTTGAATACTCTACCCTCGAAAACTATTGCGATCCCCTATACTTGTGTGTTATCAAGACCTTTTTCTCGCGCCGTTGCCGGGGAGCATAGCTTTATTCTCTGAGTCACTTTGGATATATATCTGTTGATCACTATGAAGAATCTGAAAGATCCAAAAACCAAGATCTATCCCTCTACTACGAGGGGAGGTAAGGAACTGCCATCTAGCTCTGCACTTGATTCCCCTTCTGTTATGAGTAAGTTTGCGACACCACCACCTGCTAGTAATTCTAATATGTCGCAAGTAATTGATGATGCTACTTCTACTATGCATGATGCTTATGATAATACTTTGTTTGATGATATTGTGCCACTGGGTGAATTTCTTGATGAACAAATTGCTAGAGCTAATGCTAAAACTAATAATATTTCTGAATCTGATGAAATTATTGAAACTGGACACTATGATTCACTTGCTAGACCTAGCTCTCCTAGATATGAATTGCCTGATATACCTAAAGGATATATTATGGAAGGAGAGGTAGCTAGGGACTTTCTTGCTTGTAAGGATAGAGATGATCTTAAGAAATTGCTTCGCAAGTGGAAGGAAAAATCTCTGAATGCTAGAATGCAATATGATCCTAAGTTTGCAACTTCACCCATGTTTGTTGCTAATAAGGATTATGAATTCTCTGTCAATCCTGAGTTAATTACTTTGGTTGAATCTGATCCTTTCCATGGTTATGAATATGAAACTGTTGTGACACATCTTACCAAATTGAATGATATAGCCACCCTATTTACTCATGAGGAAAAAATTCGCTATTACTATATTCTTAAGTTGTTTCCTTTCTCATTAAAGGGTGATGCTAAGAAATGGTTTAATTCTCTTGCTCCTGGTTGTGTGTGTAGTCCCCAGGACATGGTTTATTACTTCTGTAAAAAAAATATTCCTGCTCATAAGAAACAAGCTGGCTTGCAGGAAATATTTAACTTTGTGCAAATTGAAGAAGAGAGTCTCCCACAAGCTTGGGGAAGGCTTCTCCAATTACTTAATGCTTTGCCTGATCATCCTCTCAGGAAAAATGAAATACTTGATATCTTTTATAACGGACTAACTGATGCTTCTAGGGACTACCTAGATAGTTGTGCTGGTTGTGTTTTCAGGGAATGAAGTGTTGAACAAGCTGAATTACTATTGAATAATATATTGAGAAATGATAATGATTGGACTATTCCCGAACCACCTCCAAAGCCAACTCCGAAGAAAATAGGTATTCTATTCCTCAGTCCTGAAGATATGCAAGAGGCAAAGAAATCTATGAAAGAAAAGGGTATTAAAGCTGAAGATGTTAAGAATCTACCACCTATTGAAGAAATACATGGTCTTGATAACCCGACGCGGGTAGTAGAGGTAAATTCTCTCAGAAGATTTGATGAAAGAGGTATTCCTTATAATAAGCCTGCTAGCCAATGCTTGGATGAATTTGATACTATTATTATGAAGCAAGAAAATTTCAATGCCTATGTTAGTAGACAATTGAAACATAATGCTTATATGCTTGATCACTTGGGTGATTATTTGAGTAGAACTGTCAATGATCTTAAGCTTATTAGTAAACATGCTTCCATGGTAACCACTCAAGTAGAACAAGTACTTAAGGCTCAAAATGATTTGCTTAATGAGATGAATAGTAAAGATAATGATCATTTTGTTAAAGTTGTGACTAGAGGTTGTAGAATGACTCGGGAACCTTTGTATACTAAGGGCCATCCTAGGAGAATTGAGCAAGATTCCTAGAGATTTAATACCGATGCACCTATTCCTTCCAATAAGAGTAGGAAAAAGAATGATGATAGTACTTTGCTTGCTGCTAGTGAACCTGTTACAGATACATCTGAGAATCCAAATGATATTTCTATTTCTGATATTGAGACACAATCTGGTGATGAACATGAGCCTAGTGATAACATTAATAATGATGTTCATGTTGATGCTCAACCTAGTAATGATAATGATGTGGAGATTGAACCTGTTGATCACAACCTAAGAATAAAAGGTACGATAAAAGAGACTTTATTGCTAGGAAACATGGTAGAGAAAGAGAACCATGGGTTCAGAAACCCATGCTCTTTCCTCCTAAACCATCAAAGAAAAAGGATGATGAGGACTTTGAGCGCTTTGCTGAAATGATTAGACCTGTCTTTTTACGTATGCGCTTGACTGATATTTTGAAAATGTCTACCTATGCTAAGTATATGAAAGATATTGTTACAAATAAAAGAAATATACCGGAAGCTGAGATTTCCACCATGCTTGCTAATTATACTTTAAAAGGTGGAATACCTAAGAAACTAGGAGATCCAAGAGTACCTACTATACCATGCTCTATTAAAGGAAATTATGTTAAAACTGCTTTATGTGATCTTGGAGCTGGTGTTAGTGTTATGCCTTTCTCTTTATACCGTAGACTTGATTTGAATAAGTTGACACCTACTGAAATCTCTTTGCAAATGGCTGATAAATCAACTGCTCTACCTATCGGTATTTGTGAGGATGTACCTGTCATAGTTGCAAATGCTACTATCTTGACGGACTTTGTTATTCTTGATATTCCCAAGGACGACAGTATGTCGATCATCCTTGGTAGACCCTTTTTGAATACTGTAGGGGTTGTTATTGATTGCAACAAGGGTAATGTCACTTTTCATATTAATGGTAATGAGCATACGATACACTTCACGAAGAAACAACCTCAAGTTCATATTATCAACTCTATTGAAAAAATTCCAACAATTATTATTGGAGACTTTGAGTTCCCTCTTCCTACTGTGAAGAAGAAATATGCTATATTTATTGTTGGGGAAATGCATCTCCCCATTGAGGTAACTTAGTGTTATTCGAAGATTCTTTGGTTTCATGTCATTCGAAAGAAGTTCATCAATAAGACTTGATCAACCTTATTGATGGATTCCTTTTGAGGATCATGAGATGGATGAATTTAGAAAGCACAACTTCCTGCACCTAACTTTTACTTTCTGTTACCTAGATGAAATTAAGTAAAATTGCTATTATTAATCTGTTTTCTGAGTTTTCCGTACAATAGAAAAATGACCTAAAAATAAAAGTTCCCAGAATCCCCTGAAAATTTAGTATGATTTTTTCTGGAATATTTAAGAATTTTTACTACTGAGAATGCATGAGGGGCTACACCAGCGGGCCACAAGCCTGCAGGGCGCGGCCACCCCACTAGCTGCGCCTCGCAAGCTTGTGGGTCCCACATGGCCCCTCTCCACTTATTCCAGCACCCATTCACTTCATCTTTCCCTAGAAAAAATCACACCATTGCTCAAACCCATGTTCTAGCTCATCTTGCTGCCATTTCCGATCTCCTTGTTCAAAGCTCCATTTGCAAAACTGTTTTAGGGGATTGCTTATCGGTATGTGACTCCTCCAATGGTCCAATTAGTTTTTGTTCTAGTGTCTTATATATTGCAAATTTTTGTTGTTATGCTGACCTTGTTCTTGAGATTGCATGTCAAATTTGTATGGTCCCAAGTAGTTTTGATGCATGCTATAGTGTCTAGGCACTTGACGGAGTAGTTGCTATGAGTTTTGTTGAGTTTTGTTCACCTTCATTTTCGTTCACTAAAATTTTTAGAATTTTTCAGAAATGTTGAGAAGGTTACTTAGAGGATCTTCAAGCCGGGGTTCTAAGGAAGATGAGAATGAAATGAAGGAGAAACCCAAATATAATATTCCTCGCGTCGCAGAAATCCGACCATGTGAATGGCCGTGTGACACATTCTTGAGGGCGGCCAGAATTTATGAAGATTTCTATTATTTGGCCGAGAATGCGGGCATCACCGACTTCCTCAATGATAAGAAGGTACACTATTATGCCCGATGACATCTACCAATATTGGGGTTTGGAGCAACCCCCAACACCTGAGCCAGCACCGGCTCTGGATCCATATCAGACCCCAGTTTTTCAGTGGGAGCCACAGGTGATCGCTAACCAGTGGAACCCTCAGTGTCCTCCGGAGTATCCCGGAGAAGGTTATTTCCAGCCATGGCCCTAGACCAACTTAGGCCAAAAGCCTAAGCTTGGGGGGTACGTATTTCTCACCGACATTACATTCATGTTCACACACACACATTTCAGTTGTCGGTGTTCATACTTTTTCATTGTACTATTCATGGTACTTTATTTTCTTCTTTATGCTTTCTTCTCGTGTGTTTAATTAAATTTGAGAAAAATACAAAAAAATAGTTCTAGCTTTATTTCCTAGTTGCTTAGTAGTAGCATTAAAGAGAAAACCCAAAAAAGATTTCTCATTTTTCTTTTTGCTTGTTGGGAGCTTTCCTGTGTAAATAATTTTTCTTTCTTTTCTTTGGGTCTGAAGGAGAAGACCACGATGACGTGTTGAGTGGCTCTCATATGCACTATTGCTTATCTTACAAAGAGCCCATATTGCCTTGTCTTCTCCTTTGGTTTATTGTTTGCAGATTCCAGCTTAGTCCAATGCACGTGCACTCTTATTATTATTCACATCATTCGTTCATGCAAGTGAAAGGCAATAATGATGATATTTGATGAAAAGATTGAGATGGAGAAAAGCTGGTATGAACTCAACCTATCTTGTTTTTGTAAATATGATTAGCTCATCGTTCCGAATTCAGTACATTATGGGTTGACCATGTTTGCAATAAAAATTAGAGATTATAGTTATTCATGCCATGCTTAATTAGCTAAGAGTGGATAATGGTTCGTCTTGAGTGCCAACATGCGCATTAAAATGGTTGTGATGTAGTATGATAGAATGGGGCTTGACTTGGCACATGTTCATGCTTGTAGTTGAAATAAATCGACATACCCTCCACGATATTTATGTTCATAGTGAAATATATCCTACTCATGCTTGCATTCAATGTTGGTTAATCTCAAGGCACGTTGATGACTGTGTTGCTCTATAGTTGGTGGCTCCCTAGTCTTTTGCTAGCCTTCACTTGTACTAAGCGGGAATACTGCTTGTGCATCCATCTTAATAAACCCAAAGTTGTTCCATATGAGTCAACCATATCTACCTATATGCGGTATTTACCTGCCATTCCAAGTAAATTTGCATGTGCTAAACTTTAAACCTTCAAATAAAACTTTTGTTTTGTATGCCCAAATCTCTCATGTGGCGACTGGGGGCTGTCAGTATCTTCCATGCTAGGTGGGTTATTCTCACGATATGTGTTGATTCACTATCATTCAAGAGAAAGTGGCTGGTAATCGGGATGCCCAGTCCCATGCTTGAAATAAAAGGCAAAATATAATTAAACAAAACTCCCCCAGGAACGTGTTTGTATGGACGGTACCCGTGAATTTGGCCCGCTATGGAGTGTGATTGATTGGTCGAGGGGGAGTAAAAACTTTACCATTCTGTTTGGGAACCGCCTATAATGTATCTAGCATGGAAGATATTGAAAACCTCTTGGTCGTTATGTGAGCAATGAAAGCATACCGCTCCAAAATTATTACCTATCTTTGTTTGAAAAGCTTGAGCTGTGGCACCTCTGCAAATCAATGCTTCCCTCTGCGAAGGGCTTATCTATTTACTAAATTGTTGAGTCATCATCCTCTTATAAAAGGCACCAATTAGAGAGCACCAATATCATTTGTATGTCTTGCTATTAATTAATGTTGAGTATGAGCATGACTGGATCTCTCTCACCGTGAATTGCAATGTTGAGTCAGTCCTTGTTCTCCAGAGGTGCTCTGCATTTATGTTTTGCGGTCTCAGAAAGGGCTAGCGAGATACTATTATGTCATATTGTATCATGATTGTTTTGATAAATTGTTGTCATTCGAGACTTGTTATTATTGCTCACTAGTTGGTTATGCCATTGACATGAGTAAATGTGAGACCCAAATGTTATTGTGAATGTGGTTAGTTTATAATCTTTGCTGAAAATCTGAACATCAGTTAGACATATTTACAACAGCAAGATCAAACAGAGTTTGTAAAACTTTTTCTTTATCACTTTCAGTTTGTCAACTGAATTGCTTGAGAACAAGCAAAGGTTTAAGCTTGGGGGAGTTGATACGTCTCCAACGTATCTACATTTCCAAACTCTTTTGCCCTTGTTTTGGACTCTAATTTGCATGATTTGAATGGACTAACCCGGACTGAAGTTGTTTTCAGCAGAATTGCCTTGGTGTTATTTTTGTGCAGAAATAAAAGTTCTTGGATCGTCCTGAAAATTTACGGCGCATATTTTTGGAATTCATAAAAAATACTGGCGCAATAATTGACCAGAGGGAGCCACCAGCAGGACACAAGCCTGCTAGCCATGGCCACCCCCCTGGCGCAAGAATTAACCAAAGGGGGGCCAGCAGCAGGCCACAAGCCTGCTAGCCGCGGCCACCCCCCTGACCGCGTGGGGCAGGCTGGTAGGCCCCTCATGGATCCTCCGACCTCCTCTCTAGCTCCATATAACCCTATTTGTCGAGGAAAAAAAATCAGAGAGAAGAGTTCATCGCGTTTCACGATACGGAGCCGCCACCATCGCTAGTTCTTCCTCGAGAGACCAGATCTGGAGTCCGGTTTGGGCTCCGGAGAGGGGAAATTGACACCTTCGTCATCACCAACCATCCTTGATCACCAATTCCATGATGCTCCCCACCGTTCGTGAGTAGTCTCATCGTAGGCTTGCTGGACGGTGATGGGTTGGATGAGATTTATCATGTAATCGAGTTAGTTTGGTTAGGGTTTGATCCCTAGTATCCACTATGTTCTGAGATTGATGTTGCTATGACTTTGCTATGCTTAATGCTTGTCACTAGGGCCCGAGTGCCATGATTTCAGATCTGAACCTATTATGTTTTCGTGAATATATGTGTGTTCTTGATCCTATCTGGCAACTTGTAGACACCTATTGCGAGTTATGATCCGCATCCCCCAGGGTGACAATAACTGGGATTCTTTCCAGTGATTACCTTAGTTTGATGAGTTCATGTATTCACTAAGTGCTAATGCTTTGGTCCGGTTCTCTATTAAAAGGAGGCCTTAATATCCCTTAGTTTCCAATAGGACCCCGCTGCCAGGGGGGTAGGACAAAAGATGTCATGCAAGTTCTTTTTCATAAGCACGTATGACTATATATGGAATACATGCCTACATTACATTGATGAATTGGAGCTAGTTCTGTGTCACCCTATGTTATAACTGTTGCATGATGAATGACATCCGACATAATTATCCATCACTAATCCATTGCCTATGAGCTTTCCATATATTGATCTTCGCTCACTTACTTTTCCGTTGTTACTGTTACAATCACTACAAAACTGCTACTATCACTTTGCCACTGTTACCGTTACTACCATATTACTTTGCTACTGAATACTTTGATGCAGATATTAAGTCTTTCAGGTGTGGTTCAATTGACAACTCGGCTGCTAATACTCAGGAATATTCTTTGGCTCCCCTTGTGTTGAATCAATAAATTTGGGTTGAATACTCTACCCTCGAAAAGTGTTGTGATCCCCTATACTTATGGGTTATCATCTAGCTACTCCATCACTACTAACATGCAATCGGACTACCAAAATTAGGCATGTTTAGATATGATGGAGACAATCCATGGCTGCCCTTGCCCTTCCTAGCGTCCTTGTCATCCTTCTTGTGGAAGTACCATTCGAAGGCGAGGTAGGTATCAAGTTGGATATGCTTGTCGCCGGAGTTGTCCTCGCCGTCGATGTCCTCCGTCTCCTCCTTCTATGGCAGTCCAGTCATTGCATGGACTGCTCAATTTTGCTCGCAGCCGAGGGCGTGTGTGTTCCTCCGTTGTCGTTTCTTCAAAATGCGGGCGCGGATGACTTCCTCCTCTATGGCCGCTCGTGCAGCCGCATCAGCCGCCTCTGTCATTTCCTCCGCGAGATAAGCCTCGACGACCCTTATCCTCTCCTTCCCACTGCGGGCAACCCGTTCACGGTGGGACTCGAAGTCAGTCGGACCAGTGATGGCGAAGGAGAGATTTTCCTTTCACCAAAACCGTGATGATCCCGCCGCGGAGTAACCGAGCGCCCGTTGAGAGGACGCTATGGAGTCGCGTTGGACAGATCCTGTCATTGGCGAGGCGCTGTCTCACGGGAGCGCTGGAGAACAATGCAAACCGCCATTGCCTCCTCCAATCCGAAGGGGGCGACCACCTAGTCAGTGGATCCGGATTGGTCGGAGTCAGATCTGCTGCCCTTCATGCCGGATAGGGCCAGAGATCGCCGGATGTGAGCTATGGTGGTGGATGGGAGTGGAGAGAAGTGGCTAGGGTTTGGTCCAACGAGCGGGTGAGGATAAATATATATGGGGTAGATGCGGACCAGTGCAGGCCAAGCGGGCGTGTCCGGGCGCACCCGGGCGCCCCATATTTGGACTGGATATGAGGGGTACCGGTTAGCATGGGCATTTGAGGCCGGTTTGAGAGACCCGGCTGGGTCAAAATTTTATGACCGGTGAGTGACCGGGCAGCCTGCCCGGGCGTTTCAGAGGGATATGAGGGGTCTGATTGTAGATGCTCTAACTCGGGTCGGATCAGGCTTCGAGCCGGGCCTAACAAAGCCCGGAGCAGAAAATCTAGGCCCAAGCCTGGCCTGACCCGATCATCGGACCCGGTTATGAGGCTCAAGCCCGATACATCAGTCAAAAGCCCGTAGGGCCTCATCCTTCAATTGCAAATATGATAAGCCCGAGCCAAGCCAGGTCCGGCCATCGGGCTCAAAATCTAGGCCCGACCCGTGGGCAAGGTCGGGTCGGGCTTTTGGGGACCGATCGGGTCGGATTTCCTATGGCCATGTATATCCACCACCCTCCTCCCACAACCGCCTCTCCAAAAATGTGTACAAGGACCATGCTTACAATCACTCATTTGAACATAATATGATTTTCTTAGAGGTAGTTCATTTGCAATTTTTGGATATCTGAAACAACAACATGAGGCACCAGGGTTTCACACCCTTCACGCCACAACAGAGGCGGGCGAAGGGGTTCTAGGTACGGGCTCAAAGGCATCGGTCGTGGATGGTGAAAAACAACGACTCACCCTAAAATATTCACCTTTTAGGACACAGAAAAGAAAATAAGGGAGAACTGAGATTGTGTTTGTGATCCTTGTCCT
The DNA here is from genome assembly GCA_022496015.1 of Hordeum marinum. Classification (NCBI taxonomy): domain Eukaryota; kingdom Viridiplantae; phylum Streptophyta; class Magnoliopsida; order Poales; family Poaceae; genus Hordeum; species Hordeum marinum. The sequence continues at coordinate 333,372,568 of CM039676.1, read as the reverse complement.
GTTTTTGCTTTGATGTCATTGTTCGTCTGATATATCCACTTCGACGATGGGATCAGACAACCGGTGCCATTAACTTAAACACAAGAATGTCGCATTTGATTTCTCCATGTAACTTCATAACAAATGGTTGTGATATGTTTTTGATTGGTTCAATTGTACTATCGGTTCTGAATTCCATCGAAGCCCCTTGATCGTTTACTCACAATGTCTTATGTATATTGTTTTGTTCGAGTTTCTCCTTTCCCTTGGTTTTGTGCCATTGCAAGCTCTTTTCACCTATGGCTTGGCCTTCGTTTGTCCCGTGGCCCTAAATTTGTTCTATGGAATTACAATGATGCTAGCATGACAAAGACCATGAGTGTGATCACCTGAAATTGGCACGCTAAAAGTTGATTTTGATAATTAAATACAAGATGCACTCCGAAATCATTGAGTTGGAAAATGTAACATTCTACAAATTTAAAATGAAGTAGATTTTATAGCTCAGTTTGCCCTAACTAAAACCTTAATGTTTTCTTTTTTATCAAATTGAAAGTGTAAACCCGAGAATGTAACTTCGTGACTTTGTCTGTTTTAGCAAGGGGTACACAAAACAATAACATAGATAACAGAAAATAATCCTATGGCAGATGCCGGTGGAGCATGATGTCAAGACCTCGTGGCTTAACTGATGAGAATTTTATTATGAGCATCACGTCAAGACTTTCTTAATTGATGAGAATTTTAATCAAGAAACACTGAGTACAACATAGTTGTGTACACACACCACCACCACACACATATACTCGCACAATCCCTATGGAGGATCAAAGATGTAGTGCTTCAAGATAGATGAAGCATCAATATTGTCTCGCTATCCATGAGAACGTCACATTTCATGGAGAAAATAATCCACATTAATAGGACACACAAAAGCATCAATCCTAGGGTTTGATCTGATGGGCAAAGGGAACAACCTCCAAGCAAACATGATCGATGAGACGTTGATTCTTACCACAACCATCATTTGTAATGAACCCTATCCGTCGGGCAATCCCTTCCTCGAGCCTGCTTCCTCCCTCTCCGCCGCCAACAGCGCCGCCGGGAAAAGCCCTGCTGATAGGGGCGGCGGTGGGGCTCCTCTCCCCATCGTCGTTTGGCTGGCACGGGACGGCCCGATCGAATGAAGGCACTGGGCTAGCGTGGGGCACGGTGGCGGGCAATCCTGGCTGCGGCATGCGGTTCTCGCGGCGCGGTTTGGTGGTTGTGTCCTGCGCATTTGGCGGCTACGTGCGTTTACAGTTTCAAGTTGGATACTTCTGGATCCAAGGCTTCGAGGCCGGAGGCCAGCGCAGGGTGGTGGCTTCCGTCATTGTTCAGGTCAGATACCCCTAGATCTGACTTGGCGGCCCGGTTTGGATGCTCCGGCGGCCCGGCTAGATTGTTGCTTTCTGAAGGGTTGACCACACATGGCACTCTCATCTCAGTATGTTTTGGTTGATGGCTCTTTGTCGGCTCGGAGCAAACAGAGGTTCCTGGCATAGGATGGGGACCGGAGGAAACTTTGGTTGGCTAGCTCGACTCAGCATCGGCGACGGCATTGGCGTCGTTGCCCTCCTTGGAGGTGAAGCCGAGGTCCCTCCTATCCACCTCTGACCCCCTCTCGGACGAAAGTCCAAAATCTATCTTGGATTGGGCGGTGGCGGCGCCCTGCGCGTCGTGTCCTTGATGTAGGCGCCATTTTGGGAGGCTTGGGTGTTCGGGAGAGTTGTACTTTGGGTGGTGGGCTCTGCATGACAGCTGCAACGACGACGATTTGGAGGTTGGCAGGAGGAGCGGCGTCGGATCTACCACATCGATGACGACGAGTATTGGCAGCATGGTGCAGCTGGATCTCGAAGACGGATGTGTCTGGATGGACGAGCGCAGGAAGGTGACGTTGTTTGGCGTCGTGGTGGCGTCGATGGCAGACCTGGCAAGGTCGTTGCATGAGTACTTGCTTTGAAGATGGATCGGTGGAAGACGGCAGAGACGACCCATGAGATTGCGTCGGACCGGTTTGTGCCTCAGACCAGGTATGTGGCTTGGCTAAGGCCTCCGGCTTTAGATGTTAGGCTTAGGTGAGAGGTCTGGGTATTCGGCTCAGCATTTCTGCACCCCTACATCATGTGGATGGGAGTAGCGATAGATGTTGCCAACATGGCGGATCTAGACATATTGATGTACTACTTTGTAAGATCTTTATGAATAATTAATAAAATAGGTGCATGCATCTCCTAGATGTAGAGGCCGGGGTCATCCTTCTTTTCAAAAAAAAATCATTTGTAATGAACTACTCCATCCACTATTTTTCAAGTTATCGTTTTTTACAGGGACATAGTCAAACTTTTAAAATCCTGAAGTGTAGTAATATTTTTCAATCAAATTGGTTTTACAAATTATTGCTTGTACTTTTGACATGTTTGACCAACAAAGGGGGGGGGGGGGGATGCCACAAATGTATCATTGTGGATTTTCTGCAATTCATTTCATCTCAATTTGTTTCTTGAATTCCATTGCTATTCGTTTTGTATCAATTGGAGTTGAGGCACTTTGAAGTAATGAGAAACTATAAAGGGAAAATTATGGATATCGATAAATTTTATGCTCCAAGACGTAGAGCCTTTAAAAACTACAACTATAAATGTGTTATTACACATACACAAAATAGAGGTCCTGAGTACTATTGTAGTACTGCTCACTTGTCTATTGTTTTGTTTTGCATTTTGCGCTAGACACAAATAATCGAAAATCCGTAGAGGTTCAAGAAATATTTCAATGAAAAAATACGCGTCAATAACCTGTCAATTTGTGAGATCTATTCCACTTTTTCCTAATGTAACCATATGATAAGACTGTCATCTTTAAACCTTGAGTAATGCAAGAGTTTATTTGCAAAAAAAGAAGGAGATAAGACTACCATCTAAAACATGATATTTATATACGGGAAATGAGTAGGTTTCAGATGGATATGTACGTGGTTTTGAATTTTTTACCTAAGGGCTTGAGAGAATGTGTAACTATTTAGAAACAAGAATTGTGATTATTAAAGTGATACTTCAAAACGAAGGGAGAGTAAAAAAAATTCTTGGCAGCAATCATATATACAGAAGCAAATTGATCGTGATCATCAACAGGCCCGTGCCAACCCAGGCCAGCTTCACGAGGCCGATGGGCCAGGCGGCGCCGCGCACTGAATGCCACGTGGGGCCACCGGCGACGGGGCCCTCCACGGCCCACGCCATGCATCGTCACACCGCCGACGGGGAGGGCGGCCCGGCGCCCCTGATCGCCGATCGCCAGACGGGGTCCACCTCGCCGTCGGCGGCGGCGGCGAGCCAGGCGTCGACGTCGTCGAAGAGCGCGCGCTGCTTGCTGGGCGGCGGCGGCGAGACGAGGCGGTCGCCCGGCACGCCGATGGCCGCGGCGCCGCCGTCGACGAGGGAGCGGAAGAAGACGTCCCGCAGCTCCCAGCCGCCCCCCGCGACGCCGAGCCCGCCGCGGCACTTCTGCCACGGGAACTGGAACACCCCCGGCGGCCTCCGCCACGCCTCCCCGGCGTCGGCCGCCGCCGCCGCCTCGTCGAAGGGGAAGTCCGCCGAGTCCGGCTCCTCCCGCGCGCGCTTCCTCGCCCTGCCGCCCTCCGGCCGCCGATCCATGCAGGCTGAGGGCACTGCATCGGGGAACCAAACATGCATCGACATTGATCAGCCCAGACCTTCAAATCATGTCATACGGATGGCGGCGACGGCGGCATGCACGCAACGCACCTGAGACGAGACGAGAGGCCTGATCGAGACGGCGAAGGAGAGCGCCCGTCGACGTCGCAATGTCGAGCTCCTGGGAAGGGGCGGTGGGAGTATATAACGGGGAGATCGGTGGAGAGAGAGAGAGAGAGAGAGAGAGAGATGGGGGGAGAGGAGCATGCAGAACGTACCGATGGAGACGTGCACGCCAGGCCCAGACGGCCCGTGCAGCTTGCTGGCCGGTGCATGCTCCGCTCAAGGAAAAAAAATGCCAACGAAGGCATTTTTATTTTTTTGAAACTCTAACGAATGCATGCTGTGCAAAGGAATGCATTTTTATTTTATTTCACAAACGTTCTTGCCTGGATTCGTTGGCGAGATGGGCGGGGCGTTCGGTTTCTTGTCGATGGGAACGAGGTGTGGTCGTGGGTATGTTGGTCGTCATCATCATATAGTAGTAACACCAAAGAGATGGGCCTTGATGCTTATTTTTTTACCCGAATATCCAGCGAAGATCAGATTTTTAAGCATGACAAATCGAGCAGCTTTCATGACAAATTATGTTCGTCATGGATGCCAAGTTTAGTTAGCAAGCATGCCAAATCCGTCTTAATCCATTTGTTGTCAGGACATTGCCGTGCTTGTAAACTAAATTTGTCATCATCACAGCAATATAAATTTCCATAAAAAAGTCAGATTTGCTATGCCTAAAAATCTGACGTTAGGTTTTTAGTGTTTTTGCTTCGGGGTTTTTCGAGAACAGAAACATGATGAAGATGGAGTAAGTAAAACCTCCCCCAAATCACTAGGATCACGATCAACATAGCAACGAGAGCCACACACTTGCGTAGACTGTGGAGTACGTGGTATATATTTCTGAACAAGTCATGGCTGGAACGTAACTGTATACTTTTGGTGGAGAATCACCTCCAGCAGCCGAGCAGAACAACCCAACATGGATATACTTTGTGGAGTAGTGCACGAGGAGCGCATACCCAAAGAATGAAGACTACAAAAGAGCTATCATCATTCATCAGTCCCAAAGGGCAATGCTTAGCTTCGTGAGCTCTGAGCTGAACCCGATATACCCTGAAAGAAATGTACACCGTGCATAAGTAGCAAAATCACCCAGCCTTACACTTCTTGGAATTACGTATATCTGAATTGTTTTCTCCCTCTGGAATTTATCCGATGCAAAAATTAGGTTCAGGAAATCAGCAGACTGTCATTCATTTGCACAAATGAGCAAGATAGGTTGTTGGGAACTTTTACCTGAAATAAAGCCATCTGAATTGTGGTTCCAGTCGGAGATTGCGCCTCCAAATGCAGGTCTACTTTCCTCTCAGGAACCCATAAGCCACACGCAGGCAATGATCTTGTTTTCGCAACCCACGAAATTTAAGTGAATGTGCTACAAGGATGAAAGCACATCTCTTCGTGGGTCCATCCCTCATGAAGGCTGTCGAATGATCTTGAGGGCCGCCGCGTGCTGTTTGCACTGTCGACAGACAGAATCAAGCAGAAATGGTTTTGCATTTATCATAAGTCCATAAAAGGTTCTTGTTGGCCGTTACTGAATCAACCCATGGCCTTGTAGATTCATAAATGCACTAAATCTTGGCAGAATCACCAGTAATCTCCACAGGAACAAGATCCATTACTGAAATGGTGAAATCTTTTTGTGTCCCTCATGACAATCTCCCTTCCAAAAACTTTGGAGATGTATTTGAATGCAGAGTGGCAATCCCCACATATCCTGATATTCTTCATGATACGAACTGTTGCCCCTGCAGGCATTTCGATCAGCGCAAATGCGAGCGCGAGCTTCTCGCTGTGGTACTGTAGGTTTGCCTCCCTCTCTTGATCGTCTACACGCACAAGCACATAATCCATATCAGGAACATATCCTTCTTTCCTAATCTTCTTGCTTATCTCACCCCACATCTTATATATCTCTTCCGCTCGTGGATGTGTATCATCATTTGCCACAAACATGTGCACAGAATTCTCCATCTCAACCCAACTGCATGCAGGTTCCTTCTTCACACCAGTTGTCTTCATCATCATCCTCACTCTAGCAGCAGCATCCCATTGGCCCGTGCAAGCGTATATGTTATACAACAAGACAGGCGGACCACTATCATCTGGGTCAAGTTCAAAGACATGATTAGCTGCAAACTGTCCTATTTTAGTATTCTTATGCATTCTGCAAGCCGCAAGCAAGGCTCCCCAAACTGCAGCAGTTGGCTCAATGGGCATTTTAAATATAAAGACCAGAGCATAATTTAGTAAACCAGCTCGGCCAAGAAGAGCAACAACCGTAACATAATGATCAATATCCGGTTTCAAATCGTACTCCTTCATCATTTCAAAGTAGCGCTTGCCCTCCTTCACCAGTCCTCCATGGCTACAGGCAGTCAAAATGCAAAGGAAGGTGACCTGATTCAGGTAAATGCCAGATTTCCTCATCTCCTCAAAATGGGAGACTGCTTCCTTCCCCAGTCCATATTGTGCAAATGCTGTGAGCATTGTGTTCCAAGTAACTAGATCCTTATTATCCACACGGTCAAACACCTTTCTCGCGTCGATCATGCTCCCTGATTTTGCGTACATGTCAAGCAATGTGTTTCCAGCAAATGCAGTCAGTTTCTGCCGAGACTTAATCATATGTGCATGCACCCACTTCCCCTGCTCAAGAGCACCCAAACGAGCGATAGAACTGAAGACGCTGGAGTATGTAAAATGTGTCGCCTCAAACCCGTTCCTCAGCATCTCTGCAAAGGCCATCAGAGCAGTCTCTCCATCACCCTTCCTTGCAAACCCAGAAATCAACGCGTTCCATGAAACCCCATTCTTCGAGTTAAGTTTGTCAAACACTGCAGTGGCCATGTCCATCTTCCCACACCGCGCATACATGTCAAGAAGCGCGCTCCCAACATACACGTCCTCATGCCAATCACACTTCACAGCGAGAGCATGGATCTGCCTCCCGGTGCCACTGTCAGCATAAGCGCCGGCCGCCTTGAGGAGGCTGGCAAACGTGAATCCGTTTGGTTTGAAACGCCCCTTCAGCATGCCAGGGAGCAGCCCGATGGCCTCCACTGGCATGTCGTTCTGCGCATACCCGGCAATGAGCGAGGTCCAGGAAACCATGTCTTTCCTCCGCATTTCGTCGAACACCTTCCGCGCTTCCAGCACGCTGCCGCACTTGCAGTAGAGGTGGATGAGGGAGTTGTCGAGGAAGGCGTCGCCGGCGAACCGGGAGCTGGCCAGGTGCGCGTGGACCTTCCTGGCATCCTCGAGGTTCTTGGATTGCGCGCAGGCGGTTATGAACGAGTGGTAAACGCGTGGGGTCGGGGCGAGCTCGCCGGCGTCCAGGAGATCGAGGTCACGGAGGACGGCGGAGGCGGCAGGGACGGGGTTGGCCGCGGTTGAGGTGTAGGGTCTGGTGCTTCGGTAGGGGAGAAGGTGGTTGGGCAGAAGCTTGTGGGGCTTTCTCATGGAGGTGGCGAAAGAGGCGGCCGGTGTCTGACGATTTGCTCCCCAGAAGAGAAAGCGGGAAGGAGTGAGGGTCCGTGTGACAAGAACACCGAGAAAATATATATTTTGGCTAATTCTCAGTTTCTTTTTTATTACTCCCTCCTTCACAAAGATGTTTTGATTTTTTCCAGTTCACAAAGACGGTTTAATTTTTTTTGAATCGAAAGTATATAGACATGTTTTAGTGTGTCTGTTCATTCGTTTCAATTGAATGTAGTTTATATTAAAATATTCAAAAAAAATTACACTATTTATGAACGCAGGAAATAAATTTTAAGGGAATAGCTAGTTTGATCAATTTAGAAAATCCTTCGGAGAGTAGCAAGGGCATCTCTAGCCATCCTACAAAGTCAAATTTAGTCCATTGTGTGTGTGTGTGTGTGTGTGTGTGTGTGTTTGTGTTTGTGTGTTTTGAAGAATTAAGAACCTTCTAATTCACCCCATTTCATTTAAATTTCAAAAAAGATTAAATTTTAAATCCTCAAATCTCACTCCTCCAACCGATACTCTAACAACACAACATCTCAACATAATTGGTATGTCGCACTCGCGTTGAAATCATCGTTTTCACCGCCCTCGTGTCCGCCATCGCATAGCATGGTCCCATCGCTATGTGGTCCCTTTTGCTGGAAATCGCCAACCTTGAAGATGGCGTAGGAGGCTCAATTGCGAGCCCTAGCTAGTCAATGGCGCCAGAACCTGCCAAGTAATCGCCACCAACTCCATCATTGTCAGCCCTACATCCCCGTCATGTGAGAAGCCTTCACGCCTAAGAACCACCATCGCAACCCATAAGGTGTTTGTCAAATTATCCTAACCATTATTTTTCATGTTTATTTGTGTTATACATTGAGTATAACCTCAAATCGACCATGAAATGCTCTAATGTGCAGATGAAGAGATTGCGGGAGAAGTACTTCGATGATTCTTCATCAAAGGTGGAAGAAGATGATGATGATTTCGAGATGGCGGCGGACACAATCACTAAAGAGGGTGAATTCAGGTAAACCTGGGCACACCCCGGGCCGGGTCGGGCTTTAGAAAGCCCGAACTGGAATCCCAAGCCCGAGCCCGGCCCGGCCAAAAAAACACTATCCAGGCCTGAGCCCGGCCCGAATGGACTAAAAAGATGGTTTTCGGGTCGGGCCGGGCCGGGTCTCTGTGTAAAATGCCGATTTTCCTAAGCCCGAACCCGGTCCGAACTGTCGTCTGGGCCTAGTTTCCAAGCCCGGAGTCGGACCGAACATAAAACCCGGCCCGGCCCGACCCGACCCGGGTTTTTCGTGGGCCGGGTTTTTCGTGCCGGGCTGCCCATGCCCAGTTTTAATTTCAGGAATCGAGGCATGGTTCCCACATTGATCGCATATGGATTGTTCGAGATAGAATCTGGGGTCATAATGATTTAGTGAGGGATGTCACCTAAGGATTATAGGCAACTCAAAGCGCAAACCGTACAATAGAAATACCTGATACCGGTCATTGATGATCTTTTGGATGAGCTACACGGTTATATTACGTACTCAAGATTCATTTTATCTATTTCACAATGATTAGCCAAACCTGGAACTCCTTATGGATAGAAGGTTCATAGAAGCGAAAGTAGGGCGGCGGGAGAAAAGAGTAAGGAGTATGTGAAAATGAAGATTTTGGACCTTCTGTCCACGAACACGCCTAATGTAGTGTACCCCGCCCCCAAACTATTTTCGCCGTCGATTTCGGATGCATCAGGATATCCACAACAACATTGCAAGCGTTCTGGATAAGAATGATCATTGGTTTCAACTAAGAAGGATACCATGGGAGAATCAAGTGCATCCATTGTTGAAGATTAAGACCGTCGTGCTAGTGCTTTCATATGGATGCACAGTCGATGCCATTGATGTCTATGAGAGAAAATATCCTCGAGTATGTGAACAGATTTACCAAAGCCGTGATCGACATCTCTAAACCAGAGTACTTGAGGGCTCCCACTGACGAATCCGCAACAAAACCTCATCAACAAAAAATTATTCTACAACAATATGTGTGTTGCAATGGTGAAATCACGCTCGGTCGCCTAATGCGATAGATCTGACGTCTCGCGACCCGACCGGTATTTCTAAAAGACCAGCCGAAGGTTGCACAACACGCCCCTTTTTCAAGTGCTTGATTATCATTTTTCAAATCTTGTTCACCATTTTTCAAATGCTTGATGAACACACACACACACACACAATTTTTTTATTGCTTGGTCAACATTTTTTCTATAAACATTTAACTTTTTCCCTATTTTTGGTTAAAATTTTTAAATACTTGTTTAATATTTTTCAAATGCTTGATTAATATTTTTATATACATGACCAGGAGATTTCATCATTTTTTAATACGTGGTCAACATTTTTTGTGTACACACTCAACATTTTTCAAAACATTATGTAAAGTGTATTTCTGTAATAAATATGTTTAGAATATTTTAAAGTGTAAACGAACGTATTAAATGGAAACAAAAAAACGAAATAAAAATGTGAAGAAAAAAACAGAAAAAAGACGAGGCAGTGTACTACCGAGAACTGGGCCGGCCCATATGCTCTCCCGCACACTTCAGCGAGTCGGAAGCGGTTACTCAAAAAAAAAAAAAAGAAAGAAAACGAGTCGGAAGCTCGGCTCGCTGAACGTGAGACATACTCAGTATTTTTTAGAAAAAGAAAAACAGGGCTAGTAACCGTGCCGTTCCCCGTCTCCGGAACCGCGACGGCGTCCACCACCACCACCTCGCCCGCGAAAAGTGGCACCGGACCAAAGCCACGACGCACCAGCCGAATACCACGGGACCGCAACTCCACGCCGAACCCAGCACCGCACCCGATTCCCCCGAACCCAACCAGCATCCTTCCTTTATAAGCAGCGGCGCGGCCGGTCACGCACGCCTCGCCCCCACGGACACCAGCAAAAGCGCCTCGCCTTTTCCGTTACCTTTTCCTTCCTTCCCCTCCCCTACCTCGGAGCCAAGAGCAGAAGCCGGCGGCGGCCAGGCCAAGATCAACGAGATGTGCTGCTGCCCGAGCAAGGCGTGCTGCATCTGCATGCTCATCATCCTCGTCCTCATCGCCGTCGGCCTCGTCTTCGGCTTCGGCGTCTACACCCGCGGCTTCCACAAGCTCTCCTCCAACATCCACCTCCAGGACGGCGCCTCCTACCGCGCCTACGGCCATCTCAACCTCGCGCCGTCGCCCTCCTACTACTAGATTCTAGAGGGCTCCCTACTCCGGCCGGGATCTGCTCTGCCGGCAGCACGGCATGGGCTCCGTCTCCGGCGTCCCGTCGCGCCGCGGGGATCGATCGATCCCCTGCACTGCACAGCATCACGCCGTCTGCGGAGAGGAGGTTCCGGTTCCGGGACCGATAGATTTACATTGATTTCCTGCTGAGTTAATTCCCTTTTGTTGCTTCGCTCCGATGATGGTGTTGATATTTTAGCAGAGAGTATTTACAGATTGATTATGATGATGATAATTACTGTGTCCCTCCGTTTGCGTTTTGTTAATTACTGCTGCTCATTTGTTTAGTGCTCCATCACGCCTCCGTTTGTGCCCGTTTATTACTGCTGCTCATTAGTTTAGCAAAATACTCCATCATCATGGAGGCACATGGATGGTCGGAGTTATCCGGCGAGTTGCGATGATCTCGGCATCTGGGCTTGGCACTTGGCAGCATGTGCTTTTCGGTTTGGCTTGACGCACGAATTGCACTACGCAAGGAGTCAAACGCTTTCGGGGGAAGCGGAGTGACGTCCACGCTAATCCGTTCCTGTGTATGTGTTGTTGTGTACTCTACGACACTTCTCATCCTGGGTCATGGCCAGTCAGCAGATTCGGTTGCCCGTCCACCGAAAAGGTTGTGGTGGTTCCGTTGCCTTGCACGTTCCACTTTCCGAGTTGAAACGGCGGTGCACTGATGTGAACTACTCATAATCACTCTACCAACTGCCGGTAAAGGCATCTACGTCAGGGCTCCTCGAATGCCCTGCCCGGTCGCAAAACGGTCAAAAAAACATATCAGTCGTAAACACATATCAGCCATAAACTTGTGGGCTAGTTGACACCCGTGTCAACATATGGAAAGTTGCACCGGGTTCTCATCAGTGTAGAGTGCGAACAGAAGTATCTGTTGATACATTTCGGACAAGTCCCACCGCTGCCGTAACTATTTTAATTAGTTTTTCTAGGATATTGTTATCTGATTGATGCTTCCTAGAAGGCCAATCCCAGCAAACACTTTATTTAGACCCCCAATTTTGGACAATCACCGTTGCACGGATCTCAACCCAGGGGCAATGCCACGTCGGATGACCGGACAGCTTCGCTCTCTGCCAATCCCCGGCAAATGCTTGTTTTTTTTGCTCCAAAAAAAAAGGTGTAATACATGCGTAGGCCAAGGTTACTCACGACCTCTTCGCTAGAGCGCGTGGATGTTTGCCAATGAGCTGGAGGGGAGTTTTGTCAACATTCATGTCAACTGTATACATAACTTTGGCACTTTTCCAAGCTTTTTTGTTTTCTAATTCGTTTGAAAATCCTTGTTTTTTTACTTCTCACATGGCCGTTTTATTATAAGAGGACGTCATTTTTTATTACAAAAAGGATGACATTTTCATTATAAGAGGATGCCATTTTTATTGTTAAAGCATGATAACTTTATTTATGAGAGGACGGCATATTTCATTGTTATAATACGATGACATTTTTATTATTGTGAGGATGGTATTTTTTTTATAATAGGACGAGCATTTGTTTATTGTGAGGATGTCATTTTTAGTATTTAATAGGATGCCATTTTTTATTTGGGAGGTGACATTTTTTTACTGCTAATTTTGTTTTCAGCACATGTTTTTTTAGTGATGAGTTGGAAAATGGCAACTTCTGTGACATTTTTTTTATATAATACCTTTGGTCATGGCATTTCTAAGGAAAAAACTATTTGGTGGGCCTTTGGGCCAATTGGGGGTGGCCATCGCCCTCCCCGCTGGCGAACGGGGGAAACGTTCGCTGGAGGACATCCCCTGACGAACGAAAACATCTGCTGGAGGCTCCCTCCAAGCTTATGTTCCCCAACTATTGGGGTGCTAGTTTATTCTTTTTTTTTGCGAAAAGACCGGATCTATTATAAAAGTTCATCGGAAGTACACAACATCTCAAACATAAAAAAAATTACACTGAGATTCCATCGACGCACTGTTGTCGTTGCTCCTCTACCGAAGCCAACCTGACCTTTTCAATGACAATTGGGAAGTCTTTGTGCACGTGCCCCTAAGGACCATCGCCCTGGAGCCGCATTCGTTGCCATTGAAACACCACCTAATCTTGCCATATGACGAGAAACCCTAACCTCGCCAGCCAAGGAGAGAACGAGAATCAATGTCGGAGCTCCATTGACTACGCCCAGATGCGAACTCGTGAAGGAACGGAGCCTGGAAGACAAACTCGAAGAAGAAGCACAACCATCCTCCTGAGCAATGCACCTGCGAGGACCAAAACCCTAACCTAAACTACTAGGCGAAGAGAATGCACTTAGATTCCCCTCCCTGCCACAGAGTGGCATGCAGAGGAGAAGCGAATCCACTTGCTCGTTGGTGAAGCCTGGAGGGCGGAATTTTCCATAGCCGGACAAGTTTGATCTTGCTCACCCAAGCATTGTCCCGCATGGCCTCATACATAGTCCACTGCTTGCGCTTGCAAGTTGTAAAGATGACAGGAGTGACATCCTTCGGCTTATTTCCTTGCAACCAGGGAGCATCATAGAATGGTGTTTTCCTACCATTGCCGACCATGATGGTGGTGGAGGTATATAATAGATCCATATAAACCTCCTTGCACGATTTTCCCAGCCCAACCCACAATTTGGTTGGGTCCTTACACTCCAACCAGGGCCAACGGAGTCGAAGAGTCTGAACAAATTTCCCTAGATCTAGGAAACCTAGCCCACCGAGGTGGGTGGGGTGGCAGAAAATTTCCTAGTTGGCTTTGCACTTTGCCCCAGTAGTAGTCTCTTTGGCCAACCAAAGGAAGGCACATTCAATCTTGTTGACACTCCACAACACCCCAAGAGGACCGCCAGGGGGTGATGTGGTAAATCACTTGTGAAGTTAGTGCATCTCGAAAGGAGACCCTAAAAACTCATGTATATGTCCGGACTATGGTGTCCGAAGCGCTTTAGCCCACTTTTGACAATCAACGGGCCCCCCTAAATGTTAGCGGACCAGCCCGCATGTCCGTTTTTGGGTATCCCTACAACAACCTTGGTTTATGTGTAACTCCCAAGATGCAATCCTATCCTTATTTTGCCTCGAGGGCCTCGATAGGGATAGAAGCGCATCTCGTCGTTTCGCAAGAATGGATATCATTACAAGTACATGTAAATAAGAGATGAGTATATGGAATTGGCTTACACTCGCCACAAGATAAGTCATTCTCACATCAATACAACAACATGTTCAATCCTCATACATAAGAACATGGTCCGACTACAGACGAAATCAAACGATAAAATGACATCCATCCTTGCTATCCTAGGCTGCCGGCCTGGAACCCATGCTAGATCAATGGAGAAGAAGAAGAACTCCAAATCAAACAAGCATCACGCTCACGTCAAATCATCGCATTACCTGTACTTGTAACTGTTTGTTGTAGTAATCTGTGAGCCATAGGGACTCAACAATCTCATTTCACTAGCAAAGCTTAATGGGTGAGGAATGGTTAAGTGGTGAGGTTGCATCAAGCACTAAGCATTTATTTGAGTGGCTAACTTACGAGTACAAGAATAAGAAGGATGGTCTACGCATAAACGGACGTGAACTAGTAATGATCACTAAGTGATGTTGAACACCTACTTACGAGTCAAACATGATCCCACTGTGTTCTCTCTCGGTTCAGAACTCACGAGTAGAGACATTCACGGTTACGCACATGGTTGATGTATTTTATTTGAGTTTACTTCAAGTTTTCTATGACCAGATGTTAAATAAACTTACAAGTTGCCACATAACCATGGACACGGCTTCTCGAAAAGATTTAACCCTGTAGGGGTGCTCCAACTCATCCATCACAAACTAGCCACACGCTGCGTCGGAAAACCTCAACCATGGAATAGCCCGCAGTATCCTCAGAATTCCGATGGAAAACCTCAATCTCGAGATAGCTCAAAGTATCCTCGGAATCCCGTGCACAAGACATTCGAGAAAGGTAAAACAAATCCAGTAAGACCGCCCGACGTGTCGACAAACCCAATAGGAGCCGCGTATCTCGTTCTTAGGACACGAACGGATGGGAAAGCCTACTAGTAAAACCAAACCACGAGTTTCCCCGTGGTGGCCCCGCAGTCTGCCCGTTTTGGACCAACACTCATGAGGAGCACTGGCCCGGGTTGTTGATTTAAATTATCCACGGGTTCATGACACCCTATGCTAGTTTATTAGTTATTAGGCAAATGTAGTACCAATGTTGGGCCTTGCAAGAAGAGTTTTATCCCAAAACAAAAATCAAGGGGGTCCCCATATCAATCCCAAGCATGTTAGGAGTGCTCAATATGGAACATAACACCGGTACATTAGTAACTAGGGCGGCAAAAGTGGAACAAAACACCGAGCAAAAGGCCAAGCCTTCCACCTTTTACCAAGTATATATATACATTAAATTAAATAGAAATAATATTGTGATATCAAAAGATATCCATGTTGTCACATGGAAGCGACTTGCATCTGCAACTAACAGTGCTATAAGAAGGGTTGAACAAGTGTAACATAGCCAACCCGTGGAGGGGTTATAGGCTTTTCATGGCAATGTTGGGAGGCTTGACATACAAGTGGTAGGTAACGAGACATAACGATAGAAGCGAGACGACTAGCATGGCAATGATAGTAGTGGTATCCAGGGAAATGGTCATGTTGCCTGAGATCCCGCTTGGAAGAAGAACGAATCCGTGAAGTAGACGAATGGGATGTAGTTGAAAGAATCCTCACACTCCGAATCGGTTCAGAACTCTAGCAAGGAGAAGCAAATCCGAAAACAAACAAATGACACAGTAAACACCACAACATAGGCATGACATGATGCACAAACAAGGATGATGCATGTCAAGTTTAAATATGCAAAGCATGGCAAGCACACCAATCAACTACCGCACATTAGTGAAGTTCAACATGCAACGAGTTCCATATTGATGAAACTCCACATGTAAATATTTAGTTCACTCTCGTTTAGGTACCCAACAAGTTTAAATGTTGTTAAACATGACAAGAGTGAAGCACACACAACTACATCATTTAGGCATTTGAAATGAGGCCGGAAGCAACATATAGAATTTCTGAAACGACCCATATGCAAATTATGAATTGGGTCCAGATCTGTCCTAAACATATTTTATGTTTATTAAATAGCAAAACAAAGTGCACCATGTTGATCTAGACAATTTTTTCTAGTCAAGTTACATATGTGGATCATTTTAAACGGAGCTACGGTTATTTAGTTATGAAATAAACCGTTTTAACATGGCATTTATACAAATTAATTCAAACAATAGGTCCAAACAATCTAAACATGCATGAAAGTTGGATATTGTGAATCTACACAAAATTCTAGTCATTTTACATATATAAATTATTTTATCTGATGCACGATTATTAAGTTATTAGCATTTTAAAGCATGACATTTTTCTGTAATTGCAATGCACTAAAAAACAGCTAAATCATCAGAGCAGATAAAAAACAGCCATGTGCCAAAAGCGCGCAAAATAAACAGAGACATAGCAAAAAATTGGGGTTCCTAAGACTCGGACCCAGGACTTTCAGTGAATAAACTGGCTGCTCTAACCATCTTGGCTGGGAATGTGTTATGAAAATGTTGTGGCTGGGCTACCGTTCTGTATGGATGGTGAGCTACCTAAAAAAACAATGAAAATGTTGCGGCTGGGTTCTAGATAAACAAGAACTACTGCTTGGTCTTGGTGGGGCAAAATTCTAAAAAAAGAGTGCTGTCGCAGGGATTTGATCCCCTATCGACTGGGTGGAAAGCGAGCTCGCTGACCAGCTTGACTAGGTGATGTTGTCGTTGAAAGTTGGGCATCAGTAAATATGAACATGAGCAAAAGGCCTGCCTTCTTCCTCGCAGCGCACTCCACCTCTTCCATTATTTTCTATTGTAAGCTGAATAAGAGGAGAAAGAATAGACAAAAAAAGATGTGCAAGTTTGACAGCGCAAAAACAACTTCTCTGAACTTTGTCTTCCACCTGACATGTGTGTGTGTTGAGCGACAGAGAAAGAGAGAGAATCGACTGGCAATTGACATCAGAGCCGTTTGCAATCCCGATGACCATGTCGAACACTGGCGGGCAGGCGGCAGCGGCGGCGTCGACGGATGCGTCGGTAGGAGCGGTGGCGCCCCACAATGAGAACGAGGGTTAGCTAGGCCGCTTCGTCACTCCACCATGATCGTGGGAGCGGAGCCGCGATCGGAGCCGTGTGAGGCGGGAACGCCAGGTGGTGATCCACTAGGCAGCGTGATGACCCACAAGTGTAGGGGATCAATCGTAGTCCTTCGATAAGTAAGAGTGTCGAACCCAACGAGGAGCAGAAAGAAATGATAAGCGGTTTTCAGCAAGGTAATTTGTGCAAGCACTGAAACTATAAGTAACAAGTAGTTTGATAGCAAGGTAATTTGTAATGAGCAAGTAACGGTAACAATAGGTAAGGTGCAGCAAGATAGCCCAATCCTTTTGTGGAAAAGGACAGGCCAAAACTATCTCTTATGATAAGCAAAGTGTTCTTGAGGGTACATGGGAATTTCATCTAGTCACTCTCATCGTGTTGGTTTGATTTGTGTTCGCTATTTTGTTAATTTGATATGTGGGTGGAGCGGTGCTAATGTGTTATTTTTACTTGAACTAACAACCTACTTATGATTAACCCCCTCGCAAGCATCTGCAACTATGAGAAAAGTATTAAGACAAAGTCTAACCATAGCATTAAACATGTGGACCCGAATCAGCCCCTTTGTGGGATCACTAGAAGAATATGTCTAGAGGGGGTGAATAGATTATTAGCAGGAATTTAAAATCTACACAAGGTGCAAAGTAAAGTGTTGGCATATTTTAGCATATATAACAAGTGTAGCACACCCTACACATGCAAGTATCAAGTATAGTAGCGGAATGTAAAGACGTTGCACATGAAAGTAAGGGTAGAGATATGAAGATCAAATGCATGAAGGACACAAAGATTTTTCCTGTGGTTCCGATAGGTGGTGCTATCGTACGTCCACGTTTATGGAGTCTTAAACCCACAGAGGGTAACGGTCGCGAGAGTCCACGGAGGGCTCCACCCATAAGGGTCCATGAAGGAGCAACCTTGACTATTCCATAACGGCTTCCGTCCACAAAGGACTAGCCTCACTTGGGGTAGATCTTCATGAAGTAGGCGATCTCCTTGCCCTTAAAAACTTCTTGGTTCACTCCACAACATGAAGTAGGAGGCTCCCAAGCGACACCTAACCAATCTAGGAGGCACCACCCTCCAAAAGGTAATAGGCTCGATAATGTCGATGAACTCCTTGCTCTTGTGCTTCAAGATGATAGACTCCTCAACACACAATCACTCTCTCACAGATTTGGCAATGGTGGAAGAGATTGATTGGGTGGAAAGCAACTTGGGGAGGCTAGAGATCAAGATTCATATGGTTGGAATGGAATGGCATGATCTCAACACATGAGTACGTGGCTCTCTCTCAGAAAATCAGTTGGTATGAGTGGGAATCTGTTCTGAGTGCTTCACTTGCGAGTGAGTGGTGGTGGAGGGGTATATATTGGCATCTCCAAAAATCCAACCGTTACACCTAATGAGTCCAACTTGGTGACACCGATGTGTTAATCTCGATGGTACCGAGTTGCCTCAAAGGTAGCAACTTTTGAATCTCGATGAGATCGATACATAAAACTCGGTTGCACCGATTAGGTGACCAACAGTCAGATTGCCAAACTCGGTGACGCCGATTCAACAAACTCGATCGGACCGATTTTATGAATCTGGGTAACAGAATGTTGGCAATCCAAACTCGGTGGCTCCAAATCAGAATCTGTTGCACTGATGGGTTAGGGTTTGGCTTGAGTTTGTCTAAGGCTGGGAATTGGTGGCACCGAGTGGAAAGTGTTGGTTGCACCGATTTTGAGTGTTTGGCTTTGGACAGACTTTTGTGGAAGAGTTTGTGGGTGTTTTTGGTGACTATCATTTGTGCATGTATGAACATATTGTTCACCAACAATACCTTACCCCCTTGTAATAGTATTAGCTTTCCTATGGACTCAAAATGATTTCTCACAAAGTAAAATGTAGAGTCCTCTTGCTTGAAGCTTTTGCCAATGCCATTCCTTCTCCTCCTTCTTCATGGGGATACTCTCCACACCCCTTTTTGCCAACCCATCTCTCTCTATGGAGTTTATCTGAAATACACTAGATGAAAGTATTAGTCCAAGATACAATCTATGTTGTCATGAATTATCAAAACCACCAAGGGAGCACATTATGCTTTCACCCTTACGAAGTAGCGCATAAATTAGGGTTTAAGCTTATGTCACTCTAGCAACCCATCATCTAATAACTACTGCACAATGCATTACCTTAGGCCCAAGGATGGTGAAGTGTCATGTAGTCGACATTCACATGACACCACTAAGGGAATCACAACATACATATCATCAAAATATCGAACACATCAAATTCACATGATTACTTGTAACATGATTTCTCCCGTGACCTCAAGAATGAAGGTAACTACTCAAAAATAATATTAGTGCTCAAGATCAGAGGGGTATTGAATAGAATAATGGATCTTAACATATGATCTTCCACCAAATAAACCATATAGCAATCAACTACACAAGGTAATCAACACTTTTAGTCACTCACAGGTACCAATCTGAGGTTCTGGTACAAAGATTGAACACACGAGATGAACTAAGGGTTTGAGAGGAGATGGTTCTGTTGAAGATGTTGATGAAGAATGGCCTCCCCAAGATGAGAGGGTTGTTGGTGATGACTATGGCTTTGATTTCCGCCTCCGGGAGGGAAGTTTCCTCAGCGGAATCGCTCCGTAGGAGGGCAAAAGTGCTCCTTCCCAAGTTCCGCCTTGAGGCGGCGGCGCTTCGTCCTGAAAGTCCTCCTCCTAATATTTTTAGGGTTTTTGGGAATTTATATCAGAAGATGGGCTCTGAATGTAGGCGAGGGTGAGCACGCTCCACCAGGGCACGCCTGGAGGGCCTGGCGCGCCCCGGTGGGTGGTCTACCTCTGGTAGTTTTCAGCTCTAGTATTTCTTCTTTATTATATAAAAATCTCCTTAAAGTTTCAGCTTCATTGGGGATGTGCAGAGTAGGTAACTCTGACATGCTTTTTTCAGGTACTAAATTCCAGTTGTTGGCATTCTCCCTCTTGGTGTAAACCTTGCAAATTGTGAGAGAAAAGGCATTAGAATTACTCCCCAAAGCATTATTATGCATGAAAACATTATAAATAACAATAGGAAAACATGATGCAAAATGGACGTATCAACTCCCCCAAGCCTAGACCTTGCTTGTCCTCAAGCAAAAGCCGATATCGAAGAACATGTCCACATGGTTTGAGAGAGAGGTGTCGATAAATAAATACGGACATAGTAGCATCATGCTTATTATTATAACAGCAACAAAAATTAACATAAAACTTTCTCATAAAACTTTTATTTCATAAAAACATCATATAACTTCTTATGAGCAAGTAACAATTCATCACAACATGGAAGTATAAAGCATAAACCTTATTGGAAACCAACAAACTATGTTCTCAGTGAACTTTGCAACTACAATTCATCATATTTTCAGGAAGTGTCTCATGTAGGAGCCTTTTGGCAAGTACACATACTCAACCATAATTTAGTCTTCTATGATTGCTAACACTCATAGCATACCCATGGAGAAATTTTTTCAACCAGACACATAGAAAGATAAGAGCTTATAGTTTGCCTCCCAATGTATTCACCTCAAGGGTGATGTCAACAATAATAACTCATGCCCAATCATATCCAACTGGATATATGTGCCTAGATCTTTCCTCACCACATGATGCTTGGAAAAAGAGAAAAATAAAAAGGAATAGAGAAGAATACTTTGACACTTACATGAAAGTAAATACATAAAAGTAAAATATAGTCCCTTTGCAGAGGGAAGCAGAGGTTGTCATGCGCTTTTTAGTTTGTATGACAAATCCCTTAGTGAAAAAGAACGTCATGTCACATTCCCCTTGTGATAGCAACCTTTATTATGCAGTCCGTCGCTTTTATTACTTTTCCATCACAAGTTCGTGCAACGCTCAATTTTCTCTTACACTAATTGATCCAACACTTTTAGAAGCAATTTTTATTGCCTTGATGCACCGATGACAACTTACTTGAAGGATCTTATTCAATCCATTGGTAGGTATGGTGGACTCTCAAACATGAGTTTGGGTTTTGGGTTTTTGGATGCACAAGTAATATCTCTACTTAGTGCGGAATTTTTGGCTAGCAAAGATATTGGGCAAGCACCACATGTTGAAGGATCTATGACAATATAACTTCTAAGTGAATATGAACAAGCATAAATCATTATGTTGTCTTCCTTTTCCAACGTCAACAATTTTGGCATATAATATTTAATGGGGGCTCACAATCATAAAAGATGTCCATGATAGTATATTTGCATGTGAATCTTCTCTTCCCTAATTTATTCTTTCGTGAATTGCATCATTGACTAATGCTGTGTTTGCCAATCTCCAATAAATTTTACCACCTACAATTTTCTTTATTGTGATGTCATTACTCACCATAAGATTAGCATATGATATTTTTCATTTATTTTCTTTTATCAAGATGCAACAAGAAAGTAAAGGGGTAATAGCTCAAATTAAACTTTATTATATAACTCTAACTCGATTACATAGATAGATGGATCACGAAACTAGCACTCAAAAATAGATCATACTTAACTTTTATATTCAACTAAATCATGAAAAGGCTAAGTGATACGTCTCCAACGTATATCTATAATTTTTGCTTGTTTCATGCTGCTTTATTATCATTCTTGGATGTTTTACAATCATTTTACCACAACTTTATATTATTTTTGGGACTAACCTATTAACCTAGAGCCCAGTGTCAGTTCCTGTTTTTCCGTCTTTTTGAGTTTTATAGAAAAGGAATATCAAATGGAGTCCAAACGGAATAAAAATTTACGGTGATTTTTTTGGACCAGAAGAGGCCCGCGGAGCATCGGAGTTGGGCCAAAAGACCCACGAGGCTGTCACAAGCCTCAGGGGCGCGACCACCCCCCATGGTAGTGCCCTGCAGGCTTGTGACTCCCTCGTGGCCCATCCAGACTTATTTCCACTGCCATAAATACCTATAAATACCAAAAACCCCAACGCAGAAGCTAGATCGGGAGTTTCGCCGCCGCAAGCCTCCAGAGCCGCGAAAAACCAATCGGGAGCCCGTTTCGGCACCCTACCGGAGGGGGAAACCGTCACCAGAGGCCATCTTCATCATCCCGGCGCTGTCCATGACGAGAGGGAGTAGTTCACCCTTGGGGCTGAGGGTATGTACCAGTAGCAATGTGTTTGATTTCTCTCTCTCTCTCTCACTCTCTCTCTCTCTTGTTCTTGATGTGGCACGATCTAGATGTACCGCGAGCTTTCTTGATATAGATTGAATCATATGGAGTTTTCCCTTCTCTATCTTGTTGTGATGAATTGAGTTTTCCCTTAGAAGTTTTCTTATTGGATTGAGTCTTTAAGGATTTGAGAACACTTGATGTATTTCTTGCGATGGGATATCCGTGGTGACAATGGGATGTTCTATTGATCCACTTGATGTTTGTTTTGGTGATCAACTTGCGGGTTCCGTGACCTTGGGAATCTATGCATAGGGGTTGGCACACGTTTTTGTCTCGACTTTCCGGTAGAAACTTTGGGGCACTCCTTGATGTTCTTTGTGTTGGATTGAACATGATGAATCTGAAATTATGTGATGCATATCGTATAATCAAGCCCATGGGTACTTGTGGTGACAATGGAGTATCTAGGTGACATTAGGGTTTTTGTTGATGTGTATCTTAAGGTGTTATTTTAGTATGAACTCTTGGCTGTTTGTGACACTTATAGGGACAACCCATAAGATTGATCAGAAAAGATAACTTTGAGGTGGTTTCGTACCCTACAATAATTTCTTCATTAGTTCTCCACTATTTGTGACTTTGGAGCGAACTCTTTGTCGCACGAGAGGTATTTACATATGATTCAACGATGCCAATGTTGTTGAGCGAAATTGCACTAGTGAAAGTATGGACCCTAGGCCTTGTTTCCAAGCATTTATACAACGTTTTGCTCGCTGTTTACTATTTGTTACCTTGCTGTTTTTATATTTTCAGATTACAAAAAACTATATCTACCATCCATATTGCACTTGTATCACCATCTCTTCGGCTAACTAGTGCACCTATACAATTTACCGTTGTATTGGGTGTGTTGGGGACACAAGAGACTCTTTGCTATTTGATTGCAGGGTTGTTTGAGAGAGACCATCTTCATCCTACACCTCCCGTGTATTGATAAACCTTAGGTCATCCATGAAAGGGAAAATTGCCATTGTCCTACAAAACTCTGCGCTTGGAGGCCCAACACGAGTCTACAAGAAGAAGGTTGTGTAGTAGACATCAAGCTCTTTTCTGGCGCCGTTGCCGGGGAGGTGAGTGCTTGAAGGTATATCTTTAGATCTTGCAATCAAATCTTTTAGTTTCTTGTTTTTCACTAGTTTGGTTTTATAAAAGAAAACTACAAAAAAATGGAATTGACGTTGCCTCATATGCTTCATCTTTTTAATGTCTGTCGTGAAAAAGATGGAAAGGAAAATTGTGCTCAAGTGTTAGAAGAATAAGTTATTAAAATGTTTGGCACTAAATATTTGAGTGATGAGCATGATTGCAATGCTGTTAGTATGAATTCTTTGAATATCCATAGTACTAATGATGATTGCACTAGTCATGTTAAAAAGATTTCTTATAAGCATGTCAATTTTTGTGGAGTGCATAGAGTTTGTCAAGACATGCCAAAAAGGGAAGATATATTTTGTAAGAGGCATAAGTATTTAGAAACTAAATGGTTGCAAGAGAGGCTAGATGTTTGTGCTGAAAGATTTAATATTTATCGCCGTCCTTGTGAACTTTGCAATGAATGTGGTCATTTAAATCTCCAATGCAAATTGTTTCATGATCGAATTGTGTACAAAAATTGTGATAACTTAATTTCCCTTGCGCATCATAATGAACTTCATTTGCTTCTGGGCTATGAAGAAATGAAACGTATGACTAGGGCTATCCCAGAATATAATCTTAAGAGATTTCAAAATAGAAGATGAAGAGAATACTAATGAAGGGGAAGAGGTCTCCCAATATCCTCCTATTTTTTCTTATGATGAATCAGGTAACGAGGAGGAACTTTTTATTCAACCAATCTCTTCGAAAAGAAGCTTGGAGAAATTAAATAAACCCACACCTAATGTGGTGAAGAAGAAAAACGAAGGAAAAATAAAGGTAAAGAGGTATCTCTCCCAAATAATGACACCCCTTATAATCTTGAAAATCTTTTTGGCACCAACTTAGAAAATTGTGATGATAATAATTGTTATACGATTGGTGCTATTTATACTATTAATGAGGAGAGTGATTATGCTTATGTTATGCAAAGCCACAAGCTTGGGGATGCTATGTTTTATGAGAATGACATGTTTGAGAATTTATTTGCTGCAATTAATGTTTTTCCCAAGCTTGGGGATGCTATGTTTAATGAAGATGATATTTTTAGCCCCCCAAGTTTTGATGAGCAAAACTATTAAGATTATGACATGCCTCGTATGTATGATGATTATTGTGATGACACGTATGCTATAAAGTGTAATGGTAACCATGAAACTTGTCATCATGATTTTAATATTCAAAGTGGTTATGTCAATCAAGTATGTCATGATAGTTATTTTGTTGAGTTTGCTCCCACTATTTTGAATGAGAAGAAAATTGCTTATGTGGAGAGTGACAAATTTTCTATGCTTGTGCATCATAAAAATAATGATTTATGTGCTGGTTATATTGTGGAATTTCTTCATGATGCTACTGAAAATTATTATGAGGGAGGAACATATACTTGTAGGAATTGCAATAATATCAAGTTTCCTCTCTATGTGTTCAAAGTTTTGAAGTTATGCTTGTTTTGCCTTCCTATGCTAGATGATTCTTGCTCCCATAAATTGTTTGCTCACAAAATACCTATGCATAGGAAGTGGGTTAGATTTAAATGTGCTTTTCATGATATTCATGATGCCCTTTTGAATGTTTCAACTACTATTCCTATGTGAGCATCATTGAAATCATCATGCCTAGCTAAAATGCATTAAAGAAAAGTGCTTGTTGGGAGACAACCCAACACTTTTACCTTATGTTTTCATGTGTTAACTTGATTAAGCTACTGTAGTAATCATTTTATGTGTCTTTTATTTCAATAAAGTACCAAGTAAAGCCTTTGGGATAGTGTGGATACTTGCTTGTTTGATTCTGTGCAAAAATAGAAAGTTTTGCGTCCAGTATATGAATTATATGATTTTACTGGAGCGTCCAAAAATTCTGATTTTTTACACAAACTTTATATAGAAATTTCCCATGTTTTCCTAATTGTTCAGAATTTTTAGTGTCAGGGAAGTATGGTGATAATTCAGATCTTTACAGACTGTTCTATTTTTGACAAATTCTGTTTTGCATGCATAGCTTGCTCATTTCAAGTGTTCCTATATCTTATATTGAGTAATATAAATTGTGGGAATTATGTAATACAGTAGGTATCATGTGGGAACAATTATGAATCTTGTATTCACAGTACCTAAGTGAATGATCTATATTTACTACACTAACCCATCTCACGAAGTTCCGTTAAGTTTTGTGTGATTGAAGTTTTCAAGTTTTGGGTGAGACACCGATATGAGGATAATAAGGAGTGACAATAAACTAAGCTTGGGGATTCACAAGGCACCCCCAAAATAATATACAAGTAAGACTCAAGCGCCTAAGCTTGGGGATGCCCCGGAAGGCATCCCCTCTTTCGTCTTCAATACTATCGGTATATCTTACTTCGAGCTATATTTTTATTCGTCACATAATATGAGTTTTTCTTGGAGCATAATTTTATTTTGTTGCCCTATGTTAGGTGTTATTTATAATCTAGTTTTTCAATAAAAAGTTCCAAGAATTGCCTTAGGATGCTTGCATTGCATGTCTTGACGTGTGCTGTGTAAAAAACAAAAACTTTGGCTGTAGTGTTTGAATTTTCATATTTTACAGGAACGTGGAAAGTTTCTGAAATTTTGACACTTTATGTTCATATAAATTTTATAGCATGTCCTAAATTTTCATGATTTTCTGAGTTACATAAGTACACTATTTTCATAAATTGCTACAGACTGTTCTGTTTAGATAGATTGCTGTCATAGTTTCGTTATCTACTTATCCTATAGTTTCCATAGCCTATATTGATAGATAGAAATTTTGGAAATGATAGTATAAAGTAAATAATATTTTAAAATTATTATGCAACTTGTATTGGCAGTACATAAAGAGTTGATTTATTATTATGTGTACTAACCTATCTCACGAGTTCTTTTAGAGTTTTGTGTGGATGAAGTTTTTGAGAATAGGTGAAACCGTGGTATGAGAGGATTGAACGAGATACAAAAGCTCAAGCTTGGGGATGAACAAGGCCCCCCAAGTAAATATTTCAAGAACTATCAAGCATCCAAGCTTGGGTATGCAACGCATCCCACGTCTCTTCATCAACAATTATCGGTCAGCCTATGTTGAGCCTAAATTTTTATTCGTTCACATGATGCGTGCTATTCTTGGAGTGCTATTTTTCTTTTGCTTGCGGTTTGAATAAAGTACTTAAGATCTGAAAATATTTATTGAGGGAGAGAGAGTCCTCACACAGCTCCTTAATTGTTTGACTACTCATATCCTTTGAGAGTAGCTTGTCATTTGCTTATGTGCTTCACTTATATCTTTATAGAGCATGTTGGTGTTATATTTTATAGAAATTATTGAACTCTCGTTCCTCACTTATATTATTTCGAGAGTTTCTTAAAACAACATAGTAATTTGTTTAGGTTATGAATTTGGTCCTAATATAATGGGCATGCAAGAGGGATATAATAAAAGCTTTCATATTAAGTGCATTAAAAGCTATGAGAAGTTTGATTCCTTGCATATAGTTTTGAGATAATAGAGATGGTAATATGAGAGTCATGCTAGTGAGTAGTTGTGAATTGGAAGAGATACTTGTTTTAAAGCTTGTTATTACCATAGCATGCACGTATGGTGAACTGTTATGTAACGAAGTCGGAGCATGATTTGTTTAATGATTGTCGACCTTTGTGTGAGGGTCGGGAGCGCGCGATGGTTAACTCCTACCAACCTCTCCCCTAGGAGCATGCGTCTAATGCTTTGTTTGATAACTAATAGACTTTTGCAATAAGTATGTGAGTTCTTTATGACTAATGTTGAGTCCATGGATTATACGCACTCTCACCCTTCCATCTTTGCTAGCCTCTCAAGTACCGCACAACTTTTGTCAGTACACCAAACCCTCCTTCCTCAAAACAGCCACCATATATTCCTCAAAACAGCCACCATAGCTACCTATTATGGCATTTCCATAGCCATTCCGAGATATATTGCCATGCAACTTCCACCATGTAGTTTTTTTATGACTTGCATCATCACTTCATATTGCATATAAAGTCATATTTTGTCATAGGAATCGAGTTGTAATTTGTTTTTCTTTGGAGTTATAAGTAAATAAAGGTGTGATGATTTTTCATTAATAGAGCATTGTCCTGTGAGAGAAAAGGATGATGGAGGCTATGACTCCCTCACAAGTTGGGATGAGTATCTGGACCTTACAAGAAAATTAAAGAGGCCAGCTAAGCCCAAACAAAAGAAATAATAAAAGAGGCCAAAGAAGCCCACCAAAAATAAAAAAAATAAAAATAAAAAAAAAGAAAAAAAAGAGAGAAAGAGAGAAGGGACAATTGCTACCACCTTTTTCCACACTTGTGCTTCAAATTAGCACCATGATCTTCATGATAGAGAGTCTCCTATTTTGTCACTTCCATATAACTAGTGGATATTAATTTTTCACGACTACTTAGTTTTCTTTTTGAGCTTTCATACACTTATAGCTCTAACTGCATTTGTTGCATGGCAATCCCTACTCACTCACATTGATATCTATTGATGGGCATCTCCATAGCCCGTTGATACGCCTAGTTGATGTGAGACTATCTTTTTTTCCCCTTGCACCTCCTCCATATTCTATTCCACCTATAATGCTATATCCATGGCTCACGCTCATGTATTTCGTGAGAGTTGAAAAGGTTTGAGAACACCAAAAGTGCGAAACAATTGCTTGATTTGTTCATCGGGGTTGTGCATGATTTAGATACTTTGTGTGGGGAAGATGGAGCATAGCCAAACCATATGATTTTGTAGAGATAACTTTCTAAGGCCATGTTATTTCGAAAGGACACGACTACTTTGTTGGTGTGCTCGAAGTATTACTGGTTTTATGTCAATATTAGACTATTTTTTTGAATCTTAGGGATTTGAATATTCATGCCACAATAAATAATATTACATGCATAAATGTGTTAGGCAGCATTCACATCAAAAATTCTGTTTTCTATCATTTACCTACTCGAGGACTAGCAGTAATTAAGCTTGGGGATGCTTATACGTCTCCAACGTATATATATTTTTGGCTTGTTTCATGCTGCTTTATTATCATTTTTGGATGTTTTACAATCATTTTACCACAACTTTATATTATTTTTGGGACTAACCTACTCACCTAGAGCCCAGTGCCAGTTCCTGTTTTTTCCGTGTTTTTGAGTTTTACAAAAAAGGAATATCAAACGGAGTCCAAACGGAATAAAAATTTATGGTGATTTTTTGGACCAGAAGAGACCCGCGGAGCATCGGAGTTGGGCCAGAAGACCCACGAGGCAGTCACAAGCCTCAAGGGCGCGACCACCCCCTGGCCGCGCCCTGCAGGCTTGTGACTCCCTCGTGGCCCATCGACTTATTTCCACCGCCATAAATTCCTATAAATACCAAAAACCCCACGCAGAACCTAGATCGGGAGTTCCGCCGCCGCAAGCCTCCAGAGCCACGAAAAACCAATCGGGAGCCCGTTCCGGCACCTTGCCGGAGGAGGACACCATCACCGGAGGCCATCTTCATTATCTTGGCGCTCTCCATGATGAGGAGGGAGTAGTTCACCCTCGGGCTGAGGGTATGTACCAGTAGCTATGTGTTTGATCTCTCTCTCTCTCTCTCTCTCTCGTGTTCTTGTGATGGCACGATCTTGATGTACCGTGAGCTTTGTTGATATAGATTGAATCATATGGAGTTTTCCCTTCTCTATCTTGTTGTGATGAACTGAGTTTTCCCTTAGAAGTTTTCTAATCAGATTGAGTCTTTAAGATTTGAGAACACTTGATGTGTGTCTTGCGATGGGATATCCGTGGTGACAATGGGATGTTCTATTGATCCACTTGATGTATGTTTTGGTGATCAACTTGCGGGTTCCGTGACCTTGGGAATCTATGCATAGGGGTTGGCACACGTTTTTGTCTTGACTTTCCGGTAGAAACTTTGGGGCACTCCTTGAAGTTCTTGGTGTTGGATTGAACATGATGAATCTGAAATTATGTGATGCATATCATATAATCAAGCCCATGGGTACTTGTGGTGACAAAGGAGTATCTAGGTGACATTAGGGTTTTGGTTGATGTGTATCTTAAGGTGTTATTTTAGTATGAACTCTAGGTCTGTTTGTGACACTTATAGGGACAGCCCATAAGATTGATAAGAAAAGATAATTTTGAGGTGGTTTCGTACCCTACAATAATTTCTTCATTAGTTCTCTGCTTTTTGTGACTTTGGAGTGAACTCTTTGTCGCACGAGAGGTATTTACATATGATTCAACTATGCCAATATTGTTGAGAGAAATTGCACTAGTGAAAGTATGGACCCTAGGACTTGTTTCCAAGCAATTATACAATGTTTTGCTCCCTGTTTACTATTTTTACCTTGTTGTTATTATATTTTCATATTACAAAAAACTATATCTACCATCCATATTGCACTTGTATCACCATCTCTTCGCCGAACTAGTGCACCTATACAATTTACCATTGTATTGGGTGTGTTGGGGACACAAGAGACTCTTTGCTATTGGATTGCAGGGTTTTTTGAGAGAGACCATCTTCATCCTACACCTCCCGCGGATTGATAAACCTTAGTTCATCCACTTAAGGAAAATTGCCATTATCCTACAAAACTCTGCGCTTGGAGGCCCAACACGAGCCTACAAGAAGAAAGTTGTGTAGTAGACATCACTAAGGATCGAAATAAAAAGCAAAGGGAAAAGTGATGGTGATACGATATCGGGGCGCCTCCCCCAAGCTTGGCTAAAGCCAAGGGGAGTGCCCATCCCCGTGTACTCAAGTCTCCTTTGGCGGTGAAGATGATGAAGGTAGTGGTGATGAGGCATTCTTCTTCTTCTCCAATTTATGCTTGATGATGAAGTTTTCTTCCCTTAAATCATCATTCTCTTGCTCAAGTTTCAATATCCTCTTGCATAGAGCTGCCTTGCTCTCCTGCGGGAAAAGAGAAGGGATAAAAGGAGTATTGGGTTTACTTGTATCATTATGAAGGCTTGACTTCTTGAACTCTATGCACATATCTCCAAGTTGAGGTAGTGGAGGTTCATCTGGTCTAGCGTCTTCTATTTTCTCCAGATCGGTGTCTTCTTCTTCCTCCGAAGTCCACAAGTAGGGTAATTTTCCCCAAAGATCTTTGGATCAGCAACATAATTGGACACATATTACTCTCCCTTCGAATCTTTGGACGACATATTTTTAGATATGTCAGGAAAACAACATGAAACACGAACAGAGGAAAATCTTGCGATGCGGTGATCAAAACAATCGGGGGGTATATATAGAGAATTTTTATTCATGGAAATCAAGAAAATTAAAGGAAAACGGAGTCGGGAAGGTTCCCGAGGTGGGCACACTCCACCAGGGCGCGCCAGGGATGGCAACCGCGCCCTGGTGTATCGTCCTCACCTCGGCCGTCTTCCGGTTTATTTTTTATTTACTAAAATTCTTAAATATTCCAAAACTGATAAAAAATATTTTTGTGGTTTTTTCGGAATCCGTTTACTTACAGTATCATGTACCTCTTATTTTTCACGATTCTGGAGTGTTCTGGAAGGTTTCTATTTTGGATAACATTGCTTTCAACATTAATAGGCGTACCTGAGATATATTGTTTAATTCTTTGTCCATTAACCACCTTCGGATTGTTACCTTCGGCATTATTCCATAGCGATAAACCTCTTCAATAACATAGGGTCCTTCCATTTGGAGAGGAGTTTTCCTGCAAAAAAATCTAGAACGAGAATTGTACAAAAGAACATACTCTCCAACTTTGAATTCTCGCTTTTGGATTCTTTTGTCACGCCATCTTTTAACTTTTTCTTTGAATAACTTGGCATTTTCATAAGCTTGTGTTCTCCATTCATCTAATGGGCTAATATCAAATAACCTCTTTTCATCGGCAAGTTTGAAGTCATAATTTAGTTCTTAAATTGCCCAAAATGCTTTATGTTCTAACTCTAGAGGCAAATGGCAAGCTTTCCCATATACCATCTTGTATGGAGACATACCCATAAGATTTTTATAAGCGGTTCTATAGGCCCAAAGTGCATCATATAATTTCTTAGACCAATTCTTTTGGGACCTATTAACTGTTTTTTGTAATGTCAATTTTATTTCTCTATTGGTAAGTTCAACTTGACCACTAGATTGAGGATGATAGGGTGATGCAATTCTATGGTTAACATCATATTTAGCAAGCATTTTACGGAAAGCATCATGAATAAAGTGTGAACCACCATCAGTCATTAGATACCTAGGGACTCCAAACCTTGGGAAAATAACTTATTTAAGCATTTTAATGGAAGTGTGATGATCATAACTACTAGTTGGAATAGATTCTACCCACTTAGTGACATAATCAATAGCAACCAAAATATGAGTGTACCCATTAGAGGAAGGAAAATGTCCCATATAATCAAAACCCCAAACATCAAATGGTTCAACAACAAGTGAATAATTAATAGGCATTTCCTGATGCTGACCGATATTACAAATTCTTTGACATTCATCACAAGACAAGACAAACTTACGAGCATCCTTGAAGAGAGTAGGCCAATAAAAAATGGATTGTAATACCTTATGAGAAGTTCTATCTCCAACATGATCTCCTCCATAAGCTTCAGAATGACATTTCCATAGGATTTGTTCCTGTTCATGCACATGTACACAACGTCTAACAATAACATCCACTCCTTCTTTATAAAGATGTGGGTCATCCCAAAAGTAATGTATTAAATCATAGAAGAAATTTTCTTTTGTTGGTATGTGAAACTAGGTGGAATATATTTAGCAACAATGTAATTAGCATGCCATGGAGTGTTTTGGGAAACATTTATTGCAGCCAGTTGTTCATTAGGGAAACTATCATCAATAGGTAGTGGGTCATCAAGAGTATTTTCTAACCTAGACAAGTTATCAACTACAGGGTTCTCATCTCCCTTCCTATCAACGATATGTAAATCAAATTCCTCAAGAAAGAGAACCCACCTAACGAGTCTGTTGGAAATATGCCCTAGAGGCAACAATAAATTAGTTATTATCATATTTCCTTGTTCATGATAATTGTTTATTATCCATGCTAGAATTGTATTGATCGGAAACTCAGATACATGTGTGGATACATAGACAACACCATGTCCCTAGTATGGCTCTAATAGACTAGCTCGTTGATCAAAGATGGTCAAGGTTTCCTAGCCATGGACATGAGATGTCATTTGATAACGGGATCACATCATTAGGAGAATGATGTGATGGACAAGACCCAAACTGTAAACATAGCATATGATCTTGTCAGTTTGTTGCTATAGTTTTCTGATGTCAAGTATCTGTTCCTATGACCATGAGATCATGCAACTCACTGACACCGGAGGAGTACCTTGTGTATATCAAACGTCACAATGTAACTGGGTGACTATAAAGGTGCTCTACAGGTATCTCCGTGGGTGTCTGTTGAGTGGGCATGGATCAAGACTGGGATTTGTTACTCTGTGTGACAGAGATGTATCTTAGGGCCCACTCGGTAATACAACATCACAATAAGCCTTGCAAGCAAAGTGACTGAATAGTTAGCCATGGGATCTTGTATTACGGAACTAGTGAAGAGACTTGCCAGTAGCGATATTAAACTAGGTATAGAGATACCGACGATCGAATCTCGGGCAAGTAACATACCGAAGAACAAAGGGAACAACATACGAGATTAACTGAATCCTTGACATAGAGGTTCAACCGATAAATACCTTCGTAGAATATGTAGGAACCACTATGGGCATCTAGGTCCTGCTATTGGTTGTTGACCGTGGAGGTGTCTCGGTCATGTCTATATAGTTCTTGAACCCACAGGGTCTACACACTTAACATTCAGTGACGTTTCGGTAGTATTGAGTTATGTATGGTGGTGACCGAAGGTTGTTCGGAGTCCCGGATGAGATCTCGGATGCCACGAGGAGATCTAGAATGGTCCGAAGGTAAATATTGATATATAGGAAATTCTGGTTTGGTCACCGGAAAAGTTTCAGGTACTTCGGTAGTGTACGAGGAGTGCCGCGAGGGTTCCGGGGGGCCACCGTGTGGGGCCACCCACGCCGAGAGGCCACATGGGAATTAGGAGTGGCTCACCAGCCCTTAGTGGGCGGGGAAAGCCGACCCCTATGGGCCCATGCGGCTAGGAGGTGGGAGAAGAAAAAAAACCAAGAGGGGGAAGGATTCCAAGTGGAATCCTATTAGTAGGATTGGAGGTGGACTCTCCCACCTCCACCACTTCGGATGACTCCTAGGGGCAACCATAGGGGCACTGCCCCCCTCCCCTCACTCCTATATATATTGGAGGGGAGAGAGGGCAGCCATATCAAACCCAAAGCCACGGCGCAGCCCTCTCTCCCCGATATATCTTATCCTCTAGTTTTTTGGCGGTGCTTAGGCGAAGCCCTGCCGGAATAGTTTCACCACCATCGCCGCCACGCCGCCGCGCTGCTGGGGAACTCATCTACCTCTCCGCTCCCTCTTGATGGATCATGAAGGCAGAGATCATCATCGAGCTGTACGTGTGCTGAACGTGGAGGTGCCGTCTGTTCGACGCTAGATCGGAAGGACCGTGATTGGATCGTGGGACGGATAGTGATTGGATCGCGGGACAGATCGTGATTGGATCGCGGGACGGCTAGAGATTTGTATCGCGAAGACGTTCGACCGCATCAACCGCGTTTCTTAACGCTTCCCGCTTAGCGATCTACAAGGGTATTTAGATCCACTCTCCCTCTTGTAGATGCTCATCACCATGGATAGATCTTGTGTGTGCGTAGGAAATTTTTTGTTTGCCATGCAACATTCCCCAATAGTGGCATCATGAGCTAGGTCTATGCATGAATGAGATCACGAGTAGAATACAAAGGAGTTTGTGGACGTTGATGCTCAGATTACTTCCTCCCGTGGTCTTTTCTTGATTCAACGGTATTGTGGAATGAAGCGGCCCGGACCAACCTTACTCGTCCACGTACGAGAGACTGGTTCCATCGACTGACATGTGACTTTGTTGCATAAAGGTGGCTGGCAGGTGTCTATCTCTCCCACCTTAGTTGGATCGGATTCGACAAAGGAGGTCCTTGAGAATGTTGAATAGCAATTTTGTATCACCGTTGTGGTTTTACGTAGATAAGAATCGTTCTTGCTAGATACCCATAGCAGCCACGTAAAATATGCAACAACAATTAGAGGACGTCTAACTTGTTTTTACAGGGTATATTGTGACATCATATGGCCAAAGGCATGGTGAAATATATTTGATGTATAAGATGATCATGTTTTATAATAACTTATATCTGTTGGGGAACGTCGCATTGGAAACAAAAATTTTCCTACGCACACGCAAACCTATCCATGGTGATGAGCATCTACGAGAGGGAGAGTGGATCTATGTACCCTTGTAGATCGCTAAGCGGGAAGCGTTAAGAAACGCGGTTGGTGTAGTCGAACATCTTCGTGATCCAAATCGCCGAGCGTCCCGCGATCTCATCACGATCCATCCCGCGATCCAATCACGATCCATCCCGTGAACTCAGCACGATCCTTCTCACGATCTTGATCACGATCTATGCCACGAACTCATCACGATCTGTTCCGCGATCTCATCACGAACTGTCTCACGATCTCGATCACGGTCCTTCCGATCTAGCGCCGAATGGACGACACCTCCGCGTTCAGCACACGTGCAGCTTGATGACGATCTCCGCCGTCTTGATCCAGCAAGAGGAGGTGGAGAGGAGAGAGAGAGTTCACCGGCAGCGTGATAGTGCTCCGGTGATGGTGGTGGTGGAGCAATTCCGGCAGGGCTTCGCCTAAGCACTGCGGAAAACCAATCTAGAGGAGCACCGGTGGAACGGGTAGCACGTGGCTGCAATTGTTAGCCAAACCCTAGCTATTCCACTAGTATATATAGGAGGAGAGGATAGGAGAGGCAGCCAAGACCTTTGGTTCAGCCGAAATAGGAGGTGGGAAGCAATCCTACTTCACCTCCAATCCTAGTTGGAGTAGGATTGCTTCCTATTGGCTGATTTTTCACCTTTTCCTTAGCCTTTTTCTCTCCCTGCGCCATGGTACTTTTGTGGTTGATTTACCAGCCCACTAAGGGCTGGTTAATCCTCTCCCACAGCCCATGGTCCCTCTAGGGTCGAAAAACCCATTCCGGAGGCCTCCCGGTACACTACCGATGAGCCCGAAACCTTTCCGAAAACCAAACTGGGACTTCCTATATATGAATATTTACCTACGGACCATTTCGGAGCTCCTCGTGACGTCCGGGATCTCATCCGGGACTCCGAACAACCTTCGGTCACCACCATACATAACTCTACACTATCGAAACGTCACCGAACCTTAAGTGTGCAGACCCCGCGGGTTCGAGAACTATGTAGACATGACCGAGACACCTCTACGGTCAATAACGAATGGCGGGACCTGGACGTCCACATTGGTTCCTACATATTATACGAAGATCTTTATCGGTCGAACCTCTATGTCAAGGATTCAGTTAATCCCGTATAACGTTCCCTTTGTTCTTCGGTATGTTACTTGCCCGAGATTCGATCGTCGATATCTCCATACCTAGTTCAACCTCGTTACCGGCAAGTCTCTTTACTCGTTCCGTAATACAAGATCCCATGACTAACACTTAGCCACATTGCTTGCAAGGCTTGTTGTGATGTTGTATTACCGAGTGGGCCTCGAGATACCTCTCCGTCACACGGAGTAACAAATCCCAGTCTCGATCCATGCCAACTCAACAGACACCATCGGAGATACCTGTAGAGCACCTTTATAGTCACCCAGTTACGTTGCGACGTTTGATACACACAAGGCACTCCTCCGATGTCTGTGAGTTGCATGATCTCATGGTCATAGGAACATATACTTGACATGCAGAAAACAGTAGGAATAAACTGACACGATCATATGCTACATTTGTAGTTTGGGTCTTGTCCATCACATCATTCTCCTAATGATGTGATCCCGTTATCAAATGACATCTCTTGTCCATGGCTAGGAAACCTTAACCATCTTTTGATCAACGAGCTAGTCTATTAGAGGCATACTAGGGACATGGTTTTGTCTATGTATCCACACATGCATTTAAGTCTCCGATCAATACAATTATAGCATGGATAATAAACGATTATCATGAACAAGGAAATATGAAAATAACTAATTTATTATTGCCTCTAGGGCATATTTCCAACAATATCGACTTGCATGTCGATGCATACGGCAACCGGCAAGAGCCATAGGGTTGTCTTTTAATTATTGTATGACCTGCGTGTCAATCATTAAGCGCTATTTAATGTTTTACTTTATCGCTAAACGGTACCAATACTAGTAGAAGCATGGTTGGCGCGACAACCCCGATGGCAACACAATGATGGAGATTATGGTGTCATGCTGGCGACGATGGAGATTATGCCAGTGCTTTGGAGATGGAGATCAAAAGCACAAGTTCATGGCCATATCATGTCACTTATGATTTGCATGTGATGTTAATCCTTATATGCATCTTATTTTGATTAGGATGACGGTAGCATTATAAGGTGATCCTTCACTAAAAAAATTCAAGATAAAATTGTGTTCTCCCCGAGTGTGAACTGTTGCGAAAGTTCGTCATTTCGAAGAACGACATGATGATCGGGTGTGATAGACTCTAGGTTCACATACAATGGGTGCAATCATGTGTTGCACATGTGGAACACTCGGGTTAAACTTGACGAGCCTAGCATGTACAGACATGGCTCGGAACACAAGAGACCAAAATGTCGAACATGAGTCATATAGTAGATATGATCAACATGGAGATGTTCACCATTGAAACCACCTCATCTCACGTGATGATCGGACTTGGGTTGGTGGATTTGGATCATCTAACACTTAGACAACCTGAGGGATGTTGATTTGAGTGGGAGTTCTTTAGTAATATGATTAATTGAACTCATTATCATGAACATAGTCTAAATTTGTCTTTGCAAAATTATATTGTAGACCAATAGTTCGCGTTGTAGCTCCCCTGTGTTTTTGATACGTTCTTAAATAGAGTTGAAAGATGATGGTAGCAATTATACGAACTAAGTTCGTGATCAGAGGATCGTCCTCAGTTGTTGCAAAGAAGGCTTATGTCCTTGATGCACCGCTCGGTGCGCCACCCCCTCTAGCATCGTCTGTGGATGTTGTGAACATCTGACAGACATGTTGTGATGACTACTTGATAGTTCAGTGTGTCATGCATTACCACTCAGAATTGAGGCTCCAAAGATCTTTTGAATGTCACGTAGCATATGAGATGTTCCAAGAGCTAGAATTAAGATTTCAGGATCGTGTCCTTGTTGAGAGGTATGAGGCCTCCAATAAGATTCTTTGCCAGTAAGATGAAGGAGAATAGCTTAACCGATGAGCATGTGCTCAGATTGTCTCGATGCTACAATCGCTTGAATCGAGTGGGACTTGATCTTACAGATAAGATAGTGATTGATATAGTTCTCCAAGTCACTGCCACCAAGCTACTAGAGCTTCGTGATGAACTATAAACATGCCAGGGATGGAAAAGATGATCCCTAAGCTATTCGCAATGTTTGACTCCCCAAAGGTAGAAATCAAGAAGGAGCATCAAGTGTTGATGGTGCCACTAGTTTCAAGAAGGGCAAGGGCAAGAAGGGAAAAACTTCAAGAATGGCAAGCCAGTTGCCGCTCCAGTTAAGAAACCCAAAGTTGAACCCCAAACCCAAGACTGAGTGCTTCTATTATGAGCGGAGCGGTCACTAAAGCAGAACCGCCCTAGATACTTGGTAGATAAGAAGGCTGGCAACGTCACCAGAAGTATATTTGATATACATTTTATTCATGTGTACCTTACTAGTACTCCTAGTGGCCCCTGGGTATTAGATACCGGTCCAGTTGCTAAATTTTGGTAACTCGAAATAAAAGCTATGGAATAAACGGAGATTAGCTAAGGGCGAGGTGACGATGTGTGTTGGAAGTGTTTCCAAGGTTGATGTGATCACCGTCGCGCTCTCTCTCTACCTTCGGGATTAGTGATGAACCTACATAAATCTTATTTGGTATTGGCGTTGAGCATGAACGTGATTAGATCGTGTTTATTGCAATACGGTTATTCATTTAAGTTAGAGAATAATGGTTATTCTGTCTACATGAATAATACCTTCAATGGTCATGCACCCAATGAGAATGGTATATTGAATCCTGATCGTAGTGATACACATGTTCATGGTATTGATGCAAAAAGATGTAAAGTTAATAATGATAGTACCACATACTTGTGGCACTGACGCTAAATGTCATATTGGTGTAAAGCGCATGAAGAAACTCCATGTTGATGGATCTTTGGACTCACTCGATTTCAAATCGGCTGAGACATGCGAACCATGCCTGTTGGAGAAGATGAACAAGACCCCATTTTCTAGTATGATGGAGGGGGCAAGTGACTTATGGGAAATGATATATGTTGATGTATGTGGTCCAATGAGTATAGTAGCGTGCGCTGGATATCATTATTTTCTGACCTTCACTGATGATTTGAGTAGATATGGGTATATTTAATTAATGAAACACAAGTCTGAATCGTTTGAAAAGTTCAAGCAAATTCAGAGTGATGTTTGAGATCATCGTGACAAGAAGATAAAATGTCTATGATATGATCGTGGAGGTGAATATTTGAGTTACGAGTTAATTATACAACTTAAGACACCGTGGAAGTTGTTTCACAACTCACGCCACCTAGAACACCATTGTGTGATGATGTGTCCGAATGTCATAGTCGTGCTCTATTGGATATGGTGCATACTATGATGTCTCTTACCATTTTGCTTCTATTGTTTTGGGGTTATGCATTAGAGACAACTACATTCACTTTAAATCGGGCACCATCTAAATCTGTTGAGATGACAACGTATGAAATATGGTTTGCCAGAAACCTAAGCTGTCATTTCTCACAGTTTGGGAATGCGACACTTATGTCTGATAAGCTCGAATCCAAAGCGGAAAAGTGCATCTTCATAGGATACCCTAAGGAAACAGTTGGGTATAGCTTCTATCTCAGATCCGAGGGCAAAGTGATTTTTTTTGCTAAAAAGGGGTCCTTTCTCGAGAAAGAGTCGCTCAAAAGAATTAAGTGGGACGAAAGTAGAACTTGATGAGGTTGTTGAACCGTCACTTCAGTTGGATAGTAGCACGACACAAAAAGATGTTTCTGCAACGCCTACACCAAGTGAAGAGGAAGCAAATGATGATGATCATGTAGCTTCGAATCAAGTTACTAACGAACCTCGTAGGTCGACCAGGACTCGTACCACCCCTAAGTGGTACGTCAATCCTGTCTTGGAGGTCATATTGTTAGACAATAGTGAACCCACGAGCTATGAAGAAGCGATGGTGGGCCCGGATTCCAACAAATGGCTAGGAGCCATGAAATCTGATAAAGGATCCATGTACAAAAACCAAGTATGGACTTTGGTAGACTTGCCCACTGAATGGCAGGTCATTAAGTACAAATGGATCTTTAAGAAGAAGACAGACGATGATGGTAAATATCACCACTCATAAAATCTCGACTTGTCGCAAAGTAGTTTCCGACAAGTTCAAGGAGTTGACTATGATGATATTTTCTCATCCATAGCGATGCTAAATTCTATTGGAATTATGTTAACAGTTCCTGCATTTTTCAATTATGAAATCTCGCAGATGGATGTGAAAACACCGTTTCCTTAACGGCTTCCTTGAGTAAAGGTTGTATGTGATGCAACCAGAAGGTTTTGTCAGTCCTGAGGATGCTAAAAGGTATGCAAGATCCAACGATCCTTCTATGGACTAGAGCAAGTATCTCGGAGTTGGAATATACACTTTGATGAGGTGATCAAAGTTTTGGGTTTATACAAAGTTTATGAGAAACTTGTATTTACAAGAAAGTGAGTGGGAGCACTATGGAATTTCTGATAAGTATATGTGGTTGACATGTTGTTGATCAGAAATAATGTAGAATTTCCGGAAAGCATAAACGGTTGTTTGAAAAGAGTTTTTCAAAGGAAGACCTGGATAAAGCTACTTAATTGTTGGGCATCGAGATCTATAGATATAGATTAAGACACTTTGAAAGAGTTCAAAATGGATTAGTCCAAGAAGGAGTTCTAGCCTGATTTGTAAGGTGTGAAGTTGAGTGAGACTCAAATCTCGACCACGGTAGAAGAAAGAGAATGGACGAAGGTCGTTCCCTATGCCTTATCCATATGCTCTATATAATATGCCGTGCTGTGTACCACACCTTGTGTTTACCTTGCCATGAGTCTTACAAGGGGTACAAGAGTGGTCCAGGAGTGGATCACTGGTTAGCGGTCTAAACTATCCTTAGTATCTAGAGGACTAAGGAAATGTTTCTTGATTATGGAGGTGATAAATAGTTTGTCATAAAGGGTTACGTCGATGCAAGCATTAACAAACCATATGACTATTAGTAGCAATCCAGATAGGTATAGTGGAGCAGCCATTTGGAATAGCTCCAAGTGGAGCATGGTAGCAGTATCTATAGTATGACATAGAGATTTGCAAAGTACAAACGGGTTTGAATGTCGCGGACCCATTGACTAAAACTTCTCTCACATGCAAAACATGATCGAACCCCCAAACTCATTGGGTGTGAGATTCTTAACAATGTAAATCACATAGCGATGTGAGCTAGATTATTGACTCTAGTGCAAGTGGGAGACTGTCACAACGTCACAACGTAACTGGGTGATTATAAAGATGCTCTACAGTTATCTCCGAGGGTGTCTGTTGAGTGGGCATGGATCAAGACTGGGATTTGTTACTCCGTGTGACGAAGAGGTATCTCAAGGCCCACTCGGTAATACAACATCACAATAATCCTTACAAGCAAAGTGACTAAAGAGTTAGCCGGTAATGAGATGGAAATAGGTATAGAGATATCGACGATCGAACCTCAGGCAAGTAACATACCTAAGAACAAAGGGAACAACATACGGAATTAACTGAATGCTTGACATAGAGGTTCAATCGATAAAGATCTTTGTAGAATATGTAGGAACCACTATGGGCATCCAGGTCCCGCTATTGGTTATGGTGGAGGTGTCTCGGTCATGTCTACATAGTTCTCGAACCCGCATGGTCTACACACTTAACCTTCGATGACATTTCGGTAGTATTGAGTTATGTATGGTGGTGAGCGAAGGTTGTTCGGAGTCCCGAATGAGATACCGGACATCACGAGGAGCTCTGGAATGGTTTGGCGGTAAAGATTGATATATAGCAAGTCCCCTTTTGGTCACTGGAAAAGTTTCGGGTACTTCGGTAGTATACCGGGAGTGCTGGGAGGGTTCCAGGGGGGGCACCGGGAGGGGTCAGCCACGCCGGGAGGCCACATGGGCCTTATGAGTGCCTCACCAGCCCTTAGTAGGCTGGGCAATCCAGAAAATAAGCGCCCATGTGGCTAGGAGGTGGGAGAAGGAAAAAACCCCAAGAGGGGGAAGGATTCCAATTGGAATCCTACTAGGAGTAGCATTGGAGGTGGACTCTCCCACCTCCACCACTTCAGCCGACTCCTAGGGGGAACCCTAGGGGCACCGGCCCCCTCCCCTCCCTCTGTCACAACCCTAGTTTTAACCTTGGTTGTGGTTGCATTCGTGCATGCATACTTAATTTTTAGATGAAAAAGAAATGAGGAATGATCAAGCCTCACCATTCAAATTTTTGTCGAATAAGCAATATAAAAATTACTTCAAGGTGAACCAAGAAAATGTCCCTGATATTCTAAACAAATATTGGGATGAGGTAAAAATGCCAACCAATATTTTGGGATAACAAAAACATTTTATATTAGGCATTGAATTAATAAAAATATATTTGCAATGGAATTATATTTACTATATATATATATGATATAGTTCCATTTATTTTGAAAATTATTGTGTGGCACTCATTAAAATCATTTAGCCCACATGCAATTTCTCAGGATTTTTACAAATGGTTTGATATTTTATCAAAGCCTAAAAAAATGTTAGAAAATAATAAAAAAACAAATATAAAAAAGGAATTACCTGGCTTACCTTCCTGGCCGAGGAGGCAACTGGCCCAACCCACCTAGGCGAAGCGGTCGTCTTCAACCTCTCCCAATAGGCAGAGGCGAAGCCGTGCACGCCCGAGCCGGGGGGCCTCCACCTCCTGCTCCGTGCTGGAGGCCATGCCCCCTCCCTTATCCTCGCTCCCGTGGACGCCCAGACCCCCCTTGGACTCATCCCCCCGCTCTCTCCCTTTTCCCTGCTCTCTCCCTCGCCAGTTGAATGACTCTGCCGCCGTCGCCGTTGGCGCTTGCGTAGCTAGGGCCTGTCCCTCATCCGGCCATCGCCCCTTCGAGCTCCTAGGTGATCCCCTAGACCTCCCCATGGAGCAGGCGTCACCAGGAGCACCACAACGCCGAGGTTGTCACCGTCTTCTTCACCTCCAACCGCCGTGCTCCTCGCAGATTCGCACCATCCCGAGCCTTGCCGGACTCGCCAGCAGCACCAGAAGCACCACAGTGAGCCTCCGTGCCTGCCCTCTTTTCCCCTGTCGTGCCCGAGCTGTAGTGCCGCACCCGACGAGGCTGAGACGACACCGCTAAGGGAGTCCTGGATTAAGGGGTCCTCGGATAGCCGACCATTATTCATGGGCAGGACTGTATGGGCCGCAAGGTAGTCATCGGGGGATCGAGGACCATCTGCACCAGGATGGAAGCTTCATGGAGTCCAGACATGTTCTCCAAGTTATTAGCTGTAGTTAGGCAAGTTATCTCTTCGGCATGTTACCGACCATGTGTAAGCTAAGGGCACCCCCGACATCTATATAAGTTAGAGGGTTTTAGGGGGTAGGGACAGAACAACTCATCTAGGGTTAGACATACGATCTCTAGGTAGATCAACTCTGTAAACTCTTACACCATCAATACAATCAAGCAGGACGTAGGGTATTACCTCCATAGGAGGGTCCGAACCTGGGTAAACCCGTGTCCCCTTCGTCTCCTGTTATCGTCGATCCTAGTCTCACAGTTCGGGACCCCATACCCGAGATCCGCCGGTTTTGACACCGACACTGGTGCTTTCATTGAGAGTTCCACTGTGAGCGCTGAAGGCATCGATGGCTCGCCTCGTTGCAGGTGGAAAGATCGGCATCGAGGGGCCTTTCGCCCCCGATCAGAGTTTCACTAGGAACGACATCTTTTCGCAAGCCAACCTGATCAGCCATCATGGCCAGATCGGAAGGTTTCCCCCGCATCAGAGTATCAAGTTTAGAACCCTAGAGTTCATGGCTGATTCACGGGGGACACTCGTTCCAATGGAACCCTCAACCTTCAAAGAAAGACCTACAAGTCCGGACGCTTTGACATCCGAGTCATCAGGTCCTGTGGGGGAACGGAACATAGATCCGCTTCGGCGTGACTCTGGAACCGTCACACCACTTGACGAATCCACTCATATCGGCAACACACACCCTGCCATCGCTTCATTCTTAAATGAGTTGTTCGATCGGCTCGAAGCAATTCATATACTGGATGACCACCTTGTCTACGATCGGCTCGAGATTAAGCCCGATGATAGGGAGATTCACATACCTCCTATCACCCACCTTGTCACTACTATCGAGTGTCCGGTGATAACCCACGAGTATAGGGGAACGCAACAGTTTTCGAGGGTAGAGTATTCAACCCAAATTTATTGATTCGACACAAGGGGAGCCAAACAATATTCTCGAGTATTAGCAGCTGAGTTGTCAATTCAACCACACCTGAAAGACTTAATATCTGCAGCAAAGTATTCAGTAGCAAAGTAGTATGGGAGTAACGGTAACAGTGGCAAAAGTGATAATAGCAGTTTTGTAGTGTTTGTAACAATAGCAACAGAAAAGTAACTTAGCAAAGATCAATATATGGAAAGCTCGTAGGCAATGGATCAGTGATGGATAATTATGTCGGATGGCATTCATCATGCAATAGTTATAACATAGGGTGACACAGAACTAGCTCCAATTCATCAATGTAACGTAGGCATGCATTCCATATATAGTCATACATGCTTATGGAAGAAAACTTGCATGACATGTTTTGTCCTACCCTCCCGTGGCAGCGGGGTCCTATTGGAAACTAAGGGATATTAAGGCCTCCTTTTAATAGAGAACCAGACCAAAGCATTAGCACTTAGTGAATACATGAACTCCACAAACTACGGTAATCACCGGAAAGAATCCCAGTTATTGTCACCCTGGGGGATGCGGATCATAACTCGTAATAGGTGTC
Source organism: Hordeum marinum (assembly GCA_022496015.1). Lineage (NCBI taxonomy): Eukaryota > Viridiplantae > Streptophyta > Magnoliopsida > Poales > Poaceae > Hordeum > Hordeum marinum. Next base: position 333,328,084 of record CM039676.1, on the reverse strand, counting down.
TACAACTTGCAAGATAGGATCAAGAACACACACACACATATATATATTCATGAAAACATAATAGGTTCGGATCTGAAATCGTGGCACTCAAGCCCTAGTGACAAGCATTAAGCATAGCAAAGTCATAGCAACATCAATCTCGGAACATAGTGGATACTAGGGATCAAACCCTAACAAAACTAACTCGATTACATGATAAATATCATCCAACCCATCACCATCTAGCAAGCCTATGATGAGATTACTCACGAACGGTGGGGAGCATCATGGAATTGGTGATGAAGGATGGTTGGTGATGACGAAGGCGTCGATTTCCCCTCTCCGGAGCCCAAAAACGGACTCCAAATCTGGTCTCCCGAGGAAGATTTGGAGGTGGCGGCAGCTCCGTATCATGAAACGCGATGACCACTTCTTCTTGATTTTTTCTCCCCGAATAGGAATATATAGAAGTGGAAACGACGTCGGAGGAGCGTCAGGGGGCCCACAAGCCACAGGGGCACGCCCTAGGGGGTTGGGCGCGCCCACCAGGCTTGTGGCCAGGTGGTGGGCCCCCTGCAGCTAATTCTTTCGCCAATATTTTTTATTAATTCCAGAAATATTCTTCGTAAATTTTCAGGTCAATCCGAGAACTTTTATTTCTGCACAAAAATAACACCAAGGCAATTCTGCTGAAAACAAAGTCAGTCCGGGTTAGTTCCATTCAAATCATGCAAATTAGAGTCCAAAACAAGGGCAAAAGAGTTTGGAAAAGTAGATACATTGGAGACGTATCAACTCCCCCAAGCTTAAACCTTTGCTTGTCCTCAATCAATTCAGTTGATAAACTAAAAGTGATAAAGAAAACTTTTACAAACTCTGTTTGATCTTGCTGTTGTAAATAGGTCTAACTTATGTTCAGGTTTTCAGCAAAGATTATGAACTAACCATATTCACAATAACATTTAGGTCTCACGTTTACTCATGTCAATGGCATAATCAACTAGAAAGAAATAATAATAAGTCTCGGATGACAACAATTTGATCAAAACAATCATGATACAATATGACAAAATGGTATCTCGCTAGCCCTTTCTGAGACCGCAAAACATAAATGTAGAGCACCTCTGGAGAGAAGGGACTGACTAAACATTGTAATTCACGATGAGAAAGATCCAGTCATGCCCATACTCAATATCAATTAACGGCAAGCATACAAATGACGGTGGTGCTCTCTAACTGGTGCCTTTTATTAGAAGATGACGACTCAACAATAAAGTAAATGGAAAGACCCTTCGCGGAGGGAAGCATTGATTTGCAGAGGTGCCAGAGCTCGAGTTTTTAAAACAGAGATAAGTAATGATTTTTGAGCGGTATGCTTTCATTGCTCACATAACGACCAAGTGGGTTTCAATATCTTCCATGCTAGATACATTATAGGCGGTTCCCAAACAGAATAGTAAAGTTTTTACTCCCCTCCACCAATCAGCCACACTCCACAGCGCGCCGAATCCACGGGTACCGTCCATACAAACACAGTCCTGGGGAAGTTTTTTAATTATATTTTGCTTTTTATTTCAAGCATGGAACTGGGCATCCCGATTACCAGCCACTTTCTCGTGAATGATAGTGAATCAACACATATTGTGAGAATAACCCACCTAGCATGGAAGATAGTGACATCCCCCAGTCGCCACATGAGCGATTTGGGCATATAAAATAGAAAGTTTATTTGAAGGTTTAAAGTTTAGCACATGCAAATTTACTTGGAACGACAGGTAAATACTGCATATAGGTAGATATGGTGGACTCATATGAAACAACTTTGGGCTTGAAAGATTAGATGCACAAACAGTATTCCCGCTTAGTACAAGTGAAGGCTAGCAAAAGACTGGAGAGCGATGCAGTCATCAACATGCTTTGAGATTAACCAACATTGAATACAAGCATGAGTAGGATATAAATCACTATGAACATAAAATATCGTGAAGGCTATGTTGATTTTGTTTCAACTACATGCGTGAACATGTGCCAAGTCAAGCCACTCGAATCATTCAGAGGAGGATACCACTCTATCATACCACATCACAACTATTTTAATATGTATGTTGGAACTCAAAACAAACCATTAAACTCTTAGCTAATTAAGCATGGCATGAATAACTATAATCTCTTATTGTCATTGCAAACATGTTCAGCCCATAATGAGCTCAATTCTGAACGATGAGCTAATCATATTTACAAAAACAAGATAGTTAGTGTTTGTACCAGCTTTTCTCCATCTCAGTCATTTCATCATATATCGTCATTATTGCCTTTCACTTGCATGACAGAACAATGTGAATAATAAGAGTGCACATGCATTGGACTAAGCTGTAATCTGCAAGCAGTAACTCAAAAGGGAAGACAAAGAAATATGGGCTCTCTATAAGATAAACAATAATGCATATGAGAGCCACACAACATGTCATCGTGGTCTTATCCTTACGACCCAAAGAAAAGAAAGGACAATTATTTACATAGGAAAGCTCCCAACAAACAAAAGAAGAACGAGAAATCTTTTTGGGTTTTTCTATTAATGATACAACCAAGAAAACTACAAGGTAAAGCTAGAACTATTTTTTTGGATTTTCTTAAAGATTAATCAAACACACAAGAAGAAAGCATAAATAAGAAATAAACTACCATGGATAGTACAATGAAAAAGTATGAGCACCGACAACTGAAATGAATGCGTGAACATGAATGTAATGTCGGTGAGAAATACGTACTCCCCCAAGCTTAGGCTTTTGGCCTAAGTTGGTCTAGGGCCACGGCTGGAAATAACCATCTCCGGGATACTCTAGAGGACACTGAGGGTTCCATTGATTAGCGACCTCCTGTGGCTCCTAGTGAAAAACCGGGGCCTAATATGGATCAAAGGCCTATGCCGGCTCAGGTGCTGGGGGTTGCGACAAACCCCTATATCGGTAGATGTCATCGGGCATAACAATGTACCTGCCTGAATGAATATTGAACAAACAAGAAGTAGGTAGAGTAATAATCTCACAAGTACCCTGAGTAAATACTAAGTTGTAAAGCAGCCTCCTATCATCATTCTTCTTAATAACATCATGGGCTACCATACGGTCATAATCTAAAAACTTCGCGGGTAGCAGCCTCTCATCTTTCTCGTGTAGCCTAATGGGTATCTCAAAATGTTTAGCTAAACAAGATGCATAGATACCTCCGAATATGGGCCGCTTCGAACGGTTGGTGTTCAACCGCTGGGCCACCATAGAGCCCAGACTAAAGGTTCTATCAGCAAATAAAGCATGGCGCAAAAGAGCGAGATCAAGGGCACTAAGGCTTCCACTCTCCCAGTGACCAACTAAACATCTTCCCGCAAATAATGAATAATAGTGTAGCACAAGAAAATGTAAACTAGCTTCTCTTGCCTTTGACACGCCTCTTTGTTCCCCTGCCATGACTGCGGCAATAAAATCTTCCATGTCTCGAGGACGTGGTTCCCTGATGCTGCCCTCGTAGGGTATCTTGCAAACTTTGCAAAAATCATAAAGGTTCATTTTCTTAGGCACATCATATAAGTGAAATTCCACTATAGGAGGGTCTTCCCTAGGATGAAAGTGAAAATTTTGCACAAAGGTATTCGTAAGCAAGAGGTACTGGTCACATTTATCGTTGAGGAAGTCGGTGATGCCTGCATTCTCGGCCAAATAATAGAAATCTTCATAAATTACGGCCGCCCTCAAGAATGTGTCACACAGGCATTCACATGGTCGAACCTTTGCGACGCGAGGAAGATTATATTTGGGTTTCTCCTTCATTTCATTTTCTTCTTCCTCAGAACTCCGGCTTGAAGAACCTCTTAATAATCTTCTCAACATTTCTGAAAAATTCTGAAATTTTTAGTGACCTAAAATAAACGTGAATAAAAGTCAACAAAACTCATAGCAACTACCCCCTCAAGTGCCTAGAGACTATATCATGCATCAAAACTAAATGGGACCATACAAATTTGACATGCAAGCTCAGAAACAAGGTCACCATGAAAGCAAAAATTTGCAATATATAAGGCACTAGAACAAAAACTAATTGGACCATTGGAGGAGTCACATACCGATGAGTAATCCCCTAAAACAGTTTCACAAATGGAGTTTTGAGCAAGGAGATCGAAAATGGCAGCAAGATGAGCTAGAACACGGGTTTGAGCAATGGTGGGATTTTTCTGGAGGAAGATGAAGTGAATGGATGCTGGAATAAGTGGAGGAGGGCCACATGGGACCCACAAGCCACCAGGGCATGCCCAGGGGAGTGGGTACACCCTGCAGGCTTGTGGCCCACTAGTGCGGCCCCTTGATGCATACTCAGTGCCAAATATTCTTAAATATTCTAGGAAAAATCATACTCCATTTTCAGGACATTTGAAGAACTTTATTTTCAGGTCACCTTTTTGTTGCATGGGAAACTCAAAAAACAGAAAAATAATAGCACTTTTACTTAATTTCATCTAGGTAACAGAAAGTCAAAATTAGGTACAGGAAGTTGTGCTTTCTAAATTCATCCATCTCATGCTCATCAAAAGGAATCCATCAATAAGGTTTATCAAGTCTTATTAACAAACTTCTTTCGAATAACATGAAACCAATTTTTTTTTGAATAACGCTAAGTTACCTCAATGGGGATATGCATTTCCCCAACAATAAGTATATCATATTTCTTCTTAACAGTAGGAAGAGGGAACTCAAAGTCTCCAATAATAATCGTTGGAATTTTTCAATAGTGTTGATACTATGAACTTGAGGTCATTCCTTCGGAAAGTGTACCGTATGCTCATTACCATTAATATGAAAAGTGACATTGCCCTTGTTGCAATCAATAACAGCCCCTGCAATATTCAAAAAGGGTCTACCAAGGATGATCGACATACTGTCGTCCTCCGGAATATCAAGAATAACAAAGTCCGTCAAGATAGTAGCATTTGCAACTACGACAGGTACATCCTCACAAATACCGATAGGCATGGATTTGATTTATCAGCCATTTGCAAAGAGATTTTAGTAGGTGTCAACTTATTCAAATCAAGTCTATGGTATAAAGATAAAGGCATAAGACTAACACCGGCTCCAATATCACATAAAGCAGTTTTAACATAATTTCCTTTTACAAAGCATGGTATAGTGGGTACTCCGGGATCTCCTAGTTTCTTAGGTATTCCACCTTTAAAAGTATAATTGGCAAGCATGGTGGAAATCTCAGCTTCCGGTATCTTTCTTTTATTTGTCACAATATCTTTCATATACTTAGCATAAGGAGATATTTTCAAAATATCGGTCAAGCGCATACGCAAAAACACAAGTCTAAGCATTTCAAGAAAGCGCTCAAAATCCTCATCATCCTTTTTCTTGGATGGTCTAGGAGGAAAGGGCATGGGTTTCTGAACCCATGGTTCTCTTTCTCTACCATGTTTCCTAGAAACGAAGTCTCTTTTATCGTATCTTTTATTCTTAGGTTGTGGGTTATCAAGATCATCAGCAGGTTCAATCTCCACATCTTTATCATTACTGTGTTGAGAATCAACATGAACATCATTATCAATGTTATCACTAGGCTCATGTTCATCACTAGATTGTGTCTCAGCATCAGAAATAGAAATATCATTTGGTGTGATAGCCCAAGTGCTGTCCCTACCTTATTTGGCATGTAACCCCATGTATGAACCTTGTGTCATGAGCTTATGAGATGTATGATTGCTCCGTGTCATTCATGTGTGTTTGCATTCATGCATCATCTCATCCAATATACATTCTTTTTGCATGCTTGTTGGTTTTCATGTGTCTTGCTTGATGTGATGGTGGTGAGGTGTTAGTATGTTATGTGTGAGGTGTTGTGTGTGGTTGGATCCATGTGTGCAACCTATTCTTTTCCCCTCTCTTTTCCTTTGCAACATCCCCTTCCAAAACCCCTTTCTTCCTATTATTATTATCATCAGATTTAAGTTGTTTTAAATTTGTTTAAAAATGTTCATGAGGTGGCCCCATATGTTTTATGAATTGTGGGTATGTTGGTTGGAAGTTTGGGCCTTGGTTGCTTTTGTGTTTGAATAAAACAGGAGCTGCCATTTTTATAATAATTAATAAATTACTTGCTCTTTTTGTCAACCTAATATTTTTATTAAATAGGGCTCTTTATTTCATTCACCATAATATTTTGTTTTGGCTGAAAACCTTTTAAAATTCCCTGAGGAGTTTTTGTTTGTGGCTGGTTTTAAAAATAAACAAAACCTGGTTTTTCTTCTGTTTTTATTTGTGAGAGAGAGGGATGTGGGCTGTGAGCTCCCGGCCCACTCAGCCCAGCAGGTAGCCGACGGCTACCTGCTCCCTTCCTTCTCCGTCAGGCGTAGTGAGACAGAGAGTGCAGAGGTGAGTGCGGGTGCTGTCGCCGTCGCCATCAGGTGCTCACAGACGTCGAGGCCCCCTCCTATTTATGCCTGGACGTCCGTGCCCCTCTAGGGTTCCTTGCCGCCGCCACTCTTCCTTTCTTCTTCCACCTTCCTCTCCCTCTCACTTCTTCTTCTTCTCTGGTTCAGAGAGGTAAGGAATTCAGAGACTGCAAATGCGTTGGTGCTCGCCACCGTCGTCGCCTCCGACGACCGCATCCCCGGTGGTGATGGCATGGAGCTCGCCGTTGCCGCCCGCGTTCCGTTCCCAGTGATATAGCGCGTGGTAGGCTCCAGGGGCGTCTTCTTCTTCCTCCTCGCGCGGATCGTCGTCGGTCTGCCTCCCCTTCGTCGACGACGCCGTCTTCCCCTCTCCTTCCCCTTTGTCGCAGTCGCTCGCCCTCCCGCGTCTCCGAGAAGCCCCCGGTGAGCAGCCGATCCCCGATGTCCCCTCTCCTTGGCGTAGCTTGTAGCATCGTCATCATAGTGCCGTCGTCGCCGCTCGAAAGGATCGAGCTTGAGCTCGCCTCCGATCCCCCTCCTCGCAAGATGAGACGAGGGATGGGTTCCCCGTAGTCCCCTCTTTCGATTCCGCCCGTTCGCGCCGCCGGAGACCCCCCTGTCGTGACCGGATTTTCGCCGCCGTTCGCCTGTCACCGCAGCTCTGCCTTGCGATTCAGTTTCGTCAGAAACTGAATGTGTGCATGTGTATTTGTTATGCAAAGTCCCTCTCCTGTTAAGTGTCGATCGCGTAGCGTAGTGGTGTGGCGTGTGTGTGGATGTCCAGGAGGACTCGGGTTCGATCCCGAGCCTCTCCCTTTTTAGGTGAGTTTTGTTTTATTGTTCTTTTCTTTCTTTTGTTTTTCTCTCTTGGTAATATGAGTGTGTGTGCCTATGTTCATGTGTGTGTAGGTGTCTCCTTTTATTTTTGTTGTGTATGTGAGTGTAGAGTGCACATGTCTGTATGCACATATGCATGGGTGCACATGTGTATGTGTGTGTGTGTGTTTTCTTTTATGTTGCTCATGTGAGTGTAGTGTGAGTTTGTGAGTTGTGGGTGTGGTGTATGCTATGCACACATACATATGTATGTGGGTGTGCCTTGTGAGTAGGTGTGTGAGTGAATTGATATGTGAGTGGGTGTTTGTATGCATGTGTGTTGCAAGTGTGTGTAGTGTGTAGGAGTGTGTATGTGTATGTGGGCATCCATGTATGAAAGTGCATGTGTGCCTATATACACACATGCTTGAGTGTGGTGTGCTTGTGTGTGTAGGTGTAGTGAGGGGTGTGTGTATGTTATACATACACACACATGTGCATGTGAGTAGATGGCCATGAGTAGATATGCATGTGTAGGTGTGTGGGGTTATTCTTCTTGCATGTTGCTGCCATGATTAGGTAGATGAGTAAGTGAGTGGATGCTAGACCTTGTGCATGTGTAGATCTATGTGTATGTGAGAGCTCTCATGTGTATATGTGCATGTATATCCATCTCCTAGCTTGTTTTCTTTTCTTGTTATTGATGCTATGCTATGCCTAAGTACCTTATTCATGCCTCTTTACCTTTTCCATCAAGTGTCCAATAGAGGGAAGGCCATTTTTGGCCTCTTACATAAGTGTGTGCAAGTGACATAAGTCATCCATGCCATTTTGGTGATTATTTTGATCCCCCTTATCTCCCACTTGCTCCAAGCAAGTATAGGGGTATGAGTAATGATTTTGGGGTAGAATCAGCCCACGAATTCATCTGTGAAGTCAGATTTGACTTTGGGGTAACTTCACAAAACTGCATTTTTATGCCGTGATGCCCTTTTGTTCATTTAATATGATTTAATCTATGAATGGTTTTAAGTTCTTGCCAACATGTTAGTGGTAGTTAAAGTTGCTGGAAATGTCCCAGTATTTTTGTTATTTATGCTAAGTCACCAGGTCAGTGGCTACCTTGCTGTTAAGTTGCAATGATGATGTTGTTTTCTGCCAACCTGAAATATGGCCAAGTCTGGGATTTTGTAGTTACTGTTATGCAACGAAGAGTGGGTTGTATCTAGTGATATGTTTCGAATTTGAGCATGCTCAGTGCTAGTTAATTGTGGTAGATATTGCCTTCTACCATCCTGTTAATTTTCATGCCAATAGGAGCTCTATAAAATATTTAACCAGTGTTGTCAACTTGCTACTTTATTAACTCAGATTCCAGAAAACTGGAATTTTCACTGTCCCAGAAAACTGATTCATCATGCCAACTTGATTGCTTCATGCATATGGATGCGTGGCTCCTTTGCTGGTTGTGTAGTTGGATGAATTGATGTGTATGTTGAGTAGATTCTGTCAATATCTTGTTTGTGGCTGTAGGCTTCCTGTAGCTCAAGTTGTGAGTTGTAGAAGTTGCTATGTTGTTGTTTAGTGGCAGATTGAGTGTTTTATAGTTTTGTGACTTGTGGGAGCTATGCTCCATGGAATTGATTGATTCTTGAGTCTATTGTGATTGATTTTTCATCACCTATCCAGTGGCTGCCTTGGAATGCCAAGGACTAGCCCATGTGTTGGTGATCTTGTGATTTTGCCTCCGTACCTTGTCGAGAGCGTATCGTGAGAACCGTATCTCCGTTTCTTGCGATCTTTATATGAATTTCTATCGATTTTGCATGCTGCATCGATATTTGCCATGTTCATGCATGTATAAATAACTTAACATGAGGTTCTGTCCAGATTCATTAACAAACAACTTTGCACGTGAAACATGACTAGTTTTGGGTTGCCATGTTAGAATTCTTCATAAATGAACCATGCATCATTTTGATTGTGCATTGCACCTTGGATGGATGTTTATTGTTGCTGTTTCTCTTGGGTAGACGCGAGTGTTGATACTGAGTACGAGGAACCAAGAGAGTACCACTACGAGGATCCCGCTACTTGTTCCACTGAAGAACCAACAGGCAAGATGATCATACCCGGATTCCGATACTATTTTTGCTTGCTAGTTTCTTGCTCTTATCGTTACAATTGCACTACCTACCACTTGATATCAGACCCCATATTGCCATGACAGCCTCTAACCTCCACATCCTAGCAAACCTTTGATTGGCTAAGTTACCGCTGCTCAGCCTCTCTTATTGCGTTCTTAGTTGGAGGTGCAGGTTGTTCCATGTGAGAACATGGATTTGGATATCACAATATTCTGTTATTTAATTTAATGCACATATATATCTTGGTATTAGTGGAAGGCTTGACCTTTTGCTAAGTGATTTGTTCCGCTATTACCGCCATTAGTTCCTTGTTACCGGTGTTATGTTTTCCATACTTTGCGCTCCTAACATGCTCGGGGTTGTTATGGGGACTCCCTTGTTTATTCCGTTGAGATTAAAACTTTTCTGGCAAGACCCAACATTGGTACTACATTTGCTTAATAACTTAATAAAATTGCATAGGGTCTTGCAAACCAGTGGATAATTTAATCAACCCCCGGGCCAGTGCTCCTCATGAGTGTTGGTCCAAACTAGAGCACCGTGCGGGGCCAACCCGAGGCAACTCGGGAGATTTCTATCAGGCCACCGTACGCTTCGCTTATCCGTCGTGTCCTAAGAACGAGATACGCGGCTCTTATTGGGTTCGTCGACACGTCGGGTGGTCTTGCTAGATTTGTTTTACCTCGATGAAATGTCTTGCGTGTGGAGTCTAACTTTCTTCAGGTTTACTCGAGTTGTTGGAATTCCTTTGGAATTACCTATGATGATCACGAGATCCGCGGTCGAGGCATTCCCACGGAGTGTGGTTAATTTGGTAAGGGATTAGTTGGAGCACCCCTACAGGGTTAAATCTTTCGGAAAGCCGTGCCCGTGGTTATGTGGCAACTTGGATATTTATTTAACACCCGATTATAGCAAACTTGAAGTAAACTCTAACTAAAATACACCAACTGTGTGAGTAACCGTGATCGTCTCTGCTCGTGAACATAATCCGAGAGAGAACACGATGGGGTTATGATTGACGTAAGTAAGTGTTCAGGATCTCATAGAGATCATGCTAGATTCGATCGTTCTTCGTAGGCCACTCATATTTATTTCATGTTGCGTAAGCTAGCCACGATATATGCTTAGTGCTGCTGCAAACTAAACACTACCCCTTCCCAACCTTTAAGCTTGAATAGTCTCGGCACCCGGGCATGTGATAGCTTAGTCCCGTGTGGCTCACAGTTTACTACAACACTCTAGGTACAGGTTTAGATGAGTACGTGCAGGATGATCTTACCCAGCTCCAGTGGGAGTATGACGAGGAAAGAGGTAGGATGTACGTGACATATCCGGATGAGTAGAGGACCTGGTCGTGATCTTTGGGGCAGCGAGATAGTTTCATTTGCATCTGTTTTATCGTTTGATTCCGTCCGTAGCCGGATCCTGTTTTCATCTTGATGATTGAACTCTGAGTGGATTTGTAATTTAGCATGTGGCGAGTGTAAGCCAACTTGTATATTCATCTCTTCTGTAATGTATGATGCAATGTTACTATACTTGCTAACGGCAAGATGCGCCTCTATCTCTTGCGAGGCCCTCGTGTATTAAAATGGATAGGCGCGCATCTTGGGCGTGACAAGTTGGTATTTAGAGCCATACGATCATAGGAGCATTTGCTTGTTCGAACTTGGCCGAGTCGTGTCTAGTAAAAACTATTTTGAGTCTAGTTATATCGGAGAGTAGGATTCTTTTTACTCCTCTTCTATGCTCTGGTGAGGTTTCCGACTTAGGAATTTTGTTTCTAATCCTCTTCTCACTCAAAAATTTTTTTAGGATCACGCGAGTATTTTGGAGTCTATATGATGCCGATGTGACAGGGTTCTGTCTTGGTGCCTCCTGTTTGACTTGATTTCTTCCGGGGAGTCGAGCTCCAGGGAATGTTGGCACATCGTTATCATTCAGCTTCCTTGATATCTGAGGACAGAGAATTTTCGGAATTACTTCAATACTTATCGTGGTGAGATAAGGTCGGAGTCACCCAGTACTGGGGAGGCATCCGGGGTACCACCATGGTTTAGTATCGTTGTGAGTTCGAGGATTCGAGATTAGATGAGTGTGCAAAAGCCTCTGGTTATGTGTGGAAGGATGGATACAGTTGGGGTGTAGGATTGCTAGTTGTGTGATATATTTCCTCCTTGTATCCCCCACACCGGATTGCATAACCAGAAAATTTTCGGAAGTTCATAGGTGGGAAATCTTGTAGTCATCTAGCATCATCTTCTTCAGATGTATATGGGCATGTACCTTTGTTCCGAGCGCTTAGCTCAATACTTTTGTGTTATTGCAAGTGGCTTCTAATTTCTGATGATGTTATCATAACCGAAGAAGCATTCCTACTAATATTTCAGTAGGAAGGCTGTGTTGTTAATTATTCAATTTCTTTCAAGCATTTGATTCAGCTTATGATTCATCTTATCAATGAGGTGCTGATGCGTTTTGTCCATCTTCAGGATGGCTCCACCAACTCGCAACAATCCGGGCCGTGGTGAGGAGCAGACTGATGTTCCACCGCCACCCCCGCCACCACCTCCTCTGCCTCCTCCTCTAGAAGCTTGGCAAGCTATGATGGCCGCAACCAATGCGAACACTCAGATGTTGCTCAGACTGTTGCAAGAAAGGGAGCAGACTTAGCAAGGTTTTCAAGGAAATTTTCAGAATCAGCTTTAATTTGCGACACTCAATCAGTTCCTTGCCAACCAGTCCAAGACTTTCACCTATTGTGTGCAGCCTCTAGATGCCGATGATTGGCTTCGTGATATGAGTAAGCATTTTGAGTGCAGCAATGTCAGGCCAGAGGACTTTGTCAGGTTTGCATCGTTCCAGCTAAAGGGTCAAGCAGCTGATTGGTGGCAGGAGTACAAGGATTCCAGGGGCGATCATGTTGTTACTTGGGACGATTTCCGTCGTGACTTCAGGGCTCATTACATTCCAACAAGCTTTGTCGAAGAAATGCGTGAGAAGTTCAAGCACCTGAAGCAGGAAAGCAAGTCTGTCTCTCAGTACAACGTCGAGTTCCAGAATCTAGCCCGTTATGCCAAGCAAGATGTTCTGGATGACAAAGCTATGATATATCAGTTGAGAGGTGGTCTCAAGGATGAGCTTCTGCCAGGCCTAGTTCTTCAAGAACCTCGTGAGTTTGATCATTTCTATAACATGGCTTTGAAGAGTGAAGCAGCTCAGCTCAAGTTGGAGAACTCTAAGAAGCGTTCAAGGGATTCATATTCTTCTTCTTCCATCTCTATGATGGTTCCAAAGCAGCAGAAGTATTGGGCGCCTAATCCTCCTCCGTTTCGTCCTCCTCAGCCGCAGAAGCAGTTCGGTGGTCATGGTTCTTCCCACCCACCCAACCCAGGATTCCAGCAGAGATCCCAGGCGTCCAAGGGTGTTCTTGTTCCTCCTCCAAGCAATGTTCGTCCGCTTTCTGAGGTAACTTGTCACAAGTGTGGTTAGAAGGGCCACTATGCAAACAAGTGCAACCAGCGGCGTCTTCCGCCTCCTTCTCCTTTCAAGCCTCCAGGCAATGCTATGGTGAAGCATAATCCCAAGACCGCAAGAGTGAATATCGTGAATGTAGCAGAGGCAGAGGATTCTTCTCATGTGATTATGGGTAATCTCTCACTTAATGATTTCCCTGCAAAAGTATTGTTTGATTCTGGTGCATCGCATTGTTTCATGTCAAAGCCATTTTTCATTAAGCATGATTTTCCGTCGGCATCTTTGGGTAGACCATTGGGTATTGTTTCTTCGGGTGTTTCCATGAGGATCAACTCTATTGTTCCGGATGTTTCTATCAAGGTGGGCAATTATTCTTTCTTGGCTTCTTCTTATGTTCTCGGGAATTCTGATATTGATCTCATTCTGTGCATGGACTTCTTGGCTATGAATAAGGCTCATATTGATTGCAAAGCAAAAGAAGTCAAGCTGACTCATCCTTCAGAAGATGTGATTATTTTCACGGCTCGCGATGACACAATCCGTCTCTTTGCTCTTAATGAGAAGGGTGAAATCTCGGCGATTTCTCAAATTCCGGTGGTGAATGAGTATGAAGATGTCTTTCCAGAAGAATTGCCAGGAATGCCTCCGCACCGGCCAGTTGAGTTCGTGATGATCTCGAGCCCGGAACTGAACCGGTCTACAAGCGCCCGTATAAACATGGCCCCAAAGAGCTGAAAGAGTTGAAGAAGCAGCTAGATGAGCAAGAACGTCTAGGTCTGATCAGACCAAGTTCATCTCCATGGGGTTGTGGTGTTTTCTTTGTCAAGAAGAAAGAGGGCACGGATCCTCCTTGTGGTGATTACCAGCCATTGATCAAGAAGACAATCAGAAACAAGTACCCACTTCCCAACATCAATGAGTTGTTTGAACAACTGAAAGGTGCCAAGGTTTTCTCCAAGTTGGATCTTCAGATGGGTTATCATCAGATTCGCATTCGCGAAGAAGACATTCCCATGACCGGTTTCAGGACGAGTTTTGGCTCTTATGAGTACACCATCATGTCGTTTGGTCTTGCTAATGCTCCTCCAACCTTCTCAAGGATGATGAATTTCATTTTCTCTCCTTTCAAGAATGAGTTCGTCTTGGTCTATCTGGATGATATCCTTGTGTTCTCGGAGACAGAAGAAGATCACGCAAAGCATCTCCGCCTTGTGCTTGACAAGTTAAGGGAGCATCGGTTCTATGCCAAGTTTTCCAAGTGTGAGTTTTGGCTCAATGAAGTGGTGTACCTTGGGCATGTCATCTCTACCGAGGGAATTAAAGTGCACCTTGAGAAAGTTGAGGCAATCTTGAAGTGGGAACCTCCTCAAAATGTGAAGCAACTTCGGAGCTTCCTCGGGCTTGCTAGTTATTGCAGAAGATTCATGGAGAACTTCTCTCAAATTGCTAAGCCTCTGTCCAATCTCCTCCAGAAGAGCGTCAAGTATGTCTCGTTTCCTGAGTGTGATGTGGCATTCAATACACTCGAGCAGAGACTGACTTCAGCTCCAGTTCTTGTTCCTCCTGAGCAGTCCAAGCCTTTCCAAGTTTTTTGTGACGCTTCTCTGCAAGGTCTTGGTGGTGTTCTCATGCAAGACAATAAGATTGTTGCTTATACCTCGCGCCAGTTGAAGCCTTCCGAGAAGAACTACCCCACTCATGATCTTGAGTTGGCGGCGGTTGTGCATGCTCTAATGACTTGGAGGCATTTGTTGTTGGGTAGACCAGTTGAGGTGTACACCGATCACAAGAGCTTGAATTACATTTTCACTCAACCCAATCTCAATCTTTGGCAATCTCGTTGGGTGGAAATGCTTGAAGACTTCAACCCAAGCATTGAGTATACTCCGAGGAAAGCAAATGTCATTGCAGACGCGCTCAGCCGTAAGGCGTACTGCAATAGTCTTATTCTGAAGCCTCTTCAGCCCGAGCTTTATGAAGCATTCCGCAAGCTCAACTGTCACGCCAAGATGCGCGCCTATCCGTTTAGAGGCACGGGGTCCTCGCAAAGGATAGAAGCACATCTTGCCATTAGCAAGATAAGCATCATCACATCATACATGTACTGAAGGGAAGAGTATATAAAGTTGGTTACACTCGCCACATGCTAAGTTACAATATCACTCAGTTCATACATCAAGAAGAACACAGGGTCCGGCTACGGACGAAAACAAACAATAAAAGCAAATGCGATGATACTATCAAGGTGTCCCAAAGATCACGACCAGGTCCTCTACTCATCCGGATACTTCACGTACATCCTGCCTCTCTCCTCATCATACTCCCACTGGAGCTGAGTAAGATCATCCTGCACGAACTCATCTGAACCTGCACCTGGATTGTTGTAGTAAACTGTGAGCCATAGAGGACAGCAATCAAGTAACCCGGGTGCCAACACTATATAAGCTTTAGGATAGAATGGTGATGTTTAAGTCTGCAGCAGCTCTAAGCATTTTATGGTGGCTAACTTACGTAGCAAGAATGTAAACTGAGTGGTCTACGGTAATCGGCCGATTACTAACATGATCTCTAATAGATCCTGAACACCTGCTTACGTCAGTCATAACCCCACCGTGTTCTCTCTCGGTTCATGTTCACGAGCAGAGACGATCATGGTTACTCACACAGTTGGTGTATTTTAATTAGAGTTTACTTCAAGTTTTCTATAACCGTGTGTTAGAAAAATATCCAAGATGCCACATAATCGCAGACACGGCTTTTCGAAAGATTTAGCCCTGCAGGGGTGCTCCAACTAGTCCATCACAAATAACCACACTCCGCGGGAATTGCCTCGAACGCAGATCTCGCGATCATCATAGGCAACTCCAAAAGGAATTCCAACACCTCGAGAAAACCCGAAGAAGGTTAGAGTCCACACGCAAGACATTCGATAAAGGTAAAACAAATCCAGCAAGACCACCCGACGTGTCGACGAACCCGATGAGAGCCGCGTATCTCCTTCTCAGGACACGATAGATGAGCAGTACGTATGGTGGCCTAATAGAAATCCCTCGAGTTGCCCCGAGGTGGCCTCGCAAGTGGCTCTAATTTGGACCAACACTCATGAGGAGCACTGGCCCGGAGGGTTGATAAAATTATCCACGGGGTTGCAAAGACCTATGCAGGTTCATTAAGTTATTAGAAAATGTAGTACCAATGTTGGGTCTTGCCAGACAAGTTTTAATCTCAACCGAATAAACAAGGGGGGTCCCCATAACAACCCCAAGCGTGTTAGGAGCGCAAAATATGGAAAACATAACACCGGTAACAAGAATCTAATGGCGGTACGAGAGGAATAAATCACTTAGCATAAGGCCAAGCCTTCCACCAATACCAGATATATATGTGCATTAATTTAAATAACAGAATTTATTGGGATATCCAATCCATGATATCACATGGAACAACCTGCAACTAAGAACATTATAAGAGGGGCTGAGGAGCGGTAACTTAGCCAATCAATGGTTTGCTAGGATGTGGAGGTTAGAGGCTGTCATGGCAACATGGGGACTGATATCATGTGGTAGGTAGCGCAACTTTAACGATAAGAATGAGAAACTAGCATGCAAAGATAGTATTGGGATCCGGGTACGATCATCTTGCTTGTTGGTTCTTCAGCGGAACAAGTAGCGGGATCCTCGTAGTGGTACTCTCCAGGTTCCTCGAACTCAGATTCGACACTCTCGTCTACCCAAGAGAAACAGCAACTAAATAACCAAACAAGGTGCAATGCACAACCAAGATGATGCATGATCATTTTAATGAGATTATACATGGCAATCCAATTCTAGTCAAGTTTCACATGCAAAGGTGGTGGATTAATGAATCTGGACAGAACCTCATGTTAAGTTATTTATACATGCATGAACATGGCAAATATGGATGCATCATGAAAAATCGATGGAAATGCATATAAAGATCGCCAAAAATGGAGCTACGGTTCTCGAGATACGCTCACGACAAGGTACGAAGGCAAAACTCAAGACCACCAAATACCTGGGCTAATTCTTGGCATTCCAAGGTATCCACTGGATAGGTTATGAAAACCAATCACAATAGACTCAATAATCACTCAATTCCATGGAGTATATCTCCCACAACACCCAAAACAAAATAGCACTCAATCTGCCACAAAACAGCAGCCTAGCATTTTGAAAAGCTCACCACTATTGCTACAGGAACTCTACAGCCACAAACAAGACATGAACAGGTTCTACTCAACACCCACATCCAATCATCCAACTATACAATCAACAAAAGAGCAACACATCACTATGCATGGAGCTGACAAGTAGCCATGATGAAACAGATTTTTAGGGACTGAAAATTCCAGTTTTCTGGAATCTGGGTTAATAAAGTAGCAAGTTCACGACACTGGTTAAATATGCTAGGGAGCTCCAAATGGCATGAAAATTAACAGTATGGTAGATGGCAATATCTACTACAAATTCCTAACACTGAGCATGGTCAAAAGCCCAACACAACACTAGCTACACCCTGATCTTCAAGGCAAAACAATAACAGCAGATTCTCCAGACTTGAGTCATTTCTAGAGCAGGTTGGGAGAAACAGAAAGTAGCTAGGTAAACAGCATGGTTCCCACTGATATGGATACTTGGCACAAATAACAAAAATACATGGATGTTCCCAGCAACTCTGACTAGCAATCTCATGTCGACAACAACTCCAAAGCATGCATGGATTAATTCATATGAAAAAGACAAAAGGGCATCACAGCATAAAAATGCACTTTTGTCAAGTTGCCCCAAAGTCAAATCTGACTTCACAGGTGCATAGAGGGGTTTAAAACACCCCAAAATCATTACTCATACCTATATGCTTGCATGGAACACCAAGGAGAAAAGCTAGGTCGATATTCTACCTTAGCTAGGCATGGGTGACTTATGTCACTTATGAAACTCAAAGAAAATGCCCAAAAATGACATGTGCTCCATACATGCTGTTATAAGTGATTAATTAACATGTTAGGGACATGATAACATAGCCTAGCATAAAAAACAAGAATGGAACTAGCTAGAGAAGAAACCATGCTCATATGATCATATAGGGAGAAACCTACACATGGAGCTACCATACACATGGCGGGGTGTATGTAGATCATACACACACCACTCACACTCATGTGGACTCATATCATAAGAACACATACACCACAAGCATCCATACATACACACAAGCATACATACCCTACACATGTATGTGTGTGTGAAACACACACATACATCCACATAACACCACACTATGTTGGACTCACCCATTAATACCCACATAAGGGTATGTGCATAGCACATACCACATATGCACTCACATGCCCACATCACTACACAAATCATACACACACTCACAAGGTGGTTGCATATGCACCTAATACAAACTCACACAAACCACACACACACACTCAAGTGCATGGCCAAGGCACACACACACACACCAACCTATATGTGTGTTTATGCACATGGTGCAGCACACACACATAACACACACACTCTCATGCATCAAACTACACACACATGCATGGGTGTGTATGCACATGGTGCATAACACACACACCTCAAGTGCATATGCATACAAGCACACACACTTCCTACATGTATGGGCATACACGCACACACTCTCATATAAATGGCAGAATTAGCAATGCAATATCCTGGTATATACATACATACGTACCTACATAGCACAAGTAAAAGAAATAAAAGGAAAAGAAAAAGAAACAAAAGGTGGGAGTAGTGGGGATCGAACCCCAGACCCCTTGCATGCACACACATGACTCTACCACTGGGCTACGACTCGGTTCTTAACAGAGGGGGAAGATCACTGAACATATACACACGCTAGCATCCCTATCTGACGAAACTGAAGAAGGAAATAGCAACGGTGACAGGGGATCGCGGCGGTGCTCTCCTGCGATGCACGGCCGAACCAGCGACACCAACTGCACTCACCTACTCTCAGACCACCCATGCACCCGTTTTCCCCATCCTCTTGTGAAGAGAAGGACCGGCGGCGAGCGCACGTTCGACGAAACATACCGGCGGCGACAACTAACAGTGAGGCGTCGGCGGCGAAACCGAGCTACGCACGAGCTGCACAGGCGATCTCAGCGCAATTGACACTAGGGGAAGGACGCGGGAACTACGGCGAGCTCATCCCCTTGCCCATCTTGCGACAAGAGGGATGGAGGCGACCGGCCGATGCTCACCAGTGGACGGCGGCGACAGCAACGCGCGGACACGACAACAAAACGGGGAGGGGACGCAGGATCTCCGATTGCTCACCTCGAGGGGCTCGGGGAGAAGCGGAGCGCGACGATGACGGGGAAGAAGAGGCGGGGATGCGGCGGCGACGGAGGGGAAGAAGACGGCGGATCAGGGTGTCCGGCGACGACGAACTCCTTGCAGCGGGGCTCCTCCAGGGCCCCTAGCGACGGGAATGGACCACCAGGACGAACCCCGACCACCACGCCATCCTGGACACGACGGGGACCTACCGGAGACGCTCTGCGATGGCGACGACGACGGTGGAGCACATTGCACTCTCTCTGAAACTCACTCTAGCAGGGAGGAAGAAGAGAGGAGGGAGAGCAGAGGAAGGCTCGAGGAGAAGAAGGAGGAACCCTAGGTCGGGCACGAATGCCAAGGATTAAATAGGGGCCTCGACGAGCGCGCTAACGGCGACGGAAAGCGACGGCGAGGCGGCTCCCTCTCTGAACCTGACTGACGGAGGAGGGAGATGGGGGCAGGTTGCCGTCACTGTGGCAATGGGCTGGGCCACGGCCCACCTGCCCTCTCTCTCTCACACTCACTCACACACACAAATAGTTCTTTTAAACATTTTAAAAATAAGCGGAGGCAAGAACCAAAAGGCCAGAGAAAAAGAAAAAGTGTTTGGAAGAAATCAAAATATTTTTATGAAAGTAATAATGAGATCTGTTTTATAAAAATAATAAGTTGATTTATAGAGCAAGTTATTTAATTAATATAATAATAAAGCAGCCCCTGTTTTTGAATAGTTTTCAAAACCAAACATATGCGAATAACTCAATATCACTTCCAATATTCATAAGGCATATTGGGCTAACACATGAACATTTTTAAAAGGGGTTTACCACAACTTGAAACTGATGATAAAATTAAATAGGAAGAAGGGGGGAGTTTTGGGAGGAAACTTGCAAAGGGAAAGAGAGGAGGAAAGGAGAGGGTTTTGCACACCTTCTCCACCACATACAAGCATGTTACACCACACCACATACCTCAAGCAAGCACAAGAACCAATCATGGCAACATGGAATGAAATGAGAATGATGCATGATGATGATGGATGATATGATGCATGAATGCCACCAACACAAGAATGACAAGGTTCACTCCAAACATAGCTCATGATAACAAGGTCATACAATGGTTACATGCCATAAAAGGTAGGGACATCACTTGGGATGTCACAACTCACCCACACTACAAGAGGATTCGACCCGAGATCTAGGAACGAAAGAAGTCTGGAAATTCGGAACGGAGCAGGTCCTCACGTTCCCAAGTAGCTTCTTTGTCAGAATGATGAGACCACTTCACCTTGAGGAACTTGATAGACTTGTTGCGAGTCTTACGCTCAGTTTCTTCAAGAATTGCAACTAGGTGCTCACGATAAGAAAGATCAGCTTGAAGATCGATGTCTTGGAATTCAATGGTTCGCTCGGGAGACTTGAAGCATTTCCGGAGCAGAGAAACAGGGAAGACATCGTGCACGTTCAGAAAATTTGGAGGAAGATCAAGTTGATATGCAAGACCACTTCTCTTGTCAACAACTTTGAATGGACCAACAAAACGAGGAGCCAACTTCCCTTTGATTCCAAATCGCTGCGTGCCTCTCATGGGAAAAACTTTGAGATAGACAAGATCATCCACCTGGAAGGAAACATCCCGATGTTTGCTATCATAATAGCACTTCTGACGGGACTGAGCTGCTTTGAGGTTCTCCCGAATGACATGGCACATTTCTTCTACTTCAGTGATCATCTCATTGCCCAATATCTGACGTTCACCAGTTTCAGACCAGTTCAGCGGGGTACGACACTTTCTGCCGTAGAGTATCTCAAACGGGGCCTTGCCTGAACTAGCTTGGAAGCTATTGTTGTATGAGAACTCAGCATATGGGAGGCAGTCTTCCCACTTCATGCGAACGATATCACAAAGGCTCTGAGCATATCTTCCAGAATCTGATTGACCCTCTCAACTTGACCACTTGTCTCCGGATGGAACGCCATGCTGAAATGGATCTTAGTAACCATAGTAGTCTGGAAGGACTCCCAAAACATGGAAGTCAAGAGGCTTCCACGGTTAGAAGAGATGAGTTGAGGAATGCCATGCAAGGACACTATCCTTGACGTATACAACTCTGCAAGCTGAGCTGCCGAAATAGACTCCTTGACTGGCAGGAAATGAGCAACTTTTGACAACTTGTCGATAACCACAAAGATGGCATCGTTGCCCCTCTTGGACTTAGGAAACCCAGTTACGAAATCCATCTCAACATGATCAAATTTCCACTTTGGGATTGGCAAAGGCTGCAAAAGACCTGCTGGACGCTGATGCTCCGCCTTCACTCTGCGACAAACATCGCACTCGTTGACAAACTGAGCAATCTCACGTTTCAGACGAGTCCACCAGAAGGTTCGCTTGAGGTCCTGATACATCTTGGAACTGCCTGGATGAATGGATAGAAGAGAATTGTGTGCTTCGTCCATGATAACCTTTCTGAGATCACCTTTTGGAACAACAAGACGGTCCTCAAAGAACAAGGTATCTTTGTCATCGACACGAAAGCACTTATACTTCGGAATGCTCTTGGCCACACCTTTCTTCACTTTCTTCACCATAGCGTCTAGCAGCTACGCTTGGCGAACCAGATCTTCCAGAGTCGGAGAGACTTGAAGATTTGCAAGAAATCCTTGCGGAATCATCTGAAGGTTGAGCATGCGAAAGGCGTCACAAAGCTCGGGTTGAAGAGGCTTCAAGATCAGACTATTGCAGTACGCCTTTCGGCTGAGCGCATCTGCAATGACATTTGCTTTCCCTAGAGTATACTCAATGCTTGGATTGAAGTCTTCAAGCATTTCCACCCAACGAGATTGCCTAAGATTGAGATTTGGTTGAGTGAAAATATACTTCAGTCTCTTGTGATCAGTGTACACCTCAACTGGTCTACCCAACAACAAATGCCTCCAAGTCATAAGAGCATGCACAACTACCGCCAACTCAAGATCATGAGTGGGGTAGTTCTTCTCAGCAGGCTTTAACTGACGCGAGGTATATGCCACAATCTTCTTGTCTTGCATAAGAACACCACCAAGGCCTTGGAGAGAAGCATCACAGAAAACTTGGAAAGGCTTGGACTGCTCAGGAGGAACAAGAACTGGAGCTGAAGTCAGTATCTGCTTGAGCGTATTGAACGCATCATCACACTCGGGACACCACACATACTTGACACTCTTCTGGAGGAGATTTGACAGAGGCTTGGCAATTTGAGAAAAGTTCTCCACGAACCTTCTGCAATAGCTAGCAAGCCCGAGGAAACTCCAAAGCTGCTTGACGTTATGAGGAGGTTCCCACTTCAATATAGCTTCAACTTTCTCAGGGTGCACTTTAATTCCCTCGGCAGAGATGACATGCCCAGGTACACCACTTCATCAAGCCAGAACTCACATTTGGAAAACTTGGCATAGAACCTATGTTCCCTTAACTTGTCAAGCACAAGGCAGAGATGCTCTGCATGATCTTCTTCTGTCTCCGAGAACACCAGAATTTCATCAAGATAAACCAAGACAAATTCATTCTTGAAGGGAGAGAAGATGAAATTCATCATCCTTGAGAAGGTTGGAGGAGCATTCGCAAGACCAGACGGCATAACGGTGTACTCATATGAGCCAAAACTCGTCCTGAACGCGGTCTTGGGAATGTCTTCTTCACGAATGCGGATTTGATGATAACCCATTCGAAGATCCAACTTGGAGAAAACTTTGGCACCTTTCAGTTGTTCAAACAACTCATTGATGTTGGGAAGTGGGTACTTCTTTCTAATTGTCTTCTTGTTCAATGGCCGGTAATCAACACAAAGACGATCCGTGCCATCCTTCTTTTTGACAAACAAAACTCCACAACCCCATGGAGAAGAGCTTGGCCTGATCAAACCCAAACGTTCTTGCTCATCTAGCTGCTTCTTCAACTCTTTCAACTCTTTGGGGCCAAGTTTATACGGGCGCTTGCAAACCGGTTCAGTACCGGGCTCGAGATCAATCACGAACTCGACTGGTCGGTGTGGAGGCATTCCTGGCAATTCTTCTAGAAAGACATCTTCATACTCACAAACCACCGGAATTTGAGAAATCACCGAGATTTCACCCTTCTCATTAAGAGCAAAGAGACGGACCGTGTCATCGTGAGCTGCGAAAATAATCACGTCTTCTGAACGATGAGTCAGCTTGACTTCTTTTGCTTTGCAATCAATGAAAGCCTTATTCATAGCCAGGAAGTCCATGCCCAGAATGAGATCAATATCAGAATTCCCGAGAACAATTGGTGAAGCCAGAAAAGAATAATTGCCCGTCTTGATAGAAGCATCTTGAACCAACACACGAGAAGTCATTTGCATGCCCGGAGAGATAATCTTCAGGGGTCTAAGGGTATCCTCAGTCACAAATTCATGCTTAGCAACAAAAGGCCTAGAAATGAATGAATGCGATGCACCAGAATCAAACAACACTTTTGCAGGAATAGAATTAACTGAGAGATTACCCATAATCACATCATTGGACTGCTCTGCTTCTGCTGCATTCACCATATTCACCCTGAGAGACTTGGGATTATGCTTTACCATAGCATTGCTTGGAGGCTTGACAGGAGGAGGAGGCGGAAGACGCCGCTGGTTGCACTTGTTAGCATAGTGGCCCTTCTGACCACACTTGTGACAAGTCACCTCAAAAAGCGGACGAACATTGCGTGGAGGAGGAACAAGAACAGCCTTGGACGAATGATTCTTCTGCTGGAACCCTGGGTTGGGTGGGTGGGAAGAACCACGACCACCAAACTGCTTCTGCTGCTGAGGAGGACGAAACGGAAGAGGATTTCATGGACGAAGCACACAATTATCTTCTATCCATTCAGCCAGGCAGTTCAAAGATGTATCAGGATCTCAAGCAAACCTTCTAGTGGACTCGCATGAAACGTGAAATTGCTCAGTTCGTGAACGAGTGTGATGTTTGTCGCAGAGTGAAGGCGGAACATCAACGTCCAGCAAGTCTTCTTCAGGCTTTGCCTATCCCAGAGTGGAAATTCGATCATGTTGAGATGGATTTCGTTACTGGGTTTCCCAAGTCCAAGAGAGTCAACGATGTCATCTTTGTGTTTATCAACAAGCTGTCAAAAGTTGCTCATTTCCTGCCAGTCAAAGAATCTATCTCGGCAGCTCAGCTTGCAGAGTTGTATATGTAAAGGATAGTGTCTTTGCATGGTATTCCTCATCTCATCTCTTCTGACCGTGGAAGTCTCCTCACTTCCAAGTTTTGGCAGTCCTTCCAGACTGCTATGGGTACCAAGATCCGTTTTAGCACGGCATTCCATCCGCAGACAAGTGGTCAAGTTGAGAGAGTTAATTAGATCCTTGAAGATATGCTTAGATCCTGTGTGATTTTGTTCGGCATGAAGTGGGAAGACTGCCTTCCATATGCTGAATTCGCATACAACAATAGCTTCCAAGCTAGTTCGGGCAAGGCCCTTTCGAGATTCTCTACGACAGAAAGTGTCGTACCCCCCTTAACTGGTCTCAAACCGGTGAGCATAAAATATTAGGCATTGACATGATCACTGAAGCAGAAGAAATGTGCCATGTCATTCATGAGAACCTCAAAGCAGCTCAGTCCCAACAGAAGAGTTATTATGATAACAAACATCGCGATATTTCTTTCCAAGTGGGTGATCTAGTTTATCTCAAAGTCTCTCCCATGAAAGGCACTCAGCGGTTTGGAATTAAAGGGAAGCTAGCTCCTCGTTTTGTTGGTCCTTTCAAAGTTGTTGGCAAGAGAGGTGGTCTTGCATATCAACTAGAGCTTCCTCCAAATTTCTCAAATGTGCACGATGTCTTCCATGTTTCTCAGCTCTGAGAGCCGGAAGAAGAAGAATATGAATCCCTTGAACGCTTCTTGGAGTTCTCCAACTTGAGCTGGGCTGCTTCAATCTTCAAAGCCATGTTGTAAAACTGATCAAACTCACGAGGCTCTTGAAGAACAAGGCCTGGCAGAAGCTCATCCTTGAGACCACCTCTGAACTGATAGATCATAGCCTTATCATCTGGAACATCTTGCTTGGCATAATGAGCTAGATTCTGGAACTCAATGTTGTACTGGTAGACTGACTTGGTTCCCTGCTTCAGGTGCCTGAACTTCTCACGCATCTCCTCGACAAAGCTAGTCGGAATGTAATGAGCCCTGAAGTCACGACGGAAATCGTCCCAAGTAACAACACGATCGCCCCTGGAATCCTTGTACTGTTGCCACCAATCAGCTGCTTGACCCTTCAGCTGGAACGAAGCAAATATGACAAAGTCCTCTGGCCTGACATTGGTGCACTCAAAATGCTTGCTCATATCACGAAGCCAATCATCAGCATCTAGAGGCTCCTCACAATAGGTGAAAGTCTTGGGCTGGTTGGCAAGGAACTGATTGAGAGTCGCAAACTGCAATTGATTCTGAAAATTGCCTTGAAAACCTTGCTGACCCAGCTCCCTTTCTTGCAACAGCCGAGCAACATTTGGGTGTTTGCATTGGTCGCAGCCATCACAGCTTGCCAAGCTTCTGGAGGAGGAGGCGGTGGCGGGGGTGGTGGTGGAACATCAGTCTGCTCCTCACCACGACCCGGATTGCTGCGAGTTGGTGGAGCCATCCTGAAGATGGACAAAATGCATTAGCCTCATTGACAAGATGAAACATAAGCTGAATCAAATGCTTGAAGAATTGAACAACACACATAGCCTTCGTACTGAAAAATTAGTAAGAATGCTTCTTCGGATCATGATACATCATTAGACATAATAAGCTACTTGCAATAACACAACAAGTATTGAGCTAAGCGCTCGGAACAAATGTACATGCCCAATACATCTGGAGAAGATGATCCTAGATGACTACAAGATTTCCCACCTATGAACTTCCGAAAACTTTCTTGTTTATGCGATTCGGGTTGCGGAATCAGGAACCTGCCCTAGGCAACCAACTGCGACTGCATCCGCAACCTTCCACACCATAATTCAAGACATTTCGCAAACTCATCTAATCTCGAATCCTCGAACTCACAACGATACTAAACCATGGTGGTACCCCGGACGCCTCCCCAGTACTGGGTGACTCCGACCTTATCTCACCATGATAAGTATTGAAGCAATTCCGAACATTCACCGTCCTGAGATATCAAGGAAGCTGAATGATAACGATGTGCCAACATTCCTCGGAGCTTAACTCCCCGGAAGAAATCAAGTCAGACAGGAGGCACCAAGACTGAACCCTATCATATCGTCATCATATAGATTCCAAAATACCCGCGTGATCCGAATTTTTTTTTGAGGGAGAAGAGAAGTGGAATCAAAGTTCCTAAGTCGGAAACCTCACCAGAGCATAGAAGAGGAGTAAAAAGAATCCTACACTCCGATATAACTAGACTCAAAATAGTTTTACTAGACACAACTCGACCAAGTTCGAACAAGCAAAGGCTCCTATGGTCGTATGGCTCTGAATACCAACTTGTCACGCTCAAGATGCGCGCCTATCCGTTTAGAGGCACGGGGTCCTCGCAAAGGATAGAAGCACATCTTGCCGTTAGTAAGATAAGCATCATCACATCATAAATGTACTAAAGGGAAGAGTATATAAAGTTGGCTTACACTCGCCACATGCTAAGTTACAATATCACTCAGTTCATACATCAAGAAGAACACAGGGTCCGGCTACGGACGAAAACAAACGATAAAAGCAAATGCGATGATACTATCAAGCTGTCCCAAAGATCACGACCAGGTCCTCTACTCATCCGGATACGTCATGTATATCCTGCCTCTCTCCTCATCATACTCCCACTGGAGCTGAGTAAGATCATCCTGCATGAACTCATCTGAACCTGCACCTGGATTGTTGTAGTAAACTGTGAGCCACAGAGGACTCAGCAATCAAGTAACCCGGGTGCCAACACTATATAAGCTTTAGGATGGAATGGTGACGTTTAAGTCTGCAGCAGCTCTAAGCATTTTATGGTGGCTAACTTACGTACCAAGAATGTAAATTGAGTGGTCTACGGTAATCGGTCGATTACTAACATGATCTCTAATAGATCTTGAACACCTGCTTACGTCAGTCATAACCCCACCGTGTTCTCTCTCGGTTCATGTTCACGAGCAGAGACGATCACGGTTACTCACACAGTTGGTGTATTTTAATTAGAATTTACTTCAAGTTTTCTATAACCGGGTGTTAAACAAATATCCAAGATGCCACATAACCGCGGGCACGACTTTCCGAAAGATTTAGCCCTGCAGGGGTGCTCCAACTAGTCCATCACAAATAACCACACTCCGCGGGAATTGCCTCGAACGCGGATCTCGCGATCATCATAGGCAACTCCAAAAGGAATTCCAACACCTTGAGAAAACCCGAAGAAGGTTAGAGTCCTCACGCAAGACATTCGATAAAGGTAAAACAAATCCAGCAAGACCACCTGACGTGTTGACGAACCCGATGAGAGCCGCGTATCTCCTTCTCAGGACAAGACAGATGAGCAGTACGTACGGTGGCCTGATAGAAATCCCTCGAGTTGCCCCCGAGGTGGCCCCGCAAGTGGCTCTAATTTGGACCAACACTCATGAGGAGCATTGGCCCAGGGGGTTGATTAAATTATCCACGGGGTTGCAAAGCCCTATGCAGGTTCATTAAGTTATTAGCAAATGTAGTACCAATGTTGGGTCTTGCCAGACAAGTTTTAATCTCAACCGAATAAACAAGGGGGTCCCCATAACAACCCCAAGCGTGTTAGGAGCGCAAAATATGGAAAACATAACACCAGTAACAAGAATCTAATGGCGGTACGAGCGGAACAAATCACTTAGCATAAGGCCAAGCCTTCCACCAATACAGATATATATGTGCATTAATTTAAATAACAGAATTTGTTGGGATATCCAATCCATGATATCACATGGAACAACCTGCAACTAAGAACATTATAAGAGGGGCTGAGCAGCGGTAACTTAGCTAATCAATGGTTTGCCGGGATGTGGAGGTTAGAGGCTATCATGGCAACATGGGGGCTAATATCATTTGGTAGGTAGTGCAACTTTAACGATAAGAACGAGAAACTATCAAGCAAAGATAGTATTGGGATCCGGGTACGATCATCTTGCCTGTTGGTTCTTCAGCGGAACAAGTAGCGGGATCCTCGTAGTGGTACTCTTCAGGTTCCTCGAACTCAGATTCGACACTCGCATCTACCCAAGAGAAACAGAAAATAAATAACCAAACAAGGTGCAATGCACAACCAAGATGATGCATGATCATTTTAATGAGATTATACATGGCAATCCAATTCTAGTCAAGTTTCACATGCAAAGGTGGTGGATTAATGAATCTGAAAAGAACCTCATGTTAAGTTATTTATAATGCATGAACATGGAAAATATGGATGCATCATGAAAAACGATGGAAATGCATATAAAGATCACGAGAAACGGAGCTACGGTTCTCGAGATACGCTCACGACAAGGTACGAAGACAAAACTCAAGACCACCAAATACCTAGGCTAATTCTTGGCATTCCAAGGTATCCAATGGATAGGTGATGAAAAACTAATCACAATAGACTCAAGAATCACTCAATTCCATGGAGTATAGCTCCCACAACACCCAAAACAAAATAACACTCAATCTGCCACAAAACAGCAACATAGCATTTTGAAAAGCTCACCACTATTGCTACAGGAACTCTAAAGCCACAAACAAGACATGAACAGGTTCTACTCAACACCCACATAAAATCATCCAACAATACAATCAACAAAAGAGCAACACATCACTATGCATCGAGCTGACAAGTAGCCATGATGAAACAAATTTTTAGGGACTTAGTGAAAATTCCAGTTTTCTGGAATCTGGGTTAATAAAGTAGCAAGTTCACATCACTGTTTAAATATGCTGGGAAGCTCCAAATGGCATGAAAGTTAACAGGATGGTTGATGGCAATAGCTACTACAAATTCCTAACAATGAGAATGGTAAACAGCCCAACACAACACTAGCTACACCCTGATCTTCAAGGCAAAACAATAACAGCAGATTCTGCAGACAGTCATTTCTAGAGCAGGTTGGCAGAAACATAAAGTAGCTAGGTAAACAGCATGGTTCCCACTGATCTAGATACTTAGCACAAATAACGAAAACACATGGATGTTCCCAGCAACTCCAACAAGCAATTTCATGTTGACAACAACTCCAAAGCATGCATGGATTAATTCATATGAAAAAGACAAAAGGGCATCCCAGCATAAAAATGTACTTTTGTCAAGTTGCCCCAAAGTCAAATCTGACGTCACAGGTGCATAGAGGGGTTGAAAACACCCCAAAATCATTACTCATACATATATGCTTGCATGGAACACCAAGGAGAAAAGCTAGGTCGAAATTCTACCTTAGCTAGGCATGGGTGACTTATGTCACTTATGAAACTCAAAGAAAATGCCCCAAAATGACATGTGCTCCATAGACGCTGTTATAAGTGATTAATTAACATGTTAGGGACATGATAACATAGCCTAGCATCAGAAACAAGAATGGAACTAGCTAGAGAAGAAACCATGCTCATATGATCATATAGGGAGAAACCTACACATGGAGCTACCATACACATGGAGGGGTGTATGTAGATCATACACACACCACTCACACTCATGTGCACTCATATCATAAGAACACATACACCACAATCATCCATACATACACACAAGCATACATACCCTACACATGTATGTGTGTGTGTGTGAAACACAGACATACATCCACATAGCACCACACTATGTTGGACTCACCCACTAATACCCACATAAGGGTATGTGCATAGCACATACCACATATGCACTCACATGCCCACATCACTACACAAATCATACACACACTCACAAGGTGGTTGCATATGCACCTAATACAAACTCACACAAACCACACACACACACACTCAAGTGCATGGCCAAGGCACACACACATACACACACCAACCTATATGTGTGTTTATGCACATGGTGCAGCACACACACATAACACACACACTCTCATGCATCAAACCACACACACATGCATTGATGTGTATGCACATGGTGCATACACACACACACCTCAAGTGCATATGCATACAAGCACACACACTTCCTACATGTATGGGCATACACGCACACACTCTCATATAAATGGCAGAATGAGCAATGCAATATCCTGGTATATACATACATACATACCTACATACCACAAGCAAAAGAAATAAAAGGAAAAGAAAAAGAAACAAAAGGTGGCAGTAGTGGGGATCGAACCCCAGACCCCCTGCATGCACACACATGACTCTACCACTGGGCTACGGCTCGGTTCTTAACAGATGGGGAAGGTCACTGAACAACATGCTAACATCCCTATCTGACGAAATTGAAGAAGGAAATAGCAACGACGACAGGGGATCGCGGCGGTGCTCTCCGGCGATGCACGACTAAACCAGCGACACCAACTGCACTCACCTACTCTCAGACCACCCACGCACCCATTTTCCCCATCCTCTTGCGAAGAGAAGGACCGGCGGCGAGTGCACGTTCGACCAAAGATACCGGCGGCGACAACTAACAGTGAGGCGTCGGCGGTGAAACCGAGCTACGCACGAGTTGCACAGGCGATCTCAGCGCAATTGACACTAGGGGAAGGACGCGGGAACTACGGCGAGCTCATCCCCTTGCCCATCTTGCGACGAGAGGGACGGAGGCGACCGGCCGGTGCTCACCAGCGGACGGCGGCAACAGCAACGCGCGGACACGACTACAGAACGGGGAGGGGATGCAGGATCTCCGATTGCTCACCTCGAGGGGCTCGGGGAGAAGCGGAGCGCGACGACGACGGGGAAGAAGAGGCGGGGACGCGGCGGCGATGGAGGGGAAGAAGACGGCGGAGCAGGGCGTCCGGCGACGACGAACTCCTTGCAGCGGGGCTCCTCCAGGGCCCCTAGCAACGAGAATGGACCGCCGGGACGAACCCCGACCACCACGCCATCCTGGACGCGGCGGGGACCTACCGGAGACGCTCTGCGACGGCCACGACGACGGCGGAGCACACTACACTCTCTCTGAAACTCACTCTAGCAGGGAGGAAGAAGAGAGGAGGGAGAGCAGAGGAAGGCTCGAGGAGAAGCTGCGGCGGCACGAGGGAGAAGAAGGAGGAACCCTAGGTCGGTCACGAATGCCAAGGATTAAATAGGTGCCTCGACGAGCGTGCTAACGGCGACGGAGAGCGACGGCGACGCAGCTCCCTCTCTGAACCTGACTGACGGAGGAGGGAGACGGGGACAGGTTGCCGTCACTGTGGCAACGGGCTGGGCCACGGCCCACCCGCCCTCTCTCTCTCTCACTCGCTCACACACACAAATAGAGTTCTTTTAAACATTTAAAAAATAAGCAGAGGCAAGAACCAAAAGGCCAGAGAAAAATAAAAGGGGTTTGGAAGAAATCAAAATATTTTTATGAAAGTAATAATGAGATCTATTTTATAAAAATAATAAGGTTATTTATAGAGCAAGTTATTTAATTAATATAATAATAAAGCAGCCCCTGTTTTTGAATAGTTTTCAAAACCAAACATATGCAAATAACTCAAGATCACTTCCAATATTCATAAGGCATATTGGGCTAACACATGAACATTTTCAAAAGGGGTTTACCACAACTTGAAATTGATGATAAAATTAAATAGGAAGAAGGGGGTGGTTTTGGGAGGAAACTTGCAAAGGGAAAGAGAGGGGGAAAGGAGAGGGTTTTGCACACCTGCTCCACCACATACAAGCATGTCACACCACACCACATACCTCAAGCAAGCACCAGAACCAATCATGGCAACATGGAATGAAAGGAGAATGATGCATGATGATGATGGATGATATGATGCATGAATGCCACCAACACAAGAATGACAAGGTTCACTCCAAACATAGCTCATGATAACAAGGTCATACAATGGTTACATGCCATAAAAGGTAGGGACATCACTTGGGATGTCACAACTCTCCCACACTACAAGAGGATCTCGACCCGAGATCTAGGAACGAAAGAAGTTTGGAAATTCAGAACGGAGCAGGTCCTCACATTCCCAAGTAGCTTCTTTGTCGGAATGATGAGACCACTTCACCTTGAGGAACTTGATAGACTTGTTGCGAGTCTTACGCTCAGTTTCTTCAAGAATTGCAACTGGGTGCTCACGATAAGAAAGATCAGCTTGAAGATCGATGTCTTGGAGGTCAATGGTTCGCTCGGGAGACTTGAAGCGTTTCCGGAGCTGAGAAACATGGAAGACATCGTGCACGTTCGCAAAATTTGGAGGAAGCTCAAGTTGATATGGAAGACCACCTCTCTTGTCAACAACTTTGAATGGACCAACGAAACGAGGAGCCAACTTCCCTTTGATTCCAAATCGCTGCGTGCCTCCCATGGGGGAAACTTTGAGATAGACAAGATCATCCACCTGGAAGGAAACATCCCGATGTTTGCTATCATAATAGCTCTTCTGACAAGACTGAGCTGCTTTGAGGTTCTCCCGAATGACATGGCACATTTCTTCTGCTTCAGTGATCATGTCATTGCCCAATATCTGATGCTCACCAGTTTCAGACCAGTTCAGCAGGGTACGACACTTTCTGCCGTAGAGAATCTCAAACGGGGCCTTGCCTGAACTAGCTTGGAAGCTTTTGTTGTATGAGAACTCATCATATGGGAGGCAGTCTTCCGACTTCATGCCGAACGATATCACACAGGCTCTCAGCATATCTTCAAGAATCTGATTGACCCTCTCAACTTGACCACTTGTCTGCAGATGGAACGCCGTGCTGAAATGGATCTTAGTAACCATAGCAGTCTGGAAGGACTCCCAAAACTTGGAAGTGAAGAGGCTTCCATGGTCAGAAGAGATGAGTTGAGGAATGCCATGCAAGGACACTATCCTTGACGTATACAACTCTGCAAGCTGAGCTGCCGAAATAGACTCCTTGACAGGCAGGAAATGAGCAACTTTTGACAACTTGTCGATAACCACAAAGATGGCATCGTTGCCCCTCTTGGACTTAGGAAACCTAGTTACGAAATCCATCTCAACATGATCAAATTTCCACTCTGGGATTGGCAAAGGCTGCAAAAGACTTGCTGGACGCTGATGCTCCGCCTTCACTCTGCGGCAAACATCGCACTCGTTGACAAACTGAGCAATCTCACGTTTCATACGAGTCTACCAGAAGGTTTGCTTGAGGTCCTGATACATCTTGGAACTGCCTGGATGAATGGATAGAAGAGAATTGTGTGCTTCATCCATGATAACCTTTCTGAGATCACCTTTTGGAACAACAAGACGGTCCTCAAAGAACAAGGTATCTTTGTCATCGACACGAAAGCACTTATACTTCGGAATGCTCTTGGCCACAGCTTTCTTCACTTGCTTCACCATAGCGTCTAGCAGCTACGCTTGGCGAACCTGATCTTCCAGAGTCGGAGAGACTTGAAGATTTGCAAGAAATCCTCGCGGAATCATCTGAAGGTTGAGCATGCGAAAGGCGTCACAAAGCTCGGGTTGAAGAGGCTTCAAGATCAGACTATTGAAGTACGCCTTTCGGCTGAGCGCGTCTGCAATAACATTTTCTTTCCCCAGAGTATACTCAATGCTTGGATTGAAGTCTTCAAGCATTTCCACCCAACGAGATTGCCGAAGATTGAGATTTGGTTGAGTGAAAATGTACTTCAGGCTCTTGTGATCAGTGTACACCTCAACTGGTCTACCCAACAACAAATGCCTCCAAGTCATAAGAGCATGCACAACTGCTGCCAACTCAAGATCATGAGTGGGGTAGTTCTTCTCGGCAGGCTTCAACTGACGCGAGGTATAGGCCACAATCTTCTTGTCTTGCATAAGAACACCACCAAGGCCTTGGAGAGAAGCATCACAGAAAACTTGGAAAGGCTTGGACTGCTCAGGAGGAACAAGAACTGGAGCTGAAGTCAGTCTCTGCTTGAGCGTATTGAACGCATCATCACACTCGGGAGACCACACATACTTGACACTCTTCTGGAGGAGATTTGACAGAGGCTTGGCAATTTGAGAAAAGTTCTCCACGAACCTTCTGCAATAGCTAGCAAGCCCGAGGAAACTCCGAAGCTGCTTGACGTTCTGAGGAGGTTCCCACTTCAATATAGCTTCAACTTTCTCAGGGTGCACTTTAATTCCCTCGGCAGAGATGACATGCCCAGGTACACCACTTCATCAAGCCAGAACTCACATTTGGAAAACTTGGCATAGAACCTATGTTCCCTTAACTTGTCAAGCACAAGGCGGAGATGCTCTGCATGATCTTCTTCTGTCTCCGAGAACACCAGAATATCATCAAGATAAACCAAGACAAATTCATTCTTGAAGGGAGAGAAGATGAAATTCATCATCCTTGAGAAGGTTGGAGGAGCATTCGCAAGACCAAACGGCATAACGGTGTACTCATATGAGCCAAAACTCGTTCTGAACGCGGTCTTGGGAATGTCTTCTTCACGAATGCGGATTTGATGATAACCCATTCGAAGATCCAACTTGGAGAAAACTTTGGCACCTTTCAGTTGTTCAAACAACTCATTGATGTTGGGAAGTGGGTACTTCTTTCTAATTGTCTTCTTGTTCAATGGCCGGTAATCAACACAAAGACGATCCGTGCCATCCTTCTTTTTGACAAACAAAACTCCACAACCCCATGGAGAAGAGCTTGGCCTGATCAAACCCAGAAGTTCTTGCTCATCTAGCTGCTTCTTCAACTCTTTCAGCTCTTCGGGGCCAAGTTTATACGGGCGCTTGCAAACCGGTTCAGTACCGGGCTCGAGATCAATCACGAACTCGACTGGTCGGTGTGGAGGCATTCCTGGTAATTCTTCTGGAAAGACATCTTCATACTCACAAACCATCGGAATTTGAGAAATCGCCGAGATTTCACCCTTCTCATTAAGAGCAAAGAGACGGACTGTGTCATCGCGAGCTGCGAAAATAATCACGTCTTCTGAAGGATGAGTCAGCTTGACTTCTTTTGCTTTGCAATCAATGAAAGCCTTATTCATAGCCAGGAAGTCCATGCCCAGAATGAGATCAATATCAGAATTCCCGAGAACAATTGGCGAAGCCAGAAAAGAATAATTGCCCGTCTTGATAGAAGCATCTCGAACCAACACACGAGAAGTCATTTGCATGTCCGGAGAGATAATCTTCAGGGGTCTAAGGGTATCCTCAGTCACAAATTCATGCTTAGCAACAAAAGGCCTAGAAATGAATGAATGCGATGCACCAGAATCAAACAACACTTTTGCAGGAATAGAATTAACTGAGAGATTACCCATAATCACATCATTGGACTGCTCTGCTTCTGCTGCATTCACCATATTCACCCTGAGAGACTTGGGATTATGCTTCACCATAGCATTGCTTGGAGGCTTGACAGGAGGAGGAGGCGGAAGACGCTGCTGGTTGCACTTGTTAGCATAGTGGCCCTTCTGACCACACTTGTGACAAGTCACCTCAGAAAGCGGACGAACATTGCGTGGAGGAGGAACAAGAACAGCCTTGGACGAATGATTCTTCTGCTGGAACCCTGGGTTGGGTGGGTGGGAAGAACCACTACCACCAAACTGCTTCTGCTGCTGAGGAGGATGAAACGGAAGAGGATTTCATGGACGAAGCACACAATTCTCTTCTATCCATTCATCCAGGCAGTTCAAAGATGTATCAGGATCTCAAGCAAACCTTCTGGTGGACTCGCATGAAACGTGAAATTGCTCAGTTCGTGAACGAGTGTGATGTTTGTCAGAGAGTGAAGGTGGAACATCAACGTCCAGCAAGTCTTCTTCAGCCTTTGCCTATCCCA
Organism: Hordeum marinum; assembly: GCA_022496015.1. NCBI lineage: Eukaryota > Viridiplantae > Streptophyta > Magnoliopsida > Poales > Poaceae > Hordeum > Hordeum marinum. Next base: position 333,291,960 of record CM039676.1, on the reverse strand, counting down.
GAGTGGAAATTCAATCATGTTGAGATGGATTTCGTTACTGGGTTTCCCAAGTCCAAGAGAGGCAACGATGCCATCTTTGTGGTTATCGACAAGCTGTCAAAAGTTGCTCATTTCCTGCCAGTCAAAGAATCTATCTCGGCAGCTCAACTTGCAGAGTTGTATATGTCAAGGATAGTGTCTTTGCATGGTATTCCTCATCTCATATCTTCTGACCGTGGAAGTCTCTTCACTTCCAAGTTTTAGCAGTCCTTCTAGACTGCTATGGGTACCAAGATCCGTTTTAGCACGACATTCCATCCGCAGACAAGTGGTCAAGTTGAGAGAGTCAATCAGATCCTTGAAGATATTCTCAGATCCTGTGTGATTTTGTTCGGCATGAAGTGGGAAGACTGCCTTCCATATGCTGAATTCTCATACAACAATAGCTTCCAAGCTAGTTCGGGCAAGGCCCCTTTCGAGATTCTCTACGATAGAAAGTGTCGTACCCCGCTTAACTGGTCTCAAACCGGTGAGCGTCAAATATTGGGCAATGACATGATCACTGAAGCAGAAGAAATGTGCCATGTCATTCATGAGAACCTCAAAGCAGCTCAGTCCCGACAGAAGAGTTATTATGATAACAAACATCGGGATATTTCTTTCCAAGTGGGTGATCTAGTTTATCTCAGAGTCTCTCCCATGAAAGGCACTCAGCGGTTTGGAATTAAAGGGAAGCTAGCTCCTCGTTTTGTTGGTCCTTTCAAAGTTGTTGGCAAGAGAGGTGGTCTTGCATATCAACTAGAGCTTCCTCCAAATTTTGCAAATGTGCACGATGTCTTCCATGTTTCTCAGCTCTGAAAATGTTTCAAGACTCCTGAGCGGACCATTGACCTCCAAGACATCGATCTCCAAGAAGATCTCTCTTATTGTGAGCATCCAGTTGCTATTCTTGAAGAAACTGAGCGTAAGACTCGCAACAAGTCTATCAAGTTCCTCAAGGTGAAGTGGTCTCATCGTTCCTACAATGAAGCTACTTGGGAACGCGAGGACCTTCTCCGTTCCGAATTCCTAGACTTCTTTCGTTCCTAGATCTCGGGTCGAGATCCTCTTGTAGTGTGGGAGAGTTGTGATAGCCCAAGTGTTGTCCCTACCTTATTTGGCATGTAACCCCATGTATTAACCTTGTGTCATGAGCTTATGAAATGTATGATTGCTCCTTGTCATTCATGTGTGTTTGCATTCATGTATCATCTCATCCATCATACATTCTTTTTGCATGCTTGTTGGTTTTCATGTGTCTTGCTTGATGTGATGGTGGTGAGGTGTTGGTATGTTATGTGTGAGGTGTTGTGTGTGGTTGGATCCATGTGTGCAACCTCTTCTTTTCCCCTCTCTTTTCCTTTGCAACATCCCCTTCTAAAACCCCTTTCTTCCTATTATTATTATCATCAGATTTAAGTTGTTTTAATATTTGTTTAAAAATGTTCATGTGGTGGCCCCATATGTATTATGAATTGTGGGTATGTTGGTTGGAAGTTTGGGCCTTGGTTGCTTTTGTGTTTGAATAAAACAGGAGCTGCCATTTTTATAATAATTAATAAATTACTTGCTCTTTTTGTCAACCTAATATTTTTATTAAATAGGGATCTTTATTTCATTCACCATAATATTTTGTTTTGGCCAAAAACCTTTTAAAATGCCCTGAGGTTTTTTTGTTTGTGGCTGGCTTTAAAAATAAACAAAACCTGGTTTTTCTTCTGTTTTTATTTGTGACAGAGAGGGATGTGGGCTGTGAGCTCTCGGCCCACTCAGCCCAGCGGGTAGCCGACGGCTACCTGCTCCCTTCCTTCTTCGTCAGGCGCAGTGAGACAGAGAGTGTAGAGGTGAGTGCGGGCACTGTCGCCATCGCTGTTAGGTGCTCACAGACATTGAGGCCCCCTCCTATTTATGCCTGGACGTCCGTTCCCCTCTAGGGTTCCTCGCCGCCACCGCTCTTCCTTTCTTCCTCCTCCTTCTTCTCCCTCTCGCTTCTTCTTCTTCTCGGGTTCAGAGAGGTGAGGAATTCAGAGACTGTAGAGGTGCTGGTGCTTGTCGCCGTCGTCGCCTCCGATGACCTCGTCCCCGGTGATGATGGCATGGAGCTCGCAGTTGCTGCCCGCGTTCCGTTCCCGGTGATATAGCGCGTGGGAGGCTCCAGGGGCGTCTTCTTCTTCCTCCTCGCGTGGCTCGTCGTTGGTCTGCTTCCCCTCCGTTGACGACGTCGTCTCTGCCTCTCCTTCCCCTTCATTGCCGTTGCTCGCGCTCCCGCGTCTCCGAGAAGCCCCCGGTGAGCAGCCAATCCCCGCTGTCCCCTCTCCTCGCTGTAGCTCGCAGCATCGTCATCATAGTGCTGTCGCCGCCTCTCGAAAGGATCAAGCTTGAGCTCGCCTCCGATCCCCCTCCTCGCAAGATGAGACGAGGGATGGGTTCCCATAGTTCCCCCTTTTGATTCCGCCCGTTCGCGCCGCCGAAGACCCCCTTGTAGTGACCGGATTTTGTCGCCATTCGCCTGTCACCATAGCTCTGCCTTGCGATTCAGTTTCGTTAGAAACTGAATGTGTGCGTGTGTATTTGTTATTTCGTCACCTTGCTCATGTGAGTGTAGTGTGTGTTTGTGAGTTGTGGGTGTGGTGTATGCTATGCACACACACATATGTATGTGGATGTGCCTTGTGAGTAGGTGTGTGAGTGAATTGATATGTGAGTGGGTGTTTGTATGCATGTGTGTTGCAAGTGTGTGTAGTGTGTAGGAGTGTGTATGTGTATGTGGGAATCCATGTATGAAAGTGCATGTGTGCCTATATACACACATGCTTGAGTGTGGTGTGCTTGTGTGTGTAGGTGTAGTGAGAGGTGTGTGTATGTTATACACACACACACACATGTGCATGTGAGTAGATGGCCATGAGTAGATATGCATGTGTAGGTGTGTGGGGTTATTCTTCTTGCATGTTGCTGCCATGATTAGGCAGATGAGTAAGTGAGTGGATGCTAGACCTTGTGCATGTGTAGATCTATGTGTATGTGAGAGCTCTCATGTGTATATGTGCATCTATATCCATCTCCTAGCTTGTTTTCTTTTCTTGTTCCATATGCTATGCTATGCCTAAGTACCTTATTCATGCCTCTTTACCTTTTCCAGCAAGTGTCCAATAGAGGGCATGCCATTTTTGGCTCTTACATAAGTGTGTGCAAGTGACATAAGTCACCCATGCCATTTTGGTGTTAATTTTGACCCCCCTTATCTCCCTCTTGCTCCAAGCAAGTATAGGGGTATGAGTAATGCATTTGGGGTAGAATCAACCTAGGAATGCATCTATGAAGTCAGATTTGACTTTGGGGCAACTTCACAAAACTGCACTTTTATGCCGTGATGCCCTTTTGTCCATTTAATATGATTCAATCTATGAATGGTTTTAAGTTCTTGCCAACATGGAAGTGGTAGTTAAAGTTGCTGGGAATGTCCCAGTATTTTTGTTATTTATGCTAAGTCACCAGGTCAGTGGCTACCTTGCTGTTAAATTGCTATGTTGATGTTGTTTTCTGCCAACCTGAAATATGGCCAAGTCTGGGAGATCTGTAGTTATTGTTATGCCATGAAGAGTGGATGTATCTAGTGATATGTTTGGAATTTGCTCATGCTCAGTGTTAGTCATTTGTAGTAGTTATATTCATCTACTATCCTGTTAACTTTCATGTCAATAGAAGCTCTCTAGCATATTTAACCAGTGTTGTCAACTTGCTACTTTATTAACTCAGATTCCAGAAAACTGGAATTTTCACAAAGTCCGAGAAAACCGATTCATCATGCCAACTTGATTGCTTCATGCATATGGATGCGTGGCTCCTTTGCTGGTTGTGTAGTTGGATGAATTGATGTGTATGTTGAGTAGATTCTGTCAATATCTTGTTTGTGGCTGTAGGCTTCCTGTAGCTCAAGTTGTGAGTTGTAGAAGTTGCTATGTTGTTGTTTAGTGGCAGATTGAGTGTTTTATAGTTTTGTGACTTGTGGGAGCTATGCTCCATGGAATTGACTGATTCTTGAGTCTATTATGATTGATTTTTCATCACCTATCCAGTGGCTGCCTTGGAATGCCAAGGACTAGCCCATGTCTTGGTGATCTTGTGATTTTGCCTCCGTACCTTGTCGAGAGCGTATCGTGAGAACCGTATCTCCGTTTCTTGCGATCTTTATATGCATTTCTATGGATTTTGCATGATGCATCCATATTTTCCATGTTCATGCATGTCTAAATAACTTAGCATGAGGTTCTGTCCAGATTCATTAACAAACAAGTTTGCACGTGAAACATGACTAGTTTTGGGTTGCCATGTTAGAATTCTTCATAAATGAACCATGCATCATTTTGATTGTGCATTGCACCTTGGTTGGATGTTTATTGTTGTTGTTTATCTTGGGTAGACGCGAGTGTTGATACTGAGTACGAGGAACCAGGAGAGTACCACTACGAGGATCCCGCTACTTGTTCCACTGAAGAACCAACAGGCAAGATGATCGTACTCGGATTCCGATACTATTTTTGCTTGCTAGTTTCTTGCTCTTATCATTACAATTGCGCTACCGACCACTTGATATCAGCCCCCATATTGCCATGATAGCCTCTAACCTCCACATCCTAGCAAACCTTTGATTGGCTAAGTTACCGCTGCTCAGCCCCTCCTATAGCGTTCTTAGTTGCAGGTGCAGGTTGTTCCATGTGATAACATGGATTTGGATATCACAATATTCTGTTATTTAATTTAATGCACATATATATCTTGGTATTGGTGGAAGGCTTGGCCTTTTGCTAAGTGATTTGTTCCGCTATTACCGCCATTAGTTCCCTGTTACCGCTGTTATGTTTTCCATACTTTGCGCTCCTAACATGCTCGGGGTTGTTATGAGGACCCCCTTGTTTATTCGGTTGAGATTAAAACTTTTCTGGCAAGACCCAACATTGGTACTACATTTGCTTAATAACTTAATAAAATTGCATAGGGTCTTGCAAACCCGTGGATAATTTAATCAACCCCCGGGCTAGTGCTCCTCATGAGTGTTGGTCCAAACTAGAGCACCGTGCGGGGCCAACCCGAGGAAACTCGGGAGATTTCTATCAGGCCACCGTACGCTTCGCTTATCCGTCGTGTCGTGAGAACAAGATACGCGACTCTTATCAGGTTCGTCGACACGTCGGGTGGTCTTGCTGGATTTGTTTTATCTTTATCGAATGTCTTGCGTGTGGAGTCTGACTTTCTTCGGGTTTACTCGAGGTGTTGGAATTCCTTTGGAATTACCTATGATGATCGTGAGATCCGCGGTCGAGGCATTCCCACGGAGTGTGGTTAATTTGGTAATGGATTAGTTGGAGCACCCCTGCAGGGTTAAATCTTTCGGAAAGCCGTGCTCGCGGTTATGTGGCAAATTGGATATTTGTTTAACACCCGGTTATAGCAAACTTGAAGTAAACTCTAACTAAAATACACCAACTGTGTGAGTAACCATGACCGTCTCTGCTCGTGAACATGATCCGAAAGAGAACACGGTGGGGTTATGATTGACGTAAGTAAGTGTTCAGGATCTCATAGAGATCATACTAGATTCGATCGTTCTTCTTAGGCCACTCATATTTATTCCATGTGGCGTAAGCTAGACACCATATATGCTTAGTGCTGCTGAAAACTAAACACTACCTCTTCCCAACCTTTAAGCTTGAATAGTCTCGGTACCCGGGCACATGATAGCTGAGTCCTCTATGGCTCACAGTTTACTACAACACTCCAAGTACAGGTTCAGATGAGTACGTGCAGGATGATCTTACCCAGCTCCAATGGGAGTATGATGAGGAAAGAGGCAGGATGTACATGACGTATCCGGATGAGTAGAGGACCTGATCGTGATCTTTCGGGCAGCGAGATAGTTTCATTTGCATCTGTTTTTTCGTTTGATTTCGTCCGTAGCCGGACCCTGTTTTCATCTGGATGATTGAACTCTGAGTGGATTTGTAATTTGGCATGTGGCGAGTGTAAGCCAACTTGTATACTCAACTCTTCTGTAATGTATGATGCAATGTGACTATACTTGCTAACGGCAAGATGCGCCTTTATCCCTTGCGAGGCCCTCGTGTCTTAAAATGGATAGGCGCACATCTTGGGCGTGACATTTGGATAGTCAAATGTATCTATAGCTGGTTCACTAGCAGCATGCAAATTACTATCATCATTCTTTTTCCTACTCTTATTGGAACGAATAGGTGCATCAGTATTAAGTCTCTGAGAATCTTGCTCAATTATCTCAGGATGACCCTCAGGATACAAAGGACCCTAAGTCATTCTACCACCTCTAGTCACAACTTTAACAGAATGATCATTATCTTTACTATTCATCTCATTAAGCAAATCATTTTCAGCCTTAAGTACTTGTTCTACTTGAGTGGTTACCATGGAAGCATGTTTACTAATAAGCTTAAGGTCATTGACATGTCTACTCAGATAATCACCCAAGCAATCAAGCATGTAAGCATTATGTTTCAATTGTCTACTAACATAAGTATTGAAAATTTCTTTCTTCACAATAAAATTATCAAATTCATCCAAGCATTGGCTAGCAGACTTATTATAAGGAATATCTCTTTCATCAAATCTACAGAGAGAATTTACCTCTACTACCTGTGTCGGGTTATCAAGACCATGTATTTCTTCAATAGGTGGTAGATTCTTAACATCTTCAGCTTTAATACCCTTTTCTTTCATAGATTTCTTTGCCTCTTGCATACCTTCTGTCGTGGATTTGTCACGGCAGATGTCTGGGTGAACGGACTTTAGGTTCGAGGCGGAAGCGCAACTACGTGGCGGATTGAAGGGGTTAGTCGGAATCGAGAGACGCTGAGCTTACCCAGGTTCGGCCCCTCTGATGGAGGTAAAAGCCTACGTCCTACTTGTCTTGTATTGATGATGAGGCAGATCTCTCGGTTACAAGGGTATTGTCTTGCTACCTCTAATCACGAGAGCCTCTAATCTGTCTAAACTTGTGGACTTGTGAATCTGTCCCTCTTGGGGCGCCTTACCCCTCCTTATATAAGTGGAGAGGGTAGGTTTACAAATAGAGTCCTACTAGGAGTAGGATTAGGACTAGTCTCTCTAGAATCCTATTCCGGGTCTTGTTTCTCTTGTAAGGGAATCCTCTCTCCTTTAGGCCTTCTCTTGTGAGCCGCCTGGCGCCGGCTTGCACGTCGGGTCGTCCTGCGACCCGTGTGCCGAGTCACCAATAAAACGCCAAGTCTTTACTGGGTCTCCTGTGAGTCGCCAGGTCGGGTCATACTTCCTGCCGGGTCATACCGCGGGGTATATCCCCGACATTAGCCCCTAGGTTAGCTTGAACTTATTCATGCTAAGCTGCTGAAATAAGAGTAACAAATATGTTAAGTGGCCGGCTTGCTCCTTTGGCCAGTTTATGAAGTGGCCCTCAGAAATCCGGGTCTCTTCTTCATATGAATGAGCCGTCTTGAAAATCGTCTTGCTTATCAGTGTCCTTTGAAAAATATTGGGGATAGAGTACCCATATGCCATTGAGTCGGCTTCCAATACTTTGGCTTAATGAAAATATTGAAAATAAGAAATCCTCATGACGTAGATTCGGACTGCCATTGTTGTGAAGCAGGGCGGCTTATATAAACTCTAGCGGGTCATGATCCTTTGATAACGCCGGATCATGAATGTTGGTGACACCGGGTCTAACAACTGAACTCCATAATTAACATCTTGAGAATTCTCCTCAACGTTTTTGATATGTCCATATTACCTGTAGCCCCCAAGCGCCGAGACTATCCATGATAACTTGGTGCTTTGCAATAATATCTTGGACTGTGTAGCCCCGAAGTGCCGGGTTGTCTTGCCTGCAGCAACCTGGGACTTGTAATTGCCTTTATACTTTATAAAGCTTCAGCGGGTGTAGCCCCCAAGGGCCGGCTCATCAGAATGTGATGTGCCGGGTTATCAATTTGAACCATATAATCTATTTGAACAGCTGAATACTGTAGCCCCCAAGTGCCGAGTCAGTAAGAATTACTGGGCTGGGACTTGTAATTGCCTTATACTTTATAAAGCTTCGGCGGGTGTGGCCCCCAAGGACCGGCTCATTACAATGTGATGCGCCGGGTCTTCAATTTGGACCTCATAATCTGTTAAACAATTGAATACTATAACCCCCCAAGTGCCGGGCCGCATGCCTGCGGCGACTTAGGACTTTAGAAAATTTGATCTAAGAGGTGTAGCCCCCAAGTGCCGGGTTAGTAAGAATTACTGGGTTGGGACTTTAAATAATGTAGAAAGGTCGGCTCATCTTCTTGAGATAATAAGGTCTTGTTGATAATATAATGATTTGAAAACCGGCTTGCATTAGCCCTCAAGTGTTGTGGTGCATGCTTGCAGCGACATGGGACTTGCATAGTTGATATAAATTGGATTTGAATGATGTAGCCCCCAAGTGCTGGGTTGTCTGCCTGCGGCGACTCGGGACTATGTAATAATAATATGACTCACCACAATTTGTTGAATGAATCCTTGACCGTGGTTATAATATAACCCGGATTGAATATCCTAGAATAATTCCTTTGTCTTTGATATTAAATCCCTCCTCATGGTTGCGGTGCAATCCGGCAAATATATTTTGGAGAAATCCATAAGTGTTGTAGATTACTACAGAGCACAATTGAAGAAATCTGAGAACCAGTCAATTGGATGACATGGCATTATATCTGATAGGGCGGCTCGTGAAAAATAATGAATTCTCCGAGCTGGTTTGAAAACCCCAATCATTTAGTACTGTTCATGATAAACCATTAAGATCCAGCCAAGTTGGCTATGAAAGATCCATTTGCTCTTGTAGAGTACTTAACGGCGGCTCATCTTAAGAGATAAGACCTGCAAAAAATAAACAAGACATAATATATTTCTGCATTGCTTTAAGGGTGGCTTGAAAAAGCACAACCTGGAGATGGTTAGATCTTTCATTACATTGCTCCTTGTTTCATAATCTTGCTCCGACCGAGCTTGATAAGCTTGCATGATATGTGAAATGATGCAATGTATAATGCAATGTATGATGCAATGTATGATGCAATGTATGATGCTATGTATGATGCAATGTATGATGCAATGTTGACTTGTCAACATTTTTGGCTTAAGAGCCGATTGTTAGGGTTAGATAAGCTACACCCGGAGGGTGGGAAGCCCCCTTCGAAAACCAAGCTGACTTGTCAACTTTTTTGGCTTAAGAGCGGCTATTAGGGTTAGATAAGCTACACCCGGAGGGTGGGAAGCCCCCTTCGACAGCTATGTTGACTTGTCAACATTTGTTTTGGCTTGAGAGCCGGTTGTTAGGGTTAGATAAGCTACACCCGGAGGGTGGGAAGCCCCCTTTGACAACCAAAGTTGACTTTTCAACTTTTTGGCGTAAGAGCCAGCTGTTAGGGTTAGATAAGCTACACCTGGAGGTGGGAAGCCCCTTCGACACCTATGTTGACTTGTCAACATTTTTTGGCGTAAGAGCCAGCTGTTAGGGTTAGATAAGCTACACCCGAAGGTGGGAAGCCCCCTTCGATAGCTATGTTGACTTGTCAACATTTTTTGGCTTGAGAGCTGGTTGTTAGGGTTAGACAAGCTACACCTGAAGGTGGGAAGCCCCTTTGACAACTATGTTGACTTGTCAACATTTTTTGGCTTGAGAGTCGGTTGTTAGGGTTAGATAAGCTACACCCAAGGGTGGGAAGCCCCCTTCGACAACCAAGTTGACTTGTCAACTTTTTGCACCATCTTGTAAGTCGCCATCTTGTAAACCGCCATCTTGTATGAAGAAACAGCAGAAGCTCCAAGTGACTTTATGATGATCCAATGAATCTTGGCACCCGTGTTTGAACGGTATATCTCGGCGGTTCGTCCTCTTGCGCAAGTTTTGAATTCTTCTGCCAATAATATCATAGCCCTCTAGATCGGGTTAACTTTGCCATGACCCGGGGTTCTCGTTGAATACGACCAAATGTGTCTCGCCATGTCTGTAGCCCCCGAGTCTTAAGTTGACTCGAAGAGGCAGCTTGAGAATCTCCACTGAGGTTGGCCGTGGCAGGTTATAGATGATCCCGTATGATTTGTTTCAATAATCCGGTCAATGGTTCATCCCGACTGGTTGTTGAAGTAAACCAAACTAAAATGGCGGCGGCTTGTGCGCCTGTTCGTTGGGCGGCTCATATAGGCGTGCACCGCACTGATATGTCGATGTAGATCAGACCGCGGGCGGCGTCTTGCGCGGGTGCGTTTGGGCGGCTCATATAGGCGAGCACCGCACTAATATATTGTAGATCAGGATGTGGGCGGCATCTTGCGCGCGTCCGTTGGGCGGCTCATATAGGCGAGCACTGCACCGATATGTTAATGTAGATTGGACTGCGGACGACGGCTTGCGTGCGTCAGCTGGGCGGCTCGTACTAATGTATGTTGCCACTGGCGTGTTGATGTAGACGTAGAAACCAGCCGCGACATTGTAAACAGGTGTTGTTTGTGAAAGACACCACGGTGTCGTAAGCCAGCATGGATGATGAGAGACGGCCATAACATTGTAAGCCCGCATGGCCCTGACAGACGGCCACGGTGTTGTAAGCCGCCACGGATGGCGAGAGACGGCCATGGCATTGTAAGCCCGCACAGTCCCGAGAGACGGCCACGGTGTTGTAAGCCGACGCAATTGGTGAGTCGCCCGTGGTGTCGGAAACCAGCATGGACGGTAAGTCGTCGTGGCGTTGTTAAGCCGGCGCGGATAATGAGCCTCCCGTGGTGTTGTATGCCAGCGTGGCTGCGTCATTGTCAATGTAGACTCGACCAAGGGGACAACAGCTTGAAAACATCCACTAAGCGGCTTCTAGAGGCGGGTGAACAAGCACGGTACCGGCATGTTGATATAAACTGGGCTGCGACGGCAGCGGCTTGCGAGCATCCATTGGGCAACGCACCGCAAACGAACACCAGTGCATAATGATGGTGGCACGCGCTCCATCTTTGTGAGTAATTGTCCTGCATAAACATATTGCAGGCCAAAGTAATTGTTCTTGGATGAAACATATGCTAAAAAGTAGATAGGATAAATATCACCTGGTATTTTTGTCAGATGAATATGGACGGAGCAAGCCGAATTTAGACATGCATATCGATCCACTGTCTTCTTTTCTTTGCTCTGCAGACTCAGAGCAGCGTGAGGCGACAGCGCCCGGAGGTCGATAGTGGCTCACGGGCCGCGGTTGAACGGAAGGAGCTCAGGGCAGCAAGGGAAGTGCTAGCAGAGGCAACAGGCCGGCTCGCAGCGCGCGGGTGGCCGTCGGAGGCCATGGTAGCGTGGCTAGCGCGGTAGAGCTGGCATAGGTGGGCTCCGTGGTACATGAGAGCAGGTGGAGGCAAGCGCCGCGGCATGTAAGAGCCGGCGTAGTAGGAACCGGAGGCCGCGGGGGGGAGCCGGCCGGTGCTGCGGTGTAACGGGGCGGCTCGCCCGCAGGAGCAGAGGTGTGCACAGCTTGAGCGGGCCGGCTCAGAGACCCCGACGGTTCGGGAGTTGAGGCGCGGCGGCGGCTGGCCGTGGAAACAGTGGCGGAAGTAGGGCGAGGCTGTAGAGGCGACTAGCGGCGGGAGAGGTAGCACTGCGCACCCTGGCTGCTGCGGACGGGTTGTGTAGAAGGAGGAGCTGCGGGGCGGCTCGTGAGAAACGGGGCGAGGCGTCGGTGGAGGAGGCGAGGTGAGGTGCGGCGGCTCAGCCATGACGTCGGCAGGTAGACAGAGGGGCGGCTCAGCCACGACGTCGACAGGGAGACGGTGGGGCGCTGTCCCACTGTAGAGGCGGAGGACGCGGCGACTCAGACAGCGTGGGAGGCAGCAAGTCGGCCGACGGCTCAGACACGGGCGGCGTCTTGCGGCGAGACGAGACCCTGGCGACGGCGACTTGAGGCGCGAGCGGTGGAGGCGGAGACCGCAGTCGTGGCTTGGCCAAAGCAGAGACCCGCTGACGGCCGGGCAACTGACAATGGCAGAAGTGGAGCGCGGTGGCTCGAGGCCGGCTCTCGGCGCTACTGCGGCCCGTGGTGACTCGGAGCGGGGCGAAACCATGGTGGCTAGGACGGATTGACGCATCGGTGAATCCATGGTCATAAGGCGAAGGTGAGCTCAACGGCGTCTTAAAGTGCGACGGCGACTTGATGGCGATGTAGAGGCCGTCTCGAGAACAGTGGTGTGGCCTCATGGCCCGGCGAGTCACCGTAGATTGTACAAGAAAAATCGTGGAGGCCGTTTGAAGGCGGTGTGACAAAAATATTTCTTCAATCTCGATTGACGAGATCAATATCCTTCCATACCGGCTCTTGCTGATCCGGCGAGTCACAGCTTCTTGATCCCTAGGAGAGATCCCTTCAAGAACACAGCACCACACTGTGCGTGGCCCCACGGTGGGCGCCAACTGTCGTGGATTTGTCACGGCAGATGTCCGGGTGAACGGACTTTAGGTTCGACAGAAGCACAACTACGTGGCGGCTTGAAGGGGTTAGGTGGAATCGAGAGACGCGGATTTTACCCAGGTTCGGCCCCTCCGATGGAGGTAAAAGCCTATGTCCTGCTTGTCTAGTATTGATGATGAGGAATATCTCCCGGTTACAAGGGTATTGTCTTGATACCTCTATTCACGAGAGCCTCTAATCTGTCTAAACTTGTGGACTTGTGAATCTGTCTCTCTTGGGGCGCCTTACCCCTCCTTATATAAGTGGAGAGGGTAGGTTTACAAATAGAGTCCTACTAGGAGTAGGAGTATGGCTAGTCTCTCTAGAATCCTATTCCGGGTCTTGTTTTTCTTGTAAGGGAATCCTCTCTCTTTAGGCCTTCTCTTGTGAGCCGCCTGGCGCCGGCTTGCACGCCGGGTCATGGGCCTGGTCGTCCTATGACCCACCTGCCGGGTCACCAATAAAACGCCAAGTCTTTACCGGGTCTCTTGTGAGTCGCCAGGTCGGGTCATACTTCCGGCCGGGTCATACCGCGGGGTATATCTCCGACACCTTCAAGACTGAGGAATAGAATACCTCTTTTCTTCGGAGTTGGCTTTGAAGGTGGTTCGGGAATAGTCCAATCATTATCATTGCTCAATATATTATTCAATAGTAATTCAGCTTGTTCAATAGTTCGTTCCCTAAAAACACAACCATCACAACTATCGAGGTGGTCCCTAGAGGCATTGGTTTGTCCATTATAAAAGATATCAACTATTTCATTTTTCTTGAGAGGATGATAAGGAAAAGCATTAAGTAATTGGAGAAGCCTCCCCCAAGCTTGTGGGAGACTCTCTTCTTCAATTTGCACAAAGTTTTCCTGCAAGGCAGCTTGTTTCTTATGGACAGGATTTTTTTCCAGAGAAGTAATAAATCATGTCTTGGGGACTACACACACAACCAGGAGCAAGAGAATTAAACCATATCCTAGGATCACCCTTTAATGAGAAAGGAAACAACTTAAGAATATAGTAATAGCGAATTTTTCCTCATGAGTAAATAGGGTGGCTATATCATTCAATTTGGTAAGATGTGCCACAACAGATTCAGATTCATAACCATGGAAAGGATCAAATTCAACCATGTGAATTAACTTAGGATCGACAGAGAATTCATAATCCTTATCGGTAACTAAGATAGGTGAAGTAGCAAACTTAGGATCATATTGCATTCTAGCACTCAAAGATTTTTTCCTTCCACTTGCGAAGCAATTTCTTAAGATCATATCTATCCTTACAAGCAAGAAAAATCCCTAGCTACCTCTCCTTCCATAACATAACCCTCAGGTATATTAGGCAATTCATATCTAGGAGAGCTAGGTCTAGCAGGTGTATCATAGTGTTTAGTTTCAATAATTTCATGAGATTCAGAAATATTATTGGTTTCAGCACTGGCTCTAGCAATTTGTTCATCAAGAAATTCACCCAGTGGCACAGTATCATCAAGCAAAGTATCATCATAAGCATCATGCATAGCATAAGTAGCATCATCAATTACTTGTGACATATCAGAATTACTAGCAGGTGGTGGTGTCGCAAATTTACTCATAACAGAAGGTGAATCAAGTGCAGAGCTAGATGGCAGTTCGTTACCCGTCCTCGTAGTTGAGGGCTAGATCTTTGTCTTTGGATCTTTAAGATTCCTCATAGTGATCAATAGATATATATCCCAAGTGACTTAGAGAATAGAGCTATGCTCCCCGACAACGGTGTCAGAAAAAGGTCTTGATAATCCACAAGTATAGGGGATCGCAACAGTTTTCGAGGGTAGAGTATTAAACCCAAATTTATAGATTCGACACAAGGGGAGCCAAAGAATATTCTCGAGTATTAGCAGCTGAGTTGTCAATTCAACCACACCTGACTGACTTAATATGTGCAACAAAGTATTTAGTAGCAAAGTAGTATGGGAGTAATGGTAACAGTGGCAAAAGTGATAGTAGCAGTTATGTAGTGTTTGAAACAATAGCGACGGAAAAGTAACTTAGCAAATATCAATATATGGAAAGCTCATAGGCAATGGATCAGTGATGGATAATTATATCGGATGGCATTCATCATGCAATAGTAATAACGGAGGGTGACACAGAACTAGCTCCAATTCATCAATGTAATGTAGGCATGTATTCCATATATAGTCATACGTGCTTGTGGAAAAGAACTTGCATGACATGTTTTGTCCTACCCTCCCATGGCAGTGAGGTACTAATGGAAACTAAGGGATATTAAGGCCTCATTTTAATTGAGAACCGGACCAAAGCATTAGCACTTAGTGAATACATGAACTCCTCAAACTACGGTAATCACCGAAAAGAATCCCAGTTATTGTCACCCTGGGGGATGCGGATCATAACTCGTAATAGGTTTCTACAACTTACAAGATAGGATCAAGAACACATATATATTCATGAAAACATAATAGGTTCAGATCTGAAATCATGGCACTCGGGCCCTAGTGACAAGCATTAAGCATAGCAAAGTCATAGCAACATCAATCTCAGAACATAGTGGATACTAGGGATCAAACCCTAACCAAACTAACTCGGTTACATGATAAATCTCATCCAACCCATCACCGTCTAGCAAGCCTACAATGAGATTACTCACGAACGGTGGAGAGCATCATGGAATTGGTGATGAAGGGTGGTTGGTGATGACGAAGGCGTCGATTTCCCCTCTCCGGAGCCCAAAACGGACTCCAGATCTAGTCTCCCGAGGAAGAACAGGAGGTGGCAGCGGCTCCGTATCGTCAAATGCGATGAACTCATCTTCTTGATTTCTTCTCTCTGAATAGGAATATATAGAAGTGGAAATGAGGTTGGAGGAGCGCTAGGGGCCCCACAAGCCATAGGGGCGCGCCCTAGGGGGTTGGGCGCGCCCACCAGGCTTGTGGCCAGGTGGTGGGCCCCCTGCAGTTGATTCTTTCGCCAATATTTTTTATTAATTCTAGAAATATTCTCCGTAAATTTTCAGGTCAATCCGAGAACTTTTATTTCTGCACAAAAATAACACCATGGCAATTCTGCTGAAAACATCGTTAGTCCGGGTTAGTTCTATTCAAATCGTGCAATTAGAGTCCAAAACAATGGAAAAAGAGTTTGGAAAAGTAGATACGTTGGAGACGTATCAACTCCCACAAGCTTAAACCTTTTCTTGTCCTCAAGCAATTCAGTTGATAAACTGAAGTGATAAAGAAAACTTTTACAAACTCTATTTGATCTTGCTGTTGTAAATAGGTCTAACTTATGTTCAAGTTTTCAGCAAGGATTATGAACCGGACCGTCATCGGTCCCAGAGCTATGCCACAATTCGGAGTTTATATTCCCGAATACTCAACGTGATGTAGAATCCAGTTTTTTCCCATACACCGCCGAGGATGATAATCCTAGTTTTTCACTGAAGCCCGTATCTCCGGACTTCCAAGACATAAAGCAACCGCGAGGAGAGTCAATACACCACTTTTGGGCAAGACTGTTGCTCCCTAGGAGCAGAGTAAAAGGTCTGAGCGGCCAAGATTTAATGGCAATTTTCATTCGCAATTGCCATGACGAGGGTATTCTTAATGCCCTAGCCTGCCGACGCATTAGCAATTTCTATGAGCTATCCGAATTGGTATAGAAATACTATGCCATGGAGAGTGTCTGGCAATCCGAGCGGCTGTTCTCGAAACCAAAATCCCCCCAACACCCTAGAGGAGATCGAAAAAAAGGATACCTACTAATCGGTCAGCCAGGCATGAACCTGTCAGGAAAACAAACAAGCCCCTTTTGGGTGCCTGCACTGTACTCAATGGGCTTTTGGATAAACCCTGTCCCATTCATTCCGTTTTACTAAACGCGAACCCAACGCATAGCCTTCGAGCTTTGTGGGTCGTCAAGCAAGTTGCAAAAAGCGACAAAGCTATCCTCGACACACCTCTGTCAAGTAGATGTTGTACTTCGCCGCCCGAATTCGATGCCGAAGTCCCGACTATCTACGAAATCTTCCCCTCGAGGAACAGAGGCAAGAGAGCTCTTAAAGAGCATGAGCAAGTCTATCATGTGGCAGCCACTAGCCCATGGGCAAACATACCGATTACTTTCGAGGACACTAACCGGCCGCCCATTCTTTCCGGACATTCACCGGCCGCCCTAGTCTTGAATCCCATCATCGATGGATACAGGCTACATAAAGTGCTAATGGACGGCGGTAGTGGTCTTAACATCATTTACGAAGCCACGCTAGAAAAAATGCATTTCGACCGATCTCGCATCGAGCGTAGCAACACAACATTCCGGGGAATTATCCCAGGAAAGGAGGCACGTTGTTCTGGATGTATCATCCTGGACGTGGTGTTCGGCACACCCGAAAACTATCGATGTGAAGAACTTCTCTTCCACATCGTCCCTTTCCCAAGTGGCTATCATGCCCTATTGGGACGCGATGATTTCACAAAGTTCCAGGCTATAACCCATTACGGGTACATGAAACTAAAAATGCCAGGACCAAACAGAGTGATCACAATCACCAGCGATCCGAATATAGCCCTTCGGGCCGAAAACAAAACGACAACGCTGGCCCTCAAGGCACTAGCAGATACTTTCAACGCCAAAGAGTTGGCCGCCTTACGGTCGACAGTCAATAGAGACGATGTGATCCTCAGCAAAACACCCAAGTCTACGTCCTTCAAACCCGCAGAGGAAATCATCAAATTTCAGGTGCATCCAATGGACCCCAATAAGACAGCGTCCATCGGAGCCCAGCTCGCCCCTTATGGACTAAGCTTTGCGGTATTTCCTCCATGAAAACTTGGACATTTTTGCCTGGCATCCTTCCGATATGCCTGGAATTCCACGTCGACTGGCCGAACATAGCCTAAACATTATTCTGGGATTCAAACCCGTGAAACAGACTCTGTGTCATTTTCTGAACCCAAGCGGCAGTCCATGTGTGAAGAATTAGCCAGACTACTCGAGGCCGGATTTACTCGGGATATTAAACACCCCGAGTGGCTAGCAAACCTGGGGATGGTACCTAAGTAAGACAAATCCTCACGACTGTGTGTCGATTTTAAAGACCTTAATAAAGCATGCACCAAGGACCCTTTCCCCTTACTGTGCATCGACCAGTTCATCGATGCCATTGCCAGACATGATCTGTTGTGTTTCCTCGACACTTACTCCGGATACCATCAAATTAAAATGAAGGAATCCGATCAAGCTGCCACGGCTTTCATCACCCCTTACGGGCCTTTCTGCTTCAACACGATGCCTTTCGGGCTAAAAAACGCTGGGGCTACTTACCAGCGCATGATCCAAATGTACCTCTCTATGCTGGTCAGCAAGACCATCGTGGCATATGTGGACGATGTGGTAATCAAAACCAAGCACGTCGACCAGCTAATTGACGACCTACGCCAAACTTTCGCTAATTTACGCGAATATGACATCCGGCTCAATCCGGAAAAATGTGTATTTGGAGTTCCCTCGGGTAAGCTGATTGGATTCATCATCTCCTATAGAGGAATAGAGGCAAATCTAGCGAAGATCCGCTCTCTATCAGAACTTGCAATCCCCACGGAACTGAAGCATGTCCAGAGGCTATCCGGGTGCGTAGTGGCGTTAAGCCGCTTTATCTCCCGCTTCGGAGAAAAGGCTCTGCTACTCTACAAACTGCTTAAACGGGCCAACAATTTCGAATGGATAGATGAAGTAGCGGCTGCATTGGAAGAAATCAAAGCAGTGCTGGCAACCAACCCCATACTCCCGGCACCAGGCGCCGGTGAGCCCATGTTGTTATACATATCGTCCACCAACAAAGTTGTCAGTGCGGTGCTCGTCGTTTAACGAGACGAGGAGGGGCATACATTCCCGACTCAGAAGCCGGTATACTATGTGTCAGAGGTGCTAATGCAGTGCAAGTACAGATATCCACACTATCAAAAATTTGCGTACACAGTATTCATGGCATTGAGGAAACTCTGACACTACTTCTAGGAGTGTGCGGTGACAGTAGCATCAGAAGTCCCCTTGAACGACATAATTAACAATAGGGATGCCACCGGCCGCATTGGCAAGTGGGCCATTGATCTCCTCCCCTTTGAAATAACCTACAAGCCACGCTATGCCATCAAATCATAGGTGATGGCAGACTTTTTGGCCGAATGGACGGAGAACGAACTCCCCAAGGAATATAGTGCATACTCCCATTGGACAATGTACTTTGATGGCTCCAAAACCCTGGCCAGACTGGGGGCTGGAGTTATCCTCACATCCCCCACGGACGAACACGTGCGATATGTTTTGCAAATCATGTATGCGGACTCCAATAATGCATCCGAATACGAGGCCCTTCTTCATGGTCTCCGGATGGCTGTATCAATGGGCATACGGTGGCTAGAGGTGCGGGGAGATTCCAACCTAGCCATCTCCCAAATCAACGGAGAATTCAACGTTAAAAATCCGAAGATAGCGGCATATAGAAACGTCGTCCTCAAGATATCAGCTTGGTTTGAGGGGCTGGAATTCCACCATGTCGATCGCGACAACAACCAAGCCGCCGACATATTAGCTCGTCTAGGAGCTAAGCGCGATCCTATCCCAAAGAACACTTTTCTGGAATAGCTGTTTAAGCCTTCCATCGTGTGCCAGGACGATAACAATAGTGCTGGTCCGGATACATCGGACGTGGTTGTCCCCCCTGTCAACGAACCGGACGACCAAATAATTGGCGGCTCCGTAATGAATGAAACGCCTTCGGCTAATGAGGTAATGGCAGTAATTGCAACTTGGACCGAGCCCTTCCTCACCTACCTTCTTCGAAAGGAACTCCCCGAAGACCAGACAGAGGTGATAACCCACAAGTATAGGGGATCAATTGTAGCCTTTCTCGATAAGTAAGAGTGTCGAACCCAACGAGGAGCTAAAGGTAGAACAAACATTCCCTCAAGTTCTATCGACCACCAATACAACTCTATGCACGCTTAACGTTCGCTTTACCTAGAACACGTATGAAACTAGAAGTAATTTGTAGGTGTGATATGATAGGTTTGCAAGATAATAAAGAACACATAAATAAAAACTAGGGTCTGCATAGATAAAGAAACAACTAAGTTAGTTTAAGGAGTGTGGAAAAGTGGTGGTAGGAGTTGCAGAATTGTCCCTAGGCAATTGATAACTAGACCGGTAATCATTATTGCAATTTTATATGAGGGAGAGGCATAAGCTAACATACTTTCTCTACTTGGATCATATGCACTTATGATTGGAACTCGAGCAAGCATCCGCAACTACTAAATATAATTAAGGTAAAACCCAACCATATAAGGTATCAAGTCCTCTTTACTCCCATACGCAACAACCCACCTACTAGGGGTTATGCTTCTGTCACTCAAGAAACCTACCGTAGGCCAATCATGAACACATTGCAACACCCTACAGCAAGGATCCCTCACGCTTGCGCGACACGGAGAGCACCATAGGACAACACCAATAGTAAAACATGCAACTCAAACCAATCAGGATCATCAATCAACCAATAGGACAAAATAGATCTACTCAGACATCATAGGATGGCAACACATCATTGGATAATAATATCAAGCATAAAGCACCATGTTCATGTAGAGGGTAAAATGGGTGGCGGGAGAGTGGACCGTTGTATATAGATGGGGGAAGGTGATGGAGGTGTTGGTGAAGATGGCGGAGTTGTTGCAGTAGATTGTCATGATGATGATGGCTCCGACGGCGTTCTGGTGCCAATGGCATAGAGGGGGAGAGATCCCCTCATCCTTCTTCTTCCTTGACCTTCCCCATAGATGGGAGAAGGGTTTAACCTCTGGTCCATGGCCTCCATGGTGGCGGAGGGGCGAGAGCCCCTCCTAGATTGGATCTCTCTTTCTATGTTTCCTTCTGTTTCAGCGCTCCCAGATTCTGGCCTTTCTTCGTTTCTTAAATATCCGGAGAACCATAACTCCGACTGGGCTGAAATTTTGAGGGGAGCTTTATCCAAAAATTAGCTTTCTTGCAGTCTAAGGAGAGCTCCAACCAACCTATTGGATGGTTACAAGGGCCCAGGGTGCGGATAGGGGGGTAGAGCGCGCCCCCTGGCTTGTGTCCCCCTCGGGCACCGCCTTCTGTTGATTCCACTTCCCAAAATTCACATATATTCCAAAAAAAATCTCCGTAAGTTTTAATTGTTGGGGAACGTCGCATGGGAAACAAAAATTTTCCTACGCACACGCAAACCTATCCATGGTGATGAGCATATACAAGAGGGAGAGTGGATTTACAAACCCTTGTAGATCGCTAAGCGGGAAGCGTTCAGAAACGCGGTTGGTGCAGTCGAACATCTTCGCGATCCAAATCGCCGAGCGTCCCGCGATCTCATCACAATTCGTCCTGCGATCCAATCACGATCCGTCCCGTGAACTCATCACGATCAGTCCCGCGATCTCATCACGATCCGTCTCACGATCTTGATCACGGTCTGTCCTGCGAACTCATCACGATCCGTTCCACGATCTCATCACGAACTGTCTCGCGATCTTGATCACGGTCCTTCCGATCTAGCGCTAAACGGACGGCATCTCCGCGTTCAGCACACGTGCAGCTTGATGACGATCTCCACCATCTTCATCCAGAAAGAGGAGGTGGAGAGGAGAGAGAGTTCACCGGCAGCATGACAGCGCTCCGGTGATGGTGGTGGAGTGATTCCGACAGGGCTTCGCCTAAGCGCTGCGGAAAACAGATCTAGAGGAGAAACTGTGCACCGGTGAAACGGGTAGCACGTGGCCCGAAATTCTGTCCAAAAACCACCCAATCCACTAGTATATATGGGAGGAGAGGTGAGGAGAGGCAGCCAAGGCCTTTGGGTCGGCCGAAATAGGAGGTGGGAAGCAATCCTACTTCACCTCCAATCCTAGTTGGAGTAGGATTCCCTCCTATTGGCTGATTTTCCACCTTTTGCTTTAGGACTTTCTCTCCTGCGCCATGGGCCTTTGTGGCTGTTTTCCCAGCCCACTAAGGGCTGGTTAATACTCTCCCATAGACCATGGACCTCTTGGTGTCGAAGTACCCCTCCCAAAGGTCTCCCGGTACACTACCAGCACTCCCGGTACACTACCGATGAGCCCGAAACTTTTCCGGAAACCAAACTGGGACTTCCTATATATGAATCTTTACCTTCGGACCATTCCGGAGCTCCTCGTGACGTCCGGGATCTCATCCAGGACTCCAAAAAAACTTCGGTCACCACCATACATAACTCTACACTATAGAAACGTCACCGAACCTTAAGTGTGCAGACCCTGTGGGTTCGAGAACTATGTAGACATGACCGAGACACCTCTACGGTCAATAACCAATGGTGGGACCTGGACGTCCACATTGGTTCCAACATATTCTATGAAGATCTTTATCGGTCGAACCTCTATGTCAAGGATTCAGTTAATCCCGTATAACGTTCCCTTTGTTCTTCGGTATGTTACTTGCCCGAGATTCGATCATCGGTATCTCCATACCTAGTTCAACCTCGTTACCGGCAAGTCTCTTTACTCATTCCGTAATACAAGATCCCGCAACTAACAATTAGTCACATTGCTTGCAAGGCTTATTGTGATGTTGCATTACCGAGTGGGCCCCGAGATACCTCTCCGTTACACGGAGTAACAAATCCCAGTCTCGATCCATGCCAACTCAACAGACACCATCGGAGATACCTGTAGAGCACCTTTATAGTCACCCAGTTACGTTGCGACGTTTGATACACACAAGGCACTCCTCCGATATCCGCGAGTTGCATGATCTCATGGTCATAGGAACATATACTTGACATGCAGAAAACAGTAGCAATAAACTGACATGATCATATTCTATGTTTGTAGTTTGGGTCTTATCCATCAGATCATTGTCCTAATGATGTGATCCCGTTATCAAATGACATCTCATGTCCATGGCTAGGAAACCTTAACCATCCTTTGATCAACGAGCTAGTCCATTAGAGGCATACTAGGGACATGGTTTTGTCTATGTATCCACACATGCATTTAAGTCTCCGATCAATACAATTATAGCATGGATAATAAACGATTATCGTGAACAAGTAAATATGATAATAACTAATTTATTATTGCCTCTAGGGCATATTTCCAACAGTCTCCCACTTGCACTAGAGTCAATAATCTAGTTCACATCACCATGTGATTCGCATTGTTATGAATCTAACACCCAATGAGTTCTAGGGCTCGATCATGCTTTGCATGTGAGAGAGGTCTTATTGTCAACGGGTCTGCGATATTCAGATCCGTGTGTACTTTGCAAATCTCTATGTCAAACCATAAACACTGCTACCACACTCCACTTGGTACTATTTCCAAATGGCTGCTCCACTATACGTATCCAGATTGCTACTACTAGTCATTCGGATAGGTGTTAAAGCTTGCATCGACGTAACTCTTTACGACGAACTCTTTATCACCTCCATAATCAAGAAACATTTCCTTAGTCCTCTGGTTACTAAGGATAATTCCAACCGCTGTCCAGTGATCCACTCCTGGACCACACTTGTACCCCTTGACAGACTCATGGCAAGGCACACACATGTGCGATACACAGCATGGCATACTATACAGACCCTATGGCTAAGGCATAGGGGACGACATTCGTCCTTTCTCTTCCTTCTGCCATGGTCGAGCTTTGAGTCTCACTCAACTTCACACCTTACAAATCAGGCGAGAACTCTTTCTCTGACTGATCCATTTTGAACTCTTTCAAAATCTTTGTCAAGGTATGTACTCATTGAAAGTCTCATGAAGTCATCTTGATCTATCTCTATAGATCTTGATGCTCAACAATTTGGTAGCTTTATCCAGGTCTTCCTTTGAAAATCACTTTCCAAACAACCGTTTATGCTTTCCAAAAATCCTACATTATTTCCGATCAACAATATGTCATCCACATATACTTAACAGAAATTCGATAGTGCTCCCACTCACTTTGTTGCAAATACAAGTTTCTCGTAAACTTTGTATAAACTCAAAAACTTTGATCAACTCATCAAAGCGTATATTCCAACTCCGAGATGCTTGCTTCAGTCCATGGAAGGATCAACGAAGCTTGCACACCTTTTAGCATCCTTAGGACTGACAAAACCTTCTGGTTGTATCACATACAACCTTTCCTCAAGTAAACCGTTAAGGAAACAATGTTTTGACATCCATCTGCCAGATTTCATAATTGAAAACGCAGCAACTGCTAACATAATTCCAACAGACTCTAGCATCGCTACGAGTGAGAAAGTCTCATCGCTGTCAACCCCTTGAACTTGTCACAAACATCTTTGCAACAAGTCGAGCTTTACAAATGGTGACAATTACCATCAGCGTCTGTCTTCATTTTAAAGATCCATTAGTACTCAACGACCTGCCGTCCAATGAGCAAGTCTACCAAAGTCTATACGCGGTTTTCATACATGGATCCTATCTCGGATTTCATGGCCTCCAACCATTTGTCGGAATCCGGGCCCATCATCGCTTCTCCATAGCTCGTAGGTTCATCGTTGTCCAACAACATGACCTCCAAGACAGAGTTGTCGTACCGCTTAGGAGCAGTACACATCCTTGTCGACCTACGAAGTTCGATAGTAACTTGATCCTGAAGTTTCATGATCATCATCATTAACTTCCTCTTCAACTAACGTAGGCTTCACAGAAACATCTTTCTCCGCTGCGCTATTCTCTGGTTGAACAAAGGTTTAACAACCTCATCAAGGTCTATCTACCTCCCACTCAATTCTTTCGAGAGAAACTTTTTCTCAAGAAAGGACCCAGTTCTAGCAACAAACACTTTGCACTCGGATCTGAGATAGAAGGCATACCCATATGTTCTTAGGGTATTCTATGAAGATATATTTGTCCGCTTTGGGTTCTAGCTTATTATGTGAAAACATTTTCCACACAAGCATCGCAGCCCCAAACATTAAGAAATGACAGCTTAGGTTTCTGTCAAACCATAATTCACACGGTGTCATCTCAACGGATTTAGATGGTGCCCTATTTAAAGTGAATGTAGTTGTCTCTAATGCATAACCCCAAAATTATAGTAGTAAAACGATAAGAGACATCATAGCATGACTATGATGTTCGGACACACCATCACACTATGGTGTTCCAGGTGGCGTTAGTTGCGAAACAAATTTCACATTGTCTTAAGTTGTATGCCAAACTCGTAACTCAGATATTCACCTCCACGATCATATCGCAGTCATTTTTATCTTCTTGTCACGATGATCTTAAACTTCACTCTGAATTTGCTTGAACCTTTCAAACGATTCAGACTTGTGTTTCATTAAGTAAATATACACTATATCTACTCAAATCATCAGTGAAGGTAAGAAAATAACGATATCCACTACACGCTACAAGATTCATTGGATTACATACATCAACATGTATCATTTCCAATGAATAACTTGCCCGCTCCATCCAATGGGATCCTTTTGTCATCTTTCCCAAGAGGCATGGTTCGCATGTCTTAACCGATTCAAAATCGAATGAGTCCAAAGATCCATCAACATGGAGTTTCTTCATGCGCTTTATATCAATATGACATTCTGCGGTAGTGCCACAAATATGTGGTACTATCATTATGAACTTTGTATCTTTTGACATCAATGTTATGAACATGTGTATTACTACGATCAAGATTTCAACAAACGATTCTCACTGGGTGCATGACCATTGAAGGTATTATTCATGTAAATAGAATAAACATTATTCTCTAGCTTTAAATGAATAACCGTATTGCAACAAGCATGATCTAATCATGTCCATGCTCAACGCAAAACACCAAGTAACATTTATTCAGGTTCGTCACTAATCCTGAAGGTAAAGAGAGCGTGCGATGTTGATCACATCAACCTTCGAAACATTTCCAACACATATCGTCACCTCACCCTTAGCAAGTTCTCTGTTTATCCCGTAGCTTTTATTTTGAGTTACTAACATTTAGCAACCGAACCGGTATCCAATACCCAGGTGCTACTAGGAGTACTAGCAAGGTACACATTAATAACTCGTATATCAAATATATTTCTATCGATGTTGCCAGCCTTCTTATCTACCAAGCATCTAGGGTTGTTCCGCTTCAGTGACTGCTCACCTCATAATAGAAGCACTTAGTCTCGGGTTTGAGTTCAAATTTGGGTTGCTTCACTGGAGCAGCAACTGACTTGCTATCCATGAAGTTTCCCTCCTTGCTATTGCCCTTCTCGAAACTAGTGGTTTGATGAACCATCAACACTTGACGCTCCTTTTTGATTTCTACCTTCGCAGTGTCAAACATTGCGAACAGCTCAGGAATCGTTATTTCTATCCCTAGCAATTTATAGTTCATCACCAAGTTCTAGTAGCTTAGTGACAGTGACTTGGAGAGCTATGCCAATCACTATCTTATCTGGAAGATCAACTCCCACTTCATTCAAGCGATTGTAGCACCCAAACAATCTGAGTACATGCTCAACGCTTGAGCTATTCTCTTTCATCTTGCAGGCAAAGAATCTTGTTGGAGATCTCATATCTCGCAACACGGGCACGAGCCTGAGATCCTAATTTCAGCTCTTAGAAACATCTCATATGTTCCGTGACGTTCAAAACGTTTTGGAGCCTCAATTCTAAGCCGTAATGCATGACGCACTAAACTATTAAGTAGTCATCAGAACGTGCCTGTCAGATGTTCACAACATCTACAGACGACACTAGAGGGGTCGGCGCACCGAGCAGTGCATTCAGGACATAAGACTTCTGTGCAGCAATGCGGACAATCCTCAGATCACGGACCCAGTCCGCAATATTGCTACCATCATCTTTCAATTCTATTTCTCTAGGAACATATAAAAATACAAGGGAGCTACAGTGTGAGCTAGTAATATACAACATAATTTGCAAAGATACTTTGACTATGTTCATGATAATGAGTTCAATTAATCATATTACTTAAGAACTCCCACTCAAATTGACATCCCTCCGATCATTCGAGTGATACATGATCCAAATTCACCAACTCAAGTCCGATAATCACGTGAGTTGAGGTGGCTGCAATGGTGAACATCATTATGTTGATCATATCTACTATATGACTCATGTTCGACCTTTCAGTCTCTCGTGTTTCGAGGCCATGTCTGTACATGCTAGGCTCTTCAAGTTTAACCCGAGTGTTCTGCATGTGCAACACTAGCTTGCACCCGTTGTATGTGAACGTAGAGTCTATCACACCCGATCATCACGTGGTGTCTCAACACGACGAACTTTCGCAACGGTGCACACTCGGGGAGAACACAATTTATCTTGAAATTAAGTGAGGGATCACCTTAGAATGCTACCGTCGTCCTAAGCAAAACAAGGTGCATAAAAGGATTAACATCACATGCAAACCATAAGTGACATGATATGGCCATGATCTTGTGCTTTTGATCTCCATCATGAAAGCACCGGCATGATCTCCATCATCACCGGCATGACACCATGATCTCCATCATCTTGATCTCCATCAACGTGTCGCCATCGGGGTTGTCACGCCCTGCATGCTTCTACTACTATTGCTATCGTAGCGATAAAGTAAAGCATTACGTAGTGCTTAATGATTGACACGCAGGTCATACAATAATTAAAGACAACCCTATGGCTCCTGCCGGTTGCCGTATTCATCGACATGCAAGTCGTGATAATCTATACATCACATGATCATATCATACATCACATATATCACATCATGTAATTGGCCATATCATATCACAACGTACCCTGCAAAAACAAGTTAGACGTCCTCTAATTGTTGTTGCATGTTTTACGTGGCTGCTACGGGTATCTAGCAAGAACAATTCTCACCTACACATAAACCACAAAAGTGATACACTAGTTTGCTTTTAAACCTTCTCAAGGACCGCCTTTGTCGAATCCAATCCAACTAAAGTGAGAGAAACTGTCACCCGCAAGCCATCTAGGCAACAAGTTGCGTCGAGGGAACCGGTCTCTCATAAGCGTACGAGTAATGTTGGTCCGGGCCGCTTCATCTCACAATCCCACTGAACCAAAATACGACCAAGGGAGGAAGCAATCTAAGCATCAACGCCCACAAACCTTTTGTGTTCGACTCGAGATCTCATCGAACCATCAACCTAGCTCATGATGCCACTGTTGGGGAACGTCGCATAGGAAACAAAATTTTTCCTACGCAAACGCAAACCTATCCATGGTGATGAGCATCTACGAGAGGGAGAGTGGATCTACATACCCTTGTAGATCGCTAAGCAGGAAGCATTAAGAAACGCGGTTGGTGTAGTCGAACATCTTCGCGATCCAAATCGCCGAGCGTCCCGCGATCTCATCACGATCCGTCCCGCGATCCAATCACGATCCGTCCCGTGAACTCATCACGATCCGTCCCGCGATCTCATCACGATCCGTCTCACGATCTTGATCATGGTCTGTCCCGCAAACTCATCACGATCCATTCCGCGATCTCATCATGAACTGTCTCGCGATCTCGATCACGGTCCTTCCGATCTAGCGCCTGACGGACGGCATCTCCGCGTTCAGCACGCGTGCAGCTTGATGACGATCTCCACCGTCTTGATCCAGAAAGAGGAGGTGGAGAGGAGAGAGAGTTCACCGGCAGCATGACGGCGCTCCGTTGATGGTGGTGGAGTGATTCCGACAGGGCTTCGCCTAAGCACTGCGGAAAACCGATCTAGAGGAGAAACTGTGCACCGGTGAAACGGGTAGCACGTGGCCCGAAATTCTGTCCAAAAACCACCCAATCCACTAGTATATATGGGAGGAGAGGAGAGGAGAGGCAGCCAAGGCCTTTGGGTCGGCCGAAATAGGAGGTGGGAAGCAATCCTACTTCACCTCCAATCCTAGTTGGAGTAGGATTGCCTCCTATTGGCTGATTTTCCACCTTTTGCTTTAGGACTTTCTCTCCTGCGCCATGGGCCTTTGTGGCTGTTTTCCCAGCCCACTAAGGGTTGGTTAATACTCTCCCACAGACCATGGACCTCTTGGGGTCGAAGTACCCCTCCCGGAGGTCTCCCGGTACACTACCGGCACTCCCGGTACACTACCGGCACTCCCGGTACACTACCGATGAGCCCGAAACTTTTCCGGAAACCAAACTGGGACTTCCTATATATGAATCTTTACCTCCAGACCATTCCGGAGCTCCTCGTGACATCCGGGATCTCATCCGGGACTCCAAACAAACTTCGGTCACCACCATACATAACTCTACACTACCGAAACGTCACCGAACCTTAAGTGTGCAGACCCTACGGGTTCGAGAACTATGTAGACATGACCGAGACACCTCTACGGTCAATAACCAATGGCGGGACCTGGACGTCCACATTGGTTCCTACATGTTCTACGAAGATCTTTATCGGTCGAACCTCTATGTCAAGGATTCAGTTAATCCTGTATAACGTTCCCTTTGTTCTTCGGTATGTTACTTGCCCGAGATTCGATCGTCGGTATCTCCATACCTAGTTCAACCTCGTTACCGGCAAGTCTCTTTACTCGTTCCTAATACAAGATCCCGCAACTAACAATTAGTCACATTGCTTGCAAGGCTTATTGTGATGTTGCATTACCGAGTGGGCCCCGAGATACCTCTCCGTTACACGGAGTAACAAATCCCAGTCTCGATCCATGCCAAGTCAACAGACAGCATCGGAGATACCTGTAGAGCACCTTTATAGTCACCCAGTTACGTTGCGATGTTTGATACACACAAGGCACTCCTCCGATATCCGTGAGTTGCATGATCTCTTGGTCATAGGAACATCTACTTGACATGCAGAAAACAGTAGTAATAAACTGACACGATCATATGCTATGTTTGTAATTTGGGTCTTATCCATCACATCATTGTCCTAATGATGTGATCCTGTTATCAAATGACATCTCATGTCCATGGCTAGGAAACCTTAACCATCCTTTGATCAACGAGCTAGTCCATTAGAGGCATACTAGGGACATGGTTTTGTCTATGTATCCACACGTGCATTTAAGTCTCCGATCAATACAATTATAGCATGGATAATAAACGATTATCATGAACAAGGAAATATGATAATAACTAATTTATTATTGCCTCTAGGGCATATTTCCAACATTAATACCGTTTGGAAGTATATGAAAGTTGTAGAATATTAGCATGAAACAATCAAAAATTATAGATACGACGGAGATGTATCAGCATCCCCAAGCTTAATTCCTGGTGTTCCTCGAGTAGGTAAATGATAAAAAAGATAATTTTGATGTGGAATGCTACCTAGCATAATCTTGATCATATAATCTAATCATGGCATGAATACTAAGATACGAGTGATTCAAAACAATAGTGTATATTGACATAAAAACAATAATACTTCGAGCACACCAACAATGCAATCGTTTCCTTTCAAAATAACATGGCCTTAGAAAGCTATCCCTACAAAATCATATGGTCTGGCTATGCTCCATATTCCCCACACAAAGTATCTAAATCATGCACAACGCCGATGAACAAGTCAAGCAATTGTTTCACACTTTTATGTTCTCAAACCTTTTCAACTCTCACGCAATACATGAGCATGAGCCATGGATATAGCACTATAAGGGGAATATAATATGGTGGAGGTGATGAAGAAAAAGGAGACGATAGTCTCACATCAACTAGGCATATCAACGGGTTATGGAGATGCCCATCATTAGATATCAATGTAAGTGAGTAGGGATTGCCATGCAACGGGTGCACTAGAGCTATAAGTGTATGAAAGCTCAAAAATAAAACTAATTGGTTATGCAAATGATGAAAATTCCACTAGCTATATGAAAGTGACAAAATAGGAGACTCTCTATCATGAAGATCATGGTGCTACTTTGAAGCACAAGTGTGGAAAAAGATAGTAGCATTATCCCTTCTCTCTTTCTCTCATTTTTTCCTTTTTCTCTTTTTTTATTATGGTGGGCATCTTTGGACTATTTTATTTATTTATCTGGGCTTCGCTGGCCTCTTTTATTTTTTGTAAAGTCCGGAGACTCATCCCAACTTGTCAGGGATTCATATCTTCCATCATCCTTTTCTCACACGGGACAATGCTCTAATAATGAAAATCATCACACTTTTATTTACTTACAACTCGATACCTAGAACAAAAATATGACTCTATATGAATGCTTCCAGTAGGATACCGGGATGTGTAACGATCTAGCCTAGCAAATGACATCAAAAAACAGACAAGCCATGAAAATATCATGCAACCTGTCTTACGATCATGCAAAGCAATATGAAAATGATGGTGCATGTCATACTAAACGGAACGATGGAAGTTGCATGGCAATATATCTCGGAATGGCTATGGAAATGTCACAATAGGTAGGTATGGTGGCTATTTTGAGGGAGGTGGGTTTGATGCACTGGCGAAAGTTGCGCGGTACTATAGAGGCTAGCAAAGGTGGAAGGGTGAGAGTGCGTATAATGCATGGACTCAACATTATTCATAAAGAGCTCACATACTTATTGCAGAAATCTATTAGTTATAAAACAAAGCATTAGACGCATGCTCCTAGGGGAGAGGTTGGTAGGAGTTAGCCATCGCGCGCTCCTGACCCTCACACAAAGGTTGACAGTCATTAAACAAATCATGCTCCGATTTCGTTACATAACGGTTCACCATACGTGCATGCTACGGGAATCATAAACCTTAACGCAAGTATTTATCCAATTCACAATTACTCACTAGCATGAATCTCATATTACCATCTTTATATCACAAAACTATTGCAAGGAATCAACCATATCATATTGAGTGATCTACAAGTTTTATGTAGGATTTTATGACTAACCATGTGAATGACCAACTCCTGTTAACTCTCTAAATTGACATATGTGAAGCATGAGATTTTTAATTATTTCTACAAAAGATCTGCCCACGCTCTACGAAATATACGTGAAGCAAAAGAGCATTCTACAAATGGAGGTTTTCTATGGGTAGAGAAACAGGCAATCCAAACTTCAAATGATATAAGTGAAACACATGAAGCATTCTACAAAGCCATACTCAAAAGATATAAATGAAGTGCAAAGAGACTTCTATAAATAAACCAAGGACTTTCTCATAACAGCATGGTGCATTATTAAAATAAAAAAAAGAAGCACATGACGCTCCAAGATTTACGCACGTCATGTCACGAATAAAAATATAGCTCCAAGTAAAATTACCGATGGTTGTTAGAAGAAAGAGGGGATGCCTTCCGGGGCATCCCCAAGCTTAGTTTATTGGGAGACCTTGAATATTACCTTGGTTTGCCTCGGGCATCCCCAAGCTTAGTCTGTTTCCACTCCTTATTCCTTCATCCATCGTGATCTCACCCAAACTTGAAAACTTCAATCACACAAAACTTAACAAAACCCTCGTGAGATCCGTTAGTATAATAAAGAAAATCACAACTTTATGTATTGTTCCCAACCAATTCATTTTTTTTGCATTGTAGCTACTGTATTATAATTTTCCATGACTTATTCCACCGATACAATCGATAGTTTCATCAAAACAAGCAAAACAATGCATCAAAAACAGAATCCGCCTTAAACAGGACAGCCTGTAGTAATATGGACATTCAACATACTTATGTAGCTCTAAAAATTCTGAAAAATTAGGAAAAAATAAAAAAATTTCATAGCAGTACTGTGTAAAAGAATTCAGAAACTTTTGACATTCCAGTAAAAAATGTAAATTCACGCACTACAGCCAATGTTTCTGTTTTTGCACTGCACACACCAAACAAGCAATCTAATCATCCTAAAGTCAAATATTGGCACATTAATTTTATAATACAATGGATTTATAAAAGGGTATAATTGTTTTTGTTTAAAAGTTTCTGTAATTAATATTTGCAAAGTTTCCATGGGCATGAACAAATTTCAAGGAGCTCCCCCACTTCAACGGAGCTCGTCCTTCTTACTTTCACTTCTCTTTTTGAAAAAGTTTTAGGTTCACCTCTTTATTTATTTTGTTTTTAAACTTTATAAAAGCACACAACATAATAAAATGACTCTCTAAAACTTCCAGGTTGTCTCCCTGGCAGCGCTTTCTTTATAGCCATTAAGCTAGTCATAATGTGCTCAAGTAATTGATCCACCCGGATCCCAAGGTATATCAAAGCCAATTTTAATTAACAATGATTTGTAGTTTAGTAGTGAGCATAATGTAACATATATCATGCAACAACAAAGTCTAACTCTGTTCCTATGCATTGGCATGTCATAAAAGAACAATTCATGCACACAAAGTAAAGGCCAATACATAGCGTAAACAGTTTCTTGCAATTTTATCATATTGGAAACAGAGGAGGCGGAGATGTAGTCCCTCTCTCATAATAATTGAAAGTAGGAGCAACAAGCACATGCATATTATATCTATATTATTATCATGTGTAATAGTAAAAGGCAACACATGTATCTAATCCTTAATAAGTGCAAACTTCTCCAATATAGTGTAGTTAGGAGAATTCAAAAGGATAATAGGACTATCATGTGTGGGTGCAATACCAACAATTTCATGTTTAACATAAGGAACCATAGCAACTTCATCTCCATAAGCATCATTCATATTGGCATCATGGTGACAAGCATAGCAAGCATCAAGTTCATCAAAAAGGGGTATTTCAAATGAATCCATGGGATCATAGCAATTATCATAGCATTCATCCTTCGGTAAGAACGAAGGGAAATTAAACAATGTATGAGTTGAAGAGTTACTCTCATTAGAAGGTGGGCATTGGTAGCTAATCATCTCTTCCTCCTTTTGTTCTTCGCTCTCCTCCTCATCTTTTTCATCCAATGAGCTCACGGTGTCATCAATTTCTTCTTCCATAGATTCCTGCAAAATATTAGTCTCTTCCAAGGCAGCAGACATTATCTCAATAAATGCATCGATATCGGAATTATATTCATAATTCTCATAGCAATATTTAAGTATAGAAAAAATTTCAGGTCTATAAACATCATCATCATAATTTTCACACTTCTAAAACAAAGATTCAATTTCATAAGCACCCTTAAAAGCAACGAATTCCTCTATTCGTTCCACATCATAGTAATCATAAATACCTTTAGCATAAGAAGCCAAGGTTTCATTATCATTAAATTTACATGAAAAGGGAAGGTGTGGAGCCTTCATCCTAGAGCAACAAGTATAATCATATCTCTGGCATAGATTCCAAGCATACCATTTCAATATATAAATTTGATCCCATAATAGTTTCCCTTTTTGAGTGAGGCGTTAATCCCTAAAGTATTCATGTTGATCCAACGTGTCTCCCATTATCAAGTTGAGTGGGGTTTTCTCAGGATTATCAAAGTAGTGCATAATATGTTTCACATAACGAGCATCGAGGGTTTTAGGAGGTTCCCCATCTCCATGAGTAGCAAGTACACCTAATTTTTTTGGTATTTCGTGTTCCATATCCATAACTAAAGATAGAGAACAACTTAGAACAGCAAATAAAAACTACTTAGTGATAAAGAAAACAAGCACACACGAGAATATTCACCCCACGCTATTGCTCCCCGGCAACGGCGCCAGAAAAAGGACTTGATAATCCACAAGTATAGGGGATCAATTGTAGCCTTTGTCGATAACTAAGAGTGTCGAACCCAATGAGGAGCTAAAGGTAGAAAAAATATTCCCTCAACTTCTATCAACCACCGATACAACTCTATGCATGCTTAACGTTGTCACATCCCTAGCTAGATGTCATAGGAACAGCATGAGTGTGCATCATTTTTCAATTTTGCATCAACATGAAATGGGGATTAAAAGAAACCCCAAGCTCATATTTGAATCAAACCAATTCAAAGTTTGTGAAAATTCAACAAATCCAAAATGCCCATCTAAAACGTCCCCTATGTCTGATAATTATGGACATGATTAAACAAGGGGTCATTTAAAATATTTGAACAACTGAAGCAATTTAAAAATAAATGATAAAGCTTCTGAAAATACCAAATAAAGCATTATCATTATTTTAGTTTTCAAATATCCTGAAACTTTTTAGATAAGTTTGAAATATTCAAACTTCAATAGATAAAATATTTGGGATATTTTAAACTAGCTTATGTGCCTGAAAAGAAAATAAAACAAATGTCAGAAATAGGAAAACAGAAAAGAAAATGAAGAATAAAGAAGCAAAGAAGGGAGGATGAACCTGGGCCGGCCCAGCTGGCCCAGCTCCATCGTCGTCCTCCTGGCGGCCAGGAGGACGGGCGTGTGGCCGGAGCGCGCGCGCGGGCGTGTCTCCATGCCGACAGCTACATGCTTGCCTCCCCTCGCCAGCACAATGGGGATATGCTCCCAGAGCCATCCCCGTCGCTCCACCCTCTCACTCTCGCTCACCTCTCTGCTTTTCCCCTCCTCTACTCCGCCATGGCCGAGCCCTGCTCGAGCTCGCCACCGTCGTTCTAGATGCTCCCCCTTGTCTCTGAGCCCTCCAATCGCTCTGCCTCGTCGTCTCCTCCCTCCCCGCCGAGCCACGCATCGCCAGGAGCCCCAAAGCGCCGCCCCCGAGCTCGTCTTCCTCCTCGGACCCGAAGGTTCGCCGCCGCTTATTGCCGTCTCCGAGCCCTCCCCGAGCAAGTTTTCGACGGCTTCGAGTCCGCTGTGAGCTTACGGCTCTTTCCCCTCTCCTTCCTGACCTTTTTCCCCTCTGTAGCCCCCGATTCCGTCCGGCTCCCAATCGGCCGCCGCACGAGCTTGTCGCCGGCGATGCTCCGATGACCAGTTGGTCCATCGGAGGCCACCATCGAGCTCCTGGGGCCGCGTAGTGCTTGTAGGTGTCTATTTCCGGCCGTGTCTCGCTCTGGTTTGACGAGCCCGTGCTTGTCTGAGCTCCAGCAGCCGTCGTGCTCATCGTCGGTGCCGACTCCGGCCATCCCAGCCTCTCGGAAGTGTCGGGCTCGACGCGCGTGAGGAAGCAGAGTAGCTTGGTGCCCTCCGCCGTCCATTTGGTCACTGGAGGAGGGATTCCAACCCCCTCTGCCGTCCCTGACGTCGCCAGTGGCTCAACGCCGGCGAGTCAACCAGTCTGACCACCAGGGGTTTAACCTCCGGGTCACTTGCAGGTGAGGCCGGGCCCTGTTAGTCAAATCTTAATTAAGAAATTAATTAATTAATTGAATTAAACTAATCAGTCACTGACCAGTGGGCCCAGTGTTGTTAATTAATTAGGATTAGTTTTAATTCTTTAATTAAGTAATTGGGTCACTAACATGAGGGCCCCACATGTCAGGTTTGACCTGGCCGGGTCAGCTGACCAGCTGATGTCATAGTGATGTTATGCTGATGCAATAAAAGCAATTTCTAGTTTTAAAATAATTCCAGAAAATGTTTAAAACTTCTAAAATTCATATAAATTAATCTGTAACTCAGATGAAAATAATTTATATATGAAAATTTATCAGAAAAATCCAATGAATCCAATGGTGCTATTACCATGCATGTTAGAGAAACCTAAGTAGATGAACATTGGCATTTAGTAATAGGTTAATATATGGAATTTGAAATGAAGAACGATTTTGAACCTATATTCAAACTCATTTCGAATTAACCCGAACACTAGTTGCATTAGCTCATCCATACATGCTATCATGCTATGTTCATGCATCATATTGTTGCACTTGCGTGTATTGATTGCTATTTACCTGCATTGCGGTAGGCCCTACTTCTGAGGATAACCCCGAGTTTTCCAACAAAGGAGAGAACCTTCCCGCTACCCAGCAAGGCAAGCATCCCCCTTTGACCATTTCGATAACATCCCACTCTCTCGCTTCTGCTTTTTTTTATTGCATTAGGATCAATGTTCACTTGTCAGTCATACACGGTAGATGAACCCATTCTTTTGCATGACCTGTCATTGTCAAAGTAAATAGCTAAACCTTGCAACCTAGCTTACATGGTAGATGCTTGTGCCATGATGTGCTTAGATCTCTATGCCTGCTATGCTTCCTATGCTTAGAGTTGTGTCAGGTCTGATTCATCTGGGTGATGAATTGGAATGAAACAGTGTCCTTATGATGTGATAAGCTTATGATGAACCCGATTTGATAAAGGTAGAAATGAGGGGCTATGTAGGAGTACATAGCGGGTTGTCTCATTGGGACCGTTCTTAGGAACTGAGTTCTCTGTTTGTGATCCAAGACTAGATACTACCACACGTTGGGATACTTAATTGGCCCTCTCAACTTATCAGTCTGTGACAGCCCAAGTGTTGTCCCTACCTTATTTGGCATGTAACCCCATGTATGAAACTTGTGTGTCATGAGCTTATGATATGTATTGCACCTTGTCATTCATGTGTGGTTATATTCATGCATCATGTCATTCTTTCTTGTCATGTGTTTTTCATGTGCCTTGTTGTGATGTGATGGTGGTGAGTGTGTTTGATTTGTGATGTGTGAGGTGTTGTGTGTGGGTGGATCCATGTGTGCATCTCCTATTTTTCTTCCCCTCTCTTTTCCTTTGCAACATCTCATTCCAAGACCCCCTTCCTTCCTATTATTATTTATCATCAGATTTAAGTTGTTTTAAAATTGTTTAAAAATGTTCATGAGGTGGCCCCATATGTTTTATGTATAGTGAGTATGATAGTTTTGATGTTTGAAGATTGTGTGACTTGTGTTTTAAATTAACAGGAGCTGCAATTTTATATATTAAACAAATTACTTGCTCTATAAATAACCATAATATTTGTATTAAATAGGGCTCTTTATTTCATCCACAAAAATATTTTACTTTTCTCTAAAACCCTTTTCTTTTCTCAGGGTTTTATTTTGTTTTGTGGCTGGTTTTATAAAAAAGGGAGAAAAACCTTTTGCTTTTCTCTGTTTTTCTGAGAGTGAGAGGAAGAGAGAGTGGGCCGCGGCCCAACCCAGTTGAGCAGAACGGCCACCTGCCACGTCTCCCTCCTCCGTCAGGCATCGCGCGAGCAGCAGAGAGCAGCGAGCAGAGTATTGTCGCCGTCGCCGTTAGCTATTCACGGACATCGAGGCGCTCCCCTTCTATTTATCTTGGACGTCCGTGCCCCTCTAGGGTTTCTCCGTCGCTACCGCCGCCTTCCTCTCCTTATTCCTCCTTCCTCCCCCTTCTCTGTCAGAGAGCACAGGTGAGATTCAGAGAGTGTAGAGGCGCTGGTGCTCGCCTCCGTCGTCGCCTCTGACGACCTCGTCCCCGGTGGTGATGGCGTGGAGCTCACCGTTGCCGTCCGCGTTTCGTTCCTGGTGCTAGGAGGCCTCAGGAGGCCTTCTTCTCCCTCCTCGCCGCTGGAGTGTCGCCGGGCCTTCTTCCTCTTCGCACGCATCGTCTCGGCCTCTCCTTCCCCTTCGTCGCCGTCGCTCGCGCCCCCGTGTCTTCTAGAAGCCCTCGGTGAGTAGCCCATTCCTGATGTCTCCTCTCCTCACCGTAGCTCGCAGCACCGTCGTCGTAGTGCGCGTCGCCGCCGAAGAAAGGCCCGACCTTGAGCTCGCCTCCGGTCCCCCTCGTCGCGAGATGAGACGAGGGATGGATTCCCCGTAGTTCCCCCTTTCGATTCCGCCCGTTCCTGTCGCCGGAGATCCCCTGTAGTGGCCGGAGTGGTCGCTGCCATTCCCTGTTGCCAGTGCCTTGCTCTGTTTCGTCAGTTTCGCGAGTTGTGGGTGTGGTGTATGCTATGCACACCTACATATGTATGTGGGTGTGCCTTGTGAGTAGGTGTGTGAGTGAATTGATATGTGAGTGGGTGTTTGTATGCATGTGTGTGTAGTATGTAGGAGTGTTTATGTGTATGTGGGCATCCATGTATGAAAGTGCATGTGTGCCTATATACACACATGCTTGAGTGTGGTGTGCTTGTGTGTGTAGGTGTAGTGAGTAGATGGCCATGTGAGTAGATGGCCATGAGTAGATATGCATGTGTAGGT
Source organism: Hordeum marinum (assembly GCA_022496015.1). NCBI lineage: Eukaryota > Viridiplantae > Streptophyta > Magnoliopsida > Poales > Poaceae > Hordeum > Hordeum marinum. The sequence continues at coordinate 333,253,410 of CM039676.1, read as the reverse complement.
GTGTGGGGTTATTCTTCTTGCATGTTGCTGCCATGATTAGGTAGATAAGTAAGTGAGTGGATGCTAGACCTTGTGCATGTGTAGATCTATGTGTATGTGAGAGCTCTCATGTGTATATGTGCATGTATATCCATCTCCTAGCTTGTTTTCTTTTCTTGTTCCATATGCTATGCTATGCCTAAGTACCTTATTCATGCCTCTTTACCTTTTCCAGCAAGTGTCCAATAGAGGGCATGCCATTTTTGGCCTCTTACATAAGGGTGTGCAAGTGACATAAGTCACCCCCTTATCTCCCTCTTGCTCTAAGCAAGTATAGGGGTATGAGTAATGCATTTGGGGTACAATCAACCCATCAATGCATGTGTGCAGTCAGATTTAACTTTGGGGCAACTTCACAAAACTGCATTTTTATGCTGTGATGCCCTTTTGTCCATTTAATATGATTTAATCTATGAATGGTTTTAAGTTCTTGCCAACATGGAAGTGGTAGATAAAGTTGCTGGGAATGTCCCAGTATTTTTGTTATTTATGTTAAGTCACCAGGTCAGTGGCTACCTTGCTGTTAAGTTGCTATGTTGATGTTGTTTTCTGCCAACCTGAAATATGGCCATGTCTGGGAGATCTGTAGTTATTGTTATGCCATGAAGAGTGGATGTATCTAGTGATATGTTTGGAATTTGCTCATGCTCAATGTTAGTTATTTGTAGTAGTTATATTCATCTACTATCCTGTTAATTTTCATGTCAATAGGAGCTCTCTAGCATATTTAACCAGTGCTGTCAACTTGTTACTTTATTAACTCAGATTCCAGAAAACTGGAATTTCACAAAGTCCCAGAAAACTGATTCATCATGCCAACTTGATTGCTTCATGCAGATGCATGTGTGGCTCCTTTGCTGGTTGTGTAGTTGGATGAATTGATGTGTATGTTGAGTAGATTCTGTCAATATCTTGTTTGTGGCTGTAGGCTTCCTGTAGCTCAACTTGTGAGCTTTAGAAGTTGCTATATTGCTGTTTTGTGGCAGATTTGGTGTTTTATTGTTTTGTAACTTGTGGAAGCTATGCTCCATGGAATTGATTGATTGTTGAGTCTATTGTGATTGATTTTTCATCACCTATCCAGTGGCTGCCTTGGAATGCCAAGAACTAGCCCATGGCTTGGTGATCTTGTGATTTTGCCTCCGTACCTTGTCGTGAGCGTATCGTGAGAACCGTAACTCCGTTTCTTGCGATCTTTATATGCATTTCTATAGATTTTGCATGTTGCATCCATATTTACCATGTTTATGCATGTCTAAAGAACTTAACATGAGGTTCTGTCCAGATTCATTAATAAACAACTTTGCACGTGAAACATGGCTAGTTTTGGATTGCCATGTTGGAATTCTTCATAAATGAATCATGCGTCATTTTGATTGTGCATTGCACCTTGGTTGGATGTTTATTGTTGTTCTTTCTCTTTGGTAGACGCGAGTGTTGATATTGAGTACGAGGAACCAGGAGAGTACCACTACGAGCATCCCGCTACTTGTTCAACTGAATAACCAAGAGGCAAGATGATCGTACCCGAATCCCGATACTATTTTTGCTTGCTAGTTTCTCACTCTTATCATTAAAATTTCGCTACCTACCACTTGATATCAGCCCCCATGGTACCATGACAGCCTCTAACCGCCACCTCCTAGCAAACCTTGATTGGCTAAGTTACCGCTGCTCAGCCGCTCTTATAGCGTTCTTAGTTGCAGGTGCAGGTTGTTCCATGTGATAACATGGATTTGGATATCACAATATTCTGTTATTTAATTTAATGCACATATATATCTTGCTATTAGTGGAAGCCTTGGCCTTTTTCTAAGTGATTTGTTCCGCTATTACTGCCATTAGTTCCTTGTTACCGGTGTTATGTTTTCCATACTTTGCGCTCCTAACATGCTCGGGGTTGTTATGGGGACCCCCTTGTTTATTAGGTTGAGATTAAAATTTGTCTGGCAAGACCCAACCTTGGTACTATATTGGCTTAATAACTTAATAAAATTGCATAGGGTCTTGCAAACCCGTGGATAATTTAATCAACCCCCGGGCCACTACTCCTCATGAGTGTTGGTCCAAACTAGAGCACCGTGCGGGGCCAACCCGAGGCAACTCGGGAGATTTCTATTAGGCCACCGTATGCTTTGCTTATCTGTCGTGTCCTGAGAACGAGATACGCGGCTCTTATCGGGTTCGTCGACACGGCGGGTGGTCTTGCTGGATTTGTTTTACCTTTCTCGAGTGTCTTGCATGTGGAGTCTGACTTTCTTCGGGTTTACTCGAGGTGTTGGAATTCCTTTGGAATTACCTATGATGATCGCGAGATCCGCGGTCGAGGCATTCCCACGGAGTGTGGTTAGTTTTGTAATGGATTAGTTGGAGCACCCCTGCAGGGTTAAATCTTTCGGAATGCCTTTCCCGCGGTTATGTGGCAACTTGGATATTTGTTTAACACCCGGTTATAATAAACTTGAAGTAAACTCTAATTAAAAGACACCACCTATGTGAGTAACCGTGATCGTCTCTGCTCGTGAACATGATCCGAGAGAGAACATGGTGGGGTTATGATTGACGTAAGTAAGTGTTCAGGATCTCATAGAGATCATACTAGATTCGATCGTTCTTCGTAGGCCACTCATATTTATTTCATGTTGCGTAAGCTAGCCACCATATATGCTTAGTGCTGCTACAAACTAAACACTACCCCTTCCCAACCATTAAGCTTGAATAGTCTTGGCACCCGGGCACATGATAGCTGAGTCCCCTGTGGCTCACAGTTTACTACAACACTCCAGGTACAGGTTCAGATGAGTACGTGCAGGATGATCTTACCCAGCTCTAGTGGGAATATGATGAGGAAAGAGGCACGATGTACGTGACTTACGCGGATGAGTAGAGGACCGTGGTCGTGATCTTAGGAATAGCGAGATAGTGTCATTTGCATCTGTTTTTATCATTTGATTTCGTCCGTAGTCGGACCCTCTCTTCATCTTGATGATTTGACCTCTGTGTGGATTGTAATTTAGTATGTGGCGAGTGTAAGCCAAACTTGTATACCCATCTCTTCTGTAAATGTATGATGCAATGATTCTATACTTGCAAACGGCAAGATGCGCCTCTATCCCTTGCGAGGCCCTCGTGTCTTATCCGAATGAGTATGACGAGGAAAGAGGCAGGATGTACGTGACGTATCCGAATGAGTAGAGGACCTGGTCGTGATCTTTGGGGCAGCGAGATAGTTTCATTTGCATCTGTTTTATCATTTGATTCTGTCCGCAGCCGGATCCTGTTTTCATCTTACTGATTGAACTCTGAGTGGATTTATAATTTAGCATGTGGCGAGTGTAAGCCAACTTGTATAGTCATCTCTTCTGTAATGTATGATGCAATGTTATTATACTTGCTAACGGCAAGATGCGCCTCTATCCCTTGCGAGGCCCTCGTGTCTTAAAATGGATAGGCGCACATCTTGGGCGTGACAAGTTGGTATTCAGAGCCATACGACAAAAGGAGCCTTTGCTTGTTCGAACTTGGCGAGTCGTGTCTAGTAAAAACTATTTTGAGTCTAGTTATATCGGAGAGTAGGATTCTTTTTACTCCTCTTCTATGCTCTGGTGAGGTTTCCGACTTAGGAATTTTGTTTCTACTCCTCTTCTTGCTCAAATTTTTTTTTAGGATTACGTGGGTATTTTGGAGTCTATATGATGCCGATGTGACAGGGTTCTGTCTTGGTGCCTCCTGTTTGACTTGATTTCTTCCGGGGAGTCGAGCTCCAGGGAATGTTGGCACACCGTTATCATTCAGCTTCCTTGATATCTCAGGACGGAGAATATTTGGAATTACTTCAATACTTATCATGGTGAGATAAGGTCGGAGTCACCCAGTACTGGGGAGGCGTCCGGGGTACCACCATGGTTTAGTATCGTTGTGAGTTTGAGGATTCAAGATTAGATGAGTTTGCGAAAGCCTCTAGTTATGTGTTGAAGGATGGATACAGTTGGGGTGTAGGATTGCTAGTTGTGTGAGATATTTCCTCCTTGTATCCCCCCCACCGGATTGCATAACCAGAAAGTTTTCGGAAGTTCATAGGTGGGAAATCTTGTAGTCATCTAGGATCATATTCTTCAGATGTATATGGGCATGTACATTTGTTCCGAGCGCTTAGCTCAATACATTTGTGTTATTGCAAGTGGCTTCTAATTTCTGATGATGTGATCATAACCGAAGAAGCATTCTTACTAATTTTTCAGTAGGAATGCTATGTTGATTAATTGTTCAATTTCTTTCAAGTATTTGATTCAGCTTATGATTTATCTTATCAATGAGGTGCTGATGCATTTTGTCCATCTTCAGGATGGCTCCACCAACTCGCAACAATTCGGGTCGTGGTGAGGAGCAGACTGATGTTCCACCGCCACCCCCGCCACCGCCTCCTCCGCCTCCTCCTCTAGAAGCTTGGCAAGCTATGATGGCCGCAACCAATGCGAACACTCAGATGTTGCTCAGATTGTTGCAAGAAAGGGAGCACACTCAGCAAGGGTTTCAAGGCAATTTTCAGAATCAGCTTCAATTTGCGACACTCAATCAGTTCCTTGCCAACCAGCCCAAGATTTTCACCTGTTGTGAGCAGCCTCTAGATGCTGATGATTGGCTTCGTGATATGAGTAAGCATTTTGAGTGCAGCAATGTCAGGCCAGAGGACTTTATCAGGTTTGCATCGTTCCAGCTAAAGGGTCAAGCAGCTGATTGGTGGCAGCAGTACAAGGATTCCAGGGGCGATCGTGTTGTTACTTGGGATGATTTCCATTGTGACTTTAGGGCTCATTACATTCCGACAAGATTTGTCGAAGAAATGCGTGAGAAGTTCAGGCACCTAAAGCAGGGAAGCAAGTCTGTCTATCAGTACAACGTCGAGTTCCAAAATCTAGCCCGTTATGCCAAGCAAGATGTTCCAGATGACAAAGCTATGATCTATCAGTTGAGAGGTGGTCTCAAGGATGAGCTTCTGCCAGGCCTAGTTCTTCAAGAACCTCGTGAGTTTGATCAGTTCTATAACATGGCTTTGAAGATTGAAGCAGCTCAGCTCAAGTTGGAGAACTCTAAGAAGCGTTCAAGGGATTCATATTCTTCTTCTTCTAGCTCTCAGATGGTTCCAAAGCAGCAGAAGTATTGGGCGCCTAATCCTCCTCCGTATCGTCCTCCTCAGCAGCAGAAGCAGTTCGTCGGTCATGGTTCTTCCCACCCACCCAACCCAGGATTCCAGCAGAGATCCCAAGCGTCCAAGGGTGTTATTGTTCCTCCTCCAAGCAATGTTCGTCCTCTTTCTGAGGTGACTTGTCACAAGTGTGGTCAGAAGGGCCACTATGAAAACAAGTGCAACCAGTGGCGTCTTCCGCCTCCTCCTCCTGTCAAGCCTCTAGGCAATGCTATGGTGAAGCATAGCCCCAAGACCGCAAGAGTGAATATGGTGAATGCAGCTGAAGCAGAGCAGCTCAATGATGTGATTATGGGTAATCTCTCACTTAATGATTTCCCTGCAAAAGTATTCTTTGATTCTGGTGCATCGAATTGTTTCATGTCAAAGCCATTTTTCATTAAGCATGATTTTCCGTTGACATCTTTGGGTAGACCATTGGGTATTGTTTCTCCGGATGTTTCCATGAGGACCAACTCTATTGTTTCGGATGTTTCTATCAAGATGGGCAATTATTCTTTCTTGGCTTCTCCTTATGTTCTCGGGAATTCTGATATTGATCTCATTCTGGGCATGGACTTCTTGGCTATGAATAAGGCTCATATTGATTGCAAAGCAAAAGAGGTCAAGCTCACTCATCCTTCAGAAGATGTGATTATTTTCGCGGCTTGCCATGACACAATCCGTCTCTTTGCTCTTAATGAGAAGGGTGAAATCTCGGCGATTTCTCAAATTCCGGTGGTGAATAAGTATGAAGATGTCTTTCCAGAAGAATTGCCAGGAATGCCTCCGCACCGGCCAATTGAGTTCGTGAGTGATCTCGAGCCCGGAACTAAACTGGTCTACAAGCGCCCGTATAAACTTGGCCCCGAAGAGCTGAAAGAGTTGAAGAAGCAGCTAGATGAGCAAGAACGTCTGGGTCTGATCAGACCAAGTTCTTCTCCATGGGGTTGTGGAGTTTTGTTTGTCAAGAAGAAAGATGGCACGAATCGTCTTTGTGTTGATTACCGGCCATTAAACAAGAAGACAATCAGAAAGAAGTACCCACTTCCCAACATCATTGAGTTGTTTGAACAACTGAAAGGTGCCAAGGTTTTCTCGAAGCTTGATCTTCGCATGGGTTATCATCAGATTCGCATTCGCGAAGAAGAGATTCCTAAGACCGCTTTCAGGATGACTTTTGGCTCTTATGAGTACACCATCATGTCGTTTGGTCTTGGTAATTCTCCTCCAACCTTCTCAAGAATGATGAATTTCATTTTCTCTCCTTTCAAGAATGAGTTTGTCTTGGTCTATCAGGATGATATCCTTGTGTTCTCGGAGATAGAAGAAGATCATGCAGAGCATCACCGCCTTGTGCTTCACAAGTTAAGAGAGCATCGGTTCTATGCCAAGTTTTCCAAATGTGAGTTTTGGCACAATGAAGTGGTGTACCTTGGGTATGTCATTTCCGCCGAGGGAATTAAAGTGCACCCTGAGAAAGTTGAGGAAATCTTGAAGTGGGAAGCTCCTCAAAATGTGAAGCGGCTTCAGAGCTTCCTCGGGCTTGCTAGTTATTGCAGAAGATTCGTGGAGAACTTCTCTCAAATTGCTAAGCCTCTGTCCAATCTCCTCCAAAAGAGCGTCAAGTATGTTTGGTCTCCTGAGTGTTATGTGGCATTCAATACACTCAAGCAGAGACTGACTTCAGCTCCAGTTCTTGTTCCTCCTGAGCAGTCCAAGCCTTTCCAAGTTTCTATGATGCTTCTCTCCAACGTATTGGCAGTGTTCTCATGCAAGACAAGAAGATAGTTGCTTATACCTCGCGTCAGTTGAAGCCTGCCGAGAAGAACAACCCCACTCATGATCTTGAGTTGGCGGCAGTTGTGCATGCTCTAATGACTTGGAGGCATTTGTTGTTGGGTAGACCAGTTGAGTTGTACACCGATCACAAGAGCTTGAAGTACATTTTCACTCAACCCAATCTCAATCTTCAGCAATCTCGTTGGGTGGAAATGCTTGAAGACTTCAACCCAAGCATTGAGTATACTCTGGGGAAAGCAAATGTCATTGCAGACACGCTCAGCCGTAAGGCGTACTACAATAGTCTCATTCTGAAGCCTCTTCAGCCCGAGCTTTGTGAAGCATTCCGCAATCTCAACCTCTAGATGATTCCAAAGGGATTTCTTGCCAATCTTCAAGTCTCTCTGACTCTAGAAGATCAGGTTTGCCAAGCGCAGCTTGTTGACGCTATGGTGAAGAAAGTGAAGAAAGGTGTGGCCAAGAGCATTCCAAAGTATAAGTGCTTTCGTATTGATGACAAAGATACCTTGTTCTTTGAGGACCGTCTTGTGGTTCCAAAAGGTGATCTCAGAAAGGTTATCATGGACGAAGCACACAATTCTCTGCTATCCATTCATCCAGGCAGTTCAAAGATGTATCAAGACCTCAAGCAAACCTTCTGGTGGACTCGGATGAAACGTGAAATTGCTCAGTTTGTGTACGAGTGTAATGTTTGTCGCAGAGTGAAGGCGGAACATCAACGTCCAGCAGGTTTTCTTCAGCCTTTGCCTATCCCAGAGTGGAAATTCGATCATGTTGAGATGGAATTCGTTACTGGGTTTCCCAAGTCCAAGAGAGGCAACGATGCCATCTTTGTGGTTATCGACAAGCTGTCAAAAGTTGCTCATTTCCTGCCAGTCAAAGAATCTATCTCGGCAGCTGAGCTTGCAAAGTTGTATACGTCAAGGATAGTGTCTTTGCATGGTATTCCTCAGCTCATCTCTTCTGACCGTGGAAGTCACTTCACTTCCAAGTTTTGGGATTCCTTCCAGACTGCTATGGGTACCAAGATCCGTTTCAGCATGGCGTTCCAACCGTAGACAAGTGGTCAAGTTGAGAGAGTCAATCATATCCTTGAAGATATGCTTAGAGCCTATATGATTTCGTTCGGCATGAAGTGGGAAGACTACCTTCAATATGCGGAATTCTCATACAACAATGGCTTTCAAGCTAGTTTAGGCAAGGCCCCTTTCGAGATTCTCTACGGCAGAAAGTGTCGTACCCCGCTCAACTGGTCTGAAACCGGTGAGCGTCAGATATTGGGTAATGACATGATCACTAAAGCAAAAGAAATGTGCCATGTCATTCGTGAGAACCTCAAAGCAGCTCAGTCCCGATAGAAGAGTTGTTATGATAAAAAACATCGGGATGTTTCTTTCCAAGTGGGTGATCTAGTCTATCTCAGAGTCTCACCCATGAAAGGCACTCAGCAGTTTGGAATTAAAGGGAAGATACCTCCTCGTTTTGTTGGTCCTTTCATAGTGGTTGGCAAGAGAGGTGGTCTTGCATATCAACTAGAGCTTCCTCCAAATTTCGCAAATTTGCATGATGTCTTCCATGTTTCTCAGCTCCGGAAATGTTTCAAGACTCCTGAGCGGACCATTGACCTCCAAGACATCGATCTCCAAGAAGATCTCTCATCGTGAACACCCAGTTGCCATTCTTGAAGAAACAGAGCGTAAGACTCGCAACAAGTCTATCAAGTTCCTCAAGGTGAAGTGGTCTCATCATTCCGACAAAGAAGCTACTTGGGAACGCGAGGACCTTCTCCGGTCCGAATTCCCGGACTTCTTTCGTTCCTAGATCTCGGGTCGAGATCCTCTTGTAGTGTGGGAGTGTTGTGATAGCCCAAGTGTTGTCCCTACCTTATTTGGCATGTAACCCCATGTATGAACCTTGTGTCATGAGCTTATGAGATGTATTGCACCTTGTCATTCATGTGTGGTTGCATTCATGCATCATTTCATCATGCATCATGTCATTCTTTCTTGTCATGTGTTTTTCATGTGCCTTGTTGTGATGTGATGGTGGTGAGTATGTTTGATTTGTGATGTGTGAGGTGTTGTGTGTGGGTGGATCCATGTGTGCATCTCCTCTTTTTCTTCCCCTCTCTTTTCCTTTGCAACATCCCATTTCAAGATCCCCTTCCTTCCTATTATTATTTATCATCAGATTTAAGTTGTTTTAAAATTGTTAAAAAATGTTCATGAGGTGGCCCCATATGTTTTATGTATAGTGAGTATGATAGTTTTGATATTTGAAGATTGTGTGACTTGTGTTTTAAATTAACAGGAGCTGCCATTTTATATATTAAATAAATTACTTGCTCTATAAATCAACTTAACATTTTTATTAAATAGGGATCTTTACTTCATCCACAAAAATATTTTACTTTTCTCTAAAACCCTTTTCTTTTCTCAGGGTTTTATTTTGTTTTGTGGCTGGTTTATAAAAATGGGAGAAAAACCTTTTGCTTTTCTCTGTTTTTGTGAGAGTGAGAGAAAGAGAGAGTGGGCTGCGGCCCAGGCCAGTTGAGCAGAACGGCCACCTGCCCCATCTCCCTCCTCCATCAGGCATCGCGCGAGGAGAGCGCTGTCACCGTCGCCGTTAGCTGTTCACGGACGTCGAGGCGTTCCCCTTCTATTTATCCTAGATGTCCGTGCCCCTCTAGGGTTTATCCATTGCCGCCGCCTTCCTCTCCTTCTTCCTCCTTCCTCCCCCTTCTTTGTCAGAGAGTGCAGGTGAGATTCAGAGAGTGCAGAGGCACTGGTGCTCGCCGCCATCATCACCTCCGAGGACCTCGCCCCCGGTGGTGATGGCGTGGAGCTCCCCGTTGCCATCCATGTTTCGTTCCCGATGCTAGGAGGCCTCGAGAGGCCTTCTTCTTCCTCCTCGCTATTGGAGTATCGCCGGGCCTTCTTCCTCTTTGCATGCATCGTCTTCGCCTCTCCTTCCCCTTCGTCATCGTCGCTCGTGCCCCTGTGTCTCCGAGAAGCCCTCGGTGAGCAGCCCGTCCCCGCTGTCCCCTATTTTTGCCGTACCTCGCAGCGCCGTCGTCGTAGTGCACGTCGCCGCCGTAGAAAGGCCCGAGCTTGAGCTCGCCTCCGGTCCCCCTCATCACGAGATGAGACAAGGGATGGATTCCCCGTAGTGCCCCCTTTCGATTCCGCCCGTTCCTGTCGCTGGAGATCCCCTGTAGTGGCCGGAGTGGTCGTCGTCGTTCCCTGTCACCGGTGCCTTGCTCTGTTTCATCAGTTTCATCAGAGTGCTCGGTTCGGTGTGTGTATAAGATAGGTCAATCCCCCCTTCTGTTGAGAAACGGCAACGTAGCGCAGTGGTAGCGCACGGTGGGGATGTCTAGGAGGACTCGGGTTTGATCCCGAGCCCCTCCCTTTTTAGGTGTGTTTTGTTTTCTTTTTCTTTTCTTTCTTTTGTTTTTCTCTCTTGCTAATATGAGTGTGTGTGCCTATGTTCATGTGTGTAGGTGCCTCCTTTTATTTTTGTTGTGTATGTGAGGGTAGAGTGCACATGTGTGTATGCACATATGCATGGGTGCACATGTGTATGTGTGTATGCTATGCATACACACATGAGTGTGTGTGTGTTTTCTTTTATGTTGCTCATGTGAGTGTAGTGTGTGTTTGTGAGTTGTGGGTGTGGTGTATGCTATGCACACCTACATATGTATGTGGGTGTGCCTTGTGAGTAGGTGTGTGAGTGAATTGATATGTGAGTGGGTGTTTGTATGCATGTGTGTTGCAAGTGTGTGTAGTGTGTAGGAGTGTGTATGTGTACGTGGGCATCCATGTATGAAAGTGCATGTGTGCCTATATACACACATGCTTGAGTGTGGTGTGCTTGTGTGTGTAGGTGTAGTGAGAGGTGTGTGTATGTTATACATACACACACATGTGCATGTGAGTAGCTGGCCATGAGTAGATATGCATGTGTAGGTGTGTGGGGTTATTCTTCTTGCATGTTGCTGCCATGATTAGGTAGATGAGTAAGTGAGTGGATGCTAGACCTTGTGCATGTGTAGATCTATGTGTATGTGAGAGCTCTCATGTGTATATGTGCATGTATATCCATCTCCTAGCTTGTTTTGTTTTCTTGTTCTTGATGCTATGCTATGCCTAAGTACCTTATTCATGCCTCTTTACCTTTTCCAGCAAGTGTCCAATAGAGGACGTGCCATTTTTGGCCTCTTACATAAGTGTGTGCAAGTGACATAAGTCACCCATGCCATTTTGATGTTAATTTCGACCCCCCTTATCTCCCTCTTTATCCAAGCAAGTATAGGGGTATGAGTAATGCATTTGGGGTAGAATGAACCCAGGAATGCATCTGTGAAGTCAGATTTGACTTTGGGGCAACTTCACAAAACTGCATTTTTATGCTGTGATGCCCTTTTGTCCATTTAATATGATTTAATCTATGAATGGTTTTAAGTTCTTGCCAACATGGAAGTGGTAGTTAAAGTTGCTGGGAATGTCCCAGTATTTTTGTTATTTATGCTAAGTCCCCAGGTCAGTGGCTACCTTGCTGTTAAATTGCTATGTTGATGTTGTTTTCTGCCAACCTGAAATATGGCCAAGTCTGGGAGATGTGTAGTTATTGTTATGCCATGAAGAGTGGATGTATCTAGTGATATGTTTGGAATTTTCTCATGCTCAGTGTTAGTTATTTGTAGTAGTTATATTCATCTACTATCCTGTTAATTTTCATGTCAATAGGAGCTCTCTAGCATATTTAACAAGTGCTGTCAACTTGCTACTTTATTAACTCAGATTCCGGAAAACTGGAATTTTCAGTCCCAGAAAACTGATTCATCATGCCAACTTGATTGCTTCATGCATATGGATGTGTGGCTCCTTTTCTGGTTGTGTAGTTGGATGAATTGATGTGTATGTTGAGTAGATTCTGTCAATATCTTGTTTGTGGCTGTAGGCTTCCTGTAGCTCAACTTGTGAGCTTTAGAAGTTGCTATATTGCTGTTTTGTGGCAGATTTGGTGTTTTATTGTTTTGTGACTTGTGGGAGCTATGCTCCATGGAATTGATTGATTGTTGAGTCTATTGTGATTGATTTTTCATCACTTATCCAGTGGATGCCTTGGAATGCCAAGAACTAGCCCATGGCTTGGTGATCTTGTGATTTTGCCTCCGTACCTTGTCGTGAGCGTATCGTGAGAACCGTAACTGCGTTTCTTGCGATATTTATATGCATTTCTATAGATTTTGCATGTTGCATCCATATTTACCATGTTCATGCATGTCTAAAGAACTTAACATGAGGTTCTGTCCAGATTCATTAATAAACAACTTTGCACGTGAAACATGACTAGTTTTGGATTGCCATGTTGGAATTCTTCATAAATGAATCATGCATCATTTTGATTGTGCATTGCACCTTGGTTGGATGTTTATTGTTGCTGTTTATCTTGGGTAGACGCGAGTGTTGATACTGAGTACGAGGAACCAGGAGAGTACCACTACGAGGATCCCGCTACTTGTTCCACTGAAGAACCAACAAGCAAGATGATCGTACCCGGATCCCGATACTATTTTTGCTTGCTAGTTTCTCGCTCTTATTGTTACAATTGCACTACCTACCACTTGATATCAGCCCCCATGTTGCCATGACGTCCTCTAACCTCCACCTCTGAGCAAACCTTTGATTGGCTAAGTTACCGCTGCTCAGCCCCTCTTATAGCGTTCTTAGTTCTAGGTGCAGGTTGTTCCATGTGATAACATGGATTTGTATATCACAATATTCTGTTATTTAATTTAATGCACATATATATCTTGGTATTGGTGGAAGGCTTGGCCTTTTGCTAAGTGATTTGTTCCGCTATTACCGCCATTAGTTCCTTGTTATCGGTGTTATGTTTTCCATACTTTGCGCTCCTAACATGCTCGGGGTTGTTATGGGGACCCCCTTGTTTATTCAGTTGAGATTAAAACTTGTCTCGCAATACCCAACCTTGGTACTAGATTTGCTTAATAACTTAATAAAATTGCATAGGGTCTTGCAAACCCCGGACCAGTGCTCCTCATGAGTGTTGGTCCAAACTAGAGCATCGTGTGGGGCCAACCCGAGGCAACTCAGGAGATTTCTATCAGGCCACCGTACACTTCGCTTATCCGTCATGTCCTGAGAACGAGATACGCGTCTCTTATCGGGTTCGTCGACACGGTGGGTGGTCTTGCTAGATTTGTTTTACCTTTATCGAGTGTCTTGCGTGTGGAGTCTAACTTTCTTCGGGTTTACTCGAGGTGTTGGAATTCCTTTAGAATTACCTATGATGATCGCGAGATCCGCGGTCGAGGCATTCCCATGGAGTGTGGTTAATTTTGTAATGGATTAGTTGGAGCAGCCCTGCAGGGTTAAATCTTTCGGAAAGCCGTGCCCGCGGTTATGTGGCAACTTGGAAATTTGTTTAACACCCGGTTATAGCAAACTTGTATTAAACTCTAATTAAAATACACCAACTGTGTGAGTAACCGTGATCGTCTCTGCTCGTGAACATGATCCAAGAGAGAACACGGTGGGGTTATGATTGACGTAAGTAAGTGTTTAGGATCTCATAGAGATCATACTAGATTCAATCGTTCTTCGTAGGTCACTCATATATATTTCATGTTGCGTAAGATAGTCACCATATATTCTTAGTGCTGCTACAAACTAAACATTACCCCTTCCCAACCTTTAAGCTTGAATAGTCTTGGCACCCGGTCACATGATAGCTGAGTCCCCTGTGGCTCACAGTTTACTACAACACTCCAGGTACAGGTTCAGATGAGTACGTGCAGGATGATCTTACCCAGCTCCAGTGGGAGTGTGACGAGGAAAGAGGCAGGATGTATGTGACGTATCCGGATGAGTAGAGGACCTGGTCATGATCTTTGGGGCAGCGAGATAGTTCCATTTGCATCTTTTTTATCGTTTGATTCCGTACGTAGCCGGACCCTGTTTTCATCTTGATGATTGAAGTCTGAGTGGATTTGTAATTTAGCATGTGGCGAGTGTAAGCCAACTTGTATACTCATCTCTTCTGTAATGTATGATGCAATGTTAGTATACTTGCTAACGGCAAGATGTGCCTCTATCCCTTGTGAGGCCCTCGTGTCTTATAATGGATAGGCATGCATCGTGGGCGTGACACAGTCGCTTAGTCCTTAGTCTAGGAGTTGCAAGTAGTTTTTGGTGTTTATAACATACCGGAGGCCGTGCGTAGCGCTGACTCTAAGGGTGGGTTACGACGCGGTAGGCAGTGGCACGGTGTACCAAGGGTCACCCGAATGGTGGGCTTGGGAACCCTGCGCACATCGTTTGAGGCCGTAGCGGAAACTTCGGCCGGACTTCCGTGCGGGTTCAGTCTCAAATAGGCGATAGCCTGGACTAGAGGTCTTATGTGATTGACGGTCGTGGCCGAATCCCTCGCTGGGCTTCCGCTTGAAGGTTGCCGAGGTGCATGGTTTTATGAGCACAGAGCGATAAGTGGCGAGAGCGTGTGTGAAGAAGTACACCCTTGCATGGTATGAAACTATTCGAATAGCCACGTCCTCGGATATGGACTACTTGGAAAACTTATGCTATTCATAGATAATCAAATGGATACTCATAAAAATATCAAGACAAGTGTGAGTACTGTGGATGGCACTCTCCTAGGAGAGGGAATTGAATCCATGGTGGGGTATTGTCATGGAGTTAGTGGACTCGTGTGCGATATCTAAAATGTAAACAAAGAGTTAACATTGTGTAGTGTAGGTTAGCCATGAGTCAAAGCTGGCATTGCTGCATAAACTCCACCCCCCCCCTTGTTGATACATGAGCATGATTAGTCTTGGGCTGCTTAAAAGACTTGCTGAGTACATTTGTACTCATGTTTGCTTAATAAATGTTGCAGATGAGACACAGGACCCATCAGGTGGGTTCTTTCTAGATGTCGTCGATGCCAAATAGATGGTGTCCCAACTACGACCTTATGCCTGTGGCGGGCTGTAGATAGTCAGGCCATGTGCCTTTTTACCCCTTTCATCTGTTTGTACTCAGACAACTTTATGCTTTCGCTTGGTTTGTATGAACTTGTTTGTATGACTTGAGTGTCGGGCCGTGAGACCCCTATGTGTTAGAACATATTATGCAAGGCTCGTCTGAGCCTCTTAAATAAAAGTTGTGTTGTTGTATGGTTATGTTGTGATGCCCTAGTTGTATCTATGCATATTGGGCATGTCGTGCGTACGTGTGACGTGCAACGGTATGTATGGGATCCGACACCTAGTTGTGTGCCTTTAGTAGTACTCTTTACGGGAAACTGCCTCTTTGTGCTTTCACCGAGCCATGGTAGCTTGCTACTGCTCCGGACACATTGATTGACCGGCATGTATCCTTCTTTGCTGCTGTGTTTGTCCCTTCGGGGAAATGTCTCACGGTGTAATGGAGTCCCTGTAGCCTGCTACGACTCGTCTACGTGCAGTGATGGCATTTATGTCTCACGGTGTAATGGAGTCCTTGTAGCTTGCTATGACTCGTCTACACACGCTTGAGGCCGACACCTGCACTACTGGGTTACATATGCCTGTTTCCGTACGGATGTGCCACTTGGGTTCTATGACTAGTCATGTCGGCCCGGGTTCTCTGTCGTTTGATTGCCAGCGACATGTTCACATACGTGAGCCAAAAGACGCAAATGGTCCCGGCTAAGGTAAGGCTGCAGCCGTGGAGCTTACCGTGCGTGAGGCCGCAAAGTGATGTGATATGTTATAGTGTAGATTCATATGACTTAGGATCGGGGTCCCGACAAATGTTCGCTTTACCTAGAGCAAGTATGAAACTAGAAGTACTTTGTAGGTGTGATAGGATAGGTTTGCAAGATAATAAAGAACACATAAATAAAAACTAGGGGCTGCTTAGATAAAGAAACAACTAAGTTAGTTTAACGAGTGTGGAAAAGTGGTGGTAGGAGTTGCGGAATTGTCCCTAGGTAATTGATGACTAGACCGGTAATGATTATTGCAATTTTATATGAGGGAGAGGCATAATCTAACATACTTTATCTACTTGGATCATATGCACTTATGATTGGAACTCTAGCAAGCATCTGCAACTACTAAAGATCATTAAGGTAAAATCCAACCATAGCATTATAAGGTACCAAGTCCTCTTTACTCCCATATGCAACAACCCACCTACTCGGGTTTATGCTTATGTCACTCAAGCAATCCACCATAGGCAAATCATGAACATATTACAACACCCTACAACAAGGATCCCTCACGCTTGCGCGACATGGAGAGCACCATAGGATAGCACAAATAATAAAGCATGCAACTCAAACCAATCATGATCATCAATCAAACAATAGGACAAAATAGATCTACTCAGACATCATAGGATGGCAACACATCATTGGATAATAATATGAAGCATAAAGCACCATGTTCAAGTAGAGGGTACAGCGGGTTGCGGGAGAGTGGATCGCTGTAGATAGATGGGGGAAGGTGATGGAGGTGTTGGTGAAGATAGCGGAGTTGTCGGAGTAGATTGTCGTCACGATGATGGCCCCGACGGCGTTCCGGTGCCACCGAGATAGAGGGGGAGAGATTCCCCTCCTTCTTCTTATTCCTTGACCTTCCCCCTAGATGGGAGAAGGGTTTACCCTCTGGTCCATGGCTTCCATGGTGGCAGAAGGGCGAGAGCCCCTCCGAGATTGGATCTCTCTCTGCGTTTCCTTATGTTTCTGCGCTCCCAGATTCTGGCCTTTCACCATTTCTTCGATATCCGGAGATTCGTGTCTCTGATCGGGTTGAAATTTTTAGGGGATCTTGATCCAAAAATTATCTTTACTGCGGCCAAAGGCGAGATCCAACCGACCTATGGGCTGGTCACAAGGGCCCAGGGCGCGACCAGTGGGTAGGGCGCGCCCCCTGGCTTGTGGCCCCCTCGGGCACCGCCTTCTGTTGATTCCACTTCCCAAAATTCACATATATTCCAAAAAAAATCTCCGTAAGTTTTTATCCCGTTTGGATTTCGTTTGATATGGATTTTCTGTGAAACAAAAAACATGCAACAAACAGGAACTCGCACTAGGCACTGGATCAATATGTTAGTCCCCAAAATAGTATAAAAAGTTGCCAAAAGTATATGAAAGTTTTAGAATATTGGCATGAAACAATCAAAAATTATAGATACGACGGAGACGTATCAAGAGGCACATCGCATAGTTCGGCGCTCCAAAGCCTACAAGATTCACGATGGTGAGTTATACAAGAAAAGCACAACTGGTGTACTACAGCGGTGCATATCCGAGGAAGAAGGGCGGGAAATTATTACCGAAGTGCATGCGGGCATGGGTGGCCATCACGCCGCGGCAAGAGCCCTAGTTAGCAAGGCCTTCCGAGCGGGTTTCTTCTGGCCCATAGCTCGGACGGACGCATAGTCACTTGTCAAGCACTGCGTGGTGTGTCAACTCTTCACAAACCAAAGTCACATGCCTCCAACAGCTCTTCAGACTATTCTGATCACTTGGCCTTTCGCGGTCTGGGGCTTGACATGGTCGGACCCCTTAAAGGGGGGACCAAGAAAACCAAATGTCTACTGGTCCTGGTTGACAAATTCACGAAATGGATAGAGGCAAAGCCTGTTAAACCAACCAAGTTCGGACTAGTTATAGACTTCATATCCGGCGTAGTACACCGTTACGGTATACCACATAGCATAATAACGAATAATGGATCTAATTTTATGGCCCAAGAGATCAAGGACTGGTGCGCGAAAATGGGCATTAAGCTCGATTACGCATCAGTCTACCATCCGCAGACCAATGGACAAGTCGAACGCACCAATGGTCTCATTATGAGCGGCATTAAGCCACGATTGGTCCGATATCTTCACGAGTCCGACTGTCATTGGGCTGAGGATCTCGACTCCATACTATGGGGCCTGCGTACCACCCCAAATAGATCAACGGGCTTCACACCGTTCTTCATGGTCTATGGGGCAGAGGCAGTCCTCCCCTACGATAGTATTCACAACACACGAAGAGTGCGCATGTACGAGGAAAAGGAAGCCGAGTTGGATCGGCAGGATGACCTGGACACCTTGGAGGGAGAACGCGGCATAGCTCTGGCTCGCCCTGCGCTTTATGAGCAGCAAGCGCAACGTTACCAGAGTAGGGAGGTCAGGGCACAAACATACAACGTAGGTGAACTCGTCCTACGGCTCCCGGAGAAGCAAAAGCATAAACTCAACCCCACATGGGAGGGCCCCTTCATCATTGACGAAGTACTCGCGGTAGGAGCCTATCGTCTTTAGAAGTCATTAGATAATCACCTTAAAACAAACCCAGGGAACACGACTCGTCTTTGGCGTTTCTACGGATAGACCGGTCCTGTACAAATCCCCGCACATTTTTTTTTTATTTTTCTTGTATTTTCATTTCTTTTTCTTTCCTTCCCACTTTTTTGTTTGATAGGATCAATTTTCTTCTTCCTATGTTTGGTTAAACCAATCATGTACTAAGGTTTCCGGGATACACCATACAGTGTTACATCCAAACACAACACGTGGGGGCTTCTTCTAGTAGCCATCTTTTCTATTGCAATTATTTGCCCGCACCTTTCGTGTGGACACGTTTCTTTTGTCATGTTTTGGACATCATATGCATCAATTCGAACTAAGATTTTGCCAAGCTGGGTTGCCTCGCTCCTGTGGTTACTCTCTACGTTCCCGCTCATTTGGCTAGAGAGTAAAGGGAGCACCTCTGCGATTGTTACGATCGGGTCATCCGAACACGTACCTCAGATGGGTGAAGCCGAAAGCTAGCTATCTTATGTAGATAATTAGCCAGCTCGGACGCAAACACCTTATACAACCTTGGTTGCTATTCTTGTTATTCGGGACTTTTATTCCCAAAAAACACTTAGTCACATACTGTGAAATATGCAGATTGCTATCTACGTTCTTCGTAGAACCCTGGCGAAAGGTATCATTAGTGGTACTATTTTCATCGGAAGATGTTTATTATGCTACGTCATAATATAACATACCTTTCTGTGTGCTTTCTGTCTGTTTGCACCACATGGCCGAATTGCCTGGTTCCTCGAATACAATTTCGCTATCCTGAGAAGGAACACTCCTGAGCTCTTAGCTCGGGAGGGAGAAGTCGATGGCCGGTTAAGACAAAGTTTACAACACTGATTGTTTTACACATGAATATGCAAATTACATATTTGGCTGCTGATCGAGATCATCGATTATTGTGGAGAGGGGGTAGTCTGCCTGCAAGAGCCTGGCGTCGGGCATCACCTGGTCATATACCAGGCGGAGTGGCACTTATTTTCCATCCGATCCCATAGGACCAACCCACGCCATATGCTTGGGGTTAAGTCTGGTGAAACGGGTCTTGATCATCGCCCATGCCTCCCGTGCTCCTTCGCGGCAGGCCGAAGTCTTCCACAGCTCGAACCTACACTGAGCCCCCCTGAATCGATCCACAAGTGCGGCCAGCCCTTCTGGTGGTTGTTCGGTGGGCCATAATGCCTTCACCATCCCCTTCATCGCCTTTTGCACGCGCTTGTGGAGAGTGGTCAGCTCCTTCAGCAGGTCCCCTTGGAATGATTCGATCTCCTCTTCAGGATGCCCGGTTAGGAGACATGTCCACAAGACAACAAGCGTGATTACTATCATTTTATACATCGGACATACTTACTCATAGCAGAATCGTATTTACCGAATACGCCCCTCCGAAGATTCTGATTTTCTTCTTGAGCTTGGGCCAATCGAGTCTTCAAACTCTTTATTAGATCGGCCTGTTTTTGTATAACAAGACAGCCGACTTGTTGCTGGGATTTCGCATACCTTTGTGAATCCCGGGCTTCTTCCAGCTGCCTTTCCATATGTCCTATTGATTCAGCTGCTACACATAATCCATATGTCACGCATGGAATCCATATATTCTATTGACTAGCAGTAAATGCACACTTACCATGGACCTCGCGCATAAAGCTTTTCACTTGTGCTAGTTCGGCCTTCACGGATTGCACCTCTGCGTGGCTCTCCTGGAGGGCCTTGGCCAGTTGTTCGGACTGTTGCTTTGTGGCCTGCGTCAGCAGTTAAGCAGTTGTGAGATCCTTAATTCGTTTTTTTCAAATCGAATTAAGGCTCGGGGGCTACAAGGCTTATACAAGTATACAGACTCTACAAAATCTCACCACTTACTTGAATATTGGTTGTTATCAGCTTCATAGCTTCTCCGAATCCAGTTCGAGCGACCCCGAGGTGTGTATCTGCCGAGCGTAGGGTGCCGGACTCCTCGTCGAAGAAAATTGGGTGCCACATGGTCTCCCATCGGTGCCAATGATGCATGGCACTCTCCACTTCCTTTTTGGTGACTGATACTCCGTCGCCAGATTCAACGGGCATCGGACCGGCCATGGGAGCTTCCGTAGCGGAAGCTGCTTGGACGGTGGCCCGGGAGCTTCGGGCGTCTCCTGAAATCTGAGCAGCCCCCTTGATAGGTGAAAATTGGGTGTTTCGCCTAGGTAAAGAACAAGCGACTATAAGATTTTGCCGAGCATAACGATAAAACGGATATCCGAACAGTGTACCTATGGGATGTGCGGATGGGTGAATTCGCCCGTGTGTATGACCCCTTTGCATGGGCCCGGCCGGCCTCTGACTCGTCTGTGGATTCGGCTGCTGGCGCAAGACGTGCTGATCGACGATGCTTGGGGGCTGGGACCGGCGCGTCCGGGACACTCTTAGTAGGAGGCCTCTTTCGGGAGGAGTTTTTCTTCTTGCCCATGGACGGAATGGAGAATGGCTCGGGGTAATCGATTATGATTGCCATCGGGGTCTGGAAAATGCTATCCTGATGATAGACTCGGTTCTCGAAGTCAAGAAGGAGATCTGGGTCCTCGTTGAAACCTGGATCGTTGTCGCGTGAATGATTCTCGGGCTGAGGAGCCGGACAGTTGACTGTCTCGATGAAGCTCCTCCATTCCTATTCATGCCAAGGCCTCGGTCAAATAAGAATGCGGAATGAAGTCCCAAACTATTTCATGATTAGAAAGGGAAGGATACCTGTTCGATTGGATTGTGTGCCGAATACCCTTCCTTGGTTGACCGCTGGATGAAGTCTTCTTGCTCTCCTTTGTACAGGTCGACAAGCGCGGCGGCCAGCGCTGTTGGATTGGCAGGACCTAATTTTCGAGAACGCGTGGCATCGCTTGTCCCATTGTATCGCCATAAGGGGTGCACCCTATGTTGGAGTTGCTGCACGCACCGGGACATCGTGGCGGTCATGACGTCGATCATGGTCAGCCGGTGATGGGCAAGCATCCACACTTGTGCGGCCAGGCATTGCACTTCGGCGCTCTCCTCCTAGGATAGGTCCTTGGGACGCCAGTTGTACCTTTTCTTCGGGAGAAGGTCGGAGTATTCGGGCAGACCTACAAGAGTTGGCTCGAACAGGGGGCGTCTTCAATATAGAACCACTCCGAAGTCCATTCTTCGGATTTCTTCGGCGTGCCAATCGGGTACCCCGTCCCTGCTATGCGGCATACTTCGGTGCCGCCGACATCTAAGATGGCCTTGTCCCGAGTTTGGGGGATGAGGCGGAAATATTTCCTACATAGATCGAAGTGAGCTTTGCACCCTAAGAACATCTCGCAGAGGGCAACAAAACCCAAGATGTGTAGGATCGACCCCGGGGTGAGATGGTGGAGTTGAATCCCGTAGAACTCCACCAACCCCCTCAAGAACGGGTGGACTAGAAATCCAAGGCCTTGGAGGAGGAATGGAACAAAGCAAACACGCTCCCCTTTGTTTGGATTGGGGAAGCGCTCGTCAAAGACCTCATCGCCATAAGCGACCAAACCAACACGGGTTGTCGCCAGATCTTATGATGGGAGATATCCCTGGATCTCCAAGTCACGAAGCCGCAGAAGGGTGACAAAGTAGCTGGTCCAGTCGCCTGGGCGTTCGCCGTAAGGGCGCTTTGAGGAACTGGGAGCGTTATCCATGTTGTCCGTAGAGCTTCTGTCTTGAGTTTCTGACGATAGGGAGGAGGAAGATGTGGTTTGAATCACGTTTTTGTTTGGTTAAATGGGTTGGTGCCTCCGTCACGGAAGGGTAGGGTTGTAAAAATTGTTGACCACTCGCCTCCCCACGACGCACGAGGGTCGAGGAACTTGTGCAGTTATTATAATGACTCGCGCCTACGACGCTTGGGAATCTTACCGAATACTGGTCGGATGCCGAAAAGAGAAGGATGAGGGAGTCGCCTCGCAAGCCAAAGACAACGATGTGAGGGAATCAGCCGAATATATAATAGCGTTGAAGGCAGTCCGGGGGATACTAAGGGAGTCTTGGATTAAGGGGTCCTTGGATAGCCGACCATTATTCATGGGCCTGACTATATGGGCCGCAAGGCAGGCATCGGAGGATCGAGGACCATCTGCTCCAGGATGGAAGCTTCATGGAGTCTAGACATGTTCTCTAAGTTATTAGCTATAGTTAGGAAAGTTATCTCTTCGGCATGTTACCGACTATCGTGGTTTTGTCATGGCAGATGTCCGGGTCAACGGACTTAGGTTCGGGGAAAACGCAGCTACGTGGCGGCTTGAAGGGGTTGATCAGAATCGAGAAGACACAGAGTTTTACCCAGGTTCGGCCCCTCCTGGCGAGGTAAAAGCCTACGTCTTGCTTGTCTGGTATTGATGATGATGAAGATCTCTCGGTTATAAGGGTGCTAATCGCTACCTCTAATCACGAGAGCCTCTAATCTTTCTATCTCTAATCATGTGTTGTCTAAACTTGTGGACTTGTGTCCTTTGAGAATCTGTCCCTCTAGGGGTGCTCTACCCCTCCTTATATAAGTCGAGAGGTAGGT
This sequence comes from Hordeum marinum, assembly GCA_022496015.1. Lineage (NCBI taxonomy): Eukaryota > Viridiplantae > Streptophyta > Magnoliopsida > Poales > Poaceae > Hordeum > Hordeum marinum. The sequence continues at coordinate 333,230,471 of CM039676.1, read as the reverse complement.
TTTACAAATAGAGTCCTACTAGGAGTAGGATTAGGACTCATCACAAATCCTACTCTGGGTCTTATTTCCTTTAATGGAATCCTTCTCTCTTCGGGCCTTCTCTTGTGGGCCTTCTCTTGTGAGCCTCCTGGCGCCGGCTCACCCACCGGGTCTTATCCCGTGAGCCGCGTGGCGCCGGCTCACCCGTCGGGTCTTGGGCTTGGTCATCCTGTGACTCGCCTGCCGGGTCTTTAATAGAATGTCATGTCTTCGGCCGGGTCTCCTGTGAGTCGCCAGGGCAGGTCATACCGCGGGGTATATCTCCGACATTAGCCCCCAGGTTAGCTTGAATTTATTCATGGTAACCTCCTAAAATAGGAATAGCAAATATGTTAAGTGGCCGGCTTGCTCCTTTGGCCGGCTTATAAAATGGCTTCTCAGGAATCCGGGTCTTCTCTATATATGAATGAACCGTCTTGATAATCTTGATTGTCAATGTCCTTTTGAAAAATATTGAGAACAGAATACCCACATGCCATTAAGCTGCTTCCAATGCTCTTTGGCGGGTAATCTCCGCCGGGTTATAATCATTGATGATACCGGGTCATTATCATTGGTGACTTCGGGTCAAATAAATAGAATCCAGCTGACTTGATAAAAATATTGGGATGAAAATCCATCTGATGTAAAACCAGACTTCCTTTATTTGTGAAGCAGGGCGGCTTATATAAATTCTAGCGGGTTATGATCTTTTGACGACGTCGGGTCATAAATGTTGGTGACGCCGGGTCTAACAACCGAACTCCATAATTAACATCTTGAAAAGTTGTCCTCAAAGTTTTGATATATCCATATTACCTGTAGCCCCCAAGCTCCGAGATTATCCATGATAACTTGGTGCTTTGCAAATAACATTTGGACTGTGTAGCCCCCAAGTGTCGGGTTGTCCTGCCTGCAGCAACCTGGGACTTATAACTGCCTTATACCTTATAAAGCTTCGGCGGGTGTAGCCCCCAAGGGCCGGCTCATCAGGACGTGATGCACTAGTTATTTAATTTGAATCTCTTAATCTGTTGGAACAGCTGAATACTGTAGCACCCAAGTGCCGGGTCGCACGCCTGCAGCGACTTGAGACTTTTAGAAAATCTGATCTGAGCGGTGTAGTCCCCAAGTGCTGGGTCAGTAAGAATTACTGGGCTACGACTTAGAAAATATAGAAAGTCCGGCTCATCTTCTTGAGAAAATATAGAAAGGCCGGCTCATCTCCTTGAGAAAATATAGAAAGGCCGGCTCATCTCCTTGAGAAAATAGGGTCTTGCTGACAATGTAATGATTTGAAAACTAGCCTGCATTAGCCCCCAAATGTCGTGGTGCATGCTTGCAGCGACATGGGACTTGCATAATTGATATAAACTGGACTTGAATAGCGTAGCCCCCAAGTGTCGGGTCGTCTGCCTGCGGCGACTCGGGACTATGTGAGAATAATATGACTCACCACAATTTTTTGAATGAATCTTTGACCGTGGTTGTAATATAACCCAGAATGAATATCCTGGAATAATTCCTTTGTCTTTGACATGAAATTCCTGCTCATGGTTGCGGTGCAACCCGGCAAATATAAGTTTGAGAAATCCATGAGTGTTGTAGATTACTATAGAGCACAATTGAAGAAATCCGAGAGCCGGTCAATTAGATGACACGGCATTATATCTGATAGGGCGGCTCTTGAAAAATAATGAATTTCCCCAAGCTGGCTTAAAAACCCCAATCATTTAACACTGTTTATGATAACTATGAAGATCCAGCCATGTTGGCTATTAAAAGATCCATTTGCTCTTGCCAAATATTTAATGGCGGCTCATATTAAGAGATAATACCTGCAAAAAATAAACAAGACAGAATACATTGTTGTGAGGGCGGCTTGAAGAAGCTCAACCCGGAGATGTTCATACCTTTCATAACATTGCTCCTTTCTCATAATCTCGCTCTGATTCGGCTTTTATAAGCCGGCATGTTTATCTGGAGGTGGGAAGCCCCCCTTGAATAATCCACCTGTGAGATGTCAACCGGAGTAGCATGACTCCAAGTCTTTATGAGCTCTGTTGATCACCGATTGTCGTAGGGTAATATGAGTTGTACTCCAATGTAAGAAGCCTCCATTGACAACCGCGGCTAATGAAGAGCCGGAAGCGGCCTAAAGCCAGCAACTTTTCAGGGTAACATGAGTCGCCCTTGCAAATAAACATGACAGTAGGAAGCCTCTATCGGCGACTGTTGATGAACTTGAAGCGGCTTACAGCCGGCTGCATGAAGGGTGATGTAAACTGTACCATGATGGTAAAACGCCTCCTTTTAACAACAAATACTTATCCATTGTATTCCAACACTGGTTGTCAATAGGTTTATGTAAGCTATACCAAAGGTAAGAAGCCTCTACTGACAACCGCAGCTCAGAAAGCCTGCTGTTGGAGGGTGATGTAAGCTATACCCGAAGGCAAGAAGCCTCCTCCAATCAGCCAATGTTGTATAGGGCCGGCTGCCGATGGTATTATGTAAGCTATACCTTATGGTAAGAAGCATCCATTCGACAGCCGCGACTAGTAATTGTACTAGCCGGCTGCGTGAAGGGCTTATGTAAGCTATACCCAAGGGCAAGAAGCCTCCTTCCGCAACTATTTTTGGCGTAAACGCTGGTTGTTAGGGTGAGATAAGCGAACCCGTCGGTAAAAAGCCCCCTTCGACAACCGCGGTTAATAAGTAACCGGAAGTGGCATAAAGCCGACCATTAGGGTTAGATAAGCGATACCCGTCGGTAAGAAGCCCCCTTCGATGGCCGCAGTTGATAAGCAACTGGAATTTGATGTACACGTTGTTTCCTTAGGGGAATTTTTTAAGCTATACCAAAGGTAAGAAGCCTCCATCAACAACAGCGCTTAATGTACTCAAACTATGCATCATATCAGTTCAGGATCTCTAAAGCGAGATTGGCCGTCAACTATGTGAGCCGGCTCAGGGTCTCTATGGCGAGATTGACTAATAAGAGCTTAATTGTGTAACTTACAGTAGTTCAGGGTCTCTAAAGCGAGATTGGCCGTCAACTCTGTGAACCGACTCAGGGTCTCTAAAGCGAGATTGACTGGTAAGAGTTTTCGGTGGGTCACAAACCACTTCAACTTAAACTTGTTGAGCCGGAAACTTTCATCCTGGCACAAGACCCGGGCTTCTCATTGAAAACGACCAAACGTGTTTTGCCATGTCTGTAGCCCCCGAGTCTCAAGTTTGACTCGAAGAGGCGGCTTGAGAATGTTCCTCGAAAGTTGAGGTTGGTCGTGGCGATTTATAGATGATCCCGTACTAATTGCGTCAATGATCCGGTCGATGGTTTGTTCTGGCTGTTTTGTGTAGTGAACCCAACTGTAATGGGGGCGACTTGTGGGTCTGTCCATCGGGTGGCTCATATCAATGAGCACCGCACCAATATGTTGATGTATATCAGACCGTGTGCGGTGTCTTGCGCACGTCCGTTGGGCGGCTCATATAGGCGAGCACTACACCGATATGTAAATATAAATTGGCTCACCGGGTGGCGATTCAGAACCGCCTGTTGGGCGGCTCGTACTGGTAAATGCACCCCCTGGCATGTTTGATGTAAACGTAGAGGCCAATCGCGGCGTTGTAAGCCGGTGCTGTTTATGAAAGACACCACAGCGTTGTAAGCGGGTGAGGATGGCGAGAGACGGCCACGTCATTGTAAGCCGGTGCGGTGGCGAGAGACGGCCACGGTATTGTAAGCCGGCACGGTGTCGAGAGATGGCCACGGCATTGCAAGCCGATGCGGTCGTGAGAGGCAACCGTGGCATTGTCCACCAGCGTATTTGATGTAGATCCAATCGTCTGACGGACGGGTTGTATACATCCGTCCGGTAGCTTGTCATAGCGCATATGCTAACGCGGCGTCCGATGAAGGCGCGCGAGACCGGACCGTGTTCCGACGCTGAGTTAATCAACCTGCATAATAGCATAGCTCGGAAGTAACACCTTTCGATGATATTCAATTATTTTAACCAATAGATAGAAAAATATCACCTGATTCCTTCTGTTCGGATGAAATGCATATACCGGTGCTCAGCTTCCAAGGAAAATCACAAGAAGGTGCAGGGCGCGGCAGTTGATGATGTCCTGAGTTTTTTTTTAACACACCGCCCCTCTATCTTATCCTTTTCTATCTCCCAACCGGCCGCACAGGGAGGGGCACCCCCGCCAGGGAGAACTAGGCACGCAAGGGCGAGCTGTGGGGGCATGCCAGCCGGGGAGGGGGAGAGTAGAGGCGGCTCGGCGGGAGGGGCAGAGGGGCGGCAAGGTGGATGAGGCCGGCCTAGGCGCGGCGGCCGGCGCAAGGCCAGGGACGGCATGCACGGGCGGGTGCCGGTCGTGGCGCGACGGAGAGCCTGGAGCAGCAGCAGCTCGGCAGGGGCGAGCATGGTGGCTGGCGCAGCGACGGCGGCAGGCGCCGAGCAGGGAAGACGAGCGCCGGCTGACGCGGTGCCACACACGGAGTGGCGTGGTGACGACCGGGCCGTCTCAATGAAACGGCGGGCCACGGCGGCTCGCGAGGCGGTTTGTTCGACGGGGCAAGGCGGAGGCGAGGCCATGGCTGCGGAGAGAGCCAGAACAAGGCGATGTCACGGCTGGAGCAGGAGCTCAGCCGGCCAGGGGCGAGCGGAGGGTGCAGCTGGCAGCTCGTGCAGCATGGAGGAGAGGCGGGGCACGAGACGAGCAGAGGGCCGGCCGGCGGCTCAAGGCAGGTCGAGGCGAGGTTGAACCGAGGCGACGCCATGGTGGTGCCTCGAACCATGGTGGTGGAAGCAGAATCGGCTGTCCACGTGAAACGGCTAGGCGAAGAACGGCAGCGGAAGTGCACCGACGGAAGCATGAGTCCGTGCCGATGTCTACCTCCGGGTTAGAATCATGATGCGCTGGTTTTCTATTGCTCCCGTGACTCAGGTAGTTTGGACTTCCCCGGCGCAGCTAGCTCTCGAACACATCGTGGGAGAATTCATAGTTTGTCGCCGCTCGGGCAGCCGCCAAGGCGCCGGAACTTGGGGAAAAGACCGGCGGTGTAAGGAGCGTAGTGGAGGCGAGGGCTGCACGGGCCAACACGCGCCAAGGCGAGAGCCGCCTGGGTCAAGGTGAGCTTGGCTCGGATGCGTGGCGGTGGAACGCAACAGGGTGAAGCGGAAACGGCCGGTGGCTCGGACGTGCACCGACGGAGCAAGGCGAGCTTGGCTTGGATGGATGCATGATTTCCTTCTCTGCTCCCTTTCTCTTTCTTTCCAATAAACATGTTACGTACTAGTGACAGTACTTTAGAGTTGATTTGTCCTCCACATCAAAAGTGGCCGGATCACTTCCTTCTGGACTCGTAGATCGGGACTCCTCTACATGGAGAAGCAACACCTCGGCGGATTGAACAACTGCTCGCGGTGTAGTAGCAATCGGATCGAGGCGCCGAGCTTGAAATCAGACTGCTTTTGTCTACTCCTTGTGTTATCTTCATGAATAAATTGCTTGGTACTTCAGGGTTCCTCTGATGTACTCCATCGCCTAATACTTTCTTGAGGAGATCCCTTCAATAACAGAACACCACCATGCGGGCCCCACGGTGGGCGCCAACTGTCGTGGTTTTGTCACGGCAGATGTCCGGGTCAACGGACTTAGGTTCGGGGCAAACGCAGCTACGTGGAGGCTTGAAGGGGTTGATCGGAATCGAGAAGACATGGAGTTTTACCCAGGTTCGGCCCCTCCTGTCGAGGTAAAAGCCTACGTCCTACTTGTCTGGTATTGATGATGATGAAGATCTCTCGGTTACAAGGGTGCTAATCACTACCTCTAATCATGAGAGCCTCTAATGTTTCTATCTCTAATCATGTGTTGTCTAAACTTGTTGACTTGTGTCCTTTGAGAATCTGTCCCTCTAGGGGTGCTCTACCCCTCCTTATATAAGTGGAGAGGTAGGTTTTACAAATAGAGTCCTACTAGGAGTAGGATTAGGACTCATCATGATTCCTACTCCGGGTCTTATTTCCTTTAATGGAATCCTTCTCTCTTCGGGCCTTCTCTTGTGGGCCTTCTCTTGTGAGCCGCCTGGCGCCGGCTCACCCACCAGGTCTTATCCCGTGAGCCGCCTGGCGCCGGCTCATCCGCCGGGTCTTGGGCTTGGTCATCCTGTGACTCGCCTGCCAGGTCTTTAATAGAATGTCATGTCTTTGGCCGGGTCTCCTGTGAGTCGCCAGGGCAGGTCATACCGCGGGGTATATCCCCGACAGCGACCATGTGTAAGCTAAGGGCATCCTCGACATCTATATAAGTCAGAGGGTTTTAGGGGGTAGGGACAGAACAACTCATCTAGGGTTAGACATACGATCTCGAGGTAGATCAACTCTGTAACCTCTTACACCATCAATACAATCAAGAAGGTTGTAGGGTATGACCTCCATAGGAGGGCCCGAACCTGGGTAAACTCGTGTCTTCTTCATCTCCTATTACTGTCGATCCTAGTCTCATAGTTCGGGACCCCCTACCCGAGATCCGCCAGTTTTGACACCGACAGCCGCCGCCCATCTCATCGTGGCGCTCCTCCCCGGCCTCCTTTCGGTCCACCACGAGCTACCCTGGATGCGCAAGGCCGTGGGCTTCGCCCCAGTGCCCTTCGCGGTCGCTCCCTCCGGTGGCCCTCCGCCGAGGCCAGAGGTCACCGGCGACCAATCCCGGCCGGCCGACGTGGCCTAATTAGTAGTCACTAATTAACCCCCCTGACACTCACTAGTGGGCCCCATGCTTATTTAACCAGCCATTAGTTTTAATTAAGCATCAGTTAACCTTGTGCATATGACGTGTGGGTCCTGCATGACAGGTTTGACCTGCACCGGGCTCTTTGACTGGCTCACGTCATGATGACGTAATGCTGATGCAATAAATACTTGTGTAAAAGAAATAATCTAGAAAAAATTTAAAACTTCAAAAATTCATAGAAAATAATCTGTAACTCAGATTAAAATAATTTATATATGAAAATTTATCAGAAAAATCCAATGAAACTAATGGTCGCATTTTTATGCATGCTAGAGCAAGCTAAATAGGAAAAATTGGACATTTCATTCAAACCACATTATGTAACCTCACATATGGAGTTGAGTTTGAACCTTGGGTTGAAACCATCTCCATTTAACCTGTTGATAGATGCATTAGACGAAGCCAACAACATATTGACATGTCATACTCTTGCATCATTGTGAAGCATTTGCCTTGCTTAATTTGTACCTTGGTTGATCTTGTCGATAGACTTGCGAGACGTAGTTATCGATGACATTGAAGAACAACTGAGTTCTTCCAATAAACAGGCAAGTAAACCCTCCTTGAGCATATTCGATACAATACCACTCTCTCGCTCTTGCTATCACTTATTGCATTAGGACAAACGATTCTACTTTTATCTGTTACAGTAGTTGAAACCATTCCTCTGCATGACCTGTCATTGTCACAGTAAATAGCTAAACCAAGCAACCTAGCATACCTGGTAAATGCTTGTGCCATGTTGTGCCATTAACCTGTTATGCTTGCTATGCTTACAGTTGTGTCAAGTCTTATTCATCTGGGTGATGAACTGGAGTGAACTGAATGTGTTCTGATGAGGAGAGTTAAGTGTTGAACCCGATTTGGTAAAGGTAGCGATGAGAGGCCATGTAGGAGTACATGGCGGGTTGTCTCATTGGGACCGTCCTTAAGAAGTGAGTCCTGTGTATGTTATCCAAGACTAGCTACTACCGCACATTGTGATCCTTAATTGAATCTCTCAACTTATTAATCGACTTGATCTTTGTCTAGGAGTTGCAACTAGTTTCTGGTGTTTGTAGGTCATGCTAGTAGTCTACCGAGTGGCACCCCGTACAGTTGGGCTTGGGACAGACTAGGCATCATGGCTCGGTGTACCAAGCATAGTACCATTCGTCGAGCTGGGCTTGGGAACCCTGTACACATCATTTGGGGCCATAGAGGAAACTTCGACTGGACTTCCTTGCGGGTTCAGTCTCAAATAGGAGATAAACCTGGACTAGAGTCTTGTGTGGTTAGTCAGGTCGTGGCCGACTCCCTCGTTGTGCTTCCGCTTGAAGGTTGCCGAGGTGCCTTTTTTACGAGCACATGGAGGTAAGTGACAGGAGCGTGTGTGACGAAGTACACTCCTACAGGTAATCATCTATTCGAATAGCCACATCCGCAGATATGGACTACTTGGAGACTTATATGGTTCATAGACAACTTAAATGGTTACTCATAAAAGCTTCAAGACAAGTGTGAGTACCATGGATGGGACTCTCGTAGGAAGACGGGAGCGGATCCATGGTGGTGTATTGTTGTGGTGTTAGTGGACTCGTATACATTTCACAAACTCTTCAAAGTACTGATAGTCGTAGTACAGGATAGCCACCGAGTCAAAGCTGGCTTGCTGCATTAAACCCCACAACCCCCTTGTTGATACCGATGCACATGTAGTTAGTTCTGATGTACGTCTTGATGAGTACTCAGTACTCACTGTTGCTTAATTATGTTTTTGCAGAGGATACTCCAGCCTCGCTAGTGGTTTCTACGATAAGATCGATATTGACCAAGTAGCTTGGGAATCCCAGCCAAAGGTCTGGTTCCTATGGAAGGCCTTGTAGATAGATAGGTTCCCTCAGCCTTCTTCTTTTCTAGATGTCTGTACCCAGACATGTTATGTTTCTGCTTGTTGCTTGTATGTCTTGTGTGTTGGGTCATGTGACCCCTGCTTGTAATATCACACCATGTTGGCTCTTATGAGCCTTCTAAATAAATGTTGTGCAGTTGTATGGTTATGTTGTGATGCCATAGTTGTACCTATGCATATCGGGCATGTCGTGCGTACGTGTGACATGCAACGATATGTATGGGATTCGACACCTAGTTGTGTGCCTTTAGTAGTTCTCTTTACAGGGAACTACCTCTTTGTGCTCCCACCAAACCTTGGTAGCTTGCTACTGCTCAGGACACATTGATTGACCGGCATGTATCCTTCTTTGTTGCTATGTCTGTCCCTTCGGGGAAATGTCTCACAGTGTAATGGAGTCCCTACAGCCTGCTACGACTCGTCTATGCACAGTGATGGCATTAATGTCCCACGGCGTAATGGAGTCCTTGTAGCTTTCTATGACTCCTCTACACACGCTAGAGGCCGACACCTGCATTGCTGGGTTACGTATGCCTGTCCCTATACGGATGTGCCACTTGGATTCTACGACTAGTCATGTCGACTCGGGTTCTTTGACATTTGAATGCTAGCGACATATTCACATATGTGGGCCAAAAGATGCAAACGATCCCGTCCCAGGTAAGGTGGCAGCCGTGGAGATAACCGTGTGTGAGGTCGCAAAGTGATGTGATGTGCTACAGGCTGGATTCTTATGGCTTAGGATCGGGGTCCCGAAAGCGTTGGTATCAGTGCTTGATTGCCTGTAGGATTACCGAGCCAAACTGGTCGATGTTGTGTCTAGAATAGCTTTAGTTATATAAGGAAATTGATTGTGGAAGGGAACGTAAGATTATTTTTACTCCTTTTCCTTCTGCCATTCATATTCTGAGTCACCCTCTTATTTATTCTACGGGGATTAAGATCTAGGCTTTCTCATCTATCTATCAGGATAACGGGTTACTATGCTGGAGACCTATAAGAAAGTTGTTGTGTTCCTGGATCAGTGTCTCCATAAGAATTCAATGTTATGTTGTAAGTTTTCTTGTACAGGTTGACACATATTTCATGCCCGTACAGCCGTTATGTTGTCCAAGTTATGCAAGGTTTTATAAAATCTCATGCAAATGCAAATTCCTTCCTCCTGTTCCTGATGTGTTTTTGCCAGACAAAGCACACCAATTGTTGTGTTGAGGTACTCCAGTACCTTGACATATTTTATGAAGTGTTAGGAATCCATGTTATTCTAGTAAACCACCCGACAGTCTAGTTGTGTGCTTTGTTCCCAGTGTGATAATTCTGGCCATCATTATCGAAAGCATCATGTGATGCTACATAGTCAGTAGATATTCTTAATCTGGATTCTTGAACCCAAGGATCATTCTGCTCACTCCTGTTGAATGTGTTTGCTCGTACCTTCAGGATGATTAGTAATCTTGATCTAGTCTTCAAGGTCCGTGGTATATCATTCTTCCAATACCATGAACCATCATGACAGAAGTTCTTTGTGGAATAAAGATCACAACAACAGTGCTCTTGATGAGCTCTCCGTTTCATAGTTGTGACACTGTCAATCCTACCTTTCCGCATGGGTTAACCAGAAGAATTTTGTTGAACTTGTTCGACATGCCAACCTATGCATCTACAACTCAGAAAAATTGTGTACTCTTGAGTTGCCCCTTTTCAATTGAGCTCTGAGCATTATCTATAAGTGGATAGTCAAGAGTAGTTGTGCATCCATGCTCATTGATGCATATTATTCTTGTGGCCTGTCAAGCCATTCTATTTCAGAATGACTCGGAGAAACAAACTCCAGTACCTGATCCAAATCTAGGATTGGGTAAAAGTAGTTGTATTCTGCAAATCAAAATGCCAATCCAGCTTTTGTTCTGTTCCACCTCGAAGTATTACCCTCTTCAAGTCAAGATTGTCATGGGAATTGCTCCACCTCTTATGAATTCTTGATACTGTCATACTTCTCGCCATAATTATTCATTCCTCGGCCTCTGTGTTGGTTGTAACTGGAATATTGCCAAGTGAACCATGATGTGTGAAATCAATACTTCTAGCAATTCCATTGCTTCGAAGTTAATGGACAATAATTTCATTCTTGGTGTGTTGGTTATTGAATCACCATCCTAATATTGATTGTACCACCTAGTCCATTTTCCATGGTGCACTTTTCGATCGATAAGTTAGGATTGTGTCAATCTTTCGCTCTTTTGATCGTATCATCTTGCCCTGAAAAGCAAGATTGTTCCCGAGCTTGATAACATATCGGTGGTCCGTGATTTTCCGAATATCTTTTCGGAAGTATCACTAGGTTGTTCCCTAACCGTTATGTTGAGTTCGTGATCAAGTTGGTTTCATGTAAGCCACCCCTTCTCCAAGACTCTGTGTTGGATACCCCTGAGCTAGTTGGTTATGCTAAATAATAACTTGGAGAGTTGAAAGATAAAAGTGTGATCTAACTTAGCTCATGTCAAGGGGATATCTTTGTGTTTGTGCGAATGTGTTAAAGGAGGATGATATCTTCACCGATTGATCTTCGTGATCAATTGTTTCATTTATTGTCTTGTTCAGTATCTCATTTGAGCATGGGCTATCGTTGAATCAGAATCAGGACAAATCATTATCGTAATGCTGTTTTTACTCGTGGATGTTTCCTCGAGCATACACCATTACATCCTTTGGTCTGACCAATGCTACTATCTTTCTCACATAGTTATGGAATTCCATCTTCATGGATATTTTGATGAGTTGTTGTTGAGCCCATCGACAACATCGTTATCTACTCCATAACTCATGATGAACATAAGCTAGTATTGGAAACTTTTGTAGGCATTATCTTCAGGTCTCGTACCTGGAGTACATGTATGGTGTAATAAGTGACTTACTCGAAGTTCACATGCATTTGATACAAGTTGCTACCATGAATTCAAGATAAGTTTTTTTGTCCCTTTGGGATCATTCCAAGCCAATCATGCATGTGTGAAGTATTCTATGGGTTGATGGACTAGTCATCTCCAGTCCATATGTATTCCTAGCACACCAAGCCACTTTTTGTCTTGTTCGAGCGAAAGGAGTTCCTTCTTAAGAGCTAATCTGGACTTATGTAAGAACTTCGCTATCCTCCAATGATGGTTCCAAACCCGAACTCGGTGTTGTTTTATTGTAAAATCCCATGTGGTCAGAATTGTCTTGGAAAGTGTGTTCACATGTATCTTACAATCCAGCTCATGTTTTGGAGATGGCCTCTGTAGTTCATTTCCTGAGAATCCTGCAACGTCGTCTCTTCAATTTATGTTGCAAACCTTCTCTTTCAGACAGATATGATGGTTGGAATTCTTCTCGGATCTATGATGTAGGTTTCCGTAAGGTTGATGTTTTGACCGACACACCTAGTCGGAAGATCTATCATTGTAGTATCTTGATTCAGCAAATTTGGCCACTTCTACATGAGGTTTTCATATGACTTATTCTAGAAGTTGTTCCTCATGGACCCCTTGTGACTCCGAAGTTCGGCCTTTACTTGATGTTCTAGATAGGGAACATGATCTATATTTGGGTTATGCTATATCATCAAGGAGAACATTAGATGTGGAGTGCTAAATGTGTCTCGGTCGATCATTCAAATTTCATTCTTTGGCATAGCTAAGGTGAAACCTGAGAAAGTGTTGTCTTCCTTTGCATCTGCATCCTCCATTGTTATTCATCATGGTAGTAGGATGTGACCAAGATCCTTGGCATGGATGTTGGTAAAACCTTGATGAATATGTAAATGCTCATTTTGAGAGCACGCTCAGACACTGGGTTATACCCTCGGTATCAATTGGAATGTGCCTTCCATTGCCGAGTTGTTTTATAACTCTAGTCCCCTTCCGATATGAGTATGCTATTCTGTCGAATTCCGTCAAATGGTCATTGTGAATTGCCTTAGGCCGGTATGAAGAGTTACAATGATATGTGGATCAAAAGTAATTCTTTTTGCCACTTAAGGGAATAACTCTACGAGGCGCCTCCTCTAAGGTGCCCTGTTATGGAATCATGGCAATTAGATCCTTGCTACTTTGAAAACCGTTCACCATCTTTCAAGCAGGGAATTGTTGCCTACCAACCAAACCTTATCATCTATCTCATTCCATCCCTCTTGATGTATTTTTTGTCTCCGCTCAAGAGATGTTCTCACGTCTCATTCCATGAGTTGATCATGAGTCGCTTGATCTTCGAGGAGATAGATTCTTGTAGAGTTTTCTGCTCCTTGTTGATGTCTCTTCTTCTTAAAGGTCCATTTGTACTCAACGACCCGTTGTTCAACGGGCAAGTCTACCAAAGTCCATACTTGGTTTTCATACATGGATCCTTTCTCGAATTACATGGCTCCTAGCCATTTGTTGGAATCGGGGCCCACCATCACTTCTTCATAGCTCGCAGGTTCACTGTTGTCTAACAACATGACCTCCAAGACAGGATTGACGTACCACTCAAGGGTGGTACGAGTCCTTGTTGACCGACTAGGTTCGGTAGTAACTTGATCTGAAACTTCATGATCATCATCATTTGCTTCCTCTTCACTTGGTGTAGGCGTCGCATAAACATATTTCTTCATCGTGCTACTATCCAACTGAAGTGACGGTTCAACAACCTTACAAGTTTTACTTTCCTCAAACTCAATTCTTTCAATAGAAACTCTTTTGAGAGAAACTCTTTCTCGAGAAAGGACCTGTTTTTAGCAACAAACACTTTGCCCTTGGTTCTGAGATAGAAGGTATACTCAACTATTTCCTTAGGGTATCCTATGAAGATGCACTTTTTTGCTTTGGGTTCAAGCTTATGAGACATACGCGTCGCATCCCAAACTGTGAGAAATGACAGCTTAGGTTTTTGCCAAACCATAATTAATACGGTGTCATCTCAATGGATTTAGATGGTGCCCTATTTAAAGTGAATGTAGTTGTATCTAATGCACAACCCCAAAACGATAGTGGCAAAACGATAAGAGACATCATAGTACGCACCATATCCAATAGAGCACGACTACGACGTTCGGACACACCATCACACTATGGTGTTCCAGGTGCAGTGAGTAGTGAAACAACTTCCACATTGTCTTAAGTTGTATACCAAACTTGTAACTCAGATATTCACCTCCACGGTCATATCGTAGAAATTTTATCTTCTTCTCACGATGATCTCAAACTTCACTCTGAATTTGCTTGAACTTTTCAAACATTTCAGACTTGTGTTTCATTAAGTAAATATACCCATATCTACTCAAATCATCAGTGAAGGTAAGAAAATAATGATATCCACCACATGCTACAACACTCACTGGACCCCATACATCAATATGTATCATCTCCAATAAGTTACTTGCCCGTTCCATCAAATCGGAAAGCAGAGTTTTAGTCATCTTGCCATGAGGCATGGTCCGCATGTCGCAACCGATTCGAAATCAGCGAGTCACACGATCCATCAGCATGAAGTTTCTTCATGCGCATTACACCAATATGACCTTGGCGGCAGTGCCACGAGTATGTGCTACTATCGTTATTAAGTTTGCATCTTTTGGCATCAATACTATGAACATGTGTATCACTACAATCAAGATTCAATAAACTATTCACATTGGTGCATGACCATTGAAGGTTTTATTCATGTAAACAGAATATCATTATTCTCTAACTTAAATGAATAAATGTATTGCAATAAATATGATCTAATCATGTTCATGCTCAATGCAAACACCAAATAACATTTATTTAGGTTTAACAGTAATCCCGAAGGTAGAGGGAGCGTTCAATGGTGATGAGTTCAACCTTGGAATTACTTCCAACACTCATCGTCCCCTCACCCTTAGCTAGCCTCCGTTTATTCCGTAGCTTTTATTTCAAGTTACTAACATTAGCAAATGAACCGGTATCTAATACCCGGGTGCTACTAGGAGTACTAGTAAGGTACACATCAATAACACGTATATCAAATATACTTCTGTTGACGTTGCCAGCCTTCTTATCTACCAAGTATCTAGGGTTGTTCCCCTTGAGAGACCGTTCTCGTCCTAAAAGAATCACTTAGTCTCGGGTTTGGGTTCAACCTTGGGTTTCTTCACTAGAGCAGCAACTGGCTTGCCATTCATGAAGTTTCCCTTCTTGCCCTTGCCCTTATCGAAACTAGTGGTTTTACTAACCATCAACACTTGATGCTCCTTCTTGATTTCTACCTTCGTGTTATCAAACATCACGAATAGCTCAGGGATCATATTTTCCATCCTTGGCATGTTTGTAGTTCATCATGAAGCTCTAGTAGCTTGGTGGCAGTGACTTGGAGAACTATATCAATCACTATCTTATCTAGAAGATCAACTCCCACTCGATTCAAGCGATTGTAGCACCCAAACAATTTGAGTACAGGATCTCCGGGTGAGCTATTCTCCTTCATCTTGCAGGAAAATAATCTTGTTGGAGGTCTCATACCTCTCACCACAGGCACGAGCCTGAAATCTCAATTCCAGCTCTTGGAACATCTCATATGTTCCGTGACATTCAAAATGTCTTTGGAGCCTCAATTATAAGCCGTAATACATGACGCACTGAACTATCAAGTAGTCATCACAACATGCCTGTGAGATGTTCACGACATCGACATACGATGCTAGAGGGGGTGGCACACCGAGCGGTGCATCAAGGACATAAGCCTTCTATGCAGCAACTGAGGACAATCCTATGATCACGGACCTAGTCCGTATAATTTCTACCATCCTCTTTCAACTCTATTTTCTCTAGGAACGTATCAAAAATACAAGGGACCTACAGCGCGAGCTATTGATCTACAACATAATTTTGCTAAGACAACTTAGACTATGTTCATGATAATGAGTTCAATTAATCATATTACATAAGAACTCCCACTTAAATTGACATCCCTCCGGTCATCCGAGTGTTACATGGTCCAAATTCACCAACCCAAGTCCGAGCATCACACGAGATGAGGTGATTTCAATGGTGAACATCTCCATGTTGATCATATCTACTATATGACTCATGTTCGACCTTGCGGTATCTTGTGTTCCAATTCCATGTTTGTACATCCTAGGCTCGTCAAGTTTAACCAGAGTGTTCCGCATGCGCAACACTGGCTTGAATCCGTTGTATATGAACGTAGAGTCCAGCACACCCGATCATCATGTGGTGCTTCAAAACGATGAACTTTTGCAACGGTGCACACTCGGAGAGAACACCATTTTATCTTGAAATTTTAGTGAGGGCTCACCTTATAATTCTACCATTGTACTAAGCAAAATATGTTGGGGAACATTGCATGGGAAACAAAACATTTCCTACGCACACGCAAGATCTATCCATGGTGATGAGCATCTACTAGAGGGAGAGTGGATCTACATATCCTTGTAGATCGCTACGCGGGAAGCGTCAAGAAACACGGTTGATCTAGTCGAACGTCTTCGTGATGAAAATCGCCTAGCGTCCCATGATCCTTCTCGCGATCCAATCACGATCCGTCCCACGATCCCATCATGATCCATACCCTGATAAAATCACGAATCTTCTCGCGATCCTAATCACGATCCTTCCGATCTAGCGCCGAACGGACGACGCCTCTGCGTTCAGCACACGTACAGCTCGATGATGATCTTCGCCTTCTTCATCTAGCAAGAGGGAGCAGAGAGGTAGATGAGTTCCCTGGCAATGTGGCGATGATGGTGGTGGAACTATTCCGGCAGGGCTTCGCCTAAGCACCGCCGAACTAGACTAAAGGAGAAAACGATCTAAAGGAAGTAGAGGGAGCATGTGGAAATTAGGGTTAGCTCTCCCCTCTAAATCCTCTAGTATATATAGGAGGTAGGGAGGGCAGGAGACAGCCTCAAACCCTCAAGGTTTGGCCGAAACTGGAGGTGCAGGAGTCCTACTCCAATCCTACTAGGAGTAGGATTCCTCCTCTCCACATGGAAACCATTTCCACCTTTACAATTTTTGGGTTTTTCCCACCCCTAGCCACATAGGACTTAGTGGGGGGGGTTAGCCAGCCCACTAGGGGGATGGTTTGAGTCCTCTCAAAGCCCATGAGGTCCTTTGGGTCGAGACACCCCTCCCGATGGCCCCGGTACCCTCCTGACACTCCCGGTACACTACTGAAGTACCCGAAACTTTTGCGGTGACCAAAACATAACTTCCTAGATATCAATCTTTACCTCCGGACTATTCCGGAGCTCCTCATGACGTTCAGGATCTCATCTGGGACTCCGAACAACCTTCGGTCACCACCATACATAACTCTACTATACCGAAATGTCATCGAACCTTAAGTATGCAGACCCTATGGGTTCGAGAACTATGTACACGTGACCGAGACACCTCCACGGTCAATAAATAATAACAGGACATGGATGCCCATATTGGTTCCTACATATTCTATGAAGATCTTTATCGGTTGAACCTCTATGTCAAGGATTCAGTTAATCCCGTATGTTGTTCCCTTTGTTCCTCGGTATGCTACTTGCCTCAGATTCCATCGTCGGTATCTCTATACCTATTTCAATATTGTTACCGACAAGTATCTTTACTCATTCCGTAATACAATATCTCGTGGCTAACACTTAGTCAAATTGCTTGCAAGGCTTATTGTGATGTTGTATTACCGAGTGGGCCCTGAGATACCTCTCCGTCACACGGAGTAACAAATCCCAGTCTTGAACCATGCCCACTCAACAGACACCCTCGGAGATACTTGTAGAGCATCTTTATAGTCACCCAGTTACATTGTGACGTTTGATACACATAAGGTATTCCTCCGGTTTCAGTGGGTTGCATGATCTCATGGTCAATGGAACAGATACTTGACATGCAGAAAACTATAGCAATAAACTGACATGATCATATGCTATGTTTATAGTTTGTGTCTTGTCCATCACATCATTCTCCTAATGATGTGATCCCTTTATCAGATGACATCTCATGTCTATGGCCAAGAAACCTTGACCATCTTTGATCAACGAACTAGTTAACTAGAGGCATACTAGGGACACAATGTTGTCTATGTACCCACACATGTATTTGAGTTTCCAATCAATACAATTATAGCATGGATAATAAACGATTATCACGAAAAAGGAAATATATTAATAACCAATTTAGTATTGCCTCTAGGGCATATTTCCAACAAAATAAGATGCATAAAGGGATTAACATCAGATGCAAGTCATAAGTGACTTGATATGACCATGAACTTGTGCTTTTGATCTTCATATCCAAAGCACCGACATGATCTCCATCGTCATCGGCATAACACCATGATCTCTATCATCATGATCTCCATCATTGTGTCGCCATTGGGGTTGTCACGCCCACCATGCTTCTACTACATCAAATAATTACGTAGCTTTACGTAGCGCTTAATGATTGATACGTAGGTCATACAATAATTAAAGACAACGCTATGACTCCTGCCGGTTGCTGTATGCATCGACATGCAAGTCGGTATGAACTATTACAAACATGATCATCTCATACATCAAATATATCACATCATGTCTTCGGCCATATCATATCACAACATACCCTGCAAAAACAAGTTAGACGTCCTCTAATTGTTGTTGCATGTTTTACGTGGCTGCTATGGGTATCTAGCAAGAACAATTCTTACCTACGCAAAACCACAAGGTGATACACAAATTGCTCTTCAACCTTCTCAAGGACCGCCTTTGTTGAACCCGATCCAACTAAGGTGGGAGAGACAGACACCCGCCAGTCATCTTTATGCAAAAGTCACATGTCAGCCGATGGAACCGGTCTCTCGTAAGTGGACGAGTAAGGTTGGTTCGGGCCACTTCATCTCACAATACCGTTGAATCAAGAAAAGACCAAGGGCGGAAGCAATTTGAGCATTAACGTCCACAAACTCCGTTGTGTTCTACTCGTGATCTCATCTACGCATAGACCTAGCTCATGATACCACTGTTGGGGAACGTTGCATGAAAAACAAAAAAAAATTCTACGCACACATAAGGTCTATCCATGGTGATGAACATCTACGAGAGGAAGAGTAGATCTACATACCCTTACAGATCGTTAAGCGGGAAGCATTAAGAAACGCGGTTGATGTAGTCGAACGTCTTCGCGATCCAAATCGTAATCCGTCTCGTCGATCAGGCAGCTTAGATGACGAGCGGCGGACATCCTCATCCTCGCTAGAATCGGGAAGGGTGACCTCCTCCTCGCTGGAGGAGGGGACATACCATGGCCCATCCCAGGACATGTCTTTGCTGCATTTGTTTAATAACAAAATAAAGAGTTGTAAATATACATATCTCTCTATATATAATATACATAGCCGACTTTCTAATGATTAATTAAGAATTAAAGTAGCAAAACCCGGCCCAACAGAGAACAAATAGACAATTTAATTAGATCTCTATGGATACACAAAAATATACTTCTAACAGATATACAATTTACGTCTAAAATTTAACTATAACATTTCCACAATTTGGCCAAATTAACTAGCATTTGCTTGTTGCGTGTGAAACACAGATATATATGCACATGCACATTTTGCCAAAAGGGGAAAAGGTGAAGAAGCTCACCTCGAGTGCTTCTCCATGTGTTTGCGGACGCCGGTGCCGATGCGACGAGGAAGGAGGTGGCCGGCGTCCATTGCCGCGGAGGCACCCGTGACCGTGGCGATGAGCATTGCCGTCGGGGTGTTAATGGTCGTGGCGTCGCCTGTGGCCGCGGATGCGACATCGTCCGCTGATTTGACGGCGGTGAAACCCAGGGCCGCCACAGCTTCGCCGACTGAGGCGCACACGACGTCCGTCCACGGTGCAGAAGACAACGTAGTCGATGCGACGACACCTTCGAGATGGAGAGGCGACAACGCTACTCGCAGAAGTGAACAATGCGCCGTGGCGGCGATCCATCGACGACGGAGAAAGGAAGCTAGATAGATGGCTGGTGACGGCGAGAGAGTGAGAGTGAGACTGAGGGTTTTCTTGGAACAAACCCTTGCTCGCTCGATTCTCATGTAAGACAAAAGCAGAGGTTTGTCAAGGTTTTAAAGTCGGCACAACTGGACAGTCGGTAAATATGTGACGCCTGGTATTGCAATTTAAAAAAATTTGAAACCCCAAAAATGTTTACCGACTGTTGCCCAGAAGAAACTTGACAAACATATTACACCTGGCATTCCAATTAAGAAAATATAAACAGAAAAATGTTTGTCGAGTTGTCGTTAGTCAAAACCTGACAAACAAAGGCCACCGTCACGGCTCCGTCCATTGCTGCCAGGTGTGCCCCACATGTCAGTATTCGCCGAGTTGTTTCCGTCAGGAACTCGACGAACTATTTTCGTCGTCGATTTTCTTTGTTCGCTGAGTCTGTTTTCGTCAGAACCCAACAAACAACACCTTCTATCGAGTTACCAATTACCGCCGAGTTCAGTTACGGATAAAACTCGACAGACAGAATATCGCCGAGTGACCGAAAAAATGCACTCGGCGAAGAGTTAAAACTCGGGACAAAACGCGATTCTAGTAGTGGATGATGCCTTTCGTGCGGAAGGGGATAAGTAGCGAAGAGACTGGTCTATGCCTCAATTACAGCCACTCGGGCCCAAGAACACGGGAGTTGGCCTTGCGATGCCGTACCGGTCGTTGGGTGGTCGACGAGTTGGCGAGGTCGCTGCGAGCTGGGGCCGCCATGTCAGGCATGGTTACTACATTTCAGTCACCAAGTTGGCAATACATTATTTGATGGAAGTTTGGCAAGAAAAATAAAACAGAGACGAGGGGACGGAACATCGGCAGAATTTTATGGTGAAACAAATACTTGCCCAAAGCTAAACCATTTAATCAGCACCGCCAAATGTTGGCAACACCACAATTAGCGTGATAATAGGACTCCCAGGAAACTAAGCGAACGTCTAGGGAGGAGCAAAGATCTCTCTCGTCTCAAATTCCACTCCATAATTTCCTCACCAACCCACACGTCCCCGTGCACGTACCCTCCTAAATCGTCTTAGCATCTCTCTCCTCCCTCCCTCCCTCCCTCCTGGCTCCTGCCATCCGAAATCTGGCGTTTCCAGTTCTAGGGTTCTTCTCGCAACAGTACGCCGCCTTTGATCTGACTAGAACAAAGCTCCACCCGAGAGATGTCGAGGCCGATCCCGAGGAACGACGTGGAAATCGAAGGAAGGTTTGTGCTGCTGGAGCTCGGACCCCATGAGCAAACTAAAAGATCCAAGAAAGAGT
Source organism: Hordeum marinum (assembly GCA_022496015.1). NCBI lineage: Eukaryota > Viridiplantae > Streptophyta > Magnoliopsida > Poales > Poaceae > Hordeum > Hordeum marinum. The sequence continues at coordinate 333,209,466 of CM039676.1, read as the reverse complement.
TTTGTGTTGGCAAACGGAGATGGTATTGCCGCTGCTCCTATTTGCCTTCATGTTCACATTCTGGATATTATGGTTATATATACTCCTTGCAGAGATTATTTTCCAAGCCCTGTATTCAAGCGGGAAAATCCCTCTTTTTTTTTCTTCCGGTTAGTATGTTTTCTTTCGAAATGTTCCTGATTGTTCCATCTGAATGTGTAGGCAACTATCTGCGGTCCGAGTCGACGATCATACTTCAGTGACGCTTTCGACATCCTCACTATTTTGGGACAAATGTTTTGCTTCCGTTACCCTAAAACTAGTACTCTTTCCTGGAAATCAAGCAGTACTAGTTCATAATCGTCCAGGTAAAATTTTCTTGTGTGAACTATGGTTATACCCTTTTGTGCAATCGGAAATAAAAAGAAGTTTGATCACCGTTTATGGTTTGCCTAAAACATATAAGAGATATTTTTTGAGGAATCGCCGACGAGGGGGGCAGGGAAGTCGCCCTACCTGAATATACTGTATTTCTCATGACCTGACTAAGCAGCTTCTGGGCCAAACTTCAGAGGTACATAGTGCGGATAGACAGTTACAGATTCCTCTATCGTTAGCTCCGGACAGAGCAGTAATCTAGCACGGATTGACGGGTAGTTTGTAACATACTCCTATTGGTATAAGGTTTTTCAAAAGTCAAGCATGTGCATGTTTGACCAAGCTTTTAGAAAAAATATAAATATTTACAATATCAAATTTGTACCACCAGATCCATCATGAAAAACATTTCACATTTTCTTAATTTTGTATTGTAGATGTGGATACTTTATACTATTATCTTAGTCAAACATACATCAGTTTGACTTTCATGAAAAATTGATACACATTATATTCTAAATCAGATGGAGTAAATAACAAGAGTTGTCCGATCTAGAACAAAGATTTGTGCAAGTATAAAAGTTGAAAGGACCTTGATCAGGTGGCCATCGACACCCAAGATTAAACATTCAACTAAGTGTTTTGTACTTCCAAAAACTAGATATATTGTAAATCAGTCCCTCAAGATCTGTTTACAAAGGGAGTGCAACAAAATACTCTAATGATGTTGAATATTTTGTTACAAATAATGTGTATGACATATTTATCCGTGGCCTACAGCTTTCCCACCACAGAAGCATCTTAATTGGTGTCGTGAACTCGGCCACATAACATGCTTAATCGCTCAAATATAGATCCTAGTTTTTTACTTGGTGTATACTTATCGTTTTCTATAATACAGATGTCTTTGCAATGTTTACTCCATATCGTGGGTTCTAAATCTCCAACAATATATACTGTATTTTTTTGTCTTTTTAGATACTTTATTTTTCTACATACATGTATGAACCTTTGGTAATTTCAAACGGCTCTGCATTACTTATTTTACGTCTTTAACATGGGCAATATTTTTCCCAGCATTACTGACTAGTACACACATGCAGAAGTTGACCTACCTCTCAATGGTCCTCATACATGGACAGTGACGGATGGATGTAAGTCTTCAAGATGCTTGGTTGAGATTGAGTTTCGCAACATTACTGAGGTAAAACTCACATTTATTTTCTTTTATTTTTCTTCCTTAAAGTACAGATATGAGGAAGACACAAAGTAAACTGCAGCGCCATCTACGAGTAGTCTTTTGAGTAAATCCGGTAATTTTGAGACTGAATAAAACACGAAATAAGATAGGAAAATAAAACAGAAACAATTTCTACTATATAGTATAGCACCTGAGTTTGTCGGTGTGATCGAATTTTGATTTCAAATTGTGTGCCATATTATATTTCAGGTTAACTAATGCTGTCAAATTATTTAAAATAATTTTCCAGTACCAGTTTAGGTCATATCACATGGATGATTGCACTTAATGGCTGAATAGAGTGGAATCTTAAAGACCGCAATGAAATAGGAGGATATATCAGCATTACTGCTAGTGTAACGATGCAATTTTCTGTATCACAGTATGGCAAAACAGAATCCTTTTTGCGCTCTACGCAAATGAGGACGGCGTCACAGGAGCAAGCCCAGTCTGGCATCGCGCGCATGCTGCGAGAAGGCGTCCTCAGTGACATCACCGTCAACGCGGCCGGCGGCAGCATCAGGGCCCACCGCGCCGTCCTGGCCGCGCGGTCGCCGGTGTTCCTGAGCATGTTCTCGCATGACCTCAGGGAGAAGGAGCTCTCCACGGTGGACATCTCTGACATGTCGACCGATGCGTGTAAGGCCTTGGTCGGCTACCTCTACGGCGCGGCCAGGTCGGAGTGGGAGCTGCTCGAGCACCGGAGCGAGCTCGTCGCGGCTGGCGACAAGTACGGCATTGCCAACCTGAAGAAGGCCTGCGAGGAGAGCCTGAGGGACCCACGTGGAGAACGTGCTGGACAGGCTGCAGATGGCGCACACCTACAGCCTGCCGGCGCTCAAGCGGACGTGCGTGAGGCTGCTCGTGGACTTCGGGAAGATGTATGAGATCCCTGAGGATTTCGAGGGGTTCATGGCGGCTGCGGACAAGGATCTTGCTGACGAAATCCGCTCGACTGCAATCCTCAGAAGGAGGAAGCTCGTGGCCAAGGAGAAAAAGGCTGCAGCGAAAAAGGCCCGGCGCCCCAGTGTGCGGAAGTCTACGCCTAGCAAGGCTTCAGGTAGCAACATTCCGGCTCGGAGGTCCAAAGTCCGGGCGTCTACGCCTAAGCTGGATGCGAGGAGCAACAGCAACACTGCAGCAGGTAAACGGGGTCGCCGGCGGAAGTCCACGTCCAGCCAGGATTCTGAAGGCGTTGTTCCGGAAAAACGGCCTGGGCGGCTCAATGTTCGTCTTGCAGGCGACGAGTGGGCTAAGTGAAGGATTGTGCCGTTTCGTCAGTAGTACAATGTTGCAGATCTCCATTCTAGCTCTTGCACGATGTTTGCATAAAGTGTGATGATGACATGGTGTTAAATGAGCGGTTCAATGCCCAGCTTTCTAGGCCATGGGTGGGCTAAATGAATCCCTTCCCGGTCCATGAATTCTATATGTTAATTGAGTCTGTGCATCATTGTGATGATGTGAAGTACTCCCTCCGCCCCTACTCAGTACAACTTGAATACATGTTTCTGTTTCTCAAGTGTTGTACAAAGGATTGCTCTATTTATGATCGGTATTTAGGCCATAACCAACGCATGGCACCATTTTAAGCGCATATGTAGTGAATAAAATAGGTCTACTAAAATTCAGTCGACTGCATATCTGTCAGCTCTTTGCATGAAGATCCAGGCTGGACTGAGCACCGTCCAACGGATGTTGCAGCATTTTGTCACACCATTTGCAACATATCTTTACTAGTTGCAACATCCGTCTTGCTTGTTGTAGCATATCATCTAGCCAAGACAACATTTTTCCTTGTTGATTGTAGCACATCGTCCCACTGGCCGCAACATCCGCATTTGATGATTGTAGCCTTTAGCCACAGCGGTTGCAACGCTTGTTGTTGTTGTTGTTGCTTGTCGCACTATTTGCAACATTTAACATCGCTAATTGCAGCATCTAGCAGCGCGTTCGTAACACCACAACTATGCCGACTCACTCAACTAATTAAAAACAATTTTATGCATAAGTGTTTGCCTATAGTCTCTATGCCAACACTTAAACATGGGTAATCCATATCAATTTTGTATGGCGAAAATTTTGAAGCGCCCAACGATTAATTTAGCATCGACGTAATCGGTCTTCCCAAGATATAGGATGTCCAAAAAGGCTAGGATTCCAACTAGTGCATCCGTCCTTACGAATCCCGTTGTAGTTGCCCTTATCCCTGTTTGATTTTAGTATTTCTTTTTTTTATTTGCTTTAGAAAACCATTCGGGCTTTGGAAAAAGTTCTGAATTTTTGAAAATGTTTATGAATTTGAATGTAGGAAAATTAGTGATTTTTATTTTCCTTTAACTGCTTGTAAATCAAAAAATCTTCTTAAATTAAAAAAATGTCTATGAATTTAAGAAAAGGTTCATGAATATAAAAAATATATGAGAAAATTTAGCGAATTAAAAAACAACTCAATAATTTTGAAAAATGTTAACGAGTCTTATTAATGTTCATTAATTCAAAAATAATGTACTCGATTTATAATAATATTCACAAGTTTCAAACCGAATTCATTAGTTTTAAAAATGTTAATGACTATCATAAAAATATGAAAAAACTATAAAATGTCCGTCGGTTTGAAAAATGTTTTGATGACTTTCAAAAAAATGTCTATGAGTTTGAACAAAATGTTTTCAAGTACAAAAAACCACTAATTTCAAAACAAATCATGAATTAAAAAATGGTCCGTGATTTCAAAAGAAGTTTACTGATTTTTTTTTGCTATATTAAAACAAGAAAAAATAATGAAAGAAGACCAAAAATAAATAAATAAGAAACAAGTGAAACAAGCGGGCCCATTCCTGTTGACAGGGGACCTATCCACATTTGGTTGCTATCCCAGATTCGTGTGTGGAATACGATGTGTTTACCTCATTGTTGAAAGATATAATTGTTGATTTCTTTTTGCATTTTTCCTATTTATAAGCATCCATCGTGGTAGATGCTCCGACATGGTATGTTCTTCGCCCCAAAGAACCATGTTGGTTTAGAGCATCTCCAACGTATCCTATAACACCCCCCCCCCCCCTAATAGTTTTCAGGTTATTGGGGATAGACACTTTCTCAAATCCCCAATTCCTTACATCACATACGATCCTCACTTATCTATCAAATACGCCTCTTTCTGTCTAATGGTGGCAATGCAGCCGCGATGGCGGGCAGTCGACAACAACACTAGTGCCACGGTTGTCAATAGTGGGGTTTAGGCGATGGTCGACAATGTATGGCATATGATACCTTTTCTTCTGAGAAAGGGTGGTTTGACTTACTCAAGATAGAACATCAAGGGATATGAACAGAATGAGCACACACACACACACCCTGTCTTTGCATAGTAAGGATGCACACAACCAACACCAAAGCACAAACACACAAAATCACATCGACAACCACCAAAGTGATACAAGAGTTTATCCATGTCACGGTGGAGTAAAAATACTCCAAAGCGGTTAAAACAATGATCAACCAGCTACAACATCGACCATGTACACGACAACCATCTGTTGACAACACAAATACAACGAGGAGTGTTCTCCAATAGCAATGCCTTTAGGAAGGTATTGGCAGTCAAGCGTCGTCATCGCCAGATCCAACCACCAAAGGTCAACTTATGTGTTTCCAGCTTGAAGAACAAGTCGAAGAAAATCCAGGCAATGCATTTAATAAGGTAAGACACAAGAAACATCATCACTGTCAGATATAATCAACTATGGCTCAACCTTGGATTTTCACGCTGCCTCTCGAAAACGGTATTTGAGAATCACCACCAAATAAAAGTCATCATGTATTATTGCCACCACTTTTTGTGTCCCAACATTTATGAGATACCAAGAAAGTGAAGACAATGGTCACACTGGCAAATAGGAAAGCCGCGACAAGAGTCATTCGCCACCAAAGGTCACCACCGCACATTGTGGTGAAGATTGAGGGAGCACTTCCAAATCCCAATTTGGTACTGTTAGTGATGTCTGATGTGGGAGACAGGGTCCCCCAGATCCGTTTAAAGTGGGATGATCTCGGCGCCACAAAATCCCAAGGGGCGAGGTTTTGGTAAAAGGCTTCCAGGATAGTGTTCGGGGCTCCCGAGCATGCTTGTGCCCGAACATCACTACCACCCATGTGTTCCCCACCCGAGCGCATGCAGTTACTATTGGGCCTCCGAGAGTAATCAATCGGATTGTGGCTGCTTGGTTGGTAGGGCGCTCATGGGATTACCCGGGCCAACCGATGCACCATAACGAAAATGTTCGCCCCTTAGAGATGATGGTAAGGGCGCGGGGTGGCTCATGTTGTCCTAGCGATAGCGCTTGGCACCTATCAAATGTGACAAGCTCTTTTTGACTCTATCTATGCCCAAGGACGACATGTCTCTACCAGCCTATTCACCCTAACACCCGGGTCCAGTGAAACAGTTGAAGGCACTACGTCACTTGCTTTAGGGTTTCGCCACCAGCTACTACCCACTATGTGGTGAGGCTCCGACGGGGCTCCGCCATGGCAGGACTAATGATGGGGACATGTCTCTGGCAGCGTAGAGGCCAATCCGGTTCCCATTGGTGTATAATGGTGAGGGACAATGCCAAAAAAGAGGAGGAACAACAACTTGTATACAGAGCATACTCCATCATAGCAATAACACTAGGCATAACATAGGGTGCTACACCTCCTTGGTGCCTCAAGCTGGATAAACAAGGTGCCCCCTTTGATGTGATCTGGGGGCTAGGGACAGAAAAAGGTAATCTCCCTGATCTCCGATATTGACGAGCCATATTCGACAGGGACGCTCCTGCAACCCTGCACAATCCTCATGCTTACCATTTTCTTGTATGTGGTGGGAGAATCGGATGGCGAAACAAAAATATCATTGCCGCCAGATCTAAAGACCCAAAAACTGACGCGACCATGAACATGTCCCATCGCGTTCGTCCTGCATCGGGGCGCAACACCATGATGCCACACCTCTCTGCATGACGCCCACTCGCACCACTCCGTTGATCACCACACGATAGTGTCGTCCCTGCATACTTAGGCAAGCCCCCCCCCCCCCCCGCGAGCCACGACCACAAGAAACGCCTGATTGCCACCTTCATAAGCACCAGCCTGGGCTTTGCCGGCAGCCCCTCAAAGGCGGCATGACGAGAGAAGAGGAGGGATGAGAGCCTAGATGCCATGGCGGCGGCTAGGGATCCCTCGTGTCGCCAAGGGTGGGCAACGTGTGGCACAATGTGGGCAATTGAATTAGGGTACACCATGACATATGGGACCTACAGAAAATAATTAAAACACTTTCTTTGCCTAACTCTCGTACTATAGAGAACAAGGATGGGAAATGGGAGCTCTTGGAGATGCCACGTTTTGTTACATGCCAATTCTTTTTTTTCTGAAAGTTGTCCCCCTAAGGGCTTCGTTTCATTAAAATAGATAGAGAGGGTTGTCCAATTAATTTGCAAAAACCCAGACAAAAACCATTACAATACGCCCACAAGATAAGGTGCTCCAGCCGCCCTGGCTACCCACAAGGCCACAAGACCCAGACACACCGTTGAGGTTGCCTACAATGTCATCGTCATCATTTCTGTCTAAGCAAGTGACTCCGACTTCACCACGAACAATCCATCAAAACCCCTCCGAATGAACAACACACGAGAACCCTGACAGCCTATGCCAAACACGTCGAGGACCAGTCAGCTCCGACTTCGGCCACGAGTCTTGCAAGAGAAAGAAACACATCTTGCACCAGCATAGGCACATAACTTGACATGTCCATCACATGGCATCGTTGCCGCCGCATTTCTCCACAACGTATAGCTTTGACTTCACGCTTAGGACGTCTCCAACGGTGGACGATGAAGGACATGCCGCGACCCTTGCTCCTCTTGTCACCATCATTGTTGCCACACGAGTCATAACACCACCCGAACTGCAGCCAGATTTCAGTCGGCAACAAATATTTTGATGGAAGTTTGGCAAAGGCAGTATAATAGAGACGAGGAGGGAAGAAAATCTCGGTGGTGAAATAAATACTACTTGCCAAATGCTAAATGCAATAACACTACAATTAGCGTGAAAACGAGATGCCCATTTGAGTACTCTTATATTGAGAGAGTAGACTTTTTCTTTGTTGCCGTTTTACGGTGTATGTCTAAACCTTCTCTCTTAATTAATGAAAATGGCAAGTCTTTTGTCTTGTTTCAAAAAAAAAAAGGGGATGCCCAAGAAACTAATTTAGAGTCAAGTGAGGAGCAAGACCGCACTTATCTCAAACCCCCACCGCGTGATTTCTCACCTACCCGCACGTCACCGTGCACGGACCCCTAAACCGGTTTTTGGATGGCCTCTGCTTCCTTCTAGGGTTACCAGCCTTCTCTCAACAGCACGCCACATTTTATCAAAAGATCCAGCTGAGAGATGTCATGATCGAATCCAGGGAAAGACGTGGAAGTTGAAGGAAGATTTGTGCTGCTGGAGCTCGGGCCAGATGAGCAAACGAAGAGATCGAATGAAGACTTTTATGTTGGGAGCTGGAGATGGTATTGCCGCTGCTCCTCTTTGCCTTTATGTTCCTTCTTCAACAAAATTTCTAGCGGGACACTATATTCTTTGATGTTATGGTTATACTCCTTACAAGGATGATTTCCAAACGACTAATCCGATTTCTGCAGGAGCATCCTATGGTGGCTGCTGTTGTGGGCTAGTATCCCGCAACATCGGATGATTGCACATTATTTCTATATATACCTTTCAAAATATTACATGGTTTGTAATTGTTCTATCTGAATTGTGTAGGCAACTATCCGCAGTCCGAGTGAACGGGCATACTTCAGTGACGCTTTCGCCATCTTCATGGTTTTCTGACAAAGATGTTGCCTCTGTTTCCCTGAAACTTGTACATTTTCCTGAAAATCGACCGGGCGTGGTTCAAAATCTTGAAGGTAAATTTTTCTAGTGAACACTATGGTCATATGCCTTTTTGTGCAATCGAAAATTTAAAAAACACTGCTTATGTTTGCTTCACAAATGGAGTATAAGAGTAAGTTTTGTGGATTCATGCGTAGTGTGGAAAAATATTGTAGGATAAACTATATATAGTGCTATATTGTTTTGCTAGTCGATTGATGAATACCTATTATCGTCCGATCGAGAACAAAGTGTACATGTGTAGAAAGAATGAAAGGATCTTGATCTGGTGGTTATCAACACTCAATACTGACTAAGTGGTTTGTAATTAGTAAACTACACTTCTTTTTAACCGAATGGGGTCTGTCTATCGGCGGAACAAACCGCTCTAATGATGTACACCTTTCTGTTGTGAGTGTGTATGGCATGATATTTACCAATGGCATTCTCTTTCCTGCCGACATAACATGCTTAATCCCTCAAATGTGGATAATAGTTTCTACTTCATACTTAGGGTAGTATATATGTCTTTGCGCTGTTTACTTCATATCATGGATCCTAAACCTCAAACAATTTACTATAATTATTTTTGTCCCTTTTTAGTTTTTTCAGACTTAATTGTCCATCCGATCTGATTAATCGATTAGAGGCTGCCTCGATTAATTCGAATAAGAGGGAGTATCTTTTTTCAAGTGTATGTGTGTGCATTTGGTATTTTCAAATCACTCTATAATGCTTATGTACTTCTTTAGCATGGGTAGATTTTTCAAACGTTGCTTACAAGTCACACATTCAGTGGTTAGGGTGCCTCTCAAAATGTCCTTATGCATGGACAGTGCTCGATGGATGTAAATCAAGAAGATGCTTGGTTGATATCCAGTTTATCGAAATGACTAGGGTAAACTACTCATATTCCCTTTCCTTCATTTTCATTTTCTTCCTTAAAGTCATTGTGTGAATTTTGAGTTTGCTAACCACATGTCCCATGTGGTTCCTTACAATAATTGTGAAGAGTTGTTTCTAGTACTTATCTTTTTTCCGGATACTCCCGAGCTCTGCAGATGCATGGTTTCCACACTTAGAGACCAAGAATATTCGACATCATAGTTGAAGGACTAAATTTAGACTTCTGTGATAGTGTACAGGTGAAGAGATAAGAAAGAAGACAACATTCTGATTCCTCGACTATGCATGAGAATTGGCAACCACACGCTTAGTGCTAGCAATAGAGAGACAGTACAATAGAGAAATGAGGAAGACACAAAGTAACCAGTGCCGTCTATGAGTAGTCGTTTGCCTCAATCACGTGAATAACATATTACATTACATTACATTTTAGCATCACAAAAAATAAGTAGTCTTTAGCAAGTTAGGGATTGAATAAGTCATGAAGTTAAATAAAACATAGACAAAAGTCTATCATGCATGGCATCTGAGGCTGTTATTCACAACACATTACATTTTTGTTTGTTGGTGTGGTCATATTTAGATTTCAAATTTTGTTGCATATTACGCCCTCTGTCCCATAACGTACGTCTTACATTATGGGACAGAGGGAGTAGGTTTTTGGTTAACTAACACTGTCAAAATAATTAAAAAATTGCCTTTGCTAATTTAAGTGGATGATTGCGCTTAATTAATGGCTAGATTGCATTGAGTTTAGATGAATGTTTCTAATATATAATGGGACCGATTGTATGTCGTTGTGCGCGATAGCACATCCTATTTCTTGCTTTGTTTACATGATTTTCTATCTAACTACATTGAAACCTTAAGGACAGTAATGGAGCACGAAGATATATTACAACTAGTAGTGTAAGATGCAGTTTTTTTTTTGTTTTGTTTTAAAGCGTGGCAAACCAGAGTCTGTTTTGCGCTCTTGAGAAACGAGGACGTCAAGTTGAGCAAGCACAGTCCAGTTTTGCGCGCATGCTGCGAGAAGGCATCCTCACCGACATCACCATCAACACCATTGGTCGCAGCATCAAGGCCAACCGCGCCGTCCTGGCCGCGCGGTCGTCGGTGTTCTTGAGGATGTTCTCGCACGACCTCAGGGAGAAGAAGCTCTCCACGGTGGACATCTCTGACATGTCCATGTACGCGTGTCAGGCCTTGGTCGGCTACCTCTACGGTGTCATCGTGTTGGAGGACGAGCTGCTCGCGCACCGGAGCGAGCTCGTCGCCGCCGGTGACAAGTACGGCCTCGCCGACCTCAAAAGGCGTGCGAGAAGTCTTAGGAGGGACGTCAGCACCGAGAACGTGCTGGAGAGGCTGCAGATGGCACACACCTACGGCCTGCCGGCGCTCAGGACGACCTGCGTGAGGCTGCTCGTGGGCTTCAGGAAGATGTACGAGATTCCTGGGGACTTTGAGGAGTTCATGGATACCGCGGATCAGGATCTCGTAGACGAAATCCGTTCGACTGCAATTCTCAGTGGGAGAAAACTTGCGTCCAGAGAGAAGAAGACTGTAGCTAAAATGACACGGTGCGGCAGCTTCTAGCAAGGCTTCGGGCAGCATTCCGGCTCGGAGGTAAGAGGTCCATGTCCGGACGTCTACCTCTAGCTCTAGCACATGGTTGTTTGCTCAAACGTGTGTTCACAAGTCATGAATGTGATGATGGCATATGATGTTATATGAGTTCCTCATTGTCGTTGGCTAAATGAATATTACCTTCCTGGTTCGTGAATTATACATGAGTAAAATTGTGTGGTGACATTTTTGATTTGGCGACCGATCCGTCGTTTGGGTCGGTCGCCTCTAGCGAGTCACACCTTCATATATTCTTTTGTATGCAACTGCATACTTGTCTCTCGCTCTCAAACAACGTCTTTTTTTTTTGAACCGGTATCTGTCCCTTTCCATTAACAACTTAATCAGTACAATAAAAATGTACAGGAAGGGAAAAGAAAGGAGTGAGTTCAATGCATTGATAGAAAACCCACTACATATACTCCCATTGGGAACACATGTCGTAGGGCAATAACCCATCAACACCAAAAAATACATTTAGGAAAGATTTCAATCTTAACAACAAAGTACCCGCAGCAAGCTGGCCGCCAATACTAAGTGAGAGAAAACAAAATGCTGAAGCATGACGATCGAGCGCATCCTCCAAGCTTCGGTGGATCCTCCCAACCGGTCAGCTTGATGAAGCCGCCGTCTCCCATCGAACAACAGCACAGATTCTCATATACTTTGACGTGCTGGTCCTCAACATCTCCTCACCTTGAATCATCACATTTTCGGTCGAAACCTTGTGAAAACCTGCCCAATATATCAACGCGGCAAACGCCATCTCAAAAGGAGTTTTAGGCCATTTGAACTCAAAAGTAGCCCGGTTTTGATAGTTCCAAATAGCCCAACAAACAGCAGCAAGGCAAACAACATAGATCTTTTCGTAACCAGGCAACCAGGAGAAAAATTGCCACATACTATCAGGACAAAGCTTACTACCGACCAAATCACCCACTGATCTCCAAATCACTCGCGTGAGGACATAAAAAGAATAGGTGCTGTGAAGTTTCTCCTGATTATTATTATTATTATTGAAGGCCGTCTCCCGCACTACGTCTGATCATGTTTCGCTCGTCATCGAGGCCGTCTCCTGCACGCCGGCGGGCTCGTTGTTCAAGTATGAGCGCTATTGGGGCTTCTCCGAGGACTACCGCACTCTTGTCCGCAACATCTGGGCTTGCCCCAGAACCGGAGAGGGCACGCTGCGCAGCGACTCTCCCGCTCACTTAAGTGGGCTAGATGCGCCTCCAACAAATGGGCCAGGGACCGGAAGCGCCCCGGCAAGGTGGTCTCTAATTGTCGAGCTATTATTGAGCTCCTGGATTTAATGGAGGAGGTCCGCGCTCTCTCGTCCCCTGAACTACTCCTTCGATCGTTTGTTAAGGAACGCCTATCGGACGAGTACAAGAAACTTGATGTCTACTGGCGGCAGCGGTATGCTTACCGACTCTGTAAATTAGGGGATGGCAACACTTCGGCTTTTCATGCTGGCGCCTTTGCTTGTCTTCGGAAAAAACCAATTCAGGTCCTGCATGCTGACGGGGTCGCCCACTTCAATCACGGCGATAAAGCTCGACTGTTATCGGATTTCTACACATCTCTACTCGGCACTCCCGCCCCCTCCGCTTGGAGCTTCGACCCTCGTGATTACTTGGAGCGCGTGCCCCGCCTGGACGAGCTTGAACAACCTTTCACCATCGAGGAGCTGAAGTTGGCGGTCTGGTCTATGCGTGTGAACAGTAGCCCCGGCCCGGATGGGTTCGCCCCTGCTTTCTTCAAAACCTTCTGGGACACTGTCTCGCATGATTTGTTGGACTTCTTGAATGATTTCTACTCCGGCGTAGCAGACTTAGACGGAGTTAACCGTGCTTTCATCATGCTGCTACCCAAATGTGACGTGGTGCTCTCCGCAGATGGATTCCGACCCATTTCCCTCCAGAATTGTGTCATGAAGATTGTCTCCCGAATCTTGACCACGCGACTGCAAAAGTTTATTGAGCTCCTGGTGTCCTTTGAACAATCTGGATTTATTGCTGGCCGGTGCATCACCGACAACTTCTTGTATGTTGCTGACTTATTGCAGAGTTGTCGTCTCCGTAAACGCCCATGATTGCCTTGAAGTTGGATTTCAAGAAGGCCTTCAATTCGGTTACCTGGGAAGCGCTGGATCGGATCGGCGCATGGCTTTGGTGACCGTTGGCGCTCTTGGATACGGAATGTCCTTGCCACCGGCAAAACTGCGGTATTGCTAAACGGGGTACCGGGCAGATGGATCCAGTGCAAAAAGGGGTTGCGCCAGGGGGACTCACTGTCTCCTTACCTCTTCTTGATTGTTGCAGACCTTCTCCACCAGTTAATTGTCAGGGACACCTCCTCGTCCAGATTGCTACATCCGCTCATCGACGATTTGCCTTGTCCTATTATTCAGTATGCAGACGACACCCTCCTCTTGGTCCGTGCGGAACAGGGGCAACTCTCATGGCTAAAGTCTCTTCTTGATGCATTCTCTGCCGCCACAGGGCTGTCTATCAACTTCCACAAAAGCACCTTCATTCCATTGTGCATTGACCCCGCCCGTGCCACCCTCTTGGCTGCTAAGCTTGTCTGCCCACTGTCGATGTTCCCCCAAACTTACCTCGGCTTACCCCACTCCGATGCAAAATTACCCGCTAGCGCCCTGGATTTCTTGCCGATCAAGATCGTGCGGCGCATCCCTGGATGGCACGCACGTTTTCTTGACCAGGGGGTCGTCTGACGCTCACTTCTATGGTGCTCTCTGCGATCCCTACTCATGCCATGTCGGTGCTCCCCCTCTCCAAGGGCACTGTGGCTAGGATGGACCGTCCTCGTAGGGCCATGTTCTGGAAAGGGGCAAGTGAGTGCTCTGGGGGCGACTGTCAAGTGCCCTTGCTGGATGCCTGTCGTCTCTACTCAGAAGGGGGGCTTGGCTTGATGGACATTAGCGTCCAGAATACCTGCCTCCTTCTGAAGATGGTTCATAAGATTTTCAATGGCGTGTGCAACCCGTGGACTGTCTGGGTTCGACGATGGTACCTGGGTGATAATCGAGCGACCTCTACCCCAACCTGGAAAGTTTTTGCCTCCCTTGTCTAGCTCTATCGCTCGCTTACGTCGATGAAGGTTGGCAACGGTGAGCGCACCTCCATCTGGCATGATAATTGGACCTCGCTGGGTCAATTGGCGGCTGCTCTCCCCGCGGCTTATTCACAGTGTCTCCGCCCAGAAGCAACCCTAGGGGACTTTGGTCGGCTTGGTGCTGATGCAGTCCCCGTGCATGACTATTTGTCCAGAACTGCAGGTTTGGAACTTTGCTTGGTTCGGTCAGCTCTCAATCGCGTCCAGTTATCTGTAGTTGGTGATGAGCGGATCCTAGCTTGGGGTGGGTGTCTTTAGTTCAAGTCGAGTGCAATGTACCGCATGATCAAACTCTCCGGGCATGAGCTCCCCCTCCACGACCTCAATTGGGATGGCTTCATGCCCGTCAATGTCAAGTTGTTCGTCTGGATTCTACGGCATGGTAACACTCGTACGCGAGACTTCCTGCATCGGATCAACTTCCTCGAGAGTGATGACTGCCCTTTTTGCCCCGGTCGGTCTGAGACGATCGTGCACTTGTTTCTTGAGTGCCCCAGCTTGCGTCCGATGTGGGTGCGCATCCTTGACCGCCCCCCTTTGGCCATTGATTGTTGTGTTGAAAACGTCTGGTGTGCCTTCACCACCTGCCATCCTTCTTGGAGCCATCCGCTCGTCAGCACGACAATGTGTTGTGTCCTTTGGATCATTTAGAAGATTCGAAATCGGATGGTGTTCGATAACATCCGGACTCCTGATCTTGATTTGCGGCGTTTGATCCAGGAACACCTCCGAATTTGGATGGTCCGAGCCCCCTCCCGCATTGAATGTGCTCTGTTGCTGCTGTGGTCTGAAGCTATTTGTAGATGACATCCTCTCTCTCTCCCTTCTCTCTCTCTCTCTTCGGGCTCTTTGGAGCTATGTAACAACCGACCCCGCTGTTCGTTATTATTATTAATATAAAAATGAGTTCAGGTGGGCAATCGCCCCTCGTTGACTGCTCAAAAAAAACCACAGAATGAACACCTAGGCTTGGCAGGCCAATTATGATGGTATGGTCATAACGTCTTGTAGGGAGTACAACATCTTGAGAAACTTACAACAAAAATATCTGGTTTTTAAATGGGATCTTAGCATTCCATATCCAGTAGTCACTGCCCAGCCAAATGGCTCTCAAGCAACACAACAGATTGTTGCATGCATGCATACAATAATATTTTATAGTTTAAATATTTGAGCAACAAAAAGGAAATATAGAAATAGATGCACATGAGGGAAGCCGTGTCAAAGTGTACAATCCAGATTCCAGGAGCCTCGGGCTTTATATAGCACACAAGTCCAGCATCAAGTCATTGGAGTAGGACCACCTGACCTCCCATGTTATGCATTTGGTATTTTAAATCTACACATTTCTATCTATAAATATGATAAAAGTTTGTAAACTTTAGCTTTCAAAAAAACTATATGTGCTATAATATCGCACATATGGAGTATAAGGGGTTGTTCGGAGCTCCTCCAACTCCTAGCTCCACAAGCTCTGCCGGTAGAGTTAGCATGAATGTATGAGCTCGCCACCACCAAGAAAAATGGTTCAACCCGCCATCCTGTATCACTCCTTTTTTCCCTAAAAAGAAAAAAAATGCTACCCTCCTAATATCCTGCTCGCAACCTACCCAGTGTAGGTGGTCCCCGTGACCATGCCGAATTCCACCCCTTCGTCGCCCGGCGAGCCTCTGTGTTGATATATTAGACTATTCTAGCCACATTCCGGTCGAATCCCGTTCCGAAGGAGCACTTCCCTTGCTGCTAGCCAAGAGCTGCAACTACAGACATAGGAGAAGCCCGCCTTGATGACACTAATGTCGGTGCTCGTCATGTCGTCCTCTGAGCCCGGCTCCTCGCCCTTCCACTCACCCCAGCCAAAGGTAGGGTCGCCTTTGCTTCTTCCCTATGGCAGTCATGGTGATGCCACTATACATGCGTTGGGAGAAGCTGCCTAGTGAGCCAAACACATCTGATGTTGGAAATATGCCGTAGAGGCAATAATAAAATGGTTATTATTATTTTTCCTTGTTCATGATAATTGTCTATTGTTCATGCTATAATTGTATTAACCGGAAACCGTAATACATGTGTGAATACATAGACCACACCATGTCCCTAGTAAGCCTCTAGTTGACTAGCTCGTTGATCAATAGATGGTCATGGTTTCCTGACAATGGACATTGGATGTCGTTGATAACGGGATCACATCATTAGGAGAATGATGTGATGGACAAGACCCAATCCTAAGCATAGCGCAAGATCGTGTAGTTCGTCTTCTAGAGCTTTTCTAATATCAAGTATCATTTCCTTAAACCATGATATTGTGCAACTCCCGGATACCGTAGGAATGCTTTTGGTGTATCAAATGTCACAACGTAACTGGGTGACTATAAAAAGGTGCACTACAGGTGTCTCCGAAAGTGTTTGTTGGGTTGGCACGAATCGAGACTGGGATTTGTCACTCCGTGTGACGGAGAGGTATCTCTGGGCCTACTCGGTAATACGTCATCATAATGAGCTCAATGTGACTAAGGAGTTAGTCACGGTATCAAGTGTTACCGAATGAGTAAAGAGACTTGCCGGTAACGAGATTGAACAAGGTCTAGGGATACCGACGATCGAATCTCGGGCAAGTAACATACCGATGGACAAAGGGAATTGTATACATGATTAATTGAATCCCCGAAGTCGTGGTTCATCCGATGAGATCATCGTGGAACATCTAGGAGCCAATATGGATATCCAGATCCCGCTATTGGTTATTGGCCGGAGAGGTGTCTCGGTCATGACTACATGGTTCTCGAACCCGTAGGGTCTACACACTTAAGGTTCGGTGATGCTAGAGTTGTAATGGGAATTGTATGTGGTTACCAAAAGTTGGTCGTAGCCCCGGATGAGATCTTGGACATCACGAGGAGTTCCGGAATGGTCCGGAGGTGAAGATTTATATATGGGAAGTCCAGTTTTAGTCACTGGAAAAGTTTTGGGGTTTATCGGTATTGTAGCGGGACCACCGAAGGGGTTCCGGGGGTCCATCGAGAGGGTCCACCTGCCCCGGAGGACCTAATGGGATGTAGTTAGGTGGGAACGAGTCCCTTAGTGGGCTGGTGCGCCTCCAACTAGGGCCCAAGGTGCCTAGGGCAGCGAACCCTAGGGGTGTGGGGGCGCCCCCACCAAACTTGGGGGACAAGTTCCCCCCTTGGCCGCCGCCCCAACCTAGATTGGATCTAGGGGGGACGGCCTCCTCTCCCCCTGTCCTATAAATAGTGGGAGGTGGGAGGTCATCCACACACCCTTGCCCCTGGCGTAGCCCTCCCCCCTACACCTCCTCCTCCTCCGTAGTGCTTAGCGAAGCTCTGCCGGAGAACCACAAGCTCCATCGCCACCATGCCGTCGTGCTGCCGAAGCTCTCCCTCAACTTCTCCTCCCCCTTGCTGGATCAAGAAGGAGGATACGTCAACGGGTTGTACATGTGTTGAACACGGAGGCACCATCCGTTCAATGTTTGGATCAGATCTTCCGCGATTTGAATCGCTGCGAGTACGACTCCATCAACCGCGTTCTTTGCAATGCTTCCGCTTAGCTATCTTCAAGGGTATGCAGGTGCTCTCTCTCTCATTGCTAGCATCTCCTAGATTGATCTTGATGACACGTAGGAAAATTTTGAATTATTACTACGTTCCCCAACAGTGGCATCAGAGCTAGGTCCATGCGTAGATTCTATGCACGAGTAGAGCACAAGTAGTTGTGGGCGATGATTTGGTCAATTTGCTTGCCGTTACTAGTCCTATCTTGATTTGGCAGCATTGTAGGATGAAGCGGCCCGGACTGACTTGACACGTACACTTACGTGAGACTGGTTCCACTGCCTCACATGCACTTGTGGCATAGGGTGGCCAGCGGGTGTCTGTCTCTCCCACTTTAGTCGGATCGAATTCGATGAAGAGGGTCCTTATGAAGGGTAAATAGAAATTGGCATATCACCGTTGTGGCTTTTGTGTAGGTAAGAAACGTTCTTGCTAGAAACCCATAGCAGCCACGTAAAACTTGCAACAACAATTAGAGGGCATCTAACTTGTTTTGCAGGGTATGCTATGTGATGTGATATGGCCAAAAGGATGTGATGAAATATATGTGATGTATGAGATTGATCATGTTCTTGTAAAAGGAATCACGACTTGCATGTCGATGAGTATGACAACCGGCAGGAGCCATAGAAGTTGTCTTAATTTATTGTATGACCTACGTGTCAATCAAAAACGCCATGTAATTACTTTACTTTATTGCTAACCGTTCGCCATAGTAGTAGAAGTAATAGTTGGCGAGACAACTTCATGAAGACACGATGATGGAGATCATGGTGTCGTTCCGGTGACGATGGTGATCATGCCACGCCCCGAAGATGGAGATCAAAGGCGCTAGATGATATTGGCCATATCATGTCACTTTCTGATTTGCATGTGATGTTTATCATGTTTTTACATCTTATTTGCTTTGAACGACGGTAGCATAAATAAGATGATCCCTCACTAAAATTTCAAGAAATGTGTTCCCCCTAAGTGTGCACCATTGCGAAGGATCGTTGTTTCGAAGCACCATGTGATGATCGGGTGTGTAGATTCTAACGTTCGCATACAACGGGTGTAAGCCAGATTTACAAATGCAAAACACTTAGGTTGACTTGACGAGCCTAGCATGTACAGACATGGCCTCGAAACATGAGAGACCGAAAGGTCGAACATGAGTCGTATAGTAGATGTGATCAACATGGAGATGTTCATCATTGATGACAAGGCCGTCTCACGTGATGGCCGGACACGGCCTAGTCGATATGGATCATGTATCACTTAGATGACTAGAGGGATGTCTATCTGAGTGGGAGTTCATTAAATAATTTGATTAGATGAACTTAATTATCATGAACTTAGTCTAAAAAATTGTCTTTACAGTCTATCTTGTAGATCCAATGGCCCATGCTAATGTTGCCCTCAACTTCAACGCGTTCCTAGAGAAACCAAGCAGAAAGATGACGGAAGCAACTATACAGACTGGGTCCGTAACTTGAGGATTATCCTCATAGATTCCAAGAAATTATATGTCCTTGATGGACCGCTAGGTGACACACCCACTTTCCTAGCAACTCAGGACGTTATGAACGCCTCGTAGTCGTGTAGTGATGATTACTCCCTGGTTTAGTGCGGCATGCTTTACAGCTTAGAACCGGGCCTCCAAAAGAATTTTGAGCAACATGGAGCATATGAGATGTTCCAAGAGCTGAGAATGGTTTTCCAAGATCATGCCTGGGTCAACAGATATGGAGCCTCCGACAAGTTCTTCAGTTATAAGATGGAGGAAAATAGTTCTGTCAGCGAGCACATACTCAAAATGTCTGGCTTGCACACCTGCTTCTCTCAGGTGGGAGTTAATCTTCCGGATGACTCGGTTATTAACAGAACCCTCCAGTCGCCTCCACCTAGATACAAGAGCTTTGTGATGAACTTCAATATGCAAGGGATGGAGAAGTCCATTCCCGAGTTATACTCGATGCTGAAATCAGCGGAAGTAGATATCAAAAAGGAACATCAAGTGTTGATGGTGAATAAGACCACCAGTTTCAAGAAAGGCAAGGGTAAGAAGAACTTCAAGAAGGACGGCAAAGCAGTTGCCGCGCCTGGTAAATCAGTTGCCGGGAAGAGGCCCAAGAATGGACCCAAGCCTGAGACTTGGTGCTTTTATTGCAAGGGAACCGGTCACTCAGAGCGGAACTGCCCCAAGTCGTTCACGGATAAGAAGGCCGGCAACGTCAAAGGTATATATGATATACATGTTATTGCTGTGTACCTTACCAGTGCTCGTAGTCGCTCCTGGGTATTTGATACCGGTGCGGTTGCTCACATTTGTAACTCAAAAAGGAGCTGCAGAATAAGCGAAGACCGGCGAAGGACGAGGTGACGATGTGCGTCGGGAATGGTTCCAAGGTTGATGTGATCACCGTCGGCACGCTACCTCTACATCTACCTTCAAGATTAGTTTTAAACCTCAATAATTGTTATTTAGTACCAGCTTTGAGCATGAACATTGTATATGGATCTCGTTTGATGTGAGATGGCTACTCATTTAAATCCGAGAATAATGGTTTTTCTATTTATATGAGAGATATGTTTTATGGTCATGCCCCGTTGGTTAATGGTTTATTTTTGTTGAATCACGAACGCGATGTTACACATATTCATAGTGTGAATACCAAACGATGTAAGGTTGACAATGATAGTCCCACATACTTGTGGCACTGCCGCCTTGGTCATATTGGTGTCAAACGCATGAAGAAACTCCATGCAGATGGACTTTTGTAGTCTCTTGATTATGAATCATTTGACACCTGCGAACCATGCCTCATGGGTAAGATGACCAAGACTCCGTTCTCCGGAACAATGGAGCGAGCAACCAACTTGTTGGAAATAATACATACCGATGTATGCGATCGAATGAGCATTGAGGCTCGCGGTGGCTATCGTTATGTTCTCACCCTCACCGAGGACTTAAGCAGATATGGGTATGTCTACTTAATGAAACACAAGTCTGAGACCTTTGAAAAGTTCAAGGAATTTCAGAGTGAGGTAGAGAATCAACGTGACAAG
Organism: Hordeum marinum; assembly: GCA_022496015.1. Lineage (NCBI taxonomy): Eukaryota > Viridiplantae > Streptophyta > Magnoliopsida > Poales > Poaceae > Hordeum > Hordeum marinum. The sequence goes on along the minus strand of CM039676.1, from coordinate 333,188,640 downwards.
AAAATAAAGTTATTACGATCTAAACGTGAAGGAGAATATTTGAGTCACGAGTTTGGCACGCACTTGAGGAAATGTGGAATTGTTTCACAACTCACGCCGCCTAGCACACCTCAGCGTAATGGTGTATCCGAACGTCCTAATCGCACTCTATTGGATATGGTGCGATCTATCATGTCTCTTACTGATCTACTGTTGGAAATATGCCTTAGAGGCAAAAATAATTAGTTATTATCATATTTCACTGTTCATGATGATCGTTTATTATCCATGCTAGAATTGTATTGATCGAAAACTCAGATACATGTGCATAGACAACACCATGTCCCTAGTATGACTCTAATAGACTAGCTCGTTGATCAAAGATGGTCAAGGTTTCCTAACCATGGACATGAGATGTCATTTGATAACGGGATCACATCATTAGGAGAATGATGTGATGGACAAGACCCAAACCATAAACGTAGCATGTGATCGTGTCAGTTTATTGCTACAGTTTTCTGCATGTCAAGTATTTGCTCCTATGACCATGAGATCATGCAACTCACTGACACCGGAGGAGTACCTTGTGTGTATCAAAGGTCGCAACATAACTGGGTGACTATAAAGGTGCTCTACAGGTATCTCCGAGGGTGTCTGTTGGGTTGGCATGGATAAGGACTGGGATTTGTTACTTCGTGTGACGGAGAGGTATCTCAACTCCCACTCGGAAATACAACATCACAATAAGCCTGGCAAGCAATGTTACTAAGTGTTAGCCACGGGATCTTGTATTACGGAACGAGTAAAGAGACTTGATGGTAATGAGATTGAACTAGGTATGGACATACCGACGATCGAATCTCGGGCAAGTAAACATACCGAAGAACAAAGGGAACAACATACTGTTGGAAATATGCCCTAGAGGCAATAATAAATTAGTTATTATCATATTTCCTTGTTCATGATAATCTTTTATTATCCATGCTAGAATTGTATTGATCAAAAACTCAGATACATGTGTGGATACATAGACAACACCATGTCCCTAGTATGCCTCTAATAGATTAGCTCGTTGATCAAAGATGGTTGAGGTTCCCTAGCCATGTACATGAGATGTCATTTGATAACAGGATCACATCATTTAGGAGAATGATGTGACGGACAAGACCCAAACTATAAATGTAGCATATGATCGTGTCAGTTTATTGCTACTGTTTTCTGCATGTCAAGTATCTATTCCTATGACCATAAGATCATGCAACTCACTGACACCAGAGGAGTGCCTTGTGTGTATCAAACGTCGCAACGTAACTGGGTGACTATAAAGGTGCTCTACCGGTATCTCTGAGGGTGTCTGCTAGGTTGGCATGGATCAACGCTGGAATTTGTTACTCCGTGTGACGGAGAGGTATCTTAGGGCCCACTCGGTAATACAAAATCACAATAAGCCTTGCAAGCAATGTGACTAAGTGTTAGCCACGGGATCTTGTGTTACGGAACGAGTAAAGAGACTTTCCGGCAACGAGATTGAACTAGGTATGGAGATACCGACGATCGAATCTCGGGCAAGTAACATACCGAAGAACAAAGGGAACATCATATGGGATTAACTGATTTCTTGACATAGAGGTTCGACCGATAAATATCTTCATAGAATATGTAGGAATCAATATGGGCATCCAGGTCCCACTATTGGTTATTGACTGTTGAGGTGACTCGGTCATGTCTACATAGTCCTCGAACCCGCAGGGTCTGCACACTTAAGGTTCGGTGACGTTTTGGTAGTATAGAGTTATGTATGGTGGTGACTGAAGGTTGTTCGGAGTCCTTGATGAGATCCCGGACATCACGAGGAGCTCTGGAATGGTCCGGAGGTAAAGATTGATATATAGGAAGTCCTGTTTTTGTCACCGGAAAAGTTTTGGGCTCATCGGTAGTGTACCGGGAGTGCCGGGAGGGTACATGGGACCATCGGGAGGGGTATTTCGACCCAAGAGGTTACATGGGCTGTGGGAGAAGGAATACCAGCCCTTAGTGGGCTGGCCGAAGTCTCACAGAAAGCCCATGCGGCTAGGGAAGAAATCCATTGTGGAAAAAAGGCAAAAGTGGGAAAATAAGGAAGGAGTCCTCATCCTACTAGGAGTGGAGGAGGAGGACTCCTCCCTCCCACTTCGGACGAACCAGATTTGGCTCCTTGGGAGCCAAGTCTCCTCTCTCCCCTCCTCCTATATATACTAGAGGTTTTGAGGGTTTTTGACATAGAAAAACAGCCACGTGCTACCTCTCCTCTAGATCGCAGTTTCTCCTCTAGATCGGTTTTCAGCGGTGCCTAGGCGAAGCCCTGCTGAAATAAATCCACCACCATCACCACAACACCGTCGCGCTGCTAGAGAACTCATCTACCTCTACGCTCTCTCTTGCTGGATCAAGAAGGCGGAGATCGTCATCGAGCTGTACGTGTGTTGAACGCGGAGGTGCCGTCCGTTCGGCACTAGATCGGAAGGACCATGATCAAGATCGCGAGACGATTCGTGATGGGATCGCGGGATGAATCGTGGTGAGATCGCGGGACAGATCATGACTGGATTGCAGGACGGATCGTGATTGGATCGCAGGACGCTCGGCCATTTGGATCGCGAAGACGTTCGACTACATCAACCGCGTTTCTTCCCGCTTCCCGCTTAGCGATCTACAAGGGTATGTAGATCCACTCTCCCTCTTATAGATGCTCATCACCATGGATAGATCTTGCGTGTGCGTAGGAAATTTTGTAATTCCCATGCAACGTTCCCCAAAAATGGCATCATGAGCTAGGTCTATGTGTAGATGAGATTTCGAGTAGAACACAAAGAGTTTGTGGGCATTGATGCTTAGATTGCTTCCTCCCTTGGTCGTGTTTTGGTTCAGCAGTATTGTGGTATGAAGCGGCCCGGACCAACCTTACTTGTACGCTTACGAGAGACCGGTTCCATCGACTGACATGTAACTTCGTTGCACAAAGATGGCTGGCGGGTGTCTGTTTCTCCTACTTTAGTTGGATCGGATTCGACAAAGGCGGTCCTTGAGAAGGTTGAAAAGCAACTTATGTATCACTGTTGTGGTTTTGCAATGAGAATTGTTCTTGCTAGATACCCGTAGCAGCCACATAAAACTTGCAACAAAAATTAGAGGACGTCTAACTTGTTTTTGCAGGGTATGTTGTGATGTGATATGGCCAATTAGATGATGAGATATATGTGATGTATGAGATGATCATGTGATGTATAGAATATCACGACTTGCATGTCGATGAGTACGGCAACCGGCAGGAGCCATAAGGTTGTCTTTAATTATTGTATGACTCGCGTGTCAATCATTAAGCGCTATGTAATGCTTTACTTTATCGCTAAACGGTAGCAATAGTAGTATGAGCATGGCGGGTGTGATAACCCCGATGGCGACACAATGATGGAGATCATGATGATGGAGATCATGGTGTTATGCCGGTAACCATGGAGATCATGCTGGTGCTTTCAAGATGGAGATCAAAAGCACAAGTTCATGGCCATATCATGTCACTTATGATTTGCATGTCATTAATCCTTTTTTTGCACCTTGTTTTGCTTGGGACGACGGTAGCATTATAAGGTGAACCCTCACTTAAATTTCAAGATAAATTGTGTTCTTCCGGAGTGTGCACCGTTGCGAAAGTTTGTCGTGTAGAGACACCACGTGATGATCGGGTGTGATAGACTCTACGTTCACATACAACGGGTGCAAGCCAGTGTTGCACATGCGGAACACTCGGGTTAAACTTGATGAGCCTAGCATGTATAGACATGGCCTCGGAACACAAGAGACCGAAAGGTGGAACATGAGTCATATAGTAGATATGATCAACATGATGATGTTCACCATTCAAACCACCTCAACTCACGTGATGATCGGACTTGAGTTGGTGAATTTGGATCATGTATCACTCGAATGACCGGAGGGATGTCAATTTGAGTGGGAGTTCTTAAATAATATGATTAGTTGAACTCATTATCATGAACATAGTCAGTAGTGTCTTTGCAAATTATGTTATAGATTACTAGCTCACGCTGTAGCTCCCTAGAATTTTTATGTTCCTAGAGAAATAGAGTGTAAAGATGATGGTAGCAATATTGCGGACCGGGTCCGTGATCTGAGGATTGTCCTCATTGCTGCATAGAAGGCTTATGTACTTAATGCACCGCTCGATGCGCCACCCCCTCTAGCGTCGTATGTAGATGTTGTGAACATCTGACAGGAGCGTTCCGATGACTACTTGATAGTTCAGTGCGTCATGCATTACAGCTTAGAATTGAGGCTCCAAAATGTTTTGAATGTCACGGAACATATGAGATGTTCTAAGCGCTGAAATTGGGATCTCAGGCTCGTGCCCGTGTTGTGAGGTATGAGATGTCCAACAAGATTCTTTGCCTGCAAGATGAAGGAGAATAGCTCAATCGTTGAGCATGTGCTTAGATTGTCTGGGTGCTACAATCGCTTGAATCAAGTGGGAGTTGATCTTCCAGATAAGATGGTGATTGATATAGTTCTCCAAGTCACTGTCACTAAGCTACGAGAACTTCGTGATGAACTATAATTATGCCAGGGATGGAAATGATGATCCCTGAGCTATTCGCGATGTTTGACACCGCGAAGGTAGAAATCAAGAAGGAGCATCAAGTGTTGATGGTTAGATAAAACACTAGTTTCGAAAAGGGACAAGGTAAGGAGGGAAACTTCATGGATGGCAAGACAATTGCTGCTCCAGTGAAGCAACCCAATGTTGAACACAAACCCGAGACTAAGTGCTTCTATTATGAGGAGAGCGGTCGCTGAAGCGGAACAACCCTAGATACTTGGTAGATAAGAAGGCTGGCAACGTCGAGAGAAGTATATTTTATATACGTGTTATTGATGTGTACCTTGCTAGTACTCCTAGTAGCACCTGGGTATTGGATACCTGTTCGGTTGCTAAATGTTAGTAACTCAAAATAAAAGCTAGGGAATAAACGGAGAACTAACTAAAGGTGAGGTGATGATGTGTGTTGGAAATGTTTCCAAGGTTGATGTGATCAACATCGCACGCTCTCTCTACCTTCGGGATTAGTGACGAACCTAAATAAATGTTATTTGGTGTTTGCGTTGAGCATGAACGTGATTAGATCATGTTTATTGCAATACGGTTATTCATTTAAGTCAGAAATAAAGGTTATTCTTCTTGCATGAATAATACCTTCAATGGTCATGCACCCAATGAATGGTTTGTTGAATCTTGATTGTAGTAGTACACATGTTCATAACATAGATGCCAAAAGATACAAAGTTATTAATGATAGTACCACATACTTGTGGCATTGCCGCTAAATGTCATATTGCTGTAAAGTGCATGAAGAAACTCCATGCTGATGGATCTTTGGACTCATTCAATTTTGAATCGGTTGAGACATGCAGACGATGCCTCTTGGGCAAGATGACTAAAACCCCGTTTTCCAGAACGGGCAATTGACTTATTGGAAATGATACATTTTGATGTATACGGTACAATGAGTGTTGTAGCGTGCAGTGGATATCGTTGTTTTCTCATCTTCACTAATGATTTGAGTATATATAGTGTATATTTACTTAATGAAACACAAGTCTGAATAGTTTGAAAAGTTCAAGCAGAATCAGAGCGAAGTTTGAGATCATCGTGACGAGAAGATAAAATGTCTACGATATGATTGTGGAGGTGAATATCTGAGTTACGAGTTTGGTATACAACTTAAGACAATGTGAAAAGTTGTTTCACAACTCACGCCACCTAGAACACCGTAGTGTGATGGTGTGTCCAAACGACATAGTCGTGCTCTATTGGATATGGTGCGTTCTATGATGTCTCTTATCGTTTTGCCACTATCGTTTTGGGGTTATGCATTAGAGACAACTACATTCACTTTAAATAGGGCACCATCTAGATCCGTTGAGATGACACCGTGTGAATTATGGTTTGATAGAAACCTAAGCTGTCATTTCTTAATGTTTGGGGCTGCGACGCTTATGTGAAAAAAGGTTTTCACCTAATGAGCTCGAACCCAAAGCGTACAAATGCATCTTCATAGAATACCCTAAGAACAGTTGGGTAAACCTTCTATCTCAGATCCAAGCATAAAGTATTTGTTGCTAAAACGGGTCCTTTCTTGAGAAAGAGTTTCTCTTGAAAGAATTGAGTGGGAGGAAAATAGAACTTGATGAGGTTGTTGAACCTTTGTTTCAACTAGAGAGTAGCGCAACGCAGGAAGATGTTTCTGTGGAGCCTACGTTAGTTGAAGAGGAAGTTAATGATGATGATCATGAAGCTTCGGATCAAGTTACTATCGAACCTCGTAGGTCGACAAGGACGTGTACTGCTCCTGAGTGGTACGACAACCCTATCTTAGAGGTCATGTTGTTGGACAACGATGAACCTACGAGCTGTGGAGAAGCGATGATGGGCCTGTATTCCAACAAATGGTTACAGGCCGTGAAATCCGAGAAAGGATCCATATATGAAAACCAAGTATGGACTTTGTTAGACTTGCTCGTTGAATGGGAGGTCGTTGGGTACAAATGGACCTTTAAGATGAAGACATACGCTGATGGTGAATGTCACCATTTATAAACCTCGACTTGTTGCAAAGAAGTTTACGCCAAGTTCAAGGAGTTGACTACGATGAGACTTTCTCACCCGTAGCGATGCTAAAAGTCTGTTGGAATTTTGTTACCAGTGGCTGCATTTTTCAATTATGAAATCTGGCAGATGGATGTCAAAACATCGTTTCCTTAATGGTTTACTTGAGGAAAGGTTGTATGTGATACAACCAAAAGGTTTTGTCTGTCCTAAGGATGCTAAAAGCTGTGCGAGCTCCAGCAATCCTTCTATGGGCTGGAGCAAGCATCTCGGATTTGGAATATACGCTTTGATGAGGTGATCAAAGTTTTTGAGTCTATACAAAGTTTATGAGAAACTTGTATTTACAATAAAGTGAGTGGGAACACTATAGAGTTTCTGATAAGCATATGTGGATGGCATATTGTTGATCGGAAATGATGTAGAATTTCTGGAAAGCATCAAAGGGTTGTTTGAAAAGAGGTTTTCAAAGGAAGACCTGGATAAAGCTACTTAATTGTTGGGCATCAAGATCTATAGAGATAGATCAAGACGGCTTATGAGACTTTCACTGAGTACATACCTTGACAAGATTTTGAAAGAGTTCAAAATGGATCACTCAAAGAAAGAGTTCTTGCCTTATTTGTAAGGTGTGAAGTTGAATGAGACTCAAAGCTTGACCACGGCAGAAGAAAGTGAAAGGACGAAGGTCGTCCCTATGCTTAATCCATAGGCTCTATATAGTATGTCATGCTGCGTACCACACCTGTGTGTGCCTTGCCATGAGTTTGTCAAGGGGTACAAAAGTGATCCAGGAGTGGATTACTGGATATCAGTCAAGATTATCCTTGGTAACTGAAGGACTAAGGAAATGTTTCTTGATTACGGAGGTGATGAAGAGTTCATCGTAAAGAGTTACATCGATGCAAGCTTTAACACCAATCCGGATAACTCTTAGTAGCAATCCGGATACGTATAGTGGAGCCGCCATTTGGAATAGCTCCAAGTGGAGTGTGGTAGCAGTGTCTATAGTAAGACATAGAGATTTGCAAAGTACACATGGATTTGAATGTTGCAGACCCATTGGCTAAAAGACCTCTCTCACATGCAAAGCATGATCGAGCCCCAGAACTCATTGGGTGTTAGATTCATAACAATGTAAATCACATGGTGATGTGAACTAGATTATTGACTCTAGTGCAAGTGGGAGACTGTTGGAAATATGCCCTAGAGGCAATAATAAATTAGTTATTATCATATTTCCTTGTTCATGATAATCGTTTATTACCCATGCTAGAACTGTATTGATTGGAAACTCAGATACATGTGTGGATACATCGACAACACCATGTCCCTAGTATGCCTCCAATAGACTAGCTTGTTGATCAAAGATGGTTGAGGTTTCCTAGCCATGGACATGATATGTTATTTGATAATGGGATCACATCATTAGGAGAATGATGTGATGAATAAGACCAAATTATAAACGTAGCATATGATCGTGTTAGTTTATAGCTATTGTTTTCTGCATCACTAGTAGAAAACAGACCTTTCGTCCCAAGCATTAGTCTCGGTCTGGTTACAAGCCGGTACTAAAGATGCTATTAGTCCTGGTTCGTACCGGCTCCAACGGCTAGGAGCAGGGCGACCTTTAGTACCGGCTCGTAAGGGATCTTTAGTACCGGTTCGTGTCATGAACCAGTACTAAAGGGGGCGTGGTAGGCTTTTAGTCAGACTTGGGCCCCGCGTGCCTCTTTAGTACCGGTTGGTGGCACGAACCGGTACTAAAGGTTGCCTTTTACTACCAGTTGGTGTCACCAACCGGTACTAAAGACTTCCTATATATATATGCTTCGTCCGCAGCCGATCGAAGGGGCTCTCATTTCTCTGTTTTCTCCCCTGTTCTTCTTCTTGCTCGAAGATCATCCTCCATTTTGCCAAGGATTTTTCAAGATTTGAAGGCACCCCATCTATCCAAGTGTTCACAAAGGTTAACAACTTTGCCCCTTCATCTCTCATTGCTAGATTAGCTTGTGGTATGCTCAAAGATATGTGATTTGTGGGTTTTAGCTAGGTTTTGGGGGAGAGATCATTATTTGGGGGTTTATTTGATTTATATGCAATTTGAGCTCAAATTAACTTGTTAGGTTGCATATGTGCAGGTGTGGTTTATTTGGTGCCTTCCCATCCCCGTCCTAACCACCGTCGATCGTCCGCACCGTCTCGTCGCGACACTGGCCACCTTGGTGAGTCTCTTGTTCTTCTTAAAACCTTTTTGTTAAAAAAATTACTTGTATGATTTAGATAGCTGTGTGTACAATTTACTTACTTGTATTATTCTTAGTTATTCTATAGTGTCATGGTTATGGTATCCGCCCACGTCGGCCCTCGTCCAGTCTATGATTCAGATGTGGTATGTCGTTATCTTTTATAACTATTTCACACATCATCTAATGTCTATGACAATTAATTATGCCACCGAATTGACGTAGATGTTTTTATCTATAGGAAGTAGTTGAACCAGAAATTCCAACCGACTATGCAATTTTGCTTGGGAAATTAACACAAGCTGAAAAAGAAATTGATCATTTGAAACAAAAATTGAAAAGAACTGAAGATGAGAAGATGGGATTGGAGTTGCATGTTGCCGATATCGTCGATGATTACAAGAACAAGATGGCTGGAATGCGCTTGAAGCTTAGAAAGATTAGAAAATATGCCATTGATAAAGAGGCTTGGTATCATTATGTCGTTGGCTCAATTGTTACCTTAGTTGTGATTATGATCACATTTTTGTTGTATTTACATGTTTTAGATAGTTGTATGTTGTTTTATGAGATGTATGTATGAACTATAAGTATCTATTATTTGCAATAATAACATTTGGTCACTGCCAGCTCTACTTTGGTTGTAATGTGATGATGAAGTTGTATTAATTTGGTCACTTCGATGTTGTGTAGTGAACATGAGCCGGCAATGGATGTACGATGACCGACTAAGTCCAGGGTTCCTTAATGGCCTGCATGATTTTATTCGTGTGGATGAGGCAAACAACCAGAATGGTTTCATGTGTTGTCCATGTCGTGACTGTAAGAATGATATGAATTACTCTACCTCAAAAACCCTTCACTACCCACCTGCTGAAGTCCGGTTTCATGTCCGGCTATAGCTGTTGGACCAAGCATGGAGAAAGAGGGGTTATAATGGAAGACAATGAAGAAGAAGAGGATGATGACAACTATCCTTTTGCCAATACAACAATGAGGGAAGTTGAAGAAGAGGCACCAATGGGGGAAGCTGAAGAAGAGGCATCAGATGAGCCCGCTGATGATTTTGGTCAGGTCATTGCTGATGCAAAGAGAAACTGCAAAAGTGACAAGGAGGGGTTGAAGTTGAAGCGCATGTTAGAGGATCACAAGAAATTCTTGTATCCAAATTGTGAAGATGACCAGAAAAAGCTGGGTACCACGCTGGAATTGCTGCAATGGAAGGTGAAGAATGGTGTAACTGACAAGGGATTTCAAGAATTGCTAATAATGATAAAGACTATGCTTCTAAAGGATAACGAATTGCCTGAAAGTACGTACGAAGCAAAGAAGGTTGTCTGCCCTCTAGGATTAGAGGTGAAGAAGATACATTCATGCCCTAATGACTGCATCCTCTACCGCAGTGAGGAGTACGAGAATTTGGATGCATGCCCGGTATGCGGTGCACTGCGCTATAAGATCTCCCGCGATGACCCTGGTGATGTGGAGGGAAAACACCACAAGAAGAGGGTTCCTACCAAGGAGATGTGGTATGCTCCTATAATACCACGGTTGAAACGTTTGTTCCAAAACAAAGAGCATGCCAAGTTGTTGCGATGGCACAAAGAAGAACGTAAGAAATACGGGATGTTGAGAGCACCCGCTGATGGGTCGCAGTGGAGAAAAATTGAGAGGGAGTTCGAGGACCTTGCAGCTGACGCAACGAACTTATGGTTTGGTCTTAGTACAGACGACATGAATCCTACTTGGTTGTGCATGAAGCGGAAGTTCATTATGATGCCAGTGCTCATCCAAGGCCCTAAGCAACCCGACAACGACATTGATGTATACCTAAGGCCACTAGTTGATGAACTTCTATAGTTGTGGAAAAAACTAGGTGTACGTGTGTGGGATGCGCACACACAGAAGGAAATTGACCTATGAGCATTGTTGTTTGTAACCATCAATGATTGGCCTGCTCTTAGTAACCTTTCAGGACATACAAACAAGGGATACAATGCATGCACGCACTGTTTTGATGATACTAAAAGTATATATTTGGATAAATGTAAGAAGAATGTGTACCTAGGACATCGTCGATTTCTACCGATCAAACATATCTTAAGAAAGGCAGGCAACCATTTCAAAGGTGAGCCACATAACCGGAAGAAGTCTGGCCTCCGTACTGGTGAATATATATTTGATATGGTCAAGTATTTACAAGTAATCTTTGGAAAGGGTCCTGGCGGACAATATGTTCTGAATGACGCCAACGGACACGCACCCATGTGGAAGAAGAAATCTATATTTTGGGAAATTGAATATTGGAAAGCCCTAGGGGTCCGCAATGCAATCGACGTGATGCACATGACGAAGAATCTTTGTGTGAACCTGGTAGGCTTCTTGGGCGTGTATGGAAAGACAAAATATACACCAGAGGCACGGGAGGATAGGCAAAGAATTAATAAAAAAGACGGCATGCCTCCGAAGCAATATCAAGTTCCTGCCAGCTACACTCTTACAAAAGAATAGAAGGAAATATTTTTTGAATGCCTGCTCAGTATCAAGGTCCCGTATGGCTTCTCGTCGAATATAAAGGGAATAATAAATATGCCAGAGAAAAAAATTTAATATCTAAAGTCTCATGACTGCCACGTGATTATGACGCAATTACTTCCGGTTGCACTTAGGGGGCTTCTATCGGAAAATGTTCGATTAGCCATTGTGAAGCTATGCGCATTCCTCAATGCAATTTCTCAAAAGGTAATCGATCCAGAAATCCCACCAAGGTTACAGAATGACCTGGTCCAATGTCTTGTCAGTTTCGAGTTGGTGTTCCCTCCATCCTTCTTCAATATTATGACACACGTCCTAGTTCACCTAGTCGAAGAGATTAACATTCTGGGTCCTGTATTTCTACACAATATGTTCCCCTTCGAGAGGTTCATGGGAGTCTTAAAGAAATATGTTCATAACCATGCTAGGCCAGAAGGAAGCATCGCCAAGGGATATGGAACAGAGGAGGTTATTGAGTTTTGTGTTGACTTTGTTCCTGACATTAAGCCAATTGGTCTTCCTGAATCGCGGCATGAGGGGAGACTGGGTGGAAAAGGCACACTAGGAAAGAAAGAAGCAATAAATATGGACGGGCATTCTTTAACTCAAGCACACTACACGGTTCTACAAAATTCCACCTTGGTGACTCCATATATCGAGGAACACAAGGATATTGTACGGTCCAAGAACACGGACCAGTCTGACCCCTGGATTGAATGTAAACACATGGAGACTTTTGCGGGTTGGTTGCAAACAAATCTCATCAATGACAACGATGTTCCAGATGAACTGTACTGGTTGGACAAGACACCAAGTTCAACTGTAACGACTTTCAAAGGGTACAAGATAAATGGGAATACATTTTACATGACCGCACAAGATAAAAAGAGCACCAACCAAAACAGTGGTCTCCGCTATGATGCAACCAACTTTCAAGACACATATTATGGTTACATAGAGGAGATATGGGAACTTGACTATGGACCTGATCTTAAGGTCCCTTTGTTTCGGTGCAAATGGGTCAAATATACTAGAGGCGGGGTACAAGTAGACCTGCAGTACGGAATGAGAACAGTGTATCTCAACAATCTTGGGTACACAGACGACTCATTCGTCCTAGCCATTGATGTGGCTCAGGTTTTCTATGTGAAGGACATGTCTAGCAAACCGAGGAGAAAAAAGATAAAGAAGCGAATACATCATACGATGAGCCAAAGCGCCACATAGTTCTTTTAGGGAAAAGAAACCTTGTGGGAGTGGAGGACAAGACAGACATGTCAGAAGATTATGAAAACTTTCATGAAATCCCTCCCTTCAGAGTGAAGACTGACCCAAGCATCCTGTTAAATGATGAAGATCCTCCATGGTTACGACGCAATCATAAGCAAGGGACAAACACGCAGAAAAAGTCTTAGACTGCGAGATCCCACTCTGGGATGTGACCGGCTTCACTGTCATCACTTTCTATGTGAAGGACATATGCATGCATTTTCTAGCATGGTATCTTTGTAAAAGTTTGTACACGAAGTGCATCCAGTTTTTGTCGTAACCCTCTCAACTCTTTATAAGTTGCTATGTGGGTGAAATTATGATGTCATCCCAAGTTACAACCTTTTCAGAGTTCATTTGTACTACTTTTCAAATTCAGGATCATTTAGCTCAAAATAAATCATTAAATGCATGAAAAATATCAAATGAAGTCAGAAAGTGTTGAAAATTGATGATGTGCCTTTGAATGGTGCATATTGAACACACAAAAGGTACGGAGTTCAAATAAGTTACTAAAAATGAAATCCCTTTGTAATAGATGAGTTTTCGTCTGAAACCCTCATACTTCGAAAGAGATTGTCCAATTTTACACGAATTGCATCCAGTTTTTTCCATAACCCTCTCAACTCTTTAGAAATTGCTATGTGGGTGAAATTATCATGTCATGCCAAGTTACAACCTTTTCAGAGTTCATTTGTACTGCTTTTCAAATTCAGGGTCATTTAGCTCAAATTAAATCATTAAATGCATGAAAAATATCAAATGAAGTCAGAAAGGGTTGAAAATTGATGATGTGCCTTTCAATGGTGCATATTTAACACACAAAAAGTATGGAGTTAAAATAAGTTATTAAAAATGAAATCCCTTTGTAATAGATGAGTTTTCAGCCGAAACCTTCATACTTCGAAAGAGATTGTCCAATTTGTACACAAAGTGCATCCGGTTTTTGCCGTAACCCTCTCAACTCTTTAGAAGTTGCTATGTGGGTGAAACTATGATGTCATGCCAAGTTACAACCTTTTCAGAGTTCATTTGTACTGCTTTTCAAATTCAGGGTCATTTAGCTCAAAATAAATCATTAAATGCATGAAAAATATCAAATGAAGTTAGAAAGGGTTGAAAATTGATGACGTGCCTTTGAATGGAGCATATTGAACACACAAAAAGTATGGAGTTAAACTAAGTTATTAAAAATGAAATCCCTTTGTAATAGATGAGTTTTCGTCCCGAACCCTCATACTTCGAAAGAGATTGTCCAGTTTGTACACGAAGTGCATCCATTTTTCGCCGTAACCCTCTCAGCTCTTTAGAAGTTCCTATGTGGGTGAAATTCTGCTCTCATGCCAAGTTTCAACCTTTTCAGAGTTCCTTTCTAGTGCTTTTCGATTTCAGGGTCATTTAGCTCAAAACAAATCATTAAATGCATGAAAAATATCAAATGAAGTCACAAAGGGTTGAAAATTGATTATGTGCCTTTGAATGGTTCATATTGGACACATAAAAAATATGGAGTTAAAATAAGTTATTAAAAATGAAATCCCTTTGTAATAGATGAGTTTTCGTCCCAAACCCTCATACTTTGAAAGAGATTGTCGAGTTTGTACACGAAGTGCAACCTGTTTTTTTCGTAACCCTCTCAACTCTTTAGAAGTTGCTATGTGGGTGAAATTATGATGTCATGCCAAGTTTCAACCTTTTCAGAGTTCATTAGTAGTGCTTTTCAATTTCAGGCTCATTTAGCTCAAAATATATCATTAAATGCATGAAAAATATCAAATGAAGTCAGAAAGGGTTGAAAATTGATGATGTGCCTTTGAATGGTGCATATTGAACACACAAAAAGTATGGAGTTAAAGTAAGTTATTAGAAACGAAATGCCTTTGTAATAGATGAGTTTTCGTCCGAAACCCTCATACTTCGAAAGAGATTGTCAAGTTGGTACACGAAGTGCATCCAGTGTTTGCCGTTACCCTCTCAACTCTTTATAAGTTGCTAGGTGGGTGAAATTATGATGTCATGCCAAGTTTCAACCTTTTCAGAGTTCATTTGTAGTGTTTTTCAATTTCAGGGTCATTTATCTCAAAATAAATCAATAAATGCCTGAAAAATATAAAATGAAGTCAAAAAGGGTTGAAAATTGATGATGTGCCTTTTAATGGTGCATATTGAACACACAAAACTTATGGAGTTAAAATAAGTTATTAAAAATCAAATCCCTTTGTAATAGATGAGTTTTCGTCCGAAACCGTCATACTTCGAAAGAGATTGTCCAGTTTGTACACGAAGTGCACCATTTTTTGCCGTAACCCTCTCAGCTCTTTATAAGTTGCTATGTGGGTGAAATTGTTATGTCATGCCAAGTTTCAACCTTTTCAGAGTTCATTTGTAATGCTTTTCAATTTCAGGGTCATTTAGCTCAAAACAAATCATTAAATCCATGAAAAATATCAAATTAAGTCACAAAGGGTTGAAAATTTATTATCTGCCTTTGAATGGTTCATTTTGAACACACAAAACTTATGGAGTTAAAATAAGTTATTAGAAATGAAATCCCTTTGTAATAGATGAGTTTTCGTCCGAAACCGTCATACTTAGAGAGAGATTGTCCCGTTTTTACACGAATTGCATCCAGTTTTTTCCATAACCCTCTCAACTCTTTAGAAATTGCTATGTGGGTGAAATTATCATGTCATGCCAAGTTACAACCTTTTCAGAGTTCATTTGTACTGCTTTTCAAATTCAGGGTCATTTAGCTCAAATTAAATCATTAAATGCATGAAAAATATCAAATGAAGTCAGAAAGGGTTGAAAATTGATGATGTGCCTTTCAATGGTGCATATTTAACACACAAAAAGTATGGAGTTAAAATAAGTTATTAAAAATGAAATCCCTTTGTAATAGATGAGTTTTCAGCCGAAACCTTCATACTTCGAAAGAGATTGTCCAATTTGTACACAAAGTGCATCCGGTTTTTGCCGTAACCCTCTCAACTCTTTAGAAGTTGCTATGTGGGTGAAACTATGATGTCATGCCAAGTTACAACCTTTTCAGAGTTCATTTGTACTGCTTTTCAAATTCAGGGTCATTTAGCTCAAAATAAATCATTAAATGCATGAAAAATATCAAATGAAGTTAGAAAGGGTTGAAAATTGATGACGTGCCTTTGAATGGAGCATATTGAACACACAAAAAGTATGGAGTTAAACTAAGTTATTAAAAATGAAATCCCTTTGTAATAGATGAGTTTTCGTCCCGAACCCTCATACTTCGAAAGAGATTGTCCAGTTTGTACACGAAGTGCATCCATTTTTCGCCGTAACCCTCTCAGCTCTTTAGAAGTTCCTATGTGGGTGAAATTCTGCTCTCATGCCAAGTTTCAACCTTTTCAGAGTTCCTTTCTAGTGCTTTTCGATTTCAGGGTCATTTAGCTCAAAACAAATCATTAAATGCATGAAAAATATCAAATGAAGTCACAAAGGGTTGAAAATTGATTATGTGCCTTTGAATGGTTCATATTGGACACATAAAAAATATGGAGTTAAAATAAGTTATTAAAAATGAAATCCCTTTGTAATAGATGAGTTTTCGTCCCAAACCCTCATACTTTGAAAGAGATTGTCGAGTTTGTACACGAAGTGCAACCTGTTTTTTTCGTAACCCTCTCAACTCTTTAGAAGTTGCTATGTGGGTGAAATTATGATGTCATGCCAAGTTTCAACCTTTTCAGAGTTCATTAGTAGTGCTTTTCAATTTCAGGCTCATTTAGCTCAAAATATATCATTAAATGCATGAAAAATATCAAATGAAGTCAGAAAGGGTTGAAAATTGATGATGTGCCTTTGAATGGTGCATATTGAACACACAAAAAGTATGGAGTTAAAGTAAGTTATTAGAAACGAAATGCCTTTGTAATAGATGAGTTTTCGTCCGAAACCCTCATACTTCGAAAGAGATTGTCAAGTTGGTACACGAAGTGCATCCAGTGTTTGCCGTTACCCTCTCAACTCTTTATAAGTTGCTAGGTGGGTGAAATTATGATGTCATGCCAAGTTTCAACCTTTTCAGAGTTCATTTGTAGTGTTTTTCAATTTCAGGGTCATTTATCTCAAAATAAATCAATAAATGCCTGAAAAATATAAAATGAAGTCAAAAAGGGTTGAAAATTGATGATGTGCCTTTTAATGGTGCATATTGAACACACAAAACTTATGGAGTTAAAATAAGTTATTAGAAATCAAATCCCTTTGTAATAGATGAGTTTTCGTCCGAAACCGTCATACTTCGAAAGAGATTGTCCAGTTTGTACACGAAGTGCACCATTTTTTGCCGTAACCCTCTCAGCTCTTTATAAGTTGCTATGTGGGTGAAATTGTTATGTCATGCCAAGTTTCAACCTTTTCAGAGTTCATTTGTAATGCTTTTCAATTTCAGGGTCATTTAGCTCAAAACAAATCATTAAATCCATGAAAAATATCAAATTAAGTCACAAAGGGTTGAAAATTTATTATCTGCCTTTGAATGGTTCATTTTGAACACACAAAACTTATGGAGTTAAAATAAGTTATTAGAAATGAAATCCCTTTGTAATAGATGAGTTTTCGTCCGAAACCGTCATACTTAGAGAGAGATTGTCCCGTTTGTACACGAAGTGCATCCATTTTTTGCCGTAACCCTCTCAGCTCTTTAGAAGTTGCTATGTGGGTGAAATTGTGATGTCATGCCAAGTTTTAACCTTTTCAAAATTCATTTGTAATGATTTTCAATTTCAGGGTCATTTAGCTCAAAACAAATCATTAAATGCATGAAAAATATCAAATGAAGTCAGAAATGGTTGAAAATTGTTGACGAGCCTTTGAATGGTGCATATTTGACACACAAAAAGTATGGAGTTAAACTAAGTTATTAAAAATGAAATCCCTTTGTAATAGATGAGTTTTCGTCCCAAACCCTCATACTTCGAAAGAGATTGTCCAGTTTGTACACGAAGTGCATCCAGTTTTTGCCATAACCCTCTCAACTCTTTATAAGTTGCTATGTGGGTGAAATTCTGATGTCATGCCAAGTTTCAACCTTTTCAGAGTTCATTTGTAGTGCTTTTCAATTTCTGGGTCATTTAGCTCAAAACAAATCATTAAATGCATGAAAAATATCAAATGAAGTCAGAAAGGGTTGAAAATTGATGATGTGCCTTTGAATGGTGCATATTGAACACACAAAAAGTATGGAGCTAAAATAAGTTATTAGAAACGAAATGCCTTTGTAATAGATGAGTTTTCGTCCGAAACCCTCATACTTCGAAAGAGATTGTCCAGTTTGTACACGAAGTGCATCCAGTTTTTGCCGTTACCCTCTCAACTCCTTATAAGTTGCTATGTGGGTGAAATTATGATGTCATGCCAAGTTTCAACCTTTTTAGAGTTCATTTGTAGTGCTTTTCAATTTCAGGGCCATTTAGCTCAAAATAAATCAATAAATGCCTGAAAAATATTAAATGAAGTCAGAAAGGGTTGAAAATTGATGATGTGCCTTTAAATGGTGCATATTGAACACACAAAACTTATGGAGTTAAATAAGTTATTAGAAACGAAATGCCTTTGTAATAGATGAGTTTTCGTCCGAAACCCTCATACATCGAAAGAGATTGTCCAGTTTGTACACGAAGTGCATTGAGTTTTTGCCGTTACCCTCTGAACTCTTTATAAGTTGCTATGTGCGTAAAATTATGATGTCACGCCAATTTTCAACCTTTTCAGAGTTCATTTGTAGTGCTTTTCAATTTCAGGGTCATTTAGCTCAAAATAAATCAATAAATGCCTGAAAACTTTCAAATGAAATCAGAAAGGGTTGAAAAATGATGATGTGCCTTTGAATGGTGCATATTGAACACACAAAACTTACAGAGTTAAAATAAGTTATTAGAAACGAAATGCATTTGTAATAGATGAGTTTTCGTCCGAAACCGTCATACTTCGAAAGAGATTCTCCAGTTTGTACACGAAGTGCATCCATTTTTTGTCGTTACCCTCTCAACTCTTTACAAGTTGCTATGTGGGTGAAATTATGATGTCATGCCAAGTTTCAACCTTTTCAGAGTTCATTAGTAGTGCTTTTCAATTTCAGGCTCATTTAGCTCAAAATATATCATTAAATGCATGAAAAATATCAAATGAAGTCAGAAAGGGTTGAAAATTGATGATGTGCCTGTAAATGGTGCATATTGAACACACAAAACTTATGGAGTTAAAATAAGTTATTAGAAACGAAATGCCTTTGTAATAGATGAGTTTTCGTCCCAAACCCTCATACTTCGAAAGAGATTGTCTAGTTTGTACACGAAGTACATCCAGTTTTTTCCACAACCCTGTCAACTCTTTATAAGTTGTTATGTGGGTGAAATTATGATGTCGTGCCAAGTTTCAACCTTTTCAGAGTTCATTTCTAGTGCTTTTCAATTTCTGGGTCATTTAGCTCAAAACAAATCATTAAATGCATGAAAAATATCAAATGAAGTCAGAAAGGGCTGAAAATTGATGATGTGCCTTTGAATGGTGCATGTTGAACACACAAATAGTATGGAGTTAAAATAAGTTATTAGAAACAAAATGCCTTTGTAATAGATGAGTTTTTGTCCGAACCCTCATACTTTGAAAGAGATTGTCCAGTTTGTACACGAAGTGCATAGAGTTTTTGCCGTTACCCTCTCAACTCCTTATAAGTTGCTATGTGGGTGAAATTATGATGTCATGCCAAGTTTCAACCTTTTTAGAGTTCATTTGTAGTGCTTTTCAATTTCAGGGTCATTTAGCTCAAAATAAATCATTAAATGCATGAAAAATATCAAATGAAGTCAGAAAGTGTTGAAAAATTATGATGTGCCTTTGAATGGTATATATTAGACATACAAAACTTATGGAGTTAAAATAAGTTATTAGAAATGAAATCCCTTTGTAATAAATGAGTTTTCGTCCCAAACCCTCATCCTTGGAAAGAGATTGTCCAGTTTGTACACGAAGTGCATCCATTTTTTGCCGTAACCCTCTCAGCTCTTTAGAAGTTGCTATGTGGCTGAAATTGTGATGTCAGGCCAAGTTTCAACCTTTTCAGAGTTCATTTGTAATGCTTTTCAATTTCAAGGCCATTTAGCTCAAAACAAATCATTAAATGCATGAAAAATATCAAATGATGTCAGAAAGGGTTGAAAATTGTTGACGTGCCTTTGAATGGTGCATATTGAACACACAAAAAGTATGGAGTTAAAATAAGTTATTAAAATTGAAATCCCTTTTTAATAGATGAGTTTTCGTCCCAAACCCTCATACTTCGAAAGAGATTGTCCAGTTTGTACACAAAGTGCATCCAGTTTTTGCCGTAAACCTCTCAGCTCTTTAGAAGTTGCTATGTGGGTAAAATTATGATGTCATGCCAATTTTCAACCATTTCAGAGTTCATTTGTAGTGCTTTTCAATTTCAGGGTCATTTAGCTCAAAACAAATCATTAAATGCATGAAAAATATCAAATGAAGTCAGAAAGGGTTGCAAATTGATGATGTGCCTTTTAATGGTGCATATTGAACACACAAAAAGTATGGAGTTAAAATAAGTTATTAGAAATGAAATGCCTTTGTAATAGATGAGTTTTCGTCCGAAACCCTCATACTTCGAAAGAGATTGTCCAGTTTGTACACGAAGTACATCCAGTTTTTGCTGTTACCCTCTCAACTCTTTATGAGTTGCTATGTGGGTGAAATTATGATGTCATGCAAAGTTTCAACCTTCTTAGAGTTCATTTGTAGTGCTTTTCAATTTTAGGGTCATTTAGCTCAAAATATATCATTAGATGCATGAAAAATATCAAATGAAGTCAGAAAGGGTTGAAAATTGATGATGTGCCTTTGAATGGTATATATTAGACACACAAAACTTATGGAGTTAAAATAAGTTATTAGAAATGAAATCCCTTTGTAATAGATGAGTTTTCGTCCGACACCGTCATACTTCGAGAGAGATTGTTCAGTTTGTACACGAAGTGCATCCATTTTTTGCCGTAACCCTCTCAGCTCTTTAGAAGTTGCTATGTGGGTGAAATTGTGATGTCTTGCGAAGTTTCAACCTTTTCAGAGTTCATTTGTAACGCTTTTCAATTTCAGGGCAATTTAGCTCAAAACAAATCATTAAATGCACTAAAAATATCAAATGAAGTCAGAAAGCGTTGAAAATTCTTGATGTGCCTTTGAATGGTGCATATTGAACACACAAAAAGTATGGAGTTAAAATAAGTTATTAGAAATGAAATGCCTTTGTAATAGATGAGTTTTCGTCCGGAACCCTCATACTTCGAAAGAGATTGTCCAGTTTGTACACGAAGTGCATCCAGTTTTTGCCGTAAACCTCTCAGCTCTTTAGAAGTTGCTATGTGGGTAAAATTATGATGTCATGCCAATTTTCAACCATTTCAGAGTTCATTTGTAGTGCTTTTCAATTTCAGGGTCATTTAGCTCAAAACAAATCATTAAATGCATGAAAAATATCAAATGAAGTCAGAAAGGGTTGCAAATTGATGATGTGCCTTTTAATGGTGCATATTGAACACACAAAAAGTATGGAGTTAAAATAAGTTATTAGAAATGAAATGCCTTTGTAATAGATGAGTTTTCGTCCGAAACCCTCATACTTCGAAAGAGATTGTCCAGTTTGTACACGAAGTACATCCAGTTTTTGCTGTTACCCTCTCAACTCTTTATGAGTTGCTATGTGGGTGAAATTATGATGTCATGCAAAGTTTCAACCTTCTTAGAGTTCATTTCTGGTGCTTTTCAATTTTAGGGTCATTTAGCTCAAAATATATCATTAAATGCATGAAAAATATCAAATGAAGTCAGAAAGGGTTGAAAATTGATGATGTGCCTTTGAATGGTGCATATTGAACACACAAAAAGTATGGAGTTAAAGTAAGTTATTAGAAATGAAATGCCTTTGTAATAGATGAGTTTTCGTCCGAAACCCTCATACTTCGAAAGAGATTGTCCAGTTTGTACACGAAGTGCATCCATTTTTTGCCTAAACCCTCTCACCTCTTTATAAGTTGCTATGTGGGTGAAATTGTGATTTCATGCCAAGTTTCAACCTTTTCAGAGTTCATTTGTAATACTTTTCAATTTCAGGGTCATTTAGCTCAAAACAAATCATTAAATGCATGAAAAATATCAAATGAAGTCACAAAGGGTTGAAAATTTATTATGTGCCTTTGAATGGTGCATATTGAACACACAAAACTTATGGAGTTAAAATAAGTTATTAGAAATGAAATCCCTTTGTAATAGATGAGTTTTCGTCCGAAACCTTCATACTTCGAAAGAGATTGTCCAGTTTGTACACGAAGTGCATCCATTTTTTGCGGTAACCCTCTCTGCTCTTTAGAAGTTGCTATGCGGGTCAAATTGTGATTTCATGCCAAGTTTCAACCTTTTCAGAGTTCATTTGTAATGCTTTTCAATTTCAGGGTCATTTAGCTCAAAACAAATCATTAAATGCATGAAAAATATCAAATGAAGTCAGAAAGGGTTGAAAATTGTTGACGTGCCTTTGAATGGTGCATATTGAACACACAAAGAGTATGGAGTTAAACTAAGTTATTAAAAATGAAATCCCTTTGTAATAGATGAGTTTTCGTCCCAAACCCTCATACTTCGAAAGAAATTGTCCAGTTTGTACACGAAGTGCATCCAGTTTTTGTCATAACCCTCTCAACTCTTTATAAGTTGCTATGTGGGTGAAATTATGTTGTCACGCCAATTTTCAACCTTTTCAGAGTTCATTGGTAGTGCTTTTCAATTTCAGGGTCATTTAGCTCAAAATAAATCATTAAATGCATGAAAAATATCAAATGAAGTGAGAAAGGGTTGAAAAATGATGAAGTGCCTTTGAATGGTATATATTAGACACACAAAACTTATGGAGTTAAAATAAGTTATTAGAAATGAAATCCCTTTGTAATAGATGAGTTTTCGTCCGACACCGTCATACTTCGAGAGAGATTGTTCAGTTTGTACACGAAGTGCATCCATTTTTTGCCGTAACCCTCTCAGCTCTTTAGAAGTTGCTATGTGGGTGAAATTGTGATGTCTTGCGAAGTTTCAACCTTTTCAGAGTTCATTTGTAACGCTTTTCAATTTCAGGGCAATTTAGCTCAAAACAAATCATTAAATGCACTAAAAATATCAAATGAAGTCAGAAAGGGTTGAAAATTCTTGATGTGCCTTTGAATGGTGCATATTGAACACACAAAAAGTATGGAGTTAAAATAAGTTATTAGAAATGAAATGCCTTTGTAATAGATGAGTTTTCGTCCGGAACCCTCATACTTCGAAAGAGATTGTCCAGTTTGTACACGAAGTGCATCCAGTTTTTGCCGTAAACCTCTCAGCTCTTTAGAAGTTGCTATGTGGGTAAAATTATGATGTCATGCCAATTTTCAACCATTTCAGAGTTCATTTGTAGTGCTTTTCAATTTCAGGGTCATTTAGCTCAAAACAAATCATTAAATGCATGAAAAATATCAAATGAAGTCAGAAAGGGTTGCAAATTGATGATGTGCCTTTTAATGGTGCATATTGAACACACAAAAAGTATGGAGTTAAAATAAGTTATTAGAAATGAAATGCCTTTGTAATAGATGAGTTTTCGTCCGAAACCCTCATACTTCGAAAGAGATTGTCCAGTTTGTACACGAAGTACATCCAGTTTTTGCTGTTACCCTCTCAACTCTTTATGAGTTGCTATGTGGGTGAAATTATGATGTCATGCAAAGTTTCAACCTTCTTAGAGTTCATTTCTGGTGCTTTTCAATTTTAGGGTCATTTAGCTCAAAATATATCATTAAATGCATGAAAAATATCAAATGAAGTCAGAAAGGGTTGAAAATTGATGATGTGCCTTTGAATGGTGCATATTGAACACACAAAAAGTATGGAGTTAAAGTAAGTTATTAGAAATGAAATGCCTTTGTAATAGATGAGTTTTCGTCCGAAACCCTCATACTTCGAAAGAGATTGTCCAGTTTGTACACGAAGTGCATCCATTTTTTGCCTAAACCCTCTCACCTCTTTATAAGTTGCTATGTGGGTGAAATTGTGATTTCATGCCAAGTTTCAACCTTTTCAGAGTTCATTTGTAATACTTTTCAATTTCAGGGTCATTTAGCTCAAAACAAATCATTAAATGCATGAAAAATATCAAATGAAGTCACAAAGGGTTGAAAATTTATTATGTGCCTTTGAATGGTGCATATTGAACACACAAAACTTATGGAGTTAAAATAAGTTATTAGAAATGAAATCCCTTTGTAATAGATGAGTTTTCGTCCGAAACCTTCATACTTCGAAAGAGATTGTCCAGTTTGTACACGAAGTGCATCCATTTTTTGCGGTAACCCTCTCTGCTCTTTAGAAGTTGCTATGCGGGTCAAATTGTGATTTCATGCCAAGTTTCAACCTTTTCAGAGTTCATTTGTAATGCTTTTCAATTTCAGGGTCATTTAGCTCAAAACAAATCATTAAATGCATGAAAAATATCAAATGAAGTCAGAAAGGGTTGAAAATTGTTGACGTGCCTTTGAATGGTGCATATTGAACACACAAAGAGTATGGAGTTAAACTAAGTTATTAAAAATGAAATCCCTTTGTAATAGATGAGTTTTCGTCCCAAACCCTCATACTTCGAAAGAGATTGTCCAGTTTGTACACGAAGTGCATCCAGTTTTTGTCATAACCCTCTCAACTCTTTATAAGTTGCTATGTGGGTGAAATTATGTTGTCACGCCAATTTTCAACCTTTTCAGAGTTCATTGGTAGTGCTTTTCAATTTCAGGGTCATTTAGCTCAAAATAAATCAATAAATACCTGAAAAATATTAAATGAAGTCAGAAAGGGTTGAAAATTGATGATGTGCCTTTTAATGGTGCATATTGAACACAGAAAACTTATGGAGTTAAAATTAGTTATTAGAAACGAAATGCCTTTGTAATAGATGAATTTTCGTCCCAAACCCTCATACTTCGAAAGAGATTGTCCAGTTTGTACACGAAGTGCATCCATTTTTTGCCGCAACCCTCTCAGCTCTTTAGAAGTTGCTTTGTGGGTGAAATTGTGATGTCTTGCGAAGTTTCAACCTTTTCAGAGTTCATTTTAATGCTTTTCAATTTCAGGGCCATTTAGCTCAAAACAAATCATTAAATGCATTAACAATATCAAATGAAGTCAGAAAGGGTTGAAAATTGTTGACGTGCATTTGAATGGTGCATATTGAACACACAAAAAGTATGGAGTTAAAATAAGTTATTAAAAATGAAATCCCTTTGTAATAGATGAGTTTTCCTCCCAAACCCTCATACTTCGAAAGAGATTGTCGAGTTTGTACACGAAGTGCATCCAGTTTTTGTCGTAACCCTCTCAGCTCTTTAGAAGTTGCTATGTGGGTAAAATTATGATGTCATGCCAATTTTCAACCATTTCAGAGTTCATTTGTAGTGCTTTTCAATTTCAGGGTCATTTAGCTCTCAAAATAAATCAATAAATGCCTGAAAAATATCAAATAAAGTCAAAAAGGGTTGAAAATTGATGATGTGCCTTTTGATGGTGCATATTGAACACACAAAACTTATGTTGTTCAAATAAGTTATTAGAAAGGAAATCCCTTTGTAATAGATGAGTTTTTGTCCGAAACCATCATACTTCGAAAGAGATTGTCCAGTTTGTACACGAAGTGCATCCATTTTTTGCCGTAACCCTATCAGCTCTTTAGAAGTTGCTATGTGGGTGAAATTGTGATGTCCTGCCAAGTTTCAACCTTTTCAGAGTTCATTTGTAATGCTTTTCAATTTCAGGGTCATTTAGCTCAAAACAAATCATTAAATGCATGAAAAATATCAAATGAAGTCAGAATGAGTTGAAAATTTATTATGTTACTTTGAATGGTTCATATTGAACACACAAAAAGTATGGAGTTAAAATTAGTTATTAAAACTGAAATCCCTTTGTAATTGATGAGTTTTCGTCCCAAACCCTCATACTTCGAAAGAGATTGTCCAGTTTGTACACGAAGTACATCTAGTTTTTGCCGTAACCATCTTAACTCTTTATAAGTTGCTATGTGGGTGAAATTACGATGTCATGCCAAGTTTCAACCTTTTCAGAGTTCATTTGTAGTGCTTTTCAATTTTGGGTCATTTAGCTCAAACTAAATAAATAAATGCCTGAAAAATATCAAATGAAGTCAGAAAGGTTGAAAATTGATGATGAGCCTTTGAATGGTGCATATTGAACACACAAAAAGTATGGAGTTAAAATAAGTTATGAGAAAGGAAATGCCTTTGTAATAGATGAGTTTTCATTCGAAACCCTCATACTTTGAAAGAGATTGTCCTGTTTGTACACGAAGTACATCCAGTTTTTGCCGTTACCCTCTCAACTCTTTATAAGTTGCTATGTGTGTGAAATTATGTGGTCATGCCAAGTTTCAAGCTTTTTAGAGTTCATTAGTAGTGCTTCTCAATTTCAGGGTCATTTAGCTAAAAATAAATCAATAAATGCCTGAAAAATATTAAATGAAGTCAGAAAGGGTTGAAAATTGATGATGTGCCTTTTAATGGTGCATATTTAACACACAAAACTTATGGAGTTAAAATTAGTTATTAGAAGCGAAATGCCTTTGTAATAGATGAGTTTTCGTCTCAAACCCTCATACTTCGAAAGAGATTGTCCAGTTTGTACACGAAGTGCATCCAGTTTTTGCTGTAACCCTCTCAGCTCTTTAGAACTTTCTATGTGGGTAAATTATGATGTCATGCCATGTTTCAATCTTTTCAGAGTTCATTAGTAGTGCTTTTCAATTTCAGGGTCATTTAGCTCAAAATAAATCATTAAATGCATGAAAAATATCAAATGAAGTCAGAAAGGGTTGAAAATTAATGATGTGCCATTGAATGGTGCATATTGAACAGACAAAAAGTATGGAGTAAAAATAAGCTATTAGAAATGAAATCCCTTTGTAATAGATGAGTTTTCGCCCGAAACCCTCACACTTCGAAAGAGATTGTCCAGTTTTTACACGAAGTGCATCCAATTTTTGCCGTGACCCTCTCAACTCTTTATACGTTGCTATGTGGGTGAAATTATGATGTCATGATAAGTTTCAACCTTTTCAGAGTTCATTTGTAGTGCTTTTCAATTTCAGGGTCATTTAGCTCAAAATAAATCAATAAATGCATGAAAAATATAAAATGAAGTCAGAAAGGGTTGAAAAATGATGATGCGCCTTTGAATTGTGCATATTGAACACACCAAACTTATGGAGTTAAAATAAGTTATTAGAAACGAAATGCCTTTGTAATAGATGAGTTTTCATTCGAAACCCTCATACTTCGAAAGAGATTGTCCAGTTTGTACACGAAGTTCATCCAGTTTTTGCCCTAACCCTCTCAACTCTTTATAAGTTGCTATATGGGTGAAATTATGATGTCATGCCAAGTTTCAACCTTTTCAGAGTTCATTTGTAGTGCTTTTAGATTTCAGGGTCATTTAGCACAAAAGAAATCATTAAATGCATGAAAAATATCAAATGAAGTTAAAAAGGGTTGAAAAATGATGATGTGCCTTTGAATGGTGCATATTGAACACACAAAAACTATGGAGTTAAAATAAGTTATTACAAATGAAATCCCTTTGTAATAGATGAGTTTTCGTCCGAAACCCTCATACTTCGAAAGAGATTGTCTAGTTTGTACACGAAGTGCATCCAGTTTTTTCTGTTACCGTCTCAACTCTTTATAAATTGCTATGTTGGTGAAATTATGATGTCGTGCCAATTTTCAACCCTTTCAAAGTTCATTTGTAGTGCTTTTCAATTTCAGGGTCATTTAGCTCAAAATAAATCATTAAATGCATGAAAAATATCAAATGAAGTCAGAAAGGGTTGAAAAATGATGATGTGCCTTTGAATGGCGCATATTGAACACACAAAACTTATGGAGTTAAAATAAGTTCTTAGAAATGAAATCCCTTTGTAATAGATGAGTTTTCGTCCGAAACCATCATACTTCGAAATAGATTGTCCAGTTTGTACACGAAGTGCATCCATTTTTTGCCGTAACCCTCTAAGATCTTTAGAAGTTTCTATGTGGGTGAAATTGTGATGTCATGCCAAGTTTCAACCTTTTCAGAGTTCATTTGTAATGCTTTTCAATTTCAGGGTCATTTAGCTCAAAACAAATTATTAAATGCATGAAAAATATTAAATGAAGTCAGAAAGGGTTGAAAATTGTTGACGTGCCTATGAATGGTGCATATTGGACACACAAAAAGTATGGAGTTGAAATAAGTTATTAAAAATGAAATCCCTTTGTAATAGATGAGTTTTCGTCCCAAACCCTCATACTTCGCAAGACATTGTATAGTTTTTACACGAAGTGCATCCAGTTTTTGCCGTTACCCTCTCAACTCTTTATAAGTTGCTATGTGTGTGAAATTATGATGTCATGCCAAGTTTCAACCTTTTTAGAGTTCATTAGTAGTGCTTTTCAATTTCAGGGTCATTTGGCTCACAATAAATCAATAAATGCCTGAAAAATATTAAATGAAGTCAGAAAGGGCTGAAAATTGATGATGTGCCTTTTAATGGTGCATATTGAACACACAAAACTTATGGAGTTAAAACAAGTTATTAGAAATGAAATCCCTTAAAAATAGATGAGTTTTCGGCCGGAACCGTCATACTTTGAAAGAGATTGTCCAGTTTGTACACAAAGTGCATCCATTTTTTGCCGTAACCCTATAAGCTCTTTAGAAGTTGCTATGTGGGTGAAATTGTGATGTCATGCCAAGTTTCAACCTTTTCAGAGTTCATTTGTAATGATTTTCAATTTCAGGGTCATTTAGCTCAAAACAAATCATTAAATGCATGAAAAATATCAAATGAAGTCACAAAGGGTTGAAAATTTATTATGTGCCTTTGAATGGTTCATATTGAACACACAAAAAGTATGGAGTTAAAGTAAGTTATTAAAAATGAAATCCCTTTGTAATAGATGAGTTTTTGTCCCAAACCCTCATACCTCGAAAGAGATTGTCCAGTTTGTACACGAAGTATATCTAGTTTTTGCCGTAACCCTCTCAACTCTTTATAAGATTCTATGTCGGTGAAATTATGATGTCATGCCAAGTTTCAACCTTTTCAGAGTTCATTTGTAGTGCTTTTCAATTTCTATCAATAAATGCCTGAATAATATCAAATGAAGTCAGAATGGGTTGAAAATTGATGATGCGCCTTTGAATGGTGCATATTGAACACACAAAAAGTATGGAGTTAAAATAAGTTATTAGAAACGAAATGCCTTTGTAATAGATGAGTTTTCATGCGAAACCCTCATACTTCGAAAGAGATTGTCCAGTTTGTACATGAAGTTTATCCAGTTTTTGCCGTTACCCTCTCAACTCTTTATAAGTTGATATGTGGGTGAAATTATGATGTCATGCCAAGTTTCAACCTTTTTAGAGTTCATTTGTAGTGCTTTTCAATTTGAGGGTCATTTAGCTCAAAATAAATCAAGAAATGCCTGAAAAATATCAAATGAAGTCAGAAAGGGTTGAAAACTGATGATGTGCCTTTTAATGGTGCATATTGAACACACAAAACTTATGGAGTTAAAATAAGTTATTAGAAATGAAATGCCTTTGCAATAGATGAGTTTTCGTCCGAAACCCTCATACTTCGAAAGAGATTCTCCAGTTTGTACACGAAGTGCATCCAGTTTTTGCCGTAACCCTGTCAACTCTTTATAAGTTGCTATATGGGTGAAATTATGATGTCATGCCAAGTTTCAACCTTTTCAGAGTTCATTTGTAGTGCTTTTCAATTTCAGGGTCATTTAGCTCAAAAGAAATCAGTAAATGCATTAAAAATATCAAATGAAGTCAGAAAGGGTTGAAAAATGATGATGTGCCTTTGAATGGTGCATATTGAACACACAAAAAGTATGGCGTTAAAATAAGTTATTACAAATGAAATCCCTTTGTAATAGATGAGTTTTCGTCTGAAACCCTCATACTTCGAAAGAGATTGTCTACTTTGTACACGAAGTGCATCCAGTTTTTTCCGTTACCGTCTCAACTCTTTATAAATTGCTATGTGGGTGAAATTATGATGTCGTGCCAATTTTCAACCTTTTCAGAGTTCATTTGTAGTGCTTTTCAATTTCAGGGTCATTTAGCTCAAAATAAATCATTAAATGCATGAAAAATATCGAATGAAGTCAGAAAGGGTTGAAAAATTATGATGTGCCTTTGAATGGCGCATATTGAACATACAGAACTTATGGAGTTAAAATAAGTTCTTAGAAATGAAATCCCTTTGTAATAGATGAGTTTTCGTCCGAAACCATCATACTTCGAAATAGATTGTCCAGTTTGTACACGAAGTGCATCCATTTTTTGCCATAACCCTCTAAGCTCTTTAGAAGTTTCTATGTGGGTGAAATTGTGATGTCATGCCAAGTTTCAACCTTTTCAGAGTTCATTTGTAATGCTTTTCAATTTCAGGGTCATTTAGCTCAAAACAAATTATTAAATGCATGAAAAATATTAAATGAAGTCAGAAAGGGTTGAAAATTGTTGACGTGCCTATGAATGGTGCATATTGGACACACAAAAAGTATGGAGTTCAAATAAGTTATTAAAAATGAAATCCCTTTGTAATAGATGAGTTTTCGTCCCAAACCCTCATACTTCGCAAGACATTGTATAGTTTTTACACGAAGTGCATCCAGTTTTTGCCGTTACCCTCTCAACTCTTTATAAGTTGCTATGTGTGTGAAATTATGATGTCATGCCAAGTTTCAACCTTTTTAGAGTTCATTAGTAGTGCTTTTCAATTTCAGGGTCATTTAGCTCAAAATAAATCAATAAATGCCTGAAAAATATAAAATGAAGTCAGAAAGGGTTGAAAATTGATCATGTGCCTTTGAATGGTGCATATTGAACACACAAAACTTATGGAGTTAAAACAAGTTATTACAAATGAAATCCCTTGGTAATAGATGAGTTTTTGGCCGGAACCGTCATACTTCGAAAGAGATTGTCCAGTTTGTACACGAAGTGCATCCATTTTTTGCCGTAACCCTATAAGCTCTTTAGAAGTTGCTATGTGGGTGAAATTGTGATGTCATGCCAAGTTTCAACCTTTTCAGAGTTCATTTGTAATGCTTTTCAATTTCAGGGTCATTTAGCTGAAAACAAATCATTAAATGCATGAAAAATATCAAATGAAGTCACAAAGGGTTGAAAATTTATTATGTGCCTTTGAATGGTTCATATTGAACACACAAAAATTAGGGAGTTAAAATAAGTTATTAAAAATTAAATCCCTTTGTAATAGATGAGTTTTTGTCCCAAACCCTCATACCTCGAAAGAGATTGTCCAGTTTGTACACGAAGTATATCTAGTTTTTGCCGTAACCCTCTCAACTCTTTATAAGTATCTATGTGGGTGAAATTATGATGTCATGCCAAGTATCAACCTTTTCAGAGTTCATTTGTAGTGCTTTTCAATTTCAGGGTCATTTAGCTCAATACAAATCATTAAATGCATGAAAAATAACAAATGAAGTCACAAAGGGTTGAAAATTGATTATGTGACTTTGAATAGTGCATATTGAAAACACAAAATGTATGGAGTTCAAATGAGTTATTAAAAATGAAATCCCTTTGTAATAGATGAGTTTTCATCCCAAACCCTCATACTTTTAAAGAGATTGTCCAGTTTGTACACGAAGTGCATCCAGTTTTTTCCGTAACTCTCTCAACTCTTTAGAAGTTGCTATGCAGGTGAAATTATGATGCCATGCCAAGTTTCAACCTTTTCAGAGTTCATTTGTAATGCTTTTCAATTTCAGGCTCATTTAGCTCAAAATAAATCATTAAATGCATGAAAAATATCAAATGAAGTCAGAAAGGGTTGAAAATTGATGATGTGCCTTTGAATGGCGGATATTGAACACTAAAAAAGTATGAAGTGAAAATAAGTTATTAGAAACGAAATCCCTTTGTAATAGATGAGTTTTCGTCTGAAACCCTCATACTTCGAAAGAGATTGTCCAGTTAGTACACGAAGTGCATCCATTTTTTGCCGTAACCCTCTCAGCTCTTTAGAAGTTGCTATGTGGGTGATATTATGATGTAATGCCAAGTTTCAACCTTTTCAGAGTTCATTTGTAATGCTTTTCAATTTCAAGGTCATTAAGCTCAAAACAAATCATTAAATGCATGAAAACTGTCAAATGAAGTCAGAAAGGGTTGAAAATTGATGATGTGCCTTTGAATGGTGCATATTGAACACACAAAAAGTATGGAGTTAAAATAAGTTATTAAAAATTAAATCCCTTTGTAATAGATGAGTTTTCGTCCCGAACCCTCATACTTCGAAAGAGATTGTCCAGTTTGTACACGAAGTGCATCCAGTTTTCTCCGTAACCCTCTCCACTCTTTAGAAGTTGCTATGTGGTTGAAATTATGATGTCATGCCAAGTTTCAACCTTTTCGGAGTTCATTTGTAGTGCTTTTCAATTTCAGGCTCATTTAGCTCAAAATAAATCATTAAATGCATAAAAAATATCAAATGAAGTGAGAAAGGGTTGAAAATTGATGATGTGCCTTTGAATAGTGAATATTGAACATACAAAAAGTATGGAGTTAAAATAAGTTATTAGAAACGAAATACCTTTGTAATAGATGAGTTTTCGTCCGAAACCCTCATACTTCGAAAGAGATTGTCCAGTTAATACGCGAAGTGCATCCATTTTTTGCCGTAACCCTCTCAGCTCTTTAGAAGTTGCTATTTGGGTGAAATTATGATGTAATGCCAAGTTTCAATCTTTTCAGAGTTCATTTGTAATGCTTTTCAATTTTAGGGTCATTAGCTCAAAACAAATCATTAAATGCATGAAAAATATCAAATGAAGTCAGAAAGAGTTGAAAATTGATGATGTGCCTTTGAGTGGTGCATATTGAATACAAAAAAAGTATGGAGTTAATATAAGTTATTAAAAATGAAATCCCATTGTAATAGATGAGTTTTTATCCCAAACCCTCATACTTCGATAGAGATTGTCCAGTTTGTACACGAAGTGCATCCATTTTTTGCCGTAACCCTCTCAGCTCTTTAGAAGTTGCTATGTGGGTGAAATTACGATGTCATGCCATGTTTCAACCTTTTCAGAGTTCATTTCTAGTGCTTTTCAATTTCAGGGTCATTTAGCTCAAAATAAATCAATAAATGCCTGAAAAATATCGAATGAAGTCAGAAAGGGTTGAAAATTAATGATGTGCCTTTGAATGGTGCATATTGAACACACAAAAAGTATGGAGTTAAAATAAGTTATTAAAAATGAAATCCCTTTGTAGTAGATGAGTTTACGTCCGAAACCCTCATACTTCGAAAGAGATTGTCCAGTTTGTACACGAAGTGCATCCAGTTTTTTCCGTGACCCTCTCAACTCTTTATAAGTTGCTATGTGGGTGAAATTATGATGTCATGTCAAGTTTCAACCTTTTCAGAGTTCATTTGTAGTGCTTGCAATTTCAGGGTCGTTTAGCTCAAAACAAATCATTAAATGCATGAAAAATACCAAATGAAGTCAGAAAGGGTTGAAAATTGATGATGTGCCTTTGACTGGTGCATATTGAGCACACAAAAAGTATGGAGTTAAAATAAGTTATTAAAAATGAAATCCCTTTGTCATAGATGAGTTTTCGTCCCAAACCCTCATACTTTAAAAGAGATTGTCCAGTTTGTATACGAAGTGCATCCAGTTTTTCCGTAACCCTCTCAACTCTTTATAAGTTGCTATGTGGGTGAAATTATGATTTCATGCCAAGTTTCAACCTTTTCAGAGTTCATTTGTAGTGCTTTTCAATTTCAGGCTCGTTTAGCTCAAAATAAATCATTAAATTTATGAAAAAATATCAAATGAAG
Organism: Hordeum marinum; assembly: GCA_022496015.1. Lineage (NCBI taxonomy): Eukaryota > Viridiplantae > Streptophyta > Magnoliopsida > Poales > Poaceae > Hordeum > Hordeum marinum. The sequence continues at coordinate 333,154,934 of CM039676.1, read as the reverse complement.
TAAGAAAGGGTTGACAATTGATGATGTGCCTTTGAATGGTGCATATTGAACACACAAAAAGTATGGAGTTAAAATAAGTAATTAGAAATGAAATCGCTTTGTAATAGATTAGTTTTCGTTCGAAACCCTCATACCTCGAAAGGGATTGTCCAGTTTGTACCCGAAGTGCATCCATTTTTTGCGGTAACCCTCTCGGCCCTTTAGAAGTTCCTATGTGGGTGAAATTATGATGTCATGCCAAGTTTCAACTTTTTCAGAGTTCATTTGTAATGCTTTTCAATTTCAAGGTCATGTAGCTCAAAATAAATCATTAAATGCATGAAAAATATCAAATGAAGTCAGAAAGGGTTGAAAAATGATGATGTGCCCTTGAATGGTGCATATTGTACACACAAAAAGTATGGAGTTAAAATAAGTTATTAGAAATGAAATCCCTTTGTAATAGATGAGTTTTCGTCCGAAACCCTCATACTTCGAAAGAGATTGTCCAGTTAGTACACGAAGTGCATCCATTTTTTGCCGTAACCCTCTCAGCTCTTTATAAGTTGCTATGTGGGTGAAATTATGAGTCATGTCAAGTTTCAACCTTTTCAGAGTTCATTTGTAGTGCATGCAATTTCAGGGTCGTTTAGCTCAAAATAAATCATTAAATGCATGAAAAATACCAAATGAAGTCAGAAAGGGTTGAAAATTGATGATGTGCCTTTGACTGGTGCATATTGAGCACACAAAAAGTATGGAGTTAAAATAAGTTATTAAAAATGAAATCCCTTTGTCATAGATGAGTTTTCGTCCCAAACCCTCATACTTTAAAAGAGATTGTCCAGTTTGTATACGAAGTGCATCCAGTTTTTCCGTAACCCTCTCAACTCTTTATAAGTTGCTATGTGGGTGAAATTATGATTTCATGCCAAGTTTCAACCTTTTCAGAGTTCATTTGTAGTGCTTTTCAATTTCAGGCTCGTTTAGCTCAAAATAAATCATTAAATTTATGAAAAAATATCAAATGAAGTAAGAAAGGGTTGACAATTGATGATGTGCCTTTGAATGGTGCATATTGAACACACAAAAAGTATGGAGTTAAAATAAGTAATTAGAAATGAAATCGCTTTGTAATAGATTAGTTTTCGTTCGAAACCCTCATACTTCGAAAGAGATTGTCCAGTTTGTACCCGAAGTGCATCCATTTTTTGCGGTAACCCTCTCGGCCCTTTAGAAGTTCCTATGTGGGTGAAATTATGATGTCATGCCAAGTTTCAACTTTTTCAGAGTTCATTTGTAATGCTTTTCAATTTCAAGGTCATGTAGCTCAAAATAAATCATTAAATGCATGAAAAATATCAAATGAAGTCAGAAAGGGTTGAAAAATGATGATGTGCCCTTGAATGGTGCATATTGTACACACAAAAAGTATGGAGTTAAAATAAGTTATTAGAAATGAAATCCCTTTGTAATAGATGAGTTTTCGTCCGAAACCCTCATACTTCGAAAGAGATTGTCCAGTTAGTACACGAAGTGCATCCATTTTTTGCCGTAACCCTCTCAGCTCTTTAGAAGTTGCTATGTGGGTGAAATTATGATGTAATGCCAAGTTTCAACCTTTTGAGAGTTCATTTGAAATGCTTTTCAATTTCAAGGTCATTTAGCTCAAAAAAAATCATTAAATGCATGAAAACTGTCAAATGAAGTCAGCAAGGGTTGAAAATTGATGATGTGCCTTTGAATGGCGCATATTGAACACACAAAAAGTATGGAGTTAAAATAAGTTATTAAAAATTAAATCCCTTTGTAATAGATGAGTTTTCGACCCGAACCCTCATACTTTCAAAGAGATTGTCCAGTTTGTACACGAAGTGCATCCAGTTTTCTCCGTAACCCTCTCCACTCTTTAGAAGTTTCTATGTGGCTGAAATTATGATGTCATGCCAAGTTTCAACCTTTTCAGAGTTCATTTGTAGTGCTTTTCAATTTCAGGCTCATTTAGCTCAAAATAACTCATTAAGTGCATAAAAAATATCAAATGAAGTCAGAAAGGGTTGAAAATTGATGATGTGCCTTTGAATGGTGAATATTGAACACACAAAAAGTATGGAGTTAAAATAAGTTATTAGAAACGAAATCCCTTTGTAATAGATAAGTTTTCGTCCGAAACCCTCATACTTCGAAAGAGATTGTCCAGTTAGTACACGAAGTGCATCCATTTTTTGCCGTAACCCTCTCAGCTCTTTAGAAGTTGCTATTTGGGTGAAATTATGATGTAATGCCAAGTTTCAATCTTTTCAGAGTTCATTTGTAATGCTTTTCAATTTCAGGGTCATTAGCTCAAAACAAATCATTAAATGCATGAAAAATATCAAATGAAGTCACAAAGAGTTCAACATTGATGATGTGCCTTTGAGTGGTGCGTATTGAGCACAGAAAAAGTATGGAGTTAATATAAGTGATTAAAAATGAAATCCCTTTGTAATAGATGAGTTTTTGTCCCAAACCCTCATACTTCGAAAGAGATTGTCCAGTTTGTACACGAAGTGCATCCATTTTTTGCCGTAACCCTCTCAGCTCTTTAGAAGTTGCTATGTGGGTGAAATTATGATGTCATGCCATGTTTCAACCTTTTCAGAGTTCATTTCTAGTGCTTTTCAATTTCAGGGTCATTTAGCTCAAAATAAATGAATAAATGCCTGAAAATATCAAATAAAGTCAGAAAGGGTTGAAAATTAATGATGGGCCTTTGAATGGTGCATATTGAACACACAAAAAGTATGGAGTTAAAATAAGTTATTAAAAATGAAATCCCTTTGTAGTAGATGAGTTTACGTCCGAAACCCTCATACTTCGAAAGAGATTGTCCAGTTTGTACACGAAGTGCATCCAGTTTTTTCCGTGACCCTCTCAACTCTTTATAAGTTGCTATGTGGGTGAAATTATGACGTCATGCCAAGTTTCAACCTTTTCAGACTTCATTTGTAGTGCTTGCAATTTCAGGGTCGTTTAGCTCAAAACAAATCATTAAATGCATGAAAAATACCAAATGAAGTCAGAAAGGGTTGAAAATTGATGATGCGCCTTTGACTGGTGCATATTGAACACACAAAAAGTATGGAGTTAAAATAAGTTATTAAAAATGAAATCCCTTTGTCATAGATGAGTTTTCGTCCCAAACCCTCATACTTTAAAAGATATTGTCCAGTTTGTATACGAAGTGCATCCAGTTTTTTCCGTAACCCTCTCAACTTTTTATAAGTTACTATGTGGGTGAAATTATGATGTCATACCAAGTTTCAACCTTTTCAGAGTTCATTTGTAGTGCTTTTCAATTTCAGGCTCGTTTAGCTCGAAATAAATCATTAAATTTATGAAAAATATCAAATGAAGTAAGAAAGGGTTGACAATTGATGATGTGCTTTTGAATGGTGCATATTGAACACACAAAAAGTATGGAGTTAAAATAAGTAATTAGAAATGAAATCGCTTTGTAATAGATTAGTTTTCGTTCGAAACCCTCATACTTCGAAAGAGATTGTCCAGTTTGTACACGAAGTGCATCCATTTTTTGCGGTAACCCTCTCAGCCCTTTAGAAGTTGCTATGTGGGTGAAATTATTATGTCATGCCAAGTTTCAACCTTTTCAGAGTTCATTTGTAATGCTTTTCAATTTCAGGGTCATGTAGCTCAAAATAAATCATTAAATGCATGAAAAATATCAAATGAAGTCAGAAAGGGTTGAAAAATGATGATGTGCCTTTGAATGGTGCATATTGTACACACAAAAAGTATGGAGTTAAAATAAGTTATTAGAAATGAAATCCCTTTGTAATAGATGAGTTTTCGTCCGAAACCCTCATACTTCGAAAGAGATTGTCCAGTTTGTACACGAAGTGCATCCAGTTTTTCCGTAACCCTCTCAGCTCTTTAGAAGTTGCTATGTGGGTGACATTATGATGTCATGCCAAGTTTCACCTTTTTCAGAGTTCATTTGTAATGATTTTCAATTTCAGGGTCATTTAGCTCAAAACAAATCATTAAATGCATGAAAAATATCAAATGAAGTCAGAAAGGGTTGAAAATTGATGATGTGCCTTTGAATGGTGCATATTGAACACACAAAAAGTATGGAGTTAAAATAAGTTATTAAAAATGAAATTCAATTGTAATAGATGAGTTTTCGTCCCAAACCCGCACACTTTGAAAGAGATTGTCTAGTTTGTACACGAAGTGCATCGAGTTTTTGCCGTAACCCTCTAAATTCTTAACAAGTTGCTATGTGGGTGAAATTATGATGTCATGCCAAGTTTCAACCTTTTCAGAGTTCATTTGTAGTGCTTTTCAATTTCAGCGTCATTTAGCTCGAAATAAATCATTAAATGCCTGAAAAATATCAAATGAAGTCAGAAAGGATTGAAATTGATGATGTGCCTTTGAATGGTGCATATTGAACACACAAAAAGTATGGAGTTAAAATAAGTTATTAGAAATGAAATCCCTTTGGAATAGATGAGTTTTCATCCGAAACCCGCAAACGTCGAAAGAGATTGTCCAGTTTGTACGGGAAGTGCATCCAGTTTTTTCTGTAACCCTCTCAACTCTTTATAAGTTGCTATGTGGTTGAAATTACGATGTCATGCCAAGTTTCAACCTTTTCAGAGTTCATTCGTAGTGCTTTTCAATTTTCGGGTCATTTAGCTCAAAACAAATCATTAAATGCATGAAAAATATCAAATGAAGTCACAAAGGGTTCAAAATTGATGACGTGCCTTTGAATGGTGGATATTGAACACTTAAAAAGTATGGAGTTAAAATAAGTTATTAGAAATGAAATATCTTTGTAATAGATGAGTTTTCGTCCGAAACCCCCATACTTCGAAAGAGATTGTCCAGTTTGTACACGAAGTGCATCCAGTTTTTTCCGTAACCCTCTCAACTCTTTAGAAGTTGCTATGTGGGTGAAATTATGATGTCATGCCAAGTTTCAACCTTTTCAGAGTTCATTTGTAGTGCTTTTGAATTTCAGGCTGATTTAGCTCAAAACAAATCATTAAATGCATGAAAAATACCAAATGAAGTCAGAAAGGGTTGAAAATTGATGATGTGCCTTTTAATGGTGCATATTGAACACACAAAAAGTATGGAGTTAAATTAAGTTATGAAAAATGAAATCCCTTTGGAATAGATGAGTTTTTGTCCCAAACCCTCATACTTCGAAAGAGATTGTCCAGCTTGTACACGAAGTGCATCCAGTTTTTTCCGTAACCCTCTCCACTCTTTGTAGAGTTCATTTGTAGTGCTTTTCAATTTCATGGTCATTTAGCTCAAAATAAATATGTAAATGCATGAAAAATATCATACGAAGTCAAAAAGGGTTGAAAAGTTGTGATATGCCTTTGAATGGTGCATATTGAACACGCAAAACTTATGGAGTTAAAATAAGTTATTAGAAACGAAATGCCTTTGTAATAGATGAGTTTTCGTCCGAAACCCTCATACTTCGAAAGAAATTGTCCAGTTTGTACTCGAAGTGCATCTAGTTTTTGCTGTAAACCTCTCAGCTCTTTAGAAGTTTCTATGTGGGTGAAATTATTATGTCACACCAAGTTTCAACCTTTTCAGAGTTCATTTGTAGTGCTTTTCCATTTCAGGGTGATTTAGCTCTAAATAAATCATTAAATGCATGAAAAATATCATATGAAGTTAGAAAGGGTTGAAAAATGATGATGTGCCTTTTAATGGTAGATATTAAACACACAAAAAGTATGCAGTTAAAATAAGTTATCAAAAATGAAATCCCTTTGTAATAGATGAGTTTTCGTCCGAAACCATCATACTTCGAAAGAGATTGTCCAGTTTGTACACGAAGTGCATCCAGTTTTTGCCGTAACCCTCCCAGCTCTTTAGAAGTTGCTATGTGGGTGAAATTATGATGTCATGCCAATTGTCAACCATTTCAGAGTTCATCTGTAGTGCTTTTCAATTTCAGGGTCATTTAGGTCAAAATAAATCATTAAATGCATGAAAAATATCAAATGAAGTCAGAAAGGATTGAAAATTGATGATGTGCCTTTGAATCGTGCATATTGAACAAACAAAAAGTATGGAGTTAAAATAAGTTATTAGAAATGAAATCCCTTTGTAATAGATGAGTTTTCATCCAAAACCCTCATACTTCGAAAGAGATTGTCCAGTTTGTACACGAAGTGCATCCAATTTTTGTCGTAACCCTCTCAACTCTTTATAAGTTGCTATGTGGGAGAAATTATGATGTCATGCCAAGTTTCAACCTTTTCAGAGTTCATTTGTGGTGCTTTTCAAATTCAGGGTCATTTAGCTCAAAATAAATCATTAAATGCATGAAAAATATCAAATAAACTCAGAAAGGCTTGAAAATTCATGATGTGCCTTTGAATGGTGCAGATTGAACCCACAAAAAGTATGGAGTTAAAATAAGTTATTAGGAATGAAATCCCTTTGTAATAGATGAGTTTTCGTCCAAAACCCTCATACTTCGAAAGAGATTGTCGAGTTTGTACACGGAGTGCATCTAGTTTTTGCCGTAACCCTTTCAGCTCTTTAGAACTTGCTATGTGGGTGAAATTATGATGTCATGACAAGTTTCAACCTTTTGAGAGTTCATTTGTAGTGCTTTTCAAATTCAAGGTCATTTAGCTCAAAATAAATCATTAAATGCATGAAAAATATCAAATAAACTCAGAAAGGGTTGAAAATTGATGATGTGCCTTTGAATGGTGCATATTGAAAACACAAAAATTATGGAGTTAAAATAAGTTATAAGAAATGAAATCCCCATGTAATAGATGAGTTTTCATCCCAAACCCTCATACTTTTAAAGAGATTGTCCAGTTTGTACACGAAGTGCATCCAGTTTTTTCCGTAACCCTCTCAACTCTTTAGAAGTTGCTATGTAGGTGAAATTATGATGTCATGCCAAGTGTCAACCATTTTCAGAGTTCATTTGTAGTGCTTTTCAATTTCAGGCTCATTTAGCTCAAAATAAATCATTAAATGCATGACAAATATCAAATGAAGTCAGAAAGGGTTGAAAATTGATGATGTGCCTCTGAATGGCGCATATTGAACACTAAAAAAGTATGGAGTTAGAATAAGTTATTAGAAACGAAATCCCTTTGTAATAGATGAGTTTTCGTTCGAAACCCTCATACTTCGAAAGAGATTGTCCAGTTAGTACACGAAGTGCATCCATTTTTTGCCGTAACCCTCTCAGCTCTTTAGAAGTTGCTATGTGGGTGAAATTATGATGTATTGCCAAGTTTCAACCTTTTCAGAGTTCATTTGTAATGCTTTTCAATTTCAAGGTCATTAGGTCAAAACAAATCATTAAATGCATGAAAACTGTCAAATGAAGTGAGAAAGGGCTGAAAATTGACGATGTGCCTTTGAATGGTGCATATTGAACACACAAAAAGTATGGAGTTAAAATAAGTTATTAAAAATTAAATCCCTTTGTAATAGATGAGTTTTCGTCCCAAACCCTCATACTTTCAAAGAGATTGTCTAGTTTGTACACGAAGTGCATCCAGTTTTCTCCGTAACCCTCTCCACTCTTTAGAAGTTGCTATGTGGGTTAAATTATGATGTCATGCCAAGTTTCAACCTTTTCAGAGTTCATTTGTAGTGCTTTTCAATTTCAGGGTCATTTAGCTCAAAATAAATCATTAAATGCATGAAAAATATCAAATGAAGTCAGAAAGGGTTGAAAATTGATATTGTGCCTTTGAATGGTGCATATTGAACACACAAAAAGTATGGAGTTAAAATAAGTTAGTAGAAATGAAAGCCCTTGGTAATAGATGAGTTTTCGTCCGAAACCCTCATGCTTCGAAAGAGATTGTCGAGTTTGTACACGAAGTGCATCCAGTTTTTGTTGTGACCCTCTCAAGTTTTTATAAGTTGCTATGCGGGTGAAATTATGATGTCATGCCAAGTTTCAACCTTTTCAGAGTTCATTTGTAGTGCTTTTCAATTTCAGGGTCATTTAGCTCAAAATAAATCATTAAAAGCATGAAAAATATCAAATGAAATCAGAAAGGGTTGAAAATTGATGATGTTCCTTTGAATGGTGCATATTGAACACACAAAAACTATGGATTTAAAATAAGTTATTAGAAATGAAATCCTTTTGTAATAGATGAGTTTTCATCTGAAACCCTCATACTTCGAAAGAGATTGTCCAGTTTGTACACGAAATGCATCTAGTTTTTGCTGTAACCCTCTCAGCTCTTTAGAACTTGCTATGTGGGTGCAATTATGATGTCATGCCTAGTTTAAACCTTTTCAGAGTTCATTTGTAGTGCTTTTCAATTTCTGGGTCATTTAGCTCAAAATAAATCATTAAATGCATGAAAAATATCAAATCAAGCCAGAAAGGGTTGAAAATTGATGATGTGCCTTTGAATGGTGCATATTGAACACACAAAAAGTATGGAGTTAAAATAAGTTATTAGAAATGAATTCCCTTTGTAATAGATGAGTTTTCGTCCGAAACCCTCACACTTCGAAACACATTGTCCAGTTTTTGCCCTTACCCTCTCAGCTCTTTAGAAATTGCTATGTGGGTAAAATTATGATGTCATGCCAAGTTTCAACCTTTCTAGAGTTCATTTGTAGTGCTTTTCAATTTCAGCTTCATTTAGCTCAAAATTAATCATTAAATGCATGAAATATATCAAATGAAGTCAGAAAGGGTAGAAAATTGATGGTGTGCCTTTGAATGGTGCATATTAAGCGCACAAAAAGTATGGAGTTAAAATAACTTGATAGAAATGAAATCCCTTTGTAATAGCTGAGTTTTGGTCCGAAACCATCATACTTCGAAAGAGACTGTCCAGTTTCTACACGAAGTGCATCCAGTTTTTTCCCGTAACCCTCTCAACTATTTAGAAGTTGCTATGGGGGTGAAATTATGATGTCATGCCAAGTTTCAACCTTTTCAGAGTTCACTTGTAGTGCTTTTCAATTTAAGGGTCATTAACTCAAAATAAATCATTAAATGCATGAAAAATATCAAATGAAGTCAGACAGGGTTGAAAATTTATGATGTGCCTTTGAATGGTGCATACTGAACACACAAAAAGTATGGAGTTAAAATAAGTTATTAGAAATGAAAACCCTTTGTAATAGATGAGTTTTCGTGCGAAACCCTCATACTTCGAAAGAGATTCTCCAGTTTGTACACGAAGTGCATCCAGTTTTTGCCGTAACCCTCTCAACCCTTAAGAAGTTTCTATGAGGGTGAAATTATGATGTCATGCCAGGTTTCAACCTTTTTAGAGTTCATTTGTAGTGCTTTTCAATTTCAGGGTCATTTTGCTCAAAATAAATCATTAAATGCATGAAAAATATCAAATGAAGCAGAAAGGGTCCAAAATTGATGATGTTCCTTTGAATGGTGCATATTGAACACACAAAAAGCATGGAGGTAAAATAAGTTATCAGAAATGAAATCCCTTTGTAATAGATGAGTTTTCGTCCGAAACCCTCATACTTCGAAACAGATTGTCTAGTTTGTACACGAAGTGCATCCAGTTTTTTACGTAACCATATCAGCTCTTTAGAATTTTCTATGTGGACGAAATTATGACGTCATGCCATGTTCAACCTTTTCATAGTTCATTTGCAGTGTTTTTCAATTTCAGCTTCATTTGTATAAAAAATAAATCATTAAATGCATGAAAAATATAAAATTAAGTCAGAAAGGGTTGAAAATTGATGATGTGCCTTTGAATGGTGCATATTGAACAGACAAAAAGTATGGAGTAAAAATAAGCTATTAGAAATGAAATCCCTTGGTAATAGATGAGTTTTCGTCCGAAACCCTCACACTTCTAAAGAGATTGTCCAGTTTGCACACGAAGTGCATCTAGTTTTTTCCGTAACCCTCTCAGCTCTTTAGAACTCGCTATGTGGGTGAAATTATGATTTCATGCCAAGTCTCAACCTTTTGAGAGTTCATTTACAGTGCTTTTCAATTTCAGGGTCGTTTAGATCAAAAAAAATATTAAATGCATGAAAAATATCAAATAAAGTCAGAAAGGGTTGAAAATTGATGATGTGCCTTTGAATGGTGCATATTGAACCCACAAAAACTATGGAGTTAAAATAAGTTATTAGAAATGAAATTCCTTTGTAATAGATGAGTTTTCGTGTGAAACCCTCATACTTCGAAAGAGACTGTCCAGTTTGTACACGAAGTGCATCCAGTTTTTGCTATAACCCTCTCAGCTCTTTAGAACTTTCTATGTGGGTGAAATTATGATGTCATGCCATGTTTCAACCTTTTCAGAGTTAATTAGTAGTGCTTTTCAATTTCAGGGTCATTTAGCTCAAAATAAATCATTAAATGCATGAAAAATATCAAATGAAGTCAGAAAGGGTTGAAAATTGATGATGTGCCTTTGAATGGTGCATATTGAACACACAAAAAGTATGGAGTTAAAATAAGTTATTAGAAATGAAATCCCTATGTAATAGATGAGTTTTCATCCGAAACCCTCATACTTCGAAACAGATTGTCTAGTTTCTACACGAAGTGCATCCAGTTTTTTCGGTAACCCTCTCGGCTCTTTAGAAGTTGCTAATTGGATGAAATTATGAGTTCATACCAAGTTTCAACCTTTCCAGAGTTCATTTGAAGCGCTTTTCAATTTCAGGGTCATTTAGCTCAAAATAAATCATTAAATGCATGAAAATTATCAAATGAAGTCAGAAAGGGTTGAAAACTGATCATGTGCCATTGAATGGTGCATATTGAATACACAAAAAGTATGGAGTAAAAATAAGTTATTAGAAATGAAATCCCTTTGTAATAGATGAGTTTTCGTTCGGAACCCTCATACTTCGAAAGAGATTGTCCAGTTTGTACACGAAGTGCATCTAGTTTTTGCCGTAACCCTCTCAGCTCTTTAAATCTTTCTATGTGGGTGAAATTATGATATCATACCATGTTCCAACTTTTTTAGAGTTCATTTGTAGTGCTTTTCAATATCAGGGTCATTTAGCTCAAAATAAATCATTAAATGCATGAAAATATCAAATAGAGTCAAAAAGTGTTAAAAATTGATGATGTGCCTTTGAATGGTCCATATTGAACACGCAAAAAGTATGGAGTTAAAATAAGTTATTAGAAATGAAATCCTTTTGTAATAGATGAGTTTTCGTCTAAAACCCTCATACTTCAAAAGAGATTGTCCAGTTTGTACACGAAGTGCATCCAGTTTTTGCCCTAACCCTCTTAGCTCTTTAGAAGTTGCTATGTGGGTGAAATTATGATGTCATGCCAAGTTTCAACCTTTTCAGAGTTCATTTGTAGTGCTTTTCAATTTTCGGATCATTTAGCTCGAAATAATTTATTAATTGCATGAAAAATATCAAAATAAAGTTAGAAAGGGCTGAAAATTGATGATGTGCCTTTGAATGGTGCATATTGAACACACAAAAAGTATGGAGTTAAAATAAGTTATTAGAAATGAATCCCTTTGTAATAGATGAGTTTTCGTCCGAAACCCTCATACTTCGAAAGAGATTCTCCCTTTTGTACACGAAGTGCATCCAGTTTTTGCCGTAACCCTCTCATCTCTTTAGAATTTGCTATGTGGGTGAAATTATGATGTCATGCAAAGTTTCAACCTTTTGAGAGTTCATTCGTAGTGCTTTTCAAATTCAGGGTCAGTTAGGTCAAAATAAATCATTAAATGCATGAAATATATCAAATGAAGTCAGAAAGGGTTGAAAATTGATGATGTGCCTTTGAATGGTGCATATTGAACACACAAAAATTATGGAGTTAAAATAAGTTATTAGAAATGAAATACCTTTCTAATAGATGAGTTTTCGTGTGAAACCCTCGTGCTTCGAAAGAGATTGTCCAGTTTGTACACGAAGTGCATCTAGTTTTTTCCGTAACCCTCTCAGCTCTTTAGAACTTGCTATGTGGGTGAACTTATGATGTCATGCCAAGTTTGAACCTTTTGGGAGTTCATTTATAGTGCTTTTCTACTTCAGGGTCGTTTAGCTCAGAAAAATTATTAAATGCATGAAAAATATCAAATAAAGTCAGGAAGTGTTGAAAATTGATGATGTGCCTTTCACTGGTGCATATTGAACCCAAAAAAACTATGGAGTTAAAATAAGTTATTAGAAATGAAATTCCTTTGTAATAGATGAGTTTTCATCTCAAACCCTCATTCTTTGAAAGAGATTGTCCAGTTTGTACACAAAGTGCATCCAGTTTTTGTTGTAACCCTCTCTGCTCTTTAGAACTTTCTATGTGGGTGAAATTATGATGTCATGCCATGTTTCAACCTTTTCAGAGTTCATTAGTAGTGCTTTTCAATTTCAGGGTCATTTAGCTCAAAATAAATCATAAAATGCATGAAAAATATCAAATGAAGTCAGAAAGGGTTAAAAATTGATGATGTGCCTTTGAATGGTGCATATTGAACACACAAAAAGTATGGAGGTAAAATAAGTTATTAGAAATGAAATCCCTATGTAATAGATGAGTTTTCATCCGAAACCCTCATACTTCGAAACAGATTGTCTAGTTTCTACACGAAGTGCATCCAGTTTTTTCCATAACCCTCCCGGCTCTTTAGATGTTGCTATGTGGATGAAATTATGATTTCATCCCAAGTTTCAACCTTTCCAGAGTACATTTGCAGCGCTTTTCAATTTCAGGGTCATTTAGCTCAAAATAAATCATTAAATGCATGAAAATTATCAAACGAAGTCAGAAAGGATTGAAAATTGATGATGTGCCATTGAATGGTGCATATTGAATACACAAAAAGTATGGAGTAAAAATAAGTTATTAGAAATGAAATCCCTTTGTAATAGATAAGTTTTCGTCCGAAACCCTCATACTTCGAAAGAGATTGTCCAGTTTGTACACGAAATGCATCTAGTTTTTTCCGTAACCCTCTCTACTCTTTAAAACTTTCTATGTGGGTGAAATTTTGATGTTATGTGAAGTTTCAACTTTTTTAGAGTTCATTTGCAGTGCTTTTCAATTTGAGGGTCATTTAGCTCAAAATAAATCATTAAATGCATGAAAATATAAAATAAAGTCAAAAAGGATTAAAAATTGATGATGTGCCTTTGAATGGTCCATATTGGACACACAAAAAGTATGGAGTTAAAATAAGTTATTAGAAATGAAATCCCTATGTAATAGACGAGTTTTCATCCGAAACCCTCATACTTCGAAACCGATTGTCTAGTTTGTACACGAAGTGCATCAAGTTCATTTGTAGTGCTTTTCAATTTCAGGGTCATTTAGCTCAAAACAAATCATTAAATGCATGAAAAATATCAAATGAAGTCAGAAAGGGTTGAAAATTAATGATGTGCCTTTGAATGGTGCATATTCAACACACAAAAAGCATGGAGTTAAAATAAGTTATTAAAAATAAAATCCCTTTGTAGTAGATGAGTTTACGTCCGAAACCCTCATACTTTGAAAGAGATTGTCCAGTTTGTACACGAAGTTCATCCAGTTTTTGCCGTAACCCTCTCAACTCTTTATCAGTTTCTGTGTCTGAAATTATGATGTCATGCCATGTTTCAACCTTTTCAGAGTTCATTTGTAGTGCTTTTCAATTTCAGGGTCATTTACCTCAAAATAAATCATTAAATGCATGAAAAATATCAAATGAAGTGAGAAAGGGTTGAAAATTGATGATGTGCCTTTGAATGGTGCATATTGAACACACAAAAAGTGTGGAGTTAAAATAAGTTATTAGAAATGAAATCCCTTTGTAATAGATGAGTTTTCGTCTGAAACCCTCATGCTTCGAAAGGGATTGTCCAGTTTGTACACGAAGTCCATCGAGTTTTTGCCGTAACCCTCTCAGCTCTTTAGAAGTTCTTATGTGGGAGAAATTATGATGTCATGCCAAGTTTCAACCTTTTCAGAGTACATTTGTTGTGCTTTTCAATTTCAGGGTCATTTAGCTCAAAATAAATCATTAAATGCATGAAAAATATCAAATGAAGTCAGAAAGGGTTGAAAATTAATGATGTGCCTTTTAATGGTGCATATTGAACACACAAAGAGGATGGATTTAAAATAAGTTATTAGAAATGAAATCCCTTTGTAATAGATGTGTTTTTGTTCGAAACCCTCATACTTCGAAAGAGATTGTCCAGCTTGTACACGAAGTGCATCCAGTTTTTGCCGTAACCCTCTCAGCTCTTTAGAAGTTTCTATGTGGGTGAACTTATGATGTCATTCCAAGTTTCAACCTTTTCAGAGTTCATTTGTAGTGCTTTTCAATTTCAGGGTCATTTAGCTCAAAATAAATCATTAAATGCATGAAAAATATCAAATGAAGTCACAAAGGGTTGAAAATTAATGATGTGCCTTTGAATGGTGCATATTGAACACACAAAGAGTACGGAGTTAAAAGAAGTTATTACAAATGAAATCCCTTTGTAATAGATGAGTTTTCGTCCGAAACCCTGATACTTCGAAAGGGATTGTCTAGTTTGTACACGAAGTGCATCCTGTTTTTGCCGTAACCCTCTCAACTCTTTGTAAGTTGCTATGTGGGTGAAATAATGAAGTCATGCCAAGTTTCAACCTTTTGACAGTTCATTTGTAGTGCTTTTCAATTTCAGGGTCATTTAGCTCAAAATAAATCATTAAATGCATGAAAAATATCAAATGAAGTCAGAAAGGGTTGAAAATTGATAATGTGCCTTTGAATGGTGCATATTGAACACACGAAAAGTATGGAGTTAAAATAAGTTATTAGAAATGAAATCCTTTGTAATAGATGAGTTTTCGTCCGAAACCCTCATACTTCGAAAGAGATTGTCCAGTTTGTACACGAAGTGCATCCGTTTTTTGCCGTAACCCTCTCAGCTGTTAGAAGTTGCTATGTGGGTGAAATAATTATGTCATGCCAAGTTTCAACCTCTTTAGAGTTCAGTTGTAGTGTTTTTCAATTTCAGGGTCATTTAGCTGAAAATAAATCATTAAATGCATGAAAAGTATCAAATGAAGTCAGAAAGGGTTGAAAATTGAAGATGTGCCTTTGAATGGTGCATATTGAACACACAAAAATTATGGAGTTAAACTAAGTTATTAGAAATGAAATCCCTTTCTAATAGATGAGTTTTCGTGTGAAACCCTCGTGCTTCGAAAGAGATTGTCCAGTTTGCACACGAAGTGCATCCAGTTTTTGCCGTAACCCTCTCAGCTCTTTAGAAGTTTCTATGTGGGTGAACTTATGATGTCATGCCAAGTTTTAACCTTTTCAGAGTTCATTTGTAGTGCTTTTCAATTTCAGGGTCATTTAGCTCAAAATAAATCACTAAATGCATGAAAAATATCAAATGAAGTCAAAAAGGGTTGAAAATTAATGATGTGCCTTTGAATGGTGCATATTGAACACACAAAGAGTATGGAGTTAAAATAAGTTATTCAAAATGAAATCCCTTTGTAATAGATGAGTTTTCGTCCGAAACCCTCATACTTTGAAAGAGATTGTCTAGTTTGTACACGAAGTGCATCTAGTTTTTTCGTAACCCTCTCAACTCTATATAAGTTGCTATGTGGGTGAAATTATGATGTCATGCCAAGTTTCAACCTTTTGAGAGTGTTCAAATTATGCCCTAGAGGCAATAATAAATTAGTTATTACCATATTTCCTTGTTCATGATAATCGTTTATTATCCATGCTATAATTGTATTAAATGGAAACACATTATATGTGTGGATAAATAGACAACACTCTGTCCCTAGTATTCCTCTAGTGAACTAGCTCGTTGATCAAAGATGGTCAAGGTTTCCTAGCCATTGACATGTGATGTCACTTGATAACGGGATCACATCATTAGGAGAATGATGTGATGGACAAGACCCAAACTACAAACGCAGCTTATGATCGTGTCAGTTTATTGCTACTGTTTTCTGCATGTCAAGTATATGTTCCTATGACCATGAGATCATGCAACTCACTGACATCGGAAGAGTACCTTGTGTGTATCAAACGTCGCAACATAACTGGGTGACTATAAAGGTGCTCTACAGGTATCTCCGAGGGTGTCCATTGAGTTGGCATGGATCAAGACTTGGATTTGTTACTCCGTGTGACGGAGAGGTATCTCAGGGCCCACTCGGTAATACAACATCACAATAAGCCTTGCAAGCAATGTGACTAAGTGTTAGTCATGGGATCTTGTATTACGGAACGAGTAAGGAGACTTGCCGGTAACGAGGTTGAACTAGGTATGGAGATACCGACGATCGAATCTCGGGCAAGTGACATACCGAAGAACAAAGGGAACATCATACGGGATTAACTGAATCCTTGACATAGAGGTTCGACCGATAAAGATCTTCGTAGAATATGTAGGAACCAATGTGGACATCCAGGACCTGCCATTGGTTATTGACCGTAGAGGTGTCTCGGTCATGTCTACATAGTTCTCGAACCTGCAGGGTCTGCATACTTAAGGTTTGGTGACGTTTCGGTAGTATAGAGTTATGTATGGTGGTGACCGAAGAGTGTTCGGAGTCCCCGATGAGATCCTGGACATCACGAGGAGCTCTGGAATGGTCCAGAGGTAAAGATTGATATATAGGAAGGTGGTGTTTGGACTCTGGAAAGTTTCGGGCATTTTCGGTAGTGTACCGGGAGTGACGAATGGGTCCCGGGGGCCCACCACTGGGGCCAACCCACCCCATGGGCCTATGTGGAAATCCACCAGCCCATGGTGGGCCAGTTGGGTCGGCCAAGGAGGACTATGTGCAGGAGGAAAGAGAGGCAAACCGAATTGGGGTGGAAACCTCCCCAAACTCCACCTCTCTTGTGGGACGAGGAGTCCTACTAGGAGGAGGACTCCTCCCCACTAGGTTCGGCCGGACCAAAGGAGAGCCCTCCTTTTGGGCGCAGCCTCCTCTCCCCTCCTCCTATATATATGATTGGATTTAGGGTTTTTTGGACAAGGATTTTCAGCCACGTCTAAACCCTACTTCTAGATCAAGTTCCTCTAGACTAGACTAGTTCCGAAGTGCTTAGGCGAAGCCCTGCCGGAATTGCTCCACCACCATCACCGGAGCATCGTCACACTGCCGGTGAAATCTTCTCCCTCTCCACTTCCTCTTGCTGGATCAAGATGGTGGAGATCGTCATCAAGCTGCACGTGTGCTGAACGCGGAGGTGCCGTCCGTTCGTCGCTAGATCGGAAGGACCGTGAACAAGATCGCGAGACCGTTCGTGATGAGTTCACGGGACAGATCATGATGAGATCGCGGGAAGGATCGTGATGAGATCGCGGGATGGATAGTGATGAGTTCACGGGACAAATCGTGATTGGATCGCGGGACGCTCGGCGATTTGGATCGTGAAGATGTTCGACTACACCAATTAGAGGACGTCTAACTTGTTTTTGTAGGGTATGTTGTGATGTGATATGGCCAATTACATGATGTGATATATGTGATGTATGAGATGATCATGTGATGTATAGAATTACACGACTTGCATGTCGATGAGTACGACAACCGGCAGGAGCCATAGGGTTGTCTTTAATTATTGTATGACCTGTGTGTCAATCATTAAGCACTATGTAATGCTTTACTTTATCACTAAATGGTAGCAATAGTAGTAAAAGCATGCAGGGTGTGACAGCCCCGATGGCGACACATTGATGGAGATCAATATGATGGAGATCATGATGTCGTGCCGATGACGATGGAGATCATGCCGGTGCTTTCAACATGGAGATCTAAAGGACAAGTTCATGGCCATATCATGTCACTTATGAATTGCATGTGATGTTAATCCTTTTATGCACCTTGTTTTGCTTAGTACGACGGTAGCATTATAAGATGATCCCTCACTTAAATTTCAAGATAAAATTGTGTTCTCCCCGAGTGTGCACCGTTGCGAAAGTTCGTCGTGTTGAGACACCACGTGATAATCGGGTGTGATAGACTCTACGTTCACATACAACGGGTGCAAGCAAGTATTGCACATGTAGAACACTCGGGTTAAAGTTGACGAGCCTAGCATGTACACACATGGCCTCGGAACACAAGAGACCGAAAGGTCGAACATGAGTCATATAGTAGATATGATCAACATGATGATGTTCACCATTGTAACCACCTCAACTCACGTGATGATCGGACTTGAGTTGGTGAATTTGGATCATGTATCACTCGGATGACCGGAGGGATGTCAATTTGAACGGGAGTTCTTAAGTAATATGATTAATTGAACTCATTATCATGAACATAGTCAGTAGTGTGTTTGCAAAATTATGTTGTAGATTACTAGCTCACGCTGTAGCTCCCTTGAATTTTATATGTTCCTAGAGAAATAGAGTTGAAAGATGATGGTAGCAATATTGTGGACTGGCTCCGTGATCTGAGGATTGTCCTCATTGCTGCACATAAGGCTTATGTCCTTAATGCAACGCTCGGTGCACCAACCCCTCTAGCATTGTTTGTAGATGTTGTGAACATCTGACAGACATGTTTTGATAACTACTTGATAGTTTAGTGCGTCATGCATTACAGCTTAGAATTGAGGCTCCGAAACATTTTGAACGTCATGGAACATATGAGATGGTCTAAGAGTTGAAATTAGGATCTCAGGCTCGTGCCCATGTTGCAAGATATGAGATCTCCAACAAGATTCTATGCCTGTAAGATGAAAGAGAATAGCTCAATCGTTGAGCGTGTGCTCAGATTGTCTGGGTGCTACAATCGCTTGAATCAAGTGGGAGTTGATCTTCCAGATAAGATAGTGATTGATATAGTTCTCCAAGTCACTCTCACTAAAGCTACTAGAACTTGGTGATGAGCTATAAAATGCCAGGGATAGAAATAATGATCCCTGAGCTATTCGCGATGTTTGACAACGCAAAGGTAGAAATCGAG
This sequence comes from Hordeum marinum, assembly GCA_022496015.1. Taxonomy (NCBI): domain Eukaryota; kingdom Viridiplantae; phylum Streptophyta; class Magnoliopsida; order Poales; family Poaceae; genus Hordeum; species Hordeum marinum. The sequence continues at coordinate 333,136,009 of CM039676.1, read as the reverse complement.
AAGGAGCATCACAGTGTTGATGGTTCGTTAAAACCACTAGTTTCGTCAAGAGCAAGGAGGGAAACTTCATGGATAGCAAGTCAGTTGCTGCTCCAATGAAGCAACCCAAAGTTGATCTCAAACCCGAGACTAAGTGCTTCGATTATGAGGAGAGCGGCCGCTGAAGCGGAACAACCCTAAATACATGGTAGATAAGGCTGGCAACGTCAACAGAAGTATATTTGATATACATGTTATTGTTGGAAATATGCCCTAGAGGCAATAATAAATTAGTTATTATAATATTTCCTTGTTCATGATAATAGTTTATTATCCATGCTATAATTGTATTGATCGGAGACTTAAATGCATGTGTGGATACATAGACAAAACCATGTCCCTAGTATGCCTCTAATAGACTAGCTCGTTGATCAAAGGATGGTTAAGGTCTCCTAGCCATGGACATGAGATGTCATTTGATAACGGGATCACATCATTGGGAGAATGATGTGATGGACAAGACCCAAATTACAAACGTAGCATATGATCGTGTCAGTTTATTGCTGCTGTTTTCCGCATGTCAAGTATATGTTCCTATGACCATGAGATCACGCAACTCACTGACACCGGAGGGATACTTTGTGTGTATCAAACGTCGCAACGTAACTGGGTGACTATAAAGGTGCACTACAGGTATCTCCGAAGTTGTCTGTTGAGTTGGCATGGATCAAGACTGGGATTTGTTACTCCGTGTGACGGAGAGGTATCTGAGGGCCCACTCGGTAATGCAACATCACAACAAGCCTTGCAAGCAATGTGACTAATATGTTAGCCACGGGATCTTCCATTAAGGAACGAGTAAAGAGACTTGCCGGTAACGAGGTTGAACTAGGTATGGAGATACCGACGATCGAATCTCGGGCAAGTAACATACCGAAGAACAAAGGGAACGTTATACGGGATTGATTGAATCCTTGACATAGAGGTTCGACCGATGAAGATCTTCATAGAATATGTAGGAACCAATGTGGACGTCCAGGTCCCTCCATTGGTTATTGGCCGTAGAGGTGTCTCGGTCATGTCTACATAGTTCTCGAACCCGCAGGGTCTGCACACTTAAGGTTCGGTGACGTTTCGGTAGTGTAGAGTTATGTATGGTGGTGACCGAAGGTTGTTCGGAGTCCCGGATGAGATCCCATTCGTCACGAGGAGCTCCGGAATAGTCCGGAGGTAAAGATTCATATATAGGAAGTCCCAGTTTGGTCGCCGGAAAAGTTCCGGGCTCATCGGTAGTGTACCGGGAGTGCCGGTAGTGTACCGGGAGACCACCGGGAGGGGTACTTCGACCCAAGAGGCTTTATGGGCTGTAGGAGGATGAATACCAGCCCTTAGACAAAGCCCATGAGGCTGGGAAGAAAATACCAAAAGGAAAAAGGTGGAAAAAGGCAAAAAAAGGCCAAATAAGGAAGGAGTCCTAATCCTACTAGGAGTGGAGGAGGAGGACTCCTCCCTCCTTGGTTTGGCCGACCCAAGGTCTGCCTTTTTGGCAGCCAAGCCTCCTCCTCCTCTCCTCCTATATATACTAGAGGATTTTAGGGTTTTGGTACAAGATTTTTAGCCACGTGCCACCCGTTCCTCTAGTCCATAGCTTCTCCTCTAGATTGGTTTTCTGCAGTGCTTAGGCGAAGCCCTGTCGGAATAGCTCCACGACCATTGCTGGAGCACCGTCACGCTGCCGGAGAACTCTTCCTCCTCTCCGCCTCCTCTTGCTGGATCAATACGGTGGAGATCGTCATCAAGCTGCACGTGTGCTGAACGCGGAGATGCCGTCCGTTCGGTACTAGATCAGAAGGATCATGATCAAGGCCACAGGACGTTCATGATCGGATCGCGGGACGGATCGTGACGAGATCGCGGACGGTTCATGATTGGTTCGCGGGACGGTTCGTGATTAGATCGCGGGACGCTCGGCGATTTGGATCGCGAAGAAGTTCGACTGCACCAAACGCGTTTCTTAACGCTTCCCGCTTAGCGATCTACAAGGGTACGTAGATCCACTCTCCCTGTCGTAGATGCTCATCACATTGGATAGGTTTGCGTGTGCGTAGGAAAATTTTTGTTTCCCATGCGACGTTCCCCAACAGTTATTGATGTGTACCTTGCTAGTACTCCTAGTAGTACCTGGGTATTGGATACCGGTTCGGTTGCTAAATGTTAGTAACTCAAAATAAAAGCTACGAAATAAACGGAGAACTAGCTAAGTGTGAGGTGACGATGTGTGTTGGAAATATTTCCGAGGTTGATGTGATCAACATCACATGCTCTCTCTACCTTCGAGATTAGTGACGAACCTAAAATAAATGTTATTTGGTGTTTTTTGCGTTGAGCATGAACGTGATTGGATCATGTTCATTGGAACACGGTTATTCATTTAAGTTAGAGAATAATGGTTATTCTATTTACATGAATAATACCTTCAATGGTCATGCAGCCAGTAAGAATGGTTTGTTGAAACTTGATCGTAGTAATACACATGTTCATAACATTGATGCCAAAAGGATACAAAGTTAATAATGATAGTACCACATACTTGTGGCACTGCCGCTAAATGTCGTATTGGTATAAAACGCATGAAGAAACTCCATGCTGATGGATCTTTGGACTCATTCGATTTCGAATCGGTTTAGACATGCGAACCATGCCTCTTGGTCAAAGATGACTAAGGACCCCGTTTTCTGTTTTGATGAAGCGGGCAAGTGATTTATTGGAAATGATGCATGTTGATGTATGCAATCCAATGAGTCTTGTAGCGTGCGGTGGATATCGTTATTTTCTTATCTTCACTGATGATTTGAGTAGATATAGTGTATATTTAGTTAATGAAACACAAGTTTGAATCGTTTGAAAAGGTTCAAGCAAATTCAGAGTGAAGTTTAAGATCATCGTGACAAGAAGATAAATATGTTATCGATATGATCGTGGAGGTGAATATCTAAGTTACGAGTTTGGCATACAACTTTAGACAATGTGAAAGTTGGTTCACAACTCACGCCACCTGGAACACCATAGTGTGATGGTGTGTCCGAACATCATAGTCGTGCTCTATTGGATATGGTGCGTGCTATGATGTCTATTATCGTTTTTTTACTATAATAATGGGGTTATGCATTAGAGATAACAACATTCACTTTAAATAGGGCACCATCTAAATCTGTTGAGATGACACCGTGTGAACTATGGTTTGATAGAAACCTAAGCTGTCATTTCTTAATGTTTGGGGCTGCAACGCTTGTGTGGAAAATGTTTTCGCCTAATGAGCTCGAACCCAAAGCGGACAAATGCATCTTCATAGAATACCCTAAGAACAGTTGGGTGAACCTTCTATCTCAGATCCAAGCATAAAATGTTTTTTGCTAAAACTGGGTCCTTTCTCGAGAAAGGGTTTCTCTTGAAAGTATTGAGTGGGAGGAGGATAGAACTTGATGAGGTTATTTGAACCTCTGCTTCAACCAGAAAGTAGCGCAGAACAGAAAGATGTTTCTGTGAAGCCTACATCAGTTGAAGAGGAAGTTAATGATGATGATCATGAAGCTTCGGATCAAGTTACTATCGACCTATAAGGAAAATAGAACTTGATGAGGTTATTGAACCTTTACTTCAACCAGAAAGTGGCGCAGCGCAGAAAGATGTTTCTGTGAAGCCTACGTCAGTTGAAGAGGAAGTTAATGATGATGATCATGAAGCTTCGGATCAAGTTACTATGGAACTTCTTAGGTCAACAAGGACGTGTACTGCTACTGAGCGGTACGACAACCCTGTCTTGGAGGTCATGTTGTTGGACAACGATGAACCTACAAACTATGGAGAAGCAATGATGGGCCTGGAAGCCAACAAATGGTTAGAGGCCATGAAATTCGAGAAACGATCCATGTATGAAAACCAAGTATAGACTTTGGTGGACTTGCTCGTTGGACGGCAGGTCTTCAAGTACAAATGGATCTTTAAGATGAAGACATATGCTGATGGTGAATGTCACCATTTATAAAGCTCGACTTGTTGCAAAGAAGTTTCCGCCAAGTTCAAGGAGTTGACTGCGATGAGACTTTCTCACTCGTAGTGATGCTAAAGTCTATTGGAATTATGTTAGCAGTTGCTACATTTTTCAATTATGAAATCTGGCAGATGGATACCAAAACATCATTTCCTTCCTTAAGGAAAGGTTGTATGAGATACAACCAGAAGGTTTTGTCAGTCCTAAGGATGCTAAAAGGTGTGCAAGCTTCAGTGAGCCTTCTATGAACTAAAGCAAGCATCTCGGAGTTGGAATATACACTTTGATGAGGTGATCAAAGTTTTTGAGTCTATGCAAAGTTTATGAGAAACTTGTATTTACAATAAAGTGAGTGGGAGCATAAAAGGTTGTTTGAAAAGAGTTTTTCAAAGGAAGACCTGGATAAAACTACCTAATTGTTGAGCATCAAAATCTATAGAGATAGATCAAGATGTTTGATAAGACTTTCAATGAGTACATACCTTGACAAGATTTTGAAAGAGTTCAAAATGGATCAGTCAGAGAAAGAGTTCTCGCCTGATTTGTAAGGTATAAAGTTGAGTAAGACTCAATTCCCAGTGACTGCAGAAGATAGAGAAAAGATGAGTGTCATCCCCTATGCTTCAGCCATAGGCTCTATCATGTATGCAATGATGTGCACAAAGACCCGATGTCAGCCTTGCTATAAGTATGTCCGGAAGGTTTCAAAGTGATCCTGGAATGGAGCACTGGACAGCGGGCAAGATTATCCTTAGTAACTAAAAGACTGAGGAGATGTTTCTCGATTATGGAGGTGATAAAGAGCTCATCGTAAAGGGTCATGTCGATGCAAGCTTTAACACCAATCCAGATGACTCGTAGTAGCAATCTGGATACGTATAGTGGAGCAACCATTTGGAATAGTACCAAGTGGAGTGTGGTAGCAGTATTTACGATTTGACATAGAAACTTGGAAAGTACACATGGATCTGAATGTCGCAGACCCTTTGACTATAAGACCTCTGTCACATGCAAAGCATGATCGAGCCGCAGAACTCATTGGGTGTTAGATTCATAACAATGCGAATCACATGGTGATGTGAACTAGATTATTGACTCTAGTGCAAGTGGGAGACTGTTGAAAATATACCATAGAGGCAATAATAAATTATTTATTACCATATTTCCTTGTTCATGATAATCGTTTATTATCCATGCTATAATTGTATTAAATGGAAACACATTACATGTGTGGGTAAATAGACAACACTCTATCCCTAGTATGCCTCTAGTGAACTAGCTCGTTGATCAAAGATGGTCAAGGTTTCCTAGCCATTGACATGTGATGTCATTTGATAATTGGATCACATCATTAGGAGAATGATGTGATGAAAAAGACCCAAACTACAAACGTAGCTTATGATCGTGTCAGATTATTGCTACTGTTTTCTCATGTCAAGTATATGTTCCTATGACCATGAGATCATGCAACTCACTGACATCGGAGGAGTACCTTGTGTGTATCAAATGTCACAACATAACTGGGTGACTATAAAGGTGCTCTACAGGTATCTCTGAGGGTGTCTGTTGAGCTGGCATGGATCAAGACTGGGATTTGTTACTCCGTGTGACGGAGAGGTATCTCAGCGCCCACTCGGTAATACAACATCACAATAAGCCTTGCAAGCAATGTGACTAAGTGTTAGTCACGGGATCTTGTATTACGGAATGAGTAAAGAGACTTGCCGGTAACGAGGTTGAACTAGGTATGGAGATACCGACGATCGAATCTCGGGCAAGTGACATACCGAAGAACAAAGGGAACACCACACGGGATTAACTGAATCCTTGACATAGAGGTTCGACCGATAAAGATCTTCGTAGAATATGTAGGAACCAATGTGGACTTCCAGTTCCAGCCATTGATTATTGACCGTAGAGGTGTCTCGGTCATGTCTACATAGTTCTCGAACCCGCAGGGTCTGCACACTTAAGGTTTGGTGATGTTTCGGTAGTATAGAGTTATGTATGGTGGTGACCGAAGGTTGTTCGGAGTCCCAGATGAGATCCCGGACATCACGAGGAGCTCCGGAATGGTCCGGAGATAAAGATTTATATATATGAAGGTGGCGTTTGGACTCTGGAAAGTTTCGGGCATTTTCGGTAGGGTACCGGGAGTGACGAATGGGTCCCGAGGGCCCACCAGTGGGGCCAACCCACCCCATGGGCCTATGTGGAAACCCACCAGCCCATGGTGGGCCAGTTGGGTCGGCCAAGGAGGCCTATGCGCAGGAGGAAAGAGAGGCAAACCGAATTGGGGTGGAAACCTCCCCAAACTCCACCTCTCTTGTGGGAGGAGGAGTCTTACTAGGAGGAGGACTCCTCCCCACTAGGTTCGGCCAAACCAAAGGAGAGCCCTCCTTTTGGGAGCAACCTCCTCTCCCCTCCTCCTATATATGTGTGGTTTTAGGGTTTTTTGGACAAGGATTTTCAGCCACGTCTAAACCCTACTTCTATATCAAGTTCCTCTAGACTAGACTAGTTTCACAGTGCTTAGGCGAAGCCCTGCCGAAATTGCTCCACCACCATCACCGGAGCGCCGTCACGCTGCCGATGAACTCTTCTACCTCTCCACATCCTCTTGCTGGATCAAAATGGTGGAGATCATCATCAAGCTGCACGTGTGCTGAACGCGGAGGTTCCGTCCGTTCGGCGCTAGATCGGAAGGACCGTGAACAAGATCGCGAGACCGTTCGTGATGAGTTCATGGGACGGATCATGATGAGATCACGGGACGGATCATGATGAGATGGCGGGATGGATCATGATGAGTTCGCGGGACGAATCGTCATTGGATCGCGGGACGGATCGTGATGTGATCGCGGGACGCTCGGCGATTTGGATTGCGAAGATGTTCGACTACACCAACCGCGTTTCTTAACGCTTCCCGCTTAGCGATCTACAAGGGTATGTAGACCCACTCTCCCTCTCGTAGATGCTCGTCACCATTGATATATCTTGCGTGTGTGTAGGAAATTTTTTGTTTCCCATGCAACGTTCCCCAATAGAGAGTTCATTTGTAGTGTTTTTCAATTTAAGGGTCATTTAGCTCAAAATAAATCATTAAATGCATGAAAAATATCAAATGAAGTCAGAGAGGGTTGAACATTGATGATGTGCCTTTGAATGGTGCATATTGAACACACAAAAAGTATGGAGTTAAAATAAGTTATTAGAAATGAAATCCCTTTGTAAATGATGAGTTTTCGTCCAAAACCCTCATACTTTTAAAGAGATTGTGCAGTTTGTACACGAAGTGCATCCAATTTTTGTCGTAACCCCGTCAACTCTTTAGAAGTTGCTATGTGGGTGAAATTATGATGTCATGCCAAGTTTCAACCATTTCAGAGTTCATTTGTACTACTTTTCAATTTCAGGGTCATTTAGCTCAAAATCAATCATTAAATGCATGAAATATATCAAATGAAGTGAGAAAGGGTTGAAAATTGATGATGTGCCTTTGAATGGTGCATATCGAACACACAAAAATTATGGAGTTAAAATAAGTTATTAGAAATGAAATCCCTTTGTAATAGACGAGTTTTCGTGCGAAACCCTCATACCTCGAAAGAGATTGTCCAGTTTGTACGCGAAGTGCATCCAGTTTTTCCTGTAACCCCCTCAACTCTTTAGAAGTTGCTATGTGGGTGAAATTATGATGTCATGCCAAGTTTCAACCTTTTCAGAGTTCATTGGTACTACTTTTCAATTTAAGGGTCATTTAGCTCAAAATAAATCATTAAATGCATCAAAAATATCAAATGAAGTCAGAAAGGTTTCAAAATTGATGATGTGCCTTTTAATGGTGCATATCGAACGCACAAAAAGTATGGAGTTAAAATAAGTTATTAGAAATGAAATCCCTTTGTAATAGACGAGTTTTCGTGCGAAACCCTCATACCTCGAAAGAGATTGTCCAGTTTGTACACGAAGTGCGTCCACTTTTTTCTGTAACCCTCTCAACTCTTTAGAATTTGCTATGTGGGTGAAATTATGATGTCATGCCAAGTTTCGACCTTTTCAGAGTTCATTTGTAGTGCTTTTCAAGTTCTAGGTCATTTTGCTCAAAACAAATCATTAAATGCATGAAAAATATCAAATGAAGGTAGAAAGGGATGAAAATTGATGATGTGCCTTTGAATGGTCCATATTGAACACACAAAAAGTATGGAGTTAAACTAAGTTATTAAAAATGAAAGCCCTTTGTAATATATGAGTTTTCGTGCGAGACCGTCATACTTCGAAAGAGATTGTCCAGATTGTACACGAAGTGCATCCAGTTTTTGCCGTAACCCTCTCAACTCTTTATAAGTTTCTATGTGTGTGAAATTATGATGTTATGCCAAGTTTCAAGCATTTCAGAGTGCATTTGTAGTGCTTTTCAATTTCAGGGTCATTTAGCTCAAAATAAATCATTAAATGCATGAAAAATATAAAATGAAGTCACAAAGGGTTGAAAATTAATAACGTCCCTTTGAATGGTGCATATTGAACACACAAAGAGTATGGAGTTAATATTAGTTATTACAAATGAAATCTCTTTGTAATAGATGAGTTTTCATCCAAAACCCTCATACTTCGGAAGAGATTGTCTAGTTTGTACACGAAATGCATCCAGTTTTTGCCGCAACCCTCTCAACCCTTTATAAGTTGCTATGTGGGTGAAATTATGATGTCATGCCAAGTTTGAACCTTTTGAGAGTTCATTTGTAGTGCTTTCCAATTTCAGGGTCATTTAGCTCAAAATAAATCATTAAATGCATGAAAAACGTCAAATGAAGTCAGAAAGGGTTGAAAATTGATGATGTGCCTTTGAATGGTGCATATTGAACACACAAAAAGTATGGAGTTAAAATAAGTTATTAGAAATGAAATCCCTTTGTAATTGATGAGTTTTCGTCCAAAACTCTCATACTTCGAAACAGATTGTCCAGTTTGTACACGAAGTGCATCCGATTTTTTACGTAACCATCTGAACTCTTTAGAAGTTTCTATGTGGGTGAAATTATGATGTCACGCCAAGTTTCAACCATTTCAGAGTTCATTTGTACTGCTTTTCAATTTCAGGGTCATTTAGCTCAAAATAAATCATTAAATGCAAGAAAAATATCAAATGAAGTCAGAAAGGGTTGAAAATTGATGATGTGGCTTTGAAAGGTGCGTATCGAACACACAAAATGTATGGAGTAAAAGTAAGTTATTAAAAATGAAATCCCATTGTAATAGATGAGTTTTCGTCCGAAACCCTCATTCTTCGAAAGAGATTGTCCAGTTTGTACATGAAGTGTATCCAATTTTTTCCGTAACCCTCTCAGCTCTTTAGAAGTTGCTATGTGGGTGAAATTATGATGTCATGCCAAGTTTAACCTTTCTAGAGTTCATTTTTAGTGCTTTTCAATTTCAGGGTCATTTAGCTCAAAACAAATCATTAAATGCATGAAAAATATCAAATTAAGTCAGAAAGGGATGAAAATTGATGATGTGCCTTTGAATGGTGCATATTGAACACCTAAAGAGTATGGAATTAAAATAAGTTATTAGAAATGAAAACCCTTTGTAAATTATGAGTTTCCGTCTGAAACCCTCATACTTCGAAAGAGATTGTCCATTTTGTACACAGAGTGCATCCAGTTTTTGCCGTAACCCTCTCAACTCTTTATAAGTTTCTATGTGGGTGAAATTATGATGTCATGCCAAGTTTCAACCTTTTCAGAGTTCATTTGTAGTGCTTTTCAATTTCAAGGTCATTTAGCTCAAAATAAATCATTAAATGCATGAGAAATATCAAATGAAGTCAGAAAGGGATGAAAATTGATGATGTGCCTTTTAATGGTGCATATTGAACACACAAAAAGGATGGAGTTAAAATACGTTATTAAAAATGAAATCCCTTTGTAATAGATGAGTTTTCGTCCGAAACCCTCATACTTCGAAAGAGATGGTCCAGTTTGTACACGAAGTGCATCCAGTTTTTACCGTAACCCTCACAATTCTTTATAAGTTTCTATGCGTCTGAAATCATGATGTCATGCCAAGTTTCAACCTTTTCAGAGTTCATTTGTTGTGCTTTTCAATATTAGGGTGATTTACCTCAAAATAAATCATTAAATGCATGAAAAATATTAAATGAAGTCTCAAAGGGTTTAAAATTGATGATGTGCCTTTGAATGGTGCATATTGAACACACAAAAATTATGGAGTTAAAATAAGTTAGTACAAATGAAATCCATTTGTAATAGATGAGTTTTCGTCCAAAACCCTCATACTTCGAAAGAGATTGCCCAGTTTGTACACGAAGTGCATCCAGTTTTTGCCTAACCCTCTCAGCTCTTTGGAAGTTTCTATGTGGGTGAAATTATTATGGCATGCCAAGTTTCAACCTTTTGAGAGTTCATTTGTAGTGTTTTTCAATTTTAGGGTCATTTAGCTCAAAATAAATCATTACATGCATGAAAAATATCAAATGAAGTCAGAAAGGGTTGAAAATTGATGATGTGCCTTTGAATGGTGCATATTGAACACACAAAAAGTATGGAGTTAAAATAAGTTATTAGAAATGAAATCCCTTTGTAATTGATGAGTTTTCGTCCAAAACTCTCATACTTCGAAACAGATTGTCCAGTTTGTACACGAAGTGCATCCAATTTTTGTCGTAACCATCTGAACTCTTTAGAAGTTTCTATGTGGATGAAATTATGATGTCATGCCAAGTTTCAACCATTTCAGAGTTCATTTGTACTGCTGTTCAATTTCAGGGTCATTTAGCTCAAAATAAATCATTAAATGCAAGAAAAATATCAAATGAAGTCACAAAGGGTTGAAAATGGATGGTGTGGCTTTGAAAGGTGCATATCGAACACACAAAATGTATGGAGTAAAAATAAGTTATTAGAAATGAAATCCCATTGTAATAGATGAGTTTTCGTCCGAAACCCTTATTCTTCGAAAGAGATTGTCCAGTTTGTACATGAAGTGCATCCAATTTTTTCCGTAACCTTCTCAGCTCTTTAGAAGTTCCTATGTGGGTGAAATTATGATGTCATGCCAAGTTTCAACCTTTTCAGAGTTCATTTGTAGTGCTTTTCAATTTCAGGGTCATTTAGCTCAAAACAAATCATTATATGCATGAAAAATATCAAATTAAGTCAGAAAGGGATGAAAATTGATGATGTGCCTTTGAATGGTGCATATTGAACACCCAAAGAGTATGGGGTTAAAATAAGTTATTAGAAATGAAAACCCTTTGTAAATTATGAGTTTCCGTCTGTAACCCTCATACTTCGAAACAGATTGTCCATTTTGTACACGGAGTGCATCCAGTTTTTTCCGTAACCCTCTCAACTCTTTATAAGTTTCTATGTGGGTGAAATTATGATGTCAAGCCAAGTTTCAACCTTTTCAGAGTTCATTTGTAGTGCTTTTTGATTTCAAGGTCATTTAGCTCAAAATAACTCATTAAATGCATGAGAAATATCAAATGAAGTCAGAAAGGGATGAAAATTGATGATGTGCCTTTGAATGGTGCATATTGAACACACAAAAAGTATGGAGTTAAATTAAGTTATTAAAAATGAAATCCCTTTGTAATAGATGAGTTTTCGTCCGAAACCCTCATACTTCGAAAGAGATTGTCCAGTTTGTACACGAAGTGCATCCAGTTTCTACCGTAACCCTCTCAATTCTTTATAAGTTTCTATGCGTCTGAAATTATGATGTCATGCCAAGTTTCAACCTTTTCAGAGTTCATTTGTAGTGCTTTTCAATATCAGGGTCATTTACCTCAAAATAAATCATTAAATGCATGAAAAATATCAAATGAAGTCACAAAGGGTTGAAAATTGATGATGTTCCTTTGAATGGTGCATATTGAACACACAAAATATATGGAGTTAAAATAAGTTATTAGAAATGAAATCCATTTGTAATAGATGAGTTTTCGTCCGAAACCCTCATACTTCGAAAGAGATTGCCCAGTTTGTACACGAAGTGCATCCTGTTTTTGCCGTAACCCTCATAGCTCTTTAGAAGTTGCTATGTGGGTGAAATTATTATGTCATGCCAAGTTTCAACCTTTTAAGAGTTCATTTGTAGTGTTTTTCAATTTTAGGGTCATTTAGCTCAAAATAAATCATTACATGCATGAAAAATATCAAATGAAGCCAGAAAGGGTTGAAAATTGATGATGCGCCTTTGAATTGTGCATATTGAACACACAAAAAGTATGGAGTTAAAATAAGTTATTAGAAATGAGATCCCCTTCTAATAGATGAAGTTCGTCCGAAACCCTCATGCTTCGAAAGAGATTGTCCAGTTTGTACACGAACTGCATCCAGTTTTTGCCGTAACCCTCTGAGCTCTTTAGAAGTGTCTATGTGGGTGAACTTACGATGTCATGCCATGTTTCAACCTTTTTAGAGTTCATTTGTAGTGCTTTTCAATTTCAGGGTCATTTAGCTCAAAATAAATCATTAAATGCATGAAAAATATCAAATGAAGTCACAAAGGGTTGAAAATTGATGATGTGCCTTTGAATGGTGCATATTGAACACACAAAGAGTATGGAGTTAAAATAAGTTATTACAAATGAAATCCCTTTGTAATCGATGAGTTTTCGTCCGAAACCCTCATTCTTCGAAAGAGATTGTCCAGTTTGTACATGAAGTGCATCTAGTTTTTGCCGTAACCCTCTCAACAATTTATAAGTTGCTATGTGGGTGAAATTATGATGTCATGCCAAGTTTCAACCTTTTGAGAGTTCATTTGTAGTGCTTTTCAATTTCAGGGTCATTTAGCTCAAAATAAATCATTAAATGCATGAAAAATATCAAATGAAGTCAGAAAGGGTTGAAAATTGATGATGTGCCTTTGACTTGTGCATATTTAACACACAAAAAGTATGGAGTTAAACTAAGTTATCAGAAATGAAATCCCATTGTAATTGATGAGTTTTCGTCCAAAACCCTCATACTTTGAAAGAGATTGTCCAGTTTGTACACGAAGTGCATCCAATTTTTGTCCTAACCCTCTCAACTCTTCAACAGTTGCTATGTGGGTGAAATTATGATGTCATGCCAAGTTTCAACCATTTCGGAGTTCATTTGTAGTGTTTTCAATTTCTGGGCCATTTAGCTAAAACTAAATCACTAAATGGAAGCAAAATAGCAAATGAAGTCAGAAAGGGTTGAAAATCGATGATGTGCCTTTGAATGGTGCATATAGAACACACAAAAATTATGGAGTTAAAATAAGTTATTACAAATGAAATCCCTTTGTAATAGATGAGTTTTTGTCCGAAACCCTCATACTTCGAAAGAGCTTGTCCAGTTTGTACACGAAGTCCATGCAGTTTTTGCCGTAACCCTCTCAGCTCTTTAGAAGTTACTATGTGGGTGAAATTATTATGGCATGCCAAGGTTCAACCTTTTCAGAGTTCATTGTAGTGTTTTTCAATTTTAGGGTCATTTAGCTCAAAATAAATCATTACATGCATGAAAAATATCAAATGAAGTCAGAAAGGGTTGAAAATTGATGATGCGCCTTTGAATGGTGCATATTGAACACACAAAAAGTATGGAGTTAAAATAAGTTATTAGAAATGAAATCCCTTTGTAATTGATGAGTTTTCGTCCAAAACTCTCATACTTCGAAACAGATTGTCCAGTTTGTACACGAAGTGCATCCAATTTTTGTCGTAACCATCTGAACTCTTTAGAAGTTTCTATGTGGATGAAATTATGATGTCATGCCAAGTTTCAACCATTTCAGAGTTCATTTGTACTGCTTTTCAATTTCAGGGTCATTTAGCTCAAAATAAATCATTACATGCAAGAAAAATATCAAATGAAGTCACAAAGGGTTGAAAATGGATGGTCTGGCTTTGAAAGGTACATATCGAACACACAAAATGTATGGAGTAAAAATAAGTTATTAGAAATGAAATCCCATTGTAATAGATGAGTTTTCGTCCGAAACCCTCATTCTTCGAAAGAGATTGTCCAGTTTGTACATGAAGTGCATCCAATTTTTTCCGTAACCCTCTCAGCTCTTTAGAAGTTCCTATGTGGGTGAAATTATGATGTCATGCCAAGTTTCAACCTTTTCAGAGTTCATTTGTAGTGCTTTTCAATTTCAGGGTCATTTAGCTCAAAACAAATCATTATATGCATGAAAAATATCAAATTAAGTCAGAAAGGGATGAAAATTGATGATGTGCCTTTGAATGGTGCATATTGAACACCCAAAGAGTATGGGGTTAAAATAAGTTATTAGAAATGAAAACCCTTTGTAAATTATGAGTTTCCGTCTGTAACCCTCATACTTCGAAACAGATTGTCCATTTTGTACACGGAGTGCATCCAGTTTTTTCCGTAACCCTCTCAACTCTTTATAAGTTTCTATGTGGGTGAAATTATGATGTCAAGCCAAGTTTCAACCTTTTCAGAGTTCATTTGTAGTGCTTTTTGATTTCAAGGTCATTTAGCTCAAAATAACTCATTAAATGCATGAGAAATATCAAATGAAGTCAGAAAGGGATGAAAATTGATGATGTGCCTTTGAATGGTGCATATTGAACACACAAAAAGTATGGAGTTAAATTAAGTTATTAAAAATGAAATCCCTTTGTAATAGATGAGTTTTCGTCCGAAACCCTCATACTTCGAAAGAGATTGTCCAGTTTGTACACGAAGTGCATCCAGTTTCTACCGTAACCCTCTCAATTCTTTATAAGTTTCTATGCGTCTGAAATTATGATGTCATGCCAAGTTTCAACCTTTTCAGAGTTCATTTGTAGTGCTTTTCAATATCAGGGTCATTTACCTCAAAATAAATCATTAAATGCATGAAAAATATCAAATCAAGTCACAAAGGGTTGAAAATTGATGATGTGCCTTTGAATGGTGCATATTGAACACACAAAATATATGGAGTTAAAATAAGTTATTAGAAATGAAATCCATTTGTAATAGATGAGTTTTCGTCCGAAACCCTCATACTTCGAAAGAGATTGCCCAGTTTGTACACGAAGTGCATCCTGTTTTTGCCGTAACCCTCATAGCTCTTTAGAAGTTGCTATGTGGGTGAAATTATTATGTCATGCCAAGTTTCAACCTTTTAAGAGTTCATTTGTAGTGTTTTTCAATTTTAGGGTCATTTAGCTCAAAATAAATCATTACATGCATGAAAAATATCAAATGAAGCCAGAAAGGGTTGAAAATTGATGATGCGCCTTTGAATTGTGCATATTGAACACACAAAAAGTATGGAGTTAAAATAAGTTATTAGAAATGAGATCCCCTTCTAATAGATGAAGTTCGTCCGAAACCCTCATGCTTCGAAAGAGATTGTCCAGTTTGTACACGAACTGCATCCAGTTTTTGCCGTAACCCTCTGAGCTCTTTAGAAGTGTCTATGTGGGTGAACTTACGATGTCATGCCATGTTTCAACCTTTTTAGAGTTCATTTGTAGTGCTTTTCAATTTCAGGGTCATTTAGCTCAAAATAAATCATTAAATGCATGAAAAATATCAAATGAAGTCACAAAGGGTTGAAAATTGATGATGTGCCTTTGAATGGTGCATATTGAACACACAAAGAGTATGGAGTTAAAATAAGTTATTACAAATGAAATCCCTTTGTAATCGATGAGTTTTCGTCCGAAACCCTCATTCTTCGAAAGAGATTGTCCAGTTTGTACATGAAGTGCATCTAGTTTTTGCCGTAACCCTCTCAACAATTTATAAGTTGCTATGTGGGTGAAAT
Source organism: Hordeum marinum (assembly GCA_022496015.1). NCBI lineage: Eukaryota > Viridiplantae > Streptophyta > Magnoliopsida > Poales > Poaceae > Hordeum > Hordeum marinum. The sequence goes on along the minus strand of CM039676.1, from coordinate 333,120,180 downwards.
TATGATGTCATGCCAAGTTTCAACCTTTTGAGAGTTCATTTGTAGTGCTTTTCAATTTCAGGGTCATTTAGCTCAAAATAAATCATTAAATGCATGAAAAATATCAAATGAAGTCAGAAAGGGTTGAAAATTGATGATGTGCCTTTGACTTGTGCATATTTAACACACAAAAAGTATGGAGTTAAACTAAGTTATCAGAAATGAAATCCCATTGTAATTGATGAGTTTTCGTCCAAAACCCTCATACTTTGAAAGAGATTGTCCAGTTTGTACACGAAGTGCATCCAATTTTTGTCCTAACCCTCTCAACTCTTCAAAGTTGCTATGTGGGTGAAATTATGATGTCATGCCAAGTTTCAACCATTTCGGAGTTCATTTGTAGTGTTTTCAATTTCTGGGCCATTTAGCTAAAACTAAATCACTAAATGGAAGCAAAATAGCAAATGAAGTCAGAAAGGGTTGAAAATCGATGATGTGCCTTTGAATGGTGCATATAGAACACACAAAAATTATGGAGTTAAAATAAGTTATTACAAATGAAATCCCTTTGTAATAGATGAGTTTTTGTCCGAAACCCTCATACTTCGAAAGAGCTTGTCCAGTTTGTACACGAAGTCCATGCAGTTTTTGCCGTAACCCTCTCAGCTCTTTAGAAGTTACTATGTGGGTGAAATTATTATGGCATGCCAAGGTTCAACCTTTTCAGAGTTCATTGTAGTGTTTTTCAATTTTAGGGTCATTTAGCTCAAAATAAATCATTACATGCATGAAAAATATCAAATGAAGTCAGAAAGGGTTGAAAATTGATGATGCGCCTTTGAATGGTGCATATTGAACACACAAAAAGTATGGAGTTAAAATAAGTTATTAGAAATGAAATCCCTTTGTAATTGATGAGTTTTCGTCCAAAACTCTCATACTTCGAAACAGATTGTCCAGTTTGTACACGAAGTGCATCCAATTTTTGTCGTAACCATCTGAACTCTTTAGAAGTTTCTATGTGGATGAAATTATGATGTCATGCCAAGTTTCAACCATTTCAGAGTTCATTTGTACAGCTTTTCAATTTCAGGGTCATTTAGCTCAAAATAAATCATTACATGCAAGAAAAATATCAAATGAAGTCACAAAGGGTTGAAAATGGATGGTGTGGCTTTGAAAGGTACATATCGAACACACAAAATGTATGGAGTAAAAATAAGTTATTAGAAATGAAATCCCATTGTAATAGATGAGTTTTCGTCCGAAACCCTCATTCTTCGAAAGAGATTGTCCAGTTTGTACATGAAGTGCATCCAATTTTTTCCGTAACCCTCTCAGCTCTTTAGAAGTTCCTATGTGGGTGCAATTATGATGTCATGCCAAGTTTCAACCTTTTCAGAGTTCATTTGTAGTGCTTTTCAATTTCAGGGTCATTTAGCTCAAAACAAATCATTATATGCATGAAAAATATCAAATTAAGTCGGAAAGGGATGCAAAATGATGATGTGCCTTTGAATGGTGCATATTGAACACCCAAAGAGTATGGGGTTAAAATAAGTTATTAGAAATGAAAACCCTTTGTAAATTATGAGTTTCCGTCTGAAACCCTCATACTTCGAAACAGATTGTCCATTATGTACACGGAGTGCATCCAGTTTTTTCCGTAACCCTCTCAACTCTTTATAAGTTTCTATGTGGGTGAAATTATGATGCCAAGCCAAGTTTCAAGCTTTTCAGAGTTCATTTGTAGTGCTTTTTGATTTCAAGGTCATTTAGCTCAAAATAAATCATTAAATGCATGAGAAATATCAAATGAAGTGAGAAAGGGATGAAAATTGATGATGTGCCTTTGAATGGTGCATATTGAACACACAAAAAGTATGGAGTTAAATTAAGTTATTAAAAATGAAATCCCTTTGTAATAGATGAGTTTTCGTCCGAAACCCTCATACTTCGAAAGAGATTGTCCAGTTTGTACACGAAGTGCATCCAGTTTTTACCGTAACCCTCTCAATTCTTTAGAAGTTTCTATGCGTCTGAAATTATGATGTCATGCCAAGTTTCAACCTTTTCAGAGTTCATTTGTAGTGCTTTTCAATATCAGGGTCATTTACCTCAAAATAAATCATTAAATGCATGAAAAATATCAAATGAAGTCACAAAGGGTTGAAAATTGATGATGTGCCTTTTGAATGGTGCATATTGAACACACAAAATATATGGAGTTAAAATAAGTTATTAGAAATGAAATCCATTCGTAATAGATGAGTTTTCGTCCGAAACCCTCCTACTTCGAAAGAGATTGCCCAGTTTGTACACGAAGTGCATCCTGTTTTTTCCGTAACCCTCTTAGCTCTTTAGAAGTTGCTATGTGGGTGAAATTATTATGTCATGCCAAGTTTCAACCTTTTAAGAGTTCATTTGTAGTGTTTTTCAATTTTAGGGTCATTTAGCTCAAAATAAATCATTACATGCATGAAAAATATCAAATGAAGCCAGAAAGGGTTGAAAATTGATGATGCGCCTTTGAATTGTGCATATTGAACACACAAAAAGTATGGAGTTAAAATAAGTTATTAGAAATGAGATCCCCTTCTAATAGATGAAGTTCGTCCGAAACCCTCATGCTTCGAAAGAGATTGTCCAGTTTGTACACGAACTGCATCCAGTTTTTGCCGTAACCCTCTGAGCTCTTTAGAAGTGTCTATGTGGGTGAACTTACGATGTCATGCCATGTTTCAACCTTTTTAGAGATCATTTGTAGTGCTTTTCAATTTCAGGGTCATTTAGCTCAAAATAAATCATTAAATGCGTGAAAAATATCAAATGAAGTCACAAAGGGTTGAAAATTGATGATGTGCCTTTGAATGGTGCATATTGAACACACAAAGAGTATGGAGTTAAAATAAGTTATTACAAATGAAATCCCTTTGTAATTGATGAGTTTTCGTCCGAAACCCTCATTCTTCGAAAGAGATTGTCCAGTTTGTACATGAAGTGCATCTAGTTTTTGCCGTAAGCCTCTCAACAATTTATAAGTTGCTATGTGGGTGAAATTATGATGTCATGCCAAGTTTCAACCTTTTGAGAGTTCATTTGTAGTGCTTTTCAATTTCAGGGTCATTTAGCTCAAAATAAATCATTAAATGCATTAAAAATATCAAATGAAGTCAGAAAGGGTTGAAAATTGATGATGTGCCTTTGACCTGTGCATATTTAACACACAAAAAGTATGGAGTTAAACTAAGTTATCAGAAATGAAATCCCATTGTAATTGATGAGTTTTCGTCCAAAACCCTCATACTTTGAAAGAGATTGTCCAGTTTGTACACGAAGTGCATCCAATTTTTGTCCTAACCCTCTCAACTCTTCAACAGTTGCTATGTGGGTGAAATTATGATGTCATGCCAAGTTTCAACCATTTCGGAGTTCATTTGTAGTGTTTTCAATTTCTGGGCCATTTAGCTAAAACTAAATCACTAAATGGAAGCAAAATAGCAAATGAAGTCAGAAAGGGTTGAAAATCGATGATGTGCCTTTGAATGGTGCATATAGAACACACAAAATTATGGAGTTAAAATAAGTTATTAGAAATGAAATCCCTTTGTAATAGATGAGTTTTTGTCCGAAACCCTCATACTTCGAAAGAGATTGTCCAGTTTGTACACGAAGTGCATGCAGTTTTTGTCGTAACCCTCTCAGCTCTTTAGAAGTTAATATGTGGGTGAAATTATTATGTCATGCCAAGGTTCAACCATTTCAGAGTTCATTTGTAGTTTTTTTCAATTTTAGGGTCATTTAGCTCAAAATAAATCATTAAATGCATGAAAAATATCAAATGAAGTCAGAAAGGGTTGAAAATTGATGATGTCACTTTGAATGGTGTATATTGAACACACAAAAAGTATGGATTTAAAATAAGTTATTAGAAATGAAATCCCTTTGTAATTGATGAGTTTTCGTCCAAAACCCTCATACTTTGAAAGAGATTGTCCAGTTTGTACACGAAGTGCATCCAATTTTTCTCGTAACCCTCTCAACTCTTTAACACTTGCTATGTGGGTGAAATTATGATGCCACGCCAAGTTTCAACCGTTTCAGATTTCATTTGTACGGATTTTCAATTTCAGGGTCATTTAGCTCAAAATAAATCATTAAATGCAAGAAAAATATCAAATGAAGTCAGAAAGGGTAGAAAATTGATGATGTGCCTTTGAATGGTGCATATCGAACACACAAAATGTATGGAGTTAAAATAAGTCATTATAAATGAAATCCCTTTGTAATAGATGAGTTTTCGTCCGAAACCCTCATACTTCGAAAGAGATTGTCTAGTTTGTACATGAAGTGCATCTAGTTTTTTCCGTATCCCTCAGCTCTTTAGAAGTTGCTATGTGGGTAAAATTATGGTGTCATGCCAAGTTTCAACCTTTTCAGAGTTCATTTGTAGTGCTTTTCAATTTCAGGGTCATTTAGCTCAAAATAAATCATTAAATGCATGAGAAATATCAAATGAAGTCAGAAAGGGATGAGAATTGATGATGTGCCTTTGAATGGTGCATATTGAACTCACAAAAAGTATGGAGTTAAAATAAATTATTAGAAATGAAATCCCTTTGTAATAGATGAGTTTTGGTCCAAAACCCTCATACTTCGAAAGAGATTGTCTAGTTTGTACACGAAGTGCATCCAATTTTTGTCGTAACCCTCTCAACTCTTTGGAAGTTGCTATGTGGGTGAAATTATGATGCCATGCCAAGTTTCAACCTTCTCAGGGTTCATTTGTAGTGCTTTTCAATTTTAGGGCCATTTAGCTCAAAATAAATCATTAAATGCATGAAAAATATCGAATGAAGTCACAAAGGGTTGAAAATACATGATGTGCATTTGAATGGTGCATATCGAACACACAAAAAGTATGGAGTTAAAATAAATTATTAGAAATGAAATCCCTTTGTAATAGATGAGTTTTCGTTCGAAACCCTCGTACTTCGAAAGAGATTGTCCAGTTTGTACACGAAGTGCATCCAGTTTTTATCGTAACCCTCTCAGCTCTTTAGAAGTTTCTATGTGGGTGAACTTATGATGTCATGCCAAGTTTCAACCTTTTCAGAGATGATTTGTAGTGCTTTTCAATTTCAGGGTCATTTAGCTCAAAATAAATCATTAAATGCATGAAAATATCAAATGAAATCAGAAAGGGTTGAAATTGATGTTGTGCCTTTGAATGGTGAATATTGAACTCACAAAGAGTATGGAGTTAAAATAAGTTATTAGAAATGAAAACCCTTTGTAGATTATGAGTTTCCGTGTGAAACCCTCATACTTCGAAAGAGATTGTCCATTTTGTACACGGAGTGCATCCAGTTTTTGCTGTAACCCTCTCAACTCTTTATAAGTTTCTATGTGGGTGAAATTATGATGTCATGCCAAGTTTCAACATTTTCAGAGTTCATTTGTAGTGCTTTTCAATTTCAAGGTCATTTAGCTCAAAATAAATCATTAAATGCATGAGAAATATCAAATGAAGTCAGAAAGGGTTGAAAATTGATGTTGTGCCTTTGAATGGTGCATATTGAACTCACAAAAAGTATGGAGTTAAAATAAATTATTAGAAATGAAATCCCTTTGTAATAGATGAGTTTTGGTCCAAAACCCTCATACTTCGAAAGAGATTGTCTAGTTTGTACACGAAGTGCATCCAATTTTTGTCGTAACCCTCTCAACTCTTTGGAAGTTGCTATGTGGGTGAAATTATGATGCCATGCCAAGTTTCTACCTTCTCAGGGTTCATTTGTAGTGCTTTTCAATTTTAGGGCCATTTAGCTCAAAATAAATCATTAAATGCATGAAAAATATCGAATGAAGTCAAAAAGGGTTGAAAATTGATGATGTGCCTTTGAATGGTGCATATCGAACACACAAAAAGTATGGAGTTAAAATAAATTATTAGAAATGAAATCCCTTTGTAATCGATGAGTTTTCGTTCGAAACCCTCGTACTTCGAAAGAGATTGTCCAGTTTGTACACGAAGTGCATCCAGTTTTTATCGTAACCCTCTCAGCTCTTTAGAAGTTTCTATGTGGGTGAACTTATGATGTCATGCCAAGTTTCAACCTTTTCAGAGATGATTTGTAGTGCTTTTCAATTTCAGTGTCATTTAGCTCAAAATAAATCATTAAATGCATGAAAATATCAAATGAAGTCAGAAAGGGTTGAAAATTGATGATGTGCCTTTGAATGGTGCATATTCAACACACAAAGAGTATGGAGTTAAAATAAATTATTACAAAAGAAATCCCTTTGTAATAGATGAGTTTTCGTCCGAAACCCTCACACTTTGAACGAGATTGTTCTGTTTCTACACGAAGTGCATCCAGTTTTTGTTGTAACCTTCTCAACTCTTTATAAGTTGCTATGTGGGTGAAATTATGATTTCTTGCCAAGTTTCAACCTTTTGAGAGTTCATTTGTACTGCTTTTCAATTTCAGGGTCATTTAGCTCAAAATAAATCATTAAATGCAAGAAAAATAACAAATGAAGTCAGAAAGGGTTGAAAATTGATGATGTGCATTTGAATGGTGTATATCGAACACACCAAAAGTATGGAGTTAAAATAAGTTATTATAAATTGAATCCCTTTCTAATAGATGTGTTTTCGTCCGAAACCCTCATACTTCGAAAGAAATTGTCCAGTTTGTACATCAAGTGCATCCAGTTTTTATCGTAACCCTCTCAGCTCTTTAGAAGTTGCTATGTGGGTGAAATTATGATGTCATGCCAAGTTTCATCCTTTTCAGAGTTCATTTGTAGTGCTTTTCAATTTCAGGGTCATTTAGCTCAAAACAAATCATTAAATGCATGAAAAATATCAAATGAAGTCAGAAAGGGTTGAAAATTGATGATGTGCCTTTGAATGGTGCATACTGAACACACAAAAAGTATGGAGTTAAAATAACTTATTAAAAATTAAATCCCTTCGAATAGATGAGTTTTCGTCCGAAAAACTCACACTTCAAAAGACATTGTCCACTGTGTACACGAAGTGCATCCAGTTTTTGTCGTAACCCTCTCAACTCTTTATAAGTTGCTATGTTTCTGAAATTATGATGTCATGCCAAGTTTCAACCTTTGCAGAATTCATTTTGAGTGCTTTTCAATTTCAGGGTCATTTAGCTCAAAATAAATCATTAAATACATAAAAATATCATATGAAGTCACAAAGGGTTGAAAATTGATGTTGTGCCTTTGAATGGTGCATATTGAACACACAAAAAGTATGGAGTTAAAATAAGTTATTACAAATGAAATCCCTTTGTAATAGATGAGTTTTCGAGCGAAACCCTCATACTTCGAAAGAGATTGTCCAGTTTGTTCACGAAGTGCATCCACTTTTTTCCTAACCCTCTCAGCTCTTTTGAAGTTGCTATGTGGGTGAAATTATGATGTCATGCCAAGTTTCAACCATTTCAGAGTTCATCTGTAGTGCTTTTAAATTTCAGTGTTATTTAGCTCAAAATAAATCATTAAATGCAAGAAAAATATCAAATGAAGTTAGAAAGGGATGAAAATTGATGATGTGCCTTTGAATGGTGCATGTTGAACACCCAAAGAGTATGGAGTTAAAATAAGTTATTACAATTGAAATCCCTTTGTAATTGATGACTTTTCGTCCGAAACCCTCATACTTCGAAAGAGATTGTCTAGTTTGTACACGAAGTGCATCCAGTTTTTATCATAACCCTCTCAGCTCTTTAGAAGTTTCTATGTGGGTGAAATTATGATGTCATGCCAAGTTTCAACCTTTTCAGAGTTATTTGTAGTGCTTTTCAATTTCAGGGTCATTTAGCTCAAAACAAATCATTAAATGCATGAAAAATATCAAATCAAGTCAGAAAGGATAGAAAATTGACTATGTGCCTTTGAATTGTACATATTGAACACACAAAAAGTATGGAGTTAAAATAAGTTATTAGAGATGAAATCCCTTTGTAATAGCTGAGTTTTCGTTCGAAACCCTCATACTTCGAAAGAGATTGTCAAGTTTGTACATGAAGTGCATCCAGTTTTTCCCGTAACCCCCTCTACTCTTTAGAAGTTGCTACGTGGGTGAAATTATGATGTCATGCCAAGTTTCAACCTTCTCAGGGTTCATTTGTAGTGCTTTTCAATTTCAGGGTAATTAAGCTCAAAATAAATCATTAAATGCAAGAAAAATATCGAATGAAGTCACAAAGGGTTGAAAATTGATGATGTGCCTTTGAATGGTGCATGTTGAACACAAAAAAAGTATGGAGTTAAAATAAGTTACTAAAAATGAAATCCCTTTGTAATAGATGAGTTTTCTTCCGAAATCCTCATACTTTGAAAGAGATTGTCCAATGTGTACACGAAGTGCATCCTGATTTTGTCGTAACCCTCTAAACTCTTTATAAGTTGCTATGTGTCTGAAATTATGATGTCATGCCAAGTTTCAACCTTTTCAGAGTTCATTTGTAGTGCTTTTCAATTTCAGGGTCATTTAGCTCAAAATAAATCATTAAATGCATGAAAATATCAAATGAAGTCAGAAAGGGTTGAAAATTGATGATGTGCCTTTGAATGGTGCATATTCAACACACAAAAATTATGGAGTTAAAATAAGTTATTAGAAATGATATCCCTTTGTAATAGATGTGTTTTCATCCGAAAGCCTCATACTTCGAAAGAGATTCTGTAGTTTGTACACGAAGTGCATCCAGTTTTATTCGTATCCCTCTCAGCTCTTTTGAAGTTGCTATGTAGGTAAAATTATGACTTCATGCCAAATTTCAACCTTTTCAGAGTTCATTTGTAGTGCTTTTCAATTTCAGGGTCATTTAGCTCAAAATAAATCATTAAATGCATGAAAAATATCAAATGAAGTCAGAAAGGGTGGAAAATTGATGATGTGCCTTTGAATGGTGCATATTGAACACACAAAGAGTATGGAGTTAAAATAAGATATTACAACTGAAATCCCTTGGTAATAGATGAGTTTTCGTTCGAATCCCTCATACTTCGAAAGAGATTGTCCAGTTTGTACACGAAGTGCATCCAGTTTTTGCGTAACCCTCTCAGCTCTTTAGAAGTTTCTATTTGGGTTAAGTTATGATGTCATTCCAGGTTTCAACCTTTTCAAAGTTCATTTGTAGTTCTTTTCAATTTCAGGGTCATTTAGCTCAAAATAAATCATTAAATGCATGAAAAATATCAAATGAAGTCAGAAAGGGTTGAAAATTGATGATGTGCCTTTGAATGGTGCATATTGAACACACCAAGAGTATGGAGTTAAAATAAGTTATTACAAAAGAAATCCCTTTGTAATAAATGAGTTTTCGTCCGAAACCCTCATACTTTGAAAGAGATTGTCCTGTTTCTACACGAAGTGCATCCAGTTTTTGCCGTAACCTTCTGAACTCCTTATAAGTTGCTATGTGGGTGAAATTATGATGTCATGCCAGGTTTCAACCTTTTCAGAGTTCATTTGTAGTGCTTTTCAATTTCAGGGTCATTTAGCTCAAAATAAATCATTAAATGCATGAAAAATATCAAATGAAGTCAGAAAGGGTTGAAAATTGATGATGTGCCTTTGAATGCTGTATATTGAACACACCAAGAGTATGGAGTTAAAATAAGTTATTACAAAAGAAATACCTTTGTAATAAATGAGTTTTCGTCCGAAACCCTCAGACTTTGAAAGAGATTGTCCTATTTCAACACGAAGTGCATCCAGTTTTTGCCGTAACCTTCTCAACTCTTTATAAGTTGCTATGTTGGTGAAATTATGATGTCTTGCCAAGTTTCAACCTTTTGAGAATTCATTTGTACTGCTTTCCAATTTCAGGGTCATTTAGCTCTAAATAAATCATTAAATGCATGAAAAATATCAAATGAAGTCAGAAAGGGTTGAAAATTGATGATGTGCCTTTGAATGGTGCATATTGAACACACAAAGAGTATGGAGTTAAAATAAGATATTACAACTCAAATCCCTTGGTAATAGATGAGTTTTCGTTTGAAACCCTCATACTTCGAAAGAGATTGTCCAGTTTGTCCACGAAGTGCATCCAGTTTTTGCCGTAACCCTCTCAGCTCTTTAGAAGTTTCTATGTGGGTGAACTTATGATGTCATTCCAGGTTTCAACCTTTTCAAAGTTCATTTGTAGTGCTTTTCAATTTCAGGGTCATTTATCTCAAAATAAATCATAAATGCATGAAAAATATCAAATGAAGTCAGAAAGGGTTGAAAATTGATGATGTGCCTTTGAATGGTGAATATTGAACACACCAAGAATATGGAGTTAAAATAAGTTATTACAAAAGAAATCCCTTCGTAATAAATGTGTTTTCGTCCGAAACCCTCATACTTTGAAAGAGATTGTCCTGTTTCTACACGAAGTGCATCCAGTTTTTGCCGTAACCTTCTGAACTCTTTATAAGTTGCTATGTGGGTGAAATTATGATGTCATGCCAGGTTTCAACCTTTTCAAAGTTCATTTGTAGTGCTTTTCAATTTCAGGGTCATTTAGCTCAAAATAAATCATTAAATGCATGAAAAATATCAAATGAATTCAGAAAGGGTTGAAAATTGGTGATGTGCCTTTGAATGGTGCATATTGAACACACCAAGAGTATGGAGTTAAAATAAGTTATTACAAAAGAAATCCCCTTGTAACAAATGAGTTTTCGTCCGAAACACTCATACTTTGAAAGAGATTGTCCTGTTTCAACACGAAGTGCATCTAGTTTTTGCCGTAACCTTCTCAACTCTTTATAAGCTGCTATGTGGGTGAAATTATGATGTCTTGCCAAGTTTCAACCTTTTGAGAGTTCATTTGTACTGCTTTCCAATTTCAGGGTCATTTAGCTCAAAATAAGTCATTAAATGCATGAAAAATATCAAATGAAGTCACAAAGGGTTGAAAATTGATGATGTGCCTTTGAATGGTGCATATCGAACACACAAAAAATATGGAGTTAAAATAAGTTATTACAAAAGAAATCCCATTGTAATAAATGAGATTTCGTCCGAAACCCTCATACTTAGAAAGAGACTGTCCAGTTTGTACACGAAGTGCATCCAGATTTTATCGTAACCCTCTCAGCTCTTTAGAAGTTGCTATGTGGGTGAAATTATGATGTCATGCCAAGTTTCAACCTTTTCAGAGTTCATTTGTAGTGCTTTTCAATTTCAGGGTCATTTATCTCAAAACAAATCATTAAATGCATGAAAAATATCAAATGAAGTCAGAAATGGTTGAAAATTGATGATGTGCCTTTGAATTGTGCAGATTGAACACACAAAAAGTATGGAGTTAAAATAAGTTATTAAAAATTAAATCCCTTTGTAATAGATGAGTTTTCGTCCGAAACCCTCATACTTGGAAAGAGATTGCCCAATGTGTACACGAAGTGCATCCACTTTTTGCCTAACCCTCTCAGCTCTTTAGAAGTTGCTATGTGTCTAAAATTATGATGTCATGCCAAGTTTCAACCTTTTCAGAGTTCATTTGTACTTCTTTTCAATTTCAGGGTCATTTAGCTCAAAACAAATCATTAAATGCATGAAAAATAACAAATGAAGTGAGAAAGGGTTGAAAATTGATGATGTGCCTTTGAATGGTGCATATATAACACACAAAAAGTATGGAGTTAAAATAAGTTATTAGAAATGAAATCCCTTCGTAATAGATGAGTTTTCGTCCGAAACCCTCATAGTTGGAAAGAGATTGTCCAGTGTGTACACGAAGTGCATCCAGATTTTGTCGTAACCCTGTAAACTCTTTATAAGTTGGTATGTGTCTGAAATTATGATGTCATGCCAAGTTTCAACCTTTCCAAGGTTCATTTGTAGTGCTTTTCAATTTCAGGGTCATTTAGCTCAAAATAAATCATTAAATGCATGAAAAATAACAAATGAAGTAAGAAAGGGTTGAAAATTGATAATGTGCCTTTGAATGGTGCATATCGAACACACAAAAAGTATGGAGTGAAAATAAGTTATTAGAAATGAAATCCCTTTGTAATAGATGAGTTTTCGTCCGAAACCCTCATACTCCGAAAGAGATTGTCCAGTTTGTACATAAAGTGCATCCAGTTTTTGCCGTAACCCCCTCAACTCTTTAGAAGTTGCTATGTGGGTGAAATTATGATGTCATGCCAAGTTTCCACCTTTTGAGAGTTCATTGGTACTGCTTTTCAATTTCAGGGTCATTTAGCTCAAAATGAATCATTGAATGCAAGAAAAATATCAAATGAAGTCAAAAAGAGTTGAAAATTGATGATGTGCCTTTGAATGGTGCATATTGAACACAAATAAAGTATGAAGTTAAAATAAGTTACTAAAAATGATATCCCTTTGTAATAGATGAGTTTTCGTCCGAAACCCTCATACTTGGAAAGAGATTGTCCAGTGTGTACACGAAGTGCATCCAGATTTTGCCGTAACCCTCTAAACTCTTTATAAGATGCCATGTGTCTGAAATTATGATGTAATGCCAAGTTTCAACCTTTTCAGAGTTCATTTGTAGTGCTTTTCAATTTCAGGGTCATTTAGCTCAAAATAAATCATTAAATGCATGAAAATATCAAATGAAGTCAGAAAGGGTTGAAAATTGATGATGTGCCTTTGAAGGGTGCATATTGAACACACAAAAATTATGGAGTTAAAATAAGTTATTACAAATGAAATCCCTTTCTAATAGATGAGTTTTCGTCCGAAACCCTCATACTTCGAAAGAGATTGTCCAGTTTGTACACGAAGTGCATCCACTTTTTGCCTAACCCTCTCAGCTCTTTAGAAGTTGCTATGTGGGTGAAATTATGATGTCATGCCAAGTTTCAACCTTTTCAGAGTTCATTTGTAGTGCTTTTCAATTTCAAGGTCATTTAGCTCAAAACAAATCATTAAATGCATGAAAATTGATGATGTGCCTTTTAATGGTCCATATTGAACACACAAAAAGTATGGAGTTAAAATAAGTTATTAAAAATGAAGTCCGTTTGTAATACATGAGTTTTCGTCCGAAACCCTCGTACTTCGAAAGAGATTGTCTAGTTTGTAAACTAAGTGCATCCAGTTTTTGCCGTAACCCTCTAAACTCTTTATAAGTTGCTATGTGTCTGAAATTGTGATGTCATGCCAAGTTTCAACCTTTTCAGATTTCATTTGTAGTGCTTTTCAATTTCAGGGTCATTTAGCTCAAAATAAATCATTAAATGCATGAAAATATCAAATGAAGTCAGAAAGGGTTGAAAATTTATGATGTGCCTTTGAATGGTGCATATCGAACACACAAAAATTATGGAGTTAAAATAAGTTATTACAAATGAAATCCCTTTCTAATAGATGAGTTTTCGTCCAAAACCCTCATACTTCGAAAGAGATTGTCCAGTTTGTACACGAAGTGCATCCACTTTTTGCCTAACCCTCTCAGCTCTTTAGAAGTTGCTATGTGGGTGAAATTATGATGTCATGGCAAGTTTCAACCTTTTCAGAGTTCATTTGTAGTGCTTTTAAATTTCAGGGTCATTTAGCTCAAAATAAATCATTAAATGCATGAAAAATATCAAATGAAGTCAGAAAGGGTTGAGAATTTATGATGTGCCTTTGAATGGTGCATATTGAACACACAAATAGTATGGAGTTAACATATGTTATTGAAAATGAAATCCCTTCGTAGTAGATGAGTTCTCGTCCGAAACCCTCTTATTCTTCGATAGAGATTGTCCAGTTTGTGCACGAAGTGCATCTAGTTTTTGTCGTAACCCTCTCAACTCTGTAGAAGTTGCTATGTATGTGAAATTATGATGTCAAGCCAAGTTTCAACCTTTTCAGAGTTCATTTGTAGTGCTTTTCAATTTCAGGGTCATTTAGCTCAAAATAAATCATTAAATGCATGAAAAATATCAAATGAAGTCAGAAAGGGTTGAAAGTTATTGACGTGCCTTTGAATGGTGCATATTGAACACACAAAAAGTATGGAGTTAAAATAAGTTATTCAAAATGAAATCCCTTTGTAATAGATGAGTTTCGTCCGAAACCCTCATACTTGGAAAGAGATTGTCCAATGTGTACACAAAGTGCATCCAGTTTTTGCCGTAACCCTTTCCACTCTTTATAAGTTTCTATGTGTCTGAAATTATGATGTCATGCCAAGTTTCAACCTTTTCAGAGTTCATTTGTACTGCTTTTCAATTTCAGGGTCATTTAGCTCAAAATAAATCATTAAATGCATGAAAAATAACAAATGAAGTGAGAAAGGGTTGAAAATTGATGATGTGCCTTGGAATGGTGCATATAGAACACACAAAAAGTATGGAGTTAAAATAAGTTATTAGAAATGAAATCCCTTTGTAATAGATGAGTTTTCGTCCGAAACCCTCATACTTCGAAAGAGATTGTCCAGTGTGTACACGAAGTGCATCCAGATTTTGTCGTAACCCTGTAAACTCTTTATAAGTTGCTATGTGTCTGAAATTATGATGTCATGCCAAGTTTCAACCTTTTCAAGGTTCATTTGTAGTGCTTTTCAATTCCAGGGTCATTTAGCTCAAAATAAATCATTAAATGCATGAAAAATAACAAATGAAGTAAGAAAGGGTTGAAAATTGATAATGTGCCTTTGAATGGTGCATATCGAACACACAAAAAGTATGGAGTTAAAATAAGTTATTAGAAATGAAATCCCTTTGTAATAGATGAGTTTTCATCCAAAACCCTCATACTTCGAAAGAGATTGTCCAGTTTGTACATGAAGTGCATCCAGTTTTTGCCGTAACCCCCTCAACTCTTTAGAAGTTGCTATGTGGGTGAAATTATGATGTCATGCCAAGTTTCAACCTTTTGAGAGTTCATTGGTACTGCTTTTCAATTTCAGGGTCATTTAGCTCAAAATGAATCATTAAATGCAAGAAAAATATCAAATGAAGTCAAAAAGAGTTGAAAATTGATGATGTGCCTTTGAATGGGGCATATTGAACACAAATAAAGTATGAAGTTAAAATAAGTTACTAAAAATGACATCCCTTTGTAATAGATGAGTTTACGTCCAAAACCCTCATACTTCGAAAGAGATTGTCCAGTTTGTACACGAAGTGCATCCACTTTTTGTCGTAACCCTCTCAACACTTTAAAGGTTGCTATGTGGGTGAAATTATGATGTCATGCCAAGTTTCAACCTTTTCAGAGTTCATTGGTACTGCTTTTCAATTTCGGTGTCATTTAGCTCAAAATAAATCATTAAATGCATAAAAAATATCAAATGAAGTCAGAAAGGGTTGAAAATTGATGATGTGCCTTTGAACGGTGCATATCGAACACACAAAAAGTATGCAGTTAAAATAAGTTATTAGAAATGAAATCCCTTTGTAATAGATGAGTTTTCATCCGAAACCCTCATACTTCGAAAGAGATTGTCCAGTTTGTACACGAAGTGCATCCAGGTTTTGCCGTAACCCTCTAAGCTCTTTAGAAGTTGCTATGTGGGGGAAATTATGATGTCATGCCAAGTTTCAACCTTTTCAGAGTTCATTTGTAGTGCTTTTCAATTTCAAGGTCATTTAGCTCAAAACAAATCATTAAATGCATGAAAATTGATGATGTGCCTTTTAATGGTCCATATTGAACACACATAAAGTATGGATTCAAAATAAGTTATTAAAAATGAAGTAGGTTTGTAATAGATGAGTTTTCGTCCGAAACCCTCATACTTCGAAAGATTTTGTCCAGTTTGTAAACTAAGTGCATCCAGTTTTTGCCGTAACCCTCTAAACTCTTTATAAGTTGCTATGTGTCTGAAATTATGATGTCATGCCAAGTTTCAACCTTTTCAGATTTCCTTTGTAGTGCTTTTCAATTTCAGGGTCATTTAGCTCAAAATAAATCATTAAATGCATGAAAATATCAAATGAAGTCAGAAAGGGTTGAAAATCTATGATGTGCCTTTGAATGGTGCATATCGAACACACAAAAATTATGGAGTTAAAATAAGTTATTACAAATGAAATCCCTTTGTAATAGATGAGTTTTCGTCCGAAACCCTCATACTTCGAAAGAGATTGTCCAGTTTGTACACGAAGTGCATCCACTTTTTGCCTAACCCTCTCAGCTCTTTAGAAGTTGCTATGTGGGTGAAATTATGATGTCATGCCAAGTTTCAACCTTTTGAGAGTTCATTGGTACTGCTTTTCAATTTCAGGGTCATTTAGCTCAAAATGAATCATTAAATGCAAGAAAAATATCAAATGAAGTCAAAAAGAGTTGAAAATTGATGATGTGCCTTTGAATGGGGCATATTGAACACAAATAAAGTATGAAGTTAAAATAAGTTACTAAAAATGACATCCCTTTGTAATAGATGAGTTTACGTCCAAAACCCTCATACTTCGAAAGAGATTGTCCAGTTTGTACACGAAGTGCATCCACTTTTTGTCGTAACCCTCTCAACACTTTAAAGGTTGCTATGTGGGTGAAATTATGATGTCATGCCAAGTTTCAACCTTTTCAGAGTTCATTGGTACTGCTTTTCAATTTCGGTGTCATTTAGCTCAAAATAAATCATTAAATGCATAAAAAATATCAAATGAAGTCAGAAAGGGTTGAAAATTGATGATGTGCCTTTGAACGGTGCATATCGAACACACAAAAAGTATGGAGTTAAAATAAGTTATTAGAAATGAAATCCCTTTGTAATAGATGAGTTTTCATCCGAAACCCTCATACTTCGAAAGAGATTGTCCAGTTTGTACACGAAGTGCATCCAGGTTTTGCCGTAACCCTCTAAGCTCTTTAGAAGTTGCTATGTGGGGGAAATTATGATGTCATGCCAAGTTTCAACCTTTTCAGAGTTCATTTGTAGTGCTTTTCAATTTCAAGGTCATTTAGCTCAAAACAAATCATTAAATGCATGAAAATTGATGATGTGCCTTTTAATGGTCCATATTGAACACACATAAAGTATGGATTCAAAATAAGTTATTAAAAATGAAGTAGGTTTGTAATAGATGAGTTTTCGTCCGAAACCCTCATACTTCGAAAGATTTTGTCCAGTTTGTAAACTAAGTGCATCCAGTTTTTGCCGTAACCCTCTAAACTCTTTATAAGTTGCTATGTGTCTGAAATTATGATGTCATGCCAAGTTTCAACCTTTTCAGATTTCCTTTGTAGTGCTTTTCAATTTCAGGGTCATTTAGCTCAAAATAAATCATTAAATGCATGAAAATATCAAATGAAGTCAGAAAGGGTTGAAAATCTATGATGTGCCTTTGAATGGTGCATATCGAACACACAAAAATTATGGAGTTAAAATAAGTTATTACAAATGAAATCCCTTTGTAATAGATGAGTTTTCGTCCGAAACCCTCATACTTCGAAAGAGATTGTCCAGTTTGTACACGAAGTGCATCCACTTTTTGCCTAACCCTCTCAGCTCTTTAGAAGTTGCTATGTGGGTGAAATTATGATGTCATGGCAAGTTTCAACCTTTTCAGAGTTCATTTGTAGTGCTTTTAAATTTCAGGGTCATTTAGATCAAAATAAATCATTAAATGCATGAAAAATATCAAATGAAGTCAGAAAGGGTTGAAAATTTATGATGTGCCTTTGAATGGTGCATATTGAACACACAAAAAGTATGGAGTTAACATATGTTATTGAAAATGAAACCCCTTTTTAGTACATGAGTTCTCGTCCGAAACCCTCTTATTCTTCGATAGAGATTGTCCAGTTTGTACACGAAGTGCATCTAGTTTTTGTCGTAACCCTCTCAACTTTGTAGAAGTTGCTATGTATGTGAAATTATGATGTCAAGCCAAGTTTCAACCTTTTCAGAGTTCATTTGTAGTGCTTTGCAATTTCAGGGTCATTTAGCTCAAAATAAATCATTAAATGCTTGAAAATATCAAATGAAGTCAGAAAGGGTTGAAAATTGACGATGTGCCTTTGACTGGTGCATATTGAACACACAAAAATTATGGAATTAAAATAAGTTATTACAAAGGAAATCCCTTTCTAATAGATGAGTTTTCGTCCGAAACCCTCATACTTCGAAAGAGATTGTCCACATTGTACACGAAGTGCATCCACTTTTTGCCTAACCCTCTCAGCTCTTTAGAAGTTGCTATGTGGGTGAAATTATGATGTCTTGCCAAGTTTCAACCTTTTCAGAGTTCATTGGTACTGCTTTTCAATTTAAAGGTCATTTAGCTCAAAATAAATCATTAAATGCATGAAAAATATCAAATGAAGTTAGAAATGTTTGAAAATTGATGATGTGCCTTTGAATGGTCCATATCGAACACACAAAAAGTATGGAGTTAAAATAAGTTATTAGAAATGAAATCCCTTGGTAATAGATGAGTTTTCGTCCGAAACCATCATACTTCGAAAGAGATTGTCCAGTTTGTACATGAAGTGCATCCAGTTTTTCCCGTAACCCCCTCAACTCTTTAGAAGTTGCTATGTGGGTGAAATTATGATGTCATGCCAAGTTTCAACCTTTTCAGAGTTCATTGGTACTGCTTTTCAATTTCAGGGTCATTTAGCTCAAAATAAATCATTAAATGCAAGAAAAAAAATCAAATGAAGTCAAAAAGGGTTGAAAATTGATGATGTGCCTTTGAATGGTGCATATTGAGCACAAAAAAAGTATGGATTTAAAATAAGTTACTAAAAATGAAATCCCTTTGTAATAGATGAGTTTTCATCCGAAACCCTCATACTTGGAAAGAGATTGTCCAGTGTGTACACGAAGTGCATCCAGATTTTGTCGTAACCCTCTAAACTCTTTATAAGTTGCTATCTGTCTGAAATTATGATGTCATGCCAAGTTTCAACCTTTTCAGAGTTCATTTGTAGTGCTTTTCAATTTCAGGGTCATTTAGCTCAAAATAAATCATTAAATGCAAGAAAAATATCAAACGAAGTCAAAAAGGGTTGAAAATTGATGATGTGCCTTTGAATGGTGCATATTGAGCACAAAAAATGTATGGAGTTAAAATAAGTTACTAAAAATGAAATCCCTTTGTAATAGATGAGTTTTGATCCGAAACCTCATACTTGGAAAGACATTGTCCAGTGTGTACACCAAGTGCATCCAGATTTTGTCGTAACCCTCTAAACTCTTTATAAGTTGCTATGTGTCTGAAATTATGATGTCATGCCAAGTTTCAACCTTTTCAGATTTCATTTGTAGTGCTTTTCAATTTCAGGGTCATTTAGCTCAAAATAAATCATTAAATGCATGAAAATATCAAATGAAGTCAGAAAGGGTTGAAAATTGATGATGTGCCTTTGAATGGTGCATATTGAACACACAAAAATTATGGAGTTAAAATAAGTTATTACAAATGAAATCCCTTTCTAATAGATGAGTTTTCGTCCGAAACCCTCATACTTCGAAATAGATTGTCCAGTTTGTACACGAAGTGCATCCACTTTTTGCCTAACCCTCTCAGCTCTTTAGAAGTTGCTATGTGGGTGAAATTATCATGTCATGCCAAGTTTCAACCTTTTCAGAGTTCATTGGTACTGCTTTTCAATTTAAGGGTCATTTAGCTGAAAATAAATCATTAAATGCATGAAAAATATCAAATGAAGTGAGAAAGGTTTGAAAATTGATGATGTTCCTTTGAATGGTGCATATCGAACACACAAAAAGTATGGAGTTAAAATAAGTTATTAGAAATGAAATCCCTTCGTAAAAGATGAGTTTTCGTCAAAACCCTCATACTTCGAAAGAGATTGTCCAATTTGTACACGAAGTGCATCCAGTTATTCCGGTAACCATCTCAACTCTTTATAAGTTGCTATGTGGGTAAAATTATGATGTCATCCCAAGTTTCAACCTTTTCAGAGTTCATTGGTAGTGCTTTTAAATTTCAAGGTCATTTAGCTCAAAACAAATCATTAAATGCATGAAAAATATCAAATGAAGTCAGAAAGGGTTGAAAAATTGATGATGTGCCTTCGAATGGTGCATATTGAACACAAAAAAATTATGGAGTTAAAATAAGTTTTTCAAAATGAAATCCCTTTGTAATAGATGAGTTTTCGTCCAAAACCCTCATACTTCGAAAGAGATTGTCCAGTTTGTACATGAAGTGCATCCAATTTTTGTCGTAACCCTCTCAACTCTTTATAAGTTTCTATGCGGGTGAAATTATGATGTCATGCCAAGTTTCAACCTTTTCAGAGTTCATTTGTAGTGGTCGTCAATTTCAGGGTCATTTAGCTCAAAATAAATCATTAAATGCAAGAAAAATATCAAATGAAGCCAAAAAGGGTTGAGAATTCATGATGTGCCTTTGAATGGTGCATATCAAACACACAAAAAGTATGGAGTTAAAATGCGTTATTAGAAATGAAATCCCTTTGTAATAGATGAGTTTTCATCCGAAAGCCTCATACTTCGAAAGAGAGTGTCCAGATTGTACACGAAGTGCATCCAGTTTTTGTCGTAACCCTCTAAACTCTTTATAAGTTGCTATGTGTCTGAAATTATGATGTCATGCCAAGTTTCAACCTTTTCAGAGTTCATTTGCAGTGCTTTTCAATTTCAGGGTCATTTAGCTCAAAATAAATCATTAAATGCATGAAAAATATCAAATGAAGTCAGAAAGGGTTGAAAATTGATGATGTGCCTTTGAATGGCGCATATTGAACACACAAAGAGTATGGAGTTCAAATAAGTTTTTAGAAATGAAATCCCTTTGTAATAGATGAGTTTTCGTACGAAACCCTCACACTTCGAAAGAGATTGTCCAGTTTGTACACGAAGTGCATCCAGTTTTTGCCGCAGCCCTCTCAACTCTATATAAACTGCTATGTGTGTGAAATTATGATGTCATGCCAAGGTTCAACCTTTTCAGAGTTCATTTGTACTGCTTTTCAATTTCAGGGTCATTTAGCTCAAAATAAATCATTAAATGCAAGAAAAATATCAAATGAAGTCAGAAAGGGTTGAATATTGCTGATGTGCATTTGAAAGGTGCATGTCAAACACACAAAAGGTATGGAGCTAAAATAAGTTATTAGAAATAAAATCCTTTTGTAATAGTTGAGTTTTCGTCCGAAACCCTCATACTTCGAAAGAGATTGTCCAGTTTGTACACAAAGTGCATCCAGTTTTTGCCGTAACCCTCTCAGCTCTTTAGAAGTTGCTATGTGGGTGCAATTATGATTTCATGCCAAGTTTCAACCTTTTCAGAGTTCATTTGTAGTGCTTTTCAATTTCAATGTCATTTAGGTCAAAACAAATCATTAAATGCATGAAAATTGATGATGTGCCTTTTAATGGTGCATATTGAACACACAAAAAGTATGGAGTTAAAATAAGTTATTAAAAATGAAGTCCGTTCGTAATAGATGAGTTTTCGTCCGAAACCCTCATACTTCGAAAGAGATTGTCCAGTTTGTAAACGAAGTGCATCCAGTTTTTGCCGTAACTCTCTCAACTCTCTATAAGTTGCTATGTGTCAAAAATTATGATGTCATGCCAAGTTTCAACCTTTTTAGATTTCATTTGTAGTGCTTTTCAATTTCAGGGTCATTTACCTCAAAATAAATCATTAAATGCATGACAAATATCAACTGAAGTCAGAAAGGGTTGAAAAATTATGATGTGCCTTTGAATGGTGCATAAGTAACACACAAAAAGTATGGAGTTAAAATAAGTTACTAGAGATGAAATCCCTTTATAATAGATGAGTTTACGTCCAAAACTCTCATACTTCGTAAGAGATTGTCCAGTTTGTACACGAAGTGCATCCACTTTTTGCAGTAACCCCCTCAACACTTTAAAGGTTGCTGTGTGGGTGAAATTATGATGTCATGCCAAGTTTTCAACCTTTTCAGAGTTCATTGGTACTGCTTTTCAATTTCGGTGTCATTTAGCTCAAAATAAATCAATAATTGCATGAAAAATATCAAATGAAGTCAGAAAGGGTTGAAAATTGATGATGTGCCTTTGAACGGTGCATATCGAACACACAAAAAGTATGGAGTTAAAATAAGTTATTAGAAATGAAATCCCTTTGTAATAGATGAGTTTTCATTCGAAACCCTCATACTTCGAAAGAGATTGTCCAGTTTGTACACGAAGTGCATCCACGTTTTTCCGTAACCCTCTCAGCTCTTTAGAAGTTGCTATGTGGGGGAAATTATGATGTCATGCCAAGTTTCAACCTTTTCAGAGTTCATTTGTAGTGCTTTTCAATTTCAAAGTCATTTAGCTCAAAATAAATCATTAAATGCATGAAAAATATCAAATGAAGTCAGAAAGGGTTGAAAATTGATGATGTGCCTTTGAATGGTGCATATCGAACACACAAAAAGTATGGAGTTAAAATAAGTTATTAGAAATGAAATCCCTTTGTAATAGATGAGTTTTCGTCCGACACCCACCTACTTCGAGAGAGATTATCCAGTTTGTACACGAAGTGCATCCAGTTTTTGTCGTAACCCTCTCAATTCTTTATAAGTTGCTATGTGTCTGAAATTATGATGTCATGTCAAGTTTCAACCTTTTCAGAGTTCATTTGTAGTGCTTTTCAATTTCAGGGTCATTTACCTCAAAATAAATCATTAAATGCATGAAAAATATCAAATGAAGTCAGAAAGGGTTGAAAAATGATGATGTGCCTTTGAATGGTGCATATTGAACACAGAAAAAGTATGGAGTTGAAAAATTTATTAGAAATGAAATCCCTTTGTAATAGATGAGTTTTCGTCGCAAACCCTCATACTTCGAAAGAGATAGTCCAGTTTGTACACGAAGTGCATCCAGTTTTTGCCGTAACCCTCTCAGCTCTTTAGAAGTTGCTATGTGGGTGAAATTATGATGTCAAGCCAAGTTTAAACCTTTTTAGAGTTCATGGGTACTGCTTTTCAATTTCAGGGTCATTTAGCTCAAAATAAATCATTAAACGCATGGAAAATATCAAATGATGTCATAAAGGGTTGAAAATTGATGATGTGCCTTTGAATGGTGCATATCAAACACACAAAAAGTATGCAGTTAAAATAAGTTATTACAAATGAAATCCCTTTGTAATAGATGAGTTTTCGTCTGAAACCCTCATACTTCAAACGAGATTATCTAGTTTGTACACGAAGTGCATCCAGTTTTTGCCGTAACCCTCTCAACTCTTTATAAGTTACAATGTGTCTGAAATTATGATGTCATGCCAACTTTCAACCTTTTCAGACTTCATTTGTACCGCTTTTCAATTTCAGGGTCATTTAGCTCAAAATAAATCATTAAATGCATGAAAAATAACAAATGAAGTCAGAAAGGGTTGAAAAATGATGATGTGCCTTTGAATGGTGCATATTGAACACACAAAAAGTATGGAGTTAAAAAATTTATTAGAAATGAAATCCCTTTGTAATAGATGAGTTTTCGTCGCAAACCCTCATACTTCGAAAGAGATAGTCCAGTTTGTACCAGAAGTGCATCCAGTTTTTGCCGTAACCCTCTCAACTCTTTAGAAGTTGCTATGTGGGTGAAATTATGATGTCAAGCCAAGTTTCAACCTTTTTAGAGTTCATTGGTACTGCTTTTCAATTTCAGGGTCATTTAGCTCAAAATAAATCATTAAACGCATGGAAAATATCAAATGATGTCATAAAGGGTTGAAAATTGATGATGTGCCTTTGAATGGTGCATATCGAACACACAAAAAGCATGGAGTTAAAATAAGTTATTACAAATGAAATACCTTTGTAATAGATGAGTTTTCGTCTGAAACCCTCATACTTCAAAAGAGATTATCCAGTTTGTACACGAAGTGCATCCAGTTTTTGCCGTAATCCTCTCAACTCTTTATAAGTTGCTATGTGTCTCAAAATATGATGTCATGCCAACTTTCAACCTTTTTAGAGTTCATTTGTACTGCTTTTCAATTTCAGGGTCATTTAGCTCAAAATAAATCATTAAATGCATGAAAAATATCAAATGAAGTCAGAAAGGGCTGAAAAATGATGATGTGCCTTTGAATGGTGCATATTGAACACACAAAAAGTATGGAGTTAAAATAGGTTATTAGAAATGAAATCCCTTTGTAATAGACGAGTTATCGTCCCAAACTCTCATACTTCGAAAGAGATTGTCCAGTGTGTACTCGGAGTGCATCCAGTTTTTGTCGTAACCCTCTAAACTCTTCATAAGTTGCTATGTGTTTGAAATTATGATGTCATGCCAACTTTCAACCTTTTCAGAGTTCATTTGTAGTGCTTTTCAATTTCAGGGTCATTTAGCTCAAAATAAATCATTAAATGCATGAAAAATATCAAATGAAGTCAGAAAGGGTTGAAAATTGATGATGTGCCTTTGAATGGAGCATATTGAACACACAAAGAGTATGGAGTTCAAATAAGTTTTTAGAAATGAAATCCCTTTGTAATAGTTGAGTTTTCGTCCGAAACCCTCATACTTCGAAAGAGATTGTCCAGTTTATACACGAAGTGCATCCAGTTTTTGCCGCAACCCTCTCAACTCTATATAAATTGCTATGTGTGTGAAATTATGATGTCATGCCAAGCTTCAACCTTTTCAGCCTTCATTTGTACTGCTTTTCAATTTCAGGGTCATTTAGCTCAAAATAAATCATTAAATGCAAGAAAAATATCAAATGAAGTCAGAATGGGTTGAATACTGCTGATGTGCATTTGAAAGGTGCATGTCAAACACACAACAAGTATGGAGCTAAAATAAGTTATTAGAAATAAAATCCCTTTGTAATAGATGAGTTTTCGTCCGAAACCCTCATACTTCGAAAGACATTGTCCAGTTTGTACACGAAGTGCATCCAGTTTTTGCCGCAACCCTCTCAACTCTATATAAATTGCTATGTGTGTGAAATTATGATGTCATGCCAAGCTTCAACCTTTTCAGCGTTCATTTGTACTGCTTTTCAATTTCAGGGTCATTTAGCTCAAAATAAATCATTAAATGCAAGAAAAATATCAAATGAAGTCAGAATGGGTTGAATACTGCTGATGTGCATTCTAAAGGTGCATGTCAAACACACAAAAAGTATGGAGCTAAAATAAGTTATTAGAAATAAAATCCCTTTGTAATAGATGAGTTTTCGTCCGAAACCCTCATACTTCGAAAGACATTGTCCAGTTTGTACACGAAGTGCATCCAGTTTTTGCCGCAACCCTCTCAGCTCTTTAGAAGTTACTATGTGGGTGCAATTATGATTTCATGCCAAGTTTCAACCTTTTCAGAGTTCATTTGTAGTGCTTTTTGAATTTCAATGTCATTTAGCTCAAAACAAATCATTAAATGCATGAAAATTGATGATGTGCCTTTTAATGGTGCATATTGAACACACAAAAAGTATGGAGTTAAAATAAGTTATTAAAAATGAAGTCCGTTCGTAATAGATGAGTTTTCGTCCGAAACCCTCATACTTCGAAAGAGATTGTCCAGTTTGTAAACGAAGTGCATCCAGTTTTTGCCGTAACCCTCTCAACTCTCTATAAGTTGCTATGTGTCTAAAATTATGATGTCATGCCAAGTTTCAACCTTTTCAGATTTCATTTGTAGTGCTTTTCAATTTCAGGGTCATTTACCTCAAAATAAATCATTAAATGCATGACAAATATCAACTGAAGTCAGAAAGGGTTGAAAATTTATGATGTGCCTTTGAATGGTGCATAAGTAACACACAAAAAGTATGGAGTTAAAATAAGTTACTAGAGATGAAATCCCTTTGTAATAGATGAGTTTACGTCCAAAACCCTCATACTTCGTAAGAGATTGTCCAGTTTGTACACGAAGTGCATCCACTTTTTGAAGTAACCCCCTCAACACTTTAAAGGTTGTTGTGTGGGTGAAATTATGATGTCATGCCAAGTTTCAACCTTTTCAGAGTTCATTGGTACTGCTTTTCAATTTCGGTGTCATTTAGCTCAAAATAAATCATTAAATGCATGAAAAATATCAAATGAAGTCAGAAAGGGTTGAAAATTGATGATGTGCCTTTGAACAGTGCATATCGAACACACAAAAAGTATGGAGTTAAAATAAGTTATTAGAAATGAAATCCCTTTGTAATAGATGAGTTTTCGTCCGAAACCCTCATACTTCGAAAGAGATTGTCCAGTTTGTACACGAAGTGCATCCAGGTTTTGCCGTAACCCTCTCAGCTCTTTAGAAGTTGCTATGTGGGGGAAATTATGATGTCATGCCAAGTTTCAACCTTTTCAGAGTTCATTTGCAGTGCTTTTCAATTTCAACGTCATTTAGCTCAAAATAAATCATTAAATGCATGAAAAATATCAAATGAAGTCAGAAAGGGTTGAAAATTGATGATGTGCCTTTGAATGGTGCATATCGAACACACAAAAAGTATGGAGTTAAAATAAGTTATTAGAAATGAAATCCCTTTGTAATAGATGAGTTTTCGTCCGACACCCTCCTACTTCGAAAGAGATTATCCAGTTTGTACACGAAGTGCATCCAGTTTTTGTCGTAACCCTCTCAATTCTTTATAAGTTGCTATGTGTCTGAAATTATGATGTCATGCCAAGTTTCAACCTTTTCAGAGTTCATTTGTAGTGCTTTTCAATTTCAGGGTCATTTACCTCAAAATAAATCATTAAATGCATGAAAAATATCAAATGAAGTCAGAAAGGGTTGAAAAATGATGATGTGCCTTTGAATGGTGCATATTGAACACACAAAAAGTATGGAGTTAAAAAATTTATTAGAAATGAAATCCCTTTGTAATAGATGAGTTTTCGTCGCAAACCCTCATACTTCGAAAGAGATAGTCCAGTTTGTACACGAAGTGCATCCAGTTTTTGCCGTAACCCTCTCAGCTCTTTAGAAGTTGCTATGTGGGTGAAATTATGATGTCAAGCCAAGTTTAAACCTTTTTAGAGTTCATTGCTACTGCTTTTCAATTCCAGGGTCATTTAGCTCAAAATAAATCATTAAACGCATGGAAAATATCAAATGATGTCATAAAGGGTTGAAAATTGATGATGTGCCTTTGAATGGTGCATATCAAACACACAAAAAGTATGCAGTTAAAATAAGTTATTACAAATGAAATCCCTTTGTAATAGATGAGTTTTCGTCTGAAACCCTCATACTTCAAAGGAGATTATCTAGTTTGTACACGAAGTGCATCCAGTTTTTGGTGTAACCCTCTCAACTCTTTATAAGTTGCTATGTGTCTGAAATTATGATGTCATGCCAACTTTCAACCTTTTCAGAGTTCATTTGTACTGCTTTTCAATTTCAGGGTCATTTAGCTCAAAATAAATCATTCAATGCATGAAAAATATCAAATGAAGTCAGAAAGGGTTGAAAATTTATGATGTGCCTTTGAATGGTGAATATTGAACACACGAAAAGTATGGAGTTAAAATAAGTTATTAAAATTAAATCACTTTTTATAGATGAGTTTTCGTCCGAAACCCTCATACTTCGAAAGAGATTGTCCAGTTTGTATACGAAATGCATCAAGTTTTTGCCGAAACCCTCTCAGCTCTTTACAGGTTGCTATGTGGGATAAATTATGATGTCATGCCAAGTTTCAACCTTATTAGAGTTCATTTGTAGTGCTTTTGAATTTCAGGGTCATTTAGCTCAAAATAAATCATTAAATGCATGAAAAATATGAAACGGAATCAGAAAGGGTTGAAAGTTAATGACGTGCCTTTGAATGGTGCATACTGAACACACAAAAAGTATGGAGTTAAAATAAGTTATTAAAAATGAAATCCCTTTGTAATAGATGAGTTTTCGTCCGAAACCCTCATACTTCGAAAGAGATTGTCTAGTTTGTACACGAAGTGCATCCAGTTTTTGCCGTAACCCTCTCAACTATTTACATGTTGCTATGTGGGTGAAATTATGATGTAATGCGAAGTTTCAACCTTTTCAGAGTTCATTTGTAGTGCTTTTCAATTTCAGGGTCATTTAGCTCAAAATAAATCATTAAATGCATGAAAAATATCAAATGAAGTCAGAAAGGGTTGAAAATCGATGATGTGCCTTTGAATGGTTCATATTATACAAAAAAAGTATGGACTTAAAATAAGTTATTAAAAATGAAATCGCTTTGTAAAAGATGAGTTTTCGTCCGAAACCCTCATACTTCGAAAGAGATTGTCTAGTTTGTATACGAAATGCATCCAGTTCTTGTCGTAACCCTCTCAGCTCTTTAGAAGTTGCTATGTCGGTGAAATTATGATGTCATGGCATGTTTCAACCTTTTTAGAGTTCATTTGTAGTGCTTTTGAATTTCAGGGTCATTTAGCTCAAAATAAATCATTCAATGCATGAAAAATATCAAACGAAGTCAGAAAGGCTTGAAAATTTATGACGTGCCTTTGAATGGTGCTTATTGAACACACAAAAAGTATGGAGTTAAAATAAGTTATTAAAAATGAAATCCCTTTGTAATAGATGAGTTTTCGTCCGAAACCCTCATACTTCGAAAGAGATTGTCTTGCTTGTACACGAAGTGCATTCAGTTTTTGCCGTAACCCTCTGAAATCTTTAGAAGTTACCATGTGGGTGAAATTATGTTGTCATGCCAAGTTTCAACCTTTTCAGAGTTCATTTGTAGTGTTTTTCAATTTCATGGTCATTTAGCTCAAAATAAATCATTATATGCTTGAAAAATATCATATGAAGTGAGAAAGCAATGAAAATTGATGATGTGCCTTTCAATGGTGCATATTGAACACACAAAAAGTATGGAGTTAAAATAACTTATTAAAAATGAAATTCCTGTGTAATAGATGAGTTTTCGTCCGAAACCCTCATACTTCGAAAGAGATTGTCCTGTTTGTACACGAACTACATCCAGTTTTTGCCGTAACCCTCTCAACTATTTAGAAGTTGCTACGTGGGTGAAATTATGATGTCATGCCAAGCTTCAACCTTTTCAGAGTTCATTTGTAGTGCTTTTCAATTTCAGGGTCATTTAGCTCAAAATAAATCATTGAATGCATGAAAAATATCAAATGAAGTGAGAAAGGGTAGAAAATTGATGATGTGCCTTTGAATGGTGCATATCGAACACACAAAAAGTATGGAGTTAAAATAACTTATTAAAAATGAAATCCCTTTGTAATAGATGAGTTTTCGTCCGAAACCCTCATACTTCGAAAGAGATTGTCCTGTTTGTACACGAACTACATCCAGTTTTTGCCGTAACCCTCTCAACTATTTAGAAGTTGCTATGTGGGTGAAATTGTTATGTCATGTCAAGTTTCAACCTTTTCAGAGTTCATTTGTAGTGCTTTTCAATTTCAGGGTCATTGCGATCAAAATAAATCATTAAATGCATGAAAAATATAACATGAAGTTAGAAAGGGTTGAAAATTGATGATGTGCTTTTGAATGGTGAATATTGAACACACAAAAAGTATGGATTTAAAATAAGTTATTAAAAATGAAATCCCATTGTAATAGATGAGTTTTCGTGCGAAACCCTCATACTTCGAAAGAGATTGTCTAGTTTGTACACGAAGTGCACCCAGTTTTTGCCATAACCCTCTCAACTCTTCATAAGTTGCTATGTGGGTGAAAGTATGATGTCATGCCAAGTTTCAACCTTTTCAGGGTTCATTTGTAGTGCTTTTCAATTTTAGGGTCATTTAGCTCAAAATAAATCATTAAATGCATGAAAAATATGAAATGAAGTGAGAAAGGGTTGAAAATTGATGATGTGCCTTTGAACGGACAATATTGAACACAAAAAAAGGATGGACTTAAAATAAGTTATTAAAAATGAAATCCCTTTGTAATAGATGAGTTTTCGTCCGACACCCTCATACTTCGAAAGAGATTGTCCAGTTTGTACACGAACTACATGCAGTTTTTGCCGTAACCCTCACAGCACTTTAGAAGTTGCTATGTGGGTGAAATTATTATGTCATGCCAAGTTTCAACCTTTTGAGAGTTCATTTGTAGTGTTTTTCAATTTCAGGGTCATTTAGGTCAAAATAAATCAGTAAATGCATGAAACATTTCAAATGAAGTGAGAAAGAGTTGAAAATTGACGATGTGCCTTTCAATAGTGCATATTGATCACACAAAAAGAATGGAGTTAAAATAAGTTACTAAAAATGAAATCTCATTGTAATAGATGAGTTTTCGTGTGAAACCCTCATACTTCGAAAGAGATTGTCCAGTTTGTATACGAAATGCATCCAGTTTTTGCCGTAACCATCTCAGCTCTTTAGAAATTGCTATGTGAGTGTAATTATGATGTCATGCCAACTTTCAACCTATTTAGAGTTCATTTGTAGTGCTTTTGAATTTCAGGGTCATTTAGCTCAGAATAAATCATTAAATGCATGAAAAATATCAAACGAAGTCAAAAAGGGTTGAAAATTAATGACGTGCCTTTGAATGGTGCATACTGAACACACCAAAAGTATGGAGTTAAAATAAGTTATTAAAAAATGAAATCCCTTTGTAATAGATGAGTTTTCGTCCGAAACCCTCATACTTCGAAAGAGATTGTCTAGTTTGTATACGAAATGCATCCAGTTTTTGCTGTAACACTCTGAACTCTTTACAAGTTACCATGTGGGTGAAATTATGATGTTATGCCAAGTTTCAACCTTTTCAGAGTTAGTTTGTAGTGCTTTTCAATTTCAGGGCCATTTAGCTCAAAATACATCATTAAATGCATGAAAAATGTCAAATGAAGTGAGAAAGGGTTGAAAATTGATGACGTGCCTTTGAATGGTGCATATGAAACACACACAAAAATGGATTTAAAATAACTTATTAAAAATGAAATTCGTTTGTAATAGATGAGTTTTCATCCGAAACTCTCATACTTCGAAAGAGATTGTCCAGTTTGTACACGAAGTGCATCCAGTTTTTGCCGTAACCCACTCAACTATTGAGAAGTTGCTATGTGGGTGAAATTATGATGTCATGCCAAGTTTCAACCTTTTCAGAGTTCATTTGTAGTGCTTTTCAATTTCAGGGTCATTTAGCTCAAAATAAATCATTAAATGCATGAAAAATATCAAATGAAGTGAGAAAGAGTTGAAAATTGATGATGTGCCTTTCAATGGCGCATATTGAACACAAAAAAAGTATGGAGTTAAAATAAGTCATTAAAAATGAAATCCCATTGTAATAGATGAGTTTTCGTCCGAAACCCTCATACTTCGATAGAGATTGTCCAGTTTGTACATGAAGTGCATCTAGTTTTTGCGGTAACCCTCACGGCTCTTTAGAAGTTGCCATGTGGGTGAAATTATGATGTCATGCCAAGTTTCAACCTTGTCAGAGTTCATTTATAGTACTTTTCAATTTCAGGGTCATTTAGGTCAAAATAAAGCATTAAATGCATGAAAAATATCAAATGAAGTGAGAAAGAGTTGAAAATTGATGATGTGCCTTTCAATGGTGCATATTGATCACACAAAAAGAATGGATTTAAAATAAGTTATTCAAAATGAAATCCCATTGTAATAGATGAGTTTTCGTCCGAAACCCTCATACCTCGAGAGAGATTGTCCAGTTTGTGCACGAAGTGCATCGAGTTTTTGCCATAACCCTTTGAGCTCTTTAGAAGTTTCTACGTGGGTGAAATTATGATGTCATGCCAAGTTTCAACCTATTTAGAGTTCATTTGTAGTCCTTTTGAATTTCAGGGTCATTTAGCTCAAAATAAATCATTAAATGCATGAAAAATATCAAACGAAGTCAGAAAGGGTTGAAAATTAATGATGTGCCTTTGAATGGTGCATATTGTACACACAAAAACTCTGGAGTTAAAATAAGTTATTAAAAATGAAATCCCTTTGTAATAGATGAGTTTTCGTCCAAAACCATCATACTTCGAAAGAGATTGTCCAGTTTGTATACGAAATGCATCATGTTTTTGCCGAAACCCTCTCAGCTCTTTACAGGTTGCTATGTGGGTAAAATTATGATGTCATGCCATGTTTCAACCTTTTTAGAGTTCATTTGTAGGGCTTTTGAATTCCAGGGTCGTTTAGCTCAAAATAAATCATTAAATGCATGAAAAATATCAAACGAAGTCAGAAAGGGTTGAAAGTTAATGACATGCCTTTGAATGGTGCATATTGAACACACAAAAAGTATCGAGTTAAAATAAGTTATTAAAAATGAAATCCCTTTGTAATAGATGAATTTCGTCCGAAACCATCATACTTCGAAAGCGATTGTCTAGTTTGTACACGAAGTGCATCCAATTTTTGCCGTAACCCTCACAGCTCTTTAGAAGTTGCCATGTGGGCAAAATTATGATGTCATGCCAAGTTTCAACCTTTTCAGAGTTCATTTGTAGTGTTTTTCAATTTCAGGTTCATTTAGGTCAAAATAAAGCATTAAATGCATGAAAAATATCAAATGAAGTGAGAAAGAGTTGAAAATTGCTGATGTGCCTTTCAATGGTGCATATTTATCACACAAAAATAATGGAGTTAAAATAAGTTATTAAAAATGAAATCCCATTGTAATAGATGAGTTTTCGTTTGAAACTCTCATACTTCGAAAGAGATTGTCCAGTTTGTATACGAAATGCATCCAGTTTCTGCCGTAACCCTCTCAGCTCTGTAGAAGTTGCTATGTGGGCGAAATTATGATGTCATGCCAAGTTTCAACCTATTTAGAGTTCATTTGTAGTGCTTTAGAATTTCAGGGTCATTTAGCTCAGAATAAATAATTAAATGCATGAAAAATATCAAATGAAGTGAGAAAGGGTTGAAAATTGATGATGTGCCTTTGAACGGACAATATTGAACACAAAAAAAGGATGGAATTAAAATAAGTTATTAAAAATGAAATCCCTTTGTCATAGATGAGTTTTCGTCCGAAACCCTCATACTTCGAAAGAGATTGTCCAGTTTGTACACGAAGTGCATCCAATTCTTGCCGTAACCCTCACATCACTTTAGAAGTTGCCATGTGGGTGAAATTATGATGTCCTGCCAAGTTTCAACCTTTTCAGAGTTCATTTGTAGTGTTTTTCAATTTCAGGGTCATTTAGGTCAAAATAAATCAGTAAATGCATGAAAAAATTCAAATGAAGTGAGAAAGAGTTGAAAATTGATAATGTGCGTTTCAATGGTGCATATTGATCACACAAAAAGAATGGAGTTAAAATAAGTTATTAAAAATGAAATCCCATTGTAATAGATGAGTTTTCGTGTGAAACCCTCATACTTCGAAAGAGATTGTCCAGTTTGTATACGAAATGCATCCAGTTTTTGCCGTAACCCTCTCAACTCTTTAGAAGTTGCTATGTGAGTGTAATTATGATGTCATGCCATGTTTCAACCAATTTAGAGTTCATTTGTAGTGCTTTTGAATTTCAGGGTCATTTAGCTCAGAATAAATCATTAAATGCATGAAAAATATCAAACGAAGTCAGAAAGGGTTGAAAATTAATGATGTGCCTTTGAATGGTGCATACTGAACACACCAAAAGTATGGAGTTAAAATAAGTTATTAAAAATGAAATCCCTTTGTAATAGATGAGTTTTCGTCCGAAACACTCATACTTCGAAAGAGATTGTCCAGTTTGTACACGAAGTGCATCCAGTTTTTGTCGTAACCCTCACGGCTCTTTAGAAGTTGCTATGTGGGTGAAATTATGATGTCAGGCCAAGTTTCAACCTTTTCAGAGTTCATTTGTAGTGCTTTTCAATTTCAGGGTCATTTAGCTCAAAATAAATCATTAAATGCATGAAAAATACCAAATGAAGTGAGAAAGGGTTCAAATTGATGATGTGCCCTTCAATGGTGCATATTGAACACACAAAAAGTATGGAGTTAAAATAAGTTATTAAAAATGAAATCCCTTTGTAATAGAAGAGTTTTTGTCCGAAACCCTCATACTTCGAGAGAGATTGTCCAGTATGTACACGAAGTGCATCCAGTTTTTTCCATAACCCTCTCAACTCTTTATAAGTTGCTATGTGGGTGAAATTATGATGTCATGCAACTTTCAACCTTTTCAGAGTTCATTTTTAGTGCTTTTCAATTTGAGGGTCATTTAGTTAAAAATAAATCATTAAATGCATGAAAAATATCAAATGAAGTGAGAAAGGGTTGAAAATTGATGTTGTGCCTTTGAATAGTGAATGTTCAACACAAAAAAATATGGACTTAAAATAAGTTAATAAAAATTAAATCCCTTTCTAATAAATGAGTTTTCGTCTGAAACCCTCATACTTCGAAAGAGATTGTCCAGTTTGTAAACGAAATGCATCCAGTTTTTGCCGTAACCCTCTCAGCACTTTAGAAGTTTCTATGTCGGTGAAATTATGATGTCAGGCCAAGTTTCAACCTTTTTATAGTTCATTTGTAGTGCTTTTGAATTTCAGGGTCATTTAGCTCAAAATAAATCATTAAATGCATTAAAATTATCAAACGAAGTCAGAAAGGGTTGAAAATTAATGACGTGCCTTTGAATGGTGCATATTGAACACACAAAAATTATGGAGTTAAAATAAGTTATTAAAAATGAAATCCCTTTGTAATAGATGAGTTTTCGTCCGAAACCCTCATACTGCGAAAGAGATTGTCCAGTTTGTACACGAAGTGCATCCAGTTTTTGTCGTAACCGTCACGGCTCTTTAGTAGTTGCTATGTGTGTGAAATTATGATCTCATGCCAAGTTTCAACCTTTTCAGAGTTCATTTGTAGAGCTTTTCAATTTCAGGGTCATTTAGGTCAAAATAATTCATTAAATGCATGAAAAATATCAAATGAAGTGAGAAAGAGTTGAAAATTGATGATGTGCCTTTCAATGGTGCATATTGAACACATAAAAAGTATGGAGTTAAATTAAGTTATTGAAACTGAAATCCCTTTGGAATAGATGAGTTTTCGTCCGAAACCCTCATACTTTGAGAGAGATTGTCTAGTGTGTACATGAAGTGCATCCAGTTTTTGCCATAACCTTCTCAACTCTTTATAAGTTGCTATGTGGGCGAAATTATGATTTCATTGCAAGTTTCAACCTTTTTAGAGTTCATTTGTAGTGCTTTTCAATTTCAGGGTCATTCAGCTCAAAATAAATCATTAAATGCATGAAAAATATCAAATGAAGTCAGAAAGGGTTGAAAATTGACGATGTGCCTTTTAATGGTGAATATTGAACACAAAAAAAGTATGGACTTAAAATAAGTTATTAAAAATGAAATCCCTTTGTAATAGATGAGTTTTCGTCTGAAACCGTCATACTTCGAAAGAGATTGTACAGTTTGGATATGAAATGCATCCAGTTTTTGCCATAACCCTCTCAGCTCGTTAGAAGTTTCTATGTGGGTGAAATTATGATGTCATGCCAAGTTTCAACATTTTTAGAGTTCATTTGTAGTGCTTTTCAATTTCAGGGTCATTTAGCTCAAAATAAATCATTAAATGCATGAAAAATATCAAACGAAGTGAGAAAGGGTTGAAAATTAATAACGTGCCTTTGAATGGTGCATATTGAACACACACAAAGTATGGAGTTAAAATAAGTTATTAAAAATGAAATCCCTTTGTAATAGATGAGTTTTCGTCCGAAACCCTCATACTTCGAAAGAGATTGTCCAGTTTGGACACGAAGTGCATCTAGTTTTTGCCGTAACCCTCACAGCTCTTTAGAAGTTGCTATGTGGGTGAAATTATGATGTCATGCCAAGTTTCAACCTTTTCAGAGTTCATTTGTAGTGCTATCCAATTTCAGTGTCATTTAGCTCAAAATAAATCATTAAATGCAAGAAAAATATCACATGAAGTGAGAAAAGGTTGAAAATTGATGATGTGCCTTCCCATGGTGCATATCGAACACACAAAAAGTATGGAGTTAAAATAAGTTAATAAAAATGAAATCCCTTTTTAATAGAAGAGTTTTCGTCCGAAACCCTCATACTTCCAGAGAGATTGTCCAGTTTGTACACGAAGTGCATCCAGTTTTTGCATAACCCTCTCAACACTTTAGAAGTTGCTATGTGGGTGAAATTATGATGTCATGCCAAGTTTCAACCTGTTCAGAGTTAATTTTTAGAGCTTTTCAATTTCAGGGTCATTTAGCTCAAAATAAATCATTAAATGCATGAAAAATATCAAATGAAGTCAGAAAGGGTTGAAAATTGATGATGTGCCTTTGAATGGTGAATATTGAACACTAAAAAAGTATGGACTTCAAATAAGTTATTAAAAATGAAATCCCTTTGTAATAGATGAGTTTTCGTCCGAAACCCTCATATTTCGAAAGAGATTGTCTAGTTTGTATACAAAATGCATCCAGTTTTTGCCATAACCCTCTCAGCTCTTTAGAAGTTGCTATGTGGGTGAAATTATCATGTCATGCCAAGTTTCAACCTTTTTAGAGTTCATTTGTAGTGCTTTTGAATTTCAGGGTCATTTACATCAAAATAAATCATTAAATGCATGAAAAATATTAAACGAAGTCAGAAAGGGTTGAATATTAATGATGTGCCTTTGAATGTTGCATATTGAACACACAAAAAGTATGGAGTTAAAATAAGTTATTAAAAATGAAATCCCTTTGTAATAGACAAGTTTTCGTCCGAAACCCTCATACTTCGAAAGAGATTGTCCAGTTTGTACACGAAGTGCATCCAGTTTTTGTCGTCACCCTCACGGCTCTTTAGAAGTTGCTATGTGGGTGAAATTATGATGTCATGCCAAATTTCAACCTTTTCAGAGTTCATTTGTAGTGCTTTTCAATTTCAGGGTCATTTAGCTCAAAACAAATCATTAAATGCATAAAAAATATCAAATGAAGTCAGAAAGGGTTGAAAACAAATGATGTGCCTTTTAATGGTGAATATTGAACACAAAAAA
Source organism: Hordeum marinum (assembly GCA_022496015.1). Taxonomy (NCBI): domain Eukaryota; kingdom Viridiplantae; phylum Streptophyta; class Magnoliopsida; order Poales; family Poaceae; genus Hordeum; species Hordeum marinum. The sequence goes on along the minus strand of CM039676.1, from coordinate 333,083,353 downwards.
AGTATGGACTTAAAATAAGTTATTAAAAATGAAATCCCTTTGTAATAGATGAGTTTTCGTTCGAAACCCTCAAACGTCGAAAGAGATTGTCCAGTTTGTCCACGAAGTGCATCCAGTTTTTGCCGTAACCCTCTCAACTCTTTAGAAGTTGCTATGTGGGTGAAATTTTGATGTCATGCCAAGTTTTAACCTTTTGAGATTTCATTTGTAGTGCTTTTCAATTTCAGGGTCATGTAGCTCAAAATGAATCATTAAATGCATGAAAAATATCAAATGAAGTAAGAAAGGGTTGAAAATTGATGATGTGCCTTTGAATGGTGCATATTGAACAGACAAAAAGTATGGAGTTAAAATAAGTTATTAAATATGAAATCCCTTTAAAATAGATGAGTTTTCGTCCAAAACCCTTATACTTCGAAAGAGATTGTCCAGTTTGTACACGAAGTGCATCCAGTTTTTGCCGTAACCCTCTCAACTCTTTAGAAGTTGCTTTGTGGGTGAAATTATGATGTCATGCCAAGCTACAATCTTTTCAGAGTTCATTTGTAGTGCTTTTTAATTTCAGGGTCATTTAGCTCAAAATAAATCATTAAATGCATGACAAATATCAAATGAAGTGAGAAAATGTTTAAAATTCATGATGTGCCTTTGAATGGTGCATATTGAACACCCAAAAAGTATGGAGTTCAAATAAGTTGTTAGAAATGAAATCCCTTTGTAATAGATGAGTTTTCATCAGAAACCATCAGACATCGAAAGAGATTGTCCAGTTTGTACACGAAGTGCATCCAGTTTTTGCCGTAAACCTCTCAACTCTTTAGAAGTTGCTATGTGGGTGAAATTATGATGTCATGCCAAGTTACAACCTTTTCAGAGTTCATTTGTACTGCTTTTCAAACTCTAGTTTACGGGTTTTTCTATGATTTTCTAAAGTTTAGTTTTTTTTTGAAAATAATAACTAATAATGAATTAAAAACCCTTTAGTACCGGTTCGAGCCTCGCACCGGTACTAAAGGTCCACCGCCCCGCGCATTTTTTGGGGAGGACCTTTAGTACTAGTGTGAGCCACACATTGGTACTAAAGTCTTGCTAGGTATAAATAGAAATGCCTTGGTCCCAGGCCGAGCCACGCACCGGGAGAAGCCCAGATTTGCACCTTTAGGCTGCCAAAATTAGCCGTCACCGCCGCGCGCCGCCCCGATGCCACGCGCCGCCCTGACCCCGTCGCCCCGACGCTGCACCTCCCTATAGTAGCTTTGCATGGCTACACCCTCGGTGAGCCTATCCCCTCCCCCTTGCCCGTCGCCCCGACCCCCGCACGTTCCTGATGAAAGATTCTCAATCTTGTTCTTCTCTGCTCATGGCCGTGGGGCAGCACACTGCAATGATTCATGGACTTTAATTATGCTTGCTAGAATGTACTGAAGGAAATTATATACTTGAGGAAGCTAATTAATAATGGAACAGGTCATATATGTTAACTGATGGGAAGACTTCCTTGGCACATTGGTAATTGGATAATTGGAGGGACCTAGATCATATGATTAAATTACAAAACTATGTCAATCTACATGTTAGAAAAAAATCTATCATATCGCATTGCTGATGATGTGTGCTCCCGCTTGGATTCAAATCGAGATGCTTGAGCACTGTTTGCTAGGAGCAGCGCGTGTCTACCAATTTCAAAGAACTTCACAACTCGTATTTGTTAATTATGTCATGATTGATAGTTTAGTCTAGATTCTATCTTTTTATCGTTAATTAAGTCAACACCCTACAACCCCCCCCCCCCAAAAAAAGGTTGAGAATCAATAAATTCCTTTTCGAGAGTAATTCGCCCTCTTCAAATATATAAGTGTGCAGTCAGTAGACTACACTCGTTATTTCCAACATAATTTGAGCCATCGATCATGACTGGAAAAAAGTGAATCAGCCAACTAGTACTAATATGGATCACCATGTGTGCATTGCATGTTCATTCGGTGGAGGCTGATGTCTATAAGATTTTTTTTCCTTTTCTTAATAATATGGCTACATGAATCATACTCGTCGAAGTGTTATTTATTTTGTTAGATGCTAAGTGTTAATTTTGCTATGTCTTCTTAAATTTGTTTTCATAATTAAGTGTTTCTTCTCGACGTCGACGATGCCGATCCCGCATCCTCATCGTCGAGTCAGCAGAGGAGGTTTGTTGCTTGAGGCGAGGGGCCCTGTCTGGGACTGGGCTGCGCCCAGCTGGTACTGGGAGGTGCTGCCTTCCGGGCGATGCAGCTTGGTGACGAGCCAGCCCGTCGTCGACCCGGAGGTTCTGTGGTGGCGGTCGCATGGGCCACAGATGAATCGGAGGCTTGATCCCCCCGCGGAGGTGGTACAATACCATGTCAGCGAGGAGAACGAGCACGTCCGACGCTACATGGCAGCTTTGGAGGCCAGGTCCGACAATACCTGGCAGATTCTTCGGGGATCTCACTGGAGCTATGCTCCTGTGATGGTTCCTTCTCTTTGGGTGTCCACCACCCGCCCCGATATCCATCGGGCGCTAGGGTTCTAGCTAGATCGATATATTAGCTACTATATATGTATTATTATGATGTATTAGCTAGATCGATGGATTAGCCGATGTATTAAGTATTATCCGAGATTATGATGAGATCTTTTCTAAGAACTACTATATATGTATTCGATGAAGCATTATTAATTAACTATCAGTTATTTGCTTCTTGAATGCATGCTAATTTGAATACTAATTTTTTTATCTATATTATTATGGATTAGTTATTAAGTTATGGACAATATTGGTAGAGCTCATGAAGAGGACATCTTCGACATGATACGCTCCTCCAAAACCTAGCGGACCTTCTGGGTGAATCACATGATGATGACGACTCATAATATCTGAATGATTACGGTGATGGATGTGAGGCCGAGGAAGAACAACTTATGTTCCAAAATCAGGAACAACTAACAATGTCCGGCGAGGTATATACATATTAGCCTCTTGTGATCATTACATGTGTATTAATTGATTTATATATATATATTAACAAATATTTCTTCTTTTAATTATCAGCCCTCTGGATCGAGCCAATATAGTAGAAAGGTACGAGGCGCTGCCAAAATGTTGAACGATAACGTAAAGCTCAATCTTGATGCTTTCAAACATGATGGCCAATTGACTCACCCTGAAGCCAATGCCAAGACATTTGTGCGTCAATCCGGAGTAGTTGTTAGGGACGGAGTCCCGATCACAATGCAAGAATGGATTCAGCCAAACAAACCAAAACCAGGAGTGATTTATGTCGATAAAAGAATTAAAGATGCCCTTTGGCGAGAGCTCATGGAGCATTTCATCCTACTAGATTCTCTCTCGGAGCGCCAAAGGGACAAAGTCAAGGAGTTTGCTCTCCATAAGATGGCCGGCGCATTCCAGACTTGGAAGAAAAGATTATGGAACGAGTACAACGCTAGAGGCAAGAAGGCGGCCGAATTCACAGGAATATACGAGAATATAAGGAACCACTGGGACGCATTTATCGAGTACAAGACATAGGAAGCTGCTATGGAGAAGTCGGGAAAGAATAAGATAAATGCGAAGAAAAAAAGTATCACCATAAACTAGGGATAGGTGGATACAAGTCAGCCATTCCTAAGTGGGATGCATTAGAGAATAAGATGCATGCTGAAGGGATCACTCCAGTAACCTTCCACTGGCCCCGGAGGTACAGCAAATGGTTTTTTGCGCATGGGGGAAAGTTGGACCCAGCAACAGGGAAGATTATTGCACTGGCCAGTCTGACGCATGCATCAGATGAGTTGATTGAAGCAATAAAAGCTGCCCAAGAAGGATGGTTTCACCCCGATAGAGGGAATGACGAGCTTACACGCACCCTCGGGAATCCCGAACACGGAGGACGAACACGAGGCATGGGCGTTGTTCCGTGGTATGAGGGGTTTGTGGGCTGGAAGGATAGTCATAAAAGCCGTTCGAGAAAAAAGAAGGTGGAAGCAGACCGGCTTTCAAAGTTGGAACATAAGTACGAGCAGCAGCAGCTGCAGATACAGGTACTGACCCAGAAAAGGGCAACTCCACGGCAGAAGGCATCGGAACCCGTCCCATCTACACTGCCGAAAAGCAGCGTGGATTCCACAGGGGCACCGCTGGGTCACACCCCCATGGATGATATCACCGAGAAGACATCTTGTGAGCTAATCCAGAAAATGAAAAACATACCCGTGCGGGTCACGACGGGCTATGCTTTACCAAATACACCCGATGTTCTCTAGCATTTCAATCGGGTTCCAGTTGGGTATGCTCATATCGCGGTGGGCGCAATAGAGCCAGGATATGATGGACTAGAGCTTGACATCCCTAGAGCTGAGGGGGAGTCCACACTGGCAGAAGCCGGCCGTGGTCTCATTCTATGGAGAAAGGACTATATCGTCTTTCCACACTCGGTGCTAAGGGCACCGGCTCCTCCGAGTATCGATGTCCAGCGCGAGGGATCCCAGCCAGAGGCATCGCAGTGCCAGCTGTCCTCCCCACCTCGAGAGGCATCCCACTTTGATAGGGATCCCAGCACGAGTCCACCCAACCTCGGGACGGAGCACGACGCGAGTCCATATCGTCGATATCGATCTCCGCCGTGTGAGCCGACTCCACCCCGGCAGTGGTCCCGCCAGTAGGGCTCCCAAAGAGGAAGGCCATCAGCAGTTCTCTTTGGAAGAAAGCAAAGAAGAAACCCGAGCCTTCAGCCAAAAAGAAGCTGCCTTACAAAATGACACCAGATGAAACCAGAATTGAAAGCGATCGCCATGTGAAAGCCTTTTTTGCGAAGAAGCGCCTGCCGCCAAAGGAGGTAATACCCAAGGAAGTCCACGCGCACTTTAGGGAACACTTTATTGATTGACCCCCGGCATATGTGGAGCGTATGCCGAGAGACTATGAGCGACAGATTCAGAAGGCAAGTAAGCAGAGAAGTCAGCCCAGCCCAAGGAAGAAGTCAGGAAGTACGACATCAACGACATGTGGTACTACTAGCGGGAAAAAAGTTCCCCAGCTTGGAGAACAATCCAAGCAATCGATCTCTCCACTCAAGGTGAGTACCGATAAGTTCACCGACGTTGTTGGCAACCCAATTGACCTCGAACAAGTAGAGGCTGCAGATCTCACTCTTGGCCAAATCCTTGGCACCGAGGAAATCCGCGGGTACAGAGAAGCTAAGTACGCAATGAAATATGCCACCGGAAAACCACTTGTCACACCCGAGCAGTACAAGGAACTACCAGTTGCGATGCGACAGTTGCATGATTGGTACCTGCGTGAAGCAAAGCAAGGGGAGACGGTGGTCATGGTCAAAGTAATGAAAGAGCATTACTTCAACGCATGTGAAATATATCTTGAATTCTCAGAACTTTTCCAATTATACCACATGGACTCTATCGACAAATCTCTCATCAGTTGCTATTGTCTGTAAGTGATTTATATCTTTAATAATTTAAGTCTCTAGCTCAGATATCGTTCATTGGCTTATCCTCACTATATATGTTCTTTTCTACGCTATTATCCAGATTGAAGATGTGGGAATTGAAACAAGAGGGAATCGATGACATTGGGTTCATCGACCCAAATACCATTCATGGTCATGTGGTAAACATTATGCCAAGGACACAGAAGAGCTCTTGGAAAAATATCTAGAGTCACTAATGAATACCAAATCTACTATAATATTTCCTTACAACATGCGGTGAGTGTTTACTCTCTTGTATACTACAAATTCTATTTTTGCTTACTAGCTCGCTGTCAAGTGTAGTTGGTGAGTTATATGCATGCCTGCTTAATTATATAAACTTCTGCGCAGAGACCACTATATCCTCCTAAATATTATCCTCGCAGATGGACTTGTTTAAGTGTACGACTCACTAGATACACTAGAACAATCATACCTGGACTTGTATTTTATGATAGACCGATAATTTCAATCTTTATCGACCTTGCTTTCTTTCATTGTTTCCTGATATCAAAAGTAATTATAGTAACTCTTTCATTCCTTTTCATTGCCGCGTAGTGTTTGGAAAAAGATCATAGAAGAAAACCATCACGATCGTCAATGGAAACCGAAGCTGAAGTGGAAAAGGATCCAGGTAAGTAAGTTGTACTACTAGGTCCGTGCATCTCTTTAATTCTAGTTTCAATACCATTATCATGCTTGATTATTAATTATCTTATTGAATTATATTATTTTGCAAAGTGCGCGAAGCAGCCACAGGGGACAAATTTATGTGGATACTTCCTCCGCGAGAACATTCGCATGAAGACCGAATGCCGTATACGTCGCAGAAGAGCACGTGAAAGACAACTCGAGGTTTGGCAGATGATGTTGAAGCTCTCACCACAGAAACGCTTTGTAGCACTTCAAGAGGAATTGCGGCATTTCTTCTTCGACATGTCATTGATGTAAATGGAGAGCACTATTCCTTACAGCCGCCTCAATAATGCCAGCAAATCAGTAGTGGACAACTGAGATTTCATCTGGAGCACTAGCTAGCTAGTCCCGGCCGGGTTTTGGGCCTTAATTTATAAGTCCGGAATATATATGGATGTGTAATTCCATTTGTATATATATTATGTATGAGATATTGTATATTATATTACATATATATATGCATCAACTTGTGTACTGTTTACAGTATGTAGCACCGTAAAATAAATTTGAAATGAATGGAAAACACAAAAAATAGAGAGGAAAACTAAAACCTAAAAGCTAAAACAAACAAAAAACAGAACATTTAGTACCGGTTGGTATCACCAACCGATACTAAAGGTCCTCCACCACTAGCGCACGCAGGCAGCCACGTGGTGGGCCTTTAGTACCAGTCCATGGGCCAACCGGTACTAAAGGTCTGGACCTTTAGTCCCGACCCTTTATTACCGGTTGGGGAACTGGTACTAAAGGCCCATCCCGACCGTGACTACAGACAGACATTCTACTAGTGCAATCTGATAAAATTGACATTGAAATTGGTAGTAATGAGATGAACAGGAAAATATCCTTATGGATATGATTGATAATGAGAAGTTTAGATGTCTGCAACTTGCAGATAGGAATCCGGAGATTGTTCTCCCAGATAACATAGATGTTAGCATTCATGATAACTTACCTAGTCTGAACAGTGTTTCTCCCAACAGGTCAGGGGGCACTGCTGACCTGGGGGATGACAGCCCTGTGTTACATACTAAGAATTTGCCTTGTGGCTTATCCCATCCCTTCAAAATTTAATGATAGGAGTTTTTTGGAATATTAGGGGTCTTGGGCAACATGGTAAAATACAGTGCCTTGGGGATTTCATCAACAATAATAAAATAGACTTTGTTGGCTTCTTTGAAACCAAGAGAGAATCCATAGATATTGCCATCCTTAACACCATTTCAGGCAGTAATGACTTCTGTTGTCATTGCCTTCCTGATGTTAACATTGCTGGGGGGTCCTTGTGGGCCTTAACAACACTCTTTTTGAAATAATTGGGTTTGTACATAAGAAATATTGTGCGGTCACTACGATCAGAAACAAAGAGGATAAATTCGTGTGGCACTTTGTGGCTGTTTACAGTACTGCATATACAAACATGAAAACTGAGTTCATTGCAGAATTACATGAGGCTCTATCCTCTTTATCTTATCCTGTTTTATTGGGAGGGGGGCTTCAGTCTTGTTAGATCTTCGGCTGATAAAAACAATGGGGTGATTAATAATCAGTTTGCATTCCTTTTCAATGATTGGATTAATAAATGGGGTCTTAGGGAAATTAAGATTGCTAATAGATGCTACACATGGAGTAACAACCAAGAAGACCCTATCTTTGCTACTTTAGATCGTGTGTTCGTGTCTACTTCTTGGGATCTTTAGTTCCCCTTATCTGTCCTTTTTGCTTTACGTAGGGTTGGCAGTGATCATACCCCATTGATTTTAGATACCAAAGCTAGGAGGGTTACCTCCCCGAAACCTTTTTGTTTTGAGAAGTGGTGGCTTGACCAACCAGGTTTTATAGAGTTGGTGTGTAACATCTGGACTTCAACCGCTACTTCTGGGTCAGCTATTGATAGCAGGCTTAATAAAACTAAAATCCTGCAAGAAAAAAATTAATGGGTGGAGTATTAATTTGGAGGCTGAACTTAAGAAGAAGAAAAGAGATCTCTTACAAGAGTTTGACATCCTAGATGTTTTCTCTGAATCTAATCGTATTGATGATAACGATCGGGAACACATGGTCGAGATCAAAAAAGAGCTCGATGCCATTTGGCACAAAGAGGAGGTTGCCTTATGGCAGCGGTCCAGGGACCGTAGAATTAAGTATGGGGATAAAAATAATGCATATTTCCATGCTTTAGCCAATCATAGGCATCGGAAAAAACCATTTATTTGTTCTGAATGGGGAGAATGGCCATGTACATACCACCAAAGAGATGCTGGAAATAGCTACTTCATTTTACAAAAACCTATTCATATATGAACCAAAACATAATATCCACCTTGGTTCCTCCTTGTGGAGGGAGGATGAAAATGTCACTCCGGAAGAAAATGACCTGCTTCAAAGGGAATTCTTTGAAAATGAAAATAAGGAAGCCATTTTTGGATCCTATGCCCATGGAGCTCCGGGTCCAGATGGGTTATCCTTTTTTTCTACCAAACCTTTTGCGAGGTGATTAAATCTTATTTTATGTCCATGGTTAAAGATTTTGACGAAGGCAAGTTACATATCCATCGGCTGAACTTTGTTTTGATTGTCTTAATTCCTAAAGAGGTTGATGGGAGAGATATGAAAAAATTCAAACCTGAAAGCCTAGGTAACTGTGCTGTCAAAATTCTCTCTAAGGCCTTAACAAATAGGATGTCACCTATTGGAGATAGGTTGATCTCTCCTAATCAGACTGCCTTCACTAAAGGAAGGTTCATCCTAGAGAGTGCGGTCATTGCTCACGAGGTTATTCATGAGATCAAGAAATACAACACTCAAGGGCTGATTCTCAAGCTTGATTATGAGAAAGCATATGATAGAGTTAGTTGGGAATTCCTATTCGAGATGTTGGAATCTCGAGGTTTTGGTCCTAAATGGAATTCCTGGATTAGGAAACTTCTAGAAAACAATACTTTTAGTGTTAAAATCAATGATACTATAGGCCCTTACTGTATGGGAGGCAAAGGGCTTAAACAAGGAGACCCTAGTTCTCCAATGTTGTTTAATCTGGTTGCATATGTCTTTTCTAAGATGCTGGCCAAAGCTTCTCAACAAGGCCTTATCTCTAGGCTTCTGCCTCAAATAATACCAAGGGGGGTCACTAGCCTTCAATATGCAGATGACACCCTCCTATTCCTGGAGAACTCATATAATAAAGCCAAGAATTTTAAATGGATATTGTCTTCTTTCGAAAACCTATCTGGGATGAGGATCAATTTCCATAAAAGTAACCTCTTGACTATTAATATTGAGGTGGAAGTAGCCAAGACCATTGCTGATTTTTTGTTGGGAGATTGGCTCTTTCCCTATCAAATACTTAGGGGTGCCCTTCACTATGAACATTTGAAGAGGGAGGATCTCCAACCTATTATAGATAGAATAATCAAAGGCCTATCTGGCTAGTTGGGGAGACCTTTATCCTATAGAGGTAAATTGATCCTGCTTTGTGCTTGCATTGTGAGTATTCCTGCTTATCTGATGGTAGTTTTGAAGTTTCCTAAATGGGCTATCAATGCTATCAATTCTCAAATGGCTCATTTCTTTTGGGGTAATATGGAGGAACAACATAAATATCACCTAGCCAATTGGGGTTTTGTAACCAGGAAAAAAGCTTTGGAGATTTAGGTGTTCCTAATATTAAAGAGTTTAACATGGCCCTTTTGGCTTCCTGGGGGAAGAGATATTATGATCAGACTGATAAGAATGGCTCTCCTTTTTGGAAGAGTGTTATATGGGCCCTCAATGCATCTAAAACCTTCTATCGATGGAGGGTTGTTAACGGGGATAACATCAAGTTTTGGCTTGACACTTGGGCCGGGGATTGTTCCCTAAAAACGCGGTTCTGGGACTTGTTTGAAATATGTAATCAGCAGGACTACTCTGTTGCTCAAGTTTGGGATGGTGTTACTTTGAAACTAAACTTTAGAAGATGTGTAGATAGGAATGTAATGACCAGCTGGTTCCAGATGATTGATCTTCTTAAACAAATTCCTTTGTCAAGTTGTTGAGATACTCCCATCTGGTTGCTAGAAGCCAATGGGATGTATTGAGTGAAATCTTTCTACAATGCAATTAACTTTGCAGGTGTGGTTTCTGTCACTGGTGATAAAATCTGGAAAGTGTTGTGCCCTCGTAATATTCATGTTTTTCTTTGTCTATGTTATTATAACAAAGCCTTGACTAGAGATAATTTAGCCAAACGCAGAAATGTTGATGACATGACCTGTCTATTTTGTAATGAACCAGAATCTGTTCAACACTTGTTCTTTGACTGTGTGGTTGCGAAGTTTATTTGGGGTGTGGTTAGTGAGGATTGTCAAATAGATAATATTGCTTGCTGGGATGATGTTAGTGCTTTTTGGCATTCTCACAAGAAAAACTTTGTGATTAATATGATATCTACTGCCTCCTTGTGGACTATTTGGAGACTAAGAATTGAGTTTTGTTTCCAAGGTCAAACATGGAGAAGTATGAACAGAGTCCTTGTGAAACTACATGGCTTCCTTCGGTAATGGGGTGTACTCTCCGATGACACTCAGATGACGCTTCTTCATCAATTCATACTAGTGCTCAACAGATGCCGAGGGGAACTACTCCGCATCGCCTAGACCTGATGATGGTATGAGCTGGGAAGCCTTCCGTTTAATTTGTTTCTCAGTTCCATTTGCCTCCATGTAATAAAAATCACTAGTAGACTGCTTGTGGGTGTGGTCGCCTCTGTGGGGGGTGTGAACTGTGTGGTCTTGTCTCCGTTTGTTGATGTCAACTAGGATTGTTGCGGAACTTTGTTGCTTTGCTTATAATAAAAGTGGAGCAGGGGGAGACCCCTGTCATTCAAAAAATTATTTCAAATTAATAAAATTGATTATGTTTTTTCAAAAAAAAAGTACTACCGGAGAAAAACTTGTACTCCGGCAACACACGGGCCTAGCCTCTTGCAAACTTCCCCCCTGAATAGATCCCCTCCTCGTCCTCGATCGGCTCCTATCTACCCACGGCCACCCCCACAGATTCGGCACTACCCAGCAGGCCAGCACGCACGGGCATGGTCATGGCCTCGGCCACCGCCTCCCGCCACTTCCTCCTTGTCGTCCTGTGGATCAGCGGGTCCGCGAGCACCGCATTGGCCCATGGAGGCGGAGGCCACCACGATAGCGACATTGACGCCGAAGCGAACGGCAGCGCGAAGGTGAAGCCGGACCTGCGGGCGTCGAGGCTGGTGGCGGTGAAGCTGTGGTGCCTGGCGCTGGTCTTCGCGGGCACCCTGGCCGGTGGCGTGTCCCCCTACTTCATGCGGTGGAATGAGGCATTCCTGGCGCTGGGCATGCAGTTAGCCGGTGGGGTCTTCCTCGGCACCGCCACGATGCACTTCCTCAGCGACGCCAACGAGACCTTCGGGCACCTCGTCCCCCACAACGCCTACCCATTCGCCTTCATGCTCGCCTGCGTCGGATACATGCTCACCATGCTCGTTGTTAGACTGTATATATGTAGACTTTGTATACACCATGTATTGTACCCTTTGGTACCTCTATATAATGAGATAGCCACACCCCGTTTAGGGTGTCGAGCAGTTTCCCAAAATATAAGTTTTACATGGTATCAGATTAGGGTTACGATGTCTTCTGCTGCCCCCGCCGCCGTCGCGCCGGCTCATGTGCCGGCCTCTACCGTCGCCCCCTCATTGCCTTTCCTTGCCTCTCAGCCCCTAGCTGCGACCTAGTGACAAGCCTAGAACCCTGGTGGAGCCCCTCCGAGTTCTCAGATCGGATCGGGTGGGCAAGGCGATCTGTCTCCACCGGTCACCTCCGGTGGCCCGTCTTCCTCGACCAACGCCATTGCGCTGCCGCCCTACCGTGGTCCTATGCCTACGTACAACGTCGTTCCTGCATCGACCTACAGCGCCCCGCACCCGTACGGCGTCTCCATGCCGGCCTACGGTGCTCTGTGGTATCCGTACGACATGCCGCCCTCACAGCCCTACGCGGCGCCGTCGTGCCCTCATCCCTATGCGGTGCTGCCACCTTCGCTGCCCTATGGGGTTGTGCCTCCTTGTCACCTGGGGGCCCGGTCGTGACTATCGGTGATGCCCTAGCCGCTCCTGGTGCCTACCCGTCGTCGCCGTATGCTGGTGTTGTGCTTGGCTATGGCGCACCTCTGGCAATCGCCCCACACACGGAGATGGATCCATCGATGGGTCTCTATGTGCCACCGACACAGGAGCATGCTGCAACACCGTCGCTGTTTTACTTCTCGCACCTTCTTCCGATGAAGTGCATGCCGGACAATTACTTGTTGTGGCGGGCTCAGGTGCTGCCTCTCCTCCAAAGCCGCTACTTGGAGGGGTACGTTGACGGCTCCATCCCATGCCCGCCATCGTATCATCCGGCTTATCGCATGTGGGTGGCCCAGGATCAGGCAATCATCTCCGCCATCCAGTCGTCGCTCACTCAGAGCATGTCATCGCTGGTCATCTTCGCCGTGACATCTCGGGAGGCTTGGTCGGCACTTCACAGCAGCTTGGCCACTCAATCTCAGGTGTGTGCTCACTCTATACGCATTGAGTTGGGGGATACCAAGCTTGGCGGCCTCAGCATCACGGACTACTTCAACAAAATGACTGGTCTCGCCGACACTTTGGCCTCGATATGTTAGCCGCTTGGTGATGAAGACTTCACCACCCATGTGCTCAACATCCTTAATGACGACTATGATAATCTCATCGAGAATGTCCATGGTCGCGAGGCTCCACTTCCACCACATGAGCTCTACGTGCGCCTCCTTGGCCGCGAACATTGCATCAAGGCGCGCCGTGCTTCCCTGAGTTTTGTCTCCGCCAATGTCGCGACCTGCGGCAAACCCCATAAGCCATCGCCGCTTGGTGGAAAAATGGCGGCCCCACCTCAGCAGGCTCCGCAGGGCGCCGCGCCATCCATCACGAGCGGCAGTCGACCGGTTGCTTGCTGTTCCTACTGCGGTGCTCAGCAGGCCTGCCAGCTGTGTGGTATCGAGCGCCACATTGCCTCCCGCTGTCACAGATGCTTCAAGCAAGATTTCCTTGTCCTGGGAAACAATGGCAAAGGGAATGATAAGCAGGCTACCGCTGCGGTGACGAATCATGACCACGGGCGCACTTCGTCCTACTCCATTGACCCTACGTGGTATATGGACACGGGAGCTACAAACCACCTCACCAGCGAGATGGGTAAGCTCTCCACTCAGGAACCATATCATGGTCCTGATCAGGTGCACACCACCAATGGAGCAGGTATGCGCATCTCCCATGTTGGTCAGTCTTCACTTCTTGCACACAACTTTATAAAACTGCATCTTTCCCATGTTCTTCGAGTTCCCTCTGCTACGCGTAGTTTGTTGTCTATTCCTCAACTTACTCGTGATAATATTGTCCTTGCTGAGTTTCATACTTTCCGTTTCTTTATCAAGGATTGGGACACGAGGGCCGTTCTGCTTAGCGGTCGTCTTCGCCACCGCCCACACCTCCTACGCAGTATTTTCCTCAGGCGTTCAGCGGTGTTCGTGTGTCGCCTACGCACTGGCATGCGTGCCTTGGTCACCCTGCTGCTCCTATAGTTCATCATGTGTTGCATCGTCATGAACTACCAGTTGTATCCAATAAAATTGCTGAAACTATCTGTGATGCCTGTCAGCAGGGCAAGAGTCACCAACTTCCGTTTTCAGAGTCTAGTAATGTTGTGAAACATCCTCTTGAGCTTGTGTTTTCTAATGTACATTAGTGCAGAACAGGCCTATAGTCGCGGGTCGTAAGGGCCTTTAGTGTCGGTTCTCGAACCGGCACTAAAGGGTGGGGACTAAAGCCTACCCCCCTTCAGTGCCGGTTCAACATGGCCCAGCACCAAAGGTCCTCCATGTGGCATCCGACGGCACCGTGGGCTGGGGAACCTTTAGTCCCGGTTGGTAACACCAACCGGGACTAAAAGTATTTAGTTTTTTTAGTTTTGTTTTATTTTTCCTTTTAATTCTTTTGGGTTTTATGAATTAATTATGGTTATCCGCCGTTATACAAATTCTGATACAGTACCAATTAAGAGGTTGTTATATCATTATGTTCATGATGAATTATTATGTCATTGTGAGGAAGAAACATGGGTTTTATTCATCCAAATGAATAAAAAGTGATCAAAAGTTGAATTAGTAGGACGAAGGTCCTACTAGTTCAACTTTTGGTCACTTTTGATCGATCCACATGAATCTAATCCGCTTTCCTTCCCCCAATGATATAACAAATCATCATGATAATCATGATCAACATCATCATCATATTAATATAAAAACTCTTGAATCATATCATCACCAACAACACTATAGCTAATAATCATCATAGTCATTACCACCAACACTATTTAATCATCATTTTCGTCAATGAGACATCATATAACAAGTTGGTCACTAATCACAACTCCTCCTCCTCATCATCATCAACTCTAACACATTGTAGCACATAATAACACATTGTACCTAGGACCTACTCCTCTCTCATAGGACCTACTCTACCCTCTCTTAGGTACAATATAATAAAACAAGATATACCCTGTCTCTCCATTATGGAGAATGGAGATCATCATGTCTCCAATTCTTGGCCTACGCACAATGTTGCTTCCAAGTAGCTCTCTACGATTGACTATACATTTTTTTCCAATCTTTGATTGTCATGTCTTCATCAGTTTTAGAAATCCGGTATGGACAGGAGTGATGCGTAGGCTGACCTAGCCATGTTGGCCGTAAGCTCATAACACCAATGCGACCTCTCGGAAACATCAGATCAGGCACACAATCCTTCGGGATTTTCTGTTGAAAAACATAGTAATCATTTTGTAGTTAGCAATGTAGTTTAGTTTTAGAAGAATTTATGCAAAAGATTCACGGATGTCGTAATAGTAGAAAATCTTACCATGCAATCTCCATGGATGTTACCGTAGTTCACCACGTGCACTAGTGGCATGTATTGACCATAATGTGGAGGAGTTTGATAATAGCTATTGTAATTCTCAAGATGATTAAGAAATGCGGTAAGATGATCTTTCTCCTTATAAGTTAATTCTGCTTCATCATTGTAGTAGTAGGTTTTGTCTACCATCTTCCGTACATTTTTTGAAGAATAAAAATAACTTGTCAATGGAAATAAGTTTTCAACTATTTTTAAATAAACAATAAAAATTACTTAGTAAATATGGTTGAGAAACTCACATAATGGTAGAACTGGAGGCGTCTGCACATCGACCCAGATGTCGATATTACCTTCAATTTCATCTTCTAGACAAATATCAAAGGTGAATAAGCATATTATGCTCAAATGCATAAGCCTTGCATAGTGCTCTCCAACTTTTGCATTCAAAATAGGAGTAGGTGTCTGCATTGTACAAATTTACGGCCAAAGAATAACATTGCTCGGTCCTCAAGTGAACTCTCTTTATCTCCATACTTTTTTTAGTATTGAAACCAACCTTATCCAAGACATAAATTCTTGCATGGAAAGGGATATGCTAGTAGAATAGTAAAAAATTAAAATTATAAGTTGAAGCAAAAGAAGCAGAAGTCATGCTTAATTACGAAAAAATACTTGTCGTTGTGACTTATTGTATCCACTTCGAAGGTCTCATCCAGCATGATGCTGAAGCGCCTACCATCAACTAGGAAAGGCTTGTCACACAGGCCATGCTCGTCTTCGCAGTATTTGCACATAGAGAATTCCCTTTCATCATCAGACATTTCCTATGTTCATAGTTGAAACATTTAAAATCGATCGAAGGAAACTACGAGAAAACTGATCAACACACAGATTACTATTACTCAATATGCAACAGGTTGACTTTAGGTCTGTCAACTCTTTCCTTCCTAAACTCTCATCTCACGTATATGGTGGGCACTGCATACCGGGCATCATGGCCGATCTTATAGCGCAATGCACAACATACCGAGCATGCATTCAAATCCTCGTACTCACCGCGTTAGAGGATGCAGTCATTAGGGCATGCATGTATCCTCTCGACCTCTAATCCTAGAGGGCAGACAACCTTATTTGCTTCGTACATACTCTCTGGAAATTCCTTGTCCTTTGGTAGCTTCTTCTTTAACATTATCAGCAACTTTTGAAATACCTTGTCAGATACACCATTCTCTGCCTTCCATTGCAGCAATTCCAGTGTGGTACCCAACTTTTTATTGTCATCTTCTCAATTTGGGTACAACCCTTTTTAGTGATCCTCTAACATGCGCTGCAACTTTAGCTTCTCCTTTTCACTTGCGCGGTTTCTCTCTGCATCGGCAATGGCCCGACCAAGATCATCAGCGGGCTCATCTGATGCCTCTTCTTCAGCTCCTTCCCGCATTGTCGGCTCAGCTTCTTCCCCCATTGTTGTACCATCGTATTCATGGAACCCATGGCCAGAATAGCTGTTGTCGTCCTCTTCTTCTTCATTCTCTTCCATTAGGACCCCTATTTATCTGTTCTTGGTCCAATAGTTATAGCCGGACATGAAACCGGACTCAAACAGGTGGACGTGAATGGTTCTTGAGTTAGAGTAATTTCGATCATTCTTATAGCCAGCACATGGACAATACATAAAACCATCCGAACGCTTGTTTGCCTCAGCAGCAACCATAAAAGTATGCACGCCATTAATGAACTGGGGAGAGCATTGGTCCTCGTACATCCATTGTCGGCTCATCTTCATTACACAACACCGAAAAGACCAAATTAATACAAGTTCGTACATAAAGTTCATACACACGTGTTCTCATAAAACAACATACAAACTCTCTAGCTAAAGCATTTAAATCCAACAACAAATGCGATCAACATTGCAACTAATGTAACAATTGATCCAACAGCATAGTGATACCAAGCCTCACTATCAATGGCATATCTTTTAAATTTTCTAATCTTCAAGCGCATTGCACCCGTCTTCATCTTGTGATCATCGACATACAACTCCAATTTCATCTTCTCTTCTTCAACTCTTTTCAACTTCTCTTTCAAATACTCATTTTCTTTTTCAACTAAATTTAACTTCTTGAGAAGAATATCTATGTCGGTTGGAATCTCCGGTTCACATACCTCCTACATAAAAATATCTATGTCAACTTGATTGGCATAATTGTCATAAACACGAAATGCAACAAAGAGTTATAAAAGAGAGTATATACCACATCCGCATCATAAACCGGACGAGGGCCGACGAGGACGGATTTCAAAACCATGCCACTATGTATAACAAACAACCATATAGGTAAGAAAACTATACAAGTAACTAACTAAATCTTACAAAGATGGTTTTCTTATAAAAAGGACAAGAACAAGAAGCTCACCAAGGGGGTGCCGGCAACGGGACGGTGCGGGCGATCGACAGTTATGACGGGGACGGGAAGGCACTAAGTAAACCACACCTACAAATGCAAAGTAAGAATTTAATTTGAGCTCAAATTGCATAAATCAAATAAACTACCACATACAAACTAAAACCCACAAATTACTATACTTATACAACATTGCAAGAGCTAATCTAGCAATGAGAGATGAAAGGACAAAGTTGCTAACCTTTGTGAACACTTGGATGGATGGGATGCCTCCAAATCTTGACAAATTTTGGCAAAAATGGAGGATGAGCTCGAGGAAGAGAGAAAGAACAGAGACGAGACGAAAGGGGAAGAACAACGGACTCTGCTCGGGCTGGCGCCTAAGGGTTTCAATATAGGGGGACCTTTAGTCCCGATTGGTGGCTCCAACCGCTACTAGAGGTAGCCTCTAGTCACATTTGGAGCCACCAACCGGGACTAAAGGTTCCCGTGGGGCCCCAGGCTGAAGCCAGCCTGCCACCACACCTTTAGTGCCGATTCGTGGCATGAACGGGGACTAAAGGTCCGTAACGAACCGGCACTCATGATCCCCGTCACGAACCGGCACTAATTGTTGGAAATATGCCCTAGAGGCAATAATAAATTGGTTATTATCATATTTCCTTGTTCATGATAATCATTTATTATCCATGCTATAATTGTGTTGATTGGAAACTCAGATACATGTGTTGATACATAGACAACACCATGTCCCTAGTATGCCTCTAATGACTAGCTCATTGATCAAAGATGGCTATGGTTTCCTAGTCATGGACATGAGATGTCATTTGATAACGGGATCACGTCATTAGGAGAATGATGTGATGGACAAGACCCAAACTACAAACATAGCATATGATCGTGTCAGTTTATTGCTATTGTTTTCTGCATGTCAAGTATTTGTTCCTATGACCATGAGATCATGCAACTCACTGACACCGGAGGAGTACCTTGTGTGTATCAAACATCACAACATAACTGGGTGACTATAAAGGTGCTCTACAGGTATCTCTGAGGGTGTCTGTTGGGTTGGCATGGATCAAGACTGGGATTTGTTACTCCATGTGACGGAGAGGTATCTCAGGGCCCACTCGGTAATACAACATCACAATAAGCCTTGCAAGCAATGTGACTAACTGTTAGTCACGGGATCTTGTATTGCGGAACGAGTAAAGAGACTTGTCGGTAACGAGGTTGAACTAGGTATGGAGATACCGACGATCGAATCTCGGGCAAGTAACATACCGAAGAACAAAGGGAACATCATACGGGATTAACTGAATCCTTGACAAAGAGGTTCGACCGATAAAGATCTTCGTAGAATATGTAGGAACCAATATGGGCATCCAGGTCCCGCTATTGGTTATTGACCGTGGAGGCGTCTCGGTCATGTCTACAAAGTTCTCGAACCCGCAGGGTCTGCACACTTAAGGTTTGGTGACTTTTCGGTAGTATAGAGTTATGTATGGTGGTGACCGAAGGTTGTTCAGAGTCCCGGATGAGATCCCGGACATCACGAGGAGCTCCATAATGGTCCGTAGGTAAAGATTGATATATAGGAAGTCCTGTTTTGGTCGCCGGAAAAGTTTCGGCTCATTGGAAGTGTACCGGGAGTGCCGGTAGTGTACCGAGGGACCATCGGGAGAGGTATTTCGACCCAAGAGGCTACATGGGCTGTGGCAGGAGGTAAACAAGCCCCTGGTGGGCTGGTCAAAGCCTCCTCTAAGGGCCCATGCGTCTGGAGTGGTTTGAGAAGGAAAAAATCCAAAGGTGGAGAGGTGGAAAGAGTTTCCAAGTGGAAAGGAGGAATCCTACTCCTAATAGGATTGGAGTAGGACTCCTCCACCTCCAATTTCGACCAAACCTTGAGGGTTTGAGGCTTCCTCCTCCCCTCCCTCCCTCCTATATATACTAGAGGATTTAGAGGAAAAAGATACCTCTCCTCTAGATCGCAGTTTCTTCTCTAGATCGGTTTTCAACGGTGCTTAGGCGAAGCACTGCTAGAATAGATCCACCACCATCGCTGCAACATCATCGTGCTGCCGGAGAACTCATCTACTTCTCCGCTCCCTCTTGCTGGATCAAGAAGGCGGAGATCGTCATCGAGTTGTACGTGTGCTGAATGCGGAGGTGTCATCCATTCGGTGCTAGATCGGAAGGACCGTGATCAAGATCGCGAGACGGATCGTGATGAGTTTGCGGGACGGATCGTGATTGGATCGCGGGATGGATCGTGATGAGATCGCGGGATGCTCGGTGCTTTGGATCACGAAGACGTTCGACTACACCAACCGCGTTTCTTAACACTTCCCGCTTAGCGATCTACAAGGGTGTGTAGATCCACTCTCCCTCTCGTAGATGCTCATCACCATGGATAGATCTTGCGTATGCGTAGGAAAATTTTTGTTTCCCATGCAACGTTCCCCAACACTAATGACCACATTAGTGTCTGTTCGAAAGCCAACCGTGACTAATGAGGCGGACGAAATGTCTGCTTTCTACTAGTGGTATGGGGTCATGCCCAAACGTCTGTTAGTGGCCACAATTATTATGTCAGCTTTATTGATGCTTATAGTTGGTTTACTTGGTTGTATCTTATTAAGCGAAAGTATGATGTCTTCGGCGTTTTCATTTAGTTTCAAGAACATGTTGAGCGTCTCCTTAAGCAGAAAATTATTCATGTTCAAACCGACTGGGGGGTGAATATCACAACCTCAATTCGTTTTTTAACAAACTTCGGATTTCGCACCGTGTGTCTTGGCCTCATACACATCAGCAGAATGGAACTATTGAAAGTAAGCATCGTCATCTTGTAGAAACTCTCCCCACCTTGCTAGCTCTTTTGGAAATGTGACCTAGAGGCAATAATAAATTAGTTATTATCATATTTCCTTGTTCATGATAATCATTTATTATCCATGCTATAATTGTATTGATCGGAGACTTAGATGCATGTGTGGATACATTAAGGTTTCCTAGCCATTGACATGACATGTCATTTGATAATGGGATCACATCATTAGGAGAATGATGGGATGGACAAGACCCAAACTACAAACGTAGCATATGATCGTGTCAGTTTAATGCTACTATTTTCTGCATGTCAAGTATCTGTTCCTATGACCATGAGATCATGCAACTCACTGACACCGGAGGAGTGCCTTGTGTGTATCAAACATTGCAATGTAACTGGGTGACTATAAAGGTACTCTAGAGCTATCTCCGAGGGTGTCTGTTTGGTTGGCATGGATCAAGACATGGATTTGTTACTCCGTGTGACGGAGAGGTATCTCAGGGCCCACTCGGTAATACAACATCACAACAAGCCTTGCAAGCAATGTGACTAAGTGTTAGTCACGGGATCTTGTATTACGGAACGAGTAAAGAGACATGCCGGTAACGAGGTTGAACTAGGTATGGACATACCGATGATCGAATCTCGGGCAAGTAAACATACCGAAGAACAAAGGGAACATCATACGGGATTAACTGAATCCTTGACATAGAGGTTCGACCGATAAAGATCTTTGTAGAATATGTAGGAACCAATATGGGCATATAGGTCCCGCTATTGCTTATTGACCGTAGAGGTGTCTCGGTCATGTCTACATAGTTCTCGAACCACAGGGTCTGCACACTTAAGGTTCGGTGATGTTTCGATAGTATAGAGTTATGTATGGTGGTGACCGAAGGTTGTTCAGATCCCCAGATAAGATCCTATACATCATGAGGAGCTCCGGAATGGTTCGAAGGTAAAGATTGATATATAGGAAGTCCCATTTTGGTCGCCGGAAAAGTTTTGGGCTAATCGGTAATGTACCGGGAGTGCCGGTAGTGTACCGGGAGACCACCGAGAGGGGTATTTCGACCCAAGAGGCTTCATGGGCTGTGGGAGAGTAAATACCATCCTTTTGTGGGCTGGTGGAAGTCCCACACAAGGCCCATGCGGCTGGGAGAAAAAGCCCAAAGGGAAAAAGGTGGAAAAGGGCCAAAAAAAAGGAGGAATCCTAGTGCTACTAGGATTGGAGGAGGAGTCCTCCTCTCCTCCCCACTTCGGCCGACCCAAGGGATGGATTTTTGGCAGCCAAGCCTCCTACTCCTCTCCTATATATACTAGAGGATTTTAGAGTTTTGGCACAGAATTTTCAGCCACGTGCTGCCTGTTCCTCCAGTGCATAGTTTCTCCTCTAGATCGGATTTCTGGAGTGCTTAGGCGAAGCCCTGCCGGAATAGCTCCACCACCATCGCTGGAGCACCGTCACGCTGCCGAAGAACTCTTCTACCTCTCCGCTCCCTTTTGCTGGATCAAGAAGGCGGAGATCGTCATCAAGCCGTATGTGTGCTGAACGCGGAGGTGTCGTCCGTTCGGCGCTAGATCGGAAGGACTGTGATCAAGATCGCGAGACGGATCGTGATGAGTTCGCGGGACGGATCGTGATGAGTTCGCGAGACGGATCGTGATGAGTTCGTGGGAAGGATCGTGATGAATTCGCGAGACGGATCGTGATGAGTTCGCGGGACGGATCGTGATTGGATCGCGGGACGGACCATGATGAGATCGCGGGACGCTGGGCGATTTGGATCGCGAAGACGTTCGACTACACCAACCGCGTTTCTTAACGCTTCCCGCTTAGCGATCTACAAGGGTATGTAGATCCACTCTCCCTCTCATAGATGCTCATCACCATAGATAGGTCTTGCGTGAACATAGGAAAAATTTTGTTTCCCATGCGACGTTCCCCAACAGTGGCATCATGAGCTAGGTCTATGTGTAGATGAGATCTCGAGTAGAACGCAAAGAGTTTGTGGGCATTGATGCTTAGATTGCTTACTCCCTTGGTCGTGTTTTGGTTCAGCGGTATTGTGATATGAAGCGGAACAGACCAACATTACTCGTACACTTACGAGAGACCGGTTCCCTCAAATGCAACTTGTTACAAAGATGGCTTGCGGGTGCCAGTTTCTCTCACTTTAGTTGGATCGGATTCGACAAAGGCAGTCCTTTAGAAGGTTGAAAAGCAACTAGTGTATCACCGTTGTGGTTTATGCATAGGTGAGAATTGTTCTTGCTAGATACCCGTAGCAGCCACGTAAAACATGCAACAACAATTAGAGGACGTCTAACTTGTTTTTACAGGGTATGTTGGGATGTGATATGGCCAATTACATGATGTGATATATGTGATGTATGAGATGATCATGTGTTGTATAGAATATCACGACTTGTATGTCGATGAGTACGGCAATCGGCAGGAGCCACAGGGTTGTCTTTAATTATTGTATGACCTGCGTGTCAATCGTTAAGCGCAATGTAATGCTTTACTTTATAGCTAAACGGTAGCAATAGTAGTAGAAGCATGGTGGGCGTGACAACCCCGATGGCGACACGTTGATGGAGATCAAGATGATGGAGATCATGGTGTCATGCCGGTGACGATGGAGATCATGCCGGTGCTTTCATGATGGAGATCAAAAGCACAAGTTCATGGCCATATCATGTCACTTATGATTTGCATGTGATGTTAATCCTTTTATGCACCTTGTTTTGCTTAGGATGACGGTAGCGTTATAAGGTGATCCCTCACTTAATTTCAAGATTGTGTTCTCCCCGAGTGTGCACCGTTCTGAAAGTTCTTCATGTCAAGACACCACGTGATGATCGGGTGTGATAGACTCTATGTTCACATACAACGGGTGCAAGCCAGTGTTGCACATGCAGAACACTCTGGTTAAACTTGACGAGCCTAGCGTGTATAGACATGGCCTCGGAACACAAGAGACCGAAAGGTCGAACATGAGTCATATAGTAGATATGATCAACATGATGATGTTCACCATTGAAACCACCTCAACTCACGTGATGATCGGACTTGAGTTGGTCAATTTGGATCATGTATCACTCGAATGACTGGAGGGATGTCAATTTGAGTGGGAGTTCTTAAGTAATATGATTAATTGAACTCATTATCATGAACATAGTCAATAGTGTCTGTGCAAATTATGTTGTAGATTACTTGATCGCACTGTAGCTCCCTTGAATTTTTATATGTTCCTAGAGAAATAGAGTTGAAAGATGTTGGTAGCAATATTGTGGACTGGGTCCGTGATCTGAGGATTCTCCTCATTGCTGCACAGAAGGCTTATGTCCTTAATGCACCGCTCGGTGCGCCAACCCCTCTAGCGTGGTTTGTAGATGTTGTGAACATCTGACAGGCACGTTCTGATGACTACTTGATAGATTAAGTGCGTCATGCATTACGGCTTAGAATTGAGGCTACGAAACGTTTTGAACGTCACAGAACATATGAGATGTTCTAAAGAGCTGAAATTAGGATCTCGGGCTCGTGCTCATGTTGCGAGATATGAGATCTCCAACAAGATTCTTTGCCTGCAAGATGAAGGAGAATAGCTCAATCGTTGAGCATGTGCTCAGATTGTCTGGGTGCTACAATCGCTTGAATCGAGTGGGAGTTGATATTCCAGATAAGATAGTGATTGATATAGTTCTCCAAGTCACTGTCACTAAGCTACTAGAACTTGGTGATGAACTATAAAACGCCAGGGATAGAAATAACGATCCCTGAGCTGTTCGCGATGTTTGACACCGCGAAGGTAGAAATCAAGAAGGAGCGTCAAGTGTTGATGGTTAGTAAAACCACTGGTTTCGAGAACGGCAAGGGCAAGGAGGGAAACTTCATGGATGGCAAGTCAGTTGATGCTCCAGTGAAGCAACCCAAAGTTGAACTCAAACCCGAGACTAAGTGCTTCGATTATGAGGAGAGCGGTCGCTGAAGCAGAACAACCCTAGATACTTCGTAGATAAGAAGGCTGGCAACGTCAACAGAAGTATATTTGATATACGTGTTATTGATGTGTACCTTGCTAGTACTCCTAGTAGCACCTGGGTATTGGATACCGGTTCGGTCGCTAAATGTTAGTAACTCGAAATAAAAAGCTACGGAATAAACGGAGAACTAGCTAAGGGTGAGGTGACGATGTGTGTTGGAAGTGTTTCCAAAGTTGATGTGATCGACATCGCACGCTCTCTCTACCTTCGGGATTAGTAACAAACCTAAATAAGTGTTATTTGGTGTTTTGTGTTGAGCATGAACAAGATTAGATCGTGTTTATTGCAACACAGTTATTCATTTAAGTTAGATAATAATGGTTATTATGTTTACATGAATAATACCTTCAATGGTCATGCACCCAGTGAGAATGGTTTGTTGAATCTTGATCGTAGTAATACACATGTTCATAACATTGATGCCAAAAGATGCAAAGTTAATAATGACAGTACCACATACTTGTGGCACTGCCGCTAAATGTCATATTGGTATGAAACGCATGAAGAAACTCCATGCTGATGGATCTTTGGACTCTTTCGATTTCGAATCGGTTGAGACATGCGAACCATGCCTCTTGGTCAAAGATGACTAAGGACCCCGTTTTCTGGTTTGACAGAGCGGGCAACTAATTTATTGGAAGTGATACATGTTGATGTATGCAATCCAATGAGTCTTGTAGCGTGCGGTGGATTTCGTTATTTTCTTACCTTCACTGATGATTTGGGTAGATATAGTGTATGTTTACTTAATGAAACACAAGTCTGAATCGTTTGAAAAGTTCAAGCAAATTCAGAGTGAAGTTTAAGATCACCGTGACAGCAAGATAAAAATATCCCTGATATGATCGTGGAGGTGAATATCTGAGTTACAAATTTGGCATACAACTTTAGACAATGTGAAATTTGTTTCACAACACACGCCACCTGGAACACCATAGTGTGATGGTATGTCTGAACGTCATAGTCGTGCTCTATTGGATATGGTGCATGTTATGATGTCTCTTATCGTTTTGCTACTATAATTTTGGGGTTGTGCATTAGAGATAACTACATTCACTTTAAATAGGGCACCATCTAAATCTTTTGAGATGACACCGTGTGAATTATGGTTTGATAGAAACCTAAGATGTCATTTCTTGATATTTGGGGCTGCGACGCTCGTGTGGAAAATGTTTTCACCTAATGAGCTCAAACCCAAAGCGGACAAATGCATCTTCGTAGAATACCCTAAGAACAGTTGGGTGGACCTTCTATCTCAGATCCAAGCATAAAGTGTTTGTTGCTAAAACGGGTCCTTTCCCAAGAAAAAGTTTCTCTTGAAAGAATTGAGTGGGAGGAAGATAGAACTTGATGAGGTTGTTGAACCTTTGTTTCAACCAGAGAGTAGCATAGCGCAGAAAGATGTTTCTGTGGAACCTACGTCAGTTGAAGAGGAAGTAAATGATGATGATCATGAAGCTTCGGATCAAGTTACTATTGAACCTCGTAGGTCGATAAGGATGTGTACTGCTCCTGAGCGGTACGACAACCCTGTCTTGGAGGTCATGTTATTGAACAACAATGAACCTACGAGCTGTGGAGAAGCGATGATGGGCCCGGATTCCGACAAATGGTTAGAGGCCATGAGATCCGAGAAAGGATCCATATATGAAAACCAAGTATAGAATTTGGTAGACTTGCTCGTTGGACGGCAGGTCATTGAGTACAAATGGATCTTTAAAATGAAGACAGACGCTGATGGTGAATGTCACCATTTATAAAGCTCGACTTGTTGCAAAGAAGTTTCTGGCAAGTTCAAGGAGTTGACTGTGATGAGACTTTCTCACTCGTAGTGATGCTAAAGTCTATTAGAATTATGTTAGCAGTTGCTGGATTTTTCAATTATGAAATCTGGCAGATGGATGCCAAAACATCGTTTCCTTTCTTAAGGAAAGGTTGTATGTTATACAACCAGAAGGTTTTGTCAGTTCAGTGATCCTTCTATGAACTGAAGCAAGCATCTCGGAGTTGGAATATACACTTTGATGAGGTGATTAAAGTTTTTGAGTCTATACAAAGTTTACGAGAAACTTGTATTTACAATAAAGTGAGTGGGAGCACTGTAGAGTTTCTGATAAGCATATGTGGTTGACATATTGTTGATCGGAAATGATGTAGAATTTCTGGAAATCATAAAGGGTTGTTTGAAAAGAGTTTTTCAAAGGAAGACCTAGATAAAGCTACCTAATTGTTGAGCATCAAGATCTATAGAGATAGATCAAGATACTTGATGAGACTTTCAATGAGTACATACCTTGACAAGATTTTGAAAGAGTCCAAATGGATCAGTCAGAGAAAGAGTTCTCGCCTGATTTGTAAGGTATAAAGTTGAGTAAGAATCAATGCCCAGTGACTGCAGAAGATAGAGAAAAGATGAGTGTCATCCCCTATGCTTCAGCCATAGGCTCTATCATGTATGCAATGCCGTGCACAAGACCCGATGTCAGCCTTGCCATAAGTATGGCCGGAAGGTTTCAAAGTGATCCTAGAATGGAGCACTGGACAGCGGTCAAGATTATCCTTAGTAACTAAAAATACTAAGGAGATGTTTCTCGATTATGGAGCTGATAAAGAGTTCATCGTAAAGAGTCACGTCGATGCAAGCTTTAACACCAATCTGGATGACTTGTAGTAGCAATCTGGATACGTATAGTGAAGCAGCCATTTGGAATAGTACCAAGTGGAGTGTGGTAGCAGTGTTTAAGGTTTTACATAGAAGTTTGCAAAGTACAACACGGATATAAATGTCGCAGACCCGTTGACTATAAGACCTCTCTCAGATGCAAAGCATGATCGAGACCCAGAACTCATTGGGTGTTAGATTCATAACAATTCAAATCACATGGTGATGTGAACTAGATTATTGACTCTAGTGCAAGTGGGAGACTATTGGAAATGTGCCCTAGAGGCAATAATAAATTAGTTATTATCATATTTCCTTGTTCATGATAATCCTTTATTATCCATGCTATAATTGTATTGATCGGAGACTTAGATGCATGTGTGGATACATAGACAAAACCATGTCCCTAGTATGCCTGTAATAGACTACCTCATTGATCAAAGATGGTTAAGGTTTCCTAGCAATTGACATGAGATGTCATTTGATAACGGGATCACATCATTAGGAGAATGATGGGATGGACAAGACCCAAACTACAAACGTAGCATATGATCGTGTCAGTTTAATGCTACTGTTTTCTGCATGTCAAGTATCTGTTCCTATGACCATGAGATCATGCAACTCACTGACACCGGAGGAGTGCCTTGTGTGTATCAAACGTCGCAACATAACTAGGTGACTATAAACGTACTCTACAGCTATCTCCGAGGGTGTCTGTTGGGTTGGCATGGATCAAGACTGGGATTTGTTACTCCGTGTGACGGAGAGGTATCTCAGGGCCCACTCGGTAATACAACATCACAACAAGCCTTGCAAGCAATGTGACTAAGTGTTAGTCACGGGATCTTGTATTACGAAACGAGTAAAGAGACTTTCCGGTAACGAGGTTGAACTAGGTATGGAGATACCGACGATCGAATCTCGGGCAAGTAAACATACCGAAGAACAAAGGGAACATCAGACGGGACTAACTGAATCCTTGACATAGAGGTTTGACTGATAAAGATCTTCGTAGAATATGGAGGAACCAATATGGGCATCCAGGTCCCGCTATTGGTTATTGACCTTAGAGGTGTCTCGGTCATGTCTACATAGTTCTCGAACCCGCAGGGTCTGCACACTTAAGGTTCGGTGACGTTTCTGTACTATAGAGTTATGTATGGTGGTGACCAAAGATTGTTCGGAGTCCCGGATGAGATCCCGGACGTCACGAGGAGCTCCGGAATGGTCCGGAGGTAAAGATTGATATATAGGAAGTGCCATTTTGGTTGCCGGAAAAGTTTCGGGCTAATCGGTAATGTACCGGGAGTGCCGGTAGTGTACCGGGAGACCACCGGGAGGGGTATTTCGACCCAAGAGGCTTCATAGGCTGTGGGAGAGTAAATACCAGCCTTTTTTGGGCTGGTGGAAGTCTCACACAAGGCCCATGCGGCTGGGAGAAAAAGCCCAAAGGGAAAAAGGTGGAAAAAGGCTAAAAAAAAGGAGGAATCCTAGTGCTACTAGGATTGGAGGAGGAGTCCTCCTCTCCTCCCCACTTCGGCCGACCCAAGGGATGGATTTTTGGCAGCCAAGCCTCTTCCTCCTCTCCTCCTATATATACTAGAGGATTTTAGGGTTTTGGCACAAAAATTTCAGCCATGTGCTGCCCGTTCCTCCAGTGCATAGTTTCTCCTCTAGATCGGATTTCTGCAGTGCTTAGGCAAAGACCTGCCGGAATAGCTCCACCACCATCGCCGGAGCACCGTCACGCTGCCGGAGAACTCTTCCGCCTCTCCGCTCCCTCTTGCTGGATCAAGATGGCGGAGATCGTCATCAAGTCGTATGTGTGCTGAACGCAGAGGTGACATCCCTTCGGCGCTAGATCGGAAGGACTGTCATCAAGATCGCGAGACGGATCATGATGAGTTCGCAGGACGGATCGTGATGAGTTCGTGAGACGGATCGTGATGAGTTCGTAGGACGGATCATGATGAATTCGCGGGACGGATCATGATGAGTTCGCGGGACGGATCGTGATTGGATCGCGGGACGGACCGTGATGAGATCGTGGGACGCTCGGCGATTTGGATCGCGAAGACGTTCGACTACACCAACCGCGTTTCTTAACGCTTCCCGCTTAGCGATCTACAAGGGTATGTAGATCCACTCTCCCTCTTATAGATGCTCATCACCATGGATAGGTCTTGCGTGAACGTAGGAAATTTTTTGTTTCCCATGCGACGTTCCCCAACAAGCTCATGCCTCCGTTTCGTTTCGGTTCTGGAGTGATGCTTTTTCCACAGCCTGTTTTTTGATAAATAGGCTTCCCTTACGACTTCTGAAAATGAAAACCCCGCTTGAACTCTTGCTCAATGAAATTCCATACTACACATTCCTCAAAGTGTTTGGGTGTGCATGTTGGCCTCACCTGCGTCCGTATAACAAGGGTAAGCTAGAGTTTCGGTCTAAAAAGTGTGTTTTTCTTGGGTATAGTTCCCTTCACAAAGGGTACAAGTGCCTACATGTTCCCACCAATCGCGCGTACATATCTCGTTACGTTGTGTTTGATGAGAATGTGTTCCCCTTTCATGCACTTCTGAACAACTCTACCACTCCTAAGCCACCTGTTCACTCAGCCATACCTTCGCCTGATCAATTTGTGGATGTTGCCAAGGCTCCTGTGTTGCTTCCTAATCATGTTGTAGGTATTGGACGAGGTGCTTGCCTTGGGCTCCTCGATGATCAAGCAACGAATGAAGCTCAGGATCGGGACGTCGAACCCGTGCATGGGCCATGATGACGGGTGGCGCCCGTCAGCCCGCTGCTGATACGCCCGTGGAGGCTGCACCCGCAGCTGCCCCGCGGGCGCCGGCCTCGCCCGGCCTAGTGGTCGCTTTGCCTGGGCCGGTTGCCACCTCACCTGGCCCAAAGACCGGTTCGCCTGCACCGACCGGCCCCGCCTCGGCTCCCAGTGGGCCGGTCTCACCCGGCCCAAAGCCACCTACCTCCCCGACACCAGGGAACTCTGGTTCTAGCTCTTCGGGTGACATGGCTTCGTCGTTGTCACCTGTGCCAAGCTCGGCATTGCCAGCATAGCCTGCGGCGGCTGCTCTTCGTCCTCGAACACGTAGCCAATCTGGTATTTTTCATCCAAAGGAACGCAAAGACGGGACTGTTGCATGGCTCGTACTGCTGCCGATCCCACTGCCGAGCCTCGTCATTTTGAGGCTGCACTGGGCATTCCTCACTGGCATGCTACGATGGAACAGGAGTTACAGGCTTTACTGAAGAATGATACTTGGCAACTTGATCCTCCCGTGTCTGGCGTCAACGTCATTGATTCCAAGTGGGTTTATAAAGTCAAGAGACATGCTGACGGTTCTATTGAACGCTACAAGGCATGGCTAGTTGCCAAGGGCTTCAAACAGAGGTATGGTCTTGATTATGAAGACACGTTTAGTCCAGTTATCAAGCCTACTACCATTCGTTTCCTCTTGTCTCTTGCGGTTACTCAAGGTTGGTTCATTTGTCAGCTAGATGTGCAGAACTCTTTCCTACATGGAATCCTGGAAGAGGAGGTTTATATGCGTTAGCCACCGGGTTTTGTTGATCCTGCACGTCCTCATCATCTCTGTCGTCTTGTTAAGGCGTTGTATGGACTTAAACAGGCTCCTCGTGCGTGGCATGCACGCCTCGGCTCTGTTCTCCAGGCTCTCGGGTTTATTCCCTCCACTGCTGACACATCCCTGTTTCTCCTTCAGCGTCCTGAGGTTACGATGTATCTCCTGGTTTATGTTGATGATATCCTCCTCATCTGTTCCTCAGATGCTGCTGCTGATCGTCTTGTGACTGCATTGAGTGGTGATTTTGTTGTCAAGGATTTAGGTACTCTGCACTTCTTCATTGGTCTGGAGGTCTCACGATCTTCTGCTGGGTTGACTCTTACTCAGAAGAAGTATTCTTTGGACTTGTTGCGTCGTGCTGGAATGCTGAAATGCAAACATGCTATCACTTCGATGTCTGCAACTAATCGGCTGTCTGCCCTTGATGGAGACCCTCTTTCACCTGATGATGCTACTGAGTATCGCAGTCTCGTTGGTGGTCTGCAATATCTTACTATCACCAGACCAGATGTCTCGTATGCAATCAACCGTGTGTGTCAGTATCTCCATGCACCCAGGACTTCTCATTGGTCAGCTGTGAAGTGTATTCTGCATTATATCTGTCACACTGCCTCCTATGGTTTGCTTCTTCAACCTGCGCCGTCTTGTGAGCTCTTAGCTTTTTCAGATGCGGATTGGGCTGGTAGTCCTGATGACAGGCGATCCACGGGGGTTATGCAGTATTCATTGGTCCTAACTTGATCACCTGGAATACTCGCAAGCAAGCTACAGTGTCTCGTAGCAGTACTGAAGCTGAGTACAAGGCAGTTGCTGATGCGACTGCTGAGATCATATGCATACAGTCCCTATTGAGAGAGTTGAGAGTCTCTCCAGCTCATCCTCCAATTCTTTGGTGTGACAACATCGATGCTACATATCTTTCATCTAATCCGGTGTTCCATACTCGAACGAAACACATCGAGGTTGACTATCACTTTGTTCGGGAACGCGTTGCACAGAAGCTACTCTGTATCAAGTTCATCTCATCGAAAGATCAACTTGCTGACATCTTCACGAAGCCTCTTCCACAACCACAGTTTGTAGGTTGTAGGCGCAATCTTAACTTACTTTGTACTTCAGGCCATAGTTAAGATTGAGGGAGAGTGTTAGACTGTATATACGTAGACTTTATATACACCGTGTATTGTACCCTTTGGTACCTCTATATAATGAAATACTCACACCCTGTTTAGAGTACCGAGCAGTTTTCCAAAATATATGTTTTACGCTCGCCGAGTGCGTCGTCTCCTCCGTCGTCGCGCGCGGCCCCGACCGGACCGCGCCCGCCGCGCGAAGCGCAGGTGAGTGGCTGCAGCTCACACGTTCGCCGCTGAAACTAACTGCTATATCTCCGCATATACTAGCTGGCCGGCGGTGCAAAGGTGGCAGCTGCGCGTTGCGTTAAATGCAAATTTGCTTCCTTTCCATTCTGGGGCTGGTGCCACGCATGGTATTATCTTGGCGTGATTGCCAACTTTTCGCTGTGCATTTTTACAGTTTTATTACTTGCCTAAACCTGGTGGAGATGATCGAAATCTTGGAGAATTTGAATTAGAGTGTGTCTAATTCTTTTTTTTAAACAAGGCAAAAGATTTACCATTTCATTGATTAAGAAAGAGGTATCAAATACAAGCCGTCCAGCGGCAAAGCAAAGAAACTACTCTCGCGGCATAACCATACACATGTGTTTGGCACCCGCCAAAGCCCACAACAACACCTTCTCTTTGATCTTACAAATTAGTACATGGGAAGGGTGGCCTTGTTTTGGAAGACTCTAGCGTTGCGCTCCGTCCAAATCTCCCATGAGATGAGCATCATCATTGAGACAAGCACCTTAGGCGTGCCAGTACATCTCTGAAGGTTGTTGTTCCATCAGTCTCTCACAGATGCACCGGCCTGCGGGGTCGTCATAGAAACATGATGCATGCCAAGCCACGGGAGGATGTGATTCCAAACGCGGGTGGTGTAGCGGCACTGGAAGAAGAGGTGGGCAGCCGACTCCTGACTTTGCAGAGCGGGCATAGTCCAGAGTTTGGCCAACCGCGACGCATAAGACGATCCGAAGTCCAAATCCTATTCTGAAGGACTAGCCAGGCAAAGAATTTACATCGAGGGGGTGCCCAAACTCTCCAAACCGAGGGGATGAGATCAGACGAAATGAGTCCCTCAAACCGCGCTTTGTACGCCGATGATGCCGAGTATACCCCGTTCTTGGTAAATTTCCAGATGATGGAGTCTTCAATGTCATCGTTCAGGACAATCGTGGAGATCCTCTCCCAAAGATCCGAGAATTGCTGCAAATGCTCAAGCGATATGCCATTGGAGACGTCTATAAGAGAGATCCAGTAGTTGTTGTTAAGGGCCTATTGAACAGGGGAGTTCTTTTTACGGGAGATGATGAAGCTCCTCCGCCAACCTGCATGCAGCAAGCTACTCCGAGCTTCACCCCGACTTCTGACATGGAGATGGACCAGCAGCCAACCACTCCGGTCTTCATCCCTATGTCCAGCCCGGCTAGGGACTCCTTGGAGTCCCCCTCACCGTTGTTCGTCTGCTGCCCTCCGACGCTGTTGCCTGCTCCGAGCCCTCCACTACCCAAGCCGCCCAAGACTCGAAGGAAGACACTTGTCGGGGTGACAGGCATCAACCTCGCCCGCACTAACCCGCGTCCCCAAGTGAAGAAAAGGTCGGTTCCGGTGGCTCAGATAGCAGGGAGGCTTCTCTACCAACGCATGGGCATCATCGACGAAGGACAAGAAGCCACTGAAGATGCAATCAGCAAGTTCGTGGCTATGTTCCATGGGCAGCTACCTGACATCACAGTTTCGGCCCTCCGGGCTCTCTTCAACCTGGACTGTGACCTCGCAAAGGCAGTGGAGGAGGCGCTGGTCGAACATGGTGGAAATGCGGGTACGGAGCTGCAGACCGGGGCTGGAGAGGTCGCCGGCGAGGCAGCGTGACTGGATGGTCTGATTCCATAGAAGTAGCTAGCTCTCTATGATAATCATGAACCAGTGTAGGTGTGAGTCCCTGTGTGTGCGCCTGTTTTTGGCTACGGTTGAAGCCAGCCATCCCATATGGCCCTGGCGAGGCGAGTGTGTATCCGGCATGTACCTGCTGCTACAGCCTGAAGTTGCTTTGCTTTCATTCCAGTTCCTGCTTCATGTGTGCAACTGTTTGGTCCATCGCGACCCCCCATCAGCGGTATCTCAAGTTCCATCATGAATGATCACAACATGTCTATTCTGAACTGGAATGTTCATGGCTTGAATTGCTCAAACCGTCGATCGACCATCCGGAAACTATTGCTGCAACTCCTTGCCATCTTATGTGCCTACAAGAAACCAAACTCGAGAACGTAGACTCCTTCATGGCCGCCTCTCTAGGTGGTCAGCGACTCAAAGGCTTCGCCCAACGCCCCGCCTCTGGCACGCGCGGCGGCATCCTGCTACTGTGGGACGAGGACCTGGTCGAGGTACTAAACATTGACACTAGTGCTTTCTTCCTTTCAGCCACTATCAACCTGAAGCGCCCCAATACTTCCTTCAAGTTCACAACGGTCTACCTGCCAACTCGCAGCAACCTTAAGGACGCCTTTTTCCAAGAACTGGTCAATGAGAAGCCTGGTTCCAGCATTAAATGGTTGTTGGCAGGAGATTTTAACAAGATATACCGGGTACTGGATAAGAATACGACGAACAGTGATCGGAGCTGCATGATGCGCTTTCGCAATGCCCTAAATGCATGTGAAGTAAAGGAAATCCATCTGCAAAACAGAAAATTCAATTGGAGCAATGAGCAAAATGATCCCACCATGAGAAAGTTGGACTCCTTCTTTTGTAACGAAGACTGGGACATTGAGTTTGGCAATCATTTGTTGCATGCCCTCTCTTCCTCCCTCTCGGACCACTGCCCCCTCTTGCTCGCAAACGGCCATGGACCACCGAAGTCAAAGTGCTTTTGCTTTGAATTTTTTTGGACAAAATGCTTGGGTTCAAGGAGAATGTACAAGGCGCTTGGAACCTCGACACGAACCACGCTGACCCTTACCACGTCATGTTCCACAAGTCAAAGAAAACCAGCATGGCTCTGAGGAAATGGAGCAAGACAATCTTTGCCAACACCAAGATTCAACAACACATGGCTCTTGAAGTCATTCTCCGTTTAGACGTGGCTCAAGAGCTTAGATCCCTCAGCACGGAGGAATGCGCCCTGCGGCGGCGCCTCAAGAAAAAGGTTGTTACCCTGTCCATGTTAGAGCACGCTAGTAAAAGGCAAAACTCGAGAATCACCAACCTCAAAGAAGGCGATGCAAACACGCGCTTCTTTCATCTGAAGATCAATCACAGAAGAAGGAAGAATTTCATTCAGCGTCTGAAACATAACAATGGGTGGGTCATTGATCATGATCGCAAAAAATCCATCATTCAAAATCATTTTGCTGAGATCCATAAGCGTGGGCCGCCTCGCTATAAGGATTTTAATTGGGGTAACATCTCGGTCCCCGCTTGTGACCTTACGAGTCTTGGTGATGCCTTCCCCGAGGAAGAGATTAAGAGCGCGATTTTTGACCTCCCCCACGACAGAGCCCCGGGCCCTGACGGCTTCACTGGTGCATTCTTCAAGGAGTGTTGGGATATCATCAAGGAGGACATCATGAATGTCGTCAACAACTTCTCCAACTTGCACACCTCCAACTTGCAGTGGCTCAACTCTGCAAATATTACCCTCATCCCTAAGAAAGATGGTGCTGAGAGCATCACTGGCTTCCGTCCCATTAGCCTCATCCATGCTATTGCAAAGATCCTGGCCAAGGTGTTGGCCTCGCGCCTGGCTCCTCAAATGCACAATCTGGTTTCCAAGGCTCAAAGCATGTTCATAAACAAAAGAAGTAACCATGATAATTTTATGTATGTCAGAAACTTGGCGAGAAATCTCCACAGAATTCGCTCACCGACTCTTTTGTTCAAGCTGGACATCAAGAAGGCTTTCGACTCGGTGAGATGGGACTTCCTTATGGACCTGTTGAGGCAACTCGGGCTCCTGACCAGATTTCGAGATTGGGTTTCTACTTTGCTTTCCATGGCCACCTTGAGGATTCTACTTAATGGGGTGGTCGGCGACCCAATGAAGCACGACTGTGGCCTCCGGCAGGGAGAAGCGTTATCCCCGCTTCTAGTCGTCCTGGATATCGACCCCTTGCACCATCTCCTCAACAAAGCCACTAAGCAAGGACACCTCCATCCCATCTGTGGAAGAACACCGACCATTAGGACATCCTTGTATGCTGACGATGTGGCCATCTTTGTCAAACCGATTAAGGAAGACGTCCATTTTCTCTCCTCCATACTGGCCGCTTTTGGGGAGGTGACCGGCCTGGTCACTAACTGCGCTAAAAGTATAGTGGCTCCAATCTGATGTGACAACATAAACCTCGACGACATCCTCCAGGCGTTTCCGGCGATGCGTTCGGCATTTCCGATGCGCTATCTTGGCTTTCCGCTTTCGGTGAAGAGACTCAAGAGCATTCATTTCCAACATCTTCTGGACAAGGTCCCTGGCAAGCTTCCTCCTTGGCCAGGGAGACATGTCGCTTACACGGGGCGGGTGGTGCTCGTCAAGGCGCTCCTTACGGCCATTGCAATTTACCATCTCACGCCGCTTGACATCCCGGCAAAGATCCTTCATGCCATTGACAGCCTGCGACGTGCTTACCTCTGGGCGGGCACGGACAAAGTCTCGATGGGAAGTGCAAGATCAACTGGAGTATTGTCTGTAGGACCAAACAATTTGGTGGGTTGGGTGTGCTCAACTTGGACAAGTTCGCTATGGCGCTATGCCTACGCTGGTTGTGGTTTGAGTGGGTGGACAGAAGCAAGCCATGGATTGGTATGGGGTCCCCTTGTTCTGAGGCTGACTGAAAAAGTTTCGCTGCTGCAACAACGGTCACGGTTAGAAGTGTGTCTAATTCTCGTCTAGACGAGACTTAACGAAGTCATATCTAACTCCTACACCATTTGATTTTAATGAAGATTTGTGTGGATTTTTATTTTTATTTTTTATTTGATTACTCAAAGGATGTGTAGGAGTTTGATGAAACTTTATTATTTTTCATTCAGATGAGATTTAGCAAATCCGTTTGAATTAGGTGTTGTTGTTCGCCTGAATATGGATTATCTCTTCCTGTACTAGTACTACTCTTTTGGATTTTGTGAATGGTAGGTAGCCTAAGCAGTTTAGTTGTTGCTTTGTCTTGGTTGATGGTCTTAATGTTTGAATCCACCCCTGTTTACAATTTTCCAGGAGCGCTGGAGGAGGGCAAGCAGCGCAGCACGAATGGCAACGGCACCGAACCACAGACATCTGTAAGTGCAGCCGGCCTCCGAGCCCAATGTTAATTTGACAGTCACTCAGACTACCAGACAGCTCTGGTACAGTATGTAACTTGGTGGTGTCGCACGTACGTACATGACGCGCACGGACCGTCGACTGCATCCATGCTGTGCAACGCGAGCACCCTCGGCGACAGCATACTCCTCATCGCCGCGCTCTGCTTCCACTCCGTTTTCGAAGGCATCGCCATCGGAGTTGCTGGTAAGAGAGAGACAGAGATTGATACTTCTTGAATTTTGATGGCTGCCATAAGAAGATATTTGCATCTTGTATTCTTGTTCCGGTCTATGAATCGACGATTACTTGCAGAGACGAAAGCCGACGCGTGGAAGGCGCTGTGGACCATTAGCCTGCACAAGATCTTCGCCGCGATCGCCATGGGCATCGCGCTGCTCCGGATGCTCCTCAACCACCCCCTCCTCTCCTGCTTCGGCTACGCCGTGGCCTTGGCCGTCTCCAGCCCCATCGGCGTCGGCGTCGGCATACTCATCGACGCCACCACGGAGGGCGGGGTGGCCGACTGGATCTATGCCGTCTCGAATGGGCCTCGCCACGGGCATCTTCGTCTACGTCTCCATCAACCACCTCCTCTCCAAGGGGTACAAGCCCCAGAGGCCCGTCGCCGCCGATACCCCCGTCGGCCGGTGGCTCGCCGTTGTGCTTGGCGTCACTGTCATCGCAGTCGTCATGATATGGGACGCCCGATTGTGATTCATGATAACTATTAGAACCATTTACCTATGGATGTAAGCCTATTGGCATGCTTAGTTTATTTCTAGTTGGACATCAGATTTGCAGCACCCGCTGATCAAATGAAGCAGCTAATGACAGATAAACATATGCAGCCTCAAGCAGCAAATCACTGATTGTTCAATACGCATTTTGTGTATATCAACCTGTATTTTCTCTGCCTAGCTAATCCCCTGGCTTGCTGTGTTTTGTTACTAATAGTAACCATCAGTCCATCAATCACCATGTTAAACATCCACAATGCCACAAACGACCTTCATGATTCTACATGTCCACAAGTTTATCTCGAAACAGGTTTTCGCCCCACTTTTTATATATAAAAAAGCAACAACCGACCCAAATACACGGCCGAACGATACAAGTTGGTAAGGTGACCCTCTTACAAAGTCGATCCCAAGATACACGGATCACATACAGCACAAGCGGCTATTCTACCGAAACGAAACAAAGCAAAGGAAGAACTGGGAGCACCGTTACACTACGCCCTACCAGACCTAAGCTCCACGACAACGCCTCAGGAAGGAGAACGGCGCAAAGCGTCGCCGCTGCCGAGTCCACACGGACAAAGGTCTTCACCCGGAACTCAGACACGAAGAGGAGCACCACGACGATGTCTTCAAGAAGAGAATGGGCCCACAGGCGTCACCGTCGAGGACGCCAAAGCGCAGGGCTTTCGCCCGGTAGCTCCCACGAGTCACCACAAGGCCTTCAGGAATATAGCACGAGTCCCGAAGCCCAAAACCGGATCAGAGCGCCGCCATTGCCAAAGACAAAGAGCACGCCCGAGTCACCCGCTTCTACGACCCCCACCGCCCACACGACCAAGGAAAGTAGACACCACCTCCACCATGGTGTCAGCCAGAGAGCCAACCATGCAGGCCACCTTCCAGGGCCACTTGTAGGAGATATGCCCTAGAGGCAATAATAAATGTTATTGATTATCTCCCTGTTCATAATTAGGTTTATGTTCCATGCTATAACTGCTATGGTTCTTGAGTCTACAATAACCACGAGGCTTGAAGGAAGACTCATATGCACGTGTGGAATAATAAACGGTAAATTGTATTCCTAGTCTGGCCTCTAAGACTGGCTCAAGTATTGCATGATGATCCTGTTTTCCTAATCATGGGCATGGCTATGCCGGCAATTTTGAGGGCACAATGTTAGAAGAACATTTGTGTTGAATTGACCCGAATTGATGTTATGCTATGAGATACATTCGTCATAAGTTAATGGTAAATAACACAGAGAAGTTCATGTTTGCATAATTCCTTAGACCATGAGAGTATCGAGTTTCTTCATGCTTGCTTCATGAACTTTGGGGTTTGTTAAACGTCATCCGTAAATGGGTGGCTATTACGCCGGCTTACGGGTTCATGGAAAAGTATGTCAAGTAACTTGATAGCTCAAGATTGGGATTTGCTCCTCCAACGATGGAGAGATATCTCTGGGCCCTCTCGGTGTTACGGTATCCATCACCGTCTGGCCAGACACTTTGTGATTTGATCACGGGGATGCCGGAACACGGGAACGAGAAAAGAGAACAATACCGGTAACGAGGTAACTAGCATACTGGACAAGTTGTTGATCCACGGGGATGCCAACATGTCTCACCTCAGGTATTTGTAACATATCGCGAAGCAACAGGAATAGCACACGGCAACTGGAGGTTCACTCGAATATTCATTCATGTGGGTATAGGGGTCAATATGGGTGTCCACGGCTCCGATGTTGATCATTGATTGGAAGGGGTTCCGGGTCATGTCTATGCTTCACCGAACCTATAGGGTCACACGCTTAAGGGTCATCTATCTGTTGAATACTAGACAGGGAGTCTGAGAGAAAATCACCGAAAAAGTTTCGGACACCGGAAAAGTTTCAGACAGCGGAAAAGTTCCGCAGGGAGAACACCGGAACAGTTTTGGTAAAATTGAAAAGTTGTTTCAGGGGATACCATTAAGTCAAATTGGTTTCGGCACATGCCTGATAATTCTTCAAGGGTGCCAGAATCATTCTGGAAACTTTTGGGAATTTTCCGGAAGAAAGACCGGAAATGTTCCGGAGCTGCCGGAACCGCTTCAGATGCTTTTCGCAGATGAAAATCACTAAACCAGAATTGTTTCGAAAAGTGTTGAAAATTATTTTAGTGGGTACTGGAAATGTTCTAAGCCCACATAAATATTTTTAGTTTGATCAGACGCTGAAAAATGTCGTCGTCAATAGTGAAATCAGCTTTATGGTTACTTTTTGGAAAGCCACCTTTTTGGGCTTTTGCTCCAAAATATCTTGGAGATGACATGGATGGATGTGGCTGAAATTTCAGCCCCTCCACCCCTCCTTCTCCTATAAATAGAGGTGGAGGGGGCAGCCCAAAACTCATCCCTTCTCACATACAAGTGCCATGCATGATCTGGCTTCTTCTCTCCCTCCCAGCGAAATAGTTTCGTAGAGCCAAAAGGTTGTCTGGGTTCCGGCAGGAACTAGTTCTGGACGGCGAAGCCCTGCCGGATAGATGTCACCGCATGTGTGCAACTCTGTAGAGAGATCGTAGTTTCGGTCTTAGTTCGAGAGTGCTTCCCGAAGGGCTGTCCGTGTGACCGTCCGAGTTTTGGAGGTCCTCCCGAAGGGCTGTCCGAGTGACAGTCCAAGTTTCGGAGGTCCTCCCGAAGGGCTGTCCGTGACACCATCCGGGGGACTGTCCGATCGCCTCCCGGAGGGCTGTCCGCGGGGCAGATGAGGGTATACATTCTCGCGGTTGGGAGGTTGTAAAATCCTAGCTGCAGGGATCTGCACCGCCGTTCGTCATCGACTCTACTTCCGCTGCGCTACGAGTCGGTAACGGAAATGATCAAACCTTGTATGCAGTCTCCATAGTGGTCCTGGGCTAGTGCATAGGTCGGAAATTTTTTGTTTTCTGTTATGTTCCCCAACAGTGGCATCAAGAGCCGTGCTATGCGTAGATGCAGGTTGTGATCTAGAATACATAGAGATGTATGGGTGTTGCATAATATAATTAGGTAGTAGATGAGATCCATTACTGAAAATTATTTGTGCGGGTAGCAGATGAAATCTGTAACCCGATGTTCTTGTTGCTTCCCTGGAATTTGCGTAGTCCTGATCTTAACGGAATGGTGGAATCACATAGTTCTGGCAATCCGCGATCCTTTCATGTTGCTCCTGAGTATGCTGATTGACAGATCAATGAAGTGCTAACAGTTCTTTGGGTTCCACCATAGTTGAGAAAGATTGGTGTTTCGCAGACGAAAGAGCAATGCAGATGTGATCTGCACGGGGGTCACGCGTATGACGAAGTTTAGTATGGGGCTCGATATTTTATTATCTCGTGTTTCATACACCCTGAATTGTTAATCTAGCAACTTGAATTATCATACTTGATGATGGACGTTGGTAGCTTCGGTTTGTTTCGAAACCTTAGAAGCCACGAAAAACAAGTTTTTGCATGGACCGATTAGAGGCGTCTAACTTGGTTTTGCAGGATGGTTTGCATGTGCATGTGATGTGGTATAGCAGTGTTCATAATAATTTGATTATGTACGAGATGACTATATGATGTAAATTGATTAACATGACTTGCGTGTCATGATTCGACATGATGGCTGGAGCCATATGATTGCACTTTAATGACCTGCGTGTCAACCTTATATAATGCACTTATTTTATTAAGCTATAGAGATAGCAATATTATTTGGTGCATCAAAAAGGTGGTGGCAATCTTCGCAAAGGTGAACACCGATGCGAATGCCGAAGACGAAGAAATACTTGACTTCTCCGTCAGAAGGGGCTATACCATGTCATGCTAATTATGAATTGCCTGAGATGTTTATCCCTCTTGATGCACCCTTCTTGATTGCGCGGTAGTCTCTTTTTATTAGGGTGATCTCTCACTTAGAATATCAATTAGTTAGTGTTCTCCCAAGTGTAGCACCATCACGGCACCTATCTCTTCGGGGTATCACATGGTTACATGGGTACGAACGATTAGAGAAGTGTGAGGCGGGTGAGTTGAGACCTCGCAGCGATATCACTTGGTTGTCTTGACGTTCAGGCATGAAAGTCATGAGCTCGGAACACACGCATCGAAAGATGAACAAGAGTCACATAGAGATGTGATTGGCAAGTTGCCCTACCGATTGCAATTTTCGTCACTTGAGATGGATAGATCCTTGGCGTTGAATTGTAATTTGGATCTTGAATCACTCACAATCAATTATGAGAGATATTGATTTGAGTGGGAG
Source organism: Hordeum marinum (assembly GCA_022496015.1). Classification (NCBI taxonomy): domain Eukaryota; kingdom Viridiplantae; phylum Streptophyta; class Magnoliopsida; order Poales; family Poaceae; genus Hordeum; species Hordeum marinum. The sequence goes on along the minus strand of CM039676.1, from coordinate 333,041,198 downwards.
CGCACTGTAGAATTAACTTATTTTAATTCTCAGTGCAATTTATTTTGAACACTGTCTAAGTGTGGTTTGCAAAATAGTTGTAGAATAATGGCTCGCGTTTCCACCTTTCCTATTAAAATTGAATAGTTGTTAAATATCTGGTTAAAACTTTACGGTTGGTAACGTAATGTGAGGATTGTCCTCAAGAGTGCCGAGAAGGACTTGTCCTATCGCATGTTTTCGGTATTCTCCCGCTAATGCTATGGATGATATGACTCTCGTCCTTCAATCCAAAAAGCTAAAATTCCGTTACGGTCAAGTCAAATATGTTTGCTTCCATGAGACCGAAACTTCGAAAGTTCGGATAGTTATGTGATATTCATGGAATCTGAAAGTCATTTTTAGAGACAAACAAAAGCTAAAAGATATGAGATATCCAAAGCAATGTTTGTTTGCAAACTATTAGTAAAGGAGTTTACTATGCATTAGACTGATAAGAGAGGGATCCAGGAGAACGCCTGTCATATGATGAAAGGTGAATAAAACAACAACTTAAAGAGAAAGGAAGTTTCCGAAGGGTGTTAGTAAGACTTTCACGCCTAGGAAGTCCGGGGCTAATGCCACTCTTAAGTTGGGTGCTTCTTCTAAGAGTAGGAGAAATACTGAAAAGTTAAACTGTTAGAAATATAATGGCAAAAGGAAAGAAGACTGGAATATCCAGCTCATGTATGAATCTCATACAAGTTTTTGATGTATAGAAGGCTGGTCAAAGATATAGTTCTTGGGAATTATGGTTAAACATGTTAATCACTAATTCTTGGGTATTGTGAGTTGGTCACAAAGATACCCGCTCGATTGCATTCTGTTGCAACTCGATGTAAGAACTACTATGGCCTGAAAGACTAGCCAGGAATGAGGTTTAGATACACATAGGGAACATAGTAAATGTTACTATGCCTTCCATCGGTGTATTCCCTATGTATTAAGTTTCATAATTCATTTTAGAGTTTCATACACTCTAGCCCTTTGCATAAGGTATCTTGCAAGAAGGTTGTTCATAAGAGAACTTTTCATGTTCGGTGTTATGAATAACATAAGGGCCATACTTTCATCATGACTGAGACGTATGTTATGAATATTGATAATAATACATTACCTCTGGGTTTACTTTCATAATTCATTTTAGAGTTTCATACACTCTAGCCCATTGCACAATGTTTGTTGCAAAAGATTTGTTCATAAAAACAACAATTGTTGTTCAGTATTATGAATAACATGAAGGGCCATGATTCCATCCTAGATGAGATATATGTTATGAATATTGATGGAAATATGATACATCCATAACACTGATGCTAAATGTCGCAAGACTAAAAGAATACCACATATGTGTGGCACTGCATTTGGTCACATTGGAGAAACCCGCATGGAAAATTCCATTATGATGGATTTTGAAGTCGTTTGATTTTGAATCATCTGACACTTGTGACTTTCCTCCAAAAGGTGAACTAACTAAAATACCATTCACAGGCCATAAGGAACGAGCAAAGAACTTATTGGTAATCATACATTATGATGTGTGTAGTCAAATAAATGTTGTTGCAAACAGTGGATTTGTCTACCTTCAAAAATGACTCAAGTAGATATATGGATATTTACTTGATGAGACGTAAGTCTGGATCTTTTGAAATCATTTGAAAGGTTTTCAAAAATGAAGTAGAAGTTATTGTACCAAGAAAATTATGTTTCTGCAATTTGATTGCGGAAAGGAATATTTGAGTTACAAGTTTAGCGATTGTCTGATGAGTTGTGAAAAGAGTTTCATAACTTGCACCTCCCGGAACACCACTGCAAGTGGAAAGTCCGTGAAGATGTACTCGAACCATTTATGACATGGTAAGATCAAAGATGACATAAATAGATTTGCCATTATCCCTTTTATAGAGTGATGCTTTAGAGACTGCGGCTTTTACACTAAAAAGAGATCCATCAGGCCTGTTGAAATGACGCTATGGTATGGTACGCCCAACCATGTTATATCTTTTCTTAACATTTGGAATATGGGGCTTGTGTAAAAGGTTACAAACCCATTCCAAATCAGACAAGTGCTATTTTGTATGGTTATCCCAAGTCATTGGGTATTCCCCCACCACTATACCGAGGCAAAGGGTTTTGCCACAAAACGGTATGCTTTTAAAGAGAATAGTTCTTACAAAAGGTGAGTGGGAGGATAGTGCAACTCGACGAGATAACCAGTATCTTCGTCATCAGTTCAAAGGAAAGAAACCTTGGAAGTGAATCTGTTGTTTCCTACTATGACTGATACGTAAGTCTCTACAATAAAATGTATGGACTTCAGTTGAACGTGCAGCTGAACCACGTAGGCAAAGCTCATGCAAACCTATCAGGTGCGCAAACGAGATATCGTTGTTGGACAACAGTATACCTACAATACACAAGGAAGCGTTGATGGGCCCTGACTCCGGGATTGGCTAAATGCCAATACAATCCGAGATAGTTTCCATATAAGTGATTCAAGATTAAAACCTTGATACACCTTTCAGAGGACTTAGAGTCCAACGAATATTTATGGAACTGAAAACTGGTACGGATAAAAATGTTTTATCCATAAAGCTCGACTTGCTGAAATAACAAGTTCAAGGAGTTGACTACGATGAGGTTTTTTCACCGTAGCGATGCTTAAGGTCGGTTCGGGTTGAACTAGCAATTAATACATATATCAATCATGAGATATGAAACATGGATGAAAAAAGGATTTCCATCTGATGGAAATGAAACCTAGGACTTGTATGTGATACAGTCCAAAGTAATTTGTCGATCCAGAGGATGCTAGTAAGTATGCAAACTTCAGAGTTCCAGCAATGGACAGAAGGGAGCAAAATGGAGTTGGAATCTTTGTGGTTTGATGAAATGGTCAAACAGGGTTTTTGACTTCATCAATGGGTAACGAAGATGCTTGTGATTCAAGAAAGTAAGTGGGAGCATAATAATATTTCTAAAATGTTGTGTGCTTGACACATTATTAATTGGAAATGAATTTCTTGACACGAATTAAGACTTCATTTGAAAATAGTTTTTCGATGAAGTGCTTAGGCTAAATAGCCTCAATATTAGGCATGATGATCTATGCAGATAGATTTACCTGATGGGGCTAAGCTATGAATACATATTGACAAGATGCTAAAACTTTTTAGCATTTAAAACGCCAAGGAGTGATTCTTGCCGAAGTCACATGGAAAGAGTTTTTGCAAGACTCAGTGTCCTAAAACACTGATGAGTAAAATACATGATGGAGATTCCACACAGTCTTGTGTTTGGATTAATCATGTATTCCATGGTATGTAAAACAACCAGATATGTCCGATACTCCAAAGTTGTTGCGAGTATGGATACCAAAGTATCAAAGTACTGATCATAGGACAACAGTGAAAGATGTCATTAAGTGCTAGAGTAGTACTGATGACATGGTTTCTCGCAAGAAGAGATTATGAAGTGCTCGTTGTAAGTAATTACATCGATACAGTCTTCATCGATGCTCCATGCAATTTTCGATTTAAGTTAAGGGTTTTGTGTAATACACAATATGGTGGCACGGTAGTTGGAAATTGTTCCAAACAAGATACTGAGGCGAATTCTGTAACAAAGGCTAAGTATGTTGACGCTTTGGAAACGACAAAGAAGTTGTTGAATCATATAGTTCATTCATGAACTTAGTATGGTTCCAAGATGGCTTTGGTCAATGAGACACTATTGCAGATAGTTGCTCCATAGCTTAGTCTGAGGAATCAGGTTTCGACCAATGATTCACACATATGCAAAGCCAAGTTCACACAAAATACGAATTTTGTGATAGCGTGAAAACGCGAGGATATGCAAAGTTACACACGAAGCTGAAGTTGTCAGATCCGTTGGACATCAGGCTATACCACAAGCGAAGCATATTTTACACCAATATGCCATAGATGTAAAGTACATTAGCATTGACTAGATTATTGACTCTAGTGCAAGTGGGAGTCTGTAGGAGATATGCCCTAGAGGCAATAATAAATGTTATTGATTATCTCCCTGTTCATAATTAGGTTTATGTTCCATGCTATAACTGCTATGGTTCTTGAGTCTATAATAACCACGAGGCTTGAAGGAAGACTCATATGCACGTGTGGAATAATAAACGGTAAATTGTATTCCTAGTCTGGCCTCTAAGACTGGCTCAAGTATTGCATGATGATCCTGTTTTCCTAATCATGGGCATGGCTATGCCGGCAATTTTGAGGGCACAATGTTAGAAGAACATTTGTGTTGAATTGACCCGAATTGATGTTATGCTATGAGATACATTCGTCATAAGTTAATGGTAAATAACACAGAGAAGTTCATGTTTGCATAATTCCTTAGACCATGAGAGTATCGAGTTTCTTCATGCTTGCTTCATGAACTTTGGGGTTTGTTAAACGTCATCCGTAAATGTGTGGCTATTACGGCGGCTTACGGGTTTATGGAAAAGTATGTCAAGTAACTTGATAGCTCAAGATTGGGATTTGCTCCTCCGACGACGGAGAGATATCTCTGGGCCCTCTCGGTGTTACGGTATCCATCATCGTCTGGCCAGACACTTTGTGATTTGATCACAGGGATGCCAGAACACGGGAACGAGAAAAGAGAACAATACCGGTAACGAGGTAACTAGCATAGTGGACAAGTTGTTGATCCACGGGGATGCCAACATGTCTCACCTCAGGTATTTGTAACATATCGCGAAGCAACAGGAATAGCACACGGCAACTAGAGGTTCACTCGAATATTCATTCATGTGGGTATAGGGGTCAATATGGGTGTCCACGGCTCCGATGTTGATCATTGATTGGAAGGGGTTCCGGGTCATGTCTATGCTTCACCGAACCTATAGGGTCACACGCTTAAGGGTCATCTATCTGCTGAATACTAGACAGGGAGTCTGAGAGAAAAATCACCGAAAAAGTTTCGGACACCGGAAAAGTTTCAGACAGCGGAAAAGTTCCGCAGGGAGAACACCGGAACAGTTTTGGTAAAATTGAAAAGTTGTTTCAGGGGATACCATTAAGTCAAATTGGTTTCGGCACATGCCTGATAATTCTTCAAGGGTGCCAGAATCATTCTGGAAACTTTTGGGAATTTTCCGGAAGAAAAACCGGAAATGTTCCGGAGCTGCCGGAACCGCTTCAGATGCTTTTCGCAGATGAAAATCACTAAACCAGAATTGTTTAGAAAAGTGTTGAAAATTATTTTAGTGGGTACTGGAAATGTTCTAAGCCCACATAAATATTTTTAGTTCGATCAGACGCTGAAAAATGTCGTCGTCAATAGTGAAATCAGCTTTATGGTTACTTTTTGGAAAGCCACCTTTTTGGGCTTTTGCTCCAAAATATCTTGGAGATGACATGGATGGATGTGGCTGAAATTTCAGCCCCTCCACCCCTCCTTCTCCTATAAATAGAGGTGGAGGGGGCAGCCCAAAACTCATCCCTTCTCACATACACATGCATGATCTGGCTTCTTCTCTCCCTCCCAGCGAAATAGTTTCGTAGAGCCAAAAGGCTGTTTGGGTTCCGGCAGGAACTAGTTCTGGACGGCGAAGCCCTGCCGGATAGATGTCACCGTATGTGTGCAACTCTTTAGAGAGATCGTAGTTTCGGTCTTAGTTCGAGAGTGCCTCCCGAAGGGCTGTCCGTGTGACCGTCCGAGTTTTGGAGGTCCTCCCGAAGGGCTGTCCGAGTGACAGTCCAAGTTTCGGAGGTCCTCCCGAAGGGCTGTCCGCGACACCATCCGGGGGACTGTCCGATCGCCTCCCGGAGGGCTGTCCGCGGGGCAGATGAGGGTATACATCCTCGCGGTTGGGAGGTTGTAAAATCCTAGCTGCGGGGATCTGCACCGCCGTTCGTCATCGACTCTACGTCCGCTGCGCTACGAGTCGGTAACGAAAATGATCAAACCTTGTATGCAGTCTCCATAGTGGTCCTGGGTTGGTGCGAAGGTCAGAAATCTTTTGTTTTCTGCTACGTTCCCCAACACCGCTGCCCCGGCATCCAAGCCACGAGACATCACCAAGCGTCCACATCCCACTGCACAGACCGTGGCAGGAAAAGCCCGGCATCAGCCCTTGGGCCTAGGTCAGCACCACCACCGTAGGGGTACCGACACCTGCACGCCCCTCCAATCCCGATGGACCGAGGGGAGTACGACCAAAGGCTGCCGACGGCCATCATCGAGCCACCGCTTAGACGACGCCAAATCCGTGACTGGCGGGGTTATTACCCTTGGGTAGGCCAAAGTAACGGGGTTCTCCTGGCCCCGGCCGGCTGGAGCACAGCCGGCTGGTGCGATCGCCGGCTAGCTCGAGGACGGTTGGTCAAGGTACCGGCTCGGCCCCCGGCCGGCTGGGCGTAACCGGCTGCCTTCGGGCCGTCTCCTCCGTTGACCCCGGGGCGGACAAGCAACGTCCCATCCCTGTACGCGCGGGTACGGCGACAAGACGTGACCGCCACGACGGGTGCCAATGTAGCCACAGTGGCCGCTGACGCGCGGGCGCGCGTGGCTACAGTCCGGCCATCCTAGCCGCTGACTTTGGTGACCACGACCGGGCGGGGCAACAGTGCCGACATGCCCCCGCCCACTCGATTACCTGATACGGCATGGCTACAGTGTAGCTGGCCTTACCGGAGGATTCATTCGACCGGCTGGTGCTAGGCGACGCCACCCGGGCGACCCGTGCCGAAGCAGGTGAGCGGGGGCCAATCGCGGAGCCGGCTGGCGGGCCCCAGTGGGCGATGGGACTGCGTAGCCGGTGGACCCTACGGGCGATAAGACGGCTCGAGAGGCGGGGCCCCCTGGTCAGCTGGAGAGGCTGCCAGCCGGGCTCCTCATTTCTATACCTTAGGAATATTGTAAGGCCGGGGGGTTGGCCTATAAAACCCCCCGAGCTCCCCATGCAACGGGACGACAAGTCTCACGCACACGCCTACGGGACACTTCCCTCATTCTCACACGCTCATAGCGGAGGAAGGTGAGCCGACTACTCCATCTTCCTCCTCTAGACACAGCTCCAGAAGCATCCTTGTAAACATACCCATCCATCAACTAGACCAAGTAGGACTAGGGGTGTTACCTCCCACGGAGGGCCCTGAACCTGGGTACATCGTGTGTCACCATCGCTTGTACCTAATCTCGCTCCCGGAGCCCGTCGGTGTCCTTCGGCCCCAACCACCTATGATAAGCCTACACATGGCATCTGTCGTGAGAAAACGACGACGGCTACCTTTAGCACTGATCCGATAGCCGGCCCGCGATGCCTCGACCACCACAGCCACAGACCGTCACCGACGCCACAACGTGTACAGACCCACGAAACGACCTACAAGCTCCCACCTTGCCATGAACGGAGTTGGCCCAAAGCTGCATAGGAGCTCTAGGGCGCTCGAGCGCTGGGACTCGTGCGAGAGGAAACTAACCCCGAGCCGGAGGACAATGTCAAACTTCGCACCGGCGGACAGTCCGCGACACTAGCCAACTACCAGCCATCGCACCCAGGGATGACGGGAACCGCCCCATCAGATATGGACAACACAAATCCAGATGGGGGCCGCTCATGGCAGCCGGCAACTCCGGTCACCGAGCAGCCGCACCCGAGTCAGCCCCTCACCCCCATCGCCTCCTCACAGGACGCCCCGCCTCCTCCGACCGGAGCAAAGCACCCCTGCATCCACCATCCCTCCTCCATACGCCCGTGGGAAGGTCCGCCGGCCACCGCAACCAGCAGCTACGGCTGACCCCCATCAGGAGCACAGTCGAGCCCCCGGCAGCACCCCGCGCCGCTGACCAACCTCTAGGCGCCAGATCCCGGACGGATCTAGCCGGACGCCCGCACGCACGTCGCCACCATGTCCGAACCACCGCAGCTGCCACACCACACCCAAGCCCAAGGTCGTCGTCGCACCGCTACCAGTCGGCCGCCCTGCCGCCCCGCAGGCCAGCCGTCGCGACACTGGGCCCCGCGGCAGCCCAGCACCGCCGCCCCAAGGCGTCGTCCCGTGCCGGCCCCGACGAACGGGGGAGAAGGAGATCCCCCCCCCCTGCCATTGCGCCGATCGGGCTTTGCCCGTCTACGCCTGCCGACGGCGGCAGGGAAGGGAGGGAGGTGGGGAGGACGAGGGACCGGCGGCTAGAGTTCCCTTCCCGTCGCTCGCAGGAGCGATGAGGGAGGGTCGGAAGGAAAACGTCTAGGCATGTTTTCAAGTCTCGTTCACAAGTTTACATATGTACCATGTTACTTGCATCACTTATCACTAACGTAGAAATATTTTGGTCTTCGAATTGACGCGCATAATTTAATAATCTGAAATTAAAAAAAATGTCAGGCATGTTGGGTACCATTTATTTCATCAAATTCTCATTTACACTTATTAAAAATCACCGCAGCAGCGCTTGCCGTGTCATCTGGTTTTTATAGTGAATAGTGTGTGCGCCAGAGATGCCTGAATTTCTTTCTTTTTTGTAGCTCACACCAAAATGTTTTTTTTTTTTGCGGGGAACCTCACACCAAAATATTCATCATGGAACTATACAAAAATATAGAAAAAAATCATGTTTCATCATGGAAACTTTAAAAAAAATAAAAAACATGTTTTTCAAAAAAATTGAAAAAGAAATCCAGACTCCACATATATTTCATCACGAAACTTTTACAAACAAGTCGCATACATTCACATGTGCGTGTTTTCCCAAAAAAAACTTAAAATTCATAGTTTCAGAATTTTCAAGGAGCCGGTGGCCAAAAGCAATTTCCGAGTTTTTGTTCTCTTTTCTCTTAATATATACGACAGATAAGACATTAGAAAAATATAACATGCATTGCAAGAACACGAGCGAGAGACTATATATAAAACGCTGTACATCATTTTTAACTGCAAGTGATCTACATATATATGTATGCTCGAGGTTCAAAGCACGGAGTTACTACAGATTTGCACTGGTATACAGTATTAAACAAGATCCGAGAGACGGAACTGTGTCGTCCAAGCTATGCTAGCTCAGCTGCTGCAGCAGACGGAGGCTCGAGGCAGAGGTTCGAGGCCACTGAACTCCTCATCAAATCCGGGCGTGACACCACTACACTGCAAGAGAAACAATGAGACGGAACTGCTAGAGGAACGGAACCCACATGCATAGACGGCCCAGCGAGTAATGCAGTACGACGCTCACCTTGGACAGATCGATGGCACCCTCCTGGATCTTCTCTTACACCATGGACGAGCTCTCAAGGAATGCCTGCGTGCATAGGATAGGTCATGTCAGAAGAGGCCATGGCGAATTGTGCGCCGCCGCGATTTCGGTGCCTCTGAGTTACCTCCTCCACGTTCTGCCGGGTTCTAGCCGAGGTCTCCATGAAGGCGAGGCCGTTCTCCTTGGCGAACTGCTCGCCCTCTTCCGTGCCGACGGCTCGCCTCTGACCCAAATCTGACTTGTTTCCGACCAGCATGATGGTGATGTTGTTGTTCCCGTCCGCCTGCTCCCTCATTTCTTCCAGCCAGCTCGCGACGTGGTTGAAGGTCTCCCTCCTGTTGACCAGAGGAAGATCCACATTCATATCTACTGGTAGTAAATTCTAAGACGACAGCAATTTACAATGCATGCTGTCTGGTGGATGTACGTACCTGGTGATGTCGTAAACCAGAAGAGCGGCGGCCGCACTTCTGTAGTAGGATTTGGTGATTGACCTGAAGGCCTCCTGGCCTGCCTGCATCATGCGGTTCACTTTAGTGGAGGTTTATATAATGGCGAAACTGGCAAGGAATGCATTTAGTTTCGTCGGGAGGTTCATAGAGGAACAACTAACGGACCGTGTCCCAGATCTGAAGCTTTATTTTCTTCTTGTCGATGGTGACCACCCGCTGTCCAAATTCGACGCCGATGGTCAGGTCGTGCACGGGCTGGAACCGCTTGTCGGTGAACTGCAGCAGGAGGCATGACTTCCCAACTCCTGGGACAGCAAATTCTTGACATGGTCATATATATGGTCATGGTTTCAAAGGAGTATTTTCGATTGATGCAAGAAAATTATGATTTGTTTTTCCTCTAGGCAGGCCACCGCAGCATATATACAAGGCTTTTCTACTGACAAGGAGCTATCAGCTCCTGCCGGCCGGTCGATTTCGCCTACAGCTCGTGTCGAAGGCAGTATTTTTTTCTACTTATAACCGGAGTGGATTCAGGAGTTCACGCAATGAATCGATGATAAAATCAGGGCACAATTTACTACAGACGGAAGAGAACAGATGGACAGCGGGAGAGTGCGCGCCCGCGCGCCCGCCCGGGGTGGAGAAGCACGCACCTGTGTCGCCGACGACGATGTACCTGAACTTGTAAGCGAGCGACATCGCTCCCAAATCCCGAGTCCACGCACCTTCCGGCTTTAGGTTTGACGACGAACCTAGCTGAGACGCGGCGAGTTCGTGTGAGACACGAAGTTGCGGGATTATTAGATTGGCGGTGGATCGATCGGGGTGCCGATCAGGGTTTGCGTTGCACGGCGGGATATGATGCGAACAGGGTCGTGGCCATGTGGTTTCCTAATCGGTGTCCAACGGTGTTTATGCGTACATCACCAAGACTCCCTGTGGTTTTCTAATAGGAAAAAGACAGAAAAAAAACCGTGAATACGTTCTAAAACGACCTTGAATTTTGAATCCCCGAAACTGACACCCAGTTCTCTCTAATCCCGGTTTATCCCGAACCTTTACGTGTTTGTGTGAGATGGAATTGAGTGTGTGGCACAAGAGGAGGAAAGCCCCGCCAACACGGACTACTTGTGGGCCTCCTAGGGCCCTCATAAACCCCAGCACGAACCAACCTCCCTCTCCCGTTTCTTGCCTGACGCCACGCCTTGTGCGGCTGCTCCTCCCCTTCCTCATAGCAGCAATGGCAGCTGGCGGCAGTTGATCACTGGAGCGCAAGAAGATCAAGGCGGCTAGAAAAATCGTCGGTAATCTCTTGCCTCCTTTTATCAGTCTTGTCGTAGTTGCATCTGTAGCAAGTGATTGTAATGGCTATGTTTCTTGATTAGTAAATGTGAGGGTTCTTAGGGCATTTAATTTGTGAGTTAAATTTAGATTTCGTCTCGCATTCAGTGATGGGGTCACATATTAGTGGTAGGATCATGGACCAAAAATCCACGTGCCACTTAGGGCCCCTCATGGCCACTAAAATCTTTGGACTATGGATGCATTTGGATGCATACTCTGGATCCATTCGGATCTACCAAGTCACTCGGACGTCACCCCGCCAACCGGTCATATACCAGCACTTGGACGGGGAGGAGGCGTGGACGACGTGGGAGGTGCAATGGTCGGAGGACTTAACACCACACATAAAGTCCAGTCATAGCCAGCGTTAGTAGTAACAGCCGTAGTAAGGATTGCGGCTTCTAGTAACACCCATAATTTCTCGCATTGATTGCCCTTGTAATGACGCACGGCGGGTCCTGGCAAACTCTATATAAGCCACCCCCAAGCTCCTGTACAAGGGTTCCGCATTCTTTGAAATTAGACACCCCCACAGAAAACACAAACCTCTGGGCACAAGACGTAGGGTCTTACCTCTCCGAGAGGGGCCCAGACTCGCTAAATCCAAGTGATACACATGCATGCTCTGTAGTTAGGCTCTTTCCCTCATTCGTACCCCTAGTATTCAATGGCAGGCTCGTTCCCTCGATAGTTGGCACCCACCATGAGGTTGCGCGTCTAGCGATTCCTGCGCATGTGGAGATTTACCAGTCATCATGATGACCCTCGGTGGAGGGATTCTGTTTGGTTTCCTCAGCTTCATCGCTAATGACTCGGCGTGGCTGCAGGAAGCTTCGCGGGACATGGATGCGTTGCCTGCCCGTGGCGCGACGCACTTCCGTGCAACTTCGTTCGGAGTCCTACTCCGGAAGCCGTTGGTTCCGTACCGCATGGCACCACTCCTTTCGGCTGGATGTCGTCGCAAGCGCACCGGGCACTCATAGCTCCCACGCTTTGTCAAGCACGTCGTGGCTCTTCTGACCATGGCCGAACAGGTGGCTACAATTCACTCTGACAAGCCCACCCTCGACTTATTCGCCTCGTCGCACGACGACTCCTCCGATGAGTCCGGGCGTGAGAGCAGCGAGCCTGCTACAGAGATTATGATGGCTGGCACAACTAGGGGACCCCCTGGGTTCTCTGCGACGTTCACTTGGGAGCTTACGTTCGCGAGTCTCTCACTTGGGAGCAGTGGTAGGAACTCGGGCAGAGGAACGAGCATGTCCTGCCCACTCCTATCATCGAGACGACACCGGAGGAAATTGCCTTGGAAGCCACGTGTCAGGCCACTATGGCCGAGCGCAAGCGGCTGCAGAAGTCACTCGACAACCGTGCGGCTCGAGAGCAACCTAGCTCCAGTCGGCACCGCATGCGATTGTTTTCGAACGACCGCCTGTAAAATTATCAAGTAATGCCCACTCCGCTACAGAACTTGTTTGTGGCGACTCGGATCGCTGACTCCATTCAGCCGTCTGACTTGGCGGCAGGGGAAGGCATTCGGCAAATTCAAGCCCTCCTGAAGACGGCCCTAGAGCAAAATTCAGCAATGTCCTAATCACACAACCGCATCTACAGAAAGTCCATTCGGGTGGAGGCGATGCAGTCGGCTCACAGGCCGCTCGTACCAGGGAGCCACCGATGTTCTCCTCATTCGAGAGATCAGTATGTTGACCGCAGGTGTGATGACCGTCGTCGCTCTCAGACGTCCCCTTCGAGGGATGTCACTCACGGACGCCAGTACTACGATGACAGGCGGCCATACGAGGACGGGCAAAGGCGCAGTCCCGCTCGGTGAAGGAACTATGAGGACAGAGAGTTCCAAGTACCCCCACTCAACGCCAGATCCATCATCGCTCAGGGCGTGATCGATAGGTCCAGAGCTAGCTGAGATCGGCCAAGTGGTCGTGAAGTTTCCGGCCTCGAGTGTTTCAGTAGATACATTTGGGAGGCTGAGATTCCTTCCAACTACAGGTTGGTGATGGGGATCGGCAAATTCAACGGCGAATCAATGCCGGAGACTTGGTTAGAAGACTACCGAGTGGCCGTCCAGATCGGCAGCGGCAATGATTTTGTCACGATAAAACACATGCCCCTCATGTTGGAAGGATCGATGAGGACATGGTTAAATCATCTGCACGCTGGCAGTATCTACAGCTGGGAAGACCTAGCCTGAGTGTTTGTCAAGATGTTCGAAGGCACTTACAAGCGCCCGGACGGACTGACTGAATTGCGGCTGTGCAAACTCTCCATGAGTACATCCAACGTTGGACCACCCTGCACAACACTGTGGAAATCGCCTTCAAGGCAGGCCTCTGATATCGCGAGCTCATTCTGAAGTCCGATCGGTATGACGTTTTGTCCCTCAGTCGGGTCATGGAAATCGCCAGTCGGTATGCCAACGGCGAAGAAGAAGACCACCTGAGAAGCGGCAAGAGAAGAGCCACCGAAGCCCCTCAGTCGGGGGGCAACGCGGGCAAAATGAAAAAATGGAATGCCAAGTCCGTCAACAAGGCAGAAGTTGCAGTTGTGTCAGGACAAGGCAAGAGCAAGGGAAAGAAGAAGCAGATGAAGGATTGGGCGGCCAAGAAGAAGAGCGAACCCAAGGGTTCCATCCTGGATCATCCCTGCTAGGTTCGCATCAAGAGAGATGAAGATGCCAACCTCATTCTGCCATATAAATGTCGTCTTTGTGATTTTCCTTCCAGGGGTGCCCTAACCGTCTTGTGCCATATAAATGCATATGTGTAGCTCAAGCATATGGTTAGTTCGTAAATTGTGAGGCCATCAACACCAAAACACTTAAGGCGGGAAATACCCTTTCAACCACATTTAACATGCACACACCGGATAGCTTTCTTATTCGCTGGCATCAATAAGTATACGCTGCCGATGTCAAGAATCTGGAGTTTAGGGTTCAATTCAGTCCGACCTTAAGAGTTGAATGATTAAAACAAACTTCCTTTTTGTATAAACAATGCATAACTTCTATTATTAATGAAAAACTACTCCCTCTCGATTGTAAACCTGCACTAGCATAAGCTAGTATAACGTTGTATTGGATTAGTAGTATACGATAACCAATGCACTTGCAAGATTACGTAGACAAACGCAAGCAAGTAGGCAACACTACACTTGGATAAGTACACGGCCATGGAAGGATTGGTGCAATATTATGTAGCGGCAAAGCCAGGCAAATTTTGAAAATTGAAACGATGAAGATTGGGAGAAGAGCGGGTAGGGGACAGGGAATTCATGTCGTGTTAAAAAAAAGCATACTAGTGTATAGTCATATAGAACATTTCTCATTCAAAACATCGGTGAGGTGGTCTCATGTTGATTTGATTGAGTTGAGTGTAGAGGCAGATGTTAAGTTCGAGGCTTCCCAAATACATTACCTTTTACTATTTTTTATCATTTAAAAAAACCCAAAGGGGTTGATGGATTATGGATGGATGAGAGATATTTCTTCTCACTTCAAAGATCTACGATCAACAAAAGGATACACGGTAACCTGTTGGGGAACGTTGCATGGAAAACAAAAAATTTCCTACGCACATACAAGATCTATCCATGGTGATGAGTATCTACGAGAAGGAGAGTGGATCTACACACCCTTGTAGATCGCTAAGCGGGAAGCGTTAAGAAACGCAGTTGATGTAGTCGAACGTCTTTGCGATCCAAATCGCCGAGCGTCCCCCGATCCCATCACGATCCTTCTCGCGATCCAATCACGATCCATCCCATGATCCCATCACGATCCGTCTCGTGATCAAATCACGAATCGTCTCGTGATCCTGATCACGGTCCTTCCGATCTAGCACCGAACGGACGACACCTCCGCGTCCAGCACACGTACAGCTCGATGACGATCTCCGCCTTCTTGATCCAGCAAGAGGGAGCGGAGAGGTAGATGAGTTCTACGGCAGCGCAACGGCGTGGTGGCGATGGTGGTGGAACTATTCCGGCAGGGCTTCGCCTAAGCACCATCGAACTGGGCTAGAGGAGAAAACTGATCTAGATGAAGTACAGGGAGCACGTGGCAATTAGGATTAGCTTTCCCTTCTAAATCCTCTAGTATATATAGGAGGGAGGGAGGGGAGGAGGCAGCCTCAAACCCTCAAGAGTTGTCCGAAATTGGAGGTGGAGGAGTCCTACTCCAATCCACTTAGGAGTAGGATTCCTCCTTTCCACTTGGAAACTCTTTCCACCTCTCCATTTTTGGGTATTTCCCACCCCGAGCCGCATGGGCCTTAATGGGGGGCTCGGCCAGCCCACTAAGGGATGGCTTGACTCCTCCCACATCCCATGAGGCCCTTTGGATCGAGACACCCCTCCCGATGGCCCCCGGTACCCCTCCCGGCACTTCTGGTACACTACCGATGAGCCCAAAACTTTTCCGGCGACCAAAATAGGACTTCCTATATATCAATCTTTACCTCCGGAGCTCCTCGTGATGTCCAGGATGTCATCTGGGACTCCGAACAACCTTCAGTCACCACCATACATAACTCTATACTATCGAAACGTCAACGAACCTTAAGTGTGCAGACCCTGTGGGTTCGAGAACTATGTAGACATGCCCAAGACACCTCTACGGCCAATAACCAATAGAGTGAACTGGATGCCCATATTGGTTCCTACATATTCTATGAAGGTCTTTATCGGTTGAACCTTTATGTCAAGGATTTAGTTAATCATGTATGATGTTCCCTTTGTTCTTCGGTATGTTACTTGCCCGAGATTCGATCATCGATATCTCTATACCTAGTTCAATCTCGTTAGTGGCAAGTCTCTTTACTCGTTCTGTAATACAAGATCTCGTGGCTAACTCTTTAGTCACATTGCTTGCAAGGCTTATAGTGATGTTGTATTGCCGAGTGGGCCCTGAGATACCTCTCCGTCACACGGAGTAACAAATCCCAGTCTTGATCCATGCCAACCAAACAGACACCCTCGGAGATACCTGTAGAGCACCTTTATAGTCACCCGGTTACGTTGCAACATTTGATACACACAAGGTACTCCTCCGGTGTCAGTGAGTTGCATGATCTCATGGTCATAGGAACAGATACTTGACATATAGAAAACAATAGCAATAAACTGACACGATCATATGCTACGTTTATAGTTTGGGTCTTGTCCATCACATCATTCTCCTAATGATGTGATCCCATTATCAAATGACATCTCATGTCCATGGCTAGGAAACCTTAACCATCTTTGATCAACGAGCTAGTCTATTAGAGGCATACTAGGGACATGGTGTTGTATATGTATCCACACATGTATCTGAGTTTCCGATCAATAAAATTCTAGCATGGATAATAAACGATTATCATGAACAAGGAAATATGATAATAGCTAGTTTTGTATTGCCTCTAGGGCATCTTTCCAACAGTTTCCCACTTATACTAGAGTCAATAATCTAGCTCACATCGCTATGTGATTTGTTATGAATCTCACACCCAATGAGTTCTGGGGTTCGATCATGTTTTGCATGTGAAAGAGGTTTTAGTCAACGGGTGTGCGATATTCAGATCTGTGTGTACTTTGCAAATCTCTATGTCATGTTGTAGACACTGCTACCACGCTCCACTTGGAGCTATTCCAAATGGCTAGTCCACTATACGTATCTGGATTACTACTCAGAGTCATATGAATTGGTGTCAAAGCTTGCATCGATGTAACGTTGTATGACAAACTCTTTATCCGTGTGTACTTTAGTTACCAAGGATAATCTTGACCGCTGTCTAGTGATCCACTCCTGGATCACTCTTGTACCCCTTGACAGAGTCATGGCAACGCACACATAGGTGCGATACATATCATGGCACACTATGCAGAGCCTATGGCTAAGGCATAGGGGACGACCTTTGTCCTTTCTCTTTCTTCTGCCGTGATCGAGCTTTGAGTCTTACTTAACTCCACACCTTACAAATCAGGCAAGAACTCCTTCTTTGACTGATCCATTTTGAACTCTTTCAAAATCTTTTCAAGGTATGTACTCATTGAAAAATCTTATCAGGCGTGTTGATCTATCTCTATAGATCTCGATGCTCAATATTCAAGTAGCTTTATCCAGGTCTTCCTTTGAAAAACACTTTTCAAACAACCGTTTATGCTTTTTAGAAATTCTACATTATTTCCTATGAACAATATGTCATCCACACATACTTATCAGAAATTCAATAGTGCTCCCACTCACTTTATTGTAAATACAAGTTTCTCGTAAACTTTGTATCGACTAAAAAACTTTGATCACCTCATCAAAGCATATATTCCAACTCCAAGATGCTTGCTCCAGCCCTTATATGGATTGCTAGAGCTTGCACACCTTTTAGCATCCTTAGGGATGACAAAACATTCTGATCGTATCACATACAACCTTTCCTCAAGTAAACCGTTAAGGAAACGATGTTTTGACGTCCATCTGCCAGATTTCATAATTGAAAAATACAACAACTGCTAACATAATTCCAACAGACTTTTAGCATCGCTACGGGTGAGAAGGTATCATCGTAGTCAACTCCTTGAACTTGGTGAAAACTTCTTTGTGACAAGTCGAGCTTTACAAATGGTGACATTCACCATCAGCGTTTGTCTTCATCTTAAAGGTCCATTTGTACTCAATGACCTGCCGTTCAACGAGCAAGTCTACCAAAGTCCATACTTGGTTTTCATACATGGATCCTTTCTCGTATTTCATGGCCTCTAACCATTTTTTGGAACCCGGCCCATCATCGCTTTTCCATAGTTCGTAGGTTCATTGTTGTTCAACAACATGACCTCTAAGACAGGGTTGCCATACCACTCAGGAGCAATACACGTCCTTGTCGACCTACGAGGTTCGATAGTAACTTGATCCTAAGCTTCATGATCATTATCATTAACTTCCTCTTCAACTGACGTAGGCTCCACAGAAACATCTTTCTGCGTTGTGATACTCTTTGGTTGAAATAAAGGTTCAACAACCTCATCAAGTTCTATCTTCCTCCCACTCAATTCTTTTGAGAGAAACTCTCTCGAGAAAGGACCCGTTTAGCAACAAACACTTTATGCTTGGATTTGAGATAGAAGGTTTACCCAACTGTTGCGTTAGAGTATTCTATGAAGATGCATTTGTCCGCTTTGGGTTCAAGCTCATTAGGTGGAAACCCTTTTTCACATAAGCGTCCCAGCCCCAAACATTAAGAAATGGCAGCTTAGGTTTCCGCCAAACCAAAATTCATACTGTGTCATCTCAACGGACTTAGATGGTGCCCCTTTTAAAGTGAATGTAGTTGTCTCTAATGCATAACCCCAAAACGATAGTGGAAAATCGATAAGAGACATCATAGTACGCATCATATCCAATAGAGCACGACGGTGACATTCGGACACACCATCACACTATGGTGTTCCAGGTGGCATGAGTTGTGAAACAACTTTTACATTGTCTAAAGTTGTATGCCAAACTCGTAACTCAGATATTCACCTCCACGATCATATCGTAGACATTTTTACCTTCTTGTCATGATGATCTTAAATGTCACTCTGATTTTGTTTGAACTTTTCAAACGATTCAAACTTGTGTTTCATTAAGTAAATATACACTATATCTACTCAAATCATCAGTGAAGGTAAAAAAATAATGATATCCACCGCACGCTACAACACTCATTGGACCGTATACATCAGCATGTATCATTTCCAATAAGTCACTTGCCCGTTCCATCAAGCCGGAAAATGGGGTTTTAGTCATCTTGCCCATGAGGCATGGTCTGCATGTCTCAACCGATTCAAAATCGAAAGAGTCCAAAGATCCATCAACATGGAGTTTCTTCATGCGCTTGACACCAATATGACATTCAGCGGCAGTGCCACAAGTATGTGGTACTATCATTATTAATTTTGTATCTTTTGGCATCAATGTTATGAACACGTGTATTACTACAATCAAGATTCAACAAACATTCTCATTGGGTGCATGACCATTGAAGGTATTATTCATGTAAATAGAATAACCATTATTCTCTAACTTAAATGAATAACCGTGTTGCAATAATCACTATCTAATCATGTTCATGCTTAACGCAAACACCAAATAACATTTATTTAGGTTCGTCACTAATCCCGAAGGTAGAGAGACCGTGCGATGTTGATCACATCAACCTTGGAGACACTTCCAACACACATCGTCACCTCACCCTTAGCTAGTCTCCGTTTATTTCGTAGCTTTTATTTTGAGTTACTAACATTTAGCAATCGAACCGGTATCCAATACCCAGGTGCTACTAGGAGTACTAGCAAGGTACACATCAATAACACATATATGAAATATACTTCTGTCGACGTTGCCAACCTTGTTAACTACCAAGTATCTAGGGTTGTTCCGCTTCAGCGACCGCTCTCATAATAGAAGCACTTAGTCTCGGCTTTGGGTTCAAATTTGGGTTTCTTCACTGGAGCAGCAACTGACTTGCCATCCATGAAGTTTACCTCCTAGCCCTTGCCCTTCTCGAAACTAGTGGTTTCACTAACCATCAACACTTGATGCTCCTTCTTGATTTCTACCTTCGCGGTGTCAAACATCATGAACATCTCAGGGATCATCATTTCCATCCCTGGCATTATTATAGTTCATCACGAAGTTCTAGTAGCTTAGTGACAGTGACTTGGAGAACTATATCAATCACTATCTTATCTGGAAGATCAACTCCCACTCAATTCAAGCGATTGTAGCACCCAGACAATCTGAGCACACGCTCAACGATTGAGCTATTCTCCTTCATCTTGTAGGCAAAGAATCTTGTAGGAGATCTCATATCTCACAACGGCCACGAGCTTGAGATCCCAATTTCAGCTCTTAGAACATCTCATATGTTTCGTGACGTTCAAAATGTTTTGGAGCCTTAATTCTAAGCTGTAATGCATGACGCACTAAACTATCAAGTAGACATCGGAACATGCCTGTCAAATGTTCACAACATCTACAGATGACGCTAGAGGGGGTGGCGCACCGAGCGTTGCATTAAGGACATAAGCCTTCTGTGCAGCAATGAGGACAATCCTTAGATCACGGACCCAGTCCGCAATATTGCTACCATCATATTTCAATTGTATTTCTCTAGGAACATAAAAGAATTCAAGGGAGCTACAGCGTGAGCTAGTAATCTACAACATAATTTGCAAATACATTACTAACTATGTTCATGATAATGAGTTCAATTAATCATATTACTTAAGAACTTCCACTCAAATTGACATCCCTTCGGTCATTCGAGTGATACATGATCCAAATTCACGAACTCAAGTCCGATCATCACATGAGTTGAGGTGGTTTCAATGGTGAACATCATCGTGTTGATCATATCTGCTATATGACTCATGTTCGACCTTTCGGTCTCTTGTGTTCCGAGGCCATGTCTGTACATGCTAGGCCTGTCAATTTTAACCCGAGTGTTCTGCACCTGCAACACTGGCTTGCAACCGTTGTATGTGAACGTAGAGTCTATCACACCCGATCATCACGTGGTGTCTTGACACGATGAACTACCGCAATGGTGAACACTTGGAGAGAACACAATTTATCTTGAAATTTAAGTAAGGGATCACCTTATAATGCTACCATCGTCCTAAGCAAAACAAGGTGCATAAGAGGATTAACATCACATGCAAATCATAAGTGACATGATATGGCCATGAACTTGTGCTTTTGATCTCCATCCTTAAAGCACCGGCATGATCTCCATCGTCATCGGCATGACACCATGATCTCCATCATCTTGATTTCCATCAACGTGTCACCATCGGGGTTGTCACGCCCACCAAGCTTCTACTACTATTGCTACCGCTTAGCGATAAAGTAAAGCTTTACATAGGGCTTAATGATTGACACGTAAGTCATACAATAATTAAACACAACCCTATGGCTCCTGCCAGTTGTCGTACTCATCGACATGCAAGTCGTGATATTCTATACAATACATGATCATCTCATACATCACATATATCTCATCATGTAATTGGCCATATCACATCACAACATACCCTGCAAAAACAAGTTAGACGTCCTCTAATTGTTGTTACAAGTTTTGTGTGGCTGCTACGGGTATCTAGCAAGAACAATTCTTACCTACGCAAAAAACACAACGGTGATACATAAATTTCTTTTCAACCTTCACAAGGACCGCCTTTGTTGAATCTGATCCAACTAAAGTGGGAGAAATAAGCACCCGCCAGCCATCTTTGTGCAATGAAGTTACACGTCAGACGATGGAACCGGTCTCTCGTAAGCGTACGAGTAAGTTTGATCCGGTCCGCTTCATCCCAATACCGCTGAACCAAAACACGACCAAGGGAGGAAGCAATATAGGCATCAACGCCCACAAACTCCTTTGTGTTCTACTCGTGATCTCACACATAGACCTAGCTCTAATACCACTGTTGGGGAACGTTGCATGGGAAACAAAAAATTTCCTACACACATGCAAGATCTATCCATGGTGATGAGCATCTATGAGACGGAGAGTGGATCTACATACCCTTGTAGATCGCTAAGCGAGAAGCGTTAAGAAACACGGTTATTGTAGTCGAACGTCTTTGCAATTCAAATCGCCGAGCGTCCTGCGATCCCATCACGATCCTTCTCGCGATCCAATCACGATCCATCCTGCAATCCCATCATGATCCGTCTCGTGATCAAATCATGAATTGTCTCGCGATCCTGATCACGGTCCTTGCGATCTAGCGTCGAACGGACGACACCTCCGCGTTCAGCACGCGTACAGCTCAATGACGATCTCCGCCTTCTTGATCTAGCAAGAGGGAGCAGAGAGGTAGATGAGTTCTCCATCAGCGCGACGGCGTGGAGGCAATGGTGGTGGGACTATTCTGGTAGGGCTTCGCCTAAGCACCATGGAACTGGACTAGAGGAGAAAACCGATCTAGATGAAGTAGAGGGAGCACATGGCAATTAGGGTTAGCTTTCCCCTCTAAATCCTCTAGTATACATAGGAGGGAGGGAGGAGAGGAGGAAGGCTCAACCCCTCAAGAGTTGGCCAAAATTGGAGGTGGAGGAGTCCTACTCCAATCCTATTAGGAGTAGGGTTCCTCCTTTCCACTCGAAAACTCTTTCCACCACTCCGCCTTTGGGTTTTTCCCACCCGTAGCCACATGGGCCTTAGTGGGGGGATCGGCCAGCCCACTAAGGGATGGATTGACTCCTCCTAGAGCCCATGAGGCCCTTTGGATCGAGACACCCCTCCCGATGGCCCTCGGTACCCCTCCCGGCACTCCCGGTACACTATCGATGAGCCCAAAACTTTTCCGGTGACCAAAACAGGACTTCCTATATATCAATATTTACCTCCAGACCATTCCGGAGTTCCTCGTGACGTCCAGGATCTCATCCGGGACTCTGAACAACCTTCGGTCACCACCATACATAACTCTGTGCTATCGAAACGTCACTAAACCTTAAGTGTCCAGACCCTGCGGGTTCAAGAACTATGTAGAGATGACCGAGACACCTCTACAGCCAATAACCAAGAGGGGCCTGGATGCCCATATTGGTTCCTATATAGTCTACGAAGATCTTTATCGATTGAACCTCTATGTCAAGGATTCAGTTAATCCCATATGTTGTTCCCTTTGTTCTTTGGTATGTTACTGCCCGAGATTCGATCGTCGACATCTCTATACCTAGTTCAATATCGTTGCCGGCAAGTCTATTTACTCGTTCCGTAATACATGATCTCGTGGGTAACTCTTTAGTCACATTGCTTGCAAGTCTTATAGTGATGTTGTATTACCGAGTGGGCCCTGAGATACCTCTCCGTCACACGGAGTAACAAATCCCAGTCTTGATCCATGCCAACCCAACAGACACCCTTAGAGATACCTGTAGAGAGCACCTTTATAGTCACCTAGTTACGTTGCGACGTTTGATACACAAAAGGTACTCCTCCGGTGTCAGTGATTTGCATGATCTCATGGTCATAGGAACAGATACTTGACATGCAGAAAACAGTAGCAATAAACTGACACGATCATATGCTACGTTTATAGTTTGGGTCTTGTCCATCGCATCATTCTCCTAATGATGTGATCCCTTTATCAAATGACATCTCATGTCCATGGCTAGGAAACCTTAACCATCTTTGATCAACGAGCTAGTCTATTAGAGTCATACCAGGGACATGGTGTTGTATATGTATCTGAGTTTCCGATCAATACAATTCTAGCATGGATAATAAGCGATTATCATGAACAAGGAAATATGATAATAACTATTTATTATTACCTCTAGGGCATATTTCCAACATAACCGATAGTTCTCCTCACTCGAAAGGATCTCATAGGATCTTCCCTCTAGAGAGGCCTTGAATCCCGTAGGATCTTCCCTCTACATGGGCCTTGGCATCACTTCGGATCTTCTCACGTAGAGGTGTATCGCTCCACGAGGAAAGGAAGTAATGGAGCTAGGCTCAACAAAAGTATTTGCTAAACACAAGCTAACCCTAGATAAAGGGGAGGGGTCCTTTATATAGTGCTAGTGGAATTGGGGAGAGAGCGTGGGTACATGGGCCTCCAGCCCGCGTCTGCCCACACAGGGCTGGATGTCCGGGCCAGGAGGCTGGATGTCTAGGGCTTCAAGGGTGCGCTGGATGTCCGGGCCAGGGGCCGAATATTCGGGCTGATGGCGTCGGCTTCGCTCGGTTCGTGTGCGTAAATGTCAGATTTCCGGGGCTGTGGGCTGGATGTCCGTGCGCGGGAGGGTCGTCGGATGTTCAGGGCACGTCCGGATGTCTGGGGCTCGAGGGTCGCCTGTCCGCACGGATCTGGTCCCTACGCGCCAGATTTCCAGGGCCGAAGGCTAGATTTCCGGCGCCTGTAGCTCGGCCTTGGCGCTGGTGGAGTCCAAAGGGTCCGGATGTCCGGGGTTGTGGCCAGATATCCGGGGCCTGGTAGGAAGCTTGGTCTTCTCTTGGTCCTTTCGCACGTCCGTCTTTGGATCCATCTTCGTAGCAACTTGAGCGTCTCCTAGACCATCTTCACTGTACCTGAGCATGCAAAGAATCTCCGCTTGAGGTAGCATCCAAGTTCCATGAACATCAAAGGAAGAATAATATAGGAGAGATTCCACCTTGTTTGTAATGGCACATGCACGGTCTCTCGTCATGGGTCCTTTCGTAGCTTGAGGAGTTGGTGATGGGTCCATGGGAGTGATCATGGGATGCTCCGCATCACTTTTCCAATCCAAAGATGTATGAGATAGATTGCGATGGAGTAGGAGAGAACTCTCAAACTGGAGGGTTTTTGTTGGTTCTTAATCGATGAGAGAAATCGTGGTGGGATGGAGAGTAGACTCTTTCAAACCGAAGGATTTGGTGGATTCTAGATCGACAAGAGAAATTGGGTTGAAGTAAGCAGCGAATAACTCTTCGGGCATGTTTGGTTAGGCCATGTGTGGTAGTCTGCACGGTGGTAGGTAGAGTACATATGAAGGGGATATATCGCTTCAAACGATGTTTGCTTGATCAGGTTGTATCAGATTCCTGCATCACATGTTGTTTAAAGCACTTTCGTGCCAGGTTGAGAAGGTTGTTCCCACTCTTGCAAGACCGAAGGGACCACAATATGAGAGATTCCTTTTTTCATGCATCCTCTTCTCACAACACATGCTGGAAGCCACCACTATCAAATGTGTCAACCTGCGTCTGTCAAACCCAACCAACCATCATACATATGACCAAACTGCATGTGCATATCGTTTTTGCACATCATTTTTTCTCAACCAGGTCTTGGTTTGCCTGACTCGCTCTTCTAATTCAGTCTGAACCAATTGCTAAAGTCTACGAAACACTCACTTCAAATCGAAGGGGATGGACTTCCTAGATAGATACTCTCTCCGTTCACGAATCAATGTACATATAATTTTTTTGCATATATTACAGAGTGAGTAAAATATGCATTGAGAAGATGCAAGCCACCCTCTCTCTCCTTTTGAATTACCCATCCTCAGCGAGCTAAATGCATGTGTAAAGTGAGAGGCTATGTGTTAAATATATTGGCCTTGATTATTCGTGTGGCACGAACTTTCTTATAGACAAATTTTGAATGTTAAACATACACATATTCGTGGATGAAGGGAGTAAGACAAATATAGCTATGGAGTGAGGAGTGGATTTATCACCACCGCATATAGCAGAGATAGTAGAGATAACACCAAGTCCAACTTCTCTTCTTTTTTTGTCAAGGAGTACATCCAAGTCCAACTTCATTAGAGCATCTCCAGCCGCGGCCCCAAAGGACCCCCCAAGCCGCTTTTTATCGTCGGCGGGCGAAAAAAACCCTAGCCACGGCCCCAAGACGCCATTTTTCGCCGGTTGAGGCCTTTTTTGGGCCGGCGAACCCAGGCCGAACCCAGGACGCTGGGGGTCTCTTGGAGGCTCCGGCGGTAACAAATCGGCGTGTGGGACACCACTGTCAGGCGAATCTCGTCCTTTTTTTCCTAGCGTCGAGCCACTTCCCTGCTGCCGACCCCGGCGACCCTCGCCTGTTCACGGCTCCTGCGCCGCCGCTAGAAGACCCCACTTCGCCCTCCCTCGCCGGATTTTGCTTCCCCGACCCTCGCCCATCCCCTTGCCCAAGCCACGCCGGCCGGGGAGCTGGCGTCTGCTCGCCTGCTCGCCCGTCAGGCCGACAAGGTGTTCGACGTTTTGCCTGCTCGGCCATGGACTCGGACGACGAGGAGGCGTTTGCAGCCCTGTTGGAGGAAGAAGCCGAGGCCGCCGCCGACGACGAGGAGCATCTCATGATACTGTCTCGCTGGCCGACCTGTTCGTCAACAATGACAAGCCCCGGTGAGGTGGCTCGAGGCCGGGGCGGCGCAAGAGCAAGCAGAGGCATCGGATGGAGGGGTATTGCTTGCTCTACGCCGACTACTTCGCCGACTCTCCATTGCACGGTGAGAAAGTATTTCGGCGTCGCTACCGGATGAGCCGGAAGCTCTTCCTTAGGATTGTTAATTTCGTCCGGGAGTTTGACAGCTATTTCGTTTGCAAGAAGGATTGCACCGACACAGTTGGATTCTCCTCACTTCAGAAATGCACCCAAGCTATGAGGATGCTTGCATACGGAGCTCCCGCGGACGTACAAGAAGACTATGGGCGAATGGCCGAGTCCACCACCATTGAGTGTTTGTACAAGTTCTGTAGAGCAGTGGTGGCAGTGTTTGGACCACAATATTTGCGATCACCCAATGTCGAAGACACTACTCGAATCCTGGCATAGAATGCAGCAAGAGGATTTCCAGGGATGCTTGGAAGCATCGACTGCATGCATTGGTCATGGAAAAACTGCACATTTGCTTGGCAGGGGATGTACAAAGATGCCAAAGGTGATTGCAGTGTGGTACTTGAGGCGGTAGCCACACATGACCTATGGATTTGGCACTCCCTTCTTTGATATGCCAGAAACTCACAATGATATCAACGTCTTGCAGTGCTCGAATGTCTTCGCCAAGCTTGTTGAAGGTCATGCTCTTTCGGTGAACTTTGAGGTCAATGAACGCCAATACAACAAGGGATACTATCTAGCAGATGGTATCTATCCGAGATGGTCCACATTTGTGAAGACTATCTCAAAACATGTGGCGCCAAAGAAGGCACACTTTGCTAAGTGTCAGGAGGCTTGCAGGAAAGATGTCGAGCGAGCATTTGGTGTGTTCCAATCGCGATTTGCTGTTGTCAGGTACCCCGCTATGACCTGGTCCAAAAGGCAGATGTGGGAGATCATGAATTGTTGTGTCTGCTTGCACAACATGATCATTGAGAGCGAGCAGGAAGAGCCAGTGTTTGATCCTGAACCATATCACAGGATGAGACCTCTTGCAGTTGTTGATCACCAGGTACCAGCAACATGGACTGCCTACTTCAATATGTGCCAGGAGATCCGAGACCCACAAGTGCATCAAGAACTGCAAGACGATCTGGTGGAGCACCTATGGAGGCTTAAGGACAGCGCCTAGCTCGATTTGTTTTAATTTATGTTGGAACTTGCTTCATTAAACTATTTGATTTTGTATTAATTTCAATGATGAACTTTGATACGAAACATTCAGTTTTTTTGTTGAATTTTATGCCGAAAGAGCGCCGATTTTGTTTATTTTTATGCCCAAAAACGCCGATTTTGTTGATTTCAAAGCCGAAATAGCGCCGAAACGGGACCGAATTTGGACCGATTCTACGCCCATAATGGGCCGAAAGCGGCGGTTGTGGGGCGATCCCGGGGACGTGACTGGGAATTCGAGCCTCCCAGGTCGATTTTAGCGCCGGCTCGTCTCCAAGCGACGCTATTTCGGGTCCCTGAAAGACCAACGGCTGGAGATGCTCTTAACCGCTCAAATAACAGTTTGTACTGGCACATATCACCTTGTTGTTGACGGACCGAACTTCTTTGTTCAGTGCGTCGTTTTCTTCTTGCTAATAACATAACCAAACGGATTCTACTCGTCAGGCGACAGGGACACTGGTTTTGTTCGTCCTATGGGCGGCGACCCTGACGACGACGGGGCTCCTGACGCGGTGACTGCGCCGCCCAGCGCCGTCCGACCACACCATCTGCCCGAACACGTACTCCCCGGGCAAGAAATGCCCCTCCCTGGCCCTGAAAGTCACGGCGAACTCCTTCTCCTCCCCCGCCGCGGCGAACTCCAGCCAGCTCGGCCGCACGGTCACGGACACGCCGCGCGGCTCGTTGACCCTCACGTCGTACGCCGCCGGCGCGGCATCCACGTTCCGCACCCTCCTCGTCACGGTGTGCGGCTCGCCGGACGCGGACAGGTGGGGCACCGTGACGGACGGGTAGTTGAGGTCCTCCGGCTTCCGCGGCCTCGCCGGGCAGGCGTGCGGGCCGTCGCCGGCCATGAACGTGTCGATTACGGTGGAGTTGTAGCCCAGCGCGCAGAGGAAGTGGAGGTAGTCCGTGGCGTTCATGTCGTAGACTAGGCCCGGGTCGGCGGCGCGGTTGGGCTGCACGTGGCCGGCGCCGTAGGCGAAGGGCGTGGCGCGCAGGAACGACGAGTTGCTCATCGGCTTCCGCGTGTTGTCCTGCACCCTGGCTGCAAATACCAAACGTCGAATCTTCTTGTCAGCGCGCGGCAGCACGAGGAGATTGCTCTGACATGTCACCTTAATTTTGTTGCTTCATTTACCGGTGGTCATGATGGCGGACTTGATCGCGGCGGGGCTCCAGTCGGGGTGGAGGGCCTTGAGGAGGCCGGCGATGCCGGCGACGTGCGGGCACGACATGGAGGTGCCGGACTCGGAGTTGAAGAGGACGCGGCGGCTGTCGAAGGTGAGGCCGGTCGGGCCGGCCAGGCCGGTGAACGCCGCGAGGATGCTCACCCCCGGCGCGGTGATGTCAGGCTGCAGCACACGGACGTACACTAAGATGCTTAGCATGATGATTAATGGCGGCATGGCCGAGTTTGTGAGAGAAAAGCCGGACCTTGAGGATCTGAGGAGTGACCGTGTTCGGGCCCTGAGAGGAGAAGGCGGCCATGAACGGCGCCGGCTTCGTCTCCAGCGCGGTGTTCGGCAGGGTGATGTAGCCCGACGCGAACCTGCACGACATTTCGATCTTCAGTCAGTAAAAAAAACGACAAAAGATTGGCCCATACAGGTCTCGAACCTGTGACCTTCGCGTTATTAGCACGACGCTCTAACCAGCTGAGCTAATAGGCCATATTGGTAGGACTGTCGAATTAATCTTTACATATCCAGAGGACTACCTGGTTGAATTCATGTAGGCGAGCAGCGCGACTCCGTCAGAGTAGGTGATGTGCGTGGCCGGGAGCACGTGCGCGTCGGCGATCATCTCGTTCCCGGTGGCCTCGTCGTTGGCCAGCACCAGCCCGACCCCGCCGGCTCGATGGACCGCCTCGCCTTTCTCCACCCTCGCGTTCTTCCCCCGCATGCACACCACGATCTTCCCCTGCACTTTCTTCTTGTCCAGCGACCCCTCCATGCACAGTTGCCTGCGATCATAATAAGATGGTTACAGTTTCAGGTCTGACAAACACATTCCAGGTAAATTTCATCAAATTTCCTTACGCTTGGGCCACTGTTGCATCGGCTGCCTTGGCTTCTACAGAACTGATCAGCCGGTACTGCTTGTTGGCAGGCAGGGGCACCGGCGACAGGCTTTGTCCCTGAGCAATGACAAAAAGTTACTGCACTACATTAGAGATTGGCACATAAGCAGAAGAAACTGAAGATAACTCGGGCAGAAGCAACATACTTTGATCTGCTTCTTGTTGTCGAGAACCAGGTAGGCCGGGAACTCGCGGTCCATGGTGCTCGCCCCGACGGTGACGAGCCACGGCGCCGTGTTGGACACCGTGCCAGCGCCGGGCCCTGAGTTGCCGGCGGAGGAGACGACGGTGACGCCGTTCCTGACGGCGTGGAACGACCCGATGGCGACGCCGTCCCTGAAGTAGTCGGTGGGCGCGCCGCCGAGGGACACGGAGAGGACGTCCACCCCGTCGTGGATGGCGGCGTCGAAGGCCGCGATGATGTCGGCGTCGTAGCACTCGCTGCCGTTCACGGGGCGCCAGCACACCTTGTACGCGGCGACGCGCGCGCCCGGCGCGCCGCCCTTGGCCGTGCCGTTGCCGTACCCGAACAGGTTGGCGCCCGGCACGAACCGGCCCGCGGCCGTGGACAGCGTGTGCGTGCCGTGCCCGTCGCTGTCCCGCGTGCTGGCCGGGCTCGGGTTCGCCTCCCCCACCGTCGCCGCGTACCCTTTGTTGAAGTACTGCGCGCCGATCAGCTTCCTGCGGAGCGCGCGCGCTCATCAGTCACGGTCCCGGTCCCGGTCACGGTCGCATTAACTTGATGCATGAAACGCCATAATGATTTCAGGAGAATCTTGCTTGGAGGAGCAACGGCCAACGGATGATTTGAAGGAGGAATTTCCTTAGTGTGATAAAGGATGGTCCTGGCGTGCATGCATGCAGACAAGATGCACTCTTGGCATGTCTCCTCCCACGACTGCGTTCCGTCAGGCTTCTGCGCGAGCGGCACGCTGCATTATAGGTTGTCGCGCGAGCGGCCTGGCTCTCGCCGCGGCACATGATCGCGCAGGAGCCATGGACCCCGACGCAGAAAGAGGCGAGAGCAAAGCCAAGCTTGTGCTGCGATGCATGGAGCCATGGAGCAGGGCGTCCTTTTGGAGCTTTTCTGAGATCTGAAAACGAACAGCGTGTTGCCTAGCGGCTCACTCAGCTGCTCGTGGGTCGATACGGTACCTGAAGCCGGCCGATCGAGCTGGATGCGAACAGGGGATACGTAGGGTAGGGACAAGCACGATGCCCGGGGCGACTGGGGGCAACATGTAATCATGGGAAAGCGCACGGCACAGAGACGGAAATCTTTCTGGTAGGTAGCCTGGGCTCTAATTTTGGGGCGGAATCATGGCTGCAATCTGTGGCGCCACCACCACGCTGACGGCCAACAGCGGAAAGGTGCCATCGGTCTGTTGACGACGAGGACGCGAGGGAGCTCTGCCTACGCTCACATGATTCGCAGCGTGGACTGCAGAACGAGACTGGTAGAGGCTGGTGCTCGGCGAAAAGGATGGCAGGAGAGGCACACAGTTGCACAGAGCCAAGCATGTGCTAGTTCGCTACAGTACCGGAGGCTGTACCGTTTACCACTGACGCATTGTCCGTTTGTGTAGTCTAATTAAGCTACTCCCAGCCCAACTCTACTGCAGTTTAAGCACATTAATCAGAATCAGGGCACAGGCGCAAGTGTGTGTAGGAACAATGGCTCAAAGTCCAAGGGCGTGTCGAGATCGTTGGTTAAAATAACCACCAGCACTTGCCTGGACTTGTGGGATAAATCTTAGTTAGGTCAGGCATGTCTCTCTCGAACTGCAGCCGGCCTCTTGTCACTAAAGAAAGCAGCCAGTAGGTGGGGTGATATCCTTAGTTTACGCCCTACAAAGCTCTGTGGACTGTGGTGCATTGCACGGCGACAGTCATCAAGTCAAGCCACGTTGGCGAAACACTAAACAAACAGGAGCCAACGCCGGACAAAAACCACGTCGGGATAACGCGCGCAGCAGAGCAGAGCTTGAACCGCACGTCGCCCTGCGCGGCGCCCTAGACGACGCATGGAGCCGCGGAGGGACGTGCGCAGGGCATGTGTACGAGTATTGGAGTACAGTGCTGCTAGCAAATGAGAAACGGATGGAGGAGGAGGGAAATGCACGGACGGACGGACGGACCTGTTGCAGCGGACCTGGGCGTCGGAGGAGGAGTGGTCGTGGCAGACCCCGCGCCACCGCGCGGGCACCGGGCCCATGCCCTCGTCGCTGAAGCTGCCGGCCTCCGGCCACACCCCTGCATGCGTGCACCAGCCAACGGTGTCAAAAGTTAAGCTAAAAAATTATTGCGTATCGGTTTAGTCACATGCATGCGTCCATGCATGCCGGGCTGTGGCCCCGCTCTACGTAGTGTACTACCAGTAGGAGTAGCGTAGTCGCCGGAGCCGGGGGCCGTGGATGAGGGGGGATTTGACCCGCCCTCCGGGATTCCCTGTCGACACCGTGCGTGCTACCACCACCAGCAGCAGCAGCTCGCGTGGAGGAGTGGACTTGTGCTGCACGCTTTGAACGCTGCCCCGTCCCTCACAGTCACAGCCGCCTAGCTACCTCATCGCTCATCGGTCAGTCGCGGTCCTAGTGCTAGCACGTAGCACCATCTTCACTTGACGAACGAGAGAACATTTGTTTTCCCAAGGAAATAAAAATGCCGCCAGTGGCGCCATTTCTGACCACCGCGCCGCTGCTAGGAGAGCCCAAGCGGCCGGGTTCGTGCCGAGCTGGGGTCTGCGGCCGTGGTGGCTGCAAGTCCCAACGGCGGGCTCATAAAAACCGACGGCTCCGGGGACGCTCGGCTCAAGGCAAGCGCGCGCAGAGGGCCGTGACCCTGCCACCCACCAGGAAAACGGGAGGTCGAAAGGCCGAAATCGCTGTGCGTCTCGGGCAGATTCCGATTGCATTGCAGGCAGCGGGCAGCGGGCAGCGACTGCTCCTGCGCGCTCTGCGTGCACCGCACCGCGCACACCCACTGCATAGCGCAGGCACCGGCTGCCTGCCTAGTGCCTAGTCGTGCCAGAAAAACTGGACCGCTGTTTTGGTCTGACCCACGCACTGTATCTCTACTCTACTCTACACTGCTCAAAGGGATGGCCATTTACTACAGTAGTAACGTGAAGAATGGAATGGGCCCAGGTTAGTAGTAGACTGAACCTTGGGTCCAAAATGATCAGCTCTGACCGACTCCGTGAGTAGTAGTAATTTGTGAAACACGGTGAGGAGATCGCGTAATGCAAGGAGTAAATGAGTACGTACCGGTGTCTAGGTTGCCGATGATGACGCCCTCGCCGTACCTTGCCTTGGCCCAGATGGAGTTGGGTCTCACCCGCCCGTCCTTCTCCATCCCGAAGAACTCCCATGACCGGGTGGTGTGCAGCTTGTGCCCTCTGTTGGGGAAAACAGAGATCACGCTCGGGTGCTCTGCACGCGCGGCGTAAACACACGCACGCAAGTGTCGCGCAGAGGAAAATATTAGTATCCAGTCGTAGTACAGGGACAAGACAAACGAAGAAGACGATGATGAAGAGAAGACGCACTTGAGATCTGCATTGCGTCTTCTTCCTCCAGCGTGGCGGCGAAGCCATTGATGTACTTGGTGTAGGAGTAGAAGATGGCGTCCTGCGCCCTTTCCTCGCTGCATGCAGCCATTCGATTCGCACACACGAATCAGAATCGGAAATCAGAAGCACTGCTACCAGATGTTGTTATGTTCGTCTGTTTTGCAGTGATCAGAGCAGGGGGGCGCTTGGATTCGAGTTACCTTCCGAGGACGGAGCCCAAGAACTGGTAGTGGGAGTTCTTGGCGCGTTCCTGGTTGGAGGCCAGCGCCGCGCCCTCCCTGCCATGCGAGTGGCATCCGAGGTAGACAACATACGACTGCAGCACAGGAAATCGGCCAAGCTTTAGCACCAGCTGGAGTAAAACACAAGGAGAAGCGAACCAAGAAGAAGAGGGCCAAGAGCCAGCAGCCACTCCACTCGCCTTTTGCTCGGCAGAGGCCGGGCGCTGCAGCAGCGAGAGGCCGCAGATCAGCAGGAGCATCGGAGCAAGGAGAGGAGGAGCACGGCGGGGGCTACGATTCTTCACACAGGAATGCATTCTCCTTTTCCGAGTGAGTACTGGATGGTTGTTGTCGAGAGGGGATTGGGACGGATTCGGGGTCGGTTCTTGGGGGTCTGCGAGGCAATGGGAAGGAATGTGCTTGGGCACTGTTGGTTTTTTATATCAGCATGGGTGCGTGTTTTGTCCTCTCTCTCTCCTCTCACTCTGTAAATGAAAGTGTAAGTGTGGAAGCTTTTTTTATGTCGAAAGTGTTCTTTCAGCTGTGACATAGCATAACCATACGATTCTAGTAAAGTTGTATCGAACAATAATTAATAATGATATTGTGTCGGTTACAAAAGGTATATATCAGGAGCTAACCGCATCGACCTAGACGTATTACAAACCGAGTAGGACTCTTCAATTCTATTACAAGTTGTATTCTAACATCCCCGCAATGTCAACGGTAGGTTCAACGACATTGAGACTAAAACGAATGTCTTGAAACGAAGTAGTAACTAGGCCTTTAGTAAAGATATCAGCAAACTGAGCAGAAGAAGGCACGTGAAGAACACAAACTTGACCGAGAGCTACCTTCTCGCGAACAAAATGAATGTCGATCTCAATATGCTTGGTGCATCAGTGTCGAACTGGATTCCCTGACATGTAGACAGCTAAAATATTATCACAGTAAATAATGGTTGCTTGCTCAATAGGACGGTGCAGCTCTGACAGCAACTGGCGCAACCAAACCGTTTCAGCAACCACATGAGCCACAACGCGGTACTCAGCTTCAGCAGACGAGCGGGAGACCGTAACCTGCCTTTTTGAAGACCAAGAAACCAAATTGTTACCAAGAAAAACACAAAATCCAAATGTGGACCTACGAGTATCTGGACAACCAGCCCAGTCTGCATCAGAGTAAGCTGTCAAGGAGGTGGGAGAGGATCATTTGATATGAAGACCTAAGTCTAGTGTGCCTTTGAGATACCGAAGTATACGTTTAACATGGTTATAGTGTGGAATACGATGATCATGCATGTATAAACAAGCTTGTTGAACAGGAAAAGAAATTTCAGGACGAGTGAGAGTGAGATATTGAAGTGCACCGATGAGGCTACGATAAAGAGAAGGATCAGAAAAGGGATCACTGTCGGCAGAGAGTTTGGAACCTGTATCAACCGGGGTACGGGAAGTTTGACAATCAAGCATACCAGCACGAGAAAGAAGATCGAGAGTGTACTGACGTTGAGACTGTTGGGGAACGTTGCATGGGAAACAAAAAATTTCCTACGCACACGCAAGATCTATCCATGGTGATGAGCATCTACGAGAGGGAGAGTGGATCTACATACCCTTGTAGATCGCTAAGCGGGAAGCGTTAAGAAACGCAGTTGGTGTAGTCGGACGTCTTCGCGATCCAAATCGCCGAGTGTCCCGTGATCTCATCACAATCCATCCCGCGATCCAATCACGATCCGTCCCGCGATCCTATCACGATCCGTCCCGCGAAATCATCACGATCCGTCCTGCGATCTCCTCACGATCCGTCCCGCGAACTCATCACGGTCCTTCCGATCTAGCGCCGAACGGACGGCACCTCCGCGTTCAGCACGTACAGCTCGATGATGATCTCCGCCTTCTTGATCCAGCAAGAGGGAGCAGAGAGGTAGAACAGTTCTCCGGCAGCGCGACGGCGCTGCGGCGATGGTGGTGGAGCTATTCCGGCAGGGCTTCTCCTAAGCACTGCAGAAAACCGATCTAGAGGAGAAACTATGCACTAGAGGAGAGGATAGCACGTGGCAGAAAATCTAGTGCAAAAACTCTAAAACCTCTAGTATATACTCCCTCCGTTCCTTTATATAAGGTGTATTTGTTTTTTGATAAAATTTCACAATGTAAGGTGTATGTCTTATAATTTCTTGTAATTCCGTCGTTAGCCCTTCAAAAAAAGGAAAGTATCTATCCCCTGATTGCATGCATCTCTTTTTGTAAAGACAAAAAGGAAAGTATCTCTTTCTCTTGATTGTGTGTATCTCTTACTTTCCTAGCCTAAATGATTTAGTTGCCGCTAATGAATGATTTTACCAAGGTTAATTTTGTCCTTACATGTGTATAATTTCGTGCCTTGGTCACCATGCCAAAAATAATACACCTTACATAAAGGAATGGAGGGAGTATAAGAGAAAGAGAGGAGGAGTCTTGGCGCAAGGGCCAAGCCCTCTAGGCTTTGGCCGAAGTGGGAGGAGAGGAGGAATCCTCCTCCAATCCTAGTAGGACTAGGACTCCTCCTTATTTTGGTCTTTTTTCCTTTTTTCATCTTTTTCTCTTTAGGCTTTTCTTCCCAGTCGCATGGGCCTTGCGTGGGACTTCCACCAGCCCACTAAGGGTTGGTATTCACTCTCCCACAGCCCATGTAGCCTCTTGGGTCGAAATACCCCTCCCGATGGTCTCCCGGTACACTACCGATGAGCCCGAAACTTTTCTGGCGACCAAAACAGGACTTTATATATATCAATCTTTACCTCCGGACCATTCCGGAGCTCCTCATGACATCTGGGATCTCATCTGGGACTCCAAACAACCTTCGATCACCACCATGCATAACTCTATACTATCGAAACGTCAACGAACCTTAAGTGTGCAGACCCTGTGGGTTTGAGAACTATGTAGACATGACCGAGACACCTCTACGGTCAATAACCAATAGCGGGACCTGGATGCCCATATTGGTTCCTACATATTATACGAAGATATTTATCGGTCGAACCTCTATGTCAAGGATTCAGTTAATACCGTATGATGTTCCCTTTGTTCGGTATGTTACTTGCCCGAGATTCGATCGTCGGCATCTCCATACCTAGTTCAACCTCGTTACCAGCAAGTCCCTTTACTCATTCTGTAATACAAGATCCCGTGGCTAACACTTAGTCACATTTCTTGCAAGGCTTATTGTGATGCTGTATTACCGAGTGGGCCCTGAGATACCTCTTCGTCACACGGAGTAACAAATCCCAGTCTTGATCCATGCCAACCCGACAGACACCCTCAGAGATACCTGTAGAGCACCTTTATAGTCACCCTGTTACGTTGCGATGTTTGATACACACAAGGTACTCCTACGGTGTCAGTGAGTTGCATGATCTCATGGTCATAGGGACATATACTTGACATGCAGAAAACAGTAGCAATAAGCTGACACGATCATATGCTACATTTGTAGTTTGGGTCTTGTCCATCACATCATTCTCCTAATGATGTGATCCCATTTCCAAATGACATCTCATGTCCATGACTAGGAAACCATAGCCATCTTTGATCAACGAGCTAGTCTATTAGAGGCATACTAGGGACATGGTGTTGTCTATGTATCCACACATGTATCTGAGTTTCCGATCAACACAATTATAGCATGGATAATAAACGATTATCATGAAGAAGGAAATATGATAATAACTAATTTATTATTGTCTCTAGGGCATATTTCCAATAGATACAAGAAAAGACCAGAGGAGTCGTGGAGAACAGCAATACCTAAGAAGTGGTGAAGAAGACCTAAATCTGTCATAGAGAATTCATTGCGGAGAAGAGAGATAATATGATCCAAAGTTTGTTGTGAGGAAGCTATGAGAATAATATCATCAACATATAGAAGAAGGTAAGCAGTGTCGTTGTTGTGATGATAGGTGGAGAGGGAAGTGTTAGAACGGGAAGGAGTAAATCTATGGTTTGAGCATAAGTAGAAAATCGTTGGAACCAGGCACGTGGTGCTTGTTTGAGACCATAAAGAGATTTTTGAAGGATACAAACATGATTAGGATGGGAGGAATGTTCGAATCCAAGAGGTTGTTGGCAATAGACTGTTTCTTGAAGAGAGCCATGAAGAAAAGCATTATTGACATCTAGTCGATGAATTGGCCAGGAGGAAGAGACAGCGATGCTAAGAACAATGTGAATAGTGCTGGGATTGACAACTGGAGAGAAAGCCTCGTCATAATTGAGGCCGTGTTGTTGATAGTAACCACCCATCGAGCTTTATAACGTGCAAGACTCCCATCAGAATTAAATTTATGGCGAAAAATCCATTTGCCCGAGAAGATATTGTATTGGAAGGATGAGGAACCAACTGCCACGTGTCATTCTGAATAAGGGCATCATATTCATCTTTCATAGCTGTGGCCCAATTAGGATCTAAGAGAGCTGATTTGTAAGATTTGGGAAGAGAGGAAGAAGATAGAGATGCATGAAGATTGAGATGATCTTTTGCAGGTAAACGAAACCCGGACTTGGCACGTGTGCGCATGGTATGATCATTAGTAGGAGCTGGAACAGGAATAGCATTAGTAGGGGGTGGGTGAGGGTGTGGACGTGGGTGACACGTCAGGCGCAGCGGAGGAAGCGGACGCGGGAGTTGGCGGCAACGAAGAAGGCGGCGGCAGGGATGATGGCGGTGGGAGGTCTACAGCGACGGAGGTGGGCGCTGCAGGATCCGCTGCTGCGGTAGAGAGTTCAGCGAGTTGCTTGGCAGGGGTTGTCGGGTGAACAAAGGGAAGATGATTGCGACGAGAGTGACTAGGAGACGTCATGGGTGAGTTGGAATCTGGATGGGGACGCTCGGAAAAGGGAAAAATAGTTTCAGCGAAAGTTACATGACGAGACACATGAACGCGACCAGTAACAAGATCGAGACAATGATAACCCTTGTGCTCGTCAAAGAAACCTAGATGGACACATGGTGTAGAGCATGGGGAGGGTTTGTTAGGAGAAGTGGAGTAGGAGTTTGGGAAACAAAGACAACCGAAGACGCGAACATCGGAGTAATTGGGATGAGAGAGAAATAAGGAGAAGAAAGGTGTAGTTTTGGGGTTAACTTTAGATGGACAAATATTGAATAAGTATGTGGCCGTGTGGAGGGCTTCAACCTAGAACTTTGAAGGCATTAAATATTGAACAAGGAGAGTGCGAGTGATGTCATTAAGAGTACGAAGAGAACGCTCGACTTTGTCGTTTTGAGGGGAGGTATAAGGACAAGAGAAATGCAAAAGAATTCCAAATTGAAGAAAGAAATTTTGATTTTGAAAGTTGTAAAATTCACGACCATTATTACACTGTATGAATCTTATAGGGAGGAAAAAGTGAACGGAGACATAGCGCTGAAAGTTGAGGAAGATATTGTAAACGTCGGATTTGTTGCGTAAAGGAAAAGTCCAAACATAATGAGTGAAATCATCAAGAATCACGAGATAATACTTAAAACCAGGTACACTTTCTATTGGTGATTTCCAGAGATCACAATGAAGTAATTCAAAAGGAAAAGTACTAGAGGATTGAGAGGAGCTAAAGGGAAGACGAACATGTTTTGCCCAATTGACATGACTGACACACAGAAGAATTGTGAGAATCTCTATTACAAGGTATCGAAAATTCACTAAGAAGGGTGGATAACACATTTTTATTGGGATGGACAAGACGTTGGTGACATAGATCAACAGAGGCCATCATGGATGTTGGAGGAGCAGCGGCCGGAACACCGGGGAGAGAGTATAAATCACCGGAGCTATTGAAGCGAGCGATCTCGGCCTTGGTCAGGTAGTCCTTCACAGACAAACCAAAGGGGTCAAACTCGACAGAAACATAATTATCAGTGGTGAATTGGCAAACAGAAAACAGATTTTTAATAAGAGCAGGAGCTACAAGAACATCACGAAGAAGCAAGGGTTTAAATGGGGATGGGATTTGAGCCTGACCGAGACAGTAAATAGGAATAGAAGAACCATCACCGAGAGTAATGGAGGAAAAAGACGAGGGTGTGCAAGAGGGAAGTAAGTTACTTGATGCAAACATATGACTAGAAGCACTAGAGTCGAAAATCCAATCGGTACCTGAGGTCCCCTGTGCAGCAAAGTTGTTCATGGCTTGTAGAAAAGCAGCTTGGTCCCAGCTCGGAGTCTAACTAGAGACCGTTGTAGTCATGGGAGCTTGTGGGTGTGGTGGCGTCGGCAGGAGGGCCGGCATCGGCGTAAGGAGAGAGCCACCATCATTGTACTGCTGCATGTAGGGGGACAATGGAGTGCCATAGGATGCATAAGGGCTAACGTTGTAGATCGGTGACGCGAAGGAGGGAGCAGCATGCTATGCGGCCGTCGGCTGTCGGTCCACGAGACGAGCGTGCCGGTGTGAGGGCGGGCACCTGGCTGCCAGCCACAGGTATAGGCAAGTGGAGCACCATATGACGTAGGAGCGGACCAGGGCATAGGCCATGCCTGGACGAGCCCTGTCCACGGATTAGGAGATGGGCACCATCTAGGCGGCGGCGATGGTGCAGATGGTGAAGACAAGAGCGGTGGTGGTGCAGTTGGTGGGGCCGGGGCGGGCATCGTGCGGAACGGCGGCGGCCGAGGGTGTTCACCCCGATAGTTGGGACTTGGACGCCAACCGGATTGTTGAGGAGGTGCTATTGGAGGAGGTGGTGCCGGCGTTAGCGCAGGCAGGCGAGGAGAGGCAGTGAAGACCTGAGGACGGGACTCCTCTATAGCGAGGGCACGGTCGGCCCACTGGAGCATCGAGCGAACCTCGGCGAAGGAGGGACGCGGACGCATCATAGGGATGAAGGAGGCCTGCTTTTCGAACCGCTCGCTAAGGTCGACGAGGAGGGCGTTGATGAGCTGGCGATCGTCGATCGGATCACCGATTTCGCGGAGTTCATCCGTGATCGTCTTGAGGCGCTGGCAGTAGGCGCCGATGGGTGCATCACCTTGCACCGTGTTCCGAAGATCGGTGTGGAGACTATTGGCGCGAGCGTCGATGTTGTCCTGGAAGAGCCGGCGAAGGGCCGCTCTGAGATCGGCGGCGGAGGCACCGTCATGGTGGACGAGATTGAAGATCTCTATGGAGACGCGCATGTAGATCCATTGAATAATGGCGAGATCATCCTTGACCCATTGCGGATCATGAGGTTGAGGAAGAGAGGCATCGGCGACATGAGATCGGATGTTGCATCGCCCAAGATGGACGTCGAAAAGATGACGCCAATGGTAGTAGTTGTGAGCAGCGAGGTCTAGGGTTACGGGGATGTAAGGGCTAATATCGGAGATGGTGTCGTGAAAGAGATGGAAGGGGTATTGGTGGAGGGAGAGCTATAGTAGAGGTAGAGGCGGAGGAGGCCACAACCGCGGCGACCTTGGCGGCAACAATGGCGGCGCGCCGCTCGAAGTAGCTGGGCGGCGGCAGCGGTGGTAGGGTGGGGTGGCGGAGCCATGCCCTAGGACCGAAAAACTGATACCATGTAAAGTTGTATTTAACAATAATTGATAATGATATTGTGTCGTTTACAAGAGGTATAGATGAGGAGCTAGCCGCACCGACCTAGCCCTATTACAAACCGAGTAGGACTCTTCAATCCTATTACTAGTTGTATTCTAACACTATCGAATACACATGTAGAAAACACACGCCTTCGCCGTTAGTTATTGTTTCCGGCCGGAAATCGTTCGTGTCCGGCGATACACTTATAAATTACACAACATACACCGAAACCAAGCGTGACCAGTGTCGTGGGAAAGATCATGATAATATTATCACATTAGGGGTATGAATGAGAAACGAAGCCTGGCTACGATGCATGTGTCATTCGGATTTAGCGTTCAGAACCTTTTCGAAGGAGGTAAAAACCATACGTCTCGTGTTTGAAGGTTTGTGTTTTTTTGGGGTGTCTGATTATAAAAAATGGTGAACCCTTGTCATAGAGTTCGGGGTGGCTTATATAGAGTTCGTAAGGACCTATCGAGCATCATTACAAGGGCAGTAAATGAGAGTACCTGTAGGCATTACTAGAAACTACTGCTTCAACTAAGGAAGTTACATGTAACGCTAGTCTTGACTGCACTTCATGTATGGTTTTAAGTTCCTCGGCCATTGAAGATACCATGTCTTCCACGCTTGTCTCTTTCTGAGTGCTGGTGCATGACTGATTGACTTCCAGACATCTGAGTGACCCCATGGGTCCGAGTGGATCCAGCGTATGCGTCCGAATGCATCTGTAGTCCTGGGGCTTTAATGGCCGTGTGGGGCCCTAGGCGAGCCTTGGATGTCCGATCCATGACCCTATCATTAGTAGGTGGCCCCATCATTAGCCCCCGAATCGGTTGAGGTTTAATTTGTCGAGTGAAAGACACTTCAAGGTGTCTCCGGCGTCTCGAGGGCATCCGGAAAGTAGCTCGGGACTTTTTCACTTGATTCCAAGATGAACCCACAACGAATTCAGGATTGAAGATTTTCAAATGATCGGACTGGCTTGGAAGCTATGCATCACCTAGTGTTATTCGGTTGTCTCTCGGAAGAGATATACTAGTAACTCGGGTGTACGCATGCTAGGAGCTTCGAATGATCGTGTAAGAGTAAGGATTCATCCTTCTCGCGTCCGAGGGGAACACTTTCTATCACGTTCCTATGCGTCTGAGTGAACCAGGCCCCGCAGGGGGTATTCGGCAGCCCGAAACGTGTTGCTTTTGGCAAGTGGACACGAAGACACCTAGGACAATGCACCACATAATTTTTGCGCGAAACATGAGCGACGCGCACACGCGTGTAAGCGGTTGTGTCGCGGTTAGTGGGGAAAGTAGGTGCGATGCCTCGATTACCGCACCGCGATTTCCGCCAGTTGCCTCACGAGCACTATTTGCAGGATCTCGCAGATCTTGCTCCGTCCGCTGATTGAAGGCTGGAGATACACAAATTAGAGTATAAAAATAGTGGGCAAAGAGGGGGTGAGAGAGTATTAGATCTCACTTCTCCCCTTTCGACTCCTCCTCCACTCTGCCATTTTGCCGAATCTTGACGCCCCCACTCTCCACACTCATGCATTCTCCCAGGGCGACCGAACTGCATAGGATGATGCGGAGCACGGCTGCAAAGGCCGAGCAGGTGAAGAAGGGCTCGCGTGGGTCCTCCTCGAGCGTTGGCGTGATGAGTTGGCAGATCCATTGCGAAGGTCGTCTGTGGGAGCTGGAGGGTGAAGGGATTCTCCCCGCGGGGACCTAGCAACTACAAAGGCGGGAGAGCCCAAGCTGTTGCCTCAGGGGGACAAGTAAGTCCTCCTAACAACCCATGTCGAGCGAGGTTTTTACCTTTCACCGCATCCGTTCTTCCGCGCCTTCCTGGATTACTTCGGGGCTCAACTCCACCACCTTCCCCCAACACTATTTCTTATTTTGCCGCCTTCGTTTCCCTTTGCGAAAGCTTCATCGGGTACCCCCGTCGTTGGGGGCTTTTCAAACACCTCTTTACCTGTCGAGACATGACCGTAAAGAAATCCTCTACAAAAGGAGAGAAAACCAACTTGATCCAATTGTGTGGTGGTTTAGGCATTCAACTTTGGGGGGAGGGTAGTTTCTCACCGATGTCATTTCCTGACTCGGTGAAGGGCTAGCAACACTCTTGTTTTTATTGCAAGGGCGTTCCAGTCGGCGATGGTCAATCGGGCCTCCTTCCATACTCGGTGGAGCGAGTGCAGTCGACATCATCTCTGGACGTGTCCATGGAGGTGAGGACAGATGTGGAATTCATGGTGATTGTGGTGGTTGCCTTGGTGCAGAAAGGCGTCAATGGGTTGGACCTGTTGGAGGTCTTCTTCCAGCGTAGAATTCATCCCCTGCTGGCGAGGGCACATCCTATGTGGATGTATGAGGGACCGAGTGACCCCACTGTCGGTGTCAAAACCGGCGGATCTCTGTTAGGGGGTCCCGAGCCGTGGACCTTGTATTGATGGGTAACAAGGGACGAAGGGGACAATGTTTACCCAGGTTCGGGCCCTCGCGAGGAGGTAAAACCCTAGATCAAGAAAGTATTGATGTGGATGAGAATTACAGAGTTGATCTACCTAGACATCGTATGAGCTTAAACCCTAGATGACTCGACCTTGCTCTATGAATGGAACCCTCTGGTTTATATAGACACCAGGGGTACCTAGGGTTACACGTAACCGACCTCCAACCGTGGATAGATACGTCGATCCTGTCTTCAAGACTTGAAGGGCACACCAATCTTCGAAGCTTTCCTTCTTGAACATGGGGTCACCGCATAATCCGGCCTCTCACACAGCGGCGCAACAAATGGGCTCATACGAGAGGAGCCGACGGCCCAAGGACCCCTTAGTCTCGGACTCCCTCAGTAGCCCCCTAACTAGCCTCCAATGCCGAGGTATATAGTCTTCAGCAGCTCCACGCGCCCCAAATATCTCGCTTGCGAAGCGAGTTCCTCTATTCCTTCTATTTCGCAGAACAACAATTCGGCCACTGACAAGTTCCCGATTGTCAAAGCGTCACCAAACCCACAACATTAACTTTCCTGCTCGAAGATCGATAACATCCCTCGATTCATGCGCGTAAAATGAAAGATAAGTAACTCAACATCCCTTGACAGAACCGCTCCTTGCAAGTCATGGGAGAAAACTCCTATTTAAGCAGACTGAGTTCGTCATAGGCGACATTCATCCCCTCATCACCAGAAGAAGCCCTAAAGCTTGAGAGCTTGGAAATATGGCGAGTGCCCCAGGTTTGTCCTCGCGCCCCCATGGCCCCCTTCCAGGAGACTGGGCAAGCTGCTCCGTTTACCTTCTT
This sequence comes from Hordeum marinum, assembly GCA_022496015.1. Lineage (NCBI taxonomy): Eukaryota > Viridiplantae > Streptophyta > Magnoliopsida > Poales > Poaceae > Hordeum > Hordeum marinum. The sequence continues at coordinate 332,997,298 of CM039676.1, read as the reverse complement.
CAACTATGCGATCTTGAGGTACAAGGGTATCTCCCCACTTCGGATCTGACATCCACCCATGCTGGGCTGACCTCCACGAACGGTGAAGCCTTTGCGGAGAATTACCCTACCCCCCACAAGAATTAGAGGGTTTGCTTTGTTTCCTTCCTTCTGCGAGGCCTGGGATTTCTTGTCCACCCCTTCTTGAGGGGTCTGCTAGAATTTTACGGGATCCATCTCCAAAACCTTACCCCAGGCTCGATCCTTCACATCTCAGGCTTTGTGTCCCTCTTTGAGATGTTTTGACGTTGCGAGCCCCATTTTGATTTATGGAGAAAGTACTTCTATCTTGTTCCCCGAACTAGGGGAGGGACAATTCGGGAAGTGGGTGGAGTCAAAGTATGGTTCATAGCCGGGACGGGGTACCCTATAGGGACACCAAAGAAGGAAACTAATGATTGGTCCTCAAAATGGTTTTATATTGAACACCTTCCCTTATTCGACCCAACTCGGAGGGGTCTGCCCAAATATGCCAAGGCCCCTCTAAAGAAGCGATTCAACTAGCGATCGAAGAGCCCCTCTCAAGAGGAGAGCCCCGAGGTAAAGTGCTTGGCTGCCAAGGTGAAGTTGCTAGCTCACATCAAGCTGACCATCATCGATGTGATGGCCGTAGCGATTACCCGATGTTTCCAACTGCTCCAACAGCGGGCACATCCTTTGTGGCGGCTATACTGTCCGATCTCTTCAAAGGGGAGAAAGAAGAGTTTGCCCGCCTGACATCAAGGATGGCTTCTCTAGCTACAGCCCCATTGAATTGGTAAGTTTAATTACGTTCCCAAAGCCTGGATGCCTATACTTGATTTTACTGGTCAAAAACCTTCTGACTTTCTTAACATAAATGGAGACGTTCGGTCGAGACAGTCAGCTGCCCTGCTCCCCAACCAGAGAATTATTCCCATGACGACGATCCTGGATCTCACGAAGATTCGAAGATTTTGATCATTTTTTAGGACATGGTCTATTACCAGGAGAGTGTCGATGAGCACTAGGCGTCCCTCATGGACGATCATCCTCGGCTCCTCACTTCTTCTATCGTAAGAGAGAAGAAGGCCCCATCCCGAAAAGGATGCAAGCCCCCCGTTGTTCTGACTATACCTGACTCCTACCCCCAAGGGTCGTCAGACTTCGCGCTGAACACCATCCCGGGCTACCCCGGCTGGGTCCATGCCAGATGCTAGCGGGAGACCCAAGCGAGGGACAATAGCGGGAAACACACCCTCCACACCCTCCACCAAAAGGTACCCAATTCTCCCTTGCTTTTTGGTTGCCGCCACCTTAAGTACTCATAGTCTTTCTTACCGAAACATTCAGGAGACGAGTATATCTTCCCAAAGACACTACCAAGGAGCTAGATAGCCGTTGTCAGCCAAAGCCTCCGGCCCCTACTGAAGCTGGAGCGGGAGCCCCTCTTACGGATCAGCTCCTTGAAGATTTCGGGGGAGTCTCGGTTACTAATTCTGAGGTCGAAAGTGCAATGAATCATCGACATCGAAAGGAGTCCTTGCGCCACCCGGCATTTTCCGATCAAGAGTTTAACGCTCTTAGTTCGGTGGACGCACACCTTGGAGCTGCCCGACCAGGCCTCGAGGGAGCTGCCAGTCTAATGTCTTCCAATATGCGGGTAAGTAGTCGGTTTTGATAACCGAACATAAGTCCTAACCAAGTAGCCCCGAACCTTAATTCAGTCAGGACGACCGAGTTAAGGGTCTAAACACTTTTTTGCTATTGTATAGGATTCAAGACAACAAAACAAGAAGTTGTCCAAGGACCTTGAGTCTAGTCAGACAGATTTGAAGACTACCAAGGCCGAATTGGAGGAGGTGAATTTTTACCAGAGAGGCACATAGTAAGTAAAAAAGGTATTTTATTATGTGCCAAAAATGAAATTTGGAGACACCCTTTCTAATGAAGGATTGTGTTGTAGCAGCCGAATCCATAGATCAGCTGCAAAAGGATTTGGATGTGTCTCGAGAAACTTAAAGGTATGTCAAGTCTCAGCTTGTGGCTGGTTACTGTGTATTGGAGCAATGTGGCGAAGACAAGAATCAACTCAAAGGCGAAAACCAACGGCAACCCCAAGAGATTGAGAATTTAACGACTCAATTGGCACAAACCCATGTCGAGAACCAGAAATTGAAGGGAGGCATGTTTTGTAAGTGAATTTCTAACCTGGAATTTAATAGAGTATTCATGTTGTGTCGAGTTTAATTAATACATCATATGTCGTGTTTAGGCCTCCTAACTGTGCGTCCTGAAGAAGATATCAGCTCATTTGGTGGGGACCTCCTGAAGGAATTGTCTATAATGCACGAGCGAGCTCGGAAAGCTATGAGGAGCATGACCAGGGTGCTCTAGCCATCCAAGACACCTCCACGAGGGATGGCCGAATTGGCAGAGCGTTTTAAATGAGCCCGAGGTTGTTTTGAGCTATGGAAGACTTCGACTTGTTAGGTAGGGGCTCGAGAGGCGTGGGCCATGGTGAAGACCCGTTTCACCAAACCCAACCCGGAGCACTTGACCTGGGTTGGGCCGGCAGGTCCTGATGGACAGGAAATACCCATGCACTTGGTCTATGACCAAGGCCCATTGCTCGGATTTCTCAGGAGGACTATGCCATGGATGCCATAATAGATGATCTCGACCGATCGATGTAATGTTTTGATTATATGTAACTATGTACTTAACACCAAGCCGATTCCATCCGTGTTTTAAACTATTTCTTAACCGATCATTGGCTTCTGCCTCCCCGACCAGTGGCTGGGGAGTGTTCCGTACTATGTATCCTATAGTAAGAGGAAATTATTTCAGAGAACTAGGCAATCCGACCATGTGGTGCAAATAGACAAAACGTGCATAGGTGGGTATGTTATGTTACTATTTAACATAATAAACATCTTCCGAAGAAAATAGTCCCTACATGGTTTCCTTTCTTCAGGTTGTTGTGTTAATCACAAATGTCATAGCTGTGTAACCGTAATCAGGCGAGTAGAAGCTATGTTTGGAGGAAAATCCAGATTTGTGGTGAAGACCACCAATTATGTCTTGTTCCTTCATAGCCGATCAACTTGTTTCTTAAGAGGCTAACTTTTAGCTTCACCCGTCAGAGGTATGTATCCGAATAACCCGGTCATAACAATCGCAGAGGTACTCCCTTTACCCTCTGATACGTCTCCAACGTATCTATAATTTTTTTTGCTTGTTCCATGTTGTTATATTATCAATCTTGGATGTTTTACAATCATTTTATAGCAAATTTATATCATTTTTTTGGAACTAACCTATTGACATAGTGCCAAAGTGCCATTTGTTGTTTTTGCTTGTTTTTTTACTTCGCAGAAAATCAGTATCAAATGGATTTCAATCAAGATGAATTTTTTTGGAGATTTTCTTGACTAGAAGAGTGTAAATGGGGTAAAGAAGCAGCCGGGAGGGAGCCGAGGCTGCCCACAACTCACCAGGGCGCGCTACAGGCCCCAGGCGCGCCCTGATGGGTTGTGGCCACCTTGGGGACCCCCTCCACCTACAATCACCTCTATATATTCTCAAATATTTGGAAAACCCTAGGATAGTCAACAACACACATTTTGAGCCGCTGCAAGTTCAGGAACCTCGAGATCCAATCTAACACCATCACGGAGGGATGCATCGTCTTCATGTGTGCCTCTCCGATGATGCTTGAATATTCCACCATAGACCTACAGGTTCATGGGCAGTAGCTAGATGGATTTTGTCACGGCCACGATGCGATCATATCCTTATTGTTGGCACGAGGGCCTCGATAGGGACAAAAGCACATCTCGTCGTTTTGCAAGAATGGATTTCATTACAAATACGTGTACAGAAGAGATGAGTATATGGAATTGGATTACACTCGCCACAAGTTACATCAAGATCACATCAATACAACAACATATTCAATCATCATACATAAGAGCAGGCTCCGACTACGAATGAAATCAAATGATAAAATGACATGCATCCTGCTATCCCAGGCTGCCGCCTGGAACCCATCCTAGATTGATGATGATGAAGAACTCCAAATCAAACAAGCATCACTCTCACAGGTACGCAAGTAACTAGGGGCGGCAAAAGTGGAACAAAACAACAAGCAAAAGGCCAAGCCTTCCACCTTGTTTATTTTTGCAGGTATTATCTCTTCAGATGAGCCGCTGTTAAGTATTCTGCAAGAGAAAATGGATCTTTAATAGCCAACCTGGCTGGATCTTCATGGTTTACCATAACCAATACTAAATGATTGGGTTTTCAAGCCAGCTCGGAGAATTTATTATTTTTCAAGAGCCGTCCTGTCAGTTATAATGTTGTGTCATCTAACTGATCGGTTCTTGGATTTCTTCTAATGTGCTCTATAGTAATCTACAACACTCATGGATTTCTCAAACATATATTTGCCGGGTTGCACCGCAACCACGAGCAGTGATTTCATCTCAAAGACAAAGGAATTATTTCAGGATATTCATTCCGGGTTATATTACAACCACGGTCAAGGATTCATTCAACAAATTGTGGTGAGTCATATTATTCTTACATAGTCCCAAGTCGCCGCAGGCAGACGACCCGACACTTGGGGGCTACATTATTCAAGTCCAGTTTATATCAAATATGCAAGTCCCATGTCGCTGCAAGCACGCACCACGGCCCTTGGGGGCTAATGCAAGCCGGTTTTCAAATCATTACATTATCAGCAAGAACCTATTATCTCAAGGAGATGAGCCGGCCTTTCTACATTTTTCTAAGTCTCAGCCCAGTAGGTCTTACTGACCCGTCACTTGGGGGCTACACCACTCAGATCAAATTTTCTAAAGTCCCAAGTCGCCGCAGGCGTGCGACCCGGCACTTGGTGGCTACAATGTTTAGCTGTTTAAATAGATTATATGGTTAAAATTGAAGACCCGGTGCATCACATTCTGATGAGCCAGCCCTTGGGGGCTACACCTGCTGAAGTTACATAAAGTATAAGACAGTTATAAGTCCCATGTTGCTGCAGGCAGGACAACCCAGCACTTGGGGGCTACATAGTCCAATATATTATTGCAAAGCACCAAGTTATCATGGATAATCTCAGAGCTTGGGGACTACAGGTAATATGGACATATCAAAAACTTTGAGGAGAATTTTGAAGATGTTAATTATGGAGTTCAGTTGTTAGACCCGGTGTCACCAACATTCATGACCCGACGTTATCAAAAGATCATAACCCGCCGGAATTTATATATGTCGCCCTCCTTGACAACAAGGGAAGTCCAGATCTATGTCATGAGGATTTCTTGTTTTCAAGATTTTCATTAAGTCAAAGTATTGGAAGCCGACTCAATGGCATATGTGTATTCTATTCCCAATATTTTTTCAAAAGGACACTGACAACCAAGATGATTCTCAAGACGACTCATTCATATGCAGAAAAGACCCGGATTTCTGAAGAGCCACTTCATAAGCCGGCCAAAGGAGCGAGCCGGCCACTTAACATATTTGTTACTCTTATTTCAGGAGCTTAGCATGAATAAATTCAAGCTAACCTGGGGGCTAATGTCAGGGATATAGCCCGCGGTATGACCCGGCCTGGCGACTCACAGGAGACCCGGTAAAGACATGACGTTTTAGTAATCCATCAGGCGGGTCACAGGACGACCAGGCCCAAGACCCGACGTGTGAGCCGGAGCCAGGCGGCTCACAAGAGAAGGCCTAAAGGAGAAAGGATATCCTTACAAGAGAAACAAGACCCGGAATAGGATTCTAAAGAGATTAGTCCTACTCCTACTCCTAGTAGGACTCTATTTGTAAACCTACCCTCTCCACTTATAAGGAGGGGTAGAGAACCCCTAGAAAGACAAGTTCACAAGTCCACAAGTTTAGAAAACACAAGAGATTAGAGATAGAAAGATTAGAGGCTCTCGTGATTAGAGGTAGCAAACAACACCCTTGTAACCGAGAGATCTCCTTCATCATCAATACTAGACAAGCAGGACGTAGGCTTTTACCTCCATCGAAGGGGCCGAACCTGGGTAAACTCCGTGTCTCTCGATTCCGATGAACCCCTTCAATCTGCCACGTACTTGCGTCTTCGCCCCGAACCTAAGTCCGTTCATCCGGACATCTGCCGTGACAAAACCATGACACACTCCGAACGCTTTCGTAACTCTATCGAGAAGAAGCAATCCGTAACAAACAATCAACACACAATACACCACAACATATGCAGGACATGGTGCGCAAACAAATATGATGCATGTCCGGTTTTAATATGCAAGCCATGGAAAATCACATCAAACAACTACTACACATGAAAGTGAAGCTCAATATGCAACGGGCTGCATATTGACGAACCTCCACATTCAAATTTTTAGATCACTCTCGTTTAGGTACACATCAATGTTAAATGTTATTAAACATGGCAAGAGGTGAAGCACAAAGAGACTACACATCTAGGCATCTTAAATGAGGTCAAAAACAATTTATAGAATTTCCAAAACGTCCGTGTAAGCATAATATGAATTCGATCCAGATCTTAAATAAGCATAACTTATTGATGTTAAACACAAATATAAAATGCACCATGTTATTCTACATGATTTTCTATTCAAGTTACATATATAGAACAGTTTCAATGGAGCTACGGTTAATTAGTTATGAAATAAATCATTTTACATGGCATAAATGCAAATTTAGTCAAACAACAAGTTAAATATTTTATACATGAAAGTTCAATATTGTGAAACTACACGAAATTCTACCTATTTTACATATATAAAACATTTTCATACGATGCACAGTTATCTAGATATTAGCAATTTAAACTACTGTCATTATCGGTCAAATGCATGTTTGGGTATTGACAAATTGTCAGAACCAAAAAAATAATAATAAACTGGGCCAAATCCGCAGCACAGTACAGTGACCCAAAATTGGATCAGGCCCAAGCTAACATGTGTGCTCATGTGGGAATGGCAAGAGGGCCCAAGGTGCTAGACTCACAAGAAAAGAAATAAAATGAAAGGACAAGAAACAAAATATGTGGAGCATGGGATTCGAACCCTGGCATCCTTGGATTGCAGCTGCGTTGGAGACCAACTTGGCTACAACAAATCTGCGAGCAGGTATGGGTTTGGCACAAGATGAGGTATGTGTGCGTGTGGAATAACATATAAACAAACAAAAGGGAAAAAATGGAGGGCGCTGGGTTTGAACCCATGACCTCTTCGAGGAGAATTCGACAGGATAACCAGAGCGACGTGTACATGCTAGTGATAATAAAGGGTTGTGGCTGAAGATGAAACAGTGGCAATGCTTGATACTCTGAAAACACAAAATATTCAATAGTAAAATGCAGCCGCGGGGATTTGATCTCTAGACCTCAAGGATGTAGCACTGTTGCGCTAAGAGCAACTCCAACCGGCCGACCTATTTTGTCCGTCCGCGTCCGTTTGGGTCGTCGCGGACAGAAAAGATGGCTCAACGCGTATACCCAAACGGACGCGCGTCCGTTTTCATCCGCCTGCGACCCATTCATGGCCCAAATTTGAGCCGCATTTGCATCGGCGCGGACACAAGACGGACGCGCGCGTCGCCCACCCTTCTCCTCCCCCTGGCCCGCATGTCGGCAGCTCCTCGCCATCATTTCACCCCAAAACCGAAAACATCCCACCCCCACCCGCGCGTGCGGCATGGACGACGACCTCGACACCGCCCAAGGCCTAGCCTCCCTCGCCTTTGCTGACCCTGTCTCTGGCAAAGGCCACCGCGCCCACAAGGCCCTGACGGCTACCAAGAAGAGGGCAGCACTGATAGAGGAGCAGCGCGCCGCGAAGCGGGCCATCGACTCGGCCAAGAGGAAAGAGCGCCAGCGTGAGCAGGAAGCCCGGACGGAGGTAGCGGCCGCGACGACCCTCATGATGGCCGTGGAGAGAGAGTCCACCGCCGCGCACCAAAACGAACTCGTCTGCGTGGCCACGAGGCAGGCATTTGTTCTCCTAGGGTTAAATCTTGGGCATCACTCCATTGTCGCGATCGTGGTCGCCGCTGTCAGCACTCGCTCGTCGGGCATGCCATAGTCATCGCGCGGGTCGCGTCCCTGCTACCGCGGCCAGCCGCAAGCTTCCCGTCTGTCCAACTCTTCAGGCTCAGGTTCAACGGAGGTCAGCATCGTCGTGCCTGCCACACCGGTGCCCATCAACATCAACCTCAACACCACGCCCGTGGGTAGTGGATTGTCCTCCGATGGCTCGCAGAAACGCATGTGTGGGCTCTCAGCCGACGCCATGCCACACACCCGCAACCGGCTCGACCAAATGCTGACGACCGAGGACGAGGCCAAGAGCTTGTTCATGGAGGGCCTCATCTACTATGGCACTAGGGGCATGCCCTACGATCCCGACGAGACGCAAAGCCAGGATGGCCGAGCCCCCTTTATGGCGTACGACCTCGACGATGACACGTTCGACCCATTGATGGAAGATCAAGTCGGCTTGGGCTCTTTCCCGCTCGAGCATTAGTTCCCCGAGGACTATAGCCTCGACGAGGAGGACGATGAGATAGACATCGGTGGGGAACCGTTGTTCAATGGGCCCGAGGTCATTAGCCAAGCCAACGCAAAGAAGAAGAGGAAGAGCAAGCGGACCAAGACATACTCAATTGGTGAGGACACACTCCTTTGTGAGTGTTGGAGGGACATTGGACAAGACCCCAAGGTTGGCACCGAGCAAAAGGCTTCGACTTTTTGGCTGCGAGTTCATCGGGAGTTCCACGAGAGGAAGAAGTTCAAGCCCTACCAATTTGAGAGCAAGCGTGGATGGTTTTCGCCCGGCAAGCATTGGAGGGTGATGCAACAAGAATGCAACAAGTTTCGCACCAGCCTTGATAGCATAGACGCTCGCCCCATGAGCGGGATTGGCATGAAGGATATGGTGTGCCGGCGTGCTCATACATGCTTGCTGAAATGATTGCACATATGCTTGCTTGTCATTGTTGTTTTTTGCCCATCTCATTAGGTCTTCCAAGCTTTGGACACCTTCAAGGCCCAACATGGCGGCAAGAGCTTCACTCTCACCCATTGTTGGTTGATCATCAATGAAGGGGATAAGTTCAAGGAGAAATACGCCGCACTTCGTGCTCGTGCAGGGAAGGAGGCCATGGAGGAGCTTGGTGAGGGAGAGAAGCCACGGCCACGGGGAACGAGCAACTCCAAGAAACATGACAAGCAAGAGGCCACGTACCTTGCTTTGCAAGCTACTGTGCAAGGCATGATCACTGGCAAGGACTCAAGAGAGGAGAAGCGCCGGCAAGACAAGGACTAGCAAGTCCGTGCGTTCATGGAGATACAAGAGAAGAAGCTGGCGTTGGAGACGGAGAAGCAAGCGAAGATGCTCGCCATTGAGGAACTCAAGGCTCCTACCAAAAGCGAGAGAAGTTCGGCTATCTGCCATTGTTGCAAATATGCCCTAGAGGCAATAATAAATTGGTTATTATCATATTTCCTTGTTCATGATAATCGTTTATTATCCATGCTATAATTGTATTGACCGGAAACTCAGATATATGTGTGGATACATAGACAACACCATGTCCATAGTATGCCTCTAATAGACTAGCTCGTTGATCAAAGATGGCTATGGTTTCCTAGTCATGGACATGAGATGTCATTTGATAACGGGATCACATCATTAGGAGAATGATGTGATGGACAAGACCCAAACTACAAACGTAGCATATGATCGTGTCAGTTTATTGCTACTGTTTTCTCCATGTCAAGTATCTGTTCCCATGACCATGAGATCATGCAACCCACTGACACGGGAGGAGTACTATCGTGGATTTGTCACGACAGATGTCCGGGTGAACGAACTTAGGTTCGGGGCGATCACAACTATGTGGCAGCTTGAGAGGGGTTGGTCGGAATCGAGAGACGCGAGTTTTACCCAGGTTCGGCCCCTCCAATGGAGGTAAAAGCCTACCTCCTGCTTGTTTGGTATTGATGATGAAGAATATCTCTCGGTTACAAGGGTGCTGTTTAGCTACCTCTAATCACGAGAGCCTCTAATCTGTCTATTTCTAATCTCTTGTGTCTGTCTAAATTTGTGGACTTGTGAACCTGTCTTTCTAGGGGTGCTCTACCCCTCCTTATATAAGTGGAGAGGGTAGGTTTACAAATAGAGTCCTACTAGGAGTAGGATTAGGACTAGTCTCTCTAGAATCCCATTCTGGGTCTTGTTTCCTTCGGCTGAGAGTCTTTCTCTCTTTGGGCCTTCTCTTGTGAGCCGCCTGGCGCCGGCTTGCACACTGGGTCTTGGGCCTGGTCGTCCTATGACCCGCCTGCCGGGTCACCAATCAAACTCCATGTCTTGACTAGGTCTCTTGTGAGTCACCAGGCCGGGTCATACGGCAGGGTATATCCCCGACATTAGCCCTCAGGTTAGCTTGAATTTATTCATGGTAACCTCCTAAATTAGGAATAGTAAATATGTTAAGTGACCGTCTTGCTCCTTTGGCCGGCTTATGAAGTGGCTCCTGAGAAATCCGAGTCTTTTCTGCATATGATTGAGTCGTCTTGAAAATCGTCTTTCTTGTCAGTGTCCTTTGCAAAATATTGGGAATAGAATACCCATATGCCATGGAGTCGGCTTCCAATACTTTGGCTTAATGAAAATCTTGAAAATAAGAAATTCTCATGACGTAAATCCAGACCTCCATTGTTGTGAAGTAGGGCGGCTTATATAAACTCTGACGGGTTATGATCTTTTGATAACGCCGGGTCATGAATGTTGGTGACGCCGGGTCTAACAACTGAACTCCATAATTAACATCTTGAAAATTCTCCTCAAAGTTTTTGATATGTCCATATTACGTGTAGCCCCCAAGCTTCGAGATTATCCATGATGACTTGGTGCTTTGCAATAATATATTGGACTGTATAGCCCCCAAGTACCAGGTTGTCTTGCCTGCAGCAGCTTGGGACTTGTAACTGTCTTATACCTTATAAAGCTTCAGTGGGTGTAGCCCCTAAGGGCCGACTCATCAAAACGTGATGTGCCGGTTCTTCAATTTGAACCTCTTAATCTGTTAATCAGATGAATACTATAGCCCCCAAGTGCCGGGTCGCATGCCTGCAGCGACTTGGGACTTTGAAATATTTGACCTGAGCGGTGTAGCCCCCAAGTGTCGGGTCAGTAAGAATTAGTGGGCTGGGACTTAGAAAAATATAGAAAGGCCAGCTCATCTCCTTGAGATAATAAGGTCTTGCTGACAATGTAATGGTTTGAAAACGGGTTTGCATTAGCCCCCAAGTGCCGTGGTGCGTGCTTGCAGGAACATGGGACTTGCATAATTGATATAAACTGTATTTGAATAGTGTAGCCCCCAAGTGCTGGGTTGTCTGCCTGTAGCGACTCGGGACTATGTGAGAATAATAACTCATCATAATGCACCTCAGAATAATGCACCTCAGAAGTTCTCTTGAACTGATATTGATCTGATTTGAAAGAGTCCTTGGTCATGGCTGTAATATAACCCGGAATGAATATCCTGGAATAATTCCTTTGTCTTTTGCCATGAAATCCCTGCTCACGGTTGCGGTGCAAGCCGACAAATATATACTTGATAAATCAATGAGTGTTGTATATTACTACAAAGCACAATTGAAGAAATCCGAGAACCGGTCAATTAGACGACACGCCATTATATCTGATAGGGCGACTCTTCAAAAATAATCAACTTCCAATCTAACGGTAGCTCATCTGAATAGACAAGACCTGCAAAGATAACCAAGACAAAATATGTTCTGTATTGCTGTAAGGGCGGCTTGAAAAAACACAAACCGGAGATGTTAAATCTTTCATAGCCTTGCTCCTTCTTTCATAATCTTGCTCTGACCCGGCTTGATAAGCCGGCATGATATGTGAATATGATGCAATGTAGGATGCAATGTATGATGCTATGTATGATGCAATGTATGATGCAATGTATGATGTTCTTGCTTTTTCAATAACTCATGTGCCGGTTCTTCTGGGTGGACTCGCTAATTAAAACTCCTTATCAGTACAGGGTTTCTATCGAGATTGACCGTTAATTTCTTAGAACGGCTCAGGGTCTCTAAGCGAGATTAATGGACAGGAAGTGTAACGTCCCAGAAAGAGACACGACAGGGCATGACTACCCTGGTATCCCATAAATTGCCTCTCACGTGACATAAATCCATCGTTTTAACCTTAAACAGATTAACTGTCTAAGAGTACGAACGAGCCACATAGCGGAGAGTCGGCAGTAGATGAGAGAGTTTATCCTCGCTTTTCGTAAGCGGGCCCTCACATGACAAGAACCGCCAATTTAAGCTTAACCTGTACAGGGTCTCTATCAAGATTGGTCGTCAATTTCTTTGGACCGGCTTAGGGTCTCTAAGCGAGATTAACTGGTAAGAGTTCAGCGGGTCACCTAGCGGAGCAGCATCAACTTACATGCAAGTTTAACCCGAGCTTATGGTGGCTTAAGAGCCGATCAAGAGGGTATGTAAGCTAAACCTGGTGGGTTGGAAGCCCCCAAATGACCTTGTTGACGGAGTCAACTTTGTGGCTTAAGAGCCGATCAATAGGGTCTGATAAGCTAAACCCGGAGGGTTGGAATCCCCCTAGATGACCTTGTTGACGGAGTCAACTTTTTGGCTTAAGAGCCGATCAATAGGGTCTGATAAGCTAAACCCGGACTGTTGGAGGCCCCCTAGATGACCTTGTTGATGGAGTCAACTTTTTGGCTTAAGAGCCGATCAATAGGGTCTGATAAGCTAAACCCGGAGGGTTGGAAGCCCCCCTAGATGACCTTGTTGACGGACTCAACTTTTTGCACCATCTTGTAAGTCGCCATCTTGTAAGCCGCCATCTTGTATGAAGAAACGGCAGAATCCTCCAAGTGACTTTATGATGATCCAATGAATCCGGGCACCTGTATTTGAATAGTATATCTCGACGGTTCGTCCTCCTGGGCAACTTTTAATCTTCCGCCAAAAATGTAGTGGCCCCCAGGATCAGGTTAACTTTGCAATGACCTGGGGTTCTCGTTGAAAACGACCAAATGTGTCGAGCTATCTCTATAGCCCCCGAGTCTTAAGTTGACTCGAAGAGGTGGTTTGAGAATCTCCACTGAAGGTTGAGGTTGACCGTGGCGGGTTATAGATGATCCCATATGATTTTTTTCGATAATCCGATCGATGGTTCGTCCCGGCTGGTTATTTAAGTGAACCAAACTGTAGTAGCGGCGACTTGTGCGCCTGTCCGTCGGGCGGCTCGTATAGATGAACACTACACCAATATGCTATAGATCAGATTGCGGGTGGCGAAGTGCGCGCATCCGTTGGGCGGCTCGTACAGACGAGCACTGCACCGATATGTTGAGGTAGAATCAGACTGTGGGCGGCGTCTTGCGCTCGTCCGTTGGGCGGCTCATATAGGCGAGCCCGACCTATTATGCCAATGTAGATTGGACCACAGGGCGGTGATTCAGAACTGTCCATTGGGCGGCTTGTACTGGTGTATGCTGCCACTGGCGTGTTGATGTAGACGTAGAAACCAGCCGCAACATTGTAAGCCGATGCTGTTTGTGAAAGACGCCACATCGTTGTAAGCCGACACGGAGGGCGAGAGATGGCGACGATGTTGTAAGCCAGCACGGATGGCGAGAGACGGCATGACGTTGTAAGCTGGTGTGGATGGCGAGAGACGGCCGCGACACTGTAAGCCCGTGCAGTGACGAGAGACGGCCATGGCGTTGTAAGCCGGCGAAGACGCGAGGGTTAACCGCGGTGTTGTAAGCCGGCGCAGACGCAAGGGTTGGCTACAGTGTATGTAAGCCGACACAGACGATGAATCCGTCGCATCGAAAACCGGCGTTGACACACGAGGCGGCCATGGCATTGTCGATGTCGACCGGGCTCCATCCACGCAGTATAACACCACTTTCATAATTATCCTGTAGAAAAATATACCACAGTACAAAGTAATCGTTCTCCTATAAGGAGTTAATATCTATAGATAAAATAAATTGGATAGATAGCACCTGATATTTTCCTCATGTGCGCGTAGCACAAGGAGCACAGATATGTGTATATCTGTCAGCCGGCTCCGTTTAGGTCGAGCAATTATGCATCATCTGATGATGTCTTCCCTTTGGCGAGTCTGTCAGACTGACCGGATTGCATTCACAAAATTTATCTGATGGGAATTCAGGTGAACTTAAAATCTCAGAAATCTAGCAGCCAGTAAAATCTCTGAAATTTGTAACTTTGAAGCTTTTGCATGTAGCACTAGCGAATAAACGCCCCTGTCTAGGAGCTTGCCGCACAACGACATCCATCTTTTTGTTGTTTTTATAAACAATGTGCTTGCTCTTCTTCCTCGTGTTTTTGCATCATGGTATTCCCATGCCTGGCCAAATCACTCACGCACATAATTGATCAATTCCTTGGTACTTGTCCGCAGAAAACTCGCGGGAAACCTGATGGTTGCAGAAGGCAAACGAAGAAACCGGCTATCGACGGCGCGCGACATAGCCGTCCGCGGCCTGCGACAGGGGAGCCGGTAGTGGCTGCACGCGTTTGAGCGGTGAATACGGGGCGGGTAGGCCCCACGATGATGGGGCAACTCGACAGCGAGGCATAAGGCCGGCTCAAGGCGTGCCACAGTGGCTTGAAGCGAGGTCACAGAGGCAACGGCGATGGCCGGTGACTCGGAACGAGGCCGCGTGGGGAGGCTTGAGGCAGAGACCGACGAGCCGTGATAGTGGCTTGGCACGGCTCCAATGGAGGAGGCGGTGGATCGAGGTTGGAGTCAATGCTGGGACTGCTCGATGCGCAATGACGAAGGTGACAGGGGCGGCTCAACGCGCTCCACAGCAGCGGAGCGAGGGCACGACAGAAAAGGCCGGCGGCTCAAAAAAGACGAAGACCGGCGGAGCGGCTTGCTTACTCGCAGCGGAGGCGAGGTTAGGGACTGAGGGCAACTCGAAGGCGAGCCACTTCGGTGGGGCGAGGTAGAGCCAGGCGACCGGATGGATGCAATAGCAATGAGGCCATGGTGGCAGTGGCTTGGCGGGCGCACAGGGGAGTCATGCGCCGGCGGTTGCAGTGGGTCAGCGACAGGGCATGGCATCGGCCAACGAGAGCGGGTTGAGGCGGCCTGCGGCGGTGAAACAACTGATGCAAGAGCTGACCCAGCCATGGCGAAGCGGCTTGCGTGCGGTGGAGGCAGGCTGCAGCGACGGACGGGTGGAGCTGGCAGGAGGCAAGGCGGCGGCTCGCGTAGGTGGAGGTGAGGCCGAACCGTAAGGATTCGGGCATAGGTGAATAGAGGCGAGCCGGCCTATGGGGAGGCCCGTGCTCAGGCGGCAGAGGCAAGGTCGAGTCGGACCTGGGTGACGACTGGGTCGGCGATTCGAGTCGAGGCGAGGTGACTTGGAGTAGTGGTCGAGCCCAACACGGAGGCTGATTTTCTTTCCTCTTCTAGAATTGATTCCTCTGCTGCCCGACCTGACGCGTGGTGTGTCCAAGCAACAATGGTGGTGGCGTAGATGATTTTTTGAACGCAGGCCAACTTACATGGACAGCTACTTGTCCTCTTTGCTTGATTTCTGGATGCATAGTATCGTTTTGCCGGTGTAAGTCATGATGCGGGGTTGTGGACAGTGGGATCATATTGATTTCCTTTCTTTTTGATTGCGTGTGCCGATCTTTCGTATGGATTCAACAGTTGGAGTTGCGGCTGGTTGAAAACACCCGCTGTATCCATGTGTTGTTTCCGAGTATCTTCTCTAAACAAAAAGGCACCATGCTCGACAGATTCATGGGCTATGTCAATTGATGGTTTCAAATTCAGTGTGATCTTCCATGCCGATTCTTCTTCATCCAACGAATTGCAAGCTTTCTCGATCCCTGAAAGAGCTCCCTCCAAAAACAAAACACCATCGTGTGAGTGCCCCATGATGGGCGCCAACTGTCGTGGATTTGTCACGGCAGATGTCCGGGTGAACGGACTTAGGTTTGGGGCGATCACAACTATGTGGCGGTTAGAGAGGGGTTGGTCGGAATCAAGAGACGCGAGTTTTACCCAGGTTCGGCCCCTCCGATGGAGGTAAAAGCCTACCTCCTTCTTGTCTGTTATTGATGATGAAGAAGATCTCTCGGTTACAAGGGTGCTGTTTAGCTACCTCTAATCATGAGAGCCTCTAATCTGTCTATTTCTAATCTCTTGTGTCTGTCTAAATTTGTGGACTTGTGAACCTGTCTTTCTAGGGGTGCTCTAGCCCTCCTTATATAAGTGGAGAGGTAGGTTTACAAATAGAATCCTACTAGGAGTAGGATTAGGACTAGTCTCTTTAGAATCCTATTCTGGATCTTGTTTCTCTCGTAAGGAAATCCTTTCTCCTTTAGGCCCACTTGGTTATACAACATCATAGTAAGCCTAGCAAGCAATGTGACTAAGTGTTAGCCATGAGATCTTATATTACAGAACGAGTAAAGAGACTTGTCGGTAATGAGGTTGAACTAGGTATACAGATACCGACGATCGAATCTCGGGCAAGTAACATACCAAAGAACAAAGGGAACAACATACATGATAAACTTAATCCTTGACATAGAGGTTCGACCGATAAAGATCTTCGTAGAATATGTAGGAACCAATATGGTCATCTAGGTCCCGCTATTGGTTATTGACCATAGAGGTGTCTCGATCATGTCTACATAGTTCTCGAACCCGCAGGGTCTACACACGTAAGGTTCGGTGATGTTTCGGTAGTATAGACTTATGTATGGTGGTGACTGAAGGTTTTTCGGAGTCCCGGATGAGATCCTGGACGTCACGAGGAGCTACGGAATGGTCCGGAGGTAAAGATTGATATATGGGATAATAGTGTTTGGTCTCTAGAAGGGTTCCGGAATTCACCGGAAATAGTTTCGGATGTTTCTTGAAATGTTCGGGGTACAAGGACACTTTATTTGGGCCAAGGGGTAAAGCCCATGAGGCTTTAGAAAAGTGCAAAAGGTGCTTTGCGGAGGCCAGGGGCCAGACGCCACGGACCCTGGCATCTGGGGCTAGACTCCGAGGACCTTGGCGTCTGGTCCTGGAGTCCGAGGGGGACTCTTGCCTTGCAGGCAAACCAACCTTGAGGAGGATTTTTCTCCAAGTTTCAACCCCAGGGCTCAGCATTTAAATAAAGGGGCGGGGCTAGCACTTGGGACACATCAAGAAACCCTAAGCCACGTGCTGCCTCTCCTCTAGTTCGTAGTTTCTCCTCTAGATCGGTTTCAGCGGTGCTTAGGTGAAGCCCTACTGGAATTACTCCACCACCATCGCCGCAACGCCGTCGCGCTACCAGAGAACTCGTTTAGCTCTCCGCTCCCTCTTGCCGGATCAAGAAAGCGGAGAGCGTCATCGAGCTGTACGTGTGCTGAACGCAGAGGTGCTATCCGTTCGACGCTAGATCAAAAGGACCGTGATCAAGATCATGAGACGATTCGTGGTTGGATCGCGGGATGGATCGTGATCAAGATCGCAAGACTATTCGTGCTTGGATCGCGGGACGGATCGTGTTGAGATCGTGGGACGGTCGGTGATTTGGATCGTGAAGACGTTCGACTACATCAACCGCGTTTCTTAACGCTTCCCGCTTAGCGATCTACAAAGGTATGTAGATCCACTCTCCCTCTCGTAGATGCTCATCACCATGGATAGATCTTGCGTGTGCGTAGGAATTTTTTTGTTTCCCATGCAACATTCCCCAACAGTGGCATCATGAGCTAGGTCTATGTGTAGATGAGATCTCGAGTAGAACACAAAGAGTTTGTGGGCGTTGATGCTTAGATTGCTTCCTCCCTTGGTCGTGTTTTGGTTCAGTGGTATTGTGGGATGAAGCGGCTCGGACCAACCTTAATCGTACGCTTCTGAGAGACCGGTTCCATCGACTGACGTGTAACTTCGTTGCACAAAGATGGCTGGCGGGTGTCTGTTTCTCCTACTTTAGTTGGATTGGATTTGACAAAGGCGGTCCTTGAGAAGGTTGAAAAGCAATTTATGTATCACCGTTGTGGTTTTGTGTAGGTGAGAATTGTTCTTGCTAGATACCCGTAGCATCCACGTAAAACTTGAAACAACAATTAGAGGACGTCTAACTTGTTTTTGCAGGGTATATTGTGATGTGATATGGCCAATTGCATGATGTGATATATATGATGTATGAGATGATCATGTGTTGAATAGAATGTCACGACTTGCTTGTCGATGAGTACGACAACCGGCAGGAGCCATAGGGTTGTTTTTAATTATTATATGACCTGCGTGTCAATCATTAAGCGTTATGTAATGCTTTACTTTATCCCTAAATGGTAGCAATAGTAGTATGAGCATGCTGGGCACGACATCCCCGATGGTGACACAATGATGGAGATCATGGTGTCATGCTGGTGACGATGGAGATCAGCCCGGTGCTTTCAAGATGGAGATCAAAAGCACAAGTTCATGGCCATATCATGTCACTTATGATTTGCATGTGATGTTAATCCTTTTATGCATGTTGTTTTGATTTGGATGACGGTAGCATTATAAGGTGATACCTCACTTAATTTCAAGATAAATTGTGTTCTCCCCGAGTGTGCACCATTGCGAAAGTTCGTCGTGTCGAGACACCATGTGATGATCGGTTGTGATAGACTCTACGTTCACATACAACGGGTGCAAGCGAGTGTTGCACATGCAGAACACTCGGGTTAAACTTGATGAGCCTAGCATGTATAGACATGGCCTCGGAACACAAGAGACCGAAAGGTCGAACATGAGCCATATAGTACATATGATCAACATGATGATGTTCACCATTGAAACCACCTCAACTCATGTGATGATCAGACTTGAGTTGGTGAATTTGGATCATGTATCAACGAATGACCGGAGGGATGTCAATTTGAGTGGGAGTTCTTAAGTAATATGATTAATTGAACTCATTAACATGAACATAGTCAGTAGTGTCTTTGCAAATTATGTTGTAGCTCACGCTGTAGCTCCCTTGAATTTTTATATTTTCCTAGAGAAATAGAGTTGAAAGATGATGGTGGCAATATTGCGGACTGGGTCCGTGATCTAAGGATTGTCCTCATTGCTACATAGAAGGCTTATGTCTTTAATGCACCGCTCGGTGCGCCACCCCCTCTAGCGTCGTCTGTAGATGTTGTGAACATCTGACAAGCACGTTTCAATGACTACTTGATAGTTTAGTGCGTCATGCATTACATCTTAGATTGAGGCTCCAAAACATTTTGAACGTCATAGAACTTATGAGATGTTCTAAGATCTGAAATTGGGATCTCAGGCTCGTGCCCATGTTGTGAGATATGAGATCTCCAATAAGATTCTTTGCCCGCAAGATGAAGGAGAATAGCTCAATCGTTGAGCATGTGCTCAGATTGTCTGGGTGCTACAATCGCTTGAATCGAGTGGGAGTTGATCTTCCAGATAAGATAGTGATTGATATAGTTCTCCAAACCACTATCACTAAGCTACTAGAGCTTCATGATGAACTATGAAATGTAGGGATAGAAATGATGATCCCTGAGCTATTCGCGATGTTTGACACTTCAAAGGTAGAAATCAAGAAAGAGCATCAAGTGTTGATGGTTAGTAAAAACACTAGTTTCAAGAAGGGTAATGGAAAGGTGGGAAACTTCATGGATGACAAGTCAGTTGCTCCTCCAGTGAAGCAACCCAAAGTTGAACCCAAACCCGAGACTAAGTGCTTGTATTATGAGGAGAGCGGTCACTGAAGCGGAACAACCCTACATAGTTGGTAGATAAGAAGGCTGGAAATGTCGACAGAAGTATATTTGATATACGTGTTATTGATGTGTACCTTGCTAGTACTCCTAGTAGCACCTGGGTATTGGATACCGGTTCGGTTGCTAAATGTTAGTAACTCGAAGTAAAAGCTACGGAATAAACAGAGACTAGCTAAGTGTGAGGTGACGATGTGTGTTGGAAATGTTTCCAAGATTGATGTGATCAACATCGCACGCTCTCTCTACCTTCAAGATTAGTGACAAACCTCAATAAATGTTATTTGGTGTTTGCATTAAGCATGAACATGATTAGATCGTGTTTATTGCAACACAGTTATTCATTTAAGTTAGAGAATAATGGTTATTGTGTTTACATGAATAATACCTTCAACGGTCATGCACCCAGTGAGAATGGTTTGTTGAATCTTGGTCGTAGTAATACACATGTTCATAACATTGATGCCAAAAGATACAAAGTTAATAATGATAGTGCCACATACTTGTGGCACTGCCACTAATTGTCATATTGGTATAAATCGCATGAAGAAACTCCATGCTGATGGATCTTTGGATTCATTCGATTTTGAATCGGTTGAGACATGCGAACCATGCCTCTTGGGCAAGATGACTAAGGACCCTGTTTTCCGGTTTGATGGAGCGGGCAAGTGATTTATTGGAAATGATACATGTTGATGTATGCAATCCAATGAGTCTTGTAGAGTGCGGTGGATATTGTTATTGTCCTACCTTCACTGATGATTTGAGTAGATAATAGTGTATATTTACATAATGAAACACAAGTCTGAATCGTTTGAAAAGTTCAAGCAAATTCAGAGTGTAGTTTAAGATCATCATGACAAGAAGATAAAAATGTCTGCGATATGATCATGGACGTGAATATCTGAGTTACGAGTTTGGCATACAACTTTAGACAATGTGAAAGTTGTTTCACAACTCATGCCAGTTGGAACACCATAGTGTGATGGTGTGTTCGAACGTCATAGTCGTGCTCTATTGGATATGGTGCATACTATGATGTCTCTTATCGTTGTGCCACTATCGTTTTGGGGTAATGCATTAGAGACAACTACATTCACTTTAAATAGGGAACCATTTAAATCCGTTGAGATGACACTGTATGAATTATGGTTTGATAGAAACCTAAGTTGTCATTTCTTAATGTTTGGGGCTACGACGCTTATGTGAAAAAAGGTTTTCACCTAATAAGCTCGAACCCAAAGCGGATAAATGCATCTTCATGGAATACCCTAAGAACATTTGGGTATACCTTCTATCTTAGATCCGAGCACAAAGTGTTTGTTGCTAAAAATGGGTACTTTCTCGAAAAACAGTTTCTCTCGAAAGAATTGAGTGGGAGGAAGATAGAACTTGATGAGGTTGTTGAACCTTTGTTTCAAACAGAAAGTAGCATAACGCAGAGAGATGATTCTGTGGAGACTACGTCAGTTGAAGAGGAAGTTAATGATGATGATCATGAAGCTTTGAATCAAGTTACTATCGAACCTCGTAGGTCGACAAGGATGCGTACTGCTCCTGAGTGGTATGACAACCCTGTCTTGGAGGTTATGTTGTGGGACAACGATGAACCTACAAGCTATGGAGAAGCAATGATGGGCTCAGATTACGACAAATGGTTAGAGGCCATGAAATTCGAGAAAGGATCCATGTATGAAAACCAAGTATAGACTTTGGTAGACTTGCTCGTTGGATGGCAGATCATCGAGTACGAATGGACCTTTAAGATGAAGACACACGCTGATGGTAAATGTCACCATTTATAAAGCTCGACTTGTCGCAAAGAAGTTTCTGACAAGTTCAAGGAGTTGACTGCGATGAGACTTTCTCACTCGTAGCAATGCTAAAGTCTATTGGAATTATGTTAGGAGTTGCTGCATTTCTCAATTATGAAATCTGGCAGATGGATGTCAAAACATCATTTCCTTAACAGTTTACTTGAGGAAACGTTGTATGTGATACAACCAGAAGGTTTTGTCAGTCCTAAGGATGCTAAAAGGCGTGCGAGCTCCAGCAATCCTTCTATGGGCTGGAGCAAGCATCTGAGAGTTGGAATATACGCTTTGATGAGGTGATCAAAGTTTTTGAATCTATACAAAGTTTATGAGAAACTTGTATTTACAATAAAGTGAGTGGGAGCAGTATAGAGTTTTTGATAAGCATATGTGGATGACATATTGTTGATCGAAAATGATGTAGAATTTCTGGAAAGCATAAACGGTTGTTTGAAAAGAGTTTTTCAAAGGAAGACCTGGATAAAGCTACCTAATTGTTGAGCATCAAGATCTATAGAGATAGATCAAGATGCTTGATGAGACTTTCAATGAGTACATACCTTGACAAGATTTTCTAAGAGTTCAAAATGGATCAGTCAGAGAAAGAGTTCTTGCCATATTTGTAAGGTCTGAAGTTGAGTAAGACTCAAAGCTCGACCACGGCAGAAGAAAGAGAAAGGACGAAGGTCGTCCCCTATGCTTTAGCCATAGGCTCTATGTAGTATGCCATGCTGTGTACCGCACCTGTGTGTGCCTTGCCATGAGTTCGTCAAGGGGTACAAGAGTGATCCAGGAGTGGATCACTAGACAGCGGTCAAGATTATCCTTCATAACTAAAAGACTAAGGAAATATTTCTTGATTATGGAGGTGATAAAGAGTTCTTCGTAAAGAGTTACGTCGATGCAAGCTTTAACACCAATATGGATGACTCTTAATAGCAATCTGGATACGTATAATGGAGCAGCCATTTGGAATAGCTCCAAGTGGAGTGTGGTAGCAGTGTCTACATTATGACATAGAGATTTGCAAAGTACACACAGATCTGAATGTCACAGACCCGTTGACTAAAAGACCTCTGTCACATGCAAAGCATGATCAAGCCCCAGAACTCATTGGGTGTTAGATTCATAACAATGCGAATCACAAGGTGATGTGAAGTAGATTATTAACTATAGTGCAAGTGGGAGACTGTTGGAAATATGCCCTACAGGCAATAATAAATTGGTTATTATCATATTTCCTTGTTCATGATAATTGTTTATTATCCATGCTATAATTCTATTGATCGAAAACTCAGATACATGTGTGGATACATAGACAACACCATGTCCCTAGTATGCCTCTAATAGACTAGCTCATTGATCAAACATGGCTATGGTTTCCTAATCATGGACATGAGATGTCATTTTATAACGGGATCACATCATTAGGAGAATGATGTGATGGACAAGACCCAAACTACAAACGTAGCATATGATCGTGTCTGTTTATTGCTACTGTTTTCTGCATGTCAAGTATCTGTTCCTATGACCATGAGATCATGCGACCCACTGACACTGTAGTAGTACCTTGTGTGTATCAGACGTAGCAACGTAAATGGGTGACTATAAAAGTGCTCTACAGGTATATCCGAGGGTGTCTATTTGGTTGGCATGGATCAAGACTGGGATTTGTTACTCCGTGTGACGGAGAGGTATCTCAGGGCCCACTCGGTAATACAACATCACAATAAGCCTTGGAAGCAATGTGACTAAGTGCTAGCCACGAGATCTTGTATTACGGAATGAGTAAAGAGACTTCCCGGTAACGAGGTTGAACTAGGTATACAGATACCGACGATCGAATCTCGGGCAAGTAACATACCGAAGAACAAAGGGAACAACATACATGATTAACTGAATCCTTGACATAGAGGTTCGACCGATAAAGATCTTCGTAGAATATGTAGGAACCAATATGGGCATCCAGGTCCTGCTATTGGTTATTGACCATAGAGGTGTCTCGGTCATGTCTACATAGTTCTCGAACCCGCAGGGTCTACACACTTAAGGTTCGGTGACGTTTCGGTAGTATAGAGTTATGTATGGTGGTGACCGAAGGTTGTTCGGATTCTCAGATGAGATCCCGGATGTCATGAGGAGCTCTGGAATGGTCCGAAGTTAAAGATTGATATATGGGATAATAGTGTTTAGTCTCCAAAAGGGTTCGGGAATTCACCGGAAATAGTTTCAGATGTTTCCCAAAATGTTCGGGGTACAAGGACACTTTATTTGGGACAAGGGGTAAAGCCGATGAGGCTTTAGGAAGGTGGAAAAGGTGTTTTGCAGAGTCTAGGGGCCAGACGCCAAGGGCCTTGGCGTCTGGTCCTAGAGTCCGAGGAGGACTCTTGCCTTGCGAGCAAACCAACCTTGAGGAGGATTTTTCTCCAAGTTTCAACCGTAGGGCTCAGCATATAAATAAAGGGGCAGGGCTAGCACTTGGGACACATCAAGAAACCCTAAGCCACGTGCTGCCTCTCCTCTAGTTCGTAGTTTCTCCTCTAGATCGGTTTCAACGGTGCTTAGGCGAAGCCTAGCTGGAATTACTCCACCACCATCGCCGCAACGCCGTCACGCTGCCGGAGAACTCATCTACCTCTCTGCTCCCTCTTGCTGGATCAAGAAGGCGGAGATCGTCATCGAGCTATACATGTGCTGAACGCGGAGGTGCCGTCTGTTCGGCGCTAGATCGGAAGGACCGTGATCAAGATTGCGAGACGATTCGTGGTTGGATCACGGGACGGATCGTGATGAGATCGCGGGATGGATCATGAATGGATCGCTGGACGGATCGTGATGAGATCACGGGACGCTCGGCGATTTGGATCGCGAAGACGTTCGACTACATCAACCGCGGGTCTTAACGCTTCCCGCTTAGCGATCTACAAGGGCATGTAGATCCACTCTCCCTCTCGTAGATGCTCATGACCATGGATAGATCTTGCGTGTGCATAGGAAATTTTTTGTTTCCCATGCAACGTTCCTCAATAGCCATGAAGCAAGGGGCCGTGATCTTGATGGTGGACTTGAGCATGGTGTCCCCAAGGAACCGGCCTTGGTTCGAGAAGATGCAAGCCGACATAATCAATGACATCGACCAGCGATCTATGGCCGAGAGTACCATGTGTTTTTCGTATGCTAGCATGTGTGCCGGCATGACCATGACCCAACTGGCATGGACAAACTTCAGTCTCACTTCTTTGTGTGTTGGCATGTGTTTGCCGGCAGCTGGCTTGCGCGCCCAGCGAACTGCGTCCTCTTTTTGGAGGCTGGCATGTGTTTGCCGGCCGCTGGCATGTTGCCGGTGCGAACTCTGCATAGGATGGCATGGCCGCTGGCTTGATCAATAGCCGCGGGCCCTTTTTATTTGAATTCTGAAAATTGCGGACAAGAAATGGGTCGGCGCGTTGGGCAATCGGCCGATCCATTTAGAAAAGAGGGCGGACATGCCGACCAAAATGGACAAAAGGCGAACAAACCGTGCATCCATTTGGGTCGCCCGGTTGGAGTTGCTCTAACCATCTCGCTACTAGACTACTTGTGGTGGAAACTTGTGGCAATTCTAAATAACCTCTATAGCCAGAATGGATCTAGACCAAATGAACAGAGTTTCAGATTGGGAGGAAGTTCCTTACAGCGAAAAAAATAAAGGTCACGACCATGGTGAGAAGATGCAGGGGAAGGCCAGAGTGAGCTCGAGGAGTCATGGATCAAGGGGAGGCCATCCCATTCCCAGTGACGACAAGGTGCGATGGTGAGCCTAGGGCTGCCCTAGCGCTGCTATTGCCTGGAGATGGAGGTGGCCAATCTGGCGCGATGGAGCTCCCTGGTGGCGCTGCTTGACCCCTGGCCGGCAGCTCCTGTTCATGGCTTGCACAGAGAGAGGGAATGAGGTGAGACCGGGAGGAGAATAAAAGAAACGAAGGAAGGGAAGAGGAGCATGGGAGGGACGACGACGACCTGTCTAGCAGTGAAGCTCGCGCTAGGGAGCAGCAGCAGGCAGCAGGGAGTGCCAGTATCACGTGTTGCTATGGCGTAGATTGGACACGGCAGGGCTGTGGTCGCATAGGAGGATGGGCTTGGACATGGGATCTCTTGAGGACGTGGACGAGCGAGGACGCAGAAGGGCTCGGTTGGTTTGCTTGCTCGTCTCGCCGGAGGAGGCACGGACAGTCTTGAGCAGCTTGATGCAGCGGTGTGCCGGGTCCGGCCAGGCTGAAGGCCATGGCAGCCGATGCGGTTGACCCATAGCAAAGCTTCCGAGGCGAGGGAGGAAGGCTTTAGGGGCTCGAGCTCTACCTAGAGGAGTGGATGCAGTAGGTTGGTGGACACGTCCATGGGTGATTTGAGGTTGGCTGGGATGGATGAATTGGATCGGGAGGATCCCGAGGAAGGAGATGGCTGGTTCGAACGATGGGGACTTCGAGGAGAAGCAGATGTGTGGCGGCGCACGGAGGAAAAATAGGGAATCTGTCTAGGTTAGGGCTAGGGTTGCGCTGCTTAAATAGGTAGGTAATAGGATTAGGGGTTCGAAGCAAATTGATCATTGTATCACGATCGGACGAACCGAGTTAGATGGAGGTGTAAGTGGGCTGTGTAGAAGAGGCTAGGTAGGTAAGAGAGGGAATATGGTGGCCCGTGACACGAGGTTTTAAACACCGTAAAACATCCGACAAAAACCGAGGACGGTGCCGCTATGGGCGACCGTTGGGGTATCAAATGAACTCTGATTGCGACAAAATTTGGCAGGTAGTGTACCTACAATAAAACAATACCGCACGTCAACTTTTGACCCAATCCAAGAATATTTTTACGCGCATTTTAAAAACAAGATTTTATCGATGCCGCGGGCGCGTGGATGTGTTGGTCTCGAAACGGTCGATGATACAAACGGAGAGAATCGGCAGCTACGAACGGATGCAAGTTTTTCGAAAACGAGTGATGATGTTATGCAGATGATGCAAATGATGCAATGCTGAATGTGACAACCAAACGAATAACAGGACGAGAATGGAAACAAAAGGGAAATATTCTGGAGTGCTGGTCCGAGGTTGTTACAGATTCCTCTCTAACTCTTTCGATTCTCAATACAATGGTATCTTGGAGATCTATTTGATGTAATGACTTTTGAGGTGTGTGTTGGGATCTGATGAATTTTGAGTCCGTGATCAGTTTCTATCCATGAATATGATTTGAGTCTTCTTTGATCTCTTATTTGCATTATTACTTATAGCCTCATATTTCTTCTTCGAATCTTTGGTTTAGTTAGGCCAACTAGATCATTTTTTCTTGCCATGGGAAGAAGTGCTTTGTGATGGGTTCGATCTTGCGGTGTCCTTTCCCAGGGACAGAAGCGGCAGCAAGGCACACATGTATTGTTGCTAGTAAGGATAACAAGATGGGGTCTATTACTACATGAATAGATCTTGTCTACATCATGTCACCGTTCTTATTGCATTACTCCATTTCTCCATGAACTTAATACAATAGATGCATGTTGGATAGCGGTCGATGTGCGGAGTAATAGAAGTAGATGCAGAATCGCTTCGGTCTACTTATCTTGGACGTGATGCCTATATAATGATCATTTCCTTGGATATCTTCATGACTATTCGATCTTCTATCAATTGCCCAACAGTAATTTGTTCACCCACCGTGTGCTGTACTCATGAGAGAAGCCACTAGTGAAACCTACGGCCCCCGGGTCTACTTTTCCAGCATGTTGCTTTTTGATATATCTTTTTGCCGTGTTTGATTTCAGATTTATTAATCCAAAAAGCCAAAAATACCTTGCTGCACTTTTTGTATACTTCTTTTATTTTGTGTTCTTGCGAGATCTATTTGCCCAAACTATCACAACCTAATATATCTTTTTATCGTTGAGACCTTGACAACCTCTCTTACACGTCGGGTTGCAAATATTTGTTCTTTGTGTGTAGGTTCTGTTTACGTAGTTGCTTGATCTTCCTCTACAGATTTATACCTTGGTTTCTCAACTGAGGGAAATACTTACCGTCGCTGTGCTGCATCATCCCTTCCTCTTTGGGAAAATACCGACGCAGTCTCAAGCCAAGTCAAAGGAATTTCTGGCATCGTTGCCGGGGAGAAAGCGATCTCTCTAGCATGCCAATCTTGGTGCCAGGGAGACATCATCAACACCTATCTGGTTCCTAATCACAAATCTCATCTCATTGCAATTTACATTATTTGCCATTTTCCTCTCGTTTTGCTCTCCCCACTTCACAAATTTGCCATTTTATTCGCCTTCTTTTCCATTTGCCTTATTCTCGCCAGATCTCTTGTTTGATTGCAATCTTTTTTGCATAGTCACGATGACTCAATAAAATACCAAATTGTGTGTTTTTGCAATACCAATAATGATAATTTTATTAGCACTCTGATTGCTCCTCCCACCACTAGTGCGGAGTCTTGTGATATTAATGCCGCTTTATTGAATCTTGTCATGAAAGATCAATTTTACGGTACTCCTAATGAGGATGCCACGTCCCATCTAAACACATTCGTAGAATTGTGTGATATGCAAAAGAAAAAAGATGTGGACAATGATATTGTGAAGTTGAAATTATTTCCTTTCTCTTTGCGAGATCATGCAAAAAATTGGTTTTCCTCTTTGCCTCGCAATAGTATAGATTCTTGGGATACGTGTAAGGATGCGTTTATTACTAAGTATTTCCCGCCCGTGAAAATTATTTCCCTTCGAACTCAAATCATAAATTTTAAGCAACCTGAGCATGAACATGTTGCACAATCTAGGGAAAGAATAAAATTGATGTGAAGAAGTTTTCCTACTCATGGTTTAAATCTTTGGATGATCATACAAAATTTGTATGCGGGATAGAATTTTGTCTCTAGAAATCATTTAGATTCCACCACAGGTGGTACTTTTGTGGAAATTACTTTTGGTGATGCTGCTAAATTTCTAGATAATATTATGGCAAATTATTCACAATGTCATACTGAAAGAGCACCTACTAGTAAAAAAGTGAATTCGGTTGAAGAAATTAGTACTTTGAGTGAAAAGGTTGATGCTCTTATGAAGTTGGTTGCTAGGAAACATGCTCCTATTGATCTCAATGATGTGTCTTTGTCTACTTTGATTGAGCAAAATAATGATTTAGTAGATTTGAATTTCATGTCGCGAAACAATTTCAATAACAATGGTTATAGAGGTAATTTTAATCCTAGGCATTTTCCTGGAAATTCCTCTAATAATTCTGGTAATTCCTATGGTAATTCTTTTTACAATAATAGTAGGAACATCTCTGATCTTGAGGGCAAGCGGGGTAGTCTAAGCTCGGGGGAGTTGATACGTCCATTTTGCATCAAGTTTTCCTTCTATTATTTATAATGTTTTTATGCATAATAATACTTTGGGAGTAATTCTAATGCCTTTTATCTCACAATTTGCAAGGTTTACACCAAGAGGGAGAATGCCGGCAACTGGAATTAAGCACCTGAAAAAGCACGTCAGAGATACCTATTCTGCCTATCCCCAATGAAGTTGAAATTTTACGGACATCTTTTATTCAATAAATAAAAAAATACTAGAGCTGAAACTACCGGAGGGGGGCCACCAGGTGGCCACTCCTCCACCAGGACGCACTAGGCCCCCTAACTACGCCCTGGTGTAGGTTGCTCACATAGGCCCACCTCCGGAGCCCATCTTCTGGTATGAATTCCCCAAAACCTAAAATAATTAGGAGGACTTTCGATACGAAGCACCGCCACCTCGAGGCGGAACTTGGGCACGAGCACTTTTTCCCTCCGGCGAAGCGATTCCGTCGGGAAAACTTCTCTCCCGAAGGGGGAAATCGAAGCCATCATCATCACCAACAGCCATCTCATCTTGGGGAGGCCATTGTTCATCAACATCTTCAACAAGACCATCTCCTCTCAAACCCTAGTTCATCTCTTGTGTTCAATTATTGTACCGAAACCTCAGATTGGTACCTCTGGGTGACTAATAGTGTTGATTACCTTGTGTAGTTGATTGCTATATGGTTTATTTCGTGGAAGATTATATGTTTAGATCCATTAATTATGCTATTCAATACACCTCTTATCTTCAGCATGCATATTATTTGTGAGTAGTTACCTTTGTTCTTGAGATCACTTGCTAAGTCACATTGCAAGTAATCATGTGAATTTGATATGTGTTCGATAGTTTGATGATATGTATGTTGTGATTCCCTTAGTAGTGTCATGTGAACGTCGACTACATGACACTTCACCATCCTCGGGCCTAAGGGAATGCATTGTGGAATAGTTATTAGATGATGGGTTGCTAGAGTGATAGAAGCTTAAACCCTAGTTTATGCGCTACTTCGGAAGGTGCTGATTTGGGTCCACATGTTTAATGCTATGGTTACACTTTGTCTTGATACTTTTCTCGTATTTGCAGATGCTTGCAAGGGGGTTAATCATAAGTAGGTTGTTAGTTCAAGTAATAACAACACCTTAGCACCGGTCCACCCACATATCAAATTATCAAAGTAGCAAACACGAATCAAACCAACATGATGAAAGTGACTAGATGAAATTCCCGTGTGCCCTCAAGAACACTTTGCTCATCATAAGAGATACTTTTGGCCTGTCCTTTGCCACAAAAGGTTTGGAATACGTTGCTACACCTTGCCTACTATTATCGTTACTTTCTCGTTACAAATTACCTTTCTATCAAAACACTTGCTACTTACAATTTCAGTGCTTGCAGAAATTACCTTGCTGAAAACCGCTTATCATTTCCTTCTATTCCTCGTTGGGTTTGACACTCTTACTTATTGAAAGGACAATGATTGATCCCCTATACTTTTGGGTCTTCAAGACTCTTTTATGGCACCATTGCTGGGGAGTGAAGCGCTCTTGGTAAGTGGATATAGGTAAGGAAAAAACCTTTACTATGTGCTGAAATTTACTGTCACTTGTTACTATGGAAAGCAATCCTTTGAGAGGTTTGTTCGGGGTATCTTCACCTCCATCAGAACCACAATTAGTTCCCATCAACCTACATCACCTACTAAAAATATTGGTTATGAAATTCTTCCAGGTATGTTAGAACAACTGCTAGCTAGTCCTTCTGCAGGAGATGGAATTGAATATCCTAATATGCACCTAATACATGTGGAAGAAATGTGTGGACTATTTAAGCTTGCAAGTTTATCCGGAGATGAAGTTAAGAAGAAGGTTTTCCCATTATCTTTGAAGGTAAAAGCATTGACATAGTATAGGCTATGTGATGATATTTGATCATGGAACTGGAATTTTTTGAAATAGGAATTCCACCAAAAGTTTTATCCTATGCATCTAGTTCATCGTGATCAGAATTATATATATAATTTTTGGCCTCGTGAAGGATAAAGTATTGATCTAGCTTGGGGGAGTCTTAGGTCAATGTTATATTTATGCCCCAATCATGATATCCCAAGAGAAGTTAGTATTGAAAATTTTTATGGTCGGCTTTCTCATAAAATCAAACCATGCTCGATACTTCTTGTACTGGTTCTTTTATGTAGAAGACTATTGAATTCAAGTGGGATCTCTTGGAAAGAACTAAACTCAACTCTTAAGATTGGGAACTCGACGAAGGTAACGAGTCAGATATTAAGCTTGAATTTGATTGTGTTAAATCTTTTATGAATACCGATGCTTTTCACAAGTTTAGCACTAAATTTGGACTTGACTGCGAGATAGTAGCCTCTTTTTGTGAATCATTTTCTGCTCATGTTGATCTCCCTAAAGAGAAGTGGTTCAAATATCATCCCCATATTAAAGAAGAAATTAAAGAACCAGTCATAGGTGAAGAAGAAACTATCATTTACAATGTCGATCCAGTTGTGCCTACTTCTTATATTGAGAAACCACCTTTCCCTGTTAGGATAAAGGGACATGCTAAGGTATCAACCATGTTCGCAAAAGTAATATTAGATCACCTAAGCCCTCTGAAAAAATTAAAGTAGAACCTAGTATTGCTATGGTTAAGGATCTCTTGGTAGAAAATATTGATGGGCATGTCATTTACTTCTATGATGAAGCTGCTAGAATTGCTAAACCTGATGAAAAAGACAAACATAGACCCATAGTTGGCTTGCACGTTGTCTCAGTTAACATAGACAAACATAGAAGTTCTCGGATTAACCTGAAAATTTACAGAGAATATTTTTGGAATTAAAAAAATATTGGCGAAACAATCAACCGGAGGGGGCCCACCCATAGGTGACAAGTCCACTAGGCGGGGCCACCCCCCTGGCAGTGCCTGGCAAGCTTGTGGCCCCCTTGTGGCTCCAGAGACCTCAATTCTAATCCTATATATTCCTATTCATGGAGAAAAAAATTTAGAGAGGAGAGTCCATCGCGTTTCATGATACGGAGCCGCTGTCACCTCCTGTTCTTCCTTGGGAGGCCAGATCTGGAGTCCGTTTTGGGCTCTAGACAGGGGAAATCGACGCCATCGTCATCACCAACCATCCTTCATCACCAATTCCATGATGCTCTCTTCCGTTCGTGAGTAATCCCATCGTAGGCTTGTTGGATGGTGATGGGTTGGATGAGATTTATCATGTAATCGAGTTAGTTTTGTTAGGGTTGGATCCCTAGTGTCCACTATGTCTGAGATTGATGTGGCTATGACTTTGCTATGCTTAATGCTTGTCACTAGGGCCCAAGTGCCATGATTTTAGATCTGAACCTATTATGTTGTCATGAATATATATATGTGTTCTTGATCTTATCTTGCAAGTTGTAGACACCTATTACGAGTTACGATCCGCATCCCCAGGGTGACAATAACTGGGATTCTTATAGTGATTACCATAGTTTGAGGAGTTCATGTATTCACTAAGTGCTAATGCTTTGATCCGATTCTATATTAAAAGGAGGCCTTAATATCCCTTAGTTTCCATTAGGACCCCACTGCCATGGGAGGGTAGGACAAAAGATGTCATGCAAGTTCTTTTCCATAAGCATGTAGGACTATATATGGAATACATGCGTACATTACATGGATGAATTGGAGCTAGTTCTCTGTCACCCTTTGTTATAACTATTGCATGATGAATGCCATCTCACATAATTATCCATTACTGATCCATTGCCTACGAGCTTTTCGTATTGATCCTTGCTAAGTTACTTTTCCGTGCTACTGTTACAACCACTACAAAACTTCTGCTGTCACTTTTGCCATCGTTACCGTTACATCCATACTACTTTGCTACTAAATACCTTGTTGCAGATATTAAGTCTTTCAGGTGTGGTTGAATTGGAAACTCAGGTACTAATACCCGAGAATATTATTTGGCTCCCCTTATGTCGAATCAATAAATTTGGGTTGAATACTCTACCCTCAAAAATTGTTGTGATCCCCTATATTTGTGGGTTATCACAACCTTTTTTGGCACCGTTGCCAGGGAGCATAGCTCTATTCTCTGAGTCACTTGTGATTTATATGTGTTGATCATTATGTAGAATCTGAAAGATTCAAAAACCAAGATATATCCCTGTACTACGATGGGAGGTAAGGAACTGCCATCTAGCTCTGCACTTGATTCACCTTCTGTTATGAGTAAATTTGCGACGCCACCACCTGCTAGTAATTTGGATATGTCGCAAGTAATTGATGATGCGACTTTTGTTTATGCATGATGCTTATGATGATACTTTTCTTGATAATATTGTGCCACTGGTTGAATTTCTTGATGAACAAATTGCTAGAGTTAATGCTCAAACTGATGAAATTACTGAAACTGAACACTATGAGACACCTTCTAGACCTAGCTCTCCTAGATACGAATTGCCTGATATACCCGAGGGTTATGTTATGGAAGGAGAGGTAGACAGGGACTTTCTTGCTTGTAAGGATAGAGATGATCTTAAGAAATTGTTGTGCAAGTGGAAAGAAATGCTAGAATGAAATATGATCCTAAGTTTGCTGCTTCACCTATCTTTGTTACTGATAAGGATTATGAATTCTCTGGCAATCTTAAGTTAATTACTTTGGTTGAATTTGATCCTTTCGATGTTATGAATCTGAAACTGTTGTGGCACATCTTACTAAATTGAATGATATAGCCACCCTGTTTACTCATGAGCAAAAATTCTTTATTACTATATCCTTAAGTTGTTTCCTTTCTCATTAAAGGGTGATGCTAAGATTTGGTTTAACTCTCTTGCTCTTGGTTGTGTGCGTAGTCCCTAGGATATGATATATTACTTCTCTGAAAAATATTTTCCTGCCCATAAGAAACAAGCTGCCTTGCTGGAAATATTTAACTTTGTGCAAATTGAAGAAGAGAGTCTCCCACAATCTTGGGGGAGGCTTCTCTAATTACTTAATGCTTTGCCTGATCAATCTGTCAAGAAAAATGAAATACTTGATATCTTTTATAATGGACTAACCGATGCTTCTAGGGACCACCTAGATAGTTGTGCTGGTTGTGTTTTCAGGGAATGAATTGTTGAACAAGCTGAGCTACTATTGAATAATATATTGAGAAATGATAATGATTAGACTATTCCCGAACCACCTCTCAAGCCAACTCCGAAGAAAAGAGGTATGCTATTTCTCAGTCCTGAAGATATGTAAGAGGCAAAGAAATCTATGAAAGAAAAATCTATTAAAGCTGAAGATGTTAAGAATCTACCACCTATTGAAGAAATACATGGTCTTGATAACCCGACACAGGTAGTAGAGGTAAATTCTCTCCGCATATTTGATGAATGCGATATTCCTTATAATAAGTCTGCTAGCCAATGCTTGGGTGAGTTTGATAACTTTGTTATTAAGGAAGAAAATTTTAATGCTTATGTTAGTAGACAACTGAAACATAATGCTTTCATGCTTGATCGCTTAGGTGATTATATGAGTAGAACTATCAATGATCTTAAACTAATTAGTAAACATGCTTCCATGGTAACAACTCAAGTAGAAAAAGTACTTAAGGCATAGAATGATTTGCTTAATGAGATGAATAGTAAGAACAATGATCGTTCTATTAGAGTTTTGACTAGAGGTGGTAGAATGACTCAGAAACCTTTGTATCCTGGGGGCCATCCTAACAGAATTGAGCAAGATTCTCAAAGAATTAATACTGATACACCTAGTCGTTCTAGTGATAAGAGGAAAAAGGATGATGATAGACTTTTCATGCTGCTAGTGAACCTGTTATAGATACACCTGAAAACCCAAATGACATTTCTATTTCTGATGCCGAGACACAATTTGGTGATGAACATGAGCTTAGTGATAATGTTAATGATGATGTCCATGTTGATGCTCAACCTAGTAATGATACTGATGTGGAGCTTGTCATGGGAACGAGTCTGACAATAGAAGTTAGGGGTACAAAAGGAGAGGGCAGAGTCCTAGCTATGGCGAGGGTGTACACACAGATGTATGAGTTCACGCCCCTCTCGTGGAGGTAACATCCCTACGTCTTAGTGCTCGAGTGCTTTTGTCGTATGGAGAGTGTGAGTTACAAAGGTTGCGAACCCTTGTGCTAGAGGGGAGGCACGACTTATATAGAGTTCACTGCCCCTCATAAGTGCGAGGCATCCAAGGGTTCGATCATGGGTATAAAGACGAGCGTTACTGGTAACGTACATCGTAATTGGTATTAATGACGATTGGCCTAACGCCTGCCTGTTGGCCTCCCTAGGGAAGCTTCTAGCCTTCTGGCGTTGACTGGAAGTGAGGTCCTCCGAGTGATAGGTGACTGTCGAGTGAAGGGATAAGATACCGAGTGGATAAATGTCGAGTGACTTGAACACCATGGTGAATCCAGTCGGAATCTCTCTTGTAGTCTTTAAGTCCTCCCATATAGTGCCCTTAGGTAGGGTATGTAGGTCAGGCCTGGGACCCTACCCTAGGTACTTATCCTCATCACTAGCTCCCAAATGGATCATGGTTCGAGTGGTACAGGGGGATCGATGCCAATTCTAAAAAAGGCACCAAACTTCCGAATGAATTTCGGGGCTTCAATGAAACTTGCGTCGACTGAACTCTTTGTCATTCGCCCGGATCGATTTTCTCTTGAAAGTGTTCGAGTGAATTCTCAACGTCAATTCTGTTCCGAGTGACTTGAAGGGATCTTTGGATGTGACGGGTCGCTCTGTCAGACCCGGATTTTGCGGGATACAAAAATTTGGGAAGCGCGTGCGTCTGCGGTGATGACACCATGATTGGGGCGAGTGGGGGCATGATGCCTTGATTCTCGCGCCGCTCATTTCGCCACGTACTGGACGCCATCAGCGATCAAGATACATGGGCATCCCGCGGGCCCACGAGTCAATGAGACACTCGACAGGGTATAAATCCTGGAGCGCCGTGGTTTGAACCGTAGTTTTCCCCCAAATCTCCTCTCTTCCTCCGCCTCCCCTGCTTCCAGAGCGCCACTCTACTCCACCCTGACGAGAACCGCCGCCGCCGATGACGAAAGGGAAGATGGAGAAGTTGGAGCACGCCAAGAAGGGTGCAGCAAAGGGCAAGGCTAAGAAGTCATCGGCCGTGTTGTTTGTCGTGCCGCCGGGGTGGATCCAGGGGGATTTCCTCCCGTCAACGGTCACCACCACGGATGTCGAGAACCTATTCATCGACGGACTCGTGGCGGAGGGCTCATGGATACTATCGGAGGGTGAGCCTGAGCAGGAGCCACGCGAGGTGGAGCGGATCCTCCTTCTCACCCACATCGAGAGAGGTTTCTCCATGCCTCCCCATCCATTCTTTCGAGGGTTTTGAACTTTTTTGGAGCCCAGATCCACCATTTCCCACCAAATGCTATCTCTTATCTTTCTGCTTTCATCACTCTGCGGGAGTGTTTCTTGGGTTGTTCTCCCCACTAGGGTCTGTTCGAACACATTTTCACTCTCAGATCTCAGTAGGTCAAAAAGGCCAACCCTGAGGATGATAAAACTCATGTAGTCCAGCTGTGTGGGGGCTTAGAAATCCAGAATAGAGCCCGGAGTTCTTTTACTTCTATGACTTTTTCCAAATCTGTTAGAGGTTGACAGTTGACATGGTTTTATTGCAAGGACATGGCTTCTCCCGATATGTCCACTAGGCTTTCCCCTTTCACATCAGATCGTCCTATCGTCCCAAGTCCCTAAAAGTGTCGGAGGGAGAGAAAGTCCAAGTGGGAATCTTGGTGGACACCATAGTGAAACTTATCCGTGGCGGAGTGACTGGTATGGATCTCCTGGAGACATTCCTGAGTAGACGGATCCAACCTCTCCATGCAAGGGACCACCCCATGTGGCATTATGCAGGCCCCAAGGACTCGACCCAGATGCACCCAGAAGAGGTTTCGCAAGAAACTTTCGAGCAATGGCTTCGAAGCATCACCGGGGCTTGCAACAATCCCCTGGGGGCCAAGAGGATCCGACCCTACTCTGCGGAGAATCCGCTGAAGAATCAGGCAAACTTTGCACTGTTGATTGCCATACTATTTTGTCGAGTGATTTATTGATATGTTGACTGACTTCATTATTTGAACTTCATAGGAATGGATGCACATGGACTCGCCCGTGCCAAACGGGAATCAGCCCGAAGATGGTGGGGAGAGCGAGGGCGGCAGCGTGGATGTTCACTATGCTGACGGAAGTGACGATGAGTATGAAGCTTCTGACGAGGAAGAGGAAGAAGTCGAGTCTCCTCCACGCACAGAACATCGCTCAAAGCTGCATTAGGACCCTGCAACTGCCGCGGGCAAGGCCCTGGTTCCGAGTGAAAGGAACCCAAAGCGGGACCGAACCTCGACTGTCGAGTCGAGGGAACGAGTCGCGAAGTAGCCCAAGCCCAACACGTCAAAACCTCGCAAAGCTCTGCCCCGCATGAAGATGGCTGTTCCTGTCATCTCAATGTAAGTGTTTGCTTCCATCTTCCGCCGTTGACTGTAACTCCAAATCCTTGTTGACCGAGTGGAATTTGGTCTACCAGTGCCGCTACCTCAGTGACGTCGCCTCCACGGGATGGAGAGGAGCAAATGGATGTGGATACTGCTGATGCGGCCACTTCCCAAAGAGGTAAACAAATCTTCACTCAACTTTGTTTCTTGAAAATGATTCATCGATTGCAAGAGTTAACTTTGCCGATTGATATTTGCAGAGATCATTCAAGTGGAAGATGATGAAGAGAAACCTCTGGGTACGGGGGGTGAAGGTGATTCCTTAGGCACCCCATGCGTACGTGGCTGAAGAACATCGTCAGTACAAACACCACAACAGTCGACTGCTGGATCATCCCAGGGGATAGGCGACTCGTGATGAGCCAGAACTATACTCGCGATTCCACTGTCGAGTGCTCCACCAGCTGCTTCAACCATCGAGGCATCGACTCCAATCAGACCACCTGAGACTACCCCAACTATCCCAGCCACAACATCGATCCCACAGGTGACTGACTTTCCTCCGCACCACGTCCCGGAAGACCAGACTGGAGCCATGAAGGAAGCTAGGATCCAGGCGGAACAGATAATGCTACGCACCAAGGAGGCGTATGAGGCCAGCAAGTTGGCTTATGATGCCAGCGCGGCGCTTCAGGCCAACGTCAAGTAAGTAAGATTGTAAGTGAATTTCTGATTGAATTCTTGTCTTCTTTGATTGTACACCCACTGGCTGTTTTCCGCTTGTAGAATATTTGTAAGTTCTTCACTCGAATAGATTAGATCGTAATCGAGTAAATTTTGGTCCAGTGGGGGCACGCTGAGTGCACCGACTGGGTGTAGTCCCCGAGACTACTATCGAGTGCTTGCACTGGTAGGGGTCTTTAAAAGAGACAATATTCGCATGCTTGTGCACATTTTTATTTTTATTTTCTGCCACTCGATAGATCGAGAGTTAGGAGATTCAGTGGGGGCACGCTGAGTGCATCCACTGGGTGTAGTTCCCGGGACTGCCTCCGAGTGCTGCCACTGACGGGGGCCTGATAGAGACCGTCGTATGCTCGGACAGGGCAGACCTTGTCGAGTGATTTTAGGAACCAGTGGGGGCATGCTGAGTGCACCCACTTGGTGTAGTCCCTGAGGCTACTATTGATCATTGACGATGAGCAGTAGTCTTAAGAACTTGAACTCAGGATTTTTTGTCGTACGCGGAGTACGCTTACCACTCGACATGTCGAGTAGACTTTTTACCTTAGCGGTACCACTCCAAAGCTACCTTGTAGGTTTCATGGACATCATTTCATCAACCATGATATGACTCTACTTCAAGGGTGCGGGATGGGGTGGCGGGTCACTAGACAGATCGAGTGT
The DNA here is from genome assembly GCA_022496015.1 of Hordeum marinum. NCBI lineage: Eukaryota > Viridiplantae > Streptophyta > Magnoliopsida > Poales > Poaceae > Hordeum > Hordeum marinum. Next base: position 332,958,332 of record CM039676.1, on the reverse strand, counting down.
TAACAGGTCCAGTGGGGGCACGCTGAGTGCACCCACTGGGTGTAGTCCCCGAGACCGCCGTCGAGTGCATGCACTGGCGGGGGTCTGATAGAGACCATCTTGAACATAGGGTGCTTTACTGTACGCGGAGTACATTTGCCACTCAACATGTCGAGCGGACTTTTTTGCTTGAGTTCTTCCTCTCCTGAATGCAGGTTTCATGGATATTATTTCCATCAACCATGATATGACGCTATTTCAGGGGAGTGGGGTGGGGCAAGGTCGTCCATCTAGTCGACTGTTCTTGACCTTCTGTACTTGGCAGTGGAGGGGTTTCCTGTCGACTGAACTTGTTTCTTTGTTGATTTCAGAGAGCTTGTGAACTTGGCACTCTGTATAAGGACCTGGAGGAGGAAAGGAACCAACTGCGAGTGGACTTGGAGGTCTCTAAGAATAGCTTGGAACTTGCGCCGACTGAACTGAAGGCTCTAGGAGGTAACCTCTGTCGACCCAATGCATTCTTATCCTCACTTTCCATGCTTTGAAGCGAGTGTTTTCGCTCGAACAGACGTACGCGATGAAAATCGTCGACTCCAAGCGCGACTCAACAATGCTATTTCTTTAGATACCATGAAGAAGGCGTTGGAGTAGAAAGACAAGGCGCTTGCTGATGCCCAAAAGTTGGCGAGGGAGAACACTAAAGCTGCTGAGAAGAAACTGGTTGCCCCTAAGAAGATGGAGGGGAAAACTCCAAGCTGAGGCTGGAACAGGGAGAACTCATCAAGAAGACCGAGCAGCTGACCAAGAGGAGCAATGGCTTGGAGAGGCACTTGGGGGAGTTCGCAAGGAAGATGTACATCATGCTCGATGGTAACCATCTTTATCAACTGAATTTTGTTAATCCTTGTCGACTATATTTCATTAATCCTCCTCCCATTCCTTCCTCCATATAGAATTCTGCCAAGACTTCGAAAAGGAGACCGAAGAAATCGAGCCCAATCTGGATCCCACTAAGTCACCTGTTGGTGATGTAGTGGCCATGAACATGTTCCGACTCAATGTTCGACTCTAGGGCGTCCAAGCATATATCCTCCGATTGAAAGCTGTGATGGAGAAGATCGACAAGGAACTGTGTCCCGAAGACACCCTTCAGACTGATCTTCCATCCATGATGGCCCACCTTAATGATCTTCCCACTCGAGTGCAAGCTTGGAAGAAGTCAGCCGCCCACTGCGGAGCCGATGTGGCGCTCGCCCTTGTTAGAGTCCATTGCAAGGAGGCAAGGGAGGACAAGTTGAAGGACCTCCGAGTGATGAACACGAAGAAGCTTCAGTTTGAAGATTTCATGGAGACCTTTATTAACGCAACCACTAGGATTGCAGGGGGGATCGACTTGGACACCTTCGTCGAGCCAGCAAGTCCATCCGGCGCTTGAAAAACACTTGATTCATGGAAAGAACTTTATTTGCCTCGGTATGCCGAGTGAAAATGTATTGGCCGTAAAACTTCATTCAGGCCTTAAGCCTTAGCACATTTGCTTGCGCGTGAAACCTTTATGCGCGACGAAACCTTTAAATTTATTCGTATTTGCCTTTCAATCGTTCGTTTGACTGAATTTGTTTTTTACTTAGGCAAAAGTTGGTTCGCAGCTAAGCCCCCGAGTGTAAGGATTACTCAATACTCGAAGAAGTTTTGAACTTAGGCTAAGACTGGTTTGCATCTAGGTTTCTGAGTGAATGGATAGTAATCCACTCGGAATTTATTTTTAACTTACGTGAAAGCTGGTTCGCAGCTAAGCCCCCGAGTGTGAGGGTTGCTCAGCACACGGAGTAGTTTTGAACTTAGGTGAAGACTGGTTCACAGCTAAGTTTCCAAGTGAATAGTTAGTAATCCAGTTGGCATTTATTTTTAACTTAGGCGAGAGTTAGTTCACGGCTACGCCCTAAGTGTGAGGATTGCTCGACACTCGGCGTAATTTTGAACTTAGGCGAAGACTGGTTCACAACTAAGTTTCCGAGTGAATAGTTAGTAATCCACTCGGCAGGGTTTCTAACTTAGGCGAAGGCATATTCGCAGCTAAGCCCCCGAGTGTGAGGATCTCTCGACACTTGGAGTGACTTTGAACTTAGACGAAGACTGGTTCATAGCTAAGCCTTCGAGTGTGAGGATTGCTCGACACTCGGAGAAGTTTTGAACATAGACGAAGACTGGTTCGGAGCTAAGTCACCGAGTGAATAGAATGATATCCACTCGGCATGGTTTTTAACTTAGGAGAAAGCATGTTCACAGCTAATCCCCCGAGTGTGAGGATTGCTCGACACTTGGAGTAGTTTTTAACTTAGGCGAAGACTGGTTCGCAGCTAAGTCACCGAGTAAATGGACTGCTATCCACTTAGTAGGGTTTTTAACTTAGGAAAAAGCATGTTCGCAGCTAAGCCCCCGAGTGTGAGGATTGCTCGACACTCGGAGTGTTCCCAAATGTGAAATTGCATGATAGGAATCAACGAAAAACCATGAAGGTCATATTTGCATCAATGACATTGTCTGAGATACTTTTATTACATCAGCACCGTCATGTTTTTAAGTATAGAATCGTCGGAGCAGGTCTGCATTCTAGGCTCACGGCTCGTCAATCTGCTTCTTGAGGTTGTACAGGTGATAAGCTCCATTGTTTAACACCTTGGTGACGATAAAAGGACCCTCCCATGCAGGAGCGAGCTTGTGGGGTCGCTGTTGATCCACTCGGAGCACCAAATCTCCCTCATGAAACGACCGACTCTTAACATGCTTCGCATGGAAGCGTCGTAGATCTTGCTGATATGTCGCGGTCCGTATCAAAGCCATCTCTCGCTCTTCCTCCAGGAGGTCTACGCCATCTTGTCTTGGTTGTTTAGCTTTAGCTTTAGAGTAAAGGTCCACTCGAGGAGAGTTGTGAAGCAAATCACTTGGCAGGGCAGCTTCAGATCCATAGACCAGAAAAAAAGGAGTTCATCCAGTCGACCGATTAGGTGTGGTTCTCAAGCCCCATAAAACAGATGGCAATTCTGACACCCAGGCTCCGGTAGCATGTTCTAGGTCTCGCATGAGACGAGGATTCAGGCCCTGTAAGATGAGGCTGTTGGCTTGCTCAACTTGACCATTGGTTTGAGGGTGTGCAACTGAGGCATAATCCACCCGAGTGCCCTGGGAAAAGCAGAAGTGTCTGAATTCTTCTAAGTCGAAGTTGGTGCCATTATCTATGATGATGCTATGGGGAACCCGATACCGGAAGATTATTTCCCTCATGAATTTGACAGCAGTCCGAGAGTTTAATTTCTTTATTGGTTTGGCCTCAATCCACTTTGTATACTTGTCGACTGCAACAAGCAAATGAGTGAATCCACTCTGCCCAGTCCAAAAGGGACCAACCATATCCAGACCCCAGACAACAAACAGCCAGGGCGAGTGGGATTGTCTTAAGAGCAGACGCAGGTTGTGAGATAAGTTTGCATATAACTAGCACCCTTCACAGTGATCAACAATGTCCTTGGCCATCTCATTGGCACGCGGCCAGAAGAAACCAGATCGATATGCTTTAGCAACAATTGTCCGAGAGGACGCATGATGACTACACGTTCCCGAGTGGATTTCATTCAGGATCATTCGACCTTCTTCAGGGAAAATGCATCGTTGCATCACTACAGTAACACTTTCTATGTACAACTAATCATTCACTATAATAAAAGCTTTGGATCTACGCACGATTTGCCGGGCTTCAGTCTCATCTTCTGGAAGTTCCTGCCTCAGGATATATGCAATATAGGGCACTGTCTAGTCGGGAATGATGACCAAAATCTCCATGACCAAATCGATAATTGTAGGAACATCAACCTCAGTCGGATTAGAGGGGCTCATAGCTTGCGGGGGCTCTTCGGTGAAGGGATCCTCCTGCACCGAAGGAGTGTGGAGGTGCTCCGAAAATACATTGCTAGGGACATGTCATCGAGTGGATCCAATCTTTGCCAGTTCATCAGCCGCTTGATTCTTCACTCGGGGAACATGATGGAGTTCCAGACCTTCAAACTTCTTCTCGAGCTTTCTAACAACATTGCAGTATCCAGCGATAGCGGGGTTTCGAACGTCCCACTCTTTCATTACTTGATTGACCACTAAATCCAAGTCGCCATAAACCATCAAGCGCTTGACGCCGAGTGTGATGGCCATACGCAACCCATACAAGAGTGCCTCATGTTCTGCTTCATTGTTGAAGGAATCGAAGTGAATCTGCAGAACATAGCTGAGTTTGTCGCCTTTCGGAAACACCAAGATAGCGCCAGCACCGGAACCACTCAACATTTTAGAGCCGTCAAAGAACATGGTCCAGTGTGGCGAGTGAATCTGGATTGACTATTGTTGTTCAATCCACTCGGCCATAAAATCAGCAAGTGCCTAAGACTTGATTGCTTTCTTGGCTTCGAACTTGATGTCAAAGTATAGGAGTTCAATTGCCCACTTAGCCACTCGACCAGTTGCATCCTGATTGTTTAGAATATCACATAACGGAGCATCACTTACGACTAAAATCGAGTGGTCTTGAAAATAATGTGCTACCTTCTTCGATGACAGATAAATGCCATAGACAATCTTCTGGTAATGTGGGTACCTCTGCTTCGAAGGAGTCAACACTTCAAAAATGTAGTATACTTGGCGATGAACTTCGTAGGCCTTGCCTTCCCCTTCCCGGTTGACAGTCAAAACTGTAGTGACGACCTGATTAGTAGCCGCGATGTACATGCACAAAGGCTCTTTTCTGCACGGAGCAGCGAGCACTGGCTGGGTGGAGAGCAGGGATTTGAGATCGACAAATGCTGCTTTAGCTTTAGGAGTCCACTCGAACGTGTTAGACTTCTTCATCAGTCGATATAAAGGCAATGCCTTCTCACCGAGACGAGAAATGAATCGACTCAATGCTGCTACTCAACATGTGAGCTTCTGAACATCGTGCACTCGCATATGACTTTTCATTAGGGTAATGGCATTGATTTTCTCAGGGTTGACGTCGATCCCTCGCTCGGAAACGAGAAAACCGAGTAACTTGCCGCCAGGGATACCGAAAGTACACTTAGCCGGATTCAGCTTTATATCGTATCTCCTTAGATTGGCAAAAGTTTTGGCCATGTCAGCCAACAGGTCAGAACCTTTGCGGGACTTGACGATGATATCATCCATGTACGCCTCAACATTTCGAGGGATCTAGTCGAGTAGACATTTCTGAATCATGCGCATGAAAGTAGCGCCAGCATTCTTCAAACCAAATGGCATAGTGATATAGCAAAAACACCCAAATGGGGTGATGAAGGCTGTTTTTATTTCATCTGGACCAAACAGACGGATCTTATGGAAACCAGAGTAACCATCCAGAAACGTTAAACACTCGCATCCCGCAGTCGAGTCAACAATCTAATCTATGAGGGGGAGTAGAAAATGATCTTTCGGGTAGACGTAATGGCATACTGAGACCACTTGAGGTAAGTGGGGGTTGTGGGCACGGCCATGTTGACTTCCCTGTTTATGACCTTCAGTCGACTCTTGCTTTTGACACCAGCAAAAATCATCAACGTAGCATTGACACCCGGAAACGTTTCTTTGTCTTTATCATCATCCTTTTCTGGAGTTTTCTCACTTGACGGAGTCTCTTTGAACTGCTGAATCAACAGTCGACACTGCCGAGTGGTATGCTTGGGCAAAATAAAATTGCCTTGTTCCTCTTTCCTCTTGTGGATCCCACACGGTAAATATAACACATTAGTCCCTGATTGGTTCTTTCCTTTCTTGGGGTTAAATAGTCCCTTGGACTTCCCCTTGTTTTTTCCTTGGGACGCCAGAGCGACTGCCTCTGCCTGGACAGGTCCATCAGCCTTCCGCTTCTACTTCCGACTGGTATTGCCATCGGCATCGTTGTCGACTGCCTTTCCTTTGCCGCTACGGAGGCAGTCTTCTTCTTCACTATTTGCGTACCGAGTCGCGATTTCCATCATTTTGCTCAATGAGATGTCACCTGTTCGCCCAAATTTCAGATAGAGCTCTTTGTATTTCACTCCAGCCTTGAAAGCACAAACACCCTGATGCTCGGAAACATTTTCCACTGTATGATGCAGAGTGGACCAGCGCTGAATGTAATCTCTCAAAGTCTCATTGGGCTTCTGAACACAATGTTGCAAATCAATCAGCCCAGCAGGACGCTTGCAAGTGCCCTCGAACGTTCTGATGAACACTCGGGCAAGATCTTCCTAGCAGTTGATGCTAGAAGGAGCCAAGCTATTCATCCATGCACGAGCCGAACCATCCAACATCAAGGACAAATGCTTCATTGCAATGTTATCATTACCACCGCCAATCTGAACTGCCACCCGATAATCATCCAACCACGTTTGTGGCTTTGACTCGCCAGAAAACTTGCCGATCCCAGCTGCCAACCTGAAGTTGGGGGGATCTCTGCAGAACAAATAGCCCTACTAAAGCACTCTGGACCAGAAATAACAAAATTGCTTCCACTCGAAACATCTCTATCATACCTATGTGCTATGCCTTTGTCGATCCGCCTCTGAGTGAGGAGGTCTCGAGCATCAAACCCTGCGTTCCGCTCATCACCGAACGAGCGCCTTTCGTCCTGGTGCTGGGGCACGTGTGGACCACCCTGCGAAGGAGTGGGCACTCGACATTGGTCATCACGGTGAAACTGATCTCTGTACTGATCCTCACGAAAACCTCCACCCCTTCGGCGCAAGAGCTATCGAGGACTATGTGCCGACTGAACAGCCTATGCTCTTGGGGAATTTCTGTGAATCCTATTGCGCGACTGCGAAACAATAGAATTCTGACGCTGCGCTGCATCCAGCAATGCTCTAATCTACAACAACACTCTACCAGCCTATGCCCGTGACGGCTGAATGAAATCTGCTATCCTAGCTGCAGCCGCAACATTTAAAACTGGAGTACGGTATACCTCAACATTATTACATGAACCACTCGGAAATAGCTGTCACTGACGTCGACTAGCAGCTGGTGGGTGCTAGCGGATGCGCTCGTCAAATTCTCACTGGAGTTCTTCAAGCCGAATGCGTGTGGCCTCCAAGTCCTAAGCTTCAGCGGTCGCACCAACGATGGGCATATGGAGGACCTCCTCATCATGGCGCGGCTGCTCACTTGAGGGTCCACCAATCTCTCGCCTGCTGTGGCCGAAGCCTGGCGGCGGGCTCTGATGAGAGCCGTCCATAAGAACCTCCACTACAGGATCGCAGCTCCCGCACTCGGAGGGAACGTCTGAGTGATCGGAGTCCGACTCAAACACACCGTGAAGGGACTTGGCGGGTTTGATTGCCGCTATCTACGGAGATGAAATTTGATGGGCCACTGCATGTCTGACCCAGCGTTGGAGCCGTGAGCGACCAGATCGCTTGCAATGGCAAACATCGGGGAGAGTCGAAGAGTACGGAATTGACGGTTGCCACAGAAGGACACCGCAGGATCTCGCACGGAAGTGAGCGGCTCCGCAGACCGGGAGCGCCTCGACATCGAAGGTGCTTCTTGGAGCCATGCCGAATCGTCAGAGATGAAGGTGAGTGGACCAAAACGGATCTCATTGCTTAGGGAGAAAACAACGCCAGAAGACATGACGAGGGAGAAAAATGCAACCTCGCCGGAAGTCACTTAGACGCCTGCTTGTGGGGACCCGGACTCATAAGTCGAGATCACCGAATGCATGTGTACAATGATCCCAGAGATCAATGCTGACTGAACACACATAAGTTGAATAACAAGAGTCTTACATCCATACTTAACGTCTTACACAAATAATGACCACGAAGGTCTTAGCCTTACATAGATAGGGCCATACGGGCCAAACACTTAAAATAGAACAAGCAACGGACATCTTGGTCGAAAGCGTGAACCCATGCCATCTGCCTTAACCTATAGGCATTCTGACTGGGAAGTGTCCTAGTTCACATGTTCGTCTCCAATGAACTCTTCAACATACTCCTGTTCTTCCATGTCTGGCCAATTAAATAACCACTGGCAAGCCAATGAGTACTTTGTATGTACTCGCAAGAAATCCAAGTTGTGTAACAAGGTAATAATGATGCATGGTATAGCACTAAGTAGGTGATTTTCGGAAAGCGAATTTGAATGCAATTGTCATGATCAAGTAATTGGTGAGAATGCATCAACAATAGCAGGTATCTATATGAACAAGTTACGGATATCAACAGAAGTAGAGGTTGAACACCTTGTGTTTATTCGTCATACTAAGTCATCAGACTTAGTTCACTTCCCATGCTAAGTCATCGGACTTAGTTCACGTACCATCTGTGTCTCCAACACACCCACACACCCGTTGTAAAACATTTGGACGTAGCACAAGAGCGGTCATCCAACTGTCCTTGACCATGGACACAACTATTCGAATAGTTTTACACTCTAGAGAGGTTGCACACTTTACCCACAAGACTCGGGGAACTTCTGTGTCATCCATGACTCGCGGTATATAACATACCCGAGGTAAGCACCCGAACAATGCCTTTCCCACGGTGATACTAAACAAAGAGTCCACTCGTTAGTGCCATCCTTCATGATATACATCACTCGTATCATCCACGAGGGCACGCAACGGTGTGCCCAGTGACTGTAAAGATAGCGCATGACCTTCCACTCAGGGACGACCCCGTCTCAAGAGTGACCACTGCACTCTTGCCACTAGTAATGTGGGTCCTTGCTAGCACCAACCGTAGTACTCAACAAAGCCCCGTCCCATAAGAGGTATCGTGGTCGTACATGTAAGGTTGGAATAATGGTCGCAACTTACACGAATCCGTTTTCAAAAAACCACAACACTCACTTGCTCCGGTACACCACTTCTTTCTCAAGTGGTCGCCCATCTTATCATCATCTCCCTCGGGCATTAGTGGCACCCGACGGGTTTTTCGAAAAGTCTTTGAAATCACTTCCTTTCTTACCATCACTATGCATAAGTCCCATCCCATTTGCGTAGCATCTATTAGAAACCTAACTACTCCCACCCACATAACCCTCATAAGGTGGTAGGGTCATGCACGATGCAAGTGTCAATGGAAAGGTACCGGAGGCATCCCACCGAAAGGGGGACACCACAACACATGATCAAATATGATGAAAGTAAAGTGCTATATGACATGCAATAAAAATGGTTTCTTATCATGGTCAAAGGGCTGCTTGCCTGGCTCAACAAAGTCTCCAGGGCCTTCGAAGTCTTCAGGTCTAACCTCTTCGTCAACAACGCAATCTATCGTCGCGAGAAAATAACGATAAAAATAAGTAAACAGACAAAACAGAGCACTCGATCTCTTACCAAAAATGTCCACCTACTCTGATAAATACTAAAAGTCATACCAAAAATATTCTACTAGAGTTTTGTTGTGAAAAACATTTTTGAAATAAAATAACAGAGGCAAAAAGGTGCCTATATATAGGTTTTAAAATAAAGCAGTACTAAAAATATATTCAAACATTTTTACAAATGGCACTATTAAATTCTACGGATTATTTCATGAATATAGGTGGAAGAAAAAATGGCATTGGATAAATATTTCATTCTGTGGGATTTTTGCAAAGTCCACAGAAAAAAAGAAATAGAAAAAGGCTACTGTGCCCTTTCGGGCCGGAATGCCTGGCCGAAGCTGGCCCAAGAGAGAACCCGGCCTAGCCGAGGAGCCGCGCGCGGCAGGTTAGCTTTGAAACCTGCCCGCGGGCCCAGCCTGTCAGCGAGAGAGGAGGGGGGGCGAGGGGATGATAGGTGGGCCCCACCTATCATCCCTCTCCTCAAGACAACAGTGGAGGAGGGGCTCACCGGAGGGGTTTGGGCCATGGCGGAGGGAGCTGAGGGCACTGGCGTGCTCCTGGGGGCATCGTGCGTCGGAGGGGGTCGCGGGGTCACCGGGGAGAGAGGGGAACACTGGCGAGGGGGGGAGGCCGATGGCGGCGGCGAGGGTTTGGGTCGGGAGAGGGCTCCCGACCATGGGGGAGAGCATGCAGGGCACATGCAAGGAGCAAAGGAAGAGGGGAAACGAGGAGGGGGGAGCCGGAGGCGCGGGGAGGCCTTAAATAGGCGGGCCACCGGCTCACCGTGGACGTGGTGCGCCGGTGAGCACGGGGTGCTCACCTCAGGCCATGGGGGCGCGCGAGGCCGTGTTTGGGGGCTACCTGGACGCGGTCTTCACGCGGGAGGAGGGAAAGCAGCCAAGAGGAGTGTCCTGGGGGTGCGCGCGTGCGAGCGCGTCCACTGGCCGGTTCGGGCGGCATCGTGGACGCACGCGAGAGAGAGGGGCGACCGGGTGGCGTGCTGCGAACACCGAGGGGGGAAGAGGGGACATGCTGGGGCAGCCCGAGGTGGTCAGGTCTGCCCGTTGGCTGGCGGCTACAGTGCGGGTGAACCCTAACCCACCCTCATGTGTGGTCGGGTCTGCCCGTTGACACTCTGGTAGAAAGTTGGGGGCAAGGGTAAAAGGGAATGGGGGTGAAAAAGCTGGTTTTACAAACTTACCATAAGGTGTTTGATGGTGGTTTGGGCAAGAATATGCTTCCACCTTACTGAGATACTTACCAGGGTCAAAGGCTAGGTAAAAATGAGATGCTTCACCAAATTTGAGCTCAAGGGGAAAAAGTTGATAATGGAAATTTGGTGAACCCTAGAAATTGGTAGAAACTGATTTATGTGGATCCAATGATGCTAGCCTTTAACCCTTGATGCACCACTTCGTGTATCATCACTATTTGGCCATTAGAGCATGCCCACAAAGTTTGAGACCAAGGGGAGACACTTCACAATGTAAAGTTGCTCAAATTTGATTCTGGACAAGAATGGATTTGGGATGGTTTGATGAACCAAACCAACTTGGATTGGGATGAAACTTTGCAATATCATCACCCATGATAGTGTTGACTTGCTAGAATTTTCCTGGAATTTATTGAGAATATTTCTTATAGGAATATTCCAAAAGTTTGATCTGAACAGAAAGGGTTTTGAGGGGTTTTTCCCATGATCCCATCAAGCCCTTGTGTCGAAACTCATATATATGGAAAATATATGTCCACTAAGTTTCTCTAAATTTTCTCAAATATTTTTAAAGCATTCAAATAATTTTTCCCTAGGAAAAACCATCTCTGGCCTTAGGAAAAAGCCTTTAAATACAATATGAAAATAATCTTTAAAAATAATATTTGGTGGTTTTGAGAAGTCCTATATATATAGTAGGTTTGAAATAAAGCCTTTGGGAAAGAAGGGTCCACCTGATTTGGGGACATGCAGTGCAGACCTCATTTCAGGGGATTTTGGAAACTTAAACTAAATAAATCATTTTTGGTTAAAACAGAATTTGATAAGAATAGTTTTGGGCACTATTCACACAACATGATCATTGGGCAAGGGGTTTGGATCAAGGAAGATGATTATGAAGTGGAATAGAACCTAGTAGTGCCATAAAACACAATCAACAAGCAAGCAACAACATAGCAAGCAAGCACAAACACATAGAAAAAAGTTTTAGTTGGGTCCAATTTTTGCAAACCCAATCATAACAATGTGCTATAAACACAGGGTGTGTCACTGGCCCACGGTGGGCGCCAACTTTTGTTGGAACGAGTCTGACAGTAGAAGTTAGGGGTACGAAAGGAGAGGGCAGAGTCCTAGCTACGGCGAGGGTGTACACACAGATGCATGAGTTCAGGCCCCTCTCATGGAAGTAACAGCCCTATGTCTCAGTACTCAGGAGCTTTTTTCGTGTGGAGAGTGTGAGTTACAAAGGTTGCGAACCCTTGTGCTAGAGGGGAGGCACGTCTTAGATAGAGTTCGCTACCCCTCATAAGTGTGAGGCATCCAAGGGTTCGATCGTGGGTATAAATACGAGCGTTACTGGTAACGTACATCTTAATTGCTATTAATGACGATTGGCCTAACGCCTTCCTGCTGGCCTCCCTGGGGCGGCTTCTGGTCTTCTAGCATCGATTGGAAGTGAGGTCCTCCGAGTGACACGTGACTGTCGAGTGAAGGGAGAAGATACCGAGTGGATAAATGTCGAGTGACTTGAACACCATGGTGAATCCAGTCGGAATCTCTCTTGTAGTCTTTAAGTCCTCCAATATAGTGCCCTTAGGTAGGGTACGTAGGTCAGGCCTAGGACCCTACCCTAGGTACTTATCCTCGTCAGAGATTGAACCTACTGTTGATCTTGATAACACACAACCTAAGAATAAAATATATGACAAAAGAGATTTTGTTGCTAGGAAGCATGGCAAATAAAGAGAACCATGGGTTCAGAAACCCACGCCCTTTCCTCCTAAACCATCCAAGAAAGAGGAAGATGAGGATTTTGAGTGCTTTGTTGAAATGCTTAGACCTGTGTTTTTGCGTATGCGCTTGACTGATATGCTGGAAATGTCTCCTTATGCTCAGTATATGAAAGATATTGTGACTAATAAAAGAAAGATACCGGAAGCTGAGATCTCCACCATGCTTGCCAATTATACAATTAAGGGTGGAGTACCAAAGAAATTAGGAGATCCAGTAATACCAACTATACCATGCTCTATCAAAGGGAATTATGTTAAAACTGCTTTATCTGATTTGGGAGCTGGTGTTAGTGTTATTCCTTTCTCGTTGTATCATAGATGTGATTTGAATAAGTTGACACCTACTAAAATATCTTTACAAATGGCTGATAAATCAACTGCTTTACCCATCGGTATTTGTGAGGATGTACCTGTCGTAGTTGCAAACGCTACTATCCGAACGGACTTTGTTATTCTCGATACTCCCGAGGAGGATAGTATGCCGATCATCCTTGGTAGACCCTTTTTGAATACTGTAGGTTTTTTTATTGATTGCAACAAGGACCATGTCACTTTTCATATTAATGTTAATGAGCATATGGTACACTTTCCGAAGAAACAACCTCAAGTTCATAGTATCAACTCCATTGGAAAACTTTCAACGATTATTAGCGTAGACTTTGAATTCCCTCTTCCTACTGTCAAAAGGAAATATGATATACTTATTGTTGGGGATATGCATATCCCCATTGAGGTAACTTAGTGTTATTCGAAAATTCTCTCGTTTCATGTTATTCAAAAGAAGTTTGTTAATAAGACTTGATCAACCTTACTGATGGATTCCTTTTGATAAGCATGAGATGGATGAATTTAGAAAGCACAACTTTCTGTACCCAACTTTTACTTTCTGTTAGTTAGAGTAAATAAAGTAAAAAGCTTTTATATTTCTGTTTTCTGAGTTTTCCGTGCAATAGAAAAATGAGCTTAAAATAAAAGTTCTTCAAATGCCCTAAAAATCTAGTATGATTTTTTCTGGAATAGTTAAAAATATATAGCACTGAGCACACATCAGGGGGCTGCACCAGTGGGTCACAAGCCCATAGGGCATGACCAACCCCTAGACGTGCCTAGGTGGCTTGTGGGTCCCACGTAGGCGCCCTTCACTTATTCTAGCACCCATCCACTTCGTCTTCCTCCAAAAAAATATCAACCTCATTTTGCTGCCATTTTCGATCTCCTTGTGCAAAGCTCCATTCACAAAAATTTTTTAGGAGATTGATCTTCGGTATATGACTCCTCCAATGGTCCAATTAGTTTTTGTTCTAGTGCTTTATTTGTCGCAAATTTTTGCTGCTATGGTCATCCTTGTTCTTGAGCTTTCATGTCAAATTTGTATGGTCCCAAGTAGTTTTGATGCTTGATATAGGCTCTAGAGACTTGTGAGAGTATTTTCTATAAGTTTTGTTGAGTTTTGTTTACCTTTATTTTGAGTCACTAAAAGTTTCAAAAGTTTTGCAGAAAAAGAAATGTTGAGATTGTTAAGAGGCTTGTCAAGCCAGGGCTCTAAAGAAGATGAAAATGAGATGAAGAACAAATCTAATTACAATCTTCCTTGCATTGCAGAAGTTCGACCATGTGAATGGCCAAGTGATACATTATTGAGGGCGGTCAGAATTTATGAAGATTTCTATTATTTGGCAGAGAATGCAGGCATCACCGAGTTCCTCAACGATAAATGTGACCAGTACCTCTTGCTCACTTATACCTTTGTGCAAAAGTTTCACTTTCATTTTGGGGAAGACCCACCTACGATAGAATTTATCTTATATGATGTGCCTAAGAAAATGAACCTCTACGATTTTTGCAATGTTTGCAAAATACCCTATGAGGGTAGCATCAGGGAACTACATCCTAGAGACATGGAAGACATTATTAATGCAGTAACAGTAGGAGAAGAGAGAGGGGTATCAAAGGCAAGAACATCTAGTTTACATTTCCTTGTTCTACGCTATTATTCATTATTGCAGAGAGATGTTCAGTTGGTCGTGGGGAGAGTGGAGGCCTTAGTGCTCCCGACCTCGCCATTCCACGCCACACTTTACTTGTTGATAGACCCTTTAGTCTGGGCGCTATGGTGGCCCAACGATTGAACTTAAACCATTCGAGGGGGCCCATATCCGGAGGTACCTATGCATCTCGTCTAACCAAACACTTTAAGATACCCATTAGGCTTGAAGAGGAAGAGGAGATGCTGCTACCTTTGAAAATTTTACACTATGACATTATGGTAACACATGATGTTATTAGGAAGAATGATGATAGGAGGCTGCTTTACAACTTAGTTTTTAGTCAAGGTACTTGCGAGAGTATTATTCTGCGGGCTTCTGTTTTGTTCGATATTCATTTAGGAAGGTACACTATTATGCCCGAGGACATTTACAGATATTGGGGTTTGACGCAACCCCCAAGACCTGAGCCGACACCAGCCCTTGATCTGTATCCAGATCCGGTTTTTTTGTGGGAGCCACAGGAGCTTGCCAACCAGTGGAACCCTCAGGACCCTTAGGAGTATCCAGGAGAGGGTTATTTCTAGACATGGCCCTAGACCAACTTAGGCCCAAAAGCCTAAGCTTGGGGGAGTACATATTTCTCACCGACATGCCAATCATGTTCACACATTCATTCTAGTAGTCAGTGTTCATGCTCTTTCATTGTATCATCCATGGTAGTTTATTTCTTCTTTTCGTTTTCTTCTTGTGTTTAATTAACCTTGAGAAAATCCAAAAGAATTAGTTATAGCTTTACCTTCTAGTCTATTTAGTTGTAGCATTAAAAGAAAACCCAAAAGATTTTTCATTCTTCTTTTGCTTGTTGGGAGCTTTCCCATGTAAATAGTTTTTCTCGTTCTTATTTTGATTTTTCTTTCCTTGGGTCGTAAGGAGAAGACCACAATGAAAATGTTGAGTGGCTCTCATATGCATAATTATTTATCTATCAGAGAGCCATATTATCTTGTCTTCTCCTTTGAGTTATTACTTGTAGATTCCAGCTTAATCCAATGCACGCACACTCTTATTATTATTCACACCATTCGCTTGTGCAAGTGAAAGGCAATAATGACGATATGATATAAAAAGATTGAGATGGAGAAAAGCTGGTATGAACTCGACCTATTTTGCTTCTATAAATATGATTGGCTCATTGTTCCAAATCAATTCATTATGGGTGAAACATATTTGCAATGACAATTAGATATTATAGTTACTCATGCCACGCTTAATTAGCTAAGAGTGGATAATGGTTTGTCTTGAGTGCCAACATGCATATTAAAATGGTTGTGATGTAGTATGATAGGATGGTATCCTCCTCTGAATAATTCAAGTGGCTTGACTTGGCGCATGTTCATGCATGTAGTTGAAACAAAATCAACATAGCTTCTATGATATTTATGTTCATAGTGATTTGTATCCTACTGATGCTTACATTCAATTTTGGTTAATCTCAAAGCATGTTGATGACTGTTGTCGCTCTCTAGTTGGTCGCTCCCTAGTCTTTTGCTAGCCTTCATTTGTACTAAGCGGGAATATTGCTTGTGCATCCCATTCCTCAAACCCAAAGTTGTTCGACATGAGTCCACCATACCTACCTATATGAGGTATTTACCTATCGTTCAATTAAATTTGCATGTGCCAAACTCTAAACATTCAAATAAATATTCTTTTTTGTATGCCCGAATCGCTCATGTAGTGACTGGGGGTTATCAGTATCTTCCTTGCTAGGTGGGTTATTCTCATGATATGTCTTGATTCACTACCATTCACGAGAAAGTCGCTAATATTCGGAATGCCTAGTTCCATGCTCAAACTCAAATCAAAATATAATGAAAAAAACTCCCCCATGATTGTGTTTGTATGGACGGTACCCGTGGATTCGGCTCGTCGTGGAGTGTGATTGATTGGTTGAGGGGGATTAAAATTTTTATCATTCTGTTTGGGAACCGCCTATAATGTATCTACCATGGAAGATGGTGAAATTTCTTGGTCGTTATAATGACAATGAAAGAATGCGACTCAAAATTGTTATTCATCCATGGTTTAAAAGCTCGAGCTCTGGCACCTCTGCAAATCAATGGTTTCCTCTGCGAAGGGCCTATCTATTTACTTTATTGTTGAGTCACCCTCCTCTTATAAGAAAGCACCAGTTATAGAGCAAAACCGTCATTTGTATGCTTTGCTATTAATTGATATTGAGTATGAGGATGACTGGATATCTTTTACCGTGAACTACAATGTCTAGTCAATCCTTGTTCTTTAGAGGTGCTCCGCATTTATGTTTTGTGGTCTCAGAAAGGTCTAGTGAGATACCATTATATCATATTGTATCATGATTGTTTTGATAAAAGTGTTGTCATTCGAGAGTTATTATATGGCTTTCTAGTTGATTAAGCCATTGATATGAGTAAATGTGAGACCTAAATGTTATTGTGAATGTGATTAGTCTATAATCTTTGTTGGAAATCTAAACATCAGTTAGACATATTTACAACAAGATCAAACAAAGTTTATAAAAGTGTTTCTTTATCACTTTAAGTTTATCAACTAAATTGCTTGAGGGCAAGCAATGGGTTAAGCTTGGGGGAGTTGATATGTCTCCATCGTATCTACTTTTCCAAACTCGTTCACCCTTGTTTTAGACTCTAATTTGCATGACTTGAACGGAACTAACCCGGACTGACATTGTTTTCAGCAGAATTGCCTTGGTGTTATTTTTGTGCAGAAATAAAAGTTCTCAGATTGAAATGAAAATTTACGGAAATTATTTTTGGAATTAAAAAATATTGGCGAAAGAATCAACCGTAGGGTGGCACCCAGAGGTGACAAGCCCACCAGGCGCGGCCACCCCTTGGCCGCGCCTGGCAAGCTTGTGGTCCCCCCTGTGGCTCCATCAACCTCAATTCCAATGCTATATATTCCTATTTGTGGAGAAAAATCAAAGAGAAGAGTTCATCGTGTTTCACGATACAGAGCCAGTGCCACCTCCTGTTCTTCCTCGGGAGGCCAGATATGGAGTCCATTTTGGGCTCCGGAGAGGGGAAATCAATGCCATCATCATCGCCAAACCATCCTTCATCACCAATTCCATTATGTTCTTCGCCGTTCGTGAGTAATCCCATGATAGGCTTGCTGGACGGTTATGGGTTGGATGAGATTTATCATGTAATCGAGTTAGTTTTGTTAGGGTTTGATCCCTAGTGTCCACTATGTTCTGAGATTGAAGTTGCTATGACTTTCCTATGCTTAATGCTTGTCACTAGGGCCCGAGTGCCATGATTTCAGATCAGAACCTATTATGTTTTCATGAATATATATATGTGTTCTTGATATTATCTTGCAAGTTGTAGACACCTATTACCAGTTATGATCTGCATCCCCTAGGGTGACAATAATCGTGATTCTTTCTAGTGATTACCGTAGTTTGAGGAGTTCATGTATTCACTAAGTCCTAATGCTTTGGCCTGGTTCTCTATTAAAAGGAGGCCTTAATATACCTTAGTTTACATTTGGACCCTGCTGCCACGGGAGGGTAGGACAAAAGATGTCATGCAAGTTTCTTTCCATAAGCACGTAAGACTATATATGGAATACGTGCCTACATTACATTGATGAATTGGAGCTAGTTTTGTGTCACCCTATGTTCTAATTGTTGCATGGTGAATGCCATTTGACATAGTTATCCATCACCGGTCCATTGCCAAGGAGCTTTTAGTATTGATCCTAGCTAAGTTACTTTTCCGTTGCTACTGTTACAACCACTACAAAACTGCTATTGTCACTTTTGCTATCGTTACCGTTACTTCTATACTACTTTGCTACTAAATACTTTGCTGCAGATATTAGGTCTTTCAGGTGTGGTTGAATTGACAACTCAGCTGCTAATACTCGAGAATATTGTTTGGCTCCCCTTGTGTCAATCAATAAACTTGGGTTGAATACTCTACCCCCGAAAACTGTTGCTATCCCCTATACTTATGGGTTATTACTATTAAACTTGTTAATAGAGACACTATCACACCACTTGGGATTGTTAGAGATGTTGAAGTCTTGTGTGTAAAAATAAAACATCCTACTGATTTTCTAGTTCTTGGTTCCCCACAAGATGACTTTTGTTCCATTATCTTTGGTAGACCTTTCTTGAACAGTATTAATGCTAAGATAGATTGTAAAAAAGAAACTGTCAATGTTGAGTTTGGTGATGTGTACTATGAGTTTAGTTTTTCCAAGTTTAGTAGACAACGTCATGATAGAGAATTACCTAATAAGGATGAAATAATTGGTCTTGCTTCTATTATCGTTCCTCCTACCGATCCACTGGAACAATATTTGATAGACCATGAAAAGGCTATGAACTTGCGTGAAAGAAATGAAATGGATAAAATTTTCTTCGAACAACAACCTCTACCGAAAGACAATTTGCCTATTGAAACTCTTGGAGGTCCTCCTCCACCTAAAGGTGATCCTGTGTTTGAACTTAAACAATTGCTTGACACTTTGAAGTATGCTTATCTTGATGAGAAAAAGATATATCCTATTATTATTAGTGCTAACCTTTCGAAACATGAAGAATAAAGATTATTGAAAACTCTAAGGAAGCATCGGGCTGCTATTGGATATACTCTTGATGATCCTAAGGGAATAAGTCCCACTCTATGTCAGCACAAGATTAATATGGAACCTGATGCTAAACCCGTTGTTGATCACCAATGGTGATTGAATCCTAAGATGAAAGAAGTGGTAAGAACTAAAATATTAAAGCTTCTTGAAGCAGGTATACTCTATACTATAGCTGATAGTAGATCAGTGAGTCATGTTCATTGTGTTACAAAGAAATGAGGTATTACTGTTGTTCCTAATGATAAAAATGAGCTTATTCCACACAAAATTGTTAGTGGCTATAGGATGGTAATTGATTTTAGAAAATTAAATAAAGCTACTCGGAAAGATCATTACCCCTTGCCTTTTATTGATCGAATGCTTAAAAGAATATCTAAGAACACACACTTTTGTTTCTTGGATGGATATTTTGGTTTCTCTCAAATACCTCTGTCACAATATGATCAAGACAAAACTACCTTTACCTATCCTTTTGGAACCTATGCTTGTAGACGTATGCCTTTTGGTTTATGTAATGCACCTATAACCTTTGAAAGCTGTATGACTGCTATATTATCTTATTTTTCTGAAAAGATTGTGGAGCTTTTCATGGATGATTTCTCCATTTACGGAACTTCTTTTGATGATTGCTTAAGCAACCTTGATCGAGTTTTATAGAGATGTGAACAAACTAATCTTCTCTTGAACTGGGAGAAGTGCCACTTTATGGTTAATGAAGGTATTGTCTTGGGGCATAAGATCTCTGAACAAGGTATTGAGGTGGATCAAGCTAAAGTTGATGCAATTAAGAAAATTCCATGTCCTAAAGATACCAAAGGTATTCGAAGTTTCCTTTGTCAGGCTGGTTTCTATAGGAGGTTGATTACAGACTTCTCAAAAAAATCGAGGCCTCTAACTAATCCTTTACAAAAGGACATCCCTTTGTTTTTGATGATGGTTGCATAAAAGCCTTTGAAACACTAAAGAAAGGTTTAACTTCTGCACCTATTGTTCAACCACCTGATTGGAACTTGCCTTTTGAAATTATGTGTGATGCTAGTGATTATGCTGTTGGTGCTGTTCTTGGACAAAGAGTTGATCAGAAATTAAATGTTATCCATTATGCTATAAAAACTCTAGTCAGTGCACAAAGAAATTTTGCTACTACTGAAAAAGAATTTTTAGCAATCGTTTTTGCTTGTGGTAAATTCAGATCTTACATTGTTGAATCCAAAATTATTGTTCACACTGATCGTGCCGCTATCAAATATCTTATGGAAAAGAAATATACTAGACCTAGACTCATTAGGTGGGTTCTTTTGCATTAGGAATTTGATTTACATATCGTTGATAGGATAGGAGCTGAGAACCCTGTAGCTGATAACTTGCCTAGGTTAGAAAATATTCTTGATAACCCACTACCTATTGATTATAGTTTTCCTGATGAACAACTAGCTGCAATAAATGTCTCTCAAAACACTCGATGGTATGATGATTATGCTAATTACATTGTTGCTAAATATATCCCACCTAGTTTCACATACCAACAAAAGAAAAAAATCTTTTATGATTTAAGACATTACTTTTGGGATGAACCACATCTTTATAAAGGAGTAGATGGTATTGTTAGACATTGTGGACCTGAGCATGAACAGGAATAAATCCTTCAGAAATGTCATTCCGAAGCTTATGGAGGACATCATGCTGGAGATAGAACTGATCATAAGGTATTACGGTCTGGTTTTTATTGGCCTACTCTCTTCAAGGATGCCCATAAGCTTGTCTCGTCTTGTGATGAATGTCAAAGAATTGGTAATATCGGTAAGCGTCAGGAAATGCCTATGCATTATTCACTTGTTGTTGAACCTTTTGATGATTGGGTTTTTGATTATATTGGTCCTTTTACTTCCTCTAATGGGTATACTTATATTTTGGTTGCTGTTGATTATGTCACTAAGTGGGTAGAAGCTATTACTACTAGTGGTGTTGATCATCATACTTCCATTAAAATGCTTAAAGAAGTTATTTTCCAAGGATTGGAGTCCCTAGATATCTAATGACTGATGGTGGTTCACACTTTATTCATGGTGCTTTTCGTAAAATGCTTGCTTAATATGATGTTAACCATAGAATTGCATCACCCTATCATCCTTAATCTAGTGGACAAGTTGAACTTAGCAATAGGGAAATAAAATTGATATTACAAAAACTGTTCTTAGGTCTCGAAAGAATTGGTCTAAGAAATTAGATGATGCACTTTGGTCGTATAGAACAACTTATAAAAATCCTATGCGTATGTCTCCATACAAAATGGTATATGGGAAAGCTTGTCATTTTCCTATAAAGTTAGAAAATAAAACTTTTTGGGCAATTAAAGAACTAAATTATGACTTCAAACGTGCCAGTGAAAATAGGTTATTCGATATTAGCTCATTAGATGAATGGAGAATCCAAGCTTATGAAAATGCCAAGTTATTCAAATAAAAATAAAAAAGATGGCATAACAAAAGAATCCAAAAGCGAGAATTCAATGTTGGAGAAGATGTTCTTTTGTACAATTCTCGTTTCGGATTTTTTTGCAGGAAAGCTTCTCTCCAAATGGGAAGGACGCTATGTTATCGAAGAGGTTTATCGCTCTGGAGCTATTAAAATTAATAATGCCGAAGGTACCAACCCGAAGGTGGTCAATGGACAAAGAATTAAACACTATATCTCAGGTACGCTTATTAATGTTTAAAGCAATGTTATCCAGACCATGACACGAGAGGAACACATAAAAGAAACCTTCCAGAACAGTCCCGAATCGTGAAAATTAAGAGGTACGTTGTCGTGGATTTGTCACGGCAGATGTCCGGGTGAACGGACTTAGGTTTGGGGCGAGACGCAACTACGTGGTAGCTTGAAGGGGTTGATCGGAATTGAGAAGACACGGAGTTTTACCCAGGTTTGGCCCCTCCGATGGAGGTAAAAGCCTACGTCCTGCTTGTCTTGTATTGATGATGATGAAGATCTCCCGGTTACAAGGGTGCTAATTGCTACCTCTAATTTCTTGTGCCTCTAATCTCTTGTGTTGTCTAAACTTGTAGACTTGTGTCACTTGAGAACTTGTCCCTTTAGGGATGCTCTACCCCTCCTTATATAAGTGGAGAGGGTAGGTTTACAAATAGAGTCCTACTAGGAGTAGGATTAGGACTAGTCTCTCACGAATCCTACTCCGGGTCTTATTTCCTTTAAGGGAATCCTTCTCTCTTGTGGGCCTTCTCCTATGGGCCTTCTCTTGTGAGCCGCCTGGCACCGACTCACCCGCAGGGTCTTGGGCTTGGTCATCCTATGACCCGCTTGCCGGGTCATAAATAAGATGTCATATCTTTAACGGGTCTCGCATGAGTTGCCTGGCCGGGTCATTAATAAGATGTCATGTCTTCGGCTGGGTCTCCTGTGAGTCGCCAAGCCGGGTCATACCATGGGGTATATCCCCGTCATTAGCCCCCAGGTTAGCTTGAATTTATTCATGGTAAGATCCTGAAATAAGAGTAACAAATATGTTAAGTGGCCGGCTTGCTCCTTTGGCCGGCTTATAAAATGGCTTCTCATAAATCCGGGTCTTTTCTCCATATGAATGAGTTGTCTTGATAATCATCTTGCTTGTCAATGTCTTTTGAAAAATATTGAGAATAGAACACCCATATGCCATTGAGTCGGCTTCCAATACTCTTGGCGGGTCATCTCCGCCGGGTCATAATCATTTATGATGCCGGGTCATTTATCGTTGGTGACTCCGGGTTAAATAACTAGAATCCTGCTGACTTTATAAATTTTGGGATGAAAATCCATCTGATGTAGAACCGGACTTCCATTGTTTGTGAAGAAGGGCGGCTTATATAAAATCTGGTGGGTTATGATCTTTTGATAACACCGGGTCATAAGTGTTGGTGACGCCGGGTGTAACAACTGAACTCCATATTTAATATCTTGAAAATTCTCCTCATAGTTTTTTATATGTCCATATTACCTGTAGCCCCCAAGCTTCGAGATTATCCATTATAACTTGGTGCTTTGCAAATAACATTTTGGACGGTGTAGCCCCCAAGTGCCGGGTTGTCCTGCCTGCAGCAACCTGGGACTTATAATTGCCTTATATCTTATAATGCTTCGGTGGGTGTAGCCCCCAAGGGCCGGCTCATCAGAAATCTTCGGCGGGTGTAGCCCCCAAGGGCCGGCTCATCAGAACGCTTCGGCGGGTGTAGCCCCGAAGGGCTGGCTCATCAGAATGCTTCGGCAGGTGTAGCCCCCAAGGGCCAGCTCATCAAAATGTGATGCTCCGGGTCTTCAATTTAAATCTCTTAATCTGTTGGAATAGCTGAATACTGTAGCCCCCAAGTGCTGGGTCAGTAAGAATAACTGGGCTGGGACTTTAGAAAAAATATAGAAGGGCCGGCTCATCTCCTTGAGATAATATGGCCTTGCTGACAATGTAATGGTTTGAAAACCAGCTTGCATTACCCCCCAAGTGCCGTGGTGCATGCTTGCAGCGACATGGGACTTGCATAATTGATATAAACTTGTACTTGGGTAATGTAGCTCCCAAGTGCCGGGTCGTCTGCCTGCGATGACTCGGGACTATGTGAGAATAATACGTCTCACCATAATTTGTTGAATGAATCTTTGACCATGGTCATAATATAACCCGGAATAAATATCCTGGAATAATTCCTTTGTCTTTGACATGAAATTCCTGCTCGTGGTTGCGGTGCAACCCTGCAAATATAAGTTTGAGAAATCTGTGAGTGTTGTAGATTACTACAGAGCACAATTAAAGAAATCCGAGAACCGACCAATTAGATGACACGGTATTATATCTGATAGGGAGGCTCTTTAAAGATAATAATCTCTCCAAGCTGGTTTGAAAAAAATCCCAATCATTTATTACTGGTTATGATAAACCATAAAAATCCAGCCATGTTGGCTATTATAAATCCATTTGCTTTTGCAGAATATTTTAACGGCGGCTCATCTTAAGAGATAAAACCTGCAAAAAATGAACAAGACATAATATATTCTGCATTGTTGTGAGGGCGGCTTGAAAAATCTCAACCCGGAGATGTTTATACCTTTCATAACATTGCTCCTTTTCTCATAATCTTGCTCTACCCGGCTTGATAAGCCGACATGTTATCTGGAGGTGGGAAGCTCCCTTGAATAATCCACGGCTGACATGTCAACCGGAATGGCATAAAGTCGACTGTTAGGGTGATATAGCTATACCTGACGGTAAGAAGCCTCCTTTTAACAGCAAATGTTGTATGCGCGGACGCCGGTTGTTGATGGGAGATGTAAGCTATACCCTATGGCAAGAGGCCTCCATCGACAACCGCGACTAATGATTAGCCTGAAACGGCATATAGCCGGCTGTTTGAAGGGAGATGTAAGCTATACCCGAAGGCAAGAAGCCTCCTTCAACAGCTACAGTTGATAAGCAACTGAGTTTTGTCATAAACGCCGGTTGTTAGGGTGAGATAAGCGAACCTATCGGTAAGAAGCCCCCTTCAACAACCGCGGTTAATAAGTAACCGGAAGTGGCATAAAGCCGGCCATTAGGGTGAGATAAGCGATACCTGTCGGTAAGAAGCCCCCTCCGATGGCCGCAGTTGATAAGCAACTGGAATTTTGTGTACACGCTGTTGTCTTAGGGTCATGTAAGCTATACCAAAGGTAAGAAGCCTCCATCAACGACAACGCTTAATGCAACCAAACTAGGCATAAAGCCAACTGTGCAAGGGAGATGTAAGCTATACCCGAAGGCAAGAAGCCTCCTTGCAATAGCGTAAAAGCAGACTGTGTAGGGGAGATGTAAGCTATACCCGAAGGCAAGAAGCCTCCCTGTAACAACGCTTGATAGGGCATAAAACCGGATGATAGATCAGCCGTTTTGACTTTCACTAGTTCAGGGTATCTTAATGAGACTGACCGTCAACTCCTTTGAGTGGTTCAGGGTCTCTAGGTGAGATTGCCGTCAATTTCTTGAACCAGCTCAGGGTCTCTAGGCGAGATTGGCCGTCAATTTCTTGAACCGGCTCAGGGTCTCTAGGCGAGATTGGCCGTCAATTTCTTGAACTGGCTCAGGGTCTCTAGGCGAGATTGACTGGTAAGAGTTCAACGGGTCACCTCAATCTTAGCCGGTACAGGGCCTCTATCGAGATTGGCTGTCATTTCTTTGAACCGGCTCAGGGTCTCTAGGCAAGATTCACCGGTAAGGCAGGCGGGTCACATAGTGGATCATCATCAATCTTGTAAGCCGCCATTTTGTATGAAGAAACGACAGAAGCTCCAAGTGTCTTTATGATGATCCAATGATCCGGGCACCCATGTTTAAATGGTGCATCACGGCGGTCCGTCCTCTTGGGCAACTTTTAATCATCCGCCAATAATGTAGTAGGTCCCAGGATTGGGTTTTTCTCTTGAAAAGACTCAGGGTTCTTGTTAAAAACGACCAAATGTGTCTCGCCATGTCTGTAGCCCCCGAGTCTTAAGTTGACTCGAAGATGCGGCTTGAGAATCTTCACTAGAATTTTGAGGTTGGCCGTGGTGGGTTATAAATGATCCTGTATGAATTGCTTCAGTGATCCGGTCGATGGTTCTTTCCGGCTGGTTATTGAAGTGAACCAAACTGTAGTGGTGGCGACTTGTGCGCCTATCCGTCGGGGAGCTCATACCGACGAGCACTGCATTGATATGTCAATGTTGATTGGACCACAGGGCAGCGATTCAGAACCGTCAATTGGGCGACTTGTACTTTTCTATGCAGCCGCTGTTGGGTTGATGTAGACATAGCAAACACCCGCGACATTGTAAGCTCGTGCTGTTGTCAATGATGCCACGATGTTGTAAGCCGGCGCGGACGGCGAGAGACGGCCACGACGTTGCAAGCCGGAGCGGTGGCGAGAGACGACCACGCGTTGTAAGCCGGCGCAACAGCGATAGACGGCCATGGCATTCTAAACCGGTGGTGATGTTGTGAAAGATGCCACGGCATTGTAAGCCGGCGCGGTAGCGAGAGACGACCACGGCATTGTAAACCGCTATCTTGATGTAGACCTGACCGTATGAACGACGGCTTGTATGCATCCGTCCGGTAGGTTGTCATTGTGTACATTTGGACGAGGCCTCCGGTGAAGGCGCGTGAGGACCACACCGTATTCTGGCCATGAGCTAGTCGACCTGCATACATGTATCTCGAAGGTAAAACCTCTTAATGACATTCAATTATACTAAATAATAGTTAGAAAAATATCACCTGATTTCTTCTGTTAGAAGAAATACGGACACCGGTGCTGAGCTTCAGAGGAAAACAACAGAAAGGTGTCCGTAGTTTAACGCACGTTGGGGCGGTCGATGATGTCATGTGCTCTTAGTCTTCTCTACGGCAGAGTACAACCGCGCTCACCACGGTCGTCATCACGCTTGTGCCCGTCCCACCACAGACTATCCCCGTAGACGATCATCACATACGTACATAGTTTTTTTGGCAGCTGTGGGCGGCTCATAGCAGAACGGCTCAAGGCGGCATGGCGGGAGCAGCGACACAGCTATAGCCTTCCATGGAGGTGGCCAAGCCGGCCCGAAGTGGCGGTGGTGACAAGGCGCGGGAGAGTCGGAGGCCGCATCAGGAGCCGGAGCGGTGCGAGGAACCAGAGACCATGGGAGTTGGACGGCTCGGCTCGGTGAGTAGGCAGCCCACAACGGCCGGGCGACTCGGTGAGGAGAGGCGATGCACGGGTCACGGCAGCCGTGGTTGCTCTGACACAGCGAGGAGAGGAGCTGGATGGCTCGACTCAGCGAGTAAGCAGCCCACGGTGGCCGCAGGCGGCTTTCCCATTGTAGTTGAGGCAGGCGGCAGCTCTCCACTGCTGGGGGTCACCGGCGGAGCGGGGAATCACCTTGCCCAAGCAGAAGTAAACCGCAGCAAAGCAGGAGGCGGAGCGCGGCGCAGGCCATCACCACGGCGGCTCCAGGTGTGACTGGGCCAGGAGAAACCGCGGCGGCTCGTGATGAAAACGGGGCCGACCCGGGCACGTGAAAGCAGGGACGGCGGCCTAACGATGGCGTCACGAGGCCGACTCGGATGTGGCCAGTTCGAATCCGAGAAGGGAAGTGTGGTGGGTGAGCCGGCGAGTCCACTCAAGAGCGCATTGGCGAGGAAAAACCCGCCGGTAAGGGCAGCTCGAAGCCCTGACGAAGCCGACTCAGAGATGAATCCTGCAATGGCGAGTCAGGCACAGGCGAGGCCGAGGTGATTTGGAGAAGGCGCCGGTGGAAACTAGGCGAGGCCGCCCTGGAAGCGGCGGCTGGCACAAGGCCAGGGGCATCGTAGTGTCCCGGCGAGAGCCCGCCTTGGCACGGCAGAGCTGGTAGCTAGGGGCAATGCCCGGCCTAGCGGGCATAGGAGAAGAGGAGCGCGGGCGGAGCGGAAGGCTCCTTCTGAACGAACGGGCGGCGTGCGCGCGAAGTGAGAGAGGCGTAGCTAGCAATAACGGAGGCAATAGGTGTGGCAGACACACCGACTCAAGGTGGCTCAAAGCAAAGCAAACCCATGGCGGCTCGGGCATGAAGCCGGTAGGTGAGGCGTGCCACGGTGGGAGCTGGCCAGCGAGACCATGTGAAGCGAGCTCGAGGCGGACCACAGATGGCGCGGCAAGCCGAGACTGGATCGGACGCGAGGCGAAGGCTGGGTCCATGTGTGGGTCTCGAACATTGTTCTCACGGTATTCTGTAGCAGCACGACAGAACAATTTGATCTCTGCTTCTAACCGACGGGTCTCCGGTCTCCTCATGGGGTGGCGTACGCAACCATAAATTTCTTGAGCTCAATGCGTTCCGACCGTTCGTCGTAAACACGATCTAAATATTTTCCTCATCGTGCCTTTTTTTATCCAGTCAATTGTGAGCTTCTCGATCCTTGAAGAGATCCCTCCAAGAACACAATACCACCATACGTGGGCCCCATGGTGGGCGCCTACTGTCGTGGATTTGTCACGGCAGATGTCCGGGTGAACGGACTTAGGTTCGGGGCGAGACGCAACTACGTGGCGGCTTGAAGGGGTTGATCGGAATCGAGAAGACACGGAGTTTTACCCAGGTTTGGCCCCTCCGATGGAGGTAAAAGCCTACGTCTTGCTTGTTTGGTATTGATGATGATGAAGATCTCTCAGTTACAAGGGTGCTAATTGCTACCTCTAATTTCTTGTGCCTCTAATCTCTTGTGTTGTCTAAACTTGTAGACTTGTGTCTCTTGACGACTTGTCCCTCTAGGGGTGCTCTACCCCTCCTTATATAAGTGGAGAGGGTAGGTTTACAAATAGAGTCCTACTAGGAGTAGGATTAGGACTAGTCTCTCACGAATCCTACTCCGGGTCTTATTTCCTTTAAGGGAATCCTTCTCTCTTGTGGGCCTTCTCCCGTGGGCCTTCTCTTGTGAGCCGCCTGGCGCCGGCTCACCCGCCGGGTCTTGGGCTTGGTCATCCTGTGACCCGCTTGCCGGGTCATAAATAAGATGTCATGTCTTTAATGGGTCTCCTGTGAGTTGCCTGGCCGGGTCATTAATAAGATGTCATGTCTTCGGTCGGGTCTCCTATGAGTCGCCAGGCAGGGTCATACCATGGGGTATATCCCCGTCATACGTGATACGGTAAGTAAACGGACTCCGAAAAAATCCACAAAATATTTTTATTCAGTTTTGGAATATTTAAGAATTTGAGGAAATAAAAAATAAACCAGAAGGCAACCGAGGAGGGCATGGTCCACCAGGGCGTGGTTGCCATCCCTGGTGCGCCCTCGTGGAGGGTGCCCATGTCGGGAACCTTCCCGACTCCGTTTTCCTTTCGTTTGCTTGGTTTCCAAGAATAATAATTCTCTATATATACCATCGATTGTTTTGACCACCGCATCACGAGATTTTCCTCTGTTCTTGTTCCGTGCTGTTTTCCTAGCAGATCTGTCAAGCCTAGCATCATGTCTTCTTCCTCTCGCAATAACGTAGAAGAGGATGCTTGGTTGATGAAGATGGAGCTGAAAAGAGAAGAGCCAAAAGAAGCCAATAAGGAGGACAAGGGCAAGGAAGCTATGCGGGATCAAGCCCTAGAAGGAGAGCAACCCACGACCATAGTGGAAGGGTAAGAAGAAGATATCCTTTAGCCTTACTATCCTCATCTCAGTCCTCCTGAAATTGAATCTTTCAAGGCTTTCGAGGAGGATCATGTTCTGAATAAATTCCTCACCCATGAGAATATTTTGCTGGAGGATCATATCACCACCGTTAGGAGCATCATTCGTAAATTGAGGTATTTATTGGAGCTAAAGTGTGGGTATGGGCTTGAGTACATGGGTATGGGCACTCCCCTTGGCTTGAGCCAAGCTTTGGGGAGGTGCCCCGATATCGTATCACCATCATTTTCTACCTTTGCTTTGTATTTCCATCCTTAGCCTTTTCATGATTTAGTTGAATAAATGTTTAGTATGATCTATTTTTGAGTGCTAATTTCGTGATCTATCTATCTATGTAATTGAGTGCTAGTTTAGTTTGAGCTTTTGCCCCTTTTACTTTCTTGTTGCAATCATGATAAAAGAAAATAAATGAAAAGGATCATATGCTAATCTTATGGTGAGTAATGACATCACAATTAGGAAAATTATACGTGGTAAACTTTAGTCAATGATGCAATTCATGAAAGAATAAATTAGGAAAGAGAAGATTCACATGCAAATATACTATCATGGACATCTTTTATGATTGTGAGCCCCCATTAAATATTATATGCCAAAATTGTTGATGTTGTACAAGGAAGAAAATGTAATGATTTATGCTTGTGCACATTCAAAAGAAGTTATATTGTCATAGATCCTTCAAAATGTGGTGCTTGCCCAATATCTTTGCTAGCCAAAAACTCCACACTAAGTAGAGATACTACTTGTGCATCCAAAAACCCAAAACTCAAACTCCTGTTTGAGGGTCCACAATACCTACCTATGAATTGAATAAGATCCTTCAAGTAAGTTGTCATCGGTGAATCAAGGCAGTAAAAATTGCTTAAAGTGTTGGATTAATTAGTGGAAGAGAAAATTGAGCGTTGCACGAACTTGTGATGGCAAAGTAATAAAAGCAACAGACTGCATAATAAAGGTTGCTATCACAAGAGGAAATGAAACATGACGTTCTTTTGCACTAAGGGATTGGGCATACAAACTAAAAAGCGCATGACAACCTCTACTTTCCACTGTGAAAGGCCTATCTTTTACTTTTAAGTATTTACTTTTATGCAAGAGTCAAAGTATCCTTCCCTATTACTTTTTATTTTCTCCTTTGGCAAGCATCATGTGGCGAGGAAAGATCTAGGCACATATGTCCAGTTGGATGTGAGTGAGCATGAGTTATTATTGTTGACATCATCCCTGAGGTGAATCCGTTGGGAGGCAAACTATAAGCCCATATCTTTCTATGTGTCCGGTTGAAACTTTTTGCTCATGGGTATGCTGTGAGTGTTAGCAATCATAGAATACTAGATGATGGTTGAGTATGTGGACTTACCAAAAGGCTCCTACATAAGACCCTTCGTGAAAATATGATGAATTGTAGTTGCAAAGTTGATCGAGAACATGGTTTGTTGGTTTCCAATAAGGTTTATGCTTTATAGTTCCATGTTCTGGTGGATTGTTACTTGCTCATAAGAAGTTATATGATGTTGTTATGAAATAAAACCTTTATGAGAAAGCTTTATGTTATTTTTTGTTGTTGTTAAATAATAGGGATTTTTATTTCTGTGCCCCTGGCTCGTTAGTTGTACTCATTCATCCCCACGCTCTTAACTTTTGCTCACTTTTCCCCACTCCCTTGCCCGAAACCCTCAGAACAGGTTACAATGGACGTTGCTGGCAGGCCAATGCCTCTGACTGTTAACTCTGACGAGTGGGGCCGCTCCCATGCATGCAACTCATGGGATAGCACGTGTCCATGGGACGTGCCCAAAACGTCCCATCGTATAAAGAGGGGGAACCACTTACCGGCACATCGCCCCTCCTAGGTGCATCGTCTTTCTCTCTCCCACCGTGTCGTCTTGCTTTCCTCCACTGCCTCCACCGCACCGTCCCTCTCTCCCCCACCACAACCTCTTCCTCACCATTATCGCCTCCATCTGTCCAATGGCGGATGCTTGTGGCGACGCCGGAGTAGTGGCCGAAGATCTAGTAGTCGAGCTAGAGGGCGTGGTGACAGCGGATGAAGTGAAGGACATTTGTGGCGCCTACGGTGGTGTGGGGAAACTCACAACCGCGGCGGATGTGGAGAAGGAGGTGGCGGGCTCTGCCTCAGCACTGCCGGAGTTGAAGGTGACGGCATCGAGCGGCACAGTCCATCCCGATGCGCAGCCTGGCGAGGAGCATGAGGTATTTGCACTTGCTTGTTAGTTCCAGTATTTAGCTTGTAGAGTTAGTTGCATTGGTTAGATTGTGATTCGTACGGTAGTACAGATGGTTAGAGTAGTTGGTTTGACGGATGGCCTGGGGTTATCTGTATGGGCTCTGCCTCAGCACTACCGGAGTTGAAGGTGACGACATCGAGCGGCACAGTCCATCCCGATGCGCAGCCTGGCGAGGAGCATGAGGTATTTGCACTTGCTTGTTAGTTCCAGTATTTAGCTTGTAGAGTTAGTTGCATTGGTTAGATTGTGATTCGTACGGTAGTACAGATGGTTAGAGTAGTTGGTTTGACGGATGGCCTGGGGTTATTTGTATGGGGGGATTGGGGTTTTTTAGTAGGTTTTTTTTGGATTACATTCTTTGCAAAAATGCTAGATATGTCTGTATGAGAGATAGGGATCTTTGTGCTTCAATGCTACACAAATGTATGCTTATTAGATTTTGTTTTTAATGCTACACAGATTGGAGTTCTTAATGCTACAAACATGTATGCTTATTAGATTGGGTCCCTAATAGATTTGTTTTTGAATGCTGCGCACATTAGGGTTTTGAATGTCATATGCCCAAATGGAATCCATTGATTAAGAAGTTGTTTGATTCATTAGTATATAAATTTTCCACAATATGTAGTTATATTAGCTCTGTCGTTCAATGTGTGTGCATGACAATGGGAAATGCAAATAGGATCATAGTATATTAGCCCTATGATCAATGTGTCATGTGTGCATATCTAAATTTTCAATTTGCTTATGTATTTACTAGTGATGGATGTAATTGTATATTCAGGAGGATGATGGTTGTGGAAAAAAGAAGAAGATGGAGCTTACTAGGTTCAAGGACCGGTACGATCCAGGGTATACTGACGACGAAGAGTATGAGGTAAGCCTACTTGAATTTTAGATTGTTCATTTAGTTCCTTTTACATGGTGTATATGAATCTATAATGTATTAATGTAATTCATTCATGTGTGCAGTATGTCTCTAGAGAAGATTTGGAAGTGGACGACAACAACTTCGTGTCCTTCAAAGCGAAGGAAGAGGAGAAGATCACGACCAAGGGAGATGGTTCCTACTACAAAAGCAAGACGAACACTTGGTGCTGCCCCTACTGCACCACCAAGCCAAAGCCAAAGTCTGGCCGCTTTGCTCACCTTCTAGCTTATACAGAAGATGTAGCCATCCACGGCGAGGACTACAAGATCAGGGGCAACATGGTGCCCTTGCGAAAGTCCTAACTCCCCTTCCCAAGTGATGTGATGATGTGTTTTACTTACTTTTGTTTGTTTGGTGAACTTTGTGTGTGAACTATCTATGGATGGTATGGTACTATGATGGTATGACTATCTATATTGGGTATTTGTGTGTTTCTAAATGTGTCTGCTATGATTTGTTTAAGTGTTTATTTTCTGAGTTTAGGTGTTGCAATGATAACACATGCTATGATGGTATTGCTATCTATATAGTCCATCATTTTATCAAATATTCCAACAATAGAGCAAAAAACAAAATTCGATAGGACAGTATAAATTCAGAAAAATGCAAAAAATTGAGGTGACTTAGAGAAGGTCAAAGAAATTTGAATTTGAGAAATGTGTTCGAATGAGCTCCCAGGCTAGGGTAAACAACCCCGTTTGTAATCAAGTTTTTTGGACATACTATAAATGATCCAAATGTTTTTATTAACGCCTATTGAATCTATTTAGTGTATATTCGAAGTCTCACTATTTTTTGAGTTAATCTTCCTATTTTTACAATTCTTTTAAAAAAACATGCTTTAATATAAAAACTATTATAAAGACATATAAAATATGAAAATGGAAAACTAAGTTTGCATCCTTCTTATTCACTTTGAAATAAAGCTTTGGTGATTTTTTTGATTTTTTTAATTTTTTCAAAAACAGAAGGTAACCCTACCTCCTCTCCTTAAACTCTATGAAATGTTGTACGTGATAGCTCATATGTGTGAAGGTTTCTTCATGAAAATGACCATAGCCCAAGTTTATGATTTTTGGTTGGTAACATGTCACATAAGACAACATTGTGTGCATGTTTTATATTCTTTTGTTTTTAAGTTAATGGTGCTCATTTGACCTCGATCATGCCAGCTAGGTTTTTATTAGATGTCCATATACCAAGTTTAGTATTTTTCCTCGTTAGTGTGTCTTATAAAATGACGAATGGCGAAGGTTTCATATTTTGCAATTTTTTTAAATTAGTTATGCTTACTCAAAGCCTTGGAAACCCTGTTGACCAGCTCAAAACCCCTCTAAACCTCTCCTAACCCTAGCTCCGAATGTCAACCGTTTGATCATATGGACGGATCCGCACCGTTGGATCGTGGGGCGATCCGCGAGAGGCAATCCTATTGGTTGTGCTCGACTGCTCGCACACCATTGATGCCGCGAAAAGACATAGTTATTGAGCCCAAAAGGAATCCAAGTTCTGGTTGGGCCATCGAATTGCGTCCTTTTTTGCATTGTTTGCTCTGTTTTTAGTGAATGTGCTGGCTCTGTTTTTTTGCATCATTTGAAATTACACAACAATTGACATTGCCTAGAAAATATAGTTCTTATTGTTCAATACAAATGCAGAATGACCAAATTTTTAAGGGTCAAAGTTATTTTTATCATGCAAAATGTCCACATACTATTAAAAAATTGTCTCTTTTTGTTCGTATAATATATATGACCACAGATTCCCACACATGTAATTAGCTTCTTTTTCTTCTTCTTTTCAAACGATAGTTTCCCACACGTGTACACTCCTGATGCCGCGGTGGGCGTGAAAATAGGCCACTTCACATTTGACCACGTTATTCCTATGGCGAAATAACACGTATCACTATGGCTATTTAAGCCACCCTCTGCCTCTTCCATCCCTCATCCATCTCCCATCCTCTACCATCTGCCCTTCTTGCTCTTTGGCCCCTTCTCCTTCGTCTGCACATCCCTCAGCCATGGAGTACACCGGACCAACCTACCGCTTCCCACCCATCGTGCGGGAGAGGCTCCACCCTACCGACTTGTACATTGTGGGCACACTACGTGTGTGGGCGATATCTAGGTGGAGGACCGCAAGGAGCTTCACCAAGTTCTTCCTTGCGGCCGGCTAACGCCACCTCCCACGGGGATCTCCAACGATGTTCCGCATCGAGGAGGTCATCCAAAACGGGGTGGTGGTTTCTCTCCTTGCCCACTTCACCAACACATTCGATGCCTTCTACCTCCTCGTCCGGGTGTTTTGGTGTGGCTGTGAGTTCATCCCTTTCACCAACCACAACAAGTATACAGAGTACACCAACATCTTCCCCACTGCGTCGCGCCTACACACTCTTCTAGACCCCATCGACAACGCCCCGAAGGAGTAGTGAAGGGCGCCCGGAGGAGGAGCAAGGTGGAGAAGGTGGCGGGTAGGGTTCTAAACCTTGTATCAATTTTTCTTTTTTCCTAAATATATGTTATGTTAATTAAGTTGTAATTGAACTACGTTGGAGATGCTATGGGCTTGTTGGCCCTTTTATTAAGTTCTATTATTAAGTTCTTGCTAGTTTGAACTATGCGATCGTGTTATGGGTTTGTTGGCCCTATCTACATATTTGCCGATTGTTTTCTTAGAGAGCTCACTATATTAGTAACCACCTAGTGCATGCAGCTACAACGAACCCTTCTCTTTTTTTACACAAGCCACAAATATGTAGCCACCTAGCTAGTGCATGCAACCACAAAAAAAATAGAACGTATTGTTCAATTTATTTGTCATAGCAAAAAGGGTACAGATGCGAGTGGATCGAAAAGGATGAAACTGATCGTAAAAAAATGATGCGCTAAATCGAGGAGACAAGCATGCGAGAAGAGAGGAACCAACATCAGTGACCGTTGCTGCATCCGTGGTGGCTGGCATGCACGAAAGCGTCTTGGTCAGTGCATCGTGGCGGCATGCATCAGCGCATGTAAGCTCGGTCGGTGCATCTTGGCGGTGCGCATTGACCCATGCAGGCAGGCTTGCTAGGTGCATGCATAGTAGGCTTTTGTCGTGGTGGCGCGCAGACATTTAATGCAAGGGATATCCCAACGAAACCATGACCCAACGGTCGAACAGCAACACCGCCCCACGCGGACCAACTTGTCAGGGCCAATGGGCAACACAATCCAGTATGGCCCCACTCGTCAAAGTTAACGGTCAAGCCATTGACCCGATGACAACATCTGTTCTGACCTGTTCTGCGGGTTTAGGGCAAGGGAGTGGGGAAAACTAAGCAAAAGTTAAGAGCGTGGGGATGAATCAGTTGAGCTAAGGAACCAGGGGCACAGATGTAAAAAACCCTAAATAATAATAAGCATGATGCTACTATGTCCGTATTTTGTTTTTATCGACACCTCTGTCTCAAACCATGTGGACAAGTTCTTTGATATCGGCTGTCTTTTGAGGACAAGCGAGGTCTAAGCTTGGGGGAGTTGATACGTCCATTTCGAAACATGATTTCCTACTATTACTTATAATGTCTTTATGTATAATAATGCCTTGGGAGTAATTCTAATGCCTTTTATCTCACAATTTGCAAGGTTTACGCCAAGAGGGAGAATACCGAGAACTGGAATTTAGCACCGGAAAAAACACGCCAGAGATACCTATTCCGCACATCCCCAATGAAGCCGAAAACTGTGGGATTGGTGATTTTTTATTCAATAAATAAAAATTATTGGAGCTGAAAACTGTGGGACGGGGGCCACCAGGTGGTCACCCTTCACCAGGGCGCGCCAGCCCCCCCTAACCGTGCCCTCGTAGAGGGTGCTCACCCAGTCCCACCTTTGGAGCCTATATTCTTGTATTAATTCCCCAAAAACATAAAAAAATTAGGAGGACTTTTGAGATGAAGCACCGCCGCCTCGAGGCGGAACTTGGGCACAAGCACTTTTGCCCTCCGGCGGAGCGATTCCGCCGGGGAAACTTCCCTCCCTGAGGGGAAATCAAAGCCATCGTGATCACCAACAACCCTCTCATCTTGGTGAAATCGAAACAACCCTCTCAACATGAATCAAACCAACATGATGAAAGTGACTATATGAAATTTCTGTGTACCCTGAAGAAAACATTGCTCATCCTAAGAGATACTTTTGGCATGTCCTTTGCCACAAAAGGTTTGGACTACCTTACTGCACCTTACCTACTGTTACCGTTACTTTCTCGTTACAAATTACCTTGCTATCAAAACACTTGCTACTTACAATTCCAGTGCTTGTAGAGATTATGTTGCTGAAAACCGCTTATCATTTCCTTCTGCTCCTCATTGGGTTTGACACTCTTACTTATCCAAAGGACTACGATTGATCCCTATACTTGTGGGTCATTAGTTTGCAACAGTACTTAGAGTGGTAATTTGCTTTATTATACTAACAGATCTGACAAATATTTTTATCAAGTTTTGTGTGATTGAAGTTTTCATGTTTTTGGTGAGATCATGATACATGAGGGAATAAGGAGTAAGAAGAGCCTAAGCATGGGGATGCCCATGGCACCCCCAAGATAATATCCAAAGAGTAACAAGCAACTAAGCTTGGGGATGCCCCCAAGTGGCATCCCATGTTTCTTATAACAACCATTGATATTTTACTTGGAGCTATATTTTTATTCGTCACATATCATGAGTTGTGCTTGGAGCGTCTTGTATCATTTGAGTCTTTGCTTGATTTGCTTTTTATCCTTGCTAGACACACCTATTTGAGGGAGCCAAAATTATTCTATGAATTTTTAGAATTGCTCTAGATGCTCCACTTAAATTTTTTGAGCTATGGAATTGCTCTAGTGCTTCACTTATATCTTTTTTAGCATGGTGTGCTTTTACTTGTTTGAAGAAATGCTCTCATGCTTAACTTATATTAATTTGTGAGTTAGTAAGTTTTGAAGAAATCCTGTCATGCTTCACTTATATTATTTTGAGAGATGAAACTTTTATGCTCATGATCTTGAGTTATATCTATGTGAGCTTGTCAAAAGCAATGGTAATATATGAAACTAGTCCCAAAGTGATAGATATTTAAGACGGATATAATAAAAACTTTCATGAAGATCATTGGACAAATTAAACTTGATTCTTTGTAATAGTTTTGAGACATTATGATAGTAATATGTGAGTTATTTTGGTGAGTTATTATGCTTAGTAAGAATATTGGTATTAAGGTTTGTGATTCCCTACGTAAGCATGAAAGACAATAGTTGTGCTATGAAATTACATCCTACTTCTGGTGCATTACTCGGTGTTAGTTATTCTTAATGCTTGCTTATGTGATTTTTTGTTTCTTGGTTGGTTGCTTATCAATCTATTTGCTAGCCTTCACTTGTACTAAGTAGAAATATTACTTGTGCATCCAAAATCCTTAAACCCAGTTTTGCCATATGAGTCCACCATACCTACCTATATGCGGTATTTCCATGCCGTTCCAAGAAATTTTTTATGTGCCATCTCTAATTTTCAAAATAAAATTTCCTTTTGTGTGGTCATACCGCTCATGAAGCGGAAGGGGGTGCATGATATTTTCCTATGCTAGATGTGTTATTCTCAAGATGAGTGTTTATTCACTTGTGATTGCATAGGAGTATGGAGGTAATAGGGATGCCCAGAACCGAAATGAGAAAAAGAAAAGAAATTCACTTTATGTTGTCAAATAATAAATTCCTTGGAAAGTGTTGGTATGGAAGGCAACAGTGGATTCGACTAGCCATGGAAAGTGAAAGAGTGGTGGAAAAAGGAAAAGATTTATTTTCTGTTTGGGAACCGCTTATGATGTATCTAGCATGGAAAGATATTGAAATCTCTCAGTCAATTTCGTTGACAGGAAAGGCATGCCACCCAAAATATCTTTCTCTATCAATTTAAAGCTTGAGCTCTGGCAGCTCTACAAATCCCTATTTTCCTGTACAAAAGGGCCTATATATTTACTTTATGCAATTTTTATTTTTACTTGAGGCTCCATCTTCTCTTAATAAAGCACCAACTAGAGGGCACTGTGATCGTACTTGAGCATTAGGTGTAGCTAATATTTGAGTGTGTTTCATGACTGGATCAATGATTGAGCATGATGGGCAAAGGATAACTTGCTTTAGTGTTAATATTTTGAAATACATGGTTGCTTGTTGATATGCTTGAGTATTCAAGTGTTCTATGTCAAAAGTAGACTATTGCTTTGAACCATCTAAAAGTTCAAATGTCCATGCTACAAAAGAAAAGAATATGTGATGAACATGTTAGGCAACATTCCACATCCAAAATTCTGTTTTTATCATTTACCTACTTGACGACGAGTAGGAATTAAGCTTAGGGATGTTGATATGTCTCTAATGTATCTATAATTTTTGCTTGTTCCATGCTTTTATATTATCAATCTTGGATGTTTTACAATCATTTTATAGCAACTTTCTATCATTTTTGGGGACTAACCTATTGACATAGTGCCAAGTGCCAGTTCCTATTTTTGTCTGTTTTTTAATTTGCAAAAAATCAATACCAAACGGAGTCCAATCAAGACAAAACTTTTTTTGGATTTTTTTGGACCAGAAGAGCGCCAATGGTCCAAAGAAGCAGCCATGAGGGAGCCTAGGCCGCCCACAACCCACCAGGGCATGCTAGAGGCTGCAGGCGCACCCTGATGGGTTTTAGCCGCCTCGGGCCCCCTCTCCACCGGCTATCACCTTTATAAGTTCTCAAATATTCAGAAAACCCTAGGAGAGTCGACGAAACACAATTCCAGCCGCCACAAGTTTTAGAACCTCGAGATTCAATCTAACACCATCACGGAGGGGTGTTATACGTCCATTCTGCATCATGATTTCTTACTGTTATTTACAATGTTTTGATGAATAATAATGCTTCATGGAGTATTTCTTATGCCTTTTCTCTCAAAATTTGCAAGGTTTGCACAAAGAGGGAGAATACAAGCAGCTGGAAATCTAGACCTTCAAAAGCATGCCAGAGATACCTATTCTCTCTTCAAATAAGCTGAAACTTCACGGGGATTTTTTATGGAATATATGAGGAATATTGGAGCAAATAACTATCGGAGGGGCCACAATGGTGAGCACAATACACCAGGGCCCACCATGCTCCCTAGGCGCGCCCTGGTGGGTTGTGCTCAGTACGGCCCACCTCCG
Organism: Hordeum marinum; assembly: GCA_022496015.1. Classification (NCBI taxonomy): domain Eukaryota; kingdom Viridiplantae; phylum Streptophyta; class Magnoliopsida; order Poales; family Poaceae; genus Hordeum; species Hordeum marinum. The sequence continues at coordinate 332,918,751 of CM039676.1, read as the reverse complement.
GAGCCCATTGAGGGAGTCCTGGATTAAGGGGTGCTCGGATAGCCGACCTGTCTCTCATGGGCTGGACTATGTGAGTCGTTGGATGAGCATTGGATGATCAAGGGACCTGTCGCCAGGATGGAAGTTTCAAGGATCCATGGCGTGGCCTCCAAGTTGTCGATAGTAGATAGGCGTGTTTATCCCTTCGACGTGTGACCGACCATGTGTAAACCCTAGGTACCCTCAGCGTCTATATAAGCCAAAGGGTTTTGGTTTGTAGATATAGGACAACTCATCTGGGTTTAGCTATCTAATCTTGAGATAGATCAACTCTGTAACCTACATATCATCAATACAATCAAGAAGGAGTAGGGTATTACCTCCATAAGAGGGCCCGAACCTAGGTAAACAATTTCTCCTTCATCTCCTATTACCATTGATTCTAGTCTCACAGCTCGGGAGCCCCTACCCAAGAGCCGCCGATTTTGACACTGACATTGGTGCTTTCATTGAGAGTTCCGCTGTGATCACCAAAGGAATTGATGGCTTGCCTTGTAACAAGAAACAAGATATATAGCGTGGGGATTCTCACCCATGATTAGATTCTCACAAGCGGCGACATCTTGTCGCACGCCGACCCGATTGTCCACCTTGGACGGATCGGAAACTTTTCCCCCGATCAAGGAATCAAGTTCGGAACCCTAGAGTTTGTTGCTGATTCACGGGGAGAACTTGTCTTGATAGAACCCTCGACTCTTATGAAGAAGCCCACATGTCTCGAAGCTTCGACACTGAAGACATTGGGCCCTGCTTCTGATGAAGTCTTCACCCCCGGGCTGTCTAGAACGCCCAAGCCGACCATTGTGACCGGATCCACCATGGCTAAACAAGACCCAGATCTGCTTTTGTGGAGCTCCAGAACTGTGATGCCGCATATCAACTCCACTTGCTTCGGCGACACGCATCCTACCATCGCCTCGTTTTTAAACGAGCTATTCGATCGGATTGAGACCATGCATATTTCTAATCACCAGGTTCCAGTCTATGACCAGCTCGGTCTTAGACCCGACGATAGGGAGATTCACATCCCCACAGTTACCCACCTAGTTGCCACCGTTGAGTATCCGACTGGGGGCTCGTCCCCCCAGCGACCAGAATTAAAAAGGGTTTATACCCCGGTCTGCGATCACTCAGACCTCGCCTGCAACCTAGACACCAAAGTTCGCTCTAGAGACAGACCAGTATCGGTCCTTGATCTAGCACATAATTCGGAGTCAGTGATTCCAAACTCTCGACATGGCGTGGAGTCAAAAAAGTTCCCATCCACCACCCAAGACGATCACCCAAGTATCGCACCTAGGCCCAAGTCTCCAGACTTATGAGATGTTAAACAATTACCAGGAGAGTCAGTTCATCATTTTTGGGCTAGGCTCCTACTGGCTAGAAGCAGAGAAAAAAGTCTTAGTGACCAAGAGATAATGGCAACCTTCAATCACAATTTCCATGATGATGGGATTCTCAACACTCTAGCTCGCCGACACAGTCATGACTTCACCGAACCGTCGAACTTGGTACAAAAATATTGTGCCATGGAAAGCGCCTGGAAAGCCGAACGACTATTTTCGGAACCAACCTTTACCGAATACCCTAGAGGAGATCGGAAAAAGAGGATACCTCCAAAGCAGCCTTCCAGATTCGAACCAATCGAAAAGAGGAATAGGCCCCTCAAAGGGGTCAGTATTGTCCTTGATGGGCTATTGGACAAACCATGCCCTATACATTCCGTATTGCTGAACACAAGCCCAACTCACAACCTTAGAGCCTACTGGTTTGTAAGGCAGGTCGCAAAAAGTGGTGAAGCCATTATTGAGGCACTATCGCCAAATAGGTGCTCCACATCGCCACCCGAATACAACATCGAAGTCCTCACGATCTACGAAACGTTCCTCTCAAGGAACAGGAGGAAAAGAGCCTTTAAAGAACTCGAACAGGTCTATCATGTGGCAGCAACAACTTCATGGGAAGACATACCCATTACCTTCGGAGATACTGACTGACCAGACATTCTTCCCGGTCATTCACCGGATGCACTAGTCCTGGACTCCATCATCGATGGCCTCAGATTACACAAGGTGCTAATGGACGGCGGCAGTGGTTTAAACCTGATCTACGAAGACACCCTGGAAAAATGCAGTTCGACCAATCTCGCATCGAGCATAGCAACACGACTTTCTGGGGAATCATTTCGAGGAAAGAGGCACGTTGTTCAGGACGTATCGTCCTGGACGTAGAGTTCGGCACGCCCGAAAACTACCGATCCGAAGAACTCCTCTTCCATATCGTGCCCTTCCCCAGCGGCTACCAGGCCCTATTGGGACGTGACGCCTTCACAAAATTCCAGGCTATAACCCATTATGGGTATATGAAACTCAAGATGCCAGGACCAAATGGGGTAATCACAATCGCAAATGATCCGAATATAGCCCTTCGGGCCGAAAACAAAACAGCAGCGCTCGCCCTCGAGGCACTAGCTTAGACCTTCGCTGCAGAAGAATTGACCACACTTCAGTCAATAGTTGACAAGGACGATGTGATCCTTAGCAAAAGGCCCAAACCCACGTCCTTTAAACCTGCAGAGGAAATCGCAAAATTTCAGGCGCACCCAACGGACCCCAATAAGACAGCATCCATCAGAGCTCAGATCGATCCCATAGTGAACGAATCACTGCAGACATTTTTACAGGAAAACTGGGACATCTTCACCTGGCATCCTTCCGATATGCCCGGAATCCCACAATGGCTAGCAAAACATACTCTGAACATCATTGCAGGCTTTGAGCCCGTTAAGCTGACTCTGCTCCGCTTTTCCGAGCCCAAATGCCAAGCTATGGGTGAAGAATTAGCTAAACTGCTAGAGGCCAGATTCATTCAGGAAATTAAGCACCCCGAATGGTTAGCAAACCTGGTGATGTTACCAAAGAAAGATAAATCATGGCGGCTATGTGATTGGACTTGTTCTTGAGTGTTTCTTCTTGTGATTCCCCCCCTCGTGTTCTTCGTGTTCTTAAGGTTTCCCCCTCCAATTCATGAAAGATCGACACCTACAGGTTTGCCTCGTATCATTTGGTATCATGAGCCACGTTGATCACGAATTTGGAGCCCTACCCCCATGTTTAGCCATTAGTTCGAGTTTTTCTCCCCAAAATCGATTTTTTCCCCAAAAATAGCCCCAAATAATTTCTTGCATTTTGTTGTTCTTGTGAGTTTTTGTTGATTTTGATCCGTGGATCTAGTGTTTGTCATGTGGATCTACCTCCGTTGGCATTCCTTAGCCCAATTTAACCTTTCCCCCCTTCAATTTTGCCCTGGAAATTAAGTTTTTCCACACCCGTTTTCAGATCCGGAATTTAGGGTTCGTCACGGAGTTGTTCCCGTGTCCCCCAGAACTTCTCGCATCGCCCGGAACTTCCGGCCCCTGAAACTGCTGTCCCTAGTCCAGAACTTCCGGACTTAACAGAAAGTTTCCACACATTTTCCTGGCCCCCAAGGAACTTCCGGCACCCCCCAGAATTTCCGGAGCCCAGAACATCCGGCCGAACCAGAATCATTGCACAGATTTCAGCTTCAGCCTTTTTCACTATTTTGGCCATAACTAATTCATCCGGAGTCCGAGTTTGACGTTCTTTGGCTCGTTGGATAGCTTTTGACACCCCCCATGCCGCAAAAAAACTTCCACAATCGTTTGAATCCATCATATTTTTCAAATTTTGGCACATTTGCCTAGACCGTCCACCATATCATCCGCATTACCACCATAGACTTCCGCAACCTAACCCATTTTGATTATCGTTGCATTTGTGGTTGCTTGAGTTGTGAATTTGAGTCTCCTAAGGTGTTTCGGCTACTTAGGGATGGTTACTTCTTCATCGACCACCGGTGACTTGTATCGGTCCATCATCTACATCGACCACCCACTAGTAGAAAACGGCGCATTTGTCCCGGTTCCATAGGCCCATTAGTCCTGGTTCTGGAACCGGGACTAAAGGGTTGGGACTAAAGCCCTAAACCTTTAGTCTCGGTACGCTTACGAACCGGGACAGAAGGGGCTCCACGTGGCATCTACGGGGAGCCTAGGCAGGAGGACCTTTAGTTCCGTTTGGTAACACCAACCTAGACCAAAAGTTGCTGGGGTTTTGGTTTGTTTTTTCAAAGGGGGGGGTTAGGGGTTTTTGGCGGGTTAGTTTAGGAGTTTCATATTGTGTTCGCTAGCTAATTAATAGAGAGAAGTGTCTTCTCTTTCTCCGCGCTTGGTCGATGCTGCTAGCTACTATACATATAGAGAGAACTCGACGCTAGCTAATAAGCAAATGCAGGAAACCATTAATTACACAAGATCTAACAACTCATCATCGTCATCTTAATCATACAAAGTTAAAGTCTCATAAAAAAATAAAATAAAATGACATAATCCTCCCTCATAGGACCTACTCCTCCCTCCTAGGTAAAATGACATAAAAACAATAACACCTATGTCTCCATGATGAAGCAAACAGATCCAAAGGTCTCCAACTTGTGGCTTGCGATCCTTCTTTATTTGTCCCCATGCTTCAATTTGGAGCCTTCTTGGTGGTTTGTGCTCAGTCGAGTATGCAAAAGATAACTCGGGATGGAAGGGGCTTTTAATTTTCATATTACCTTTGGGTTTCATCAACGGTGGCACAACTTCATATGGCAATTTCTGTTGAAGAACATAATAGTATCCTAGTTAGCAATGTAATCAATACCATTTACTCAAATAGTACTAGTGTACTTAATTAGCAACTCTTACCAAGATATTTCGGAGAATGTCATCCGCCCTCAACCTATGCACTAGTGTCCTGTACAATGTATAATTTGGGCCAGTTCCCAAATTATACGGGAAGATGTCCCTACCAGCGATCACACCAATAACAAAGTAGATAAGATCATCCTTCTCCTCCCAAGTTAGATGTGATCCATAAGTGTAGTGTGTCGTGTCGATCATGTTTTGTATTTCACTCGAACAAACGAAATAAGCTGTAAATTAAAAGTTAACTAATTTAGTATGGATGAACACCAAATATTTTTATATATAGAATGCAAATTACTTGACAAATATGCATGGCTGACAAACTCACATGGAGGTAAAACAGGAAGCATATCGACATCCACCCAAATGTCGATGTTTCCTTCAATATGATATTCAGGACGAAAATTGAAGGTTATGTCCATATCCTCCTGAAATTGATATGCCTTGCAAAGAGCTTCCCAATTTGAGAACCCTAAATCTGTGTTATTAAGTGCATTCATTACTTTCACAAGAAATGTGGGACCGTGTTTAGTCCTCAGGTTGGCTATCCTCGTCTCAAAACTCTGATGCTCTTCGAAACCGAGCCTCTCCAAGAAATACCGTCTTGCATGACACGGGACGAACTAGTCGAATTGTATAATACAGAAATTATGCGTTGAAGGAAAGAACCAGAAGTCATGCTAAATTATGAAAAAATAGTTATCATCCTTGCGTACCGTAGAAATATCAAAGTCCTCGTAAACCTTCATGGTGAAGAACCTGTCATCTCGTAGCCCAGGCTGATCTCAAAGACCCTTATCTTCACTTCAAAGTTCACACGCTTGGATCCTATCATTGTTTGATGACGACGATATTTCCTGTGTTCATAATTCAAGAATTATGGCATGCTTTGGATCCTAATGCGTGTGTGACTTTCGGTCCATCGATGCTTTCCTTTATTACATGGTGTGTTGGTGTGCACTCTCTCACACTAATATCGTGGTGTATATATGTTGGTGGGTACTCTCTCACAGTAATAGTTCGAACGCCGGTGATGAACACCCCCCTCTTCTCTTCTTGCGCATTATACCGATGGGTGTATCGCAAAGAAGAGAAAAAAATAGGAGGTTCCCCCCACGACAACAGTCGGGATTCCTCCTTCAAGAACACACATGAAAGTCACACAAGGAGCAACGACAGACCGAATGTCACACACACATTATACCGATAAAATATCACTAATATATTTATAATGAACTCGAATATAATATCACTAATACATCATCTCGAATAATCTAGTTATTAATGCATCATCAAATATTAACTAATACATGTCGAATATTATCATATAAGATCACTAATACAGATCCAATATCCTAGAATCTAAAGTGGAGGACGGTGAACTCGGTTCACTAGCGGTCTTTGAGTCGCTGGTAGTGGACACCCAAAGATAAGGAAACATCATGGGATCATAACTCGGGTGAGATCCCTGAAGAATCTGCGAGGTATTGTTGAACCTGGCATGCAATGCCACCATGTAGCGACGGACGTGCTCATCCTCCTCCCTGACACGGCGACGTACCACCTCCGCGGGCCCCGCTCCGTCTGCATCGAAAGTGGCACACGTGACTGCCACCAAAGAAGCTCCGGGTCGACGACGAGACCAGGATTCCTCACCAAGCTTCGAGCCACAGAAGGTAGCACCTCCCAGTGCTAGCCCGGCGGAGCCCAGTCCTGGACATAGCGCCTATCAAGCAGGCTCTCACGGACCACTCGATGACGAGGATGCAGGTCGGGGATTGTCGATGTCGAGACAAATTCCTATGAGAATGTTTCCTTATTGTTTAATCACTAATTTTTCCAAAAACCAAGAAGTTTTATGTAATCTAACATACACATAATAATATTCCCTAGGACTCCTAATAATTAAATAAAACATAAAACAACTAAAACATAAAAAGCATCATAAACAAAATCAACTAATCTACTAGGAATCCTAATTAACTAATTTTTCCTAGGACTCCAAATTTTTGTAGGACAACTAATTAGTATACATACATCTAGATATAGCCACATACATATAGCCACATACATATATACATTATAGCCACATACATATAGCCACATACATATATACATCCATACATACATACATATAGCCACATAAATATATATACATTATATATGAACAAAAACATTCATCATATAAAACAAATCAACATATATATAAAAAATTGCACCGAGTCGGGGCGGCGGTGGCTCACAGCGGCGGCGGCGATGGGGCGGCGGTGGCTCACAGCAGGGGCGGCGACAGGGGCGGGGCGGCAACGGGGAGGCAAAGGGGAGGCAACGGGGACGGGGAGACAACAGGGGCGGCGGGGGAGGCGACGGGGGAGGGGCAGCGATGGGGGCAACTGTGGCGGTGACGGGGGTGACGGGGGAGGTGACGGGGACGGGACGGTGACGGGGGCAGCGACGGGAACGGGGGCGACGATGACGGGGGTGGCAACTGGGAGGCGACGGGGACGGGGATGACGACGGCGGGCTCGGGGCGGCAAGTGGCGATGGGGACGAGGACGGCGGGCTCGGCAAAGTGGCGATGAAAACTGCAAAATTTCCTATGTGCTTCTTATATAGACCGAGCATTGGTCCCAGTTCGTGGCACCAACCGGGACCAATGCCCATCTTTAGTCCCGGTTGGTGCCACCAACCGGGATGAAAGGGGCATTGGTCCCGGTTGGAGCCACCAACCGGGACCAAAGGTCCCTTTTCGTTAGCCCAAAGGGAGGGAAGCAGAGGCCTTTGGTCCCGGGTGGTGGAACGAACCGGGTCCAAAAGTAGGCATTGGTCCTGGTTGTTGCCACCAACTGGGAGTTTAGTCCCACCTCGCCAAACAAAGGTTGCCCGAACCTGTTTATAAGCCCCGCCGCAGCTGCTACGTTGAGCTCCTCTCAAACTGAAAATAGATGCCCTTATATAGGAAATTCGACCTAAATTTAAAATGCTAGTTAGGTGCTTAACTAGCGCCTAACTAACACTTTCATTTTAGGTCGGATTTTCCCTGTAAGCGCATCTATTTTCACTTTTGCTATTTTTTATGTTATTTCTTGCATATTAAAAGTTCTTAAAAAATACTTTATGAACATTATTTTAGCTATTAAAGTTTTTAACAAAAATAACTTTTATAATTTCAGTTGCATGAATTGTATATAATATCAAGTTTTGTTATATAACTTTTATCGAACGAAAACATGTCTGTTACAAAAGGGTTTCCAATTCTTTATACATATTTGAACTCAAGAATTTTTTTGCATTCAATATGCACCATTCAAAGCCACATCATCCCTCTTCAACCCTTTTCTAACTTCATTTGCTATTTTTCATGCATTTCATCAGTTATTTTGAGCTAAAATGACCTTGAATTGAAAAGCATTGCAAATGAACTCTGAAATGGTTGAAACATGGCATGGTACCATCATTTCAACCACATAGCATTTGCTAAAAAGTTGAGATGGTTATGGCAAAAACTGGATGCACTTCGTGTACAAAATGGGGAATCTATTTCGAAGTATTAGGGTTTCGGACGAAAACACGTCTGTTACAAAAGGATTTCAATTTTTTAACATATTTGAACTCAAGAATTTTTCTGCATTCATTATGCACCATTCAAAGCCACACCGTCCCTTTTCAACCCTTTTTTGACTTCATTTGCTATTTTTCATGCATTTCATCATTTATTTTGAGTTCAAATGACCCTAAATTGAAAAGCACTTCAAATGAACTCTGAAAAGGTTGAAAATTGGCATGGTATCATCATTTCACCCTGATAACATTTGCTAAAAAGTTGAGAGGGTTACGAAAAAAGTTGGATGCACTTTGTGTACAAAATGGACAATCTCTTTCAAAGTATCACGATTTCGGACGAAAAACTCATCTGTTACAAAGAGATTTCATCTTTTGAACTTATTTGAACTCCATACTTTTTGTGTGTTCAAAATGCACCATTCAAAGCCACGTCATCAATTTTCAACCCTTTCTGGCTTCATTTGGTATTTTTCATTCACTTACTGATTTTTGAGCTAAATAACCCTGAAATTGAAAAGCACTTCAAATGAACTCTGAAAAGGTTGAAAGTTGGCATGGTATCATCATTTCACCCACATAACATGTTATACAAAGTTGAGTGGGTTACGGCAAAAACTAGATGCACTTTGTGTACAAAACGGACAATCGTTTTCGAACTATAAGGATTTCGGACAAAAACTCATGTGTTACAAAAGGCATTTCATTTTGTCACATGTAACTGCAATGATATAGTTGTGGAGAGAAAGTCTTCACTTTTTCTTCGCTTGTGTCCTTTTCTTATTGCGCCGTAACCATCGATAATCTTCATCGTTTAACAGGGTGCTTCGGTCAGCCTTGACTTTGAAGGGAGGAATGTCGTGAAACTTTTCATAATCTTCAGACATGTGTGTCTTCCCCTCCAATCCCACGATGTCTCTTTTTTCCTGAAAGAACTATGTGTCGCTTTGGCTCATCATATGATGTATTCGCTTCCTTATATTTTCTTTTTCTCGGTTTGGTAGACATGTCCTTCACATAGAAAACCTGCGCCATATCATTGGCTAGGATGAATGGTTCGTTTGTGTACCCAAGATTGTTCAGATCAACTGTTGTCATTCCGTCCGGTGGATCTTCTTGTACCCCGCCTCTTGACAGATTGACCCATTTGCACTGAAACAAAGGGACCTTCAAATCATGTCCATAGTCAAGTTCCCATATGTCCACTATGTAACCATAATATGTGTCCTTTCCCCTCTTGGTTGCTGCATCAAAGCGGACACCGCTGTTTTTTGGGTGCTCTTTTGATCCTGGGCGATCATGTAAAATGTATTCCCATTTATCTCGTACCCTTTGTAAGTCATTACAGTCAAAGATGGTCCCTTGGCCAATGAGTACAACTCATCAAAAACAGTGTTGTCACGCATGAGACGTGTTTGCAACCAACTGCCGAAAGTCCTGATGTGTTCACATGTAATCCAGTCGTCACACTGCTCCAGGTGTTTGGAGAGCAGAATATTCTTGTGTTCATCGACATGCGGGGTCACCAAGGTAGAATTCTATAGAACTATGTACTATGCTTAAGAGCAAGAATGCTCGTACCTACATATTATTGACTCTGCTCCTAGTGTGCCTTTTCCAGTCAGTCTCCCCTCATACCGAGATTGAGGGAGACTAATCTTCTTAAGGTCAGGAATGAAGTCAACACAAAACCCAATGACATCCTCTGTTTGATGGGCCATGGAGATGCTTCCTTCTGGCCTAGCATGGTTACGAACATATTTCTTTAATACTCCCATGAACCTCTCAAAGGGGAACATATTGAAGAAGGACAGTCATTCTAGGGCCTAGGACGACAATCTAGTCGACTAGATGAACTAGGATGTGCGTCAAGATATTGAAGAAGGACAGTGGGAACACCAGCTCGAAACTAACAAGACATTGCACCAAATCACTCCTTAACTTTGACATGATTTGTGGATCGATCACCTTCTAAGAGATTGCATTGAGGAATGCACATAGCTTGACAATGGCTAATCGAACGTTTTCCGGTAGAAGCCCCCACAATGCAACCGAAAGCAGTTGCGTCATAATCACGTGGCAATCATGAGACTTTAGGTTCTGGAACTTTTTCTCTGCCATATTTATTAGTCCCTTTATATTCGACGAGAAGCCAAACGGGACCTTCAAACTGAGCAGGCATTCAAAGAAGATTTCATTCTCTTCTTTGGTAAGTGTGTAGCTAGCAGGACCTTCATGCTGCCCTGTATGCATGTCGTCTTTTTCATGCACACATTGCTGTTCTTCGTGTGCCTCCGGTGTTTCTTTTGTCTTCCCATACACTCCCAAGAAGCCTAGCAGGTTCACACAAAGATTCTCGTCACGTTCATCACGTCGATCGTAGAGCGGACCTTTAGGTTTTTCCAATAGGGTAGGTCCCAAAATATAGATTTATTCTTCCAAATGGGTGCACGTCCCTCAGCGTCATTCGAAACACATAGTCCGCCGGGACCCTTTCCAAAGATTATTTGTAAATCGTTGACCATAGCAAGTATGTGATCACCAGTACGGAGGGCGGGCTTCTTCATGTGATCTGCCCCATCTTTGAAATGCTTTAGTTTCTTTAGACATTGATGGTTGGTCGGAAGAAATCGATGATGCCCCAGGTACACAGTCTTTCTGCATTTGTCCAAATATATACCGTCGGTGTCATCTAAACAGTGTGTGCATGCATGGTATCCCTTGTTTGTCTGTCCTGAAAGGTTACTGAGAGCAGGCCAATCGTTGATGGTTACAAACAGCAATGCATGTAGGTCAAATTCTTCCTGTTCGTGCTCATCCCGCACATGTACACCTCTTCCATTCCATAGCTATAAAAGTTCATCAACTAATGGCCTTAGGTACACATCAATGTCATTGCCGGGTTGCTTAGGTCCTTGGATGAGCAATGGCATCATAATGAACTTCCGCTTCATGCACAACCAAGGAGGAAGGTTATACATACATAGAGTCACAAGCCATGTGCTATGCTTACTGCTCTGATCCCCAAAAGGATTAACGCGATCTGCACTTAAACCAAACCATACGTTCCTTGGGTCACCTGTAATGTCACTCCACTTTCTCTCGATCTTTCTCCACTACGACCCGTCAGCGGGTGCTCTCAACTTCCTGTGTTTCTTACGGTCCTCTTTGTGCCATCACATCGACTTGGCATGCTCTTTGTTTCTAAACAGACGTTTCAACCGTGGTATCATAGGAGCATACCACATCACCTTGGCAGGAACCCTCTTCCTGGGGCAGTCGCCATCAACATCACCAAGGTCATCTCGTCTAATCTTATACCGCAATGCACCGCATACCGAGCATGCGTTCAAATCCTCGTACGCACCGCGGTAGAGGATGCAGTTATTCGGGCATGCATGTATCTTCTTTACCTCCAATCCTAGAGGGCATAAAACCTTCTTTGCTGCATACGTAATGTAGGGAAATTCGTTATCCTTTGGAAGCTTGTTCTTCAATATTTTTAGTAGCTTCTCAAATACTTTGTCAGGTACACCATTCTCTGCCTTCCACTGCAGCAATTCCAGTGTGGTACCAAGCTTTGTGTTGCCATCTTTGCAATTGAGGTACAACCCTTTTTTGTGATCCTCTAGCATGCGATCGAACTTCAACTTCTCCTTTTCACTTTCGCATTGTCTCTTTGCATCAACAATGACCTGGCGAAGATCATCATCGGGCACATCATTTGGTTCCTCTTGATCTTCATCTTCCCCTGTTGCAGCATCACCGTATTCAGGAGGCACATAGTTTTCATCATTCTCTTCTTCTAAGTTGTCTTCCATCTTAACCCCTCTTTCTCCGTGCTTGGTCCAAACATTATAGTGTGGCATAAAACCCTTCTCAAGCAGGTCGAAGTGAAGGGTTTTAGAGTTGGAGAAAGCCTTCGTATTCTCAAAAACAGTACATGGACAATGAATAAAACCATTCTGCTTGTTTGGCTCAGCCGCTTCGAGAAAATTATGCGGGCCCTTAATATACTCGGAGGTGCGTCGGTCACCATACATCAATTGTCGGTTCATCGGCGTGTGTTATATAATAAAGTTTATTAAAAACCATTACAACATATCATGAGTACATAAGTGACAAAATTAATAGAAATTCATCATCACATTAAAGCCAAAGTACAATAGTGACCAAAATAAATACAATAATAAAAGTAAGAAAATTACACAAGTATCTATCTAAATCATACAAGTAAAAACTTTTTTATTTTAGAAAGAAGATAAGAAGAAGAGGCTAACCACGGTGGTGCCGGCACCGAGATGGGCGCGGGCGATCAAGGGTGGTGAGGATGGGGACAAGATAGGACGGACCGCCAAACCTAGACAAATCTTGAGGAAAATGTAGCTTGGACAAGGAGCTTCGAGAGGGGAAAGCTTAAATGTGGCTTGGGAATTTCATCGAACACCTCATATGCATAGGAGGTGAGCTAGAGCACCACAAAGCTCTTCCCTCGCTGGCCAAAAAAATAGAGCAGTGTGGAGTGCTCTGCTCGCCGATGAGGGGGCATATATAGGCATCTCATTGGTCCCGGTTCGTGGCTGGAACCGAGACTAAAGGACCCCCTTTGGTACTGGTTCCAGACATGAACCAGGACCAATGGTTGTGGGCCAAGAGCAAGGCACATTGGTACCAGTTCGTGTCTGGAACCGGGTCCAAAAGGGTCTGACAAACCGGGACCAATGCTCCACGTGGCCCGGCCAGACCCCTGGCCTCACGAACCGGGATCATTGACCCATTGGTCCTGGTTCTTGACTGAACCGAGACTAATGGGCTGGCCCGGCCTGGACCAAAGCCTTGTTTTCTACTAGTGACGGACGTTCGACAGCGACGACGACCATCCATCCTTCGAGACCATCTTCAACCGGAACCAAGGCCGGTTCACCTTGACGTCGTGAAAGGTTAAGTGGGACGAATGTATATATTCCGTCATACACTTTACCTTCCTGGCCATTTCATCTTGTTAGCCCCACAATCTTTGCGATTACCATCATACCTATTAAGACTAGCTATGTGAGTATTTTCGGGCGTCGCAAAAACTTGTGCACCTTAGGGATACGATATCATATTGTTGCATCATCAGAAATATCATATAGTGCAATTTATTTCTCCCGCGCATATCTTGCGATATTTATCTCATATAGTTGGTTGAGGATCCATAAGAATACTAGAAAGGAAGAGAAAAAAGAGCATCTAAGAAAGAAACAAAGATCAAAAGCTTATAAGCAAAAGAGTGCAGTATGAAAAGAGATTCTTGTGCATGAGGATACATGGAATAGGAAATGTTTTGCTTGCATAAATAGGATTGGTGCCAAGTGGTGAATCATGCCCTAACGTGCAATAAGCTAGCGCCTCTCCTTGTGTTTGTGCAACACGAGTTTGGCTCATCCCTATAGTTGCGCAAGCCCCATTATCCCATCGCATGTGTTTCTCTATTGCCCTCCTCTATATTTGTGATCTCTTGCTTTGCATTTTGAGTCCTTTGGATTTATTTCAAGATTTACAATATCTTGGACTTGATTTTCTTGAATTTTGTGCCACTTGTCCTAACCAAGCCACTCGATAAGCTTTATGTTGTAGGTGTGAGTGAACAAGTCCGGTACCAATTCCACTATTCTCTCAATTCACATTGAGTGAAACGGGATACATCCTAGACTTTGGGAATGATATGTTGGTATTTTTTATCTCATTTCCCACTCACATTTGCTCGAGTCTTGTGATGGCTAGGTAAAGCACATCATCTTCGGTCTTCGAGGACTACATCGACATGAGCAACCACATCACCCAAAAGCTTGAGCGACTCGGCATCGACATACGACACTCCGAAGCTCGAAAAAGAGACATGGTGGCGACACACATGGAGCAACTTTGACACATGGTGGACAACTACAAGTCTTCTTTCCCTTCATCATTATCACGACATAGACGCCCAAGTCACACATCTTCGAAGAAACAAGTGTGCGAAGTCCAAGATCACCACCAAGGACAAGCTTTGACGCCAAGATCAAGGCGACCGACTACATGCATGGATGACCCTTCCATCTTAGGAAGCATCCCAAGGAATATGGCCGAGCATGGGATTTTCCCTTTGATCATGGAGGCAAGTGATGATGTGCCATCTTCGGCCTTCATCCACAACGACGACAACGAGATGGCTGAGCATGGGACTATCCCTTCAGCCATGGCGACAGAAGGAGTTGAGCATGGAGACGTTTGCACCTACATCTCTTCGACACCGACATATGACGAGATGCCCCAATTTCCTTGTGAGGAGAGCCACCACCACATGAGTGAGATGAGTGACTCCATCATATGTGATATTGAGTGCATTTCCTATGGGAGGATGAGTGTGACCACCACTAGCCCCATATATGATGAGTTGCCACACTTTCCATGTGAGGAGAGCCACAAACCCCACCACTTGAGTGAGATGAGTGACTCCACCATTTGTGAGTATGAGTGCAACTACCCAGAGGGAGTGAGTGAGCCACAACATTTAGTGAGTGATATAGTTGAGAGGGCACATGAGGCCACCATGATTTCTAACGACTTAACCTCTAATCCTATTGTGTCTTCCTCTTTGGTACAAGGTCTCATGCATGACGACGCGCCGACTCTCGGTGATTCCATCCCCCCAATGGGAATGACGATGGCCATGGTGGAATATCATGCACCCTCCATGTGGTTCCATCACGATGAAGACGAACACGAGTTGGTTTCTCCCACCTCACCTACACCACATGAGTGGAATGAAAAAGGTAACATAGGTGAAGGTGATGCTCTTGTCCCACTAGTGGACGATCTTGACATTGATTGCTTGCATGATGTTGAACACCTTATGGATACTTCACATGCCGTGTCTTCTTCATGCTTATATGTGCCACCTATTTATGATGAATATGATGATGAGCATGTTGAATTACCTAGTTGTGATGCTATACTCCATAGGATATCATGTGAAAATTCTATTGGTCACATGATGTTTGACAATCCGCTTGACTTGTCATATGCTATGCCTAAAATTTCCCATATTACATCTTTACAATCTCACCATAGTGACTATGCATACACCATAAAAGTAAATCCCATTTGCTCATATGGCATAGATGACAAACCCACGGTTATTGGAATTTGTTTTTCTTGTGATGGCCATGCTTCCTTTGCATCATTTGCGCAAAATTTCTCATATGACATGCCATGACCACCTAGCTTCGAATATGCATTGTTTTGGATGTTGTCCATATTCTCCATATTATGCTCCCGCTATTGCACATGAGGAGACACACATAGTTTCCTCATACATCATAGGATATTTTGTTCCATCCCATCCATTGCATGATCCCATTCATTGTGTGCACAATATGCTTGCCATTGATATGAATAATATGCTTGTGCCACATACTTGCTACAATTTGAGTCCCAATCATGTTGAGCATAATACCTATCGTTGCATGGTGGATGACGTATTCCTATACCATGCCTCAAATTTCTTTGAGCATTTGATTATCTTGTGCTAACTCTCACGTACACATACACATCATGATGGATGATGTGTACATTTACCACGCACACACCTTGTTTCGTGTGTTTCCTTTTTGTGTAGGTACTCATGAACATCCGTCAACCTCACAATCCCATGAGTTGAAGAAAAGAGCTCTTGAGAGCACTGATGCTTTGGGATTCACCGAAATGAGTCTCCAACCATTTCCCTCATGCAAGGACTACACACACCTCTTCTACTTGGCTCTCACATGGCTATAGCTTCTTTCTCATTACACTTACCTTTCCCATATTGCCATGTTCACTTTGAATGATGTGCTCATTTATATGTCCTTACCATGCATTTGTGACCCATGCTTTGCATTTCAGATGACACTCCATTGTATGTCTTGTATGTGTATTTGCAAGCTTGGTGAATATATTACTTGCTATTGCCATGTTTTCTTTGTGACCCATGCTTATGATGACACATTGATCATGTTTTGTTCTCGTGCTTGCGATATGTCATGTGCATTGTCTATGCCTACTGTTTTCTCATATGACATGATCGCCATGATCTCCTCTAGTATGTTCCATCTTCACACTACTAGTTGGCACGCCACGATCACTATGCTTGCTTATGTTGCATCACCGATGTGCTCCTTTTATGCGGTTTATGACAAACATTGCCATGCTTTGCACATGATTGACATTGCGTATTGTCTCATATCTCCATGTATTGCCTCTTTCTTGCTATATGCTCTGCCATGTATTGAGTGCAACAATTCTTCTACTCTTGCTAATGAGATTGCCCCCATAGCTTTCTCACATATTATTGGAACTTTTGACATCTTTCATGTGATGCATTCTTGTCTCCCTTCTTTGCACAATATTCCTAGTGCCATCAATATATCCATTGTTGCATCATATTCTTCATGCACTTTTGTTCCTAATTGTTATGTGCAAGAGCAGTGAACCATCATGACGGATGATGTGTCTTTCTAGCATGCACATACATTCTTTGCTTTGTTGTGTGTATGTGTAGCATACTTTGACTACATGTCAAATTCCACTTCACGTGAGTTGACGATTCGAGCTCTTGAGAGCGAGACATGCTACACCGACGGGTTTCTTCATCGCACACGCTTGCACATCGACATTGTGACGGACGCACAAGGACAAGTTTTCAAGGTGACATCCTTCTTGGCAATGGATATTGTGTCTCATCCTACTTGTGTTGCTTGTATCATGACACATATTGGTCATCTTAGACCACTTACTTGCACACATGTTAGAGATATTGCTTTCTCTCATGATTGCTAGCATTCCATGCCTCATGACATATATACCTTGTCTGTTGCACACATATTGCGGATTAATTGCTCATATCATATGTTTGGTTGCAACAATGTCATTTCTTCACATATGCCATGTCCGATTGCTTGCTACATGCTTGACACTATTGCCTCACACATGATGACCAATTGCTCTTTCTATTTTGTCGAGTGCCACCCTATGTTCACTGCACCATATGCACATTATGGTTGGATTGCCTTTCACTTTGCTTTGCCCCATGTGTTTAGACACTTCACTCTACTTGGTGTTGTGAATCACTTATATGCCTACCATAGACCTTTCATCGATTGCCTTGTGCATGATTGCTATGACCATGAGGTAGATGCTTGTTATATTGTCACACATATTTGCATCCGTACCTCACCTTGCATAGTTGCTTTCAAGATGCCTTAGATTGTTCTCAATTTATATGCTTTCATGCCATGCCACAATCCATTCTCACACCATATAATATACATGAAGACAACACTTGTTCGGTGAATAGCCACTTGAATGATTGGTTATGCACTAATGCTAACCACATTTATTTTTCCAAGTGTTCGTCATATTTGCTCGTTTTGAAGTAATTCCAAGATGGTGAGACATTGGAGAGTGCCCCTTTTGAGATTGATGATGATGAGCACTTGGTGATCGTCCACCTCTACACGACGTCGCCATATCTTTCCCATGGTGATTTGGATCTTGATCCGAGGTTGGATCTTTCCCAAGGGGGAGGGGATGATGTGGAGCCTCCTACGGACATCACCATGGCAAGAGTCCCTTCGGCAAGTGACAAGTGCGACATCTGCTTCACATACAAAAAGGTGAATCATCTCCTTTACACGTGTTCACTTGACCCCTTCAAGGATGGTATACTACTTGACACTCCTCTCAAGTGCATGCATAGGCACTTTCGGAGCTTCACGGAGGAAGAGGACAAGTGCCAGCACCTACATACGACTACATCATCCATGAGGGAAGCTTGGAAAAGAAGGAAGAAGAAGCGAGGACAAGACTCTAGAAGTCCCGAACATTTCGGCCTGCCTGGAACCTCCGGACCCCAGACCTTGTGGCCTGCCCAGAACTTCTGGCCACCTCAACCACAAGGGACTCCAGGCGTGCATACTCTCTGGAAACCCCAAAGCCTACCCAGACCTTCCCCAGAACTTCCGGTGCCCGGAACCTCCGGCCCAGCCTAGAACTTCCAGCCTGCGTGCGTGCATCCACTCAGGCCCAAGGCCCATGTACCCCTTTCTCACCCCACTTCTCCCTAGACTATATATAGTCATCTCCCACCTCCATTCTAGGGTTAGCTATGGTTTTGCTCTTAGTAAGTTGAGCCTAGCTCCTTCCACTACCTCTCCCGTGGAGTAGATGCCTTTATAGGAGAAGATCCCCTAGTGGATGTCAAGGCCCCTTTGGAGGGAAGATCCTCCAGGATATCAAGGCCCCATCTCCCCATGGGATTTGGGATGAACTCTACCATGTATCCTTCTTTCCCTTGGTTGTTCATGTACCTTGAGGATCTTGTGTGTGGTGAGTCTAGTGGATGTGTGATTGGACTTGTTCTCGAGTGTTTCCTCTTGTGATTTCCCCCCTCGTGTTCTTTGTGTTCTTCGTGTTCTTGACGATCCCCCCTCCAATTCGTGAAAGATCGACACCTATGGGTTTGCCCTGTATCAATTTCGTTCACCGCACATAGACCAGATTATTGACGCCACAGGCGGACACGACTCATTGTGTTCCCTCGACACTTATTCCGCATCCCATCCGATTAAAATGAAGGAATCCGAAGAAGCTGCAACCGCATTCTTCACCCCGTATGGGCCATTCTGCTTCAACACGATGAAAAACGCTGGCGCTACGTACTAGCGCATGATCCAGACTTGTCTCGCAAAACAAGTCGGTAAAACAGTCGAGGCATACATGGGCAACGTAGTAATCAAAACCAAACACATCAGCCAGTTGATCGACGATGTACGACGAAACTTTGCCAGCCTACGCGAGTATGACATACGACTCAATCGAGAGAAATGTGTATTCGAAGTTCCCGCTGGTAAACTGCTCGGATTCATCGTCTCCCATAGAGTAATAGAAGTGAATATGACTAAGATCCGCACTCTATCAGAGATTGCAATTCCGACAGAGCTAAAGCATGTCCAGAGGTTGGCTGGCTGCGTAGCGGCGCTAAGCCGCTTTATCTCTCGCCTCGGGGAAAAGGCTTTACCGCTCTATAGACTGCTGAAACAGACCAATAATTTCGAGTGGACCGACGAAGTAGCGGCTGCGTTAGAAGAACTTAAAACACTGCCGACAAGCAATCCCATACTCACAACACCAGGTGTTGGTGAGGCCATGGTACTATACATATCGGCTACCAACCAAGTCGTTAGCGTAGTGCTCGTCGTCGAAAGAGAGGAGGAGGCACACAAATTCCAGACACAGAAGTCGGTCTATTACATGTCAGAAGGACTAACGCATTGCAAGTCCAGATACCCACACTACCAGAAGATAGCCTATACATCATTTATGGCATCACAAAAACTCAGACACTACTTCCAAGAGTGTTCGGTTAAGGTGGCATCCGAAGTACCCCAGAACAGTATAATCAACAATAGGGATGCCACCGGCCGCATAGCCAAGTGGTCTATTGGGCTCCTTCCCTTTGAAATTACCTACAAGCCACGACGAGCCATAAAATCTCATGTCCTGGAAGATTTCCTCGCCGAGTAGAAAGATGTCGAGCTCCCTAGGGAATATAGTACATACACACATTGGACGATGTACTTGGATGGATCCAAAACTTTGGCCGGACCGGGGGCTGGAGTTATCCTCACATCCGCCATAGTCAACAATGTTCGATACGTGTTGCAGATCATGTATGTCGATTCCAAGAATGCAGCCGAATACAAAGCACTCTTGCACGGTCTTCGGACGGAAGTATCAATGGGCATATGACGGCTGGAGGTATGGGGAGACTCCAACTTGGCCATTTCCCAAATCAAAAGCGAATTCGACGCCAAAAACCTAAAGATGGCGCCATACAAAAACATTGTCCTAAAGATATCTACATGGTTCGAGGGGCTAGAATTTCACCATGTCGTTTGCGATAACAACCAAGATGTCGGCGTACTAGCCCGCATGGGGACTAAACGCGACCCTGTCCCAAAAAACACTTTCCTGGAATGGCTCTTTAAGCCATCCCTGGTTTGGCAGGACGACCATAAGGGCGCTGGTCTAAATACCGCGGAAGAGGTTGTTCATGAGGTCATGACAAATCATAGGCGGCTCCGTAATGGACAAAACACCTTTGGCTCATGAGGTCATGGCAATAATCGTGCCATGGACCGAGCCCTTCCTCGCCTACCTTCTCCGCAAAGAACTCCCCAACTATCAGACGGAGGCGTGGTGCATAATTCGGCGATCCAATGCCTACAAAGTACAGGAGGGTGAGCTATACAAGAAAATCACTACCAAAATATTACAGCAGTGCATATCCGAGGAAGAAGGACAACAACTCTTAGCAGAAGTCCACACAGGGATGGGCGGCCATCACGCTGCAACAAGAGCCTTGGTTAGCAAGGCCTTCTGAGCTGGTTTCTTTTGGCCCACTGCTCGGCGGACGCCCAGTCACTTGTTGAACACTGTGTGGGGTGTCGACTTTACGCAAATCAAAGTCACATGCCCCCAATAGCTCTTCGGACTATTCTGACCACCTGGCCTTTCGCGGTCTGGGGGCTGGAGATGGTCGAACCACTTAAAAGAGGGTACCAAGAATTATAAATACTTACTGGTCATGGTTAACAAGTTCACCAAATGGATAGAGGCCAAACCCGTCAAATCCACCAAGTACGGACCAGTAATTAACTTTGTATCCATCGTAGTACACCGTTACGGTGTCCCGCACAGTATAATACCGGACAATGGATCCAACTTCACGGCCCAAAAGGTCAAGGACTGGTGCCCAAAAATGGGCATCAAGCTCGATTATGCATCAGCGTATCATCCGTAGACCAATGGACAAGTCGAACGAGCAAACAGCCTCATCATGATCGGCATTAAGCCACATTTGGTCCTATCCCTTCATGAGTCCGACTATCATTGGGTGGAGGTGATCGACTTCGTTCTATGGGGCCTGCGCACCACCCCGAACAGATCAACGTGATACACATCATTCTTCATGGTCTATGGGGCAGAAGCAGTCCTCCCCCGTGATATTATTCACGATGCACCGAGGGTGCGCATGTACGAGGAAAAGGAAGCCAAGTTAGATCGGCAGGATGACCTGGACGCCTTAGAAGGAGAGCGCGACATAGCTCGGGCTCTCTGTACTTTTTACCAACAGTAGGCATGACGTTACCAGAGTAGGGAGGTCAGGGCACAAGCGTACAACGTGGGTGAACTCGTCTTATGGCTCCCGGAGAAGCAGAAGCATAAACTCAACCCCAAATGGGAGGGGGCCTTCATAATCGACGAAGTACTCGCGGGAGGGGCTTACAGTCTTTGGAACCCGTCGGACAACCACTTTGAACCAAACCCATGGAACGCAGCTCATCTTCAGTGCTTCTATGGATAAACCAATGTCGTCACATTCTTTACCCGTTATCTCCTTTTTCTTTACTTTTTCCTTCCCATCCCACCTTGTTGTTTGGTAGATTTGAATTTTTACTTTTCTTCCCAAATCTATGATTGGTTCAACCGATCTTGTACTAAGATTTTCAGCTTACACCCTTAAGTGTTAAATCCAAACAGAACACATGGGGCCTTCTTACCTAAGCCAATGCTTTTATATTATAAACATTTATCCATACTTATTGTGTACACATGTTTCCCTTGTCACACTCAATCCATCATATGCATCAATTTGAACTAAGAATTTTCCAAGCTGGGTTGCCTCGCTCCTGTGCTTACCCTCTACGTTCCCGATTGTTCGGCTAGAGGCTAAAGGGAGCACCTCTATGATTGTTACGGCCAGATCATCCGGATACCTACCTTAGATGGGTGAAGCCAAAAGCTACCTATCTTTAGTAGACAATTGGGCATCCGCAACGGAAGCAACTAGTAAGAACATGGTCATTATCACCATCACTCGGGTTTCCTTTCTAACAAAAGGCAATAGCCACATACAAGCAGTATACAGACTTACTACCTACGATCTACGTTGAACCCGAAAGAAAGGTATCGATATAGGTACAATTTTCTTGGGAAGATGTTTCTTATGCTAAGATCTAATATAACATATCTCCATGTGTGCTTTTTGTCTGTTCGCACCAAATGGCCAGATTGCCTGGTTCCCCGAACATAATTCACTCTGCTAGGGTGATAATTTAGGAGGAACACCCCCGAGCTCTTAGCACAGGAGGTAGAAGCCGATGGCCGGTTAATACAAAGTTTACAACACAGATAGAGTAATTCTTTGATTATTAGTACATAGTTACATATGATCATACATCTGGCTGCTGATCGAGATTGTCAATTATGGCATCCAAGGAGCAATCTTATTGTGAGAAACAGGCGGCATGCATCACTTGGTCGTATACCAGGTGGAGCGGCACTTCTTGTCCATCTGGCCCTATGGTCCTAACCCGAGCCATACGCTTGGGGTTAAGTCTGATATAACGAGTCTTGATCATCGCCCACGCCTCTCGTGCTCCCTTCGACAAGCCGATGTCTTCCACAACTCGATACTACTTTGGGCTCCCTTAAATCGATCGACTAGTTCGGTCATCTCTTCCGGAGATTGCTCAGCGGGCCATAACACCTTTACCATGCTCTTAATAGCCTTTCGAGCCCGCTCATGAAGGGGAAACAACTCCTTCAGAAGGCTTCCCCGGTAAGATCCGATCTCTTCTTCAGGTCGCCCAGACAGGAGACCTGTACATGAGTCAAGGCAGGCCCATTATGCTTCATTTATAAGAGGTACTTTCTGATGTTGGAATCACACTTAACGTACGTGTCGCTCTATAATATCTGGTTATGTCCTTGGGCCTGGGCCAATTGAGCCTTTAAGTTCTCAATTTCATCGGCCTACTATTTGTTCTCCGCCTGAAGGCGGTTCTTCTCTTCAAGAGGTCGTTCTAAAACACGATAGCCGGCCTCATGCCAGGACTCGGCGTATCACTGAGATTCTCGGGGTGCATGCAAATCTCTTTGCATTTGCCATATTGATTCAACTGCTACAAGGTAACACTGCGTCGGCATGGGAATATGTACTAAAGACCAACAGAATAAATATACTAACAATTTGCTTCTTGGGTAAAACTCTTCACGTTCTCCAATTCGGCCTCCATAGATTCCATGTGTGTTTGGCTGGTCTCCAACTCCTTGGCTAGTTGCTCGCTCTGCCACCTCGAGGCCTGCGTTAGCAGTAAAAAATACGATGACCCTTAATTCAGTCGTTCTGACCAATTCAAGGTTCAGGGTCCATTGGGTTTAGACGAGTGATCGGACTCTCATAGCCGATTACTTACCTGCAGGCTTGATGATATCAGTTTCATTGCCTCCCCGAATCCAGCCCACGCAGCTTCGATGTGTGCGTCTGCTGAGCGAAGAGCATTGAACTCTTGTTCGGAGAGCGCTGGGTGGCGTAGGGCTTCTCGTCACCGCCAATGATTCATAGCGCTCTCTACCTCGGACTTTGTCGTGGATTTGTCATGGCAAGATGTCCGGGTTAACATACTTAGGTGTGAGGCCATCGCAACTATGTGGCGGCTTGAGAGGGGTTGGTTGGAATAGAGAGATGCGAGTTTACCCAGGTTCGGCCCCTCGGAAAGAGGTAAAAGCCTACGCCCTGCTTTGTGTCTATATTGCTGACAAGGATAATCTCGATTACAAGGGTGCGGAATCGCTACCTCTAATCTCGACAGCCTCTAATTTTTCTATCTCTAATGACTTGTTTATCTAAGACCTGTCTGTCGAGACGTCTAAAACCTTGACCCTCTTGGGGTGACCTGCCCCTCATTATATAAGTTGAAGGGGCGGCTTACATGTAGAGTCCAAGTCGGATTAAGACTTAACCTATTATGACTCTCCATCACAGGCTTCTCTTCGTGGGCTTCTGAGTCCCAGGCGACTTACAGTCGGGTTTATCTTCAAGATTCATCTTTAGGGACTCATCTTCAGGGACTTAACTGTCTGTCAGTTGTAACTTGTTTTCCGGGTCATAACCATTCCGGGTCATAACCATTCAGGGTCATAACCATTCAGGGTCATAACTATTTGCCGAGTCGTAACCATTCCGGGTCATAACTGTAATCGGGTCATAACCAATCTAGGTCATAACCGTGGGGTATATCCCGTAGCCCCCGGGTTAGCGTGAATTTATTCATGGTAAGCTCCTGAAATAAGAATATGTAAAGGGACCGACCCACTTAAAAAGACCAGTTGATCAGCTCCTGAAAATTCTAAAACTCTGTCATACAATACACTAAAGCTGGCTCCTTGGAGAAAAAATAACCCTTACTATTCACTGCCTTGTCTTGATAAAAAATTCATCTGATGTTGTGCCAAGTTTCAATACTTCAGACTTCCTTATATCCATATTACCTGTATCCCCCAAGTCTTAAGAGGGGAAACATAGTGATAGCCTTAAGAGTTGCTTCAAAATATTGCAACCCTAGAGAAATCCAGATTGTTTATCTGAGTTACTAGTCCTAAGTTGAATGCTCCACATATGTAGCCCCCAAGTACGGGGTTGTCTTACCTGTAGTAGCCTGGGACTTGTAAATGTCTTACGTTCATAAAACTTCAACCAGTGTAGCCCCCAAGGGCCGGGTCATTATGCAATAATGAGCAGGAACTTGTTGTAGATCTGATCATATAGACTTGAGGAGCAATGTGTAGCCCCCAAGGGCCGGCTCACTAAGACAATACTGCGCTAGGACTTAGGAAAATATTGAAGACCGTCTCATCTCCCTGAGATAACTGGGTTCGTTGATAATCTGATGAATTGAAAAGCAACTTGCATTATCCCCCAAGTGTCGTGGTGCATGCTTGCAGCGACATGGGACTTGCATACTTGATATAACCTGGACTTTGAATAATGCTAGCCCCCAGGTGCCGGTCGTATGCCTGCAACGATTCAGGACTATTCCTTCCATTGCAGAATGAACTCCTATCCATGGTCCAGATGATGTTGCTGAAAGCCTTGCATATCAATGTTGAACCATGCTCTTTGCTGTAAGATGGTATTTTTTGGATGGAGGAATAATAGCCATTACTCTGAAGGCGCTTTGAAAATCTCAATCATACAATTTTAGTTATGACAACCATAATGAAAATCCAGCCATGTTGTCTATTATGAATAATATAACTTGGTTTGAAAACCTCAATCATCCAATACTGGTTATAACAACCATAATGAAAATCCAGCCATGTTGGCTATTAAGGATTGTAATATGTAACCCGGTTTGACAGCCGGTTCCTGTAAAATAAATCAAGATATCCATGCATGCATCATATTACAATGTAATGATGATGCAATGTATGATGATGCAATGTATGATGATGTATGTCTCGCCCTATAAGCCGACTTTAAAGGCATGACAGGACAAGATAACTCTTGTATTTTATGAAAATATTTTTGTCTCCGAAGAAACGAGGCTGAAAGCCTTATAACTTGTAAACCGGGCCTCACGTGACATAAATCTATCATTTAAACTCTAGCAAGTTCAGGGTCTTTAAAAGATTGACATTGCTAAGATTATGAACATGCCACATGTTAGTGGGGATACAGCAAAAAGACGAGTTTGTCCTCGCTCACTGTAAGCCGGCTCTCTCGTGATAAAGCCGCCGTTTAAACTCTGACAAGTTTAGTGTCTTTGTGCGAGATTAACTTTAAAAAAGTTTAGGGTCTCTTATCAGGATTAACTCTCAAGAGTTCGGCGGGTCACATGGTGGAGTAGCAAGTTGCAAACAGGCAGGTATAACTCTGAGTTGGTGGAAAGCCGGGTCAAGAGGAGGTAATAAGGTTAACCTATTGGGCCCAAATCCCCCACAAGTGACCAGTTGAGGGATCAACTCCATCTCTATATTAAATCTGGGCAAGAGATGTTTGAAGGCCCCTCCTTAGAGCACCAGATTAAGGATCGACTCCTGATGGCATGGAAAGCCTGGCGACGGGGGTTTAAAAGCCCCCAAGTGACCATATGATGATTCAATAAATCCGGGCACCCATGTTTGAGCGGTCGCAACATGGAGGCTCGTCCTCTTGGGCGACTTTAAATCTTCCGCTAATAAGGTAGTGCACCCATATTTGAACGATCGCAACATGGCGGCTCATCCTCTTGAGCAACTTTAAATCTTCCGTTAGTAATGTAGTGTGCCCATGACCGGGTTATCTTCCTCACAATGACCCGAGGTTCTTGTTGAAAAATGACCAAAGCATGTCGATCCATGTATGTAGCCCTTGAGTCTTAAGTTCACTCGAAGAGGCGGCTTGACAGTCTTCATAATTGACTATGGCATAAGCCGACATATAGTTGATGGCGGATAACTGAAATTTATTGAAGCCACAAGCTTGTGCCGAGTTGATGACCTCTATGACACTGGTTGTATGTCCCTAGCGTTGATAATGCAACATGAACCCGCAAAATGTGGAGACGGCGGATCATAAATGATCCCATATGATTTTTGTCAGTAATCTGGCCAGCGGTTCATCCCAACTTGTCGTTGAAGTTTAACCAAAACACAGTGGCGGCGACTTACACGCCTGTCCATTGAACCACCCGGCAGAGGCAGAGGCTGATAATATATCATGACTTGCTTCAGATTTGTTAGAATAGATCGGATCGCAGGGCGGCAACTCATGAGTGCCCGTTGGGCGGCTTAAACGAGCAAGCATAGCACCAGCATGTCGATGTAGACCGGCCCGCAGGGCAGCAACTCATGAGCGTCCGTTCGGTGGCTTGAAGGAGCAAGCATAATACCAGCATGTCAATGTAGATGTAAAAGTCAGTCACGCATTTGAAGACGACGCGGTTGTGAGAGACGGATGCGACTTTGTAAGCCAGTGCGGTCGCGAAAGGCGGTCGCGGTGTTGCAAACCGGTGCGACTGCTAGAGGCGACTGCGTCATTGTAAACCAGTACAGGCCGACACGGACAAACAACGGTCTAGAATGATGTTAGCGCGCCTCCATCTCCGTGGTATAATACCCTCTGGCAATGGATAGTGGTCCTGCATAACAAACATCAGTAGCTAGTGTAATTGTTTTCGGAAAAAAATATCAATAACAATATATAGAATGAATTTCACCTCGTATATTTTATGGGAATCCATTCTTCACGGGGTTGACGATGGTGGAAGTGAAGTCAACCACAAGTGATCAACACATACTCGCAACAAATGTGCGTGCGCCGATATAGTTTGAGCTGACCAGACCCTCCCCCTTTTTTTAAATCGCCTTGTCCAACCTGCCTCCACCTCACTCCTTTGCCTATCTTCCCACCGACCGTGCTACATTGGGAGAAACCAAACACGATGGCGAGTGGGGTGGACGGAGGACGGGTCAAGGCAAGGCGAGGCAGCCGCAGGCGATGGGGAGGTGAGGCGGTCAAAGCATGTGGGGCAATGACCGGTAGGCGCGGCGTGTGATGCGGCGGCTCACCTGCAGAAGCGGAGGCTCGGGGTGGCTCATTCGGCCATGCCAAGGTGTGGCTGGAAGCCGAGCGTGGCCGAAGGGGCAAGCAGGAGTAGCGCCAGCTCGTGGTGGAGGTAGGCAGACGCGGCCTTGCATCGAGCAGGCTGGATGCGGGGGAGCCAGCAATCGGCTTGCGACTATGGCGGCTCAGAGGCAGACTGGTCGGGTTGAGGTGGAGCAGAGCCGTCATGGCGCAACTAGAGAAGCGGCGGTCGAGGCAGCTCACACAAGTGGAGGCGAGCAGTTGAGGCGATGTCCGCGGCGGAGGCAAGCCGACTTGCGGGGCCTCAGATGCGGTTGTGAGCACGCGGGGCGAGCTAGCCTACTGGGAAGGCGGCTGCTTCTAGGCCTGGCCTACCGGGGAGGCAGCTCATGTGAGGCCGGCATCATGGCAGGGCTGGCTCGAGGGCGAGACGCCATGGCAATGGAGGCGCAGCGAGGGTGATGGCGGCTCGAGCCGATGCTGTTGGAGGTAGACGAGCGAGTTCGTATCTGTATTCTCTTCCGCATCGTGGCTTGGCAGAGGCGAACATCTATCGTGGTTTCCTCCCCTTTTTATGTTTGATAAACGGGCAGGAGCATCCACTTAACACACATCTATCAACTTGAGCAGAAATCCGGACTTGCCCTAAGGCAGACTCTCCTGGCCGGCTTCCGATCATAGATGGATTAAATAAATCTGAATTTGCCCATTTGGTGATACTTGTTGTGCTCTCCCTATCTGTATTTAGCAGGTCTCTCTGGGACGTATAATTGCCCATGGTTGGGACATACTTGATAATGCGATGAACCATTGATCGGTTAGACTTAAAATTGTAGTAAAAACATTGGCTTCCTTGGGACTTTGCATGGTCCCACGTTCTCCGGTCCTGAACAACAACAAAGTCGGCATACATGATGTGACGGTGCGTATGTGCGCGTAAGTAGCGGTTGAATCGGACGTGCCTTTTTCATAACTTCACCCGCTCGGCGACTCAAAACACACTCAAACGAATCTCAAGATGGTGGCCTGCAGGCGGGTCATATCCCTAATTTCCCTCAAACTTAATTCCCACAAATCGTGAATCCGGACTGATGAACTCGTAGCTGATGCAGATCCGTCCGAGTTAGGCCTTGTCCATCCAATCAATCATGAGCTTCTTGATCCCAAGGAGAGATCCCACCAACAACAACACCACCGTGCGCTGGCCCCTGATACGTCTCCAACATATCAATAATTTTTGATTATTCCATGATATTATATTATCTGTTTTGGATGTTTTATATGCATTAATATGCTATTTATATTATTTTTGGGACTAACCTATTAATCTAGAGCCTAGTGCCAGTTTGTGTTTTTTCCTTGTTTTTGAGAATCACAGATAAGGAATATTAAACGTAGTCCAAATGGAATAAAATCTTCGGAATGATTTTTTCTAGACCGGAAGGAAACCACAAGGCTTGGAGACCAAGGCAGGAGAGCCACCGTGGGGCCACAAGCCCTAGGGGCGCGCCCAGCAGGCTTGTGGGCCCACGGCAGCCCTCCTAACCCTAATCTTTGTCCTATAAATTCCCAATATTCCCTGTAGACTAGAACAAGCCACGAAAACACTTTTCCGCCGCCAGAAGCCTCAGTTCCTGAGAGATCTAATCTTGGAGCCTTTTCCAGTAATCTGCCGAAGGTGGATTCGATCATGGAGGGCATCTAAATCAACTTCAATGCCCCTCCGATGATACGTGAGTAGTTCACCACAGACCTTCGGGTCCATAGCTAGTAGCTAGATGGCTTCTTATCTCTCTTTGCTCTTCAATACCATGTTCTTCATGATCTTCATGCAGATCTATCCGATGTAATACTCTTTTGCGGTGTGTTTGTCAAGATCCGATGAATTGTGGGTTTATCTTCAGATTATCCATGAATATTATTTGACTCTTTCTTGTATTCTTATATGCATGATTTCATATCTTTGCAAGTCTCTTCGAGTTATCGGTTTGGTTTGGCCAACTATATTGGTAATTCTTGCAATAGGATAAGTGCCTAGTTTTGGGTTCAATCTTGCAGTGTCCTCACCTAGTGACAAAGTAGGGGTAGCGAGGCACGTAATGTATTGTTGCCATCAAGGATAAAAATATGGGGTTTTCATCATATTTCTTGAGTTTACCCCTCTACATCATGTCATCTTACCTAATGTGTTACCCTGTTCACATGAACTTAATACTCTAGATGCAGGCAGGAGTCGGTCGATGTGTGTAGTAATAGTAGTAGATGCAGAATCGTTTCGGTCTACTTGAAACGGACGACATGCCTATATGCATAATCATTGCCTTGGATATCATATTAATTGTTGCCTTTTCTATCAATTGCTCGACAATAATTTGTTCACCCATCGTAATACTTGCCATCATGAAAGAAGCCTCTAGTGAAACCTATGGCCCCCGGGTCTATTTTCCATCTTATACTTTCAGATCTAAAACCAAAAATACCAAAAATACCTTGATGCATTATTTTTACCTTTTGTTTTACTTTATATTCAAGCAACCTATTATATCTTTCTCTATCAGATCTCATCCTTGCAAGTAACCTTGAAGGGATTGACAACCCCTTTATAGCGTTGGGTGCGAGAGTTTGATTTTTTGTGTAGGTACATCTATTGGGGATGTGCTTTTATCTCCTACTGGATTGATACCTTGGTTCTCAACAACTAAGGGAAATACTTATCTATTTTGCTGCATCAACCGTTCCTCTTCACGGAAACCAACGCATGCTCGAGAAGTAGCAAGAAGGATTTCTGGCATCGTTGCTGGGGAGGTACATAGCAAGTCAAGGATGCCAAGTACCCATCACAAACTCATCTCTTGCATTTACATTATTTGCCATTTGCCTCTCGTTTTCCTCTCCCCCACTTCTAAAACGATTTTCAGAAAATACCAAAAAATTGTCTTTTTATTCGCCCTTTTTCTGTTCGTCTTTTCGTTTACTTTTTTGCTTGCTTGTGTGTTAGATCGCTCAAACTCATGGCTAGCCTTGATACTATCGCTACAAATCCCGAGAATGATGTTATTAATTTTAAGCAAAGGGAGGGAGAAAACCTAAAAGATACTTGGTACAGAATTTGCAATTCTCAAAGTAGATCTATTTGTAAGCAATCTACTATCGTTCTCCTTGCAATTTTTACGTGGGTATCACTCCTTGGAATAGATATGTCCTAGACACCATCATGGGAGGGAATTTCTTGGGAAGTCATACCTTTGACTCCTATAGTGCGATGATAAATTTGTTTGGGTCACCCCCAATCATGGTTAATAGGACAATTTTAACCTTGGAACATCTTATGCGAAGGTTAGATATCATTGGAAATAAAGTTGCTACTATAGAGCTCATTGAAAACTTGGATAAAAGATCCATAATCATATCACTCAATATGGATCTAAGGTAGGAGTTACTCTAAAAAACCTAACGGAAAAGGAACCCATAGTTAATGAAAAATTGGACCAAGATTCCTTTAGAATAGGAAAGCTAGAGGACATTATTAACAACTTGGGTTTCGCTATTGTCGTTGTTCAAACTACTCCAGAATTTCCTCTTTCTAAGGCTGCCAAGCTTGTTTACGTTCCCAAGAATAAGGTTGAATCCTCTAGTAAAGGGTATGAAGATCTTAAGATGATAAGTGTTCACCCTAATTTTATCAATATTGTTCGGGAACCGATTGCTACAAGAGAATTTCTTGACTTTTTGCCTAGGAGTATGATTATTGATAAAACCAAAGAACCTCCTAGGATTCGCAAGCGTGCAATTGAGGGATTGCATACCAAAGATGACAATAACTAGATCTATTGTGTTTTGCTTAGCTAGGGGCGTTAAACAATAGCGCTTGTTGGGAGGCAACCCAATTTTATTTTGCTTTCTGTTTTTTGTTTCTGTTTTGGTGTGTTTTGCACATTATTACTTCAGTAGTAATTGTGTTTTGGTGTTTTAATTAGTGTTTGAGCCAAGTAAAACCTTTGGGGTGATCTATGGTAGTTGTTGATTTGATCTTGCTGAAAAACTAAAACTTTTGTGCTCAGTCCAGGAATTTTCTAATTTTTTTAGAGCATCAAATTGATCTGAATTTTTTACACAAGATTGATATAAAAATTGCCCTGATTGTACTAAATTTCAGAAGTTTTAGAGTTTCAGAAGTATTAAAAGTCTATAGATTGCTACAGATTGTTCTGTTTTTTGACAGATTCTGTTTTCCTTGTGTTGCTTGCTTATTTTGATGTATCTATGGGTCGTATCGGGGGGTATGAACCATGGAGAAGTTATAATACAGTAGTTATTATACAAATATAAATAAATAATGAGTTCACAACAGTACCTAAAGTGATGATTTCTTTTTCTTATACTAACGGATCTCATGAGTTTTTTGTTGAGTTTTGTGTTGTGAAGTTTTCAAGTTTTGGGTGAAGATTTGATGGACGATTGAATAAAGAGTGGCAAGAGCCTAATCTTGGTGATTCCCAAGGCATCCCAAGAAATATTCAAGGATACCAAAAATCCTAAGCTTGGGGATGCCCCGGAAGGCATCCACTCTTTCGTCTTCAATCCATCGGTAAGTTTACTTGAGGCTATATTTTTATTCACCACATGATATGTGTTTTGCTTGGAGCGTCTTGTATGTTATGATTCTTTGCTTTTTAGTTTACCACAGTCATCCTTTATGCACACATATTTTGAGAGAGACACTCTGAATCGTGAATTTATTAGAATACTCTATGTGCTTCACTTATATCTTTTGAGCTAGGCAATGTTGCTCTAGTGCTTCACTTATATCATTTTAGAGCATGGTGGTGTTATATTTTATAGAAATTATTGAACACTCATACCTCACTTATATTATTTTGAGAGTTTCTTAAAACAGCATGCTAATTTCTTAGGTTATGAATTTAGTCCTTATATAATGGGCATCCAAGAGGGATATAATAAAAACTTTCATATTAAGTGCATTGAATACTATGAGAAGTTTGATTTCGTGCATATAGTTTTGAGATAATAGAAGTGGTAATATGAGAGTCATGCTAGTAAGTAGCTGGGAATTGGAATAGATACTTGTGTTAAAGTTTGTGATTCCCATAGCATGCATGTATGGTGAACCGTTATGTAACAAAGTCGGAACATGATTTGTTTAATGATTGTCAACCTTTGTGTGAGGGTTGGGAGCACGCGATGGTTAAATCCTACCAACCTCTCCCATAGGAGCATGCGCCTAATGCTTTGTTCGATAACTAATAGACTTTTATAATAAGTATGTGAGTTCTTTATGACTAATGTTGAGGCCTGGATTATACGCACTCTCACGCTTCCACCTTTGCTAGCCTCTCTAGTACCGCGCAACTTTCGCCGGTACATCAAACCCTCCTTCCTCAAAACAGCCACTATATATTTTCCTCAAAATAGCCACCATATCTACCTATTATGGCATTTCCATAGCCTATCCGAGATATATTGCCATGCAACTTCCACCATTTAGTTTTTGATGACATGCACCATCACTTTCATCTTGCATATAGAGTAATACTTTGTTTTGGGAATCGAGTTGTAATTTTCTTTTTGAGTTATAAGTAAATGAAAGTGTGATGATTTCCATTAATAGAGCATTGTCCCGTGAGAGAAAAGTATGATGGAAGCCATGAATCCCTCACAAGTTGGGATGAGTATCTGGACTTTACAAAAAAAATAAAAGAGGCCAACGAAGCCCAAACAAAAAAATAATAGAGGCCAAAGATGCCCACCAAAAAAATAAAAAAATAAAAAAAAATGAGAGAAAGAGAGAAGGGACAATTGCTACTATCTTTTTCGACACTTGTGCTTCAAAGTAGCACCATGATCTTCATGATAGAGAGTCTCCTATTTTGTCACTTTAATATAACTAGTGGATATTCATCTTGCACGACCACTTAGTTTTCTTTTTGAGCTTTCATATACTTATAGCTCTAAGTGCATTTGTTGTATGGCAATCCCTACTCACTCACATTGATATCTATCGATGGGCATCTCCATAGTCCGTTGATACGCCTAGTTGATGTGAGACTATCTTCTCCCTTTTTCCTTGCACCTCCTCCATATTCTATTCCACCTATAGTGCTATATCCGTGGCTCACACTCATGTATTGCATGAGAGTTGAGAAGGTTTGAGAACACCAAAAGTGTGAACCAATTGCTTGACTTGTTTAGTGGGGTTGTACATGATTTAGATACTTTGTGTGGGGAAGATGGAGCATAGCCAGACCATATGATTTGTAGGGATAACTTTCTAAGCCCATGTTATTTCAAAAGGACACGACTGCCTTGTTGGTGTGCTCGAAGTATTACTGTTTTTATGTCAATACTAGACTATTGTTTTGAATCTTACGGATCTGAATATTCGTGCCACAATAAAGAATATTACATGGATAAATATGTTAGGTAGCATTCCACATCAAAAATTCTGTTTTTGTCATTTACCTACTCGAGGATTAGCAGGAATTAAGCTTATCTATAATTTTTTGTTGTTCCATGCTATTATATTATCTGTTTTGGATGTTTTATATGCATTAACTAGATCATGGATGGCGCGTATTGTTGTGCCCATTTATATTGGCATAAAAGTGTTAGGGACTGATACAAATATATGGTTAAATTAAGTTAACATTGCAATTCATTTCGTGGTGTAGCCTTACGATGCAAAAATTCAAAAAATGGACTACCATATGGAGAACTTCCTCTATAATTGGTTTAGACCATGACAGCACGCATTGCATCACCCGTCTATTTCCCCAATGTAATAATAGGTATTTATACAAATATTTGGAAGTGAGTGAGTGCTAATATGTACCAAATTTAGGAGGGTAAACATGCAGCCCAGAGCCCAGCTGCTACGAAATTATTTAATTGGCAACATTGGTGAATAGAATGCGTAATCTAACAATCGCCAGCATGTTACATAGATTAATCCCATCAGATTTACTACTTGTTCCTCAAAATATAGATCGCACCGGATGAATGTTGTGAACGGCAATTTGTGCATAGTTGATCATGACATCACATTTCTTCGTATCATATATTTCATGAAAGTTAGCATCGGTCATGCAGATAAGGAAATAGTTATTTAATTGCGTCATGAAAAACAAAGCATAGTAAGAAAAATGCCTCAGGGTGCCAACATTTAAAAGAATTGGTGAACCATGAGTAAACAATATCTTTGGTTATAAAAAGGTATACCCTAATGTCAGTCTTAGTGCCATCATGTTGGATCTATACTGAAACTCTTGTCGATGTCCAAGCGAGCAACACTCTTGAATGAAATGCTCCAAAAATAAAAGCAATTTTTGAAATAGCAGCTTGGTGAATCTTATGAGGGAAATGTTACTCTAAAGATGACCCTGGACCAAGTTAGTAATTCAAGGAAATAATGAAGCAAATATATTAACATGAGTGCCTTTTTCCGATTTCAGTACCATTTTCCAAATAGTGCATGATAAATGTGAAGGGAAACTCAAAAGTCACAAGTATATCTCATTATGATTGACACCAAGCATAAAGAAATCACATAGCTTAGCAACATTCCTAAATTTTGTTGAAAACTAGCAATATTTCATCGGGTTCGAGTGGGAGTTTCTCATGTATCAATAAACAATAAAAACTAGTAGAACTATTATTTGTGACCCTATGGATAAGACTTTTAGTCTATGTATGTTTCATGTCTGAATAAAGCTGACTTCTCATTCCTTTCATCATATAAATAACTTTCAGCTCAAATCCTCTAGGAGAAAAAAATAGAAAAGTATTGTTCTCAGGTCCACAAAACAAAACAATGTGGGCATGCATAATCTTGCAGGATTTCAGCATGAAGGTTCTATCAGTACCTTTTAGATGCAACATCACAGAACCCATGGAATAGCAGTTTTGTTGTTTTGGCGTTATTAGTTTATTTTGTGCTGCCTGCAATGAGGGAAAGACACATTAATAGAAAAGGAAAATCCTCACACAATACATATGACAAAGTAAAAAAATGACGTTTCATGTTTTGGTATGGCTGAGCCAAATAAATTATCCTATACTAAAAAATAGTCAGAGATAATAGACTTATAGCTAGTTTAAATTGTTTAGATTCATTTGACTGGGTGAAATAATAACATAATATGGGAAGTAGTTGCACGTGTTAACACGATATAAGAGCACGTACTACAAGAAAAACATGTCTATTCAAATGAGGATCAGTAGAGATATAATCTATCTGTATTATTACCATGTTGGTTTTGTCTTTTGTTTCTATGAAAACATGCTTCTCTTCCTCGACTTCTAGAATTCCTTTATCA
The DNA here is from genome assembly GCA_022496015.1 of Hordeum marinum. Taxonomy (NCBI): domain Eukaryota; kingdom Viridiplantae; phylum Streptophyta; class Magnoliopsida; order Poales; family Poaceae; genus Hordeum; species Hordeum marinum. The sequence continues at coordinate 332,882,576 of CM039676.1, read as the reverse complement.
CATCCTCTACAGATGACAGCCTCTTTGCTAACCGAACCATAGTAAAAGCTCCTCCTAGCAACAATCTATTTATAAAAGTATATTGGTATTTATAACATGATGATCGCAATATAAATTTTTTATCAGTATGAAAGGATGCTTTTATACCACGAGTATATCCCTCTAAAAATGTTCTCTAGGAACTTCATGTCAGCAATACTCAAGCATATGAAGTGAAAAACTCCCCAGTATCACCTTCAAACTACATATTACCATCGTAATTCAGTATACAAAGTAGATGGTTTCATAGAATAAGAAAGAAAGCTTCTTAAAACTTTAGATAACAAACTTGGTAGGGAGGTGACTTAGAACAACTGAATCATCTTGTTTGTCATAATACTTGCATCAAGACAGGAAGCCCTCTAGCTCTCTATTCCTACCATGGTTGTAATAAATAAAAACATGATCGTGTTAACAACAAAGAGATATTTCAATGATACTCCAAGCTATAGTTAATATTATTTACCAAAGATATGTCATTTAAAAAAAGTGTAGGGATAGAAATAGGCTCATATGAAAAAACAAAGCTATGAATCACCACAAGATGGCAAAGCTGAATGGGCAAATGAAACACATACTACAATGCTACCATATGGACATAGAATAGAAGATTGTTGAGCTATTTTCTTGTAAAGAAAAATGATAAGAAGTAGCGGTATTGTAAGCTTTGGAGCAAACATCCTTTGCAACACATTAGTCAGGATGGTCCCTAATTTGATCTCTTGCAAGCCTATATTATTTCACAACTGGGTTCACATAATTTATGATATGCATTAATTTTGCAAGAATAGCGTGATCCAGTTCGCAATCAATATCTTCATCTTCTTTGTTATATAAAAGAATATACATCTTCTTTACACAATGCTTTCATGTTATTCTCAACTTACGATCAGTATCATATATGTATAATTGGGTTGTTGTCGTTCACATCGCTATGAACTTTACTTTGCTAAGTACATATGGGTCCATTCTACAGTATTACTATTTCATTTGCTCATTTACTTTGTGAATAAACCTTCTGCATACAGCAACAACAACCGGTAGTGCTATTTTATTTCGATTAAAGGTACTCTCACGAGAAGTGACGGAGGACAGAAAAAATGGAGGTGAGTCAGACTATAAACTCCAAACCGCAAAAAAAGTTTGATGGAAAGCAAAAACAAGGTACTTTGGACACTTTGACCACTAGTATGACAAGACCACTACTTCGTACGATCTACAGTCGAGACTTTGGTAGAAAATTCAGAAATACTACTATATTGCATCAATATAAATTGAAAAAATTAACACCTCTTTCCTTTGCTAACCCCTTCATATCCTTTTCATGTCCAACTTCTAGCTAGCAGCTAGCCGCTGGCCGAACTTCGTCATCGCCAGCCGATAGCTTCGGTGACGCCGTCTCACGGGCGCCGCCCTTCACTACTGGATGCTACTGTGCTTCCTGCAGATAATGGGAATAAAGTTTGCGGCCTGGAGACTAGAGCATGTCGTCGTTGTCCAGTCGCCAGCGCAGCGTGATCCAAAGGCTAGGGTTTCCATGGGGATCAGGGGATCGTTGTGGGTTTCAGATCATTGGTACGGCCATCGCTGTAAATGGGGAGGATAGGGAAGTCGCTATGGAACCATCGCCTTCGCATGGAACCACGCAGACCCTTGTCATCCCCTCGCGGCCTAATGGGCTAGTCCATTATGCCCAAAGTCCAATCAACGAGGTTACTGCGTTTCTGCCCTCGGAATAGCGTCCCTTGGACAGCCAGCCCACGAAAAAGGGCATCCAGCCCATGAAACGGAAACGTGGTGCATAGATTAGATCGGACGGTTGGAAGCAGTCTGATCGAGAAAATGGATGGTCCAAACGTTGATGGCGTGAGAAGGCAGGGATTAGGTGCGGTTATATTGTATTTAATATGCTATTTATATTATTTTTTGGGACTAACCTATTAATCTAGAGCCTAGTGCCAGTTTCTGTTTTTCCTTGTTTTTGAGAATTGCAGATAAGGAATATTAAACGGAGTCCAAACGGAATAAAATCTTTGGAATGAATTTTTCTAGACCGAAAGGAAACCACCAAGCTTGGAGACCAAGGCAAGAGAGATACCATGGGGCCACAAGCCCTAGGGGTGCGTCCAGGGGGGTAGGACGCACCTTGCAGGCTTGTTGGCCCACGACTGACCTCCTAACCCTAATCTTTGGCCTATAAATTCCCAAATATTCCCTGTATATGAGAACAAGCCACGAAAACACTTTTCCGCCTCCAGAAGTCGCCGTTCCCGAGAGATCCAATCTTGGAGCCTTTTTCGGTTATCTGCCGGAGGGGGATTCGATCATGGAGGGCATCTACATCAACTCCATTGCCCCTCTGATGATGCGTGAGTAGCTCACCACAGACCTTTGGGTCCATAGCTAGTAGCTAGATGGCTTCTTCTCTCTCTTTGTTCTTTAATACCACGTTCTTCATGATCTTCATGGAGATCTATCCGATGTAATACTCTTTTGCGGTGTGTTTGCCGAGATATGATGAATTGTGGGTTTATGTTAAGATTATCCATGAATTTTATTTGAGTCTTTCCTAAATTCTTATATGCATGATTTCATATCTTTGCAAGTCTCTTCGAGTTATTGGTTTGGTTTGTCCAACTAGATTTGTCATGGATTTGTCATGGCAGATGTCCGGGTGAACGAACTTAGGTTCGGGGCGGTCGCAACTATGTGGCGGCTTGAGAGCGGTTGGTCGGAATCGAGAGACACGAGTTTTACCCAGGTTCATCCCCTTCGATGGAGGTAAAAGCCTACATCCTGCTTGTCTGGTACTGATGATGAGGAAGATCTCTCGGTTACAAGGGTGCTAATCGCTACCTCTAATCTCGAGAGCCTCTAATCTGTCTATCTCTAATAAGTTCAACTTGTCCCTCTAGGGGTGCTCTACCCCTCCTTATATAAGTGGAGAGGGTAGGTTTACAAATAGAGTCCTACTCCAAGTAGGACTAGGAATAGTTGTTCACGAATCCTACTCCGGGTCTTGTTTCCTTTGTGAAGGAATCCTTTCTCTCATTGGGACTTCTCTTGTGAGCGGCTTGGCGTCGGCTTGCATGCCGGGTCTTGGGCCTGGTCGTCCTGTGACCCGCCTGCCGGGTCATCAATAACATGCCATGTCTTAACCAGGTCTCCTGTGAGTTACCAGGAGGGTCATACCACGGGGTATATCCCTGACATTAGCCCCCAGGTTAGCTTGAATTTATTCATGGTAACCTCCTGAAATAGGAATAGTAAATATGTTAAATGGTCGGCTTGCTCCTTTGGTCGGCTTATGAAGTGACTCCTTAGAAATCCGGGTCTTTTCTGCATATGAATGAGTCGCCTTGAAAATCGTCTTGCTTGTTAGTGTCCTTTGAAATATATTGGGAATAGAATATCCATGTGCCATTGATTCAGCTTCCAATACTTTGGCTTAATGAAAACCCTGAAAACAAGAAATCCTGATAACATAGATCCAGACTTCCATTGTTTTGAAACAGGGACGCTTATATAAACTCTGGCGGGTTATGATCTTTTGAAGATGCCGGGTCATGAATGTTGGTGACGCCGGGTCTATCAACTGAACTCCATAATTAACATCTTGAAAATTCTCCTCAAAGTTTTTGATATGTCCATATTACCTGTAGCCCCCAAGCTCCGAGATCATCCATGATGACTTGGTGCTTTGCAATAATATATTGGACTGTGTAGCCCCCAAGTGTTGGGTTGTCCTGCCTGCAGCAACTTGGTACTTATAACTGTCTTATACCATATGAAACTTCAGCGGGTGTAGCCCCCAAGGGCCGGGGTGATGCGTCGGGTCTTCAATTTGACCCTCTTAATCTATCAAACAGTTGAGTAGTATAGCCCCCAACTGTCGGGTCGCATGCCTGCAATGACTTGGGACTTTGAAAAATTGATCCGAGCGATGTAGACCCTAAGTGCCGGGTCAGTAAGAATTACTGGGCTGGGACTTAGAAAAATATAGAACGGCCGGCTCATCTCCTTGAGATAATATGGTCTTGCTGATAATGTAATGATTTGAAAACATGTTTGCATTAGCCCCCAAGTGCCATGGTGCATGCTTGCACTGACATGGGACTTGCATATTTGATATAAAGTAGACTTGAATAATGTAGCCCCAAGTGCCAAGTCGTATGCGTGCGGCGACTTGGGACTATGTAAGAATAATATGACTCACCACAATTTGTTGAATGAATCCTTGACCGTGGTCGTAATATTACCCGAATGAATATCCTAGAATAATTCCTTTGTCTTTGACATGAAATCCCTGCTCGTGGTTGCGATGCAACCCGACAAATATATATTGGAGAAATCGTTGAGTGTTGTAGATTACTACAGAGCACAATTGAAGAAATCTGAGAACCGATCAATTAGATGATACGGTATTATATCTGACATGGCGACTCTTGAAAAATAATGAATTCTCCGAGCTGGTTTGAAAACCCCAATCATTTAGTACTGGTTATGATAAACCATGAAGATCCAGCCAAGTTGGCTATTAAAGATCCATTTGCTCTTTGTAGAAGTTTTTCATCATACTTTAAAGGCGGCTCATCTTAAGAGATAAGACCTGCAAAAACAAACAAGACAGAATATATTCTGCATTGTTGTAAGGGCGTCTTAAAAAAGCACAACCCGGAGATGTTATATCTTTCCTGGTTTGTTATTTGAAAGTTTTTGAACAACTCATGTGCCGGTTCTTCTGGGTGGACACGCTAATTAAAACTCCTAATCAGTATAGGGTCTCTATCGAGATTGGTCGTCAATTTCTTAGAACGGCTCAGGGTCTCTAAGCGAGATTAACTGATAGGAAGTGTAACGTCCCAGAGAGAGACACGGCAAGGCATGAGTACCCTGGTAGCTCATAAACTGCCTCTCACGTGACATAAATCCGTCGTTTTAACCTTAAACAGTGCAGGGTCTTTAAAAGATTAACTGTCTAAGAGTACGAACGGGCCACATAGCGGAGAGTCGGCAGTAGATGAGAGAGTTTATCCTTGCTTTCTGTAGGCCGGACCTCACGTGACAAGAATCGTCGTTTTAACCTTAACCAGTACAGGGTCTCTATCGAGATTGGCCATCAATTTTCTTTGAGCCGATAAAATAGTTCGGTGGGTCACATAGCGGCGCAACATCAGCTTACAGGCAGGTTTAACCCTGTTTGGCTTAACAGCCGATCAAGAGGGTATGTAAGCTAAACCCGGTGGGTTGGAAGCCCCCAAATCACCTTTGTTGACGAAGTCAACTGTTTGGCTTAAGAGCCGATCAATATGGTGTGATAAGCTAAACCCAGAGGGTTGGAAGCCCCCTAGTGACCATATCAATGATATCTACTTGTGCACCATCTTGTAAGTCGCCATCTTGTATGGAGAAACGGCAGAAGCTCCAAGTGACTTTATGATGATCCAATAAATCCGGGCACCCATGTTTGAATGGTGAATCACGGTGGTTCTTCCTCTTGGGCAACTTTTAATCTTCCGCCAATAATGTAATAGCCCCTAGGATTGAGTTTTCTATTGCAAAGACCTAGGGTTCTCGTTGAAAATGACCAAATGCGTCTTGCCATGTCTATAGCCCCCGAGTCTTAAGTTGACTTAAAAAGGCGGCTTGAGAATCTCCACTGAAAGTTGATCTTGGCCGTGGCGGGTTATAGATGATCCCGTATGAATTGTTTCAATTATCCGGTCGATGGTTCGTCCCGGCTGGTTGTTGAAGTGAATCAAACTGCAATGGCGGCGACTTGTGCGCCTGTCTATCGGGCGGGTCGTATAAACGAACACTACACCGATACACTGTAGATCAGACTGCGGGCGGCGTCTTGCTCGCGTCCGTCGGGCGGCTCGTACAGGCAAGCACTGCACCGATATGTGGATGTAGATCAAACCGTGGGCGACGTCTTGCGCGCGTCCGTTGGGAAGCTCGTATAGGCAAGCACTGCACCGATATATTAATGTAGATCAAACTATGGGCGGCGTCTTGCGCGCGTCTGTTGGGCAGCTTGTATTGGTGTATGCAACCACTGGTGTGTTGATGTATACGTAGAAACCAGCTGCGACATTGTAAGCCAGTGCTATTGTAAAAGATGCCACAGTGTTGTAATCCGGCGCGAATGACGAGAGACAACCATGGCGTTGCAAGCCGACGTGGATGGCGAGAGACGGCCACGACGTTGTTAGCCGGCGCGGATGGCGAGAGACGGCAACGGCATTGTAAGCCGGCGCGGATGGCGAGAGACGATCATGGCGTTGTAAGCCGATGCGGATGGTGAGTCTGCTGTGGCGTTGTTGGTGAAGACCATACCGCGGGTATGGAGGCTTGCCGCATCCATTGGGCGGCTCACGCACATCCGTTGGACGGACGAACAAGCAGGCGCTTCCCTAGCGTGTTGATGTAAACCGGGCCGCCACGGCGGAGGATTGTGCGCATCCATTGAGTAACGCACCCCAAACAAACACTAGTGCATAATGATGTTGGCACGCGCTCCTCTCCACGATATAATGCCACGTGATTAATTGTCCTATGTAAAAACATTACAGGGCAAAGTAACCGTCCTTCAACAAATATATACCGAACACATAAATAAGATAAATATCACCTGATGATAGTTTTATTCGATGATGGACGTGACCGCTTGAAAAACTTAGCAGTTGTACATGTAGTATGCTTGAAGTTTATGTCACTTTGGTGAGATTGTAGGAATCATGCTTCGGCTGGTTTGGCCATTCCTCAAACAGGTGCCATAGAGAATTAACTCCTTCGTGAACTCGATGACGACAAAGGCAAAAACTATAGCAGACGGGTCAGCTTGCCGGAACAGTGACGCGGAGAGGTGGCTCGCAAGCATAACGCGAGTTGTGGCCGCAGAAGCGAAGTGAACCGGCGCAGAGGCAGCTTGATGCGTGGAGTGCCCGGTTCGCAGTGGCGGAGCAAGATGGAGGCGACGACTCGAGGCCGGGCTGGCCATCTTGGGCGTTGTAGCTAGGCAAAGCGTCGATTCGGAGGCCTAGCGAGGCACGACGTGCGTGAGGCGGAGGAGGCAGTGGTGAATCGTGAGGCAGCCATGGTGCGGTGAGGCGAGGATCGCGGCGGCATCTCGGCAGCGCCGACCCGTGGCGGAAATGGAGCAAGCTGGAGAAGAGGCGAGGCTGTGGCCGGCGGCTGCCGCGAGCCAAAAAGCGGGGCGTGGATGTGGCCATCCGGCTCAGAGCGTGGTGCGGTGGAGCAGAACCACAGCGGCGGGCGCAGCAGCGGCTGTCCGGCTCGGCGAACGCAGTGAAGGCGCAATGCGGAAACGGCTCCGGTGTGCGCGGTGATGGCGTCGACAGCAGGATTCGAACCGTGGAGGGAGCCGACGACTTTGGCGAAGCAACGGCGGTCGACGCGGCGGGGCAAACCGCGATCAAGGGGAAGCTCATGGTGGTGGCTCATTCATAGCGGAGGTGGCGCGCGGTCGAGGCGGAGCAAAGCAGCATCGGCAGGTTATCGTGGATTTGTCATGGCAGATGTCCGGGTGAACGGAGTTAGGTTCGGGGCGAAGCGCAACTATGTGGCAGCTTGAAGGGGTAGGTCGGAATCGAGAGACGCGGAGTTTACCCAGGTTCGGCCCCTCCGATGGAGGTAAAAGCCTACGTCTTGCTTGCCTGGTATTGATGATGAAGGAGATCTCTCGGTTACAAGGGTGTTGTTTGCTACCTCTAATCATGAGAGCCTCTAATCTTTCTATCTCTAATCTCTTGTATTGTCTAAACTTGTGGACTTCTAAATCTGTCTCTCTAGGGGTGCTCTACCCCTCCTTATATAGGTGGAGAGGGTAGGTTTACAAATAGAGTCCTACTCCCAGTAAGACTAGGACTAGTTGTTCACAAATCCTACTCCGGGTCTTGTTTCTTTCGGCGGGTAGTCTCTTTCTCTTTGGGCCTTCTCTTGTGAGCCGCTTGGCGCCAGCTTACATGCCGGGTCTTGGGCCTGGTCGTCCTATGACCCGCCTGCCGGGTCATTAATAAAACGTCATGTCTTTGCCGGGTCTCGTGTGAGTCGCCAGGCTGGGTCATACCGCGGGGTATATCCCCGACATTAGCCCCCAGGTTAGCTTGAATTTATTGATGGTAAGCTCCTGAAATAAGAGTAACAAATATGTTAAGTGGCCGGCTTGCTCCTTTGGCCGGCTTATCAAGTGGCTCCTCAGAAATCCAGGTATTTTCTACATATGAATGAGTCGTCTTGAAAATCATCTTGCTTGTCAATGTCCTCTCAAAAATATTGAGAATAGAACACCCATATGCCATAGAGTCGGCTTCCAATACTCTTGGTGGGTCATCTCCACCGGGTCATAATCATTGATGATGCCGGGTCATTATCGTTGGTGACGCCGGGTCAAATGACTAGAATCCACGGACTTGATCAAAATATTGGGATAAAAATCTATCTAATGTAAAACGGACTTCCATTGTTGTGAAGTAGGGCGGCTTATAAAATCTGGCGGGTTATGATCTTTTGATAACGCCGGGTTATGAATGTTGGTGACGCCGGGTCTAACGACTGAACTCCATAATTAGTATCTTGAAAATTCTCCTCAAAGTTTTTGATATGTCCATATTACCTGTAGCCCCCAAGCTCCGAGATTATCCATGATAACTTGGTGCTTTATAATATTTTGGACCGTGTAGCCCCCAAGTGCCCGGTTGTCCTGCCTGCAGCAACCTGGGACTTATAACTGTCTTATACCTTATGAAGCTTCAGTAGGTGTAGCCCCTAAGGGCCGGCTCACCGGTATGTAATGCGCTGGGTCTTCAATTTGAACCTCACAATCTGTTTAAACAGCTGAATACCGTGGCCCCAAGTGCCGGGTCGCATGCCTGCGGTGACTTGGGACTTTATAAAATTTGATCTGAGAGGCTTAGCCCCCAAGTGCCGGGTCAGTAAGAATTAGTAGGCTGGGAGTTAGAAAAATATAGAAAGGATGGCTCATCTCCTTGAGATAACAGGGTCTTGCTGATGATGTAATGATTCGAAAACTGGCTTGCATTAGCCCCCAAGTGTCGTGGTGCATGCTTGCAATGACAAGGGACTTGCATAACTGATATAAACATGGACTTGAATAATGTAGCCCCCAAGTGTCGGGTTGTCTGCCCGCGGCGACTCGGGACTATGTGAAAATAATATGACTCACCATAATTTGTTGAACGAATCTTTGACAGTGGTTGTAATATAACCCGGAATGAATATCCTGGAATAATTCCTTTGTCTTTGACATGAAATCCCTGCTCGCGGTTGCGATGCAACCCGGCAAATATATATTGGAGAAATCCATGAGTGTTGTAGATTACTACAGAGCAAAATTGAAGAAATCCGGGAACCGGTCAATTAGATGACACGGCGTTATATCTGATAGGGCGGCTCTTAAAAAAATGAATTCTCCGAGCTGGCTTGAAAACCCCAATCATTTAGTACTGGTTATGATAAACCATGAAGATCCAGCCATGTTGTCTTTATTAAATATCCATTTGCTCTTGCTGAAGTCTTCCATCATACTTAGCGGCAACTCATCTTAAGAGACAAGACCTACAAAAATAAACAAGACAAAATATATTCTGCATTGTTGTAAGGGCGTCTTGAAAAAGCACAACCCGGAGATGTTATAACATTGCTCCTTCTTTCATAATCTTGCTCTGACCCGGCTTGATAAGCCGGCATGTCATGTGAATATGATGCAATGTATGATGCAATGTATGATGCCATGTATGATGCAATGTATGATGCAATGTTGACTTGTCAACATTTTTGGCATGAACGCCGGTTGTTAGGGATAGATAAGCTACACCCGGAGGTGGGAAGCCCCCTTCGAAACCCACGGCTAACATGTTAACCGGAATGGCTTAAAGCCGGCTATTAGGGTGAGATAAGCGATACCCGAAGGTAAGAAGCCCCCTTCGACAGCCAATGTTGACTTGTCAACATTTTTGGCACGAACGCCGGTTGTTAGGGTGAGATAAGCGATACCCGAAGGTAAGAAGCCCCCTTCGACAACCATGGTTAACATGTTAACCGAGAATGGCATAAAGCCGGTTGTTAGGGTGAGATAAGCGATACCCGAAGGTAAGAAGCCCCCTTCGACAACCATGGTTAACATGTTAACCGAGAATGGCATAAAGCCGGTTGTTAGGGTGAGATAAGCGATACCCGAAGGTAAGAATCCTCCTTCGATAGCCGCAACTGACATGTCAACTGGAATGGCATAAAGCCGGTTGTTATGGTGAGATAAGCGACACCCGTCGATGAGAAGCCCCCTTCGACAACCGCGGTTAACATGTTAACCGGAAATGGCATAAAGCTGGCTGTTAGGGTGAGATAAGCGATACCCGAAGGTAAGAAGTCCCCTTCGACAGTCGCAGCTGACATGTCATTTGGATTGGCATAAAGCCGGATGTTAGGGTTAGATAAGCAATACCCGAAGGTAAGAAGCCCCCTTTGATAGCCAATGTTTTGTGCACCATCTTGTAAGTCGCCATCTTGTAAGCCGCCATCTTGTATGAAGAAACGATAGAAGCTCCAAGTGATGATCCAATAAATCCGAGCACCTATGTTTGAATGGTGCATCACGGCGGTTCGTCCAATTGGGAAACATTTAATCTTCCACCAAAAATGTAGTAGCCCCCAGGATCGGGTTAACTTTGCCATGACCCGGGGTTCTCGTTGAAAACGACCAAATGTGTCTTGCCATGTCTGTAGCCCTCGAGTCTTAAGTTGACTCGAAGAGGTGGCTTGAGAATCTCCACCGAAAGTGGAGGTTGGCCATGGCGGGTTATAGATGATCCCGCATGATTTGTTTCAATGACCCGGTCGAGGGTTCGTTCCGGCTGGTTGTTGAAGTGAACCAAACTGTAATGGCGGCGACTTGTGCGTCTGTCCGTTGGGCGGCTCGTATCGACGAGAACTGCATCGATATGTAGATGTAGATCAAACTGCGGGTGGCACCTTGTGCGCTTTCGTTGGGCGACTCGTACAGGCGAGCACTACACCGATATGCTGATACAAATCAAACCATGGGCGGCGTCTTGCGCGCCCGGGCAGCTCATAGAGATGATCCCGGCACTATTATGCCAATGTAGATTGGACCGCAGGGCGGCGATTCAGACCGTGAGTTGGGCGTCTTGTACTGGTGTTTGCAGCCACTGGCGTGTTGATGTAGACGTAGAAACGAGCCATGACATTGTAAGCCGGTGCTGTTGTGGAGGATGCCACGACGTTGTAAGCCGGCACGGATGGTGAGAGACGGCCACGGCATTGTAAGCCGGCGCGGATGGCGAGAAACGGCCATGGCATGGTAGGCCAGCATGGACGTGCGAGTCGCCGGTGGCGTTGTAAACCGGTGAGGGTGGCGAATCGGCCATGGCGTTTGTTGGTGAAGACCATTTCGCGACTGCGGCGGCTTGCCATACTCATTCGGCGGCTCACAGTAGCGGGTGAGCATGTGCGGTACCAGCAAGTTGATGTAGACCGTTCGCAGGGGCGGCGACTCACGCACGTCCATCGAGCAACACGCCACCAATGAACACCAGTACAGAACGATGTTGTCGTGTGCTCCATCTCCACGGTACAATGCCACATGAATAATTGTCTTGTGTAAAAATATTACAGGCCAAAGTAATGTTCTCAAAAAAATTAACATGTGATAATAAAAAAAGGAACGGATAGCACCTGATACTTGTCGAATGAACACGGACGAACAAAGGCGCACGAGCACCAGACCGTACTTTGGCAATGATTTAATTGCCTTACACCATTCATCAATTGATAATGGCCTTGTTAGTGCTTTGAATTGGCTCGGGTCTTCACGTTTGAAAAGATTGACTCAAACATGGGGCTTGTGCAATGCAAGAGCACGTTTTGTTCCTTCGATTCTTTTGACTGATGGCATTGACCATCGGTCTTATGCCCTTCTTTTTTCAACATATTCCTTTGCCAAGCGGCGGAATGTGGAACACTCTCACTGAAATCCGTGAGCATGCTGAACAAGGCGTACGCCGTGGAGGGCGGCCTGACCGGCGTGCGGAGGCTGGCATCTCGAGCGCTGAAGCGGCATAGGCAAAGCCGACCCGGGCGTGGTGCGGCAGGAGCGGCGGGCCGGCCAGCGTGGCAACCCGAGGCGAGCGGATGGCGCGGCGGCTCGTAACGCAACCGCACCGTGTGAGTGCAGCGGGAGCCGGAGGTGCTTGCAGGCGCGGCGGCGCGTGGGGTGGCGGCTCCTGGTGTGGCGCGAGATCCATCCAGAGCACAGGTGCGCAAAGGTGGAGAGGGGCAATTCACGGCCTATGGAAACATTAATGCGGGAGAGGAGCGGGACCCGGGCGGCTCGGAACAGGGCCGGCTCAGCAGCGGCGACTCACGGCGGCTCATGGCAGAGGAGCGGAGCGCGCGGGTCACGGCTGAGGAGCGAAGCACGCGGCGGCTCATGGAGTGGGAGTAGCATCGGCTCAAGACGTTGTGCAGTGGGAGAGGTGATGATGTGGAGGCTTGGCGGGTCCTCAACAGTAGTAGGCACGTGAGGAGCCACGAGTTGGCGAGCGCTAGAAGAGCGGCGAGCCGGCGGAAGCAAGTGCGGCAGCGCGACGGGGCGGCTCACGCGGGACAGATCGCCAGGAAGTGCAGCAGAGGTAAGGCAGAGGAGGACGGTGAGTACGAGACAGGGCCGGCTCAAAAGGGGAGCTGGCGGAGACGCCGACCCGCGGCAAAGGTGAAGGTCAGGCGGCTTATGCCGATGCGGGACGACGCATGGCACAGGCGGCGCGGGACATGGCAGGCTCGAGCCGGGTTGGCCCGATGAATAGCGGCACAGGCACCAGGTGGCCGGTGTGGCAGCTCATGGAACGATGGTGGATTAAGGCGAGGCGATATGAGCCATGACGGAGGTGGGCCATCACGAAGGAGACCGAGTCAAAGTCATACTTTTTTGGCTGCTACATCAGTCCGAGCCCACCATGATCCAAACCAGCCACCACTTTTTCTTTTCTTTTCGTAATACTTTCCTTGATACATATTGCTTTCGATTGCATGCTTGTCAACGGAGGTAGACCTAGCTGCATCCAATTCTTAACCTCGAACTTGATACGTGTGCCTGAGGGCAGCTCTCTTGATCGTCGCCGTATGAGCAGATGATTAGGTCATTCATACCGGCTCTTCTTCATCGGTACATCACGAGCTCTTCGATCTCTTCAAGAGATCCCTCCAAGAACATAACACCACCATATGCGAGCTCCACGGTGGGCGCCAACTGTCGTGGATTTGTCACGGTAGATGTCCGCGTAAACGGACTTAGGTTCGGGGTGAAGCGCAACTATATGGCGGCTGGAAGGGGTTTGTCGGAATTGAGAGACGCAGAGTTTATCCAGATTCGGCCCCTCCGATGGAGGTAAAAGCCTACATCCTGCTTGTCTGGTATTGATGATGAAGGAGATCTCTCAGTTACAAGGGTGATATTTGCTACCTCTAATCACGAGAGCCTCTAATCTGTCAATCTCTATCTCTTGTATTGTCTAAACTTGTGGACTTGTAAATCTGTCTCTCTAGGGGTGCTCTACCGGGTAGGTTTACAAATAGAGTCCTACGGAGAATAGGATTATGACTAGTCTTTTTAAAATCCTATTCCGGGACTTGTTTACTTCGACAGGTAGTCTTTGTTTTTTTGGACCTTATCTTGTGAGCCGGCTGGCGCAGGCTTACATGCCGGGTCTTGGGCCTGGTCGTCCTGCGACCCGCCTGTCCAGTTATTAATAAAACGTCATGTCTTTGTCGGGTCTCCTGTGAGTCGTCAGACCGGGTCATACCGCGGGGTATATCCGCGACACAGATCGCCGTAAAACCGTAGGGACGGAGTTAGCGCGCAGCCGGGGCTGGCGACTGCTCGTGGCGAGGTGGCGGAAGAAGAACCGTCTCAAGGCATGCCGAGGCTGCAGCGGTAGTGAGGACGCGAAGACGAGTCGGAGCAGAGGCCGAGCAGGGGCGATTTTGTTAGGTAACCACGACATGGAGTATGAAGTATGTCTCCAGTGTTGTGTCCGTGTCCGTGTACTACTAGAGTTCAAAGCTGAGTAGGTTTAGCTAATGGAGCTGGCTCTAGTAGTATATATATATGTATACCCCGTGTAATCAGGTTAGAAAAAGCAATACAAAGAAAAGCCAGGATCGACACGATCCTATGGCTATCAACAAATACCTCACGATCAGTTTTTCCGTCGCAACGTTCCACCGACGACCCCAAAGCAAACCGATCAAGTTGTCGTTAGCCCAAAGCCAGCTCCACATACGGAAGTTGCAAGTAGGACTCCTAAGGTAATCCATCTAGCTGTTTACATACGTGCATACGAGACTAGCCCGTCTAGCTAGCTTTGCACGTCCGTGTATATGATCTGGGGTCAAAAACCGACATATCTCCCATCCGTGTCCTCCTCTGGTCGTGGGGTAGCCTCCCTTTTTTTTTTTTACATGACAGCGGCTCTCGTTGGCTGAAAGCTGATGCACCCAGACCCTTACACAGACGGTGCTATGCCTCACGTGAGGGCGGAGAGGAATTTCATGGGTGATGCTCCACGTGAGGGCACATATTTGACCTTTCCTTTGAAACTTGTGCCCAGATTTGACCGGATAATACTACTAGTACTAATACTAGTATATTTCTTTTTCAGCTTCCTTTGGCATCACGTGCCTCCTGTTTCCAATCAGAAACAACCTTGTTGCTAGACGTATTTTGATTTGACTGTGTTGTATAGACTGCGTCAGTGTCTACCTCCTGGCGGTTTCGAAGCAGAGGCGAGTCCACAGCGGTTTTGAAACAGCGAGAAGGTGAGCCGCGGCAATTCGGCAGCAACAGTTAGCGGCTCGTATCAGAAGCTCCGGTCGGGGCGGAGCAACGAGGCAGGTCGAGGCCATAGCGACAGAAGCGAGGCGCCGGCTTGATGGAAATCCAGTCGATCTCGTCGACGCGCGACTGACGTCACCCTAATTTTTTTCTTCATGCAATCGATCGCAAGCTTCTCAATTCCTGAGAGATCCATCCAAGAACACAAGCCATCGTACGCGTAGCATCACGGTAGGCACCAACTGTCGTGGATTTATCACGGCAGATGTCCGGATGAACGGACTTAGGTTCGTGACGGTCGCAACTATGTGGCGGCTTGAGAGGGGTTAGTCAGAATCGAGAGACGCTACTTTTACCCAGGTTCTGCCCCTCCGATGGAGATAAAAGCCTACATTCTGCTTGTCTGGTATTGATGATGAGGAAGATCTCTCGGTTACAAGGGAATCGCTACCTCTAATCTCGAGAGCCTCTACTCTGTCTATCTCTAATGACTTCAACTTGTCTCTCTAGGCGTGCTCAACCCCTCCTTATATAAGTGAAGAGGGTAGGTTTACAAATAGAGTCCTACTCCCAGTAAGACTAGGACTAGTTGTTCACAAATCCTACTCCTGGTCTTGTTTCCTTTGTGAAGGAATCATTTCTCTCATTAGGCCTTCTCTTGTGAGCCGCCTGGCGCCGGCTTGCACGCCGGGTCTTGGGCCTGGTCGTCATGTGACCCGCCTGCCGGTTCATCAATAACATGCCATGTCTTGACCAGGTCTCCTGTGATTCGCCAGGCGGGTCATACCGCGGGGTATATCCTCAACAAGAATTGTAATTCTTGCAATAGGAGAAGTGCTTAGTTTTGGGTTCAATCTTGTGGTGTCCTCACCTAGTGACAAAGTAGGGGTAGTGTTGGGGATATAACCCCGCGGTATGACCCGTCCTAAGGGCTCCGGGTTATGCTTGGCGGCTCGTACACTGGCCCAAGGTGAGCCGGTGGTCCTAACTCCCAGGTAGCTTGGCGGGTCATAAGGTGGGCCGGACAGTGGTCCAGAAGACCCGGTTGTTTAAGCCGCCCGGGGACAATGTGACAGACCAAGTGCTATCCCCACCTTATTTGGCATGTTACCATATGTATGAACCTTGTGCCATGAGCTATGTGATGATGTGCACCTTGTCCCATGTGTTTGATTTGCATTCATGCATCATTGCATCCATCATTTCTTCATCATGCCTTCTTTCATAATTGCCATGTTGGGTTCATGTGTCCTTGTGTGATTGTTTGTGACTTGTGTTGTGATATGCTTGTGTTGTGTAGTGGTTTGTGTATGGTTGAGTCCATGTGTGCAAAACCCTCTTCCTTCCCCCTCTCTTCCATCTTTCAACATCACCCCATCTTCCCCTCTCTTCTTTTAACAAATATATGACCAGATTTAAGTTGTTTTAAAAATCTTTTAAAAATGTTCATGAGGTGGCCCTGTTGTTCTCATGAATATTGGAAGTGATACTTTTAATAGTTGAATATGTTTGGATTTTGAGAGATATTTAAACATGGGCTATTTTATTAATATATTAATAAAATAACTTGTTCATTAAATCAACCTAATATTTTATT
Source organism: Hordeum marinum (assembly GCA_022496015.1). Taxonomy (NCBI): domain Eukaryota; kingdom Viridiplantae; phylum Streptophyta; class Magnoliopsida; order Poales; family Poaceae; genus Hordeum; species Hordeum marinum. The sequence continues at coordinate 332,866,047 of CM039676.1, read as the reverse complement.
TAATATGAGCATATTTTCTTCTTCTCAAAAGTATTTTTTGTTTTGGCTAAAACCTTTTTTTTAAATGGCATGGGGATTATTTTGAGGGGATGTTTTATTTTAATAAGGGAAGGCCTTCTGTTATTCCTGTGGCTTCGTGTGTGTGTGTGGGCTTCCGGCCCACGAGGCCCAGCAGGTAGCTAACAACTACCTGCCCCCGTCCTCCTCCATCAGACGCGCAGAGAGAGAGCAGAGCAGCAAGGAGTGCGTCGCGTCGCCGTTAGCACGCACGTCGAGGCCCTATTTAAGCTTGGCGTTCATGCCCCGCGCTAGGGTTCCCTCTTCCTTCTCCCTCGCCGCCGCAATCTCCTCCTTCTTCCTCCTCCTTCTTCCCCTCTATTCTTCCTCTGTCGTGGGTTCAGAGAGAGCGTCAGGTAAGTCAGTGAGAGGAAGCTCGCCGTCGCCGCTCCTCCGGTGGTGCTCGTCGCCGTCGGAGATGGTGGGGAGGACCCTGGTGCCGTCGCCGTTCCGTTCCCGCTGCTAGGGGGAATCTAGCTCCTCCGTAGTGACACCCCATCGTAGCCGTCGTCCGCAGCAGTGAGGTGCCGCCGTCATCTTCTTCCCCTGCGTCCCCTCCGTCGCCGTCGCATCCCCGAGCTCTTCCTCCCCTCCGTCAAGCCCGTGTCGCCGTCGTCCGCCCTCGGTGAGCCTCCGGTAGCCCTGTCACGTGCCCTCCATCTCGTCGTAGTGTCGTCGCCGCCGCTAGAAAGCTCCCTGCTTGGGCTTACCTCCGGTCCCCCTCGTCGCGAGGCAAGGTGCGGGATGGAGCGCCTGTAAGTACCTCTTTCGATTCCACCCATCCGCGTCGCCGGAGACCCCGTGTGTTCGCCGGAATCGCGTCGCCGTTAGCTCTGTCGCCGCCGCTGTGCTCTGTTTCGTCAGTTTCGTCACTGGTAGCGTGTGCGCGTGTGTATTAGAAGTCTGCAGTCCCCCTTCTGGTAGGAATCGGCACCGTAGCGCAGTGGTAGATAGTGTGCGCTACGTGCAGGGGGTCTGGGGTTCGATCCCCTTCTGCCCCCTTTTTTCCCTTTTGCTTCCTTTTTTTGTTTTCTTCTTCTTTCTTTCTTTTCTTAAATTGTGTGTATGTATGTATGCATGTATGGTAGATTCAGGGTAGTGTTTGTTTTTGTCATGTATATATGGTGGTGTTTGTTTTTGTCATGTATATATGGTAGTGTATGTATGTATGCATGTATACATGGATATGTGTGTATACATCTAGTGTATACATACATATATGTGAGTGTGTGTTAGTGTTGTGTGAGTGTGTGTGTGCATGTTTGCACATGCACTTGTGGTGTGTTGGTGTGGTGTATATGGGTGTATGCACCCATGTGCATATACACCCATGCATGTGTATGTATGTAATGTAGGCATGTGTGTGCTTGTATGTGTGTGTGTGGGTCATATGTGCGTATGTGCCCTTGCACATACCCACATATGAGTGTAGTGGGTGAGAGCAAGCATGGTGTGATACCATGTATGATTTTGTGTGTGTGTTTCACACACACATACATGTGTAGGTGTGCTAGAGAGTTTGTGTGTGTGTGTGTTGGGTGTGTGGTGCACCTTGTATGTGAGTGCTTGTGCATGTGCGTATGTACATGTGAATGCACCTACATGTGCATGTGCACATGTGGATATGTTGCTTGGTGTGTGTGTGGGGAGTTTACATATGTTTGAGGATGGGTGTGAGCTTAAGTGTAGATATGCATGTGTAGGTTCCCTTTTATGGGCATATGATCATTTTACCTCTCCTAGCTTGCTTACCTTCTTGTTCTTGATGCTTTGCCATGTATCATGTCCCTAGCATGCTAAATAACCTCTCTCAACATGTATCTATGGAGCTCATAGCATTTTGTGGCATTTACATCAAGTTTAGGGAGTGACATAAGTCACCATGGCCTAGGATGGTCAAATTTTGACCCCCCTTTGCTCCCTTTTGCTCCGTGCAAGCACATAGGTATGAGTATTGATTTTGGGGTAGAATCAACCCATTTATGCACCTGTGAAGTCAGATTTGACTTTGGGGCAACTTGACAAAACTGCATTTTTATGCTGTGATGCCCTTTGTCTTTTTCATATGAATTAATCTATGCATGCTTTCAAGATCTTGCCAACATGAATTTGTTAGTCATAGTTGTTGAGAATGTCCCAGTATTTTTGTTATTCATGTCAAGTCACTAGATAAGTGGGAACCATGCTGTTTAGTTGGCTACTTTCTGTTACTGTTCATCCTGCTTAGAAATGGCTAAGTCTGGAGATTTTGCAGTTATTGTTTTGCCATGAAGAGTGGATTGTAGCAAGTGCTGTGGTAGGATTTTGATCATGCTCAGTGTTAGTTAATTATAGTGTATGTTGCCATCTACCATCATGTTAATTTTCATGACATTTGGAGCTTTCTAGCATATTTAACCAGTGCTGTTAATTGCTACTTTATTAACCCAGATTCCAGAAAACTGGAATTTTCACTAAGTCCCTAAAAACCTGTTTCATCATGGCTACTCGACAGCTCCATGCATAGTGATGTGTAGCTCTTTTGCTGATTGAATAGTTGGATGAATTGGTGTGTGCGTGGTGTAGTTTATGTCCATGTCTTGTTTGTGGCTGTAGAGTTCCTGTAGCAATAGTTGTGAGCTTTTCAAATTGCTATGTTGCTGTTTTGTGGCAGGTTGAGTGCTATGTTGTTTTGTGTGTTGTGGGAGCAATACTCCATGGAATTGAGTGATTCTTGAGTCTATTGTGAGTGGTTTTTCATAAAATATCCAGTGGCTACCTTGTAATATCAATAATTATCCCAGGTATTTGGTGATCTTGTGCTTTGCCTCCGTGCCTTGTCGTGAGCGTATCTCGAGAACCGTAGCTCCGTTCCTTGCGATACTTATATGAATTTTCATCGATTTTGCATGATGCATCCATATTTGCCATTTTCATGCATGTCTAAATAACTTAACATGAGGTTCTGTCCAGATCCATTAATAAACAACTTTGCATGTGAAACATGACTAGTTTATGATTGCCATGTTATAATCCTTCATTAAATGGATCATGCATCATCTTGGTTGTGCATTGCACCTTGGTTGGTTATTTATTTGCTGTTTCTCTTGGGTAGACGCGAGTGTCGAAACTAAGTTCGAGGACCCTAGAGAGTACCACTATGAGGATCCCGCTACTTGTTCCGCTGACGAACCAACATGCAAGATGATCGTACCCGGATCCCAATACTATCTTTGCTTGCTAGTTTCTCGTTCTTATCGTTACAACTGCGCTTCCTACCACATGATATCAGCCCCCATGTTGCCATGACAGCCTCTAACCTCCACAACCCAGCAAACCGTTGATTGGCTAAGTTACCGCTGCTCAGCCCCTCTTATAGCGTTCTTAGTTGCAGGTTGTTCCATGTGATAACATGGATTGGATATCACCATAAATTCTGTTATTTAATTTAATGTACATATATATATGGTATTGGTGGAAGGCTTGGTCTTTTGCTAAGTGATTTGTTCCACTCGTGCCGCCATTAGTTCCTTGTTATCGGTGTTATGTTTTCCATATTTTGCGCTCCTAACATGCTTGGGGTTGTTATGGGGACCCCCTTGTTTATTCGGTGGAGAGTAAGACTTGTTTGGCAAGACCCAACATTGGTACTACATTTGCTTAACAACTTAATTAATTGCATAGAGTCTTGCAAACCTGTGGATAATTTAATCAACCTCGGGCCAGTGCTCCTCATGAGTGTTGGTCCAACCTAGAGCACTGTGCGGGGCCAACCCAGGGCAACTTGGGAGATTTCTATCAGGCCTCCGTACACTAGCTTATCCGTCGTGTCCTGAGACTGAGATACGCGGCTCTTATCGGGTTCGTTGACACGTCGGGAGGTCTTGCTGGATTTGTTTTACCTTTGTCGAATGTCTTGCGTGAGGAGTCTGACTTTCTTCGGGTTTACTCGAGGTGTTGGCCTCCTTTGGAATTGTCTATGATGATCACGAGAACCGCGTTCGAGGCTATTCCCATGGAGTGTGGTTATTTGTGATGGACTAGTTGGAGCATCCCTGCAGGGTTAAATCTTTCGGAAAGCCGTGCCCGCGGTTATGTGGCAACTTGGATATTTGTTTAACACCCGGTTATAGAAAACTTGAAGTAACTCTAATTAATATACACCAACTGTGTGAGTAACCGTGATCATCTCTGCTCGTGAACATGAACCGAGAGAGAACACGGTGGGGTTATGATTGACGTAAGTAAGTGTTCAGAATCTCTTAGAGATTATGTTAGACTCGATCGTTCTGCGTAGGCCACTCATATTTATTTTCATGTTACATAAGCTAGCCACCATAAAAATGCTTAGTGCTGCTGCAAACCAAACACCACCCTTCCTTCCTAAAGCTTAAATAGTCTTGGTACCCAGGCACTTGATAGCTGAGTCCTCTGTAGCTCACAGTTTACTACAACAATCCAGGTACAGGATCAGATGAGCTCGAGCAGGATGATCTTACTCAGCTCCAGTGGGAGTATGATGAGGAGAGAGGCAGGATGTACGTGACATATCCGGATGAGTAGAGTACCTGGTCATGATCGTTGGGACAGCTTGATAGTATCATTTGCAACTTCTTTTATCGTTTGATTTCATCCGTAGTCGGACCCTGTGTTCAACTTGATGCTATGATTTGGGTGACATTGTAAGTTAGCATGTGGCGAGTGTAAGCCAACTTGTATAATCTTCTCATTTAGTATTTTATGGTGTGATGATACTATTCTTGATAACGGCAAGATGCGCCTCTATCCTTTATGAGGCCCTCGTGCCTTAAACGGATAGGCGCGCATCTTGGGCGTGACAGACAACTTGGACAAAAAGATAGAGGAAGACTCGGATAGACAATGAGAGTCGGTTACCAATTGTATGACCCATGGTCTATACCTCCTATATAAAGGCAGACCCGGGGCAACTTAGAGATTAGGTTGTTGAATACTAGGTCAAGCTTGAGCTCCCTTGTAATCGATACATCAAGCAATACAAACACAAGCAGGACGTAGGCTATTACCTCGAGTTGAGGGGCCGAACTTGGGTAAATCCGTGTCTTTCGTCCCCATCAACCCCTTTGAGTCCATCACGTTAACAATGGCCTCGAACCGAAGTCCGTTTACCCGGACATCTGCCATGACAAAACCACGACAGTTGGCGCCCACTGTGGGGCCTGCGCTCGGTGGTGTTGAGTTCTCAAAGAGCTCTCTCCCGGGGCTCGAGGGATACGTGGTTGGTAGGATGAGCAAGAGTCGCCGCGGCTGGCTCTACATCAACGACGCTGGCTGGGGGCTTGATGCCGGCTCCGTGGAGTATGGCTTTCGGGTTCCATTTGGTGGGATCCATGTGTTCATCGGAAAAGTTGATGGAGCAACCCCGGTCCGGACATCTGCACCCACCTCGTCGAGTCGGCTCGGCGTCTGCAACCTACTCGTAGTGTTGGGGATATACCCCCACGGTGAGACCCGCCCTAGAGGGCTCCGGGTTAAAACCGGACGGCTCATAGCCAGCCCAAGAGTCGGCCGAGAGGACAGGAGGGCCCAACAAGTGTAGCGGCTCACAGGATGGCCCGGCGGGGTGGCCTGGAAGAGAAGACCCGAGCGTGTAAGCCGCCCGGGGGACAACTTGGTCATCATAGGCAAGAGAAGATAGAGGCAGACTTGCACGTGTAATGAGAGTCAACCACAACTTGTATGGCCCGTGATCTTGACCTCGGTATATAAAGGCAAGACCCGGGGCGACTTAGAGATGGGGTGATCGAGAACTAGGTCAAGCTTTAGCTCCCTTGTAATTGGTATCATCGGGTACCTACATACGGCCATGGCCCAGCAGGAGAAATATACTCACATTCGGAGCCGTGTTCATTCAACGCTCTTCCTAGCCACAGCTTCAGCCGACGCTACGAGTCACCAGTAGGTTCCAGCAGCAACCGGCACAGAGAGATGCTAAGGGTCACCAGCCGGCTTACTAGGAGCCTGTGCCTTCCGTTCGATAGGGGCAGGAGTAAACTCCAGGACGGGAGGGCTTCCATGTTTGTCGCCGGCTCTACGGAGCGAGCGACTGCCAAGAGACTTCAAAGGGCCACGCAAGGTCCCAAATTATACCGCTGATTTACCCCCGGAGGCCTTGGTGGAGAGTTATGAACTAGCCATGGAGATGCTGGAGGTCAGTGAGGCGGTTTATGCCAAGTATTTCGTCATGATGCTTGAAGGCCCGGCTCGCACGTGGATAAAGGGTTTACCACCTAATACCATCAATTCATAGGCGGAGCTCCGGGCCCGGTTCATTAAAAACTTTCAAGGGACGTGCAAGCAGCTGATGACCATTGTGATCACTGTGTCCAATAGGAGAACGAGTTGGCCCATCATTGGGTACGGCGGGTCTCGACAATCATCCTCTCCTCGGAGCAGATCACGACGGCCCAGGCGGTACTAATCTTGGAGAAGAACTGCCATTTTGTTCTTCTGAAATAGAAACTCAGTCGGCTCAAATGTACGTGCCAGGACATGGGAGAGCTCATGATGGCTCTCACGAAATATGCCTACTCTGACAGTATGAAAGATCCGGGTTCTGATGATGAGAAAGCTGGCAAAGGTAAGAAGGGCAATCAAGGAAAGGGTGCGGCAAACAATGGTAGCCAGAGCAAACGTCAGAATCCAGAGGCCGGGTCAGAGCTGGTGGCTAATACCAACACCAGCAGAATTACCCCAAAGGCAATAGGAGGTTCAGACCGCCCTTTGGCAGGGATAGCTCTTCCTCGAACATGGAGGAGTTACTTAAGCGGTCTTGTCCAAATCACAATCTGCCTGATAAGCCGGCAAACCACACGTGGGGGAATTGCAATTTCATGCAGAAGTACAAGCGGTATTTCACACAACCTAACAATCGAGATGGTGGTCTTCCACGCGGCTCAGGACATGACGGATCAGGAGCTGGGTTCGGTTCTGGCGGCTCAGGGTCCAGTCATTCGGTCCCCCGTCATCCGGGTCAGGATAGTCAGGGGGGACACCAGCCGCATTCTGGTAACAGTAATAAGCAACAACAGAGTAATCAGTCTGGTTTTCAGAGTAATCCGAAGCAGCTCAGCTCCGGGCAGTACCACGTTTTCATGACCGGTCTCAACAAACGGGACCAGAAGTTGCGAAAGCGTGCAGTTAATGCGGTTACACCGGCTCTTCCGCAGTACTTAAAGTGGTCTGAATATGACATAACCTGGAGCCGAGAAGATCACTCGCCGCGTGTCGATGATCCGGGGCGGCTGGCTTTGGTTGTAGCCCCCCAGGTGGGCGGGTATATGGTGAACAAGGTGCTTATGGACGCCGACAACAGCGTAAACATCCTTTATTATGACACGTTCCGGCGGATGAAGTTGCTTGACAAGGATTTAAAACCTTCATCCATCGTCTTTCATGGTGTGGTTCCGGGTAAGTCGGCGCGTCCGGTGGGCAGGATTTCGTTGGAAGTGGCTTTTGGCGATGAGTACAATTATAGGGTGGAATCCTTGTGGTTAGAAGTGGTCAAGATCAAGAGTCCTTATCATGCGATATTTGGACGGCCGGCTTATGCTAAGTTCATGGCCAGGCCCTGCTATGTTTACTTGCAGCTCAAGATGCCCGGCTTAAATGGTACCATTACCGTTCATGCTAGCCGAAATATGGCTATTGAGTGTGAAGAAGGAGACGCGGCTTACGCAGAGTCCAGTTGCGCCCAGGAGGAACTTAAGTTCTATAAGGAGAATGTTGATCTAGAGGATATGACCCCGCTGAAAAAGCCCACCCCGGAGGTTGAGCCGCCCCTCAAGTTTGCAGCGGATGATACCAAGACAGTAGATTTCACTCCGGGCGACTCATCTAAGTAGTTCATCATTGGATCTCACATGTATCCCAAATAGGAAAGCGCGCTCATCGAATTCGTTCGTGAGAATCGGGACATCTTCGCATGGAAACCTTCTGACATGTCGGGTGTACCAAGAGAGTTCGCTGAGCACAACCTTAATGTGGATCCAAAGTTTAAGACGATTAAACAGTTTTTGTGGTGGTTCAATGAGGAGAGGCGCAAGGCTATTGAGGAAGAAGTTTCCCGGCTTTTGGCAGCGGGTTTTAGCATTGAAGTTTTTCATCCGGAATGGTTGGCTAACCCGGTGCTCGTGCTAAAAAAGAATGGCACATGGCGTATGTGTGTGGACTACACGGACCTTAACAAGGCTTGTCTGGCTAATCCATTTGCTCTCCCGCGTATTGATCAGATCATTGATGCTACGGCGGGGTGTGAAAGTTTGTGCTTCCTGGATGCATACTCAGGTTATCATCAAATCAAGATGGCGGTTAAAGACCAGGAGAACACGGCTTTTATCACACCCTTTGGGGCGTTCTGTTATGTCTCTATGCCCTTCAGGCTCAAAAGTGCCCTTCACAGTCAGATTGGCCGAAATGTTCATGCTTATGTAGGTGATATCGTGGTCAAATCCAGAAAGAAGGAGACTCTCTTGGAGGATTTAAAGGAAACTTTTGATAATCTCCGGGTCTACAAGATGATGGTTAACCCGACCAAGTGTGTCTTTGGTGTTCCGGCGGGCAAGCTTTTGGGTTTCCTTGTCTCTGAGCGTGGTATCGAGGCTAACCCGGATAAAATGAAGGCTATTACCTCTCTAGGAGAGTCGGCTTGTATTAATGATGTTCAGCGCTTGGCAAGGCGGATTGCTGCGTTGAGCCGGTTCATAAGCCGTCTTGGAGAGAAGGTTATTCCTTTATATCAAATGATGAAGAAGACAGACAAATTTGTCTGGAGTAAAGCGGCGGGTGAAGCACTTGAGGTGCTTAAAAAGCAGCTCACTGAGCCGCCAGTGCTGGCTGCTCTGGCTGAAAAAGAACCGTTACTCCTTTATGTGGCGGCTAATAACCGGGCAGTGAGTGCTGCAATTGTGGTCGAGCGCAAGGAGGCCGGAAAGGAGTATCCAGTGCAAAGACCGGTTTATTATATCAGTGAGGTCCTGACAGAGTCTAAGCAAACGTATCCACATTGGCAGAAGCTAGTATATGGGGTCTTCATGTCCAACCGCAAGTTAAAAGAATATTTCTTAGGGCACCAGATAACTGTGGTCAGTTCTGCTCCGCTAGGGGATATTATCCAGAACAGAGAAGTCACAGGAAGGATTGCTAAGTGTGCATTGGAGCTGGGACAATGTGCCTCACACAGCTATCAAGTCCCAAGCCCTTGTGGATTTCATAAATGATTGGACGGAGTGTCAATCTCCCGAGGAAAAACTAGATAACACATACTGGACTATACACTTCGATGGATCCAAGCAATTAGAGGGATCAGGGGCAGGAGTTGTTCTGACATCCTCCAAGGGTGATAAGTTTTGTTATGTGCTCTGTCTGATGTTCCCCTGCACTAACAATGCGGCTGAGTATGAAGCCTTGCTTCATGATCTCCGGTTAGCCATGGAGATGAATTTGAGCCGAGTCAGGTGTTTGGGCGACTCAGATCTGGTGGCTCAGCAAGTTTCTGGCACTTGGGACTCCAAGGACCCGCGGATGGCGGCTTACCGTTAGGCGGTTGATATTATTGCAGGGCACTTTAAGGGATATCAGGTAGATCACATTGATCGTCGCAGAAATGAGGCGGCTGGTGCCTTATCACAGTTAGGCTCTCAACAAAAGCCGATGCCACCCAATGTCTTTCTAGACGTCTTACACCATCCGACTGTCAATATGCCTTCAGAAGAAGATTAAGTTGTTCCTGACCCGGAGGCAGAGTTAGTGGCGGCTCTACAAGCTATCCCAGATTGGACTATTCCCTATTTGGCCTATTTGACCCAGGGCGAGTTACCCGAGGATGAAGACCTAGCCAGAAAGATCACCCGACGGTCTAAGTCCATGACAATAGTCAATGGTGAGTTGCATAAATGTAGTGTGACGGGAGTTTTCCAACATTGTGTTTCACCAGAGGAGGGCCGACAGATCTTGAATGAAATCCATACTGGCGATTGTGGACACCATGCCGGCTCGAAATCTTTGGTGGCTAAGGCTTTTCGGCATGGGTTTTTTCTGGTTGATGGCTCATAAAGATGCAGAGGACCTACTCCGTAAGTGCGATGGCTGTTAGAAGTTTGGCCGGCATGCTCATATCCCGGCTCAGGAGTCTGGGGGCTTGACATGGTGGGACCTTTCAAGAGATCCAAGTATAAGAAAACACACCTCCTGGTGGCGGTGGACAAGTTTACCAAGTGGGTAGAGGCAGAGCCGGTCAGCAAATGTGACGCGGCTACGGCGGTTTTATTTATCAAAAAATTGATCTACCATTTTGGTTACCCACAGAGCATCATCACTGATAATGGTAGAAATCTGGCCAAGGGGGCTGTGAAAAAATTATGCGACGAAGAGCATATCCGGCTTGATGTTTTAGCAGTGGTGCATCCACAATCCAACGGTCAGGCGGAGCGTGCCAATCAGGAAATTCTAAAAGGGATTAAACCGCGGCTTATGGTTCCTTTGCAGCGAACACCCGGGTGTTGGGTAGAAGAACTACCCTCCGTCTTATGGAGCATTAGGACCACCCCTAACAGATCCACGGGTTTCACGCCTTTCTTTATGATGTACGGGGCCGAGGCAGTTTTGCCTAGTGACATCCGGCATGACTCGACAAGGGTGGCAGCTTACGTTGAGGCGGACAATGAGACGGCACGTCAAGACGCATTGGACGCTCTGGAAGAGGCGTGAGAGCTAGCAGCGGCTCGGTCGGCAATTTATCAACAAGACTTGCGTCGCTATCACAGCCGTAGGGTCAAGACCCAGACGTTCCAGGAGGGCGACTTAGTGCTCCGGCTGATTCAGGACTAGACAAATATGCATAAGCTCTCTCCTCCATGGGAAGGACCTTTTGTAGTCAGCAGAAATCTTAACAATGGGTCATATTACCTCATCGATACCCGAGATGACTCAGATACGGTGGGTCAGGAGACCCGCCGGCCATGGAACATCGCGCATCTCCGGCCTTTTTTCACTTAAGGGTGTAGAGACCCTTCATGGTAAACTATCATTGTACATGTTACAGTTATATTAAGAAGTATCACTACCAAAGCAAAATCCCGGCTTAGGAAAATGAGTCGCGGCACCGGGCGTTATGCCACAAAATCCCGGCTCAGGAAAATGAGTCGCGGCACCAAGAGTTATGCCACAAAATACCGGCTCAGGAAAATGAGTCGTGGCACCGGGCGTTATGCCACAAAATCCCGGCTCAGGAAAATGAGTCGCGACACCAGGCATTATGCGACAAAAAAACGGCTCGGGAAAATGAGTCGTGGGGAGGGCGGATTCTTATCTTTGGGTATAGCTTCTAACGCCTATCTGCCGGCGTCGTATGGCGTAGTGCTGAAGGGGGCTTCTTACCGATGGGTATCGCTTCTAACACCCTATCAGCCGGCTTTATGCCAAATTTCCGGCTAGCACATTTAGCCGCGGTTGTGAGGTTTTTTTACCGACGGGTCGCTAATACCTCATAACCGGTGAGCGCGGCTTCTTACCTTCGGGTACAGCTTCTAACGCCTATCCGCCAGCGTTTATGCTGTATTATTACCTTCGGGTACACAAAAATCCGGATAAGGAAAATTAGCCGCGGCGAGGGCGGCTTCTTACCTTTGGGTACAACTTCTAACGTCTATCCGCCAGTGTTTACGCTGTATTATTACCTTCGGGTAAACAAAAATCCGGCTAAGCAAAATTAGCCGCGGCGAGGGCGGCTTCTTACCTTCGGGTACAACTTCTAATGCTTATCCGCCAACGTTTACGCTGTATTATTACCTTCGGGTACAACTTATAGTGCTTATTAACTAGCTTTATGCTATAAAACTCCGGTTAACATGATTGGTCGCGGACGGAAATCATGAAGTCCTTTCGGCCGACTCTCAACCCAAGAAGAAGAGAAAACCGACGAAAATTATTAACCGAAATGCATACAAGGAAGATGGCACTTGGAAAGCCGGATTTTTTCATTTAAAAGATCAACACATCAAATATCACAGGACATATATTAAAAATGCACTATGTAGAGCACCAAACAGTGTTGATCAAAGTTTTTTCAAAGTCCCCTATGACGGGTTAAGGAGAGTCGGCTATTACAAATTGGAGTTAAATCAACTAGCCGACGGCTCATCCTGCTCCGGCTCTTCGGGTGCCTGGATCTGAAGGTTGTCCAAGTTCTAGTTGCAGTCAGCTAGAGCTGCAAAAGTCCCTTGTTCAAGGAAGGGAGACGGGTCAAGATCAGAAGGGAAGAGGTCCTTACTGCGGGTAGGCGTCAATACCTTCCATTCATAGAGTGGGCCACGAATTCTCTTTTGGTCAGCATCATAAGCCGCCTGGTAAGTGTCCAGGTCATCCTCTTCTGCTAAGACGGAAGCAAGAAACCTGGAATCTTTGACGCACCGGATGTAGTCAGCTTCTGTAAACTCAGAGCCGTCATCCTTCTTGGAGGGGTAGCCTTCCATCATATCAGCCTGAGTAAGCTCCGGAGCGAAGGCCAGAGCCCGGCTTATGCCTGCGATTGCTCCCTGGCAGGCGGCTGATTTCTTCAATTCAGCAATCTACTTCGGCATGGTGGAAAAAAGTTCCAAGACCCCATTGAGAGTCGAAGGGATCTTATCCTTGTACTGCACAGACTTGATGGTAAACATCGCGCCGCAGTATAGCTGCTCCGCCAGGGTGTAGATAGCCTTCAGAGGCAGTAAGCTGTCGGACGCCAGTTGACGGCTTCTAGGACCTGTAGGAGCCAGAGGTTTTAATGATAAGTCACCAGTTCAGATGTTATAACAGGAGTTAAGGAAAAGTTGTCAAGAGCTCACCGAAGAGGGCGGCTGTCATCTTTATGATATGGCGTTTCAAGGATTGCAGCTCGTCAGAGACGATCATCAGCCGCTAATCAGCGTCATCCGCCTGTTTGATCCGCTTGGTCTTCTCAGACACGGCAGACTCTCTGAAAGTGGCGAACACCGCCTTGACTTTAACCAACTCTTCGGTTAAGAGCCAGCATTTCTCATCGGTGGCGCTCCGGGCAGCCTGTTGATCAGCCAGGTTGGTCCTTAAGCCAGCCAACTGTGACTCGGCTTCAATCAAGGATTTCTGCAAACATTTCAAAGCAGAGAGTAAAACGGACAAGTCTCAACCATATTACAAGCAATATGCATGACACTTGGGGGCTAATGTCTATTTTTCATATGTTCACTATAAAGAGTCCCGACTCAACTTTGAAAAGGTTTGAGCCAGCCCTTGGGGGCTACTATTAGCTCTTTTAAGTTATCTTCTAAAAAGGCCCGACTCAACTTTGAACAAGTTTTAGCCAAGCCTTCGGGGCTACTATCGGCTCTTTTGATTATCTTATACAGAATAATTCTATCTACAAAGTAACTGTACAAAGTCCTGGCTCAACATGTCGAGAGATTAAGCCGACACTTGGGGGCTACGTAGGGACATAAGGAGGAAAAGAATACCTCATACTTCTTCTTCATGAGATTAACCAGTTGGAGCTCCAGGTCCTGGATGGTGGATAGGCGGGTCATGTAGCCAGCATGAAGCTCTTCAGCTGTCATCTTCTCCAAGGCAGAAGGCTCAAATTCAAGCTTCCTAGAAGTTTCGGCTGTTTCACCCCGCTTAGTCAGCACGTGAGCCGGGGGGAAAGCAAACTAGTGCTAGTGATTTCAACTTCTGGGCCAATCGTGTCCTTAGCCGCCTGGGCAGGGTTCGGCGGCTTAGCAGGATTCGTTGGTGGATTATCTGGCACAATATCATCAGCGGTTGGCTCTGCAGAAGCAACTGGGATATCTTCAGCCGGCCGCGATTCATCCGGATTTGAATGCTCTGGTTCCTGGGAAGCAGGGCCAGGGGAGGACTTGTTGGTTTTCCAACACTTGGCTTGAGGACTGTAAATGTAAGGATCATAATCCAAAGGATACTACTGCCGCATAAAGAGCCGGATGTCATAATGGGAAATACTTACAACGGGTTGATCTTAGGAGGCGGCAGAGCGGCCGCCAAAGAGTTGCCAGAGGAGCGTGATCTCTGAGCGACAATTTAAGAAAGATGAGGCAGCGTCGAAGTCGCAAAGTGAAATTAATTAAAACGAAGATACATACCTCTGCGGGGTGTTTCTTTGGAGCTGGCGAGTTTGGCAAGCCAGACATAAGTTCTGTAGAACCAGCGCTCCGGGTCTGCCGACACTCAACCTGTTGTTGCTTCTTCAAAACAGAATCGGGAGCCTGATAAGCAAGAGGATGAGAAAGAGGAACTTTTCCAATAACCCGCCGCGGCTTCCCGGGGACAAAATATTCTGAGCCGGAAGAAATATATATTACCCCAGGGGCGTTGGCGCGGCTTGTTTCAACATCATCCTGTGAGTAAAACAAGTGTAAGTAAAATAAGGTAATAAAACGGTAGAAAGCAGCCAAGGTTTACCTCTGAGTCGGACGATTGCGGCGGGTCAATCCATCCTTCTGCTGGGGCAGTCTTCTTGGACTTTTAGCCAGAACTTTCTTCTTGGGCTTCTTCAAAGGAGGAACATACTCCTTCTTCCAGAAATCAGAGTTGGCCTGGAAAGGTTAAACTGGTTAAACGGTAATGAGTCAGAAAAGTATAAGTGACAAGGAGAAAAAGTGGTGAAGAGTTGCCTGACATCTGGAGCCGGATTTTTCGCATTAAAAGGCGCCAGGCCAATGGCGCTGCATGATCCGGATGCTTCATGGACAAGGCTCCGGATGACGGTTGTGATATCATCCTCATTCAGGGTTGATTCGCTGAAGCATAATGAACCATCATATTTGCCTTCGTATTCACACATGAGTCGGCTTCTATGACTTATGGGCATAATCCGCCAAGAAATCCAGCAGCGGATCAAATCCAGCCCGGTTAAACCATTAGCCATGAGGGCCTTAATCTTGGCGTGAGCCGGCTCGTACCTTGCACGTTCCGAAGCTGACAGCCGGCCAGGAAGCTCTGAAGTTGTCTTGAGCCGAGAGGGATGATAATCTGGTAGTGGATGCTCGTTCTCAGGAGAGGTATCCTTGCAATAGAACCAAGTCTTGTTCCAGTCCTTTGGATGACTTGGCATTTACATGGCTGGAAAAGTAATATCCCTATGCCATTGGATGGAGATCCCGCCAAGCTCTAGACTCGGACCGGCTTTCACCTTAGTTTGCCAGTTGGCATTGAAAAACTCTTGAAATAAACCCACAGACGGCTTGGCTTGCAGGTAGACTTCACAGCGCACTTGAAAATTGCATATGTTTGAGAAAGAGTTGGGGGCCAAGTCTTGGGGGTGAAGCTTGTAAAAGTGAAGGACGTCACGAAAGAACTTCGAGCCGGGAGGCACGAATCCTCACTCAATATGATCAGAGAAGACCACTACTTCGCCTTCTTGAGGAGTGGGCCATGTTTCATCACCAGGGGCTCGCCAATTAAGGACCTCCTTAGAAGGAAGGGTACCCGCGTGAACAAAATCCAATAAGTATTCCTCCGTGATGCAAGACCCGACCCAGTTGCATGAGTTGGAGGGGCAAGACATGCTGGCGGCTTAAAGACTGTGCAAATTAAAAAGTACGGCAAAGTCAAAAGCAAAACAAATATCTACGACAGCTTGCAATTTTAAGGGTTCTACAAATAATATGCCATGGTCCGGGTGATGAGAGCCGGAGGGGCTTGGTGAGTCGACAAAGAAAAGAAGAGGAGCGAAAATCGGTTAAGTCCCAGGAAACAGATTTCGTGAAGTTTAGCTAAAATGACAGATCTACAAAAGCAGGAAAAATGCCTCTATTTTCTGACCTAAGGATGAATGGGCGAGGCGGATGAAACCTAAAATGGCAGGCTGAGTAGGGACCGATCTATGTGTTATTACTCACTGCCTATTACACAGCGGTGCCGCGAGGTCGGACGATTGTCCGGAGTTCATATGCTGAGCATGGCCGGCAGCAATGGAGTTCGAGTTCTAAGCGACGACGGCGGCGAAGCTTTATAGAAACCCTACCGGAGATGGTTATGGGTCTAAGGGGAGAAGACTTACCAACGACGGTGAGGGGAGCGCGAGATGAACTCTGGTTCGCAACGGGTTGATGCAGCGGCTAGTTGACGGTGGGACGGAGACGATACCGAAGCAAGAGCGGAAGTATCGGAGAGGAAGAAGATGACGGCGTGAGCGAGGAAAAGGAAATGCCGCCAAAACCAATCCTATTTAAAAGGAAAACGGGGTAGGCACGAAAATCCAGGCGACACAAATCGTCCGAGCGAGGCGGACGCCTCGATTTTCGAGCTAACCATTTAATGTAAGGATTTGGTGGTGCGTTGGCACATCATTTTTGCAGAGTCCATGCAACGTCACAGCGGGTCATTACCGGGCGACTCGCCAAGGAACAGAAGAGAAGGATGAAATGAGCAAGCTCAAATCAACCTGGGGCCTAATGTTGGGGATATAACCCAAAGTGAGACCCGCCCTGGAGGGCTCCGGGTTAAAACCGGACGGCTCGTAGCCAGCCCAAGAGTCAGCTGAGAGGACAGGATGGCCCAACAAGCATAGCGGCTCACAGGATGACCCGGCGGGGTGGCCTGGATGAGAAGACCCGAGCGTGTAAGCCGCCCGGGGGACAACTTGGTCAGCATAGGCAAGAGAAGATAGAGGCAGACTTGGACGTGTAATGAGAGTCAGCCACAACTTGTATGGCCCGTGGTCTTGACCTCGGTATATAAAGGCAAGGCCCGGGGCGACTTAGAGATGGGGTGATCGAGAACTAGGTCAAGCTTTAGCTCCCTTGTAATCGATACAACAAGCAATACAATCACAAGCAGGACGTAGGCTATTACCTCACCTTGAGGGGCCGAACCTGGGTAAAGTCATGTCCTTCTTTCCCTGTTAACCCCTTTGAGTCCATCACGTTAGCGATGGTCTTGAATCCAAGTTCGTTCACCCAGACATCTGTCATGATAAATCCACGACACGTAGTGTGCAACCCGTTCGCGTTAGCCCGGGCCGGAAGCACATCTTCGTGGGCTTTACTCAAGGTATGGATCTGGAAGCTTCTGGATCACAGGAACCTCTCGTTTACTCAGAGGACGAATCTTCAAGCGGAGAAACAAAGTCGGTCTACAGGCTTCACAACAACGAGATCAGGGGCTACGATGAGCCCGGTTCTGAGGCGGACGATCTTGGGCCACCGGTTCATGCTGCCGTGTTCATGGCAGGGTCAGTCCCAGGCATGAATAGTATGCCCGCAAGGGCCGCTACCTCAGGCGATAACCCGCCGCCACCGGCTCAAGTTCTGTTGGAGCTAATGGACGAGATCGCGGCCCTAATGGCTACTGACGTTACACCGGACAATCAAGCGGCTAGGAACTTGGAGATTGCAAGGATCAAGGACCGGGTGGCGGAAGAACAACAGAGGATGGCTAAGTTAAAAGCCCAGATGGAGCAAGAGGCAGAACGCATAAAGACACACGCTTTCCGTCTTGGACTGGAGCAACAATCGGCAGCCGCGGTTCATCGGATGAGGCATCAATCCCGCCTGCCGGAACGTTATGAGGCAAGAAACCTCTTCAACACGCCAAGGACAGGGCGAATCGCGGATGCACCTTGAAGTCGCTCGGCGGCTCGGCCAGTAACTCAACCGCCCTGGCGAAATCAGGCCTCCCCTGCGGCCTTTCCAACACCGGTGGGTCATTATTCTAACCCGGCCAAGAATATGGTGGCAGCAGCCACCCGGCTCGAAACAATTCCTATTCCGGAGGAGGCGCCCTTTGCGAAGGATGTGTGAAACGCCATTGGATACTTGCAGACGGCGATGGCCCAACAGGAAAAGTACACCAACAGCCGGAGGCATGTTCATTCAACCTGTCTCCCTAGCCGGAGTTTTAGCCGGTGCTACGAGTCGCCAACGGGTTCCAACAACAACCGGCACTGAGAGATTCCAACGGGTCATCGGACGGCTGTGGATACACAAGCATTCGGAAATCGTGCAAGAGGCCAGCAAGAGGTGACCGCTTTAGTCGAGGCGGCTCACCAGGATCCCGCGCCATCCGTGTGAGTAGGAGTTGGAGGAACCACCAGAGTGGGGGGGGGGTGCCAAGTTTATCACCGGCTTTGTGGAGTGAGCGGCTGCCAAAGGATTTCAAAGGGCCCCACAAAGTTCCAAAATACACCGCTGATTTACCCCTAGAGGCTTGGGTGGAAAGTTATGAACTAGCCATGGAGATGTTGGACGTCAGTGAGGCGGTTTGTGCCAAATACTTCATCATGATGCTTGAAGGCCCGGCCCGCACATGGTTAAAGGGATTGCCACCCAATACCATCAACTCATGGGCAGAGCTGAGAGCCAGATTCATTAAAAACTTTCAAGGAATGTGTAAACAGCCCATGACCATCGTGGATCTTGATCACTGTGTTCAAGAGGAGAATGAGTCAGCTCATCATTAGGTACGGCAAGTCTCAACCATCATCCATTCTTCGGAGAAGATCACGGCGGCTCAGGCAGTACTGATCCTAGAGAAGAACTGCAACTTTGTCCCGCTAAAGCAGAAGCTTGGCCGGCTCAAGCGCACATGTCAAGATATGGGAGAGCTCATGACGGCTCTCACGAAATCCGCCGACTCTGACAACATGAAGGATCCGGGCTTCGACAAGGAGAAGTCTGGCCAAGGCAAGAAGGGAAATCAGAGCAAGGGTACGGCAAACAATGGGGAGAGTGCCATTTTATGCCGGAACTTAAGAATCACTTTACACACCCCAACAATCGGAACGGTGGCCCGCCGTGCGGCTCTGGGCACGGCGGGTCAGGGGCCGGTTTTGGATCCGATAGGTCAGGGTCTGGTCACCCAAGTTAAGGTAATCAAGGAGGACCCCAGCAGCATTCTGGTAACAACAATTAGCAACAGCGTAATCAGTCTGATTATCAGAGTAATCCGAAATAGCTCAGTTCCGGCCAGTATCATGTCTTCATGACCAGCCTTGGAAAACGGGACCAGAAGTTGGGCATGCGGGCGGTCAATACAATTGCGCCAGCTCTACCACAATATTTAAAATGGTCCGAGTATGACATAACGTGGAGCCGGGAGGATCACCCGCCGTGTGTCGATGACCCAGGGCGGCTAGCTTTAGTTGTGGCCCCCAAGTGGGAGGATATATGGTGAACAAGGTACTGATGGATGGAGGTAGTGGTATCAACATCCTTTACTACGATACCTTTCGGCAGATGAAATTGCTTGATAAGGATTTAAAGCCCTCATCCACCGTTTTTCATGGGGTGGTGCCAGGGAAGTCAGCGCGTCCAGTGGGCAGGATTTCTTTGGAGGTGGCTTTTGGTGACGAGTATAATTATAGGGTGGAGTCCTTGTGGTTTGAAGTGGTCAAGATCAAGAGTCCTTACCATGGATTGTTTGGATGACCGACTTATGCTATGTTCATGGCCAGGCCCTGCTATGTGTACTTACAACTCAAGATGCCCAGTTTAAATGGTACCATTACTGTTCATGGTGTCCGAAATACGGCTATTGAGTGCGAAGAAGGGGATGCGGCTTACGCATAATCCAGTTGCGCTGAGGAGGAGCTTAAATTTTATAAGGAGAATGTTGACCCGGAGGACATGACCCCGCTGAAAAAGCCTACCACGGAGGTTGAGCCACCCCTTAAGTTTTCAGCGGATGGTACTAAGGAGGTACATTTCACTCCGGGCAACTCATCCAAACAGTTCATCATTGGAGCTCACACGGATCCCAAATACTAAAGCGCTCTCATCGAATTCATCCATGAGAATCGGGACATCTTCGCATGGAAACCTTCTGACATGCCGGGTGTACCGAGAGAGTTCGCTGAGCACAACCTTAATGTGGATCCGAAGTTTAATCCAATTAATAAGTTTCTACGGCGGTTTAATGAGGAGAGACGCAAGGCCATCGGGGAAGAAGTTGCCCGGCTCTTGGCAGCGGGTTTCATTGTTAAGGTGTTTCGCCCGGGGTGGTTGACTAACCCGGTGCTGGTGCTCAAGAAGAACATCACGTGGCGTATGTGTGTGGACTACATGGACCTTAACAAGACTTGCCCGGCTGATCCGTTTGCCCTCCCTCGTATTGATCAAATCATTGATGCTACGGCGGGTTGTGAAAGCTTGTGTTTCCTGGACGCTTACTCAGGCTATCATCAGATCAAGATGGCGGCTAAAGACCTGGAGAAGACGGCTTTTGTTACACCTTTCGGGGCTTTCTATTATGTATCTATGACTTTCGGGCTCAAGAGTGCCCAGGCGACTTATCAGCGATGTGTGCAGAACTGCCTTCACAGTCAGATTGGACACAACGTCCATGCTTACGTAGATGACATCGTGATCGAATCCAGGAAGAAAGAGACCCTTTTGGGAGACTTAAAGGAAACCTTTGATAATCTCCGGGTCTATAATATGATGCTTAACCCGACTAAATGTGTTTTTGGTGTTCCGCCAGGCAAGCTCCTGGGATTTTTGGTTTCTAAACATGGCATTGAGGCTAACCCGGATAAAATCAAGGCTATCATTTCTTTGGCAGAGCCGGCCTATATTAACGATGTCCAACGCTTGGCTGGGCGGATCACCGCGTTGAGCCGTTTCATAAGCCGCCTTGGAGAGAAGGCTATTCCTTTATATCAGATGATGAAGAAGACAGAAAAATTTGTCTGGAGCAAGGCGATGGCTGAAGCACTTGAGGTGCTCAAAAAACAGCTGACCGAGTCGTCGGTGCTGGCTGCTATGGCTGAGAAAGAACTGTTACTTCTATATGTGGCGGCTAATAATCGGGAAGTAAGCGCTGCAACTGTGGTCGAGCGCAAGGAATCTGGAAAGGAGTATCCGGTTCAAAGGCCGGTTTATTATATCAGTGAGGTCCTGACGGAGTCCAAGCAAAGGTATCCGCATTGGCAGAAGCTGGTATATGGGGTTTTCATGGCGAGCCACAAATTAAAGGACTATTTTTTAGGGCACCAGATAACCGTGGTTAGTTCTGCTCCGTTGGGGGACATAATCCAGAATAGAGAAGCCACTGGAAGGATTGCTAAGTGGGCATTGCAGTTGGGATCTCTTAATCTAAAATATGTGCCTCGTACGGAAATCAAGTCCCAAGCTCTTGTGGATTTTATAAATGATTGGACGGAATGTCAAGCCCTCGAGGAAAAGCCGGATGACACATACTGGACTATACACTTTGACAGATCCAAGCAGTTAGAAGGTTCAGGGGAAGGAGTTGTTTTGACATCTCCCAAAGGTGATAAGTTCTGTTATGTGCTCCGGTTGATGTTTCCTTGCGCTAACAATGCGGCTGAGTATGAGGCTCTGCTTCATGGTCTCAGAGTGGCCAAGGAGATGAATTTAAGCTGGGTACGTTGTTTGGGCGACTCATATCTGGTGGCTCAGCAAGTTTCGGGCACTCGGGATTCCAAAGACCCGCGGATGGCGGCTTACCGTCAAGCGGTTGATGTTATTGCTGGTCACTTCAAAGGATATCAGGTGGATCACATTGATCATCGCAGGAATGAGGTGACGGATGCGCTGTCACGGTTAGGTTCTCAGCGAAAGCCGGTGCCGCCCAATGTCTTCCTGGACGTCTTACACCATCCGACCGTTAAGATACCTTCGGAAGAGGATTTGGTTGTTCCTGACCCGGAGGGGGACTTAGTGGCGGCTCTACATGCAATCCCGGATTGGACTGTGCCCTACCTGGCCTATTTGACTCGGGGCGAGTTACCCGATGATGAAAACCTGGCCAAACAGATCACCCGACGTTCTAAATCCATGACAATGGTTAATGGTGAGTTGCACAAGTGCAGTGTGACTCGAGTTTTTCAACATTGTGTCTCACCAGAAGAGGGCTGGCAAATATTGAATGAAATTCATGCTGGAGATTGTGGACACCACGCCGGCTCAAAATCTTTAGTGGCCAAAGCCTTCCGGCACGGTTTTTTCTGGTTGATGGCTCACAAAGATGCAGAGGACCTGGTCCGCAAGTGTGGCAGCTGTTAAAAGTGCAAAAGACGTGCTCATGTTCCGGCTCAAGAATTGAGGATGATACCAATCACTTGGCCGTTTGCGGTCTGGGGGCTTGACATGGTGGGACCGTTCAAGAGGTACAAGGATAAGAAAATGCACCTCTTGGTGGCAGTTGATAAGTTCACCAAATGGGTAGAAGTGGAGCCGATCGGCAAGTGTGACGCGGCTACGACAGTCCAATTTGTTAAAAAGTTGATTTACCATTTTGGTTACCCCCACAGCATCATCACTGATAATGACACAAATTTGTCGAAGGGGGCTATGAAAAAGTTCTGCGACGAGGAGCACATCCGGCTTGATGTTTCAGCGGTCGCGCATCCACAGTCCAATGGTCAGGCGGAACATGCTGATCAAGAAATTTTAAGGGGCATCAAGCCATGGCTTATGGTTCCTTTGCAATGAATGCCTGGGTGTTGGGTAGAAGAGTTTCCTTCCATCTTATGGAGCATCAGAACCACCCCCAACAGATCTACAAGTTCTACACCTTTCTTTATGGTGTACGTGCCGAGGTGGTGTTACCAAGTGATATCCGGCATGACTCGCCAGGAGTGATGGCTTATGTTGAGCCAGATAATGAGACGACACATCAAGATGCGTTGGACGCTTTGGAAGAGGCACGAGAGCTAGCGGCTGCTCGGTCGGCGATTTATCAACAAGACCTGTGTCGCTATCGTAGCCGCAGGGTAAATACCCGGACGTTCCAGGAGGGTGACTTAGTGCTCCGGCTGATTCAAGACCAGACAGATATGCATAAGTTATCTCCCCCTTAGGAAGGACCTTTCGTGGTCAGCAAAAATCTCAGCAATGGGTCGTACTATCTCATTGATATCCGGGACGACTGATAAATGGCGGGTCAGGAGACCCGCCGGCCATGGAACATAGCGCATCTGCGGCCTTATTACACTTAAAGGTGTCGAGACTCACCATTGTACACTATCATTGTACATACCATAAATAAATAAAATAAAATCCCTGCAAGACGGGACCTCTTTTGTTACACACATCTTTGTTCATACAAGAAGAGTTCATAAAAATTCTAGTTGATATATCAAGTGAGGCGGAGGGTGGCTTCGTACCTTCGGGTATCGCTTCTAATGCTTTATCAGACAGTCTCTATGCCAAAATCTCCGGCTAACATGATTAGCCGCGGAGGAGGGCGACTTCTTACCTTCTGGTATCGCTTCTAATGCTTTATCGGCCAGCGTTTATGCCATATTGCTGAAGGGGGCTTCTTACCGACGTGTATCGCTTCTAACAC
This sequence comes from Hordeum marinum, assembly GCA_022496015.1. Classification (NCBI taxonomy): domain Eukaryota; kingdom Viridiplantae; phylum Streptophyta; class Magnoliopsida; order Poales; family Poaceae; genus Hordeum; species Hordeum marinum. The sequence goes on along the minus strand of CM039676.1, from coordinate 332,842,692 downwards.
CCTATCGTCCGGCTTCATGCCAAATCTCTGGCTAACATGATTAGCCGCGGTTGTAGGAAGTTTTTTACCGACGGTTATCTAACCCTAATAACCGGCGGAGGGCGGCTTCTTACCTCCGGGTATAGCTTCTAATGCCTTATCGGCTAGGCTTTATGCCATCTTCGGCTAACCAGATTAGCCATGGTTGCCAAGGGGGCTTCCCACCTTCGGGTGTAGCTTATCTATCCCTAAACAACCGGCGGAGGTCGGCTTCTTACCTCCGGGTATAGCTTCTAATGCCTTATCGGCCAGACTTTATGCCATCTCTGGCTAACCATATTAGCCATGGTTGCCAAGTGCGCTTCCCACCTCTGGGTGTAGCTTATCTAACTCTAAACAACCGACGGAGGGCGGCTTCTTACCTCTGGGTATAGCTTCTAATGCCTTATCGGCCAAGCGTTACGCCATCCACGGCTAACCACATTAGCCATGATTGCCAAGGGGCTTACCGCCTCTGGGTGTAGCTTACCTAATCTTGGCCACCGATGTCTTCTATGTTGACAAAGCAGCATACAAGGACAATGACTGTTGAAGAGCCGGATCATTTTATACAGTGTAATAGAACAAGATTCAATAGAAGCAAAAGTGGCATCTAGTCTATTACATACACTCCCTAAGGAGCCCAAAATTTCGGACAAGCCTTTTCAACACCACACGGTGGGTCATGGAGAGTCGGCTGTTACAAGTTTTTCAAAGTAAGGACTAGCTAGCTGCCGGGTCATCCTACTCCGACTCTTTGGTGGCCCCAATCTGGAGATTGTCCAAGTCCCAGTTGCTGTTCGTTAGAGCCACAAAAGAGCCTTCTTCAAAGTAAGGATAAGGGTAAAGGTCAGGAGCGAAGAGGTCCTTACCGTGGGCAGGCATTAAGTCCTCGCATTCGAAAAGAGAGCCGTGGATTCTCTTTTGGTTAGGGCCATAAGCCGCCTGGTAGGTCATCAGATCAGCTTCCTCCGCTAAGACGGAAGCCAACACTCTGGAATCCTTCATGCACTGGCTGTAGTCAGCATCGGTGAAGTCAGAGCCGTCGTCTTTTTTTGAATGGAATCCATCGATCATCTTGGCTGACGTCAGCTCCGAAGAGAAAGCCAAGGCCCAGCTGATGCCCGTAATCGCTCTTTGGCGGGCGGCTGATTTCTTTAACTCGGCAATCTACTTGGGCATGGTGGACAAGAGCTCCAATACACCCTTGGGAGTCACAGGAATCTTGTCTTTGTATTGCACGGCTTTAATAGTGCACACTGCGCCATAGTACAACTGCTCCGTCACGGTATAGATAGCCTTCAACGGCAACAGACTGTCAGAAGCCAGTTGCCGGCTCCTAGGGCCTGCATAAGTCGGAAATTTCATGGTGAGTCGCTAGTACAAGTATTATATGACCATTGAAGCACAAGCTATTGGAAACTTACCAAAGAGGGCGGCTGTCATTTTGGGAATAGGACGCTTCAAGGCTTGGAGTTCATCTGATACAGCTATCAGTCGTTGATCGGCGTCATCAGACTGCTTGGTCAAGGATGACTTCTCAGATTCGGCTAACTCTTTAAAGGCGGCGAAGTCGGCCTTGATTGTAGCTGAATCCTCAGAGAGGAGCCGACACTTCTCGTCCGTGGCACTTTGATCCGTTTGTTGGGCCGCCAGATTGGTCTTCAGATCCGTCAACTACGACCCGGCTTCAGCTAAAGTTTCCTATGGCATGTCAAAGCATAGCATCAGTAGGCCAGTCTCCAAACAGATCGCAAGCAATATGTATGACACTGCTAATGCCTATTTTCAGATGTTTTGGAACTGAAAGACCCGACTCAACATTGGACTAGATTGAGCCGGCCCTTGGGGGCTACGGATTTGGATTTTCTACAAGGAAGATCATGAAAGACCCAGCTCAGCTTTGGACTAGATTGAGCCGTCCCTTGGGGGCTACGGATTTGGATTTTCTTCAAGGAAGATCATGAAAGACCCGGCTCAACTTTCGACTAGATTGAGCCGGCCCTTGGGGGCTAAGGAAGGTTATAACAGGAAAAGGAGTACCTCATATTTTTTCTTCATCAGACTGACCAGTCAAAACTCCAGATCCCGGCTGGTGGAAAGCCGGTTCACATAATCGGCATGAAGTTCTTCGGTTGTCATCTTCTCAAAGGCAGAAGTTTCAAACTCCAACTTCTTCGAGGCTTCAATCGGCTCTTTATCCTTGGTCAACACGTGAGCCGGGGGAGACTGGAGGCTAGAGCCGGTGATCATGACGTCCGGAGTGGCAGCATTCTTGGTCATTTGGGCAGGACTTGGTTGCTTCGAAGGATCCCTTGGAGGGCTCTCTGGGATGATATCTTCAACAGCCGGCCCAGTAGAAGCGGCTGGTGGATCCACATCCGGTCATGACTCGTCTGATTGTTCATGCTCCGGCTCTTGGGCTGCGGGGCTAGGGGAGGACTTGTTCATCTTTCAACGCTTCGCTTGAGCCCTGGAGAGCACGAACATTAGAACCCAAGGATTACAGCCGCCAAAGGGAACAGAAATGCACGGTTAAAGGAAATACTTACAGTGGATTGATCTTAGGAGGCGGCAGGGCGATCGCCGTAGAGTCGCCAGAGGAAGGTGACCTCTGAGAGATAGTTGAGAAAAGATAAGACAGTATTGAAATGGCAAAGCAAACCAGTCAAACAAGAGATACATACCTCTACAGGGCGCTTCTTTGGAGCCGGGGAGTTTGGTAAACCGGACGCGAGATCCGTAGAGCCGACGCTCCGGGTCTGACGACGATTAGCCTGTTGTTGCTTTTTAAAAGAAATTGAGGGTCCAGATAAGAAAGAGAATGAGAGAGTGGAACCTTTCCAATAACCCGCCGCGGCTTCCGGGGGACAAAATATTTTGAGCCGGAAGAAACGTAGATTACCTCAGGGGCGTTGGCGTGGCTGGTCTCCACATCATCCTGTGAGTAAAACAGGTGTTAGTGAAATGAGAAGACAAAGCCTCAGAAAACAGCTAAAATTTTACCTCTGAGCCGGATGATTGTGGCGGGTCAAACCATCCCTCTTGCGGGGTGTCCTTCTTGGGATTCTTAGACAGGGCCTTCTTCTTGATCTTCTTCAAGGGAGGGATGTACTCCTTCTTCTAGAAGTCAGAGTCGGCCTGAAAGAATAAGCCGGTTAAGGGCAGTAGATCAGCAAGGTACAAGTACGGTCCAAGAGACGGATGGGAAGAAATCGCCTTACATCTAGGGCCGGATTAAGGGAACTAAAGGGGATCAACCCGATAGCGCTGCAGGCTCCGGATGTCTCACGAACGAGACTCCTCATAGTAGTAGTGATGTCATCTTCTGTCAAGGTTGACCGGTTGAAGCAGAGTGAGCTGTCGTATTCGCCCTTTTACTCACACATAAGGCGGCTTCTATGGCTTAACGACATGATCCACCAAGAGATCCAGCAGCGGATCAGGTCCAGTACGGTAAGCCGTTGGCTATGAGGGCCCTAATCTTGGCATGATCCGGCTCGTATCTTGCGGACTCTGAAGCTTACAGCCGGCCAGGAAGCTCTAAAGTTGTCTTTAGCCGGGAAGGACGGTAACCCGGCAATGGACGTTCACCCTGTGGAGAAGTATCTTTGCAATAGAACCACGTTTTATTCCAGTCCTCTGGGCGACTCGGCAGCCGCATAGCCGGAAAGGTGATGTCCTGGCGCCTCTGGATAGAAATTCCGCCCAGCTCGAGACTCGAACCAGCCTTCACTTTAGTTTGACGGTTGGCAAAGAAGAACTCCCGGAACTGGCCAACCGACGGCTTGGCTCGCAGATAAACTTCACACAATCCTTGAAAGTTGCAGATGTTTGAGACGGAATTGGGGGCGAGGTCTTGAGGATGGAGTTTGTAAAGATGAAGGACATCGCGAAAGAATTTTGAACCGGGAGGCACAAAACCCCACTCAATATGGTCGGAGAAAACGACCACCTCTCCTTCTTGGGGAACGGGCTTCAGTTCTTCACCCGGGACCCGCCAGTGGATGGCATCTTTGGAAGGGAGAGTGCCCACGTGAACAAAGTCCATCAAAAACTCTTCCGTAACGCATGACCCGACCCAGTTACAGGAGTTTGAGGCACGAGACATTCTGCCGGTTAAAAGATTGTGAAAATTAAAACACAGCAAGTCAAGAGGAGACTAAAATCTATGGCGACTTACGATCTTAAAGATTCTACGTATAAGATGCTATACTCCGGCTGATGAGAGCCGGCGCAGTGTAGCGGGTCAACCTAGCAAACGAGAGCGGGAAATTTGGCTAAGTCCTGGAAAACAGATTTCACAAACTACTGCTATATTTATGGATGTACAAAAGCAGGAAAAAGGTTCCTATTTTTAGACCTAGCGAAGAACAGGCAAAGCAGAGGAAAACTAAAACGGTAAGAAGGAGCCGCGATGGGCCCGTGCATTGTGCACGGCCGCCCCGTGCGTGGCGGCGTGGCCAGGATGAGCGTCAAGAGTGCGGCCGACGTCGGAGGACCCCGAGCAACGGCGTAGGAAGAACCCGCGCGAAGGCGACGGGCTTTCTATAAACCCTACCGGTGTGGTAATGGATCTAAGGAGAAGCACGGGCCTACCGGCGACGGCGCAGTGAAACACGGATGAAACTCTGGTTCGCACAGGTTGATGCAACGGCCTGTCGTCGACGGAGCGGAGGCGGCGCCGGAGCTGGAAGTGATGGAAGCGGTTTTGTCAAGAGGAGGAAGACGAGGAAGCGAGCGGGAGAAGTAATAAACTACTTGGGGCGGTCCTATTTAAAAGGAGAAGGTGGAATGAGTGCAAAAATCCAGGCGACGAAAACGTTTCGACCGAGGCGGACGCCTCGATTTTCGGGATGGTCACTTAATGCGAAGATTTGGTGAGTACGTCAGCAAATCTTTTCTGCAGGGTCAACATGACGTCATGGCAGGTCATTCCGGGCGATTCGCCAAAAGAGCAAGACAAGAGGGTGAAGTGAGCAAGCTCAAATCAACCTGGGTCTAATGTTGGGGATATAACCCCGCGGTATGACCCGCCCTAAGGGCTCCGGGTTATTCTTGTCGGCTCGTACACTAGCCCAAGGTGAGGCGGTGGTCCTAAAGCCTAGGGAGCTTGGCGGCTCATAAGGTGGGCCGGACAGTGGCCCAGAAGACCCGGGTGTGTAAGCCGTCCGGGACAACTTCGACAAGAAGATACAGGAAGACTCGGATAGACAATGAGAGTCGGTTACCAATTGTATGACCCGTGGTCTAGACCTCCTATATAAAGGCAGACCCAGGGCGACTTAGAGATCAGGTTGTCGAATACTAGGTCAAGCTTTAGCTCCTTTGTAATCAATACATCAAGCAATACAAACACAAGCAGGACGTAGGGTATTACCTCGAGTTGAGGGGCCAAACTTGGGTAAATCCGTGTCTTTCGTCCCCATCAACTCCTTTGAGTCCATCACATTATCAATGGCCTCAAACCGAAGTCCGTTTACCCGGACATCTGCCATGACAAAACCACGACAGGTAGCGAGGCACGTATTGTATTGTTGCCATAAAGGATAAAAAGATGGGGTTTTCATTATATTGCTTGATTTTATCCCTCTACATCATGTCATCTTACCTAATGTGTTACTCTGTTCTTCATGAACTTAATACTCTAGATGCAGGAAGGAGTCGGTCGATGTGTGGAGTAATAGTACTAGATGCAGAATCGTTTCGGTCTACTTGACACGGACGTGATGCCTATATGCATAATAATTTCCTTGGATATCATCATAATTATTCGCTTTTATATGAATTGCTCAACAGTAATTTTTTCACCTACTGCAATACTTGCCATCATGAGAGAAGCCCCTAGTGAAACCTATGGCCCTCGAGTCTATTTTCCATCTTATACTTTCAGATCTAAAACCCAAAATACCAAAAATACCTTGATGCATTATTTTTTTCGTTTTGTTCTACCTTCCATTCAAGCAACTTATTATATCTTTCTCTATCAGATCTCATGCTTGCAAGTAACCTTGAAGGGACTTGCAACCCCTTTATAGCGTTGGGTGCAAGAGTTTGAATGTTTGTGTAGGTACATCTATTAGGGACGTCCTTGTATCTCCTACTGGATTGATACCTTGGTTCTCAACAACTGAGGGAAATAGTTATCTACTTTGCTGCATCAACCATTCCTATTCACGGAAACCAACGAATGCTCAAGAAGTAGCAGCCCCATGGTGGGCACCAACTGTCGTGGATTTGTCACAACAAGATGTCTGGGTTAACGGACTTAGGTGTGAGGCCATCACAACTATGTGGCGGCTTGAGAGGGGTTGGTTGGAATCGAGAGACGTGAGCTTACCCAGGTTCGACCCCTCGGAAAGAGGTAAAAGCCTACGTCCTGCTTTGTGTCTATATTGCTGATGAGGATAATCTCGATTACAAGGGTGCGGAATCGCTATATTTAATCTCGAGAGCCTCTAATTTTTCTATCTCTAATGACTTGTTCAGCTAAGACCTATCTGTCGTCTAAAATTGACCCTCTTGGGGTGACCTGCCCCTCCTTATATTAGTTGAAGGGGCAGTTTACATGTAGAGTCCAAGTCGGATTAAGACTTAACATATTATGACTCTCCATCATGGGCTTCTCTTCGTGGGCTTCTGAGTCCTGGGCGGCTTACAGTCGGGCGGCTTACAACCGGGTTTATCTCCAGGACTCATCTTCAGGGACTCATCTTCAAGGACTCATCTTCAAGGACTCATCTTCAGGGACTTAACTGTCAGTCAGTCATAACTTGTCTTCCGGGTCATAACTGGCTACCGGGTCATAACCATTCTGGGTCATAACTGTAATCGGGTCATAACTATTCCGGGCCATAAGCATTTGCCAGGTCATAACCATTCCGGGTCACAACTCTAACCGGGTCATAACCATTATGGGTCATAACCATGGGGTATATCCCCGACTGACTTGGTAATTGACATCGCCTCCCCAGAGTCTTCAGGGGACGAGTTGACAGTGGGGACCTCCGCAGCGGATATCCTCGCAACCTCCTCGGCAGAAGAAGGCTGAACTCTCCGCCTAAGTGTTTCGACATAAGGTCTCTTGTGAGGCTCTATTAGTCGTGATAATAAAATACAACAACTGGATATAGTACCTTTGAGTTGAATGGATGGGTAGGCTTGTCCCATGGCCGGCTCGTTCGATGGATCCCTGTTATTCTCCGGCTCGGGCATTGCCGTCGTAGCCGATGTGTGTCTCGCAGACTGACGATGCTTGAGAGGAGGAGCTGGTACATTTGGATCAATGGAGGATTCCTGTCTTTTGCGGGTTGAGTTATTCTTCTTCTTGCTTATCACAGAGGAAGCAGATGATCTAGGATAATCTATTATAATAGCCACCTTGGAGATGTCAAGGCTCTCTTGGTAGAAAACCCCATCTTCAAGCTCAATTGTCAGATCCGGGTCATCATCAAATCCCAGATCATCATCACGGGAGTATAGTCCTCGGGCTGGGGGGACGGACAGTTAACTATATCGATCAAGATCCTCCATTTATGTTCACACAAGTTAAAGGCTTCGCTCAGGAAGGGATAAAATTAAAAACCCGAATTGTAGTTGCTAAATTGAAAGGCTTACCCATTTGATGGGATTGTGACTGGAATAGCCCTCCTTGGTCGGCAGACGGACAAAATCCTCTTGCTCCCCATTGTATAGGTCGGCAAGTGCGGCGGCCAATGTTGTTTGATCGGAAAGGCCCAGTCGTTGGGAGCGAATGGTGTCGCTTGTCCCGTTGTAACACCAAAGAGGGTGTATTCTCTGCTAAAGTGGCTTGACGCGCCGGGTGATGGCGGCAGCCATCACGTCTATCATGGTCAGCTTGTGTTGGGCTAGTACCCTCACGTTGGCCGTCAAGCATTGCACTTCGATGCTATCTTCTTGGGACGAGCTCTTAGGTCGCTAGTTGTATCTCTTCTTCAAGGGGTGTCGGAGTATCCGAGTAAACCCTTTCGAGCTGGATCAAATAGGGGGACGTCCTTGATATAAAACCATTCCGAAGACCATTCTTCGAACTCCTTCGATGTTCCCACCGGATAATCCATCCCCGCTATGCGACATAGTTCGGCTCCGCCAACCTCCATGATTTTCTTGTCCCGAGTTTGAGAGACGAGGCAGAAGTACTTCCTCCTAAATTCAAAATGTGCCTCGCAGCCCAAGAACATCTCCCAAAGCGCAACGAAGCCCGAGATGTGCAGGATAGACCCTAGGGTGAGGTGATGAAGCTGGATCCCATAGAACTCCAATAACCCCTTCAAGAATGGATGAACGGGGAACTCGAGACCACGCACAAGAAAGGCACGAAACATTCATGCTCCCCCTTTTGTGGATCGGGGAAATTTTCAGTGAAGGCTTCGCCATTAAATGAAGATAAGCCAGCACGAACCTGCCAGATCCGAGGAGGGAAGGTACCCTTGGGTCTCAAGGTTGCGTAGTCGGAGAAGGGAGACGGAACATCTTGTCCAATCCCTAGGACGGGAGCCGTAAGGGCATGAAGTAGACTGGGGGCGCTCGCCATATTTCTAAGGTGAAGTTTCGCTGGAAGTTTTTTTCCGATGGGGAGGAAGAAGAGGATGTGGCCTAGACCATGCTTCTGTTTGTTTAAATGAGTGGTGCCTCCATTGCGGAGGGGTAGTCTTGTAAAAAGTCGTTGAACCACTCGTCTCCCCGCAACACACGGAAATCGAGAAACTCTAACGGTTATTATAGTGGACCTGGCAAGCTTGTGACGCTTGGGATTTCGTCGATGACTGGTCGGTTGCCAAACAAGAAGGAGTAGAGGGACTCGCCTTGCAAGCCGAAGACTGTGACACACAAAGATTATCCAGATATACCTCGGCTTTGAAGACTAGTCCGGGGGCTACTGAGGGAGTCATAGATTAAGGGGTGCTCGGATAGCTGACCTGTCTCTCATGGGCCAGACTGTGTGGGCCGTTGGATGAGCATTTGATGATCAAGGGCCCCGTCGCCAGTATGGAAGTTTCAAGGAACCGTGGTGTGTCCTCCAAGTTGTCGATAGTAGACAGGCGTGTTTATCCCTTCGATGTGTAACCGACCATGTGTTAACTCCTAGGTAGCCTAGGCGTCTGTATAAGCCGGAGGGTTTTAGGTTGTAAACAAAGGACAACTCATCTAGGGTTTAGTTATTCGATCTCGAGGTAGATCAACTCTGTAACCTACATATCATCAATACAATCAAGCAGGACGTAGGGTATTACCTCTGTAGGAGGGCCTGAACCTGGGTACACATCGTCTACTTCGTCTCATGTTACCATCGATGCTAGTCTCACAGCTCGGGACACCATACCCGAGATCCCCCGGTTTGACACTAACACCCATCTACTAGTACATAAGTGGTTTTGACCTCAAAAAAAATCAGGAGATGACTTTCGGGACGGAACACCGCCATCTCGAGGCGGAACGTCGACAGGAGCACTTTTGCCCTCCGATGGAGCGATTCCGTCAGGGGAACTTCCCTATTAGAGGGGGAAATTGAAGCCATCATCATCACCAACAATCCTCTCATATTTGGGAGGCCATTCTTCATTAACATCTTCAACAACACCATCTCCTCTCAAACCCTAGTTCATCTCTTAAGTTCGATCTATGTATCGGAACCTCAGATTGGTACCTATGTGTGACTAGTAGTGTTGATTACCTTGTGTAGTTGATTACTATATGGTTTATTTGGTGTAAGATTATATGTTTAGATCCATTATTCTATGCAATACCCCTATGGTCTTGAGCATGTATATTATTTTTGAGTAGTAACCTTTTTTCTTGAGGTCACGGGAGAAGTCATGTTGCAAGTAATAATGTGAATTTGATATGTGTTCAATATTTTGATTATATGTATGTTGTGATTTCCTTAGTGGTATCATGTGAACATAGACTACATGAAACGTCACCATCCTTGTGCCGATGGGAATGCATTGTGGAGTATTTATTAAATGATCGGTTGCTAGAGTGACGAAATCTTAAACCCTAGTTTATGCGCTACGTCGTAAGGGGCTGATTTGGATCCAGATGTTTAATGCTATGGTTAGATGTTATCTTAATACTTTTCTCGTAGTTGCGGATGCTTGCGAGGGTGTTAATCATAAGTGGGAGGCTTCTCACGTAAGAACAAAACCCAAGCACCGGTCCACCCACATATCAAATTATCAAAGTAGCGAACACGAATCAAACCAACATGATGAAAGTGACAAGATGAAATTCCCATGTACCCTCAAGAACACTTTGCTTATCATAAGAAATAGTTTTGGCCTGTCCTTTGTCTCAAAAGTATTGGGGTACCTTGCTGCACTTTACCTATTGTTAACGTTACTTGCTCGTTACCAATTATCTTGCTATCAAACTACCTATTACCTACAATTTCAGTGCTTGCAGAAATTACCTTGCTAAAAACCGTTTGTCATTTCCTTGTACTCCTCATTGGGTTCGTTACTCTTTCTTATCAAAAAGGCTATGATTGACCCCTACACTTGTGGGTCATCAAGAATCTTTTCTAGCACCATTTCCGGTGAGCGAAGCTCTCTTAGTAAGTGGAAATCGGTAAGGAAAAACTTATAATACGTGCTGAAATTTATTGTCACTTGTCACTATGGAGAACAATCCTTTGAGGGTCTGTTCAGGGTATCTTCGCCTCGGCAGGAACCAATATTAGTTGCTCCTGAACCTACTACACCAACTAAAAATATTGGTTATGAAATTCCTTCGGGTATGATAGAACAACTGCTAGCTAATCCTTATGAAGGAGACGTCACTGAACATCCCAATATGCACCTAATACATGTGGATGAAATTTGTGGATTATTTAAGCTTGTACGTTTATCCGGAGATGAAGTTAAGAAGAAGGTTTTCCCTTTATCTTTGAAGGGAACAACATTGACATGGTATAGGATATGTGATGATATTGGATCATGGAACTGGAATCAATTGAAATTGGAATTCCACCGAAAGTTTTATCCTATGCATCTAGTTCATCATGATGAGAATTCTATATAGAACTTTTGGCCTCATGAAGGAGAAAGCACCACTCTAGCTTGGGGGAGGCTAAATTCAATTCTATATTCATGCCCCAATCATGATCTCGAGAGAAATTATTATTCAAAAAAGTTATGAGCGACTTCCTCATAATGATCGATCCATGCTCAATACTTATTGTACCTGTTCTTTTATGAAGAAGACTATTGAATTCAAGTGGCATCTCTTATCAAGAATTAAACACAACTCTGAAGATTGGGAACTCGACGAACATAATGAGTCAGGTAGTAAGCTTGAGTTTGCTTGTGTTAAGTCTTTTATGAATATCGATGCTTTTCACAAGTTTAACACTAAATATGGACTTGACTCTAAGATAGTAGCCTCTTTTTGTGAATCATTTGCTAGTCATGTTGACCTCCCTAAGGATAAGTGGTTTAAATATCATCCCCCTATTAAAGAAGAAATTAAAGAACCGTTCATAGCTAAAGAAGAGACTACTATTTACAATGTTGATCCAGTTGTGCCTACTACTTATATGGAGAAACCACCTTTCCATGTTAGGATAAAGGAACACGCTAAGGTATCAACTATGGTTCGCAAGAGTAATATTAAAGCACATAAGCCCTCTGAACAAATTAAAGTAGAACCTAGTGTTTCTATGTTTAAAGATTTGTTGGTAGAAAATATTGTTGGGAATGTTATTTAATCGTGTGATGAAGCTGCTAGAATTTCTAAACCGATGAAAAAGATAAACATAGACCCATAGTTGGCTTGCCTGTTGTCTCAGTTAAAATAGGATATCATTGTTATCATGGCTTATGTGATTTGGTTGCTAGTGTGACTTATATTCCTTTTACTTTATACAAATTATGATTGAGATAACACCTGCTAAATTAGAAGATATTGATGTTACCATTAAACTTGCTAATAGTGACAACGTCACACCAAATGGGATTGTTAGAGATGTTGAAGTCTTGTGTGGGAAAATAAAATAGCCTACTGATTTTCTAGTTCTTTGTTCCCCACAAGATGACTTTTGTCCCATTATCTTTGATAGACCTTTCTTGAACATTGTTAATGTTAAGGTAGATTCTCAAAAACAAACCGTCGGTGTTGAGTTTGGTGATGTGTTTTCTAAGTTTTTAGACAACCTCGTGATAAAGAATAATGTGGTAAGGATGAAATAATTGGTCTTGCTTCCATTGTCGTTCCTCGTACAGAACAATATTTGGTAGACCATGAAAATGATATGCACTTGCGTGAAAGAAATGAAATAGATAAAAAATTCTTTGAACACCAACCTCTACTAAAACACAATTTGCCTATTTAAACTCTAGGAGGTCCTCCTCCACCTAAAGGCGATCCTATGTTTGAATTAAAACAACTGCCTGACACTTTGAAGTTTGCTTATCTTGATGAGAAAAAGATATATCTTGTTATTATTGGTGCTAACCTTTCGGAACATGAAGAACAAACATTATTGAAAATTCCGAGGAAGCATCAGGCTTCTATTGGATATACTCTTGATGATCTTAAGGGCATTAGTCCCACTCTATGTGAACACAGGATCAATATGGAACCTAAAGCTAAACCCGTTGTCGATCACCAACGACGATTGAATCCTAAGATGATAGAAGTGGTAACAACTGAAATATTAAAGCTTCTAGAAGTAGGAATAATCTATCCCATAGCTGATAATAGATGGGTAAGTCCCGTTCATTGTGTCCCTAAGAAGGGAGATAGTATTGTTGTTCCTAATGATAAACATGAACTTATGCGACAAAGAATGGTTACTGATTATGGAATGGTAATTAAATTTTCGAAAACTAAATAAAGCTACTAGAACAGATCATTTCCCTGTCCCTTTCATAGATCAAATGTTAGAAAGATTATCTAAACACACACACTTTTGTTTCCTAGATGGATATTCTGGTTTCTCTCAAATACTTGTGTTGCAATCTGATCAACAGAAAACCACCTTTACTTGTCCTTTTGGAACCTATGCTTATGGACATATGCCTTTTGGTTTCTGCAATGCACATTCTACCTTTCTAAGATGTATGGCTGCTATATTCTCTAATTTTCGTGAAAAAATTGTGGAGGTTTTCATGGATGATTTTTTCGTTTACGGAACTTCGTTTGATGATTGCTTAAGCAGCCTTGATCTAGTTTTGCAGAGATGTGAACAAACTAATTTCGTCTTGAATTGGGAGAAGTGCCACTTAATCTTAAAAAAAGGTATTTTCTTGGGGTATAAAATCTCCGAACGAGGTACTGACGTGGATTAAACTAAAGTTGATGCAACTGAGAAAATGCCATGTCCTAAAGATATCAAAGGTATTCGAAGTTTCCTTGGCCATGCTGGTTTCTATATGAGGTATATTAAAGAATTCTCCAAAATTTCTATGCCTGTTACCAATCTTTTATAAAATGATATTCACTTACTTTTTGACGATGATTGTGTTGAAGCCTTTGAAACACTTACGAAAGCCTTCACCACTACACCTATTGTTCAACCACCTGATTGGACCTTGCCTTTTGAAATTTTGTGTGATGCTAGTGATTATGATGTTGGTGTTGTTCTAGGCCAAAAAGTTGATAAGAAACTAAATGACATCCATTATGCTAGCAAAACTCTAGACAGTGCCCAAAGAAATTATGCTACTACTAAAAAAGAATGTTTAGCAGTTGTGTTTGCTTGTGATAAATTTAGATCTTATATTGTTGATTCCAAAGTTATTGTTCACACTGGTCATGCTGCTATAAAATATCTTATGTAAAAGAAATATGCTAAACCTAGACTCATTAGGTGGGTTCTCTTGCTTCAAGAATTTGATTTACATATCACTCATAGGAAAGGAGCTGAGAACCCCGTAGATGATAACTTGTCTAGGTTAGAAAATATTATTCATGACCCACTACCAATTGATGATGGTTTTCCATATGAACAATTAGCTGCAATAAATGTTTCTTAAATTACTCCTTGGTATGCTGATTATGCTAACTACATTGTTGCTAAATATATTCCACCTAGTTTCCCATACCAACAAATGAAAAAAATTCTTCTATGATTAAGACATCACATTTGGGATGACCCACATCTTTGTAAAGGAGTAGATGCTATTATTAGACGTTGTGTACCTGAGAATGAACTGGAAGAAATCCTATGGAAATGTCATTTCGGAGCCTATGGAGGACATCTTGCGGGAGATAGAACTTCTCATAAGCACTACTACAGGATTTTCCAAACATGACACATCAATCAGAGACCCTTCGACGAAACTGTGTGCGATCCATCAATCACAAACAGTATAGTTCAAGCTCCGCCTCCAATGACAAAAACCGTGCGCGATGAAGGAACTAGCAAATACCGTTCAAGAAAGTTGCGTGTGTGATGCGTTGCATACAGTTTGTTCTGATGAACTGTTCTTGATTACGGAAGATAATAGAAATAGTTAACAAACTATATACGTGTGATAGTGCGACATACAGTTCACTCGGAAAAACTGTTTGCGCTGGTCCAGCAGGACACAAACGAGTTAGCCTAAGAAGGCGTGTGTGATACCTAACAAACAGTTCATTCAACAGAATTGTGTGTGAAGACTAATAATAACCCAAACGGTTCATCTTGATAACTGTTTGTCTTGTGGGTACTCGGCAAACTGTTCATTCATCAGACATGTGTGGGAAGACCAATAATAACCCAAACGATTCATCCTGACAACCTGTGTGTGTTGTGGGCACACGATTGCTGTTAATAAATGTATGAGATGTGATTTTCCCTCTTTGCACAACATCTATATGCTCTGTCTACAGAACACTAATATTATTGTTGCATAACCAACTTGAACATACAATTCCATAAATGATTACACAAGACATGTACATTCCTCAATATAAATTTACAAGAAGTAGACGATCATCAAATCATATTGTTCTTCTTACGATGGTTGCCGGCACTACTCTGCTTGTGGCTATCCCCCGTCGTCTGCAAGAAGGAGCCACTTCCTCATGTCAATGATCCACATGTACATCTCGTAGCTGGTGTACACATCCTTGGTCGCGTACTTGATGTGTTCTTCATCCAGTTCGTCGACCCAGGCCGCGTGCCAGGCAGTCTTATCCTTGTGGCACTCAACCTTCAAGTCTCTGTAGTAGGGGTCGATGAGAGCCGCGGCGAGGTAAACCAGGGAGTCCTTTCGCTTCTTCTTCTCGCCCTTAGACCCTGTACTGACCTTTGCAGTTGACAAGCTTCTCGCAGGACAAGCCCGAAGTCTTGAGAACCTCTAGATTGTTGGTGGTGTCCACTGTTGCAAACTTGTAGTCGGGGCTGTTGACAAACCTGGCAAAATGCTTGCAAGGCCTTGTGGCCAGGCAGTAGTGGTAGACGAGCACGTGATGGCGTATGCACAACTGGGCTAAGACAACCTTCTGATCATGCCCAACACGACCGCTGTTATACTCGAGGTCGAATCCGACCACTTTGTTCTTGTCATCCTCAGCAAGCAGCTGCTCCAACATTTTGATGGAGTTCACCACCATGACCGGGTCGTTGGTGTACACCATCGAGAGATCCATCTTCCTGCTGTGTGTGTCCACTTTGACAATAGTGGCAAACTGCTGCTCGGTGCTAGCAGCCGCCATTGGATCCGCATAGCAAGGTTGAAGCGATGAAGAGATGTGCATCCTCTCTATATTATTTGCCATCGTGGGTGTGCTTCCTGGGTTGTGTGGGGTGATCAGAAGTTGGAAGATGAAGGTAAATGGCCGCATGAACCGCATGGCAGTTTTTGCAGCGCTTAACTGCATGGTGGTGCCGGGAGCGGTGCAACCGCTTCCATATGGCTCACCGAACATGCCAGATCGTTTGCGCATGGATGCCAATAGAGCGGCCGGGCATGCACATACGCAAGCACAGCGCGTCGAGGCCGCATAAACCGCCTCATGCATACATTCATTCGCGATGGTGCATACAGAACGACCGTTTGCTTTGTAATAAAACACAAACGATTGTTTGTTATTAACGGTCTATGTACTTGTGATTTCTCCCACCTCCGTACGGTCTTGTCACCGCGTTGCCGCTCAAGGATTCTAGTGCACACTTCAGTAGCGTGCAAGTTTCCCGCTCGGTGCGCCGAAATGCCCCAAACACCCAATGCTTCGGGAGTGCACAACGTTTCTTTTGGGCTTCATGAATGTGCACAAGCTTCCTGTCCCCACGCATGAATGCGCACAAGCTTCCTGCCTGGCTCGCCTTGGCCGCCTGCTTTATAAACCCTCACGGCCGGCCTCTCCACATCACATTCATCCCCTCCCTGCCCGTAGCTTCCGGAGTTTTCTTCACCCCCAATCGCCAATGGCACCTATGTTGTCGTCGCTCTGCCACCCAGCTAGACGACAGCTCTAGCTGGGAGGCTGCACCGCGTCAGCGATGTAGTACCCGGAAGAGTGTAGTGCCTGTGGCGTCCTTGTTGGCTATGCATAGGACACACACCACATTTGGCCGAAGGCAGCTGCTGCCGACGACCGTTGTCGTCCCCGACCCACCATCGGCCGTTGTTTTCGCCACCCCACCAGCTGCCTCTATGGCCGCCACCACACCAGTGTCCGCCTTGGCAGCCACCCCATGGTCAGCCGTCGTGGCCATCACTCGCTCCGCCACCATGGCCCAAAGGCGGGAGGAGGCAAACACCGCCGAAGCATATCCGCTCAGCTTTTGCGTTAGTGGCCTAGCACGCTACATAAACTTCTTATGTGAGGAGGAGGAGGTCCAGGTCGTGCACGCATAGAGGCTTACCGCCGCCATGGCCACATCAGAAACCACAACTATGGCGCGGAATGATTAGATCTACACCGAGTCCCGTCGCTTCGAGGAGGAGCGTTAGGAGCGGCGACGACCGACGGATTCGAATCATCTAGCTCGTCGGTAGGCTTCTTCTCCTCTGCCTCCTACTGAATGCACTCTTCAGAGGAGAAGGCTGCTGGTAGTAGCACGAAGCCCCTCCAGAGTAGCATTTAGGGGCTATTTTGTTCAGTTCATCTTACTATAGATATGGTTGAACTATACAGTGTACTTTAAATTAGCTAGTATATATAGTTGAACTAGCTATTTCAGTACGTGGTTGGCTACAAATGGGGAAATTTTGTTTTATTTAGCTATCTATTAGTGAAATGTATGTTTACTGAATTTCAGTTGCAAAATTGCACCGTAATAGTGATTTTGTTCCTCCAAAATTGGACAAATCTTAGTGTTTCCAATTTGGCAAATGAAAATTTAACCAATATGACAGATTGGAATATTACCTGACTCCTGCTGCTAATGCATCGATCGGTGCTTACATGGGGTGCTTAGTGTATTAAATATCTTAGCAACTCAAGTCCACAATGCATTGTCGCCAAGGTGCCTTCATTTAATGATTTAGCAACAAAACTCTTGCATGGATTGGTGAGTTTATTTCTTTTAAGTGCTTTGCCAAGGTTCACGCGCCTGACATTGTTTCTTCATGTGGTCACCAAACTCATATTGAGGGAGTCCTAGATTAAGGGGTGCTCGGATAGCCGACCTGTCTCTCATGGGCTAGACTATGTGGGATGTTGGATGAGCATTGGATGATCAAGGGCCCCATCACCAGGATGGAAGTTTCAAGGAACTGTGGCGTGTCCTCGAAGTTGTAGACAGTAGATAGGCGTGTTTATCCCTTCTACGTGTAATAGACCATGTGTAAACCCTAGGTACCCTCAGCATTTATATAAGCTGGAGGGTTTTAGGTTGTAGACAAAGGACAACTCATGTAGGGTTTAGCTATTTGATCTCAAGGTAGATCAACTCTATAACCTACATATCATCGATACAATCAAGTAGGACATAGTGTATTACCTCCATAGGAGGGCCCGAACCTGGGTAAACATCGTCTCCTTCGTCACCTATTACCATCGATTCTAGTCTCACAGTCAGGACACCCTACCCAAGATCCTTTCATTTTGACACCGACATTGGTACTTTCATTGAGAGTTCCACTGTGATCACCAAAGCAATTGATGGCTCGCCTTGTGACAAGCAACGAGGTCTGCAGCCAGGGGATTCTCACCCCTAATCAAATTCTCACAAGCGGCGGCATCTTGTCACACGCCGACCTGATTAGCCACCTTGGCCAGATCAGAAACTTTTCCCTTGATCAAGAATCAAGTATGGAACCCTAGAGTTCGTCGCTGATTCAGGGGGAGAACTTTTCTTGATAGGACCGTCGACTCTTATGAAGAAGCCGACAGGTCTCGACGCTTCGACTCTGAAAACATTGGGCCCAGCTTATGATGAAGTCGTCACCCCCGGGCTGTTTAGAACGCCCAATCCGGCCGTTGTGACCTGATCCACCATGGCTAAACAGGACCCGGATCCGCTTTCCTGCAACTCCAGAACTGCGATGCCACATATCAATTCGACTCTCTGTAGTGACACGCATCCTACCATCGCCTCGTTTTTAAACGAGCTATTCGACCGGATTGAGACCATGCATATGTCTGATGACCAGGTTCCCTTCTATGACCGGCTCGGGCTTAGACCCGATGATAGGGAGATTAACGTCTCCACAGTCACCCACCTAGTCACCACCGTCGAGTGTTCAACTGGGGGCTCATCCCCCAGCGACCGGAATTAAAAACGATTTATACCCCGGTCTATGATCACCGAGACCTCGCCTGCAACCCAGACACTAGAGTTCACTCTGGAGACAGAGCGGTATCGGTCCCTGATCTAGCACATAACTCGGAGTCCATTATTACGAACTCACAACATGGCCTGGACTCAAAAAATTCGCACCCACCACCCAAGACGATCACCCAAGTATCGCACCAAATCCCTAGTCTTCAGACTTATAGGATGTTAAACAATTACCACGAGAGTCAGTTCATTATTTTTGGGCTAGACTCCTACTCGCTAGAAGCAGAGAAAAATGCCTCAGTGACCAAGAGATAATGGCAACCTTCAATCATAGTTCCCATGATGAAGGGATTCTCAACGCCCTGGCTCGCAGACACATTCATGACTTCACCAAACTATTGGACTTGGTACAAAAATATTGTGCCACAGATAGCACATGGCAAGCCGAACGGCCAATTCTGGAACCAACCTTTACTGAATACCCTAGAGGAGATCGGAAAAAGAGGATACCTCCAAAGGAGCCTTCCACATTTGAATCTGTTGAAAAGAGGAATAGGCCCCCCATGGGGGTCAGTACTATTCTTGATGGGCTATTGGACAAACCATGCCCTATACATTCCGTATTGCCAAACACAAGATCGACTCATAGCCTTAGAGCTTGCTAGGTTATCAGGCAGGTCGCAAAAAGTGGTGAAGCCATTCTTTAGGCAATATCACTGAATAGGCGCTCCACATAACCACTCGAATACAACATCAAAGTCCTGACGATCTACGAAACGTTCCGCTCAAGGAACAGGAGGAAAAGAGCCTTTAAAGAACTCAAATAGGTCTATCATGTGGCAGCAACAACTGCATGGGCAGACATACCCATTACCTTCGGAGATACTGACTGACCAGACAATTTTCCCGGTCATTCACCGGATGCACTAGTCCTGAACCCCATCATCGCTGGCCTCAGATTACACAAGGTGCTAATGGACGGTGGTAGTTGTTTAAACCTGATCTATGAAGACACCCTGGAAACTGCAGTTCGACCGATCTCACATCGAGCATAGCAACACGACTTTCCGGGGAATCATTCTGGGGAAAGAGGCGCTTTATTCAGGATGTATAGTCCTGGACGTAGTGTTCGGCTCGGCCAGAAACTACCAATCCAAAGAACTCCTCTTCCATATCGTGCCCTTCCCCAGCGTCTATCACACCATATTGGGACACGATGCCTTCACAAAATTCCAGGCTATACCCATTATGGGTATATGAAACTCAAGATGCTAGGACCAACTGGGTAATCACAATCGCCAATGATCCGAATATAGCCCTTTGGGCCAAAAACAAAACAACAGCGCTCGCCCTTGAGGCACTAGATGAGACCTTCGCTGCAGAAGAACTGATCGCACTTCGGTCAATAGTTGACAAGGATGATGTGATCCTTTAGAGGAAATCGTTAAATTTCAGGTGCACCCAATGGACCCCAATAAGACAACGTCCATCAGAGCTTAGCTCGATTCCATAGTGGACGAATCACTACGGACATTTTTATGGGAAAACTGGGACATCTTCGCTTAGCATCTTTGCGATATGCCCAGAATCCCACGACGACTAGGTGAACATAGTCTGAACATCATTGCGGGCTTCAAGCCGGTTAAGCAGACGCTACACCTCTTTTCTGAGCCCAAAGGCCAAGCTATGGGTGAAAAATTAGCTAAACTTCTAGAGTCCGGATTCATTCGGGAAATTAAGTACCCCGAGTGGTTGGCAAACCTGGTGATGGTACCAAAGAATGACAAATCATGGCGGCTGGGCGTCGACTTTAAAGACCCCAACAAGGCCTGCCCTAAGGACCCTTTCCTACCATGCATAGACTAGATTATTGTTGCCATAGCCGGACACGACTCGTTGTGTTTCCTAGACACTTATTCCGGATACCATCAGATTAAAATCAAGGAATCTGACCAAGCAAAAACCACATTCATCACCCCCTATGGGCCATTCTGCTTCAACATGATACCCTTTGGGCTAAAAAATGATGGCACGACGTACCAGCGCATGATCCAAAATTGTCTCGCAAAACAAGTCGGTAAAATAGTCGAGGCATACGTGGACGACGTAGTAATCAAAACAAAACACGTCAGCCTGTTAATTGAAGACCTACAACAAACCTTTGCTAGCCTACGCGAGTATGACCTACGACTCAATCCAGAGAAATGTGTATTCGTAGTTGCCGCTGGTAAACTGCTCGGATTCATCATCTCCCATAGAGGAATAGAAGAGAATCTAGCTAAGATCCACGCTCTATCAGAGCTTGTAATTCCCATACAGCTAAAGAATGTTCATAGGTAGGATGGCTGTGTAGCGGCGCTAAGCCGCTTTATCTGGCGCCTCGGGGAAAAGGCTTTATCGCTCTATAGACTACTGAAACGGACCAACAATTTCGAGTTGACCGGTGAAGCATCGGCTGCGTTAGAAGAAATTAAAACACTGCTGGCAAGCAATCCCATACTCACAGCACCAGGCGCTGGTGAGCCCATATTACTATACATATGGGCTACAAACCAAGTCATTAGTGCAGTGCTCATCGTCGAAAGAGAGGAGGAGGGACACAAATTCCGGACACAAAAGTCGGTCTATTACGTGTCAGAAGTACCAACGTAGTGCAAGTATAGATACTCGCACTACCAGAAGATAGCCTATAGAGTTTTTATGGCATCACGGAAACTTAGACACTACTTCCAAGAGTGTTTGGTCACGATGACATCCGAAGTAGCCCTGAACGATATAATGAAAAACAGGGATGCCACTGGCCGCATAGCCAAGTGGGATATTGAGCGCCTTCCCTTTGAAATTACCAGCAAGCCATGACGAGCCATAAAATCTCAGGTACTGGCAGATTTCCTTGCCGAGTGGAAAGAGCCGGAGCTCCCTAGGGAAAATAGTACATACTCCCACTGGACGATGTACTTCGATGGATCCAAAACTTTGGCCAGACTGGGGGCTGGAGTTATCCTCACATCCCCCACAGGCGACAATGTTCAATACGTGTTGCATATCATCTATGCCGATAAAAACAATGTAGCCAAATACGAAGCACTCTTGCACGGTCTTCGGATGGCAGTAATAATGGGCATACGCCGGCTAGAGGTACGGGAATACTCCAACTTGATAATTTCCCAAATCAACGGCGAATTCGACGCCAAAAATCCGAAGATGGCGGCATACAGAAACATTGTCCTAAAGTTATCCGCATAGTTCGAGGGGCCGGAGTTTCACCATGACGCTCACGACAACAACCAAGCTGCCGACATACTGGCCCGCATGGGGGCTAAACGCAACCCTATCCCAAAAAACACTTTCCTGGAAGGACTCTTTAAGCCATCCGTGGTTTGGTAGGACAATGATAAGGACGCCGATCTAAATACCGCGGAAGAGGTTGTTCCCCTATAAATGAACCAGACAACCAAATCACCAACGGATTCGTAATGGATGAAATGCCTTCAACTCATGAGGTCACGGCAGTAATCGCGCTATGGACCGAGCCCTTCCTCGCCTACCTTCTTCGCTAAGAACTCCTCGATGATCAGAGGAGGCGCGGTGCATAATTTGGTGATCCAAAGCCTACAAAGTACACGAGAAGCACCACCAGAATATTACATCAGTGCATATTTGAGGAACAAGGACAACTGCTCTTAGCGGAAATCCACGCAGGGATGGGCGGTCATCATGCCGCAGCAAGAGCCTTCTTTAGCAAGGCCTGCCGAGCATGTTTATTTTTGCCCACTGCTTGAGCAGGCGCCTAGTCATTTCTTAAACACTTCACGGGGTGTCAACTATTTGCAAATCAAAGTCACATGCCCCCAACACCTCATTGAACTATTCGGATCACCTGGCCTTTCGCGGTCTGGGGGCTAGATATGATTAGACCACTTAAAGGGGGGACCAAGAAGAATAAATACTTACTGGTCATGGTGGACAAGTTCACCAAATGGATAGAGGCAAAACCCGTCAAATCGGCCAAGTCCGGACCAGTAATCGACTTTATATCTGGCGTAGTACACTGTTACTGTGTCCCGCACAGTATAATAATGGACAATGGATCCAACATCATGGCCCAAGAGGTCAAGGGCTGGTGTGCAAAAATGGGCATCAATCTCGATTACGCATCGGTGTATCATCCGCAGACCAATGGACAAGTCGAATGATCAAACGGCCTCATCATGAGCGGCATTAAGCCACGTTTGGTCCGTTCTCTTCATGAGTCCGACTACATTGGGTGGAGGAGCTCGACTTCGTTCTATGGGGCCTGTGCACCATGCTGATTAGATCAACGTGACATACACTGTTCTTCGTGGTCTATGGGCAGAAGCAGTCCCCCCTTGTGATCTTACTCACGATGCACAAAGGGTGGGCATGTATGAGGAAAAGGAAGCCAAGTTAGATCGACAAGACGACCTGGACGCCTTAGAAGGAGAGTGCGACATTACTAACAGCAGTCCGAACATTACCAGAGTACGGAGGTCAGGGCAAAAGCATACAACATGGGTTAACTTGTCTTACGACTCCCTGAGAAGCAGAAGCATAAACGCAATCCCAAATGGGAGGGCCCCTTCATAATCGACGAAGTGGCTTACCGTCTTCGGAACAAGTCAGACAACCGCCTTGAACAAAATGTTGGGGAACATTGCATGGGAAACAAAAAAATTCCTACACACACGCAAGATCTATCCATAGTGATGATCATCTACGAGAGGGAGAGTGGATCTACGTACCCTTGTAGATCGCTAAGCGGGAAGCGTTAAGAAACGCGGTTGGTGTAGTCGAACGTCTTCGCGATCCAAATCACCGAGCGTCCCGCGATCTCATCACGATCCATCCTGCGATCCAATCATGATCCGTCCCACGAACTCATCATGATCCATCCCGCGATCTCGTCACGATCCGTCCCGCGAACTCATCACGATCCGTCTCGCGATCTTGATCACGGTCTTTCCGATCTAGCACCGAACGGACGGCACCTCCGTGTTCAGCACACGTGCAGCTTGATGACGATCTCCACTGTCTTGATCCAGCAAGAGGAAGTGGAGAGGAGGAAGAGTTCACAGGCAGCGTGACGGCGCTCCGGCGATGCTGGTGGAGCAATTTCGGCAGGGCTTCGCCTAAGCACTGCGAAAATCCGATCTAGAGGAGCACCGGTGGAACGGGTAGCACGTGGCCGTAAAATCTAGTGCAGAACACCCAATACCACCAGTATATATAAGAGGGAGGGAGGAGGAGGGATGGAGCACAAGGCTGCCCTTGCGCAAGGAGGAGAGGAGGAATCCTCCTCCAATCCTAGTAGGACTAGGATTCCTCCTTTCCTACTTGCAATATCTTTCCACCTTGTGTTTTTTCTTTCTCTTTTAACTCCAGCCACATGGACCTCTTAGAGGACTTCCACCAGCCCACTAAGGGCTCATTTCCACCCTCCCGATGGTCCCTCGGTACACTACCGGCACTCCTGGTACACTACCGATGAACCCGAAACTTTTCCGGCGACCAAAATAGGACTTCCTATAGATGAATCTTTACCTCCAGACCATTCCGGAGCTCCTCGTGATGTCCGGGATCTCATCCAGGACTCCGAACATCCTTCGGTCACCACCATACATAATTCTATACTACCGAAACTTCACCAAACCTTAAGTGTGCAGACCCTGCGGGTTCGAGAACTATGTAGACATGACCAAGACACCTCTACGGTCAATAACCAATAGCGGGACCTGGATGCCCATATTGGTTCCTACATATTCTACGAAGATCTTTATCGGTCGAACCTTTATGTCAAGGATTTAGTTAATCCCGTATGATGTTCCCTCCGTTCTTCGGTATGTTACTTGCCCGATATTCGATCGTTGGTATCTCCATACCTAGTTCAACCTCGTTACCGGCAAGTCTCTTTACTCGTTCCGTAATACAAGATCCCGTTACTAACACTTAGTCACATTGCTTGCAAGGCTTGTTGTGATGTTGTATTACCGAGTGGGCCCTAAGATACCTCTCCGTCACATGGAGTAACAAATCCCAGTCTTGATCCATGCCAACTCAACAGACACCCTCGGAGATACAAGTAGAGTACCTTTACAGTCTCCCAGTGAGATTGTGACGTTTGATACAAACAAGGCACTCCTCCGGTGTTAGTGAGTTGCATGATCTCATGGTCATAGGAACATATACTTCACATGCCGAAAACAGTAGCAATAAACTGACACGATCATATGCTACGTTTGTAGTTTGGGTCTTGTCCATCACACCATTCTTCTAATGATGGGATCCCTTTATCAAATGACATCTCACGTCCATGGCTAGGAAACCTTAACCATCTTTGATCAACGAGCTAGTCTATTAGAGGCATACTAGGGACATGGTTTTGTCTATGTATCCACACATGCATCTAAGTCTCCGATCAATACAATTATAGCACGGATAATAAACGATTATCATGAACAAGGAAATATGATAATAACTAAATTATTATTGCCTCTAGGGCATATTTCCAACACGAAACCCATGGAACAGCTCGTCTTCGGTGCTTCTACAGATAAACCAGTGTCGTCACATTCGTTACCCTTTACCTCCTTTTTCTTTAATTTTTTCCTTCGCATCCAACCTTGTTGTTTGGTACATTTGAATTTTTCCCTTTCTTCCAAAATATATGTTCGGTTCAACCGATCTTGTACTAAGATTTTCGGCTTACACCCTTAAGTGTTAAATCCGAACACAACACCTCCTGACTTCTTCCCTAAGCCAATGCTTTTATATTATAAGGATTTATCCACACTTATTGTGTACACATATTTCCCTTGTCCCATTCAAGACATCCTCATATGCATCAATAGGAACTAAGACTTTGTCAAGCTGGATTGCCTCGCTTCTTTGCTTACCCTCTACGTTCCCGATTGTTCGGCTAGAGCATAAAGGGAGCACCTTTGTGATTGTTATGGACGGATCATCTGGATACATACCTTAGACGGGTGAAGCTAAAAGCTAGCTATCTTCAGTAGACAATTGGTTGGCACCTACAGAAGCAATTAGTAAGTCCATGGTTATTATAATCATTACTCAGGCTTCCTTTGTCACAAAAGCCATTACACTAGAGGAATCAGGCACTTTGCCGTCAGCCATCCCGGACGGCAAAGGCATGCATCCCGAACGACAAAGGCTTTGCCGTCCGCCAGCAGACGACCAACCGTCCGGCTGAATAAGCCATGGTAAAGGGAGCTTTGCCATCTGCTGGCGGATGGCAAAGACCTTTGAATCTTTGTCGTCTGCCAGCAGACGACAAAGGGCCTGGATGGCACACGTGGCAATTTAGCTCCGTTAAGGGCTTAACGGCGTACTTTGCCGTTCCCTGGTAGATGACAAAGACCGTAGTTCTTTGTCTTCCGCCAGCGGATGGCAAAGTGCCTATTTCCCCCCTAGCCTAGGTGGGTTCTTTGCCGTCCGCTGGCAGACGACAAAGAACTAGGTTCTTTGCCGTTTGCCAACGGATGGCAAAGAACCCACCTAGGGCAGCTCCAGGTTGCACAGGCAGCTGCCACGTGGCATCTTTGCCGTCTGCTGGCAGACGGCAAAGCTCTTTGCTATTCGCCAGCAGACGGCAAAGTGGTTATATAGCCCCTATTTTTTCTGTTTTTTCTTAAAATCATTCAATTTGACAAAATATCACATATATATCTAACATATCAACAATAGAAGTTTCCAATAAGCATACCAACAATAAGTTTCAACAAGCATACCAACAATAAGTTCCAACAAGCATACCAAATAAGTTCCAAGAACATATCCAACATATACAAGTTTCGAACAACATATCCAACATACATATCCAAAACAAGTTTCCATAAACAAAAAGGAAGCAGGAGTAGAAGAGTACACTCCATCAATGCAAGCTTCCTCATCTATAGCAAATCTGCAAAGTAGGACAGATGAAAGTTAGAAGAAGAAGAAGACTAGCTAGAAGAAAAGAAGAAAAAGAAGAAGAATTTATCTTCTCTTTCTTTTTCTCCTCTCCTCTCCTCTTCTCCAAGGTAGTAATGCTATTTTCTAGCTAACTAAGCATATCAAGTCATTTTGGTGGAAAAAATGCTAAGTATAGGTCATTTTATAGCTATCCTAGGTAGAATATATAATTTTGGAGGTAAGTAAGGTTATTATGTCATTTTTGAGGAAAATAAGCTAAGTATAGGTCATTTTGGAGCTAAACTAATGTTATTAAGCCATTTTTTTACCCAAGTGAGCTAATTATGTCATAAATGAACTAGCTAAGCTAATTATATATCATTATTGAGCTATCCTAGGTAGTTATGCCATTTTGTACCTAAGTGAGCTAATTATGTCATAAATGAACTAGCTAAGCTAGCTATAGATCATTATTGAGCTATATACTAGGTAGTAATGCCATTTTCTAGTTAACTAAGCATATCAAGACATTTTGGAGGACAAAATGCTAAGTATAGATCATTTTATAGCTGTCCTACGTAGAATATACCATTTCTAGCTAACTAAGCATATCAAGTCATATTTGAGGAAAATAAGCTAAGCATAGGTCATTTTGGAGCTAAATAGGTCATTTCTTAAGCTAACTATGCATTTGTTAATGAAAACACTTGGGAAAAATATATGACCTAACTCATAATTCACAAATATATTACCTATCGTCCTTTGGAAGGCAGAAGAGCCCCTTTTTTGGGATCGGGGTGTCGGGGGTGTCGTGTCGGGGTAGGGGTGCTGTGTCGGGGTCGGGGGGTGCCGTGTCGAGGTGTCAAGGTGTTGTGTTGGGGGTCGGGGTGTCTGTGGTGTCGTGTCAGGGTTGGGGTGTCAGGGTGTCGTGTCAGGGTAGGGGTGCTGTTTCGGGGTCGGGGTGCCGTGCCGGGGTGTCGGGGTGTTGTGTCAGGGGTTGGGGTTTCTATGTTGTCATGTTGGGGTCGGGGTGTTGTGTCGGGGGTTGGGGTTTCTATGGTGTCATGTTGGGGTCGGGGTGTTGTGTCGGGGTCGGAGGTGTTGTGTCGGGGTCGGGGTGCTGCGTCGGGGTTGCGGTGTCAGAGTGTCGTGTCGGGGTCGGGGTGTCGTGTCAGGGTCGGGGTGTTGGGGGCAGGGGGTCACGGTCGGGATGGCAAACTCTTGACCCCTCGACCCCTCGGCGACCCTCGACCCCTGGACCCCTTTTCCCCTCGACCCTCGACCCCTCGACACCTCGATCCTCGACCCCTAGACCCTCGACCCGTTTTCCCCTCGATCCTCAACCCCTCGACCACTCGGCGACCCTCTTTTCCCTCGGCGACCCTGCTTTTCTACTTTTCCTACTTCTTTTTTCATCTTCTACTTGTACTTCTTTTTTTTCATCTTCTTCGTCTTTCTTCTTCTTCTTCTTCTTCTTCTTCTATTCTTTTCCTCCTCCTCTTCTTCTTCTTCTTCTTTATTTTCCTTTTTCCTCTCCATATTTTTATTCTTCTTCTTTCTTTTCCTTCTTCCTCTTGTCTTCTTTTTCTTCTTCATTTTCCTCATTTTCCTTTTTCCTCTCCACTTCTACTTTTTCTTCTTTTCTTATTTTTCAACAACATGAATTGTGTATACCGTCTCCTCAACATGCCCCATTTGTTTTTTAATTTAGTCTTGGAAATTTGTTTCCCTGTCCTAGCCAAGAACTTCTCTCCAAGATTTTTTATCATAATCTCTACGCTTCAAACATCTCGATTTGCCTCTTCATTTTTGATACATTTCACATCATAAATTTCAATCAAGCATATATAGAAGGTAAACTGACACACGCTTCGCTGCTGCCATAACCAGGAAGTAATAGTACATGTTTCACACACAAGCTGTTGCGTATCAACATTACCACGAAATAATGCATGTTGACGACACACACACACAAGTTATGCATCTTACTATGTATCATATTTGCACATAGGTTTCTCATGCTGGGATTTATATTCATACGAATTAGAAACCTAACAACAGCAGCATATGTAAGTAGGTTTGCTTGATTACCTCTAGCTGGTCAGAGGGGAGATGGGAAGAGCAGCCTCAAGGTGTCCTCCTCCTGCTCGAGGCGGATGCGGATGGCGTATCCGGGCAGGCAGAGGTGGAGCTCCTGCTGCTCGAGGCGGATGTGGGTGGCGAATCTGGCGGTGGTGAAGGTCTTGCTCAACGAGGGGCCGTGCCGGTGAAGAGCAGGTAACTGGCGGCAAAGCTCCTACGGTCGCAAGAGGAGACAGAAGAGGAG
Organism: Hordeum marinum; assembly: GCA_022496015.1. Lineage (NCBI taxonomy): Eukaryota > Viridiplantae > Streptophyta > Magnoliopsida > Poales > Poaceae > Hordeum > Hordeum marinum. The sequence continues at coordinate 332,813,737 of CM039676.1, read as the reverse complement.
GCGGGCAAGGGTGGGTGGAGCTCCTGTGATGGCCTGCAGCGATCGCTGACGCATGGGGACGGCGCGGCTCGGGCATGGGGGTCAGCCGGGCGGCGGGGGCGATGGTTGTTGGCGGCAGGGGTGGTGGTGGTCAGCGGCGGGGGCGGCTCGGGCACGGGGACGACATGGCTCTGGTACGAGGACGGCGTAGCTCAGGCGCAGGGTACGCGACAGAGAGACAGAGGAGATAGAGAGAGAGGGGGGGCTCGGGCACTAACGGTTTTTTGTTAGGTCAAAGCTCTTTGCTGTCTGCTAGCAGACGGCAAAGAGCCTAACTAACGGCCGTTAGGTTGGCCACTTTCTTTGCCGTCTGCTAGCGGACAGCAAAGAAGCTTTGTTGTCTGCTAGCAGACGGCAAAGAAAGTGGACGTTAGGTTGTCCTTGTTAGTGGGCCACCCTTCCTCTTTGCCATCTGCTAGTAGATGACAAAGCTAGTGTGCCGTCAGCTGGCAGACGGCAAAGAACTGGCTGATGGCAAAGAGCTTCTTTGTTGTCAGCTAGTTCTTTGCCGTCCGTTTTCTGGAAACTGATGGCAAATAGTTGCTTTGTCGTCTGCCAGCTGACGGCAAAGAACCGGCAGACGACAAATTTGCTATTTCCAGTAGTGTTAGCCGCATACTAGCAGTATATGACCTTACTACCTACGATCTATGTAGAACCCTGAAGAAAGGTATCGGTATAGGTACTATTTTCTTCGGAAGATGTTTCTTATGCTAAGATATAATATAACATATCTCCATGTGTGTTTTCCGTCTGTTTGCGCCAAATGACCGGATTGTCTGTTTCCCCGAACATAATTCACTCTACTTGGGTGATAATTTACGAGGAACACTCCCGAGCTCTTGGCGCGGGAGGTAGAAGCCGATGGACGGTTAAGACAAAGTTTACAACACATACGGAGTAATTCTTTGATTATTAGTACATAGTTACATATAGTCATACATCTTGCTGCTGATCAAGATTGTCAACTATGGCGTCCAAGGAGCAATCTTCTTGTGAGACACGGGAGGTAGGCATCACTTGGTCGTATACCGGGTGGAGCGGCACTTCTTGTCCATCTGACCCTACTGGCCCAACCCGAGCCATATGCTCCCGGTTAAGTCTGGTATAACGAGTCTTGATCATCGCCCATGCCTCTCGTGCTCCCTCTTGACAAGCCGATGTCTTCCACAGCTCGAACCTACTTTGGGCTCCCTTGAATTGATAGACCAGTTCGGTCATCTCCTTCGGAGGTTGCTCGGCGGGTCCTAACGCCTTTACCATGCTCTTCATAGCCTTTCGAGCCTTCTCATGAAGTGCAAACAACTCCTTTAGAAGGCTTCCCCGGTATGATCTGATCTCTTCTTCGGGTCGCCAGATAGGAGACATGTACATGAGTCAAGGCAGGTCCATTATGCTTAATTTAGAAGAGGTACTTTCTGTTTAGAATCACACTTACCGAACATTCCTCTGTAATATCTGGTTATCTCCCTGGGCTTGGGCCAATTGAGCCTTTAAGTTCTCAATTTCCTCGGCCTACTGTTTGTTCTCCGCCTTTAGGTGGTTCCTCTCTTCAAGATGTCATTGTAAAACATGACAGCCGGCCTCATGTTGGAACTCGGCATATCGCTGAGATTCTCGAGCTGCATCCAAATCTCTTTGCATTTTCCCAATTGATCCAGCTGCTACAAAGTACCCATGTGTGAGCATGGGAATATGTACTAAAGGCCAACAAAACAGATATACTAACAATGTGCTTCATGGGTAAAACTCTTCAAGTTCTCCAATTCGGCCTTCATAGATTCCACCTGTAGTCGGCTGGTCTCTAGCTCCTTGGCTAGTTGCTCGCTCTGCTACCTCAAGGCCTGCGTTAGCAGTAAAACAATACGATGACCCTTAATTTGGTCATTCCGACCAATTCAAGGTTCAGGGGCTACTGGGTTTAGACAAGTGATCGGACTCTTATAGCCGATTACTCACCTACATGCTTGATGATATCAGTTTCATTGCCTCCCCGAATCCATCTCGGGCAGCTCTGATGTGTGCGTCCGCCGAGCGAAGAGCATTGAACTCTTGTTTGGAGAGCATTGGGTAGGGTAGGTCCTCTTGTCGCTGCCGATGATGCATAGCGCTCTCTACCTCGGACTTGGTAACTGACATCACATCCCAGAGTTTTCAGGGGCCGGATTGATCATGGGGACCTGCACAGCGGATTTGGCATGAGCTGAAGCTCGGGAATTTTGAGCACTGCCGGACACCCTGGCAACCTCCTCTGCAGATTAAGGCTGAACTCTTTGCCTAAGTGTTTTGACATAAGGTCTCTTGTGAGGCTCTCTTAGTCATGATAATAAAATACAATAGTCGGATATAGTACCTTTGAGTTGAATAGATGGGCGGGCTTGTCCCCATGGCCGGCGTGTTAATCTCCGGCTCAGGCATTGCCGCTGTAGTTGATGCGTGTCTCACAGACCAAAGATGCCTGGGAGGAGGAGCTGGTACATTTAGATCAGTGGAGGATACCTGTCTTTTGTGGGATGAGTTCTTATTCTTCTTGATTATCGCAGAGGAAGGGAATGATCCGGGATAATCTATTATAATAGCCACCTTGGAGCGATCAAGGCTCTCCTGGTAGAAAACCCCGTCTTCAAGCTCAATTGTCAGATACGGGTCATCATGAAAGCCCATATCGTCATTACGGGAGTATTCCTCGGGCTGGGGGGTCGGACAGTTAAATATATCGATGAAGCTCATACATTCCTGTTCACATAAGTTAAAGGCTTCGGTCAGAAAGGGGTAGAACTAAAAAATTGAATTGTAGTCGCTAAATTGAAAGGCTTACCCATTCAATGGGATTGTGACTGGAATAGCCCTCCTTGGTCGGCAGCCGAACAAAATCTTCTTGCTCCACTTTGTATAGGTCGGCATGTGTGGCGGCCAATGTTGTTTGCTCGACAGGGCCCAATCATGAGGAGCCAATGGTGTCGCTTGTCCCGTTGGAACACGACAAAGGGTGTATTCTCTCCTAAAGAGGCTGGATGCACTAGGTGATGGCGGCAACCATGACGTCTATCATGGTCATCTTGTGTTGGGCTAGTACCCTCACGTGGGCCTCCAAGCATTGCACTTCGACGCCGTCTTCTTGGGACAAGCTCTTAGGTCACCAGTTGTACCTCTTCTTCAATGGTGCGTTGTAGTATTCAGCTAAACCCCTCTGATATGGGTCAAATAGGGGGACATCCTTGATATAAAACCATTCTGAAGACAATTCTACGAACCCCTTCGGTCTTCCCACCGGATACCCCGTCCCCGCTATGTAGCATACTTCAGCTTTGCCAACCTCCAAGATTGTCTTGTCCCGAGTTCGAGGGATGAGGTAGAAGTACTTCCTCCACAGTCCAAATGTGCCTCGCAGCCAAGGAACATCTCGCAAAGGGCAACGAAGCCCAAGATGTGCAAGATAGAGCCTAGGGTGAGGTGATGAAGCTGGATCCCTAAATCTCCAATAACCCCCTCAAGAATGGATGAATGGGGAACCCAAGACCCCACAAAAGGAAGGAATCAAAGCATACACGCTCCCCCTTTTGTGGATAGGGGAAATTTTCCACGAAGACTTCGCCGTTGAATGGAGATAAGCCAACGCGAACAACCGCTAGATCCTAGGAGGAAAGGTACCCTTGGTTCTCGCGGTTGCGTAGTCGAAGAAGGGAGATAGAACATCTTGTCCAATCCCTAGGACAGGAGCAGTAAGGGGGCAAAAAAGAGCTAGGGGCGCTCGCCATGTTTTTGTGCTGAACTTTCGCTAGAATTTTTTTTCGATGGGAACGAAGAAGAGGATGTGGCCTAAACGACGATTATGTTTGTTTAAATGAGTGATGCCTCCGTTGCAGAGGGGTAGTCTTCTAAAAAGCCACTGAATCGCTCGTCTCCCCATGACGCACGAAAATCGAGAAACACTAACGGTTATTATAATGGACCAGGCAAGCTCATGACGCTTGGGATATCACCGATGACTGGTCATTTGCTGAACAAGAAGGAGTAGAGGGACTCTCCTCGCAAGCCCAAGACTGTGAAACACAAAGATTATCCGGGTATACCTAGGCATTGAAGGCAAGTCCGTGGGCTACTAAGGGAGTCCTGGATTAAAGGGTGGTCGGATAGCCGACTTGTCTCTCATGATCCGGACTATGTGGGCCGTTGGATGAGCATTGGATGATCAAGGGCCCCGTCGCTAGGATGGAAGTTTCAAGGAGCCGTGGCATGTCCTCCAAGTTGTCGACAATAGTAGGCGTGTTTATCCCTTCGACGTGTAACCGACCATATGTAAACCCTAGGTACCCTCGGCATCTATATAAGCCATAGGATTTTGGGTTGTAGACATAGGACAACTCATCTAGGGTTTAGCTATTCGATCTCGAGGTAGATCAACTTTGTAACCTAGATATCATCAATACAATCAAGGAGGGCATAGGGTATTACCTATATAGGAGGGCCCGAACCTAGGTAAACATCGTCTCCTTTGTCTCCTATTACCATCGATTCTAGTCTAACAGCTCAGGAACCCATAACCGAGATCCGCCGGTTTTGACACCGACACATATCTCTCCTTAATTACCTCCCCGCATCAGATTTTTCTGCATACATGGAAACCTCACCAGTTAGCAATAGTATTAGTTATAGCATCGGGAGGGGCACACGGGTAATCATTCACGACCGTTTGCAATGAAATAATGAAATAATTCCTTCGCGCCAGATTTCATCTTGGCTTAGCAGGGAAGGAACAATTACGCTCGGTTTCCATATGGGTATTCAGTCTGAAATGTCTCTGACGACTGGCAAAGGACACGCCACCCCGATGAGCTTGCCCAGGACACTGCTCGCACGCCATCCGTGTACTCAAACACATGTCCGAACTTTACCTCCTTGCCAATAGAGATAGTGACACGTGGCCCGCACGTAAGGTCTTTAGAACGTCCACGAATTATAAATAATACATCCTTTTGCGATGGTAACGTGATAGATTTTTGTTCCAAAATGCCTTTGTTGGCTGTTAATAATGTTTTCTCTTTCTCTCAAAGTGGACACTAAAAGTAGCACAACATGTTTGACTTTTATATGATGAGGCCCTGCCCAACATAGACCTTGTGACTGTAGTTTATATTTGAATTATGTACATTAAATGCACATAAAACTCAATTAATGTATCAAAAAGTCATACAAACCGTTAATAATTTAATATGTTTGCAGTACACACCTATTACTTTATGTTGTTTCTAGCAAAAACTCAAGGAGAGACGAGGCACCGGATGCCGTTTTTCAACTGCAGATGTGGCATGCATATATATGTTCCGTAACAGAACTCTAGATGTCGCTTATTGTTGTATGAGAACCTTATGTTTGTAAGAGGCTTCTTACAAATCATGGCAAATTTGGTATTTTTTTACCACGACATACGTGTGCCTTCACATGACACCATTCTAGGTTTCATGAATTTCTGACCAAGTTTTGGATTTACAAGATTTTGGAAACCAAGTATCTCGATATTTGTGGCCGAGCTAACATGCTTAGATGTTTCAAATTCATTCTCATTTCTTTCATGTCATTTTAACATACATACAAGGACACACACACACACACACACATATATATATATGATTTTTCAACCCATTTTGCCGCCCTGGATCTTGTGATTTTGTATCAAATTTGAATTACGCAAATTAAATAATGCACCAAAAACTCATTTAAAGTTTTTAAAAGCAAGATGATCCCTTATTTAATCATATTTTTGCACTTCACACGTACAGATGTCTATGTTGTTAGAATAAAGAAGATCAAGGAGAGAAGAGGCGCATCGCATGTATTTTCAGCCACATATGTGGCATGCATATATAATGTTCCCAATCGAAACCACAAAGCTTCTTGTGAGGAGCTCCGATTTGTAAGGGGATTGTGCAAGAACATGTCCAATTTGCACAGTTTTTTTATCACGGCATGTGTGTGCCCTTGTCAGGACATCATGCGAAGTTTCATGAATTTCTAACGAGTTTTGGATTTATGGGAATTTGAAAACCAAGCATCTCAATGGTTGCGACCAAGCAAACAGTCAATAAGATGTTAGAAATTCATTCCCATTTCTTGCGTTTGACATAATTAAACACGCATCCATAGAAAGGCATTTTTTTCCAACCTATTTTTCATGTGTTGGACCTTGTGATTGTAGTTCAAATTTTAATTATGCACATTAAATGACTAGAAAACTCAATTAATGTGTTAAATAGGTCTCACGAACCCTGGAAAAAAATCCTTGCTCTGTGGGTGACTCCAAAAATAAATGCAAGCCACAAGACACAACGGATATTTTTTTGTACATAAAATGTGAACTTTCCCTATCTGAGGGACTCCTGGATTAAGGGGTCCTTGGGAGGCCTACCTACATGTATGGGCCGGACTATATGGGCCACTTACCGAACACATGAATAATTGAAGATGTTATCTCCAAGATGGAAGCTTCGGGAAGGACGGCTTGTACTCCACGTTTGATGTAGCGAATAGGCATGTTTATCTCTTTGGAGGGTTTAAGGGTGTAGGGATAGAACAACTCATATAGGGTTAGCTATTCGATCTTGAGGTAGATCAACTCTGTAACCCCCCATATCATCAATACATCCAAGCAGGACTTAGGGTGTTACCTCCATTGGAGGGCTCGAACCTGGGTAAATCTGTGTCCCCTTCGTCGAAGGGTATTAGGGTTTACACATGGTCGGTTACACGCCGAAGAGATAAACATGCCTATTCACTACATCAAACGTGGAGAACAATCCGTACTCTCCAAAGCTTCCATCTTGGAGATACGGTCTTCAATGAATCCTATGTTCGGTAAGCGGCCCATATAGTCCGACCCATAGAGATAAGTCGGCCTCCCGAGGACCCCCTAATCTAGGACTCCCTTAGTAGCCCCCGAACTTACCTCCAATGCCAAGGGTCTTAACTTCAATTGCTTCATCGGATAAGAGTCTTCGGCTTGCGAGGTGAGTTGCTTCCGCCGAATAGAGTTCGATTTCTGATGACAACTAGCTTTCGAATAGGTGTGTGCCCGAACACTGTGAATGGGTTGGCTTTCAAGGACAAACATCAGGGGATAACATAATGTTCCCCGACGACTTCTCTGACGAAAGGCCACGACACACCACGACCGCTGATCTAGTTACAAAAAGTTGATGCATGGTTCAAGGCCGTTCCATTAACATGATCTATCAATGTGCAAATCATGCCCTGTTTCACATGGGATATGTTTAATTATGCGCATGCAACTGCACACATGCCTCGGGAAGCAGATGGAATCGCGGCGTAGCAAAGGGAGCCTAAACGATAAGCCGCATAAAAGGAAAAAACCAAAGCTAATCACGCTCTTCATCCACCTCCTCTGCGTTGCATTCCTCTGAGCCTCTGACGCGCAGATCTAAATCTTCTGCCACCCACCTCCGAGCTCACCAATGGCGGGTTCTTGTTCCAACGGCAAGTGGGAGGGCTCCACGATGACCGACAAGGACATCCAGGACCTCAAGATGGGCGGATACCTCTCCCCCGACATCCCGCACCACGCACCGGAGAAGGGTCAAGTGATCCCCATCCCCAAGCCATGCGAAAGGGTGGTTTTCATCCCCTACTTCATACAGGGGTTGAGCTTTCCGCCCCTCCCCTTCGTCAGGGGGTTGATGTTCTTCTACGGTCTTGTATTCCACGACCTCCCGCCGAATTCCTTTATGCATATATCGGATTTCGTCCTCATCTGCGAGGCATTTCTTCGAGTCGATCCACACTTCGGGATCTGGCTCAAAGTATTCAACGTCAAGCCGAAGTGCTTCAGCGGCAAACACGCGGACTGTGGCGGAGCTGTCATTGGTTAGCTCACCCGCGTTGTATGGCCGTCTAATACTTTCATCGATATCATCAAGGTATGGCAGAGGGAGTGGTTTTACATCACCGAACGACAAGAGGAAGGTCAGATCGCCCTGCCCCATTCAGATCCGGTCCCCCCACCGGATTAGCTTCGTGGCTTGAAAAGGACCTCAGCTGGGGATCAAGAAAGGAGGTGGGCGACCTACAGAAGCGCATCAGTAGCAAGGTCGAGAAGGGCATCACCCTGAATAATGTGGTCCAGGTCATGCTCCGAAGAGGCATCCACCCCTACCAATGCCGGGATATTCCCTTGTGGGCTCGTTAGCTTGACGACGTGCTGACAATCCAGAATCTCTTCTGCACTATGCGGGAGAAGCTGTGGAAGGCGCTGTTGAAATCACAATAGTGCTGGCCATCCAAAGAAGAAGACCAATGTCTTCATGCTGACAAGCCTGCCTCCAAGGTACGGTATTAACTTTGATTGTTTGGCTTCATTTTCCATAGAGAAGACTTCTAACACTCCCTCCGATCACACTCTGAAGTCATGGCTGAAGAAGGCCACGACTAGCAATAGTACGACACCCCAGCCTGAAGACGCTAGGTATGGGCTGTTAGCGGCGATGCTCGTGGTGAAGCCATAGAAGGACTCCAAGAAGGAGGAGAAGAAGATGCCAGTCCGGGGCGGCCTTCGCATCAGGGACCAGTCAAAGACTGTGTCTGGGGAGACAAATGCTTCCTCAAATCAACAGGATCACGGGGAGGAGAAGGAAGAGGAAGAGGAGAAGGACGTCGTCAAGGGGGAAGGAAGTTACCCCCTCGTAAGAAAGAGGGCGGCGTCATCGGATGCCCCAAAAGAGGTACCACCACCTGCCTAGAAGAGAGCGTGTCGGGCACAGTTGATTGTGTCTGATGAATGCTCGGACTCGGACACTGAGTCCAATGACCTCGAGGAGGGTCTGTGAAGGAGCCTTAGGGTCAAGCCCCCCGCCCGAAGGTTAGGATCCGAAGACCTCTTCATCATTTTTAAATAGGTTTAAAGTTTATTAACACGCAAATGCTTATCAATTTCGCATTCCCCTGCGCATTCTACCCACTTATCAAATATTGGATGGGAGACCCCTCCCGCTGAGCTAGCGGAGAGCAGGAATGCCTCGCATCCCGTCACCCCTGATGCCGTGGGGGACACCGCGGAGGTGTCATCCCAACACGCTCCTACGGAGCATGGCACCGACGGCGGGGGAGATGACATAATGGTCGAGGCTAACGCCTCGGTCACCTAAGACGGGGGGAAGTACCCTGCCCAGACACTTAGGAGGTCGGACGAGCGGCCGCTTAGTAGCCTCCAAGGGCATCTACGGAGCGCGCCACGCCTATGGAGGTACTGGTTCAAACCCCGGTCGTTGATCGGGTTATCCGATCACCTCCAGCACCACCGACCAATGGGTGGCCGGTCATGGAGGAGGCTCTGTCAAGTGCCTCCGTCTCCGAGGAGCACCGCACCCAAAAAACATACCTAGCGGTCAATCAGGTATCCGATTCCGGGCTAAATCCAAATATGTGTCTGGGGTGTTACATTAGCCTTTAATCAGGTCGAACATATGACCGAATTGAATATAGTTCGGGAGTATAGAACCCATGTAAGATGTCAACAATATGTGTATTGTAGGCTTTGTCATCGACGGCGGGAATAAATGGCGCTGACCTAGACAAGCTTAATCGGAAGCTTAAAAGCTCCGAGGAGGAAGTTTATGCCCTCAACAAGAGGTTCGACGAGGCACAAAGTAAGTCTGAATAAAATCTGAATACCTTTATCCCAATACTGTCAATGCAGATCCTCATAGAGTTTAACGTTTTGCAGCCTCGTCGAAGGAGATGGAAAATCTCAAGGCCAAGCTTCAGCGGGCGAAGGATGAAGCGGCCGTTGAGAGGGCGGCGACCAAAGAGGTGGCCATCGCATTTTCCGCCCTAGGAGCCACCAGCGACAAGCATGAGGCTCGTGTGGCGGAGATCCAGGATGAGCTCAAGGATGCCAGCAAAAAGTGTGACATCCTTGAGTAGAAAAGCATGAAGAGCTAGGCCAAACTGTCTGCCCTAAAGACCGAACTTCAGAAGGAGCGAGTGGACAGACGGTCCTACGAGGAGCAAGTCCGCCAAGCGAAGGACATAACGGATGGTAACCCATACTTACTACAGTGCATCTTCGGGGATAGCAAATTCCAATTGCTTACCCAGGTGTGGCATTTCTCAGGCGCCTTCTCCGATCCCCAGAAGAACGTGGCGGACGCCAATCAGCTATTCGCTTTGAGGGAAGAAGGAGATGAAGCCCGATTATCTTGGGTGTAGTTCGGAGCCCCCGAGTGCTCTCCTCTTCTTGTCGAACAACTGATGGAGCTGCACCATACGGCGGAGCCGGCCATGAAGGACCTCTGCATCCGCCTATGGCCTGATGAGTTGCTGCCAGGCAGCTACTTTGGCCTGGTACAGAAGGTAATTGCCGCTTCGCCCTGCCTCGACACCGTGAAGAGCTCCTCCTCCATCAATGGAGTCCGGATGGTCCTTGCTAAGGATAAGGTGTAGTCACACCGTGTGTTTGTATCACCTTGTTCTGTTTGGATTTATAAAAGTTTGGAGCCAACTAAAACTTTTTCAATGCTTGAGCTTGATTGAATTGATGCTTCTTTGCTTGTTGATTGTTGTTTATGGCACTCTTAGATTCTATCCCTCTCCATATCCATCTTCCTAGACCCATCCCTCTTGCCCAATGATCATGCCATGTGAATAGTGATCAAAACTATTTTTATCATTTTTTTGACCAAATGGGATATATTCCAATTAGGTTTTCAAAAAACCCTGAAATGAGGATTTCACCGTAAGTCCTAAACTTGGGTGGATCCTTCTATCCCAAAGGCTTCACTTCAAACCTACTATATTTATGATTTTCCAAAACCACCAAATATTAATTATAAAGATTATTTTTATATTTTATTTAAAGGCTTTTTCCTAAGACCAGAATTGTTTTTTCATAGGGAAAAATTATTTAAATTCTTTCAAAATATTTGAGAAAATTTAGGGAAACTCACTGGACATATATTTTCCATATATATAACTTTCAACACATGGGCATTTTCAAATCATGCAAAACCCCTCAAAACCCTTTCTCTTCAAATTAGGCTTTTGAAATATTTCTATAAGAAATATTCTCAATCTAGAAAAATTTCAGCAAGTGAACACTATCATGGGTGATGATCTTGCAAAGTTTCTCCCCAATCCAAGTTGTTTTGGTTCATCAAACTATCCCAAAACCCTTCCTATCCAGATTCAAGTTTGAACAACTTTACATTGTAAAGTTTCTCCTCTTGACCTCAAACTTTGTGGACATGCTCTAATCACCAAATAGTGATGCTACACTAAGTGGTACATCAAGGGTAAGAGCTTAGCATAACTAGATGTACAGAAACCTTTTTCTGTTAGTTTCTAGGGTTCACAAAGTTTCCATTGCCAAGTTTGCCCTCATAAGCTCAAAGTTGGTGATCTAGCGTATTTCTAACCACCATTTGATCCTATCAAATCTCAGGGCAAGCAAGGGCCATTTGCCTCTCCTAAACACCATCAAACACCGTCTGGTCAATTCTAGGAACTACCCTTTTCACCATTTTTAGTATTTACCTTGCCCCCAACTTTTTACCACAGCCTCTTGTAGATACCTTGTACCTCTAGTAAATTCCTCAGGAACATAGCTCAATGAGTTGGGGGGTAAAACCTCCATTTTTACCCCTGGACAGCACCCATTTCTCTCTCTCTCACCTTTCCTTCTACCCTAAGGCACCTCCAGGGCCCTCCCCTAGCTTCTCCTAGCCCTTAGGCATCTCCAGTAACCCCAAGACAGTAGTAGACACGCTCGTGGGCTTATTTTATGCTAGGGCACGCCATATGGGTGTTCTAGAGCGCGCTGCAGTGTGCCTCCGCACTGTAGCCACCCCTGCCCGGTGCCCCCCGAGAGCCTCGGGCCTCCCCAGCATGTCCCCTGGCCACCCTCGACGTTCGCAAGGTGCCAGGTGGTTGGGCCCCCTTGTCCCTCCTCCTCTGCTGCCTTCCTTCGCACGGGCACGGCCCCGCCCGAGCCGACAAATCGTCGCGCTCGCACGCGCGCTCCTCCGGTCCCCCCTAGCTGCCCTTCCCCTGTCCGCGGGCACGGACTAGGTCCACGACCACCCAGGACACGGCCTGGAGCCCCCCCATGGCCAATGGCTATGGCCACGTCCTCGCCAGCGCACCACACCCGTGGTAGACCGGAGCCCGCGTATATAAAGCCCCCCTGCTCCTCTTGCTCCTCTCTCCTAGCTCTCTCCTCCCCTTAGCCTCTCCCTAGAGCCCAGCCCCCTCGCCCCCGTGCTCGGGAGCTCGAGCCCAAGCCGAACCCTCACCGCCGTGAGGGTTTCTCCCTCGCCGGCGATTCCCTCTGCCCCGGTGGCCCCCTCCGGTCCCACGCAACAGGCGGCGCTCCCCCGAGCACGCCCATGCCCTTGGCTAGCCTCGCCATCGACCAAAGCGCCTCCGGTGAGCCTCCCTTGCTCCCTGTCATGAGGAGAGGGATGACAGGTGGGGCCCACCTGTCATCCACTCGCCCCCTCCTCTCTCGCTGGCAAGAAGGGCCCGCGGGCAGGTTTAAAATTAAACCTGCCACATGCGGCGCCTCAGCCTGGGCCGGTTTCCCCTCTGTGGCCCGAGAGGGCACGGTGACTCTTTTCCCTTTTTCTCTTTCTCTGTTCTTCCAAAAATTCCACAGGGCAAAATAATTATCCAATGTTCAAAATTCCTTCACCTAAAATCTTAGAATATTCCATAGAATTTATTAGCGCCATTTGTAAAATGTTCGAAAACATTTTATGTATTGTTTTAATTTAAAAAACCCTATTTGGAATTATCAGCACCTATTTTAAATATTTTTGAAAATCTTTTCAACTTCAAAATATTAAACAAATATTTTTAATATAGTCTTGAGTATTTATCAGAGTAGGGTAGCATTTTTAATAGTGGCTTGTGTGCTCTCTTCTTGCGTGATGCTTATTTTTATCGCTATTTATCGCGACGATAGATTGCGCTTTTGACGAGGAAGTTGGACCCAAAGACTTCGAAGACGCCGGAGACTTTGTTGAGCTAGGCAAGCAACCCTTTGACCATGATTAAGAAACTTTTTCATGCATGGCATATAGCACTTGTTGTTCGGATGATTGATCATGATGTGGTGTTCCCCCCTTTAGTGCGTTGCCTCCGATACTTTTACCTTTGACACTTGCATCGTGCATGACCCTACCACCTTATGAGGGTTATGCGGGTGGGTGTAGATAGAATGCCAGTATATGCTACGCAAGCGGGTTTGGGATTTATCATTAGTGATGGAAGTGAAGAAATGATTTCAAAGACTTCTCGAAAACCTCGTCGAGTGCCACTAATACGCGAGGGGGATGAAGGAAAGTTGGGTGTCCACTTGAGAAAGAAGTGGTGTATCGGAACAAGTGAGTGTGTGTGGTTTTCGAAAACGGATTGGTGTAAGTTGTGACTTTTATTCCAACCTTACATGTACAACCAAAATACCCCTTATGGGACGGAGTTTTGTTGATTACTATGGATGGTGCTAGCATGGAGCCCGCATTACTAGTGGCAAGAGTGAAGTGGTCACTCTTGAGACGGGGTCGTCCCGGAAGTGGAAGGCCATGCGCTGTCAATACAGGCACCGGCCACACCATTGCGTGCCCTCATGGATGATACGAGTGATGTATATCATGAGGGATGGCACCAACGAGTGGACTCTTTGTTTAGTATCGTCATGGGAGAGGCAATGTTCGGGTGCTTACCTCGGGTATGTTATGTACAGCGAGTCGTGGATGACATGGAAGTTCCCCGAGTCTTGTGGGTAAAGTGTGCAACCTCTGCAGAGTGTAAAACTATTCGAATAGCCATGTCCATGGTCAAGGACAGTTGGATGATCAAAATGGTGTTCACAAAATGGTGTGCGTGTGTTGGTGACAAAGATGGTACTTGGGCTAAGTCCGAAGACTTAGTATGACATTGAACTAAGTCCGACGACTTAGCATAATGGTTGAACATGAGATGTTCAACCCCTGTTTAAGATAATGTTTGTAACTTGTTCATATGGATATATGCCAGCTATTGATGCATGCTTACTTAGTTACTTGATCATGTCATTGCACTCAAAATTGGCTTTCCGCAAAATTACCTACTTAGTGTTATGTCATGCATCATTATTACCTTGTTCCACAACTTGGGTTGCTCGCGAGTACATTCAAAGTACTCATTGGCTTGCCACTGGTTATTTAATTGGCTAGGAATCAAAGAATAGGAGTATGTTGAAGAGTTCATTGGAGCCGAACATGCGAACTAGGACGCTTCCCAATCAGAATGCCTAGAGGTTAAGGCAGATGGCATGGGTTCACGCTTTTGATCAAGATTTCCACTTCCTGTTCTATTTAAGTGTTTGGCCCTTGTGGCCTAATTTCTGTAAGACTAGACCTTCATGGTATTTATTTGTGTAAGACGCTGAATGTGAATGTAAGACCCTTGTTATTCAGCTTCTGTGCGTTCAGTGAGCATTGATCTCTAGGATCACTGTACACGTGCATTCGGTAATCATGACTTATGAGTTGGGGTCCCCACAGATGCACTAGCCGGGGCTGGATCCGATGAAGGTAGCCACCGCCTCGCTGCCTCCCGGGAAGGAGCATAGGCGCCCTGAGCTATACTTCGCCGGAGTGATGGAAGGTGCTCGGGCGATAGCTTCTCAGTGTCTAGGTGATAATGTATTCGAACGAATTGTAATGCATCCGAAGACTGATCAAAACTTTTTATGTTATATAAATTATTCTGCTTTTATGGTTTTGCATTCCTTTATAACTCCTGTCTGGCCGTTTGATACTGAAAGATGTGAGTCGTCGGCTTCAGCCCCCATGTAGATACCACATGGGGTGTCTATGCCAATGCACTATGTCCCTTAGCTGAGTTATCAGAACCCGAAGGAAGTAAAGTGTGGCAGACTAGGCAATCAGACTATAGTGCTTTATTTCTTTCACTTAGTCGTAGGGGCGCAAAATGGACTGCGGGGAGCATACTATTAGCCACCGAAGTGTTGTGATGTCCGCACGAACCATGGTTAAGGCCAGCATCACATGGTTTGCATAAAGGACAAATCCCTCGTATAACACGGAATAACTACTTACGAGAATTGAATTATAATACTTCAATCTCGGATTCATAGACCGGCTCTCGCATAACATGACTATCCATTTTCGGCTTTCTCCCCTGAGGTGCTTGACCGGACTATCCGGAAACACAGTCGCAGGGGTTCTCCCTTCGCCCTTTTATCCAAACGAGCGGAACATAAAGGGGCAAGCACAGGAGCCGGGCAATGCAACTATTGACCCAAGACATAATTCAGAACCGGTGCATATAAAGTGAACTCCAAGACGCCAAGCACATCATGAACGATATGTAAGGTGATTTGCTTGTAAGTTCGAGCCCCCGGTGTAGTACCTAGCTGCGTTGTAACATAACGAATCATTTCACGAGAAGAAGGAGAAAAGGAAAATATGTTACAAAAAGGACAACCAGAAAAACATGTAAAATCATACTATATTTTTTCTCAACAACTCTTATTACTCGGAGTGCCGCGGCAGGTGCTTACAGGTATGTCAAGAAAAGAGATTACAGGAGTGATTGTACCGTGGATCTTCCCATGATGGCCTTACATCCTCGATATGCCATGTTGCTAGTTTACTCCTGATCCTTGGTGTACCTCGATGGGTGGCATTGTTCGACGAGCGAATCTTGCCGACAAGGTCTTGAGAAGTCACCAAACTATGGATAATCTTTACACCCTTAGCGGGTCCTTCAATGGTCCCTACGTTGTGTCCGAAGACATATTTAGTGGTAGTAGTCTGGTCCATCCGGACTCCCATCTTTGTCTCCCCACCTCTACCCATAGGGTTTTAAGCCCGAAGTTGTGCCTTAATGGCATGTACTTCGCTGGTCCTAGGGGCGTGTGATGGGATGTGAGTCCCTATTTGGGGCTAGAGGAGGGATCCGAGAGTTCATCTTGAAGCCAAGCTTGCTTTCCAACCTTGCGTGCCTTTACGGCAGATGCAGGAACCTGCCGATCATCCTTGTAACTAAATTTGGCCGCCAGCGCCAGCGCATGCTCCTTAGTTCGCAGAGATCGCTCTGTATTTCCGTTGACATTTATGACCCCTTTGGGGCCAGGCATCTTGAGCTTGAGGTATGCATAATGCAGAACGGCTTCGAAACGAGCGAATGCTGTCAGGCCAAGCAGGGCGTGACAGCCTCTGTGGAAGGATACAATGTCGAAGATCAAGTCTTCGCTGCAAAAGTTATCGGGCGAGCCGAACACAACTTCTAGGGTTACAGAGCACATGCACTGGGCTTCGACACCTGGAATTACCCCTTTAAAGGTGGTGCTATTTCATACACTGTGTTTGTATCACCTGTTATGCTTTGATACCCCTTATGGGACGGGGCTTTGTTGATTACTATGGTTGGTGCTAGCAAGAATCCCGCATTACCAGTGGAGAGAGTGAAGTGGTCACCATGGGAAAGGCATTGTTCGGGTGCTTACCTCGGGTACATAATGTACCGCGAGTCGTGGATGACACGGAAGTTCCCCGAGTCTTGTGGGTAAAGCGTGCAGCCTTTGCAGAGTGTAAAACCATTCGAATAGCCGTGTCCATAGTCAAGGACAGTTGGGTGGTGCTGCTTAGACTATGTCCACATGTTTTTGTGAATTGGTGTGAGTGTGTGCGCATGACAGAAGAATTATACTTGAGTCAAGTCTGAAGACTTGATGTGATGATTGAACGAGATGTTCAACCCCTGCTTATGATGATATTTGTAACTTGCTCATATGGATATCCGTCAACTGTTCATGCATGCTTACACATAGTTACTTGATCATGATATTGCATTTAAAATTAGCTTTTCGCAAAATACCTTCTTAGTGCTATGTAGTGCATCATTATTACTTGTTCCACAACTTGGGTTGCTTGCAAGTACATTCAAAGTAATCATTGGCTTACCACTGGTTATTTAATTGGCCAGGCATGGAAGAACAGGAGTACGTTGAAGAGTTCTTTGGTGATGAACATGCGAACTAGGACGTTTCCTAGTCAGAATGCCTATAGGTTAAGGCAGGTGGCAATGGGTTCACGCTTTCGATCAAGATTTCTGCTGCTTGTTCTGTTTAAGTGTTTACCAATGCGGCCCTATATATGTAAGACTAGACCTTCATGGTCTTTATTTGTGTAAAACGCTAAATGTGGAGGTAAGACTCTTGTTATTCAGCTTCTGTGTGTTCAGCGAGCATTGATCTCTGGGATCACTGTACACGTGCATTCGGTGATCACGACTTATGAATCGGAGTCACCACAGAGCTGGTATCAAAGCCATCCTGACTGTAGGAAGCCATTTGTTAGCATGGACGTTAGTTAGGATAAAGCCGTTTTCAAAACTACACTTAGCACCTATACTTAGGAATTCTGTACTATTTACCTCTTCTATTCTTCACACAACACTCTGCTGACTCTCCTCCCTTCAAACCTTTGTAGATGGACGTCGTACCCGAAGCCTTCCTGACATCCGACTTTCCCTTACTCCTTGTCGATAGCCTGGAGAAGTGCCAGTTTTGCCAACCACCCATTTTCCTCTACGACGAGCACTGGGTCGATGCCGTCATGAGGGAGTACCACGTGGATGTGATCGTGACGGAAAACGACTCCCCGACCAGTTGGTTATTTGAAGGACCACAGATGGAGACCATGATACTCGCAGTCGAGCCAGCTACACGCAAGGCACTTCTGCACCTACGAGACATCATTCCAGAGGTGGCTGATGAGCCGGCTACTCGCTACCTTCCTTTCAGAAAGGATGATCTTGGCGAGAGTTGGACACTGGTTCCAACCCAGGACGATGGCACACCACTCAGGTTCGAGACCTACTTCAGCCTCTCCGTCTATAGTGTGGTTCACCACTTGATTAAGGAGTCCGTGAAGCTCCGCGAGGAACTTCACCACAGCCGAGAGATACTTCGACAAGCCAGGACGAAGGCAGACAAGATCAAGAAGGATGGAACCCCCGAGGGACGACTAGCTATCGCTTATCAAGGAGGAATACCCGTAGCTAGAGATGCACCTACACATCGTCATCGCATGACTGCGAAGGAGTACCGTGAGCTCTTCACCGACCCGCCGACGAAGCATCATCGAGATGGACCTCCTCGCTCCCCGACCCCTTCGACCAGGAATGATGCCCGTTCAGATGATGAATAGGAGGAAGATCCATAGGAGCGTGACTACGAGACCGAGAACTCCACCACCTGAGTCTGAGAACCCCTAGGTTAGGATCAGTCATGTACCCCTCATGCGAAGTCGAGTCCATGTAATGGTCCATATGAAAACCATGTGTGCTTGTTGATTGTTTTGTTGTTTGTGTTCCGATGCAAGTCGCGCATTTGCCTTAGGCAACATGTAAGCTACTCCATCGTATGTATTATCTTAATATATGTGTCGGTCCTTCGACCTCTGTTTCAACACACTTGCACTCGACCAACCACCTTAGGCGCGCTTTTCTATTGTTGCTTTTCCTCTCGTCTATCCTAGTTGTTTGACTTGGCTGCTCGAAATAGGATGGTGACTGCTACCCACAACAACTCCTTCGCCAACCCTGAAGCCGGAACTCAAGCCAGCAACAGGGTGCTGGTGGAACTGCTCATGCTGGAGGACACCAGGAGCAACCACAAGGCGACATTCCCCTGCCACCACCTCCACCAGAGAACATGACCATAGCTTAGTTTCTCCAAGTTCTCTGGGAGGAACGCGAAGCCAACAATGCTACTATTCAGCAGATGGCTCATGCCCTTGTGAACAATCAGCAGCATGGCAGGAACGTCAATGGCCGCTCCACTCTGTCTGAGTTCATGAGGAATTCGCCCCCAACCTGCACCAAGACTGTTGAACCCTTGGATGCTGACGACTGGATCCGCACCATCGAGGACCTCCTTGCACTAGTCAATTGCTATGATGACCGTAAGAAGGTGCTTTATGCCACTCACTGCCTCGGAGGTACCGCCTGAGCTTGGTGGGATGGGTTTAAGGTCATGCAAGGTGAGCGTGTGATCACTTGGAATGAATTCAAGGAAGGATGTTGCACCACCCGCATTCCTTCTGGGATCATGGCTATCAAGAAGAGAGAATTCCGAGCGCTGAAGCAAGGAAGTTACTCCGTCAAGGAGTACCTGCAGAAGTTCAACCTGCTGTCAAGGTATGCACCTGAAGATGTCAACACGGAAGCTGCCAAGAAGGGACGCTTCATGGCAGGACTTCAACACACCCTGCAGTATCAACTCATTGTCTGTGACTGCCGTACCTTCTTCGACCTAGTGAACAAGGCCCTCATGCTTGAATACAAGCGTCGTGCCACAGACAACACTCGCAAGCACAAGATGATCAGCAAGGGTAGCTCCAGCAACCAGAAGCCTCGCCCCTAGCAGGCAGCCCCAGCCAAGCCAACCTATCAGCCGCAGCAGGCTAGACCTCATGTGCCTCGACTGAGCTACCAGCCTCAGTAGTATGCCAATCCTAGGCCATCCTACAACAACCCCAATAACTACAACGGTGGAAGAAACTTCAACAACAACCTTGGGCAAGTCACTTGCTTTGGATGTGGTTAGTCTGGACACATCACTAAGCTTTGCCCCAACAAGAAGCCAGATGCCCTGCGCCCCAATGCGCCAGCTGAAGGTCAAGCCCATGGAGCACCACCAAGGAACCCTGCTCCCCACAACCAGC
This sequence comes from Hordeum marinum, assembly GCA_022496015.1. Classification (NCBI taxonomy): domain Eukaryota; kingdom Viridiplantae; phylum Streptophyta; class Magnoliopsida; order Poales; family Poaceae; genus Hordeum; species Hordeum marinum. The sequence goes on along the minus strand of CM039676.1, from coordinate 332,793,953 downwards.
TCAACAATGGCAAAGGTCATGTGAATCACGTCACCGTAGAGGAAGACCAGGAAGACCCAGACGTCATACTGGGTATGTTCCTTGTCAACTCAACCCCAGCAACAATACTGTTTGATTGTGGAGCTTCGCATTCTTTTGTCACCCAAAAGTTTGCATTAGAGAGTGCCATGAAACCTACACCCCTGAGTAGTTGTATGTTGATACAAACCCCAGGATCAGTTATGAAGTCTAGGATAGGTTGTAAAAGGAGATTAACATCAACGGGGTAGACTTCCTAGCAGACCTTATAGTTCTGGATTCACCGGGCTTGGACGTCATCGTTGGCATGAATTAGTTGACCAAGCACCAAGGCTTGTTAGACTGTGCCAAGAGGATTGTTACAATGACCAATAGCCAAGGAGTGGAAGTCAAGTATGCTCCCAACCCTGCCTCCACTCAAGCTCCTTAGGCTAACTGTCTATTGGGAATTGAGTTGGATCAAGTGCAAGTGGTATGTGAGTACCCAGATGTATTTCCTGATGAGCTGACCGGAATGCCTCCTAACCCTGACATTGAGTTCATCATTGAGCTAATGCCCAGATCAAGTCCCGTCTATAAGGAGCCCTATAGGATGGGATCCGAAGAGTTGGCTGAATTAAAGAAGCAATGGCAGAGCAGCTCAAAAAAGGATTCATTCGCCCTAGTGCCTCTCCTTGGGGATCACCTGTCCTATTTGTGTCAAAGAGTGATGGAACTATCAGACTCTGTGTCGATTACCGATCTCTCAATGAAGTCAGAATAAAGAACAAGTACCCACTCCCCAAGATAGAAGACCTGTTTGATCAGTTGAATGGAGCCAAGGTGTTCTCCAAGATCGACCTCAGGTCTGGGTACTATCAGCTCAAGATCAGCTCCCAAGTCATTCCAAAGATAGCACTTGTAACCCGGTATGGCCAGTGTGAGTACACGGTTATGTCATTTGGGTTAACCAATGCCCGTGCCTACTTCATGTACCTCATGAATAAAGTCATCATGGAGTACTTGGTCAAGTTTGTTGACGTCTTAATTGATGACATACTCGTCTTCTCCAAGTCTGAAGAAGAGCATGAGGAACACTTGAGATTGGCCCTAGAGAAGCTTTGAGAGCACCAACTTTATGCCAAGTTCAGCAAGTGTGAATTCTGGCTACATGAAGTTGGGTTCTTGGGTCATGCATTGACCGCAGAACGATTGTTAGTGGTTCTTGCCAAGATTGAAGCCGTGACTGAGTGGCATTCCCCAACCACGATGAAGGAAGTCAGGAGCTTCCTCGGACTCGCGGGTTATTACCACAAGTTTGTGGAAGGGTTCTCGAGCATTGCCCGATCCATGACCCAGCTTTTGAAGAAGGACAAGAAGTTTGAATGGACAACTAAGTGCAAGGAAAGCTTCCATGAGCTCAAAAAGAGATTGACCACAGCCCCAGTTTTGGCCACCCCCGATATTCACAAGGATTTTGTGATATATTGTGATGCATCGAGAACCGGGCTTGGAGGTGTTTTGATGCAAGAAGGAAGGGTTGTAGCATATCTATCCAGACAGCTACAACCTCATTAAAGAGAACTATGCTACTCATGATCTTGAGTTGGCAATCGTGGTTCATGCCTTAAAAACATGGCGACATTACCTTCTCGGGAAGCAATGTGAGATATACATAGACCACAAGAGTTTGAAGTATATTTTCACCCAAAGAGAATTGAACATGAGGCAGTGAAGATGGTTGGAGTTGATCAAGGATGACGACCTCGGTATTCAATACCACCCTGGAATGTCCAACATGGTAGCAAATGCCTTAAGCAGAAAGGCTTGTTCCTTGAATGACATGATTAAGGGAAGGCTACCCACCCTGTATGAAGAGCTTTAAAGCTTCGGCTTGGAACGAGTTGCACCAGGATTCCTTGCCAACCTCGAAGCAAAGCCTACCTTGATGGATGATATTAAGGAAGCTCAGAAGGAACACGAGAGCATTGAAGGCATCAAGAGGAAGATCAATGCAGGAAAGTCCCAGGATTCTCAGTGGATGAACAAGGAGTTGTACGGTTTGAGAATCGCATCTGCGTACCAAACAAAGAGGAGCTCAAGAACTTGATCTTGCAAGAAGCTCATGACACTACATACTCCATCCATCCTGGAGGAACCAAAATGTATCAAGACCTCAAGGCAAGATTCTGGTGGCATGGCATGAAACGGGAATTGGCACAATTGTTGGTAAGTGTGACATATGCCAAAGAGTCAAAGCTAAGCATCAGCGACCCGCTGGACTACAGCAACTTCTCAAAGTGCCTGAATGGAAGTGGGACAAAGTCGTGATGGATTTCATGACCGGATTACCAAGGTCAAGCAAAGGAAATGATTCTATATGGGTCATTGTCGACCACCTGACCATGGTAGCCCACTTCATTCCCGTTAGGACCACCTATGATGGAAGCCAGCTCGCAAACCTCTACATCAACTGCATCATAAGTCTTCATGGAGTCCCAAAGGAAATTGTGTCGGATCGAGGAAGCCAGTTCACCTCAAGATTCTGGAGGAAGTTTGAAGCGCTATGGGAACTAAGCTCTCCTTCAGCACTGCTTTGCACCCCCAGACCAGAGGATAGACATAACGAGTAAATAAATACTCGAAGATATGCTCCGCGCTTGTGTTTTGGTGTATGGAGCAAAGTGGGAAGATTACCTACCGTTCGTCGAGTTCTCCTACAACAACAGCTATCAGCCAATCTTCAAATGGCGCCATTTGAGGTGTTGTATGGACGTAGGTGCAGTACTCCCCTCAACTTGTGAGAGACCGGAGAAGGGTTAGTCATTGGACCAGATATCCTCCGCAAGGCAGAAGAGCAAGTTCAACTAGTCCGAGAGCGTCTTGAGACCGCTGTCAGGGGGTGTCACATCCCTAGCTAGTTGTCTTAGGATAGCATGTGTGTGCATCATATTTCGTTTTGCATCAATTTGAAATGGAGATTAAAATGAACCCCAAACTCTCATTCGAATCAAACCAATTCACAGATTGAGAAAAACCAACAAATCCAAAATGCCCATAAAAAATGTCCCCTATGTCTGATAAATATGGACATGAATATATCAGGGGTCATTCTAAATATTTGAATATTTATAGAGTTTCAAAAATAAATATTAAAACTCCTGAAAATGCCAAATAAAGCATTAAAAATATTTCAGCTTTCAAAATATTCTGAAACTCTTTGTAGAAGTTTGAAATATTCAAAGTAATTTCTATAAAATATTTGGGATATTTTATACCTAACATTTGTGCCTAAAATAAATAAAACACATGTCAGAAACAAATAAAACAGAAAGTAAAAAATAATATAAAAATTGAAGAGTCCCAGGCCAGGCCGGCCCACCTGGCCCAGGGAGGTCATCGTCCTCCTGGCGGCCAGGAGGATGGGCGTGTGGCCGCCGCGCGCGCATGGTCGTGCCTCCATGCCGGTAGCTGCCTGCCTACCTCCCCCTCGCCAGCGCGACGGGGATAAGCTCAGAGAGCCGTGCCCATCGCTCTCTCCCTCTCACTCTCGCCCGTCTCTCCTTCTCTCCATCTCTGTCGCCATGGCCGCCGAAGCCCGCCGCTTTAGCGCTGTCGCTCCAGCGACGGGGATAAGCCACGCATCGCCGGGAGCTCTCCATCGCCGCATCGCCGTCGTCTTAAACCTCCGGCCGCCGGTAAAGAAGTGAAGCTCGCCGCTGCTCGGGGCCTCCCCCGAGCCCGCTCTTGACGCCTCTGTAACCGCCATGAGCCCCTGGCACTCTTCCCCTTTTCCCCCCTCAATAGAGCATTCTAGCGCCGGATCCCCTCGGGTCCGAGAGCTCCTCGCCGCCGTCGAAGAGGTGGCCGTCGCTGCAGCAGCCTAAGCTCGCACCTGAGCACGTAGTCGTGCTCAGGATGATCCAAGGCAGCCCTAGGAGCCCTTAGGTGGCTCATTCGAGGTCCGGCTTGATGAGCCCGTGCTCGCCCGAGCTCCGGCAACCGCCGTGCTCATCGCTGGTGTCGATTCCGGCCATCCCAGCTCCTGGGAGGTGTAGGGCTCGACGCGCGCGAGTGAGTAGAGTAGGTCTGTGCCCTCCGCCGTCCTTTTGGTCGCCGGAGGAGGGATCCTGACCCCCTCCTCCATCCCTGACGTTGCCGGCGGCTTAACGCCGGCGAGTCAACCACTTTGACCACTAGGGGTTTGACCCCTGGGTCACTGGCAAGTGGGGCCGGGCCGTGTTAGTCAAAACTGGTTTAATAATTTAATTCACTAAATTAATTAAGTTAATGGCCCACTGACCAGGGCCCCACTGGTTAGGTTTGACCTGTCAACGTTCTGTTGACTAGCTGACGTCATAATGATGTCATGCTGATGCAGTAATGAACTTTCTGAATTAAAATAATTCCGGAAAATATTTAAAACTTAGAAAAATCATAGAAATTAACCTATAACTCAGATTGAAATAATTTATATCTGAAAATTTATCAGAAAAATCCAATGAATCCAATGGTTTTGTTATCATGCATGCTAGAGAATCTATGTAGTTGAACATTGACATTTACTAATAGGTTAATATATGGAATATGAAATGGAGAATGATTTTGAACCTATATTCAATCTCACTTCAAATTAACTTGGACAATAGCTGCATTAGCTCATCCATACATGCTGCCATGTCATGATCATGCATCATATTGTTGCACTTACGTGTATTGATTGCTATTTATCTGCATTGGGGTAGGCTCTACTTCCTAGGATACCTCCGAGTATTCCAACGAAGGAGAAAACCTTCCCGCTACCCACCAAGCCAAGCAACCCATTTGATCATTCTGCTAACATCCCACTCTCTCGCTCCTGCTCATGTTTATTGCATTAGGACAAACGTTCACCTATCTGTCAAACACGATAGATGAACCTATTCTTTTGCATGACTTATCATTGTCATAGTAAATAGCTAAACCTTGTAACCTACCATACCTGGTGGATGCTTGTGCCATGATGTGCTTTTCTTACTTTGCCTACTATGCTTGCTATGCTTAGAGTTGTGTTAGGTCTGATTCATTTGGGTGATGACCTAGAGTGAAACAATGTTGTTCTAATGTGATAAGCTTATGATGAACCCGCTTTGGTAAAGGTAGCGATGAGAGGCCATGTAGGAGTACATAGCGGGTTGTCTCATTGGGACCGTTCTTATGAACTGAGTTCCGTGTATGTGATCCAAGACTAGTTACTACCACACATTGGGTTCCGGTAACTCGACCCCTCTCGACTTATCAATCGCTTAGTCCTTGGTCCAGGAGTTGCAAGTAGTTTCTGGTGTTTATAGCATGCTGGAGGACGTGCATAGCGGAGACCCTAGGGGTGGGTTAAGGCGCGGTAGGCAGTAGCACGGTGTACCAAGGGTCACCCGAATGGTTGGCTTGGGAACCCTGCGCACATCATTTGGGGCCATAGCAAAAACTTCGGCCGGACTTCCGTGCGGGTTCAATCTCAAATAGGAGATATCTGGGACTAGAGGTCTTATGTGATTGACGGTCATGGCCGACTCCCTTGCTAGGCTTCCGCTTGAAGGTTGCCGAGGTGCATGGTTTTATGAGCACAGAACGATAAGTGGCGAAAGCGTGTGTGAAGAAGTACACCCCTGCAGGGTATGAAACTATTCGAATAGCCGCGTCCTCGGATATGGACTACTTGGAGAACTGATGCTGTTCATAGATAATCAAATGGATACTCATAAAAATATCAAGACAAGTGTGAGTACCATGGATGGCACTCTCATAGGAGATGGAAGTGAATCCATGGTGGTGTATTGTTATGGAGTTAGTGGACTCGTGTGCGATATCTAAAATCTAAACAAAGAGTTAAAATTGTATAGTGTAGGTTAGCCATGAGTCAAAGCTAGCATTGCTGCATAAACTCCACCACTCCCCTTGTTGATACATGAGCATGAATAGTCTAGGTCTACTTTAAATACTTGTTTAGTATGTTTGTACTGACGTTTGCTTAATAAATGTTAAAGATGAGACTCAGGACCCATCAGGTGGGTTCTAACTAGATGTCGACGATGCCGAATAGCTGGTGTCCCAGCTACGACCTTATTCCCTATGGCGGGCTGTAGATAGTCAGGCCATGTGCCTTTTTACCCTTTCATCTGTCTGTACTTAGACAGCTTTATGCTTCCGCTTGGTTTGTATGAACTTGCTTGTATGACTTGAGTGCCGGGTCATGTGACCCCTACCTATAAGAACATGTTACGCAAGGCTCTTCTGAGCCTCTTAAATAAAAGTTGTGTTGATGTATGGTTATGTTGTGATCCCATAGTTGTATCTATGCATATCGGGCATGTCGTGCATACGTGTGATGTGCAACGGTATGGATGGGATCTGACACCTAGTTATGTGCCTTTAGTAGTACTCTTTATGGGAAACTGCTTCTTTGTGCTTCCACCGAGCCTTGGTAGCTTGCTACTGCTCCGGACACATTGATTGATCGACATATATCCTTCTTTGTTGCTGTGTCTATCCCTTCGGGGAAATGTCTCACAGTGTAATGGAGTCCCAGTAGCCTGCTACGCCCTGTCTACGTGTAGTGATGACATTCATGTCCCATGGCGTAATGCAGTCCTTGTAGCTTGCTATGACTCGTCTACACACGCTTGAGGCCGACACCTGCATTGCTAGGTTACGTATGCCTGTTTTCGTACGGATGTTCCACTTGGGTTCTATGGCTAGTCATGTCGTCCCGGGTTCTCTGTCATTTGATTGCCAGCGACATGTTCACATACATGAGCCAAAAGACGGAAACGGTCCCGGCTAAGGTAAGGCTGCAGCCGTGGAGCTTACCGTCTGTGAGGCCACAAAGTGATGTGATATGTTATAGTCTGGATTCATATGACTTAGGATCGGGGTCCCGACAGTGTTGGTATCAGAGCCTGATAGACTGTAGGACTACCAAGACAATCCGGTCGAAATTGAGTCTAGAAACACTATAGAAAAGTAGGGGAATTGATTGTGGAAGGGAACGTAAGGCTCTTTTTACTCCTCTTCCCAAGTTATTCTGTTCTGAGTCATTCTCATCTCTTCTACGGGGATAAGAACTAGGTTTCTCATCTATTGCTTAGGATGAAAAGTTACTAACCTTGGACTATTAGCTAGTTTGTTGCAAGTGAATTTGGTACTCAAGTATTGTTGGTGTGAGAAATAGATGGAGAAGATATTTGAGTCTAGATAGTGGAGTGGTTATGCTTTTCCAATCTTTTCCAGTTGTCTCAAAATGTTTTTTGAGCAATTAAAGTCGTTATGCTGTCCAATTTCAGCTAGCGTCTCTAATGTCTTTGCATCATTCGCTGTTTCAGATGCCCCCACATCCATCCCGTCAGGTGGTCCGTCTGACCAGGTGCATCGATGTACCGGGTCAAACGGACATGTTGGTTAGAGTTATGTTGGAGGCTGGCTACCGTTGATACCCAGAGTACACAGTGGAGGAGCAGCATCAAGACTTCAACCAGAGCCAGTATCTGTGTACTGTTAGGATATATCCTTCATATCCTGGAGCTGCAGAGCCTCTTCACTAGACTTATGGATTAGGTGTCACCATAGACATGGCAGTTCAGGAGGCCGCCTACACCATGCTAACTAACATGAGGTTTCACCATGGTCTTCTTCAGAACACAGAGTTCTGTTATGTTCCTGCTTCTCTGGGAGGAGAGGATAGCTATCTTAGCGCAACCTACTATGATCATTCTCATGAGGACCCTAGGCTGTAGGTGACCGCTCAGATGTTGGAGAACAGGGATGGTGATGCACGTGCCCTACACATGGAGCTTTATGCTACCCATGCACGTCTTTGGACAGCCATGACATAGCTAGCACCTGTCGTGCGACAGGCTATGGAGATTTGGAGATGCTAAACCCATCGCAGACTCATCTGCCAGCACGCGTAGACAGCCCCGATGTTGGAGGCATCACTCCTCTTCGAGGACCGCTGTTTCCACCAACAAGGGGATCAAGGTCACATCCGTATCCTTACGGTTTCCAGAGATCATAGGCTAAAGTGTTTCCAGATCCTCAGGTTCAGCTCTCGGGTCATGGGGGTAACCTATATGAGGCATTCTATGGCTATGCTTGAGTACGTGGATGTTGGTACTAGTATGGTAGTAGTCATATCGCCAGAGTCCTACGTGTCTTGTGGGATATAATTGAGGTTGAGAGTTGAGTTCCAGAGGTGTAGATAGATAATGTATAGGAAGCTTGTAATGCCTCCGATGAGTTGTGTCATCTCTCCGTAGGTTGTATTTCAGGTTGGGCTTGTACTGAACTATGTCATGGTGTGTATGAATCATGGTGTTCATATGGAAGTTGTTTTTACCATGTTATTTGGGTGTTTACCCTGCATGCCATGTTGTCCAGTACATGCTTTATCTCATTCCTTAGAGTTGGTGTCTTCCGTGTCTAAGCTATGGGTTTGCTTTCCCAGGATGGTGGCAACTAGGAATAACCCCGTGCCTACCCCTTAGAAGGGCGAGGGAAGTCAACCGAGGCAAGAGAACCTTCCACACACGCCCTCTTTGGCAGAAGTGATGCTTGAAGCCGAACGGAACAAAAGGGAGACAAAAAAGATGATGGAACGTATTGAGCAGAACACAGTATGTGCTCCCCGCAATGACCACAATGATGGCGTGTCTCTCGGTGATTTCGTCAAGATGTGCCCACCTAAGTTTCATCATTCGGTCGACCCACTCGATGCAGATGACTGGATGACCAGCATGTTTTGCAAAAATCTGGGCTGCCAATGTATCCGAGGCCAACAAGGTGACCTTTGCTACTTACTTTCTGGAAGGACCCGCTCTGTGGTGGGAAAATTATGAAGCCATGCATCCCGCAGGCCCTACACCAACTTGGGCGGAATTCAGCGTGGCATTCCGTACCCACCACATCCCGGATAGGCTGATGGATCGCAAGACAGAGGAGTTCTGTGCTTTCACACAAGGCAGATTGCTAGTGGATTCCTATAGCCGTGAGTTCGGCAACCTTGCTCGCTATGCTCGAGAGGAAGTTTCAACTGATGCCAAGAAACAGGCTAGGTTCCGCAAGGGACTTAGTCCTGAGCTCCATCGAGATCTGCGCCTGCATGAGTGCACAACCTTCCAGGCTCTCGTCAACAAGGCTATCAATGCTGAGACTGGACAGACCGACTACGAGGCACCCATAGAGCACAACCATGACTTCATCCCTGCATCTAGCTCGGCCTCAAACAAACTCCGGGTGTGGGTGCCCAACGCAGCTCTGCCGCTAAGATACACCGTGAGGCCATCCTTCCAAGCGCCTCGCCCATCTCAGCCCAACCATCCAGCCAGGCCATTTGGAGGTCCTCCTGCCAATGTTGCTCCCCGTGCCACTGTTGAATACTACAAATGTGGGGAACCAGGACACTACTCCAGTGAGTGTCCTCAGAACAATGCTAAGCTAGCTGGACGTGGAAAACCAGGAAAAGCCGTCTATGTGAAGCGATCTCCTACTCATGGACGAGTGAACTATGTTTCTGCTGAGAATGCTCTTGAGGACCTTGATGTTATCCTAGGTACGCTCCTTGTCAATAGTCATCCAGCTTCTGTTCTATTTGATACTGGGGCATCTCATTCATTCATCTCAGAAAGTTATGCACAGTTGCATAACATGTCTTTTTGTGATATGCCTACTCCTTTAGTAGTTAAGACTCCTCGTTCAAAATGGCAAACTTTTAGAGTGACCCATGACAATGAGATTCTTGTGGATAGGTTAGTCTTCCTAGCATCCTTGATAGCCCTCCAGTCTTCGGAAATCAATATCATCTTAGGCATGGACTGGATGAAAGCCCACTATGCTAAGATCAATACTCATACTAGCAATGTTCAACTTACACATCCATCGGGTGAGATAGTTAATGTCTCCACTCGAGCAGCCAAGCGCCAACTCTACTCCCTCGATGCTAGCCCTCTTCCAGAATTAGAAGATATTCCGGTAGTTCGTGACTTTCCAGAAATCTTTCCAGAAGAACTGCCAGTAATTCCACCTGTCAGAGATGTTGAGTTCGTGATAGAGCTCATCCTAGGGACTGTCCCAATAGCCAGAAGATCCTATAAGATGCCACCCTTAGAACTAGCCGAACTTAAGAATCAACACGATGAGGCTTTAAAAAAGTTTTCATCCGTCCTAGTTCTTCTCCTTTGGCTTTCCCTCTCCTCTTCGTTAATAAGAAGGATGGATCGAATCGGATGGTTATGGATTATCGGCCAGTGATCTAGTCACCATAAAGTACAAGTATTCGCTCCCCAGGATAAACGATTTGTATTACCAACTCGTTGGATCCTCTGTCTTTTCCAAAATGGTTTTGAGGTTGGGATACCATCAAATCAGAATTAGGAACGGGGACATTCCAAAAACGGCTTTTGTTACTCGTTATGGCCAGGTCTCCTGTGAGTAGCCAGGCCGGGTCATACCACGGGTTATATCCCCAACAGTTACCGTGGCGCAGCAACTGACCGGCGCGTCTCCAAGCAATATATGAGCGGGGCTTTTTATACCCTGGGCTAACACAAACGCACGCACACCACTAACACGGCCACCACAGCGGACACTACATGCACTATTGGATGCCCACGCACAACTCTTATCTAGTGTCCCTTAACGGCCTCAACCTGGCCAGCATGCAATGCACGCATACACAATGCTCAACTAACCACCCGCTAACCAACTAACTCCACCGCCGATTTTGTAGTTGATGGACGTGTAGCACCCACGCGAGCCTCCGCGCACTACGCGTACGCATGCCCACGCCCTGCATGGCCCAAACCTGGCGGGTCGACGTTGGCCACCATCTCACGGGCATGGCGTGTTCCCAACACGCCACTCCACCCATGTGTCGGCTCCCATGCCTCCACGACTGGCGCGGCGGTAGCCTGGCAGCTCCGCCCGCGACTCTACACGCCGGTGCGACGCCCATGCCCGGCCCCCTCTCCCACCGTGTCGGCTCGCTGTGCCCCATCCTTTACACCACCTCGCTGCGCCCTGCAGCCCGCCGCCGGCTCCATGCCCTCCGCATCCATGCGTCGGTCCTCCTCCGCCGCGTTCGTGGCTGGCTGGTGGCTGCACCTCCCAACAGGGCGGGCTTTTGCTCCCGCGCGCCTTGGCCGGCTGCAGTCCCGTGACGGCCGGCGAGAAACCTGAGGTGTCCGTCTCCTCACGCGAGGAGATGTGCTGGTTACCTAGAGAGAAGCGAACGCAAAGAAAATTACTTGTATGCATGTGTGCATGCAAGTGGTAGTGCGTGGCTGGCTATACTACTCAGCGTGCGTGCATGGCCGGCGCTGCATGCGTGTGTGTGCGCCTCAAGCTCCACCCACGACCGCGCAACGGCCGCGTACCCGCTGCGCTAGGGGTCGCCGTGGCCCCGAGCTCAGCCTTTGCGCCCCGATGACCAGCCACCGCAACCCCCGTGCCGGCTCCGCGCCGCCTCTTCGCCCCGGCAAGGCCGGCTTCCCCAGCCGTCTCCCACGTCCGGCGCAGGCTCCTCCACCTCCACGTCGGCTCGTCTCCTCCACCAACCATAGCCGCTCCTCCACGTCGCCTCCCGTGCCTGGCCGCGCAAGCTCGCCGGCTGCTTCGCGCGCGCATCTCGCCTCTGCTCCGCCTCGCCCACGCTCCAGCTCGCGGCGTCAACCCGGCCTCGCCCTGCCTGTGCCTGGTCTCACGCCCCCACGCCGTTTCGCTGTATGCGTGCACTCCCCAACCGCCCATGTTGGCCCTTCTCCAGTGTTCCTACGCTGGCCGGGCTCCCGCGGCCGGTGCGTGGCGAGCCGGCCCCCCGCGCGCCCGCCCGCTGGGTGTGGTTTCGAGTGGGGGTGGACGTCATGCCTGTGCATCAGCTAGCCGGCCTAAAAAAGAGCATTATGCGCCCGTCTGCCCTTGCCAACTAGTCCGCTCGTCCGCGTCCTCGGTCAGCTGGTCCACGTCGCCGCTCGACCGGCTTGCGTGCCTGTCTGCGTCCCTATTTGGCCAGCTGACCGGCTGGTCTACCCGTCTACTTCGACACCGGGTAGGCTGGGGAGTCGGCTCCGCCGCTCATCTACTTCGACGCTGTCCGGTCAGGCCCGACTGACCGGCACCTCCATCAATCGTCTCGGAGGCTACACCCAACGGGCGACACCCAGTGGGTCCGGCTGGTGCACTCCGCCGATTGTCGTCGAGAACAACCGCCTCGCCTATGCGAAAATCAATGCTCACAGGCTACTCCCGGCAGTGCCTCGCACACATCAGCCGGCGGATTTCATGTCCGCGCCCGGTAGAGCATCGCGCACATCATCCGACGGAAATCGTGTCCGTGCCCGGTAGCGCCTCGCGCACTCCAGCCGGCGGACTGCATGTCCGCGCCTGGCGGCACCTCGCGCTCTTCAGCCGGCGGACCCTGCGTCCGCTCCCAGCAGCGCCCCGCACACGTCAGCCGGCGGACTCCACGTCCGCCTTCGGTAGGAGTCCCCGTCAATTAGCCGACGGACTCCGTATCCGTGCCCGGCAGCGCCTCGCGCACATCAGCCAGCGGACTCCATGTCCATGCCCGGCAGCGCCTCTTGCACTCCAGCCGGCGGACTCCGTGTCCATGCCCGGCAGCAGCTTGCGCTCTTTAGCCGGCGGATCCTGCTTTTGCCCCCGGCGGCGCCCCTCGCACACCAGCCGGCGGACCCCGCGTCTGCCCTCGGCAGCGTCTCGCGCACGCCAGCCGGCGGACCCCGTGTTCGCCTTCGGCAGCGCCTCATGCTCATCAGCTGGCGGAGCCCCGTCCGCCCTTGGTAGCGCCTCGCGCACACCAGCCAGCGAACCCCGCGTCCGCCTTCGACAGCGCCTCGCGCTCATCAGCTGGCGGACCTCGCGTCCGCATTCGGTAGGGCTCCGCACTCATCAGCCAACGGACTCCGCGTCCGCACCCGATAGTGCCTCACGCTCGACAGCCGACAGACCCCGCGTCCACGCCCGCTAGCACCTCGCACTCGATAGCCGGTGGACCCCACATCCATGACCGGTAGCGCCTCGTGCTAAACAGCCGGCGGACCCCGCGTCTGCGCCCGGTAGTGCCTCACGTGCATCAGCAGGACCACGTTGGCTGCAAACCGCGTTGGCCGGCATCGACAAAACTGCCTCACCGACACCCAAAAGCAATGTGAGATCCCCACGCGCATGCCCTTGCATCGTACACAAATAACCCTGAGCGGCCCTCGGGGGCCATCTCCGCATTTATTCTGTTGCCTTAATGCTCACCCCGGTGCTAGCTAGTCTCGGCCCAGGGTTGGCCACTTGGCCCGATACGTTTGCTCCCACGGGACGGCTTAGTAGAGTGCACAGGACTGAAGGCCCACTCTTTGTCTCAGCTACAGACCGCACCGCGGCTGTCCCGCTAGCGAGGGCAAAAGCTGGAGGTCAACACACGCAAAAAGCGTCCAAGGAGAAAACGGCTTGGGCAACCCGGCCATTTCATTTATGAGTATCTCCTCGGTCAAGTCTGCTCCCAGAGTCCGAGTACTATATGCTCCATTCCGCGGCCCACACTTCGTCTCAGCTACGGACCGGCTGTCCGGCTAGCAAGAGCAAAAGGCAAAGAGCGGAGGGAACATGAAAATGACTTTGGGGGGCTTGGACGAAACCGAGTCGCCACCTTCTGCACCAACTTGCACTGCCAAAATCAAACATTTGATATATCTATGCTAACTTAACCTTGTCATTTGCACGATCATTTCCATGAGGAACCCCCTCGCTCGGAGACTACTCCTAGCAGGGTGCCTTGCGCCCGACAGCCGGCGGAACCCGCGTCCGCCTTCGGCAGGGCTCCACGCCCATCAGTCGGCGGACCCTGCGTCCACGCCCGGCAGCGCCTCACCCTCGATAGTCGGCGTACCCTGCGTCCTCCTTCGGCAAGGCTCCACGCCCACCAGCCAGCGGACCCTCAGTCCGGGCCCGACAACACCTTGCCCTAGATAGCCGTCGGACCCCGCGTCCGCCTTCGGCAGGGCTCCATGCTCATCAGCCGGCGGACCCTGTGTCCACGCCCGGTAGCGCCTCGCGCTTGACAGCCGATGGACCCTGCGTCCGCCTTCGGCAGGGCTCCATGCCCATCAGCCAGCGGACCCTGCGTCCATGCCCGGCAGCGCTTCGCGCTCGATAGCCGGCGGACCCCGCGTCCGCCTTCGGCAGGGCTCCACGCCCACCAGCCGGCGGACCCTTTGTTAGCGCCCAGCAGCGCCTCGCACCCGACAGCCGGCGGACCCTGCGTCCGCCTTCGACAGGGCTTCACGCCCATTAACCGGTGGACCATGCGTCCACGCCCAGCAGTGCCTTGCGCTCGACAGCCGGCGGACCCCGTGTCCGCCTTCGACAGGGCTCCACGCCCACAAGCCGGTGGAGCCTCCGTCCACGCCGGCAGCACCTCGCGCTCGACAGCCGGCGGACCCCGCGTCCGCCTTCGACAGGGCTCCACGGCCACAAGCCGGCAGACCCTCTGTCCGCGCCCGGCAACGCCTCGCCTTCGACAGCCGGTGGACCCCTTGTCCACCTTCGGCAAGGCTCCATACCCACAAGCCGGCGGATCGTCCGTCCATGCCCGGCAGCGCCTCGCGCTCGACAGCCGGCGGACCACGTGTCTGCGTTCGGCAGGGCTCCATGGCCACAACCCTGCGGACCCTCTGCCCGTGCCTGGCAGCGCCTCGCGCTCGACAGCCGGCGGACCTTGCGTCCACCCTCGACAGGGCTCCACGCCCATCAGTTGGCGGACACCGCGTCTTCCTTCAACAGCACCTCGCGCCCTTTAGTCGGTGGACCCTGCGTCTACGCCCGACATCTTCGACACCACCACCTACTTCAGCTACAGCAAAGACCCTCTGCACAACTCCTGGTGTCACCCGGAGGTTACATCGAGTGGGTGCGCTCGCGCGCCCCTGCTGGCAACCGCCAGCCGGTTGACTCCGCGATCGCCCCAGGCAGTGCCTCATGCCGTTCGGCCTACGGACTTCGCATCCGCACCCGGCATCCTTGCCGTCACCGTCTACTTCAGCAACGACAAAGACCCTTCGCCCGGCTCATCGAGTCGCCCAAAGGATCGGAGGCTACACCTAGCGGGTGCACTGGCGCGCCCCCACTGGAAGGAAGGCGCATCGGCCCCAACTCACGATGGACCGTTATCGACAACTTCTGCAACAACAACTCCACCGACACAAACCCTCCGCCCGACTCTCCAAGTCGCCCAGAGGCTCGGAGGCTACTGTCGGGGGGATATCCCCCGGGTAGGCTCAAAGAGACGACTCAACATTTTTAAACATCGGGGGACCCACCCCCGGTATGCCAGGCCCAACAAGACAAACAAAGAAGTGAGCTGACAGCACTGTAGCTGACGACACTGTAGCTATCTGGCTCCTCCTGTCCAGCTCCCGCTGTCCGGCTCCTCCTCTCCGGCTCCTCCTGACCGGCTCCTCCTATCCGGTTCCCCCTGTCGGGCTCCTCATGTCCAGCTCCCCCTGTCCGGCTCCTCCTGTCCAGCTCCTCATTTCCGACCCCCCTGTCCGGCTCCTCCTGTCTGTCAACGGCCTAACGAAGTTAGCTGCCGATGTCCCATTGGACACGTGCGGAACAGACGACCATATCTCATGCCGGTGCGCTATTGGCGGGAAGGAGCACTGTATACACGTGTCATGTAGTACTCTCTAAAGTGTAACGTGCCCCTTGGACACTGATTTATAAAGTGCACCAGGGGACAGACATAGCTTAGTCCACAAGCTACATGTGGATTGACATGTAAGCTACCCATGGTAGCTTACACCTCACGCTGCTTAGGATGTAAGCTACCGACTATGGCTTGGATCCCAAGCAACCCACCATGCATATATAAAGCTCCCCTCTCACTCTCTCAAGAGGGCGAGCTGCCCTCACATCCTCTCATCCCCACTCTCACACTCACATATGAGACAAGAAGCCTCATGGCTCTCCTCCCCAAACGTCTCCAAGAGCAACCATGTACCAGATATACCGCAGTTATAGAGATATGCATGAGTAGGGGTATTATCTCTCCGTAGAGCCCTAAACCTGGGTAAACCACTGCATGCTATTCACATACCCGTCTCGGATCATCCACGACAGCCTTGCCCTCACCTCGACAAGCCACCCATGGCAGCTGCCGTCTCGCGTGACCCCCCGTAAGAAAATGACGTCAACCGCCAAGGCAAGACAGAAGAGCCATGCCGACTCTCACCGCCAAGAACTTAGCTTCAAGAACGGAGATCATGTCTATCTTCGAGTCATACCTCTTAAAGGAACCAAGCATTTCCACGTCAAAGGAAAGCTTGCACCCACATATATCGGCCCTTTCAAAGTCACTCCAAGACAAGGAGAAGTTGCCTATCAGTTAGAGCTATCTTCCGAGCTATCGGATGTGCACAACGTCTTTCACGTGTCACAACTCCGGAAGTGTCTCCAAGTTCCCAACCGCCCCGACCTCTACAAGGACATCGACCTTCAAACCATGGATCTTCAGCCAGAGTTCACTTATCATGAGAGGCTGGTTCACATTTTGGATGAAGCCGAGCACTGCACCCGAAGCCGCACCATCAAGTACTTCAAGGTCCAGTGGAGCAACCACACTGAAGCTGAACCTACCTGGGAGCGTTAAGACTATCTTAGATATGAGTTTCCTTATCTTTTTAGGGCTTAGCCTAGAAATCTCGGGGACAAGATTCCTGTAAGGGGGTAGGTCTGTCACACCCTGTGTTTGTATCAGTTGTCATGCTTGGATTTATAAAATTAGGAACCAATTAAATTCTTTTCAGTGCTTGTGCTTCTTTGATTTGGTGATTGTTGATTGTTTGCTTGTTGTGTATGGCACTCTTAGATTCTATCCCTCTGCATATTCATCTTCCTTGACTCAAACTTCTTGCCCAATGATCATGCCATGTGAATAGTGCCTAAAACTATTTTCATCAAATTTTATTTTGACCAAAAAGGATTTATTCAGATTAGGTTTTCAAACCCCCCTGAAATGTGGTTTGCACTGCAAGTCCTCAAATTGGGTGGATCCTTCTTCCCCAAGTGCTTTACCTCAAACCTACAATATTTAGGACTCCCCGAAACCACGAAATATTAATTTTAAAGATTATTTTTATATTTCATTTAAAGACTTTTTCTTAAGACCATAAATGATTATTCATAGGGAAAAATTATTTAAATGCTTTGAAAATATTTGAGAAAATTTAGGGAAACTCAGTGGACATATAGTTTCCATATATATGAGTTTCAGGACCATTGTCATGTTCAAAATAATGGGCAAACCCCTCAAAACCCTTTCTGTCCAAATAAATCTTTTGGAATATTTCTATAAGAAATATTTTCAATAAATTCCAGGAAAATTCTAGCAAGTCCACACTATCATAGGTTATGACATTGCAAAGTTTCATTCCAATCCAAGTTGATTTGATTCATCAAACTATTCCAAACCCCTCCCTGTCCAGATTCAAATTTGAACAACTTTGCATTGTGAAGTTTCTTCTCTTGACCCCAAACTTTATGGGCATGTTGTAATCACCAAATGGTGGTGCTACACTAATAGGTGCATCAAGGGGATTAGCTTAGCATAACTGGATCTACAGAAACCTGATTCTGTTAGTTTCTAGGGTTCACAAAGTTTCTATTGTTGACTTTGCTCATTTGAGCTCAAATATGGTGATCCATCTCACTTTACCCACCATTTGATCCTGTTAAATATCATAGTAAGTGGGTAAAGTTATCTTGCCAAAACATCCATCAAACACCTTTTGGTGAAATGGTAAAGTTACTATTTTCACCACCTCTACTCTTCCCCTTGCCTCCAAATTTTTACAAACCCTATTGCAATGCTCAATCACCTCGAGTAAAAATCCCACACTCTCAGCTCAATAATAGATGGGGTAAAACCCCCATTTATGCACGCTCAAGAGCGCATGGGCAATGGCAATGCCGGCTATATGCACGCTCTAGAGCGCGCTACAGTGCGCTCCCGCACTGTAGCCGCCACCCAATGGGAGCCCCTGACCACCTTGGGCCTCCCCTCGTGTCCCCCGAGATGCCCTAGGCGTCCGTGGCATGCCACCTTGTCGGGCCCCCTCCTCTCTCCTCCTCCTTCTCCCTCCTCCGGCCCCCTCTCGCACGCGTTGTGGCTGCCCGAGTCGGCCAACCGCGGGCTCGCACGCACGCGCTCCCCTTCCTCTCTCCTCTCTCCCCTGGCCTAGACCGATTCCACAAGCACCCCAGACACGCTTTGTCCCTCTCCCGTGCCCTCAAGCCAGTGCCACGACCTCGTCGGTGCACAAACCCTTGGTGGACTTGCGTCCACCTATAAAGGGCCTCCCCCAAGCCTTCTCTCCCCTCTGGTCCCTCTCTCCATCTCCCAATAGAGCTCCCGTGCCCCGTCCCCTTCATTTTGGGCTCGAGCACTCGGGAATGACCAGAGCATCACCGCGGCGTTGCCACCGTCGATCTCGAGGTAGCAAGCCCCTCCGTCCCTCCTTTACCTCTGGTTATTCCTCCCTCATCGCTCTGACGCGATTCCCCCACATTCCCATCCTCTTTGCAGCTCGAGACGGCCCCGACAATCCCATTGCGAAGCTCCTCCGCCATGGCCTTCTCATCGCCGGCGATCCCGGCCTCCTCCGGTGCCCCCTACACCTCCAGGGGACCGGCGGCTTGACCAAGAGCCCATCCCCATGCTCGCCCGTCGTCGTCGTGGCCTACGTCGTCATTGGTGAGAGCCTTCCCTCTCTGCTCCAAGGTGGGAGAAGGATCTGACAGGGGGGTCCAACATGTCAGCCTCTCATGTCCCCATCCCATGCTCTGTCTGTCCCCTCATGGTCGCTGACAGCCGAGCCTAGAGCGTCAGGTTTGAACCTGGCCACGTGCGTGGCTGGCTGGCTGGCCAGCTGGGCCGGCCCAAGTGTTGGCCGCCTCTAGCCCAGGCATAGAGGCCCTCTTTCCCCTTTTTCTTTTTATTTTTGAATGGATTTTTCTAAAAATCCCACAGACCAGAAAATAAATCCAATGACAATAATTTTTCCACCTAAAATCCTGGAATATTCCATAGAATTTAATAGTGCCATTTGTGAAAAATGTTGGAAACTTTTTATGCACTGATTTAATTTTAAACCTATTTTGGCACCTTTTTGCCTCTGTTAAATATTTTCGAAAATATTTTTCATAGCAAAACCTTAAGCAAATATTTTTATTATAGCTTTTAGTATTTATTAGAATAGGGTAGCATTTTTAATAGTAGATTGTGTGCTCTTTTTTTGGGTGATGCTTATTTTTATCGCTATTTATCGTGACGATTGATTGCACTGTTGACGGGGAAGTTGTACCCGAAGACTTTGAAGACACCAAAGTCCTTGTTGAGCCAGGCAAGCAGCCTTTTGACTATGTTAAGAAATTTTTTCACGCATGACATATATCACTTGTTGTTTCAATGATTGATCATGTTGTGGTCTTCCCCCTTTCGAGGGATGCCTCCGATTCTCTACCATTGATACTTGCATCGTGCATGACCCTACCATTCTTATGAGGGTTGTGTGGGTGGGTGTAGATAGGATGCTAGTATATGTTATGCAAGTGGGGTGGGAATTATGCATGGTGATGGAGATGAGGCAATTATTTCAAAGACTTTTCAAAAAACCCGTCGGGTGCCACTAAGACATGAGGGAGATGATTATGAGTTGATGGGTGACCACTTGAGAAAGAAGTGGTGTGCCGAAACAAGTTGAGGGTGTGCTTTCGGAAACGGATTAGATTTAAGATTTGTTGATCATCCCAGCCTTACATGTGCGGCTAGGATACCCCTTATGGGACGGGGCTTTGTTGACTACTATGGTTGGTATTAGAAAGGAGCCCGCATTGCCACTGGCGAGAGTGAAGTGGTCACTCTCGAAACGGGGTCGTCCCGGAAGTGGAAGGCCATGCGCTATCTTTACGGGCACCGGGCACACTGTTGCGTGCGCTCATGGATGATACGCGTGATGTATATCATGAGGGATGGCACCAATGAGTGGAATCTTTGTTTAGTATCACCATGGGAAAGTCATTGTTCGGGTGCTTACCTCTGGTACGTAATGTACCGCGAGTCGTGGATGACACGGAAGTTCCCCGAGTCTTGTGGGCAAAGCATGCAACCTCTGCTGAGTGTAAAATTATTTGAATAGCCATGTCTAGGTCGAGGACAGTTGGGTGGTGCTGCTTAGACTATGTTCAGATGTTTTCAAAAACGTGGTGTGAGTGTGTGCGGATGACAGAAGAATGATACTTGAGTCAAGTCTGAAGACTTGATGTGATGATTGAACATGAGATGTTCAACCCCTGCTTATGTTGATATATGTAACTTTCTCATATGGATATCTGTCAACTGTTGTTGCATGCTTACACATAATTACTTGATCATGACATTGCATTTAAAACTTGCCTTTTGCAAAATACGTACTTAGCGCTATATCATGCATCATTATTACTTGTTCCACAACTTGGGTTGCTTGCGAGTACATTCAAAGTAATCATTGGCTTGCCACTAGTTGTTTAATTGGCCAGGCATGGAAGAACAGGAGTACGTTGAAGAGTTCTTTGGTGATGAACATGCGAACTAGGACGTTTCCCAGTCAGAATTCCTGTAGATAAAGGCAGATGGCAATGGGTTGACGCTTTCGATCAATATTTCCGTTGCTTGTTATGTTTAAGTGTTTGGCCAATGTGGCCCTATCTATGTAAGACTAGACCTTCATGGTATTTATTTGTGTAAGACGCTAAATGTGGATGTAAGACTCTTATTATTCAGCTTCTGTGTGTTCAGTGAACATTTATCTTTGGGAACACTGTACACGTGCATTCGATGATCACGACTTATGTGTCGGGGTCACCACATGTTATTGGGTTTAATCCGTGATGCGTCTATGCCCATATTTTTCACCGTATCTGAGTAAATCAGATTACGGCTACTTCCGCCATCCATTAGGACTTCTGTGAGGTCATACCCATCGATAATGGAGTCGAGGACGAGTGCGGCCAAACCCCCGTGACGGATACTGGCCGGGTTATCACGCCGATCAAAAGTAATCGGATATGTCGACCATGGGTTATACTTTGGGGCCACGGGCTCTACAGCGTAGACCTCTCGAAGGGCGCATTTCCTCTCCTTGGGTATATGGGTGGGGTATATCATGTTTACTGTCTTGACTTCTAGAAGAAATTTCTTATGGTTGCCACCCATCAGACCCCGAGGTTCATCCTCATACTCGCTGTGAGGGCTCTTGCTTTGGTCCTCGGGTGGGACCTTGCCGACCAGCTTAAACACCCAACAATTGGGGAGTGGCAAGTCCCGTGTATTTGGCAACTCTGCTCCTTGCGCTTTGACTCTCCGTTGGCATCCCGAACTTCAGAGGCTCTGAGATCTTTGGAATTGTGGCTACGTCTTGCCAGCTAATTATATTCACCCACGCAAAAGCGGGTCATGAGGGAGGTGAAGGCGGACATAGTCCGAGGTTTATCCTGGCGTAGTTGGCAAGCCAGCCATTCATCCCGAATATTGTGCCGGAAGGAGGTTATGGCCTAAGTGTCCGGGTATTCAACAATTTGGTTCTTCTTAGTCAAGAACCGGTTCCAGAATTGCCGAGCAGACTTGCTGGGTTTCTGGACGATGTTGCTGAGGTCGAAAGAATCCGGCGGCCGAACATAGGTTCCCTGGAAGTTGGAGCGGAGAGCATCCTCCAGGTCTTCCCAGCATCCAATGGAGTTTTCGAGGAGGCTGTTTAGCCAGTGCCGAGCTGGCCCCGTAAGTTTGAGGGGAAGGTATTTAATGGCGTGGAGGTAATCTCCTCGAGCTATGTGCATGCGGAGGAGGAAGTACTCGATTCATATGGATGGGTCAGTAGTTCCATCGTATTGTTCGATGTTCACGGGTTCAAACCCCTTCGGGAACTGATGCTGCATCACCTCATCTATGAAACATAGTGGGTGTGCGGCGCCTCGAACCCGAGTTATGTCCCACCTATAATCGGCGTCTCCTCTAGCTTGGTTGTGCTCCCGGTCTCTATTATTTCACCAGCCTAGCCATGGTTTGTACCCATCCGTTCTATCGGGTGAGTGTCCTTTGGATCCGTAGGTGGATCTTGTACATCCTGCTCTGTGATCCAAGTCATCTCACAGGTCGAACATGTCATTGGGATCTAGTGGCTCCTTTCCCCGTCTTCGGGGTATTGCCAATCTATATCCGGCATCATCAGCCATCTGATCATGCACGCGAGGAGGGCGATCTGGCCTGTCGTATGGAGTATGCTTTGGAGACGGAGTATCAGTGAGCTCGTCATTGATTTGTGGCAGCATCCTTCTTCACGGATAACTGTTAGTCTGATCCGACAGACCAGCACCCTGTCCTTCCTCAGCTGAGAGGACTCTTGTCCATCAATCATTTAGGTCATCCTGTTCGGCTTTGAGCTGTCGCTCCTTAGCTTTCAGATTACGAGGTTTTGTTGTGAGCTGCAGTCCGAACAGTTCTTGATCTTCACGGTTATCAGGGATGTCCATGTCATTGGATTCCGGCATATCCTCCTCCTCGACAGGGGGGAGGTAATTGCCTTCCTCGGAACCGTTGAAGTTGTCGGGGTTGCTCTGGTCCTCAGGCCTTTCCGGACACTCTAACGGGTGTTCGGGGTTATCAGGGTCGACACGGTCCTCGGGGGTAACTCCGTCCCCGGTGCCGATAATAGCTTTCCTTCCCTTTTTGCCTTTGGACCGCTTATGCGGCTTTCGACACCTTGACGCTGCGTCACCCGACTTATCGCCATCACTATTAGGCATTTTGTCGCCATTAGGAGTGACCACCATGTAGACGTCGTATGTAGAAGTGGTGGCCCATCGCCCGATGTTACCATGAGTGGGGGCATAGTCCTCTTCATCCATGGATTCTGCCTCCTCGGAGGCATAGTCCAGCATGTCGGTTAAATCTTCGAGAGTGGCTATCAAGTGGGTCGTGGGTGGGTCAAAAAATTCGTCCTCATCCACACTGTAATCGATCTGAGCATAGGTCGGGGTTGGGTCATCGGTGGTCCTCTTGGACGAGATCCGATCTAGGGCCTTGTCAACTGCAGATAGCCTGATCGGATCAAACTATTCGGAACTTGTGGAGTTTACCTCCAAAGTGCCTAGACACGGGGAGTGTTCGGCAAGAACATATGTTTGGTCTTTTGGCACAATGGATGGACAAGACAAGTGATCGGCCCATCGTCGTGGGTAACCCCATTGGCATGTCCGAAGAAGGAACTCGAGGTTAAAGCCTTAGAGCTTCCGGGTGCTACAGGTGAGGCTGCGAGCCTGGTTAGCGACAAGTCACGTCAAGAATCTACGGAGAACTTTACGTTTCCAAATCTGACCTCTCGGTCAGGGGCAAAGCTCTCAACACGGCCTAGATGGCTGGTGGGATTAGCATGCAGCACAACGCTGCCAAAGGCGAAGATCTGTCCGGGGACAAAAGTGTCCATATTATGGACCTCTTCGTTGATGACAAGGTGAGACATCGATTCCCTGGGCGCTCACAGAGAAACTCTCAATGAAATCACCAATGTCAGTGTCAAAATTGTAGGATCTCGAGTAGGGGGTCCTGAACTGTGAGACTAGAACCGATGGTAATAGGAGACGAAGGGGACACATATTTACCCAGGTTCGGGCCCTCCTATGGAGGTAATACCCTACGTCTTGCTTGGATGCATTGATGATATGGGGGGTTATAGAGTTGATTTACCTTGAGATCAAATAGCTAACACTAGATGAGTTGTTCGGTCCCTACACCCTAAAACCCTCTGGCTTATATAGATGCCAAGGCCATTAAGGTTTACATATGGTTGGTTCCATGCCGAAGAGATAAACATGCCTCTTCGCTACATCAAACGTGGAGCACAAACCGTACTCTCCGAAGCTTCCGTCTTGGAGATAAGGTCTTCAATGAATCCTATACTCAGTAAGCGGCCCATATAGTCCGGACCATAGAGATAAGTCGGCCTCCCAAGGACCCCCTAATCTAGGACTCCCTCAGGCTACGTGCCGTCAAGGCGCCGAAATCTGCATAAGCGGACCAAAGGCAACAAGGGAAGGAAAGCTATTATCGGCGCCGGGGACGGAGATACCCCTGATGACCGTGGCAATCCCGATATCCTCAAACACTCGTTAGAGGACCAGAACAACCCCGACGACTTCAACAATTCCGAGGACGATAAATACCTCCCGCCTATCGAGGAGGAGGACATCCCGAAAACCGATGACTTGGATATCCCTGATAACCTTGAAGATCAGGAACTAGTCAAACAGAAACTCATAGTGACGGCTCACAGCCTGAAAGCTAAGGAACGACAACTCAAAGCCGAACAGGATGACGTCAATGATCGATTGACGAGAGTCCTCTCAGCTTAGGAAGGATATGGCACCAATCTATCGGACCAGCCCAAGGGCCATCCACGGGGAAGGCTGCTGCCACAATTTGATGACGAGCTCACTCATACTCCGTCTCCGAACCATACTCCATACAACAAGCTGGACCACCCTCCTCACGGGCGGGATAGGACGACTGACGACACTGGTTATAGACTGGCGATGCCCTGAAGATGGGGAAAGGAGCCACTAGAGATCAATGCCAGGTTCGACCAACAATATGACATAGATCACAGGGCAGGCCATACAAGATTCACTTACGGATCCAGAGGCTACTCACCCGATAGAAGAGATGGGTACAGACCATGGCTCGACCGAAGCAATAACAGAGACCGGGAACGTAACCAAGCTAGAATAGTAGCCGAATACATGTGCAACATAGCTCGGGTTTGAGATGCTGCTCACCCGCTGTGCTTCACGGATGAGGTGATGCGGCATCAGTTCCCGGAGGGGTTTAAACCCGTGAACATCGAATAGCATGATGGGACAATTGACACAACCATATGGATTGAGGACTTCCTCCTCCACATCCACATGGATAGAGGAGATAATCTCCATGCCATCAAATATCTCCCCCTTAAACCTAAGGGGCTAGCTCGGCACTGGCTAAATAGCCTCCCCGAAAACTCCATCGGATGGTAGGAAGACCTGGAGGATGCATTCCACTCTAACTTCGGTGGAACCAATGTTCGGCCGTCAGATTCCTCTCACCTAAGTAACATCGTTCAGAAGCCCGGAGAGTTGGCTTGGTAATTCTGGAATCGGTTTTTGACCAAGAAGAACCAGATTGTCAACTGTCCGGATGTTGAGGCAATAGCCTCCTTCCGGTACAATATTCGGGATGAATGGTCGGCCCACCAGCTCAGCCAAAATAAATCTCGGACTATGTCCTCCCTTACATCCCTCGTGACCCGCTTTTGCGTGGGCGAAGATAATTGACTAGGAACCCGCAGCCACAACTATGAAGATCACGGAACCTCTGAAGTTTGGGATGGCAACGGGAAACCGAAGCGCAACAAGAACAAGCGCCGGCACAATAATAGTGACGCCGATGATACGCCTGTTAATGCCGGTTTCCGCAACTCCCGACCTGGGCAGCAGAAAAAGCCTTCTAAAGGAAATTTCGACGGTGCCACACCACTAGAAAAGATCATGGAAACTCCTTGTGAAGTCCACGGGACTCAAGAGAAGCCCACTAATCACACACACCATAATTGTGGGGTGTTTAAACAGCTCGGCAAGCTCCCAACTGAGGATCAAGGCAAGAGCCCTTGCAGCGAGGATGAGGATGAGCCTCAGAGTCTGAACGGTGGCGATCAAAAGAAGTTTCCTCCAGAAGTAAAAACAGTAAACATGATATAGGCCACCCATATACCTAAGAAGGAGAGGAAGCATGCCCTTCGAGAGGTCTATGCTACAGAGCCCATGGCGCCGAAGTATAACCCTCGTGGGCATATCTGATCACTTTTGATCAGCACGATCACCCGACAAGTATCCATCATGAGGGTTCGGCGGCCCTCGTCCTAGACCCCATTATAGATGGGTATCACCTCACAAAAGTCTTAATGGACGGAGGAAGTAGCCTTAACCTGATTTACTCAAACACGGTGAAAAAGATGGGCATAGATCTGTCATAGATCAAACCCAATAACACTTCTTTTAAAGGAGTGATTCCAGGTGTCGAGTCTCGATGCACGGGCTCGGTAACCTTGGAAGTTTTGTTCAGCTCGCCGGATAACTTTTGGAGCGAAGACTTGATCTTTGACATTTTTCCCTTCCGCAGCGGCTATCACGCCCTGCTCGGTCGGAAAACGTTCGCTTGTTTCAACACCGTCCCACATTATGCATACCTCAAGCTCAAGATTCCAGGCCCCAAACATGCGCTCTCTACAAACTGAGGAACATGTGCATTAGTTACAAAGATGATCGGCAGGTTCTGGCATCTGCCGTAATGGCACACAAGGTCGGGAAGCGAGCTCGGCTTCATGCCGAACTCTCAGAGCCTCCATCAACTCTTAAATAGGGACTCGTTCCCTATTGTATGCCCCCAGGACAAGTGAAGCACGTGCCAAGAAGGCACAACTTTGCACTTAAAATTCCATGGGTAGCGGTGGGGAACCAAAGGTGGGAATCCGGATGGACTGAACTACTACCATCAAACATGTCTTCACACACAATGTTGGGACCATTAAAAGGCCCGCTACTGGCGTAAGGCTCATACACAATTCAACGACTTCTCAAGACCTTGTTTGCAAGAGCCGTTCGCTGAACAGTACCACCCATTGAGGTGGACCAATGACCAGGAGTAAACTAGTAGCAGGGAACATCGAGGATGTAAGGCCACCAATAAAAGACCCCTGGTACAACCCCTCCTGTATAATTTCTTTCTTTCAAATACCTGTAAGCAGTTGCCTCGGCAATCCGAGTTATAAGAGTTCATGAGAAAAAATTTAACGGCGTTGCACATGTTTGTCTCGTCTGTCCCCTTTTGGCGTATATTTTCCTTTTTCTCCCCCTTTTGGTCATACTGTGCTCCATGATGCGATGGCACCGGCTAATTGTCCCGGGGCTCGAGTTTAGAAAAAATTGCCTTATGTACAACTTATTATGTGTTCGGCATCTTGGACTTCACTTTATACGCATTGACTCCTAACTATTTTCTTGGGTCAATAGTTTGGTTGCCCGGCTCTTGTGCTTGCCCCTTTACATTCTGCTCATTCGGCTAAAAGGGCAAAGGGAGCACCCCGGCGATTGTGTTTCCGAATAGTCTGGTCAAGAAACTCAGGGGAGAAAGCCAAAAACTGACTATCATAGTATGCGAGAGCCAGTCCGTGAATCCGAGTTCAAAGTGTTATACTCAAATCCTTGTCAGAGGATATTCCATGTTATATGAAGGGTTTGTTCTTCATGCAAACCATGTGATGCTGGGCTTAGCTGTGGTTCATCCGAAAATCACAACACTCCGATGGCTACTCATCAGCCCCCCTCCCTCGTAGTCCTTTTTGTGCCCCTAAGACTCAGTGAAAGAAATAAAGCACCATAGTCTATTTGCCTAGTCCACCGCACTTTACTGCCTTCGGGTTACGATAACTCGGCTAAGGGACATAGTGCATTGGTAGAGACACCCCATGTAGTATCTACATGGGGGCTGAAGCCGACAACTCACATCTTGCAGTTCTCAAACAGCCACACATGATTTATAAAGGAATGCAAAAACAGTGAACACATGATAACTTTGAAATGTCTTCGGATGCATTACTACTTATTCAAATATGTTATCGCCCGAACACTTCGATGCTACCGTCCGAGCACCTTCCATTACTTCGGCAAAATACAACTCGGGGCCCCAATGTTCCTTTCTTGGAGGCGGAGGTGAGGCAACTATCTTCGTCGGATCCAACCCTAGGCAATGCACCTTGGCCTTTGCAAAGGCCATCCGAGCTCCCTCGACACGTCAAGACGGGGCGACACGTCAATCATCCTCTGCACCAGGCCGAAGTAGCTGCCTGGCAATGGCTCATTTGGCCACAGCCGGATGCAAAGGTCCTTCATGGATGGCTCCGCCATCTGGCAAAGCTCCATCAGCTGCTTCAGCTGCTCGACAAGAAAAGGAGTGCGCCCTGGGGCTTCAAATTGCGCCCAAACTAGACAGGCTTCGTATCCTTCTTCTCATGATGCATACAATTGATTGGCGTCTCCTACGCTCTTCTGTAGGCCGGAGGAGGCGCCTGAGGAACACCACACC
This sequence comes from Hordeum marinum, assembly GCA_022496015.1. NCBI lineage: Eukaryota > Viridiplantae > Streptophyta > Magnoliopsida > Poales > Poaceae > Hordeum > Hordeum marinum. The sequence continues at coordinate 332,765,713 of CM039676.1, read as the reverse complement.
TGGGTAAGAAATTTGAACTTGCTATCCCTGAAGACACACTGCAGTAAGTATGGCTTACCATCTGTTATATCCTTCGCTTGGCGGACCTGCTCCTCAAATAACCACCCGCCCACCTGCTCCTTCTGGAGATCAGTCTTCAGGGTGGACAGTTCGGCCGCGCTCTCCTTGCCCTTCTGCTCAAGGACCTCACACTTCTGGCTGGCGTCCTTGAGCTCCTGCTGGATCTCTACCACACGAGCCTCATGCTTGTCACTAGTGGCTCGTAGGGAGGAGAGCGTGGTAGCCGCTTCTTTGGCCGCCACCCTCTCTACGGCCAATCGTCCTTTGCCTGTTGAAGCTTAGCCTTGAGCCTCTCCACCTCTTTCGCCAAGGCTGTGTAATCATTAAACACTATGAAAACCTGCTTTGACAGTGTTGTGGCAAAGGTGTTTGGATTTTGTTTAGACCTACCTTGTGCCTCATCGAATCTTGTATTGAGGGCATCAACTTCATCCTCAGAGCGTTTGAGCTTCCAACTCAGCTCGTCCAACTCGGCGCCATTTACGGCCACCGCCGATGGCAAAGCCAGCAATACACAAACAATTGACATGTTACATGGGTTCAATACTTCCGAACTATCATCAATCCGATCATATGTACGGCCCTCTTAGGGGCTACTCTAATATTCCGAACATATAGTGGGTATCTAGTTCGGAATCAGATCCATGATTGATTCCTAGGTAGGTTTTTTCAAACTCACCTAGGGCTGAGGGGCTGCCATGTATATAATACTAAAAATAAATCAATGTTTTGGCAAATAGAATGTTAGGTGGTTTACCTGAAAGCCCGTCAATAAAACTTTAAAGGCCTCCTTCAGTCCGTTGTGGACGGACTGCATGCTCTACAATACCACACCCATAAGGGTACGGTGCTTCTCAGAAATGGAAGCGCTCAACAAAGCGTCCTCCATGACCGGCCACTCATTTGTCGGTGGTGACCGGATAACCCAATCTCCAACCGGGTTTTGAACCATTGCCCCCGGAGCCCCCCCGGAGCCGTGGAGCGCCCTGGAGATGTTGTCGGAGGGGACTAAGCAGTTGCTCGTCCGTCCTCCTCATTATCCGGTGGGGTTTAGGCCCAGCCATGATGTTGTCTCCCCCGTCGCCGGTGTCCGTCTCCATAGGAGCATGCTGGGACGACACCTCCGTGGCGTCCTTCATGGCGCCTGGAGTAGCGGGATGCGACGCATTCCTTCTCTCCGCTAGATCGTCCAGCGGGGTTTCCTCGTCCGATATCTGATCGGTGGGAATGGTGCCCAGGGGATGCAAAGTCAATGAAGGGCATGTGTGTTAGTAAACTTTAAACCTATTAATGACGAACAAGGAGGTCTTCGGATCCTAACCTTTGAGCAGGGGGCTTGACCATGAGGCTCCTTTGCAGAACTGTCTCGAAGTCATCGGACTCAGTGTCTGAGTCCGAATTGTCGTCGGACAGGATCACATGTTCCTGAGGCGCCCTCTTCTAGGAAGGAGGGGGTACCTCCTTTGGGGCGTCCGATGACGCCGCCCTCTTTGTTGCAAGGGGGAATTATCCTCCCCCTCGACTTCGTCCTCCTCCTCTTCTTCTTCCTCCTCCTCCTCTTCCTCATGCTCCTCTTGATTTGAGGAGGCAGGAGTCTCCTCAGACACATCCTCCGACTGGTCCCTGATGCGAAGGCCATCCTGGGCTGGTTTCTTCTTCTTCTCTTTCTTGAAGGGGGCCTCGTAAGGCTTCACCAAGAGCATTTCCGCTAACAGCCCGGACCTAGCATCTTCGGGCTGAGGTGCCAGACTGTTGATGTTCACGACATTCTTTAGACATGTCTATAAAGGATGATAGAAAAGAATGTTATAGGTCCCCTCTATGGAAAATAAAGCTGACCAAGCAGAATTATACTATACCTCGGAGGCGGGCTTGGCGGCGTGCAGACCCCTATCTTCCTCCTCGGATGGCCAGCTGTTTTGTGACTTGAAGAGCACCCTCCACAGCTTCTCCCACATGGTGTGGAAGAGGTTCAGAATCATGGGCACGTCAACGAGCTAAGGAGCCCATAGGGACTATCCAGGCATTGACAAAGGAGGATACGTCTTCGGAGCATGACTTGGACCACATTGGTCATCTTGACGTCCTTCTTGATCATGGAGCCAACACGTTTCTTCAGGTCGCTCACCTCCTTGCTCGGTCCCCAGCTGAGGCCCTTTTGGAGCCATGAAGCTAATTCGGTGGGGGGACCGGATCTGAATTTGGAAGGGGGAATCTGACCTTCTTCCTGTGGCTCAGTGATGAATGAGTCGGACGGCCATACAATGTGGGTGAGCTTGCCGATGATAGCTCCGCCGCAGTCCGCGTGTTTGCCTCTGACACACTTTGGCTTGACGTTGAACACTTTGAGCCAGAGCCCAAAGTATGGCTCGAGCCGTAGAAACTCCTCACACACGAGGATGAAACCCGATATATGCATAAAGGAGTTCGGCGGGAGGTCGTGGACATCAAGGCCGTAGAAGAACATAAGTCCCCCCAACGAAGGAGTGGAGTGGGCAGCTCAGCCCCCGTATGAAGTGGGGGGAGGAAGACCACCCTTTCGCCTAGCCTGGGAGTGGGGATATCTTGCCCCTTCCCCGGCGCATGGTGAGGGATGTCGGCGGGGAGGTAGTCGGCCTTCTTGAGGTCTTGGATATCCTTGTCGGTGACTGTGGAGGCCTCCCACTTGTCGTTGGAGCCAGAGCCAGCCATGGATGAGCTCGGAGGTGGGTGGAGGAAAACCTAGATCTGAGCTTCGGAGGCTTAGAGGAATGGAAAGTAGAGGAGGCGAATGGGGGGCATAATTAGGCTTTGGGGATTTTCTTCCCCTTTTATGAGGCTTATTGTTTGGTCTCCCTTCGCTATGCCGCGAAACCCTCCGCTTCCCGAGACATGCATGTCGTTGCACGCGCATGATTAAACATATCCCGTGTGAGACGGGGCACAATCTGCACTTTGATAGATTGTGTTTATAGGAACATCCTCGAACCATGAATCAAGTTTTTATAACTGGTCTAGCGGTCGTGGTGGGCCGTGACCTTTCGTCAGAAAGGTCGTCGGGGGACATTACTTCCCTACTTGAAGTTTGGCCTTCAGTGCCAGTTGAAACACAATATTCGGACGCGCCACTATTCGGAAGCTACTTGTCATCGGAGGTCAAACTGAATTTGGTGGGAAGAACTCACCCTGCAATCCGAAGACTCCGATCGTGCGAAGCAATTGAAGCTAAGGCTGTTGGCATTGGAGGCAAGTTAGGGGCTACTGAGGGAGTCCTAGATTAAGGAGTCCTTGGGAGGCTGACCTATTTCTATGGGCCGGACTATATGGGACACTTACCAAACACATGAATAATTGAAGACCCTATCTCCAAGATGGAAGCTTCGGGAAGTGCAGCTTGTACTCCATGTTTGATGTAGATAATAGGCATGTTTATCTCTTTGGCATTCAACCAACCATGTGTAAACCTTAGGTACCCTCGGCCCCTATATGAGCTGTAGGGTTTTAGGTTGTAGCTATAGGACAACTCATCTAGGGTTAGCTATTTGACCTTGAGGTAGATCAACTCTGTAACCCCCATATCATCAATACAACCAAGCAAGACGTAGGTTATAACCTCAATAGGAGGGCCAGAACCTGGGGAAATCCGTGTCCCCTTCGTCTCCTGTTACCATCGGTTCTAGTATCACAGTTCAGGGCCCCCTACCCGAGATCCCCCGGTTTTGACACCGACACTATTGGAACACACTATTTCTGGTGAGAACTTTCGGTTTGTAAGAGGCTTTGTGCCAAAACTTGTCCAAAATTGGGCAATTTTTTTACCACAACACACACAACAGGGCAATTAATGGCATCATGCCCAAATTTCATGAATTTCTGTCGAGGTTTGCATTTACATGAATTTAAAAATTAAGTTTCCATATGTTTGCGGCCGACACTCTAGCCATAGATATATATGTTAGAAATTCATTCCTATTTATTGTGTGGGACCTAAACATGCAACCAGTGAAACATATATGGTTTTTCGACTTATTTTCATGAGCTAGACCGTGTAGTGATTGTAGTTCAAATTTGAATTATATATATATATGCACATTAATTGAATGCCTATAAAACTCAATTAATGTACTTAAAAGGCCAAACGAACTCCGTAAGACTCCATTGATTCGCATAACACATTCATGTTACTCTATGGAGACTCTAGAAATAAATTCAAGGTGAGAAGCGACATCAGATGTTGTTTCATACATAAAATGTGAACTATACCTACCGGAACCACATGACTTTTTGTGAGAATCTTCGGTTTGTAAGAGGTTTCTGCCAAAACTTGTCCTGAGCTAGGCATTGTTTTTACCACAACACACATGCGCCCTGACATCACACCATGCCAAGTTTCATGAGTTTCTCATGATATTTGGATTTATTGTAATTTGAAATAAACGACTTCTCAAAGTCTATGGCCGAGCCAAAATACCGCGAGGTTTGGAATTCGTTTAATTTCCACTTCTTCCATGGGACAAAAACATGTATCCAGTGACAAATAGTTGATTTTCAACCCATTCAGGTGCCCCCTAGTATGTGCATAATAAAGTGCAATCCAAATTTGAACTATGCACATGAAATGTCCAAACAACTCTTTAAATGTTTTAAAGGGCATAAACAACCCCAAATTATTCCATATTTAACACACGATACGATAGTTTCATGTTCATTGCAGATAAATGTTATTCCCATCCAAACACCTTCAATTGCCAATGTAACTTCATTTTTAGTCTCAAAGAAATTTGAAAATCTAATACATCGCAAACAGTTCTTGTCGGATTTTGGGCTCCACAAAACCCTCAAGGTTCAAACATAGGGGCGTGTGTGAAGATTCCCTGCACCCTCGCTCAAGAGGTGTTCTTGTCTCTTTGCCTTGTGGTGGTTCATCGAGCGGCTAAATGTTGGATCCCCGCACTCTACGGTCCGGCCTTGCCTCTATATATCATGGTGGCCCAGGTCCTCTTCCCTTATTATAATGGCAGGAAGGGATCCCACAACAGCCAATTCTAAAGGGGGATAGGAGTACATCCGCCCCGGTCCAAAGGTGGTCTTTGTCTACAAAGTGGATATCGATGATGCGGTGGTGAGCTCGACGATGACATCCGTCCTGCGGGGCTCGTGGTCGTGGTCTTGTTACACCAGAATGGAAACCTTTGGGCAGCGCATTGGGAACCCGTGTACATCCTTGCTCCCTTTACACCAAAGGGGAAACTACACCGCCTAGCGTGCTGGCGCCCGCCTATCCTTCCTTGCGTCACCTTTGACTCCTAAGGCCCGGCTCTGCTTAGAGATTTCTGCCGCTCAGGAGGGGTCCTGAGGAGGTCCATCCTTGCAGGCCTTGGTGTTGTTCTTCCTCGCGAGCCCGGGCTCCTCGCGTGTACGATGTCTTGAGTAGAGTCGTGCCAGGCCTGGGCCGCAGGCAGGCAGCGTTGGATTCCCCCATTCCTAGAACGCCGATGGTAGCCCCCGGGCCGAAGGCACGCTTGAGCCGGCCTCGGGCGAAGCTTTGAGGATGACTCGATGCACCGCGGGCCCCAAACACCTACGAGCCAGGCTTTGCACGTGTTGGACGCCTGTACGGCGAAGCCCGCGCTCCCCGAAGGCATCTGGAACCGGCCCAAGTTAAACCAATGCGACGCCCGCGCACAACGCCGACCATCATTACCTTTCTTTGAATGCTGCCGCTTCCTTGGGCTTCCAGCCCTCGGGCCACGCAGATATGATCCCATAGTATCACGTGAGGTGACATGAGGCGGGACCTCGCGCCGATCGAGCCGGCCCTTTCGGTGCCCGAGGGGCGCACGTCGCTTGCTCTCCCACGATGCCTCATGGCCTTGATCCCGCCTATATATCCACCATCCCCGTGGGGGAGCCTAGCCATCTCGAAGCGCCCGCCTCCTCCCTTGACTCCTGAGAAAACCCCCTTCCTCTCCTTAGCTTCTCCCTTTTCCCATGGTGTTATAGGAAGCGTCACAGGTGCAGTGGACCACACTGGGCCGTCATCCCCCTCTCCCTCCTCCGGAGGCAGCGGTGGAGGGCCCTTGGGGGCAGCGCAGGTTCGCCAGCGCTGGGCCATGGTGGATGATTGAGTGTTCCGCTGCCTCCCTCTTTATTTGCGTGACATGTCCAATGTATCGGGCTTGATCGTCTCCTCCTTCCAGGGCGCTGGTGGCCAAGAAATGCAAGTGCGGCGAGCTCCAGGAGGTGGTGGATGCGCTGCGTGCCCAGCTGGCGACCGCAACCACCGCCTTCCAAGCTGCCCTTAGGGGCAAAGCGGAGGCCAGGGTTGAAATGGTATCTCTCCAGACCCAGTTCTAGGAAGAGGCTGATGCCATGCAGGCTGTGCAAGATGAGGTGGCTTATGCCAGGATGATGGAGTCCCAACGCGCCAAGCAGTACCTCGACATCACCCACCGCGCAGCCGGCGCGGTGTGCCGGTTCGTCTGGGAAGCCCCTGCCCTCCCAACATGTAGTTCGACGATGGGTACCTCGACTTCTTCTGCTAGGTAATGGAGATGCTAGAGACTAGTGTCTCCCGTGTGAAGGCAGACAGCAAGGCCGATGCACAAGACCTCCTGGAGCTTGTGTCGACGCATGTCTTCTCCAACCTGCGCCGCCTCGTCCCGAAGCTCGATCTCCAGCGCATCATGGAGCGGGTGCCCAAGGGGCTCCTGAGGCCTCTTTGGGATGACGTGCACCCACACGTGGACGCCCTGGTCACGCGGTTCATGCAAGTGCCCCCTCCCGGAGGAGAAGGCAGCTCCGGCACCATGGCGGCCGTTGACTCGGGCAGCAGCAACGACTCCTCCACCTAGACTCCCCCTGCTTCTTCCTCCTGGTACCTGTAACAGTTTAAAATGAACTTGGCCCCCATGGGTGTTAACCTTTTGCGCATTACCTCTGTCTTTGTTTCTCGTCCTTTAATCACTGTCGGCCGCTCGTAGTTATGCGATTTGGTTTTCTCGTTCAAGCTTGGCGTCGTCGCCGATACGGCCTGATGACGGGGGATAGCCGGGTCCTCGTGAGGTGACCCCTCACTACTAGGGTAATATGCATAGTAGTAGTGCTAGGTCCAGCGCTACTGCTATCGCGCTATAGCTAAGTTTTAGCAGTAGCGCTGGCCTAGAAAGCCTACTACTATGTGTTGTTAACAGGAGCGCTTGCCTGGAAAGCGCTACTACTAACTATTTGTAGCGCTTGGACGAGCGAAGCGCTGCTGCTAATCCATCGCTGCTATTAGATGATTTCCAGCGCTACTGCTAGTATTCCTGCTTATTTGTATTTATACAGGATCTATACAGTAGTTTCATCAGATCATCATAATACATCATTGTCATATAAGAACTCCTCACCATCATCATTTTCGTCAATGAGACATCATATAACAAGTTGGTCACTAGTCATAATTACAACTCCTCCTCCTCCTCCTCATCAACTCTAACACATTGTAGCACATAATAACACATTGTACCTAGGACGTAGTCCTTTCTCATAGGACCTACTCTACCCTCTCTTAGGTACAATATCATAAAACAAGATAGGCCCTCACTCTCCATTATGGAGAACGGAGATCATCCTGTCTCCCATTCTTGGCCTACGCACAATGTTGCTTCCAAGTAGCTCTCTATGATTGACAATACATTTTTTCCAATCTTTGATTGTCATGACTCCATCGGTTTAGATATCCGGTATGGATAGGAGTGATACGTAGGCTAACCTGGCCATGGTGGCCCTCAGCTCGTAACAACAACGCGACCTCTCAGAAACAGCAGATGAGGCACACAATCCTTCGGGATTTTCTGTTGAAAAACATAGTAATAACTTTGTAGTTAGCAATGTAGTTTAGTTTTAGAGGAATTTATGCAAAAGATGCACGGATGTCATAATAGTAGAATTAAAAATCTTACCATGCAATCTCCATGGATGTTACCGTAGTTCACCACGTGCACTAGTGGCACGTACTGACCATAATGTGCAGCAGTTTGATAATAGCTATTGTAATTCTCAAGATGACTAAGAAATGCGGTAAGATGATCATTCTCCCTACAAGTTAATTCCGCTTCATCACTGTATCAGTAGGTTTTGTCAACAATCTTCCGTACATTTTTTGAAGAATGAAAATAAGTTGTCAATGCAAATAAGTTATCAACTATTTTTAAATAAACAATATAAATTACTTAATAAATATGGTTGAGAAACTCATATAATGGTAGAACAGGAGGCGTTTCCACATCAACCCAGATGTCGATATTACCTTCAATTTCATCTTCTGGACGAATATCAAAGGTGATAAGCATATTAGGCTCAAATGCATAAGCCTTGCATTGTGCTTGCCAAGTTTTGCATTCAAAATAGCAGTAGGTGTCTGCATGGTACAATTTTACCGCAAAAGTAAACCATGCTCGGTCCTCAAGTGAACTATCTTTACCTCCATATCTTTTTTAGTATTGAAACCAATCTTATCCAAGATAACAATTCTTGCATGGTAGGGGATATGCTAGTAGAATAGTAAAAAAATTGAAATTATAAGTTGAAGCAAAAGAAGCAGAAGTCATGCTTAATTATGTAAAAAGACTTGTCATTGTGACTTACTGTATCCACTTAGAAGGACTCATCTAGCATGATGCTGAAGTGCCTACCATCAACTAGGAAATGCTTGTCACACAGGCCATGCTCGTCTTCGTAGCATTCGCACATAGTGAATTCCCTTTCATTGTCAGACATTTCCTTTGTTCATAGTTGAAACATTTAAAATCGATCGAAGGAAACTACAAGAAAACTGATCAACACACAGATCACTATTACTCAAAATGCAATGGGTTGACTTTAGGGTTGTTGAGTCTTTCCTTCCTAAAATTTCGTCTCATGTATATGGTGGGCACTCCCTCTTATATTATGACAGTCGGTGATGGTGGCTCCTCCATTCGTCCCAGAGTGCATTACACCAAAATGTCTAGCCCACTGGAACGAAGGAGATGCGACCCCCATGACAACAGTCGGGATTCGTCCTCTCTCATATGTATATATATGGTGGACACTCTAACTCACTGAAAGAAACACAAGGAGACGAAACATACCTAAAGTCATCCCGTTCCATATATCAAACAGACGTGCATTCAATAAGAAAAACTAAATCATAAATCAAATTAGTATTCAAAGTAGCATGCATTCAATAAGAAAACTAAATCATCTCTTGCGTCCGTACATCGTCGAATAGTATCACACACACATCTCGAATAGTATCATACATATAACATCACTAATACAATTAGAACCCTAGTGAACGACGGGTATCAGTGCGGGCGGTAGGCACCCAAAGATAAGGAACCATCATAGGATCATAGCTCGGGTGAGATCCCTGGAGAACCTGCCAGGTATTGGAGAACCTGGCGTCCAACATAGCCATATAGCATCGGACGCGCTCGTCCTCCTCCCTAACATGGTGACGTATCACCTCCTCGGGGGCCGGCTCCCTCTGCACCGACAGTGGCCCAAGCGACCGCCACCAAATAACCTCCGGGTCGACGATGGGCTACGTCCTCACCAAGCTGCACGCCCCAAAAGGTAGGACCTCGCAGTACCAGCCTGGCAGAGCCCAGTCCCGGACATGGCCCCCATAATCAAGCAGGCCTCCTCCATTGATTCGAGGATGAGGATGCGGGTCAGGCATCGTCAACGCCGAGAACTAATGCTTTATTAGGAAAAGAAAACTAGGAAACTTCTAAACTTAAATATATGTACTACAAAAACTAAATTAGATCATTATTATTCATCACGGGTTGACTATCGGTCTGTCTGGATTCTCCTTCCTCTCTCATATATGGTGGACACTCCCTCACTGATTTTTCGACCATAGATGATGGTCGCGACTCCTTCTTCCCCTAATGCATAACAAAGGTCTAGCACAAGGAGAAGAAGGAGAAGCGATCCCCATGACAACAGTTGGCATTCTTCTTCTCTCATATATGGTGGAGACTCTCTCTCATATATATGGATCCCCGACAGACTTATAGTCAACTCAAAATGTTGTTTAATTCTCTTTTTAGCAAATCTAGGTCACTCGATATTTCCTACATATTCTAGCACAAATCATGCTAAAATTCATGAAAAAATCCGGCATGACCTTTGCTAAAATAGGACATATCGAGCGCCTGAAATTTACCGAAACGGAAATGAATCAACACTCCGGCAAAACCTAGGCCACTCTGAGGTGTTCCCTGCAAACATAGGCCACTTGGACAAGCACTTGTACTATAGAACACTACATATCACATATTCCATGAAAATTGTCACAGCTACTCATGTAGCTACTACTCTACTACAACTATCAAAACATCTACATCATCATCGACATGGGGATTTGGCTGGTCTCACCTCGAGGACAGAACTGGTCGGTGACAGGGATGACAGCGGGGATGATGCAGGGGCTCCTTGATTTCTGCAAAAACAAAATATAAACAAAAACATTATTATCCTCATCTTAGGACTTAGTGAAACCCTATGTCTAAAACATCGTAGTTCTAGCCCTCACATTTACTAACAATACCTTGTTCTAACCCTAAAAATTTAAAAGACCTATACATTTACTAAAAATACCATAGTTCTAGCCCTAACGTCTGTCCATCCATCCATCTATCTATATATCCTCATAAACCCTAGTTCTAATCATCAATATGGGCATTTTCATATTTTATTTGATACCGACATCGAACGGAATCTATTGTATTCAAAAACCTACATTTACTAAAAAAATATCATATAGCATAATACATTTATGTACCTAAAAATTTCTCTTACTAATTTCTTTAACTAAAAATTTGATTACTAAATTCTATTACTAAAAAACTTTGTATTATAGAAAGGAGGAGGAGGAGGAGGAGTTGGGAGGAGGGAGGAGGAGGGAGGAGGAGGAGAGAGCAAGAGGAGGGAGGGGGAGGAGGAGGGAGGAGGAGGGGTGGGAGAGGGAGGGGGAGGGAGGAGGAGGTAGGAGGAGTGGGCCGTCGAAGGGATGAGGAGGAGGGAGGAGGAGGGGGGCATCGAAGGGAGGAGGAGGAGGATGGAGGAGGAGGGGGGCCCTGAACGGAGGAGGAGGAGGAGGGAGGAAGAGGGGGTCGCCGAAGAGAGGAGGAGGAGGAGGGAGGAGGGGGCTGCCGGAGGGAGGAGGGAGGAGGAGGCGGAGGAGGCGGAGGGAGGAGGAGGGAGGGCGGGACCTTGGCAGGCGACGGTGGGCAACGGCGGCGACGGCGCGCGACGCAGTGAGTGAGAGTGTGAGGGGGAAAGTGAGGACGCGCGCGTGTGGATAAGGTGCCCCGTAGTAGTAGCGTGGGTTCTCAACCACCGCTACTGCTAAGTACAATAGAAGTAGCGCTTTAGGTGAAGAAGTGCTACATCGATTCTGTTCACGGAGCGAGGTGGGATTGAACTTTAGCAGTTGCGCTGGTTACAGGAAAGCGTTATTGCTAAATTCAATAGCAGTAGCGCTTTTAACCTATGAGCGCTACTAGTACACCTAGTCTCCCTGCAACGGTCTCGCAATTGTAGTAGTAGCATCTTTTATATCTATAGTGCTATTGCTATGTGCATAGTAGCAGCGCTCTTTCTGCCCAAGCGCTACTGCTATTTATCAAGAGTGCTTCTTTTTTAAAAGTTCTACTGGTGAGCTCCTGTGTATAAGAATTTCCCTAGTAGTGCCTCCTAACAGGCAGCCCGTGGCTCCCAGCCCTCGGTTTGTGGCTTTGCAGCGTGTCGCCGCTGGGCGTCTGTCCTCATGTTGTTTTCCCTGCCGATCCAGTGCTCACAGGTGTTAGTAGTCGTGCGTAGTTGGCCTATAGTATCTACGTCCTCACATTAGTGCGCACAACCCTCACCTCATGTTTGGGGCGCCGTTAGATCAGAAAACTCTTGCTTGATTCGGTAGTGTACTTAGCTTGTGGGTTGTGGATGATCTTGTGGTGCGGCTGGGTTGTCCAGGTAATCCATTATTCCGCCTGGGGCGCTTCTCCCTTGCTTACGAATGGGGTGCATTGGGGGCACTTTTTGCGCTTTGTGTCTACAGGTCCCAGTTCTGCGCATTTCCCTATCACCATAGTTTATGACTGGCCAAGGTGGTAACCACGAGGTGAGGCCTCGATACCCTCGATGCCGACCGGATCACCAAGGACGGCATCGAGGGTGTCGAGTGGCTATTTGACCGGTAAGGCTCCTGAGGCATGATGCTCAGGAGCCCCCTTTGATGCTCAAGCATCTCTACATCGATAAGTCCCCATCCCGCACATTTCCCTATCACCATGGTATACGACCAGATCACCAAGGATGCAACCACGAGGTGAGGCCTCGATACCCTCAATGCCGACCGGATCACAAAGGACGCAATTGAGGGTGCCGAGTGGCTCTATGACCAGTAAGGCTCCTAAGGCGTGATGCTCAGGATCCCCCTTTGACGCTCGAGCGCCCCCCCATTCCGCCCTACCGGGTCCTGCCCCAGGATGCCCAAGTACTGGGGCCTCCCGAGACTCCACGTTGTAGCGTCGCGCCATGGTCAGAGCCCCCGAGCGGGGGCGGCTGCCAAAATACGCAAGTCCCTGAGGCGACAGGGCCTCGCTATCAAGGTCCGGGGTGCCCCGGAGACGGTCGTAACACGTGGCCTCTTGCAAACACCAATTCAGAAAAAGTGAACTCAAGATTGGTAAAAGAGAATGTAATGAGAGAAAAGTCCCCTCCTTTTTTTAAATATAGAACTCCAAACTCTTCAACTTCATTCCAAAAAGCGGCAATTAGAACACAAAAAGAAGCAGGCAAACGCCACGTCCGACACCTAGGCTAGTCTTCGTCTTCCCCCAGCACTGTGTGTAGGGACTCCATGTTGCATGGGCATAGCAATTGATGGGCAGTGTTGAATTCTCCGCTAGCGCGGAGCATGGGGCTGCCACATTGTATGGGAGGAACCCATAAGCGTCCTCGGGGGGGGCTCCAGGTGTATACAACCCAACTCATTATTACGTGAGAGTGCCATGACCGTATATAGCCCGGAAAGCCCCTAGGCGCCAGGCCTAGTAGCTCCCAACTCCGTCAAGAGCCATCTCATCCATTTCTGCTCGGTTATGCACCCCTATGACCCAAAGTTGAATGAATTGCTCCCCATGTAGCCGCAGTATTGCGCTCCCGCGGCCCAAACCTGAGTACAATGCATCTGGCGCAACCATTAGGGTGTTTTGTCGATGAAGCCGCCTCATGAGGCGTTTGGGCGGTGACCGTGCATTGCCTCAAGGGCCTCGCGAGGCCCAGCGTCTCGAGGCTATGCCGGTGTTCCAATTGTGACGGGTGGCCTGCATTACCTGTGCCTTGCTCCCCTTCCCCCTGGGGCATCATCCCTGAAACCCTCGGGTTCGGCTTGGCGATGCTTGCTTACGGGGGCGACAACTTGCGCTGCACCCTCACGGGCCCGGTGACGTCCTCCCTCCTTCTCCTGCTTGCGTTGTCCAAACTTGGCGCTTCATCGGGGGAAGCCCCCAAGCCCGGCTCAGGGAGGACGTTCGGGGCTTCCCCTACCATTGGGGGCATAGGCGCCTGTGGTAGGCACCTGATTCGGCCCGGTTTCCCTGGGCATGACATAGCATGGTACATAGGGCTCCATATAAGGGCCCGGTTCTCCTCATGAGCTGCCCTGCGGGACGCCAGGGACGGTCCCTCGAAGCGGCGGTGGGGTGCAGCCCTGCGTGCACTGCCCGTAGACCCTCTTGCGTCGAGCCTCAAAGCGAAGTTGCTTACCTTTGCCACCGCCGCTGGGTGGGCCACACGCCTCGTGATGTGGATTACTTCCTCGACGATCTGACGTGCCTTCACCGTTGTTGTTTATTTGCCCGGGTGCCTGTGCCATTTGCTCCCTGCGCAGGATGGCGCACTCTTGCCCGGTCAATCCGGGTTGTTGAAGATCCACTTGGTCGCGGGGGCGCAGGTTGGCATGCCCGTGGGGTGCCCCATTGTTTCCTTCGCGAGCTCAATCGTCATGGCCAGGGTGTGCCCTGAAATCAGTAATCGGAATTCGGAGGAGGAGCACGGCGTGCGGCGGCCCCCGCTCGGGATTGCCTAGGGCTAAAGGGGGGCGCACCATTGACGGGCTAGGGAACAGGCGCAACGAACGAACCGCCAGCGCCCGGTGAAGAGTTAGGAGCCACGGACCTCCGTGCTACGGCCAGCAGCTCCACAACGTGGTCGGCCCACGCATCGAAGCCCCTGTGCGTCGGGCGGTGGCAGAGCATCTCGCTTGCCGGCGGCAACGCGTCTTGTGTGTCGAGGTCCCCACATTGGTTCTACGGACGCAGACGCTGAAGGTGTTGCCTGCCTGTCGTGTACTTGGGTGGCATAAGGGGTGGCGACGGCGGAGGCGATGCTGGCGGCCTGATATTGCACGCCCAGCACCATGTCGTTTGGGCATGGGTCTGTGGCGGTAGCGGTGGGATAGACGGAGTCTGGTGCGCCACGTCCGGGAGAAGGTTGTTGGGCGCCGGCCATTGGAGTGGTGGAGCAGGGGAAGAGTTAGGCTTGAAGAAGACTCTGACACGCCCCCCTATCCGGTGTGCCAAATGTCGGATTTCGGCCTCCGCAAAACCCTCAATGATTGAACATAGGGGCGTGTGCGAAAGTTCCCTACAACCTCGCCGAACCTAGCTTGCTACTCGATGGTTACTACACTGAACTCGCTTGATGACGAGGAAGAAGATGAACATGAGAATTAACCTCGGGCCGCTGTGAAGCCTAATACCCTATTCCTTCTTTAGTGGATTGCCTCTTGTGGAGATTTGGTTAATGCACTAGTACAATGAACTCGATCCTCGCGAGGGCGCTCAAGAGGTGTTCTTGGCTCTCTCCCTTGAGGTGGTTCGTCGAGTGGCTAAGTGTTGGATCCCCCACACTCTACGGTGCGACCTTGCCAACATATATCGTGGTGGCCTGAGTGCTCTTCCCTTATTAAAATGTCTGGAAGGGATCCCACAACGGCCAATTTTGAAGGGCGACAAGATTACATCCGCCCCTGTCCAAAGGTGGTCTTCGTCTGCAAAGTGGCCATCGATGATGCAGTGGTGGGATCGGCGAAGACATTCGTCCGGCAGGGCTCGTGGTCGGGGTCTTGTTGCACCATAATATAAACCTTTGGTCGGCCCTTTGAGAACCTACGCACGTCCTTGCTTCCTTTGCACCAAAGGGGAAAGTATGACGCCTGGCGTGCTAGCGCCCGCATGTCCTTCCTTGCATCACCTTTGACTCCTGAGGCCGGGCTCTGCATAGAGATCTCCGCCGCTCAGCAGGGGTCTTGAGGAGGCTCATCCTTGCAGGCCTTGGTGGCGATCTTCCTCGCGAGCCCATGGTCCTCGCGAGGGCCTTGTCTTGAGTAGAGCCGCGCTAGGCCACGCCTGGCTGACGAAGTGGGCCATGTCCTAGGCCGTAGGCAGGCAGGGCTGGGTACCCCCGTTCCCAGAACGCCGACAGTTCTTGATCATGAAACATGTGTGATGTGGTATCAAAATATCTTGGGCCAATCCTCATATATGGCTTAGGCAGGAAGCCTCAGTCCACCGCCGGCGTGTCAACCACATAGTCCCACTTGTTCTCCAAGAACACTGTACTGTTGAAGCGTCATCAGTGAAAGATGGGGACGTGGATCCGCGTCGAGAGGGCAACTTCGGTGACCCACTCCAGCACGAGCGCGGCTGCATCATCCATGAACGCGCTCACAACATCCTTCAGCACGGCCGCACTCTCCGGCAAGGCGGCTGCGGCTGCCGAAAGGGCAGTTGCTGCATTTGAGATGGCGACAACAACATTCGTGACCAGGATGGCAAATGGCGAGAACGGCACAACATCTGTTTGTTCCTTGGCGGTCGCCATAGCCCTGATGGCGGCTGCCCATGCCTATGCCGATGCCACCCATGTGCAGCTTGTGGCAGTCACCGCACAAATAGCAACGGCCTTCTCCAACAAGGGTCGGCAACCTATGTCCGAAGAGTTGGATATCGGCGAGACCGCTCGGTTAGCCGTCCGTCGGCAGCCTCCCTTGCCAAGATGGAATCCGTCAATTCCCGGACCGCGGCCGCCCACGCCACACTCGTGGCAGCCTTTTCGAAAGAGATGGCAAATGCGAACGGCGAGATGCTTGCCATGTATGAGACGATGGATGCCATGGAGCCCCTTCCCCTGGAGGTCCTCAAGCGCAAGATGGTAAGGGAGGATGTGGCGGAGATCAGCGAGCATTCGGCGGAACATTGGTCATTGCTTAGAGCGTTGGTCTGTTGTTAGAGTAATGTTTAGGTCAAACAACTCTATTTAATTCCTCGATTAAGTAAGTGCGGGCTGTGGTTTACGCCCTTTTGTGCAGTAGCCAAATTAGCAATTGATGTCAAATTATGTGACAACATGGATGACCACTGTAACCAAGGAAATTCAGACAAAAAAATTCCGCCATATCCCCATTCCATCTTCCAATTGAAAATGGAACTAAAGTTCTCCACACACACTTTTTTGGAATGAACCATGTGTAATGTAGTACCAATCTTATGTCCGAAGCTTGGAGACAAACATTTGCACGTCCAAGTTCATCACACACAGGGTATGTCATAGGCTTCATTTATGGTGTGTTGATATCGAGAACTATTCTGAAAAATCACACACGGTGTATGAACCAGGTTTCGTAGTGTGATGTTTTGATATTGCACATGGTTCCGAATAAGGGTTGTGTCCGATGGTTCTTTCCATGCCAGCTTTTCGCTGAACTGAATGAAAAAAGTGGGTTGACGCAGAAATATCTACCTCCCTCGCCACCATTAGCAATCAAAAGCCACATTTCCCCCTTTTCCTCCACCTTTCATAGTTCAAACCGTCATTGCTTGCTTGCAGCGCTGCCTCCTTGCCAGCGATGCTCCTTCCTGCTGCTCGGCCTCGTCCATCTAGGCAGGTAATCCACACCTCCCCAATACCCCCTCACGCCATACTCCTCCATCCCACATGGCCCGACTGCCAGCGCGACACCTTCCACCAAAATCACCGCCCGTATAGCCAGGATCTCGAAGAGCATTTCGCTACGGAGAAGCAAATCGTGACTGCACGCGTAGATGAGGAAGCTATGGATTCCATGCGTGCCGACCCCAGATCTTGGAGGAGCACCTCGCGGTCGAGGCCACCATCGATGCCTCACGTGCTGACGCCGCCACGCGGTTGGCTGCTATAAACGACAACTCATGGTCTTTTCTCCAGGGCACCGCCGGTGCATTCGACGAAGACTTCGTTGTGTTTTCTCAGCATGCCCATGCTTACCTCAAGTAAAGAGTCCGCATGTTGGCGTCGGGGTAGGATCAAGCCACTCACCACTACGAGGGGTGCACCCATGACATTGAGCCCTTGCCCTCTTCCAAGTTGACGGAGCCCATCATCATCATCGATATCTCTGATGATGAGGAATAGCTTGTTTTTCTTAGCTTTATCACTTAGGACCTATGTTCACATAGCTATGCCGGTTAAGCATGTTTCTTTTAGTTGTTGCTTGTGCTGCTACTGCCTTTCATTTAGAAATTCTAGTGAAATGTCGAATGTAATGCTAATGCAGCCTGACCTTCTAGTATGTTATACTGTGCAATGTGGTCCTTAGTTAAATGTTTTGTTCATTTGTTGTGGTGATCATTTAACTATTTAATTCACTTCTGAAATGTGATGTATGATTGTTGTTGGTACAATTTTGTATTGTTATGCATGTGATGAATAGATTGAATTTAGATGTACTAAATACATGTGCAACATATAGATTTGTTACATTTCCTAGTTCTTAGCACGCTTGGTTTAGATAACTAGATTTTCAATTTGGCTCGAACTAATGTGTTGGATCCGCAATGTGTTTATTTTCCATTAACATATTTCAGTGATAGTATGTCAAATATCACTTGTAACCTGATCAATATTTGTCTTAAATATGTTGCACGGGGAAATAATAGGGGACACTAAAGGTTACTAATATGAATGTGCAAACCGCGATGGTAACCTCGATGGTAACAAATATGTAACCATTGTAATATGAATGTTTTTATTACTTATTGCTTCTTTCACATGTAGGTCCGACTGTAAGAGTTTTAGACCCACTGTTCGACCCTTTTTGCATGTGGGGAAATGATTTCTCCTTGAATATTAGTCAAATCAAGAAACTCAGTAAGATCATTCAGGTAAAGAAACTAGCTATGAAAAACAACAAGATGTTTGTCTGCACAATGAAAAATACATCAGTCAACTATAGGATGGTACCATCTCTTTCACCTTGTCCTTTTCCCTTTACAGCATTTCAAAGTTTAGAAAAGATATTTATGGGTTTTTTTGTTTTCATTCCTTCTCAAGGCAGTTCATCAATGATTACATCTCAAACCACCTGCATGATTAAGAGGTGATAAAGGTATTCAGACAGCACCCACGGTATAATCTTGAAGTCTTCCTTAAGGGGACGAAGGATCGGTAGGCAATCATCCATAGACACTGGCCAAGAGTTGCTAGGACCTTGAACACCATTCAAGGCTCAGTATTCGCCTTCTGCTTTAACAATTTTCTAGATGAGATTCATCTGTCTATTTACTGTTTATGATGATACTTAATTTCCAAAGTTTTAGATGTTGCATTTGAAACTTTGTCTTGTTGTGCAATTGGGTAGGTAGGCATCATATGCCTATATGAGGTTGTACCCTGATGTAATTCAATTATGAAATCCTGCTTGTCATACTTCAAATAAGAAATATATTATGTGGTTGATATGAAATGTTAATTTTGATTACTAAATGGATCAATCAAGCTAATTATTGGGGTTCACATTGCAAACGGTTTCTAAGATAAAACCGTGGGTGATGACATGAACAAACTCACACGGTTTGTAGAAAGTTGGCGTGTTGGATCGTTAAGCAATCACACATGAATTCTGGTCAAGAACTCTATGCGTTAGGACACCCAATCGCAATTTTTTTCGCATAGCTAGTGTGTGTGATGGGCAGGCCAATGCCAAACAGTTTCTTCTAGACACCATGAGTAATTTTCGGAGTAATGCAAACGACAAAATTATAACTATCATGTGTGATGAACACACCTATCATAAACAATGTTATGCAGAAAATTGTGTGCGATTTGCAATACAAACGGAAACATACACTTGGGATTCCTTGTGTGGGATGCTAATTCATCTCACACGTCTTCCCCAATATGTTTGTTTGTGATGGTCCTTCCACTTGCAAACTATATATTTTTGCCCATCGTGTGCGACCAGGTGCAGGCATCGCCGATGGGGTTTCCTTTTCATGTGGGATAGCCACCCCCTATCGTCCACACACGCAAGAAGACGGTTTAAGACTACGTCATGGAAAAAGGTTAAAAACCGTTTGTATAGGACGCGGCTACACTAGTGAAGGTATTACAATCTGATTTTTATTGGCCAACTCTCTTCAAGGATGCTCGTAAGTTTTTCTTGTCTTGTGATGAATCTCAAAGGATTGGTAATATTGGTATGCATCAAGAAATGCCTATGAATTATTCATTTGTTGTTGAACCATTTGATGTTTGGGGTTTTGATTATATGGGACCTTTTCCTTCTTCTAATGGGTATACACATATTTTGGTTGTTGTTGATTATGTAACTAAGTGGGTAGAAGCTATTCCTGCTGGTAGTGCTGATCATAACACTTCCATTAAAACGCTTAAGGAAGTTATCTTTACGAGGTTTGGAGTTCCTAGATACTTAATGACTGATTGTGGTTCACATTTTATTCATGGTGTATTCTGTAAAATGCTTGCTAAATATGATGTTAACCATAAAATTGCATCACCCTATCATCCTCAATCTAGTGGTCAAGTTGAACCTAGCAAAGGAGAAACAAAATTGATATTATAAAAAACTGTCAATAGGTCCCGAAAGAATTGGTCTAAGAAACTAGATGATGCACTCTGGGGCTATAGAAGAGCTTATAAAAATCCTATGGGTATGTCTCCATACAAAATGGTATATGCGAAAGCTTGTCATTTGCCTCTAGAGTTAGAACACCAAGCATTTTGGGCAATTAAAGAACTCAATTATGACTTCGAACTTATCGGTGAAAAGAGGTTATTTGATATTAGCTCACTAGATGAATGGAAAACCCAATATTATGAAAATGCCAAATTATTTAAAGAAATTTAAAAGATGGCATGACAAATCCAAATGCAAGAATTCAAAGTTGGAGAGTATGTTCTTTTGTACAACTCTCGTTTCAGATTTTTTGTAGGAAAACTTCTCTCCAAATGGGAAGGGCCTTATGTTATCGAAGAGGTTTATGTTATGGAGCTATTAAGATTAATAATGATGAAGGGACTAACCTGAAGGTGGTCAATGGACAAAGAATTAAACACTATATCTCATGTATGCTTATTATTGTTGAAAGCAATGTTATCCAAACCATGACACCTGAGGAACACATAAGAGAAACCTTTCGGAACACTCCAGAATCGTGAAAAAAGAAGTAGTACGTGATACAGTGAGTAAATGGACTCTGAAAAATCCGCAAACATATTTTTTGTCAGTTTTGGAATATTACAAAATTTTGGAAGATAAGAAATAAATAGGAAAGCAACCGAGGTGAGCACGATACACCAGGGCGCGCCTGCCCTCCCTGGCGCCCCCTGGTGAGTACTGCCCACCTCGAGAACCTTCCCGACTCAGCTTTCCTTTAGTTTTGTTTGCTTTCCAAGAATAAAAAATCTCTATATATACCCACGATTGTTTTGACCATCACATCACGAGATTTTCCATTGTACTTGTTTTGTTTTGTTTTCTTGTGAGATCTAGATCTCCATGGACTCACCAAGTTCTCCCAAGGACATCTTGTTCGAGAAGGTTATCAACCTGTACTTGTCGGAGGTGATGAAGCACCCTCAAACCATTGAGATGCGTGAGGGGGTGCTCCACATCTGAGATGTTCAAGGGCCTAAGAAGACGGGAAGCGTGGAGGCAAGGCTTGAGGCAACGGAACAAGACATCTTCAAGTGTACGATACGTATCCAACGTATCTACTTTTCCTAAAACTTTTGCTCTTGTGTTGGACTCTAATTTGCATGATTTGAATGAAACTAACCCAGACTTACGTTCTTTTCAGCAGAATTACCATGATGTTGTTATTTGTGCAGAAATAAAACTTCTCAGAATGGAACAAAAATTTATGGAGAAGTATTTTGGAATATATGAGGAGTTTTGGAGCCATCAACCACCAGAACGGGGGCCTAGTGTGGTCATCCTCCACCAGGGCACGCCAGACCCCCCCTTGTGCGACCTCATGGAGCTTGCCCACCTCATGGTCCCTCCTAAAATAAGACCAGCACTATAAATTCCTAAATTTAGAGAGAGAAATCAGAGAGAAAAATTCATCGCGTTTCACGATATGGAGCCGCCACCACCTCCTGTTCTTCATCGGGAGGCCAGATCTGGAGCCCGTTTGGGGCTCCGAAGAGGGGAATCTTCGGTCTTTGTCATCACCAACCCTTCTCCATCGCCACTTCCATTATGCTTCCCACCAGGAGTGAGTAATTACTTTGTAGGCTTGGTGTTCAGTGATGAGTTGGATGAGAGTCATCATGTAACCGAGTTAGTTTTGTTAGGGCTTGATTGCTAGTATCCACTATGTTCTAAGATTGATGCTGCTATGCCTTTGCCATGCTTAATGCTTGTCACTAGGTCCTTGGTGCCATGATTTTAGATCTGAACCGTTTATGTTATCATCATCACATCTATGTTCTTGATCTGATCTTGCCTAGTCATATGCACCTATTATATGTAATGATTCGTCAATCCTGGGGTGACAGAAACCGGGATAATTCATGGTGATGACCGTAGTTTGAGGAGTTCATGTATTCACTAAGTGTTAATGTGTTGTTCTGGTTCTCTATTAAAAGGAGACCTTAATGTCCCTTAGTTTCCTTATGTACTCCACTTCCACAGGAGAGTAGGACAAAAGATGCCATGCAAGTTCTTTTCCATAAGCGCGTATGAGTATATACGGAATAAATGCCTACATTATATTGGCGAACGGGAGCTAGTTCTATGTCGCCCTAGGTTATGACTGTTAAAAGATGAATATTATGCAAGGAATACACTGATCTACTACCTATGAGTTTTCCACTTATTGATCTTGCTAAGTTACCACTACCGCTGTTACTATTGCACTTGCTACAAAATCGCTACTGCTATAGTTACTGTTACCTCTGCTATCAAACTATCATATTACCGTGCTACTGATTACTTTGATGTAGATATTTATCTCTAGGTTTGGTTGAATTGACAACTCAACTGCTAATACTCCCAAATATTCTTTGGCTCGCCTTGTGTCGAATCTGTAATTTTTTGTTGAATACTCTACCCTCAAAAACTGTTGCGATCCATTATACTTGTGGGTTATCAAGACCTTTTTCTGGCCCCATTAATGGGGATCATAGCTATATTTGTCGTGTCACTTGGGATTTATATCAATCTATCAATATGAACAATCCTAAGGATACTGAAACCAAGATTTTTCCCTCTACTACGAGGGGAAGTAAGGAACTGTCATCTAGCTTTGCACTTGATTCACCTTCTGTTATGAGTAAGTTTGGAACCCCACCACATGCTATTAATCCTGATATTGATGATGCTACTTCTGCTATGAGTGATGCTTATAATTATACTAGTACCATGCTTGATGATAATGTGCCACTAGGTGAATTTCTTTATGAGCAAATTACTAGAGCTAGAGAGAATGAAATTATTGAAACTGCTGAAACTGATGATTATGAAACACCTATTAGGCCTAGCTCTCCTAGATTTGAAATGACTAAGATACCTGAAGGTTATGCTTTGGATGGATAAATAGCTAGAGAGATTATTGCTTGTAAGGATAGTGATGATCCTAAGAAACTACTATGCAAGTATAAGGAAAAGACTTTGAATGCTAAAATGAAATGTGATCCTAAGTTTGCTACTTCACCTATCTTTGTTACCAATAAGGATTATGAATTATCTATCGACCCAGAGTTAATTACTTTGGTTGAATCAGATCCTTTTCGTGGCTATGAAATTGAAACCGTGGTAGCACATCTTACTAAGTTGAATGATATAGCCACCCTATTTTCTCATGGTGAGAAGATCCATTACAACTATATTCTCAAATTATTTCCATTCTCATTAAAGGGTGATGCTAATATATGGTACAATACTCTTACTCCTGCTTGTATGCGTAGTCCATAGGATATGATCTTCTACTTCTCTAAAAAGTATTTTCCTGCTCATAAGAAACAAGCTGCCTTACAGGAAAGATTTAACTTTGTGCAAATTGAAGAAGAGAGTCTCCCAGAAGCTTGGGGGAGGCTTATCCAATTTCTTAATGCTTTCCCTAATCATCCTCTTAAGAAAAATGAAATACTTAATATCTTCTATAATGGACTAACTGATGCTTCTAGGGACTTCCTAGATAGTTGTGCTCGTTGTGTTTTCGGGGAACGAACTTTTGAACAAGCTGAGGAACTATTGAATAATATATTGAAGAATTATGATCATTGGACTCTCCTTGAAAAACCAATTGAACCCACTCTGAAGAAGAGCGGTATCTTATTTCTTAGTCGTGAAGATATGTAAGAGGCAAAGAAATGTATGAAGGAAAAATTTATTAAGGCTAAGTATGTTAAGAATTTACCACCTATTGAAGAGATTGATGGACTCAACACACCACCACCTCCATAGGTGGTAGAGGTAAATTCTTTATTGAAGTTTGATGAAGGTGACATCCCTTACAATAAACATTCCAGTCAATGCTTATATGAGTTTGATAACTATATTAGGAAACAAGAGAACTTCAATGCAAATGTTCTAAACACTTGAAATACAATTCTGATATGATTTCTCATTTGAGTGACTTGTTATTTAGAATCAGTAATGATGTTAGAGGTGTAGGAAAACATTCCTCTATGTTTCAAACTTAGTTAGAACAAGTTGCTAAATTTCAAAAAGAATTGCTTGATGAAATGAATAATAATATGAATGATCATTCCATTAGAGTAGTGACTAGAGGAGGTGGAATGACCCAAGAAACCCTTTATCCTGAAGGTCATCCTAAAAGAATTGAACAAGACTCTCAAGGAATTAATGGTGGTACACCTAGTCCTTCTAAGAAGAAAAATAAAACGAAAAATTATAGGACTTTGCATGCTTCTAGTGAACCTGAGATTGAAAAACCTCCTGATGATAATAATGATGTTTCTAGTTCTGATGTTGAAACTCTATCTGGTAATGAACACCCACCTAGTGATAATAATAATGATAGTGATGTTCATGAGGATATCCAACCTAGTAATGATAAAGTACCAGATAATGATGTAGAAATAGAACCTGATGCTGATCTTGATAACCCACAACCTAAAATAAACAATATGATAAAAAGGACTTTGTGACTAGAAAACATGGTAAAGAAAGAGAGACATGGGTTTAGAAACGCATGCCTTTTCCACCTAAACCATCTAAGAAAAAGGATGATGAAGAATTTGAAAGCTTTGCTGAAATGATTAGGCCAGTGTTTTTGCGTACTTGCTTAACAGATATTTTAAAGATGCATCCTTATGCTAAGTACATGAAAGACATCATCACTAATAAAATAAAGATACATGAAGTTGAAATCTCCACCATGCTTGCTTATTATTATTTGAAGGATGGAGTACCAAAGAAACTTGGAGATCCTGGAATACCAACTATATCTTGCGGCAGTAAAAGAAATTATGTCAAAACTGCTTTGTGTGATTTGGGAGCTGGTGTTAGTGTTATGCCTTTCTCTTTATATAAAAGACTTGATTTGAATAAATTCACACCTAATGAAATATCATTGCAAATGGCTGACAAATAACAGTCATACCTATCGGTATTTGTGAGGATGTGCCCGTTGTTGTTGCAAATGTTACTATCTTAACGGACTTTTTTATTCTTGAGATGCCCGAGTACGACAACATGTCGATTATCCTTGGTAGAGCCTTTTTGAATACAGCAGGGGCTGTTATTGGCTGCAATAAAAGCAAACTCACTTTTCATATCATTGGTAATGAGCATATGGTATACTTTCTAAAGAAACAATTCCAAGTGAATGGTGTGAATGTTATTGAAAATTCTCCGACACTCATAATTTGAAGCTTTCAATTACCTCTACCTACTGTCAAAAAGAGATATGATATTACTATGGTTGGGGATATACGTATCCCCATTGAGGTAACCTAGTGTTTTATGAAAGTTCTTCGGTTTCATGCTAATTGAAAGCGGTTGTTAATAATACTTGATCAACCTTATTAACGGATCATTTTCGAGACGTATGAAGTTGATGAATTTTGTAGACACGACTCTCTGTATCCACCTTTCTTGTTTTCTGTTTTTCCTAGTTAAATAAAATAAAATACCATGTTTATCCTATTTTCTATTTTTCTGTGCAATAAAATGACCCAAAAAAAAAAAGTTCTGAGTGTCCTGAAAATTTCACATGACTTTTTCTAATTATTTATGAATTTCTGGGACAAATATCACTAGAGGGGGTGCACCTGGTGTCCATCCTCCAACAGGGCGTGCGAGACTCCGCTGGCATGGCCTGGGACAGGGTGGGCCCTACGTGGGTCCCCCACTCATCCTTTTAGCCCATGTCATCTCATACCTCCAGAAAAAATTCACCATTGTTATCTCTCTTGTGTCCTTGCTCAAGAACCCGTGGATTTTGACCTCATTGCTCAAAGCTCTATTTCCGAAACTGTTTTAGAGGATTTCTTCTTGGTATATAACTCCCCAATTGCTCCAATTAGTTTTTTATTTAGTGGTTTATTTTCAGAATAATTAGCTACTCTTGGTGGTGCTGTAGATCAACTTGCGTGTTGAATTCTTAGACTTCTAAGTAGTTTGATTGCTTGATATGGCCTCTATGCATCCCTAGGAGTAGTTGCTATCAATCTTATTTAATTTTGATTGCTTGGTATGGCCTCTATGCATCCCTCGGAGATCCTTGGGGGCATCATCAAGTGAAAGTTCCATACGACAATCTTATGTTAAGCCTAGTGCAAGCTCGATACGGGATGCTCAAACCAAATAATGCATTTGGACATGTAATACCTTCATGGAAGGGGCAGGTATTAAATAAGAACCTGAACAGTATGTTTGCAATGCCGATATGGTTCCCTTCATTGAAGATAATTGTACTCAACACCTCACTCTCACGGAGACATTTACTAGGAAATTCAAAAATTTCCCACGACAGTCTAGAATTTCATTTAGTCTTTATAATAATGGTTTCACCATGCCTATAGAAGCATTTTTCGATGCGTGTTAAATTCTATATTGGGGTTCACTAGATGATCCAACAAAACGTGAGTATGAGTCATTATTGAGAAATATTGGTTGCGATGAAATTAGAGGGGTGACAAAAGGAAAAATAAAAAGTATCCATTTTCCATCTATTCGGTGCCTTGCACTCTTTAATGGCAAATGCATTGTAGGCAAGAAGGATTGTAGCATGCTCTGTGCCCCTAATTTGTGTCTTATATACACTGCTTTAACTGGAATTAAAGACTATAACTTAGGAGCAATTTTTGCACGGAGACTGACTCTCAATGCTTCTAACGGTAATTTTTTGATGGGATTTAAGCCTGTTGCCACACCACGAGGTTAGGAGTGTCCCCTTGGCCTAATGATCCTATATTACCTAACCAGTACTTAGACTTTGATGCCATGAAATGCCATAGATTTCTTATAGGCACAATTAATAACTATACTTATAACGTGAGGTTTGATAATGGTCCCATTGTGCCTATTGTATCGCCAGCTCCTGCTCTCTTTGATTTTAATAGCAAGGGAACATACTACGTCCTTTATAATGAGGCACGTGCGTACAATGCAGAGGTTGAAGCTGCCAGGAGGTCTGAGGTGGTTGCAGCAAGAGCCTCGGAGGCTATCACTTAGGCCATTATCCGGGCCATGGATGGTGATTACCAAGCTAGGACAAAAGCCTAACCTTGGGGGAGTATGTATTTTCACCGACATTACATTCGATTTCACACATTTCATTCCACTTTTCGGTGTCCACACTCTTTCATTGTATTATCCATGTTAGATTTATTTTTCTCATTTTATTCTTTTGTGTTTGAGAAAATCCAAAAATACTTCTTGCTTCTTTTTGATTTTTTTGTTTTCAGTTAATTTAGTTGTAGTATTAAAAGAACACCCAAAAAGATTTTTCTTTTTTTCTTTTTCTTGTTGGGAGTTTTCCCATGTAAATAGTTTTTCTCGTTTTTGCTTTCCTTCTCGTATATGCTTTCTTCAAGAAAACAAAAAAACTCCAAAAATATTTAAGTCAGTTTCTATGAAATTATGTTTCTTTCATAGAGTCATACCAAGGAGAAGACCATGATGAAATGTTGAGTGGTTCTCATATTCAATATTGTTGATCTAACAAAAAGCCCATGTTACCTTCTCTTCTCCTCTTGAATAAAATGTTTGTAGATTCCACCTTAGTCCATGACACTCTTGCACTATTATTACTTCCTGATCATTTGATTGTGCAAGCGAAAGGCAATAATGACAATATTTGATGAATTGATTGTGGCAGAGAAAAGCGGGTATGAACTCAACATGTTCTTGTTTTTGTAAATATGTTTAACCTAGTATCCATGATTCAGCATATTATTATTGAACATGTTCGAAGTGAAAATTAGAGATTATAGTGGTTCATGCCATGCTGAAGTAGCTAGGATTGGATAATGATTTATCCTGGATGTCAACATGCATAAAAATAGTTGTGATGTAGTATGATGATATGGTATCCTCCTCTCAATGTTTCAAGTGGTTTGACTTGTCACATGTTTAGCATGTAGTTGAATCAAAACCAACATATCCTTCATGATATTTATGTTCATGGTGTCCATATCCTACTCATGATAGCATTCAATGTTTATTTTCCTTAATGCATGTTTATGACTGTATTCGCTCTCTATCTCGCCGCTTCTCAATATATTTGCTAGCCTTCACCTATACTAAGTGGGAATTATGCTTGTGCATCAAAATACTTAAACCAAAGTTATTCCACATGAGTCCACAATATCTACCTATATGCGGTATTACCCTGCCGTTCCAAGTAAAAAAAATTGTGCCACCTCTAAAATTTCAAGTGAACAGATGTTGTGTGTCCCTGGACCTCTCATGGAGCGACAAGGGGTGGTGAGTATCTTCCATGTTAAGCGGATTACTCTCGTGATGAGTGGTTATTCACTCGTCCTAGCACGAGACGGGCGGTAGTAGGGATTCCCAGTCCCAAAATCAAGATAAATGCAAATAATTAAACAAAACTCCCCCAGGAATGTTGTTGGTTTGGACGACACCCATGGATTTGGCTCACCTGAAGTATGTTTATTGGTGGAGAGGGAGTAAACCTTTACTTTTACCGCTTGGGAACCGCCGCTAATTTATTTAACAAGGAAGATATTGATAGCTCTTGGTCGTAACGTTGACAGGAAGGGTGTACCTCTCAAATTGTACTTTTCTCTTATTTCATTCTTGAGCTATGTCACCTCTACAAATCCCTTATTCCCTCTGCGAAGAGACTATCTATTTACTTTAATGTTGAGTCATCACCTTCTAAAAATAAGCGCCAAATCTGAGAGCACTATTGTCATCCTCATGCATTGTCTATAATGAACGTTGGATGCATCATGACTGGATCTTTTCTACCATGAATTACAATGTTTAATCGCTGCTTGAACTTTGGAGGTGCACTGCATTTATGTTTTGCGGTCTCAGAAATGACTAGCGAGATACCACTGTTGTCATATTATATCATGATTGTTTTGAAAAATGTTTGCACTTGATTTATCTTATTATTGCTCGCTAGTGGCTTCACTACTAGGAAAAGGGCTATAGATAATATAGACACTAATGGCGCACCAGTCATGTGGTGCGCCACTACTATATAGCAGTGGCGCACCATGTTCTGGTGCGCCATTAGTGTGATGGGCACTAATGGCACACCACACAGTCGGTGTGCCACTACTAACAAACTTTTTTTGTTATTTTTCCAAAAGTACTAATGGCGCACCAGGGCAGAGTGCGCCATTAGTAGTTTAACTAGTAATGACGCACCACTAACCCAGTGCGCCACTACTATATTTTTTTTTGTTGCAAAACTACTAATGGCGCACCTCCAGCAGGTGCGCCATTAGTAACCAGGGTTACTAATGGCGCATTTGTAGGTGGTGCGCCATTAGTAACCTGGGACCAGGTAGATATTTTGGACAGCCACCTACCACACTCACTTTCCCCACTTTCATTCTCTCCACCTTCTCCTCCAAGCTTGTCTCGGGTGCCTCCTCCTCCTCACCTCATTTGCATCATAGATTCACCCAAAATAAGTGGTTAAATTACCTTTTTTTTGATAGCTAAGTAAGGGGAAAGGTTTTATGTTGTAGATCTACTTTTTTCTCCCTCCAACAACGTGCACATGCACTTTTTATGTCCTAGATAGATCTACGTATGTTTGTGGTGTTGCATATATTTGTGGTGTTGCATATATGTTTGTGTTTGCAGGTACCGGTATTTGAAATGCAATAGTTGCCAATATTTTGCCGGAATGTTGATTCATTTCCGTTTCGGCGAGAATTTGGCACTATGCATTCTTTTTGGTCCTATTTTTAGGCAAAGTCATGCCAAATTTTTTCTTGGTTCTAAAATATCGTTTTGCTCTACCCCACAGGCGACCATGGTCCGCAAGATGACCGAAGGCATCGTGAATAGGTTTTTGAGCTCCGCGAAGGCCGAGATGCTTCAAAATAACGAGACGGAGATAAGATGTCTGTGTCGAAGATGCAAGCTGAGGAGCCTTATGGACCCGGATTCCGTACAGGTGCGGGACCACCTGCTGTTGCATGGTTTCATGGATGGCTATCAGTGGCAAGGTGATGAAGATGATTATGAAGTCGTCCATGGGGGCCGGGCAAGAAATGAGGAAGGGCATGTGCAAGACAACCGCGGCGAGGACGGGCGAGAAGACGAAGAATCTCCAAGACATGATCACGAAGTAGATGCAGTACACGGTCATCATGTAGAACATGCAGGACATGATGATGAGGAAGATGCTAGAGCAGACGAAGGCATGATCATGAAGATGAAGATGTCGGAGCAGACGACGATGGACCATCGATGGGCTGGGTGCAGGACCCTCATATTCATGAGCTGCTTCTCAAGCAGACGGATAATGAAAGAGCTGTCGCCCAAGAGAAAGCCAAGCTGGATCAACTGGAGATAGACACGGTTACTCCATTGTATGAATGATGCAGGCCCGAGGATACCCGCCTGAAAGTAACGCTCATGGCTTTGGAGATGAAGGTAAAACACAAAATGACCGACGCATGCTTCGACGAGAACATGTCATTCTGGCACGAACGTCTTCCCAAGGGGAACAAGTGCACGACCAGTTTCGAGGAGGCGAAGAAAATCGTGTGTCCTCTGGATTTACTGCACGTGAAATACCATGTGTGCATGAGCAATTGCATCATTTATCAGGACGAGCACGCGGAGTCTACCATATGTCCGGTGTGCGACGTGACTCGATACAAGAAGAGGAAGAAAGCTCCTCGAAAAGTGGTGTGGTACTTTCCGATCACTCCTCGTCTGCAGCGGTATTTCGCGGACCCTAAGGTAGCAAAGCTCCTGCGTTGGCACGTTGATAGGGAGGAGAAGAAGTGAGAAGATGACACAAATTATCCAGAGATAAATAAAAAAGACAAGATGCTGAGTCACCCTAAGGATGCGAGCCAGTGGCAAGCGTTGAACTTCGAACACCTGGAATTTGGGAACGATCCAAGGAACATCGTGCTGGGCGCGAGCACCAATGGAGTCAATCCGTTTGGCAGCCAGAGAAGCACACATAGCACCTGGCCTGTGTTTGTGTGGATGCACAACCTTCCCCCCTGGTTGTGCATGAAGAGGAAGTACATTCACATGAGTATGCTAATTGAAGGGCCGAAACAACCAGGCAACGACATCAATCTGTATATGGGGCTGCTGAAAGAGGTGCTAGACACGCTATGGAAAACGCCAGCCAATACGTGGGACGCCACAGAGAAAGAATATTTCCCTATGAGAGCCGCACTGCTCATGACGGTGCACGACTATCTCACTTACGGATATGTCGCGGGGTAGGTGGTCCACGGATTTTCTGGATGCGTCAGGTGCATGGATGACACAACGTATCGCCAGCTAGATAGAGATGCCGGGTCTTCGAAAACCGTGTTCATGGGATATCGGAGGTGGCTTCGCGATGATGACTCATGGAGAAAACGCAAGGATCTGTTCGATGGTGAAACCGAACCCCGAAGACGCCCGCGTATGAGGAGCGATGAGGAAATAGACAAGCTCTTGAAAAATTGGAAAGAGTGCCCACCGCCGGGAAAGGCGCCAGAGTCGGGAAATAAGCGAAAGGCGCCAGAGCCGCTGCTGAAGGTATGGAAAACGAGGTCTGTTTTCTGGGGCTTGCCGTACTGGAAGATCCTCCATGTGCCTCACAGCCTTGATGTCATGCATATCACGAAGAACATGTGCGAGAGTCTACTTAGTACCCTACTCAACATGCCAGAGAGGACCAAAGATGGGCCGAAAGCAAGGGCGGAGTTGAAATCAATGGGCATCAGGGAGGAGCTTCACGCTAATAATGATGATGATGATGATGATGATGATGATGATGATGAGGCGAAGCAGGACACGGAAAGTCGTCGTATAGGCAAAGAGGCCAAGAAGACTGGAAATGACTTCCCTCCCGCGTGCTTCACTCTAAGTCAGGAGGAGATCGATCAGTTTTTCACCTGCCTCGTAGGAGTAAAACTTCCTTACGGTTACGCGGGGAAGATAAGCAGATACCTAGACTCAGCGAAGTAGAAGTTCAGCGGGATGAAGTCTCACGACTTTCACGTGCTGATGATGCAGATACTTCCAGTTGCAATCCGTGGGATCATGGACGCGCACGTCCGTGAAACGCTATTTGGCCTATGCAACTTTTTCGACGTCATCTCTCGGAAGTCGGTTAGCATGAGGCAACTCAGAAGGCTACAGGAAGAGATCGTGGTGATACTATGCGAGCTTGAGATGTACTTCCCGCCCGCATTCTTCGACGCTATGGTGCTTCTGCTGGTCCATATCGTGGAGGATATCATCCAACTCAGGCCGACGTTCCTGCACAGCATGATGCCATTCGAAAGGATGAATGGTGTCATCAAAGGATACATTCGCAACAAGTCACGTCCAGAGGGAAGCA
Organism: Hordeum marinum; assembly: GCA_022496015.1. Classification (NCBI taxonomy): domain Eukaryota; kingdom Viridiplantae; phylum Streptophyta; class Magnoliopsida; order Poales; family Poaceae; genus Hordeum; species Hordeum marinum. The sequence continues at coordinate 332,733,308 of CM039676.1, read as the reverse complement.
TAGCCAGGGGCTTTCTGACCGAAGAGTGCATCTCCTACTACACGAATTATCTAGGCATCGAGAACCCCGTTGGTCTGCCCGTCAACAGGCACCTTGGCAGGCTCGCTGGATGGGGTCACTGTGAGGGTCACCGCGAAATGCATGTCGACTTTGGGGGTCGACTCGCCGACTTTAAAAGAGCAAACCTAGTCGCGCTACAACACCTAGACGTGGTCGATCCTTGAGTGATAGAGCACAAAACCTTTATAGAGAAGACGTACAATGGCCGAGGCCAACAGAGGACGGACGGAGATATAATCAAAGAGCACAACTCATGTTTCACGCGCTGGTTCAAGAAGAAGCTTCTATCGTACCCTTTACTTGAGGATTCTTCCGCGGAAGAACAACTCATATTCGCCTTGTCACAGCGCGCCGAGAACAACCTGATGATGTATGAGGCATACGATATCAACGGCTACACATTCTACACCGAGGGAAAGGACATGAAGAGCGATGGTTATCAGAACTCCGGGGTAACGATGGGATCCTACACCGGTAACGACAAGGACAGATAATACGGAAGGATCGAGGAGATCTGGGAGCTGAGCTACGCTGGAGAGAAGGTCCCGATGTTCCGTGTCAGATGGGCCAAGAGCGTCCTAAAAGAAGACCGGTATTTCACCACCATGGTTATACCCGAAGCCAAATCTAAGACCGCGGGCGCAAACGCCACCGCGAAAAATGAGCCATGGATACTGGCTTCCCAAGTGGACCAATGCTTCTTCATTACTGACCCGCCAAAGCCCAATCGTGTTGTTGTGAGGAGAGGCAAAAGGAAGATCATCGGAATGGATGGAGTCGCCAATGAGCAAGACTTCGACAAGTACGGCGACCCAAAGATGGAACATGACGACGACGATGAGGTACCAGCATACACCACAAGAAGAAGCAGGACCACCCTACCTAAAAAAAGTTCGTTCAAAAGAAGAACTCCATTTGCGAAAAATAAGGGCAAGAAGATTGTGAACAGATAGCTAGCTAAGATTGATTGTATTGAAATTGTAGCCTTTATTTCTCGATTGTATTCATAAATGTTTTACCAATTCACAAATGAATGTTTTACCCGTGTTTTCTCCCAGATCTCGTTGGAACCTACTGCCTTGTGGGCCCCACAACTAACTGCCCCCTCCAAGCATCCATGACCATGACCATGACACACTGGGAATGGCTATGTGGACACACCATCTCACACAAGCACTACATTCCCCATAGCTATACAAAAAAAAGATTACTAATGGCGCACCTCTGTGGGATGCGCCATAGCTATACAAAAGAAAAGATTACCAATGGCGCACCTCTCTGGGATGTGCCATAGCTATACAAAAAAAAGATTACTAATGGCGCACCTCCTGGCGATGTGCCATTGCTATACAAAAAAAAGATTACTAATGGCGCACCTCTCATGGGTGCGCCATTGCTAACCCTTGCCCCCACTAAAATCCCCAGTCCCGTTTCTATGATCCTGCCCACTGCCCCGACTCTCACCCGCCCACTGCCCCGACCCGTGCTGCGCCGCCGCCACCCCCGCAACCCCGTGCCTCCGCCGCCGCCCCCACAGCAGTAGCGACCACCACCAGCGCCGGCGCTCGGCTCCGCTACACCGCACGTATACCCCCCTTGCCTCCTTCCCGAAGTGGCAGCTGGCGTCGGCGACACGCCCGTCGGTCCTCTCCCGTTCGCCGGCCCTCACGTCGCGAGCGGCAATGTCCTCCACGTGAGCGCAACCGCCAGCGGCAGATCCCTCTCCGGGTCTCCTCCCCCCGCCGTCGCCGTCCCCCTCCATCCGGCAAGGTTAACCCCTCCCAATTTACCCTCAGTCTTTCAAATGTGAAAAATGAGTGTATTTGAATCTGGCAACTGAATGAACAGGAACATAGTGAGCCCAATTTTAGTTTCCATGATTACTGCTATGGGGCCATGTTACTCAAGAATTTTAGTCCCTTTATCTTAATCTGCACAAATCAATAGCGTTAATCTTTTATGTGGATGATAGCTCGATCAAACAGATGTGACTGCTACCAAATATGCTTGTTTTTACCAGCCATAGAATTTTGAAATGGTAGGTCATCTCCAAAAATGCTACTGCTGAATTGTTCAGTTTTAACACCGGTGATCCCTAAAACTTCAGACAGTAGGCCATTGAGTCCAAAATCACCATTCAAAGGGAAATTTTATGAGTCTTCTCAAAAGAAACTCTCTCATATCATATCCACGGCAAAACTGAGGATCTTCTTTCCAGGAAAGATATGTCTGCAATGGCCATTTGAGAACATAAATATATCAAGTGTGCAGATTTATCACTCACTGGTATTTTTAGTGCATTTGCTATCAGTTTAGTTTGTTGTCCTGAAAATATATGTTCCTGGGTACAGTATTTTGATATGGGAGATTAGGCCCTGTTAGAAGTGGTATTAAAATAAAGTTACAACATGAAAATTTTAGAGGCTGTTCTGTAGATACTTAAAACACATATCACTTGTCAGGTTTCGTTCGGTATATTAAATCCTATGAAATTATCAAAGTGGGTTGTACTATGTTGGACAGAATTTTATGTTTGGACTTGGGTGAATGTAACCAGACTTATACTCTCAGATTTTGTCATAGTTGATGGTGTGAGGACTTAAAACTATGTTGGACAGAATTTTATGTTTGCTGTGTTTTGTCTCCGACCATCGTGTCGTGATGATTTTGCAGGTACCACGAGAGGCCCTTGAGTTTGCCGGAATGTCGATTAACCTCCGTTCCGGCAAATTCAGGTACTCCATATGTCCTATTTTCAGCAAAGGTCATGCTGAAATTTTCCGTGAATTTTATCATGACTTTGCTAAAAATAGGTCATATGGGGTACTTGCGACTAATGCATGGGCCGGGGTATCTTAGTACTTAATTAAGTAGGATCAACTTAGAATTCTCCTTCCCTTTCCTTGATAGGGTATATTATTAGAAGATACCCATATATATCAGTCAACCTAGGGTGCCTCGGCATCGATAAACCCTAAATGATGAAAACTTAACTTAGCATTTAGGGTGCCTCAGCGTCGACAAACCCTAAATTATAAATCCTTGGCTTTTAGGGTGCCTTGGTGTCGATAAAAACCTAAATGATGAAAGCTTAGGCTTTTAGGGTGCCTCGGCGTCGACGAACCCTAAATGATGAAAGCTTAGCTTTTAGGATGCCTCGGTGTCAACAAACCCTAAATGATTAGACCATGATCTTGTTCCTTGACAATAACCAACTTTTTGACCAAACTTTTTTCCTATTTAGAGCGAAACATGGCCCACAATGATGAGGTCGGCGGTTCGGCAAGGCATTCTGGGAGCTATCCCAGGAGATGGAGGAAGAACCTCACCGCTATGAGGACGCCGCGGAAGACACCGATCCCGACTAGACAACCCCTACTGGCGTCGGGGATGACACCACTGATGGTGCCGCCGAGTATGCCACCACTGATGATGGAAGCGCACACACAGATGGCAGCCAACCGAAGAGGCAACGCAAGGATCGGCGCCCGAACATGCTCGGCACCGTCAAGGAGGAATTTACTGAAGTGTCCTCCGAGGGGCATCCAACGGCGCCCAAAGAATTAGTCAAGGGGTACTCGGTTCAGCTTGGGTGCATTCTCCGAAGCACCATCTCAATCAACACCGAGAACCTAAGGCATCCTGACCGAGGGAATTTGCGCAGCCTCCTCTTCGCGAAGCTACACGAACGATACAAGTTCCCTCGTGACGTCGCAAACACACGCCTCTCAGGGAATAAAGTGAACAGTGCCGCCCTCACGAAGATGAGCATGGCCCTGTCTACTTCGAGAGGCGCGGTGAAGAAAATGATTGACAAAGGTGATAGTTATGAGAAGATCAAGGCGAAAAATCCTTCGATCAACGAAGATGACTACAAGGAGTTCAAGATCATGTGCGAGAGTAGCGCAACCCTAGAATCAAGTCAGCGGGGGAATGATATGCGGGAGTTGAACTTAGGGGTCCACCAACTCCGTCCCGGCAGTTACAGAGTGGCGGAACCTATATGGGACAAGGAGGACGTGGAGCGTGCCGAGCAAGGCCTACCGCCCCGCTTCGAGAAATACCGTGACAAGCAGACCAGGAACTATGTCCGGGCCCGGTACAAGGTGGACCCGACAACAAAGGAGCTTACCACGGATGCGAAGACAGAGGCGCTTGAGCATGTTCTGGTAAGGAATGCACCCCCGCGTAATTAGCTCCATATGGTTGCATTCTAATTAATGAAGCCAAATTTCTAAATGGTTCACATTCCTTCCACAGGAGACTGAAAGCAGTAGCGCGGGGTCGTCTCAGAGCTCCCCTTGGGAAAACACTTTAAATGAGGCGTTGAACGTAATGAAAAGCAAGGATAAGTTCAGTAAGCCGTCGTCAGCTGGTCATGTGGCCGGCAAAGGCTTGTCCACAAAATGGTCGTCATACTATAACGCTACTGGGCGAAAGGAGAGAAAGACCAGCTCGGAAAGCTAGTCGCGCGAGGTTCAAGAACTCAAGGCACAAGTGGTGCGGATTCTCGACATAGTCTCAGAGCAAGTGCAAGACCAACTGGGAGTGACGATCACCGCTATTATGCCTACCGTGGTTGAGGGGCTGCGGGGGCGGATTGCGAGCGGCCAATAGGGGCCGCCCCCGGCTCCCATCTTCATGGCCAGCAACTCGCACAACACGCAGGCAGCGCCATTGGTGTCTCCGACGGAGGCGGTATTGGTGTCTCCGGCGCCGGCACACGCATTGGAGCTTAATGCACCCGGGTGTACGCCAGCTGGCACCTCGGCAGCAAGCGGGCCCTCCGTCAGTTGCACGCCCGCCGTTGGCGGTGCCTCGACATTAGCCGAGCTCGACACCATCATTGTATCTGGGCCATCACATTAGCCGTTGGCGGTTTTTCCAATAACATCTTCGTCTGGCGTTCAATTCTCAGGAGATGCCTCCAGTTGCCGCCTTCACCGAGCCTCAGATAGCCAAGTGGGAAATATTATCAGCCCCAACACACTCAAGAAGGCGGTCTGTGAGCAGAACTCGATCCCATTATAGCATAAGAAGATGGGACGAAAAAGAAAGAATAACAAGGGCGGTGCGAGCTAGCCGGCACCGAGTACGATCCGTGCTTAGGATAGGCCACCTTCACCTAAGGATATCTCGAGGAGGGTGCATGTGGCAGGTAGGCCGATGCTACCGACTAATCTGCTCAATGCTGCAACTGGTGCTATGCGGAGTCTGCATGACAGTGTTCTTTCTTTGGAGAAGCGACGTCTCTCCAAGAATGATGTGGGATACCCGGTTTTCGTGGCCAAGGTGCCAGAGGGCAAGGGCTTTATGGATAGCGCCATCGGGGGTACGATCGTCCTGCGGTTTGATGACATCTTCGCTATGTTTAACCTTCATCCGCTGCACTACACCTTCATTCGGCTATTTTCGCTGAGTATGGAGATGCGGATCATTAGAGACAAGAACCCGGAGATCGTGATAGTCGACCCCTTATACATGCGTGCCAAGATCTTGGGCAGCGCTGTGGACCGGCAAGTCGCGAGTTCACACCTCAAAGGCGTCATTCTGGCAAATCCAGATAAGGATAACTTCCTCGTGCCTTACTTTCCCAAGTAAGTCATCCCCTCACCGCCCCGTAACATATGATTTCTTAGATTTCGATCGTTCTTTTTTTTCTAACATTCCGTGTTTTGTGCAGTGACACACATTGCACACTCATCCTCTTAAGCCCGAAATATTCCATGGCCACGTATTTCGACTCGGACCGTCAGTCGAAGAAAGACTACAAATATATCAAGACAGTTCTTGATGATCTTCTCCCAGGCTACGCCAGATCTGGAGGCACCTTCAGCAGGACAATTCGTAGGTACGGCAAGCACGTGTTCACCCGCAATACGACGTTCCCTTGCGTCAAGAAGCCGCCTGGTAGTCAAAAGGATGCCTACTACGCCCTCCATCACATGCGGGTGATCGTACGGGACCAGCATCACCTTATGCTACCAAATAATCTCAAAGATTGGGCCACATGCTTGTCGGCAATCCAGGACGCAGACATCAGACAAGAATTCTATCGCATCCAGTCGGAGTTTGCGGAAATCATCCATCAAGATGTCCTTCATACCTCGGGGCAGTTCTACCTCAGATATCAACCGTCCAACAGTGAGATAGAAACAACTCTAAAAATGCAGGCTGACAACGCCCGTGATTTCATGACCATCACTAAAGACGGCGGCTTCATCCACACTGCGGTCCCTGAGTCGAGTCGAAAGTAGTGATGCTATGTAGTTCTGAAATGTCGATTGGCTCATGTTGTAATATTAAACTTTAATGAACTTGTATGTCTCTTTGGTTTGGACAGTCGTTCAACTTATATGTAATCGATGGTATTTCTTAGTAGGACCATGAACCGTGCTATTAATGTGTTGCTTTTCTCTTTTGATCCTTTTGTTGCATACTTATATATTGCTTATGTATTGTCTGTGAATTGCTACTACCGTTTTGTTTGGCTTGTGCATAGAGATGTCGTTGTATGTCGTGTACAAGGGTAAGGTTCCCGGAGTCTACGGCGACTGGGAGGAGTGTCGGAGACAGGTTCACCGTTTCAGCGGTAACAGTTACAAAGGGTACACCACTAGGGCGGAGGCGGAAGCTAGATACACATGCTATCTAGCGGGAGAGAGGAGGGAGCGTTGGAGGAACCGGATGAAGACCAGTTTCATCGCGATGATGCTCATCGTGATGACCGCAACTCTCTTCTATGTGATGGTAGTTTAGGTGATCGATATCGACTTGTAATGTGAAGACAAACTCGCTACTCGCGGTGTCGAGACTTGTAATGTTCTAACGTTGTTCGGTATTTTAAATTCGGAGACTAATATGATGAATTGTATTCGGAGACTAATCTTCTATTGTATTCGATAAATCTGCTGTTTATATGGTGTGCTCTCTATATTCTGTGTAGTAATATGTTTTGTAACCTGTGCAAATATCAGAAAAGAAAAAAATACCTAATATTCATACTAGTGGCGCACCACTCAGCACACTAGTGGCGCACTGCAAAAAGCACACTAGTGGCGCATCCTCCATTAGTGTGCCATTAGTAAGCCAGAGCACATGGGTAAATATGGCCCCTGGGAGGCATACTAATGGCGCACCGTGAGCTATACTAATGGCGCACTGCATGGGGTGCCATTGGTATACCAGATACTAATGGCACACCTGTGGTGCGCCATTAGTAAAAAATTCTGATGGCGTGATGCTAGTGGTGCACCTGTAGTGCGCCATTAGTAGCCAAAACAGGTGAGCCACTAGCAGGCCTTTTCCTAGTAGTGCTCGTGTCATTGATATGAGTTATTATAATACTTGAGAGTTATTATTGACATGGTTAGTCATAATCTTTGCTGAAAACATGGGTGCCACTTAAGCATATGTATGTAAACAAGAACAAAAGAGTTCGTCAAAGTTTACATTTCTCACTTTTAGTTTGTCAACTGAATTGCTTGAGGACAAGAAAGGGTGTAAGCAGGGGGAGTTGATGCATCTCCAACGTATCTACTTTTCCTAACACTTTTGCTCTTGTTTTTGGCTCTAGTTTGCATGATTTGAATCAAACAAACCCGGAATAACATTGTCTTCAACACAACTACCGAAGTGTTGTTTTTTGTGCAGAAATAAAAGTTTTCGGAATGGAACGATTTTTTTGGAGAATTGGTTTGGATATATGAGGAATTTTGGAGCGAGAAGCCACTAGAGAGGGAGCCCAGAGTGGCCACCCTCCCCGGGGCACGCCAGAACCCCTGACGCGGCCTGGTGGAGTGTGCCCACCTCGTCGGCCCTCCTACCATAATTCCAGCGGCATAAATTCCTAAATTTAGAGAGAGAAAATGAGAGAGAAAGTTTCATCGCGGTTCACGATATGGAGCCGCTGCCACCTCTTGTTCTTCATTGGGAGGCCAAATCTGGAGCCCATTTGAGGCTCCACAGAGGGGAATCCTTGGTCTTCGTCATCACCAACCCTTCTCCATCGTCAATTCCATGATGCTCCCCAGCGGGAGTGGGTAATTCCTTTGTAGGATTGCTAGTAGGTGAGGAGTTGGATGAGATTCATCATGTAATCGAGTTAGTTTTGTTAGGGCTTGATCCCTAGTATCCACTATGTTCTAAGATTAATATTGCTATGACTTTGCCATGCTTAATGCTTGTCACTAGGGCCCGAGTGCCATGATTTTAGATCTTAACCATTTATGTTATTATCATTATATCTATGTTCTTGATCCGATCTTGCCTAGTCATGACGGGGTTTATACCCCTAGGTAGGCCAAACCAAGGGAGTCTTCCCCCTTTCTCTTTGAAGAAAAACTACGTGGCCGGCTGGAGGACGTCCAGCACAAGCCTGTGCCGGCTGGCTCCCCGGCTGGCTAGTCAAGGAGCCGGTTGGGCCCTCGGCCGGCTGGGAGCGGTCGGCTGCCCATGGGCCAGCTTTTCCATTGACATCGGGACAGACATGCCCCGTCCTGTCCCTCTGCGCGCGGGTACGACGACGCGACGTGACCAACACGACGGGCGGCCCTGTGGCTACAATGGCCGCTTACGCACCACAGCGCGTGGCTACAGTCCAACCGTCCTGGCCGCTGACCTCAGTGAGTGTGACTAGGCAGGGGAACAGTGCTGGCACGCCCTCGCCACTTGATTACCTGCCACGGCATGGCTACAGTGCCGCCGATCGTACCTGAGACTTTGGCCGGCTGGCGCTAGACGATGCCCCCCAGGCGGCCCGTGCCGCGGCTGGTGGGTGAGGACCAATCACAGAGCCGGATGGCGGGCCCCAACGGGAGATGGCACGGCTCGGCCTGGGGGCCCCGCCCACGACAAGACGGCACGAGCGGCGGGGACCCTCTCGCCAGCCAGAGAGACTGCCAGCCGGGTCCCCCCACCGTTGTACTTATGACATATTATAAGAGCCGAGGGGTTGGCCTATAAAACCCCCCGAGCCCCCCATGCAACGGGAACGGATGAATGGTCGCTCAGACACACCCACGGAACTCTCATTCCCTTCTCTAGTGGCAGAGGAAGACGAGCCGGCTGCTCCTTCTTCCTCCTCTAGACACAGCTCCAGGAGCATCCTTGCACACATACCCATCCATCCAACTAGACCAAGCAGGACTAGGGGTGTTACCTCCCACGGAGGGCCCTGAACCTGGATAGATCGTGTGTCACCACCGCTTGTGCCCAATCTCGCACCCGGAGCCCGTCGACGTCCTCCGGCCCCAACCACTTACGATATGCCACCGCATGGCATCTGTCGTGAGAAAATGACGACAGTTGGCGCCCACCATGGGGCCATACGCGGCACCGGCCGGATTCATGCTTCGAGCGGGACCCCTCGCCATTCCCCGCCATCGCCGCTTGTCCCGGTGACACCATGGGGAGCTCGTGGGGCTTGCCTCTGCATGCCCTGTGGGCAACTCCGTCGGTCTCACGGCCGACACCGATGCGCTCACCGAGCGCTTCGGCAGGCTCAGCCACGCCGAGGCTCCGGACGCTGACGAGTACCTCGCGGGGGTGATCGTCTGCGCTGGCCCACCCACAGTAGTGGGCGCACTCGCTGCGGCTCAGCCCAGCGGGTCCCATGATTGCATGGGGGTGATGGCCATCACTTACTCCACCATGTCCGGACGGGCGCAGGTCACGGCCACCGCGGCCGCCGCCCACGTCGGCATATCCGACCCGCTTGGTGCGGCCCTCTGGGCTTGAGCACTCCGATCGCCCTGACAGCGAACCCTGACACCGCCCCGACCGATCTCGAGGTGGCTCGCCGCATCCTGTTCAAGGATGCCACCTCCCTCGCTGCCACACGGCACCGCATGGAGGCTGCACAGCGGGAGTACACTTCCACCTACGGACTCACCCCGGCTGGCACCGAGCCCAACCGGCGTGGGGCTATGTGCGACCGCGGCCGTGTGGTGGCCGAAGTCCGTGGCAGCAAAATGCCTGTCTACGACACCCCCACGGCTAACCTACGGGCTCTCAAGGTGGCCTACGAGGAATTGGCTACCTTGGAGGGTGAAGAGCGTGCCGCCAATGAGAGCCACATCAAGGAGCTCATCGATGCTGCTGATGCACAGCAGCATCTGCTCGTAACGGGCGGCACCGCCAGTGAAGGCCCTCAGCCCAAGCGTCAGGGCAGGGGAACTGCCGGCCGCCAGGCGGCCTAGCACTCCTGCTCCCCTCGCGTTTCCGGCCATCGGGCCGAAGAAAACAACCCCCGGCCCTCTCAAACGTCGGGGAGTGAGCAGCCGGCGCACCAATGAGCCGCCTCGGAACGGCCGCCACCACAAAGCAGCGGCATCCGGCAGCCAGGGGCACACGCTGCCTCCGCGGCGCGAGTCGTCGTAGTCGGCGCCACCCACCGTCCGCCCCGAACTCTCAGCTCAGCTCGGACCGCGCGTCCCCCGTAGTGAGAACGACCCCCGCAACCACATCGACAAACTCGCGCAATCTGCCCTTCTCGAGGAGGAGGGCTCGATTGGTCCGGCCTGCTTCGGCCCCCGGATTCGCATTGAGTTGTTCCCAACCGGCTTCACGCTCCCTAGGGACACCCCGAAATACAACGGCGCCGCCAAACCCGTAGACTGGTTGATCGACTACACAACCGCGGTGGGCATTCCTAGGGGGAATAAGCATGTAGCCGTTTGCTACACCCCCCTTATGCTGATCGGCTTGGCCCGCACCTGGCTCAACAGCGTGTCGGCCAACAGCATCAACACTTGGACGGACTTCGAGGAGGCCTTCGTCGGCAACTGACTGGCACCTACAAGCGGCCTGGCCTTCCCCATGAACTTACCATGTGCGTTTAGGGGCCGAACGAATCCCTCCGTAAGTACCTCACCCAGTGGACCGAGCTCCGCAACTCCTGTGAGGGGGTGCACGAGGTCCAAGCCATGCAGTACTTTATCGAGGGCTACCGGGATGGCACCCCTCTCAAGCACAAGCTCCTGTGCTCCGAGCTGGCCAAGCTCACCGAGGTCATGACCAAGACGGACAAATATGCCACGGCCGATTCGGCCATCTGGGTCAAGATGACCCCGCCCGCCAAGGCAACAACGACGCTGGCCACGACCCGGCCGGCTGCCAACAACCGGCAGCCGTAGAACAACAAGTGCAAGAACGACCAGCCGGATCCCCGCTACGAGAGCCGGCAGGTTAATACCATCGAGGATCAGGACCCGGCTGCCCAGCCTTTCGGCCAGTGCCAGTGCACCGGCATGGCTGCCTGGCAGCCGAAGCACACCTTCGAGCAAATGCTTGATCTCCCCTGCAAGAAACATTCACGGGCCAAGCCCTCTACGCACACGCTCCAGAAGTGTAGCTTCTCACAGCGATTTGGCCCAGGGGGACGGCCTTCCGGGTCCTCCAGTGCTGCCAGCCCGCGCGCCGACCCCGGCCCAAGCGACCGCCCCGGCGCCGGCAATGGCTCCGAACGACGGTCGTCTGATCGACCAGTTCCCCAACCAGGACGGTTGCTACGTCATCTTCACCAGTTAAGAGACGGGCAAACATGCTCGACGCCGGCTCCGCCGTGAGGTGAACGCCACCATGCCGACAACTCCCCAGTTCATGCACTGGTTGGAGAAGCCGGTCACTTAGAGCCAGGCCGATCACCCTGCCGTGATGCCAAATCCCGGTAGTTACACCTTGGTCCTCGACCCCACCATCGCCACCAAGGCGCGAGCCTGCCGCTTCTCGCAGGTGCTGATAGATGGCGGCAGCAGCATCAACATTCTCTACCGCGACACAATACATAAGCTGGGGCTGAAGATAGAAGACCTACAGGCAAGCCGAACAGTTTTCCATGGCATTGTGCCTAGGAAGTCTTGCTCCCCTGTCGGTAAGATCACGCTCGACGTCCTCTTTGGCGGACCTGGCCATTTCTGCCGCGAGCCAGTGTTGTTTGAGGTCGTGGACCTCGCGAGCCCCTACCATGCATTGTTGGACCAGCCGGCTCTTGTGGGCTTCATGGCGGTCCCCTATTATGCTTACCTCAAGATCAAGATGCCAGGCCAAAAGGGGATCATCACCATCAAGGGCAACTACAAGATGTCGCTCGAATGCACTCGAGATGGCAGCCGGCTGGCCGAGGCCCTAGAGATCGCCGAGGAGAAATGGCAGCTCGACCGGCTTGTGGCCCTTACTGCCTGCTAGCCGGCCGTGCCGGCTCCACCCTCGAAATCCATCGACGAGGCCTCCTTACAGCTGTCTAAAAACACCAAGCAAATCCCGCTTGACCCGGCCAACCCGGTTCAGTGCATCACCATCGGTTCCCGCTTCAACAACAAATAGGAAGGCGAGCTCTTCGACTTCCTCCATGAGAATCGGGACATCTTTGCATGGTCCCCTAAGGACATGTCGGGTGTTCTAAGGAAGTTCGCCAAGGAGAAACTCCATGTTTGGCCGGACGTCAAACCGGCCAAGCAACCCCTGCCCTGCTTCTCTAAGGAGAAGCGGCGTACTATAGGCGAAGAGATCGCCCGGTTGATCGCATCCGGGTTCATCATGGAAGTATTCCACCCAGACTGGTTGGCCAACCTAGTACTAGTACTGAAGAAGAACAAGACCTGGCGCATGTGCATTGACTACACTAGCCGAAACAAGGCATGCCCCAAGAACCCGTTCACCCTACCGTGGATCGATCAAGTCATGGACTCCACGGCCGGCTGCGACTTGCTGTCCGTCCTGAATGCCAACTCAGGCTACCACCAGATCAAGCTAGACCCAGAAGACCGTCTCAAGACCTCCTTCATCACGCCCTTTGGGGCCTACTGCTACATCACCATGTCATTTGGCTTGAAGAATGCTGGCGCCACCTTCCAACGATGCATGCAGAAGTGCCTCCTACCTCAGATAGGCAGGAATGTCGACGTCTACGTCGACGACATCATCATCAAAACCAAAAAGCACTTCAGCCTCCTCGACGACCTTCAGGAGACCTTTGTGAACCTACACGAGTACAAGATCAAGCTCAACCCGGAGAAGTGCGTCTTCGGCGCCCCTGCCGGAGAACTCTTGGGTTTCTTCATGTCCGCCGGCAGCATCAAAGCTAACCCCGAGAAGATCAGCGCAATCGAGCGCATGCCGAAACTGACCTGGCTCCGCGACGTCTAGAAGTTCACCAGCTGCCTCGCCTCGCTCAGTCGGTTCATCAGCCGGCTGGGAGAGAAGGCCCTGGCCCTCTACGAGCTCCTTCGCAAGATGGCTCTGATCGAGCTGGGTCAAACCAAGAGGCTGGGTGCCTTCGATTGGCCTGGCGAGGCGGACAAGGCCTTGCGCAGCCTCAAGAAGGCTCTCACGCATGCGCCCATCCTGTCCGCGCCGGACGACAAGGAACCCCTGCTCACCTACATCACAGCGACCACCCGCATCATCAGCGTTGTTCTGGTGGTCGAGTGGCTGGAGTAGGGAAAATCCCTACCGGTCCAGCGACCCGTCTACTACCTTAGCGAGGTCCTCTCCACGTCCAAGCAGAACTACCCCCATTATCAAAAGATGTGCTATGGCGTATACTTCGCCGCCAAGAAGGTCAAGCAATACTTCCAAGAGCATACCATTACCGTGGTGAGCATGACCCCGCTTGGCGAGATCATGAGCGGCCAGAACTACACCGGCCGGATCGCCAAGTGGGTCATCGCCCTCGCCGACCAAGAGATCCTCTACGAGCCAAGAACCGCCATCAAGTCACAGGCGTTGGCAGATTTCCTCGTCGACTGGGCGGAGACGGAGGTCGTCCCGCCTCCCCCAGACTCGATGCATTGGAGCATGCATTTCGACAGCTCAAAAATGAGGACCAGCCTGGATGCCGGCATAGTCCTCTCCTCCCCGAAAGGTTATCAGCTCAAATACACCCTCCAGATCCACTTTGCCGCCTCCAACAACGTGGCTGAGTATGAGGCCATCGTCCATGGCCTCCGGCTCGCCAAGGAGATCGGCATCAGGCGCATCGTCTGCTTCAGCGACTCCGACCTCGTGGTGCAGCTAGTCTCTGGTGAATGGGATGCCAGGGACGCCAAGATGTCCAGCTAACGCGTCCTCGTACAACAGCTCACAGGCACCTTCGAGGGCTGTGAGTTTTATCATGTAGCCCGAGCGGACAACGTGGAGGCGGATGCGGAGGCAAAGATTGTCTCCACTCAGTAGGCCATCCCAGCCGGCCTCACCCTCGAACGGCTGCTTAAGCCGTCGATCAAGCATTCCCTAGAATTGGAGTCAATCTTCATGCCGGCGGGTGTCGTAGGCCCATCGACGGCCCCGGCCGCCTCCCCGGCAACTTCACCGCCAGCTCTCGAATCGTCGGCCGCCCAGCTGGCTCCGATCGAGCAGGCGGCCTCCGAGGTTGCCAGCCCCGGCGGCTCGGCCGTCATGGTGATCACCAACTAGTCGGCCTTGGGGGCCGGCGAGCCAAACCTGGGTGCTGGCCCACCATCCTCGAGGGCTCCCGAACCGGTCTCGAGAGCTGGCAAACCGGTCCCGAGGACTGATCAACTAGTCCCGAGGGCTCCTAAGCCGGCCGCCATCATGGCCCCTTCGTGGGCCCAACCCATCTTAGCATTCCTTCTGAGGCACGAGCTGTCTCCGGGTGAGGCTCTGGCTAGGCAAATCTAGCGCTGGGCCACGGCCTACGGCATCATCAACAATGAGCTCATCCACCGCGGCACTACTGGCGTCTTCCAGCGATGCGTCAAGCCGGAAAAGGGTCTGGAGATCCTCCTCGACATTCATCAGGGCGAGTGCGGGCATCATGCCACCTCCCATACCCTAGTTGCCATGGCTTTCCGCCATGGTTTCTTCTGGCCGATGGCGCTCGACGAGGCCAAGAAATTGGTCGACAAGTACGAGGGCTGCCAACGCTTCAGCGCGCAAAGCCACCTGCTAGCAATGGCACTCCGAACCACCCCGCTCTCATGGCCTTTCGCCATTTTGGGGGTTGGACATGGTGGACCCATTCAAGACCGCTCGAGGCGGCATGACACACTTACTGGTGGCCATCAAAAAATTCACCAAGTGGATCAAGGCATGACCAATCAAGAAGCTGGACGGCCCCACGGCCGTCCGGTCCATCGATGACATCACGGTATGATACAGCGTTCCCCACAGCATCATCATCGACAACGGCACCAACTTCGCAAAGGGCGCACTCGCACGTTTCTGCTCCAAGCAAGGAATCCGGCTCGACCTGGCCTCCGTTGCTCATCCGAAGTCCAACGACCAGGTCGAGAGGGCAAACGGCCTCGTCCTATCCAGCATCAAGCCCTGGCTCATGACGCCGCTGGTAAGGTCGGCCGGCTACTAGATGGACGAGCTGTCATCCATCCATTGGAGTCTCAGGACCAGCCCAAACTGGCCAACCGGCTACACTCCCTTCTTCCTCGTTTATGGGTCCGAGGCGATCATCCCCACCCATACCGAGTTTGATTCGCCTCGGGTCACCCTGTACATAAAGAAGGACGCAAAGGAGACAAGAGGAGACGGTGTCGATCTACTCGAGGAAGCTCGCGAACTGGCCTTGCGCCGGACGGCGATCTACCAGCAGAAACTCCGGCACTACCACAGCAAGCGGATCCAGCCACTTTCGTTCCACGAGGGGGACCTAGTCCTCAGACGGACCGCCGGATAGCACAAGCTGTCCTCCCCATGGGAGGGCCCGTTCATCATTAGCAAGGCGCTACGCAACAACGCGTACTACCTGATAGATGCCCACAAGCCGTAGAAGCACAAAAGAGATGCTTCTGGTGAAGAAACAGAGCGCCCATGGAATGTAGTGCTCTTGCGCCCGTTTTACTGCCGAGGAAAATCAATGTATGTATGTATCCCCGTACTTTTGGGCTTATGAATGCAATGGGCAACCCAAGCTGGCTCTTGGGGCGCACCTCGTTTCGTTTCTTTCAAAAGTGTTCCTCACTCACTGGCTCCCCGGCATGGCTCCTGGGCCAAGGGGCTAGCCGGCTAGGCCTAGAAGCGCCTCTCTGAAAAAAAAGCTAAGTAGTGTGAGCCGGCCAAACTTCCCCACGCTTACCAGCTACAGAACCGGCCCCCGGCTCTCTGGCTAATGGGGCCGGGGCGGCAAGGTTTGGCTCACACGAAAGGTCGAAACAAAGGGAGACCCCTTCGGGGCCCAGTCGGACCCTCGCCGCATCTCTACCACTCTACTTATCCCAAAAAAAACTCGTGACTCCTAAGTTTTGAACCGGCTCCCTTGAGGTGGATGCCCTGCCCCAGCTATGGACCGGCTCCCGGCTAGCGGGCTGGCGGGGCCAAAACCAAAGGGGAAAAGGAGTATAAACGGAAAGAGTCGAGAAGGGCGAAAAGGGATAAGGACGAGGCGGCATGAGTGAGAAGGCCAACACAACAGAATATTCATGGCATAAACATTAAGGAAAAAGTGGCCCACGGCCAGCATTCGGTTCATTACACAAACACCTCTAGTGGGTGGATTCAAGTTTTTACATGCAGGAAAAATAAGAAGATCAAAAATATGCCCGGGGGCTTAGCCATTGGCGCGTCACCAGCCGGCGTGCCCCCAGCGGGCGCGTCGCGAGGCGGCTCGGTCCTTGCCTTGGAGGTGGTCGTAGTATTTGGGTCAGCCTCCTTGTCCTTCGAGGCAGGCTCCTCGCTCTCGTCCATCTCACCGCTCGAGTCGGTGCTCTCGTCGGCGACTTCGCCATCCACCAGGCCTCGAGGGATGCCGATGGAGTCCTCTGGCAACGGCTCGCCATCCTCGCCAAGGGCCGGCAGGAATTCGTCTGCATCAACATATGATGCGAGTTCGTTGGCCCGCTAGACAAGGGCCGGCTCGCGGGCCTCTTGCTCTACGGCCGGCATGTCCCGCATGGCCAGCCGGCCCAGGTCCACGCCACGGTACCAAAACGTCACGAACCGGAGCACCATTTGTGCCCCGGATCGGGCGGCTGATGCCTTCCAGGCCTCGAGGCGGAGGATGGCGCGCTCCAGCCACTGAGCCACGTAGTGCGTCACAGCTCCCCTACGGCCCGGCAACAGCGCAGCGATGAGCTCCTTGCCGGCGGTCTTGAGCTGCTCCACGCTCTCCTCGAGATGGGTCATCTGCATCTTGACGGTGATCCCAATCTCATCCATGTCCCTCGTGGCGTGCTCCTCGATGGGGCGACCGCACTCCCGAAGGTATTCCCAGGGCTCCTCAACGGCACTCGTAGCGCGGCGATGAGTTTCCGAGAAACGTCCTGGAAGGAAGGAGAAGAGAAGGAAAGAAAAACAAGATGAAATACGAGAAACGACAAAGGGAATAGCAATCGGCTGGGGAAAGAGAGAGATGGGCACCTACCTTCGATCACGTCGTCCACCCTAATGGTGAAGTGGAGCACCACCTCGCGCTCCGACTTCCGGGCCGCCTCCAAGGTGGCGAGGGAACCCGTTACCTCCTCGAGCGTTTTCTCAAGGTGGGTCACCTCGCCTTGAAGGGCGATGGTCCTCAGGGCGGCGTCAGCTGCCTCCTTGACGACCGCCTCCCGGGCCGCCACCTCCTGTGCCACCTCGGCATTGAGCCGGTCCTGGGCCGCCTCCCCGTCGACCAGCAGCGTGGCCAGCCGGTCTGTCTCCTGCATGGCCGCCTGAACATCTCACGTCAGCCGGTCCCGTTCGGCGACAAGCCCGGTCTTCTCCCCCTGGAGTGTGGCCAGCTCGCTTGCAAGACGCAATCAGTGTTAGCCGATTCCCGGGGGCTATATGCCGCTCCTCCAAAGTGCAACCTACCTTGCACGCGCGCCAGCTCCTCCGCCAGGCGGTACAAGCCATGTTTTCCGTGGTCGCGGATGGCGACCGCTTCTGCAAATAGCTTCTGCCGCAGAGGGTATCCCTCCTGTCGCAAGAAAGGGGGGAAAAGGTGAAGATATGCTCAAAGGAGATCCGGCCCAGCTGCCCGTCAGCCAGTCAGCCGGCCCGCATCTCGGGGGCTACACCCAGTAGGTGCGCTCGCATGCCCCCACTGAAAACTTAAACGCAAAAGTGTCGGCTTACCTCTACACGCTGAAGGGCGGCATCCGCCGCCTCCGCAAACCGGGCCAGCTCCTGCCGGCACCGGTCGAAGATACTGCCCAAGTCCGCGAAGGATGGGACCGGGCCGCCTGCCTAGGGGTCGGCAGGGCTCGCACGCTCGCCAGTGCTTCCCAGTCCCGGATGACCTCCTGCATCGACCGCAGGGCCCTCCGGCCCCGGCCACCACTGCCACCCAGGCTTGCCACGGCTCCAGCCGCCGGGGGCAAGTTGATGACGGCAAGGCATCGGGAGTCGCCTCCCATCGCCCCCCCCCCCCCCGCCCGGTGGCGCAGCCGCCTCCTCTCCCGGCCGCTCCGGCGCGTCAGTCGTGCGGGAAGACACCTCCACCTTCATGGCCGCCATCTCTAGCGGCGCCTCCGACGCCGCCTCCGGGACCGACGGAACCTTCGGCATCTCGACCCGGGACGGCTTGGCCGTAGACAGGGTACCTCCCGCACCTCAGGCCGGGTCGCCTCAGGAGCCTGCTCCATCGTCGCCTCCCTCGCCTAGGCCGTTTATTGCATGGGCGGAGGCGCTGGCGGGTCCATGGCCGCCCCCGCGTCTCGTTTGATGGTGGCCTCGACATGCGGGTGGACTCCGCTGCCGCGTCCGACGCCCATGGGGGGTCTTTCGACACCCTCCGCCTCCGGTCGCTCGAGGTCCCGGAGTGCGCGCCCCCTCCTCGCGTGCTGGACCGGGAGGCTCGCAGCTCCACGAGCCTCCTCTTTTCCTCCTACTGGGTAGCCGCATGCTCGCGGGCCAGCCGGTTGGCAGCATCCGTCGTCTCGCCCGCCGGCTCCTCATCTTGGAGCTCGATAGGGTCACTGCATCTTCCAAGAACCGGTTGTTAACCGGTTCGCAAGGTGAAAACAAAAACTCGCACAAAGACGAAGAACTTACGCGATAACAAGGGGCAGGGCCCGCTTGGCGCATGGCAGCGGCTTCCGCACGGCCGCCTTCACCCGCTTCGAGCCGAGCGGTGAGGACACCGCCCCCCGTGAGCCAGCCTCTTCCCCCGGTCGGCCGCTTCAACCGCCGGGCCTCGAGCCGGTCGCTCCTCGCTCCTCCGATCTTGGCATGCCACAGGAGGATGTCCGTCTAGAATCATCAAATCGTCATCATCATCGTCGTCGTCTGTCCAGTCCCGGATGGAGGGGGCAAGAGGGAACTCACCCGCTTCGCTTGGTTCCTCGTCTACGCCGGACCGTCTGGCCCCGCCAGGAGCGCCGCCTCGTGGATCTGTCGGCTCATCTCCCCCCCGAGGAGGCCACTCTTTCCTCCGGGGGGCCTCCCGTCTGGAAGTCTCGAGAGTCGGAGTCCTCGCGCTCTGCCTCGAAGATCTATGGGTGTGGGCCGTCTGGCATGTTCTGCTGCACCAGCAGCTGCGGTCAGCACTTCAACGTAAGTTCTCCAGCCGGTTGCCAGCTGGCAAATACCAAACGAGAAAGAACTGCCTTGACGAATAAAACTCACCTGGGGAGGCCGGTTGATGCGGTCGTATGGCTCCATGCCGAAGGACCATGAAGCGGGCTTCAGCTTGAACGCCGTGAGGGCGTTCACCCGCTTCGCCACCTGAGACGGTGTCAGCTCGACGGTGGACTGCCAACAGGGGTCGTGCCGGCCGGACATGTTGCCGATCCGGTGTGGCCTCATCTGGAAGGGCGACACCCGGCGCGAGACAAAGGCTGCCACTAGGTCGGCGGCAACTAGCCCTCGGCGCTCTTCAGCTGCGTGAGCCGGGCAAGCTCGTCCAAGGCCACGCCGCGCGGGGCAGGTCCCTGCCAGTTCTGCTGAGAGGACTGCCTGTCCTCGCATGGCGGCAGCCGGATGTAATCCATCCTCGGGTTGACGTTCTTCACGTAGAAGAACGTTCGGTGCCACCTTTTGTCGGAGTCGATCATAGAGAGAGGGGGAAAGCGAGCGATGCCGCGTCAGCACACCATCGTGCCCCCTCAAGCGTCGCTCTTCAAAGAGTTAAGATAGAAGAGGGCATTGAAGAACTCGATGAAGGGGAGGATGCCAAGGTGCCCCTCGCACAATGTTACGATGGCGAAGAGGTACAAGATCTAATTCGGCCCGAGGTTGTGCGGCTGGAGGTCGAAAGTGTAGGAAGAAGACAGAAAAAGAGACTCACCGGGAGCCCGAAGCCTCGGGGGAAGTGCCAGAGGAACCCCTGGTTGCGGCGTCGGTGCTATCTCGGCAACGGCAACATGCGCATGCGGCGCAGCTCGGCGATGTCCGCCTCAACCACGAAGGAACCAACCCGGTGCGGCGACGGTGCGGTGTGCGAGCGTAGGCGTGGGCACGGGCGCGGGTGCGACGGCGTGCGAGGGAAGGATAGAAGCGACGACGAGCAAGGGCAGCGAGGAGGCAAGTGGGGCGCGGGTACCTCCGCCTCCTGCCCTTCCTCCCCTTTTATAGGGGAGGCCACGACCGGGGGACGTGGGATCGTCTACGCCCACTCCTCTCAGAAATTCCACGCGCGTGGGTGGCCCCAGGCCGTAACGGCCGCTTTGGGGCACAAAGGATCCTATCCTGTGTCCTGAGGCCTACGAGGGCTACGCCTGGGTCCTACCGGGCTAGGCCTGGGCGACGTCCCATCTCCCCGCGTGTGTGGAACCCGTGGCATCATTACTCGCCGAGTGGCGTGCCGTGTGCCTGTGCGGGTCCTGGGGTGGCGCGCCGGAGCCCGAGGCGTCGGATCCAACAGCTGACCAGGCTACCCCTTCGCCTTCGAGTCGAAGGCGGCTGGTGCTGAGGGGAAGCCGCCAGCTGCCCACTGTTCACCATACGCAGGCCCCTGTCGGCTTTGGGGACTACTGACAGGGTTTATACCCCTAGGTAGGCCAAAGCAACGGGGTCTTCCCCCTTTCGCTTCGAAGAAAAACAACGTGGCCGGCTAGAGGACGTCCAGCGCAAGCCAGTGCTGGTTAGCTCCCTAGCTGGCTGGTCAGAGAGCCGGTTGGGACCTCGTCCGGCTGGGCGTAGCCGGCTGCCCACGGGTCGGCTCTTCCATTGACATCGGGACGGACATGCCCCGTCCCGTCCCCCTTCGCGCGGGTACGACGACGTGACGTGACCGGCACGATGGGCGGCCTTGTGGCTACAGTGGCCGCTTACGCACCGCAGCGCGTGGCTATAGTCCAACCGTCCTGGCCGCTCACCTCGGTGAGCGCGACCCGATGGGGCAACACTGTCGGCACACCCTTACCACTCGATTACCTGCACCAGCGTGGCTATAGTGTCGCCGGCCGTACCAGAGACTTTGGCTGGCTAGCGCTAGACGATGCCCCCCAGGCGGCCCACGCCGTGGTAGGTGGGAAAGGACCAATCACAGAGCTGGCTGGCGGGCCTCAACGGGAGATGGGACTGCTCGTCCGGCAGGCCCCGCCCACGACAAGACGGCATGAGTGGCGGGACCCTCTGGCCAGCCGGAGAGACTGCTAGCCGGGTCCCCCCACCGTTGTACTTATGAAAAATTGTAAGAGCCGGGGGGTTGGCCTATAGAACCCTCCGAGCCCCCCATGCAACGGGGATGGACGAATGGTCGCTCACAGACACCCATAGAACTCTCATTCCCTTCTCTAGTGGTGGAGGAAGACGAGCCGGCTGCTCCTTATTCCTCCTCTAGACACAGCTCCAGGAGCATCCTTGTACACATACCCATCCATCCAACTAGACCAAGCAGGACTAGGGGTGTTACCTCCCACAGAGGGCCCTGAACCTGGGTACATTGTGTGTCACCACCGCTTGTGCCCAATCTCGCACTCGGAGCCCGTCTGCATCCTCTGGCCCTAACCACTTACGATAAGCCACCCCATGGCATCTGTCGTGAGAAAATGACGTCAAGTCATATGCACCTATTACGTGTGATGATCTGTCAACCCCAGGGTGTTAGAAATCGGGATACGTCACTGCGATGACCGTAGTTTGAGGAGTTCATGTACTCATGAAGTGTTAATGCTTGTTCCAATTCTCTATTAAACAAAGGCCTTAATATCCCTTAGTTTCCCTATGGACCCCGCTATCACAGGAAGGTAGGAAAAAAGATGGCTTGCAAGTTCTTTTGCATAAGAACGTATGACTATATACGGAATACATGCCTACAATATATTGACGAACTGGAGCTAGTTCTATGTTGCCCTAGGTTATGACTGTTATATGATGAATATCGTCCAACGAATACACCCAGTGCCTACGAGTTTTCCACGTATTGTTCTTGCTAAGTTACTACTACTCTCGTGGTTTTGTCATGGCAGATCTCCGGGTGAACGGACTTGGATTCGAGGTCATAGCTAAGGTGATCGACTCAAAGGGGTTGATTGGGACAAAGGACACGAGTTTACCCAGGTTCGGCCCCTCAAGTAGAGGTAACAGCCTACATCCTCCTTATGTTTGTATTGCTTGGAGTCTTGATTACAGGGGAGCTGATGGCTTGGCCTAGTTCTTGATTCTCTTCCCCCTCTAAGTCGCCTCGGGTCTGACCATTATATAGGAGGTCAAGACCACGGGTCATAAAAGTTGTAACCGAATCTCACTACGTGTCTGATCTGTCTCTACATCGTCTTGCCTTCCTGAGCAAGTTGTCTCCGACGGCTCACCGCCGGGGTCTTCCGTCCAGGCCACGCCCTGGCCCATCTTGTCAAGCCGCCAAGCGACTTGGGCTTAAGTGTTCACGGCCCATCTCTGGGGCTGGTGTATGAGCTGCCAAGTGTGACCCGGAGCCTCAAGGGCAGGTCTCACCATGGGGTTATATCCAGAACATTAGGCCCCAGGTTGATTTGAGCTTGATCACTTCAACCTTCTTCTTAATCATCGGCGAGTCTCACTTATGTCACCTGAAAGTAAAAAAAATGACCCCCCATGATGTCATGTCAAATCTATCAAAAAAGATCCTCTGACGTCCGCAATGAATCTTTCCTCTATTAAATGGATGATCCAAGAATCGAGGCGTCCGCCTCGGCTAATCAATATCTATCGCCTGGGTTCTCGCGCCCGTTCCCACGTTTGCCTATTCAATAGGATCGTGAAGGGAGGCATCCGTTTCTTCCCCGCTCGCTCTTCTTATTCTTCTTCCTTCCGACGCCGCCACTCCAGCGCACCTCGCTCCGATGACGTCTTAACACCGTCGTCGTTGAGGCCGCTGCATCAACCTGGTTGCTCTAGAGTTCTGCCCGCGTCCGCCGCGCCATCTCCTGTAAGTTTTTCCTCCCCTAGATCCATGGCTTTTCGATAGGGTTTTCACGGAGTTCTTCTGCCGCTTAGAACACGAACTTTTCTCCAATGCCAGCCTTGCCTAGTCCATAAAACTCGATGCCATCCTTTTCCCCACTGCGGTTTTCCATAGGAAACTGATAACAGCACCGCGCAGATCTATGATCGCCTTGCCTGCCATTCTCAAAATTTCGCAGTTTCGATAGCTCGTCGTTAGGTTTGAAACAAAACCATTCTTCTCTGTTTTGTAGATATGTAATCTCAGAGATATGTTGCGAAATCTGTTTTCCACACTTAGCCAACTTTTTCCTTGTCTTCTCTTAAATTTGATCCGCCATGAAGTCCGGCTCTCACTAACCGGCTCCTAATGGCTTAATCTTATAAAATCTTAAGCTTTTAACCGCCTTTAGCTGCCTGGCATCTTTTGACCCGCTACACGTTGTTTACTTTGCGCAGTATTGATTCATCACCATGTCTCGCGCTCCAATTCATGCAATTGGGTCGGCTCTGCCATCACTGAAGAATTCTTGATGGATTTTGTGAACGCGGGCACCATACCTGCCAAGGATGTCATCCATTGGCGGGTTCCGGGTAATGAGCTAAAGCCCATTCCTAGGGAGGGTGAAGTAGTTGTGTTTTCAGATCATGTTGAACGCGGTTTTGTACCTCCCAGCTCAAAATTCTTTCGGGATGTTCTTCACTTCTACAAGCTGCACCCTCGAGACCTTGCTCCCAATTCCGTTTCCAACATATGCAATTTCCAAGTACTCAGTGAAGTCTACTTGCAAACAGAGCCATCCGTTGGTCTCTTTCGTGATTTTTATCATGCAAACCGCCAGACAGAGGTGAAGGCCAGCCCAAGCTTAGAACTTGGCGGGATTTGAATTCAGAGGCGTCGCGACATAACCTCTCCGGCTGTTCAGATGCCGAGTCATCCTAAAGATTGGAACAAGACTTGGTTTTACACTAAAGATACTTCCCCAGAAGGAGAGCATCCCCGGCCGGGTTATCGCCCATCTCGGCTGAAGATGACCTTTGAGCTTCCTGGCCGGCTGTCAACTGCTGAACGGGCGAAGCACGCTCCGGCTCACACCAAAATTAAAGCCCTTACGGCCAATGGACTGGCGGGACTGGATTTGATCCGCTGCTGGATTTCTTGGAGGATCATGCCGTTGAACCGGCGCAGTCGCCTTATGTGAGAATATCCGGGCTAGTATGATGACTCCCTCTGCTTCAGCCGGACAACGTTATCAGAGGATGATATTACAACTGTCATCCGAAGTCTTGTCCACGAATCTTCAGGAGCTTGCAACGCCATCAGGCTGGCACCTTTTTGTGCCGCTAACCCGGCCCCTGATGTAGGGCGACTCTTTATACTCCCTTTTCTGTATTAGCTATGTTTTGGCAATCTCTTTACCTTTTGCCGGCTTATATTCTCAGGCTAACTCTGACTTCTGGAAGAAGAAATATGTTCCTCCTCTGAAGATATCCATGAAGAAGACTGCGATCTGGAAGAAGAAAACCACTCCCTAGGAAGAGCTAGAGGAATAGTCGGAATCCGACGGTTCAGAGGTATAACTTGAATATTTTTGCCACCTCTTTATTCACCTTATTGAGAACAAGTATTCACAGGACGAGACAGCGACCAGCCACGCCAATGCCCCTGAGGTAACTTATGTTTTGTCCGACTCAGACTACTTTGTACCCCAGAAGATACGATGGGTCATTCGAAAAGTTCCCCTTTCTCATCCTCTTGATTACTTAGGCCCCCAATTTCTTTTGAAAAAGCAACAGCAAGCCGCCTAACGCCAGACCCGGAGCGCCGGCTCTACTGTGCTCATGTCCGGGTTACCTAACTCTCCGGCTTAGAGGAAGCGTCCAACGGAGGTATATATTCCTTCTCTGCTTGATTTTACTAATCCTTCCTTTGTAATTCCAAAATTGCCTTACATTATCTGGAGTGCTTTTCAGGGATTGTCTCCTTCGTTTGGCGACTCTATGGCCACTTCTCTGCCGCCTCCAAAGATTAGCCCTCTGTATGTGCTTTTCACAACTTATATCCGTGTCTTTGGTGGTTGTAAACCTTGGGCTCTAACCTTTATGCTTTTCAGGGCTCAAGCCAAGCGAAGGAAGACCAACAAATCCTCCCATGGCCCTAATGCTCAAGACCCGGAGCCTGCCAAGCCGGATGCTCCCATGTCGGATGTTGATCCCTCGGTGGCCTCCAAAGAGGCACGTGAAGAGACTTGTCCTTCTGCAGAGCCGGCGACGGACGATATGATTCCTGGGAGTCCTCCGAAGGACCATTTAAATCTGCCAAGCCCTGCAAAGGTTGCTCATGAAAAAAACACTCCGGACGTCCTGATTACAGGCGCCGGCTTCCACTCTCCTCCACCTCATGTACTAACAAAGCATAGCGAGCCGACTGAAGTGGCGGTAAAGTTTGTGACCGCACACTACAAAGCCAATAATCGTCATTTGCATAATCTGAAGCCTCGGTACAATGATGGCGACCGTGAAAAAGGTGGATCCAACCTCGGCCTATTCAAAGGGAAGCTCGCACCAGCCGGTGCTTCGAAAGCAATAGCGTTGGATGTCGAAGAATGGCAGACCATTTTGTTGTATATCTTCAACAACCTAACAGAAGTGCAGCCATACATCTATTAAGTTCTCGGTACATTGTTTTGCAACTTCTAATTCCTTTGAAATGCTCCCGGATATGTGATACAGTCGATACGTCGCCAAATTCTCGGATGGAGGGGTGATCCAAAAGGCGTTGGCAGATGGTGGGCGCGAGTCGAGAGCGCTTTGAGCCTCCTTCCTCGGCGCTTGCTGGGAGGGGTGCTGTATGCAGACACCGGCGGGCGCTTCTTCTTCGACCGGGAAATGTCGGGGGAAGACGAAGAGAGGTGCTAGAGGTAGGAAGGCTGCTGCACCTTCCCCGGTGCCACCCCCAGCTGATTCTCTCGACCATAGGAGTGCTCCATCTCAGGTGGACCTTTCTGACATGGACCCTTCTTGGACTCCGGTCGCAGAGCCTCGGGTCACCGAGCCTTCGTCCCAGGAGAATCTGGTCCGAGAGTCTTCATCCCCGGAGACTCTAGTCCCAGAGTCTTCATCCCACGTGACACCGGAGGCTAGTGGCCATGCTGATGGTGGCGAGGACAACTTTTCTGAGGATACCTATAGCGAGGGCGAGCTGGTTGAGGAGCGCAAGAAGGTCTACTAGCATGGTTGTACAAAGTTCCCACCCGCGCCGACGACCCGTGATCAGAGGTGGTTGATTGTGCCTAATGCGGAGAAGTAAGTGCATTTACTCTTTTTTAACCTTTTGCCTTCATGTTTCTTCAAATTAATATCTAATGTGTTGGACTTGTCATACTGCAGGGGTTGGAAACATGACCCTGGTGTCCGCAGGCCCAACCAGGTCCTTGGTGTGCTTCTTGGCACCACTTCCCAGGGAAGGTCTAGTTGCCCGGTGAGGGTGAGGGTCCACAGGTAGCACTGACCTCGGAGCTGTACATGGCTGCCCCAGCCCCGTTGAAGGAGAGGTTCGATGGTGTCTTGTGCGAGATGATGGCTGACATTGTGATCCGTCGGTTTTGGGTAATTTCTCCTTACAGAATTAAAAATCAGCAGCACCTAGTGATTTTACTAATCAGTGTTGTCTTGTTTGATTGCAGACCTTCTATAGGTGCCTTGAGGAACACGAGGCGGACGCGGCTATTGTTCTCATAGCCTAGTGCAAGCACCTACTTCAGAACTTACGACACGAGACTCGGGTGCAGGCTATTCGAGACTACTACGCCTTGACTAACACTAAGAGGACCAAGAAGAAGTGCCGCAAAAAAATTCTGAGTAAGGAGAAGTACATGAAGGTAATTACCTATTCTTAAGGACTTGTACTTAGTTTCCTTGATTTGATTCATAGGCGTAACGCTAAAATTTCTCTTGTCTAACTTCGGTGCCCCTGAGATGGTGTGCGGATAGGATGGACTATTGGGAGGCATTGGTGGATAAGTGGTGCTCTATCAAATGGCTAGCCGACCACAACAAGGCCAAGGATAAGCATGCCCAAATGAAAGGTGTGCCACACCATCAAGGGAGCTCCAACCTATTTGGGTACGGGGATCAGAGGGTATGTGGATTTCTTCATGATTCATGCAATTTCATTCTTCATGCTAGCTTGAGCCCTTAACTAATATTTTGTTCCTCTCTTTTAGGCGTGACAAAACAAGAAGGAGGTGCCACCGCTATTCGACCTCTATGCCATGGCCCATACTTCCTCGTACAGGAAAGCCAAGGCATTCTCTAAGGAGGACCTCGATCATCCAAAGAGCTTCAGCAACATCTCCTCCCACAACAAGCTCGTGAGGTACAGAGATGAGGGGAAGGCGAGGAAAGGGGAGGACTTCAACCCAAGCTAGAGCCCTTTTGATCCAGAGCTCGTGATGATATCTGGTGGCGGGAGGCCCCATGGCTCGATAGCCATTGGGGATGGACTTATACGTTGTCCTAGAACTCTCCCGGAGATCAAGAAGTGCCAGACGAGCTCCGATCTTGAAATAAGGCCTCGTCCATGGCCAATGGAGCTCGCCATCGAGGCTAGGGCCCAGGAGCTTCTAGCGGAGGCAAATAGGCAGGCGGCACAGTGCAAGAGGGACATGAAGGAGAGGACGGCTAGGCTATTGGAGGAGGAGAGGAACCGGAATGACGCGTCTCACCGGTCCCTGTACGAGCTCCTCGTGGTAAGTTTCTCCTGCATATTAGCCAAATCATGCACGTAATGTTAGTTTCATCACTAACTAATATGACTGACTCATGAAAACAAAATGTGCAGACCGTGTGCCAGAACAATGGTCACACCCCTCCGTCGATTCCCCATATTGCTATAGCACCCACGGTGAGTTTCATTTGAATGGTCATTAGTTACTAGTATTCACATTTGAGTTGCATCATGCTAAGGAGACATTGCAAATGATCTTTGGTGTAGCGTGCCTTCCAACAAGCATCGACCGATCCTTCTGCGTCTGTCGCAACCCCCACCGATCCTTCTCCGTTTCACACTAGCGCAAACCCGAATGGTCCTTCACCTCCGTGATGATGGTAAGTTTTCCCAAGTGTTTTACTTAACACATGCATACTTAGCTTACGAAATGATGTATTTAGCTCCAAAATGACATATACTTAGCTTCTTTAGTTCACTTATGACATACTAAGCATACTTAGGTAAAAAATGGCATGATAACTTTGGTTTAGCTCCAAAACGACATAGACTTAGCTTAGTTTCCTCCAAAATGACAAAATAACCTTACCTACCTCCAAAATGACCGATTATAACTAGGATAGCTCTAAAATGACCTACACTTGCCATTTTGTCCTTAAAATGAGTAAATATGATTATTTAGCTAAAAAATGGCATAACTACCTAGGTTAGCTCAAAAATGACCTATATTTAGCTTCTTCAGTTCATTTATGACATACTTAGTATAGTTAGGTAAAAAATGGCATGATAACCTTGGTTTAGCTCCAAAATGACATAGACTTACCTTACGAAGCAAATGACATAATTTGTTTAGCTTATTTTCCTCGAAAATGACATAATAACCTTACAAAATAAATGACATACTTGGTTTAGCTTATTTTCCTCGAAAATGACATAATAACGTTACGAAGCTCCAAAATGACCTATTTACCTAGCTTAGCTCTAAAATGGCCTACACTTAGCATTTTTACCTAGCTTATCTAAAAATGGCATTTTACCTACCTTAGTTAGAATAAGAAGAAGATAAAGAAGAGGAGAGGAGAAAAAGAAAGAGAAGATAAATTATTCCTCTTCTTCTTTTTCTTCTTCTTCTTCTAGCTAGTCTTCTTCTTCTTCTAACTTACTTCTTTCCCAGTTTGCAGATTTGCTTTAGATGAGGAAGCTTGCGTTGATGGAGTCTACTCTTCTCCTTGTGCTTCCTTTTTGTTTTGATTGTGTACGAGGAACTTTGTTGTTGGATATGTTGTTGGAAACTTGTTGGATATGTTGTTGGAAACTTGTTGGATATGTTGTTGGAAACTTGTTGTTGGATATGTTGTTGGAAACTTGTTGTTGGATATGTGTTGGTATGTGTCGTGTTTTTCTCAGGGCAGATGTCTGGGTGAACGGACTTGGATTCGAGGCCATCGCTAAGGTGATGGACTCAAAGGGGTTGATCGGGACAAAGGACACAAGTTTACCCAGGTTCGGCCCCTCACGTAGAGGTAATAGCCTACGTCTTGCTTGTGTTTGTATTGCTTGGCGTATCAATTACAAGGGAGCGAATTGCTTGATCTAGTTCTCGATGTCTCTGATCTCTCCCTAAGTTGCCCCAGGTCTCGCCTTTATATAGGAGGTCAAGACCAGGGGTCATACAAGTTGTAACCGACTCTCGCTACGTGTCTGAATCCGTCTCTACATTGTCTTGCCTTCCTGAGCAAGTTGCCTCCGGGCGGCTCACCCACCCGGGTCTTCATGCTTTCTCCGTCCAAAATACGTCTCGGCCCGTCTTGTTTAAGCCGCCAAACATCTTAGGCTTTGAGTCTTCACGATCCGTTCTTGGGCTCGTGTACGAGCCGCCAGGTGTGACCCGTAGCCTCAGGGGCAGGTCTTACCATGGGGTTATATCCCCAACATTAGGCCCTAGGTTGATTTGAGCCAGCTCACTTCAGCCTTCTTCTTAACCATCGGCGAGTCTCACTCATGTCACCTGAAAGTAAACGATAACCCGTTGTGACTTCATGTAAAATCTATCAGAAAGATCCTCTGAAATCCACAATGAATCTTCTCCTATTAAATGGACAGTCCGGGAATCGAGGCGTTCGCCTTGGTCAAATGATATCCGCCGCCTAGATTTTCGTGCCTGTTTCCACCTTTGCCTATTAAATACGACTGCGAGGGGTGGCATTTGCTTTTCCCGCCGCTCGCTCTTTGTCTTCCTCCTTCTGACTCCGTCGCTCCAGCACTCTTTGCTTCGGCGGCGTCTCCACATCGTCATCGTCGAGGCCGCTGCATCAACCTATTCATTCCAGAGTTCTACCCACATCCACCACGCCATCTTCGGTGAGTCCTTCCTCCCTTAGATCCATAACCATTTTGGTAGGGTTTCATGGAGCTCTCCCGCCGCTTAGAACACGAGCCTCAATGTCTGGCCATGCTTAGTCCATAAGAACTCAATAATATCTTGTCCCCATTGTGGCATTTTGTAGGAAACCGGAAGTAGCACCGCGCAGATCTGTAACGGCTCTGCCTGCCATTTCCAAACTTTTGCTGTTTCGACAGTTTGTCTCTAGGTTTGAAATAAAACCATTTATTCTGTATTTTGTAGATCCGTAATCTTAGAGATATTTTGTGAAATTTGTTTTCCGCACTAAGCCAAATTTTGCCTTGTCTTCTCATAAACTTGACCTGCCATGTAATTCTGGCTCTCATCAACTGGATCCTGGCGGCTTAATCTTAAAATCTTAGGTTTTTAACCACCCATAGCCGTCTGCTGTTCCCCGACTCACCATACACTGTTACCTTGCACAGTTTTGAACCGCCGCCATGTCTCGTGCATCCAACTCATGTAACTGGGTCGGCTCTTGTATTACTGAAGAATTCCTGATGGACTTTGTACACGTGGGAACCATTCCCGCCAAAGATGTCATCCATTGGCGGGTTCTGGGTAACGTGTTAAGGCCCATTCCTCAGGGTGGTGAAGTAGTTGTGTTTTCAGATAACGTTGAACGCGGGTTTGTACCCCCTGGCTCAAAGTTCTTTTGAGATGTTCTTCACTTCTACAAGTTGGACCCTCAGGACCTTGCTCCCAACTCCGTCTCTAATATATGCAACTTCCAAGTACTCAGCAAAGTCTACTTGCAAACAGAACCATCGATTGGTCCCTTTCGTGAGTTTTTCTATGCAAACCGCTAGACAGAGGTGAAGGCCGACGCAAGTTTGGAACTTGGCGGAATTTCTATTCAAAGGCGCCAGGAGATAACCTTTCCGGCTGTTCAGATGCCATGCCATCCAAAAGATTGGAACAAAACTTGGTTCTACTTCAAACATACCTCCCCAGAAGGAGAGCATCCCCTGCCCGGTTATCGCCCATCCCGGCTCAAGACGACCTCTGAGCTTCCTGGCCGGCTATCGACAGCTGAACGGGCGCAGCATGAACCAGCTCACGCCAAGATTAAAGCCCTTATGGCCAACGGATTGACAGGACTGGATTTGATCCGCTGCTGGATCTCTATGAGGATCATGCCCTTGATCCAGCGTAGTCGCCTTATGTGCGAATACCCAAGCCAATATGACGATTCCCTCTGTTTTAGCCAGACAACATTATCAGAGGATGATATTACAACTGTCATCCAAAGTCTTGTCCATGAAACTTCAGGAGCTTGCGGTGCCATTGGGCTGGCACCTTTCTGTGCCACTAACCCGGCCCCAGATGTAAGGCGACTCTTTATGCTCTTTTCTCTTTATTAGTTGTGTCTTGGCAATCCTCTCACTACTTGTCGGTTTATCTTTTCAGGCTGACTCCGACTTCTGGAAGAAGATTTATGTTCCTCCTCTGAAGAAATCCAGGAAGAAGTCCGCAGCCAAGAAGACGAAGAAGAAGACCACTCCTCGGGAAGAATGGTTTCAATAGCCGGAATCAGATGGCTCAGAGGTATAACTTGACTATTTTTTGCCCTCTCCTTATTCACCTTATTGACAACAGCCATTCACAGGATGAGACAGAGACCAGCCACGCCAACACCCCTGAGGTAACTTATGTTTCATCCGACTCAGAATACTTTGTACCCCAGAAGATACGACGGGTCGTTCGAAAAGTTCCCCTTTATCATCCTCTTGCTTACTTAGACCCCCAATTTCTTTTGAAAAAGCAACAGCAAGCCGCCCGACACCAGACCCGGAGCACCGGCTCTACCGTTCTGATGTCCGGGTTGCCTAATTCTCTAACTCAGAGGAAACGTCCAGCTGAGGTAAACATCCCTTCTTTGCTTGATTTTACTAACCCTTCCTTTGCAATTTCAAGGTTGACTTATATAATTTGAACTGCTTTTCAGGGATCATCTCCTTCATCTGGTGACTCTATGGCCACTACACTGCCGCCTCCGAAAATTAACCGGATGTATGTGTTTTACAAATTTTCCATCCGAGTCTTTGGTGGTCATACACCTTTAGGATCTTAATCTTTATGCTTTTCAGGGATCAAGCCAAACGAAGGAAGACCAACAAGTCCTCCCCTAGCCCTAATGTTCAAGAACCAGAGCCTGCCAACCGAGATACTCCATGCCTCATGTTGGCCCCACGGTGGCTTCCCAAAAGGCACCTGAAGAAGCTTGCCGTTCTGTAGAACCGACAGTCGACAACATAATTCTTGAGAGTCCTCTAAGGGATCACTCTAAGCCGCCAAGCCTTGCAAAGGTTGCTGATGAAACAACCACTCCTAAAGTCCTTATCACAGGCATCGGCTTCCGCGCCCCTCAACCTCATGTGCTAACCAAACATAATGACTCGGCTGAGACCTCCAATCAGCCGAAGTCTGAACTTCTTGTGCTAGATAAGCTGACACCCGAGGAACTTCATGCTGGTTATGTGAACCGCCTGACCACCAGCCGGGATCTGGAGCTCAAGTTTGTTAACTTGATGAAGAAGAAATACGAGGTATTCTCATTCTCCTTATACCTTTATGTAGACCCCAAGGGTCGGGTTAGCATTATGTGATGCTAATCCGGGTCTTCAAAACATGCTACAAGTATAACTTCTTAGCCTGTAAGCCTCAACTTATTTTAGAAGTAACCGTAGATCATCTTTCGTAGCCCCCACGGGCCGGCTCAAACTGGATAATCCTTTGAGCCGGAGATTTATTGTAGACAATTAATAGAGCCAATAGTAGCCCCCAAGGGCCGACTCAATCCTGGTAAGGTTGAGTCAGAGCTTTCATTGAAGGTATTTAATAGAGCCATTAGTAGCCCCCAAGGGCCAGCTCAATCTTTATTAAGGCTGACTCGGAGCTTTCATTGAAGATATTAATAGAGCCAATAGTAGCCCCCAAGTTCTGGGTTAGTCTTGATAAAGATGATCCGAAACTGCAGTATAGCCATTTGGAGATCAAATAGACATTAGCCCCCAAGTGTCAAACATATTGCTTGCAATCTATTTGAAACTTGCTTAACCTTCACTATCTGAATAATTCTCTCCCAATGACTCAATTAATATTTTGATGTTTCATAGGAGGCCTTAGACGAAGCCGTGTCAGAAGTGGCCGACTTAAAGAATAATCTGGCCCTGTAGCAAACTATGCGGAGCAAGGCTGATGAAAATTGTTGGCTCCTCTCTAAGGAACTGACCAAGATTAAGGCCGACTTCGCAACCTTCAAGGAATCTGCAAAGACTGAACAAGCCGCCCAAACTAAATGGGCGGATGATGCTGATCAACGGCTTATGATCCTGTCTGATGAGCTGCAGTCCTTGAAGCGCCACATCCAGAAGATGACAGCTGCCGTCTTTGGTAAGTATTTGATAACTTAACTCAATTTGTGTATTTTACTTGTGCTGGCGACTCATGACGAGGCGTCCGTCTTACGTAGGTCCTAGGAGCCGCCAACTTGCCTCCAACAGCTTGCTTCCTCTGAAGGCCATGTATACTTTGACAAAACAACTTTATTGTGGTGATGTGTGTACAATCAAGGTTGTACTGTACAAGGATACTACCCCTCCAACTATCAAAGGGGTCTTAGAGCTTCTGTCCACGCTACCAAAGCAAATTGTAGAGTTGAAGATATCAGCCGCCCGTCAAGGGGCGATCGCAGCCATAAGCCGGGCATTGGCCTTTGCTCTAGAGTTAACTCCGGTTGATATGATGGACAGGTTCCCCTCCAAAAAGGATGACGGCTCAGAATTTACAAAGACTAACTATGCCCAGTGCATGAAGGATTCTAGAGTCCTTGCCTCCATGTTAGCAGAGGAGGTCAACTTGGCGACTTACCAGGCAGCTTATAGCGCAGATCAGAAGAGAATCCGTGGCCCCCTCTTTGAGTCCAAAGATCTTACACCCGCCCGCAGTAAGAGCCCTTTCGTTTTTGACCTTGACACATCCCCTTCTTTGAGGAAGGAAACTTTGCAGCTTTAACCCACCACAACTAGGACTTGGAAAATCTTCAGATCAAGGAGGCCGAAGATCCGGAGTTGGGTGACCCGCCGGCCAGCTAGTGGAGTTATGACCGTCTGATGAGAAGTCGGCTCTTGTGACCCGACATGAGCGGCATAGAACATTAAGATATTTTTTGGGCTCTACAAAGAGCATATGTAATAGGCTTGTAGTAACTTTGCCTTTGCCTGAACTGTGCCATTGTGCACCTTTTACACAGACTGGCTTAATACATATATATCATCCTTCCTGCACTTATTATTGGATGCTTTTACCGTCTCTTGGCAGCTTAACTTCCTGCAAGAATAGATGTATCTTGATATCGTTAGGAGGGCGGCTTAGAAGCTTAACCCAAAGATGATGTATCTTCCTAACGTGTTGAAAGAGTCAATTGTTTGGCTTAAGATCCGGCCATTAGGGTTTGATAAGCTACACCCGTAGGGTCGGAAGCCCCTTGGACGGCTATGTTGACTTGTCAGCATTTTTGGCTTAACAACCGGCTGTTAGGGTTAGATAAGCTACACCCGGAGGTGGGAAGCCCCCTTCGACAACCAAGTTGACTTGTCAACTTTTTCGGCTTAAGAGACGGTTGTTAGGGTTAGATAAGCTACACCCGAAGGTGGGAAGCCCCCTTCGATAGCTATGTTGACTTGTCAACATTTTTGGCTTAAGAGTCGGCTGTTAGGGTTAGATAAGCTACACCTGGAGGAGGGAAGCCCCCTTCGACAACTATGTTTTGGATCTTTCTTGCATAGATGAAGATATGCGAAATGGCAGAGGCCCCGACTTGCAGGGATGCTACTTTATTGATATATAAATATGATATGTACAATGATTGTGTACAATGTTGAGTCTCAACAACTCAGGTATAATAAGGCCGCAGATGCGTTATATTCCACGGCCGACGGGTCTCTTGCCCCGAGGTATCTGAGTCGTCCCGGATGTCAATGAGGTAATACGACCCGTTGTTGAGATTTCTACTGACCACAAAAGGTCCTTCCCATTGCGGAGACAACTTGTGCATGTTTGTCTGGTCTTGAATCAGCCGCAACACTAAGTCGCCTTCTTGAAACGTCCACGTCTTGACTCTGCGGCTATGATAGCGGCGCAGGTCTTGCTGATAGATCGCCGAACAAGCAGCCGCCAGTTCTCGTTCCTCCTCCAAAGCATCCAACGCATCTTGACGCACCATGTCATTGTTTGTCTCAACATAAGCCGCCACTCGTGGCGAGTCATGCCGGATGTCAATTGGTAACACGGCCTCTGCACCGTAAACCATGAAGAAAGGTGTATAACATGTGGATCTGTTGGGGGTAGTTCTGATGCTCCATAAGACTGACGGCAATTCCTCCACCCAACAACCCAGTGTTCGCTGTAAAGGAACCATAAGTCGGGGCTTGATACCTCTCAAGATTTCTTGGTTAGCACGCTCCGCCTAACCGTTGGACTATGGATGAGCAACTATAGAAACATCAAGCCGGATGTGTTCAAGATCACACAACGTTTTCATAGCTCCCTTGGATAGGTTCGTGCCATTGTCTGTGCTAGTGCTATGAGGGTACCTAAAACGATACATCAGTTTTTTGATAAACTGAACTACTATAGCCGCGTCACACTTGCTAACCGGCTCAGCCTCTACCCACTTGGCAAATTTATCAACCGCCACCAAGAGGTGTGTCTTCTTATCCTTGGAACTCTTGAAGGGCCCGACCATATCAAGCCCCCAGACTGTAAACGGACAAGTAATTGGTATCATGCGCAATTCTTGAGCCAGAACATGAGCACGCTGGCCGAACTTTTGACAGCCGTAAGGAATACGCCAAGTAAGGCAGAGTCCAATCCGGAATAGCATGCATAGCTGCCACCAATTATCCCTCCGGGTCAGGAATAGCCAAATCTTTCTCTGTGGGTAATTTGACAGTCGGGTGATGTAAGACGTCCAAAAAGATATTGGGCGGCACCGGCTTTCGCTGAGAGACTAACCTTGATAGGGCATCAGCCGCCTCGTTCCTGCGATGATCAGTGATCCACCTAATAACCCTTGAATTGACCAGCAATGATATCCACCGCCTGGCGATAAGCCGCCATCTGCGGATCCCTGGAATCCCAAGTGCCTAAAACTTGTTGAGCCACAAGGTCTGAGTCGTCGAAGCACCTTACCCGGCTTAAATTCATATCCTTAGCTACTCTGTGGCCATGAAGCAGGGCTTCTTATTCAGCCGCATTATTGGTGCAAGGGAACATCAGCCGGAGCACATAACAGAACTTATCACCTTTGGGAGATGTTAAAACAACTCCTGCCCCTGATCCTTCCAGCTGCTTGGATCCATCAAAGTGTATAGTCCAGTATGTGTTATCCGGCTTCTCTTTAGGCGCCTGACACTCTGTCCAGTCGCTTATGAAATCCACAAGGGCCTGAGACTTGACAGTCGTACGGGGTATATATTTCAGATTGAGAGGCCCCAGCTCCAATGCCCACTTAGCAATCCTACCAGTGGCTTCTTTGTTTTGAATTATGTCCCCCAACGGAGTAGAGCTGACCACGGTGATCTGGTGCCCTAAAAAGTAATGCTACAACTTGCGGTTGGCCATAAACACCCCATACACTAGCTTCTGCCAATGTGGATATCTCTGCTTGGAATCTATGAGGACCTCACTGATATAATAAACCGGCCTCTGAACCAGATACTCCTTCCCTGCCTCCTTGCGCTCGACCACAAGTGCAGCGCTGACAGCCCGGTTGTTAGCCGCCACATATAGGAGCAAAGGCTCTTTCTCAGCCAGAGCAGCTAATACCAGCGGCTTAGTGAGCTGCTTCTTGAGCGCCTCAAATGCTTCACATGACGTACTCCAGATAAAATTGTGTGTCTTCTTCATCATTTGATATAGAGGGATAGCTTTCTCACCAAGGCGGCTTATGAACCGACTCAACACGGCGATCCGCCCTGTCAGGCGTTGCACATCATTGATACAAGCCGGCTCAGCCAGGGAGGTAATAGCCTTGATCTTATTCGGATTAGCTTCAATGCCACGCTCAAAAACCAGAAATCCCAAAAGCTTGCCAGCCGGAACACCAAAGACACACTTTACCGGCTTAAGCATCATCTTATAGATCCACAGATTGTCAAAGGTTTCCTTTAAGTCCTCAAGCAGGGTCTCCTTCTTCCTTGACTTGATCACAATATCATCCACGTAAACATGACCGTTGTGTCCAATCTGACTATGGAGACAATTCTGCACACAATGTTGATAAGTTGCATGGGCACTCTTGAGCCCAAAAGGCATAGACACATAGCAGAAGGCTCCAAAAGGCGTGATGAAAGCCGTTTTCTCTTGCTCCTTAACTGCCATCTTGATCTGGTGATATCCCGAATAAGCATCCTGGAAGCATAAACTTTCGTAGCCCGTCGTAGCATCAATTATTTGATCAATACAAGGGAGAGAAAAAGGAACAGCCGGACAGGCCTTCTTGAGATCTGTATAGTCCACACACATACGCCATGTGTCATTTTTCTTGAGCACGAGCACTGGGTTAGCAAGCCATTCTGGGTGAAAGACCTCAACGATGAAACCCGCCGCTAAGAGCCGGGCAACCTCTTCCCCAATGGCCTTGCGTCTCTCCTCATTGAACTGCCGTAGAAACTGCTTTACAGGTTTAAACTTAGGATCCACATTAAGGTTATGCTCAGCGAACTCTCTCGGTACACCCGGCATGTCAGAAGGTTTCGATGCAAAGATGTCCCGATTCTCACGGATGAATTCGATGAGCGCGCTTTCCTATTTGGGATCCATGTTAGCACCAATAATGAACTGTTTGGATGAGTCACCCGGAGTAAAATCCACCGCCTTGGTATCATCCGCCGAAAACTTGAGGGGCGGCTCAACCTCCATTGTAGGCTTCTTCAGCAGGGTCATATCCTACGGGTCAACATTCTCCTTATAGAACTTGAGTTCCGCCTGAGCACAAATGGATTCTGCATAAGCCACGTCTCCTTCCTCACACTCAATAGTCGTATTCCGATCACCATGAACAGTGGTCGTGTCATTTAATCCGGGCATCTTGAGCTGTAAGTAGACGTAACAGGGCCTAGCCATGAACTTATCATAAGCCGGCCGCCCAAACAATGCATGATAAGGTCTCTTGATCTTGACTACTTCAAACCACAAGGACTTCACCCTGTAGTTGTACTCATCACCAAAGGCGACTTCCAAAGAAATCCTGCCCACTGGGTAAGATAACTTGCTTGATACCACACCATGAAAAACGGTTGATGAGGGCTTAAGGTCTTTATCAAGCAACTTCATCTGCCGGAAGGTATTGTAATATAGGATGTTAATGATGCTGCCACCGTCCATGAGTACCTCATTCACCATATATCCTCCCACTTGGGGGGCTACTACCAGGGCTAGCTGCCCCGGGTCATCGACATGCGGCGGGTGATCTTTCCAGCTCCATGTTATGTCGTACTCAGACCACTTCAAGTACTGTGGCAGAGCCAGCGCGACTGCATTAACCACTCGCTTGCGCAATTTCTAATCCCGCCTATTAAGGTTGGTCGTAAAAACATGATACTGGCCCGAACTGAGCTGCTTTGGATTACTCTGATACCCAGATTGATTATGCTATTGCGGATTGTTGTTACCAGAGTGGTGAGGATGTCCTCCTTGATTGCCCTGACTATGATGACCGGACCCTGAGCCACCGGATCTAAATCCGGCTCCTGACCCACCTGGTCCTGAGCCGCTGGGCGGGCCACCACCATGGTTGTTGTGTTGTTGTATGCTGTAATTCTTGAACTTCTGCATGATATGGCAATCACCCCATGTGTGCGCCGCAGGTTTATCGGGTCGGCTGTGCTTCTGGCAAGGTTTCTAAAGCATTTCCTCCAAATTGAAAGGAGTCATGTTTTTGTTAAAAGGCGGTCTGAACTTCCCATTGCCTTTAGGATGATTCTGACTGGTGCTCGTATTGGGCACCAGTTCTGACCCGCCATCTAGGTTCTTCCGCATGCTCTAGTTACCATTGTTTGCTGCACCCTTGCCCTGGTTGTTCCTCTTACCTTGGCCGGCCTTCTCCTCATTAGAGCCTAGATCCTTCATGTTATCAGAGTCAGCATACTTTTTGAGAGCTGCCATGAGTTCTCCCATGTCCTAACACATGCGCTTGAGCCGGCCGAGCTTCTGCTTCAAAGGGACGAAGTGACAGTTCTTTTCAAGGATCAGCACCGCTTGAGCCGCCGTGATCTGGTCAGATGAGTGGATGATGGTCGACACCCGTCGGACCCAA
Organism: Hordeum marinum; assembly: GCA_022496015.1. Lineage (NCBI taxonomy): Eukaryota > Viridiplantae > Streptophyta > Magnoliopsida > Poales > Poaceae > Hordeum > Hordeum marinum. The sequence continues at coordinate 332,693,537 of CM039676.1, read as the reverse complement.
TGATGAGCCGACTCATTTTACTGCTGGACACAATGATCGAGATCCACAATAGTCATAGGCTGCTTGCAAGTCCCTTGAAAGTTTTTGATGAACCTTGCCCTCAAGTCAGCCCATAAATTGATGGTATTGGGTAGCAAACCCTTTAACCACGTGCAAGCCGGATCTTCAAGCATCATGATGAAGTATTTGGCACACACCGCCTCATTGACATCCAACATCTCCATAGCCAGATCATAACTTTCGATCCAGGCCTCCGGAGGTAAGTCGGCAGTGTAATTCGGGACCTTCCGAGGTCCTTTGAAATCCTTTGGCAACCGCTCACTCCATAGAGCCGGTGCTAAGCATGGCACTCCTACGGCCCTGGTGGCCACTCCCGCTCCTACTGATATGGAGGGCGTGGGCTCTTGTGAGCCGCCATGGCCAAAGCTGCCGCCTCTTGCTGGTTTCTCGTCCGGTTTATGAGCACTTGTGCATCTAGAGCCGCCTGATCATCCCCTGGAGGCCCTTTGTGCCGATCGCTGCTGGAGACCACCGGCGATTCATAGCGCCGGCTAAATCTATGACTAGGGAGGGTAGTTGAATGAACGTGGCTCCAGCTGTAAGCATATTTCTCCTACTGGGCCATCACCGTCTGAAGGTACCCAATGGCATTCCGTCCCTCTTCCGCAAAAGGTGCCTCGTCTGGGATAGGGATTTATTCAAGCTAGGTGGCCGCGGCCACCATATTCTCTGCCAGGTTGGAATAATGACCCACCGGCGTTGGAAAAACCACTGGTGAGGCCTGGTTTCGTCGGGGCGGGTTAAGCTGTGGTCGAGCCACCGACCGACTTCCAGGGGCATCCGCTGCCCGTCCCGTTCCTGGCGTATTGAAGAGATTCCTAGCCTCATAATGTTCTGGTAAGCGGGATTGATGCCTCATCTGATGCACCGCAGCCGTCGACTGCTGCTCCAACCCAAGGCAGAAGGCATTCGTCTTACTATGTTCTGCCTCTGCCTCCATCTAAAAATTTAGCTCAGCTATCCTCTGTTGCTCCTCTGCCATCCGGTCCTTGAGTCCCACGATCTCCAAATTCCGAGCGGCTTGATTATCTGGCGTGACTTCAGTGGCCATCAGGTCCGCACGCTCGTTCATCAGATCCAAAAGAACTTGAGCCGACGGTGGCGGGTCAGCCCCCGAGGTCGCTGCTCCGGCGGCGGTGCTGCCCGCACCTAGGGCCGACCCCGTCATGAACACGGCCGCACGAACCGGCGACCCAAAATCGTCCAGCTTAGAACGCTCTGACTCAGGGTAAAGATCGTCGTAGCCCCCGAGCCCACCATTGTGAAGCTGGTAGATCGATTCTGCTTCCCCACTCGAAGACTCGTCCTCTGAACAGACAAGAGTCCCCTACGACGCAGAAGCTTCCAGATCCATACCTTGAGTAAAGCCCACGAAGACATGCTTCTGGCCCGGGTTGATACGAGAAGGCCGCTCATCACGGGAGGGTTGCACACACCAAGCCGGCTCGACGATGTTGGTACAGATGTCCAGCCCGGGTGTACATCCGTCGATCCTGCCGATGAAGATGTGGATCCCGCCGAAGGGAACCCGAAATCCATATTCGACAGAGCCGGCTTCAAGCCCCCAGCCAGCGTCGTCGATGTTCAGCCGGCCACGATGACTCTTGTACACCCTTCCAACCACGTATCCATTGAGCCCTGAGAGAGAGCCCTTTGAGAACTCAACACCACCGAGCGCAGGCCCCACGGTGGGCGCCAACTGTCGTGGTTTTCTCACGACAGATGTCCGGGTGAATGGACATGGATTCAAGGCCATTGCTAAGGTGATGGACTTAAAGTGGTTGATCGGGTCGAAGGACACGAGTTTACCTAGGTTCAGCCCCTCACATAGAGGTAATAGCCTACGTCATGCTTGTGTTTGTATTGCTTGGTGTATCAATTACAAGGGAGTGAATTGCTTGATCTAGTTCTCGATGTCTCTGATCTCTCCCTAAGTTGCCCCGAGTCTCGCCTTTATATAGGAGGTCAAGACCATGGGTCATACAAGTTGTAACCGACTCTCAGTACGTGTCTGAGTTCGTCTCTACATTGTCTTGCCTTCCTTAGCAAGTTGTCTCCGGGTGGCTCACCTGCCCGGGTCTTCATGCTTTCTCCGTCCCGGCAACGTCCCGGCCCATCTTGTTTAAGCCGCCCAACATTTTGGGCTTTGAGTCTTCACGGTCCGTTCTTGGGCTGGTGTACGAGCCGCCAGGTGTGACCCGTAGCCACAGGGGCGGGTCTTACCGTGGGGTTATATCCCCAACAGTATGCTTGTTGAAAGTATTTTCAAATGTGTATATATAGATATCTATGAAATTCTATGAAGTTCAGTGAATTTGAGAAAAAATAGAAAAAAAATACAGGGGCTATATAGGCTCTTTGCCGTCCGCTAGCAAATGGCAAAAAGCTTTGTCGTCAGCCAGCAGACAGCAAAGAGCTTTGCCGTGAGCCAGCAGACGGAAAAGCTGCCACGTAGCAATTACCTGTGCAACCTGGGGTGGCACTGGGCTGGCCTACGTGGTTTCTTTGTCGTCTACTAGCAGATGGCAAAGAAATTTGCATCTTTGTCATCAGCCAGCAGACAGCAATGACCTTTGCATCTTTGTCGTCCGTTGGCAGACGGCAAAGAACTTTGCATCTTTGTCGTGTGCCAGCAGGCGACAAAGCACGCCGTCTTAATAGATGTAAGCTGCCATGTGTGCCATCCACGGTCTTTGCCGTCTGCAGGCAGACAGCAAATACCTAAGCATCTTTGTCGTCTGCTAGCAGACGGCAAAGCGCCCTTTACCGTAGCTTATTCAGCCGGACGGTTAGCCGTCTGCTGGCAGACGGCAAAGCCTTTGTCGTCCGCCATGCATGCCTTTGTCGTTCGCTATGGCGGACGACAAAGTTGCTGATTCCTGTAGTGTGTAGACAAGATCTATTCATGTAGGAATAGACCCAATCTTGTTATCCTTAATAGCAATGATACATGCGTGCATTGCTGCCCCTTCTGTCACTGGGAGAGGATACCGCCAGATCGAACCCATCACAGAGCACCTCTTCCCATGGCAAGGAAAATCAATCTAGTTGGCCTAACTAAACTAAAGATTTGATGAAGAAATATGAGGCTATAAGTAATCATGCATATAAGATATCAAAGAATACTGAAATAATATTCATGGATAGAAACTGGTCGTGAACTCAAAATTCATCGGATCCAAACAAACACACCGCAAAAAGTCATTGCGTCAAATAGATGTCCAAGAAACCATTGTATTGAGAATCAAAAGATATAGAATACCATCTAACTACTACCTATGGACCCGTAGGTCTATGGTGGACTACTCACGCATCATCGAAGAGGCACCCATGAAGACGACGCACCCCTCCGTGATGGTGTTTGATTGGATCTCATGGTTCTGGAACTTGGAGCGGCTGCAATTGTATTTCGTCGACTCCCCTGGGGTTTCTGTAATATTTCGGTATTTATAGAGCTTATAGATCGTGGAGAGGTGTCTCGAGAAGGGCACAACCCACCAGGCCTCGCTAGGGGCCTCTAGTGCGCCATGTTGTCTTGTGGCCTCCTCGACCCTCCTCTATGGTGCTTCTTTGGTCCTCCTGATATCTACTGGCCCAAAAAATCACCAAAAAGTGTCACAGTGTTCGGGCTTCATTTGGTACTGATATTTTGTGAAGTAGAAAACAAGCCAAAAATAGCAACTAACACTTGGCACTATGTCAATAGGTTAGTCCCGAAAACTAATATAAAATTGCTATAAAATGAGTGTAAAACATCCAAGATTGATAATATAATAGCATAGAATAATAAAAAATTATAGATACATTGGAGACGTATCACTCGCCCTCCTTTAGATGGTAGAGCACGGCCTGGCGGACTGATACTTGATTGATTTGGAGTTCTTCTTCTTCTTCATAGGTCATATGATGGCTTCTAGGCTGGCATCCTGGGATAGCAAGGATGGATGTCGCTTTTATCATTAGATTCCGTCCGTAGTCGGACCCTAATATTATAGATGGTGATTGAATTCATTGTTTTATTGAGATGATCATGATTTAGCTTGTGGCGAGTGTAAGCCAATTCCATATACTCATCTCCTCTTTACATGTACTTGTAACAATATCCATTCTTGTGAAATGACAAGATGCGCTTCTATCCCTTCCGAGCCCTCGACCCAAAATAAGGTTAGGACCGCATCTTGGGCATTACACCGATGAATTGTGGGTTTATGAACAAATTATTCATGAAAATATATTGAGTCGTTGCTGGTTTCTTATGTGCATGATTATGAAAACTTCGTGTTCCTCTCCGATCAGATTATTCATGAAAATAAAGTGAGTCATTGCTAGATTGATTTATCTTCATTGGGAGTGAAGCTCAATCCTAGTGACAGAAGGGGACATCGCATGCATTTGTACTGATGCCATTAAGGATAAAAAGGTGTTGTTTATTCATATATCATGAGTTTACTTTGTCAACGGCATGTCATCTTGCTCCAAGCGTTACTCTGTTTCATACTTAATGCTCTAGTTGTATGTTGGATAGCGTTCGATGAGTGGACTAATAGTAGTAGATGCAGGCAGTATTAGGTCTACTTGCTTATGGACATATATATATATATATATGATCTTTGTCCTGAATAAATCTTTCATAACTATGTGCTTTTCTATCAATTGCCTAAAAGTAATTTGTCTACCCATTGTATTCTTCAAGAGAGGAACCTCTAGAAAAATTGTGGCTCGGGGTCTTCACAAATATATTACTAAAACCCTAAAACAAATTTTCCATTTATATTCCGTTATTTTATTTTATATTTATATTATCTATCTATGACAACTTAATCAATGCAAGTAACGAGTTCAAGGGGCTTGACAACCCTCTTGCCCGTGTTGGGTGCAAGTGTTTGCTCTTTTGTGTGTTTGTGTTGACAACGATAATTTTCATAGTTATCCTATTGGTTCAATAACCTTGGTTCCACTAAGGGGGATGCTTATCTCTACTGTGTTGCATCTCCTCTCCTCTTTGGGAAAAAACCAACGTAGTTTACATCTAGTAGGAAGGATCTTTGGCGTCGTTGCCGGGGAGACATCATCAAATTCTTATCAGGTTCCTTCATACAAATTATCATTCACTTATTCTAATTTTTATTTGCCTTTATATTTTCTTGCCTAAAAATATCAATAACATAAAAATATATCTTTGCTAGTTTACTCATTTGCTTGTTACCATGGCTAGCTCTTCTTTTGTTCCGCTTACTCCCGAAAACGAGGTTCTTAATTTAAAATAAAGGGGAGGAGAAAGTTTAAAAGATGCTTGGCATAGGATTTGTGATGCTCAAAATATATCAACTCATAGGCAATCCACCAAAATCTTGCTTTGTAATTTCTATGTGGGTATCACTACTTGGTATAGATTTGTGCTTGATACTCTTAGCAGTGGTAGATTCTTAATGAGTTGTAATTCGGATGCTCTCAGTGCCATGGAAAATTTAGTAGTATCACCACCTATCACTATTAATGAAACTACATTAACTTTGGAGCATGTTATGCAAAGTCTAGATATTATTGAAACTAAAATGACTACCATAGAACACCTTGATGATTTGGATAAAATATTCATAATCATATTGTTCAATTTGGATCGAAGGTAGGGATAACTTTCAAAACACTAAAGAAAAGGATATGACAACTAATGAGAGGGTGGAGGAAGTTCTCCATAGAATTGATGAAATGGAGGAAGTCAAGTTCCACTATCACTCCCTCTAAAACCTATGCTATGACTTCTCCCAATAAAATTCCAAAGGTTTTGTATATTCCTAAGCTTACGAGTGTCACATCTAGTAAAAGAAATGAAGATCTTAAAATGATTAATGTGCACCCTAACTTCATAAACATGATAAAGGAACCTACCATCAAACCTCCTCTCTTTATTCCTAGGAGTGTGGTCATCAATAACTTGTGTGCTAAAATTCCTAGGAGCATGGTTGTGTGATTGAGGAGTTGAATGTCAACGATGACAACACTTGATATGCATTATGCCTAGCTAGGGGCGTACACCGATAGCGCTTGTTGGGAAGCAACCCAATACTTATCTTAATTTTTGTGTTCTACTTTATGTTATTTTGTGTTGACATGATTATTACTACTATAATGGTTGTGTTTTAATGTTTTAATTGGTGTTTGTGCCAAATAAAGCCTTTGGGATGATTTCGATGATAGTTGATTTGATCATGTGCAAAAACAAAAAAATTACGTCCAATGTAGAACTTCTGTGATTTTACTTGAACGTGTTTTTGATATAAAAAATTTACACATCATTTACATAAAAATTCACCAGGTTTTCCCAATTTCTAGAATTCTTGAAGTTCCAAAAGTATGGTTTTAGTGCCGATCATTACAGATTGTTCTGGTTTAGATATATTCTATTTTTGCTTCCATAGTTTGCTTGATCATGATGGCTGAATGAATAAGGAGTAGCATCAACCTAGGCTTGGGGATGCACAAGGCACTCCAAGGTAATATCCTAGGAATACTCAAGCGTATAAGCTTGGGGATGCCTTCTGGGGCATCCCCTCTTTCGTCTCCATTCCATCGGTATGTCACTTGGATCTATATTTTATTCATCACATGATATCTATTTTTCTTGGAGCATCGTGTATTATAGTTTGCTTTTGTTTTGGTTTCCAAAAAAAATTGCTAGACACACCTATTTGAGAGAGACACATGTTCATCATGATTTGTTAGAATACTATATGTGCTTCACTTATATCTTTTTGGCTAAGCAGTTGCTCTAGGGGTTCACTTATATCTTTTCACCGGTGTAGCGACGTGCTATACAAACAGTTTTTAATCCCTTTTTGCGACACAGTTTTAAACCTTCGCCTTGCCTGTGTGGGCAATAGGGGGGTCCATCCCACACGACACAAAAAAATCATCGGCGATGGTGACCGATGGTGCAGACGCTCTACAAAATATAATCCTGTGCGATGCAGGAACATATCACACACACAATATTTTGTGCATATGTGTGGGATTAGGGACCAATCACACACGTCTATCATGAGTCAGACACATCTAATTGCTCATGTAGAATAAAGAGTGTTTGATCTTTAACCATTTGTGAAACATTACCTAATCCACACGGGCCAACTTAGAAACTGGTGTGTAATATCTGCATCATCACACACGTGTTTTATATGGCAAGCATCTGCCATGAATGATATAATCGCACATGTTTCCCGAACAATTTGCGCGTGGGATCATATTTGCATTGGGCACGGTTTCCTATTGTCTCATGTGTGAGATAAGGTGTTATCACCAACGATTGAGGAGATCCTATGCACACATACAAGTGTTGCAAATCGTCTGAGATTTCTTATGTATCACCAATGTTTCAGTTTATATCTCGTGTGCTTTTCCTGTATATCGCAGGTGGTTGCACTAAGAGTTACGTGTGTTTTGTGTTTTGGATTGCACACGCTTAGTTGCTTGAACCATGTGCACTGAAATGGCTAGGTTATTGTAAAATATCGCATTTGAATCACCCTCCAAATAGCAAGTTTGCCACAATATGCAATCGAACAAATAGTGTCCACATGAAGAACATTCATCACAATTCGCCACAATATGCAATTGAATAAATAGTGTCCACAAGAAGAACATTCATTAAAATTCACAACAATATGCAATTGAACAAATGCTAGCTAAATTCCACAGATGTATGGACATATGTAGTACATAATCATAGTGTATGAAATACGAAGACATGATCTCATGGAAAACAATGCATCCATGTGTATATGTTTAGCTCATAACACTATATGAATGCATACTTATCATCAGGGGATATGAATGCTGAAATTTTTGATGCCTGGACTAGGCTTGATATAGTGTTTCACCAAGAAGCTGTTGATAAATTTCCTAACAGGCAATAATTCATCTATAGCGAGCGGTCCAAAGGTCAATGGTCCAAATGTCAATGGTCCAAAGATCAACTGTAGGATTTTTAGATCAGAATGTGACGTTGATATGTCTCCAATGTATCTATAATTGTTGATTGTTCCATGCTGATATATGATCATTCTAGGATACTTTGGGGGCATTTGTTCACCAATTTATAATATATTTTAGCACTAACCTATTGACCCAGTGCCCAATGCTAGTTGTTGTTTTCTACATGTTTTTTACTATTTAGGTTTACACTACCAAACAAAGTCCAATTGCCACGAAACTTTTTGATGATTTCTCTAGACCAAAAGAAGACCCGGAAGCTTCGGAAGGAGGTCAGGAGCCGCATGAGGGATCCATCACACAACAGGGCGCGCCCTGGGGGCGCCCCGATATGTGGTGGCCCCTCGTGGCTCTCCTGATACCCTATATATTTTATAATATTCAAAAAAAACTAGATGAGGTCCCGAAACACTTATATGCCGCCACATGTCTCTATTCCGACGGCAGCCCATCTAGAGCTCTATTCCGGCACCCTGTCAGAGGGGGGATCGATCCCAAAGAGCCTCTTCATCAACCTTGCTTCCCTCATGATGTTGTGTGAGTAGTTCATCACAGACCTACGGGTCCATAGGTAGTACCTAGATGGCAATATCTCTCTCTCTCTCTCTTGATATTCAATACAATGTTCATCGCATCTTTGCCTTGATCTATCCGATGTAAGCCCTTTGTATGGTGCATTTGTTGGGATCCAATGAATTGTGGGTTTATGTTCAGATTATTAATGAAAAGTATTTGAGTCAAACCCGATTACTATGATTCTTATTTTCGTGATCATTATATCTTTGTAATGATCTTTGATCTATTGATATAGTTTGGCCAACTAGATTGATATTTCTTCGGTGGGAGTGGTGCATTGTGGTAGGTTCAACCTGGCGAGTTTCTATATCCTAGTGACAAAGTAGGGGACAAGATACGTATTTGTGCTGCTATAATAAGGATAAAATGATGGGGTTAATTCATATTCATTGAGTTTACTTTGTCTACATCATGTCATCATTCTCCAAGCATTACTCTTTTTTACTTAATACTCTAGATGCATGCTCGATAGCGGTCGATGAGTGGAGTAATAGTAATAGGTGCAGGCAGGAGTCAGCCTATTTGCTTATGGATGTGATGCCTATATTCACACGATCATTGCCGTGAAAATCGCATAACTATCCACTTTTCTATCAATTGCCAACAGTAATTTGTTTACCCACTGTATGTTATTTCTATGAGAGATGCCACAAGAGAACACTATGCCCCCCTGGTCTATTCACTTATATATATTTACAAACGTGCTATTACCTTGCTTCCACTTACTTTATTTTATTTTATTTTGCAATTTACAATTATCTACACAACTCACTTGCTTGCAAATAAAGAGACCAAGGGGATTGACAACCCTCTTAGCAGCGTTGGGTGCAAGTTGTTTGCTCTTTTATGTGCAACCGCTGAAGATGGTTCAGGATTGGTATTCCTATTGGTTCGATAAACCTTGTTTTCATAACTAAGGAAACTAATTATCCACATTGTGTTGTGATAACCCGTTCCTCTTCACGAAAAACTCAACGCAGATCACAAGTATCAGGAAGGATTTCGGGCGTCGTTGCCGGGGTATACCATCACCAACTATCAAGTAACTTCGCAAAAATTATCATTCACTTGTTCTTATTTTTATTTTCTGTTATATTTAGTTTGTCTCGTAAAAATGAAAAATACAAAAATATTTATCTTTGTTTAGTTTTCTTTTTTCCTGTTGCTATGTCTAGTCCTCCTTCGGATTTTTCTTTTCCTCCCTACTTGGGGGAAGGGTCCAAAGTCCTAAACTTTAAGTACTTGAGTGATAGATATTTAAAAGAAGCTTGGGATAGATTGCTAGTGATACAAAAGAGGGCTAGTACCAAGTGTCATATTAATTTACTCCTTAGAAGTTTTTACGTTGGCTTACCTTTGTTATTTAGATGTGTTCTTGATGCTATGTTTGAAAATGATTTTCTTGGGAAGAATGATTTTCATACTGATGAGAAGATAAAACTTAAATTTGGGCAACCCAAAATAGAAACCATTGAATCAACCATGTTGGTTATCCGCCATCAAATTGATCTAATAAAAGAAACTAAGGCTATTATGGAAACCGATTTTAGGGGGCTTTACAACATGACTACTAAAATCAATGGCAATGTAGTAATGCAAAGTAAGCTATTCGATGCTTTGTATCAAAAGATTAGCGATTTAAGTAGTTATAAAGAGGAAATTAAAATCCTCAAGTTCAACTTCTAACACTTGAAACTATGCATTATGCCTAGCTAGGGGCATGAAACAATAGCGCTTGTTGGGAGGCAGCCCAATAGTTTTCTTTATTTTTGCTTTTTTACATTATGTTAGTTTGTGATAAAATGATTATTGCCTCTGTAATGATTATGTTTTAATCTTTTAATTAGTGTTTGTGCCAAGTAAATCCTTTGGGATGACTCACAAGATGAGTAGAAATGATGGTGAAACAAAACAGAAACTTTTGACTTCAGTACAAGAATATTTTTTTACTGGAGAGTGATAATGATCTGAAATTTCTACACAATATTTCTATAAAAAATCTCAATGTTCTCCTATTTTATCAGAATTTTGAGAGTTGCATATGTATAAGCTCTTTAAAGATTGCTACAGACTGTTCTGTTTTAGACAAATTTTGTTTTGCTTGCATAGTTTGCTTGTTTTGACTATGCTATGGATTGTATCGGTGGGTATAAGCCATGGAGAAGTTAGAATATAGTACCTATTAAGAAAAAAAATAAGAATCAATTTATAACAGTACCATAAGTATTCAATAAGTTGCTTATACTAACGGATCTCATGAAGTTTTGTTGAGTTTTGTGTGATTCAAGTTTTCATGTTTTGGGTGTTATCACGATGGACCATGGAATAAGGAGTGGCAAGATACTAAGCTTGGGGATGCTCAAGGCACTCAAAGTTAATATTCTAAGGAAGAATCAAGCGTATAAGCTTGGGGATGCCCCATAAGGCATCCCCTCTTTCATCCCAGTCCATCCGTATGTCACTTGGAGCTACATTTTTATTCATCACATGATATAAGTTTTGGTTGGAGCGTTGTTTGATTTTGTTTGCTTGTACTTTCAATTGTCACAATTGTCATTTGCTGGACACACCTATTTCAGAGAGATACAACTTCATCATAATTTGTTAGAAAACTCTATGTGCTTCACTTATATTTTTTTCAGCTTGGCAGTTGCTCTAGTACTTCACTTATACCTTTTTGAGCACGGTGGTGTGTTGATTTTATAGAAATGATTTCAATCTTGTTCTTCACTTATATTTGTTTGAGATTTAATGAATAGTGACGGTAATTTGCATGGGTCGTAAGACTATTCCAAAAATAATAGGTATTCAATGAGTGATAATCAAAACCATCATGTAGCACATATAGAGAAATTGCGGGTTAATGACATTAATGTGGTAATATGAAAAAAGTGTGAGTTCATAATTGTTGATTCATAGAAGTTTCCATATTAAGAGGTGTTAAATTGTTGTTCATCTCAAAATTAAAGACGCATGCATGGTGATGATTTGTGAGCATTTCTATTCCTCATTAAAATCCTAGTGTTGTTTCGAGTCGGTGGCACACTATGATTAACTCCTCCCAACCTCCTCCCTCAAGGCATGCGAGTAGTACTTTGATTTATGATAAAACTAATAAAACTTTGCAATAAGTATATGAGTTCTTTATGACTAATGTGATACCATGAACATATGCATTTGCACTTTCTCATATTTGCTAGCCTCTTCGGTACCGTGCATAGCCCATTCTCACCTCGAGATCGATGCAACTTTTGCCGGTGCATCCAATCCCAGTGAGATGATACGCTTTGTTACACACAATCCTTATTATATATTCCTAAAAACAGCCACCATACCTACCTATCTTGGCATTTCCATAGCCATTCCGAGATCTATTTCCATGCAAATTTCATCGTCGCTTCACATGACTAGTTCGTTCATCATCATATTGCTTTGCATGCATGATCATATAGAGCTGACATAGTATTTGTGGCAAAGCCCCCATTCATCATATTTTTAATACATGTTGTGCTAGATCTTGCACATCCTGGTACACTGCCAGAGGCATTCATATAGAGTCATATCGTCCTATCAGTTTTTCATATTGAGTTGTAAGTAAATAAAAGTGTGATGGTCATCCTTATTAGACCATTGTCCGAGTGAGGAAAGAATGATGGATACTATGATCTCCCCACAAGTCGGGATGAGACTCCGGACGAAAAACGAAAAATGGTGGAGGCCAAATGAGCCCACCATAAACAAAATATAAAAATGGGCGGGGAAAAAAAGAAAAGAAAAAAACACAATGAAAAAAGGAGAATAAATGAGAGAAAAGGAGAGAAGGGACTTTCCTACTATCCTTTACCACACTTGTGCCTCAAAGTGGCACCATGTTCTCCATATAGAGAGTCTCCTGTTTTGTCACTTCCATATACTAGTGGGAATTACCTTTTCCATTATAAACCTGGCTCGTATATTCCGATGACATGCTTCCTCAAATGCCCCAGGTCTTCATGAGCAAGCAAGTTGGATGCACACCCCACTTAGCTTCAGTTGAGGTTTCATACACTTATAGCTCTAGTGCATCATTTGCATGGCAATCCCTACTCCTTGCATTCACATCTATCGATGGGCATCTCCATAGCCCGTTGGTACGCCTAGTTGATGTGAGACTATCTTCTCCACTTTTTACCCCTTTGATATCTACCATCATATTCTACTCCACGTACATGCTATGTCCAATGGCTCACGCTCATATATTGCGTGAAGAATAAAAAGTTGATGCATACTAAAAAAGTAGGATCCAATTGCCTGACTTGGAAACCGTGATGCTTAACATTTGTATTCCAGTACTCGGGAGAGCGTCCAAATGTACTCCCAGAATTAGTATCGTTGTGATTATGCAGGTCTGAGGTAGACGAGTTTACAGGGTTTCTCATATGATGTTGTGGAATGTTGCGGGTGAAGTTGTAGCTGATTACCTTGGGTACGTTCCAGGGTCTGCAACCCGAATCGCATAACCAAGAAAGTTCAGAAGTTCTTAGGTGGGAATCCAAGTAGTTACCTAGGATTATCCTTCCAACAAATGCATAATGGGTTATGTATTTGTTGTCGGCTTATTTAGCAAGCTTCATCCTTTGTTTCGTGGGAGTATGGTAAATAGAGTTGGTTCGATGTCAAATCATGATTTCAGACCTTTCCTAAATGTTGTTCTCATATTTTGATGGAGGTGTCTTTCCTTTTCATCAATTGAATTTTGTCCACACTCCTGATGGAAAAGAATTGCATTTTTTCCTAAGGGAGTGCTTCCCTTCAAGATAATTCAACCCTCTCCAATATTTGCAAGATCAATCCTCATATTTATTTCGGGATTTCGTTTCATCCGCCCCAAGTTGTCTTTGTTTTTCCTTGCCCTCATGCCCTTTTTCTTCGGTGATTGCATTATCAATTAAGTGTCTTTCTATGCATCTAATGCTTTCGCTTTATTTTCTTTTGTCCTGTATCTGAAGATTCATTGTGAAGATGCCAAGGAGCTTCAATTTCATCATTCTTCGTTCTTGATTTGTTCTCCGGTGGATTCGATTCAACCTCACTATTTTTATCATATTATTTTCATTCGCTAAATGTGTTCCCTTGTTGGGAATTCTTGTCCAAGAATATCTTGTTTTTCACCTCTCTCTATTATATCCGGAGTTTTCAGCATATCTCAGAAAACTTGTTTTTCTGTTCAAAATTATTTTAATTATTTAGAGGGTCTCACCTCAACAAGTTCATAATTGTACCAGTGCAATCTATCTTTCTAAGCAATTGTTTCAATGGTGGTTTCTTTTGAGTTGGCCCATAAGCCATAGGCTTTTCCTAGGATCTTTCCTGGATCTTCTAATCTTTCCGGAGATCTCAAGTTCTTTTCAAATATGACATAAGACTGAATCCCAACAGTCATATTCCTTCTGCAAGATCGTTTTTGAGTTATTTTTCGTCGTTGGCTCAACATTTCTTTCTTCGTCATTCCGGATTATCACAGTAATCCATGGTGGTGTTCATCATTGTCATTCTCAGCAATGAACGGGGAAGGAGAGTTTCTCTTAAATTTTTGTCCTTTCTTCTGAAGATTCGTCATGCCAGCTTGTGGTGAGCCTCTTAAATTATTTTTGACCATGAGTAATTCCTTCTATATCTACCTGGAGCATTCCATAGTTGTTTGTTTCTCGATTCTCCGAAGGCCATCATTTCAGAAGATTTTTTTGTTCTCAACTTTCAGCTTTTGTTCTCAAATTCTTCTCAACTATTGTATCTTCATTCTTATCTTAATTCTTGCCGGTGCCTTGTCTAAAAAATCTACTAAACGGATCATGATCTCTTCGTTCTCATGTATTTCCATTCATTCGTTTGAAATTCTTACCGCTGGTTCGTTCAATAATTCTTCAAGTTCGTGGTATTCTCTCTTCAATATGTTTAAGAAGAATTAGTGGTATGCCAAATCTGTTGCGTGTCATCAATTTAACTTGATGAAGGAGGAATATAAGGTCATTCTTATTCTTGTTTCATCAGGGTGATTTCAATCCTTCTTCCGGAGTTGTGGATGATATCAAATTCTCAATTCTTAGTTGTTCATGTTTTCTTTTCCGGAGTTCCAAGTTTTCTCAAGTATCTCATCATGAAGCTTCATCTAAATATTGCAAGGCCTTAATCTTATTCTTTTCAACCTTCATGTCTTTATCATTCTTGTGCTCCGGAGGTAGCTCTCTTCAATCCATTATTAAGTCTTGATTAGATCATGTTCTTTCATTGATTATCCATTCAACTAGAGTGTAGTGTCCTCTTTTCAAGATCTTTCCATATTATTAAGTTTTGCCTCTCTACAAAAGTGCTGCCCAAATTCCTTCTCTCTCGTTCCTTGTCTATATCATTTCAACCGGAGTGGTGTTGAATTTTTCTTGTGCCTCGTAGCATTCTTCATATCTTTGCATCCTTCAAGGTTCGTCGGTTTCACTTGTTTGATAGAGAAGCAACTTAGTTTTACATCCTTGTTTTCTCTTCCTCTTCTCATTCTAAGATCTTGGGTCGTGATCTCTTGTTAGTGGAGGAGATTTGTAAGATCCCGAGATCGAAGCTCCAATTTCCATCCAAGTATTTCGAATCTCGCTGTGTGAATTATGTGTTTGTCTCATTCATCATGGCATCATCCGCATTGCATTGGCACTCCACCGCCGTCATTTTTCCAAACTTGCATCCATCCATAGTTGCCGGTTCTTTCCGTTCTTGTTGTCGACCGTTGCTAGTGCTCCTCATGAGTATTGGTCCCAAATAGAGCATTCTACAGGGCCAACCCGGTGCAACTTGGGAGATTTCTATCATGCCAATGTATGCATAGCTCATCCATCATGTCTTGAGAATGAGATATGTGCCTCCTATTAGGATCATCGACAAGTGGGGACGCCCTGTTAGATTTTTTTATCTTTTACGAAATATCTTGTGCATCGGTATTCCGAGGATACTTTGGGCTATCTCGAGGTCGAGGTTTTCCACCGCAGCTTGTGGCTAGTTTGTGAGGATGAGTTGGAGCGCCCCCGTAGGGTTAAATCTTTCTGAGAGACGTGCCCGCGGTTATGCGGCAACTTGGAAAATTGTTTAACATTTGGAAATAGAAAACTTGAAGAAAACTCAATTAGAATACACCAACCGTGTATGTAATCGTGGCTATCTCTTTTCGAGGGAGTTTGGAAAGAGAGCACGATGGGGTTATGATTGACTCAGAAGTAGGTGTTCAGGATGACTTCTTGATCATTACTAGCTCACATCCATTTATGCGTAGATCACTCTTCTTACTCTTTTACTCATAAGATAGCCACTCAAATAAATGATTAGTGATTGTTGCAGCCTCGCCACTTAACAATACCTCACCCATTAAGCTTTGGTAGTACTGATACCCTTGGAAATGAGATTGTCGAGTCCCCGTGGCTCACAGATTCTACAACAACAGTTGCAGGTACTGCTAATGCGATGCTTTGATGTGAGAGAGATGCTTGTTTGATTTGGATTACTCCTTATTCATCATTGATCATATTAGGGGTTCCAGGCCGGCGGCCTGGGATTAGCAAGGATGGATATCGCTTTTATCGTTTGATTTTGTCCATAGTCAGACCCTGCTCTTTTGTATGGTGATTGAACGTACTGTGGTCCTTGGCACAAACACTAATTAAAACATAATAACATAATCATTATAGTAGCAACAATCGTGTCAACACAAAATAACATAAAGTAGAACACAAAAATTAAGATAACTATTGGGTTGCCTCCCAACAAGCTATCGTTTTACGCCCCTAGCTAGGCATAATGCATAGTCTGAAAAGTTATCATCCTTGACATTTAGTCCATAAGTGGCCATCATGATAGATTCATAGGGTGGTTTAATTCTCTTACTAGGAAAGTGTTCCATCCCTTTCTTTAATGGGAATTGGAATCTCATGTTTCCCTCCTTCATATCAATAATACCACCTATTGTTCGTAAGAAAGGTCTACCAAGTATAATTGGACAAGACGGTTTGTGTTCAATATCAAGCACAATGAAATCTACATTCCACATAATTCTATTAGCAAGAATAAGCACATCATTTATTCTACCCAAATATTTCTTAATGGTAGAATCTGCAAGATACAAGTTAAGGGAACAATCTTGTACATCGGTCAGACCAAGCACATCACAAAGAGATTTAGGTATAGTCGAAACACTAGAACCAAGGTCACACAAAGAATTACATTCATACTCTTTAAGCTTCCCATTCATCATGCAATTTTCTAGGTATTGAAACTTCTAGTTCAAGTTTCTCCTCATGAGCATTTATCATCGCTTCTACGATATGTTTGGTAAAAGCTTTATTTTGTTCATAGGCATTGGGTGAGCTAATTGTGGGTTGCAATAAGGAAATTAATTCTAGTAAATAACAATACTCATCATTAAATTCCGTGTAATCCAAAATAGTGGGCACATCATTAGTTAAAGTTTTAACCTCTCCAAACCCACTTTTTCATTTTTATCATTACAATCTGTTGGAAATATGCCCTAGAGGCAATAATAAAATGGTTATTATTGTATTTCCATGTTCATGATAATTGTCTATTGTTCATGCTATAATTGTGGTAATCGGAAACCATAATACATGTGTGAATACATAGACCACAACAAGTCCCTAGTGAGCCTCTAGTTGGCTAGCTCGTTGATCAATAGATGGTCATGGTTTCATGACCATGGACATTGGATGTCATTGATAACGTGATCACATCATTAGGAGAATGATGTGATGGACAAGACCAAATCCTAAGCATAGCACAAGATCGTGTAGTTCATCTACTAAAGATTTTTCCAATGTCAAGTATCGTTTCCTTAGACCATGAGATTGTGCAAATCCCGGATACCATAGGAATACTTTGGGTGTGCCAAACATCACAACGTAACGGGGTGGCTATAAAGGTACACTATGGATATCTTCGAAAGTGTCTGTTGGGTTGGCATGAAACGAGACTGGGACTTGTCACTCCGTGTGACAAAGAGGTATCTCTGGGCCCACTCGGTAAGACATCATCATAATGAGCTCAATGTGACTAAGAAGTTAGCCATGGGATGATGTGTTACGGAACAAGTAAAGAGACTTGAGGTAATGAGATTGAGCAAGGTATAGGGATACCGAAGATCGAATCTCGGGCAAGTATCATACCGGTAGACAAAGGGAATTGTATACGGGATTGATTGAATCCCCGACATCGTGGTTCATCCGATGAGATCATCGTGGAGCATGTGGGAGCCAACATGTGTATCCAGATCCCGCTATTGGTTATTGACCGGAGAGGTGTCTCGGTCATGTCTACGTGTCTCCCGAACCCGTAGGGTCTACACACTTAAGGTTCGATGACGCTAGGGTTATAGGGAAATAGTGTGCGTGGTTACCGAAGGTTGTTCGGAGTCCCAGATGATATCCCGGACGTTATGAGGAGCTCCAGAATGGTCCGGAGGTAAAGATTCATATATAGGAAGTGAGGTTTTGGTGATCGGAAGTGTTTCGCGGATTACCGGTAACGTACCAAGACCATCGGAAGGGTTCCGGGGGTCCACCAAGTGGGGCCACCAGCACCAAAGGGCTGCATGGGCCGCAAGTGGGAGGGAACCAGCCCCTAGGTGGGCTGGTGCACCCCCCACAAGGGCCCAAGGCGTAGCTGAAGGTGGGAGGGGGCAAACCCTAGGGCAGATGGGCCCTAAGGCCCACACTAGGGCAGCCGCACCCCTCTCCCTCTGTGGCCGCCAGCCAGATGGGATTCGGGGGCTGCCACACCACCCTAGGGTAGGAACCCTAGGGCAAAGCCCTCCCTCCTCCTCCCCCTATAAATAGAGGAGCCCTTGGGGCTGCCGGAGACACACATCTCTCTCTCCCACGGCGCAGCCCTACTCCTCCCTCTCGTCGTCCTCCGTAAGTGCGTAGCGAAGCTCTGCTGGAGTACCACGCAGCTCCACCGTCACCATGCCATCATGCTGCCAGAGCTCTCCCTCAACCTCTCCTTCCTCCTGGATAGATCAAGGCATAGGAGACGTCACCGGGCTGCACGTGTGTTGAACGCGGAGGCGCCGTTGTTCGGTGCTTAGATCGGATTCCACAATGATCTGAATCGCTGCGAGTATGACTCCACCAACCGTGTTCCAGTAACGCTTCCTCTTTGCGATCTTCAAAGGTATGAGGATGCAATCTCCCCTTACTCATTGCTGGTTTCTCCATAGATGGATCTTGGTGAACACGTAGGAATTTTTTTGATTTACTACTACGTATCCCAACAGTGCCATCATGAGCTAGGTCTATGCATAGAATCTATGCACGAGTAGAACACAAGTTGTTGTGGGCGTCGATCTTGTTAATTTTATTGCCGTTACTAGTATTATCTTGATTCGATGGTATTTTGGGATGAAGCGGCCCGGACCAACTTTACACATACACTTACGTGAGACCGGTTCCAGCGCCTGACATGCACTTGTTGCATAAGGTGGCTAGCGGGTGTCTTTCTCTCCCACCTTAGTCAGATTGGATTCGATGAAAAGGGCCCTTATGAAGGGTAAATAGCAATTGGCATATCACGTTGTGGTTTTGGCGTAGGAACGTTCTTGCTAGAAACCTATATCAGCCACATAAAAATATGGAACTACAAATTAGAAGACGTCTAATTTGTTTTTGCAGCATATGCCTTGTGATGTGATATGTCCAAAGGATGTGATGTGATGCATTGTGATGTATGAGACTGATCATGTTCTTGTAATAGGATTCACGACTTCAATGTCGATGAGTATGACAACCGGCAGGAACCATAGGAGTTGTCTTATTTTATTGTATGATCTGCGTGTCAATCAAGATCGCCATGTAATTAGTTTACTTTATTGCTAAACTTTAGCCATAGTAGTAGAAGTAATAGTTGGCGAGACAACTTCAGGAAGACGCGATGATGGAGATCATGGTTTCTTGCTGGTGACAATGATGATCATGGTGCCCCTAAGATGGAGATCAAAGGAGCAAGATGATATTGGCCATATCATGTCACTATATTGATTGCATGTGATGTTTATCATGCTTACATCTTATTTTCTTAGAACGACGGTAGTAAATAAGATGTGTTGGAAATATGCCCTACAGGCAATAAATAAAGTGTTTATTATTGTATTTCCTTGTTCATGATAATCGTTTATTATCCATGCTATAATTGTATTAATTGGAAACATGGATACATGTGTGGATACATAGACAAACACAATGTCCCTAGTATGCCTCTAGTGAGCTAGCTTGTTGATCGAAAGATGGTTAAGGTTTCCTAGCCATGGACATGAGATGTCATTTTATAACGGGATCACATCATTAGATGAATGATGTGATGGACAAGACCCAAACTACAAACGTAGCTTATGATCGTGTCAGTTTATTCCTATTGTTTTCTGCATGTCAAGTATATGTTCCTATGACCATGAGATCATGCAAGTCACAGATATCGGAGGAGTACCTTGTGTGTATCAAACGCTGCAACGTAACTGGGTGACTCTAAAGGTGCTCTACAGGTGTCTCCGAGGGTGTCTGTTGAGTTGGCCTGGATCAAGACTAGGATTTGTTACTCCGTGTGACGGAGAGGTATCTCAGGGCCCACTCGGTAATACAACATCACAATAAGCCTTGCAAGCAATGTGACTAAATTTTAGTTGCGAGATCTTGTATTACGGAATGAGTAAAGAGACTTGCCAGTAACGAGGTTGAAGTAGGTATGGAGATACCGACGATCGAATCTCGGGCAAATAACATACTGAAGAACAAAGGGAACATCATACGGGATTAACTGAATCCTTGACATAGAGGTTCGACCGATAACGAGCTTCATAGAATATGTAGGAACCAATGTGGACATCCAAGTCCCGCCATTGGTTCTTGTCCGTAGAGGTGTCTCGGTCATGTCTAGATAGTTCTCGAACCCGCAGGGTCTGCACACTTAAGGTTTGGTGACGTTTCGGTAGTATAGAGTTATGTATGGTGGTGACCGAAGTTTTTTCGGAGTCCCAGATGAGATCCTGGAGGTCACAAGGAGCTCCGGAATGGTGTGGAGGTAAAGATTCATATATAGGAAGTCCTGTTTTGGTCGCCGGAAAAGTTTCGGGCTCATCGGTAGTCTACCGGGAGTGTCGGTAGTGTACCGGGACACCTCCGGGAGGGGTATTTCGACCCAAGAGGCTTCATGGTCTGTGGGAGAGTGAATATCAGCCCTTAGTGGGCTGGTGGAAACTCCCACACAAGGCCCATGTGGCTGGAGGAAAAAACCCAATAGGAAAAGGTGGAAAAAGGGGGGGAAAAGGAACGAATCCTAGTCCTACTAGGATTGGAGGAGAGTTCTCCAATCCTAGTTTGTTCGGCCGAAGCCCTTGGCTTGGGAAGCCAAGGCTGCCTCCTCTCCTCTTATATATACTTGAGGTTTTAGGGTTTTTGCACTAGAATTTTAGCCACGTGCTACCCATTCCTCTAGTGCATAGTTTCTCCTCTAGATCAGATTTTTGCAGTGCTTAGGCGAAGCCCTGCCGGAATTGCTCCACCATCAATGCCGGAGCGCCGTCAGGATGCCGAAGAACTCTTCTTACTCTCCACTCCTTCTTTCTGGATCAAGATGGTGGAGATCATCATCAAGCTGTACGTGTGCTGGACGCGGAGGTGTCATCCGTTCTGTGCTAGATCGGAAGGATCGTGATCAAGTTTGTGGGACGGATCGTGATCAAGTTTGTGGGATGGATCGTGATCGGATCGCGGGACGGATCGTGATTGGATCACGGGACACACAACAATTTGGATCGCAAAGACGTTCAAATACACCAACCGCGTTTCTTAACGCTTTCCGCTTAACGATCTACAAGGGTATGTAGATTCACTCTCCCTCTCGTAGATGCTCATCACCATGGATAGGTCTGCATGTGCGTAGGAAAATTTTTGTTTCCCATGCAACGTTCCCCAACAGTGGCATCATGAGCTAGGTCTATGTGTTGATGAGATCTCGAGTAGAACACAAAAGGTTTGTGGGCGTTGATGCTTAGATTGCTTCCTCCCTTGGTCGGATTTTGGTTCAGCGGTATTATGAGATGAAGCAGCCCGGACCAACATTACTCGTACGCTTACGAGAGACCGGTTCCCTCGACGCAACTTGTTGCCTAGATGGCTTGTGGGTGGCAGTTTCTCTCACTTTAGTTGGATTGGATTCGACAAAGGCGGTCCTTGAGAAGGTTGAAAAGCAAATTATGTATCACCATTGTGGTTTATGTGTAGGTGAGAATCGTTCTTGCTAGAAACCCGTAGCAGCCACGTAAAACATGCAATAACAATTAGAGGACATCTAACTTGTTTTTGCAGGGTATGTTGTGATGTGATATGGCCAATTACATGATGTGATATATGTGATGTATGAGATGATCATGTGATGTATAGAATTTCATGACTTGCATTTCGATGAGTACGGCAACCGGTAGGAGCCATAGGGTTGTCTTTAATTATTGTATGACCTCCATGTCAATCATTAAGCACTATGTAATGCTTTGCTTTATCGCTAAACGGTAGCAATAGTAGTTGAAGCATGCAGGGCGTGACAACCCCGATGGCGACATGTTGATGGAGATCAAGATGATGGAGATCATGGTGTCGTGCCGGTGATGATGGAGATCATGCCGGCGCTTTCAAGATGGAGATCTAAAGCACAAGTTCATGGCCATATCATGTCACTTATGAATTGCATGTGATGTTAATCCTTTTATGCACCTTGTTTTGCTTAGTACGACGGTAGAATTATAAGGTGATCCCTCACTTAAATTTCAAGATAAATTTGTGTTCTCCCCGAGTGTGCACCGTTGCGAAAGTTCGTCGTGCTGAGACACCACATGATGATTAGGTGTCATAGACTCTACATTCACATACAACGGGTGCAAGCCAGTGTTGCACGCGCAGAACACTCGGGTTAAACTTGATGAGCCTAGCATGTACAGACATGGCCTCGGAACACAAGAGACCAAAAGGTCGAACATGAGTCATATAGTAGATATGATCAACATAATGATGTTCACCATTGAAGCCACCTCAACTCACATGATGACCGGACTTGAGTTGGTGGATTTGGATCATGTGACACTCAGATGACCTGAGGGATGTCAATTTGAGTGGGAGCTTTAGTAATTTGATTAAGTAAACTCATTATCTTGAACAATAGTCTAAGTAAACTTTGCATGTTTATGTTGTAGATCAATGGCTCACGTAGTAGCACCCCTGAATTTTAATGCGTTCCTAGAGAAAGCTAAACTGAAAGATGATGGAAGTATCTTTGTTGACTAGGCCCATAATTTGAGGATTATCCTCACGGCTTCCCAGAAATCATATGTCCTTGATGCACCGCTTGGTGACCAACCAGAAGACATGACCTCTTGGGTGGCACGTACTGGAGATTACTCAATAGTTCAGTGTGCAATATTGTATGGCTTAGAACCGGGACTTCAAAGACGTTTTGAACGTCATGGAGCATATGAGATGTTCCAGGAGTTGAAGTTTATCTTTCAGAAGAACGCCCAGATCGAGACGTATGAAACCTCCGATAAGTTCTATGCTTGCAAGATGGAGGAGAACGGGTCCATTAGTGAACATATACTCAGAATGTCTGGGTATTCAACTCGTCTAGCAGAGTTGGGAATTGCCCTTCGGCCAGAGGCGATCACTGACAGAGTTCTTCAATCACTGCCACCTAGTTACAAGAGCTTTGTGATGAACTATAACATGCACGGGATGAACAAGTCAGTCGCCGAGCTGTTTGCGATGCTAAAAGTCGCTGAGTCTGAAATCCAGAAAGGACATCAAGTGTTGATGGTCAATAAAACCACTAGTTTCAAGAAAAATGGCAAAGTCAAGGGCAAGGGCAAGAAGGGTAAAACCAAGAAGGATGGCAAAGCAGTTGCTACTCCTGTAAAGAAGCCCAAGCATGGACGCAAGCCAGAAACTGAGTGCATTCATTGCAAGGGAACTGGTCACTAGAAGCGGAACTGCACCAAGTACCTGGCTGACAAGAAGGCGGCCAATGACAAACAAGGTATATATGATATACATGTTATTGATGTGTACCTTACTAGCTCTCGTAGTAGTACCTGGGTATTTGATACCGGTTCGATTGCTCACATTTGCAACTCAAAGCAGGAACTACGGAATAAACGAAGGCTCGCAAAGGACGAAGTGACAATGCGCGTGGGAAATGGTTCCAAGGTTGATGTGATCGCCATCGGCACTCTCTCTCTTCAATTACCATCGGGATTAGTGATGAACCTGAATAATTGTTATTTAGTGCCTGCGTTAAGCATGAACATTATATCTGGATCTTGTTTATTGTGAGACGGTTACTCATTTAAATCAGAGAATAAAGGTTGTTATATTTATATGAGTAATATCTTTTATGGTCATGCACCCAATGTTAGGGGTTTATTCATATTGAATCTTGATAGTGATGACACACATGTTCATAACATTGATGCCAAAAGATGTTGAGTTGATAATGATAGTACCACTTTCTTGTGGCACTGCCGTTTAGGTCATATTGGTGTAAAACGCATGAGGAAGCTCCATGCTGATCGACTTTTGGAGTCACTTGATTTTGAATCACTTGACACATGTGAAACATGCCTCATGGGCAAGATGACTAAAACACCGTTCTCTGGAACAATGCAACGGGCGAGTGACTTATTGGAAATCATACATACTGATGTGTGCGGTCCAATGAATGTTACAGCGCGTGGTGGATATTGTTATTTTCTCACCTTCACTGATGACTTAAGTAGATATGGGTATATTTACTTAATGAAACACAAGTCTGAAACATTTGAAAAGTTCAAGCAATTTCAGAGTGAAGTTGAGAATCATCGTAACAAGAAGATTAAGTTCATGCAATCTGATCGAGGAGGTGAATATCTAAGTTATGAGTTTGGTAGTCACTTAAGACAGTGTGGAATTGTTTCGCAGTTGACACCACCCGGAACACCACGGCGTAATGGTGTGTTCGAACATCGTAATCGAACCTTATTAGATATGGTGCGTTCTATGATGTCTCTTGCTGATTTGCCACTATCGTTTTGGGGTTATGCATTAGAGACAGCTGCATTCACTTTAAATAGGGCACCATCAAAATCCGTTGAGACGTTGCCATATGAACTGTGGTTTGGCTAGAAGCCAAAGTTGTCGTTTCTTAAAGTTTGGGGATGTGATGCTTATGTCAAAAAGCTTCAGCCTGAAAAGCTAGAACCGAAAGAGGAGAAATGCGTCTGCATAGGATACCCGAAAGAGATAGTCGGGTATACCTTCTATCTTAGATCCGAAGGCAAAGTGTTTGTCGCTAAGAACGGAACATTTCTTGAGAAACAGTTTCTCTCGAAAGAATTGAGTGGGAGGAAAATAGTGCTTGATGAGGTTATTGAACCTTTACTTCAACCAGAAATTAGCGCAACGCAGAAAGATGTTTCTGTGGAACCTACGACGGTAGAAGAGGAAGTTAATGATGATGATCATGAAGCTTCGGATCAAGCTGCTATTGAACCTCGTAGGTCGACAAGGCCGCGTACTACCCCTGACTGGTACGGCAACCCTGTCTTGGAGGATATGTTGTTGGACAACAATGAATCTACGAGCTATGGAGGAGCAGTGATGGGCCCGGATTCCGAGAAATGGTTAGAGGCCATGCATTCCGAGATGGGATCCATGGAGAAAACAAAGTATGGACTTTGGAAGTATTACCTGAAGGGCGAAAGGCCATTCACAACAAATGGATCTTTAAGAAGAAGACAGACGCAGACGGTAATGTCACCGTCTATAAAGCTCGACTTGTGGCAAAGGGTTTTTCACAAGTTCAAGGAGTTGACTACGATGAGACTTTTTCACCCGTAGCGATGCTTAAGTCTTTCAGAATCATGTTAGCAATAGCTACTTATTTCGACTATGAAATTTGGCAGACGGATGTCAAAACAGCATTCCTCAACGGTTTCCTTGAGGAAGAGTTGTATATGATGCAACCCGAAGGTTTTGTCGATCCAGAGAATGCTGACAAAGTTGCAAACTCCAGCGATCCATTTATGGACTGGTGCAAGCATCTCGAAGTTGGAATAAGCGCTTTGATGAGGTGATCAAAGCGTTTGAGTTTATACAAGTTTACAGAGAAGCTTGTATTTACAAGAAAGTGAGTGGGAGCTCTATAGCGTTTCTAGTATTATATGTGGATGACATATTGCTGATTGGAAACAATATAGAAATGCTGGAAAGCGTGAAGGAATATTTGAACAAGAGTTTTTCAATGAAGGACCTAGGAGAAGTTGCTTTCATATTAGGCATTCAGATCAATAGAGATAGATCGAGACGCTTAATAGCACTTTCACAGAGCACATACCTTGATAAGGTTTTGAAGAAGTTCAAAATGGAACAGTCTAAGAAGGGGTTCTTGCCTGTGTTAGAAGGTGTGAAGTTGAGTAAGACTCAATGCCCAGTAACTGCAGAAGATAGAGAAAAGATGAGTGTCATCCCCTATGCTTCAGCCATAGGCTCTATCATGTATGCAATGCTCTGCACAAGACCTGATGTCAGCCTTGCCATAAGTATGGACGGAAGGTTTCAAAGTGATCCTGGAATGGAGCACTGGCAAGCGGTCAAGAATATCCTTAAGTACCTGAAAAGGACTAAGGAAATGTTTCTCGTTTATGGAGGTGATGAAGAGCTCGTCGTAAAGGGTTACGTCGATGCAAGCTTTGAAACTGATTCGGACGACTCTAAGTCGCAAACGGGATACGTATTTATTCTTAACGGGGGAGCAGTAAGCTGGTGCAGTTCCAAGCAAAGCGTGGTAGCTGATTCTATGTGCGAAGCGGAATACATCGCAGCCTCGGAGGCGGCGAAGGAAGGAGTCTAGATGAAGCAGTTCATGACAGATCTTGGAGTAGTGCCCAGTGCACTGAATCCAATGAACCTGTTTTGTGACAACACCGGTGCCATTGCTCTGGCCAAGGAACCAACGTTTCACAAGAGGACCAGACACATAAAGTGACGCTTCAACTCCATCCGTGATTAATCGTGGAGAAAGACATAAATATTTACAAAGTGCACATGGTTCTGAATGTTGCAGACCCATTGACTAAACCTCTTCCAAGGGCTAAACATGATCAACACCAGAACTGCATGGGTGTTCGATAAATTACAATGTAAATCACATAGTGATGTGAACTAGATTATTGACTCTAGTGCAAGTGGGAGACTGTTGGAAATATGCCCTAGAGGCAATAAATAAAGTGTTTATTATTGTATTTCCTTGTCCATGATAATCGTTTATTATCCATGCTATAATTGTATTAATTGGAAACATGGATACATGTGTGGATACATAGACAAACACAATGTCCCTAGTATGCCTCTAGTGAGCTAGCTTGTTGATCGAAAGATGGTTAAGGTTTCCTAGCCATGGACATGAGATGTCATTTTATAACGGGATCACATCATTAGATGAATGATGTGATGGACAAGACCCAAACTACAAACGTAGCTTATGATTGTGTTAGTTTATTGCTATTGTTTTCTGCATGTCAAGTATATGTTCCTATGACCATGAGGTCATGCAAGTCACAGATATCGGAGGAGTACCTTGTGTGTATCAAACACTGCAACGTAACTGGGTGACTCTAAAGGTGCTCTACAGGTGTCTCCGAGGGTGTCTGTTGAGTTGGCCTGGATCAAGACTGGGATTTGTTACTCCGTGTGACGGAGAGGTATCTCAGGGCCCACTCGGTAATACAACATCACAATAAGCCTTGCAAGCAATGTGACTAAATTTTAGTTGCGAGATCTTGTATTACGGAATGAGTAAAGAGACTTGCTAGTAACGAGGTTGAAGTAGGTATGGAGATACCGACGATCGAATCTCGGGCAAATAACATACTGAAGAACAAAGGGAACATCATACGGGATTAACTGAATCCTTGACATAGAGGTTCGACCGATAAAGATCTTCGTAGAATATGTAGGAACCAATGTGGACATCCAGGTCCCGCCATTGGTTATTGACCGTAGAGGTGTCTCGGTCATGTCTACATAGTTCTCGAACCCGCAGGGTCTGCACACTTAAGGTCTGGTGACGTTTCGGTAGTATAGAGTTATGTATGGTGGTGACCGAAGTTTTTTCAGAGTCCCGAATGAGATCCCGGACGTCATGAGGAGCTCCGGAATGGTCCGGAGGTAAAGATTCATATATAGGAAGTCCTTTTTTGGTCGCCGGAAAAGTTTCGGGCTCATCGGTAGTGTACCGGGAGACCTTCGGGAGGGGTATTTCAACCCAAGAGGCTTCATGGGCTGTGGGAGAGTGAATATCAGCCCTTAGTGGGCTGGTGGAAACTCCCACACAAGGCCCATGTGGCTGGAGGAAGAAACCCAATAGGAAAAGGTGGAAAAAGGAAAAAAAGGAATGAATCCTAGTCCTACTACTAGTTGGTTCGGCCGAAGCCCTTTTCTTGGGAAGCCAAGGCTGCCCCCTCTCCTCCTATCCTCTTATATATAGTGGAGTTTTTAGGGGTTTTGCACTAGAATTTCAGCCACGCGCTACCCGTTCCTCGAGTGCATAGTTTCTCCTCTAGATCGGATTTCTGAAGTGCTTAGGCGAAGCCCTGCTGGAATTGCTCCACCACCATCGTCGGAGCGCCGTCAGGCTGCCGGAGAACTCTTCTTCCGCTCCACTCCTTCTTGCTGGATCAAGACGGTGGAGATCGTCATCAAGTTGTACATGTGCTGAACGTGGAGGTGTCATCCATTCGGTGCTAGATCGGAAGGATTGTGATCAAGTTTGTTGGACGGATCGTGATCAAGTTCGTGTGACGGGTCGTGATCGGATCGCGGGACGGATCGTGATTGGATCGCGGGACGGATCGTGATTGGATCCCGGGACGCACTGCGATTTGGACCGCGAAGACGTTCGACTACACCAACCGCGTTTCTTAACGCTTCCCGCCTAGCGATCTACAAGGGTATGTAGATTCACTCTCCCTCTCGTAGATGTTCATCACCATGGATAGATCTGCGTGTGCGTACGAATTTTTTTGTTTCCCATGCAACGTTCCCCAACAAGATGATCTCTCAATAAAATTTCAAGAAATTCGTTCACCCTAACTATGCACCGTTGCTAAGGATCGTTGTTCCGAAGCACCACGTGATGATCGGGTGTGATAGGTTCTAACGTTCGCATACAACGGGTGTAAGCCAGATTTACACACGCGATACACCTAGGTTGACTTGACGAGCCTAGCATGTACGGACATGGCCTCGGAACACGGAATACCAAAAGGTCGAACATGAGTCGTATAGAAGATAAGATTAACATGGAGATGTTCACCATGGACGACTAGTCCGTCTCACGTGATGATCGGACACGGTATAGTCAACGTGGATCATGTGTCACTTGGATGACTAGAGAGATGTCTATCTAAGTGGGAGTTCATTAAATAATTTGATTATGTGAACTTAATTATCATGAACTTAGTCTAAAATTGTCTTTACAATCTATATTGTAGATCCAATGGCCAACGCTAATGTCACCCTCAACTTCAACGCGTTCCTAGATAAAACCAAGTTGAAAGACGATGGAAGCAACTATGCGGACTGGGTCCGTAGCTTGAGGATCATCCTCATAGCTTCCAGGAGATTGTATGTCCTCGATGCGCCGCTAGGTGACCCACCCATTTTCCCAACGGATCAATACGTTACGAACACTTGGCAGTCACACTATGATGATTACTCTCTAGTTCAGTGCGGCATGCTTTATAGTTTAGAACCGGGGCTCCAAAAGCGTTTTGAGCTACACGGAGCATATGAGATGTTCCAAGAGCTGAAATTGGTTTTCCAAGCTCATGCCTGGGTCGAGAGATATGACGTCTCTGACAAGTTATTCAGTTGTAAGATGGAGGAAAATATTTCTGTCAGTGAGCACATACTCAAGATGTCTGGGATGCATAACCGCTTGACTCAGCTGGGAGTTAATCTCCTGGATGACTCGGTCATTGACAGAATCCTCTAGTCACTTCCACCTAGCTACAAGAGCTTTGTGATGAACTACAACATGCAGGGGATGGAGAAGTCCATTCCTGAGTTGTACTCGATGCTGAAATCAGTGAAGGTCGAGATCAAAAAAGATCATGAAGTATTGATGGTCAATAAGACCACTAGTTTCAAGAAAGGCAAGGGTAAGAAGAACTTCAAGAAGGACGGCAAAGCAGTTGCCGCTCTCGGTAACCAAGTTGCTGGGAAGAAGAACAAGAATGGACCCAAGCCTGAGACTGAGTGCTTTTATTGCAAGGGTACCAGTCACTGGAAGCGGAACTGCCCCAAGTACTTAGCGGATAAGAAGGCTGGCAACGTTAAAGGTATATGTGATACACTTGTTATTGATGTGTACCTTACCAGCGCTCGTAGTAGCTCCTGGGTATTTGATACCCGTGCAGTTGCTCACATTTGTAACTCCAAGCAGGAGCTGCGGAATAAGCGGAGACTGGCAAAGGATGAGGTGACAATGCGCGTTGGGAATGGTTCCAAGGTCGATTTGATCGCCATCGGCACGCTATCTCTACATCTACCTTCGGCATTAGTTTTAAACCTCAATAATTTTTATTTCAGCTTTGAGCATGAACATTGTATCTAGATCTCGTTTGATACGAGATGGCTACTCATTTAAATCTGAGAATAATGGTTGTTCTATTTATATGAGAGAAATGTTTTATGGTCATGCCCCGCTGGTCAGTGGTTTGTTTTGATGAATCTCGAATGTGATGCTACACATGTCCATAGTGTGAGTACCAAAAGATGTAAGATTGATAACGATAGTCCCACTTACATGTGGCACTGCCGCCTTGGTCATATTGGTGTCAAATGCATGAAGAAGCTCCATGTTGATGGACTTTTGGAGTCTCTTGATTTCGAATCATTTGACACGTGCGAACCATGCCTCATGGGCAAGATGACCAAGACTCCGTTCTCCGGAACAATGGAGCGAGCAACTCACTTGTTGGAGATAATACATACCGATGTATGCGGTCCAATGAGCGTCGAGGCTCGCGGTGGCTACCGTTATGTTCTCACCCTCACTAACGACTTGAGCAGATATAGGTATGCCTACTTAATGAAACACAAGTCTGAAACCTTTGAAAGGTTCAAGGAATTTCAGAGTGAGGTAGAGAATCAACGTGAAAGGAAACTAAAGTGCCTACGATCTGATCGTGGCTGAGAATATTTGAGTCACGAGTTTGGCACACACCTAAGGAAATGTGGAATTGTTTCACAACTCACGCCGCCTGGCACACCTCGGCGAAATGGTGTGTCTCAACATTGTAATTGCACTCTATTGGATATGGTGCGATCTATGATGTCTCTTACCAACTTACCGCTATCATTTTGGGGATATGCATTAGAGACTTCCGCATTCACTTTAAATAGGGCATCGTCTAAATACGTTGAGACGACACCGTATGAATTATGGTTCGGAAAGAAACCTAAGTTGTCATTTCTGAAAGTTTGGGGATGCGATGCTTATGTGAAGAAACTTCAACCTGAGAATCTCAAACCCAAAGCAAAAAAGTGCGTCTTCATAGGATACCCCAAGGAAACTATTGGGTAGACCTTCTACCTCAGATCCAAAGGCAAAGTCTTTGTTGCCAAGAATGGATCCTTTCTAGAGAAAGAGTTTCTCTCGAAAGAAGTAAGTGGGAGGAAAATAGAACTTGATGAGGTAATTGTACCTCCACTCGAACCAGATAGTAGCGCAGCACAGGAAGTTGTTTCTGTGGAGCCTACATCGGCTGGAGAGGAAGTTAATGATGATGATCGTGAAACTTTAGATCAAGTTACTATTTAACGTCGAAGGTCCACTAGGACACGCTCCACACCAGAGTGGTATGGCAACCCTGTCCTGGAGATTATGTTGTTGGACAGCGGTGAACCTTCGAACTATGAAGAAGCAATGGCGGGCCTGGATTCCAACAAATGACTTGAAGCCATGAAATCTGAGATAGGATCCATGTATGAGAACAAATTATGGACTTTGGTGGACTTGCCTGATGATAAGCGAGCCATAGAAGATAAATGGATGTTTAAGAAGAAGACTGGCGCGGATGGTAATTTGACTGTCTATAAGGCTTGGCTTGTCGCTAAGGGTTATCTTCAAGTTCAAGGAGTTTACTACGATGAGACTTTCTCACCCGTAGCGATGCTAAAGTCTGTCCGAATCATGTTAGAAATTGCCACATTTTATGATTATGAGATCTGGCAAACGGACGTCAGAACGGCATTCCTTAATGGTTTCCTTAAGGAAGAACTATATATGATGCAGCCGGAAGGTTTTGTCGATCCTAAAGATGCTAACAAGGTATGCAAGCTCCAGCGCTCCATCTATGGGCTGGTGCAAGCATCTCGGAGTTGGCACATTTGCTTTAATGAGGTGATTAAAGCGTTTGGATTTATACAGGTTTATGGAGAACCCTGTATTTACAAGAAAGTGAGTGGGAGCTCTGTAGCATTCCTCATATTATATCTAGCGACATATTGTTGATGGAAAATGATATAGAAATCTTGGAAAGTGTAAAGGCCTACTTGAATAAATGTTTTTCAATGAAGGACCTTGGATAAGATGCTTATATATTGGGCATCAAGATCTATAGAGATAGATCGAGACGCTTCATAGGTCTTTCACAAAGCACATACCTTGACAAGATATTGAAGAAGTTCAATATGGATCAGTCCAAGAAGGGGTTCTTGCCTGTGTTATAGGGTGTGAGATTGAGTACGACTCAATGCCCGACCACGGCAAAGGATAGAGAAGAGATGAGTGGCATCACCTATGCTTCAGCCATAGGCTCTATTATGTATGCCATGCTGTGTACCAGACCTGATGTGAACCTTGCCATAAGTTTGGTAGGGAGGTACCAAAGTGATCCCGGAGCGGAACACTCGACAGCGGTCAAGAATATCTTGAAGTACCTGAAAATGACAAAGGACATGTTTCTCGTATATGGAGGTGCTGAAGATCTCGTCATAAAGAGTTACGTCGATGCTAGGTTTGATTAAGATCCAGATGACCCCAAGTCACAAACTGGACACGTGTATATTTTGAACAGAGGGACAGTCAGTCGGTGCAGTAGCAAGGAAAGCGTCATGGTGGCATCTACATGTGAAGCAGAGTATATAGCTGCTTCGGAAGCAGGAAAGGAAGGAGTCTGGATGAAGAAGTTCATCACCGACCTAGGAGTAATTCTCAATGCGTCGGGCCCTATGACTCTATTCTGTGACAACACTAGAGCTATTGCCCTTGCCAGGGAGCCCAGGTTTCACAAGAAGACAAGACACATCAAGCACCACTTCAACTCCATCCATGATTACATTCAGAAGGGAGATATAGATATTTGTAAAGTACATACGGATCTAAATGTCGCAGATCCGTTGACTAAACCTCTCTCACGACCAAAACATGATCAACACCAGAACTCTATGTGTCGTGGTTTAATCACGGCAGATGTCCGGGTGAACGGACTTAGGTTCGAGGCCATCGCTAAGGGGGTGGACTCAAAGGGTTAGTCGGGACAAAAGACACGGATTTACCCAGCTTCGGCCCCTCAGGTCGAGGTAATAGCCTACGTCCTGCTTGTGTTTGTATTGCTTGTGTATCGATTACAAGGAGCTAGAAGCTTGACCTAGTTCTCGATTGCCTGTCCCCTAAGTCGCCCCGGGTCTGCCTTTATGTAAGAGGTCAGGACCACCGGGTCGTTACAATTGCTAACCGAGTCTCTCTCTATCTTCTTCTCCAAGCCGTCTATGAGTCGGCTTGCACGCCCGGGTCTTCTCCGTCTGGGCCATTGTATGTCCCACACCTTTAGCTGCCTATCTTCCTGGGCCACTAGTCTTACGGCTCACCTTTGGGCCGGCTCGCGAGCCAGTAACATGACCCGGAGCCTCCGGGACGGGTCATATCCCCAACATTAGGCCCTAGGTTGAATTGAGCTTGCTCACTTCATCCTTCTCTTCCATTTTTGGCGAGTCGCCCGGAAATGACCTGGCGTGACGTCATGAGATCTGATGACGCATCACCGAATCTTTCTTTAACTGTCATCCCGAGAATCGAGGCGTCTGCCTAGGTCAAATGGTGTCATCGCCTGGATTTTCGTGCCTTCCTTAACCCCTTTTTAAATATGACCCGTGCGGGTCGGGGTTTCCCATCCTCCCGCTCGTGCCTCTTCTTCTTCGTCTTCTTCCTGTCGCCACCCCAGCGTCTTTAAGCTTGGCTCCGGCGCTGTCCGTACGTCGTCCCTAACTTGGCCGCTGCATCGCCCTGAACATACCAGAGATTCGTCCGCCTCCGCCGCGCCATCTCCGGTGAGTTCTCCTGTTCCTTAGATTGCCGTTGCCGTAGTAGGGTTTTCACCGGGGCTCCGCCGCCGCCACACGGGCTTCGGCACCGCCATCGCGAGTGTATCTCGACACCGCTAACGCCTTTAGAATGCGCTCTTGCTTCGCTGCCGTGCACGGGCCGGCTGCGCGTAATGCGCGGACCACGATGGCTCCAGTCTGTTTCCTTTTCTTCCGCTGTTCATCGCTAGGTCAGGATAAAATTTATTTTCTCTGCTTTTGTAGATCTGTAGACATAGTAATATTTTGCGGAATCTGTTTTTTAGGACTTAGCCAATTTTCAATCTTCCTTTCCTCTGTTGAGCCGCTAAGCCTCTCCGGCTCTCATCAGCTAGGTCTTCCACTTTATCTGTAGAGCCCTTAAACCTTTAAGCCATCAAAAATATTTGCTTGCGCTTTGACTCATCGCGCCTTTTATCTTGCACAGCACTTAAGCCGCCAATATGTCTCGTGCGTCCAACTCATGCAACTGGGTTGGTTCTTGCGTTATGGAGGAGTACTTAGCAGGTTTCATTGAATCGGGTGCTCTACCTCCCAAAGAGGTTCTCAATTGGCGGGTTCCACGCAACAAGACCCAGCCTTCTCCTCAAAAAGGAGAAATAGTAGTCTTTGTTGATCACATCAAGCGAGGGTTCGTGCCGCCCGGCTCTAAGTTTTTCTGGGACGTCCTTCATTTTTATAAGTTGCATCCTCAAGACCTGGCTCCCAACTCTATTTCCAACATCTGCAACTTCCAAGTTCTTTGCGAAGCTTATCTGCTAAGTAAGCCGTCTGTGGGGTTCTTTCGTGAATTCTTCTACGCCAACCGCCAAACTGAAATGAAGGGTGGCCCGAGTCTGGAGTTGGGTGGCATTTCTATTCAACGCCGCCGAGACATCATCTTTCCTGCTACTCCAATGTCGAGTCACCCAAAAGATTGGAATAAGACATGGTTCTATTGCCCAGAGACCTCTCCCGAAAAAGAGCACTCATTGGGGGGTACCACCCCTCCCGGCTTAGGACAGATACAGAGCTTCCCGGCCAGCTCTCAGCCTCGGAGCATGCCAAATATGAGCCGTTCCATGCGAAAATCAAAGCGCTCCTCGCCAACGGGTTAATAGGATTGGATTTGATCCGCTGCTGGATTTCCTGGCGGATCATGCCTTTGAGCCGCAGAGGTTGGCTTATGTGTGAGTATGAAGGCAAATATGATAGCTCATTGTGCTTCAGCAAATCAACACTGTCAGAGGATGATATTACCATTACCATCCGTGCCTTGTCCATGAGGCCTCCGGCTCATGCAGTGCCATCGGCTTAGCGCCTTTCTGCGTCAATAATCCGGCTCCCGATGTACGTTAATATCTTCCCATCCGTCTCTTAGACGTTGTTTGCACTTTGTTGATTTGGTATTGACTCTCCGGGTCATTCTTATAGGCCGACTCAGACTTCTGGAAGAAGGAATATGTTTCCCCTCCGAAGAAATCCAGGAAGAAGGTCGCCACTAAGAAGGCTAAAAAAGATGTCCCGCAAGATAATTTGCTTGACCCGCCACCATCATCCAGCTCAGAGGTAAAGTTTTAACTTCCTTGTTTGATCTTTTACCTTCCTGCTTTATTAATGCTTATTTTACTCGCAGGATGAAGTGGAAACCAGCCGTGCCAATGCTCCCGAGGTAAATTACTTTTCTTCCGGCTCAGAATGTTTCGTCCCCCGAAAGCCGCGGCGGGTTATCACAAAAGCTCCTCTTTCTCACCCTCTTGCTTATCTGGCTCACGATTTTCTCTTAAAAAAGCAACAGCAAGTCGACCGTCGACAGACTCGAAGCACCGGCTCCACTCAGCTCATGTCCGGGCTACCAAACTCTCCGGCTCCAAAGAAACGCCCCATCGAGGTTTAAGTCTCTTCTTTTCCTTTGACTTTCCTTTGTAGACTTGATACTTTCTTCACCTTTCTCTTTTATTCATTCCAGAAATCTCCTTCCTCCGGCGACTCTTCGGTGTCAATTCTACCACCGCCCAAGATTAATCCGCTGTAAGCATTCCTTACTATGATATCTGGATATCCGGCTGTTAATATGATAACAACATCTTCAACTGCTGATCCTTCTACTTTGCAGTGCTCAAGCTAAACGTCGCAAGACCAACAAGCCCTCCTCCGGCCCAGTTATCGAAGAGCCAGAGCCCAAACAACCGGAGGAGACTCAACCAGAAGAAAACCCGCCGGCTGCCTCCACGGAGCCGCCCACTGAAGATGTCATCATGGAGAGCCCTCCAAGGGCTCCTTCAAAGCCGACGACTCTTGCCAAGACCCCTGACACTCCAGATGTTTTTATCACTGGGTCTGGTCATCAAACGCCTCCGGCTCATGTGTTGACCAAACATACAGAGCCGGCTGAAGCCTCGAAGAAGCTGAACTTTGACTCTTCGTGCGAGAAGATGGCAGTCGAAGAGCTCCACGCCGGGTATATAAGCCGGGTTACCACCAGGCGAGATCTGGAACTTCGGTTGATCTCTTCAATGAAGACAAAATATGAGGTACATTTCCTTCTTACCATATCCTTACTAAGCCCCCAAGAGCCAGTTTAACGTACTCAATCATTGAGCCGGGTCTTTTTGTGACCTCTGTAGATATTGTCATGCAAAATTCCCTTGAATTTGCTTTAGCTTAATACTGTAGATAAAATGAACCGCCAATCGTAGCCCCCAAGGGTCGTCGCAGATTATATTTGAGTCAGGTCTTTAATGTAGACAGCTTGAAGATCTAATCGTAGCCCCCAAGGGTCGGCTCAAACTTGATCAAGTTGAGTCGATGCTTCCATTATTAGTACATTGAAGAGCCATAGTGTAGCCCCCAAGTTCCGGATTAGCTTCAAAGGAGATGAACCGAAACTGCATTGCATACCGAAAGATCAAATATACATTAGCCCCCAAGTGTCAAATATATTGCTTGCAATCTGTTTGAGACTTGCATTTGCTTTTAACACCCGTCCTGTATTTTGGCGACTTATCCTGTATTTTGATGTATTTATGGGAAGCTTTATATGAAGCCGGGTCTCAATTGACAGATTTGAAGGCCAACCTGTCGGCTCAGCAAGAAGCCCGAAGCATTGCTGATGAAAAGTGTTGGCTTCTCTCTGAGGAGCTGGCCAATGCCACTGCTGAGCTTACTTCTTTGAAAGAGACGGCAGAATCTGAAAAGGCCGCTCTGACCAAACGGGAGGACGACGCCGAGCAGCGGCTTACAGCTGTGGCTGAGGAACTCCAAGGCCTGAGGTGGCACATAGCGAAGATGTCAGCCACCCTATTTGGTAAGTTTCTATTTTACTTTGTATTGTAACATTGCCATTGAAAAACTGGCGACTCATTAGCTTTATCTGGCTTATCCAGTTCCAGGAGCCGGAAGTTGGCTTCTGATAGCCTTCTGCCACTGAAGGCCATCTATACCTTTGCGGAACAGCTATACTGCGGCGCTATCTTCACGATCAAGAGTGTTCAATATCAGGAGAAGATCCCCACTACTCTAAAAGGGGCCTTGGAACTCTTCTCCACCATGCCAAAACAGATTGAAGAACTGAAGAAGTCCGCCTTCCGCCAAGGAGCCGTCGCTGGATTGAGCCGGGCTCTGGCCTTCGCCCCCGAGCTAACGCCGGCTGAAATGATGGATGGTTACCCGTCAAAAAGAGATGACGGCTCAGAATTCACCGAAGAACATTACATTCGGTGTGTCAAAGAGTCACATTATCTGGCCTCTGTACTGGCGGATGAAGCTGACTTGAGCACCTATCAGGCGGCTTATGATGCAGAGGAGAAGAGGATTTGCGGGCCTCTCTACGAGTGGAAAGATCTGACACCTGCCTATAGTAAGGATCTTTTTCCTTGTGAGCTTGACGCGTCCCCTTTCCTTGAAGGGTCTTTTGCTGCTCTGGCTGACTGTAATTGGGACTTGGGCAATCTCCAGATAAAGCCAGCAGAAGACCCCGAGCAGGATGAGCCGGCCACTAACTGAATTTTATTCTGTTAACCTTTCTGAGCACAGACTCATGTAATGACACGTCGTGAGCGGTTGACAATGCCTTCTGCTTCTTCTAAGAGTAATTTTTGTAATAGAGTAAACATGACTCTGCCAATTGACGGCTGCATATATTTTCACCTCTCTGTGTGCACTTTCCTTCTCTCTGTGTTTCAATTTAATGTGTTGCCGGCTCTCCATGGATATACCTTGAGATTTTCTAATGAGAGGTGTCTGTCTTTGAAGACGCCATTTCTTCTCCAGAATATTAGAGCCGGATAATCTCTTTGAAAAACTCAATTTTTGTCAACCGGAGCAACATGGCTCCGATTCTTGTCGGATGAATCCATTAACGAGCCGATTGTCGTAGGATAATGTAAGCTATACCTGATGGTAAGAAGCCTCTATCGACAACTGCGGCTATTGATGAACCGGAACTTTTGAGGAGAATTGCGGCTGTGTAGCCCCCAAGTGCCGGGTAGTTCTGTCTGCAGCAACCTGGTACTTATAATTGCCTTGCTTTGACCCGGCTTGATAAGCCGGCATGATACAATATGTGATGATGATCTTTCCTTCCTCAAAGAACTCATATGACGGTTCTTCTGTGTGGATTCGAACGGTTAAACTCATACCAGTTCAGGGTCTCTATCCAGATTGGCCGTCAATTACTTGAACCGGCTCAGGGTCTCTAGGCAAGATTGGCCGTCAATTTCTTGAACCGGCTCAGGGTCTCTAAGCGAGATTGGCTGTCAATTTCTTGAACCGGCTCAGGGTCTCTAAGCGAGATTGGCCGTCAATTTCTTGAACCAGCTCAGGGTCTCTAAGCGAGATTGGCTGTCAATTTCTTGAACCGGCTCAGGGTCTCTAAGCAAGATTGACTGGTAAGAGTACAGTGAACGCCGGCTGTCGATGGGAGATGTAAGCTATACCCCAAGGCAAGAAGCCTCCATCGACAGCCGTGGCTAATAATTAGCCTGAGATGGCATAAAGCCGGCTGTTTGAAAGGAGATGTAAGCTATACTCGAAGGCAAGAACCCTCTTTCAACGGCTACAGTTGATAAGCAACTGAGTTTTGGCGTAAACACCGGTTGTTAGGGTGAGATAAGTGAACCCGTCGGTAAGAAACCCCCTTCGACAACCGCGGTTAATAAGTAACCGGAAGTGGCATAAAGTCGTCCATTAGGGTGAGATAAGCGATACCCGTCGGTAAGAAGCCCCCTTCGATGGCCGCAGTTGATAAGCAACTGAAATTTGGTGTACACGCTGTTGTCTTAGGGTCATGTAAGCTATACCAAAGGTAAGAAGCCTCCATCAACAACAGCGCTTAATGTACCCAAACTAGGCATAAAGCCAACTGTGCAAGGGAGATGTAAGCTATACCCGGAGGCAAGAAGCCTCCTTGCAATAGTTTAATAATAGTTGGCTGTGCAAAGGAGATGTAAGCTATACCCAGGCAAGAAGCCTCTTTGCAACAGTGCTTAATTGGGCATAATGCCGGCTGTGCAAGGGAGATGTGAGCTATACCCGAAGGCAAGAAGCCTCCTTGCAACAGAGTAAAAGCAGACTGTATAGGGGAGATGTAAGCTATACCCGAAGGCAAGAAGCCTCCCTGCAACAGCGCTTGATAGGGCATAAAGCCGGATGATAGACCAGCCGTTTTGATGGCGAACAAACCACTTCAACTCAAATTTTTGAGCCGGAAAATTTCATCTTGATTGTACAAAGGTATGCATAAGAGCAGGGGCCCCAGTCTTTTGCGGGGATGCTAGCTTTTACTCATGTAAGCATGATATATATAATGATAGCGGCTTTCAACGCCTGCTAAGTAAAGTATGGTCGCAGATGTGCGATATTCCATGGCCGCAACGTCTCTTGACCCGCGGTTTCTGACTCATCTCTGACATTAATGAGGTAATATGACCCATTGTTAAGGTTCCTGCTGATCACAAAAGGCCCCTCCCATGGTGGAGATAACTTATGCATTCCAGATTGGTCTTGAATCAACCGGAGCACCAGGTCACCTTCCTGGAACGTCCGGGTCTTTACCCTACGACTATGATAGCGTCGCAGGTCTTGTTGATAAATTGCCGACCTAGCTGCTGCTAACTCTCGTGCTTCATCCAAAGCGCCCAATGCATCTTGGCGTGCTATCTCATTGTCCGTCTCAACATAAGCTGCCACCCTTGGTGAGTCATGCCAGATATCACTGGGTAGAACCGCCTCAGCACCGTACACCATGAAGAAAGGCGTAAAACATGTAGATCTGTTGGTGTAGTTCTGATGCTCCATAAGATGGAAGGCAACTCCTAAACCCAACATCCGGGTGTCCGCTTCAAAGGAACCATGAGCCGTGGTTTGACACCTCTTAAAATTTCCTGATTGGCTCGCTCTGCCTGACCATCAGACTGTGGATGTGCCATGGCTGAAACATCAAGCCGGATATGCTCCTTCTCACAGAACGTTTTCATAGCTCCTTTGGATAGATTTGTTCCATTGTCCGTAATGATACTGTGTGGGTAACCAAAGCAATAAATCAGTTTCTTAACAAATTGAACCGCTGTAGCTGCGTCACATTTACTGACCGGCTCTGCCTCTACCCACTTAGTAAATTTATCAACTGCCACCAGAAGGTGTGTTTTCTTATCCTTGGATCTCTTGAAGGGCCCTACCATATCAAGTCCCCAGACCGCAAACGGCCAAGTAATTGGTATCATCCTCAACTCTTGAGCCGGAACGTGAGCACGCCGGCCAAACTTCTGACAGCCGTCACACTTACGGACTAAGTCTTCTGCGTCCTTGTGAGCCGTCAACCAGAAAAACCCATGTCGAAAAGCCTTGGCCACTAAAGATTTTGACCCGGCGTGATGTCCACAGTCGCCAGCATGAATTTCACTCAAGATTTGCCGGCCCTCCTCCGGTGAGACGCAACGCGGAAAGACACCCGTCACACT
This sequence comes from Hordeum marinum, assembly GCA_022496015.1. Lineage (NCBI taxonomy): Eukaryota > Viridiplantae > Streptophyta > Magnoliopsida > Poales > Poaceae > Hordeum > Hordeum marinum. The sequence goes on along the minus strand of CM039676.1, from coordinate 332,652,508 downwards.
ACACTTATGTAACTCACTATTGATAATCGTCATAGACTTAGAATGCCGGGTGATCTTCCTAGCCAGATCCTCTTCCTGAGGTAACTCGCCGCGTGTCAGATACGCCAAATAAGGAATAGTCCAGTCTGGGGTAGCATGCAGAGCCGCCACCAATTCCGCTTCCGGGTCAGGAATAGCCAGATCCTCCTCAGAGGGTATCTTGACAGTCGGATGATGCAATACATCCAGAAAAACATTAGGTGGTACCGGCTTTTGTTGATAGCCTAACCGTGACAAAGCATCAGCTGCCTCATTCCTGCGATGATCAATGTGATCCACTTGGTACCCCTTGAAGTGACCGGCAATGATATCAACTGCCTATCGATAAGCCGCCATCCATGGATCCTTGGAGTCCCAAGTACCTGAAACTTGTTGAGCCACCAGATCTGAGTTGCCTAAACATCTAACCCGGCTTAAATTCATCTCTTTAGCGACTCTCAGACCATGGAGCAATGCCTCATACTCAGCTGCATTATTAGTACAAGGGAACATTAACCGGAGCACATAACAAAACTTGTCACCCTTGGGGGAGGGGAGGACAACTCCTGCACCGGACCCCTCTAGCTGCCTGGACCCATCAAAGTGTATAGTCCAATACGTGTTATCCGGCTTCTCTTCGGGGGCTTGACATTCAGTCCAATCATTTATGAAATCCACCAAAGCTTGAGACTTAATTGTTGTACGAGGAACATACTTGATGTTAAGAGGACCCAACTCTAAGGCCCACTTGGCAATCCTCCCTGTAGCTTCTCTATTTTGAATGATATCTCCCAACGGGGCGGAACTGACCACTGTTATTTGGTGCCCCAAAAAGTAATGTTTTAACTTGCGGTTGGCCATGAAAACTCCGTATACTAACTTCTGCCAATGCGGATACCTCTGCTTAGACTCTGCCAAAACTTCACTAATGTAATAAACCGGCCTTTGCACAGGATACTCCTTCCCTGCCTCCTTGCGCTAAACCACAATTGCTACACTGACCGCTCTGTTGTTAGACGCCACATAAAGGACTAATGGCTCTTTCTCAACCGGAGTAGCTAACACTGGCGGCTCAGTCAACTGCTTTTTAAGAGCTTCAAGTGCTTTGGCCGCTGCTGCGCTCCACTTAAACTTGTCTGTCTTTTTCATCATCTGGTATAAGGGAATGGCTTTCTCCCCAAGCCGGCTTATGAAGCGGCTCAACGCAGCAATCCGTCCTGCAAGGCGCTGAACGTCATTAATGCACGTCGGTCCCCCTAAAGAAGTGATAGCCTTAATCTTATCCGGGTTAGCCTCAATGCCCTGCTCAGAGACCAAGAAACCCAAAAGCTTTCCTGCTGGAACACCAAAAACACATTTCGTCAGGTTAAGCATCACCTTGTAGACCTAGAGATTGTCAAAGGTTTCTTTCAAATCCTCTAGGAGAGTTTCCTTCTTTCTGGATTTAACCACAATGTCGTATACGCAAGCATGAACATTTCGGCCATTCTGACTGTGGAGGCAGTTCTGCACACGTTGTTGGTCAGTCGCCTGGGCACTCTTGAGCCCGAAAGGCATGGAGACGTAACAGAATGCCCCAAAAGGTGTAATAAATGCCGTCTTCTCCTGATATTTCGTTGCCATCTTAATCTGATGATATCCTGCATATGCATCCAGGAAGCGTAAACTTTCACATCCGGCTGTTGCATCAATAATTTGATCGATACGAGGGAGTGCAAAAGGGTCAGCCGGGCAAGCCTTGTTAAGGTCCGTGTAATCCATACACATACGCCAAGTGCCATTCTTTTTTAGCACTAGCACCGGGTTAGCCAACCACTCCAGGTGAAAAACTTCCACTATAAAGCCTGCGGCCAAGAGCCGGGCAACTTCCTCCCCAATAGCCTTACGTCTCTCTTTGTTGAACCGTCATAGAAACTGTTTGATCGGCTTAAACTTTGGATCCACATTAAGATTGTGCTCAACGAACTCTCTCGGTACACCCGGCATGTCAGAAGACTTCCATGCAAAGATGTCCCGATTCTCACGGATGAATTCGATGAGCGCGCTTTCCTATTTGGGATCCATGTGAGCCCCAATGATGAACTGCTTGGATGAGCCGCCCGGATTGAAATCTACTACCTTGGAATCATCCACTGAAAACTTGAGTGGTGGCTCCACTTTTGTCGTAGGCTTCTTCAGCGGGGTCATATCCTCTAGGTCAACGTTCTCCTTGTAGAATTTCAGCTCCTCCTGAGCACAACTAGACTCTGCATAAGCCGCATCTCCTTCCTCACACTCGAGAGCCATTTTCCTATTACCATGAACGGTAATTGTACCATTTAAGCCGGGCATTTTTAGTTGCACATAAACATAGCAAGGCCTAGCCATAAATTTAGCATAAGCCGGCCTCCCAAATAGTGCATTATAGGGACTTTTGATTTTGACCACCTCGAACCACAAGGACTCCATCCTGTAATTATGCCATCGCCAAAAGCTACTTCCAACGAAATCTGGCCCGCCGGGTATGCTGATTTACCTGGGACCACACCATGAAAGACGATGGAGGAAGGTTTAAGATCCTTGTCAAGCAACTTCATTCACCGGAAAGTGTCATAGTAAAGGATGTTGATGCTGCTGCCTCCGTCCATAAGCACTTTATTCACCATATAACCATTCACCTGAGGGGCCACAACTAGAGCCAGTCGGCCCGGGTCATCTACCCGCGGCGGGTGATCCTCCCGGCTCCACATTATGTCATACTCAGACCACGGTAAATATCGCGGGAGAGCCGGAGCAAACGCATTAACTGCTCGCCTCCGCAACTTCTCGTCTCGTTTATTGTGACCGGTTGTGAATATGTCATACTATCCAGAACTGAGTTGCTTCAGATTGCTCTGAAACCCGGACTGATTGCGCTGCTGCTGATTGTTGTTATTGTTGTTGTTGCCAGGATGCTGTTGGTGCCCCCCTTGGTTATTCTGACCCGGATGCCCATTTCCTGAACCGCGGGCGCCGAATCCAACCCCTGACCCGCCGTGCCCTAAGCCGCCAGGCGGGTCACCGCCTGATTATTACGCAGTTGGGAATGCTGGTTTTTGAATCTCTGCATGATAAAACAATCATCCCACGCATGCAAGGTCGGCTTGTCAGGCGTGCTGTGCTCTGGACAAGGCTTCCTAAGCGCTTCCTCTAAATTAAAAGGGCCTCTATTCCTTGGCCTGAATTTTCCACTCCCCTTGGGATGGTTCTGCCCTGTGTTGGTATTTGCCACTAGCTCTAAACCGCTATCAGCGCTCTTCCGCTTATTCTGATTCCCATTGTTCACAAAACCTTTTCCTTGATTGTCTTTCTTCCCTTGATTGGCTTTCTCATCATCCGAGCCTGGATCCTTTGTGTTATCTGAGTCGGCATACTTTTTTAAGGCCGTCATGAGCTCTCCCATATCCTGACATGTGCGCTTGAGCCGGCCGAGCTTCTGCTTCAATGGAACAAAATGATAGTTCTTCTCTAAAATAAGCACCGCTTGAGCCGTTGTGATCTTCTCTGAAGGGCAAATAATGGTTGACACCCGCCGGACACAAAGATGGGCCGACTCATTCTCCTGTTGAACACAATGGTCCAAGTCGACAATGGTCATAGGCTGCTTACAGGTCCCTTGGAAATTCTTAATAAACTTCGCTCTCAGCTCCGCCCATGTGCTTATCGTATTAGGCGGCAGACCTTTCAGCCATGTACGAGCCGGACCCTCAAGCATCATGATGAAATATTTTGGGCATACTGCCTCACTGACATCCAGCATCTCCATGGCCAGCTCATAACTCTCAACCCACGCCTCAGGGGGTAGATCAGCTGTGTAATTCAGAACCTTTTGAGGCCCCATGAAATCTTTCGATAGCCGTTCACTTCTCAGAGCCGGAGTTAAACATGGCACCCCTACGGCTCTGGTACTAACTACTCCCATTGAGACGGAAAGCACCGGCTCTGGACGGGTTGCCGCTATCTCTGCCTCTCGCCTGTCCCTCGCCTGGTCCGTGAGGGCTTGCGCATCTAGAGCCGCCTTATTGTCCTCCGATGGTCCGCGACGTGGGTGACTGTTGGAACACGTCGGCGACTCGTAGCGCCGGCTGAAACTTCGACTGGGGAGGGGGGTGGAGTGAACCCGGCTCCGGCTGTAAGCATACCTCTCTTGCTGGGCCATGGCCGTCTATAAATATCCAATGGCGCTTCGCACATCCTCCGCGAAGGGTGCCTCGTTTGGGATGGGAATCGTCTCAAGTCGGGCGGCCGCTACCACCATGTTCTCGGCCGGGTTAGAGTAATGACCCGCCGGTGTTGGAAAAGCCCTAGGTGAGATTTGGTTATGCTGGGGTGGATGAGTCGCTGGGCGTTCCATCGGGCGGCTCTCTGGTGCACCCGTAACTCGCCCCGCACCAGGGGTGTTAAAAAGGTTCCTCGCTTCGTAAAGTTCTGGTAGACGGGATTGATGCCTCCTCCGGCCCACCGCGGCCGCTGACCTTTGCTCTACCTCCAGACGGAAATCATCGGCCTTGATACGCTCTGCTTCCTCCTCCATCCGGGTCTTCAACTCGGCAATCCTTTGTCGTTCCTCTTCCATCCGGCCCTTGATCCGTGCCACCTCTAAATTCCTAGCTGCTTGATTATCCGGTGTTACCTCTATGTCCATGAGAGATGTAAGTTCGTCCATAAATTCCACTAGAACCTGAGCCGGCGGCGGCGGGCTATCACCCGCTGCGGCGGCTCCCGCAGCTGTGTCACCGGCAGGCTAAGCCGATCCTGCCATGAACACCGCCGCATGAACCGGGGGGCTCAGAGCATCCGTCTCAACGCCCTATACCTCAGAATAGTTGTCGTAGTAGCCCCCAAGGCCACCCTTGCTGAGCCAATACACTGATTCTGTCTCCCCACTGGAGGACTCATCTTCCGAGCAAACGAGAGTTCCCTGTGACCCGGACGCTTCCAGGTCCATGCCTTGAGTGAAACCCACGAGAACGTGCTTTTGACCCGGACGGGCACGGGCAGGCTGCACAACACTCGTAGATTGGAGACGCCGAGCCAGCTCGACGATGTTGGTGCAGACGTCCGGCCCGGGTGTAGATCCATCAACCTTTCCGATGAAAACCTGGATCCCGTCGAACGGAACCCGGAATCCATACTCCACAGAGCCAGCATCACGCCCCCAGCCGGCGTCGTCGATGTAGAGCCGGCCGCGGTGACTCTTGCTCATCCTTCCAACCACGTATCCTTCCAGCCCTGGGAGAGAGCCCTTTGAGAACTCAACACCACCAAGCGCTAGCCCCACAGTGGGCGCCAACTGTCATGGTTTTATCATGGCAGATGTCCGGGTGAACGGACTTAGGTTCGAGGCCATCGCTAACGGGGTGGACTCAAAGGGGTTAGTCGGGATGAAAGACACGGATTTACCTAGGTTCGGCCCCTTAGGTCGAGGTAATAGCCTACGTCCTGCTTGTGTTTGTATTGCTTGTGTATCGATTACAAGGAGCTAGAAGCTTGACCTAGTTCTCGATTGCCTGTCCCCTAAGTCACCTCGGGTCTGCCTTTATATAAGAGGTCAGGACCACCGGGTCGTTACAATTTCTAACCAAGTCTCTCTCTATCTTCTTGTCCAAGCCGTCTGTGAGTCGGCTTGCACGCCCGGGTCTTCTCCGTTCGGGACATTGTATGGCCCACACCTTGAGCCGCCTATCTTCCTGGGCCACTAGTCTTACGGCTCACCTTTGGGCCAGCTCACGAGCCAGCAACATTACCCGGAGCCTCCGGGGCGGGTCATATCCCCAACACTATGGGTGTTCTATTCATCACAATGTAACTAGATTGTTCACTCTAGTGCAAGTGGGAGACTGTTGGAAATATGCCCTAGAGGCAATACTAAAATGGTTATTATTGTATTTCCTTGTTCATGATAATTGTCTATTGTTCATGCTATAATTGTGTTAACCGGAAACCATAATACATGTGTGAATACATAGACAACAACAAGTCCCTAGTGAACCTCTAGTTGGCTAGCTCGTTAACCAATAGATGGTCATGGTTTCATGACCATGGACATTGGATGTCATTGATAACGGGATCACATCATTAGGAGAATGATGTGATGGACAAGACCCAATCCTAAGCATAGCACAAGATCGGGTAGTTCATCTGCTAAAGCTTTTCCAATGTCAAGTATCGTTTCCTTAGACCATGATATTGTGCAACTCCTGGATACCATAGGAAAACTTTGGGTGTGCCAAACGTCACAACGTAACTGGGTGGCTATAAAGGTACACTACGGGTATCTCCGAAAGTGTCTGTTGGGTTAGCACGAATCGAGACTCGGATTTGTCACTCCATGTGACAGAGAGGTACCTCTGGGCCCACTCGGTAAGACATCATCATAATGAGCTCAATGTGTCTAAGGAGTTATCCATGGGATGATGTGTTACGAAACGAGTAACGAGATTGAACAAGGAAAAGGGATTCCGACGATCGAATCTCAGGCAAGTATCATACCAGTAGACAAAGGGAATTGTATATAGGATTGATTGAATCCCTGACATCATGGTTCGTCCGATGAGATCATCATGGAGCATGTGGGAGACAACATGGATATCCATATCCCTCTGTTGGTTATTGACCGGAGAGGTGTCTCGGTCATGTCTACGTGTCTCCCGAACCCGTAGGGTCTACACACTTAAGGTTCGATGACGCTAGGGTTATAGGGAAATAGTGTACGTGGTTACTGAAGGTTGTTCAGACTCCCGGATGAGATCCCAGACGTCACGAGAAGCTCCAAAATGGTCCGTAGGTAAAGATTCATATATAGGAAGTGAGATTTTGGTCACGGGAAGTGTTTCGGGGATTACCGGTAACATACCGGGACCATCGGAAGGGTTTCGGGGGTCCACCAAGTGGGGCCACCAACACCAGAGGGCTGCATGGGCTGCAAGTGGGAGGGAACCAGCCCCTAGGTGGGCTGGTGCGCCCCCCACAAGGTCCCAAGGCGCAGCAGAAGGTGGTAGGGGGCAAACCCTAGGGCAGATGGGCCCTAAGACCCACCCTAGGGCAGCCGCACCCCTCTCCCTCTGTGGCCGCCGGCCAGATGGGATCTGGGGGTTTCCGCACCACCCTAGGGTAGGAACCCTAGGGCTCATCCCTCCGTCCTCCTCCTCCTATAAATAGAGGAGCCCTTGGGGATTCCGGAGACACGCATCTCTCTCTCCCATGGCGTAGCCCTACTCCTCCCTCTCCTCGTCCTCCGTAAGTGCTTAGCGAAGCTCTGCCGGAGTACCACGCAGCTCCATCGTCACCACGCCATCATGCTTCCAGAGCTCTCCCTTAACCTCACCTTCCTCCTTGCTGTATCAAGGCGTAGGAGACGTCACCCGGCTGCACGTGTGTTGAACACAGAGGTGCCGTTGTTCGGCGCTTAGATTGGATTCCACCGCGATTTGAATCGCTGCGAGTACGACTCCACCAACCGTGTTCCATTAACGCTTCCTCTTTGCGATCTTCAAAGGTATGAAGATGCACTCTCCCCTTACTCGTTGTTGGTTTCTCCATAGATGGATCTTGGTGAACACGTAGGAATTTTTTGATTTACGACTACGTATCCCAACACAATCATCACCCTCCGAACACACAGGACACCTTCTAGCTAAAGTTAACTCATATCCAGTACCTTTATCATCAATTTTCATAATAGTAAATAAATATTCAATAGGATAAACACCAATCATTTTAATATCTTCATCATGATTATGGTAAAAACCGGGTGGAAGAGCTTTTTCTAGGAATTCTAGCTTAGCTCTTAACCTAGCGGTTCTCTCCTTACTGTTATTAATAGAAACTTGGATAGATTTAGTGGACTCATTAATATCATTCTTGGGTGGCAAATTTTAATTTTTAGAGTCTCCGCATCATGACAAATCCTATCCATATTCCTAGCCATATCGTCAACTTTATGTAGTTTTTATTCTACCATAGTTTTAAAAATATTTTGAGAACTAATAAATTCTTTAATGGTGTTATTATTATTATTAAAACAATTTCCATAGGAATTACCATAATTTTTAGAGGAATTACCATAATTTTTAGAGGAATTGCCGGGGTACAAGCTAGCATTGAAATTCATTGTATAAGCATTGTTGTTGAAATTATTTCAAGAGAGAAACTTCACATCAATAGCATCATTATTATTTTCAATAAAAGTAGACAATGGCATATCATTGGTATCAACATGAGCATGATTATTAGCAACCATATTCATAAGAGCATCCATCTTATCACTCAAAGTGGCAATTTCTTCAACAGAATTTACCTTCTTACAAGTTGGAACTCGCTCAGTGTGCCATTGAGAACAATTTGTCATGATGTTGTCCAAAAGTTTTAGAGTGTCTCCCAGTGCCACCTCCATAAAGGTACCACCTATAGTAGAATCTAGAAGATTTCTAGATACAAAGTTTAGTCCTGCATAGAAATTTTGTATAATCATCCATAAACCTAAGCCATGATGGGACAATTTCTAATCATTAATTTCATCACCTCCCATGGTTGTGCAACATGTTATTACTCATGTTGTTTAAAATTCATAATTTGATTACGAAGAGACATAATCTTAGCAGGAGGAAAATATTTGGTAATGAAAGCATCTTAACACTTATCCCATGTTCTAATACTATTACGAGGTAAAGATGAAAACCAAGCTTTAGATTTGTCATAGTGAAAAGGGAAATAGTTTCAATTTGACTACATCATTATCCATATCCTTGTTATTTTTCATGTAACATAATTCAACAAGATTATTGATATGCGAAGCCGAATCCTCATTAGGACTTCCGGAAAATTGATCTTTCATAACAAGATTTATCAATGCAGCATTAATATCATAAAACTTCACACTAGTGGTGGGTGGTATAGGAGTACTAATAAAATCATTGTTTTGAGAAGTCACACAACTTGGTTTTTTATTGAGACATGGTGATGAGACAAGCAAACTAACAAGTGAAGCACGTAAATAGCAAGTATAGCAAGCAAACAAGTAAACTAGCAAGGATAAATATTTTTGTGTTTTTTATACTTTGAGCCATGCAAATATGATGAAAAGTAAAAAAGTATAACAAGTGAATGATAATTTGTGTGAAGGTACTTGATAATACTTTGATGAAGTCTCCCAGGCAATGATGCCAGAAATTATTCCTACTACTTGTAAATTGTGTCGGGATTATCCCCAAAGAGGAGAGGATATGCAACATAGTAGAGATAATTATTTACCTCAGTGAGAACCAAGGTTATTGAAGCAATAGGAGAACCACGCAAACTCCCATCCTCAGCACCTACACACAAAAGAGCAACACTTGCACCCAACGCGGGCAAGGGGGTTATCAAGCCCCTTGAACTCGTTACTCGCAAGTATTAAATAGTTATAGATAGATAATGTAAATATAAAATAAAATGAAAAAAGGTAAATCGAAGCAATATTAATAGTTTTTTTAATAATGTTTGTGAAGACCTGGGGGCATAGTTTTCCCTAGAGGCTTCTCTTGAAGAAGAAAGCATACAGCGGATAGAGAAATTATTGTTGGGCAATTGATACAAAAGCACATATGTATGAAATATGTATTCACGGTAATGATCATATATATAGGAATCACGTCCATAAGGAAGTATACCGACTCATACCTGCATCTTCTACTCCACCCATCGACCACTATTCAGCATGCATCTAGAGTATTAAGTAAAAAATAGAGTAATGCTTGGAGAAAGATGACATGATGTAGATAAAGTAAACTAAAATAATATGAATAAATCCCATCTTTTTATCCTTAATGGCACATATGTGCCATGTACCCTTGTGTCACTAGGATTGGGGACCGCAAGACCGAATCCATCACAATGCACCACTCCCGTCGAAGATAAATCAATCTAGTTGGCCAAACCAAACAAATAGATTAGAGGGAAATGTGAAGATATCATAATCATGCATATAAGAAACCAGAAAAGACTCTATATATTTTCATGAATAATCTGACCATAAACCCACAATTCATTGGATCCCAACAAACACACCGCAAAGATGATTACATCAAATAGATCACCGCGGGAATCGCGGTGAACTTTGTATTGAAGAACATAGAGAGAGAAATAGTCATCTAGGTACTAGCTATGGAATCATAGGTCTATGGTAAACTAATCACATATCACAATGGGAGCAACAAGGTTGATGTAGAGGCCCTTCGTGATTGATCCCCCTTTGGCAGGGCACCAGAACAAGGCTCCAGATGGGATCACAGCAGAATAGAGACTTGCAGCTGCGGAAAAAGTATTTGGCCTGGATCTCTATTGTTTTCTCAATATTATAGGATTTATAGAGGTGGAGTTAGGTCAGGAGGCATCAGAAGGTGGTCCCAAGCCATCAGGGCGCGCCTTGTTTGCTTGGCACCACCCCGTGTGGCGTCTGGTCTCCCTCTGAAGCTTCCAAGTCTTATTTTTGACAAGGAAAAATAATCAAAAAGTTTCGTTGCATTTGGACTTCATTTGGTACTAATTTCTTGAAAACCAAATAGCGCGCAGAAAAAAGCAACTGGCACTAGGCGCTGGGTTAAGAGGTTAGATCCCAAAAATGATATAAAACAACATACAAATGCATATAAAGTATCCAAGATTGATAATATAATAGCATGAAACAATCTGGTAACAGGGGAAATAGAGACGCGTCATTTTAACCAGGTTCGGGCCCTCTTGAGGAGGTAAATCACTACTTCCTGCTTCTTAACAAGTAATTTTGATGGGGTACAATGTACATATTGATCTACCTCGAGATCGTATGGAGTTGTTCTAAGCTCTAAACCTTGTGAATGTCTGCTCTACAGACTAAATCCCACTATTTATATAGGCGTTGTGGGTTCCTACGGTTTACACATAGTAAGTTACAATTTAGGGATAAACATGTTAATCTTTGAAATATTCTTGACGCGTATTCCAAGCCTCCGTGAGATCTTCATCTTTATTATGCCGAAGATATGGGATAGTGTGGCACAATCACCATCCTTTGGTAGGTCGTCGGCCTGTCCTATAACCGGCAGGCCGACATGGCAAGCACCCCTTAATCCATGACAACAATAGTAGCCCCTGAAGTAGTCTTCAAGCTGAGGGCATCATGCATCTTCCTTGGAACATCTTCATAAACCTTAGGTGCTCGGCTTCGTAGGTCAGTTCCATCCTCCACGTCAGTCTCTGACTCTCAGGTTCTGCCCAATCCCGAGGTCTTCTTAACTTTCTCTCTTGTAACCTATGATGTGTGTTACCACTCATTCAAAAGGGAACAATTCTCAATAAGCCCCCTTTGTTGGTTCATTCCGAACCGAGATATCATTTTATGTAGTAGTGAGGTTCGTTGCATGGGACCAGGCCAAAAAGCCTTACAAACCTACCTCGATGGAAAATCAAAACGTCATTGTTGTTAGGTTTTCCAGGCAATCCTTATCAATAGTCACTTACTGCCACACCATGGCCTAAGGCAGTTTTCATTGACACGTCGCTTCAAGCGAGACATCATGCTCTGGATGTTTAGCAACATTATCAACATAAAAACGCCTCAATTCCAGCGCACATATATTGCACGATGTATAAGGAACCGATGATTTTATTGTGAGGTGGGCATACTTTGGCCTTTTACTAACCCATAAAAGAGAAAGGAGGTAAATTGACTCCATTCACACCTTCATTCCTGAGCCATATCGCATATCTTCTTCCTTAGAGCTCCAACACCCCAAGATCTGCTTTTGATCCATCCTAGTCTCTTACCCTAACGCAAATGGTAGGAGAAGGCAAAGACGTGGTACCCCAGCGCTCGAAGCCGCCAGCACAAGGAGGCAATGGATGTCTTCCATCGTTAGCGAGGGCACCATTCTCAAGCTCAAAACAAATGGGTACATTCCGGCCGCGGCGAATACCCAGTCTCCTATTGAGGGAGACGCAGTTCATTCTACCTCCGCCATCCCTGCTCCTAAAAAGGAGGAGCGGTGGTTTTAATCCCCTACTTCACCCGCGGCCTTGGATTTACTCTTCACCCCTTTGTCCAGGGTCTTTTATTCTTTTATGGGCTTGACTTCCACCATCTTTCCCTAAACTCAATCCTTCACATCGCCTCCTTACTATCTGCAAAGTTTTCCTCCGCCTGGGGTGATAACCCACAAGTATAGGGGATCGCAACATTCTTCGAGGGTAGTATTTCACCCAAATTAATTGATTCGACACAAGGGAAACCAAAGGATATTTATGATTCTTAGCAGTTGAGTTGTCAATTCAATGACACTTGGAACTATATCTTTCTACAGCAGAGTATTTAGTAGCACAATAGTTTGATAGCTTTGGTACTAGCGGTAACGGCAATAGTAGTAATAGAAGCAGTTCGGTAGTGATTGTAACAACAGTAGCAACAATAGTAACTTAGCAAAGAAAATTTAAGCTAGGTGTAGGCATTGGATCGGTGATGGATAATTGTATGATCACATATATCATGTATCAGTCACAACCTAGAGCAACACAGAACTAGCTCCAATTCGTCAATTCAATGTAGGCATGTATTCCATATATAATTATACGTGATTATGATAAGAGATTGTAAAACATATTTTGTCCAACCCTCCCGTGGAAGCAGGGTCCTAATGGAAATCTAAGGGCAATTAAGGTATCCTATCAATAGAGAACCGGAACAAAGCATTGACACAAGGTGTTTACATGAACTCCTCATATTATGATCATCACGAGAGGTGGTTCCAATTTCTGTCACTTTGGGGTCTACGGATCATAACACATAATAGGTGCATACAACTTGGGTCGGATTTCGAGCTCCGCAAAACCCCAAGAGAGTTCAAACACACGGGCGTGTATGAAGATCCCCAGCAGCTTCACCCCTCCTAGCTCACAGCCCGGTAGCCTAGTTCGATGAACTCGCATGATGACGAGGAAGAAGATGGCACACGAGGATTTACCTAGGTTCTGGCCTCCATGAAGCATAAAACCCTACTCCTGCTTTGGTGGATTCCCTCACGAGGATCTTTGTGGATGAACTAGTACAGTGTCTAGTTGCCTCGTGAGGGTGCTCTCGTGGTCTCTCTTCTTCTCTGGTCGCCCTTCTCTACGGAGCAGCCTAGCCTCTATTTATAGTGGCCCGGGTCCTCTTCGCTTATCGCTATGGCGGGAAGGAATCCCACAACGACCAAATTTGAAGGAGGGCAAGGGGTACATCCTTATCCTGACGAAAGGTGGTCTTCTCCTGCAAAGTAGATGTTGGTGATGCAGTGGTGGGCTCGGCGATGACATCCGTCCTGCAGGGCTCGTGGTCTCGGTCTTGTTGCACTGGAATGAAAACCTTTGGGGGTGCTTTGGGAACCTGCATACGTCCTTGCCCCCTTTGCACCAAAGGGGAAACGGTCCCATCTGGCGCGCTGGCGCCCGCCTAGCCCATCTTGCGTCATCCTTCCCCTCCTGAGGCTAAGCGTTGCATAGAGATCGCCGCCGCTCAGGAAGGGGCCAGGGGAGGCCTATTCCCTTGCGAGTCTTGGCACTGGTTCCCTCGTGATCTCAGGGATCTCGCGAGGGCCTTGTCTCGAGTGGGGCCATGCTGGGCCATCCCTGTCCGTCAGAGTAGGCTGTGCCCTGGGCCGCAGGCTGGCGGGTCTGGGTACCCCCGTTCCCTGAACGCCGATAGTAGCCCTCAGGCCAAAGGTGCGCTCGAGTTGGTTTCTGGGAGAAGCCATTAAAGATGGCCCGAAGCGCCGCGGGCCCCAACCGCCTTTGGGCCAGGCTTGACACGCGGCACTCTGCGAGAGGCCGATGCCTCCACTTCCTCATGCCGCCTTGGCAACTGCCCGGGCTGTCAAATTGCTTGGCGCACGCCACCAAGACATCTATATTCCCCATCGGTCTCGTCGTTTGTTTTCCCCTCTCCTGCGGCTTTCGCCTTCTCCGCCAAATCCTGCGCCCGCCCTGACCTGGCTGCCTACCATGGCCCCCAAGAAGAGAGGGGGAGAGGGTCCGAAGACGTTGTGGACTTTGTCAGCGTTGGAGCCCGCGTTGGGCCGGTCCTTGGTGGTGAATCTTGAGGGGTTGGAGAAGGTTCGACTGGTGGTCGCCACCAGCTCCAACGAATGGGGAGCGACCAAGATTCGGCTGGGCTCGCAGCCTCTGAGCAAGCTAGAGGCCACCGTCATTCCCCTTCATCTCCATGCCCTTCTCTCGGGCTTGTTGCCGCCATTCTCGGACTTCCTTTCTGTCGTGCTCTCGCATTATCAGGTTCATGTGCTCCATCTTGACCCCGGCTCCCTCCTGCTCCTTTCTACCTTTGTGTTTCTGTGTGAGGCCTTCGTCGGCGTCCCTCCTTCCGTAGCCCTGCTTCGCCACTTATTCTCCCTCCAGTTGAACCCTAAGGGACAATGCTCTGGATGTGTAGTGGTCGATGCGTCCGCTGACGGGGCCCTTGATGCCCGACTCTCCACGAATGCAGAAGGATTCTAGAGGAAGTGGGCGTACGTTGATGTTGCTCAGGTCGCCCCCTGTTTGAACCCCCATTGGTTCCCGCAATGCCGAATCCTGGGTGGGAGCACGAGGAGCTTGTTGACCCACGGCTCGCGCAGGTTTTGGTCAGGCTGGCGGAGCTGAAGAAGGCGGGTGTGACAATGGCGATGGTGGTGCGGGAGTTGTCCTGCTGACGAATTGCTCCTCTTCAGCGTCAGTCCCGCCCAATGTGGGCTTTCGCAGGCTGTCATGACTCCATGAGGATCCAGGTCCCGTCTCTTTCTTCCCGTGTGCTGTGCGAGCTGCTCCACCGCCTGACCAGCGGGGAACCGGATGAGCTCCCTCAGGACAGCCTCCCCTTGTATAACTACAAGGACGGGGAAACCCTCGTCCGGAAGATGTCGCGCTTCGATGAGTGGGGGTTTCTTCCTCTGGAAGGAGCGCGTCCCAGGGTGATCCCCCCGTGAGGGTCTCGAGTCCTGGGGGTCCTGAGTCGCGGCTCCTTCCTTGGCTGAGGTGGGGCGTCCCACGTCGCCCATTCTCCAGACTCTTGCTATGGCCCAGCCCAGGGGTGAGGGTGACACCCCGTCAATGAAGGAGGCCGCCGCCTCCGTCATAGAGTGCCAGGTGTCGGTCGCCGACACATCATCCTCCGGCCCCCGCGCTCGCCGAAAGAGGAAGGTGCCCGGGGGCCGCCGCTTCCCGACGGCGTGGGTGCCGATCAAGAGGAAATGGGTCGTCGTGGATGAGTAAGCGCATGTGTCCCCTCAGTCTTCTCTTGGTGCACTCTTTTCTGAATTTCTGTTCCGCAGGCTCCCCACTAACGGAGGAAGAGTCATGCCATCATCGCCGCCTCCTAAGGCCACCGGGCCCATCGTGGCCCCATCTTCTGTGGACTGCGGAACTCCATGTGAATGGGCACCCTCACCCGAGCTCATGCGGTCCTTAGGAGGCCCAGAGCATGAGCTTTCCATGAACTTCTTCATACGTGGCCTCCAACTCATAGGGGAGGGGCTATGCCCCCCGCTGACGGCCTTCCCTGGGGACATGTCGTGTCGTGCCCTCGGGCCCTCCTCGGGCGAAGACACGGGGCCTCGGGAGACGCAACTTGCACATGGGGAGGAAAGGTGGGATCCCCTAGCCCCTGGGCACGCGTCGGGGTCATGCGGCCCCTCATGTGCCTTCCTCTTCATCCTAGGAGAAGGCAGTGGTCCTGGTTGGGCCCTCGAGCTCGCAAGTGACCGAAGCGCCATGCGGCGTGGTTTCCTCCAAGCCGCGGCGAACGCGCTAGGGCCCCTGGGGATGGAGCTTTCCGACACCGACACCCGCCTGGAGGCGGAGCGCCAGCGCCTCGCGCGAGAGTGGCATCATCTTGGGTCACTGTAAATCTTAGCCGCCTGCAACACGAGCGCGCTCGTGAAGATGCCGAGGGGTCCCTTGCCGTCATGATGGAGGCTCGCAAACGCACCCTTGCTGAGGCTCAAGCTACCGACAGCCGACGCAAGGCCTTTGAGGATCACTTGGAGGAGCTTCAAGCCTTCAATGCCGCCCTTGAAAGGCGAATCCAGATGCGGAGGGCTGCACTTGACAACCTGGTGATCGAGTCCTCACTGACGGTGCGGACCCCCGTATGCCCGAAGACGCGTTGGCGATGGAGGCGCTGGAGCAGAGCCTAGAGCGCGAGAGACTGGAGGTAAGGGAGCACCAGGTGTTGCTAGCCGAGGAATCCCTCACCACCCGCGAGGCGCGGGTTCAAGAGGAGATTGATGACAAGGTGGCGGGTGTTTGGCTCTTCCTTCTCCGGGATTATCGCACCAAGTTGAAGCTTCAGGAATCTCGTTTCTAAAGGTGACGCGACCACCTAAAAGGCGAGGCCAACGACCTCAGGAGAAGGTTAGGGCAGGCGGAGCGACGCCAAAAAGCTACAATGGATGCCCAAGCGGCTGCCGAGGCCGAGCTGTCTTTCCTCTACAAGCAGGTGAAGGGTGTTAATTCCCTCGTGGAGAAGGCTTCGGACGAGGCGAATCATGCTCGCGGCCTTCGGCACGCACGCTCCAAGATGTTCCGGTCCCTCGAGAAGAGGGCCCACCGGGCCTTGAGCAACATCTGTGGCAACAGCGTCACGAGCCCCCTCGTCCCTGACGACGTCGGGTACCTGGGCTTCTTTTCCAGGGTCATGGAGCGCCTTGAAGGGGTGCGGAGAAGATCAGCAAGCTCGTGGAGGAGAAGCGTCGCGACTTCCTCGTGCAGGCAGCCTCGCGCATCTTCAGCCATCTCCTTCGCCTCGACCCGCACTTCGACTTTGAGGTGGTGATCGCCCCCGTGCCCGAAGTGATTCGAGATGCCCTTGCCGAGTAGGTGAAGGAACATGTGGAGGACCTGATAGCAGAGCTATCTTATGATGAACCTGAGGACCATGTTGGATCCGGCGAGTGCGAGGCTGGCACTGGTGGTGATGACGAGAGCGACGACAACGGCATGTCTCCATGAGTAGTGTTCTTGTTTACCTGACAGGGTTATGAATGTGGCCTGGTGGCGACTCTAATGTAGTTTGAAAAGACATTTGAGGGTGCTCCCTTATGACGTGATGTATTGTGCCTTGCTCCCTTTTGCCAGAAGTTCCTGCTGACCCGATCAACCGTGTCGCGCGAGCATCCGAGCACCTAGGCCTTGGTAGGGTGTGCGTGGCAGCGCATCACCCGTGTCCCGCGATTGCATACCGTTCCCTTGGGGGAGAGGGAGGGGCCGACCATTGCCAGACTTCCCAAGGAAAGTGAGGTGCAAAACAGAAATTGCCACCAAGAAAGAGTGAAACCCCTTGTTTCCAGAAGAAAAACACAAGAACGCCAAATTTCATTCCAAAAGGAGACAAATTCGAATACAAAAGGAACGAGCAATAGCCGCGTCCGGCACCTAGGCTAGTATTTGTCTTCGTCTTTGTCTTCCCCTAGCACGGAGCGTAGGGCATCCACGTTGCGTGGGCATAGCCATTGGAGGGCAGTGTTGTCCGCCAGTGCAGAGCATGGGGCTTCCACTTGGGCGTGGGATGGAACCCCTCCACGTCCTCGGGGCCTTGGGGCGTATACAACCCACTCATTATTACGTGAGAGTGTCACGGGTTGGTCCTGGGGGTGTAGAGGGAGCTCCATGCCTCTCGGACACGAAGCCCACTTCCCGCCCCCAAGCTTGGCGTGGCGAAGTAAGGTCGGCTCCAGACGGGCCCTCGAGCATGGGGGGAGCCCCTCGCGTTCTCTGTAGGGAAGGCCCGCCTCGGAACTGGGCCTCGGGCGTTCCGGAGCCCGAGGTCGGATGCCGTCGTTGTAGTAACGCCACAGCCCCCTGCTCTACGGGCAAGGCCCGGCAGGGCCGTTCCGCTATGCGCGAGGCTGACGCCCAAGGCGGTGCCCCAACGCGCCTTGCTTAGGTGCCCGGGGACCCACATAGTTACCCGATACCCCATCCCCAGGCGAGGCGATCCGGGCCCGCAGACATGGGCGAGTACGTGATCCCCGTTGGTGGTCAAACGAAGCCTGACTCGGAGACATGGGTGTGTGTTCCACCCTTCGTCTCCAAGCAGGCGACGCGCGTCCTGGGGACATGGGCGTGTGTTCCACCCTCCATCTCTAGGTCGGGGTCGCCTGACCCGGGGACACGGGCGTGTGTTTCACCCTCTGTTCGTCGGTCCACAAACCTAGGTGCCTGCTCGGGGCAGCTCCCTACCAGCGGGTGTTCCTCACGAGGTTGCTAGTGTCAGTTACCCTCGCGAGACCAACCCCGCATGCCACCCTCGCGAGGTTGTGCATACCATCCCGGGCAAGAGCTGCTTGCGAGGTTGCGTACGCTCCTCCTGTTGTCGTGGTAGCCGGCGTTGCTCCCTTCACAGCCCGGGCGCTCATCAACATGGTCGTTGTCGAGTTGCTCGAGCTCCCGGGCGCCGGTGTAGACGAGCATGTGGGCGGCCGCCTTGGGCCCGATGGGCGTGATGGGAGGCGCAAGGCGACGCCCACCCCATGCGTCCATCACCCTCCACCAGTCCTCGTCCGCACCTGGGGCCAACTCTTGCATGCCCGACGAACCGGGCCACACCCCCAGCGGGTGCAGGTCGCAACGCGCTTCCCAAGCGCGCCCGCGTGACCCCAGCGTTGTGCCGGTCAGTTGAGCGAGTCCAAGGGCATGAGCCCCTAGGCCCGTCCAGTAGGGATGCGCCTGGGTGGTGGTGGCGTGCCTGGGCGCGCGACGTGCCCAGTCATTGCAGCGACCGCGTGCAACGTGGAGATGTTGTAGTTCACGGGCCACGAGGAGCGCGACACACCTGTGCGTCGGGTCGTGGCAGACTCGGAAGGGCGACGACGCGACCCAGACGTGGGGAAGGGCCGGGGCGACGAGAACATGCCGTGCGGTTCGTGAAGGCGGCGGCCCCCGACGTTTGTCAAGGGCCCGGTTGGCGATGGCACCCGCCAACGGGGAGGCAGGGCGACACAGGATGCCGAGGCCCACTGGCGCCTCTCATGCCACGCGAGCAGCCCGCCGTTCAGCACGGGCTCAGTGTCCTTTGGCTATGGAGACGACGAGCGTAGGCGAGGCGAGGCTTGTGCAAGGATTCCGACACGCCCCCTACCTGGCACGACAAATGTCGGATTTTGGGCTCTACAAAACCCAAGAGAGTTCGAACACAGGGGCATGTGCGAAGATCCCCAACAGCTTCACCCCTCCTAGCTCACAACCCGGTAGCCTAGTTCGATGAACTCGCACGATGACGAGGAAGAAGATGGCACACAAGGATTTACCTAGGTTCGGGTCGCCTTGAAGCGTAAAACCCTACTCCTGCTTTGGTGGATTGCGTCACGAGGAGGTTTGTGGATGAACTAGTACAATGGCGAGTTGCCTCGTGAGGGCGCTCTGGTGGCCTTTCTTCTCTAGTTACCCTTCTCTACGAAGGAGCCTAGCCTCTATATATAGTGGCCCGGGTCCTCTTCCCTTATCGCTATGGCGGAAAGGGATCCCACAATGACCAAATTCGAAGGGGGACAAGGGGTAAATCCTTATCCTGACGTAAGGTGCTCTTTCCCATCTGCGGAGCCTAGATCAGATTCTAGATCTGCCCTCCCGAAAAAGAACATGAGGTGGTGGTGGCTCTGTATCGTAACACGTGATGAAACTTTCTCCTTTATTTTTTTCTAGATGAGGCGAAGCTTACATGACCGAAGGTAGGGCAAATGGAGTTCCCAAGAGCCCACAAGCCCAGGTGGCGCGCCCTAGGGGTGCAACTTGAGCTTGTTGCTCTATGGTGGCCCCCCTCCGTTAGTTCTTTTCGCTAGTATTTTTTATATATTTCAGAAAAAATCTCCGTAATTTTTTGAACAATTCCAGCACAAAAACAACACCAAGGTAGTTCTACTGAAAACAGGGTTAGGCCAGGTTAGTTTTACATAAATCATGAAATTTATAGTCCAAAACAAGAGCAAAAATGTATGGAAAAGTGGATACGTTGGAGACGTATCATGAAGCCACACTTTGGGTTGTGGTTCAAAGTGTTCGCCATCAAGCTACACAACGACGACTCCAAACTTGCCGAGTGCGGAGGAGCAATGACAATTAAAATTCTCCGGGTCACCTGGCAAGAGGGGTCTTTTAACGAAACTGTGACGTTGTGGCGGCAAGAATGGTTTTACCTGACTGACAATAAGCAAGGTCCAGCCTTCTCGACTGAGGGCCCAAATAGGTTGCACTCCTGGACCACCAAGCGTGTCTCTAGAGTAAACGAAGCCGAGGTGAAGTAGCTCCAAGGTCGGCTCAAGGCCGTGGTGGATTCGGGTATTACCTCGACACATGTAGTGAATGTGCTGCTTCTCCGACACGCCCTACCTCTCCGGATCTGAGCTAGGTTTTTGGTATGACAACCCTGTCCACAAGGTGTGAGTTTTAATGTAAGCCTTTCAACGCTAAGCATCATTCTTTTGATTGAGCATTAACGTGTGTTTGCTATGCAGGAATTGCACGAACGTGCTCGGAAGATGTTGTGTCCCAAGAAGGCCACCGTTCCTCCCCTCCCGTCAATGCCAAGCTTGGCGTGCTCAACATTGGCATCCGATTAGCCGTTTGGTGGCAACATGAAGGTGAACAGCTTCACTTTTCGAGTCTCTGGAGGCGGAGTTGGAAAGCTCCGAGTCGAAGCTGGAGAAGGAGAAGCTTAAGTTTTTTGGGCTCATGGCCGGACACGAGGAACAGAGGCTGGTGACCATTTATATTAGGTATTAATTATACCTCCAAAACCAGACTAGCACCACTTAGTTGATGTAAACGCAATGAAATATGTCATGTTTATATGAAATCCATTTGTGTTTGATCAAATTTCGTCTGATTTGTTGTAGTAGTATTTGAAATGTATGCGGCTATTGTTAGATGGCGGAGAGATGCGAGAGAAAACTTATGGGCTGCCGTTGGAGATACCCTTAGTCTCATACATGCACAAGTTTCACCATAATCCGTACGAATGTACTTATAAACCTTGCTGGCAACTTGACTTGCACCTGTAGAATATCTCCCATCAGTTGGTCGGGCATGATCAAAGTGTATGAACCTGAACCTGTATTGTCAGTTTGCTCAATAAAATCAATCTAGGGTTTGCAAAACCATCACTCTTCAATCATGATTTCTAAACAACCATGGCCTCCTGTTCATCAGAGTGCACTAGGGCTAAACATGTGAACCTTGGAAATTGACAACCAACTGGCATTCTTCCGCGGCTGAGAAGTTCTACCATCCCAAACGAATTCATCAGTACGAATCAGCAAACAAGAAACTCAAACAAGTTGAACACCGCCGAAAGGACACGGAACCCTAGTTTTTTTTTTCACTAGGCACTTTCTTAGCCATGCATAGAATTTGTTATAAAGAAAAGAATAAATTTGAGAAGGATGAGACTGCTGTGCCATCACATCAAAATAACGTTCTATGGCACATATGGCCATTAACGAATATAAGCTACTGTATACACGGAGCGGTTCTAATACTACTAAACATACTCATAATAGTGCCATCAGTACAAAACAGTATCACTTTATACAAATTTACAGGGGTTTGCACTTGACAACCGTCCACTGCAGACCACTGGACTATAATAACATAACATAATACCAAATCCAGTTCCGCTTGAATCTAAGTAATACTTCACGTCTAAAGGTTTTATCAGTCATACCACACGACAGCCCTGGAAATTTGTCGTTCTACCTAACGTTCTACAAATAACGTTCTACCTATATCATGTCTAAAGGTTTTATCAGTCATACCACACAGAAGGCAACCTTAAGCTCTTTCCAAAGATTTATCATAGTCAACCTTGTAACTCGGAAGAAGGGACCATGTGACAGTTACCTCCATCTCACAGGAACCAATCTTAATATTCTCCTTGCTTTTACCAGCTCTCTTGGGAGTAAAAGTACGAACTCTCCTCACATTTTTCTCATCACTACCATGCAGTGCCTTTGCCGAAAATACTAGCTTACCTTCATGCTGAGGAAGCTCGACGGAGACCACACAGCGTGAAAGTTCAATCCTTCCACTAGCATCAACCGGCAACTTGTCACCTTCAAAAGCAAGCAACAAAACCTCCATGTCTTCGTAACTAGCTGTGCTGGCAGTGAATAATCCCCTGCAGCCAGGCCATAACCCATGCTTTTTGACTTTGACACTGATTGCTGCTTCCACACAGTGGTACATCCGAACATATGACAACTCCAATGTGCTAAGCTTGCTAGGCACAGCACGATAAGACGGGCTGGATGGCATAGACCTGACTACTAAATAGCTAAAATACATATCCTCCAATTCAGTGGCGCCCTTTACTTTCAGATCAACCTCAATATAGGTAGGATGTACATCCACCACAACTCCTCGGGTGGGGCCTGTCAGCGTAAGGAAACGATCCTGCAAGCAATATATGGTTGCATAAATAGCAATGCTTCAGTATAATAATAAGACTGGGACCATCACAATATCCAAATATACCCAAAGTTGTGCAGGATTGTTCAATCATAAGAGGCATCAAGATTGATCGAAGCAAGCTAAATTAGAATTATCTGATACCAGAGAAGTGGTAAATAAAGCAAAAACCATAACCTAAGTTGTATGGATACGGCTGGAAACCAGCGTATCAGGTGTCAGATACGTCCGGACACTCGAATACGTCCGGATACCCGCGGATACGTATTGGACATGTATCCCACGTTTTTCTAATTTCCAAATAAATAAAATAACTCGGATACATCAGGGATACTGGTTGGATACTCACGGACACGGGAAAACCCTACGCGCCTCTATCTATATACCCACGACAGCCCCCTCCCCATTTTCCCCCACCCCGAGCCGCCGCCTCCAGCTACACAGGCGAGGAAGGCCGTCGGCCTCCACCACCTCGATTTACCGCCAGCCGCCAGCCGCTGGCGTCAACTGCAGCCTGCCGCTGCCGCTCAGAACAGGAGAGGCAGCAATGCCGATGGGGTAGGCCGCTGCCTCTGCCATGGATTCGCAAGACATGGTGGGGAATCCATGGCAATGCTGCCCCAGAATTGTGAATGGTGGCACTAAAATTACTTGGGCAGACATCATCTTCTTGTGCCCAAAGAAATTGGAGCACTTATGCTCTGATAGAAAGCAAAAAGAAACAGGTCCTTTATTGCCTATTCTCCTTATTTTTTTTACTTTAGCAACTACTTGGAAGTTGGAATCTGCGCTCAATTTTATTTGTTGTAGGCTGACCCCAGGGCGTGCTGAGGATCATGTGCATCAAAACCTCCGTATTCTTTCAAGGAAATCAGAAGAGTATAAAACTGGCTCATCAAGATACTGGGACATTGGAGGAGACACCCACGATGTATTTGGTGGTGGTGCAAATTTTCTTCAGCAAGCTGTGATCTCACTTGATGAACCAGACTTGCAGGCCAGGCTGGATCATGGTTTTTAAGGCGTCGTTATCTCGTCGCTATAGCAACGATAAAAGGTATGGCGTGGTCCCAGTCTAAAGCGTCCAGGCTCGCAATACTTTTGGCCTGTGGTGTCCCTGTATCGTCCATATGACTGGTTTTTGGTCGTCATGCCTGAAACTGGACGCCACAGGCAAGAGAGTTGGTACACACGGGGACCAGCAGCCAGCGGTAGGAAAATTGGCATGCACGGGACCAGCAGCCAGCAGCGGGAAGGAAAGGGAGATGGGGAGGGAAAAGAGTATCCAAGGCAGGCAGAGAGAGAGAAGGAAAAGGAGATCATGAGGGAAAAGCTGAGAGAGAGAAGGAAAAGGAGATCAGGAGAGAAAGGGGTTTCCAGAGGCAGGAGAGAGAGAAAGAGAGAGAGAGAGAGAGAGAGAAAGAAAAGGAGATGGGAGGGGAAAGAGTTTCGAGAGGCCATGTCAGGGTGAAAGTGTTGCATACCTATCCACTCCTTCCGCCACCCCCCTTTCCCCTCCTGATCTGCCAGCTCCATCCAGCTATAGGGCAGTGACTCGGACTCTGCTAGGTGCTTCAGTTTGTTGTCATAGATATTACAGAGTTAGATTATGTCTATGACATTGTGATTTAATTTTCTATCATACAAAGTTAAGTTGTGTCTATAATGTCGCCACACCATACGCCATAAGCGTTATAATGTTATGAAGGGGGTCGGTCGCCATAAAACGCGTTACGCCATAAAAACATTGGGCTGGATGATGTTGCGGCATTGGACAATGAAGCTGGAGATGGGAGAGACAGAGATTGACCCAGCAAATTGAGATTCATAATTCATGTGATTTTAGTTTGTTGCATGCACTTTCTAAGTTGTGTATTTTGGTCAGATTATCCTATTATGTACTGGCTACCTAAAACTCTGTTTATGTGTGTTATGTTGTTGAATTCAAAGTTTCAAACTGTTATTTTGTGATTTATTTGCTTGCTGCCTTGCCATCTGCCAAGCTTTGGAATGTGGAGAAATAAATGAATCATGAATGCAATGAGATTGATTCAACTCCATTTGTCTGCAATGTAAGCATGATGCCTCTTTCCATTATGATTGCATACATTTGTTTAGTGTGCTAATTTACTCTGTTGTCGGTACTTGGCAACTAGGTGAAAAAGAGAAGACGAGAAGCGTGGGGAAGATAACACAAACAATGCCAACTTCATATTGCTAAGTCTTAAATGTTCACTTTTTCTGAATTCTCATACAAAAAGGAAATCAATTTCTATATATTTTAAATATTTATTATATATATACAAAGGCATCCCCATATCGGGAGTTTTAAAAAATGGCCGTATCGGCATATCGCAGTATCCGTATCCATATCACCGTATCCATGGAACTTAGACCATAACAGAATTATCTCTAGAACCTTCAGACCAATCAGACTTGTATGCTAATATTTAATCATAATTGAAGTTAGATGAAGAGCAGACCATATAGTATTTCATGCACGGTGAATATGAAGCTCCTCAGCGATGGTTTTGTTTCATACATTAAATTTATAACACATACTTTGCAAGCTTATGCATGCATGTGCCTACATCAACATGAGTTAGTAGTTAGTTACAACTATAGTTAGAGCAACTCCGATTTAAGCATAATCTCATATTCATACTGATGCATCCCAAGCAGAAGGCACTGCTTTTTGTTTAATTTCATATGCCTACTCTTGTCATGTTAAAGTTAGCTGAAAGAACAGACCAATAAAGACATATGTATGCATGGGGCAGCAAGGATGATATACAAACCTTCTTAATGAGGGTTTGGCAGTTCTCCCTTTCCCGATGGAAGACCATTATACGATTGTGATCCACCACATCCCGTACAGCTACTGAACCAAAAACATGCAATGGCCACTTTAGGGGCTTCTTTATTTTTCCAACTTTGATCGAGAAGATCTGAAGAGTTTCCTGTGGCCTGGCATAGGGGTTAGGGAAGCGATAATGGGTGAAACACGAGGGTGGGATAGACGCTGCATGGCAAATAAGTGTGCTGTCAGTGACATACTAATAGATGTATATTGGTGTATGCTAGTAAAAGGAGATAGCAAAACTAGGATAGGATCAGAGGAAGACACTTACTAATCTGGTCAAAGGGGCCATAGAGTGGGGCGAAGATCCAGTCCCAATCTATGCGGTGACCACGGGCCTCATAGGCGTTTGGATCAGTGTACGCTTCCTGAGGACGTTTCCCTTCCTTCTCTCTCGCTGCCACCATCAATTCATGAGTGGACCGATTGCCTCTCCTCCTCCTCTTATTCTGCTCTCCACTTTTGGTCAGCTCCTCAGCAGCCTCCTCAGCCAGCCCCCCAAATCCCATCATCATCATCTCCTCCTCAGCAGCTACCTCGGCCGATTCCTCAGAGATCCTCATCACCCTAATCCCATCCTCAGTAGCCTCTTCAGGCGCTGCTGCTTCAAATTTGGCAGACTCATCATAGTCATCTGCCATATTCTGCTTCAGGAACTCCATCACCTCATGCTGCTCCTCCTTATCAGACCAATCATCATCGGACTGAGCACAGGCTTGGTAGGCATTTGGGCCAGTGCTAGCTTCTTGGGCTATCTTTCTTCCTGCTTCCTCATCCGCTTGGATCGTCGTCATCATGTCATTCTCAAGAATAAAGGCTGGATCATATGCCTCTTCAGGCGCTGTTGCTTCACACTTGACATACTCATCGGCATCATTGGCCATATTCTGCATCAGGAGCTCCAGCGTCTCCTGCTGATCCTCCTCCTGATCACAGACTTGGTAGGCATTTGGATCAGTCTTGGCTTCCTGAGCCGCTCTCCTTGCATCCTTCTCCTCCAGTGAGGCCAAGATTTCTGCATTCGATAGAGCCTCCATAGACTGGCCAATCAGGCGCTCCCTCGACTCTCTCAATGAAACATCACCCGCCCGTCCACGCAAGCTCGCAAGCTGCGACAGCAACAGCGCCGCCTTCCGCACTTCAGATCTCGCAGTTTTCACCGACTCCTGCTTAAATGTCTTCCCCGCCGTCGCCAGCAACTCCTGCTTAGCCCGTCGTCGCCAGCAACTCCTGCAACGATGCCTTCTTCCCAGTCGTCGCCAGCAATGCCTGCAACGATGTCTTCTTCCCCGACGTCGCCATCGCCGCCACCGCCTTCCCTGTTCCCCCCACCATAGATATCTTCCCCGCCACGGATCTTTCGCCCGGCACACAAGACTTGGCACTCGACGACTCCATCTCCATCTGGATTCACCGCCGCCGCCCCTCTGCCTTCTCTCTTTTCTGGATTCGCCTCCGCCTCTGCCGCCGCCCCTCCGCCTTCTTTCTTTTCTGGATTCGTCATCGACGCCGCCCCTCTGCCTTCTTTGCACGGGAAGGAAACCCTAGACGACCCACTAAGAGGAAGTGAGGAACCAACAACAACGCAGGGATTGGGGTAGCAAAGGGGCAGATAAATTGGGAAACACTTTACCTCATACTTCTGATATTTTCCCTGCGTCAGACCAATCCTGTACCATAGATTCGTTTTTCATCGTATGGCCGAAAACCTCCTCCTCTCTCTCCACTAAACGCACGCATTAAAGAACGGAAGCTGCCCCCACCAGCCCGCTAATTATGCATCCATGGTTAGGGAAATCATAGTGTGCACCAATTTGATCGCTCCACCGCTGTTCTGGCCAAGCTCCGACAATCCCTCCGATCCACCTGCCGCAGTAGCGTATCAGCCCATACTGGTGGTCCGCATCGCCGGCGTCCTCTGCCGCCGTAGCGCATCAGCCGATCCTGCCGATCCACAACGTCGACCTACTCTCCTACAGGCGACCATCCAGGCCTCAATGGTGAGAACCTCGACAACCTTGGCATGATTTCGTTCCTCTGTCCTCATCTCGCTACAACGCCTTTGCTAACCTAGTCGTCCATGTGGATCAACTTCTGCACACCAAAGTGTCCGCGAGCCTCAACCAAGTCGCAGGAGAGGACGATGTTAGTGGTGTCCGGCTCTGGCGTACCTTGTTCGCAATGACAAAAGGACAATGCATCGCGTCCTTACGACGTGCTACATGCAGGCACTACTTTTGCATCTTATGTCCGTATGGATGTGTTCAGTTTTACTTCGTCTCCATGCTTTGTACAGTACTTAGTATCGACAACCAATTGTTTCTTCGTAATTTCCCACACATTATGGACAAGATGCCTATCACCCCCCGTCATGATCTGCTTTTGCATGACTACCTATAAATATTTTGTTATTCCCACTTTTGAAAAATCTATGCTTCCATAAACAAATTATGTCGGCTTGCATGATACAATGCTTCCAAAATTTCATGCTTCATACATTTAGTTTGCTTCATAAGCACCATAGTTGTGTTTCTTCAACAGTTTCCTTCATATGTTTGAGGCATGTGCTTCTATACTGTTTAGTTTGCTTCATTTTCATTTTTCATATTGTTTTGTAGGCGTTCTACTTGTTGTCAAATCAAACAATTCATGCCTCATAAATTTCTCCAATGCGGAGGAAAATGCTTTGCCGACAATGAGCATGGAGCAGTGGTCATTGCTGGGCATGACGTGTGCAAAGAAATTGAGCATCTCAGTGAATATTGTACTCTTCATCGGCCCGGAAGCAAACTTTATAATTGTTATATTGCATATCTTGAAGCAAACTTTGTAATCGACCACCGGCTTTGGAAGCACATGGTCATTTTGTTTGTAGCAGATACATTTGTTATGTCACACATGTATTTTGCACCATCTTCCAAATTTTGTATCCAACTTATGTCTATATTTGTTTCCTACCCACAAAAATGAAGCTTCGGTTACAGAATGACCAAGCGGTTGAGATTTTAGAAAACATTTATGCTTCCAACATAGTTGGACAAAGTTCCGGTTAGACACTAATCATGCTTCTCACAATATGACACTATGCTTCCTATGCATCCTAATAAATTATGCTTCTCATACACATTAATCAGGCATATGCTTCCACCATTGCTGCCTAATGCTTCCAGTGTTCTGATTGCATGTTGTGTATAACCCAAGGTCCACTTTAGACGTCCTAGTTTCAACCGAGGCTATACATCTGGAACCAATTTTTGGAGCATATTTATTTTGAAGCAATTTTTCTCGAATAATATGTTTCCATCAAATGAGTTCCCATGAATAAAAGTAATGTTACCACTTTAAGTTGCACAGGAAACGTACATAAACGGACAATTTTCCGTATTTGTTTATTGCAAGCAAATCCCTAATTAGCAGGAAGAATTATTTTCTATATTTATTTA
The DNA here is from genome assembly GCA_022496015.1 of Hordeum marinum. Lineage (NCBI taxonomy): Eukaryota > Viridiplantae > Streptophyta > Magnoliopsida > Poales > Poaceae > Hordeum > Hordeum marinum. The sequence continues at coordinate 332,623,729 of CM039676.1, read as the reverse complement.
TGGGAAGCAATCATAACAATAAACCTAATTTCTAGGAAGTGGCGAGGTCAGTGAGAGGACATGCTATATACGTGGAACTTGTCACCAGAAGTAGTTAATTAGGAAACAATTATAAGTAGGAAGGAGAAAACTCAGCGCCTATAACCATCATATAAATATACAAGAAAAATGCTTCCTTTACATAGGAAAAATTATTTTCAGCTTCTCCTAAAAATATAACATAGATTAAATCATTCCGCTGAACAATGTTTTTCTACCGCACCACAGAGCATATGCTTCCATCAGTTTGGAATGTTTCCAGGCACAAAAGTAATGTCTGCTTTGCATAAAAATTAGAAATGAGTCTCGGGGAAACATAGATAGTGTACTAGATGCACATTATCCCCCATATGCTTCCAACTGTTAAAAGAAATGTTTCCACGGCATAAAGAGGAACATTATGTCCAGAAAATAAGGATAACAAGTTATTTCTGGAAGCAATCCTGGGAAGCATAATTCTCGGAAGCCAGAAATGAATCTAACCATATTTAGCATAATTCTTGGAAGCACGATTCTTGGAAGCAGGAAACAAAGCATAACGATAATTACTGAAAACTAGCTACGACGACTAGGCTCATTCCTGGAAAAAAACGATGCACCGTGCAATTAATGCTACGATCCATTAATCGTGTGGCCCACTCAAAACAAAAATCAGTCACGCGCGGGAGTTTAGTAGCTAAGCTGACGGTCGGCGTGCATTTGATCCAATGGTCGTGGACTGGTCTGATAGTTGCGAAACATCAGTAGTCTGATGCCTAGTGTTTCCCTATATGTCGAGTGCTTTGAGCCCAGTTCCTCCGTGCCAGGTTCAGTTAGGCCTGCGTACCTAGTTTCAGTTCAGACAAGCCCGACCCAAGACAGATGTGTGTATGTGCTCATATTGGCTCATTAGCGACGTGTTCGGCCCCATAGATCTGCTGGAGCATTTAGATTTCCGGCAATCCCTATTTGAGTCTCGTGATCGTCAAAACAAAAAACCCTATTTATCACATTTTACGGGAAAGTTGAGACTCCGTTTGGTACTGAGGTTGATAAAACCGTGGGAAACTAGAAAACAGAGGAATGCCCTTGCAATAGCCTAGTAAAACTTTTTATTAGGAGTCCGTAGGAAAACTGAAAAGATATGTTCGGCAAAGCAAAGAAAAGCAAAGGTATCTATAGGTCCCACTAGTACAGTTCATGGCCAGGCTATGTTCTCGTCCACTCGTGTGATGCCTACATCTGGCAACGGTGGGGTCATACAAAGTATGACAACGGTAGTGCATGCAGGTCCGCATAAGCTTTCTTGTACTTTGCCTCGTACTTCCGCCCTGAAAAAAAGCTTGCACTTGATGTTTTCTTTCCCTTAAAATTGGCGGCTGCAGCAACTTTCCTTTGGTTTTTGAGAAGTTGATTCTTGCACTCCAAACGCAATTTGGGAGAACTTATCTTCATTTTTTATCCCTACATGTTTTCCTTCAAAATTCCCTTGCACCGAATGCACGCTTAGGAGGCTCCGAACACCCTCTGATACGATTTGGACCGGCCCAGTTTCCCTTATCACCGGTTTTGGAAACCTCTCGTGTTTTACCTTTTTTTCATTTTCCTTTTTTTTCGTTTTTCGTTTTTCGTTTTTCTGTTTCTGTTTCTTTTTATTTCTTTTTATTTTTTTGTTTTCTGTTTCATCTCTTTTCCAAGGTTATTTTATTATTTTTAACCTAAGTTCATGTTTGAAATATTGTTCTTAAATTCAAAAAATCTTCTTGCTTTTATACAAATATTCTAAATTTTAAATAATTGTATATACCTTTTGTATATCATTTTCCGAAAAAAGAAACAAAAAATGTTCTCATGTTCAAAATAGTGTTTACAGTTTTATATTTAAATGTTAGTGCTTCAAAAAATAATCAGGAATTGCAAAAAATGTTCTTGCTTTCAAAATGTGTTTATACTTTCAGAAATTGTTCTCATATTCAAAAAAATGCATGATCTTTCAAAATCTGTTCTCGTATTCAATTGTTTTGTTTCTTTTTCACCTTTTGTTTTTTCCTTTTTTATTTACTTATTTCATTTTATCTATTTTTTATAACTCCTTTTTCTTCTGATTTTTCAGTTTCAGCCTTTTCATATTTCTGCGAAAAAATTGCAATTTCAAAAATAAAAGTTTAAAAAAACCTTTTTGGTAAATGTTTTGCACAAAATAGAAAATAATGGTCATCTACAAAAATGTTCGCATATTTCAAAAAGTATTCTTCTTTGAAAAATGTTCTAGTTTTTTTCGTAATTCATAAATTTTTCAATTTCAAATAATGATATGTGCTAAATTTGTTCATAGTTTCAAAATTTGTTCACATATGCAGAAAAAAAGTTCCTTTTTCATAAATGTCCATGTTTTCAAAAAATGATCTGCTTTTTCAAAGTTACTCACAAATTCAAGAACATGTTTATAAAATTACGAATAAATATTATAAAAAATAACCAAGAAACATGTAAAAGAAAAAACGAAAGTGCAAAGAAAGTAAAAGAAGATACAAACAAAAAAGAAACAAAAAAGGAGAAAAGGCGAAATAGAATGGGCCGGCTCCGGTCAGCCGCCCCCTGTCCGGAGCTGGGCGCATCTTCGCTGAAGCATGATCTCCTGTCGCCTCAGTTAGGCCGAACAAAGGTCACGATGTTGTTTCGTTTCTTTTTTTTATTGTTTTCATTTCTACTTCTGTTTCTGTTTCTGTTACTTTTATTTTTCATTTTTCATTTGTTTTTTTCGTCATTTTTATTTCCTTTTCCATGCATTATAGAGAAATCATTTTGTGTTTATACACGAAAATGTTCATCTTATATTTAAGAAGTGTTCACCCTATATTACGAAAATGCTTAACATATTTTTAAAATTGTTCATTGTGTATTTCCAAAGTGTCCAACGCATATCACAAAAATGTTCAATGTGTATTTAAATATTTGTTTATTGTATGTCTCAAAATTGTTCAATGTGTACTTAAATAATGTTCGGCTTATATCACAAAAATGTTCAGTGTCTATTTTTAAAATTGTTCAAAGTATACTAAAGAAATCAGTACATATTTAAAGCTTAGCCATCGTATAAAAATTTAAAAAATTGTTTGGAATTTCGTCACTGTGATCATGTTTTTCAATTTTTTGTTCACTGTATGGAAAAAAAAACTGTTCATCGCCTATATGAGAATTGTTCTGTGTGCTTTTGTAAGAAAAAAAATTAACCGTATAAAATTGCTCAGTCGGTATTTGAATAAAGTTCACCATATACTAAAAACGTTCAGTGTGATTACTTAAATTTATTCTGTTAAAAAATTGTTTTAATTTTGAACTTATTTATATTTTGCCTCCTCCTTATAGAGCTGCACTGCAATGTAGACATAGAACAGCGTCAGCTCAACTGATTATCCTCGCATGTGTGTAACGTGTGGACCCGAGTTCGATTCTCCCGGTCCCGCCCTCTGGTTTTAACATTTTTTGAAGGTTCGAACTGTAATGGGCCGGCCCAATTGGGCTGCTTCTGCGCGAAAGCTCAGCTATTTAATGCACGGAGGCCTCCAATAAGAGTTCTCAGACTTACGAGGACCTAGCTAGAGGAGCAATTGTTTTCCCAACACTACTGTGTCTTAAAGATTAACGGTTTATCATTGTTTATTTTTTTAATTTAATAATATAGTCATTAGTGCTTCCGTCACATAGATACCTTGAAGTTGCAAAAATATACTCACCAATGTCACCTATAAATGACAAAAATATATTTTATACAGGGGAATTCCTCGTTTAGGCCAGCTCACGCAATAGTACCTTTTGTTTCTCAGAAACAATAGGGACCACCTATACTATGCTTTGCGCATTGGAAGAATACACAACGTGTCTATTTGGGCTGGCCCATGTACGGACGACCTGGTTTCACATTTTATTTTTACTTTATATTTTTGTTTTTTCTACTTTAAATAATTTGGTACTTCAAAAAATCCGAAAAACAAAGAATTAGATTTTTTAATACAATGTTTAATAAATTATAAAAAATAATGGTTACAAATAAATTTCTTATATTTTTAAAAATCTTTGCATATTAAAAAAATGTTGGCAATTTGGAAAACTAAATGTTTGGGAAATAAAAAATGTTCTTGATATTTTACAAAACTTCATGTACTATAAAAATGTAAATGAAATTGAACAAATTGTTGGCTAAAATATTATCGGTGATGCAGCCAAAATGGCGGTTGCTACAAATCAACCAAGAAAGATCAGCCGCCTAGCAAGCCATCTGATTCGCCCAGTTAGGATTAATTAGAGCCTATTGTCTCCTCCTTCAATCATCGCTTCCATCTCCCCCGGCTTTTCTAACTCCACCACATGTGAGATCCACGAAAATCATCACACCTTTGCAGCTCTATCGCCGACAAGCAGCACCACGAATGTTGCGTTGCAGCTCTGTCGCCGACAAGCAGCACCATGGATGCTACGTTGAAGCTTCGTCGCCAGCGTGAAGCGTCATGGATGTTGAGTTGAAGCACCATCGTTGTTGCATTGCAACTCTGTCGTCGGCAAGCAGCGTCATGGATGTTGCGTTGAAGCTTTGTCCCATACGAGTCGCACCATGAATGCTGCGTTGAAGCACTATCAATGTTATGTTGCAGCTCTGTCATCGACGAGCACGCCATGGTTGCTACGTTGAAGCTTCATCGCCGACGAGCAACACCATGGCTGTTGCGTTGAAGCACTTCGGCTTCGACGGTCGACGTGAGCGCTACATCACAGCAGTAGGAGCCACCGGCGAGAGCTCCCTTGCAGCACTGCCGTCGACGAGCTCCATGGGGTTGGGCGACGCATGTGTTGCATTGTAGCTCCGTCGATGTGGTGAGATCACGGGGACACGGGTTCCTCCGACGATGAGCGGCGCCCGCCTCCAGCCTTCCCATGTTGTGTTGCAACATCGACGATGAGTGGTGCCAGGCTCCGGCCTCCTCCTTCATGTTGCAGCGTGATGCCTCCTCTCTCGAACATGTGGACATGAAGAAGATAAGGTTGGGGTGGTTGCGTGCGGCGTGTGCGACTGAACCCATGTCGTGTGTTCCAGACAGTTTGCACAACAATTAACTAGTGGAAAATAAACGTTTTCCGCAAAATATTGTCATGGCCATTGAATAGTGTGATTTATTTATTTTGATGTAACACACGGGCCTTTTGCTAGTTGATACGTCTCTATCGTATCTATAATTTTTGATTGTTCCATGCTATTATATTATCTGTTTTGGATGTTTTATATGCATTAATATGCTATTTTATATTATTTTTGGGACTAACCTATTAATCTAGAGCCTAGTGCAAGTTTCTGATTTTTTCTTGTTTTTGAGTATTGTAGATAAGGAATATTAAACGGAGTCCAAACGGTATAAAATATCCGCGATGATTTTTCTTGGATCAGAAGACGTCCACCAGACTTGGAGGGGAAGGAAAGAGACCTGCCAGGAGGTCATAAGCTAGGGACGCGTGGCCACCACCCTTGACCACGCCTAGCAGGCTTGTGGCCCCCCAGCAGGTCTCCTAACCCTATTCTTCGGCCTATAAATTCCCAAATATTCCCCCAATACCAAAGAGAGCCACGAAAATACTTTTCCGCTGTCGGAAGCCTCTGTTCCCGAGAGATCCAATCTTGAAGCCTTTTTCGGTAATCTGCCGGAGGGGGATTCGATCACGGAGGGAATCTACATCAACTCCATTGCCCCTACGATGATGCGTGAGTAGTTCACTACAGATCTTCGGGTCCATAGCTAGTAGCTAGATGGTTTCTTCTCTCTCTTTGTGCTTCAATACCATGTTCTTCATGATCTTCATGGAGATCTATCCGATGTAATACTCTTGCGGTGTGTTTGTCTAGATCCGATAATTGTGAGTTTTATGTTCAGATTATCCATGAATACTATTTGAGTCTTTTCTGGATTCTTATATGCATGATTTCATATCTTTGCAAGTCTCTTCGAGTTATTGGATTGGTTTGGCTAACTAGATTGGTAATTCTTCCAATGGGAGAAGTGTTTAGTTTTGGATTCAATCTTGCGATGTCCTCACCCAGTGACATAGTAGGGGTAGCGAGACATGTATTGTATTGTTGTCATCAAGGATAAAAGATGGGGTTTTCATCATACTGCTTGAGTTTATCCCTCTACATCATGTCATCTTACCTAATGCGTTACTCTATTCTTCATGAACTTAATACTCTAGATGCAGACAGAAGTCGGTCGATGTGTGGAGTAATAGTAGTAGATGTAGAATCATTTCGGTCTACTTGACACGAACGTGATGCCTATATGTATAATCATTGCCTTGGTCTTCGTAATTATCCGTTTTTTATCAATTGCTCGACAGTAATTTGTTCATCCACCGTATTATTTTCCTTCATGAGAGAAGTCTCTAGTGAAACCTATAGCCTTCGGGTCTATTTTCCATATTATATTTTCATATCTATAAACTAAAAATATCGAAAATACCTTGCTGCAATCTTTTTTACTTTCGTTTTACTTTTCGTTTTAGTAATCTTCTATATCTATCACTATCAGATCTCATTCTTGCGAATAACCGTGAAGGAATTGACAACCCCTTTATAGCGTTGGGTGCAAGTGTTGGATTGTATGTGTAGGTGCGAAGATTGAGGACTTGCTTGTATCTCCTACTGAACTGATACCTTGGTTCTCAACAACTGAGGAAAATACTTATCTACTTTGCTGTATCACCCTTTCCTCTTCAAGAAAAAACCAACGCAAGCTCAAGAAGTAGCACTAGTATATACCTAATATTAAAGGGAGGATTGTTTCTCTAATTTTTTTGGTTTATAGTGGACCCCACATAATTTTTTGTCCGTGCCCAACCCAGAGTCGAACCCGGGCGACCAGATTGAACAACAACACGTGCTAACCACTACACTATAGAAAACCTTGCGTTCAATCGGCAGCGCGTCACATTTAATTAAGTGAATAGGAGTGCCAGATTTAAGAGCAAAATGAATTTTCTTTCAAGAGAAGTGAACAAATTTTAGAAGCGAAAATTTAGTAAGGTTGTAAATAAAAAATTAAACTCGAAACTGGTTTTTAAGAAGCAAAATTGTTTTCTTTTTGAAATCTGATGTTTATTTAAACACAGATACATTTCTAAAACTAGGATACTGAATGTTTTTTTTTTGATTTTTTGAACATTTTCTAAATACACAAATATATTTTTTTACTTTGAGTTAGAAAACACAAACATTTTTTTAAACATTTTTTTTAAACTAGGGTATTGTAGCTAACATTTTTTTTAAATTTGTACCTACTAATAAAAAAACTAGGTGAGTTTTCGAAATATGCCCACATATGTATTGCATTAGTTCAATTTATGTTCGAAAACATAACTTTTTCTCCATCGTATCTTCACGTACGACCAACCCTTGCTCAGTCCAATGACACCCGTCACAATGCACGAGGAGTCCAACTAATGTTTCATGTTCTATGTGACACGAATTATTCAATTTACATGATAACACATACATATATTATGTTTTTTCCTATTATATTAGCCGGATGATAAAAAAAATTTTGAACGCTATTGATCTCGTCAGACATGAAGGAAGCTCATTGATCCAGCTATTGGACCTGTCCAATCTTGATTAGTGATAATTGATACTGTGACCACCGGTAACGAGGACGACAAAGAGGACAAGAGAAAACATGGGTCCGATGTCATATTGGAATGGAGGATGTGGATGTGAGGATGAGGTATTCGTTGTGTTTATTATGTTACGCGCATTAGGGTGATGTCTTTAGCCATGCTCAGTGGGTGAAGGCCGTGTGAGGATTATTTCCGTTGCAACACACATGCATGTTTGCTAGTTATTAATAAAGAAAGAATCCATCTTGGACCATCTCCTCTGTGCAATTTCCAGTTTATGTTACATGATTCATTTTTAAGGCCAGCCCTGCCATACGTGTGCTAGTCTGCTAGATATTCCGCCCCTTAATGCTGGACTTAGAGAAACTTCAACACGCTGACCCAAATTGTTGTGCATGTCTGTTTAGGTCAAAACGGATATGAAAATTGCCCAATGTGTTAACATAAACGGACGCGTGTCCGCTTTATGTCCATCACGCGACCCATTTCTAAGCCAAATTTGATACGCGTTTGCATCGACGTGAACATGAAACGGACGCGCGCGATGCCCGCCTCGTCCTCCCCCTAACCCGCAAGTCAGTGGCATTTTGGCCATTCCATCTTCCTCCCATCGACAACTAGCACACCTGTCCGTCCCATCCGTTGTTGCCGTTGCACAGTTCCGTTACCCAAGCCAGCCATTGATACGTCCCCAACGTATCTATAATTTTTGCTTGTTCCAAGCTGTTATATTATCAATCTTGGATGGTTTACAATCACTTTATAGCAACTTTATATCATTTGTTGGGACTAACCTATTGACATAGTGCCAAAGTGCCAATTGTTGTTTTTGCTTGTTTTTTACTTCGTAGAAAATCAGTAACAAACGGAGCCCAAACACTGTGGAGATTTTTGTGGATTATTTCTAGACCAGAAGAAAGAAGATGGGCCAAACAACACCAGGAGAGGGGGCCCAGGGTGGCCACCCTCCACCAGGGCGCGCTAGAGGCCCCTGGCACGGCCTGGTGGGGGTGGGCACCTCGGGCGCCCCCTCAACCGACTATCGAGCCTATAAATTCCTTGAAAATAAAAAAACCCTAGGGGAGTCGACGAAAGACAATTCAGCCGCCGCAAGTTCCAGAACCTCAAGATCCAATCTAACACCATCACGGAGGGGTTCATCTTCTTCATAGGCGCCTCTCCGATGATGCGTGAGTAGTCCACCATAGACCTACGGGTCCATAGGCAGTGGCTAGATGGCTTCCTCTCTCTCTATGTTTCTCAATACAATGGTCTCTTGGAGATCTATTTGATGTAATGACTTTTGCGGTGTGTTTGTTGAGATCCGATGAATTTTGAGTTCATGATCAGTTTCTATCCATGAATATGATTTGAGTCTTCTTTGATCTCTTATTTGCATGATTAATTATAGCCTATTATTTCTTCTTCGAATCTTTGGTTTAGTTAGGCCAACTAGATTAATTTTTCTTGCCACGGGAAGAGGTGCTTTGCGATCGGTCCAATCTTGCGGTGTTCTTTCCCAATGACAGAACGGGCAGCAAGACACACATGTATCGTTTCCGTTAAGGATAACAAGATGGGGTCTATTCCTACATGAATAGATCTTGTCTACATCACGTCACCGTTCTTATTGTATTACTCTGTTTTCTCATGAACTTAACACACTAGATGCATGTTGGATAGCAGTCCATGTGTCGAGTAATAGAAGTAGATGCAGAATCGTTTTGGTCTACTTATCTTAGATGTGATGCCTATATAATAATCATTGCCTTGGATATTTTCATGATTATTTGATCTTCTATCAATTGCCCAACAGTAATTTGTTCACCCACCTTGTGCTATACACATGAGAGAAGCCACTAGTGAATCCTACGGCCCCCGGGTCTACTTTTCCAACATATTGCTTTTCAATCTAGTATTTGCAACTTTTGTTTTAAGATCTATTATTCCAAAAAAAACAATACCTTTCTGCACCTTTTGTTTATTTATTTTACTTTGTGTTCTTGTGAGATCTATTTGCCAAAACTATCACTGCCTAATCTATCTTATTACCGTAGAGAGCATGTCAACCTCTCTTTCACGTCGGGTTGCAAGTATTTGTTGTTTGTGTGCATGTGTTTCTTATGTGGGTGTGTAATCTTCCTCTATGGATTGATACCTTGTTTTCATAAACTAAGGGAAATACTTATCGTCGTTGTGCTGCATCATCCCTTCCTCTTTGGGAAAATACCGACGCAGGCCACGTCAAAGGAATTTCTAGCGCTGTTGCCCGGGAGGAAGCAATCTCATCTACCAGTTTCCTAATCACAAATCTCATCTCCTTGTAATTAAATTATTTTCCATTTGCCTCTCATTTTCCTCTCCCCCACTTCACCAATTTGTCGTTTGCCCTGTTCTTGTGAGATCTCTTGGTTGCTTGTCATCATGAGTGATTTTGGTATGGCAGAAACAGATTATGACAGGACTCCTAAAATTGGACGTTCTGGTAATTTGGATTCTAAAACTTTTGTTTTGAGGCAAGGTAATGTTGTAGGAAAAGGAACTATCCAGTATTTTTTCAATTGTGTTGGAAGCTTGACTCTTGACGATGCTCCTATACTTAAAAGAACTAAAACTTATGCAAAAGCTATCTCACCTCTAGTTCTTAAACTTGAAAATAGATTTATCCGCACACATCCTACTTTGCAAAGATTGTTTTATCAGCTACCTATTTTAAAAGATCCTAAAGCTAGAAAGTTAGCTACCCTTGTTCTCATGGATGAATTTGATCATATCATACGAGAAGCTAGGGAATTTTTTGATCATTTTTGTAAGAGTCATGAAAGCCCGGTAATAGATGAAATCCTTTATGAAAGAAATTATATGTTTAGAAATTTGCTTGGGAATAATCAATTTTTTATGAGAATCTTAGTTAGGAAGTTCCCATTTTAGATGTGACCCACAAACTTTTAATGATGTCAATCAACAGTACTCTTGGATCGTAGCCGGTAATAATAGGGGATATATAGATGGAAAACTTGATAATCCCAAAATTTCTATGTATAATGCGTTCCAAGTTGTATTTAGAAAACTCTTTGATGAAAATTCATCTATGAAGAAAATGAAGAAGGACGACAATACTTGAATCTATGCGTTATGCCTAGCTAGGGGCGTAAAACGATAGCGCTTGTTGGGAGGCAACCCAATGAATAAATTATTTTTATCTTTTTCTTTCTGTTTTTGAGTGTTTTGCACAATTATGATTTTGTTGTGATTGTGTTTTTATGTTTTATTTAGTGTTTGTGCCAAGTAATGCCTTTATGATGATTAATAAGATGAGTAGAAACAATTTTGAATCTAAAACAGAAACTTTGTTCCCAGTGCGCGAATTTTTGTTTTTTACTGGAATGTGATATTGAACTGAAATTTTCACACATAATTTCTATACAAATTCTTTGAGTTTTCCAAAATTTTCAGAATTTTTAGAGTTTCATAAGTATGGGTAGAGTACAGGTTACTACAGACTGTCCTGTCTGAAACAAATTATGTTTTCGTTGCATTGTGTGCTTGTTTTGATGAATCTATGGCTTGTATTGGGGATACAAGGCATACTAAAGTTAGAATACAGTAGGTATAATGCAATAACCAAATATGAATGGTTTTACAATAGTACCTAAAGTGGTAATTTGCTTTATTGTACTAACGGATCTCACGAGAATTTTGTCAAGTTTTGTGTGATTGAAGTTTTCAAGTTTTGGGTGAGATCACGATGGAGGAAGGAATAATGAGTTAGAAGAGTCAAATCTTGGGGATGCTACAGCACCCCAAGGTAATATCCAAAGAGTAACAAGCAACTAAGCTTGGGGATGCCCCCGAGTGGCATCCCCTCTTCTTCCAACAACCATCGGTATACTACTTGGAACTATATTTTTATTCATCACATATCATGAGTTTTGTTTGGAGAATCTTGTATCTTTGCTTTGTTTACTTTTATCCTTGCTGCACACACCTATTTGAGAGAGCCAAAATTATGCTATGATTTGCTAGAATTGCTCTTTATGCTTCACTTAAATCTTTTGAGCAAAGGAATTGCTCTAGTGCTTCACTTATATCTTTTTGAGCACGGGGTGATTTTACATGTTTGAAGAAATCCTCTCATGCTTCACTTATATTATTTTTAGAGATGAAACTTGTATGCTCATGTTCTTCACTTATATCTATGTGAGCTTATCAAAAGCAATTACAACATATGAAACTAGTCGCAAAGTGGTAGATATTCAAGATGGATGTAATAAAAACTTTCATGAAGATCATTGGACAAATTAAACTTGATTCCTTGTAATAGTTTTGAGACATCACAATAGTGATATGTGAGTTATGTTGATGAGTAATTATGCTTAGTAAGAGTACTGGTGTTAAGGTTTGTGATTCCCTATGCAAGCACGAAAGTTAATAGTTGTGCTACGAAATTACATCCTACTTATGGTGCATTATTCAGTGTTAGTTATGCTTAATGCTCGCTTATGTGATTTTTCGTTTCTTAGTTGGATGCTTCTCAATCTCATGCTAGCCTTCACTTGTACATAGAAATACTACTTGTGCATCTAAAATCCTTAAACCAAGTTTTGCCATATGAGTCCACTATACCTACCTATATACGGTATTTCTATGCTGTTCCAAGCAAATTTGTATGTGCCATCTCTAAAATTTCAAAATAAATTTTCCTTTTTTGTGTGCTCGTACCGCTCATGAAATGATAGGGGGTGACAGATATTTTTTCATGCTAGATGTGTTATTCTCAAGATGACTTTTTATTCACTTATCATTGCATGAGAGTATGGCGATAATAGGGATGCCCAGTCCCAAAATGAAAAAGAAAAAACAAATTTAATTTATGTTTTCAAATAATAAATTCCTTGGAAAGTGTTGGTATGGAAGGCAAGCGTGGATTCAACTAGCCATGGAAAGTGAAAGTATGGTGGAAAAAGGAATAAACTTTATTTTTGTTTGGGAACCGCCTATGATGCATCTAGTGTGGAAAGATATTGAAATCTCTCAGTCGTTTTCGTTTACAGGAAAGGCTTGCCACTCAAAATATTTTTCTCTATCAATTTAAAGACTTGAGCTCTGGCACCTCTGCAAATCCCTACTTCCCTCTGCAAAGGGACTATCTATTTACTTTATGCATCTTCTCTTATAAAGCACCAACCAGGAGGCACTATGATCGTATTTGAGCATTAGGTCTAGCTAATATTTGAGTGTGTATTGTGAATGGATCAATGATTGAGCATTATGGGCTAGGGATAACTTGCTTTAGCATTGATATTTTGAAAGACATGGTTGCTTGTTGATATGCTTGAGTATTAAAGTTTTCATGTCAATACTAGACTATTGCTTTGAACCATATGAAAAGTCCAAATGTCCATGCTATAAAGAAAAGAATATGTGATGAACATGATAGGCGGCATTCCACGTCAAAAATTCTGATTTTACCATTTAGACCAGAAGAAATAAGATGGGCCAAACAACACCAGGATAGGGGGCCCAGGGTGGCCATCCTGCACCAGGGCGCGCCAGAGGCCCCCGGCGTGGCTTGGTGGGGGTGGGCACCTCGGGCGCCCCTTCAACCGACTATCGAGCCTATAAATTCCCTGAAAATCCAAAAACCCTAGGGGATTCGAGAAACACAATTCCAGCCGCCGCAAGTTCAAGAACCTCGAGATCCAATCTAACACCATCACGGAGGGGTTCATCTTCTTCATAGGTGCCTCTCCAATGATGTGTGAGTAGTCCACCATAGACCTATGGGTCCGTAGGCAGTATCTAGATGGCTTCCTCTCTCTCTATGTTTCTCAATACAATGATCTCTTTGAGATCTATTTGATGTAATGACTTTTGCGGTGTGTTTGTTGGGATCCGATGAATTTTGAGTTCATGATCAGTTTCTATCCATGAATATGATTTGAGTCTTCTTTGACATCTTATTTGCATGATTACTTATAGCCTCGTATTTCTTCTTCGAATCTTTGGTTTAGTTAGGCCAACTAGATCGATTTTTCTTACCATGGGAAGAGGTGCTTTATGATGAGTTTGATCTTGCGGTGTTCCTTCCCAGTGACAGAAAGGGCAACAAGACATGCATGTATCGTCGCCATTAAGGATAACAAGATGGGGTCTATTCCTACATGAATAGATCTTGTCTACATCATGTCACCGTTCTTATTCCATTACGAAATCTAGTATCTGCAACTTATTGAAAGGCTATCCACTTATTGAAATCTAGTATCTGCAACTTTTGTTTTCAGATCTATTATTCCAAGAAAACAATAATACCTTGCTGCACTTTTTGTTTATTTATTTTACTTTGTATTCTTGCGAGATCTATTTGCCAAAACTATCACTACCTAATGCATCTTATTACCATAGAGAGAGTGACAACCTCTCTTTCTCGTCGGGTTGCAAGTATTTGTTGTTTGTGTGCAGGTGCTGCTTACATGGGTGTGTGATCTTCCTATACGGATTGATATCTTGGTTTCATAAACTGAGGGAAATACTTGTCGTCGTTGTGTTGCATCATCCCTTTCTCTTTGGGGAAATACCGACGCAGTCTCAAGCCACGTCAGCCATCCACACCCACATACCTCCGGCCATAGTACTTCACCTTCCAACATCGCCGACACCGCCTCCTTGTCCCACCGGCACCGCAACACCCCGAAGTCATTGTCACCTCGCTGCGCTCCCCCCTGCCTGTAGCAGCCAAGCGCGATGACATCGTTCGCGGGATGTTGACAGGTCTGCTAGCAGGTCCAGGGGAGTCATCAGGCTCTTCACCGGCTAGGTTCTTCAACGATGCCCGCAAATTGTTCGACGATTTTCCCACAAGGTACAAATAGACTCCACATACGAGTTCTTTTTTCCATACTTTTCTTGGCGACTCAGACAATTATTCATCCAACAATGAGGAACTTGTGGTTGTTGTGTCAGTCGTCCATGACCACGTTAGTGGCCGGCGGTCAATTTTCATGGGATCGATCCCGAGGCACAATCCGACGTTGAATCGCAACCAAGAGAGTGGTCATTTGTTACTCTGGAAGGACTACTTAGAAACCCCCAAACCGCTCTCCCCACCCACCTATTCCGGCGTTATTTTCATATGGCAATACATGTGTTCAACCATATCTGGGAGGGGGTGGTGGCATACGGTAAGTATTTCGAGTGCAAGGAGGATGCCCTAGGAAAGATTGATTTCTCCTCTTATCAAAAATGCATTGTAGCTATTCGGATGCTTGCATACGGAGTTCCCAGGGATCTCTTAGACGAGTATGTCCGAATGAGCGAGTCCACCTGCCTATACTCCATGTACAAATTTTGCAAGGTTGTAGTAGCAGTGTTTGGCCCAGAGTACCTGAGAGAGCCAATGTTGCAGATACATCATGGTTGTTGGTGATGAATGCTAGCAGGGGCTTTACGGGGATGCTTGGTAGCATTCATTTTATGCATTGGGAGTGGAAGAACTATCCTCTTGCTTGGCAGGGACAATGGCTTCACAAGATCTATGGATTTGGCTCTCTTTCTTCGGCATGGCTGGATCTCACGACAATATCAACGTGCTTCAACGCTCTCTAGTGTTTGCAAGGCTTGCAGAAGTCAACTGCCCTGGGGGTCAATATTGAGATCAATGGCCAGCACTACAACAAAGGATACTACCTAGTTGACGGTATCTATCCTTAGTGGGCCACTCTTATGAAGACAATCCCAAACCCCGTAGGAGAGAAGAGAAAGAGATTTGCCCACGAGCAAGAGAGTGAGATGAAGGATGTGGAGCACGCCTTTGGTGTTCTTCAATGTCGATGGGGCATCGCTCGTTATCCTGCTAGAACTTAAAGTACCAAGAAGTCTTGGGATGTGATGACTGCTTGCGTGATCATGCACAATATGATCATAGAGGATGAGTGTCCGGAACGTTTATGTGACCAAGGGTTTCAGTTTTAGCGTGACAATGTTGTCCCTGAGCATGGATGAGCGCCAATGTTTGCACGGTTCATCGAATTTCATCATCAAATGCGTGCTTGAAAGACTCACATTCAGTTGCAAGATGATGTGGTTCAATATACACTACTGCAGGATGGTCCGAAGACGACACATCAATCAGATTCCCGTCGACCAAACTGTGTGTGATCCACCAATCGCAAACGGTATAGTTCAAGCTCCACAGCCAATGACGAAAACCATGCGCGATGAAGGAATGAACAAATATGGTTCAAAAAATAGTGGCATGTGTGATGCAGCGCATACATTTTGTTCTTCTGAACTGTTTGTGATTATGGAAGATAACAAAATCGGTTAACAAACTGTATACGTGTGTGTAGTGTGGCATACAGTTCCCTCGAACAAACTGTTTGCACTGATCCAGCAAAACACAAATGAGTTAGCTTAATAAGGCGTGCGTGATACCCGTCAAACAGTTCATTCATCAGAATTGTGTGTGAAGACCAATAATAACCCAATCGATTCATCATAACAACCATGTGTGTTGAGGGTACCCTACAAGGAGTTCATTCATTAGAATTGTGTGGGAAGACCAATAAGAACCCAAACAATTCATCATGACAACCCGTGTGTGTTGTGGGCACATGGTTGCTACTAATAATTGTATGAGATGTGATTTGCTCTGTTTGCACAACATCTATATACTCTCTCTACAGAACACCAACATTATTGTTGCATAACCAACTTGAACATACACTTACATAAGTGACTACACAACACATGTACATTCCTCAATATAAATTTACAAGAAGTAGACGATCACCAAATCATATTGTTCTTCTGACGACGGTTGCCAACATTGCTTTGCTTGTGTCTATCCCTCTGTAGGATCGATAAAAGAGTGTCTAGAGGGGGGGGGTGAATAGACTACTAGCACAAAATTTAAAACCTAACCTTTTCCCAAGTAAATTGGTTGGCAGATTTTAACTATTTTAGCAAGTCTAGTAAGTCTAACAGCCCTACACATGCATGTCTACAAGTATGACAACAGAAAGTAAAGACATTGCACATGTAAGTAAAGAGATGGGATAGGAAGATCAAACGCAATAGGAGACGCAATTATTTTTCCCGTGGTTCCGATAGGTGGTGCTATCGTACATCCACGTTCATGGAGTCTTCAACCCACGGAGGGTAACGGTCATGACAGTCCATGGAGGGCTCTACCCATGGAGGGTTCCACGGAGAAGCAACCTTGACTATACCATGACGACCTACCCATGGAGGACTAGCCTTACTCGGGGTAGATCTTCATGAAGTAGGCGATCTCCTTGCCCTTACAAACTTCTTGGTTCACTCCACAACATGAAGTAGGAGGCTCCCAAGCGACACCTAACCAATCTAGGAGGCACCACCCTTCAAAAGGTAATAGGCTCGGTAATGACGATGAACTCCTTGCTCTTGTGCTTCAAGATCATAGACTCCTCAACACACAATCACTCTCCCACATATTTGGCTTGGTAGAAGAGATGGGATTGGTGGAAAGCAGCTTGGGGAGGCTAGAAATCAAGATCCATATGGTTGGAGTGGAAGATCTTGACCTACACACAAGGGTAGGTGGTTCTCTCTTACAAAACTGAGTAGGATAGGTTTGGAATAGTTTTGAGTGCTTCTCTTTCGAGTGGGTGGTGGTGAAGGGGTATATATAGGCATCCCCAAAAATCCAACCGTTACACACAAAATGACCAACTCGGTGACACCGATTTGTTAATCTTGGTGGTACCGAAGTGACCAAAAGGTGGCAACTTTTGAATCTCGATGAGACCGATATAGGAATCTCGGTTGCACCAACAAGGTGACCAACGGTCAGAAATGCCAAACTCGGTGATGCCGATTCAACATTCTCACATGGACTGAAAGTGTGAACTTGCATAACAGAAAGTTGGCAACCCAACTCGGTGGCACCGAAAGCAGTGTCGGCTGCACCAAAGTGGCTACGGTTTGGCTGAGTCTGTCTAGGGTCTGGAATCCGTGGCACCGGAATAGGAATGTTGGTTGCACCGATTTTGCATGTTTGGCTAGAGACAGACTTTTGTGGGAGAGCTTGTGGATGTTTTTGGTGACTATCACTTGTGCACGTATGAGCATTTGGTTCACCAACAAAACCTTAGCCACTTTTAATAGTATTGGCTTTCCTATGGACTCAAAGTGATTTCTCACAAATGTAAAATGTAGAGTCCTCTTGCTTGAAGCTTGGCCAACCTATTTCCTTGCATCTTGGGGGTAATTCCACAATCTCCTCAATCCTTTTGCCATCTTAACTCTCCATGGTCTATTTTCTGAATACACTAGATAGAGGTGTTAGTCCAAGAGACAATGTATGTTGTCATGGATTATCAAAACCACCCCTTTTATCAAGAGCATGTTGTGCTTTCAATCTCCCCCTTTTTGGTAATTGATGACCCCATACAATCAAAGATTCAAATAAAGATATGCACGAATGTAATGAAGACTTTGAGAGACACATGAGTCAGATTTGCTCCCCCTAAATGTGTGCAGTCCTTAAAAGGATAGTTGCTTTGGAATGCATGGACACACATATAGACAAAAGGGATATAAGGAATCATGTGTATCTTGGCTATATGCATCAATATATGTGAATGAAATGTATATCCTTGATCAAGACTTCACTCCTGCAAACAATATGTGCAAGGAGCAAGAGATCATGTTGATCAAAGATATGATGCATATACTTACCTTGAGTTCTTGAGCATTCTAGTAGTAGAGGCACACTTGAGAAAACAATGTTAGGAAACACAAGAGTATTCTACCAAACAAAAGGAATAGAACTCAATGAATACCAAGATATGGAGAACATATAAGATATGATAATCATTAAGATTGATATGTCTCCACCTTTAGCATTAATCTATTATATCTTTTCTCCCCTTAGATATGAAAGTGGTAGTACATCCTCTCCCCCTGAATCTCAGCATGTATATATTGGGATTGGATAGGGTGAGAAAAGGAATCCTTTGTTCACTTTAGACTTTTTCAAAATTAGTTTTCTCCCCATACATTGTTATTCTCCCCTTGTTTATATAAGTGTGAACTTTTGATATTTTCCTCCCCCCTAAATCATATATCCCCCTTTGCATAAGCATGTAACTCTCCCTTTAGCATGAAGCTTTGATATTCTCCCCCTTTGGCAAATAATATCAAAACCAATAATCTTAGGAGTAGTGACAGGGGTCATTGACAAGGAAGGGATCCTGGAGAACAAGGTGTTGGAAATATGCCCTAGAGGCAATAATAAATTAGTTATTATCATATTTCCTTGTTCATGATAATCTTTTATTATCCATGCTATAATTGTATTGATCGGAGACTTAAATGCATGTGTGGATACATAGACAAAACCATGTCCCTAGTATGCCTCTAATGGACTAGCTCGTTGATCAAAGGATGGTTAAGGTTTCCTAGCCATGGACATGAGATGACATTTTATAACGGGATCACATCATTAGGGGAATGATGTGATGGATAAGACCCAAACTACAAACATAGCATATGATCATGTCAGTTTATTGCTACTGTTTTCTGCATCTCAAGTATATGTTCCTATGACCATGAGATCATGCAACTCACGGATATCAGAGGAGTGCCTTGTGTGTATCAAACGTCGCAACGTAACTGGGTGACTATAAAGGTGCTCTACAGGTATCTCCGATGGTGTTTGTTGAGTTGGCATGGATCGAGACTGGGATTTGTTACTCCGTGTGACGGAGAGGTATCTCAGGGCCCACTCGGTAATACAACATCACAACAAGCCTTGCAAGCAATGTGGCTAAGTGTTAGTCATGGGATCTTGTATTACGGAACGATTAAAGAGACTTGCCAGTAACGAGGTTGAATTAGGTTTGGAGATACTGACGATCGAATCTCGGGCAAGTAACATACCGAAGAACAAAGGGAACGTTATACGGGATTAACTGAATCCTTGACATAGAGGTTCGACCGATAAAGATATTCGTAGAATATGTAGGAACCAATGTGGACGTCCAGGTCCCGCCATTGGTTATTGACCGTAGAGGTGTCTCGGTCATGTCTACATAGTTCTCGAACCCGCAGGGTCTGCACACTTAAGGTTCAGTGACGTTTCGGTAGTGTAGAGTTATGTATGGTGGTGACCGAAGGTTGTTCGGAGTCCTGGATGAGATCCTGGACGTCACGAGGAGCTCCGGAATGGTCCGGAGGTAAAGATTCATATATAGGATGTCCCAGTTTGGTCGCCGGAAAAGTTTCGGGCTCATCGGTAGTGTACCGGGAGTATCGGTAGTGTACCGGGAGTGTCGGTAGTGTACCGGGGGACCTCCGGGAGGGGTATTTCGACCCAAAGAGGTCCATGGGCTGTGGGAGAATAATAACCAGCCCTTAGTGGGCTGGGAAAACAGCCACAAAGGCCCATGGCGTAGGAGAGAAAGTCCTAAAGCAAAAAGTGGAAAATCAGCCAATAGGAGGCAATCCTACTCCAACTAGGATTGGAGGTGAAGTAGGATTGCTCCCACCTCCTAATTCGGCCGACCCAAAGGCCTTGGCTGCCTCTCCTCTCCTCTCCTCCTATATATACTAGTGGATTGGGTGGTTTTTGGACAGAATTTCCGGCCACGTGCTACCCGTTCCACCGGTGCATAGTTTCTCCTCTAGATCGTAGTTCCGCAGCGCTTAGGCGAAGCCCTGCCGGAATTGCTCCACCACCATCACCGGAGCGCCGTCACGCTGCCAGTGAACTCTCTCTACTCTCCACCTCCTCTCGATGGATCGAGACGGTGGAGATCGTCATCAAGCTGCACGTGTGCTGAACGCGGAGGTGCCGTCCGTTCGGCGCTAGATCGGAAGGACCGTGATCGAGATCGCGAGACGGTTCGTGATGTGATCACGGAATGGATCGTGATGAGTTCGCGGGACAGATCGTGATCAAGATCGTGAGATGGATCATGATGAGTTCACAGGACGGATCATGATGTGTTTGCGGGACGGTTCGTGATTGCATCGCGGGACGCTCGGATCGCGAAGAAGTTCGACTACACCAACCGCGTTTCTTAACGCTTCCCGCTTAGCGATCTACAAGGGTACGTAGATCCACTCTCCCTCTCGTAGATGCTCATCACCATGGATAGGTTTGCGTGTGCGTAGGAAATTTTTTGTTTCCCATGCGACGTTCCCCAACAGTGGCATCATGAGCTAGGTTGATGGTTCGATGAGATCTCGAGTAGAACACAAAAGGTTTGTGGGCGTTGATGCTTAGATTGCTTCCTCCCTTGGTCGTATTTTGGTTCAGCGGGATTGTGAGATGAAGCGGCCCGGACCAACATTACTCGTACGCTTATGAGAGACCGGTTCCCTCGACGCAACTTGTTGCCTAGATGGCTTGCGGGTGACAGTTTCTCTCACTTTAGTTGGATCGGATTCGACAAAGGCGGTCCTTGAGAAGGTTGAAAAGCAATCTATGTATCACCGTTGTGGTTTATGCGTAGGTGAGAATCGTTCTTGCTAGATACCCGTAGCAGCCACGTAAAACATGCAACAACAATTAGAGGACGTCTAACTTGTTTTTGCAGGGTATGTTGTGATGTGATATGGCCAATTACATGATGAGATATATGTGATGTATGAGATGATCATGTGATGTATAGAATTTCACGACTTGCATGTTGTTGAATACGGCAACCGGCAGGAGCCATAGGGTTGTCTTTAATTATTGTATGACCTGCGTGTCAATCATTAAGCGCTATGTAATGCTTTACTTTATCGCTACGGTAGCAATAGTAGTAGAAGCATGTAGGGCGTGACAACCCCGATGGCGACACATTGATGGAGATCAAGATGATGGAGATCATGGTGTCGTGCCGGTGACGATGGAGATCATGCCGGTGCTTTCTAGATGGAGATCAAAAGCACAAGTTCATGGCCATATCATGTCACTTATGATTTGCATGTGATGTTAATCCTTTTTATGCACCTTGTTTTGCTTAGGACGGCGGTAGCATTATAAGGTGATCCCTCACTTAATTTCAAGATAAATTGTGTTCTCCCCGAGTGTGCACCATTGCGAAAGTTCGTCGTGTTGAGACACCACGTGATGATCGGGTGTGATAGACTCTACGTTCACATACAACGGGTGCAAGCCAGTGTTGCACATGCAGAACACTCGGGTTAAACTTGACGAGCCTAGCATGTACAGACATGGCCTCGGAACACAAGAGACCGAAAGGTCGAACATGAGTCATATAGTAGATATGATCAACATGATGATGTTCACCATTGCAGCCACCTCAACTCACGTGATGATCGGACTTGAGTTGGTGAATTTGGATCATGTATCACTCGAATGATTGGAGGGATGTCAATTTGAGTGGGAGTTCTTAAGTAATATGATTAATTGAACTCATTATCATGAACATAGTCAAAGTGTCTTCGCAAATTATGTTGTAGATTACTAGCTCACGTTGTGGCTCCCTTGTATTTTTATATGTTCCTAGAGAAATAGAATTGAAAGATGTTGGTAGCAAAATTGCGGACTGGGTCCATGATCTGAGGATTGTCCTCATTGCTGCACAGAAGGCTTATGTCCTTAATGCACCGCTCGGTGCGCCACCCCATCTAGCATCGACTGTAGATGTTGTGAACATCTGACAGGCATGTTTCGATGACTACTTGATAGTTTAGTGCGTCATGCATTACGGCTTAGAATTGAGGCTCCAAAACATTTTGAACGTCACGGAACATATGAGATGTTCTAAGAGCTGAGATTGTGATCTCAGGCTCGTGCCCGAGTTGCGAGATATAAGATCTCCAACGAGATTCTTTGCCTGCAAGATAAAAGAGAATAGCTCAATCGTTGAGCATGTGCTCAGACTGTCTGGGTACTACAATCGCTTGAATCGAGTGGGAGTTGATCTTCCAGATAAGATAGTGATTGATGTAGTTCTCCAAGTCACTGTCACTGAGCTACTAGAACTTGGTGATGAACTATAAAATGCCAGGGAAAGAGATGTTGATCCCTGAGCTGTTTGCGATGTTTGACACCGCGAAGGTAGAAATCAAGAAGGAGCGTCAAGTGTTGATGGTTAATCAAACCACTAGTTTCGAGAAGGGCAAGAGCAAGGAGGGAAACTTCATGGATAGCAAGTCAGTTGCTGCTCCAGTGAAGCAACCCAAAGTTGAACTCAAACCCGAGACTAAGTGCTTCTGTTATGAGGTGAGCGGTCGCTGAAGCGGAACAACCCTAGATACTTGGTAGATAAGAAGGCTGGCAACATTGATAGAAGTATATTTGATATACGAGTTATTAATGTGTACCTTGCTAGTACTCTTAGTAGCACCTGGGTATTGGATACCGGTTCGGTTGCTAAATGTTAGTAACTCGAAATAAAAGCTACGGAATAAACGGAGAACTAGCTAAGGGTGAGGTGACGATATGTGTTGGAAATATTTCCAAGGTTGATGTGATCAACATCGCACGCTCTCTCTACCTTCAGGATTAGTGACGAACCTAAATGTTATTTGGTGTTTTGCGTTGAGCTTGAACATGATTAGATCATGTTTATTGCAATACGGTTATTCATTTAAGTTAGAGAATAATGGCTATTCTGTTTACATGAATAATACCTTCAATGGTCATGCACCCAGTGAGAATGGTTTGTTGAAATCTTGATCGTAGTGGTACAGATGTTCATAACATTGATGTCAAAAGATACAAAGTTAATAATGATAGTACCACATACTTGTGGCACTGCTGCTAAACGTCATATTGGTATAAAGCGCATGTAGAAACTCCATGCTGATGGATATTTGGACTCATCCGATTTCGAATCGGTTGAGACATGCGAACCATGCCTCTTGGGCAAGATGACTAAAAGACCCCGCTGGATGGAGCGGGCAAGTGATTCATTGGAAATGATACATATTGATGTATGCAATCTAGTGAGTCTTGTAGCGTGCAGTGGATATCGTTATTTTCTTACCTTCACTGATGATTTGAGTAGATATAGTGTATATTTACTTAATGAAACACAAGTCTGAATCGTTTGAAAGGTTCAAGCAAATTCAGAGTGAAGTTTAAAGATCATCGTGACAAGAAGACAAAAATGACCACGATATGATCGTGGAGGTGAATATCTGAGTTACAAGTTTGGCATACAACTTAAGACAATGTGAAATTTGTTTCACAACTAACGCTACTTGGAACACCATGGTGTGATGGTGTGTCCGAACATCATAGTCATGCTCTATTGATATAGTGCATACTGTGATGTCTCTTATCGTTTTACTACTATAATTTTTGGGGTTATGCATTAGAGACAACTACATTCACTTTAAATAGGGCATCATCTAAATCCGTTGAGATGACACCGTGTGAATTATGGTTTGATAGAAACCTAAGCTATCATTTCTTAATATTTGGGGCTGTGACACTTGTGTGGAAAATGTTTTCACCTAATGAGGTCGAACCCAAGGCGGACAAATGCATCTTCATAGAATACCCTAAGATCAGTTGGGTGAACCTTCAATCTCAGATCCTAGTGCAAAGTGTTTGTTGCTTAAACGGATCCTTTCTCGAGGAAATGTTTCTCTCGAAAGAATTGAGTGGGAGGAAGATAGAACTTGATGAGGTTGTTAAACCTTTGTTCAACCAGAGAGTAGCTCAGCACAGAAAGATGTTTCTGTGAAGCCTACGTTAGTTGAAGAGTAAGTTAATGATGATGATCATGAAGCTTCAGGATCAAGTTACTATCGAACTTCGTGGGTCGACAAGGATGTGTACTGCTCCTAAGTGGTACGACAACTCTGTCTTGGAGATCATGTTGTTGGACAACGATGAACCTAAGAGCTATGAAGAAGAGATGATGGGCCCGGATTCCGACGAATGGTTAGAGGCCATGAAATCCGAGAGGATCCATGTATGAAAACCAAGTATAGACTTTGGTAGACTTGCTCGTTAGACGGCAGGTCGTTGAGTACAAATGGACCTTTAGAATGAAGACAGACACTGATGGTGAATGTCACCATTTGTAAAGCTCGACTTGTTGCAAAGTTGTTTGTGACAAGTTCAAGGAGTTGACTGCGATGAGGCTTTCTCACTCGTAGCGATGCTAAAAGTCTGTTGGAATTATGTTAGCAGTTGCTGCATTTTCAATTATGAAAACTGGCAGATGGATGTCAAAACATCGTTTCCTTAACGGTTTACTTAAGGAAAGGTTGTATGTGATACAACCAGAAGGTTTTGTCAGTCCTAAGGATGCTAAAAGATGAGCAAGCTTCAGTAATCCTTCTATGGACTGAAGCAAGCATCTCAGAGTTGGAATATACACTTTGATGAGGTGATCAAAGTTTCTGTAGTTTATACAAAGTTTACGAGAAACTTGTATTTGCAATAAAGTGAGTGGGAGCACTATAGAGTTTCTGATAAGTATATGTGGTTGACATATTGTTGATCGGAAATAATGTAGAATTTCTGGAAGGCATAAAAGGTTGTTTGAAAAGTGTTCTTCAAAGGAAGACCTGGATAAAGCTACCTAATTGTTGAGCATCAAAATCTATAGAGATAGATCAAGATGCTTGATGAGACTTTCAATGAGTGCATACCTTGACAAGATTTTGAAAGAGTTCAAAATGGATCAGCCAGAGAAATAGTTCCCGTCTGATTTGTAAGGTGTGAAGTTGAGTGAGACTCAACGCTCGACAACGGCAGAAGAAAGAGAAAGGACGAATGTCGTCCCCTATGCCTTAGCCATAGGCTCTATATTATGCCATGCTGTGTACCGCACCTATGTGTGCCTTGCCATGAGTCTGTCAAGGGGTACAAGAGTGGTCCAGGAGTGGATCACTGGACAGCGGTCGGAATTATCCTTAGTAACCAGAGGACTAAGGAAATGTTTCTTGATTATGGAGGTGATAAAGAGTTCGTCGTAAAGAGTTACGTCGATGCAAGCTTTAACACCTATCCGGATGACTAGTAGTAGCAATCTGGATACGTATAGTGGAGCAGCCATTTGGAAATAGTACCAAATGGAGTGTGGTAGCAGTGTTTACGTCGATGCAAGCTTTAACACCTATCCGGATGACTAGTAGTAGCAATCTGGATACGTATAGTGGAGCAGCCATTTGGAAATAGTACCAAATGGAGTGTGGTAGCAGTGTTTACGGTTTGACATAGAGATTTGCAAAGTACACACGGATCTGAATATCGCAGACCCGTTGACTATAAGACCTCTCTCACATGCAAAGCATGATCGAGCCCCAAAACTCATTGGGTGTTAGATTCATAACAATGCGAATCACATGGTGATGTGAACTAGATTATTGACTCTAGTGCAAGTGGGAGACTGTTGGAAATATGCCCTAGAGGCAATAATAAATTAGTTATTATCATATTTCCTTGTTCATGATAATCGTTTATTATCCATGCTATAATTGTATTGATCGGAGACTTAAATGCATGTGTGGATACATAGACAAAACCATGTCCCTAGTATGCCTCTAATGGACTAGCTCGTTGATCAAAGGATAGTTAAGGTTTCCTAGCCATGGACATGAGATGTCATTTGATAATGGGATCACATCATTAGGGGAATGATGTGATGGATAAGACCCAAACTACAAACATAGCATATGATCGTGTCAGTTTATTGCTACTGTTTTCTGCATGTCAAGTATATGTTCCTATGACCATGAGATCATGCAACTCACGGATATCGGAGGAGTGCCTTGTGTGTATCAAACGTCGCAACGTAACTGGGTGACTATAAAGGTGCTCTACAGGTATCTCCGATGGTGTTTGTTGAGTTGGCATGGATCGAGACTGGGATTTGTTACTCCGTGTGACGGAGAGGTATCTCAGGGCCCACTCGGTAATACAACATCACAACAAGCCTTGCAAGCAATGTGGCTAAGTGTTAGTCATGGGATCTTGTATTACGGAATGAGTAAAGAGACCTGCCAGTAACGAGGTTGAATTAGGTATGGAGATACTGACGATCGAATCTCGGGCAAGTAACATACCGAAGAACAAAGGGAACGTTATACGGGATTAACTGAATCCTTGACATAGAGGTTCGACCGATAAAGATCTTCGTAGAATATGTAGGAACCAATGTGGATGTCTAGGTCCCGCCATTGGTTATTGACTGTAGAGGTGTCTCGGTCATGTCTACATAGTTCTCGAACCCGCAGGGTCTGCACACTTAAGGTTCGGTGACGTTTCGGTAGTGTAGAATTATGTATGGTGGTGACCGAAGGTTGTTCGGAGTCCCGGATGAGATCCCGGAAGTCACGAGGAGGTCCGTAATGGTCCAGAGGTAAAGATTCATATATAGGATGTCCCAGTTTGGTCGCCGGAAAAGTTTCGGGCTCATCGGTAGTGTACCGGGAGTATCGGTAGTGTACCGGGAGTGCCGGTAGTGTACCAGGGGACCTCCGGGAGGGGTATTTCGACCCCAAGAGGTCCATGGGCTGTGGGAGAATAATAACCAGCCCTTAGTGGGCTGGGAAAACAGCCACAAAGGCCCATGGCGCAGGAGAGAAAGTCCTAAAGCAAAAAGTGGAAAATCAGCCAATAGGAGGCAATCCTACTCCAACTAGGATTGGAGGTGAAGTAGGATTGCTCCCACCTCCTATTTCGGCCGACCCAAAGGCCTTGGATGCCTCTCCTCTCCTCGCCTCCTATATATACTAGTGGATTGGGTGGTTTTTGTACAGAATTTCCGGCCACGTGCTACCCGTTCCACCGGTGCATAGTTTCTCCTCTAGATCGTAGTTCCGCAGCGCTTAGCCGAAGCCCTGTCGGAATTGCTCCACCACCATCACCGGAGCGCCGTCACGCTGCCGGTGAACTCTCTCTCCTCTCCACCTCCTCTCGCTGGATCGAGACGGTGGAGATCGTCATCAAGCTGCACGTGTGCTGAACGCGGAGGTGCCGTCCGTTCGGCGCTAGATCGGAAGGACCGTGATCGAGATCGCGAGATAGTTCGTGATGTGATCACGGAACAGATCGTGATGAGTTCGCGGGACAGATCGTGATCAAGATCGTGAGACGGATCATGATGAGTTCACGGGACGGATCATGATGTGTTCGCGGGACGGTTCGTGATTGGATCGCGGGACGCTCGGCGATTTGGATCGCGAAGAAGTTCGACTACACCAACCGCGTTTCTTAACGCTTCCCGCTTAGCGATCTACAAGGGTACGTAGATCCACTCTCCCTCTCGTAGATGCTCATCACCATGGATAGGTTTGCGTGTGCGTAGGAAATTATTTGTTTCCCATGCGACGTTCCCCAACACAAGGGTCACTGAAAGTAGGGTTCATAGAAAAACTAAGGGAATCATTGAATGCAGCTTCTCTCCCTTTTGCAAATTTTAGTTTTCTTCTTCTTGGAGCTAGGGATCCTTGAATAAAGAATTTCTCCCCCGAAGTGTTATTTGTTTTCCTCCCCCTAATTTTTTAATGAAGGGGTCATCGAAGGAACAATAATATCAGAAGAATAGAAACAAACACAAATTTAGAAAACAATGAAAAATCGGTGACTCTGGGATAAATAAATCAATGGTACCAAGATTGTGTAGTGCAGCTTATCTGCAAACTCGGTAGGACCGAGTTATTTGTATCGGTAACTCGAATGAGAGACCAAGTTTCTATTTTCACAGATACAAACGGAATAGTTTCAAAAACAAAATACGAAATTTTTACAGAGGACATCAAATAGATAAGGTTTGAGTGGTTACAAGAGATCATGCGAATAGAGAGCAAACCACACAAGATTCCTAACTAGATGATGGGCGGTGACTAGGTCACCTATATTAGAGTATATTGACTTAGGAGCCAAGCAAGAATACTTGATCATAGGTCATACTCATCGTTTAATCTCAGAATGGGGTTAGCATTTTTTGATTAAGCATTTTGATGTCTTCATATCACTTGAGTTGCTTTAGCCCATGACTTGGAGTAAAGCCTTTTCAAGGATATGAGTACATACCTTTGAGTGATGTTGATGATGTTGCTCGTAGGTTAACTTGTTGAGGATGCTCGAGGTTGATGAAGATCATCTTGAATTTGGAGCAATCCTTCTCGTTCTAGTACATTAGTCACCTACAAAGGTTAGTCATGCAAGGAAGAACAATGGATATATCCAATTGACATGATATTACTTGAGATTTTGCAACTAAGATCAAGTATATGTCAAGGATATCTTTTTGTTGTCTTCTTCCTTCCATCATCAAGAGGGGTTGTGGATACTTGGTAATGACAAGATTGTTTATGATTGGAGTTGATGGCAATCTTGTGGAATGAAGTTCTTCCAAGTACCTACACGGGGTTAGACGCAATACAAGGGAGCATGGAATTCCATGGCATATGATAACAAGTTACAAACACATGGAGATAACAAGAAGGCTCATGCCCTTTCTTGCAACCGAGTGAGTCTAACTCAAGTTTGAAGCATCAATGATGTTCAACTCACTCCTCAAATGACAAAAAATTTCCTCATCAAGTGGCTTGGTGAAGATATCGGCCAATTGCTTGTTAGTACGAACATGCTTAAGATTGATATCTCCTTTGGCAACATGATCACAAATGAAATGATGTCGAACTTGAATATGCTTGGTTTGAGAATGTTGCACAGGATTATGTCCAATTTTAATAGCACTTTCATTGTCACAAAGTAATGGAACATTTTTAACATAAATTCCATAATCCTTGAGCATTTGTGTCATCCATAGTAATTGCGCACAACAAGATCCAGCAGCAATACATTCAGCTTCGGTAATAGATAGGGATACTGAGTTTTGTTTCTTGGAGGACCAAGACACAAGAGATCTACCTAAAAATTGACAAGTACCCGAGGTGGATTTTCTATCAACCTCGTCACCAGCATAGTCCAAATCGGAATAGCCAACAAGATTAAAAGAAGATCCCTTGGGATACCAAATGCCAAAGATTGGTGTTTGTATCAAGTATCTCACAATATGTTTCATAGCCAAAAGATGACACTCTTTAGGTGCAGCTTGATATCCAGCACACATGCAAACACTAAGTATAATATCGGGACGAGATGCACATAGATATAGAAATGAACCAATCATAGATCGATAAACCTTTTGATCAACCGGTTCATCCTCCCTGGTAAGGTCAACATGTCCACTAGTGGGCATAGGAGTTTTCATACCTTTGCAATGCTGCATGTTGAACTTCTTGATCAAGTCCTTGGTATACTTAGTTTGTGAGATGAAATTTCCTTCTCTTGATTGCTTGATTTGCAATCCAAGAAAGAATTTCAGCTCACACATCATAGACATCTCATACTTCTCGGACATCAACCTTCCAAACCATTCACTAAATTGAGGGTTAGTGGAACCAAAGATAATATCATCAACATAGATTTGGCACACAAATAATTCTCCATTAACTCTCTTAGTGAACAAGGTTGCATCAATTTTATCATTTGCAAAACCTTTTTGATGAGAAACTTCGTTAAACATTTATACCAAGCACGAGGGGCTTGCTTAAGACCATAAAGATCTTTACGAAGCTTGTAAACATGATTAGGTTTTTTAGGATTCACAAAACCAGGTGGTTGCTTAACATAAACCTCGTCTTAAATTTCACCATTTAAAAATGCACTTTTGATATCCATTTGATAAAGCGTGATATGATGGTGATTAGCATAAGCAAGAAGAATACGAATAGCTTCAAGTCTAGCGACGGGGGAGCAAGTCTCACCGTAGTCCATACCTTCGACTTGCGTATATCCTTGGGCTACGAGATGAGCTTTTTAGCGCACGACTTGACCGTCTTTGCCTTGTTTGTTTCGAAACACCCATTTAGTTCCGATGATGTTGTGCTCATCTTCGGGCTTCTCCATGAGTGTCCACACTTTATTCCTTTTGAAGTTGTGAAGATCTTCATGCATAGCCTTCACCCAATCCGCGTCTTCAAGAGCTTGTTCTACCTTCAAAGGCTCAATGCTAGAGATGAAAGAATAATGCTCACAAAAGTTAGCTAAACGGGTTTTAGAGTGAGTGATTCTCTCTGTTTGTATATCACCAAAGATTTGGTCTAGGGGATGTTTCTTAGTCACTTGAGCTCGAACTCGGGTCAGCTTCTGACTGTTGGATGGTGGAGCTTCTTCTTCATCATCATCATCTCGTTCATCTTCGTTTTTGTTGAAGGTGTCATTCCCTTGAGGTGGTGGTGAAGGTGGTTGTGGTGGATCTTCATGATGCACTTCCTCCTCTTCATCATCTCATCGTGTACCGCTTGTGGATGCTTCCATGTCATGTTGAGGTTCACCTTGACGTGATGTAGGGGCTTCCACCTGAGTTGATGAAGTACTTTCCTTCACCTCCATGGGACTAATCTTGCTGATGGGTAGATCTAGGATATCTTCCAAAGGGTCCTTATCACCTACATAATTTGGCAATTGTTCGACTTGCGAACCATTAGATTCATCAAACTTCACATCTACCGTCTCTTCAACTTTTTGAGTGAAGTTGTTGTAGACATGGTAAGTGTGAGAGTTCGATCCGTAACCAAGTAGGAATCCTTCATGAGACTTAGGAGCAAATTTAGTACGATAATGCTTATCAAGAATGTAGCACTTTGAGACAAATACCCGAAAGTATCCAACTTGGGGTTTGTTACCCGTGAGTAGCTCGTATGCCGTTTTACCGACAAGCTTGTGCAAGTAAAGTCGGTTTGTGGCATGACATGATGGCTCAACGGCTTCTACCCAAAAGTGTCTTGGTGTCTTGTATTCGTCAAGCATCGTTCTTGCCATCTCAATGAGTGTCCGGTTCTTCCTGTCAACAACTCCATTCTGTTGAGGTGTGTACGTAGTCGAGAACTCATGTGAGACACCTTCTTCCTCAAGAAAGGTATCCACATGGGTGTTCTTGAACTCCGGCTCCGAACCTTCTTGATCTTCACTTCAAACTGATTTTGCGCTTTGCGAGCGAAGTTCTTGAATATCTTTTGAACCTGTGACTTATCATCAAGAAAGAAACCCACGTAAATCTAAAAAAGTCATCAACTATAACTAGACCATAGGAATTTCCACCAAGACTCTTGTAAGCATTGGGACCAAAGAGATCCATGTGAAGTAACTCGACTGGTCTCCTAGTAGTCATGATATTCTTAACGGGATGACTTCCACCTACTTGCTTTCCAGCTTGACAAGCACTACAAAGTCTATTTTTGTCAAAGATAACATCTTTAACACCAAGTGTATGGTCACCTTTGATTAACTTATCTAGATTGCGCATGCCTACATGTCCAAGTCTTCTATGCCAAAGCCAACCTTTAGAGGATTTTACAATTAAACAAGTGCGAGGCTTGGATCTCTTGGTGAAATCAACAATGTATAGATCACCTCTACGGGAACCGGTAAAGACCATTTTATGATTATCTTGACGAAACACTTGGCAATCTACTTTCGTGAATAACACATTGAAACCGAAGTCGGCAAGTCCAGATACGGAAAGAAGATTGTAGCCAAGGGATTCAACAAGGATAACATTTTGAATAGAGCTATCATGGGATATGGCCACCTTACCAAGGCCAAGTACCTTACCCTTAGAGTTGTCTCCAAAGGCCACGTACCGTCGAGGACCTTGATTAGGCGTGATCTCTTGAAACATGTCTTTATCACCAGTCATATGATCCGTACATCCCCTGTCAAGAATCCACTCTTTTCCTCCAGACATGTAATCCTTAAAGTTTGCCATAAGACTCAGATTCTTCATGATCTTCTCATGCTTGGTGTCGAACAACTCATCTTGTTCATAGTAGCCATGTTCCACATTGTCATCATTAAGTGGGAAATCCTTGTCATAAAGAAAAAGATATTCGTTAGAATAGTGATCATGACAATGTTCTAGTTTATGAATGCGAATGGCTTCGAACATAATGTTGTTGATGTTGGAAATATGCCCTAGAGGCAATAATAAAATGGTTATTATTGTATTTCCTAGTTCATGATAATTGTCTATTATTCATGCTACAATTGTGTTAACCAGAAACCGTAATACATGTGTGAATACATAGACCATCACATGTCCCTAGTGAGCCTCTAGTTGGCTAGCTCGTTGATCAATAGATGGTCACGGTTTCATGACCATGGACATTGGATGTCGTTGATAACGGGATCACATCATTAGGAGAATGATGTGATGGACAAGACCCAATCCTAAGCATAGCACAAGATCGTGTAGTTCGTTTGCTAAAGCTTTTCAATGTCAAGTATCATTTCCTTAGACCATGAGATTGTGTAACTCCCGGATACCGTAGGAATGCTTTGGGTGTGCCAAATGTCACAACGTAACTGGGTGGCTATAAAGGTACGCTACGGGTATCTACGAAAGTGTCTGTTGGGTTGACACGAATCAAGACTGGGATTTGTCACTCCGTGTGACGGAGAGGTATCTCTGGGCCCACTCGGTAAGACATCATCATAATGAGCTCAATGTGACTAAGGAGTTAGCCACGGGATGATGTGTTACGGAACGAGTAAAGAGACTTGCCGGTAACGAGATTGAACAAGGTATGGCGATACCGACGATCGAATCTCGGGCAAGTACCATACCGATAGACAAAGGGAATTGTATACGGGATTGATTGAATCCCTGACATCGTGGTTCATCCGATGAGATCATCGTGGAGTACGTGGGAGCCAACATGGGTATCCAGATCCCGCTGTTGGTTATTGGCCGGAGAGGTGTCTCGGTCATGTCTACGTGTCTCCCGAACCCGTAGGGTCTACACACTTAAGGTTCGATGACGCTAGGGTTATAGGGAAAAGGTATACGTGATTACCGAAGGTTATTCGGAGTCCCGGATGAGATCCCGGACGTCACGAGGAGCTCCGTAATGGTCCGGAGGTAAAGATTGATATATAGGAAGTCCAGTTTTGGTCACCGGAAAGTTTTCGGGCTCATCGGTAGTGTACCGGGAGTGCCGGGAGGGTGCCGGAGGACCCCCGGGAGGGGTGTGACGACCAAAGGACCACATGGGCTGTTAGATAAAGTGTGCCAGCCCTTATTGGGCTGGGCAAGACTTTTGCTAAAGGCCCATGCGGCTGGAGATAAGGAGATAAGGCAAAAAGGATTTAAAAGGAGGAGATCCACCTCCCTTGTGGGAGGTGGACTCTCCCTTTAATTCAGCCGGCCATCTCCTCT
This sequence comes from Hordeum marinum, assembly GCA_022496015.1. Classification (NCBI taxonomy): domain Eukaryota; kingdom Viridiplantae; phylum Streptophyta; class Magnoliopsida; order Poales; family Poaceae; genus Hordeum; species Hordeum marinum. The sequence goes on along the minus strand of CM039676.1, from coordinate 332,589,860 downwards.
TTGGAGTAGAGGCCAAGCCAGACCTCCACGTCCCTCCTCCTATATATACTTGAGGTTTTGGATGTTTTGAGATAGGATTTGATCTCTCTCTCTCACGGCGAAGCCCTACCTCTCTTCTTCCTCCTCCGCAGCGCTTAGGCGAAGCCCTGTCGGAATACCTTGCTACTCCACCACCACCACGCCGTCGTGCTGTTGTTGGAGCCCTTCCCCAACCTCTCCTTCCTCCTTGCTGGATCAAGGTGTTGGAGACGTCACCGGGTTGCACGTGTGTTGAACGCGGAGGTGCCGTCCGTTCGGCACTTGATCGGATCTACCGCGATCTGAATCGCTGCGAGTACGACTCCATCAACCGCGTTCTTGTAACGCTTCCGCTTAGCGATCTTCAAAGGTATGAAGATGCAATCTCTCCCCTCTCGTTGCTGGTTTCTCCATAGATAGATCTTGGTGAACGTAGGAAAATTTTGATTTACTACTACGTCTCCCAACAGTGGCATCATGAGCTAGGTCTATGCGTAGAATCTATGCACGAGTAGAACACAAAGCAGTTGTGGGCGTCGAGTTTGTTAATTTGCTTGCCGCTACTAGTCTTATCTTGATTCGGCGGTATTGTGGGATGAAGCGGCCCGGACCAACTTTACACGTACGCTTACGTGAGACCGGTTCCACCGCCTGACATGCACTAGATGCATAAGGTGGCTAGCGGGTGTCTGTCTCTCCTACCTTAGTCGGATCGGATTCGATGAAAAGGGTCCTTATGAAGGGTAAATAGCAATTGGCAAATCACGTTGTGGTGTTGACGTAGGTAAGAAACGTTCTTGCTAGTAACCTATAGCAGCCACGTAAAAACTTGCAACTACAAATTAGAGGACGTCTAACTTGTTTTTGCAGCATGTGCCTTGTGATGTGATATGGCCAAAGGATGTGATGTGATGCATTGTGATGTATGAATTGATCATGTTCTTGTAATAGGATTCACGACTTGCATGTCGATGATTATGACAACCGGCAGGAGCCATAGGAGTTGTCTTATTTATTGTATGACCTGCGTGTCAATCATAAACGCCATGTAATTACTTTACTTTATTGCTAAGCGTTAGCCATAGTAGTAGAAGTAATAGTTGGCGAGACAACTTCATGAAGACACAATGATTGAGATCATGATGATGGAGATCATGGTGTCGTGCCGGTGACAGTGATGATCATGGTGCCCCGAAGATGGAGATCATAGGAGCAAAATGATATTGGCCATATCATGTCACTATATTGATTGCATGTGATGTTTATCATGTTTACATCTTATTTGCTTAGAACGACGGTAGTAAATAAGATGATCTCTCAATAAAATTTCAAGAGAAGTGTTCACCCTAACTGTGCACCGTTGCTAAGGATCGTTGTTCCGAAGCACCACGTGATGATCGGGTGTGATAGGTTCTAACGTTCGCATACAACGGGTGTAAGCCAGATTTACACACGCGAAACACTTAGGTTGACTTGACGAGCCTAGCATGTACAGACATGGCCTCGGAACACGGAAGACCGAAAGGTCGAACATGAGTCGTATAGAAGATACGATCAACATGAAGATGTTCACCATGGATGACTAGTCCGTCTCACGTGATGATCGGACACGGGCTAGTTGACATGGATCATGTATCACTTGGAAGACTAGAGAGATGTCTGTCTAAGTGGGAGTTCATTAATTTGATTAAGTGAACTTAATTATCATGAACTTAGTCTAAAATTGTCTTTACAATCTATGATGTAGATCCAATGGCCAACGCGAATGTCACCCTCAATTTCAACGCGTTCCTAGAGAAAACCAAGCTGAAAGATGATGGAAGCAACTATGCGGACTGGGTCCGTAGCTTGAGGATCATCCTCATAGCTTCCAAGAGATTGTATGTCCTAGATGCACCGCTAGGTGACGCACCCGTTCTCCCAGCGGAACAAGATGTTATGAACACTTGGCAATCACGCTGCGATGATTACTCCCTTGTTCAATGCGGCATGCTTTACAGTCTAGAACCGGGGCTCCAAAAGCGTTTTGAGCAACACGGAGCATATGAGATGTTCCAGGAGCTGAAACTGGTTTTTCAAGCTCATGCCCGGGTCGAGAGATATGATGTCTCCGACAAGTTCTTCAGCTGTAAGATGGAGGAGCATAGTTCTGTCAGTGAGCACATCCTCAAGATGTCTGGGCTACACAGCCGCTTGACTCAGCTGGGGGTTAATATCCCGGATGACTCGGTCATTGACAGAATCCTCCAGTCGCTTCCACCTAGCTTCAAGAGCTTTGTGATGAACTACAACATGCAAGGTATGGAGAAGTCCATTCCTGAGTTGTACTCGATGCTGAAATCAGCAGAGGTCGAGATCAAAAAGGAGCATCAAGTGTTGATGGTGAATAAGACCACTAGTTTCAAGAAAGGCAAGGGTAAGAAGAACTTCAAGAAGGACGGCAAAGCTGTTGCCGCGCCCGGTAAGCAAGTTGCCGGGAAGAAGAAGAAAAATGGACCCAAGCCTGAGACTGAGTGCTTTTATTGCAAGGGTACCGGTCACTGGAAGCGGAACTGCCCCAAGTATTTAGCGGATAAGAAGGACGGCAACATTATAGGTATATGTGATATACTTGTTATTGATGTGTACTTGACCAGCGCTCGTAGTAGCTCCTGGGTATTTGATACCGGTGCAGTTGCTCACATTTGTAACTCCAAGCAGGAGCTGCGGAATAAGCGGAGGCTGGCCAAGGATGAGGTGACGATGCGTGTCGGGAATGGTTCCAAGGTCGATGTGATCGCCGTCGGCACGTTACCTCTACATCTACCTTCGGGATTAGTTTTTAACCTTAATAATTGTTATTTAGTACCAGCTTTGAGCATGAACATTGTATCTGGATCTCGCTTGATGCGAGATGGCTACTCATTTAAATCCGAGAATAATGGTTGTTCTATTTATATGAGAGAAATGTTTTATGCTCATGCCCCGCTGGTCAATGGTTTATTTTTGATGAATCTCGAACGTGATGTTACACATGTCCATAGTGTGAGTACCAAAAAGTGTAAAGTTGATAACGATAGTCCCACTTACATGTGGCACTGCCGTCTTGGCCATATTGGTGTCAAACGCATGAAGAAGCTCCATGCTGATGGAATTTTGGAGTCACTTGATTTCGAATCATTTGACACATGCGAACCATGCCTCATGGGCAAGATGACCAAGACTCCGTTCTCCGGAACAATGGAGCGAGCAACTGACTTGTTGGAAATAATACATACCGATGTATGCGGTCCAATGAGCGTCGAGGCTCGCGGTGGCTACCGTTATGTTCTCACCCTCACTGATGACTTGAGTAGATATGGTTATGTCTACTTAATGAAACACAAGTCTGAAACTTTTGAAAGGTTCAAGGAATTTCAGAGTGAGGTCGAGAATCAACGTGACAGGAAAATAAAATGCCTACGATCTGATCGTGGCGGAGAATATTTAAGTCACGAGTTTGGCACGCACCTTAGGAAATGTGGAATTGTTTCACAACTCACGCCGCCCGGCACACCCCAGCGAAATGGTGTGTCTGAACGTCGTAATCGCACTCTATTGGATATGGTGCGATCTATGATGTCTCTTACCGACTTACCGCTATCATTTTGGGGATATGCATTAGAGACTGCCGCATTCACTTTAAATAGGGCACCGTCTAAATCCGTTGAGACGACACCGTATGAATTGTGGTTTGGAAAGAAACCTAAGCTGTCGTTTCTAAAAGTTTGGGGATGCGATGCTTATGTGAAGAAACTTCAACCTGAGAAGCTCGAACCCAAAGCGGAAAAGTGCGTCTTCATAGGATATCCCAAGGGGACTATTGGGTATACCTTCTACCTACGATCCGAAGGCAAAGTCTTTGTTGCCAAGAATGGATCCTTTCTCGAGAAAGAGTTTCTCTCGAAAGAAGTAAGTGGGAGGAAAATAGAACTTGATGAGGAAATTGTACCTCCACTCGAACCGGAGAGTAGCGCAGCACAGGAAGTTGTTTCTGTGGAGCCTACACCGGCTAGAGAGGAAGTTAATGATGATGATCATGAAACTTCAGATCAAGTTGCTATTCGAAGGTCCACCAGGACACGTTCCGCACCAGAGTGGTACGGCAATCCTGTCCTAGAGATCATGTTGTTGGACAACGGTGAACCTTCGAACTATGAAGAAGCGATGACGGGCCCGGATTCCAACAAATGGCTTGAGGCCATGAAATCCGAGATAGGATCCATGTATGAGAACAAAGTATGGACTTTGGTGGACTTGCCTAATGATAAGCGAGCCATTGAAAACAAATGGATCTTTAAGAAGAAGACTGACGCGGACGGTAATGTCACCGCCTATAAAGCTCGGCTTGTCGCTAAGGGTTATCGACAAGTTCAAGGAGTTGACTACGATGAGACTTTCTCACCCGTAGCGATGCTAAAGTCAGTCCGAATCATGTTAGCAGTTGCCGCATTTTATGATTATGAGATCTGGCAAATGGACGTCAAAACGGCATTCCTTAATGGCTTCCTCAAGGAAGAACTGTATATGATGCAGCCGGAAGGTTTTGTCGATCCTAAAGATGCTAACAAGGTATGCAAGCTCCAGCGCTCCATCTATGGGCTGGTGCAAGCATCTCGGAGTTGGAACATTCGCTTTAATGAGGTGATTAAAGCGTTTGGGTTTGTACAGGTTTATGGAGAACCTTGTATTTACAAGAAAGTGAGTGGGAGCTCTATAGCATTTCTTATATTGTATGTTGATGACATGCTGATAATGGGAAATAATATAGAACTCTTGGAAAGTATCAAGGCCTACTTGAATAAGTGTTTTTCAATGAAGGACCTTGGAGAAGCTGCTTACATATTAGGTATTAAGATCTATAGAGATAGATCGAAACGCCTCATTGGTCTTTCACAAAGCACATACCTTGAAAAGATATTGAAGAAGTTCAATATGCATCAGTCCAAGAAGGGGTTCTTGCCTGTGTTGCAAGGTGTGAGATTGAGTACGACTCAATGCCCGACCACGGCAAAGGATAGAGAAGAGATGAGTGTCATCCCCTATGCTTCAGCCATAGGCTCTATCATGTATGCCATGCTGTGTACCAGACCTGATGTGAACCTTGCCATAAGTTTGGTAGGGAGGTACCAAAGTGATCCCGGAGCGGAACACTGGACAGCGGTCAAGAATATCCTGAAGTACCTGAAAAGGACAAAGGACATGTTTCTCATATATGGAGGTGCCGAAGAGCTCGTCGTAAAGGGTTACGTCGACGCTAGCTTCGACACAGATCCGGACGACTCTAAGTCGCAAACCGGATACGTGTATATTTTGAATGGAGGGGCAGTCAGCTGGAGTAGCAGCAAGCAAAGCGTCGTGGCGGCATCTACATGTGAAGCGGAGTACATAGCTGCTTCGGAAGCAGCAAAGGAGGGAGTCTGGATGAAGGAGTTCATCACCGACCTAGGAGTGATTCCAAATGCGTCGGGCCCGATGACTCTACTCTGTGACAACACTGGAGCTATTGCCCTTGCGAAGGAGCCCAGGTTTCACAAGAAGACAAGACACATCAAGCGCCGCTTCAACTCCATCCGTGATTACATTCAGGAGGGAGACATAGATATTTGTAAAGTGCATACGGATCTGAATGTCGCAGATCCGTTGACTAAACCTCTCTCACGAGCAAAACATGATCAACACCAGAACGCTATGGGTGTTCGATTCATCACAATGTAACTAGATTATTGACTCTAGTGCAAGTGGGAGACTGTTGGAAATATGCCCTAGAGGCAATAATAAAATGGTTATTATTGTATTTCCTAGTTCATGATAATTGTCTATTATTCATGCTACAATTGTGTTAACCAGAAACCGTAATACATGTGTGAATACATAGACCATCACATGTCCCTAGTGAGCCTCTAGTTGGCTAGCTCGTTGATCAATAGATGGTCACGGTTTCATGACCATGGACATTGGATGTCGTTGATAACGGGATCACATCATTAGGAGAATGATGTGATGGACAAGACCCAATCCTAAGCATAGCACAAGATCGTGTAGTTCGTTTGCTAAAGCTTTTCAATGTCAAGTATCATTTCCTTAGACCATGAGATTGTGTAACTCCCGGATACCGTAGGAATGCTTTGGGTGTGCCAAACGTCACAACGTAACTGGGTGGCTATAAAGGTACGCTACGGGTATCTCCGAAAGTGTCTGTTGGGTTGACACGAATCAAGACTGGGATTTGTCACTCCGTGTGACGGAGAGGTATCTCTGGGCCCACTCGGTAAGACATCATCATAATGAGCTCAATGTGACTAAGGAGTTAGCCACGGGATGATGTGTTACGGAACGAGTAAAGAGACTTGCCGGTAACGAGATTGAACAAGGTATGGCGATACCGACGATCGAATCTCGGGCAAGTACCATACCGATAGACAAAGGGAATTGTATACGGGATTGATTGAATCCCTGACATCGTGGTTCATCCGATGAGATCATCGTGGAGTACGTGGGAGCCAACATGGGTATCCAGATCCCGCTGTTGGTTATTGGCCGGAGAGGTGTCTCGGTCATGTCTACGTGTCTCCCGAACCCGTAGGGTCTACACACTTAAGGTTCGATGACGCTAGGGTTATAGGGAAAAGGTATACGTGATTACCGAAGGTTGTTCAGAGTCCCGGATGAGATCCCGGACGTCACGAGGAGCTCCGGAATGGTCCGGAGGTAAAGATTGATATATAGGAAGTCCAGTTTTGGTCACCGGAAAGTTTTCGGGCTCATCGGTAGTGTACCGGGAGTGCCGGGAGGGTGCCGGAGGACCCCCGGGAGGGGTGTGACGACCAAAGGACCACATGGGCTGTTAGATAAAGTGTGCCAGCCCTTATTGGGCTGGGCAAGACTTTTGCTAAAGGCCCATGCGGCTGGAGATAAGGAGATAAGGCAAAAAGGATTTAAAAGGAGGAAATCCACCTCCCTTGTGGGAGGTGGACTCTCCCTTTAATTCAGCCGGCCATCTCCTCTTTGGAGTAGAGGCCAAGCCAGCCCTCCACGTCCCTCCTCCTATATATACTTGAGGTTTTGGATGTTTTGAGATAGGATTTGATCTCTCTCTCTCACGGCGAAGCCCTACCTCTCTTCTTCCTCCTCCGCAGCGCTTAGGCGAAGCCCTGTCGGAATACCTTGCTACTCCACCACCACGCCGTCGTGCTGCTGTTGGAGCCCTTCCCCAACCTCTCCTTCCTCCTTGCTGGATCAAGGTGTTGGAGACGTCACCGGGCTGCACGTGTGTTGAACGCGGAGGTGCCGTCCGTTCGACACTTGATCGGATCTACCGCGATCTGAATCGCTGCGAGTACGACTCCATCAACCGCGTTCTTGTAACGCTTCCGCTTAGCGATCTTCAAAGGTATGAAGATGCAATCTCTCCCCTCTCGTTGCTGGTTTCTCCATAGATAGATCTTGGTGAACGTAGGAAATTTTTGATTTACTACTACGTCTCCCAACAGTTGATAGTGGTGCCATCTCCTTTACCACGCATAAGGTCACAGAGCTCAAATAGGCATTCATCAAAGTTTGGATCACTAGGCTTCATTTTGTGAAAAGCAACCGTTTTATGAAGAATTTCATCAAGATTTCCTAAGGAAAGATTTGGATATCGTTTCTCCAAATCAGTCCATAAGGTATAGGAACATCCAAAGTTCTTCAATTGAGAAAGCACGAATCTTGGTAAACCTCTAACAATAAAATTGACAATTCTTAGGTTACCAAGCATGTTAATTTCCTCTTTGTGTGTGGGATCAAATTCATCAATTGGGAGCACATAGGGGTTTTCAATATATTTTGTCAAATGGAATTTATCAAATAGATCAATCAAGGCATTCTTCCATTGACTATGGTACTCTTCATCAAGAATGGGAACTCTACAACTCAAACTCTCTACTCTAGACACATCCATGTTCCTCCATGGTGATTAAACCGAAGCACCGGACACCAAAGCTCTGATACCACTTGTAGGATCGATAGAAGAGTGTCTAGAGGGGGGGGATGAATAGACTACTAGCAGAAAATTTAAAACCTAATATTTCCCATGTTAATTGGTTGGCATATTTTAACTATTTTAGCAAGTCTAGTAAGTATAATAGCCCTACACATGCATCTCTACAAGTATGACAGCGGAAAGTAAAGACATTGCACATGTAAGTAAAGATATGGGATAGTAAGATCAAACGCAATAGGAGACGCAAGGATTTTTCTCGTGGTTCCGATAGGTGGTGCTACCGTACGTCCATGTTCTTGGAGTCTTCAATCCACGAAGGGTAACGGTCGCGAGAGTCCACGGAGGGCTCTACCCACGGAGGGTTCCACGAAGAAGCAACCATGACTATACCATGGCGGCCTACATCCACGGAGGACTAGCCTTACTCGGGGTAGATCTTCACGAAGTAGGCGATCTCCTTGCCCTTACAAACTTCTTGGTTCACTCCACAACACGAAGTAGGAGGCTCCCAAGAGACACCTAACCAATCTAGGAGGCACCACCCTCCAAAAGGTAATAGGCTTGGTAATGACGATGAACTCCTTGCTTTTATGCTTCAAGATGATAGACTGCTCAACACACAATCACTCTCTCACAGATTTGTCTTGGTAGAAGAGATGGGATTGGTGGAAAGCAACTTGGGGAGGCTAGAAATCAAGATCCATATGGTTGGAGTGGAAGATCGTGACCTTAACCCAAGGGTAGGTGGTTCTCTCTCAGAAAACTGAGTAGGATAGGTATGGAATAGTTCTGAGTGCTTCTCTTTCGAGTGGGTGGTGGTGAAGGGGTATATATAGGCATCCCCAAAAATCCAACTGTTACACACAAAATGACCAACTTGGTGACACCGATGTGTTAATCTCGGTGGTACCGAAGTGACCAAAAGGTGGCAACTTTTGAATCTCGCTGAGATCAATATAGGAATCTCGGTTGCACCGACAAGGTGACCAACGGTCAGAAATGCCAAACTCAGTGACGCCGATTCAACATTCTTGGACGGACTGAAAGTGTGAACTTGCATAACAGAAAGTTGGCAACCCAACTCGGTGGCACCGAAAGCAGTGTCGGTTGCACCAAAGTGGCTAGGGTTTGGCTGAGTCTGTCTATGGTTTGGAATCGGTGGCACCGGAATAGGAATGTTGGTTGCACCGATTTTGCATGTTTGGATAGAGACAGACTTTGGTGGGAGAGCTTGTTGATGTTTTTGGTGACTATCACTTGTGCACGTATGAGCATATTGTTCACCAACAAAACCTTACCCACTTTTAATAGTATTGGCTTTCCTATGGAATCAAAGTGATTTCTCACAAATGTAAAATGTAGAGTCCTCTTGCTTGAAGCTTGGCCAACCTATTTCCTTGCATCTTGGGGTAATTCCACAATCTCCTCAATCCATTTGCCAGCTCAACTCTCCATGGACTATTTTCTGAAATACACTAGATAGATGTGTTAGTCCAAGCGACAATGTATGTTGTCATGAATTATCAAAACCACCAAGGGAGCATGTTGTGCTTTCACCCTCGCCATCTACATGAACGAGGCACTTCCTCATGTCAATGATCATCCTGTACATCTCGTAGCCGATGTACGCGTCCTTGGCCGCATACTTGATCTGTTCTTCATCCAGTTCGTCCACCCAGGCCATGTGGCAGGTAGTCTTGTCCTTGTGGCACTCAACCTTCATGTCTCTATAGTAGGGGGCAATGATGGCCATGGTGAGGTCAACCAGGGAGTCCTTCTGCTTCTTCTTCTTGCCACCCTAGACCCTGTACTGACCTTGGATGTTGACAAGCTTCTGACAGGACAAGCCCGAAGTATTAAGCACCTTTAGATCATTGGTGGTTTCCATTGTTGCGAACCTGTTGTTGGTGTAAAAATCAGCGTATCTCGTAGTAGGGGGTCCTAAGATAGGCATGTTGGAGCGATGGTAACATGGACACAGGATTATACCCAGGTTCTGGCTCTCTCAAGGAGATAATACCATATATCCTGCTTTTGATTGTATTGATATGGGGATAGTACAAGTATCTACCATGAGATTGTAGTAATGAGTATGAGATTATCTATTGACTAGCCTGGCCTCAGTTTATATAATACCAGAGGCCTAGGGTTTAGAGGAGTCCTTGTCTTGTGCACCAAGTCTTGTGGAATCTCCCTTGTATGCATCATGGGCTACCCGAAGTGGCCCATTAGTGAACCGCCATTGGGGTCCTCGGCCTGACCCACCTGGTCGGGATACAACGTGGTGAGTACCCCCTAGTCCAGGACACTGTTAGTAACCCCTTGAACCAGTCTTCAAGTTGGGGATGCTCCTCGATTATTCCGAACTGTTCTTCATCTTCGGTCATCGGTCTTCAAAACTGGTTCAATAAATCTTCCCACGTCCGATCTTGAGGATCGCCGAGCTGAATCCAAATAGTTCACACGTAGGGCATCCGAGGATCCCCTTTAAGTTCTCGGCCTTTATCAATGCCTTATTATTTTTTATGCCACACCTCGGGTTTGAAGTGTTTCCTGTGCGGAGGCGTCCTCTTGCGTCCGAGCTCCAATGCCGAACTACATCCGAGGCATCTTTGTTGGGGAACGTTTTGTGCGAAACAAAAAATTTCCTATGCACACGCAAGATCTATCCATGGTGATGAGAATCTACGAGAGGGAGAGTGGATCTACATACCCTTGTAGATCGCTAAGCAGGAAGCGTTAAGAAACACGCATGATGTAGTCGAACGTCTTCGCGATCCAAATCGCCGAACATCCCACAATCCCATCACAATCCTTCTCGTGATCCAATCACGATCCGTCCCACAATCCCATTACAATCCGTCCCATGGTCAAATCATGAATCGTCTCGCGATCCTGATCAAGGTCCTTCCGATCTAGAGCCGAACGGATGGCGCCTCCGTGTTCAGCACACGTATAGCTCGACGATTATCTCTGCCTTCTTGATCCAGCAAGAGGGAGCGGAGAGGTAGATGAGTTCTCTAGCAGTGCAACGATGTGGAGGCGATGGTGGTGGAACTATTCCGACAGGGCTTCGCCTAAGCACTGCCGAACTAAACTAGAGGAGAAAACGATCTAGATGAAGTAGAGGGAGCACATGACAATTAGGGTTAGCTCTCCCCCCTAAATCCTCTAGTATATATAGGATGGAGGGAGGGGAGGAGGCAGCCTCAAACCCTAAATTTTTGGCCGAAATTGGAGGTGGAGGAGTCCAACTCCAATCCTACTAGGAGTAGGATTCCTCCTCTCCAATTGGAAACCCTTTCCACCTTTTCCACCTTTGGGTTTTCCCACCCCTAGCAGCCTGGGCCATAGTGGGGGGTTCGGACAGCCCACTAGTGTCTGGTTTGATTCCTCCCACAGCCCATGAGGTCATTTGGGTCGAGACACCCCTCCCGATGGCCCCCGGTACCCTCCCGACACTCCCGATACACTACTGAAGTACCCAAAACTTTTCTAGTGACCAAAACAGGACTTCCTATATATCAATCTTTACCTAAGGACCATTCTGGAGCTCCTCGTGACGTCCAGGATCTCATCCGGGACTCCTAAGAACCTTTGGTCACCACCATACATAACTCTACTATACCGAAACGTCACCGAACCTTAAGTGTGCAGACCTTGCGGGTTCGAGAACTATGTAGACATGACCGGGACACCTCTACAGTCAATAACCAATAGCGGGACCTGGATGCCCATATTGGTTCCTACATATTCTACGAAGATCTTTATCGGTTGAACCTCTATGTCAAGGATCCAGATAATCTCGTATGTTGTTCCCTTTGTTAGTCGGTATGTTACTTGCCCGAGACTCGATCATCGGTATCTCTATACCTAGTTCAATCTCGTTAACGAAAAGTCTCTTCACTCATTCCGTAAAACAAGATCCCATGGCTAACACTTTAGTCACATTGCTTGCAAGGCTATGATGTTGTATTACCAAGTGGGCCCTGAGATACCTCTCCGTCATAGGGAGCAACAAATCCCAGTCTTGATCCATGCCAACTCAACCAACACCTTTGGAGATACCTATAGAGCATCTTTATAGTCACCCAGTTATGTTGTGACATTTTATACACACAAGGTATTCCTCCGCTGCTAGTGAGTTGCATGATCTCATGGTCATAGGAACAAATACTTGACATGTAGAAAACTGTAGCAATAAACTGACATGATCATATGCTACATTTATAGTTTGGGTCTTGTCCATCACATCATTCTCCTAATGATGTGATTCCGTTATCAAATGACATCTCATGTCCATGGCTAGGAAACCTTTACCATCTTTGATAAACAAGCTAGTCTACTAGAGGCATACTAGGGACAAAGTGTTGTCTACATACCCACACATGTATTTGAGTTTCCAATCAATACAATTATAGCATGGATAATAAACAATTATCATGAACAAGGAAATACAATAATAACCAATTTATTATTGCCTTTAGGGCATATTTCCAACGGTCTCCCACTTGCACTTGAGTCAATAATCTAGTTCACATCACTATGTGATTTACATGAATGTTACAACCAATGAGTTCTGGGTTCGATCACGTTTTGCATGTGAGAGAGGTTCTAGTCAACGGGCTGGAACATACAGATCCGTGAGTTCTTTACAAATCTCTATGTCATATTATAGGCACTGCTACCACGCTTCACTTGGAGTTACTCCAAATGGCTGTCCCATTATATGTATCCGGATTACTATTCCGAGTTGTCCGGATTGGTGTTTAAAGCTTGCGTCGACGTAACTCTTTACGACGAACTCTTTATCACCTCCATAATCAAGAAACTTCACCTTGGTCCTCTAGTTACTAAGGATAACTTTGACCTCCGATAACCCACAAGTATAGGGGATCGCAACAGTTTTCGAGGGTAGAGTATTCAACCCAAATTTATTGATTCGACACAAGGGGAGCCAAAGAATATTCTCGAGTATTAGCAGCTGAGTTGTCAATTCAACCACACCGAAAAGACTTAATATCTGTACCAAAGTATTCAGTAGCAAAGTAATATGGTAGTAATGGTAATGGTGGCAAGTGATAGTAGTAGTTTGTAGTGTTTGTAATTTCAGAGATTTTTCCTTCCACTTGCGAACCAATTTCTTAAGATCATCTCTATCCTGACAAGCAAGAAAGTCCCTAGCTACCCCTCCTTCCATAACATAAACCTCAAGTATATCAGGCAATTCATATGTAGGAGAGCTAGGTCTATCAGGCGTATCATAGTGTTCAGTTTCAATAATTTCATCAGATTCAGAAATATTATCAGTTTCAGCATTAGCTCTAGCAATTTGTTCATCAAGAAATTCACCCAGTGGCACAGTATCATCATAAGCATCATGCATAGCAGAAGTAGCATCATCAATTACTTGCGACATATCAGAATTACTAGCAGGCGGTGGTGTCGCAAACTTACTCATAATAGAAGGTGAATCAAGTGCAGAGCTAGATGGCAGTTCCTTACCTCCCCTCGTAGTAGAGGGATAGATTTTGATTTTTGGATCTTTCCGATTCTTCATAGAGATCAACAGATATATATCCCATGTGACTCAGAGAATAAAGCTATGCTCCCTGGCAACGACGCTAGAAAATGGTCTTGATAACCCACAAGTATAGGGGATCACAACATTTTTCGAGGGTAGAGTATTCAACCCAAATTTATTGATTTGACACAAGGGGAGCCAAAGAATATTCTCGAGTATTAGCAGCTGAGTTGTCAATTCAACCACACCCGAATGACTTAATATCCATAGCAAAGTATTTAGTAGCAAAGTAATATGGTAGTAACAGTGGCAAGTGATAGTAGCAGTTTGTAGTGTTTGTAACAGTAGCAACGGAAAAGTAACCGAGGGAAGAACAATATGTGAAAAGCTCGTAGGCAATGGATCAGTGATGGATAATTATGTCGGATGGCATTCATCATGCAACAGTTATAACATAGGGTGACACAAAACTAGCTCCAATTCACCAATGTAATGTAGGCATGTATTCCATATATAGTCATACATGCTTATGGAAAAGAACTTGCATGACATCTTTTGTCCTACCCTCCCGTGGCAGCGAGGTCCTATTATAAACTAATGGATATTAAGGCGTCGTTTTAATAGAGAACCGGACCAAAGCATTAACACTTAGTGAATACATGAACTTCTCAAACTACGGTAATCACTGGAAAGAATCCCAGTTATTATCACCCTGGGGGATGCGGATCATAACTCGTAATAGGTGTCTACAACTTGCAAGATAGGATCAAGAACACACATATATTCATGAAAATATAATAGGTTCAGATCTGAAATCATGGCACTAGGGCCCTAGTGACAAGCATTAAGCATAGCAAAGTCATAGCAACATCAATCTTAGAACATAGTGGATACTAGGGATCAAACACTAACTAAACTAACTCGATTACATGATAAGTCTCATCCAACCCATCACCGTCCAGCAAGCCTACGATGAGATTACTCATGAACGGTGGGGAGCATCATGGAATTGGTGATGAAGGATGGTTGGTGATGACAAAGGTGTTGATTTCCCCTCTTTGGAGCCCAAAATGGACTCCATATCTGGTCTCCTGAGGAAGAACAGGCGATGGCGGTGGCTCCGTATCATGAAACGCGATGAACTCTTCTCTATGATTTTTTTCCTTGACAATTAGGGTTATATGGAGCTAGAGAGGAGGTCGGAGGAGCCACGGGGGCCCCACAAGCCTACCTAGTGCGGCCAGGGGGTGGTCGCGGCTAGCAGGCTTGTGGCCTGCTGGTGGCCCCCCTCTGGTTAATTCTTGCCCCAGTATTTTTTATTAATTCCAAAAATATTCTCCGTAAATTTTTAGGACGATCCGAGAACTTTTATTTCTGCCCAAAAATAACACCAAGGCAATTCTGCTGAAAACAGCGTCAGTCCGGGTTAGTTCCATTCAAATCATGCAAATTAGAGTCCAAAACAAGGGCAAAAAAGTTTGGAAAAGTAGATACGTTGGAGAAGTATCAAATCCCCCAAGCTTAAACCTTTGCTTGTCCTCAAGCAATTCAGTTGATAAACTGAAAGTGATGAAGAAAAACTTTTACAAACTTTGTTTGATCTTGCTGTTGTAAATATGTCTAACTTATGTTCAGATTTTTAGCAAAGATTATAAACTAACCACATTCACAATAACATTTAGGTCTCACATTTACTCATGTTAATGGCATAACCAACTAGCAAGCAATAATAACAAGTCTCGGATGACAACAATTTATCAAAACAATCATGATACAATATGACATAATGGTATCTCGCTATCCCTTTCTAAGACCGCGAAACATAAATGTAGAGCACCTCTAGAGAACAAGGACTGACTAAACATTGTAAGTCACGGTGAGAGAGATCCAGTCATGCTCACACTCAATATCAATTAATAGCAAGGCATACAAATGACAATGGTGCTCTCTAAACGGTGCCTTTTATAAGAGGATGATGACTCAACAATAAAGTAAATGGAAAGACCCTTCGCAGAGGGAAGTATTGATTTGCAGAGGTGCCAGAGCTCAAGCTTTTAAAACAGAGATAGGTAATGATTTTGGAGCGGTATGCTTTTTTTGCTCACATAACGACCAAGAGGTTTTCAATATCTTCCATGCTAGATACATTATAGGAGGTTCCCAAATAGATTGGTAAAGTTTTTACTCCCCCTCCACCAATCAATCACACTCCACGGCGGGCCGAATTCACGGGTACCGTCCATACAAACACAGTCCTGGTGGAGTTTTGTTTAATTATATTTTGCTTTTTTTATTTTGAGCATGGGCTTGGGCATCTCGATTACCAACCACTTTCTCGTGAATTATAGTGAATCAACACATACCGTGAGAATAACCCACCTAACATGGAAGATACTGATAGCCCCCAGTCGCCACATGAGCGATTTGGGCATACAAAACAGAAGGTTTATTTGAAGGTTTAAATTTTAGCACATGCAAATTTACTTGGAACGGTAGGTAAATACCGCATATAGGTAGATATGGTGGACTCGTATGGAACAACTTTGGGTTTATTGAGATGGATGCACAAGCAGTATTCCCGCTTAGTACAAGCGAAGGCTAGCAAAAGACTAGGGAGCGACCAACTAGAGAACGACACAGTCATCAACATGCTTTGATATTAACCAACATTGAATGCAAGCATGAGTAGGATATAATTCACTATGAACATAAATATCGTGGAGGCTATGTTGATTTGTTTCAACTACATGAGTGAACATGTGCCAAGTCAAGCCACTTGAATCATCCAGAGAAGGATACCATTCTATCATACTACATCACAACCATCTTAATGCGCCTGTTGGCACTCAATACGAACCATTATCCACTCTTAGCTAATTAAGCATGGCATGAATAACTATAATCTCTAATTACCATTGCAAGCATGTTCAACCCATAATGTACTGAATTCGGAACAATGAGCTAATCAGATTTACAAAAGCAAGATAGATTGAGTTCATACTAGCTTTTCTCCATCTCAATATTTTCATCAAATATCGTCATTATTGCCTTTCACTTGCACGACCGAACAATGTGAATAATAATAAGAGTGCGCGTGCATTGGACTAAGATGGAATCTACAAACAACAAACCAAAGGAGAAGACAAGGCAATATGGGCTCTTTGTAAGATAAACGATAGTGCATATGAGAGCCACTCAACACGTCATCATGGTCTTCTCCTTACGACCCAAAGAAAAAAAGGAAAATTATTTACATGGGAAAGCTCCCAACGAACAAAAATAAGAACGAGAAATCTTTTTGGGTTTTCTCTTTAATGCTACAACTAAGAAACTAGGAAATAAAGCTAGAACTAATTTTTTTGTATTTTCCTAAAAGTTAATTAAACACACAAGAAGAAAGCATAAAGAAGAAATAAACTACCATGGATAGTACAATGAAAAAGTATGAACACCGACAACTGAAATAGGTGTGTGAACATGAATGTAATGTCGGTGAGAAATGCGTACTCCCCCAAGCTTAGGCTTTTGGCCTAAGTTGGTCTAGGGCCATGGCTGGAAATAACCTTCTTCCGGATACTCCGGAGGACACTAAGGGTTCCACTGATTAGCGATCTCCTGTGGCTCCCACTAAAAAACGGGGGTTTGATATGGATCCAGAGCCGGTACTGGCTCAGGTGCTAGGGGTTGCTCCAAACCCCAATATTGCTAGATGTCATTGGGCATAACAGTGTACCTGCTTATCGTTGAGGAAGTCGATGATGCCTGCATTCTCGTCCAAATAATAGAAATCTTTGTAAATTCCGACCGCCCTCAAGAATGTGTCACACGACCACTCACATGGTTGGATTTCTGCGACGCAAGGAAGATTGTATTTGGGTTTCTCCTCCATTTCATTTTCGTCTTCCTTAGAACCCTGGCTTGAAGATCCTCTTAGTAACATTCTCAACATTTCTGAAAAATTCTGAAATTTTTAGTGAGTGAAAATAAAGGTGCACAAAACTCAACAAAACTCATAGCAACTACTCCCTCAAGTGCCTAGAGACCATATCATGCATCAAAACTACTTGGGACCATAAAAAATTGACATGCAAGCTCAAGAACAAGGTCACCACAACAACAAAAATTTGCAATATATATTGCACTAGTACAAAAACTAATTGGAACATTGGAGGACTCACATACTAGTGAGAAATCCCCTAAAACAGTTTTGCAAATGGAGCTTTGAGCAAGGAGATCAAAAATGGTAGCAAGATGAGCTAGAACACTGGTTTGAGTAATGGTGGGATTTTTTTCTGGAGGAAGGTGAAGTGAATGGGTGCTGGAATAAGTGAAGGGGGGCCACGTGGGACCCACAAGCTTGCTAGGCATGGCGAGGGGGGTGACCGCGCCCTGTAGGCTTGTGGCCCACTAGTGTAGCCCCCTGATGCATTCTCAGTGCCAAAAATTCTTAAATAATCAAGAAAAAATCATACTAAATATTTAGGGGATTCTAGGAACTTTTATTTTCAGGTCATTTTTCTATTGCGCGGAAAACTCAGAAAACAGAAAAATAATAGCATTTTTACTTCATTTCATCAAGGTGACAAAAAGTAAAAGTTAGGTGCACGAAGTTGTGATTTCTAAATTCAGCTACCTCATGCTTATCAAAAGGAATCCATCAATAAGGTTGATCAAGTCTTATTAACAAACTTCTTTCAAATAACATGAAATCGAAGAATTTTCAAATAACACTAAGTTACTGTTGGGGAACATCGCATGGGAAACAAAAAATTTCCTATGCTCACGCAAGACCTATCCATGGTGATGAGCATCTACGAGAGAGAGAGTGGATCTACATACCCTTGTAGATCGCTAAGCGGGAAGCATTAAGAAACGCGGTTGGTGTAGCCGAACATCTTCGCGATCCAAATCGCCGAGCGTCCCGCGATCCAATCACGATTCGTCCCGATCAAGCACCGAACGGACGGTGCTGCGGCAATGGTGGTGGAGAAATTCTTGATCCAGCAAGAGGGAGTGGAGAGGTAGACGAGTTCTCTGCTAGCGTGACGGTGCTGCGGCGATGGTGGTGGAGCAATTCCGGCAGGGCTTCGCCTAGTCACTGCAGAAAACCGATCTAGAGGAGAAACTATACAATAGAGGAACGGGTAGCACGTGGCTGAAAATCTAGTGCAAACACCCTAAAACCTCTAGTATATATAAGAGGAAGAGAGGAGGAGGCTTGGAACAAGGGCCAAGCCACCTAGGCTTCGGCCGAACCAGGAGGAGAGGAGGATTCCTCCTCCAATCCTAGTAGGACTAGGACGACTCCTTATTTTTGTCTTTTTGCCTTTTTCCACCTTTTTCTCTTTGGGATTTTATTCCCAGCTGCATGGGCCTTGTGTGGGACTTCCACCAGCCCACTAAGGGATGGTATTCACTCTCCCACAGCCCATGTAGCCTCTTGGGTCGAAATACCCCTCCCGATGGTCTCCCGGTACACTACCGGCACTACCGGTACACTACCGATGAGCCCGAAACTTTTCCGGTGACCAAAATAGGATTTCCTATATATCAATATTTACCTCCGGACCATTCTGGAGCTTCTCATGATATCTAGGATCTCATCCGGGACTCCGAACAACCTTCGGTCACCACCATGCATAACTCTATACTACCGAAACGTCACCAAACGTTAAGTGTGCAGACCCTGCGGGTTCGAGAACTATGTAGACATGAGCGAGACACCTCTACGGTCAATAACCAATAGCGGGACCTGGATGCCTATATTGGTTCCTACATATTCTATGAATATCTTTATCGGTCAAACCTCTGTGTCAAGGATTCAGTTAATCCCGTATGATGTTCCCTTTGTTCTTCGGTATATTACTTGCCCGAGATTCGATCGTCGGTATCTCCATACTTAGTTCAACCTTGTTACCGACAAGTCTCTTTACTCGTTCTGTAATACAAGATCCTGTGACTAACACTTAGTCACATTGCTTTCAAGGCTTATTATGATGTTGTAGTACTGAGTGGGCCCTGAGATACCTCTCCGTCACACGGAGTACCAAATCCCAGTCTTGCTCCATGCCAACCCAACAGACACCCTCAGAGATACCTGTAGAGCACCTTTATAGTCACCCAGTTACGTTGCGATGTTTGATACACACAAGGCACTCTTCCGGTGTCCATGATTTGCATGATCTCATGGTCATAGAAACATATACTTGACATGCAGAAAACAGTAGCAATAAACTGACATGATCATATGCTATGTTTGTAGTTTGGGTCTTGTCCGTCACATCATTCTCCTAATGATGTGATCCCATTATCAAATGACATCAGATGTCAATGGCTAGGAAACCTTGACCATCTTTGAACAATGAGCTAGTTCACTAGAGGCATACTAGGGACAAAGTGTTGTCTATTTACCCACACATGTAAAGTGTTTCCAATCAATACAATTATAGCATGGATAATAAAAGATTATCATGAACAAGGAAATATAATAATTAACACTTTATTTATTGCCTCTAGGGCATATTTCCAACAGTCTCCCACTTGCACTAGAGTCAATAATCTAGTTCACATCACTATGTGATTTACATTGTAATGAATTGAACACCCTTGCAGTTCTGGTGTTGATCATGTTTAGCCCTTGGAAGAGGTTTAGTCAACGGGTCTGCAACATTCAGATCCGTGTGCAGTTTGCAAATATTTATGTCCTTTTCCTCGATATAATCGTGGATGGAGTTGAAGCTTCGCTTTATGTCTCTGGTCCTCTTGTGAAACCTTGGTTCCTTGGCCAGAGCAATGGCACCAGTGTTGTCATAGAACAGGTTCATTGGATTCAGTGCACTGGGCACTACTCCAAGATCTGTCATGAACTGCTTCATCCAGACACCTTCCTTCGCTGCCTCCGAGGCTGCGATGTACTCCGCTTCGCACGTAGAATTGGCTACCACGCTTTGCTTGGAACTGCACCAGCTTACCGCTCCCCCCTTTGAGAGTAAATACGTATCCAGTTTGTGACTTAGAGTCATCCGGATCAGTGTCAAAGCTTGCATCGACGTAACACTTTACGACGAGCTCTTCACCACCTCCATAAACGAGAAACATTTCCTTAGTCCTTTTCAGGTACTTAAGGATATTCTTGACCGCTGCCCAGTGCTCCATTCCAGGATCACTTTGAAACCTTCCGGCCATACTGATGGCAAGGCTGACATCGGGTATTGTGCACAACATTGCATACATGATAGAGCCTATGGCTGAAGCATAGGGGATGACACTCATATTTTCTCTATCTTCTTCAGTCATTGGGCATTGAGTCTTACTAAACTTCACACCTTGTAACATAGGCAAGAACCCCTTCTTGGACTGATCCATTTTGAACTTCTTCAAAACTTTATCAAGGTATGTGCTCTGTGAAAGTGTTATTAAGCGTCTCGATCTATCTCTATAGATCTTAATGCCTAATATGAAAGCAGCTTCTCCTAGGTCCTTCATTGAAAAACTCTTGTTCAAATATTCCTTCACGCTTTCTAGCATTTCTACATTGTTTCCAATCAGCAATATGTCATCCACATATAATATTAGGAACGCTATAGAGCTCCCACTCACTTTCTTGTAAATACAAGCTTCTCCATAAACTTGTATAAACTCAAACGCTTTGATCACCTCATCAAAGCGCTTATTCCAACTCCGAGATGCTTGCACCAACCCATAAATGGATCGCTGGAGTTTGCAAACTTTGTCAGCATTCTCTGGATAGACAAAACCTTCTGGTTGCATCATATACAACTCTTCCTCAAGGAAACCGTTGAGGAACGCTGTTTTGACATCCATCTGCCAAATTTCATAGTCGAAATAAGCAGCTATTGCCAACATGATTCTGACAGACTTAAGCATCGCTACGGGTGAGAATGTCTCATCGTAGTAAACTCCTTAAACTTGTGAAAAACCCTTTGCCACAAGTCGAGCTTTATAGATGGTGACAATACCGTCCACGTCTGTCTTCTTCTTAAAGATCCATTTGTTCTGAATGGCCTTTCGCCCTTCAACTAATACTTCCAAAGTCCATACTTTGTTTTCACACATGGATCCCATCTTGGGTTTCATGGCTTCTAACCATTTCTCGGAATCCGGGCCCATCACCGCTCCTCCATAGCTCGTAGATTCATTGTTGTCCAACAACATAACCTCCAAGACAGGGTTGCTGTACCACTCAGGAGCAGTACGCACCCTTGTCGACCTACGAGATTCAAGAGCAGCTTGATCCGAAGCTTCATGATCATCATCATTAACTTCCTCTTCAACCGTCGTAGGTTCCACAGAAACATCTTTCTGCGCTGCGCTACTTTCTGGTTGAAGTAAAGGTTCAATAACCTCATCAAGCTCTATTTTCCTCCCACTCAATTCTTTCGATAGAAACTCTTTCTCAAGAAATGTTCCGTTCTTAGCGACAAACACTTTGCCTTCGGATCTAAGATAGAAGGTATACCCAACTGTCTCTTTCAGGTATCCTATGAAGACGCATTTCTCTGCTTTGGGTTCCAGCTTTTCAGGATGAAGCTTTTTGACATAAGCATCACATCCCCAAACTTTAAGAAACGACAACTTTGGCCTCTTGCCAAACCATAGTTCATATGGCGTCGTCTCAAGGGATTTCGATGGTGCCCTATTTAAAGTGAATGCAGCTGTCTCTAATGCATAACCCCAAAACGATAGTGGCAAATCAGCAAGAGACATCATAGAACGCACCATATCTAATAAGGTTCGATTACGACATTCGGACACACCATTACGCTGTGGTGTTCCAGGCGGTGTCAACTGTGAAAAAATTCCACACTGTCTTAAGTGACTGCCAAAGCCATAACTCAAATATTCACCTCCTCGATTAGATCGTAGGAATTTAATCTTCTTGTTAAGATGATTCTCAACTTCACTCTAAAATTGCTTGAACTTTTCAAACGTTTCAAACTTGTGTTTCATTAAGTAAATATACCCATATCTACTTAAGTCATCAGTGAAGGTGGGAAAATAACGATATCCACCACGCGCTGTAACATTCATTGGACCGCACACATCAGTATGTATGATTTCCAATAAGTCACTTGCCCGTTCCATTGTTCTAGAGAACGGCGTTTTAGTCATCTTGCCCATGAGGCATGGTTCACATGTGTCAAGGGATTCAGAATCAAGTGACTCCAAAAGTCCATTAGCATGGAGCTTCCTAATGCGTTTTACACCAATATACCCTAAACGGCAGTGCCACAAGAAAGTGGTACTATCATTATCAACTCTACATCTTTTGGCATCAATGTTATGAACATGTGTGTCATCACTATCAAGATTCAATATGAATAAACCGCTCACATTGGGTGCATGACCATAAAATATATTACTCATATCAATAGAACAACCTTTATTCTCTGATTTAAATGAGTAACCGTCTCACAATAAACAAGATCCAGATACAATGTTCATGCTTAACGCAGGCACTAAATAACAATTATTCAGGTTCATCACTAATCCCGATGGTAATCGAAGAGAGAGCGTGCCGATGGCGATCACATCAACCTTGGAACCATTTCCCACGCGCATTGTCACTTCATCCTTTGCCAGCCTTCGTCTATTCCGTAGTTCCTGTTTTGAGTTGAAAATATGAGCAACCGAACCGGTATCAAATACCCAGGCACTACAACGAGAGCTAGTAAGGTACACATCAATAACATGTATATCATAAATACCTTGTTTGTCATTGGCCACCTTCTTGTCAGCCAGGTACTTGGGACAGTTCCACTTCGAGTGACCAGTTCCCTTGCAATGAAAGCACTCAGTTTCTGGCTTGGGTCCATGCTTGGGCTTCTTTACAGGAGTAGCAACTACTTTGCCATCCTTCTTGGTTTTACCCTTCTTGCCCATGCCCTTGCCATTCTTCTTAAAACTAGTGGTTTTATTGACCATCAACACTTGATGTTCTTTCTAGATTTCAGGCTCAGCGACTTTTAGCAACGCAAACAGCTCGGTGACTGACTTGTTCATCCCATGCATGTTATAGTTCATCACAAAGCTCTTATAACTAGGTGGAAGTGATTGAAGAACTTTGTCAATGATTGCCTCTGGCGAAAGGGAAATTCCCAACTCCGCTAGACGAGTCAAATACCCAGACATTCTAAGGATATGTTCACTAATAGGCCCGTTCTCCTCCATCTTGCAAGCATAGAACTTATCGGAGGTCTCATACCTCTCAATTCGGGCATTCTTCTGAAAGATAAACTTCAAGTCCTGGAGCATCTCATACGCTCCATGATGTTCAAAACGTCTTTGAAGTCCCAGTTCTAAGCCATACAATATTGCACACTGAACTATTGAGTAATCTCTAGAACGTGCCTCCCAAGCGTTCTTAACGTCTTCGGATGACATGTCTTCTGGTTGGTCACCAAGCGGTGCATCAAGGACATATGATTTTTGGGAAGCTGTGAGAATAATCCTCAGATTATGGGCCCAGTCAACAAAGTTACTTCCATCATCTTTCAACTTAGCTTTCTCTATGAACGCATTAAAATTCAGGGGTGCTACTGCGCGAGCCATTGATCTACAACATAAATATGCAAAGGTTACTTAGACTATTGTTCGAGATAATGAGTTTAGTTAATCAAATTACTAAAGCTCCCACTCAAATTGACATCCCTCAGGTCATCTGAGTGTCACATCATCCAAATTAACCAACTCAAGTCTGATCATCACGTGAGTTGAGGTGGTTTCAATGGTGAACATCATCATGTTGATCATATCTACTATATGAATAATGTTCGACCTTTAGGTCTCTTGTGTTCCGAGGACATGTGTGTACATGCTTGGCTCATCAAGTTTAACCCAAGTGTTCTGCATGTGCAACACTGGCTTGCACCCGTTGTATGTGAATGTAGAGTCTATCGCACCTGATCATCATGTGGTGTCTCGACACGACGAACTTTTGCAACGGTGCACACTCGGGGAGAACACAATTCATCTTGAAATTTAAGTGAGGGATCACCTTATAATGCTACCGTCATCCTAAGCAAAACAAGGTGCATGAAAGGATTAACATCACATGTAAATCATAAGTGACATGATATGGCCATGAACTTGTGCTTTTGATCTCCATCTTGAAAGAACCGGCATGATCTCCATCGTCACCGGCACGACACCATGATCTCCATCATCTAGATCTCTATCAACATGTCGCCATCGGGGTTCTCACACCCATCATGCTTGTACTTCTATTTCTACTGTTTAGTGATAAACTAAAGCATTACATAGCACTTAATGATTGACACACAGGTCATACAATAATTAAAGACAACCCTATGGCTCCTGCCGATTGCCATACTCATCAACATGCAAGTCGTGATATTCTATACAACACATGATCATCTCATACATCACATATATCACATCATGTAATTGGCCATATCACATCACAACATACCCTTCAAAAACAAGTTAGACGTCCTCTAATTGTTGTTGCATGTTTTATGTGGCTGCTACGGGTATCTAGCAAGAACAATTCTCACCTACGCATAAACCACAACGGTGATACATTAGTAGCTTCTCAACCTTATCAAGGACCACCTTTGTCAAATCCGATCCAACTAAACTAGGAGAAACTAGCACCCGCCAGCCATCTATGCAACAAGTTGCAGTTGAGGGAACCGGTCTCTTGCAAGCGTAGGAGTAATGTTGGTCTGGGCCGCTTCATCCCACAATACCGCTGAACCAAAACACAACCAAGGGAGGAAGCAATCTAAGCATCAACGCCCATAAACTCTTTGTGTTCTACTCGAGATCTCATCTACACATAGACCTAGCTCATGATGCCACTGTTGGGGAATGTCGCATGGGAAACAAAAACTTTCCTACGCTCACGCAAGACCTATCCTTGAAGATCACTAAGCAGGAAGCGTTAAGAAACGCGGTTGGTGTAGTCGAACGTCTTTGCAATCCAACTCACCGAGCGTCTCGCGATCCAATCATGATCCGTCCCGATCAAGCACCGAACGGACGACACCTCCGCGTTTAGCACACATATAGGTTGATGACGATCTCCGCCTTCTTGATCCAGCAAGAGGGGGCGAAGAGGTAGATGAGTTCTCCGACAGTGTGACCGCGCCGCGGCGATGGTGGTGGAGCAATTCCGGCAGGGCTTCGCCTAAGCACTACAGAATACCGATCTAGAGGAGAAACTATGCACTAGAGGAACAGGTAGCACGTGGCTGAAAATCTAGTGCAAAAACCCTAAAACCTCTAGTATATATAAGAGGAAGAGAGGAGGAAGCTTGGCCCAAGGGCCAAGACACCTAGGCTTCGTCCGAACCAACAGGAGTGGAGGATTCCTCCTCCAATCCTAGTAGGACTAGGACTCCTCCTTATTTTTGCCTTTTTGCCCTTTTCCACCTTTTTCTATTTGGGATTTTCTTCCCAGCCGCATGGGCCTTGTGTGGGACTTCCACCAGACCACTAAGGTCTAGTATTCACTCTCCCACAGCCCATGTAGCCTCTTGGGTCGAAATACCCCTCCCGATGGTCTCCCGGTACACTACCGGCACTCCCGGTACACTACCGATGAGCCCGAAACTTTTCCGGCGACCAAAATAGGACTTCCTATATATCAATCTTTCCTCCTGACCATTTCGGAGCTCCTCGTGATGTCCGGGATCTCATCCGGGACTCCAAACAACCTTCGGTCACCACCATGCATAACTCTATACTACCGAAACGTCACCAAACCTTAAGTGTGCAGACCCTACGGGTTCGAGAACTATGTAGACATGACCGAGACACCTCTATGGTCAATAACCAATAGTGGGACCTGGATGCCCATATTGGTTCCTACATATTCTATGAAGATCTTTATCGGTCGAACCTCTATGTCAAGGATTCAGTTAATCCCATATGATGTTCCCTTTGTTCTTCGGTATGTTACTTGCGCGAGATTCGATCGTTGGTATCTCCATACCTAGTTCAACCTCGTTACCGGCAAGTCTCTTTACTCATTCCGTAATACAATATCCCGTGACTAACACTTAACCACATTGATTGTAAGGCTTATTATGATGTTGTATTACCGAGTGGGCCCTGAGATACCTCTCTGTCACACGGAGTAAGAAATCCCAGTCTTGATCCATGCCAACCCAATAGACACCCTCGGAGATACCTGTAGAGCACTTTTATAGTCACCTAGTTACATTGCGACGTTTGATACACACAAGTCACTCTTCCGGTGTCCATGAGTTGCATGATGTCATGGTCATAGAAACATATACTTGACATGCAGAAAACAATAGCAATAAACTGACACGATCATATGCTACATTTTTAGTTTGGGTCTTGTCCATCACATCATTCTCCTAATGATGTGATCCCGTTATCCAATGACATCACATGTCAATGGCTAGGAAACCTTGACCATCTTTGATCAACGAGATAGTACACTAGAGGCATACTAGGGACAAAGTGTTGTCTATTTACCCACACATGTAATGTGTTTCCAATCAATACAATTATAGCATGGATAATAAATGATTATCATGAACAAGGAAATCTAATAATAAACACTTTATTTATTGCCTCTAAGGCATATTTCCAACAGTTACCTCAATGGGGACATACATTTCCCCAACAATAAGTATATCATATTTCTTCTTGAAAGTAGGAAGACGGAACTCAAAGTCTCCAATAATAATCGTTGGAATTTTTTCAATAGGATTGATACTATGAACTTGAGGTTGTTTCTTCGGAAAGTGTACCGTATGCTCATTACCATTAATATGAAAAGTGACATTTCCCTTGTTGCAATCAATAACAGCCGCTGCAAAATTCAAAAAGGGTCTACCAAGGATGATCAACATACTATCGTCCTCGGGAATATCAAGAATAACAAAGTCCGTCAAGATGGTAGCATTTGCAACTATGACAGGTACATCCTCACAAATACCAATAGGTAGAGCAGTTGATTTATCAGCTATTTGCAAAGAGATTTCAGTAGGTGTCAACTTATTCAAATCAAGTCTACGGTATAAAGCGAAAGGCATAACACTAACACCAGCTCCAAGATCACATAAAGCAGTTTTAACATAATTTCCTTTAATAGAGCATGGTATAGTAGGTACTCCGGAATCTCCTAGTTTCTTAGGTATTCCACCTTTAAAAGTATAATTAGCAAGCATGGTAGAAATCTCATCTTCCGGTATCTTTCTTTTATTTGTCACAATATCTTTCATATACTTAGCATAAGGAGACATTTTCAAAATATCAGTCAAGCACATACGTAAAAAGACAGGTCTAAGCATTTCAGGAAAGCGCTCAAAGTCCTCCTCATCCTTTTTCCTGGATGGTTTAGGAGGAAAGGGCATGGGTTTCTGAACCCATGGTTCTCTTTCTCTACCATGTTTCCTAGCAATGAAGTCTCTTTTATCATATCTTTTATTCTTAGGTTGTGGGTTATCAAGATCATTAGTAGGTTCAATCTCCACATCATTATCGTTACTAGGTTGAGCATTAGCATGAACATCATTATTAATGTTATAACTAGGCTCATGTTCCTCCCCAGATTGTGTCTCAGCATCAGAAATAGAAATATCATTTGGATTCTTAGACGTATCTATAACAGGTTCATTAGCACCATGCAAAGTACTATCACCATTCTTTTTCCTACTCTTATTGGAAGAAGTAGATGCATTAGTATTAAATCTGTGAGAATCTTGTTCAATTCTCCTAGGATGGCCCTTGAGATACAAAGGTTCCTGAGTCATTCTACCACCACTAGTCACAACTTTTACAAAATGATCATTGTATTTACTATTCATCTCATTAAGCAAATCATTTTGAGCCTTAAGTACTTGCTCTACTTGAGTGGTTACCATGGAAGCATGTTTAAGAATAAGCTTAAGATCATTGATAGTTCTACTCAAATAATCACCCAAGCAATGAAGCATATAAGCATTCTGATTCAATTGTCTACTAACATAGGCATTGAAATTTTCTTGCTTCATAATAAAATTATCAAATTCATCCAAACATTGGCTAGAAGGCTTATTATAAGGGATATCTCCTTCATCAAATCTACTGAGAGAATTTACCTCTACTACCTATGTTGGGTTATCAAGACCATGTATTTCTTCAATAGGTGGTAGATTCTTAACATCTTCAGCTTTTATACCCTTTTCTTTCATGGATATCTTTGCCCCTTGCATATGTTCATGACTGAGGAATAGAATACCTCTTTTCTTCGGAGTTGGCTTTGGACGTGGTTCGAGAATAGTCCAATCATTATCATTGCTAAATATGTTATTCAATAGTAATTCAGATTGTTCAACAGTTCGTTCCCTAAAAACACAACCAGCACAACTATCTAGGTAGTCCCTAGAAGCATCGGTTAGTCCATTATAAAAGATATCAAGTATTTCATTTTTCTTGAGAGGATGATCAGGCAAAGCATTAAGTAATTGGAGAAGCCTCCCCCAAGCTTGTGGGAGACTCTCTTCTTCAATTTGCACAAAGTTAAATATTTCCTACAAGGCAGCTTGTCTCGTTTGGGCAAGAAAATATTTTTCAGAGAAGTAATAAACCATGTCTTGGGGACTACGCACACAACCAGGAGCAAGAGAATTAAACCATTTCTTAGCATCACCCTTTAATGAGAAAGCAAATAACTTAAGAATATAGTAATAGCGATTTTTTCCTCATGAGTAAATAGGGTGGCTATATCATTCAATTTGGTAAGATGTGCCACAACAGTTTTAGATTCATAACCATGGAAAGGATCAGATTCAACCAAAGTAATTAACTCATGATCGACAGAGAATTCATAATCCTTATCAGTAACAAAGATGGGTGAAGTAGCAAACTTAGGACCATATTGCATTCTAGCATTCAGAGATTTTTCCTTCCACTTGCGAAGCAATTTCTTAAGATCATCTCTATCCTAACAAGCAAGAAAGTCCCTAGATACCCCTCCTTCCATAACATAACTCTCAGGTATATCAGGCAATTCATATCTAGGAGAGCTAGGTCTATCAGGTGTATCATAGTGTTCAGTTTTAATAATTTCATCAGATTCAGAAATATTATCAGTTTCATCATTAGCTCTAGCAATTTGTTCATCAAGAAATTCACCCAGTGGCATAGTATCATCATAAGAATCATGCATAGCATATGTAGCATTATCAATTACTTGTGACATATCAGAATTACTAGCAGGTGGTGGTGTCGCAAACTTACTGATAATAGAAGGTGAATCAAGTGCAGAGCTAGAGGGCAGTTCCTTACCTCCCCTCGTAGTAGATGGATAGATCTTGGTTTTTGTATCTTTCCAATTATTCATAGTGATCAACAGATATATATCCCATGTGACTCAGAGAATAAAGCTATGCTCCCTGGCAACGGCGCCAAAAAAAGGTCTTGATAACCCACAAGTATAGGGGATCGCAACAGTTTTCGAGGGTAGAGTATTCAACCCAAATTTATTGATTCGACACAAGGGGAGCCAAAGAATATTCTCGAGTATTAGCAGCTGAGTTTTCAATTCAACCACACCTGAATGACTTAATATCTTCAGCAAAGTATTCAGTAGCAAAGTAATATGGTAGTAACAGTGGCAAGTGATAGTAGTAGTTTGTAGTGTTTGTAATAGTACCAACGAAAAAGTAACTGAGTGAAGAACAATATGTAAAAATCTCGTAGGCAATGGATCAATGATGGATAATTATGTCGGATGGCATTCATCATGCAACAGTTATAACATAGGGTGACACAAAACTAGCTCCAATTCATCAATGTAATGTAGGCATGTATTCCATATATAGTCATACGTGCTTATGGAAAAGAACTTGCATGACATATTTTGTCCTACCCTCCCATGGCAGCAGGGTCCTATTGGAAACTAAGGGATATTAAGGCCTCCTTTTAATAGAGAACCGGACCAAAGCATTAACACTTAGTGAATACATGAACTCCACAAACTATGGTAATCACGAGAAAGAATCCTAGTTATTCTCACCCTGGGTGATGCGGATCATAACTCGTAATAGGTGTCTACAACTTGCAAGATAGGATCAAGAACACACATATATTCATGAAAACATAATAGGTTCAGATCTGAAATCATGGCACTCGGGCCCTAGTGACAAGCATTAAGCATAACAAAGTCATAGCAACATCAATCTCAGAACATAGTGGATACTAGGGATCAAACCCTAACCAAACTAACTCGATTACATGATAAATCTCATCCAACCCATCACCGTCCAGAAAGAATGCGATGAGATTACTCACGAACGTGGGGAACATCATGGAATTGGTGATGAAGGATGGTTGGTGATGTTGAAGGCGTCGATTTCCCCTCTCCGGAGCCCAAAACGGACTCCAGATCTGGTCTCCCGAGGAAGAACAGGCAATGGCGGTGGGTCCGTATCATGAAATGTGACGAAATCTTCTCTTTGATTTTTCCCTCGACAAATAGGGTTATATGGAGCTGGAGAGGAGGTCGAAGGAGCCACGGGAGCCCCACAAGCCCGCCTGGCGCGACCAGGGGGTGGCCACGGCTAGCAGGCTTGTGGCCTGCTGGTGCCCCCCCTCTGGTTAATTCTTGCGCCAGTATTTTTTATTAATTCCAAAAATATTCTCCATAAATTTTCAGGATGATCTGAGAACTTTTATTTCGGCACAAAAATAACACCAAGGCAAATTTGCTGAAAACAACGTTAGTCCGGGTTAGTTCCATTCAAATCATGCAAATTAGAGGCCAAAACAAGGGCAAAAGAGTTTGGAAAAGAAGATACGTTGGAGACGTATCAACCACTGTCCAAGGATCCAATCCTAGATCATCATGTACCCCTTGACAGACTCATGGCAAGGTACACACCAGGTGCGATACACAACATGGCATACTATATAGAGCCTATGACTAAGGCGTAGGGGATGACATTCGTCCTTTCTCTTTCTTCTGTCGTGGTCGAGCTTTGAGTCTTACTCAACTTCACACCTTATAAATCAGGAAAGAACTCTTTATTTCATTTGATCCATTTTGAACTCCTTCAAAATCTTGTCAAGGTATGTACTCATTGAAAGTATTATAAGGCGTCTTGATCTATATCTATAGATCTTGATGCCTGATATTTAAGCAGCTTTATCCAGGTTTTCCTTTGAAAAACTCCATTCAAACAACCTTTTATGCTTTCCAAAAATTTCTACATCATTTCCGATCAACAATATGTCATCCACATATACTTTATCAGAAATTCTATAGTGCTCCCACTCACTTTCTTGTAAATACAAGTTTCTTATAAACCTTGTATGAACCAAAATGCTTTGATCACCTCATCAAAGCATATATTCCAACTCCGAGATGCTTGCCCCAGTCCATAGAAGGATTGCTGAATCTCGCATACATTTTAGCATCCTTAGGACTGAGAAAACCTTCTGGTTGTATCACATACAACCTTTCCTCACGAAAACCGTTAAGGAAACTCTGTTTTGACATCCATCTGCCAGATTTCATAATCGAAAAATGCAGGAACTACTAACATAATTCCAACAGACTTTAGCATCGCTACAGGTGAGAAAGTCTCATCATAGTCAACTCCTTGAACTTGTGAAAAACCCTGTGCCACAAGTGAGGGAGTCCTGGATTAGGGTGGCCTGGGATAGCCGACCTATTGTTTATGGGCCGGACTATATGGGCTACTTACCGAACACTAGAAGATTTGAAGGCCGAGTCACCAGGTTGAAAGCTTTGGGAAGCATGTCTTGTGCTCCACATTTGATGTAGTAAGTAGGCATGTTTATCTCTTCAGCATGTAACCGACCATGTGTAAACCCTAGACATCCTCGGCATCTATATAAGCCGGAGGGTTTTAGGGTATAGGGACAGAACAACTCATCTAGGGTTAGCTATTCGATCTCAAGGTAGATCAACTCTGTAATCCTCCATACCATAAATACAATCAAGCAGGACATAGGGTATTACCTCCATAGGAGGGCCTAAACCTGGGTAAATCTGTGTCCCCTTTGTCTCCTGTTACCGTCAATTCTAGTCTCACAGTTCAAGATCCCCTACGCGAGATCCGCTGGTTTTGACACCGACATTTGTGCTTTCATTGAGTGTTCCTCTGCGAGCAAGATGGAATCGATGTCTCACCTTGTCATCAACGAGGAGGTCTGCAACATGAACACTTTTGTCCCAGGACAAATGTTCGCCTTCGGTAGCGTTGTGCTGCACGCTCACTCCGCTGGCCATCTTGGCCACGTTGAGAACTTCGCCCCGGATTGAGAGGTTAGATTTGGAAACTTAGAGTTCTCCGTCGACTCTCGGGGCAACTTGTCATTAGTCGGGCTTGGAGCTCTACCTGTATGCCCCGAGGACTCTGAGGCTTTAACCTCGAGCCCTTTCTTTGGATATGCCGATGGGGTCACCCATAGCGGTAAACTGATCTCTTATCCCGGCCCGGCCATTAAGCCAAATGACCAGACACGTGTTCTTGCCGAACACTTCCCATGGACGGATGACTTGGAAGTTAACTCCACAAGTTCCGAACAACTGGATCCGATCGGCCCCTTAGCGGTTGACGAAGCCCTGGATTGGATCTCGTCGATGAAGATCACTGGTGATCCAATCCCGATCTATGCTCAGATCGGTTATGGTGCAGGCTAGGACGAATTTTTCGACCAACCTACCACCCACTTGATAGCCACTATGGTGCGGGCCAGGACGAATTTAACCGACATGCTGGACTATGCCTCCGAGGAGGTATAATACATGGATGAAGAGGACCGTGCTCCCACCCCCGTTAACACCGGGAGTTGGGCTGCCACTTCCACATACGATGTCTACATTGTAGATACTCCTACCGCTAAAGGTGACAATATGCCTAACAACGATGGCGACAAATCGGGCGACGCATAGGCGGTCCAAAGGAAAAAGGGAAGAAAAGAGATTATGAGCAACGGGGACGGTGGTACCCCCGCTGATCATGGAAATCCTAATGTTCTCGAGCACCCGTTAAAGGGTCTGGCAGGGCCTAAGGACCCGAACAACCCCGATAACGTCAACAACTTCAAAGATGAAAATTACCTTCCCCCCACCGAGGAAGAAGATATACCGGAAGCCGATGACTTGTACATCCCTGATAACCTCGAAGTTCAGGAGGAAATCAGGCAAGAGCTCATAGCAACGGCTCACAGCCGAAAGACTAAAGAACGACAACTCAAAGCCAAACAGGATGACCTCAATGATCGATGGACGAAAGTCCTCTCAGTCGAGAAAGTATACGGCATTGGTGTGTCAGACCAGCCCAAAAGCTACCCTCGGAGAAGGTTGCTTCCACAATTCAACGATGAACTCACTGATACTCTGTCTCCAAACCATACTCCATATGACAAGCTGGACTGCCCCCTCGTGGTCGGGACAGGACGACTGATGACACCGGTTATGTACCAGCAGTGCCCCGTAGATGGGGTAAGGAGCCTTTAGAGCCCAAAGATAGGTTTGACTTGTGAGATGACCTGCAGCACAGAGCAGGCCATACAAGATCCATCTATGGATCCAAAGAATACTCGCCCGATAGACGGGGCGGGTACAGACCATGGTTTGACCAAAACAAACCGGCCCCATACGGATACCGATTACACGCGCGATATAGCACGGGTCAGAGGTACCGCTCACCCACTGTGCTTCACAGACGAGGTAATGCGGCATCAGTTCCCCGATGGGTTTAAACCCGTGAATATAGAATAGTATGATGGGACCACTGACCCAACCGTATGGATTGAGGATTTCCTCCTCCATATCCACATGGCGCGAGCAGACGATCTCCATGCCATCCAATATCTCCCTCTTAAGCTTAAGGGGCTAGTTCAGCACTGGCTAAATAGCCTCCCGGAAAACTCCATTGGATGATGAGAAGACCTGGAAGATGCATTCCGCTCTAACTTTCAAGGAACCAATATCCGCTCACCAGACTCTTCTGATCTCAGCAACGTCATCCAGAAACCCGGTCAGTCTGCTCGACAATTCTGGAATTGGTTATTGAGTAAAAAGAACCAAATTGTCGACTGTCCGGATGCGGAGGCCATAGCCTCCTTCCTGCACAATATTCGGGATGAATGGCTAGCCCACCAGCTAGGCCAGGACAAACCTCGGACCATTTCCGCACTCACCTCCCTCATGACCCGCTTTTGTGCGGGCGAAGACAATTGGCTGGCAAGACACAACCACAATTCCAAAGATCCCGTAGTGCCTGAATCCCGGATGGCAACTCAAAACAAAAGAGCAATAAGAATAAGCGCCAACACAATAATAGCGATGCCGATGACACGGCTATAAACGCCGGATTCTGCAACTCCCGACTTGAGCAGTGGAAGAAGCCTCCTAAAGGCAATCGCGACGGACCCACTCAGCTAGAGAAGATCATGGAAAGACCTTTCCAAATCCATGGGACTTCTGAAAAGCCCGCCAACCACACACACAGTAACTGCTAGGTGTTTAAACAGGCCGGCAAGATACCATCTGAGGACGAAGGCAAAAGCTCTCGCAACAAAGATGAGGATGAGCCTCGGGGTCCAATTGGTGGCAGATAGAAGAAATTCCCTCCCGAAGTAAAAACGGTGAACATGATATATGCCACCCATATACCTAAGAAGGAAAGGAAGTGATAATCCCCAAGTGCAAGGAATCATCGTATCAATTTCCAAAGGTGGAAGTCATAAGTATGGAGTGTCGAACCCACAAGGAGCTAAAGGTAAGATCAATATTCTTTCAAGTCCTACCTGCCACCGATATGACTCTACGTACACCGAACATTTGCTTGCATCTAGAAACGAGAAGTAAAACTATGTTGTGGGTATGAAGAGGATAGCCTTTCATGATATCGGAGAAGTAAAATATAAAAATAGTTGTTGTTATGATAATATTAGAATATATTACAAATAGTGAGTGTGGAATAATGATGGGTCGGTGTGTGGAATTATCCTAGGAAATTGTTAACAAGATCGGAAATCATTATTGCAATTTTATATGAGGGAGAGGCATCAGCTAACATACTTTCTCTACTTGGATCATACACACTTATGATTGGAACTCTAGAAAGCATCCGCAACTACTAAAGATCATTAAGGTAAAACCCAACCATAGCAGTAAAGCATCAAGTCCCCTTTATCCCATAAGCAACACCCCCCTTACTCGGGTTTATGCTTCTATCACTCAAGCAACCCACTATAAGCGAATCATGAACG
Source organism: Hordeum marinum (assembly GCA_022496015.1). Lineage (NCBI taxonomy): Eukaryota > Viridiplantae > Streptophyta > Magnoliopsida > Poales > Poaceae > Hordeum > Hordeum marinum. Next base: position 332,554,065 of record CM039676.1, on the reverse strand, counting down.
TATTGCAACACCCTACAACAGGAATCCTTCATGTGTGTGCGGCATGGAAGGCACCATAGGACAGCACCAAAATAAATAAACAACTCAAACCAATCTAGATCATCAATCAACCCGAAGGGCAAAAGTAATCTACTCAAAACATCATAGGCTGGCAACACATCATTGGATCATAATATGTAGCATAAAGCACCATGTTCAAGTAGGTGATTACAGCAGGGTGCGGGAGAGTGGACCGCTAAAAGGAGATGAGGATGGTGATGAACAAGGTGATGTTGATGAAGACGATCACCGTGGTGATGGTTCCCCTGATGGCACTCCAGCACCACCGGGAGAGAGGGGAGAGGTCCTCCCCCTTGTGCTCCCTCCTCCATGGCCTCCCCCCTCTGTGGGGAGAGGTTCTCCCTTTGGTCATTTGCCTCCATGGTGTTGATGGCCCCTCCGGGACGATGAAGATGGCCTCCGATGATGGTGACCCCCTCCGACAGGGTGCCGGAGGGGGCCAAGATTGGTTTTTCGTGGCTCTGGAGGTGTGCGGTGGCAGAACTCCCAATCTAGGTTATGCCCTGGGGTTTTTGGAATATTTGAGGATTTATAGAGCTGAGAGGGAGGTCAGTGGACTCCCGAGGGACCCACAAGCCAGGGGGCGTGCCCTGGGGGGGCTATGGCTTGTGGATTCCTCGACCTTCCTCTCCGATGACTCTTCGTTCCAGTATTTTTATATTTTCCAAAAATATTCTCCATAAATTTTCAGCTCATTCCGAGAACTTTTATTTCTACACAAAAACAACACCACGGTAGTTCTTCTGAAAACAGCGTTAGTCCGGGTTAGTTCTAATAAAATCATACCAAAACCATATAGAATTTTTGTAAACCTGGCATGAATACTTCATAAATTATAGATACGTTGGAGACGTATCAGCATCCCCAAGCTTAATTCCTACTCGTCCTCGAGTAGGTAAATGATAAAAGAAATAATTTATGAAGTGTGAATGCTAGCAAGCGCACAAGTTTGATCAATGATAATTCCAATCACTTTTTCTGGCATCAATATAAACCATAAACAGTACCTCGTCTCATAAAACTTCTCATGATCAAGTAACAAGCTATTCACATGTTTAAAGTATAGACCAGAAAGTTTCTTGAAAACCAGCAAACCATATTCCTAGTCATCGAACAATTGCAATTCATCTTATTTTCAGGAAGGGTCTATGTAAGAGCTTCGATTTAGAAAATTCCACATACTCAACTATCATATAGTCTTCCATGATTATTGACACTCAAAGCATATTTTTAGAACAAATAGCATCCATCGAACACAGAGAAAGATAGGGGCTTAATGTTTCGCCTCCCAACTTATTTATCATATAGATAATTGTCAACAATAATAATTCATGATCAAATATATTTGTGTGGATATATATGTCTAGATCATTCCCCGACACATGATGCTTGCCAAGAGAAAAAGGAAAAATATAGGAAGTGGTGAAGATCACCATGACTCTTGCATAAAGGTAAATACTAGAAAGTAAAAGATTGGCCCTTCGCAGAGGAAAGCAGAGGTTGTCATGCGCTTTTTGTTTTTGGACGTGCAGACCCCTTAGTGCAAAGGAACGTCATGTTGTATTGCCCTTTGTGATAGCAACCTTTATTATGCATTCCGTCGCTTTTATTTCTTTAGCATCACAAATTCGTACAACACTTATTTTCCCGTACAATAAAAGATCATTCATATTTAGGAGCAATTTTTATTGATTTTTGCACCAATGATAACTTACTTGAAGGATATTACTCAGTCCATAGGTAGATATAGTGGACTCTCATGGCAAAACTGGTTTAAGGATGTTTGGATGCACAAGTAGTATTTCTACTTGGTGCGGAAGTTTTGGTTAGTATTAGGTGGAAGAAAGCACCCCATGTTGGAGGATCCAAAACAATATAACTTCTATACAAATATACCCAAACATAACTCATTACGTTGTCTTCCTTGTCCAACTTCAACTAATTTGCCCAAGTTTGAAAATAATTAATGAGCTCACTATCATATAATATGTCCAAGATAATATATTTATATGTGGAATCTCTCTTCCTTCAATATTCTTTCATGAATTGTTCAAGTGACCAATGCGGTGTTTGCTAACTTTCAATAAATTTCACCACCTATACTTATTATGTGTGAAGTCATTACTTCCCATGGGATAAGTATATGAAGCATTTTTTATTTCAGATTTTTTATATTCAATTCATTCAACCATCTACTCATAGGGTATAAGTGAAGCACGAGAGTGAATGACAAACTACTCCAAAAAGATATAAGTGAAGATCAATGCATAGTTAATTAGTTAAATAGCCATGTGAGGACTCTCTCTTATTGAAAATTTCAGACCCAAATATTTAAAACAGAAAATAAAAATAAAAATTTCACTCCAAGAATAGCATGCATCATGTGAACGAATAAAAATTTAGGCTCAACATAAGCTAACCGATAATTGTTGATGACGAGAGGTAGGATGTGTAACATACCCAAGCTTAGATACTTGAGAGTTCTTGAAATATTTTCTTGGGGTGCCTTGGGAATCCCCAATCTTGAATGTAGGAATCCCCATATGGTGTCATCTCAACGGACTTAGATGGTGCCCTATTTTAAAGTGAATGTAGGTGTCTCTAATCCATAACCCCAAAACGATAGTGGCAAAACGATAAGAGACATCATAGTATGCACCATATCCAATAGAGCACGACTACGACGTTCGGACACACCATCACGCTATGGTGTTGCAGGTGGCGCGAGTTGTGAAACAAATTCCACATTGTCTTAAGTTGTATACCAAACTCGTAACTCAGATATTTACCTTCACGATCATATCGTAGACATTTTATGTTGCTATCACGATGATCTCAAACTTCACTCTGAATTTGTCTGAACTTTTTCAAATGTTTCAGACTTGTGTTTCATTAAGTAAATATACCCATATCTACTCAAATCATCAGTGAAGGTACGAAAATAATGATATCCACCGCACGCTACAACACTCATTAGACTGAATACATCAACTTGTATCATTTCCCATAAGTCACTTGCCCTCTCCATCATACTGGAAAACAGGGTCTTAGTCATCTTGTCCATGGGGCATGGTCCGCATGTCTCAACCGATTCGAAGTCAAGTGAGTCCAAAGATCCATTAGCATGGAGGTTCTTCATGTGCTTTATACCAATATGACATTTAGCGGCAGTGCCACAAGTATGTGGAACTATGATTATTAACTTTGTATCTTTTGGCATCAATATTATGAACATGTGTATCACTATGATCAAGATTCAATAAACCATTCTCATTGGGTGCATGACCATTGAAGGTATTATTCATGTAACAGAATAACCATTATTCTCTAACTTAAATGAATAACCGTACTGCAATAAACATGATCTAATAACGTTCATGCTTAACGTAAACACCAAATAACATTTATTTAGGTTCATCACTAATCCCGATGGTAGAGAGAGCGTGCGATGGTGATCACATCAGCCTTGGAAACACTTCCAACACTCATCGTCACCTCACCCTTAGCTAGCCTTCGTTTATTCCGTAGCTTTTATGTCGAATTACTAACATTTAGCAACTGAACTGGTATCCAATACCCAGGCACTTCTAGGAGATAGCAAGTTACACATCAATAACACGTATATCAAATATACTTTTGTCGACGTTGCCAGCCTTCTTATCTACAAAGTATCCCGGGTTGTTCCACTTCAGCGACCATTCTCCTCATAATAGAAGCACTTAGTCTCGGGTTTGGGTTTAACCTTGGGTTTCTTCACTGGAGCAGCAACTGACTTGCCATCCATGAAGTTTCCCTCCTAGACCTTGCCCTTCTCTAAACTAGTGGTTTCACTAACAATCAACACTTGATGCTCCTTCTTGATTTCTACCTTCGCGGTGTCAAACATCGCGAATAGCTCAGGGATCATTATTTCCATCCCTGGCATTTTATAGTTCATCACGAAGCTCTAGTAGCTTAGTGATAGTGACTTGGAGAACTATATCAATCACTATCTTATCTAGAAGATAAACTCCCACTTGATTCAAGCGATTGTAGTACCCAGACAATCTGAGCACATGCTCACCGATTGAGTTATTCTTCTTTGTCTTGCAGGCAAAGTATCTTGTTGGAGGTCTCACACCTCTCAACACGGGGACGAGCCTGAGATCCCAGTTTCATCTCTTAGAACATCTCATGTTTCATGACATTCAAAACATTTTGGAGCCTCAATTCTAAGCCGTAATGCATGACACACTAAACTATCAAGTAGTCATCAGAATGTGTCTGTCAGATGTTCACAACATCTACAGACGATGCTTGAGGGGGTGGCGCACCGAGCGGTGCATTAAGGACATAAGCCTTCTATCTAGCAATGAGGACAATCCTCAGATCACGGACCCAGTCCGCATCATTGCTACCATCATCTTTCAACTCTATTTCTCTAGGAACACATAAAAATCTCAAGGGAGCTACAACGTGAGCTAGTAATGTACAACATAATTTGCAAAGACATTTTGACTATGTTCATGATAATGAGTTTAGTTAATCATATTACTTAAAAAACTCCCAGTCAAATTGACATCCCTCTGGTCATTCGAGTGTCACATGATCCAAATCCACCAACTCAAGTCTGATCATCACGTGAGTTGAGGTGGTTTCAATGGTGAACATCTTCATGTTGATCATATCTACTATATGACTCATGTTCGACCTTTCGGTCTCTTGTGTTCCGAGGCCATGTCTGTACATGCTAGGCTCGTCAAGTTTAACTCGAGTGTTCTGCATGTGCAACACTTGCTTGCACCCGTTGTATGAGAACGTAGAGTCTACCACACGAGTGTTCTGCATGTGCAACATGTGCAACACTTGTCTCGACACGACGAACTTTCGCAATGGTGCACACTCGGGGAGAACACAATATCTTGAAAATTAAGTGAGGGATTGCTACCTCTTGAGCTTGTGTTGGTTTTCCCTTGAAGAGGAAAGGGTGATGCAGCAAAGTAGATAAATATTTCCCTTAGTTGTTGAGAACCTAGGTATCGATCCAGTAGGAGGAACAAGCCAGTCACCAAAGGATGCACCTACACAAAGAATCAAATTCTTGCACCCAATGCTATAAAGGGGTGGTCAATCCCTTCACGGTTATTTTCAAGGATTAGATCTGATAGAGATAGATGTAAACGAGAACATAAAGTAAAAGGTAAATAAATTGCAGCAAAGTATTTTTGGTATTTTTGGTTTATAGATCTGAAAGTATATGATGGAGAGTAGACCCGGGGGCATAGGTTTCACTAGAGGCTTCTCTCTCGAAGGAAAATATCATGGTGGGTAAACAAATTACTGTCAAGAAATTGATGGAAAAGTGAATAATCATGTAGTTATCCAAGGCAATGATCATGCATATAGACATCACATCCGTATCAAGTAGACCAAAACGATTCTGCATCTACTACTATTACTCCACACATCAACCGACTCCTGCCTGCATCTAGAGTATTAAGTTCATGAAGAATCGAGTAATGCATTAAGAAAATGACATGACGTGGAGGGATAAACTCAAGCAATATGATGAAAACCCCATCTTGTTACCCTGGATGGCAACAATACAATACGTGCCTCGCTACCCCTACTATGTCACTGGGTGAGGACACTGCAAGATTGAACCCAAAACCAAGCACTTCTCCCATTGAAAGAATTACCAATCTAGTTGGCCAAACCAAACCAATAACTCGAAGAGACTTACAAGGATATGAAATCATGCAAATAAGAATTCAGAGGAGATTCAAATAAGATTCATGGATAAACTGAACATAAACTCACAATTCATCGGATCTTGACAAACACACCACGAAAGAGGATTACATTGGATAGATCTCCATGAAGATCATGAAGGACATGGTATTGAAGATCAAAGAGAGAGAAGAAGCCATCTAGCTACTAGCTATGGACCCGTAGGTCTGTGGTGGACTACTCACGCATCATCGGAGGGGCAATGGAGTTGATGTAGATGCCCTCCATGTTTGAAACCCCCTCCATCAGATTACCAGAAAAGGCTCCAAGATTGGATCTCTCGGGAATGGAGGCTTCCGTCGGTGGAAAACTATTTGCATGGATCCCTTTTGTGTTGGGGGAATATTTGGGAATTTATAGGCCGAAGATTAGGGTTAGGAGACCTAGCGGGAGACGATAAGCCTGCTAGGCGCGGCCAGGGGGGCCGCGCCTACCAGTCTTGTGGCTCCCTGGCAAGTGCATTGGCGTGCACTGCAAGCCTGGTTCATTTGTTTCCTTCCAGAAAAATTCCTTTCGAAGGTTTTATTCCGTTTGGACTCTGTTTAATATTCCATATCTGCAAATCTCAAAAACAAGGAAAAACACAAACTGGCACTAGGCTCTAGATTAATAGGTTAGTCCAAAAAATACTATAAAATAACATATTAATGGATATAAAACATCCAAAACAGATAATATAATAGCATGCCATCATAAAAAATTATAGATATGTTGGAGACATATCAGGGATCACCTTATAATGCTATCGTCGTCCTAAGCAAAATAAGATGCATAAAAGGATTAATATCACATGCAAATCATAAGTGACATGATATGGCCATGACCTTGTGCTTTTGATCTCCATCTTCAAAGCACCGGCATGATCTCCATCGTCACCGGCATGACATCATGATCTCCATCATCTTGATCTCCATTAACATGTCGCCATCGGGGTTATCGCGCCGACTATTGCTTCCATGACTATTGCTAACTCATAGCGATAAAATAAAGCAAAAATGGTGAAAATAATTAAAGACAACCCTATGGATCCTGTCGGTTGTCGTACTCATCGACATGTAAGTCATGATATTCTATACAAAACATGACCATCTATACATCACATATATCTCATCATGTAATTGGCCATATCACATCACAACATACCCTGGAAAACAAGTTAGATGTCCTCTAATTGTTGTTGCATGTTTTATGTGTCTGCTATAGGTATCTATTCAACCTTCTCAAGGACCGCCTTTGTCGAATCCGATTCAACTAGAGTAGGAGAGACAGACACCTGCCAACCATCTTTGTGCTGCAAAGTTACACGTTACTCGATGGAACCAGTCTCTCGTAAGCGTACGAGTAAGGTTTGTTCGGGCCGCTTCATCCCACAATAACGTTGAATCAAAACACGACAAAGGGAAGAAGCTATCTGAGCATCAACGCCCACAAACTCCTTTGTGTTCTACTCGTGATCTCATCTACACATAGACCTAGCTCATGATGCATGGGAAACAAAAAAATTCCTAAGCACACGGAAGATCTATCCATGGTTATGATCATCTACGAGAGGGAGAGTGGATCTACATACCCTTGTAGATTGCTAAGCAGGAAGCATTAGGAAATGCGGTTGATGTAGTCAAATGTCTTCGCGATCCAAATTGCCGAGCGTCTTGCGATCCCATGACGATCCTTCTCGCTATCCAATCACGATCCGTCCCGCGATCCCAGCACGATCTGTCCCGCGGTCAAATTGCGAATCGTCTCGCGATCGTGATCAGGGCCCTTCTGGTCTAGCGCCGAATGGATGATGCCTCTATGTTCAGCACATGTATAGCTCGATGACGATCTCCGCCTTCTTGATCCAGCAAGAGGGAGTGGAGAGGTAGATGAGTTATCCAGCAGCACTACGGCGTGGCGGCGATGGTGGTGGTACTATTCCGGCAGGGTTTGCCTAAGCACCAACTAGAGAAGAAAATGATCTACATGAAGTAGAGGGAGCACGTGGCAATTAGGGTTAGCTCTCCCCTTTAAATCCTCTAGTATATATAGGAGGGAGGGAGGGAGGGGAGGAGGCAGCCTCGAACCCTCAAGGTTTGGCCGAAATTGGAGGTGGAGGAATCCTACTCCAATCCTACTAGGAGTAGGATACCTCCTCTCCACTTGGAAACCCTTTCCACCTTTTCCACCTTTGGGTTTTTCTGACCCCTAGATGCATAGGCCTTAGTGGTGGTGGGGGGGGGGGGGGGGTCGGCCAGCCCACTAGGGGCTGGTTTGACTCCCCCCACAGCCCATGAAGTCATTTGGGTCGAGACACCCCTCCCGATGGCCCCCGGTACCCTCTCGGAACTCCCGGTACACTACCAAAGTGCTCGAAACTTTTCCAGTGACCAAAATAGGACATCCTATATATCAATCTTTACCCCCATACCATTCCGGAGCTCATGGTGACGTCCAGGATCTCATCCGGGACTCCAAACAACCTTCGGTCACCATCATACATAACTCTACTATACTAAAACGTCACCGAACCTTAAGTGTGTAGACCCTGCAGGTTCGAGAACTATGTAGACATGAACGGGACACCTCTATGGTCAATAACCAATACAGGGACCTGGATGCCCATATTGGTTCCTACATATTCTGCGAAGATCTTTATCGGTCGAACCTCTATGTCAAGGACTCAGATAATCGCGTATGTTGTTCCCTTTGTTAATCGGTATGTTACTTGCCCGAGATTCGATCGTCGATATCTCTATAACTAGTTCAATCTCGTTAAAGGCAAGTCTCTTTACTCATCTCATAATACAAGATCCCATGGCCAACACTTTAGTTACATTGCTTGCAAGGCTTGTTGTGATGTTGTATTACCGAGTGGGCACTGAGATACCTCTCCGTCATACGGAGCAACAAATCCTAGTCTTGATCCATGCCAAGTCATCCGACACCTTTGGATATACCTGTAGAGCATCTTTATAGTCACCCATTTATGTTGCGATGTTTGATACACACAAGGTATTCCTCCAGTGCCACTGAGTTGCATGATCTCATGGTTATAGGAAAGTATACTTGACATGCAGAAAACTATAGCAATAAACTGACACGATCATATTCTCCTAATGATGTGATCCCGTTATCAAATGTCATCTCATGTCCATGGCTAGGAAACCTTGACCATCTTTGATAAACAAGCTAGTCTACTAGAGGCATACTAGGGACACGGTGTTGCCTATATACCCACACATGTATTTGAGTTTCCAATCAATACAATTATAACATGGATAATAAACGATTATCATGAACAAGGAAATATAATAATAACCAATTTATTATTACCTCTAGGGCATATTTCCAACAGTCTTTCCACAGCCGAGCTGCAACATTATTTGGCATTCAAGGTATCCTCTTGCGTCCGAGCTCCAACACCAGACTGCATCCGAGGTCTCTTTTGGTAGCCGAGCTCCGACGATGGTCGTCATCCGAAGTATCATAGATTACCTTGGCCTCTAAAAATTTGAATGAGTCCATCCGGGCTTAAATGCCGGAATAGTCTTCTATGGAACGAGCCATTCGAATATGAGATTTATGCCGGACTGCTTCTGAGTTCCAACGCCAGACTACATCCGAGCTCTAACGATGGTCAGCGTCCGAGGTATCATAAACTAACTTCGACCTTAAAAACAGAAGGAAATCATTCGAGCTTAATGTCAGAAAAGCTCTCTATGGAGTTAGCCACTTGTGTCTGAGCTTTATGCCGGACTGCTTCCGAGGTGGTACACCACCCCGACCGTGGGTTGATTTTTCATTGATATTTTTGATTGGTGCAATTTATTCTCTGCCGAGATATATAGTGAGTAGCCCTCAAGGTGCATGTCGGGCTCAAACCAGAGATGCACCAGAAGGATGACATAAAACCGCTGAACCTAGTAGCCCCTGAGACTCAGGTCGATTCGCAAAATTGGCCTGAGGATCAACTCCTAGCTCGACAACATACTTCGGAACACAACATGTCATTTCCCACCTGTGGACAGGGGGCGGCGATGCTCATCGGCAGCGAAGGAGGGCACAATGAGGGGATCTGAGGCCGAGGATGGACCCAGCGTCGAGCCGCCGGTCCCCTAGAGGTGGAAGGGTGGCCGAAGGTGGCCTGGTTTGCCGGCGACGAGCACCCGTGAGAGAGGAGGTTCGGGAGGGGGTCGTCGGCGGTTTTCCTCTGCTGGAAACGGACGGGGAGGAAGGGGAAGAGGTCAGGGGAACCCTACGGACTCGATGAAGGTGAGAAGAGCGTCGGAGCAGGCCTGTGTCCCGAGATTGATGGAGCTTCGCTACGGCGACGCCTTGGTCGATCTCGAGCACTGGTGCTCGGGGGGCTCAAATGGGGGTTCGGCACAACCGAATGGGAGTAGGAGGGGGCCATAGGAGGGAAGAGGGGGATCAGGGATGCCTTTTATTGGCGAGCCACGGTCCACCGATTCGCTGGTGCGCCCGCGACCTCGAGGCCGTGGCTAGAAGGCGCGGGAGGAGACAGGGCTGTGTCTAGGGTGCTCCTGGGGCTGGTCTCAGATGAGCGGGAGCAAGAGAGAGAGAGAGAGGAGATCCCACGCGTGCGAGGCCAGTGGTCGGCCGAGAGGGGCGGCCGTGCACGCACTGGGGAGGGCCGTTGGAGAGAGAGGGAGGAAGGGGACGTCGCCCTGGCGTGTTGCGGACATCGAGGTGCATCGACAGGCGTGAGGAGAAGGCTCGAGGTGGCCAGGGTATGTGCAGGGCACGAGGTCAACCTTCGGCATGTCCCATAGCGCGCTTGAGAGCATGCTTTTGGCTGGCATAATGGTCTTTTGGCGCGCTCTACCTCATCCACCAGTGTCCACCGTTTGCACATGGGTTAAACAAAGGGGAAAAGGGGCATGGGATGCCCTGGAACTTGCCAGGATGGAGGGAGAGCTGAGAGAAGTGGAAAAAGTGGTTGTCCAGGGGGTGCAAGTGGGGTTTTGCCCCCCTCAATCATGGAGCTAGCCGTTGGGCTTTCTATTGGAGGTGTTGGGGGTCTGGGTGGAGCTGTGGTAAAAATTTGAGAGGAAGGGGAAAGGTAGAAGTGGAGGAGACAATAGTCTTTAGAAATCACCAGAAGGTGTTTGAGTTGTGTTTGGGCTAGTATATGGAGTTTACTTGCCATGATATTTAATAGGGGAAAATGGTGATTAGAATTACGCTTGATCACTAAGTTTGAGCTTGATTGAAGAAAGTTCACAATGTAACTTTGTGAAACCCTAGAAATCAACAGAACCAGGTTTCTATAGATCTAGTCATTCTAAGTTAATCTCCTTGATGCACCACTTAGTGCAGGACCATTATTTGGTGATTAGAACATGTCCCCAAAGTTTCTCAAATTTGAATCTTGACTGGGAGGGTTTTGGAATAGTTTGATGAACCAAAAAAATTAGGATTGATAAGAAACTTTGCAAGATCATCACCTATGACAATGTTAACTTGCTTGAATTTTCTTGGAATTTATAGAGAACATTTCTTATAGAAATATTTCAAAAGCTTGATTTGGACACAAAGGGTTTTGAGGGGTTTTTCCCTTGATTTTGAATATGACCATGTGTTGAAGCTCATAAATATGGAAAATATATGGCCAGTGAGTTTCCTTAATTTTTCTGAAATATTTTGAAAGCATTTAAGTAACTTTTCCCTATGAAAAACCATTTATGGTCTTAAGAAAAAGCCTTTAAATAAAATATTAAAATAATCTTTAAAAATTAATATTTGGTGGTTTTGGGAAGTAATAAATATAATAGGTTTCAAATAAAGCCTTTGGGGAAAAAGGATCCACCCAATTTGAGGACTTGCAGTGCAAACCTCAACTCAGTTTTTTTTGAAAGCCTGATTTGAATAAATCCTTTCTGGTCAAAATAATATTTGGTAAAAATAGTTTTGGGCAGTATTCACATGGCATGATCATTGGGCAAGATATTTGGTTCAAGGAATATGAATATGGAGAGGGGTAGAATCTAAGAGTGCCATACACAAACAACCAAACAAGCAAGCAAGCAACAATTCAAACAAGCACAAGCACTGAAAAAGTTTTAATTGGTTCCAAATTTTCTAAATCCAAGCATAACAAGGTGATACAAACACAAGGTGTGACAGACCTACCCCCCTTACAAGAATCTCGTCCCCAAGATTCCTAGGCTAAGTGCTAAAAAGATAAGGGAACTCAGATCTAAGATAGTATTCACGCTCCCAGGTTGCTTCTGCTTCAGTGTGGTCGCTCCATTGGACCTTGAAGTACTTGATGGTGCGGCTTCGGCTGCAGCGCTCTGCTTCATCCAAAATGCGAACTGGCCTCTCACGATAAGTGAGGTCTGGCTGAAGATCGATGGCTTGATGGTTGATGTCCTTGTAGGTCAGGACGATTGGGTACTTGAAGACACTTCCGGAGTTGTGACACATGAAAGACGTTGTGCACATCTGATAGCTCAGAAGGTAGCTCTAGCTGCTAGGCAACTTCTCCTCGTCTTGATGTGACCTTGAAGGGGCCACTGTATATGGGCGGAAGCTTTCCTTTGACATGGAAACGCTTGGTTCCTTTGAGAGGTGTGACTCGGAGGTAAACATAATCTCCGATGTTGAGGTTCAGTTCTCGGTGGTGAGAGTCGGCATAGCTCTTCTGTCTTGTCTTGGCGGTTTCAAGGCGCCCTCAGACGAGTTGAACTTGCTCTTATGCCTCGCGAAGGATGTCTGATCCAAAGACTAATCCTTCTCCGGTCTCGCCCAGTTGAGGGGAGTACGACACTTGCATCCATACAACAGCTCAAATGGTGCCATCTGAAGAATCGACCGATAGATGTTGTTGTAGGAGAACTCAGCAAACAGTAGGCAATCTTCCCATTTGTCTCTGTATGCCAAGACACAGGCACGGAGCATATCTTCGAGTATTTTATTTACTCGTTCTATCTGTCCACCGGTCTGGGGGTGAAAAGAAGTGCTGAAGGAGAGCTTGGTTCCCATGGCTCCTTGAAACATCTTCCAGAACCTCAAGGTGAACTGGGTGCCTCGGTCTGACATGATCTCCTTAGGAACTCTGTGAAGACTCACGATACGCTCGATGTAAAGTCTAGCTAGCTTGTTACCGTCATAGGTGGTCTTGACAGGAATGAAATGGGCTACCTTGGTCAGGTGATCGACAATGACCCAAATGGAATCATGTCCCTTGCTCGACCTTGGTAATCCGGTGATGAAGTACATCCCGACTTTATCCCAGTTCCATTCGGGCACTTTGAGGGGTTGCAATAGCCTAGCGGGTCAATGATGCTCTGCTTTGACCCTCTGGCATATGTCACACTTAGCGACAAATGTGCCTATTTCCCGTTTCATGCCATGCCACCAGAATCCTGCCTTGAGGTCTTGGTACATCTTGGTTCCTCCAGGATGGATGGAATACAGAGTGTCATGAGCTTCCTACAAGATCAAGTTCTTCAGCTCCTCTTTGTTGGGTATGTAGATGCGATTCCCAAGCCATACAACTCCTTGTTCATCCACAGAGAATGCTAGAGCCTTGCATGCCTTGATCTTCCTCTTGATGCCTTCAATGCCCTCATGTCCCTTCTGTGCTTCCTTAATATCATCCATCAAGGTAGGCTTTGCTTCGAGGTTGGCTAGGAATCTAGGTGCAACTAGTTCCAAGCCAAAGATTTCAAGCTCTTCATACAAGGTGGGTTGCCTTTCCTTAATCATAACATTCAAGGAACAAGCATGTCTACTTAAGGCATCAGCTACCACGTTAGCCTTTCCGGGGTGGTATTGAACACTAAGGTCATAATCCTTGATCAACTCCAACCATCTTCGCTGCCTCATGTTCAATTCCCTTTGGGTGAAAATATACTTCAAACTCTTGTGGTCTGTGTATATCTCACATCGCTTCCCCAGAAGGTAATGTCGCCATGTTTTCAAGGTGTGAACTACGGCTACCAGGTCAAGATCATGAGTAGCGTAGTTCTCTTCATGAGGACGTAGCTGTGTGGACATATATGCTACAACTTTGCCTTCTTGCATCAGAACACCTCCCAGTCCGGTTCTTGATGCATCACAATATATCACAAACTCCTTGTGAATATTGGGGGTGACCAAAACTGGGACTGTGGTTAATCTTTTCTTGAGATCCTAGAAGCTTTCCTCGCACTTAGCTGTCCATTCAAACTTCTTGTCCTTCTTCAAAAGCTGAGTCATGGGTCGTGCAATGCTTGAGAATCCCTCCACGATCTTGTGGTAATACCCTGCGCGTCCGAGGAAGCTCTTGACTTCCTTCATAGTGGTTGGGGATTGCCATTCAATCACGGCTTCAATCCTGGCAGGATCCACTAACAATCCTTCTGCAGTCAACACATGACCCAAGAATCCAACTTCATGCAGCCAAAATTCACACTTGCTGAATTTGGCATAAAGCTGGTGCTCTCGAAGCTTGCTAGGACCAATCTCAAGTGTTTCTCATGCTCTTCTTCAGACTTGGAGAAGACGAGTATGTCATCGATGAAGACGACAACAAACTTGTCCAAGTACTCCATGAAGACCTTGTTCATGAGGTACATGAATTAGGCAGGGGCATTGGTTAACCCAAATGACATGACCGTGTATTCATACAGGCCATACCGGGTTACAAACGTCATCTTCAGAATGTCTTGGGGTCTGATCTTCAGCTAGTAGTACCCAAACCTGAGATCGATCTTGGAGAACACCTTGGCTCCATTCATTGATCGAATAGGTCTTCAATCTTGCGGAGTGGGTACTTGTTCTTTATCGTGACTTCACTGAGAGAACGACAATCGACATAGAGTCTGATAGTCCCGTCCATCTTTGACACAAATAGAACAGGTGATCCCCAAGGAGAGGCACTAGGGCAAATGAATCCTTTTCTGAGCTACTCTGACAATTGCTTCTTCAATTCAGCCAACTCTTCGGATCCCATCCTATAGGGATTCTTATAGATGGGCCTTGATTCGGGCATTAGCTCAATGGTGAACTCAATGTCACGGTCAGGAGGCATTCCGGGCAGCTCATCAAGAAATACATCCGGGTATTCACATACCACTAGCACTTGATCCAACTCAATTCCCGATAGACAGTTAACCTGAGGGGATTGAGTGGAGGTAGGGTTGGGAACATACTTTACTTCCACTCCTTGGGTATTGGTCATTGTAACAATCCTCTTGGCATAGTCTAACAAGCCTTGGTGCTTGGTTAACCAGTCCATGCCTAGGATCACATCCAAGCCTTCTGACTTCAAGATGGTAAGGTCTGCTAGGAAACCTACCCAATTGATGTTAATCTCAACTCCCTGACAACCTATCCCATACTTCATAACTGATCTCGGGGTTTGTATCAACATACGACTACCCAGGGGTGTAGGCTTCATGCCACTCTCTAGACCAAACCTCTGGGTGACAAAAGAATGCGAAGCTCCACAATCAAACAGTACTGTTGCTGGGGTTGAGTTGATGAGAAACGTACCCAGTATAACGTCAAGGTCTTCCTGGGCTTCCTCGGCGGTGACGTGATTCACACGACCCTTGCCATTGTTTGGCTGGTTGTGGTGAGCGGGGTTCCTTGGTGGTGCTCCACGACCTTGACCTTGGTTCGACGTATTGGGGCGCGGTGCATCTGGCTTCTTGTTGGGACACAACCTAGAGATGTGTCCTGGCTGACCACATCCAAAGCAAGTGACTTGCCCAGGGTTGTTGTTGTAGTTCCCACAATTGTTGTTGTTACTAGGGTTGTTGTAAGCTGGCCTGGGATTTGCATACTGCTTAGGCCGGTAGCTCAGACGAGGCGCAAGAGGTCTAGCATGCTGCGGCTGATATGTTTGCTTGGCTGGGGCTGGCTGCCAGGGGCAAGGCTTCTGGTTGCTGGAACTACCCTTGCTGATCATCTTGCGCTTACGAGTGTCGTCTATGGCATGATGCTTATCTTCCAGCATGAGGGCCTTATTCACCAGGTCGAAGAAGGTACGACAGTCACAGACGATGAGCTGATACTGCATTTTCTGCTGAAGTCCTTCCATCAAGCATTCCTTCTTGGCAGCCACCGTGTTGACATCTTCAGGTGCATACCTTGACAGCAGGTTGAACTTCTGCAGGTACTCCTTGACAGAGCCACTTCCTTGCTTCAGTTCTCGAAATTCTCTCTTCTTGATAGCCATGATCCCAGAAGGAATGTGGGCGGTGCGGAATCCTTCCTTGAAGTCATCCCAAATGATCACACGATCGCCTTGCATGACCTTGAATCCATCACACCATGCTCTGGCGGTACCTCCGAGGCAGTGAGAGGCATAAAGCACCTTCTGATGATCCTCATTTCAATTGACTAGTGCAAGTAGGTCCTCGTTGGTGCGGGCCCAATCGTCAACATCCAAGGGTTCAATAGTCTCAGTGAAGGTTGGGGTCGAATTCTTCATGAACTTAGATAGAGTGGAGCGGTCATTGCCCTTCCTGCCTTGCTACTGGTTGTTCACAAGGACTTGAGCCATCTACTGAATAGCAACATTGTTGGCTTGGCGTTCCTCCCGAAGAACTTGGAGGAACTGAGCTATGGTCATGTTCTCTGGTGGAGGTGGTGGCGGGGGAATGTCGCCTTGTGGCTGCTCCAGGTGATCTCCAGCGTGCGCAACCCCACCAACCCCTTGTTACTGGCTTGAGTTGCCGGCTTCAGGGTTGTTGAAGGAGCTGTTGCAGGTGGCAGTCACTATCCTGTTTGGAGCAGCCAAGTCAAACAACTAGAATAGATGAGAGGAAAAGCAACAATGAAAAAGTGCGCCTAAGGGGGTTGGTCGAGTGCAAGTGTGGTGAAACAAAGGTCGAAGGACCAACACATATATTAAGATAAGATAGATGACGACGTCGCTTACATGTTGCCTAAGGCAAAAGTGCGACTTGCACCGAAACACAAACAACAAAACAATCAACAAGCACACATGATTTCTTATGAACCATTAAACGGACTCGACTTTGCATGAAGGGTACATGACTAATCCTACCCAAGGGGTTCTCAGACTCAGGTGGTGGTGTGCTCGGTCTCGTAGTCACGCTACTCTGGGTCTTCCTCCTAACCGTCCTTCGGACGGGCATCGTTTCCGATCGAGGGGGTCAGAGAACGAGGAGGTCCTTCCCGACGGCGCTTCGTTGGCGGCTTAGTGAAGAGCTCACGATACTCCTTTGCACTCATGCAATGATGACGTGTGGGTGCATCTCTAGCTAGAGGTACTCCTCCTTGGTAAGCGACAACTGGTGGTCCCTCGGGGGGCCCATCCTTCTTGATCCTATATGGCTTCGTCTTGGCGTGACACAGTAGCCCTCGGGTGTGGTGAAGTTCCTCGCGGAGCTTCATGGACTCCTTAATCAGGTTGTGAGCCAGATTGTCAGTGGAGAGGCTGAAGTAGGTCTACAACCTGAGTGGTGTGCCATCCTCCATGGATGGAATCAACGTCCAACTCTCGCCAAGATCATCCTTCCTGAAAGGAAGGTAGCGAGTAGCCGGCTCATTAGCCATCTCTGGAATGATGTCTCGTAGGTGCAGAAGTGCCTTGCATGCAGTTGTCTCGACTTCGAGTGCCATAGTCTCCATCTGTGGTCCTTCAAAGAACCAACAAGTCGGGGAGTCGTTTGTCTTCACGACCACGTCCACATGGTACTCTTTTGTGACGGCATCGACCCAGTGCTCGTGGTAGAGTAAAACGGGTGGTTGGCGAAACTGACACTTCTCCATGCTATCCCCAAGGAGTAAGGGAAAGCGGGATGCTGGGAGGGCTTCGGGTACGACGACCATCCACAAAGGTTTGAAGGGTGGAGAGTCAGCAGAGTGTTGTGTGAAGAATATAAGAGGTAAATAGTGCAGAACTTCCTAAGTATAGGTGCTAGGTGTAGTTTGAAAACAGTTTTATCATAACTAACGTCCATGCTAACTAAGGGCTTCCTACAGTCAGGATGGCTCTAATACCAGCTTTGTGGGGACCGTGACTTAAGTCGTGATAACCAAATGCACGTGTACAGTGATCCCAGAGATCAATGCTCTATGAACACAAAGAAGCTGAATAGCGAGAGTCTTACATCCTTACATACCTTCTTACACAAATAAAGACCATGGAGGTCAAGTCTTACATAGATAGGGCCGCAAGGGCCAAACACTTAAACATAACAAGCAGCGGAAATCTTGATCGAAAGCGTGAACCCATGCCATCTGCCTTAAACCTACATGCACACTAACTGGGGAGCGTCCTAGTTCGCATGTTCGTCACCAATGAACTCTTCACCGTATTCTTGTTCTTCCATGTCTGGCCAATTAAATAATCAGTGGCAAGCCAATGAGTACTTTGATGTACTCGCAAACAACGCGTGTTGGAATAAGGCAACAACAATGCATGATATAGCACTAAGTAGGTAATTTTGCAGAAAGCTAGTTTTGAGTGCAATGACATGATCAAATACTTATGTAAGCATGCATCAACAGTTGGCAGATATCCAAATGAAAAAAATCATAGATATCATCTTAAGCAGGGGTTGAACATCTCATGTTCAGTCATGTCATCAAGTTATCTGACTTATCTCAAGTGTCGCCTCTGTGTCAACCACACACACACACATACACACACACACACCAACCAAGTTTGCAAAAACATCCAGACATAGTTTAAGAAGGCCCTCCAACTATCCACCGCTGACACGGCCATTTCAATAGTTTTACACTCTGCAGAGGTTGCACACTTTACCCACAAGACTCGGGGAACTTCCGTGTCATCCACGACTTGTGGTATATAACATACGCGAGGTAAGCACCCGAACAATACCTTTCCCCTAGCGATACTAAACAAAGAGTCCACTCGATTGGTACACAGCCCACATGATGTACATCACTCGTATCATCGGTGCAGGGACCAACGGTGTGCCCGATGCCTGTGAAGACATTGCATGATCGTCCATACCGGAATGACCCCGTATCGAGAGTGACCACGCCACTCCTGCCACTAGTAATGCGGGCTCCTTGCTAGTACCCACCAAAGTAATCAACATAGCCCCATCCCATAAGGGGTAATGTGGTTGCACATGTAAGGTTGGGATGGTCAGCAGACCTTAAATCTAATCCGTTTTCGAAAACACACACACTCACCTTCTCCGGTACACCACTTCCTCCTCAAGTGGTTACCTATCTCAACATCATCTCCCTCGGGCATTAGTGGCACCCGACGGGGTTTTCTAAAAATCTTTGAAAATACTTTTGTTTGCATCACCATGCATAATCCCTATCCCACTTGCGTAGCATCTACTAGCAACCTAACTACTCCCACCTGCACAATCCTCATAAGGAGGTAGGGTCATGCACAATGCAAGTATCAACAAGAAGTATTGGGGGCATCCCACCAAAGTGGACACCACATCATCATGATCAATACAACAAAATAAAGTGCTATGTGCCATGCAATAAAAAGGGTTCATAGTCATGGTCAAAGGGTTGCTTGCCTGGCACAACAAAGTCTTTGGGGTCTTCAAAGTCTTTGGGTCCAACTCCCTTGTCAACAACGCAATCTATCGTCGCAATAAATAAGGATAATAATAAGTATCACACAAGAACAAAGCACACAATTCTACTACTAAAATGCTACCCTACTCTGATAAATACTAAATACTATAATAAGAATATTTGCCTGAGGTTTTGGGGAGAAAAATATTTTTAAAACTAATTATAACATAGGCTAAAAATGCCTAAAATAGGTTTTAAAATAAAACAGTTCATAAAATATTTTCAAAATATTTTACAGATGGCACTATAAATTCTACAAAATATTTCAAGATTTATGGTGGAAAAATATTTGGCATAGGATTTTTATTTTATCCTGTGGGAATTTTGGAAAACAGAACAATAAAGAAAAAGAAAAAGGCCACTACGCCTTGGGCCAAATGCCCAGCCGAACTGGGCCCAACTAGCTAGGCCGGCCCAGCGGGGCTACGGGCGCGCATGCGCGGCCAGGTTTGAACATGATGTGCGGGCCCCAGTGTCAGCAAGAGAGAGGGAGAGGGAGAGAGGTGTGGGGATGACAGGGGGTCCCACATGTCATCTCCCTCCTCTAGATAGGGGGTGGCGATGCTCACCGGTGGCGAAGGAGGGCACGACGAGGGGAGCTGAGGGCGGGGTTGGACCCAACGTCGAGCCGTCGGTCTCCTGGAGGTGGAAGGGCGGTCAGAGGTGGCCTGGTTTGCTGGTGACGAGCACCCGTGGCGGAGGAGGTTCGAGAGGGGGTCGTCGTCGGTGTTCCTCTGCTGGAAACAGACGAGGAGGAAGGGGAAGAGGTCAGGGAAACCTACGGGCTCGATGGAGGTGAGAAGAGCATCGGAGCAGGCCTGTGTTCCAAGATCGACAGAGCTCTGCTACGACAGTGCCTTGGTCCATCTCGAGCACTGGTGTTCGGGGGGCTTAAATGGGGGTTCGGGACAGCCGAATGGGAGTTGGAGGGGGCCAGAGGAGGGAAGAGGGGCCTCGGGGATGCCTTTTATAGACGAGTCGCGGTCCACCTATTCGCTGGTGCACCAACGAGCTCTGGGTCGTGGCTAGAAGGCGCGGGAGGAGACAGGGCTATGTTTGGGGTGCTCCTGGGGCTGGTCTAGGACGAGCGGGAGCAAGAGAGAGAGAGGAGAGCCCGCACGTGTGAGGCCAGTGGTTGGTCGAGAGTGGCGACCGTGTGTGCGCTAGGGATGGCCGTTGGAGAGAGAGGGATGAACGGGCCATCGCCCTGGCATGTTGTGGACGTCGAGGTGCATCGACTGGCGCGAGGGGAAGGCTCGAGGTGGCCAGGGTATGGGCAGGGCACGAGGTCAACCTTCGGCATGTCCTGTAGCACGCTCTAGAGCGTGCTTTTGGGCGGCATAATGGGCTTTTGTCGCGCTCTAGCACGTCCACCAGTGTCCAACGTCTGCGCAGGGATTAAACAAAGGGGAAAAGGGCATGGGATGCCCTGGAACTTGCCAGGATGGAGGGAGAGCTGAGAGAAGGGGAAAAGTGTCTGTCTAGGGGGTGCAAGTGGGGTTTTGCCCCCCTCAATCATGCAGCTAGCCGTTGGGCTTTCTACTGGAGGTGCTAGGGGTCTGGGTGGAGTTGTGGTAAATATTTGAGAGCAAGGGGAAAAGTAGAAGTGGAGGAGACAATAGTTTTTAGAAATGGCCAGAAGGTGTTTGAGTTGCGTTTGGGCTAGTAGATGGAGTTTACTTGCCATGATATTTAATAGGGGCAAATGGTGATTAGAATTACGCTTGATCACCAAGTTTGAGCTTGATTGAAGAAAGTTCACAGTGTAACTTTGTGAAACCCTAGAAATCAACAGAATTTGGTTTCTATAGATCTAGTCATTCTAAGTTAATCTCCTTGCTGCACCACTTAGTGTAGCACCATTATTTGGTGATTAGAACATGTCCCCAAAGTTTGGGGTCAAGGGAAGAAACTTCACAATATAAAGTTGCTCAAATTTGAGTATGGACCTCGAGGGTTTTGGAATAGTTTGATGAACCAAAACAATTAGGATTGAGATGAAACTTTTCAAGATCATCACCTATGACAATGTTGACTTGCTAGAATTTTCTTGGAATTTATAGAGAATATTTCTTATAGAATTATTTCAAAAGCTTGATTTGGACAGAAAGTGTTTTGAGGGGTTTGCCCTTGATTTTGAACATGACCATGTGTTGAAACTCATATATATATGGAAAATATATGTCCACTGATTTTCCCTAAATTTTCTTAAATATTTTGAAAGCATTTAAATAATTTTTCCATATGGAAAACCATTTCTGGTCTTAATAAAAAGCCTTTAAATAAAATATTAAAATAATCGTTAAAAAAAATATTTGGTGGTTTTGGGAAGTAGTAAATATAATAGGTTTA
The DNA here is from genome assembly GCA_022496015.1 of Hordeum marinum. Classification (NCBI taxonomy): domain Eukaryota; kingdom Viridiplantae; phylum Streptophyta; class Magnoliopsida; order Poales; family Poaceae; genus Hordeum; species Hordeum marinum. Next base: position 332,532,339 of record CM039676.1, on the reverse strand, counting down.
AAATAAAGCCTTTGGGGAAAAAGGATCCACCCAATTTGAGGACTTGTAGTGCAAACCTCAACTCGTTTTTTTTGAAAACTTGATTTGAGTAAATCCTTTTTGGTCAAAATAATATTTGGTAAAAATAGTTTTGGGAACTATTCACATGGCATGATCATTGGTTAAGAAGTTTGGTTCAAGGAAGATGAATATGAAGAGGGGTAGAATCTAAGAGTGCCATACACAAACAATTAAACAAGCAAGCAAGCAACAATTCAAACAAGCACAAGCACTAAAAAATTTCTAATTGGTTCCAAATTTTGTAAATCCAAGCATAACAAGGTGATACAAACACTGGGTGTGATAGAGGCATCACCTATGATGTGCAAGGTGGCATAGAATTGAAGATTTAGCTCTTCACTCCAATTACATATGTCCACACAAAATGGAAGAATTCCAGCATCATGAAGAACTGCGAGCACCAGTGTGAAGCATGGGATAGTTTCCATGTCCGCATGTGGAATTTGCTGATGCTCGAAGACTTCCTCCTTGTCAAACGGCACTGATGCATAGTAGTTCATTTGTGTGGGTGTTCAGAATCTAGTGTGACCGGCGCTTGCTGAGTCATAAGGATTTGGCCCAATGAAGAAGATGTGCTCGTTGAAGAAATTGGTCTTGAGTAGTTGGGTGCTTTGAGACTTTGAAGGGCATCTTGTGCTTCGCTTGAAGGTTTGGTTTGAAGTGGCCCAGAATTTCCTTAGGCATAGGAGGAACTTCTTTAGACTGAGGAATTTGAACAGCAGTTTCCTCAGTTGTAGTGGAAGCAGCAATTTCTTCAGCTGATGCGGCTGGAATATCTTCATGGACAGGTGCAGCCAAGCCATCAGATCCTGTATGAATTTCTTCAGTCTGGGCTAGAGACTGAGGAATTTGAGTGAGGGGAGTGATCACTCGAGAATTTGGGTGTGCATCTTCCCAATATTCATCATTGATAAGAAGTGTTGTGTTTCCAATGTCCACATCCACTTCCATTTCTTCAACCCGGCCTCTTCAGCAGTCAACTGAGACTGGGGCGATGATACCAGTGGGGTTGAAGTATTTGCTTCAACATCAATTTCTTCCTAAATCTGCTCTGAGGAAGCAGCAGAATGATGGTCTTCTTTTTCATCATTTGGGATGACCTAGTTAGCATCAAATGGCAATAATTCATAAGCTGGCACGGAGGTAATGGGAGTTGCATCAATCGGGTCAGTTGAAGAACTTGGCAGTGCCTTCAATTTGTTCATCGCTAAGGAATCTGAAGTTGATGTGTTTCTCTTTTGTGCAGCCTTCTTATCCGCAGCCTTAGTTTTCTTCACTTCTGATGTAGAAGGAAGGTTGACATTCTTCACCCTTGAGGATTTTGCAGTTTCTGCAGAGGGTGAAGGGGGAGCATTTTCTTCAGGCACGACTGATGCAGTCATCCTAGTGGTCTCAATTTCATCAGGCACAACAAAATCTTTAGCTGGCCTGGCAATTTCTTCAGGTGCAATAGTGGAGGTTCCCCTAACAGGTTCTTTAGCAGCATGAATCTCTTCATCTGCATTTGCAGTTTCAGATTTATCAATGTGAGGAATTTGCGGTTGCGATTGAGCTGCAACCCTCTTGTTGTGGTCCTTGATCGCTTTGTCAGCCACTTTGACGAAGCGGACCTTGGCGCCTTGCCAATCAGTATAGTATCCGTTGAATTCATCACTGAGGTTTTTGATCTCAGATTGCATCTGCACAAGTTGCTCAGGAGAAAGTTTTAGAACATTGCTCCTCAAGTAGTGCTCTTTTCTGTACCGAGCCTTCTTTGTTTCTCTGACCTTCTAAGACTTTCACTTTTCTTCAGCTATGAAGGCAGTGAGGACACGATTGAGACCAGGGGTAGTTTCAAATCATCAATTGGAGTGTTGGGATCCTCATGCGAGATATCAACGAAGTTGAGCACCATTTTTGGATCCAGCCACACAGGAATTTGAGTGCCCTTTGCTTGAGCCACTCTTTCCTGCTTGTTTCTGATGATTGCCTCAAGTTCCTCATCATCAGCTTCATCACCTGAAGAATCTGATGGTACCTGGAACACAAATTTCTTTGGTTGAGGACTTGGTCCAGCACTTCTTTCATCTTCATTAGTGAAGGAATGGTTGAGGAATGTGCTTGGGCAAAGGAATTTGCAGAGACCCCTGAAGCAATTGAGAAGCCTATAGTCCTCTGACACGTTGCAAGATGGACAAGCATTGAGGACTTTGTGGCAGCATCTGATGATTGTGCAGCTACCGAAGGCATCGTAGCGGCTTTTGAAGAACTTGGTTGAGGATTTTGCAGTGAGGACATTCAAGTTGAGGTTTTTTACTTCACTTCAGACTTCTTCACCGTCGATTTCTTCGGAGCACTAGCAGAGGCTCCGGCTGAGACAACAGCAGCAAAATCTTCATTGAATTGCTTCACGGTTGCTTTGGCAGTTCTCCAAGTTTTCTTTGATGCTTAGACCATTCGTCTGGAAAGTGTCACCACGAGAAATGGTAGTGGGGTCAATTTCTTGATCATTAACAGGAGGATCCCTTATGCAAAGAGGTTTGAGGGCAGATTTCTTCATGTTCTTAGGAGTGACATAACGATAGTCTCTCCACTCCTTCACCCACCTCTGTTCAATCCTCTGAATCCTGATTTTCCTCTGCTCCTTGGTTTCTTTGCCATGAATGGCCTCATCAGGAGTACAGTAACCGTCATACAAAGGCTCAAATATCTCAAAGGCAGTGTTCTGTTCAGTCGTCTTTCCACCCTTCTGAGGTCGTTTACCATCTGCCATTTTCTTCACTTGATGACTTTGAACACCTGATGATTCTAAAGATGTATGAAGTTTTTCCTCAAGAAACGTTGCAAATGAGTTAAGTTGATGAGAACCTAGTGATTCATCAGCACACATTTTGTACCTGTGAATAGAGTATAGATGCGAGGAATTTGAAGAGGTCATATGCGTTTTGAGAAATTTTTCAAAATACATCAAGTTGAGGATTTTGACCATAGGTTTCTTGAGGAATTTCACTAAGTGTTATTGACTTAGCTTCCAGAGTTGTGGAGATTTGTGAATCCACACAATTGAGGAATCTTGAAGAAAATCATAACTCAGGAAAAACATCAAGGGAATGAAACATGTGAGGTGCTAAGTAGATGATTCTTGAAGAATAAACACCTTTGAGGATTTTGTGGAAAACATGAAGATCAAATAAGGGAAATAAAATTAGATTTTATTTACCCTGATGAAGAACACGGTGGGAAGAGAGATGGAATCGAAGAAATTCGTCCGTCCAGATCTCCCACGCCCTAGCTTGGCAGAGAGAGACAACTACAATGGAGGCAGGGTGAAGTCTTCCGCGGCCGATGCGAGTACGGCAACGCCGAGGTTGACGCAGTGAAGCTCTTCCTCTCCGGCGGCGATGATTTTAGCGGTGGCGCTAGGTTTCAGCTCGGGAGAGATGGGAGTGAGGAGTAACTAGAGCACAGTGAAGGGAAGGGGGGTATATATAGTGGCAATAAAAACAAATCGTCCTAAAGATTTTGTACTAGATTGCCCCTGACCCTTGCTCTCCACGGGACATGTGTCACCCACATTCTGAGTAGTGGAGATAGTGGGGGATCGTGACTTACCCAGACGTGGGAATCGGAACGGTTTGAGCGGGAAGCGCCAAAAAGTTTGATAGCGAAAATTTTGAAGTTTCCGTTCGCAAATTCTTCAGCTATCAAGGACACAATGAAGACTTTGAAAAAGTTTCAAAGTAGAACGCATATGAAGAATTTGTGAATAGACTGGGTTGAGTTTAGCATAGAGGAGGAACGGGTCCGATCACATTCACTTAGATGAAAAACAACTTGAAGAATTAGCAATAAGTGAATCCTGTTGAGGACATTGAAAACTCATATATATATATATAATCAATGAAGAACATAAATTTCATAGTTTGAAGAATTTGAAAACTTGAGGAATTTGAAAATTTGAAGAATTTGCAAAATGACGAAAAACTCAACTCTGAAGAATTTCAACTATTGTTGGTGGCATGACCCACCGTATAAGAATGATGATTTTAGACACCGCATATAATTGTCGTAGGGTTCTGAGAATCAAATTCTTCATTAATTTCTTCACAGTTAGAGGGTTATTCTTCATTGACTGAAGAAAAACGTTTCTTCGTGTTTTGCACATCTACGTCATCAATTTTGCATGAGTGTTAGGATGTGTGTCTTTTCATAGAACATTCAAAGATTCTAAGATATTTAGCTCACACCACAACTTGCAAAATCTCTTTTCATCCAGGGGCTTTTTGAAGATATCGGCCAGTTTTTCTTCAGTAGGGATGTGGTCGATGGAGATGTCTTTTCATAGAACATTCAAAGATTCTAAGATATTTAGCTCACACCACAACTTGCAAAATCCCTTCTCATCCAGGGGCTTTTTGAAGATGTCGGCCAGTTGTTCTTCAGTGGGGATGTGGTCGATGGAGATGTCTCCTTTTAGTACATGATCGCGAAGAAAATGATGACGAATCTGGATGTGCTTGGTCTTGGAGTGCTGAACTGGGTTGTAGGCAATCTTGATAGTGCTCTCATTGTCATAGTAGATAGGCACATTCTTCACCTTGATGCCATAGTCCTTGATGGTTTGCTTCATCGATAGCAACTGGGCGCAACATGAACCAGCAGCAATGTACTCAGCTTCAGCAGTAGATAGTTGTTGGAAATATGCCCTAGAGGCAATAATAAATTAGTTATTATCATATTTCCTTGTTCATGATAATCGTTTATTATCCACGCTATAATTGTATTGATCGGAGACTTAGATGCATGTGTGGATACATAGACAAAACTATGTCCCTAGTATGCCTCTAATAGACTAGCTCGTTGATCATATCTGGTTAAGGTTTCCTAGCTAACGGGATCACATCTTAGGAGAATGGTGTGATGGACAAGACCCAAACTACAAATGTAGCATATGATCGTGTCAGTTTATTGCTACTGTTTTCTACATGTCAATTATCTGTTGCTATGACCATGAGATCATGCAACTCACTGACATCGGAGGAGTGCCTTGTGTGTATCAAACGTTACAGTGTAACTGGGTGACTATAAAGGTACTCTATAGGTATCTCCGATGGTGTCTGTTGGTTTGGCATGGATCAAGACTTGGATTTGTTACTCCGTGTGACGGAGAGGTATCTTCGGGCCCACTCGGTAATACAACATCACAACAAGCCTTGCAAGCAATGTGACTAAGTGTTAGTCATGGGATCTTGTATTATGAAACGAGTAAAGAGATTTGTCGGTAACGAGGTTGAACTAGGTATGGAGATACCGACGATCGAATCTTGGGCAAGTAACATACCGAAGAACAAAGGGCACATCATACGGGATTAACTGAATCCTTGACATAGAGGTCCGACCGATAAAGTACTTCATAGAATATGTAGGAACCAATATGGCTATCCAGGTCCCGCTATTGGTTATTGACCTTAGAGGTGTCTCGGTCATGTCTACATAGTTCTTGAACCCGCAGGGTCTGCACACTTAAGGTTCGGTGATGTTTCGGTAGTATAGAGTTATGTATGGTGGTGACCGAAGGTTGTTCGGAGTCCCGGACGAGATCCCGGACGTCATGAGGAGCTCCGGAATGGTTTAGAGGTAAAGATTGATATATAGGAAGTCCTGTTTTGGTCGCCGGAAAAATTTTGGGCTCATCGGTAGTTTACCGGGAGTGCTGGTAGTGTACCGGGGGACCATAGGGAGTGGTATTTCGACCCAAGAGGCTACATGGGCTGTGGGAGGATGAATACCAGCCCTTAGTGGGCAGGTGGAAGTCCCACAAAGGTCCCATGCGACTGGGAAGAAAAGCCCAAAGATAAAAAGGTGGAAAAAGGCAAAAAGGCTAAATATGGAAGGAGTCCTAGTCCTACTAGGATTGGAGGAGGATTCCTCCTCTCCTCCTTGCGCAAGAGGCCAAAGGGCTGGCCCTTGTGCGTCAACCTACTCTCTCTCTCCTCCTATATATAGTAGAGGTTTTGAGGGTTTTGAGACACAGAAAAACAGCCACGTGCTGCCTCTCCTCTAGATCACAGTTTCTCCTCTAGATCTGTTTTCAGCAGTGCTTAGGCGAAGCCCTATTGGAATAGCTCCACGACCATTGCCGCAACGCCATCGCGCTGCCTGAGAACTCGTCTACCTCTTCGCTCCCTCTTGATCGATCAAGAAGACGCAGATCGTCATCAAGTTGTATGTGTGTTGAACGCGGAGGTGTCGTCCGTTCAGCGCTGGATCAGAAGGACCGTGCTCAAGATTGCGGGACGGATCGTGATGAGATCATGGGACGGATCATGATGAGTTTGCAGGACAGATCATGATTGGATCACGAGACAGATCATGATGAGATCACGGGATGCTCGGCGATTTGGATCGCGAAGACGTTTGACTACACGAACCACGTTTCTTAACGCTTTCCACTTAGTGATCTACAAGGGTATGTAGATTCACTCTCCCTCTCGTAGATGCTCATCACCATGGATATATCTTGCGTGTGCGTAGGAATTTTTTTGTTTCCCATGCAACATTTCCCAACAGTGGCATCATGAGCTAGGTCTATGTGTAGATGAGATCTCGAGTAGAACACAAAGAGTTTGTGGGCGTTGATGCTTAGATTGCTTCCTCCCTTGGTCGTGTTTTGGTTCAGCGGTATTGTGGGATGAAGCGGCCCGGACCAACCTTACTCGTACACTTACGAGAGATTGGTTCCATCGATTGACGTGTAACTTCATTGCACAAAGATGGCTGGCGGGTGTCTGTTTCTCCTACTTTAGTTGGATCGGATTCGACAAAGGCGGTCCTTGAGAAGGTTGAAAAGAAACTTATGTATCACCGTTATGGTTTTGCATAGGTGAGAATTGTTCTTGCTAGATACCCGTAGCAGCCACGTAAAACATGCAACAACAATTAGAGGACTTCTAACTTGTTTTTGTAGGGTATGTTGTGATGTGACATGGCAAATTACATGATGAGATATATGTGATGTATGAGATGATCATGTTTTGTATAGCATATCATGACTTGCATGTCGATGAGTACGACAACCGGCAGGAACCATAGGATTGTCTTTAATTATTGTATGACCCGCGTGTCAATCATTAAGCGCTATGTAATGCTCTAATAGTAGTAGAAGCATGGTGGGCGCGACAACCCCGATGGCGACACGTTGATGGAGATCAAGATGATGGAGATCATGGTGTCATGTTGGTGATGATGGAGATCATGCCGGTGCTTTCAAGATGGAGATCAAAAGCACAAGTTCATGGCCATATCATGTCACTTATGATTTGCATGTGATGTTAATCCTTTTATGCACCTTGTTTTGCTTAGGACGGCGGTAGCATTATAAGGTGATCCCTCACTTAATTTCAAGATAAATTGTGTTCTCCCCGAGTGTGCACTGTTGCGAAACTTCATTGTGTCGAGACACCATGTGATGATCGGGTGTGATAGACTCTACGTTCACATACAACAGGTGCAATCCAGTGTTGCACATGCAGAACACTCGGGTTAAACTTGACGAGCCTAGCATTTACAGACATGGCCTCGGAACACAAGAGACCGAAAGGTCGAACATGAGTCATATAGTAGATATGATCAACATGATGATGTTCACCAATGAAACCATCTCAACTCAGGTGATGATCGGACTTGAGTTGGTGAATTTGGATCATGTATCACTCGACTGACCAGAGGGATGTCAATTTGAGTGCGAGTTCTTCAGTAATATGTTTAATTGAACTCATTATCATGAACATAGTTAGTAGTGTCTTTGCAAATTATGTTGTAGATTACTTGCTCGTGTTGTAGCTCCCTTGAATTTTTATATGTTCCTAGAGAAATAGAGTTGTAAGATGAAGTAGCAATATTGCGGACTGGGTCCGTGATCTAAGGATTGTCCTCATTGCTGCACAGAAGGCTTATGTCCTCAATGCACCGCTCGGTGCGCCAACCCCTCTAGAGTCATCTGTAGATGTTGTGAACATCTGACAGGCACGTTCTAATGAATACTTGATAGTTTAGTGCATCATGCATTATGTCTTAGAATTGAGGCTCTGAAACATTTTGAACGTCACAGAACATATGAGATGTTCTAAGATCTGAAATTAAGATCTCAGGCTCATGCTCGTCTTGCGAGATATGAGATCTCCCACAAGATTCTTTGCCTGCAAGATGAAAGAGAATATCTCAATCGTTGAGCATGTCCTCAGATTGTCTGGGTGTTACAATCGCTTGAATCGAGTGGGTGTTGATCTTCCAGATAAGATAGTGATTGATATAGTTCTCCAAGTCACTATCACTAAGCTACTAGAACTTTGTGATGAACTATAAAATGCTAGGGATAGAAATAATGATCCCTGAGCTGTTCAAGATGTTTGACACTGCGAAGGTAGAAATCAAGAAGGAGCATCAAGTGTTGATGGTTAGTAAAACCACTAGTTTCAAGAAGGGCAAGGGAATGGAGGGAAACTTCATGGATGGCAAGTCAGTTGTTGCTCTAGTGAAGCAACCCAAAGTTGAACCCAAACCTGAGACTAAGTGCTTCAATTATGAGGAGAGCGGTCGCTGAAGCGGAACAACCCTGGATACTTGGTAGATAAGAAGGCTGGCAACGTCAAAGAAGTATATTTGATATATGTGTTATTGATGTGTACCTTGCTAGTACTCCTAGTAGCACCTAGGTATTGGATACCGGTGCGGTTGCTAAATGTTAGTAACTCGAAATAAAAGCTATAGAATAAACAGAGAACTAGCTAAGGGTTAGGTGACGATGTGTGTTGGAAATGTTTCCAAGGTTGATGTGATCAACTTCGCACACTCTCTCTACCTTCAGGATTAGTTACGAACCTAAATAAATGTTATTTGGCGTTTTGCGTTGAGCATGAACATGATTAGATCGTGTTTATTGCAACACGGTTATTCATTTAAGAGAGAATAATGGTTATTCTGTTTACATGAATAATACCTTCAATGGTCATGCACCCAGTGAGAATGGTTTGTTGAATCTTGATCATAGTAATACACATGTTCATAACATTGATGCCAAAAGATACAAAGTTAATAATGATCGTACCATATACTTGTGGCACTACCGCTAAATGTCATATTGGTATAAAGCGCATGAAGAAACTCCATGCTGATGGATCTTTGGACTCATTCAATTTCGAATTGGTTGAGATATGCGAACCATGCCTCTTGGGCAAGATGACTAAGGACCCCATTTTCCGAATTGATGGAGCGGGCAAGTGATTTATTAGAAATGATACATGTTGATGTATGCAATCCAATGAGTCTTGTAGCATGCGGTGGATATCGTTATTTTCTTACCTTCACTGATGATTTGAGTAGATATAGTGTATATTTAATTAATGAAACACAAGTCTGAATCATTTGAAAGGTTCAAGCAAATTCAGAGTGAAGTTTAAGATCATCGTGACAAGAAGATAAAAATGTTTGTGATATGATCGTGGAGGTGAATATCTGAGTTACGAGTTTGGCATACAAATTTAGACAATGTGAAAGTTGTTTCACAACTCACGCCACCTGGAACACCATAGTGTGATGGTATGTCTGAACGTCATAGTCATGCTCTATTGGATATGGTGCGTGCTATGATGTGTCTTATCGTTTTGCTACTATAGTTTTGGGGTTATACATTAGAGACAACTACATTCACTTTACATAGGGCACCATCTAAATCCATTGAGATGACACCGTGTGAATTATGGTTTGATAGAAAACTAAGCTGTCATTTATTTATGTTTGGGGCTTCAACGCTTGTGTGAAAAAATGGTTTCACCTAATGAGCTCGAACCCAAAGCGGACAAATGCATCTTCATAGAATACCCTAAGAACAGTTGGGTGAACCTTCTATGTCAAGATCCAAGCATAAAGTGTTTATTGCTAAAACTGGGTCCTTTCTCAAGAAAAAGTTTCTCTCAAAAGAATTGAGTGGGAGGAACATGGAACTTGATGAGGTTGTTGAACCTTTGCTTCAACCAAATAGTAGCGCATCGCAAAAAGATGTTTCTGTGGAGCCTACGTCAGTTGAAGAGGAAGTTAATGATGATGATCATGAATCTTCGGATCAAGTTACTATCGAACCTCGTAGGTCTACGAGGACGCGTACTGCTCATGAGTGGCATGACAACTCAGTCTTGGAGGTCATGTTGTTGAACAACAATGAACCTACGAGCTATGGAGAAGCGATGATGGGCCCAGATTCCGACAAATGGTTAGAGGCCATGAAATCTGAGAAAGGATCCATGTATGAAAACCAAGTATAGACTTTGGTAGACTTGCTCGTTGGACGGCAGGTTGTCGAGTACAAATGGACTTTTGAGATGAAGACAGATGCTGATGGTAAATGACACCATTTATAGAGCTCGACTTGTCGCAAAGAAATTTCCGACAAGTTCAAGGAGTTGACTACGATGAGACTTTCACACTCGTAGCGATGCTAAAGTCGGTTGGAATTATATTAGCAGTTGCTGCATTTTTCGATTTTGAAATCTGGCAGATGGATGTCAAAACATCGATTCCTTAACAGTTTACTTGAGGAAAGGTTGTATGTGATACAACCAGAAGGTTTTGTTAGTCCTACGGATGCTAAAAGGTGTGCGAGCTTTAGTGATCCTTCTATGGACTGAAGCAAGCATCTCGAAGTTGGAATATAGACTTTGATGAGGTGATCAAAGTTTTTGAGTCTATACAAAGTTTACGAGAAACTTGTATTTAAAATAAAGTGAGTGGGAGCACTATAGAGCTTCTGATAAGCATATGTGGTTGCATATTGTTGATCGGAAATGATAAAGAATTTCTGACAAGCATAAAGGGTTGTTTGAAAAGAGTTTTTCAAAGGAAGACCTAGATAAAGCTACCTAATTGTTGAGCATCAAGATCTATAGAGATAGATCAAGATACTTGATGAGACTTTCAATGAGTACATACCTTTACAAGTTTTTGAAAGAGTTCAAAATGGATCAGTCAAAGAAAGAGTTCTTGCCTGATTTGTAAGGTGTGAAGTTGAGTAAGACTCAAAGATCAACAACGGTAGAAGAAAGAGAAATGACCAATGTAGTCCCCTATGCCTTAGCCATAGGTTCTATATTATGCCATGCTGTGTACCACACCTGGTGTGTGCCTTGCCATGAGTCTGTCCAGGGGTACAAGAGTGATCCAGGAGTGGATCACTGGACAAGGTCAAAATTATCCTTAGTAACCAGAGGACTAAGGAGATGTTTCTCGATTATGGAGGTGATAAAGAGTTCATCATAAAGAGTTACATCGATGCAACCTTTAACACCAATCCGGATGACTCGGAGTAGCAATCTGGATACGTATAGTGGAGCAGCCATTTGGAATAGTACCAAGTGGAGTGCAGTAGCAGTGTTTACAGTTTGACATAGAGATTTGCAAAGTACACACAGATCTAAATGTCGTCGACCCATTGACTATAGGACCTCTCTCACGTGCAAAGCATGATCGAGCCCCTGAACTCATTGGGTGTTAGATTCATAACAATGCGAATCACATGGTGATGTGGACTAGATTATGACTCTAGTGCAAGTGGGAGACTGTTGGAAATATGCCCTAGAGGCAATAATAAATTAGTTATTATCATATTTCCTTATTCATGATAATCGTTTATTATCCACGCTATAATTGTATTGATCGGAGACTTAGATGCATGTGTGGATACATAGACAAAACCGTGTCCCTAGTATGCCTCTAATAGACTAGCTCGTTGATCAAAGATGGTTAAGGTTTCCTATCCATGGACATGAGATGTCATTTGCTAACAGGATCACATCATTAGGAGAATGGTGTGATGGACAAGACCCAAAGTACAAATGTAGCATATGATCGTGTCATTTTATTGCTACTATTTTCAACATGTCAAGTATCTGTTCCTATGACCATGAGATCATGCAACTCACTGACACCGGAGGAGTCCCTTGTGTGTATCAAACGTCGCAACGTAACTGGGTGACTATAAAGGTACTCTACAGGTATCTCCAAGGGTGTCTTTTGGGTTGGCATGGATCAAGACTGGGATTTGTTACTCCGTGTGACGGAGAGGTATCTCAGGGCCCACTCAGTAATACAACATCATAAAAAGCCTTGCAAGCAATGTAACTAAGTGTTAGTCACATGATCTTGTATTGCAGAACAAGTAAAGAGACTTGCCGGTAACAAGGTTGAACTAGGTATGGAGATACCGACGACCGAATCTCGGGCAAGTAACATACCAAAGAACAAAGGGAACATCGATTAATTGAATCCTTGACATAGAGGTTCAACCGATAAAGATCTTCGTAGAATATGTAGGAACCAATATGGGCATCCATGTCCCGCTATTGATTATTGACTGTAGAGGTGTCTTGGTCAAGTCTACATAGTTCTTGTACCCGCAGGGTCTTCACACTTAAGGTTCGGTGACGTTTCGATAATATAGAGTTATGTATGGTGGTGACCGAAGGTTGTTCGGAGTCCAGGATGAGATCTCGGACGTCACGAGGAGCTCCATAATGGTCTGGAGGTAAAGATTCAGATATAGGAAGTCCTGTTTTGGTCACCGGAAAAGTTTTGGGCTCATCGGTAGTGTACCGGGAGTGCCGGTAGTGTACCGGGGGACCATCGAGAGGGGGTTTTCGACCCAAGAGGCTACATGGGATGTGGGAGGATGAATACCAGACCTTAGTAGGCTCGTGGAAGTCCCACAAAGGGCCCATGTCGCTGGGAAGAAAATCCCAGAGAGAAAAAGGTGGAAAAAGGCAAAAAGGCTAAATAAGGAAAGTGTCCTAGTCCTACTAGGATTGGAGGAGGATTCCTCCTCTCCTCCTTGAGCAAGAGGCCAAAGGGCTGGCCCTCGTGCGCCAGCCTCCTCCCTCTCTCCTCCTATATATAGTAGAGGTTTTGAGGGTTTTGAGACACAGATAAATAGCCACGTGCTGCCTCTCCTCTAGATCATAGTTTCTCCTCTAGATCGGTTTTCAACGTTGCTTAGGCGAAGCCCTGCTAGAATAGCTCCACCACCATGGCCGCAACGCCGTCGCGCTGCTGGAGAACTCGTCTACCTCTCCGCTCCCTCTTGCTGGATCAAGAAGGCGGCGATCATCATCAAGTTGTATGTGTGTTGAATGCGGAGGTGTCGTCCGTTCGGCACTAGATCGGAAGGACCGTGATAAAGATCGCGAGACGGATCATCCGAGGAAATGACATGTACCTGAGGTTGACTTGCGATCCACATGATCTCCAGCATAGTCAGCATCTAAGTATCTGATGAGGAGAAGATTTGAGCCCTTGGGATACCATAATCCAAGCGTTGGTGTGTGAGCTAAGTATCGAAGAATATGTTTCATAGCCTTATGGTGTGATTCCTTCGGTGTTGCTTGGAATCGGGCACACATGGAAACACTCAGCATAATATCAGGCCTAGATACACATAGATACACATAGATACAATAAAGAGCCAATCATGGAGCGATATACCTTCTGATCAAAATCTTTACCATTTTCGTCAGTGCAGAGGTGTCCCTTTGAAGGCACTGGAGTTTTGATGCCTTTGCAGTCTTGCATGTTGAATTTCCTCAGAACATCCTTGAGGTATTTCTCTTGTGAGATGAAGATGCCATTGTCTTGCTGATGAATTTGAAGACCTAAGAAGAATTTCAACTCTCCCGTCGTAGACATTTGATATTCTTCACTCATCATATAGGCAAATTCATTACTGTAACATTTGTTAGTACAGCCAAGATAATATCGTCTACATATATTTGACATATGAATAGTTCATTGTCATAGGATTTAGTGAAAAGAGTTGGGTCGAGTGAACCGGGTCTGAAGCCTTTCTTCATGAGGAATTCCTTCAGAGGGTCATACCACGCCCGAGGGGCCTGCTTGAGGCCATAGAGGGCCTTGTTGAGTCTAAAGACTTTGTCAGGATGCTTAGGTCTTCAAAACCTGGGGGTTGAGCAACATATACTTCTTCCTCAAGCTTCCCACTGAGGAATGCAATTTTCACATCCATTTGATATAACATGATATCATGATGGTTAGCATAAGCAAGCAATATGCGAACAGCTTCAAGTCTAGCAACATGTGAAAAAGTTTCATCAAAGTCAATTCCTTCAACCTGTGTGTAGCCTTGAGCCACAAGACGAGCCTTATTCCTTACCACAAGGCCATTTTCTTCTTGCTTGTTGCAGTAGATCCACTTGGTACCAATGATGTTATGCTTGCGAGGATCTAGCCGCTTGACAAGTTCCCACAGGTTATTGAGCTTGAATTGATGCAATTCCTCTTGCATAGCTTGAATCCACTCAGGCTCCTTGAATGCTTCGTCAACTTTGGTGGGATCAATGATAGATACAAAAGCAAAGTGCCCACAAAAGTTAGTCAAATGTGAAGCTCTTGAGTGAGTGAGGGGACCTGGTGCATTGTTGTCGTCGATGATTTTGTCAATCTGCACTTCATTTGCAACTCTTGGATGAGCAGGTTGACTTGGCTGAGGATTTTCTTCATCACCATTTTATTTAGGTGTATTAGCATGAATGTCTTCATTGGTTGGAATGACTTCCTCAGTAGGTTGAGGATTTTCTCCACTGGGTACAACATCTTCAGTAGCCTTCAACTTAATGGATTCCTAAGGAGACTTTTCATCTAGCATAGAAGGCAGGTGCTCTCTTTGCGAGCCGTTAGCTTGATCGAACCGCACATCTACATTTTCAACAAAATTTTGATGGTAGGTGTTGAAGACTCTATAGGTGTGCGAGTCCTTTCCGTAACCAAGCATGAAACCTTCACATGCTTTTGGTGCAAGTTTAGAACTGTGGTGAGGATCTCTAATCCAACATTTTGCACCGAACACTTTGAGATAACTTACATTGAGTTTCTTGCCAGTCATGAGTTCATATGAAGTCTTCTTGAAGAATTTGTGAAGATATACCCTGTTGATGACGTGGCATGCTATATCAATTGCCTCAGGCCAAAAGCGACGATGAGTCTTGTATTCATCAAGCATGGTGCGAGCCATCTTAACAAGAGTCCTATTCTTGTGCTCTACGACGCTGTTCTGCCGAGGAGTGTATGGGGCGGATAGCTCATGAGTAATGCCAAGTTCATCAAGATATTCATCAAGATTGGTGTTCTTGAACTCAGTCCCATTACCACTTCTGATATGCTTGATCTTGATGCCGAAGTTTGTTGAGGTCCTTGAAGAAAATCATCTCAAGACATCTTGCACTTCAGACTCGTACAGAATAATATGCACCCAAGTGTAATGGGAGTAAGCATCAACAATGACAAAGCCATACAAACTAGAAGAATTTGTTAGTGTGAAATAATTAGTGGGGCCAAATAGGTCCATGTGAAGCAATTCGAAAGGTTGAGTTATGGTCATGATTGTCTTCGAGAGATGCTTGAATCTGGTCATCTTCCCAGATTCACATGCAACACAGAGGTGGTCCTTGAGGAATTTGACACCTTCAATGCCAATGACATGCTTTTTCTTCACGAGCGTGTGCAATTTCCTCTTACCAACGTGTCCAAGTCGTCGATGCCACAACCAGCCTTCTAAGGTCTTTGCAAGTAGGCACGTGGCAGGCTGAGGACCTGTAGGGAAATCAACAATATACAAGTCTCCTCTCCTAAAGCCTTCGAAGACATTGGAATTCTCATATTCCATGATGACAACACAAGATATTTTCCAAAGATGACAACCATATCAAGAACACAAAGCATTGAGAAAGACATGATGTTGAACCCGAGGGATTCGACAAGCATCACCTTGTGCATGTGTCGGTCCTTTGAGATTGCAACCTTACCTAGACCCAATGCCTTGCTTTTTCATTTGTCAACGTAGGTGATATGCTTCAGATGTGATGGGGCAAGTGGCATATTCATTAGTAGAGTCTTGTCACTAGTCATGTGGTTGGTGCATCCACTATCGAGGACCCACTTAGTAGCTTTTGGAGCTTCATCCTGCAGATGAATAAGTACAACTTAAGAACTCATATGCTTCAGTGTGAAGAATATGACAACAAATTCATCAAGTTCGTCTGGAGACCTGACCCTGCATAACAAGTTAGTTCAATTTCTTCACCACCCACATCTAGAGGGGTGGCAAAGAGTTCATCATTCTGCGAGCTCCATATGAGAAGGGGGGCATTAAATCTAGTGCACTTAGTTTCACATGATGAGGGTTAGAGTACTCATATGAATAAGCATATAAATTCTTTGAGGACTTATGAACATAATGGTTTGAAGGATAATGCACATATTTAGAACTCTTAGGTTTTCCCTGCGAAACAGATGCATGAGCACGAGAATGATACTTTTCACCATTTGAGGAATTTGATCCAAGTGAAGACTTTGGTCCATATGAGGAATTTGATATGGGGTTCCTTTTATTCATGGGTGGTGTCATGAGGACATTTACTTGAAGGTTTTCCAAGTAGCTCTTAGGAACCCAAATTTTCCTCATAGGTGAACCATTCTTGCAGTTAGTTCCAACAAATCTGGCAAATAGTTCACCTTTCTAATTTTTGAAGAATTTGTAGTTGGAGCCAAGTGACTCATCAGAGGAATATGAAGTTTCACAAGTAAAACCAGATAAGGTGGATAGATCTACAAGAGGTCCTTCTGCAGCAAACCATGAGGTTTTGGGGTACTACTCAAGTGTCCAGTAGGATCCATCAGCATTGAGTTTCCTCTCAAATGCAATACCCTCTTTCCTAGGGTTCCTGTTCAGAATCTGCTTTTTGAGCACATCACAAAGGGTTTGATGACCTTTGAAACTTTTGTACATGCGTGTCACATACAATTCCTTCAACCCTGCATTTTCGTCAGTGATACTTGTGGTATCCTCAGATGTGGAATTTGTGACCATGAGGATAGTTGAAGAATTTGTAGCAATAGAAGCATTTGAACATTCAAGTGAAGAATTAGCAGTCTCACGCTTGATGCATTTCAAACAAGGTGGAACAAATTCTTCCTAAGCGGTACTGATCTGTTGAGCCAGTAAGGAATCGTTTTCCCTTTGGAGATCCTCATGTGACACTCTTTGTTTCTCAAGATCTTGCTTTCTTTGAAGAAATTCATAATAAAGCTTCTCTTGATATACTAAGAGAGCATTAAGATGACTCTGAAGGTTAGCATACTTTAACTGAAGACTTTTGAGATCATCAGTTAGAGTTTGAGTTCGATCCACTTCCTCATTCAACAGATCATCGTTTTTGTCTAACAGATTCTAAAGCTTTTCAAGTGCACTTTCTTTCTTAGTGGCAATATTAGCAAGTTTGGCATAGCTAGGTTTCACATATTCATCAGATTCACCGTCACTTGATTCACAAGAGGAGTGATGCTTGTGTACCTTGGAACCTTTTGCCATAAGACAAAGTGAAGAAAATGAACCACGATCTGATTCCTGGGTTTTGAGGATTTTATTGAGTTCGATGAACATGGGTTCTTGACGAATGCGATAGCCTTCATTGACGTCCATGATCCTATCCCATATGAGCTTGGCGTTTTGAAGATGATAGATGCCCTTGAACATGATGCTTGATAGGCTTGAGCAGATGATGTTCCTCACCTGAGCATCAAGTTGAGTGTACTTACAAATTTCCTCAGCATTTGCCATCTTGCAAAGTCCAGTCAGTCCAAGTTCAGTAACAGTCCATAGCTCACTGTTCATTGATATGATGTGCTTCTTCATCAGAACCTTCCACCTAGGATATTCAATGCCATCAAGATTGGGACATTCTGTGAATGACTTGATGCCTTTCGTCATGAAGTACTAAGTGGGAGCATATTGATCATTGCTGAAGTTAGAGTCATTGGAGTGGTCATTTTCTTCAACGTTAAAGATGGAGTTGCTGATGAAAGCAGTAGCGAGAGCAAGGCTAGAAACACCAGAGTCTAACTCCTCCTCAGATTCCTCCTCTTCTTCATATTCTCCAGATTCTTCTTCAGAGTCCATTTCCTTAACAATGAGAGCCCGAGCCTTTCTAGGTCCATTCTTCTTGTGCGATGAGGACTTTGAAGATGAGGACTTTCCAGATGAAGACTTTGAAGATTTGTTCTTTTTCTTTGAGTCATCAGAACCGTCGTCCTTGTACTTCTTCTTCTTTGATTCGTTTTCCCAGAGATGATAGTCAGAGATAAAGTGACCAGACTTCTTGCATTTGTAACAAGTTCTCTTCTTGTAGTCGCTTAAGGAATCTGATTTCCTCAAAACACTTTTTGATGACTTTCCAAATCGGACTCTTCTTGAGAACTTCTAGAATTTTCTCATGAGCTTTGTTAGCTCCTAACTCAGTTGTTCAGGATCACCAAGGCTACTATTATAATCTTCGCCTTCGGATGAGGAAATTGCTTTTGCCTTCAGAGCATGGGAACTTCCCATAGCTTGGCCCGTAGAGGTCTCTTTTCTCAGCTTGTTGGAATTCATGAGTATTGAGTCTCTCAACTATATCAACAGGATCAAGTGACTTGTAGTCTCCACTCTCTTGAATCATCAAAGCTAGTGCATCGAATGAAGAATCAAGAGATCTTAGCAGTTTCTTCACCACCTCGTGGTCGGTGATGTTAGTAGCACCTAGTGCTTGAAGCTCGTTGGAGATATCAGTGAGACGATCAAAAGTTTGCTTAATATTTTCATTGTCCAGTCTTTTGAAGCGGTTGAAGAGATTGCGAAGGACATTAACACGGGAGTCACGTTGAGTGGAAACACCTTCGTTCACTTTGGACAACCTATCCCAAATAAGCTTAGCAGACTCCAAAGCACTCACTCTGCCATACATGCCTTTGCTCAGACGGCCATAGATGATATTCTTAGCTTGACAATCGAGTTCCTTGAATCTCTTCACATCAGCAGTAGTGACCGTGGGAGCAACAGAGGGAACACCTTTTTCGACAACGTACCAGAGATCATTGTTAATAGCCTCAAGATGCATGCGCATCTTGTTCTTCCAGTAGGGATAGTCCGACCCATCGAAGGTAGGACATCCTGCGGAAACTTTCATCATACCTGCAGTTGACATAACTAGAACTCCAGGTGGTTAAACCAAATTCACACAAAACAAGGGAGTACCTTGCTTTGATACCAATTGAAAGTGCGTTATATCGACTAGGGGGGTGAATAGGAGATTTTTACAAATTCATCACTATGTAATTTCAACTTGAGGAATTTGAAATGTGATGAATAACTAGCAGCGGAATAAGTACTCAAGTGCATGAAAAACATAGCAGTAGCATAGTCATCATGATGAAATGGAGCATGCATATATTACAGGTAGCGAGATATAGGATAAGCAGGTGTGAAAGCACATTTTCACCCTTGGTTGTTTTGGTAATTAATAACAACATATAAGTCATAGAACTAATGTCTTCACCAAGTATATTTCAGGAAAAGTTCAATGATGGGAAGGGCACAAGGATTGTGGAATTACCCCAAGATGCAAGGAACTAGGTTGGCCAAGCTTCAAGCAAGAGGTCTCTACATTTTATATTTGTGAGAAATCACTTTGAGTCTATATGAAAGACAATACTATAAAAAGGGGGTAAAATTTTGATGGTGAACAATATGCTCAAACGTGCACAAGTGTCAGTCACCAAAACATCCACATACTCTCCCACCAAAGTCTGTCCTAAGCGAAATATACCAAATCGGTGCAACTAACTTTACTATCCCGGTGCCACCGATTCCAAACCCTAGAGAGACTCAGCCAAAACCTAACACTTAGGTGCAGCCGACACTTCACTCGGTGCCACTGAGTTGCGTTGCCAACTTTCTGTTATGCAAGTTCTCATTTTCGGTCTGACCGAGAATGGTGAATCTACATCACCGAATTTGGCAATTCTGACCATTGGTCACCTTGTCAGTGCAACCGAGAGTTATATATCGGTCCATCCGAGATTCAGAAGGTGCCACTTTTTGTCACTTCGGTACCATCGAGTTTTACACTTTGGTGTCACCGAGTCAGACTTATTGTGTGTAATAGTTGGATTTTTGGGGATGCCTATATATACCCCTTCACCACCACCCGCTCGAAATAGAAGCACTCAGAACTATTCCATACCTATCATACTCTGTTTTCTGAGAGAGAACCACCTACCCTTGTGTTGAGGTCAAGATCTTCCACTCCAACCATATGGATCTTGATTTGTAGCCTCCCCAAGTTGCTTTCCACCAGTACCATCTCTTCTACCAAGAAGAATCCATGAGAGAGAGATTGTTTGTTGAGGATTTTATCATCTTGAAGCACAAGAGCAAGGAGTTCATTGTCATTACTGAGCCTATTACGTTTTGGAGGGTGGTGCCTCCTAGATTGGTTAGGTGTCGCTTGGGAGCCTCCTACTTCGTGTTGTGGAGTGAATCAAGAAGTTTGTAAGGGCAAGGATATCGCCTACTTTGTGAAGATCTACCCATAGCGAGGCTAGTCCTTCATGGACAAAAGCCGCATGGAATAGTCAAGGTTCCTTCTTCGTGGAACCCTTCATGGGTAGAGCTCTCTGTGGACTCTCATGACCGTTACCCTCTGTGGGTTGAAGACTCCATGAAGGTAGAAGTACGATAGCACCACCTATCGGAACCATGGGAAAAATCATCGTGTCATCACTTGTTTTTGCATTCCTAACCCTCTATTTACTTATATGTACAATGTCTTTATTTTCCGCTGTTGTACTCTTAGACATGCATGTGTAGGGTGTTACTTGATATGTTATGAATGCTAAAACTTGGAAAGAACTAAAATTGAAAAAAAGGCAAAACTTTTAGTTGGTCAAGTAGTCTAATCACCCCCTCTTGACCTACTTTCGATCCTACAAGTGGTATTAGAGCTTTGGTATCCATTACATTGGTTTCACAACCTTGGAGAAGTATGCATCTAGTGAGGGAAATTATCACCGTAGAGGTCCGTACTTTGATGGCACTAATTTTGCTAGTTGGAAGCATAAAATGAAAATGCATTTTCTTGGTCATAATCCTACCATTTGGGCTGTTGTTCGTGTTGGCTTGCAAGGTGAATTCTTTGTGGATGGAAAGGAACTGGATCGTGAAGCATATGCGGATGAATTGAAGATGTTGCAACTCAATGATCAAGTATGTGACATACTCTTCAACTGCCTATGTCCTGAAGAATTCAACAAAATCAGTCGTCTTGAACTCGCAAAGGAGATATGGGATACTTTGGTCGATATGCACGAAGGAACTGAGTCCGTGAGAGAATCCAAGTTAGATGTTCTTTATGGTTAACTTGACAAGTTCAAGATGAAGGATGGTGAAGGAGTTGATGAAATTTACTCTAGGCTAGCTCTCATCACCAATGAGATTGCCGGCTTAGGAAGCAAAGAAATGACTGATTAGTTCATCATGAATAGGATACTTCGAGCTTTGGATGAGAGATATGACACCGTGTGCACATTGATCCAAATGATGCCCAACTAAAAAGATATCAAATCAACAGAAGTGATTGGTAGAATTGTTCCTCATGAGATGACACTCAAAGACAAGTAAGACCTTCATCACAAGTCTAGCGGTGCTTACAAAGCCACAAGTGATGCTCCCGCTACCTCAAGCGATAACCTTGTCACAAACGAAGAGATAAGCCTCATGGTCAAGAAATTCAACAAGTTCTACTAGAATAGAAGCAACGATTGCAGCTCCAACTCCAGATATGAAGAGAAGCATTCATCAAGTCATGATCGAAACTGCTACAATTGTGGGAAGCCCGGACACTATTCCAATGAGTGCTCGACTCCCTACAAGCGAAGAGAAGAGTCACCAAGAAGACGAAGCTAAAGATATGAATCACCTCAAAGAGACAGAAGGAGTAGAGATGATCGTTATGAATGAAGACCCTCAAGGAGAAGTAGGGACTCGGAGAACAAGGACAAGCACACCAAGAGCTACTCAAGAAGGAAGCATCAAGCTCATGTTGGTGAATGGGTTTTCGGCTCCGACTCCGACAACCACTCCGAGAGAAGCTATTACTCCAACTCCTACTATAGTCAAGGTGATGGTGTTGCCGGAATTGCACTAGTGACAACAACCTCCTATGATATATTTGATTCACCAAATGAAGGAGATGGAGGTTGCTTCATGGCTAAAGGCCCCAAGGTATCAAACCCCGAATATCTTGATTTCGATAGTGATGAAGATGATTTTCTTTACGATAATGACTTGCTCTGTGATAAAACTAGTGATGTTAATCATAATGAACTTAATATTTCTCATGCTAGTCAAGATAAGTCTATTGATGATGATAAGATGAAAATAGAAGTACTAACTAAAGAACTCAACACTCTTAAGTTAGCTCAGGAATCTTGTCTTGAAGATCATAGAGAGCTTGTAAGAACTCATGAGAAGCTACGCTTTGAGAAGCTCAATTTGGAGAAAGAACATGAATTTCTTAAAGCTATCAATGACAATCTATGAAAGAAAACTTCATCTTATATTGCCAAACGACTACTCTTGTCTACATTCATGCCACAAGTCAAATCTAAGCAAACTAGTAACCAAGGAAAGAAAGGTTCTTCATCTAGTAGCAACAATAAAAATGCTAAACCCAATGATGTTGCTCATAGTAGTTCTATTGATTCCACTAATGATGATTCTCTTAGCCAAGTTACACTTGAGCAAGAAAATTCCTTATTGAAAGGAATTATAGAGAAAGGTATCGACAAGAGTCTTGAAGGGTACAAACAATTTGATGAGATTGTACGCAAGCACGGAGGATACCGGAAGAATCATGGTATTGGCTACTTCAATGCTAATTGAGTTAAGTGGGAATAAGGTCAATATCCCAACCCCAAGTTTGTTCCTCAAAAGGAGAAGTATGAAAATACTCTTCCCAAGGGAACAAACACTCAAGATGACCTTCCACCACAAGGCACCAAGCTCAAGGGCAAGAACAAGCTCCAAGAGGACTTTGAAGATCAATCCCAAGCTTTGGTGAAGTGGGTTCCCAAGGCTACTACAAGCTCAACTTCTACAAGTGCTACTTCAACACGAAGGATCGCCATCAACTTGATGTGGATACCCAAGAAGAAGAACTAGAGAGTTCTTGAGGGGTGACTCCGCCAATGAAATTCACTCACATTCATTATTGGCAAGATCTATTTGCAATCAACATCAACCCTATGCAATAGATCAAGGAGTCACACATTCCCTCAATGGTAAGCAAGGGACAAGGTGATCAACAAATCAATGGACATCATTACACATGCTTTGCACTCCATCTACATAGATATCCTTGTATTTGTCTCTTGTGTGTTGGGACTAACCCATGTAGGTGAGAAGAGTAAGGAAACAATGAGGATGCTCCCAACTCTTGGTGATCTTCATCAACCTTGAGCATCCACCACTACCTCACCAAAATGAAGTTTTCATCGACAAAACCCAAGGTTAGTTTATCCCTCTTATGGGGGGATGTCACATCAAGGGGGAGCTCTACTCTAAGACTTGAGTCAAAGAATCTCATAGTATGTGACAAACATTAAATGCTTTATTTAAAAATGGTAACCCCACTTGTGCTTAAATGATTAGTGTGACCTATGATCAAGTACTCTTACTTGGCTCCTAAGTCAAATACTCATATATAGATGACTTCGTCATCGCCCAAGTGCTTGTTAGATGCTAGAGTATTTGTGCATGTTTGCCATGATTTCATTTCACATCTTATTGTGTAAGCATGTTGGTCTGCATTTATTTTCTCATTCGAGGATATCCAATTGTTGCTATTTGGCTTTTGATTTATCTTTTGCCAATTGGATATACAAGAATGCCTAGGAACACTTCTTTAGCTATCTATGCTTTCTCACCTCATACTCTATTCATGTTGCATCACAAAATTTTGAACACGTGCTTTTCGATCCCTCTGTGTGTGGAGCACTCGGAGTTCCGTATTGACAAGGACTGACCATTAAAAGCTCCCAAGTGCATCTCGATGGAACCAACACCAAAATCTCAGTCTCACCGAATACCTAGGGTTGATCTGGTTTTTCAATCTCGGTACCACTGATTCCATTTTCTCGGTTACACCGAGTGTCCCTGTCAGCTGACAGATGAGGCACTCGGTGACACCAAAAACTTAGAATCGGTGTCATCGACAGTGGCGGGCATATAAAGCTGGACCCCGACACTTTGAAATTTCTATCTCATACGTCGCGCTCCAAAACCCTAAGCTGCCTCTCCAAGGACCCTTGGTCGTCGCCCTTGTCTCCCCGCACTCCTCCGTCGTTGGGAATCGCCGTCGCCGACGAAATCTACTCCCTCGTCGCCGCCGTAGAGGATCTGGGCTAGGCTAGGGTACGGATTCGATCTCTAGTGCGCTCCCCATCCGACTCTTGCACATTAGATACTTGTTAATCATCATTTTACCCGTGGCACGTGTTTCCATCCACTTAAAACTCCAAAATCTCACAGTAGATGGATTTTCTAGTGTTTTGTCGTCTGCCCAATAAATCTCGGTGGAATCAAAATGAAAATATCGGTCTCACTGATATGCTTTTCAGTGAGGTTGAGAACTGACTCGGTGGAACCGAGTAGCTCTTTTTGGTCCAACCGAAAAGGATGCCAAGTTCCTGTTAAAGAGTTAGTCTGTCTTGGCCCCACCAAAATTTTCTTTTTGGCTGAACCGATATCTATTTGACAGATTGCGAAACTTTTGAAAATTCATTGCTCAAATTTCAAAAACCAGCCTCATTTTGTGATGACTCATCTTCTTCTGCTCTCCTATACTTTATTCACAGGGTCAGTATGTCAGGCTTAGAAGATAGTTAGAATTTGCGAGAGCAGGGATTTGATATGAGTTCTAGAACAAGCCTAGAAGCCAGTTCTTTCTCCGATCCAGGCACACCAGCTCTCATGGGTTGCCCAAGGCTGCCACCAGAACCAGGAAAAAGCTCAACTCAGATTAAGAAGACTCAGATTTCATTTTTGAGGAGATTCTTGCTAAGAATCAAGAAAAGGCTGCCAAGAAGTCAACAACTGAAGCTACTTCATCTCGTAAAGTTGTAAGCAAGATCTATGCTCCTTCTTCAACATTCAAAGCATATGAGACTGCGAGAGCAACTATTTCAGTTGAGGTCCCCAAGAAAGCTATGCCTAAGAAGGCAGGGGAGAAAAAGTCCAGGAAGAGGATTGTTTGTGTTATGGGCAGGCCTACCTCTATGTTTGAGGATCTAGAGGAGGCTGCTGGTGCTGCTACTGAGGAGGAGGAGGAAGAGCATGCTGAGATAGTGCTTCCTAGGAAGAAAGCCAAGAAGCTCATGGCTGATGCTATGCCAAAGACTGGCACCTCCAAGAGCACCAAGCCTACATCTAAGAAGACTGCAGTGCAAAAGTCCAAGAGGACCACCAGAGACATTCCTGCTTCAGAGAAGAACAAAGGGACTACCTCTAGAGTGGAAGATGATGATGACCTAACCACTTTGCTGAAGCTCATACCACATCTTCCAGTGCACGATGCCAGCCATTTGGTAGCTGAGGACATGAAGAAGCGGAAAGACTCAAGATTGATAGCCTGGAGAGCCATATATCCATATGCTCAGAGGAGGAAGACTGTTGTTGACTACATGTTCTATACCAGAGAGCAACAAGATTTCTATGAGACCGTTCTGCTTGACAAGAGCCCTGCTGTTAGCGACATGAGATATGTTGATTGGAAGTTCACCAAAGACAATGTGAACTACTTCCCAAGTGTCCAAGATAACTTTCATTGCATTGGTATGGATAAGTTCATTGGCAGAGAACTTACATCGTGGAACGACAAGATGATCATGCAATTCTACTCCACCGCTCACTTCTATGGAGATGGTAGAATTGTATGAATGGCTGAAGGTGCTAGGTACGAATCCACTGTTGAGGAATGGGCTGCTCTATCGGAAGTTCCTAAAGCTCAGGAAGGAGATTTGGATGTATACTCTGAACCCAATGCTAGTCACAATGCCATGAAAGACATGTATACTCCTATCCTGCTGACAATGTGCAATCACACAAGCTAGGATCTATCTATTATCTGCAAGCAGGCCTCCGGACTATGAACACTATACTCAGGCATACCTTGATGGCCAAGTGTGGAGATGACAAGATGATCCGAGGCTACTCCATTAATATGCTAGTCCACCTTGATACGAACACCAGGATTAGTGTCATGGATCTGATTGTTGAGACAATCAAGAGGGTTGCTGCTGACCAAAAGTGGTCATGCTGCTATGCACCCTACATTCAGTTGCTTATCAACTCACAATTGGAGAAGCACATTTTTGCTCTTGATCGCCCACACCTGCCCCTACAACCAGAGTTCGAGGATAACATTATGGTGATGGACCAAGATCATCCCATATCTGCTACAACACAAGAAGAGGCAGAAGCTGTTCGAGCCGCTAGTGCTCAAGCCCCTAGATCCAGGAACGAGCAAATGGATCTTCTGATCACAATTGTCCAAGGCATGCAAAAGGATATCAAAGGGATTCTGGATAACCATAACAGCCTTGTGAGGATCTTCGAGATGAGGATCAAGGTGGTTGGAGATAAGGTGGACAAGTTGTCCAAGACAGTGATAGAGCTCCAGAAGGAAGTTGACTCCATGCACATTCCTCGGCTCTCTTCTACCTCTTCTTCTGATGATGATGATGTTGCTGAGGAAGGATCACCTCTCGGGCCAGGCACCTAGTTCTCCACTTAGATGAGATCAGCCGCATTGCCTACTCTAGAGTTGAGGCCCTCTGATTTAGCTCCTGCTACAGTCAGTACATCTCCTGCTCCATCAGCTCCTGTTCCACCAGTGTCCACTCCATCTCCTTCGACAACATCTGCGGAGATCTTCGCCGACGCTGTACTCTCGACTCCTTCACCGACAACCGGAGGAGATCATCCCAAGAACACTTAGATAGATACCTTTGAACTTTTTGGTAACTTGTTGCCAAACGGGGAGAAGTGTATATAGATCATTAGGCTTCGAGTGAGAGAGAGCATTTGGTGTTTTCTGCTTCTTCAAAAACAATTGCTTTTGGTTGCCGTGATACTCTTTTGTTTTGCTTGTGATACACGTTCGATGATGTTTGATCATACGCTTTGATGTGTGATGCTACTATTTCCTATCATCTTAAATGCTCATGTGATGATCATTCATCTTTGGTTGAATATGTTGTGCTATGTTATTCATTATAATTAATATCGCACACCACCAAGTGGTATGTGATATGTGAGAAGTGACCCATGTACCTAATCGATTGTGCATTTGCATTCAATCGCAAATTTAAAATAATGCACAAATTTAGGGGGAGCTCTTACTCATCACATACTTCTCAAAGCGACGACTATATTCATTGATTATATCTTTGTCGAAGCTTTGATCTATATGTTGTCATCAATTACCAAAAAGGGAGAGACTGAAAGCACATTTGCCCCCTCGGTGGTTTCGGTAATTAATAACAACATATAAGTCATTGAACTAATGTCTTCACCAAGTATATTTCAGGAAAAGTTCAATGATGGGAATGGCACAAGGATTGTGGAATTACCCCAAGATGCAAGGAAATAGGTTGTCCAAGCTTCAAGCAAGAGGAATCTACATTTTATATTTGTGAGAAATCACTTCGAGTCTATAGGAAAGCCAATACTATTAAAAGGGGGTAAAATTTTGATGGTGAACAATATGCTCAAATGTGCATAAGTGAAAGTCACCAAAACATCCACATACTCTCCCACCAAAGTCTGTCCTAAGCCAAATATACCAAATCGGTGCAACCAACTTTACTATCCCGGTGCCACCGAGTTCCAAACCCTAGATAGACGCAGCCAAACCCTAACACTTCGGTGCAGCCGACACTGCACTCGATGCCACTGAGTTGGGTTGCCAACTTTCTATTACGCAAGTTCTCATTTTCGGTCCGATCGAGAATGGTGACTCGGCGTCACCGAGTTTGATAATTCCGACCATTGGTCACCTTGTCGGTGCAACCAAGAGTTATATATCGGTCCATCCGAGATTTAAAAGTTGCCACTTTTTGTCACTTCGCTACCACCGAGTTTTACACTTCGGTGTCACCGAGTCTGACTTATTGTCTATAATGGTTGGATTTTTAGGGATGCCTATATATACCCCTTCACCACCACCCGCTCGAAAGACAAGCACTCAAAACTATTCCATACCTATCCTACTCAGTTTTCTGAGAGAGAACCACCTACCCTTGTGTTGAGGTCAAGATCTTCCACTCCAACCATATGGATCTTGATTTCTAGCCTCCCCAAGTTGCTTTCCACCAGTCCCATCTCTTCTACCAAGCAAAATCCATGAGATAAAAACTGTGTGTTGAGGAGTCTATCATGTTGAAGCACAAGAGCAAGGAGTTCATTGTCATTACCGAGCCTATTACCTTTTGGAGGGTGGTGCCTCCTAGATTGGTTAGGTGTCGCTCGGGAGCCTCCTACTCCGAGTTGTGGAGTGAATGAAGAAGTTTGTAAGGGCAAGGAGATCGCCTACTTTGTGAAGATCTACCCATTGTGAGGCTAGTCCTTCATGGACAAAAGCCGCATGGAATAGTCAAGGTTGCTTCTTCATGGAACCCTCCGTGGGTAGAGCCCTCCGTAGACTCTCATGACCGTTACCCTCCGTGGGTTCAAGACTCCATGAACATGGACTTACGATAGCACCACCTATCGGAACCACAGAAAAAATCATCGTGTCATCACTTGTGTTTGCATTCCTAACCCTCTCTTTACTTATATGTGCAATGTCTTTATTTTCCTCTACTATACTCTTAGACATGCATGTGTACTTGATATGCTATGAATGCTAAAACTTGCCAAGAACTAAAATTGAAAAAAAGGCAAAACTTTTATTTGGTCAAGTAGTCTAATCACCCCCCGTCTAGACCTACTTTCGATCCTACAACGTGAGGTACAAGGCAGCTTGAAGAATTTGAGGTCAGGAATTTGAGAAAGTCTTCAGTCAAATTCTTCAAACAATAACGGTCAATTTCATCAACAAGTATACAAGGAAATGAAAGGGTTAAGGAAATAGAACCAGGTAGCTCGATGAAGACAATGATTTGATGACCCAGTTCCAACTACTATGACACTTGTACGCCTGGTTTGGAGTGGCTTGGTATTTAGACTAGAGGACACACACTCCCAGGACAGATAGTCCTTACCGTATTCTCCTTGAGATAAGGTCACACATTCCTCGCCCAACATTCATGGTAAGTCTTCAGGGTAAACTTCCAAAACCCTCACACACTAGTCACCCGGTGATCCACAAGTGATTGCTGGATGCCCTAGACCAAGGTCACTTCGTGATCCCCAATTGACTACAGGATTTACTAGACCATGACACCTAATTGTCTGGAAGATACACAGTCTTCAAAGGTAACAAGTGTCGGTTCCACACAGGAACAATCTCTTTAGTGATGCTCAATCACTTTGGGTTTGGTGGTTTGGATTTGGTTTTTCCTCGCTGATGATTTTCTCTCAAAGTCCTTAGAGGATGGGTTGCTCTCAAATGACAAGTGTCAGTTCTCTCTCGGAGCAGCCAACCAACTAGTGGTTGTGGGGGTGGCTATTTATAGCCTGGGTGCAACCTGTCATGATAAGACATAAATGCCCCCAATGATATGACCGTTATGTGGATAGGATGATTGGGGACACCTAGTGCTAAGCACAACAGCGGTTGGAATTTCGAACTTATGAAAGTCCTTAGGCTTATAATATTCCTCACTTGTACGCAATTCGCACTGACGAAATCCTAACTCCTCAGCATGACCAATTTCCTCAGAGACCAGAAGAACTTTGTCTTTGTCACTGAAGAACTTGACTGAACTATAAGAGATTTCCAAAGGCTTCACTCGAAGGATTGGATAGGTTGAGGCTTTTGAGTTGAGCATTAGTTGGAAATTTTCCTTAGTATTACCTCGGTCCCCTTTAACAGTACGGTGTTTCCTATGACTCAAGGAAAGGAAATGAAACTACGAAAACAAAAGTCTTCACGCTTCATAGTCCTCGTTCATATCTTCAAGCTCACACCAACTTCTTCATCTTCAAAGTCTTCAGGGAATACCAAAGTCTTCACCAAAGTCTTTAGTTGAAGACATACATTTTTAGGGGTCAATAATCTCCGAATATATCAAACTCCTCGGCGACTTATAGAGTGTGTGTACACTTACAACTGCATCAGTCTCTTAACCTATAAGTCCTCAATACACCAAAATCACTAAGGGGAACTAGATGCACTTACAAGCACCGTCAGCGATATCGAAGCCACGGAGACCACAGAGGCGTACCCGACGGCCACGACCTCCCGTGAGCTAACTGTTGAGCCGGCCGGCGATGCACCGGCAGCCTGAGCGGCCCCATGGACTTTGTATCTTTTTGTTTCGCTAAAAAACTTGTTTATTTAAGACGCATTTCCACCCACTGGGCGTGTATTGTAAAGAATCCTTGGCATGTGGCCTTTTTCTTATGACTTGCTTGAAGTTCAAAATTTTTGCGTGCCGGCTCCTCCTTTGCCCTTTGCCTTTTGACTCATATTTTATGCAAGGAATCCTTCCGGCTTCTGCCCCACCTGGCAGCCAGTCGAGAGACGGAATGGGACAGGGACGGGGCATCGTCCTTGGAAAAAACAAGCGGGCCTTATAGTCGTTCGGCTAGGGTTGGGGCGAGCCGGTAGAGGCTAGTTTCTAGAGGTAACACGATCGGGTTGGACTTGTCCGGCTTCTATTTGTTAGTCGGTGTTTGCGTGACAAGTTCCTTCGCACCCCATGGTTCCGCCAGCTGGAAAGCCCAGGGCCGGTCTATGTCTGGGTAGGGGGGTAGGAAAGGGTTGCTTGCTCATACAACTTGTCCGTCTTGGAGAAGAGCCCCCGGGCCAGGGAGCTGGACCCGGGTGCCTTGCTTAAAAATTGACAAAGCCTTTGATGGAATTGAAAAGGCGTGTGCCCCAAGTGCTGGCTTGGGCCCCCCATTGCATTCATTAAGTTCCAACACAAGGGAAGATACATACATACACGGGTTTTTTCTTAGCAGTAGAACGTTCGAAGGAGTGTTGCGTTCCATGGGCACTCTATCTCCTCGCCGAAGGCGTCCCTTTTGCGCTTCTGCGACTTCTAGGCATCTATCAGGTAGTAGGCGTTGTCGTGCAGCACCTTGCTGATGATGAATGGGCCTTCCCATGGGGAGGACAACATGTGGTGGCCGGCGGTTTGCTGGATCCGTCTGAGCACTAGGTCTCCTTCGCGGAAGTAGATTTGCCGGATCCGCCTGCTGTGGTAGTGCGGGAGCTTCTACTAGTAGATGGCCGTCCAGCTCAGGGCCAGTTCGCGTGCTTCATTGAGTAGGTCGACGTCATCTTATCTTGCCTCCTTTGTGTCCTTCTCCGTATACAGGGTGACCCGAGGTGAGTCGAACTCGATGTCTATGGGGATGATCGCCTTGGACCCGTATACGAGAAATAAGGGGGTGTAGCTGGTCGACCGGGTTGGGCGTGGTCCTGAGGCTCCAAAGGACAGGCGCCAGCTCGTCGATCCAATAGCCGACTGACTCCACGAGGGGTGCAATGAGATAGGGCTTGGGGCCGGCCAGGATCAGGCCATTTGCCCTGTCTGCCTGGCCATTTTACTGTGGGTGGGCCACCGACGCGAGGTCGAGCCGGATGCCCTTGCTACCTATTGAGCTTGCGTTGGTTTTCCCTTTAAGAGGAAAGGGTGATGCAGCGAAGTAGATAAGTATTTCCCTCAGTGAATGAGAACCAAGGTATCAATCTAGTAGGAGGAACAAGCAAGTCACCAATGGATGCACCTACACAAACAATCAAACTCATGCACCCAACGCTATAAAGGGGTTGTCAATCCCTTCTAGATTATTTGCAAGGATTAGATTCGATAGAGATAGATGTAAAGGAGAATGGTAAGTAAAAGATAAATAAATTACAGAAAAGTATTTTTGGTTTATAGATCTGAAAATATATTATGGAAAGTAGACCCGGGGGCCATAGGTTTCACTAGAGGCTTCTCTCTTGAAGGAAAATATCATGGTGGGTAAACAAATTATTGTCAAGCAATTGATAGAAAAGCGAATAATCATGTAGTTATCCAAGGCAATGATCATGCATATAGGCATCAAGTCTATGTCAAATAGACCGCAATGATTCTGCATCTACTACTATTACTCTACACATCGACTGACTCTTGCCTGGATTTAGAGTATTAAGTTCATGAAGAATAGAGTAACGCATTAAGAAAGGTGACACGATGTAGAGTGATAAACTCAAGAAATATGATGAAAACCCCATCTTGTTACCCTCGATGGCAACAATACAATATGTGCCTCGGTACCCCTACTATGTCACTGGGTGAGGACACCGCAGGATTGAACCCAAAACCAAGCACTTCTCCCATTGCAAGATTTACCAATCTACCAGGCTTCTGGCTCCCTCGCAGGTGCATTGGCGTGCACTCTAAGCCTGGTTGATTTGTTTCCTTCCAGAAAAATTCCGTCTAAAGGTTTTATTCTGTTTGGACTCCGTTTAATATTCCATATGTGCAAATCTCAAAAATAAGGAAAAAAACATAAACTGGCACTAGGCTTTAGATTAATAGGTTAGTCCCAAAAATAATATAAAACATCATATTAATGCATACAAAACATGCTAAATATATAATATAATATCATAACATCATAAAAAATTATAGATAAGTTGGAGACGTATCAGCACCCCCAAGCTTAACTCCTGCTCGTCCTCGAGTAGCTAAGTGATAAAAATAGAATTTTTGATGTGGAGTGCTACCTAACATATTTATCCATGTAATATTCTCTATTGTGGCATAAATATTCAGATCTGTAAGACTCAAAACAAAAGATTAATATTGATATAAAAACAATAACGTTTCAAGCTACTTTGAAGCAAATCTTTGAAGCACAAGCGAAGCACAAGATAGTAGCAATGTCCCTTCTATCTTTTCTCTCATTTTTTTGGTGGGCATCTAAGGCCTCTTTTATTTATTTTTATTTGGGCTTCGCTGGCCTCTTTTATTTTTTTCATAAAGTCTGGAATCTCATCACCACTTGTGAGGAAATCATAGATTCCATCATCCTTTGCTCACACAGGACATGCTCTAATAATGATAATCATCACACTTTTATTTACCCACAACTCAAAAGAAAATTACAACTTGATACCTATGACAAAATATGACTCTATATGCAATACGGAAGTGATGGTGCAAGTCATAGAAGGAAACGGTGGAAGTTGCATGGCAATATATCTTGGAATGGCTACGGAAATGCCATAATATGCATGTATGATGGCTGTTTTGAGGAAGGATATATGGTGGCTGTTTTGAGGAAGGTATATGGTGGCTGTTTTGAGGAAGGTATATGTTTTACCGGTGAAAGTTGCGCGGTACTAGAGAGGCTAGCAATGGTGGAAGGGTGAGAGTGCGTATATTCCATGGACTCAACATTAGTCATAAAGAACTCACATACTTATTGCAAAAGTCTATTAGTCATTGAAGAAAATTATTAAATGCATGCTCCTAGGGCAGAGGTTGGTAGGAGTTAACCATCGTGCGCTCCCGACCCTCACACAAAGGTTGGCAATCTATAAACAAATCATGCTCCGAATTCCTTCCATAACGGATCACCATATGTGCATGCTACGGGAATCACAAACCTTTAAACAAGTATTTTTACCAAATCACAATTCATTCGTAATATTACTCTTAACATTACCATCTTTGTATCTCAGAACTTTATGCAAGGAATCAAACTTCTCAAAAATACTCAACGCACTTAATATGGATGTTTTTATTATATCCCTCTTCGATGCCTATCATATTAGGATTAAATTCATAACCTAGACCAATTACCATGCTTTTTAGAGACTCTCAAAATAATATAAGTGAGGTACAAGAGTTCAATTATTTCTATAAAACGCAAACACCACCGTGCTCTAAAAAACTATAAGCGAAGCACATAGAGCAAAATTGCCTAACTCAAAAGATATAAGTGAAGCACATAGAGTATTCTAATAAATTCATGATTCAACGTGTATCTCTCAAAATATGTGTGCAGCAAGGATGATCGTGTCAAAGCAAGAAGCAAAGACTCATATCATACAAGACGCTCCAAGCAAAACACATATCATGTGGCGAATAAAAATATAGCCTCAAGTAAATTTACCGATGGATTGAAGATGAAAGAGGCGATGCCTCCGGGGCATCCCCAAACTTAGTCTTTTTTGCATCCTTGAATATGACTTGGTGTGCCTTCTGCATCCCCAAGCTTAGTCTCTTGCCAATCTTTATGCCATAGTCCATCCAATCTTTACCCAAAACTTGAAAACTTCACAACACAAAACTTCACAGAAAACTCGTGAGATCTGTGAGTATAAGAAAATAAATCACCACTTTAGGTACTTTTGTGAACTCATTATTTATTTATATCGGTGTTATAAATACTATATTCTAACTTCTCCATGGTTCATACCCCATGATACAACCCATAGATTCATCAAAATAGGCAAACTCAAAGAAAACATAATCTGTCAAAAACACAACAGTCTATAGCAATCTGAAAACTTCGTATATTTCTGTAACTTCAAAAATTATGAAAACCTGAGAAATTTAGATATCAAACTTTTTTAAAAAATTTCAGACTCATTCGACGCTCTAAAAGTTTTAGAAAATTTCTAGACTTAGCGCAAAAGTTTTTGTTTTTAGCAAGATCAAATCAACAACTACCATAGATCACCCCAAAGGTTTTACTTGGCTCAAACACTAATTAAAACACCAAAATACAATTCGTACAGAAGTAATAATGTGGGAAACACTCAAAAACAGAAGCAAAAACAGAACACAAAAATAAAATTGGGTTGCCTCCCAACAAGTGCTATTGTTTAATGCCCCTAGCTAGGCAAAACACAATAGATCTAGGTATTGTCATCTTTAGTATTGGCAACTTTTGTGAGGGCCTTCTCAAATCCAAGGTGTTCTTTCCTCTTTCCCACATTTGTAGGGGAAGGATCCATCTTGACATCCAAAATATCCAAATGTTTATTGCATAGGGCAATCAAAGTATTCAAGGATTGAGGTTCCCATGGATATGTTTGAGGGGTTCGTGATATTGTTGTAACTCGACCAAGTGCTTATGTGAGTCACTCAATTTGTCGAGAATTTGAACTCCCTCTTGTGAGAAGGCAAACCCCCTTTTTGGTGGAGGAACCCCCAAAATTCCTTCCAAAACTTCATAAGCGGTATTCGCATCTAACTCAATAAAGTTTCCTTTCGAGGCAAAATCTAAAATTTCTCTATGATGCAAAGCTAATCCAATGTAAAAATTTCGAAGCAAAACTTTTAATCTCCTTTTAGATTAGATATACAATATGATTCCATTAGCCTATACCAAGCGTCTTTCAAAATTTTCCCTTGTTTTTGTTTGAAGTAACTTCAAAATCTGGTGACGAAGGGGACGTAGTAATGCTAGACATGGCAACGAGTAAGAGGTCCAGCAAGAAATAAGAAAACAAAACAGGGCGAATAAAAAGGCAAATATTTTTGGTATTTTCTGAAAATCGTTTTAGAAGTGAGGAAGAGGAAAACAAGAGGCAAATGACAAATAACATAAATGCAAGAGATGAGTTTGTGATGGGTACTTGGTAGGCTTGATGTGTATCCTCCCCGGCAACGACACCATAAATTGGCAAGTTGACGAGAGAGATCTTGTCTTGACTTGCTATGTGTCCTTCCCGGCAACGGCGCCAGAAATCCTTCTTGCTACCTCTTGAGCTTTTGTTGGTTTTCCCTTGAAGTGGAAAGGGTGATGCAACGAAGAAGATAAGCATTTCTCTCAGTTAATGAGAACAAAGGAAGCAATCTAGTAGGAGGAACAAGCAAGTCACCAATGGATGCACCTACACAAACAATCAAACTCTTGCACCCAACGCTATAAAGGGGTTTTCAATCCCTTCACGATTATTTGCAAGGATTAGATCCGATAGAGATATATGTAAACGAGAACGGTAAGTAAAAGATAAATAAGTTGCAACAAAATATGTTTGGTATTTTTGGTTTATAGATCTGAAAATATATTATGGAAAGTAGACCCGGGGGCCATAGGTTTTACTAGAGGCTTCTCTCCTGAAGGAAAATATCATGATGGATAAACAAATTACTGTCAAGCAATTGATAGAAAAGGGAATAATCATGTAGTTATCCAAGGCAATGATCATGCATATAGGCATCACGTCCGTGTCAAGTAGACCGAAACAATTCTGCATCTACTACGATTACTCCACACATGGACCGACTCTTGCCTGCATCTAGAATATTAAGTTCATGAAGAACAGATTAACGCATTAAGAAAGGTGACATGATGTAGAGGGATAAACTCAAGCAACATGATGAAAACCCCATCTTATTACCCTTGAGGGAAACAATACAATACCGTGCCTCGCTACCCCTACTATGTCACTGGGTGAGGACATCGCAAGATTGAACCCAAAACTAAGCACTTCTCCCATTGCCAGAATTACCAATCTAGCACTTCTCCCATTGCAAGAATTACCAATCTAGTTGGCAAAACCAAACCAATAACTTGAAGAGACTTACAAGGATATGAAATAATGCATATAAGAATTCACAGAAGATTAAAATAAGATTCGTGGATAATCTGAACATAAACTCACAATTCATCGGATCTTGACAAACACACCACAAAAGAAGATCACAACATATAGATCCCCATGAAGATCATGGAGAACATGGTATTGATGACAAAGAGAGAGAAAAAGCCATCTAGCTACTAGCTATGGACCCATAGGTCTATGGTGGACTACTCACGCATCATCGGAGGGGCAATGGAGTTAATGTAGATGCCCTCCGTGATCGAAGCCCCCTCTGGGAGATTACTGGAAAAGGCTCCAAGATTGGATCTCTCGAGAACGGAGGCTTCTGGCAGCGAAAAAGTATTTGATGGCTCTTTCTGATGTTGGGGGTATATTTAGGAATTTATAGGCCGAAGAATAGGGTTAGGAGACCTGCCAGGAGACGACAAGCCTGCTAGGCGTGGCCAGGGATCCCGCGCCTACCAGGCTCGTGGCTCCCTGGCCGGTGCCCTGGCATGCACTCCAAGCCTGGTTGATTTGTTTCCTTCCAGAAAAATTCCTTCCGAGGGTTTTGTTCCATTTGGACTCCATTTAATATTCCATATCTGCAAAACTCAAAAACAAGGAAAAGACGGAAACTGGCACTAGGCTCTAGATTAATAGGTTAGTCCCAAAAATAATATAAAATAGCATATTAATGCATATAAAATATCCGAAACAGATAATATAATAGCATGACATCATCAAAAATTATTGATACGTTGGAGATGTATCAGCCCTCATGGGAGCAAAAATGCGCCATTGCGCCCTTGGCGAAGTTTGTGCCGTTGTCAGTGATGATGGTGTGGGGAACGCCGTAGCAGACCGTGATGTCCGTGATGAACCAGACGGCTGTCAGGCCATCCAGCTTCTTGGTGGGCCTTGCCTCTATCCACTTGGTGAACTTGTCGACTGCCATGAGTAGATGCGTCATGCTGCCTCGTGCAGTCTTGAAGGGTCCTACCATGTCCAACCCCCAAACGACAAAGGGCCACGAGAGTGGGATGGTCTGAAGGGTTGTTGCTGGCAGGTGGCTCTACGTGCTAAAACGCTGGCACCCCTCGCATTTATCGACCAGTCGCTAGGCCTCCTCCAAGGTTGTTAGCCAGTAGAAGCCGTGGCGGAATGCCTTGGCTACCAGGGTCCTGGAGGTGGCTTGATGCCCGCACTCGCCCTGGTGGATGCCGTGGAGGATTTCTTGCCCTTCTCCAGCTCAACGCAATGTTGGAACGCCAGAGTGGGTTGGGCCCATGAGAGGGCAGAGACAGGAGCCAGCTCGAGCTCAAGTGGTGTGCCAGAGGCAGCCGAAGCCCCCGGGTCCGGCTGACCAGTCCTCGGGATCGGCTCGCCAGCCCCTGGGACCGGCACACCAGCCCTCGGGACCGGGGCGCCAGTCCTCGAGACTGAGACACCAGAGCTGGCTTGGAGGTTGGAGTCGACGGGGCCGGCACGACAGCCGGAGCTGGTGGTACCGGCAGAGCAGCCGGAGCCGATGGCGCCCATAGGGCAGCCGGGGCTGATGGTGCCGGCAGGGCCGCCGGATCCGGCGAAGAGTTAGCGGCATTAGCCGGCATGAAGATAGACTGATTTGCGGGAGGGCTTGATCAAAGGCTTGAGCAACTGTTAGAGGGAGACACCGGCTGGGATGGCCTACTGGGTGGAGCCGATCTTTGCCAACATATCGGCCGCCTCGTTGCCCGCCTGGGGGACATGGTGGAACTCGTAGCCCTCGAAGGAGCCGGTGAGCTGTTGGACGAGGAAGCGATAGCTATTCATGTTGGCGTCCCTGGCATCCCATTCGCCATAGACCTGCTGCACCATGAGGTCGTTGTCGCCAAAGCAGAGGATGCGCCGGACCCCAATTTCCTTGGCGAGCCAGAGGCCGTGGATGAGCTCTTTGTACTCGGCCACGTTGTTGGATGCGACAAAGAGGATCTGGAGTGCGTACTTGAGCTGGTCCCCTTTGGGGATGATAGGACCATGCCGGCTCCCAGGCCGGTCCGCATCTCTGAGCTATTGAAGTTCATGCGCCAATGCATGGAGTCTGGGGGGAGGCAACACGAACTGGGTTTCAGCCTAGTCGACGAGGAAGTCGGCTATCATCTGTGACTTGATGGCGGTGCACAGCTCATATTGAATCTCGTGGTCGACGAGGGTGATGACCCATTTGGCAATCCGAGCGGTGGCGTCTCAGCCGCTCATGATCTCACGGAGTGGGGCAATGCTCACCAAGGTGATGGTGTGCTCCTAGAAGCACTCCTTGACCTTCTTGGCGGCGAAGTATATGTCATAGCACATTTTCTGGTTGTGGGGGTAGTTCTGCTTGGAGGCGGAGAGGACCTCGCTGAGGTAGTAGATGGGGCGCTAGACTGGCAGCGCTTTGCCCTCCTCCGACCACTCCACCACCAGCACGACGCTAATCACGCGGGTGGTTGCCGTGATGTACGCGAGCATCGGATCCTTCCTAGCCGGCGCCACCAAGACGGGCGCACTAGAGAGCGCGCGCTTGAGGTTGTGGAATGCCTCGTCTGCCTGGTCAGTCCATTCCAAAGGATTGGGGGTGCCATGTTTATCACCGGCTCTGCGGAGTGAGTGGCTGCCAAAGGATTTCAAAGGGCCTCGCAAGGTTCCAAATTACACCGTTGATTTAACCCCAGAGGCTTGGGTGGAAAGTTATGAACTAGCCATGGAGATGCTGGACGTGAGTGAGGCGGTTTGTGCCAAATACTTCGTCATGATGCTTGAAGGCTCGGCCCGCACATGGTTAAAGGGATTGCCACCCAATACCATCAACTCATGGGCCGAGCTGAGAGCCAGATTCATTAAAAACTTTCAAGGAACGTGTAAACAGCCCATGACCATCGTAGATCTTGATCACTGTGTTCAATAGGAGAATGAGTCAGCTCATCATTGGGTACGGCGGGTCTCGACCATCATCCACTCTTCGGAGCAGATCACGGCGGCTCAGGCAATATTGATCCTAGAGAAGAACTGCCACTTTGTCCTGCTAAAGCAGAAGCTTGGCCGGCTCAAGCGCACATGTCAAGATATGGGAGAGCTCATGACGGCTCTCACGAAATACGCCGTCTCTGACAACACGAAGGATCCAGGCTCCGACGAGGAGAAGGCCGGCCAAGGCAACCAGGGCAATCAGAGCAAGGGTACGGCACACAATGGTAGCCAGAGAAAACGTAAGAATCCTCAGGCCGGGTCAGAACTGGTGGCCAATGCAAGTACTAATCAGAATCACCCCAAGGGCAACATGAGGTTTAGGCCACCTTTCAATAAGGACATGCCTGCCTTTAATTTGGAAGAGGCGCCGAAGGGTCCTTGTCCGGATCACGGCCAGCCCGATAAGCCGGCGAACCACACATGGGGAAAGTGTCGTTTCATGTAGAAACTTAAGAATCACTTTACACACCCCAACAATCAGGACGGTGGCCCGCCGGGCGGCTCTAGACACGGCGGGTCAGGAGCCGGTTTTGGGTCCGGCAGTTCAGGGTCTGGTCACCCAGGTCAAGGTAATCAAGGAGGACACCAGCAGCATTCTGGTAACAACAATCAGCAACAGCATAATCAGTCTGGTTATCAGAGTAACCCGAAGCAGCTCAGCTCCGGTCAGTATCATGTTTTCATGACCAGCCTCAACAAAAGGGATCAGAAGTTGCGCAAGCGGGCGATGAATATGGTTGCAGCAGCCCTACCACAGTATTTGCGATGGTCTGAGTATGATATAACGTGAAGCCGGGAGGATCACCCTCTGCGTGTCGATGACCCAGGGCGGTTGGCTTTGGTTGTGGTCCCCTAAGTGGGAGGGTATATGGTGAATAAGGTGTTAATGGATGGAGGTAGCAGTATTAAT
The DNA here is from genome assembly GCA_022496015.1 of Hordeum marinum. Classification (NCBI taxonomy): domain Eukaryota; kingdom Viridiplantae; phylum Streptophyta; class Magnoliopsida; order Poales; family Poaceae; genus Hordeum; species Hordeum marinum. Next base: position 332,491,764 of record CM039676.1, on the reverse strand, counting down.
ATCCCCTACTACGATATTTTTCGGAGGATGAAATTGCTAGACAAGGATTTAAAACCCTCGTCCATCGTTTTTCATGATGTGGTGCCAAGCAAGTCAGCGTATCCGGTGGGCAGGATTTCTTTGAAAGTGGCCTTTGGTGACGAGTATAGCTACAGGGTAGAGTCCTTGTGGTTTGAGGTGGTAAAAATCAAGAGACCTTACCATGCATTGTTTGGACGTCCGGCTTATGCAAAGTTCATGGCTAGGCCTTGCTATGTATACCTGCAGCTCAAGATGCCCGGCTTAAAAGGTACTATTACTGTTCATGGTGACCGAAAGATGACCATTGAGTGTGAGGAAGGAGATGCGCCTTATGCAGAGTCTAGTTGCGCTCAGGAGGAGCTTAAATTTTATAAGGAGAATGTTGACCCGGAGGATATGACCCTGCTGAAAAAGCCTACCACGGAGGTTGAGCCGCCCCTTCAGTTTTCAGCGGATGATACTGAGGTGGTAGATTTCACTCCGGGCGACTCATCCAAACAGTTCATCATTGGAGCTCACATGGATCCCAAATAGGAAAGCGCGCTCACCGAATTCATCCGTGAGAATTGGGACATCTTCGCATGGAAACCTTCTGACATGCCGGGTGTACCGAGGGAGTTTGCTGGCACAACCTTAATGTGGATCCGAAGTTTAAGCCAATTAAGCAGTTTTTATGGCGGTTTAATGAGGAGTGACGCAAGGCCATTGGGGAAGAAGTTGCCCATCTCTTGGCGGCGGGTTTCATTGTTGAGGTTTTTCACCCGGAGTGGTTGGCTAACCCGGTGCTGGTGCTCAACAAGAATGGCACGTGGCGTATGTCTGTGGATTACACGGACCTTAACAAGGCTTACCCGGATGATCCGTTTGCACTCCCTCGTATTGACCAAATCATTGATGCTACGACGGGTGTTGTGAAAGCTTGTGTTTCTTGGACGCTTACTCAGGTTATCATCAGATCAAGATGGCGGAAAAAGACCAGGAGAAGACGGCTTTCATCAAACCTTTCAGGGATTTTTGTTATGTATCTATGCCTTTCGGGCTCAAGAGTGCCCAGACGACATATTAGCGATGTGTGCAGAACTGCCTTCATAGTCAGATTGGCCACAACGTCCACACTTATGTAGATGACATCATAATCAAATCCAAGAAGAAGGAGACTCTTTTGGGCGACTTAAAGGAAACCTTTGATAATCTCCGGGTCTATAAGATGATGCTTAACCCGACTAAATGTGTCTTTCGTGTTCCGGCTGGCAAGCTCCTGGGATTTCTGGTTTCTGAACGTGGCATTGAGGCTAACCCGGATAAAATCAAGGCTATCACATCTCTGGCAAAGGCGACCTATATTAACGATGTCCAGCGCTTGGCGGGGCGGATCGTCGCGTTGAGCCATTTCATAAGCCGCCTTGGAGAGAAGGCTATTCCTTTATATCAGATGATGAAGAAGACGAACAAATTCGTCTGGAGCATGGCGGCGGTTGAAGCACTTGAGGTGCTCAAGAAACAGTTGACTGAGCCGCCGGTGCTGGCTGCTCCGGCTGAGAAAGAACCGTTGCTTTTCTACGTGGCGGCTAATAATCGGGCAGTAAGCGCTGCGATTGTGGTCGAGCACAATGAATCTAGAAAGGAGTATTCGGTTCAAAGCCCGGTTTATTATATCAATGAGGTCTTGACGAAGTCCAAGCAAAGGTATCCACATTGGCAAAAGCTGGTATATGGGGTTTTTATGGCCAGCCGCAAGTTAAAGCACTATTTTTTAGGGTACCAGATAACCGTGGTTTGTTCTGCTCCGTTGGGGGACATAATCTAGAACAGAGAAGCCACCGGAAGGATTGCTAAGTGGGCATTGGAGTTGGGATCTCTCAATCTAAAATATGTGCCTCGTATGTCCATCAAGTCCCAAGCTCTTGTGGATTTTATAAATGATTAGACGGAATGTCAAGCCCCTGAGGAAAAGCCGGATGACACATACTGGACTATACACTTTGATGGATCCAAGCAGCTAGAAGGGTCAGGCGCAGGAGTTGTTTTGACTTCTCCTAAAGGTGATAAGTTTTGTTACGTGCTCCGGTTGATGTTCCCATGCACTAACAATGCAGCTGAGTATGAGGCTCTGCTTCATGGGCTTAGATTATCCAAGGAGATGAATTTAAGCCGGGTAAGGTGTTTGGGCGACTCAGATTTGGTTGCTCAGCAGGTTTCGGGCACTTGGGACTCCAAAGACCCACGGATGGTGGCTTATCGACAGGCAGTTGATAATATTGCCAGCCACTTCAAGGGGTATCAGGTGGATCACATTGATCGTCGCAAGAATGAGGCGGGAGATGCGCTGTCACGGCTAGGCTCCCAACGGAAGCCGGTGCCGCCCAATGTATTCCTGGATGTCTTACATCATCCGTCTGTTAAGTTACCTTCGAAAGAGATTTGGCTATTCCTGACTCGGAGGGGGAGTTAGTGGCGGCTTTGCACGCTATCCCAGATTGGACTATCCCCTACCTGGCCTATCTGACCCAGGGCGAGTTACCTGATGATGAAGACCTGGCCAGACAGATCACCCGGCGCTCCAAATCAATGATCATAGTTAATGGTGAGTTGCACAAATGCAGCGTGACTGGCATTTTCCAATGTTGTGTCTCACCTGAGGAGGGTCAGCAAATCTTAAATGAAATTCATGCCGGAGATTGTGGACATCACGCCGGCTCGAGGTCGCTGGTAGGCAAGGCCTTCTGGCACGGGTTCTTCTGGGTGGCGGCTCACAAGGATGCAGAAGGCTTGGTTCGCAAATGTGACGGCTGTCAAAAGTTCGGCCGGCGTGCTCATGTTCCGGCTCAAGAGTTAAGGATGATACCAATTACATGACCATTTGTAGTCTGGGGGCTAGACATGGTAGGACCTTTCAAAAGATCCAAAGATAAGAAAACGCACCTCTTGGTGGCGGTTGATAAATTCACCAAATGGGTGGAGGCAGAGCCGGTTAGCAAGTGTGACGTGGCTATGGCGGTTCAATTTGTTAAGAAGATGATCTACCGTTTTGGTTACCCTCACAGCATTATCACCGACAATGGCACAAGTTTATCTAAGGGGGCCATGAAAGAGTTCTGTGACAAGGAGCACATCCGGCTGGATGTTTCAGCAGTTGCGCATCCACAGTCTAATGGTCAGGTGAAGCGTGCTAATCAAGAGATTTTAAGGGGCATCAAGCCACGGCTTATGTTTCCTTTACAACGAACGCACGGGTGTTGCGTAGAAGAATTGCCTTCCATCTTATGGAGTGTCAGGACTACCCCCAATAGATCTACAGGCTATACACCTTTCTTTATGGTGTACGGTGCCGAGGCAGTATTGCCGAGTGACATCTGGCATGACTCGCCACGTGTGCCGGCTTATGTTGAGACGGATAATGAGACAGCACGTCAAGACGTGTTGGATTCTTTGGAAGAAGCGGGGAGCTGGCGGCTGCCCGATCGGCGATCTAGCAGCAAGACCTGCGTCACTACCATAGCCGCAGAATCAAGACCCAGACGTTCTAGGAAGGCGACTTAGTTCTCCGACTGATTCAAGACCAGACAGGCATGCATAAGTTATCTCCTCCTTGGGAAGGACCTTTTGTGGTCAGTAGAAATCTCAACAATGGGCATACTATCTCGTCGATATCAGGGATGACTCAGAGACAGCGGGTCAGGAAACCCGCCAGCCATGGAACATAGCACATCTACGACCGTATTACACATGAGGGCATTGAGACTCGCCATTGTACACTATCATTGTACATACCAAATATAAATAAGATAACATACCCACAAGACGGGACCTGTTTTGTTACATACATCTTTGTTCATACAAGAAGAGTTCATAAAAATTCCAATTGATAGATCAACTGTGGCGGAGGGCGTCTTCTTACGTTCGGTTATCGCTTCTAATGCTTATCGGCCCGGCTCTATGCCAAAATCTCCGGCTAACAAGATTAGCCACGGCGGAGGGTGGCTTCTTACCTTCAGTTATTCCTTCGAATGCTTTATCGGCCAGCATTTAGGCCATATTGCTGAAGGGGGCTTCTTACCGACGGGTATCGCTTCTAACACCCTATAGGCCGGCTTCATGCCAAATCTCCGGCTAACATGATTAGCCGCGGTTGTAGGAAGTTTTTTATCGATGGGTATCTAACCCTAACAACCGGCGGAGGGCGGCTTCTTACCTTCGGGTATAGCTTCTAATGCCGCCAGGCTTTATGCCATCTCTGGCTAACCAGATTAGCCATGGTTGTCAAGGGGGCTTCCCACCTCCAGGTGTAGCTTATCTAACCTTAAACAACCGGCGGAGGGCGCCTTCTTACCCCTGGGTATAGCTTCTAACGCCTTATCGGCTAGGCTTTATGCCATCTCCGACTAACCAGATTAGCCATGGTTGTCAAGGGGGCTTCCTACCTCCGGGTGTAGCTTATCTAACCTTAAACAACCGGCGGAGGGCAGCTTCTTACCTCCGGGTATAGCTTCTAATGACTTATCGTCTAGGCTTTATGCCATCCCCGGCTAACCAGATTAGCCATGATTGCCAAGGGGGCTTACCACCTTTGGGCGTAACTTACCTAATCTTTGCCACCGATGTCTTCTATGTGGACAAAGCAGCATAAGGGCTCAAAGCAGCATACAAAGGCAATGACAGTTGAAGAGCCAGATCATTTTATACAGCATAGAACAAGATTCAGCAGAAGCAAAACTAACATCTAGTCTATTACATACACTCCTCGAGGAGCCCAAAATTTCAGACAAGTCTTTTCAACGCCACACGGCGAGTCATGGAGAGTCGGCTGTTACAAGTTTTTCAAAGTAGACTAGCTAGCTGCCGAGTCATCCTCCTCCGGCTCTTCGGTGACCCCGATCTGGAGATTGTCCAAGTCCCAGTTGCAGTTCGTTAGAGCTGCAAAAGAGCCTTCTTCAAAGTAAGGAGACAGGTCAAGGTCAGGAGTGAAGAGGTCCTTACTGCGGGCAGGCGTTAAGTCCTTGCACTCGTAAAGCGGGTCATGGATTCTCTTTTAGTCAGGGCCATAAGCCGCCTGGTAGGTCGTCAGGTCAGCTTCCTCCGCTACGACGGAAGCCAGCACTCTGGAATCCTTCACGCACCGGCTGTAGTCAGCATTGGTGAACTCAGAGCCGTCGTCTTTCTTTGAAGGGAATCCATCCATCATCTCGGGTGATGTTAGCTCCGGAGAGAAAGCCAAGTCCCGACTAATGCCCGCAATCGCCCCTTGGCGGGCGGCTGATTTCTTTAACTCGGCGACAAGAGCTCCAAGATGTCCTTGAGAGTCATAGGAATCTTGTCTTTGTATTGCACAGCTTTAATAGTGCACACCGCGCTGCAGTACAACTGCTCCATCCGGGTATAGATAGCCTTCAACGACAACAGACTCTTAGAAGCCAGTTGCCGGCTCCTAGGGCCTACATAAGTCAAAAATTTCACAGTGAGTCGCCAGTACAAGTATTATATGACCATTGAAGCACAAGTTATCAAAAACATACCAAAGAGGGAAGCTGTCAATCTGGTAATATGACGCTTCAAGGCTTGGAGTTCATCAGATACAGCTATCAGCCATTGATCGGCGTCATCCACCCACTTGGTCAAGGAGGCCTTCTCAGACTCGACTGACTCTTTAAAGGCAGTAAAGTCGGCCTTGATTGTATCCAACTCCTCAGAGAGGAGCCAACACTGCTCGTCTGTAGCACTTCGAGCCATTTGTTGAGCCGCTAGATTGGTCTTTAGATCCGTCAACTGCGACCCGGCTTCAGCTAAAGTTTCCTGTGGTATGTCAAAGCATAATATCAATAGGCAAGTCTCCAAACAGATCGCAAGCAATATGTATGACACTTGGGGACTAATGTCTATTTTCAGACGTTTTGGCACTGAAAGACCCGGCTCAACTTTGGACTAGATTCAGCCGGCCCTTGGGGGCTACGGATTTGGATTTTCTACAAGGAAGATCATGAAAGACCCAGCTCAACTTTAGATTGAGCCGGCCCTTGGGCGATAAGGAAGATTGTAACAGGAAAAGAAGTACCTCATATTTTTTCTTCATCAGACTGAAAAGTCGAAACTCCAGATCTCGGCTGGTGGAAAGCCGGTTCACATAACTAGCGTGAAGCTCTTTGGCTGTCATCTTCTCAAAGGCAGAAGATTCAAATTCCAACTTCCTCGAGGCTTCAACCGTCTCTTTATGCTTGGTCAGCATGTGAGTCGGGGGAGACTAGAAGCCAGAGCCGGTGATCACGACGTCCGGAGTGGCAGCATTCTTGGTCATCTGGGCAGGACCTGGTGGTTTTGAAGGATCCCTTGGAGGGCTCTCTGGGATGATATCTTCAGCAGCCGGCCCGGTAGATGCAGTTGGCGGATCCACATCCGGTCGTGACTCGTCCGCTTGGTCATCCTCCGGCTCTTGGGCTGCAGGGCTAGGGGAGGACTTGTTTGTCTTTCGACACTTCGCTTGAGCCCTGGAGAGGACGAATGTCAGAGCCCAAGGATTACAGCTGCCAAAGGGAACAGAAATGCACGGTTAAGGGAAATACTTACAACGGGTTGATCTTAGGAGGCGGCAAGGCGGTCGCCGTAGAGTCGCCAGAGGAAGGTGACCTCTGAGAGATAGTTGAGAAAAGATAAGACAATATTGGAATGGCAAAGTGAACCAGTCAAACAAGAGATATATACCTCTGTAGGGTGCTTCTTTGGAGGCGGAGAGTTCGATAAACCGGACACGAGATCTGTAGAGCCGGTGCTCTCGGTCTGATGATGATTAGCCTATTGTTGCTTTTTAAAAAGAAATTGAGGGTCCAGAGAAGCAAGAGGGTGAGAGAGAGGAAGTTTTCTAATAACCCGCCACGGCTTCTGAGGGATAAAATATTCTGAGCCGGAAGAAAGATAGATTACCTCAGGGGCGTTGGCGCGGCTGGTCTCCACATCATCCTGTGAGTAAAACAGGTGTTAGTGAAATGAGAAATAAAGTCTCAGAAAACAACTAAAATTGTACCTCTGAGTCGGATGATTGTGGCGGGTCAAACCATCCCTCTTGCAGGGTGTCCTTCTTGGGATTCTTAGCCAGGGCCTTCTTATTGGTCTTTTGCAAGGGAGGGATGTATTCCTTCTTCCAGAAATTAGAGTCAGCCTGAAAGAATAAGTCGGTTAAAGGCAGTAGATCAGCAAGGTACAAGTAAGGTCCAAGAGATGGATGGGGAGAAATTGCCTTACATCTGCGGCGAATTAAGGGCACTAAAGGGGATCAACCTTATAGCGCTGCAGGCTCCGGATGTATCATGAACGAGACTCCAAATAGCAGTGGTGATTTCGTCTTCTGTCAAGGTTTACCGGCTGAAGCAAAGCGACCTGTCATATTCGCCCTTATACTCGCACATAAGGCGGCTTCTGTGGCTTAACGGCATGATCCCCCAAGAGATCCAGCAGCGGATCAGGTCCAGTCCAGTTAAGCCGTTGGCCATGAGGGCCCTAATCTTGGTATGAGCCGGCTCGTATCTTGCGCGCTCTGAAGCTGACAGCCGTCCAGGAAGCTCTAATGTTGTCTTGATCTAGGAAGGACGATAACCCGGCAGTGGACGTTCACCCTCTAGAGAAGTATCTTTGCAATAGAACCACGTTTTATTCCAGTCCTTTGGGTGACTCGGCAGCTGCATAGCCGGAAAGGTGATGTCTCGACGCCTTTGGATAGAAATTCCGCCCAGTTCGAGACTCGGACCAGCCTTCACTTCAGTTTGACGGTTGGCATAGAAGAACTCCCGAAACAGGCCTACCGACAGCTTGGCTTGCAGATAGACTGCACACAATACTTGAAAGTTGCAGATGTTTCAGACGGAGTTGGGGGCGCGGTCTTGAGGATGGAGTTTGTAAAAATTAAGGACATCGCGGAAGAATTTTGAGCCGGGAGGCAAGAAACCTTGCTCAATATGGTCCAAGAAAACGACCACCTCTCCTTCTTGGGGAACGGGCCTCAGTTCATCACCCGGGACTCGCTAGTGGATGGCATCTTTGGAAGGGAGAGTGCCAGCGTGAACAAAGTCCATCAAAAACTCTCCCGTAACGCACGACCCGACCCAGTTACAGGAGTTCGAGGCACGAGACATTCTACCGTTTCAAAGATTGTGAAAATTAAAACGTGGCAAATCAAGAGAAGATTAAAATCTATGGCAACTTACGAGCTTAAGGATTCTACGTATAAGATGCTATACTCCGGCTGAAGAGAGCCGACGCAGAGGGAGGAAAATTTGGCTATGTCTTGGAAAACAGGTTTCAAAACTACCGCTAAATTTATGGATTTACAAAAGCAGGAAAAGGTTCCTATTTTTACAGCTAGCGAAGAACAGGCAAAGCAGACGAAAACTGAAATGGTGAGAAGGAGCCGCGATGGGCCCGTGCATTGTGCACGGTCGCCCCGTGCGCGGTGGCGCGGCTGGCGTGAGCGTCAAGGGTGCGGCCGACGTTGGAGGACCCCGAGCAACGGCGTCGGAAGAACCCATGCGAAGGCGACGGGCTTCCTACAAACCCTACCTGCGCGGTAATGGATCTAAGGAGAAGCACGGGCTTACCGGTGACAGCGCAGTGAATCAGGGATGAAACTCTGGTTTGCACAGGTTGATGCAGCGGCCTGTCGTCGACGGAGCGGTGGCGGCGCCGGAGCTGGAAGTGATGGAAGCAGCTGTGTCACGAAGAGGAAGACGAGGAAGCGAGCGGGAGAAGTAGTAAATCGCCTAGGGTGGTCCTATTTAGAAGGAGAAGGTAGAATGAGCGCGAAAATCTAGGCGGCAGAAACGTTTCGGCCAAGGCGGATGCCTCGATTTCCGGGATAGTCACTTAATGCGAAGATTTGGTGGGTACGTTAGCGAATCTTTCTTGCAGGGTCAACGTGACGTCATGGCGGGTCATTCCGGGCGACTCGCCAAAAGAGCAAGACAAGAGGGTGAAGTGAGCAAGCTCAAATCAACCTAAGGCCTAATGTTGGGGATATAACCCCATGGTATGAACCGCCTAAGGGCTCCGGGTTATGCTTGGCATCTCGTACCCTGGCCCAAGGTGAGTCGGTGGTCCTAAAGCCCAGGAAGCTTGGTGGCTCATTAGGTGGGCCGGACAGTGGCCCAGAAGACCCGGGTGTGTCAGCCGCCCGGGGACAACTTGGACAAGATGATAGAGGAAGACTCAGATAGACAATGAGAGTCGGTTACCAATTGTATGACCCATGTTCTAGACCTCCTATATAAGGGCAGACCCGGGGCGACTTAGAGATCAGGTTTTCGAATACTAGGTTAAGCTTCAACTCCCTTGTAATCGATACATCAAGCAATATAAACACAAGTAGGACGAGGCTATTACCCTGAGATAAGGGGCCTAACCTGGGTAAATCCGTGTCTCTCATCCCCATCAACTCCTTTGAGTCCATCACGTTAGCAATGGCCTCGAACCGAAGTCTGTTTACCTGGACATCTGCCGTGACAAAACCACGACAGGGTAGGTCGAGCATTTTCTCGAAGGTAAGCTTGGGCTGCTAGTTGCAGGAGCGCTGATGCTGGCTATGGGCCTGGGTAGCTGGTTGCTCCTCTTCAATGGTGGCGACCTGCTGCCTCTTGTAGCGAGGATTCGGCTGGTCGGACTTGCGCTTGTTGTTCTACTACTGGCAATTGTCGGCGGCCACCCGCGGTGCGGTAGACGGTGAGGCCGGCTTGGCTGGCTTGGCGACCTTCATCCGCATCACGGAGTCGGCCATGGCGTACTTGTCCGCCTTGGACATTAAATCAACCAGGGTAGCCGGCTCGGAGCACAAGAGCTTTTCTTTGAGGTGGGTGCCGTCACGACAATCTTCGATGAACTACTGGATGGCTTGCACCTCGTGTACCCCCTCGCAGGAGTTGTGGAGCTTGGTCCAACACGTGAGGTAGTCACGGAGGGCCTCGTCAGGGCCATGGATGCACATGGCCAGCTCGTGGGGCCGACCAGGCCATTTGTAGGTACCGGTGAAGTTGCAGACGAATGCCTCCTCAAAGTCTATCCAGGTGTTGATGTTGCCCGCCGACAGGCTGTTAAGCCAGGTCCGAGCCGCGCCGATCAGCAAGAGGGAGGCATAACGCACGGCAACGCACTTGTTTCCCCTGGCTATGCCGACCGCAGTGGTGTTGTCGACCACTAGTCTTCTAGTTTGGCCGTGTCATTGTACTTAGGGGTGTCACGGGGGACCATGAAGCCAATTGGAAATGGCTCATTTTGGATCCACGGACCGAAGCTTGACGGACCGATGGGGCCCTCCTCCTCTAGGAGGGCGGACTGTGCCAGCCGGTCGATGCGAGTCCATGTGTTGTTCTCGCTTCGCGGGACGCACGGACCGAGCCGAGCGACAAGCTCGAGACAGATGATTGGGGTCGGCGAATGCATGCTCTCCTGCCGCGGAGGCGGGGTCTGGTCCTGGCTGCGCTGACTTCCGCTAGTCGGAGCGTTATTGAGTCAGCTGTTGACGGTCGGCTGCTCGTCTCTCTGCAGGGGGAGCGTCCGTTATGGGAGCCAGCACCTTGTCGACCGGAGCCACGGGGGGACGAGGCCCGCTGGACCGGCCGACGTTGGCTAGTGTTTCGCTGGGCGTCCCCTCGGGGACGGGAACTTCGGAGTTGGCGCTGGCGTCATCGAGCCGGGCCTGTTGGGTGTTGGCGATGGCGATGAGGACTTGGATGTGTCGGTCCTACCGCTCTCGTTCCTTGCCCACTAGGTCGGCAAGGTCGGAGTAGGCCACCTGGGTGGCCCTTAGGTTGGCCGTCGGCGTGTTGTAGGTGGGGAACTTGCCGCCAAGGATTTCTGCGACCATGCGGCCACGGTTGCGGACGTCACCTCGTCGGCTAGGCCCGTTGCTGACGGGGATGAGGCCGTAGGCGGAGTTATACTCACGCTGCGCGGACTCCATCTAACGCTTGGTGGTGGCGAGCATAGTTGCCTCATTGAACAGCAGACGGCGAGCAGCCTCCAGCTCGGTCGTAGCTGTGGCTGGGTTCATTGTAGGCGCTACGGGGGTGTTGAGGCCCCAAAGAATGGAGCTAAGGGGGTCGGAGGTGTCGGTGTGACCGAAGGTCGTGGAGCAGCTGGTGACCATTACCCCCCTCATGAATGCGGGAGTCGTTGGCCTCGCCTGGGGCGAGTGCGCCCATAGACGAGGGCGGGTCGAGGCAGTCAAGTACCTGGCTAGGGTACTCCTCGGCAACTGGCTCGTTGGAGAGGCTCAACCTGCCAACACACTCAATGAGCGTGGCGATGTTGATTGGAGGTCGCTGCCGAGGCACTCGTCGAAGAGGCCGACAGCGTTGCTCGCATGGCCAGCGAAAACGAGGTCCCGTCCTGTGGGAGCAAGACCCACGAGCGTGAAGTTCCGCCCAGACGCGAGGTGGCCGGGGGAGGTGGTGAAAGGTCCCGCCTGGAGCATGAATCCAGCCGGCGCCATGGATGGCCCCATGGTAGACACCTACTGTAGTCGTTTTCTCACGACAGATGCCATGGGGTGGCTTATCGAGAGTGGTTGGGGCCGAAGGACGCCGATGGGCTACGGGAACGTGATTAGGCACAAGCAGTGGGGGACACACGATGTACCCAGGTTCGGGGCCCTCCATGGGAGGTAACACCCCTAGTCCTGCTGGTCCAGTTAGATGGTGGGTGATATTACAATGGCGCTCCTTGAGATGCTGTCTAGAGGAGGAAGAAGGAGCTGCCGACTCCTCTTCCCTTGCTAGGTGAGAGTGTGAGGTGGGACAAATCCCTTAGTGCTTTCCTGCCCGATGCATGGGGGCCTCAGGGGGTTTTATAGGCCGACCCCCGGCTTACAATATTCCTAAGGTACTAAAAGGGGGGACCCGACTGGAAGCCTCTCCAGCTGGCCAGGGGGCCCTCCTGCTACGTCGTGTCATCGCTTGTAGGGCCCACTGGCTGCGCAGTCCCATCACCAACTCGGGCACGCTATCCGGCTCTTCGATTGGCCTGCGCCCACCTGGCGCGGCACGGGCCGCCTCGCCCGGCGTTGTCTAGCACCCGTCAGACGAAGTCAGCAGTACGGCCGGCTACGCTAGCCATGCCGGGGCAGGTAATGGAATAGACGGTGGCGTGGCGGCACAATTGCCCTACTGGGTCTCGATCGGTTCTAGTCAAAGGTACGACCGCCCGAACTGTAGCCACGCGTGCCTACGCGACATCGGTTGTTGTAGCCATGCCAGATTCCATCGTGGGGGTCGCGTCCTGTCGGTGTACTGGGTCGCAGTGAGAGGGGACAGGTGCCTGCCCGTCCAAAGGTCAGCAAAAGGGTCGGCCGCAGGCTGGCCAGTGGTCGAGCGATTGGCTCCCGATCAGCCAGCCGTGGGCCAGTCGGTAGTGGGCCTACCGGTTATCCGCTAGCCGGCCTTGGTCCAGCCGGTCGTGGATCTGCTGACAGTACGCCAGCTGGTCCTGGACCAGCCGGCCAGATGATTTTTTCGGAAGGGGTGGGAACTCCCTAGTCTTAGCCTACCTAGGGGTCATAACCTGTCACCCCCCTCTAGACATACTTTCGATCCTATAGGTGGTCTCAGAGCTTTGGTCTCCTTTGCATTGGTTTCACAACCTAGGAGAGTATGACGTCTAGAGAGGGAAATTATCACCATAGAGGTCCATACTTTGATGGCACAAATTTTGCTAGTTGGATGCACAAAATAAAAATGCATATTCTTGGTCATAAACCCTCCATTTGGGTTGTTGTTCGTGTTTGATTGAAAGGTGACTTCTTTGCCGATGGAAGGGAACCAGATCATGAAGTGACTGTGGAAGAATTGAGGATGTTGCCATACAACGCTCAAGCATATGACATTTTCTTCAACTACCAATGCCCTGAAGAATTCAATAAAATGAGCCGTCTTGAGAATGCTAAGGAAATTTGGGAAACTTTGGTTGATATGCACGAAGGTACTGAATCCGTGAGAGAATCCAAGTTGGATGTTCTTCAGATTCAGTTTGACAAGTTCAAGATGAAGGATGATGAAGGAGTCGCAGGGATTTACTCTCGGCTAGCTCTCATCACCAATGAGATTCCCGGCTTAGGAAGCGAAGAAATGACGGAAAAATTCATCATCAAGAATATACTTAGAGCTTTGGATGAGAGATATGACACCATGTGCACATTGATCCAAATGATGCCCAACTACAAATATCTCAAGCCTACAAAAGTGATTGGAAGGATTGTTTCTCATGAGATGACACTCAAAGACAAGGAAGAGCTTCACAACAAGTCTAGCGGTGCTTACAAAGCCACAAGTGGTGCTCCCACAACTTCGAGTGACAACCTTGTTACCAATGAAGAGATAAGCCTCATGGTCAAGAAATTCGACAAGTTCTACAAGAATAGAGGCAAAGATTGAAGCTCCAACTCAAGATATGAAGAGAAGCATTCGTCAAGTCGTGACCGAAACTGCTAAAATTGTGGGAAGCCCGGACACTACTCCAATGAGAGCACAACTCCCTATAAATGAGAAGAAGAGTCACCTAGAAGACGAAGCTCAAGAGACGAGTCACCTCGAAGGGAGAGAAGGAGTAGATGACCATTATGAATGAAGACCCTCAAAGAGAAGTAGGGACTCGGAGAAGAAGGACAAGTACACCAAGAGCTACTCAAGAAGAATACATCAAGCTCATGTTGGTGAATGGGTTTCCGGCTCTGAATCCGACAACCACTCTAAGAGAAGCTATCACTCTAACTCCGACTATTGTCAAGATGAAGGTGTTGCCAGAGTTTCAATAGTGACTACTGACTCCTACGACATATTTGATTCACCAAATTATGGAAGTGGAAGTTGCTTCATGGCTAAAGGCCCCAAGGTATCACACCCCAAGTATGTTGATTTCAATAGTGATGAGGATGACTAGCTAGGAGATGATGACTTGCTATTTGACAAATCTAGTGATATTAGTCAAAATGAACTTGTTAGTAATCACTCTAGTCAAGATAAGTCGTGTGATCACTACTAGGCAAAGGGCTACAGATAATAAGACATTAATGGCGCACCACACATGTGGTGCACCACTAGTATATAGCAGCGGCGCACCATGTGTTGGTGCGCCACTAGTAACAATTTTTTTTTATTTTTTTTCCAAAACTACTAATGGCGCACCAGGGCACAGTGCGCCATGACTAGTTATAACTAGTAATGGCGCACCACTCACCCGGTGCACCACTACTAACAATTTTTTTTACTTTTTTTATAACTAGTAATGGCGCACTGGTGTGTGGTGCGCCATTACTAGTTCAAACTAGTAATGGCGCACCACACACACGGTGCGCCACTACTAACTTTTTTTTGTATGGATTTTTTTTATAAAAACTACTAATGGCGCACCACCTAACTGGTGCGCCATTACTAACAAGGGTTACTAATGGCGCACCAGTTAGGTGGTGCGCCATTAGTAGTTTTGCACTACTCCAAATTCCCCCCGTGTGGACCGCCTTTTCAGTTTAAAATAAAATAAAAGAAAATAATGAAAATGTCAATAAAATAAAATAAAATAAGTTTCCCAAGTGATATGTGGTCTAGTTGTATGGAAAATTTACAAATATGAATTTCGACTTTATATGCAAAATCTCTCTCGAATTTGGTAAAATTGGCACAACTTTTGCATACGAACTCGGATTAAAAAGTTTTTTATATGAAAAATCATCTACTCGAAAAGTTACATCCGAATTCAGCGGGGAGAACCTTGTTGAAGATTTTTCGAATCCCCAAAAACCTAACAAAAAAAAGATACGGGGCTTTTAAGATCTAGAGGGGAAATTTAACAGAAAAAATTGTTTTGATTTTTTTTTGGAAAAAATGTTCAAAATATGATACGTAATATGACCGGGAAGTTTGAAATATTTTTTCAAAATTTCAGCACACTCATGAACACTCATGAACATGAACAAAGTCCGAGACATCAACAAGGTTTAATAGGATTGATATGATAGATATATCAACAAGTGCCTGTTAAGTGAGTTGGTGTTGGGGTTGGATAGAACTGAGAAGTTAAGCGTGCTTGGGCTGGAGTAGTGTGAGGATGGGTGACCATTCGGGAAGTTTGACCACGGAGCTCGGCTGAAGCATATTGACCCAACATTAAGCCGTAGTGACCTGACATTAAGAAAAAAACAAAAACAAAATTCTTGAAAAAAAAATTTTGTTAGTAATGGCGCACTCGTATGTGGTGCGCCATTACTAAGTCAGATAGTAATGGCGCCCTTGTATCTGGTGCGCCATTACTAAGTCGGATAGTAATGGCGCACCGTGAGCTATACTAATGGCGCACTGCATGGTGCGCCATTAGTATACCAGATACTAATGGCGCACCACAGATACTAATGGCGCAACTGTGGTGCGCCATTAGTAAAAAATTCTAATGGCGTGATGCTAGTGGCGCACCTCTAGTGCGCCATTAGTAGCCAAAACAGGTGCGCCACTAGCAGCCTTTTTTCTAGTAGTGGATGATGATAAGTTGGAAATAGAGCGACTAACTCAAGAACTGAACACTCCTAAGTTAGCCCACAAGTCTACTCTACAAGATCATAGAGAGCTTGTAAGGACACATGAGAAGCTTTGCTTTGAGAAGCTCAATTTGGAGCAAGAGCATGAATTCCTTAAAGCTATCAATGATGATCTTTGAAATAAGACTTCCTGTTATCTAGCCAAACGACTTCTCTTGCCTACATTCATTCCACAAGTTAAATCTAAGCAAACTAGTAACAAAGGCAAGAAAGCTTCTTCAACTAGTAGCAATAAAAATGATAAATCCAATGATATTGCTTCTAGTAGTTATATTAATCCCACTAACACTTCTCTTAGCCAAGTTACGCTTGAGCAAGAAAATGAACTATTGAAAGGGATAATAGAGAAAGCTATCTACAAAAGTCTTGCTAGGTGTAAGAAATTTGAAGAAATTGTACGCAAGCACGAAGGATACCGGAAGAACCATGGCATTGGCTACTTCAACGCTAATGGAGTTGAATGGGAAGAAGGTCAACACCCCAAGCCCAAGTTTGTTCCTCAAAGGGAGAAGGATGAACATACTTTTCCCAAGGTAACAAAAGCTGAAGATGAGCTTCCACCACAAGACCACAAGCTCAAGGGAAAGGACAAGCTTCAAGAGGACATTGACTCATAGGAAGATGAATCCCAAGTTTTGGTGAAGTGGGTTCCCAAGGCTACTTCAATCTTAACTTCTACACCAAGGATCCCCGTCAACTTGATGTGTGTCCCCAAGAAGAAGAACTAGAGAAGTTCTTGAGGGGTGACTCTGCCAATGAAATTCACTCACATTCATTATAGGAAAGAACTAGTTGCAATCAATATCAACACCATGCAACAGTTCAAGGAGTCACACATTCCCTCAAAGGTAAGCAAGGGACAAGGTAATCAACAAATACATGGACATCATGATGTATGCTTTGCACTCCATGTCCATAGATATACCTTGTATTTGTCTCTTTGTGTTGGGACTAACCCATGTAGGTGAGAGGAGTAAGAAACAACAAGGATGATCCCAACTCATTGTGATCTTCATCAACTTTGAGCATCCATCACTACCTCATGTACATGAAGTCTTCATCGACAAAACCCAAGGTTAGTTTATCCCTGTCAAGGGGGATTTCACATTAAGGGGGAGCTTTACTATAAGACTTGAGTCAAAGCATCTCATAACATGTGACAACATTAACAAACTTTATGTAAAAGTGGTAACCCCACTCGTGCTTAAACTATGAGTATGACCTATGATCAAGTATTCTTACTTGGCTCCTAAGTCAATATACTCATATATAGATGACTCTGTCATCACCAAAAAGGCTTGATAGATGCTAGTATGTTGTGCATGTTTGCCATGATTTCATTCCACATCTTATTGAGTGAGCATGTTGGTCTGCATTTCTTTATCCATTCGAGGACATCCAATTGTTGCTATTTGGACATTGATTTTCTTTTGCCAATTGGATGGACAAGAATGCCTAGGAACCCTCTCTAGCTATCTATGCTTTCTCTTATCATATTCTATTCTTGTTACATCACAAAACTTGAACAAGTACTTCTCGATCTCTCTGTGTGAGGAGCACTTGGAGTTATGTATCGACAAGGACTAACCACTAAAACCTACCAAGTGCATCTTAGTGGAACCAACACAAAAATCTCGGTCTCACCGATGCCTAGGGTTGATCTGGTTTTCCAAACTCGGTAACATTGATTCCATATTCTCGACTTCATCGAGTTTCCCTGTCAGCTCGCAGTTGAGGAACTCAGTGGCACCGATAATTTTGAACCAGTGTCACCGACAGCGATGGGTACTTAATGTGGCAGACCCGACTTTTCAAATCACTTCCTCAAACGTCCATTCCTCCAAACCCTAGCTGTCGTTTGTGGACCCCTGGTCATCATTGTTGTCTTCCCGAGCACACCGCCATTGGAACTCACCGCCGTCGACGGAATCCTCACCGTCGTCGTCGCTGTAACGGACTCGTCACCAAGCTAGGGTATGAATCCGACCCCTTATGTGCTCCTCTTTCCAACTCAAGCGCATTACGATCGTTCCATCGATAAGACACAGTTTGAGATCGTTCCATCCTCAAAGATTTTCCACTAGAATAGCGAACGATGATTTGTTAGGGTTTTCTTGTCCGCAATCCGAATCTTGGTCACACTGAAGCGCAAGAATCGGTTGTATCGATTAAATTTTTAGGTCTACTGAGGACAGTCTTGGTGAAACCAAGCATCCATTTTCGGTGAAACCGAAGTGGGTGCCAAGTTTCTGTAAAGCAGGCTGTGAGTCTTGGTGGGTCCGAAATTGTGACTCGGTTGTATCGATATTCCCTTTGCAGAAAGCAAACCTTAAGAATTCTAAGTTCAAATTTGAGAAAACCTCTATGTTTTGTGATGCTCAACCCATCTACTCTTCTATGCTCTTTTCACAGGGTTAGAGATGTCAGTTTCAGGTCATAGCTAGAATGATCTGATGTCTACTACGCAACCTTCTTCTTGTAGACTCATGTTGGGCCTCCAAGCATACACTACTAGGAGAAACCTATAGGGAGGAGCCTACTAGTAGCGCTAGAAAAATACAAACGTTGCTGATCAGTACGAGTAGCGCTGTATTTTCGCAGATCTACAAGTAAGGACTTAGCAGTAGCGTTGGAAAATGGAAAAGCGCTGCTGCTATGGGGGCCCCAACGATCCCAAAGACAGTATTTATAGTAGCAGTGCTGTCCTCAAGAAAGCGCTACTGCTAAGACTCCTAGCAGTAGCGCGTGCGGTGAGGGAAGCACTACTGCTATTGGGCCCCACTTAGTAGCATCGCTTTCCCCAGAAAGCGCTACTGCTAATCCTCATAGCAGTAGCGCGTGGTGTAATCCAGCGCTACTAATAAGCATTGTAGCCACCTTTTTCACCCACCCCTCTCTCTCCCTTCTTCCTCCCCCTTTGCCCTCTCCCTTCCTTTCCCCTCTCCCCTCTCCACCATTATTGCCCTTCTTCTCTCTTCCTTCTACCTCTCTTCTCTCCCCATTAATGCCCCCCCTCTCCCCCTTCTTCCCCCTTTGCCCTCTCCCCTCTCCACCATTATTGCCCTTCTTCTATCTTCCTTCTACCTATCTTATCTCCCCATTAATGCAACCCTCCACCATAATTCTCCTCCATATCTCTCTGCTTTCCATTAGTTAGCTAGAGTCATCTCTCCTCCCAACAACTATATCTAGCTAGCTATTTAGCCATCCACTCTCGATCCCTTTATTGTTGTGAAGGCTTAATGATCTAACTACCATGCACAATCTCTCTCGGGTTATAGGTGAGTAAAAACTTGTGAATTTAAAGAATGGGAATATGTGTGCTTGTGATATGAAGGGATATTGTGTGAGTCACATGCCCCGTGAGCTGCTTATGTTTTGCTGAAATGTCGATTTATTTCCGTTTCGGAGGATTTTGAGCAAACTCCATATTTCCTATTTTTAGGCAAGGTCATGCCAAATTTTTATATGACTTTTTCTTCTTATACCGTGTAGTCATGAGGGTGAGTGGAAGGAAGGTGGAGCGATACTTTCAATGCGTAGTACTGGACATGTATGCAAATAATCGGAATGGGATTAGATGTCCATGTACAAGATGCAAAGAAGGAATCATTTTGGACCCTTTTAATCGTGGCAGTTTGAAGGCGCACGTAATGATGTATGGTTTCATGGATGGCTATACTTGGTGGATAAGTGAAGATGATGATGATGACGTCCACATGGTAGGGAATAATGACATGGTGGGGCTTGACGAAGAGATGACCGATTGACGCGAAGAGGATGGCACCGGACACGGAGGTCGGGAAGAGTCTAGAAATGGCGGAGAAGAAGATTCCGGACACAAAGAAGAAGAGTCAAGACATGACAGAGAACAGACGAGCACGCTGCAGTCTTCGACGCTACTAAGTTTAGTCGTGCAGGACACTCATGTTAGAGACCTCCTTCGGAAGAGTACGACTACCGACAGAGCTGCTTCTAGAGAGGAGGGCAAGCTGGCGCAGCTTGAAGTAGACTTGAAGACTCCATTGTATGACAGTTGTGATCCCGAGGTGACCCGACCAATGCTTCTTCATAACTGACCCGACCAATCCCGTCCGTGTTGTCGTGAGGAGAGGCAAAAGGAGCATTGTTGGAGTGGATGGAGTCACCAACGAGGAAGACTACGACCATTACGGCAACCCGATGAGGGAAGATGATGATGACGATGAAGCGTACGTGAAAGGAAGAATCAAGACTACACTACGTAAGAAAAATCGTACTCCATGGTGCCAGAAAAGTCATAAAGAGGGGCTCAATTATTTGGCAACGAACAAGAAAGGGACGAAGAAGCTCAATGCGAAACCACCATCTATATATATGTCTCTATTTTGTGTACGCACTTAAGTAACCGTTATCGGTCAAATTATATATAAATCGTATCCCCTTCAATTACCACCACATTGTTCCGGTGATATATATTCGCATAGTACTATGGGAGGGAGATCGATGTTCTCGTCGACTGCGTGCGGGCCCTCGGGCGAGAACAAAAAATAGAAACAAAAGGAAAATAATAATAAAAAGAAAAGGAAATGGAAAAGAAAAGTAGAGTAAATAGAAAAGTAAACCTAAAAGGAAAGTAAAATAATAAAAAGAAAAGATAACTTTAGTAGTAGCGCTGGACGAAAACTAGTGCTATTGCTAACCAGTGCTACTGCTATTTTCAATAACCCCCGTCCGGTCCAAATTTTCTCAACTCCCTCCATCCCCCCCCCCCCACACGCCGTGCCCCCTCCCTCATCTCGCCGCCGGCCGCCCCCGCCCCTTCGCCCCTCAGGAACCCGCCCACCGCCCTGTCGCCCCGCCGCCAGGTGCCCCCGCCCCCAGCCAACCCTTCCCCTTGCCGCCGGCCACCCCTCCGCCAGGTGCCCCCACCCCCAGCCGCCCCTGCCCCTACCACCAGCCATCACCGTCTCTCGGGCACCCGCAGCCTTGGCCACCGCTGCCGCCCCGACAAGCCACCCCCTCTGCCCCGCCTGCCCCCGGCCACCCTCTCCCCGGTGAGATGAATGGCCGTCGACACCTCCCTCCCCCCACCATGCACACACACACATTTTTTCTTTTTATCTGTTAGGTTAGTTAGGTTAGAAGGAAAATAATAAAAGAAGAAAAGTAGAAGCAAAAAATAAGAAAAGAAGAAAGAAAAAAAGGAGAAAAAAGAAGAAAAGAGAGGAAGGAAAATAAGAAGGAAAAGAAGAAGAAGAAGAGGAAGCAGAAGGAAAAGAAGAAGAAGAGGAGGAAGAAGAAGGAAAAATAAGAAGAAGTAGAAGAAGAAGGAAAAGAATAAGGGAAAGAAGAAAGGAAAAGAAGAAGAAGAAGAAGAAGAAGAAGAATAAGAAGAAGTGGAAGAAGAAGTAGAAGAAGTTGTAGAAGAAAAGGAGAAGAAAAAGAAGAAGAAAAAGTGGAGAAGAAAAATAATAAGAAAAAGAAGAAGGAAAAGAAGAAAGCAAAAGAATAAGAATAAGAGGAAGAAGAAGTAGAAGAGGAGAAGAAGAGGAGAAGAAAAGAAGGAGAAGAAGAAGAAGTAGAAGAAGAAGAAGAAGAAGAAGAGGAGAAGAAGTGGAGAAGAAAAAAATAATAAGAAGAAGAAGTAGAACAAATTTAGGGTTTATTTGTACTTGTTATATATTTTGTACTGTTTACTTGTTTTATATTTTGTACTTGTTTTATATTTTTTCATTCTACAATATGAACCCTATGTTATTGATGTTATATATGCTTCGAGTGGCCTACGTTTTGCCGCAATGTTGATTCATTTTCGTTTTCACAAATTTTAGGCGCTCCATCTGTCCACTTTTTAGCAAAGGTCATGCCAAAAATTTCTGTGATTTTCGGCATGACTTGTCCTAGAAACTAGCAAGGACATATGGAGTGCTCGGGATTTCACGGAAGGGGAATGAATCAACATTTGTAGGCAGGAAAACCCCTATAGGCAGGATACTATTAGTAGCGTTGGAAAATAACAACTGCTGCTCGTAATAAGCAGTAGCGCTGTCTTGTGGAAGCGCTACAAGTAAATGCTTAGCTGTAGCACTGGAAATATAATGAGCGCTAATGCTAAGAGGGACCCAACGAGCCCACCGCCACTACTAGTAGTAGTAGCGCTCCCGGGAAAAAAGCGCTACTGATAAAATTATATCGATACGCGCTTTTACTAAAAGCGCTACAGCTAATGTACCCTATCCTCTTTCCCTTGCCCGCATTGCTCACTCTCCCCTGTGCACACACACTCTCTCTCGCTCACCACGCCGTCGCCCCCGTTGCTGCACCGCCGTCTCCTCCATTATGGTAGGCCTCCTCCTCGCCCTCACCCTCGTGTCTCCCTCCTCCCCCGGCCCTCACCCTCCTTCCTTTGGCCACTGCCCCTTCTCCTCCTCTAGCCACCACCCCTTCTCCTCCGGCCACCACCCCTTCTCCTCCTGTGGCCACCGCCGCTTCTCCTCCTTCGGTCATTGCCGTTCCTCGTCACCCGGCCCTCACCCTCCTGCCCCGACCCTCACCCTCCTTCCTTTGGCCACCGCCGCTTCTCCTCCTCTGGCCACCGCCCCTTCTCCTCCTCTGGCCACTTCCCTGCCTCCCTCCTCCCTCCAGCCATCCCTCCCTCCCTCCCACCCACCCTCTTCCTCTAAGCCTCTCCCTCCATCCCTCCCTCGCTCTGAGCCTCCGGCCACCGCCCCTTGCATTAAATTTAGTTTTAGTAACTAGCTAGGGTTAGAACTAGGATGATGGATAAATGTTAGTGTTAGATCTAGGATTTTTTTGAAATTAAAATGTGAATTGAAAATGAAAATGTGAATTGGAAATGAAAATGAAAATGTGAAAGGAAAATGAAATTGTGAATTGATTCTAGGGTTAGGTTGTGAATTGATGCAAAATATGAATGTGCCCAAGTGCCCAAGTACTTTGAATTGTTCAATAATTGTGCCCAAGTGCCCTATATAATTGTGCCCAAGTGCCCTATTAGGACAGAAATTTAGCTAGGTTTCAAATTAGGACAGAAATTTAGGTTGGATGAATTTAGTTTCAAATATTGTGAAGATAAATCTTATTGCATTTTCTTCAAGTTATATTTTCTTCTTACTATTATATGCAAATGATATCCGAGTGGCCTATGTTTTGCTGGAATGTTGATTCATTTCCATTCTGGTGAATTTCACGCGCTCGATATGTCCTGTTTTTTTGTAAAGGTCATGCTGATTTTTTTTCATGTTTTTAGCATGACTTGTGTTACAATGTAGGACATATCGAGTGCTTGTCATTGCTCGATATATGGAACGGGTTGACTTTAGGTCTGTTTTGGCTCCTTGTGTGTCTTTCGGTGAGGGAGAGTGTCCACCATATATATATATATATATATGAGAGAGAGAGAGGAAGAATCCCGACTGTTGTCGTGGGGGTCGGTTTTCCTTCTTTTCCTTGTGCTAGATATTTGTAATGCACTAGGTAAAGGAGGAGTAGAGACCATCACCGACGGTCGAAATATGAGAGAGGAAGAATCCCGACTGTTGTCATGGGGGTCGCTTCTCCTTCGTTCCCGTGTGCTAGACATTTTGGTGTAATGCACTCAGGGACGAATGGAGGAGCCACCATCACCGACGGTTGCAATATTAGAGGGAGTGCCCACCATATACGTGAGAGACCTAAAGTCTACCCGTTGCATATTGAGTAATAGTGATCTGTGTGTTGATCAGTTTTCTCGTAGTTTCCTTCGATTGATTTTAAATGTTTCAACTATGAACATAGGAAATGTCTGATGATGACAGGGAATTCGCTATGTGCGAATACTGGAAAGACGAGCGCGGCCTGTGTGACAAGCCTTTCCTAGTTGATGGTAGGCGCTTTAGCATCATGCTGGATGAGACCTCCGAAGTGGATACAGTAAGTCACAACGACAAGTGTTTTTTCATAATTAAGCATGACTTCTGCTTCTTTTGCTTCAACTTACAATTTTAATTTTTTATTACTCTACTAGCGTATCCCCTGCCATGCAAGAATTGCTGTCTTGGATAAGATTGGTTTCAATACTAAAAAAACTATGGAGGTAAAGATAGTTCACTTAAGGACCGAGCATGGTTTTACTTTTGCGGTAAAATTGTACCATGCAGACACCTACTGCTATTTTGAATGCAAAACTTGGAGAGAACTATGTAAGGCTTATGCATTTGAGCCTAATATGCTTATCACCTTTGATATTCATCCGGAAGATGAAATTGACGGTAATATCGACATCTGGGTCGATGTAAAGACGCCTCCAGTTCTACCATTATGTGAGTTTCTCGACCATATTTATTAAGTAATTTATATTGTTTATTTAAAAATAGTTGACAACTTATTTGCATTGATAGCTTATTTTCATTCTTCAAAAAAAATGTACTTAAGATGATAGACAGAACCTACTACTACGGTGATGAAGCAGAATTAACTTATAAGGAGAAAGATCATCTTACGCATTTCTTATTCATCTTGAGAACTACAATAGATATTATCAAACTCCTCCCTATTATGGTCAATACGTGCCACTAGTGCACGTGGTGAACTACGGTAACATCCATGGAGATTGCAAGGTAAGATTTTCTACTATTACGACATCTGTGCATCTTTTGCATAAATGCTTCTAAAACTAAACTACATTGCTAACTACAAAGTTATTACTATGTTTTTCAACAGAAAATCCCGAAGGATTGTGTGCCTCATCTGGTGTTTCCGAGAGGTCGCATTGTTGTTATGAGCTTAAGGCCACCACGGCCAGGTCAGCCTACACATCACTCCTGTCCATACCGGATTTCTAAAACCGATGAAGACATGACAATCAAAGATTGAAAAAAATGTATGGTGAATCATAGAGAGATACTTGGAAGCAACATTGTGCGTAGGCCAAGAATGGGAGATAGGATGATCTCCGTTCTCTATAATGGAGAGTCAGGGCGTATCTTGTTTTATGATATTGTACCTAAGAGAGGGTAGAGTAGGTCCTATGAGAGAGGACTAGATCCTAGGTACAATGTGTTATTATGTGCTACAATGTGCTAGAGTTGATGATGATGACGAGGAGGAGTTGTAATTATGACTAGTGACCAACTTGTTATATGATGTCTCATTGACGAAAATGATGATGATGAGGAGTTCTTATATGACAATGATGTATTATGATGATCTGATGAAACTACTATATAGATCATATATAAATACATCACAAATACGTAGAGGGTGTAAATCTGCGAAAGCAAGAATACTAGTAGTAGCGCTGGAAATCATCTAATAGCAGCACTAGATTAGCAGCAGTGCTTCATTCGTCCAAGCGCTACAGATAGTTAGCAATAGAGCTCGCCTGGCAAGCGCTACTGTTAATAGCACATAGTAGTAGCGCTTGCCAGGCCAGCACTACTACTAAAACTTGGCTGTAGCGTGATAGCAGTAGCGCTGGACCCAGCGCTACTACTGTGCATATTTCGAGCGCTACTACTAGGGTTTTCCCTAGTAGTGATAGAGTTTTGTAGGACAATAGCAATTTGCCCTCAAGTGGATGACCTAAGGTTTATTAATCTGTGGGAGGCGTAAGATGAAGATGGCCTCTCTCGAACAACCCAACAACCAAAAAACAAAGAGACTCTTGTTCCCCAACACACCCAATACAATGGTAAATTGTATAGGTGCACTAGTTCGGCGAAGAGATGGTGATACGACTGTAATATGGACGGTAGATATAGGTTTTTGTAATCTGAAATATAAAAACAACAAGGTAACTAATGATAAAAGTGAGCACAAATGGTATTGCAATGCTTAGAAACAAGGCCTACGGTTCATACTTTCACTAGTGCAATTTCTCTCAAAAATACGAACATAGTTGAATCATATGTAAATCTCTCACGCACGACAAAGACATCACTCCAAAGTTACAAATAACGGAGAACAAACGAAGAAATTATTGTAGGGTACTAAACCACCTCAAAGTTATCTTTTCCGATCAATCTTATGAGCTATCCCTATAATTTCATGAACATCCCTAGAGTTCGTACAAAAATAACACCTTAAAATACACATCAACCAAAACCCTAATGTCACCTAGAAACTCCAATGTCACCATGAGTACCCATGGGCTTGATTATACGATATGCATCACACAATTTCAGATTCATCATGTTCAATCCACCACAAAGAACTTCAAAGAGTGTCCCAAAGTTTCTATCGGAGAGTCAAGACGAACGTGTGCCAACCCCTATGCATAGATCCCCAAGGTCATGGAACCCGCAAGTTGATCACCAAAACATACATCAACTGGATCAATAGAACATCCCATTGTCACCACGGATATCCCATCGCAAGATATACATCAAGTTTTCTCAAATGCTTTAAAGACTCAATCCGGTAAGCAAACTTCAAAGGTAAAACTCAATTCATCACAAGAAGATCGAGAGGCGAAAACTCCATATGATTCATCTATATCAATAAAGCTCGCAGTACATCAAGATTGTGTCATCTCAAGAACATGAGAGAGAGAGATCAAACACATAGCTACTGGTACATACCCTCAGCCCCGAGGGTGAACTACTCCCTCCTCGTCATGGAGACCGCCGAGATGTTGAAGATGGCCTCTAGTGATGGTTTACCCCTTCGGTAGGGTGCCGGAACGTGGCTATAGAGGCTTGCGGCGACATAAATCCCAATCTAGGTTTCTTTCTAGAGGTATTAGTATTTATAGTAATTTTTAGCATCAGTCTCACATTAAGGGGGGGGTGCTCGAGGAGTCCACAAGCCACACGGGCGTGGCCTAGGGGGCTGGTCGCGTCCAACAGGCTTGTGGCCTCCTCGTCCACATCCGGGCCCAACTCTTTGCTCGAGTATTTTTCATATTTTCCAAAAATATTCTCCGTAAATTTTCAGCCCATTCCGAGGACTTTTATTTCTGCACAAAAAGAACACCACAGTAGTTCTGCTGAAAACAACGTCAATCCGGGTTAGTTAACAAAATCGTACCAAAATCATATAGTTTTATTGTAAACATGGCATGCATACTTCATAAATTATAGATACGTTGGAGATGTATCAACATCCCCAAGCTTAATTCCTACTCGTTCTCGAGTAGGTAAATGATAAAACAAATAATTTATGAAGTATGAATGCTAACATAGTGCATAAATTTGATCAATGATAGTTCCATACACTTTATCTAGCATCATTATATATCATAAACAATAGCTCATCTCATAAAACTTCTCATGATGAAGTAACAAACTATTCACATGTTAAAGTATAGACCATAAAGTTTCTTGAAAACTAACAAACTATGTTGTCAGTCACCAAGCAATTGCAATTCATCTTATTTTCGGGAAGGGTCTCCGTAAGAGCTTTGATTTAGAAAATTCCACATACTCAACCATCATATAGTCTTCCATGATTGCTAACACCCAAAGCATATTTTTAGAGCAAATGGCATCCGTCGAACACAGAGAAAGATAGGGGCTTAAAGTTTCACCTCCCAACTTATTTATCATATAGATAATTGCTAACAGTAATAATTCATGATCAAATATATTTGAATGGCCATATAGGCTTGGATCTTTCCCCACCACATGATGCTTGCCAAGAGAAAAAGGATAAATATAGGAAGTGGTGAAGATCACCATGACTCTTGTATAAAGGTAAGTACTAATAAGTGAAAGATAGGCCCTTCGCAGAGGGAAGCATTGATTTGAAGAGGTGCCAAACTTTGGGTTTTTAAAACAGAGATAATAATTTTGAGCCGTATGCTTTCATTGCCAACATAACAACGGAGAGAACTCAGTATCTTCCATGCTAGATACATTATAGGCGGTTCCCAAACAGAATGGTAAAGTTTTTACTCCCTCTCCACCAATCAATCACACTCCATGGCAAGCCGAATCCATTGGTACTATCCATACAAACAACAATCCCGGGGGAGTTCTGTTTCATTATATTTTGATTTGATTTTTGAGCATGGAACTAGGCATCCCGAATACCATCCACTTTCTCGTGAGTGATAGTTAGACAACACATATCATGAGAATAACCCACCTAGCATGGAAGATACTAACAGACCTTAGTCATTATATGAGCGATTCAGGCATACAAAACAGAATATTATTTGAAGGTTTAGAGTTTGTCCCATGCAAATTTACTTTGAACGACAAGTAAATACTGCATGTAGGTAGGTATGGTGGACTCATATGGAACAACCTTGGGTTTAAGCGTGTTTGGATGTACAAGTAGTATTTCTACTTGGTGCGGGAGTTTTGGCTAGTATGAGGTGGAAGCTAGCACCAAATGTTGGAGGATCCACAACAATATAACTTCTATACAAATATACCCAAGCATAACTAATTACGTTGTCTTCCTTCTCCAACTTCAACTAATTTGCTCAAGTTTGAAAAAAATTAATGGGTATTCACAATCATAGAATAGTATATTTATATGTGAAATCTCTCTTCCTTAAATATTCTTTCATGAATTGTTCAAGTGACCAATGCGATGTTTGCTAACTTTCAATAAATTTCACCACCTATACTTATTATATGTGGAGTCATTACTCCCCATGGTATAAGCATATAAAACATATATAATTTCATATTTATGATATTCAATTCATTCAACCATTTACTCATAGGATATAAGTGAAGCACGAGAGTAAATAACAAAACTACTCCAAAACATATAAGTGAAGATCAATGAGTAGTCAAACAATTAATTAGCTATGTGAGGAATTTCTCTCTTTCTCTCAATAAAGATTTTCAGATCTGAGTATTTTATTTAAACATCAATAAAAATAAAAAGAGCACTCCAAGAATAGGATGCATCAAGTGAATAAAAACTTAGGCACAACATAGGCTAACCGATAGTTGGCGAAGAGAAGTGGGATGCGTAGCATCCCGAAGCTTAGATGCTTGAGAGTTCTTGAAATATTTACTTCAGGTGACTTGGGAATCCCCAAGCTTTAGCTTTTTTATCTCGTTCAATCCTCTCATATAATGGCTTCACCTATTCTCAAAAACTTCATCCACACAAAACTCGAAAAGAACTCATGAGATAGGTTAGTACACATAAGAACAAATAAACACTTCAAGTACTGCCAATAAAAGTTGCACACTAATATTCAAACATTAGGTACTATATAATCTCATTTACAAAATTTATATCTACCAATATAGTCTATGGAAACTATAGGATAAGTAGATAACAAAACTATGACAACAATCTGTCTAAACAGAACAGTCGGTAGCAATTTATTAAACCAGTGTACTTTTGTAACTCAAACAATTATGAATATTGAGGACATGCTAAATAATTTATATTAAAATACTGTGTAAAAAATGAATTAACTTACCACTTTCTGGTAAAATTCAAAAATTCAAATGCGACAACAGAAGTTTTTGTTTTTACCCAGCACATATCAAAACATGCAATGCAAGCATCCTAAGGCAATTCTTGGAATTTTTTATTGAAAAACAAGATTATAAATAACACATAAAAAAGAACAGAAAAATAAAATGACGCTCCAAGTAAAACTCATATGATGTGACGAATTAAAATATAGCTCCAAATGAGATATACCGATAGTGATGAAGACGAAGGAGAGGATGCCTTGCGGGGCATTCCCAAGCTTAGGCGCTTGAATATTCCTTGGAAATTACCTTGGGGGTGCTTTGGTAATCCCCAAGATTAGGTTCTTGTAACTCGTTATTCTCCTCATATCGGTGTCTCACCCAAAACTTGAAAACTTCAATCACACAAAACTTAACGGAACTTTGTGAGAAGGGTTAGTGTAATAAAGATAGATCATTCACTTAGGTACTGTCAAGACAAGATTCATAATTATTCACACATGATACCTACTATATTACATCATTTCCAAAATTAATATTACTCAATATAAGCTATACGAACAGTTGAAACAAGCAAATTATGCATGCAAAACAGAATCTGTCAAAAACAGAACAGTCTCTAAAGATCTGAATTATCACCAAACTACCCTCTCTCTAAAAATTATGAAAATTATGAAAACCTGAAGAATTTGTATATCAAGATTGTGTCAAAATTTCGGATCATTCTCACGGCCCAGTAAAAAATGAAAGTTCCTCTACTGGAGTCAAAAGTTTATATTTTGGTTCAACAACAATTCTACTCATCTTGTGAGTCATCCCAAAGGCCTTACTGGGCACTTTATTGAAATAAAAGAAACAAAACATGATTACTACCGTAGCTTAATCAGGTGAACACACAAAAACATAAAGTAAAAGTGTTGGGTTGTGTCCCAACAAGCGCTTTTCTTTAATGCCTTTTAGCTAGGCATGATGATTTCAATGATGCTCGCATAGGAATAGTAATTGAAACACGCAATAGAGCATCATGAATCTCATGAAAACCACATTTAAGTCTAACCCACTTCCTATGCATAAGGATTTTGTGAAAAAAACTATATGGGAGCAATAATCAACTAGCATAGGAGGGCAAAACAAGCATGACTTTCAAACTTTGAACACATAGGGAGGAAACTTCATATTATTGCAATTCCTACACGCATATGTTCCTCCCTCGTAATAATTTTCAGTAGCATCATGAAGGAACTTAACAATATAACTATCACATAAATCATTATCTTCATGATCCACAAGCATAGAAAATTTTCACTCTCCACATAAGCAATTTTTCTTCTCATCAATAGTAGTGGGAGCAAACTCAACAAATAACTATCATGTGAAGCATAATCCAATTGAAAATTAAAATCATGATGACAAGTTTCATGGTTATGATTATTATTTATAGCATACATGTCATCACAATAATCATCATAAATAGTAAGCATGCTTTCATCATAATAAATTTGCTCATCAAAACTTTGGGAACTAAACATATCATCTTCATCAAACATAACATCCCCAAGCTTGTGGCTTTGCATATCATTAGCATCATGATTCAGAGAATTCATACTAACAACATTGAAATCATGCTCATCATACAAATATTTAGTGCGAAACATTTTAATGACTTCTTCTTCTAACACTCTGGCACAATTTTCCTTTCCATCGTTTTCATGAAAGACATTAAAAAGATGAAGCATATGAAGCAACCTCAGTTCCATTTTTTTTGTAGTTTCCTTTTATAAAACCAAACTAGTGAAAAAACAAGAAACAAAAAGATTTGATTTCAAGATCTAAAGATATACCTTCAAGCACTCACCTCCCCAGCAACGGCGCCACAAAAGAGCTTGATGTCTACTACGCAACCTTCTTCTTCTAGACTCGTGTTGGCCTCCAAGCGCAGAGTTTTGTAGGATGGTAACAAATTTCCCTTAAGTGGAGGACCTAAGGTTTATCAATACGTGGGAGGAATCGGATGAAGATAGTCTCTCTCGAACAAGCTTGCAACCGAATAACAAAGAGTCTAGTTTGGCGAAGATAGTCCCAAACACACCCAATACAATGGTAAATTGTATAGGTGCACTAGTTTGGAGAAGAGATGGTGATACGAGTGTAATATGGATGGTAGATATATGTTTTTGTAGTCTGAAAATATAAAAAATAAGGTAACTAATGATAAAAGTGGTATTGCAATGCTTAGAAACAAGGTCTAGGGTTCATACTTTCACTGGTGCAATTTCTCTCAACAATACTAACATAGTTGAATCATATGTAAATCTCTCATGCGCGACAAAGACTTCACTCCAAAGTCACACATAGCGGAGAACGAACGAAGAAATTATTGTTGGGTATGAAACCACCTCAAAGTTATCTTTTCCGATCAATCTTATGAGCTATCCCTATAAGTGTCACGAACAGCACTAGAGTTTGTACTAAAATAACACCTTAAGATACACACCAACCAAAACCCTAATGTCACCTAGATACTCCAATGTCAGCACAAGTACCCATGGGCTTGATTATACGATATGCATCACACAATTTCAGATTCATCATGTTCAATCCAACACAAGGAACTTCAAAGAGTGCCCCGAAGTTTGTACCGGAGATTCAAGCCAAAAACATGGGCCAACCCCTATGCATAGATTCTCAAGGTCACGGAACCCGCAAGTTGATCACGAAAATAAACATCAAGTGGATCAATAGAAAATCCCATTGTCACCACAAATATCCCATCACAAGACATACATCAAGTGTTCTAAAATCTTTTAAAGACTCAATCCGATAAGAAAACTTCAAAGCGAAAACTCAATTCATCACAAGAAGATAGAGAGGGGAAAAATCCATATGATTCATCTATATCAATAAAGCTCGCGGTACATGAAGATCGTGTCATATGAAGAACCCTAGAGACAGAGAGAGCGATTAAACACATAGCTATTGGTACATACCCTAAGCCCCGAGGGTGAACTCCCTCCTCGTCATGGAGATCGCCAAGATGATGAAGATGGCCTCTTGTGATGGTTTCCCCCTCTGGCAGGGTGCGGGAACAGGTCCCCGATTGGTTTTTCGTGGCTACAGAGGCTTGCGGCAGCGGAACTCCCGATCTAGGTTTATTTCTCGAGGTTTCAATATTTATAGTACTTTTTGGCGTCGGTCTCACGTCAAGGGGGTGCTTGAGGAGTCCGCAAGCCATAGGTTTGGGTCCTAGGGGGATGGCCGCGCCCAGCAGGCTTGTGGCCTCCTTGTCCACTTCCTGGCCCAACTCTTCGCTCCAGTATTTTTTATATTTTCCAAAAATATTCTCCGTAAATTTTCAGCCCATTCCGAGGACTTTTATTTCTGCACAAAACCAACACCACGTAAGTTCTGCTGAAAACAACGTCAGTCCGGGTTAGTTCTAATTAAATCATATCAAAATCATATAGAATTATTGTAAACATGGCATGCATACTTCATAAATTAGAGATACATTGGAGACATATCATGATCTCAGAGAGACAATTGTTGATGCACATCCGGACACTAGTCGTGATGGAAGTTCATCTTCCTATGATGATGTTCCTAGCTCTCCAGCAACTAGGGCAAGAACAAAGCTTAACTCAGATGAAGAAGATTCCACCTTTGTGCATGAGGAGATTCCTGCCAAGGCAAAGCAGGATAAAGCTAAGAAAACTGCCAAGAAGCCTGCCAATGAGGCTACCTCATCTAGGAATGTAGTCAGGATGGAGTATGCAGCTCAAGGGTAGAGAAAGCACATGAGAGTGCTAGGGCTTCCACGTATGTTGAGCCCCCAAGGAAGTCCATGCCCAAGAAGGTTGGAGAGAACAAAAACAGGAAGAGAATCATACATGTTTGGGAATACCAACCTCAAAGTATGAAGACCTAGCCGAGGCTGAGGCTGAGGAAGAGGAAGAGACAACTCCCAAGGCTCCTCCTAAGAAGAAGAGAAAGTTGTTTTTGATGCTATGCCAAGACAAGATCCATCCAAGAGCAAGCGAGCTGCACCTAAGAAACCCATTGCTCCAAAAGCCAAGAGGTTTTCCAGAGAGATTCCAGTTGCTGACAAGAACAAGGGTTCTACCTCCAGAGATGGTGAGGACGAAGCAATGCCAGTGTTGATGAAGCTGAGGCCATACCTTCCAGAGAATAATACCAGCCATCTACTTGCTGAGGACATGAAGAAGAGGAAGGACTCAGGATTGAGAGAGTGGAGAGCCATTGATCCATATTCTCATATGATAAAGATAGTTGTAGACTACAGGTTCTACACCAAGGAATGTCAAGACTTCTATGAAACTGTTCCGCTTGAGAAGAGCCCTGTAGTGAGTGATATGCGGTATGTAGACTAGAAGTACATCAACAAGGACCAAGATTACTTTCCAAGTGTGCAAGATAATTTCCACTGCATTTGTATTGATTAGTTTGTTGGTAAGGAGTTCACTGCATGGAACGACGAGATGATCATGCAATTCTACTCCACTGCCCATATCTATGGAGATGGTAGAATTGTTTGGATGACAGAAGGCACTAGATATGAATCCACTGTTGAAGAGTGGGCTGCCATCTTAGGAGCCCCACAGTTGCAAGAAGGTGACCTAGATGTGTACTCTGAGCCCAAGGCAAGACACAATGCCATGGCTAACATGTACAAGGAGATCCCTACTGCAAACTTGCAATCAAACAAGCTTGGATCCATCTACTTCCTCTAGGCTGGACTACGCACCACCAACACCATCTTGAGGCACACCTTGTTGCCTAAGTCTGAAGATGAGAAAATGGTCAAAGGTTATTCTATCAACATGCTGTTCCATCTTGATCAACACACCAGATTCAGAGTGATGGAGCTGATAGTCGAGACTGTGAAGAGGATTGCTGCAGATTAGAAGAGATCATGTGGATACGCACCATATACTCAGATGCTTATCAACTCCCAGCTGAAGAAGCACATATATGCACTTCATCAACCACATTTGCTACTCCTGCCAGAGTTAGAAGACAATGTTGTGGTGATGGATCCAG
Source organism: Hordeum marinum (assembly GCA_022496015.1). Classification (NCBI taxonomy): domain Eukaryota; kingdom Viridiplantae; phylum Streptophyta; class Magnoliopsida; order Poales; family Poaceae; genus Hordeum; species Hordeum marinum. The sequence goes on along the minus strand of CM039676.1, from coordinate 332,457,759 downwards.
ATCATCCCACCTCAGCTGCTGCACATGCACATGCTGAGGCAGCCAGAGATACTACTTCTCAGGTGCCAAAGACCCGGAGTGAGCAGATGGATCTTCTTCTAAGTTGAATGCTCAATATGCAGAAGGACATCAGGAACATCTTGAAGAACCAGGAGAGCCTTGCGAGGCTTGTTGATAAAAAGTTCCACATTCTCAACCCACACCACAAATGATGATGAGGATAGTCCACCCCTCAGGTCAGCCACTCAGTCCAGGACTCAATCCAGGATGCCTATAGTGCCAGTTCCAGAGATGAGGCATTCTTCATCAGCACTTGTTGCAGCTCCATCAGCTCCTTCAGCTCCATCAGCTCCACTAGCACCTTCAGTTGCTACTCCAACTCCGTCCATGATGTCTGTTGAAGTCTTTGTTGATGCCGTTCTCTTGACTCCTTCATACGATACTAGAGGAGATCAGTCCCAGAGGAGCGTTTAGTTCTATACCTTTGAATTTTTTGGTAACTTCTTGCCAAAGGGGGAGAAGTTGTATAGAACATTAGGGCTTTGAGAGAGAGTGTGTGTGTGTTGCTTTTTTATCGCTTTTCAAAAACATAGATATCTTTTGGCTTGTTTGTGTTAAACTTTGTTGGTGTTTGATCACACACTTGATGTGTGTTGCTATATTTCCTATCCTTGTGATGCTTATGCAATGATCATCCACTTTTGCTTGATTGTGTTGTGCTCTGATGTTCATTCATATTATTCTCGCACACCACCAAGTTGTATGTGACATAGTACTCCATGTACCTAATCGATTGTGCATTTGCATTCAAAAGAAAATTCAAAATAATGCACAAATTTAGGGGGGAAATCTTGCTTATCACGTACTTCTCAAAGCAACAATTATATTCACTAATTATATCATATGTCGAAGCTTTGATCTATATGTTGTCATCAATTACCAGAAGGGGGGAGATTGAAAGCACATTTGCTCCCTTGGTGGTTTTGGTAATTAATAACAACATATATCTCATTGGACTAATGTTTACTAATTATATTTCAGGAAAAGTTCAATGATGGGTTGGCAAAAGGCTTGTGGAGATACCCCTAGATGCAAGGAATAGGATTTGCTAATCTTCAAGGAAGAAGACTCTACATCTTACTTTGTGAGAAATCACTCTGAGTCTCTAGAAAAGCCAATACTATTAAAAGGGGGTAAGGTATTGTTGGTCAACAAAATGATCCACATGCACAAGTGATAGTCACCAAAAACACCCACAAAATCTTCCACAGAAGTCTGTTAAAGCCTATGATGAAAATCGGGGCCACCAATTATTCCCACTAGGCCCTACCGATTTCCACCTCAGACATATCCCTGCCAAACCCTAGGTCTTCGGTACAACCGATTCTGCATCCGTGCCACCGAGTTTAGGTTGCCAACATTTTGTTGCCTCGTTTCTTAAAATCAGAATTTATGAGATTTTGGATTGGCGTCACGGAGTTGTGCAATCTAACCGTTGGTCACCTTATCGGTACTGCCAAGACTTATGTATCGGTCTCACCGACATTCAAAAGTTGCTACCTTCGGAGAAACTTGGTCACCAAGTTTTATACTTTGGTTTCACTGAGTTGGACACTTTAGGTGCAATGGTTGGATTTTGGGAGATGTCTATATATACCCCTGCATGACCACTCACTCGGAAGATAAGCACTCAGAACAGATCCCCACTTATCCCATCTAATATTCTAAGAGAGAGCAACCTACTCATGTGTTGATATCAAGCCATTCCACTCCATACATATGAATCTTGATCTCTAGCCTCCCCAAGTTGCTTTCCACCCAATCAAACTCTTCCACCAAAGCCAAATGTATGAGAGAGTTATTGAGTGTTGAGTAGTCTATCATCTTGAAGCACAAGAGCAAGGAGTTCATCAACATTATCGAGCATATTACCTTTTGGAGGGTGGTGCCTCCTAGATTGCTTAGGTGTCGCTTGGGAGCCTCCTACTTCGTTTTGTGGAGTTGAACCAAGAAGTTTGTAAGGGCAAGGAGATCGCCTACTTCATGAAGATCTACCCCGAGTAAGTCTAGTCCTCCGTGCACATAGGACATCATGGTATAGACAATGTTGCTTCTTTGTCAAAACCTCCATGGGTAGAGCCCTGCATGGACTCTCGCGACCGTTACCCTCCGTGGGTTGAAGTCTCCATAAACGTGGACGTACGACAACACCACCTATAGGAACTACGAGAAAAATATTCGTGTCTCCAAATTGCGTTTGATGTTCCTCCCTATCCTCTATTACATATGCTTGTCTTTACTTGCCGCTTCTATACTCTTAGAAATTCATGTGTAGGGTGTGCTTGAATTGGTATCATTGTTAAAATCTGCCAACAGTTAAAATTGGGAAAAGGTAGAATTTTATTTGGTTAAGTAGTCTAATCACCCCCTCTAGACATACTTTCGATCCTATAGGCCGCACGCAAATGGCATGTAGAACGTCCACGAATTATAAATAATACGCTCGTTTGCGATGGTAACGTGATAGATTTTGTTCTAAAATGCCTTTGTTGGTTAATAATGCTTGGTCTTTCTCTCAAAGTGGACACTAAAAATTCCACAACATATTTGTGCTTTATATGATGAGGCCATGCCCAACATAGACCTTGTGACTGTAGTTCATATTTGAATTACGTAAATGCACATAAAACTCAATTAGTGTATAAAAAATCCAACGAACCCTTAATAATTTCATATTTTTGTAGTACACACCGATTGCTTTATGTTGTTTCTAGAAAAAAATTAAGGAGAGAAGAGGCATCGGATGTCGTTTCACCGATAGATGTGGCATGCATATGTTCCCTAACGGAACCACTAGACATAGCTTATTGTGTGAGAACCTCCGATCTGTAAGAGGCTTGTGACAAAACATGTCCAAGTTTGTATTTTTGTACCACTGCGTATGTGTTCCTTGTCAACATGCTTAGATGTCTGAAATTTGTTCTCATTTCTTGCATGTGACCTAACACATGCATCCAAGGACACATATATGATTTTAAACCCATTTTACCACCCTGGACCTTGTGAATGTAGATCAAATTTGAATTATGCACATTAAATAATGCACCGAAAACTTAATTAATGTATTTAAAAGCCAAATGATCCCTTAATTTATTCATATTTTTGCACTTTGCACCTACATGTCATGTTGTTTCTATAAAAAATCAAGGACAGGAGAGATATCAGATGTCTTTTCGCCCGCATATGTGACATGCATATATAATGTTCCCTATTGAAACCACAAAGCTTCTTGTGAGGAGCTCCGATTTCTAAGGGGATTGTTCAAGAACATATCCAATTTGGTCAATTTTTTACCAGGGCGTATGTGTGACCTTGTCATGAAACCATGCCAAGTTTCATGAATTTCTAATGAGTTTTGGATTTACAGGAATTTGAAAACAAAGTATCTCAATGTTTGTGGCCGAGCCAACAGCCAATGAGATGTTAGAAATGCATTCCCATTTCTTATGTGGGACCTAAACATGCATCCAGGGAAAGACATACATTTTTTCAACCTTTTTTTCATGCGTTGGACCTTATGATTGTAGTTCAAATTTGAATTATGCACATTAAAGGGCTAGAAAACTCAATTAATGTGCTAAATAGGTCTCACAAACCCTGGAAAAATCCATAGTTTAGCATGACTATCATGTTGCTATATGGTGACTCCAGAAATAAATTCAAGGAGAGAAGAGACAACGGATGTTGTTTCACACATAAAATGTGAACTTTCCCTATCGGAACACACGACTTTCTTATGAGAACCTCCGGTTTGTAAGAGACTTTGTACCAAAACTTGTCCAAAATTGGGCAATTTCTTTACCACAACACACACAACAGGGCAATTGATGACACCATGCCCAAATTTCATGAATTTTTGTCGAGGTTTGCATTTACATGAATTTAAAATCTAAGTTTCCCAATGTTTGCCATCGAGCCAAGATGATGTTATGTTTGAAATTCATTCTCATTTATTGTGTGGGTCCTAAACGTGCAGCCAATGGAACATACATATTTTTTCGACATATTTTCATGAGCTGGACCATGTGATTGTAGTTCAAATTTTAATTATGCACATTGAATGCCTAGAAAACTCAATTAATGTACTTAAAAGGCCAAACAAATTATGTAAGATTCCATTGTTTCGCACGACGCATTCATGTTACACTTTGGAGACTCCAGAAATAAATTCAAGGTGAGAAGAGACATCGGATGTTGTTCCACACATAAAATATGAACTTTCCCTACTAGAACCACATGACTTCTTGTGATAATCTTCGGTATCTAAGAGGTTTGTGCCAAAACTTGTCCCGAACTAGGCATTGCTTTTACCACAACACACATGCACCATGACATGGCACTATCCAAAGTTTCATGAATTTCTCATGATATTTGGATTTACTGGAATTTGAAAACACGGCTTCTAAAAGTCTACAGCCAAGCCAAAATACAGAGAGGTTTAGAATTCGTTTAATTTCCATTTCTTGCATGGCACCAAAACACATATCCAGTGACAAATAGATTATTTTCACCCCATTCATGTGCACTCTAGTATGTGCTTAACTGAAGTTCAAATTTGAACTATGCACATGAAATGTCTAAAAACCTCTTTACATGTTTAAAAGTGCCTAAACAATCTTGAATAATTCCATATTGAACACACACTCCTATAGTTGCAAGTTCACTCCAGATAAATGTTATTGCCATCCAAACAGCTTCAGTTACCAATCTAACTTCATTTTTAGTTTCAAAGCAATATGAAAATCAAATACATCACAGACAATTCTTGATCATGAAACATGTGTGATGTGGTATAAAAATATATTGGGCCAATCCTCATATATGGCTTAGACCAGAAGCTTTAGTCCACCGCCGACGCGTCAACCACACAGTCACAATTGTTCCCCAAGACCAATGTATTGTTCAAGCGTTGCCGGTGAAAGATGGGGACGTGGATCCGCATCGTGAGGACAACTTCGGCGACCCACTCCGGCCCGAGCGCGGCTACATCAGCCATGAACGCGCTCACAACATCCTTGAGCTCGTCGCACTCTCTGACAGGGCAACTGCGACTGCCGAAAGCGCAGCTGCTACATCTGAAATGGCGGTAGCAACATCTGCGACCGGGATAGAAAATGGAGAGAACGTCACAACAGCTGTCCGTTCCTTGACGGCCGCCATAGCCCTGATGGCAGCTCCCACGCATATGCCGATGCCGCCCACACCCAGCTCGTGTTGGTCACCTCACAAATAGCAGTGGCCTTCTCTCACAATAGTCGGCAATCTACGTCCGAAGAGTTGTCAATTGCCCTGATCGCTCGGGCAGACATCCATCCATCAGCAACCTCCCTTGCTAAGAAGGAGGCCGTCAGTGCCCGGACCGGGGCCGCCCACACGAAACTCGTGGCGGCCTTTTCCAAAGAGATGGTAGATGCCGACAGTGGGATTCTTGCAAAGTATGCGGCGATGGATGCCATGGAGCCCCTTCCCCTAGAGGTCGTCAAGCGAGAGCTGGTCATGGAGGATGCGGCGGAGATTGATGAGCGTTAGGCGGAACATTAGTCTTTGTGTAGAGCACTTGTCTTTTGTTAGAGTAATGTTGAAGTCAACCAGATCTGTTTAATTGCTCGATTAAGTAAGTGTGGGCTGTGGTGTGGGCTCTTTTGTGCAGTACCTGACGTGGGTTGAGACTGCGTCGGTATTTCCCGAAAGAGGAAGGGATGATGCAGCACACATGCGGTAAGTATTTCCCTTAGTTAAGAAACCAAGGTATCAATCTGTGGAGGAAGATTAAGCAACTATGTAAACAACACCTGCACACAAAGAACAAATACTTGCAACATGACGCTTAAGAGAGGTTGTCAAGCTCTAAACGATACAAAGATAGATTAGATTGGGCAAAAAAAATTATACAAAAAGTGCGGCAAGGTATTTTTGGGTTTTTGGATTAATAGATCTGAAAACAAAAGCGGCAAAAAGATAGATCGGAAAGCAATATGTTGGGAAAGTAGACCCGTGGGCCGTAGGTTTCACTAGTGGTTTCTCTCATGAGTATAGCACACACTGGGTAAAGAAATTGCTATTGGGAAACTGAGAGAAGATCAAATAATCATGACGATATCCAAGGCAATGATCATTATATAGGCATCACGTCCAAGATAAGTAGACCGAAACAATTCTGCATCTACTACTATTACTCGACACATCGACCACTATCCAGCATGCATCCGGTGTATTAAGTTCATGACAAAACGGAGCAATGCAACAAGAATGATGAAACGATGTAGACAAGATCTATTCATGTAGGAATAGACCCCATCTTTTTATTATTAATGGCAACGATACATGCGTGCCTTGCTGCCGCTTCTATCACTTGGAAAGGACACCGCAAGATCAAAGACATCACAAAGCACTCTTCCCATGGCAAGAAAAATTAATCTAGTTGGCCTAACTAAGCCAAAGATCCAAAGAAGAAATACGAGGCTATAAGTAATCATGCATATAAGAGATCAAAGAATACTCAGATAATATTCATGAGAAACTTATCATGAACTCAAAATTCACCGGATCCCAACAAACACGCTGCAAAAAGTCAATACATCAAATAGATCTCTAAGAGACCATTGTATTAAGAATCAAAAGAAAGAGAGGAAGCCATCTAGCTACTGCCTACGGACCCGTAGGTCTATGGTGGACTAGTCACGCATCATCGGAGATGCACCCATGAAGACAATGCACCCCTCCGTGATGGTGTTAGATTGGATCTCGCGGTTCTGGAAGTTGCGGGGACTGGAACTATGTTTTGTTGACTCCCTTATGGTTTCTTAATATTTGGGTATTTATAAAGTTGTTAGTCGGTGGACGGGGTCCCCGAGGCGGCCACAGCCCATCAGGGCGCGCCTAGGCCTCTAGCGCGTCCTGGTAGGTTGTGGGCGGCCTGGGCTCCCTTCTGTTTACTTCTTTGGCCCACTGGCTTTCTTTTGCTCCAAAAAAATTCTCCAAAAATATTCGTCGTGATTGGACTCCGCTTGGTACTAATATTCTGCGAAGTAAAAAACAAGCAAAAACAACAACTAGCACTTTGGCACTATGTCAATAGGTTAGTTCCAAAAAATCGTATAAAGTTTCTATAAAATCATTGTAAAACATGTTGGAAATATGCCCTAGAGGCAATAATAAATTAGTTATTATCATATTACCTTGTTTACGATAATCGTTTATTATCCATGCTAGAATTGTATTGATCAGAAACTCAGATACATGTGTGGATACATAGACAACACCATCTCCCTAGTAAGCCTCTACTAGACTAGCTCGTTGATTAGAGATGGTCAGGGTTTCCTAACCATAGACATGAATTGTCATTTGATAACGGGATCACATGATTAGGAGAATGATGTGATGGACAAGATCTAAACTATGAACGTAGCAAATGACCGTGTCAGTTTATTGCTATTGTTTTTTGCATGTCAAGTATCTGTTCCTATGACCATAAGATCATGCAACTCAATTACACCGGAGGAGTACCCTGTGTGTATCAAACGTCACAATGTAACTGGGAGACTATAAAGGTGCTCTAAAGTTATCTCTGAGGGTGTGTGTTTAGTTGGCATGGATCGAGACTAGGATTTGTCACTCCATTTGACAGAGAGGTATCTCTGGGCCCTCTCGATAATACAACATCACAAGAAGCTTGCAAGCAATGTGACTAAGTAGTTAGTCAGGGGATCTTGCATTACAGAACGAGTAAAGAGACCTACCGGTAATGAGATTGAAAAAGGAATCACTACAAGAATTAGGCACTTTGTCGTCTACCATGGCAGATGGCAAAGGGCACAATGGCGGATGACAAAATTTTGGGCCTAGCGAACTCCGGCAAAGGGGTTCTTTGTCGTCTGCTTCGGCCCAGCGGACGACAAAGATTCTTTGCTGATAGCTTGCACACGGCTAAGGGCCTGGACGACATAGTACTGATAGCACCACCGCCAGGTGGCTAACGGCCCCTACTACTTTGCCATCCGCCACCCACCCCACTTTGTCGTCTTCCCCCGAGGGCACAGATCCCCCTTTGCCGCCTGCCTTGCCCCCCCGCCTCTCTTTGCCGTCTGCTATGGCCTCCCCCCATGCCACCCTTTTCCGACCATTGTGGCCCCCCCATGCCCCCCTTTGTCGTCTACCCCGGACGGCAAAGTGGCGAAATGGCCACGACCTAGTGTTCCCAGGTTTCACAGGTGGCCACCACGTGGCCACTTTGCCATCCGAGCAGTCGGGAAAGGGCTCTTTCCTGTCCGGGGCAGACAGCAAAGAGGTTGTTTTGCCTCTTTTTTTGTTTTTGTTATATTCAAAAATTTTCAAACAAACAATATATGATATGTATATAAATATTTCACAGAAACAATGTCAACAGCCATATATGTGTTGGAAATATGCCCTAGAGGCAATAATAAATTGGTTATTATCATATTTCCTTGTTCATGATAATCGTTTATTATCCATGCTATAATTGTGTTGATCGGAAACTCAAATACATGTGTCGATACATAGACAACACCATGTCCCTAGTATGCCTCTAATAGACTAGCTCCTTGATCAAAGATGGCTATGGTTTCCTAGTCATGGACATGAGATGTCATTTGATAACGGGATCACGTCATTAGGAGAATGATGTGATGGACAAGACCCAAACTACGATCGTAGCATATGATCGTGTCAGTTTATTGCTACTGTTTTCTGCATGTCAAGTATTTGTTCCTATGACCATGAGATCATGCAAATCACTGACACCGGTGGAGTACCTTATGTGTATCAAACGTCGCAACATAACTGGGTGACTATAAAGGTGCTCTACAGGTATCTCCGAGGGTGTCTATTGGGTTGGCATGGATCAAGACTGTGATTTGTTATTCCGTGTGACGGAGAGGTATCTTAGGGCCCACTCGGTAATACAACATCACAATAAGACTTGCAAGTAGTGTGACTAAGTGTTAGTCACGGGATCTTGTATTACGGAACGAGTAAAGAGACTTGCCGATAACGAGGTTGAACTAGGTATGGAGATACTGACGATCGAATCTCGGCTAAGTAACATATCGAAGAACAAAGGGAACATCATACGGGATTAACTCAATCCTTGACATAGAGGTTCGACCGATAAAGATCTTCGTAGAATATGTAGGAACTTATATGGGCATCCAGGTCCCGCTATTGATTATTGACCGTAGAGGTGTCTCGGTCATGTCTACATAGTTCACGAACCCGCAGGGTCTGCACACTTAAGGTTCGGTGACGTTTCGGTAGTATAGAGTTATGTATGGTCGTTACCAAAGGTTGTTTGGAGACCTGGATGACATTCCAGACGTCATGTGGAGCTCCGGAATGGTCCAGAGGTAATGATTTACATATAGGAAGTCCTATTTTAGTCGCCGAAAATTTTTCGGGCTCATCGGTAGTGTACCGGGAGTACCAGTAGTGTACCGGGAGACCATCGGGAGGGGTATTTCGACCCAAGAGGCTACATGGGCTGTGGGAGGATGAATACCAGCCCTTAGTGGTCTGGTGGAAGTCCCACACATGGCCCATGTGGCTGGGAAGAAAAACCCAAAAGGAAGGAGTCCTAATCCTACTAGGAGTGGAGGAGGAGGACTCGTCCCTCCTAGTTCGGCCAAAGCCTAAGGCTGT